>OX387241.1:160050538-165050538 GCA_947561735.1 Cenchrus americanus
AGAAGCTTCGAAGCGGAGGACACGCGTCGGGATCGCAAGGCTTGCGTCGAGGCTACGCGAGGTGCGGTCGCCGGGCATCCGTCCGATGGTGAAGACATCGAGAATTCCAAATCCGCCCTTGAGGGGCATGTATCCCTAGTTATTAGTGAAGGGTAGTTTAGTCTTTTGGGTGCCTCCATATATACTCATTAGAGGGGTGGATGGCAACCAACTCTTGGAACCCTAGCTCATTTGGTTTTTCCATTTTCGTTCTCCATTTTCCCTAGTTTTTTAGAAGGCTAGCTTGAGAGCTTCATGTGAGATCTAGAGAGAGGGATGGATGTTTGGGTGGCAAGCTAGACCTTGTATGAACCATTCATGGCATGTATAGAAGGTTTGACGTTGTTCTTCATGGTGGTTTTCCCGTCTCTTTGGTGTTGACTTTCGGAGCTCTTTTTGGCGGTGTTTTGAGAACGATTTCTTGGGGTTTTTGGTGGGTGTCACGTATGAGGTCCTTGTGCCTCTTTGGCTGGTGACTTTGCCCTCAAATCCCCTTTGAATCAGACTCGATTTGGTGGTTTCTCGAGTTGGGCGAGTTCTTGACCTAGAGAAGCGATTTCTTCGATTCCTCTTGATTGTGAGCGTTTCGGGTCGATTCCTTTGAGGTAGAGGTTGCCCAGGAGGTAACCCAGCTATTCCCGAAGTTTGGCTGCAATCCGTGGAGTGATTCGGGAGATCGGGCGCGAGGAAGTTGAGGTTTGACCCGCGGGTTCGTTTTACGGAAGGGGCGGTCTAACCGCCTATAGGGGGCGGTCTAACCGCCACGGGTGTTTCCGGGTCAAAGTTTTGTTTCGCCGGATTTTCCTCTCGTGAGTTTGTTCGCCTTGATCGAGAGGAGTGTACGGGTGAAATTTGGGGTCGTTCTCGTGCGGTTTGCTAGGTGTTCTTGGTTGGAGTTCGTGGGCGGGTACGGGAGGTTAGACCACCCCGGTAGCCGGTCTAACCGCCCCTAGGCCCTTGGGTGAAGTTTTGGTTTTCGCCAAGATTTTCCGGTAGCTAGCATGGCCTTGACCGAGAGATCTCTCGTTGGTGAAACCGTGGTGTGTTTTTGGTGCTCGGAAGAGGCGTTTCGGAGGATTTCTTGGTTGCCGGGTGGAGGCGGTCTAACCGCCCCCTATACCCGGTCTAACCGCCCCCTCCGGTTGGCCGGGCCGTCGAGTTGTTTCCGCCGACGGTCTTGCGTGTGTGTTGTGGTTCTTTGGTAGAGTTTGTTCCTAGGACCGGTAGCACTCCGGTGGCTACGTGGTTTTGGCAAACGGGAGGTAGAAGTGCGGAGCGTGTGATTTCGGGGGTTCGACCGAGCTAGTTCGTCTTGGCGGAGGTTCAATCTCCCTCGAGAAGAATTTTTATCGGCTCCCATTCACTCCCCCCCCCCCCCTCTCCCGGTCGCCTTATCGGTCCTTCAAGTGGTATCAGAGCCGGTTCGGGTCTTTGTTGACTCTAACCAGTCTAAGATCCAAGGATGGCGTACCAGGAACGGGGTTCGGGTCCTCCACACTTCGATGGCAAGAACTACCGGATGTGCGGCAAGCGGATGGGTGCGTTCCTCCGCGGAAAGGGTCGGCTGCTTTGGGATGTCACGGTGGACACGGGTTATGTCCAGGCCGATGGATTTCCTTGCTCCGGGGTCGAGGGACGGATTCCACGCCAACAATAAGGCGGTCGACTACTTGTTTCGTGCTTTGTGTCGGCCCCGAGTTCGATCGGGTGCACACCGAGCACTTGGCTTGTAGAATTTGGGCGGTGTTGAAGGAGGCTCATGTTGGGAACGCCCGGGTTCGGGCACGGTTGTATGCGACCTACGGAGAGAGTACGAGAACTTCACTCATCTCCCCCCGTGAGTCCATCGATGCCTTGTTCCGAGAGGTTCATGGTGGTTGTGAACAACATGAGGGCCAATGTGGACGTGCTCCCGTACGATGATCATGATAGAGCGGTCAAGCTCTTACACTCTTTGGATCGTACGATATGGGGCGGAAAGTTCGAGGCCATAGTCGAGTCGGAGAGGTACGATACTCGACGGTGAACGAGTCGTTCTCGAAGCTCAAGTCGGGCCGAGGTAGATATGGGCATGACGGCCAAGATCGAGGGCCCGACTAACTCTCATAGTCTCTCCCTCGTCGGTGGTTTGAAAGAAAAGGCTAATACTAACCCATCCACGGGATGTTTTCTTTGTCCTCTTTGATGTCTATGCCGGATGAGGGAGTTCGACGTGCTTGGAGAGGACGAGCTAGCTCTCTCCGACGAGGCGGTTCGAGAGGCCGCACGAGAACCGCGTGAACATGAGGAGGAACACGAGGACATGCTTCAAGTGCGGCAAGGCCGGACACTATTTCGCCGAGTGTCCGAAGGTGAACAACCACGACAAGCACAAGTTCAAGGACAAGAGGAAGAAGTCCAAGAAGAAGGATCATGGACATGGGAAGAAGGCACGGTCTCGAGAGAAGATGAAGAGATCAAGCGACATCGAGTCGATTCCGAGGACACGTCTTCAAGCTCGAGTGATGAAGACGAAGAGGATGAGAAGAAGAGGAAGAAGAAGAAGAACCTTGGCAAGTATCTCAACGGCCTTTGTGTGACGGGCCTAAGCCTCAAGGACGACTTCGCGGCATGGCTCGCGGTTCGAGCGACAAGAGAAGCCGGAGAAGGACGCCTCGGACTTGGATTCCGAGGATGAGGTATGTGATGAGCTCTCTTCTTTGCGCAAGGAGAATGAGGAGTTGGTTGACTTGCTTGATAATCGCGATCACATGCTTAGAGAGGCTAAGAAGCTTAGGAAGGAGCTTAGATCTTTGCTCGAGGATGCTAGGACTAGAGTGGCTGAGCTAGAAACACAGGTTCTTGATAGCAAGCTTGAAATTGATTCGCTTAAGGCTAGCCTCGTTGTTTCGATGAAAATGATTGTCTTGATTGCTCTGCTTTCCTAGCCGACTTGGTGATCTTAGGGAGAAGTATGCCTCCAAGTGTGAGGAACTAGATGTGCTTAGGGTTGAATTGGCTGAGCTACAATCTAGACCCACTTTGCTTGGTGCTTGCACTTCTTGCCCCGGTTTGCATGAGAAAATTGTTGAGCTTCGTTCTCGCATTGGTTCGCTAGAGGCCGATTTGAAAGTGCCTATTCCTACTTCTTGTTCTACATGTGAGTTGCATGCTATGAAGAATGCTGGATCTTGCAAAATGTGTTGGTCGCTTGCAAGATGAGAATGATAAGTTGCGTGAAGCGCCGAGTTGGTTGTCGAGTCAAGAACCTCAGCTTGGTATGATGATTGCTAGTTGTAAGCGCTTTGATGGTTGGGCTTTGGGATTGGATGAGGTTAGTGAGGGCAGTGGTGAGAGAGAAAGGAAATTTGGGAATGTTTCAGTTCCACCAAAACCCACACCCAAAGACAAGTTTGCATCCAAGCCAAACCAACCGAGAGAAAAACCGAGTGAGAAGGCAAGTGAAAAGCCTAGTGAGAAACCGAGTGGAGAGCATCTCCCCAAGCCTAAGCCCAAACCAATCCTTTTCCATTGTGAGTTTTGTGGGAAGGATGGTCACAAGAGAGAGTTTTGCTATAAGAGAAAGAGAGAGGCGAGAATGGCTAAGGAGTGGGCGAACAAGGACAGGTACCACCCTTCTCATGGTGTGCCTGAGCCTCGTATGCCACTACCTAAGGGAAAGGGCTTTGTGCGTAAGGATCCGGCATGGGGATATGAGAAATCCCGTAGCCACAGTGGTGGTCTGGAGAGGGCGGTCAGACCGGCCTGGCTAGGCGGTCAGACCGGCCCTGCCCAGGGAAGGGCGGTCAGAGGCCCGGCCCGGCTAGGCGGTCGGACCGCCCTCCCCGGATTTCCGGCGGTTCGTTTTCGAGGTCGTGATGCTGGTGGTTTCAGTTCCCTTGGTCATGGTGCAGATGGTAGACACTTTGAGTCTTGTGGCGTTGAGTTTGCTGGACGTTCTCCACCTCGTGATCAATACGAGTTTGGGAGAGGTTGCAGTTTTGAGTCTCAGAGGGGCTACGGACCATGCTTTCCCTTTCGTGGTACTCGTACTCCTTCAGTGAGACGGGAGTGGTGTTCCCATGGTGGTTCCAGGTTTGATAGGTTTGACAGGATGGATCGCTGTATTGATAGGCGGGGTAGGATGAATGTTGCTAACCCTACTTTTGAGGAAATGGCCCGACACTTGGTTTCACACTTTTGAGACTAACCCCGGTGTTGAGTCATTTGCTTTGGTTCTCGCTCTTGGTTTTGAGTTGCAGGTGGGAGGCCCGGAGAACATTTGGTTGATATCGGGGGTGGTTCTTCGGCCTCATTCCCCGGTGGTGACATGTAGGTGCATCACTTTCGGGGATGGTGGACAAGGATGAGTGAATTGTAAAGAAATGATAAAGGTAAGTGCTTTGTGACCTTCGAGTGTGTGGCCTTGGTCAAGCCACTTGGTTTGTTTTGCTCCTTCTCTATATCATGTGTGTAGGGTGAGCTTTGTATGCTCTTTGGCCCTAGTGCATGTGTTTAGGGGGAGCTTGTGAGTTTTGTGCTCCTTTGCTCTTTTGCCGGTGGTGTCGAGCCCTTTTTGCCTCCCCTCGAGGAGCCGGTCTTTTGTGAGCTTTGTGTGTGTGGTTGGTTTCCTAAGTTGGTGGTGAAGCTCCTTTGTAGCATATGTATAGTTTTCCTTTGTGCGTTTCTTGCATTTGGCGTTGCATTTGTAACATGATGTATAGGCATCCTTGTATCTTAGATTGCATGCATTTTGTATCATATGCATCGGATAGGAAAAGCTTCTCCTATATACTTTGTTCACCATGGGTCGCTATATATGTTCTTGTGAGCTTGTTTGGTATGCTATGGTTAGTTTGGCTTAGCTCTTGATGATCTTGTTGAATGATCCATGGTTGATGGCTAATTTTTGAAAAATGTCATATACATGCTCTCTCATGCGTAAATGCCTATATATGATCTTGACATATTTTAGTGGCTTTGCTATGCTTACTTTGTGGTTGGATAGCTAGTTTATTGATCATTTGGGGCCAAAGGCTCATTTGCCATCATGAATGTTTAGCCCTCTTGCTTAATCTTGTGGAGGGGCATAAGTTCCTTTTTGTCGCAAAGACATTTCATGTACCAATCATAAATCTGAAAATGAAATGAAAAATGCTTGGAAAATGTGCTCCCATGTCATATGTGCTGAATTTAATTTGCTTTGGGTGCTAAACCGTTGCATGATGCCTACCAATGAGAAGTCTCATACATAGAAGTAGGCACATGGCTCGGTGGCTTTGACATGACATGAGGTGCTTTTGGGTGTTTATGATGGTCTTATGATTAGAATGGCTGTCCTAGCATGAAGTTTGAGTGGCTTTGCCATTTTGATATGTTTTGCTCATGTTTAGGTTTTTGCTTGTGAGAGAGTAACTTTTCGCAAAATTACTCAAATCCTTTTTAGCATTGTCCAATGGTTGTGAAACTTGGTGATCATGTAGTTAAGGTCATTACGAACCTATCGAGTATCTAACTTGCTCATTTGGACTTGTGTAGCACCTTGTGATGAATTTTGTATATTTGAGAAGCTATATGTTGCAAGTTTTCGCATTTTGCCTTGATTCATGCATTGTCAACAAGGGGGAGAAGTTTGTGCATGTTTTGGGCACACGGGAGTGTTTGGAAGGTGTTCCAATTGTTTCGGGCAATTTTTGAGCGGTTTGGTGCGGGGCGGTTTCTTTGGGCGGTCTAACCGCCCCCCAGGCGGTCAGTTCAGGCAGAGGCGGTCTAACCGCCTTGGGCAGGCGGTCTAACCGCCCTGGGCAGTGTGAGCAGGTTTTTGCTCTTTGTTGCATTCCCGAGGTGCATTGATGCATGTGTTCAGGGGGAGTGTGCTGTGGCTCAGGGGGAGCTTGCATTTGTGCAGGGGGAGCTCTTTGTGGTGTTCGAGTTTTGCTGTGGTGGTTTGCGCTCTTTGCTTGAGCTGTGTTTTGTCTCGGATGTGTCGAGCCGTTGCCCTTGCCTAAGGGGTCCGAGACTTGTCTTCTTCAAGTGATCTTGCTCTTTGCCTTTCTTTGGCTTTCGATCGCTTGTTGGAGTCTCTTTCTATTTGTTTCTTCTCTTTTCTTTTTCTCTTATGTTACTTCATGTGAGTGTGTTGTCAATGCACTCATCAAGGGGGAGATTGAGGACCATGTGTGGTTCGAGGACCGGTGGATGGTCGCTCCCTTGTGTGATGAGTGATTGACAACGTTGTGTGGACTGATTCTTGGCTAAGTATTGCGGGTGCGGGTTGCGGCTTGACTCATGTTGATGCGAGGTGAAGAACAAGCGCGAAAGGTAGTTGCGGTGAGGCCTCCGGGTGTGGAGAAGACAAGTAGGCTTCGTTCGAGGGACCCGGTGGTCGGCGGGGGTCAAGTGCGGGCCGCATGGTGGCATGAACAGCAAGATGAAGTCGTGGACGGTTTCTTGGTAGAGCCTCAAAACCAAGGTCGAGCCGGGACTACGTGGGAGCCGAGTCATGAGTGGAGATTGGCGGAGGCTACACCGAGTTCGCGGGGTTTGCAGTGGTTCACCAGAAAATCACTGGGTTACTCGGTTGAGCCACAAAACCGAGGCCGAAGACTCGACGAGGAGGTGCGGCCACCCAGGCCGGTTCAACCGCCCGGGAGGGGCGGTCGGACCGCCCGGGGCCGGTCAGATCCACCGGGCCGGTCTAACCGCCCGGGGGGGCGGTCCGACCGCCCGGCCGCCGCGCCGAGAAGCTTCGAAGCGGAGGACACGCGTCGGGATCGCAAGGCTTGCGTCGAGGCTACGCAGGGTGCGGTCGCCGGGCATCCGTCCGATGGTGAAGACATCGAGAATTCCAAATCCGCCCTTGAGGGGCATGTATCCCTAGTTATTAGTGAAGGGTAGTTTAGTCTTTTGGGTGCCTCCATATATACTCATTAGAGGGGTGGATGGCGGCCAACTCTTGGAACCCTAGCTCATTTGGTTTTTCCATTTTGGTTCTCCATTTTCCCTAGTTTTTTAGAAGGCTAGCTTGAGAGCTTCATGTGAGATCTAGAGAGAGGGATGGATGTTTGGGTGGCAAGCTAGACCTTGTATGAACCATTCATGGCATGTATAGAAGGTTTGACGTTGTTCTTCATGGTGGTTTTCCCGTCTCTTTGGTGTTGACTTTCGGAGCTCTTTTTGGCGGTGTTTTGAGAAAGATTTCTTGGGGTTTTTGGTGGGTGTCACGTATGAGGTCCTTGTGCCTCTTTGGGCGGTGACTTTGCCCTCAAATCCCCTTTGAATCGGACTCGATTTGGTGGTTTCTCGAGTTGGGCGAGTTCTTGACCTAGAGAAGTGATTTCTTCGATTCCTCTTGATTGTGAGCGTTTCGGGTCGATTCCTTTGAGGTAGAGGTTGCCCGGGAGGTAACCCGGCTATTCCCGAAGTTTGGCTGCAATCCGTGGAGTGATTCGGGAGATCGGGCGCGAGGAAGTTGAGGTTTGACCCGCGGGTTTGTTTTCCGGAAGGGGCGGTCTAACCGCCTACGGGGGCGGTCTAACCGCCCGGGGTGTTTCCGGGTCAAAGTTTTGTTTCGCCGGATTTTCCTCTCGTGAGTTTGTTCGCCTTGATCGGAGGAGTGTCCGGGTGAAATTTGGGGTCGTTCTCGTGCGGTTTGCTAGGTGTTCTTGGTTGGAGTTCGTGGCCGGGTACAAGAGGTTAGACCGCCCCGGGTAGCCGGTCTAACCGCCCCTAGGCCCTTGGGTGAAGTTTTGGTTTTCGCCAAGATTTTCCGGTAGCTAGCATGGCCTTGACCGAGAGATCTCCGTTGGTGAAACCGTGGTGTGTTTTTGGTGCTCGGAAGAGGCGTTTCGGAGGATTTCTTGGTTGCCGGGTGGAGGCGGTCTAACCGCCCCCTATACCCCGGTCTAACCGCCCCCTCCGGTTAGCCGACCGTCGAGTTGTTTCCGCCCGACGGTCTTGCGTGTGTGTTGTGGTTCTTTGGTAGAGTTTGTTCCTAGGACCGGTAGCACTCCGGTGGCTACGTGGTTTTGGCAAACGGGAGGTAGAAGTGCGGAGCATGTGATTTCGGGGGGTTCGACCGAGCTAGTTCGTCTTGGCGGAGGTTCAATCTCCCTCGAGAAGAATTTTTATCGGCTCCCATTCACTCCCCCCCCCCTCTCGGTCGCCTTATCGGTCCTTCAAGTACGCGGGGGTTTGGTGGTTTGCCCACAAAACATCGGAGAACGGTTTCTTGGTTTGGGCCTCAAAACCAAGTGCGAAGGCCCAACACGAGGGAGACGGGATCCGGGCGTGTCGGGAAGCTTCGAAGCGGAGGACACGCGGCGGGATCGCATGGCTTGCGTCTGGAGGACGTGGGGTGCGGCGAAGGCGTGGCCGTCCGATGGCAAGACCCACAAACATTATAAAAATGCCCTTGCGTGGGTTGTATCGCCAGTAGTTGAGTTAGGGGTAGTCGAGTCATCTCCCACACCAGCGGGACCCGATATATAAGCCTTGAGTGTGTGTGGATGGCTCTGTCTCTCCGCGACTTTGGGTTTCATTTCCCCCCTCCCATTTCTCCATTTCCGGGACTATTTTCTTCTCCATTTTTCTCTGGGCTAGCATGAGAGCTTCATGAGAGATTTGTTGAGAGGGATGGATGTTAGGGTGGCATGCTAGACCTTGTGAATCTTTCCTGGTTTTATAGAAGATTTGGCGTTGTGTTTTTCGTGGTCTTTTTCGTGCTTGTTTTTGGTGCCTTTGTTCTCGGTGTGACTCCCTAGATTTGAGTGGGTTTCTCCCCGGATTTCTTTGAGGGAAACATGGATGGATGTCTAGTGCATCTTTGTAATTGATCTTGTGCCCTCAAACGCCGGGAAACCACTTCGATTCAAGGTTTTTCGGTTGGAGCTCTAGTTTTTGGTGGTGTTCAAAGGATCCGCGATTCCCGGTGATTTAGGGAGTTAGGAGGCAAAATTTTTGGGGTATAGCATGCTTGTTTGACGCTTAACATGTCCCCAAACCTTTGTCTCAACAGCTTCTACCGTTTGGGAGATCCGGTGATGGATTGGAGGAGTTGACCTTCGGGGTCGAGCAGTTTTCTGCTCTGTCCGTGCCTCAAGGATGGTTCGCGTGGACCTGGCGGACGGTCCGCGTCGTGCGTGTTCGTCGCGTGTTCTTCGTGTTCTTGCTCGGCTTCGCTTTCGATCCGTGGTGTTTTCGAGTTTTGGTTGGGCGAAGTTTCGGACGGTCCGCGTGTGCTGGGCGGACAGTATGCGGGTGCCTTGCGGACAGTGTGCGTGCTCCCCGCGGACGGTCCGTTATTCGCGGTGCGTCTCTGGAGGTTCTATTGCCTTTTTCGGATAGTACGCGGCTTTGGCTGGACGACCCGTGGCAAGGGTGCGGACAGTCCGCGATACCCTACCGGACAGTCCGCGCGGCCTTTGCGGACAGTCCGCCCCGCCTAGCCGGACAGTCCACCAGAGCTTGGCAGCTTTGTCCTTGGTTCGATTCCTCCCTCCTTCTTTCGTGCTTCCACGTGTACTTCAAGGAATCGTTCCTAAAACGTGAGGTTGATCCATAACCTCGTTTTCTTGGCGATTGGTGTCTGATTCGATCCTTCAATTGTGTGTGACCGGGATTTGACTAGGGTATAGGCCGGGTTCTTTGAGAAGAATTTTTACCGGCTCCTATTCACTCCCCCCTCTCTAGTCACCATCTGATCCTTCACGCTCCACACCAGAAGACTGAAAAAAATCAGCTCGAAACACCTGACCCTCGGGAACGACCATACAGACAAGGTCCTCTCGAGAGTCCAAAATCCGAGAACCACCAGGCCGAAACAACACCTCAAAACCCTCATCCAACAGCTGGGACACGGAAAGCAAATTGTATCCAAGCGATTGAACAAGAGCCACATGCCTAAGAGTGATCTTGTCATTCACCTTAATCTCACCTTCTGAAAACACATGCCCACGCTCATTGTCCCCAAAAGTGATGTAGCTCCTTGTCACTTGAGAACCACCCCTTGTCTCCAGTCATATGCCTCGATCAACTGGAGTCAATCAACCAATTGTTCTTCAAGTCTCCCACCTCGTCGCCGGAATCAAAGTCCGAGTCACTCTGTGTGCTCTTCTTGCTGCCGGAGCTCAACGCCATGGTACAGAAGCCGTCTCTAGCGAAGCAGCTCAGCCCGCTCAGGTTCTTGGACGACGTCCTGCTCTTGCGACGATCACCTTCATCTTCACTGCTGCTTGAGCTCGATGTGGAGTACGCAGAACCGGAGTCGACGTCGCTCTCTCCAACCATCGCTCGGGCCTTGCCTCAACTATCCTTCTTCCTCGATCGTCGCTTGTACTTGTGCATGTTTTTGTGCTTGCTCTTGTGATCACGCCTCGACCGGTACTTGCCATCCGTCCGTGACTTGTGCTTGTAGCTGTCCTTGTTCTCGACGTTCTTTGGGCAGTCGGCGACGAAGTGTCCCGGCTTGTCGCACGGTAAGCATGTCCTCGTGTTCCTCCTCATGTTCACCCGGTTCTCGTGCAGCCTCTCGAACCTCCTCGTCAGCAACACTAGCTCGTCCTCTCCAAGCACGTCGAACTCCTCATCTGGCATAGACATCAAAGAGGACAAAGAGAACATCCCGGTGGATGGGTTAGTGTTAGCCTTTCCTTTCGAACCACCGACGAGGGCAAGACTATGAGTGTCAGTCGAGCCCTCGAGCTTGGCTGTCATTCCCCAATCCACCTCAGTCGAATTGAGCTTCGAGAACAGCTTGTTCACCGTCAGAGTGTCATACTTCTCTGACTCGACAATGGCCTCGAACTTTCCGCCCCAAATCGTACGATCAAAAGAGTGCAAGAGCTTGACAGCTCTATCATGATCATCGTACGGGAGCACGTCCACATTGGCCCTCATGTTGTTCACAACCACCGTGAACCTCTGAAACAAGGCATCGATGGACTCACCGGGGAGATGAGTGAAGTTCTCGTACTCTCTCTAGTAGGTCGCATATATCCGAGCCTAAACCTAGGCATTCCCAACATGAGCCTCCTTCAACACCAACCAGATTCTACAAGCCAAGTGCTTGGTGTGCACCCGATCGAACTCAGCCTGACACAAAGCACAAAACAAGTAATCGACCGCTTTATTGTTGGCGTCGAACATGTCCCTCGATCCTGGAGCAAGGAAGTTCATCGGCTGGACATAGCCTGTGTCCACTGTGACATCCCAAAGGATCTGACCCTTTCCACGAAGAAACGCCGCCATCCGCTTACTCCACATCTGGTAGTCCGTGCCATCGAAGTGTGGAGGACCCAAACCCCGTTCCTGGTACGCCATCCTTGGATCTTAGACTGGTTAGAGTCAATAAAGACCCGAACCGGCTCGATACCACTTGAAGGACCGATACGGCGAACCGAGAGAGGTGGGAGTGAATGGGAGCCGATAAAAATTCTTTTCGAAGGAGATGGAAACTCCAACAAGACGAACACGACTTCCAACACACGTCTCGACTCACTACCGAAGTTGGTCAAGTCCACATAGCCACCGAAGTGCTACCGGACCTAGGAACCAACACACAACCTTCCGAGCCAAAACACACCAACATGCACAGCGGAAACTTGCACGGCTTGCTGCTCGTGCCACACCGGTCGACCGATGGCCTGCGCCGGTCAGACCGGTGGGACCGGTCGGAATGGTGGACGAGCCGGTCGGGCGGTGGCTACGGCGACCGCACAACAAACGTTCCAAAGAGCCTCGGTGACTTCTCTAGGCCCTGGAACAAAGACACCCCCAAAACACAACCAGCAAGGAAGGAAAAGCCTACACAAAAGCTAACAAAACAACTCCAAACAAATCAAGAACCGACCAACAAGCACTAAGACCCAAAGACACACGATTCAAGAAGTTCACCCGAGGCAAATCCCACGAGGTGACTCGCACCGGTCGACCGGTCAAGAGCACCCGCCGACCGGTGTAGCCTTGGCAGCTCGGGATGAACAAGCACCCGCGGGTCAACTCCCCCAAATCCAATCTTCGATCACCCGAATCGCTACATGGACTTGAACAAGACTTTGGGGATAATAGGAACACCTCATGAGGAGTCCATAGCCAAGATTTTGTCCACCACAACGTGCCAAATCAAGAGGAATCAAAGAAATCCCTCCAAGAACTCCTCCTAACCCTAGAACAACGAAAACCCCAAAATCGAGCCCCTTAACTCACGGATTTGGGAGGGGAATCATAGGCCAAAGAACCACGAAGGGTTCCCACAAATTTCCCCCATCAAATCCCCAAGAGCAAGGTCCCGAAAATACCCCAACAAAAGCACCAAGAGAGAGCTCCGAAAATCACCACCAAGAACAACCGGGAACAACACAACAAAGCCTTAAGGAACCACATCGAATCATCTACACATTCCAAGGAGGTTCATACAAGGTCTAGCTTGCCGCCCGATCATCCAACCCTCTCACTAGATCTCACCATGAAGCTCTCAAGCTAGTCCTCTCGAAATCCTAAGAAAATAGGAAGGGAAAATAGGAAAGCAAATGAACTAGGGTTCCTAGAGATGGCTGCCACCCTTTCACCTCATGGGTTATATGGAGGCAACCGAATGTCCAAAATACCCTTACTTTATAACTTGGGATACAAGCCCCTCAAGGGCGGTTTTGGAAGTCTTTGCCGTTGAAGGATCGGATGGCGACTAGAGAGGGGGGAGTGAATTGGAGCGGTGAAAATTCTTCTCAAAGAACCCGGCCTATACCATAGACAATTCTTCTCACACACATGCGATGGATCGAATCACACACCAACCGCCAAGACAACAAGGTTATGGATCAACCTCAAGTCTTAGGAACGATTCCTTGAAGCACACACGGAAGCACGAAAGAAGGAGAGAGGAATCGAAACAAGGAACCAAGTCGTCGGGCTCTAGCGGACCGTCCGGCCGGGAGAGGGGCGGACTATCCGCTCGAGCCACGCGGACCGTCCCGGCCCGGTGTCACGGATCGTCCGCACCCACACCGTGGACCGTCCGGCCCTATGCTACGGACCGTCCGAAATAGCAACCGGACCCTCCGGGGACGACCCCGAATAACGGACCGTCCGCGGGGAGCACGCGGACCGTCCGCCAAGCACCCGTGGACCGTCCGCCCTCTGCCGCGGACCGTCCGAAACCACATCCAGCCAAAACTCGAAACCAAAACGGATCGAAAGCGAAGCCGAGCAAGAACACGAAGAACACGCGAAGAACACCGTGCGTGCGGACCGTCCGCCGTGCCCTCGCGGACCGACCGCCGAGCACGAACATAACTAAAAACTGCTCGACCCCGAAAGTTAACACTCCCAATCCATCACCGGATCTCCCAAACGGTAGAAGACATTGAGACAAGAGTTTGGGGACATGAAAAGCGTCAACCAAGGATGCTATACCCCAAAAATTTCGTCTCCTAACTTCCTAAATCATCGGGAATCGCGGATCCTTTGAACACCACCAAAAGCTAGAGCTCCGAACGAAAATCCTTGAACCGAATTGGTTTTCCGGCGTTTGAGGGCACAAGATCAATCACAAAGATGCACTAGACATCCGTCCATGTTTCCCTCAAAGAAATTTGGGGAGAAGCCCACTCAAATCCGCGAAATCACACCGAGAACAAAGGTACCAAAAACAAGCACGAAAAAGACCACGAAAAACACAACGCCGAATCATCTATACAAAACAGGAAAGATTCACAAGGTCTAGCATGCCGCCCTAGCATCCATCCCTCTCAACAAATCTCTCATGAAGCTCTCATGCTAGCCTAGAGAAAATGGAGCAGAAAATAGTCCAGGAAAATGAGAAAGAGAAGGGGGGAAATAAAACCCTAACTCACGGAGAGAGAGCCCCATCCACACACAGTCATGGCTTATATATCGGGTCCCGCCGGTGTGGGAAAAGACTCGACTACCAATAACTCAACTACCGGCGATACAACCCACGCAAGGGCATTTATGTAATGTTTGTGGGTCTTGCCATTGGACGGCCACGCCTTCGCCACACCCCGCGTCCTCCCGACGCAAGCCATGCGATCCCGCCGCGTGTCCTCCGCTTCGAAGCTTCCCGACATGCCCGGATCCCGTCCCCGTCGTGTTGGGTCTTCGGACTTGGTTTTGAGGCCCAAACGAAGAAACTATCCTCCGATGGTTTTGTGGGCAAACCACCAAACCCCGTGTGCTCGGCCCGGCCTCCCGCACCGTGCACCGGCTCGATCGTCCATGACTTCGTCTTGCTCGTCTCGCCATCATGTGGCCCGCACCTAGTCCCGCCGTCCACCGGGTCCCTCGAACCGAGCCTACTTGTCTCTCCATCTCCCGGAGGCCCCTCAAGGTCGAAGACCTTTCGTGCCCGTTCTTCACCCGCAACAACACGAACTAGACCGCAACCTACACCCGCGCACCGAGCCAAGAGTCGAGTCCAACACCCGTTGTCAATCACTCATCACCGAGGAGCGGTCATCCACCGACCACCGGGACACTCCCGGTCCTCAATCTCCCCCTTGATGAGTGCATTGACAACACACAACGTGAAATGAAATTCGAGAGAAAGAAAGAAAGAAGAAAGGGAAACAAAGAAGTGCAACTCATGACCAAAACCAAAGAAAGGCAAAGAAAGGTCACAAGCCGAGCAAAGCACAAACTCCACACTGAAAACAGCAAGAAAGCTCCCCCTGAACATGTGGATGCAAACTTCCAAATTTTAGCTCACCTCTTCTGAATTTGCATTAAGCTCATCTCTTCTCCCCCTTGTTGACAATGTATGAATCAAGGTGAAAATGCAGGAATGTAAAACAAAGCATATAAAGAGCTACATGAGCTTCTCAAATAGGCCAAATCTAGTGTCAAAGGCTAGAAATGAGACAAAGAGCACAAATATGGATCATAACATAGTCAAAGCATTGCCACCAGTAATAGATGAAAATACAAGCATGTGACAAAGCAAATTTTCTGATTTGAGCAGTTTTATCAAAAGATGGCTCACTTCAAATGTAAAAGCCTATCCATGTCATATTCGAGCCAAAAACATGCATATTATCCAGAGATCATAGAAGGATATCAAATTCTCAACAAGAGATCATTGCAAACACCCATAAAGCAAAGCATGTCATGTTAAAGCTCATGAGCCATGTGTCCACTTCGGGGAGACTTCTCCACTGCTGAACATCATGCAACATGTTTTGCACCCATGTTTAAAAGATAAGACATTTTAAGCATAAGCATGATGGATGGAGCATTTTTCAAGCATACACACTTCTTTTGAAGATTAATTCATTTCATGGTACATGAAGTGCCTTTGCGGCAAAAAGAAGCTTATGCTCCTCCATGAATGCAACATAGGCTAAACATTCACAATGATATTCGGCCTTTGGCCCAAATGCAAGAGAAAGACATCCAAGCACAATCTAAGCATAGAAAGCACATTTAGACCAAAACGTGACATGGATACACTACTACACATGAGTGGAGCACATTTCATCAAATTTAGTCAAGATTATCATTTGATTGAAAAAGGGCTATCTCACAACACATATTTCTCAAATATTCCAAGAGCATAGCCTCACATAGCCATTTCTCCACACACATGACCAATATCTCACAAGTAGCCAAAGAAACTCAAATAAGGCATATGAAAGAAGCTCATCATCCTAAAATGCAATATGATACAAATGCAACATGATGTATAACAAGATGGCTATCCTACAGTGGTTTATACATCAAGCAAAGCATGTATATACATCAAAGGAAAAACATGGTATGATACATATGGTACAAAAGAAAAACCCCCAAGAATCAACTAGAGAGGGCAACAAACCCCAAGTTCCCCTCGCAAGCGCACAAATGTAGCTTGGTCGAGAGGCTTTGTGAAAATGTCTGCAAGCTGATCTTGGGCAGGGACATGGCTCAACACAATGGTCCCTTTCTCCACATTGTCTCTCTTGAAATGGTACCTCACTTCTATGTGTTTGGTTCTGGAATGAAGCACTGGGTTTTTCGCTACGCTTATGGCACTGGTGCTATCACAAATAAGTGGGATCTGGGTGCACTCCTCGCCAAAGTCAAAGTGTATGAAATCCACAACAGCTGGGAACAACAACTCGCGGCTGCAACATACTCTGCCTCGATGGTAGACTGAGCTACACTAGACTGCTTGCGGGAAGACCACGAAACCAACGAGGATCCAAGAAACTGACAAGAACCAGAAGTAGACTTCCTCTCGACTCGGCAACCAGCAAAATCCGCATCAGAAAAACCATGAAGGGAAAAAGTCGAGGAGGAAGAATACCAAAGGCCAAGACCAGGGGCAGACTGTAGGTACCTGAAAATCCTCTTGACAGCCTGTCGATGTGATGTCCTCGGCGAGGCCTGAAAACGAGCGCACAGACACACACTGAACTGTATGTCTGGCCTCGTCGCCGTCAGGTAGAGGAGGGAGCCGATCATGCTCCTGTACCCCCCCGGTCCACTGGTTCTCCGTCCTCGTCCGCATCCAAAGTAGCCGTACTCCCCATTGGTGTCGACATAGGCTTCACATCTTGCATCTGGAACTTCCTCAGCATGTCTTTCGTGTACTTGGTCTGATGTACAAATGTTCCATCCTTCACTTGCTTGATCTGCAACCCGAGAAAGTACTGCAACTCGCCCATCATGCTCATCTCGAATTCCTCGCTCATCTCATCTGCAAACTTGGCAACAAGGTTATGTGACGAGCCACCAAAGACAATATCATCCACGTATATCTGCACAACCAACAAGTCATTTCCATGCTTGAGGAGAAACAATGTCCTATCCACGGTACCCATCACAAACCCTCTGCTCACCAGAAAACCTCTCAATCTCCCATACCAAGCCCGGGGCGCCTGTTTCAACCCATACAGAACCCTTTTCAACCTGTACACCCTGTGAGGATACTTCTCACTCTCGAACCCTGGTGGCTGCTTCACATACACCTCCTCCTCTATGACCCCATTCAGAAAAGCGCTCTTCACATCCATTTCAAACAACTTGAACCCTTTAGCCACGACAAATGATAGAAGGATTCGAATTGCCCCAAGACGGGCCACAGGAGCAAAAGTCTCCTCATAGTCGATTCCCTCCTACTGACTATATCCCTGAGCAACAAGTCTGGACTTGTTCCTCACAACCATCCCATTCTCCCCCTCTTTGTTCTTCCAAACCCATTTGGTTCCTATAGGATGGCAATTTGGAGGTGGTTCAACTAACTCCCACACTTGGTTCCTCTCAAAGTTTTCCAACTCCTCATGCATAGAATTGACCCAGTTTGCATTAGATAAAGTGTGTCCAATGTCCTTGGGCTCAAAGGTGGCAACAAATGCAGCATGAGCGAAATGAGAGGAATTCCTAGACCTTGACCGTTGTTGACGGTTAATAGTTGTATCAAAGTTCGTTTAGACTTGCAAGCGGACAAGTCTCCCGTCGTAGTCAAGGGACCCTTCTTCCCTCGTGTGGTGAACCCAAGGTATCGAATCCGTGGAACAATGTGCAACGCAAGAATTCAATCTAGTAAAGCAAGGTAAAGCTATCTATTGAAGAACAAGTTGCATCTAATCTACTAACTCATAAAGAAAACGAATCTAATCTAATCTACTAAAGAGGTAGCAAGAGAAAGCAAGATATAACCAATCTAGAGAATCTAGATCATGCTTCTTTTGTAGCTCCAAACAAGATAGATGAAGATAGAAAAGTGAATCTCATGAAAAGCATCTTTAAATCGTGGCCTTCCCATCCGACTCCGAAAACGCCCGCCTTTCGGAACCCCCGTTCTGTCACAACGTATCCCTATTCATGCGGGTAGTCTAGGGCGAGTTCGATAGAACAAGTTGAAATCACTTGGCCGGTCCGGTATGCACCTCTAGCCACTGCGGCTACAAGAGCACCCTATGTAATCTAGCTATAGACTAGATCGTAGAAGAAGCAAAACCAAGAAGAAAACAAAATCATCGAGAAGGCACTTACAAACTTCACCATGAATGATTACATGAACAAGATCACCACCGGGGCCCTCCCTCGATCTTGATCCTCGCTCCGGAGCTCCGACGTGGTCTTCCATGCAAGGTTCCCACGTCGGCTAGGGAACCCCTAGACAACTAGCATGACCCTCATCTCCGAGATGGTGTCCCTCAAGCTTCTCTGCTCCTCGGTGGCGGATTACGACTTGGATGATGTGTGGCTCTCGGTCAGGGGGCTATTTATAGCCTGAGAAGCAATTAGGTCAAAGGGGAGGCCGATTGGGCCCCGAAAAGGGCTGGGCCGGCCGGCCTGGGCCCAATTCAGCCCATCTCGTGGCCTGCTTCGCCCGGTGTTGCTTCCCGCATCTTCTAGATGTTCTCCCCTTTTGCATGTGTGCCCTTGACGTCGGTTTCTCTCCGAATTGGACTCAACTCCTTGTCTTGCAAGATTCGAGACTTTTCGGTTCGGTCCTCGGAGTTTATCATCTTCTCGGGCTTGGTCCTTGGGCTCTTGGAGTCATGTTCACTTCATTGCTTGACTTGTATCGGGCTTCAAGGTCTTGTCATGAGGTGCTTAATGAACTTATCCCGGAAGTCTTGCTTTCAACGTTAAAACCCCGCGTAAACACTTAACTCCAAAACCGACATGCACAAGTGAACTTGTTATACCACGGGGGTTAGTACCAATGAATAAGATACAAAAGTCATGCCAACACCGAAGGTAAACTCATGGCTAGGTTGACGGATTTTCACCGTCAACATCTCCCCCATGCTTAAACCTTTCTCGTCCTCGAGTAAGCCTTCGATGGATATCATCGTTGCCCATCAATGTTTAAACCTTGCACTTGATCATACATGAAAAAAAACATAATGCTCTCAAAAGTTTAATTTTTTAAAGTTCCATAACGTACTAGCCTTCACCTGTATGGAGGGTAGATTCTTATTAAGCTTATCCCACAAGTATTAACATGCTCACAAAGTTTAAATAGATCTCAGAATTTTTGAAATAGAGAACGAGATAAAGAAAAGAGCTAAACCAAATTCACAAATTTAAATCACCTTGCATATTGCTCATGAACTCTCATCTCGCTTGTCTCTCAAGCCTATATATTCTACTCCTTTCCCTCTCATAACATATATGTGTGGTAGGCTTTATATGGAGCTCTGGGAAAGTGTAGTCCTAACAAGATTTTATAAATGAGGTGTTGTCAAAACAAGACAAGCTTCTCATGGTCTTACCGAGACTCGTCAAAAAGGTCATTGGAAAATAATGTTAAATCAAGGAGGGGAAAGAGAAAAATACACACACTTTTAGATGAGTGGACATGTGCAAATGGCAAAGAGTGATCCCGAGGCACAAAGGAAGTCCTCGTTATCGGATTGCACATGGTTGGAAAATGAGAATGGATCTTTTTAACTTGAAGCCTTGAATGCACTCTTAGAGAACCGGGGAGTTCACTTTACGCATATATTTTTTCTCTTTCTCATATTTCTCATTCTTTTCTTTCTTTCTTTCTTTCTTTCATTATATAAATATATATTTTCTTTCTTCTTGTAAGACCTTCACCTTGGAAGTCACGTTTATCGCCGAATTTTTTCTTTCATCATTATTTATTTTAAAAAATACTCCCCTTTGAACTCTAAAACTGCACCATACCTACCTCCTCCCCCATGCTTAGACGTTGCTCGTCCTCGAGCAAAGAGGCGAAAAATAAGGTAGGTACCGAAAATAATTTTCCTTGGAGAGATACTTGAAATCTTCAATGTCGGCACCGTCTTGCGATCTTCCTTGAATTGATGATCCATTCTCAACGATAGGTTGTGGTCAAGGAGGTAATCACAAAAGATGATATTTGGTTTAAGGGTGGATATCCGGCGAGGTTTGTGAGATCTCCGATGCGGGGATACACAATGCACGGATAAAAGGCTAGCAATAAGATAGATACGCAAAAACGGAATGACCAGCTTCTTAGTCTCAGGCCAGAGAAATCATGGCCTGCAATAACTCACTCAAAAAAAATCTTGAACACTAAAGTTTATGCACTCAAATATATATAAGGCTCTGGATAGGTTGAGCAACACACAAGTGATATTTGTTACAAGGTTAGCAATATTTTTGAGCATAAAAGACATCTTTAATCTATTCATAACTTGAGAGCACATAAAACACTATGGGTCTTTATTTCCATCATTGCATTGAGTACTTGATTGGTAGCTGCAAGTTCCTGAGCCTCTTTGTCACAGTCGAAGGATATCTTCACGTCCCCTTGTAGTGAGAGTACTCCGGCAGGACTTGGCATTTTGAGTACCAAGTATGTGTAGTGGGTACCGCCATGAATTTGGCGATAGCTGGTCTGCCGAGGATGGCATAGTAGGAAGTCTCGAAGTCCACAACCTCGAACTTGATGTACTCAGTACGGTAGTTCTCCCTGGTTTCACCAAAGGTAACTGGTAGGACCACTGAACCTAGTGGAATAGCCGCGTTCCCAAGGACGATGCCGTAGAAAGGCGATTTGCTCTTGGTGAGCATGTGGATATTGTCGAACTTCATCTTCTTCAAGGTCTTGGTGAAAAGGACGTTGAGCCCGCTTCTGCTTTCGATGAGCACCTTGTCGAGTCTGGAGCCCGCGACTACTGGTTTCAGGACGAGTGAAAAATGCCCTGGCTCGGAGAAGCTTGTCCATTGATCCGCACAGGAGAAAGTGACGGGTACCTCCGACCACCTAAGAGGGTTGGGACCACTGGTTCAATGTTCAAGACTTCCCGTTTGGTGGCCTTCCGAGACCGTCTGGTGGGTAGTCCGCCAAAGAGGACATTCACCATATTGTCTAGTTCGTGGAAGTCGTCGTTGCCCTCGTCAGCTTTTTTCTTGCCCTTCTTATCGTGAGGAGGCTGTGGGTCTGAGTATCCTTGAGTGCTCGCCAGAGTTGATAGCACTGCTCGGTGGTGTGATTGCCCTCTAGGTGCCACGGGAACTTCTCTTTCAGCAAGTCTTTGAAGCCGCCGTTAACACCAAAATTTGGTAAGGAGTATGACATGTGGGTCCGATTCGGAAAAGAGTCCGTCCGGTGGAAGGAAAGACATCTTCGAGAGATTTTCGGCGGAAGGATCCGCGGTCGGCTATCCGCTCCCGGTTCGGCAAAGGAACAAGAGAGCCGATTTTGCGGGATTGGATGGTGACGTGGCTCGATCGGAGGAAGCGAATGGATGGATAGGCGATCAAGTTTAGTTAGGCAATGAATCCATTCGCGGTTGTAATCGGCAGGGTATAAATACGATCCCCGGGTGTATGTAACAAAAAGACGTTCATTCCTCAATACACACCGGCTTCACGCCAAACCCTAGAGTCCCTTGTCGTGTCGTCGAGTTCTTCGAGAGGACCAATCGATCCGTCGACCTCCGTGAGTACCGGCAACCTTGTATCATGTCTAGTATCATGCGGTGGATTTAGATCTGATGCAAGTAGTCTTGTTACCATGCTTCGTGTCACGCGGTAGATTCAAGCTTGGTTCAAGAGGGTTTCTTGTTAGATCATGAGCCATGCGGTAGGCTAAGGTCTAGCTCGAAGCTAGTTATCGGCTCTATTGGATTTTGGCAAGATCCAATAGATTCATTAAGTTACCCCGTGTTATCATGAGTTTTACTTTATGTTTTAATTCATGTAATACACTTTTGCCCAATCTAGATGGGTTTGGATCGGCTTTTTTCCTTTTAAGATCCGTGCAAGAGCAGAGTTTCGTGTCTTTGACGCGTGGATCCCGTGCTCTCCGATAGCCGAAACCGAATCGATCTAGGTTGTTACGTGTTGCGGGTTCAAGCTTGCTTTGTTAGTATAAATCTTGAAAGAGCCGGGTATCATGCGGTAGATGCGGGTTTTTGGGTTGCTTTGGAGCTAGTCATCCGGTGGATTAGATTTCCAATTCACCGATAGATTTATTCACGAGGTAATGTTTGTTCCTTCTTCATGGACCCCGAATCGGTTGTTCAGCCGCATTCGGTTATATCTTCACGAGTAGATCACGTGCGTTATTTATGTTTTAAAAGATGTATGCTTCTAGCTTTCCATATTTAGGTTGTATCATGCGGTGGATAGATCTATTTGTGGAAAGTGGTGTGTTCTTTCATGCAAGTTGTATCATGCGGTGGATAGATTTGCTGATATCGTGCCCGACGGATCTTAAAGTAATTAGACATGCGGTAGACTAATGCTTTGGATCTATGCATGCTTATTTTAATACATGATCATGTTCGTGCTTTACTTCATTTAATGTTAATCTTCATGAGGATCGGTCATGGCTTTGCACATGCATCCATGTTTATTCAAAGATCGATCGTTGTCATGCTTACGTCATCCATTCGGCAATGTTCTTTTTTCCTTCGCAGCTACCCGAATGGTTGTGGTTCTTTGACGGTAGCTTCGCATAGCTACATGTCGTCTTGCTTGGCTTCTTAGCCGTAAATATGGAACTGCCCTGGTACCACCCGTAGGTTCCAAGCTTTGGTATTTAACTGTTTTATCTTTTGTTAATTTTCGGGAAAAATTGACCGGCACGTCACTCTCTCTCTCTCGCGCGTGCGAAGCTAAGCTTTTCGGCTTGCCGTGTGTTTGGCGCCGAGTGCACATTTTGCGTCAACACACTTTTTGGCACGCCCGGTGGGACCAACGGCCGAATTGGTTCGGGATGCCCGAGATCGCGGACCTCCCGGATGTCGGCATTGAGGAGCTTTCTCCGCAGCGCATCGGCGGCTCGTAGACGCCGTGAATCGGTTTCAACAAAAGTGTCTCATGTCATTCAAGAAGAATCGAAGTGGTGTACCATATCCGAAGAGTAGCCTCGCCCGGAGTGCCGTTGCCGGGGGAGGCCGACGCCACGACCCAACAAGAAAAGGAAGAATGCGCGCGGATCTTCCAAGAGTCGATGAGACGCATGCTCACCAAGCACAACCAAGCTTTCCTCGGGTCGCTCCGGCGGATGATGGTGGCCCTCTTTGGCCGGGAGCGGGGCGGGCGTTTGGAAAGACGTACACCGGAAAGAGCACCGTGGAGCCGGGTGAATCAAGCTCCCGGCCCGCCGCCGCGAAGCCGGTGCGGCAGCCTCCTCCTCGCAGCTCCGGGAGCGAGACATTCCAACCTCCTCCGCGGGCGCCGGGGGCGGCCGGCTCGGCCTCCGATGCAAGCTTCGGAAGTCAACCAATCTCGCCGCCACCACGGAGCAGCACGGGTCGCCTTTGCAACGGCCGAATCCGTACCGGCCTACGTACGGAGACCTAGGGTTCGGCTCACCCTGGGGCCTCACTTGACCCCAGTCGAAGAATAGCTCCGTCAACCAACTGGCTCCAGAAGAATCTGTACGGCGGTGGCTATCATGAAGTGGGGAATTACGGGGCGTTCGACGCCTTCCCGCACCCAGGGTACGCGCGCCGCCGCAGCGCTCGGAGGAAGATGCCCTAGCACGCAAGATGGCCGAATTGATGCGAGAATCGCTCGGCCTCAAGCCAAGGATGCAGGGCCCCACCTACAGGCCGCCGTTCCCGCAGTGGTACTATAACGTGCTCCCCGCCGCCAAGGGTAAAACCGCCGACGGAATTCACAAAGTTCTATGGGCGGACGAGACAAGCACGGTCGAGCATATCGCTCGTTATCTCATGCAGCTGGGGGAATGTTCGGCCGAAGAGACGTTCAGGGTTCGCTACTTCCCCGCCTCGCTGACGGGTCCAGCTTTTCAGTGGTTCTCGTCCTTGCCGCCCGAGTCGGTGGCCGTGGGAAAGATTTGGAGCGTAAATTCCACGCTCATTACTTCGAGCGGCGGTTCGAGAAGAAGTTGATCGATCTCGCCACCCTGAAGCAAAGGCACAGTGAAACACCGCTGGAGTTTCTCAGAAGATTCAGAGAAGTCAAGGGCATGTGCTTCTCATTGAACTTGCCAGACGATCAGCTGGCTGATATGGCCGTCGCCGGGATGTTGCCGGCCGTGCGCGAAAAGCTATTCGGGATGGAGTTCGAGAACCTGGGCCAACTGTCGCAGAAGTTATCCTTGATGAGCAATCAGGCATATGGCCTCAAGAAGGATCCCAAGTTTGGCAAGCAGCACGACATCGCTGACATCTACAACCAATTCTTGGACAAAGCTGATTTGTGCGAGGAATCTGACGACGAATTGGAGGTAGCTGCAGCAGAAATCTTGTGGGGTAAAGAGCCCTTGACAATGAATCAGCGGTGGGTCGGGCGAGGCCAAAGGAACCTACGACTTCGACATCACAAAGGCCGATAAGTTGTTTGAGCTCTTGGTAAAGGAAGGCCGAATCAAGTCGCCCGAAGGGCACTCTATGCTTCGGCTCGATGGAGTCAAAGCGAAACGTTACCGCGGCTTCCATGACAGGGACTCGCACTCCATCAACGATTGCGGGGTCTTCGGGATGAGGATCCGTAAGGCTATCCAGAAGGGCACCTCAAGTTCGATAACAAGATGAAGCCGGATGGCCACCCCTTCCCGCGAGAACATGCTCGGCTTCTCCATCAACGCGATAACGGCCGAAGAGAAAGGGAAAGTCAAGGTCCCGACCTCGACCCAGTCCAAACAAGATGGATCGGTTGACCCGGAGCGCCAGGTGACCCTAGAGCAAGTGCAGGGCGACGCCCCCCGCGTTCTCAAGAGCCACATCGAGATTGGGGAATCGTCCAAGCCTAAGCCCAAGGTGACGTCACGCATTCTCCTCAACAAATGGCAGCGTCAGATGGAAAAGGAGCGCTACCAAAAGCGTCGTCACGAGGAGGAGCAGCGCAGGGCTGAAGAGGATGCGCGCAGATGGAATCAGGAACAGCACGCGCGCGAGCAGGAGCGCGCCCACTGGGGATGCGCCTTCTTCAGGCACTGCTGGAATGAGGGCCTAAAGCTGCCCACATTAAGGAACTGTCCTGAATGCAGCGACAGATATGCTGAGTACAGGCAGGAAACTGCCAATCGCCGATCCGTCCATGAAAGACTTGGAAGGATTCACCCAAATGGGGATCGGCGGCAAAAAATTGAGGTTATAGACCACCCCAGGAAGCGCCAAGCTGATCTCAGGTGGGCTGACCAGGAGGAGGAGGACGAAGATGTATACGTCGGCGAGCGTAAGGGGCAATGGTGCCCACCCGGTCTACGCAAGAGCCAGAAGAGGCGGGTCCAACGCTTGAGGAACCGCGAGATGAAACAAGCCGGGATCCAGACAAGGCAGAAGTGGCGCCCCAAGGACCAGCCAGAAGGATCGAAGCGTCCGGCCCCTGCATGCATGGTATACTTCCTGCCAAATGAGTTCATGGCTCCTGCTAACCAGGCGATGCAGGAAGAAGCTTCCTTTGACGACGAGCAACCCGAGGAGATGATGGCGCAGCTGGTGCTTGCCAAGCAGGCCATCTTCGACAAGCCGGCCAAGAATCGCCACATGAGGCCGCTGTACTTGAGGCGGTACGTCAATGGCAAGCCATTGACCAAGATGTTCGTCGACGGTGGCGCGGCGATCAACGTAATGCCGTACACCACCCTCGGGAAGCTTGGCATGACCCCGAGCGATCGACACCAACAAGCATCATCCTAAACGACTTCGCGGGAACCCCTCGGACACCAAAGGATGCGCTCACGTGGACTTGATGATCGGGTCCAAGACGTTGCTCACTACCTTCTTCGTCATCGAAGGGAAGGGAGCCTACGGCCCGTTGCTTGGGCGGGACCGGATCCACGCCAATCGTCGCGTCCCATCCACTATGCATCAACGACCGATCCAAAGGGTGGACGATGAAATTGAGGTCGTACGGGCGGATGACTCCGTGAGCGTGGCTAACATGGAACCAGCCTTCTGGGAGTACCAAGGCATCGATTGCTTCTCAGGGAAGGACTGGGGAGAAGGTCCTGTTGAACTCGTCGGCGGTGACCAACGGCCGATTCAAGCGGTCGGCTCTTACAGTAATTTTTAATGGAGAACCCCGTGGATGGCACTGATGGCAAGTTGGGACGAGGATTCATGGCGGCCGATAAGCTGGAGGAAGTTGACATTGGAAGCGGTGACAAGCCAAGGCCGACGTTCATCGGTGCGAATTTGCGGCCCGGACTTCGGGGGGAACTTAATTGGGCTTCTCAAAGAATATAAAGATTGCTTCGCCCGGGATTACTCGGAGATGCCCGGATTGGATCGATCCATCGTCGAGCACCGGTTGCCAATCAAGCCTGGTTTCAAGCCATATAAGCAACCGCCCCGAAAATCTACAAGGATGAAGTATTGGCCGATGTGAAGAAGGAAATCGAAAGATTACTTGACGCAGACTTCGTTCGGCCCCGCGATATGCGGAGTGGATTTCTAACATCGTCCCCGTGTATAAGAAAAATGGAAAAATGAGAGTTTGCATAGACTTCGGGGACCTAAACAGAGCTACTCCCATGGATGGATACCCGATGCCTATTGCCGATCTGGCCGATTGACGCCGCCGCCGGGCACAAGGTGATTAGCTTCATGGATGGCAACGCGGGTACAATCGGATCTTTATGGCGATAGAAGACATCTCGAAGACGGCCTTTAGATGTCCCGGTCATATAGGCCTATTTGAATGGATCGTCATGACATTTGGGTTGAAAAATGCCGGTGCAACCTACCGGCGGGCCATGAATTACATTTTTCATGAGTTGATCGGCAAGACCGTGGAAATCTACATTGACGACGTGGTGATCAAGTCCTTGAGTCATGACACCCATCCGGAAGATGTGAAGAAGACCCTCGAATGCACCCGAAGCATGGCTCGAAAATGAATCCAAACAAGTGTGCATTTGGGGTGTCGACCGGAGAGTTCTTGGGGTTTTTGGTCCACGAAGGAGGGATCGAAGTTGGCAAAAAGAGCATGAAAGCCATTGATGAAGTCGTTCCTCCAACCAACCTCAAGGAGTTGCAATCACCGCTCGGCAAGATCAACTTTGTGAGAAGGTTCATCTCAAATTTATCACGAAAGGTGTTGCCATTCTCTCCGTTGCTGAAGCTGAAGAAGGATCAGAAATTCACATGGGGCGACGAACAACAAAAGGCTTTCGAGGAAATCAAGCAATACATGAAGGAGCCGTCGGTGCTTGGTTCCTCCTCGGCTCGAACAAGCCTTTCAAGTTGTACGTGGCGGCCGATACCCAAACTATTGGATCGGCCCTTATTCAAGAATTCGAAGGGAAGGAGCGGGTAGTAGCTTATCTTAGCCGAAAACTACTTGATCCCGAAACCGGTATTCGGCTATAGAAAGATTACGTCTTTGCGTATACTACTCGTGTGCAAAGTTTCGGCACTACTTGTTGAATGCCGAATGCACCGTATACTCGAAGTTTGATGTGATAAAACATATGTTATCTATGCCAATTTTGAATGGTCGGGTTGGCAAATGGATTTTAGCTATATCGAATTCGAGTTGAAATTCGAATCGGCAAAAGCCATCAAAGGTCGAGTCATTGCCGATTTTATAACTGAACACCATGACCCTTCAATTGATCTGCTTGAAATTACCCCATGGGCTTTATTCTTTGACGGGTCATCATGTGGCAAAGGTGGGGGAGTAGGGATCCTACTAATTTCGCCCAGAGGTGAGATGTTTGAATTCGCCATTCCTATACAACCCACTGTCACGAATAACCGAGCCGAATACGAAGCACTACTTCGAGGGCTTCAATATTTGAGAGAAGTCGGGGCCGTCTCGGTTGAGATCTATGGAGATTCGTAATTGGTAATCAAGCAATTGAACGGCCAAGACGAGTGCGGGAGCGAGGCGCCGAGGAGTTACTACGAGGAATGCGAGAAATCTTGAAAGGCTTTCCACCGGTAACCCTACAACGACATTCCTAGAGAGCATAACGAGGAAGCAAACAAAGCCGGCTCGGAGCGCCTCGGTTATAAAGAGAGTCAAGAAGCATTTGCTGCGCAGGTGAGCGCACCGGGGACGGATCTTACGAAGATGATTGGAGGAAAGAGATCGTTGATTATTTGAGAGATCCATCCCGTAAAGTCTCTAGGAAGCTCGGTACAAGGCAATCAAGTTCGTTCTTCCGGATGACAATTTATTCTATAAGTCATTAGATGGAGTACTCGCTACGATGCCCGGGTCCCGGAAGAAGCCAAGAACATGATGAGCGAAGTGCACGATGGGATATGTGGAGCGCACCAATCGGCCTATCGCATGAAATGGGTTATTAGGCGGGCCGGATGCTTTTGGCCGACGATATTGGAGGACCGCTTTGAGTATTACAAGGGGTGTCAAGATTGCCGGAGGTTCGGGAATATTCAAAGAGTCCCCGCATCGCATTGAATCCCATCATCAAGCCATGGCCATTCAGGGGCTGGGGTATAGACTTGATTGGCCAAATTAATCCACCATCTAGCAAGGGGCATAAGTTCGTGCTTTTGGCTACGATTACTTCACCAAATGGGTCGAGGCAATCCCACTCAAGAAGGTGACGTCAGAAAACATGATCGAATTCGTCAAGGAACACATCATCTATCGATTTGGGATTCCTCAGACGATTACCACTGACCAAGGGGCACAATTTGTGTCATTGGAATTCAGAGATTTTGCCGAAAACATGGGAATCAAACTGTTTAATTCTTCTCCATACTATGCCCAAGCTAATGGTCAAGCGAGAGGCTTCTAACAAGATCATGATCAAGCTTATACAGAAGAAGATCGACCAGAAGCCGAGGAGATGGCATTCGGTACTCAGTGAAGCGCTGTGGGCTTACCGAATGGCCCCCCATGGAGCCACAAAGACTTCTCCTTACGAGTTGGTTTACGGGCATCACGCGATCCTGCCCTGGGAAATGCAATCAGAGTCAAGGAGAGTAGTGCTGCAAAACGATTTGAGCTCGAAGGATTACAGTGGCCTAATGATGGATGAGTTAGAAGATTTGCATATGATCCGTCTCAGGGCCCTGGAGAACATCGAGAAAAACAAGCCGCGGGTCGCCAAATACTATAACAAGAAAGTAAAAGTAAAGCAATTCGCGAAGGCGATCTAGTTTGGAAAGCGCTACCGCCGATTGGAACTAAATACGATGAATTCGGCAAATGGTCCCCTAACCGGGAGGGGCCTTTTCGTGTGGTCGGATGCGTTCCCGGTAATGCATACATATTGAAAACTTTGCTAGGAGAGGAGTTTTCCGCTGCAATAAATGGAAGATATCCGAAGAAGTATTATCCTAGCATTGAAATCGATCGATGATTATACACATCGACACGAAACGTAGGCGCTCAAGGATGAGGCCGCCTTTAGAACAAAAATCATGAACAAAAGAAAATGGCCGGTGCTTGATGCATTGCCCTTAGCTCAATACTACACTACAACTCGGTTTCTTGCGGGGATTACACATGGCAGCCCCGAAGGTCAAGTCCCCTAAGGGAGGGAAGCGAGAAGGCGTGGAGAAAGAAGTGAAAGTATGATACAATCTTTTCTTTACTTCTTCGGCTGTCGCTCCCTCTTCGCTTGTTCCAGGACCACCGTGACGGCGACTTGGAACGCACGAGGGTGACCACGGTTGGCGGCCTCTACCAAGCTATCCCGGCCGCCTTCGGGTTGCTATACCGTCGAGACATCCGGATCAAAAGAATCAAGGTTAGGGGCAAGAAATCCAGATGCAAACATAAAAGGGGACAGAAGCGTTTACCTCCTACTAGCGCTTCCAGCGCCATGCGACGCTCGCGTTCGGCTTGGCAGCGGACGGACATATCCCTGAGGTCACGCTCCAGGTGCCGGGCACGGCGGCGCAGCTGATGAATGGCCCTTTGCTCAGGCGTGGCATCCTCCGCCTCAGGAGAAGAATCGGAGGAGATGTACTCAGGAACATCTTCGGTTCCGATGACTTCTTCGAGAAGCAAATCGAGGGCCGAAAGAGGCAGAGGAAAACATGAAGCGCAAGATCAAGCGGGAGGACAAGGAGCGAGATCAAGAAAAAACTCACTTCCGAATCGTACGCTTCCTTGACGAGCCGCTCCCCCGAGGGCCGTTTACCCTTGTCCATGGCGTTGGGGTTTTTTTTCTTCCGGCAGCAAAGGAAGAGACGAGAAGCGATGGAGGAGTGTGCGAGTGGATTTGCGAGCACCCCACGGGCTATTTTATTGACCAAGGAGGCGCATTGGGAGTGATGATCGCGGTGCACGCACACACCGTTGGAATACCAAGCGGCGGGGGTTTCCACCGAGTGCGAAGGGTTTTCTTTTGAACGAGTGCTTACGGATTGCCGAATTGGGATCCTTTGTGGATTTTGCGCCGAGAGATAGTTGTTTGCGAGCGTTCGGCTAAAGACGGTTCCCGGATGCATTCGAAGAGGACAAATTCACGGATGCAAATGCGAAGGGAAATATCACGGAACAAGTGCGGATTCCAAAAGTTCATCATATATTGCCGTCATTTACACATCCCTAGTACAAATCTAGTCAAAGAGTCTGTTCAACACGGACTGGGGATGGGTAATTTCGGCAATGGCGTCGCCGTGGCCGTCGAGGCGCTCCAGGATGAGCTCGATCTCGTCGATATCCTCCGCGCGCGCCGCCCTGGAAGCCACGCGGCCTGGTGGAATAGTCGACGTCCGTATGCGTCGCCATCGCAGCCAGGCCCAAGGTGGTGCCCAAACGAACGCCATGGACGGCCACCTCGTCAATGCGGCGCTCCACCGCGGCCAGGCGCTCCGCCGGCGTGTCGCCGTGGGCGTTCACCTTCTCGGCCAGTTGCTCTACCAGCACCTTTAGCTGGTCGAGCTCAGCATCACGGGCTGCAAAAGACAAACAAGAAAGGATTAGCATCAAAGGCTGGGCTGAATCAAGAATCAGAGCCATACCATCGATGGCCTCCGGCCAAAGAAATTGTTTCCGCCGGTCCTCCCATTCTAGTTCGGCCACGCCCGCTTTTTTGGAGACGTCCTCCCGGCTCAAGACGGACGCCTCTAGCTCCTCCTTGAAGCGAATAGCGTCGCTTCCCCGTACGGCACCGGGAGTGGCCATCGGACTCCGAAGAGTCGTCAGGGAGGGGCTGATTGGCCGGCGCGCGGGGCGGATTCCACTGAATCAACCTGAAAAGGGAGATGATTGTCAAGGCAAAAGAAGATCAAAAAGGAAGATCAACGAGGAGAAATTGATGATCATCACCGCCTGCGCGCATTAGCGCTGCTTCCCTCAGCCTCGTCGGAGGCGCGGCGGCGGTTGAGGCGGCGCACCATTGCGGTTTGGGGGATGTGCACCTGTTTACAAGAAGACCAAAGATTGGCAAAGATTCGAGAGCTAAAGGCCCGATGGAGAGCTAGGGGCACCTATGGCAACATTTATAGGCCCTCGGCGGGGTAATCGTGGCTTCGAGTCGTGGCTGTGGATCGTGGCGCACGTCCCAATAAAATCGGAAGGCGGAGAGATTTCCTGGACCGCCCGCCGGTGGGTCGTTTGGAGTTCTAAGCTGGGCCGTGCACAAGTCGATTGGTTCGGCTAAAGGAACTCAAGGTATCGTTCGGGAGTTAGCGTTTCACTACCGAATGGGTCGTTCGGCATCACATCTCAAAGTACGCCAAGGAAAGGAAACAAATCGCAAAGGAAATATTACAAGAACGACCAGTTCAGGTATACATCAATAAGGACAGTCAAGCATTAAGGAGTTTTGCGAGTGCATGACGAACATTGGATACTATCAAGTGGGAATTGTCCAAGATCTCCTGATAGTCCTTTTGGGCATCAGATAAGTCAGTAAGCTCTGCATCGCATCGCTTTACTCTGGTAACAGCCGATTCTGCCTCCGCTTCGGTCTTTGCTATTAATCCAGGGAGATCGGCTATTTTCTTCTGGTCAATCTCCATCTCCGCTGACAGGCTTCTCAATTCCGCCTCTAGAGCAGCCTTTCTGGCGACTTTCAGATCGTAAGAAGCTTGCAGGTCAGCCAAGGCATCCTTATGGCTTTTTGCTTGGGATTGTATCCCGTTCATGGCCTGTTCAGCATCAGTTTTCTCCTTTTCAATGGCCGAACGGGAGCGCAATTTCCTCCAAGTGCGCCTCAAGGGAACATAAAAGGGCTCTAAGTCGTAGATGGATGATAGGAAAGCTCTGATGTCATCAGGAAGTCTTCGACTAATGGGTTCAAACATCTCTTCAAAATGGCGAAGATCATTGAGCCGATCCCGAACATCTTTTTCTAGCCAAGCCGCAATTTCTTTGAGTTTGAGCAACACTTCATCCGGCGGCGGCTTGTTTATTTCTTTCATCACATCGGCGCTGATGGGCCCTCCGATGGCAAGCTCGATGATGACGGGGTGTGATCCTGAAAACAACATTGCCGAGGTGAGAATGCTAGCATCAAGGTATCGAAATTAAGCGCGGAATTGAGTACCTCATGAATGGTCTCTTGAGCGGGGGCAATTGCAGACGGAAGAGGCGTCCCGAGCGAGCCGAAACTTCCAAGTCGGGGAGATGCCGATGCAGCCATCGCGTGGCTCGTAAGTTTCGGGCCGGTGAAGAGTTGGATCCTCCTCTATTGGGTTGGTCATTGCTTTGCTTGACCTATAGGCGATGGCATCCCGGGGGTATTTGGTGGCTCCGCGTTGAGTTGAGGGATTCATCTCGGAGAGCGTATCGCTTCGCAGAAGGTGATGAAGATGAAACCTCTCTTCCGGGATGGGCAATTCAACCCCGGAAGGGCTCGCTCGTTGAACCACCGGAACATCTACAAGTGGCTCTCCGACGCGCTTCTTCGCAAATGTCCAATTGAAGGGATAAGTGCCGGTGCTCATCCTTGAGAAAGAACAAGAAAAAGTCATACCAATGGATGGAGCATCGGCGGGTGTTGGATCTGAACGAAGAATCCGGCGGATTGCGAAGAACAGGTGTTGACAGGATTCGTGGCTGGAGTCAATTGTGGAACAAAATTACTTTTATCCCACAATTGAAGGGGCATGTGTTAACACCAAAATTTGGTAAGGAGTATGACATGTGGGTCCGATTCGGAAAAGAGTCCGTCTGGTGGAAGGAAAGACATCTTCAGAGATTTTCGGCAGAAGGATCCGCGGTCATGACCCGAGTAGTTGTTGTTGTTGCGACCCCCTTGTTCTCTGGTGTTGTTGTTGCTGCCGCCAGGGTTGTTCTTGCTCTTGCCGCAAATGGCAACATACTTAGCGTTTGCCTTGTCTTCTTCGTCGGCCCATGAGTGATCACGTCTTTGAGCTTAGTGATGGAACTCGGGCGGCGGCGACCGAAGTCTTCGATGGTGCGATGGTGGTAGAGACCATCTTGGAAAAGGTCGATGACCTCCTTGTCAGTGACATCGACTACCGTAGCGCGCTTATCGAAAAAGCGTCGCATGTACTTGCGTAGTGTCTCGCCTTGTTCCTACTTCACCACTGCCAGGTCCATGCAAGTACCCGAGCGTCCCATGGCACCCGCAAAGTTGCTGGTGAACTGAGCCTTGAGCTGGTCCCCCTGGTCAATCGAGTTCTTGTCGAGCGACTCGAGCCAGGCGAGTGGTGCTTGGTCCAGACATAAGGGAATGTATAGGCACTTTGTGTCGTTGCCACCAGCATTTTCGATGGACAGAGAATAGCATCTGAGCCATTGAACTGGGTCTTGCTTCGCGTCGTACTTGGTGATCCCCAGAGTATTGAATTTCTCTAGGAGAAGGAGATTGCAAAGTAAAGCGGAGAAGGCAGGGAAGCCGTCGTTGTCACCTATCGTGGAGGACTTCTTGCACCGTATTTCTTCGATTCTGCGGCGGGCATCGTAGCCGCCGCGTGAGACACCGGTGACATGGCTGTCTGCGTGGCCTCGGCCTCCGCGATCGCCTCCGCCACCGGCTCTCCTTCCAGCCCCATGTGAGGAGCTCCCGCCGCCGCTGCCTCCACTACCAGCATCACCATGACTGGCGGCGACGTGGCTACCGTCGGTGCCGCGGCTACCGCCGGCACTATTACCGCCCTGAGAAGGTCCTCCAGCTGATGCCCTGGTATCGTTGGGATTCTGTGGTTGTTATCCTCGAGGGCGATTGTGTCCATTACCCGCTGGACTGTGACTAGTGGCTTCATGGTTCTTGTGTTCACGAGTTATGAGGGGAGGTACTTGAGTGACTCTGTTGACAACTCGCATGATGTAGGCGTCCTCTGCAAGCTTGGTGATAACTTCACCCGTGCATATCCCTTGATCCTGACGCGCTATCGTAGTGAAATACACGAGGCACTGTTTGGGGGTAGTGTGCACCTAGTTGGCGACTTGATTGTGGGTCCCTGCGAGGTTCTGGATGGGAAGGGATTCGCGGAGACGTCTACGCCATTCGTTCTGCTTCCTAATGTGTTCATGTCGGGCATTCTTGTCGTCATTGGTTTCATCGGTAGGTGCATTGGCAGACGACTCGTCTGCAGAGATGTCGTCGAAGTATCGGTCGGGCCGTGTCCCTGAAGGTCCTGGCGTCTCGCCAGCAGCCATGAAGACTTGGTGATCAGGGGTACCGTGACCAGAGTCAGTAGTCGCCACCTCGGTTGGAGTATTCTCCTCCGTTGGAGCAAGGGGTGTTCCCTCTTTGAAGGGAAGTGAATCAAGGTAGGCGACGCAGCGTGAGTTCCCGTCCGTCCGGTCTGTAGGCTTGCGATCTGGCCAGTAAATGAATCTCCCGGCGGGTGTAGATGTTATAACCAGGCTGGTGGCTGGTCCTGACAATGGTTGCTCAATCGTGGAGTTCTCGGACTCGGGCTCATCCGGGTCTGACCTGAAGTCGAACTCGTAGGAGGAGTCCGACTGGTAGCCGGAGGCGGGGTTGGAGTCCGAAGAGTAGTCGGAGACGATCTCCTTGCCAGCTCGGCGTGTAGTGAGAGCCTTCGCATGGGCCCTGCTAGCACTGTAGAGGCCATATGGGAAGTGCTTGTGGAGCGGGGCATCAACACACGATGGCTCAGTAGCCGGCTCGCATGCGATGGCTCATGGGGACGTCGAGTTCGAGTTGGAGGCGGATCCGGACTCGAAGTAGGTGTGTTGGTTGGAGCGAAATTTCACCGAATTTTCCGGTGAGATTGCCCGTGATCACCTCGGGAAGTGTCATGAGCTCGGTCTTTGGGTTGGGTGTCATGGTGAGGCGGCGTTGGAAGGATCCAGCACCATTAGCAGTATAGCCCCAGGACCCGAAGACGAAGGTGTCGCCGCGGTTGAAGGCGACAGTTGGCTTGATGAAGATTGAAGCTGTCGAGTTTGCCATGAGATCTTCGGTGAGATCCCGTACCTGGTGCGCCAGCTGTCGGTGTTTTAGACCGGCAACCTACCAAGGGGGGTACCCGAGGTAGATGAACGTGGTCTCGCCGAGATCGGTAACTCGAAGGAAGAGGCACGTGGCACACTATTTAGACAGGTTCGGGCCGCGAAGTGCGTAATACCCTACGTCCTGTATGCTGCGTAGCTCTGGATTGATTGGGTGTGAGTACAAGATGATGTGTATGAGAGAGGTAAGGGTCCCTGCCTCGCCTTATATAGCTCGGAGGCAGGGTTACAATTCGGTTCATGGAAAGAGTAGTAGTCGTGTACGTCTAGGTGTCCTTTACATGTAGCCGGTCATGTACAGTCTCCTATGCAAGTACTCCTTCGCCAGGATCCTTGTGCTCCATGCCAACAGTTGCCGTGCAGCCCTAGCCGGGTAGTCCCAGGGGCCCACCGAGTAGTCGGTCCTGGTACCGACCGAGGTAGTGGGCACAGGGAGGTCCATACGACAAGCATGTCCAAATTGACCCTCATTTTGTTCACCACAACCGTAAACCACTGGAACGGGGCATCAATGGACTCACCGGGGAGATGAGTGAAGTTCTCGTACTCTCTCCGGTAAGTCGCATACATCTGAGCCTGAACCTGAGCATTTCCTGCATGTGATTCCTTCAACAGAGTCCATATTCTACAAGCCAAGTTCTCCGTATGCACCCGATCGAATTCCAATTGACACAGAGCATGAAACAAGTAGTGTTCCGCCTTGTTGTTGGCGTCGAACATGTTCCTCCATCCTGGAGCAAGGATGTTCGTTGGATGGACATAAGCTGTGTCCACTGTGACATCCCAATGGATCAGACCCTTAACGCGGAGGAACGCCGCCATCCGCTTACTCCACATCTGCTAGTTTTTGCGAACGAAGTGTGAAGGACCCGAACCACGTTCCTGGTACGCCATCCTAGGATCTTAGACTGGTTAGAGTCAATCAAGACCCGTAACTCGCTCTGATACCACTTGAAGGACCGAAACGACGAACCAGAGAGGGGGGATTGAATGAGAGCCAATAAAAATTCTTCTCGAAGAAGATAGAAACTCCAACAAGATGAACACGGCTTCCAACACATTTCTACGACTCAACTACCCAAGTTGGCCAAGACCACGTAGCCACTTAAGTTCTACTAGTCTTAGGAACCAACACACAACCTTCCTGACCAAAACACACCAACACGCACAGCAGAAACTTTGCACGGCTTGCTGCCTGTGCTACATCGGTCAGACCGATGGCTTGCGCCGGTCAGGCCCGTGACACCGGTCAGACCGATGGATAGAGCCGGTCAGGCCGGTGGCTACAACAGCCGCACAACAAACGGTCTAGGAAGACTTAGTGACTTCTCTAGGCCCTGGAACAGAAACACCCCCAAAAAAACAACTTGCAAAGAAGAAGAACCCTTCACAAAGCCTAACAAAACAACTCCAAACCTGCCAAAAACTAACCAACAACAACACAACCAAAGGACACACGGATCAGACAAATCATCTGAGGCTAATCCCACAAAGGGCTTACACTGGTCAGACCAGTCAAGAACACCAGTCAGACCGGTCACACCTAGGCAGCTCGGGATGAACAGCACCCGTGGGTCAACTCCCCCAAATCCAACTCCCGATCTCCCGATTCGCTCAACTGATTTGCACAAGACTTTGGGGATAGTAGGAACACCTCATGGGCAATCCATAGCCAAGTTATGGTCCACCAAAACTCGTTGAATCAAGAGGAATCGAATGATTTCCGCCAACAACACTACTAACCCTAGGACAACGAAAACCCCAAATAGAGCCCCTTTGCTTACGGACATGGGAGGGGAATCAAAGGGAAAAGAACCACAAAGGGCTCAGGCATATATCCCCCACAAAATCCACAAGAGAAAGGCCTCGATCCCTCAAAGAAAACTGCCAAGAAAAGGCTCCGAAAACACAAAAAAGGAAAACTGGGAAGAACTCAAACAAGCCTTGAGCAACCACGCCGAATCATCTACATATCATGAAGGTTCATACAAGGTCTAGCTTCTGCCCAATCATCCTACCCTCTCACAAGATCTCACCATGAAGCTCTCAAGCTAGTCCTAGAAATTCCAAAGGAAAATGGAAGGGGAAAATAGGAAAACAAAATGAGCTTGGGTTCCAAGAGATGGCTGCCATCCTCTCACCACTTGGGTTATATGGAGGCAACCGAAAGTCTAAAATACCCTTACCGGCGAACTAGGAATACATGCCCCTCGAGGGTGAATTCGGAAATCTTTGTCATCACTCCATCGGACGGATGCCCAGTGACTGCAAATTGTTTAGCCTTGACGCAAGACTTCCGATCCCGACGTGTGTCCTCCGCTTCGAAGTCTCCGGGCTGCGTCGTCGCACACCGGTCAGACTGGTTCTCCTCACTGGTCAAACCGGTCTGATGCTGCTGCACATCCGTCTTCGGTCCTTCGGTCTTGGCTTTGAGGATCAACCAAGGAACCCAGTGGTTTTCCGGTGAACCACCAGAAACCCCGGGAACTCGGTGTAGCCTCCGCTAATCCCCACTCATGACTCGGTTCCTACGTAGTCCCGACTTGACCTTGGTTTTGAGGCTCAACCAAGAAAACGTCCATTACTTCATCTTGTCGTTCTTGCCACCATGCGGCCCGCACTTGACTCTGCTCGCCACCGTGTCCCTCAAATGAAGCCTACTTGTCTTCTCCACACGTAGGGCCTCACCGGCAACGACCTTTCACACTGGTTCTTCACCTGCACCAACACCAGTCAAGTCACAACCTGCACCTGCAATACTTAGACATGAATCAGTCCACACAATGTTGTCAATCACTCATCACACCAGGAAGTGACCATCCACTGGTCCTGGAACCACACATGGTCCTCACCCTTCTGTAGTAGAGATTGCTTGGGCTCATCCTCTTGTTGCAGAGGCTGCTATACATGTTGCACCTGCTACTTAGGGGGACATAGCCTAGGCTCCACCTCCTGCTGTTGTAGAGCTGTTGTTTCGTCTGTTGCTTATCCTCATGTTGCAGTTGCTGCTTAGGCCGAGTTTGCCTGGGCTCCTCCGGTCGACGCTCCTACTGCGTAGGTTTACTGATTTGTTGCTGCTACTGCTGTTGACCCTTCTCTTGCTGACACTGAGCTGCAGTACCTCCATTTGATGTTATACCCCTGGTACCTATAACGGCTTTAGGGTTGAGGTGTCTCGTCATGGGTGGTATAAGGATCTTGTCCTTTGGCCATTGGATCCTTTGAATGAGAGCGTCGGCTAGGGTTGCTATGTCACCCCCATCAATTGGTATAGGCAGAGGGTAGTGACCCGCGATAGCCCACACATAAGTAGGTTACACCGCAACATACCCATCTGGCACTGGTACTGCATGGCAAACCATTTGCAATGGAAAGACTTCCGCTAGTGCGAGCTCCACATTAATCCCGGTGCCATCAAAAAGGCTGTATGAGGTTGGCTCTGTCATGGTTGGCTCTGTCAGCTTATCTATTGTGTCCAGCATAGGTGATCAACTATCACTATGGTCTTGCTCTCTTCCACGCGCATCTTCCTCGCTCCCATGCGCATGTTCCTCCTCACTATCATGCACATCTTCTTCCTCACTGCCATGCATGTCTTCTTCCTCGTTGCTACTGACAGGCGCTGGTACCTAGCAAGGAAGATGTACATTTTTCAGTATTTCAATGCCTGATAGTCTTAGACCATGGACAACTGTTTTAGATGTTATGTCCATCATATCATCAGACCTCTTATTCATCTTCTTCTTCCTGTACATTTTTCAGCAAACTCTTCACCAAACCCTTTACCCCAACCAAGTGAACTAGACACGCCTTGGACCCGACCTCAATGCTCTGGAGTCTCAAGTGTTGCGGTGAGGATATCATTCGCCCTAACCCTAGAGAAAGAACCATCGCTACTCTATGTTACAAGTGTTTTCACCCTATCTGCTACCCCCACCACCACAGGGATAGTGAATGTTATATCCCCGCTTCCTCATCTTCTCTGCCATTGCCCACAAATAAGGACTCGAATGTCCAGGAAATTGGTCTCAAGGGTTCTATTTTCCATCTGGAGCTAGATTTGCATCGTCCTCCTCCCACTATTTCCTTTTACCACGATAACCTTTTCTGCCCGTCATGTGTGTCTTATTATGCAATGCTCTCTTTTGTTTCATCTCCTGGCTCAATTGCTGAAATGAAGGAGAATTGGTTTTCAGCACAACCATGTCCTAGTTTTGTTGCTGCGAAAAGCCATGCTTTGCAAAGGGAGTCTCCTCTTCGCTCACATATTTTTTTTCTTAAATGTGCCTTGAACCGCCGTTGCAAGGTTCCAATCTCTGATATAGCCGCCTTAACTGCCTTCTTGCAAACAGATTCTTCTAGATTGGATCGGTAATCTTGCTTTTCCTCTAAAACTGTGAACATATGTTCCTTCTCAAATGGTGAGAGATCATCAACTGTCTTGTTTATTGACACCCTCTCCCGAGCAATGAGGCCACAGATCAATACAAATGTATCCCTTACAACATCTAGGCTAGGTCAAAAATTGGCATCAAGTCCAGTTGCAGTCAACTTGTCTTCTGGCCATTTGGTTTGTGCTAAGCGACCATGTGAAGAAGGTTCACCGCCAATGGGCTGTGATGGCACACTGGTGGTATAGGAGTTTGTTGTTGTGGGAGACTGCATAGATGATATGTCAGGTTGTCAATAGAGCAACATAAGCAAGACTAAAAATCTAAACAAAATTCTTATTAGAGAAATTCATTATCTCTGATATAAGACTAGAAATCATTACAATTCATAAAAAATATCAGTATAGACATACACAGTTCTTATTTTACTTAATTAGCATACAGGGATATGTGGTAACCATTTTGATAGGGATACAACAATATGCTTATATATCAAAGCAGATAATAAATTCCATCAACTGCTACCTTGTCCAACTTTAGCAGCGATGGATTGTGTGCTCCATATGTACATGCAACACGAGGATAAATTAATCATGACATCATATGTGACAGTAGTGAAACAACATTCACAACACAACATGACACCAACAATAACAATATATATGAAAGTAGTGAAACAATTAACACTCGATAGTACAGTCTAGTTATCACTACATTATAAACCACTACGATGCAATTACCACTGACATTATGTTGCCATCAGAGTTAAAGTATGCTAACAGGTCCAAAGCATAATTGTCGATCTGGTACATTCAAAGCATAGCAGAATTAAAGTATGCATTAATCCTCAATGCTTTTCATGAATTTATAGTGCAAAACTGTAGCACCAGGAACATGAAAATAATTTTCAATAGTTCATATAACTTCATCTATTAGCAGCAATTTATTCAAACAGACATGGAGTAACAAAATCCATCCATCAAATCCACATTTCATCAATTAAAAATAAACTATTAAGGCATATCTCCCTAATCCACCTTGACATGAATATATAGCAGATTGGGTGGACTACGTTATAAACCACTACAATGCAATTCCCACTGACGTTATGTGGCCATCAAAATTAAAGTATGCTACTAGGTCCAAAGCATAACTATCGATCTGGTACATTCAAAGCATAGCAAAACTAAAGTATGCTAATAGGTCTAAAGTATAACTGTCGATCTGGTACATTCCAAGCATAGAAAAATTAAAGTACACATTATTCCTCAATGCTTTTCATGAATTTACAGTGCAAAAATTGTAGCACAAGGAACATTAAAATGAATTTCAACAGTTCATATAACTTCATCTGTTAGCAACAATATATTTAAATAGACTTGGACCAAAAAAACTCATCCATCAAAACCAAGTTAATCAATTAAAAATGAACTATCAAGGCATGTATCCGTAATCCACATTGACATGAATATATAGTAGATTTGGTGCCTAGCAGAGAGAGGGCATTGGGGGTTCAAGTAGGACTAAGCTCTGTCGCGAATGAAGTAGTTGTTCTCGTGATGATCAGAGGGGCCGGATCCATGTCAACTCGTGACCTGAGGTGGACGGCTCGTTGTCGTAGCCGAGGATGATGGATCCGCATCAACCATCTTTAGGTTGGCCGGTGATCACGGATAAAAGACACAAGCGTACGGACCTACACCTTTTTCACCACGGGATTCCCAAGGTTCATGTCAATCCGCGGAGCAAGGAGATTACAAGCGTTTGATCTACCTCTACTCACTAACTACTCAAACCCTAACTATGATTAAACTAGAAAACAACTAAACTACTCTAGAGAGAATGATTAAGCTATCAAGATAAAAGACACTCGCCCATGGGTCTACGATACTAGAACATGCAATTGCTTTAAACAAGGAAACCAATCTAATCTAACAGGGGTTGTGACCACGGTTTCGCCCTTTCCCTCCCCTCGTACTGTCACTGTGCGAAGGTATTCGTGACTAGACCTATGATGGACACGGCGTATTGAATGGATCCAAGGGAGCATTGGAGCTCTACTCCCTTTACGGCATGGTAGCTAACATTAAGCAATAAAGTATATTCGACACATGATGACAGATAGATAATCGAACAAAGTACGATTACATCTTAAGATCGATTACAACCCATGGACGAATAAGGAGATTACCCCATCAAGGTGCTAGACATAGCACCATTGATCATGGTCACCATTCCGATGGTGTCTTCCTTCTTCTCCACTTGTGGGTGCTTCCTTCGAGGTGGTCGATCTCCCTCCTCTCTCTCTAGCTTGTGGATGGCCTCCTGGTGCGAATGGCTCTCTCCTCTTCGAATGGCGGCGCCACCAGGGCTTTAGGGTTGAAGATCCTTCACGTGTAAGGAAAGGGGGGCCGAACCGACCCCCGGAGTGGGTTCGGTCTGCCGGCCTGGGCCGACCGGCCCTGGCCCATTTCGGCCCGGTTCGATCACCCCTTCACTCCTGTGGGTCCTCAGGTGATTATGCACTTTGCCACTTCCACTTGCATGATTTTGACGATGTCATTCTCGCGTCCAAGATGGAGGTTCTCCATGCATGAAGTTCGATCATTTACGCTTCAATCCCTAGGGGTGTTCCTACATAACACTTCGGTCCTTGCCACCATTGTAAGTGATTTCATCATGCTCATGAACACGAAAAAGACTCCATAAATGCTCCTTTGAACTTGATGTGAATCCGTCCTTTATGTCCATGTTTTTCTACGTAAACACAACACTTCAAAATGCATGCACATAGATGAACTTGTTATATGATTAGTGTGCCTAGTGGCGGGTTAGTTCCATAAACAAATCCAAACCAAAGTGTAATGAACATGCTTGGTGTACCAAAATACACCGTCAACATCTCCCCCCACACTTAGCTCTTGTTCGTCCTCGAGCAAGTACTCGTAGAAGAACTTCGTCCAAGGCGTTGTAATCATGTTCTGCTAAATCATTCTTCACAAGTTAGTCAATCCTTTATCTTTAATACATAAGCATAAAGTAGTGATCATCACACATAAACATGGGTGTTTAGAACCTTTACCACGTCAAGATTTACCCCACAACTCAAACTCTTCACTCGAAGCCTTCAATCTCAGCCATGCTTACCTCTTTGCTTCCTTTGGAGGGTTTTTATGGTTTTCAAAAACAAAATTCCTGCAACAAGTATTAGACAAAAACCTTTCTCCAAGCTCTCTCAAGTCGCTCATATAAAGTGTTTATCCTAAACAAGTTTTATAAAACTCTCACCTCCCATAAGTCTCTCATATACATGTAATGTGGAGCTATAGGTAGGGCTAGCACAATCAACACAAATATTGTCAAACTAAGAACTTCCTCTAATGGTTGTTCACCTTTCAAAGCCAATGATCATGAGAATTAATCCATATGTGGGGAAATCAAGGGTGAGAATATTTAGAATGGTGGACATGTGCCAAGGCAAAAGAAAATATGACTACGAGGCACCGATGACGTCCTCGTTGTCGGATTGCACATGGTTGGAAAAAAGAGTGAAAGTTTCGTCTCTCAACAACGTGATATCCTTCCTCGCACTTATATTTTTTTCTTTTCACTCGATTTATCCCTCTCATATCTTTCTTGCCACTCCTCTTCTCTCTTTTTATTCTTTTCTTTCTCATGGATATATTTTTTTCTTTCTTTACCTTTTTTTTCTTTCTTTCTTTTCCATACACATACTTTTCTATTTATTTTCCCTCTCTTGACATCTTTTTTACTTCTCTTTTCAAAGCTCTCAACTCTTCTCTTTCTCGCATGCACACAATCTGAAATTTCAAATAAACCATGCTAGAGACGAGATGAAACTTTGAGAGTAGGTTGTGCTCAAGGAATGTGATGTACAAAAGAGATGTATAGGGTTGGGTATGGAATTCTGTGATGTACGGGACTTTCCATGTGAAAGTCACGTTACCGAATGCATGACGAGGCTAGCAACAAAAGATAAGCACAAGGACATGATCATTGCTCGACATTAAAACTCCCATGAGAGAAGGGTCCTAGCCCAACTCATCGTGCTAATCACACTTATGGTGGAGCAAAAAATAAATTTGGCTTTGTATAGGATTTTTTTCTTATTCTCAACTTGGAAAAAGAGGTTTTGCTAACCTTTATCACAAGGGTTTTTAGAGGTTTTGCTAACCTTATCCTCGTTGATCAACTTGGAAAAAGAGGTTTTGCTAACCTTCTCCTTCTTGATGGGGTTGCGAGATGCGATAGCTCTGGTCGGGACATGCCCTCTGCGATAGATGCGGGCGGTCCTCTTGATCTAGACGGGTAGCTTGAGCTTGCATCGCTTCGCCTCCTCCATCGATGGCTCCTTGGGGACACCATGGATGCTGCATGGGTGCAAAAGATTTCTAGATGGGATGGATTCCCGAGCTCCCCATTCGGCTAAATAAATAGTCTGAAAAGGAAAACCCTAAGAACCTCATTTTCCTTATTCAAACGTCCCTTAAAATTTTCTGACCGAAGAAGGAAGTCGAAAAGGAGCAAATCGGGGAAAACCGGGGCGAACCGCCGTCGGGGTGCCACTGGGCCGGTCGGACCAGGCCGGCCGGCCCACCCTATCTCGGGGGCTGGTCCGGTCCGGTGTCCCGTGTACCGCCCTTTTTTCGCTTTCTCAGCCCATGGAAAAATTTGGCCCAGTAAATCTTCGTGAGAAACTCCAGAAAATTAAAAGAAAAACTATTTACAAAAATCCATGCCTTGTTTTTCGTTCTAGGCAGGACGTTCGGGCTCTTCTTCCATGGTGAAGACGTCAATGTGGTGAAGGGGAAAAACGTCGGGTTCATAGTAAACCTTAAGCTGTTGATCATTCACCATGAATTGATCACCTTTCACGTCCATGATGGTTACCGCTCCGTTGGAGAGCACCGAATGCACAACATAAGGTCCGTCCCACTTGCTTTGCAATTTCTCCTTTCCGAAGGTTTTAAACCTCAAATTGTAGAGGAGGACCTTATCTCCTTCTTTAAACTCTTTCTTTTTCAACCTTTTGTCATACCACCTTTTAATTCTCTCGCTGTATATGCTTGGATTTTCGTATGCTTTCAACCTCATCTCCTCTAGTTCTCTTATTTGAATCCTTCGTTTTGCCACCGCGGCGTCGAGATCATGGTTCATCTCTTTGATCGCCCGATAGGCTTTACGTTCCAACTCAACTGGAAGGTGGCAAGCTTTTCCATAGACGAATTGATAAGGGGTCATACCTATCGGTGTCCTGAACGCTGTTCGATAAGCCCACAAAGCTCCGTCTAATTTCTTTGACCAATCTTTGCCTCCCTTCTCTATGGTTTTGTTGAGGATGTTTTTTAATTGCCTATTCGACGTTTCCGCTTGTCCGTTGGTTTGTGGATGATAGACCGTAGAGACCCTATGTTCAATTCCCAACTTGGACAAGCACTTTTTGAAATTCTTTCCGGTGAAGTGAGTTCCTCGATCGCTTATCAACATTTCCGGTGTACCGAAACGAGGAAAAATCACGTTCTTGATCATAGCAATGGACTCCTCTATGGAAGCTTTACGACATGGCATGGTCTCTACCCACTTGGATACATAATCAACCATGACTAGAATGTGCTCATATCTGTGTGAGTTTTTGAAAGGCCCCATCAAGTCTATACCCCACACATCGAATAAATCGATTTGTAGATTGTATTTCAATGGCATAGAATTTCTTTGAGAGATATTTTTGGTTATTTGGCATTCAGGGCATGATGCAACATATCTTTTAGTATCTTCATGCATCTCCGGCCAATAGAATCCGCTAGACCACACTTTTGCTTGGGTCCTAAAATGGCTACAGTGTCCACCGTACTCCGCCGAGTGGGACTTTCTCAAAATTTCTAGCCTCCCTTCTCTTGGCACACATCTTCTCATGACTCCATCATGCCAAGTTTGAAGAGGTATGGTGCATCCCAAAAGTACTTCTTACTTTCGGAGATTATCTTCCTATGATAGTTTCTATCCAGATGGTCAAGAGGCATCATCCGAATCGCTCGAATGATATCAATCATCCAAGTGTCTTTATCGAGCACTCGATATAGGTGGTCATCTCTCATCTTGTATTCTATGGGCTCTTTATCATCTTGTCTACGATTCATCCTAGACAAATGATCGGCCACATCATTCTCCACCCCCTTCTTATCACGAACTTCAACATCGAACTCTTGAAGAAGAAGGATCCAACGGATCAATCGTGGTTTGGCGTCCTTCTTAGCCAAGAGATACTTGATGGCCGCGTGATCGGTGTAAACAATGTCCTTCGAGTTCACGATGTAAGATCTGATTTTTTCGAAGGTGAATACCACCGCTAGCAACTCTTTTTCCGTAGTGGCATAATTTAATTGTGCATGATTAAGAGTTTTGCTAATGTAGTAAACGGCTTGAACTCGGCCTTCCTTTCTTTGACCCAAAACTGCGCCTACGGCGTAGTCACTTACGTGACACATGATCTCGAACGGTTGGCTCCAATCCAGAGGTTGAATAATGGGAGCACTCACCAACGCACTTTTCAAGGTTCGGAATGCCGCTATGCACTTCTCATCAAAGTCGAAAGCCACATCCTTTTGAAGGAGATGCGTTAAAGGCTTAGTGATCTTTGAGAAGTCCTTAATAAATCTTCTATAAAATCCAGCATGGCCTAGAAAGCTTCTCAAGGATTTAAGATCAGTCGGAGGTGGGAGTTGCTCAACCGTCTCTACCATAGCCTTCTCTACTTCAATGCCTCTCTCGGATATAACATGTCTGAGCACTATGCCTTGCTTAACCATGAAGTGGCACTTTTCCCAATTTACACCAAGTCTACCTCTGCACACCTCGTGAGGACATTATCCATGTTTTCCAAGCAATCCATGAATGTCTTCCCATAAGCAAAAAAATCATCCATGAACACCTCGACAATTTCTTCGATGAATTCCGAGAACACGGCCATCATGCAACGTTGAAAAGAGGCCGGAGTGTTGCATAGACCGAAGGGCATCCTTCTATATGCAAACGTTCCATAAGGGCATGTAAACGTTGTTCTGTGTTGATCGTCCAGGTCAATGGGAATTTGCATGAACCCCGAGTATCCATCGAGAAAGCAAAAATAAGCGTGGTTTGCTATTCTCTCGAGCATCTCGTCGATGAATGGTAGGGGGAAGTGATCTTTCTTCGTTGCTTTGTTAAGCTTACGTCAATCGATACACATCCGCCACCCGGTCATGGTTCTTTGCGATATCATCTCGTTCATCTCATTCTTCACCACGGTTAAATCTCCTTTCTTTGGTACACAATGTACCGGGCTCACCCATTCGCTATGCGGAACCGGGTAGATGATTCCAGCATCAAGTAATTTGATGACCCTTTTCTTTACTACTTCTCGCATGGCATGAGTTTGCCTCCTTTGGTGGTCCACTACGGGCTTACATTGGTCTTCCATTGGTATACGATGAGTGCAAAAGGCAGGGCTAACGCCTTTGAGATCATTAATCAAATATCCAATCACTTTCCTGTGTTTTTTCAATAAGATCAACAACTTCTTGTTTTTTTCGGGACTCAACTCGTCGCTCACAATGACTAGATAAGTCTTGTCTGGGCCCAAAAATTCGTACTTTAATCCTTTGGGCAAAGGTTTAAGGTCTACCTCACACACTTGTGGCTCCTCAGGTTTAATCTCTCTTATGTCCTCGATTTTTCTTCCTCCACGCTTCCATCTTGTGGTTCTAAGCCTTTTGTTGCTTCTTCTAGCTCTTCATCTTGTTGATTACTAATTTGATTTCCCATCGCTCTTTGCAGCGGGTCTCTAAGGGTTTCAACAAAGCAAAGACTATCTACCTCCTCTACTTCTTCTTCGGGAGGAAAGGGTGTAGGGTGTTTAGAAACGCGAAGAAAGTTATATGTGTACTTTGTTCCATTAAGGTTCATTGTTACTTTACCTTCTCCGGCATCCAACATGGCATCAACCAATTTAAGAAAGGACCTACCTAGGATTATGTGATCATGATTACTATGGTAAGCATCAATAACAAAAAAATCGGTTGGTATACATTTTCCAGAGATTTTTACATTCATGTTGCAAGCAATACCTAGAGGTCTAATAGTTCTTCCATCTCCCATAATTAATTTTGTTGATGTTGGAGCTAAGTCTAGGTTGTGGTCTTGAACTTTATCGTAAATTTTAGAAGATAGGACACTTATTTGGGCTCCGATGTCGCATAAAGATTTGTATTGAGCTCTGTTGATCTCGCAACACAAGTGTGGTGCCATCTTCTCTTCTTCTTTGGATCCTATCGCGTAAACTTCGGCGAGGCGAGCGTATGGTGATGCTTCGGGCTTGATCCCGATGATTCTCTTCACCTCGGCTATGTGTTCCAGATCCACTTCATCATCTCCAAAGAGTTTTTGAAAGATCTCACCGGTGGTTTCAAGGTTGTATGAATCTTCCGCTTTCTTCTCCGGTGGGAAATCCACTTCCAATGCTCTTTCCACCCCCTTTTGATTAGGGAACGGTCTTCTCTTATCGAATACTTCTCCGTAATCGATAGGAACCCAATCCATTGGTTCGAACTCCCTTAGTGGCGTCGCGCTTGACATGCTTCTCTTGTTTGTCTCATTTGATGCGGCGAAGTCAACACTCGGTGTAGTTCTTGACTTGATGTGTTCTTGTTCAAACTTTTTTGGGATTGGCTCCTCTTTTGTGACTTCCGGGGTTGCCTCTTTAGAAAATTCAGCACACTTCTTCTTCCTTGAGTTATATTCCGGCTCTTCCGCAAGTCTTGTTTCCCAATCTCTTCGCATGGCAACCGCTTTACCAATTTTTTGTAGAAGTTGGGCATCTTCCGTGAGTGTTTTCTCCATGAGATTCCCACCTGCACACATTTGGACGTGTTGCATGCAACTAGGGGTTAGGGAAAAGAAAAATGTATGCAAGAGTACGTCACCAGAGAAGCCAAGTCTTGGTCCTTGTTCGATCAACTCATTAAACCTATTCCAAGCTTGGTCTATCCCTTCCTCTTCTCCATGCGTGAAAGTGATCACTTGCCTCCTTAGATCTTGAACCTTGCTAGTTGGAAAGAACTTCTCACAAAACTTCTTTGTCAACTTGTTCCAATTGCCTTCAACTTCAAAAGATGCAAACGAGTACCATGTCTTTGCTTCACCGGCAAGTGAGTAGGGAAAGAGATTCCATTTGAACCATTCATCGGGAACTCCTTCTTGATGCACCGTGTTGCATAGCGTCGTGAAATGCCTTAGTTGTCTATATGGGTTCTCCGTAATCATCCCTTCAAGCGGGTTTGCCGCCACCATCTCGATGATCTTGGATTTGATTTCATACTTGGTTGCTTCGAGCTTCGAATCCGACTCTTGTACTCTTATGTCTTCGCATCGAGGGCTTGCGTAATCCCTTAGTGATTTCTCCGGTTCTTCCATGGGTTGATTGGTGAACACCATCTAGACAACATGATAAAAACAAAAACAAAAAATAAACAAAGTGGTTTTCTATGTAATATGTGTTAGATATTAGTAAACAAAAGATAAACTAAATATAAAACTAAGTTAAATGCAAACCAAACGATGTAAATTAGCTTGCTCCACGGCAACGACGCTAGAAAAAGGGGCTTGTTGACGGATAAAAGACGTATCCACCTACGATCCGCAAGCGTACGGACCTACACCTTTTTCACCACAGGATTCCGAAGGTTCTTGGCAATCCGCAGAGCAAGGGGATTACAAGCGTTTGATCTACCTCTACTCACTAACTACTCAAACCCTAACAATGATTAAACTAGAAAACAACTAAACTACACTAGAGAGAATGATTAAGCTGTCAAGATAAAAGACACTCGCCCATGGGTCTATGATACTACAACATGCAATCACTTTAAACAAGAAAACCAATCTAATCTATCGGGGGTCGTGACCACGGTTTCGCCCTTTCCCTCCCTTGTACTGTCAATATGCAAAGGTATTCGCGACTAGACCTATGATGGACATGGCGTATTGAATGAATCCAATGGAGCATTGGAGCTCTACTCCCTTTACGGCATGGTAGCTAACCTTAAGAATTGAAGTATATTTGACACATGATGATAGATAAATAATCCAACAAAGTACGATTACATCTTCAGATCGATTACAACCCATGGACGAATAAGGAGATTACCCCATCAAGGTGCTAGACATAGCACCGTTGATCATGGTCACCCTTCCGACAGTGTCTTCCTTCTTCTCCACTTGTGGGTGCTTCCCTCGAGGTGGTCGATCTCCCTCCGGAGATCTCTCTCCTCTATCTCTAGATTGTGGATGGCCTCCTGGTGCGAATGGCTCTCTCCTTTGCGAATGGCGGCGCCTCCAGGGCTTTAGGGTTGAAGATCCTTTGGGTCCAAGGAAAGGGGGGCCGAACCGACCCCCGGAGCGGGCCGGGGGCCGGCCAGCTGGGCCGACGGCCCAGGCCCATTTCGGACCGGTTCGTCGCCCCTTCGTCCCGTGGGTCCTCGGGTGATTATGCACTTTTCCCCTTCCACTTGCATGATTTTGACGATGTCATCCTCGCATCAAAGATGGAGGTTCTCCATGCATGAAGTTTGGTCTTTTACGCTTCAATCCCCGGGGTGTTCCTACGTAACACTTCGGTCCTTGCCACCATTGGAAGTGATTTCATCAAGCTCATGAACACTAACAAGACTCCGTAAATGCTCCTTTGAACTTGTTGTGAATCCGTCGTTTATATCCATGTTTTCCTACATAAACACAACACTTCCAAATGCATGCACATAGATGAACTTGTTATATGATTAGTGTGTCGAGTGGCGGGTTAGTTCCATAAACGGATCCATACCAAAGTGTAATGAACATGCTTGGTGTACCAAAATACACCGTCTACGGCGGAAGCCATCTGCACACTAGTAACCACGTCCTCGTCATTGTCGTCACACGAGAGAGCGGTGGGGCTAGAGAAGAGCGGGGCTACGGAGGGGGAAATAGCAGCAAAGGTGAGCGAGGAGAGTTGCGGCAACGTCTAGGGCGGGGAGAATGAGCGGGGGCGGCGGTTGGGAGAGTGTGGGCGTTGTGGATTTGTCTAGCGAGGAGAAGAATATGTCCCATAAGCAATCGCGCGCGTAATTGTGTTTAAGGAAATTACATGCGTGCTATTGAACAACTCGTTTACGGTGAATTTCCATCAACCTAGCCATGAGTTTACCTTTAATGTTGGCATTGCTTTATTATTCTAACCACCGGAACTAACACCTCATATATAACAAGTTCACTCTTGCATGTCGACTTTGGAGTTTATTGTTTACGCGGGAAATCTATGCTAAAGAGGAGGCTTTCGGGATAAGTTCATCATGCACTTTGGAAGAAGATAATGAAGCTCGACAAGAGTCAAGACACGCGATGAACATGACTCATAATGACACGATGTTGAGGGTGAAAATTCGTCAACCTAGCCATGAGTTTACCTTCGGTGTTGGCATAAGTTTTATACCTTATCCTTTGGCACTAACCCCCGTGGTATAACAAGTTCACGTGTGCATGACGGTTTTGGAGTTTAGTGTTTATGCGGGATTTTAGCGTTAAATGGAAGACTTTAAGGATAAGTTCATCGGGCACCTTATGACAAGACCTTGAAGCCCCGTACAAGTCATGCACTGAAGGAAACTTAACTCCAAAGAGCCACGGACTTGATCCGAGAAGATGACAAACTCCGAGGACCTCACCGGAAATGTCTTGAATCTTGCAAGACAAGGAGTTATGCCCAATTCGGAGAGAAACTGACGACATGGACCTACATGCCTGAAGGGGGAACATCTAGAAGACACGGGAACCGACGTAGAGCAAAGGAGGCCGCGGGCTGGGCCTGGATGGGCCCGGGCCGGCCAGCCTAGGTCGGTCGGCCCCGGCCCGATCCGGGGCCCGTTCGTCCCCTCCTTTGCCCTAGCCGCCATTCGGGCTATTTATACCCCCACGACCGAGAGCCACGCATCATCCAATTCGTCATCAGCCGCCGAGGAGCAGAGAAGAGAGGGACACCATCCCGGAGAGGAGAGGGTCGAGCTAGTTGACTAGGGTTTCCCTAGCCGACGTGGGAACCTTGCACGGAAGACCACGTCGGAGTTCCCGGAGCTAGAAGCAAGATCAAGGAAGGATCCCGGTGGTGATCTTGTGTATGTATCATTGTCATAGTTGAATTATCAAGTTGAATCTATTCTTAGCGATCAAGTGTTTCCTCGAAGATTTCGTTTTTCGATCGGTTTGCTTATTCTAGATCTATTCGCGAGATAGATCAGATAGGGTGTTCTTGTAGCCGCGGTGGCTAGAGGTACACGCCGGATCTTCCGAAAGAATCTCGACTTGTCTTTTGACTCGCTCTAGACTCCCCGCATTAGTAGGGATACGTTGTGACGAACGGGGGTTCCGAAAGGCGGATGGTTTCGATTTGGACGGGAAACCACGGTTTAAAGAGGGTTCTTATAAGATTCGATTTTCTACTTCTTCTCTTGCTTGGAACTTCAACAAAAGGCTTATCCCGATCTCTCTAGATCGGTTTATCTACCCAATCTTACTTTGTTATCTCCGGTCTTTAGTAGATTAGATTGGTTTCGTGTCTTTTACCTAGATGCATTAGGGTTTCTCTTTTACCGAAGATTGAAGTTACTTGGCTTTACTAGATCAACTTTTGCGTCACACATTTGTTCCACGGGTTCAATACCTTGGGTTCACCACTCGAGGGAAGAAGGGTCCCTTGACTACGACGGGAGACTTGTCCGCTTGCAAGTCTAAACGAAATTCGATACAACTATTAACCGTCAACAGGCCCCTTTTTCTGGTGCCGTTGCGGGGGAACAAGTGATCAAGATTTGATTTTTTATTGCCTTTTTGTGATTTTCAGTTTTCTTTTTTGTTTTTCTTTTTGCATCTACTAAACTTTGATCATCCTCAAAATAAATCTAATCTAGTTTGTCTAACCCTAGTTTTCATAGATTTATTTTTACTTTCTAGTTTTTGCATACTTTGTTTATTGCTAACCCTAACCGGAGATGGTTGGCTACCTCTCCAAGAAACCCAAACATTTTTTGTGGATGATCCGGGAAAACTTTACGAGCAAAGGAGACGTGCAAGACAAGCTAAAGGGTTGGAAACCATAGATTTGAAAGCCGAAGTTGAAGGACCGACGGAATCTCCAACGGAATCACCACCTCCAAGTCTAAAGGAAGATCAACCTAAACCGACATCGTTGATCTACCTATCATAAACCTTCAAGACGCCAGAAGGCCGTTCAAGATCAAGGTCTCAACTATCCGCATGACGATTGCGGGAGCTTTGGAGCATTTCAATGAATACATACGAGCCGGATTCCTTGAGTGGCAAATCGGTTTACTTAAGAAGAGGAGGGAGAAGATGGAGATAGGGAAAGAAGCTCAAAACCTAAAGGCTGCCAAGGCAAGATCCACATGCAAGGATTGAAGTGTTCATCGTGATGAAGATGCTAGAGACGCAAGTGGGATAACTTGCCGAGCGCCCGATGGGTAACAAAGAAGAATATCCGAGACAACTCCATGGTCCCAAGACGGCGAAGGGTACTCAAACTCATTCGGGAGAGAAGGAGGATCACACTAAGGAGACCATGAAGATCACAACCGAAGGACCGAGTTCGAGATGCCGAGCCACTACATGAAGGAAGTTGTTGCATCCGTCAAGACCAAAAGACAAAGCCGACTGTGAAGACCAAAAAAATTGACTAAGCCGAAGAAGAAGCCGGTGCCCAAGATGGTGCGAAAGTGGGTACCCAAGATTGCAACGCCCGCAAAGAGCGTTGATCCGAGGTAATCAAGTGAACAAGTCTAGCCATGGACTATAAACGAAGCGCTAGGCGGGGAGGCAACCCGTTTCATCGAGTCAAGAATAAGCTACCGGGAGCACAACCCGATTACAAGTTTTTCGAGTCTTTTTTTAATAATAAGTTAGTTTTGAATTTTATTATGCAAAGACATTAGACTTAGAAGTGGTTGAACAATATTAGAGACATAAATCTTGGTTGAATATTTTGCTTTATCATAAACCCTTTGCATGAACCCTCCTATGTGCTTGTTTGTTCTTTTCTTTTCGAGAAACCACAACCAAATAATTTTAGAACATAACTCAACCTTTCACCCCTGTTATGGTGGTGTGGTTGACTTAGTTTTCACGCTAAAACCACACGAGTAGAGTCATGACTTATACCTAGGAGTTAATTAAATTTCAGCACGTGGTAGGACTCGTGTGAACCTAGAAATCAAAATTTTTGGTTTGTTTAAAAATCAATATCCTCGGTTTCTCTAGGATTAGAATTTTTCTAAGCCTCATCTAATTTTGTTTTATTCAAAATTTATCTCATTTAGCCAAAATTATAACCTAAACCTATGCCCCCATGATCAAGACGGGAAAAGCTTGCTCTCAACCGGTGAAGGCAAACTATACCGGTGAGACCGATATCAACGTAGTCGGAAAATATTTTCGACTCACATTTGTTTTCAATAGTTTAAAAACTTCTCTAAATTTATGCTTGAGCTCTTGCATGGCTCCGAAAAATATTTTTAAATTTCGAAATTAGAGGAGTGCTTAACCTTAAACACACTTAAAGGGACGCAATCTAGTTTGAATTAATCATGCATTCACCATTGGATACTCTTTCATCGACTTTCACCAAGTCCACATGCAAGGGACAAGCATGGTGGGCAGCAAGCATGAACTTTGCAGGAATTTCATGGTGGCATGTGAAGCAAGTGGAGCAAGGGAACATGGACATGACTCAAAGCATGAAGCATCAAGTGGAAGGACTAATAATGCAAGAAAAGGAATGGACGAGAGAGTTTGGGTGTTGCAACTTGTGGAGTACGCGGGCAGGAAAGTCGTAGAGGCGAAATGATCGTGCTGGAAGAAAGCCGAGGCGGGGAGGAGCACCAGGCCACCCAGGCCGGTCGGCCCAGGCCGGCCGGCCTCCCCTACTTAAGGAGCCCCCCGACTCCCATTTTCTGCAGGCAAGCTTCCCTCTCCTTCCTCAGTTTGTGTGTTCAAGTTTGTGTGCCCAGAACCTCCGTAGACATAGCCATCCTTCCCAAGCTTTTTAGGTCAAAAAAAATCCACACCCTTAATCCACTCAAAGTCCAGATCCCGAAGTAAGATTTTAAGTTCCTAGTTACCGGTTGCAACCCGGAGTTTTAGTGGAGAGAAGAGTGCAGCAACCTTGTGGAAGAAAACCACGAGTCTCTTCTCCAAGAAGAAGGGTTCATCGTCATCCAAGCCGTTGTCGACGACGTTTTCAAGGAGGCACTCGGTTTCCGAGTCTCCTTGGAGCATGGAGACGGATACGGCACCACCAAGGAGGAACGATGCTCTCCTCCTTGGTGGCATGAGGTCAACAAGGAGCACGTCGATGAGGTTTACCGAACCTCAAGGGCACACGAAGGAGCCGCCCGTTCCACCTCGATGATCGACCCGTTCAACCGTGCCACCTCCATACACTCCGATATATTCCTCGTATGGATTCATCATATTGTCGGGGGAGGAGGAGAAGAAGCTCTCTCGTCTTCAAAAAAGACTTGTGCCCAACGTTGAGTTCGACGACCAAGCACTCAACTACTTTGGTTTCGGCACCGACATATATTACATGTTGGGGCACCTTCGATGGGTGCAATTCTCCAACGGAGTATCGGCGGACACCCACAAGGAGTTCGCCTTGGTAATCTTGATGACCATTGCACCTATCCTTGATGATGGGGTGCAAAGTTTATCATTCCGTTGGAGGGAGTCAAACAAGTGGTTCTCTACGAGCATGTTAGGGAGCTACTTGGATTCCATAAGGGAGCTCTGGAGAAAGTCGACGTGCCTCCCGGCATGTTGGATAGATTTTGGAGGTTGATCTCCGGAGAAGCCCACCAACAACGCAATTGCATCCGCAACCCCATTATCCAAGTATTCCACTCTTGGATGTGCAAGAGGGTATTGGGGAGGATGAGGGAGACGAAGGTGACCGACACTGAGTTGAATTGGCTCTACTCGACCTTAATTGCCAAGCAGCCAATAGACCCCTCATACCTTATGATCAACCGTTGGTGTTGCGAGGCAACATCGGGAGTGGGACATATTGGTTCGGGGTGTTACCTCTCTATGTTTGCCGTCTCGGTAGGCCGGGGATCACAAGAAACCCCGAACATCTTTTGCGTGGTACCTCTCTCGGCATTGAGTATTTGTGACAAGGCAAATACATTAGTGGAGAAGAGAGAGGAGGTTTTCGTTTGGCCACGGTGAACCTACCCCTTCCGGATGCAAGGCTTAGGCTTTTCATCGAACAGAGGGAAGATTGGTTGGAAGAGGGACTCCTTGTCCCGGTAAGGAAAAATAAAAGAGGAAGAATCGTAGAGGAGGGAACATCCTCCGCACAAGCGAGTGGTGCACAACCCAATGTGCCACCATTTGGCGGGATCCCTCCTCCGCCAAGTTATTACGGAGGGCCACAAGAGCATGCATGGGGGGTGGTGCACCGGTACCCCCACCAAATTATGTGGTGCCCAACGTAAACTTCGCGGAGCCCTACGCGCAATATCCCCAACCACAACAAAGCGTGGCCATAATTGGAGGGTATGTTGCGAGAAATGCACAAAACGTCGCAGCCATCCAAGCCAACGCGGCTCAACTTGGTGAGGGCAATGCAAATATTGCCTATGAGCTTGGACGCCTTCACCTAGTGGAGCCAGATCAATTCGTTGGATGGGATGTCCAACCTTACTACGAGCAAGGGTACAACTATCAAGATTACCAATACCAACCACCGGCGGAGGACTAGGAAGATTAAGGAACTTTAGTTTTCTTTTCTTTTCCCTTTCTTTGGAATTTTCAGCTTTTGGTTGTGTGTGTTTGCGTAATATTTTTCTGTTTTTATTTAAATTTCAGCAAGTGTGTTTGTTTATTTTCAGTTTGTATTTCAACTTGATTTCATCATTAATAAAGATACCACCTTGTTTATATCATTGGAAATGTTACAAAAAATTTGTGCCATGATGATATATGATTATAATTGCCGCTTTGTTTATCTTTGTCATTGATTTATGCATGGTAAAGCTAGTGCTCTCTTAAAACACGAATCTGAATTTATTTAAATACTAGCTTAATCTTTAGCAGAGGTTATGATTAAAATAAAGACCCATAGTGTTTTATGTGCTCTCAAGTTATAGATAGATTGAAGATGGCTTTTATGCTCAAAAATAACGCTAACCTTGTCATGAATATCACTTGTGTGTTGCTCAACCTATCCAGAGCCTAGTATATATTTGAGTGCATAAACCTTAGTGTACAAGATTTATTTTTGAGTGAGTTATTGCAAGCCATGATTTCTCTGGCCCAAGACTAAGAAGCTGGTCATTCCATTTTTGCGTATCTATCGTTTTGCTAGCCTTTTATCCGTGCATTGTGTATCCCCGCACCGTAGATCTCACAAACCTCGCCGAATATCCACCCTTAAAACCAAATATCATCTTTTGTGGTTACCTCCTTGACCACAACCTATCGTTGAGAATGGATCATCAATTCAAGGAAGATCGCAAGACGGTGCCAACATTGAATAATTTAAGTATCTCTCCAAGGAAAAATTTTTCCAGTACCTACCTTATTTATCGCCTCTTTGCTCGAGGACGAGCAATGTCTAAGCATGGGAGAGGAGGTAGGTACGATGCAATTTTTAGAGTTCAAAGGGGAGCAATTAAAAAAAAAGAGTTCAAAGGGGTGCAAATAAAAAAAATCAAAACTTCGATGTGAAAGTCTCGTTACCGAATGTATGACAAAAAAGTAAGAGAAACAAAAATGATGAATGAGGAAAAGAAAGAAAGAAAGAAAGAAGAGAAAAAATAGAAAAATATTAGTATGCGTAAAGTGAACTTCCCGGTTCTCTAAAGTGCATTAGGAAATTCAAGACTTCAAGATTAAAAGATCCATTCTCGTTTTCAAACCATGTGCAATCCGATAACGAGGACTTCCTTTGTGCCTCAGGATCATCCTTTGCCATTTGCACATGTCCACTCATCTAAAGTGTGTGTATTTTTCTCTTTCCCCTCCTTGATACAACATCATTTTCCAATAACCTTTTTGACGAGTCTCGATAAGTCCACGAGGAGCTTGTCTTGTTTTGACAACACCTCATTTATAAAATCTTGGTAGGACTAAACTTTCCCAAAGCTCCACATAAAGCCTACCACACATATACGTGATGAGAGGGAAAGGAGTAGAATATATAGGCTTGAGAGACAAGCGAGTTGAGAGTTCATGAGCAATATACAAGATGATTTAAATTTGTGAACTTGGTTTAGCTTTTCTTTATCTCATTCTTTATTTCAAAAATTCTGAGATCTATTTAAACTTCGTGAGCATGTTAATACTCGTGGGATAAGCTTAATAAGAATCTACCCTCCGTAGAGATGAAGGCTAGTACATTATGGAACTTTAACGAATTAAAATTTTGAGAGCATTATGTTTTCTCATGTATGATCAAGTGCAAGGTTTAAACATTGTTTGGCAACGATGATATCCATCGAAGGCTTACTCGAGGACGAGCAAGGTTTAAGCATGGGGGAGATGTTGACGGTGAAAATCCGTCAACCTAGCCATGAGTTTACCTTCGGTGTTGGCATATGTTTAATACCTTATCCATTGGTACTAACCCCCGTGGTATAACAAGTTCACGTGTGCATGTCGGTTTTGGAGTTTAGTGTTTATGTAGGATTTTAGTGTTGAATGCAAGACTTTAGGGATAAGTTCATCAAGCACATTATGACAAGACCTTGAAGCCCTGTACAAGTCATGCGATGAAGCAAACTTAACTCCAAAACGCCAGGGACTTGATCCGAGAAGATGACAAACTCCGAGGACCTGACCAGAAAAGTGTTGAATCTTGCAAGAAAAGGAGTAATGCCCAATTCGAAGAGAAACTGACGACATGGACCTTCATGCAGAAGGGCGAAACATCTAGAAGACACGGGAACCGACGTAGAGCAGAGGAGGCCGCGGGCTGGGCCTGGATGGGCCCAGGCCGGCCGGCCCAGGCCGGTCGACCCAGCCTAATCCAGGGCCCGTTCGTCCCCTCCTTTGCCCTAGCCGCCATTCGGGCTATTTATAGCCCCCTGACCGAGAGCCACACATCATCCAATTCGTCACCGGCCGCCGAGGAGCAGAGAAGAGAGGGACACCATCCCAGAGAGGAGAGGGTCGAGCTAGTTGACTAGGGTTTCTCTAGCCGACGTGGGAACCTTGCACGGAAGACCATGTCGGAGTTATCGGAGCTAGAAGCAAGATCAAGGAAGGATCCCGGTGGTGATCTTTTGTATGTATCATTGTCATAGTTGAATTATCAAGATGAATCTATTCTTAGCGATCAAGTGTTTCCTCGAAGATTTCGTTTTTCGATCGGTTTGCTTATTCTAGATCTATTCGCGAGACAGATCAGATAGAGTGTTCTTGTAGCCGTGGTGGCTAGAGGTACACGCCGAATCTTCCGAAAGAATCTCGACTTGTCTTTTGACTCGCCCTAGACTCCCCGCTTGAGTAGGGATACATTGTGACAGAACGGGGGATCCGAAAGGTGGATGGTTTCGGATTTGGATGGGAAACCGCGGTTTAAAGAGGCTTCTTATAAGATTCGATTTGCTACTTCTTCTCTTGCTTGGAACTTCAACAAAAGGTTTATCCCGATCTCTCTAGATCGGTTTATCTACCCAATCTTACTTTGTTATCTCCGGTCTTTAGTAGATTAGATTAGTTTCGTGTCTTTTACCTAGATGCATTAGGGTTTCTCTTTTATCGAAGATTGAAGTTACTTGGCTTTACGAGATCAACTTTTGCGTCACACATTTGTTCCACAGATTTGATACCTTGCGTTCACCACTCGAGGGAAGAAGGGTCCCTTGACTACGACGGGAGACTTGTCCACTTGCAAGTCTAAACAAAATTCAATACAACTATTAACTGTCAACACACAAGGACCGAAGCATCAACGTGGAAATCTTCAAGGACTCAACCAGAAAGCTGCGAAGCTTGGATGGCAAGCATCCATGCCTTAACCACGAAGGAAATGACGTCAAAGGCCCACATGCAAGTGCACACAAATGGGTCATCGCACGAGAAGCAACCAGAACAAAAGCTGGGGCCGAACTGGGCCGAAACGGGCCCAGGCCAGCTAGCCTAGCCCATTTCGGGCCCGGTTCGGCACCGCCTTTGACCTAGATGCCATTCGGACTATTTATAGCCCCCTCGCCAAGAGCCACGAATGAATTCATTCGTCACACACTGCCGAGGACGAGAGAAGAGAGGGACACCGTTTCGGAGAGCAGAGGGTCGAGATGGTTGACTAGGGTTTCCCTAGCCGACGTAGGAACCTTTCATGGAATACCATGTTGGAGTTCCCAGAGCTAGGATCAAGATTAAGGTAGGATCCCGGTGGTGATCTTGTCCTTGTATCATACTCTCATGTTGAATTTGCAAGATCGAATCTGATTTCTAGCGATCAAGTGTTTTCCCTATAACTTTGTCTTCGTTTGGGTCTGCTTCTTCCCAGTCTAGTATATAGCTAGATTCCTTAGGGTGCTCTTCTAGTCATGGTGGCTAGAGGTGTATACCCAATCTACAGAGTGTTTTCAACTTGTTTTCTTGGACTCGCCCTAGGCTAACCCACATGAATTGGAGTGTGTTGTGACAGGACGCTGGCTCTAAAAGGCGGGTGTCTTTAGAGTTGGAATGGAAGCCACGATTTAAATACGCTAGTAATGAGATTCGTTTGCTTTACTCTTCCTTGTTTTGGAATTTCAACAAAAGACCCAATCCAATCTCTATATTAGTTTTATCTCTCTTTCTCTTGGTACCTCTAGTGTTGAGTATATTAGATGTGCCTTCATGGCTCTTTCTTAAATAACATACAAAACCAAATCTCTTAAGATCAAAGTGTTTTCCTCTTATTATATTGGATCTTGCATTACACATTGTTCCACGGATTCGATACCTTGGGTGCACACTTAAGGGAAGAAGGGTCCCTTGACTACGACGGAGGACTTGTCCGCTTGCAAGTCCAAACGAACTTTGATACTACAATCAACCATCAACAACTAGTGGTAGCGTAATTCCATGGGCATTATTGTCAACATAGGTGGGAAATTTTGAGCAGCTTGCGCACGGTTTGCCTGCAAACGTTGACGCGTGGGACAGTGTCATTGGCGACGATGGTTAGTGAACATGCATTGCCTTTGTTAGTAGTTGGGTCGGGTGGGCGGGCAGCGGTTATCTTTTTATTTTGGCTGCTGACACTGACATGTGGGCCAGTGTCATGGGCGACGATGGTTAGTGAACCTACATCCGCTTTGTTGGTAGTTAGGTCAGAGCGGGTTGGCATTAGTTATCTTTTTATTTTGGCTGTTGATGCTAACGCGTGGGCCAGAAACTTTTTTCGAATGAAACGTGTTTCCCTAAAATATTAGAGCCCATAAAACAACACCTAAAAAATCATAAAAATACGAATTGGTATTTGGACATTTAGTATTTGAATAGAATACCAACAGTCACACTTGTGTGCCCAAGATTCTTAAAATTATTTTTTACATCCCATGTTAATGATGTAAAGTAATATCTAGTGTGCTCTAAAAATCTGCAAATTGACTTGGCATCATAATTTGGGTATCTTTACTTGTCTTCAAAATTTCAAATGGCTCGATGAAGGAGTAATATACTTGTGTACAAATATCTACATCTTTCACATAGTTTCTTAGAATGTTCCTTGGACATTGAAGTTTTCCAGACTTTGCAACATGTTCGAACTCGTATGCATTTGAAAACTTAACAAAACCTTGTGGTCACCTTAAGATTACGAAAATTCATAGTTTCATTACAGGAGGTGTGGAAAGCACATATTATCTATATGTTGTACTTACATAGAACAAGATAAGGCATATAAAGATTGTTCAAGAAACGGAATATACACTAAACAAGGAAATTAATGAAAATGTGGTGATTTCAGAAAACTTTAGAAACAAATAATCAAATTTGGACTAATTACAATAGAGAAATACATATTACAAATTTTGATAGTAGATTAAAAAGAGAAATGCCATCCTCGGCATGGGACGGATAAATTGTTATTTATTCTCCAACAGAACAAAAGAGGAAGCACAGGGCACCGCCACCTGCCGCTGCCCCCGCCGTGCCCGCTTTGACATCCAAGAGGGCACCCCAGGCCTCGTCGGTGGCAAATGAGACAATAACAACCTTTGACTTGACTCACAAACATGACTAATCAAATCCTGTCTATCAAAAACCGATTAAACACCGACATCCCGACGCAATAAAATTTGAGTTTAGTATTATATAATATAGATATAATAATTTACATTCAAGATAGATAATGTTCATTGATGCTTACGCCTACATCACGATGTGCATCCTACTAACGATGTACTCCACGAAGACGCTGAAGTTACATGTCCACATGTCGAATTCATGATGGATGCGACACTAGGCACTGCAGTAGTGGATGATCTCTGAGGTCTCCGACCCGTAGCGCCTACATCCCACTACCCAAATGCAGACATGGGGATTCTAGACGGGCATCAATGGAATGTTGTCATTGCCATCACCAAGCCAGTACCACCATGCAATCTTCTCGAGATCCAATTTGACGAGGTAGCACAGTCGCCATAGGTTGTGGGTTTTCCACCTTCGTTAGGTGGCGATGGGCCGCCGCTAATTTCGTGGAGCAGTACCACGGCTTATGGGTCCACAGGGTTGCAACAGTACTTCAACATCGATTAGAAGTACATCACACCGGAGTCTTCGGCAGCGGCATCTCCAAAGAGCTTCAGACCCTTATCGGGATTCCTCCGCCACATCAACCTCTTCATCCCCTCGAAGCATACGACCTCCGGATAATTGGCTTTGCAGAAACATCGCTCAAAGCATAACCTGACATAGCGATTCTTGCACACCTGACGAAGATCACATAGCAACACATGCAGTAGTACCTCATCGGAGTTGTAAATGCGCCGAAAGGTGCAGCAGATTTTATGACGAATGATCAGAAAACGAATGAAAGGCGCATCCTTGATGGAGTGGATGATGATCTGGGTGATAATATCATCTACCAGCAGCAACATCAAGCACACCATGGCCATCAAGGAAAAGGGGAGGAAATAGAAAAGCGACAGGGTTTGGAAATTGCAAGGCGTCGAGGTTGAAATTGAAAGGCGACGAGGGTTGAAATCGAAGGCGATGGGGTTTGGAAATAGAAAAAGGAAACTCAGCCATCTAAAATAATAAATGGTAATTGAAAAGGCGTTGCGGTTTTGGTTGCTGCCGCTGAAAGGCTACACATGGTTTTTGATGTTTCTGCGCCTGAAACAGGTCCCGAGGCGCTGTAGTGGCACCAGTGGAGTAGTGGGCAGGGCAAAGGCGCTTGATGATTCTGCATCTTGTAAATATAACTCCCATGCCTTTCCCTGCTTTCCATGCTTATTCCATAAGCTTATCATCTCTTTCACTTCTTCTTCCTCCTCGTGATCCACCACTACAAATCTTCAGTTACCAAAAGATCACGAAGGAGGAGATGGAGTTGAGCGCCCCATTGTCGGCGAAGCGAGGACGAAGGGAGGATGACGATGATGAAAGCCGTCGTGGGAGGAAGTTGGAGAAGGAGAAGGCGTCAGCGAACAAGGACACCGACAAGGAACCGTTTGTCGATGACACTAAGTTCACCGTCGACCTATTCAAGAGCACGTTCAACAAGCTTTAAGATGTTGGTGAGGCTTTCGACATCAAGACGCCACATGAAGTGGACAAGGACCCGAGCGTGAAGCTTCTCGCCTTCAGGATCCACAGGTTGGCTGAGAAGCTCGAGAACCTCCCCATGGTCAAGCGGGCTGGCCTTCACTTTGACTTCGACGAAGGCAGCCACGACAGCAGTGACGTCTCCGACGGTAGCCATGGCGGCGACGACGACGAGACTCCGATGGTGGTGACCGACAAATCAGTTTTTGTATGTGTTTGCGTCATCGTCAAGTTGTTGGACATGAACTACTTAGTTTGTTTGTCGATCATGAACTGCTTAGTTAATTAGTTTGGTTGTTTGATTTTGTATGTCACGAACTCAATCTAATAAACGCGAGTATATCCATCCACGTCTCCTATGACGACCATGTGTGGTTCGAGGACCAGTGGATGATCACTTCATGGTGTGATGAGTGATTGACAACATTGTGTGGACTGACTCATGGCTATGTATTGCAGGTGTAGGTTGCGGCTTGACTGGTGTTGGTGCAGGTGAAGAACAAGTGTGAAAGGTCGTCACCGGTGAGGCCTCCAGGTGTGGAGAAGACAAGTAGGCTTGGTTTGAGGGACCCGGTGGACAGCGGAGTCAAGTGCGGGCCGCATGGTGGCAAGAACTGTGGGACGAAGTCGTGGATGGTTTCTTGGTTGAGCCTCAAAACCAAGGTCGAATCGGGACAACATGGGAGCCGAGTCATGAGTGGTGATTGACGGAGGCTACACCGAGTTTGCGGGGTTTGCAGTGGTTAACCAGAAAACCACTTCGTTACTCGGTTGAGCCACAAAACCGAGGCCGAAGACTCGACAAGGAAGTGCAGCCTACCAGGCCGGTTCAACCGCCCAGGAGGGGGCGATCTGACCGCCTAGGCCGGTCTAACCACCCTGGTCGCTGTCGCCGAGATGTTTCGAAGTGGAGGACACGCATCGGGATCGCAAGGCTTGCATCGAGGCTAAGTAGGTTGCGGTCGCTGGGCATCCGTCTGAGGACCAGGAGTGTCCCGGTGGTCGATGGATGACCACTCCCCAGTGATGAGTGATTGACAACGGGTGTTGGACTGACTCTTGGCTCACTGCGCAGGTGTAGGCTGCGGCCTAGTTCGTGTTGTTGCAGGTGAAGAACGGGTGCGAAAGGTCTTCAACCTTGAGGGGCCTCCGGGAGATGGAGAGACAAGTAGGCTCGGTTCGAGGGAACCAGTGGACGGCGGGACTAGGCGGGCCACATGGTGGCGAGACGAGCAAGACGAAGTCGTGGACGATCGAGCCGGTGCACGGTGGCGGTCGAGTCGAGAGGCTTGGTGGGAGGCCGGGCCGAGCACACGGGGTTTGGTGGTTTGCCCAAAAAACCATCGGAGGACGGTTTCTTGGTTTGGGCCTCAAAACCAAGTCCGAAGTCCCAACACGACGGAGACGGTATCCGGGCGTGTCGGGAAGCTTCAAAGCGGAGGACACGCGGCGGGATCGCATGGCTTGCGTCGGGAGGACGTGGGGTGCGACAAAGGCGTGGCCGTCCGATGGCATGACCCACAAACATTACATAAATGCCCCTGCGTGGGTTGTATCACCAATAGTTGAGTTAGGGGTAGTCAAGTCATTTACCACACCGGCGGGGCCCCATATATATGCCATAAGTGTGGGTGGATGGCTCCCTCTTTCCGTGACTTAGGGTTTTATTTCCCCACCCATTTCTCATTTTCTCGAGACATTTTCTTCTCCATTTTCTTGTCTAAGCTAGGTTGAGAGCTTCATGAGAGATTTGTTGAGAGGGATGGATGTTTCCTGGTTTGTATAGAAGATTCGGCGTTGTGGTTCCCGTGATTATTTTCAGAGCCATTTTTGTGCTATTTTCGTGTTCGTCTTGATTCTCGTCTTCTAGACGGTTTTGGCTCGGATTTCTTCAGGGGATTCATCCTTGAGTGCCTTGTGTCTCTTTTCCCAGTGATTTCTTGCCCCCAAACTCCTCAAATCGTCCTAGATTCGTGATTCTTTGGATGAACTCGTGAGTAGGACTTGAGCTCGTGTGATCCACGATTCCCGGAGATTTGGTTGGTTTGGAGACGAGATTTTTGTGGTATAATCTCAGCTAGGGGTGCTTAACATCTCCCCCAAATCTTGTCTCAATAACTTGAACCGTTTGGGATTTCTAGTGATGAGTTGGTGGAGTTGACTTCGCGAGCTCGGGTTTTTTCTGTTCTGTTTGAACTGGCGGACAGTCCGCCCCTTCTCCGCGGACCGTCCGCAAGGTTCCTATTCAGCTCAGTTCTTCGTGTGTTCATCGTGTTCTTGCTCGCCTTCGTTTTCGATCTGGTTTTGCTTTAGGTTTTTGTAGCAGTCGGTTTGCGGATGGTCCGAGCTTCAGTAGCGGACGGTCCGGATCCGGTACGGACGGTCCGCCTGGTCCTTGCGGACAGTCCGTTTTCCCCGGTTCGTCTCTGGTGGTTCTGGTGGCATTTACGGACTGTCCGCGGCACCTGGCCGGACTGTCCGCGCGGTCAGTGGGGACAGTCTGCCCCTCCTGGCCGGACAGTCCGCAAGTGCCTGGCAACTTTGCTCCTTGGTTCGACTCCTCCCTCTTTTCTTTCGTGCTTCTGCGTGTGTTTCAAGGAATCGTTCCTAAGACTTGAGGTTTATCCGTAACCTCGTTGTCTTGGCAATTGGTGTGTGATTCGATCCATCACTCGTGTGTGACGGGGATTTGTCTAGGGTATAGGCCGGGTTCATTGAGAAGAATTTTTACCGGCTCCTATTCACTACCCCCCTCTGTAGTCGCCATCCTATCCTTCAATTGCTATAAAAGCTTGGTGCCGGATTCGTGGTGACTTTGGCAAGTCTTGAATCCTAAGATGGCGTACGTTGAGGGGGGCGGTCCGTCACACTTCGATGGGAAGGGTTACCACAAGTGGGCGGCCCGAATGATGATCTTTCTTCGTGGCAAGTTGTTGGATTTCATTGTGCTTGACAAGGCCTATGCTATTTCGGCGGATATCCACACTCGTATGGTGACCGATGCCGGTGCTAAGGCCAAGTATGAGGCAAATGCAAAAGCCGTTGATCACTTGGTCCGAAGCTGGTGTGATCCTGAGTTGGAGTGTGTTCGCCATTTGAATCTTTCCTGGCAAATTTGGGAGAAGTTGTTGGTTGCTCACGGTGGTGATAATCATGTGAAGGCTCGCCTCTTTGTTTCTTACCGGATGCAATATGAGAACTTTACTCAATTTCCCGGTGAGGACATTGATGCGATGTTTTAGAGGTTCACCGCCATCGTGAACAACATGAAGGCCAATGTTGAGGATTTACCTCACACTGAGCATGATCAAGCTTTGAAGCTTCTGCATATCTTGAACCAAAATGTTTGGGGTGCTAAGGTTGAGGCCATCAAGGAGTCCGGGCAATACTTTACCATTGAGTTGGATGATCTCTTTTCTAAGCTCGAGTCGTCTGAGGTTGACACGAAGTTGCAATCCAGGCATGAGGGCTCGACTGATCATAGTCTTGCTCTTGTGGGAGGATCAAAGGGCAAAGCCAACACTAACCCTTCCTGTTGACAGTTTTCCTTGTCTTCTCTCATGTCTATTCCAGATGATGAGTTCGATGTGCTGAGCGAGGATGAACTGGCCTTGCTCTCAAGAAGGTTTGATCGACTACATGAGAACCGGAGGAATGCAAGGCGGAGCTCGGGGACATGCTACAAGTGTGGCAAGCGTGTGAAGGACCGATAAGGCGACCGAGAGAGGGGGGAGTGAATGGGAGCCGATAAAAATTCTTCTCGAGGGAGATTGAAACTCCGACAAGACGAACTAGCTCGGTCGAACCCCCGAAATCACACGCTCCGCACTTCTACCTTCCGTTTGCCAAAACCACGTAGCCACCGGAGTGCTACGGTCCTAGGAACAAACTCTACCGGCCACCACAACGAACGCGCAACACCGACGGAAACAACTCGAAAGCCGGCTAACCGAGAGGGGCGGTTAGACCGGGTATAGGGGGCGGTTAGACCGCCTCCACCCGGCAACCAAGAAATCCTCCGAAACACCTCTTCCGAGCACCAAAACACACCACGGTTTCACCAACAAAGATCTCTCGGTCAAGGCCATGCTAGCTACCGGAAAATCTTGGCGAAAACCAAAACTTCACCCAAGGGCCTAGGGGCGGTTAGGCCGGCTACCCGGGGCGGTCTAACCTCCCGTACCCAAGCAATGAACTCCAACCAAGAACACCTAGCAAGCCGCGCGAGAATGACTCTAAATTTCACCCCGGACACTCCTCCGATCAAAGCGAACAAACTCACGAGAGGAAAATCCGGCGAAACAAAACTTTGACCCGGAAACACCCCGGGCGGTTAGACCGCCCCCCCGTAGGCGGTTAGACCGCCCCTTCCCGAACACGAACCCGCGGGTCAAACCTCAACTTCCTCGCGCCCAATCTCCCGAATCACTCCACGGATTGCAGCCAAACTTCGAGGATAGCCGGGTTACCTCCCGGGCAACCTCTACCTCAAAGGAATCGACCCGAAACGCTCACAATCAAGAGGAATCGAAGAAATCGCTTCTCTAGGTCAAGAACTCGCCCAACTCGAAAAACCACCAAATCGAGTCCGATTCAAAGGGGATTTGGGGGCAAAGTCACCAGCCAAAGAGGCACAAGAACCTCATACGTGACACCCACCAAAAACCCCAAGAAATCGTTCTCAAAACACCGCCAAAAAGAGCTCCGAAAATCAACACCAAAGAGACGGGAAAACCACCATGAAAAACCACGCCGAACCTTCTATACATGCCATGAATGATTCGTACAAGGTCTAGTTTGCCACCCAAACATCCATCCCTCTCTCTAGATCTCACATGAAGCTCTCAAACTAGCCTTCTAAAATCCTAGGGAAAATAGAGAACGAAAATGGAAAAACCAAATGAGCTAGGGTTCCAAGAGTTGGCCGCCATCCACCCCTCTAATGAGTATATATGGAGGCACCCAAAAGACAAAAACGCCCTTCACTAATTACTTGGGATACATGCCCCTCAAGGGCAGATTTGGAATTCTTGATGTCTTCACCATCGGACGGATGCCGGCGGCGACCGCACCTGCGTAGCCTCGACGCAAGCCTTGCGATCCCGACGCGTGTCCTCCGCTTCGAAGCTTCTCGGCGCCGGCGGCGGGCGGTCGGACCGCCCCCCCCGGACGGTTAGGACCGGCCCCGGGAACCGACCGACCCCGGGCGGTCCGACCGCCCCTCCCGGGCGGTTGAACCGGCCCGGGTGGCCGCACCTCCTCTTCGAGTCTTCGGCCTCGGTTTTGTGGCTCAACCGAGTAACCCGGTGGTTTTACGGTGAACCACCGCAAACCCCCGCGAACTCGGTGTAGCCTCCGCCAATCTCCACTCATGACTCGGCTCCCACGTAGTCCCGGCTCGACCTTGGTTTTGAGGCTCTACCAAGAAACCGTCCACGACTTCATCTTGCTTGTTCATGCCACCATGCGGCCCGCACTTGACCCCCGCCCGACCACCGGTCCCTCGAACGAAGCCTACTTGTCTTCTCCACACCCGGAGGCCTCACCGCAACGACCTTTCGCGCTTGTTCTTCACCCGCATCAACACGAGTCAAGCCGCAACCTGCACCTGCAATACTTAGCCAAGAATCAGTCCACACAACGTTGTCAATCACTCATCACACACAGGAGCGACCATCCACCGGTCCTCGAACCACACATGGTCCTCAATCTCCCCCTTGATGAGTGCATTGACAACACACTCACATGAAGTAACACAAGAGAAAAAGAAAAGAAAAGAAACAAAATAAAAAGAAACCCCAACAAGCGATCGAAAGCCAAAGAAAGGCAAAGAGCAAGATCACTTGAAGAAGACAAGTCTCGGACCCCTTAGGCAAGGGCAACGGCTCGACACATCCGAGACAAAACACAGCTCAAGCAAAGAGCGCAAACCACCAAAGCAAAACTCGAACACCACAAAGAGCTCCCCCTGCACAAAAGCAAGCTCCCCCTGAGCCACAGCACACTCCCCCACCGAACACATGCATCAATGCAACTCGGGAATGCAACAAAGAGCAAAAACACGCTCACACTGCCCGGGGCGGTTAGACCGCCGCCCCGGGCGGTTAGACCGCCTCTGCCCGAACCGACCGCCCTGGGGGCGGTTAGACCGCCCAAAGAGACCGGCCCCCGCACCAAACTCGCTCAAAAATTGCCCGAAACAATTGGAACACCTTCCAAACACTCCCAGTGCCCAAAACATGCACAAACTTCTCCCCCTTGTTGACAATGCATGAATCAAGGCAAAATGCGAAAACTTGCAACATATAGCTTCTCGAATATACAAAATTCATCACAAAGAGCTACACAAGTCCAAATGAGCAAGTTAGATACTCGACAGGTTCGTAAGGACCTTAACTACGTGATCACCAAGTTTCACAATCATTGGACAAGGCTAAAAAGGATTTGAGTAATTTTGCGAAAAGATACTCTCTCACAAGCAAATACCTAAACATGATCAAAACATATCAAAAGGGCAAAGCCACTCAAACTTCATGCTAGGACAGCCATTCTAATCATAAGACCATCATAAACACCCAAAAGCACCTCATGTCATGTCAAAGCCACCGAGCCATGTGCCTACTTCTATGTATGAGACTTCTCATTGGTAGGCATCATGCAACGGTTTAGCACCCAAAGCAAATTAATTTCAGCACATATGACATGGGAACAAATTTTCCAAGCATTTTTCATTTCATTTTCAGATTTGTAAATGGTACATGAAATGCCTTTGCGACAAAAAGGAACTTATGCCCCTCCACAAGATTAAGCAAGAGGGCTAAACATTCATGATGGCAAATGAGCCTTTGGCCCCATATGATCAATAAACTAGCTATCCAACCACAAAGAAAGCATAGCAAAGCCACTAAAACATGTCAAGATCATATATAGATATTTACGCATGAGAGAGCATGTATATGACATTTTTCAAAAATTAGCCATCAACCATGGATCATTCATCAAGATCATCAAGAGCTAAGCCAAACTAACCGTAGCATACCAAACAAGCTCACAAGAACATATATAGCAACCCATGGTGAACAATGTATATAGGAGAAGCTTTTCCTATCCAATGCATATGATACAAAATGCATGCAATCTAAGATACAAGGATGCCTATACATCATTTTACATATGCAATGCCAAATGCAATAAATGCACAAAGGAAAGCTATACATATGCTACAAAAGGAGCTTCACCACCAACTTAGGAAACCAACCACACACACAAAGCTCACAAAAGACCGGCTCCTCGAGGGGAGGCAAAAAGGGCTCGACACCACCGGCAAAAGAGCAAAGGAGCACAAAACTCACAAGCTCCCCCTAAACACATGCACTAGGGCCAAAGAGCATACAAAGCTCACCCTACACACATGATATAGAGAAGGAGCAAAACAAACCAAGTGGCTTGACCAAGGCCACACACTCGAAGGTCACAAAGCACTTACCTTTATCATTTCTTCACAATTCACTCATCCTTGTCCACCATCCCCGAAAGTGATGCACCTACATGTCACCACCGGGGTATGAGGCCAGAGAACCACTCCCAATATCAACCAAATGTTCTCCGGGCCTCCCACCTGCAACTCAAAACCAAGAGCGAGAAAGAGCAAATGACTGAACACTGGGGTTAGTCCCAAAGGTGTGAAACCAGTGTCAGGCCATTTCCTCAAAAGTAGGGTTAGCAACATTCATCCTACCCCGCCTATCAATACGGCGATCCATCTCGTCAAACCTATCAAACCTGGAACCACCATGGGAACGCCACTCCCGTCTCACCGAAGGAGTACGAGTACCACGAAAGGGAAAGCATGGTTCGTAGCCCCTTTGAGACTCAAAGCTGCGACCTCTCCCAAACTCGTATTGATCACGAGGTGGAGAATGTCCAGCAAACTCAACGCCACCGGACTCAAAGTGTCTACCATCCGCACCATGACCAAGGGAACCGAAACCACCAACATCACGACCTCGGAAACGAATCGCCCGAAATGCGGGGAGGGCGGTCCCGACCGCCTAGCCGGGCCCGGGCTCGACCGCCCTTCCCCGGCGGGCGAGCCGGTCCGACCGCCTAGCCGGGCCGGTCGACCGCCCTCTCCAGACCACCACCGCGGCTACGGGATTTCTCATATCCCCATGCCGGATCCTTACGCACAAAGCCCTTTCCCTTAGGCAGTGGCATACGAGGCTCAGGCACACCATGAGAAGGGTGGTACCTGTCCTTGTTCGCCCACTCCTTAGCCATTCTCGCCTCTCTCTTTCTCTTATAGCAAAACTCTCTCTTGTGACCATCTTTTCCACAAAACTCACAATGGAAAAGGATTGGTTTGGGCTTAGGCTTGGGGAGAGGCTCTCCACTTGGTTTCTCACTATGCTTTTCACTTGCCTTCTCACTCGGTTTTTCTCTCGGTTGGTTTAGCTTGGATGCAAACTTATCTTTGGGTGTGAGTTGTGGTGGAACCGAAACATTCCGAAATTTCCTTTCTCTCTCACCACTTGCCCTCACCAACCTTATCCAATCCCAAAGCCCAACCATCAAAACGCTTACAGCTAGCAATCATCATACCAAGCTGAGGTTCTTGACTCGACAACCAACTCAGCGCTTCACGCAACTTATCATTCTCATCTTGCAAGCGACCAACACATTTTGCAAGATCCAAATTCTTCATAGCATGCAACTCACATGTAGAACAAGAAGTAGGAATAGGCACTTTCAAATCAGCCTCTAGCGAACCAATGCGAGAACGAAGCTCAATAATTTTCTCATGCAAACCCGGGCAAGAAGTGCAAGCACCAAGCAAAGTGGGTCTAGATTGTAGCTCAGCCAACTCAACCCTAAGCACATCTAGTTCCTCACACTTGGAGGCATACTTCTCCCTAAGATCAGTCAAGTCAGCTAGGAAAGCGAGCAATCGGCACAATCATTTTCATCGAAACAACGGGGCTAGCCTTAAGCGAATCAATTTCAAGCTTGCTATCAAGAACCCGTGTTTCTAGCTCGCCCACTCTAGTCCTAGCGTCCTCGAGCAAAGATCTAAGCTCCTTCCTAAGCTTCTTAGCCTCTCTAAGCATGTGACTGCGATTATCAAGCAAGTCAACCAACTCCTCATTCTCCTTGCGCAAAGAAGAGAGCTCATCACATACCTCATCCTCGGAATCCAAGTCCGAGGCGTCCTTCTCGGCTTCTCTTGTCGCTCGAACCGCGAGCCATGCCGCGAAGTCGTCCTTGAGGCTTAGGCCCGTCACACAAAGGCCGTTGAGATACTTGCCAAGGTTCTTCTTCTTCTTCCTCTTCTTCTCATCCTCTTCGTCTTCATCACTCGAGCTTGAAGACGTGTCCTCGGAATCAGACTCGATGTCGCTTGATCTCTTCATCTTCTCTCGAGACCGTGCCTTCTTCCCATGTTCATGATCCTTCTTCTTGGACTTCTTCCTCTTGTCCTTGAACTTGTGCTTGTTGTGGTTGTTCACCTTCGGACACTCGGTGAAATAGTGTCCAGACTTGCCGCACTTGAAGCATGTCCTCGTGTTCCTCCTCATGTTCACGCGGTTCTCGTGCAGCCTCTCGAACCGCCTCGTCAAGAGCGCCAGCTCGTCCTCTCCAAGCACGTCGAACTCCTCATCTGGCATAGACATCAAAGAGGACAAAGAAAACATCCGGTGAATGGGTTAGTATTAGCCTTTCCTTTCAAACCACCGACGAGGGCGAGACTATGAGAGTCGGTCGGTCCCTCGAGCTTGGCGGTCATGCCCCTATCCACCTCGGCCGACTTGAGCTTCGAGAACGGCTCGTTCACCGTCGAGTATCATACCTCTCCGACTCGACTATGGCCTCGAACTTTCCGCCCCATATCGTACGATCCAAAGAGTGTAAGAGCTTGACGGCTCTATCATGATCATCGTACGGGAGCACGTCCACATTGGCCCTCATGTTGTTCACCACCACCGTGAACCTCCGAAACAAGGCATCGATGGACTCACCGGGAGATGAGTGAAGTTCTCGTACTCTCTCCGTAGGTCGCATACAACCGTGCCCGAACTCGGGCGTTCCCAACATGAGCCTCCTTCAACACCGCCCAAATCCTACAAGCCAAGTGCTCGGTGTGCACCCGATCGAACTCGGTCGACACAAAGCACGAAACAAGTAGTCGACCGCCTTATTGTTGGCGTCGAATCCGTCCCTCGACCCCGGAGCAAGGAAATCCATCGGCCGGACATATCCCGTGTCCACCGTGACATCCCACGAGTCCGACCCTTTCCGCGGAGGAACGCACCCATCCGCTTGCTCCACATCCGGTAGTTCTTGCCATCGAAGTGTGGAGGACTCGAACCCCGTTCCTGGTACGCCATCCTTGGATCTTAGACTGGTTAGAGTCAACAAAGACCCGAACCGGCTCTGATACCACTTGAAGGACCGATAAGGCGACCAGAGAGGGGGGAGTGAATGGGAGCCGATAAAAATTCTTCTCGAGGGAGATTGAAACTCCGACAAGACGAACTAGCTCGGTCGAACCCCCGAAATCACACGCTCCGCACTTCTACCTTCCGTTTGCCAAAACCACGTAGCCACTGGAGTGCTACCGGTCCTAGGAACAAACTCTACCACCCACCACAACGAACGCGCGCAAAGACCGACAAGGAAACAACTCGAAAGCCGGCTAACCGGAGGGGGCGGTTAGACCGGGTATAGGGGGCGGTTAGACCGCCTCCACCGGCAACCAAGAAATCCTCCGAAACACCTCTTCCGAGCACCAAAACACACCACGGTTTCACCAACAAAGATATCTGGTCAAGGCCATGCTAGCTACCGTAAAAATCTTGGCGAAAACCAAAACTTCACCCAAGGGCCTAGGGGCGGTTAGACCGGCTTCCCGGGGCGGTCTAACCTCCCGTACCCAGCAATGAACTCCAACCAAGAACACCTAGCAAGCCGCGCGAGAATGACTCCAAATTTCACCCGGACACTCCTCTCGATCAAAGCGAACAAACTCACGGAGGAAAATCCGGCGAAACAAAACTTTGACCCGGAAACACCCGGGCGGTTAGACCGCCCCCCGTAGGCGGTTAGACCGCCCCTTCCCGAACACGAACCCGCGGGTCAAACCTCAACTTCCTCGCGCCCAATCTCCCGAATCACTCCACGGATTGCAGCCAAACTTCGGGGATAGGCCGGGTTACCTCCCCGGGCAACCTCTACCTCAAAGGAATCGACCCGAAACGCTCACAATCAAGAGGAATCGAAGAAATCGCTTCTCTAGGTCAAGAACTCGCCCAACTCGAAAAACCACCAAATCGAGTCCGATTCAAAGGGGATTTGGGGGCAAAGTCACCACCAAAGAGGCACAAGAACCTCATACGTGACACCCACCAAAAACCCCAAGAAATCGTTCTCAAAACACCGCCAAAAAGAGCTCCGAAAATCAACACCAAAGAGACGGGAAAACCACCATGAAGAACCACGCCGAACCTTCTATACATGCCATGAATGGTTCGTACAAGGTCTAGTTTGCCACCCAAACATCCATCCCTCTCTCTAGATCTCACATGAAGCTCTCAAACTAGCCTTCTAAAATCCTAGGGAAAATAGAGAACGAAAATGGAAAAACCAAATGAGCTAGGGTTCCAAGAGTTGGCTGCCATCCACCCCTCTAATGAGTATATATGGAGGCACCCAAAAGACAAAAAAGCCCTTCACTAATAACTAGGGATACATGCCCCTCAAGGGCGGATTTGGAATTCTTGATGTCTTCACCATCGGACGGATGCCCGGCGACCGCACCCCGCGTAGCCTCGACGCAAGCCTTGCGATCCCGACGCGTGTCCTCCGCTTTGAAGCTTCTCGGCGCGGCGGCCGGGCGGTCGGACCGCCCCCCACAGGCGGTTAGACCGGCCCCGGGGAACCGACCGACCCCGGGCGGTCGACCGCCCTCCCGGGCGGTTGAACCGGCCCGGGTGGCCGCACCTCCTCGTCGAGTCTTCGGCCTCGGTTTTGTGGCTCAACCGAGTAACCCGGTGGTTTTCGGTGAACCACGCGCAAACCCCGCGAACTCGGTGTAGCCTCCGCCAATCTCCACTCATGACTCGGCTCCCACGTAGTCCCGGCTCGACCTTGGTTTTGAGGCTCTACCAAGAAACCGTCCACGACTTCATCTTGCTTGTTCATGCCACCATGCGGCCCGCACTTGACCCCGCCGACCACCGGGTCCCTCGAACGAAGCCTACTTGTCTTCTCCACACCCGGAGGCCTCACCGAGCAACGACCTTTCGCGCTTGTTCTTCACCCGCATCAACACGAGTCAAGCCGCAACCCGCACCCGCAATACTTAGCCAAGAATCGGTCCACACAACGTTGTCAATCACTCATCACACATGGGAGCGACCATCCACCGGTCCTCGAACCACACATGGTCCTCGCCGTGGACACTTCATCGCCGAGTGCCCGGAAGCAGAGGAGAACTAGTACAAGATGAGAGAGTACAAGGCGCACCCAAGGCGTGAAGACAAGTACTCCTCCAAGGGCAAGCACTACAGCAAGTCCAAGAGCAAGGACAAGGACAAACGGCGATCGAGCAAGGGCGGCAACAAGAAGGAAGGCAAGAGCCATGGTAGCCGGTGCAAGCGACGTCGACACAAGCTCAAGCGACGCGCATTCAAGCTCAAGCAGTGAGGATGAAGACGCCGGGAGGCGCAAGGGCAAGAAGAATGCAAGCCGGAACCTCAGTGGTTTGAGTTGTGTGGCACTTGGAGGTTTTTGTGGCATGGCCCATAGCTCAAGCAGCAAGAAGGGCGAGAAAGAAGACATCGACTCCGACTCAGAGGATGAGGTAAACCGTGACCTTGACTCTTTGCTTGCTGAGATCACTAGGTTGAATGGCTTGATTGACAACTGTGATAGTGTGTTGAGGGATGCCAAGAAGATGAGAACAGATCTTAGGGCTCAACTTGAGAATGCTAGTGAGAAAGTAGGAGAGTTAGAGTCTAAATTGCTTGAATTGAAACTTGAGAATGACTCTTTGAAACTTACTCCTACCATTTATGATGATGTTGAATGTCCTGAATGTGATGCATGGTTGAATGAAATCAAATTGCTTAATGAGAAGATTGCTTACACTTTGGCTAAACTAGATGCTCTTAGGACTGAGTATGATGAGCTTAAGGCTAGACCCACATTGCTTGGTGCTTGTAAATCATGTCCTACTATGCATGCTAAGCTTGTTGATGCTCGTTCTACAATTAGTACTTTGGAAGCTTATTTGAAATCTCCTGTTGTCAATGCATGCACTAGTTGTGATGAAGTTACTTTGCGCAATCTTGAACTTACTTCCCGTTTGGATGTCACCTATGAGGAGAATGATTATTGGAGGAAGGTGTTGGGTTGGTTGTCTGGGCAGGAACCTCAATTGAAAATCATGATTGAGGAGTTCAAGAGAGCGGATGGTCGTGGTTTGGGTTTTGAGAAGTTGGGTCAGAAAGTGGGAGAAAACAGTGAGGAGTGGGTGTATGAGAAGTGTGTTGAGTCCACCCCCGAGTTTGAGGTGATCGGAGACATCCAAGTCCCACTTCCAAAAGCACCCAAGAACTCTTTCACACCAAAGCCCAACCACATTTGCAACGAGCTTGACACAACCCAAGATCCACCCAAGTTCCCACCTAAAACAAATGACTTCCATAAACCGGTGAAGTTTGTGGGTGAGAAGGGTGTGAAGCCTAGAGAGAAGCCAGAGTCAAAACCAAAACCCAACCCCTTCAGGTGTGAGTATTGTGGCAAGGAGAGGCATCTAGCAGAGTTTTGCTACAAGAGGAAGAGGGATAAGAGGCTTGCTAGGGAGCAAGCAAACCAGGACAGTTATCGCCAGTCTCATGGTATTCTTGAGCCTAGAGTGCCACTTCCACGGGGTGTGGGAAGTGTGAAGAATGTCGGTAGAGTTGGAGCTCAAGGTGGTAGGTTCCCACAGAGAGGTGGTGGTGAGAGGTTTGATAGGAGAGACGATAGTGTGCGTGCTGATGAGAGGTTTGGTCGGGCTCGTGGTGGTTTTGCTGGACGTCCCCCTACTCGCCCTCAATACGGGTCCAGGGGAGAAGATCACAGCTTTGGGTTCTAGAGGAACTACGGACCACGTTTTCCCCTCGTGGTGCTCGTACTCCTTCCATGGGACATGGGAAATTTGGTGGCAAGGGAATGATGTTTGCTAACCCGTCTTTTGAGCAGATGGCATGACACTAGTTCAACTTTCTTTGTGCTAACCCCACTGTCGAGTCGTTGGCTCATTCCCATTCTTGTTTCTGACTACAGGCAGGAGGCTTGGAGAACATTTGGTTGATCGACTCCGGATGTTCCCGACACATGACCGGAGACAAGAAGTGGTTCTCCAGCCTCACCCAAGTGAAGGAAAAGATGTACATCACGTTTGGGGACAACAGACGAGGAAGGGTGATTTCTAAGGGTGTGGTGCATGTGAGTGACAAGGTAACATTGAAGAGGGTTGCTCTTGTGAAGTCTTTGGGCTTCAATTTGCTTTCGGTTTCTCAGTTGCTTGATGAGGGCTTTGAGGTGCGTTTCAAGTCTGGTGAGTCGCGTTTGCTGGATTCTCGAGGTGATCTTGTTTGTATGATCATCCCCGAGGGTCAAATTTTCAGGGCTGATTTCTCTCACTCTTTGGGTCTTGCTCGTTGTTTGATGGCCGGTCCTTCTTGTGATTTGTAAAAATGGCATAGGCGGTTGGGTCACTTGAGGTTTGATTTGGTTTCCCGCTTGAGTGGTCTTGACCTTGTCTGAGGATTGCCGAAGTTGAAGTTTGAGAAGGATTTGGTCTGTGCTCTGTGTAGGCATGGCAAGATGGTAGCCACTCCCCATCCAACCCTGACCGATGTCATGACCGAGTGTCCAACAGAGCTGTTGCATATGGACTTTGTTGGGCTAGCTCGAGTTCGCTCGGTGGGTGGGAAGCAGTATGTCCTTGTTGTGGTGGATGATTACTCTCGCTATGCCTGGGTGTTTTTCTTGGAGGACAAAAGTGAGACATTTGGTTTTGTTCGAGATTTGATCGTGAGGTTGAAGAATGAGAGGCATGGGAATACCATTCGAGCTATCCGCAGTGATAATGGCTCAGAGTTCAAGAACTCTCGTTTCGATGCCTTCTGCCATGATCTAGGTCTTGAGCATCAGTATACGACCCCTTTTGTGCCCCCTCAAAATGGAGTCGTGGAAAGGAAAAATCGGACTCTTTGTGAGATGGCTAGGATGATGCTCAATGAGCACAGGACTCCTAGGAGGTATTGAGCTGAGGTGGTCAATACGGCCTGTCATGTCTCCAGTAGGATTTTATTGCGAGCTTTTGAAGAGGAAGACCTGTTACGAGCTTATGCATGGTCGGGCACCCAAGGTGAGTAATTTCCAAGTCTTTGGATATGGGAAAACTCGACAAGTTTGAGGCTAGGTCTAGTGATGGGATTTTCTTTGGATATGCTAACCATTCTAGAGCCTATAGAGTGCTTAATCTTGAGACTAACAGAATCATAGAGACTTGCGAGGTAACCTTCGACGAGACAATGCCATGTACCTCTCTTGACTTTGAATGTGCAGGTGATGAGGAGATGGCTGAGGACCTCTTTGAAGAAGAGAAGGATGAAGCTGGAGATGATGATGGAGAGAACCATGCGCTTGAAGCTGAGTGTGTACCCACTACTTCCCCTACGACCACTACGGAGGGTGGACCGTCTACTTCATGTACAATGACGGTGCAACAAGAGGACCAGGCGAGAGAAGCTGAAGTTGAGGGGGAGGTAGTCTCGAGGCGTGAGGCTCCCCGGTGGATTCAAGAAGTGCATCCCCTATCAAAGATCATTGGGGACATCGACGAACGTACCACTCGGTCAAGGTCCAGAAATTCCTCTCATTTCGCTCATGCTGCATTTGTTTCCTCCTTTGAGCCCAAGGACATTGGACACATCTCATCTGATGCAAACTGGGTCAATTCTATGCATGAGGAGTTGTAAAATTTTGAGAGGAACCAGGTGTGGGAGTTAGTTGAACCACCTCCAAATTGCCATCCTATAGGAACCAAATGGGTTTGGAAGAACAAAGAGTGTGAGAATGGGATGGTTGTGAGGAACAAGTCCAGACTTGTTGCTTAGTGAAGGACCGATACGGGGAACCAGAGAGGGGGGGAGTGAATGGGAGCCGATAAAAATTCTTCTCGAAGGAGATGGAACCTCCAACAAGATGAACACGACTTCCAACACACGTCTCCGACTCAATACCAAGGTTGGTCAAGCCCATGTAGCCACTGGAGTGCCACTGGACCTAGGAACCAACACACCACCTTCCGACCCGAGAAACGCAGCGGAAAAACCAAACCTCGAGTCTACAGACCCACACCGGTCAGACCGGTGAGCACCACCGGTCAGACCGGTCCCTCGCCGGTGAAACCGAGCAACTTCCACTAAGTGGCTCTACACCGGTCGACCGGTGAGACACACCGGTCGGACCGATGGCGGCACGAAAGCCCCCAAGGCACCAAACGAGCCAACCTACCACCAAACGGACCCAAACTCGAAACAAGCAGCAACACGGGACAACAACAAACACACCAAGACGTTCACCCGAGCAAAAACCCACACGGGCTCGCACCGGTCGGACCGGTCAAGAGCACCGGTCGGGCCGGTGTAGCTCGGGCCGGCTCGGGATGAACAAGACACCGCGGGTCAACTCCCCCAAATCCAAATCTCGATCTCCCGAATCGCTCCACGAACTTGAACAAGACTTTGGGGATATCAGGAACACCTAATGAGGAGTCCATAGCCAAGTTTAATCCCACCAAAACTCGTCCAAAAAAGGAGGAATCGAAGAAATCCCGCCGAAAGGACTTCCAACCCAAGAACTCAAGAAACCCCAAAATCGAGCACTTTTACTCACGGATTTGGGAGGGGAATCACAGCCCAAAGAACCACGAAGGGTTCCCACAAATTTCCCCCATCAAATCCCCAAGAGAAAAGCCCCGAAAACAACCCAAAGAAATCACCGAGAGAGGGCTCCGAAAATCACCACCAAGAACAACCGTGGAAAACACATCCAAACCTTGAGGAACCACGCCGAATCATCTATACATGAAACAAAGGTTCGTACAAGGTCTAGCAAGCCGCCCGATCATCCATCCCTCTCAACAAGATCTCTCCGTGAAGCTCTCTTGCTAGTCCTAAGGAAAACCTAAGGAAAATAGGTGGAAAATAGGAAAACTAATGAGCTAGGGTTCCAAGAGTTAGCTGCCATCCTCTCACCTCTTGGGTTATATGGAGGCAACCGAATGTCTAAAATTCCCTTCTCTAACAACTAGGGATACAAGCCCCTCAAGGGCGGATTTGGAATTCTTGATGTCTTCATCATCGGACGGATGCCCGACGACTGCACCCTGCGTAGCCTCGACGCAAGCCATGCGATCCCGACGCGTGTCATCCGCTTCGAAGATTCCGGATCAAGCGTCGTCGCACACCGGTCGGACCGGTGCTCCTCATCGGTCGGACCGGTCGGACCGGTCCGCCGGCGCTGCTACGGCTCCGTCTTCGGATCTCCGGTCTTGGCTTTGTGGATCAACCAAGGAACCCGGTGGTTTTCGATGAACCACCGGAAACCCCGCGAACTCGGTGTAGCCTCCGCCAATCTCCACTCATGACTTGGCTCCCACGTAGTCCCCGCTCGACCTTGGTTTTGAGGCTCAACCAAGAAACCGTCCACGACTTCATCTTGCTTGTTCATGCCACCATGCGGCCAGCACTTGACCCCGCCGGCCACCGGGTCCCTCGAACGAAGCCTACTTGTCTTCTCCACACACGGAGGCCTCACCGCGACGACCTTTCGCGCTTGTTCTTCACCTGCACCAACACCGGTCAAGCCGCAACACCGCACTCCGCAATACTTTGCCAAGAATCAGTCCACACAATGTTGTCAATCACTCATCACACAAGGAAGCGACCATCCACCGGTCCTCGAACCACACATGGTCCTCGCTTAGGGATATAGTCAGAAAGAGGGGATCGACTATGAGGAGACCTTTGCTCATGTGGCCCGTCTTGAGGCAATTCTGAGGACCATGTGTGGTTCGAGGATCGGTGGATGGTCGCTTCCTTGTGTGATGAGTGATTGACAATGTTGTGTGGATTGATTCTTGGCTAAGTATTGCAGGTGCAGGTTGCGCCTTGACTCGTGTTGGTGCAGGTGAAGAACAAGCGCGAAAGGTCATTGCCGGTGAGGCGTCTAGGTGTGGAAAAGACAAGTAGGACTCGTTCGAGGGACACGGTGGCCAGCGGGGTCAAGTGCGGACCGCATGGTGGCATGAACAGCAAGATGAAGTTGAGGACGGTTTGTCAGTAGAGCCTCAAAACCAAGGTCGAGCCAGGACTACGTGGGAGCCAAGTCATGAGTGGAGATTGGCGGAGGCTACACCGAGTTCGCGGGGTTTGCAGTGGTTCACCAAAAAACCACTGGGTTACTCGGTTGAGCCACAAAACCGAGGCCGAAGACTTGACGAGGAGGTGCGGCCACCTAGGCCGGTTCAACCGCCCAGGAGGGGCGGTCAGACCGCCTGGGCTGGTCAGATTGCCCGGGCCGGTCTAACCGCCCAGGGGGGCGGTCTGACCACCCTGGTCGCTGGCGCCGAGATGCTTCTAAGCGGAGGACACGCGTCGGGATCGCAAGGCTTGCGTCAAGGCTAAGCAGGTTGCGGTCGCCGGGCATCCGTCCGATGAAGAAAATCTGAAGACTTCCAAATTTGCCCTTGAGGGGCATGTATCCCTAGTTATTAGGTAAGGGTAGTTTGGTCTTTTGGGTGCCTCCATATATAATATTTGAGGGGATGGAGGGCAGCCAACTCTTGGAACCCTAGCTCATTTGTTTTTCAATTTTCGTTCTCATTTTCCACTAGTTTTTCCTAGGACTAGCTTGAGAGCTTCATGTGAGATCTAGAGAGAGGGATGGATGTATGGGTGGCAAGCTAGACCTTGTACGAACCTTCATGGTATATATAGATGGTTCGGCGTTGTTCCTCGAGGTGGTGAAGTGTTTTTCCCGTCCTTCTTCGTGGTGATTTTCGGAGTTCTTTGTTGGCAGTGTTTTGAGGACGATTTCTTGGGGTTTTTGGTGGGTGTCACTTATGAGGATCTTGTGCCTCTTTGGCTACTGACTTTGCCCCCAAATCTCTCTTGAATCGGACTCGATTTGGTGGTTTTTCGAGTTGGGCAAGTTCTTGACCTAGAGAGACGATTTCATCGATTCCTCTTGATTGTGAGCAATTCGGGTCGATTCCTTTGAGGTAGAGGTTGCCTAGGAGGTAACCCAGATTTTCCCGAAGTTTTGCTGCAATCCGTGGAGTGATTCGGGAGATCAGGCGCGAGGAAGTTGGGGTTTGGCCCACGGGTTGGTTTTCTAGAAGGGGCGGTCTAACCGCCTGGAGGGGGCGGTCTAACCGCCTTGGGCCTTCCAGGTCGAAGTTCTGTTTCGCCGAATTTTCCTCTGTGAGTTTGTTCGCCTTGATCAGAGGAGCGTCTGGGTGAAATTTCGGGTCGTTCTCGTGCCGTTTGCTAGGAGTACTTTTTTGGAGTTTGTTGCTGGGTATAGGAGGTTAGACCGCCCCTGGTAGCTAGTCTAACCGCCCCTAGGCCCCTGGGTGAAGTTTTGGTCTTGACTAGAGATCTTTGTTGGTGAAACCGTGGTGCGTTTTGGTGCTCGAAAGAGGTGTTTCAGAGGATTTCTTGGTTGCCTGGTGGAGGCGGTCTAACCGCCCCCATACCCGGTCTAACCGCCCCCCTCTGGACAGCCGACTTTCGAGTTGTTTCCGCTATCGTGGGTGCGTGTGTTTTGAGGTTGCTGGTAGTGTTTGTTCCTAGGACCAGTAGCACTCCAGTGGATACGTGGTTTTGGCAAACAGAAGGTAGAAGTGCGGAGCGTGTGATTTTGAGGGTCCGACCGAGCGAGTTCATCTTGTCGGAGTTTCAATCTCCTTCGAGAAGAATTTTTATCAGCTCCCATTCACTCCCCCCTCTCTGGTCGCCTAATCGGTCCTTCAAGTGGTATCCGAGCCGGTTCGGGTCTTTGTTGACTCTAACCAGTCTAAGATCCAAGGATGGCGTACCAGGAACGGGGTTCGGGTCCTCCACAATTCGATGGCAAGAACTACCAGATGTGGAGTAAGCAGATGGGAGCGTTTCTCCGCGGAAAGGGTCTAATCCTGTGGGATCCTTGCTCCAGGATCGAGGGACAGGTTCGACGCCAACAACAAGGGGTTCGACTACTTGTTTCGTGCTTTGTGTCAGCATGAGTTCGATCGGGTGCACACCGAGCACTTGGCTTGTAGAATTTGGACGGTGCTGAAGGAGGCTCATGTTGGGAATGCTCAGGTTCAGGCACAGATGTATGCAACCTACCGGAGAGAGTATGAGAACTTCACTCATCTCCCCGGTGAGTCCATCGATGCCTTGTTTCAGAGGTTCACGGTGGTTGTGAACAACATGAGGGCCAATGTGGACGTGCTCCCGTACGATGATCATGATAGAGCTGTCAAGCTCTTACACTCTTTGGATCGTACAATATGGGGCGGAAAGTTCGAGGCCATTGTGGAGTTGGAGAAGTATGACACTCTGACGGTGAACGAGCTATTCTCAAAGCTCAAGTCGGCTGAGGTGGATAGGGGCATGACTGCCAAGCTCGAGGGTTCGACTGATTCCCACAGTCTTGCCCTCGTTGGTGGTTCAAAAGGAAAGGCTAACACTAACCCATCCACCAGGATGTTCTCTTTGTCCTCTTTGATGTCTATGCTAGATGAGGAGTTCGATGTGCTTGAAGAGGACGAGCTGGCGCTCCTGACAAGGCGATTCGAGAGGCTGCACGAGAACCGAGTGAACATGAGGAACACGAGGACATGCTTCCAGTGCGGCAAGCAAGGACATTTCGTCGCCGACTGCCCGGAGAAGGTCGAGAACAAGGACAGCTACAAGCACAAGTCGAGGAAGGATGGCAACTACTGGTCAAGGCGCGACCACAAGAGCAAGTACAAGAACAAGCACAAGGACGAACGACGATCGAGGAAGAAGGAGAGCCCAGGCAAGGCCCGAGCGATGGTTGGAGCGAGCGACGTCGACTCCAGTTCTGCGTACTCCACCTCGAGCTCGAGTAGCAGTGAAGACGAAGGTGATCATCGCAAGAGCAAGACGTCGTCCAAGAACCTGAGCGGGCTGAGCTGCTTCGCTAGAGATGGCTTCTGCACCATGGCGCTGAGCTTCGGCATCAAGAAGAGCACACAGAGCGACTCGGACTCTGAGTCCGACGACGAAGTGCGTGATGAGCTTCCCTTCTTGCGCCAGGAGAATGAACGGCTCGGTACTTTGCTTGATAATCATGATGACATGCTTAGATAGGAAAAGAAAATGAGAAAAGAGCTTAGGGCTTCACTCGAGGATGCTAGGACTAGAGTGGCTGAGCTAGAAACACAGGTGCTTGATAGCAAGCTTTAGATTGATTCCCTTAAGGCTAGTCCTGTTGTTTTTGATGAGGTTGAATGTGCTGATTGCTCCATCTTTCTTGCTGATCTTGCTTTGTTCAAGGAAAAGCATCCCTCCAAGTGTGAGGAACTAGATGTGCTTAGGGTTGAAGTAGCTGAGCTTAAGTCTAGACCTGCTTTGCTAGGTGCTTGCACTTCTTTCCCTGTTTTGCATGCTAAAATTGATGAGATGCATACTTACACTAGTTCTCTTGAGGCTAAACTGAAAGAACCCATGCCTACACCATGCTCTACCTGTGAAATGCATGCTTTGAAAAATTTGGAACATGCACATTATGTTGATCGTTTGCAGGATGAGAATGATGAGTTGAGAAAGTTGATGGGTTGGTTGTCTGGTCATGAGCCTCAGTTGAGAATGATGATCGAGGCATTTAGGAGGCAGGATGGTGAGGGACTTGCGGCAAACAAGGTTGGTGAGGGAAGTGGAGAGAATATCCCAGAGCCACCAAAAACCCACCGCAAAAATAGTTTCCCTCCAAAACCTAACCATCTTAGGAACCGACTAGACACAACCCCAACTCCACCCGTGTTTCCTACACCTACAAATGATCTCCAAAAGCCTATCAAGTTTGTGAGCACTCCGGGGAAAGTGTTCTTTGGGAAAGAGAGTGAGAAGGCTAGTGAGGAGAAACCGGTGGAGAAGTCGAGTGGAGAGAAACCAAGTGAGCAGCCCCAATCCAAGCCTAAACCTAAACTTGTAAGGTTCCATTATGGCTATTGTGGGAAAGAGGGTCACAAGGATGAGTTTTGCTTCAAGAGGAAGCGTGAGGAAAGGATGGCAAAGGAGTGGGCGAACAAGGATAGGTACAATCCTTCCCATGGTGTACCTAAGCCTCGTATGCCACAGCCCAGGGGTAAAGCTGTGGTGAGAAGTGTTCCGGCATGCGGAGATGCGAGTTCCCGCAGCCGAGGAGCTGTTCTGGAGAGGGCGGTCAGACCGGCCTGGCTAGGCGGTTCAACCGCCCCCAAAAACTCTGGGCAGAGTGGTTTTCGAGGTGGTGAGTCGAGAGGTTTCAGTTCTGGTGATAGTGGTATGGTGGTTGGTCTGGAGAGTCAGCAGGTGGTCAGTTTGCTAGGCATTCTCCCCCTCAAGTTCACTACAGGGATGGGAGGAGTCGTAGTTTTGAGAAGGAGAGGAGGGACGGTCCACGAGCCTTCTTTCGTGGTTTTGGTCGTCCTCCAGGCAGCAAAGGTTGGTTTTCTCGGAGTGGTTACCGAGGTGGTGTTCGTGGTGGTAGTTTTGGTAGGAAAGATGGTTTGGTGTGTGTTAACCCCACTTTCGAGCAAATGGCTCGGCACTGGTTATACTCTTTTGTTACTAACCCAGTGTTGAGTCGTTTGTTCGCTCACGTGCTCGTTTTTGAATTTCATGTGGGAGACTTGAAGAACATTTGGTTGATTGACTCCGGTTGCTCGAGGCATATGACCGGAGACAGGGGGTGGTTCTCAAGTCTCGTCCCGGTGGTGACGAAGAGGTACATCACTTTTGGGGACAATGGGCGTGGGCGTGTGCTTTTAGAAGGTGAGATTAAGGTGAGTGACAAGATCACTCTCAGGCGTGTTACTCTTGTTCAATCGCTGGGGTGCAATTTGCTTTCTGTGTCCCAGCTGTTGGATGAGGGGTTTGAGGTGTTGTTTCGGCCTGGTGGTTCTCGGATTTTGGACTCTTGAGGGGACCTTGTTTGTATGGTCGTTCCCAAGGGTCAGGTGTTTCGTGCAGATTTTTCTCAGCCTTCGGGAGTGTTGTTTCTTGGCTGGTTCTTCGAGTGAGTTGTGGAAGTGGCATAGGAAGTTGGGTCACTTGAGCTTTGACCTTTTGTCGCACTTGAGTAAACTCAATTTGGTCCAAGGATTGCCACAGTTGAGGCTTGAGAAACAGTTGGTTTGTGCGCCGTGTAGGCATGCCAAGATGGTAGCCTCTTCTCACCTGCCTCTCACCGATGTGATGACTGAGCGTCCATGCGAGCTGCTCCACATGGACCTTGTTGGCCCAGCTCGTGTGCGATCTGCGGGTGGGAAGTGGTATGTCCTTGTTGTGGTGGACGACTATTCTCGGTATGCGTGGGTGTTCTTTCTCGAGAATAAGGGGGAGACGTTTGGTTTTCTTCGAGATCTAGTCTTGAGGTTGAGGAATGAGAGGCATGGAGATGCCATACGAGTTATCCGCAGTGATAATGGCTCGGAATCCAGAAACTCTCGTTTTGAAACCTTTTGTCATGACTTGGGTCTTGAGCACTAGTTTTCGAGTTCGTATATGCCTCCCCAGAATGGCATGGTGGAAAGGAAGAACATGACCGTGTGTGAGATGGCTCGGACGATGCTTGATGAGCATAGGACTCCGAAGAGGTATTGGGCTGAGGCGGTGAATACCGCGTGCTATGTGTCAAATAGGATCTACCTCAGAGTGCACAAGAAGAAAACATGCTATGAGTTGATGCATGGTCGCACACCCAAGGTGAGTCACTTCCATGTCTTTGGTTGCAAGTGTTTCATTCTGAAGAAAGGCAGGAAGTTGAATAAGTTTGAGGCTAGGTCTGTCGATGGTATTTTCTTGGGTTATGCATCTCATTCTAGAGCATATCGTGTGCTCAATCTTGAAACTAGCCAAATCGTGGAGACTTGCGAGGTAACCTTCGACGAGACAGAGCCAGATAGTCAGCTTGTCTTTGAGTGTGCAGGTGATCATGAGCTTGGCGAGGAGATCTTTCAGGAGGAGGAGCATGAACATGGAGACGATGAAGATGGAGGTGTGGTGCCCCCGGCTGAACATGTACCCACTACTTCGACTACGGTGGTGGACGGACCCTCTCCTACACCTACGACGACAAATCAAGAACGAGGAGAAGATGATGTTGAGGTGGAGGTAGCATTGAGGCGAGAACCTCCCCAGCGAGTACAAGTGGATCACCCAGCTTCGAGGATCATCGGCGACATGAATGAACACACTACACGGTCGAGGGTTCGAAACAATTCTCATTTTGCTAATGCTGTATTTGTTGCTACTTTTAAGCCCAATGACATTGGACACGCACTATCTGATCACAATTGGGTTAATTCGATGCATGAGGAGTTGGAGAAATTTGAGAGGAATCAGGTTTGGGAGTTGGTTGACCCTCCACCAGTGTGTAAGCCGATTGGTACAAAGTGGGTGTGGAAGAACAAAGAGGGAGAGAAAGGTGAGGTTGTGAGAAACAAGACAAGGCTTGTTGCCTAGAGGTTCAGTCAGAAGGAGGGGATCGACTACGAGGAGACCTTTGCTCCCATAGCCCGTTTGGAGGCGATTAGGATCCTTCTAGCCTTTTCTGTGGCTAAAGGGTTCAAGTTGCGCCAAATGGATGCGAAGAGTGCTTTCCTGAATGGTGTGCTGGAGGAAAAAGTCTATGTGAGGCAACCTCCGGGGTTTGAGAGTGAGAAGTACACCCACCGGGTGTACAAGTTGAGGAAGGTGCTGTATGGGTTGAAGCAGGCGCCTAGAGCTTGGTATGGTAGGTTGAGGGGGTTCTTGTTTAAGAGAGGTTTCGAGATGGGGAAGGTCGATCAGACCTTGTTTTTACTGAGGCAGGGCAGAGATTTCCTGATTGTGCAGGTGTGCGTGGATGATATTGTCTTTGGTGGCTCGTCTAACTCTCTTGTTGCAAGGTGTGCAGAGGATATGAGCAGGGAATTTGAGATGAGCATGATGGGCGAGTTGCAGTTCTTCCTCGGGCTACAAATCAAGCAATCAAATGAAGGAACATTTGTGCACCAAGCTAAGTACACCAAGGACATTGTGCGGAAGTTCAAGATGGAGGATTCCAAGGCTATGACGACACCGATGAGTACGACTACAGCTCTTGAGGCGGACGAGGAAGGTGAACACTTGGACCAGAAGGAGTACCAGAGCATGATAGGGTCACTCCTTTACTTGACGGCGACGAGGCCGGACATCCAGTTCTCGGTGTGTCTGTGCGCTCGTTTTCAAGCGTCTCCAAGGACTTCGCATCGGAAGCGGTGAAGCGAATTTTCAGGTACTTGCATCACACTCCCAACTTCGGCCTTTGGTACTCCGCATCCTCTTCTTTGGAGCTTCATGGTTTTCCCACTGCACATATGCAAGCTCCCCCTGAGCCAAAGCACACTCCCCCTGAACAAATGCAGCAATGCAACGTGGGAATGCAACAGAGAGCAAAAACCTACTCACTCTGCCCGGGGCGGTTAGACCGCCTATACAGGGCGGTTAGACTGCCTGTGCCACATCTGACCGCCTGGGGGGCGGTTAGACCGCCCTAAGAGACCGGCCCTGCACCAAACTGCTCAAAATTTTCCCGAACCAATTGGAACACCTTCCAAACACTCCCAGGTGCCCAAAGCACGCACAAACTTCTCCCCCTTGTTGACAATGCATGAATCAAGGAAAAATGCGAAAACTTTCAACATATAGCTTCTCAAATATACGAAATTCATCACAAGGAGCTACACAAGTCCAAATGAGCATGTTAGATACTCGACAGGTTGGTAACGACCTTAACTACGTGATCACCAAGTTTCACAACCATTGGACAAGGCTAAAAAAGATTTGAGTAATTTTGCGAAAAGTTACTCTCTCATAAGCAAATACCTAAACATGAGCAAAACATATCAAAATGGCAAAGCCACTCAAACTTCATGCTAGGACAGCCATTCTAATCATAAGACCATCATAAACACCCACAAGCACCTCATGACATGTCAAAGCCACCGAGCCATGTGCCTACTTCTATGTATGAGACTTCTCATTGATAGGCAACATGCAACGGTTTAGCACCCAAAGCAAATTAAATTCAGCACATATGACATGGGAGCATATTTTCCAAGCATTTTTCATTTCATTTTCAGATTCATAATTGGTACATGAAATGTCTTTGCGACAAAAAGGAACTTATGCCCCTCCACAAGATAAAACAAGAGGGCTAAACATTCATGATGGCAAATGAGCCTTTGGCCCCATATGATCAATAAACTATCTATCCAACCACAAATTAAGCATAGCAAAGCCACTAAGACATGTCAAGATCATATAAAGGCATTTACACATGAGAGAGCATATATGTGACATTTTTCAAAAAAATTAGCCATCAACCATGGATCATTCATCAAGATCATCAAGAGCTAAGCCAAACTAACCATAGCATACCAAACAAGCTCACAAGAACATATATAGCAACCCATGGTGAACAATGTATATAGGAGAAGCTTTTCCTATCCAATGCATATGATACAAAATGCATGCAATCTAAGATACAAGGATGCCTATACATCATGTTACATATGCAATGCCAAATGCAAGAAATGCACAAAGGAAAGCTATACATATGTGTTGACGGTTAATAGTTGTATCAAAGTTCGTTCATGACTTGCAAGCGGACAAGTCTCCCGTCGTAGTCAAGGGACCCTTCTTCCCTCGAGTGGTGAACCCAAGGTATCGAATCCGTGGAACAATGTGCAACGCAAGGATTCAATCTAGTAAAGCAAGGTAAGCTATCTTATGAAGGTAAGTTGCATCTAATCTACTAACTCATAAAGAAAACGAATCTAATCTAATCTACTAAAGAGGTAGCAAGAGAAAGCAAGAGATAACCAATCTAGAGAATCTAGATCATGCTTATGTTGTAGCTCCAAACAAGATAGATGAAGATAGAAGAGCGAATCTCATTAAAAGCACCTTTAAATCGTGGCCTTCCCATCCGACTCCGAAAACATCCGCCTTTCGAGACCCCCGTTCCGTCACAACGTATCCCTATTCATGCGGGGAGCTTAGGGCGAGTTCGATAGAACAAGTTGAAATCACTTTGCCGGTCCGGTATGCACCTCTAGCCACCGCGGCTACAAGAGCACCCTATGTAATCTAGCTATAGACTAGATCGTAGAAGAAGCAAAACCAAGAAGAAATCAAAATCATCGAGAAGGCACTTAATCGCTAGAAATCGGATTCACTTACAAACTTCACCATGAATGATTACATGAACAAGATCACCACCGGGGCCCTCCCTCGATCTTGATCCTCGCTCCGGAGCTCCGACGTGGTCTTCCATGCAAGGTTCCCACGTCGGCCAGGAAACCCTAGACAACTAGCACGACCCTCATCTTCAAGTTGGTGTCCCTCAAGCTTCTCTGCTCCTCGGCGGCGGAATACGACTTCCGTTCGCGTGGCTCTCGGTCGGGGTGCTATTTATAGCCCGAGAAGCAATTAGGTCAAAGGAGAGGCCGATTGGGCCCCGAATTGGGCCGGGCCGGCCGGCTCGGGCCGACCGGCCCGGGCCCACTCGGCCCATCTCGCGGCCTTCTTCGCCGTGTGTTGCTTCCCACGTCTTCTAGATGTTCTCCCCTTTTGCATGTGGGCCCTTGACGTCGGTTTCTCTCCGAATTGGACTCAACTCCTTGTCTTGCAAGATTCGAGCACTTTTTCGGTTCGGTCCTCGGAGTTTATCATCTTCTCGGGCTTGGTCCTTGGGCTATTGGAGTCATGTTCACTTCATTGCTTGACTTGTATCGGGCTTCAAGGTCTTGTCATTAGGTGCTTAATGAACTTATCCCGAAGTCTTGCTTTCATCGTTAAAACCCCGCGTAAACACATAACTCCAAAACCGACATGCACAAGTGAACTTGTTATACCACGGGGGTTAGTACCAATGAATAAGATACAAAAGTTATGCCAACACCGAAGGTAAACTCATGGCTAGGTTGACGGATTTTCACCGTCAACATCTCCCCCATGCTTAAACCTTGCTCGTCCTCGAGTAAGCCTTCGATGGATATCATCGTTGCCAAACAATGTTTAAACCTTGCACTTGATCATACATGAAAAAAAACATAATGCTCTCAAAAGTTTAATTCGTTAAAGTTCCATAATGTACTAGCCTTCACCTCTACGGAGGGTAGATTCTTATTAAGCTCATCCCACAAGTATTAACATGCTCACAAAGTTTAAATAGATCTCAGAATTTTTGAAATAAAGAACGAGATAAAGAAAAGCTAAACCAAGTTCACAAATTTAAATCACCTTGCATGTTGCTCATGAACTCTCATCTCACTTGTCTCTCAAACCTATATATTCTACTCCCTTCCCTCTCATATATATGTGGTAGGCTTTATATGGAGCTTAGGGAAAGTTTAGTCCTAACAAGAATTTATAAATGAGGTGTTGTCAAAACAAGACAAGCTTCTCATGGTCTTACCGAGACTGGTCAAAAAGGTCATTGGAAAATAATGTTAAATCAAGGAGGGGAAAGAGAAAAATACACACACTTTAGATGAGTGGACATGTGCAAATGGCAAAGAGTGATCCCGAGGCACGAAGGAAGTCCTCGTTATAGGATTGCACATGGTTGGAAAATGAGAATGGATCTTTTATTTGAAGCCTTGAATGCACTCTTAGAGAGCTAGGGAATTTACTTTACGCACATTTTTTTCTTTCTCATATTTCTCATTCTTTTCTTTCTTTCATTCATTCATTTTTTTGCCTCGTCATATATTCAGTCCATGACTTTCACAACGAAGTTTTAATTTTTATACCTTGAAAGTCATGAATATCACCGGATTTTTTTTCTTTCATCATTTTTTTCTAAATATTCCCCTTTGAACTCTAAAACTGCACCGTACCTACCTCCTCCCCCATGCTTAGACGTTGCTCGTCCTCGAGCAAAGAGGCGAAAAATAAGGTAGGTACCGGAATATTCTTCCTTGGAGAGATACTTGAAATCTTCAATGTTGGCACCGTCTTGCGATCTTCCTTGAATTTATGATCCATTCTCAACGATAGGTTGTGGTCAAGGAGGTAATCACAAAAAATGATATTTGGTTTAAGGGTGGATATCCGGCGAAGTTTGTGAGATCTCCGATGCGGGGATACACAATGCACGGATAAGAGGCTAGCAAAAAGATAGATACGCAAAAACGAAATGACCAGCTTCTTAGTCTCGGGCCGGAGAAATCACGGCCTGCAATAACGCACTCAAAAATAAATCTTGTACACTAAGGTTTATGCACTCAAATATATATAAGGCTTTGGATAGGTTGAGCAACACACAAGCGATATTTGTGACAAGGTTAGTGATATTTTTGAGCATAAAAGACATCTTTAATCTATTCATAACTTGAGAGCACATAAAACACTATGGGTCTTTATTTTAATCATAACCTCCGCTGAAGATTAAGCTAGCATTTAAATAAATTCAGATTTGTATTTTTAAGAGAGCACTAGTTCAAACATGCATAAATCAATTACAAATATAAACAAAGCAGCAATTATAATCATATATCATCATGGCACAAACTTTGTAACTTTACCAAAGGTAAAAACTTGGTGGCGACATTATTCATGATGAAAAATAAACACTAAGATACACGCTGAAAATTAAACTAAAAACTGAAAATTAAAGCAAAGCTGAAAATACTACGCAAACATAGGCGCATGAAAGCTGAAAATTAAAGAGAAGGGGGTAAAGGAAAGATAACTAAAGCTTCTCCTCTCTCTAATCTTCCGCCGGTGGTTGATGTTGATAGCCTTGGTTGTTGTACCCTTACTTGTAATACACCACTCCTCATATGAATTGTCCGACGGTGCTAGGTGAAGGTGTCCAAGCACATAAGCTATGTTTGCATTTCCTTCACCCATTTGGTTTGCATTGGTTTGGATGGCTGCAATAAATTGCATGTTCCTTGCAGCGTATCCTCCAATGGTGGCCACATTTTGTTGTGGTTGAGGAAGGTGTGCATATGGCTCCGCAAAGGCTACGTTGGGCACCGCAAAAAATGGTGGGGGTATGGCTGCATCACTCCCCCATGCTTGCATTGGTACACCACCGTGGTAACTTGGCGGCGCCGGGGTTCCTCCCAATGGTGGGACATAATTTTTGTTGTGCACCTCCTTCTTGAGTCGTGGAAGCTCCTTCTCCTATAATCCTTCTCTTTTATTTTTCTTCGCCGGCACAAGAAGTCCTTCCTCTAACCGATCTTCTTCCCCTCAAGAAAAGTCTTAATCTTCAATCCGATAGGGGCAAATCTACTTTGGCCACTTTGAAGCCTCCTCCCTCATCTTCAAATAAATTTTCCTTTCTTCATATATTCCTAGGGAAGTCCCGGGTAGGAGATGATTCGGGTTCCTTGTAATACCCGGTTTTTTAAAGAGATAGCCAATATGGAGAGGTAACACCCCGAACCAATATCTTCCGAATCTCGATGTTGCAAAAACAACACCACCGGTTGATCATAGGTGAGTGGGGTCTATTGGCCACTTGGCAATTAAAGCCGAGTAAAGCCAATTCAACTCGTGTTGGTTATCTTTGTCTCTCTTGTTCTCCCAAAAATCCATTTGCACAAAAGTGACACACTTGGATGATGGGTTCGGATAGTATTTCTTCGTTGATGGTCTCTTCCCGTGATCATACTCCAAAAGCCTTCCCATGTGCCTTCATGCACATACTTGTTCTGGAGCTCCCTTTTGAAAGTAGGAGACACTCGCCCATGGGTCTACGATACTAGACATGCAATCGTTTCGAACATGAAAACTAATCGATCTATCGGGGATTGTGTTGAATGGATCCAAGGAAGCATTGAGGCCTATACTCCCTTTATGGCATGGTTGCTAGCCTTAAGCATTAAAGTATTTTCAGCACAAGATGATAGATAGATAATCCAACAAAGTGTGATTACATCTCAAGATCGATTGCAACCCATGGATGAAAGGAGATTACCCCATCAAGGTGCTAGAAATAGCATCGTTGATCAAGGTTACCCTTCCGACGGTGTCTTCCTTCTTCTCCACTTGTGGGCTCCCTCCAACGGAATGAGAGACTCAACACTCCTTCATCAAGGTTATGCGCCGTGGTCATGAAAATTTCCTAGGCGAATTTCTTGTGGGTGTTTGCCGACACTCCGCTAGAGAATTGCACCGGTGTCCCGTGTGAAACCCAATATGTGGAGAGCTTGGTCGTCGATGTCGACGTTCGCTACAAGCCTCTACTTAAGGCGAGCGAGCTTCTTCTCCTCCCCCGTCATGATGACATACCCCTCGGAATACCGCGGAGCATATGGAGGTGGAGCGGATGATCGTGTCAAGTGGTGAGGTTGGACGGGCGGCTCCTCCATATGTTATTGAAGTTTGGTAAACCTAATAAACGAGTTTTGTGTGGCCCTCATGCCACCAAGGAGAAGAGTGTGGTCCCCCCTCGGTGGTGCCGTGTCCTCCTCCATACCGCGAGGAAACTCGGAAACGAGTGCCTCCTCGAAAAGGTTGTCTATGATGGCTTAGACGACGATGATCCCTTCTTCTTCGGTGAAAAGGCTTGTAGTTTTCTTCCATGATTGCAGCACTCTCCCTCACAAATATATATATCCGGGGTTTTCACCCGGTAACAAGGTACACAAATATTATTTTGGAGTCCGGACTTTGAGTGGATTAAGGATGTGATTTGTTGCACGAAACAAACGCGGTGGATGGCTAAGTCTAAGGTGATTCCGGCCTACAAACTAGAGCACACGAACAAAGAGTTGGATGAAAGACTTACCTCTCTCCTCCTCTTGGCTCGGTTCTTCTCTAGTGCATTCATGTTGCTTCGTGATCGCGTACACCTTCCAAACGTTCCCGTCCACTCCTTCGCTTGCACTATTGCTCCTTCCACTTGATGTTTTCGCTTTGACTCACTTCCATACTCCCTTGCCTCACATGCATCCATGATATTCCTACAAAACAAAGCCTTGGCTGCCCCCCCATGCTTGTACTTTGCATGTGGTTTAAATATGTTGGAGGGGCATCCCGTGATGTATCGTGGTGCATGCATGGTTAGGTTAACTAGATTGCCTCCCTTTAAGGCTAAGCACTCCTCTAATTTCGAAATTTAAAAATATTTTTCAGAGCCATGCAAGAGCTCGAACATAATTTTAGAGAAGTTTTTAAACCATTAAAAACAAATGCAAGTCGAAAATATTTTATTTTTACGTCGATTTCGGTCTCACCGGTATAGTTTGCCTTCATTGGTTGAGAGCAAGCTTTTCCCGGCTTGATCATGGGGGCATAGGTTTAGGTCCTAATTTTGATTAGATGAGAGAGATTTTGAATGAAATAAAATTAAGTGAGGCTTAGAAAAATTCTAATCTTAGAGAAACCAAGGATATGGATTTTTAAACCAACCAAAAATCAAGTTTCTAGGTTCACGCGAGTCCTACCACGTGCTGAAATTTAAATAACATCTAGATACAAGTCGTGGCTCTACTCGAGTGTTTTTAGCATGAAAAACAAGTCAACCACAACACCATAATGAGGGTGAAGGGTTGAGTTAGGTTCTGAAATTTTTCTTTTTGGTTGTGGTTTCTCGAAAAAGAAGCAAACAATCACATAGGATGGTTCATGTAAAGGGTTTATGATCAAGCAACATGTTCAACCAAGAATTATGTCTCTAATATTGTTCAACCATTCTAAGTCTAAGGTTTTGCGTAGTAAAATTCAGAACTGAATTAAATTTAAAAAGACTTGAAAAACCTGGAATCGGGTTGTCCTCCCGTAGCTTATTCTTGACTCGACGAAACGGGTTGCCTCCCGCCTAGCGCTTCGTTTATAGTCCATGGCTAGACTTCTTCACTTGATTACTCCGGATCAACGCTCTTTGCGGACGTTGCAATCTTGGGTACCCACTTTGGCTTAGTCATTTTTTTGGTCTTCACGGGTTGGCTTTGTTCTTTGGTCTTTGACGGATGCAACAACTTCCTTGTGGCTCGGCATCTCGAACTCCATTCCTTCGGTCATGATCTTCATGGTCTCTAGTGTGATCCTTCATCTCTCCCGAATGAGTTTGAGTAGCCTTCGCCGTCTTGGGACCTTGGAGTTGTCTCGGATATTCTTCTTTGTCACCAATCGGTTGTCCCAAGCAAGTTGTCCCACTTGCGTCTCTAACATCTTCATCACGATGAACACCCCGCATGTGGATCTTGCCTTGGCAGCCTTTAGGTGTTGAGCTTCTTTCTTCATCTCCATCTTCTCCATCCTCGTTGATCTTGAACGGCCTTCCGGCGTCTTGACTTGGAGGTGGTGATTCCCTTGGAGATTTTGATGGTCCTTCGAGCTTGTGTTGCACGTCACCTTTGCCTCGTAAAGTTTTCCCCGGATCATCCACAAAAAAGTTTTGGGTTTCTTGGAGAGGTAGCCAACCATCTCCGGTTAGGGTTAGTGATAAAACAAAAATCTAACAAAAGAAAAATTAGGGTTAATCAAAGCTAGGTTAGATTGATTTTTTTTCTTTTTGAGGACGATCAAACATAAGAGATGCAAAAGAAAATCAAAAGAAAAACTGAAAGATAAGCGATACTAGATCGGATCTTGATTGCTTGTTCCCCCGCAACGGCGCCAGAAAAAGGGGCTTGTTGACGGTTAATAGTTGTATCAAAGTTCGTTCGTGACTTGCAAGCGGACAAGTCTCCCGTCGTAGTCAAGGGACCCTTCTTCCCTCGAGTGGTGAACCCAAGGTATCGAATCCGTGGAACAATGTGCAACGCAAGGATTCAATCTAGTAAAGCAAGGTAAGCTATCTTATGAAGGTAAGTTGCATCTAATCTACTAACTCATAAAGAAAACGAATCTAATCTAATCTACTAAAGAGGTAACAAGAGAAAGCAAGAGATAACCAATCTAGAGAATCTAGATCATGCTTATGTTGTAGCTCCAAACAAGATAGATGAAGATAGAAGAGCGAATCTCATTAAAAGCATCTTTAAATCGTGGCCTTCCCATCCGACTCCGAAAACATCCGCCTTTCGAGACCCCCGTTCTGTCACAACGTATCCCTATTCATGCGGGGAGCTTAGGGCGAGTTCGATAGAACAAGTTGAAATCACTTGGCCGGTCCGGTATGCACCTCTAGCCACCGCGGCTACAAGAGCACCCTATGTAATCTAGCTATAGACTAGATCGTAGAAGAAGCAAAACCAAGAAGAAATCAAAATCATCGAGAAGGCACTTAATCGCTAGAAATCGGATTCACTTACAAACTTCACCATGAATGATTACATGAACAAGATCACCACCGGGGCCCTCCCTCGATCTTGATCCTCGCTCCGAGCTCCGACGTGGTCTTCCATGCAAGGTTCCCACGTCGGCCGGGGAAACCCTAGACAACTAGCACGACCCTCATCTTCAAGTTGGTGTCCCTCAAGCTTCTCTCGCTCCTCGGCGGCGGAATACGACTTCCGTTCGCGTGGCTCTCGGTCGGGGTGCTATTTATAGCCCGAGAAGCAATTAGGTCAAAGGAGAGGCCGATTGGGCCCCGAATTGGGGGGCCGGCCGGCCGGCCGGGCCGACCGGCCCGGGCCCAATTCGGCCCATCTCGTGGCTGCTTCGCCGCCGGTGTTGCTTCCCACGTCTTCTAGATGTTCTCCCCTTTTGCATGTGGGCCCTTGACGTCGGTTTCTCTCCGAATTGGACTCAACTCCTTGTCTTGCAAGATTCAAGCACTTTTACGGTTCGGTCCTCGGAGTTTATCATCTTCTCGGGCTTGGTCCTTGGGCTCTTGGAGTCATGTTCACTTCATTGCTTGACTTGTATCGGGCTTCAAGGTCTTGTCATTAGGTGCTTAATGAACTTATCCCGGAAGTCTTGCTTTCATCGTTAAAACCTCGCGTAAACACATAACTCCAAAACCGACATGCACAAGTGAACTTGTTATACCACGGGGGTTAGTACCAATGAATAAGATACAAAAGTTATGCCAACACCGAAGGTAAACTCATGGCTAGGTTGACGGATTTTCACCGTCAACAATATGCTACACAAGGAGCTTCACAGCAACTTAGGAAACCAACCACACACACAAAGCTCACAAAAGACCGGCTCCTCGAGGGGAGGCAAAAAGGGCTCGACACCACCGGCAAAAGAGCAAAAAAGCACAAAACTCACAGGCTCCCCCTAAACACATGCACTAGGGCTAAAGAGCATACAAAGCTCACCCTACACACATGATATAGAGACGGAGCAAAACAAACCAAGTGGCTTGACCAAGGCCACACACTCGAAGGTCACAAAGCACTTACCTTTATAATTTCTTCACAATTCACTCATCCTTGTCCACCATCCCCGAAAGAGATGCACCTACATGTCACCACCGGGGTATGAGGCCGAAGAACCACCCCCAATATCAACCAAATGTTCTCCGGGCCTCCCACCTGCAACTCAAAACCAAGAGCGAGAACGAGCAAATGACTCAACACTGGGGTTAGTCCCAAAGGTGTTAAACCAGTGTCAGGCGATTTCCTCAAAAGTAGGGTTAGCAACATTCATCCTACCCTACCTATCAATACAGCGATCCATCCTGTCAAACCTATCAAACCTGGAACCACCATGGGAACACCACTCTCGTCTCACTGGAGGAGTACGAGTACCACGAAAGGGAAAGCATGGTCCGTAGCCCCTCTGAGACTCAAAACTGCGACCTCTCCCAAACTCGTATTGATCACGAGGTGGAGAACGTCCAGCAAACTCAACGCCACCAGACTCAAAGCGTCTACCATCTGCACCATGACCAAGGAAACTGAAACCACCAGCATCACGACCTCGAAAACGAACTCGCCCGAAATGCCGGGGGAGGGCCGGTCTGACCGCCTAGCCAGGCCGGTCTGACCGCCCTTCCCCGGGCGGGGGCCGGTCCCGACCGCCTAGCCGGGCCGGTCGACCACCCTCTCCAGACCACCACCGCGGCTACTGGATTTCACATCTCCCCATGCCGGATCCTTACGCACAAAGCCCTTTCCCTTAGGCAGTGGCATACGAGGCTCAGGCACACCATGAGAAGGGTTGTACCTGTCCTTGTTCGCCCACTCCTTAGCCATTCTCGCCTCTCTCTTTCTCTTATAGCAAAACTCTCTCTTGTGACCATCCTTTCCAAAAAACTCACAATGAAAAGGATTGGTTTGGGCTTAGGCTTGGGGAGAGGCTCTCCACTTGGTTTCTCACTAGGCTTTTCACTTGCCTTCTCACTCGGTTTTTCTCTCGGTTGGTTTGGCTTGGATGCAAACTTGTCTTTGGGTGTGGGTTGTGGTGGAACTGAAACATTCACAAATTTCCTTTCTCTCTCACCACTGCCCTCACCAACCTTATCCAATCCCAAAGCCCAACCATCAAAGCGCTTACAGCTAGCAATCATCATACCAAGCGAGAGGTTCTTGATTCGACAACCAACTCGGCGCTTCACGCAACTTATCATCCTCATCTTGCAAGCGACCAACACATTTTGCAAGATCCAAATTCTTCATAGCATGCAACTCGCATGTAGAACAAGAAGTCGGAATAGGCACTTTCAAATCGCCTCTAGCGAACCAATGCGAGAATGAAGCTCAACAATTTTCTCATGCAAACCAGGGCAAGAAGTGCAAGCACAAAGCAAAGTGGGTCTAGATTGTAGCTCAGCCAACTCAACCCTAAGCACATATAGTTCCTCACACTTGGAGGCATACTTCTCCCTAAGATCAGTCAAGTCAGCTAGGAAAGCAGAACAATCAGCACAATCATTTTCATCAGAAACAACAAGGCTAGCCTTAAGCGAATCAATTTCAAGCTTGCTATCAAGAACCTGTGTTTCTAGCTCAGCCACTCTAGTCCTAGCATCCTCGAGCAAAGATCTAAGTTCCTTCCTAAGCTTCTTAGCCTCTCTAAGCATGTGATCGCGATTAACAAGCAATTCAACCAACTCCTCATTCTCCTTGCGCAAAGAAGAGAGCTCATCACATACCTCATCCTCGGAATCCAAGCCCGAGGCGTCCTTCTGGCTTCTCTTGCTGCTCGAACTGCGAGCCATGCCGCAGAAGTCGTCCTTGAGGCTTAGGCCCGTCACACAGAGGCCGTTGAGATACTTGCCGAGGTTCTTCTTCTTCTTCTTCTTCTTCTTCTTCTTCTTGTCATCCTCTTCGTCTTCATCACTCGAGCTTGAAGACGTGTCATCGGAGTCGGACTCGATGTCGCTTGATCTCTTCATCTTTTCTCGAGACCGAGCCTTCTTCCCATGTTCATGATCCTTCTTCCTGGACTTCTTCCTCTTGTCCATGAACTTGTGCTTGTGGTGCTTGTTCACCTTCGGACACTAGGCGAAATAGTGTCCAGTCTTGCCGCACTTGAAGCATGTCCTCGTGTTCCTCCTCATGTTCACTCGGTTCTCGTGCAGCCTCTCGAACCGCCTCGTCAGGAGCGCCAGCTCGTCCTCTCCAAGCACGTCGAACTCCTCATCTGGCATAGACATCAAAGAGGACAAAGAGAACATCCTGGTGGATGGGTTAGTGTTGGCCTTTCCATTTGAACCACCAATGAGGGCGAGACTATGAGAGTCAGTCAGGCCCTTGATCTTGGCTGTCATGCCCCTATCCACCTCAGCTGACTTGAGCTTCGAGAACAACTCGTTCACCGTCAGAGTGTCATACTTCTCTGACTCCACAATGGCCTCAAACTTTCCGCCCCATATCGTACGATCAAAAGAGTGTAAGAGCTTGACCGCTCTATCATGATCATCGTACGGGAGCACGTCCACATTGTGAGGACCATGTGTGGTTCGAGGACCGGTGGATGGTCGCTTCCTTGTGTGATAAGTGATTGACAACGTTGTGTGGACTAATTCTTGGCTGAGTATTGCAGGTGCAGGTTGCGGCTTGACTCGTGTTGGTGCAGGTGAAGAACAAGCGTGAAAGGTCGTTGCCGGTGAGGCCTCCAGGTGTGGAGAAGAGAAGTAGGCTTCGTTCGAGGGACTCGGTGGCCAGCGGGGTCAAGTGCGGGCCGCATGGTGGCATTAACAGCAAGATGAAGTCGTGGACGGTTTCTTGGTAGAGCCTCAAAACCAAGGTCGAGCCGGGACTACGTGGGAGCCGAGTCATGAGTGGAGATTGGCGGAGGCTACACCGAGATCGCGGGGTTTGCAGTGGTTCACCAGAAAACCACTGGGTTACTCGGTTGAGCCACAAAACCGAGGCCGAAGACTCGACGAGGAGGTGCGGCCACCCAGGCCGGTTCAACAGCCCAGGAGGGGCGGTCAGACCGCCTGGGGCCGGTCAGATCTCCCTGGCCGGTCTAACCGCCCAGGGGGGGCGGTCTGACCGCCCTGGCCATCGGCGCCGAGAAGCTTCGAAGCGGAGGACACGTGTCGGGATCGCAAGGCTTGCGTCGAGGCTATGCAGGGTGCGATCGCCGGGCATCCGTCCGATGGTGAAGACATCAAGAATTCCAAATCCGCCCTTGAGGGGCATGTATCCCTAGTTATTAGTGAAGGGTAGTTTAGTCTTTTGGGTGCCTCCATATATACTCATTAGATGGGTGGATGGCAGCCAACTCTTGGGACCCTAGCTCATTTCGTTTTTCCATTTTCGTTCTCCATTTTTTCCTTAGGATTTTAGAAGGCTAGCTTGAGAGCTTCATGTGAGATCTAGAGAGAGGGATGGATGTTTGGGTGGCAAGCTAGACCTTGTACGAACCTTTCATGGCATGTATAGAAGGCTTGGCGTTGTTCATCATGGTGGTTTTCCCGTCTCCTTTGTGTTGATTTTCGGAGCTCTTTTTGGCGGTGTTTTGAGAACGATTTCTTGGGGTTTTTGGTGGGTGTCACGTATGAGGTTCTTGTGCCTCTTTTGCTGGTGACTTTGCCCCCAAATCCTCTTTGAATCGGACTCGATTTGGTGGTTTATCGAGTTGGGTGAGTTCTTGACCTAGAGAAGCGATTTCTTCGATTCTTCTTGATTGTGAGCGTTTCGGGTCGATTCCTTTGAGGTAGAGGTTGCCCATGAGGTAACCCAGCTATTTCCGAAGTTTTACTGCAATCCGTGGAGTGATTCGAGAGACCGTGGGCAACCTCTGGGTTACCTCCTGGGCAACCTCTACCTCAAAGGAATTGACCCGAAACGCTCACAATCAAGAAGAATCGAAGAAATCGCTTCTCTAGGTCAAGAACTCGCCCAACTCGAGAAACCACCAAATCGAGTCCGATTCAAAGGAGATTTGGTGGCAAAGTCACCAGCCAAAGAGGCACAAGAACCTCATACGTGACACCCACCAAAAACCCCAAGAAATTGTCCTCAAAACACCGCCAACAAAGAGCTCCGAAAATCAACACAAAAGAGACGGGAAAACCACCATGATGAACAACGCCGAACCATCTATACATGCCATGAAAGGTTCGTACAAGGTCTAGCTTGCCACCCAAACATCCATCCCTCTCTCTAGATCTCACATGAATCTCTCAAGCTAGTCCTCTAAAATCCTAAGGAAAATGGAGAACGAAAATGGAAAAACAAATGAGCTAGGGTTCCAAGAGTTGGCTGCCATCCACCCATCCAATGAGTATATATGGAGGCACCCAAAAGACTAAACTACCCTTCACTAATAACTAGGGATACATGCCCCACGAGGGCGGATTTGGAAGTCTTCATGTCTTCACCATCGGACGGATGCCCGGCAACCGCAACCTGCTTAGCCTCGACGCAAGCCTTGCGATCCCGACGCGTGTCCTCCGCTTCGAAGCTTCTCGGCGCGGCGGCCGTGGCGGTCGACCGCCCCCCCCCGGGCGGTTAGACCGGCCCGGGGAGATCCGACCGGCCCCGTGTGGTCCGACCGCCCCTCCTGGGCGGTTGACCGGCCTGGGTGGCCGCACCCCCTCGTCGAGTCTTCGGCCTCGGTTTTGTGGCTCAACCGAGTAACCCAGTGGTTTTCTGGTGAACCACTGCAAACCCCGCGAACTCGGTGTAGCCTCCGCCAATCTCCACTCATGACTCGCCTCCCACGTAGTCCCGGCTCGACCTTGGTTTTGAGGCTCTACCAAGAAACCGTCCACGACTTCATCTTGCTGTTCATGCCACCATGCGGCCCGCACTTGACCCCACTGGCCACCGAGTCCCTCGAACGAAGCCTACTTGTCTTCTCCACACCTGGAGGCCTCACCGGCAACGACCTTTCACGCTTGTTCTTCACCTGCACCAACACGAGTCAAGCCACAACCTGCACCTGCAATACTTAGCCAAGAATCAGTCCACACAACGTTGTCAATCACTCATCACACAAGGAAGCGACCATCCACCGGGAACCACACATGGTCCTCACATGTGTGTGGAGAAATGACTATGTGAGGCTATGCTCTTTGAATATTAGAGATATATGTGTTGTGAGATAGCCTTTTTGAATCAAATGCTAATCTTGACTAAATTTGATGAAATGTGCTCCAAGTAGTGTATCCATGTCACTTTTTGGTCTAAATGTGCCTTTCATGCTTAGATTGTGCTTGGATGTCTTTTTCTTGCATTTGGGCCAAAGGCCGATATCATTGTGAATGTTTAGCCTATGTTGCATTCATGGAGGAGCATAAGCTTCTTTTTGCCGCAAAGTCACTTCATGTACCATGAAATGAATTAATCTTGAAAAGAAGTGTGTATGATTGAAAAATGCTCCGTACATCATGTTTATGCTTAAAATGTCTTATCTTTCACACATGGGTGCAAAACATGTTGCATGATGTTCACCAGTGGAGAAGCCTCCCCGAAGTGGACACATGGCTCATTAGCTTTAACATGACATGCTTTTCTTTATGGGTGTTTGCAATGATCTTTTGTTAAGAAGTTGATATCCTTGTATGATCTCTGAATCATATGCATGTTTTTTGTTAGAATATGACATGGATAGGCATCTTTTGATAAAACTGCTCATATCTGAAAATTTGCTTTGTCACATGCCTATATTTCCATATATTACTTGTGGCAATGCTTTGACTATGCTATGATCCATATGTGTGCTCTTTGTCTCACTTCTACATAGATTTGCCCTATTTGAGAAGCTCATATAGATGTTTATATGCTTTGTCTTACATTCCTGCATTTTCACCTTGACTCATACATTGTCAACAAGGGGGAGAAGAGGTGAGCTTAATGAAAAAATTCAGAAAAATGCATCTAAAATTTGGACCTTTGCATCCACATGTTCAGGGAGAGCTTGCATTTGTTCAGGGGGAGTTTTCTTGTTGTTTTCCATGTGGAGTTTGTGCTTTGCTCGGCTTGTGACCTTTCTATGGCTTTCTTTGGTTTTGGTCATGAGTTGAGCTTCCTTGTTTTTCTTTCATCTTACTTTCTTTCTCTGAATTTCATTTCGCGTTGTGTGTTGTCAATGCACTCATCAAGGGGGAGATTGAGGACCAGGAGCGTCCATGTGGTCGATGGATGACCGCTCCTTAGTGATGAGTGATTGACAACGGGTGTTGGACTGACTCTTGGCTCAGTGCGCAGGTGTAGGCTGCTGCCTAGTTCGTGTTGTTGCAGGTGAAGAACGGGTGCGAAAGGTCTTCAGCCTTGAGGGGTCTCTAGGAGATGGAGAGACAAGTAGGCTCGGTTCGAGGGACCCGGTGGACGGCGGGACTAGGTGCGGGCCACATGGTGGCGAGACGAGCAAGACGAAGTCGTGGACGATCGAGCCGGTGCACGGTGGCGGTCGAGTCGAGAGGCTTGGCGGGAGGCAGGGCCGAGCACGCGGGGTTTGGTGGTTTGCCCACAAAACCATCGGATGACGGTTTCTTGGTTTGGGCCTCAAAACCAAGTCCGAAGGCCCAACACGACGGAGACGGGATCCGGGCGTATCGGGAAGCTTCGAAGCGGAGGACACGCGGCGGGATCGCATGGCTTGCGTCGGAAGGACGCGGGGTGCGGCAAAGGCGTGGCCGTCCGATGGCCAGACCCACAAACATTACATAAATGCCCCTGTGTGGGTTGTATCACCAGTAGTTGAGTTAGGGGTAGTCTAGTCATTTACCACACCGGCGGGACTCGATATATAAGCCATGAGTGTGGGTGGATGGCTCCCTCTCTCCGTGACTTAGGGTTTTATTTCCCCCCTCCCATTTCTCATTTTTCCGAGACATTTTCTTCTCCATTTTCTTGTCTAGGCTAGCTTGATAGCTTCATGAGAGATTTTTTGAGAGGGATGGATGCTAGGGCGGCAAGCTAGACCTTGTGCATCTTTCCTGGTTTGTATAGAAGATTCGGCGTTGTGGTTCCCGTGATGATTTTTGGAGTCATTTTTGTGCTATTTTCGTGCTCATCTTGATTCTCGTTTTCTAGACGGTTTTGGCTCGGATTTGTTTGGGGGATTCATCCTTGAGTGCCTTGTGCCTCTTTTTCGAGTGATTTCTTGCCCCCAAACTCCTCAAATCGTCCTAGATTCATGATTTTTTAGATGAACTTGTGAGTAGGACTTGAGCTCGTGTGATCCGCGATTCCTGGTGATTTGGTGGGTTTGGAGACGAGATTTTTGGGGTATAATCTCACCTAGGGGTGCTTAACATCTCCCCCAAATCTTGTCTCAAGAACTTGAACCGTTTGGGATTTCTGGTGATGAGTTGGTGGAGTTGACTTCGCGAGCTCGGGTTTTTTCTGTTTTGTTTGAACTGGCGGACAGGCCGCCCCTTCTCCGCGGACCGTCCACAAGGTGCCTGTTCAGCCTAGTCCTTAGAGTGTTCATCGTGTTCTTCCTCGCCTTCGTTTTCGATCCGGTTTTGCTTTAGGTTTTTGTTGTAGCGGTTTGCGGTCGGTCCGAGCTTCTGTAGTGGACGGTCCGGATCCGGTGCGGCCGGTCCGCCTGGTCCTTGCAGACAGTCCGTTTTTCCCGGTTCGTCTCTAGTGGTTTTGGTGGCATTTACGGACTGTCCGCGGCACCTGGCCGGACTGTCCATGTGACCCTTGCGGACTGTCCGCGGCACCTGGCCGGACTGTCCGCATGATCAGTGCGGACAGTCCGCCCAACCAGGCCGGACAGTCCGCCAGTGGCTGGCAGCTTTGCTCCTTGGTTCGATTCCTCCCTCTTTTCTTTCGTGCTTCTGCGTGTGTTTCAAGGAATCGTTCCTAAGACTTGAGGTTGATCCATAACCTCGTTGTCTTGGCGATTGGTGTGTGATTCGATCCATCGCTCGTGTGTGACCAAGATTTGTCTAGGGTAGCCCGTGTTCTTTGAGAAGATTTTTCACCGTCCGATGGAGAAAATCTGAAGACTTCCAAATTCCCCCATGAGGGGCTTGTATCCCTAGTTCTTAAGTAAGGGTAGTTTAGTCTTTAGAGTGCCTCCATATAAACACTTGAGGGGATGGATGGCAGCCAATTCTTGGGACTCTAGCTCATTTGTTTTTCCATTTTCGTTCTCAATTTTCCTAAGTTTTTCCTAGGACTAGATTTAGTGCTTCATGTGAGATCTAGAGAGAGGGATGGATGTATGGGTGGCAAGCTAGACCTTGTATGAACCTTCATGATATGTATAGATGGTTCGGCGTGGTTCTTCAAGGTTGTGTGGTGCTTTTCCCGTCCTTCTTTGTGGTGATATTCGGAGCTCTTTGTTGTGATTTTCTTGGTGTAGTTTTGAGGATGATTTCATGGGGATTTTTTTGGGTGTCATGTATGAGGACCTTGTGCCTCTTTGGCTGGTGACTTTGCCCCCAAATCTCTCTTGAATTTGATTCGATTTGGTGGTTTCTCGAGTTGCTCATGTTCTTGCCCTAGAGAGTCAAAATCTTCTATTCCTATTGATTGTGAGCGAGTTGGGTCGATTCCTTTGAGGTAGAGGTTGCCCAGGAGGTAACCCAGCTATTCCTGAAATTTCGCTGCAATCCGTGGAGTGATTCGGGAGATCGGGCGATGGAAAGTTGAGGGTTGACCCGCGGGTAGGTTTTCTTGAAGGGGCGGTCTAACCGCCTAGGGGGGCAGTTTAACGGCCCTAAGCTTTCTTGGTCGAGGTTTTGATTTTGCCGGATTTTCCTCTGTGAGTTTGTTCGCCTTGATCAGAGGAGCGTTCAGGTGAAATCTTGGGTCGTTTTCGTACTGTTTTCTAGGAGTTCTTGCTTGGAGTTCTTCGCTGGGTACAGGAGGTTAGACCGCCCCTAGTAGCCGGTCTAACCGCCCATAGGCCCCTGGGTGAAGTTTTGGTTTTCGCCAAGATTTCCTGGTAGATAGCTTGGCCTTGACCAGAGATTTCTGTTGGTGAAATCGTGGTACTTTTTGGTGCTCTGAAGAGGTGTTTCGGAGGATTTCTTGGTTTCCTGGTGGAGGCGGTCTAACTGCCCACATACCCGGTCTAACCGCCCCCCTTCGTACGGCCCGGCTCCCGAGTTGTTCCCGCTACCGTGTGCGTGTAGAAGTTGACGCCGCCGGTAGTGTTTGTTCCTAGGACTAGTAGCACATCGGTGGCTACGTGGTTTTTGCAAACGAATGGTAGAAGTGTGGGCATGTGATTTTGGGGGGTCCGCCGAGTGAGTTCATCTTGTTGGAGTTTCAATCTTCTTCTTGAAGAATTTTTATCGGCTCCCATTCACTCCCCCCCATCTCTAGTCGCCTAATCGGTCCATTAAGTGGTATCGGACCCGGTTCGGGTCTTTATTGACCCTAGTGAGTCTATGATCCAAAGATGGCGTACCGGGAATGGGGTTCGAGTCCTCCGCTCTAAGATGGGAAGAACTACCAGATGTGGAGTAAGCGGATGGCGCCATTCCTCCGCGGAAAGGGTCAGATCCTTTGGGATGTCACAGTGGACACAAGTTATGTGTAGCCGATGAACTTCCTTGCTCCATGATCGAGGGACATGTTCGACGCCAACAACAAGGCGGTCGACTACTTTGTGTCAACCTGAATTTGATCAGGTGCACACCAAACACTTGGCTTGTAGAATATGGTCGGTGTTGAAGGAAGCTCATGTTGGGAACACCCAGGTTCAGGCTCGGATGTATGCGACTTACCAGAGAGAGTAAGTGAACATCACTCATCTCCCCGGTGGGTCCATCGATGCCTGGTTTCAGAGGTTTACGGTGGTGGTGAACAACATGAGGGCCAATGTGGACGTGCTCGCGTACGATGATCATGATAGAGCCGTCAACCTCTTACACTCGTTGGATCGTACGGTTTGGGGCGGAAAGTTTGAGGCCATTGTGCAGTCGGAGAAGTATGATACTCTGACCATGAACGAGCTATTCTCGAACCTCAAGTCGGCTGAGGTGGATCGGGGCATGACAGCCAAGATTGAGGGCCCGACAGACTCTCATAGTCTCTCCCTCGTTGGTGGCTCGAAAGGAAAATCTAATGCTAACCCATCCACCAGGATGTTCTCCTTGTCTTCTTTGATGTCTTTGCCAGATGAAGAGTTCGACGTGATCAGAGAGGATGAGCTGGCGTTGCTGACCAGGTGGTTCGAGAGAATGCACGAGAACCGAGTGAACACAAGGAGGAACACGAGGACTTGCTTCCTATTGACGGATAAAAGATGTATCCCTCTACGATCCGCAAGCGTAGGGACCCACACCTTTTTCACCATGGGATTCCCAAGGTTCTTGTCAATCCGCGGAGCAAGGGGATTACAAGCATTTGATCTACCTTTACACACTAGCTACTCAAACCCTAACTGTGATTAAACTAGAAAACAACTAAACTACACTAGAGAGAATGATTAAACTATCGAGATAGGAGACACTCGCCCATGGGTCTACGATACTAGATCATGCAATCGCTTAAAGACATGAAAACTAATCTAATCTGTCGGGGGTTGTGACCATGGTTTCGCCCTTTCTCTCCTCTCGTACTATCACTACGCGAAGGTATTCGTGACTAGACGTACGATGGACATGGCGTATTGAATGGCTCCGAGGAAGCATTGGAGCTCTACTCCCTTTATGGCATGGTAGCTAACCTTAAGCATTAAAGTATGTTCAACACAAGATGATAGATAGATAATCCGACAAAGTACGATTACATCTCAAGATCGATTACAACCCATGGATGAATAAGGAGATTACCCCATCAAGGTGCTAGACATAGCACCATTGATCATGGTTTCTCTTCCTTCGGTGTCTTCCTTCTTCTCCACTTGTGGGTGCTTCCTTCGAGGTTGTTGATCTCCCTCCGGAGATCTCCCTAAGGACCATGTGTGGTTCGAGGACCGGTGGATGGTCGCTTCCTTGTGTGATGAGTGATTGACAACGTTGTGTGGACTGATTCTTGGCTAAGTATTGCAGGTGCAGGTTGCGGCTTGACTCGTGTTGTCAGCAGTGAAGAACAATCGCGAAAGGTCGTTGCGGTGAGGCCTCCGTGTGTGGAGAAGACAAGTAGGCTTCGTTCGAGGGAGCCGGTGGCCGGCGGGGTCAAGTGCGGGCCGCATGGTGGCATGAACAAGAAGATGAAGTCGTGGACGGTTTCTTGGTAGAGCCTCAAAACCAAGGTCGATCCGGACTACGTGGGAGCCGAGCCATGAGTGGAGATTGGCGGAGGCTACACCAAGTTCGCGGGGTTTGCGGTGGTTCACTAGAAAACCACTGGGTTACTCGGTTGAGCCACAAAACGGAGGCCGAAGACTCGACGAGGAGGTGCGGCCACCCGTGCCGGTTCCAATCGCCCAAGAGGGGCGGTCGGACCGCCGGGGGCCGGTCGGATCCACCGGCCGGTCTAACCGCCCGTGGGGGCGATCTGACCGCCCTGGTCGCCGGCGCCGAGAAGCTTCGAAGCGGAGGAAACGCGTCGGGATCGCAAGGCTTGCGTCGAGGCTACACAGGGTGAGGTCGCCGGGCATCCGTCTGATGGTGAAGACATCAAGAATTCCAAATCCGCCCTTGAGGGGCATGTATCCCTAGTTATTAGTGAAGGGTAGTTTAGTCTTTTGGGTGCCTCCATATATACTCATTAGATGGGTGGATGGCAGCCAACTCTTTGAACCCTAGCTCATTTGGTTTTTCCATTTTCCTTAGGATTTTAGAAGGCTAGCTTGAGAGCTTCATGTGAGATCTAGAGAGAGGGATGGATGTTTGGGTGGCAAGCTAGACCTTGTACGAACCATTCATGGCATGTATAGAAGGTTTGGCGTTGTTCATCATGGTGGTTTTCCCGTCTCTTTGGTGTTGATTTTCGGAGCTCTTTTTGGTGGTGTTTTGAGGACGATTTCTTGGGTTTTTAGTGGGTGTCACGTATGAGGTTCTTGTGCCTCTTTGGCTGGTGACTTTGCCCCCAAATCCCCTTTGAATCGGACACGATTTGGTGGTTTCTCGAGTTGGGCGAGTTCTTGACCTAGAGAAGCGATTTCTTCGATTCCTATTGATTGTGAGCGTTTCGGGTCGATTCCTTTGAGGTAGAGGTTGCCCGAAAGGTAACCCGCCCCTATTCCCGAAGTTTGGTTGCAATCCGTGGAGTGATTCGGGAGATCGGGCGCGAGGAAGTTGAGGTTTGACCCGCGGGTTCGTTTTCGGAATGGGCGGTCTAACCGCCTACGTGGGGCGGTCTAACCGCCCGGGTGTTTCCGAGTCAAAGTTTTGTTTCGCTAGATTTTCCTCTCGTGAGTTTGTTCGCCTTGATCGAGGAGCGTCCGGGTGAAATTTGGGGTCGTTCTCGTGCGGTTTGCTAGGAGTTCTTGGTTGGAGTTTGTCGCCGGGTACAGGATGTTAGACCGCCCCCGGTAGCCGGTCTAACCGCCCCTAGGCCCTTGGGTGAAGTTTTGGTTTTCGCCAAGATTTTCTCGGTAGCTAGCATGGCCTTGACCAGAGATCTCTGTTGGTGAAACCGTGGTGTGTTTTGGTGCTCGGAAGAGGCGTTTCGGAGGATCTCTTGGTTGCCGTGTGGAGGCGGTCTAACCGCCCCCTCTACCCGGTCTAACCGCCCCCCCCGGTTAGCCGGCTTTCGAGTTGTTTCCGCCGTCGGTGCTGCGTGTGTGTTGTGGTTGCTGGTAGAGTTTGTTCCTAGGACCAGTAGCACTCCAGTGGCTACGTGGTTTTGGCAAACGGGAGATAGAAGTGCGGAGCATGTGATTTCGGGGGCTCGACCGAGCTAGTTCGTCTTGTCGGAGTTTCAATCTCCCTCGAGAAGAATTTTTATCGGTTCCCATTCACTCCCCCCTCTCTGGTCGCCTAATCGGTCCTTCAAGTGGTATCAGAGCCGGTTCGGGTCTTTGTTGACTCTAACCGCCTAAGATCCAAGGATGGCGTACCAGAACGGGGTTCGGGTCCTCCACACTTCGATGGCAAGAACTACCAGATGTGGAGCAAGCGGATGGGTGCGTTCCTCCGCGGAAAGGGTCGACCGCTTTGGGATGTCACGGTGGACACAGGATATGTCCAGCCGATGGATTTCCTTGCTCCAGGGTCGAGGGACAGATTCGACGCCAACAATAAGGCAGTCGACTACTTGTTTCGTGCTTTGTGTCAGCTTGAGTTCGATTGGGTGCACACCAAGCACTTGGCTTGTAGGATTTGGGCGGTGTTGAAGGAGGCTCATGTTGGGAACGCCCAGGTTCAGGCACGGATGTATGCAACCTACCGGAGAGAGTACGAGAACTTCACTCATCTCCCCGGTGAGTCCATCGATGCCTTGTTTCAGAGGTTCACGGTGGTTGTGAACAACATGAGGGCCAATGTGGACGTGCTCCCGTACGATGATCATGATAGAGCGGTCAAGCTCTTACACTCTTTGGATCGTACGATATGGGGCGGAAAGTTCGAGGCCATAGTCGAGTCGGAGACGTATGATACTCGACGGTGAACGAGCCGTTCTCGAAGCTCAAGTCGGCCGAGGTGGATAGGGGCATGACCGCCAAGCTCGAGGGACCGATCGATTCCCATAGTCTTGCCCTCGTTGGTGGTTCCAAAGGAAAGACTAACTCTAACCCATCCACCAGGATGTTCTCATTTTCCTCTTTGATGTCTATGCCGATGAGGAGTTTGATGACCTTGGAGAGGACGAGCTGGCGCTGTTGACGAGGCGGTTCGAGAGGCTGCACGAGAACCGCGTGAACATGAGGAGGAACACGAGGACCTGCTTCCAGTGCGGCAAGCCGGGACACTTCGTCGCCGACTGCCCGGAGAAGATCGAGAACAAGGACAACTACAAGCACAAGCCGAGGATGAACGATGGCAAGTACCGTTCGAGGTGCGACCACAAGAGCAAGCACAAGAACAAGTACAAGGACGAGCGACAATCGAGGAAGAAGGAGGGCCGAGGCAAGGCCCGAGCAATGGTTGGAGCGAGCGACGTCGACTCCGGGGCCCGCGTACTCCACCTCGAGCTCGAGCAAAGCGGTGAAGACGAGGGAGATCGCCGCAAGAACAAGAAGTCGTCCAAGAACCCGAGCGGGGCCGAGCCGCTTCGCGAGAGATGGCTTCGCACCATGGCGCCGAGCTCCGACAAGCAAGAAGAGCACACGGAGCGACTCGGACTGCGAGTCCGACGACCGGGTGCGTGATGAACTTCCCTTCTTGCGCCAGGAGAATGAGAGGCTTGGCTCTTTGCTTGATAACCGTGATGACATGCTTAGAGAGGCCAAGAAAATGAGGAAAGAGCTTAGGGCTTCACTCGAGGATGCTAGGACTAGAGTGGTCGATCTAGAGACACAAATGCTTGATAGCAAGCTTGAGATTGATTCGCTTAAGGCTAGCCCCGTTGTTTCGGATGATAATGATTGTGCTGATTGCTCCATATTCCTTGCTTATCTTGCTTTGTTTAAGGAGAAGCATGCCTCCAAGTGTGAGGAACTAGATGTGCTTAGGGTTGAAGTGGCTGAGCTTAAGTCTAGACCTGCTTTGCTAGGTGCTTGCACTTCTTGCCCTGTTTTGCATGCTAAGATTGATGAGATGCATGCTTACACTAGTTCGCTAGAGGCTAAATTGAAGGAACCCATGCCTACATCTTGCTCTACATGTGAAATGCATGCATTGAAAAATTTGGAGCTTGCACATTATGTTGATCGTTTGCAGGATGAGAATGATGACTTGAGGAAGTTGATGGGTTGGTTGTCCGGTCATGAGCCTCAGTTGAGGATGATGATCGAGGCCCTTAAGAGGCAAGATGGTGAGGGGCTTGGGGCAAACAAGGTTGGTGAAGGAAGTGGAGAGAATATTCCGGAGCCACCAAAAACACACCACAAAAATGATTTCCCCTCCAAAACCCAACCATCTTAGGAACCGACTAGACACAACCCCAGCTCCACCTATATTTCCTACACCCACAAATGATCTCCTAAGGCCTATCAAGTTTGTGAGCACTTCCGGGAAAGTGTTCTTTGGGAAAGTGAGTGAGAAGGCAAGTGAGGAGAAATCGGTGGAGGAGTTGAGTGGAGAGAAACCAAGCGAGCAGCCCCAATCCAAGCCTAAACCCAAGCTTGTGAGGTTCCGTTGTGGCCATTGTGGGAAAGAGGGTCACAAGGATGAGTTTTGCTTCAAGAGAAAGCGGGAAGAGAGGATGGCAAAGGAGTGGGCGAACAAGGATAGGTACAACCCTTCCCATGGTGTACCTAAGCCTCGTATGCCACCGCCGTGGGTAAGGCCGTGGTGAGAAGTGTTCCGGCATGGGGAGATGCAAGTTCCCGCAGCCGAGAGCAGTTCTGGAGGGGGCGGTCAGACCGGCCTGGCTAGGTGGTCGAGACCGGCCCGACCCCGCAGGGTGGCGGTTAGACCGACCCGGCTAGGTGGTTTGACCGCCCCCCCCTGGCACTCGGGCGGAGTAGTTTTCGAGGTGGTGAGTCGAGAGGTTTCGGAGTGTCCGGAGGTGGAGTTGCTGGTGGTTGGTCCGGAGAGACAAGCAGGTGGTCAGGTTGCTAGGCATTCTCCCCCTCGAGTTCACTACGGGGATGGGAGGGGTCGTAGCTTTGAGAAGGAGAGGAGGGACGTTCCACGGGTTGTCTTCCGTGGGTTTGGTCCTCCTCCAGGAAGTGAGGGGTGGTTTCCTCGGAGTGGTTACCGAGGTGGTGTTCGTGGTGGTAGTAATGGTAGGAAAGATGGCTTGATGTGTGCTAACCCCACTTTCGAGCAAATGGCTCGGCACTGGTTTTGCTCTTTTGGTAGTAACCCCAGTGCTGAGTCGTTTGTTCGCTCACGTGCTTGTTTTTGAATTTCAGGTGGGAGACTTGAAGAACATTTGGTTGATTGACTCCGGTTGCTCGAGGCATATGACCGGAGACAGGGGGTGGTTCTCAAGTCTCGTCCCGGTGGTGACGAAGAGGTACATCACCTTTGGGGACAATGGGCGTGGGCGTGTGCTTTCAGAAGGTGAGATAAAAGTGAGTGACAAGATCACTCTGAGGCGTGTTGCTCTTGTTCAATCGCTGGGGTACAATTTGCTTTCCGTGTCCCGGCTTGTTGGATGAGGGCTTTGAGGTGTTGTTTTGGCCAGGTGGTTCTCGGATTGTGGACTCTCGAGGGGACCTTGTTTGTATGGTCGTCCCCGAGGGTCAGGTGTTTCGTGCTGATTTTTCTCAGTCTTCGGGTGTGCAGCGTTGTTTCTTGGCTGGTTCTTCGAGTGAGTTGTGGAGGTCGCATAGGAAGTTGGGTCACTTGAGCTTTGACCTTTTGTCTCGCTTGAGTAACTCAATTTGGTCCGAGGATTGCCACGGTTGAGGCTTGAGAAAGAATTGGTTTGTGCTCCGTGTAGGCATGCCAAGATGGTGGCCTCTTCTCACCCGCCTCTCACCGATGTGATGACTGAGCGTCCATGCGAGCTGCTCCATATGGACCTTGTTGGCCCGCCTCGTGTGCGATCCGCGGGTGGGAAGTGGTATGTCCTTGTTGTGGTGGACGACTATTCTCGGTATGCGTGGGTGTTCTTTCTTGAGGAGAAGGGGGAGACGTTTGGTTTTGTTCGAGATCTAGTCTTGAGGTTGAGGAACGAGAGGCACGGAGATGCCATACGAGCTATCCGCAAAGGATAATGGCTCGGAATTCAGGGAACTCTCGTTTTGAAACCTTTTGCCATGACTTGGGTCTTGAGCACCGCTTTCGAGTCCGTATACGCCTCCCCAGAATGGTGTTTTGGAAAGGAAGAACAGGACCTTGTGCGAGATGGCTCGGACGATGCTTGATGAGCATAGGACTCCGAGGAGGTATTGGGCTGAGGCGGTGAATACCGCGTGCTATGTGTCGAACAGGATATACCTCAGAGTGCACAAGAAGAAGACATGCTATGAGTTGAAACTAACCAAATCGTGGAGACTTGCGAGGCAACCTTCGACGAGACAGAGCCACGTAGTCAGCTTCTCTTTGAGTGTGCAGGTGATGATGAGCATGGCGAGGAGATCTTTCAGGAGGAGGAGCATGAACATGGTGATGATGAAGATGGTGGTGCGGTGCCCCCGGCTGAACATGTACCCTCTACTTCGACCATGATAATGGATGGACCCTCTGCTACTCCTACGACGACAAATCAAGAACGAGGAGAAGCTGATGTTGAGGGGGAGGTAGCTTCGAGGCGAGAACCTCCCCGGCGAGTTCAAGTGGATCACCCAGCTTCGAGGATCATCGGCGACACGAATGAACGCACTACACGGTCGAGGGTTCGAAACAATTCCTATTTTGCTCATGCTGCGTTTGTTGCTTCTTTCGAGCCCAAAGACATTGGACACGCACTATCCGATCACAGTTGGGTTAATTTGATGCATGAGGAGATGGAGAACTTTGAGAGGAATCGAGTTTGGGTGTTGGTTTACCCTCCTCCCTGGGTGTAAGCCGATTGGTACAAAGTGGGTGTGGAAGAACAAAGAGGGAGAGAAGGGTGAGGTTGTGAGGAACAAGTCGAGACTTGTTGCTCAAGGGTTCGATCGAAGGGGGGGGATTGACTACGAGGAGACCTTTGCTCCCGTAGCCCGTTTGGAGGCGATTAGGATCCTTCTAGCCTTTTCCGTGGCTAAAGGGTTCAAGTTGCACCAAATGGATGTGAAGAGTGCTTTTCTGAATGGAGTGTTGGAGGAAGAAGTGTATGTGAGACAGCCCTCCCGGGTTTGAGAGTGAGAAGTACCCCACCGGGTGTACAAGTTGAGGAAGGCGCCGTATGGGTTAAAGCAGTGCCTAGAGCTTGGTATGGCAGGTTGAGGGGGTTCTTGTTTGAGAGAGGTTTTGAGATGGGGAAGGTCGATCGACCTTGTTTTTTCGAGGCAAAAGGGCAGAGATATCCTGATTGTGCAGGTGTACGTGGATCATATTGTCTTTGGTGGCTCATCTAACTCTCTTGTTGCAAGGTTTGCAGATGATATGAGCAGGGAGTTCGAGATGAGCATGATGGGTGAGTTGCGCTTCTTCCTCGGGCTACAAATCAAGCAATCAAAGGAAGGAACATTTGTGCACCGTGGCTAAGTACACCAAGGACATTGTGAGGAAGTTCAAGATGGAGGACTCCAAGGCTATGACGACGCCGATGAGTACGACTACGGCTCTTGATGCGGACGAGGAAGGTGAACACGTGGACCGGAAGGAGTACCGAGCATGATCGGGTCACTCCTCTACTTGACGGCGACGAGGCCGGACATAACGTTCTCGGTGTGTCCGTGCGCTCATTTTCAAGCGTCTCCGAGGACTTTGCATCGGCAAGCGGTGAAGAGAATTTTCGGTACTTGCGTCATACTCCCGACTTCGGCCTTTGGTACTCCGCGTCCTCTTCTTTGGCGCTTCATGGCTTTTCGCACGCGGATTTTGCCGGTGTCGGTTGGATAGGAAGTCCACTTCCGGGACTTGCCGCTTTTGGGTTCCTCTTTGGTGACTTGGTCTTCCCGCAAGCGCCGAGTGTTGCTCAATCCACGACCGAAGCCGAGTATGTTGCCGTCGCTAGTTGTTGCTCTCGGCTCCTTTGGATCACCTACACCATGAGTGACTTTGGTAAGAGGATACCCATGTCCCACTTCAATGTGATAGCACCAGTGCCATAAGCGTTGCAAAGAACCCAGTGCTCCATTCCAAAACCAAACACATAGAAGTGAGGTATCATTTCCTGAGAGACAACGTAGAGAAAGGGAAGATAGCTTTGATCCATGTACCCACACATGATCAACTAGCCGATATTTTCACCAAACCCCTAGATCAAGCAACTTTCACTCGTTTGCGGGGGGAACTTGGTGTGTGCTTGATTTCTTGAGTTGGGTGTGTGGGAGCTCCTTTGTAGCATATGTATAGCTTTCCTTTGTGCATTTCTTGCATTTGGCATTGCATATGTAACATGATGTACAGGCATCCTTGTATCTTAGATTGCATGCATTTTGTATCATATGCATTGATAGGAAAAGCTTCTCCTATATACATTGTTCACCATGGGTTGCCATATATGTTCTTGTGAGCTTGTTTGGTATGCTATGGTTAGTTTGGCTTAGCTCTTGATGATCTTGTTGAATGATCTATGGTTGATGGCTAATTTTTGAAAAATGTCACATACATGCTCTCTCATGTGTAAATGCCTATATATGATCTTGACATGTTTTTGTGGCTTTGCTATGCTTACTTTGTGGTTGGATAGCTAGTTTATTGATCATATGGGGCCAAAGGCTCACTTGCCATCATGAATGTTTAGCCCTCTTGCTTAATCTTGTGGAGGGGCATAAGTTCCTTTTTGTCGCAAAGACATTTCATGTACCATTTATAAATCTGAAAATGAAATGAAAAATGCTTGGAAAATATGCTCCCATGTCATATGTGCTGAAATTAATTTGCTTTGGGTGCTAAACCGTTGCATGTTGCCTACCAATGAGAAGTCTCATACATAGAAGTAGGCACATGGCTCGGTGGCTTTGACATGACATGAGGTGCTTTTGGGTGTTTATGATGGTCTTATGATTAGAATGGCTGTCCTAGCATGAAGTTTGAGTGGCTTTGCCATTTTGATATGTTTTGCTCATGTTTAGGTATTTGCTTGTGAGAGAGTAACATTTCGCAAAATTACTCAAATACTTTTTAGCATTGTCTAATGGTTGTGAAACTTGGTGATCACGTAGTTAAGGTCATTACGAACCTGTCGAGTATCTAACTTGCTCATTTGGACTTGTGTAGCTCTTTGTGATGAATTTTGTATATTCGAGAAGCTATATGTTGAAAGTTTTCGCATTTTGCCTTGATTCATGCATTGTCAACAAGGAGGAGAAGTTTGTGCATGTTTTGGGCACCTGGGAGTGTTTGGAAGGTGTTCCAATTGTTTCGGGCAAATTCTAAGCAGTTTGGTGCAGGGCCGGTCTCTTGGGGCGGTCTAACCGCCCCCTAGGCGGTCAGATCAGGCAGAGGCGATCTAACCGCCCTGGGCAGTGTGAGCAAGTTTTTGCTCTTTGTTGCATTCCCGAGTTGCATTGATGCATGTGTTCAGGGGGAGTGTGCTGTGGCTCAGGGGGAGCTTGCATATGTGCAGGGGGAGCTCTTTGTGGTGTTCGAGCTTTGCTTTGGTGGTTTGCGCTCTTTGCTTGAGCCGTGTTTTGTCTCGGATGTGTCGAGCCGTTGCCCTTGCCTAAGGGGTCCGAGACTTGTCTTCTTCAAGTGATCTTGTTCTTTGCCTGTCTTTGGCTTTCGATCGCTTGTTGGGGTTTCTTTTTATTTGTTTCTTTTCTTTTCCTTTTCTCTTGTGTTACTTCATGTGAGTGTGTTGTCAATGCACTCATCAAGGGGGAGATTGAGGACCATGTGTTGTTCGAGGACCGGTGGATGGTCGCTTCCTTGTGTGATGAGTGATTGACAACGTTGTGTGGACTGATTCTTGGCTAAGTATTGCAGGTGCAGGTTGCGGCTTGACTCGTGTTGGTGCGGGTGAAGAACAAGCGCGAAAGGTCGTTGCCGGTGAGGCCTCCAGGTGTGGAGAAGACAAGTAGGCTTCGTTCGAGGGACCCGGTGGCCAGCGGGGTCAAGTGCGGGCCGCATGGTGGCATGAACAACAAGATGAAGTCGTGGATGGTTTCTTGGTAGAGCCTCAAAACCAAGGTCGAGCCGGGACTACGTGGGAGCCGAGTCATGAGTGGAGATTGGCGGAGGCTACACTGAGTTCGCGGGGGTTTGCGGTGGTTCACCAGAAAACCACTGGGTTACTCGGTTGAGCCACAAAACCGAGGCCGAAGACTCGACAAGGAGGTGCGGCCACCCAGGCCGGTTCAACCGCCCGGAGGGGCGGCCGGACCGCCGGGGGCCGGGCGGATCCACCGGCCGGTCTAACCGCCCGTGGGGGCGGTCCGACCGCCCCGGGCTGCGCCGGCGCCGAGAAGCTTCGAAGCGGAGGACACGCGTCGGGATCGCAAGGCTTGCGTCGAGGCTACACGGGGTGAGGTCGCCGGCATCCGTCCGATGGTGAAGACATCAAGAATTCCAAATCCGCCCTTGAGGAGCATGTATCCCTAGTTATTAGTGAAGGGTAGTTTAGTCTTTTGGGTGCCTCCATATATACTCATTAGATGGGTGGATGGCAGCCAACTCTTGGAACTCTAGCTCATTTGGTTTTTCCATTTTCGTTCTCCATTTTCCTTAGGATTTTATAAGGCTAGCTTGAGAGCTTCATGTGAGATCTAGAGAGAGGGATGGATGTTTGGGTGGCAAGCTAGACCTTGTACGAACCATTCATGGCATGTATAGAAGGTTTGGCGTTGTTCCTCATGGTGGTTTTCCCATCTCTTTGGTGTTGATTTTCGGAGCTCTTTTTGGCGGGTGTAACGTATGAGGTTCTTGTGCCTCTTTGCCTGGTGACTTTGCCCCCAAATCCCCTTTGAATCGGACTCGATTTGGTGGTTTCTCGAGTTGGGCGAGTTCTTGACCTAGAGAAGCGATTTCTTCGATTCCTCTTGATTGTGAGCGTTTCGGGTCAATTGCTTTGAGGTAGCGGTTGCCCGGAGGTAACCCGGGCCTATTCCCGAAGTTTGGCCGCAATCCGTGGAGTGATTCGGGAGATCGGGCGCGAGGAAGTTGAGGTTTGACCCGCGGGTTCGTTTTCGGAAGGGGCGGTCTAACCGCCTACGGGGGCGGTCTAACCGCCCGGGTGTTTCCGAGTCAAAGTTTTGTTTCGCCGGATTTTCCTCTGTGAGTTTGTTCGCCTTGATCAGAGGAGCGTCTGGGTGAAATTTGGGGTCGTTCTCGTGTAGTTTGCTAGGAGTTCTTGGTTGGAGTTTGTCGCTGGGTACAAGAGGTTAGACCGCCCCTGGTAGCCGGTCTAACCGCCCCTAGGCCCTTGGGTGAAGTTTTGGTTTTCTCCAAGATTTTCTGGTAGCTAGCATGGCCTTGACCAGAGATCTCTCTTGGTGAAACCGTGGTGTGTTTTGGTGCTCGGAAGAGGCGTTTCGGAGGATCTCTTGGTTGCCAGGTGGAGGCGGTCTAACCGCCCCCTCTACCCGGTCTAACCGCCCCCCTCTGGTTAGCCGGCTTTCGAGTTGTTTCCGCTGTCGGTGCTGCGTGTGTGTTGTGGTTGCAGGTAGAGTTTGTTCCTAGGACCAGTAGCACTCCAGTAGCTACGTGGTTTTGTCAAACGGGAGATAGAAGTGCGGAGCGTGTGATTTCGGGGGTTCGACCGAGCTAGTTCGTCTTGTCAGAGTTTCAATCTCCCTCGAGAAGAATTTTTATCGGCTCCCATTCACTCCCCCCCTCTCTGGTCGCCTAATCGGTCCTTCACTCCCTCCTCGCTCTCTAGCTTGTTGATGACCTCCTGGTGCGAATGGCTCTATCCTTTCCGAATGGCGACGCCTCCAGGGTTTTAGGGTGGAAGATCCTTCGGGTGCAAGGAAAGGGGGGCCGAACCGACGCCAGAACTGGGCTGGGCCGGCCAGCCCAATCCCAATTCGGCCCGGTTCGGTCGCCCCTTCGCTCCCGTGGGTCCTCAGGTGATCATGCACTTTGCCCATCCACTTGCATGATTTTGATTATGTCATCCTCGCGCCCAAGATGGAGGTTCTTCGCGCATGAAATTCGGTCTTTTACGCTTCAATCCCCGGGGGTGTTCCTTCGTAGAACTTCGGTCCTTGCCACCATTGGAAGTGATTTCATCAAGCTTATGAACACGAAAATGCTCTTTATGTCCATGTTTTCCTACATAAACACAACACTTCCAAATGCATGCACATAGATGAACTTGTTATATGTTAGTATGCCTAGTGGCGGGTTAGTTCCATAATCAAATCCAAACTAAGGTGTAATGAACATGCTTGGTGTACCAAAATACACCGTCAACATCTACCCCACACTTAGCTCTTGCTCGTCCTCGAGCAAGTACTCTTAAAAGAACTTCGTCCAAAGTGTTGTAATCGTGTACCGCTAATCCTTCTTCACAAGTTAGTCAATCCTTTTGTCTTTAATACATAAACATAAAGTAATGATCATCATACATAAACATGGGTGTTTAGAATTTTTACCACGTCAAGATTTTCCCCACAACTCAAACTCTTCACTAGAAGCCTTCAATCTCAGCCATGCTTACTTCTTTGCTTCCATTGGAGGGTTTTTATGATTTTGAAACAAAATTCCTGCAACAAGTATTAGACAAAAACCTTTCTTCAAGCTCTCTCAAGTCACTCATATGAGGTGGCTATCCTAAACAAATTTTATAAAACTCTCACCTCCCATAAATATCTCATATAACATGTAAAGTGGAGCTATAGGTAGGGCTAGTGCAATCAACACAAATATTGTCAAACTAAGAATTTCCTCTAATGATTGTTTACCTATCAAAGCCAGTGATCATGATAATTAATCCATATGTGGGGATATCAAGGATGAGAAGATTTAAAATGGTGGACATGTGAAAGGGCAAAAGAAAATTGTGACAACAAGGCACTGATGACGTCCTCGTTGTCCGATTGCACGTGGTTGGAAAAAGATTTAAAGTTTCGTCTCTCAACAACGTGACATCCTTCCTTGCAATTTTTTTATTTTCTTTCACTTGATTCATCCCTCTCATATCCTTCTTGACACTCCCCTTTTCTCTCTTCTTTTTCTTTCATTCTTTCATTCTCATATTTTTCTCTTTCTTTACTTTTCTATATTTTTTTCTTTCTTTCTTTCTTTTCCATACTCATACTTTTCTCTTTATTTTTCCCTCTCTTGACAACTTTTCAAAGCTCTCAACTCCTCTCTTTCTTGCATCCATACAATCTGAAATTTTAAATAAATCATGCTAGAGACAAGACGAAACTTTGAAAGTAGGTTGTGTTCAAGGAATGCGATGTACACAAGAGATGTATAGGGTTGGGTATGGAATTCGGCGATGTATGGGACTTCCGATGTGAAAGTCACGTTACCGAATGCATGACGAGGCTAGCAACAAAAGATAAGCACAAGAACATGATCATTGCTTGAAATTAAAACTCCTAAGAGAGAAGGATCCTAGCCCAACTCATCGTGCTAATCACACTTATGGTGGAGCAAAAAATAAATTGGCTTTGTATAGGATTTTTTTCTTACTCTCAACTTGGAAAAAGAGGTTTTGCTAACCTTTATTACAATGTAATTTTCAGAACTGAAATCCTCCAACTTTTAGCATTGAATATAGGACAACGAACATGTGAAGCTCAAGATCGAAGTGTGATATGGGTACTTTTAGTAGTAGCAATTGCATTAAGCACCACAGTAAATGTTTTTCAAACCACACACTTATGTTCATATATCAAAAATTAAAGATAAACAAACAAGTGAATAAAGATAAGCATCACACAAGACACAATATATATAAAGACTCTTTTTATTTGATTTTCTTTGACTCAACACTAATTTAAGACACTTGCAAAAATTTAAAAACACACTCAAAAACTAAAGACTCATTAAACTATAAGACTCTCTCGAAGATTAAACCGAACCTAAACTTTGAAGCTCAAAAGCTAAGTCTAGCTAGCTAGCTCTCCCCCACGCTAAAAACATACGACGTCCTCGTCGTATCTTACAAAATTCTTAAGGGAAACTAAACCTAGTTGTACTTCCCGCAACTATTACACCACTTGCCTCTCATGTTCCCTACCATGCCAAAAAGTTTGCACACGTTGCGGTTTAGGAACTTGTAGTCGTCTTCGACCACGCGCTCCAAATCCTCCATGCGTTGCCTCATCACCTCCATGGCTTGGAAACATTCGTCGACCGTTGCGTATAGATTCGAGATGGAGTGACGGCAAGCCGCACAACACATCGTATGAAACCCGAAAGAGTCGTCATTGCTAGGGTCTCCGCCATCATCACCGCTGTCGTCACCACCACCGTTGTCGTCGCCACCGTCGTCGCTGTCGCCGTTGGGGCCTTCGGGAGTCTTCTCCTTGGGCACCTCATCCCAAATGTAAAAATCATTATCATCTCTTCTGGCGGCCGCCCATGAGCTCGGGCTACGATCGTCGGAGTAGTCGCTACCCACATAGTCCTTAGGCTCGGGCGACACCTCCTTGTAGTCCTTCCTCTTCATGCCATGGATGCGCGCCGACCTTCGAACGGGCCTAGGGACCTTCTCTTCTTCGATGGGGTTGCGAGATGCGATAGCTCCGATTGGGACATGCCCTCCGCAACGGATGCGAGTGGTCCTCTTGATCTCGACGGGTAGCTTGAGCTTGCATCGCTTCGCCTCCTCCATCGATGGCTCCTTGGTGCCTTGCTTCAACTCTAACCTCCTCGGGGACACAGTGGCTGCTGCTTGGGTGCAAAATAAATAGTCCGAAGAGGAAAACCCTAGCAACCTCATTTTTCTTATTCAAACTTCCCTTAAAATTTTCTGACCGAAGAAGGAAGTCGAAAAGGAGCAATTCAGGCAAAAACCGGGATCAACCACCGCCCGGACCCACCTGGGCCGGTCGGACTGGGCCGGCCGGTCCACCCTGCCTCGGGGGCCAGGACGGTTTTTGGTGCACCGCACTTTTTCGCCTTCTTAGCCCATGGGAAAAAGTTGGCCCAGTAAATCTTCGCGGGCTCCAGAAAATTAAAAGAAAAACTATTTTCAAAAATTCATGCCTTGTTTTTCGTCCTAGGCAGGACGTTCGGGCTCTTCTTCCATGGTGAAGACATCAACATGGTGAAGGGGCACAACGTCGGGTTCGTAGTAAACCTTAAGGCGTTGACCATTCACCATAAAGTGATCACCCTTCACATCCATAATGGTTACCACTCTGTTGGAGAGCACCGAATGCACAACATAAGGTCTGTCCCACTTGCTTTGCAATTTTCCCTTTCCTAAGGTTTCAAACCTCGAATCGTAGTGGAGGACCTTATCTCCTTGTTTAAACTCTTTCTTTTTTCAACCTTTTATCATACCACCTTTTGATTCTCTCTTTGTATATGCTTGCATTTTCGTATGCTTTCAACCTCATATCCTCTAGCTCGCTTATTTGAATTCTTCATTTCACCACCGCGGCATCGAGATCAAGGTTCATCTCTTTAATCGCCCAATAGGCTTTATGTTTCAACTCAACCGTAAGGTGGCAAGCCTTTCCATAGACGAATTGATAAGGGGTCATACCTATCGGTGTCTTGAACGCCGTTTGATAAGCCCACAAAGCTCCGTCTAATTTCTTTGACCAATCTTTGCCTCCCTTCTCTATGGTTTTGTTGAGGATGCTTTTTAATTGCCTATTTGATGTTTCCGCTTGTTCGTTGGTTTGTGGGTGATAGGTCGTAAAGACCCTATGCTCAATTCCCAACATGGACAAGCACTTTTTGAAATTCTTCCCGGTGAAGTGAGTTCCTCCATCGCTTATCAAGATTCTCGGTGTACCGAAACGAGGAAAAATCACGTTCTTGATCATAGTAATGGACTCCTCCGTGGAAGCTTTACAACATGGCATGGCCTCTACCCACTTGGATACATAATCAACCATGACTAGAATATACTCATATCCGTGTGAGTTTTTGGAAGGCCCCATAAAGTCTATACCCCATACATCGAATAAATCGATTTGTAGATTGTATTTCAAAGGCATAGATCTTTGAGAGATGTTTCTGGTTTTTTGGCATTCGGGGCATGATGCAACATATCTTTTAGTATCTTCATGCATCTCCGGCCAATAGAATCCGCTTGACCATAGTTTTGCTTGGGTCCTAAAATGGCTATAGTGCCCACCGTACTCCGCTGAGTGGCACTTTCTTAGAATTTCTACCCTCTCTTCTCTTGGCACACATCTTTTCATGACTCCATCATTGCCAAGTTTGAAAAGGTATGGTGCATCCCAAAAGTACTTCTTACTTTCGGAGATTATCTTCTTTTGAGAGTTTTTAGCTAGATAATCAAGAGTCACCTTTCGAATCGCTCGAATGATATCAATCATCCAAGTATCTTTATCGAGCACTCGATAGAGGTGGTCATCTCTCATCTTATCTTCATGGGCTCTTTATCATCTTGTACACATGACCTCGAAAGGTTGGCTCCAATCCGTAGGTTGAATAATGGGAGCACTCACCAACGCACTTTTCAAGGTCCGGAATGCCGCTAGGCCCTTCTCATCAAAGTTAAAAGCCACATCCTTTTGAAGGAGATGCGTTAAAGGCTTAGTGATCTTTGAGAAGTCCATAATAAATCTTCTATAAAATCCGGCATGGCCTAGAAAGCTCCTTAAGGACTTAACATCCGTCTGAGGTGGGAGTTGCTCAACCGTCTCTACCTTAGCCTTGTCCACTTCAATGCCTCTCTCAGATATAACATGTCCGGGCACTATGCCTTGCTTAACCATGAAGTGGCACTTCCCCAATTTAGCACCAAGTCTACCTCCGCGCACCTCGTGAGGACCTTTTCCAAGTTTGCCAAGCAATCCATGAATGTCTTCCCGTAAATGGAAAAATCATCCATGAACACCTCGACAATTTCTTCGATGAATTCTGAGAATACAGCAATCATGCAACATTGAAAAGAGGTCGGAGCGTTGCATAGACTGAAGGGCATCCTTCTATATGCAAATGTTCCACAAGGGCATGTAAATGTTGTTTTGTGTTGATCGTCCGGGTGAATGGGAATTTGCATGAAGCCCGAGTACCCATGGAGAAAGCAAAAATAAGCGTGGTTTGCTAATCTCTCGAGCATCTCGCCAATGAAGGGTAGAGGGAAGAGATCTTTCATTGTCGCTTTATTAAGCTTACGATAATCGATACAAATCCGCCACCCGGTCACGGTTCTTTGCGGTATCAACTCGTTCTTTTCATTCTTCACCATGGTCAAACATCCTTTCTTTGGTACACAATGTACCGGGCTCACCCACTCGCTATGCGGAACCGGGTAGATGATTCCAGCATCAAGTAACTTGATCACTTCCTTCTTTACTACCTCTCGCATGGCATGAGTTAGCCTCCTTTGGTAGTCCACTATGGGCTTACATTGGTCTTCCATTGGTATACGATGAGTGCAAAGGCTGGGCTAATACCTTTGAGATCATTAATCGAATATCCAATAACCTTCCTATGTTTTTTAATAAAATCAGCAACTTCTCATCTTCTTCGGGACTCAACTCGTCGCTAATAATGACTGGATAAGTCTTGTCGGAGCCCAAAATTTCATACTTTAATCCTTTGGGCAATGGTTCAAAGTCTACCTCGGGCACTTGTGTCTCCTCGGGTTTAATTTCTCCTATGTCCTCGAATTTTTCTTCCTCCACGCTTCCATCAGGTGGTTCTAAGCCTTTTGTTGCTTCTTCTAGTTCTTCATCTTGTTGATTACTAATTTGATTTTCCATCGCTCTTTGCAGCGGGTCTCTATGGGTTTCATCAAAACAAAGACTATCTACCTCCTCTACTTCTTCTTCAGGAGGAAAGGATGTGGGGTGTTTAGAAACGCGAAGAAAGTTATATGTGTACTTTGTTCCATTAAGGTTCATTGTTACTTTGCCTTCTCCGGCATCCAACACGGCATCAACCAATTTAAGAAAGGGCCTACCTAGGATTATGTGATCATGATTACTATGGTAAGCATCAATAACAAATAAATCGGTTGGTATACATTTTCCAGAGATTTTTACATTCATGTTGCAAGCAATACCTAGAGGTCTAATAGTTCTTCCATCTCCCATAATTAATTTTGTTGATGTTGGAGCTAAGTCTAGGTTGTGGTCTTGAACTTTATCGTAAATTTTAGAAGATAGGACACTTACTTGGGCTCCGATGTTGCATAAAGCTTTGTATTGAACTCCGTTGATCTCGCAAACTCAAGTGTGGTGGCATCTTTTCTTCTTCTTCGGATCCTATCGCGTAAACTTCGGCGAGGCGAGCGTATGGTGATGCTTCGGGCTTGATCCCCATGATTCTCTTCACCTTGGCTATGTGTTCCGAATCCACTTCATCATCTCCAAAGAGTTTTTGAAAGATCTCACCGGTGGTTACAAGGTCGTATGAATCTTCCGCTTTCTTGTCCGGTGGGAAATCCACTTCCAATTCTCTTGCCATCTCCTTTTGATTAGGGAACAATTTTCTCTTGTCGAATACTTCTCCGTAATCGATAGGAACCCAATCCATTCGTTCGAACTCCCTTTGTGGCTTCGCGCTTGACATGCTTCTCTTATTTGTCTCATTTGATGCGGCGAAGTCAACACTCGGGGTAGTTCTTGACTTGATGTGTTCTTGTTCAAACTTTTCTGAAATTGGCTCCTCTTTTATGACTTCCGGGGTTGCCTCTTTAGAAAATTCAGCACACTTGTTCTTCCTTGAATTATATTCTGGCTCTTCCGCAAGTCTTGTTTCCCAATCTCCTTCGCATGGCAGCCGCTTTACTAATTTTTTGTAGAAGTTGGGCGGCTTCCGTGAGTGTTTTCTCAATGCGATCCCCACCTGCACACATTTGGATGTGTTGTATGCAACTAGGGGATAGGGAAAAGAAAAATGTATGCAAGAGTACGTCACCGGAGAAGCCGAGTCTTGGTCCTTGTTCGATCAACTCATTAAACCTATTCCAAGCTTGGTCTATCCCTTCCTCTGAAGGACCGATAGGGCGAACCAGAGAGGGGGTAGTGAATGGGAGCCGATAAAAATTCTTCTCGAAGGAGATCGAAGCTCCAACAAGATGAACACGGGTTCCAACACACGTCTCCGACTCACTACCAAGGTTGGTCAAGCCCACGTAGCCACTGGAGTGCCACTGGGCCTAGGAACCAACACACCACCTTCCGACCCGAGAAACGCAGCGGAAAAACCAAACCTCGAGCCTACAGACCCACACCGGTCAGACCGGTGAGCACCACCGGCCAGACCGGTCCCTGCTGGTGAAACTGAGCAACTTTCACTAAGTGGCTCTACACCGGTCAGACCGGTGAGACACACCAGTCAGACCGATGGCAGCCTGAAAGCCCCCAAGGCACCAAACAGGCCAACCGACCACCAATCGGACCCAAACACGAAACAGCAACTACACGGGACAACAACGAACACACCAAGACGTTCACCCGAGCAAAAACCCACAAGGGCTCGCACCGGTCAGACCGGTCAAGAGCACTGGTCAAACCGGTGTAGCCTGGGCAGCTCGGGATGAACAGCACCCGCGGGTCAACTCCCCCAAATCCAAAACTCGATCTCCCGAATCACTCCACGGACTTGAACAAGACTTTGGGGATATCAGGAACACCTCATGAGGAGTCCATAGCCAAGTTCAATCCCACCAAATATCGTCCAAAAAGGAGGAATCGAAGAAATCCCGCCGAAAGCACTTCCAACCCAAGAACTCAAGAATCCCCAAAAATGAGCACTTTTACTCACGGATTTGGGAGGGGAATCACAGCCCAAAGAACCACGAAGGGTTCCTACAAATTTGCCCCATCAAATCCCCAAGAGAAAAGTCCCGAAAACAACCCAAAGAAATCACCGAGAGAGGGCTCCGAAAATCACCACCTAGAACAACCGGGGAAAACACATCCAAACCTTGAGGAACCACGCCGAATCATCTATACATGAAACAAAGGTTCGTACAAGGTCTAGCAAGCCGCCCGATCATCCATCCCTCTCAACAAGATCTCTCCGTGAAGCTCTCTTGCTAGTCCTAAGGAAAACCTAAGGAAAATAGGTGGAAAATAGGAAAACTAATGAGCTAGGGTTCCAAGAGTTAGCTGCCATCCTCTCACCTCTTGGGTTATATGGAGGCAACCGAATGTCTAAAATTCCCTTCTCTAACAACTAGGGATACAAGACCCTCAAGGGAGGATTTGGAATTCTTGATGTCTTCACCATCGGACGGATGCCCGACGACTGCACCCTGCGTAGCCTCGACGCAAGCCATGCGATCCCGACGCGTGTCATCCGCTTCGAAGATTCCGGACTGCGTTGTCGCACACCGGTCAGACCGGTGCTCCTCATCGGTCAGACCGGTCCCCACCGGTCAGACCGGTCTGCCGCTGCTACAGCTCCGTCTTCGGATCTCCGGTCTTGGCTTTGTGGATCAACCAAGGAACCCAGTGGTTTGCTGGTGAACCACCGGAAACCCCGCGAACTCGGTGTAGCCTCCGCCAATCTCCACTCATGACTCCGCTCCCACGTAGTCCCGGCTCGACCTTGGTTTTGAGGCTCAACCAAGAAACCCTCCACGACTTCATCTTGCTGTTCATGCCACCATGCGGCCCGCACTTGACCCCACTGGCCACCGGGTCCCTCGAACGAAGCCTACTTGTCTTCTCCACACCCGGAGGCCTCACCGCGACGACCTTTCGCGCTTGTTCTTCACCCGCACCAACACTAGTCAAGCCGCAACCCGCACCCGCAATACTTAGCCAAGAATCAGTCCACACAACGTTGTCAATCACTCATCACACAAGGAAGCGACCATCCACCGGTCCTCGAACCACACATGGTCCTCAATCTCCCCCTTGATGAGTGCATTGACAACACCCACACGAAAGTAACAAGAGAGAAAAGAAAAAAGAAAAGAAACGAACAAAAAAAACTCCAGCAAGCGATCGAAAGCCAAACAGAGGCAAAGAGCAAGATCACTTGAAGAAGACAAATCTCGGACCCCATAGGCAAGGGCAAGGGCTTGACACATCCGAGACAAAGAAAAGCTCAAGCAAAGAGCGTGAACCACCAAAGCAAAGCTCGAACAACCACAAAGAGCTCCCCTTGCACACATGCAAGCTCCCCCTGAACCAATGCATCTCCCCCAGGACAAATGCATGCAAACCAGCTGAAAATAGGGCAGCTGCAGCAATTTCAGCTCACACCGGTCAGACCGGTCATCACCACCGGTCAGACCGGTGCCTAACATGTGTACAGGACCAGCACTCACACCGGTCAGACCGGTGCTCCTCACCGGTCAGACCGGTGTACAACAGAGCCCAGAAATGGCTCGAAACCACCTGAAAACCTTCTAAATGCGTCCATTAAGCCATTTCAAGCTCAAACTTCTCCCCCTTGTTGGCAATGCATGAATCAAGACAAAAATGCAAAACTTTCAACCTAGAGCTTCTCAAATAGACAAAATTCAACAAAGAATGCTACACATGTCCAAATAAGAAAGTTAGATACTCTACGACTTCGTATCGATCTCAACTACAAGATCACCAAGTTTCACAACCATTGGACGAAGGTAAGATGGATTTTGGCAATTTTGCGAAAAACTTGCCTCTCATGAGCAAAGTCCTAAACATGATCAAAGCATATCAAAATGGCAAAGCCACACAAACTTCATGCTAGGACAGCCATTCTAATCATAAGATCATCACAAACACCCACAAGCACCTCATGTCATGTCAAAGCCACCGAGCCATGTGCCTACTTCTATGTATGAGACTTCTCATTGGTAGGCATCATGCAACGGTTTAGCACCCAAAGCAAATTAAATTCAGCACATATGACATGGGAGCATATTTTCCAAGCATTTTTAATTTAATTTTCAGATTTGTAAATGGTACATGAAATGTCTTTGCGACAAAAAGGAACTTATGCTCCTCCACAAGATAAATCAAGAGGGCTAAACATTCATGATGGCAAATGAGCCTTTGGCCCCATATGATCAATAAACTAGCTATCCAGCCACAAATTAAGCATAGCAGGGCCACACAAACATGTCAAGAGCATGTAAAGGCATTTACACATGAGAGAGCATACATGTGACATTTTTCAAAAGCATAGCTATCAACCATGGATTATTCATCAAGATCATCAAGAGCTAAGCCAAACTAACCGTAGCATACCAAACAAGATCACAAAGACATATATCTCATTCCATGGTGAACAATGTATATGAGAGAAGCTTTTCCTAACCAATGCATATGATACAAAATGCATGCAATCTAAGATACAAGGATGCCTATACATCATGTTACATATGCCATGCCAAATGCAAGGAATGCACAAAGGAAAGCTATACATATGCTACAAACCGGCTCCTCGAGGGGAGGCAAAACGGGCTCGACACCACCGGCAAAAGAGAGCTCCCACACACCCAACTCAAGAAATCAAACACACACCAAGTTCCCCCCGCAAACGAGTGAAAGTTGCTTGATCTAGGGGTTTGGTGAAAATATCGGCTAGTTGGTCATGTGTGGGTACATGGATCAAAGCTATCTTGCCTTTCTCGACGTTGTCTCTCAAAAAATGGTACCTCACTTCTATGTGCTTGGTTTTGGAATGGAGCACTGTATTCTTTGCAACGCTTATGGCACTGGTGCTATCACATTGAAGTGGGACATGGGTATACTCCTCACCAAAGTCACTCATGGTGTAGGTGATCCAAAGGAGCTGAGAGCAACAACTAGCAGCGGCAACATACTCAGCTTCGGTCGTGGATTGAGCAACACTCGACTGCTTGCGGGAAGACCAAGACACCAAAGAAGAACCCAAAAACTGGCAAGTCCCAGAAGTGGACTTCCTATCCAACCGACACCCGGCAAAATCCGCGTCTAAAAAGCCATGAAGCGCCAAAGAAGAGGACGCGGAATAACAAAGGCCGAAGTCGGGAGTGTGACGCAAGTACCTGAAAATTCGCTTCACTGCTTGCCGATGCGAAGTCCTCGGAGACGCTTGAAAACGAGCGCACAGACACACCGAGAACTGTATGTCTGGCCTCGTCGCCGTCATGTAGAGGAGTGACCCGATCATGCTCCAATACTCCTTCTGGTCCACGTGTTCACCTTCCTCGTCCGCATCAAGAGCTGTAGTCGTACTCATCAGCGTCGTCATAGCCTTGGAGTCCTCCATCTTGAACTTCCTCACAATGTCCTTAGTGTACTTAGCCTGGTGCACAAATGTTCATTCCTTTGATTGCTTGATTTGTAGCCCGAGGAAGAACTGCAACTCACCCATCATGCTCATCTCAAACTCCCTGCTCATATCATCTGCAAACCTTACAACAAGAGTGTTAGACGAGCCACCAAAGACAATATCATCCACGTACACCCGCAAAAATCGTGATATCTCTCGCCCGCCTCGGCAAAAACAAGGTCCGATCGACCTTCCCCATCTCAAAACCTCTCTCAAACAAGAACCCCCTCAACCTCGCCATACCAAGCTCTAGGCGCCCGCTTCACCCATACGGCGCCTTCCTCAACTTGTACACCCGGTGGGGGTACTTCTCACTCTCAAACCCCCGGAGGCCGCCTCACATACACTTCTTCCTCCAAAGCACACCATTCGTAAAAGCACTCTTCACATCCATTTGGTGCAACTTGAACCCTTTAGCCACGAAAAGGCTAGAAGGATCCTAATCGCCTCCAAACGGGCTACGGGAGCAAAGGTCTCCTCGTAGTCGATCCCCTCCTTCCCGACCGAACCCCCGAGCAACAAGTCTCGACTTGTTCCTCACAACCTCACCCTTCTCTCCCTCTTTGTTTTTCCACACCCACTTTGTACCAATCGGCTTACACCCTGGGGGAGGGTCAACCAACTCCCACACCTGATTCCTCTCAAAGTTCTCCAACTCCTCATGCATCGAGTTAACCCAATTGTGATCAGATAGTGCGTGTCCAATGTCTTTGGGCTCAAAAGAAGCAACGAACACAGCATGAGCAAAATGGGAATTGTTTCAAACCCTCGACGTGTAGTGCGTTCATTCATGTCGCCGATGATCCTCGAAGCTGGGTGATCCACTTGAACTCGCCGGGGTGGTTCTCGCCTCGAAGCTACCTCCCCCCTCAACATCAGCTTCTCCTCGCTCTTGATTTGTCGTCGTAGGTGAAGCAGAGGGTCCATCCATCATCGTAGTCGAAGTAGTGGGTACATGTTCAGCCGGGGGCACCGCACCGCCATCCTCATCATCTCCATGTTCATGCTCCTCCTCCTGAAAAATCTCCTCGCCAAGCTCATCATCACCGCACACTCAAAGACAAGGCGACTACGTGGCTCTGTCTCGTCGAAGGTTACCTCGCAAGTCTCCACGATTTGGTTAGTTTCAAGATTGAGCACACGATATGCTCTAGAATGAGATGCATAACCAAAGAAAATGCCATCAACAGACCTAGCCTCAAATTTATCCAACTTCTTACCCTTCTTCAGAATGAAGCACTTGCAACCAAAGACATGGAAGTGACTCACCTTGGGTGTGTGACCATGCATCAACTCATAGCATGTCTTCTTCTTGTGCACTCTGAGGTATATCATGTTCGACACATAGCACGCGGTATTCACCGCCTCAGCCCAATACCTCCTCTGAGTCCTATGCTCATCAAGCATCGTCTGATCCATCTCGCACAAGGTCCTGTTCTTCCTTTCCACAACACCATTCTGGGGAGGCGTATACGTACTCGAAAACTGGTGCTCAAGACCCAAGTCATGGCAAAAGATTTCAAAACGAGAGTTCCTGAATTCCGAGCCATTATCACTGCGGATAGCTCGTATGGCATCTCCGTGCCTCTCGTTCCTCAACCTCAAGACTAGATCTCGAACAAAACCAAACGTCTCCCCCTTATCCTCGAGAAAGAACACCCACGCATACCGAGAATAGTTGTCCACCACAACAAGGACATACCACTTCCCACCCGCAGATCGCACACGAGCTGGGCCAACAAGGTCCATATGGAGCAGCTCGCATGGACGCTCAGTCATCACATCGGTGAGAGGCGGGTGAGAAGAGGCCACCATCTTGGCATGCCTACACAGCGCACAAGCCAACTCTTTCTCAAGCCTCAACCGTGGCAATCGTCGGACCAAATTGAGTTTACTCAAGCGAGACAAAAGGTCAAAGCTCAAGTGACCCAACTTCCTATGCCACCTCCACAACTCACTCGAAGAACCAGCCAAGAAATAACGCTCCACACCTGAAGACTGAGAAAAATCAGCACGAAACACCTGACCCTCGGGAACAACCATACAAACAAGGTCCCCTCGAGAGTCCACAATCCGAGAACCACCTGGCCGAAACAACACCTCAAAGCCCTCATCCAACAACTGGGACACAGAAAGCAAATTGTACCCCAGCGATTGAACAAGAGCAACACGCCTCAGAGTGATCTTTTCACTCACTTTGATCTCACCTTCTGAAAGCACACGCCCACGCCCATTGTCCCCAAAGGTGATGTACCTCTTCGTCACCACCGGGACGAGACTTGAGAACCACCCCCTGTCTCCGGTCATATGCCTCGAACAACCGGAGTCAATCAACCAAATGTTCTTCAAGTCTCCCACCCGAAATTCAAAATTAAGCACGTGAGTGAACAAACGACTCAACACTAAAGTTAGTACCAAAGGAGAAAAACCGGTGCCAAGCCATTTGCTCGAAAGTGGGGTTAGCACCAACCAAAGCATCTCTCCTACCAAAGCTACCTCCACGAACACCACCACGGTAACCACCCTGAGGGAACCACCCCTCTCTGCCTGGAGGAGGACCAAATCCACGCAAGAAAGCCCGTGGAACTTCCTTCCTCTCCAACTCAAAGCCACGACTCCTCCAATCCCCGTATTGAGCACGAGGAGGAGAATGCCTAGCAAACTGACCACCTGCACCCTTTCCAACCAACCACCAAAACCACGACCACCTGAAACAACCCTCACACCTGTACGAGCTCGAAACCCAAACAGCTGTCTGTCCAGTCCTGCACCGGTCTGACCGGTACCCCACACCGGTCTGACCGGTGTGACCTGGATAGCAGCACCACCTGCAGCCTTCTTCTCTCCCCAAGCACGAACTGTCCACACACTCGCCTTGCCCCTGGGCATCTGCATACGAGGCTCAAGTACACTATCGGAAGGGTGGTACTTGTCCTTGTTAGCCCACTCCTTTGCCATTCTCTCCTCTCGCTTCCTCTTGAAGCAAAACTCCTCCTTATGGCCATCTCTCCCACAATAGCCACAATGGAACCTCACAAGCTTAGGCTTAGGCTTGGGATGTGGCTGCTCACTCGGTTTCTCTCCACTCAAGCCCTCCACCGGTTTCTCACCACTTGCCTTCTCACTCTCCTTCCCAAAGAACACTTTCCCCGAAGTGCTCACAAACTTGATAGGCTTTTGTAGGTCATTTGTGGGTGTAGGAAACACGGGTGGAGCTAGGGTTGTGTCTAGTCGGTTCCTTAGATGGTTAGGTTTTGGAGGGAAATCATTTTTGTGGTGGGTTTTTGGTGGCTCCAGGATATTCTCTCCACTTCCCCTCACCAACCTTGTTTGCCCCAAGCCCCTCACCATCTTCCCTCTTAAAGGCCTCGATCATCATCCTCAACTGAGGCTCATGACCGGACAACCAACCCATCAACTTCCTCAAGTCATCATTCTTATCCTGCAAACGATCAACATAATGTGCAAGCTCCAAATTTTTCAATCCATGCAATTCACAGGTAGAGCAAGATGTAGGCATGGGTTCCTTCAATTTAGCCTCGAGCGAACTAGTGTAGGCATGCATCTCATCAATCTTAGCATGCAAAACAGGGCAAGAAGTGCAAGCACCTAGCGAAGCAGATCTAGACTTAAGCTCAGCCACTTCAACCCTAAGCACATCTAGTTCCTCACACTTGGAGGCATGCTTCTCCTTAAACAAAGCAAGATCAGCAAGGAATATGGAGCAATCAGCACAATCATTCTCATCGGAAACAACAGGGCTAGCCTTAAGCGAATCAATCTCAAGCTTGCTATCAAGCACCTATGTCTCTAGCTCAGCCACTCTAGTCCTAGCATCCTCGAGTGAAGCCCTAAGCTCTTTTCTAATTTTCTTGGCCTTTCTAAGCATGTCATCACGGTTATCAAGCAAAGAGCCAAGCCTCTCATTCTCTTGGCGCAAGAAGGGAAGTTCAGAGTCCGAGTCGCTCTGTGTGCTCTTCTTGCTGCCGGAGCTCAGCGCCATGGTGCAGAAGCCATCTCTCGCGAAGCAGCTCAGCCCGCTCAGGTTCTTGGACGACTTCTTGTTCTTGCGACGATCTCCCTCGTCTTCACTGCTGCTCGAGCTCGAGGTGGAGTACGCGGAACTGGAGTCGATGTCGCTCGCTCCAACCATCGCTCGGGCCTTGCCTCGGCTCTCCTTCTTCCTCGATCGTCGCTCGTCCTTGTACTTGTTCTTGTGCTTGCTCTTGTGGTCGCACCTCGAACGGTACTTGCCATCGTTCATCCTCAGCTTGTGCTTGTAGCTGTCCTTGTTCTCGACCTTCTCCGGGCAGTCGGCAACGAAGTGTCCCGGCTTGCCGCACTGGAAGCAGGTCCTCGTGTTCCACCTCATGTTCACGCGGTTCTCGTGCAACCTCTCGAACCGCCTCATCAACAGCGCCAGCTCGTCCTCTCCAAGGTCATCAAACTCCTCATCTGGAATAGACATCAAAGAGGAAAATGAGAACATCCTGGTGGATGGGTTAGAGTTAGTCTTTCCTTTGGAACCACCAACGAGGGCAAGACTATGGGAATCAGTCGGTCCCTCGAGCTTGGCAGTCATGCCCCTATCCACCTCAGCCGACTTGAGCTTCGAGAACAGCTCGTTCACCGTCAGAGTATCATACCTCTCTGACTCGACTATGGCCTCGAACTTCCCACCCCATATCGTACGATCCAAAGAGTGTAAGAGCTTGACCTCTCTATCATGATCATCGTACGGGAGCACGTCCACATTGGCCCTCATGTTGTTCACCACCACCGTGAACCTCTGAAACAAGGCATCGATGGACTCATCGGGGAGATGACTGAAGTTCTCGTACTCTCTCCGGTAGGTCGCATCCATCCGTGCCTGAACCTGGGCGTTCCCAACATGAGCCTCCTTCATCACCGCCCAAATCCTACAAGCCAAGTGCTCGGTGTGCACCCGATCGAACTCAGGCTGACACAAAGCACGAAACAAGTAGTCGACCGCCTTATTGTTGGCGTCGAATCTATCCCTCGACCCCCGGAGCAAGGAAATATATCGGCCGGACATAGCCCTGTGTCCACCGTGACATCCCAAAGAAGCCGACCCTTTCCGCGGAGGAACGCACCCATCCGCTTGCTCCACATCCGGTAGTTCTTGCCATTGAAGTGTGGAGGACCCGAACCCCCGTTCCTGGTACGCCATCCTTGGATCTTAGACTGGTTAGAGTCAACAAAGACCCGAACCGGCTCTGATACCACTTGAAGGACCGATACGGCGAACCAAAGAGGGGGGGGAGTGAATGGGAGCCGATAAAAATTCTTCTCGAAGGAGATCGAAGCTCCAACAAGATGAACACGGCTTCCAACACACGTCTCCGACTCACTACCAAGGTTGGTCAAGCCCACGTAGCCACTGGAGTGCCACTGGACCTAGGAACCAACACACCACCTTCCGACCCGAGAAACGCAGCGGAAAAACCAAACCTCGAGCCTACAGACCCACACCGGTCAGACCGGTGAGCACCACCGGCCAGACCGGTCCCTGCTGGTGAAACTGAGCAACTTTCACTAAGTGGCTCTACACCGGTCAGACCGGTGAGACACACCCGCTCGGACCGATGGCGGCACCGAAAGCCCCCAAGGCAACAAACAGGCCAACCGACCACCAATCGGACCCAAACACGAAACAGCAACTACACGGGACAACAACGAACACACCAAGACGTTCACCCGAGCAAAAACCCACAAGGGCTCGCACCGGTCAGACCGGTCAAGAGCACTGGTCAAACCGGTGTAGCTCCGGGCGCTCGGGATGAACGGCACCGCCGGGTCAACTCCCCCAAATCCAAAACTCGATCTCCCGAATCACTCCACGGACTTGAACAAGTCTTTGGGGATATCAGGAACACCTCATGAGGAGTCCATAGCCAATTTTAATCCCACCAAATCTCGTCCAAAAAGGAGGAATCGAAGAAATCCCGCCGAAAGCACTTCCAACCCAAGAACTCAAGAGACCCCAAAAACAAGCACTTTTACTCACGGATTTGGGAGGGGAATCACAGCCCAAAGAACCACGAAGGGTTCCCACAAATTTCCCCCATCAAATCCCCAAGAGAAAAGTCTCGAAAACAACCCAAAGAAATCACCGAGAGAGGGCTCCGAAAATCACCACCAAGAAAAATCGGGGAAAACACATCCAAACCTTGAGGAACCACGCCGAATCATCTATACATGAAACAAAGGTTCGTACAAGGTCTAGCAAGCCGCCCGATCATCCATCCCTCTCAACAATATCTCTTCGTGAAGCTCTCTTGCTAGTCCTAAGGAAAACTTAAGGAAAATAGGTGGAAAATAGGAAAACTAATGAGCTAGGGTTCCAAGAGTTGGCTGCCATCCTCTCACCTCTTGGGTTATATGGAGGCAACCGAAAGTCTAAAATACCCTTCTCTACTAACTAGGGATACAAGCCCCTCAAGGGCGGATTTGGAATTCTTGATGTCTTCACCATCGGACGGATGCCCGACGACCGCACCCTGCGTAGCCTCGACGCAAGCCATGTGATCCCGACGCGTGTCCTCCGCTTCGAAGATTCCGAACTGCGTCGTCGCACACCGGTCAGACCGGTGCTCCTCACCGGTCAGACTGGTCCCCACCGGTCAGACCCACCGGTCAGACCGGTCTGGTGCTGCTGCACCTCCGTCTTCGGTTCTCTGGTCGTGGCTTTGTGGATCAACCAAGGAACCCAGTGGTTTTCTGGTGAACCACCGGAAACCCCGCGAACTTGGTGTAGCCTCCGCCAATCTCCACTCATGACTCGGCTCCCACGTAGTCCCGGCTCGACCTTGGTTTTGAGGCTCAACCAAGAAACCGTCCATAACTTCATCTTGCTGTTCATGCCACCATGCGGACCGCACTTGACCCCGCTGGCCACCGGGTCCCTCGAACGAAGCCTACTTGTCTTCTCCACACCTGGAGGCCTCACCGGCGACGACCTTTCGCGCTTGTTCTTCACCTGCACCAACACTAGTCAAGCCGCAACCTGCACCTGCAATACTTAGCCAAGAATTAGTCCACACGACGTTGTCAATCACTCATCACACAAGGAAGCGACCATCCACCGGTCCTCGAACCACACATGGTCCTCATCCTCTTCTCCTTGCATGAAAGTGATCACTTGCCTCCTTAGATATTGAACCTTGCTAATTGGAAAAGGACTTCTCACAAAACTTCTTTGTCAACTTGTTCCAATTGCCTTCGACTTCAAAGGACGCAAACGAGTACCATGTCATTGCTTCACCGGCAAGTGAGTAGGGAAAGAGATTCCATTTGAACCAATCATCGGGAACTCCTTCTTGACGCATCGTGTTGCATAGCGTCGTGAAATTGCCTCATGTGTCTATATGGGTTCTCCGTAACCATCCCTTCAAATGTGTTTGCCGCCACCATCTCGATGATCTTGGATTTAATTTCATACTTTGTCGCTTCGAGCTTCAAATCCGACTCTTGTACTCTTATGTCTTCACATCGAGGGCTAGCGTAATCCCTTAGTGATTTCTCCGGTTCTTCAATGCGTTGATTGACGAACGCCATCTAGACAATAAAATAAAAACAAAAACAAAAACAAAACAAAGTGGTTTTCTACATAGTATGTGTTAGATATAGCAAACAAAAGATAAACTAAATATAAAACTAAGTTAAATGCAAACCAAAGATGTAAACTAGCTTGCTCCCCAGCAATGGCGCCAGAAAAAGGGGCTTGTTGACGGATAAAAGATGTATCCCTCTACGATCCGCAAGCGTACGGACCCACACCTTTTTCACCACGGGATTCCCAAGGTTCTTGTCAATCCGCGGAGAAAGGGGATAACAAGCGTTTGGTCTACCTTTACACACTAGCTACTCAAACCCTAACTATGATTAAACTAGAAAACAACTAAACTACACTAGAGAGAATGATTAAGCTATCAAGATAGGAGACACTCGCCCATGGGTCTACGCTACTAGATCATGCAATCCTTAAAGACATGAAAAACAATCTAATCTATCTAGGGTTGTGACCACGGTTTCGCCATTTCCCTTCTCTCGTACTGTCACTACGCGAAGGTATTCGTGACTAGACCTATGATGGACACGGCGTATTGAATGGATCCAAGGAAGCATTGGAGCTCTACTCCCTTTACGGCATGGTAGCTAACCTTAAGCATTAAAGTATGTTCAACACAAGATGATAGATAGATAATCTGACAAAGTATGATTACATCTCAAGATCGATTACAAACCATGGACGAATAAGGAGATTACCCCATCAAGGTGCTAGACATAGCACCGTTGATCATGGTTTCCCTTCCGACGGTGTCTTCTTCTCCACTTGCGGGTGCTTCCTTCGAGGTGGTTGATCTTCCTCCGGAGCTCTCCCTCCTCTCTCTCTAGCTTGTGGATGGCTTCCTGGTGCGAATGGCTCTCTCCTTTCGGAATGGCGGCAGCACCAGGGTTTTGGGGTTGAAGGTCCTTCGGGTGCAAGGAAAGGGGGGCCGAACCGACGCCAGAACTGGGCTGGGCCGGCTGTCCTAGGCTGACCGGCCCAGGCCTAATTCGGCCCGGTTCAGTCGCCCCTTTGCTTCCGTGGGTCCTCAGATGATTATGCACTTTGCCCCCTCCACTTGCATGATTTTGATGATGTCATCCTCGCGTCTAAGATGGAGGCTCTCCGTGCATGAAGTTCGGTCTTTTACACATCAATCCCAGGGGTGTTCCTTCGTAGCACTTCGGTCCTTGCCAACATTGGAAGTGATTTCATCAAGCTCATGAACACGAACAAGACTCTGTAAATGCTCCTTCGATCTTGTTGCGAATCTGTCCTTTATGTCCATGTTTTCCTACATAAACACAACACTTCCAAATGCATGCACATAGATGAACTTGTTATATGATTAGTGTGCCTAGTGGCGGGTTAGTTCCATAATCAAATCCAAACCAAAGTGTAATGAACATGCTTGGTGTACCAAAATACACCGTCAACACTTCCAGTGCGGCAAGCCGGGACACTTCGTCGCCGAGTGCCCGGAGAAGGTCGAGAACAGGGACAACTACAAGCACAAGTTGAAGACGGATGGCAAGTACCGGTCGAGGCGCGACCACAAGAGCAAGCACAAGGCCAAGCGCAAGGACGAGCGACGATCGAGGAAGAAGGAGAGCCGAGGCAAGGCCCGAGTGATGGTTGGAGCGAGCGACATCGACTCCAGTTCCGCGTACTCCGCCTCGAGCTGATCGTCGCAAGGACAGGAAGTCGTCGAGGAACCTGAGTGGGCTGAGCTGCTTCGCTAGAGACGGCTTCTGTACCATGACGCTGAGCTCCGGCAGCAAGAAGAGCACCCAGAGCGACTCGAACTCCCACTCCGACGACGAGGTGCGTGATGAACTTCCCTTTTTGCGTCAGGAGAATGAACGACTTGGCTTGTTGCTTGATAATCGTGATGACATGCTTAGAGAGTCTAAGAAAATGAGGAAAGAGCTTAGGGCTTCACTTGAGGATGCTGACTAGAGTGGTTGAGTTAGAAACACAGAACTTGGATGCTAAGCTGGAAATTGACTCCCTTAAAGCTTCACCTGTTGTTTCTGATGAAGTTCAATGTGCTTATTGTCCTATTTTCCTTGCTGATCTTGCTACATTTAAAGAAAAGCATGCCTCCAAGTGTGAGGAATTAGATATGCTTAGGGTTGAAGTGGCTTAGATTAAGGCTAGACCAACTTTGCTAGGTGCTTGCCCTTTTTGCCCTGTTTTGCATGAAAAAATTGATGAGATGCATGCTTACACTGTTTCACTTGAGGCTAAGTTGAAAGAACAATTCCTACATCTTGCTCTACCTGTGAACTGCATGCTTTGAAGAATCTGGAACTTGCACATTAAGCTGATCGTTTGCAGGATGAGAATGATGAGTTGAGAAAGTTGATGGGTTGGTTGTCTGGTCATCAGCCTCAGTTGAGGATAATGATCGAGACATACAAGATGCAGGATGGTGAGGGACTTGGGGCTAACAAAGTTGGTGAGGGAAGTGGAGAGAATATCCCAAAGCCACCAAAAACCCACCACAAAAATGCTTTCCCTCCTAAACCGAACCATCTTAGAAACCGACTAGACACAACTCCAGCTCCATCCGTGTTTCCTCCACAAATAAATGATTTCCAAAAGCCTATCAAGTTTGTGAGCACTTTGGGGAAAGTGTTCTTTGGGAAAGAGAGTGAGAAGGCAAGTGGGGAAGAACCGGTTGACAAACCTAGTGAGGAGAAACTAGTTGAGAATCCGAGTGGAGAGAAACCAAGTGAGCAGCCCCATCCTGAGCCTAAGCCTAAGCCCATAAACTTTCATTGTGGCTATTGTGGGAAAGATGGTCACAAGGATGATTTTTGCTTCAAAAGGAAGCGTGAGGAGAGGATGGAAAAGGAGAGGGCGAACAACGATAGGTACAACCCTTCCCATGGTGTACCTAAGCCTCGTATGCCACTGCACAGGGGTAAAGCTGTGGTGAGAAGTGTTCCGGCATCGGGAGATGCAAGTTCCTGCAGCCGAGGAGTCTTTCTAGGAAGGGCGGTCAGATCGGCCTGGCTAGGCGGTCAGACCGGCCCTACCCAGAGGGGGCGGTTAGACCGGCCTGGGCGGAGAGGTTTTTGAGGTGGTGAGTCGAGTGGTTTCAATTCTGGAGGTCGTGGTGCTGGTGGTTGGTCTGGAGAGTCTGTAGGTTGTCAGTTTGCTAGGCATTCTCCCCCTCGTGCTCAATACGGGGATGGGAGAAGCTGTAACTTTGAGATGGAGAGGAGGGACGACCCATGGTCTTCCTTTCGTGGTTTTGGTACTCCTCTAGTTATAGAGGGATGGTTCCCTCATAGTGGTTACCATGGTGGTGATTGTGGAGGTATCTTTGGTAGGAGAGATGTTTTGGATCGTGCTAACCCCACTTTTGAGCAAATGGCTCGGCACTGGTGTTACTCTTTTGGTACTAAGCCCAGTGCTGAGTCGTTTGTTCACTCACGTGCTCGTTTTTGAATTTCAGGTGGGAGACTTGAAGAACATTTGATTGATTCACTCCTGTTGCTCGAGGCATATGACCGGAGACAAGGGGTGGTTCTCAAGTCTCGTCCTAGTGGTGACAAAGAGGTACATCACCTTTGGGGACAATGGGCGAGGGTGTGTGCTTTCAAAAGGTGAGATTAAGGTGAGTGACAAGATCACTCTCAGGCGTGTTGCTCTTGTTCAATTGCTTGGATACAATTTGCTTTCTGTGTCCCAGCTATTGGATGAGGGCTTTGAGGTGTTGTTTCGGCCTGTGGTTCTCGGATTTTGGACTCTCGAGGGGACCTTGTCTGTATGGTAGTTCCCGAGGGTCAGGTGTTTCGAGCTGATTTCTCTAAGTCTTCTTGTGTTGAGCGTTGTTTCTTGGCTGGTTTTTCGAGTGAGTTGTGGTAGTGGCATAGGAAGTTGGGTCACTTGAGTTTTGACCTTTTATCTCGCTTGAGTAAACTCAATTTGGTCCAAGGATTGCCACGGTTGACGCTTGAGAAAGAGTTGGTTTGTCCGCCTTGTAGGCATGCCAAGATCGTAGCCTCCTCTCACCCACTTCTCATTGATGTTATGACTGAGGGTCCATGCGAGCTGCTCCATATGGACCTTGTTGGCCCAGCTCGTGTACGATCTGCGGGAGGGAAGTGGTATGTCCTTGTTGTGGTGGACGACTACTCTCGGTATGCGTGGGTGTTCTTTCTTGAGGAGATGTTTGGTTTTGTTCGAGATCTTGTCTTGAGCTTGAGAAACGAGCGGCACGAATTTGCCATACGAGCAATTCGCACTGACAATGGCTCGGAATTTAGAAACTCACGTTTTGGAACTTTTTTTCCATGACTTGGGTCTTGAACACCAATTTTCGAGTCCCTATACGGCTCCCTAGAATGGTGTTGTGGAAAGGACCTTGTGTGAGATGGCTCGGATGATGCTTGATGAGCATAGGACTCTAAGAAGGTTCTGGGCTGAGGCGGTGAATGCACGGTCGCACACCCAAGGTGAGTCACTTCCATGTCTTTGGTTCCAAGTGTTTCATTCTTAAGAAAGGGAAGAAATGGGAAAAGTTTGAGGCTAGGTCGGTCGATGGTATTTTCTTTTGTTATGGATCTCACTCTAGAGCATATCATGTGCTCAATCTTGAAACTAACCAAATCGTGGAGACTTGTGAGGTAACCTTCAAGACACAGTCACATAGTCAGCTTGTTTTTGAGTGTGCTGGTGATGATTAACTTGGCGATGAGATCTTTCAGGAGGAGGAATATGAACATGGAGACGATGAAGATGGCGGTGTGGTGCCCGTGGCTGAACATGTACACACTACTTCGACTATGGTAGTGGACGGCCCCTCTCCCACACCTACGATGACAAACCAAGATCGAGGAGAAGCTACTGTTGAGGCGGAGGTAGCATCAAGGCGAGAACCTCCCCGGCAAGTACAAGTGGATCACCCAGCTTCAAGGATCATCGGCGACATGAATGAACATACTACACGGTCGAGGGTTCGAAACAATTCTCATTTCGCTAATGCTGCATTTGTTGCCACCTTTGAGACCAAAGACATTGGACACACACTATCTGATCATAATTGGGTTATTTCTATTCATGAGGAGTTGGAGAACTTTGAGAGAAATCAGGTTTGGGAATTGGTTGACCCTCCCCCGGGGTGTAACCCGATTGGGACAAAATGGGTGTGGAAGAACAAAGAGGGGGAGAAAGGTGAAGTAGTGAGAAACAAGTAAAGGCTTGTTGCTCAGGGCTTCAGGCAGAAAGAGGGGATTGACTACGAGGAGACCTTTGCTCCCATATCTTGTTCGGAGGCGAATAGAATCCTTCTAGACTTTTCCGTGGCTGAAGGGTTCAAGTTGCACCAAATGGTTGTGAAGAGTGCCTTCTTGAATTATGTGTTGGAGGAAGAAGTGTATGTGAGGCAACCACCGATGTTTGAGAGTGAGAAGTATCCCGACAGGGTGTACAAGTTGAGGAAGGCGTTGTATGGGTTGAAGCAGACACCTAGAGCTTGGTATGGTAGGTTGAGGGGGTTCCTGTTTGAGCGAGGGTTTGAGATGGGAAAGGTTGATCAGACCTTATTTTTACTCAGGCAGAGTAGAGATATCCTGATTGTGCAGGTGTACGTGGATGATATTGTCTTTGGTGGCTCGTCTAACTCTCTTGTTGCAAGGTTTGCAGAGGATATGAGCAGGGAATTTGAGATGAGCACGATGGGTGTGTTGCAGTACTTCCTCGGGCTACAAATCAAGCAATCAAAGGAAGGAACATTTATGCACCAAACTAAGTACACCAAGGACATTGTGCGGAAGTTCAAGATGGAGGATTCCAAGGCCATGGCGATGCCTATGTGTATGACTACAACTCTTGACGCGAAGGAGGAAGGTGAACACGTCGACCAGAAGGAGTACTGAAGCATGATCGGGTCACTCCTCTACTTGACGGCGATGAGGCCGGACATCCAATTCTCGGTATGTCTGTGTGCTCGTTTTCAAGCATCTTCGAGGACTTCGCATCGGCAAGCGGTGAAGCGAATTTTCAGGTACTTGTGTCACACTCCCAACTTCGGCCTTTGGTACTTCGCGTCTTCTTCTTTGGCGCTTCATGGTTTTTCAGATGCGGATTTTGCCAAGTGTCGGTTGGATGAGTCCACTTCTGGGACTTGTCAGTTTTTGGGATCTTCTTTGGTGTCTTGGTCTTCCCGCAAACAGTCGAGTGCTGCTCGAAACCACTACCGAGGCAGAGTATGTTGCCGCAGCTAGTTGTTGCTCTGAGTTCCTTTGGATCACATACACCATGAGTGACTTTGGTGAGGAGTATACCCGTGTCCCACTTCAATGTTATAGCACTAGTGCCATGAACATTGCAAAGAACCCAGTGTTGCATTCTAAAACCAAGAACATAGAGGTGAGATACCATTTTCTGAGAGACAATGTAGAGAAAGGGAAGATAACCTTGATCCATGTACCCACACAAAACCAACTAGCCGATATTTTCACCAAACCCCTAGATGGAGCAACTTTTACTCATTTGCAGGGGGAGGGAGCTTGGTGTTTGTTTGGTTTCTTGAGTTAGTGTGTGGAGCTCCTTTGTAGCATATGTATAGCTTTTCTTTGTGCATTTCTTGCATTTGCATGGCATATGTAACATGATGTATAGGCATCTTTGTATCTTATGTTGCATGCATTTTGTATCATATGCATTTGTTAGGTAAAGCTTCTCCTATATACATTGTTCACCATGGTGTGCTATATATGATCGTGTGAGCTAGATTGATATGATATGGTTAGTTTGGATTAGCTCTTGATGATCACTACGTGAAAACCGCCTTTGGTAACAAGCGTAGATCGCCTATGGTAACGGGCAATGCGCCTGTTACCGTTCAAGTGTTACAAATAGGCCAAGAAAGGTAACGGGCAGATGCCCGTTACTGATAAGACGTATTCATAACGGGTCTTAAACAATGACCGTTACCAAAACTAGCCACCGATCACGTGAACTGACTGTTTTTCTGGGCCCACAGGGAACTTTCGTAACGGGCACCAAAGAAAAGCCTGTTACATAAGCTCAAAATCAGATATGCCTGTTGTGCAACTGCGTCTCCACTATCTTGACAAAATGAGTCACGTCTATTTCACGCGCATCTCAGCACAACTAGTATTCGCAATGGGCATCAAACAACGACTGTTACCACAACTAGTCACTGGTCACGTGAAATGGCTGTTTCTTTGGGCCCACATGAAACTTTGGCAACGGGCATCAAACAGAGCCCGTTACTGTTAAATTAACATCAGAGACGCATTATGTAAACCGGCATCTCTACTATCTCAACGAAATGAGACGCATCTGTTTCTACGTGCGCCTGCTTTCTCTCTATTAAAGGAGACGCTTTCTGTCAACCTGTGTCTTCTATATCTCGATGAACGGCCAGGTCCTAGGGTCCACCGGTCAGGACTGGTAACGGGCTTGTATACTGCCCGTTACGTTGTGGTAATTTTTGTAACGGGCTTTCCGAATGAAGCCCGTTACATACTGATCAGTGTCTGTAACGAGCTTTAATTAACGCCCATTACAGATACGACGGCCATCCCTACAGTAACCTGCCCGGTTGCAGCAGCATCCTGGAACCAGGCAGGATATGGCAGCCACCACAGCAAGGAGACATCACAAACACATTCTCACATCACAGATATTGGCAAAGCAAGATCACATTTATAAACAAGCTAGCTAGGATGACATCAAGTTTCAAGTTACTCTCATCAGGGCTTGTTTGGATGGAGTCATGAGAAAACAGACTGAACCAGGCAGTATCTGACCCCAACCAAGCAAGCAAAGCAGCACTGTAGAACTAGCCCTTTCGGTCGATGGTCTCCTTAAGAATATAATCGCACAGCATCTCCCGGACACGCTTTACATCTTCTGTGGAAACATCTACAAGAGGTTTGAAATCCTGCAAAATACAATCATTTATGAGAATACAAGTAGAAATCATTTTCTAAAATCAGATGGATAATATGAACAAAGACAAGGTTGGGCATTATTATCTACTTATGGCAGCCTTCTTGATGTCAGGTATGTCATCGAGTAGTCTTAACATATGGAATGCCACATGGAATCCAGACAAAGAGGACTCTCGTGGCTGCTGAGCACACTACATCAAGGTAAAAAAAATGGCAAGTTAATGCAGTACCAAATACGTAATAAAGGGACCATAAAAAAACCTCGGTGTTACAGTGAGATTTGTTTTGTGCTTGAGTGTGGCTTTTGGCTTTTTTCTATCCTTTCGTCACTCTGTCCAGTGCATCACCAAAGGCCCTGCATGATCAGCAATACCAATTAGAAACACTAAGAGATTGATTTTTTCTGAACAAAAAATACTGTACCAAAGGCCCTGCATGGTCAGCAATACCAATTAGAAAAACTAAGAGATTGAATTTTTGTGAACAAAACCTACAAGAAACTGACCAGTTCAAAACATTTTGGAGGTCTGGGAACTTTAGCGGGGGATGTTGTTTAGCATAATCTAGATACCAAACCTCTTTTAACTTCATACAGATGATCACTGTTACCCAGTGGCTAGTGCAGTAGGTACCCACCACATAGTAGTTGTTCATCATTGCATTTGAGATTGCTTTGCCAACTTGCTCAGAACGCTGAGAAATATTTGTTGAAGTAAACAAATCTGGATCTAAAAACCCAACACTGATCTGCTTCTCCGCTGCCATGTCCATCATTTTTCCTACAAAAACTCAAATTGTTAGCATGCATGAACTTTGCGGTCAAAATTAAAGAAATATCTTTTTAGGTTTTAATGGACTTATAATGTCCACAACCTCATGAAGGTAACATCCAGAGAAGCCAAGGTTATAAGGTTAAACACGCTACTGAATTAAATGTTTAACATTGAAGGACCGAAACGGCGAACCAGAGAGGGGGGGAGTGAATGGGTGCCGATAAAAATTCTTCTCGAAGGAGATGGAAACTCCAACAAGATTAACACGGGTTCCAACACACGTTTCTGACTCACTACCCAAGTTTGCCAAGCCCACGTAGCCACTGGAGTGCCACTGGACCTAGGAACCAACACACAACCTTCCGACCCGAGAACGCAGCGGAACACCAAACCTCGAGTCTACAGACCAACACCGATCAGGCCGGTGAGCACCACCGGTCAGACCGGTCCCTGCTGGTGAAACTGGGCAACTTTCACCAAGTGGCTCCACAACGGTCAGACCGGTGAGACACACCGGTTAGACCGGTCACAGCCTGAAAGCCCCCAAAGCACCAAACAGGACAACCGACTACCAAACTGACCCAAACTCGAAACAGCAGCAACACAGGACAACAGCGAAAACAACCAGACGTTCACCCGAGCAAAACCCCACCAAGGGTTGCACCGGTCAGACCGGTCAAGAGCACCGGTCACACCGGTGTAGCCTGGGCAGCTCGGGATGAACAGCACCCGCGGGCCAACTCTCCCAAATCCAAACCTCGATCTCCTGAATCGCTCCACGGACTTGAACAAGACTTTGGAGATATTAGGAACACCTCATGAGGAGTCCATAGCCAAGGTTAAACCCACCAAAACTTGTCCAAAAATGAGGAATCGAAGAAATCCCGCCAAGAACACCACAAACACTAGAACTTAGAAAAACCCAAAATCGAGGCCCTCTACTCACGGATTTGGGAGGGGAATCACAGCCCAAAGAACCACGAAGAGTTCCCACAAATCTCCACCATAAAATCCCCAAGAGAAAGGTCCCGAAAACAACCCAAAGAAATCACCAAGAGAGGGCTCCGAAAATCACCACCAAGAACAACCGGGAGCAACACATCCAAACCTTGAGGAACCACGCCGAATCATCTATACATGCAACAAAGGTTCATACAAGGTCTAGCTTGCCGCCCGATCATCCAACCCTCTCACAAGATCTCACCATGAAGCTCTCAAGCTAGTCTTATGGAAATCCTAAGGAAAATAGGAAGGAAATTAGGAAAACATATGAGCTAGGGTTCCAAGAGTTGGCTGCCACCCTCTCACCTCTTGGGTTATATGTAGGCAACCGAAAGTCTAAAATACCCTTTCCTACCAACTACGGATACAAGCCCCTCAAGGGCGGTTTTGGAAGACTTGAAGCTTTCTCCATCGGACGGATGCCCGGCGACCGCAACCTGCTTAGCCTCGACGCAAGCCTTGCGATCCCGACGCGTGTCCTCCGCTTCGAAGATTCCGGACTACGTCGTCGCACAGTGGTCAGACCGGTGCTCCTCACTGGTCAGACCGGTACCCACCGGTCAGACCGGTCAGACCCACCGATCAGACCGGTCTGGCACTACTGCAGCACCGTCTTCGGTTCTTCGGTATTGGCTTTGTGGATCAACCAAGGAACCCAGTGGTTTTCTGGTGAACCACCGGAAACCCAGCGAACTCGGTGTAGCCTCCGCCAATCTCCACTCATGACTCGGCTCCCACGTAGTCCCGGCTGGACCTTGGTTTCGAAGCTCTACCAAGAAACCGTCCACGACTTCATCTTGCTGTTCATGCCACCATGCGGCCAGCACTTGACCCCGCTGGCCACCGGGTCCCTCGAACAAAGCCTACTTGTCTTCTCCACACCTGGATGCCTCACCGGTGACGACTTTTCGCGCTTGTTCTTCACCTGCACCAACACCAGTCAAGTCGCAACCTGTACCTGCAATACTTAGCCAAGAATAAGTCCACACAACGTTGTCAATCACTCATCACACAAGGAAGCGACCATCCACCGATCCTTGAACCACACATGGTCCTCAATCGCCCCCTTGATGAGTGCATTGAAAACACCCACACGAAAGTAACAGGAGAGAAAAAAAAGAAAAGAGACGAACAAAAAAGAAACTCCAACAAGCGATCGAAAGCCAAACAATAGCAAAGAGCAAGTTCACTTGAAGAAGACGGGTCTCGGACCCCTTAGGCAAGGGCAACGGCTCGACACATCCGAGACAAAGCAAAGCTCAAGCAAAGAGTGCAAACCACCGAAACAAAGCTCGAACAACCACAAAGAGCTCCCCCTGCACACATGCAAGCTCCCCCTGAACCAATGCACCTCCCCCTGGACGAATGCATGCAAACCACTTGAAAACAGGGCAGCTACAACATTCAGCTCACATCGGTCAGACCGGTCATCACCACCGGTCAGACCGGTGCCTAAAATGTGCACAGGACCAGCACTCACACTGGTCGGACCGTTGACCTCGACCGGTCAGACCAGTGCAAAACAGAGCCCAGAAATGGCTCGAAACCACCTGAAAACCTTCTAAATACACCCAGCAAGCCATTTCAATATCAAACTTCTCCCCCTTGTTGGCAATGCATGAATCAAGCCAAAAAATGCAAAATATTAACCTAGAGCTTCTCAAATAGACAAAATTCAACAGAGAATGCTACACATGTCCAAATGAGCAAGTTAGATACTCTACAGCTTCGTATCGATCTCAACTACATGATCACCAAGTTTCACAACCATTGGACAAAGCTAAGATGGATTTGGGCAATTTTGCGAAAAACTTGCCTCTCATGAGCAAAGTCCTAAACATGATCAAAGCCACACAAACTTCATGCTAGGACAGCTATTCTAATCATAAGACCATCCCAAACACCCACAAGCACCTCATGTCATGTCAAAGCCACCGAGCCATGTGCCTACTTCTATGTATGAGACTTCTCATTGGTAGGCATCATGCAACGGTTTAGCACCCAAAGGAAATTAAATTCAGCACATATAACATGGGAGCATATTTTCCAAGCATTTTCCATCTCATTTTCAGATTTAAATGGTACAAGAAATGTGTTTGCGATAAAAAGGAACTTATGCCCCCACAAGATGAAGCAAGAGGGCTAAACATCCATGATGGCAAATGAGCCTTTGGCCCCATATGATCAATAAACTAGCTATCCAACCACAAATTAAGCATATCAGAGCCACTAAAACTTGTCAAGATCATATAAAGGCATCTACACATGAGAGAGCATACATGTGACAACTTTTCAAAACACATAGCCATCAACCATGGATTATTCATCAAGATCATCAAGAGCTAAGCCTAACTAACCATAGCATACCAAATAAGCTCACAAAGACATAAATAGCATTCCATGGTGAACAATGTATATAGGAGAAGCTTTTCCTATCCAATGCATATCATACAAAATGCATGCAATCTAAGATACAAGGATGCCTATACATCATGTTACATATGCCATGCCAAATGCAAGAAATGCACAAAGGAAACTATACATATGCTACAAAGGAGCTCCCACACACCCAACTCAAGAAATCAAACACACACCAAGTTCCCCCCGCAAACGAGTGAAAGTTGCTTGATCTAGGGGTTTGGTGAAAATATCGGCTAGTTGGTCATGGGTGGGTACATGGATCAAAGCTATCTTTCCTTTCTCTACGTTGTCTCTTAGAAAATGATACCTCACTTCTATGTGCTTGGTTTTGGAATGGAGCACTGGGTTCTTTGCAACGCTTATGGCACTGGTGCTATCACATTGCAGTGGGACATGGGTATACTTTTCACCAAAGTCACTCATGGTGTATGAAATCCAAAGGAGCTGAGAGCAACAGCTAGCAGCGGCAACATACTCGGCCTCGGTAGTGGATTGAGCAACACTCGATTGTTTGCAGGAAGACCAAGACACCAAAGAAGAACCCAAAAACTGGCAAGTCCCAGAAGTGGACTTCCTATCCAACCAACACCCGGCAAAATCCGCGTCTGAAAAACCATGAAGCGCCAAAGAAGGGGACGCGGAGTACCAAAGGCCAAAGTCAGGAGTGTGACACAAGTACCTGAAAATTCGCTTCACCACTTACCGATGCGAAGTCCTCGGAGACGCTTGAAAACGAGCGCACAGACACACCGAGAACTGTATGTCCGGCCTCGTCGCCGTCAAGTAGAGGAATGACCCGATCATGCTCCGGTACTCCTTCTGGTCCACGTGTTCATCTTCCTTGTCCACATCAAGAGTTGTAGACGTACTCATCGGCGTCGTCATAGCCTTGGAGTCCTCCATCTTGAACTTCCGCACAATGTCCTTGGTGTACTTAGCCTGGTGCACAAATGTCCCTTCCTTTGATTGTTTGATTTGTAGCCCGAGGAAGAACTGCAACTCACCCATCATGCTCATCTCAAATTCCCTGCTCATATCCTCTGCAAACCTTGCAACAAGAGAGTTAGACAAGCCACCAAAGACAATATCATCCACGTACACCTGCACAACCAGGATATCTCTGCCCTGCCTTAGCAAAAACAAGGTCTGATCGACCTTCCCCATCTCAAAACCTCTCTCAAACAAGAACCCCCTCAACCTACCATACCAAGCTCTAGGCGCCTGCTTCAACCCATACAGTGCCTTCCTCAACTTGTACACCCGGTGGGGGTACTTCTCACTCTCAAACCCCGGAGGCTGCCTCACATACACTTCTTCCTCCAACACACCATTCAAGAAAGCACTCTTCACATCCATTTGGTGCAACTTGAACCCTTTAGCCACGGAAAAGGCTAGAAGGATCCTAATCGCCTCCAAACGGGCTACGAGAGCAAGGGTCTCCTTGTAGTCAATACCCTCCTTCTGACTGAACCCCTGAGCAACAAGCCTCGACTTGTTTCTCACAACCTCACCTTTCTCTCCCTCTTTGTTCTTCCACACCCACTTTGTACCAATCGGCTTACACCCTGGAGGAGGGTAAACCAACACCCAAACCTGATTCCTCTCAAAGTTCTCCATCTCCTCATGCATCAAATTAACCCAACTGTGATCAGATAGTGCGTGTCCAATGTCTTTGGGCTCAAAAGTAGCGACAAATGCATCATGAGCAAAATGAGAGTTGTTCCGAACCCTCGACCGTGTAGTGCGTTCATTCATGTCGCCGATGATCCTCGAAGCTGGGTGATCCACTTGTACTCACCAAGGAGGTTCTCGCATCGATGCTACCTCCCCCTCAACATCAGCTTCTCCTCGTTCTTGATTTGTCGTCGTAGGTGTAGTAGAGGGTCCGTCCACCACCGTAGTCGAAGTAGTGGGTACATGTTCAGCCGGGGGCACCACACCGCTATCTTCATCATCTCCATGTTCATGCTCCTCCTCTTGAAAGATCTCCTCACCAAGCTCATCATCGCCTACACACTCAAAGACAAGCTGACTACATGGCTCTGTCTCGTCGAAGGTTACCTCGCATGTCTCCACGATTTGGTTAGTTTCAAGATTGAGCACACTATATTCTCTAGAATGAGATGCATAACCAAAGAAAATACCATCGACAGACCTAGCCTCAAACTTATCCAACTTCCTGCCTTTCTTCACAATGAAACACTTGCAACCAAAGACATGGAAGTGACTCACCTTGGGTGTGCGACCATGCATCAAATCATAGCATGTTTTCTCCTTGTGCACTCTGAGGTAGATCCTGTTTGACACATTGCACGCGGTATTCACCGCCTCAGCCCAATACCTCCTCGGAGTCCTATGCTCATCAAGCATCATCCGAGCCATCTCGCACAAGGTCATGTTCTTCCTTTCCACAACACCATTCTGGGGAGGCGTATACAGACTCGAAAACTGGTGCTCAAGACCCAAGTCATGGCAAAAGGTTTCAAAATGAGAGTTTCTGAATTCCCAGCCATTATCACTGCGGATAGCTCGAATGGCATCTCTGTGCCTCTCATTTTTGAACCTCAAGACTAGATCTCGAACAAAACCAAACTTCTCCCCCTTATCCTCGAGAAAGAACACCCACGCATACCGAGAGTAGTCGTCCACCACAACAAGGACATACCACTTCCCACCCGCAGATCGCACACGAGCTAGGCCAACAAGGTCCATATGGAGCAGCTCGCATAAACGCTCAATCATCACATCGGTGAGAGGCGGGTGAGAAGAGGCTACGATCTTGGCATGCCTACACGGCGCACAAACCAACTCTTTCTCAAGTCTCAACCGTGGCAATCCTTGGACCAAATTGAGTTTACTCAAGCGAGACAAAAGGTCAAAGCTCAAGTGACCCAAATTCCTATGCCACTTCCACAACTCACTAGAAGGACCAGCCAAGAAACAACGCTCCACACTCGAAGACTGAGAAAAATCAGCACGAAACACCTAACCCTCGGGAATGACCATAAAGACAAGGTCCCCTCGAGAGTCCAAAATCCGAGAACCACCTGGCCGAAACAACACCTCAAAACCCTCATCCAACAACTAGGACACATAAAGCAAATTGTACCCCAGCGATAGAACAAGAGCAACACGCCTCAGAGTGATCTTGTCACTCACCTTAATCTCACCTTCTGAAAGCACACGCTCACGCCCATTGTCCCCGAAAGTAATGTACCTCTTTGTCACCATCGGGACGAGACTTGAGAACCACCCCCTGTCTCCGGTCATATACCTCGAGCAACCGGAGTCAATCAACAAAATGTTCTTCAAGTCTCCCACCTGAAATTCAAAAACGAGCGCGTGAGCGAACAAACGACTCAGCATTGGGGTTAGTACCAAAAGAGTAAAACCAGTGCCGAACCATTTGCTCGAAAGTGGGGTTAGCACCAACCAAAGCATCTCTCCTACAAAAACTACCTCCACGAACACCAACACGGTAACCACCCTGAGGGAACCACCCCTCTCTGCCTGGAGGAGGACCAAAACTATGAAAGAGAACCCGTGGACCGTCCCTCCTCTCCTTCTCAAAGCTACAACTCCTCCCATCCCCGTAGTGAACTCGAGGGGGAGAACGCCTAGCAACCTGAGCACCTACAAACTCTCCAGCCCAACCACCAGAACCACGACCTCCAGAAACAACCCTCGCACCTGTACGAGCACGAAACCCAAAACGCCGCTCGTCCGTGCCCGCACCGGCCCGACCGTGCCCACACCGGTCTGACCAGTGTGACCTGGGCAGCAGCACCTCCAACAGCCTTCCGCTCTCCCCAAGCCCGAACTGTCCTCACACTCGCCTTAGCCCTGGGCATCTACACACGAGGCTCAAGTACACCATCCGAAGGGTGGTACTTGTCCTTGTTAGCCCACTCCTTCTCCATTCTCTCCTCACGCTTCCTCTTGAAGAAAAACTCATCCTTATGGCCATCTCTCCCACAATAGCCATAATGGAACCTCACAAACATAGGATTAGGTTTAGGATGTGGCTGCTCACTAGGTTTCTCCCCACTCAACTCCTTCACCGGTTTCCCCTCATTAGGATTCTCACTTTCTTTCCCAAAGAACACTTTCCCCGAAGTGCTCACAAACTTGATAGGCTTTTGTAGATCATTTGTGGGTGTAGGAAACACGGGTGGAGCTGGGGTTGTGTCTACTCGGTTCCTAAGATGGTTAGGTTTTGGGGAGTATTTCATTTTTGTGGTGGGTTTTTGGTGGCTCTGGGATATTCTCTCCACTTCCCTCACAAACCTTGTTTGCCCCAAGTCCCTCACCATCCTGCCTCTTAAATGCATCGATCATTATCCTCAACTGAGGCTCATGACCAGACAACCAACCCATCAACTTTCTCAGCTCATCATTCTCATCCTGCAAACGATCAACATAATGTGCAAGTTCCAAAATTTTCAAAGCATGCATTTCAAAGGTAGAGCATGATGTAGGCATGGATTCCTTCAATTTAGCCTCAAGAGAACCAGCGTAAGCATGCATCTCATCAATCTTAGCATGCAAAACAGGGCAAAAAGTTCAAGCACCTAGCAAAGCAGGTCTAGACTTAAGCTCAGCCACTTCAACCCTAAGCACATCTAGTTCCTCACACTTGGAGGCATGCTTCTCCTTAAACAAAGCAAGATCAGCAAGAAATATGGAGCAATCAGCACAATCAACCTCATCCGAAACAACAGGGCTAGCCTTAAGGGAATCAATCTCAAGCTTGCTATCAAGCACTTGTCTCTCTAGCTCAGCCACTCAAGTCCTAGCATCCTCGAGTGAAGCCCTAAGCTTTTTTCTAATTTTCTTGGCCTCTCTAAGCATGTCATCACGGTTATCAAGCAAAGTGCCAAGCCTCTCATTGTCCTGGCGCAAGAAGGGAAGTTCGTCACGCACCTCGTCGTCGGAATCGAAGTCCGAGTCCCTCCGTGTGCTCTTCTTGCTGCCGGAGCTCAGCGCCATGGTGCAGAAACCATCTCTCGCGAAGCAGCTCAGCCCGCTCAGGTTCTTGGATGACTTCTTGGTGCAGAAGTCGTCCAAGAACTTGAGCGGGCTGAGCTGCTTCGCGAGAGATGGCTTCTGCACCATGGCGCTGAGCTTCGGCAGCAATAAGAGCACACAAAGCCACTCAGACTCGGGCTTCTGCACCATGGTGTACATGAGCCTCGTGTGCAGATGCCCAGGGCCAAGGCGAATGTGAGGACAGTTCGGGCTTGGGAAGAGCGGAAGGCTGTTGGAGGTGCTGCTGTCCAAGTCACACCGGTCAGACCGGTGCAAGCCTGGACAGGCAGCGGTTTGGGTTTCGGGATCGTACAAGTGCGAGGGTTGTTTCTAGAGGTCGTGGTTCTGGTGGTTGGGCTGGAGAGTTTGCAGGTGGTCAGGTTGCTAGGCGTTCTCCCCCTCGAGTTCACTACGGGGATGGGAGGAGTCGTAGCTTTGAGAAGGAGAGGAGGGACGATCCACGGGTTCTCTTTCGTGGTTTTGGTCCTCCTCCAGGCAGAGAGGGGTGGTTCCCTCAGGGTGGTTACCGTGGTGGTGTTCGTGGAGGTAGCTTTGGAAGGAAAGATGGTTTGGGTTGTGCTAACCCCACTTTCGAGCAAATGGCTCGGCACTGGTTTTACTCTTTTGGTACTAACCCCAGTGCTGAGTCGTTTGTTCGCTCACGTGCTCGTTTTTGAATTTCAGGTGGGATACTTGAAGAACATTTGGTTGATTGACTCTGGTTGCTCGAGGCATATGACCGGAGGCAGGGGGTGGTTCTCAAGTCTCGTCCCGGTAGTGACGAAGAGGTACATCACTTTTGGGGACAATGGGTGTGGGCGTGTGCTTTCAAAAGGTGAGATCAAAGAGAGTGACAAGATCACTCTGAGGCGTGTTGCTCTTGTTCAATCGCTGGGGTACAATTTGCTTTCTGTGTCCCAGTTGTTGGGTGAGGGCTTTGAGGTGTTGTTTCGGCCAGGTGGTTCTCGGATTTTGGACTTTCGAGGGGACCTTGTCTGTATGGTCGTTCCCGAGGGTCAGGTGTTTCGTGCTGATTTTTCTCAGTCTTCGGGTGTGGAGCGTTGTTTCTTGGCTGGTTCTTCGAGTGAGTTGTGGAGGGGACCTTGTCTCGCTTGAGTAAACTCAATTTGGTCTGAGGATTGCCACGGTTGAGGCTTGAGAAAGAGTTGGTTTGTGCGCCGTGTAGGCATGCCAAGATGGTAGCCTCTTCTCACCCGCCTCTCACCGATGTGATGACTGAGCGTCCATGCGAGCTGCTCCATATGGACCTTGTTGGCCCAGCTCGTGTGCGATCTGCGGGTGGGAAGTGGTATGTCCTGGTTGTGGTGGATGACTATTCTCTGTATGCATGGATGTTCTTTCTCGAGGATAAGGGGGAGACGTTTGGTTTTGTTCGAGATATAGTCTTGAGGTTGAGGAACGAGAGGCACAAAGATGCCATACGAGCTATCCGCAGTGATAATGGCTCGGAATTCAGAAACTCTCGTTTTGAAACCTTTTGCCATGACTTGGGTCTTGAGCACCAGTTTTCGAGTCCGTATACGCCTCCCCAGAATGGTTTTGTGGAAAGGAAGAATAGAACCTTGTGCGAGATGGCTCGGACGATGCTTGATGAGCACAGGACACCGAGGAGGTATTGGGCTGAGGCAGTGAATACCGCGTGCTATGTGTTGAACAGGATATACCTCAGAGTGCACAAGAAGAAGACATGCTATGAATTGATGCATGGTCGCACACCCAAGGTGAGTCACTTCCATGTCTTTGGTTGCAAGTGTTTCATTCTGAAGAAAGGCAGGAAGTTGGATAAGTTTGAGGCTAGGTCTGTCGATGGCATTTTCTTTGGTTATGCATCTCATTCTAGAGCATATCGTGTGCTCAATCTTGAAAATAACCAAATCATGGAGTCTTGCGAGGTAACCTTCGACGAGACAGAGCCACGTAGTCAGCTTGTCTTTGAGTTTGCAGGTGATGATGAGCTTGGTGAGGAGATCTTTTAGGAGGAGGAGCATGAACATGGTGATGATGAAGATGGCGGTGTGGTGCCCCCGGCTGAACATGTACCCACTACTTCGACTACGATGATGGATGGACCCTCTACTACACCTACGACGACAAATCAAGAACGAGGAGAAGTTGATGTTGAGGGGGAGGTAGCATCGAGGCGGGAACCTCCCCGGCGAGTTCAAGTGGATCACCCAGCTTCGAGGATCATCGGCGACATGAATGAACGCACTACACGGTCGAGGGTTCGAAACAATTCCCATTTCGCTCATGCTGCGTTTGTTGCTTCTTTTGAGCCCGAAGACATTGGACACGCACTATCTGATCACAATTGGGTTAATTCGATGCATGAGGAGTTGGAGAACTTTGAGAGGAATCAGGTGTGGGATTTGGTTGACCCTCCCCCAGGGTGTAAGCCGATTGGTACAAAGTGGGTGTGGAAGAACAAAGAGAGAGAGAAGGGTGAGGTTGTGAGGAACAAGTCGAGACTTGTTGCTCAAGGGTTCAGTCAGAAGGAGGGGATCGACTACGAGGAGACTTTTGCTCCCGTAGCCCATTCGGAGGATTAGGATCCTTCTAGCCTTTTCCGTGGCTAAAGGGTTCAAGTTGCACCAAATGGATGTGAAGAGTGCTTTCCTGAATGGTGTGTTGGAGGAAGAAGTGTATGTGAGGCAGCCTCCGGGGTTTGAGAGTGAGAAGTACCCCCACCGGGTGTACAAGTTGAGGAAGGCGTTGTATTGGTTGAAGCAGACGCTTAGAGCTTGGTATGGCAGATTAAGGGGGTTCTTGTTTGAGAGAGGTTTTGAGATGGGGAAGGTCGATCAGACCTTGTTTTTGCTGAGGCAGGGCAGAGATATCCGGTTCTGCAGGTGTACGTGGATGATATTGTCTTTGGTGGCTCGTCTAACTCTCTTGTTGCAAGGTTTGCGGATGATATGAGCAAGGAATTTGAGATGAGCATGATGGGCGAGTTGCGCTCTTCCTGCCACAAATCAAGCAATCAAAGGAAGGAACATTTGTGCACCAGGCTAAGTACACCAATGACATTGTGAGGAAGTTCAAGATGGAGGACTCCAAGGCTATGACGACGCCGATGAGTACGACTACAACTCTTGATGCGGACGAGGAAGGTGAACATGTGGACCAGAAGGAGTACCGGAGCATGATCGGGTCACTCCTCTACTTCACGGTGACGAGGCTAGACATACAGTACTCGGTGTGTCTGTGCGCTCGTTTTCAAGCGTCTCCGAGGACTTCGCATCGGCAAGCGGTGAGGCGAATTTTCAGGTACTTGCGTCACACTCCCGACTTCGTCCTTTGGTACTCCGCGTCCTCTTCTTTGGCGCTTCATGGTTTTTAAGACACGGATTTTGCCGGGTGTCGGTTGGATAGGAAGTCCACTTCTGGGACTTGCAAGTTTTTGGGTTCTTCTTTGGTGTCTTGGTCTTCCCGCAAACAATCGAGTATTGCTCAATCCACTACCGAGGCTGAGTATGTTGCCGTTGCTAGTTGTTGCTCTCAGCTCCATTGGATTTTCATACACCTTGAGTGATTTTGGTGAGGAGTATAACCATGTCCCACTTCAATGTGATAGCACCAGTGCCATAAGCGTTGCAAAGAACCCAGTACTCCATTCCAAAACCAAGCACAAAGAAGTGAGCTACCATTTTCTGAGAGACAACATAGAGAAAGGGAAGATAGCTTTGATTCATGTACCCACACATGACCAACTAGCCGATATTTTCACCAAACCCCTAGATCAAGCAACTTTCACTCGTTTGCGGGGGGAACTCGGTGTGTGTTTGATTTATTGAGTTGGATGTGTGGGACCTCCTTCGTAGCATATGTATAGCTTTTCATTGTGCATTTCTTGCATTTTGCATGGCATATGTAACATGATGTATAGGCGTCCTTGTATCTTAGATTGCATGCATTTTGTATCATATGCATTGGTTAGGAAAAGCTTCTCTCATATACATTGTTCACCATGGAATGGAATATATGTCTTTGTGAGCTTGTTTGGTATGCTATGGTTAGTTTGGCTTAGCTCTTGATGATCTTGATGAATAATCCATGGTTGATAGCTATGTTTTTGAAAATGTCACATGTATGCTCTCTCATGTGTAAATGCCTTTATATGCTCTTGACATGTTTTAGTGGCTTTGTTATGCGTAATTTGTGGTTGGATGGCTAGTTTATTGATCATATGGGGCCAAAGGCTCACTTGCCATCATGAATGTTTAGCCCTCTTGATTTATCTTGTGGAGGAGCATAAGTTCCTTTTTGTCGCAAAGACATTTCATGTACCAGTTACAAATCTGAAAATGAAATGAAAAATGCTTGGAAATGTGCTCCTATGTCATATGTGCTGATTTTAATTTGCTTTGGGTGCTAAACCGTTGCATGATGCCTACCAATGAGAAGTCTCATACATAGAAGTGCTTGTGGGTGTTTTTGATGGTCTTATGATTAGAATGGCTGTCCTAGCATGAAGTTTGTGTGGCTTTGCCATTTTGATATGCTTTGATCATGTTTAGGACTTTGCTCATGAGAGGCAAGTTTTTCCCAAAATTGCCAAAATCCATCTTAGCTTCGTCCAATGGTTGTGAAACTTGGTGGTCATGTAGTTGAGATTGATACGAAGCCGTAGAGTATTTAACTTGCTCATTTGGACATGTGTAGCATTCTTTGTTGAATTTTGTCTATTTGAGAAGCTCTAGGTTGAAAGTTTTGCATTTTTGGCTTGATTCATGGATTGCCAACAAGGGGGAGAAGTTTGAGCTTGAAATGGCTTGCTGGATGCATTTAGAAGGTTTTCATGTGGTTTCGAGCCATTTCTGGGCTCTGTTTGTCACCGGTCTGACTGGTCGAGGTCACCGGTCTAACCGGTGTGAGTGCTGGTCCTGTGCACATCTTAGGCACCGGTATGACCGGTGGTGATGACCGGTCTGACCGGTGTGAGCTGAAGTTGCTGCAGCTGCCCTGTTTTCAGCTCGTTTGCATGCATTCGTCTAGGGGGAGGTGCATTGGTTCAGGGGGAGCTTGCATGTGTGCAGGGGGAGCTCTTTGCGGTTGTTCGAGCTTTGTTTCGGAGGTTTGCGCTCTTTGGTTGAGCTTTGTTTTGTCTCGGATGTGTCGAGCCGTTGCCCTTGCCTAAGCGGTCCGAGACTTGTCTTCTTCAAGTGATCTTGCTCGTTGCTGTTGTTTGGCTTTCGATCGCTTGTTGGAGTTTCTTTTTGTTCGTTTCTTTTCTTTTTCTTTTCTCTCTTGTTACTTTCGTGTGGGTGTTGTCAATGCACTCATCAAGGGGGAGATTGAGGACCATGTGTGGTTCGAGTACCGGTGGATGGTCGCTTCCTTGTGTGATGAGTGATTGACAACGTTGTGTGGACCGATTCTTGGCTTTGCGGTGTGCGGGTTGCAGCTTGACCGGTGTTGGTGCGGTGAAGAACAAGCGCGAAAGGTCGTCGCCGGTGAGGCCTCCAGGTGTGGAGAAGACAAGTAGGCTTTGTTCGAGGGACCCGGTGGCCAGCGGGGTCAAGTGCGGGCCGCATGGTGGCATGAACAGCAAGAAGAAGTCATGGACGGTTTCTTGGTTGAGCCTCAAAACCAAGGTCCAGCCGGGACTACGTGGGAGCCAAGTCATGAGTTGAGATTGGCGGAGGCTACACCGAGTTCGCGGGGTTTCCGGTGGTTCACCAGAAAACCACTGGGTTCCATTGTTGATCCACAAAGCCAAGACCGAAGAACCGCAAACGGAGCTGCAGCAGCGCCAGACCGGTCTGACCGGTGGGTACCGGTCTGACTAGTGAGGAGCACCGGTCTGACCGGTGTGCGACGACGCAGTCCGGAGACTTCGAAGCGGAGGACACGCGTCGGGATCGCATGGCTTGCGTCGAGGCTACGCAGGGTGCGGTCGCTGGGCATCCGTCCGATGGTGAAGACATGAAGACTTCCAAATCCACCCTTGAGGGGCTTGTATCCCTAGTTGTTAGTGAATGGTATTTTAGACTTTCGATTGCCTCCATATAACCCAAGAGGTGAGAGGATGGCAGCCAACTCTTGGAACCCTAGCTCATTTATTTACCTATTTTCCTTTCTATTTTCCTTAGGCTTTCCATAGGACTAGCATGAGAGCTTCATGGAGAGATCTTGTTGAGAGGGATGGATGATCGGGCAGCTTGCTAGACCTTGTATGAACCTTTGTTTCATGTATAGATGATTCGGCGTGGTTCCGCAAGGTTTGGATGTGTTTTCCCCGGTTGTTCTTGGTGGTGATTTTCGGAGCCCTCTCTTGGTGATTCCTTTGGGTTGTTTTCGGGACCTTTCTCTTGGGGATTTGATGGGGGAAATTTGCGGGAACCCTTCGTGGTTCTTTGGGCTGTGATTCCCCTCCCAAATCCATGAGGAAAGGTGCTCGATTTTGGGTTGGAAGTGCTCTTGGCGGGATTTCCTTGATTCCTTCTTTTTGAACGAGTTTTGGTGGGATTAAACTTGCCTATGGACTCCTCATGAGGTGTTCCTAATATCCTCAAAGTCTTGTTCAAGTCCGTGGAGCGATTCGGGAGATCGAGGTTTGGATTTGGGGGAGTTGACCCGCGGGTGCTGTTCATCCCGAGCTACCCAGGCTACACCGGTCTGACTGGTGCTCTTGACCGGTCTGACCGGTGCAACCCTCGGTGGGATTTTGCTCGGGTGAACGTCTTGGTGTGTTCGCTGTTGTCCTGTGGTGCTGTTGTTTCGAGTTTGGGTCAGTTTAGTGGTCGGTTTGCCTGTTTGGTGCTATGGGGGCTTTCAGGCTGTGATCGGTCTGACCGGTGTAGAGCCACTTAGTGAAAGTTGCTCAGTTTCACTAGCAGGGACCGGTCTGACCGGTGGTGCACCATCAATTTTTACAGGCAGAGGGTATTGACTCGTATTGGCCCACACATAAGTAGGTTGCACCACAACATAATCATCCTGCATCGGTACTGAATGGCAAGCCTTTTGAGATGGAAAGACTTTCGCTAGTGCGAGCTCCACGGTGCCATCCAAAAGGCTGCACACGGTAGGCTCTGTCAGCTTATCTATTGTGTCCAGCATAGGTGATCGACTATCACTGTACACTTCATTCACTTTGTCACCGTTGGCATTCCAATGATCTTGCTCTCTGCCATATTCCTCCCTGACATGAGCATGTTCTTCCTCGCTGTCATGCCCATCTTCTTCCTCAATGCCATCCATATCTTCTTCCTCGCTACTACTGACAGGAGCTGGTAATTGGGAAGGAAGAAGTGCATTTTTGGGTATGTTGATGCTTGATAGTCTTAGAGCATGGACAATTGATTTAAATGTTTTGTCCGCCATAACATCATGAGCATTAGACCTCTTGTTCCTCTTCTTCCTGTACATTCCAGCGAACTCTTCACTAACCCCTTTACCCCAGCCAAGTGAACTAGACACGCCTCGGACCCGACCTCGATGCTCTGGAGTCTCAAGTGCTGCGGTGAGGATATCATCCTCCCTAACCCCAGGGAAAGAATCATCACTACCCTGAGCTGCAAGTGTTTTCACCCTTTCTGCTACCCCCACCACCGCAGGGTTACTGAATGTTATGGCCTCGCTTCCTTCACTAGTATTCTTCTTCTTACCTACCCTTGCCCGCAGATAAGTTCTCGAACATCCAGGAAATTGGTCCCAAGGGTTTTGTTGTCCTTTGGTAATGAGTTTTGCATCCTCCTCCTCCCACTCTTTCCTTTTTCCACGATAACCTTTTCTGCCCGTCTTGTGTGGCTTATTATGCAATGCTCTCTTTTGTATCATCTCCTGGCTCAATTGCTAAAATTAAGGAGAATTGGTTTTCTGCACAAACATGTCCCAGTCTTGTTGCTGCAAAAAGGCATGCTTCGCAAAAGGAGTCTCCTCTTCACTCACATATTTTTTCTTAAATGGGCCTTGAACCATCGTTGCAAGGTTCCAATCTGTGATATAGCTACCTTAACTGCCTTCTTGCGAACAGATTCTTCCAGATTGGCTCGGTAATCTAGCTTTTCCTCTAAAACTGTAAATAGATGGTCCTTTTCATTTGGTGAGAGATCATCAACCGCCTTGTTGATTGACACCCTCTCCCGAGCAATGACACCACAGACCAATACAAATCTATCTCTCGCAGCATCCGAGGTAGGCCAAAAATTGGCATCAAGTCCAGTTGTAGTCAACTTGTCTTCTGGCCATTAGGTTTGTGTCCTTGACCCGCGGGATCAAGTACTACTCGCAACAGTCTGTGCGGAGTGACCCTGCGAAGAAGGTTCACCGACGATGGGCTGTGATGATGCACTGGAGGTAGAGGAGTTTGTTGTTGTGGGAGACTGCATAGATAATATGTCAGGTTTGTCAGTAGAGCAACATAAGCAAGACTAAATATCTAAAACATAATTCTTATAAGATGAATTTGTTTTCTCTGACAGGCAAAATAGTTGATACAGTCATAAATAAAATCAGCATAGACATACACAGTTCATATTTTACTTAATTATCATACAAGGATAGGTGCTAACCATTTTGACAGGGACACAACTGTTGACGCAAAATGTGCACCTAGCGCCAAGCACACAGCAAGCCGAACAAGCTGGCTTCACACGCGCAAGGAGTCACGAGACGTGCCAGTCAATTTTTCCTGAAAATTAACAAAAGATAAAGTAGTTAGATACCAAAGCTTGGAACTTGCCAGGTGGTACCAGACAGTTCCATATTTACGGCTAGGAAGCCAGATGGGATGACACATAGCTATAAAGAGCTATCTGCCAATAAACTGAAACCATTCGGGAACTTATAAAAGGAAAAGTAACATTGCCGAATGGATGACGTAAGCATGACGGCGATCGGTCTTTGTTTGAGAAAAGATGCATATGCACGAGGCCATGACCGATCCCCATGATAATTAACATTAAATAAATAGATAAAGTAAAGCACGAGCATAAACATGTAATAAACCAGCATGCATAGATTCAAAGCACTAGTCTACCGCATGTCTAGGTACTTTAAAACCTGTCGGGCACGATGCCAAGCAAATCTATCCACCGCATGATACAACTTGCATGAAAATCGTACCACTTTCCTCAAATAGATCTATCCACCGCATGATACAATCTAAATATGGAGAGCTAAAAGCATATATTATTTAAAGCATAAATTACGCACGTGTTCTACTTGTGAAGAAACATAACCGAATACGGCTGAACAGCCGATTCGGGGTCCATGAAGAAGGAACAAACATTACCAAGCGAATAAATCTATCAGATTGGTTTGAAATCTAATCCACCGGATGATTAGCTCCAAAGCAACCCAAAAACCTGCATCTACCGCATGATACTCAGTTCTTTCAAGATTTATATCAACGTTGGCAAGCTTGAACCCGCAACACGTAACAACCAAGATCGATTCTGTTTCGGCTATCGGAAAGCACAAGATCCACGTGTTGAAACACGAATTCTATTCGCATAAGGATCACGAAAAGGATAAAGCCGATCCAAACCCATCTAGATTGGGCAAAAGGGTGTTACATGAATCTAAACATAAAGTAAAAACTCAAATCAACACGAGGTAACTTAATGAATCTATTGGATCTTGCCAAAATCCAATAGAGCCGATAACTAGCTTCAAGCTAGATCTTAGCCTACCGCATGGCTCATGACCTAACAAGAAACCCTCTTGAACCAAGCTTGAATCTACCGCATGACACGAAGCATGGTAACAAGACTACTTGCATCAGATCTAAATCCACCGTATGATACTAGACATGATACAAGGTTGCCGGTACTCACGGAGGTCGACGGATCGATGAACCCTCTCGAAGAACTCGACGACACGACAAAAGGACTCTAGGGTTTGGCGTAAGGCCAGTTTGTATTGAAGAATGATTGTGTACGTTACATACATTCGGGGCTCATATTTATACCCCGCCAAGTACAATCTCGAATGGATTCGCCGCCTAACTTATCTCTAAGCTTGATCGCCTATCCATCCATTCGTCCTTCCCCGCTTGAGCCACGTCACCGTCCAATCCCGCAAAATCGCTCAATCGTTCCTTTGCCGAACGGAAGCGGATAGCCGACCGCATCTCTTTGCCGAATATATCTAAAAAAATCCTTCCTTCCACCGGACGGACTCCTCATCGAGCCGGACCCACAAGTCGACTCCTTACCAAATTTTGGTGTTAACACATGCCCCTTCAATTGCGGGATAAAAGTGATTTTGTTCCGCAATTGACTCCAAACCACGAACATTTTCAAATCAAATCTGTCAACACCTGTTCTTCTTTCTTCGCAATCCGCCGGAATCCTCGTCTAGATCCAAACCCTAGATCCCCTTGTTCTAAGCTCAAATCCCCAATGGCGGCTCAAAACCAAGATGCTCAGGTAAATTCCCCTCCTGTAAGCTTCATTCGGCATTTAGGTTTTCAATTTTACCTGAGATTTCTTTTCCGCTTTTCTTCAGGAGCCTTCTACTGAGCTTTTGATTCGCACCGAGGCCAATTCAAGATCCTATTACCTTGGTCCCGTGGGAAACTCTGATCCTCGAGATTTCATCGCGGCTGAATCTCAAAGGATTCCTTTCAAAGCGGCTCTATCCCCACCTCCTCGGTGGCAAAATGCTTTCAAGAACTGGCCCTTGCCTCCAATCGCAGGCTGGAAAACTTGGTACCGGAGGATTCTCGCAGACAAGAGTGCCATAACCCAAAACTGGGATACCCTCCGCATTGCTCAGTGCTTGGAGTTATCCTTGGCCGAGACCCCCAAGAATGAAGACCTCCTGATAGCAGCTTGCCATTTTTGGTAAAACGGCGTCAACGCCTTCCTCTTTGGCCACGGCCCGATGTCTCCAACTCTGGCTGATGTGTATATGATCACAGGACCCGTTCAACCCTGGGATTTCAGAAGCTTTTCACGGCAAACAGGGGTGAAACCAGGGAGCGGATACAAGAACTACATCTTGAAACACATGAAGGACAATCCCCTTGGTGAAATTGAATACAGGGCATTTCTGAACATGTGGCTATGCAGGTTCGTCTTCTGTAGTAAAGCCAATGAGCCTACCCTGAATCACATTGCAATGGCTTCTCGTTTGGTCAGTGGCAACCGCCTCCCCCTTGGGAAATTCCTTCTAGGCAGTGTTTACCATATGCTTCACCAAACTGTCACCCGGATGTATACTAGCCAGAGGATAACATGTGTCAACGGTCCTTGGTGGTTTGTTCAAATGTGGCTGCATCTTCACATGCATCAGATCGTTGGTGTTGATTTGAACACCAGGCTCTTCCCTTCATCCAATCACCCTGAAGGGGAACCCCAAGCCACCAGAGGATACCAGAATTATGGAGAAGCCGCTTCAATCGTTCTTATTCGACAGGACATCGGCCCGGCTTTTTTAGCTGTTCTTCAAAGGTTTCCAGAATCCTCTGTGGCTCCCTTATCTGGACAATGACACTTTGATTTTCCCCTGTGAATTCTCTTTTGAATCCGAACGCAAAGATGGGAGATTCCTAGAGATCCTCACCATCATAATCCGCCCATGCATGCTGCCGGCTGAATTCAATGGAGGAAGGCTGACTTATAGCACTTATGAATATTATCAGCCCAATGTAATGGCTCGGCAACTTGGGTGTGGCCAGATGCCCCCAAGACTGTTTCTGCATGAATTCCTCAAGCCCAGAGAGGAAATCAAAGAACTCATGCACGAGAGCGCAGTCTTCCGTTATGTGTGCAGTCCCACTGTCTACGCCTGCCTTTTGTACCCATAACCATAGCTCACTCCACCTTTAACTCCTGGTGGCAAGAACTCCATGATCATATCTTCAGTGAGCCTGTACACTTGGTCTGTGCAGAGTTGATGCCTGATTTTCATCCAACTTTAGAGGTAATATGATGAACCATTGAATCAGACATATCCTCTTTCAATCATGATTTTGACCTTACTTCTCTTATTTTCCCCTTTCTGCCTTGATTTGCTTCCTGAAGAAATCATCGGGACCGAAGACGTGCCCGAGTACATCTCCTCCGATTCCTCCCTAGAAGCAGAGGACGCCACGCCTGGACAGAGGACCAGCCATCAACTGCGCCGCCGCGTTCAGCACCTGGAGCACGGCCTCAGGGACATCACCGCCCATTGCCAAGCCGAGCGCGAGCGTCGCATGGCTCTGGAGGCACTAGTGGGGGGTAAATGCCTCTGACTTCTTCTTGACTTTGTGCCCACATCTGGATTTCTTGCCCCTAACATCCACTCCTCTCGTTTCGGATGTTTCGACGTGGTACAACAACTCGAAAGCGGCTTGGGACAGCTTGGTGGAGGCCGCAAATCATGGTCACCCCCGTGCATTCCAAGTTGCCGTCACGGTGGTCCTGGAACAACTGAAGAGGGAGCAGCCGGAGAAGAAGCAAAGAAAAGATTGAATCGTACTTTCGCTTCTTCCTCCACGCCTTCTGCTTCCCACCTCCTTGAGGTCCTGATCACCAGGGTTGTTGGATGTAAACCTGCAAGAAGCAGTTGTAATGTAGTTTTGTGCTAAGGGCAATGCATCTAGGCACTGGCCATTTCTTCTGTTTGTGAATTTTTTATTCTGAAGGCGGCCTCGTTCTTGAGCGCCGGCTGTTTCTGTGTCAGATGTGTGTAATCCCGTTGCTGGTGATCATCGATCGATCTCAATGCTAGGATAATATTTCTTCAGATATCTTCCATTTATCGCGGCGGAAAATTCTTCTCCTAGTAAAGTTTTCAATACGTATGCATTACCAGGGATGCATGTGACCACACGAAAAGGCCCCTCCCAGTTAGGGGACCATTTGCCGAATTCGCTGTATTTAGTTCCAATCGGCAATAGCGCTTTCCAAACCAAATCTCCTTCTGTGAATTGCCTGACTTTTACTTTCTTGTTATAGTACTTGACAAATCTATCTCTCGCAAAGATCCGAGGTAGGCCAAAAATTGGCATCAAGTCCAGTTGTAGTCAACTTGTCTTCTGGCCATTAGGTTTGTGTCCTTGACCCGCGGGATCAAGTACTACTCGCAACGGTCCCGTGCGGAGTGACCCTGCGAAGAAGGTTCACCGACGATGGGCTGTGATGATGCACTGGAGGTAGAGGAGTTTGTTGTTGTGGGAGACTGCATAGATAATATGTCAGGTTTGTCAGTAGAGCAACATAAGCAAGACTAAATATCTAAAACATAATTCTTATAAGATGAATTTGTTTTCTCTGACAGGCAAAATAGTTGATACAGTCATAAATAAAATCAGCATAGACATACACAGTTCATATTTTACTTAATTATCATACAAGGATAGGTGCTAACCATTTTGACAGGGACACAACTGTTGACGCAAAATGTGCACCTAGCGCCAAGCACACAGCAAGCCGAACAAGCTGGCTTCACACGCGCAAGGAGTCACGAGACGTGCCAGTCAATTTTTCCTGAAAATTAACAAAAGATAAAGTAGTTAGATACCAAAGCTTGGAACTTGCCGGGTGGTACCAGACAGTTCCATATTTACGGCTAGGAAGCCGGATGGGATGACACATAGCTATAAAGAGCTATCTGCCAATAAACTGAAACCATTCGGGAACTTATAAAAGGAAAAGTAACATTGCCGAATGGATGACGTAAGCATGACGGCGATCGGTCTTTGTTTGAGCAAAGATGCATATGCACGAGGCCATGACCGATCCCCATGATAATTAACATTAAATAAATAGATAAAGTAAAGCACTAGCATAAACATGTAATAAACCAAGACATGCATAGATTCAAAGCACTAGTCTACCGCATGTCTAGGTACTTTAAAACCTGTCGGGCACGATGCCAAGCAAATCTATCCACCGCATGATACAACTTGCATGAAAATCGTACCACTTTCCTCAAATAGATCTATCCACCGCATGATACAATCTAAATATGGAGAGCTAAAAGCATATATTATTTAAAGCATAAATTACGCACGTGTTCTACTTGTGAAGAAACATAACCGAATACGGTGAACAATGTACCGATTCGGGGTCCATGAAGAAGGAACAAACATTACCAAGCGAATAAATCTATCAGATTGGTTTGAAATCTAATCCACCGGATGATTAGCTCCAAAGCAACCCAAAAACCTGCATCTACCGCATGATACTCAGTTCTTTCAAGATTTATATCAACGTTGGCAAGCTTGAACCCGCAACACGTAACAACCTAGATCGATTCGGTTTCGGCTATCGGAAATCACAAGATCCACGTGTTAAAACACGAATTCTATTCGCATAAGGATCACGAAAAGGATAAAGCCAATCCAAACCCATCTAGATTGGTCAAAAAGGTGTTACATGAATCTAAACATAAAGTAAAAACTCAAAGCAACACGAGGTAACTTAATGAATCTATTGGATCTTGCCAAAATCCAATAGAGCCGATAACTAGCTTCAAGCTAGATCTTAGCCTACCGCATGGCTCATGACCTAACAAGAAACCCTCTTGAACCAAGCTTGAATCTACCGCATGACACGAAGCATGGTAACAAGACTACTTGCATCAGATCTAAATCCACCGCATGATACTAGACATGATACAAGGTTGCTGGTACTCACGGAGGTCGACGGATCGATGAACCCTCTCGAAGAACTCGACGACACGACAAAAGGACTCTAGGGTTTGGCGTAAGGCTGGTTTGTATTGAAGAATGATTGTGTACGTTACATACATTCAGGGCTCATATTTATACCCAGCCAAGTACAATCTCGAATGGATTCGCTGCCTAACTTATCTCTAAGCTTGATCGCCTATCCATCCATTCGTCCTTCCTGCTTGAGCCACGTCACCGTCCAATCCCGCAAAATCTGCTCAACTGTTCCTTTGCCGAACGGAAGCAGATAGCCGACCGCAGATCTCTTTGCCGAATATATCTAAAAAATCCTTCCTTCCACCGGATGGACTCCTCATCGAGCCAGACCCACAAGTCAGACTCCTTACCAAATTTTGGTGTTAACACATGCCCCTTCAATTGCGGGATAAAAGTGATTTTGTTCCGCAATTGACTCCAGCCACGAACATTTTCAAATCGAATCTGTCAACACCTGTTCTTCTTTCTTCGCAATCCGCCGGAATCCTCGTCTAGATCCAAACCCTAGATCCCCTTGTTCTAAGCTCAAATCCCCAATGGCGGCTCAAAACCAAGATGCTCAGGTAAATTCCCCTCCTGTAAGCTTCATTCGGCATTTAGGTTTTCAATTTTACCTGAGATTTCTTTTCCGCTTTTCTTCAGGAGCCTTCTACTGAGCTTCTGATTCGCACCGAGGCCAATTCAAGATCCTATTACCTTGGTCCCGTGGGAAACTCTGATCCTCGAGATTTCATCGCGGTCGAATCTCAAAGGATTCCTTTCAAAGCGGCTCTATCCCCACCTCCTCGGTGGCAAGATGCTTTCAAGAACCGGCCCTTGCCTCCAATCGCGAGTCGGAAAACTTGGTACCGGAGGATTCTCGCAGACAAGAGTGCCATAACCCAAAACTGGGATACCCTCCGCATTGCTCAGTGCTTGGAGTTATCCTTGGCCGAGACCCCCAAGAATGAAGACCTCCTGATAGCAGCTTGCCATTTTTGGTAAAACGGCGTCAACGCCTTCCTCTTTGGCCACGGCCGGATGTCTCCAACTCGCGGCGATGTGTATATGATCACCGGCCTTGACATTACGGGACCCGTTCAACCCCGGGATTTCGAAGCTTTTCACGGCAAACGGGGGTGAAACCGGGGAGCGGATACAAGAACTACATCTTGAAACACATGAAGGACAATCCCCTTGGTGAAATTGAATACGGGGCATTTCGAACATGTGGCTATGCGAGTTCGTCTTCCGTGGTAAAGCCAATGAGCCTACCCCGAATCACATTGCAATGGCTTCTCGTTTGGTCGGTGGCAACCGCATCCCCCTTGGGAAATTCCTTCTAGGCGGTGTTTACCATATGCTTCACCAAACCCGTCACCCGGATGTATACTAGCCGAGAGGATAACATGTGTCAACGGTCCTTGGTGGTTTGTTCAAATGTGGCCGCATCTTCACATGCATCGGATCGTTGGTGTTGATTTGAACACCGGGCTCTTCCCTTCATCCAATCACCCCGAAGGGGAACCCCAAGCCACCGGAGGATGCCGGAATTATGGAGAAGTCGTTTCAATCGTTCTTATTCAACAGGACATCGGCCCGGCTTTTTAGTCGTTCTTCAAAGGTTTCCGTAATCCTCTCGTGGCTCCCTTATCTGGACAATGACACTTTGATTTTCCCCCGTGAATTCTCTTTTGAATCCGAACGCCAAGATGGGAGATTCCTAGAGATCCTCAACACCATAATCCGCCCATGCATCTTTGCCGGCCGAATTCAATGGAGGAAGGCCGACTTATAGCACTTATGAATATTATCGGCCCAATGTAATGGCTCGGCAACTTGGGTGTGGCCGGATGCCCCCAAGATCGTTTCTCGCATGAATTCCTCAAGCCCGGAGAGGAAATCAAAGAACTCATGCACGATAGCAGAGTCTTCCGTTATGTCCGCGAGTCCCACCGTCTACTCCCGCCTTTTGTACCCATAACCATAGCTCACTCCACCTTTAACTCCTGGTGGCAAGAACTCCATGATCATATCTTCAGTGAGCCTGTACACTTGGTCTGTGCAGAGTTGATGCCTGATTTTCATCCAACTTTAGAGGTAATATGATGAACCATTGAATCAGACATATCCTCTTTCAATCATGATTTTGACCTTACTTCTCTTATTTTCCCCTTTCTGCCTTGATTTGCTTCCTGAAGAAATCATCGGGACCGAAGACGTGCCCGAGTACATCTCCTCCGATTCCTCCCTAGAAGCAGAGGACGCCACGCCTGAACAGAGGACCAGCCATCAACTGCGCCGCCGCGTTCAGCACCTGGAGCACGGCCTCAGGGACATCACCGCCCATTGCCAAGCCGAGCGCGAGCGTCTCCTGGCTCGGGAGGCACTAGTGGGGGGTAAATGCTTCTGACTTCTTCTTGACTTTGTGCCCACATCTGGATTTCTTGCCCCTAACATCCACTCCTCTGTTTCAGATGTTTCTGACAGGTACAACAACCTGAAAGCGGCTTGGGACAGCTTGGTGGAGGCCGCAAATCATGGTCACCCCCGTGCATTCCAAGTTGCCGTCACGGTGGTCCTGGAACAACTGAAGAGGGAGCAGCCGGAGAAGAAGCAAAGAAAAGATTGAATCGTACTTTCGCTTCTTCCTCCACGCCTTCTGCTTCCCACCTCCTTGAGGTCCTGATCACCAGGGTTGTTGGATGTAAACCCGCAAGAAGCGCTTGTAATGTAGTTTTGTGCTAAGGGCAATGCATCTAGGCACTGGCCATTTCTTCTGTTTGTGAATTTTTTATTTTGAAGGCGGCCTCGTTCTTGAGCGCCCTACTGTTTCGTGTCAGATGTGTGTAATCCCGTTGCTGGTGATCATCGATCGATCTCAATGCTAGGATAATATTTCTTCAGATATCTTCCATTTATCGCGGCGGAAAATTCTTCTCCTAGTAAAGTTTTCAATACGTATGCATTACCGGGGACGCATCGACCACACGAAAAGGCCCCTCCCAGTTAGGGGACCATTTGCCGAATTCGCTGTATTTAGTTCCAATCGGCAATAGCGCTTTCCAAACCAAATCTCCTTCTGTGAATTGCCTGACTTTTACTTTCTTGTTATAGTACTTGGCAACCCGCAACTTGTTCTTCTCGATGTTTTCCAGGGCCCTAAGACGGATCATGTGTAAATCGTCTAGCTCATCCATCATTAGGCCACTGTAATCTTTGGAGCTCAAATCTTTCTATAACACAACTCTCTTAGAATCTGATTGCATCTCCCAAGGTAGAACCGCATGGTGATCATAAACCAATTCATAAGGAGAGGTCTTTGTAGCTCCATGGGGGGCCATTCGGTAAGCCCACAGTGCCTCACTGAGTACCGAATGCCACCTTCTTGTCTTCTGGTCGATCTTCTTTTGTATCAGCTTGATCATGATCTTATTAGAAGCCTCCGCTTGACCATTAGCTTGGGAATAATAGGGAGAAGATTTAAACAATTTGATTCCCATGCTTTCGGCAAACTCTCGGAACTCTAGTGACACGAATTGTGCCCCTTGATCAGTTGTGATTGTCTGAGGGATTCCAAACCGATAGATGATGTGCTCCTTGACAAATTCAACCATGTTTTCCGACGTCACCTTCTTCAGTGGGATCGCCTCAACCCATTTAGTAAAATAATCCGTAGCCAAAAGCACGAACTTATGCCCCTTACTAGATGGTGGATTAATCTGGCCAATCAAGTCTATACCCCAGCCCCTGAATGGCCATGGCTTGATGATGGGATTCAATGCTGACGTGGGGACTCTTTGAATATTTCCAAACCTCTGGCAATCCTGACATCCCTTGTAATACTCAAAGCAATCCTTTAATATCGTCGGCCAAAAGCACCCAGCTTGTCTAATAACCCATTTCATACGGTAGGCCGATTGGTGTGCTCCACATATCCCATCGTGCACTTCGCTCATCATGTTCTTGGCTTCTTCTGGACCCGGGCATCGTAACAATACCCATCTAATGATTTATAGAACAAATTGTCATCCAGAAGAACGAATTTTATGGCCTTGTACCTGAGCTTCCCAGAGACCTTTCGGGATGGATCCTTCAAGTAATCAACGATCTGTTTCCTCCAATCATCTTCTGCAAGATCCGTCCCCAGTGCACATACCTCTGCAGCAAACGCTTTTTGACTCTCTTTGTAACTAGAGGCGCTTGGAGCCAGCCTGTTTGCTTCTTCATTATGTTCCCTAGGAATATGCTTACCAACGGGAAGCTCTTCAAGATTTCCCTGCATTCTTCGTAGTAACCCCTCAGCGCTTCACTTTTGCATTCATATTGGCCGTTCAATTGCTTGATCACCAGCTCTGAATCTCCATAAACTTCAACTGAAACGGCCCCAGCTTCTCTCAAATATTGAAGCCCTCGAAGCAGTGCCTCGTACTCGGCCTGATTGTTTGTAACAGTGGGCTGTATAGGGATGGCAAATTCAAACATCTCACCCCTAGGTGAAATTAGTAGGATCCCTACTCCCCCACCTTTACCACATGATGATCCATCAAAAAATAAAGCCCAAGGGGTAATTTCAAGCAAATCAATTGACGGATCGCGATGTTCAGTTATAAAATCGGCAATGATCTGTCCCTTGATAGCCTTTGCCGATTCGAACTTTAACTCGAACTCTGATAAGGCCAAGATCCATTTGCCAATCCTGCCATTCAAAATTGGCATAGATAACATATGTTTTATTACATCGAACTTGGAATACACAGTGCATTCGGCATTCAACAAGTAGTGCCGAAACTTTGTAAACGAGTAGTACACGCACAAGCACAGCTTTTCCGTAGCCGAATACCTGGTCTCAGGATCAAGTAGTTTTCGGCTAAGATACGCTACTACCCACTCCTTTCCTTCGAATTCTTGAATGTTGACGGTGTATTTTGGTGCACCTAGCATGTTCATTACACTTTGGTTTGGATTTGATTATTAAACTAACCCGCCACTAGGCACACTAATCATATAACAAGTTCATCTTTGTGCATGCATTTGGAAGTGTTGTGTTTATGTAGGAAATCATGGACATAAAGGACGGATTCGCAATAAGTTCAAAGGAGCATTCATGGAGTCTTGTTCGTGTTCATGAGCTCGCTGAAATTACTTCCAATGGTGGTGAGGACCGAAGTGCTACGAGGAACACCCCGGGATTGAAGCGTAAAAGATTAAACTTCATGCAAAGAGAGCCTCCATCTTGATCGTAAGGATAACGGCGTCAAAATCATCCAAGTGGAAGGGGCAAAGTAGATAAGTGCACGAGGACCCACGGAGCAAAAAGGGCGACCGAACCGGCCGAAACCGGGCTCGGGCCGACCGGCCCGGTCGGATCGGCCCGCCCACTTCGGCACCGGTTCGGTCCCGTCTTCCTTGCCCTCGAAGGATCTTCGACCCTAAAACCCCCGACGCGCCGCCAACACGGGAGGAGGAGTTATTCGCACCGAGAAGGCCATCTACAAGCTAGAGAGAGAGGAGGAGGATCTCCGGCCGGAGATCAACCACCTCGAAGGAAGCACCCTCTCGTGGAGAAGAAGGAAGACACGGCGGAAGGGAAACCATGATCAACGGTGCCATGACTAGCACCTTGATGGGGTAATCTTCTCATTCGTCCATGGGTTATAATCGATATTGAGATGTAATCGCACTTTGTCGGATTATCTATCTATCATCTTGTGTTGAACATACTTTAATGCTTAAGGCTTGCAACCGTGCCATAGAGGGAGTAGAGCTCCAATGCTTCCTTGGATCCATTCAATACGCCGTGGCCATCAAAGGTCTAGTCATGAATACCTTCGCGTAGTGACAGTACGAGAGGAGGGAAAGGGCGAAACCGTGGTCACAACCCCGATAGATTAGATTGGTTTTCATGTCTTTAAGCGATTGCATGCACTAGTATCGTAGACTCGTGGGCGAGTGTCTTCTTCCTTGATCGTTTATCATTCTCTCTAGTGTAGTTTAGTTGTTTTCTAGTATAATATAGTTAGGGTTTTAGTAGCTAGTGTGTCGTTGTTGATCGAACGCTTGTAATCCCCTTGCTCCGCGGATTGACAAGAACCTTGGGAATCCCGTGGTGAAAAAGGTGTGGGGTCCGTACGCTTGCGGATCGTAGAGGGATACGTCTTTTATCCGTCAACAAGCCCCTTTTTCTGGCGCCGTTGCCGGGGAGCAAGTTAGTTTACATCGTTTGATTTGCATCTAACTTAGTTTTATATTTTAGTTCATCTTTTATTTGCTTTATCTAACATATATTATCAGAAAAACACTTGTTTCTTTTTTTTGTTTTTGTTTTTATCTTATTGTCTAGATGGAGTTCGTTAATCAACCCGTGGAAGAACCGAGAAATCATTAAGGGATTACGCTAGCCCTCGATGTGAAGACATAAAGGTACAAGAGTCGGATTCGAAGCTCGAAGCGACCAAGTATGAAATTAAATCCAAGATCATGAAGATGGTGGCGGAAAACCCATTTGAAGGGATGGTTACGAGAGAACCCATATAGACACATAAGGGATTTCACGACAATAAGCAACACGGTGCGTCAAGAAGGAGTTCCCGATGAATGGTTCAAATGGAATCTCTTTCCCTACTCACTTGCCGGCAAAGCAAAAACATGGTATTCGGTTGCGTCCTTTGAAGTTGAAGGCAATTGGAACAAGTTGACAAAGAAGTTTTGCGAGAAGTTCTTTCCAATGAGCAAGGTTCAACATATAAGGAGGCAAGTGATCAATTTCATGCAAGGAGAAGAGGAAGGGATAGACCAAGCACCGGGATAGGTTTAATGAATTAATCGAACAAGGACCAAAACTCGGCTTCACCGGTGACGTACTCTTGCATACATTTTTCTTTTCCCTAACCCCTAGTTGCATGCGACACGTCGAAATGTGTGCGGTGGGGATCTCATGGAGAAAACACTCACGGAAGCCGCCCAACTTCTACAAAAAGTTAGTAAAGCGGCCGCCATGCGTAGAGATTGGGAAACAAGACTTGCGGAAGAGCCGGAATTCAATTCGAGGAAGAAGAAGCTTGCTGATTTTTCTAAAGAGGCAACCCCGGAAGTCACAAAAGAGGAACCGATCATGGAAAAGCTTGAACAAGAACACATCAAGTCAAGAACTACACCAAACGTCGACTTCGTCGCACCAAATGAGACGAACAAGAGAAGCATGTCGAGCGCGAAGCCACTAAGGGAGTTCGAGCCAATGGATTGGGTTCCTATTGATTACGGAGAAGTATTCGACAAGAGAAGACCGTTCCCTAATCAAAAGGGAATGGCAAGAGCATTGGAAGTCGATTTCCCACCGGAGAAGAAAGCTGAAAATTCATACGACCTTGAAACCACCGGTGAGATTTTTGAAAAGCTCTTTGGAGATGACGTGGTGGATCCGGAACATATTGCCGAGGTGAAGAGGATCATGGAGATCAAGCCCGAAGCATCACCATACGCTCGCCTTGCTGAAATTTATTCGATCGGATCCGAAGAAGAAGAGAAGATGACGCCGCACTTGAGTTGCGAGATCAACGGAGTTCAATGCAAAGCTTTATGCGACATCGGAGCCTAAGTAAGTGTTCTATCTTCTAAAATTTACGATAAAGTTCAATACCACAACCTAGACTTAGCTCCAACATCAACGAAATTAATTATGGGAGATGGTAGAACTATCAAACCTCTAGGTATTGCTTGCAACATGAAAGTAAAAATCTCTAGAAACTATATACCAACCGATTTCTTTGTTATTGATGCTTACCATGGTAATTCTGATCATATAATCTTAGGTAGGCCTTTTCTTAAGTTGGTTGATGCCGTGTTAGATGCCGGAGAAGGCAAAGTAACAATGAACCTTAATGGAACAAAGTACACATATAACTTTCTTCGTGCTTCTAAACACCTTACTCCTTTTCCTCCCGAAGATGAAGAAGTAGAAGAGATAGATAGTCTTTGTTTTGTTGAAACCCTTAGAGACCCGCTGCAAAGAGCGATGGAAAATCAAATTAGTAATCAACAAGATGAAGAACTAGAGGAAGCAACAAAAGGCTTAGAGCCACATGATGGTAGCGTGGAGGAAGAGAAGTTCGAAGACATAGGAGAAATCAAACCCGAGGAGCCACAAGTGCCCGAAGTAGACCTTAAACCTTTGCCCAAGGGATTAAAATATGAATTTTTGGGTCCGGACAAAACTTATCCAGTCATTGTGAGCGACGAGTTGAGTCCCGAAGAAAATGAAGCGTTGCTGATTTTATTGAAAAAACATAGGAAGGTGATTGGATATTCAATTAATGATCTCAAAGGTATTAGCCCAGCCTTTTGCACTCATCGTATACCAATGGAAGACCAATGTAAGCCTGTAGTGGACCACCAAAGGAGGCTAACCCATGCCATGCGAGAAGTAGTAAAGAAAGAGGTTATCAAGTTACTTGATGCCGGAATCATCTACCGGTTCCGCTTAGCGAATGGGTGAGCCCGGTACATTGTGTGCCGAAGAAAGGAGGTTTAACGGTGGTGAAGAATGAGAAGAACGAGTTGATACCGCAAAGAACCGTGACCGGGTGGCGGATGTGTATTGACTACCGTAAGCTTAACAAAGCGACGAAGAAAGATCACTTCCCCCTACCGTTCATAGACGAGATGCTCGAGAGGTTAGCAAACCACGCTTATTTTTGCTTTCTCGATGGATACTCGGGGTTCATGCAAATTCCTATTCACCGGAAGATCAACATAAGACAACATTTACGTGTCCTTACGGAACGTTTGCATATAGGAGGATGCCCTTCGGCCTATGCAACGCTCCGGCCTCTTTTCAACGTTGCATGATGGCCGTGTTTTCAGAATTCATCGAAGAGATTGTTGAAGTGTTTATGGATGATTTTTCCGTTTATGGGAAGACGTTCATGGATTGCTTAGCAAACCTAGAAAAGGTCCTTACAAGGTGTGCGGAGGTTGATTTGGTTTTAAATTGGGAAAAATGCCACTTCATGGTTAAGCAAGGCATAGTGCTCGGACATGTTATATCCGAGAGAGGAATTGAAGTGGACAAGGCTAAGGTAGAGACGGTTGAGCAACTCCCACCTCCTACGGATATTAAGTCCTTAAGGAGCTTTCTAGGCCATGCCGGATTCTATAGAAGATTTATAAAGGACTTCTCGAAGATCACTAAGCCTTTAACGCACCTTCTTCAAAAGGATGTGGCTTTCGACTTTGATGAGAAGTGTCTAGCGGCATTCGGACCTTGAAAAATGCGTTGGTGAGTGCTCCCATCATTCAACCTCCGGATTGGAGCCAACCTTTCGAGATCATGTGTGACGCAAGTGACTACGCCGTAGGCGCGGTCTTGGGACAAAGAAAGGAAGGCCGAGTTCACGCCGTTTACTACGCTAGCAAAACTCTTAGTGGGGCACAATTAAATTACGCTACTACGGAAAAAGAATTGCTAGTGGTGGTATTCGCTTTCGAAAAATTCAGATCTTACATCGTGAACTCGAAAGTCATTGTTTACACCGATCACGCAGCCATAAAGTATCTCTTGGCTAAGAAGGAAGCTAAACCACGTTTGATTCGTTGGATCCTTCTTCTCCAAGAGTTCGATGTTGAAATTCGTGATAAAAAGGGGGTGGAAAATGTTGTGGCCGATCATTTGTCTAGGATGAATCGTGGACAAGATGATAAAGAGCCCATAGAAGATAAGATGAGAGATGACCACCTCTATAGAGTGCTTGATAAAGATACTTGGATGATCGACATCATTCGAGCAATTCGAAAGATGCCCCTCGATCACCTAGACAAAAACACTCAAAGGAAGATAATTTACGAAAGTAAGAAATATTTTTGGGATGCACCATACCTCTTCAAGCTTGGCAATGATGGAGTGATGAGAAGATGTGTGCCAAGAGAAGAGAGGCTTGAGATTCTAAGGAAGTGCCACTCGGCGAGTACGGTGGGCACTATAGCCATTTTCGAACCGAAGCAAAAGTATGGTCAAGCGGGTTCTATTGGCCGGAGATGCATGAAGATACTAAAAGATATGTTGCGTCATGCCCCGAATGCCAAAGAACCGGAAACATCTCTCAAAGAAATTCTATGCCTTTGAAATACAACTTGCAAATCGACATATTCGATGTATGGGGCATAGACTTCATGGGGCCTTTTAAAAACTCATTTGGATTCGAGTATATACTCGTTATGGTTGATTATGTATCCAAGTGGGTAGAGGCTATACCATGTCGTAAAGCTTCCACGGAGGAGTCCATCACTATGATCAAGAACGTGATTTTTCCCCGTTTCGGTACACCGAGAATCTTGATAAGTGATGGATGAACTCATTTCACCGGAAGAACTTTAAAAAGTGCTTGTCCAAGTTGGGAATTGAGCATAGGGTCTCCACGGCCTATCACCCACAAACCAACGGACAAGCGGAAACGTCAAATAGGCAATTAAAAAGCACACTCAACAATACCATAGAGAAGGGAGGCAAGGATTGGTCAAAGAAATTAGACGGAGCTTTATGGGCTTATCGAACGGCGTTTAAAACACCGATAGGTATGACCCCTTATCAATTCGTCTATGGAAAAGCCTGCCACCTTCCGGTTGAGTTGGAACATAAAGCCTATTGGGCGATTAAAGAGATGAACCTTGATCTCGATGCCGCGGTGGTGAAACGGAGGATTCAAATAAGCGAGCTAGAGGAGTTGAGGTTGAAAGCTTATGAAAACGCAAGCATATACAAAGAGAGAATCAAAATGTGGTATGATAAAAGATTGAAGAAAAAAGAATTCAAAGAAGGAGATAAGGTCCTCCTCTACAATTCGAGGTTTAAAACCTTCGGAAAGGGGAAATTGCAAAGCAAGTGGGACGGACCTTATGTTGTGCATTCGGTGTTCTCCAACGGAGCGGTGACCATTATGGATATAAACGGCGATCAATTTGTGGTGAATGGACAGCGGCTTAAGGTTTACTACAAACTCGATGTCGTGCCCGTTCATCATGTTGACGTCTTTACCATGGAGGAAGAGCCCGAACGTCCCGCCTAGGACGAAAAACAAGGCACCAACTTCTCGTAAATAATTTTTCTTTTAGTTCTCTCGGAGTTTTTCGCGAAGATTTACGGGCCAACGTTTTCCCATGGGCCGAGGACGAAAAAAAATAGGGCGGTGTGCAAAAAACCGGACCGGCCCGGCCCCCGAGGCGGGGGTGGGCCGGCCGGCCCGGTCGGATCGGCCCGGGGGGCCCGACGCCCGATGTCCCCGAATTTCGCCCGAACCGCTCCTTTTCGACTTCCTTGTTTGGTCGAAAATTTTAAGGGAAGTGTAAAAAAGGAAAATAAGGTTTCCGCAGCTTTTCCCTCGAACTATATATTTGGCCGAATTGGGAGCTCGAGAATCAAATCTTTCAAGCAATGTGTTGCACCCTTGTAGCAGCCATTGAGCCTCCAAAAAGCTTAGGGTTGAAGGTAGAAGCCAAGAAGCCATCGATGGAGGAGGCGATGCGATGCGAGGTCAAGCTACCCGTCAAGAGGACCGCACGTATCCGTTGCGGAGGACGTGTCCCGACCGGAGCTCTTGCATCTCGCCACCCCGTCAAAGGAGAGAAGGTCCCTACACCCGTTCGAAGGTCGGCACGTCTCCAAGGCATCAAGCGCAAGGATTACAAGGAGGTATCGCCGGAGCCTAAGGATTATGGGGATAGCGACTACTCCGACGATCGTAGCCCGAGCTCGTGGGCGGCCGCCGGTAGAGATGATGATGATTGGGATGAGCATCCTTATGAAAGGACTCCCGAAGGCCCCAACGGCGACGGCAACGGCGGTGGCGAAGGCGACAACAATGGAGGTGGCGACGACGGTGGTGACAACGGTGGAGATTATGGCGACGAAGGCCCCTTCGGATTGCATCCGGTGTGTTGTCGAGTTTGCCGTCAATCCATCACAGCTCTCTACGCGTCGGCCGACGAATGTCTTCAAACCATGGAAGCGATGAAGCGGCGTATGGAGGACTTGGAGCGCGTAGTTGAAGATGACTACAAGTTCCTTAACCGCAACGTGCGCAAGCTTTTCGGCATGGTTGGAAACATGAGAGGCAAGTGGTGCAAAGCTTGCTTGAAGCACCACTAAATCTAGTTTTCCCCTTAGGATTTTTGTAAGATACGACGAGGACGTCGTATGTTTTAAGTGTGGGGGAGAGCTAGCCTTAGCTTTTGAACTTCAAGTTTAGGTTCGGTTTAATCTTCGTGTGAGAGTCTTAGCGTTTTAATGAGTCTTTAGTTTTCGAGTCTGTTTTTAAATTTTTGCAAGCATCTTAAATTAGTGTTGAGTCAAGAAAACCAAATAAAAAGAGTCTTATATATATCTTTGTGTTTTATGTATTGTTTATCTTTATTTACTTGTTTGTCTAATCTTCGATTCTTGATATATGAACACAAGTATGTGGTTTGAAAATCGTTTACCGTGGTGCTTAGTGGAATCGCTACTACTTAAAGTACCCATACCGCACTTCGATCTTGAGCTTCACATGCTAGTTGTGCTATGTTCGATGCTAAAAATTGGAGGATTTCAGTTCTGAAAATTATATTAAAACCTTTGTAATAAAGGTTAGCAAAATCTCTTTTTCCAAGTTGAGAGTATAAAAAAAATTCCTATCCAAAGCCAAGTTTGTTTTTTTCGCTCCACCATAAGTGTGATTAGCACGATGAGTTAGGCTAGGACCCTTCTCTCTTGGTGAGTTTTAATTTCAAGCAATGATCATGTCCTTGTGCTTATCTTTTGTTGCTAGCCTCGTCATTTATTCGGTTCATGACTTTCATAACGAAAGTCATGTATATCACTGGATTCCATACCCAACCCTATACATCTCTTTTGAACATCGTATTCCTTGAACACAACCTATTTTCAAAGTTTCGTCTCGTCTCTAGCATGATTTATTTAAAAAATTCAGATTGTGCATGCGAGAAAAGGGAGAATTGAAAGCTTTGAAAAGTTGTCAAGAGAGAGAAAAATAAAGAGAAAAAGTATGTGTATGGAAAAGAAAGAAGGAAAAGAAAAAAAAAATCATATGTGAATGAAAGAAGAAAAGAAAAAAAGAGAGAAAGATGAGTTAGCAATGAAGATATGAGAGGGATGGATCAAGTGAAAGAAAAGAAAAATAATAAAGTGTAAGGAAGGATGTCACGTTGATTGTGAGACGAAACTTTTACTCTATTTCCAACCATGTGCAATCCGACAACGAGGACATCATTGGTGCCTTGTGGTCACAATTTTCTTTTGCCCTTGCACATGTCCACCATTCTAAATCTTCTCGTCCTTGATATCCCTACATATGGTTAATTCTCATGATCATTGGCTTTGAAAGGTAGACAATCATTAGAGGAAGTTCTTAGTTTGACAATATTTGTGTTGATTGCGCTAGCCCTACCTATAGCTCCACCTTTACATGATATATGAGAGATTAATGGGAGGTGAGTGTTTTATAAAATTTGGTTAGGATAACCACTTCATATGAGTGACTTGAGAAAGCTTGGAGAAAGGTTTTTGTCTAATACTTGTTGCAGGAATTTTTGTTTTAAAAATCATAAAAACCCTCCGATGGAAGCAAAGAAGTAAGTATGGCTGAAATTGAAAGCTTCGAGTGAAGAGTTTGAGTTGTGGGGTAAATCTTGACGTGGTAAAAATTCTAAACGCCCATGTTTATGTTTGATTATCATTACTTTGTGTTTATGTATTAAAGATGAAGGGATTGACTAACTTGTGAAGAAGGATAAGTGATACACGATTACACACCTTGGACGAAGTTCTTTTACGAGTACTTGCTCGAGGACGAGCAAGAGCTAAGTGTGGGGGAGATGTTGATGGTGTATTTTGGTGCACCTAGCATGTTCATTACACTTTGGTTTGGATTTGATTATTAAACTAACCCACCACTAGGCACACTAATCATATAACAAGTTCATCTTTGTGCATGCATTTGGAAGTGTTGTGTTTATGTAGGAAATCATGGACATAAAGGACGGATTCGCAATAAGTTCAAAGGAGCATTCATGGAGTCTTGTTCGTGTTCATGAGCTCGCTGAAATTACTTCCAATGGTGGTGAGGACCGAAGTGCTACGAGGAACACCCCCGGGGATTGAAGCGTAAAAGATTAAACTTCATGCAAAGAGAGCCTCCATCTTGATCGTAAGGATAACGAGCGTCAAAATCATCCAAGTGGAAGGGGCAAAGTAGATAAGTGCACGAGGACCCACGGAGCAAAAAGGGCGACCGAACCGGCCGGGAACCGGGCCCGGGCCGGCCGGCCCGGTCGGATCGGCCCGGCCCACTTCGGCACCGGTTCGGTCCCGTCTTCCTTGCCCTCGAAGGATCTTCGACCCTAAAACCCCCGACGCGCCGCCAACACGGGAGGAGGAGTTATTCGCACCGAGAAGGCCATCTACAAGCTAGAGAGAGAGGAGGAGGATCTGCGGGCCGGAGATCAACCACCTCGAAGGAAGCACCCTCTCGTGGAGAAGAAGGAAGACACCGGCGGAAGGGAAACCATGATCAACGGTGCCATGATCAGCACCTTGATGGGGTAATCTTCTCATTCGTCCATGGGTTGTAATCGGTATTGAGATGTAATCACACTTTGTCGGATTATCTATCTATCATCTTGTGTTGAACATACTTTAATGCTTAAGGCTTGCAACCGTGCCATAGAGGGAGTAGAGCTCCAATGCTTCCTTGGATCCATTCAATACGCCGTGGCCATCAAAGGTCTAGTCATGAATACCTTCGCGTAGTGACAGTACGAGAGGAGGGAAAGGGCGAAACCGTGGTCACAACCCCGATAGATTAGATTGGTTTTCATGTCTTTAAGCGATTGCATGCACTAGTATCGTAGACCCGTGGGCGAGTGTCTTCTTCCTTGATCGTTTATCATTCTCTCTAGTGTAGTTTAGTTGTTTTCTAGTATAATATAGTTAGGGTTTTAGTAGCTAGTGTGTCGTTGTTGATCGAACGCTTGTAATCCCCTTGCTCCGCGGATTGACAAGAACCTTGGGAATCCCGTGGTGAAAAAGGTGTGGGGTCCGTACGCTTGCGGATCGTAGAGGGATACGTCTTTTATCCGTCAACACCGATCCAATGGTTTGGGTATCGACCGCCACGTACAACTTGAAAGGCTTATCCAGTCGAGGAGGGACCAACACCGGTGGCTCCTTCATGTACTTGCTTGATCTCATCGAAAGCCTTTTGTTGTTCATCGCCCCATGTGAACTTCTAATCTTTCTTTAGCTTCAACGAAGGAGAGAATGGCAAAACCTTCTGTGACAAATTTGAAATGAATCTTCTCACGAACTTAATTTTGCCGAGCAGTGATTGCAACTCCTTGAGATTAGTTGGAGGAACAACTTCATCGATGGCCTTCATGCTCTTCTTGCCAACTTCAATTCCCCCCTCGTGGACTAAAAATCCCAAGAACTCTCCAGCTGATACCCCAAAAGCGCACTTGTTTGGATTCATCTTTAAACCATGCTTCCGGGTGCACTCCAAGGTCCTCTTCACATCTTTCAAATGTGAGTCATGACTTAGGGACTTGATTACCACATCATCAATGTAGATTTCCACAACTTTGCCGATCAACTCGTGAAAAATGTAATTCATGGCTCCCTGATAAGTTGCACCGGCATTTTTTAACCCAAATGTCATGACTATCCATTCAAACAGGCCTATATGACCAGGACATCTGAAGGCCGTCTTTGATATGTCTTCTATTGCCATGAAGATTTGGTTGTATCCCGCATTGCCATCCATGAAACCGATCACTTTGTGTCCAGTGCGGCGTCAATCAACAAATCGGCAATAGGCATGGGGTAACCATCCATCGGCGTAGCTCGTTCGGATCCCCCGAAATCTATGCGGACCCTCATCTTTCCATTCTTCTTGTAAACGGGGACAATGTTAGAAATCCACTCCGCATATCCGCATGGCCGAACAAAGTTTGCATCAAGTAATCTTTCAACTTCTTTCTTCACATCGGCCGATACCTCATCCTTGTAGATTTTCCGGGTGGTTGCTTGTATGGTTTGAAACCAGATTTGATTGGCAACCGATGCTCAACGATAGAACGATCCAGTCCAGGCATCTCCGAATAATCCCAGGCGAAGCAATCTTTGTATTCCTTGAGCAACTTGATTAATTCTTCCCTGAAGTCTGGCTGCAAGTTTGCGCTGATGAACGTCGGCCTTGGCTTATCACCGCTTCCAATGTCAACCTCTTCTAATTTATCAGCCGACATAAATCCTCGCCCCAACTTGCCATCAGTGCCATCTACGGGGTTCTCCATCAAAAATTACTATAAGAGCCGACTGCTTGAATCGGCTGTTGATCGCTGCTGATAGGTTCAACAGGACCTTCTCCCCAGTCTTTCCCTGAGAAGCAGTCAATGCCTTGATACTCCCAGAAAGCTGGTTCCATGTTTGCAACGCTCACGGAGTCATCTGCTTGGACAACCTCAATATCATCATCCACCCATTGGATGAGCTGCCGGTGCATGGTGGATGGGACGCAAAGCAATTGGCATGAATCCGGTCTCGTCCAAGCAATAGGCTGTAGGCTCCTTTACCTTCGATAACAAAGAAGGTAGTGAGCAGTGTCTTGGACCCGATCATCAGATCCACGTGAGCGCATCCCTTGGTGTCTGAAGGATTTCCAGTGAAATCGTTCAGTATTATACTTGTAGGCGTCAGATCGCTAGGGCTCATGCCAAGTTTCCTGAAGGTGGTGTACGGCATTACGTTGACTGCTGCTCCACCATCGACAAACATCTTGGTCAATGGCTTGCCATTGACGTATCCTCTCTAGTACAGCGGCCTCATGTGTCGATTTTTGGCCGGTTTGTCGAAGATTGCCTGCTTGGCCAGCACCAGTTGTGCCATCATCCCCTCGACCTGCTCATCATCTAGGGACGCCTCTTCCGGCACAACCTGGTTAGCAGAAGCCATGAATTCGTTCGGCAGAAAATATACCATGCATGTTGGAGCTAAACGCCTTGACCCTTCCGGTTGGTTTTTTGGACGCCACACCTGCTTCGTTTGGATCCCGGCCTGCCTCAGTTCACGGTTCCTCAAGCGTCGAACCCGTCTCTTCTGACTTTTCCGTAGGCCAGGCGGGCACCATTGCCCCTTCTACCAGATGTACTCGTCCTCATCCTCTTCTTGATCAGCCCACCTTAGATCAGCTTGCCGCTTCCTGGGGTGATCAATGATTTCAATTTTTGGCACCGATCCTCGTTAGGGTGGATCCTTCCAATTCTGTCATGGACGGATCGGCGATTGGCAGTCTCCTGCCTGTACTCAAAATATCTGTCACTGCACTCAGGACAGTTCCTCAGCGTGGGCAGCTTCAAACCCTCGTTCCAATAGTGCCTGAAGAACGCACATCCCCAGTGCGCGCGCTCCAGCTCGCGCGTGTTTTGCTCCAGGTCCCTTCAGTGTGCTTCCTCTTTGGCCCTGCGCTTCTCCTCCTTGTATCTTCGCTTCTGGTAGCGCTCTTTTTCCATCTGGCGCTGCCACTTGTTGAGGAGGATGCGCGTGGTCACCCTGGGCTTGGCTCTGGATGATTCCCCGATTTCGATGTGGCTCTTGAGAATGCGGGGGGCTTCACCATGCACCTGTTCCAGAGTTACTTGGCGCTCCGGGTCCACCGCTCCATCCTATCTAGCCCTGGCTGATGTCAAGACCTTGACCTTGCCCTTCTCCTTAGCCGTCACCATGTTGACGGAAAAGCCCACCATGTTCTGAGGGAAAGGCTGGCCATCCAGCTTCATCTTGTTGTCAAATTTGAGGTGCCCCTCCTGGACGGCTTTCTGGATCTTCATCCTGAAGACCCTGCAGTCGTTGATGGAGTGCGAGTCCCTGTCGTGGAAGCCACAGTAACGTTTCCCCTTGACTCCATCGGGCCGAAGCATGGAATGCCCTTCAGGCAACCTGATCCGGCCTTCCTTTACCAGGAGCTCAAACAACTGTCAGCTTTCGTGATGTCGAAGTCGTAGGTGCCCTTGGTCTGTTTGACCAAGCGCGGATTCATCGTTAATGGCTCTTTCCCCCCACATGATTTCGGCTGCGGCCACATCCAGTTCATCATCAGAATCCTCGATCAGATCGGCCTTGTCTAAGAACTGGTTGTAGATGTTCGCCACGTCATGCTGCTTGCCAAACCTGGCATCCTTCTTGAAGCCATATGCCTGGTTGCTCATCAACGACAGCTTTTGAGACAACTGGCCCAAGTTTTCAAACTCCATACCAAAAAGTTTCTCACGTACAGCCGGCAGCATCCCGGCGACGGCCATGTCAGCCAACTGGTCATCTGGCAAGTTGAGCGAAAAGCACATGCCTTTAACCTCCCTAAATCTCCTGAGAAATTCCAATGGCGTCTCGCTGTGCCTCTACTTTAGGGTGGCAAGGTCGATCAGCTTCTTCTCTGAGCTGCCGCTGAAATAGTGGGCGTAGAATTTCCTTTCTATGTCTTTCCACCTGCTAACTGACTCAGGGGGCAAGGACGAAAACCACTGGAACGCCGGGCCCGTCAGTGACGCGGGGAAGTAGCGGACCCTGAACGTTTCCTCGGCTGAGCATTCTCCAAGCTGCATCAGGTAACGAGCAATGTGCTCCACCGTGCTTGTGTCGTCTTGCCCGGAAAATTTCGTGAACTCCGTCGGAGGTTTCACCCTTGGCGGAAGGAGCATGTTGAAGTACCATTCTGGGAACGGCGGCTTGTAGGCAGGTCCCTGCATTTTTGGCTTGAGGCCAAACTGATTTTGCATCAACTCGGCCATCTTCCGCGCCAGGGCGTCGTCCTCTTGTGCGCCTGCATGTGGCGCATAACCTGGATGCGGGAAAGCGTCAATGGCTCCATAGTTTCCTACCTCATGGTAGCCTCCGCCGTATAGGTTCCTCTGCAGCCAGTTGTTCGCCGGAGCAATCCGGTGGCCGGAGGCAAGCGGGGCCCAGGCGAGCCGAACTCTAGGTCCCCGTACGTGGGCTGGTACGGGTTTGGCTGTTGCACAGGTTGACCCGTGCTGCCCTGCGGTGGTGGCTGGATTGGCTGCCCTCCCCGAGGCCCGCGGTGGGGGGGCTGAACTGGTTGACCCCCAGTGCCTTGCGGAGGGGGCTGGAAAGCTTGACTTCCAGCGCTCTGAGGAGGAGGCTGAATTGGCTGGCTCCAAATTTGACTCAACAAACGGAATGTACACTAAACAATGAAATTAATGAATACATGGTGATTTTAGAAAAAATTCAGAAAAAAAGTATCAAACTTGGAGTAAAAACGACGAAGAAATACTTGTTACAACATTTGGTTGCACATTAAAAGGAGAAATGGGAACCATTCTTCATTTGAATAGAACTGGCCCCCACAGTCATTTGAATAGAACAAAGGGGAAGCAGAGGGCATCGCCAACATCCCGACTTCCCGATAAAATCAAATCTACGTTTAGTAATATCTAATAATTTACATTCAAGATAGATAATGTTCATATTGATGCTTGCGCCTACACCCTGATGTTCATCCTGCTCACAGCGTACTCCACGGCGGGGCGGAATTTACACGTCCAGAGGTCGAACTCATGACGGATGCGACACTCAGCACTGCAGTAGTGGATGATCTCTTTTTATATCCGACCCGTAGCGCCTACATCCCGCTTCCCAAATGCAGATGTGGGGATTTTGGACGGGCAGCAACGGAATGTCGTCGTCGTCACCGTCATCAAGCCAATACAACCACGAAATGTTGTCGAGATCCTGCTTGTTGAGGTAGCGCAGCCGCCGCAGGCTGTGGTTCTTCCACCGGCCGTCAGGGGGCGACGGGCCGTCGCTGATTTCCTGGAGTAGTGCCATTGCTTCGGGGTCCGCCGGGTTGAACAGTACTTCAGCATTGCTAAAAACTACTTGGCACTGGAGTCTTCAGCAGCGGCGACATCTCGGATGAGCTTTAGACCGTTATCAGGGTTCCACCGCCTCATCAACCTCACCATCCCCTCGAAGCACAATGCCTCCAGATGATTGGCCTCGCGGAAGCGCCGCTCAAAGCACGACCTAACGTAGCAATTCTTGCACGCCAGACGAAGTTCACCCAGCGACACGTGCAGTAGTACCTCATTGGAGTTGCAGATGCACTGGAACGTGCCACAGATTTTATTGCGAAGGTTTAGAAAATGGAAAACAGCCACATCCTTGATGGAGTGGATGATGATCTTGGTGAGAAGTGCATCTGGCAGCAGCAGCATCAAGCACACCGCGGCGGCCACCAAGGAGAATGGATGAAATAGCACAGCGACAGGGTTTGGAATTTTAATGGCGACGAGGGTTGAAGTTGGCGGCGACGAGGGATGAAGTTGGCAAGGAGGATTGAAGTTGAAGAGGGATGAAGTTGCCGACTAGGATTGAAGTTGAAGGAGGCGACGAGCTCGAGGGTTGAAGGTTGAAGTTGGCGCCTCGGCCATGTCGTAATAAAACAATAAATGGAAATTGAAAAGGCGCCGCAGTTTGGTTGCTGCCGTTGACAAGTGGGACCGACATCATAGCCCCACCCCTTCTCCTTCCAGCGTAAGTGAAAGGCGACGCGAGGCTTCGCGCCCGAGACGGAGCCCGATGCGCACTCGAGTCGCACGTACTGGCAGTAATGGAGCAGTGGGTGGGGGCAGAGACGCCTGACGGTTCCGCGTCTTGTCAATATAACTCCCTCGCCTAGTCACCCTCCCCTGCTACCTCCCCTGCTTCTTCCATAAGCTTATCATCTTTTTCTTCACTTCTTCATCCTCCTCGCGATTCACCACTACAAATCTTCGGTCACCGGGAGAAGGAGGAGATGGCGTCGAGGAGCCCACCGCAGTCGAAGCGGGGACGAAGGGGAAGGAGCCAGTGGCCAAGGACGCTGACGAGGAACCGCTCTTCGACGACAAAAATTTCGCCGCTGAGTTGCTTAGTTGCGCCTTCAGAAAGCTTGAAGGTGTTGGCGAGGCCTTCGACATCAAGGAACATCATGATGCGTACAAGGATCCAAACTTGAAGGGTCTCACCTTCAGGATCCACGGGTTGGCTGAGAAGCTCGAGAACCTCCCCGTGGGCAAGCGGGCTGCCCGCCACCACTTCTTCTTCGACAACGACTGCTCCGACGGCAGCCACGGCGACGACAACGGCGACAACGACAGCCAAGGCGGCGACGGCTGGACTCTGACTAATTGATAGACTCCTCTACCAATTAGTAAAAATAATGTCTGTGTGCTTTTGTGTCTTCGTCCGGTTCTTGGACATGAACTGCTTAGTTTGTCTGTCAATCATGAACTGGTTAGTTAACTAGCTTGGTTGTTAGATTTTGTATGTCATGAACTCGATCTAATATACGCGAGATTAACTGGAGATCTGTTGTGATGAATTAGATCTGCTGACGCTGACGCTTACGCGTGGGTCAATGTCATTGGCGACGATGGTTAGTGAACCCAGATCGCATTTGTTGGCAGTTGGGTCCGGGCGGGCAGGCAATAGTTATCTTTTTAATATTGGCTGCTGACGCTGACGCGTGGGCCTGCCACCATTTTGTTTGGAATGAAACTTGCTTCCCTAAATTATTAGAGCCCATAAAACAACACCTAAAAATCATAAAAACATGAACAATTCGTATTTGGACATTGAGTGTTTGAATAAAATATCAACAGTCAAACTTGTGTGCCCAAAATTCCTATATTTCGTTTTTACACCCCATGGTAATTATATAATAATTCTAATAACATCAAATTTGCTCTAAAAAATCTACAAATTGACTTGGCAACATAATTTGGGTACCTAAACTTGTCTTCGAAATTTCAAGTGGTTTAGATGAAGGAATAATATACTTGTGTACAAATGTCTTCATCTCTCACGTAGTTTCCTAGAATGTTTGGTTGAACATTGAAGTTTTCCACACTTTGAAACATGTTCAAACTCATATGCATTTGAAAACTAACAAAACCTTGTGTTCACTTTAAGCTTACGAAATGTAAAGTTCCATCACTAATGGTTGTGTAAAACAAATATTATTTGTATGTTGTACTTACAAAGAACAAAACAAGGCATATAAACATCACTCAACAAACGGAATGTACACAAAACAATGAAATTAATGAATAGATGGTGATTTTAGAAAAATTTAGAAAAAAAGTATCAAATTTGAACTAATAACGACGAAAAAATACTTGTAATAACATTTGATTGCATATTAAAAGGAGAAATGGGAACTGTTCTTCATTTGAATAGAACTGGGCCCCACAGTCATTAGCGACGCAGGGCTGATAACCCGCGTCAGATTTGCTGCTCTCCCAAAATTTTACACAGATAATTCGAGCATCATACAAAAGCTAATCTACTACTACTGATTTCCTATTCTTTGTGCGAACTTCACCATTTCGCAGCGCAGCCTACAGTCTTCGCTGCAAAACAAAGAAATTCGAAGCCATCCTTTTTCCACACCGCAGCCGCCGCTGGTGCCTGTGCACTAATCGCCGCGCACCTGTGCCTGAGGGGGTAGCGGTTCACCCCAAATGCTCCAAGTCGAGTAGTGGAGCGCACGCGCGGCCTTCTCGCGCAAAGGCAGACACCCCTCGTTGCTCAGCCACCTCGACGACGTCGTACTACCGCCGCCCGCGACCCGCCTCATGTACCCCTTCACAGTGTCGTCGGTGGCGGCACCACCATTGTCTCTGTAGAGCAAGATGGCGTATAGATAGGCCACCGCATCGTGCCCACCCTCGGCGGCGCGCCGGAGATCATTGTATCCCCTGTGTTCGATGAAGAAGACTTTGATTCCGGAGAGGAAACATGCCTCCGGATTCCCGAGACCGGTCCGCATAGCAAGGAATGCTTTGTAAGCGGTGGGGTTCCACACCCAAGAAATCTCATCTCGTATCCCCTCTATCGACAAACGCCGGCCGACATCGCCGTGGCCGCTCACACGGCGCATGGTCGAGCAAGTATCGCGTAGGCTGCGGAGGTCAGCCAAGGGCCGCTCCGAGGTCACACCGACATGCGCCACAATCTCAATGCTTAAGTCTTGAGGGAGGCCCAGGAACAGTGATGACGGCTGGTGCCGCGTGCTTCTTCCCGGCATGCTATCCATCTCCGGCCGGGAGTGGTCACGATGAGAAGTAGGCAGTTGCTATTTTTCACGGGTAGAGATGAAGGGGCAGGGGATCTAATTGTTTTGGAAGGAGAAGATACAGGAGATATGTTTCCAAACACGGTTTAAGTATGCAATGGAGATGACATTTGGCTAATCCGCATTATCATTTAATTCCCCATTAGAAACGATGTTTGGCTAATCCGCGTAGAGACGATGTTTCGTTACCCTGTGTATCATTTAATTCTACATTGGAATCACTACCTCTGCAGCTTTGCTCTCAGCCATTGACTAGTAACAGTTTCGCCATTGACCGTCTTGGGGACCTCTTCCCGTTTCCTGTGCTCTTGATCTTATCCCTTCCTCTCTTTTTTTTGGAGAGGATGACTACATTGGATGTTTGGATGGAGGTGTTAATGTTAACACCAAAACTAACACTTTGGAGACAAACACATGTGTTAATTTGCAGGTGTTAAAAACTACCACTAACAGTAACACTAACATCTACCATCCAAACACTGCCATTGGAGATGATGTTTGCTTAATCCGCGTATCATTTAATTCTACATTGGAATCACTATACCTCTGCAGCTCTGCTCTCAACCATTGACTAGCAATAGTTTCCCGGCCGTCTTGACCATCTTGAGAATCTCCCCGGCCGTTCTTGTGCTCTTGATCTCATCCCTTGCTTGTTTTTTCTATAAAAAGGCACCGACGCCTTTCGGTCCTCCTCACTTCAAGTTGCTTCCTTCATCTCTAGATCTAGATCTAGCTATATGGTTCCATTTTCTGTTAGGAGTACATAAAGTGAGTCACTTGCTTCCTTCTTCTCTAGATCTAGATATAACTAGTATATGGTACCTTCTTCTGATATAATAAAGTGAGGCACTTGCTTCCTTCTTCTCTAGATCTAGATCTAGCTACGACGCAAAGAATAGATCTTGTAGGGCGCAAGCTTTTGCTTTTCTCTCTTCTTCCTCCTCCTTGATCTCTCAGTTGCTAGAAGAATTCTTGTGACAGGGGTGATTGGGTTGCTCATCCCTCGAACACAGCTGCGAGAAGAATTCTTGTGATATACTCCTTCCTCGTAGCCATGTTCGAGGTAGGTAGCCTAGAACCTCCTGGCATCAGGATGAACAATTTCATCTTGTGTCCAATGATCAATGGAAACAAATGTGCAGGTTCATAAAGCTCTGCGGTCTCATTGCAAGCCTAGCCATCAACAGAGATGGAGCTTATTTGATGACCACGTGCAACAAGATCGACGACCTACGAGCAAGATCGACGACCTGCGAGCAAGATCGATGTGTGTGTGTGATTTTGCATATATTGTCATGAAGATGTGGCCACATTGTAACCTTGTTCCGATGTATCAATGATGACTATAATCTGTGTGTGTGTGATTTTGCATATCTCGTCATGAAGATATGGCCGCATTGTAACCTTGTTCTGATGTATCAACGATGATTGTAATCTATGTGTGTGATTTTTCATCTCAAAAGACATGCTTTTGTGATTATCTTTGTGTAGTACAATTTTTTGTATGATTTACCTACTCACTTGCAAGGCTTTTGATTATCTCATCAGTTTGGCAAATCAACTTGTTTCTCTCAGGATTCCTAATCTAGATTTGGCAAGAGAAATTATGCTAGATTGTTGGAGATGAACTCTTTTTTTTTACTTGGCATATATTTTTAGAAGTTGGCAAAGCTCAAGATTTGCCAAGTAAAATTTGGAAAACTCTTGGAGATGCTCTAATCCGTGTCTCTTTTGATGTAATATATTCGTGATTTTGCATATCTTCTTGCCCATAACAAAAGCGACTCTGGTTCGTTAGTCCTCGTCTCTTGCCCGTAACAAAGGCGACACTGGTTCGTGAGTCCTCATATAATAGCGACGTGGGTTCGTCAATCCTCGTCTCTTGCCCGTTACTAAACAGAAGGAGAATATAAACAAAGTATATATAGTATCTTTGGCTGAATATATTACAAGTAGGATTTTCAGGTATCTACAGTCTGCCCCTGGTCTTGGCCTTTGGTATTCGTCCTCCTCGACTCTTTCCCTTCATGGTTTTTCCGATGCGGATTTTGCTGGTTGTGGAGTCGAGATGAAGTCTACTTCTGGTACTTGCCAGTTTCTTGGTTCTTCGTTGGTTTCATGGTCTTCCCACAAGCAGTCTAGTGTAGCTCAGTCTACCACCGAGGCGGAGTATGTTGCTGCCGCGAGTTGTTGTTCTCAGCTGTTGTGGATTTCATACACTTTGATAGACTTTGGTGAGGAGTGCACCCAGATCCCACTTTTTTGTGATAGCACCAGTGCCATAAGCGTAGCCAAAAACCCAGTGCTTCACTCCAGAACAAAGCACATAGAAGTGAGGTATCATTTCTTGAGGGACAATGTGGAAAAAGGAACCATTGTGTGGAGTCATGTCCCTACCCAAGATCATCTAGCTGACATCTTTACAAAGCCTCTCGACCAAGCTACATTTGTGCGCTTGCGGGGGGAACTTGGGGTTTGTTGCCCTTTCTAGTTGATTCTTGGGGGATTTCCTTTTTGTATCATATGTATCATACCATGTTTTACTTTGATGTGTATACATGCTTTGCTTGATGTATAAACCATGGTAGGATAGCCATTTTGTCATATATCATGTTGCATTTGTATCATATTGCATTTTAGGATGATGAGCTTCTTTCATATGCCTTATTTGAGTCTCTTTAGCTATTTGTAAGATATTTGTCATATGTGTGGAGAAATGGTGATGTGAGGCTATGCTCTTTGAATATTTGAGATATATGTGTGGTGAGATACCCCTTTTTGAAATAAATGGTAATCTTGACTAATTTTTGATGAAATATGCTCCACTCGTGTGTAGTTGTATATCCATGTCACAGTTTGGTCTAAATGTGCTTTTCATGCTTAGATTGTGCTTGGATGCCTTGTTCTTGCATTTGGGCCAAAGGCCGAATATCATTGTGAATGTTTAGCCTATGTTGCATTCATGGGGGAGCATAAGCTTCTTTTTGCCGCGAAGGCACTTCATGTACCATGAAATGAATTAATCTCGAAAAGAAGTGTATAATGCTTGAAAAATGCTCCATCCATCATGTCTATGCTTAAAATGTCTTATCTTTCAGATATGGGTGCAAAACATGTTGCATGATGTTCGCCAGTGGAGAAGAAGTCTCCCCGAAGTGGACACATGGCTCATGAGCTTTGACATGACATGCTTTGCTTTATGGGTGTTTGCCATGATCTTTTCCTGAGAATTTGATATCCTTGTATGAGCTTTGAATGGCATGCATGTTTGTGGCTCAAGTGTGACATGGATAGGCTTTTACATGTGAAGCGAGCCTTCTTTTGGTAACACTGCTTAAATCTTAAAATTTTGCTTTGTCACATGCTTGTATTTTCATATATTACTTGTGGCAATGCTTTGACTATGCTATGATTCATATGTGTGATCTTTGTATCATTTTTAGCCCTTGACACTAGATTTGGCCTATTTGAGAAGCTCATGTAGATGATTATATGCTTTGTTTTGCATTTCTGCATTTTCACCTTGATTCATACATTGTCAACAAGGGGGACAAGAGGTGAGCTTAATGAAAATTAAGAAGAGGTGAGCTGAAATTTTGGGAGTTTGCATCCACATGTTCAGGGGGAGCTTGCATGTGTTTAGGGGGAGCTTTCTTGCTGGTTTCAGTGTGGAGTTTGTGCTTTGCTTGGCTTGTGACCTTTCTTTGCCTTTCTTTGGTTTTGGTCATGAGTTGAGCTTCTTTGTTTTTCTTTCTTCTTCCTTTCTCTTTTTCTCTGAATTTCATTTCGCGTTGTGTGTTGTCAATGCACTCATCAAGGGGGAGATTGAGGACCGGGAGCGTCCGGTGGTCGATGGATGACCGCTCCTCGGTGATGAGTGATTGACAACGGGTGTTGGACCGGCTCTTGGCTTAGTGCGCGGTGTAGGCTGCGGCCTAGTTCGTGTTGTTGCAGGTGAAGAACGGGCGCGAAAGGTCTTCAGCCTTGAGGGGCCTCCGGGAGATGGAGAGACAAGTAGGCTCAGTTCGAGGGACCCGGTGGACAGCGGGACTGGGTGCGGGCCACATGGTGGCGACACAAGCAAGACAAAGTCATGGACAAGAGAGCTGGTGCACGGTGGCGGTCGAGTCAAGTGGTTTGGCGGGAGGCCGGACCGAGCACGCGGGGTTTGGTGGTTTGCCCACAAAACCATCGGAGGACGGTTTATTGGTTTGGGCCTCAAAACCAAGTCCGAGGGCCCAACACGACGGAGACGGGATCCGGGCATGTCGGGAAGCTTCGAGGCGGAGGACACGCGGCGGGATCGCATGGCTTGCGTCGGGAGGACACGGGGTGCGGCAAAGGCGTGGCCGTCCGATGGCAAGACCCACTAACATTACCTAAATGCTCCTACGTGGGTTGTATCGCCAGTAGTTATGTTAGGGGTAGATGAGTCATTTACCACTCCGGCGGGACCTGATATATAAGCCATGAGTGTGTGTGGATGGCTCTCTCTCTCCGCGACTTAGGGTTTCATTTCCTCTCTCCCATTTCTCATTTTCGTAGCTATTTTTCCTCCATTTTCTCTAGGCTAGCATGAGAGCTTCATGAGATTTGTTGAGAGGGATGGATGCTAGGGCGGCATGCTAGACCTTGTGAATCTTTCCTGGTTTGTATGGAGGATTCGGAGTTGTGTTTTTCGTGGTCTTTTTGTGCTTGTTTTCGTGCCTTTGTTCCTGGTGCGTTTCTGCGAATTTGAGTGGGTTTATCCCCGGATTTCTTTGAGGAAAACATGGATAGATGTCTCGTGCATCTTTGTGATTGATCTTGTGTCCTCAAACGCCGGGAAACCACTTCGATTCGAAGATTTTCGTTCGGTGCTCTAGCTTTTGGTGGTGCTCAAAAGATTCGCGATTCCCGGTGATTTAGGGAGTTAGGAGGCAAGATTTTTGGGCTATAGCATCCTTGTGTGACGCTTTTCAAGTCCCCAAACCCTTGTCTCTACAGCTTCAACCGTTTGGGAAATCCGATGATGATTTGGGGGAGTTGACTTTCGGGGTCGGGCTGTTTTCAGTTCTGTCCGTGCCTGGCGGACAGTCCGCGAGGGGCAGGCGGACGGTCCGCATGAACAGTGTTCGTCAGGTGTTCTTCGTGATCTTGCTCGTCTTTTGCTTCGATCTGTCATGGCTTTGAGTTTTGGTTGGACGAAGTATCGGACGGTCCGCGTGTGAGGGGCGGACGGTCCGCGAGTGCCCGGCGGACAGTCCGCGTGCTCCCCGCGGACGGTCCGTTATTCGGGTGCCTCTCTGTTGGTTCTGTGTGCTTTATCGGACGGTCCGTGGCGTAGGGCCGGACAGTCCGCGAGGGTTGGCGCGGACGGTCCGCGGCATCGGGCCGGACGGTCCGCGAGGCCGGTGCGGACGGTCCGCCCCTCCCCGGCCGGACGGTCGCCGCAGCCCGTGAGCTTTGCTTCTTGGTTCGATTCCTCCCTTGCTATCTCGTGCTTCCGCGTGTGCTTCAAGGAATCGTTCCTAAGGCTAGAGGTTGATCCATAACCTCATTGTCTTGGCGATTGGTGTGTGATTCGATCCATTGCTTGTGTGTGACCGAGATTTGACTAGGGCATAGGCCGGGTTCTTTGAGAAAAATTTTTTACCGGCTCCTATTCACTCCCCCCTCTCTAGTCGCCATCTGATCCTTCACCTTGGTAGGCATGTATCCTAGTTTATGTAATAGGGGTAGTTTCTTCTTTCAGCTAGCCTCCATATAACACTAGTGGTGAGAGGATGGCAGCCATCTCTTGGAACCCCTAGCTCATTTTGTTTTGCTATTTTCCCCTTCCTATTTTCCTTAGGATTTCTAGGACTGGCCTGACCGGTTTTGGCTGCCAGCTGCTATTTCGAGTTGGTTTTCCACTTCGTGTTTTGTGTTGCTGTTGGTTGAATCTTGCTCCTAGGTCTAGTAGCACCCCAGTGGTTACATGGATTTGGCAAGAGAAGTTTGTGGCGGTGTCTGAGCTCCCATTCAGTCCCCCCCCTACGGTTCACCATTCCGGTCCTTCAAGTGGTATCAGAGCTGGTTACGGGTCTGGATTGACTCTAACCAATCTAAGATCCAAAGATGGCGTACCAGGAACGGGGATTGTCTCCTCCGCACTTTGATGGAAAGAACTACCAGATGTGGCAGACACGGATGGCTGCGTTCCTCTGTGGCAAGGGTCAGATCCTTTGGGACATTATGGTGAACACAACATATGCTCATCTGATTAACTTTCTTGCTCCGGGATCGAGGGACATGTTCGACACCAACAATAAGGTGGTCGAGTAGTTGTTTTGTGCTTTGTATTAGTCCGAATTCGATCGGGTTCAGGCAGAGGACTTAGCGTGTGGGATTTCGGAGCAGTTGAAGGATGCACATGCTGGGAATGCTTAGGTTCGTTCTCAGATATATGGAACTTACTAGAGAGAGTACAAGAACTTCACTCATCTCCCCAGCGAGTCTGTAGATGCCCTTTTCCAGCAGTTTACGGTTGTGGTGAATAACATGAGAGCCAATGTGGATGTGCTCCCATATGATGATCATGATAGATCTATGAAGCTCTTGCACACGTTGGACCGGACCGTATGGGATGAAAAGGTCGGGGCTATTCTTGAGTCTAAGATGTATGACACCCTGATTGTGAACGAGCTGTTCTCGAAGCTCAAGTCAGCTGAGTTGGACCATGGTGTGACTGCCCGTGTTGAGAGACCGACTGATTCTCATAATGTTGCTCTTGTCGGTGGTAAACGTGTTAAGTCTAACGCTAACGCATCCTCCAGGATGTACTCTCTATCTTCTTTGATGACTTCGCCAGACGAGGAGTTCCATGTGCTTGGAGAGGACAAGTTGACGTTGCTAACTAGGCGGTTCGAGAGGATGCACAAGAACCGAGTGAACACAAGGAGGAACACATGGACATGCTTTCAGTGCGGCAAGCCATGACACTTCGTCGCCGACTGTCCGGAAAAGATGGATAACAAGGACAACTACAAGGACAACTACAAGCACCGGTCGAGCAAGGATGGCAGGAAGGCTCGAGTAATGGTCAGAGTGAGAGACGTCGACTCTAGCTCAGCCTACTCTTCTTCGAGCTCAAGTAGCAGTAAAGATGAAGGTGATCGACGCAAGAACAAGAAGTTTGAGGACCATCTGTTGGTTCGAGGACCGGTGGATGGTCGCTTCCTTGTGTGATGAGTGATTGACAAAGTTGTGTGGACTGATTCTTGGCTAAGTATTGCAGGTGCAGGTTGCGGCTCGACTGGTGCTGGTGTAGGTGAAGAGCAAGCGCGAAAGGTCATTGCCGGTGAGGCCTCCATGTGCAGAGAAGATAAGTAGGCTTGGTTCGAGGGACCCGGTGGCCAGCAGGGTCAAGTGCGGGCCGCATGGTGGCAAGAACAACAAGATGAAATCGGTGGATGGTTTCTTGGCTGAGCCAGAAAACCAAGGTCGAGCTGGGACTACGTGGGAGCCGAGTCATGAGTGGAGATTGGCGGAGGCTACACCAAGTTCGCGGGGTTTCTGGTGGTTCACCAAAAAACCACTGGGTTCCTTTGTTAATCCACAAAGCCAATACCGAAGAACCGAAGACGGTGCTGCAGCAGTGCCAGACCGGTCTGACTGGTGGGTACCGGTCTGACAAGTGAGGAGCATCGGTCTGACCGGTGTGCGACGACGCAGTTCGAAATCTTCGAAGCGGAGGACACGCGTCGTGATCGCAAGGCTTGCGTCGAGGCTAAGCAGGTTGCGGTCGCCGGGCATCTGTCCGATGGAGAAAACTTGAAGACTTCCAAAACCGCCCTTGAGGGGCTTGTATCCCTAGTTGTAGGAAAGGGTATTTTAGACATTCGGATGCCTCCATATAACCAATGAGGTGAGAGGATGGCAGCCATTCTCTTGGAACCCTAGTTCATATGCTTTCCTATTTGTCCTTTCTATTTTCTTAGGACTTCAGAGGACCAGCTTGAGAGCTTCATGGTGAGATCTTGTGAGAGGGTTGGATGATCGGGCGGCAAGCTAGACCTTTTATGAACCTTCTTGTTATGTATAGATGACTCAGCGTGGTTCCTCAAGGCCTTGTTGTGTTGTTCCCTGTTGTTCTTGGTGGTGATTTTCGGAGCCCTCTCTTGGTGGTTTTCTTGGGGTCTTTTCGGGACCTTGCTCTTGGGGATTTGATGGGCGAAATTTGTGGGAACCCTTCGTGGTTCTTTAGGCTTTGATTCCCCTCCCAAATCTGTGAGTTAAGGGGCTCGATTTTGGGGTTTTCGGTGTTCTAGGGTTAGAGGAGTTCTTGGCAAGATCTCTTCGATTCCTCTTGTTTGAACAAGTTTTGGTGGGATTAAACTTGGCTATCGACTCCTCATGAGGTGTTCCTATTGTCCCCAAAGTCTTGTTCAAGCCTGTGGAGTGATTCGGGAGATTAGTTGACCCACGGGTGTTGTTCATCCCGAGCTGACCAGGCTACACCGGTATGACCGGTGCCTCTCTCCGGTCTGACTGGTGCAACCCCTGTTGGGTTTTTGCTCGAGTGAACGTCTAGGTGTGTTTGCTGTTGTCCTGTGTTGCAGCTATTTCGAGTTTGGGTCGGTTTGTAGCTCGGTTGCCCTGTTTGGTGCTTTGGGGCTTTCTGGTTGTGACCGGTCTGACCGGTGTGTCTCACCGGCCTGACCGGTGTAGAGCCACTCTGTGGAAGTCGCCAAGTTTCACCAGTAGGAACCAGTCTGACCGGTGGTGCTCATCGGTCTGACCGGTGTTGGTCAGTGGACTCGAGGTTTGGTGTTCCGCTTGAAGGATCAGGTGGCGACTAAAGAGGGGGGGAGTGAATAGGAGCCGGTAAAAATTCTTCTCAAAGAACCCAGCCTATACCCTAGTCAAATCCCAGTCACACACAAGCGATGGATCGAATCACACACCAATCGCCAAGACAACAAGGTTATGGATCAACCTCTAGTCCTAGGAACGATTCCTTGTAGCACACACAGAAGCACAAGAGGGGAAGAGAGGAATCGAACCAAGAAGCAAAGCACATAGGCTCTGGCGGACCGTCCAGCCAGGAGGGGCGGATCGTCCGCACGGGCCTCGCGGACCGTCTGGCCTGCTGACGCAGACTGTCGGCACACACACTGCGGACTGTCCGCCCCTGCACCGCGGACCGTCCGTTAAAGCGAACAGAACCACTAGAACCAACCCGAGAAAACGGACCGTCCGCGAAGGCCAGGCGGACCGTCCGCGCCTGTCCCGGACCGTCCGCTACTGAAGCTCGGACCGTCCGCAAACCGGCTGCAACGAAAACTTAAAGCAACACCGGATCGAAACGAAACGAAGAAAGAACAGGAAGAACACCGCGACGAACTGGAGCGGCGCGGACTGTCCGCCTGGTCCTCACGGACCGTCCGCCAGGTGTGGACAGAGCAGAAAACGCACGACCCCGAAAGTGAACTTCCCCAAATCATCATCGGATTTCCCAAACGGTTGAAGCTGTGGAGACAAGGGTTTGGGAACTTGAAAAGCGTCACACAAGGATGCTATAGCCCAAAAATCTTGCCTCCTAACTCCCTAAATCACCGGGAATCGCGAATCCTTTGAGCACCACCAAAAGCTAGAGCACCGAACGAAAATCCTTGAATCGAAGTGGTTTCCCGGCGTTTGAGGGCACAAGATCAATCACAAAGATGCACGAGACATCTATCCATGTTTCCCTCAAAGAAATCCGGGGAGAAACCCACTCAAATCCGCGGAATCACACCGAGAACAAAGGCACGAAAACAAGCACAAAAAGACCACGAAAAACACAACTCCGAATCTTCTATACAAACCAGGAAAGATTCACAAGGTCTAGGATGTCTCCCTAGCATCCATCCCTCTCAACAAATTTCTCATGAAGCTCTGATGCTAACCTAGAGAAAATAGAGAAGAAAATAGCTACGAAAATGAGAAATGGGAGGAGCGAAATGAAACCCTAAGTCGCGGAGAGAGAGAGCCATCCACACACACTCATGGCTTATATATCAGGTCCCGCCGGAGTGGTAAATGACTCGACTACCCCTAACTTAACTACTGGAATACAACCCACGTAGGGGCATTTAGGTAATGTTTGTGGGTCTTGCCATCGGACGGCCATGAATTTGCCGCACCCCGCGTCGTCCAGACGCAAGCCATGCGATCCCGCCGCGTGTCCTCCGCTTCGAAGCTTCCCGACACACCCGGATCCCGTCTCCGTCGTGTTGGGCCCTCGGACTTGGTTTTGAGGCCCAAACCAAGAAACCGCCCTCCGATGGTTTTGTGGGCAAACCACCAAACCCCGCGTGCTCGGTCCGGCCTCCCGCCAAACCACTTTACTCGACCGCCACCGTGCACCGGCTCGATTGTCCATGACTTCGTCTTGCTCGTATCGCCACCATGTGACCCACACCTAGTCCCGCTGTCCACCGGGTCCCTCGAACCGAGCCTACTTGTCTCTCCATCTCCCGGAGGCCCCTCAAGGCTGAAGACCTTTCGCGCTCGTTCTTCACCTGCAACAACACGAACTAGGCCGCAGCCTACACCTGCGCACTGAGCCAAGAGTCAGTCCAACACCCGTTGTCAATCACTCATCACTGAGGAGCGGTCATCCATCGACCACCGGGACGCTCCTGGTCCTCAATCTCCCCCTTGATGAGTGCATTGACAACACACAACGCGAAATGAAATTCAGAGAAAAAGAGAAAGGAAGAAGAAAGAAAAACAAAGAAGCTCAACTCATGACCAAAACCAAAGAAAGGCAAAGAAAGGTCACAAGCCAAGCAAAGCACAAACTCCACACTGAAACCAGCAAGAAAGCTCCCCCTAAACACATGCAAGCTCCCCCTGAACATGTGGATGCAAACTCCCAAAATTTCAGCTCACCTCTTCTTAATTTTCATTAAGCTCACCTCTTGTCCCCCTTGTTGACAATGTATGAATCAAGGTGAGAATGCAAAAATGCAAAACCAAGCATATAAACATCTACATGAGCTTCTCAAATAGGCCAAATTTTGTGTCAAAGGCTAGAAATGAGACAAAAATCACACATATGAATCATAGTATAGACAAAGCATTGCCACAAGTAATATATGAAAATACAAGCATGTGACAAAGGAAAATTTTCAGATTTAAGCAGTTTTATCAAAAGATGGCTCACTTCACATGTAAAAGCCTATCCATGTCACACTTGAGCCACAAACATGCATACCATTCAAAGATCATACAAGGATAGCAAATTCTTAGCAAAAGATCATGGCAAACACCCATAAAGCAAAGCATGTCATGTCAAAGCTCATGAGCCATGTGTCCACTTCGGGGAGACTTCTCCACTGGTGAACATCGTGCAACATGTTTTGCACCCATATGTGAAAGATAAGACATTTTAAGCATAGACATGATGGATGGAGCATTTTTCAAGCATTATACACTTCTTTTCAAGATTAAATCATTTCATGGTACATGAAGTGCCTTTGCGGCAAAAAGAAGCTTATGCTCCCCCATGAATGCAATATAGGCTAAACATTCACAATGATATACGGCCTTTGGCCCAAAAGATAGAAAAAGTTATCCAAGCAAAATCTAAGCATAGAAAGCACATTTAGACCAAAAACATGACATGGATACACTACTACACATGAGTGGAGCACATTTCACCAAAAATTAGTCAAGATTAGCATTTATGTCAAAAAGGGCTATCTCACCACACACATATCTCAAATATTTCAAGAGCATAGCCTCACATCACCATTTCTCCACACATATGACCAATATCACACAAATAACCAAAGAGACTCAAATAAGGCATATGAAAGAAGCTCATCATCCTAAAGTGCAATATGATACAAATGCAACATGATATATGACAAGATGGCTATCCTACCATGGTTTATACATAAAGCAAAGCATGTATATACATCAAAGTAAACATGGTATGAAACATATGGTACAAAAACGAAATCCCCTAAGAATCAACTAGAAAGGGCAACAAACCCCAAGTTCCCCCCGCAAGCGCACAAATGTAGCTTGGTCGAGAGCCTTTGTAAAGATGTCGGCTAGCTGATCTTGGGTAGGGACATGACTCAACACAATGGTTCCTTTTTCCACATTGTCCCTCAAGAAATGATACCTCACTTCTATGTGTTTGGTTCTGGAGTGAAGCACTGGGTTTTTAGCTACGCTTATGGCACTGGTGCTATCACAAAGAAGTGGGATATGGGTGCACTCCTCACCAAAGTCTCTCAGAGTGTATGAAATCCTCAACAGCTGAGGACAACAACTCGCGGCTGCAACATACTCCGCCTCGGTGGTAGACTGAGCTACACTAGACTGCTTGCGTGAAGACCATGAAACCAGCGAAGACCCAAGAAACTGGCAAGTACCAGAAGTAGACTTCCTCTCGACTCGACAACCAGCAAAATCCGAATCGGAAAAACCATGAAGAGAGAGAGAGTCGAGGAGGACGAATACCAAAGACCAAGACCAGGGGCAGACTGTAGGTACCTGAAAATCCTCTTGACGACCTGTCGATGTGATGTCCTCGGCGAAGCCTGAAAACGAGCGCACAGACACACGCTGAACTGTATGTCTGGCCTCGTCGCCATCAGGTAGAGGAGGGAGCCGATCATGCTCCTGTACTCCCGCTGGTCCACTGGTTCTCCGTCCTCGTCCGCATCCAAAGTGGCCGTACTCCCCATGGGAGTCGACATCGGCTTCACATCTTGCATCTGGAACTTCTTCAGCATGTCTTTCGTGTACTTGGTCTGGTGCACAAATGTTCCGTCCTTCACTTGCTTGATCTGCAGCCCGAGAAAGTACTGCAACTCGCCCATCATGCTCATCTCGAACTCCCTGCTCATCTCATCTGCAAACTTGGCAACAAGGTTATGTGACGAGCCACCAAAGACAATATCATCCACGTATATCTGAACAATCAACAAGTCATTTCCATGCTTGAGGAGAAACAGGGTCCTATCCACGGTACCCATCACAAACCCTCCGCTCAACAGAAAACCTCTCAATCTCCCATACCAAGCACGGGGCGCTTGTTTCAACCCATACGAGCCCTTTTCAACTCCGTACACCCCGTGTGGGTACAACTCACTCTCAAACCCGGTGTGGTCGCTTCACATACACCTCCTCCTCTATGACCCCATTCAGAAAGGCACTCTTCACATCCATCTGAAACAACTTGAACCCTTTAGCCACGGCAAAGGCTAGAAGGATCCGAATTTCCTCAAGACGGGCCACTGGAGCAAAGGTCTCCTCATAGTCGACCCCCTCCTTCTGACTAAACCCCTGAGCAACAAGTCTGGACTTGTTCCTCACAACCATCCCATTCTCACCCTCTTTGTTCTTCCAAACCCACTTGGTTCCTATGGGATGGCAATTTGGAGGTGGTTCAACTAACTCCCACACCTGGTTCCTCTCAATGTTTTCCAACTCCTCATGCATAGAATTGACCCAGTTTGCATCAGATAAAGCATGTCCAATGTCCTTGGGCTCAAAAGTGGCAACAAAAGCAGCATGAGCAAAATGAGAGGAATTCCTGGACCTTGACCGTGTAGTACGTTTGTTGATGTCCCCAATGATCTTCGACAGGGGATGCACTTCTTGAATCTGTCGGGGAGCCTCACGCCTCGAGACTACCTCCATGAAGTAGACGGTCCACGCTCCGTAGTGGTCGTAGGGGAAGTAGTAGGTACACACTCAGCTTCAGGCGCATTGTTCTCCCCATCATCATCTCCAGCTTCATCCGTCTCCTCCTCAAAGAGGTCCTCAACCATCTCCTCATCACCTGCACATTCAAAGCCAAGAGAGGTACATGGCATTGTCTCGTCGAAGATTACCTCGCAAGACTCCATGATTCTGTTAGTCTCAAGGTTAAGCACTCTATAGGCCCTAGAATGGTTAGCATATCCAAAGAAAATACCATCACTAGACCTAGCCTCAAACTTGTCGAGTTCCCCCTTCTTAAGAATAAAGCACTTGGAGCCAAAGACTCGGAAATGACTCACCTTGGGTGCCCGACCATGCATAAGCTCATAACAAGTCTTCTTCTTGAAAGTTCGCAATAAAATCCTGTTGGAAACATGACAAGCCGTATTGACCGCCTCAGCCCAATACCTCCTACGAGTCCTGTGCTCATCGAGCATCGTCCTAGCCATCTCACAAAGAGTACGATTTTTCCTTTCCACAACTCCATTTTGAGGGGGCACATAAGGGGTCGAATACTGATGTTCAAGACCTAGATCACGACAAAAGGCATCAAAACGAGAGTTCTTGAACTCTGAGCCATTATCACTGCGGATAGCTCAAATAGCATTCCCATGCCTCTCATTTTTCAACCTCACGATCAGATCTCGTACAAAACCAAATGTCTCACTCTTGTCTTCCAAGAAAAACACCCAAGCATAGCGAGAGTAATCATCCACCACAACAAGGACATACCACTTCCCACCCACCGAGCGAACTCGAGCTGGCCCAACAAGGTCCATATGCAACAGCTCTGTCGGACGCTCAGTCATGACATCAGTCAGGGGTGGATGGGGAGTGGCTACCATCTTGCCATGCCTACACGGAGCACAAACCAAATCCTTCTCAAGCTTCAACCTCGGCAATCCTCGGACAAGGTCAAGACCACTCAAGAGGGAAACCAGATCAAAGCTCAAGTGTCCCAACCGCCTATGCCATTTCCACAAATCGAAGAAGGACCAACCATCAAACAGCGAGCGAGGACCCAAAGAACAAGAGAAATCAGCCACGAAAATCGACCCTCGGGGATGATCATACGAAAAGATCACCTCGAGAATCCGAAGAAACGAGACTCACCAGACTTGAAACGCACCTCAAAACCCTCATCAAGCAACTGAGAAACCGAAAGCAAATTGAAACCCAAAGACTTCACAAGAGCAACTCTCTTCAACATTACCTTGTCACTCACATGCACAACACCCTCAGAAATCACCCTTCCTCATCCATTGTCCCCAAATGTGATGTACATCTTTTCCTTCACTGGGGTGAGACTGGAGAACCACTTCTTGTCTCCGGTCATGTGTCGAGAACATCCGGAGTCGATCAACCAAATGTTCTCCAAGCCCCCTGCCTGTAGTCAGAAACAAGAACGAGACTGAGCTAGCGACTCGACACTGTTGTTAGCACAAAGAAAGTTAAACCATTGTCGAGCCATCTGCTCAAAAGAGGGGTTAGCAAACATCATTCCCTTGCCACCAAACTTCCCATGTCCCATGGAAGGAGTACGAGCACCACGAGGGGGAAAACGTGGTCCGTAGTTCCTCTAGAACCCAAAGCTGCGATCATCTCCCCTAAACCCATATTGAGGACGAGTAGGGGGACGTCCAGCAAAACCACCACGAGCCCGACCAAACCTCTCACCAGCACGCACACCATCATCTCTCCTAACAAACCTACCACCCTAAGCTCCAACTCTACCAACACTCTTCACACTTCCCACACCCCGTGGAAGTGGCACTCTAGGCTCAGGAATACCATGAGACTGGCGATACCTGTCCTGGTTTGCTTGCTCCCTAGCAAGCCTCTTATCCCTCTTCCTCTTATAGCAAAACTCGGCTAGGTGTCTCTCCTTGCCACAATATTCACACCTGAAGGGGATGGGTTTTGGTTTTGGCCCTGGCTTCTCTTTAGGCTTCTCACCCTTCTCACCCACAAACTTCACCGGTTTTTGGAAGTCATTTGTCTTAGGTGGGAATTTGGGTGGATCTTGGGTTGTGTCAAGCTTGTTGCAAAGGTGGTTGGGCTTTGGTGTGAAAGAGTTCTTGGGTGCTTTTGGAAGTGGGACTTGGATGTCTCCGATCACCTCAAACTCGGGGTTAGACTCAACACACTTCTCATACACACTCTCCCAACTGTTCTCTGCCACTTTCTCACCCAACTTCTCAAAACCCAAACCACGACCATCAGCTCTCTTGAACTCCTCAATCATGATTTTCAATTGAGGTTCCTGCCCAGACAATCAACCCAACACCTTCCTCAAATAGTCATTCCCCTCATAGATGACATCCAAACGGGAAGTAAGTTCAAGATTGCGCAAAGTAACTTCATCACAGCTAGAGCATGCATTTGAAACAGGAGATTTCAAAGATGCTTCCAAAGAACTAATGGTAGAACAAGCATCTACAAGCTTAGCATGCATAGTAGGACATGATTTACAAGCACCAAGCAAAGTAGGTCTAGCCTTAAGCTCATCATACTCAGTCCTAAGAGCATCTAGTTTAGCCAAAGTAGAAGCATTCTTCTCATTAAGCAACTTGATCTCATTCAACCATGCATCACACTCAAGACACTCAACATCATTAGGAGTAGTAGGAGCAAGTTTCAAAGAGTCATTCTCAAGTTTCAATTCAAGCAATTTGGACTCTAACTCTCCTACTTTCTCACTAGCATTCTCAAGTTGAGCCCTAAGATCTTTCCTCATCTTCTTAGCATCTCTCAACACACTACCACGGTTGTCAATCAAGCCATTCACGGTTGTCCTTGTCCTTGCTCTTGGACTTGCTGAAGTGCTTGCCCTTGGAGGAGTACTTGTCTTAACGCCTCGGGTGCGCCTTGTACTCGTTCATCTTGTACTTGTTCTTCTCCGCTTCCGGGCACTCGGCGATGAAGTGTCCACGCTTGCCACACTTGTAGCACATCCCCGAGCTCCGCCTTGCATTCCTCTGGCTCTCATGTAGTCGATCAAACCTTCTTGAGAGCAAGGCCAGCTCCTCCTCGCCCAACACATCAAACTCCTCATCTGGAATAGACATAAGAGAAGACAAGGAAAACTGTCGACAGGAAGGGTTAGATTTGCCCTTTGATCCGCCCACAAGAGCAATACTAAGGTCAGTCGAACCCTCATGGTTGGATTGCAACTTCCTGTCAACCTCAGCCGACTTGAGCTTAGAAAAGAGGTCATCCAACTCAGTAGTCAAATATTGCCCAAACTCCTTGATGGCCTCAACCTTAGCACCCCAAACATTTGGGTCCAAGACATGCAAGAGCTTCAAAGCCTGATCATGCTCGGTGTAAGGAAAATCCTCAACATTAGCCTTCATGTTGTTCACGATGGCAGTGAACCTCTGAAACATCGCATCAATGTCCTCACCGGGAAGTTGAGTGAAGTTCTCACATTGCATCCGGTAAGGGACAAAAAGGTGAGCAACCAACAACTTCTCCCAAATTTGCCAAGCAATATTCAAATGGCGAACACGCTCAAACTCAAGATCACACAAGCTCCGGACCAAGTGATCAACGGCTTTTGCATTTGCCTCATACTTGGCCTTAGCACCAGCATCGGTCACCATAAGAGTATAGATGTTGACTGGAATATCATAGGCCTTGTCAAGCACAATGAAATCAAACAACTTGCCACGAAGAAAGATCATCATACGAGCTGCCCACCTGTGGTAACCCTTGCCATCGAAGTGCGGCGGACCGCCCCGCTCAACGTACGCCATCTTAGGATTCAAGACTTGTCAAAGTCGCAAAGAATCCGGCACCAAGCTCTGATACCAATTGAAGGATCAGGTGGCGACTAGAGAGGGGGGGAGTGAATAGGAGCCGATAAAAATTCTTCTCAAAGAACCCGGCCTATACCCTAGTCAAATCCCGGTCACACACAAGCGATGGATCGAATCACACATCAATCGCCAAGACAACAAGGTTATGGATCAACCTCTTGCCCTAGGAACGATTTCTTGTAGCACACGTGGAAGCACAAGAGGGGAAGAGAGGAATCGAACCAAGAAGCAAAGCACACAGGCTCTGGCGGACTGTCCGGCCAAAAGGGGCGAACCGTCCGCACGGGCCTCGCGGACCGTCCGGCCTGCTGACGCGTACTGTCCGCACACACACCGCGGACTGTCCGCCCCTGCACCGCGGACCGTCCGTTAAAGCGAACAGAACCACCAGAACCAACCCGAGAAAACGGACCGTCCGCAAAGGCCAGGCGGACCGTCCGCGAAGGCCAGGCAGACCATCCGCGCGGGTCCCAGACCGTCCGCTACTGAAGCTCGGACCGTCCGCAAACCGGCTGCAACGAAAACCTAAAGCAACACTGGATCGAAACGAAACGAAGCAAGAACACGAAGAACACCGCGACGAACTGGAGCGGCGCGGATTGTCCGCCTGGTCCTCGTGGACCGTCCGCCAGGTGCAGACAGAGCAGAAAACGCACGACCCCGAAAGTCAACTTCCGCAAAACATCATTGGATTTCCCAAACGGTTGAAGCTGTGGAGATAAGGGTTTGTGGACTTGAAAAGCGTCACACAAGGATGCTATAGCCCAAAAATCTTGCCTCCTAACTCCCTAAATCACCGGGAATCGCGAATCCTTTGAGCACCACCAAAAGCTAGAGCACCGAACGAAAATCCTTGAATCAAAGTGGTTTCCCGGCGTTTGAGGGCACAAGATCAATCACAAAGGTGCACGAGACATCTATCCATGTTTCCCTCAATGAAATCAGGGGAGAAACCCACTCAAATCCGCAGAATCACACCGAGAACAAAGGCACGAAAACAAGCACAAAAAGACCACGAAAAACACAACTCCGAATCTTCTATACAAACCAGGAAAGATTCACAAGGTCTAGCATGTCGCCCTATGAAGGACCGATAAGGCGACCGAGAGAGGGGGGGGGAGTGAATGGGAGCCGATAAAAATTCTTCTCGAGGGAGATTAAAACTCCGACAAGACGAACTAGCTCGGTCGAACCCCCGAAATCACACGCTCCGCACTTCTACCTCCCGTTTGCCAAAACCACGTAGCCACCGGAGTGCTACCGGTCCTAGGAACAAACACTACCAGCAACCACAACACACACGCAGCACCGTCGGCGGAAACAACTCGACAGCCGGCTAACCGGAGGGGCGGTTAGACCGGGTATAGGGGGCGGTTAGACCGCCTCCACCCGGCAACCCGAAATCCTCCGAAACGCCTCTTCGGGCACCAAAACACACCACGGTTTCACCAACGAGAGATCTCCGGTCAAGGCCATGCTAGCTACCGAAAAAATCTTGGCGAAAGCCAAAACTTCACCTAAGGGCCTTGGGGCGGTTAGACCGGCTACACCGGGGCGGTCTAACCTCCCGTACCCGACCACGAACTCCAACCAAGAACACCTAGCAAACCGCACGAGAACGACCCCAAATTTCACCCGGACACTCCTCCGATCAAGGCGAACAAACTCACGAGAGGAAAATCCGGCGAAACAAAACTTTGACCCGGAAACACCCCGGGCGGTTAGACCGCCCCCCCGTAGGCGGTTAGACCGCCCCTTCCGAAAACGAACCCGCGGGTCAAACCTCAACTTCCTCGCGCCCGATCTCCCGAATCACTCCACGGATTGCAGCCAAACTTCGGGAATAGCCGGGTTACCTCCCGGGCAACCTCTACCTCAAAGGAATCGACCCGAAACGCTCACAATCAAGAGGAATAAAAGAAATCACTTCTCTAGGTCAAGAACTCGCCCAACTCGAGAAACCACCAAATCGAGTCCGATTCAAAGGGGATTTGAGGGCAAAGTCACCACCAAAGAGGCACAAGGACCTCATACGTGACACCCACCAAAAACCCCAAGAAATCGTTCTCAAAACAACGCCAAAAAGAGCTCCGAAAATCAACACCAAAGAGACGGGAAAACCACCATGAAGAACAACGCCAAACCTTCTATACATGCCATGAATGGTTCATACAAGGTCTAGCTTGCCACCCAAACATCCATCCCTCTCTCTAGATCTCACATGAAGCTCTCAAGCTAGCCTTCTAAAACCTAGGGAAAATGGAGAACGAAAATGGAAAAACCAAATGAGCTAGGGTTCCAAGTGTTGGCTGCCATCCACCCCTCTAATGAGTATATATGGAGGCACCCAAAAGACCAAAACGCCCTTCACTAATAACTAGGGATACATGCCCCTCAAGGGCGGATTTGGAATTCTTGATGTCTTCACTATCGGACGGATGCCGGCGACCGCACCTCGCGTAGCCTCGACGCACGCCTTGCAATCCCGACGCGTGTCCTCCGCTTCGAAGCTTCTCGGCGCGGCGGCCGGGCGGTCGGACCGCCCCCACGGGCGGTTAGACCGGCCCGGTGGATCGACCGGCCCCGGGCGGTCCGACCGCCCCTCCGGGCGGTTGAACCGGCCTCGGGTGGCCGCACCTCCTCGTCGAGTCTTCGGCCTCGGTTTTGTGGCTCAACCGAGTAACCCAGTGGTTTTCTGGTGAACCACTGCAAACCCCGCGAACTCGGTGTAGCCTCCGCCAATCTCCACTCATGACTCGGCTCCCACGAAGTCCCGGCTCGACCTTGGTTTTGAGGCTCTACCAAGAAACCGTCCACGACTTCATCTTGTTGCTCATGCCACCATGCGGCCCGCACTTGACCCCGCCGGCCACCGAGTCCCTCGAACGAAGCCTACTTGTCTTCTCCAACCCTGGAGGCCTCACCGGCGACGACCTTTCGCGCTTGTTCTTCACCTGCACTAACACCAGTCAAGCCGCAACCTGCACTTGCAATACTTAGCCAAGAATCAGTCCACACAACGTTGTCAATCACTCATCACACCAGGAAGCGACCATCCACCAGCCCTCGAACCACACATGGTCCTCAATCTCCCCCTTGATGAGTGCATTGACAACACACTCACATGAAGTAACATAAGAGAAAGGAAAAGAAAAGAAACAAAATAAAAAGAAACCCCAACAAGCGATCGAAAGCCAAAGAAAGGCAAAGAGCAAGATCACTTGAAGAAGACAAGTCTCGGACCCCTTAGGCAAGGGCAACGGCTCGACACATACGAGACAAAACACAGCTCAAGCAAAGAGCACAAACCACCACAACAAAACTCGAACACCACAAAGAACTCCCCCTGCCCAAATGCAAGCTCCCCCCCGAGCCACAAGACACTCCCCCCCGAACACATGCATCAATGCACCTCGGGAATGCAACAAAGAGCAAAAACACTGCTCACACGCCCGGGGCGGTTAGGCCGCTCGCCCAAGGCGGTTAGACCGCCCCTGCCCGAACCGACGCCTCGGGGGCGGTTAGACCGCCCAAAGAGACCGGCCCCGCACCAAACTCGCTCAAAAATTGCCCGAAACAAATGGAACACCTTCCAAACACTCCCAGTGCCCAAAACATGCACAAACTTCTCCCCCTTGTTGACAATGCATGAATCAAGGCAAAATTCATCACAAGGAGCTACACAAGTCCAAATGAGCAAGTTAGATACTCGACAGGTTCGTAAGGACCTTAACTACGTGATCACCAAGTTTCACAATCATTGGACAAGGCTAAAAAGGATTTGAGTAATTTTGCGAAAAGTTACTCTCTCACAAGCAAATACCTAAACATGAGCAAAACATATCAAAATGGCAAAACCACTCAAACTTCATGCTAGGACAGCCATTCTAATCATAAGACCATCATAAACATCCAAAAGCACCTCATGTCATGTCAAAGCCACCGAGCCATGTGCCTACTTCTATGTATGAGACTTCTCATTGGTAGGCATCATGCAACGGTTTAGCACCCAAGCAAATTAATTTCAGCACATATGACATGGGAGCACATTTTCCAAGCATTTTTCATTTCATTTTCAGATTTATAAATGGTACATGAAATGTCTTTGCGACAAAAAGGAACTTATGCCCCTCCACAAGATGAAGCAAGAGGGCTAAACATTCATGATGGCAAATGAGCCTTTGGCCCCATATGATCAATAAACTAGCTATCCTATCACAAAGTAAGCATAGCAAAGCCACTAAAACATGTCAAGATCATGTAAAGGCATTTACACATGAGAGAGCATATATGTGATATTTTTCAAAAATTAGCCATCAACCATGGATCATTCATCAAGATCATCAAGAGCTAAGCCAAACTAACCGTAGCATAACAAACAAGCTCACAAGAACATATATAGCGACCCATGGTGAACAAAGTATATAGGAGAAGCTTTTCCTATCCGATGCATATGATACAAAATGCATGCAATCTAAGATACAAGGATGCCTATACATCATGTTACATATGCCATGCCAAAAGCAAGAAATGCACAAAGGAAAGCTATACATATGCTACAAACCGGCTCCTCGAGGGGAGGCAAAACGGGCTCGACACCACCGGCAAAAGAAAGCCCCCACACACCCAACTCAAGAAATCAAACACACACCAAGTTCCCCCCGCAAACGAGTGAAAGTTGCTTGATCTAGGGGTTTGGTGAAAATATCGGCTAGTTGGTCATGAGTGGGTACATGGATTAAGGCTATCTTCCCTTTCTCTACGTTGTCTCTCAGGAAATGATACCTCACTTCTATGTGTTTTGTTTTGGAATGGAGCACTGGGTTCTTTGCAACGCTTATGGCACTGGTGCTATCACATTGAAGTGGGACATGGGTATACTCCTCACCAAAGTCACTCATGGTGTAGGTGATCCAAAGGAGCCGAGAGCAACAACTAGCGAGCGGCAACATACTCGGCTTCGGTCGTGGATTGAGCAACACTCGATCGCTTACGAGAAGACCAAGACACCAACGAAGAACCCAAAAGCGGCAAGTCCCGAAGTGGACTTCCTATCCAACCGACACCGGCAAAATCTGCGTCTGAAAAGCCATGAAGCGCCAAAGAAGAGGACGCGGAGTACCAAAGGCCGAAGTCGGGAGTGTGACGCAAGTACCTGAAGATTCGCTTCACCGCTTGCCGATGCGAAGTCCTCGGAGACGCTTGAAAACGAGCGCACAGACACACCGAGAACTGTATGTCCGGCCTCGTCGCCGTCAAGTAGAGGAGTGACCCGATCATGCTCCGGTACTCCTTCTGGTCCACGTGTTCACCTTCCTCTTCCGCATCAAGAGCTGTAGTCGTACTCATCGGCGTCGTCATAGCCTTGGAGTCCTCCATCTTGAACTTCCTCACAATGTCCTTGGTGTACTTAGCCTGGTGCACAAATGTTCCTTCCTTTGATTGCTTGATTTGTAGCTCGAGGAAGAACTGCAACTCACCCATCATGCTCATCTCAAACTCCCCGCTCATATCATCCGCAAACCTCGCAACAAGAGAGTTAGACGAGCCACCAAAGACAATATCATCCACGTACACCCGCACAATCGGGATATCTCTGCCTCGCCTCGGCAAAAACAAGGTCTGATCGACCTTCCCCATCTCAAAACCTCTCTCAAACAAGAACCCCCTCAACCTACCATACCAAGCTCTAGGCGCCCGCTTCAACTCATACGGCGCCTTCCTCAACTTGTACACCCGGGGGGTACTTCTCGCTCTCAAACCCCGGAGGTTGTCTCACATACACTTCTTCCTCCAGCACACCATTCAGAAAAGCACTCTTCACATCCATTTGGTGCAACTTGAACCCTTTAGCCACAGAAAAGGCTAGAAGGATCCTAATCGCCTCCAAACGAGCTACGGGAGCAAAGGTCTCCTCGTAGTCGATCCCCTCCTTCTGACTGAACCCCTGAGCAACAAGTCTCGACTTGTTCCTCACAACCTCACCCTTCTCTCCCTCTTTGTTTTTCCACACCCACTTTGTACCAATCGGCTTACACCCTGGGGGAGGGTCAACCAACTCCCACACACCGATTCCTCTCAAAGTTCTCCAACTCCTCATGCATCGAGTTAACCCAATTGTGATCGGATAGTGCGTGTCCAATGTCTTTGGGCTCGAAAGAAGCAACAAATGCAGCATGAGCAAAATGGGAATTGTTTCGAACCCTCGACCGTGTAGTGCGTTCATCCATGTCGCCGATGATCCTCGAAGCCGGGTGATCCACCCGAACTCGCCGGGGAGGTTCTCGCCTCGAAGCTACCTCCCCCTCAACATCGGCTTCTCCTCGTTCTTGATTTGTCGTCGTAGGTGTAGCGAGAGGGTCCATCCATCATCGTAGTCGAAGTAGTGGGTACATGTTCGGCGGGGGCACCGCACCGCCATCCTCATCATCTCCATGTTCGTGCTCCTCCTCCCCGAAAGATCTCCTCGCCAAGCTCATCATCACCCGCACACTCAAAGACAAGCCGACTACGTGGCTCTGTCTCGTCGAAGGTTACCTCGCAAGTCTCCACGATTTGGTTAGTTTCAAGATTGAGCACACGATATGCTCTAGAATGAGATGCATAACCAAAGAAAATGCCATCGACGGACCTAGCCTCAAACTTATCCAACTTCCTCGCCTTTCTTCGAATGAAACACTTGCAACCAAAGACATGGAAGTGACTCACCTTGGGTGCGCGACCATGCATCAACTCATAGCATGTCTTTTTCTTGTGCACTCGAGGTATATCCTCGTTCGACACATAGCATGCGGTATTCACCGCCTCGGCCCAATACCTCCTCGGAGTCCTATGCTCATCAAGCATCGTCCGAGCCATCTCGCACAAGGTCCCGTTCTTCCTTTCCACAACACCATTCGGGGGAGGCGTATACGGACTCGAAAACTGGTGCTCAAGACCCAAGTCATGACAAAAGGTTTCAAAACGAGAGTTCCTGAATTCCGAGCCATTATCACTGCGGATAGCTCGTATGGCATCTTCGTGTCTCTCGTTCCTCAACCTCAAGACTAGATCTCGAACAAAACCAAACGTCTCCCCCTTATCCTCCAGAAAGAACACCCACGCATACCGAGAATAGTCATCCACCACAACAAGGACATACCACTTCCCACCCGCAGATCGCACACGAGCTGGGCCAACAAGGTCCATATGGAGCAGCTCGCATGGACGCTCAGTCATCACATCGGTGAGAGGCGGGTGAGAAGAGGCCACCATCTTGGCATGCCTACACGGAGCACAAACCAACTCTTTCTCAAGCTTCAAACGTGGCAATCCTCGGACCAAATTGAGTTTACTCAAGCGAGACAAAAGGTCAAAGCTCAAGTGACCCAACTTCCTATGCCACCTCCACAACTCACTCGAAGAACCAGCCCAAGAAACAACGCTCAACACCCGAAGACCGAGAAAAATCAAGCACGAAACACCCGACCCTCGGGAACGACCATACAAACAAGGTCCCCTCGAGAGTCCACAATCCGAGAACCACCCGGCCGAAACAACACCTCAAATCCCTCATCCAACAACTAAGACACGAAAAGCAAATTGTACCCCGGCGATTGAACAAGAGCAACACGCCTCGCAGTGATCTTGTCACTCACTTTTATCTCACCTTCTGAAAGCACACGCCCACGCCCATTGTCCCCAAAGGTGATGTACCTCTTCGTCACCACCGGGACGAGACTTGAGAACCACCCCCTGTCTCCGGTCATATGTCTCGAGCAACCGGATTCAATCAACCAAACGTTCTTCAAGTCTCCCACCTGAAATTCAAAAACAAGCACGTGAGCGAACAAACGACTCAACAGATCGGGGTTAGTACCAAAGGAGGAAAACCGGTGCCGAGCCATTTGCTCGAAAGTGGGGTTAGCACACATCAAGCCATCTTTCCTACCATAGCTACCACCACGAACACCACCTCGGTAACCACTCCGAGGGAACCACCCCTCACCGCCTTGAGAAGGACCGAAACCACGGAAGACAACCCGTGGAGCGTCCCTCCTCTCCTTCTCAAAACTACGACTCCTCCCATCCCCGTAGTGACCTCGAGGGGGAGAATGCCTAGCAACCGACCACCGCTGTCTCTCCGGACCAACCACCAGCAACTCCACCTCCGGACCCGAAACCTCTCGACTCACCACCTCGAAAACCACTCCGCCCGCAGTGCGGGGGGCCGGTTAAACCGCCTAGCCGGGCCGGTCTAACCGCCCCCCTCCGGGCCGGGCCGGTCCGACCGCCTAGCCGGGCCGGCTCGACCGCCCCCTCCCGAACGACTCCTCGGCCGCCCGGGAACTCGCATCTCCCCATGCCGGAACACTTCTCACCACGGCCTTACCCCCGGGTAGTGGCATACGAGGCTTAGGTACACCATGGGAAGGGTTGTACCTATCCTTGTTCGCCCACTCCTTTGCCATCCTCTCTTCCCGCTTCCTCTTGAAGCAAAACTCATCCTTGTGACCCTCCTTCCCACAATGGCCACAACGGAACCTCACAAGCTTAGGTTTTGGCTTGGATTGGGGCTGCTCGCTTGGTTTCTCTCCACTCAACTCCTCCACCGATTTCTCCTCACTTGCCTTCTCTTTCACTTTCCCAAAGAACACTTTCCCCGAAGTGCTCACAAACTTGATGGGCTTTTGGAGATCATTTGTGGGTGTAGGAAATATAGGTGGAGGCGGGGTTGTGTCTAGTCGGTTCCTAAGATGGTTGGGTTTTGGAGGGAAATCATTTTTGTGGTGGGTTTTTGGTGGCTCCGGATATTCTCTCCACTTCCTTCACCAACCTTGTTTGCCCCAAGCCCCTCACCATCTTGCCTCTTAAAAGCCTCGATCATCATCCTCAACCGAGGCTCATGACCGGACAACCAACCCATCAACTTCCTCAAGTCATCATTCTCATCCCGCAAGCGATCAACATAATGTGCAAGCTCCAAATTTTTCAAAGCATGCATTTCACAAGTAGAGCAAGATGTAGGCATGGGTTCCTTCAATTTAGCCTCGAGCGAACTAGTGTAAGCATGCAACTCATCAATCTTAGCATGCAAAACGGGGCAAGAAGTGCAAGCACCTAGCAAAGCGGTCTAGACTTAAGCTCAGCCGCTTCAACCCTAAGCACATCTAGTTCCTCACACTTGGAGGCATGCTTCTCCTTAAACAAAGCAAGATCGGCAAGGAATATGGAGCAATCGGCACAATCATTTTCATCGGCAACAACGGGGCTAGCCTTAAGCGAATCAATCTCAAGCTTGCTATCAAGCACCCGTGTCTCTAGCTCGGCCACTCTAGTCCTAGCATCCTCGAGTGAAGCCCTAAGCTCTTTCCTCATTTTCTTGGCCTCTCTAAGCATGTCATCACGGTTATCAAGCAAAGAGCCAAGCCTCTCATTCTCCCGGCGCAAGAAGGGAAGTTCATCACGCACCTCGTCGTCGGACTCGCAGTCCGAGTCGCTCCGTGTGCTCTTCTTGCCGCCGGAGCTCGCCGCCATGGTACGAAGCCATCTCTCGCGAGCGGCTCGGCCCCGCTCGGGTTCTTGGACGACTTCTTGTTCTTGCGGCGATCTCCCTCGTCTTCACCGCTTGCTCGAGCTCGAGGTGGAGTACGCGGAACCGGAGTCGACGTCGCTCGCTCCAACCATCGCTCGGGCCTTGCCTCGGCCCTCCTTCTTCCTCGATCGTCGCTCGTCCTTGTACTTGTTCTTGTGCTTGCTCTTGTGGTCGCGCCTCGAACGGTACTTGCCATCGTTCATCCTCGGCTTGTGCTTGTAGCGTCCTTGCTCTCGGCCTTCTCCGGCGGTCGGCGATGAAGTGTCCCGGCTTGCCGCATCGGGAAGGTGTCCTCGTGTTCCTCCTCATGTTCACGCGGTTCTCGTGCGGCCTCTCGAACCGCCTCGTCAACGGCGCCGGCTCGTCCTCTCCAAGGTCATCAAACTCCTCATCCGGCATAGACATCAAAGAGGAAAACGAGAACATCCCGGTGGATGGGTTAGAGTTAGTCTTTCCTTTGGAACCACCAACGAGGGCAAGACTATGGGAGTCGGGCCGATCCCTCGAGCTTGGCGATCATGCCCCTATCCACCTCGGCCGACTTGAGCTTCGAGAACGGCTCGTTCACCGTCGAGTATCGTACCTCTCCGACTCGACTATGGCCTCGAACTTTCCGCCCCATATCGTACGATCCAAAGAGTGTAAGAGCTTGACCGCTCTATCATGATCATCGTACGGGAGCACGTCCACATTGGCCCTCATGTTGTTCACAACCACCGTGAATCTCTGGAACAAGGCATCGATGGACTCACCGGGGAGATGAGTGAAGTTCTCGTACTCTCTCCGGTAGGTCGCATACAACCGTGCCTGAACCTGGGCGTTCCCAACATGAGCCTCCTTCAACACCGCCCAAATCCTACAAGCCAAGTGCTCGGTGTGCACCCGATCGAACTCGGTCGACACAAAGCACGAAACAAGTAGTCGACCGCCTTATTGTTGGCGTCGAATCCGTCTCTCGACCCCGGAGCAAGGAAATCCATCGGTGGACATAACCCTGTGTCCACCGTGACATCCCAAAGCAACCGACCCTTTCCGCGGAGGAACCCACCCATCCGCTTGCTCCACATCCGGTAGTTCTTGCCATCGAAGTGTGGAGGACCGAACCCCCGTTCCCGGTACGCCATCCTTGGATCTTAGACTGGTTAGAGTCAACAAAGACCCGAACCGGCTCGATACCAATTGAAGGAACCGATAAGGCGACCAGAGAGGGGGGGAGTGAATGGGAGCCGATAAAAATTCTTCTCGAGGGAGATTAAAACTCCGACAAGACGAACTAGCTCGGTCGAACCCCCGAAATCACACGCTCCGCACTTCTACCTCCCGTTTGCCAAAACCACGTAGCCACTGGAGTGCTACCGGTCCTAGGAACAAACACTACCAAGCAACCACAACACAAACGCAAAGCACCGTCGGCGGAAACAACTCGACAGTAGGCTAACCGGAGGGGGCGGTTAGACCGGGTATAGGGGGCGGTTAGACCGCCTCCACCCGGCAACCCGTAAATCCTCTCGAAACGCCTCTTCCGAGCACCAAAACACACCACGGTTTCACCAACAGAGATCTCGGTCAAGACCATGCTAGCTACCGTAAAAATCTTGGCGAAAGCCAAAACTTCACCCAAGGGCCTAGGGGCGGTTAGACCGGCTACCCGGGGCGGTCTAACCTCCCGTACCTAGCCACGAACTCCAACCAAGAACACCTAGCAAACCGCACGAGAACGACCCCAAATTTCACCCGGACACTCCTCCGATCAAGGCGAACAAACTCACGAGAGGAAAATCCGGCGAAACAAAACTTTGACCCGGAAACACCCCCGGGCGGTTAGACCGCCCTCCGTAGGCGGTTAGACCGCCCCTTCCCGTAAAACGAACCCGCGGGTCAAACCTCAACTTCCTCGCGCCCGATCTCCCGAATCACTCCACGGATTGCAGCCAAACTTCGGGAATAGCCGGGTTACCTCCCGGGCAACCTCTACCTCAAAGGAATCGACCCGAAACGCTCACAATCAAGAGGAATCGAAGAAATCACTTCTCTAGGTCAAGAACTCGCCCAACTCGAGAAACCACCAAATCGAGTCCGATTCAAAGGGGATTTGAGGGCAAAGTCACCACCAAAGAGGCACATGGACCTCATACGTGACACCCACCAAAAACCCCAAGAAATCGTTCTCAAAACACCGCCAAAAAGAGCTCCGAAAGTCAACACCAAAGAGACGGGAAACCACCATGAAGAACAACGCCAAACCTTCTATACATGCCATGAATGGTTCGTACAAGGTCTAGCTTGCCACCCAAACATCCATCCCTCTCTCTAGATCTCACATGAAGCTCTCAAGCTAGCCTTCTAAAACCTAGGAAAAAAGGAGAACGAAAATGGAAAAACAAATGGGCTAGGGTTCCAAGAGTTGGCTGCCATCCACCCCTCTAATGAGTATATATGGAGGCACCCAAAAGACTAAAACGCCCTTCACTAATAACTAGGGATACATGCCCCTCAAGGGCGGATTTGGAATTCTTGATGTCTTCACCATCGAACGGATGCCCGGCAACCGCACCCTGCGTAGCCTCGACGCACGCCTTGCGATCCCGACGCGTGTCCTCCGCTTCGAAGCTTCTCGGCGCGGCGGCCGGGCGGTCGGACCGCCCCCCCCCGGGCGGTTAGACCGGCCCGGTGGATCCGACCGGCCCCGGGCGGTCCGACCGCCCCTCCCGGGCGGTTGAACCGGCCCGGTGGCCGCACCTCCTCGTCGAGTCTTCGGCCTCGGTTTTGTGGCTCAACCGAGTAACCCGGTGGTTTTCGGGTGAACCACCGCAAACCCCGCGAACTCGGTGTAGCCTCCGCCAATCTCCACTCATGACTCGGCTCCCACGTAGTCCCGGCTCGACCTTGGTTTTGAGGCTCTACCAAGAAACCGTCCACGACTTCATCTTGCTGTTCATGCCACCATGCGGCCCGCACTTGACCCCCGCCGGCCACCGGTCCCTCGAACAAAGCCTACTTGTCTTCTCCACACCCGGAGGCCTCACCGGCAACGACCTTTCGCGCTTGTTCTTCACCCGCACTAACACGAGTCAAGCCGCAACCTCGCACCCGCAATACTTAGCCAAGAATCGGTCCACACAACGTTGTCAATCACTCATCACACAAGGAAGCGACCATCCACCGGTCCTCGAACCACACATGGTCCTCACCCTAGCATCCATCCCTCTCAACAAATTTCTCATGAAGCTCTCATGCTAGCCTAGAGAAAATAGAGAAGAAAATAGCTATGAAAATGAGAAATAGGAGGAGGGAAATGAAACCCTAAGTCGCGGAGAGAGAGAGAGCCATCCACACACACTCATCGCTTATATATCAGGTCCCGCCGGAGTGGTAAATGACGCGACTACACCTAATTTAACTACTGGCATACAACCCACGTAGGGGCATTTAGGTAATGTTTGTGGGTCTTGCCATCGGACGGCCATGCCTTTGCCGCACCCCGCGTCCTCCCGACGCAAGCCATGCGATCCCGCCGCGTGTCCTCCGCTTCGAAGCTTCCCGACACGCCCGGATCCCGTCTCTATCGTGTTGGGCCCTCGGACTTGGTTTTGTGGCCCAAACCAAGAAACCGTCCTCCGATGGTTTTGTGGGCAAACCACCAAACCCCGCGTGCTCGGTCCGGCCTCTCGCCAAACCACTTGACTTGACCGCCACCGTGCACCGGCTCGATTGTCCATGACTTCGTCTTGCTCGTATTGCCACCATGTGACCCACACCTAGTCCCGCTGTCCACAGGGTCCCTCGAGCCGAGCCTACTTGTCTTTGCATCTCCCGGAGGCCCCTCAAGGCTGAAGACCTTTCGCGCTCGTTCTTCACCTGCAACAACATGAACTAGGCCGCAACCTAGACCTGCGCACTGAGCCAAGAGTCAGTCCAACACCCATTGTCAATCACTCATCACTGAGGAGCGGTCTACCACCGACCCCTGGGACGCTCCTGGTCCTCACCGTTGCGTTCTCGGGTCGGAAGGTTGTGTGTTGGTTCGTAGGTCCAGTGGCACTCCATTGGCTAGGTGGGCTTGACGAACTTGGGTAGAGAGTCGGAGACGTGTGTTGGAAGCTGTGTTCGTCTTGTTGGAGTCTCCATCTCCTTCGAGAAGAATTTTCATCGGCTCCCATTCACTCCCCCCTCTCTGGTTTGCCGTATCGGTCCTTCAAGTGGTATCAGAGCCAGTTCGGGTCTTTGTTGACTCTAACCAGTCTAAGATCCAAGGATGGCGTACCAGGAATGGGGTTCGGGTCCTCCACACTTTGATGGCAAGAACTACCAGATGTGGAGTAAGCGGATGGCTGCGTTTCTCCGGTGGACACGAGCTATGTCCAGCCGATGAACTTCCTTGCTCCAGGATCGAGGGACATGCTCGACTCCAATAATAAGGCGGTCGACTACTTGTTTCGTGCTTTGTGTGAGCCTGAGTTCGATCGGGTGCACACCGAGCACTTGGCTTGTAGAATCTAGCTGGTGTTGAAGGAGGCTCATGTTGGGAATGCCCAGGTTCAGGCTCGGATGTGTACGACCTACCTGAGAGAGTACGAGAAGTTCACTCATCTCCCCGGTGAGTCCATCGATGCCCTGTTTCACAGGTTCACGGTGGTTGTGAACAACATGAGGGCCAATGTGGACGTGCTCTTGTACAATGATCATGATAGAGCTGTCAAGCTCTTACACTCTTTGGATCGTACGATTTGGGGCGGAAAGTTCGAGGCCATTGTGGAGTCAGAGAAGTATGACACTCTGACAATGAACGAGCTGTTCTCAAAGCTCAAGTCGGCTGAGGTGGATATGGGCATGACAGCCAAGCTCGAGGGCCCGACTGACTCTCATAGTCTTGCCCTCGTTGGTGGTTCTAAAGGAAATGCCAACACTAACCCATTCACCAGGATGTTCTCTTTGTCCACTTTGATGTCTATGCTAGATGAGGAGTTCGACGTGTTCGGAGAGGACGAGTTGGCGTTGCTGATGATGAGGTTCGAGGGGTTGCACGAGAACCGAGTGAACATGAGGAACACGAGGACAGGCTTCCAGTGCGGCAAGCCAGGACACTTCGTCACCGACTGCCCGGAGAAGGTCAAGAACAAGGACGACTACAAGCACAAGTCGAGAATGGATGGCAAGTATCGGTCAAGGCATGACCACAAGAGCAAACACAAGAACAAGCACAAGGACGAGCGACGATCAAGGAAGAAGGAGAGCCGAGGCAAGGCACGAGCGATGGTGGGAGCGAGCGACGTCGACTCCAGTTCCGCGTACTCCACCTCGAGCTCAAGTAGCAGTGAAGACGAAGGCGATCGTCGCAAGAGCAGGAAGTCGTCCAAGAACCTGAGCGAGCTGAGCTGCTTCGTTAGAGACGGCTTCTGCACAATGACACTGAGCTCCGGCAGCAAGAAGAGCACCAGAGCGACTCGGATTCTGATTCCGACGACGAGGTGCGTGATGAGCTTCCCTTCTTGCATCAGGAGAATGAAAGGTTTGGCTCGTTGCTTGATAACCGTGATGACATGCTTAGTGAGGCCAAGAAAATGAGAAAAGACCTTAGGGCTTCACTCGAGGATGCTAGGACTAGAGTGGCTGAGCGAGAAACACATGTTCTTGATAGCAAGCTTGAGATTGATTCCCTTAATGCTAGCCTGTTGTTTCTGATGAGGTTGATTGTGCTGATTGCTCCATCTTTCTTGTTGATCTTTCTTTGTTCAAGGAGAAGCATGCCTCCAAGTGTGAGGAACTAGATGTGCTTAGGGTTGAAGTGGCTGAGCTTAAATCTAAACCTGCTTTGCTAGGTGCTTGCACTTCTTGCCCTGTTTTGCATGCTAAGATTAATGAGATGCATGTTTATACTGCTTCCCTTGAGGCTAAGCTGAAAGAACCAATTCCTACATCTTGCTCTACATGTGAAATGCATGCTTTGAAGAATTTGGAACTTGCGCATTATGTTGATCGCTTGCAGGATGAGAATGATGAGCTGAGAAAGTTGATGGGTTGGTTGTCCGGTCATGAGCCTCTGTTGTGGATGATGATCGAGGCATTTAAGAGGCAGGATGGTGAAGGACTTGGGGCAAACAAGGTTTGTAAGGGAAGTGGAGAAAATATCCCAGAGCCACCAAAAACCCACCACAAAAATGATTTCCCTCCTAAAGCTAACCATCTTAGGAACTGACTAGACACAACCCCATCTCCAGCTGTGTTTCTTACACCACCAAATGATCTCCCAAAGCCTATCAAGTTTGTGAGCACTTCGGGGAAAGTGTTCTTTGGGAAAGAAATTGAGAAGGCTAGTAAGGAGAAACCGGTGGAGAAGTTGAGTGGAGAGAAACCAAGTGAGCAGCCACAGCCCAAGCCTAAGCCTAAGCTTGTGAGGTTCCATTGTGACTATTGTGGGAGAGATGGCCATAAGGATGAGTTTTGCTTCAAGAGGAAGTGAGAGGAGAGAATGGCGAAGGAGTAGGCTAACAAGGACAAGTACCACCCTTCCGATGGTGTACTTGAGCCTCGTGTGCAGATGCCCAGGGCCACGGTGAGTATGAGGACAGTTCGGGCTTGGGAGAGCGGAAGGCTGTTGGAGGTGCTGCTGCCCAGGCTACACCATTCAGACCGGTGTGGGGCACCGGTCAGACCGTGCGGGCCCGGACGGAGCAACGGTTGGGTTTCATGCTCGTACAGGTGTGAGGGTTGTTTCTGGAGGTCGTGGTTCTGGTGGTTGGGCTGAAGAGTTTCCAGGAGGTCAGATTGCTAGGCATTCTCCCCCTCGAGTTCACTACGGGGATGGGAGGAGTCGTAGCTTTGAGAAAAAGAGGAGGACGGTCCACGGGTTCTCTTTCGTGGTTTTGGTCCTCCTCCAGGCAGAAAGGGGTGGTTCCCTCAGGGTGGTTACCGTGGTGGTGTTCGTGGAGGTAGCTTTGGAAGGAAAGATGGTTTGGGTTGTGCTAACCCCACTTTCGAGCAAATGGCTCGGCACTGGTTTTGCTCTTTTGGAACTAACCCAGTGTTGAGTCGTTTGATCGCTCACGTGCTCGTTTTTGAATTTCAGGTGGGAGACTTGAAGAACATTTGGTTGATTGACTCTGGTTTCTCGAGGCATATGACCGGAGACAGTGGGTGGTTCTCAAGTCTCGTCTCGGTGGTGACAAGGAGGTACATCACTTTTGAGGACAATGGGCATGGGTGTGTGCTTTCATAAGGTGAGATTAAGGTGAGTGACGAGATCACTCTCAGGCGTGTTGCTCTTGTTCAATCGCTAGGGTACAATCTGCTTTCTATGTCCTAGTTGTTGGATGAGGGTTTTGAGGTGTTGTTTCGGCCTGGTGGTTCTCGGATTTTGGACTCTCCAGGTGACCTTTTCTGTGTGGTTGTTCCCGAGGGTCAGGTGTTTCGTGCTGATTTTTCTCAGTCTTCGGGTGTGGAGCGTTGTTTCTTGGCTGGTTCTTCGAGTGAGTTGTGGAAGTGGCATAGGAAGTTGGGTCGCTTGAGCTTTGATCTTTTGTCTTGCTTGAGTAAACTCAATTTCGTCCGAGGATTGCCACGGTTGAGGCTTGAGAAAGAGTTGGTTTGTGCACCGTGTAGGCATGCCAAGATGGTAGCCTCTTGTCACCCGCCTCTCACCGATGTGATGACTGAGCGTCCATGCGAGCTGCTCCATATGGATCTTGTTGGCCCAGCTCGTGTGCGATCTGCGGGTGGGAAGTGGTACATCCTTGTTGTGGTGGACGACTATTCTCGATATGCGTGGGTGTTCTTTCTCAACGATAAGGGGAAGACGTTTGGTTTTGTTCGAGATCTTGTATTGAGGTTGAGGAACGAGAGGCACGGAGATGCCATACGAGCAATTCGCAGTGACAATGGCTCAAAATTCAGAAACTCTCATTTTGAAACCTTTTGCCATGACTTGGGTCTTGAACACCAGTTTTCGAGTCCGTATACGCCTCCCCAGAATGGTGTTGTGGAAAGGAAGAACATGACCTTGTGTGAGATGGCTCGGACGATGCTTGATGAGCATAGGACTATGAGAAGGTACTGGGCTGAGGCGGTGAATACCGCGTGCTATGTGTCAAACAGGATCTACCTCAGGGCGCATAAGTAGAAAACATTCTACGAGTTGATGCACGGTCGCACACCTAAGGTGAGTCACTTCCATGTCTTTGGTTGCAAATGCTTTATTCTGAAGAAAGGGAAGAAGTTGGATAAGTTTGAGGCTAGGTATGTCGATGGTATTTTCTTTGGTTATGCATCTCATTCTAGAGCATATCGTGTGCTCAATCCTGAAACTAACCAAATCATGGAGACTTGCGAGGTAACCTTCGACGAGACATAGCCACGTAGTCAGCTTGTCTTTGAGTGTGCAGGTGATGATGAGCTTGGCGAGGAGATCTTTCAGGAGGAGGAGCATGAGCATGGAGACGATGAAGATGGCGGTGTGGTGCCCCCGGCTGAACATGTACCCACTACTTCGACTACGGTGGTGGACAGACCCTCTCCTACACCTACGACGACAAATCAAGATTGAAGAGAAGCTGTTGTTGAGTGGGAGGTAGCATCGAGGCGAGAACCTCCCCGGCGAGTACATGTGGATCACCCAGCTTCGAGGATCATCGGCGACATGAATGAACGCACTACACGGTCGAGGGTTCTGAACAATTCTCATTTCGCTCATGCTGCATTTGTTGATACTTTTTAGCCCAAAGACATTGGACACGCGCTATCTGATCACAATTGGGTTAATTATGAATGAGGGGTTGGAGAACTTTGAGATGAATCAGGTTTGGGAGTTGGTTGACCCTCCCCCAGGGTGTAAGACGATTGGTACAAAGTGCGTGTGGAAGAACAAAGTGGGAGAGAAAGGTGAAGTGGTGAGAAACAAGTCGAGGCTTGTTGCTCAGGGGTTCAGTCAGAAGGAGGGGATCGACTACGAGGAGACCATTGCTCCCGTAGCCCGTTTGGAGGCAATAAGGATCCTTCTAGCCTTTTCCGTGGCTAAAGGGTTCAAGTTGCACCAAATGGATGTGAAGAGTGCTTTCCTAAATAGTGTGTTGGAGGAAGAAGTGTATGTGAGGCAACCTTTGGGGTTTGACAGTGAGAAGTACCCCCACCGAGTGTACAAGTTGAGGAAGGCGCTGTATGGGTTCAAGCAGGCGCCTTGAGCTTGGTATGGTAGGTTGAGGGGGTTCTTGTTTGAGAGAGGTTTTGAGATGGGGAAGGTCGAGCAGACCTTGTTTCTACTGAGGCAGGGAAGAGATATCCTGATTGTGCAGGTGTACGTGGATGATATTGACTTCGGTGGCTCGTCTAGCTCTCTTGTTGCAAGGTTTGCAGAGGATATGATCAGGGAATTTGAGATGAGCATGATGGCCGAGTTGCAGTTCTTCCTTGGGTTACAAATCAAACAATCAAAGGAAGGAACATTTATGCACCAAGCTAAGTACACCAAGGACATTGTGCGGAAGTTCCAGATGGAGGATTCCAAGGCTATGACGACGCCGATGAGTACGACTATAGCTCTTGATGCGGACGAGGAAGGTGAACATGTGGACCAGAAGGAGTACCGAAGCTTGATCGGGTCACTCCTCTACTTGACGGCGACGAGGCCGGACATCTATTTCTCGGCATGTCTGTGCACTCATTTTCAAGCGTCTCCGAGGACTTCGCATCGGCAAGCGGTCAAGCGAATTTTCAGGTACTTGCGTCACACTGCCGACTTCGGCCTTTGGTACTCCGTGTCCTCTTCTTTGGCGCTTCATGGTTTTTCAAACGCGGATTTTGTGGGGTCTCGGTTGGATAGGAAGTCCACTTCTGGGACTTGCCAGTTTTTGGGTTCTTCTTTGGTGTCTTGGTCTTCCCGCAAACAGTCACGTGTTGCTCAATCCACTACCGAGGCCGAGTACATTGCTGCTGCTAGTTGTTGCTCTCAGCTCCTTTGGATTTCATACACCATGAGTGACTTTGGTGAGGAGTATACCAATGTCCCACTTCAATGTGATAGCACTAGTGCCTTAAGCGTTGCAAAGCACGTAGAAGTGACGTATCATTTTCTGAGAGACCACGTAGAGAAAGGAAAGATAGATTTGATCCATGTACCCACATATGACCAACTAGCCGATATTTTCACCAAACCCCTAGATCAAGCAACTTTCACTCGTATCCGGGGGGGCTTGGTGTGTGTTTGATTTCTTGAGTTGGGTGTGTGGGAGCTCCTTTATACCATATGTATAGTTTCCGTTGTGCATTTCAAGCATTTTGCGTGGCATATGTAACATGATGTATAGGCATCCTTGTATCTTAGACTGCATGCATTTTGTATCATATGCATTTTGTAGGAAAAGCTTCTCCTATATATATTGTTCGCCATGGAATGCTATATATGTATTTGTGAGCTTGTTTGGTATGCTATGGTTAGTTTGGCTTAGCTCTTGATGATCTTGTTTAATAATCCATGGTTGATGGCTATGTTTTTTGAAAAATGTCACATGTATGCTCTCTCATGTGTAAATGACCTTATATGATCTTGACATGTTTTAGTAGCTTTGATATGCTTAATTTGTGGTTGGATAGCTAGTTTATTGATCATATGGTGCCAAAGGCTCATTTGCCATCATGAATGTTTAGCCCTCTTGCTTTATCTTGTGGAGGGGCATAAGTTCCTTTTTGTCGCAAAGACACTTCATGTACCAATTATGAATCTGAAAATGAAATGTAAAATGCTTGGGAAATATGCTCCCATGTCATATGTGCTAAATTTAATTTGCTTTGGGTGCTAAACCGTTGCATGATGCCTACCAATGAGAAGTCTCATACATAGAAGTAGGCACATGGCTCGGTGGCTTTGACATGACATGAGGTTCTTCTGGGTGTTTGTGATGGTCTTATGATTAGAATGGCTGTCCTATCATGAAGTTTGTGTGGCTTTGCCATTTTGATATGTTTTGATCATGTTTAGGACTTTGCTCATGTTAGGAAAATTTTTCGCAAAATTTCCCAAATCCATCTTAGCTTCGTCCAATGGTTGTGAAACTTGGTGATCATGTAGTTGAGATCGATACGAAGCTATAGAGTATCTAACTTGCTCATTTGGACATGTGTAGAATCCTATGTTGAATTTTGTCTATTTGAGAAGTTCTAGGTTGAAAGTTTTGCATTTTTGGCTTGATTCATGCATTGCCAACAAGGGGGAGAAGTTTGAGCTTGAAATGGCTTGCTGGATGCATTTAGAAGGTTTTCAGGTGGTTTTGAGCCATTTATGGGCTCTGTTGTGCACCGGTCTGACCGGTCGAGGTCACCGGTCTGACTGGTCAGAGTACTGGTCCTGTGCACATGTTGGGCACCGGTCTGACCGGTGGGGGTGACTGGTATGACCGGTGTGAGCTGAAGGTGTTGCCGCTTCCCTGTTTTCAAGTGGTTTGCATGCATTCGTCCAGGGGGAGGTGCATTGGTTCAGGGGGAGCTCGCATGTGTGCAGGGGGAGCTCTTTGTGATTGTTCGAGCTTTGGTTTGGTGGTTTGCGCTCTTTTCTTGAGCTTTGTTTTGTCTCGGATGTGTCGAGCCGTTGCCCTTGCCTAAGGGGTCCAAGACTTGTCTTCTTCAAGTGATCTTGCTCTTTGCCTTTGTTTGGCTTTCGATCGCTTGTTGGAGTTTCTTTTTATTTGTTTCTTTTCTTTTTCTTTTGTCTCTTGTTACTTTGTGTGGGTGTTGTCAATGCACTCATCAAGGGGGAGATTGAGGACCATGTGTTGGTTCGAGGACCGGTGGATGGTCGCTTCCTTGTGTGATGAGTGATTAACAATGTTGTGTGGACTGAATCTTGGCTAAGTATTGCAGGTGTAGGTTGCGGCTTGACTGGTGTTGGTGCAGGTGAAGAACAAGTGCGAACGGTCGTCGCCGGTGAGGCCTCGAGGTGTGGAGAAGACAAGTAGGCTTCATTCGAGGGACCCGGTGGCCAGCGGGGTCCAGTGCGGGCCGCATGGTGGCATGAACAGCAAGAAGAATTCATGGACGGTTTCTTCGTTGAGCCTGAAAACCAAGGTCGAGCCGGGACTACGTGGGAGCCGAGTCATGAGTGGAGATTGGCGGAAGCTACACCGAGTTCGCGGGGTTTCTGATGGTTCACCAGAAAACCACTGGGTTGCTTGGTTGATCCACAAAGCCAAAACCGAAGAACCGATGATAGTGCTGCAACAGTGCCAGACCGGTCTGACCGGTGGGTCTGACCGGTCTGACCGGTGGGTACCGGTCTGACCGTTGAGGAGCACCGGTCTGACCGGTGTGCGACGACACAATTCGAAATCTTCAAAGCGGAGGACACGCATCGGGATCCCAAGGCTTGCGTCGAGGCTAAGTTGGTTGCGGTCGCTGGGCATCCGTCCAATGGAGAAAACTTGAAGACTTCCAAAACCACCCTTGAGGGGCTTGTATCCCTAGTTGTAGGAAAGCGTATTTTAGACTTTCAGATGCCTCCATATAACCCATGAGGTGAGAGAATGGTAGCCAATCTCTTGGAACCCTAGTTCATTTCCTTTCCTATTTTCCCTTCCTATTTTCTTATGATTTCATAGGACTAGATTGAGAGCTTCATGGTGAGATCTTTTGAGAGGGTTGGATGATCGGGCGGCAAGCTAGACCTTGTATGAACCTTCTTGGTATGTATAGATGATTCGGCGTGGTTCCTCGAGGCCTTGTTGTGTTGTTCTTTTTGATGGGGGAAATTTGTGGGAACCCTTCGTGGTTCTTTGGGCTGTGATTCCCCTCCCAAATCCGTGAGTTAAGGGGCTCGATTTGTGGGAACGTCTGGGTGTGTTCGCTATTGTCCTGTGTTGCAGTTGTTTTGAGTTTGGGTCGGTTTGGATCTCGGTTGGCTTGTTTGGTGCGTTGGGGCTTTCTGGCTGTGACTGGTCTGACCGGTGTGTCTCACCTGCCTGACCGGTCTGGAGCCACTCTCTAGAAGTCGCCAAGTTTCACCAGCATGGACCGGTCTGACTGGTGGTGCTCACCGGTCTGACCGGTGTTGGTCAGCAAACTCGAGGTTTTGTGTTCTGCTGGGTTCTCGGGTCAGAAGGTTGTGTGTTGGTTCCTAGGTCCAGTGGCACTCCAGTGGCTACGTGGGCTTGGCCAACTTCGGTAGTGAGTCGGATACGTGTGTTGGAAGCTGTGTTCGTCTTGTTGGAGTCTCTATCTCCTTCGAGAAGAATTTTCATCGACTCCAATTCACTCCCCCCTATCTGGTTCGCCGTATCGGTCCTTCAAAGTCATCCAAGAACTTGAGCAGGCTGAGCTGCTATGCGAGAGATGGCTTCTGTGGCATGGCTCGTAGCTCTAGCAAAAGAAGAGTAACCATAGTGACTACGAGGATGAGGTACGTGACGAGCTTCCCTTCTTGCACGAGGAGAATGAGCGTCTTAGCAAGTTGATTGATAATTATGATGAAATTCTTAGAGAGGCCAAGAAGATGAGGAAATAGCTTAGAGCCTCACTAGAAGATTCTAGGAATCGAGTAGCTGTGCTAGAAACCCAGAACCTTGATGCTAAACTTGAGATTGATTCGCGTAAGGCTTCACCTGTGGTTTCTGATGAGATTGATTGTTGTGATTGCTCTATGTATCTAGCTGATCTTACTAATCTCGAGGATAAGCATGCCTCTACTTGTGATCAACTAGATGTGCTTAGGGTTGAAGTGGTTGAGCTTAAGTCTAGACCTACTTTGCTAGGTGCTTGCACTTCTTGTCCTGTCTTGCATTGGAAAATTGATGAGAAGCATGCTTACACTGTTTCTCTTGAGGTCAAGTTGAAAGAACATGTTCCTACTTCTTGCTCTACTTGTGGAAATTGCATGCTTTGAAGAATCCGAAACTTGCATATTATGTTGATCGCTTCCATGATGAGAATGATGAGTTGAGAAAATGATGGGTTGGTTGTGAGGGCATGAACCTCAGCTTAGGATGATGATACAGTCATACAAGCGCTATGATGGGCAAGCGCTTGGTTTGAAGAAGGTTGAAGAGTGTAGTGGTGAGGGAGGAGAGAACATCGGTGATATCCTAGCACCACCAAAAACTTTCCACAACAATGTCTATGCTCCTAATCACAACCCATTGAAAAACAAACTTGACACAACCCCATACCTCCCATATTCCCTCACGCCACAAATGATTTCCTTAAACCCATCAAGTTCAAGAGTGACTTGGAAAATGAGTTCGTTGGGAATAAGATTTAGAAGTCAAGTGAGGAGAAACTGAATGAGCAACCCCAACCAAAACCAAAGGCAAAACCAATCCAGTTTCATTGTGACTACTGTGGGAGAGATGGTCCAGGAAGGAGTAGGCAAACAAGAATAGGTACAACCCATCTCATGGTGTGCCTGAGTTTCGTATCCCACTGCCTGAGGGTAAAGCCATTGTTCACACAGTTCTGGCTTGGGGAGAAAAGAGTGCTTTGGGGGAAGGGACTCTGCTGGATGAATTAAATCGGTCACACCGATTTAGAAACCGGCTAGACTGGTTTCGGCTGTTTGTACAAAGAAACTGGTTAGACCGGTTTCGATGTAGCAGGGTGACCAGTTTGGTTTTCATGCTCGTGATAAGGCTTGGTTCAGGTCCTTTGGTCATGGTCTAGATGTTTGGCATGGTGAGTTTGTTGGTGGTCAGTTTGCTAGACGTTATCCACCTCGTGCTTAATACGATGGTGGGATGAGTCGTAGCTTTGAGATGGAGAGGAGGAATAGTCTGTGGTTTCCTTTCGTGGTTTTCATTCTCCTTTAGCTAGAAAAGGGTGGTTCCTTAGTGGTGGTTCTCATGGTGGCTTTCGTAGTGGTAGCTTTGATAGGCGTGATGATTTGGTTTATGCTAACCCCACTTTGTTGTAAATGACTCGGCACTGGTTTTACTCTTTTGGTACTAACCACAGTGTTGAGTCGTTTATTCACTCACGTGCTCGCTTTTGAATTTAAGGTGGGAGCCTTTAGGAACGTTTGGTTGGTTGACTCCGGTTGCTCGAGGCATATGACCGGAGACAAGGGGTGTTTCTCAAGTCTCGTCCTGATGGTGACCAGGTGTTAACACCAAAATTTGGTAAGGAGTCTAACATGTGGGTCCGGTTCGAAAAAAGAGTCCGTCTGGTGGAAGGAAGGATATTTTCAGAGATTTTCGGCAAAGAGATCTGCGGTCGGCTATCTGCTCTGGTTCGGCAAAGGAACAGTAGAGCTGATTTTGCGGGATTGGACGGTGACGTGGCTCAATCAGGGGAGACGAATGGATGGATAGGCGATCAAGTTTAATTAGGCAATGAATCCATTCGCGGTTGTACTCAACGGGGTATAAATACGACCCCCGAATGTATGTAACAAACACGATCATTCTTCAATACACACCGGCCTTACGCCAAACCCTAGAGTCCTTGTCGTGTTGTCGAGTTCTTCGAGAGGGCCAATCGATCCGTCGACCTCCGTGAGTACCGCAACCTTGTATCATGTCTAGTATCATGCGGTGGATTTAGATTTGATGCAAGTAGTCTTGTTACCATGCTTCGTGTCATGCGGTAGATTCAAGCTTGGTTCAAGAGGGTTTCTTGTTAGATCATGAGCCATGCGGTAGGCTAAGATCTGGCTTGAAGCTAGTTATCGGCTCTATTGGATTTTGGCAAGACCCAATAGATTCATTAAGTTATCCCGTGTTATCTTGAGTTTTACTTTATGTTTTAATTCATGTAACACATCTTTGCCCAATCTAGATGCGTTTGGATCGGCTATATCTCTTGTATGATCCTTGTTCGAGCGAGGTTTTGTGTTTTGACGCGTGGATCTTGTGCTTTCCGATAGCCGAAACCGAATCGATCTAGGTTGTTACGTGTTGCGGGTTCAAGCTTGCTATGTTCGTATAAATCTTGAAAGAACCGGGTATCATGCGGTAGATGCAGGTTTTTGGGTTGCTTTGGAGCTAGTCATCCGGTGGATTAGATTCCCAAATCGATCTGATAGATTTATTCTCGTGGTAATGTTTGTTCCTTCTTCATGGACCCTGGATCGGTCGTTCGGCCGTATTCGGTTATATTTTCACGAGTAGAACACGTGCATTATTTATGTTTTAAATGATGTATGCTTTTAGCTTTCCATATTTAGATTGTATCATGCGGTGGATAGATCTATTTGTGGAAAGTGGTACGTTTTTCATGCAAATCGTATCATGCGGTGGATAGATTTGTTTGTTATCGTACCCGACGGGTTTTAAAGTAACTAGACTTGCGGTAGACTAGTGCTTTGGATCTATGCATGCTTATTTAATACATGATCATGTCCGTGCTTTACTTTATTTTATTTAATGCTAATCTTCATGGGGATCGGTCATAACTTTGCACTTGCATCTTTGTTTATACAAAGACCGATCGTTGTCATGCTTACGTCATCCATTCGGCGGTTGTTCCTTTTCCCTTTGTGGTTGCCCGAATGGTCGTGGTTCTTTGACGGATAGCTTTACATAGCTATGTGTCATCCCAATTGGCTTTTTAGCCGCAAATATGGAACTGTACCGGGTACCACCCGGCGGTTCCAAGCTTTGGTATTTAACTCGCTTTATCTTTTGTTAATTTTCGGGAAAAATTGACCGGCACGTCGTTTGCTCTCTCGCGCGTGTGAAGCCGCCTTTGTTCGGCTTGTTTGTGTGATTGGCGTTGAGTGCACTTTTTGCGCCAACACACTTTTTGGCACGCCCGGTGGGACCAACGGCCGAATTAATTCAAGATGCCCGAGATTGCGGACCTTATGGACGTCGACCCGGAGGATCTTTCTCGGAGCAGCGGCGGCAGCTCCAAGACGTCGTAGATCAATTTCGAGCGAAGTGCCCGCCGTCATTTAAGAAGAACGAAGCGGCGTCCCATATCTAAAGAACGAGATGCCTAGAGTGCCGCTACCGGGAGAAGTCGATGCTACGTCTCGGCGGGGAAAAGGAGGAATGCGCGCGGGTGTTCCAAGAGTCGGCGGATTACATGCTCACCAAGCACAACAAGGCCTTCCTCGGATCGCTCCGGCGGATGATGGTGGCCATCTTTGGCCCGGGCATGGAGCAAGCGTTCGGGAAGGCGCCCTTCCAGAGGAGCACCGTAGAGCTGGGTGAATCAAGCTCTCAGCCGCCGCTACGGAGCCAGCCACAGCAGCCTCCTCCTCAGAGCGCCGGAAGCCAAGCGTTCCAACCTCCTCCGCAGGGCACTGGGGGCGGCCGCCTCGGCCCCCCGTTGCAAGCTTCGGGAAGTCAACCAATCTCCGCCGCCACCACGGAGCGGCACGGGTCGGCCCGTGCAACGGCCGATCCGTACCGGCCTACGTACGGAGACCTAGCGTTCGGCTCGTCTGGGGCCCCACTTGACCCCGGTCGGAGAATTGCTCCGTCGACCAACCGGCTCCCGAGAAGAATTTGTACGGCGGTGGTTATCATGAAGTGGGAAATTACGGAGCGTTCGACGCCTTCCCGCACCCAGGGTACGCGCCAGCTGCAGGCGCGCAAGAAGATGACGCCCTAGCACGCAAAATGGCCGAATTGATGCAAAATCAGTTCGGCCTCAAGCCTAAGATGCAGGGCCCCGCTTATAGGCCACCGTTCCCAGAGTGGTACTATAACGTGCTCTTGCCGCCGAGGGTGAAGCCGCCGACGGAATTCACAAAGTTCTCGGGGGCGGGGGACGAAACAAGCACGGTCGAGCACATCGCCCGTTACCTCATGCGGCTTGGGGAATGCTCGGCCGAGGAGACGTTCGGGGTTCGCTACTTCCCCGCCTCGCCGACGGGTCCCGACTTTTCGGTGGTTCTCGTCCCCGCCTCCCCGAATCGGTGGCAGATGGAAGGATTTGGAGCGTAAATTCCACGCTCATTATTTCAGCGGCAGTTCTGAGAAGAAGCTGATTGATCTCGCCACCCTGAAGCAAAGGCACAGCGAAACACCGCTGGAGTTTCTTAGAAGATTCAGGGAAGTCAAAGGCATGTGCTTCTCGCTGAACTTGCCAGACGATCAGCTGGCTGATATGGCCGTCGCCGGGATGTTACCGGCCGTGCGCGAGAAGCTATTTGGGATGGAGTTTGAGAACCTGGGCCAGCTTTCACAAAAGTTATCTCTGATGAGCAATCAGGCATATGGCCTCAAGAAGGACCCCAAGTTTGGCAAGCAGCACGACGTCGCTGACATCTACAACCAGTTCCTGGACAAAGCCGATCTGTTCGAGGATTCTGACGATGAATTGGAGGTAGCTGCAGCAGAAATCATGTGGGGTAAAGAGCCCTTGACAATGAATCAGCGTTGGGTCAAGCGCGACCAAAGGGACTTACGACTTTGACATCACAAAGGCCGATAAGTTGTTTGAGCTCTTGGTGAAAGAAGACCAAATTAAGTCGCCCGAGGGGCATTCTATGCTTCGGCTCGATGGAGTTAAAACGAAACGTTATTGTGGCTTCCATGACAGGGATTCACACTCCATCAACGATTGCGGGGTCTTCGGGATGAAGATCCGAAGGCTATCCGGGAGGGACACCTCAAGTTCGATAACAAGATGAAGCTGGATGGCCACCCCTTTCCTCAGAACATGCTCGGCTTTTCTGTCAATGCGATAACAGCCGAGGAGAAGGGGAAGGTCAAGGTCCTGACCTCAGCCAGGTCCAAGCAAGGTGGAGCAGTGGACCCAGAGCGCCAGGTGACTCTGGAGCAAGTACAAGGCGACGCCCCCCGCGTGCTCAAGAGCCACATCGAGATTGGGGAGTCATCCAGGCCTAAACCCAAGGTGACGTCGCGCATTCTCCTCAACAAATGGCAGCGCCAGATAGAGAAAGAGCGCTACCAGAAGCGTCGTCACGAGGAGGAGCAGCGCAGAGCTGAAGAAGAAGCGCGTAGAAGGGACCAAGAGCAGTACACGCGCGAGCAGGAGCGCGCACACTGGGGATGCGCCTTCTTCAGGCACTGCTGGAATGAGGGCCTAAAGCTGCCCACATTGAAGAACTGTCCTGAATGCAGCGACAGATATGTTGAGTACAGGCAGGAAACTGCCAATCGCCGATCCGTCCACGAGAGACTTGGAAGGATCCACCCGAATGGGGATCGGCGTCAAAAAATTGAAGTCATCGATCATCCCCGGGAAGCGCCAAGCTGATCTCGGGTGGGCCGATCGGGGAAGAGGACGAGGATGTCCACGTCCGGCGAAGGGGCGGTGGTGCCCGCCCGGTCTACGCAGGGAGCCGAAGAGGCGGGTCCGGCGCTTGAGGAACCGCGAGATGAAACAAGCCGGGATCCGGACGAGGCGAAGTGGCGCCCCAAGGACCGGCCCGCAGGGATCGAAGCGTTCGACTCCTACATGCATGGTATACTTCTCGCCGAACGAGTTCATGGCTCCCGCTAACCGGGTTACGCAGGAGGAAGCTTCCTTTGATGACGAGCGGCCGAGGGGGTGATGGCGCAACGGTGCCGGCCAAGCGTGCCATCTTCGACAAGCCGGCCAAGAACCGCCATATGAGGCCGCCGTACTTGAGGGGGTACGTCAATGGCAAGCCATTGACCAAGATGTTCGTCGACGGTGGAGCGGCGAGTGAACGTAATGCCGTACACCACCTTCGGGAAGCTTGGCATGGGCCCGAGCGATTTGACACCTACAAGCATCATCTTGAACGACTTCGCCGGAACCCCTCGGACACCAAAGGATGCGCCCACGTGGACTTGATGATCGGGTCCAAGACGCCGCTCACCACCTTCTTTGTCATCGAGGGCAAAGGAGCCTACGGCCGTCTTTGCTTGGGCGGGACCGGATTCATGCTAATCGCCGCGTCCCATCCACCATGCATCAACGACTTATCCGGTGGGTGGATGATGAGATTGAGGTCGTCCGGTGCGGACGACTCCGTGAGCGTAGCCAACATGGAACCAGCCTTCGGGAGTACCAAGGCATCGATTGCTTCGAGGGAAGGACCGGGGAGAAGGTCCCGTTGAACTCCGTCGGTAGTGACCAACGTACCGATTCAAGCGGTCGGCTCTTATAGTAATTTTTAATGGAGAACCCCGTGGATGGCACCGATGGCAAATTAGGGCGAGGATTCATGTCGGCCGATAAACCGGAAGAAGTTGACATTGGTAGCGGTGATAAGCCAAGGCCGACGTTCATCGGTGCAAATTTGCAACCGGACTTCGGGGGGATTTAATTGAGCTTCTCAAGGAATATAAGGATTGCTTCGCCTGGGATTACTCGGAGATGCCTGGATTGGATCGTTCCATCGTCGAGCACCGGTTGCCAATCAAGCCCGGTTTCAAACCATATAAGCAACCGCCCCGGAAAATCTACAAGGATGAAGTATTGGCCGATGTGAAGAAGGAAATCGAAAGATTACTTGACGCAAACTTCGTTCGGCCGTGCGGATATGCGGAGTGGATTTCTAACATCGTCCCCGTGTACAAGAAGAATGGAAAAATGAGGGTTTGCATAGACTTCGGGGGACCTAAACGAGCTACTCCCATGGACGGATACCCGATGCCTATTGCCGATTTGTTGATTGACGCCGCCGCTTGGACACAAGGTGATTAGTTTCATGGATGGCAACGCGGATACAATCGCATCTTCATGGCAATAGAAGACATATCAAAGACGGCCTTTAGATGTCCTGGTCATATAGGCCTATTTGAGTGGATAGTCATGACGTTTGGGTTGAAAAATGCCGGTGCAACCTATCGGCGGGCCATGAATTACATTTTTCATGAGTTGATCGGCAAAACGTGGAAATCTACATTGATGACGTGGTGATCAAGTCCTTAAGTCATGACACCCATCCGGAAGATGTGAAGAAGACCTTGGAGTGCACCGGAAACACGGTTTGAAGATGAATCCAAACAAGTGCGCTTTTGGGGTATCAGTGGAGAGTTCTTGGGGTTTTTGGTCCACGAAGGGGGAATCGAAGTTGGCAAAAAGAGCATGAAAGCCATTGATGAAGTCGTTCCTCCAACCAACCTCAAGGAATTGCAATCACTTTGCTCGGCAAGATCAACTTCGTGAGAAGATTCATCTCAAATTTATCACGAAGGTGTTGCCATTCTCTCCATTGCTGAAGCTAAAGAAAGATCGAAAATTCACATGGGGCGACGAACAACAAAAGGCTTTTGATGAGATCAAGCAAGACATGAAGGAGCCGCCGGTCTTGGTTCCCCCTCGGCTAAACAAGCCTTTCAAGTTGTACGTGGCGGCCGATACCCAAACCATTGGATCGGCCCTTATTCAAGAATTCGAAGGAAAGGAGCGGGTAGTAGCTTACGTTAGCCGAAAATTACTTGATCCCGAAACCGAGTATTCGGCTATAGAGAAACCGTGTCTTTGCGTGTACTACTCGTGTACAAAGTTTCGGCACTGCTTGTTGAATGCCGAATGCACTGTATACTCAAGGTTTGATGTGATAAAACATATGTTATCTATGCCAATTTTGAATGGTCGGATTGGCAAATGGATTTTAGCTTTATCAGAATTCGAATTGAAGTTCGAATCGGCAAAAGCCATCAAAGGTCAGGTCATTGCCGATTTTATAACTGAACATCGTGACCCGTCAATTGATCTGCTTGAAATTACCCCTTGGGCTTTATTTTTTGATGGGTCATCGTGTGGCAAAGGTGGGGGAGTAGGGATCCTACTAATTTCGCCCCGGAGGTGAGATGTTTGAATTCGCCATTCCTATACAACCCACCGTCACAAATAACCAGGCGAGTACGAGGCACTACTTCGAGGGCTTCAATATTTGAGAGAAGCCGGGCCGTTTCGGTTGAGATCTATGGAGATTCGAACTGGTAATCAAGCAATTGAACGACCAATATGAGTGCGGGAGCGAAGCGCCGAGGAGTTACTACGAAGAGTGCGGGGGAAATCTTGAAGAGCTTCCCATTGGTAACCCTACAAAGACATTCCTAGAGAGCATAACGAGGAGGCAAATAGGGCTGGCTCGGAGCGCCTCCGGTTACAAGGATAGTCAAGAAGCGTTTGTCGCGGAAGTGTGTGCACTATGGGCGGACCTTGCGAAGATGATTGGAGGAAAGAAATCATTGACTACTTGAAAGATCCATCCCGAAAAGTCTCTAGGAAACTCAGGTACAAGGCAATCAAGTTCGTTCTTCTGGATGATAATTTATTCTATAAATCATTAGATGGGGTATTGCTACGATGCCTGGGTCCAGAAGAAGCCAAGAACATGATGAGCGAGGTGCACGATGGGATATGTGGAGCGCACCAATCGGCCTATCGGATGAAGTGGGTTATTAGACAAGCTGGATGCTTTTGGCCGACGATATTAGAGGACTGCTTTGAGTATTACAAGGGATGTCAAGATTGCCAAAGGTTCGGGAATATTCAAAGAGTCCCTGCATCGCATTGAATCCCATCATCAAGCCATGGCCATTCGGGGGTCCGGGGTATAGACTTGATTGGCCAAATTAATCCGCCGTCTAGCAAGGGGCATAAGTTCGTGCTTTTGGCTACAGATTACTTTACCAAATGGGTCGAGGCAATCCCACTGAAGAAGGTGACGTCAGAGAACATGATCGAATTCATCAAGGAACACATCATCTATCGATTTGGGATCCCTCAGACGATTACCACTGACCAGGGGGCACAATTCGTGTCATTGGAGTTCAGAGATTTTGCCGAAAGCATGGGAATCAAATTATTTAATTCTTCTCCATATTATGCCCAAGCTAATGGTCAAGCAGAGGCTTCTAATAAGATCATGATCAAGCTGATACAGAAGAAGATCGATCAGAAGCCAAGGAGGTGGCATTCGGTACTCGGTGAAGCGCTGTGGGCTTACCGAATGGCCCCCCATGGAGCTACAAAGACCTCTCCTTACGAGTTGGTTTACGGGCATCATGCAATCTCGCCTTGGGAGACACAATCGGATTCAAGGAGAGTAGTGCCGCAAAACGAGTTGAGCTCCAAGAATTACAAGTGGCCTAATGATGGATGAGTTAGAAGATTTGCATATGATCCGTCTCGGGCCCCGGAGAACATCGAGAAAAACAAGCCGCGAGTCGCCAAGTACTATAACAAGAAAGTAAAAGTAAGGCAATTCGCGAGAAGGTGATCTAGTTTGGAAAGCACTATTGCCGATTGGAACTAAATACAGTGAATTCGGCAAATGGTCCCCTAACTGGGAGGGGCCTTTTCGTGTGGTCAGATGCGTTCCTGGTAATGCATACATATTGAAAACTTTGCTAGGAGAAGAATTTTCCGCTGCGATAAATGGAAGATATCTGAAGAAATATTATCCTAGCATTGAGATCGATCGATGATTACACACATCTGGCACAAAAAATAGCCGGCGCTCGAGAATGAGGCCGCCTTCAGAACAAAATCCATGAACAAGAGAAAATGGCCACGTGCGGATGCATTGCCCTTAGCTCAATACTACATTACAACCGCTTCTTGCAAGATCACATCTAACAACCCCGATGGTCGGGTCCCCGAGGAGGTGGGAAGCGAGAAGGCGGGGGAGGAAGAAGCGAAAGTATGATTCAATCTTTTCTTTACTTCTTCGGCCGTCGCTCCCTCTTCGCTTGTTCCAAGACCACCGTGACGGCGACTTGGAACGCACGAGGATGACCATGATTGGCGGCCTCTACCAAGCTATCCCGTGCCGCCCTCGGGTTGTCGTACCGTCAAAGACATCCGGGAGCAGGGAGAATCAAGGTTAGAGGCAAGAAATCCAGATGCAAACATGAAGGAGTCAGGAGCATTTACCCCCTACTAGTGCTTCCAGAGCCAGGCGACGCTCGCGCTCGGCTTGGCAACGGGCGGACATGTCCCTGAGGCCATGCTCCAGGTGCCGTACGCGGCGGCGCAGCTGATGGTTGGTCCTCTGTTCAGGCGTGGCATCCTCTGCTTCAAGAGAGGAATCGAAGGAGATGTACTCGGGCACATCTTCGGTCCCGATGACTTCTTCGGGAAGCAAATCAAGACGAAAAGGACGAGAGGAAAACATGAAGCGCAAGATCAAGCGGGAGAACAAGGAGCGGATAAAGAGAGAACTCACTTCCGAATCGTACGCTTCTTTGATGAGCCGCTCTCCCGAGGTTGTTTACCCTTGTCCATGGCGTTGGGGTTTTTTCCTCTAGAGGCGGGGGAAGAGATGAGAAATGATGGAGGAGTGTGCGAGTGGATTTGCGAGCACCCCACGAGGCTATTTTATTGACCGGGGAGGCGCATTGGGAGTGATGATCGCGGTACACACCGTTGGAATACCAAGCGGCATGGTTTTCCACCAAGTGCGAAGGGTTTTCTCTTGAACGGTGTTTACGGATTGCCGAATTGGGATCCTCTCGTGGATTTTGCGCCAAGGGGCGCTTGTTCTCGCGCGTTCGGCTAAAGGTAGTTCCCGCATGCATTCAAAGAAAACAAAATTCGCGGATGCAAAATGCAAAGGGAAGTCATCGCGAAACGGTGCAAAATTCAAAAGTTCTTCATCTATTGCCGATATTTACACATCCCTAGTACAATCTAGTCGAAAAGCCTATTCAACATAGGTTTGGGATGGGTAATTTCGGCAATGGCATCGCCGTGGCCGTCAAGGCGCTCCGGATGAGCTCGATCTCGTCGATGTCCTCCGCGCGCGCCGCCCGGAAGCCACGCGGCCCGGTGGAATAGTCGACGTCCGTATGCGTCGCCATCGCGGCCGGTGCCCAAGGTGGTGCCCAAACGAACGCCATGGACGGCCACCTCGTCGACGCGGCGCTCCACCGCGGCCGGGCACTCCGCCGGCGTGTCGCCACGGGCATTCACCTTCTCGGCCAACCGCTCTACCGGCGCCTTTAGGCCGGTTGAGCTCGGCGTCGCGGGCCGCAAAGAGCAAACGAAAGGATTAGCATCAAAGGCCGGGCCGGATCAAGAATCAATCTCGCAGCCATACCGTCGATGGTCTCCGACCACTGTTTGTGCCGGTCCTCCCATTCTAGCTCGGCCACGCCCGCTTTCTTGGAGACGTCCTCCCGGCTCGCGACGGGACGCCTCTAGCTCTTCCTTGAAGCGGATGGCGTCTTCTTCCCCGTACGGTACCGGGGAGTGGCCATCAGACTCCGAAGAGTCATCCGGAGGGGCCGATTGGCCGGCGCACGAGGCGGATTCCACTGAATCAATCTGAAAAAGAGGGATGATCGTCACGGCAAAAGAAGATCAAGAACAGAGGAGAGATTGACGATCATTATCGCCTACGCGCATTGGCGCCGCTCCCCTCGGCCTCGTCGGAGGCGCGGCGGCGGTTGAGGCGGCGCACCATTGTGGTTTGGGATGTGCACCGTTTGCGAGAGGGCTAAATATTGGCAAAGATTCGAGAGCTAGAAGGCCTGGTGGAGAGCTAGGGGCACCTATGGTAACATTTATAGGCCTGGCAGGATGAATCGTGGCTTCGAGTCGTGGCTGTGGATCGTGGCGCATATCCCAAGAAAATCGGAAGGTGGAAAGGTTTCCTTGGCCAGCCCGCCGGCGGGTCGCTTGGAGTTCTAGGCTGAGCCGCGTGCAGATCGATTGGTTCGGCTAAAGGAAGTTAAAGTGCCGTTCGGGAGTTGGCGTCTCACTACCGAGTGGGTCGTTCGAAGATTACATCCGAAAGTGCGCAAAAGAAAGGAAACGAGATCACAAGAAGATATTACAAGAACGACCAATTCGGTTATACATCAATAAGGACATTCGAGCATTCGAAGTTTGGCAATTACACGACGAGCATTGGATGTTATCAGATGGGAATTGTCCAGCAGCTCCTGGCAATCCTTTTGGGCACCGGATAAATCGTTGAGTTCTCGCATCGCATTGCTCTATTTTGGTGATAGCCGATTGTACTTCCGCTTGGGTCTTTGCTATCAATCCAGGGAGTTCGGCTATTTTCTCTTTGTCAATCTCTATCTCTGTCGACAGTGCTTCTCGCTTCGCTTCTAGAGCAGCCTTCCCGGCAATTTTCGCATCATAGGAAGCTTGCGGGTTAGCCAATGCATCTTTATGGCTCTCTCGCTTGGGATTGTGCCCCGTTCATGGCATGTTCAAGCATCGGTTTTCCTCTTTTCAATGGCCGGACGGGAGCGCAATTTCCTCCAAGCGCGCCTTACGGGTGCATAAAGGGCTTCTAAGCCATAGACAGATGATAGAGAAGCTCGATGTCTTCGGAAGTTCTTGACTCGATAGATTCAAACATCTCTTCGAAGTGATGTAGATCATTGAACTGGTCCCGAGCATCTTTTTCTAGCCGGCCGCAATCTCTTTGAGTTTGGGCAACACTTCATCCGGCGGCCGGCCGGTTTATTTCTTTCATCACCTCGGCGCTTGAATGGCTCTCCGATGGCGAGGCTTGATGATGATGGAGCCTGATCCTGAGAAACAACATTGCCGAGTTAAGAATGCTAAACATCGAGGTACCAAAATTAAGCGCAGATGGATACCTCATGGCTGGTTTCTTGAGCAGGGGCAATCACAGGCGAGGGAGATGCTCCAGGCAGAGCCGAAACTTCCAAGCTGGGAGATGCCGATGCGGCTATCAGCAGCTCGTGAGTTTCTGGCTGATGAGGAGTCGGATCCGCCTCTGTTGGGTTGGTTATCTCTGCTTGACCAACAGGTGATGGCACCCTTGGGGGACTTGGTTGAATAGGGAGATTCATCTCTGGAGAATTTGCTTCTTCGCGAAGGTGATGAAGATGAAATCTCCACTGGGATAGGTAATTCAGCCCCGGTGGACTTGCTTGCCGGACCACCGGAACATTTACAAGTTGCTCTTCTATTATTTCTTCGCAAATGTCAAATGGGAAGGGTAAATGCCGTTGCTCATCCTTAAGAAAGAACAAGAGAGGTCATACCGAAGGATGAGGCATTGGCGGTGTACCGGTTCGAAGGCCGCCGGGCTCTGGTCTGAAATGCACAATGATATGATTCATCAAGAACAGAGTGACCTGGTAATCAAGAAAGTAAAAGGGTTTACCTCAACAAGCACTTTCTTGACAGTCCTTCTCCTTTTAGCACTTGGAGGGGCAATCAGATGCAGACCTTGCCTCCTGTCTGCAGCAAGGCTAGAAAGGCTGGGATCTGTGGTAGCATACCTGGCCATTAGTTGATGCAGAGTTGTGGATTTGAATCCCAGTGCTGAAATTGGGCCTTCAGCATTGTAAGCAATTGCCCTGGCTCGAGGGGCAGGCACTGTGTTCTGTGGACAAAAAGATGAAGGTCAGGACCATGAATAAAGAGGGAATGTTTGATCCAAGGGCTCATTGTGTTACCTCTGAAGTCGGCAGAAAGTCAGGCACCAATTCTGCACAGAATACATGAACAGGCTCACTGAAGATATGGTCATGAAATTCTTGCCACCAGGAGTTGAAGGTGGGGTGAGCTATGGTTGTGGGCACAAAAGGACATGTGTAGACAGGTGGGACCGCACACATAGTTGAAAACTCGTCCGCCCGCATCGCTCTTTGATTTCCTCCCCGGGCTTGAGGAATTCATGTAGGAACAGATCTTGGGGGCATCCGGCCGCATCCAAGTTGCCCGGCCATTACATTAGGCCGATAGTATTCATAAGTGCCGACATTTAGCTTTCCTCCATTGAACTCGGCCGGCGGTATGCATGGGCGGATTATGATATTAAGGATCTCCAAGAATCTCCCATCTTGATGGCCGGGCTCAAAGGAAAACTCAACGGGGAAGGTCAAGGTGTCGTTGCCTAGATAAGGAAGCCAAAGAGGATTGGGGAAACCTTTGAAGAACAACTCGAAGAGCCGGGCCGATGTCTCGCCGGATGGAAACGATTGAAGCCGCTTCTCCGTAGTTTTGGCATCCTCTCGGTAGCTTGAGGCTCTCCTTCGGGGTGATTGGACAAAGGGAAGAACCTGAAGTTCAAATCGACACCGACAATTTGATGCATGTGGAGCCGCAGCCACATTTGAACAAACCACCAAGGGCCATTGACGCATGTTATCCTCGCGACCGGTGTACATTTGGGTAACGGTCGATGAAGCATATGATATACGCCGCCCAAGAAGAATTTTCCCGCAGGGAGGCGATTGCCACCGGCCGATGAGTCACCATTGCGATATGGTTCAAAGTGCGCTCGTTGGCTTTGCCACGTAAAACGAATCCGCACGCCCACATGTTCGAAAAGATCCGTATTCAACATTGCCAAGGGGATTGTCTTTCATGTGCTTCAAGATATAATTCTTGTAGCCGTTCCCCGGTTTTACCCCCCGTCCGGCGTGAAGAGTTTTTGAAGTCCCGTGGCCGGACGGACCCGGTGATGTCAAGGCCGTTGATCATATATACATCGGCCAAGGTTGGAGACATTGGGCCATGCCTAAAAAGGAAGGCGTTGACGCCATTTGATCGAAGTGGCATGCGGCTATCGAAGATCTTCATTCTTGGGGGTCTCAGCCACGGATAGCTCCAAGCATTGAGCGATACGGAGAGCATCCAGGTTGGTCAATCCACTCTTATCTGCAAGAATCCTCCGATACCAAGTCTTCCAGCCTGCAATTGGGGGCAAAGGCCAGTTCTTGAACGCATCTTGCCACTGAGGAGGTGGAGACAAAGCTGCCTTGAAGGGGATTCTCTGAGATTCAGCGGCAATAAGATCTCGAGGGTCAGGATTCCCTACAGGACCAAGGTAATAAGACTGCGAATTGGCCTCGATAGGAATCAAAAGAGCAGTAGAAGGCTCCTGGAAGAAAGCGGAAAAGGAAAATCTCAGGTAAAATTGAAAACCTAATGCCGAACAAGGTTTGCGGGGGATGAATTTACCTGAGCAGCTTGGTTCTGAGTTGCCATTAGAGGTTCGAGCCCGGAACAAGGGGATCTAGGGTTGGATCTGGACGAAGATTCCGGCGGATTGCGATGAACAGGTGTTGACAGATTTGATTCAAGGATTCGTGGTCGGAGTCGGTTGTGGAACAAAATTACTTTTATCCCACAATTGAAGGGGCATGTGTTAACACCAAAATTTGGTAAGGAGTCCGACATGTGGGTCCGGTTCGAAAAAAGAGTCCGTCCGGTGGAAGGAAGGATATTTTCGAGAGATTTCCGCAAAGAGATCTCGCGGTCGGCTATCCGCTTCGGTTCGGCAAAGGAACAAGAGAGCTGATTTTGCGAGATTGGACGGTGACGTGGCTCAATCGGGGAGACGAATGGATGGATAGGCGATCAAGTTTAATTAGGCAATGAATCCATTCGCAGTTGTACTCAACAGGGTATAAATACGACCCCTGAATGTATGTAACAAACACGATCATTCTTCAATACACACCGGCCTTACGCCAAACCCTAGAGTCCTTGTCGTGTCGTCGAGTTCTTCGAGAGGGCCAATCGATCCGTCGACCTCCGTGAGTACCGGCAACCTTGTATCATGTCTAGTATCATGCGGTGGATTTAGATTTGATGCAAGTAGTCTTGTTACCATGCTTCGTGTCATGCGGTAGATTCAAGCTTGGTTCAAGAGGGTTTCTTGTTAGATCATGAGCCATGCGGTAGGCTAAGATCTGGCTTGAAGCTAGTTATCGGCTCTATTGGATTTTGGCAAGACCCAATAGATTCATTAAGTTATCCCGTGTTATCTTGAGTTTTACTTTATGTTTTAATTCATGTAACACATCTTTGCCCAATCTAGATGGGTTTGGATCGGCTATATCTCTTGTATGATCCTTGTTCGAGCAGGTTTTGTGTTTTGACGCGTGGATCTTGTGCTTTCCGATAGCCGAAACCGAATCGATCTAGGTTGTTACGTGTTGCGGGTTCAAGCTTGCTATGTTCGTATAAATCTTGAAAGAACCGGTATCATGCGGTAGATGCATGTTTTTGGGTTGCTTTGGAGCTAGTCATCCGGTGGATTAGATTCCCAAATCGGTCCGATAGATTTATTCACGTGGTAATGTTTGTTCCTTCTTCATGGACCCCGGATCGGTCGTTCGGTCGTATTCGGTTATATTTTCACGAGTAGAACACGTGCATTATTTATGTTTTAAATGATGTATGCTTTTAGCTTTCCATATTTAAATTGTATCATGCGGTGGATAGATCTATTTGTGGAAAGTGGTACGTTTTTCATGCAAATCGTATCATGCGGTGGATAGATTTGTTTGTTATCGTACCCGACGGGTTTTAAAGTAACTAGACATGCGGTAGACTAGTGCTTTGGATCTATGCATGCTTATTTAATACATGATCATGTCCGTGCTTTACTTTATTTTATTTAATGCTAATCTTCATGGGGATCGGTCATAACTTTGCGCTTGCATCTTCGTTTATACAAAGACCGATCATTGTCATGCTTACGTCATCCATTCGGCAGTGTTCCTTTTCCTTTCGTGGTTGCCCGAATGGTCATGTTTCTTTGACAGATAGCTTTACATAGCTATGTGTCATCCCAATTGGCTCTTTAGCCGCAAATATGGAACTGTCTGGTACCACCCGGCAAGTTCCAAGCTTTGGTATTTAACTGCTTTATCTTTTGTTAATTTTCAGGAAAAATTGACTGGCACGTCATTTGCTCTCTGCGCGTGTGAAGCCAGCTTTGTTCGGCTTGCTGTGTGATTGGCGTTGAGTGCACTTTTTGCGCCAACACCAGGACATACATTACCTTTGGGACAATGGGCGAGGGCGTGTGCTTCCAAAAGGATGAGATCAAGGTAAGTGGCAAGGTCACTCTCAGGCGTGTTGCTCTTGTTCAATCGCTGGGGTTCAATTTGCTTTCCGTGTCCTAGTAGTTGGATGAGGGTTTTGAGGTATTGTTTCGGCCTGGTGGTTCTCGGATTTTGGATTTCTAGGGGACCTAGTTTGCATGGTCGTTCTCGAGGGTTAAATGTTCCAGGCGGGTTTCTCTCAGTCTTCTGTTGTGGAGTGTTGCTTTCTGGTTGGTTCTTCGAGTGAGTTGTGGATGTGGCATAGGAAGTTGGGTCACTTGAGTTTTGACCTTTTGTCTCGCTTGAGTAAGCTCAATTTGGTCCAAGGAGTGCCACGGTCGAGTTTTGAGAAGGAGTTGGTTTGTGCGCTGTGTAGACATGCCATGATGGTAGCCTCTTCTCACTCGGCTCTCACTGATGTGATGACTGAGCGTCCGTGTGAGCTACTCCATATTGACCTTGTTGTCCCAACTCGTGTGCGATCTACAGGTGGGATGTGGTATGTCCTTGTTGTGGTGGACGACTACTCTCGGTATGCGTGGGTTTTTTTTTTCTTGAAGAGAAAGGGGAGACGTTTCGTTTTGTTCGAGATCTTGTCTTGAGGTCGAAGAACGAGAGGAACAGAGATGCCATACGAGGGATCCGCAGTGACAATGGCTCTGAATTCAAAAACTCTCACTTCAAAACCTTTTGCCATGAATTGGGTCTTGAACACCAGTTTTGAGTCCGTATACGCCTCCCTAGAATGGCGTGGTGGAAAGGAAAAACAGGACCTTGTGCGAGATGGCTCGGATGATGCTCGACGAGGATAAGGCTCTCGGAAGGTTCTGGGCTGAGGTGGTCAATATCGCGTGCTATGTGTCGAACAGGATCTACCTCAGGGTTCACAAGAAGAAAACATGCTATGAGTTGATGCACGGTCGCACACCCAAGGTGAGTCAGTTCCATGTCTTTAGTTGTAAATGCTTCATTCTTAAGAAAGGGAAGAAGTTGGACAAGTTCAAGGCTAGGTGCGTCGTTGGCATTTTCTTTGGTTACACACCTCATTCTTGAGCATTTTGAGTGCTCAACCTTGAAACAAACCAAATCGTGGAAACTTGCGATGTAACCTTCGACGAGACATAGCCATGGCTATTCAGGGCTTTCCTAGCTCAGTTCAAAGTTTTGGAAAAATTTGCAGTCAAAGGTTGTAAACCTGTCGGTTTCCTCATCTCCTCATGCTCTAGGGCGCGAGCAAGCACGCGCACGTGCTGGCCCTACCCACCGCGTGCTTGCGCCTTGGCGTCTACACCCTGGTCGTGCTTCGAGGTCATGCGGCCCCACCATGCTGCGATCGAGGCAGGACCCCCTGCCGTACACCCCTTCTAGCGCGTAACGCCACGCACGACACACGCCAGGTGTCATGTTCGCTGCTGCCGGACCCCCCCTCTGCCGCTGGCATGAATGCTGAGGCGCCTTGGACCTCGTGCCCTGCCTCGGAGCCGTGGCCGCGAAGGGGTGGTCGCCGTGCCCATAAAAGCGGCCGGTGCTCCTTTCCCGAGTAAGCCACCACGCCACCGTCACCGCTATGGTTGCCACCACCGCGGAATTCCCCTCTCTGCTAGCCTCCACCACCTAGAAACAACTTCTTCACCTCTCCTGGGACTCACTGGAGCCAACCGCGCCGCCCCATTTCCTTCCCTAGCCGAGATCCCGCCGGAGCGGCTACTCCCACAGCCGCCGCCGCCGTGTTTCGCCGCGCAGACTCTCCGACGCCATCTCCGCCCCGTCTTCGGCCCCAAATCGAGCCGTGGTGACCTCCTGGTCACTCTGCTACCCTTCCCCGGCACTCCCACCACCGGCCTCGCCAGAGTTTGGCCGGACCACCACCGGCCGCCCCTGGGGACCTAATTGCAAGGTCCTTTTTCTTTCCATGGTTTTATGTGCGAAGAAAGGGCATATATGTGAGCACTCAAAACTTTGTGGGTTTCCTTGTGAGCAAATCTACAACTCTCACAAAGCATGACCATACTTTTGACTGATAAATTATGCATGAAAAATTGAAATTAGTTTGACCTAGATTTGCTGTAGTTCAAAATTTACATGTGATCTTTAGCTGAATTTTGGATATGTTGTGAGAACGCCATTTTTAGACTCCGCACTAAAAATTGCACCAAGTTACTCAGTAAATTTTTTAATATGATTTATTTTGTATTTATGATGAATCTGTTTAAATGAATTTTATAACTTAAAATAAATATCTTTTTATGCATAAACACACTTCTAGTGAATTAAAAATGATTTTATGTCTACCAGAAATATTTATTCTTGAAAGACACTTAGTTTTAGATATAAATGCATAGCTCACGATCTATAGTAGCTCTTGTTGTGTTTCTTGATTTCTAGCCTTGATTTGAGTCATAGAATCAGTAAGAGAAAGTTGGAATCCATTTGTTGCTTAATTATTTTTATATGCATTTATCTTGTTTTGGTAGCTAAATTTTTCTAATTTTGGTATGATTAATTTATAGCTCTTTTAAATGTGAACTTTTGTGCAGTGGCTTTATTCTAGTCTACAGAACATCAAAAACACCACCACTGCATTGTTTTTATGAAATTAATTATGAATAAAAGCAATCCAAGCCAATTGACGCTTAATATTATGTTAAATTGGAAAACCACCAACCCACACCTAAGGACCCTATGTATGTGATGTAAATCATGCTAAGAAGCTTAAGACCAACCCATTATTGTTGTGTGAAATTAAATTGATTTATTTGCATAAATATGTAAAGAGTCATTATCAAAAAGAGTAAACAATAAAGCACCACACGATATTACTTTAATAAGAAAGGTTTTACCAAATGTGTGTTCGTCAAGATGAATATGGCCAACCATACTCTTCATGGTTGTCATACGTTGTTATATAATTTTTTAAATTAACACCGTCAATTAAATCTTGCATTGCATTTGTTGGGGGTCCGAAAAATCGGAAGGAATCCCAGAACACAAGGACACAAGAACAATAATGAGACGCAGCGTGCAATTCGCGAAAGATCAGGAGACAAAGAATCTCTAAAAGACTGCTCTCGCCTCAAAAGTTGTGAACCCCTTTACACGTGCCCATGCACCCCCTTTTATAGGGAGTCGAAGGGACTTTTTACATTTCGAAACTACCCTCGAATCTATAGAATATTCCTAGTGTGAACATGTACATGAATGTCTTTTACATCCCGTGATTTATATGGCTAACTTTATATATTTTACAAGCCTGCCACTAATTCACACTCTAAACCCGGATTTTTTGAGATGATGTATTTGACTTGACTTATTTATGATCTCCGAATTTCTTATCCGTGAAGAACCTCGCTCATTGTAATTTTCATATCTAGAGTTTAACATATCCCTGAACTTCGCAAGTTCCAGCCTTCAGAATTCCGCAAGTTGCAGATTCCAGGGCTTCGCAATTCCTAAATTACAGAGTTTCGCAGGTTTCAATCATCCTGAAATGGATAGCAGATTCGCGCGAAGAAGCCAGATTTGGCTACCATTTTCACACATTATTTGAAAACCTGAAAAACACTTAGAAACTCGTCAGGGTCCTTTCATGAATGCTCCGCTTCCACGAAACTGAAATTCTCATTCCGAGAATAATTCGCGCACTTTTCTAACGAATTTTGGCAAACCCAACATTTCGAGGGTGTAAGGTTTTTCCCTAATTCCCTGACACTAGCCCCTCAGGGAAGCGGGTTGACTCCGACGATCCGATTCCACGAAAATTCTCAAAATCTGATAAAAACGTCACCCTTGGAACGTCGAAGTGGACACGCGTCCTCTGGATTTCTTGCAACGGTCGTATCAAGGCAGTTTCTTGAAACTACCACCCTTGCCCTATAAATAGAGAGGTTCGCAACGTAAAAGTTTTTCACCACTTCCTCACATTCTCTGAACTTTAGTTGGCACCTTCGCAGAAAGGCTTTTCGCGACAAAGAATCTGAAGCTTCGAGACTTTCTCAATTTTCGAAGGTATTGCTTTCTTTGTTTTTCTATTATGTCTTTTATTTTTCAACATTCGAATTCGTAACTTTTATTTCGCACATTTTGTTTCATAAAAGTCATCATAGGTTTTGCCCTTGCATTACTGTCAATTAGGTGGCCCACGTCAAAAGCACCGCAAGACCCATGACGTCGGAAGAGTTGGCTGCTGCTGGCATTCCGCCTGCTGAGGAGGAAGTTCAAGAAACTAAGAATGCTCAACTTCCAGAGGATAACCCAATTTTTGCCGCTGCTCCTAAATATGAAATTCATGAAGAAGGGGAGATCAGATCTGAGGGAGAAGATCTCGAAAATGTTAATGCTGATCCACGAGATCTTATTGCTGCAAAATGTTCAAAGTCACTCCCTCCGTCTTTTGTTTTCAGTGAATTCCAGGTCACCACAAACCTGATCAAGGAATATGAGGCACCTGGATTCTTTCCTGTTGGCCCCGGTCGCGCTCCCCTCGATGAGCAGATTCTCACTCCTGAAGCCGACGAAGTCGTCGTGTTCCGCGATTTCTTTACCTGCGGACTCAGTTTACCTGCGGACTCAGTTTTCCGCGATAAACGGTGGCATTTTGGCGACAACTTATTGTTGTCTCCGGCCTCTCGGTTGGAATCCCTTCAACTGTGGGATTTGGGCTTTCACGGAGCCGTCGGCTATGACGGAGCCTTTCACGAACTTTTTCTTTCACACGATGGAATTTTGGCTATCACGGAGCCTTTCACGAACTTTTTCTTTCACACGATGGAATTCTGGCTATCACGGAGCCTTTCTCAAACTTTCACAAATTTTTATTTCTCATGATTGAATTTCGGCTATCACGGAGCCTTTCTCAAAATTTCTTGAATTTTTCTTTCTCACGATGGAATTTCGGCTATCACGAAGCCTTCTCAAACTTTCACGAATTTTCACATGATGGAGCTCAAGAGACACATGCTCTGGAGGAAGACTCTTTTCATATATATTACAAAGAGTATTTACATAGGATCCGCCTCGTTAAAAACCTTGCCTCTTGATTTAGAGCTCCCTTTGCAAGGAAAAGAGTACGATCCTCCTTATTCTAAGGAAATTGTGAAGAAGTAAATGTTTTTGTTCCCGAAACCACTTATAGATTCGTGGTTCGGTTTTCTCATATTTTTACAAAATGTAAACTACGAAAAGAAATGTCGAACAAAAATAAATCTCGCTAACTTGGGGATTCTCAGGTGTAATACCTCCAAGCTATCTGCATTCCACGAATATGGCAGTTCCTCACCGGTTTGGCTTAACGAGCGGAAAGCCCTTGGCATGCTTGTTTCCTTGGCTATCAACGGCCCTTCCCATGGTTCTTGGAGTTTTCTGGGGTTTTCCCAATTCTTCTTTCTTTTCAAAACTAAATCTCCAGTCTCGATGTCTTTTCTAACCACTTTTCTGTGTTTCCTTGTCTTTGTTTCTTTCTGGTACTTCTCGATGTTTTCAGCAATTCAAGAATCATTAATTCGATCATGTCTTTTTCTACCTTTTGGTTGACTTCCTCGATTTCTTTTCCCTTCAACACTTTCATGCTTTCATTATTGATTTCCTGTGGGGTCATTGCTTTGGTGCCAAAGAGTAGGCAAAAAGGTGTGAAACCAGTTGCTCTTGACACTATGGTATTATGTGACCAGATCACTTTCGGCAATTCACTATTCCACTTGTCTTTTTTCTGGTCAAACAAGCACTTCTTGATTCCTGAAAATATTAGCCCATTTTCTCTTTCGACAGCCCCATTAGACTGCGGGTGATATACTGACGAAAACTTCGCGTGAGTACCCAAAGTTTTGCAATATTCTTTGAAGGAATAACAATCGAATTGTTTCCCATTAACCATGGTCAGTTCTCTTGGAACCCTAAATTTGCAAACTATGTTCTGCCAGAAGAATTCCTAAATTCTTGGCGCCGTGATATTCGCCAAAGCTTTCTCATCTACGCATTTAGTGAAGTAGTCCACGGCCACAGCTGTGAATTTGCAGTTTCCTTGAGCTGTTGGCAGTGGTCCAACGAGGTCCATTCCCCACCTTTGCAAGGACCATGATGGTGGAATTAGGTTAACTGGCATGGTTGGTAAGTTTTGCTGATTCGCGGTTTTTTGACATGCTTCACATTCCAGAACCAATTTCTTATGGTAGGCCAGTAGAATCCTTGCTTTATTCCTTTTCCTGTTAGAGCCCTTGTGCCTGTGTGCACAATAAAATCCACTATGGATTTCTTTGAGAAGTTTGAGACCTTTTTCGGATGTGATACATCTCAGCCATGGTTAAGTGACTCCTGACTTGTACAGTTCTGCATTAACTACCACATAGTCCCTGACCCTTTGTTTCAATCTTTATTCCTCCAATTCATCTTGTGGTTCATAATGACCCCTCAAGTATGCCATGATTTCGGCTCTCCAATCGGGAGTCTCTACAACATTCACGATTTTCGGATTTGTTTCCTTGATGGATGGTTCTTTGATAATTACGAAGAACACATCGGGAGGCATTTCTTGATTTCTGGCTGCCGCTTTGGATAGCTTGTCTGCTTCATTATTGTCATATCTTGGAATGTGTTGTACTGAATAACCCTTGAAATGTCTTTCCATTTCCCTGACCACTCAAGGTATTTCATCAAAACAGGATTTCTTGCTTCGCTCTTTTTTTCGATATGCTCCATAATGACTTTAGAGTCTGTCTTGATGATGAAGGTCGAGGACCATGTGTGATTCGAGGACCGGTGGATGGTCGCTTCCTCGTGTGATGAGTGATTGACAACATTGTGTGGACTGATTCTCGGCTAAGTATTGTAGGTGCAGATTGCGGCTTGACTAGTGTTGGTGCAGGTGAAGAACAAGCACGAATGGTCGTCACCGGTGAGGCCTCCAGGTGTGGAGAAGACAAGTAGGCTTCGTTCGAGGGACCCGGTGGCCAGCGGGGTCCAGTGCGGGCCGCATGGTGGCATGAATAGCAAGATGAAGTCGTGGAGGGTTTCTTGGTTGAGCCTCAAAACCAAAGTCAAGTCGGGACTACGTGGGAGCCAAGTCATGAGTGGCGATTGGCGGAGGCTACACCGAGTTCGCAGGGTTTCCAGTGGTTCACCCGAAAACCACGGGGTTCCTTGGTTGATCCACAAAGCCAAGACCGGAGAGCCAAATATGGTGCTGCAGCAGTGCCAGACCGGTCTGACCGGTGGGTCTGACCGGTCTGACCGATGTGCGACGACGCAGTCTAAAATCTTCGAAGCAGAGGACACGCGTCGGGATCGCAAGGCTTGCATCGAGGCTAAGTAGGTTGCGGTTGCGGGGCATCCGTCCGATGGAGAAAACTTGAAGACTTCCATAACCGCCCTTGAGGGGCTTGTATCCATAGTTATTTAGTAAGGGTATTTTAGACTTTTGGTTTCCTCCATATAACCCATTAGGTGAGAGGATGGCATCCATCTCTTGGAACCCTAGTTCATTTCCTTTCCTACTTTCCCCTTCCTATTTTCTTAGGATTTCTATAGGACTAGCCTGAGAGCTTCATGGTGAGATCTTGTGAGAGGGTTGGATGATCGGGCGGCAAGCTAGACCATGTTTGAACCTTCTTGGTATGTATAGATGATTCGGCGAGGTTCCTCAAGGCCTTGTTGTGTTGTTCCCGGTTGTTCTTTGTGGTGATTTTCGGAGCCCTCTCTTGGTGGTTTTCTTGGGGTGTTTTCGGGACCTTGCTCTTGGGGATTTGATGGGGGAAATTTGTGGGAACCCTTCTTGGTTTTTTGGGCTGTGATTCCCCTCCCAAATCCATGAGTTAAGGGGCTCGATTTTGGTGGTTTTCGAGTTCTTCATGTTCTTGTGGTAGAGGCTTGAGATTTGCAATTACGAGAGTTGTAGGAAGTTTGAGGCTGTAATTTTTGGGGCATGACCTCTCCTTGGGGTGTTCATTATCTCCCCAAAATTTCGTCTCAAGACTCCAAGTGGTTTGGTAGATCCGTCAATCGAAAGTTTGGGGCTGTTTCGCGGACTGATTTTTAGGGGGGCGGTACTACTGAACCTATGCGGGTAGTACCGATGACCTGATTTTCAGCTACCAGAGAGTCTTTATTGGTAGTACCGACACAAGGATGGTAGTACAGATAGTCAGAAGTACCGACACAGTGTCGGTAGTACCGATAACCTGGTTTTTAGGTGCCAGTAAGCCCATATCGGTAGTACTGACTTGGGGCCGGTAGTACCGACAATTTCTGCTGCAGTTTGCCTCGCGCAAGCTTTTTCTCTCGGTTCGTTTGGCGCTTGCTTCCATTTTGTTTTTAGGCTTGATCTAACTTGTTCCTCGGGTCAGTAGGTCTGTTGTGACTACGTGATCTTGGCAAGTGTATGCGAGATTCTTCGGAAGTGATTTCGGGGCATAGGCCAGGTTCTTGAGAAAAATTTTATTGGCTCCCATTCACTCCCCCCCTCTCTGGTCGCCTAATCGGTCCTCCAATTGGTATCAGAGCTGGTTCGGGTCTTTATTGAATCTAACCAGTCCAAGATCCAAGGATGGCGTACCAGGAACGGGGTTCGGGTCCTCCACACTTCGATGGCAAGAACTACCAGATGTGGAGTAAGAGGATGGCAGCGTTTCTCCACGAAAAGGGTCAGATCCTTTGGGATGTCACGGTGGACACAGACTATGTCCAGCCGATGAACTTCCTTGCTCCAGGATCGAGGGACATGTTCGACGCCAACAATAAGGCGGTCGACTACTTGTTTCGTGCTTTGTGTCAGCCTGAGTTCGATCGGGTGCACACCGAGCACTTGGCTTGTAGAATCTGGTTGGTGTTGAAGGAGGCTCATGTTGGGAATGCCCAGGTTCAGGCTCGGATGTATGCGACCTACCGAAGAGAGTACGAGAACTTCACTCATCTCCCCGGTGAGTCCATCAATGCCTTGTTTCAGAGGTTCACGGTGGTTGTGAACAACATGAGGGCCAATGTGGACGTGCTCCCATATGATGATCATGATAGAGTTGTCAAGCTCTTACAATCTTTGGATCGTACGATTTGGGGCGGAAAGTTCGAGGCCATTGTGGAGTCGGAGAAGTATGACACTCTGACGGTGAACGAGCTGTTCTCGAAGCTCAAGTCAGTTGAGGTGGATAGGAGCATGACAGCCAAGCTCGAGGGCCCAACTGACTCTCATAGTCTTGCCCTCGTCGGTGGTTCGAAAGGAAAGGCTAACACTAACACATCCACTAGGATGTTCTCTTTGTCCTCTTTGATGTCTTTGCCAGATGAGGAGTTTGACGTGCTTGGAGAGGACGAGCTGGCGCTGCTGACCAGACAGTTCGAGAGGATGCACGAGAACCGGGTGAACTCAAGGAGGAACTCGAGGGCGTGTTTCAAGTGCGGCAAGGCTAGACACTTTTTCGCCGACTGTCCAAAGGTGAACAACCACGACAAGCACAAGTTCAAGGACAAGAGGAAGAAGTCCAAGAAGAAGGATCATGGACAGGGGAAGAAGATGCACTCTCGAGAGAAGATGAAGAGATCGAGCGACATTGATTGATTCCGAGGACACATCTTCAAGCTCGAGTGATGAAGACGAAGAGGATGACAAGAAGAAGAAGAAGAAGAAGAAGAAGAAGAAGAAGAAGAAGAAGAAGAAGAAGAAGAAGAAGAAGAAGAAGAAGAAGAAGAAGAAGAAGAAGAAGAAGAAGAAGAAGAAGAAGAAGAAGAAGAAGAAGAAGAAGAAGAAGAAGAAGAAGAAGAACCTCGGCAAGTATCTCAACGGCCTTTGTGTGACGGGCCTAAGCCTCAAGGACGACTTCTGCGGCATGGCTCGCAGCTCCAGCAGCAAGAGAAGCTAGAAGGACGCCTCGGACTTGGATTCCGAGGATGAGATATGTGATGAGCTCTCTGCTTTGCGCAAGGAGAATGAGGAGTTGGTTGACTTGCTTGATAATCGCGATCACATGCTTAGAGAGGCTAAGAAGCTTAGGAAGGAGCTTAGATCTTTGCTCGAGAATGTTAGGACTAGAGTGGCTGAGCTAGAAACCCAGGTTCTTGATAGCAAGCTTGAAATTGATTCTCTTAAGGCTAGCCCTGTTGTTTCTGATGAGATTGATTGTGCTAATTGCTCTGGTTTCTTAGGTGACTTGACTGATCTTAGGGAAAAGTATGCCTCCAAGTGTGAGGAACTAGATGTGCTTAGGATTGAGTTGGCTGAGCTACAATCTAGACCCACTTTGCTTGGTACCTGTACTTCTTGCCCTAGTTTGCATGAGAAAATTGTTGAGCTTCGTTCTCGCATTATTTCGCTTGAGGCTGATTTGAAAGTGCCTATTCCTACTTGTTGTTCCACTTGTGAGTTGCATGCTATGAAGAATCTGGAACTTGCACAATGTGTCAACCATTCACAGGATGAGAACAATAAGTTGCGTGAAGTGCTGAGTTGGTTGTCTAGTCAGGAACCTCAGCTTGGTATGATGATTGTGAGTTGTAAGTGCTTTGATGGTTGGGCATTGGGATTCGATAAAGTTGGTGAGGGCAGTTGTGAGAGAGAATAGAAATGCGGGAATGTTTTAGCTCCACCACAACCCACACCCAAAGACAAGCTTGCTTCCAAGCCAAACCATTTGCTTAAACCGAGAGAGAAACCGAGCGAGAAGGTAAGTGAAAAGCCTAGTGAGAAACCATGTGGTGAGCCTAGTGAGAAGCCTTGTGAAGAGCCTCACCCCAAGCCTAAGCCTAGATCAATCCGTTTCCATTGTGAGTTTTGTGGAAAGGATGGTCACAAGAAATAATTTTGATATAACAAAAGGAGAGAGGCGAGAATGGCTAAGGAGTGGGCAAACAAAGACGGGTACCACCCGTCTCATGATGTGCCTGAGCCTCGTGTGCGGTTGCCCAGGGCCAAGGCGAGTGTGAGGACTATTCCGACTTGGGGAGAGAGAAAGGCTGTTGGAGGTGCTGCTGGCCGGGCTACACCGGTCAGACCGGTGAGAGGCACCGGGTTAGACCGGTGCAGTCCTAGACAGGCAGCAGTTTGGGTTTCATGCTTGTACAAATGCTAAGTTTGGCTCAAGAGGTCGTGGTTCTGGTGGTTGGTCTGGAGAGTTTGCCGATGGTCAGTTTGCTAGTCTCTCTCCCCCTCGTTCTCAATACGGGGATGGGAGGGATCATAGCTTGGAGTTGGAAAGGAGGGACGGTCCACGGGTTTCTTTTCGTGGTTTCGGTCCTCCTCTGGTTAGTGAGGGGTGGTTCCCGCATAAGGGTTACCATGGTGGTGTTGAGTTTGCTGGACGTTCTCCACCTCGTGATCAATACGAGTTTGGGAGAGGTCGCAGTCTTGAGTCTCAGAAGGTCTACAGACCACACGTTCCCTTTCGTGGTAATCGTACACCTCCAATGGGACTGGAGTGGACTTCCCATGGTGGTTCTAGGTTTGACAGGATGGATCGCTATATTGATAGGCATGGTAGGATGAATGTTGCTAACCCTACTATTGAGGAAATGGCCCGACACTGATTTGCCACTTTTGGAACTAACCCCAGTGTTGAGTCGTTTGCTCGCTCTCGCTCTTGATTTTGAGTTGCAGGTGGATGGCCCGGAGAACATTTGGTTGATATCAGGGTTGGTTCTCCGGCCTCATACCCCGGTGGTGACATGGAGGTACATCATTTTCGGGGATGGTGGATAAGGACGAGTGAATTGTGAAGAAACGATCAAGGTAAGTAAATTTGTGACCTTCAAGTGTGTGGCCTTTGTCAAGCCACTTGGTTCATTTTTCTCTTTGTCCTATCTCATGTGTGTAAGGTGAGCTTTGTATGCTTTTAGGCCTTAATGCATGAGTTTAGGGGGAGCTTGTGAGTTTTGTGCTCCTTTGCTCTTTTGCCGGTGGTGTCGAGCCCTTTTTGCCTCCCCTCGAGGAGCCGGTGGTTTGCGAGTTTTGTGTGGGAGCTCCTTTGTAGCATATGTATAGCTTTCCTTTGTGCATTTCTTGCATTTGGATGGCATATGTAACATGATGTATAGGCATCATTGTATCTTAGATTGCATGCATTTTGTATCATATGCATTGGTTAGGAAAAGCTTCGCGCATATACATTGTTCACCATGGAATGAGATATATGTCTTTGTGAGCTTGTTTGGTAAGCTATGGTTAGTTTGGCTTAGCTGTTGATAATCTTGATTTATATCCATGGTTGGTGGCTATGTTTTTGTAAAATGTCACATATATGCTCTCTCATGTGTAAATGCCTTTATATGATCTTGACATGTTTGAGTGGCTTGGTTATGCTTAATTTGTGGTTGGATAACTAGATTATTGATCATATGGGGCCATAGGCTCATTTGCCATCATGAATGTTTAGCCCTCTTGCTTCATCTTATGGAGGGGTATAAGTTCCTTTTTGTCGCAAAAACATTTCATGTACCAATTATGAATCTGAAAAATGAAATGAAAAATGCTTGTAAAATGTGCTCCCATGTCATATGTGCTGAATTTAATTTGCTTTGGGTGGTAACCCGTTGCATGATGCCTACCAATGAGAAGTCTCATATATAGAAGTAGGCACATGGCTCGGTGGCTTTGACATGACATGAGGTGCTTGTGGGTGTTTGTGATGGTCTTATGATTAGAATAGCTATCCTAGCATGAAGTTTGTGCGGCTTTGCCATCTTGATATGTTTTGATCATGTTTAGGACTTTGCTCATGAGAGGTAAATTTTTCGCAAAATTGCCCAAACCCATCTTAGCTTCGTCCAATGGTTGTGAAACTTGGTGATCTTGTAGTTGATGTCAATATGAGCTATAGAGTATCTAACTTGCTCATATGGACATGTGTAGCATCCTATGTTGAATTTTGTTTATTTGAGAAGCTTTAGGTTGAAAGTTTTGCATATTTGGCTTGACTCATGCATTGTCAACAAGTGGGAGAAGTTTGAGCTTGAGATGGCTTGCTGGATGCATTTAGAAGGTTTTCAGGTGGTTTCGAGGCATTTCTTGGCTCTGGTGTGCACCGGTCTGACCGGTCGAGGTCACTGGTCTGACCGGTCAGAGTGCTGGTCCTGTGCACATGTTGAGCACCGGTCTGACCGGTGGTTGTGACCGGTCTGACCGGTGAGAGCTGAGTTGTTGAAGCTACCCTGTTTCAAGTGGTGTTTTGCATGCATTGGTCCAGGGGGAGTTGCATTGGTTTAGGGGAGCTTGCATGTGTGCAGGGGGAGCTCTTTTTGGTTGTTTGAGTTTTGTTTTTGGTGGTTTGTGCTCTTTGCTTGAGATTTATTTTGTCTCGGATGTGTCGAACCGTTGCCCTTGCCTAAGGGGTCCGAGACTTGCCTTCTTCAAGTGATTTTGCTCTTTGCCTTTGTTTGGCTTTCGATCGCTGTTGGAGTTTCTTTTTGTTCGTTTTTTTTCTTTTTCTGTTCTCTCTTGTTACATTATGTGGGTGTTGTCAATGCACTCATCAAGGGGGAGATTGAGGACCATGTGTGGTTCGAGGACCGGTGGATGGTCGCTTCCTTGTGTGATGAGTGATTGACAACGTTGTGTGGACTGATTCTTGGCTAAGTATTGCAGGTGCAGGTTGAGGCTTGACTGGTGTTGGTGCAGGTGAAGAACAAACGCGAAAGGTCGTCGTCGGTGAGGCCTCCAGGTGTGGAGAAGACAAGTAGGCTTCGTTCGAGGGACCCGTTGGCCAGAGGGGTCAAGTGCGGGCCGCATGGTGGCATGAACAGCAAGATGAAGTCGTGGACGGTTTCTTGGTTGAGCCTCAAAACCAAGGTCGAGTTGGGACTACGTGGGAGCCGAGTCATGAGTGGTGATTGGCGGAGGCAACACCGAATTCGCGGGGTTTCCGGTAGTTCACCAGAAAACCACTGGGTTCCTTGGTTGATCCTCAAAGCCAAGACCGGAGAACTGAAGACGGTGCTTCAGCAGTGCCAGACCGGTGGGTACCGGTCTGACCGGTGAGGAGCACTGGTCTTTTCAGTGTGTGACGACGCAGTCCGGAATCTTCGAAGCGGAGGACACGCGTCGGGATCGCAAGGCTTGCGTCGAGGCTAAGCAGGTTGCGGTTGCCGGGCATCCGTCCGATGGAGAAAACATGAAGACTTCCATAACCGCCCTTGAGGGGCTTGTATCCCTCGTTATTTAGTAAGGGTATTGTAGACTTTCAGTTGCCTCCATATAACCCAAGAGATGAGAGGATGGAAGCCATCTCTTGGAATCCTAGTTCATTTGCTTTCCTATTTTTCCCATCCTATTTTCTTAGGATTTCTATAGGACTAGCTTGAGAGCTTCATGGTGACATCTTGTGAGAGGGTTGGATGATCAGGCGGCAAGCTAGACAATGTATGAACGTTTTCGGTATGTATAGATGATTCGGCGTGGTTGCTCAAGGCCTTGTTGTGTTGTTCCCGGTTGTTCTTGGTGGTGATTTTCAGAGCCCTCTCTTGGTGGTTTTCTTAGGGTGTTTTCAGGACCTTGCTCTTGGGGATTTTATGGAGGAAATTTGTGGGAACCCTTCGTGGTTCTATGGGATGTGATTCCCCTCCCAAATTCGTGAGTTAAGGGGCTCGATTTTGGTGGTTTTCGAGTTCTTCGTGTTCTTGAGGTAGAGGCTTGAGACTTGCAATTCCGAGAATTGTAGGAAGTTTGAGGCTGTAATTTTTGGGGCATAACCTCTCCTTGGGGTGTTCATAATCTCCCCAAAATGTCGTCTCAAGACTCCAAGTGGTTTGGGAGATCCGTCAATCGAATGTTTGGGGCTGTTTCGCGGGCTGATTTTTAGGGGGGGTACTACCGACACTATGTAGGTAGTACCGATGACCTGATTTTCAGCTGCCAGAGAGTCTTTATCGGTAGTACCGACACAAGATCGGTAGTACCGATAGTCGGAAGTACCGACATAGTGCTGGTAGTACCGATAACCTGGTTTTTAGGTGCCAGTAAGCCCATATCGGTAGTACTGACCTAGGGCCGGTAGTACAGATAATTTCTGCTGCAGGTTGCCTCGCGCTAGCTTTTTATCTCGGTTCGTTTGGGCTTGCGTCCATTTTGTTCTTAGGCTTGATCTAACTTGTTCCTAGGGTTAGTAGGTCTGTTGTGACTACGTGATCTTGGCAAGTGTATGCGAGATTCTTCGGAAGTGATTTGGGGGCATAGGCCAAGTTCAGGAGAAGAATTTTTATCGGCTCCCATTCACTCCCCCCTCTCTTGTCGCCTAATCGGTCCTTCAATCAGCTCCAGATTGGTCTGACCAATGGGTCTGACCGGTCAGAACGGTGCTCCTCACCGGTCAGACCGGTACCCACCGGTCTGACCGGTGTGCGACGACAAAGTCTGGAGACTTCAAAGCGGAGGACATGCGTCGGCATCGCAAGGATTGCGTCGAGGCTAAGCAGGTTGCGGTCGCCGGGCATCCGTCCGATGGAGCAATTACAAAGACTTCCGAATTCACCCTCGAGGGGCATGTATCCCTAATTTGCTAGTAAGGGTATTTTAGAATTACGGTTGCCTCCTATATAACCCAAGAGGTGAGAGGATGGCAGAAATCTCTTGGAACCATAGTTCATTTGCTTTCCTATTTTCCCTTCCTATTTTCTTAGGATTTCCATGGGACTATTTTGAGAGCTTCATGGTGTGATCATGTGAGAAGGTTGGATGAACGGGCGGCAAGCCAGACCATGTATGAACCTCTTCGGTATGTATAGATGATTCGGTGTGGTTCCTCAAGGATTGGTTGTGTTGCTACCATTTGTTCTTGGTGGTGATTTTCGGAGCCCTCTCTTCGTGGATTTTTTGGTGCGTTTTCGGGACCTTTCTCTTGGAGATTTGGTAGGGGATGTATGTGTGCACCATTCGTGGTTCTTTTCCCTTTGATTTCCCTCCCAAATCCGTGTGTTAAAGGGCTCGATTTTGGGGTTTTTGGTGCTCTAGGGTTGAGGAGTTCTTGGCGGGATTTTTTCGATTCCTCTTAATTTCGCGAGTTTTGGTCGACAATAACTTGGCTATGGACTCCCCATGAGGTCTTCCTACTATCCCCAAATTCTTGCACAAGTCCGTGGAGCTGCCCAGGTGTGACCGGTCTGGCCGGTGCTTATGACCGGTCTGACCGGTGTGATCCTTCTGTGGGATTTGCCTCGGGTGAGTTGCTTGTTCCATGTATCTTTGGGTCGTATTGTTGCTGGTCAGTTCTTGGTTGCTTTGGAGTGTTTTGCTTGGGTTTGTGAAGGGTTCTTCTTCCCTGCAGGTTGTGTTTTGGTTCCAAGGCCTAGAGAAGTCACTGATGCTCTCTGGAACATTTGTTGTGTGGCTGTTGCAGCCACCGGCCTGACTGGCTCTGCCCACCGGTCTGACCGGCGTCACCGGTGTGACTGGCGCAAGCCATCGGTCTGACCGGTGTAGCACAGGCAGCATGCCGTGCAAGTTTGCGCTGTGCGTGTAGGTGAGTTTTGGCTTGGGAAGGTTGTTTGTTGGTTCCCAGGATCAGTAGCACTCCAGTGGCTACGTGGTCTTGACCAACTTGAGTAGTTGAGTCAGAGACGTGTGTTGGATGACGTGTTCATCTTGTTGGAGCCTTCATCTCATCCGAGAAGAATTTTTATCGGCTCCCATTCACTCCCCCCTCTCTGGTTCGTCGTATCGGTCCTTCAAAGGCTTGCTAACCCAGAGCTTTCATCTTTCTTAATTCTAGAAGTAAGGCTTCGTACTCCATTGTGTTGTTCGTGGAATGTTCGTCATTCGCGAATATGAGCTGAGCTGCATATCTTATGACGATTCCTGTTGGAGATGTTATGACTGCTGAAATTCCAACCCCCTTGTGACACCAAGCTCCATCACACTGTACTACCCAAGGTGTGAGAATTTCTTCGCCGGGATTAGGAGTTGGTGAAGTCCAATCTACGACAAAGTCTGCCAAGACTTGCGATTTTATCGCGCTTCTTCTCTCGAAGTCTACAGTATATTCTCAGCGCCTCATTTGATGATTCGGGTGGATGCTTCTTTATTCGCAAACAAATCGTTCAGTGGTTGATTCGGGATTACTCTTATTCTGTGACCCTCGAAGTAGTGTCTCCATTTCCTTGCAGCCGTGACAACTGCATATGCTATATTTTCCAACTCTGAGTAAAAGAGTTTTGATCATGAGAGAGCTTCTGAAGCAAAGTATACTGGGATTTGTTTGAACTTCCCTTCTTCTTCCTTCTCTTGCACTAGTACGACACTCACTGCCGAATTTGAGGCAGACAAATATAGCAGAAGTGGTGATTTTGGCTCGGGAGGGCACAACTTGGTCATATTCAACAAGTAGTCCTTGAGTTCTTGAAAAGCTTGTTTCTGAGTTTCGGACCATTGAAAGTTCTTGGAGCTTCTAAGAACTTGAAAGAAAGGAAAACTTCTTTCTGCAGCCCTAGGAATGAACCTGCTGAGAGCGGCAACTCTCCCTGTACGTTCTGCACATCCTTCAACGAAACTGGGTCTTGCATTTCTATTAAAGCTTTGATTTTGTCGGGATTCGCCTCTATGCCTTTTGTTGAAACGAGAAATCCAAGAACTTTTCCCTTGTGAATGCCAAAGACACATTTCTCAAGATTCAATTTGAGGTTCGTTGCTCCGATGTTCGCGAAAGTTTCTGCCAAATCGCCAATGTGTTATGTTATTTGAACACTTTTGACTACTATGCCATCAACGTATGCTAAGATGTTTCCCCGAAGTTGAGGGTGAAGAACTATTGCAATCATTCTCGAAAATGTATACCCGGCATTCTTCAGCCCCTCTGGCATTCTCACGAAATAGAATGTTCCGAAAGGAGTGATGAAACTCGTTTTCTCTTCATCTTCTCTGCGCACTCTTATTTGGTGATATCCTGAGAACATGTCCAGGAGTGAAAGCATTTCACTGTTGGCTGCATCATCCACGATTGTCTACCCTCTCCAAGGGAAAATCGTCCTTCTTACATGCTTTGTTCAGATCTGTGAAGTCTACACACATTCTCCATTTTCTATTCTTCTTCTTCACTGGTACAGTGTTGGCTAGCCAGACTGGATACAAGACTTCTCTGATCACTTTCACATCTTGAAGTCTTAGTACTTCAGCTTCTTCTACCTTCAGTTTTTCTTCAGACATTATTCTAAGCCTTTGCTATTTTTGGGGTATCTTCTCATCTGTTTCGAGGGTATGCTCGATGATGTCTCTGTCAACACCTTGCAGGTCTTTGGCTGACCAGGCGAAGACATCTTTATTTTTGTTTAGAAATCTTATGAGCTCATTTTCTTCTTCGGGGGTAAGATGAGCCCCTATCGTGACTGCTCTGTCAGGCATATCATCTAGGTACAGTTTCTTGGTTTAACCATCAGCGGCTATCTCGATTTTCTCTTTGTCTCGCTTGGCCTCAATGTAAGGCTTTCTCTCCTCTTCGAGAGAATTCAGCTGATATACGTTGGTTTGGCCTGGGGTATGGCCCTTTTCTATGTTTTCAGCCTCGTGTTGATCGCCAAACACGTTGATGACTCAACTTTGGGTGTTGGTATCTTCATGCACATGAACTGCTGTCTTATGACAGCGTCGAATTTGTTCATGAACCCTCTGCCGAAAATCGCGAGATATGGATGATATATATCAACCACATCGAAAGTAATAGTTTTTGTCCTGGCATTATTAAGATCCCCGGAGGATACTGGAAGGGATACATTTCCAACTGGCTTGATTGGCTTTCCTCCGAAACCTTGTAATGGGTATTCTGGTGGAGGCACCCAAAAGACTAAACTACCCTTATTAAACAACTAGGGATACAAGCCCCTCAAGGGCAAATTTGGAAGTCTTCAGATTTTCTTCATCTGACGGATGCCCGGCGACCGCAACCTGCTTAGCCTCGACGCAAGCCTTGCGATCCCGACGCGTGTCCTCTGCTTCGAAGCATCTCGGCACCAGCGACCAGGGCGGTGAGACCGCCCCTCCCTGGGCGATTAGACCGGCCCGGGCAATTTGACCGGCCTAGGCGGTCTGACCGCCCCTCCTGGGCGGTTGAACCAGCATGGGTGGCCGCACCTCCTCGTCGAGTCTTAGGCCTCGGCTTTGTGGCTCAACCGAGTAACCCAGTGGTTTTCTGGTGAACAACTGCAAACCCCGCGAACTCGGTGTAGCCTCCGCCAATCTCCACTCATGACTTGGCTCCCACGTAGTCTCGGCTCGACATTGGTTTTGAGGCTCTACCAAGAAACCATCCACGACTTCATCTTGCTGTTCGTGCCACCATGCGGCCCACACTTGAACCCGCTGGCCACCGGGTCCCTCGAACGAAGCCTACTTCTCTTCTCCACACCTGGAGGCCTCACTGGCGACGACCTTTCGCGCTTGTTCTTCACTTGCACCAACACCAGTCAAGCCGCAACCTTCAAGCCGCAACACACTTGGCCAAGAATCAGTCCACACAACGTTGTCAATCACTCATCACACAAGGAAGCGACCATCCTGTCGGTGCGGAATATGGTCCCGACACTAACCAGTAGATTGCGCCGAGGTCTATCCCTCAATGGTCGATGCTAAGCAACAAGTGACACAGGGTTTTTATCCTGGTTCCGGCCGAGGGGGCCGTACGTCCAGGCAGGGTGTGCTCACGGCATTATATTGCTCAGCACCGGAGTGCTCGTAGTGGGGCTGCTACAAGCGAGGCGGGAGAGGAAGCGTGGCTTCCAAGTCCCTGGTGGAGTGGCTGAAGATGTTGTGGGAGAATAAGAGAGTGAGTGCACAGCGTATGTCAAGGGCTCTTGGTTTGTGGCCTTGAGCGTGTCGCTGTTCTCTGTCTTCTGTTGTCCCCCCGCGGCTGGGGGGTTCGTCCCCCTTTTATAGATCAAGGGGGAGGCGAACTACATGCATGCCGCGCTATCTAGCTACGTGGAGAAGCACGACGTGCTATGCTGTAGAGTGGGCGGTCGTCCGGGCGATCCTTGCAGCGATCGGGTCATCATGGCCTGACTTGTACCCGAACAGTGGCGGTTCGAGGGTAGGAGAGCAGCGGATGGCGGTGATGTCCTCTCGATAGGCTCGAGGGAGGTGCGACGCGGCTCCATGCGGCGTACGGGGAGTGGGCGAACGGCGTTCCTTCCCGACGTGCTTCACGGGGGCCGGAGTCGTTGCTACGGGGCCCGGCGTGCGCCCCGCACGCGCGGGTCGCGGCCACGCCGTTACGCGTGGCGGGGATGGCGGTCCACCGGCCTAGCGCCTCCACCTAACCCTGTAGGGTCACAAGAAAGTGAATCGAGGGTGCGCCGGCCCCCTTTCGAGGGCTCCGCGCGTTAGCCGTACTAGGGCGTGCGCGCGGTGTCACGGGACTGACACCGGCCGCGCCGCACAGTCCCCCTCCCACAGTGGCAGGGATGGGCTCCTCCCTGGGGAGTTGGTGCGGCGGCACCGGGGTGCGAGCCCCGGGCGCATGATGGCGCCGTCCCGCGGCGTCAGGGCGTTAAATGCCCGTGTACGGGGGCTCGCGCACGCGTGAGGGGCACCCTCGAGCGTGGCGGACCCCGGCCGAGGGCGGGGCGTACCCTCGAGCGAGGCGGACCTCGCTTCAGGGAAGTGCTGCCCCTCGAGCGGGGCGAAACCCGCCCGAAGGGAACGCGCATCCTCGAACGAGGCGGAGCCGGTTCGAGGGGATCCTTACGTGGGCCGCCTCGATGGGCCGTCCGAGTCCCTGTGGGCTGTGTCCTGCATGGTTAGGCACATGCATGGTTAGGCTCAACGTATTTTGGTTTCGTTGCAGGTTTTAAGTGAGGTTTTCCCCATCGTTTAAGGGGACCCGTAGGGCTGTCCCCGACAGTAGCCCCCGAGCATCTGTGGGTTTTCCATTGAGGCTCCCGCAGATGTTGGAACTTACTGATAGGACGTTCTTCCCTCCTTGTTCTGCGAACGCTTTCTGTGGGGCCGCGTCAGCGGACCCGCGGGTCTAGCCCCCGAAGCCCTGCAGGAGTGCGGATACTCCTGCAGGGGTTAACCGTGAGAATTTTGGTCAGGAGGCGTGGCACATATGCCAACCGGCATCGGCGGTATTTCAGCCGGCTTCGGGGGTGCACGCACCGCCGGCACCGTCTCCCGGCGGGTGCGCTTTCAAGGAGGTGTAGCCGTGCGTCAAGCCCCCGAGCCTTGGCCCGTTCGAGGCGATCGGGTAGAGCTTGGCGACTTGTTTTTTAACGCGCCCTCGCCGTCCCTCCGCGGGACGGAGGGTGAGGTTTCCGCAACCCCCATCGAGCAGGTCGCGGATTGTGGATTCCTCGTCGAGCTGCTAGCGGGTGGTTCAAGTGGACGTCCATGCCCCATTCGATAAGGGTAGGCTGCGCGGTCCGGAGACACGTCCATGGAAGCACTTGCGTGGGTTTGCTAGGTGGGGCTCGGTGCCGTTCGATAGGGACCGAGGGCGCGGAAGCTCTCCTTCGGTGGGATCCCCCCGGCTAGCTGCCCTCGCTGGCTCTCGAACACGACATGTGGGGCACCCTCGAGCCGACGGGCTCGAGGAACGGCTCGAATGCGCGTGCCCTCGTCGTCCCTAACTCGCGATCCGTGGCGCTCCGTTCGAACCCGTCGAGGGTCGGGCTACGGACCTCCGATCGCAGGGCCGTGCGGGGGTGGCGCCTGGGCGGCCCCGTCTTTTCACGTTTGCGGCCGTCGAGGGGTCTGGGCGAGCCAGCCCTCGAGGTGCTGGTTGGTGGCGTAGCGCGGCATGGGTGCTTGCGGTGCCTGCTTTACTTCAAGCGGGCCCTGGGCGACCCTCTCACGCGCGTGCCCTCTTTAGAGGGTTGATGTTGTCTCGAGCCGGGGGCTCGTGCCGCTCGAGGTTTTTACGTGGCATGGGTGCCCGCGGTGCCTGCTTTACATCAAGTAGGTCCCGGGCGGCCTTGTCACGTCGATATCCCATCGAGGGCTGTTTTCGTTCTGAGCCGAGGGCTCGTGCCGCTCGAGGGTTTTACGCGGCATGGGTGCCCACGGTGTCTGCTTTACATCAAGCAGGTCCCGGGCGACCTTCTCACGTCGATGTCCCATCGAGGGCTGTTTTCGTTTTGAGCCAAGGGCTCGTGCCGCTCGAGGGTTTTACATGGCATGGGTACCCGCGGTGCCTGCTTTACGTCAAGCAGGCCCCGGGTAGCCTTCTCACGTCGATGTCCCGTCGAGGGCTGCCCTTGTCTCGAGCCAGGGGTTCGCCCCGCTCGAGGGTTCTCCTTGCTTGGCAAGGGACCCGATCATTTAATGCCTCGCAGTCGAGGCCGCGGTTTTTGCAGCGCGGGCACGTCTTTTTAGGCGCTGCGGCCGCGCGCGCGCGCGTAGTGGGCAGCGTGGCAGGTGGACGTGACGGCTTCACCTCGGTCCCTGCGGGTCTTCGCCGTGATGATGGCCCGCCTGCAGTGATGTGGCCGCTACAGTCGTGGTGGGGCCCGTCCGTCGGCGTGAAGGGAAGATTCCCTGCAGTTAATGCGAGCGGGGCGTCCGCTCCGGAGAGCTCGCCCCGTCGGCTTATAAATCTGAGGGGTGGAGGAGACGGCGGTTTTTTACCTTGACGCCTCACCATTTTCAGTCCCCCACCCCTTCGTCTCCGCATCGCCCTTGCCACCGTGCGGTGTCGCCGTTAGAGCTTTTCTTCCGTTCCTTGTCCTCCGTCCTCGCATTCCTTCGTCCTTCCTCATGGCGCCGTCTCAGCTTCCCCTTACAATCCTGGAGCCGTATGCCTGGGAGAGGTCGACGGTGACGCGGCTGGCCCTTGGCGAGCTAGTCGCCGCCGGCCAGCTAGCGGCCAACGAAGAGGGACGTCCGGCAGAGTGGATAGTGCCGCCGACGGCGGACCGTGCGCCCAACCCGCCGGAAGGCTATGTGGTCAGCTTTATCCGCTACCACGAGCGGGGCTTCAAAGCACCGGTGAGCCGCTTCATGCGGGCGATGTGCCACCACTACGGAGTGGAGCTGCACAACTTCGCCCCCAACGCGATTTCGCGAGTCGCTACGTTCGTCGGCGTTTGCGAAGGGTACCTGGGGATCCCAGTCAATTGGGAGCTGCGGGTACACCTTTTCCGCGCGGAGCTCGTCACGCGCCCCACGACGGAGCCAAGGACCCGCCGCGCGGTGCGCGCCGGCGCGATGTCGCTTGCCCTGCGGGGGCAATTCAAGAACGTCTACATCCCCTGCACCATGACGACGAACAACGCCGGCTGGGAGCGGGGATGGTTTTATCTGCGCAACGCCGAGCCCGGCCTTCCCCCCCTACACCGGCCGGTGTTCAAGGAGAGGCCCGACTCCCCGGGGCTACGGGGTGTCCACGCCCCGAGCATCGGGCGCGGCAGAGTCGGTCCCGGCCGCGGCCGCCGCCCGGCGACGATGGGGCCGAGGGAGGTGGGCGTCCTCGCCTTCCTCCATCATAGGCGGGTCGTGCCCTTGATGGAGAGGCCGCTCCGCATCTTCGAGATGACGAGGCGGCCAACCCCATCGACTCCGGCGAGGTCGCGGATGCTCCCGACGCCCCTCGAGTGGCCATATGCGCTCACCCGGGCGCGGAGCGCCGTCGACACCCGGACGCCGCCGATGCCTGCGGGTCGGACCCCGTGGGACCTCGAGATGCTCCCCACCGGCCCGTTGGTGAGCGTAGTTCTAGATTTCGTTTTAGTTCTTTGTGTTGCCTTTGCCTCCTGACGTGCCCTTGTTGCTCCTGTGTACAGTTGGTGACCTTCACCGTCGCCAAGTCCGTTCCGCCCACACCCGACTCCCGCGCGCTGGGCCGGGCGGCGCGGCCGGCGGCGAGGAGGAGCAGGCGGCGCGCAAGAGGGAGCACGCGAGGCGACGTCAAGCACGTCGCGATCGGTGGGCCGCGGAGTACCGTCGGCGCGAAGAGCTGGGGCTCTCCTCCCCGGGGACCGAGGAGTTCTCGTCCTCGGAGGAGGACGAAGAGGAAGAGGCTGAGGGGGAGGGTCCCTCTGACAGGTGGCAGCCTGCGCCCCCTTCGCCGGAGCCGGCGCCGGCGGCGAGGGCGGCATCGCCCGGGGCGGGCGCAACGGCGCCCCGCCGCCGGCCATCGACATCGAGGGCGGCGCGCACCGCGGAGGCGTCGCGCGCGCTCGTCGGGGGCGCGCACGGCGAGCGCGCCGGCGCGCGCATCGAGCGTGCTCGCGAGTGGGGGAAGCACGTCCACGCGCGAGGCGACGCCGTCGGGGAGCGCGGCGGCGAGGCACACCCGCACGCGGGGCAAGCGTACCCGCCCCGAGGCCTCGGCCAACGCATCGGCCCGCCGCGGCGCGGCCGGCGGTCGCCGAGGAGCGGCCGGCGCCGGCCGTCGCGGGGGGGTGCGGCCGCGGCGGCGGCGGTGGTGGAGGCGCGGCCCGCGGGGGGCGTTGCCGTGGAGGAGGCGGAGCGGGAGCAACCCGCGGCGCCCGTGGCCGCAGAGGCGCGGCCGCAGGTGGTGGCCGCCGTGCCGTGCCGGCGCCCGCGGCCGCGGAGACGCGGGCGGAGGCGCCGGTGGAAGCGACACGAGCGGCGGCGCCCGCCGGCGTTCGCGGCGGAGGTGGTGGAGGTTTTGGACGACTCCCCGCCGCCCGGGTGGGACCGGGGGCCGGCTGGCCCACGACCCCCCGAGCCCCGGGAGGGGGCCCTCGTGAGGCGGCGCGAGGGTCACCCGGTGGTGGGGGGTCGAGGACACGGCGCCGAGGCCTCGTCCTCCCGCGCCGGCCGCCCCCGCCCGTGTGGAGGGGGCCGTGGATGATCCCCCTGGCGTTTGCCGACGCTCAGGTGGAGCAGGAGCTCTGGGACGAGCTCCGGAGCCACGGCGCTACGCTCAACCGCGCGCTGAACGAGGCGCTGCGGGTCCATGGCGGCCTGGCGTGGCTCGTCTTCCAGGTTAGCCGTGGTTGCTTGTTCTCTCCTTTCTTTCGTTTGTGCATGCTGCCTTCGTGTCGCTGCACTCATGGGTTTTGATTCTGTGGTTGCCATGAGCTCGAGCGTCGCGCCCACGACAAGTACGATGCGTTCGGCTGGGTGAACGCCGAGGTCCACCAGCTCCGGGAGCAGTGCAGCGCTTTCGACGCGCTTGCCGACGCTCTCAGGTCCCCGGACAGCTGGCTGGCGTACCAGGCCCTGGCCTGGCCTGACGAGCTTCGTGACCCTCTTTCCCACAATAGCCACAGTGGAACCTCACAAGTTTAGGCTTAGGTTTGGGCTGCTCATTTGGTTTCTCTCCACTCGGCATCTCCACTGGTTTCTCCTCACTAGCCTTCTCACTCTCTTTCGCAAAGAACACTTTCCCAAAAGTGCTCACAAACTTGATAGGCTTTTGGAAATCATTTGTTTGTGGAGGAAACACTGGTGGAGCTGGGGTTGTGTCTAGTCGGTTCCTAAGATGGTTAGGTTTTCGGGGGAAATCATTTTTGTGGTGGGTTTTTGGTGTCTCTGGAATGTTTTCTTCACTTCCCTCGCCAACCTTGTTTGCCCCGAGTCCCTCACCATTCTGCCTCTTGAAAGTCTTAATCATTATCCTCAACTGAGGCTCATGACTAGACAACCAACCCATCAACTTTCTCAGCTCATCATTCTCATCTTGCAAATGATCAACATAATGTGCTAGTTCCAAATTCTTCAAAGCTTCCATTTCGCAGGTAGAGCAAGATGTAGGAATTGGTTGTTTCAATTTAGCCTCAAGAGAAACAGTATAAGCATGCATCTCATCAATGTTCTCATGCAAAACAGGGCAAGAAGTGCATGCACCTAGCAAAGCAGGTCTAGCCTTAAGCTCAGCCACTTCAACCCTAAGCACATCTAGTTCCTCACACTTGGAGGCATGCTTTCCCTTAAACAAGGCAGGATCAGCAAGGAAAATAGAGCAATCAGCACAATCAGCCTCATCAGAAACAACAGGGCTAGCCTTAAGGGAATCAATTACCAAGAACCTATGTTTCTAGCTCAGCCACTCTAGTCCTAGGATCCTCGAGTGAAGCCCTAAGCTCTTTTCTCATTTTCTTGGCCTCTCTAAGCATGTCATCACGATTATCAAGCAACGAGCCAAGTCGTTCATTCTCCTGACGCAAGAAGGGAAATTCATCACACACCTCGTCGTTGGAGTCAGAGTCTAAGTCGCTCTGTGTGCTCTTCTTACTGCCGGAGCTCAGCGCCGTGGTGCAGAAGCCGTCTCTAGTGAAGAAGCTCAGCCCGCTCAGGTTCTTAGACGACTTCTTGCTCTTGCGACGATGACCTTCATCTTCACTTCTGCTTGAGCTCGAGGTGGAGTATGCGGAACTGGAGTTGACGTCGCTCGCTCCAACCATCGCTCGGGCCTTGCCTCGGCTCTCCTTCTTCCTCGATCGTCGTTCGTCCTTGTGCTTGTTCTTGTGCTTACTCTTATGATCACGCCTCGACCGTCACTTGCCATCCATCCTCGACTTGTGCTTGTAGCCGTTCTTGTTCTCGACCTTCTCCGGGCAGTCAGCGACGAAGTGTCCCGGCTTGCCGCACTAGAAGCATGTCCGCGTGTTCCTCCTCATGTTCACCCGGTTCTCGTGCAGCCTCTCGAACCTCCTTGCCAGCAACGCCTACTCGTCTTCTCCAAGCACGTCGAACTCGTCATCTAGCATAGACATCAAAGAGGACAAAGAGAACATACTGGTGGATGGGTTAGTGTTAGCCTTTCCTTTCAAACCACCGACGAGGCAAGACTATGGGAGTCAGTCGGACCCTCGAGCTTGGCTATCATGCCCCTATCCACCTCAGTCGACTTGAGCTTCGAGAATAGCTCGTTCATCATCATAGTGTCATACTTCTCCGACTCCACAATGGCCTTGAACTTTCCACCCCAAATCGTACGATCCAAAGAGTGTAAAAGCTTGATAGCTCTATAATGATCATCGTACGGGAGCACGTCCACATTGGCCCTCATGTTGTTCACAACCACCGTGAACCTCAGGAACAAGGCATCGATGCACTCACCGGGGAGATGAGTGAAGTTCTCATACTCTCTCCGGTAGGTCGCATACATCCGTTCCTGAACCTGGGCATTCCCAACATGACCCTCCTTCAACACCAACCAAATTCTATAAGCCAAGTGCTCGGTGTGCACCCGATCGAACTCAGGATGACACAAAGCACGAAACAAGTAGTCGACCGCCTTATTGTTGGCGTCGAACATGTCCCTCGATCCTAGAGCAAGGAAGTTCATCGGTTGGACATAGCTTGTGTCCACCGTGACATCCCAAAGGATCTGACCCTTTCCACGGAGGAACGTCGCCATGTGCTTACTCCACATCTGGTAGTTCTTCCCATCGAAGTGTGGAGGATCCGAACCCTGTTCATGGTACGCCATCTTTGGATCTTAGACTGGTTAGAATCAATAAAGACCCGAGCCGGCTCTAATACCACTTGAAGGACCCATTAGGCGACCAGAGAGGGGGGAGTGAATGGGAGCCGATAAAAATTCTTCTCGAAGGAGATTGAAACTCCAACAAGATGAACTCGCTCGGTCAGACCCCCTAAATCACACACTCCACACTTCTACCTTCTGTTTGCCAATACCACGTAGCCACTGGAGTGCTACTGGTCCTAGGAACAAACACTACCAGCAACCTCAACACCCACGCACTCACGACAGCGGAAACAACTCGAAAGCCGGCTGTCCAGAGGGGGGCGGTTAGACCGGGTATGGGGGCCGGTTAGACCGCCTCCACCAGGCAACTAAGAAATCCTCTAAAACAACACTTCGAGCACCAAAACGCACCACGGTTTCACTAACAGAGGTCTCTGGTCAGGGCCATGCTAGCTACCAAAAATCTTGGCGAAAACCAAAACTTCACCCAAGGGCCTAGGGGCGGTTAGACTGGCTACCAGGGGCGGTCTAACCACTTGTACCGAGCAAAGAACTCCAAGCAAGAACTCCTAGCAAACGGCACGACAACGACCCGAAATTTCACCCAAACGCTCCTCTGATCAAGGCGAACAAACTCACAGAGGAAAATCCGGAGAAACAGAACTTCGACCTGGAAGGCCCAAAGCGGTTAGACCGCCCCCTCCAGGCGGTTAGACGCCCCTTCCAGAAAACCTACCCGCGGGTCAAACCTCAACTTTCCACCGCCTCCGTAATCCTACTAGGACTCGTTCCGTGTAGTCCTACTAGGACTCCTACCTTGTAACCGACTAGGAACCCGCCCCCTAGACTATATAAAGGAGCGTCGGGTACCTAGCCGAGCACCTGATCTCAACCCAACACCAAGCGCAGGGCGCCATACTTGATCCCTCAAACAGGACGTAGGGTTCGCCACCTTGGCGGCCCGAACTTGTATAAATCTTGTCTCACGTGTCCTTGCGCACATCTTCGAGTTCTCGGTCTCCCGATTAAGATCCTCTCCGCACAATCTACTACCTCGGGTACCTCCTTGGTAGGTTTGCCGGTCTAAAATACCGACAGCTGGCGCGCCAGGTAGGGGTGATCATCACCACCCGACGAATTCGAAGGACCCTCACCATGGAAGTCAATATATTCATCATGAGGTGACTGTGTCGTGTGCCGCGACGCTCCTGTTCAGCCTGACACAACATTCAATTTGAACTCGTCGGGATGGAGTCCAAAGTGGAGATCAGCAAATTAGCCTGTTGCACGCCGCAATCCGCACTACAATCGAGAACAAGCCACCGTGATGACTCAAGTTGAAGCCGTTGACCTGTACGTGCTGCTACTTCCGATTTGAGTTGTAATCGACAATGATTCCTTTTCTGTCCCGGAGTAAAGGTTACTGTCTGACGCGCGAGTTGACATAACTTGTGATTCAATGATGTCCGAAGCTGCAAGATGTCAAGCTACTGAATCGGAAAGAGAATCGGCATCGACATGGAGCAGAAGATGGAGCTGCCCAGTTCATGTGAAAAGAAAAATCAAAACTTCATTTGTGTTATACACATGCCCGTGAAAAACAACTTTCTGGAGTTCTGCTACGTGTACACGGATGGCTACCAGCAAGATTTCAAGACCATTGCTTGGAGTACACAAAAAACGTACGCGAGTACAACTACTTCAACCATGTTGTGTAACACGGCTACCTCGTCTCTGTCCACACTGGCGCCACCCCAACATTGTAGTGCGCCGCGACTACTCATCACCCGGCGGCACGGGCTCTACATCAACCTCGTTGTGCGTCACGAGTAATCGTCTCCCGGCCGCAGCTGCTCTACATCAACTATGCCGTGTGCCGCGACTACTCGTCTCCCGGCCGCGGTGTCTCTACCACAACTACATCATGCGTCTGGGTGCCTCGGCACGCCGCGCGGCTCGTCGTCGACTACTTCGACTACACCACGCGTCCGGGTGCCTCGGCACGTCACGCGGCTCATCGCACCGCTCGTCGTCGACTACTTCATTTACACCGCGCGTTTGGGTGCCTCAGCACGTCGTGCGGCTCGTCGTCGACTACTTCGACTACGTCGCGTGTCCTGGTGCCTCGGCACGTCGCGCGGCTCGTTGCACCACTCGTCGTCAACTACACCTACGTCGCGCGTCTGAGTGCCTTGGCACGTCACGCGGCTCGTCTCACCGCTCGTCGTCGACTACGCCTACGCCGTGCGTCCGGGTGCCTTGGCATGTCACGCGGCTGGTCTCGCCGCTTGTCGTCGACTAGTTCGCCTACCTCACGCGTCCGGGTGCCTTGGCACGTCGCTCGGCTCGTCACGTGGCTCGTCGTCGACTACTCCTTGTGCCGCCACTTCATCTTGCGGCCACACTGGCTCTACTTCAGCCACGCTGTGCGTCGCGACTACTTGTCTCGCGGCAACACTGGCTCTACTTCGAGTATGCCGCGCGCTGCCGCAACGTCGTCTTCCGGTCGCATCGCGTCGACCATTCATCTCAACTAGTTTTCCAAACTAGTCGAGAACGGCAGTCACGCCCCTAACAACTAGTCGGGATCAACTCTGACTAGTTAACTTCAGCGACAATCGTCGCGGCTCCATCGCCGACCGCCACGGCTTCATCCACAGTCTGCCCAGGAAGAAACAGCTATGTCATTTATTTAAATGATTACTATTTTCTTTTCTTGGCTTGTTCTCCTCAACATGTAGGACTACTTGCCGACTGCTCATTTGTGTACGCTTCTCAGTGGGTTTTCATGGGAGCTTCACTCTACTAACTACTCTTGGGGTATATCAATCAAGTCACCATGAGCCTACTTCATCAACTCGGGGGCTATCCCAAGGAGGCCGCTTCTAAAGTCCGCTACGCACGGCAATCTAAAGTCAACTTCTAAAGTCGCATTCTAAAGTCCGCTCTGTGCGGCAACTTAAAGTCGACTCGGTCGCATCTTCACCTACTTCGGTGGCATACTATGTGTGTAAGATTCAATGGAACCTAAGTGTAAGTGGCCCTAGGGTCCTAGCGACGATGGAACCTAGCTGCACGTGGTCTTCACGCTCTGTACCATGGGTCCAAGTACCCTAAGTACTCGCGCTCCGTACCTTGGGTCTGAAATCCATGGCCTAGGTACACAAATCGACTTCAGTCGCAGTGACGCCCCAGGTTTTTAATTGGCGTCATTAACGCTAATGACCGAATCAGCCGAGTCAAACCGGCCGACACTGGTCAAACCTAGGTCAACCAGGGTCATCACCTCGAAAACTTCCCCAATGAACCCTATTGAATCCCTTGACCAAGTCTACACACACCAATGGTCAAGCCTTGGTCAAAGACACGGTCAAACCCCGCTTGAACACTAATGTCGGCGAATGTCTTCAGGAACTTTTGCCACGTTCTCCAAATTTCACCTAAACACTTCAAATTCTACCAATATAAAAGTTGTCCAGTTTTTCGGGGAACACAAATTTCATGTTGGATGGCATTTCAAATTTTGAGTGGAGATGGATGAAAAACGTGGTCAACTGCCAGCAGCTCCTGTTCACCGAGACATGGCGACATTCAAAGTTTGGCAACAGATTGTGCAAAATCCGTTGAGAAAAAACACTATAGAACCTTTGTAAAAGTTGTAGAGGGTAGTGAGATCTACAACTTTCCTATTCATCACTTAGTGCACTTTAGTTGAAAAATTTTGAGAAAAACACAGTTAAACAGAGGCACACTAAAACGGTTTTGAGCCGGCGCGCTCCCGCGCGCCGGGCGCGCCGCCGCCGCCGCCTCGGCGTCCGCGCCCCACATGCGCCTTCCCAAGGCCGCCTCGCGCCTTCCCAACGTTCCGCGCCCGAGACGCCTCGTGCTCTGCTCTGTTCCGTACGCACCGCGCCGGACCGACCGGTCCGTCCGCGACCTCCTCTACCAAGCGCGCCCATCGATGTCCGACCGCCGTACTAGGGCATTGAAGCCCGGGGTACCTCCTTCGGCACGAAGGCTTGAAGCCGAGCCTGCTCGCCCAGGCTATAAAAGCTGCTGCCGGCCGTCCTCGCGTGCACACGACGTCGTCGTCCGCCGTCGACGCCCCCACGGCGAGCTCCTGCGTCTGCATGCCGCCGCAGCCTTTGTCGTGGCTAAAGGGTTCAAGTTGTATCAGATGGATGTGAAGAGTGCTTTTCTGAATGGGGTCATAGAGGAGGAGGTGTATGTGAAGCAGCCACCAGGGTTCGAGAGTGAGAAGTATCCACACAGGGTTGAAACAGGCGCCCCGGGCTTGGTATGGGAGATTGAGAGGTGTTCTGTTGAGCAGAGGGTTCGTGATGGGTACCGTGGATAGGACCTTGTTTCTCCTCAAGCATGGGAATGACTTGTTGATTGTGCAGATATACGTGGATGATATTGTCTTTGGTGGCTCGTCAAATAACCTTGTTACAAAGTTTGCAGATGAGATGAGCAGGGAATTCGAGATGAGCTTGATGGGCGAGCTGCAGTACTTTCTCGGGTTGCAGATCAAGCAAGTGAAGGACGGAACATTTGTACATCAGACCAAGTACACGAAAGACATGCTGAGGAAGTTCCAGATGCAAGATGTGAAGCCTATGTCGACACCCATGGAGAGTACGGCTACTTTGGACGCGGACGAGGACAGAGAATCAGTGGACCAGCCGGAGTACCGGAGCATGATTGGCTCCCTCCTCTACTTGACGGCGATGAGGCCAGACATACAGTTCAGTGTGTGTCTGTGCGCTCGTTTTTAGGCCTCGCCGAGGACATCACATCGACAGGCCATCAAAGAGGATCTTCAGGTACCTACAGTCTGCCCCTGGTCTTGGCCTTTGGTATTCGTCCTCCTCGACTCTTTCACTTCATGGTTTTTCTGATGTGGATTTCACTGGTTGACGAGTCGAGAGGAAGGCTACTTCTGGTTCTTGCCAGTTTCTTGGGTCTTCGTTGGTTTCGTGGTCTTCCCGCAAGCAGTCTAGTGTAGCTCAGTCGGCCACCAAGGCAGAGTATGTTGCAGCCGTGAGTTGTTGTTCCCAGCTGTTGTGGATTTCATACACTTTGAGAGACTTTGGTGAGGAGTGCACCCAGATCCCACTTCTTTGTGATAGCACCAGTGCCATAAGCGTAGCAAAAAACCTAGTGCTTCATTCCAGAACCAAACACATAGAAGTGAGGTATCATTTCTTGAGAGACAATGTGGAGAAAGGGACCATTGTGTTGAGTCATGTCCCTACCCAAGATCAGCTTGCAGACATCTTTACAAAGCCTCTCGACCAAGCTACATTTGTGCGCTTGCGGGGGAACTTGGGGTTTATTGCCCTTTCTAGTTGATTCTTGGGGGATTTACTTTTGTACCATATGTATCATACCATGTTTACTTTGATGAATATACATGCTTTCCCTGATGTATAAACCATGGTAGGATAGCCATATTGTTATATATCATGTTGCATTTGTATCATATTGCATTTTAGGATGATGAGCTTCTTTCATATGTCTTATTTGAGTTTCTTTGGCTATTTGTGAGATATTGGTCATGTGTGTGTGGAGAAATGGCTATGTGAAGCTATGCTCTTGGAATATTTGATATATATGTGTTGTGAGATAGCCCTTTTTGAATCAAATGCTAATCTTGACTAAATTTGATGAAATGTGCTCCACTCATGTGTAGTAGTGTATCCATGTCATTTTTTGGTCTAAATGTGTCTTTCATGCTTAGATTGTGCTTGGATGTCTCTATCTTGCATTTGGGCCAAAGGCCGATATCATTGTGAATCTTTAGCCTATGTTGCATTCATGGAGGAGCATAAGCTTCTTTTTGCCGCAAAGGCACTTCATGTACCATGATATGAATTAATCTTGAAAATAAGTGTGTATGCTTGGAAAATGCTCCATCCATCATGTTTATGCTTAAAATGTCTTATCATTCACACATGGGTGCCAAACATGTTGCATGATGTTCACCAGTGGAGAAGTCTCCCCGAAGTGGACACATGGCTCATGAGCTTTAACATGACATGCTTTGCTTTATGGGTTTTTGCAATGATCTTTTGTTAAGATTTGATATCCTTGTATGATCTCTGGATGATATGCATGTTTTCGGCTAAAATATGACATGGATAGGCCTTTACATTTGAAGTGAGCCATCTTTTGATAAACTGCTCAAAACTGAAAATTTGCTTTGTCACATGCCTATATTTCCATATATTACTTGTGGCAACGCTTTGACTATGCTATGATCCATATTTGTGCTCTTTGTCTCATTTATAGCCTTTGAAACTAGATTTGACCTATTTGAGAAGCTCATGTAGATCTTTATATGCTTTGTCTTACATTCCTGCATTATCACCTTGATTCATACATTGTCAACAAGGGGGAGAAGAGGTGAGCTTAATGAAGTTTCAGAAGAGGTGAGCTTAGCTTAATGCAAATTCAGAAAAACTGCATTTAAAATTTGGAAGTTTGCATCCACATGTTCAGGGGGAGCTTGCATTTGTTCAGGGGAGCTTTCTTGCTGTTTTGAGTGTGGAGTTTGTGCTTTGCTCGGCTTGTGACCTTTCTTTGCCTTTCCTTGGTTTTAGTCATGAGTTGAGCTTCTTTGTTTTTCTTTCTTCTTACTTTCTTTCTCTGAATTTTATTTCGCGTTGTGTGTTGTCAATGCACTCATCAAGGGGGAGATTGAAGACCAAGAGTGTCCCGGTGGTCGATGGATGCGCTCCTCAGTGATGTGTGATTTACAACGGGTGTTGGACTGACACTTGGCTCAGTGCGCAGGTGTAGGTTGCGGCCTAGTTTGTGTTGTTGCAGGTGAAGAACGGGCGCGAAAGGTTTTCAGCCTTGAGGGGCCTCCGGGAGATGGAGAGACAAGTAGGCTCGGGTCGAGGGACCCGGTGGACGGCGGGACTAGGTGCGAGCCACATGGTGGCCAGATGAACAAGACGAAGTCATGGACGATCGAGCCGGTGCACGGTGGCGGTCGAGTCAACAGGCTTGGCGGGAGGCCGGGCGGAGCACGCGGGGTTTGGTGGTTTGCCCACAAAACCATCGGAGGACGGTTTCTTGGTTTGGGCCTCAAAACCAAGTCTGAAGGCCCAACACGACGGAGGCGGGATCCGGGCGTGTCGGGAAGCTTCGAAGCGGAGGACACGCGGCGGGATCGCATGGCTTGCGTCGGGAGGACGCGGGGTGTGGCGAAGGCGTTGTCGTCCGATGGCAAGACCCACAAACTTTACATAAATGCCCCTGCGTGGGTTGTATCGCCAGTAGTTGAGTTAGGGGTAGTCGAGTCATTTCCCACATCGGCGGAACCCGATATATAAGCCATGAGTGTGTGTGGATGGGGCTCTCTCTCCGCGGCTTAGGGTTTCATTTCCCCCCTCCCATTTCTCATTTTCCCGAGACATTTTCTTCTCCATTTTCTCTAGGCTAGCATGAGATCTTCATGGGAGATTTGTTGTGAGGATGGATGCTAGGGCGGCATGCTAGACCTTGTGAATCTCTCCTGGTTTGTATAGAAGATTCGGCGTTGTGAATTTCGTGGTCTTTTTCATGCTTGTTTTTGGTGGTCTTGTTCTTGGTGTGATTCCGCGGATTTGAGTGGGTTTCTCCTCGGATTTCTTTGAGGGAAACATGGATGGATGTCTTGTGCATCTTTGTGATTGATCTTGTGCCCTCAAACATCGGGAAACCCTCCGATTCAAGGATATTCGGTCGGAGCTCTAGGTTTTGGTGGTGTTCAAAGGAGCTCTAGGTTTTGGAGGCAAAATTTTTGGGGTATAGCATCCTTGTTTGACGCTTATCATGTCCACAAACTCTTGTCTCAACAGCTTCTACCATTTGGGAGATACGGTGATGAATTGGTAGTGTTGACCTTCGGGGTCGCGCTGTTCTTGCCTCTGTCCGTGAGGCACGGACAGTCCGCGTGGGGTTGGCGGACAGTCCGTGGGTGCTGAGTTCGTCGCGTGTTCTTCGTGTTCTTGCACGGCTTCACTTTTGATCCGTTTTGGTTTTAAGTTTTGGTTGGACGAGGTTCCGGACGTTCCGCAGCAGAGGTGCGGACAGTCCGCGGGTGCGTGGCGGACGTTCCGCGCACTCCCCGCGGACGGTCCGTTTTTCGAGGTTCGCTACTGGAGGTTCTGTTTGCTTTAACGGACAGTCCGCGACCCACGCCGGACGGTCCGCCGTACCTATGCGGACAGTCCACGGTACGTTGGCGGACAGTTCGCGTGGCTCGTGCGGACAGTCCGCCCCACCTGGCCGGACGGTCCGCCAGAGCCTGGCTCCTTTGCTCTTTGGTTCGATTCCTCCATCCTTTCTTTCGTGTTTCCGCGTGTGCTTCAAGGAATCGTTCATAAGACTTGAGGTTGATCCATAACCTCGTTGTCTTGGCGGTTGGTGTGTGATTCGATCCATCGCTTGTGTGTGACCGGGATTTGTCTAGGATATAGGCCGGGTTCTTTTAGAAGAATTTTTACCAGCTCCTATTCACTCCCCCCTCTCTAGTCGCCATCCGATCCTTCATCCTCACCAAAGTCACTCATGGTGTATGAAATCCAAAGGAGCTGAGAGCAACAACTAGCAGCAGCAACATACACTGCCTCGGTAGTGGATTGAGCAACACTCGACAGTCCTACAAAATCCGCGTCTGAAAAACCATGAAGCTCCAAAGAAGAGGACGCGGAGTACCTGAAAGTTCGCTTCCCCGCTTGCCGAGGCGAAGTCCGCGGAGACGCTCGAAAACGAGCGTACAGACACACCGAGAACTAGATGTCCGACCTCGTCGCCGTCAAGTAAAGGAGTGACCCGATCATGCTCCGATACTCCTTCTGGTCCATGTGTTCACCTTCCTCGTCTGCATCAAGAGCTGTAGTCGTACTCATCGGCGTTCTCATAGCCTTGGAATCCTCCATCGGGAACTTCTGAACAATGTCCTTGGTGTACTTAGCTTGGTGCACAAATGTTCATTCCTTTGATTGCTTGATTTGTAGCACGAGGAAGAACTGCAAGTCACCCATCATGCTCATCTCAAATTCCCTGCTCTTATCCTCTGCAAACCTTGCAACAAGAGAGTTAGACGAGCCACCAAAGACAATATCATCCATGTACACCTGCACAATCAGGATATCCCTGCCTTGCCTCAGTAAAAACAAGGTCTGATCGACCTTCCCTATCTCAAAACCTCTCTCAAACAAGAACCCCCTCAACCTACCATACCAAGATCTATGCGCCTGCTTCAACCCATACAGCGCCTTCCTCAACTTGTACATCCGGCGGGGGTACTTCTCACTCTCAAACCCCGGAGGTTGCCTCACATACACTTCTTCCTCCAACACACCACTTAGGAAAGCACTCTTCACATCCATTTGGTGCAACTTGAACCCTTTAGCCACGGAAAAGGCTAGAAGGATCCTAAACGCCTCCAAATGGGCTACGGGAGCAAAGGTCTCCTCGTAGTCGATCCCCTCCTTCTGACTGAACCCCTGAGCAACAAGTCTCGACTTGTTTCTCACAACCTCACCTTTTCTCTCCCTCTTTGTTCTTCCACACCCACTTTGTACCAATCGGCTTACACCCTGGGGGAGGGTCAACCAACTCCCAAACCTGATTCCTCTCAAAGTTCTCCAACTCCTCATGCATCGAATGAACCCAATTGTGATCAGATAGTGCGTGTCCAATGTCTTTGGGCTCAAAAGTAGTAACAAATGCAGCATGAGCGAAATGAGAATTGTTTCGAACCCTCGACCGTGTACTGCGTTCATTCATGTCGCCGATGATCCTCGAAGCTGGGTGATCCACTAGTACTCACCGGGGAGGTTCTCGCCTCGATGCTACCTCCCACTTAACATCAACTTCTCCTCGTTCTTGATTTGTCATCGTAGGTGTAGGAGAGGGTCCGTCCACCACCGTAGTCGAAGTAGTGGGTACATGTTCAGCCGGGGGCACCACACCGCCATCTTCATCGTCTCCATATTCATGCTCCCCCTCCTGAAAGATCTCCTCGCCAAGCTCATCATCACCTGCACACTCAAAGACAAGCTGACTACGTGGGTCTGTCTCGTCGAAGGTTACCTCGCAAGTTTCCACGATTTGGTTAGTTTCCAGATTGAGCACACGATATGCTCTAGAATGAGATGCATAACCAAAGAAAATACCATCAACAGACCTAGCGTCAGACTTATCCAACTTCCTGCCTTTCTTCAGAATGAAACACTTGCAACCAAAGACATGGAAGGGACTCACCTTGGGTGTGCGACCATGCATCAACTCATAGCATGTTTTCTTCTTGTGCACTCCGAGGTAGATCCTGTTTGACACATAGCAGCGGTATTCACCGCCTTAGCCCAATACCTCCTCGGAGTCCTATGCTCATCAAGCATCGTCCGAGCCATCTCACACACGGTCTTGTTCTTCCTTTCCACCACGCCATTCTGGGGAGGCGTATACAGACTCGAAAACTGGTGCTCAAGACCCAAGTCATGAAAAAAGGGTTCAAAACGAGAGTTTCTGAATTCCGAGCCATTATCACTGCGGATAGCTCGTATGGCATCTCCATGCCTCTCGTTCCTCAACCTCAAGACTAGATCTCGAACAAAACCAAACGTCTCCCCCTTATCCTCGAGAAAGAACACCCACGCATACCGAGAATAGTAGTCCACCACAACAAGGACATACCACTTCCCACCCGCAGATCACACACGAGTTGGGCCAACAAGGTCCATATGGAGCAGCTCGCATGGACGCTCAGTCATCACATCGGTGAGAGGCGGGTGAGAAGAGGCTACGATCTTGGCATGCCTACACGGCGCACAAACCAACTCTTTCTCAAGCCTCAACCGTGGCAATCCTCAGACCAAATTGAGTCTACTCAAGCGCGACAAAAGGTCAAAGCTCAAGTGACCCAACTTCCTATGCCACTTCCACAACTCACTCGAAGAACCAGCCAAGAAACAACGCTCCACACCAGAAGACTGAGAAAAATTAGCACGAAACACCTGACCCTCGGGTACGACCATACAAACAAGGTCCCCTCGAGAGTCCAAAATCCGAGAACCACCAGGCCGAAACAACACCTCATAACCCTCATCCAACAGCTGGGACACAGAAAGCAAATTGTACCCTAGCGATTGAACAAGAGCAACACGCCTGAGAGTGATCTTGTCACTCACCTTAATCTCACCTTTTGAAAGCACATGCCCTCGCCCATTGTCCTCAAAAGTGATGTACCTCTTCGTCACCACCGGGACGAGACTTGAGAACCACCCCCTGTCTCCTGTCATATGCCTCGAGCAACCGGAGTCAATCAACCAAATGTTCTTCAAGTCTCCCACCTGAAATTCAAAAACGAGCAAGTGAGCGAACAAACGACTCAGCACTGGGGTTAGTACCTGTCGGTGTTTAAACCTCTCGACCTCCATGGGAGGTACCCACAACAAGGTAAAGGTGGGGATCGCCATGATCTGGAACCCGAAGGTACGCGCGAGGACACAAGACACGATATTTATACAGGTTCGGGTAGCCGGAGTAGCTACCCTACGTCCTGTTTAGAGTAGTATTGCGCCCTGCGCTTGGTGTTGTTCCCTGGAGGGATTGTGGATCCTCGGCTAGGTACCCGGCCCTCCTTTATATAATCCAGGGGGCGGGAACCTAGTCGGTTACAAAGTAGGAGTCCTAGTAGGATTACACAGAGTGAGTCCTCGTAGGAGTACAGGGGAATTCTACAAGGAGTCTATCTGCTTCCTTCCTTGCGGTACCCGGGGTGTATGCCCGACAAGCCCCCGAGCACGTTGGAGTCGAGAGTAGTAGTTCGAGTAGTCTTGAAGCCTGTTTGAGTAGTTCTTGAGCGTCCTCGAGTACTGCTTGGAGAAGTCTTCAATAGTACTTGAACTGTCGCGAGGCTGAAAGGTGGTCCAGCTCATTTGTCTTGAAGTCGAGATTTTTATGGAAGTGCGATTGCAAAATCGCACTCCGTATGGAGTAGCCCCCGAGCCTTAGGTTGAGTTGTAGACTCTGGCTGAGGGTCAATCTTGATTTTTCTTCTGTCTTGAAAAATCAATTGATGGGTGTAGCCTAGTAGCCCCCGAGCCTTAGAACGATTGAAGAATCAATCCAAGGGTCTTCAGTGTTTGCGGAAGTCATCGGGTGAGCCGTAGAAGCCACGTCGAGTAGTTGTTGGTGCTGAGCCCTCGAGCTAGAGAGCTAGCAGAGACTACTCGAGTTGTTGTTGAGTAATGATTTGGTGCGTAGCCCCCGAGTTTGGGAACTAGTCGCGCCGGTGGAGGTACACAGAGCGTACTGGAAGTCGTCGCTGAAGCTTGACCTGAAAGTAGAGATGCGTACATTATGTAGCATTTTTGTAGAAATTGAATCTACGAATGACAAATACAAATATGAATATAGATGTAAATGTCATGTGTCATGCTCTTGTTGTGGTCGTTAGGCGTCGAGCAGTTAGCCTGATGCGGTTTAGCACCCTGTCTCTGTGGTCGCTGTTTAGCCATAGCCGCTGGGGGCGTGAAGGCATGACATGAGAGCTGGTTTAAGCGCCTGGTCTCTGAGGAGCCTGTTTAGTCGTAGTCGCTGGGGACGTGGAGGCATGACAGGAGAGCCGAGGCTTCGCGAGGTTCAAGGCGTGTGCTACTGTAGTGAAACAATTAAGAGGTAGACGAAGGTAGTCGTCAAGGCGACAAGAGAGAGCGCGAATCCTCGTTGTTCCGCATGGCGGAGAGCAGGATTGCGCAGTGCCTCCTCAAGGTTCAGCCGTTGTGCGCCTCCAGCACTCAGTACACGAAACGTCATGGAAAGAGCCTCCTAATTTGGTGTACCAAGTCTGTGACAGTCAGTCAACGGTCCCCAAGGAATAGCTGGCACGGTGTAGATCTGCTGGCAGGTAGCCGTTGAGAGGCGTACACGAAGTAGTCTTCAATGTTGGTTCCTGTATGTGGAAAACAAGCCGAAGAAAAAATAATTATTGAAATAAATGACTTAGCTTGATTCGTGGACGAGTGTCGACGAAGCCGTGGCGGTCGGTGACGGAGCCGCGACGGTTGTTGCTAAAGTCAACTAGTCGGAGGCGAATCCGACTAGTTGCCGATGGCGTGGTAGCCGATCTCGACTAGTTTTCTTGTCGAGATGAGTAGTCGAAGTAGTCATCGGCGTGACAGTGTAGTCATACGTGACCGTAGTACGTGTCTTGTGTGCATCAAGCGTTAGTATTGAGAGCTTGAGGTAATCTTTTGTGTGCACGTAGTGAAATCAGCAAATTGTGTTTCTGGCCACACATAGGTAGCAGCTTGGTAGCTTCCTGTGTGCGAGTAGCAAAGATCATCCAATTTGCTTTGTTAGGTCGTGTAGAAGACAACAACAATAGTCCTCGTGTAGTAATCTGCGTGGATTTTTCAAGGAGTTTTCCTCTGTGTCGGAGTTGACGTATGACAGTTGGTAGCTTGGACTCCGGGAAAAATAAATTCCTATGCTTCGCATGTGGGTGAAATAACAACAAGAACTTGACGAGTCAGCGAATTACTGAATTCCTGCTCATCTACAGTAGATTGGTTTGTTGATGCCGTTCCGAACTCGAACTTCGACGACAATGGACAGGAGCGGTCCGATCCGAACTCGAACTTCGACGAGGATGGACAGGAGCTGTCCGACCCAAATTTGAACTTGATGAGTTGCCCATAAGTAAGCAATCGTGTTGTGACAGATTGATTTTTGCTGATAGGTCCTTTGAGCTCGCCTAATGATCGTGACGATTGCCCCACAGTGGGCGCCAACTGTTGGTGTTTAAACCTCTCAACCTCCATGGGAGGTACCCACAGCAATGTAGAAGCTGGCGATCGCCATGATCTGGAACCCGAAGGTACGTGCGAGGACACAAGACACGAGATTTATACAGGTTCGGGTAGCCGGAGTAGCTACCCTACGTCCTGTTTAGAGTAGTATTGCGCCCTGCGCTAGGTGTTGTTCGCCGGAGGGATTGTGGATCCTCGGCTAGGTACCCGGCCCTCCATTATATAGTCCAGGGGGCGGGAACCTAGTGGGTTACATGGTAGGAGTCGTAGTAGGATTACAAGAGCGAGTCCTAGTAGGAGTACAGGGGAATTCTACTAGGAGTCTGTCTGCTTCCTTCCTTGCGGTACTCGGGGTGTATGCCCGACAATACCAAAAGAGTAGAACTAGTGCCGAGCCATTTGCTCGAAAGTGGGGTTAGCACACACCAAACCATCTTTCCTACCAAAACTATGACCACGAACACCACCTCGGTAACCACTCCGAGAAAACCAACCCTCGCTGCCTAGACGAGGACCAAAACCACGAAAGAAGGCTCGTGGACCGTCCCTCCTCTCCTTCTCAAAGCTACGACTCCTCCCATCACCGTAGTGAACTCGAGGGGGAGAATGCCTAGCAAACTGACCACCTACTGACTCTCCGGACCAACCACCAGGACCACTATCTCCAGAACTGAAACCTCTCGACTCACCACCTCGAAAACCACTCCGCCCAGAATTTGGGGGGGGGGTGGCAGTTGAACCGCCTAGCCAGACCGGTCTAACCGCCCCCTCTGGGCAGGGCCGGTCTGACCGCCTAGCCAGGCCGGTCTGACCGCCCTCCCCATAATAGCTCCTCGGCTGCGGGGACTGGCATCTCCCCATGCCGGAACACTTCGCACCACATCTTTACCCCTGGGCAGTGGCATACGAGGCTTAGGTACACCATGGGAAGGATTGTACCTATCCTTGTTCGCCCACTCCTTTGCCATCCTTTCCTCACGCTTCCTCTTGAAGCAAAACTCATCCTTGTGACCCTCTTTCCCACAATAGCCACAATGGAACCTTACAAGTTTAGGTTTAGGCTTGGATTGGGGCTGCTCACTTGGTTTCTCTCCACTCAACTTCTCCACCGGTTTCTCTTCACTAGCCTTCTCACTCTCTTTCCCAAAGAACACTTTCCCCGAAGTGCTCACAAACTTAATAGGCTTTTGGAGATCATTTGTAGGTGTAGGAAACACGGGTGGAGCTGGGGTTGAGTCTAATCGGTTCCTAAGATGGTTAGGTTTTGGAGGGAAATCATTTTTGTGGTGGGTTTTTGGTGGATCTGGGATATTCTCTCCACTTCCCTCACCAACCTTGTTTGCCCCAAGTCCCTCACCATCCTGCCTCTTAGATGCCTCGATCATCATTCTCAACTGAGGTTCATGACCAAACAACGAACCCATCAACTTTCTCAACTCATCATTCCCATCCTGCAAACGATCAACATAATGTGCAAGTTCCAAATTTTTCAAAGCATGCATTTCACAGGTAGAGCATGATGTAGGCATGGGTTCTTTCAGTTTAGCTTCAAGAGAACTAGTGTAAGCATGCATCTCATCAATTTTAGCATGCAAAACAGGGCAAGAAGTGCAAGAACCTAGCAAAGCAGGTCTAGACTTAAGCTCAGCCACTTCAACCCTAAGCACATCTCGTTCCTCAAACTTGGAGGCATGCTTTTCCTTGGACAAAGCAAGATCAGCAAGAAAGATGGAGCAATCAGCACAATCAACCTCATCAGAAACAACAGGACTAGCCTTAAGGGAATCAATCTCAAGCTTGCTATCAAGCACCTGTGTTTCTAGCTCAGCCACTCTTGTCCTAGCATCCTCGAGTGAAGCCCTAAGCTCTTTTCTCATTTTCTTTGCCTCTCTAAGCATGTCATCATGATTATCAAGCAAAGTACGGAGTCGTTCATTCTCCTGGCGCAAGAAGGGAAGCTCATCACGCACCTCGTCGTCGGACTCAGAGTCAGAGTCGCTATGTGTGCTCTTCTTGCTGCCGGAGCTCAGCGCCATGGTGTAGAAGCCGTCTCTAGTGAAGCAGCTCAACCCGCTCAGGTTCTTGGACGACTTCTTGCTCTTGCGATGATCACCTCGTCTTCACTGCTACTCAAGCTCGAGGTGGAGTACGCGGAACTGGAGTCGACGTCGCTCGCTCCAACTATCGCTCGGGCCTTGCCTCGGCTCTCCTTCTTACTCGATCGTCGCTCGTCCTTGTGCTTGTTCTTGTACTTGCTCTTGTGGTCGCGCCTCGACCGGTACTTGCCATCCTTCCTCGACTTGTGCTTGTAGTTGTTCTTCTTCTCCACCTTCTCCGGGTAGTCGGCGACGAAGTGTCTTGGCTTGCCGCACTGGAAGCATGTCCTCGTGTTCCTCCTCATGATCACTCGGTTCTCGTGCAGCCTCTCGAACCGCCTCGTCAGGAGCGCCAGCTCGTCCTCTTCAAGCACATCGAACTCCTCATCTGGCATAGACAGCAAAGATGAGGACCAGGAGCGTCCCGGTGGTCGATGGATGACCGCTCCTTAGTGATGAGTGATTGACAACGGGTGTTGGACTGACTCTTGGCTCAGTGCGCATGTGTAGGCTGCGGCCTAGTTCGTGTTGTTGCAGGTGAAGAACGGGCACGAAATGTCTTCAGCCTTGAGGGGCCTCCGGGAGATGGAGAGACAAGTAGGCTCGGTTTGAGGGACCCGTTGGACGGCGGGACTAGGTGCGGGCCACATGGTGGCGAGACGAGCAAGACGAAGTCATGGACGATCGAGCCGGTGCACGGTGGCGGTCGAGTCAAGGGGCTTGGCGGGAGGCCGGGCCGAGCACACGGGGTTTGGTGGTTTGCCCACAAAACCATCGGAGGACGGTTTCTTGGTTTGGGCCTCAAAACCAAGTCCGAAGACCCAACACGACAGAGACGGGATCCGGGTTTGTCGGGATGCTTCGAAGCGGAGGACACGCGGCGGGATCGCATGGCTTGCGTCGGGAGGACGCGGGGTGCGGCAAAGGCGTGGCCGTCCGATGGCAAGACACACAAACGTTACCTAAATGCCCCTGCGTGGGTTGTATCGCCAGTAGTTGAGTTAGGGGTAGTCGAGTCATTTACCACCCCGGCGGGACCTGATATATAAGCCATGAGTGTGTGTGGATGGTTCTCTCTCTCTGCGACTTAGGGTTTCATTCCCCCCTCCCATTTTTCATTTACGTAGCTATTTTCTTCTCCATTTTCTCTAGGCTAGCATGAGAGCTTCATGTGAGATTTGTTGAGAGGGATGGATGCTAGGGCGGCATGCTAGATCTTGTGAATCTTTCTGGTTTGTATAGAAGATTCGGAGTTGTGTTTTTCGTGGTCTTTTTGTGCTTGTTTTTGGTGCCCTTGTTCTCGGTGTGATTCCGCGGATTTGAGTGGGTTTCTCCCCGGATTTCTTTGAGGGGAACATTGATGGATGTCTCGTGCATCTTTGTGATTGATCTTGTGCCCTCAAACGTCGGGAAACCACTTCGATTCAAGGATTTTCGTTCGGTGCTCAAGCTTTTGGTGGTGCTCAAAGGATTCGCGATTCCCGGTGATTTAGGGAGTTAGGAGGCCAGATTTTTGGTCTATAGCATCCTTGTGTGACGCTTTTCAAGTCCCGAAACCCTTGTCCCTAAAGCTTCTACCGTTTGGGAAATCCGATGATGATTTGGGGGAGTTGTCCTTCGAGGTCGGGCTGTTTTCAGTTCTGTCCGTGAGGGGCGAACGGTCCGCGAGGGGCCGGCGGACTGTCCGCGAGGAGCCTGTTCTTCGCGTGTTCTTTGTGTTCTTGCTCGGCTTCGCTTTTGATCCGTTTTGGTTTCGAGTTTTGGTTGGAAGTGGTTTCGGACAGTCCGCAGCAGCGGGCGGACGGTCCGCGGGTGCCTGGCGGATAGTCCGCGTGCTCTCTGCGGACGGTCCGTTATTCAGGGTCGTCTCTGGAGGTTCTGGTCACTATTTCGGACGGTCCGCGGCGCAGGGCCGGATAGTGCGCGGTGTGGGTGCGGACGGTCCGCAGCAACAGGCCGGACGGTCCGCGTGGCTCGAGCGGACAGTCCGCCCCGCTCCGTCCGGACGATCCCGCCCGAGGCTGACAGCTTGGTTCTTTGATTCGATTCCTTCCCCCTTCTTTCATTCTTCCGCGTGTGCTTCAAGGAATCGTTCCTAAGACTTGGGGTTGATCCATAACCTTGTTGTCTTGGCGATTGGTGTGTGATTCGATCCTTCGCTTGTGGTTGACAGGGTTTTCTCTAGGGTATAGGCCGGGTTCTTTGAGAAGAATTTTTACCGGCTCCTATTCACTCCCCCCTCTCTAGTCGCCATCTGATCCTTCAATTGGTATCGGAGCTTGGTGCCGGATTCTTTGTGACTTTGACAAGTCTTGAATCCTAAGGGACGTGCTACCACAAGTGGGCGGCTCGTATGATGATCTTTCTTCGTGGCAAGTTGTTGGATTTCATTGTGCTTGACAAGACCTATGCTATTCCGGTCAACATCCATACTCTTATGGTGACCGATGTTGGTGCTAAGGCCAAGTATGAGGCAAATGCAAAAGCTGTTGATCACTTGGTCCGGAGCTTGTGTGATCCTAAGTTTGAGCGTGTTCGCCATTTCAATCTTGCTTGGCAAATTTGGGAGAAGTTGTTGGTTGCTCACGGTGGTGATAACCATGTGAAGGCTCGCCTCTTTGTCTCTTACCGGATGCAATATGAGAACTTCACTCAACTTCCCAGTGAGGACATTGATGCGATGTTTCAGAGGCTCACCGCCATCGTGAACAACATGAAGGCTAATGTTGAGGATTTCCCTTACACTGAGCATGATCAAGCTTTGAAGTTCTTGCATGTCTTGGACCCAAATGTTTGGGGTGCTAAGGTTGAGTCCATCAAGGAGTTTGGGCAATATTTGACTATTGAGTTGGATGACCTCTTTTCTAAGTTCAAGTCGGCTGAGGTTGACAGGAAGTTGCAATCCAAGCATGAGGGCTGGACTGACCATAGTCTTGATCTTGTGGGCGGATCAAAGGGCAAATCTAACCCTTCCTGACGATAGTTTTCCTTGTCTTCTCTTATGTCTATTCCAGATGAGGAGTTTGATGTGCTGGGCGAGGAGGTGCTGGCCTTGCTCTCAAGAAGATTTGATCGACTGCACGAGAGTCGGTGGAATGCAAGGCGGAGCTCAGGGACGTGCTACAAGTGTGGCAAGTGTGGACACTTCGTCACCGAGTGCCCGGAAGCAGAGGAGAACAAGTACAAGATGAGCGAGTACAAGGCGCACCCGAGGCGTGAAGACAAGTACTCCTCCAAGGGCAAGCACTTCAGCAAGTCCAAGAGCAAGGACATGGAGAAGCGGCGACCGAGCAAGGGCGCCTACAAGAAGGACAAGGCAAGAGCCATGGTGGCCGGTGCAAGCGACGTCAACTCAAGCTCAAGCGACGCGCAATCAAGCTCAAGTAGTGAAGATGAAAACACCGGGTGGCGCAACGGCAAGAAGAGTGCAAGCCGGAACCTCAGTGGGTTGAGCTGTGTGGCGCTTGAGGGCTTTTGTGGCATGGCCCATAGCTCAAGCAGCAAGAAGAGCGAGAAGGAAGACAGTGACTCCGACTCGGAGGATGAGGTAAATCGTGACCCCGATTCTTTGCTTGCTGAGATCACTAGGTTGAATGGCATGATTGACAACCGTGATAGTGTGCTGAGAGATGATAAGAAGATGAGGAAAGATCTTAGGGCTCAACTTGAGAATGCTAGTGAGAAAGTAGGAGAATTGGAGTCCAAATTTCTTGAATTGAAACTTGAGAATGACTCTTTGAAACTTGCTCCTACTACTCCTGATGATGTTGAATGTCTTGAATGTGATGCATGGTTGAATGAGATCAAGTTGCTTAAATAGAAGAATGCTTCCACTTTGGCTAAACTAGATGCTCTTAGGACTGAATCTGATGAGCTTAAGGCTAGACCCACTTTGCTTGGTGCTTGTAAATCATGTCCTACTATGCATGCTAAGCTTGTTGATGCTCATTCTACTATTAGCACTTTGGAAGCTTCTTTGAAATCTCCTGTTGTCAATGCATGCACTAGCTGTGATGAAGTTACTTTGCGCAATCTTGAACTTTCTTCCCGTTTGGATGTCATTTATGAGAAGAATGACTATTTGAGGAAGGTGTTGGGTTGGTTGTCGGGGCGGGAATCTCAATCGAAAATCATGATTGAGGAGTTCAAGAGAGCTGATGGACGTGGTTTGGGTTTTGAGAAGTTGGGTGAGAAAGTGTGAGAGAACAGTGGGGAGAGTGTGTATGAGAAGTGTGTTGAGTCTAACCCCGAGTTTGAGGTGATCGGAGACATCCAAGTCCCACTTCCAAAAGCACCCAAGAACTCTTTCACACGAAAGCCCAACCACCTTTGCAACAAGCTTGACACAACCCAAGATCCACCCAAATTCCCACCTAAGACAAATGACTTCCATAAACCGGTGATGTTTGTGAGTGAGAAGGGTGAGGAGCCCAAAGAGAAGCCAGAGCCAAAACCAAAACCCATCCCCTTCAGGTATGAGTATTGTGGCAAGGAGAGGCACCTAGCAGAGTTTTGCTACAAGAGGAAGAGGGATGAGAGGCTTGCTAGGGAGCAAGCAAACCAGGACAGGTATCGCCAGTCTCATGGTATCCCTGAGCCTAGAGGGCAACTTCCACGGGGTGTGGGAAGTGTGAAGAGTGTTGGTAGAGTTGGAGCTCAGGGTGGTAGGTTCCCACATGGAGGTGGTGGTGAGAGGTTTGCTAGTAGAGATGATGGTGTGCGTGCTGGTGAGAGGTTTGGTCGGGCTCGTGGTGGTTTTGCTGGACGTCCCCCTACTCGTCCTCAATACGGGTTCAGGGGAGATGATCGCAGCTTTGGGTTCCAGAAGAACTACGAACCACGTTTTCCCCCTCGTTGTGCTCGTACTCCTGCCATGGGACATGGGAAGTTTGGTGGCAAGGGAATGATGTATGCTAAACCCTCTTTTGAGCAGATGGCTCGACACTGGTTTAACTTTCTTTGTGCTAACCCCAGTGTCGAGTCGCTAGCTCACTCTCGTTCTTGTTTCTGACTACAGACAGGAGGCTTGGAGAACATTTGGTTGATCGACTCCGGATGTTCCCGACACATGACTGGTGATAAGAAGTGGTTCTCCAGCCTCACCCCAGTGAAGGAAAAGATGTACATCACATTTGGGGACAATGGACGAGGAAGGGTGATTTCTGAGGGTGTCGTGCATGTGAGTGACAAGGTAACGTTGAAGAGTGTTGCTCTTGTGAAGTCTTTGGGTTTCGATGTGCTTTCGGTTTCTCAGTTGCTTGATGAGGGTTTTGAGGTGCGTTTCAAGTCTGGCGAGTCTCATTTCCTTGATTCTCGAGGTGATCTTTTCTATATGATCATCCGCGAGGGTCAGATTTTCAGGGCTGATTTCTCTCGTTCTCTGGGTCCTGCTTGCTGTTTGATGGCTGGTCCTTCTTCTGATTTGTAGAAATGGCATAGGCGGTTGGGACACTTGAGCTTTGATTTGGTTTCCCGCTTGAGTGGTCTTGACCTTGTCCGAGGATTGCCGAGGTTGAAGCTTGAGAAGGATTTGGTTTGTGCTCCGTGTAGGCATAGCAAGATGGTAGCCACTCCCCATCCACCCCTGACCGATGTCATGACCGAGCGTCCGACAGAGCTGTTGCACATGGACCTTGTTGGGCCAGCTCGAGATCACTTGGTGGGTGGGAACTGGTATGTCCTTGTTGTGGTGGACGATTACTCTCGCTATGCCTGGGTGTTTTTCTTGGGGGATAAGAGTGAGACATTTGGTTTTGTTCGAGATCTGATTGTGAGGTTGAGAAATGAGAGGCATGGGAATGCCATCCGAGCTATCCGCAGTGATAATGGCTCAGAGTTCAAGAACTCTCGTTTTGATGCCTTCTGTCGTGATCTAGGTCTTGAACATCAGTATTCGACCCCTTATGTGCCCCCTCAAAATGGAGTTGTGGAAAGGAAAAATCGGACTCTTTGTGAGATGGCTAGGACGATGCTCGATGAGCACAGGACTCCTAGGAGGTATTGGGCTGAGGCGGTCAATACAGCTTGTCATGTTTCCAACAGGATTTTATTGCGAACCTTCAAGAAGAAGACCTGTTATGAGCTTATGCATGGTCAGGCACCCATGGTGAGTCATTTCCGAGTTTTTGGCTGCAAATCTTTATTCTTAAGAAGGGAAAACTCGACAAGTTTGAGGCTAGGTCTAGTGATGGTATTTTCTTTGGATATGCTAACCACTCTAGAGCCTATAGGGTGCTTAACCTTGAGACTAACAAAATCATGGAGACTTGCGAGGTAACCTTCGACGAGACAATGCCATTTAGCTCTCTTGGCTTTGAATGTGCAGGCGATGAGGAGATGGCCGAGGACCTCTTTGAGGAGGAGAAGGATGAAGTTGGAGATGATGATGGGGAGAACCATGTGCCAGAAGCTGAGTGTGTACCCACTACTTCCCCTATGACCACTACGGAGCGTGGACCGTCTACTTCATGGACAATGACGGTGCGACAAGAGGACCAGGCGAGAGAAGCTGAAGTTGAGGGGGAGGTAGTCTCGAGGCGTGAGGCCCCCCGGCGGATTCAAGAAGTACATCCCCTGTCGAAGATCATTGGGGACATCGACGAACGTACTACACGGTCAAGGTCCAGGAATTCCTCTCATTTTGCTCATGCTGCTTTTGTTGCCACCTTTGAGACCAAGGACATTGGACATGCTTTATCTGATGAAAACTGGGTCAATTCTATGCATGAGGAGTTCGAAAACTTTGAGAGGAACCAGGTGTGGGAGTTAGTTGAACCACCTCCAAATTGTCATCCTATAGGAACCAAGTGGGTTTGGAAGAACAAAGAGGGTGAGAAAGGGATGGTTGTGAGGAACAAGTCCAGACTTGTTGCTCAGGGGTTTAGTCAGAAGGAGGGGATCGACTATGAGGAGACCTTTGCTCCTGTGGCCCGTCTTGAGGCAATTCGAATCCTTCTAGCCTTTGCCGTGGCTAAAGGGTTCAAGTTGTTTCAGATGGACGTGAAGAGTGCCTTTATGAATGGGGTCATAGAAGAGGAGGTGTATGTGAAGCAGCCACCTGGGTTCGAGAGTGAGTTGTACCCACACAGGGTGTACATGTTGAAAAGGGCTCTGTATGGGTTGAAAAATAAAAGCTTGGTATGGGAGATTGAGAGGTTTTCCGTTGAGCCGAGGGTTTGTGATGGGTACCGTGGATAGGACCTTGTTTCTCCTCAAGCATGGAAATGACTTGTTGATTGTTCAGATATACGTGGATGATGTTGTCTTTGGTGGCTCGTCACATAACCTTGTTGCCAAGTTTGCAGATGAGATGAGCAGGGAGTTCGAGATGAGCATGATGGGCGAGTTGCAGTATTTTCTCGGGGCCGCGGATCAAGCAAGTGAAGGATGGAACATTCGTGCACCGGACCAAGTACACGAAAGACATGCGAGGAAGTTCCGGATGCAAGATGTGAAGCCGATGTCGACTCCCATGGGGAGTACGGCCACTTTTGATGGGGACGAGGACGGAGAGAACCGGTGGACCGGCGGGAGTACGGGAGCATGATCGGCTCCCTCCTCTACCTGACAGCGACGAGGCCAGACATACAGTTCAGTGTGTGTCTGTGCGCTCGTTTTCAGGCTTCGTCGAGGATATCACATCGACAGGCCGTCAAGAGGATTTTCAGGTACCTACAGTCTGCCCCTGGTCTTGGCCTTTGGTATTCTTCCTCCTCGACTCTCTCTCTTCATGGTTTTTCCGATGCGGATTTTGCTGGATGTCGAGTCGAGAGGAAGTCTACTTCTGGTACTTGCCAGTTTCTTGGGTCTTCGTTGGTTTCATGGTCTTCCGCAAGCAGTCTAGTGTAGCTCAGTCTACCACCGAGGCGGAGTATGTTGCAGCTGCGAGTTGTTGTTCCCAGCTGTTGTGGATTTCATACACTTTGATAGACTTTGGTGAGGAGTGCACCCAGATCCCACTTCTTTGTGATAGCACCAGTGCCATAAGCGTAGCTAAAAACCCAATGCTTCACTCCAGAACCAAACACATAGAAGTGAGGTATCATTTCTTGAGGGACAATGTGGAAAAAGGAACCATTGTGTTGAGTCATGTCCCTACCCAAGATCAGCTTGCAGACATTTTCACAAAGCCTCTCAACCAAGCTACATTTGTGCGCTTGTGGGGGAAACTTGGGGTTTGTTGCCCTTTCTAGTTGATTCTTGGGGGATTTCGTTTTTGTACCATATGTATCATACCATGTTTACTTTGATGTATATACATGCTTTGCTTGATGTATAAACCATGGCAGGATATCCATCTTGTTATATGTCATGTTGCATTTGTATCATATTGCATTTTAGGAAGATGAACTTCTTTCATATGCCTTATTTAAGTCTCTTTGGCTATTTGTGAGTTTTTGGTCATATGTGTGGAGAAATGGTGATGTGAGGCTATGCTCTTGGAATATTTGAGATATATGTGTGGTGAGATAGCCATTTTTTAAATAAATGCTAATCTTGACTAATTTTTGGTGAAATGTACTCCACTCATGTGTAGTAGTGTATCCATGTCACGTTTTGGTCTCAATGTGCTTTTCATGCTTAGATTGTTCTTGGATGTCTTTTGCTTGCAATTGGGCCAAAGGCCGATATCATTGTAAATGTTTAGCCTATGTTGCATTCATGGGGGAGCATAAGCTTCTTTTTGCCGCAAAGGCACTTCATGTACCATGAAATGAATTAATCTTGAAAAGAAGTGTGTATGCTTGAACAATGCTCTACCCACCATGTTTATGCTTAAAATGTTTTATCTTTCACACATGGGTGCAAAACATGTTGCATGATGTTCACCAGTGGAGAAGTCTCCCCGAAGTGGACACATGGCTCATGAGCTTTAACATGACATGCTTTGCTTTATGGGTGTTTGCAATGATCTTTTGTTAAGAATTGGATATTCTTGTATGATCTCTGGATGATATGCATGTTTTTGGCTCGAATATGACATGGATAGGCTTTTACATTTGACATGAGCCATCTTTTGATATAATTATTCAAATCTGAAAATTTTCTTTGTCACATGCCTATATTTTCATATATTACTTGTGGCAATGCTTTGACTATGTTATGATCCATAAATATGCTCTTTGTCTCATTTCTAGCCTTTGACACTGAATTTGGCCTACTTGAGAAGCTCATGTAGATGTTTATATGCTTTGTTTTGCATTTCTGCATTTTCACCTTGATTCATACATTGTCAACAAGGGGGAGAAGAGGTGAGCTTAATGAAAATTCAGAAGAGGTGAGCTAAAATTTGAAAGTTTGCATCCACATGTTCAGGGGGAGCTTGCATTTGTTCAGGGGGAGCTTTCTTGTTCAGGGGGAGCTTGCATTTGTTCAGGGGGAGCTTTCTTGCTGTTTTCGGTGTGGAGTTTGTGCTTTGCTCGGCTCATGACCTTTCTTTGCCTTTCTTTAGTTTTGGTCATGAGTTGCGCTTCTTTGTTTTTCTTTCTCCTTTCTTTCTTTCTCTGAATTTCATTTCGCGTTGTGTGTTGTCAATGCACTCATCAAGGGGGAGATTGAGGACCAGGAGCGTCCCGGTGGTCGATGGATGACCGCTCCTCAGTGATGAGTGATTGACAACGGGTGTTGGACTGACTCTTGGCTCGGTGCGCGGTGTAGGCCGCGGCCTAGTTCGTGTTGTTGCAGGTGAAGAACGGGCACGAAATGTCTTCAGCCTTGAGGGGCCTCCGGGAGATGGAGAGACAAGTAGGCTCGGTTCGAGGGACCCGTTGGACGGCGGGACTAGGTGCGGGCCACATGGTGGCGAGACGAGCAAGACGAAGTCATGGACGATCGAGCCGGTGCACGGTGGCGGTCGAGTCAAGGGGCTTGGCGGGAGGCCGGGCCGAGCACGCGGGGTTTGGTGGTTTGCCCACAAAACCATCGGAGGACGGTTTCTTGGTTTGGGCCTCAAAACCAAGTCCGAAGACCCAACACGACGGAGACGGGATCCGGGCGTGTCGGGATGCTTCGAAGCGGAGGACACGCGGCGGGATCGCATGGCTTGCGTCGGGAGGACGCGGGGTGCGGCAAAGGCGTGGCCGTCCGATGGCAAGACACACAAACGTTACCTAAATGCCCCTGCGTGGGTTGTATCGCCAGTAGTTTAGTTAGGGGTAGTCGAGTCATTTACCACTCCGGCGGGACCTGATATATAAGCCATGAGTGTGTGTGGATGGCTCTCTCTCTCTCTGCGACTTAGGGTTTCATTCCCCCCTCCCATTTCTCATTTTCGTAGCTATTTTCTTCTCCATTTTCTCTAGGCTAGCATGAGAGCTTCATGTGAGATTTGTTGAGAGGGATGGATGCTAGGGCGGCATGCTAGACCTTGTGAATCTTTCCTGGTTTGTATAGAAGATTCGGAGTTGTGTTTTTCGTGGTCTTTTTGTGCTTGTTTTTGGTGCCCTTGTTCTCGGTGTGATTCCGCGGATTTGAGTGGGTTTCTCCCCGGATTTCTTTGAGGGGAACATTGATGGATGTCTCGTGCATCTTTGTGATTGATCTTGTGCCCTCAAACGTCGGGAAACCACTTCGATTCAAGGATTTTCGTTCTGTGCTCTAGCTTTTGGTGGTGCTCAAAGGATTTGCGATTCCCGATCATTTAGGGAGTTAGGAGGCAAGATTTTTGGGCTATAGCATCCTTGTGTGACGCTTTTCAAGTCCCCAAACCCTTGTCTCTACAGCTTCTACCGTTTGGGAAATCCGATGATGATTTGGGGGAGTTGACCTTCGAGCTCGGGCTGTTTTCAGTTCTGTCCATGAGGGGCGGACGGTCCGCGAGGGGCCGGCGGACTGTCCGCGAGGAGCCTGTTCTTTGTTTGTTCTTCGTGTTCTTGCTCGGCTTCGCTTTCAATCCGTTTTGGTTTCGAGTTTTGGTTGGAAGTGGTTTCGGACAGTCCGCAGCAGCGGGCGGACGGTCCGCGGGTGCCTGGAGGACAGTCCGCGTGCTCCCCGCTGACGGTCCGTTATTCAGGGTCGTCTCTGGAGGTTCTGGTCGCTATTTCGGACGGTCCACGGCGCAGGGCCGGACAGTCCGCGGTGTGGGTGCGGACGGTCCGCGGCAGCAGGTGGACGGTCCGCGTGGCTCGAGCGGACAGTCTGCTCCGCCTGGCCGGACAGTCCGCCCTAGGCTGACAGTTTGGTTCTTTGATTCGATTCCTTCCCCCTTCTTTCGTGCTTCCGCGTGTGCTTCAAGGAATCATTCCTAAGACTTGGGGTTGATCCATAACCTTGTTGTCTTGGCGATTGGTGTGTGATTCGATCCATCGCTTGTGGTTGACCGGGTTTTGTCTAGGGTATAGGCCGGGTTCTTTGAGAAGAATTTTTACCGGCTCCTATTCACTCCCCCCTCTCTAGTCACCATCTGATCCTTCGAAAGAGGAAAAGAGAACATCCTGGTGGATGGGTTAGTGTTAGTCTTTCCTTTCGAACCACCAACGAGGGCAAGACTATGGGAATCAGTAGGACCCTCGAGCTTGGCAGTCTGAGGACCATGTGTGGTTCGAGGACCGGTGGATGGTCGCTTCCTTGTGTGATGAGTGATTGACAACATTGTGTGGACTGATTCTTGGCTAAGTATTGCAGGTGCAGGTTGCGGCTTGACTCGTGTTGGTGCAGGTGAAGAACAAGTGCGAAAGGTCGTTGCCGGTGAGGCCTCCGGTGTGGAGAAGACAAGTAGGCTTCGTTCGAGGGACCCCCGTGGCCGGCGGGGTCGAGTGCGGGCCGCATGGTGGCAAGAACGACAAGATGAAGTCGGTGGACGGTTTCTTGGTTGAGCCACAAAACCAAGGTCGAGCCGGGACTTCATGGGAGCCAAGTCATGAGTGGTGATTGGCGGAGGCTACATCAAGTTCGCGGGGTTTCGGTGGTTCACCGAAAATCACCGGTTACTCGGCCGAGCCACAAAGCCGAGGCCGAAGACCGGTGTGGTCGTGCGGCCAAAACCGCCCGACCGGTTTGGAGAACCGGTCCGACCGGTTTGGGGTCGCGAGGCGCGGAAGCTTCGAGGCGGAGGACACGCGTCGGGATCGCAAGGCTTGCGTTGAGGCTACGCGAGGTTGCGGTCGGCCGGGCATCCGTCCGATGGAGAAGACATCACGAATTCCAAATCCGCCCTTGAGGGGCTTGTACCCTAGTTAGTAGAGAAGGGCATTTTAGACATTCGGTTGCCTCCATATAACCCAAGAGGTGAGAGGATGGCAGCCAACTCTTGGAACCCTAGCTCATTAGTTTTCCTATTTTCCACCTATTTTCCTTAGGTTTTCTCTAGGACTAGCAAGAGAGCTTCACGGAGAGATCTTGTAGAGAGGGATGGATGATCGGGCGGCTTGCTAGACCTTGTACGAACCTTTGTTTCATGTATAGATGATTCGGCGTGGTTCCTCAAGGTTTGGATGTGTTTTCCCTGGTTGTTCTTGGCGGTGTTTTCGGGACTTTTCTCTTGGGGATTTTATGGGGCAAATTTGTGGGAACCCTTCGTGGTTCTTTGGGCTGTGATTCCCCTCCCAAATCCGTGAGAAAAGGTGCTCGATTTTGGGGTTTCTTGAGTTCTTGGGTTGGAAGTGCTCTCGGCGGGATTTCTTCGATTCCTCCTTTTTGGACTAGATTTGGTGGGATTAAACTTGGCTATAGACTCCTCATGAGGTGTTCCTGATATCCCCAAAGTCTTGTTCAAGTCCTTGGAGCGATTTGGGAGATTGAGATTTGGTTTTGGGGGAGTTGACCCGCGGGCTGTGTTCTTCCCGATCGTCCGAGCTAAAACCGGCCTGACCGGTTTCCCAAACCGGTCTGACCGGTTTCGCCCTGTGGGCTGTCGAGAAAGATCTTTGAACAAGGAAGTCTTTGCTGCTCCATGGCTTCGTTTGTTCAGATGTGGAAAGGCGTTTGAAGTGTGTGGGGTCTTTGGGGAGTTTCTGGACAGAATCGGTCTGACCGGTTTGCCTAACCGGTCTGACCGGTTTCCCCTGCCTGCGTGAGGCTAAGTCCAACAGAAGCGGTCTGACCGGTTTTCGAAACCGCCCGACCGGTTTGTCTTGTCGCCGCAGCCTTGTCGTGTGTGTTTCCGCCGCGTGTGTGTTGAGGTCGTTGTTTGGGTCTTGTTCCTAGGTTCAGTAGCACTCTAGTGGCTACGTGAACCTGGCAAGAGAAGCTTGCGGAGGTGCACGGGTGAATTTGGGTTCATAGGCCGAATTCTTGAATAGAATTTTTATCGGCTCCCATTCACTCCCCCCCCTCTCTGGTTCGCCGTTTCGGTCCTTCAAGTGGTATCAGAGCCGGTTCGGGTCTTTGTTGACTCTATTCAGTCTAAGATCCAAGGATGGCGTACCAGGAACGGGGTTCGGGTCCTCCACACTTTGATGGCAAGAACTACCAGATGTGGAGCAAGCGGATGGGTGCGTTCCTCCGCGGAAAGGGTCAGCTGCTTTGGGATGTCACGGTGGACACAGGCTATGTCCAGCCGATGGATTTCCTTGCTCCAGGGTCGAGGGACGATTCGACGCCAACAATAAGGCGGTCGACTACTTGTTCCGTGCTTTGTGTCAGCCTGAGTTCGATCAGGTGCACACCGAGCACTTGGCTTGTAGGATTTGGGCGGTGTTGAAGGAGGCTCATGTTGGGAACGCCCGGAGTTCGAGCACGGATGTATGCGACCTACGGAGAGAGTACGAGAACTTCACTCATCTCCCCGGTGAGTCCATCGATGCCTTGTTTCAGAGGTTCACGGTGGTGGTGAACAACATGAGGGCCAATGTGGACGTGTTCCCGTACGATGATCATGATAGAGCGGTCAAGCTCTTACACTCTTTGGATCGTACGATATCGGGGGGAATGTTCGAGGCCATAGTCGAGTCGGAGAGGTATGATACTCTGACGGTGAACGAGCTGTTCTCGAAGCTCAAGTCGGCTGAGGTGGATAGGGGCATGACTGCCAAGCTCGAGGGACCGACTGACTCCCATAGTCTTGCCCTCGTTGGTGGTTCCAAAGGAAAGACTAACTCTAACCCATCCACCAGGATGTTCTCATTTTCCTCTTTGATGTCTATGCCAGATGAGGAGTTTGATGACCTTGGAGAGGACGAGCTGGCGTTGTTGACGAGGCGGTTCGAGAGGCTGCACGAGAACCGCGTGAACATGAGGAGGAACACGAGGACTCGCTTCCGGTGCGGCGAGCCGGGACACTTCGTCGCCGACGCCCGAGAAGGCCGAGAACAAGGACGACTACAAGCACAAGCCGAGGATGAACGATGGCAAGTACCGTTCGAGGCGCGACCACAAGAGCAAGCACAAGAACAAGTACAAGGACGAGCGACGATCGAGGAAAAAGGAGGGCCGAGGCAAGGCCCGAGCGATGGTGGGAGCGAGCAACGTCGACTCTAGTTCCGCGTACTCCACCTCGAGCTCGAGCAGCAGTGAAGACGAGGGAGATCGCCGCAAGAACAAGAAGTCGTCCAAGAACCTGAGCGGGCTGAGCTGCTTCGCGAGAGATGGCTTCCGCACCATGGCGGCGAGCTCCGGCAGGCGAAGAAGAGCACACGGAGCGACTCGGACTGCGAGTCCGACGACGAGGTGTGTGATGAACTTCCTTTCTTGCGCCGGGGAGAATGAGAGGCTTGGCTCTTTGCTTGATAACCGTGATGACATGCTTAGAGAGGCCAAGAAAATGAGGAAAGAGCTTAGGGCTTCACTCGAGGATGCTAGGACTAGAGTGGGTGAGCTAGAGACACAGGTGCTTGATAGCAAGCTTGAGATTGATTCGCTTAAGGCTAGCCTCGTTGTTTCGATGAGAATGATTGTCTTGATTGCTCCATATTCCTTGCTGATCTTGCTTTGTTTAAGGAGAAGCATGCCTCCAAGTGTGAGGAACTAGATGTGCTTAGGGTTGAAGTGGCTGAGCTTAAGTCTAGACCTGCTTTGGTAGGTGCTTGCACTTGTTGCCCTGTTTTGCAAGCTAAGATTGATGAGATGCATGCTTACACTAGTTCGCTCGAGGCTAAATTGAAGGAACCCATGCCTACATCTTGCTCTACCTGTGAAATGCATGCATTGAAAAATTTGGAGCTTGCACATTATGTTGATCGTTTGCAGGATGAGAATGATGATTTGAGGAAGTTGATGGGTTGGTTGTCCGGTCATGAGCCTCAGTTGAGGATGATGATCGAGGCCTTTAAGAGGCAAGATGGTGAGGGGCTTGGGGCAAACAAGGTCGGTGAAGGAAGTGGAGAGAATATCCCGGAGCCACCAAAAACCCACCACAAAAATGATTTCCCACCAAAACCTAACCATCTAAGGAACCGACTAGACACAACCCCAGCTCCACCCGTGTTTCCTACACCCACAAATGACCTACAAAATCCTATCAAGTTTGTGAGTACATCGGGGAAAGTGTTCTTTGGGAAGGAGAGTGAGAAGGCTAGCGGTGAGAAACCGGTGGAGGATTCGAGTGGAGAGAAACCGAGTGAGCAGCCACATCCCAAGCCTAAGCCTAAGCTTGTGAGGTTCCATTGGGGCTATTGTGGGAGAGATGGCCATAAGGAGGAGTTTTGCTTCAAGAAGAAGCGAGAGGAGAGAATGGCGAAGGAGTGGGCTAACGGGGACAAGTATCACCCTTCCAGTGGTGTACTTAAGCCTCGTGTGCAGATGCCCAGGGCCAAGGCGAGTGTGAGGATAGTTCCGGCTTGGGGTGATCGATAGAGTGCAGGAGGTGCTGCTGGAGGAGTGAAACCGGTCAGACCGGTTTTGGAACCGGTCAGACCGGTTTTGGAACCAGTCAGACCGGTTTGGGGTCTGCGGAATGACAAGCTTGGTTTCCGTGCTCGTACAAGTGCGAGGGTTGTTTCTGGAGGTCGTGGTTCTGGTGGATGGGCTAGAGAGTTTGCAGGTGGTCAGGTTGCTAGGCGTTCTCCCCCTCGAGTTCACTACGGGGATGGGAGGAGTCGTAGCTTTGAGAAGGAGAGGAGGGACGGTCCACGAGTTCTCTTTCGTGGTTTTGGTCCTCCTCCAGGCAGAGAGGGGTGGTTCCCTCAGGGTGGTTACCGTGGTGGTGTTCGTGGAGGTAGCTTTGGTAGGAGAGATGCTTTGGTTGGTGCTAACCCCACTTTCGAGCAAATGGCTCGGCACTGGTTTTCCTCTTTTCATGCTAACCCCAGTGCTGAGTCGTTTGTTCGCTCACGTGCTTATTTTTGAATTTCAGGTGGGAGACTTGAAGAACCTTTGGTTGATTGACTCCGGTTGCTCGAGGCATATGACCGGAGACAGGGGGTGGTTCTCAAGTCTCGTCCCGGTGGTGACAAAGAGGTACATCACCTTTGGGGACAATGGGCGTGGGCGTGTGCTTTCAGAAGGTGAGATAAAAGTGAGTGACAAGATCACTCTAAGGCATGTTGCTCTTGTTCAATCGCTGGGGTACAATTTGCTTTCTGTGTCCCAGTTGTTGGATGAGGGCTTTGAGGTGTTGTTTCGGCCAGGTGGTTCTCGGATTGTGGACTCTCGAGGGGACCTTGTCTGTATGGTCGTTCCCGAGGGTCAGGTGTTTCATGCTGATTTTTCTCAGTCTTCGGGTGTGGAGCGTTGTTTCTTGGTTGGTTCTTCGAGTGAGTTGTGGAGGTGGCATAGGAAGTTGGGTCACTTGAGCTTTGACCTTTTGTCTCGCTTGAGTATACTCAATTTGGTCCGAGGATTGCCACGGTTGAGGCTTGAGAAAGAGTTGGTTTGTGCTCCGTGTAGGCATGCCAAGATGGTGGCCTCTTCTCACCCGCCTCTCACCGATGTGATGACCGAGCATCCATGCGAGCCGCTCGATATGGAACTTGTTGGCCCGGCTCATGTGCGATCTCGCGGGTGGGAAGTGGTATGTCCTTGTTGTGGTGGACGACTATTCTCGGTATGCGTGGGTGTTCTTTCTTGAGGAGAAGGGGGAGACGTTTGGTTTTGTTCGACATCTAGTCTTGAGGTTGAGGAACGAGAGGCACGGAGATGCCATACGAGCTATCCACAGTGATAATGGCTCGGAATTCAGGAACTCTCGTTTTGAAACCTTTTGCCATGACTTGGGTCTTGAACACCGCGTTTTCGAGTCCGTATACGCCTCCCCGAATGGAGTTGTGGAAAGGAAGAACGAGGACCTTGTGCGAGATGGCTCGGATGATGCTTAATGAGCATAGGACTCCGAGGAGGTATTGGGCCGAGGCCGTGAATACCGCGTGCTATGTGTCGAACAGGATATACCTCAGAGTGCACAAGAAGAAGACATGCTATGAGTTGATGCATGGTCGCACACCCAAGGTGAGTCACTTCCATGTCTTTGGTTGCAAGTGTTTCATTCTGAAGAAGGGCAGGAAGTTGGGTAAGTTTGAGGCTAGGTCTGTCGATGGCATTTTCTTTGGTTATGCATCTCATTCTAGAGCATATCGTGTGCTCAATCTTGAAACTAACCAAATTGTGGAGACTTGCGAAGTAACCTTCGACGAGACAGAGCCACGTAGTCAGCTTGTCTTTGAGTGTGCAGGTGATGATGAGCTTGGCGAGGAGATCTTTCAGGAGGAGGAGCATGAACATGGTGATGATGAAGATGGCGGTGCGGTGCCCCCGGCCGAACATGTACCCACTACTTCGACCACGATGATGGATGGACCCTCTCGCTACACCTACGACGACAAATCAAGAACGAGGAGAAGCCGATGTTGAGGGGGAGGTAGCTTCGAGGCGAGAACCTCCCCGGCGAGTTCAAGTGGATCACCCGGCTTCGAGGATCATCGGCGACATGAATGAACGCACTACACGGTCGAGGGTTCGAAACAATTCCCATTTTGCTCATGCTGCGTTTGTTGCTTCTTTCGAGCCCAAAGACATTGGACACGCACTATCCGATCACAATTGGGTTAATTCGATGCATGAGGAGTTGGAGAACTTTGAGAGGAATCGGTGTGGGAGTTGGTTGACCCTCCCCCAGGGTGTAAGCCGATTGGTACAAAGTGGGTGTGGAAAAACAAAGAGGGAGAGAAGGGTGAGGTTGTGAGGAACAAGTCGAGACTTGTCGCTCAGGGGTTCAGTCAGAAGGAGGGGATTGACTACGAGGAGACCTTTGCTCCCGTAGCCCATTTGGAGGCGATTAGGATCCTTCTAGCCTTTTCTGTGGCTAAAGGATTCAGGTTGCACCAAATGGATGTGAAGAGTGCTTTTCTGAATGGAGTGTATGTGAGACAGCCTCCGGGGTTTGTGAGTGAGAAGTACCCCCACCGGGTGTACAAGTTGAGGAAGGCGCTGTATAGGTTGAAGCAGGCGCCTAGAGCTTGGTATGGCAGGTTGAGGGGGTTCTTGTTTGAGAGAGGTTTTGAGATGGGGAAGGTCGATCAGACCTTGTTTTTGCTGAGGCAGGGCAGAGATATCCTGATTGTGCAGGTGTACGTGGATGATATTGTCTTTGGTGGCTCATCGAACTTTCTTGTTGCAAGGTTTGCAGATGATATGAGCAGGGAGTTCGAGATGAGCATGATTGGTGAGTTGTAGTTCTTCCTCGGGCTACAAATCAAGCAATCAAAGGAAGGAACATTTGTGCACCAGGCTAAGTACACCAAGGACATTGTGAGGAAGTTCAAGATGGAGGACTCCAAGGCTATGACGACGCCGATGAGTACAACTACAGCTCTTGATGCGGACGAGGAAGGTGAACACGTGGACCAGAAGGAGTACCGGAGCATGATCGGGTCACTCCTCTACTTGACAGCGACGAGGCCGGACATACGCGTTCTCGGTGTGTCCGTGCGTTCGTTTTCAAGCGTCTCCGAGGACTTCGCATCGGCAAGCAGTGAAGAGAATTTTCAGGTACTTGCGTCACACTCCCGACTTCGGCCTTTGGTACTCCGCGTCCTCTTCTTTGGTGCTTCATGGCTTTTCAGACGCGGATTTTGACGGGTGTCGGTTGGATAGGAAGTCCACTTCTGGGACTTGCCAGTTTTTGGGTTCTTCTTTGGTGTCTTGGTCTTCCCGCAAGCAGTCGAGTGTTGCTCAATCCACGACCGAGGCCGAGTATGTTTCCGCGGCTAGTTGTTGCTCTCAGCTCCTTTGGATCACCTACACCATGAGTGACTTTGGTGAGGAGTATACCCATGTCCCACTTCAATGTGATAGCACCAGTGCCATAAGCGTTGCAAAGAACCCAGTGCTCCATTTCAAAACCAAACACATAGAAGTGAGGTATCATTTTCTGAGAGACAACGTCGAGAAAGGGAAGATAGCTTTGATCCATGTACCCACACATGACCAACTAGCCGATATCTTCACCAAACCCCTAGATCAAGCAACTTTCACTCGTTTGCGGAGGGGGAACTTGGTGTGTGTTTGATTTCCTGAGTTGGGTGTGTGGGAGCTCTCTTTTGCCGGTGGTGTCGAGCCCGTTTTGCCTCCCCTCGAGGAGCCGGTTTGTAGCATATGTATAGCTTTTCTTTGTGCATTTCCTGCATTTGGCATGGCATATGTAACATGATGTATAGACATCCTTGTATCTTAGATTGCATGCATTTTGTATCATATGCATTGGATAGGCAAAGCTTCTCTTATATACATTGTTCACCATGGAATGAGATATATGTCTTTGTGAGCTTGTTTGGTATGCTATGGTTAGTTTGGCTTAGCTCTTGATGATCTTGATGAATAATCCATGGTTGATGGCTATGTTTTTGAAAAATGTCACGAGTATGCTCTCTCATGTGTAAATGCCTTTATATGATCATGACATGTTTTAGTGGCTTGGTTATGCTTAATTTGTGGTTGGATAGCTAGTTTATTGATCATATGGGGCCAAAAGGCTCATTTGCCATCATGAATGTTTAGCCCTCTTGCTTTATCTTGTGGAGGAGCATAAGTTCCTTTTTGTCGCAAAGACATTTCATGTACCATTTACAAATCTGAAAATGAAATGAAAAATGCTTGGAAACTATGCTCCCATGTCATATGTGCTGAATTTAATTTGCTTTGGGTGCTAAACCGTTGCATGATGCCTACCAATGAGAAGTCTCATACATAGAAGTAGGCACATGGCTCGGTGTCTTTGACATGACATGAGGTGCTTGTGGGTGTTTGTGATGGTCTTATGATTCGAATGGTTGTCCTAGCATGAAGTTTGTGTGGCCTTGCCATTTTGGCATGTTTTGCTCATGTTTAGGTTTTTGCGTGTGAGAGAGTAACTTTTCGCAAAATTACTCAAATCCTTGTTAGCCTTGTCCAATGGTTGTGAAACTTGGTGATCATGTAGTTGAGGTCCATACAAACCTGTAGAGTATCTAACTTGCTCATTTGGACATGTGTAGCATCTTGTGATGAATTTTGTATACTTGAGAAGCTCTAGATTACATTTGTGCCTTGATTCATGCATTGGCAACAAGGGGGAGAAAGGAAGGTGGAGAAAAGTTGCTTTGTACCCCTGGAACCTATCCCAAGTGTCAACAGGGAGTTTGTGCATTTCTTTTGCATTTTTGGCTTTTAGGGGTACGGTCTGACCGGTTTGTGCCCTGAGTTGGCACTTGATCAGGGGGAGCTTGCATTTGTGCAGGGGGAGCTCTTGTGTGCTTTGGTGGTTTGTGCTCTTTGCTTGAGCATGGTTTTTGTCTCGGATGTGTCGAGCCGTTGCCCTTGCCTAAGGGGTCCGAGACTTGTCTTCTTCAAGTGATCTCGTCTTTTGCCTTTCTCGGCTTTAGATCGCTTGTTGGAGTTTTTCTTTTTTGTTTTCTTTTCTGTTTTCCTTTTCTCTTTACTTACCAGGTGTGCGTGTTGTCAATGCACTCAAAAAAGGGGGAGATTGAGGACCATGTGTGGTTCGAGGACCGGTGGATGGTCGCTTCCTTGTGTGATGAGTGATTGACAACGTTGTGTGGACTGATTCTTGGCTAAGTATTGCAGGTGCAGGTTGCGGCTTGACTCGTGTTGGTGCAGGTGAAGAACAAGCGCGAAAGGTCGTTGCCGGTGAGGCCTCCAGGTGTGGAGAAGACAAGTAGGCTTCGTTCGAGGGACCCGGTGGCCAGCGGGGTCGAGTGCGGGCCGCATGGTGGCAAGAACAGCAAGATGAAGTCGGTGGATGGTTTCTTGGTTGAGCCACAAAACCAAGGTCGAGCCGGGACTTCATGGGAGCCAAGTCATGAGTGGTGTCCGGGGGAGGCTACATCAAGTTCGCGGGGTTTGCGGTGGTTCACCGTAAAATCACCGGTTACTCGGGCCGAGCCACAAAGCCGAGGCCGAAGACCGGTGTGGTCGTCCGGCCAAAACCGCCCGACCGGTTTGGAGAACCGGTCTGACCGGTTTGGGGTCGCAGGGCGCCGGAAGCTTCGAGGCGGAGGACACGCGTCGGGATCGCAAGGCTTGCGTTGAGGATACGCAGGGTGCGGTCGCTGGGCATCCGTTCGATGGAGAAGACATCACGAATTCCAAATCCGCCCTTGAGGGGCTTGTATCTCTAGTTAGTTGAGAAGGGCATTTTAGACATTCGGTTGCCTTCATATAACCCAAGAGGTGAGAGGATGGCAGCCAACTCTTGGAACCCTAGCTCATTAGTTTTCCTATTTTCCACCTATTTTCCTTAGGTTTTCACTAGGACTAGCAAGAGAGCTTCACGGAGAGATCTTGTAGAGAGGGATGGATGATCGGGCGGCTTGCTAGACCTTGTACGAACCTTTGTTTCATGTATAGATGATTCGGCGTGGTTCCTCAAGGTTTGGATGTGTTTTCCCCGGTTGTTCTTGGTGGTGATTTTCGGAGCCCTCTCCCGGTGATTTCTTTGCGGTGTTTTCGGGACTTTTCTCTTGGGGATTTGATGGGGGAAATTTGTGGGAACCCTTCGTGGTTCTTTGGGCCGTGATTCCCCTCCCAACTCCGTGAGAAAAGGTGCTCGATTTTGGGGTTTCTTGAGTTCTTGGGTTGGAAGTGCTCTCGGCGGGATTTCTTCGATTCCTCCTTTTTGGACGAGATTTGGTGGGATTAAACTTGGTGATGGACTTTTCATGAGGTGTTCTCGATATCCCCAAAGTCTTGTTCAAGTCCGTGGAGCGATTTGGGAGATTGAGATTTGGTTTTGGGGGAGTTGACCCGCGGCCGTGTTCTCCCCGATCGTCCAGGGCTAAAACCAGCCTGACCGGTTTCCCAAACCAGTCTGACCGGTTTCGCCCTGTGGGCTGTCGAGAAAGATCTTTGAACAAGGAAGTCTTTGCTGCTCCATGGCTTCGTTTGTTCAGATGTGGAAAGGCATTTGAAGTGTGTGAGGTCTTTGGGGAGTTTCTGGACAGAATCGGTTTGACCGGTTTGCCTAACCGGTCTGACCGGTTTCCCCTGCCTGCGTGAGGCTAAGTCCAACAGAAGCGGTCTGACCGGTTTCAGAAACCGGCCTGACCGGTTTGTGGTGTCAGCAGCCTTGTCGTGTGTGTTTCCGCTGCGTGTGTGTTGAGGCTGTTGTTTGGGTCTTGTTCCTAGGTTCAGTAGCACTCCAGTGGCTACGTGAACTTGGCAAGAGAAGCTTGTGGAGGTGCACGAGTGAATTTGGGTTCATAGGCCGAATTCTTGAATAGAATTTTTATCGGCTCCCATTCACTCCCCCCTCTCTGGTTCGCCGTTTCGGTCCTTCACAGTCATGCCCTTATCCACCTCAGCCGACTTGAGCTTCGAGAACAGCTCGTTCACTGTCAGAGTGTCATACTTCTTCGACTCCACAATGGCCTTGAACTTTCCACCCCATATTGTACGATCCGAAGAGTGTAAGAACTTGACCCTCATGTTGTTCACAACCACTGTGAACCTCATCGTACGAGAGCACGTCCAAATTGGCCCTCATGTTGTTCACAACCACTGTGAACCTCTGAAACAAGGCATCGATGGACTCACCGGGGAGATGAGTGAAGTTCTCGTACTCTCTCCGGTAGGTCGCATACATCCGTGCCTGAACATGGGCATTCCCAACATGAGCCTCCTTCAGCACCGTCCAAATTCTACAAGCCAAGTGCTCGGTGTGCACCCGATCGAACTCAGGCTGACACAGAGCATGAAACAAGTAGTCGACCGCCTTGTTGTTGGCGTCGAACCTGTCCCTCGATCCTGGAGCAAGGAAGTCCATCAGCTGGACATAGCCTGTGTCCACCGTGACATCCCAAAGGATCCGACCCTTTCCGCGGAGAAACACTCCCATCCGCTTACTCCACATCTAGTAGTTCTTGCCATCAAAGTGTGGAGGACCCGAACCCCGTTCCTGGTACGCCATCCTTGGATCTTAGACTGGTTAGAGTCAACAAAGACCCGAACCGGCTCTGATACCACTTGAAGGACCGATTAGGCGACCAGAGAGGGGGGGAGTGAATGGGAGCCGATAAAAATTCTTATCGAAGGAGATTGAAACTCCGACAAGATGAACTCGCTCAGTCGGACCCCCAAAATCACACGCTCCGCACTTCTACCTTCTGTTTGCCAAAACCACGTAGCCACTGGAGTGCTACTGGTCCTAGGAACAAACACTACCAGCAACCTCAATACACACGCACCCACGACAGCAGAAACAACTCGAAAGCCGGCTGTCCAGAGGGGGGCGGTTAGACCGGGTATGGGGGGCGGTTAGATCGCCTCCACCAGGCAACCAAGAAATCCTCCGAAACACCTCTTCCGAGCACCAAAACACACCACGGTTTCACCAACAAAGATCCCTGGTCAAGACCATGCTAGCTACCAGAAAATCTTGGAGAAAACCAAAACTTTACCCAGGGGCCTAGGGGCGGTTAGACCGGCTACCTTGGGCGGTCTAACCTCCTGTACCCAGAACGGACTCCAAACAAGAACTCCTAGCAAACGGCACGAGAACGACCCGAAATTTCACCTAGATGCTCCTCTGATCAAGGCAAACAAACTCTCAGAGGAAAATCCGGCGAAACAGAACTTCGACCTGGAAGGCCCAGGGCGGTTAGACCGCCCCCTCCAGGCGGTTAGACCGCCCCTTCCAGAAAACCAACCCGCGGGCCAAACCCCAACTTCCTCGCGCTCAATCTCCCGAATCACTCCACGGATTGCAGCGAAACTTCGAGAAAAGCTGGGTTACCTCCTGGGCAACATCTATCTCAAAGGAATCGACCCGAATCGCTCACAATCAAGAGGAATCGAAGAAATCGCCTCTCTAGGTCAAGAACTCGCACAACTCGAAAAACCACCAAATCGAGTCCGATTCAAGAGAGATTTGGGGGCAAAGTCACCAGCCAAAGAGGCACAAGATCCTCATACGTGACACCCACCAAAAACCCCAACAAATCGTCCTCAATACACCGCCAACAAATAACTCCGAAAATTACCACAAAGAAGGATGGGAAAAACACTTCACCACCTTGAGGAACAACGCCGAACCATCTATACATACCATGAAGGTTCGTACAAGGTCTAGCTTGCCACCCATACATCCATCCCTCTCTCTAGATCTTACAGGAAGCTCTCAAGCTAGTCCTAGGAAAAACTAGTGGAAAATGAGAACGAAAATGGAAAAACAAATGAGCTAGGGTTCCAAGAGTTAGCTGCCATCCATCCCCTCAAAGAGTATATATGGAGGCACCCAAAACACTAAACTACCCTTACCTAATAAATAGGGATACATGCCCCTCAAGGGCAAATTTGGAAGTCTTCAGATTTTCTTCATCGGACGGATGCCCGACGACCGCAACCTGCTTAGCCTCGACGCAAGCCTTGCGATCCTGACGTGTGTCCTCCGCTTCGAAGCATCTCGGCACCAGCGACCAGGGCAGTCAGACCGCCCCCCCTAGGCGGTCTGACCGCCCCTCCTGGGCGGTTGAACCAGCCTGGGTGGCTGCACCTCCTCGTCGAGTCTTCGACCTCGGGTTTGTGGCTCAACCGAGTAACCCAGTGGTTTTCTGGTGAACCGCTGCAAACCCCGCGAACTCGGTGTAGCCTCTGCCAATCTCCACTCATGACTTGGCTCTCACGTAGTCCCGGCTCGACCTTGGTTTTGAGGCTCTACCAAGAAACCGTCCTCGACTTCATCTTGCTGTTCATGCCACCATGCGGTCCGCACATGACCCCGCTGGCCACCGGGTCCCTCGAACGAAGCCTACTTGTCTTCTCCACACCTGGAGGCCTCACCAGCAATGACCTTTCGCGCTTGTTCTTCACCTGCACCAACACGAGTCAAGCCGCAACCTGCACCTGCAATACTTAGCCAAGAATCAGTCCACACAATGTTGTCAATCACTCATCACAAAAGGAAGCGACCATCCACCGGTCCTCGAACCACACATGGTCCTCACTTTTTGGAAGAGTATGCCGAATGTATTCTTATCTAGGTGAATGTGTCCAACCAATGCACTCGAGGGTTGTCATTTATTGTTTGTAGTTCCTTAAATTAAAAATCGACAAATAAACCCTGCATTTGCATCCTCGTGTAGATATTACCGACGGTAGATATACGCTCGTGCCGGACTGAGGAGACGAAGGTGCTGAGGAAGAGCTGCAGTACGTGGACGTAGCTCAAGACCTGGACCCAAGTCCAGAAGGGCCCAAGGCCAACCTTGCCAGCGAAGGCAAGCCCCGGATCATTAACCCCGTCTTTTAAAAATTATGTAATGATCTTTTTCTATGATTGTGCATTTACATTTCAGGAGTTGAATTGAAACCCTAGATGCATGATCCCTATGTACCTATGCTCTATCACTAGTATGCTAGGTCAATAGCTGCTATGCTATAGGACCCGATAGAAGTCGAGTGATGTTCGCCACTCGCGAGAATAGGTTCTTATGTTGGAATCATAAGATCTTTATAAATGTATTGCTCATGTGGTAAGAGCATGGGATTTGGGCTCCGATTCAGTGGCTTTCGTGGGCTAAGCTTTTGAACGTACTAAGCACTTGACGGGAATGGGACCGGTAAGCCTAGTACCTTAATGAGACGGTGCGGGAACTTACTATTACTACTCTTGAGTAATCACCTACCGCTTTGCAACCGGGAGGTGGGTACATGTGTGAGGCTGGGTGTACTGGGTGGGACATACCAGATAGCCTTGTACTCGGGTCTGTAAGATTCGCTCCCAAACCGAGGATTTTTGGGAACCGTGTGTTTAGGTCTGTTGGTGCACTGCTCCGTGTGTTTAGGTCTACCTTGCAAGGTTTAAATCAATCGATTGTCGGCCTCTCACCGTTATCCGAGACTGCTTAATCAACTGGCCATGATATCCCGTAATGATGGAACTTGGTGAATATTATTGTATGAATTAATTGCTTGCACAATTCTTGATTGTGTTAGTTGGCACACTTAGAAATGATAATCAAATAGAACTTGTGCTAAAATAATGAAAGTAGGACATACTCTTTGTTGCTTTTCAGCAAAAGAACTCCACCGGTGAAAAAGCCTCTCATGTCTAGAGTTTGGTGATGTAGTTATCACCCGACGGTTAAGTCTTGCTGAGTATTAGTATACTCAGCCTTGCATTAAAAATGTTGTTGCAGGTGTTGTTTGTCCTGGTGAGATTCCACCCGGCTGGGAGCTGGAATGGGTGGAAGGGGATGAGTGATGACATCACGGATGGCCTCCTGTGATTTGTATCGTCGCACTAGTTTATTTATTTCCGCTATTTCCGAACACTGAACCTTTACTTCCTGTCGTGAACAATGGTTTGTAATAATCTGGATCTAATCTGTGTTATACTCTAGACTTGCCTTCGTGTGAGTTTTAATGCATACGTCGATCCTCTATAGGATTTCCATGTGATTTACCGGGCGTTAACCCGGCAACCAACGACAGGATGATACTTTACTATTGCTTAATGACCATAGTGGATTGGTTTTAGGCGATAGTACAGTATTTTTCTGGGCGGGTTGCCCAATCGCACCTTCAAGCGCACTCTAGTGGCAATCGTACCTTGGGTCTGAAATCCATGGCTTAGGTACTTAAGCCCACTCCGGTGGCACAAGTCGACGCTAACAGTCGCACCCAAGCCCACTCCGATGGCACAAGCTGACTTTGGTCGCAATCTTAAGACCGCTCCGGTGGCAAGACTATTCGTTTTTTCTGATGTTTCATTCTCTTTGGCTTTCCGGAAAGTGCTTTCCGTTTTTTGCATCTTAAGTCCACCCCACGTGGCACAAAGTCAACTACTGTAGTCGCATGTCAAAGTCTGCTATACGCGGAAATCTAAAGTCGACTTCGGTTTTCAAGTCGCATCTCAAAGTCCGCTCCACGCGGCACAAAGTAGACTTCGGTTTCAAGTCGCATTCCAAAGTCCGCTCTGTCGGCATCTAAAGTCGACTTCGGTCGCATCTAAAGTCCGCTCTGACGGCACGACGCCAAACTAATACTCGGAATCTCTCCAGCTCAGGGGCTGCACTCAAATTACTACTTGATGATAACTTCAGTAGGCTTTGCTCGCTCTCAAGCTCGGGGGCTCCGCACCAACAACTACTCAACGTGGCTCATATAGCTTTCTTATCTCGGGGGCTACATGCTGCAAGAGTACTCGGATGATGGCTTTCACGAACACTGAAGACCGTTGGATTGATTGCCTAACCTTTCAGGCTCGGGGGCTGCTCTGCTACACCCATCATTCAAATTTTTTCAAGACGGAAGATTCGGAATCAAGATTGACCCTCAGCTAGAGTCTGCAACTCAACCTAAGGCTCGGGGGCTACTCCATATGGAGTGCGATTTTGCAACCACACTTCCATATAATCTCGACTTCAAGACTGATGAGCCGGACCACCTTCCAGCCTCGCGGCAGTTCAAGTTGTTGACGCAAAATGTGCACCTAGCGCCAAACACACAGCAAGCCGAACAAGCTGGCTTCACATGTGCAAAGAATCACAAGACGTGCGAGTCAATTTTTCCTGAAAATTAACAAAAGTCAAAGTGATTAGATACCAAAGCTTGGAACTTGCCGGGTGGTACCAGACAGTTCCATATTTACGGCTAGGAAGCCAAACGGGATGACACATAGCTATAAAGAGCTATCTGCCAATAAATTGAAACCATTCAGGAGCTTATAAAAGGAAAAAGTAACATAGTCGAATGGATAACGTAAGCATGACAGCGATCGGTCTTTATTCGAACAAAGATGCACATGCACAGGACCACGAACGATCTCCATGGTGATTAGTCATTAAATAAATAAATAAAGTAAAGCGCGAGCATAAACATGTAATAAACAAGCATGCATAGATCCAAAGCACTAGTCTACCGCATGTCTAGGTAGTTTGAAACCTGTCGGGTACGATGTCAAACAAATCTATCCACCGCATGATACAACTTGCATGAAAATCGTACCACTTTCCACAGATAGATCTATCCACCGCATGATACAATCTAAATATGGAAAGTGGTACGATTTTCATGCAAGTTGTATCATGCGGTGGATAGATTTGTTTGACATCGTACCCGACGGGTTTCAAAGTACCTAGACATGCGGTAGACTAGTGCTTTGGATCTATGCATGCTTGTTTATTACATATTTATGCTCGCGCTTTACTTTATTTATTTATTTAATGACTAATCACCATGGAGATCGGTCGTGGTCCTGTGCATGTGCATCTTTGTTCAAACAAAGACCGATCGCTGTCATGCTTACGTTATCCATTCGGCTATGTTACTATTTCCTTTTATAAGCTCCCGAATGGTTTCAATTTATTGGCAGATAGCTCTTTATAGCTATGTGTCATCCCGTTTGGCTTCCTAGCCGTAAATATGGAACTGTCTGGTACCACCAGGCAAGTTCCAAGCTTTGGTATCTAATCACTTTGTCTTTTGTTAATTTTCAGGAAAAATTGACTGGCACGTCTTGTGATTCTTTGCACGTGGGAAGCCAGCTTGTTCGGCTTGCTGTGTGTTTGGCGCTAGGTGCACATTTTGCGTCAACACAAGTACTATTGAAGACTTCTCCAAGCAATACTTGAGGACACTCAAGTACTACTCGAAGATGCTTCAAGACAACTCAGACTACTACTCTCGACTACAATGTGCTCGGGCGCTTGTCGGGCATACTCCCCGGGTACCAATGCAAGGAAGGATGAAGACGGACTCCTAGTAGAATTCCCTTGTAAGCCTACTAGGACTCGTTCCGTGTAATCCTACTAGGACTCATGCCTTGTAACTGACTAGCAACCCGCCCCCTGGACTGTATAAAGGAGGGTCGGGTACCTAGTCGGGCACCTGATCTCAACCCAACACCAAGCGCAGGGTGTCATACTTGATCCCCCAAACAGGACGTAGGGTTCACCACCTTGGCGGCCCGAACTTGTATAAATCTTGTGTCCCGTGTCCTTGCGCACACCGTCGAGTTCTTGGTCTCCGGATCACGATCCTTACCGGTGTGGCCAGAAAAGTTGTGCCACCTCCAATAAAGCAAGTTTACAAACTGAAGCAAAGGGAGGAGGTGTATGTAACACCCTGTGTTTTTGCTCAGTGGTGTTTTGTGCTAATGACCCTCTTAACACCTCCTCTAACAACCCATGAGAGTCCTTGGTTGACCCTTGGTCAAAACCATGACTCAAAAACCCTAATGTTTTATGACCCCCCTAATGCAGTGTAGATTTTGAGCACATTCTCCAAAATTTCCCTAAACACTTCAAAACCACCCAAAGGGAAAGATGTGCAGAATGTCAAGGCACACAACTTTGTTGTTGATTGGCATTTCAAATTCGAAGAAATTCTTGGTGAAAAATGCTTTTGAATGTGTCCTGCTCCTGTTCATCGGCGCCAAGTTTTTGGCCAACTTGGCTTACCGTTCCTGCTCGATTCCTTGGATAAAACCCCTATCAGCCTTTGCAAATGTTGTAGAGGGTAACTTGCTCAACTTTGGTATTTAAGGTTCGGGTCACTTCAGTTTGAAATTTTTGGAGAAAATTCAGTTTGAAGAAGGCTAAACGCAACTGACTCGAAAGCTGGCGTTCCCGCACACGACGTCGCCCGCGCGCTGCCACGTCGGCAGCGCCGTACCCGGCTCGCGAGCGCACCCCGAGGTGCTGGAAAACCCTGTGGTCTGAGGCCCGCGCCGGTGACACTGTGCACTAGATGGATGTGACGCTTGCGTGGAGGCCTAGGCCGGTGTCACGCGGCCGATGCACAGTCACCGACGGGCGCACCGCCTCTGCCCATTGGCCGATGGCCCCGCTGCACGTCGCCTCTGCTCCTCGCCCATGCTGGGGTTTCCTGTAGGCCACGACGGTGAGACGGAACCACCTCTGCGTGCCTATAAAACTCCACTTCCTTTCCTTCCTCGCGCACCCGAGCAACCAAGCAGCCCGCTACCGCCCGCCATTAGCGCCGCCGACGACCTTGCTGTTCGGCTTGCTGCCATGCTAAGCCAGTGACTCCCAGCTCTTCCCTGGTACCCAGTCGAGCCCCCAAGCGCACGTGTTGGCCTACCCAAGCTGCCTACTTGCCGGAGCCTGAGCTTCCGCGGCCGCCGCCGGAACGCCACTGCCGAGCTCGCCCCTGCGCTGATCCTCCGCGCCCGGTGACCTGCCTAGCATCTTCCCCAGGCCACATGAAAGCTCCCCGCATAGCACATTGTTGAGCATCACCCCTTTCCTCACCACCGTCCGAGCTCCCGCGGCCGCACCGCCTCTGCGCCGCCACCGCCGCTTGCCGGCGACTTCTCTGGCTGATCTTTCTCCACCAATCAATCGCGGGTGAGACCAATCGCAGTTCCCCGTCGCTTGTTTGCCTGCCCGTGCCCCACCTTGCCGCCAGCGAGCTCGCCATCATCGTCGGGACCAAGGGGGGACCGAGGGCATTTTTGTGAAGAGTTTAAAATTTCCAGGGGCCCAAATGCATGAAGATTCTATCCTCCTTTGTGTGTTATGGCTGAAACTTGTAAAATCGATTAAAGATTTTAGAAAAATCCAAAAACAGCAAGTTCCATTTTACTGTGCTCAATGTAACAAGAACTACAACTTTCTGCAAATATGTATATACTTTTGAGCTATAGTTTTTGGTTGAAAATTTGAAAGGTAAAATACCTAGATTTGTATTTCTGCAAAATCCACAAAAGATCTTGAGCTAGATTTTGGATATGTCGTGGGAACCAGTCTGTTTAGGTTCTGTGCCAAAAATTGCACAAAGTTGTTGAAGGGATCTTTTTATATAAATTATCTTGTGATATTCATAAATCTTCCTAGATGATTTTTGTAGCTTAAAATATAATTATTCTTGAGCGCAACTTCTGGCTTTTGTCGTTTTATAACAAAATGCATACTTGGTGAATTTATCATGATTTTATCTCTGTCAGAAATATTATTTCCTCATTTATGCTTGTTCCTAATCATAAATATGTGTGGCAAGATCCCTAAAGTCTATAGGTGTGTTTAATGGTTCCTTGGGCTTGTTTTGGACCAAAGCATGTGTAGGAGAAAGTTTGAATTCATTTCTGTTATATTTATTTTAATATGCATTAATCCTCTATATGCTAGCTAGAAATGCCTTTATTTCGTGTATTTAAATTCAGTGGTGCAAAAACTAGTTCCTTGCTGTCTAAGGAAGTGTTCCTAGTCATTAGGGCCAGTGGGCACTATTGTACAAGTTTGAGATGTGTTTAGTTGAGTAAAAGAGTGTAAACTAGATTAATCTAGTAAAAGGAAAAATAGGAAAAATACTTTCTCTTGTGCATAAGTTAGGGAAACTAGATTACTCTTATGTGCATTTACGTTCAAGAGTTGAATGAAACCCTAGTTGCATGATCCATAAGTACCTATGATCTTTTACTAGCATGTTAGGTCGCTAGTTGCTATGCTCTAAGGATCCGGTACAAGTCGAGTGATGTACGTCACTCGCGAGAATAGGATCACCTTTTTGGAATCACCTTATTGGTTAAATGGATTGCTCATGTGGTAAGAGCATGGGATTTGGGCTCCGGACCAATGGCTTCGTTGGTTAAGTGTTTGAAAGTACTAAACACTTGTCGAAAATGGGTACGATAAGCCTAGTACCTAAATGAGGCGGTACGGGGTTTTACTATCAATATTCTTAGGGTTGCGGCCCCGGGCTCGCCACCCGAGTACATGCGTGAGGCTGGGTGACCTTGGTGGCGTAGCCCAGATAATCCTTGTACTTAAGACTGTGAGCTATTATCCACAAACCGAAGAATGACGAGAACCACCTGGTTGGTGAACTCTTGGTGAAGACACCTCCCGTGTGTTTAGGTCCACCTTGCAAGGTTATGAATCAATCGATTGTCGGCCTCTCACCGTCATCTGAGACTACTTACCCGACTAGCCATGATATCCCTTCATGGTGGAACTTTGTGAAGATTATTACTTCATTAACTGTTTGTACAACTTTGGTTTCAATAGTTGTTGATTTAGTAACGATTACTTCTACTAGAACTTGAGCTCAAATGTGAAAGTAAGGATCCATCACTTAGTAGCTTTTTGGCAAACAAACACACAAGCCAAAAGTCTTGCATGAGTATTAGTATACTCAGCCTTGCTTTATAAATGTTGTTCCAGGTAATGCATCTGATGTGTGGCCCGGAGAACTTCCACCCGACTGGGAGCTGGAATGGGTGGATGACGAAGAATGATTGCATCATGGACAGGCCTCCTATGATGTGGTCGTATCGTTTAGTTATCTTCCGCTGTTTTCAATAAACTCTAAACCATTTACTTTAATGTCAAAGAACTATGTTTGTAATAATGAACCCTATGGGGATGTGATGGTTAATTTGTAAGGCACTCTGGACTCTCCTTCGTGGGAGTTTTAATGCATACGTTCGATCCTCTTTGTGATGTCAAGTGATTTACCGGGTGTTAACCCGGCAACACTCAACGGGATATTTCCTTACTATCACTTAATGACCAAATGGAGTGGTTTAGGTGATCGTACGGAATTATCTCGGGTGGGGTTGTCATAGTTGGTATCAGAGCATCCGTATGCACCAGAGTGATTAGATTAATGCTAATCACATGATTTACAATAAAACTTGCCAAGATTGCTTGGATTTCGAAAATTTGTTGGATCGTTAAGGAATGATCTAGATCGAGAGGCCTAGAGGGAATTTTGGATTCTTTAAGGTGGCGTAAGAATCTATGGTGTATTTTGCTAATTTCCAGCACCTTACTTTATGTCAGACTTACTTTCTTGTACAACCAAACTAGATGAGCCACGTGTTCCATATGTTTGCTGTTCCGCATCATGAGAATTGCGAGGGTTGATGGAGTGATCCATTCCACAGATCCCATCTCCGCGTCTAGATATGAGTTGTGGTGTCGCCACGTGTCTCATACGTGTGCATTTCGCATGTCGATCATGCGAGGCAAGGATACACTCCATTCAAACGGAGGGTGTCCGAGGTTGGACGCTGTCCATGCAGCGGCTTGACGCACGGATACCGTTTCTATAAGTGAACGGTAATGTATGTGGACGCTTTCGTGACGTGCTGTTCGTTTTCTACAGGTACACTAACAACGTTCGTAAGTCGTTAAGTGCGAATCGAATAGCTCCGCCTAGTTACTATAAGGAGAACCGATTATAAGCTTACCACCGGCACTAACTACGTCTTTTTGGATCCATGTGTGTGAGGTCGTTTAAGGTGTGTGCATTCATGATTAAAATCTTGATGAACCTAAAATTGGCAATTGCTTGATGGGATAATTTTTCTAGGGAGATTGCTTGATCTTAGATAGGGTTTTCCTCTCTTTTAATCTTAGGAAATTTCTGGCAGATTCTGTCTCTGTCATTTCTCAATTGTTGTAGCCAAATCTGTAAGGAATCTGACTAGACATCCTTTAGGAAAGTTGTTTCTTATCAAGTTGAGCATCCACTGTGAATTTTTCAGGATTTTAGGAATTGTCTGCAGAGACTTATGCTCAGTTTAGTGAGTCTCTGTTCTGCTGTTTTTCAGAGCAGCACCGCTTTGCAAATGAAATTCTTCGAGCATGTTCCAATGCAATCTAGATCTACCTTTGAATACCAAAAGTGTGCATAATCATTTCATTGACTTGCTGTGAAAATTTGGGAATTTTTGGGGTCCTGGTTTTTATGTTATGAATTTTTGTTCATACCTACCGGATTTTACCCTTTTGCTCGTTGATGTCGATTGATATCTAACGTGTAGTTCCTAATTTTTGTACAGATGGCGCAGCCACCGATCTACGAGATCGACGCGGACGGTACTATTCGTACCGATGCCCTTCACTGGGAGGGTTTTCCCCGCATTTTGTGGGAGACCCTCAGTGAGGTGGGCTACATTACGCCGCCGCTGTACGAGGTGGTCTCTTTTTGGGACCAGGGTGTTCCCTACGCCCGCACGACCGCTACCGTGCTTCCCCACCCCGAGCACCCGGAATGGGCGGACTTGAGCATGATGTTCTTTGCTCACCGCGGGGTCGAGTCGGTTGAGTCGGCGGCCATGTGGATTCTTCACACCTTCTGCGAGCAGCACCCGGACGAGGTGATGCTCACTGCGCTGGGTTTATTCCAGGCCATGGACCCACTCGACTCGACTTGGCGTGAGCATATATCGCTCACCAACGTGTTGCTCACGGCGGACCCTCCAGTTGTTGTTGTGCGCCAGCTTCTGAGGTTCTTGGAGGCGGTGTACAACATGCAGGTGTTTCGTCTTTCCACTCAGGGTATGCTTTCAGTTGTGTTGATGGACTTCACAGCGATGAGGGATATCCTCACCCTCGACCTTCAGTACAAGCGACAGACTGGTGCTCACCTCTAGAAGGAGATTGTTACGCTTCAGGACGAGCGTATCCAGTGGCACCAGGAGCGTGACGAGCTCACGGAGCAGCTGTTCCCCGAGATCACGCTCTTGAGATGACTCAGGTGTAGCTAGCTCACACTGAGGCCCAGCGCTTTGCCTTGGTGCGGAACGTGGTTGAGATGCAGAACCAGGTAGCTGAGATGGAGATTGAGGTAGAGGTGTGGCAGGCGATGGCCCAGCAGGGGCAGCAGCCGCCGATCGCACTACCAGCCGCACCTACCGCTCCAGACGAGCTACAGGGAGTTTCAGGCTTGAGCGAGGACAGTGTTGGTGGTCCCCCACCCGACTCTCCGAACACTAGAGCTGGCTCCGCTACGGGCTATTAGTGGTTTTAGCAGTTGTCTTTTGGAGGGAAGTCATGTACTCTTAGTTTAGCCTCCTCAACTAGCTTTTGTGTAAGGGTAGAGGCTGCTCAGAGAGTATAATTGATGACTTTTAGTTGTACACTAGTGGAAGTGCACGTACGACACACACGTGATATTTTAAAAAATATAGCATATTTTGTTATGTAACATAATTTAATAATTTACCTGGCAACATTTTGCTAACCAACTGAATAGAAATAATAAATATTTTTATTGAGATATGATCTTAGACACCAGATATGAATCTATGGCAATCATGCAGTAACTAAACTATGGATGTTCGGACTTTATTATTGGCCGTGTCGGACGAAACCACATTGGAGTCTTCATTGATTTTGTTGCACTGACATGTCGACCCTTGACCGGATAGTTGTACCTCTTGACTGCCACATCTGTTTGACCCTTCGTGGAGAATGTGACAACATCGTAGTCCATCATGTTAGCCACATAGATGTTGCTGAGCTCAGTACCGCTCCATGTGCCATGAAAGGGGTAGTTTAGACCAACAAACAGAGATGTGCGAAGGTCAATGGCAAGAATGCGGCTCCACGTCTGCCGCATATCATCAAATTTGAATAAGAAAATTTCATCAACGTCCTCAAACCTGTCAAGCTCACTCTTGAGAACCCTGTAGTACGGACGCTTCAAGGTTTCTCCGCTACCTTGTACGCAAATTAATATTAGCTCATCTGCAGGGGTCTTGGCTAGGTAGAAAACACGACTATCAGAGTTAAAAAATATTCCTCAACAAATGGGATATTTGTTGAAGTAATTATAACTGGATTGTCGCCTTGATCACCCATGTGCCATGAATAAACAAAACCTTCAATGTCTACAACTACCACCCTGCCCTTGTGGATAATGGCGTCCATATATAGATATGTAAAATAGTTGTGGGGAGACTGATAGGCAAGAAAGGTCGACTTGGGACTACTTCTGGACGTAGCAGTCGCGAACAGGACGCCTCTGATTCTATTGCCGCCTATCTCAGAGTGGGACGAACAACTCATCTTTTTTTTAGTCGAAGCAGGACACCAGATCAGCATCAAGATCAAAGCAAAGACGTCAAGTACAACTTCTACCAGGAACCGGTTTCAGCCCGGAACAGTGTGGGACCCGGACTTTTACTGATCAAGCTAGCTGCCGCACTAGTCAAGATTCCGAGTAATCTCTAGCCAAAAAAAAAATTCCAGCTTGCACACGGATCAGGGGTCAATTTCCATCTACGCCAAGTTCTCTGACTATTCTCCTGGAGTTCTGCTGTTGTGCTGCATATGTTCACTCCTGGATCAAGGGTCAATTATGATGCCTCCGTCAACTCCAAGAGCATTCAAGTGGCAAGTAATAAACCGTGCTTGTGCTACACACACGGAGGCTACCAGCAAGCCTCAAGTTAGATACTTGGTGCACACAGAAGATGTAGGTGAGTACTGCTTCATCTAACTCCCGGCCGCATCAACTACGTCACACATCTCGCTGCAATGGCTCTACATCAACTACACCGTGCGCCGCGGCTGCTCGTCTCCGGCCGCACGCGCTCTACGTCGACCTCGCCGTGCACCGCGAGTACTCGTCTCCGGCCGCGTGCGCTCTACGTCGACCTCGCCGTGCGCCGCGAGTACTCGTCTCCGGCCGCGCGCTCTACGTCGACCTCGCCGTGCGCCGCGAGTACTCGTCCCCGGCCGCGCGCGCTCTACGTCGACCTCGCCGTGCGCCGCGACTACTCGTCTCCGGCTGTGCGCGCTCTGCGTCGACCTCGTCGTGCGCCGCGACTGCTCGTCTTCGGCTGCACGCTCTCTACGTCAACCTCGTCGTGCACCGTGAGTACCCGTCTCCACTCTCCCGGCTGCAGCGATCTACCTCGACTTCGCCGCGCGTTCGAGTGCCTCGGCACGTCGCGCGGCTCGTCAAGCGGCTCATCGCGCCGCTCATCGTCGACTACTCCGGGCTCGACGTCGACTACTTAACCTCCGTCGCGCGTCCGGGTGCCTCGGCACGTCGTGCGGCTCGTCACGCGGCTTGTCGTGCCGCTCGTCGTCGACTACTCCGGGCTCGTCGTCGACTACTTCACCTCCGCCACGCGTCCGGGTGCCTCGGCACGTCGCGCGGCTCGTCGCGCCGCTCGTCGTCGACTACTCCAGGCTCGTCGTCGACTACTTCACCTCCACCGCGTGTCCGGGTGCCTCGACACGTCACGCGGATCGTCACGTGGCTCGTCGCGCGCGCTCGTCGTCGACTACACCGGGCTCGTCGTCGACTACTTCACCTCCGCCGCGCATCCGGGTACCTCGGCACGTCGCGCGCGGCTCGTCACGCGGCTCGTCGCGCCGCTCGTCGTCGACTACTCCGCGTCGCGCAGTCTCGTCGTCGACTACTCCGCGTCACGCAGTCTTGTCGTCGACTACTCCGTGCGCCGCGACTTCGTCTTGCGGCCACACTAGCTCTACTTCATCCACGCCGTGCGTCGTGACTACTTGTCTCGCGGCAACACTGGCTATACTTCGAGTATGCCGCGTGCCGCCACGACGTCGTCTTCCGGTCGCATCGTCGACCTTTCATCTTGACTAGTTTTCTAAACTAGTCGAGAATGGCAATCACGCCCCCAACAACTAGTCGGAATCAACTCTGACTAGTCAACTTTAACAACAATTGTCGCGGCTCCATCGCCGATCGCCATGGCTTCATCATCAGTCTGCCCAGGCAGCAACAGCTAAGTCATTTATTTAAATGATTACTATTCTCTTGGCTTGTTCTTCTCATCATGTAGGACTACTTTCCGACTACTCATTTGTGTATGCTTTTCGGCGGGTTTTCACGGGAGCTACACTCTGCTGACTACTCTTGGGGTATATCAATCAAGTCGCCACGAGCCTAGTTCATCAACTCGGGGGCTATCCCAAAGGAGGCAGCTTCTAAAAGTCCGCTACGCGCGGCAATCTAAAGTCGACTTCTAAAGTCGCATTCTAAAGTCCGCTACGCGCGGCAATCTAAAGTCGACTTCTAAAGTCGCATTCTAAAGTCCGCTCCGTGCGGCAACTTAAAGTCGACTCCGGTCGCATCTTCGCCTGCTTCGATGGCATACTACGTGTGTACACTTCGATGGAACCTAGCTGTAAGCGGCCCTCGGGTCCTGGCGATGATGGAACCTAGCTGCACGTGGTCTTCATGCTCTATACCATGGGTCCAAGTACCCTAAGTACTCGCACTCCGTACCTTGGGTCTGAAATCCATGGCCCAGGTATGCAAGTCGACTCCGGTCGCATCTTCAAGTCCACTACGGTGGCAACCATACCTTGGGTCTGAAATCCATGGCTCAGGTACCCAAGCCCACTCCGGTGGCACAAGTCGACGCAAACGGTCGCACCCAAGCCCACTCTGGTGGCACAAGTCGACGCTAACGGTCGCATCCAAGCCCACTCCGGTGGCACAAGCCTCGCTCCGGCAAGAATCGTACCTTGGGTCTGAAATCCATGGCTCAGGTACTTAAGCCCACTCCGGTGGCACAAGCCGACTCCGATCGCAATCTTAAGTCCGCTGCGGCGGCAAAACTACTCGTTTTTTCTGATTTTTTATTCGCTTTGGCTTTCCGGAAAGTGCTTTTCGTTTTTTGCATCTTAAGTCCACCCTGCGTGGCACAAAGCCGGCTATCGTAGTCGCATCTCAATGTCCGCTCCGCGCGGCACAAAGTCGACTTCGTTTTTCAAGTCGCATCTTAAAGTCCGCTCTACGCGGCAAACTAAAGTCGACTTCTTCAGTCGCATCTCAAAGTCCGCTCCACGCGGCACCCTAAGGTCGACTTCTAAAGTCGCATATCAAAGTCCGCTCCGCGCGGCAACTAAAGTCGACTTCGGTTTTCAAGTCGCATCTCAAAGTCCGCTCCGCGCGGTTCAAAGTCGACTTCGGTTTTTAAGTCGCATTCTAAAGTCCGCTCTGTCGGCATCTAAAGTCGACTTCGGTCGCAACTAAAGTTCACTCTGACGGCACGACTACTTCTCAAGCTCCACGGCTCGACGCCAAACTACTACTTGGAATCTCTCCAGCTCGGGGGCTACTTGAAGATAACTTCAGCATGCTTCGCTCGCTCTCAAGCTCGGGGGCTCCTCACCAATCACTACTCGACGTGGCTCATATAGCTCTCTTATCTCGAGGGCTACACGCTGCAAGAGTACTCAGATGATGGCTTTCGTGAACACTGAAGACCCTTGGATTGATTACCTAATCATTTCAAGGCTCGGGGGCTGCTATGCTACACCCATCATTAAAATTTTTCAAGACCGAAGATTCAGAATCAAGATTGACCCTCAGCTAGAGCCTACGACTCAACCTAAGGCTCGAGGGCTACTCCATATGGATTGCGATTTTGCAATCGCACTTCCATATAATCTCGACTTCAAGACTAATTGAGCTGGACCACCTTCCAGCCTCGCGGCAGTTCATGTACTATTGAAGGCTTCTCCAAGCAGTACTCGAGGACACTCAAGAACTGCTCGCAGAGGCTTCAAGACTACTCGAACTACTACTCTTGACTCCAACGTGCTCGGGGGCTTGTCGGGCATACTCCCCGGGTACTCATGCAAGTAAGGAAGAAGACGGACTCCTACTAGAATTCCCCTGTAATCCTACTAGGACTCGTTCCGTGTAATCCTACTAGGACTCCTGCCTTGTAACCGACTAGGACTCCAGCCTTGTAACCGACTAGGAACCCGCCCCCTGGACTATATAAAGGAGGGTCGGGTACCTAGCCGGGCATCGGAACAACCCAACACCAAGCGCAAGGCGCCATACTTGTTCCCCAAACAGGACGTAGGGTTCGCCACCTTGGCAACCCGAACCTGTATAAATCTTGTGTCCCGTGTCCTTGCGCTTACCTTCGAGTTCTCGGTCTCCCGATCACGATCCTCACCGCACAATCTACTACCTCGGGTACCCCTTGGTAGGTTTGCCGGTCTAAAACACCGACAGTAAGCTAACACCTCACAATCAAATAAAGCAATTGCTATGTTTCCTCCCTCGACAGATGGTGTTTGGCATAGCACGACTCGAAGGAGACTACCGACAGTGTATCCACAAACCACTTCATGTTTAGTGTATTCGTCATGCTCGAACTTGTGGTGCAAGTCGAACAATGGCAATGGAACCGTTTGACCAGTCACAATGTTCACCAATTCCAACGACCACTTGTTATCAGATATTACGAGCCAATCGTCCTTTCCACCTACCCACACCTTGTCCTTGAGGCAATTGCTGTGCACAAGGAATGACGTTCCTTCCAAAACATCGTGCATACCGAATGAGCCATCTCCAAGATATTCAATCATCCTACTGCGATTGCTGTCAGCTCTAGATGTCAACAACATAGGGGTTCCTGTTGTTTACAGAGACAACGTGTGCATCAATAAATTATTCATGGCGTATATAATTTTTTGTAAGAAACTCGAATAGCAAGATACATCCTATATTATCCTATATTAAGCATTAATACCTTATGTGAGTCACTTTTTGTTTAGCTCGAAGCTCACTTTAGACCATTCTTGGCAGGTTGACATGAAGTTCTGAACATCGAGGATGTCAAGGTGGATGATAACGTGGCTCCATGCATCAGCGTCCAGGTTGAACCATTGGCCACCTCTTGTTTTTGCTCATTTTCTTTAGGAGACGCCATTCACACTTGTAGACTGGATCCTTACCTGACATAAAAACGCACATGATTCTAGTTCAATCCTTGTCGTAAAAGCTTTTAACAGTGCTATATTTCAATTTATATGAAACATACCTATAAAATAAAAGGTTCTCAACCAACAATAAAAAAATAAAAATAAAAATTCAAGACAATCAAAGAAATATTACAAAGGCATGACAAATGCATAATTTTGTATTTACTTCTGGTAGGCACTTAATTTGGTAAATACTCGTTGACATGCTTAAACGAATTTTATGGAACACATAGAAAAAGTGCAATCCACACTTATTGACATTATTTTAATATAAATATTATACTGTTGCAAAACAACTAATGTAATTGGAACCATGAATCCTACATCTATCTCTATGGCGCAAATGGATATGACAACCGAAACGACAGGATATGCACAAACATGATGCGCCAGTAACCAGACACGTGATTCTCTTGATAGTATAGGTATATATATATACACATAGAAATATTGAACGAGAATGATCATTATATTTTTATATAATACTGATATACACGAAATTGACAGTGTGAAATAAACATCTACACTATGTACTCACCGTTGAGTAGTGTAGCTTCCTGTTTGGTCAATGCCGCCTTGTGTTCTTCTGTGTCGAGGGGATGAGGTGGATGTTATATAGACTGTATATATGTATTAAGCAAGGTAAGTTTTTATATTAATATGGGAACTGCAGGAAACAAATAATACATGCAAGGCACACGATTAAGGAGTATTCATGATAATGGGAATTATATGGGGTAGGCAACATAATTTTAGTAGTGTAATCATGGGAATTACATGGTAAGTGTAGCAACAAATAAAAAGGAAACTATACTAGAAAAATCAACCAGACGTCATCTCATGGACGTTACAAACGGAAATAGAGGCATGGAATCAGGGGGCAAGATCGCCATCAGACCTTCCTTATTTGACTGGTTGACAAATTTTCTTCCCACAATTGCATGTTTAATTTCCAAATATAAAAAGGAGATTCCAATGCCATTGTGTATCTTTTTATTTGGAAGGAGGAAAATTCAATTGACGGGCCCGGGTGCAGAAGATCCGACCGGATCGCATCCTGCCGTTGTCGACACGTGATCCGAGGCCGATCTTGTCCCGTGCGCCCCCTGCCGCTGGACGCTTTAAAACGCGGCACCACCTGGTTGGCGCGAAGGAGGATCTGTGGCCCGACATATCAGGGGTTGCAACGTGTCATCCCACGATTGGATGAGAGAGTTCACTGATTGCGAGGGTGATACGCCTGCGGTAAGGCAGCGATCCTGATGAGGATTAACGCTACATTTGGTTTAGATTTGCTCCGGGATTCGTGCTGACACTTATATTTGATTCATTCCATATGCTCATGTTTATTATCCAGTTTATTTTATTTATTCAAAAAAATCATTAGAGCTTTAACCATTAGACATAGGATCATCTAGTGGAATTTCACGTGTTTTCCCATTAGCACCTATTTTACAAAATTCACTCATTTTCAATAATCAATAAATCAAGAACAAGTAATATATTTACCAATCATTTTGAAGAAAAATGAAACATTAATTAATCAATTATAAATGCTCATTATTCTAATTTTCATCTTACACACCATACATGGGCATCATGATAAGCAAGCAGAAATTAAACTACGGTTGTTCGTGGTTTAGTATTGGCCGGATATTTCAAACTACTATAGTAATTAATATTTGATAAAACACAATGGCGGAAAGCATGATGATGCGGTTAATTTTGCATCAGTCCTCATCTGAATCTATGATAATAATAGTATGTTCGATGCTTTTGACTGGGCGATTGGGTTCTGGATAGTTGGGCTCTTCATCAACAAACAATTTGCACCTCAAGCGGCCCAGCGCGTGTGAGTCATCTTTGATGCTTTTGCCTGTATAACAATAGGGCTCTTCATGGAATAAGTCGTCCCATGTTATGTCCATGTACGCCTTGCCATCTTCGAATTTGGTTGATGGCCTCAAGAGGTCCACCTCCTAAGAAAAAAATCAAAACGAACATCAATGTAGCAACATATAAATATGAGATACCCGAGTGATAATTTTAATACTTACTGCTGTGTCCAACATCAACTTGGTTTGATTCGACACAGTTCTCATTCTCTTTCTTGATCCATTCCCAACACCATGTAGGTCACCACCAACAATTCCCTTCCCCCGCATGACCTGATCTGGACCTTTGATTTCCTTAACGGGGACGGTGCCGGTGGCAATATCCCCTTCGCTTGACTTCACGTCAGATGGGGTCTGATGTGTCGGTAAGGACATCTTGTGACAATGTGGCAGCGGTTAGTGATCTGCACTCTGATTCTACTACATTATAGACAATATGGCACACATATATGTACGGATAGTAAAAACATCATCGAAGTTCAGAGTAACGTCTAACCTCATAAAACTTGACCTTATAGCGACCGGCGGCAAGCATAGATGAGTGGAGGCAGGGATGGGATATTGAATGAAGTTGTATATATAGGACAATTAGTATAGATATGTGTACAACAAATAAGGAAGGTATATATATTATGGTGTCTGCTTTGTGGGTGATCAGGAAATCAGTAATTTGGGAAGCGCGTGATCATGGGAGTCAATATTATTGGTAGGCACGCGATCAGGGAGTATTCATGATCATGGTAATTAAATATGCAACGTAATTTTATAGTAATGTGGATCTCCTTTTCCATTTGTAAATTCTAAAAAAAGGAAGTGTACCAAGAAATAAAGGAAAGTCAACCAGACATTACTTTTGGTCATTACAAAATTGAAACAAAATCATGGAATCACGGATTCACATACCCTCAGACCTTACTAATTAGACTGACTAACAAATTTAGTTCCCAAACACGCATGGTTAATTCTCATGGGCATGTATTGTTTCTGTGGAAAGGAAAACAAGATTAAATGATGGTGCTGGTGCAAAAGATCCAATAGGATCAGATCCTGCCGCCGCCGTTGCGGGATCCAAGATCAATCTTGTCGCTAGTCGCTGATGGATCGACTGCGTGGCAGGCTGTAGTTGGCGCGGAAGAGGCCGAGGCGGGGCGAACCATGGGAGCTTGCCGCGTGTCGTCTGCCAGTTAGCACCTGTGATAACTGACGGCGGCAATCCCATTGCGGATTTGGTGCTGAATTTCGTGCAGATCCGCTCTGGTTCTCGTGCCGACGCTGATATTTGATGCAATTGATGATGCAGTTGCTTTGATTTATAATTATGTTTTTTTTATTCACAAGTTGACAAAATTATTAGTACTTTCACCATTAGACATAGTGTCATCTAATCTTTCACCCCCTGACCATGGATTAGGCAAGAATCTTTCGAAAAAAAATATCTAAAACTACATTTTGGAGATCTCGGATCTCGAGATTTTCAAACTAAATTCTGCAAATCTCGGTTCTCGGGATTTTTCAAATACCTCATATTTATTTATGTTTCAAATGGCACAAACGTAATGTAGTTTTGTGGGGGAAATGCAGCATTTAGTTTTGTGTTTTTTACTGAATGATGAAACGCAAAACATGGCAAAAAATGTAGTATCTATATTACATACTCAATTGATATGTATAACTAAGTAAGGTTAGTAAATTTGAATTTAAGTTAATACCCCCATATACAATACATTGTGAACGTCAAGCTCCAATCAATGTCTCACGAAGTCTGAAACACAATTATATATGGGAAACTTTAACTTAAAGAAAATAAACTCTTCGACCAATGCAAAATGGGGGTACATGATGCGGGCGCACACATTTATAGTCTATCCCGACTTGTATATGTATTCAAACAAATACTTCAAAGGACGGTTGGAGTCGCTTCTAGTGTCCAAGGAAGCTGATCCTTCAAAGTACAGCCGGAGAAAATCCTTAATGCATTCACGCACATCGTAGTCCTTTCTCAAAGCATCTCTAACATCTGCAAAAAAGGGTCAAATTTATCATAATCCATACTTTGCAAAGGATTTTTTATCAACTAATATGTTGTTTACCTTCAAGAGGGTCAGTTGTTGCATGTTGGAAAAAATTGATTTTAGTGTCCCAAGTTGTCCCCAAGCAATATATAATAAAGAGAGATAATATATTATATATTTATATAATAATAGGGGAATGCAAATTGGCTAAATAAAATTGAATTCAGCACACCGGCCTGCATGAAAAAATTGTACTTACGCATGTTTTGGTCTACAACAGCATGTTCAACCATTATAATCTGGTTGTGGACTTCTGCTTCAACAAACAGTTTATGTCCTTCGACTTCGTATTTACGGACTCCCAGACGAAGGTATTCTAGTGAACTACATACATGCATATATTTATATTTACTATTTAAATAAATAAATTGCAAAGTAATTAATAGCAAAAGGTAGTCTATGTAAATGATTGTGCTAGAAATTAAATGCGAACCTGAAGTCTGCTAAACAAACCTCCCGTACTCCCCATTGATCTTGATCCTGAACGTCGATTGTTTTACCAACAAATGCCACGACAGCTACTACACAAACAACCGTAGTCCCATGGGAGATCCATAGCAGCCGCCAGATCAATAGGAGCACCATTATTATCCTGAAAATATGAAACATGTTGAAGTGTAGTTACGTGACTAATCAGTTGCACACAATAGTCAATCAAATAATCTGAATAATAAGAATAAGAAGGTCATAAATATATCTCTAAATATCTCTAAATCAGCAGCATCTATCTAGTTACGAACATATGAACGCGAACATATAATATTTCTCACCATATTTCTCAGGAGAGAGCAGCGACCTTGAAGGCAGATGGAGCATGGGTAAAAATCAGCGAGAGGGGCAGGGATATATGTATCCGGGTAGAGAGGTTGTGTTTGGTAATAAAAAATATTTCCATATTTTTTATCATCACATCGTCAATTTCCTTAGGCAGCAGATAAGATTTGCTAAATCAAAATTGCTAATTGGCTGCACTGAGGTGTATTATTTCCTTGTTTTTCGTGCATGTGAGTGCATGCGCAATGCATGAAGATTAATACATGCATGCTTTCCTTTTTAAAAAAATTGACATATTTTTGGGCGTCCATCAAGCTTGATTGGTTAATTTACTTTGACACAATTACAAATTGATTTCAATAAACGAATTATTATTTGTTATATACTGCTTTCTTCATCTCATGCGGCTGCTATAAATGCAAGAAATCGAGTACATGTGGCACATGTACCGGTTATTAATGACTAAATATGAGAATGAGAACATCACTAATTATTTCAAAGATATTCCATTACAACTCCAAATCTCACTCAATGCAACTATCATAATTGAAATTGCGATTGAACCAGAAACTCAACAAATAAACTACTTAAGGATCTTCAGTGCCTTCTGTGTCGAAACTCTCCTCATGGTTCCCCTCATCAGAGCTACCTGATTTGTCCATGATCTCCTTGCCATTGGAACCTTGGTTGTCGCATGGAGGCTTCTCGTGGATTACTATGGCCATCTCATGAACACCATCTTGATGCACACATCTTTTCTTCTTGAGTGGCACATCCTAGTCTTGGTATTCATCATGTTCTTCGTAGTAGTTGTCGTCCTCATCCTCATCCTCCATGACTTCTGCTTGGTAGTCATCATCATCCCCTTCGGCCGTGTCACTGAGCCAGTCATCGTCTTTGCTCACTATCCTCCCCATCCGCTTTGTAGTCCTCATCATCCTCGGCATCGACAGTGTCCCAATCACTATCCTGCTCATCATCTTCCTCCTCCACTTCTGATTCGGTCATGTCATCATCTTCTTCTTCGCACACGTCGTCCATTCTAGATTTAGTATCCTCTACTTCATCCTCATTTGGAACCCATTCACTATCTTCCGCGTCTACCACTATTGACCCAGCATTGGTGCTTTCTTCATCATAGTCCACTTCATCAGATGACTCCATTTCTAGTTCGTGTCTGGTGGAATGGTGGAACAAAGAAAAAGGCAGTGTTATTAGTCTATGCGATGTATGGGGATCTTAATATAGTTGCTACCATATCACTTTTTCTTGTCAAGTCCCGACTGATTGATATGTCAATCAAACTTGATTGATTAATTTCCTTTAATATAATACAAATTGTTTCATATCACATGCTAAAAATTACTTGTTACTTTCCTAGTTTGTAGGATATATGTCAATCGTAATTAATTATGGCAATGCTTCTTAGTTGATTGATTTCTATCCTGTCAGACACCCCTTCTTTTAATTAATTGGTCAGGGATATGGCGATGCTTTTGATGACCAATCTAATATTTCTTCCACTAAAAATCAATATCCTGAGTTACCATATGGGCAGGCACCGGTAGATTTGCTGGTTCCAGCGATTTTTTGAGTGAAATCCGTGGTGATTTTATGCTACCATCGCATGTTGACATCGATGGGCACGGCGCGGATCCCGGATTAGATCTCCCTCCTAAAAAGCTGCGGTGTATCTGGTCGGTTTCAGCGCCCCATGCGTCCAAGGTTGCAGGCTCCACTGCGCTCTGCCTCGCCACTTGGGGCTTCCCCGAAGACGCAGATGGGCGCATGTCCTTCGACGTCCACGTGTATACTAGCTCCAGCGTCCATGTCAGCGCTGCAAGGAGGGCAGGCGTATCTGCATCGGATCAGGCTCACGCGGTGATGGATCTTCTACAGTGACCGGATTTTCTGCGCCTGCGCCTGGGTATTATGCTCCAAGCGGATCCACTACGCCAGCAGTCGTAGCTTTAGCATCGCACTGGCCAACTACTCACATTAAACATGGCCAGCTATTGTTACATCTAACGGACGTTGCAAAATCCAAAATTGGATGACTGCCATGGGACAGTATCAATAGTTGAGAAATAACACTTGGCATGCAACAAGATCAACAGTTGGTCCATAATCTATAATATTAAATTAAACCATATAAATGAAATATAGTATGTTTACTCTCAATAAAAAAGTTATTATTATAAATAGCAAATATTATCGATAGATAGCTCAACAAATAACAACTTATTCGAATAATGTATCATCAATTCCCCAATAATAAGAGTAATGTTTCACAACGGATATGTGGCCACATTGAGAAGACAAACAATTACATCTTATTGATGATAAACTTCATGGATGACTAATAAAATCTACATGTATCTCTCGACATTCGTATTTCATATGGAAGAGCAAGTGGCTCTGACATCTTCTGGTATGTTATTTGCACTCTTGTTAAACTTGCATTTCAGGACATCAATTAGGAGCCACTTCCTCAGAATTCTTGAATCGTGTCATTGAGAAAACAAATTAAATTAGTGGTCACTCAAGAAATTTCGAGGAGAAGCCTCTTGTTGACTATCAAACTATCAATACTTACAAAATTGAGAAGTTCAAGCCGTGCACCATCCCACATGTTCATGAGCTCAACTACTAAAAACCCCGAAAGGAACCTGGGCAAATTAAATAGCCATATAAGTTCCTCTGAGAAAATGTAGTCAACATCTACGGTGAGGCGTAGTAATCTTGTTACCTGTCAAGTAACTTGGGGACAAGGCATGGGAAAACATGTTGCCAATAAAAAATGTCATCATTCCAAGAGAGATCTACTACATCCATTGCACGATCAAACGTTTTAGAAACCTTTTGTAATCTAGGAAGATAGTAGTATGATGGATGATTATTATATGCAACATTTGTTGCAAGTGGTGAAGGGTCAATTATAACCGTGGTTCTAGACTTGAAGTGAAAGGCAAACATGCCGAAACGTCCCAATACATAGTAAGGCACCACAACCTACATTGGTACATGTAAACATTAATAAACATTAATTGTGTCAACTTTATGAGATACTACGACTAAGAGTGAGATTACTTTTTTTTTCCGAAAGAGTGAGATTACTTACCATGCCACATTCTGAGAATGTAACTCCACTATTAGGCCAATCATCAAAGTATTTTGCAATCACATTAGCATCGTATCTTTGGCAATTGCAAGGCTGACATCTATAACCACATATCCACTTCCTAGACAAATAATCATTATATCATTATATTTTGAATATTATCATTATCAAGTAATAAATATTTATGAGCTTGCATATATATATGACATTATTTTAATATAGTGTATAATAACTTACTGAAAATTTCTAGTCCATGAAGTGAGTCTTTGGTTCCCTGAGCACCGTGACCTCGTCACATGCAAGCATTCGCACTGCTACATTGAACACATCAATGTCCATGTCTTTATTTACATCAAGTATGCCTTGAAGGGTTTTCAAACTCAAATTTATAGGATGAGGAGCTGAACTCCGAACCCATTCTTTCCTGTTAAAGCAACATTTGATTGACATTGTGTACATACATATATATTAGTCGTCACTTAAAGACATGTCACTTACTCTAAAGCAGCAGCATCAGTAATGGATAGGAGATAGTCACAAATTGCCGCAGTAGTATCCCTCCACCTAGCTGTGGACGTGAGTTGGGACATTTGTGTTTGAATAATGATGCTTTCATCAGTCGCAACAGCACCAGCAGAAGCAGTATGTTCAAAACTATTATCAGATGATCCCTTCGCAGTGTTAAGTGGTGAATCCAAAAGGATGGCAGCAAGCTTCAATCTGAAGTTGTTCATGTCGCTCTGCGCAATATTATAGTTTTGTATATTATATTAATATTCATTATATAAAAAATAATTATTATATAGGATGGGAGAATTTTACTTTATTTTTACTAATACTAATGTAATTAAGTAGTGTTTGTAACTGTGTAAAAGTGTCAGACAGCTCCTCACCCGTCTAATATTCCATGAAGTTAATTAAAAACAAACCACATGAGACCCTACAGGATGCACCAAGTTTTATAATTTTATAATAAATAATAACAAAATAAATAAATAATAAAAGGAATTAACCTATGTGCATATTTTCATTTTTTAATAAATGAAGCAATTAGAGGAGCGTACCCATCAGTCTGCATCTTGTGATCAAAATACTCAACAACAGGCCATGAATTAACCTGAAGATCAGGACAAATGTGGCCTTCTAGATCCACAGACTCTAGTGTTGCATCAATCTGCAACTGGAACCCGTCCATCTGCAATAAATTTATAAATTATAAAAAATAAAATATCGATGAAGAAAATACATTATGAGTGCAAATAATAATGTGAAGGAATACCATAATACTTACAACGTGCTTTAGATCATCACGGCACATTGGTCCCAATGAGTCAAGTACTTGTATTTCACGCTTCTTGCTGTTAACAACCGCAAGGTACCAATGCATTTCTTGGATATTAATTGAAGAAAATTTTGATGCAATCAAATAGTCCACATGACGTGTCACACGGAAAAATTGATGCAAATAGAAAAGCACTTCAATAATAAGTCACAAAAAAATTGCCATGTCATGTGCCACATACATCTTTACCCTCTCAATGACTGTGTCCTCTTTAACATTAGGTTTCATTTTCTCCTTGTTTTTTGCGTCACGATGAAGAAGGCCAGTAATCAAAGTATTTTCAATATAAATTGTTGAATCTGCCCTATGTATCAGGTGCTTTTCAGCCCTGATGAGGTTTATTTAGGGGTTTATAATCTACAATAATTTCAATAAACTTAATGTTATAATAGCTGAAAGATATATAGCCAAAACTGCAATCCATATCTATTCTATTCTATATTACAAAAAAACATATCATGTATATAGTACTCACATCTCCATACACATAAGCTTGACGGCGTAAAAGGCATTGCAAGGTCTTGTAATCAACAAAAACATCATCCACCCTCACTAAAACATGATCTTCTGAAGGGTGACCAATTGATGTAATAATGGCTTCATCTTTGTTGTCACACACGTAGTCTGCATTATTGATAAAAAATGTTTGAGAAATGTAAAATAAGTTGTAGGCTGCTTCAGTTACGTTAATAGTTACCTAAGGGTTGGACTTGATCGACGTGGGCTTTCTTAGGCTTGTTATGACGATGAACAATGGGTACTCCCATTTCGTGGGGTGCAGCTGCATTCTCCTCGGCATCTATCACGTGCATGATGTTAAGAAGATTATTACCATCTTCTAATTTCAACACGTCATCGTGCATAAGTATATCTTCTGTGGAAGCGATGGCATCTGATGCATTCACGATAGTGGTGTGCCCCAAGTTCTTCTCAACAGCATTACCCTCGGCATCGACCTTGGTAGCCACGTCATCTTCGAGGGGCACCACTTCTTGATCTAATGAGTCTGTCTAACACTACACATGTCAAGCACAATAGGTCACCCTTTAAATTTTCATATCATAGTATCTATAATTATTGGAATGTCACTGTACCAGGCTTTGAGTAATAATGGTTTTATCTGTTGGGACCACGTCGGTAGTGGTTTCTTGATCATAAGCAACAATGATACTACCATCGGATGCAACACCATTGAGAGTTATTTCCTGCAAGTCTTCATTTGTATCTACTCCCGCGCATGGGTCTTTAGTCGTTTGCACACAAGAAATCATTAGAGCGTCTACTTGCCTAATATCTACCAGCAGCACAGTGAGCAAACAAATACGAATATAAAATTATTTAGTCATTGCACACATTCAATTGTTCAACAAAACTCATCGCACACATGCAATTATTTACTTCGCTACTACTGGTGATTATGGTAGATCCATCATTAATTGGGAAGTCAACTTTTGTTTGTTGAATATCTCCATCACCGAGCCCTTGGTGATCCGGGGGCACAACACTTTCCTGCATTATATTATATAATACACAGCAGAAGAAACGATGAATTGTTAATGAATTATAAATGAATCATGAAAGTGCAACACACAAATGATGAAACAAGGCTAAGTAACATGAACCTCCATCTCTTGGTCGAAGAAGTTTGGGAATAGGCCGTAGTAGGCCGTAGGTAAAAGTTTGGGAGAATAGAGTTGTTGTGAGTTCACTGGGGGAGGGAATTTATATAGCCACATCGATCGAGACCATTTTTTAAAAGGAAACGAATAACAAAAAAAGGTATGCCGCAATACCAGGTGGAGTGATTTACATTTCAAATAAAAAGGTGGGGTGATTTAAGGAATAATAATCATAGGATATACAAGGAAAGGTACCATAATATCAATTTTGTTCTTTTAGAAAAAGAAACAAATAACAATGGAGGTATAAATAAAGCAACAAATACCAGGTGGAGTGATTTAAGGAATCGTAGTCAGAGGAAATCAGAGGATATTACAAAGAAAGGTATCATAATATCGATTTTGTTTTTTTATAGAAAGGAAAAGGAAGTGACCACCCCAATCAAAAGCGCAAAATAAAGTGACTAATTTTTTGGAATAAATCATCCTAGCAGAGGTACAAGGAAACAGAGCATAATTTTTGGAACAAAACATCCTAGTAGTATCACAAGTTTCCTTTTATATTAGTATCACATGTTTCATTTTATGAACATAATTTTTGGAATAAAATCATCCTAGTAGCATCGCATGTTCCATTTTATGAGCATAAGTTTTGGAATAAAATCATCTTAGTAGTATCACATGTTTCATTTTATGAGCATAATTTTTGGAATAAAATCATTGTACGCGTCTGAGTAAGCACCCAAATCAACAATATCGTTTGCTCCAACAATATCTATACTATAAAGAGGTCTAATCTCCTTCCACAAAATAAAAAATGTCAGAAGCTTTCTGCCATCCCTGTGTGTGCAAACCTTCACCTAGTCATGGCGTTCTCCAAGCTTGCAGTGCCCATTGACCAATGGAGCAACCTGCCTAGCGAGATATGGGGTGACATCATCAGCCGCATTGACGTGCTGGACGTGATGAGCTTCTCGTTAACTTGCAAGTCACTGGACTCCGTTTGCAAGCAACTCGCAACTACAATCAAGCAAGGTACACCGATACTGCTCACATCTCAACCTGATGAAGATGGATGTGGTACTGAGGATGACCTAGAGACAGGAAAATTTGGTCTGCATGATGTATCAAATTACTTGTCATTTTGTTGTGTAAGAAAGGGGTTGCAATGTAGAATTTGGTTAGGTGGTAAGGGCGAGTGGCTAGTCACAACGAATACGTGCAAAGACATTGAGCTCTTGAACCCAATAACCGGGATAAGTTATCGACTACCGTCCTTTGGGATGGAACTGGGTGCCATGGATCCGGGATCATTCATGGAGATGGCTACAGTATTACCCCCTTATGTACGTTTTGTTCGGAGAGTTATCCTTTCGCGGACGCCATCACATGCAGATGGCTATGAGGCCATCACACTTTTCTCTGATGGGTTAATTGCATACACAACACATGGTCAAAGTGTTTGGAGGATGTTGAAAAATCCATCTGACCATGATGACAACATGCACAACTATTATCCAGAAATTTATTTTGATGCCATAGTGTACCATGGATGGGTGTTTGCTGTTGATGAGGATGGTGACATATTTGCATGGAACCTTAGTGATCCGGGATTGAGGCCAGTGCAAATGCCAACTCCGGATATTGGTGGGAGTGAGGCACAATCAAGTCCAAATAAGGAGCGTCATGAACATGTGTTCTACCTTGCCATCTCAGCTGCAGACCAGCTAATCCTAGCATGTCTTAAGGGGCATGGTCATGGCCCAACAGCCAAATCGTACAGGGAGATATGGAATGAACATGACCAGTTTTTGCATCTGGATAGTATATCCCTATTTGAGTTTGACCTGGAAAGTTTAACTTGGGGGAAGATTACATCAATTGGAGAGGATCAGTCACTATTCATTGGACTAAACTACCCCTTTTTTGTGAATTCAACACATCAGAAAGTACATCTGAAGGGTAATAGTGTCTATGTAGCAGATGTGAGTGACTATGATGTTGGCATATGCAGTTTGAGCAAGGATGGGATTGTCTCCATATCCAATCTAAATTTTCCAGTTAATGAGAAGGCACATGTGCTGATAGGACGGACCAAACGCACACCGATGTGGTTTCGCCATGCAGTTCATACATGAGATAGGGAGAAATATACTTTAGTTATTTAATAATCATCATTATTATTATGCGCACCTTTTTTGTATTGTAAGAACCGAAAGATCATATGTAATTCAATGATTGTGTCCTTTATATGTGGTCAGTTTGTTTAAGTATGATTATTGGTTCGTTTCCTTCTAGCAATATGCTAGTAATGACGCCTCAAAATTTTAGGAAGAATACGTAGAAAAATTAAGATGCACAGGTGCATGCAATTTGCTATTTCATGCATCACCCGACCGGCACACGAACCCATGCTGATTTCCCTGTCGCGCGATAGTACGATGTTCAGGCGAATGCGCCTCCCATCCGCAACAAGAGGCAAGGACTCTTGAGCCCAATTTTACGTCACCACGTGTCCACAATGTTGATATCACAAATGACGCAGGACGGATCGCCCCTTCCAAAATTTTGTATGGAAAACCTTTCCCAAAACTGTGACGACAATTTTACGCCACCACGTGAGCCCAATTTTACGTCACAACATGACCGCAATGTTGATATCACAATTGTCCTTTTTCTCCATCAAACTTTTTTTACAAACTTTTTCTAATCTGATTTTTTCTCAAAGTTTTCACCTTCTTATTATTTCTAAAAACTTTCTCCAAAATTTCTGTAAATCACCTCATAATCTGCATGTAATTGGCTGTAATTCATCCCAAATGTGCATGGTTTCTTTCCAAATTGAAGTAGAGATTAGTAGCCATGTGAATTTTTTCTTTGAAAGAAAACGAGATTGTAGTGGTGGTGCTGGCGCAGAAGATCCCGCAGATCTTGCCGCCATAACGGGATCCGAGGAAGATCGTGCCTGCGCCACGCCGTCGTAGCGGGATCCGAGGTTGAACCTGTCGCGTGGCTTCCTCTAGTTGCTTCTTGCCGCATTGTGTTACACGATTGAAGCAGGTGACGTCGCTGAAAGTCATGCGGATACGCCTGGCACACCGGTCTGACAGCATCAATCCCGGTGCGATTGCCGTTGACTTTCATGCGAGTTCGTTTCTCCAAATTGTTACGATGGTTATATTAATTTTAATCAGTCGGATCACAATAGATTTTAAATAGAGGACATGCCAAATTAAATTTAACTTCACTCATGTAGATAGATCGACATTGCTACATATAAAATGCATCTATATAAAGGATGGAAGTTCTCTAAAAAACACAAATTCATATTTATATTATTAATCCCATCCGCTCCTCTTACGAAGTTCATCCACTCTATCTTCAATTGTCCTCTCTGCATCAGTGATTGTATATTGTGCACTTGGTGCCCATTCGCAATTGATGAAATACTCATACACTTCTTTGATTGGGAGCTTTCACCAATCAATTCCATAATCTACTCTGTATTTTCTAGCCTGAACAGCTCGGTCAGCTATCGCACGTTTGATGTCATCCCGGACTGCACAATTTGTAGGTAGTGTAGTCCTAACATCTAATAGAAATAAAGAATGAAAACTTATTTGACACAAAAAATCAGATCCATGTGAAAATTGAAAAGAAGTCCGCGTCTCACCTTTAAGATTTGATAGCTGCGGGTATCCTCCAGCTTCCACAAATACAACTGACGTATTTTGAGAGGCCACCAAACAAGCTGCATCAAATAAGAGTAGAATACATAAATGTATATATGTTGATCAAAATCAACAGTTGAAACATTTAAAGGTATATATAACCCACATCTGTCAGGATTGACAAGGACTCTTGTAGCCACCACAAAATGGTTGTTCACTTCTGAGTGCACAAGGCGATCACTGTCCCCCGCGTTATACTTCGCAAGAATCCGCAAGAACGCTATGCAACTACAACAAATTAATTAATCATTGAAAGAGTCTTGAAAGGATTAATAAAACCTTCATCAATCGCAATAAAAAATGTAACATTCTAACCTGGTGTCTCACAAACATAGCTCCCTTGTACCATATAGATCAAAAGAACTGAAATCCTTTTATCCCATAGAGGCTAAAATAGCAAATACACTGACCTCTGCACCATGCTCTCTTGTCATCGCCCCTTGAAGCGAAAGGAATGAGGCACACGAAAACATTTTCTAATTTTTGCACATGTTCATAGACCAAATTTACAAGTATTTAAAGAGGAAGATGATGTCGATACATGCATAGTATGTATATATATATATATAAAGTAAACAAATTTCATATATGTATAAATGGCAATCACACGTGTATATATCCAGTTGTCTCCATGATTTATGGTATTTCATCTTTCGTCTCCACTTTAATAATCTTGGAAAGCAATCAGGCAACCTTTTGCTAACCAATCATCCAACGAAAAATCCAACAAAAAATTTAGAATCATCCAGGACGCATTCCATCGTAATAAATGGTGATTGACTTCCATTTATCATTGAATGTGTGAACGTGATAATTTAATGGAAGGTACATGAGCACAATTTTTGGATACTGAACCGCACACCCCTTGGAAGGTGAATCGTTCTGACACGGAAACGCCAATCACCATGCCGAACCCATTTCACACGCAGCAAATAGATGGACTATATAATAATGTAATGCAAGGCAACCACGGAGCGATCCACCAGGAACCCCTATACCTAATACTCACGAAAAGCACGCAACGCCAAGCACCATGTGTTGACGGATAAAAGACGTATCCCTCTACGATCCGCAAGCGTACGGACCCCACACCTTTTTCACCACGGGATTCCCAAGGTTCTTGTCAATCCGCGGAGCAAGGGGATTACAAGCGTTCGATCAACAACGACACACTAGCTACTAAAACCCTAACTACTATTATACTAGAAAACAACTAAACTACACTAGAGAGAATGATTAAGATATCAAGGTAGAAGACACTCGCCCACGGGTCTACGATACTAGAGCATGCAATCGCTTAAAGACATGAAAAACCAATCTAATCTATCGGGGTTGTGACCACGGTTTCGCCCTTTCCCTCCTCTCGTACTGTCACTACGCGAAGGTAGTCATGACTAGACCTTTGATGGACACGGCGTACTGAATGGATCCAAGGAAGCATTGAGGCCTTACTTCCTTTAAGGTATGGTAGCGAACCTTAAGCATGAAAGTATATTCAACACAAGATGATAGATAGATAATCCGACAAAGTGCGATTACATCTCAAGATCGATTACAACCCATGGACGAATGAGAAGATTACCCCATCAAGGTGCTGATCATGGCACCGTTGATCATGGTTTCCCTTCCGCCGATGTATTCCTTCTTCTCCACGAGAGGGTGCTTCCTTCGAGGTGGTTGATCTCCCACCGGAGATCCTCCTCCTCTCTCTCTAGCTTGTGGATGGCCTTCTGGTGCGAATGACTCCTCCCCCCGGTGTTGGCGGCGCCTCGGGGGTTTTAGGGTCGAAGATCCTTCGAGGGCAAGGAAAACGGGACCAAACCGGTGCGGAGCGGGGGCGGGCCGGCCGGCCTGGGCCGGCCGGCCCAGGCCCAATTCGGCCCAGTTCGGTCGCCCCTTTTGCTCCGTGGGTCCTCGTGCACTTATGTACTTTGCCCCCTCCACTTGCATGATTTTGATGTTGTTATCCTCGTGTCCAAGATAGAGGCTCTCTTTGCATGAAGTTTGATCTTTTACGCTTCAATCCCCGGGGGTGTTCCTCGTAGCACTTCGGTCCTCGCCACCATTGGAAATGATTTCAGCAAGCTCATTAACACGAACAAGACTCCGTTAATGCTCCTTTGAACTTGTTGCGAATCCGTCCTTTATGTCCATGTTTTCCTACATAAACACAACACTTCCAAATGCATGCACAAAGATGAACTTGTTATATGATTAGTGTGCCTAGTGGCGGGTTAGATCCATAATCAAATCCAAACCAAACTGTAATGAACATGCTAGGTGCACCAAAATACACCGTCAACATCTCCCCGACACTTAGCTCTTGCTCGTCCTCGAGCAAGTACTCGTAAAAGAATTTCGTCCAAGGTGTTGTAAATGTGTATCATTAATCCTCCTTCACAAGTTAGTCAATCCTTTCATCTTTAATACATAAACACAAAGTAATGATAATTAAACATGAACATGGGCGTTTAGAATTTTTACCACGCCAAGTTTTACCCCACAACTCAAACTCTTCACTTGAAGTCTTCAATTTCAGCCATGCTTACTCCTTTGCTTCCATCGGAGGGTTATTATGGTTTTCAAAACAAAAATTCCTGCAACAAGTATTAGACAAAAAACCTTTCTCCAAGCTCTCTCAAGTCACTCATATGAAGTGGCTATCCTAACCAAATTTTATAAAACTCTCACCTCCCATTAATCTCTCATACATCATGTAAAGTGGAGCTATAGGTAGGGCTAGCGCAATCAACACAAGTATTGTCAAACTAAGAACTTCCTCTAATGGTTGTCTACCTTTCAAAGCCAATGATCATGAGAATTAACCATATGTAGGGATATCAAGGATGAGAAGATTTAGAATGGTGAACATGTGCAAGGGCAAAAGAAAATTGTGATTACAAGGCACCAATAATGTCCTCGTTGTCGGATTGCACATGGTTGGAAATAGAGTAAAAGTTTCGTCTCACAATCAACGTGACATCCTTCCTTACACTTTATTTTTTTTCTTTTCTTTCACTTGATCCATCCCTCTCATATCTTTATTGCTACCTCATCTTTTTCTCTTTTTCTTTTTCTTCTTTCATTCACGTATGATTTTTTTTCTTTCTTTCTTCCTTTCCCATACACATACTTTTTCTCTTTATTTTTTTCTCTCTCTTGACAACTTTTCAAAGCTTTCAAATTCTCTCTTTCCTTGCATGCATACAATCTGAATTTTTAAATAAATTATGCTAGAGACGAGACGAAACATTGAAAATAGGTTGTGTTCAAGGAATACGATGTACAAAAGAGATGTATAGGGTTGGGTATGGAATCCGGCGATGATCATGACTTTCATTGTGAAAGTCATGTACCGAATATATGACGAGGCTATCAACAAAAGATAAGCACAAGGACATGATCATTGCTCGAAATTAAAACTCACCAAGAGAGAAAGGTCCTAGCCTAACTCATTATGCTAATCACACTTATGGTGGAGCGAAAAAAATAAACTTGGCTTTGGATAGGAATTTTTTTTTCTTACTATCAACTTGGAAAAAGAGGTTTTGCTAACCTTTATTATAAGGGTTTTAAGATAATTTTCAGAACTGAAATCCCCCAATTTTTAGCATCGAACATAGCACAACTAACATGTGAAGCTCAAGATCGAAGTGCGGTATGGGTACTTTAAGTAGTAGCAATTCCACTAAGCACCACGGTAAACATTTTTCAAACCACATACTTGTGTTCATATATCAAGAATCGAAGATTAAACAAACAGGTAAATAAAGATAAACAATACATAAAACGAAAAGATATATATAAAGACTCTTTTTATTTGATTTTCTTTGACTCAACACTAATTGAAGACACTTGCAAAAATTTTAAAACAGACTCAAAAACTAAAGACTCATTAAAACACTAAGACTCTCACACGAAGATTAAACCGAACCTAAATTTGAAGTTCAAAAGCTAAGGCTAGCGAGCTAGCTCTCCCCCACACTTAAAACATACGACGTCCTCCTCGTATCTTACAAAATCCTAAGGGAAAACTAGATCTATTGGTACTTCAAGCAAGTTTTGCACCACTTGCCTCTCATGTTTCCAACCATGCCGAAAAGTTTGCGCACGTTGTGGTTAAGGAACTTGTAGTCATTTTCAACTACGCGCTCCAAGTCCTCCATACGCTGCTTCATCGCTTCCATGGCTTGGAGACATTCGTCGGCCGACGTGTAGAGATCTGCGATGGATTGACGGCAAACTCGACAACACATCGGATGCAATCCGAAGGGGTCGTCGTCGCCATAATCTCCACCGTTGTCGCCACCGTCGTTGCCACCTCCATTGTCGTTGCCTTCACCACCGTCGTTGCCGTCGCCGTTGGGGCCTTCGGGAGTCCTTTCCTTGGGCTGCTCATCCCAATCATCATCATCTCTACCGGCGGCCGCCCACGAGCTCGGGCTACGATCGTCGGAGTAGTCGCTATCTCCATAATCCTTAGGCTCTGGCGACACTTGTAATCTTTGCGCTTGATGCCTTGGAGGCGTGCCGACCTTCGGACGGGTGTAGGGACCTTCTCTCCTTCGATGGGGTTGCGAGATGCAAGAGCTCCGGTCGGGACACGTCCTCCGCAATGGATGAGTGCGGTCCTCTTGACGAGTAGCTTGAGCTCGCATCGCATCGCCACCTCCATCGATGGCTTCTTGGCTTCTAGCTTCAACTCTAAGCTTCTTGGAGGCACAATGGCTGCTACAAGGGTGCAACACATTGCTTAAAGGTTTGATCCTCGAGCTCCCAATTCGACCAAATAAATAGTCCTGAGAGGAAAGCCCTGGGAACCTTATTTTCCTTTTTTACACTTCCCTTAAAATTTTCGACCAAACAAGGAAGTCAAAAAGGAGCAATTCGGGCGAAATTCGGCGTCATCGGACGTCGGGCCCCTCTGGGCCGGTCCGCCCGGGCCGGCCGGCCCACCCCGCCGGGGTCGGGCCGGGCCGGTTTTTTGCACACCGCCCTATTTTTTTCTACCTTAGCCCATGGGAAAAAGTTGGCCCGCTAAATCTTCGCGAAAAACTCCGGAAAACTAAAAGAAAATTTATTTACAGAAGTTGATGCCTTGTTTTTCGTCCTAGGCGGGACGTTCGGGCTCTTCCTCCATGGTGAAGACGTCAACATGGTGAAGGGGGACGACATCGGGTTCGTAGTAAACCTTAAGCCGCTGTCCATTCACCACAAATTGATCGCCGTTTATATCCATAATGGTTACCGCTCCGTTGGAGAACACCGAATGCACAACATAAGGTCCGTCCCACTTGCTTTGCAATTTCCCCTTTCCGAAGGTTTTAAACCTCGAATTGTAGAGGAGGACCTTATCTCCTTCTTTAAATTCTTTTTTCTTCAATCTTTTATCATACCACCTTTTGATTCTCTCCTTGTATATGCTTGAGTTTTCATATGCTTTCAACCTCAACTCCTCTAGCTCGCTTATTTGAATTCTTCGTTTCACCACCGCGGCATCGAGATTAAGGTTCATCTCTTTAATCGCGCAATAGGCTTTATGTTCCAACTCAACTGGAAGGTGGCAAGCTTTTCCATAGACGAATTGGTAAGGGGTCATACCTATCGGTGTTTTAAACGCCGTTCGATAAGCCCATAAAGCTCCGTCTAATATCTTTGACCAATCCCTGCCTCCCTTCTCTATGGTCTTGTTGAGTATGCTTTTTAATTGCCTATTTGACGTCTCCGCTTGTCCGTTGGTTTGTGGGTGATAGGCCGTGGAGACCCTATGCTCAACTTGTACAAGCACTTTTTGAAGTTCTTCCCGGTGAAATGAGTTCCTCCATCACTTATCAAGATTCTCGGTGTACCGAAACGGGGAAAAATCACGTTCTTGATCATAGTGATGGACTCCTCCGTGGAAGCTTTACGACATGGTATAGCCTCTACCCACTTGGATACATAATCAACAATGACTAGAATGTACTCGAATCCAAATGAGTTTTTAAAAGGCCCCATGAAGTCTATGCCCCATACATCGAATATGTCGATTTGCAAGTTGTATTTCAAAGGCATAGAATTTCTTTGAGAGATGTTTCCGGTTCTTTGGCATTCGGGGCATGATGCAACATATCGTTTAGTATCTTCATGCATCTCCGGCCAATAGAATCCACTCGACCATACCTTTGCTTCGGTTCGAAAATGGCTATAGTGTCCACCGTACTCTGCCGAGTGGCACTTCCTTTGAATTTCAACCCTCTCTTCCCTTGGCACACATCTTCTCATTACTCCATCATTGCCAAGTTCGAAGAGGTATGGTGCATCCCAAAAATATTTCTTACTTTCGGAGATTATCTTCCTTTGAGTGTTTTTATCTAGATGATTGAGGGGCATCTTTCGAATTGCTCGAATGATGTCGATCATCCAAGTATCTTTATCAAGCACTCTATAGAGGTGGTCATCTCTCATCTTATCTTCTATGGGCTCTTTATCATCTTGTCCACGATTCATCCTAGACAAATGATCGGCCACAACATTCTCCATCCCCTTTTTATCACGAATTTGAACATCAAACTCTTGGAGAAGAAGGATCCAACGAATCAAACGTGGTTTAGCTTCCTTCTTAGCCAAGAGATACTTGATAGCTGCGTGATCGGTGTAAACACTGACCTTCGAGTTCACGATGTAAGATCTGAATTTTTCGAAAGCGAATACTACCGCTAGCAACTCCTTTTCCGTAGTGGCATAATTTAATTGTGCCCCACTAAGAGTTTTGCTAGCGTAGTAAATGGCGTGAACTCGGCCTTCCTTTCTTTGACCCAAGACCGCGCCTACGGCGTAGTCACTTGCGTCACACATGATCTCGAAAGGTTGGCTCCAATCCGGAGGTTGGATGATGGGAGCACTCACCAACGCATTTTTCAAGGTCCGGAATGCCGCTAGGCACTTCTCGTCAAAGTCGAAAGCCACATCCTTTTGAAGAAGGTGCGTTAAAGGCTTAGTGATCTTCGAGAAGTCCTTTATAAATCTCCTATAAAATCCGGCATGACCTAGAAAGCTCCTTAAGGACTAAATATCCGTAGGAGGTGGGAGTTGCTCAACCGTCTCTACCTTAGCCTTGTCCACTTCGATTCCTCTCTCGGATATAACATGTCGGAGTACTATGCCTTGCTTAACCATGAAGTGGCACTTTTCCCAATTTAAAACCAAATCTACCTCCGCACACCATGTAAGGACCTTTTCTAAATTTGCTAAGCAATCCATGAACGTCTTCCCGTAAACAGAAAAATCATCCATAAACACTTCAACAATTTCTTCGATGAATTCCGAAAACACGGCCATCATGCAACGTTGAAAAGAGTCCGGAGCGTTGCATAAGCCGAAGGGCATCCTCCTATATGCAAACGTTCCGTAAGGACACGTAAACGTTGTCTTATGTTGATCTTCCGGGTGAATGGGAATTTGCATGAACCCCGAGTATCCATCGAGAAAGCAAAAATAAGCGTGGTTTGCTAACCTCTCGAGCATCTCGTCTATGAACGGTAGGGGGAAGTGATCTTTCTTCGTCGCTTTGTTAAGCTTACGGTAATCGATACACATCCACCACCCGGTCACGGTCCTTCGCGGTATCAACTCGTTCTTCTCATTCTTCACCACGGTCAAACCTCCCTTCATCGGTACACAATGTACCGGGCTCACCCATTCGCTATGTGGAACCGGGTAGATGATTCCGGCATCAAGTAACTTGATAACCTCTTTCTTTACTACCTATCGCATGGCATGGGTTAGCCTCCTTTGGTGGTCCACTACGGGCTTACATTGGTCTTCCATTGGTATACGATGAGTGCAAAAGGCTGGGCTAATACCTTTGAGATCATTAATTGAATATCCAATCACCTTCCTATGTTTTTTTAATAAAATCAGCAACGCTTCATTTTCTTCGGGACTCAACTCGTCTTCACTACCGGATAAGTTTTGTCTGGGCCCAAAAATTCATATTTTAATCCCTTGGGAAAAGGTTTAAGGTCTACCTCGGGCACTTGTGGCTCCTCGGGTTTGATTTCTCCTATGTCTTCGAATTTCTCTTCCTCCACACTACCATCATGCGCCTCTAAGCCTTTTGTTGCTTCCTCTAGTTCTTCATCTTGTTGATTGCTAATTTGATTTTCCATCGCTCTTTGCAGCGGGTCTCTAAGGGTTTCAACAAAACAAAGACTATCTATCTCTTCTACTTCTTCATCTTCGGGAGGAAAAGGTGTAAGGTGTTTAGAAGCACGAAGAAAGTTATATGTGTACTTTGTTCCGTTAAGGTTCATTGTTACTTTGCCTTCTCCGGCATCTAACATGGCATCAACCAACTTAAGAAAAGGCCTACCTAAGATTATATGATTAGAATTACTATGGTAAGCACCAATAACAAAGAAATCGGTTGGTATATAGTTTCTAGAGATTTTTACTTTCATGTTGCAAGCAATACCTAGAGGTTTGATAGTTCTACCATCTCCCATAATTAATTTCGTTGATGTTGGAGCTAAGTCTAGGTTGTGGTATTGAACTTTATTGTAAATTTTAGAAGATAGAACACTTACTTGGGCTCCGATGTCGCATAAAGCTTTGCATTGAACTCCGTTGATCTCGCAACTCAAGTGCGGCGTCATCTTCTCTTCTTCTTCGGATCCTATCGAGTAAATTTCAGCGAGGCGAGCGTATGATGATGCTTCGGGCTTGATCCCCATGATTCTCTTCACCTCGGCAATATGTTCCGGATCCACCACGTCATCTCCAAAGAGCTTTTCAAAAATCTCACCGGTGGTTTCGAGGTCGTATGAATTTTCAGCTTTCTTCTCCGGTGGGAAATCCACTTCCAATGCTCTTGCCATCCCCTTTTGATTAGGGAATGGTCTTCTCGTGTCGAATACTTCTCCGTAATCAATAGGAACCCAATCCATTGGTTCGAACTCCCTTAGTAGCTTCGCGCTTGACATGCTTCTCTTGTTCATCTCATTTGGCGTGGCGAAGTCGACGCTTGGTGTAGTTCTTGACTTGATGTGTTCTTGTTCAAGCTTTTCCATGATTGGCTCCTCTTTTGTGACTTCCGGGGTTGCCTCTTTAGAAAAATCAGCAAGCTTCTTCTTCCTTGAATTGAATTCCGGCTGTTCCGCAAGTCTTGTTTCCCAATCCCTTCGCATGGCAGCCGCTTTACTAACTTTTTGTAGAAGTTGGGCGGCTTCAGTGAGTGTTTTCTCCATGAGATCCCCACTTGCACACATTTCGACGTGTCGCATGCAACTAGGGGTTGGGGAAAAGAAAAATGTATGCAAGAGTACGTCACCGGTGAAGCCGAGTTTTGGTCCTTGTTCGATTAATTCATTAAACCTATCCCAGGCTTGGTCTATCCCTTCCTCTTCTCCTTGCATGAAAGTGATCACTTGCCTCCTTAGATGTTGAACCTTGCTAATTGGAAAGAACTTCTCGCAAAACTTCTTTGTCAACTTGTTCCAATTGCCTTCAACTTCAAAGGACGCAACCGAATACCATGTCTTTGCTTTGCTTGGAAAGTGAGTAGGGAAAGAGATTCCATTTGAACCATTCATCGGGAACTCCTTCTTGACGCACCGTGTTGCATATTGTCGTGAAATCCCTTATGTGTCTATATGGGTTTTCCGTAACCATCCCTTCAAATGGGTTTTCCGCCACCATCTTTATGATCTTGGATTTAATTTCGTACTTGGTCGCTTCGAGCTTCGAATCCGACTCTTGTACTTTTATGTCTTCACATCGAGGGCTAGCGTAATCCCTTAATGATTTCTCCGGTTCTTCCACGGGTTGATTAACGAACGCCATCTAGACAATAAGATAAAAACAAAAACAAAAACAAAACAAGTGTTTTTCTAGATAATATATGTTAGATATAGCAAATAAAAGATAAACTAAAATATAAAACTAAGTTAGATGCAAATCGAACGATGTAAACTAACTTGCTCCCCGGCAACGGCGCTAGAAAAAGGGGCTTGTTGACGGATAAAAGACGTATCCCTCTACGATCCGCAAGCGTACGGACCCCACACCTTTTTCACCACGGGATTCCCAAGGTTCTTGTCAATCCGCGGAGCAAGGCGATTACAAGCGTTCGATCAACAACGACACACAAGCTACTAAAACCCTAACTACTATTATACTAGAAAACAACTAAACTACACTAGAGATAATGATTAAGATATCAAGGTAGAAGACACTCGCCCACGGGTCTACGATACTAGAGCATGCAATCGCTTAAAGACATGAAAAAGCAATCTAATCTATCGGGGTTGTGACCACGGTTTCGCCCTTTCCCTCCTCTCGTACTCGTCACTACGCGAAGGTATTCATGACTAGACCTTTGATGGACACAACGTATTGAATGGATCCAAGGAAGCATTGAGGCCTTACTTCCTTTACGGTATGGTAGCGAACCTTAAGCATGAAAGTATATTCAACACAAGATGATAGATAGATAATCCGACAAAGTGTGATTACATCTCAAGATCGATTACAACCCATGGACGAATGAGAAGATTACCCCATCAAGGTGCTGATCATGGCACCGTTGATCATGGTTTCCCTTCCGCCAATGTCTTCCTTCTTCTCCACGAGAGGGTGCTTCCTTCGAGGTGGTTGATCTCCCGCCGGAGATCCTCCTCCTCTCTCTCTAGCTTGTGGATGGCCTTATGGTGCGAATGACTCCTCCCCTCGATGTTGGCGGCGCCTCGGGGGTTTTAGGGTCGAAGATCCTTCGAGGGCAAGGAAAACGGGACCGAACGGGTGCCGGAACCGGGCCGGGCCGGCCGGCCGGGGCCGGCCGGCCCAGCCCACCCGGCCCGGTTCGGTCGCCCCTTTTGCTCCGTGGGTTCTCGTGCACTTATGTACTTTGCCCCCTCCACTTGCATGATTTTGATGTTGTTATCCTCGCGTCCAAGATGGAGGCTCTCTTTGCATGAAGTTTGATCTTTTACGCTTCAATCCCCGGGGGTGTTCCTCGTAGCACTTCGGTCCTCGCCACCATTGGAAATGATTTCAGCAAGCTCATGAACACGAACAAGACTCCGTGAATGCTACTTTGAACTTGTTGCGAATCCGTCCTTTATGTCCATGTTTTCCTACATAAACACAACACTTCCAAATGCATGCACAAAGATGAACTTGTTATATGATTAGTGTGCCTAGTGGCGGGTTAGATCCATAATCAAATCCAAACCAAAGTGTAATGAACATGCTAGGTGCACCAAAATACACCGTCAACACCATGCCGAACAGCTTCCGTCTGCCCTCGAAACCATCTTCAGAAGACGAGGAGAAATTTCTCCATGGCGAGGAGGTGAGCTCTGACAACAGAAGCATTACCCCTACTCCACCGTCCTCCCCTCTTTGGACAGATGATGAATGGAAGGAGAAGGCGCCATCGGAGAGCGACAGCGACATTAGTGCGGCTCTTGCTCTCGCAGAGATGCACCCTGCTGTCACGCCGGATGAGGAAGGGGAGACAGACATAGATGATGAAGATAAAGATGAGGAGTATGATGCCGACGTCGAGGATTGCGAGCACCGACCTCGCAAAAAAATCAAGACCTGCCCAAGCCCTAATGCATTGGTCAAGAGCATCGGGGAATCAAGCAGTCGCAACAACATCGAGGACGCTCCACCAGGATTCAACATGCACAATAATGTGCACGATGATGCAGGAGAGGAACCGAACACTATAGACTCATCAGATGATGAGTGATTAGTGATTTTATGCAGTGTTTTTTTTTCAAATTCCCTATGTGTAATGCTTGAATTAAACATGTCAATCAATAGTGTTTCTTATTATCTTTTGCTTTCAATCAAAATGCATATAAAAAATTTGTGATATTATGTGGTATAAAACACCTCTATCAAACTAATCAAGCTGCACTCCACAACTACATACATTGTCATACTCGTCAATGACATGCTCCATACGGTTACCATGTATCATGTATTCGTACACATCTACTAGTGAGCGTGGGACACAAAGATGTTTTAAATTAGCATCTAGTGCCTTGATCTCGTCTGCGCGAAGGGATACAGCAATTTTGGTGCCATCATGGGCTGTGACCTCCCTACGTAATTGAGCTCTAATATGTGAATAATAAGTGACAAGTCATGCAATCATCAAAATTGTAATAAATTAAAAATGAAAATACATAAATACATAAACATATAAAATACATAAACATATATTATTTATATTAAAATAATAACAATTGCTTGCAACACCTTTGAGACTGGAACTCGATGGGTAACTTCCATTAGCAACCAGTGTGATTGAGGTATTTGCGCATTCTTCAAACGAACCTAAAAAATATCAAATTTCAGTGAGGATTTCCATTCAATTTTCATGTTTTTGTATGAGGACTTCACTTGTCTCGTAAAGGTACCTCTATCTCGATTCACACAGACTCTCCTTGCAATAATAAAATCATTGTTTAGCTCAGCACCAATAAGTTGTCCACTAATCATCTGATCATAGTCAATTATTATGCGTAGAAATACAATGCGACTGAGTAAAAAAACAAATATATATCAATATATATCAATAAAGTAACTGTGATTATATGAAGTATACTAAATTGACCTCGGATCTTTCAAGCAAATTTCTGATGTGCAGTAAGGCAGTTGATTGGAGCATCTTGATTGCACCGGGCCAACAGAAGCTATTATAGCAAACAAACTTACCTCGGATCCTTGTTCCATTGCAAGTGCTTCACCCAAAGACAAGAAACTGGCGGATGAAATCATCGTAGTCATGCCCAGATTTGCCTCCATCCGCGCTAGTAAATTAGAGATGTGCAATGTGTATTACATAGCAAAATTTATGATTTTTGTGTGCTTATGCACCGAACCCACAAATAAACTTGTAGTGTGCAATTGGTTGACAAATTTTCTTCCCAAAAGAAAATGCACATTGTTAGGCATGTTTTTTTATTTGTAAAAGGAAACAAAATCAAAGGGAATGGTCCCGCAGGTGATTGGGTGACGAATTTTGTTCCAAAAAATGAATGGTTCCTTTCCAAAAGATAATGCATAATCATAGGCATGTCTTTTTTTTAATTTGGAAAGGGAAAAGTCAATGGTTAATTTCCAAAAGAGAAAATAGAGATGATTGAGCATGTGTATCTTTTTATTATTTGGAAGGGAATACGAAATTGCCATGGGTTGGTGCAGAAGATCCCACAGGATCGGATCCAGTCGGTGCCGCGCGTGTGATCCGAGGGCGATCTTGTCCCCTGCGCCCCCTGCCGCCAGACGCGCAAACACGTGTTAGCACCAGGTTAGCGCGGAGGAGGATTTGCGATGTGTCGTTAGCCGATTGGATGCGGGAGTTCGCTGAGTATTGACACTGATTTTGGTGCGGATTAGCTCCATAATTCGTGCCAACAACACTTCATTTTGATGTTTCTGCTGCAGCTTCATGTGTTTAATATCCATTTTTTTATTCATAAAAATCAGTAGTTCTTTCATGTGACATGGACAAAAGAATTTTACTTTTTTTACTTTTTATGTTCTCCAATACAGATAGAAAAAACAACAATGATTTTATACTTCAATTACAGATGCAATATTTTCATGAAATTGACATTCAAATCGTCGTATACCCGCATACACAAACAGGATGCAAAAACATCGTCAATACACCATAATCTGGGAGGATCCTGCAAGCAAATAAGCTAGATGAATATGTCGTGTGCTCACAAATAATGTTCATGGTTCTTAAAAAACATTACAATATATGTATATAGCTTAATAAATAACATACCTCATCACTCCAATACATCTGTATATACAATGTTTTTCGTGCTCTTCCCGGTAGGGTCTATCTGAATGTTTCTTCTAGCAAGAACCCATGTAGTCGCACGTGAAACACCCCTGGATAAGGCTACATACAACTGTCCATGTTCAAAAACAGGCTCAGGTAGATAGATCCCAACATGTGGAATTGTCTGGTCCTGTGCTTTGTTGATGGTCATGGCAAAGCTCAACCGGATAGGAAACTACTTACGCTTAAACTTGAAGGGGAGAGAGAGATCTTGTGATGGTGATATTGGTATCCTTGGTATGAAGACCCTCTCTCCAGCATGTTGTCCGTTGACAATCTCAACATTATGAGATTTTTTCATAAACCCTCTAACAATCAGCCTTGTTCCATTGCAAAGCCCTTTATTTGGGTCCAAGTTACATAACAGCATGGCAGGATAGTTCTTCTTGACAATCAACTCGTGAGCAGGCAATACATTGGGTGTTAGGGAATTGAGAAAATCCTGAGGGTAGTTATTTCGCGGATCATCATCGACCACATCAAAACTGTAATACACATGTTTGGTACCTGGGAACCTTTCAATCATAAGTGCATTGACTGCATAAACATGCTCATTCCTACTTGAAAGTATAGCCCGATCGCGCATATATGTTGTCGATGCACAATTTTCAACCAAGTTGGGGAATACACGATCAATGAGTGCCTCAATAGAAATATCATCTGAATGAGGATCAACCAATATGTCATCTGGTAATCAAACATAGTCTTCATCTATTTTTTCCTCAGTACCATTCCCAGTTCTCAACAGATATTCTGCGAACCACTTATCGGACTGTGCTCTCATGTTTTGTGTCAACCTCATGGGACGAACACTTCCCCATATATATGACCTGAGCAGCGTAGCATCAGTGATTTGTGCTCGTGTACCACGTGTAACAACAGGCAGTACCTGTCTGAAGTCACCACCAAACAACATGACCTTTCCGCCGAATGGTTGTGTGCACTCCATTATATCCCGCAATGACCTATCAAGCACTTCAACACATTGTCTCTTGGTCATGGCCACCTCATTCCATATTGTCAAAGATGCTCTCATAAGCAATTCAGCAGTACCACTTTGATTCATAAAGCCACACATACAGCTATCAACCAGTTTGATTGGAATTATAAATCTGGAGTGGCAGTGCGTCCACCAGGCATGATTGATGTAGCTATACCTGATGTTGCCGTAGCAATAGCAATAAGCCCCATAGAATGTATCTTTGCAATCAAAGCTTTGTAAAGATATGTCTTGCCAGTACCACCAGGACCATCTACAAAGAAAACTCGGCCTTTATCCTTCATAATGTGGTCCATTATCTCCTCAAAACATGCACTTTGTTCCGCATTAAGAGTACCAATAATAGATAGATGCTCTTCTTCGTAACCGAGCTTCTTCTCCACGGTTAGTTCCCTGTTTTGATCTCTTGTGCGCTGCTCGTCTGCAGAAAATACATACACACACAAACATTAATATATGGGAAATACACCATGATATACTCAGGAAACTATATGTAAAAATTGAAACATGCAAAGGAATTGTGAAGTTATATTAGTGTTACCTGAAACTATAAGCTTAGGAAGACCATAATCCTTAAGTTCTTTCCCCATGGACATAAGATGAAAGGATATATCTCGAAGTACCATTTGCTCAACCAACGCTTTGTTATCGTTATCACGACTGAAGTCCTCAAACAATGAATCAAAGTGCTTGTCCCAGAGAAAACGTAGGTTGGCACATTCACAAAAAATCATTATAGTGGCAAAGAGTCTACGAAATGCAGGAGGAAATCTGACCAATGCACATTCTGATAAACACTCATCCAATGATTTATCATTGTCAACAAAACCCCTGGCTTCTCCAACTTCCCTGAATGTGTCATACGTAACACCATGCCAAGTCCGCATATCCTCAAAAGAGGTTGCACCTCTAACATGGTTCAACATAACCCGGAAGAAGTACCTATCACCCTCATTAATATTATCATACACCAACCTTCCAATCTGCATCATGTTCTTCCGCACTCTAGGCTTCCAAAACTTCCCAGTCTTCTTCCACGTGAAATGTTCAGGAAACTCCTTATACAATAATTTGCGGGCTGTGGGATTTATCGCATTCATTTTGAAGTACTCAGTGAGCATCGACTTTTGAGACTTAGCACATTCAATAACATCACGAGGGTCATCTATATCTTTGTACGCGACCATGTGCATACCAGGTAGGTGTACTTGAAGATGCAAAACAGGTGGCCACATTGAATATAACTTAAAACCAAACAATCTGTAAACTGCCTCTATGGGTAATCATACTTGCATCACGGTATTGCTTGATCTCATTGACCACTCTCTACTCATTACCATTAACATCCATTGTGAAAGGAGTCCGCTCATGTCCCTTATATATATACTTATATAGATACTTGACAGACTTTATGCTGCTACAAATCTCAACATTGATATGGCAGTTATACCTCATCAGCAAAACCGGGTTGTAAGGTACCACCCACCTATTATCCAATTCCTCCCCTCTAACCTTAACTTTCTGTCCATCGTCCCTTCTTCTATAAATCGGGTACGTGTCCTTTCCTTGTTGTGTTTTTTCATAAAACTGGCGAGGATATCGGAAACGACATTGACCATCGACCATGCAAGGACAGTTCTTGTTAAGAACTCCACAAGGCCCATGAATCATATGCTTGACAACAATCTCATGCAAACGAGGATACTTATTGGGATCTGGAATCTCTGCTGATATATACCTATCATAATCTTCCGGGCTTCTTAACTTGCTTTCTGACTCTATAACCAGTAAGAAGATCTCATGGGGTAGTCCTCTCTTCTGGAATTCCGTGACATGTGCCCATGCAGCTACCGTACCTAGGTGACCCTTCCTGATAAAAAATGCGTGAAGATCCAGTAACTTAGCATGGTACACCCTTGCAACAACATCAGGACGATCTTGTGGTGTCTGTCCAGGCAACAACTCGGCTACTATTTCATCCCAATACGGATTGCATGTCATAGTAACAAAAAAATCTGGTTTACCATACCGTGCAACCAAAGACATTGCATCCATGAATCTTGACTAAACATCACAATCGCTCCCTGGAAAATGTTCACTCAATAGAATCCTTTTCCCTGCCTTGGATGCATTAGCTTCACCGGTGGCAAGAGTGTCAAGTAGCCCCTAGTCACATAAAAGATCAAATAAACAAGTATAGCTTAATTAAATATGCATTACAAAATTTATGACAATATATATAAGCAAAACTGGTCACCTGATAAAGGTCAGCACGAATCAATGCTTGGTGCTCCTTCTTGGAGTACCAATCTAGACGCATTGACTCCACCTTGACATACCAATCAACCAACAATTGTTGAAATAGACGACCACCATGATGCAATACGTTGTTCTGGCCATCACGAATCGAAGTCCCGTATTCTAAGAAACATGCATAAGCATCTTTACTATTTATCTATTTAAAAGGAGTAAGATAATTTGACATAAAAAAGAGTAAGCATATACCTAGTCCTTCCACTTCACCATAAACATCATCCTCAACATCAATAGCATGTTCGCCGCCTACAAATAAACAAATAGAAGGATTTTTACTAATACACTATTTAATTTACATGAACATACTATTCAATAGACCATGGTAGAAATAATGTTTGCCAAACCTTCTTTGTCAGCGAACAACCCTTCGGTATCATCATTAGCATCTATAGTTAAGCCTAAAGGATGTAGTGCTTGCTGCTTATGATAATTTTATTTTACTTTGTACAGTAGTGCAAATAAGCGTGTTTATTTATACCGGGATCCACCGATCTAACACAATCATCATTTCCAAGCTCATCCATATTACCACCAGCTAAATCTATACCAAATGTAGCAGTAGAACAAGTTTAGAAAGGTCAACAAATAATAATAACCTATGTAGAAACACGACCTCTCATTAAGATGCAATAATAAATACAAAAATTTAATTGCACAAACCTCTCCTTGTACGCTTGGTGTACTTCCTTTTTGGCTTCGACGGTGGTGGAACTCTATACATGATCCTTTTGTCCTCCGATCCAGTCTCACCACTTGGGAAAAATAGTGGGTATGCTAAAGGATCATAACAACCATAGTATGCCCTAATATAGTGTGCTTCATTTTCTTTTCCATAGATAACAATACTACGGTCGAACCTATGTTGTGGATCAGTTCCATCAACCCAAATAGCAGCAACTTGATCCATGACTGGTGCATTATACCTCCTCTGATCAACTGAAATGCTGGTGTTTAGTGCTATGGTGTACTCTTCAATGTTTGCAACCGTCCCTAAACTTGTGAAGACCTGAACATATGGGTTATCCCGTCGTAGAACAGACCTTATTGACCGAATCAAATTTATATCGAGATTAGGTGACCTCTTAACACGATGCTCAATACTATCATCAGTATCATAAAAGTAAAGTTGCATATGGCGTGGCCCTTGACTGCTTGGTGTGAGTGGATCCAACTTGTGATACATTTGGCCATGTGCCTTGAAACAATACACAACACTACCCTTTGTAGATACTAAACGTCGATCGATAGAAACCCCAAAGCTGGTGAAAGAGAAGTGTGAGTTGAAATAACGAATGTGCTTTCTGAAATACCTTGCATCCTTATCGGAAAGGCCTGTAAACAATCGACGTATTTCAGAAGCCAATTCTGGCATATATAGATCCACCTTCCCTTTCATGTAGCAAAATGCAGGTCCTTCACTAGGGAATTCCTTTGCACTGCAGAATTCACAGTTCTTCACCTTCCTTAACGCATGATGCTTCTTAGGAAGGTCATTGTAAACTCCATCATATGGATCAGGACCTGTTGGACACAAATCAGGATCCTGATAATATTGGAAATTTACTTCTACCAAAGAAAAACAAAGCATTACACGAGGGGTGCGAGATGCATATGATTATTTGCACCGCATAATAAACTAAAACAGAAATAACCTGGTTGGTAATACACACGCGCTTCATCATCTTCTAACATATCATCACATTGTTGTGTAGGATCCATCGCATCTAAATCATTTTCTAGGCATGGGAACAACACCAGATAAAAACTCAACATACCATGAGCCCAAAATAGATAAAACACCTACAAGCATATACTAATACAAATATTACTTGCAACACATTGTAGTGGATCATCTGGTTCCCATATACCAGGGTTGCTTAGTTCAGGTCGTCTACTATTAACAAAACCCCTTGTGACCGGACCAGAACACGACTGTGTTATACCAGACTGCAATGTTCTTGAAGGAGGAGTTTGGTCTAGTTGCCCTACAACATATGAAAACCATAGTGGTAGTAAAGTATGCATCGATCAATTCGGTATTTCCTTTGAGCAAATAGTCATAAAAACATACCCGCACCCAACGTTGCTTTACTGACACGAGCATCAAGAGTCCGTGATATTTTGAGTTTTCTCCCCAACTCTGATAGTGAGGCATATCGCTTCCTATCATTTAACCTCTTTATTTCTTCTAGAGACATGTCTACATTAACATAAAATGAAATATGAGGAATCATTCATGTTGTCAAAAATTGCAACTTTAAAATGAGTTACCTGAACCAGACTTTGTCGAGGCGTCTGTAACAACAGATTGCTAGGTACTCATAGCAACTCCTATGCAGTCATAATCCAAACCATTTTATTTAAAAAAGCGTACAAATAAACTTGGGGAAACTCTACAAAAGAAATTAGTTTGCATACCTGGTGTCATAATTTCAAAAGTTATATCATCTGTTTCGATTCTTCTCTTCACGTTACGTTGTGACACATTTTCAACCAAGTTATCGCATGTGTGCTCCAAATAAGCAAAAAATGGAATGAGCCCATGTGGTCCATTTGGAATGATCGGAAAATGCATAAAAATAATGTAGATTGTAGCTGGGCAGGTAAACCAAACATGTGTGGAAGGAATTGTTTCATACTTGATGTTTTTGACAATGGGATGTAAAGTTATTGTTTCTACTAAGCCAGCCTTCTTCGAGGTCATCTCCATACTCCGAATCCATCGTCGCAATCCAGTTTTTGTCACCGAGAGCCTGCTTTGAAGGTTCCTCCGGAATAGTGCTGGCACTGATACCCCATCGCATAGTCCCATCAGTGTAGGTCCTGGTCTTTGAAACCCCGCGCTGAAGTCGTGTGACCGGCCCTTGACGCGAGGTTGAAGAAGGAGACATCCGGAGCAATGGACCTAGGTGGAGCAGGGGATCCGATCGGCACACCTGATCCTGATGGTTTCGGTGCTGCCAGCGAGGTAGATCCGGCCCCGGGATCAAGTTGTGCAGCCACACCAAGTGGAGAAGAGGCGCCACCAGGCAAGCTGGGAGTAAAAGATCCCAGGTCTCCAGCCGCATTGCCTGACGCTGGCTGGGATGCGGAGGGGATCACCCCCGATCCCGAGGCTGATTGCGGTGCAGGCGGCGCAGGAGCATCATCCTTGAGTTCGGTGTTGTTCCCCACTGGCAGGCACATGAAATAACGCCCGATGCCATCCTTTGCAAGCAAATTTACACCTGAAATTGCACCCCCTAGGTCGGATGGTGAATGAAAAAGGTCAGGCTCTTAGCTGCGCACAAGCATTTGGACGCACATGCTCATAGAAATAAAGCAAATTGTAGCTGGGTAGGAAAACCAAATGAGGAATTAATCTAGATAAAAAGGTATCAAGGGTGTTAAGATTTACTGTTTCACCTAGCACTAGTCCTTGTATATTTTTATTTGATGGTGCATCGACGGTCTCTTTTGCTTGTCTTTCCAACTTCTTACGATGGTAATCATCCATTGTTTTAGCATTAAGCTCCAGCCTTTTCTCCAATGGCATATTTGCATATCGTTCTCGTGTTTTTTGTGCTTTCTACTTCTTTCGTTCGGCGACAACATCATTGTCAGCCACATCTGGAAGTGAATGAAACGAAGCAAAATCAATGCAAAATTATCGTTGTTCAGTGAAGGAAGTGAATGAACAAAGCAAACAAGATGGTGACATACCATTTCTTTGTCGCCTAGCATCACATCTAGGCAAAGCCGAATTGTGAGCATTAGTCACGTTGCTTAGCAGAGTTCGAGGATCCATGAATCGATCGTAAAACAATTGCTTATCTAGGGAGTATAGATAATAACATAATTTAGAAGAAGGTAACAAGTCTATACTATAATGTAATATACATATTAGACCTCAACGTACCATTGAAACCTAGGCTAGCTGAACAGACCGGGGAAGGTGCTGCACGGATGGCGTCGCGAGTCACGGCGAGAAGACAACGTCTTCTGTGTGATGGAGATCGGCGGCGTCATGGCAAGAAGACGGCAGAACACAGCAGTTTGGACTATGGTGGCGGCCGACGGGTTTCGGCAGCGACGCTACGTGGAGCGACAGACAAATGTGGAGGGTTGCGGCCACGTGAGGAGCGACGGGCAAATGTGGAGGGCTGCGGCCGCGTGAAACAATTGAAATAGGAAAGCTCAAACAAGCGAATAGGAAAGCTCCATAGCGGAAGGAAAGTGCACCATGATTAGGCAAGCTCCCTAGCGGAAGGAAAGCGCGATCCGTGCGCGGGACATCAGGGTACATTTGAAGGAAAGTGCAGACAAGGAAAGAGTATACGCGGGAGGATGCAACAAATCAGGGCGCGGGTACGCAAGGGTGGGTATACAACTGCGCTTGATAACAAAAAAAATTTGGTTTTCAGCGGAAACATTTTAGAATAGAGAAAAATTTGTCTATCCCAGGATTCGTCTAGCTCTTTTGGGTGGGCCTCACCTGACACGTGGGTCCTCTGTGAGGGGTGGGTATGGTTTACGTTGGGTGAGAATTGTTCTCAATTCTTTCTGCCTTTATAGTATAGATAAGTTTGTAAGCGGTCCAAAAGACTCCGCGCATGTAATGCTTGGATGGACACCTCGATGTTGTCATGTTTTAATGAATAAATTAGGGATGTTGTGTTCAAAGTTTCGCCTTGTGCTGAATACCAATCTTGTGTGTTATGTTGTGGAGATTATGCTCACCAACATTCACCACCATTGCAAAAGCGTACCGAGAATTATAACGAAAAATGTGCAGTTCGGCCTACAGCAAAAACATCTTGGAATAACCTCGGTGTTGGAATTTTTCGGGCATGTTAACGTTGGAATTGAACCTCGGGTTGAATACCAATGTAGGAGCTCATTAATTTTTGCACTTGGTGACCAAAAATGGGAGTTTTTGCTAGTAAGGGCAGAGAGTTATGAATTTTCTAGTAACTCAGTTGTGCTGTCCGGTTTTCACCAAGTTGATGCTATGAGTTTTCGTTTTGCATATTCTTCTTGTGGATATTGCGAACAAGCTTGTGAATATATAGCTAATGAAAATCTCATGGATTTCAGATGGTGGGACAAACTCATGCTTCTCCCAATGGTTTTGGTGCAAGTGGGAGTGACGCTCAGCCTCCTTCTCCCAGCATGACCATTCAAGAGCAGTTTATGGTCAACCAAACGGAGGTGATGCGGCAGCTCTTGCAAACGCAGCAGCAGCTTACTCAGTAGCTGCAGAACAATCCCAGTGGGGAGAACGTCGACGGCCAGCCTCGAGTCACTAAGTATGAGCATTTTTATGCCATGAAGCCCCCGACTTTCGAAGAGGCCAAGGAGCCACTGGCTACCGATGCATGGATCAGGGCCATCGAGGCCAAGTTCTCTGTGTTCACCTTGCCCTGCTCCGTGGAGCGTAAGGCCAGCGTCGCTGCCCTCCAGCTCCATGGTGCAGCGTTGATATGGTGGGAGAACTTCAAGACCATGATTCCTATCGGACATCAAATCACGTGGGCTGAATTCAAGCAGGCCTTCAAGGAACATCACATTCCTAAATGTCTCATGGATAGAAAGATGAAAGAGTTGCTTGCTCTAAAGCAAGGTTCTGATCGGTGTATGAGTATGCTAAGAAATTCAATTCCCTGTGTCAGTATGGTGGGCATCATGTTGACAACGATGCCAAGAAGATAGAGCGTTTCCGTGATGGGCTACACGGGGATCTCTATGAGAGGCTTAATCTTTATGAGCCTAACAATTATCAGGATCTTGTGAACAAGGCCATTTCTCAAGAGGATGCCATGTCCAAAGCCCAGAGGGGTAGAAAGAGGCAGGCTGGATTCACTAATACTGGTGGGTCGGGCAAGAAATTCCGCTTTATCAAGAAAGGTACTCAGGGTCCTCCCCAGTCATCTTCAACTGGACACTGGAGGGTGACCCTGTCTCAGAACAAGCCATCTGGGAACTTTCAGTTCCGTAAGGCACAGCAGTAGCCCTACAAGCCTAGTGCACCCCCAACTAACGACAATAACACCAGTGCTATCAAGGATTGTCGCTGTTATAATTGTGGGCAACCCGGGCATTTCATCAATGAGTGCCCCAAGCCCAGGCAGAACAAGTAGATTGAAAGCTTAGGATTTTGTCATGGGAACCAAGGCAAGAAGCCCATGGTGCAAGTCAAGCAGGGCAAACTCAACTTCACCACCTTGGTTGATGTTCCAGAGGGAGCGGCAGTGCTGACGGGTACATTCTCTATCCGTGATCACCCCATTAGAATTTTGTTTGATTCTGGAGCAACCCATAGTTTCATTAGTTAAAGTCTAGTGAGAAAGTTGGGATTACACTCTTGTCATACCAAAGATTCTTTCGTCGTAGCCACGGTGGGAGGAAGATTCCTCTCCAACACTATAACCAAAGTTGTCCCTTTGCAGCTTGGCAGCAAAACCTTCTTAACCAACCTGATTCATTTGGGGTAGGGAGGTCTAGATGTGATTCTAGGAATGAATTGGTTGACCCAACATCAAGGTGTTTTGGACATTGCTACTAGAATGATAGAAATCCATTCCCCTACCAGTGGTCATACCATCTTGTACCTACCCAAGGTAGAAGGCACAAATCCTTGTTCCTATGCTACCGTAACCATCCAACTAGAAGACATTCCAGTAGTGTGCGAGTATTTAGACGTCTTTCCCGATGACTTGCCTGGTATGCCACCAGGCAGGGACGTCGAATTTGTCATAGAACTTCAGCCAGGCACCGCACCAATATCTAAAAGGCCTTACCGAATGCCACCCAAAGAGCTGGCGGAGTTAAAAATTCAATTGCAAGAATTGCTTGATAAGGGGTATATCTGCCCAAGTTCTTCTCCTTGGGGAAGCCCTGCTCTTTTTGTGACAGAAAGATGGTAGTTTGCGGATGTGCATTGACTATCGTCCACTCAATGCGGTGACAATCAAGAATAAGTATCTGTTGCCCCGCATTGATGTGCTCTTTGATCAATTGGCTGGTGCCAAGGTCTTTTCCAAGATCTTTTCCAAGATTGATCTTCGATCATGCTATCATCAAATCAAGATTCGGGCAAGTGACATTCCAAAGATAGCCTTTTCCACCCGATGCGGTCTTTATGAATTCCTAGTAATTTCATTTGGTCTCACCAATGCACCTGCCTATTTCATGTACCTTATGAACTCAGTCTTCATGAATGAACTGGACAGGTTCATAGTGGTCTTCATCGATGATATTCTCATTTATTCCAAGAGCAAAGCCGAGGATGCGAAGCATCTTCGCATTGTCTTGCAGCGATTGAGAGATCACAAACTCTATTACAAATTCTCTAAATGTGAGTTCTGGCCGGATAGTGTGAAGTTTTCGGGTCACACTATTTTTATGGATGGTATCTCCGTGGATCCTAACAAAGTGCAAGAGGTCATGGATTGGAAGCCACCCAAGTCAGTACATCAAATCCGTAGTTTTCTGGGTCTAGCAGGCTATTACCGTGGGTTTATTCCGGATTTCTCCAGAATAGCTAAACCCATGACTGAATTATTGAAGAAGGGTGTCAAGTTTGTGTGGAGTGAGGAGTGTGACCAAGCTTTCCATACCTTGAGAAAACACTTAACCTCAGCTCCTGTATTGACTCAGCCGGACATGTACAAACCGTTTGAGGTCTTTTGTGATGCTTCGGGCACTGGTCTTGGTTGCGTGCTTATGCAAGAAAACTGAGTCATTGCCTATGCCTCACGGGCACTTCGACCTCATGAGAAGAACTATCCTACTCATGACCTTGAGATAGCAGCAGACGTGCAGGCCTTAAAACTTTGGTGGCACTACTTGATGGGTAATCACTACAATATCTACACCGACCACAAGAGTCTCAAGTATATTTTCACTCAATTTGATCTAAATATGAGGCAAAGAAGATGGTTGGAATTAATCAAGGATTATGATTTGGAAGTCCATTATTATCCTGGCAAAGCTAACGTGGTTGCGGACGCGCTTAGCCGCAAGCATTGCAACTATGTGACGTTAGAGTCAAAGAATGAAACTTTATGTGAAGAAATGAGGAAGCTTAGCTTGGAAGTGGTCAATCATGGTAGGTTACATGTTGTCTCGATCAAATCTCCTCTCCATCAGAGAACTGCTATAGCTCAACTCATTGATGAATAGGTTCAGAAAATCAAACAGAAATTGGAAGAAAAAGACCCCAAGTATGGTTGTTTCCAGAGGGGTGACAAGGGAGTTGTTTGGTTCAGACAAAGACTAGTGGTACCTCGGGATCAATACCTAAAGAATGAAATTTTAGATGAGGCCCATCTCTCTAAGTTCACCATTCACCCCGGAAGTACTAAAATGTACCGAGACCTTAGAGAAAACTTTTGGTGGTCAACTATGAAGGGCAAAATAGCCGAGTATGCATCCGGATGTGATACATGTCAAAGAATCAAGGCTAGTCACCTAAAGACTGCAGGTCAAATGCAACCATTGTCCAATCCTGCATGAAAGTGGGACGATATCAGCATGGATTTCATTGTCGGATTACCGCTCACGCCCAGGAAGCATGATTCCATTTGGTTAATAGTGGACCGGCGTACCAAGACCACTCACTTTATCCCCGTTCACACTACCTACTCAGCTGAGCGCTACGCAAAAATCTACATTGATCTTGTAGTGCGCTTAAACGGTGATCCCAAGACTATCCTGTCAGATCGAGGCACTCAATTCATTGCTCGCTTTTGGGCACAAGTGCACGAATCTTTGGGAACCAAGCTAATCCATAGCTCCAGCTATCATCCTCAGACTGATGGTCAGACGGAAAGAGTAAATCAAATAGTAGAAGATATGTTGAGAGCTTGTGTCATTCATTTTGACAAATCTTGGGACAAATGCCTAGCCCTAGCAGAGTTTGCTTACAACAATAGTTATCAAGCTAGTTTGAAGATGGCACCGTTTGAATCCTTGTATGGAAGAAGGTGTCGTACCCCTTTGAATTGGTCACAAGCGGGTGAACGAACCTTGTTTGGCCCCAAGCTAGTACAAGAAGCCGAAGAAAAAGTGAGTGTGATTAGAGAAAATCTGAGAGCAGCTCAGATGAGGCAAAAGAGTTACCATGACAAAGATAAAGCATCCCGAGAGTTTGAAGTTGGTAATTATGTATACCTAAAGGTATCTCCGACCAAAGGTGTACAACGCTTTGGAGTAAAAGGGAAATTGGCTCCACGCTGTATTGGTCCTTATGAAGTCACCGAGAAGTTTGGTACTGTTGCCTACCGTATTCGACTTCCTGACCGATTGGCTGCAGTGTACGATGTGTTTCACGTCTCGCAATTGAAGAAGTGTGAGCAAATTCCGGAGGCCCAAATAATTGAGGAGACCAATGCAGAAATAGAACCAGATCTATCCCTAGCAGAGTATCCAATGAGAGTATTGGATCATAAAGAAAGACAAACCTGGAGAGAAAAGGTGAAGATGTACAAGATACAATGGAGTCACCACACCGAATAAGAAGCTACGTGGGAGACCGAGCTATTTCTAAACACTAAGTACCCCGACTTTCTTCCAAGTCGAACTCGTGAGTAAATCTTCTTCACGTACTCTTGATTTCGAATCTCGGGACGAGATTCCCGTTAAGGGGGGTAGGTTGTAACACCCCGTGTTTTTGCTCAGTGGTGTTTTGTGCTAATGACCCTGTTAACACCTCCTCTAACCACCCATAAGAGTCCTAGGTTGACCCATGGTCAAAACCCTAACTCAAAAACCCTAATGTTCCATGACCCCCTAGTGCTAGTGTAGATTTTTAGCACGTTCGCCAAAATTTCCCTAAACACTTCAAAACCACCCAAAGGGAAAATGTGCAGAATGTCAAGGCGCACAACTTTGTTGTTGATTGGAATTTGAAATTCAAAGAAATTTTTGGTGAAAACGCTTTTGAATGTGTCCTCCTCCTGTTCATCGGCGGCGAGTTTTTGGCCAACTTGGCATACCATTCTTGCTCGATTCCTTGGATAAAACCCCTATCAGCCTTTGCAAATGTTATGGAGGGTAACTTGCTCAACAACTTTGGTATTGAAGGTTCAAGTAACTTCAGTTTGAAATTTTGGAGAAAATTCAGTTTGATGAAGGCTAAACGCAACTGTCTAGAAAGCTGGCGTTCCCGCGCACGACGTCGCCCGCGCACCGCAACGTCGGCCGCGCCGTACTCGGTCCGCGCGCGCACGCTGAGGCGCCAACAAACCCAGCGGTCCGAGGCCCGCATCGGTGACACTGTGCACTAGATGCCTGTGATGCTTGCATGGAGGACTAGGTGAGGACCATGTGTGGTTCGAGGACCGGTGGATGGTCGCTTCCTTATGTGATCAGTGATTGACAACGTTACGTGGACTGATTCTTGGCTAAGTATTGCAGGTGCAGGTTGCGGCTTGACTGGTGTTAGTGCAGGTGAAGAACAAGCGCGAAAGGTCGTCGCCGGTGAGGCCTCCAAGTGTGGAGAAGACAAGTAGGCTTCGTTCGAGGGACCCGGTGGCATGAACAGCAAGATGAAGTCATGTACGGTTTCTTGGTAGAGCCTCAAAACCAAGGTCGAGCCGGGTCTACGTGGGAGCCGAGTCATGAGTAGAGATTGGCGGAGGCTACACAGAGTTCGCGGGGTTTCCGGTGGTTCACCGGAAAACCACTGGGTTCCTTGGTTGATCCACAAAGCCAAGACCGAAGAACCGAAGACGGTCTTTGCCAGCAGGCTGCATCGGGTCCGACCGGTCCGACCCGGTGTGTGACGATGCGTCCGGAATCTTCGAAGCGGAGGACACGCGTCGGGATCGCAAGGCTTGCGTCGAGGCTAAGAAGGTTGCGGTCGCCGGGCATCCGTCTGATGGAGAAAGCTTGAAGACTTCAAAAACCGCCCTTGAGGGGCTTGTATCCCTAGTTGTTAGGAAAGGGTATTTTAGACTTTCGGTTGCCTCCATATAACCCATGAGGTGAGAGGATGGCAGCCAATCTCTTGGAACCCTAGTTCATTTGCTTTCCTATTTTCCCTTCCTATTTTCTTAGGATTTCCATAGTACTAACTTGAGAGCTTCATGGTGAGATCTAGTGAGAGAGTTGGATGATCGGGCGGCAAGCTAGACCTTGTATGAACCTTCTTGGTATGTATAGATGATTCGACGTGGTTCCTCGAGGCATTGTCGTTTTGTTCCCGGTTGTTCTTGGTGGTGATTTTCGGAGCCCTCTTTTGGTGGTTTTCTTGGAGTGTTTTCGGGACCTTGCTCTTGGGTATTTGATGGGGAAAATTTGTGGGAAATGAGGATCATGTGTGGTTCGAGGACCGGTGGATGGTCGCTTCCTTGTGTGATGAGTGATTGACAATGTTGTGTGGACTGATTCTTGGCTAAGTATTGCAGGTGCAGGTTGCGGCTTGACTGGTGTTGGTGCAGATGAAGAACAAGCGCGAAAGGTCGTTGCCGGTGAGGCCTCCAGGTGTGGAGAAGACAAGTGGGCTTTGTTCGAGGGACCTGGTGGCCAGTGGGGTGTTGACGGTGAAAATCCGCCAACCTAGCCATGAGTTTACCTTCGGTGTTGGCATGAATTTTATACCTTATCCATTGGTACTAACCCCCGTGGTATAACAAGTTCACGTGTGCATGTCGGTTTTGGAGTTTAATGTTTATGCAGGGTTTTAGTGTTGAATGCAAGACTTTCGGGATAAGTTCATCAAGCACCTCATGACCGTACCTTGAAGCCCCGTACAAGTCATGCAATGAAGCAAACTTAACTCCAAGAAGTCGGGGACTTGATCCGAGAAGACGACGGACTCCGGGGACCCGACCGTAAAAGTGCCGAATCTTGCAAGACAAGGAGTTGAGTCCAATTCGGAGAGAAACCGACGACATGTACCTACATGTAGAAGGGGGAAACATCCGGGAAGCAAGGGAACCGACGTGGGGCAAAGGAGCCCACGGGCCGGGCCTAATTGGGCCCGGGCCGGCCGGCCCGGGCCCGGTCGGCCCGGAGCCCATTTTGGGCCCAAACACCCTCTCCTTTGCCCTAGCCGCCAATCAGGCTATTTATAGTCCCCTGACCGAGAGCCACGCAGAGAAGATTTCGTCTTCGGCCGCCGAGAAGCATAGAAGAGAGGGACACCATCTCGGAGAGGAGAGGGTCGAGCTAGTTGACTAGGGTTCCCCTAGCCGACGTGGGAACCTTGCACGGAAGACCACGTCGGAGTTCCCGGAGCTAGAAGCAAGATCAAGGAAGGATCCCGGTGGTGATCTTGTGTATGTATCATTGTTATAGTTGAATTATCTAGTTGAATCTTTTCTCAGCGATCAAGTGTTTCCTCGAAGATTTCGTTTTTCGATCGGCTTTGCTTATTCCAATTCTATTCGCGCGATAGATTACATAGGGTGTTCTTGTAGCCGCGGTGGCTAGAGGTACACGCCGGATCTTCCGAAAGAATCTCGACTTGTCTTTTGACTCGCCCTAAGCTCCCCGCATGAATAGGGATACGTTGTGACGAACGGGGGTCTCGAAAGGCGGATGTTTTCGGATTTGGACGGGAAACCACGATTTAAAGAGGCTTTTATTAAGATTCGATTTGCTACTTCTTCTCTTGCTTGGAACTTCAACAAAAGGCTTACCCCGATCCCTCTAGATCGGTTTATCTACCCAATCTTACTTTGTTTTCTCCGGTTTTTAGTAGATTAGATTCGTTTTGTGTCTTTTACTTAGATGCATTAGGTTCTTTATTGAAGATTGAAGTTATTTGGCTTTAATAGATTAAGTCTTGCGTCACACATTTGTTCCACGGATTCGATACCTTGGGTTCACCACTCGAGGGAAGAAGGGTCCCTTGACTACGACGGGAGACTTGTACGCTTGCGAGTCACGAACGAACTTTGATACAATTATTAACCGTCAACAAGCCCCTTTTTCTGGCGCCGTTGCCGGGGAGCAAGTGATCAAGATTTGATTTTTTATTGCTTTTTTTTGTAATTTTCAGTATTCTTTTTGTTTTTATTTTTGCATCTACTAAATTTTGATCATCCTCAAAATACATCTAATCTAGTTTGTCTAACTCTAGTCTTTATAGATTTGTTTTGTTTTCTAGATTTTGCATACTTTGTTTATTGCTAACCCTAACAGGAGATGGACGGCTACCTCTCCAACAAACCCAATAATTTTGTGGATGATCCGGAAAAAACTTTACGAGCTAAGGAGACGCGAAGCACATCAAGCTAAAAAGCCGGATTTTGTAGATTCGGAGTCGGAAGACAAAGGATCGCAGGAATCTCCGAAGAATTCACCACCTCAAAGTCCGCGGGAGAATCGACCTCCACCAATGGGTGACCAACCACCGAAGAACGCAAGATTGGGGAGCTATGCACCCCGGACATCATCGACCTACCAATCTTGAACCTCGAGGAGATCGGAAGACCGTTCGAGATCAAGACCTCAACAATCCGCATGGTGCAACATTCACCCTTCACCGGCAAAGAGGATCCGAACGTTCACCTCCAAGCATTCATTCAACTATGTCAGACTTTCAACATGGATGGGGTGACTCAAGATCAAATGAGGGCAAGGCTTTTTCCGTTTTCACTACTCGGGAAGGCTTTGCAATGGTTCCACTCTCAACCGGCGGAGACGGTGCAAAATTGGAACACATTGATGAAGGCTTTCATGAAGGAATACTACTCACCGGGTAAAACTCAAAGCTTGCGTAATAAGATTGCCACCTTTGTTCAATATCCTACAGAAACTATCTCGGAGGCATTCGAGCGCTTCAACGAGTACACCCGGACGGTTCCACATCACAAGTTCCCGAAAGAAGACCTCGTGCAAAAGTTCTATCAAGGACTCACCATGGCGTCAAGGACGATCATCGATGCATCAGCGGGAGGATCTATCATCGAGCTTACACCGACGGAAGCTTTCACGCTATTCAAGAAGGTCGCGGATAATGACACGTGGGCGTCATCCGGGCGCCTACATCCGGTTCAACCCATGGGGAACGTCAAAGGAGTCTTGCAAGTGGAGAAGGAAGACATACTTGAGTGCAAGATCGACTCGCTCATGAGGAGGTTGGAGAAGATGGAGATGGAAAAGAAAGAGGCTCAAGACTTGAAGGCCGCCGAAGCAAGGTCCACATGCGAAGAATGTGGAGAGTATGGCCATGTCCGCAAAGATTGTCCGAGGAAGCCAAAGTGCTCGACTACATGAGGAAGGGAGAATTGCCGAACTTCCTCTACGGGCAAGGTAGGCCTCAATTTAATGCAAGCTCATCTATTCCTAACGCGGTTCCGCTTCGGATACAATTGAAGGAGTTCATGGATGAGCAAGCTAAGATCACAAGGACACCGTCACCAAGTTCAAGGCCATAGACAAGGTGTTGGAGAACATCGATAGCAAAGTGACGGTGGTCGGAAGTTCCAATCATCAAGTGCTCAACATGATGAAGATGCTCGAGATGCAAGTTGGACAACTTGCGGGGTGCCTCACTAATGATGAAGGGAAGCTTCCGGGACAACCCAAATGTCCCGAATCGGCGAAGGCCATTCAAACACGTTCGGGGAAGGAGACCGAAGATCCGGAACGTTCAGCGGGAGCAAGGATGCTTAAACCATCCACCGAGGTGGAAGGAGCCGCTAAAGAGAAGGTTACGGGGATCGTCACCGAGGAACCCGAATTCGAGATGCCGGAGGATGACACGAGGATACCGCAACTCAAGCCATGCTACTTCCGAGGTAAACTTGACAACCACTTTGAGAAGTTTGTGGAAGTTGTGCGTAGACTTAGCGTCAACGTGCCATTACTAGATGCCCTACAAGTGCCTACATATTCTCGTTACTTTAAAGACATACTTGCAAATAAATATGAGATAGCAACACTCGGGGTAGATCATGTCAAAATGTCCGAGGAGTGTAGTGCGGCTATTGCTTATGGGCTAGAGAAGCAAAAAGACCCGGGGTGCCCCACAATTCCATGTTCGCTGGTTTTTTCAACTTGGAGAAGGCGTTATGCGACCTTGGAGCTAGTGTGAGTGTCATGACAAGGGATGTGTTCGAGAAGCTACGCCTACCGATGGAGCCTACGGGAATATGTTTGGAGTTGGGAGACAACTCCATTCGCTATCCCTTGGGCATTGCCGAAGATGTACCCGTGAAGATTGGACACCACTTCATCCCCGTCGACTTCGTTGTGCTCGAGATGGGAGAGAGGGAGAAGCCGCCGCTCATCCTAGGGAGGCCGTTCCCCGAAGACCGTGGGAGCTACTATTGATGTTGGCAAGGGGGAGATCATGTTCGATATCAACGGAGAAAAGAGTTCCTTCAAGTTCCGTCCAAGGATTGAGGCATGCAACATGATTGGAGTGAAGGGAGAACCAAAACAAACGGAGGGGCTGAAAAAAAAGAAGGAGCCGAAAAAAAATGAACGTAACGAAAATCAAAGAAGGTGTTGCATCCGTCAAGACAAAGGAAGAGAAGCCACCTGTGAAGACCAAAAAAATGACTAAGCCAACTAAGCCGGAAGACAAGCCCGCGCCCAAGATGGTGCGGAAGTGGGTACCCAAGATTGCAACGCCCGCAAAGAGCGTTGATCCGGAGTAATCAAGTGAAGAAGTCTAGCTATAGACTATAAACGAAGCGCTAGGCGGGAGGCAAACCGTTTCGTCGAGTCAAGAATAAACTACGGGAGGACAACCCGATTCCAGGTTTTTCGAGTATTTTTAATAATTTAGTTTTTGAGTTTTATTACGCAAAGACATTAGACTTAGAAGTCGTTGAACAATATTAGAGACATAATTCTTGATTGAATGTTTGCTTTATCATAAACCCTTTGCATGAACCATCCTATGTGCTTGTTTGATTCTTTTCTTTTCGAGAAACCCTCAACCAAATAATTTCAGAACCTTAACTCAACCTTTCACCCTCATTATGGTGCTGAGGTTGACTTATTTTTCATGCTAAAACCACACGAGTAGAGCCACGATTTATATTTAAGTGTTAATAAAATTCAGCACGTGGTAGGACTCGCGTGAACCTAGAAATCAAAGCTTTTGGTTGGTTCTAAAAATCTTTATCCTTGGTTTCTCTAGGATTAGAATCTTTCTTATTTAGCCAAAATTAGAACCTAAACCTATGCCCCCGTGATCAAGCCGGGAAAACGTTCGCTCTCAACTGATGAAAGCAAACTATACCGGTGAGACCGAAATCGACGTAGTCGAAAAATATTTTCGACTTACATTTGTTTTTAATGGTTTAAAAACTTCTCTAAAATTATGCTTGAGCTCTTGAATGGCTCTGAAAAATATTTTAAATTTCGAATTAGAGGAGTGCTTAACCTTAAACACACCTAAATGGAGGCAATCTAGTTTGAATTAATCTTGCATGCACCATTGGATTCCCTTTTATCAACTTTCACCAATTCCACATGCAAAGGACAAGCATGGTGGGCAGCAAGCATCAACTTTGCAGGATTTTCATGGTGGCATGTGAAGCAAGTGGAGCTAGGGAGCATGGACATGACCCAAAGCATGGAGCATCAAGTGGGAGGACCAATAATTCAAGAAAAGGAGTGGACGAGAGTGTTTGGGCGGTGCAACTCGTGGAGCACGCGGGCGGGGAAAGTTGCGAGAGGCGAAATGATCGTGCTTTGGGAGAAAGACGCGGCGGGGAGGAACCGGAGGACCCCCGGGCCGGTCGGCCCGAGCCGGCCGGCCCGACCTATTTAAGGAGCCCCCGGCTCCCGTTTTCTCGCAGCAAGCTTCCCTCTCCTTCCCTTGTTTGTGTGTTCAAGTTTGTGTGCTCGGAACCTCCGTAGACTTAGCCAACCATCCTAAGCTTGATAGCTCAAGAAAAAAATCCACATCCTTAATCCACTCAAAGTCCACATCCGAAGCAAAGAGTTTAAGTGCCTAGTTTACCGGTTGCAACCCGGAATTTTAGTTGAAGAAAGAGTGCAAAGCAACCATGTGGAAGAAGACCACAAGTCTCTTCTCCAAGAAGAAGAGTTCGTCGTCGTCCAAGCCGTCATCAACCACGTCTTCGAGGAGGCACTCGGTTTCCGAGTCTCCCCGGAGCATGGAGACGGACACGGCACCACCGAGGAGGAACGATGCTCTCCTCCTTGGTGGTATGAGGGCTGCGAGAAGCACTTCCATGAGGTTCACCGAACCTCGTGGGCACACAGAGTAGCAGCCCGCGCCACCACGACGATCGACTCGCTCAACCGCACCACCTCCTTACACCCCGACACACTCTTCGAATGGCTTCATCATCTTGTCGGCGGAGGAGGAGGAGAGGCTCGCCAATCTTGAGAAGAGGCTTGTGCCGAACGTCGAGTTCGACGACCAAGCACTCTACACCTTGGGTTTTTGCACCGACATATACTATATGTTGGGGCACCTCGGATGGGTGCGGTTCTCCAACGGAATATCGGTGGACACCCATTTGGGTTACGCCTTGGAAATTTTGATGACTATTGCACCCATCGTTGATGATGATGGGGTGCAAAGCTTGTCATTCCATTTGGAGGGAATCGAACAAGTGGTTCCCTACGAGCACGTTAGGGAGCTGCTTGGATTCCACAAGGGAGCTCCGGAGAAAGTTAACGTGCCACCCGACATGTTGGCGGGATTTTGGAACATGATCTCCAGAGAAGCCCATCAACAACGCAATTGCATCCGCAACCCCATTATCCGGATATTTCACTCTTGGATGTGCAAGAGGGTATTGGGGAGGATGAAGGAAACAAAGGTGACCGACACGGAGTTGAATTGGCTATACTCGTCTTTAATAGCCAGGCAGCCAATAGACCCCTCTTACCTCGTGATCAACCGTTGGTGTTGTGAAGCAACATCGGGGGCGGGTAATATTGGTTCGGGGTGTTACCTCTCCATGTTGGCCTTTTCCTTGCGGCCGGGGATCGCAAGAAACCCCGCTCACCTTTTGCGTGGTACCTCTCTCGGTTTTGAGTATTTGCGGCAAGGCAAATACATTAGTGGAGATGAGAGAGGAGGTTATCGGTTGGCCATAGTGAACCTACCCCTTCCGAATGAGAGGCTTAGGCTTTTCACCGAAGGAAGGGAAGATTGGTTGGAAGAGGGACTACTTGTCCCTGCAAGGAAGAACAAAAGAGGAAGAATCGTAGAGGAGGGAACATCCTCCGCACAAGCGAGTGGAGCACAACCCAATGTGCAACCATTCGGCGGGGTCCCTCTTCCGCCAAGTTATTACGGAGGGTCACAAGGACAAGCATGGGGGGGGGTGGTGCACCGGTACCCCCACAAAATTATGTTGTGCCCAACGCTAACTTCGCGGAGTCCTACGCTCATCATCCCCAACCACAACAAAGCATGGCCATTATTGGAGGGTATGCTGCAAAAAATGCTCAAAACATCGCAGCCATCCAAGCTAACGCAGCTCAACTCGGTGAAGGCAACGCAAATATTGCCTTTGAACTTGGACGCCTTCACCTTGTGGAGCCAAATCAATTCGTCGGAGGAAGCGTCCAATCGTATTATGAGCAAGGGTATTATTATCAAGATTATCAACATCAACCACCGGCGGAGGACTAGAAGATTTAGGAACTTTAGTTTTCTTTTCTTTTCTTTTTCTCTGTAATTTTCAGCTTTTGCTTATGTGTGTTTGCGTAGTATTTTCTGTTTTTATTTAAATTTCAGCAAGCATGTTTGTTTATTTTCAGTTTGTATTTCAACTTGATGTCACCATTAATAAAGACACCACCTTGATTATATCATTGGAAAAGTTACAAAATTCGTGCCATGGTGATATATGATTAAAATTGCAGCTTTGTTCATCTTTGTAATTGATTTATGCATGTTTAAGCTAGTGCTCTCTTAAAAATACAGATCTGAATTTATTTAAATGCTAGCTTAATTTTCAGCGGAGGTCATGATTAAAATAAAGACCCATAGTGTTTTATGTGCTCTCAAGTTATGAATAGATTAAAGATGTCTTTTATGCTCAAAAATATCGCTAACCTTGTCACAAATATCACTTGTGTGTTGCTCAACCTATTCAAAGCCTTATATATATTTGGGTGCATAAACCTTAGTGTACAAGATTTATTTTTGACTGAGTTATTGCAGGCCATGATTTCTCTGGCCCGGGACTAAGAAGCTGGTCATTCCATTTTAGCGTATCTATCTTTTTGCTAGCCTTTTATCCGTGCATTGTGTATCCCCGCATCGGTGATCTCACAAACTTCGCCGGATATCCACCCTTAAATCAAATATCATCTTTTGTGATTACCCCCTTGACCACAACCTATTGTTGAGAATGGATCATCAATTCAAGGAAGATCGCAAGACGGTGCCAACATTGAAGATTTCAAGTATCTCTCCAAGGAAAAATATCTCCGATACCTACCTTATTTTTCGCCTCTTTGCTCGAGGACGAGCAACGTCTAAGCATGGGGGAGGAGGTAGGTACGGTGCAGTTTTAGAGTTCAAAGGGGAATATTTTTTTTAAAAAAATGATGATGAAAGGAAAAAAAATCCAGCGATACTCATGACTTTCAAGGTAAATAAATAAATAAATATATATATGAAAGAAAGAAAGAAAGAAAGAAAAGAATGAGAAATATGAGAAAGAAAAAAAAATGTGCGTAAAGTAAACTCCCCAGCTCTCTAAAAGTGCATTCAAGGCTTCAAGTTAAAAAGATCCATTCTCATTTTCCAACCATGTGCAATCCGATAACGAGGACTTCCTTTATGCCTTGGGATCACTCGCCATTTGCACATGTCCACTTATCTAAAAGTGTGTGTATTTTTCTCTTTCCCCTCCTTGATTTAACATTATTTTCCAATGACCTTTTTGACGAGTCTCGGTAAGACCATGAGAAGCTTGTCTTGTTTTGACAACACCTCATTTATAAAATCTTGTTAGGACTAAACTTTCCCAAAGCTCCATATAAAGCCTACCACATATATATGAGAGGGAAAGGAGTAGAATATATAGGCTTGAGAGACAAGTGAGATGAGAGTTCATGAGCAATATACAAGATGATTTAAATTTGTGAATTTGGTTTAGCTTTTCTTTATCTCGTTCTTTATTTCAAAAATTCCGAGATCTATTTAAATCTTTGTGAGCATGTTAATACTTGTGGGATAAGCTTAATAAGAATCTACCCTCCGTAGAGATGAAGGCTAGCACATTATGGAACTTTAATGAATTAAAATTTTGAGAGCATTATGTTTTCACATGTGTGATCAAGTGCAAAGTTTAAACATTGTTTGGCAATGATGATATCCATCGAAGACTTACTCGAGGACGAGCAAGGTTTAAGCATGGGGGAGATGTTGACGGTGAAAATCCGCCAACCTAGCCATGAGTTTACCTTCGGTGTTGGCATGAATTTTATACCTTATCCATTGGTACTAACCCCCGTGGTATAACAAGTTCACGTGTGCATGTCGGTTTTGGAGTTTAATGTTTATGCAGGGTTTTAGTGTTGAATGCAAGACTTTCGGGATAAGTTCATCAAGCACCTCATTGTGGACCAGGAGCGTCCCAGTGGTCGATGGATGATCGCTCCTCACTGATGAGTGATTGACAACGGGTGTTGGACTGACTCTTGGCTTAGTGCGCGAGAGTGCGGCCGCGGCCTAGTTCGTGTTGTTGCGGGTGAAGAACGGGCGCGAATGGTCTTCGGACTTGAGGGGGCCTCCGGGAGATGGAGAGACAAGTAGGCTCGGTTCGAGGGACCCGTGGACAGCGGGATCGGGTGCGGGCCACATGGTGGCGACACAAGCAAGACGAAGTCATGGACAAGTGAGCCGGTGCACGGTGGTGGTCGAGTCAAGTGGTTTGGAGGGGGCCCGGACCGGGCACGCGGGGTTTGGTGGTTTGCTCACAATACCATCGGCGGACGGTTTCTTGGTTTGGGCCTCAAGTCCGAGGGCCCAACACGACGGAGACGGGATCCGGCGTGTCGGGAAGCTTCGAGGCGGAGGACACGCGGCAGATCGCATGGCTTGCGTCGGGAGGGACGCGGGGGTGCGGCAAAGGCGTGGCCGTCCGATGGCAAGACCCACAAACATTACCTAAATGCCCCTACGTGGGTTGTATAGCCGTAGTTTAGTTAGGGGTAGTCGAGTCATTTACCACTCCGGCGGGACTCGATATATAAGCCATGAGTGTGTGTGGATGGCTCTCTCTCTCGCGACTTAGGGTTTCATTTGCTCCCTCCTCTTTCTCATTTTCGTAGCTATTTTTCCTTCTATTTTCTCTAGGCTAGCATGAGAGCTTAATGAGAGATTTGTTGAGAGGGATGGATGCTAGGGCGGGATGCTAGACCTTGTGAATCTTTCCCGGTTTGTATAGAAGATTCGGGTTGTTTTTCGTGGCTTTTTGTGCTTGTTTTCGTGCCCTTGTTCCCCGTGTGATTCCGCGGATTTGAGTGAGTTTCTTCCCGGATTTCTTTGAGGGAAACATGGATAGATGTCTTGTGCATCTTTGTGCTTGATCTTGTGCCCTCAAACGCCGGAAACCACTTCGATTCGTGAGTTTTCGTTCGGTGCTCTAGCTTTTGGTGGTGCTCAAAGGATTCACGATTCCCGGTGATTTAGGGAGTTAGGAGGCAAGATTTTTGGGGTATAGCATCCTTGTGTGACACTTTTCAAGTACCCAAACCCTTGTCTCTACAAACCTTCAACCGTCTCGGGAAATCCGATGATGATTTGGGGGGAGTTGACTTTCGGGGTCGGCGTTTTTCGGCTCCGTCCGCACTCGCGGACGGTCCGCGAGGACCAGCGGACGGTCCGCGCGGCTAGGGTTCGTCCCGTGTTCTTCGTGTTCTTGCTCGTCTTTCGTTTCGATCCGTCACGATTTTGGTTTTTGATTGGACGGAGTTTCGGACGGTCCGCGGTGTTGGGCGGACGATCATTCCGTTCGGAGGGAGTCCAACAAGTGGTTCCCTATGAGCATGTTAGGGAACCACGGATTCCATAAGGGAGCTCCGTGAGAAAGTTGACGTGCCACCCGCATGTTAGATGGATTTGGAATTTAATCGTGAGAAGCCCACCAACAACGCAATTGCATCCGCAACCCCATTATCCGAATATTCCACTCTTGGATGTGCAAGAGAGTATTGGGGAGGGAGAGGGACTAGTAGGTGTCTAATACCAGTTGAATTGGCTCACTTCTACTAATTGTCAGTGTTTCAGGTTAGATCCCCACACCTTATGATCATCCTATTGTGTTTCAGGCTGTCAGCCTGGGGTGACATATGTTCTGGGTGCCACCTTCCATGTTACCTTCCTCACTTCCATGCTGGGATTACAGGAACCCCACACCTTACAAACTTCTCAGATTGAATATTTGCGACAAGGTAAATACATTAGTGGAGATGAGAGAGGAGGTTTTCATTTGGCCACTATGAACCTACCCTTCCGATGCAAGGCTTAGGCTTTTCATCGAAGGGAGGGAAGATTGGTTGGAAGAGGGACCCTTGTCCCGCAAGGAAAAACAAAAGAGGAAGAATCGTAGAGGAGGGAACATCCTCCGCACAAGCGAGTGGTGCACAACCCAATGTGCCGCCATTCGAAGTGGGGATCCCTCCTCCGGTTATTACTATGAGGCCACAAGAGCAAGCATGGGGGTGGTGCACCCGTACCCCCACCAAATTATGTGGTGCTCAACGCAAACTTCGCGAGGCCCTACGCACAATATCCACAACCACAACAAAGCATGGCCATAATTGGAGGGTATGTTGCAAGAAACGCCCAAAACGTCGCAACATCCAAGCCAACGCTGCTCAACTTGGTGAGGGCAATGCAAATATTGCCTATGAGCTTGGACGCTCAGACGATGTGAGCCGAATCAATTCGCTTCTGAGGGAATGTCCAACCGCATTACGAGCAAGGGTATTACTTAATAAGATCATTAACACTAACCACCAGCGAGGACTAGAAAGATTAAGGAACTTTAGTTTTCTTTTCTTTTTCTCTTTCTCTCGTAATTTCTCGTGTTTTGTTTATGTGTGTTTGCGTAATATTTTCGTATTTATTTAAATTTCCAGCAAGTGTTTGTTTATTTTCAGTTTGTATTTGAACTTGATTTCATCATTAATAAAGACACCACCTTGATTATATCATTGGAAAAGTTACAAAAATTTGTGCCATGATGATATATGATTATAATTGCCGCTTTGTTTATCTTTGTAATTGATTTATGCATGTTAAAGCTAGTGCTCTCTTAAAATATGAATCTGAATTTATTAAATGCTAGCTTAACTTTTAGCTTTATAAGTTATGATTAAAATAAAGACCCATAGTGTTTTATGTGCTCTCAAGTTATGAATAGATTAATGGTTTTTATGCTCAAAAATATTGCCAACCTTGTCACAAATATCGCTTGTGTGTTGCTCAACCCATCCAAAGCCTAATATATATTTGAGTGCACAAACCTTAGTGTACAAAAGATTTATTTTTGAGTGAGTCATTGCAGGCCATGATTTCTCCGGCCCGAGACTAAGAAGCCGGGTCATTCCATTTTTGCGTATCTATCTTTTTTTTTTTGCTATCCTTTTTATCCGGTATCAGAATCCCCGCATCGGAGATCTCACAAACTCGCCGATATCCACCCTTAAAACCAAATATCATCTTTTGTAATTACCTCCTTGACCACAATCTATCGTTCAGAATGGATCATCAATTCAAGGACCCACATGAAAGTAACAAGAGAGAAAAGGAAAAAAAAAAGAAACAAACAAAAAGAAACTCCAACAAGCGATCGAAAGCCAAACAAAGGCAAAGAGCAAGATCACTTGAAGGAAACAAGTCTCGGACCCCTTAGGCAAGGGCAACGGCTCGACACATCCGAGACAAAGCAAAGCTCAAGCAAAGAGCACAAACCACCGAAACAAAGCTCGAAAACTCACAAAGAGCTCCCCACCGCACACAATGCAACTCCCCCCGGACGAATGCATGCAAGAAACCACATGAAACGGGCAGTCGCAACACTTTCAGCTCACACCGGTCAAACCGGTCATCACCACCGGTCAGACCGGTGCCCAACATATGTACAGGGACCGGCACTCACACCGGTCGGCCCGTGCTCATCACCGTCGGACCGGTGTACACCGGAGCCCGAAATGGCTCGAAACCACTCCGAAAACCTTCTAAACGCGTCCAACAAGCCATGTCAAGCTCAAACTTCTCCCCCTTGTTGGCAATGCATGAATCAAGCCAAAAATGCAAAACTTTCAACCTAGAGCTTCTCAAATATACAAAATTCAACATAGGATGCTACACATGTCCAAATGAGCAAGTTAGGTACTCTACGGCTTCGTATCGATCTCAACTACATGATCACCAAGTTTCACAACCATTGGACGAAGCTAAGATGGATTTTGGCAATTTTGCGAAAAACTTGCCTCTCATGAGCAAAGTCCTAAACATGATCAAAGCATATCAAAATGGCAAAACCACACGAACTTCATGCTAGGACGGCTATTCTAACCATAAGACCATCACAAACACCCACAAGCACCTCATGTCATGTCAAAGCCACCGAGCCATGTGCCTACTTCTATGTATGAGACTTCTCATTGGTAGGCATCATGCAACGGTTTAGCACCCAAAGCAAATTAAATTCAGCACATATGACATGGGAGCATATTTTCCAAGCATTTTTCATTTCATTTTCAGATTTGTAAATGGTACATGAAATGTCTTTGCGACAAAAAGGAACTTATGCTCCTCCACAAGATAAATCAAGAGGGCTAAACATTCATGATGGCAAATGAGCCTTTGGCCCCATATGATCAATAAACTAGCTATCCAATCCACAAATTAAGCATAGCAAGGCCACAAAAACATGTCAAGAGCATGTAAAGGCATTTACACATGAGAGAGCATACATGTGACATTTTTCAAAAGCATAGCTATCAACCATGGATTATTCATCAAGATCATCAAGAGCTAAGCCAAACTAACCGTAGCATACCAAACAAGCTCACAAAGACATAAATCTCATTTCATGGTGAACAATGTATATGAGAGAAGCTTTTCCTAACCAATGCATATGATACAAAATGCATGCAATCTAAGATACAAGGATGCCTATACATCATGCTACATATGCCATGCCAAAATGCAAGAAATGCATAAATGAAAAGCTATACATATGCTACAAACCGGCTCCCTCGAGGGGAGGCAAAACGGGCTCGACACCACAAGCGCAAGGAAGCTCCCACACACCCAACTCAAGAAATCAAACACACACCAAGTTCCCCCCGCAAACGAGTGAAAGTTGCTTGATCTAAGGGTTTGGTGAAAATATCGGCTAGTTGGTCATGTGTGGGTACATGGATCAAAGCTATCTTTCCTTTCTCAACATTGTCTCTCGAAAATGATACCTCACTTCTATGTGCTTGGTTTTGGAATGGAGCACCGGGTTCTTTGCAACGCTTATGGCATCGGTGCTATCACATTGAAGTGGGACATGGGTATACTCCTCACCAAAGTCACTCATGGTGTAGGTGATCCAAAGGAGCTGAGAGCAACAACTAGCAGCGGCAACATACCTCGGCCTCGGTCGTGGATTGAGCAACACTCGACTGCTTGCGGGAAGACCAAGACACCAAAGAAGAACCCAAAAATTGGCAAGTCCCAGAAGTGGACTTCCTATCCAACCGACACCGGCAAAATCCGCGTCTGAAAAACCATGAAGCGCCAAAGAAGAGGACGCGGAGTACCAAAGGCCGAAGTCGGGAGTGTGACGCAAGTACCGAAAATTCGCTTCACCGCTTGTCGATGCGAAGTCCTCGGAGACGCTTGAAAACGAGCGCACGGACACACCGAGAATCGTATGTCCCGGCCTCGTCGCCGTCAAGTAGAGGAGTGACCCGATCATGCTCCCGTACTCCTTCCGGTCCACGTGTTCACCTTTCTCGTCCGCATCAAGAGCCGTAGTCGTACTCATCGGCGTCGTCATAGCCTTGGAGTCCTCCATCTTGAACTTCCTCACAATGTCCTTGGTGTACTTAGCTCTGGTGCGGAAATGTTCCTTCCTTTGATTGCTTGATTTGTAGCCGAGGAAGAAGCGCAACTCGCCCATCATGCTCATCTCAAACTCCTCGCTCATATCATCCGCAAACCTCGCAACAAGAGAATTAGACGAGCCACCAAAGACAATATCATCCACGTACACCTGCACAATCAGGATATCTACCGTCTTGCCCTCGGCAAAAACAAGGTCTGATCGACCTTCCCCATCTCAAAACCTCTCTCAAACAAGAACCCCCTCAACCTGCCATACCAAGCTCTAGGTGCCCGCTTCAACCCATACGGCGCCTTCCTCAACTTGTACACCCCGTGGGGGTACCTCTCACTCTCAAACCCCGAGGCCGCCTCACATACACTTCTTCCTCCAACACTCCATTCGAGAAAAGCACTCTTCACATCCATTTGGTGCAACTTGAACCCTTTAGCCACGAAAAGGCTAGAAGGATTCTAATCGCCTCCAAACGGGCTACGGGAGCAAAGGTCTCCTCGTAGTCGATCCTCCTTCTCGACCGAACCCTTGAGCAACAAGTCTCGACTTGTTCCTCACAACCTCACCCTTCTCTCCCTCTTTGTTTTTCCACACCCACTTTGTACCAATCGGCTTACACCCCGGGGGAGGGTCAACCAACTCCCACACCCGATTCCTCTCAAAGTTCTCCAACTCCTCATGCATCGAGTTAACCCAATTGTGATCGGATAGTGCGTGTCCAATGTCTTTGGGCTCGAAAGAAGCAACAAACGCAGCATGAGCAAAATGGGAATTGTCTCGAACCCTCGACCGTGTAGTGCGTTCATTCATGTCGCCGATGATCCTCGAAGGCTTGGGTGATCCACTTGAACTCGCCGGGGAGGTTCTCGCCTCGAAGCTACCTCCCCCTCAACATCGGCTTCTCCTCGTTCTTGATTTGTCGTCGTAGGTGTAGCGAGGGTCCATCCATCATCGTAGTCGAAGTAGTGGGTACATGTTCGGCGGGGGCACCGCACCACCATCCTCATCATCACCATGTTCATGCTCCTCCTCCCGAAAGATCTCCTCGCCAAGCTCATCATCACCGCACACTCAAAGACAAGGCGACTACGTGGCTCTGTCTCGTCGAAGGTTACCTCGCAAGTCTCCACGATTTGGTTAGTTTCAAGATTGAGCACACGATATGCTCTAGAATGAGATGCATAACCAAAGAAAATGCCATCGACGGACCTAGCCTCAAACTTATCCAACTTCCTGCCTTTCTTCGAATGAAACACTTGCAACCAAAGACATGGAAGTGACTCACCTTGGGTGTGCGGCCATGCATCAACTCATAGCATGTCTTCTTCTTGTGCACTCGAGGTATATCTCGTTCGACACATAGCATGCGGCATTCACCGCCTCGGCCCAATACCTCCTCGGAGTCCTATGCTCATCAAGCATCGTCCGAGCCATCTCGCACAAGGTCTTGTTCTTCCTTTCCACAACACCATTTTGGGGAGGCGTATACGGACTCGAAAACTGGTGCTCAAGACCCAAGTCATGGCAAAAGGTTTCAAAACGAGAGTTCCTGAATTCCGAGCCATTATCACTGCGGATAGCTCGTATGGCATCTCCGTGCCTCTTGTTTCTCAACCTCAAGACTAGATCTCGAACAAAACTAAACGTCTCCCCCTTCTCCTCGAGAAAGAACACCCACGCATACCGAGAGTAGTCGTCCACCACAACAAGGACATACCACTTCCCACCCGCGAGATCGCACACGAGCTGGGCCAACAAGGTCCATATGGAGCAGCTCGCATGGACGCTCAGTCATCACATCGGTGAGAGGCGGGTGAGAAGAGGCCACCATCTTGGCATGCCTACACGGAGCACAAACCAACTCTTTCTCAAGCCTCAAACGTGGCAATCCTCGGACCAAATTGAGTTTACTCAAGCGAGACAAAAGGTCAAAGCTCAAGTGACCCAACTTCCTATGCCACTTCCACAACTCACTCGAAGAACCGGCCAAGAAACAACACTCAACACCCGAAGGCGAGAAAAATCAGCACGAAACACCCGACCCTCGGGAACGACCATACGGACAAGGTCCCCTCGAGAGTCCACAATCCGAGAACCACCCGGCCGAAACAACACCTCAAAACCCTCATCCAACAATCCGGGACACGAAAGCAAATTGTACCCCGGCGATTGAACAAGAGCAACACGCCTCGAGTGATCTTGTCACTCACTTTTATCTCACCTTCGAAAGCACACGCCCACGCCCATTGTCCCCAAAGGTGATGTACCTCTTCGTCACCACCCGGGACGAGACTTGAGAACCACCCCCCCGTCTCCGGTCATATGCCTCGAGCAACCGGAGTCAATCAACCAAATGTTCTTCAAGTCTCCCACCGAAATTCAAAAATAGGCACGTGAGCGAACAAACGACTCAAAGACCGGGGTTAGTACCAAAAGAGGAAAACCGGTGCGAGCCATTTGCTCGAAAGTGGGGTTAGCACCAACCAAAGCATCTCTCCTACCAAAGCTACCTCCATGAACACCACCACGGTAACCACCCTGAGGGAACCACCCCTCTCTGCCTGGAGGAGGACCAAAACCACGCAAGAAAGCCCGTGGAACGTCCTTCCTCTCCAACTCAACGCCACGACTCCTCCAATCCCCGTATTGAGCACGAGGAGGAGAACGCCTAGCAAACTGACCACCTGCACCCTTTCCAGCCCAACCACCAGAACCACGACCACCAGAAACAACCCTCGCACCTGTACGCGCTCGAAACCCGAACAACACATCCGTCCCGGTGCCTGCACCGGGTCCGCCAGGTGCCCCACACCCCGGTCCCGACCGGTGTGACCAGGCAGCGACACCGCCCTGCAGCCCTTCTTCTCTCCCCAAGCCCGAATCGTCCGCACAATCGCCTTGCCCCCGGGCATCGCATACGAGGCTCAAGTACACCATCGGAGGGGTGGTACTTGTCCTTGTTAGCCCACTCCTTCTCCATTCTCTCCTCTCGCTTCCTCTTGAAGCAAAACTCCTCCTTATGGCCATCTCTCCCACAATAGCCACAATGGAACCTCACAAGCTTAGGCTTTGGCTTGGGATGTGGCTCGCTCACTTGGTTTCTCTCCACTCAAACCCTCCACCGGTTTCTCACCACTAGCCTTCTCACTTTCCTTCCCAAAGAACACTTTCCGGAAGTGCTCACAAACTTGATAGGCTTTTGAAGATCATTTGTGGGTGTAGGAAACACGGGTGGAGCCGGGTTGTGTCTAGTCGGTTCCTTAGATGGTTAGGTTTTGGGGGGAAATCATTTTTGTGGTGGGTTTTTGGTGGCTCCGGGATATTCTCTCCACTTCCCTCACCAACCTTGTTTGCTCCAAGCCCCTCACCATCTTGCCTCTTAAAGGCCTCGATCATCATCCTCAACGAGGCTCGTGACCCAGGACAACCAACCCATCAACTTCCTCAAATCATCATTCTCATCCCGCAAACGATCAACATAATGTGCAAGCTCCAAATTTTTCAATGCATGCATTTCACGAGGTAGAGCAAGATGTAGGCATGGGTTCCTTCAATTTAGCCTCGAGCGAACTAGTGTAAGCATGCATCTCATCAATCTTAGCATGCAAAACGGGGCAAGAAGTGCAAGCACCTAGCAAAGCGGTCTAGACTTAAGCTCAGCCACTTCAACCCTAAGCACATCTAGTTCCTCACACTTGGAGGCATGCTTCTCCTTGAACAAAGCAAGATCGGCAAGGAATATGGAGCAATCGGCACAATCATTCTCATCGAAACAACGGGGCTAGCCTTAAGCGAATCAATCTCAAGCTTGCTATCAAGCACCCGTGTCTCTAGCTCGGCCCACTCTAGTCCTAGCATCCTCGAGTGAAGCCCTAAGCTCTTTCCTCATTTTCTTGGCCTCTCTAAGCATGTCATCACGGTTATCAAGCAAAGAGCCAAGCCTCTCATTCTCCCGCGCAAGAAGGGAAGTTCATCACGCACCTCGTCGTCGGACTCGGAGTCCGAGTCGCTCCGTGTGCTCTTCTTGCCGCCGGAGCTCGGTGCCATGGTGCGAAGCCATCCCTCGCGAAGCGGCTCGGCCCGCTCGGGTTCTTGGACGACTTCTTGTTCTTGCGGCGATCTCCCTCGTCTTCGGCTCTTGCTCGAGCTCGAGGTGGAGTACGCGGACCCGGAGTCGACGTCGCTCGCTCCAACCATCGCCGGGCCTTGCCTCGGCCCTCCTTCTTCCTCGATCGTTGCTCGTCCTTGTACTTGTTCTTGTGCTTGCTCTTGTGGTCGCGCCTCGAACGGTACTTGCCATCGTTCATCCTCGGCTTGTGCTTGTAGTCGTCCTTGCTCTCGGCCTTCTCCGGGCGGTCGGTGATGAAGTGTCCCGACTTGCCGCATCGGGAAGCGGGTCCTCGTGTTCCTCCTCATGTTCACGCGGTTCTCGTGCGGCCTCTCGAACCGCCTTGTCAACGGCGCCGGCTCGTCCTCTCCAAGGTCATCAAACTCCTCATCGGCATAGACATCAAAGAGGAAAACGAGAACATCCTGGTGGATGGGTTAGAGTTAGTCTTTCCTTTGGAACCACCAACGAGGGCAAGACTATGGGAGTCGGTCGGTCCCTCGAGCTTGGCGGTCATGCCCCTATCCACCTCGGCCCGACTTGAGCTTCGAGAACGGCTCGTTCACCGTCGAGTATCATACCTCTCGACTCGACTATGGCCTCGAACTTTCCGCCCCATATCGTACGATCCAAAGAGTGTAAGAGCTTGACGGCTCTATCATGATCATCGTACGGGAGCACGTCCACATTGGCCCTCATGTTGTTCACCACCACCGTGAACCTCTAAAACAAGGCATCGATGGACTCACCGGGGAGATGAGTGAAGTTCTCGTACTCTCTCTCCGTAGGTCGCATACAACCGTGCTGAACACGGGCGTTCCCAACATGAGCCTCCTTCAACACCGCCCAAATCCTACAAGCCAAGTGCTCGGTGTGCACCCGATCGAACTCGGGCGACACAAAGCACGAAACAAGTAGTCGACCGCCTTATTGTTGGCGTCGAATCCGTCCCTCGACCCCGGAGCAAGGAAATCCATCGACTGGACATAGCTTGTGTCCACCGTGACATCCCAAAACGGTGACCCTTTCCGCGGAGGAACGCACCCATCCGCTTGCTCCACATCGGTAGTTCTTGCCATCGAAGTGTGGAGGACCCGAACCCCGTTCTCGGTACGCCATCCTTGGATCTTAGACCGGTTAGAGTCAACAAAGACCCGAACCGGCTCGATACCACTTGAAGGACCGATACGGCGAACCGAGAGAGGGGGGGAGTGAATGGGAGCCGATAAAAATTCTTCTCGAAGGAGATGAAAACTCCAACAAGACGAACGCGGCTTCCAACACACGTCTCCGAGCTCACTACCAAGGTTGGTCAAGCCCACGTAGCCACCGGAGTGCCACCTGGACCTAGGAACCAACACACAACCTTCCGACCCGAGAAACGCGGCGGAAAAACCAAACCTCGAGTCTACGGACCCACACCGGTCGGACCGGTGAGCACCACCGGTCGGACCGGTCCCTGCGGGTGTGAACCGAGCAACTTCCACTAAGTGGCTCTACACCGGTCGGGCCGGTGAGACACACCGGTCGGACCGATGGCGACCCGAAAGCCCCCCAAGACACCAAACAAAGCCAACCGACCACCAAACGGACCCAAACTCGAAACAACGGCAACACGGGACAACAAAGAACACACCAAGACGTTCACCCGAGCAAAATCCCACAATGGCTTGCACCGGTCGGACCGGTCAAGAGCACGGTCGACCGGTGTAGCACCGGCGGCTCGGGATGAACAGACACCCGCGGGTCAACTCCCCCAAATCCAAATCTCGATCTCCCGAATCGCTCCACGGACTTGAACAAGACTTTGGGGATATCATGAACACCTCATGAGGAGTTCATAGCCAAGTTTAATCCCACCAAAACTCGTCCAAAACGGAGGAATCGAAGAAATCCCGCCGAAAGCACTTCCAACCCAAGAACTCAAGAAACCCCAAAATCGAGCACTTTTACTCACGGATTTGGGAGGGGAATCACGGCCCAAAGAACCACGAAGGGTTCCCACAAATTTCCCCCATCAAATCCCCAAGAGAAAAGCCCCGAAGACAACCCAAGGAAATCACCGAGAGAGGGCTCCGAAAATCACCACCAAGAACAACCGGGAAAACACATCCAAACCTTGAGGAACCACGCCGAATCATCTATACATGAAACAAAGGTTCGTACAAGGTCTAGCAAGCCGCCCGATCATCCATCCCTCTCTACAAGATCTCTCCGTGAAGCTCTCTTGCTAGTCCTAAGGAAAACCTAAGGAAAATAGGTGGAAAATAGGAAAACTAATGAGCTAGGGTTCCAAGAGTTGGCTGCCATCCTCTCACCTCTTGGGTTATATAGGCGGCAACCGAATGTCTAAAATGCCCCTCTCTACTAACTAGGGATACAAGCCCCTCAAGGGCGGATTTGGAATTCTTGATGTCTTCACCATCGGACGGATGCCGGCGACCGCACCTGCGTAGCCTCGACGCAAGCCATGCGATCCCGACGCGTGTCCTCCGCTTCGAAGATTCCGGTCGGCGTCGTCGCACACCGGTCGGGCCGGTGCTCCTCACCGGTCGGACCGGTCCCCACCGGTCGGACCCGGGTCGGACCCACCGGTCGGACCGGTGCGGTGTCCGCTGCACCTCCGTCTTCGGTTCTCCGGTCTTGGCTTTGTGGATCAACCAAGGAACCCGGTGGTTTTACGGTGAACCACGGAAACCCCGCGAACTCGGTGTAGCCTCCGCCAATCTCCACTCATGACTTGGCTCCCACGTAGTCCCGGCTCGACCTTGGTTTTGAGGCTCAACCAAGAAAGCTCTCCACGACTTCATCTTGCTTTGTTCATGCCACCATGCGGCCCGCACTTGACCCCGCTGGCCACCGGGTCCCTCGAACAAAGCCTACTTGTTTTCTCCACACCTGGAGGCCTCACCGGCGACGACCTTTCGCGCTTGTTCTTCACCTGCACCAACACGAGTCAAGCCGCAACCTGCACCTGCAATACTTAGCCAAGAATCAGTCCACACAACGTTGTCAATCACTCATCACACAAGGAAGCGACCATCCACCGGTCCTCGAACCACACATGGTCCTCAAACCCTCGGTGGGATTTTGCTCGGGTGAACGTCTTGGTGTGTTCGCTGTTGTCCCGTGGTGTTGCTGTTTCGAGTTTGGGTCAGTTTGGTGATCGGTTGGCCTGTTTGGTGCCTTGGGGGCTTTCAGGCTGCGATCAGTCTAACCGGTGTGCCTCACCGGTCTGACCGGTGTAGAGCCACTTAGTGAAAGTTGCCCAGTTTCACCAGCAGGGACCGTTCTGACCGGTGGTGCTCACCGGTCTGACCGGTGTGGGTCTGTAGACTCGAGGTTTGGTGTTCCGCTGCATTCTCGGGTCGGAAGGTTGTGTGTTGGTTCCTAGGTCAAGTGGCACTCCAGTGGCTACATGGGCTTGGCCAACTTGGGTAGTGAGTCGGAGACGTGTGTTGGAAGCCTTCTTCATCTTGTTGGAGTTTCTATCTCCTTCGAGAAGAATTTTTATCAGCTCCCATTCACTCCCCCCTCTCTGGTTCGCCGTATCGGTCCTTCAAGTGGTATCAGAGCAGGTTCGGGTCTTTATTGACTCTAACCAGTCTAAGATCCAAGGATGGCGTACCAGGAATGGGGTTCGGGTCCTCCACACTTTGATGGCAAGAACTACCAGATGTGGAGCAAGCGGATGGGTGCGTTTCTCCGCGGAAAGGGTCAGACTCTTTGGGATGTCACGGTGGACACAGGCTATGTCCAGCCGATGGACTTCCTCGCTCCAGGATCGAGGGACAGATTTGACGCCAAAAATAAGGCGGTCGACTACTTGTTTCGTGCTTTGTGTCAGCCTGAGTTCGATCGGGTGCACACCGAGGACTTGGCTTGTAGGATTTGGGCGGTGTTGAAGGAGGCTCATGTTGGGAACGCCCAGGTTCAGGCACGGATGTATGCGACCTCGGAGAGAGTACGAGAACTTTACTCATCTCCCCGGTGAGTCCATCGATGCCTTGTTTCGAGAGGTTCACGGTGGTTGTGAACAACATGAGGGCCAATGTGGACGTGCTCCCGTACGATGATCATGATAGAGCGGTCAAGCTCTTACACTCTTTGGATCGTACGATTTGGGGCGGAAAGTTCGAGGCCATTGTGGAGTCGGAGAATTATGACACTCTGACGGTGAGCGAGTCGTTCTCGAAGCTCATGTCGGCCGAGGTGGATAGGGGCATGATCGCAAGCTCGAGGGACCGACTGATTCCCATAGTCTTGCCCTCGTTGGTGGTTCGAAAGGAAAGGCTAACACTAACCCATCCACCAGGATGTCCTCTTTTTCCTCCTTGATGTCTATGCCAGATGAGGAGTTTGACGAGCTTGGAGAGGACGAGCTGGCGCTCTTGACGAGGCGGTTCGAGAGGCTGCACGAGAACCGAGTGAACATGAGGAGGAACACGAGGACTTGCTTCAAGTGCGGCAAGGCGGGACACTTCGTCGCCGACTGCCCGGAAAAGGTCGAGAACAAGGACAGCTACAAGCACAAGCCGAGGATGGACGGCAAGTACCGTTCGAGGCGTGACCACAAGAGCAAGCACAAGAACAAGTACAAGGACGAGCGACGATCGAGGAAGAAGGAGAGCCGAGGCAAGGCCCGAGCGATGGTCGGAGCGAGCGACGTCGACTCCAGTTCCGCGTACTCCACCTCGAGCTCGAGCAGCAGTGAAGACGAAGGTGATCATCGCAAGAACAAGAAGTCGTCCAAGAACTCGAGCGGGCTGATCCGCTTCACGAGAGATGGCTTCGCACCATGGCGCCGAGCTCCGGCGAAGAAGAAAAGCACACGGAGCGACTCGGACTGCGAGTCCGACGACGAGGTGCGTGATGAACTTCCCTTCTTGCGCCGGGAGAATGAGAGGCTTGGCTCTTTGCTGGATAACTTTGATGACATGCTTAGAGAGGCCAAGAAAATTAGAAAAGAGCTTAGGGCTTCACTCGAGGATGCTAGGACTAGAGTGGCTGAGCTAGAGGCACGAGTGCTTGATAGCAAGCTTGAGATTGATTCCCTTAAGGCTAGCCCTGTTGTTTCAGATGAGGTTGATTGTGCTGATTGCTCCATATTTCTTGCTGATCTTGCTTTGTTTAAGGAGAAGCATGCCTCCAAGTGTGAGGAACTAGATGTGCTTAGGGTTGAAGTGGCTGAGCTTAAGTCTAGACCTGCTTTGCTAGGTGCTTGCACTTCTTGCCCTGTTTTTCATGCTAAGATTGATGAGGTGCATGCATACACTAGTTCTCTTGAGGCTAAATTGAAGGAACCCATTCCTACATCATCCTCTACCTGTGAAATGCATGCTTTGAAAAATTTGGAACTTGCACATTATGTTGATCGTTTGCAGGATGAGAATGATGACTTGAGGAAGTTGATGGGTTAGTTGTCCGGTCATGAGCCTCAGTTGAGGATGATGATCGAGGCCTTTAAGAGGCAAGATGGTGAGGGACTTGGGGCAAACAAGGTTGGTGAGGGAAGTGAAGAGAATATCCCGGAGCCACCAAAAACCCACCACAAGAATGAATTCCCTCCAAAACCCAACCATCTTAGGAACTGTCTAGACACTACCCCAGCTCCACCCGTGTTTCCTAAACCCACAAATGATCTCCGAAAGCCTATCAAGTTTGTGAGCACTTCGAGGAAAGTGTTCTTTGGGAAGGAGAGTGAGAAGGCTAGCAGTGAGAAACCGGTGGAGGAGTTGAGTGGAGAGAACCCAAGTGAGCAGCCACATCCCAAGCCAAATCCTAAACTTGTGAGGTTCCATTGTGGCTATTGTGGGAGAGATAGCCATAAGGAGGAGTTTTGCTTCAAGAGGAAGCGTGAGGAGAGAATGGCAAAGGAGTGGGCTAACAAGGACAAGTACCACCCTTCCGATGGTGTACTTGGGCCTCGTGTGCAGATGCCCAGGGCCAAGGTGAATGTGAGGACAGTTCGGGTTTGGGGAGAGTGGAAGGCTGTTGGAGGTGCTGCTGTCCAGGTCACACCGGTCAGACTGGTGTGGAGCACCGGTCAGACCGGTGCAGGCCTGGACAAGCAGCATTTTGGGTTTCGTGCTCGTACAGGTGCGAGGGTTGTTTCTGGAGGTCGTGGTTCTGGTGGTTGGGCTGGCGAGTTTGCAGGTGGTCAGGTTGCTAGGCGTTCTCCTCCTCGAGTTCACTACGGGTATAGGAGGATTCGTAGCTTTGAGAAGGAGAGGAGGGACGGTCCACGGGTTCTCTTTCGTGGTTTTGGTCCTCCTACAGTCAGAGAGGGATGGTTCCCTCAGGGTGGTTACCGTGGTGGTGTTCGTGGAGGTAGCTTTGGTAGGAGAGATGCTTTGGTTGGTGCTAACCCCACTTTCGAGCAAATGGCTCAGCACTAGTTTTACTCTTTTGGTACTAACCCCAGTGCTAAGTCGTTTGTTCGCTCACATGCTCGTTTTTGAATTTCAGGTGGGAGACTTGAAGAAGATTTGGTTGATTGACTCCGGTTGCTCGAGGCATATGACCGGAGACAGGGGGTGGTTCTCAAGTCTCGTCCCGGTGGTGACGAAGAGATACATCACTTTTGGGGACAATGGGCGTGGGCGTGTGCTTTCAGAAGGTGAGATAAAAGTGAGTGACAAGATCACTCGAGGCGTGTTGCTCTTGTTCAATCGGCGGGGTACAATTTGCTTTACGTGTCCCGGTTGTTGGATGAGGGTTTTGAGGTGTTGTTTCGGCCGGGTGGTTCTCGGATTGTGGACTCTCGAGGGGACCTTGTACGTATGGTCGTTCCCGAGGGTCAGGTGTTTCGAGCTGATTTTTCTCAGTCTTCTGGTGTTGAGTGTTGTTTCTTGGCTGGTTCTTCGAGTGAGTTGTGGAAGTGGCATAGGAAGTTGGGTCACTTGAGCTTTGACCTTTTGTCTCGCTTGAGTAAACTCAATTTGGTCCGAGGATTGCCACGGTTGAGGCTTGAGAAAGAGTTGGTTTGTGCGCCGTGTAGGCATGCCAAGATGGTAGCCTCTTCTCACCCACCTCTCACCGATGTGATGACTGAGCGTCCATGCGAGCTGCTCCATATGGATCTTGTTGGCCCAGCTCGTGTGCGATCTGCGGGTGGGAAGTGCTATGTCCTTGTGGTGGACGACCATTCTCGGTATGCGTGGGTGTTCTTTCTCGAGGATAAGGGGCAGACGTTTTGTTTTGTTCGAGATCTAGTCTCGAGGTTGAGGAACGAGAGGCACGGAGATGCCATACGAGCTATCCGCAGTGATAATGGCTCAGAATTCAGAAACTCTCATTTTGAAACCTTTTGCCATGACTTGGGTCTTGAGCACCAGTTTTCGAGTCCGTTTACGCCTCCCCAGAATGGTGTTGTGGAAAGGAAGAACAGGACCTTGTGCGAGATGGCTCGAACGATGCTTGATGAGCACAGGACTCCGAGGAGGCATTGGGCTAAGGCGGTGAATACCGCGTGCTATGTGTCGAACAGGATATACCTCAGAGTGCACAAGAAGAAGACATGCTATGAGTTGATGCATGGTCGCACACCCAAGGTGAGTCACTCCCATGTCTTTGGTTGCAAGTGTTTCATTCGAAGAAAGGCGGGAAGTTGGATAAGTTTGAGGCTAGGTCTGTCGATGGCATTTTCTTTGGTTATGCATCTCATTCCGAGCATATCGTGTGCTCAATCTTGAAACTAACCAAATCGTGGAGATTTGCGAGGTAACCTTTGACGAGGCGAGCCACGTAGTCGGCTTGTTTTTGAGTGTGCGGGTGATGATGAGCTTGGCGAGGAGATGTTTCAAGAGGAGCGAGCATGAACATGGTGATGATGAAGATGGCGGTGCGGTGCCCCCGCCGAACATGTACCCACTACTTCGACTACGGTGATGGACGGACCCTCTACTACACCTACGACGACAAATCAAGAACGAGGAGAAGGCGATGTTGAGGGGGGAGGTAGCATCGAGGCGAGAACTTCCCCGGTGAGTACAAGTGGATCACCCAGCTTCGAGGATCATCGGCGACATGAATGAACGCACTACACGGTCGAGGGTTCGAAACAATTCCCATTTCGCTCATGCTGCGTTTGTTGCTACTTTTGAGCCCAAAGACATTGGACACGCACTATCTGATCACAATTGGGTTAATTCGATGCATGAGGAGTTGGAGAACTTTGAGAGGAATCGGGTGTGGGAGTTTGTTGACCCTCCTCCAGGGTTTAAGTCGATTGGTACAAAGTGGGTGTGGAAAAACAAAGAGGGAGAGAAAGGTGAAGTTGTGAAGAACAAGTTGAGGCTTGTTGCTCAGGGGTTCAGTCAGAAGGAGGGGATCGACTAAGAGGAGACCTTTGCTCCCGTAGCCCGTTTGGAGGGGATTAGGATCCTTCTAGCCTTTTCCGTGGCTAAAGGGTTCAAGTTGCACCAAATGGACGTGAAGAGTGCTTTCCTGAATGGTGTGCTGGAGGAAGAAGTGTATGTGAGGCGACCTCCGGGGTTTGAGAGCGAGAAGTACCCCCACCGGGTGTACAAGTTGAGGAAGGCGCCGTATGGGTTGAAGCGGCGCCTAGAGCTTGGTATGGCAGGTTGAGGGGGTTCTTGTTTGAGAGAGGATTTGAGATGGGGAAGGTCGATCGACCTTGTTTTTTGCCTGAGGCGAGCGGAGATATCCCGATTGTGCGGGTGTACGTGGATGATATTGTATTTGGTGGCTCGTCTAACTCTCTTGTTGCAAGGTTTGCGAGATGATATGAGAAGGGAATTTAATATGAGCATGATGGGCGAGTTGCGCTTCTTCCTCGGGCTACAAATCAAACAATCAAAGGAAGGAACATTTGTGCACCGAGCTAAGTACACCAAGGACATTGTGCGGAAGTTCAAGATGGAGGACTCCAAGGCTATGACGACGCCGATGAGTACGACTACGGCTCTTGATGCGGACGAGCAAGGTGAACACGTGGACCGAAGGAGTACTGGAGCATGATCGGGTCACTCCTCTACTTGACAGCGACGAGGCCGGACATACAGTTCTCGGTGTGTCTGTGCGCTCGTTTTCAAGCGTCTCGGAGGACTTCGCATCGGCAAGCGGTGAAGCGAATTTTCAGGTACTTGCGTCACACTCCCGACTTCGGGCCTTGGTACTCTGCGTCTTCTTCTTTGGCGCTTCATGGTTTTTCAAATGCGGATTTTGCCGGGTGTCAGTTGGATAGGAAGTCCACTTCTAGGACTTGCCAGTTTTTGGGTTCTTCCTTGGTATCTTGGTCTTCCCATAAACAATCGAGTGTCGCTCAATCCACTACCGAGGCCAAGTATGTTGCCGCTGCTAGTTGTTGCTCTCAGCTCCTTTGGATTTCATACACCATGAGTGACTTTGGTGAGGAGTATACCCATGTCCCACTTCAATGTGATAGCACCAGTGCCATAAGCGTTGCAAAGAACCCAGTGCTCCATTCCAAAACCAAGCACATAGAAGTGAGGTACCATTTTTTGAGAGACAACGTAGAGAAAGGAAAGATAGCTTTGATCCATGTACCCACACATGACCAACTAGCCGATATTTTCACCAAACCCCTAGATCAAGCAACTTTCACTCGTTTGCGGGGGGAACTTGGTGTGTGTTTGATTTCTTGAGTTGGGTGTGTGGGAGCTCCTTTGTAGCATATGTATAGTTTCCTTTGTGCATTTCTTGCATTTGGCATGGCATATGTAACATGATGTATAGGCATCCTTGTATCTTAGATTGCATGCATTTTGTATTATATGCATTGGTTAGGAAAAGCTTCTCTCATATACATTGTTCACCATGGAATGAAATATATGTCTTTGTGAGCTTGTTTGGTATGCTATGGTTAGTTTGGCTTAGCTCTTGATGATCTTGATGAATAATCCATGGTTGATAGCTATGTTTTTGAAAATGTCACATGTATGCTCTCTCATGTGTAAATGCCTTTATATGCTCTTGACATGTTTTAGTGGCTTGGCTATGCATAATTTGTGGTTGGATGGCTAGTTTATTGATCATATGGGGCCAAAGGCACATTTGCCATCGGGGAGGAGCATAAGTTCCTTTTTGTCGCAAAGACATTTCATGTACCATTTACAAATCTGAAAATGAAATGAAAAATGCTTGGAAATATGCTCCCATGTCATATGTGCTGATTTTAATTTGCTTTGGGTGCTAAACCGTTGCATGATGCCTACCAATGAGAAGTCTCATACATAGAAGTAGGCACATGGCTCGGTGGCTTTGACATGACATGAGGTGCTTGTGGGTGTTTGTGATGGTCTTATGATTAGAATGGCTGTCCTAGCATGAAGTTTGTGTGGCTTTGCCATTTTGATTTGCTTTGATCATGTTTAGGACTTTGCTCATGAGAGGCAAGTTTTTCGCAAAATTGCCAAAATCCATCTTAGCTTCGTCCAATGGTTGTGAAACTTGGTGATCATGTAGTTGAGATCGATATCTAACTTGCTCATTTGGACATGTGTAACATTCTTTGTTGAATTTTGTCTATTTGAGAAGCTCTAGGTTGAAATTTTTGCATTTTTGGCTTGATTCATACATTGCCAACAAGGGGGAGAAGTTTGAGCTTGAAATGGCTTGCTGGACGCGTTTAGAAGATTTTCAGGTGGTTTCGAGCCATTTCTGGGCTCTGTTGTGCACCGGGCTGGCCGGTCAGGGTCAAAGGTCTGACCGGTGTGAGTGCTGATTCTGTTCACATGTTGCACACCGGTCTGACCGGTGGTGTTGACCGGTCTGTCCGGTCAGGGCTGAGTTGTTGCAGCTGCCCTGTTTCAAGTGGTGTCTTGCATGCATTCGTCCAGGGGGAGGTGCATTGGTTCAGGGGGAGCTTGCATGTGTGCAGAGGGAGCTCTTTGTGATTTTTCGAGCTTTGTTTTGGTGGTTTGCGCTCTTTGCTTGAGCCTTGCTTTGTCTCGGATGTGTCGAGCCGTTGCCCTTGCCTAAGGGGTCCGAGACTTGTCTTCTTCAAGTGATCTTGCTCTTTGCCTTTGTTTGGCTTTCGATCGCTTGTTGGATTTCTTTTTGTTCGTTTCTTTTCCTTTTCTTTTCTCTCTTATTACTTTTATGTGGGTGTTGTCAATGCACTCATCAAGGGGGAGATTGAGGACCATGTGTGGTTCGAGGACCGGTGGATGGTCGCTTCATTGTGTGATGAGTGATTGACAACGTTGTGTGGACTGATTCTTGGCTAAGTATTGCAGGTGCAGGTTGCGGCTTGACTGGTGTTGGTGCAGGTGAAGAACAAGTGCGAAAGGTCGTTGCCGGTGAGGCCTCCAGGTGTGGAGAAGACAAGTAGGCTTTGTTCGAGGGACCCGGTGGCCAGCGGGGTCAAGTGCGGGCCGCATGGTGGCATGAACAGCAAGATGAAGTCGTGGACGGTTTCTTGGTGGAGCCTCAAAATCAAGGTCAAGCCGGGACTACGTGGGAGCCGAGTCATGAGTGGAGATTGGCGGAGGCTACACCGAGTTCGCGGGGTTTCCGGTGGTTCACCAGAAAACCACTGGGTTCCTTGGTTGATCCACAAAGCCAAGACCGAAGAACCGAAGACGGTCTTTGCGGCGACGCGTCGAGCCGGCTCGGCGACCGGTGGGTCTGACCGGTGGGGACCGGTCTGACCGGTGAGGAGCACCGGTCTGACCGGTGTGCGACGACACAGTCCGGACACTTCGAAGTGGAGGACACACGTCGGGATCGCATGGCTTGCGTCGAGGCTACGCAGGGTGCGGTCGTTGGGCATCTGTCCGATGGTGAAGACATGAAGACTTCCAAATCCGCCCTTGAGGGGCTTGTATCCCTAGTTGTTAGAGAAAGGCATTTTAGACATTCGGTTGCCTCCATATAACCCAAGAGGTGAGAGGATGGCAGCCAACTCTTGGAACCCTAGCTCATTTGTTTTCCCATTTTCCTTCCTATTTTCCTTAGGTTTTCCATAGGACTAGCAAGAGTGCTTCATGGAGAGATCTTGTTGAGAGGGATGGATGATCGGGCGGCTTGCTAGACCTTGTATGAACCTTTGTTTCATGTATAGATGATTCGGCGTTGTTTCTCAAGGTTTGGATGTGTTTTCCCCGGTTGTTCTTGGTGGTGATTTTCGGAGCCCTCTCCTGGTGATTTCTTTGGGTTGTTTTCGAGACCATTCTCTTGGGGATTTGATGGGGGAAATTTGTGGGAACCCTTCGTGGTTCTTTGGGCTGTGATTCCCCTCCCAAATCCGTGAGTAAAGGTGCTCGATTTTGGGGTTTCTTGAGTTCTTGGGTTGGAAGTGCTCTTGACGGGATTTCCTTGATTCCTCCTTTTTGGACGAGTTTTGGTGGGATTAAACTTGGCTATGGACTCCTCACGAGGTGTTCCTAATATCTCCAAAGTCTTGTTCAAGTCTGTGGAGCGATTCAGGAGATCGAGTTTTGGTTTTGGGGGAGTTGACCCGCGGGTGCTGTTCATCCCGAGCTGCCCAGGCTACACCGGTCTGACCGGTGCTCTTGACCGGTCTGACCGGTGCAACCATCGGTGGGATTTTGCTCGGGTGAACGTCTTGGTGTGTTCGCTGTTGTCCTGTGGTGCTGCTGTTTCGAGTTTGGGTCAGTTTGGTGATCGGTTGGCCTGTTTGGTGCCTTGGGGGCTTTTAGGATGCGATCGGTCTGACCGGTGTGCCTCACCGGTCTGACCAATGTAGAGCCATTTAGTGAAAGTTGCTCAGTTTCACCAGCAGGGACCATTCTAACCGGTGGTGCTCACCGGTCTGACCGGTGTGGGTCTGTAGACTAGAGGTTTGGTGTTCCACTGCGTTCTCGGGTCGGAAGGTTGTGTGTTGGTTCCTAGGTCCAGTGGCACTCCAGTGGCTACATGGGCTTGGCCAACTTGGGTAGTGAGTCGGAGACGTGTGATGGAAGCCTTGTTCATCTTGTTGGAGTTTCTATCTCCTTCGAGAAGAATTTTTATCGACTCCCATTCGCTCCCCCCTCTCTGGTTCGCCGTATCGGTCCTTCAGGAACCCTTCGTGGTTCTTTGGGCTGTGATTCCCCTCCCAATTTCGTGAGTTAAGGGGCTCGATTTTGGGGTTTTCGGTGTTCTAGGGTTAGAGGAGGTCTTGGCGGGATTTCTTCGATTCCTCTTGTTTGGACAAGTTTTGGTGGGATTAAACTTGGCTATGGGCACCCCATGAGGTGTTCCTATTGTCCCAAAGTGTTGTTCAAGCCTGTGGAGCGATTCGGGAGATGAAGGCTTGGATTTGGAGGTGTTGACCCGCGGGTGCTGTTCATCCCAAGAAGCCCAGGTCACACCGGCCTGACCGGTGCCTCTCACCGGTACCGGTGTAACCCCTATTGGGTTTTTGCTCGGGTGAACATTTAGGTGTGTTCGCTGTTGTCCTATGTTGCAGTTGTTTCGAGTTTGGGTCGGTTTGGAGCTCGATTGGCCTGTTCTGTTTTTTGGGGCTTTCTGGCTGAGACCGGTCTGACCGGTGTGTTGCATCGGTCTAACCGGTGTGGAGCCTTCCTGTTGAAGTCGCCAAGTTTCACCAGCAGGGACCGGTCTGACCGGTGGTGCTCACCGGTCTGACCGGTGTTGGTCAGTGGACTCGATGTTTGATGTTCCGCTGCGTTCTCAGGTCGGAAGGTTGTGTGTTGGTTCCTAGGTCCAGTGGCACTCCAGTGGCTACGTGGGCTTGGCCAATTTGGGTAGTGAGTCAGAGACGTGTGTTGGAAGTCGTGTTCATCTTGTTGGAGTTTCCATCTCCTTTAAGAAGAATTTTTATCGGCTCCCATTCACTCCCCCCCCCCTCTCGGTTTGCCGTTTCGGTCCTTCACTAGGCCGGTGCCACGCGGCCGATGCACACTCGTCGGCGGGCGCACCGCCTCTGCCCATTGGCCGACGGCCCCGCTGCACGTCGCCGTTGCTCCGTGCCCATGCTGGGGTTTCCTGTAGGCCACGACGGTGAGACGGAACTGCCTCTACGCGCCTATAAAACTCCCCTTCCTTTCCTTCCTCGCGCGCCCAAGCAACCAAGCAGCCCGCCGCCGCCCGCCATTAGCGCCGTTGGCGACCTTGCTGTTCGGCTTGCTGCCGTCCTAAACCAGTGACTCCCAGCTCTCCCCTGGTACCCACTCGAGCCCCCAAGCGCATGTGTTGGCCTACCCAAGGTGCCTACTCGCCGGAGCCCGAGCTTCCGCGGCCGCCACCAGACCACTACCACCGAGCTCGCCTCCGCCGATCCTCCGCGCCCGGTGACCTGCCTAGCATCTTCCCTAGGCCACATGGAAGCTCCCGGCGTAGCACATTGTTGACCATCACCCCTTTCCTCACCGCCGTCTGAGATCCCACGGCCGCACTGCCTCTGCGCCGCCGCCGCCGCTCGCCGTCTACTTCTCCGGCTGATCCTTCTTGACCAGTCAATCGCGGGTGAGCCCAATCGCAGTTCCCCGTCGCTTGTTTGCCTGCCCGTGCCCCACCTCGCGCCGGAGAGCTCGCCATCGCCGCCGGGACCAAGGGGGGGAACCGAGGGCATTTTTGTGAAGAGTTTAAAATTTCCAAGGGCCCAAATGCATAAAGATTCTATCCACCTTTGTGTGGTATGGCTGAAACTTGTAAAATCGATTAAAAACTGTAGAAAAATCCAAAAATAGCAAGCGCAATTTTGCTGTGCTCGGTGTAACAAGAACTACATCTTTCTCCCAATATGTATATATTTTGAGCTATAGTTTTTGCTTGAAAATTTGAAAAGTAAAATACTTATATTTGTGTTTCTGCAAAATCCACACAAGATCTTGAGCTGGATTTTGGATATGTTGTGGGAACTAGCTTGCTTAAGTTCTGTGCCAAAAGTTGCACAAAGTTGCTGAAGGGATCTTTTTATATAAATTATCTTGTGATATTGATAAATCTGCCTAGATGATTTTTGTAGCTTAAAATATAATTACTCTTGAGCCCAACTTCTGGCTATTGTAATGTTATATCAAAATGCATCGTTGGTGAATTTATCATGATTTTATCTCTGTTAGAAATATTATTTTCTGATTTATGCTTGTTTTTAATAATAAATATGTGTAGCAAGATCCCTAAAGGCTATAGGTGTGTTTAATGGTTCCTTGGGTTTTTTGGACCAAAGCATGTGTAGGAGAAAGTTTGGATTCATTTCTGTTATATTTATTTTAATATGCATTAATCCTCTAAATGCTAGCTTGAAATGCCTTTATTTTGTGTATTTAAATTCTGTGGTGCAAAAACTAGTTCCTTGCTGTCCAAGGAAGTGTTCCTGGTCATTATGGCCAGTGGGCACTGTTGGACAAGTTTGAGATGTGTTTAGTTGAGTAAAAGAGTGTAAACTAGATTAATCTAGTAAAAGGAAAAATAGGAAAAATACTTTCTCTTGTGCATAAGTTAAGGAGATGAGTTAGGAAAGTAAAATGGTGATATGAAAGTAAATTCCTTGCTGTTTGTACCTAAATTAAATATTCTTAAATAGATGTGCACACAATCACCTTAATGAGAAGACTAAATAAACTTTTTGATTATCTTATAAAAGGAAAAATGTTTAAATACTTTTGTTAAGGTGAATATGGCCAACCATATACTCCTAGTGGCTGTTTGCTACTGTTTATTAATTAAATTAAATTAATCACCCTCCTGATCACTACATTGCATTCCCCGTGTAGAAGTCCCCGACGGTAGCTATACTCTTGTGCCGGCTGACGAGGACGAGGGAGCAGGAGGAGACGTGCACTACGTGACCGTAGAGCAAGACCCGGACCAAAGTCCGGAAGTTTGTGTGTCCGCTTGTGCTGACGAAGGCAAGCCCCAGTTTAATCATTAACCTATGTGGTTCATCAAACTTCTGAATTTATCTTTGTTATCTTATGTGCATTTACGTTCAGGAGTTGAATGAAACCCTAGTTGCATGATCCATAAGTACCTATGATCTTTTACTAGCATGTTAGGTCGCTAGTTGCTATGCTCTAAGGATCCGGTACAAGTCCAGTGATGTACGTCACTCGCGAGAATAGGATCTCCCTTTTGGAATCACCTTATTGGTTAAATGGATTGCTCATGTGGTAAGAGCATGGGATTTGGGCTCCAGTCCAATGGCTTTGTTGGTTAAGTGTTTGAAAGTACTAAACACTTGTCGGAAATGGGTACGATAAGCCTAGTACCTAAATGAGGCGGTACGGGGTTTTACTATCACTACTCTTAGGGTTGCGGCCCCGGGCTCGCCACCCGAGTACATGCGTGAGGCTGGGTGACCTTGGTGGCGTAGCCCAGATAAACCTTGTACTTAAGACTATGAGCTATTATCCCCAAACCGAAGAATGACGGGAACCGCCTGGTTGGTGAAGTCTTGGTGAGGACACCTCCCGTGAGTTCAGGTCCACCTTGCAAGGTTATGAATCAATCGATTTTCGGCCTCTCACCATCATCTGAGACTACTTACCTGACTGGCCATGATATCCCTTCATGACAAAACTTTGTGAAGATTATTACTTGATTAATTGTTTGTACAACTTTGGTTGCAATAGTTGCTGATTTAGTAATGATTACTTCTACTAGAACTTGAGCTAAAATGTGAAAGTAAGGATCCATTACTTAGTAGCTTTTTGGCAAACAAACCCACAAGCCAAAAGTCTTGCATGACTAGAGGTAAAGTCCTTCTTTTAGACGGGTAAGTCTTGCTGAGTATTAGTATACTCAACCTTGCTTTATAAATGTTGTTTCCAGGTAATGCATCTGATGCGTGGCCTAGAGAACTTCCACCCTGCTGGGAGCTGGAATAGGTGGATGACGAAGAATGATTGCATCATGGACAGGCCTCCTATGATGTGGTCGTATTGTTTAGTTATCTTCCGCTGTTTTCAATAAACTCTGAACCATTTACTTTAATGTCAAAGAACTATGTTTGTAATAATGAACCCTACGGGGATGTGATGGTTAATTTGTAAGGCACTCTGGACTCTCATTCGTGGGAGTTTTAATGCATATGTTTCATCCTCTCTGTGATGTCAAGTGATTTACTGGGTGTTAACCCGGCAACACTCAACAGGATATTTCCTTATTATCGCTTAATGACCAAATGGAGTGGTTTAGGCGATAGTACAGAATTATCTCGGGTGGGGTTGTCACAGTGTAGAAGATGGAAGTTGATCCAGAAAGGACTACGAGCCAAGATATTATTCAGATTGGATCAATGGATGTTCCTATTGGAAGGAATGGCAAAATAATAAGGTTGTGACATCAACTCCAGGAGTGTTTGTTGCTGCTAATGACCCTGATGCCAGTGGAAGTGGTTCCAACTCCATGTACTTCTTACCAAGGTGGTCTCCTCCCGGATTAACTCGCACACAAAGGAGGAAGCTTCAACACCTAAGGTATTCACAGAAGAGGGAGAAGGATATAGAGAAGCAAACTGATGAAGGTTTCAACTAGTACAGGCCCATGGCACCTCACCGGAAAGAATGGAAAGTCAAGGCCAGCTCCCAGCCAGCACGGGCCAGACCGATGGAGGGTCGGTCAGACCGGTCACACCGGTCAGACTGGTGGATGCCGACGGTCAGACCGATGACCTAAGGACATTGCCCAGTTTTTCTTATTCGGTTCCCATGGTTTGTGATAACAAGTCCGCATCAGATCCTGCACCAGAAGATGATGAGGAGCTTGTTGATTACCGTTCTTCGCCTGAGCGCATGAATTTGGACATCAACGTGATTCATATGTCTATGGATGGTTATGTGCGCTCAGAGGAGTACGTTGCGCATCTTGACATTGGGCCGAAGGAAGGTATTTTCTAGAAGCCTAAAGCTGCTGAAAATCATTTGAAGACTTTGTACATGAAGGGACGCATCAATGGGAAGCCTATCTCTAGCATGTTGGTGGACGGAAGGGCGATTGTCAACTTGATGCCATATTCTTTGTTCAAGAAGCTGGGAGGTTCTGAGGATAACCTAATCAAGACCAACATGACTGTCAGCAGTGTGGGAGGAGGCGAGTTGATGGGAGCTAAAGGCGTCGTCTCTATGTAGCTCACCGTTGGGAGCAAGACGTTGGCTATGACATTCTTCGTCGCTGAGACACAAGGTAACTTCAATCTCATCCTTGGTAGTGATTGGATTCATGCAAATTAGTATGTGCCTTCTACCTTGCATCAATTTTTAATTCAATGGGTAGGTGATGAGGTAGAGATTGTCCATGGTGATGCATTGACTTGTGTTGCAGTTGTGTTAACAACAAAAATTGGTACAGGGAAGAGACTGACATGAGAGCCGAATTTGGCAGAAGAGCACCATTCGGCTGGAGGTTTTCCTCAAAGCATTCGGTAGAGGCATCTGCAGTCGGGAGTACATCATCATTCGGCAGAAGAACTGTTCCACGGATGAAAGTGGAAGCATTCGGGAGTGCGTGATGGCGTGGATTGGATACAAGGAGGCGAGTTGATGATGGATACGAGACAGACATGACGCCATGGTGTTAATCTTAGGTAATAAATGTTGTAATCGTGGTCGACTAGGAGTCATGTTAGAACCAGGGTATAAATATAAACCCCTAGTGTTTGTAATAGGGACCGAACAATTTTACAACAAACCGGCCCCGTGCCAACTTTCGAGTCCTTCTAGTCGTGTTGTCGAGTTCTTCGAGAGGAGCCATCGATCCGTCGACCTCCGTAAGTACCGACAACCTTGTATCATGTCTAGTATCATGCGGTGGATTTAGATCATGATGCAAGTAGTCTTGTTATCATGCTTAGTATCATGCAGTGGATTTAAGCTTGGTTCAAGAAGGTTTCCTTGTTGGATCATGAGTCATGCGGTAGGCTAAGATCTAGCTCGGAGCTAGTTATCAGCTCTATTAGATTTGGCAAGATCTAATAGATTCATTAAGTTACCATGTGTTGCTTTGAATTTTACGTTTTGTGTTTAACTAGTTAAATGCCCGTGCGTTGCTACGGGACACATAGTACTATAATGACATATGTATAAGCACAAGAAACATTTAAATATGAAACACCAACTTCATTTATATCTTATTTTAAGAACATATATTGCAGCCGTGATGATAGAAACATAATATTACATAAATCTCAAATAAAGATAAATAGTTACAACGCCATAATGTAAGAACATATATAATCATTTAATGTTTCCGATGCACGAGAAACAAGATTACAAAGGACACAAACGTAAGGATGTAATAGTTGTGCAAAACATAAGATAATACCTTGTCATCAAGTGAGGACCTTGAAGGACCGATAAGGCGACCGAGAGGGGGGGAGTGAATGGGAGCCGATAAAAATTCTTCTCGAGGGAGATTGAAACTCCGACAAGACGAACTAGCTCGGTCGAACCCCCGAAATCACACGCTCCGCACTCCTACCTCCCGTTTGCCAAAACCACGTAGCCACCGGAGTGCTACCGGTCCTAGGAACAAACTCTACCAAAGCAACCACAACACACACACGAGACCGACAAGCCGGAAACAACTCGAAGGCCGGCTAACCGGAGGGGGCGGTTAGACCGGGTATAGGGGCGGTTAGACCGCCTCCACCCGGTAACCAAGAAATCCTCCGAAACGCCTCTTCCGAGCACCAAAACACACCACGGTTTCACCAACGAGAGATCTCCGGTCAAGGCCATGCTAGCTACCGGAAAATCTTGGCGAAAACCAAAACTTCACCCAAGGGCCTAGGGGCGGTTAGACCGGCTACACGGGGCGGTCTAACCTCCCGTACCCGCAACGAACCCCGCCAAGAACACCTAGCAAACGCACGAGAACGACCCCAAATTTCACCCGGACACTCCTCCGATCAAGACGAACAAACTCACGAGAGGAAAATCCGGCGAAACAAAACTTTGACCGGAAACACCCGGGCGGTTAGACCGCCCCCCCGTAGGCGGTTAGACCGCCCCTTCCCGAAAACGAACCCGCGGGTCAAACCTCAACTTCCTCGCGCCCCGATCTCCCGAATCACTCCACGGATTGCAGCCAAACTTCGGGAATAGGCCGGGTTACCTCCGGGCAACCTCTACCTCAGAGGAATCGACCCGAAACGCTCACAATCAAGAGGAATCGAAGAAATCGCTTCTCTAAGTCAAGAACTCGCCCAACTCGGAAAACCACCAAATCGAGTCCGATTCAAAGGGGATTTGGGGGCAAAGTCACCAGCCAAAGAGGCACAAGAACCTCATACGTGACACCCACCAAAAACCCCAAGAAATCGTTCTCAAAACACCGCCAAAAAGAGCTCCGAAAATCAACATCAAAGAGACGGGAAAACCACCATCAAGAACCACGCCGAACCTTCTATACATGCCATGAATGGTTCGTACAAGGTCTAGTTTGCCACCCAAACATCCATCCCTCTCTCTAGATCTCACATGAAGCTCTCAAACTAGCCTTCTAAAAAACTAGGGAAAAATAGAGAACGAAAATGGAAAAACGAAATGAGCTAGGGTTCCAAGAGTAGGCGCCATCCACCCCTCTAATGAGTATATATGGAGGCACCCAAAAGACTAAAACGCCCTTCACTAAAAACTAGGGATACATGCCCCTCAAGGGCGGATTTGGAATTCTTGATGTCTTCACCATCGGACGGATGCCGGCGACCGCACCTGCGTAGCCTCGACGCAAGCCTTGCGATCCCGACGCGTGTCCTCCGCTTCGAAGCTTCTCGGCGCCGGCGGCCGGGCGGTCGACCGCCCCCCCCAGGCGGTTAGACCGGCCCGGTGCATCCCGACCGGCCCCGGGCGGTCTGACCGCCCCTCTGGGCGGTTGAACCGGCCTGGGTGGCCGCACCTCCTCGTCGAGTCTTCGGCCTCGGTTTTGTGGCTCAACCGAGTAACCCAGTGGTTTTCTGGTGAACCACTACAAACCCCGCGAACTCGGTGTAGCCTCCGCCAATCTCCACTCATGACTCGGCTCCCACGTAGTCCCGGCTCGACCTTGGTTTTGAGGCTCTACCAAGAAACCGTCCACGACTTCATCTTGCTGTTCATGCCACCATGCGGCCCGCACTTGACCCCGCTGGCCACCGGGTCCCTCGAACGAAGCCTACTTGTCTTCTCCACACCTGGAGGCCTCACCGCAACGACCTTTCGCGCTTGTTCTTCACCCGCACCAACACGAATCAAGCCGCAACTCGCACCCGCAATACTTAGCCAAGAATCAGTCCACACAACGTTGTCAATCACTCATCACACAAGGAAGCGACCATCCACCGGTCCTCGAACCACACATGGTCCTCAATCTCCCCCTTGATGAGTGCATTGACAACACACTCACATGAAGTAACATAAGAGGAAAGGAAAAGAAAAGAAACAAAATAAAAGAAACCCCAACAAGCGATCGAAAGCCAAAGAAAGGCAAAGAGCAAGATCACTTGAAGAAGACAAGTCTCGGACCCCTTAGGCAAGGGCAACGGCTCGACACATCTGAGACAAAACACAGCTCAAACAAAGAGCACAAACCACCAAAGCAAAACTCGAACACCACAGAGAGAGCTCCCCCCGCACAAATGCAAGCTCCCCCCGAGCCACAAGACACTCCCCCCGAACACATGCATCAATGCAACTCGGGAATGCAACAAAGAGCAAAAACCTCCGCTCACACCGCCTCTGCAGGCGGTTAGACCGCCGCCCGGGCGGTTAGACCGCCTCTGCCCGAACGGACCGCCCGGGGGCGGTTAGACCGCCCAAAGAGACCGGCCCCGCACCAAACTCGCTCAAAAATTGCCCGAAACAATTGGAACACCTTCCAAACACTCCCAGTGCCCAAAACATGCACAAACTTCTCCCCCTTGTTGACAATGCATGAATCAAGGCAAAATACGAAAACTTGCAACATATAGCTTCTCAAATATACAAAATTCATCACAAGGAGCTACACAAGTCCAAATGAGCAAGTTAGATACTCGACAGGTTCGTAATGACCTTAACTACATGATCACCAAGTTTCACAATCATTGGACAAGGCTAAAAAAGATTTGAGTAATTTTGCGAAAAGTTACTCTCTCACAAGCAAATACCTAAACATGAGCAAAACATATCAAAATGGCAAAGCCACTCAAACTTCATGCTAGGACAGCCATTCTAATCATAAGACCATCATAAAAACCCAAAAGCACCTCATGTCATGTCAAAGCCACCGAGCCATGTGCCTACTTCTATGTATGAGACTTCTCATTGGTAGGCATCATGCAACGGCTTAGCACCCAAAGCAAATTAATTTCAGCACATATGACATGGGAACATATTTTCCAAGCATTTTTCATTTCATTTTCAGATTTGTAAATGGTACATGAAATGTCTTTGCGACAAAAAGGAACTTATGCCCCTCCACAAGATTAAGCAAGAGGGCTAAACATTCATGATGGCAAGTGAGCCTTTGGCTCCATATGATCAATAAACTAGCTATCCAACCACAAAGTAAGCATAGCAAAGCCACTAAAACATGTCAAGATCATATATAGGCATTTACGCATGAGAGAGCATGTATATGACATTTTTCAAAAATTAGCCATCAACCATGGATCATTCATCAAGATCATCAAGAGCTAAGTCAAACTAACCGTAGCATATCAAACAAGCTCACAAGAACATATGTAGCAACCCATGGTAAACATTGTATATAGGAGAAGCTTTCCCTAAAAAATGCATATGATACAAAATGCATGCAATCTAAGATACAAGGATGCCTATACATCATGTTACATATGCCATGCCAAATGTAATAAATGCACAAAGGAAAGCTATACATATGCTACAAACCGGCTCCTCGAGGGGAGGCAAAACGGGCTCGACACCACCGGCAAAAGCCCCCACACACCCAACTCAAGAAATCAAACACACACCAAGTTCACCCCGCAAACGAGTGAAAGTTGCTTGATCTAGGGGTTTGGTGAAAATATCGGCTAGTTGGTCATGTGTGGGTACATGGATCAAGGCTATCTTCCCTTTCTCTACGTTGTCTCTCAGGAAATGATACCTCACTTCTATGTGTTTGGTTTTGGAATGGAGCACTGGGTTCTTTGCAACACTTATGGCACTGGTGCTATCACATTGAAGTGGGACATGGGTATACTCCTCACCAAAGTCACTCATGGTGTAGGTGATCCAAAGGAGCTGAGAGCAACAACTAGCAGCGGCAACATACTCGGCTTCGGTCGTGGATTGAGCAACACTCGACTGCTTACGAGAAGACCAAGACACCAACGAAGAACCCAAAAACGGCAAGTCCCGTAAGTGGACTTCCTATCCAACCGACACCCGGCAAAATCCGCGTCCGAAAAGCCATGAAGCGTCAAAGAAGAGGACGCGGAGTACCAAAGGCCGAAGTCGGGAGTGTGACGCAAGTACCGAAAATTCGCTTCACCGCTTGCCGATGCGAAGTCCTCGGAGACGCTTGAAAACGAGCGCACGGACACACCGAGAACGTATGTCCGGCCTCGTCGCCGTCAAGTAGAGGAGTGACCCGATCATGCTTCGGTACTCCTTCTGGTACACATGTTCACCTTCCTCGTCCGCATCAAGAGCCGTAGTCGTACTCATCGGCGTCGTCATAGCCTTGGAGTCCTCCATCTTGAACTTTCTCACAATGTCCTTGGTGTACTTAGCCTCGGTGCACAAATGTTCCTTCCATTGATTGCTTGAATTTGTAGCCCGAGGAAGAACTGCAACTCACCCATCATGCTCATCTCGAACTCCCCGCTCATATCATCTCGCAAACCTCGCAACAAGAGAGTTAGACGAGCCACCAAAGACAATATCATCCACGTACACACCGCACAATCGGGATATCTCCGCCCGCCTCGGCAAAAACAAGGTCCGATCGACCTTCCCCATCTCAAAGCCTCTCTCAAACAAGAACCCCCTCAACCTCGCCATACCAAGCTCTAGGCGTCCGCTTCAACCCATACGGCGCCTTCCTCAACTTGTACACCCGGTGGGGGTACTTCTCACTCTCAAACCCCGAGAGGTCGTCTCACATACACTTCTTCCTCCAACACTCCATTCGAGAAAAGCACTCTTCACATCCATTTGGTGCAACTTGAACCCTTTAGCCACGAAAAGGCTAGAAGGATCCTAATCGCCTCCAAACGGGCTACGGGAGCAAAGGTCTCCTCGTAGTCGATCCCCTCCTTCGGCCGAACCCCCGAGCAACAAGTCTCGACTTGTTCCTCACAACCTCACCCTTCTCTCCCTCTTTGTTTTTCCACACCCACTTTGTACCAATCGGCTTACACCCCGGGGGAGGGTCAACCAACTCCCACACCCGATTCCTTTCAAAGTTCTCCAACTCCTCATGCATCGAGTTAACCCAATTGTGATCGAGATAGTGCGTGTCCAATGTCTTTGGGCTCAAAAGAATCAACAAATGCAGCATGAGCAAAATGGGAATTGTTTCGAACCCTCGACCGTGTAGTGCGTTCATTCATGTCGCCGATGATCCTCGAAGCCGGGTGATCCACTTGAACTCGCCGGGGAGGTTCTCGCCTCGAAGCTACCTCCCCCTCAACATCGGCTTCTCCTCGTTCTTGATTTGTCGTCGTAGGTGTAGCAGAGGGTCCATCCATCATCGTAGTCGAAGTAGTGGGTACATGTCCGGCGGGGGGCATCGCACCGCCATCCTCATCATCACCATGTTCATGCTTCTCTTCCCGAAAGATCTCCTCGCCAAACTCATCATCACCTCGCACACTCAAAGACAAGCCGACTACGTGGCTCGTCTCGTCGAAGGTTACCTCGCAAGTCTCCACGATTTGGTTAGTTTCAAGATTGAGCACACGATATGCTCTAGAATGAGATGCATAACCAAAGAAAATGCCATCGACGGACCTAGCCTCAAACTTATCCAACTTCCCGCCTTTCTTCGAATAAAACACTTGCAACCAAAGACATGGAAGTGACTCACTTTGGGTGTGCGACCATGCATCAACTCATAGCATGTCTTTTTCTTGTGCACTCGAGGTATATTCCGTTCAAAACATAGCACGCGGTATTCACCGCCTCGCCCCAATACCTCCTCGGAGTCCTATGCTCATCAAGCATCGTCCGAGCCATCTCGCACAAGGTCCTGTTCTTCCTTTCTACAACGCCATTCGGGGAGGCGTATACGGACTCGAAAACTGGTGCTCAAGACCCAAGTCATGACAAAAGGTTTCAAAACGAGAGTTCTTGAATTCCGAGCCATTATCACCTGCGAATAGCTCGTATGGCATCTCCGTGCCTCTCGTTCCTCAACCTCAAGACTAGATCTCGAACAAAACCAAACGTCTCCCCCTTCTCCTCAAGAAAGAACACCCACGCATACCGAGAAAAATCGTCCACCACAACAAGGACATACCACTTCCCACCCGCGAGATCGCACACGAGCCGGGCCAACAAGGTCCATATGGAGCAGCTCGAATGGACGCTCGGTCATCACATCGGTGAGAGGCGGGTGAGAAGAGGCCACCATCTTGGCATGCCTACACGGAGCACAAACCAACTCTTTCTCAAGCCTCAACCGTGGCAATCCTCGGACCAAATTGAGTTTACTCAAGCGAGACAAAAGGTCAAAGCTCAAGTGACCCAACTTCCTATGCCACTTCCACAACTCACTCGAAGAACCGGCCAAGAAACAACGCTCAACACCCGAAGACCGAGAAAAATCAGCACGAAACACCCGACCCTCGGGAACGACCATACAAACAAGGTCCCCTCGAGAGTCCACAATCCGAGAACCACCGGGCCGAAACAACACCTCAAAACCCTCATCCAACAACCGAGACACGTAAAGCAAATTGTACCCCGAGCGATTGAACAAGAGCAACACGCCTCGCAGTGATCTTGTCACTCACTTTTATCTCACCTTCCGAAAGCACACGCCCACGCCCATTGTCCCCAAAGGTGATGTACCTCTTCGTCACCACGGGACGAGACTTGAGAACCACCCCCCGTCTCCGGTCATATGCCTCGAACAACGGAGTCAATCAACCAAATGTTCTTCAAGTCTCCCACCCCGAAATTCAAAAACAAGCACGTGAGCGAACAAACGACTCGGCAAAGATCGGGGTTAGTACCAAAAGAGGAAAACCAAAGGCCGAGCCATTTGCTCGAAAGTGGGGTTAGCACCAACCAAAGCATCTCTCCTACCAAAGCTACCTCCACGAACACCACCTCGGTAACCACTCCGAGGAAACCACCCCTCACCTTGCCCGGAGGAGGACCAAAACCACGGAAGACAACCCGTGGAGCGTCTCTCCTCTCCTTCTCAAAGCTACGACTCCTCCCATCCCCGTAGTGACCTCGAGGGGGAGAATGCCTAGCAACCCGACCACCGCTCGTCTTTCCGGACCAACCACCGAGCAACTCCACCTCCGGACACGAAACCTCTCGACTCACCACCTCGAAAACCACTCCGCCCGAGTGCAGGGCGGGGGGGGCCGGTTAAACCGCCTAGCCAGGCCGGTCTAACCGCCCCCTCTCGGACCGGGCCGGCCCGACCGCCTAGCCGGGCCGGTCCCGACCGCCCCCTCCCGGAACGGCTCCTCGGCCGCGGGAACTCGCGTCTCCCCATGCCGGAACACTTCTCACCACGGCCTTACCCCCGGGCGGTGGCATACGAGGCTTAGGTACACCATGGGAGGGGTTGTACCTATCCTTGTTCGCCCACTCCTTTGCCATCCTCTCTTCCCCGCTTCCTCTTGAAGCAAAACTCATCCTTGTGACCCTCTTTCCCACAATGGCCACAACGGAACCTCACAAGCTTTGGTTTTGACTTGGATTGGGGCCGCTCGCTAAGTTTCTCTCCACTCAACTCCTCCACCGATTTCTCCTCACTTGCCTTCTCTTTCACTTTCCCAAAGAACACTTTCCCCGAAGTGCTCACAAACTTGATGGGCTTTTGGAGATCATTTGTGGGTGTAGGAAATATAGGTGGAGGCCGGGGTTGTGTCTAGTCGGTTCCTAAGATGGTTGGGTTTTGGAGGGAAATCATTTTTGTGGTGGGTTTTTGGTGGCTCCGGATGTTCTCTCCACTTCCTTCACCAACCTTGTTTGCCCCAAGCCCCTCACCATCTTGCCTCTTAAAGGCCTCGATCATCATCCTCAACCGAGGCTCATGACCGGACAACCAACCCATCAACTTCCTCAAGTCATCATTCTCATCCCGCAAGCGATCAACATAATGTGCAAGCTCCAAATTTTTCAATGCATGCATTTCACAAGTAGAGCGAGATGTAGGCATGGGTTCCTTCAATTTAGCCTCGAGCGAACTAGTGTAAGCATGCAACTCATCAATCTTAGCATGCAAAACGGGGCAAGAAGTGCAAGCACCTAGCAAAGCGAGTCTAGACTTAAGCTCGGCCACTTCAACCCTAAGCACATCTAGTTCCTCACACTTGGAGGCATGCTTCTCCTTAAACAAAGCAAGATCGGCAAGGAATATGGAGCAATCAAGCACAATCATTTTCATCGGCAACAACGGGGCTAGCCTTAAGCGAATCAATCTCAAGCTTGCTATCAAGCACCCGTGTCTCTAGCTCAGCCACTCTAGTCCTAGCATCCTCGAGTGAAGCCCTAAGCTCTTTCCTCATTTTCTTGGCCTCTCTAAGCATATCATCACGGTTATCAAGCAAAGAGCCAAGCCTCTCATTCTCCTGGCGCAAGAAGGGAAGTTCATCACGCACCTCGTCGTCGGACTCAGAGTCCGAGTCGCTCTGTGTACTCTTCTTGCCGCCGGAGCTCGGCCGCCATGGTACGAAGCCGTCTCTCGCGAAGCGCCTCGGCCCGCTCGGGTTCTTGGACGACCTCTTGTTCTTGCGGCGATCTCCCTCGTCGTCGGCCGCCGCTCGAGCTCGAGGTGGAGTACGCGGAACCGGAGTCGACGTCGCTCGCTCCAACCATCGCTCGGGCCTTGCCTCGGCCCTCCTTCTTCCTCGATCGTCGCTCGTCCTTGTACTTGTTCTTGTGCTTGCTCTTGTGGTCGCGCCTCGAACGGTACTTGTCGTCGTTCTTCCTCGGCTTGTGCTTGTAGCCGTCCTTGCTCTCGGTCTTCTCCGGCGGTCGGCGACGAAGTGTCCCGGCTTGCCGCACCGGAAGCGGTGTCCTCGTGTTCCTCCTCATGTTCACACGGTTCTCGTGCGGCCTCTCGAACCGCCTCGTCAACGGCGCCGGCTCGTCCTCTCCAAGGTCATCAAACTCCTCATCCGGCATAGACATCAAAGAGGAAAACGAGAACATCTGGTGGATGGGTTAGAGTTAGTCTTTCCTTTGGAACCACCAACGAGGGCAAGACTATGGGAGTCGGTCGGTCCCTCGAGCTTGGCGGTCATGCCCCTATCCACCTCGGCCGACTTGAGCTTCGAGAACGGCTCGTTCACGGTCGAGTATCGTACCTCTCCGACTCGACTATGGCCTCGAACTTTCCGCCCCATATCGTACGATCCAAAGAGTGTAAGAGCTTGACCGATCTATCATGATCATCGTACGGGAGCACGTCCACATTGGCCCTCATGTTGTTCACAACCACCATGAACCTCCGGAACAAGGCATTGATGGACTCACCGGGGAGATGAGTGAAGTTCTCGTACTCTCTCCGTAGGTCGCATACAACCGTGCTCGAACCTCGGGCGTTCCCAACATGAGCCTCCTTCAACACCGCCCAAATCCTACAAGCCAAGTGCTCGGTGTGCACCCGATCGAACTCGGTCGACACAAAGCACGAAACAAGTAGTCGACCGCCTTATTGTTGGCGTCGAATCCGTCCCTCGACCCCGGAGCAAGGAAATCCATCGGCCGGACATATCCTGTGTCCACCGTGACATCCCACGAGAGTCCGACCCTTTCCGCGGAGGAACGCACCCATCCGCTTGCTCCACATCCGGTAGTTCTTTCCATCGAAGTGTGGAGGACCCGAACCCCGTTCTCCGGTACGCCATCCTTGGATCTTAGACCGGTTAGAGTCAACAAAGACCCGAACCGGCTCGATACCACTTGAAGGACCGATAAGGCGACCGCAGAGGGGGGGAGTGAATGGGAGCCGATAAAAATTCTTCTCGAGGGAGATTGAAACTCCGACAAGACGAACTAGCTCGGTCGAACCCCCCGAAATCACACGCTCCGCACTCCTACCTCCCGTTTGCCAAAACCACGTAGCCACCGGAGTGCTACGGGTCCTAGGAACAAACTCTACCAAGAACCACAACACACACACAAGACCGACAGCGGCGGAAACAACTCGAAGGCCGGCTAACCGGAGGGGGCGGTTAGACCGGGTATAGGGGGCGGTTAGACCGCCTCCACCCGGTAACCAAGAAATCCTCCGAAACGCCTCTTCCGAGCACCAAAACACACCACGGTTTCACCAACGGAGATCTCTGGTCAAGGCCATGCTAGCTACCGTAAAATCTTGGCGAAAACCAAAACTTCACCCAAGGGCCTAGGGGCGGTTAGACCGGCTACCCGGGGCGGTCTAACCTCCCGTACCCAGCAACGAACCCCGGCCAAGAACACCTAGCAAACCGCACGAGAACGACCCCAAATTTCACCCAGGACACTCCTCTAATCAAGACGAACAAACTCACAGAGGAAAATCCGGCGAAACAAAACTTTGACCCGGAAACACCCGGGCGGTTAGACTGCCCCCTGTAGGCGGTTAGACCGCCCCTTCCAGAAAACGAACCCGCGGGTCAAACCTCAACTTCCTCGCGCCCGATCTCTCGAATCACTCCACGGATTGCAGCCAAACTTCGGGAATAGCTGGGTTACCTCCTGGGCAACCTCTACCTCAAAGGAATCGACCCGAAACGCTCACAAGCAAGAGGAATCGAAGAAATCGCTTCTTTAGGTCAAGAACTCGCCCAACTCGGAAAACCACCAAATCGAGTCCGATTCAAAGGGGATTTGGGGGCAAAGTCACCAGCCAAAGAGGCACAAGAACCTCATACGTGACACCCACCAAAAACCCCAAGAAATCGTTCTCAAAACACCGCCAAAAAGAGCTCCGAAAATCAACATCAAAGAGACGGGAAAACCACCATCAAGAACCACGCCGAACCTTCTATACATGCCATGAATGGTTCGTACAAGGTCTAGTTTGCCACCCAAACATCCATCCCTCTCTCTAGATCTCACATGAAGCTCTCAAACTAGCCTTCTAAAAAACTAGGGAAAAATAGAGAACGAAAATGGAAAAACGAAATGAGCTAGGGTACCAAGAGTAGGCTGCCATCCACCCCTCTAATGAGTATATATGGAGGCACCCAAAAGACTAAAACGCCCTTCACTAAAAACTAGGGATACATGCCCCTCAAGGGCGGATTTGGAATTCTTGATGTCTTCACCATCGGACGGATGCCGGCGACCGCACCCTCGCGTAGCCTCGACGCAAGCCTTGCGATCCCGACGCGTGTCCTCCGCTTCGAAGCTTCTCGGCGCGGGCGGCCCGGGCGGTCGGACCGCCCCCACAGGGCGGTTAGACCGGCCCGGTGCATCCCGACCGGCCCCGGCGGTCCGACCGCCCCTCCTGGGCGGTTGAACCGGCCTGGGTGGCCGCACCTCCTCGTCGAGTCTTCGGCCTCGGTTTTGTGGCTCAACCGAGTAACCCAGTGGTTTTCTGGTGAACCACTGCAAACCCCGCGAACTCGGTGTAGCCTCCGCCAATCTCCACTCATGACTCGGCTCCCACGTAGTCCCGGCTCGACCTTGGTTTTGAGGCTCTACCACGAAACCGTCCACGACTTCATCTTGCTGTTCATGCCACCATGCGGCCCGCACTTGACCCCGCTGGCCACCGGGTCCCTCGAACGAAGCCTACTTGTCTTCTCCACACCTGGAGGCCTCACCGCAACGACCTTTCGCGCATGTTCTTCACCCGCACCAACATGAATCAAGCCGCAACCTGCACCTGCAATACTTAGCCAAGAATCAGTCCACACAACGTTGTCAAACACTCATCACACAAGGAAGCGACCATCCACCGGTCCTCGAACCACACATGGTCCTCGGACCTCTCTGTAAACAATATTTTTAGTATAAGTTGGATTAACTATTTTCTTTTTTTCTCTTATCTTTCTTATCACCTGGGTGGGATAGCAAGGATCATAATGTTTGATCTAGCGGTGGCCCTAGATAGCGCAACATATAGCCGGCCATGGGAGAACACCGGTTCAGGCAAATACACACCAACATTGGGGATAGTCTGCCCTTGAGCCTTGTTTATTGTCATGGCAAAACTGAGTCTAATAGGGAACTGCTTCCTCTTGAACTTGAACGGGAACATATCGTCATCCGATGGGCATAACGGAATCCGTGGTAGGAAGATTCGTTTTCCGGCATGGTAAACTAATAACTACATAATCCTGCAAAATAATAAAATATGTTATGACCAAGTTCGGTAGATACAGATGCAAAAAAATGCGATAATGATCAATTAGATTAAAGCATGGACAAGGCAACAAAACTATTTATATTGCAATAGATGGGAGCATTCAAGACTAATAATTCAATATTTGTTTTAGACGTAAGTGTTTACAATTTTTTCCACGGTTGTAGCCAATGCTGTAGCCAATACTGAAGTATGAATTGTATATTTGTCAAAAGTAAAATAAAATATCATCATTGCCCGTGCCTTGCTACGGGTATAGTGTAATGCATAAAGCATCAACAGTAATATTGTAAAAGTAGGAACATGTCACACAAAATAGTTAATCAATTACAAACGGTAATTTCTTCAATTATTCCATAAATCAAGCCCGACCGGCACACAAATCTTTAACATGCGCACACAAATCTTTAGAATCCTCTAGAAAAGCTTTTTTTTATGACATCATCACAACATTAAAGCTCTCAATTTAGTATCATGATGATCCACTAAAAACAAGGCAATCATATGCACCTAAAACAGAACTTGCTCATGTAAAATTACCACTCGCCGCTTTATGCCTCCAAACATTCCATTGATCTCCCTTTGATCCCATCTCGTTCTATCGAGTACTGCAAATGTGGTGGCTAGACCTTTCTCATATGCTTTGGACATTCATGTTGCAGGATAGTGCACTCATCTCCGTTCATCTTGTATGGTCGACAACACAAATATGACAAATTAGTATCAATTACGGGAGGAAACTCCCTCGTGGGGAGAAGATGGTGCCATCTTCTATTGGAAACATTACTCATAAGGAGAACCGCATACTTTGATTAAGCATATTTCAGCTACATCGATCATCCTTCATCCCAATCATCATATATTAATAAAATCTCGGCTCCTTAACACTCTCACCGTCATCCTTGCCCGCATCCTACATAAGGTGCTATATTTTTCGTGTAATGGATATTGTCCAACAAAGCTCGAGTATTGCGGCATCCTACATAAGGTGCTAATGATTGATCATAGACCTACATGTTATAGATCACGATTTTAAAAGGTTTGTCAAAGTAGAGTCAACAATATTGTTAAAAACATCACGAAAGTAGAGGACTGATGATCATATTTGGGACACAGATGACATCAAATTTGCACGGAACTCGTTGTCACTTAGCAATAAGCAAAGCAATCAGAAGAGTACATGACCCAACATTATAAGATGCGAGATCATATATGATACCATTTTGCTAGCAACTGTTCAATATTTTTTTAGAACAATAAATGTGTATGGCATAAGCTTCGGACCAATCCCATAGTACGCTTTCCGGAAGTTGCTCAACAAACAGAGCATACAAACCACTTGCGCTCATTCAAAGTTTCAAATAATATAAAAATCAGAAATTCGAAACTAACCTCAGCCTGCCTCAATTTGGGCTCTAATTTTGATTTCGGGCAACTCTCCCGCTCATGTATCTTCATCTCCTTTAGGTATCTACAGTATTAGACACATAATGAGATAAACAAGTTAAATATATAAGAAAAGCTCTTACGAAATTTCCAAGTACATTGAATATTGAAACCTTTGGAAAAGCATACACATATAGTATTCCTGACCAGATATGAAAAAATCGATTATTTTATTTGGATTAGGAAGAGGAATATGAAAATCATGTGGATAAGAAGTTCAATCCTAAACACACAACTTTTACATTGCAAAGATATAAAATTGGTTCCCTACGCCTATAGCTAAGTCGGAGGGCTTGATGACCTGAATATTGAAGCTGAAATACTGCCGATGAATTCATGGACTGCAAACACTAATTATTTTTTCCAATAGAAACCTGCAAAGAACCAAAGCACCATGTCATATCAAAGAACTTTCAAAAGAGGAATACCCATGCAGGTCAACTGAGATAATCAGAGAATGTTGAATGCTCACGTGTGTTACTGGTAGGGACTTACTCGTGTCCTACGTTCACCATATTACATTTATACTTGCATGAATTTCACATGTGAGAGAGAACGATTTCTAGGCCGCAATACATGACAAGAGGAGGCTGCATCAGGAGTAATCATCTACTTAGCAGTTGACTTCTCTTCCTTCTATTGTAGTTCTAAACGAAATTGATAAAAAAAAAGTACCAATAGGGACCTACCATTAGCCTTAGCGTCTAATGGCAAATAGTGTCAGGCTTATCAAAATGGATTACATTTCAAGCATGATCTTGTATGGAGAAAAAACATGGAAGCAATGGTGGTCAATTCATATGGCATGTCAATTCATATGGCAAGAGATGCGTACCAAGATCCCATCCACTTCATCACGCCACCGCAGCCATCCCACTGATGAATGACTCAAAGTTAGACCAATATATCCACATCGAAATCATAATAAAATAAATAAAAGAATGGGGTTACCATGGTGATTGGTGTAGTTCTTTACGTCCTCACCAGGCGCACGGCGGCGGCAATCCCGAACGGCGGCGGCGAGTCCGGATGACGGCGACCCCGAATGGCGGCGGCGATCCCGGTTGGCGGCGAACGGAGGCGGGGCGGATTCCTCGGACGACGACGGCAAGCGAGGCGAGCACGGGGCGAGGCGGAAGGCGAGTTGTGGAGATCCCGGCCGTCGGCGGAGGCCCCGGACGGCGGTGGCGAGGGAGGCGAGGAGGACCGGCCTCACGGCGGACGGGCCGTCGCGGCGATCCCGAACGGCGGTGGCGATCCGGAACGGAGGCGGCGGCGATCCCGGTCGGCGTCGAACGGAGGCGGCGGCGATCCCGGTCGGGGGAGGTGGGCACGGAGAGGTGGCCGCAAGATGGGGGAGGTGGTTGCGGAGAGGATGCCGCGAGATGGGGGGGCGGAGGCGTGGTGTCGGATGGTGGGGTCCGAACGACGATAACATTTCATTCTTTTTAGCTGTAGGATTCATGTAACACTCTTATTGCCCAATTTAGATTGATTAGATTTGGCTATATCTTGTTTGTGTTCCACGTGTTGTACGCTCAAGTCTTTGGCTTGACATGGTAAGCGAGTCATGCGTTCTCTATAGCCGAATTTGGATCAAATATAAATTGTCATGTGTTGCGGGTTCAAGCTCGTTTGTTCCTTCTTCACGGAACCCGAATCGGCTATACAGCCGTATTCGGCAGTCCCCACACAAGTGAAACATGTTCATGAGTTTGCTCTTAATAATGTATGCTTTTAGCCTTCCATGTTTAGATTGTATCACGCGGTGGATTGATCTATTTTTTGGTTGGTGGTGTGATTTCAAAAAAGTTGTATCATGCGGTGGATTAACTTGTTTGACGTCATGCTTGACGGGTTTGAAAGTACTTAGACATGCGGTAGACTAGTATTTTTGGCCTATGCATGCTTGTTTATTGCAAATTCATGATCATGCTTCCCTTTTATTTAATTTATCATGCTTTATCCGTGATAATCGGTCATGGTTATGTGTTGTAACAATTGTTTAGATACAGATCGATTTTTCATCATGCTTACGTCATACATTCGGCAGTGCTCTGTTTGCACGCTTTATCAATTCCCGAATGATGTTTAAATTGCCGACAGATAGCTTGTTTGTAGCTATATGTCGTTCTAACTGGCTTTATAGCCATAAATACGGAACTGTCTGGTACCACCCGGCAAGTTCCAGGTTTTATCTAACCGTTTTCATCCTTTATCAGTTTCAGGGAAAATTGACTGGCACGCTTCCGGATTCCGACGCCCGGGCCACATGTGTGAAGCCAGCTAATCCGGCTTGCTGTGTGCTTGGCGTGAGGTGCTGATTTTACGTCAACAAGTTGCCGATAGTGCTACTATGGACAATAATGAGAATTTTAAGTACTTATTGATTCTACCAAAGATGGCTTTGCTACTGTTGTCATGAAGTTGATCGTTGATCAGGCTAAAACTTTTTTTTTGATTTGATGGATGCAAATTTGGAGTGGTTGCAACAGAGGTGAGAACACTATCAGGCGCATAAGAACGATATGTGTGAGGCCATCGAAGACTTTGATGATTTGAGCAAGTTAAGACAAGGGTTTACGTTGGCTGATCCTTTATAGGAGGTTGATATTAGTAATGGCACTGTACCTAGGCCGACATTTGTAAACAATAATCTTCGTCATTTGTTTAAATCTGATTTAATAAAGCTTTTCAAGGAGTATGTTGATTACTTCGCATGGAACTATAACGAAATACCTAGTTTAAGTCGTGATTTAGTTGAGCATTGTTTACCTATTAAATCTGGTTTTAGGCCTTATAAACAACCTCGTAGAAACTTTAATCCTAATATTTATGACCGAGTGAAAAAAGAAGTCAATCGGTTGTTTGATGCAAAGTTTAATAGGCCTTGTTGTTATGCTAATTGGATCTCTAATATTGTGCCTATTGAGAAAAAAGGAACAAAAAAGCTTCATGTTTGTATTGATTTTAGAGATCTTAATAGAGCTACTCCTAAAGATGAATATCCTATGCCTATAGCCGATTTTCTTATTAATGCTGCATCCGGACATAAAATTTTTAGCTTTCTTGATGGTAATGCTGGTTACAATCAAATCTTTATGGCCGGTGAGGATATATCCAAAACGCCTTTCATATGTCCGGATTTTGTTGGCTTATTTGTGTGGGTTGTTATGACTGTTGGATTGCAAAATGCGGGTGCTACTTATCAAAGGGCTATGAATTTAATCTTTCATGATTTGCTTGGCATCATAGTAGAGGTTTATATCGCAACTGGAGATGATTCTCATATAGCTAATTTAAGACTTGCATTTGAATAATGTGTCGATATAAATTAAAGATGCATCCACTCAAATGTTCTTTTGGTGTAATTGCTGGGAAGTTTTTAGGCTACATTGTGCATGAGAAAAGCATAAAGATAGATCCTAAAAAGATTGAGGCAATCCAGAATGTTAAAGCGCCTACTTGTAAAATGGATGTGCAAAAGTTCTTGGGAAAGGTAAATTACTTGAGGAGGTTTGTTTGTAACTTATCCGGCTAGGTGAATGCTTTTACTCCTTTACTTCGGTTAGAAAATGATGTTAACTTCACTTGGGGGGCAAAGCAACAAGAGGCATTTGATGAGATTAAGAGTTATTTGACTTCGGCACCCATTCTTCAAGCGCCCAAGACTGGTATTCCTTTCAAGTTATATGTAGCGGCTTAGAAGGATGTCACTAGGGGTGCTTTAACTCAAGAGACCGAAGGCAGGGAGTACATTGTTGCATATGAGAGTATAAGATTGCTAGACGCCGAGACAAGGTACACTTTCATTGAAAAGTTGTGTTTATCACTATATCATACTTGTACCAAGTCGAGGCATTATTTCTTACCTAGTGCTTGCATAGTAGCATGCCAAACCCACATAATCAAATACATGTTGCATAAACCAATTTTAAGTGGTAGAGTCGGCAAATGGGCTTATGCTTTAGTTGAGTATGAATTGCATTGTGAGCCATTAAGGTCAATGAAAGGTTAAAATGTTGCTGACTTTATTGTTGGACATAGAGTAGATAAGCAACTTGATTTGAATGTCGGTTATGTTTCTTTTATTACTCCATGGAAGTTGCATTTTGATCGATCGATTTGCAAAGATGGTTGCGGTGTTGGAGGTTTCATCATTTCGCCAAGTGGGGCTATTTTTGAAGCTCTTAACCAATTGGATCATGATTGTACTAACAACCAAACTGAATATGAGGCTCTTCTACTTGGATTGAGGATTTTACATGACATGGGAGTAAAACATGTGGAAACATCTGGAGATTCTTTATTGGTGGTGCAGCAAGTTTCCAAGGTATGTCAATGTCTAATGGCTTTTTAAATGCTTATCTTGATAAGTGTTTAGACATCAAATCTTGTATGGATGAATTTGTTATCTATGATGTGCCACGAGAGGAAAATCCTAGAGCTAATGCTCTGGCTCAGCAACCATCTGGTTATAATGTTCGAAAAAGAAATTTTCAAGAACACAAACCGTTACGTACATCTGAGTGTTTTGCTCTAGAGGCACCGGTCAGACCTACACAGCCGACAGGTGATGCCGGTCTGACTGATGTCACCGACCAGTTCGACCGGTCCCCTAGATCTAGGTCAGCTAATGGCACCGGTCTGACAGATGCCCATGACCGGTCTTACCGGTCCCCTAGTAAAAATTCTGCCTCGGTTTTTTTTGACAAAAGTGAGGTGGATGATTGGAGAAAGCCTCTGGTTGATTACTTACATAATCCTAGCAGTTCTGTTGATAGAAAAGTCTGACGACAGGCTCTTAAGTTTGTTCTTGATGATGGTGAATTATAGCATCGGACCACGGATGATTTGCTCTTAAAGTGTTTGGGTCCTAATCAGACTAGGTTGGGTATAGGAGAGGTTCATGAAGGTATTTGTGGTACTCACCAATCGGCTCCCAAGATGAAGTGGCCCCTCGGGAGAGCTTGCTTTTATTGGCCAACCATGATAGTTGATTGTTTTAGGTACTAACAAAGGTTGTGAAGAGTGTCAAAAACATGAAGATGTTCAGTTGGTTCCTGCTGTGTTGATGCATGTGATCATTAAGCCTTGGCCTTTCACAGGATGGGGTCTAGATTTTATTGGCAAGATTCATCTTTCATTGTCAAAGGGGCATTGCTTTGTGATCGTGGCTACTGATTACTTAACCAAGTGGACTGAAGCTATTCCTTTGAATAATATGACACATAGAGAGGTAATTGAGTTTATTACTGGACATATCATACATAGGTTTGGTATTCCACACACTTTGGCTACGGATCAGGGGACTTCGTTCATATCCAAAGAGGTGCGTGAATTTGTTGATTCCTATGGTATTAAATTGCTTAATTCATCTCCATATTATGCTCAAGCCAATGGTCAAGCCGAGTCTAGCAACAAAACTTTTGTGAAGCTCGTCAAGAAGAAGATAAAAGACAACCTAGAATTTTTTCAGGTAGGTGACTTGATTTGGAAGACGATGTTACCTATTGGATCTAAGAGTAACAAGTTCGGCAAGTGATCTCCTAGTTGGGAAGGTTCGTACAAGGTTGTCAAGATTTGTTCTGAAAATTCTTATATGGTGGAGACATTGCAAGGACAACGACTTCCAAAGGCTCTCAATGGTAGATACTTGAAGAAATTTCAACCAAGTGTTTGGCAAGACGCTTGATAGGATATGGCTGATTTATAGCAAAAATCGCCCTTAGACCATAAAATGGCCGGTGAAGTGTCACATCGACCTTAGAATTATTTTTTAGACCACAAGATTTACTAAAAAAAGGGGGAGCATATGTTCGCACCTAAAATTGGCACAAAGCCGATCAGGCTGACGCAACCGGTCAGACTGGTGTCCCTCAACGGTCTGACCGGTGGGGCGTCCTGTAGCCCCTCCGGCAACGGCCACACTAGTCTAACTGGTGGGCCTGACCAGTCTAACCGGTGGACCCCGAGTCCAAATAGAATTGAGGAGTCCTAGCGAATTTCGAGTTGTAAAAGGATTTCTTGCGGGGCAAGACCTCCCCACCTTAGAAATATAAAGGGCACAAACGTTTGAGGGGGAATCACCCAATCGATCATCACTTTCTACAACTTTTATCTCTCAACCCCTAGCTTTTCCAAACTCGTGCTTTCCTTTTTTGTCTCTGTCAGTGCGGAATGTAGTCCCGACACTAACTAGTAATAAGCGCTGAGATCTGTCTCTCGATGGTCGGTGCTAAGCAACTAAGGACACCTGGTTTATCCTGGTTCCGGCCGGGGCCGTACGTCCAGCAGGGGTGTGCTCGAGGCACTATATTGCTTCGCACCGGGGTGCCTATAGTGGGGCGGCTACAAGCAAGGTGGGAGAGGAGGCGTAGCCTCCAAGCCGGAGCGGGGTGATTGAGGCGAGCGCCAATGTCGTGGGGGAAGGCAGAGAGCATGCAATCGATCGTTGTCTGCTATCCCGTATATGGTATCGAGTCCCCCGTAGCGAGGGGGTTCACCTTCCTTTTATAGACCAAGGAGAGGGTGATGTACAGGCGCGCCGCTCTATTTGGCTACGTGCGGAGGTATGGCATACAGTCTTGTGGAGATGATGCCCGTCCTGGCGAGTCCTGCTCCGGTCGCGGCGCCATGCCCTGTACTTAAACAGGGGGGCTTCTAGGGTGAAGGCGTAGCGGTTGACCGAGGTGTCTCGAGGCGGGCCTGGGGGAGCCGTTGAAAGTGGTCCGTACGGGGTACAGTGGTAGGCGTGGCGGCGTCCCGTCCCCGCGTGCCCTACAGCGTTGGAGAGGTTGCAGCAGTGCATGGCGTGGTGGTGCAGGGGTAGGGATGGGAGCACAGGACTGACAGCGACGGGGATGGCGCTCCGCCGGCCTGACGTCACGGTTTGACCCTGCAGAGCAATGAAAAGAGGGCTCGAGGGTGCGGCCGGCCCCCCTCCGAGGGCACGGCGCGTTAGCCGTACCAAAGTGGGTGGCACAGTGTAACGGAGCTGACACCGGCCTCGTCGTACGGTCCCCCATAGTGTCGGGGATGGGCTCCCCCCAGGGAGTTGGCGGAACAGCGCTGGGGCGTGATTCCCAGGCGCGTGATGGCGCGGCCCTGCTGTGTCAGAGCATAAATGCTCGTACCCGCGTGTGGGAGCAGGTGCGCTCGAGGGGGGCGTGAGCCCTCGAGCGAGGCGGAACCCGCTCGAGGGGGCGCTTGAGCCCGAGCGAGGCGGAACCCACTCGAGGGGGCGCTTGATTGGGCCACTCTGGTGGGCCGCGGGGGCCACCGCAGCGTGGGCCGCGTTGTGCGTGCGTGCTTAGGTTAGAGGTGTATTTCGTCTCGTTTTTTGCAGGTTTTAAGAAGGATTCCCCCGGTTTTTTAGGGACCCTCAGGGCTGTCCCCGACAGTAGCCCCCGAGCATCTGTGGGTGTGCCAGCCAGGCTCCCGCAGATGTTGAAGCCTACTGATAGGACGTTCTTCCCCTGGTTGCAAACACCTTCCGTGGGGCCGCGTCAGCGGACCCGTGGGTCTAGCCCCCGAAACCCTGCAGGAGCGTAGGTGCTCCTGCAGGGGTTTCACCAGGGAATCTGGTCAGTGGGTGTGGTACGTGTTCTAACCGGCGTCGGCAATGTTTCAGCTGGCTTCGGTGGCGCACGCGCGACCGGCACCATTCGCGGCTGGTGCATCCCAGGAGGTGTAGCCATGCGTCGAGCCCCTGAGCCTGGGCCCATTCGAGGCGATCGGAGCGAGCTCTTCGACTTGTTTTAAATGCGCCCTCGCCGTCCCTCCGCGGGACGGGGGGTGAGGTTTCCGCAACCCCCATCGATCGGGTCGCGGATTGCGGATTCCTCGTTGAGCTGTTAGCGGGTGGTTCAAGTGGACGCCCATGCCCCGTTCGATAAGAGTAGGCTCGTGGTCCGGAGACTCGTCCATTAAAGCGCTTGCATGGGTTTGCTAGGTGGGGCTCGGTCCCATTCGCTAGGGACCGAGGGAGCAGAAGCTCTCCCTCGGTGGGATCCCCTCGGCTAGCTGCCCTTGCTGGCTCTCGAACACGACATGCGGGGCACCCTCGAGCCGGTGGACTCGAGGAAAGGATCGAACACGCGCGCCCTCGTCGTCCCTGACTTTGGTGATTTGGGTCGACTGTTCGAACCCGTCGAGGGTCAGGCTTCGAACCCCTGATCAGTAGGGCCGTGCAGGGTAGCAGCGGAATGCTCCCACTCTTTTCGCATCTGCAGGCTTCGAGGGTCTTCAGTCGTGCTGGTCCTTGAACCACTGATCAGTAGATCGAGGGCACCCATGGCGCCCGTTAACCTTGGACAGGCTTCGAGGCCACTGGTCGGCATTCGCACCCTTCGAGGGTCGGTCTTATTTGAGCCAGAGGCTCGGGCCGCTCGAGGGTCTTCCTTACTCGGTAAGGGACAGGGCCATTTAATGCCCGCAGTCGCGGCTATAATAACGCGCCGCGGGCGCGCCTTTTCAGGCGTCGCGGCCGCGCGCGTTGTAGGCGGGGTGGGCAGGGGCGGACATGACCGCCTGCCGCGGCCCCCCGGTTACCGCGCCGTGATTATGGCGCGCGTGCGGTTATGCGGCTGCCGCAGTCGTGGCGGGCCCCGCTCGTCAGTGAGGGAAAACTTCACCTGCAGTTAATGCATGCGAGGCGTGCGCTCCGGAGGGCACACCTCGTGGCCCATAAATCCGTTAGGCGGGGATGGGGCGGTTTTTTACCTTTGCATTCAGCGTTTGCCGTCTCTACTCCTTGCTCCCCAGCTCCCGAGCCATTCCCAACCCACCGTACCACTACATCGTCAGCTTCATGCGCTTCCACGAGCACGGCTTCGCAGCGCCGGCGAGCCGCTTCTTGCGGGGCCTCTGCTACCACTACGGCGTGGAGCTTCAAAACTTCACGCCGAACGCGATCTCGCAGGCGGCCACGTTCGTCGGCGTCTGCGAGGGCTTCCTGGGGATCCCCGTGAATTGGGATCTCTGGGTCCACCTCTTCCGCGCGGAGCTACACACGCTGCCGACGTTGGAGCCAAGGACTCGCCGCACGGCGCGCGCCGGCGGTTTGGCGCTCGCAGTGCGGAGCTCGCTCAGGGAGGAGTACATCCCCTACACGATGACCTCCAACAACTCGGACTGGGAGCGGGGGTGGTTCTACCTCCGCAACGCCGCCCCTGGCCTCCCCCCTACACCGACAAGGTGCTCCGAGAGAGGGCCGCCTCCTGGTACCATGGGGTGTCTCCGCCCTCGCACCAGGCGCGGCTGGACTCGCTCGTGGCCGCGTTGAAGAGGCTGGCGGACCGCGGGCTGACCGCGGGATGCGTCCTCGCCAACCTCCACCACCGGTGGATCGTCCCCCTGATGTAGAGGCGGCTCCGCATCTTCGAGATGAGTGAGGATGCGGACCCCGTCGCGTTGGCGGAGTCGCGGCTGCTGCGGGACCCCTTCCCGCGGTCGTACGGGGCCACCCGGGCGCGGCGCGCCATCGACCGCAGGTCGGGGCGTTGTGACGACGCAGCCCTGTGGGTGCTCGAGATGCTCCCCGACGGCCAGTTAGTGAGTGGATTTCCTGACTTCCTTTCTTATCTCGCCGGTTTCTTGGGTTGCCGGCACATTTTAAGGCTTTGCCTGACCCCCGCAGATGGTGAGCGTGAGCGCCGTGAAGTCCGACCCGCCCACGCCTCGATCCCGCGCGCTCGCGCGCGCGGCGCAACAGTGAGGGCGGGAGCGGTTGGACCGCAGGAGGGAGCGTGACGCGCGGCATCGGGAGCGCCGGGAGCGGAGCAGCGAGGAGTTCCGGCTGCGCGAGCAGCAAGGACTCTCCTCGCTAGAGACGGAGGAGTACTCGTCGTCGGGCGAGGAAGAGGAGGAAGAGGAGGAAGAGGAGGACGAGGATAGGGGGCAGGTTCTCCCCGATAGGTGGGAGCCTGCTCCCCCGTCACCGGAGCCGACTCCGGTGGCGGGAGAACCGTCGCCTGGGGCGGGCGCAGAGGCGCCTGCCACCAGGCGGTCGCGTCGAGAGGTAGCGCGAGCCGCGGAGGCGCCGGTGCGCGCGGCGAGAGGCGCCCGCTCGTGCGGCGGAGCCCGCTCGCGGTGGAGGTGGCCGGAGGCGTGGCGGCGGCCGCGCTGGCCGCGCCCACGACGTCGGCGGGGGCCTCGAGGAAGAGGAAGCGGGCCTTCTCCTCCTTGAGGTAAGGAGTTGTCTTTCGAGGGGTCGCATGCCCAACAGGCGGGGATCTGATGGTTTGTTTTCATGTCCGCAGGGTGGCACCAACCGTGCCCCCCTTGCAATGGCCAAGGTGCTGAGGGCGGACGCATCCGTCCCCACCAGGCGGTGCTCGTCGAGGGCGCCGCGGGCGAACACAAGTACGGCGGCAACGGCGAGCGGGGCCTCGCGAGGCGCGGCCGAGGCCTCGGGGTCTCGGCCGGCGACTTTGACCGTGGAGCCGCGGCGGGCGGCGACGGAGGCGCGATAGGAGCCGGCCGTGGGCGGGGCACGGCCGGTAGCGGAGGCGCGGCCGGCGGCGCCAATCGTGGTGGCACCTGCCGGCGTCGTCGGCCATGGAGGCGCGTCGGGGCGCCCGCGGCCGCGGAGGCACTGCCGGAGGCGGAGGTTGCGGCGCCGCGCCAGGAGGTCCACGGCCGCGGTAGCGCGGCCGGCGGCGGAGGTCGCCGTGCCGCCGCGAGAGCCCACCTTTGCCGGCATCTCCCAGGCGATGGCGGTGGAGATTCCCGACGACGACACCCCGCCGCTGGGGTGGGACCAGTGGGGAAGCCTTCCCGCGCCAGCCCCCGAGCCTCAGGCGGGGGCGCTCGTCAGACGGTGGGACGGCCACATGGTGGTTGGGGGCTCGAGGCATGGCGTCAAGGCCTCTTCGTCCCGCGCCACCCCCCCGGCTCGAGCGATCCGGCGGCGGACCGGGGCGGGGGCGGGGAGGCGCATCGACGCGCCATCCCCCCACTTCGCCGACGCCCAAGAGGAGCAGCAGCTGTGGGAGGAGCTGCGCGGCCGTGGCGCTTCGCTCAACCGAGCGCTGAACGAGGCGCTGCAGATCCACGGCGGCCCTGCGTGGCATGCCTTCCAGGTATGACGCCGTTGCTTTTTCCTTGTTTTGTTGTCTTTGTGCTCGTTTCTCGACGCTCATCGATCTTCCTTTGCTGGCGGTAGGAGCTGGACCTCCGCACCCGCGACAGGTACGGCGCCCTAGACCAGATGAGCGCCGAGCTCCGCCAGCTCCGGGAGCAGCGTGATGCCTTCGACGCCCTTGCGGAGGCCCTGAGGACTCGGGACGGCTGGCTGTCGTACCGGGTGGTGGCCCTGCGTGACCAGCTCTTGGAGCTGGAGGGGCAGGCCACGACGCGCCCCTCCGCCATCGAGCGGATTCGCACGGCTCTCATCAACCAAGATGAGGCGCTGCAGCAGGTGAGAGGGGATTTGGAGAGGGCGCGCACCGTGGCGACCGACTGGGAGGCGGAGGTGGTCTCCGTCCGGACCCAGAACCGGGAGGCCCACGCGGCGCTCATGGAGGCGCTGTCCCAGCGGAGCCAGGCTGAGGAGAGGGTGAGGGAAGCCGAGCAGAAGGCCAAGGAGGCCGGCGAATTGAAGGCTGCCCTCGCCGCCAAGGCTGCCGCGGTTGCCGCAGCGGAGGAACAGCTCCGGCAGGAGCATGATGCCCGCCAGGAGGCCGAAGGCTAGCTCCAGCAGGAGCGGGCCGCTCTTGCTGATGCCTGGTCGGCGCTCGAGCGGGAACGCGCGGCTCTCGAGAGGGCGCAGGTGTCGCTGAAGGAGCGGATGGACGAAGTCTTGAAGCTCGATGGGGAGCTGATCGCCCTTAGCATCTCGAACGCGGACCAGGTCCGGACCCTCGAGGAGCAAAGCGCCACGGTCGTTAGCTTGCAGCAGGCGGTCGAGAGCGGACACCAGGCTCTCGAGGGGGAGAGGAAGCAGGTTGAAGGTAATTGCCGCTTCTTTTCTTGTTTTGTTGATCTTCCCTTCGGGGGTCCGTTCCCCTCTTGATTTCTTTTGCTCGTGACGTCCAGGCCAGCGCACCGCATTGGGGCACGCGACCAATCGGGCCGAGACGCTATAGGCCTCCTACGACTCCTCCGAGCAGGAGCTGGTGGAGCTTCGTGCTGCAGCCCTCGAGACCTGCCAGGCTGTCGAAGAGGGCGAGGCGCAAGCTGGAAGCTCGCTGTTCAGCCGTCTGCGCGCCCTTGGCGGGCACGTCTCAAGGCGCATGTGTCGCGCGCTTCACCTGGGCGTCCAGAAGGCCCTTGGCGTGGTGCGGTCCCACTACGAGGTGAACCTCGAGGCCGTGGTGTCAGGCTACGTCGTCCCGGAAGGCGTTGAGGACGAGGCGGCGATGGAGCAGGCGGACGCGCTTGCCGCAGATGCTGCCGATGCGCTCACCGAGGCCTTCGCGGAGTTCCTGTTCCCGGACGCTGCTGACGCCGATGAGCCTCAGGCCCGAAGACCGCTAGCACTAGGGCCATTTCTGTTTGAATGTTAGTACCCGGGCCGTATGGCCGTGTAAATAAACAAGTGAAACTTACGGAGTGCCTGAGCACTTGTAAATATAAGTGGTGCCTTTTATTTGTCGCGGTGTTCTATTTTTTCCTTTAGCTTGAGTGAATTCAGGTTAGGGGAGTTCGATTTCGTGAGTAGCCCGCTGGGTCGGAGGCAAGAGGAAAGGGCCGTATCCTCGTGGAGGCGTAGGCTATCTCTGACTCGCGCGTCTTTTCCGCTTGACCACCCATGCCCTGCCTTGGTTCGCTCGAGGCTATGGCCGAAACATACTTGGCGCGCTTACAAGTTAATTTTTTTGCAAAAAAAATGGGATCATTTTGGGGGGGGGGGGGGGGCGGGAGTGCCCCCCGCCGTAGCCCCCGAGGGCGACTTGGTTTTCGGGGGAAAGCCGAGTTTCCCTTTGACTTCATTGACTTGTTGCTATTTACATTTTCATTGCCAACTGGGGTGTTGGGTATGTAATTTCCAACAAAAAGCTTGGAAATCCTAGCTAAGGGTAGAAGAGACGTAGCTGCTGGATGTTCCAAGTGTTGGTGATTTCCTCACCGTCCTCGTTAGCTAGCTTGTATGTGTCGGGCTTGAGCACCTTCACCACGATGTAGGGTCCCTCCCATGGGGGTGATAGCTTGTGGCGCCCTCGGTTTTCTTGGCGTAGCCTTAGGACCAAGTCCCCTTTGCTGAAGTCCCGCCGCCACACCTTCCGGGCTTGGTAGCGTCTTAGAGACTGCTGGTATCTTGCGGAGTGCATCAGGGCCACGAGGCGTGCTTCGTCCAGCCGCTGGTTTGCATCTTCGTCGTAGCCCCGCACTCTGGGCGATCCGTATTCCAGGTACGTGAGGAGGACGGCCTCCGCGCCATGGACCAGAAAAAACGGGGTGAACCTGGTGGCTCTGCTTGGGGTGGTCCTGAGGCTCCATACGATCGCTCGCAGCTCCTGCAGCCATTTTCGACCAGACATGTTCAGTTGGTCGAAAATTCTGGGCTTGAGGCCTTGTAGGATCATGCCGTTGGCAGGCTCCACTTGGCCATTGGTCTGTGGATGTGCCACAGCTGCCTAGTCCACGCGGATGTGGAACTTGTCGTAGAACTCCAGGAATTTTCTTCCCGTGAATTGAGTCCCGTTGTCGGTGATGATGGAGTTCGGCACTCCAAAGCGATAGACATTGTCGGTGAAGAACGTCACCGCCTGCTCCACCCTGAGGTTCGTGATGGGGCGTACCTCCACCCATTTGGAGAACTTGTCAATTGCGACCAACAGGTGGGTGTAGCCCCTGGGCACCTTCCGCAAGGACCCGACGATGTCCAGTCCCCACACGGCGAAAGGCCACGTGATGGGGATGGTCTGCAGGACGTGCACGGCGAGGTTGGACTTGCGAGCGTAGAACTAGCACCCTTTGCAGGTGCACACGATTTCGCTGGCATCAGCGACCGCGGTGGGCCAGTAAAAGCCCTGGCGGAACGCATTGCCCACGAGGGTGCGGGGCGTGGCGTGACGACCGTAAATGCCCGCGTGTATATCGCGGAGGAGCTCGCGCCCTTGTTCGCGTGCCTCGCGGTGCGGCTTCTTTCCCTTCTTGCCCCGCTTGTTTCTTTGGCAGAGCTCCTTGGACTTGCTGCCCTCCGCGGGCGTGTCGTCCACGCGCTTGCCCTTCTTGCCGTCGAAGATTGCTCCCACCGCCTCTTCCCCTGAGGCGAAGCTGGAGGCGATGTCGAACAGTTCGTTCGAGTCGACCGGCGGGCTGCGTCCGAGCTCACGCACAAGATCCCGACATGTAGTGCCCTCGAGGAAGGCGTGCACGATCTCAGATTGCGCCACGCTTGGGAGCTTCGTGCAACGCTTGGAGAAGCGCCGTATGAAGTCCCGAAGCGATTCGCCGGGCTTCTGGGTGCAAGAGCGTAGGTCCCAGGAGTTCACAGGGTGCATGTACGTTCCCTGAAAATTTCCCTCGAACGTGCGGACCAGGTCGTCCCAGTTGTGGATCTGACTAGCTGGTAGGTGCCCGAGCCACGTTCGTGCCGAGTCGGCGAGGTGCAGGGGGAGTTTGCGGATGATAGCCTCGTCGCTGGTGGCCCTGCCCAGCTGACATGCCAGGCGGTAGTCGTTGAGCCATACACGGGGGTCCGTCTCCCTATTGTACTTGACGATCGTCGTGGGCTGGCAGAAGCGCTGGGGGAAGGTCGCCATGCGGATCTCCCGGCTGAACACGCGGGTTCCTAGGGGCTCCGGCGTCAGCGAGCGATCCTCATCGCTATCGTAGCGTCCACCCCGTCGAGGGTGGTAGCCTGCTGCCGCCCGCGACTCTGCTTTGCTCATCCGTCGGGCGTTGATGACGTTGCGGGCGTCGCCGTCCCGGGCTGCCCGCGCGTGTCGAGGAGCCGGTCCTTGGCCGGCGTGCGCCCGGGTTGGCGGGGGCGCTCGGCCGCGCCACCCGCATGTACCGAGGGCTCGGGGACTTGCGCGCCCCCATCATTCCGCGCGCTCCCCTCCTAGTGGATGCGGGACGCCGAGCTTTCGGCTTGTTGGATGGCCGCCTGCTCGATGAGCGCCTGCGCCTCGCGGTGCAGGTTCCGTGCCTCGGGCGTCGAGAGGGCGGGCATGGCCCTCAGCAGTGTTGCGGCGGCGATGAGCTTTTGGCTCGCTCGCGGGGGCGTGTCCGGATTGTCGACGTTGAAGTCCGCGTTGATGCGATCGCGGGCTTGCCTGCCCAGCTCACGTGCGCGTTCGCCGCACGCGGAGGCTTCCCCCGCGATGGAGGCGCGAAGCAACCGCACCGTGAGGTACTCCTCCGCCAGCTTGGCCTCGAGCTCACGTGCTTGGACTAGCTGTGCGTTGATGTCGGCCCCTGTCGGCGGTGAGGGAGGAGGGGCGCTTTGCCCCGCAGCCAGGCGCGACCCAGTTCCCAGAGCAGGAGGAACCTCCCCGTCGCTGGCACCCGCCACGTTGGCGGGTTTTGCTGGGTCGTTGGCGATGACAACGCAGCACTCTTGCGCGAGGTCGTAGCTCCCAGCGCTGGAGTCATCGGAGTAGCCGAATCAGTAGTCCGTGGCGTCGAGGAACCGCCTGAACATCACTGGGTCCGGCACACCGGAGAAGTCCCAATCCGCGTATCCATGCGAGGTGGCGGGTGGCAGCTCGTTGACGGAGCCTAAGGATGACTCTCCGCCGGCGGAGGCGCTGGGGTCTCTAGCAACCAAAACGTGGGGACCAGGGGGAACACTGCGCACCGCTGCGTTGACGTTGGCGTTGTAGGCCATCGTGGAGCCGCGCAGACCGATGGGGAAGCGCGGTTCGGAGACCGAGCGATCCCCTGCCGGGGCGGCTATCGTTGTGCTGGCGGGCGCCGCGTGTTGCGTGGCGACGCACGCTGCATGCCGGCGCTCGGACCGGACCCGACATGAGCGCCGGCCGGAACGACGACGGCGCCGTGGCGCCGAACGACCCGTAGCGTCCGTGCCGGCGGGTGTCGGCTGTCGTGGCGACGTGTGCGGCGGTGACCGGGGCGGACCCGGCTTGACGCCGCGCGCGGAGTTCCTCGCGGTTAGCGAGGCGCATGAGGTAGCTGTTCCCCGTGGCCTGAAAGTTCAGGCCCCCGAACCGGATTTCGAATCCGACGGGGAGGGGGTCCGAGCTCCCCATGGAGTAGCGCTGACCGCAATACTCAGTGCGAATCACCATCGAGAGAGCTGATGACGGGATGACCTTTAGCGCGCCGAGCCCCACGGTGGGCGCCAACTGTCGGTGTGGAATGTAGTCCCGACACTAACTAGTAATAAGCGCTGAGATCTGTCTCTCGATGGTCGGTGCTAAGCAACTAAGGACACTTGGTTTTTCCTGGTTCCGGCCAGGGCCGTACGTCCAGCAGGGGTGTGCTCGAGGCACTATATTGCTTCGCACCGGGGTGCCTGTAGTGGGGCGGCTACAAGCAAGGTGGGAGAGGAGGCGTGGCCTCCAAGTCCAGAGCGGGGTGATTGAGGCGAGTGCCAATGTCGTGGGGGAAGGCAGAGAGCATGCAATCGATCGCTGTCTGCTATCCCGTATCTGGTGTCGTGTCCCCCGCGGTGAGGGGGGTCACCTTCCTTTTATAGACCAAGGAGAGGGTGATGTACAGGCGCGCCGCACTATTTGGCAACGTGCGGAGGTATGGCGTACAGTCCTGTGGAGATGACGCCCGTCCTAGCGAGTCCTGCTTCGGTCGTGGCGCCATGCCCTGTACTTAAACAGGGGGGCTTCGAGGGTGAAGGCGTAGCGGTTGACCGGGGCGTCTCCAGGCGGGCCCGGGGGAGCCGTTGACGGCGGTCCGTACGGGGTACAGTGGCAGGCGTGGCAGCGTCCCGTCCCCGCGTGCCCTACAGTGTTGGAGTGGTTGCAGCAGTGCATGGCGTGGTGCTGCAGGGGCGGGGATGGGAGCACAGGACTGACAGCGACGGGGATGGCGCTCCCGCCGGCCTGACGTCACGGTTTGACCCTGCAGAGCAACGAAAAGAGGGCTCGAGGGTGCGGCCCCCCCCCCTCCGAGGGCGCGGCGCGTTAGCCGTACCAAAGTGGGCGGCACAGTGTCACGGAGCTGACACCGGCCTCGTCGTACGGTCCCCCACAGTGGCGGGGATGGGCTCCCCCAGGGAGTTGGCGGAACAGTGATGGGGCGTGATTCCCAGGCGCGTGATGGAGCGGCCCTGCCATATCAGAGCATAAATGCTCGTACCCGCGTGTGGGAGCAGGTGCACTCGAGGGGGGCGTGAGCCCTCGAGCGAGGCGAAACCCGCTCGAGGGGGCGCTTGAGCCCTCGAGCAAGGCGGAACCCTGAGGACCATGTGTGGTTCGAGGACCGGTGGATGGTCGCTTCCTTGTGTGATGAGTCATTGACAACGTTGTGTGAGCTGATTCTTGGCTAAGTATTGCAGGTGCAGGCTGCGGCTTGACTGGTGTTGTTGCAGGTGAAGAACAAGTGCGAAAGGTCGTCGTCGGTGAGGCCTCCAGGTGTGGGGAAGACAAGTAGGCTTCGTTCGAGGGACCCGGTGGCCAGCGGGGTCAAGTGCGGGCCGCATGGTGGCATGAACAGCAAGATGAAGTCGTGGAAGGTTTCATGGTTGAGCCTCAAAACCAAGGTCGAGCCGGGACTACGTGGGAGCCGAGTCATGAGTGGAGATTGGCAGAGGCTACACCAAGTTCGCGGGTTTTCTGGTGGTTCACCAGAAAACCACTGGGTTCCTTGGTTGATGCACAAAGCCAAGACCGGAGAACCGAAGACGGAGGCCGTAGCGCGGTGCCGGACCGGTCGGCCGGTGGGTCTGACCGGTCTGACCGGTGAGGAGCACGGTCGACCGTTGTGCGATGACGCGGTTCGAAATCTTCGAAGCGGAGGACACGCGTCGGGATCGCATGGCTTGCGTCGAGGCTACGCAGGGTGCGGTCGCCGGGCATCCGTCCGATGGTGAAGACATCAAGAATTCCAAATCCGCCCTTGAGGGGCTTATATCCCTAGTTAGTAGAGAAGGGGTTTTAGACATTCGGTTGCCTCCATATAACCCAAGAGGTGAGAGGATGGCAGCCAACTCTTGGAACCCTAGCTCATTAGTTTTCCTATTTTCCACCTATTTTCCTTAGGTTTTGTGTAGGACTAGCAAGAGAGCTTCACGGAGAGATCTTGTTGAGAGGGATGGATGATCGGGCAACTTGCTAGACCTTGTATGAACCTCTGTTTCATGTATAGATGATTCGGCGTGGTTCCTCAAGGTTTGGATGTGTTTTCCCCGGTTGTTCTTGGTGGTGACTTTCGGAGCACTCTCTTGGTGATTTCTTTGGGTTGTTTTCGAGACCTTTCTCTTGGGGATTTGATGGGGAAAATTTGTGGGAACCCTTCGTGGTTCTTTGGGCTATGATTCCCCTCCCAAATCAGGGAGTAAAGGTGCTCGATTTTGGGGGTTTCTTGAGTTCTTGGGTTGGAAGTGCTCTTGGCGGGATTTCCTTGATTCCTCCTTTTTGGACGAGTTTTGGTGGGATTAAACTTGTCTATGGACTCCTCATGAGGTGTTCCTGATATCCCCAAAGTCTTGTTCAAGTCCGTAGAGCGATTCGGGAGATCGAGATTTGTATTTGGGGGAGTTGACCCGCGGGTGTTGTTCATCCCGAGCTACCCAGGCTACACCGGTCTGATCGGTGCTCTTGACCGGTCTGACCGGTGCAACCCTCGGTGGGATTTGCTCGGGTGAATGTCTTGGTGTGTTCGTTGTTGTCCCGTGTTGCTGCTGTTTCGAGTTTGGGTTAGTTTGGTGGTCGGTTGGCCTGTTTGGTGCTTTGGGGGCTTTTAGGCTGGGATCGGTCTGACCAGTGTGTCTCACCGGTCTGACCAGTGTGGAGCCACTTAGTGAAAGTTGCTCAGTTTCACCAGCAGGGACCGGTCTGACCGGTGGTGCTCACCGGTCTGACCGGTGTGGGTCTGTAGACTCGAGGTTTGGTGTTCCGCTGCGTTCTCATGTCGGAAGGTTCTGTGTTGGTTCCTAGGTCCAGTGGCACTCCAGTGGCTACGTGTGTTGGAAGCCGTGTTCATCTTTTTGGAGTTTCCATCTCCTTCGAGAAGAATTTTATCGGCTCCCATTCACTCCCCGCCTCTCTGGTTCGCCGTATTGGTCCTTCAAGTGGTATCAGAGCCGGTTCGGGTCTTTATTGACTCTAACCAGTCTAAGATCCAAGGATGGCGTACCGGGAACGGGGTTCGGGTCCTCCACACTTCGATGGAAAGAACTACGAGATGTGGAGCAAGCGGATGGGTGCGTTTCTCCGTGGAAAGGGTCAGATCCTTTGGGATATCACGGTGGACACAGGCTATGTCCAGCCGATGGACTTCCTCGCTCTAGGATCGAGGGATAGATTCGACGCCAACAATAAGGCGGTTGACTACTTGTTTCGTGCTTTGTGTCAGCCTGAGTTCGATCGGGTGCACACCGAGCACTTGGCCTGTAGGATTTGGGCGGTGTTGATGGAGGCTCATGTTGGGAACGCCCAGGTTCAGGCACGGATGTATGTGACCTACCGGAGAGAGTACGAGAACTTCACTCATCTCCCTAGTGAGTCCATCGATGCCTTGTTTCAGAGGTTCACGGTGGTTGTGAACAACATGAGGGCCAATGTGGATGTGCTCCCGTACGATGATCATGATAGAGCGGTCAAGCTCTTACACTCTTTGGATCGTACGATTTGGGGCGGAAAGTTTGAGGCCATTGTGGAGTCGAGAGAAGTATGACACTCGACGGTGAACGAGCTGTTCTCGAAGCTCAAGTCGGCTGAGGTGGATAGGGGCATGACTGCCAAGCTCGAGGGACCGACTGATTCCCATAGTCTTGCCCTTGTTGGTGGTTCCAAAGGGAAGGCTAACTCTAACCCATCCACCAGGATGTTCTCTTTCTCCTCTTTCATGTCTATGGCAGATGAAGAGTTCGACGAGCTTGGAGAGGACGAGCTGGCACTCCTGACGAGGCGGTTCGAGAGGCTGCACGAGAACCGTGTGAACATGAGGAGGAACACGAGGACTTGCTTCCAGTGCGTGAAGCCGGGACACTTCATCGCCGACTGCCCGGAGAAGGTGGAGAACAAGGACCGCTACAAGCACAAGTCGAGGACGGATGGCATGTACTGGTCGAGGCGCAACCACAAGAGCTAGCACAAGAACAAGTACAAGGACGAGCGACGATCGAGGAAGAAGGAGAGCTGAGGCAAGGCCCGAGCGATGGTTGGAGCGAGCGACGTCGACTCCAGTTCCGCGTACTCCACCTCGAGCTCGAGCAGCAGTGAAGACGAAGGTGATCGTTGCAAGAACAAGAAGTCGTCCAAGAACCTGAGCGGGCTGAGCTGCTTCGCAAGAGATGGCTTCTGCACCATGGCGCTTAGCTCCGGCAGCAAGAAGAGCACACAGAGCGACTCGGACTCTGAGTCCAACGACGAGGTGCGTGATAAACTTCCCTTCTTGCGCCAGGAGAATGAGAGGCTTGACTCTTTGCTTGATTACCGTGATGACATGCTTAGAGAGGCCAAGAAAATGCGAAAAGAGCTTAGGGCTTCACTCGAGGATGCTAGGACTAGAGTGGCTGAGCTAGAGACACAGGTGCTTGATAGCAAGCTTGAGATTAATTCCCTTAAGGCTAGCCCTGTTGTTTCGGATGAGAATGATTGTGCTGATTGCTCCATATTCCTTGCTGATCTTGCTTTGTTTAAGGAGAAGCATGCCTCCAAGTGTGAGGAACTAGATGTGCTTAGGGTTGAAGTGGGCGAGCTTAAGTCTAGACCTGCTTTGCTAGGTGCTTGCACTTCTTGCCCTATTTTGCATGCTAAAATTGATGAGATGCATGCTTACACTAGTTCTCTCGAGGCTAAATTGAAGGAACCCATGCCTATATCATGCTCTACCTGTGAAATGCATGCTTTGAAAAATTTGGAACTTGCACATTATGTTGATCGTTTGCAGGATGAGAATGATGACTTGAGGAAGTTGATGGGTTGGTTGTCTGGTCATGAGCCTCAGTTGAGGATGATGATCGAGGCGTTTAAGAGGCAGGATGGTGAGGGACTTGGGGCAAACAAGGTTGGTGAGGGAAGTGGAGAGAATATTCCAGAGCCACCTAAAACCCCCCACAAAAATGATTTCCCCCCAAAACCTAACCATCTTAGAAACCGACTAGACACAACACCAGCTCCACCCATGTTTCCTACACCCACAAATGATCTACAAATGCCTATGAAGTTTGTGAGCACTTTGGGGAAAGTGTTCTTTGGGAAAGAAAGTGAGAAGGCTAGTGAGGGGAAACCGGTGGAGGATTTGAGTGGAGAGAAATCAAGTGAGCAGCCACATCCCAAGCCTAAGCCGAAGCTTGTGAGGTTCCATTGTGGCTATTGTGGGAGAGATGACCATAAGGAGGAGTTTTGCTTCAAAAGGAAGCGTGAGGAGATAATGGCAAAGGAGTGGGCTAACAAGGACAAGTACCACCCTTCCGATGGTGCACTCGAGCCTCGTGTGCAGATGCCCAGGGCCAAGGCGAATGTGAGGACAGTTCGGGCTTGGGGAGAGCGGAAGGCTGTTGGAGGCACTGTTGCCCAGGTCACACAGGTCAGACCGGTGTGGGGCACCGGTCGAGCCGGTGTGGGGCACCGGTCAGACCGGTGCAGGCACAGACGAGCAGCGTTTTGGGTTTCGTGCTCGTACAGGTGCGAGGGTTGTTTCTGGAGGTCGTGCTTCTGGTGGTTGGGCTGGAGAGTTTGCAGGTGGTCAGGTTGCTAGGCGTTCTCCCCCCTCGAGTTCACTACGGGGATGGGAGGAGTCGTAGCTTTGACAAGGAGAGGAGGGACGGTCCACGGATTCTCTTTCGTGGTTTTGGTCCTCCTCCAGGAAGAGAGGGGTGGTTCCCTCAGGGTGGTTACCGTGGTGGTGTTTGTGGAGGTAGCTTTGGTAGGAGAGATGCTTTGGTTGGTGCTAACCCACTTTCGAGCAAATGGCTCGGCACTGGTTTTACTCTTTTGGTACTAACCCCAGTGCTGAGTCATTTGTTCGCTCACGTGCTCGTTTTTGAATTTCAGGTGGGAGACTTGAAGAACATTTGGTTGATTGACTCCGGTTGCTCGAGGCATATGGGCGTGGGCGTGTGCTTTCAGGGGTGGTTCTCAAGTCTCGTCGCGGTGGTGACAAAAAGGTACATCACTTTTGGGGACAATGGGCGTGGGCGTGTGCTTTCAGAAGGTGAGATCAAAGTGAGTGACAAGATCACTCTGAGGCGTGTTGCTCTTGTTCAATCGCTGGGGTAAAATTTTCTTTCGGTGTCCCGGTTGTTGGATGAGGGCTTTGAGGTGTTGTTTCGGCCAGGTGGTTCTCGGATTTTGGACTCTCGAGGGGACCTTGTTTGTATGGTCGTTCCCGAGGGTCAGGTGTTTCGTGCTGAATTTTCTCAGTCTTCGGGTGTGGAGCGTTGTTTCTTGGCTGGTTCTTCGAGTGAGTTGTGGAAGTGGCATAGGAAGTTGGGTCACTTGAGCTTTGACCTTTTGTCTCGCTTGAGTAAACTCAATTTGGTCCGAGGATTGCCACGTGTCGGTGCGGAATGTGGTCCCGACACTAACCAGTAGATAGCGCCGAGGTCTATCCCTCAATGGTCGATGCCAAGCAACAGGTGACACAAGGTTTTATCCTGGTTCCGGCCGAGGGGGCCGTACGTCCAGTAGGGGTGTGCTCGCGGCACTATATTGCTCAGCACCGGGGGTGCCTGTAGTGGGGCTGCTACAAGCAAGGCGGGAGAGGAAGCGTGGCTTCCAAGTCCCTAATGGAGTGGCTGAAGGTGTTGTGGGAGAATAAGAGAGTGAGTGCACGGCGTGGGATGAATCTGTCCCAGTCTGTCGTTGTCCGTCCCTCCCCTGCGGCTGGGGGGTTCGTCCCCCATTTATAGTTCAAGGGGGAGGCGAACTACATGCATGCCGCGCTATTCAGCTACGTGGAGAAGCACGACGTGCTATGCTGTAGAGTGGGCGGCCGTCCGGGCGATCCTTGCAGCGATCTGGTCATCATGGCCTGACTTGTACCCGAACAGTGGCGGTTCGAGGGTAGGAGAGCGGCGGATGGCGGTGAAGTCCTCTGATAGGCTCGAGGGAGGTGCGACGCGAGGCCCGTACGGCGCACGGGGAGTTGGCGGGACGGCGTTCCTTCCCAACGCGCCTCACGGGGCCGGAGTCGTTGCTACGGGGCCCGGCGTGTGCCCGCACGCGCGGGTACGGCGGCCACGCCGTTACGGTGGCGGGGATGGCGGTCCACCGGCCTACCGCCTCCACCTAACCCCGTAGGTTCACAAGAAAGTACATCGAGGGTGCGCCGGCCCCCTTTCGAGGGCTCGGCGCGTTAGCCGTACGGGGCGTGCGCGCGGTGTCACGGGACGACACCGGCCGCCCGCACCGTACCCTCCCACGGTGGCGGGGGATGGGCTCCTCCCCGGGGAGTTGGTGCGGCGGCACCGGGGTGCGAGCCCCGGCGCATGATGGCGCCGTCCGCGGCGTCGGGCGTTAAATGCCCGTGTACGGGGCTGGCGCACGCGTGAGGGGTACCCTCGAGCGTGGCGGACCCCGGCCGAGGGCGGGACGTACCCTCGAGCGAGGCGAAACCCGCTCGAGGGAAGTGCCGCCCCTCGAGCGGGCGCCGCCCGCCCGAAGGGAGCGTGCGGCCTCGGACGAGGCGGAGTCCGTTTCGAGGGGATCCTTATGTGGGCCGCCTCGATGGGCCGTCGGAGTCCCCGTGGGCCGTGTCTGCATGGTTAGGCACCTCGCATGCTTAGGCTTAATGTTTTTGGGTTTCGTTCGGGTTTTAAGTGGGCTTTCCCCCATTGTTTAAGGGGACCCCTAGGGGCGGTCCCCGACAGTAGCCCCCGAGCATCCGTGGGTTTGCCATTGAGACTCCCGCAGATGCTGGAACCTACTGATAGGACGTTCTTCCCTCCTTGTTCTGCGAACGCTTTCCGTGGGGCCGCGTCAGCGGACCCGCGGGTCTAGCCCCCGAAGCCCTGCAGGGGTGTGGATACTCCTGCAGGGGTTAACCGCGAGAATTTTGGTCAGAGAGGCGTGGCACATATGCCAACCGGCATCGGCGGTATTTCAGCCGGCTTCGGGGGTGCACGCACCGCTGACACTGTCTCCGGCGGGTGCAATTTCAAGGAGGTGTAGCCGTGCACCAAGCCCCCGAGCCTTGGCCCGTTCGATGCGATTGGGTAGAGCCCGGCGACTTGTTTTTTAACGCGCCCTCGCCGTCCCTCCGCGGGACGGAAGGTGAGGTTTCCGCAACCCCCATCGAGCGGGTCGCGGATTGCGGATTCCTCGTCGAGCTGCTAGCGGGTGGTTCAAGTGGACGTCCATGCCCCGTTCGATAAGGGTAGGCTGCGCGGTTCGGAGACACGTCCATGGAAGCGCTTGCGTGGGTTTGCTAGGTGGGGCTCGGTCCCGTTCGCTAGGGACCGAGGGCGCGGAAGCTCTCCCTCGGTGGGATCCCCCCGGCTAGCTGCCCTCGGCCGGCTCTCGAACACGACATGTGGGGCACCCTCGAGCCGACGGGCTCGAGGAACGGCTCGAATGCGCGTGCCCTCGTCGTCCCTAACTCGCGATGCGTGGCGCCTGTTCGATCCCGTCGAGGGTCAGGCTTCGAACCTCTGATCAGTAGGGCCGTGCGGGGTAGCGCCTGGGCGGCCCCGTCTTTTCACGTTTGCGGCCGTCGAGGGATCTGGGCGAGCCAGCCCTCGAGGTGCTGGTTGGTAGTACGGCGCGGCATGGGTGCTTGCGGTTCCTGCTTTATTTCAAGCAGGCCCTGGGTGACCCTCTCACGCGCGTGCCCTTTTTTAGAGGGTCGATGTTGTTTCGAGCCGGGGGCTCGTGCCGCTCGAGGGTTTTGCGTGGCATGGGTACCCGCGGTGCCTGCTTTACATCAAGCAGGTCCCGGGTACCTTCTCACGTCGATATCCCATCGAGGTTTGTTTTCGTTTTGAGCCGAGGGTTCGTCCCGCTCGAGGGTTTTGCGTGGCATGGGTACCCGCGGCGTCTGCTTTACATCAAGCAGGGTCCGGGTACCTTCTCACGTTGATATCCCATCGAGGGTTGCCCTTGTCTCGAGCTAGGGGCTCGTCCCGCTCGAGGGTTTTGCGTGGCATGGGTACCCGCGGCGTCTGCTTTACATCAAGCAGGGCCCGAGTACCTTCTCACGTCGATATCCCATCGAGGGTTGCCCTTGTCTCGAGCCAGGGGTTCGCCCCGCTCGAGGGTTCTCCTTGCTTGGCAAGGGACCCGATCATTTAATGTCTCGCAGTCGAGGCCGCGGTTTTTTGCAGCGTGGGCACGTCTTTTTAGGCGCTGCAGCCGCGCGCGCGCGTGCGTAGTGGGCGGCGTGGCAGGCGGACGTGACGGCTTCGCCTCGGCCCCTGCGGGTCTCCGCCGTGATGATGGCCCGCCTACGGTGATGTGGCCGCCGCAAGTCGTGGTGGGGCCCGTCTGTCGGCGTGAAGGGAAGATTCCCTGCAGTTAATGCGAGCGGGGCGCCCGCTCCGGAGAGCTCGCCCCGTCGGCTTATAAATCTGAGGGAGTGGGGAAACGGCGGTTTTTTACCTTAGCGCCTCACCGTTTTCAGTCCCCCGTCCCTTCGTCTTCGCCTTGCTCCTGCCACCGCGCGGTGTCGCCGTTAGAGCCTTTCTTCCGTTCCTCGTTCTCCGTCCTCGCATTCCTCCGTCCTTCTTCCTCATGGCGCCGCCACAGCTTCCCCTCACGATCTTGGAGCCGTACGCCTGGGAGAGGTCGACGGTGACGCCGCTGGCCCTTGGCGAACTGGTCGTCGCCGGCCAGCTGTCAGCCAACGAAGATGGGCGTCCGGCGGAGTGGATCGTGCCGCCGCCGGCGGACCGTGAGCCCAACCCGCCGGAGGGTTATGTGGTCAGCTTCATTCGCTACCACGAGCGGGGCTTCAACGCGCCGGCGAGCACCTTCATGCGGGCGATGTGCTACTACTACGGGGTGGAGCTGCACAACTTCGCCCCCAACGCGATCTCGCAGGCGGCCACCTTTGTGGGCGTTTGTGAAGGGTACCTGGGGATCCCAGTCAATTGGGAGCTCTGGGTACACCTTTTCCGCGCGGAGCTCATCACGCAGCCCACGACGGAGCCGAGGACCCGCCGCGCGATGCGCGCCGGCGGGATGTCGCTTGCCCTGCGGGGGCAATTCAAGGACGTCTACATCCCCTGCACCATGACGACGAACAATGCCGGTTGGGAGCGGGGATGGTGCTTGCGTCGGGAGGACGTGAAGGCTCGATGGATGCGCGGCCGTCCGATGGTGAACTTCATGTGTTGACCAAAATGCCCCCGTGAGGGCTTGTGTTGTACTCCTAGTGTAGGGGCACTTCGGTCTTTTCCGGAGGGCCTATATATAGGAGGAGGGGGCTGAATTTTCAGCCAACTCTTGGGCTAGAGGCTGCGGTACTCTTTCATTTTGGAGTGCTTTGGGAGAGAGGGAGAGAGGGGAGAGTGGCTCTTTGATTGGAGCTTTTTGCCATCTTAGATTTGATTTCTAGGAGTGGCTTGTAATCGTTTGGACAAGATATTCATAGTGATTTCATCCTCTAAATCTTGTGCCAATCTTTCTATTCCCGAATTTCTTTTATTGCTTTTTCGGAGCTCTTTTTGTGCTATTTTCATGCTTGTTTTCGTGCCTTTGTTCCCGGTGTGATTCCGCGGATTTGAGTGGGTTTCACCCCGGATTTGTTTGAGGGAAACATGGATAGATGTCTTGTGCATCTTTGTGCATGATCTTGTGCCCTCAAACGCCGGAAACCACTTCGATTCGTGAGTTTTCGTTCGGTGCTCTAGCTTTTGGTGGTGCTCAAAGGATTCGCGATTCCCGGTGATTTAGGGAGTTAGGAGGCAAGATTTTTGGGCTATAGCATCCTTGTGTGACGCTTTTCAAGTACCCAAACCCTTGTCTCTCGCAGCTTCAACCGTTTGGGAAATCCGATGATGATTTGGGGGAGTTGACTTTCGGGGTCGGGCGTTTTCAGCTCTGTCCGCACCGGCGGACGGTCCGCGAGGGCCAGGCGGACGGTCCGCGTGTACAGTGTTCTTCGCGTGTTCTTCGTGTTCTTGAGCGCCTTTGTTTTCGATCCGGTTTGGCTTTTGCTTTTTGGTGCAGCCGGTTTGCGGACGGTCGGGCTTCGGTAGCGAACGGTCCGCGGGTGGCGCGGACGGTCCGCCCGGCCTCGGCGGACGGTCCGTTTTTCTCGGGTCGCTTCGGTGTTCTCGTGTGCTTTAACGGACGGTCCGCGGTGTACGGCCGGACGCTCCGCGGGGTTGGCGCGGACGGTCCGCGAGGGCAGGCCGGACGGTCCGCGAGGCTCGCGCGGATGGTCCGCCCCTCCTCGTCCGACGGTCCGCCGGAGCCCGGCTGCTTTGCTCTTTGGTTCGATTCCTCCCTCCTTCATTCGTGCTTCCGCGTGTGTTTCTAGGAATCGTTGTTTTGGCGATTGGTGTGTGATTCGTTCCAACGCTTGTGTGTGACTCGGGTTTTGACTAGGGTATAGGCCGGTTTCTTTGAGAAGAATTTTTACCGGCTCCTATTCACTCCCCCCTCTCTAGTCGCCATCCGATCCTTCAACCCGCGCAACGCCGAGCCCGGCCTTCCCCCCTACACCGGCCGGGTGTTCAAGGAGAGGCCTGCCTCCTGGGGCTACGGGGTGTCCACGCCCCAGCATCGGGCGCGGCAGGAGTCGGTGCTGGCCGCGCTGCAGCGCCTGTCGTCGATGGGGCTGAGGGCGGTGGGCGTCCTCGCTTTCCTCCATCATAGGCGGGTCGTGCCTTTGATGGAGAGGCCGCTCTGCATCTTCGAGATGACGGAGGCGGCCAACCCCATTGGCGAGGTCGCGGATGCTCCCGACGCCCCTCGAGCGGCCATATGCGCTCACCCGGGCGCGGAGCGCCGTCGACACCCGGACGCCGCCGATGCCTGCGGGTCGGACCCCGTGGGACCTCGAGATGCTCCCCCTCGGCCCGCTGGTGAGTTTGGCTTTTGATTTCGTTTTAGTTTTTTGTGTTGTCTTTGCCTCCTGACGCGCCCTTGTTGCTCCTGTGTGTAGCTGGTGACCTTCACCATCGCCAAGTCCGTTCCGCCCACCCCCGACTCCCGCGCGCTGGGCCGGGCGGCGCGGCGGCGGCGGCCGAGAGGAGGCGGCGCGCAAGAAGGAGCCCGCGAGGCGACGTCAAGCGCGTCGCGACCGGCGGTCCGCGGAGTACCGGCGGCGTGAAGAGCTGGGGCTCTCCTCCCCGGGGACCGAATGGTGCTCGTCCTCGGAGGAGGACGAAGAGGAAGAGGCTGAGGGGGAGGGCCCCTCGGACGGATGGCGCCCGCGCCCCCGTGAAGGACCGATACGGCGAACCGAGAGGGGGGGGGGGAGTGAATGGGAGCCGATAAAAATTCTTCTCGAAGGAGATGAAAAACTCCAACAAGACGAACGCGGCTTCCAACACACGTCTCCGACTCACTACCAAGGTTGGTCAAGCCCACGTAGCCACTGGAGTGCCACTGGACCTAGGAACCAACACACCACCTTCCGACCCGAGAAACGCAACGGAAAAACCAAGCCTCGAGTCTACGGACCCACACCGGTCGGACCGGTGAGCACCACCGGTCAGACCGGTCCCCGCTTGGTGAAACCGAGCAACTTTCACTAAGTGGCTCGCACCGGTCGGACCGGTGAGACACACCGGTCGGGACCGGTGGCGGCCCGAAAGCCCCCAAGGCACCAAACAGCCAACCGACCACCAAACGGACCCAAACTCGAAACGGCAGCACCACGGGACAACTACGAACACACCAAGACGTTCACCCGAGCAAAATCCCACAGAGGCTTGCACCGGTCAGACCGGTCAAGAGCACCGGTCGACCGGTGTGGCACCGGGCGCTCGGGATGAACAAGACCCGCGGGTCAACTCCCCCGAATCCAAATCTCGATCTCCCGAATCGCTCCACGGACTTGAACAAGACTTTGGGGATATCAGGAACACCTCATGAGGAGTCCATAGCCAAGTTTAATCCCACCAAATCTCGTCCAAAAAGGAGGAATCGAAGAAATCCCGCCGAAAGCACTTCCAACCCAAGAACTCAAGAAACCCCAAAATCGAGCACCTTTTCTCACGGATTTGGGAGGGGAATCACAACCCAAAGAACCACGAAGGGTTCCCACAAATTTCCCCCATCAAATCCCCAAGAGAAAAGCCCCGAAAACAACCCAAAGAAATCACCGAGAGAGGGCTCCGAAAATCACCACCAAGAACAACCGGGGAAAACACATCCAAACCTTGAGGAACCACGCCGAATCATCTATACATGAAACAAAGGTTCGTACAAGGTCTAGCAAGCCGCCCGATCATCCATCCCTCTCTACAAGATCTCTCCGTGAAGCTCTCTTGCTAGTCCTAAGGAAAACCTAGAGAAAATAGGTGGAAAATAGGAAAACTAATGAGCTAGGGTTCCAAGAGTTGGCTGCCATCCTCTCACCTCTTGGGTTATATAGACGGCAACCGAATGTCTAAAATGCCCCTCTCTACTAACTAGGGATACAAGCCTCTCAAGGGCGGATTTGGAATTCTTGATGCCTTCACCATCGGACGGATGCCCGCGACCGCACCCCGCGTAGCCTCGACGCAAGCCATGCGATCCCGACGCGTGTCCTCCGCTTCGAAGATTCCGGACCGCGTCGTCGAACACCGGTCGGACCGGTGCTCCTCACCGCTCGAGCCCGGTCCCCACCGGGCCGACCGGACGGTCGGACCCACCGGTCGGACCGGTCAGCGCCGCTGCTGCGGCTCCGTCTTCGGTTCTCCGGTCTTGGCTTTGTGGATCAACCAAGGAACCCAGTGGTTTTCTGGGTGAACCACCGGAACCCCGCGAACTCGGTGTAGCCTCCGCCAATCTCCACTCATGACTTGGCTCCCACGTAGTCCCGGCTCGACCTTGGTTTTGAGGCTCAACCAAGAAACGGTCCACGACTTCATCTTCTTGTTCATGCCACCATGCGGCCCGCACTTGACCCCCGCTAGCCACCGGGTCCCTCGAACAAAGCCTACTTGTCTTCTCCACACCCGGAGGCCTCACCGGCGACGACCTTTCGCGCTTGTTCTTCACCTGCACCAACACGAGTCAAGCCGCAACCTGCACCTGCAATACTTAGCCAAGAATCAGTCCACAAAACGTTGTCAATCACTCATCACACAAGGAAGCGACCATCCACCGGTCCTCGAACCACACATGGTCCTCAATCTCCCCCTTGATGAGTGCATTGACAACACCCACACGAAAGTAACAAGAGAGAAAAGAAAAAGAAAAGAAACAAACAAAAAGAAACTCCAACAAGCGATCGAAAGCCAAACAAAGGCAAAGAGCAAGATCACTTGAAGAAGACAAGTCTCAGACCCCTTAGGCAAGGGCAACGACTCGACACATCCGAGACAAAGCAAAACTCAAGCAAAGAGCGCAAACCACCGAAACAAAGCTCGAAAAACCACAAAGAGCTCCCCCCCCGCACACATGCAAGCTCCCCCCGAACCAATGCACCTCCCCCCGGACGAATGCATGCAAGAAACCACATGAAACAAAGCAACGCAAAGCACTTTCGACTCACACCGGTCGGACCGGTCATCACCACCGGTCGACCGGTGCCCGACGATATGTACGGGACCAGCACTCACACCGGTCGGACCGGTTACCCCGACCGGTCGGACCGGTGCTCAACGAGAGCCCGAAATGGCTCGAAACCACCCGAAAACCTTCTAAACACGTCCAAAGAAGCCATTTCAAGCTCAAACTTCTCCCCCTTGTTGGCAATGCATGAATCAAGCCAAAAATGCAAAAGATGCAACCTAGAGCTTCTCAAATAGACAAAATTCAACAAAGAATGCTACACATGTCCAAATGAGCAAGTTAGGTACTCTACGGCTTCGTATCGATCTCAACTACATGATCACCAAGTTTCACAACCATTGGACGAAGCTAAGATGGATTTTGGCAATTTTGCGAAAAACTTGCCTCTCATGAGCAAGGTCCTAAACATGATCAAAGCATATCAAAATGGCAAAGCCACACAAACTTCATGCTAGGACAGCTATTCTAACCATAAGACCATCACAAACACCCACAAGCACCTCATGTCATGTCAAAGCCACCGAGCCATGTGCCTACTTCTATGTATGAGACTTCTCATTGGTAGACATCATGCAACGGTTTAGCACCCAAAGCAAATTAAATTCAGCACATATGACATGGGAGCATATTTTCCAAGCATTTTTTTTTTCATTTCATTTTCAGATTTGTAAATGGTACATGAAATGTCTTTGCGACAAAAAGGAACTTATGCCCCTCCACAAGATAAGCCAAGAGGGCTAAACATTCATGATGGCAAATGAGCCTTTGGCCCCATATGATCAATAAGCTAGCTATCCAACCACAAATTAAGCATAGCAACGCCACAAAAACATGTCAAGAGCATGCAAAGGCATTTACACATGAGAGAGCATACATGACATTTTTCAAAAGCATAGCTATCAACCATGGATTATTCATCAAGATCATCAAGAGCTAAGCCAAACTAAACCGTAGCATACCAAACAAGCTCACAAAGATATATATCTCATTCCATGGTGAACAATGTATATAAGAGAAGCTTTTCCTAACCAATGCATATGATACAAAATGCATGCAATCTAAGATACAAGGATGCCTATACATCATGTTACATATGCCATGCAAAATGCAAGAAATGCACAAAGGAAAGCTATACATAAGCTACAAACCGGCTCCTCGAGGGGAGGCAAAACGGGCTCGACACCACCGGCAAGAAAGCTCCCACACACCCAACTCAGGAAATCAAACACACACCAAGTTCCCCCCGCGAACGAGTGAAAGTTGCTTGATCTAGGGGTTTGGTGAAAATATCGGCTAGTTGGTGATGTGTGGGTACATGGATCAACGCTATCTTTCCTTTCTCAACGTTGTCTCTCGGGAAATGATACCTCACTTCTATGTGCTTGGTTTTAGAATGGAGCACCGGGTTCTTTGCAACGCTTATTGCACCGGTGCTATCACATTGAAGTGGGACATGGGTATACTCCTCACCAAAGTCACTCATGGTGTAGGTGATCCAAAGGAGCCGAGAGCAACAACTAGCGAAGCGGCAACATACTCGGCTTCGGTCGTGGATTGAGCAACACTCGACTGCTTACGAGAAGACCAAGACACCAACGAAGAACCCAAAAACTGGCAAGTCCCAGAAGTGGACTTCCTATCCAACCGACACCCGGCAAAATCCGCGTCTGAAAAACCATGAAGCGCCAAAGAAGAGGACGCGGAGTACCAAAGGCCGAAGTCGGGAGTGTGACGCAAGTACCCGAAAATTCGCTTCACCGCTTGCCGATGCGAAGTCCTCGGAGACGCTTGAAAACGAGCGCACAGACACACTGAGAACTGTATGTCCGGCCTCGTCGCCGTCAAGTAGAGGAGTGACCCGATCATGCTTCGGTACTCCTTCTGGTCCACGTGTTCACCTTCCTCGTCCGCATCAAGAGCCGTAGTCGTACTCATCGGCGTCGTCATAGCCTTGGAGTCCTCCATCTTGAACTTTCTCACAATGTCCTTGGTGTACTTAGCCTGGTGCACAAATGTACCTTCCTTTGATTGCTTGATTTGTAGCCCGAGGAAGAACTGCAACTCGCCCATCATGCTCATCTCAAACTCCCTGCTCATATCATCTGCAAACCTCGCAACAAGAGAGTTAGACGAGCCACCAAAGACAATATCATCCACGTACACCTGCACAATCAGGGATATCTCTCGCCCCCGCCTCTCGCAAAAACAAGGTCTGATCGACCTTCCCCATCTCAAAGCCTCTCTCAAACAAGAACCCCCTCAACCTGCCATACCAAGCTCTAGGCGCCCGCTTCCAACCCATACGGCGCCTTCCTCAACTTGTACACCCGGTGGGGGTACCTCTCACTCTCAAACACCGCAGGTCGTCTCACATACACTTCTTCCTCCAAAGCACACCATTCGAAAAGCACTCTTCACATCCATTTGGTGCGGCTTGAACCCTTTAGCCACGGAAAAGGCTAGAAGGATCCTAATCGCCTCCAAACGGGCTACGGGAGCAAAGGTCTCCTCGTAGTCGATCCCCTCCTTCTGACTGAACCCCTAAGCAACAAGTCTCGACTTGTTCCTCACAACCTCACCCTTCTCTCCCTATTTGTTTTTTCCACACCCACTTTGTACCAATCGGCTTACACCCTGGGGGAGGGTCAACCAACTCCCACACCTGATTCCTCTCAAAGTTCTCCAACTCCTCATGCATCGAGTTAACCCAATTGTGATCAGATAGTGCGTGTCCAATGTCTTTGGGCTCGAAAGAAGCAACAAATGCAGCATGAGCAAAATGGGAATTGTTTCGAACCCTCGACCGTGTAGTGCGTTCATTCATGTCGCCGATGATCCTCGAAGCCGGGTGATCCACTTGAACTCGCCGGGGAGGTTCTCGCCTCGAAGCTACCTCCCCCCTCAACATCGCCTTCTCCTCGTTCTTGATTTGTCGTCGTAGGTGTAGCAGAGGGTCCATCCATCATCGTAGTCGAAGTAGTGGGTACATGTTCGGCGGGGGCACCACACCGCCATCTTCATCATCACCATGTTCATGCTCCTCCTCCCCGAAAGATCTCCTCGCCAAGCTCATCATCACCCGCACACTCAAAGACAAGCCGACTACGTGGCTCTGTCTCGTCGAAGGTTACCTCGCAAGTCTCCACGATTTGGTTAGTTTCAAGATTGAGCACACGATATGCTCTAGAATGAGATGCATAACCAAAGAAAATGCCATCGACGAGACCTAGCCTCAAACTTATCCAACTTCCCGCCCTTCTTCGAATAAAACACTTGCAACCAAAGACATGGAAATGACTCACCTTGGGTGTGCGACCATGCATCAACTCATAGCATGTCTTCTTCTTGTGCACTCGAGGTATATTCGTTCGACACATAGCATGCGGTATTCACCGCCTCAGCCCAATACCTCCTCGGAGTCCTATGCTCATCAAGCATCATCCGAGCCATCTCGCACAAGGTCTCGTTCTTCCTTTCCACAACACCATTCCGGGGAGGCGTATACGGACTCGAAAACGGTGCTCAAGACCCAAGTCATGACAAAAGGTTTCAAAACGAGAGTTCCTGAATTCCGAGCCATTATCACTACGGATAGCTCGTATGGCATCTCCGTGCCTCTCGTTCCTCAACCTCAAGACTAGATCTCGAACAAAACCAAACGTCTCCCCCTTATCCTCGAGAAAGAACACCCACGCATACCGAGAATAGTCGTCCACCACAACAAGGACATACCACTTCCCACCCGCGAGATCGCACACGAGCCGGGCCAACAAGGTCCATATGGAGCAGCTCGCATGGACGCTCAGTCATCACATCGGTGAGAGGCGGGTGAGAAGAGGCCACCATCTTGGCATGCCTACACGGAGCACAAACCAACTCTTTCTCAAGCCTCAACCGTGGCAATCCTCGGACCAAATTGAGTTTACTCAAGCGTGACAAAAGGTCAAAACTCAAGTGACCCAACTTCCTATGCCACTTCCACAACTCACTCGAAGAACCAGCCAAGAAACAACGCTCCACACCCGAAGACTGAGAAAAATCAGCACGAAACACCTGACCCTCGGGAACGACCATACAGACAAGGTCCCCTCGAGAGTCCACAATCCGAGAACCACCGAGGCCGAAACACCACCTCAAAGCCCTCATCCAACAAGCCGGGACACGGAAAGCAAATTGTACCCCGGCGATTGAACAAGAGCAACACGCCTCGCAGTGATCTTGTCACTCACTTTTATCTCACCTTCGAAAGCACACGCCCACGCCCATTGTCCCCAAAGGTGATGTACCTCTTCGTCACCACCGGACGAGACTTGAGAACCACCCCCTGTCTCCGGTCATATGCCTCGAGCAACCGGAGTCAATCAACCAAATGTTCTTCAAGTCTCCCACCTGCACATCAAAAATAGGCACGTGAGCGAACAAACGACTCAAGATCGGGGTTAGAACCAAAGGAGGAAAACCGGTGCCGAGCCATTTGCTCGAAAGTGGGGTTAGCACCAACCAAAGCATCTCTCCTACCAAAACTACCTCCACGAACACCACCACGGTAACCACCCCGAGGGAACCACCCCTCTCCGCCCGGAGGAGGACCAAAACCACGCAAGAAAGCCCGTGGAACGTCCTTCCTCTCCAACTCAACGCCACGACTCCTCCAATCCCCGTATTGAGCACGAGGAGGAGAACGCCTAGCAACCGACCACGCCGCACTCTTTCCGGCCCAACCACCGAACCACGACCACCGAAACAACCCTCGGACTCGTACGAGCTCGAAACCCGAACATCCGTCCGTCCGTGCCCGCACCGGCCGACCGGTGCCCCACACCGGTCCGACCGGTGTGGCCTCGGCAGCGAGACCACCTGCAGCCTTCTTCTCTCCCCAAGTCCGAACCGTCCTCACAATCGCCTTGCCCCTGGGCATCTGCACACGAGGCTCAAGTACACCATCGGAAGGGTGGTACTTGTCCTTGTTAGCCCACTCCTTCCTCATTCTCTCCTCTCGCTTCCTCTTGAAGCAAAACTCCTCCTTATGGCCATCTCTCCCACAATAGCCACAATGGAACCTCACAAGCTTAGGCTTTGGCTTGGGATGTGGTCGCTCACTCGGTTTCTCTCCACTCAAACCCTCCACCGGTTTCTCACCACTTGCCTTCTCACTCTCCTTCCCAAAGAACACTTTCCCCGAAGTGCTCACAAACTTGATAGGCTTTTGTAGGTCATTTGTGGGTGTAGGAAACACGGGTGGAGCCGGGGTTGTGTCTAGCCGATTCCTTAGATGGTTAGGTTTTGGTGGGAATTCATTCTTGTGGTGGGTTTTTGGTGGCTCCGGAATACTCTCTCCACTTCCCTCACCAACCTTGTTTGCTCCAAGCCCCTCACCATCTTGCCTCTTAAAGGCCTCGATCATCATCCTCAACCGAGGCTCGTGACCTGGACAACCAACCCATCAACTTCCTCAAGTCATCATTCTCATCCTGCAAACGATCAACATAATGTGCAAGCTCCAAATTTTTCAATGCATGCATTTCACAGATAGAGCAAGATGTAGGCATGGGTTCCTTCAATTTAGCCTCGAGCGAACTAGTGTAGGCATGCATCTCATCAATCTTAGCATGCAAAACAGGGCAAGAAGTGCAAGCACCTAACAAAGAAGGTCTAGACTTAAGCTCAGCCACTTCAACCCTAAGCACATCTAGTTCCTCACACTTAGGGGCATGCTTCTCCTTGAACAAAGCAAGATCAGCAAGGAAAATAGAGCAATCAGACACATCATTCTCATCGAAACAACTCGGGCTAGCCTTAAGCGAATCAATCTCAAGCTTGCTATCAAGCACCCGTGTCTCTAGCTCGCCCACTCTAGTCCTAGCATCCTCGAGTGAAGCCCTAAGCTCTTTCCTCATTTTCTTGGCCTCTCTAAGCATGTCATCACGATTATCAAGCAAAGAGCCAAGCCTCTCATTCTCCCCGGCGCAAGAAGGGAAGCTCATCACGCACCTCGTCGTCGGACTCGCAGTCCGAGTCGCTCCGTGTGCTCTTCTTGCTGCCGGAGCTCAACGCCATGGTGCGAAGCCGTCTCTCGCGAAGCGGCTCGGCCCGCTCGGAGTTCTTGGACGACCTCTTGTTCTTGCGGCGATCTCCCTCGTCGTCGCCGCTCGCTCGAGCTCGAGGTGGAGTACGCGGAATCGGAGTCGACGTCGCTCGCTCCAACCATCGCTCGGGCCTTGCCTCGGCCCTCCTTCTTCCTCGATCGTCGCTCGTCCTTGTACTTGCTCTTGTGCTTGCTCTTGTGGTCGCGCCTCGAACGGTACTTGTCGTCGTTCTTCCTCGGCTTGTGCTTGTAGCCGTCCTTGTTCTCGGCCTTCTCCGGGCGGTCGGCGACGAAGTGTCCCGCTTGCCGCACCGGAAGCGGGTCCTCGTGTTCCTCCTCATGTTCACGCGGTTCTCGTGCAGCCTCTCGAACCGCCTCGTCAACAGCGCCAGCTCGTCCTCTCCAAGGTCATCAAACTCCTCATCTGGCATAGACATCAAAGAGGAAAACGAGAACATCCTGGTGGATGGGTTAGAGTTAGTCTTTCCTTTGCAAACCACCAACGAGGGCAAGACTATGGGAATCAGTCGGTCCCTCGAGCTTGGCGATCATGCCCCTATCCACCTCGGCCGACTTGAGCTTCGAGAACAGCTCGTTCACCGTCGCAGTATCATATCGCTCCGACTCGACTATGGCCTCGAACTTTCCGCCCCATATCGTACGATCCAAAGAGTGTAAGAGCTTGACCGCTCTATCATGATCATCGTACGGGAGCACGTCCACAATGGCCCTCATGTTGTTCACCACCACCGTGAACCTCTCGAAACAAGGCATCGATGGACTCACCGGGAGATGAGTGAAGTTCTCGTACTCTCTCCGTAGGTCGCATACAACCGTGCTCGAACCCGGGCGTTCCCAACATGAGCCTCCTTCAACACCGCCCAAATCCTACAAGCCAAGTGCTCGGTGTGCACCCGATCGAACTCGGCCGACACAAGGCACGAAACAAGTAGTCGACCGCCTTATTGTTGGCGTCGAATCGTCCCCTCGACCCCGGAGCAAGGAAATCCATCGGCCGGACATAGCCCGTGTCCACCGTGACATCCCAAAGCACCGACCCTTTCCGCGGAGGAACGCACCCATCCGCTTGCTCCACATCTGGTAGTTCTTGCCATCGAAGTGTGGAGGACCCGAACCCCGTTCCTGGTACGCCATCCTTGGATCTTAGACCGGTTAGAGTCAACAAAGACCCGAACCGGCTCTGATACCACTTGAAGGACCGATACGGCGAACCAGAGAGGGGGGGGAGTGAATGGGAGCCGATAAAAATTCTTCTCGAAGGAGATGAAAAACTCCAACAAGACGAACGCGGCTTCCAACACACGTCTCCGACTCACTACCAAGGTTGGTCAAGCCCACGTAGCCACTGGAGTGCCACTGGACCTAGGAACCAACACACCACCTTCCGACCCGAGAAACGCAGCGGAAAAACCAAGCCTCGAGTCTACAGACCCACACCGGTCAGACCGGTGAGCACCACCGGTCAGACCGGTCCCTGCTGGTGAAACTGAGCAACTTTCACTAAGTGGCTCCGCACCGGTCGGGACCGGTGAGACACACCGGTCGACCGGTGGCGCCCGAAAGCCCCCAAGGCACCAAACAGGCCAACCGACCACCAAACGGACCCAAACTCGAAACAAGCGCACCACGGGACAACTACGAACACACCAAGACGCTCACCCGAGCAAAATCCCACAGAGGCTTGCACCGGTCGGACCGGTCAAGAGCACCGGTCGACCGGTGTGGCCCCGGGCAGCTCGGGATGAACAAGACCCGCGGGTCAACTCCCCCCAAATCCAAATCTCGATCTCTCGGAAAATAGGAAAACTAATGAGCTAGGGTTCCAAGAGTTGGCTGCCATCCTCTCACCTCTTGGGTTATATAGACGGCAACCAAATGTCTAAAATGCCCCTCTCTACTAACTAGGGATACAAGCCCCTCAAGGGCGGATTTGGAATTCTTGATGCCTTCACCATCGGACGGATGCCCGGCGACCGCACCCCGCATAGCCTCGACGCAAGCCATGCGATCCCGACGCGTGTCCTCCGCTTCGAAGATTCCGGACCGCGTCGCCGCACACCGGTCCGGGCCGGTGCTCCTCACCGGTCGAGCCGGTCCCCACCGGCCGACCGGCCGGACCCACCGGTCGACCGGGCCCTCGCGCCGCTCGCAGCCTCCGTCTTCAGTTCTCCGGTCTTGGCTTTGTGGATCAACCAAGGAACCCAGTGGTTTTCTGGTGAACCACCGGAAACCCCGCGAACTCCGTGTAGCCTCCGCCAATCTCCACTCATGACTTGGCTCCCACGTAGTCCCGGCTCGACCTTGGTTTTGAGGCTCAACCAAGAAACGGTCCACGACTTCATCTTGCTTTGTTCATGCCACCATGCGGCCCGCACTTGACCCCGCCGGCCACCGGTCCCTCGAACAAAGCCTACTTGTCTTCTCCACACCCGGAGGCCTCACCGGCGACGACCTTTCGCGCTTGTTCTTCACCACCGCACCAACACGAGTCAAGCCGCAACCCGCACCTGCAATACTTAGCCAAGAATCGGTCCACACAACGTTGTCAATCACTCATCACACAAGGAAGCGACCATCCACCGGTCCTCGAACCACACATGGTCCTCACCCCGTCGCCGCAGCCGGCGCCGGCGGCGAGGGCGGCATCGCCGGGGCGGGCGCAGCGCGCCCGCCGCCGGCCGTCGACATCGAGGGCCGCGCACGCCGCGGAGGCGCGGCCGCGTTCGTCGGGGGCGCGCTCGGCGCGCGCGCCGACGCGCGCATCGAGCGTGCCCGCGCGCGGGGAAGCACGTCCGCGCGCGCGGCGGCGTCGTCGGGGGCGCGGCGGCGCGCGCGCGGCGCGCACGCGGGGCGAGCGTGCACGCGCGCGCGCGCGGCGCCGTTGGGAGGCGCTACATCGGGCGTGACCGCGCGCGGGCGGGCGTGACCGCGCGCGCGGGCGGGCGTGCCCGTGCACGCGGCGGCGCCGTCGGGGAGATGCGGCGGCAGCGCGCGCCGGCCTCATCTGCTAGGGCTTCAAGGAAGAGGAAGCGCGCCTTTTCCTCCGCGAGGTAAGGGACTTGATGCTTCGCTCGGTTTGACTTGTTGATGATCGGGCATGCTAACCCTCCGTTCTTGCTCGTGCGGTGGTGGTGCCAACCGTGCCTCCTCTCGCGCCCCTCCTAAGGTGCCGAGGACGGACGCGTCCATCCCCACCCGGCGGCGCTCGTCGAGGGCGCCGCGGGCGGGGACGAGCACGGCGGCGGCGAGCGAAGGCTCGTGGGATGCGGGCCGGGGCCCCGAGGCCTCGGCTAACGGATCGGCCTGCCGAGGCGCGGTCGGCGGTCGGCGAGGAGCGGCCGCCGCCGGCCGTCGTGGGGGCGCAGGCCGCGGCCGGCGGCCGTGGTGGAGGCGTGGCCCGTAGGGGCCGTCGCCGTGGAGGAGGCGGAGCGGGGGCAACCCGCGGCGCCCGTGGCCGCGAGGCGCAGCCGCAGGTGGTGGCCGTGGTGCCGCACCCGGCGCCCGCGGCCTCGGAGACGCAGCGGAGGTGGTGGAGGTCTCGGACGACTCCCCGCCGCCCGGATGGGACCGGGGCGGGGCCGCCCGGCCCACGAATTCCCCCGAGCCCCGTGAGGGGGCCCTCGTGAGGCGGCGCGAAGGTCACCCGGTGGTGGGGGGTCGAGGACACGGCGCCGAGGCCTCGTCCTCCCGCGCGCCGCCGCCCGCTCCGGTGGAGGGGGCCGTCGATGATCCCCCTGCGTTTGCCGACGCCATGGGGGGAGCAAGAGCTCGGAGCGAGCTCCGAGCCATGGCGCTACGCTCAACCGCGTGCTAACCGAAGCGCCGCAGTCCATGGCGGCCCGGCGTGGCTCGTCTTCCGGGTTAGCCGTGGTTACTCGTTTTCTCCTTTCCTTCGTTTGCGCATGCCGCATTCGTATCATGGCGCTTATGGGTTTTGATTCTACGGTTGCCGGGAGCTCGAGAGTCGCGCCCATGACAAGTATGATGCGTTCGACCGGTGAACGCCGAGGTCCGCCGGCTCCGGGAGCGGAGCGCGCGCGTTTGACGCGCTCGCCGACGCTCTCCTCGGTCCCCGGATAGCCGGCTAGCGTCACGGCCTCGGCGTGGCACGACGAGCTGCCCGAGGGCTCGAGGCAGACACGGCGCGCCGCTCGAGCCTCGAGCGGTTGCGCGCGGCCCTCATCGATCGTGACGAGGCACCGTGGCACGCGCGCGAGGACCCGGGAGAAGACGCGGACGCCGGCCGCGAGTGGGAGGCGGAGGTGGCGACCGTCCGCGTCGAAGCCGGGAGCTTCGCTCATCGCTTGAGGGGGCGCAGCGCGGCGGCCGCCGGCCGAGGAGCGGCGCGCGAGCCGGGAGCGGCGGGCCAAGGAGGCCGACGACCCGAAGGCCGCCCTCGACGCCAAGGCCGCGGCTCTCGTCGTCGCAGAGGGGTGGCTTCTGCAAGAGAGCACCGCCCGCCAAGGGGCTAAGGAGCGGCTCCAGCAGGGGCAGGCCGCCCTCACCGATGCTCGTGTCGCGCTGGAGCAGGAGCGCGCCGCCCACGAGGTGACGCGGAAGACTTTGGCGGATCAGGACGCCAAGCTCTCCAAGGCTGAGGGCGAGGTGATTATGCTCAGCATCACCAACGCCAGCCAGGAGACGTCCCTCCGGGAGCAGAGCGAGACCGTCGAGCGCCTCGAGCTGACGGTCGAGGCCGTGCGCCGCGACCTCGAGATGGAGAAGAAGCAAGTCGAAGGTGAGCCACACTCTGACTCTTGCCTTGTTGGGTTTTCGATTGGGAACTCGCGTTCCCTTTTTTCTGATTTATCCCTTGCCTTGGTGTTTTCAGGCTTGCGCACTGCTCTGGGGCACGCGGCAGAGCGGGCCGAGGCGCCGCAGCCTCCTACAACTCCTCCGAGCAGGAGCCGCGGGAGCCGCGCGATGCGGCCCTCGAGACCCCGCCGCACCGTCGAGGAGGGCGAGGCACGGGCCGGCGGCTCGGCCGGCCGCGCCCTGCGCGCCCTTGGTGGCCACGTCACCGAGCGGATGCGCCGGCGCCGCAACTGGGGCGTCCGAGAAGGCCCTCGGAGTGGTGCGATCCCACTACGAGGTAAACTTTGAGGCGCCGGCGGAAGGCTACGTCGTACCCGAGGGTGTCGAGGATGAGGTAGCCATGGAGCGAGCGGATGCGCTGCCGCCGACGCCGCCGGGTCGCCGGCCGAGGCCTTCGAAGAATTCCTCTTCCCGACGTCGCCGATGCCGCTACTCCTCCCGCCCGAAAGCGCTTGGGCGCTAGGCCCATTTTTTGTTTATGTGTATCAGAATTCTAGCCTCATGGCCTTTTGTAAACAAACAAGTTGTTTCATGAACATAAGCGATCGTCGTAAATGAAGTTGTTTGTTTATCACGCTTTTTGTTTCTCCTTCTTCCTGAGTAGATTCTAGTTAGGGGAAATCGATTTTCGCGGGGGGCCGCTGGGTTGGAGGCGAGAGAGAAGGGCCATAGCCACGCGGCGTAGGCTATCTCTGGCTCGCACGCTCCTTCCGCTGTGCCGCCTGCGCCCTGTTCGAATCGTGGCTCGAGGTTGAAGTAGGAAACAAACTTAGCGCGTGTGGGTTGTTGCGTTTTTTGCGTGAAAAAATGGGACCGTTTTGGGGGAGGGTGTCCCCCGCAGTAGCCCCCGAGGGTAACTTGGGTTTCAAGGGAAAGCCGAGTTGCCCTTTTTATTGAGCTTAAAGCCTTTACATAGTTGTGACCAACTGGGGCGTTGGCCATGTGGTTTTTACAACAAAAAATACTTGGAAATCCTAGCTAAGGGTAGAAGCGACGTAGCTGTTGGATGTTCCAAGCGTTGGTGAGTTCTTCACCGTCCTCGTTGGCTAACTTGTATGTGCCGGGCTTGAGTACCTTCACCACGACGTAGGGTCCCTCCCATGGGGGCGATAGCTTGTGGCGCCCGCGGTTGTCTTGGCGTAGCCTTAGGACCGAGTCCCCTTCGCCGAAATCCCGCCGGCGTATCTTGCATTCTTGATAGCGCCTTAGGGACCGCCGGTATCTTGCGGAATGCATCAAGGCTACGAGGCGCGCTTCGTCCACTCGATCCAACGAGTCCTCGCGAGCTCGTTGGTTAGCATCCTCGTTATAGCCTCGAACCTTGGGCGACCCGTATTCTAAGTCCGTGGGGAGGACGGCCTCCGCGCCATGGACTAGAAAAAACGGGGTAAACCCAGTGGCTCTGCTCGGGGTGGTCCTTAGGCTCCACACAACCGCGGGTAGTTCTTGGAGCCATTTCCGCCCAGATTTGTTCAACTGGTCGAAAATTCTGGGCTTGAGGCCTTGTAAGATCATGCCATTGGCACGTTCTACTTGGCCGTTGGTCTGTGGGTGCGCCACAGCTGCCCAATCCACACGGATGTGGAACTTGTCGCAGAACTCCAAGAACTTTTTGCCCGTGAATTGGGATCCATTGTCGGTGATGATGGAGTTTGGCACTCCAAAGCGGTAGACGATGTCGGTGAAGAATGTCACCGCCTGCTCTGCCCTTAAATTCGTGATGGGGCGCACCTCCACCCACTTGGAGAACTTGTCGATCGCGACCAACAAGTGGGTGAAGCCCCCGGGCGCCTTCCGCAGGGGCCCGACGATGTCCAACCCCCACACGGCGAACGACCACGTTACGGGGATGGTCTGTAGGGCGTGGGCGGGCAGGTTGGTCTTGCGGGCGTAGAACTGGCACCCCTCGCAGGTGCGCACGATCTCGGCCGGGCGTGCGCGACCGCAGGGGGCCGCAGAAGCCCGGGCGGAACGCGTTGCCGACGAGGGTGCGGGGGCGCGGCGTGGTGGCCACGGCATCCCTCGCGTGGATGTCCCGCGGAGCTCGCGCCCCTCGGGAATGGGCACGCACCGTTGTAGGATGCCGGAGGTGGCGCGCTTGTACATCTCGCCGTCGACGAGGGTGAATGACTTGGCCATCCTGGCGATGCGCCTGGCCGCGGCCGGTCGCGGGGAGTTCCCCTTGAGCGATCCGGGCAATATATTTCTCCCGCCAGTCCGCCTGGACGGGGGCCGGCTCGATGTCCATCGCGTCGGCCTCGTGGGAGCCGTACCCCTCGAGAAGGGAGAGCACGTACGCCTCGTTCGAGGGGTCCTCGTCCATGGGCTCCGCACCCGCTGGGTTCGAGGGAGCCCCCGAGGGTTCGTTGTGGTTCGAGGGGTAGGGCTCGAAGGCGACCGAGGGTTGAGCGATATCGCGCGCGAAAACGTTCGGGGGGACGGTGATCCGCCCGGACGCAATCTTGGCGAGTTCATCCGCCTCTTCGTTGTACCTGCGGGGCACGTGGTTGAGCTCGATGCCGTAGAACTTGTCTTCGAGGGCCCGCACGGCTTTGCAGTAGGCCTCCATCTTGTCGTCGTGGCAGCTCGCGTTCTTCATGACTTGATCGATCACGAGCTGCGAGTCGCCCCTTACGTCGAGGCGCTTGACGCCCAACTCAATGGCGATTTTGAGGCCGCAGAGGAGGGCCTCGTATTCGGCCATGTTGTTAGACGCGGGGAAGTGGAGGCGCACCGCGTACCGCATGTGTTCCCCCGAGGGGTGACACGAAGAGCGAGCCCGCGCCCGCCCCTGTTTTCATCACCGAGCCGTCGAAGAACAGAGTCCAGCACTCCGCTTGGATCTGTGGCGGCGGTAGCTGCGTGTCCGTCCATTCGGCGACGAAATCCGCCAAGATTTGGGACTTAATAGCCTTGCGTGGGGCGTAGGCGAGCGTTTCGCCCATCAATTCCACGGACCACTTGGCGATCCTACCCGCGGCGTCGGGGTTGCAGATGATTTCTCCTAGTGGGAAGGAGGAAACCACCGTGACGGGGTGGGCCTCGAAGTAGTGGCGGAGTTTGCGCCGCGCAAGAACCACTGCGTACAGCAGCTTCTGGACCTGTGGGTAGCGCGTCTTCGTGTCCGAGAGGACCTCGCTGATGTAGTAGACTGGCCGCTGCACCGGCAGGGCGTGTCCTTCCTCCGTGCGCTCCACAACGATCACGGCGCTCACCACTGCGTGGTCGCGGCCACGTAGAGCTGCAGGGGCTCGCCGTCCCGCGGCGGCGTAAGGATCGGGGCGTGCGTCAGTGACGCCTTTAGCTTGTCGAGCGCGTCCTGGGCCTCGGTGGTCCAGGAGAAGCGCTCGTGCTTCTTGAGTAGGCGGTAGAGGGGCAGGCCCTTCTCGCCGAGCCGCGAGATGAAGCGGCTCAAGGCGGCAAGGCACCCCAACACTTTCTGCACCCCCTTGAGGTCCCGGATCGGACCCATCCGTTCGAGGGCCGCGACCTTTTCAGGGTTGGCCTCGATTCCCCGTTGGGAGACGATGTATCCCAGGAGCATGCCTCGTGGCACTCCAAAGACACATTTTTCTGGGTTTAACTTGACCCCATTGGCCCGTAGGCAGTTGAACGCGACGCCAAGGTCGCTAACCAGGTCATCCGCCTTCCTGGTCTTCACGACGATGTTGTCCACGTACGCTTCGACCGTCCGCCCGATGTGATCCCCAAACACGTGCTGCATGCAACGTTGGTATGTTGCACCCGCGTTTCGAGGCCAAATGGCATCGTGACGTAGCGAACGTCCCGAACGGTGTGATGAACGAGGTCGCGAGCTGGTCGGACTCTTTCATCTTAATGCGGTGGTATCCGGAATAAGCATCAAGGAAACGGAAGCAGTTCGCACCCGGTGTTGAGTCAACAATTTGATCAATGCGTGGCAAAGTAAAAGGAAATTTAGGACATGCTTTATTGAGACTAGTGTAGTCTATACACATCCGCCACTTCCCATTCTTTTTCTTTACAAGCACGGGGTTTGCTAGCCACGTCGGGTGGAACACCTCCTTGATGAATCCGGCCTTGAGGAGCTTCCGCGGCTCCGCTCCGATCGCCGTCGCCGCTCCTCGTCGAAGCGGCGGAGGCTGTTCGCACGGCGCGAGCGTTTGGCGGGATGTCAAGGGAGTGCTCGGCGACTTCCCTCGGGATGCCTGGCATGTCCGAGGGGCTCCACGCGAAGATGTCGGCGTTGGCGCGGAGGAAGTCGACGAGCACTGCTTCCTATTTGGGGTCGAGGGTGGAGCTGACCCTCAACGCTTTGCCCTCGGGGGGGGCGAAGGGTCGAGGGGGACCCCCTTGGTCTGCTCCGCAGCCTCGAAGGTGCCTGCGTGCTTGGCGGCGGAGTTGAGGTCTTCGTTGACCATCTTCTCCAGCGTGTTCACCAGCGCTTCATCCAGCGCTAGTGCCTCTGCGTGCTCCACGCATTCGACATCGCAGTCGAACGCGTGCTCGATCGACGAGCCGACGGTGATGACGCCGTTCGGGCCGGGCATCTTCATCTTTAGATAGGTATAATTGGGGACCGCCATGAATTTGGCGTAGCAGGGTCGCCCAAGTATAGCATGGTAGGCCCCTTTGAACCCCACCACCTCGAAGGTGAGGGTCTCCTTGCGGAAATTCTTGGGGGTGCCAAACCATACCGCAAGTCGATGCGCTCGAGGGGGTTGGACACCTTGCCGGGCGCGATGCCGTGGAACGGCTTCGTGCCCTGGGCCGCGGCTCGGTCCAATCCGATCCCCATCAGGCGCAGCGTATGCGCGTAGAGGATGTTGAGGCTGCTGCCTCCGTCCATGAGGACCTTCGAGAACCGGGCGTTCCCGATGATGGGGTCAACCACCAGGGGGTACTGGCCCGGGTTGGGGACGCGGTTTGGGTGGTCCTCCCGGCTGAACGTGATGGCGTCCTCCGACCAGTTAAGGAAGGACGGAGGCGCCCTCTCAGCGGCGAGGACTTCGTGCCGCTCCTTCTTGCGTTGGCGTGTCGACATGTCGACAGTTGGTCCCCCGAAGATGAGGAACACATTTTCGACGGCGGGGAAGCCGCCGGCGTCGCCATCGCCTTCGTCTTTCTTGGCCTCTGCCTCCTTCGCGGCGGCACGGCCGTAGAATTTCTTGAGCATGTCGCACTGCTCAAGGGTGTGGTGTACTGGGGTCTTATGGTAGGGACATGGCTTCTTTAGCATGTCATCGAACACCCCCCCGGCCTCGAGGGGCCGGGTCGAGGGCCCCGTCGAGCCGGGTCGACGGGGCGAGGGCCTCGGCGTTGCCGCCGCCGCGCCCCTGCTCGCGCGCCTCGCGGCGCGGCTTTTTCCCCTTCTTGGCCCGCTTGTCGTTGCGGTGCGGCTCCTTAGACTTGCTGCCCTCCGCGGGCGCGTCCTCGGAGCGTTTGCCCTTCTTGCCGTCGAAGATCGCCCCCACGGCCTCCTCCCCGGAGGCGAAGCTGGTGGCGATGTCGAACAGCTCATTGGAGTCCGCAGGCGGGCTGCGTCCCAGCTCCCGCACGAGGTCCCGGCACGTGGTGCCCTCGAGGAAGGCATGCACGATTTACGACGCGCCACGGCTGGGGAGCTCCGTGCAGCGCTTGGAGAAGCGCCGTATGAAGTCCCGCAGCGACTCGCCGGGCTTCTGCGTGCAGGAGCGCAGGTCCCATGAGTACCTAGGGCGCACGTATGTGCCCTGGAAGTTGCCCACAAACGTGTGGACTAGGTCGTCCCAGTTATGAATTTGGCTAGCGGGCAAGTGCTCGAGCCATGTCCGGGCCGCGTCGCCAAGATGTAGGGGCAGGTTGCGGATGATGACCTCGTCGCCGGTGGCCCCACCCAGCTGGCAAGACAAGCGGTAGTCATTGAGCCACACGCGGGGGTCCGTCTCCCCATTGTATTTGACAATCGTCGAGGGTTGGCGGAAGCGTTGGGGGGAACACCGCCGCGCGAATCTCCCGCCGAACACGCGGGTGCCGGGGGGCTCCGGCGTCGGGGAGTGGTCCTCGCCGCCGTCGTAGCGCCCGCCCCCGTCGAGGATGGTAGCCCCTTGCCGCTCGTGCGTCCGCCTTGCCGGTGCGCCCGGCGTTGATGACGTTGCGAGCGTCGCCATCCGGTGCCTCGCGCGCGTCGAGGAGTCGCTCCTTGGCCGTCGTGCGCCCTTGCTCGGTGGGTTGCCCCGCTTGTCCTCCCTCGTGCACCGAGGGTTCGCCTCCCGGTGCAGCTTCGTCGCCTCGAGCATCCCCCTGCTGGCGGATGCGTGAGGCCGAGCTCTCGGCCTGCTGGACGACCGCTTGCTCGATGAGAGTTTGCACCTCGCGGTGCATGTCTTGAGCCTCGGGGGTCGAGGGTGCTGGCATAGCCCGCAGCAGCGTTGCGGCAGCGACGAGCTTTTGGCTCGCCCGCGGGGGCACGTCCGCGTTTTCCACGTTGGGGATGGAGTTGATGCGGTCGCGGACCTGTCGGCCCAGCTCCCGCGCACGTTCGCCGCGCGCGAGGCTTCCCCTGCCATTGAGGCGCGGGAGCGGCCGCACCGTTCGGTATTCCTCCGCGAGCTTGGCCTCAAGCTCGCGGGCTTGGGCAAGGCGTGCGTCGACGTCGGCCCCGGCCGAGCGCCTGGCCTGCCGGCCGGGCGCGCGGCGATCCCTGGGGCAGGCGTGACCTCCCCGTCTCCGGCGCCCACCGCACCGGCGGCGTTGGCCGGGTCGTTGGTGATGACGGCGCAGCACTCCCGCGAGGGGTCGTAGCTCCCCGTGCTGGAGTCATCGGAGCAACCGAACCAGTAGTCCGCGGCGTCGAGGAAACGCCGGAACGCAACTGGGTCCGGTACGCCGGAGAAGTCCCACTCCGCGTATCCGTGGCGGTTGGCGGGTGGCATTGTGTCGACGGAGCCCAGGGATGACTCATCTGCGGCTGAGGCACCGGGGTCCCTGGTGACGAAGACGTGGCGGCCAGGCGGAACCCTGCGCATCGTCGTGTTCACGTTGGCGTTGTGGGCCGCCGTGGCGCCACGCAGCCCAATGGGGATGCGCGGTCGGAGACGCGCGCCGTCCCTGCCCGGGCGGTGGCGGTCGTGGTGGCGGGCGTACCGCGGCCGGGGCGGCCGCACGCTCGGCCTGCTGCCGCTCGGATCGCGCCCGACGCGAGCGCCGCCCGAGCGACGGTGGCGGGCGTGCCGCGCGCGCGGCGGCACGCTCGGCCCGCTGCGCCGCTCGGATCGCGCCCGACGCGAGCGGCGCCCGCAGCGACGGTGGCGTCGTGGCGCCGACGGGCCCGCGGCATCCGTGCTGCGGGCGCCCGCGCCGTGGTGGTGCGCGCGGCGGGGGCCAATGCGGACCTAGCCCGGCGGCCGCGCGCGGAGCTCCTCACGGTTGGTGAGGCGCATGAGATAGCCGTTCCCCGTGGCACCGAAAGTTCGGATCCCCCGAAGCGGATTTCGAACCCGGCTGGGAGGGGGTCCGAGCTACCCATGCAGTAGCGCGTAGCACGGTATTCGGTGCGGATCACCATGGAGGGAGTTGGTGGAATGACCTTAGGCGCTCGTTTGCCCCACGGTGGGCGCCAACTGTCGGTGCGGAATGTGGTCCCGACACTAACCAGTAGATAGCGCCGAGGTCTATCCCTCAATGGTCGATGCCAAGCAACAGGTGACACAAGGTTTTATCCTGGTTCCGGCCGAGGGGGCCGTACGTCCAGCAGGGGTGTGCTCGCGGCACTATATTGCTCGGCAGACGGGGTGCTCGTAGTGGGGCTGCTACAAGCAAGGCGGGAGAGGAAGCGTGGCTTCCAAGTCCCTAATGGAGTGGTCGAAGGTGTTGTGGGAGAATAAGAGAGTGAGTGCACGGCGTGGGATGAATCTGTCCCCGGTCCGTCGTTGTCCAGTCCCTCCCTTGCGGGGGGGGGTTCGTCCCCCTTTTATAGTTCAAGGGGGAGGCGAACTACATGCATGCCGCGCTATTCAGCTACGTGGAGAAGCACGACGTGCTATCTTTGTAGAGTGGGCGGCCGTCCGGGCGATCCTTGCAGCGATCTGGTCATCATGGCCTGACTTGTACCCGAACAGTGGCGGTTCGAGGGTAGGAGAGCGGCGGATGGCGGTGAAGTCCTCTGATAGGCTCGAGGGAGGTGCTGACGCGGGCCCGTACGGCGCACAGGAGTTGGCAGGACGGCGTTCCTTCCCAACGCGCCTCACGGGGCTGGAGTCGTTGCTACGGGGCCGGCGTGCGCCTGCACGCGCGGGTACGGCGGCCACGGCGTTACGGTGGCGGGGATGGCCGGTCCACCGGCCTACCGCCTCCACCTAACCCCCCGTAGGGTCACAAGAAAGTACATCGAGGGTGTGCCGGCCCCCTTTCGAGGGCTCGGCGCGTTAGCCGTACCGGGGCGTGCGCGCGGTGTCACGGGACTGACACCGGCCGCACTGCACAGTACCCTCCCACAGTGGCGGGGATGGGCTCCTCCCTGGGGAGTTGGTGTGGCGGCACCGGGGTGCGAGCCCCGGGCGCATGATGGCGCCGTCCTGCGGCGTCAGGGCGTTAAATGCCCGTGTACGGGGCCGGCGCACGCGTGAGGGGTACCCTCGAGCGTGGCGGACCCCGGCCGAGGGCGGGACGTACCCTCGAGCGAGGCGAAACCCGCTCGAGGGAAGTGCTGCCCCTCTAGCGGGCGATGCCCGCCCGAAGGGAGCGTGCGGCCTCGGACGAGGCGGAGTCCGTTTCGAGGGGATCCTTATGTGGGCCGCCTCGATGGGCCGTCGGAGTCCCCCGTGGGCCGTGTCTTGCATGGTTAGGCACCTGCATGGTTAGGCTTAATGTTTTTGGGTTTCGTTCCGGGTTTTAAGTGGGTTTTCCCCCATTGTTTAAGGGGACCCCTAGGGCGGTCCCCGACACCACGGTTGAGGCTTGAGAAAGAGTTGGTTTGTGCGCCTTGTAGGCATGCCAAGATGGTAGCCTCTTCTCGCCCGCCTCTCACCGATGTGATGACTGAGCGTCCATGCGAGCTGCTCCATATGGACCTTGTTGGCCCAGCTCGTGTGCGATCTGCGGGTGGGAAGTGGTATGTCCTTGTTGTGGTGGACGACTATTCTCGGTATGCGTGGGTGTTCTTTCTAGAGGATAAGGGGGAGACGTTTGGTTTTGTTCGAGATCTAGTCTTGAGGTTGAGGAACGAGAGGCACGGAGAGATGCCATACGAGCTATCCGCGGTGATAATGGCTCGGAATTCGAAACTCTCGTTTTGAAACATTTTGCCATGACTTGGGTCTTAAGCACCGGTTTTCGAGTCCGTATACGCCTCCCCGTAATGGTGTTGTGGAAAGGAAGAACAGGACCTTGTGCGAGATGGCTCGGACGATGCTTGATGAGCATAGGACTACGAGGAGGTATTGGGCTGAGGCGGTGAATACCGCGTGCTATGTGTCGAACAGGATATACCTCAGAGTGCACAAGAAGAAGTCATGCTATGAGTTGATGCATGGTCGCACACCCAAGGTGAGTCACTTTCATGTCTTTGGTTGCAAGTGTTTCATTCTGAATAAAGGCAGGAAGTTGGATAAGTTTGAAGCTAGGTCTGTCGATGGTATTTTCGTTGGTTATGCATCCCATTCTAGAGCATATCGTGTGCTCAATCTTGAAACTAACCAAATCGTGGAGACTTGCGAGCTAACCTTCGACGAGACAGAGCCACGTAGTCAGCTTGTCTTTGAGTGTGCAGGTGATGATGAGCTTGGCGAGGAGATCTTTCAGGAGGAGGAGCATGAACATGGAGAGGATGAAGATGGCGGTGTGGTGCCCCCGGCTGAACATGTACCCACTACTTCGACTACCGTGATGGACGGACCCTCTACTACACCTACGACGACAAATCAAGAACGAGGAGAAGCTGATGTTGAGGGGGAGGTAGCATCGAGGCGAGAACCTCCTTGGCGAGTTCAAGTGGATTACCCAGCTTCGAGGATCATCGGCGACATGAATGAACGCACTACACGGTCAAGGGTTCGAAACAATTCTCATTTCACTCATGCTGCATTTGTTGCTACCTTTGAGCCCAAAGACATTGGACACGCACTATCTGATCATAATTGGGTTAATTCGATGCATGAGGAGTTGGAGAACTTTGAGAGGAATCAGGTTTGGGAATTGGTTGACCCTCCCCCAGGGTGTAAACCGATTGGTACAAAGTGGGTGTGGAAGAACAAAGGAGGAGAGAAAGGTCACTAGTAGAAAACCTCACATCCATGACCATTTCCCCATGACCATTTATGTATTGGTCATAGAAGTGTAGTCGTCAGTGACGATTTACATAATTTGGTCACAGATGAGGTGTTACGCTGCCAGGCCACTATGGAATAATGACGAATAGGAAAAAATGGTCACAGAATAAGAATCCTATTGGTCACAGTTCAATTATTCCGCTTCTGAACATGTGAAAGCAACGACCAAACGAGAAAAATGATCACAAAACAATTAGAATAAAAAAGAACCAATCTAGACCCACATGGGCCACGTGAGGGTGTGAGTCTGACATGTGGGTCCCACAACCACGTTTTCAATGTATAATTCACCATACTTTGTCTCACACAAAACGAAACAAATTATAAAAATGAAAATAATTGTCCAAAAAATGTAAGTTCTTGTGAGGGACCGTATTTTTTCTACAAATGACTACCAAAAAAATCTCAAGTCATTTCAAAAAAGTTGAGTGCTATGTAGTCCAAATATAACAAGTCACACACATAGTTCATTAAACTATGTGAGTGGCTTGTTATATTTGAACTACATAATATCACCACTTCCTCAAATGGAAATTTGACCTACACAAAGTTTGTTAGTCTCGACAAGTTATGAAACTTTTGGGTTTAAAAGATTTCATCCGAGTTCATTTCGTGTTTCGTTTGACTGAGTTTTGACCGAATCAAACTTGGATTTTAAAATTTGAATTGCTCATATTTTGTTGCATGAAGAAATGATTGAATTCAACACCATAACTTGATAAATCATGATTTTAAAAATTTTTAGGAAGAAGAATCACCTCATTTCGAGTTCGTATGAGGGAGAACGACTAGTTACAAGTTTTAATCCGAGAAAAAAAAGAAAAATCGATCGCGTTCATTCCGGTTCGTCACGTGTTCATGAAGATGGACCGATTTCTCTTTTTTTCCTCGGATTAAAAATTGTAACTAGTCTTTCTCCCTCATACGAACTCCAAATCGGTTGATTCTTTTTCCTAATGTTTTCTAAAATTGAGATATTTTACTCGGTGCCATTTGTTTGTATCTTAATTACTATTTCTATATTGCTTTTCATACAACATATCTTTTCCAACTAAAAAGAGAATATAAAAATGTTTTTTCATAATAATTGCTAATATAACTTAATATTCTCTAATTTATGGTCAACACAAGGTTGCATCCAAATTTGAGGTGCCCATGATTAAGAAAGTATTTGAGTGTACAAACTTTAAAGTTTAAGTTCAGTTGTATGAAACAATGTGATGATCTAGCTAGGTTATGAACAATGTATACTCCAATTTTCACAAAATCTTATGAAACTTTTTTGTCAATCTTGTACATTGATAAAATGATCCTATGCCAATTTACATAATTTTTTGATAAGTTTTATTTATTATTATCATTATTTTATAGCAAGGTGAATAGTAGAAGTTTGAAATTTCCTACAAGCCAATTGAATTTTTCGTCAATCTCCTAGATGTGGCCTAGAATGGACCATAGGCGCCTAAATATATTTTTTTTTCGAATTTTTTAAACTTATTAGATGCACATATAGGTCAATTTTGAATTACTTTCGGTAAACACGTAGAAATTCATTTAAATGATAGAAAATAGCAAATCCACTCGAAAAATCTTGAAACTCCTAGATGAAAACTTGTATCCATACCGTTATATATAAAAAATATATTTGCACATATAACATAATTATTTTTTAGTGTTACTTCACAATGGTGCAATAAAAAGGAAAAAGAAAAAGAAAAATGATAAACGGAGAGAAGCCCATGTCAGCCCAAATAGCCCAACCGATCCCGACTATTCATCTTTGATTCAAGGACTCGTACCGATATTGAAATGAATAAAAGGGGTAACCAGCCAAACCCTAACACCTTTCCCCCCCTTCGTCTCCCCGCTCCCCCTCCCTCCGTGCTCCACTTCGCCTAGCCCGCCCTCCACCGCTTGCCGACGATAGATGCGGCCGTGCGCTCGAGACCTCGCGCCCCGACACGTTTGTAGAAGCGCCGCCACGGGCCGCGACCGCCCGTTCAAGAGCGAGGGGAGGACGGGGACCTCTCGCCCGCACGTGTGTAGAAGCGCCGCCGCGGGTCGCGACTCGCGACCGCCCATTCAAGAGCGAGGGGAGGACGGGGTGGCCACCGACCGGCTAGAGCCGGAGCAAGGCGGCTGCCGGTCGTCGTCGTTTCGAGTCTCCCCCGAGCAACCCGAAGCCAACCGGAACACCTCCCCGTCGAGCCGCGGCTCCACCACTACCCACCGCCGCTCGCTCCTCACCGGAGCACCACCGGCCACAGGTACCAAAGACGGCCTTCTTCACCGGCCGCCGTCTCTGCCCGCCTCGATTCTAGTTAGAGCACTACCTTCCCTCCTCCGGTGAACCATCCCGTGAGTTCCCCTTCATCTCCTTTCTCTCGTTCGCTTTTCGGATGTGACTGCGATGAGGAGATTCCATCATCTATTCCACTATACCCCAATGCGGATGGTATATCCTTTGTTCTACATTACGCGTTTTTGATTAAGAGTTAAGGCTGTCGCTTTGCTTCCCTCGAGTATATTACACCGATTGAACTTTCATAAGACATGTGTACATATTTGGTTTATGGTGCTATTTATCCATTAGCCTATTTGTTTACGTGCCGAATCTACTAAAATTAGCTTACGTTGTTTACTTGAGAAACAAAAAGTTAATGTTGGTGGCAACGACGATGGTCTCGATAATGAAAACTCGTTGATTCCGAAGAGGGTGAATCGGTGATGATGAGGTTTGTATAAGTGATGAATCATGACCGAACTACTATTTTTCTTGATGTTTAGTTTCTCTCTCTCTCTCTCTCTCTCTCTCTCTCTCTCTCTCTCTCTCTCTCTCTCTCTCTCTCTCTCTCTCTCTCTCTCTCTCTCTCTCTCCTTTTATATTTTAGTTATTGAGAAGCTTGTGAACGAATTCGGGGAATAGCCAATGTGGAAGTCACTTTGTTGTATTACCGAAAGATAGTCAACTTAGAAAATAATGTATTATGGACTAAATTTCTTACATACATATGATCATACATTTTCCCCTGTGTTTATTATACTACTTTGTTTTGGGTCTGCTTGTCGATTACCCGATGCTTGTATATATCACTTGTACTGCGACCATATTATTGATGCTCGGATTCCGGTGATGAGGAAGATAGTGACGATTCGGATCGAGATGGTGGTGAAGATACTCCAAAGGTCCGAGATTGTTCAAGCTGATCTGTTATTTTGACATGCTCCTTATTTTATAAGATATAAGATATTTGAAACTCGTTTTTTTAATGCGAACATTATGGGCAAGAATAGGCCGAAACACCCTTGAAGACACCTCTAAAGAAGGCAAAGATCGCAACACCTTCTATGAGAGGAGAAATGCTACTTTTAACCGTAAACTTGTTTAGCTTGTGGTTCTTTTTCATCTCACGGAAACCTTGCTTCGCTCGATAAACTCGATGCGAGCCTTGGCGGCGGACTAAGAGAAGTGGTTATGTCCATGTTGCGACCCCTTATCCAAAGCGAGGTGAAGAATAGACCTTCAATCATTGACGGCTCTAAGCAATCCGGCGGCTATTCCCGCAAGTCGTGCGGCAAGTAATTCTTTCACATTTTCTATCCGAACCTTCTTGCATAAAAAATGTTGTCATGTTTTTTCACACATGGATGGGCGTTTTCGCTTTGGTTCGGACTTTCTACTCCTCTGTTGCTCCGGATACCCACCTTTGCAAGGTGAAGCATAGTGCTCATAAGTGAGCGGCATAATGCTCGGGACGGGTTTTTGTGACCGAATTGTGGGATTGGATAGTGTCAGAATCGTAAAGTTTTGTTTCTTGCCTTGACCGCAAAGGCGGCATCACAACATACATTACTTTCGGAACTCCGTTAGTGCGGCATCACGGTGCTATTTCTGCGAGGCTCAAATTCTTTTTTTTTAAGATTGGCCAAAGGAATTTCTTGAAGAATGAGACCCTATTGGAAATTTGGAACTTTGCTCGATGTTATGGTGTTGTTATGTCTACAAGTGCCGAGGTAGCATGGCTTAATCTTTCGGCTTAATCTTCTTACATTTGAGTGATTCTCAATTGTTCTATTTTGTCGCTTGTTGATTTGGGACATGTGCTTCTCAATTTTTCTCCCTTGCATTTTGTATAACTCCACTTTAACTGATATTTCAAAGAACAAGTGCCTCGTAGTAGTCATATACTCATAGCTCGCTTAACATTTTCGAGAGATGAATGTTCCTCGGAGGTCTTGCTCGGCGTCGACAAGAATTACGACACACTCTTGAATGTAGGTTGATCTTTTGTTTGATGCAAAATAATGCCATATGATATATATATGCCTTTAAACTAATGTTTAGGCAATTGTTGCTCTGTTCCGCTTGTGCAATATAGCCATCAACTATTTGTTTTTTTTGAATCTATGCTTTTAGCTAGTTGCTTCGCTTGTCCGCTCGGATAGGAGCGAGATGAATGAACTAGTGAAATGTACTATGCTAATGTATAAAAATGACTTTTACCTATTATACGGCAGCCCGCCAATCTGCTACTTGCTAATGGCGGCCGCCAATCTGCTACTTGCTAATGACTTTTAGTTGTGCTTTATAGTTTTTAGCATTCCGTGTTCCATGGGAGTGACTATGGGGACAATATTTGGTTCATCTTGAAGATGGGGTTGTCTTTGCTTTGATGTGATTGTTATTGTTACTTGGTGATTTCTTATAATAAAAAATAGCATCGGGAACTCGTTTGAAATCTTTTCCTAGACATTTTGGATCATCCACATTTATTGCCTTTGAGCTTTGTGGTATATTTGTTACATTGAATCATTGAAATGGTTTCCTTTCCATATATGAATAAGTACTGTTAGTTTGAATCGAAATGCTATTTCCTTTGAGCTAATTGTTGCATTACACTTTGATGATGACGGTGCCATGGAATCTTTGAAGGATCGGCCTCTTCTGGAAGTTTTGTTTCTTTGGAATTTGAAGACTTGTCTTTGTGTCGGATCTGAACTTGTCTTGTGTTCTGCTTAGTCGTATGTGTCTTCTGTGAACATGATTGTGTCGTCTGTGAACATGGTTGTCTTGCGAGTCCAAAACATGTTTGTGTCGTCTGTTATATGCCTTGTGTCATATGAATATGTTATATATGCAGAAATTTCTGTCTCCTGTGGATTGTATTTGTATTGACAATGAAACTGGAAAGAGACACGTGGTGCATTTAGAAGCAACCACGTGTCGCAACCTGAATCAAACGCGTGGCCCAACAAAAAATGAAAAGGTGGCCCAACCAAAAATGACACGTGGACAAACCGCAGCGCGACACGTGGACAAACCTGAGTGCGACACGTGGACCATTCAGATCTTGACACGTGGACAAACCGCAGCGCGACACGTGGCACTGTGTCAAAGAGCCACGTCATCAAATCCATGTCAGCACGCGCCTTGCCACGTCAGCAGCCAGCATGGGCCGTGCCACGTGGCATCCCCTTCCGTGACCAATTTCGTGACCATTTGGCTTGGTCATAGAAGAAATACACTTCTATGACGAAAAAAGTGTTGGTCATGGAAAAGTTCCACTTGTATGACCAAAATGACCGATTGGTCATGGTAGACCAAATGTGACGGAGCTTCTGTGACCAATTCAATTTGGTCATAAGTTGGCCATAAAAAAGTGTTCGGTGACCAAATTTGCATGTATCGTGACCAAACCGTTTGGTCATTGATGTTAAGTACTGTACTAGTGGGTGAAGTGGTGCGGAACAAGTCAAGGCTTGTTGCTCAGGGGTCAGTCAGAAGGAGGGGATCGACTACGAGGAGACCTTTGCTCCAGTAGCCCGTTTGGAGGCAATAAAGATCCTTCTAGCCTTTTCTGTGGCTAGAGGGTTCAAGTTGCATCAAATGGATGTGAAGAGTGCTTTCCTGAATGTGTGTTGGAGGAAGAAGTGTATGTGAGGCAACCACCTGGGTTTGAGAGTGAGAAGTACCCCCACCGGGTGTACAAGTTGAGGAAGACACTTTATGGGTTGAAGCAGGCGCCTAGAGCTTGGTATGGTAGGTTGAGGGGGTTCTTGTTTGAGAGAGGTTTTGAGATGGGGAAGGTCGATCATACGTTGTTTCTACTTAGGTAGGGCAGAGATATCCTGATTGTGCAGGTGTACGTGGATGATATTGTCTTTGGTGGCTCGTCTAACTCTCTTGTTGCAAGGTTTGCAGATGATATGAGCAGGGAATTTGAGTTGAGCATGATGGGCGAGTTGCAGTTCTTCCTCGGGCTACAAATCAAACAATCAAAGGAAGGAACATTTGTGCACCAGGCTAAGTACACCAAGGACATTGTGCGAAAGTTCAAGATGGAGGACTCCAAGGCTATGACGACGCCGATGAGTACGACTACAGCTCTTGATGCTGACGAGGAAGGTGAACATGTGGACCAGAAGGAGTACCGGAGCATGATTGGGTCACTCCTCTACTTGACAGCGACGAGGACGGACATACAGTTCTTAGTGTGCCTGTGCACTCGTTTTCAAGCGTCTCCGAGGACTTCGCATCGGCAAGCGGTGAAGCGAATTTTCAGGTACTTGCGTCACACTCCCGACTTCAGCCTTTGGTACTCCGCGTCCTCTTCTTTGGCGCTTCATGGCTTTTTAGACGCGGATTTTGCCGGGTGTCGCTTGGATAGGAAGTCCACTTCTGGGACTTGCCAGTTTTTGGGTTCTTCTTTGGTGTCTTGGTCTTCCCGCAAGCAGTCGAGTGTTGCTCAATCCACGACCGAGGCCGAGTATGTTGCCGCTGCTAGTTGTTGCTCTCAGCTCCTTTGGATCACTTAAACCATGAGTGACTTTGGTGAGGAGTATACCCATGTCCCACTTCAATGTGATAGCACCAGTGCCATAAGCGTTGCAAAGAACCCAGTGCTCCATTCCAAAACCAAGCACATAGAAGTGAGGTTTCATTTCCTGAGAGACAACGTAGAGAAAGGAAAGATAGCTCTGATCCATGTACCCACATATGACCAACTAGCCGATATTTTCACCAAACCCCTAGATCAAGCAACTTTCACTCGTTTGCGGGGGGAACTTGGTGTGTGTTTGATTTCTTGAGTTGGGTGTGTGGGAGCTCCTTTGTAGCATATGTATAGCTTTTCTTTGTGCATTTCTTGCATTTGTCATGGCATATGTAACATGATGTATAGGCATCCTTGTATCTTAGATTGCATGCATTTTGTATCATATGCATTGGATAGGAAAGCTTCTCTCATATACATTGTTAACCATGGAATGAGATATATGTCTTAGTGAGCTTGTTTGGTATGCTATGGTTAGTTTGGCTTAGCTCTTGATGATCTTGATGAATAATCCATGGTTGATAGCTATGCTTTTGAAAATGTCACATGTATGCTCTCTGATGTGTAAATGCCTTTATATGATCTTGACATGTTTTAGTGGCTTTGGTATGCTTAATTTGTGGTTGGATAGATAGTTTATTGATCATATGGGGCCAAAGGCTCATTTGCCATCATGAATGTTTAGCCCTCTTGTTTTATCTTGTGGAGGGGCATAAGTTCCTTTTTGTCGCAAAGACATTTCATGTACCATTTATCAATCTGAAAATGAAATGAAAAATGCTTGGAAAACATGCTCCCATGTCATTTGTGCTGAATTTAATTTGCTTTGGGTGCTAAACCGTTGCATGATGCCTACCAATGAGAAGTCTCATACATAGAAGCAGGCACATGGCTCGGTGGCTTTGACATGACATGAGGTGCTTGTGGGTGTTTGTGATGGTCTTATGATTAGAATGGCTGTCCTAGCATGACGTTTGTGTGGCTTTGCCATTTTGGTATGTTTTGATCATGTTTAGGTTTTTGCTCATGAGAGGCAAGTTTTTCGCAAAATTGCTCAAATCTATCTTAGCTTCGTCTAATGGTTGTGAAACTTGGTGATCATGTAGTTGAGATCGATACGAAGCCGTAGAGTATCTAACTTGCTCATTTGGCCATGTGTAGCATTCTTTGTTGAATTTTGTCTATCTGAGAAGCTATAGGTTGAAAGTTTTGCATTTTTGGCTTGATTCATGCATTGTCAACAAGGGGGATAAGTTTGAGCTTGAAATGGCTTGCTGGACGCGTTTAGAAGGTTTCCAGGTGGTTTCGAGCCATTTCTGGGCTCTGTTGTGCACCGGTCTGACCGTTTAGGGCCACCGGTCTGACCGGTGTGAGTGCTGATTTTGTTCACATGTTGCACACCGGTCTGACCGGTGATGTTGACCGGTCTGACCGGTCAGGGATGAGTTGTTGCAGCTGCCCTATTTCAAGTGGTGTCTTGCATGCATTCGTCTAGGGGGAGGTGCATTGGTTCAGGGGGAGCTTGCATGTGTGCAGGGGGAGCTCTTTGTGGTTTTTCGAGCTTTGTTTCGGTGGTTTGCGCTCTTTGCTTGAGCCTTGTTTTGTCTCGGATGTGTCGACCCGTTGCCCATTCCTAAGGGGTCCAAGACTTGTCTTCTTCAAGTGATCTTGCTCTTTGCCTTTGTTTGGCTTTCAATCGCTTGTTGGAGTTTCTTTTTGTTCGTTTCTTTTCTTTTTCTTTTCTCTCTTGTTACTTTCGTGTGGGTGTTGTCCATGCACTCATCAACGGGGAGATTGAGGACCATGTGTGGTTCGAGGACCGGTGGATGGTCGCTTCCTTGTGTGATGAGTGATTGACAACGTTGTGTGGACCGATTCTTGGCTAAGTATTGCGGGTGCGAGGTTGGGGCTTGACTGGTGTTGGTGCAGGTGAAGAACAAGTGCGAAAGGTCGTCGCCGGTGAGGCCTCCAGGTGTGGGGAAGACAAGTAGGCTTCGTTCGAGGGACCTGGTGGCCAGCGGGGTCAAGTGCGGGCCGCATGGTGGCATGAACAGAAAGATGAAGTCATGGAAGGTTTCTTGGTTGAGCCTCAAAACCAAGGTCGAGCCGGGACTACGTGGGAGCCGAGTCATGAGTGGAGATTGGTAGACGCTACACCAAGTTCGCGGGGTTTCTGGTGGTTCACCAGAAAACCACTGGGTTCCTTGGTTGATCCACAAAGCCAAGACCGGAGAACCGAAGACGGAGGCCGTGGCGACGTCGGACCGGTCCCGACCGGTCGACCGGTGAGGAGCACCGGTCGACCGTGTGCGACGACACGGTCCGGAATCTTCGAAGCGGAGGACACGCGTCGGGATCGCATGGCTTGCGTCGAGGCTACGCAGGGTGCGGTCGCCGGGCATCCGTTCGATGGTGAAGACATCAAGAATTCCAAATCCGCCCGTGAGGGGCTTGTATCCCTAGTTAGTAGAGAAGGGGTTTTAGACATTCGTTTGCCTCCATATAACCCAAGAGGTGAGAGGATGGCAGCCAACTCTTGGAACCCTAGCTCATTAGTTTTCCTATTTTCCACCTATTTTCCTTAGGTTTTCTTTTGGACTAGCAAGCGAGCTTCACGGAGAGATCTTGTTGAGAGGGATGGATGATCGGGCGGCTTGCTAGACCTTGTATGAACCTCTGTTTCATGTATAGATGATTAGGCGTGGTTCCTCAAGGTTTGGATGTGTTTTCCCCGGTTGTTCTTGGTGGTGACTTTCGGAGCCCTCTCTTGGTGATTTCTTTGGGTTGTTTTCGAGACCTTTCTCTTGGAGATTTGATGGGGGGAATTTGTGGGAACCCTTCGTGGTTCTTTGGGCTGTGATTCCCCTCCCAAATCCGGGAGTAAAGGTGCTCGATTTTGGGGGTTTCTTGAGTTCTTGGGTTGGAAGTGCTCTTGGCGGGATTTCCTTGATTCCTCCTTTTTGGACGAGTTTTGGTGGGATTAAACTTGGCTATGGACTCCTCATGAGGTGTTCCTGATATCCCCAAAGTCTTGTTCAAGTCCGTGGAGCGATTCGGGAGATCGAGATTTGTATTTGGGGGAGTTGACCCGCGGGTGCTGTTCATCCCGAGCTGCCCAGGCTACACCGGTCTGATCGGTGCTCTTGACTGGTCTGACCGGTGCAAGCCACGGTGGGATTTTGCTCCGGTGAATGTCTTGGTGTGTTCGTTGTTGTCCCGTGTTGCTGCTGTTTCGAGTTTGGGTCAGTTTGGTGGTCGGTTGCCTTGTTTGGTGCTTTGGGGGCTTTCAGGCTGGGATCGGTCTGACCGGTGTCTCTCACCGGTCTGACCGGTGTGGAGCCACTTACTGAAAGTTGCTCGGTTTCACCGGCGAGGGACCGGTCCCGACCGGTGGTGCTCACCGGTCTGACCGGTGTGGGTCTGTAGACTCGAGGTTTGGTGTTCCGCTGCGTTCTCGGGTCGGAAGGTTGTGTGTTGGTTCCTAGGTCCAGTGGCACTCCAGTGGCTACGTGGGCTTGACCAACCTGGGTAGTGAGTCGGAGACGTGTGTGGAAGTCGTGTTCATCTTGTTGGAGTTTCCATCTCCTTCGAGAAGAATTTTTATCGGCTCCCATTCACTCCCCCCCTCTCTGGTTCGCCGTATCGGTCCTTCAAACCCGCTCGAGGGGGCGCTTGATTGGGCCACTCTGGTGGGCCGCGGGGGCCACCGCAGCGTGGGCCGCGCTGTGCGTGCGTGCTTAGGTTAGAGGTGTGTTGCGTTTCGTTTTTTGCAGGTTTTAAGCAGGATTCCCCCGATTTTTTAGGGGACCCTCAGGGCTGTCCCCGACAGTCTCGACGATGATCAGGGACGTTCTAAGTGGTTTTGCCAACCTCAGAGCAACCCTAGGCGCGCCACCTTTGATGGGGTCCCTCCTGAGGCGACGATCATAGGTTTTCACCGCGCATCTACGTACACCGATCAGACTGGTGCCTCCGACCGATCAAACCGGTCTAGGTAGGAGCTCGGCGAGTTCAGCATTTCGACTTTCCGCGCGCTCTAGCGCTCGTGTGTGTTGACCAGAAAAGTGTCAACACATACTTGGACGCAGCAACGATGACTCGACGAGGCAAGGATGGAAGGCACCAAGAGGCAGGGGAGCTCCCCCAACATGCGGCCACCACTTCTGGCGCTGGAGCTCGCCAGCCGCGTGCACCGGCGGTGATGTGAGCCTCACACTGCTAGTCCTGTCGCCGGAGCTCGAAGGTGTTGCGCTGGACTTTTTTTTCTTTTTTTCTTTTTCTCACCCAGGTGGCTTCAGAAGGAGAGAGACGAGAGAAAGAGATAAGGTTTTGTGGCTTTGCTCATGTCCATTCATTTGGAGACGGAAACAACCAGAGGATTCCAGAGAGAACAGAGTCACCAAATCTTTTGAACAACTATTTTCTACATTTGATTTCTTGCACTTTTGTGATGGGTCACTTGTGAAAGAATGTAATATGAGCAAAGTCGTTTAGACATGTTATAATAACATGAAATAACCACAATTGTATATAAAATAAACATGTATTTGATCTTAGCAATATGCAAATCTTTAAACAAATAGATCCTTAGAATGACATTAAATAGTCACACAATAGTATACATAAATGTATTTGTAGTTGATCTTAAGTATATGCAAAGCATTAAACAAATTGCAGACAAATTCTCTGTTTGTGGGTTGTATGAGCTGTCTGTATAACTGTCTGTAGGCTAAAATCGAGATTCTTCAGACGACCGGACGTCTATGGGTTGTACGTGTTACCCCGTCGGTATGATGGTATTTTTTTCAAAAGAACCTCGCTTCAGCTTACCCACGGGGGCAGCGTCATCTCGCGAGACGAGGGGTATATCCCGTTCTCCCAGGCGGAGAAGACGGGCATAGCTGCGTTGTATGACGCTCTCCCCACGGTAACGACGACTGGGATCCGGTGCGCGCTAGCGGGGTTTTGCGCGCGAAATCACCACCGTCCCGCTCTTCGTGCTGGATCCAGCGCCACTGGCTGGCTCGCAGAGGAGGTACCGGCCGGGAGAGGAGAGGGAGAGCAGAGCTCACCGGGGAAAGAAAGGAAGTGAGAGGAAGGGAGGGAGGGAGAGAGAGGCCGCGCATCGTCGTTGCGAGCACGGGAGTCCCGTCTGCGCGCCCCTCCGACCTCGGGCGAGCACCATCGCCGCGCTGGATCAGCGGGCAAGCGCTGCCTTCGGCCGCTGGCCGGCTCGGGCGGGCTTCGAAGGAGCCCGTGTGCACCACTCCTTGTGGGGTGCTTGCCGCCGCTGCAGGGAGGGAGCCCCCAGCCCAGGGAGGGAGCCCACAGCGCCTGTCACTTCTACTGCCATGGATTGCTTCTAGCTGGTTCTGGTAGTCGATTTGGTTGCTTCTTCGGTGGAGAGGAAATCAGACAGGAGACAGACGAGCTGCTCGTAGGGATTGAGATAAGACTTGGCTGGTTCTAGCAGGTTCTCTCGGTGGAGATAAGGCTTCATGGATTGAGATGAGACTGAGTTGTGCTTTTTTTTCTCCTTTTTATTTACCTATTTGAGCCACACACAGGATTAAGTATTGATTCCAATTTCCTTACCCCAGCAGCACACAACTCGAGAAGAAAATAATCAAAGCCACACAATAGTATACACAAATACACTTGTAGTTGATTTGAAGTTACATGCATAGTATTAAATAACTTACAGCGGGTCGTGTCTGTGGGTTGTATGAGATGTCTTTATATCTGTCTGGATGCTAGTTTCGAAATTCAGTAGCCCACACGTCTTAGCTCAAGCTCCGCTAAGCAATAACAGCTTCTGCCAGCTTCTCGTTGCTGTGAGTATCGCGTTCTACTTATACGAGTTTGTGGTCAAACACACTGCTGTTAGTTGCCTTTTGTTTTATTCTTGCACTCATACACAGTTGTTCATGTCCCCGAAATCACATACTTCGCTTATTTAGAACCGTGGTTTACATGATGGTTTCTCGGATGGTTAACCTCGACACTAGCACATGCTCACCTTTTTGGTATTTTCAGCATATATTGGCTTTCTTTACTCAGCTATTACACATGGACGCATTTTTCCTTGTCATCACTCTACCAACTAAACTTTATCTGCATTCATATGCATCTTCAGCAATAACCTTTCATAAGTTTATTGTTTGTTAACTCTATTGTATTTAACCATCTGTTTACTATTCACTAGTTGAAAATACTGTGATCACAACTCAGCCGGATTTCTCAAGATTGGATTTTTCCATTGGGAATTGGTCGGAGAAGTTGGCTAAACACCCTTCGGAATATATCACACTATCATTTTAGTTCTTCGGAGTTGATTGTGCAGTAAAATTGTAGTTCTACTTTGGGAAAAAAAGAAGACCCTATGTTTGCTTCGTTCTCACCAAGGACTTAATTTATGGGATATTGGATTTCTCATTGGATTAATCAAATGAGAGTTCATGGACAGCCTTGTGGCTCTTCGGTTATTGAATAATGGTTCTTCACTTATTGTCTTCGGTTGCCATGCTTTAATTATTTGGTCATCACTTTGTATTGGGACATCTATGACTTATCTTAACAATAGGTCTCAATGAGGAAATTCCATATCACCTCTACATGCGAAGGTACGACATGACACATTTTTTTAAAGATGCTTCTCGTTCCATCCCGAACTCAGTCTTTTTGAGCACCTTGAGTTTTGTAGGCCCGAAGAGGTTATTCTTGGATGGTGAATGAAATTGTGAATGAAATGGGCTTCAGCGATGTATACAGGTCTGGCTAAAGAGATGCATCTTTTGTGAATCGGTCAAGTCGAACATGTTGGTCTTCAATACAGGTCTGGCCGAAGAGAAGATTGGATGAGCTTCATTTGCAGAATGAGCTTCGACGAAGATGTAACATGAATAAATCTGGCCTGATTGCTATAGATACTTGTTGCTGGACTCGAAGAGGGGGATCTGCTAACTTGGCCATGCCTGATACGAAGAGTGTGATGTGGATGACCGAAGAGGAGGACCTTCGTCGGCTGGCCCGAAGTGATCTTCGGATGGTCCAGCGCGACTGGGATGCGAAGAGCTAGGCTTCGTTTGTGCTGAAGGGGGATTGCATGGCATATAAGGCTGGGAAGGATGTCTTCGTGCTTTGAGCTTGTTCCGTGTCTGGTCCGAAGAGCTGGCAACCTCACACGCCCGAAGAACTGGTCTTCGATGGCCATCCTTGGTTGACATGCCAAAGAACCATGAGCTTCGGTGAAGAGATTCATTGAGCTTGAGAGAATTCACGGTGCTGGCAGGGTTGGAAGAGATCTCCGTGACTTCGGTTGGATCGTAGAGAGACTTCCTACTGGCAGGGTTGGAAGAGATCTTCGTGTGAACTTTAACCACAGTGGGCGTCCTAAATGTTGGGGTGAAAACCAGCTCCCTAAAAGGAGCCAAAACTCAAAAGAAGAGACATCACAATGCGAAAAATAAGCATGTGAGGAGGGGGGAGTATCTCTCTCAACCCCCTTGGGTTGTTTATATAGATAAGGGGTGGGATGGTATTTTATCCCCAAGCCCCTGGTGGGTACAAATATTACATCTGAGCCCTAAAACTAGGATAGGGGATACCTGTACCTCGTGAATCATTTCCCCCAACAAGGAGCATAGGACATGCTACTAGCTGGGCTACTTCAACTACTTTCAGATGGGGATCAAGAGAAAAGAAACAGAGACGTGCTTGGATTTGTGCTCCTACCGCTCGAGTTGTTTTGTGCAAGAACAGAAGGAAAAAGGGAGCTTTTGTGCTTGCTCAATTGGAGAAGGAAAAGACCTAGGATGTTGTTCTTTCTTCAGTGGGGAAAGGAAGAACAAAGCAGAGCTAGAGAGAGGTTGGCGGTGGCATAGAAGAAAGGGGGTGGATTGGAGAGTTGTGCTAGCTACACTACTTGCTCGGTGCAGGAAGAGTAGCTTCATGGTGCGGCTGCTGCTTTGATTTGCTTCTTGCGACAGAAGAAGGAAAAGAGGAACCGCAGAGTGTGGCGGCGACTTGGGAAGGGAAAGAGAGTAGAAGTGAAGATGTGTAAGGAATCGGACGCTCGTTAGCCTAAGAGGGGGAGGGGGTGAATTATGCAACTTAAAACCTTAACCTATGGCTTCACTAATTTTACACAAAGGTAAATGTGACGCCCTAGGTTTTTAATTAGCGTCATTAGCGCTAATGGCCGAATCAGCCGAGTCAAACCTGCCGACAATGGTCAAACCTAGGTCAACCTGGGTCAACACCTCGAAAACCGAGCCGACAACCCCTATTGACCCTCTTGAGCAAGTCAACACACCTTGTGGTCAATCCTTGGTCAGAGGCACGGTCAAACCCCGCTTAAACCTTGACGTCGGTGAGTGTCTTCCGTAACTTTTGCCGCGTTCTCCAAATTTCACCTAAACATTTCAAAATCTACCTTTACGAAAGTTGTCCAGCTTGTTGAGGGACACAACCTTCATGTAGAATGGAATTTCAAATTTTGAGCGGAAAAGGGTGAAAAACTTGGTCAACTGGCATTACCCCTTGTTCACCGAGACAGGGCGACATTCAAAGTTGGCAAGCCGATTCTGCAAAATCCGTTGAGAAAATTGCTATAAAGCCTTTGTAAAAGTTGTAGAGGGTAGCGAGATCTACAACTTTCCTATTTATCACCTTGTGAACTTCTGTTCAAATTTTGGGAGAAAACGACGCTCAAAGTTACCTAGTCGGAAAAGTTTCAGCCACGCACCGGCCTCGCCGTGACGTCGCGTGCGCCGCGCGCGCGCCGTGCCTCGCCTTGGCGTCGGGCCGTCGGCCCGCGCTCCTAGGGCGGCCGCACCGCCCGAGGCCGCGTGTCGCGACGAGGACCCCGGAGTCCGCGCCGCCGCGTGTCGCGCCCGGGTACATGCGCGCCGGCTTTGCCACACTACCCACGCTGCCCGCGCCGTGTACGTCGCTGCTGCCCACTGTCAGGACCTCTCCCTCTGCTCGAGTCGTAGCCACGAAGGGAGAACCGCCAGGTATTTAAGGCGCCTGGAGCTCCTGTACGAGCCGAACCAAGGCCGCCGCGGTGCCCCATTGTAGGCCACGTCGAGCTCCACAATGCACCCCTGCCGTTGCGGGACATCCCTCCTAACCCACTCCCTAGACCACCGGAGAGCTCCCCATGCCGCCCATTCTTTTTTTCCCCGGTCGGAGCTCGCTAGAGCAAGAGCTCCCGTGGCGGCCGCCGCCATCCACTACGCCAGCCGCTTCTCGACCCCCAACATCGGTCCAAATAGGCTCCTACCGAACCCTAGCCCCTCCCTGCGTCCTTCCCCGGCCGAACTCCGGTGAGCCCTCGCCAGATTTGAGGCTGAACCGCGCCGGCCACCGCCAGGGGACCCATGCGTCTCCCCCGTTCTTTCCAGGGGTTTTAGCACAAAGTAAGGGCTTTTGTATGAATCCTGAAAAATTCTAGGGACCTAGTTGGAAACTCGATCTTCAATAGTATTTGACCTTTAGCTGATTCTTGTAAATTCCATAGAAAATTGTAGGGAAATCAGAAAAATACAAACCCAATTTTGTTGGATTTGTTGTGAAAAATCCTACAACTTTTGTTATACTCACATAGTCTGATTCTTGATATGTTTAGCATATAAAATAGGAATGTGAAAAACCTAGATCTGCCATAACTCAAAATCCATGAGCCCCCTGTATCCAATTTTTGGATATGTTGTGTGTGATGTTATGACTAGCTCCTGTGCAAAAGTTGCACAAAGTTATGAAGTAAAACTTTTTATATGAATTGTTTTCCATTTATGCAGAATCTGCCTACATGATTTTTGACGCTAAAAATATTTATGTTTTTGTGCCCAACTTGTGCATGTTGTCTTGTTATGCCAAAGTGCACCTCTGGTGAATTAATCACAATTTTATAATTGCCATAAGTATTTATTCTTGAAATATGCTTGTTTTTCTTGGTAATTGCATAAATCTAGATTCATAATAGCTCTAGGTGTGCATGCTGCATCCCTAGGTTAGTTTTGGACCATATAACATGTGTATGAAAGTTTGGATCCTTTTGATGAGTATTTATTTGTGTGTGCAATTTACCTTGTTCTTCTAGCTAGCTTTGGCTATTTTCAAAATAATTAATTTCCTAGCTATCCTAAGTGTACATGTGTGTTCAGTGGCTTGTTATAGGTGATTAGTGCATAATGCACGGATGGCGTCATGAGTCACGGCGAGAAGACAACGTCTTCTGTGCGATGGAGATCGGCAGCGTCATGGCAAGAATATGGCAGAACACGGCAGTTTGGACTATGGTGGAGGCCGACGGGTTTCGGCAGCAACGCTACAAACAGCGACACTACGAGCAGCGACTGGCAAATGTGGAGGCCTGCGGCCACGTGAGGAGCGATGGGCAAATGTGGAGAGTTGCGGCCGCGTGAAACAATTGAAATAGGAAAGCTCAAACAAGCGAATAGGAAAGCTCCATAGCGGAAGGAAAGTGCACCCTGATTAGGCAAGCTCCCTAGCGGAAGGAAAGCGCGATCCGCGCGCGGGACATCAGGGTACATTTGAAGGAAAGTGCAGAAAAGGAAAGTGTAGACGCGGGAGGATGCAACAAATTAGGGCGCGGGTACGCAAGGGTGGGTAAACAACAACGCTTGATAACAAAAAAATTTTGTTTTCAGCGGAAACATTTTAGAATAGCGAAAAATTTGGCTATCCCAGGTTTCGTCTAGCTCTTTTGGGTGGGCCTTACCTGACATGTGGGTCCTCTGTGAGGGGTGGGTATGGTTTACGTTGGGTGAGAATTGTTCTCAATTCTTTCTGCCTTTATAGTATAGATAAGTTTGTAAGCGGTCCAAAAGACTCCGCGCATGTAATGCTTGGATGGACACCTCGATGTTGTCATGTTTCAATGAATAAATTAGGGTTGTTGTGATCAAAGTTTCGCCTTGTGCTGAATACCAATCTTGTGTGTTATGTTGTGGAGATTATGCTCACCAACATTCACCACCATTGCATAAGCGTACCGAGAATTATAGCGAAAATTGTGCAGTTCGGCCTACAACAAAAACAGCTAGGAAGAACCTCGGTGTTAGAATTTTTCGGGCATGTTAACATTGGAATTGGACATCGGGTTGAATACCAATGTTGGAGCTCATTAATTTTTGCACTTTCTGAACAAAAATGGGAGTTTTTGCTAGTAAGGGCAGAGAGTTATGAATTTTCTAGTAACTCAGTTGTGCTGTCCGGTTTTCACCAAGTTGATGCTATGAGTTTTCGTTTTGCATATTCTTCTTGTGGATACTGCGAACAAGCTTGTGAATATATAGCTAATGAAAATCTCATGGATTTCAGATGGTGGGACAAACTCGTGCTTCTCCCAATGGTTTTGGTGCAAGTGGATGTGATGCTCTGCCTCCTCCTCCCAGCATGACCATTCAAGAGCAGTTTATGGTCACCCAAACGGAGGTGATGCGGCAGCTCTTGCAAACGCAGCAGCAGCTTGCTCAGTAGCTACAGAACAATCCCCGTGGGGAGAACGTCGATGGCCAGCCCCAAGTCACTAAGTATGAGCATTTTTATGCCATGAAGCCCCCGACTTTCGAAGAGGCCAAGGAGCCACTGGCTGCCGATGCATGGATCAGGGCCATCGAGGCCAAGTTCTCTGTGTTCAACTTGCCCTGCTCCGTGGATAAGGGTTTTGCGGTGTTGTTTCGGCCTGGTGGTTCTCGGATTTTGGATTCTCGAGTGGACCTTGTCTGTATGGTTGTTCCTGAGGGTCAGGTGTTTCGTGCTGATTTTTCTCAGTCTTCTGGTGTGGTGCGTTGTTTCTTGGCTGGTTCTTCGAGTGAGTTGTGGAAGTGGTATAGGAAGTTGGGTCATTTGAGCTTTGACCTTTTGTCTCGCTTGAGTAAACTCAATCTGGTTCGAGGATTGCCACGGTTGAGGCTTGAGAAAGAGTTGGTTTGTGCGCTGTGTAGGCATGCCAAGATGGTAGCCTCTTCTCACCCGCCTCTCACCGATGTGATGACTGAGCGTCCATGCGAGCTGCTCCATATGGACCTTGTTGGCCCAGCTCGTGTGCGATCTGCGGGTGGGAAGTGGTGTGTCCTTGTTGTGGTGGACGACTACTCTCGCTACGCGTGGGTGTTCTTTGTCGAGGATAAGGGGGAGACATTTGGTTTTGTTCGAGATATTGTCTTGAGGTTGAGGAACGAGAGGCACAGAGATGCCATACGAGCAATCCGCAGTGACAATGGCTCAGAATTCAGAAACTCTCGTTTTGAAACCTTTTGCCATGACTTGGGTCTTGAACACACTAGTTTTCGAGTCCGTATACGCCTCCCCAGAATGATGTTGTAGAAAGGAAGAACAGGACCTTGTGTGAGATGGCTCGGACGATGCTTGATGAGCATAGCACTCCGAGAAGGTTCTGGGCTGAGGCGGTGAATACTGCGTGCTATGTGTCAAACAGGATCTACCTCATAGTGCATAAGAAGAAAACATGCTACGAGTTGATGCACGGTCGCACACCCAAGGTGAGTCACTTCTATGTCTTTGGTTCCAAGTGCTTTATTCTAAAGAAAGGGAAGAAGTTGGATAAGTTTTAGGCTAGGTTTGTCGATGATATTTTCTTTATTTATACATCTCATTCTAGAGCATATCGTGGGCTCAATCTTGAAACTAACCAAATCGTGGAGACTTGCGAGGTAACCTTCAACGAGACACAGCCACATAGTCAGCTTGTCTTTGAGTGTGCAGGTGATGATGAGCTTGGTGAGGAGATCTTTCAAGAGGAGGAGCATGAACATGGGGATGATGAAGATAGCGGTGTGGTGCCACCGGCTGAACATGTACATACAACTTCGACTACGGTGGTGGACGGCCCCTCTCCCACACCTACGACGACAAACCAGGATCGAGGAGAAGCTGTTGTTGAGGGGGAGGTAGCATCAAGGCGAGAACCTTCCCGGTGAGTACAAGTGGATCACCCAACTTCAAGGATCATCGGCGACATGAATGAGCGCACTACACGGTCGAGGGTTCGAAACAATTCTCATTTCGCTCATGCTGCATTTGTTGCTACCTTTGAGCCCAAAGACATTGCACACACACTATCTAATCATCATTGGGTTAATTCGATGCATGAGGAGTTGGAGAACTTTGAGAGGAACCAGGTTTGGGAATTGGTTGACCCTCCCCCAGGGTGTAAGCCGATTGGTACAAAGTGGGTGTGGAAGAACAAAGAGGGAGAGAAAGGTGAAGTGGTCAGGAACAAGTCAAGGCTTGTTGCTCAGGGGTTCAGTCAGAAGGAGGGGATCGACTACGAGGAGACCTTTGCTCCCGTAGCTCGTTTGGAGGCAATAAGGATCCTACTAGCCTTTTATGTGGCTAAAGGGTTCAAGTTGCATCAAATGGATGTGAAGAGCGCTTTCATGAATGGTGTGTTGGAGGAAGAAGTGTATGTGAGGCAACCACCTGAGTTTGAGAGTGAGAAGTACCCCCACAGGGTGTACAAGTTGAGGATGACGCTTTATGGGTTGAAGCAGGCGCCTAGAGCTTGGTATGGTAGGTTGAGGGGGTTCTTGTTTGAGAGAGGTTTTGAGATGGGGAAGGTCGATCAGACCTTGTTTCTACTTAGGCAGGGCAGAGATATCCTGATTGTGCAGGTGTACGTGGATGATATTGTATTTGGTGACTCGTCTAACTCTCTTGCTGCAAGGTTTGTAGAGGATATGAGTAGGGAATTTGAGATGAGCATGATGGGTGAGTTGCAGTTCTTCCTCGGGCTACAAATCAAACAATCAAAGGAAGGAACATTTGTGCACCAAGCTAAGTACACCAAGGACATTGTGCGGAAGTTCAAGATTCCAAGGCTATGACGCCGCCGATGAGTACGACTACAGCTCTTGATGCAGACGAGGAAGGTGAACATGTGGACCAGAAGGAGTACCGAAGCATGATCGGGTCACTGCTCTACTTGACGGTGACGAAGCCGGACATCCAGTTCTCGGTATGTCTGTGCGCTCATTTTCAAGCGTCTCCGAGGACTTCGCATCGGCAAGCGGTGAAGCGAATTTTCAAGTACTTGCGTCACACTCCCGACTTTGGCCTTTGGTACCCCGCGTCCTCTTCTTTGGCGCTTCATGGATTTTCGGATGCGGATTTTGCCAGGTGTCGGTTGGATAGGAAGTCCACTTCTGGGACTTGCCAGTTTTTGGGTTCTTCTTTGGTGTCTTGGTCTTCTCGAAAACAGTCAAGTGTTGCTCAATCCACTAACGAGGCAGAGTACGTTGCCGCTACTAGTTGTTGCTCTTAGCTCCTTTGGATTTCATACACCATGAGTGACTTTGGTGAAGAGTATACCCATGTCCCACTTCAATGTGACAGCACCAGTGCCATACGCGTTGCAAAAAACCTAGTGCTCCAATCCAAAACCAAGCACATAGAAGTGAGGTATCATTTTCTGAGAGACAACGTAGAGAAAGGAAAGATAGTTGTGATCCATGTACCCACACATGACCAACTAGCCGATATTTTCAACAAACCCCTAGATTAAGCAACTTTCACTAGTTTGCGGGGGAGCTTGGTGTGTGTTTGATTTCTTGAGTTGGGTGTGTGGGAGCTCCTTTGTAACATATGTATAGTTCCCTTTGTGCATTTCTTGCATTTGGCATGGCATATGTAACATGATGTATAGGCATCCTTGTATCTTAGATTGCATGCATTTTGTATCATATCCATTGGATATATAGGAAAAACTTCTCCTATATACATTGTTCACCATGGAATGCTATGTATTTCTTTGTGAGCTTGTTTGGTATGCTATGGTTAGTATGGCTTAGCTCTTGATGATCTTGATTTATATCCATGGTTGATGGCTATGTTTTTGAAAAATGTCACATGTATGCTCTCTCATGGGTAAATGCCTTTATATGGTCTTGACATGTTTTAGTGGCTTGGCTATGCTTAATTTGTGGTTGGATAGCTAGTTTATTGATCATTTGGGACCAAAGGCTCATTTGCCATCATGAATGTTTAGCCCTCTTGCTTTATCTTGTGGAGGGGCCTAAGTTCCTTTTTGTCGCAAAGACATTTCATGTACCAATTATGAATCTAAAAATGAAATATAAAATGCTTGGAAAATGTGCTCCCATGTCATATGTGCTAAATTTAATTTGCTTTGGGTGCTAAACCGTTGCATGATGTCTACCAATGAGAAGTCTGATACATAGAAGTAGGCACATGGCTCGGTGGCTTTGACATGGCATGAGGTGCTTGTGCGTGTTTGTGATGGTCTTATGATTAGAATGGCTGTTCTAGCATGAAGTTTGTGTGGCTTTCCCCTTTGGATATGTTTTGATCATGTTTAGGACTTTGCTCATGAGAGTCAAATTTTTAGCAAAATTGCCCAAATCCATCTTAGCTTCGTCCAATGGTTCTGAAACTTGGTGATCTTGTAATTGATGTCAATACGAAGCTATAGAGTGTCTAACTTGCTCATTTGGACATGTGTAGCATCCTATGTTGAATTTTGTCTATTTGAGAAGCTCTAGGTTGAAAGTTTTGCATTTTTGGCTTGATTCATGCATTATCAACAAGGGGGAGAAGTTTGAGCCTGAAATGGCTTGCTAGATGCATTTATAAGGTTTTCATGTGGTTTCGAGCCATTTCTGGGCTCTGGTGTGCACCGGTCTGACCGATCGAGGTCACCGGTCTGACCGGTCAGAGTGCTGGTCCTGTGCACATGTTGGGCACCGGTCTGACCGGTGGTGGTGACCAGTCTGGCCGGTGTGAGCTGAAGTTGTTGCAACTGCCCTGTTTTCAATTGGTTTGCATGCATTCATCCAGGGGGAGTTGCATTTGGTTCCGGGGGAGCTTGCATGTGTGCAGGGGGAGCTCTTTGTGGTTTTTCGAGCATTGGTTTGGTGGTTTGCGATCTTTTCTTGAGCTTTGTTTTGTCTCAAACGTGTCGAGCCGTTGCCCTTGCCTGACGGGTCCGAGACTTTTCTTCTTAAAGTGATCTTGCTCTTTGCCTTTGTTTGGCTTTCGATCGCTTGTTGGAGTTTCTTTTTGTTCATTTCTTTTCTTTTCCTTTTCTCTCTTGTTACTTTATGTGGGTGTTGTCAATGCACTCATCAAGGGGGAGATTGAGGACCATGTGTGGTTCGAGGACCGGTGGATGGTCGCTTCCTTGTGTGATGAATGATTGACAACATTGTGTGGACTGATTCTTGGCTAAGTATTGTAGGTGCAGGTTGCGGCTTGATTGGTGTTGGTGCAGGTGAAGAACAAGCACGAAAGGTCGTCGCCGGTGAGGCCTCTAGGTGTGGAGAAGACAAGTAGCCTTCGTTCGAGGGACCCGGTGGCCAGCGGGGTCAAGTGCGGGCCGCATGGTGGCATGAACAGCAAGATGAAGTCATGTACGGTTTCTTGGTAGAGCCTCAAAACCAAGGTCGAGCCGGGACTACGTGCGAGCCGAGTCATGAGTGGAGATTGGCGGAGACTACACCGAGTTCGCGGGGTTTCCTGTGGTTCACCAGAAAACCACTAGGTTCCTTGGTTGATCCACAAAGCCAAGACCGAAGAACCGAAGACAGTTCTGCAGCGGTGCCAGACCGGTCTGACCGGTGGGTCTGACCGGTCTGACCTGTGGGTTCCGGTCTGACCGGTAAGGAGCACCGGTCTGACCAGTGTGTGACGACGCAGTCCGGAATCTTTGAAGCGGAGGACACACGTCAGGATCGCAAGGCTTGCGTCGAGGCTAATCAGGTTGCGGTCGTCGGGCATCCGTCCGATGGAGAAAGCTTGAAGACTTCCAAAACCGCCCTTGAGGGGCTTGTATCCCTAGTTGTTAGGAAAGGGTATTTTAGACTTTCAGATGCCTCCATATAACCCATGAGGTGAGAGGATGGCAGCCAATCTCTTGGAACCCTATTTCATTTGCTTTCCTATTTTCCCTTCCTATTTTTTTAGGATTTCCATAGGACTATCTTGAGAGCTTCATGGTGAGATCTGGTGAGAGGGTTGGATTATCGGGCGGCAAGCTAGGCCTTGTATGAACCTTCTTGGTATGTATAGATGATTCGGCGTGGTTCCTCAAGGCCTTGTTGTGTTGTTCCCGGTTGTACTTGGTGGTGATTTTCAGAGCCCTCTTTTGGTGGTTTTCTTGGGGTGTTTTCGGGACCTTGTTCTTGGGGATTTGATGGGGGAAATTTGTGGGATCCCTTCATGGTTCTTTGGGCTGTGATTCCCCTCCCAATTTCGTGAGTTAAGGGGCTCGATTTTGGGGTTTTCGGTGTTCTAGGGTTAGAGGAGTTCTTGGCGGGATTTCTTCGATTCCTCTTGTTTGGACAAGTTTTGCTGGGATTAAACTTGGCTATGGACTCCTCATGAGGTGTTCCTATTGTCTCCAAAGTCTTGTTCAAGCCTGTGGAGCGATTCAGGAGATCAAGGCTTGGATTTGGAGGTGTTGACCCGTGGGTGCTGTTCATCCCGAGAAGCCCAGGTCACACCGGTCTGATCGGTGCCTCTCACCGGTCTGACCGGTGTAACCCCTGTTGGGTTTTTGCTCGGTGAACATTTAGGTGTGTTCGCTGTTGTCCTATGTTGCAGTTGTTTCGAGTTTGGGTCAGTTTGGAGCTCAGTTGGCCTGTTTGGTGTTTTGGGGCTTTCTGGCTGAGACCGGTCTGACCGGTGTGTTGCATCGGTCTGACCGGTGTGGAGCCTTCTTGTGGAAGTCGCCAAGTTTCACCAGCAGGGACCGGTCTGACCGGTGTTGGTCAGTGGACTCGAGGTTTGGTGTTCCGCTGCGTTCTCGGGTCGGAAGGTTGTGTGTTGGTTCCTAGGTCCAGTGGCACTCCAGTGGCTACGTGGGCTTGGCCAATTTGGGTAGTGAGTCGGAGACGTGCGTTGGAAGCCGTGTTCATCTTGTTGGAGTTTCCATCTCCTTCGAGAAGAATTTTTATCGGCTCCCATTCACTCCGCCCTCTCTGGTTTGTCGTTTCGGTCCTTCACTAGGCCGGTGCCACGCGGCCGATGCACACTCGCCGGCGGGCGCACCGCCTCTGCCCATTGGCCGACGGCCCCGCTGCACGTCGTCGTTGCTCCGTGCCCATGCTGGGGTTTCCTGTAGGCCACGACGGTGAGACGGAACCGCCTCTGAGCGCCTATAAAACTCCCCTTCCTTTCCTTCCTCGCGCGCCCGAGCAACCAAGCATCCCGCCGCCGCCCGCCATTAGCACCGCTGGCGACCTTGCTATTCAGCTTGCTGCCGTGCTAAACCAGTGACTCCCAGCTCTCCCCTGGTACCCACTCGAGCCCCCAAGCGCATGTGTTGGCCTACCCAAGTTGCCTACTCGCCGGAGCCCGAGCTTCCGCGGCCGCCACCAGACCACCACCGCCGAGCTCGCCCCTCCGCCGATCCTCCGCGCCCGGTGACCTGCCTAGCATCTGCCCTAGGCCACATGGAAGCTCCCGGCGCAGCACATTGTTGAGCATCGCCCCTTTCCTCACCGCCGTCAGAGATCCCACGGCCGCACCGCCTCTGTGCCGCCGCCGCCGCTCGCCGGCGACTACTCCGGCTGATCCTTCTCCACCAATCAATCGCGGGTGAGCCCAATCGCAGTTCCCCGTCGCTTGTTTGCCTGCCCGTACCCCACCTCGCCGCCGGAGAGCTCGCCATCGCCGTTGGGACCAAGGGGGGGGGGAACCGAGGGCATTTTTGTGAAGAGTTTAAAATTTCCAGGGCCCAAATGCATAAAGATTCTATCCTCCTTTGTGTGTTATGGCTGAAACTTGTAAAATCAATTAAAAATTGTAGAAAAATCCAAAAATAGCAAGCGCAATTTTGCTTTGCTCAGTGTAACACGAACTACAACTTTCTCCAAATATGTATATACTTTTGAGCTATAGTTTTTGCTTGAAAAATTGAAAAGTAAAATACCTAAATTTGTGTTTCTTCAAAATCCACACAAGATTCTTGAGCTGGATTTTGGATATGTTGTGGGAACTAGCCTGTTTAGGTTCTGTGCCAAAAGTTGCACAAAGTTGTTGAAGGGATCTTTTTATATAAATTATCTTGTGATATTGATAAATCTGCCTAGATGATTTTTGTCGTGTTATATCAAAATGCATTCTTGGTGAATTTATCATGATTTTATCTCTGTTAGAAATATTATTTTCTCATTTATGCTTGTTTTTAATCATAAATATGTGTAGCAAGATCCCTAGAAGCTATAGGTGTGTTTAATGGTTCCTTGGGCTTTTTTTGGACCAAAGCATGTGTAGTAGAAAGTTTGGATTCATTTCTGTTATATTTATTTTAATATGCATTAATCCTCTATATGCTAGCTAGAAATTCCTTTATTTTGTGTATTTAAATTCAGTGGTGCAAAAACTAGTTCCTTGCTGTCCAAGGAAGTTTTCCTGGTCATTATGGCTAGTGGGCACTGTTGGACAAGTTTGAGATGTGTTCAGTTGAGTAAAAGAGTGTAAACTAGATTAATCTAGTAAAAGGAAAAATAGGAAAAATACTTTCTCTTGTGCATAAGTTAAGGAGATGAGTTAGGAAAGTAAAATGGTGATATGAAAGTAAATTCCTTGCTGTTTGTAACTAAATTAAATATTCTTAAATAGATGTGCACACAATCACCCTAATGAGAAGACTAAATAAACTTTTTGATTATCGTTTAAAAGGAAAAATGTTTAAAAACTTTTGTTAAGGTGAATATGGCCAACCATATACTCCTAGTGGCTGTTTGCTACTGTTTATTAATTAAATTAAATTAATCACCCTCCTGTGTAGAAGTCCCCGACGGTAGCTATACGCTTGTGCCGGCTGACGAGGATGAGGGAGCAGGAGGAGACGTGCACTACGTGACCGTAGAGCAAGACCCGGACCAAAGTCCGGAAGTTTGTGTGTCCGCTTGTGCCGACGAAGGCAAGCCCCGGTTTAATCATTAACCTATGTGTTTCATTAAACTTCTGAATTTATCTTTGTTATCTTATGTGCATACACGTTCAAGAGTTGAATGAAACCCTAGTTGCATGATCTATAAGTACCTATGATCTTTTACTAGCATGTTAGGTCACTAGTTGCTATGCTCTAAGGATCTGGTACAAGTCGAGTGATGTAAATCACTCGCGATAATAGGATCTCCTTTATGGAATCACCTTATTGGTTGAATGGATTGCTCATGTGGTAAGAGCATGGGATTTGGGCTCCGGTCCAATGGCTTCGTTGGTTAAGTGTTTGAAAGTACTAAACACTTGTCAAAAATGGGTATGATAAGCCTAGTACCTAAATGAGGCGGTACGGGGTTTTACTATCACTACTCTTAGGGTTGCGGCCCCGGGCTCGCCACCCGAGTACATGCGTGAGGCTGGGTGACCTTGGTGGCGTAGCCCAGATAAACCTTGTACTTAAGACTTTGAGCTATTATCCCCAAACCGAAGAATGACGGGAACCGCCTGGTTGGTGAACTCTTGGTGAGGACACCTCCCGTGTGTTTAGGTCCACCTTGCAAGGTTATGAATCAATCGATTGTCGGCCTCTCACCGTCATCTGAGACTACTTACCTGACTGGCCTTGATATCCCTTCATGATGGAACTTTGTGAAGATTATTACTTGATTAATTGTTTGTACAACTTTGGTTGCAATAGTTGCTGATTTAGTAATGATTACTTCTACTAGAACTTGAGTCAAAATGTGAATGTAAGGATCCATTACTTAGTAGCTTTTTGGCAAACAAACCCACAAGCCAAAAGTCTTGCATTACTAGAGGTAAAGTCCTTCTTTTAGACGGGTAAGTCTTGCTGAGTACTAGTATACTCAGCCTTGCTTTATAAATGTTGTTTCCACATAATGCATCTGATGTGTGGCCTGGAGAACTTCCACCCGGCTAGGAGCTGGAATGGGTGGATGACGAAGAATGATTGCATCATGGACAGGCCTCCTATGATGTGGTCGTATCGTTTAGTTATCTTCCGCTGTTTTCAATAAACTCTGAACCACTTACTTTAATGTCAAAGAACTATGTTTGTAATAATGAACCCTACGGGGATGTGAAGGTTAATTTGTAAGGCACTCTGCACTCTCCTTCGTGGGAGTTTTAATGCATATGTTCGATCCTCTCTGTGATGTCAAGTGATTTACTGGGCGTTAACCCGGCAACACTCAATGGGATATTTCCTTATTATCACTTAATGACCAAATGGAGTGGTTCAGGCGATAGTACGGAATTATCTCGGGTGGGGTTATCACAGTGTAGAAGATGGAAGTTGATCCAGAAAGGACTACGAGCCAAGATATTATTCAGATTGGATCAATGGATGTTCATATTGGAGAGAATGGCAAAAGACCGCTGTTTCAAATAATAAGGTTGTGACATCAACTCCAGGAGTGTTTGTTGCTGCTAATGGCCATGATGCCAGTGGAAGTGGTTCCAACTCCATGTACTTCTTACCAAGGTGGTGTCCTCCCGGATTAACTCGCACACAAAGGAGGAAGCTTCAACACCTGAGGTATTAAGAGAAGAGGGAGAAGGAGATAGAGAAGCAAAGTGATGAAGGTTTCAACTAATACAGGCCCATGGTACCTCACGGGAAAGAATGGAAAGTCAAGGCCAGCTCCAAGCTAGCACCGGCCAGACCGGTGGAGGGGTCGGTCAGACCGGTCACACTCAGACTGGTGGATGCCGACGGTCAGACCGATGACCCAGAGAAACTGCCCGGTTTTTCTTCTTCGGTTCCCATGGTTTGTGATAACAAGTTCGCATCAGATCCTGCACCAGAAGATGATGAGGAGCTTGTTGATTACGGTTCTTCGCCTGAGCGCGTGAATTTGGACATCAACGTGATTCATATGTCTATGGATGGTTATGTGCTCTCAGAGGAGTACGTTGCGCATCTCGATATTGGGCCAAAGGAAGCTATTTTCTAGAAGCCTAAAGCTGCTGAAAATCATTAGAAGGCTTTGTACATGAAGGGACACATCAATGGAAGCCTATCTCTAGCATGCTGGTGGATGGAAGGGCGATTGTCAACTTGATGCCATATTCTTTGTTCAAGAAGCTGGGAGGTTCAAAGGATAAGCTAATCAAGACCAACATGACCGTCAGCAGTGTGGGAGGAGGCGAGTTGATGGGAGCTAAAGGCGTCGTCTCTATGTAGCTCACAGTTGGGAGCAAGACGTTGGCTTCGACATTCTTCGTCGCTGAGACACAAGGTAACTTCAATCTCATCCTTGGTCGTGATTGGATTCATGCAAATTAGTACGTGCCTTCTACCTTGCATCAATTTTTAATTCAATGGGTAGGTGACGAGGTAGAGATTGTTCATGGTGAAGCATCGACTTGTGTTGCAGTTGTGTTAACACCAAACATTGGTACAAGGAAGAGACTGACATTGTAACATCCTGGAATTTTCCCTGGAATTTTAGAGAAGCGAAAATGTGGATTTCAAAATTTCGATTTGAAATTGAGTGCGTAATTAAGATGTAAGGCTGTCTTCTTTGATCCTTCCCTAATTTCCTAGATTTAATTTGAGCAAAAACATAAAAAATTTAGGAATTATAATTTGCTAGTGTGACAACCTTGGAGTTTTATGGTATTTATTTAGCATCTTAATTGTGTGGGATTCAAATTTGAATTCTAATTCAAATTCGAATCATAGTTTAAATAGGAGCTAAGGTAATAAAAAATAGGAAAACCTTCCCTGCCACTTTGGGCCTTAACCACATCAGTAGAGGTCTGCCAGACCCCCTCCTTCTTTCACCCCAGCCCTGCACGAAAGCCAGGCCGCCTGGCCTCTCAGCCCAACACAGCCAGCCGACCCTTCTACCACCAACCTCTCCTCTTGGATGCTACCATGTGGAGCCCGCCGGTCAGCCCCTTCTTTCTCCCACCTTTTCTCCTCTCTCAGCGTGCCTCGTGACGACGTCGTGGGGGCGGGAGGACCGCCGTGCCGACACCAGCCATGGGCGCCGCCCCCTGTCGCGCTGGCGCGCCGGATGGCTGCCACGTCGCCCCTATGCCACATCTGCACTGCCCGCTTGCACCCTCGAACCATAATAGCTGCCCTATAAAAATCCCCATCTTGCTCCACTGTGCGCCGCCGCCCCCCTTTGGGGTTTCTTTCCCCAAATCCACTGTAGCCACCACCAGGTTGAAGAAGGAGGGAGGAGTTGGAGGAAGGAACGAGGCGCAGGAGGCGGGGGAGAAGCTGGGGGCCCGCTGTGGTGCGTGGGCTGCGACGCCGTGATGGAGCCACCGTTTCGCCGTTCATGAAGAAGAAGACAGAAGGGGAAGGGGAGGGGAAGAAGGAGCCGGAGAAGTTCAAGCCAAGGTCGCCGATGCACCAAAGTCCGAAGGCCGCTCGTGGAGGAGGCCGAAGCCACACGTCCTCGTCGTCGTCCGCCCGTGCGTGGCCACTGCGAAGCCGGAGCAGCCCGAGCCAGGGCGCCGATGCCCAAGCCGGAGCCGTCCGTGGTCAAGTCGCCACCGCGGCATAGGAGCCGGACCTGCTGGAGATGACATCGTGCTGCTCTTCTTCCCCTGCGCCAAGCCGAGCCCCCATTCTTCTTTCTCTGCTCCACCGCACCTTCTTCGCCATTGTGTCCAGGAGCGCAAGGTGAGCCTCAACCCCCTTGACCTTGTTGTGGACCCGGCCTTCGAGCCGAGGCAGGACCGAGCCTTGTGAGCTCGTTGTTTGTATGTTGCCCGCTGCCCCCTCGCGCCGCCGCGCAGACCCGCCGTCGCTTGAGAGCCGGCCATCGAGCCGAGCCAGTCGCTTGCAGGTGCCACTATCGTCATCGCCGCGCGCGCTCCTTTTCCATGCAATTGTGTCATTCCTTTGTTCGACGTGTGTCGCCGAGCTCCGGTTTGCTGCCGGCACCCACAGGCTGAGCACGCCACCGTCGAGCCAAGGCCTTGCCTTTCTTTGGCCTGGAGTCGTGTGAGCACAAACCCTTGTCATGCGCATGTTGTCGCCGTTGTGCGATCGCCACGGCTATGCCGCCGACATTTTGCACACACACACCACCACCGGGTCGAGGCCCTGCTCTTCCTGGTCGAACCTGTGCACGCGCACTCACGCGCACGCGAGGTCGTTCGCCGATGTACGTGCCTAACCAACGCCGCCGGGCCGTTCCTCGCCGTTCCCCTTTCTTCGTTCCCTTGCCTAGTGCACGCCATCAGTTCTGTGTCGCTGCCATGGCCGCGCCGTCGGTGTTCGGCATGCACACGAACACAGGCAACCGAGGGGCCGAGCCCCTGCTTCACCTATCTGTGACCATGCTCGACATTCCGCCGTGCCGTCACCGTGAACCCGTACGCACCGGCGCACGTGTTTCCGTCGAGCCATCGACCCCAAGTTCGAACCTTTTTGGCCACCTTGACCTTGAACACCGCCTCGCCTAAATCTGCTCGTCGAGCTCTTGTCTCTGTGTCATCGCCGTGCACGCGCCGTCGGTTTCGTGTCGCCCCCGTGGCCAGGCCGCCGACGTTTGCACAAATGCGAATGCATACACCCGAGGGGTCAAACCCCTCTGTTCTCCCCGTCCAACCGCACACATATCCGTGCGCACCCTCACGCTCGATCTCTGCACGTATTCGTGTGATCCTCACCGGCGCCGCACAAGAGTTTGCGTCGGTGAGCCCCATCTCGCCCCGCTCTGCCGCCACCGCGAACCCCAACGCGTCGGCGCACGTTTGTTCCCCGAAGCCATCAGACGCGAGGTCGAACCATCTTGGCCGTCTTGGTCCTCATCACCTCCCGTCCTTAGACTGGTCGCCGCTCTCCTTTCTTTGCGCCATCACTATGGCACGCCGCCGAAGTCGCATTGTCGCCATGGTCACGCCGCCGCCGTTCCGGCCCACCGCCGTGGCCTGGACGCCGGTATGCGCACGTGTTCGCCCTTGCCTTGTGCAACCACGTGCACACGCACGTGCCCGTGCCTAGCCGTGCAACCATGCGTGCGCTTGCCTGGAGAGGTCAAGGCCGAGCCTATGGCTCCCTTTCATGTCTGACCTCATCGGCACTCCGTCTCGCCACGGGACGCGGCTTTGCTGCCGATGTAAATCCTACCTCCCCGGAAGCACGAGTGCCAGCTTAATCCCGTTCTTGCACACTTGCTCTGGTGCATGAGCGTGCCAACCCGGTCGTCGCCTTGCACACCTCGAGCGAAACTGAAGCACCCAGTTCGCGACCACCCCCTCACTCTACTTCACCTCGCACGTGTTCGTCCACACGCACGCACGCAGGCGAACACCCCGGCGTGCCACCACGGAGCTCGCCGCCGTGGCCAAGCCACCGACATGCCTGCGCACTCAAGTGAGGACAAGGACGCCGCCTTTGGCCGGCTAATGCTCGCTCATGCACGCGAGGGCCAAGGCCTCGCCTTTCTGTGGCCAGACCTCGTGTGAACTCAAAACCTCGCCGCCGACCTTCTCATCGTCGCCAGAAAAGCCCCATTCTTGACTGTGATCTTCTGCTCGCAAGACGGCGTCCCTGCCGCGTAGTGCGTTGTCTCTGTCAACCTTCGCCACACCGAGTCGCTGTTCTTCCTACTCTCGCTGCCGTGCGCAACCTTTCCGCCTGGGCGCGCGAGCACCATGCCAAGCTGGTGCACGCCTTTGTCACGCGCAGACAGGCAGCGCACTGGCACTAGTACCCCTAGGCCGTGACGTTGAAGTCATCAGTTTTGCCTGGCCGCGCTGAGCCGCTCTCTTTCGCCGCCGGCGTTCTGCTCACGCACACCCGCACCTGAGGGAATCGAGCCCTGCTCTCCCTGTCCAAGTGGTGCACGCGCAAGTTCACGCGCACGCACGCCCTCGCAAGCAAGCTGCCACGCCGCCGCGGACACCCTAGTCGTGACGCCGCGGAGCTCGAGCCGCACCGAGCCATTTACCATCGCGCAGCCGTGCTCGTCCGGGAGCTTCATCTCACGGCCGCACGCTCGTGCATGCGCTCGACCAAGCTGTCACCTTTGCTCTCCTTGCTCGAGTCCGGTGAACACATTCACACGTGTGAGCTGAACCTGACCGCCGCTCAGCCTGTCGCGGCCGGAACCCTGTCATCAAGAGCATCCTTTCCGCCGAGGCGCGCAAGCGCCGGGCCAACCCGTGTACGCGTTCGCTCTCAGGCACGCGAGCGCATACAATCTCACCGGTACCGGCCACCCTAGCCTTGTCGCCGAAACCTTATGCTTTGCTCCGCGCGCCAAGCTGCTCTCCGTCACCGTCGTGCCGAGTTTCCGACCAAGGCAACCCTTTTCTTTGCTTAGATGGATCCCTAGGTGTACCAGAGCCGCATCGAGTCGCGTGAGGTCGAGTCACCGACCAACCTCGCCACCGACGAGCCCCTTTCCGCCCGTCGCTCCTCTGAGACTTACCATCGAGCACCTGGCTCTCACGCCTGAGTCCCGTAGGGGATAGTTGCACACAGGCGCCCACACGCCTTCGTTACCATAGTGGATCTTGTCGGATCTAGTGCGGTCGACCAACAACAAAAGCACCACACCTCTGCCGCTCAGCTGCGAGCCGCAGCAGATCCGATCGAGATCGTTTGTGGCAGCCACACCTTCAGCAATGTGGGCAGCCACTTGTGCATGGGTCAACTTATAGCTACCTATGTGGCAGCCATGTGAGCTCGAAGAGCTAGTTTGCAGCCAGCCTGTAGATAGCTTAGAGCCCTTTAGAGCCAACCTTTAGTTAGCTTATAGTTATTGTTATTGTGTATGCGTATTTTAGTTTGCAGAAAATGTATTTTGCCTTTGGAAAATCCTAGAAAATCCATTTCAACTCTGAAAATTGTGAAACCTTTTTCCAAAGCTCTTCTAAAATTATATACTCCGTGTTAGGCTAGTGTTCGCTCTCTCTTTTGGCTCTTAACTGTTGTTCATTTGGAGTTAATTGCCATAGGACCTGCTTTTATTTTAAATACGCGTTAATAGGAGCAGCTGGAGCCGGGGAGCTGGGCTCGGAGATCGACTACACCGACGACTACGCCGCCGACGACTACTCGCACGCAGGTGTTCACGCCCGACTGATTCTGAAATACCTATTAGGCATTGTTGTGTAGAATGCTAGCGCTTTATTTTAAATGCATGATGATGATGAACCTTGCACTGCCTTCTTTAATTATCCTGTTCTTGATTGTCCAACTACTATGTTTATATAAGCGTGTATATGCGCTGAGCTTCGCGATGCATGTGTTTGGGATGGGAATAGTGGCTCTTGGCGTGAGTGGGGTAAAACCGGCAGGAGAAGGCGTTTTGGGTACTTTGGCGGGGGTGAGCTCGAAACAACCGATCTGGGATCGAGGACAGGGGTGCACTCCTCAGTGTACCCCTACTGTTACGGTTTTCAGAGCCTAGGTGTTGGGGTTTTACTTGCGCTTGGAGGATATGAGCTCGCCCCGGTCTGAAACCGAGTGGATCAACTTGTCGATAGGACTTTCGTACACACCACCTCACCGAGCGTGGGGTTAGGGCCGAGTAGAGCTCGGCATGTGCGGAACCATACCTACGTAGGAAGGATAGCTGGGTATCAGTGGGGGAGCGGTGGAGGTGAGACCATCCTCTCAAAGCGACTCCCGTGTGGCCACACGGGGGTATTTCACAGTTCCGGTGCAATCCCCACTGCAGGGGGGATCGTTTTGAGGGCCGGATGCAGGATGGGACCGTAACTACCGAGAGTTCACACGGTAGGATGGGCTCAGTTGGCTGATCACCGCCGGGTGCCATCCCGACTTGGGTACTGGTGTACACGCTCTGCTAAGTTGTTTGATCTATACGTATAGCCGCGTCCTCGGTCATGGACAAACCTTGAAGACATGTTCGTTCCTCATGTTTTGGGATTTCTACCTCCCCCTGTAGTTGAGAGTGTGGTGAGCCGTGGTTGCAGTCGGTTAGAGGAGAGTGGCTCCCTCTACCTCGTCGATCTGATTGCAATCATTGAGGTGCGAGGAGAGGAAGTTCTTGCATCTACCCTAGTTGGAGATAGGTTGTGGAGGCGTGGCCCTGGGGTACCAGATGGTTCCGAGTTGTGTTTGAGAGATTGGATTGGGACCTATATGGAGATGGTTTCTGTTTATGCCTGCTGTTGCTGCATAGGTAACCTGAGCTTCTACCATGTCTCTTTTCTTACGCTTTAGAAGATAGGCCACTTAAAGCTGCATACAGTCGATGACGTGAACCTATCCCACTCCTTGGGGATAGACTTTGGGTGTGCAGGGTACGAGTCCGACTTCGACAACAACGCTGACGAATGGTACGACTGAGGGATGCGTCCCTTCGCTCAAGGATGATTGTGGGCGTGAAGAACAGCAGATGGAGACCCTTCTGAGATGCTAGCTACCGCTGCGTAGAATTTTTACTCTTATTCAGCCTTGAGGCTTGTAATGTTGTGCTCCATTATGGACATATAATAAATTATGTACCAATATTTGTGTGATGCGATGTACGGTTGTGATTTACCTTCTGTGATGAGATCTGTACGCGATAGCCACTGATCCCAGGTCTATCGCAAAGGTACAGGGACTCGGGTTTTCCTCACCGAAAATCCGGGGTTGTTACAGGTGGTATCAGAGCCGTACTTGACCGTAGCACGTATCCCTAGAAATGGCCGATAGTAACTAAGGATTCTATACATTTCCTCCCTTTATATAAACCCCTTGAATTATTTTTTTAAAAGCTTTTCCACTTTGAAAAGCTTCTTTCTTACCTACGAGCTTCAACTTTTCTCACAAGGACACGACCTTTGTTCGAGAACTTGTCCTGAACACGATGAAGTGGAGCAGTGTTGAAACACCATACTAGGCACAACCACTCGGAGAACTTTTAACGATAAACTAGATCGTTGACGTGCTCGCAACCTCTGAGGCTAGAGTCAGCCTTGAGGAAGCTTATATGTGTATCTATCATGTTTGCTGAGTGTTTGGCTCTTAATGGAGTTTATTGTGTTTTAATGCGTCTTCTCATTGAGTGATAGGTTATATAATTAGTAATATTTTCATACTTGTGTCTGACTCAATGGGATGGTGAGTGACGTTGTCTAGAGTTTTCCTTCACTGGTCGTGTTTTCCAAAAGGTTATTGATCCGAAGGTCGGGTCGCTTGCTGGCACGCTTTGAAGAAGCTGCCAAGGAAGAGGAAGTTCCACAGGGTCGTGGGTGTGCCGCCGCCACCGCCACCCGAGGGCCCTGAAGCTGATGACAAAGGGGAGGAAGCTGAGCCCGAACCGGAGCAACACCAGCCTGAGCCGGAGCAGCTGCCACCGCCACCACCCAACTTGGTGGACGTGATGGCTGAAGGACCGATTAGGCGACCAGAGAGGGGGGGAGTGAATGGGAGCCGATAAAAATTCTTCTCGAGGGAGATTGAAACTCCGACAAGACGAACTAGCTCGGTCGAACCCCCGAAATCACACGCTCCGCACTTCTACCTCCCGTTTGCCAAAACCACGTAGCCACCGGAGTGCTACGGTCCTAGGAACAAACTCTACCAAAGAACCACAACACACACGCAGCACCGACAGCGGAAACAACTCGAAAGCCGGCTAACCGGAGGGGGGCGGTTAGACCGGGTATAGGGGGCGGTTAGACCGCCTCCACTCGGCAACCAAGAAATCCTCCGAAACGCCTCTTCCGAGCACCAAAACACACCACGGTTTCACCAACGGAGATCTCTCGGTCAAGGCCATGCTAGCTACCGAAAATCTTGGCGAAAACCAAAACTTCACCCAAGGGCCTAGGGGCGGTTAGACCGGCTACCCGGGGCGGTCTAACCTCCCGTACCCAGCGACAAACTCCAACCAACAACTCCTAGCAACCGCACGAGAACGACCCCAAATTTCACCCGGACGCTCCTCCGATCAAGGCAAACAAACTCACGGAGAGGAAAATTCGGGGAAACAAAACTTTGACCCGGAAACACCCAGGGCGGTTAGACCACCCCCTGTAGGCGGTTAGACCGCCCCTCCCAGAAAACGAACCCGCGGGTCAAACCTCAACTTCCTCGCGCTCGATCTCCCGAATCACACCACGAATTGCAGCCAAACTTCGGGAATAGCTGGGTTACCTCCTGGGCAACCTCTACCTCAAAGGAATCGACCCGAAACGCTCACAATCAAGAGGAATCGAAGAAATCGCTTCTCTAGGTCAAGAACTCGCCCAACTCAAGAAACCACCAAATCGAGTCCGATTCAAAGGGGATTTGGGGGCAAAGTCACGAGCCAAAGAGGCACAAGAACCTCATACGTGACACCCACCAAAAGCCCCAAGAAATCGTCCTCAAAACACCACCAAAAAGAGCTCCGAAAATCAACACCAAAGAGACGGGAAAACCACCATGATGAACAACGCCAAACCTTCTATACATGCCATGAATGGTTCGTACAAGGTCTAGCTTGCCACCAAAACATCCATCCTTCTCTCTAGATCTCACATGAAGCTCTCAAGCTAGCCTTCTAAAATCCTAAGGAAAATGGCGAACGAAAATGGAAAAACTAAATGAGCTAGGGTTCCAAGAGTTGGCTGCCATCCACCCATCTAATGAGTATATATGGAGGCACCCAAAAGACTAAACTACTCTTCACTAAAAACTAGGGATACATGCCCCTCGAGGGTGGATTTGGAATTCTTGATGTCTTCACCATCGGACGGATGCCCTGCAACCGCACCCTGCGTAGCCTCAACGCAAGCCTTGCGATCCCGACGCGTGTCCTCCGCTTCGAAGCTTCTCGGCGCCAGCGGCCAGGGCGGTCAGACCGCCCCCCCTGGGCGGTTAGACCGGCCCCCGGGATCCGACCGGCCCCCGGGCGGTCCGACCGCCCCTCCCGGGCGGTTGAATCGGCCCGGGTGACCGCACCTCCTCGTCGAGTCTTCGGCCCTCGGTTTTGTGGCTCAACCGAGTACCCCAGTGGTTTTCTGGTGAACCACTGCAAACCCCGCAAACTCGGTGTAGCTTCCGCCAATCTCCACTCATGACTCGGCTCCCACGTAGTCCCGGCTCGCCCTTGGTTTTGAGGCTCTACCAAGAAACCATTCACGACTTCATCTTGCTGTTCATGCCACCATGCGGCCCGCACTTGACCCCGCCGGCCGCCGGTCCCTCGAACGAAGCCTACTTGTCTTCTCCACACCCGGAGGCCTCACCGCAACGACCTTTCGCGCTTGTTCTTCACCTGCACCAACACGAGTCAAGCCGCAACCTGCACCTGCAATACTTAGCCAAGAACCAGTCCACACAACGTTGTCAATCACTCATCACACAAGGAAGCGACCATCCATCGGTCCTCGAACAACACATGGTCCTCAATCTCCCCTTTGATGAGTGCATTGACAACACACTCACATGAAGTAACACAAGAGAAAAGGAAAAGAAAAGAAACAAATAAAAAGAAACCCCAACAAGCGATCGAAAGCCAAAGAAGGGCAAAGAGCAAGATCACTTGAAGAAGACAAGTCTTGAACCCCTTAGGCAAGGGCAACGGCTCGACACATCCGAGGCAAAACACAGCTCAAGCAAAGAGCGCAAACCACCAAAGCAAAGCTCGAACACCACAAAGAGCTCCCCCTGCACATATGCAAGCTCCCCCTGAGCCACAGCACACTCCCCCTGAACACATGCAGCAATGCAACTCGGGAATGCAACAAAGAGCAAAAACTTGCTCACACTGCCCAGGGAGGTTAGAACGCCTGTACAGGGTGGTTAGACCGCCTGTGCCTGATCTGACCGCCTGGGGGGCGGTTAGACCGCCCCAAGAGACCGGCCCTGCACCAAACTGCTCAAAATTTGCCCAAAACAATTGGAACACCTTCCAAACACTCCCAGGTGCCCAAAACATGCACAAACTTCTCCCCCTTGTTGACAATGCACGAATCAAGGCAAAATGCGAAAACTTTCAACAAATAGCTTCTCGAATATACAAAATTCATCACAAGAAGCTACACAAGTCCAAAAGAGCAAGTTAGATACTCGACAGGTTCGTAATGACCTTAACTACGTGATCACCAAACCCCTAGATCAAGCAACTTTCACTCGTGAGCCGGAGCAGCTGCCACCGCCACCACCCAACTTGGTGGACGTGATGGCCCTGAAGTTAAGCTGATGCAGAGGATGGCGGAAGCCATGGAGCACCGAGGCACTAGTGGGAACCGCAAATGCCCAGCCGGAGGAGGACCTCACGAAGAAATCGAGGGGTTCATCTGTCTGAAGGCCCCCACCATCAGCTACTCGGACAAGCCACTTGATGCCGACGACTGGCTGAGGGTAATCGAGACCAAGCTCGACCTCACTGTCTACACTAGCGAGGAGTGTGTCCCCATCGCCGCGCACCAGCTGGATGGTTCTGCCAGGTCTTGGTGGGACAACTATGCCGCCAGCCACCTGAACCCAAATTTCATCAATTGTCTTGAGTTCTGTGAGGCGTTCCGCAAGCAGTACGTGCCCTGCGAGCTGATGGTCCAAAAGACTCAAGAGTTCTACACCATGACACAGGGTGCGATGAGAGTGGAGGAGAATGAGTGCCACTACATGGAAATGATGCGCTACGCTCCCGAGGACACCAACCCTGAACAGAAGAAGCAGTTCTGGTTCCTGCGAGGTCCTCACCACAGTCTTCGCCAAGGACTGAAGGCAAGTGAGCACAACTCCCTACGCCCGTTGACGGTGAAAATCCGTCAACCTAGCCATGAGTTTACCTTCGGTGTTGGCATTAGTTTTATACCTTATCCATTGGTACTAACCCCCGTGGTATAACAAGTTCACGTGTGCATGTCGTTTTTGGAGTTTAATGTTTATGCGGGGATTTAGTGTTGAATGCAAGACTTTCGGGATAAGTTCATCAAGCACCTCATGACAAGACCTTGAAGCCCCCGAACAAGTCATGCAATGAAGCAAACTTAACTCCAAGAAGCCGGGGACTTGATCCGAGAAGACGACGGACTCCGGGGACCCGACCGTAAAAGTGCCGAATCTTGCAAGACAAGGAGTTGAGTCCACTTCGGAGAGAAACCGACGACATGGATCTACATGCGAAGGGGGACGCATCCGGAAGCAAGGGAACCGACCTCGGGCAAAGGAGCCGGCGGGGCCCGGGCCTAAATGGGCCCGGGCCGGCCGGCCCCGATCCCGGTCGGCCGCCCGTGCCCATTTAGGGCCCAAACCCGTCGCCCTTTGCCCTAGCCGCCAATCGGGCTATTTATAGTCCCCCGACCGAGAGCCACGCAGAACCGAAGTCGTATTCCGCCGCCGAGGAGCAAGAGAAGCTTGAGGGACACCAACTTGAAGATGAGGGTCGTGCTAGTTGTCTAGGGTTTCCCCCGGCCGACGTGGGAACCTTGCATGGAAGACCACGTCGGAGCTCGGAGCGAGGATCAAGATCGAGGGAGGGCCCCGGTGGTGATCTTGTTCATGTAATCATTCATGGTGAAGTTTGTAAGTGAATTCGATTTCTAGCGATCAAGTGCCTTCTCGATGATTTTGTTTTCTTCTTGGTTTTGCTTATTCTACGATCTAGTTTGCAGCTAGATTACATAGGGTGCTCTTGTAGCCGCGGTGGCTAGAGGTGCATACCGGACCGGCCAAGTGATTTCAACTTGTTCTATTGAACTCGCCCTAAGCTCCCCGCATGAATAGGGATACGTTGTGACAGAACGGGGGTCTCGAAAGGCGGATGTTTTCGGAGTCGGATGGGAAGGCCACGATTTAAAGATGCTTTTAATGAGATTCGCTTTGCTATCTTCATCTATCTTGTTTGGAGCTACAACATAAGCATGATCTAGATTCTCTAGATTGGTTATCTTTTGCTTTCTCTTGCTACCTCTTTAGTAGATTAGATTAGATTCGTTTACTTGATCATATCTTAGATTAGATGCATCTTTGTTCTTCAATAGATAGCTTTACCTTGCTTTACTAGATTGAATCCTTGCGTTGCACATTGTTCCACGGATTCGATACCTTGGGTTCACCACTCGAGGGAAGAAGGGTCCCTTGACTACGACGGGAGACTTGTCCGCTTGCAAGTCATAAACGAACTTTGATACAACTATTAACCGTCAACAAGCCCCTTTTTCTGGCGCCGTTGCCGGGGAACAAGCAATCAAGATCCGATCTAGTATCGCTTATCTTTCAGTTTTCTTTTGATTTTCTTTTGCATCTCTTATGTTTGATCATCCTCAAAAGAAAAAAAAAGAGTCAATCTAATCTAGTTTTGATTAACCCTAATTTTTCTTTTGTTAGATTTTTGTTTTATCACTAACCCTAACCGGAGATGGTTGGCTACCTCTCCAAGAAACCCAAAACTTTTTTGTGGATGATCCAGAAAACTTTATAGGCAAAGGTGACGTGCAACACAAGCTCGAAGGGCCATCAAAATCTCCAAGGGAATCACCACCTCCATGTCCAAAGGAAGATCAACCTCAACCACCGGAGCGCGAGATCAAGCTATGCACCCCGGGCATTGTTGATCTACCTATCATAAACCTTCAAGACGCCGGGAGGCCGTTCAAGATCAAAGTCTCGACTATCCGCATGACGATTGCGAGAGCCGAATGCATACGAGCTGGATTCCTTGAGTGGCATATCGGTTTACTTAAGAGGAGGATGGAGAAGATGGAGATGGAGAAAGAAGCTCAACACCTAAAGGCTGCCAAGGCAAGATCCACATGCAAGGAGCGTGAAGTGTTCATCGTGATAAAGATGCTAGACGCAAGTGGGACAACTTGCGGCGCCCGATGGGCAACAAAGAAGAATATCCGAGACAACTCCAAGGTCCCACGACGGCGAAGGCTACTCAAGCTCATTCGGGAGAGATGAAGGATCACACTAGAGACCATGAAGATCACAACCGAAGACCGGAGTTCGAGATGCCGAGCCACAACGAAGTTGTTGCATCCGTCAAGACCAAAGGACAAAGCCGACTCGTGAAGACCAAAAAAAAAATTGACGAAGCCAAAGTGGGTACCCAAGATTGCAACGCCCGCAAAGAGCGTTGATCCGGAGTAATCAAGTGAAGAAGTCTAGCCATGGACTATAAACGAAGCGCTAGGCGGGAGGCAACCCGTTTCGTCGAGTCAAGAATAAGCTACGGGAGGACAACCCGATTCGAGGTTTTTCAAGTCTTTTTAAATTTAATTCAGTTTTGAATTTTACTACGCAAAACCTTAGACTTAGATTGGTTGAACAATATTAGAGACATAATTCTTGGTTGAATATTTTGCTTGATCATAAACCCTTTACATGAACCATCCTATGTGATTGTTTGCTTCTTTTTCGAGAAACCACAACCAAAACAAAAAAAATTCAGAACCAAACTCAACCTTTCATCCTCTTTATGATGTTGTGGTTGACTTGTTTTTCATGCTAAAAACACACGAGTGGAGCCACGACTTGTATCTAGATGTTATTTAAATTTCAGCATGTGGTAGGACTCGCGTGAACCTAGAAACTTGATTTTGGGTTGGTTTAAAAATCCATATCCTTGGTTTCTCTAAGATTAGAATTTTTCTAAGCCTCACTTAATTTTATTTCATTCAAAATCTCTCTCATCTAATCAAAATTAGGACTTAAACCTATGCCCCCATGATCAGGCCGGGAAAAGCTTGCTCTCAACCAATGAAGGCAAACTATACCGGTGAGACCGAAATCGACGTAATAAAAAAATATTTTCGACTTGCATTTGTTTTTAATAGGTTAAAAACTTCTCTAAAATTATGTTCGAACTCTTGCATGGCTCTGAAAAATATTTTTAAATTTCGAAATTAGAGGAGTGCTTAGCCTTAAAGGGAGGCAATCTAGTTAACCTAACCATGCATGCACCATGATACATCACGGGATGCCCCTCCAACATATTTAAACCACATGCAAAGTACAAGCATGGGGGGCAGCCAAGGCTTTGTTTTGTAGGAATATCATGGATGCATGTGAGGCAAGGGAGTATGGAAGTGAGTCAAAGCGAAAACATCAAGTGGAAGGAGCAATAATGCAAGCGAAGGAGTGGACGGGAACGTTTGGAAGGTGTACGCGATCACGAAGCAACATGAATACACTAGAGAATAACCGAGCCAAGAAAAGGAGAGAGGTAAGTCTTTCATCCAACTCTTTGTTCGTGTGCTCTAGTTTGTAGGCCGGAATCACCTTAGACTTAGCCATCCACCGCGTTTGTTTCGTGCAACAAATCACATCCTTAATCCACTCAAAGTCCAGACTCCAAAATAATATTTGTGTACCTTGTTACCGGGTGGAGACCCCGGATATTTATTTGTGAGGGAGAGCGCTGCAATCAAAAAAAGAAACTACAAGTCTTTTCACCGAAGAAGAAGGGATCATCGTCGTCTAAGCCATCATCGACAACCTCTTCGAGGAGGCACTCGGTTTCCGAGTTTCCTTGGAGTATGGAGGAGGACACGGCACCGCCGAGGAGGAACCACACTCTTCTCCTTGGTGGCATGAGGGCCACACAAAACTCGTTTATTAGGTTTACCAAACTTCAATAACATATGGAGGATCCGCCCGTCCAACCTCGCCACTCGACACGATCATCCTCTCCACCTCCATACGCTCCGCGGTATTCCGAGGGGTATGTCATCATGACGGAGGAGGAGAAGAAGCTCGCTCGCCTTAAGTAGAGGCTTGTAGCGAATGTCGACATCGACGACCAAGCTCTCCACATATTGGGTTTCACACGGGACACCGGTGCAATTCTCTAGCGGAGTGTCGGCAAACACACGAAGAAATTCGCCTAGGAAATTTTCATGACCATGGCGCATAACCTTGATGAAGGAGTGCCGAGTCTCTCATTCCGTTGGAGGGAGCCCACAAGAGGAGAAGAAGGAAGACACCGTCGGAAGGGTAACCTTGATCAGTGATGCTATTTCTAGCACCTTGATGGGGTAATCTCCTTTCATCCATGGGTTGCAATCGATCTTGAGATGTAATCGAACTTTGTTGGATTATCTATCTATCATCTTGTGCTGAAAATACTTTAATGCTTAAGGCTAGCAACCATGCCATAAAGGGAGTAGGGCTCCAATGCTTCCTTGGATCCATTCAACACAAACCCCGATAGATCAGATTGGTTTTCATGTTCGAAACGATTGCATATCTAGTATCGTAGACCCATGGGCGAGTGTCCCCTATTTTCAAAAGGGAGCTCCGGAACAAGTATGTGCATGAAGGCACATGGGAAGGTTTTTGGAGTATGATCACGGGAAGAGACCATCAACGAAGAAATACTATCCGAACCCATTATCCAAGTGTGTCACTTTTGTGCAAGTGGATTTTTGGGAGAACAAGAGAGACAAAGATAACCAACATGGAGTTGAATTGGCTTTACTCGGCTTTGATTGCCAAGTGGCCAATAGACCCCACTCACCTATGATCAACCGGTGGTGTTGTTGCAACATCGAGTTCGGAAGATATTGGTTCGGGGTGTTACCTCTCCATGTTGACTATCTCTTTAAAACCGGGTATTACAAGGAACCCAAATCATCTCCTACCGGGACTTCCCGAGGAATATATGAAGAAAGGAAAATATAAGAGTGAAGATGAGAGAGGAGGCTTACAAGTGGCCTAGGTGAATTTGCCCCTTCCGGATTTGAAGATTAAGACTTTTCTTGAGGGGAAGAAGATCGGTTAGAGGAAGGACTTCTTGTGCCGGCGAAGAAAAAAATAATAAAAGAAAAAAAATTATAGGAGAAGGATCTTCTATGGCCCAAGAATAAGGTGCACAACAAAATTATGTCCCACCATTGGGAGGAACCCCGGCGCCGCCGAGTTACTACGGTGGTGTACCAATGCAAGCATGGGGGAGTGGTGCAGCCATACCCCCACCATTTTTGCGGTGCCCAACGTAGCCTTTGCGGAGCCATTTGCACACCTTCCTCAACCACAACAAAATGGAGCCACCATTGGAGGATACGCTGCAAGGAACATGCAAATTATTGCAGCCATCCAAACCAATGCCAACTAAATGGGTGAAGGAAATGCAAACGTCGCTTATGTGCTTGGACACCTTCACCTAGCACCGTCAGACGATTCATAGGAGGAGTGGTGCATTCCTATTACAAGTAAGGGTACAACAACCAAGACTTTCAATATCAACCACCGGCGGAAGATTAGAGAGAGGAGGAGCTTTAGTTATCTTTCCTTTACTCCCTTTTCTTTAATTTTCAGCTTGTATGCACCTATGTTTGCGTAGTATTTTCAGTTTTGCTTTAATTTTCAGTTTTTAGTTTAATTTTCAGCATGTGTCTTAGTGTTTATTTTCATCATGAATAATGTCACCACCAAGTTTTTACCTTTGGTAAAGTTACAAAGTTTGTGCCATGATGATATATGATTATAATTGCCGCTTTGTTTATCTTTGTAATTGATTTATGCATGTTTGAACTAGTGCTCTCTTAAAAATACAAATCTGAAATTATCTAAATGCTAGCTTAATCTTCAGCGGAGGTTATGATTAAAATAAAGACCCATAGTGTTTTATGTGCTCTCAAGTTATGAATAGATTAAAGATGTCTTTTATGCTCAAAAATATTGCTAACCTTGTCACAAATATCACTTGTGTGTTGCTCAACCTATCCAGAGCCTTATATATATTTGAGTCCATAAACCTTAGTGTACAAGATTTATTTTTGAGTGAGTTATTGCAGGCCATGATTTCTCTGGCCCGAGACTAAGAAGCTGGTCATTCCGTTTTTGCGTATTTATCTTTTTGCTAGCCTTTTATCCGTGCATTGTGTATCCCCGCATCGGTGATCTCACAAACTTCGCCGGATATCCACCCTTAAACCAAATATCATCTTTTTGTGATTACCTCCTTGACCACAACCTATCGTTGAGAATGGATCATCAATTCAAGGAAGATCGCAAGACGGTGCCAACGTTGAAGATTTCAAGTATCTCTCCAAGGAAAAATATCTCCGCACCTACCTTATTTTTCGCCTCTTTGCTCGAGGACGAGCAACGTCTAAGCATGGGGGAGGAGGTAGGTACGGTGCAGTTTTAGAGTTCAAAAGGGAGTATTTTAAAAAAAATATATATAATGATGAAAGAAAAAATTCGGCGATGTACGTGACTTCCAAGGTGAAGAAAGAAAATATATATATATATATATATAGAAAGAAAGAAAGAAAGAAAGAAAGGAATGAGAAATATGAGAAACAGAAAAAATATATATGTGCGTAAAGTGAACTCCCCGGTTCTCTAATAGTGCATTCAAGGCTTCAAGTTAAAAAGATCCATTCTCATTTTTCCAACCATGTGCAATCCGATAACAAGGACTTCCTTTGTGCCTTGGGATCACTCTTTGCCATTTGCACATGTCCACTCATCTAAAAGTGTGTGTATTTTTCTCTTTCCCCTCCTTGACTTAACATTATTTTCCAATGACCTTTTTGACGAGTCTCGGTAAGACCATGAGAAGCTTGTCTTGTTTTAACAACACCTCATTTATAAAATCTTATTAGGACTAAACTTTCCCAAAGCTCCATATAAAGCCTACCACACATATATGTTATGAGAGGGAAAGGAGTAGAATATATAGGCTTGAGAGACAAGAGAGATGAGAGTTCATTAGCAACATACAAGATGCTTTAAATTTGTGAATTTGGTTTAGTTTTTCTTTATCTCGATCGTCATTTCAAAAAATTCTGAGATCTATTTAAAACTTTGTGAGCATGTTAATACTTGTGGGATAAGCTTAAAAAGAATCTACCCTCCGTAGAAATGAAGGCTAGTACATTATGGAACTTTAATGAATTAAAATTTTGAGAGCATTATGTTTTCTCATGTGTAATCAAGTGCGAGTTTAAACATTGTTTAGCAATGATGATATCCATCGAAGGCTTACTCGAGGACGAGCAAGGTTTAAGCATGGGGGAGATGTTGACGGTGAAAATCCGTCAACCTAGCCATGAGTTTACCTTCGGTGTTGGCATTAGTTTTATACCTTATCCATTGGTACTAACCCCCGTGGTATAACAAGTTCACGTGTGCATGTCGTTTTTGGAGTTTAATGTTTATGCGGGATTTAGTGTTGAATGCAAGACTTTCGGGATAAGTTCATCAAGCACCTCATGACAAGACCTTGAAGCCCCGAACAAGTCATGCAATGAAGCAAACTTAACTCCAAGAAGCCGGGGACTTGATCCGAGAAGACGACAGACTCCAGGGACCTGACCGGAAAAGTGCTGAATCTTGCAAGACAAGGAGTTGAGTCCAATTCGGAGAGAAACCGACGACATGGATCTACATGCGAAGGGGAAGCATCCAGAAGCAAGGGAACCGACCTCGGGCAAAGGAGCCCGCCGGGGCCTGCTGGGCCTAAATGGGCCCAGGCCGGCCGGCCCGGGCCGGTCGGCCCAGTGCCCATTTAGGGCCCAAACCCGTCGCCCTTTGCCCTAGCCGCCAATCGGGCTATTTATAGTCCCCCGACCGAGAGCCACGCAGAACCGAAGTCATATTCCGCCGCCGAGGAGCGAGAGAAGCTTGAGGGACACCAACTTGAAGATGAGGGTCGTGCTAGTTGTCTAGGGTTTCCCGGCCGACGTGGGAACCTTGCATGGAAGACCACGTCGGAGCTCGGAGCGAGGATCAAGATCGAGGGAGGGCCCCGGTGGTGATCTTGTTCATGTAATCATTCATGGTGAAGTTTGTAAGTGAATTCGATTTCTAGCGATCAAGTGCCTTCTCGATGATTTTGTTTTCTTCTTGGTTTTGCTTCTTCTACGATCTAGTTTGCGCTAGATTACATAGGGTGCTCTTGTAGCCGCGGTGGCTAGAGGTGCATACCGGACCGGCCAAGTGATTTTAACTTGTTCTATCGAACTCGCCCTAAGCTCCCCGCATGAATAGGGATACGTTGTGACGAACGGGGTCTCGAAAGGCGGATGTTTTCGGAGTCGGATGGGAAGGCCACGATTTAAAGATGCTTTTAATGAGATTCGCTTTGCTATCTTCATCTATCTTGTTTGGAGCTACAACATAAGCATGATCTAGATTCTCTAGATTGGTTATCTTTTGCTTTCTCTTGCTACCTCTTTAGTAGATTAGATTAGATTCGTTTACTTGATCATATCTTAGATTAGATGCATCTTTGTTCTTCAATAGATAGCTTTACCTTGCTTTACTAGATTGAATCCTTGCGTTGCACATTGTTCCACGGATTCGATACCTTGGGTTCACCACTCGAGGGAAGAAGGGTCCCTTGACTACGACGGGAGACTTGTCCGCTTGCAAGTCATAAACGAACTTTGATACAACTATTAACCATCAACAACGCCACCTCGTGATCCACGCCATCACGGTCAAGGACGAGAGAAGGGGTCGTGAAGACCACATAAAGGACAGCAAGAGGATGGGAGATCGGGACCACCTCGACCGATCACCCCAGAGGCCGAGGGATGGGCCAACCAACATGATGAGAGGGCATTTCCGCTCAGGGATTAACCAGCATGGAAGCAACTTCGGAGGGGGCAACAACTACTGCTCAGGAGGAGGGAGCTTCAACTACCAGCAGTAGGATGGAGGATACAACCGTCCGTAGCCGAGCACTCCGAGACCCAGCACCGGAGGGTTCACCCCGACTTGCTTCGCCTATGGCAAGCTTGGGCACAAGTCCTTCCAGTGCTCTGACAAGAAGACTGCAGCTAAGCCTGCAAAAGCACCGACTCTAGGAGGAGGACATCCTCAGTCTACTCCTCAGCATTCTGCGAGCCGTGGGAGGCTTACCCACCTGAAGGAAGGAAAAGATACCAACGCTTCTGCCACCACGATCGGAGAGATTTAAGTTGGGTTGCATCAGCTCTAACTCTTTTTGATGCTGGAGAAACTCGTTTCTTCGGTTTTCTCATCTCTTCAAAAACCGGGAGTCAGCTCTTAATCTCGGGGACGAGATTCTTGTGAGGGGGGGAGTTCTGTAACATCCTGGAATTTTCCCCGGAATGTTAGAGAAGCGAAAATGTGGATTTCAAAATTTTGATTTGAAATTGAGTGCATAATTAAGATGTAAGGCTGTCTTCTTTGATCCTTCCCTAATTTCCTAGATTTAATTTGAGCAAAAACATAAAAAATTTAGGAATTATAATTTGCTAGTGTGAGAACCTTGGAGTTTTATGAGATTTATTTTGCATCTTAATTGTGTGGGATTCAAATTTGAATTCTAACTGAAATTCGAATCATAGTTTAAATAGGAGCTAAGGTGATAAAAAAATAGGAAAACCTTCCCTGCCACTTTGGGCCTTAACCACATCAGTAGAGGTCCGCCAGACCCCCTTCTTCTTTCACCCCAGCCCTTGACGAAAGCCAGGTCGCCTGGCCTTTCGGCCCAACACAGTCAGCTGGCCCGTCTACCACCAACCTCTCCTCTTGGTCGCTGCCATGTGGAGCCCACCGGTCTGCCCTTTCTTTCTCCCACCTTTTCTCCTCACTCAGCGCACCTCGTGACGACGTCGTGGGGGCGGGAGGAACGCCGTGCCGACGCCAGCCATGGGCGTCGCCCCCTGTCGCGCTGGCACGCCGGATGGCTGCCTCGTCGCCCCCTGTGCCGCATCTGCACCGCTCGCTTGCACCCTCGAACCCTAATAGCCGCCCTATAAAAATCCCCATCTTGCTCCACTGTGCGCTGTCGCCCTCCCTTTGGGGTTTCTTTCCCCAAATCCGTTGTAGCCACCACCAGGTTGAAGAAGGAGGGAGGAGTTGGTGGAAGGAAGGAGGCGCAAGAGGCGGGGGAGAAGCCGGGGGCCCGCTGTGGTGCGTGGGTTGCGACGCCATGATGGAGCCACTGTTTCACCGTTCGTGAAGAAGAAGACAGAAGGGGAAGGGGAGGGGAAGAAGGAGCCGGAGTAGTTCAAGCCAAGGTCGTTGACGCACCAAAGTCCGGAGGCCGCTCGTGGAGGAGGCCGAAGCCGCATTTCCTCATCGTCGTCCACTGGTGCGTGGCCGCTGCGAAGCCGGAGCAGCCCGAGCCAGGGACGTCGACGCCCAAGCCGGAGCCGTCCGTGGTCAAGTCGCCACCGCGGAACAGGAGCAGGACCTGCTGGAGATGGCATCGTGCTGCTCTGCTTCCCCTGCGTCAAGCTGAGCCCCCAGTCTTCTTCCTCTGCTCCACCGCACCTTCTTCGCTGTCGTGTCCAGGAGCGCAAGGTGAGCCTCAACCCCCTCGACCTTGTTGTGGACCCGGCCTAAGAGCCGAGGCTGGGCTGAGCCTTGTGAGCTCGCTGTTTGTATGTTGCCCGCTGCCTGCTCGCGCCGCAGCGCTGACCCACCGTCGCTTGAGAGCCGGCCATCGAGCTGAGCCAGTGAGGACCATGTGTGGTTCGAGGACCGGTGGACGGTCGCTTCCATGTGTGATGAGTGATTGACAACGTTGTGTGGACTGATTCTTGGCTAAGTATTGCAGGTGCAGGTTGCGGCTTGACTGGTGTTGGTGCAGGTGAAGAACAAGCGCGAAAGGTCGTTGCCGGTGAGGCCTCCGGGTGTGGAGAAGACAAGTCGGCTTCGTTCGAGGGACCCGGTGGCCGGCGGGGGTCAAGTGCGGGCCGCATGGTGGCATGAACAACAAGATGAAGTCGTGGACGGTTTCTTGGTAGAGCCTCAAAACCAAGGGCGAGCCGGAACTACGTGGGAGCCGAGTCATGAGTGGAGATTGGCGGAGGCTACACCGAGTTCGCGGGGTTTGGAGTGGTTCACCAGAAAACCACTGGGTTACTCGGTTGAGCCACAAAACCGAGGCCGAAGACTCAACGAGGGGGTGCGGCCACCTAGGCCGGTTCAACCACCCAGGAGGGGCGGTCAGACCGCCTGGGGCCGGTCAAATCTCCCGGGCCGGCCTAACCGCCCTGGGAGGGCGGTCTGACCGCCCTGGCCGGCGGCGCCGAGAAGCTTCGAAGCGGAGGACACGCGTCGGGATCGCAAGGCTTGTGTCGAGGCTAAGCAGGTTGCGGTCGCCGGGCATCCGTCCGATGGTGATGACATGAAGACTTCCAAATCCGCTCTCGAGGGGCATGTATCCCTAGTTATTAGTGAAGGGTAGTTTAGTCTTTTGGGTGCCTCCATATATACTCATTGGATGGGTGGATGGCAGCTAACTCTTGGAACCCTAGCTCATTTGTTTTTCCATTTTTGTTCTCCATTTTCCATAGGATTTTAGAGGACTAGCTTGAGAGCTTCATGTGAGATCTAGAGAGAGGGATGAATGTTTGGGTGGCAAGCTAGACCTTGTATGAACCTTTCATGGCATGTATAGATGGTTCGGCGTTGTTCATCATGGTGGTTTTCTCGTCTCTTTTGTGTTGATTTTCGGAGCTCTTTGTTGGTGGTGTTTTGAGGACGATTTCTTGAGGTTTTTAGTGGGTGTCACGTATGAGGTTCTTGTGCCTCTTTGGCTGGTGACTTTGCCCCCAAATCTTCTTTGAATCGGACTCGATTTGGTGGTTTCTCGAGTTGGCCGAGTTCTTGACCTAGAGAAGTGATTTCTTCGATTCCTCTTGATTGTGAGCGTTTCAGGTCGATTCCTTTGAGGTAGAGGTTGCCCAGGAGGTAACCCAGCTATTCCCGAAGTTTTGCTGCAATCCGTGGAGTGATTCGGGAGATCAGGCGCGAGGAAGTTGAGGTTTGACCCGCGGGTTCGTTTTCTTGAAGGGGCGGTCTAACCGCCGCAGGGGGCGGTCTAACCGCCCTGGGTGTTTCCAAGTCGAAGTTTTGTTTCGCCGGATTTTCCTCTGTGAGTTTGTTCGCCTTGATCAGAGGAGCGTCTGGGTGAAATTTGGGGTCGTTCTCGTGCAGTTTGCTAGGTGTTCTTGGTTAGACTTCATTGCTGGGTATAGGAGGTTAGACCGCCCCTGGTAGCCGGTCTAACCGCCCCTAGGCCCCGGGGTGGAGTTTTGGTTTTTGCCAAGATTTTCTGGTAGCTAGCATGGCCTTGACCAGAAATCTTTATTGGTGAAACCGGGGTGAGTTTTGGTGCTCGGAATAGGCGTTTCGGAGGATTTCTTGGTTACCAGGTGGAGGAGGTCTAACCGCCCCCTATACCCGGTCTAACCGCCCCCCCTCTGGTTAGCCGGCTTTCGAGTTGTTTTCGCTGTCGTTGCTACGTGTGTGTTGTGGTTGCTGGTAGAGTCTGTTCCTAGGACCAGTAGCACTCCAGTGGCTACGTGGTTTTGGCAAACGGAAGGGAGAAGTGTGGAGCGTGTGATTTCGGGGGTTCGACCGAGATAGTTCGTCTTGTCGGAGTTTCGATCTCCCTCGAGAAGAATTTTTATCGGCTCCCATTCACTCCCCCCCTCTCTGGTCGCCTAATCGGTCCTTCAAGTGGTATCAGAGCCGGTTCGGGTCTTTGTTGACTCTAACCCGCCCAATATCCAAGGATGGCGTACCAGGAACGGGGTTCGGGTCCTCCACACTTCGATGGCAAGAACTACCAGATGTGGAGCAAGCGGATGGGTGCGTTCCTCCGCGGAAAGGGTCAGATCCTTTGGGATGTCACGGTGGACACAGGCTATGTCCAGCCGATGGACTTCCTCGCTCCAGGATCGAGGGACAGATTCGATGCCAACAACAAGGCGGTCGACTACTTGTTTCGTGCTTTGTGTCAGCCTGAGTTCGATCGGGTGCACACCGAGCACTTGGCTTGTAGGATTTGGGCGGTGCTGAAGGAGGCTCATGTTGGGAACGCCCAGGTTCAGGCACGGATGTATGCGACCTACCGGAGAGAGTACGAGAACTTCACTCATCTCCCCGGTGAGTCCATCGATGCCTTGTTTCAGAGGTTCACGGTGGTTGTGAACAACATGAGGTCCAATGTGGACGTGCTCCCGTATGATGATCATGATAGAGCGGTCAAGCTCTTACACTCTTTGGATCGTACGATATGGGGCGTGAACGAGTCGTATGATGATCCTTGTTCGAGGCCATTGTGGAGTCAGAGAAGTATGACACTCTGGCCGTGAACGAGTTGTTCTCAAAGCTCAAGTCGGCTGAGGTGGATAGGGGCATGACTGCCAAGCTCGAGGGTCCGACTGACTCCCATAGTCTCGCCCTCGTTGGTGGTTCCAAAGGAAAGGCTAACTCTAACCCATCCACCAGGATGTTTTCTTTCTCCTCTTTGATGTCTATGCCAGATGATGAGTTCGACGAGCTTGGAGAGGACGAGCTGGCGCTCCTGACGAGGCGGTTCGAGAGGCTGCACGAGAACCACGTGAACTTGAGGAGGAACACGAGAACATGCTTCCAGTGCGGCAAGCCAGGACACTTCGTCGCCGACTGCCCAGAGAAGGCCGAGAACAAGGACAGCTACAAGCACAAGCCGAGGATGGACGACAAGTACCATTCAAGGTGCGACCACAAGAGCAAGCACAAGAACAAGTACAAGGACGAGCGACGATCGAGGAAGAAGGAGAGCCGAGGCAAGGCCCAAGCGATGGTGGGAGCGAGCGACGTCGACTCCAGTTCCGCGTACTCCACCTCGAGCTCGAGTAGCAGTGAAGACGAAGGTGATCGTCGCAAGAACAAGAAGTCGTCCAAGAACCTGAGCGGGCTGAGCTGCTTCGCGAGAGACGGCTTCTGCACAATGGCGCTGATCTCCGGCAGCAAGAAGAGCACACAGAGCGACTCGGACTCTGAGTCCGACGACAAGGTGCATGATGAACTTCCCTTCTTGTGCCAGGAGAATGAGAGGCTTGGCTCTTTGCTTGATAACCGTGATGACATGCTTAGAGAGGCCAAGAAAATGAGAAAAGAGCTTAGGGCTTCACTCGAGGATGCTAGGACTAGAGTGGCTGAGCTAGAGACACAGGTGCTTGATAGAAAGCTTGAGATTGATTCCCTTAAGGCTAGCCCTGTTGTTTCGGATGAGGTTTATTGTGCTGATTGCTCCATATTCCTTGCTGATCTTGCTTTGTTTAAGGAAAAGCATGCCTCCAAATGTGAGCAACTAGATGTGCTTAGGGTTGAAGTGCCTGAGCTTAAGTCTAGACCTGCTTTGCTAGGTGCTTGCACTTCTTGCCCTGTTTTGCATGCTAAGATTGATGAGATGCATGCTTACACTAGTTCACTTGAGGCTAAATTGAAGGAACCCATGCTTACATCACGCTCTACCTGTGAAATGCATGCTTTGAAAAATTTGGAACTTGCACATTATGTTGATCGTTTGCAGGATGAGAATGATGACTTGAGAAAGTTGATGGGTTGGTTGTCTGGTCATGAGCCTCAGTTGAGGATGATGATCGAGGCGTTTAAGAGGCAGGATGGTGAGGGTCTTGGGGCAAACAAGGATGGTGAGGGAAGTGGAGAGAATATCCCAGAGCCACCAAAAACCCACCACAAAAATGATTTCCCTCCAAAACCCAACCATCTTAGGAACCGACTAGACACAATCCCAGCTCCACCTATATTTCCTACACTGACAAATGATCTCCGAAGGCCTATCAAGTTTGTGAGCACTTCAGGGAAAGTGTTCTTTGGGAAAGTGAGTGAGAAGGCTAGTGAGGAGAAATCGGTGGAGGAGTTGAGTGGAGAGAAACCAAGCGTGCAGCCCCAATCCAAGCCTAAACCTAAGCTTGTGAGGTTCCGTTGTGGCCATTGTGGGAAAGAGGGTCACAAGGATGAGTTTTGCTTCAAGAGGAAGCGGGAAGAGAGGATGGCAAAGGAGTGGGTGAACAAGGATAGTACAACCCTTCCCATGGTGTACATAAGCCTCGTATGCCACTGCCCAGGGGTAAGGCTGTGGTGAGAAGTGTTCCGGCATGGGGAGATGCGAGTTCCCGCAGCCGAGGAGCAGTTCTGGAGGGGGCGGTCAAACCGGCCTGGCTAGGCGGTCGGGCCGGGACCGGCCAGGCCCGCAGGGGGGCGGTTAGACCGGCCCGGCTAGGCGGTTTAACCGCCCCCCCCACTCGGGCGGAGTGGTTTTCGAGGTGGTGAGTCGAGAGGTTTCGGTGTCCGGAGGAGGAGTTGCTGGTGGTTGGTCTGGAGAGATAGCAGGTGGTCAGTTTGCTAGGCATTCCCCCCCTCGAGTTCACTACGGGGATGGGAGGAGTCGTAGCTTTGAGAAGGAGAGGAGGGACGGTCCACGGGTTGTCTTCCGTGGTTTTTGTCCCCCTCCAGGCAGTGAGGGGTGGTTTCTTCGGAATGGTTACCGTGGTGGTGTTCGTGGAGGTAGCTTTGGTAGGAGAGATGCTTTGGTTGGTGCTAACCCCACTTTCGAGCAAATGGCTCGGCACTGGTTTTCCTCTTTTGGTACTAACCCCAGTGCTGAGTCATTTGTTCGCTCACGTGCTCATTTTTTAATTTCAGGTGGGAGACTTGAAGAACATTTGGTTGATTGACTCCGGTTGCTCGAGGCATATGACCGGAGACAGGGGGGTGGTTCTCAAGTCTCATCCCGATGGTGACGAAGAGGTACATCACTTTTGGGGACAATGGGCGTGGGTGTGTGCTTTCAGAAGGTGAGATCAAAGTGAGTGACAAGATCACTCTGAGGCATGTTGCTCTTGTTCAATCGCTGGGGTACAATTTGCTTTCTGTGTCCCAGTTGTTGGATGAGGGCTTTGAGGTGTTGTTTCGGCCAGATGGTTCTCGGATTGTGGACTCTCGAGGGGACCTTGTCGGTATGGTCGTTCCTGAGGGTCAGGTGTTTCGTGCTGATTTTTCTCAGTCTTCGGGTGTGGAGCGTTGTTTCTTGGCTAGTTCTTCGAGTGAGTTGTGGAAGTGGCATAGGAAGTTGGGTCACTTGAGCTTTGACCTTTTGTCACGCTTGAGTAAACTCTATTTGGTCCGAGGATTGCCACGGTTGCGGCTTGAGAAAGAGTTGGTTTGCGCTCCGTGTAGGCATGCCAAGATGGTGGCCTCTTCTCACCCGCCCCTCACCGATGTGATGACTGAGCGTCCATGCGAGCTGCTCCATATGGACCTTGTTGGCCCAGCTCGTGTGCGATCTGCGGGTGGGAAGTGGTATGTCCTTGTTGTGGTCGATGACTATTCTCGGTATGCGTGGGTGTTCTTTCTTGAGGATAAGGGGGAGATGTTTGATTTTGTTCGAGATTTAGTCTTGAGGTTGAGGAACGAGAGGCACAGAGATGCCATACGAGCTATCCGCAGTGATAATGGCTCGGAATTCAGGAACTCTCGTTTTGAAACCTTTTGCCATGACTTGGGTCTTGAGCACCAGTTTTCGAGTCCGTATACGCCTCCCCAGAATGGTGTTGTGGAAAGGAAGAACAGGACCTTGTGCGAGATGGCTCGGACGATGCTTGATGAGCATAGGACTCCTTGGAGGTATTGGGCTGAGGCGGTGAATACCGCGTGCTATGTGTCGAACAGGATATACCTCAGAGTGCACAAGAAGAAGACATGCTATGAGTTGATGCATGGTCGCACACCCAAGGTGAGTCACTTCCATGTCTTTGGTTGCAAGTGTTTCATTCTGAAGAAAGGCAGGAAGTTGGATAAGTTTGAGGCTAGGTCTGTCGATGGCATTTTCTTTGGTTATGCATCTCATTCTAGAGCATATCGTGTGCTCAATCTTGAAACTAACCAAATCGTGGAGACTTGCGAGGTAACCTTCGACGAGACATAGCCACGTAGTCAGCTTGTCTTTGAGTGTGCAGGTGATGATGAGCTTGGCGAGGAGATCTTTCAGGAGGAGGAGCATGAACATGGAGATGATGAAGATGGTGGTGCGGTGCCCCCAGTTGAACATGTACCCACTAATTCGGCTAACATGATGGAAGGACCCTCCTGCTACACCTACAACGACAAATCAAGAACGAGGTGAAGCTGATGTTGAGGGGGAGGTAGCATCGAGGCGAGAACCTCCCCGGCGAGTACAAGTGGATCACCCAGCTTCGAGGATCATCGGCGACATGAATGAACGCACTACACGGTCGAGGGTTCGAAACAACTCCCATTTCGCTCATGCTGCATTTTTCGCTACTTTTGAGCCCAAAGACATTGGACACGCACTATCTGATCACAATTGGGTTAATTCGATGCTTGAGGAGTTGGAGAACTTTGAGAGGAATCAGGTGTGGGAGTTGGTTGACCCTCCCCCAGGGTGTAAGCCGATTGGTACAAAGTGGGTGTGGAAAAACAAAGAGGGAGAGAAAGGAGAAGTTGTGTGGAACAAGTCGAGGCTTGTTGCTCAGGGGTTCAGTCAGAAGGAGGGGATCGACTACGAGGAGACCTTTGCTCCCGTAGCCCATTTGGAGGCGATTATGATCCTTCTAGCCTTTTCCGTGGCTAAAGGGTTCAAGTTGCACCAAATGGATGTGAAGAGTGCTTTTCTGAATGGTGTGCTGGAGGAAGTGGTGTACGTGAGGCAGCCTCCGGGGTTTGAGAGTGAGAAGTACCCCCACCGGGTGTACAAGTTGAGGAAGGCGCTGTATGGGTTGAAGCAAGCGCCTAGAGCTTGGTATGGCAGGTTGAGGGGGTTCTTGTTTGAGAGAGGTTTTGAGATGGGGAAGTTCGATCAGACCTTGTTTTTGCTGAGGCAGGGCAGAGATATCCTGATTGTGCAGGTGTACGTGGATGATATTGTCTTTGGTGGCTCGTCTAACTATCTTGTTGCAAGGTTTGCAGATGATATGAGCAGGGAGTTTGAGATGAGCATGATGGGTGAGTTGCAGTTCTTCCTCGGGCTACAAATCAAGCAATCAAAGGAAGGAACATTTGTGCACCGAGCTAAGTACACCAAGGACATTGTGAGGAAGTTCAAGATGGAGGACTCCAAGGCTATGACGACGCCGATGAGTACAACTACGGCTCTTGATGCGGACGAGGAAGGTGAACACGTGGACCAGAAGGAGTACCGGAGCATGATCGGGTCACTTCTCTACTTGACGGCGACGAGGCCGGACATACAGTTCTCGGTGTGTCTGTGCGCTCGTTTTCAAGCGTCTCCGAGGACTTCGCATCGGCAAGCAGTGAAGCAAATTTTCAGGTACTTGCGTCACACTCCCGACTTCGACCTTTGGTACTCCGCGTCCTCTTCTTTTGCGCTTCATGGTTTTTCAGACGCGGACTTTTCCAGGTGTCGGTTGGATAGGAAGTCCACTTCTGGGACGTGCCAGTTTTTGGGTTCCCCTTTGGTCTCTTGGTCTTCCCGCAAGCAGTTGAGTGTTGCTCAATCCACGACCGAGGCCGAGTATGTTGCCGCTGCAAGTTGTTGCTCTCAACTCCTTTGGATCACCTACACCATGAGTGACTTTGGTGAGGAGTATACCCGTGTCCCACTTCAATGTGATAGCACCAATGCCATAAGCGTTGCAAAGAACCCAGTGCTCCATTCCAAAACCAAGCACATAGAAGTGAGGTATCATTTTCTGAGAGACAACGTAGAGAAAGGGAAGATAGCTTTGATCCATGTACCCACACATGACCAACTAGCCGATATTTTCACCAAACCCCTAGACCAAGCAACTTTTACTCGTTTGCGGGGGGAACTTGGTGTGTGTTTGATTTCTTGAGTTGGGTGTGTGGGAGCTCCTTTGTAGCATATGTATAGCTTTCTTTTGTGCATTTCTTGCATTTGGCATTGCATATGTAACATGATGTATAGGCATCCTTGTATCCTAGATTGCATGCATTTTGTATCATATGCATTGGATAGGAAAAGTTTCTCCTATATACATTGTTCACCATGGGTTGCTATATATGTTCTTCTGAGCTTGTTTGGTATGCTATGGTTAGTTTGGCTTAGCTCTTGATGACCTTGATGAATGATCCATGGTTGATGGCTAATTTTTGGAAAAATGTCACATATATGCTCTCTCATGTGTAAATGCCTTTATATGATCTTGACATGTTTTAGTGGCTTTGCTATGCTTAATTTGTGGTTGGATAGCTAATTTATTGATCATATGGGGCCAAAGGCTCATTTGCCATCATGAATGTTTAGCCCTCTTGTTTATCTTGTGTAGGAGCATAAGTTCCTTTTTGTTGCAAATACATTTCATGTACCAATTATGAATCTGAAAATCAAATGAAAAATGCTTGGAAAATATGCTCCCATGTCATATGTGCTGAATTTAATTTGCTCTGGTGCTAAACAGTTGCATGATGCCTACCAATGAGATGTCTCATACATAGAAGTAGGCACATGGCTCGGTGGCTTTGACATGACATGAGGTGCTTGTGGGTGTTTATGATGGTCTTATGATTAGAATGGCTGTCCTAGCATGAAGTTTGAGTGGCTTTACCATTTTGATATGTTTTGCTCATGTTTAGGTATTTGCTTATGAGAGAGTAACTTTTCGCAAAATTACTCAAATCTTTTTTAGCCTTGTCCAATGGTTGTGAAACTTGGTGATCACGTAGTTAAGGTCATTACGAACCTGTCGAGTATCTAACTTGCTTATTTGGACTTGTGTAGCTCCTTGTGATGAATTTTGTATATTTGAGAAGCTATATGTTGAAAGTTTTCGCATTTTGCCTTGATTCATGCATTGTCAACAAGGGGGAGAAGTTTGTGCATGCTTTGGGCACCTGGGAGTGTTTGGAAGGTGTTCCAATTGGTTCGGGAAAATTTTGAGCAGTTTGGTGCAGGGCCGGTCTCTTGGGGCGGTCTAACCGGCCCCCAGGCGGTCAGATGTGGCACAAGCGGTCTAACCGCCCTACGTAGGTGGTCTAACCGCCCTGGGCAGAGTGAGCCGTTTTTTGCTCTTTGTTGCATTCTCGCGTTGCATTGCTGCATTTGTTCAGGGGGAGTGTGCTTTGGCTCAGGGGGAGCTTGCATATGTGCAGGGGGAGCTCTTTGTGGTGTTCGAGCTCTGTTTCGGTGCTTTGCGCTCTTTGCTTGAGCTGTGCTTTGTCTCGGATGTGTCGAGCCGTTGCCCTTGCCTAAGGGGTCCGAGACTTGTCATCTTCAAGTGATCTTGCTCCTTGCCGTCTTTGGCTTTCGATCACTTGTTGGAGTTTTCTTTTATTAGTTTCTTTTCTTTTCTTTTTCTCTTTGGTTACAAATCATGTGTGTTGTCAATGCACTCATCAAGGGGGAGATTGAGGACCATGTGTGGTTCGAGGACCGGTGGATGGTCGCTTCCTTGTGTGATGAGTGATTGACAACGTTGTGTGGACCGATTCTTGGCTAAGTATTGCTTGGTGCAGGTTGCGGCTTGACTCGTGTTGGTGCAGGTGAAGAACAAGCGCGAAAGGTCGTTGCCGGTGAGGCCTCCAGGTGTGGAGAAGACAAGTAGGCTTCATTCAAGGGACCCGGTGGCCAGCGCGGTCAAGTGCGGGCCGCATGGTGGCATGAACAGCAAGATGAAGTCGTGGACGGTTTCTTGGTAGAGCCTCAAAACCAAGGGTAGTTATTAGTGATGGTGAAGACATGAAGACTTCCAAATCCGCCCTCGAGGGGCATGTATCCCTAGTTATTAGTGAAGGGTAGTTTAGTCTTTTGGGTGCCTCCATATATACTCATTGGATGGGTGGATGGCAGCTAACTCTTGGAACCCTAGCTCATTCGTTTTTCCATTTTAGTTCTCCATTTTCCCTAGGATTTTAGAGGACTAGCTTGAGAGCTTCATGTGAGATCTAGAGAGAGGGATGGATGTTGGGGTGGCAAGCTAGACCTTGTACGAACCTTTCATGTCATGTATAGATGGTTCTGCATTGTTCATCATGGTGGTTTTCCTGTCTCTTTTGTGTTGATTTTCGGAGCTCTTTGTTGGCGGTGTTTTGAGGACGATTTCTTGGGGTTTTTTGTGGGTGTCACGTATGAGGTTCTTGTGCCTCTTTGGCTGGTGACTTTTCCCCCAAATCTCCTTTGAATCGGACTCGATTTGGTGGTTTCTCGAGTTGGCCGAGTTCTTGAGCTAGAGAAGCGATTTCTTCGATTTCTCTTGATTGTGAGCGTTTCGGGTAGATTCCTTTGAGGTAGAGGTTGCCAGGAGGTAACCCAGCTATTCCCGAAGTTTTGCTGCAATCCGTGGAGTGATTCGGGAGATCGGGCACGAGGAAGTTGAGGTTTGACCCGCGGGTTCGTTTTCTGGAAGGGGCGGTCTAACCGCCTGCAGGGGGTGGTCTAACCGCCCTGGGTGTTTCCAGGTCGAAGTTTTGTTTCGCCAGATTTTCCTCTATGAGTTTGTTCGCCTTGATCAGAGGAGCGTCTGGGTGAAATTTGGGGTCGTTCTCATGCAGTTTGCTATGGAGTTCGTTCTTTGGTACGGGACGTTAGACCGCCCCCGGTAGCCGGTCTAACCGCCCCTAGGCCCCCGGGTGGAGTTTTGGTTTTCGCCAAGAATTTCGGTAGCTAACATGGCCTTGACCGAGAGATCTTTGTTGGTGAAACCGGGTGAGTTTTGGTTCTCGGAAGAGGCGTTTCGGAGGATTTCTTGGTTACCGTGTGGAGGCGGTCTAACCGCCCCCAATACCCGGTCTAACTGCCCCCCTCTGGTTAGCCGACTTTCGAGTTGTTTTCGCTGTCGTTGCTGCGTGTGTGTTGTGGTTGCTGGTAGAGTTTGTTCCTAGGACCAGTAGCACTCCAGTGGCTACGTGGTTTTGGCAAACGGAAGGGAGAAGTGCGGAGCGTGTGATTTCGGGGGTTCGATTGAGCTAGTTCGTCTTGTCGGAGTTTCGATCTCCCTCGAGAAGAATTTTTATCGGCTCCCATTCACTCCCCCCCTCTCTGGTCGCCTAATCGGTCCTTCAGCCAGTCGCTTGCAGGTGCCGCTGCCATCATCGCCTCGCGCGCTCCTTCGCCATGCAGTTGTGTCGTTCCTTTGTCGAACATGTGCCCTGCTCTTCCTAGTCGAACCTGTGCACGCGCACTCACGCGCACGCGAGGTCGTTCGCCGGTGTACGTGCCTAACCAACGCCGCCGGGCCGTTTCGTGCCGTTCCCCTTTCTTCGTTCCCTTGCCTAGTGCACGCCATCAGTTCCGTGTCGCCGCCATGGCCGTGCCGTCGGTGTTCGGCACGCACACGAACGCAGGCAACCGAGGGGCCGAGCCCCTGCTTCACCTATCTGGGACCGTGCTCGACATTCCGCCGTGCCATCACCGCGAACCCGTCGCACCGGCGCATGTGTGTCCGTCGATCCATCTACCCCAAGTTCGAACCTTTTTGGCCACCTTGCCCATGAACACCACCTCACCTAAATCTGCTCTTCGTGCTCTTGTCTCTGTGTCGTCGCCGTGCACGCACCGTCGGTTTTGTGTCGCCCCTGCGGCCAGGCCGCCGACGTTTCCACAAATGCGAACGCATACACCCGAGGGGTCGAACCCCTCTGCTCTCCCCGTCCAACCACACACATACCCATGAGCACTCTCACTCTCGATCTCCGCATGTATTCCTGTGATCCTCACTGGCGCCGCACAAGAGTTTGCGTCGGTGAGCCCCATCTCGCCCCGCTCTGCCGCCGCCGCGAACCCCAACGCGTCGGCGCACGTTTGTTCCCTGAAGCCATCAGACGCGAGGTCGAACCATCTTGGCCGCCTTGATCCTCATCACCTCCCTGCCTTAGCCTGGTCGCCGCTCTCCTTTCTTTGCGCCATCACCGTGGCACGCCGCCGAAGTCGCGTTGTCGCCATGGTCACGCCGCCGCCGTTCCGGCCCACCGCCGTGGCCTGGACGCCAGTATGCGCACGCGATCGCCATTGCCTTGTGCAACCACGTGCGCACGCACGTGCCCGTGCCTAGCCGCGCAACGATGCGTGCGCTTGCCTGGAGAGGTCAAGGCCGAGCCTATGGCTTCCTTTCGCGCCTGACCTCGTCAGCACTCCGTCCTACCACGGGACGCAGCTTTGCCGCCGATGGAAATCCTTCCTCTCCGGAAGCGCGAGCGCCAATTCTTGCACACTCGCTCTGGATCATGAGCGCGCCAACCCAGTCATCGCCTTGCACACCTCGAGCGAAACTGAAGCACCCAGTTCGCGATCGCCCCGTCGCTCTACTTCACCTCGCTGCCGAGGACATCATCCGCCTAGGGGCACGAGCGTTAGGCCAAGTCCGTGCACGTGTTCGTCCACACGCACGCATGCAGGCGAACACCCCAGCGTGCCACCACGGAGCTCGCCGCCGTGGCCAAGCCACCGACATGCCTACGCGCTCAAGTGAGGACATGGACGCCGCCTTTGGCCGGCCAATGCTCGCTCACGCACGCGAGGGCCAAGGCCTCGCCTTTCTGTGGCCAGACCTCATGTGAACTCAAACCCTCGCCGCCGACCTTCTCATCGTCATCGGGAAAGCCCCGTTCTTGACCGTGATCTTCTACTCACAAGACGGCGTCCCCGCCGCGTATTGCGTTGTCTCTGTCAAACTTCGCCGCGCCGAGCCGCCGTTCTTCCTGCTCTCGCTGCCATGTGCAACCTTTCCGCCTGGGCGCGCTAGCACCATGCCAAGATGGTGCACGCCTTTGTCACGCGCACACAGGCAGCGCACCGGCACTAGTACCCCTAGGTCGTGACATTGAACTCATCAGTTTTGCCTGGCCGCGCCGAGCCGCTCTCTTTCGCCGCCGGCGTTCTGCTCACGCACACCCCCACCCGAGGGAGTCGAGCCTTGCTCTCCCTGTCCAAGAGGTGCACACGCATGTTCACACACACGCACGCCCTCGCAAGCAAGCTGCCACGCCGCTACAGACACCCCAGTCGCGACGCCGCGGAGCGCGAGTAGCACCCAGCCGTTTACCATCGCGCCGCCGTGCTCGTCCGGGAGCTTCATCTCACGGCCGCACGCTCGTGCATGCGCTCGACCAAGATGACGCCTTTGCTCTCCTTGCTCGAGTCCGGTGAACACATTCACGCGTGTGAGCCCGTCGCGGCCGGAACCCCGTCATCAAGAGCATCCTTTCCGCCGAGGCGCGCGAGCGCCGAGCCAACCCGTGTACGTGTTCGCTCTCAGGCACGCGAGCGCATACAACCTCACCAGCGCCAGCCACCCTAGCCTCGTCGCCGAAACCTTCTGCTTTGCTCCGCGTGCCAAGCTGCTCTCCGTCACTGTCGTGATGAGTTTACGACCAAGGCAACCGTTTTCTTTGCTTAGATGGATCCCTAGGTGTACCAGAGCCGCATCGAGTCACGTGAGGTCGAGTCACCGACCAACCTCGCCGCCGACGAGCCCCTTTCCGCCCGTCGCTCCTCTGGGACTTACCATCTAGCACCTGGCGCCCACGCTAGAGTCCCGTAGGGGATAGTTGCACACACGCGCCCACACGCCTTCGTTACCGTAGTGGATCTTGTCGGATCTAGTGCGGTCGACCAACCACAAAAGCACCACACCTCTGCCGCTCAGCTGCGAGCCACAGCATATCCGAACGAGATCGTTTGTGACAGCCACACCTTCAGCCATGTGGGCAGCCACTTGTGCATGGGTCAGCTTATAGCTACCTATGTGGCAGCCATGTGAGCTCGAAGAGCTAGTTTGCAGCCAGCCTGTAGATAGCTTAGAGCCCTTTAAAGCCAACATGTAGTTAGCTTATAGTTAATGTTATTGTGTATGCGTATTTTAGTTTGCAGAAAATGTATTTTGCCTTTGGAAAATCCTAGAAAATCCATTTCAACTCTGAAAATTGTGAAAACTTTTTCCAAAGCTCTTCTAAAATTATAAACTCCGTGTTAGTCTAGTGCTCGCTCTCTCTTTTGGCTCTTAATTGTTGTTCATTTGGAGTTAATTGCCATAGGGCCTGCTTTTATTTTAAATACGCGTTAATAGGAGCAGCTGGAGCCGGGGAGTTGAGCTCGGAGATCGACTACACCGATGACTACGCCGCCGACGACTACTCGCACACAGGTGTTCACGCCCGACTGATTCTGAAATATCTATTAGGCATTGTTGTGTAGAATGTTAGCGCTTTACTTTAAATGCATGATGATGATGAACCTTGCACTGCCTTCTTTAATTATCCTGTTCTTCATTGTCCTACTACTATGTTTATATAAGCGTGTATATGCGCTGAGCTTCGCGATGCATGTGTTTGGGATGGGAATAGTGGCTCTTGGCGTGAGTGGGGTAAAACCGGCAGGAGAAGGCGTTTTGGGTACTTTGGCGGGGGTGAGCTCGAAACAACCGATCTGGGATCGGGGACAGGGGTGCACTCCTCAGTGTACCCCTACTGTTACAGTTTTCGGAGCCTAGGTGTTGGGGTTTTACTTGCGCTTGGAGGATATGAGCTCGCCTCTGTCTGAAACCGAGTGGATCAACTTGTCGATAGGACTTTCGTACACACCACCACGCCGAGCGTGGGGTTAGGGCCGAGTAGAGCTCGGCAAGTGCGGAACCATACCTGCGTAGGAAGGATAGCGGGGTATCAGTGGGGGAGCGGTGGAGGGAAACCACCATCTCAGAGCGACTCCCGTGTGGCCACACACGGGCATTTCACAGTTTATTGCAATCCCCACTGCGGGGGGAATCGTTTTGAGGGCCGGATGCAGGATGGGACCGTAACTACCGAGAGTTCGCACGGTAGGATGGGCTGGGTTGGCTGATCACCACCGGGTGCCATCCCGAGTTGGGTACAGGTGTACACGCTCCAGAGAGTTGTTTGATCTATACGTATAGCCGCGTCCTCAGTCATGGACAAACCTTGAAGACATGTTCGTTCCTCATGTTTTGGGATTTCTACCTCCCCTGTAGTTGAGAGTGTGGTGAGCCGTGGTTGCAGTCGGTTAGAGGAGAGTGGCTCCCTCTACCTTGTTGATCTGATTGCAATCATTGAGGTGCGAGGAGAGGAAGTTCTCGCATCGACCCTAGTTGGAGATAGGTTGTGGAGGTGGGGCCCTGGGGTACCAGATGGTTCCGAGTTGTGTTTGAGAGATTGGATTGGGACCTATATGGAGATGGTTTCTGTTTATGCCTGTTGTTGCTGCATAGGTAACTTGAGCTTCTACCATGTCTCCTTTCTTACCCTTTAGAAGATAGGCCACTTAAAGCTGCATACAGTCGGTGACGTGAACCTATCACACTCCTTGGGGATAGACTTTGGGTGTGCAAGGTACGAGTCCGACTTCGACAACAATGCTGACGGATGGTACGACTGAGGAATGCGTCGCTTCGCTCAAGGATGCCTGTGGGCGTGAAGCACAGCAGATGGAGACCCTTCTGAGATGCTAGCTACCGCTGCGTAGAATTTTTACTGTGATTCAGCCTTGAGGCTAGTAATGTTGTGCTCCATTATGGACATGTAATAAATTATGTACCTATATTTGTGTGATGCGATGTACGGTTGTGATTTACCTTCTGTGATGAGATCGGTACGCGATAGCCACTGATCCCGGGACTATCGCAAAGGTACAGGTACTCGGGTTTTCCTCACCGAAAATTCGGGGTTGTTACAGACATGAGAGTAGAATTTGGCAGAAGAGCACCATTCGGCAGGAGGTTTTCCTCAAAGCATTTGGTAGAGGCATCTGCGGTCGGGAGTACATCATCATTCGGCAGAAGAACTGTTCCACAGATGAAAGTGGAAGCATTCGGGAGTGTGTGATGACGTGGATTGGATACAAGGAAGGGGGCGAGTTGATGATGGATACGAGACAGACATGACGCCATGGTGTTAATCTTAGGTAATAAATGTTGTAATCATGGTCGACTAGGAGTCATGTTAGAACCAGGGTATAAATATAAACCCTTAGTGTTCGTAATAGGGATCGAACAATTTTACAACAAACCGGCCTCGTGCCAACTTTCGAGTCCTTCTAGTCGTGTCGTCGAGTTCTTCGAGAGGAGCCATCGATCCGTCGACCTCCGTAAGTACCGACAACCTTGTATCATGTCTAGTATCATGCGGTGGATTTAGATCATGATGCAAGTAGTCTTGTTACCATGCTTAGTATCATGCAGTGGATTTAAGCTTGGTTCAAGAAGGTTTTTTTGTTGGATCATGAGTCATGCGGTAGGCTAAGATCTAGCTCGGAGCTAGTTATCGGTTGTATTAGATTTGGCAAGATCTAATAGATTCATTAAGTTACCATGTGTTGCTTTGAATTTTACTTTTTGTGTTTAATTCATGTAACACTCTTATTGCCCAATTTAGATTGATTAGATTTGGCTCTATCTTGTTTGTGATCCACGTGTTGTACGCTCAAGTCTTTGGCTTGACATGGTAAGCGAGTCATGCGTTCTCTATAGCTGAATTTGGATCAAATCTAAATTGTCACGTGTTGCGGGTTAAAACTCGTTTGTTCCTTCTTCATGGAACCTGAATCGGCTATACAGCCGTATTCGGCAGTCCCCTCACAAGTGAAACATGTTCATGAGTTTGCTTTTAATAATGTATGCTTTTAACCTTCCATGTTTAGATTTTATCATGCGGTGGATTGATCTATTTTTTGGTTGGTGGTGTGATTTCAAACAAGTTGTATCATGCGGTGGATTAACTAGTTTGACGTCATTCTTGACGGGTTTGAAAGTACTTAGACATGCGGTAGACTAGTATTTTTGGCCTATGCATGCTTGTTTATTGCAAATTCATGATCATGCTTCCCTTTTATTTAATTTATCATGCTTTATCCGTGATAATCGGTCATGGTTATGTGTTGTAACAATTGTTTAGATAAAGATCGATTTTTCATCATGCTTACGTCATACATTCGGTAGTGCTTTGTTTACACGCTTTATCAATTCCCGAATTATGTTTAAATTGCTGACAGATAGCTTGTTTGTAGCTATATGTCGTTTTAACTGGCTTTATAGCCATAAATACGGAACTGTCTGCTACCACCCGGCAAGTTCCAGGTTTTATCCAACCGTTTTCATCCTTTGTCAGTTTCAGGGAAAATTTACTAGCACGCTTCCGGATTCCGACGCCCGGGCCACATGTGTGAAGCCAGCTAATCCGGCTTGCTGTGTGCTTGGCGTGAGGAGCTGATTTTACGTCAACAAGTTGCCGATAGTGCTACTATGGACAATAATGAGAATTTTAAGTACTTATTGATTCTACCAAAGATGGCTTTGCTACTGTTGTCATGAAGCTGATCGTTGATCAGGCTAAAACTTTTTTTTGATTTGATGGATGCAAATTTGGAGTGGTTGCAACAGAGGTGAGAACACTATCAGGCGCATAAGAACTATATGTGTGAGGCCATCGAAGACTTTGATGATTTGAGCAAGTTAGGACAAGGGTTTACGTTGACTGATCCTTTAGAGGAGGTTGATATTGGTAATGGCACTGTACCTAGGCCGACATTTGTAAACAAGAATCTTCGTCATTTGTTTAAATCAGATTTATTAAAGCTTTTCAAGGAGTATGTTGATTGCTTTGCATGAAACTATAGCGAAATACCTAGTTTAAGTCGTTTTAGGCCTTATAAACAACCTTGTAGAAACTTTAATCCTAATATTTACGACCGAGTGAAAGAAGAAGTCAATCAGTTGTTTGATGCAAAGTTTATTAGGCGTTGTCGTTATGCTAATTGGATCTCTGATATTGTGCCTATTGAGAAAAAAGGAACAAAAAAGCTTCATGTTTGCATTGATTTTAGAGATGTTAATAGAGCTACTCCTAAAGATGAATATCCTATGCCTATAGCCGATTTTCTTATTAATGCTGCATCCGGACATAAAATTCTTAGCTTTCTTGATGGTAGTGCTGGTTACAATCAAATCTTTATGGCTAGTGAGGATATATCCAAAACGCCTTTCATATGTCCGGATTTTGTTTGCTTATTTGTGTGGGTTGTTATGACTGCTGGATTGCAAAATGCGGGTGCTACTTATCAAATGGCTATGAATTTAATCTTTCATGATTGCTTGGCATCATAGTAGAGGTTTATATCGACGATATTGTTGTCAAATTAGCTGGAGATAATTCTCATATAGCTAATTTAAGACTTGCATTTGAAAAAATGTGTCGATATAAATTAAAGATGAATCCACTCAAATGTTCTTTTGGTGTATTGGCTGGGAAGTTTTTAGGCTACATTGTGCATGACAAAAGCATAAAGATAGATCCTAAAAAGATTGAGGCAATCCAGAATGTTAAAGCGCCTACTTGTAAAATGGATGTGCAAAAGTTCTTGGGAAAGGTAAATTACTTGAGGAGGTTTGTTTGTAACTTATCCGGCAAGGTAAGTGCTTTTACTCCTTTACTTCGGTTAAAAAATGATGTTGACTTCACTTGGGGGCAAAGCAACAAGAGGCATTTGATGAGATTAAGAGTTATTTGACTTCGGCACCCATTCTTCGAGCGCCCAAGACTGGTATTCCTTTCAGGTTATATGTAGCGGCTGAGAAGGATGTCACTGGAGGTGTTTTAACTCAAGAGACCGAAGGCAGGGAGTACATTGTTGCATATGAGAGTATAAGATTGCTAGACGCCGAGACAAGGTACACTTTCATTGAAAAGTTGTGTTTATCACTATATCATACTTGTACCAAGTTGAGGCATTATTTCTTAACTAGTGCTTGCATAGTAGCATGTCAAACCCACATAATCAAATACATGTTGCATAAACCAATTTTAAGTGGTAGAGTCGGCAAATGGGCTTATGCTTTAGTTGAGTATGATTTGCATTGTGAGCCATTAATGTCAACGAAAGGTTAAAATGTTGTTGACTTTATTATTGGACATAGAGTAGATAAGCAACTTGATTTGAATGTCGGTTATGTTTCTTTTATTACTACATGGAAGTTGCATTTTGATCGATCGATTTGCAAAGATGGTTGTGGTGTTGGAGGTTTCATCATTTCGCCAAGTGGGGCTATTTTTGAAGCTCTTAACCAATTGGATCATTATTGTACTAACAACCAAACTGAATATGAGGCTCTTCTATTTGGATTGAAGATTTTACATGACATGGGAGTAAAACATGTGGAAACATATGGAGATTCTTTATTGGTGGTGCAACAAGTTTCCAAGGTATGTCAATGTCTAAATGGCTTTTTAAATGCTTATCTTGATAAGTGTTTAGACATCAAATCTTGTACGCCACGAGAGGAAAATCCTAGAGCTAATGCTCTGGCTAAGCAACCATTTGGTTATAATGTTCGAAAAAGAAATTTTCAAGAACACAAACCGTTACTTCTAGAGGCACCGGTTAGACCTACGCAGCCGACCGGTGATGCCGGTCTGACCGATGTCACCAATCGGTCCGACCGGTCCCCTAGATCTAGGTCAGCTAATGGCACCGGTCTGACAGATGCCCATGACCGGTCTTACCGGTCCCCTAGTAAAAATTCTGCCTCGGTTGTTTTGACAAAAGTGAGGTGGATGATTGCAGAAAGCCTCTGGTTGATTACTTACATAATCCTAGCAGTTATGTTGATAGAAAAGTTCGACGACGGGCTCTTAAGTTTGTTCTTGATGATGGTGAATTGTAGCGTCGGACCACGGATGATTTGCTCTTAAAGTGTTTGGGTCCTAATCAGGCTAGGTTGGCTATAGGAGAGGTTCATGAAGGTATTTGTGGTACTCACCAATCGGCTCCCAAGATGAAGTGGCCCCTCGGGAGAGCTTGCTTTTATTGGCCAACCATGATAGTTGATTGTTTTAGGTACTACAAAGGTTGTGAAGAGTGTCAAAAACATGAAGATGTTCAGTTGGTTCCTGCTGTGTTGATGCATGTGATCATTAAGCTTTGGCCTTTCAGAGGATGGGGTCTAGATTTTATTAGCAAGATTCATCTTTCATTGTCAAAGGGGCATTGCTTTGTGATCGTGGCTACTGATTACTTCACCAAGTGGACTAAAGCTATTCCTTTGAATAATATGACACTTAGAGAGGTAATTGAGTTTATTACTGGACATATCAAACATAGGTTTGGTATTCCACACACTTTGGCTACGGATCAGGGGACTTCGTTCATATCCAAAGAGGTGCGTGAATTTGCTGATTCCTATGGTATTAAATTGCTTAATTCATCTCCATATTATGCTCAAGTCAATGGTCAAGCTGAGTCTAGCAACAAAACTTTTGTGAAGCTCATCAAGAAGAAGATAAAATACAATCCTAGAAGATGGGATGAGGTATTATCTGAAGCTTTATGGGCTCATCGTATTTCTAGACATGGTGCTACTAAGATTACTCCTTTTGAGCTTGTGTATGGTAAAGAGGTCGTTCTGCCCGTTGAGGTGCATCTTAGTGCATATACACTTGCATAACAGAATATTCTTGATGTTGAGTCATATTATGCTTTGATGATGGACAATATTGATGATGTGACTGACAAGCGCATGGAGTCCTTGGAAGAAATTGAAAAAGACAGGAGGCGAGTTGCTAAAGCATACAACAAAAAAGTAAAAGCGAAATCTTTTCAGGTAGGTGACTTGATTTGGAAGACGATGTTACCTATTAGATCTAAGAGTAACAAGTTCGGCAAGTGGTCTCCTAGTTGGGAAGGTCCGTACAAGGTTGTCAAGATTTGTTCTGAAAATTCTTATATGGTGGAGACATTGCAAGGACAACGACTTCCAAAGGCTCTCAATGGTAGATACATGAAGAAATTTCATCCAAGTATTTGGCAAGACGCTTGATAGGATATGGCTGATTTATAGCAAAAATCGCCATTAGACCAGAAAATGGCCGGTGAAGTGTCACATCGACCTTAGAATTATTTTTTAGACCACAAGCCTTACTAAAAAAAGGGGAGCATATGTTCGCACCTAAAATTGGCACAAAGCCCATCAGGCTGACGCGACCGGTCAGACTGGTGTCCCTCAACGGTCTGACTGGTGGGGCGTCCTGTAGCCGCTCCGGCAACGGCCACACTAGTCTGACTGGGGGGCCTGACCGGTCTCACCGGTGGACCCCGAGTCCAAGTAGAATTGAGGAGTCCTAGCGAATTTCGAGTTGTAAAAGGATTTCTCGCGGGGCAAGACCTCCCCACCTTATAAATATAAAGGGCCACAACCGTTTGAGGGGGAATCACCCAATCGATCACCACTTTCTACAACTTTTATCTCTCAAACCCTAGCTTTTCCAAACTCGTGCTTTCCTTATTTGTCTCGACAACGATCAGGGACGTTTTGAGTGGTCTTGCCAACCTCAGAGCAACCCTAGGCACGCCACCTCTGACGGGGTCCCTCCCGAGGCGACGATCTTAGGTTTTCACCGCGCATCTATGTACACCAGTCAGACCGGTGCCTCCGACCGATCAAACCGGTCTAGGCAGGAGCTCGGCGAGTTCAGCATTTCAACTTTTCGCGCGCTCTAGCACTCGTGTATGTTGACCAGAAAAGCGTCAACACATACTTGGACGTAGCAATGATGACTCGACGAGGCAAGGATGGAAGGCACCAAGAGGCAGGGGAGATCCCCCAGCATGCGGCCACCACTTCTGGCGCTGGAGCTCGCCAGCCACGTGCACCAGCGGTGATGTGAGCCTCACACTGCTAGTCCTGTCGCCGGAGCTCGAGTGTTGCGCTGGACTTTTTTTCGTTTTTCTTTTTCTCACCCAGGTGGCTTGAAAAGGAGAGAGACGAGAGAAAGAGATAAGGTTTTGTGGCTTTGCTCATGTCCATTCATTTGGAGACGGAAAGAAACTGAGGATTCTAGAGAGAACAGAGAGTCACCAGATCTTTTGAACAACTATTTTCTACATTTGAATTCTTGCACTTTTGTGATGGGTCACTTGTGAAAGAATGTAATATGAGCAAAGTCGTTTAGACATGTTATAATAACATGAAATAACCACAATTGTATATAAAATAAACATGTATTTGATCTTAGCAATATGCAAATCTTCAAACAAAGATCCTTAGAATGACATGAAATAGTCACACAATGGTATACATAAATGTATTTATAGTTGATCTTAAGTATATGCAAAGCATTAAACAAGTTGCAGACAACTTCTCTGTTTGTGGGTTGTATGAGCTGTCTGTATAACTACCTGTATGCTAAAATCGATATTATGCATACGACCGGACGTGTTGCCCCCATCGGTATGATGTTTTTTTTTTCAAAAGAGCCTCGCTTCAGCTTACCGACGGGGGCAGCGTCACCTCGCGAGACGAGGGGTATATCCCGTTCTCCCAGGCGGAGAAGACGGGCATAGCTGCGTTGTATGACGCTCTCCCCACGGTAACGACGACTGGGATCCGGTGCGCGCTAGCGGGGTTTTGCGCGCGAAATCACCACCGTGCCGCTCTTCGTGCTGGATCCAGCGCCACTGGCTGGCTCGCAGAGGAGGGACCGGCCGGGAGAGGAGAGGGAGAGCAGAGCTCACCGGGGAAAGAAAGGAAGTGAGAGGGAGGGAAGGAGAGGCTGCGCATCGTCGTTGCGAGCACGGGAGCCCCGTCTGCGCGCCCCTCCGACCTCGGGCGAGCACCATCTCTTTTTTATTTACCTATTTGAGCCAAACACAGGATTAAGTATTGATTCCAATTTCCTTACCCCAGCAGCACACAACTCGAGAAGAAGATAATCAAAGGCACACAATAGTATACACAAATACACTTGTAGTTGATTTTAAGTTACATGCATAGTATTAAATAACTTACAGCGGGTCGTGTCTGTGGGTTGTATGAGATGTCTTTATATCTGTCTGGATGCTAGTTTCGAGATTCTGTAGACCACACGTCATCTGTGGTTTGTACATGCCCTTAGCTCAAGCTCCGCTAACCAATAAGAGCTTCTGCCAGCTTCTTGTTGCTGTGAGTATCGCGTTCTACTTATACGAGTTTGTGGTCAAACACACTTGCTGTTAGTTACATTTTGTTTTATTCTTGCACTCATACACAGTTGTTCATGTCCCCAAAATCACATACTTCGCTTATTTAGAACCGTGGTTTACATGATGGTTTCTCGGATAGTTAACCTCGACACTAGCACATGCTCACCTTTTTGGTATTTTCAGCATATATTGGCTTTCTTTACTCAGCTATTGCACATGGACACATTTTTCCTTGTCATCACTCTACCAACTAAACTTTATCTGCATTCATATGCATCTTCAGCAATAACCTTTCATAAGTTTATTGTTTGTTAACTCTATTGTATTTAACCATCTGTTTACTATTCAATAGTTGAAAATACTGTGATCACAACTCAGCGGGATTTCTCAAGATTGGATTTTTCCATTCGGAATTGGTCGGAGAAGTTGGCTAAACACCCTTCGGAATATATCACACTATCATTTTAGTTCTTCGGAGTTGATTGGGCAGTAAAATTGTAGTTCTACTTTGGAAAAAAAAAAGAAGACCCTATGTTTGCTTCGTTCTCACCAAGGACTTAATTTATGGGATATTGGATTTCTCATTGGATTAATCAAATGAGAGTTCATGGACAGCCTTGTGGCTCTTCAGTTATTGAATAATGGTTCTTCACTTATTGTCTTTGGTTGCCATGCTTTTATTATTTGGTCATCACTTTGTATTAGGACATCTATGACTTATCTTAACAATAGGGCTCAATGAGGAAATTCCATATACACATTTTTTTAAAGATGCTTCTCGTTCCATCCCGAACTCAGTCTTTTGGAGCACCTTGAGTTTTGTAGGCCCGAAGAGGTTATTCTTGGATGGTGAATGAAATGGGCTTCAGCGATGTATACAGGTTTGGCTAAAGAGATGTATCTTTTGTGAATCGGTCAAGTCGAACATGTTGGTCTTCAATGTTCTCTTAATTAATTGGGTCCGAAGAGAAGATTGGATGAGCTTCATTTGCAGAATGAGCTTCGACGAAGATGTAACATGAATAAATCTGGCCTGATTGCTATAGATACTTGTTGCTGGACTCGAAGAGGGGGGTCTGCTAACTTGGCCATGCCTGATACGAAGAGTGTGATGTGGATGACCGAAGAGGAGGACCTTCGTCGGCTGGCCTGAAGTGATCTTCGGATGGTCCAGCGCGACTGGGATGCGAAGAACTAGGCTTCGTTTGTGCTGAAGGGGGATTGCATCGCATATAAGGCTGGGAAGGATGTCTTCGTGCTTTGAGCTTGTTCCGTGTCTGGTCCGAAGAGCTGGCAACCTCACGCGCCCGAAGAACTGGTCTTCGGTGGCCATCCTTGGTTGACATGCCAAAGAACCATGAGCTTCGGTGAATAGATTCATTGAGCTTGAGAGAATTCACGGTGCTGGCAGGGTTGGAAGACATCTCCGTGACTTCGGTTGGATCGTAGAGAGACTTCCTACTGGCAGGGTTGGAAGAGATCTTCGTGTGAACTTTAACCACAGTGGGCGTCGTAAATGTTGGGGTGAAAACCAGCTCCCTAAAAGGAGCCAAAACTCAAAAGAAGAGACATCACAGTGCGAAAAATAAGCAAGTGAGGAGGGGGGAGTATCTCTCTCAACCCCCTTGGGTTGTTTATATAGATAAGGGGTGGGATGGCATTTTAGCCCCAAGCCCTGGTGGGTACAAATATTACATCTGAGCCCTAAAACTAGGATAGGGGGTACCTGTACCTCGTGAATCATTTCCCCCAACAAGGAGCATAGGACATGCTACTAGCTGGGCTACTTCAACTGCTTTTAGATGGGGATCAAGAGAAAAGAAACAGGGACGTGCTTGGATTTGTGCTCCTACCGCTCGAGTTGTTTCGTGCAAGAACAGAAGGAAAAAGGGAGCTTTTGTGCTTGATCAATTGGAGAAGGAAAAGACCTAGGATGTTGTTCTTTCTTCGGTGGGGAAAGGAAGAACAAAGCAGAGCTAGAGAGAGGTTGGAGGTGGCATGGAAGAAAGGGAGTGGACTGGAGAGCTGTGCTAGCTACACTGCTTGCTCGGTGCAGGAATAACAGCTTCATGGTGCGGCTGCTGCTCTGATTTGCTTCTTGCGACAGAAGAAGGAAAAGAGGAACCAAAGAGTGTGGCGGTGACTTGGGAAGGGAAAGAGAGCAGAAGTGAATATGTGTAAGGAATCGGACGCTCGTTAGCCTAAGAGGGGGAGTGGGTGAATTAGGCAACTTAAAACCTTAACCCATGGCTTCACTAATTTTACACAAAGGTAAATGTGACGCCCCAGGTTTTTAATTAGCGTCATTAGCGCTAATGGCCGAATCAGCCGAGTCAAACCGGCCGACAGTGGTCAAACCTAGGTCAATCTGGGTCAACACCTCGAAAACCGAGCCGACAACCCCTATTGACCCTCTTGAGCAAGTCAACACACCACGTGGTCAATCCTTGGTCAGAGGCACGGTCAAACCCCGCTTAAACCTTGACGTCGGTGAGTGTCTTCCGGAACTTTTGCCGCGTTCTCCAAATTTCACCTAAACATTTCAAAATCTACCTTTACGAAAGTTGTCCAGCTTGTTGAGGGACACAACTTTCATGTAGAATGGCATTTCAAATTTTGAGCGGAAAAGGGTGAAAAACTTGGTCAACTGGCAGTACCTCTTGTTCACCGAGACAGGGCGGCATTCAAAGTTGGCAAGCCGATTCTGCAAAATCTGTTGAGAAAAACGCTATAGAGCCTTTGTAAAAGTTGTAGAGGGTAGTGAGATCTACAACTTTCCTATTTATCACCTTGTGCACTTCTATTCAAGTTTTGGGAGAAAACGACGCTCAAAGTTGCCTAGTCGGAAAAGTTTCAGCCACGCACCGGCTTCGCCGTGACGTCGCGTGCGCCCGCGCGCGCCGTGCCTGCCTTGGCGTCCGGGTCGCCGGCCCGCGCTCCTAGGGCGCCCGAACTACCCGAGGCCGTGTCCCCCGAAGCAACGCGCCGTCCCGAGGCGGACACGCGCGCCGAGGACCCCGGAGTCCGCGCCACCGCGTGTCGCGCCCGGCACGTGCGCGCCGGCTCGCCACACCGCCCACGCCGCCCGCGCCGTGTACGTCGCTCGCTGCCGGGTGTAGCCACGAAGGGAGAACCGCCAGGTATTTAAGGCGCTTGGAGCTCCTGTACGAGCCGAACCAGGGCCGTCGCGGTGCCCCATCTGAGGCCACGTCAAGCTCCACAACGCACCCCTGCCGTTGCGGGACATCCCTCCTAACCCACTCCCTAGACCACCGGAGAGCTCCCCACGCCGCCCATTCTTTTTTTCCCCAGCCGGAGCTCGCCGGAGCAAGAGCTCCCGCGACGGCCGCCGCCGGGTGCTGCCGTCCACCGCCTCCAACCGCTTCTCGACCCCCAACACTGGTCCAAATAGGCTCCTAGCGCCCTTCCCCGGCCGAACTCCGGCGAGCCCTCGCCGGATTTGAGGCTGAACCGAGCCGGCCACCGCTCGGGGACCCAATTGCGTCTCCCCCGTTCTTTCCAGGGGTTTTAGCGCAAAGTAAGGGCTTTTGTATGAATCCTGAAAAATTCTATGGACCTGGTTGGAAACTCGATCTTTAATAGTATTTGACCTTTTGCTGATTCTTGTAAATTCCGTAGAAAATTGTAGGGAAATCAGAAAAATACAAACCCAATTTTGTTGGATTTTTTGTGAAAAATCCTACAACTTTTGTTATACTCACATAGTCTTATTCTTGATATGTTTAGCATAAAAAATAGGAATGTGAAAAACCTAGATCTGCCATAACTCAAAATCCATGAGTGTGACTCCCCAGGTTTTTAATTACCGTCATTAACGTAATAGCCGGTCAAATGGTCAACCGTGGTCAAACCTAGGTCAACTTGGGCCCTCACCTCGAAAAACTCACTAACCCACCCTAGTGAACCTAAATGAATAGTAAACACACTTGTGAGGTCAACCCATGGTCAAAGGTTGGGTCAAACCCCTTGTCACTCTAGTGTCCACAGGTGTCTGCCGGAACTTTTTGCCGCGTTCTCCAAAATTCGCCTAAACACTTAAAATTCTACCTTTATGAAAGTTGTAGATCTTGATGAGGGAAACAACTTTCATGTAGATTGGCATTTCAAATTTTGAGGGGAAAAACTTGAAAAAGCAAGTGCAAGACAGAAATCACTGTTTGCCAAAACAGGCTGACATTCAAAGTTTCAAATATTTTCAAATCTAGGCAGAAAAACCCTATATAGCCTTTGTAGAAAATATTGTTGGTAGCTAGATCTACAACTTTCGTATTCATCACTTGGTTGACTTTTATACAAATTTTTGGAGCAATTGCATTTCAAAGGTAGCACCAGTAAAACAGTTTGGGCAGAGCGCGTCGCGACGCGACGTCGCGCGCGCCCGTGCGCCGCCCGTCGCCGGCCGCACACCGCCGGCCCCGGCGTCCACACTCGCTCCGCCCGAGGCCACGCCGACCGAGGAGTGCTCCATCCCGAGGTCCCGCACCCCCCGCAGCGCCCCGTCCCGAGGAGCCCCGGCGTCCGCGCCGCCGTACGCGCGCGCCTCGAGCCGCCGTAGCACGGCGGGTATCTTCCTCGTCACCGCTACGTCACCTCGAGCCCGCGGGGCAGCATATTTAAGCCCCCCCGTTCCCCGCCGCGCGCCACCCCGAGCCGCCACCGCGCCATTGCCGCCGCCGCACGAAGCTAGAGCTCTCCGCTCGTGCTCGCCGCCGGCCAACTACTCTGGTAGCCTCCTTAGGTCCTGGTGAAGCTCTAGCACTCGCTTGTTTCCCTGCATTCCACCCCCACGCCGCCGTTCACCAGGCCGCCGCGGGTACCGCCGCCGTCCGCCGCCGAAGCTCGCCGCCGACCTACTCCCGGCTCCCCTCCGGTTCCCTCGCCACCCCTATGTGAGCATGTGGTCCTCCACGGCCGCTTGCCCGGCCGGGATCGCCGCCGCTCGCCGGATTTGGCCGGACCCGCGCCGCCCTCCCCGGCCGGGGACCCAATTGCTTAGATTTAAAACTTTGTAGGGTGCTCAGGGTAAAAGGTCAGGGCTAGTTTGTGAAGAACCCTATTTAACTTTTCTTATAGATTAGTCCAGGGCCTTGTAAAATGCCTAGAATTTCGTAGAAAAATCAGAAAAATCCCAAACCAATTTTGTATGGTTCAGGATGATAAATCCCACCTCTTTTGTTATATACTCCTGGCTAGATTTTAAATAGTTTTAGCAGGAAAAATACAAATGTGTTAAACCTAGATCTGCCATAACTTCAAATCCATAACTCCTCTGTAGCCCCGTTTTGGATATGTTGTGTGCTAGGCCACGACTAGTTGCTGTGCCAAAAATTGCACAAAGTTATGCAGTAGAACTTGCTAGATAAATTCTTTTCCTTTCCTGCAGTAACTGCTTAGATGATTTTTCCTGTTAAATATATTTGTGTTCTTGAGCTAAACTTGTGCACACGGTCTTGTAATGCGAAAATACACATCTTGTGAATTAATCATGAATTTTGGATTAACAGAAATAATTATTCTTGATTTATGCATGTGTTCCTTTGTGAATTAATAAACCAAGTTCAGTAGAGATTCCATGTGAACATGTTGGTTTTTTAGACTTGTTTAGGACCAAAGAGCTTGCACAAGAATGTTTGGATCCAATTGATGCTTATTTATTTTTGTATGCATTTACTTTGAATCACTAGCTAGCCTTGTTATTTTCAATAATATTTAATTTTCTAGCATCCAACACTTACATGTGGGTCCAATGGACCAGGATAGGTGATAATATGCATTTGAAACACTCATTTAATTTTTGGTAATTTATTTGTTTAATAAAAAGCTTAAAAGCCATTTTAATATTAAAGGGAAATTAAATAAAGAAAAACCCTTAATTAAATCCTTTCCTTTTTGGAAATATTATTTAATATAATTAAAAGATAATTAATTATCATCCATGATCAGAAAGTAATTCATAAATAAAAATATTAATTACACCTTTGCTTGTGAAGATGAAAAAGAATTAGAGCTTCACATGAAATGACAAGCTTAATAAAAACCTTTATTTCATGTGCAAACAAAAGAGTAACCCATGTACAGCTAATAACCTTCCTAAAAGAGAAACACTATACAAATGCTTGTTAAGGTGAATATGACAAACCCAGAGTTGGATAAGACAACAAACTATCACATCACCTAAAGTGCATTGCATTCCGTGTAGATCTTCCGGATGGAGATTACTCCCTTGTCCCGGAAACCGAGGAAGGAGGAGCGGAAGCGTCGCTGCAGTACGTGGAAGTGCTCGACACCGAGGGTGCCCAGGCTACCCTAGCTGACGAAGGCAAGCTCCGGTGCATCTAACCTAGTTTTAAAATTCTTTATTCAATTATCTGTGAATGATTGTGCATTTACGTTCAGGAGTTGAATGAAACCCTAGATGCATGATCCATAGGTACCTTTTGTCCTTACTAGTATGATAGGTCGATAGCTGCTAAGCTATAGGACCGTTACAAGTCGGGTGATAACCTTACTCGCAAGAATAGGTTCCGAGATAGGAATCACAATGTATCCTTAAATGGATTGCTCACGTGGTAAGAGCATGGGATCTGGGCTCCAGTCCAGTGGTTATGTGGGTTAAGTTTTTGAACGTACTAAGCACATGCCGGTTATGGGGCCGGTAAGCCAAGTACCTTAATGAGGCGGCGAGGGATCTTACTATTACTACTCTTGGGATTCGCTCTCACGGCTAGCTACCGGTGGTGTATGGTGACTCCGGGTATCTCGCGGGGTATGCCTGATAGCCTCCACCAAAGACTGTAAGATTCGATCCCGACCCGAGGATTTTTGGGGACGGCCTGGGAAAGTTGTTCTCGCAGGGACAGGCTACCGTGTGTTTGATCTACCTTGCAAGGTTTAAATCAATCGATTATCGGCCTCTCACCGTTATCCGAGACTACTTACTCCACTAGTCATGAGATCCCTAATAATGGAAGTTGATGAAGATGATGTTGGATTAATTGTTTTGTACAACTTGTTTGTACTAGTTGGCTAATGTAGTAAAGATTAAACCTACTAGAACTTGTGCTAAAATCTTGAAAGTAAGGACCTACTCTTTGTTACGTTTTAGCAAAAGCAACCCAGTAGCCAGAAATCCTTTCATGGTCTAGATTTGGTGAAGTAGTTATCACCGACGGGTAAGTCTTGCTGAGTATTAGTATACTCAGCCTTGCTATAATGTGTTGATCCAGGCAATGCCTTTAGTGATGTGTGGCCCGGAGAGATCCCGCCCGGCTGGGAGCTGGAGTGGGTGGAGGACGACTACTGAAAGCATCATGGATGGCCTCCCGTGGTGTCTTCGCTTCCGTTAGTTTATTTCCGCTGCTTTCGAAAACTCTGAACTGTTTCATCGTGACAAAAACTATGGTTTGTAATAAATAAACCCCTTGGGGTACGAATTTCGATTTTAATGTTGTTGTATCTCTGGACTCACCTTCGAGTGAGTTTTAATGCATATATTCGATCCTTGTGCTCTTCAAGTGATTTACCGGGCGTTAACCCGGCAACTAACGACATGATGATACTTTATTATTGCTTAATGACCAAAGTGGATCGGTATTAGGCGATAGTACGGTATTTTCCAGGGCGGGTTGTCACAGTTGGCATCAGAGCGTATATGCTCCAAAGATTAATTAATAAGCCTTAATCACTGGTTTTTGAATAAAATATGCCAAGATTTTCCGATTTTCCAAAATACGTTGGTCCTCTAAGGATAAACTAGACCGAGAGGCCCTAGAGGGAATTTTGGGTTCTTTCAGGTGGCTTAAAAAACTTATGGTTTATTTTGCTAACCTCGAGCACATTACTTTATGTCAGACTTACTTTCTTGCACAACCAAACTAGGAGCCACGTGTTTTATACGTGTGCTGTTCCGCATCACGGGAACTGCGAGGGTTGATGGAGTGATCCATTCCACGGATCCCATCTTCGCGTCTGTTTGTGAGTTGTGTGTCGCCACGTGTTTTATACGTGTGCATTCCGCATCTCACTCATGCGAGGCAAGGATACACTCCATTCAAACGGAGGGTGTCCGAGGTTGGACGCTGTCCATGCAGTGGCTTAACGCATGGATACCGTTTCTATAGTGAACGGTAATGAATGTGGACGCTTTCGTGACGTGCTGGCAGGAAAGGTTCGTTTTCTGCAGGTACATAACAGCGCTACGTTAGTCGATAAGCGAGTACCGTATAGCTCTCGACTAGATATTATAGGGAGAGACGATTAAAAGCCTTGCCACCGGCACTAACTTCGATTTTTGGCTTGATTGCCATGTGAGGTCGAATAGGATGTCTTGCTTGCATGTTAAAAAACGAACAACTAAAATGGACCCAAAAATCGAATTTCCATATGTTCTCTAAGGAAGTTTATGCTAGTGTGTGCTTTTTATAAACTAGAGTACCTTCCATACCTAGCCGTCATGCTGCCGAAATTTTGTGAAAAATCTGTTTACCATGTGCTAGGATAATTAAACCAAATTGTTAAAAATAATTGCTCCTCAACTAGTTATCTCGTAATAGCAAGTCTCAATCCTAGTTCGTTGGGTTGGTTCACACTTCCCTAGGCACATCCAGGTTAAGGACCATTCATCTTGTTTCCTTGATCGATGCTCAACCTTAAAAAGCTTAATTAAAAGTATTAAAGGTTTAATTTAAAACTTGGAAATTTTTTGAGGTTTCTGGATTTTTGGTTATGAATTTTTATTCACAGCTGCCAGAACTTCACCATTTGACATGCCGTACTCTTTGAGATCTGACACGAGTTACATTTGTGTACAGATGGATTTCCCCGTGTTCCACCAGTTCGACGCTGACGGTACGATCCGTACCAACGGGTTGCACTGGGAGGGTTTTCCGCGCCTGGCGTGGGAAGCACTCAGTGCCGCAGGCTACCTCACCCCACCGACCTACGAGGTGAAGGAGTTTGAGCGCTTTGGCGTTCCCCGCTGCAGAGTGATCGTTACTGTTCTGCCACACCCAGACCACGCCGACTGGTTTGACTTGAGCTTGATCTACTGGGGATTTATCACTCACGAGTCCGTTGAGTCAGCCGCCCTTAGAGTACTGACAGACTTCTGTGACCACAACCCCACTGTGGTAGCTCTTTCTCCGTTTGGACTGTTTCCTGCTGTGAGTCCTTACGACCCAGCATGGTTGGACCGTATGGACCACCTACGGGAGCTACTGACCCTAGCAGAGTCGTTGGATGTTACTCAAATGCTTGCCCGTTGTCTGAACGTGGTCTTCACACTTCTGGGGCTGTGTTATAACACCGCAGCGATTATTGCACAGCGCTTGGAGGCATCTAGGCGCGATTGGGAGCAGCTTTCGCAGAAGACACCGGCGGTCGAACTTCACACTTACTCAGGTGCAGCAGGAGAATGACAAGCTGTGTGCTAGGAGGTTCCAGTTGGAGCTTGAGAGAGGCGATCGCTTGCAGAGGATCGTAGATCTGGAGGAGGAGAACCATGCACTAGGGGAGGATGCCGATGCGCACGAGGTAGAGAGGCTGACGCTACTGCAGAACATTGCTGAGATGCAGGAGCACGTGCAGGAGGCCGAGGTACAGGTGGCAGCCTTGCAGGCTATAGTGGCCTTACAGCCACTACCCCCAGTACAGGCACACCCGGAGGAGCAAGCAGGCCTTGTCGGTCCGGATCGGATGAGCCGTGCAGGACCACCGCTACCGACTCCCCCAGCTTCGCCTTCGTACAGTGGTGCTTCAGTGGGCAACTAGGTTGCCGACAGCAGGGATTAGGAGGATGTCGATCCTATCGAGTTATTTGGAGGTGTTTAGAGTAGTGGCTTGACAGCACGTCTTCGTGCCAAGTAACTACTTGTATCGTGTCATGCCATGATGTTTCGAATTCGAGTTGTAATGTCTTTGAACCTTGTTCTATCGTATTGTAATAAAGAATGCTTAAGCTTGTATGCTTTAAGTAAATTTCGTTGTCATTCAAATTTGAAATTTTTCTTGCGTTTGAATACCAGATCCTTGGATAAATCATTGCAAATGACCACGCTTGTCAATTTTGCATTCTCACCTAAAGACGTGGGTAAACCAAAGCATTTTTAGGGACATCACTCGTTGCCAGCGAATAAGTGCTCGTTCGTATACCACCTTCTTTGGTATCCGAAATGACGATGATCGTTCGAGAGTAATTATGAGCCGTGCAATTGAGTAATCGCAGTCCTAGCCGTGTTGAGAAGAACAATTCTATGAATCTTGGTGGCTATAGAATATTGTTGATTGTTGCTGTCCTCATTGATTAAATACTAATGAGATGTGATTATGCATGATCGTGCTTGTCATCATTTGGAGTAAGCTTTTGGTCATCTCACTAATAAAGCTAAATTTTCAGATGGTGGGAACCACGCGCAGCTCTCCCAACGGTTTCGGAGCAAGTCGTAGTGGTGACTTGCCACCACCCCCACCCATGACACCGACGGAGGCCTTCATGGCCACCCAAACCGAGGTGCTGCGCCAGATCCTACAGACGCAGCGGCAGATCGCCCAGCAGATGAACCGAGGGCTGCCACAAGTGGTCAACCACGAGGGGCCTAACCAGGTCACTACGTACGCCCAGTTCATCGCTATGAAGCCGCCAACCTTCACTAAAGCAGAAGACACTATGGAAGCTGAGGCTTGGGTCAAAGCCATAGAGGCAAAATTCTCTACCTTTGTGTTGCCTTGCTCCGAGGAGAACAAAGCGAACCTCGCAGCGCTGCAACTGCGAGGGGAAGCTTTGATGTGGTGGGACCACTTCAAGTCAATGCAGCGAGGGCACGCTGTGACTTGGGATGAGTTCAAGCAGGCTTTCAAGAGCCACCACATCCCCAAGGGACTGATGGATAGGAAAATGAGGGAGCTGTTCGCCCTCCGTCAGGGATCTGACTCAGTGTACCGCTATGCTCAGAAGTTTAATAGCTTGTGCCAGTATGGTGGGCATCACGTTGATACTGATGCCAAGAACATGGAGAGGTTTCGTGACGGGCTTGATGGCAAGCTGTATGAGCGTCTAAACCTGCTCGAGCCCGCCAACTTCCATGAGCTAGTGAACAAGGCTATCTCGCAAGAGGACGCTATGAAGAAAGCCCACGAAGACAACAAGAGGATGTCTGGTTTCACCCCAGGCAGCGGAACGAGCAAGAAGTTTCGCTTTGTGAAGAAGGAAGCTCCAGGCCCATCCCAGCAATCATCAACTGGACGCTGGATGATGAAGCCACCTCAGGGCAAACCTGCCGGGAACTTCCAGTTCCGCCGTGCCCAACAGCAGGCTCCAAAGTCTAATGCACCCCCTCGCGATGTTGGAGATCGTCGTTGCTACAACTGTGGCCAGCCAGGGCACTACATTAATGAGTGTCCCAAGCCCAGGCAGATCAAGCCCAACACGCAGAATCAGGATACGGGAAGCAAGCCTACCACTCCAGCCAAGAAGCCTATTGTGCAAGTGCGCCAAGGCAAGCTGAACTTCACTACAATGAGTGACATTCCAGCAGGAGCTTCAGTACTCTCGGGTACATTCTCTATCAACAACACTCCTGTTAAGGTTTTATTTGATTCGGGAGCCACACATAGTTTCATAAATGAGAGTCTACTAGACAAATTGGGTCTAAGAGGAGCACAAACCAAATCCGCTTATAGAATTACCACACCCGGTGGAAACATCACGTCTCAGTTAGTAACTTTTGGAGTTCCTCTAAGACTAGGAAGTCGGGTTATTCAATCTAATCTGGTAGTTATCAAATTGGGGAGCATGGATGTTATCTTGGGTATGGAATGGATGAATCAACATAAGGTGATTCTAGATATATCGGATAGGGTCGTAGAGATCAACTCTCCTACGGTCGGGCACATTGCCTTGTACCTACCTTTCAGGGACGGTACCGATTCTTGTGCCTATGTGACCATTATCTCTTCTCTTGATGAAATTCCAGTAGTGTGTGAGTACCCGGATGTCTTTCTTGATGAGTTGCCTGGTATGCCACCAGACAGAGATGTCGAGTTTGTGATCGAACTCCAGCCTGGTACCGCACCCATATCCAAAAGACCTTATCGCATGCCACCCAAAGAGTTAGTTGAACTAAAGACCCAACTCTAAGAATTGTTAGATAAGGGTTACATTCGCCCGAGCTCTTCTCCTTGGGGTTGCCCTGCTCTCTTTGTCAAAAAGAAAGATGGTAGCTTGAGAATGTGCGTAGATTACCGACCACTCAATGCAGCCACCATCAAAAACAAATACCCGCTTCCTCGAATCAATGTTCTTTTCAATCAAATGGCTGGTGCCAAAGTCTTCTCTAAGATCGACCTTCGTTCTGGCTACCACCAAATCAAGATCCGACCTTGCGACATTCCTAAGACCGCTTTTTCCACTCATTATGGTCTTTACGAGTTCTTGGTCATGTCTTTTGGACTCACTAATGCTCCTGCCTACTTCATGTACATCACGAACTCCGTGTTCATGACGGAGCTCGATAAATTTGTCGTGGTCTTTATCGATGATATTCTCATCTATTCTAAGAGCGAGAAAGATCATGCCAATCATCTCCGAGTCGTCCTTCAGCGTTTGCGAGATCATAGCTCTATGCTAAGTTCTCCAAATGCGAATTCTGGTTGAAAAGTGTGAAATTCTTAGGGCACACCATTTCTCACGATGGTATCTCCGTAGATCCTAGCAAAGTTCAAGAGGTGATGGATTGGAAACCACCCAAATCCGTACATCAAATCCGCAGTTTCCTAGGATTGGCGGGATACTACCGTCGATTCATTCCTGACTTTTCTAGAATCGCAAAACCCATGACCGAATTACTCAAGAAAGGAGTGAAGTTCGTGTGGAGCGAAGCATGTGAGAAAGCTTTTCACACCCTCAGGCAACATCTAACTTCATCCCCAGTGCTAGCTCAACCCGATAATTCCAAACCGTTTGAAGTCTTCTGTGACGCATCAGGCACGGGTCTCGGTTGTGTCCTTATGCAAGAAGGCCGAGTCATTGCCTATGCTTCACGGGCACTTCGACCCCATGAGCTCAACTATCCTACCCATGATCTTGAGTTAGCCGCTGTTGTTCATGCCCTCAAGATATGAAGACATTATCTAATGGGTAATCATTGCAATATCTTCACTGATCACAAAAGCGTCAAATACATCTTCACCCAGTCAGAATTGAATATGTGACAGAGAAGATGGCTTGAGTTGATTAAAGATTATGATCTAGAAGTGCACTATCACCCCGGCAAAGCAAATGTTGTTGCGGATGCTCTTAGCCACAAAGATCATTGCAACCACCTAGAGTTGGAGCCAGTCAGTGAACCCTTGTGTGAAGAAATGCGAAGGCTCAACTTAGCAGTGGTACCGTAGGGAATTCTTTATGCCTTGACGGCAGAGTCAAATCTTTATGACAAAATTGTCACCGCCAGCCGCACCGATGCGTATATTCAAACCAAGAAAGTGCGTAAACTAGCGTAAGGAGACCCCAAGTACACTTGTTTCCAGAAGGATCACCAGGATGTGGTCTGGTTTGGCAAATGTCTAGTGGTCCCCATTGACCCAGAAATTAAGAAAGTCATTCTATATGAAACTCACAGATCCAAATTCTCTATTCATTCCGGTAGTACCAAAATGTACCAAGATCTGAAGAAGAACTTTTGGTGGTCCAATATGAAGGTGGATGTAGCCAAGTATGTAGCCGAGTGCGATACTTGCCACCGGATGAAAGCAAGTCATTTGAAATCGGCAGGAGTACTCCAACCCCTGTCGATACCTATGTGGAAGTGGGACGATATTAGCATGGATTTCATTGTGGGTTTACCCCTAATAGCTAGAAAGAAGGAATCTATTTAGGTAATTGTGGATAGACTCACCAAGACCGCTCACTTCATTGCCGTGCACACCACTTACTCCGTACGACAATATGCAGAGTTGTACGTGAACCACATAGTTCGTCTACATGGAATCCCGAAGACTATAATCTCTGATAGAGGGACTCAGTTTGTAGCTCGTTTTCGGGAACAGCTATATGAGTGTTTGGGAACTCAGCTGATCCGCAGTTCCAGTTATCATCCGCAGACCGATGGTCAGACGGAGAGGATAAATCAGATTTTAGAGGACATGTTGAGAGCAAGCATCTTGCACTTTGACAAGAGTTGGGACAAGTGTTTGTCCTTGGCAGAGTTCTCTTACAATAACAGCTATCAAGCCAGCTTGAAAATGGCACCGTTCGATGCTCTATACGGACGTAGATGCCCCACACCGCTGAATTGGTCAGAGACCGGAGAGTGAACACTCTTTGGACCAGAATTAGTTCAAGAGGCCGAAAAAAGGGTGCAAGTGATAAGAGAAAATTTGAAGATGGCACAGATGAGGCAAAAGAGTTACCATGACAGGGGAACCGCATCTCGACACTTTGAAGTGGGAGATTATGTGTATTTGAAAGTATCCCCCACCAAAGGTGTGCAAAGGTTCGGAGTCAAGGGAAAGTTAGCCCCGCGCTACATTGGACCATATGAAGTTATAGAAGTGTGTGGACCCGTGGCTTACCGTATCCAATTGCCAGAACGGTTTTCCGCAGTTCACAATGTGTTCCATGTAACTCAGTTGAAGACGGGAATGCCTGTTCCGGAGAATGAAATCATCACGGAATCTAATGCTTGGATCGAGCCGGATTTCTCGCTCGTCGAGCATCCATTGAAAGTGCTAGACCAAAAAGAGCGAAAGACCCGAAGGCAGACCGTGCGAATGTACAAGATCCAATGGAGCCATCACACGGAGGAAGAAGCAACGTGGGAGACGGAGGACTATCTTAATACTAAGTATCCGGGCTTCCTACAGTCTCGAAACCGTGAGTCCTTCTCCCCATCTCTTCGTTATCAAATCGAATCTCGGGACGAGATTCCGTTTAAGGGGGGTAGGCTGTGACGCCCCAGGTTTTTAATTACCGTCATTAACGTAATAGCCGGTCAAATGGTCAACCGTGGTCAAACCTAGGTCAACCTGGGCCCTCACCTCGAAAAACTCACTAACCCACCCTAGTGACCCTAAATGAATAGTAAACAAACTTGTGGGGTCAACCCATGGTCAAAGGATGGGTCAAACCCCTTGTCACTCTAGTGTCCACAGGTGTCTGCCGGAACTTTTGCCGCGTTCTCCAAAATTCGCCTAAACACTTAAAATTCTACCTTTATGAAAGTTGTAGATCTTGATGAGGGACACAACTTTCATGTAGATTGGCATTTCAAATATTTAGGGGAAAAACTTGAAAAACCAAGTGCAAGGCAGAAATCACTGTTTGCCAAAACAGGCTGACATTCAAAGTTGGCATTCAAATATTTTCAAATCTAGGCAGAAAAACCCTATATAGCCTTTGTAGAAAATATTGTTGGTAGCTAGATCTACAACTTTGGTATTCATCACTTGGTTGACTTTTTTACAAATTTTTGGAGCAATTGTATTTCAAAGGTAGCACCAGTAAAACAGTTTGGGCAGAGCGCGTCGCGCCGCGACGTCGCGCGCGCACGTGCATTGCCTTTCGCCGGCCGCGCGCCGCCGGCTCCGGCGTCCATGCCCGCGCCGCCCGAGGCCACGCCGACCGAGGAGTGCTCCATCCCGAGGTCCCGCACCCCCGCAGCGCCCCGTCCCGAGGAGCCCCGGCGTCCGCGCCGCCGTACGCGCACGCACGCCGCGGATCGGCGGTCCGTCGGCCGTGCCGCCACCGTACGCGCACGCCGCGAGCCGCCGTAGCACGGCGGGTATCTTCCTCGTCACCGCTACGTCACCCCGAGCCCGCGGGGCGCATATTTAAGGCCCCTGTTCCCAGACGCGCGCCACCCCGAGCCGCCACCGCGCCATTGCCGCCGCCGCACGGAGCTAGAGCTCTCCGCTCGTGCTCGCCGCCGGCCAACTACTCTTATAGCCTCCTTTAGGTCCTGGTGAAGCTCCAGCACTTGCTTGTTTGCCTGCATTCCACCCCCATGCCGCCATTCACCGGGCCGCCGCGGGTACCGCCGGCCGCCGCCGCCGGCTCGCCGCCGGCCAACTCCCGCCTCCCCTCCGGTTCCCTCGCCACCCCTAGGTGAGCATGTGGTCCTCCACGGCCGCTTGCCCGGCCGGGATCGCCGCCGGCTCGCTGGATTTGGGCGGACCCGCGCCGCCCTCCCCGGCCGGGGACCCAATTGCTTAGATTTAAAACTTTGTAGGGTGCTCAGGGTAAAAGGTCAGGGCTAGTTTGTGAAGAACCCTATCTAACTTTTCTTACAGATTAGTCCAGGGCCTTGTAAAATGCCTAGAAATTCGTAGAAAAATCAGAAACATCCCAAACCAATTTTGTAGGGTTCAGGATGATGAATCCCACCTCTTTTGTTCTATACTCCTGGCTAGATTTTAAACAGTTCTAGCAAGAAAAATACAAATGTGTTAAACCTAGATCTGCCATAACTTGAAATCCATAACTCCTCTGTAGCCCAATTTTGGATATGTTGTGTGTTAGGCCATGACTATTTGCTGTTCCAAAAATTGCACAAAGTTATGCAGTAGATCTTGCTAGATAAATTCTTTTCCCTTCTTGCAGTAACTGCTTAGATGATTTTTCCTGTTAAATATATTTGTGTTCTTGAGCTCAACTTGTGCACACTATCTTCTAATGCCCAAATACACATCTTGTGAATTAATCATGAATTTTGGATTAACAGAAATAATTATTCTTGATTTATGCATGTGTTCCTTTGTAAATTAATAAACCAAGTTCAGTAGAGATTCCATGTGAACATGCTAGTTCTTTAGACTTGTTTAGGACCAGAGAGCTTGCACAAGAAAGTTTGGATCAAATTGATGCTTATTTATTTTTGTATGCATTTACTTTGAATCACTAGCTAGCCTTGTTATTTTCAATAATATTTAATTTTCTAGCATCCAACACTTACATGTGGGTCCAATGGACCAGGATAGGTGCTAATATGCATTTGAAACACTCATTTAATTTTTGGTAATTTATTTGTTTAATAAAAAGCTTAAAAGCCCTTTTAATATTAAAGGGAAATTAAATAAAGAAAAACCCATAATTAAATCCTTTCCCTTTTGGAAATATTGTTTAATATAATTAAAAGATAATTAATTATCATCCCTGATCAGAAAGTAATTCATAAATAAAAATATTAATTACACCTTTGCTTGTGAAGATGAAAAAGAATTACAGCTTCACATAAAAAGACAAGCTTAATAAATACCTTTATTCCATGTGCAAACAAAAGAGTAACCCATGTACAGCTAATAACCTTCCTAAAAGAGAAACACTTTACATATGCTTGTTAAGGTGAATATGACCAACCCAGAGTTGGATAAGACAACAAACTATCACATCACCTAAAGTGCATTGCATTCCGTGTAGATCTTCTGGACGGAGATTACTCCCTTGTCCCGGAAACCGAGGAAGGAGGAGTGGAAGCGTCGCTGCAGTACGTGGAAGTGCTCGACACCGAGGGTGCCCAGGCTAACCTAGCTGACGAAGGCAAGCTCCGGTGCATCTAACCTAGTTTTAAAATTCTTTATTCAATTATCTATAAATGATTGTGCATTTACGTTCAGGAGTTGAATGAAACCCTAGATGCATGATCCATAGGTACCTTTTGTCCTTACTAGTATGATAGGTCGATAGCTGCTAAGCTATAGGACCGTTACAAGTCGGGTGATAACCTTACTCGCAAGAATAGGTTCCAAGATAGGAATCACAATGTATCCTTAAATGGATTGCTCACGTGGTAAGAGCATGGGATCCCGGCTCCGGTCCAGTGGTTATGTGGGTTAAGTTTTTGAACGTACTAAGCACATGCCGGTTATGGGGCCGGTAAGCCTAGTACCTTAATGAGGCGACGACGGATCTTACTATTACTACTCTTGGGATTCGCTCTCACGGCTAGCTACCGGTGGTGTATGGTGACTCCGGGTATTTCGCGGGGTATGCCGGATAGCCTGCACCAAAGACTGTAAGATTCGATCCCGACCCGAGGATTTTTGGGGACGGCCTAGGAAAGTTGTTCTCGCGGGAACAGCCTACCGTGTGTTTGGGTCTACCTTGCAAGGTTTAAATAAATCGATTGTCGGCCTCTCACCGTTATCCGAGACTACTTAGTCCACTAGTCATGAGATCCCTAATAATGGAAGTTGATGAAGATGATGTTTGATTAATTGTTTTGTACAACTTGTTTGTACTAGTTGGATAATGTAGTAAAGATTAAACCTACTAGAACTTGTGCTAAAATCTTGAAAGTAAGGACCTACTCTTTGTTACTTTTTAGCAAAAGCAACCCAAAGAGCGTAAAGCCTTTCATGGTCTAGATTTGGTGAAGTAGTTATCACCGACGGGTAAGTCTTGCTGAGTATTAGTATACTCGGCCTTGAAATAATGTGTTGATCCAGGTAATGCCTTCAGTGATGTGTGGCCCGGAGAGATCCCGTCCGGCTGGGAGCTGGAGTGGGTGGAGGACGACTACTGAAAGCATCATGGATGGCCTCCCGTGGTGTCTTCGCTTCCGTTACTTTATTTCCACTGCTTTCGAAAACTCTGAATTGTTTCATCGTGACAAAAACTATGGTTTGTAATAAATAAACCCCTTGGGGTACGAATTTGGATTTTAATGTTGCTGTATCTCTGGACTCACCTTCGAGTGAGTTTTAATGCATATATTCGATCCTTGTGCTCTTCAAGTGATTTACCGGGCGTTAACCCGGCAACTAACGACAGGATGATACTTTATTATTGCTTAATGACCAAAGTGGATCGGTCTTAGGCGATAGTACGGTATTTTCCTGGGCGGGTTGTCACAATGAGCCCCCTGTATCCAATTATTGGATATGTTGTGTGTGATGTTATGACTAGCTCCTGTGCAAAAGTTGCACAAAGTTATGAAGTAAATATTTTTATATGAATTGTTGTCCATTTATGCAGAATCTGCCTAGATGATTTTTGTAGCTAAAAATATTTATGTTTTTGTGCCCAACTTGTGCATGATGTCTTGTTATGCCAAAGTGCACCTCTGGTGAATTAATCACAATTTTATAATTGCCAGAAGTATTTATTCTTGAAATATGCTTGTTTTTGTGGGTAATTGCACAAGTCTAGATTCATAATAGCTCTAGGTGTGCATGCTGCATCCCTAGGTTAGTTTTGGACCATATAACATGTGTAAGAATGTTTGGATCCTTTTGATGAGTATTTATTTTGTGTGCATTTACCTTTTCTTCTAGCTAGCTTTGGTTATTTTCGAAATAATTAATTTCCTAGCTATCCTAAGCGTACATGTGTGTTCAATGGCTTGTTATATGTGATTAGTGCCTAATGCACACTTCCACTGAATTTTAATTAATTAAATTATGAATGAAAGCTATATGAGAAATTAAGGCTTAATAGTCATTTAAATGGGGAAATCACCAACACACCTTTAATGACCTTGTGTGTGGATGTAAATCATTTTAAAAGCCTAAATGTACCAACCTACTGCTGTTTGTGAAGTTAAATCAATTTATTTCCATATATGTGTACACAACCACTATCAAAATGAATAGTTAATAAAGAGTTGCATATTGTTCCTTTGGAAGAGTATGTTGAGTGTATTTCTTATCTAGGTGATTGTGTTCAAACAATGCACCCCATGGTGGTCATCTATTGTTTGTAATTAAATAAATCAAAAAATCGTTGAATAAATCTTCCATTTGCATCTTCGTGTAGATCTTCCTGACGGTAGATATACGCTCGTGTCCGAAGGAGGAGACGAAGGTGTTGACGAAGAGCTACACCAACCTTGCCAGCGAAGGCAAGCCCCGGATCATTAACCCTGTCTTTTAAAAATTATGCAATTATTCCATGCTATGCTTGTGCATTTACGTTTCAGGAGTTGTTTGAAACCTTAGATGCATGATCCCTAGGTACCTCTGCTCTATCACTAGTATGCTAGGTCGATAGCTGCTATGCTATAGGACCAGTAGAAGTCAAGTGATATTCGTCACTCGCGAGAATAGGTTGTTATGTTGGAATCATAAAATCTTTATAAATGGACTGCTCATGTGGTAAGAACATGGGATTTGGGCTCCGGTCCAGTGGCTTTCGTGGGCTAAGCTTTTGAACGTACTAAGCACTTGTCGGGAATGGGACCGGTAAGCCTAGTACCTTAATGAGGTGGCGAGGGATCTTAATATTACTCATCTTGGGATGCGTCTCACGGCTAGCTACCGGTGGTGTATGGTGAGTCCGGGTGCCTCGCGGAGTATTCCGGATAGCCTGCACCAAAGACTGTAAGATTCGATCCCGACCCGAAGAGTTTTGGGAACCACTTGGTGGTTGTCCTCGCAGGGGCATCCCACCGTGTGCTTAGGTTTACCTTGCAAGGTTTAAATCAATTGATTGTCGGCCTCTCACCGTTATCCGAGACTGCTTAATCAACTGGCCATGATATCCCGTAATGATGGAACTTGGTGAATATTGTTGTATGGATTAATTGCTTGTACAATTCTTGATTGAATTGGCTGGCACACTTAGGAATGGTAATCAACTAGAACTTGTGCTAAAATATTGAAAGTAAGGACATACTCCTTGTTGCCTTTCAGCAAAAGAACTCCACCGACCAAAAGCCTTCCATGTCTAGAGTTGGTGTTGTAGTTATCACCCGACAATTAAGTCTTGCTGAGTATTAGTATACTCAGTCTTGCTTTAAAACTGTTGTACAAGTGTTGCTGACCGGGTGGATGACGACAAGTGACGACATCATGCATGGTCTCCTGTGATGTTTACCGTTGCGCTAGTTTATTTTATTTCCACTGTTTTCAAACTTTGAACCTTTATTTAATGTCTCGAGCAATAGTTTGTAATAAATTCGGATGTTAATGATGTTGTATCCCTGGACTCGCCTTCATGTGAGTTTTAATGCAGATATGTCGATCCTTGTTGCTATTTAAGTGATTTACCGGGCATTAACCCGGCAACTAACGACAGGATAATACTTTATTGCTACTTAATGACCAAAGTCGATTGGTTTAGGCGGTAGTACGGTATTTTCCTGGGCGGGTTGTCAAAGTAAACTAGAACATACTATCTATATGTGGAACTAGGGTTGTTCTAGTGTGAAACTCCCATCCCAAAACAAGGTTTGCAACCTATAGCCAATCCTAGCAAGATACTACTCTAGGAAGGTAAAGGCAAGTAAAGATTGCAATAGAGTAAATGTGGAAACGTAAAGGGGATGAGAGGAAGAAAACTCTTGACACTTGATTTATCCCGTGGTATCGGTAGGCACTAAGTCACCCCTAGTCCACGTTGAAGCACTCAGACAAGAGTATTGCTTCCGGTCACCAAATCTCTCCCATGAGCACCACTTTACTTGTCACAAAGGCTAGCCACTTGGGCACTTGCCAAGCTCCCTTGGCCACCTTGCTGCTGCCTCCACTAAGGAGCTTCTCCACAAAGGAAGGGGGTCTCCACGTCCCCCGCACAAAGTGTCCTCGCCGCTCCACACCAAGCCGGAGGGTCAATGATGATTGCCGGTGAGCCACTTAGGCCCCAAGGCTTTCGGCGAACCTTGTACACCTTGATTCACTCAAGAATCACCTCACAAGGTTGGCACAACCTTGCACTCACTCAGCTCTAGCACTAAGCACATACACAAAGCATATGCAAGTCTAAGGATGAGCAATTAAGCACTTGGATGGATTGGATATGATCTTCAATGTGTCTTGAACTCCTCTACACTTCCACACAATCCAGCAACCTCAAATGGGCGGGTGGAGGAGGTATAAATAGCCCAAGACATCAAACTAGCCGTTGGCTAAAAGCTGCTGAAAGTAGTTGTGACGCCCCAGGTTTTTAATTAGCGTCATTAACACTAATGACCGAATCAGGCGAATCAAACCGGCCGGCACTAGTCAAACCTAGGTCAACCTGGGTCATCACCTCGAAAACCTCGCCAATGAACCCTATTGAACCCTTCGACCAAATCTACACACACCCGTGGTCAACCCTTGGTCAAAGACACAGTCAAACCCGGCTTAACCATTGACGTCGACGAATGTCGTCCGGAACTTTTGCCGCGTTCTCCAAATTTCACCTAGACACTTCAAAATCTACCTTTATGAAAGTTGTCTAGCTTGTTGAGGGTCACAACTTTCATGTAGATTGGCATTTCAAATTTTGAGTGGAAATTGGTGAAAAACTTGGTCGACTGACAGTACCTCCTGTTTACCGGAACATGGTGACATTCAAAGTTTGGCAGCGTTTTGTGCAAAATCCGTGGAGAAAAACACTATACCGCCTTTGTGAAAGTGGTAGAGGGTAGTGAGGTCTACAACTTTCCTGTTCACCGCTTGGTGCACTTCTGTTCAAATATTGGGAGAAAAACCAGCTCGAAGTAGCCTAATCCGAAAGTGTGGCGCATGAACCAGTCCGCGTCGCGACGTCGCCGCGCCGGCGCGACGCGCCACAGCCGCCCGCCGCCCTCGGCTTCCCGGTCGCGTGCCGACCGAGGACACGCACCTTCCCAAGGCGTCACGCACCCCAAGGGCCCCTTGAATTTTCCCCCATGCCACGCGCCACACGACCCCTCGCCGGACGCGCAGCACCCCTCGGACCGCCGGTCGGTTCGCGCCTCACCCCTGCCGCGCACTCCTACCGAGGCCGGCGCACGCTCCTAGAGGCGTCGCCGTCGGTCCCCTGGGTCGCAAGCAGGCACGCGGGTCGCCCATAAAGGTGGCACTGCCCTATCATCCTGCACAAAGCCGTTTCCCCGCTCCTGTCCTCCGTCGTGCCCGCCATTGGGCCCGCCACAGCAAACATAGGGTCCGACCGTACGATTTCCCCAACTAACGTGCCCTCCGCCTTCTCTGGCACCTACTGATGCTCGCCGCATCGCTTCTGTGTTCCACCGAAGGGCCACCTCACCGGAACGCCTGCTCCAGCGGCGACCGCCGCCTGGCGCCGTAGACCACCCCGCTGGCAGCCTTTCTCCACCAACCGAGCCCACAAAACGTTCTAGCGGCGAGCCCCTAGTCAACCTCCCCACCTTCCCCGCCAAGCCCGGCGACGAGCTCGCCGGAATTGCGCCGCCCGAGCCGGCCACCGCCCCTAGGGGCCACATTGCGAGGTGGGAACTCTTTCTATGGGCGGAACCGCAAAGTAAGGGCATATTTATAAGATCCTGAAACTTTCCAGGGACCTGCGTGCAAAAGTGAATCTCAAATAGTATTGCTGTTTTGCTGATTCTTGTAAATTTCGTATAAAATCATAGAAAAATCAGAAAAATGCATACCTAATTTTGTTGGATTCGTTGTGAAAAATACTACAACTTTTGTTATTCTTGCCTGAGCTAGTTCCTGATAGTTTTTGCATGAAAAATAGAAATGTGAAAAACTTAGATCTGCAATATCTCAAAAACCATAAGTCCTCTATAGCTTTTTATAAAAATTGTTTTCCATTTCTGTAGGATCTGCATAAATGATTTTTGTAGGTAAAAATAATTAGATTTTTGCAACCAACTTTTGCATACTGTCTTGTTATTCCATAACACACCTCTGTTGAATTAATCACAATTTTATAATCAACAGAAATAGTTATTCTTGAATTATGCTTGATTTTCTTTGAATATATATAACTCAAGTTTCATAATAGTTCTAGGTGTATGTTCTGCATCCCTAGGCTAGTTTTTGACCATATTTCATGTGTGAGAAAGTTTGGATCATTTCGATGAATATTTATTTTTGTGTGCATTTATCTTGTCCTTCTAGCTAGCTTTTGTTATTTTCAAAAATAACTAATTCTAGCTATCCAAAGCATGCATGTGTGTCCAGTAGCTCGTTATAGGTGTTTAGTGTCAATACACACTTCCATTCAATTTTATTAATTAATTTCATGAATAAAAGCTGTGAAGGCCATTAAGGGCTTAATAGTCTTTTAAATAGGAAACATCACCAACCCATCTTTCATAACATTGTGTGTGGTTGTAAATCTTTTTAAAAGGCTAAATATACCCACCCACTACCATTTGTGAAGTTAAATTAAATTAGTTACATATATATGTACACAGTCACTGTCGAAAAGAATATTTAATAAAGAGTTGTATATTGTTCCTTTTGGAAGAGTATGTTGAATGTATTCCTTATCTAGGTGAATGTGTCCAACCAATGCATCCCATGGTTGTCAATTATTGTTGTGGTTAATTAAATTAAAATTTGTTGAATAAATCTTGCATTTGCAGCTTCGTGTAGAACTTTCCGCCAGTGGACGTACGCTCGTGCCCGAAGGAGGAGACGAAGGTGCCGACGAAGAGCTGCAACACGTGGACGTAGCTCAAGACCTGGACGCAAGTCCAGAAGGGCCCAAGGCCAGCCTTGCTAGCGAAGGCAAGCCCCAGATCATTAACCCCGTCTCTTAAAATTATGCATTTATGTTTGCTACGATTGTGCATTTACGTTTCAAGAGTTGAATTGAAACCCTAGATGCATGATGCCTAGGTACCTATGCTCTGTCACTAGTATACTAGGTCGGTAGCTGCTTTGCTGTAGGATCGGTAAAAGTCAAGTGATGTTCGTCACTCGAGAGAATAGGTTCTTATGTAGGAATCATAAGATCTTTATAAATAGATTGCTCATGTGGTAAGAGCATGGGATTGGGCTCCGGTCCAGTGGCTTTCGTGGTCTAAGCTTTTGAACGTATTAAGCACTTGACGGGAATGGGACCCGTAAGCCTAGTACCTTAATGGGACGGCGCGAGAACTTTTCCCTACTACTCTTGAGTATTCACCTAACCGGATAGCTACCGGGAAAGGGGGTGCATGTGTGACACAGGGTACCTTGCGGGGGTATGCCAGCTAACCTTGTACCCAGGACTGTAGGCTCTGTTCCCAACCCGAGGACTTTTGGGAACTCCCTGGGAAGTTGTCCTTGCGAGGGCAGCCTACCGTGTGTTTAGGTTTACCTTGCAAGGTTTAAATCAATCGATTGTCAGCCTCTCACCATTATCCGAGACTGCTTAATCAACTGGCCATGATATCCCGTAATGATGGAACTGGTGAATATTGTTGTATGAATTAATTGCTTGTCCAATTCTTGATTGAATTAGATGGCACGTTTAGAAATGATAATCAACTATAACTCGTGCTAAAATATTGAAAGTAAGGATCTACCCTTAGTAGTTGTTCAGCAAAAGAAACTCCACCGGCCAAAAGCCTTTCATGTCTAGAGTTTGGTGATGTAGTTATCACCCGACGGTTAAGTCTTGCTGAGTATTAGCATACTCAGCCTTGCTTTAAAATTGTTGTTGCCCGGAAGGGTGACGACAAGTGATGATATCACGGATGGCCTCCTGTGATGTTTATCGTTGCGCTAGTTTAATTTATTTCCGCTGTTTTCGAACTCTGAACCTTTACTCCATGTCATGAACAATGGTTTGTAATAGATTGGTTTAATCATGCTGTATTCTGGAGTCGCCTTCGCTTGAGTTTTAATGCATATGTCGATCCTCTGTTTGAATTCCAAGTGATTTACCGGGCGTTAACCCGGCAACTAATGACAGGATGATACTTTACTATTGCTTAATGACCAAAGTGGATCGGTCTTAGGCGATAGTACGGTATTTTCCTAGGCGGGTTGTCACAGCTGGTATCAGAGCGATTGCATGCACCAGAGCTTAATTAACAATCTTAATCACATGGTTTTTGAGTAAAATGTGCCAAGATTGTTTGGATTTGCAAAACACGTTGGTCCGTTAAGCATAAACTAGACCGAGAGGCCCTAGAGGGAATTCTTGGGTTCTTTCAGGTGGCTTATTAACCTATGGTTTATTTTGCTAACTTCTAGCACATGTACTTTATATCAGACTTACTTTCTTGCACAACCAAACTAGATGAGCCACGTGTTGTTATATGTGTGCTGTGCCGCATCACGAGAATTGCGATGGTTGATGGAGTGATCCATTCCACGGATCCCATCTTCGCGTCTGGTTATGAGTTGTGTTGTTGCCACGTGTTTTATACGTGAGCATTCCGCATGTCAAATATGTGAGGCAAAGATATACTCCATTCAAATGGAGGATGTCCGAGGTTGGACGCTGTCCATGCAGCGGCTTAACGCATGGATGCCGTTTCTATAGTGAACGGTGATGTATGTGGACGATTTCATGAGTGCTGGCATGAAAGGTTCATTGTGTTCTGTGATCTTCTACAGGTACCCTAACCTCGTTTCGTAAGTCGCTAAGAGAGCATCGACTAGTGCTCGATTAGTTATTATAGGGAGATACGTGTATGTGCCATGCCACCGGCGCTAACTTCGAGTTTTGGATGAATGCCTTGCGAGGACGCATAGGACGTCTTGCATCATGCTAAAAGTCGTGGAAGATCCTAAACTGAACTCATACCTGTTTCCGTGTTCTCTAAGGTAAATTAGTGATAGTGTGTTTTTGTCCTGTCTAGCCTCTATAGTGTAGATGTGTTGTGGTGCACAAATTTATTGCTTAGATTGTTGTTCTCGTCTAAGAACCTTTTGTCTAGGTGATCCCCACCTAGGTTGCTCCAATCTAATCTAGTTTCTGCTTGCCAAAGTTCACAACCATAACTTAGGTCTACCGGAAGTTATGCTCGATTAGTCAACCCTTGTCTTGCTATCTTCCTAGAACCATTTGAAGTCTCGCTTAGATAAGCACCTTTCCTAATCTTCTAGCTCAACCTTGCATACCCAACTTGAGTCTCATAACCTTGCTATGTTACTACGCAAAGTTGAGAAGTGTTGGACTCTGGTTTGAGTTAAGGAGTTTGGTTTCCGATTACCAGAACTTGGTATCTTTAGGTATGCCTGCTTGCTCGAGTTCGGCATACGTGGGTATTTTTAGTATACATAGTTACCCCATACCTTAACCCCTACCCTTATTCGTGGATCGAGTTACCCTTGTACACTCGCACCCAACTGATTCTCACTTTTGTCGTTATGTCCAGATGGACAACGCTGGATCTGCGTCGGTTGATGTGGAATCATGGACTCTCATGAACTACCTCGAGGAGGGTGGATTTCCTGCACTTTTGTGGGACACCCTGCAGGACTTTGGGTACACCACTTACCCAGAGTACTCCACACGTGAGGTCATGACCACATGCCAACTCCTTCGTTGTGAAGTAAGGGTGAAGATTTCAGTGTGCCCGACCAATCCTGATTGGGAAGAGTGGGAGTGTAAGGTGCAAGGGCGAAACTTGTCCGACACGTTGCAGAAGGCTGCTCTCGAAGCACTCACAACTTTTTGTGGGAAGCACCCTGTCGAGATAGCCGGCTCTGTAGCCAAAGTAATTCCTGTACCTGAGCGACACATTGTACCTGGTGGCGAACGTGAAGCTATCCTTCCAGCCCAGAGCAACTCTCACTATAGCCGTGATCTTGTCACCTCAGTCCGCTTTTCGGAAGCCATGTACAACACCTACCGACGGATGGTGGGAGAAAGCGTATTCTATAGACACCAGATCTATAGGTACCGAGTTAAAGAAACATAGTGTACGGCTCAAGCGTTGAAGGAAGCCTGAGCAGTGATAGCTGCTCTCAAGAAGGAAAGACGCAAGGACAAGGCAAAGATACAAGAGTTGAGTGAGAACATCCACGAGCAGAATTTCTTGTTGCAGCATAACGACCAGTATATGCTTGACCTAGAAAATCAACTGGAAGCTATAGAAGTTCCACCTCCAGAACCTGTCATTCCTGGACCAGCAGGAGAAGAAGATGCTGAGGACATCCAAGGAGAATCTGGAATTGAGTCTAGACGCGAGTCACCATAGTCCCTCAGTGTGGAAGACCCAACCCTAGGTAGTAGGTATGTGGGAAATAAAATTCTGGGTCGTAAGGGTGTAGTAGTTGGCAGGAACCCTACTCTACAATAACTGCAGTTGGTTAACTATAGCGGTTGGTTGAACTAGGAGCTTCTTTGTGCAGCTAGTCTGCGTTGTAATTCCAAACGTTGTTTGGTAATTCTGAAAACCATGTACTGCCTTGATTAAACATCTCTTTCCGCAATGATCTTTGTAAGGTATTATTTGTGCCAGTTGTGATCAAATCAAGTTCTGTGGTGAATCTCAAATTTGTCCAAAAATTTCATGCCAATCAAAGATCCAATCGAATCTTCAGTCCTGAACTTATTCTTGGTTTTGCTCACAACCTTGTGAATTAAAATAAATGTTGCTGTTGAGCATGCACTGCATAGCATATGCATGCGGGAAGCTTGGGCATACTAACATGCATTCGCATGAAAACTCCGTGTTCATACTCTACTTCTCTTGTTGGTGATGTGGTGATCCCGTAGCCAAAGGTGCCGCGACGGAACCTAGGGCATCATGTGTGCTGCAGACACATGACTGCCGATAAGGGCGCGCTAGGTCTTGGTTCTGAGAATGCAACTTGTCACACAGATTCCTTCTCTGCCTATGATTGCCCATGCAATCACTAACTCATCATGTGGGTAACCGAGTCATTCTGACGTGCACCATGAGCACCATACCGCACGAGCACGTGCATAGTGTCTTCACAAGCATGTGCATCGCATCATCTTCGAAAATTATTGCATCGTAAAATAGTGAGATGTCAACACCTCAAATTCGCAAGTCAAGTAAAGGTGTGAGCAATATTGTGCTGAAGTTTCCGCCTGAAGTTATCTTTCGTACAAGAAACTGTGGAACTATTTTATTAGCCTTCCTTTTCTTCGTAATGGTCTTTTGGGAATCCCTGTCGACTTGGTCTCCTGTCGCAAATCTTGACGACCTTGGAGTATCTATTCCCTTCCTACTAGCCAAGTGGAAGCAATGGAACTAGAAATTCTCTCGAGCAATCAAGGTTCTCGAAAAGCCAATGTGGAGAAGTCATCCATTGCGTTTTCGTCTCGATCCGTATCCATAACCTTCGAATCCTCGGAAGCGAGCAAAGAAGTACACCCAGGACTGATCGAAGCTTTTGCTAATCTGCTCTTGTTTGCCATCGCGAATGTAAAGCGTTGTACACTGAGATTTTTCGTTCTTCTCCCCATCACGGTAAATTCTTAGACCGCTGAACCTCATCATCGTCAGTTTCCCGATTGTACGACACCGTGACGCCACTCCGCTATCGATTTTCACAAACCGTGCTCATGACGCCGAAACCTCACGGGCTGACCATTGTCCAGCTCTGTGTTGTCTACACTAGATACCCGGCTGGTTATATGACCGTTGCAGCCCCGCAGTGGCCATAAAAGGGAAGTCCTTTACCTAGAACCGCCGATGCGAAAGCTTGGTGTCTGTCCGAGCTCGGCATCACCACCGCTCTTGTTTTGCCTCTAGCTAGCCTTGGCCGCACTGCCACTAGAGCATCTCTCCCATCTGTTCCGTTCCTCGCCGAGCAAGTTGTTCCTCTGTCTTTGTCCACAGCATAGAGAAGAGCTCGGAAGTAGACCGGAAGGACTCAAGCCAAGCTGACACCGATGACTCAGTCCTCGGAAGAGTTTGAGACACTTCGCTGGACCTTGGTAGGGATGTATCTCTGTACCATAGGCGGAATCTGTCTGCTATTAGCTACTCATGTGCATCTTCATCAGCCGCTTCCTCATGAACGGCGATGAGGTAGTAGGGAACGCACCTTGTACCTTTTGTCCATCCGCATTCCCGACCGTGGGATGTGTAAACAAAGCTTTACCGATTTGATATTTGTGACTATTTGATGTCCGGTTCGCATTACTTACCGTGAATGATTCTCATAGAGCATGTTCGAATTATGAGTTTCTGGGGGAAATTCTGAACATGTATTATTCAGGGACTCAATTTTCAGATGTTCAAACCGGCACGGAGTAACCCTGTTGACGGTGAAAATCCGTCAACCTAGCCATGAGTTTACCTTCGGTGTTGGCATGAGTTTTATACCTTATCCATTGGTACTAACCCCCGTGGTATAACAAGTTCACGTGTGCATGTCGGTTTTGGAGTTTAATGTTTATGCAGGGTTTTAGCGTTGAATGCAAGACTTTCGGGATAAGTTCATCAAGCACCTCATGACAAGACCTTGAAGTCCTGAACAAGTCATGCAATGAAGCAAAATTAACTCCAAGAAGCCGGGGACTTGATCCGAGAAGACGACAGACTCCAGGGACCTGACCGGAAAAGTGCCGAATCTTGCAAGACAAGGAGTTGAGTCCAATTCGGAGAGAAACCGACGACATGGACCTACATGCGAAGGGGAAGCATCCGGGAAGCAAGGGAACCGACGTCGGGCAAAGGAGCCCACGGGGCCGGGCCTAAATGGGCCCGGGACGGCCGGCCCCGGTCCGGTCGGCCCGAGCCCATTTAGGGCCCAAATCCGTCATCCTTTGCCCTAGCCGCCAATCGGGCTATTTATAGTCCCCTGACCGAGAGCCACGTAGAGAAGATTTCGTCTTCGGCCGCCGAGAAGCAGAGAAGAGAGGGACACCATCTCGGAGAGGAGAGGGTCGAGCTAGTTGACTAGGGTTCCCCTAGCCGACGTGGGAACCTTGCACGGAAGACCACGTCGGAGTTCCCGGAGCTAGAAGCAAGATCAAGGAAGGATCCCGGTGGTGATCTTGTGTATGTATCATTGTTATAGTTGAATTATCAAGTTGAATCTTTTCCCAGCGATCAAGTGTTTCCTCGAAGATTTCGTTTTTCGATCGGCTTTGCTTATTTCAATTCTATTCTCGAAATAGATTACATAGGGTGTTATTGTAGCCGCGGTGGCTAGAGGTACACGCCGGATCATCCGAAAGAATCTCGACTTGTCTTTTGACTCGCCCTAAGCTCCCCGCATGAATAGGGATACGTTGTGACAGAACGGGGGTCTCGAAAGGCGGATGTTTTCGGATTTGGACGGGAAACTACGATTTAAAGAGGCTTTTATTAAGATTCGATTTGCTACTTCTTCTCTTGCTTGGAACTTCAACAAAAGGCTTATCCCGATCCCTCTAGATCGGTTTATCTACCCAATCTTACTTTGTTTTCTCCGGTTTTTAGTAGATTAGATCTGTTTTGTGTCTTTAACTTAGATGCATTAGGTTCTTTATCGAAGATTGCAGTTATTTGGCTTTAATAGATTATGTCTTGCGTCACACATTTGTTCCACGGATTCGATACCTTGGGTTCACCACTCGAGGGAAGAAGGGTCCCTTGACTACGACGGGAGACTTGTACGCTTGCGAGTCACGAACGAACTTTGATACAATTATTAACCGTCAACAAGCCCCTTTTTCTGGCGCCGTTGCCGGGGAACAAGTGATCAAGATTTGATTTTTTATTGCTTTTTTTTTGTAATTTTCAGTACTGATTTTGTTTTATTTTCGCATCTACTAAACTTCGATCATCCTCAAAATACATCTAATCTAGTTTGTCTAACTCTAGTCTTTATAGATTTGTTTTGTTTTCTAGTTTTTTTGCATACTTTGTTTATTGCTAACCCTAACGGAGATGGACGGCTACCTCTCCAACAAACCCAATAATTTTGTGGATGATCCGAGAAAAACTTTACGAGGCTAAGGAGACGCGAAGCACATCAAGCTAAAAAGCCGGATTTTGTAGATTCGGAGTCGGAAGACAAAGGATCGCGGGAATCTCGGGAGAATTCACCACCTCAAAGTCCGCGGGAGAACCGACTTCCACCAATGGGTGACCAACCACCGGAAGAACGCAAGATTGGGGAGCTATGCACCCCAGACATCATCGACCTACCAATCTTGAACCTCGAGGAGATCGGAAGACCGTTCGAGATCAAGACCTCAACCATCCGCATGGTGCAACATTCACCCTTCACCGGCAAAGAGGATCCGAACCTTCACCTCCAAGCATTCATTCAACTATGTCAGACTTTCAACATGGATGGGGTGACTCAAGATCAAATGAGGGCAAGGCTTTTTCCGTTTTCACTACTCGGGAAGGCTTTGCAATGGTTCCACTCTCAACCGGCGGAGACGGTGCAAAATTGGAACACGTTGATGAAGGCTTTCATGAAGGAATACTACTCACCGGGTAAAACTCAAAGCTTGCGTAATATGATTGCCACCTTTGTTCAATATCCTACAGAAACTATCTCGGAGGCATTCGAGCGCTTCAACGAGTACACCGGGCGGTTCCACATCACAAGTTCCCGAAAGAAGACCTCGTGCAAAAGTTCTATCAAGGACTCACCATGGCGTCAAGGACGATCATCGATGCATCGGCGGGAGGATCTATCATCGAGCTTACACCGACGGAAGCTTTCACGCTATTCAAGAAGGTCGCGGATAATGACACGTGGGCGTCATCCGACGCCTACATCCGGCTCAACCCATGGGGAACGTGAAGGATGAGATGGCGACTAGAGAGGGGGGAGTGAATAGGAGCCGGTAAAAATTCTTCCCAAAGAACCCGGCCTATGCCCTACTCAAATCCCGGTCACACACAAGCGATGGATCGAGTCACACACCAATCGCCAAGACTACGAGGTTATGGATCAATCTCTAGTCCTAGGAACGATTCCTTGAAGCACACGCGGAAGCACAACTCAAAAAGCAAGGGACTTAGGCAATGCGGGAAAGCACCGGCGGACCGTCCGCAAGTGTCCGGCGGACCGTCCGCGAGGAGGGCGCGGACTGTCCGCGAGGAGGGCACGGACCGTCCGAAATTGCTACCCGAACCTCCCGATCGCACCGAGAAAAACGGACCGTCCGTGATGGACCCGCGGACCGTCTGCCTCGTCACGGACCGTCCGACACTCTAGTACGGACCGTCCGCAAACTTCATGCACCAAAAACCCACCGACAAAAGGAATCGAAAGAGAGGCGCTCAAGAACCCGCAAGAACACGAAGAACAGCTGGGCTGTCAGGCACCTCGCGGACGGTCCGCGGTGACCTCGCGGACGGTCCGCGGCTACCTTGCGGACGGTCCGCGGTGACCTCGCGGACGGTCCACCGTGTGCGAATCGGCACGGCCGAGGAACACGAGAAACAACCTCAAACTTCAATCGATGGATCTCCCAAACCACAAGGAGTCTTGAGACGAAATTTTGGTGAGATGATGAACACCCCAAGGAGAGGTTATGCACCAAAAATTACAGCCTCAAACATCCTACAACTCCCGGAATCGCAAAACCTTGCCAAGAACACTATGACCTCGGGTTCATCCAAAAGTCAACGAATCGAAGGCCAAATCCGGCGTTTGAGGGGTCAAGATCATCCACAAAGAGGCACAAAGCACTCACCCATGATCCCCTCAAAGAAATCCGGAGAGAAACCCACTCAAATCCGTGGAATCACACCGAGAGCATAGGCACCAAGAACAAGCACGAAAAAGACCACGAAAACACAACTCCGAATCTTCTATACAAACCAGGAAAGATTCACAAGGTCTAGCATGCCGCCCTAGCATCCATCCCTCTCAACAAATCTCTCATGAAGCTCTCATGCTAGCCTAGAGAAAATGGAAGGAAAAATAGCTACGAAAATGAGAAAGAGGAGGGAGGAAATGAAACCCTAAGTCGCGGAGAGAGAAGGCCATCAACACACACTCCAGGCTTATATATCAGGTCCCGCCGGAGTGGTAAATGACTCGACTACCCCTAACTACACTACTGCGATACAACCCACGTAGGGGCATTTTGGTAATGTTTGTGGGTCTTGCCATCGGACGGCCACGCCTTTGCCGCACCCCCGCGTCCTCCCGACACAAGCCATGCGATCCCGCCGCGTGTCCTCCGCTTCGAAGCTTCCCGACACGCCCGATCCCGTCTCCGTCGTGTTGGGCCCTCGGACTTGGTTTTGAGGCCCAAACCAAGAAACCGTCCGCCGATGGTTTTGTGGGCAAACCACCAAACCCCGCGTGCCCGGTCCGGCCTCCCGCCAAACCACTTGACTTGACCGCCACCGTGCACCGGCTCATCCGTCCATGACTTCGTCTTGCTTGTGTCGCCACCATGTGGCCCGCACCCGATCCCGCCGTCCACCGGTCCCTCGAACCGAGCCTACTTGTCTCTCCATCTCCCGGAGGCCCCTCAAGGCCGAAGACCTTTCGCGCCCGTTCTTCACCCGCAACAACACGAACTAGGCCGCGCCTACACCTCGCGCACTAAGCCAAGAGTCGGTCCAACACCCGTTGTCAATCACTCATCACTAAGGAGCGGTCATCCACCGACCACCGGGACGCTCCCGGTCCTCAATCTCCCCCTTGATGAGTGCATTGACAACACACAACGCGAAATGAAATTCGCAGTAAGAAAGAAAAGAAGAAGAAAGAAAAACGAAGAAGCTCAACTCATGACCAAAACCGAAGAAAGGCAAAGAAATGTCACAAGCCAAGCAAAGCACAAAATCCACACCGAAAACAAGAAGAAAGCTCCCCCCCGAACAAATGCCTCCCCCCTCAACATGTGGATGCACACTTCCAAATTTCAGCTCACCTTTTTCTGAATTTTCATTAAGCTCACCTTTTCTCCCCCTTGTTGACAATGTATGAATCAAGGTGAAAATGCGAAATGCAAAGCAAAGCATATAAACAACTACATGAGCTTCTCAAATAGGCCAAATCTAGTGTCAAAGGCTAAAAATGAGACAAAGATCACACATATGAATCATAGCATAGACAAAGCATTGCCACAAGTAATATATGAAAATACAAGCATGTGACAAGCAAAATTTTCGGATTTAAGCGGTTTTACCAAAAGAAGGCTCGCTTCACATGTAAAAGCCTATCCATGTCACACTTGAGCCACAAACATGCATACCATTTAAAGATCATACAAGGATATCAAATTCTCAGCAAAAGATCATGGCAAACACCCATAAAGCAAAGCATGTCATGTCAAAGCTCATGAGCCATGTGTCCACTTCGGGGAGACTTCTCCACTGGTGAACATCATGCAACATGTTTTGCACCCAAATGTGAAAGATAAGACATTTTAAGCATAGACATGATGGATGGAGCATTTTTCAAGCATTATGCACTTCTTTTCAAGAATAATTCATTTCATGGTACATGAAGTGCCTTTGCGGCAAAAAGAAGCTTATGCTCCCCCATGAATGCAACATAGGCTAAACATTCACAATGATATCCGGCCTTTGGCCCAAATGCAAGAACAGGCATCCAAGCACAATCTAAGCATGAAAAGCACATTTAGACCAAACTCGTGACATGGATACACAACTACACACGAGTGGAGCAAATTTCATCGAAAATTAGTCAAGTTTAGCATTTATTTCAAAAGGGGCTATCTCACCACACATATATCTCAAATATTCCAAGAGCATAGCCTCACATCACCATTTCTCCACACATATAACCAATATCTCACAAATAGCCAAAGAGACTCAAATATGGCATATGAAAGAAGCTCATCATCCTAAAATGCAATATGACACAAATGCAACATGATATATGACAAGATGGCTATCCTACCATGGTTTGTACATCAAGCAAAGCATGTATATACATCAAAGTAAACATGGTATGATACATATGGTACAAAAAGGAAATCCCCCAAGAATCAACTAGAAAGGGCAACAAACCCCAAGTTCCCCCCGCAAGCGCACAAAGGTAGCTTGGTCGAGAGGCTTTGTAAAGATGTCGGCTAGCGATCTTGGGTAGGGACATGGCTCAAAACGATGGTTCCTTTCTCCACATTGTCCCTCGGAAATGATACCTCACCTCTATGTGTTTGGTTCGGGAGTGAAGCACTGGGTTTTTGGCTACGCTTATGGCACCGGTGCTATCACAAAGAAGTGGGATCCGGGTGCACTCCTCACCAAAGTCTCTCAAAGTGTAGGAAATCCACAACAATGGGAACAACAACTCGCGGCGGCAACATACTCCGCCTCGGTGGTAGACCGAGCTACACTAGACTCGCTTGCGGGAAGACCATGAGACCAACGAAGAACCAAGAAACCGACAAGTGCCGAAGTAGACTTCCTCTCGACTCGACAACCAACAAAATCCGCATCGGAAAAACCATGTAGAGAAAGAGTCGAGGAGGAAGAATACCAAAGGCCAAGACCAAGGGCGGATCGTAGGTACCGAAAATCCTCTTGACGGCCCTGTCGATGTGATGTCCTCGGCGAAGCCCGAAAACGAGCACACGGACACACGCCGAACCGTATGTCCGGCCTCGTCGCCGTCAAGTAGAGGAGGGAGCCGATCATGCTCCCGTACTCCCGCCGGTCCACCGGTTCTCCGTCCTCATCCGCATCCAAAGTGGCCGTACTCCCCATGGGAGTCGACATCGGCTTCACATCTTGCATCCGGAACTTCCTCGGCATGTCTTTTGTGTACTTGGTCCGGTGCACAAATGTACCGTCCTTCACTTGCTTGATCTCGCGGCCCGAGAAAATACCGCAACTCGCCCATCATGCTCATCTCGAACTCCCTGCTCATCTCATCCGCAAACTTGGCAACAAGGTTATGTGACGAGCCACCAAAGACAATATCATCCACGTATATCCGAACAATCGGCAAGTCATTTCCATGCTTGAGGAGAAACAAGGTTCTATCTACGGTACCCATCACAAACCCTCTCGCTCAAAAGAAAACCTCTCAATCTCCCATACCAAGCACGGGGCGCCCGTTTTAACCCATACGAGCCCTTTTCAACCCGTATACCCCGTGTGGGTACAACTCGCTCTCAAACCCGTGTGGTCGCTTCACATACACCTCCTCCTCTATGACCCCATTCGAAAAGCACTCTTCACGTCCATCCGAAACAACTTGAACCCTTTAGCCACGGCAAAGGCTAGAAGGATCCGAATTGCCTCAAGACGGGCCACGGGAGCAAAGGTCTCCTCATAGTCGATCCCCTCCTTCGACTAAACCCCCGAGCAACAAGTCCGGACTTGTTCCTCACAACCATCCCATTCTCTCCCTCTTTGTTCTTCCAAACCCACTTGGTTCCTATGGGATGGCAATTTGGAGGTGGTTCAACTAACTCCCACACCCGGTTCCTCTCAAAGTTTTCCAACTCCTCATGCATAGAATTGACCCGGTTTGCATCGGATAAAGCATGTCCAATGTCCTTGGGCTCAAAAGTAGCAACAAAAGCAAGATGAGCAAAATGAGAGGAATTCCTGGACCTCGACCGTGTAGTGCGTTCATTGATGTCTCCAATGATCTTCGACAGGGGATGCACTTCTTGAATCCGCCGGGGAGCCTCACGCCTCGAGACTACCTCCCCCTCAATGTCAGCTTCTCTCGCCTGGTCCTCTTGTTGCACCGTCGTTGTCCATGAAGTAGACGGTCCATGCTCCAAAGTGGTCGTAGGGGAAGTAGTGGGTACATGCTCAGCTTCAGGCGCATGGTTCTCCCCATCATCATCTCCAGCTTCATCTTTCTCCTCTTCAAAGAGGTCCTCGGCCATCTCTTCATCACCTGCACATTCAAAGCCAAGAGAGATACATGGCATTGTCTCGTCGAAGGTTACCTCGCAAGTCTCCATGATTTTGTTAGTCTCAAGGTTAAGCACCCTATAGGCTCTAGAGTGGTTAGCATATCCAAAGAAAATACCATCACTAGACCTAGCCTCAAACTTGTCGAGTTTTCCCTTCTTCAAAATAAAGCACTTGCAGCCAAAAACTCGGAAGTGACTCACCTTGGGTGCCCGACCATGCATAAGCTCGTAACGGTCTTCTTCTTGAAAGCTCTCAATAAAATCCGATTGGAAACATGACAAGCTGTATTGACCGCCTCAGCCCAAAACCTCCTAGGAGTCCTGTGCTCATCGAGCATCGTCCTAGCCATCTCACAAAGAGTCCGATTTTTCCTTTCCACGACTCCATTTTGAGGGGGCACAAAAGGGGTCGAATACTGATGTTCAAGACCTAGATCACGACAAAAGGCATCAAATCGAGAGTTCTTGAACTCAGAGCCATTATCACTGCGGATAGCTCGAATAGCATTCCCATGCCTCTCGTTTTTCAACCTCACGATTAGATCTCGAACAAAGCCAAAAGTCTCACTCTTATCCTCCAAGAAGAACACCCAGGCATAGCGAGAGTAATCGTCCACCACAACAAGGACATACCACTTCCCACCCACCGAGCGAACTCGAGCTGGCCCAACAAGGTCCATATGCAACAGCTCTGTCGGACGCTCGGTCATGACATCGGTCAGGGGTGGATGGGGAGTGGCTACCATCTTACCATGCCTACAAGGAGCACAAACCAAATCATTCTCAAACTTCAACTTCGGCAATCCTCGGACAAGGTCAAGACCACTCAAGCGGGAAACCAAATCAAAGCTCAAGTGTCCCAACCGCCTATGCCATTTCCACAAATCAGAAGAAGGACCGACCATCAAACGGCGAGCAGGACCCAAAGAACGAGAGAAATCAGCCACGAAAATCGACCCTCGGGGATGGTCATACGGACAAGATCACCTCGAGAATCAAGCAAACGAGACTCGCCGGACTTGAAACGCACCTCAAAACCTTCATCAAGCAACCGAGAAACCGAAAGCAAATTAAAACCCAAAGACTTCACAAGAGCCACTCTCTTCAATGTTACCTTGTCACTCACATGCACAACACCCTCGGACAAAGCACCCTACCTCGTCCATTGTCCCCAAATGTAATGTACATCTTTTCCTTCAACCGGGGTGAGGCCGGAGAACCACTTCTTATCTCCGGTCATGTGTCGAGAACACCGGAGTCGATCAACCAAATGTTCTCCAAGCCTCCCCGCCCGCATCAAAAACAAGAACGAGAATGAGCTAGCGACTCGACACCGGGGTTAGCACGGAGAAAGTTAAACCGGTGTCGAGCCATCTCGCTCAAAAGAGGGGTTAGCAAACATCACTCCCTTGCCACCAAACTTCCCATGTCCCATGGGAGGAGTACGAGCACCACGAGGGGGAAAACGTGGTCCGTAGTTCCTCCGGAACCCAAAGCTGCGATCATCTCCCCTGAACCCGTACTGAGGACGAGTAGGAGGACGTCCAGCAAAACCACCACGAGCCCGACCAAACCTCTCACCAGCACGCACACCATCATCTCTCCTGACAAACCTCTCACCACCACCACCTCTCCGTGTGGGACCCTGCCGACACTCCTCACACTTCCCACACCCCGTGGAAGTGGCACTCTAGGCTCAGGAATACCGCGAGACTGGCGATACCGTCCCGGTTTGCTTGCTCCCTAGCAAGCCTCTCATCCCTCTTCCTCTTGTAGCAAAACTCCGCAAGATGCCTCTCCTTGCCACAATACTCACACCCGAAGGGGATGGGTTTTGGTTTTGGCTCGGCTTCTCTCTAGGCTTCTCACCCTTCTCACCCACAAACTTCACTTTGGTTTCGGAAATCATTTGTCTTAGGTGGGAATTTGGGTGGATCTTGGGTTGTGTCAAGCTTGTTGCAAAGGTGGTTGGGTTTTGGTGTGAAAGAGTTCTTGGGTGCTTTTGGGAGTGGGACTTGGATCTCTCCGATCACCTCAAACTCGGGGTTAGACTCAACACACTTCTCGTACACACTCTCCCCGCTGTTCTCTCCCACTTTCTCACCCAACTTCTCAAACCCCAAACCACGACCATCAGCCCTCTTGAACTCCTCAATCATGATTTTCAACTGAGGTTCCTGCCCAGACAACCAACCCAACACCTTCCTCAAATAATCATTTTCCTCATAAATGACATCCAAACGGGAAGTAAGTTCAAGATTACGCAAAGTGACTTCATCACAGCTAGAACATGCATTTGCAACAGGAGATTTCAAAGATGCTTCCAAAGAGCTAATAGTAGAACGAGCATCGACAAGCTTAGCATGCATAGTAGGACATGACTTGCAAGCACCAAGCAAAGTAGGTCTAGCCTTAAGCTCATCGTGTTCGATCCTAAGAGCATCTAGTTGAGCCAAAATAGAAGCATTCTTCTCATTAAGCGAGTTTAATCTCATTCAACCAAGCATCACATTCAACACATTCAACATCATCGGGAGAAGTAGGAGCAAGTTTCAAAGAGTCATTCTCAAGTTTCAATTCAAGCAATTTTGACTCTAACTCTCCTACTTTCTCACTAGCATTCTCAAGCCGAGCCCTAAGATCTTTCCTCATCTTTTTGGCATCTCTCAAGCACACTATCACGGTTATCAAGCAAACCATTCAACCTAGCAATCTCGGCAAGCAAAGAGTCGGGATCACTTGTTTACCTCATCCTCCGAGTCGGAGTCGCCGTCTTCCTTCACACTCTTCTTGCTGCTCGAGCTATGGGCCATGCCACAAAAGCCCTCAAGCGCCACACGGCTCGGCTCGCCGAGGTTCCGCTTGCACTCTTCTTGCCACTGCACCTCCCGGCGTCTTCATCTTCGCCGCTTGAGCTTGACTGCTCCTCGCTTGAGCTTGAGTCGACGTCGCTCGCACCGGCCACCATCGCTCTTGCCTTGTTCTTCTTGTAGGTGCTCTTGCTCGGTCGCCGCTTGTCCTTGTCCTTGCTCTTGGACTTGTTGAATTGCTTGCCCTTGGAGGAGTACTTGTCTTCACGCCTCGGGTGCGCCTTGTACTCGTTCACCTTGTACTTGTTCTCCTCCGCTTCCGGGCACTCGGCGATGAAGTGGCCACGCTTGCCACACTTGTAGCACGTCCCTGAGCTCCGCCTTGCGTTCCTCCGACTCTCGTGTAGTCGTTCAAATCTTCTTGAGAGCAAGGCCAGCTCCTCCTCGCCCAAGACATCAAACTCCTCAACTGGAATGGACATAAGAGAGGACAAAGAAAACTGTCGACAAGAAGGGTTAGATTTGCCTTTTGATCCTCCCACAAGAGCAAGACTATGGTCAGTCGAGCCCTCATGCTTGGATAACATCTTCCTGTCAACCTCAGCCGACTTGAGCTTAGAAAAGAGGTCATCCAACTCAATAGTCAAATAACTCCCAGACTCCTTGATGGCCTCAACCTTAGCACCCCAAACATTTGGGTCCAAGACATGCAAGAGCTTCAAAGCCTGATCATGTTCGGAGTACGGAAAATCCTCAACATTAGCCTTCATGTTGTTCACGATGGCGGTGAACCTCTGAAACATCGCATCAATGTCCTCACCGGGAAGTGGAGTGAAATTCTCATATTGCATCCGGTAAGAGACAAAGAGGCGAGCCTTCACATGGTTATCACCACCGTGAGCAACCAACAACTTATCCCAAATTTGCCAAGCAAGATTCAAATGGCGAACACGCTCAAACTCTGGATCACACAAGCTCCGGCACAAGTGATCAACGGCTTTTGCATTAGCCTCATACTTGGCCTTGCAATCGGCATCGGTCACCATAAGAGTATGGATGTTGACCGGAATAGCATAGGTCTTGTCAAGCACAATAAAATCCAACAGCTTCCCTCGAAGAAAGATCATCATACGAGCCGCCCACTTGTGGTAACCCTTGCCATCGAAGTGCGGCGGACCGCCCCGCTCAACGTACGCCATCTTAGGATTCGAGACTTGTCAAAGTCGCAAAGAATCCGGCACCAAGCTACGATACCAATTGAAGGATGAGATGGCGACTAGAGAGGAGGGAGTGAATAGGAGCCGGTAAAAATTCTTCCCAAAGAACCCGGCCTATGCCCTACTCAAATCCTGGTCACACACAAGCGATGGATCGAGTCACACACCAATCGCCAAGACTACGAGGTTATGGATCAATCTCTAGTCCTAGGAACGATTCCTTGAAGCACACGCGGAAGCACAACTCAAAAAGCAAGGGACTTAGGCAATCTGGAAAGCACCGGGCGGACCGTCCGCAGTGTCCGGGCGGACTGTCCGCGAGGAGGGCGCGGACTGTCCGCGAGGAGGGCACGGACCGTCCGAAATTGCTACCCGAACCTCCAGTACTGCACTGAGAAAAACGGACCGTCCGTGATGGACCCGCGGACCGTCCGCCTCGTCACGGACCGTCCGACACTCTAGTACGGACTGTCCGCAAACTTCATGCACCAAAAACCCACCGACAAAAGGAATCGAAAGAGAGGCGCTCAAGAACCCGCAAGAACACGAAGAACGAAGTCGGGCTCGTCGGGCACCTCGCGGACGGTCCGCGGTGACCTCGCGGACGGTCCGCGGCTACCTTGCGGACGGTCCGCGGTGACCTCGCGGACGGTCCACCGAGTGCGAATCGGCACGGCCGAGGAACACGAGAAACAACCTCAAACTTCAATCGATGGATCTCCCAAACCACAAGGAGTCTTGAGACGAAATTTTGGTGAGATGATGAACACCCCAAGGAGAGGTTATGCACCAAAAATTACAGCCTCAAACATCCTACAACTCCCGGAATCGCAAAACCTTGCCAAGAACACTATGACCTCGGGTTCATCCAAAAGTCAACGAATCGAAGGCCAAATCCGGCGTTTGAGGGGTCAAGATCATCCACAAAGAGGCACAAAGCACTCACCCATGATCCCCTCAAAGAAATCCGGAGAGAAACCCACTCAAATCCGTGGAATCACACCGAGAGCATAGGCACCAAGAACAAGCACGAAAAAGACCACGAAAACACAACTCCGAATCTTCTATACAAACCAGGAAAGATTCACAAGGTCTAGCATGCCGCCCTAGCATCCATCCCTCTCAACAAATCTCTCATGAAGCTCTCATGCTAGCCTAGAGAAAATGGAAGGAAAAATAGCTACGAAAATGAGAAAGAGGAGGGAGGAAATGAAACCCTAAGTCGCGGAGAGAGAAGGCCATCAACACACACTCCAGGCTTATATATCGAGTCCCGCCGGAGTGGTAAATGACTCGACTACCCCTAACTACACTACGGCGATACAACCCACGTAGGGGCATTTTGGTAATGTTTGTGGGTCTTGCCATCGGACGGCCACGCCTTTGCCGCACCCCGCGTCCTCCCGACACAAGCCATGCGATCCCGCCGCGTGTCCTCCGCTTCGAAGCTTCCCGACACGCCGGATCCCGTCTCCGTCGTGTTGGGCCCTCGGACTTGGTTTTGAGGCCCAAACCAAGAAACCGTCCGCCGATGGTTTTGTGGGCAAACCACCAAACCCCGCGTGCCGGTCCGGCCTCCCGCCAAACCACTTGACTTGACCGCCACCGTGCACCGGCTCATCCGTCCATGACTTCGTCTTGCTTGTGTCGCCACCATGTGGCCCGCACCCGATCCCCGTCGTCCACCGGTCCCTCGAACCGAGCCTACTTGTCTCTCCATCTCCCCGGAGGCCCCTCAAGGCCGAAGACCTTTCGCGCCCGTTCTTCACCCCCAACAACACGAACTAGGCCGCGGCCTACACCCGCGCACTAAGCCAAGAGTCGGTCCAACACCCGTTGTCAATCACTCATCACTAAGGAGCGGTCATCCACCGACCACCGGGACGCTCTGGTCCTCGGAACGTCAAAAGAGTCTTGCAAGTGGAGAAGGAAGACATACTTGAGGGCAAGATCGACTCGCTCATGAGGAGGTTGGAGAAGATGGAGATGGAAAAGAAAGAGGCTCAAGACTTGAAGGCCGCCGAAGCAAGGTCCACATGCGAAGAATGTGGAGAGTATGGCCATGTCCGCAAAGATTGTCCGGAGGAAGCCAAAGTGCTCGACTACATGAGGAAGGGAGAATTGCCGAACTTCCACTACGGGCAAGGTAGGCCTCAATTTAATGCAAGCTCATCTATTCCTAGCGCGGTTCCGCTTCGGATACAATTGAAGGAGTTCATGGATGAGCAAGCTAAGATCAACAAGGACACCGTCACCAAGTTCAAGACCATAGACAAGGTGTTGGAGAACATCGATAGCAAAGTGACGGAGGTCGGAAGTTCCAATCATCAAGTGCTCAACATGATGAAGATGCTCGAGACGCAAGTTGGACAACTTGCGGGGCGCCTCACTAATGATGAAGGGAAGCTTCCGGGACAACCCAAATGTCCCGAATCGGCGAAGGCCATTCAAACACGTTCGGGGAAGGAGACCGAAGATCCGGAACGTTCCGCGGGAGCAAGGAAGCTTAAACCATCCACCGAGGTGGAAGGAATTGCTAAAGAGAAGGTTACGGGGATCGTCACCGAGGAACCCGAATTCGAGATGCCGGAGGATGACACGAGGATACCGCAACTCAAGCCACGCTACTTCCGAGGTAAACTTGACAACCACTTTGAGAAGTTTGTGGAAGTTGTGCGTAGACTTAGCATCAACATGCCATTACTAGATGCCCTACAAGTACCTACATATTCTCTTTACTTTAAAGACATACTTGCAAATAAATATGAGATAGCAACGCTCGGGGTAGATCATGTCAAGATGTCCGAGGAGTGTAGTGCAGCTATTGCTTATGGGCTAGAGAAGCAAAAAGACCCCGGGTGCCCTACAATTCCATGTTCAGTTGGTTCTTTCAACTTCGAGAAGGCGTTATGCGACCTTGGAGCTAGTGTGAGTGTCATGCCGAGGGATGTGTTCGAGAAGCTACGCCTACCGATGGAGCCTACGGGAATATGTTTGGAGTTGGGAGACAACTCCATTCGCTATCCCTTGGGCATTGCTGAAGATGTACCCGTGAAGATTGGACACCACTTCATCCCCGTCGACTTCGTTGTGCTCGAGATGGGAGAGAGGGAGAAGCCGCCGCTCATCCTAGGGAGGCCGTTCCTCAAGACCGTGGGAGCTACTATTGATGTTGGCAAGGGGGAGATCATGTTCGATATCAACGGAGAAAGGAGTTCCTTCAAGTTCCGTCCAAGGATTGAGGCATGCAACATGATTGGAGTGAAGGGAGAACCAAAACAAACGGAGGGGCTGAAAAAGAAGAAGGAGCCGAAAAAAATGAACGTAACGAAAATCAAAGAAGGTGTTGCATCCGTCAAGACAAAGGAAAAGAAGCCGCCTGTGAAGACCAAAAAAATGACTAAGCCAACTAAGCCGGAAGTCAAGCCCGCGCCCAAGATGGTGCGGAAGTGGGTACCCAAGATTGCAACGCCCGCAAAGAGCGTTGATCCGGAGTGATCAAGTGAAGAAGTCTAGCTATAGACTATAAACGAAGCGCTAGGCGGGAGGCAACCCGTTTCGTCAAGTCGAGTCAAGAATAAGCTACCGGGAGGACAACCCAATTCCAGGTTTTTCGAGTATTTTTAATAATTCAGTTTTTGAGTTTTATTACGCAAAGACATTAGACTTAGAAGTGGTTGAACATTATTAGAGACATAATTCTTGATTGAGTGTTTGCTTTATCATAAACCCTTTGCATGAACCCTCCTATGTGCTTGTTTGATTCTTTTCTTTTCGAGAAACCCTCAACCAAATAATTTCAGAACCTTAACTCAACCTTTCACCCTCATTATGGTGCTGAGGTTGACTTGTTTTTCATGCTAAAACCACACGAGTAGGGCCACGATTTATATTCAAGTGTTATAAAAATTCAGCACGTGATAGGACTCGCGTGAACATAGAAATCAAAGCTTTTGGTTGGTTATAAAAATCTTTATCCTTGGTTTCTCTAGGATTAGAATTTTTCTAAGCCCATTCTATTTTTTTTATTCAAAATCTTTCTTATTTAGCCAAAATTAGAACCTAAACCTATGCCCCCATGATCAAGCCGGGAAATGTTTGCTCTCAACCGATGAAAGCAAACTATACCGGTGAGACCGAAATCGACGTAGTCGAAAAATATTTTCGACTTACATTTGTTTTTAATGGTTTAAAAACTTCTCTAAAATTATGCTTGAGCTCTTGCATGGCTCTGAAAAATATTTTAAATTTCGAATTAGAGGAGTGCTTAACCTTAAACACACCTAAATGGAGGCAATCTAGTTTGAATTAATCATGCATGCACCATTGGATTCCCTTTTATCAACTTTCACCAATTCCACATGCAAAGGACAAGCATGGTGGGCAGCAAGCATCAACTTTGCAGGATTTTCATGGTGGCATGTGAAGCAAGTGGAGCTAGGGAGCATGGACATGACCCAAAGCATAGAGCATCAAGTGGGAGGACCAATAATTCAAGAAAAGGAGTGGACGAGAGCGTTTGGGCGGTGCAACTCGTGGAGCACGCGGGCAGGAAAGTTGCAGAGGCGAAATGATCGTGCTGGGAGAAAGACGCGGCGGGGAGGAGCCGGGAGGCCCCCGGGCCGGCCGGCCCCGGGCCGGCCGGCCTCACCTACTTAAGGAGCCCCCCGGCTCCCCGTTTTCTGCGAGCAAGCTTCCCTCTCCTTCCCTTGTTTGTGTGTACAAGTTTGTGTGCTCGGAACCTCCGTAGACTTAGCCAACCATCCCAAGCTTGATAGCTCAAGAAAAATCCACATCCTTAATCCACTCAAAGTCCACATCCGAAGCAAAGAGTTTAAGTGCCTAGTTTACCGGTTGCAACCCGGAATTTTAGTTGAAGAAAGAGTGCAGCAACCATGTGGAAGAAGACCACAAGTCTCTTCTCCAAGAAGAAGAGTTCGTCGTCGTCCAAGCCGTCATCAACCGCGTCTTCGAGGAGGCACTCGGTTTCCGAGTCTCCCCGGAGCATGGAGACGGACACGGCACCACCGAGGAGGAACGACGCTCTCCTCCTTGGTGGTATGAGGGCTGCGAGAAGCACTTCCATGAGGTTCACCGAACCTCGTGGGCACACGGAGGAGCAGCCCGCGCCACCACGACGATCGACTCGCTCAACCGCACCACCTCCTAACACCCCGACACACCTCTTCGTACGGCTTCATCATCTTGTCGGCGGAGGAGGAGGAGAGGGCTCGCCAATCTTGAGAAGAGGCTTGTGCCGAATGTCGAGTTCGACGACCAAGCACTCTACACCTTGAGTTTTTGCACCGACATATACTATATGTTGGGGCACCTCGGATGGGTGCTGTTTTCCAACGGAATATCGGTGGACACCCATTTGGGTTACGCCTTGGAAATTTTGATGACTATTGCACCCATCGTTGATGATGATGGGGTGCAAAGCTTGTCATTCCGGTTGGAGGGAATCGAGCAAGTGGTTCCCTACGAGCACGTTAGGGATCTGCTCGGATTCCACAAGGGAGCTCCGAAGAAAGTTGACGTGCCACCCGACATGTTGGCGGGATTTTGGAACATGATCTCCGGAGAAGCCCATCAACAACGCAATTGCATCCGCAACCCCATTATCCGGATATTTCACTCTTGGATGTGCAAGAGGATATTGGGGAGGATGAAGGAAACAAAGGTGACCGACACGGAGTTGAATTGGCTATACTCGGCTTTAATTGCCAGGCAGCCAATAGACCCCTCTTACCTCATGATCAACCGTTGGTGTTGTGAAGGAACATCGGGGGCGGGTAATATTGGTTCGGGGTGTTACCTCTCCATGTTGGCCTTTTCCTTGCGGCCAGGGATCGCAAGAAACCCCGCTCACCTTTTGCGTGGTACCTCTCTCGGTTTTGAGTATTTGCGGCAAGGCAAATATATTAGTGGAGATGAGAGAGGAGGTTCTCGATTGGCCATTGTAAACCTACCCCTTCCGAATGAGAGGCTTAGGCTTTTTACCGAAGGAAGGGAAGATTGGTTGGAAGAGGGACTACTTGTCCCTGCAAGGAAGAACAAAAGATGAAGAATCGTAGAGGAGGGAACATCCTCCGCACAAGCGAGTGGAGCACAACCCAATGTGCAACCATTCGGCGGGGTCCCTCCTCCGCCAAGTTATTACGGAGGGTCACAAGGACAAGCATGGGGGGGTGGTGCACCGGTACCCCCACAAAATTATGTTGTGCCCAACGCTAACTTCGCGGAGTCCTACGCTCATCATCCCCAACCACAACAAAGCATGGCCATTATTGGAGGGTATGCTGCAAGAAATGCTCAAAACATCGCAGCCATCCAATCTAACGTAGCTCAACTCGGTGAAGGCAACGCAAATATTGCCTTTGAACTTGGACGCCTTCACCTTGTGGAGCCAAATCAATTCGACGGAGGAAGCGTCCAATCGTATTATGAGCAAGGGTATTATTATCAAGATTATCAACATCAACCACCGGCGGAGGACTAGAAGATTTAGGAACTTTAGTTTTCTTTTCTTTTCTTTTTCTCTGTAATTTTCAGCTTTTGCTTATGTGTGTTTGCGTAATATTTTCTGTTTTTATTTAAATTTCAGCAAGCATGTTTGTTTATTTTCAGTATGTATTTCAACTTGATGTCACCATTAATAAAGGCACCACCTTGATTATATCATTGGAAAAGTTACAAAATTCGTGCCATGATAATATATGATTAAAATTGCAGCTTTGTTCATCTTTGTAATTGATTTATGCATGTTTAAGCTAGTGCTCTCTTAAAAATACAGATCTGAATTTAATTAAATGCTAGCTTAATTTTCAGCGGAGGTTATGATTAAAATAAAGACCCATAGTGTTTTATGTGCTCTCAAGTTATGAATAGATTAAAGATGTCTTTTATGCTCAAAAATATTGCTAACCTTGTCAAAATTATCACTTGTGTGTTGCTCAACCTATCCAAAGCCTTATATATATTTGAGTGCATAAACCTTAGTGTTCAAGATTTATTTTTGAGTGAGTTATTGCAGGCCATGATTTCTCTGGCTCGAGACTAAGAAGCTGGTCGTTCCATTTTTGCGTATCTATCTTTTTGCTAGCCTTTTATCCGTGCATTGTGTATCCCCGCATCGGTGATCTCACAAACTTCGCCGGATATCCACCCTTAAACCAAATATCTTTTTTTTGTGATTACCTCCTTGACCACAACCTATCGTTGAGAATGGATCATCAATTCAAGGAAGATCGCAAGACGGTGCCAACGTTGAAGATTTCAAGTATCTCTCCAAGGAAAAAATATTCCGGTACCTACCTTATTTTTCGCCTCTTTGCTCGAGGACGAGCAACGTCTAAGCATGGGGGAGGAGGTAGGTACGGTGCAGTTTTAGAGTTCAAAGGGGAATATTTAAAAAAATGATGAAAGAAAAAAAATCCAGGTGATACTCATGACTTTCATGGTGTAAAAAAATCAAAACTTCGTTGTGGAAGTCATGGACTGAATATATGACAAGAAAAAATAAATGAATGAATGAAAGAAAAAAAAGAATGAGAAATATGAGAAAGAGAAAAAATATATGTGCGTAAAGTAAACTCCCTGGCTCTCTAAAAGTGCATTCAAGGCTTCAAGTTAAAAAGATCCATTCTCATTTTCCAACCATGTGCAATCCGATAATGAGGACTTCCTTTGTGCCTCGGGATCACTCTTTGCCATTTGCACATGTCCACTTATCTAAAAGTGTGTGTATTTTTCTCTTTCCCCTCCTTGATTTAACATTATTTTCCAATGACCTTTTTGACGAGTCTCGGTAAGACCATGAGAAGCTTGTCTTGTTTTGACAACACCTCATTTATAAAATCTTGTTAGGACTAAACTTTCCCAAAGCTCCATATAAAGCCTACCACATATATATGAGAGGGAAAGGAGTAGAATATATAGGCTTGAGAGACAAGCGAGATGAGAGTTCATGAGCAATGCACGAGATGATTTAAATTTGTGAATTTGGTTTAGCTTTTCTTTATCTCGTTCTTTATTTCAAAAATTCTGAGATCTATTTAAAACTTTGTGAGCATGTTAATACTTGTGGGATAAGCTTAATAAGAATCTACCCTCCGTAGAGATGAAGGCTAGCACATTATGGAACTTTAATGAATTAAAATTTTGAGAGCATTATGTTTTCTCATGTGTAATCAAGTGCAAGGTTTAAACATTGTTTTGCAATAATGATATCCATCGAAGGCTTACTCGAGGACGAGCAAGGTTTAAGCACGGGGGAGATGTTGACGGTGAAAATCCGTCAACCTAGCCATGAGTTTACCTTCGGTGTTGGCATGAGTTTTATACCTTATCCATTGGTACTAACCCCCGTGGTATAACAAGTTCACATGAGCATGTCGGTTTTGGAGTTTAATGTTTATGCAGGGTTTTAGCGTTGAATGCAAGACTTTCGGGATAAGTTCATCAAGCACCTCATGACAAGACCTTGAAGTCCCGAACAAGTCATGCAATGAAGCAAAATTAACTCCAAGAAGCCGGGGACTTGATCCGAGAAGACGACGGACTCCGGGGACACGACCCGGAAAAGTCTTGAATCTTGCAAGACAAGGAGTTGAGTCCAATTCGGAGAGAAACCGACGACATGGACCTACATGCGAAGGGGGAAGCATCCGGAAGCAAGGGAACCGACGTCGGGCAAAGGAGCCCACGGGGCCGGGCCTAAATGGGCCCGGGCCGGCCGGCCCGATCCGGTCGGCCCCCGAGCCCATTTAGGGCCTAAATCCGTCCTCCTTTTCCCTAGCCGCCAATCGGGCTATTTATAGTCCCCCGACCGAGAGCCACGCGAGAGAAGATTTCGTCTTCGGCCGCCGAGAAGCGAGAGAAGAGAGGGACACCGTCTCGGAGAGGAGAGGGTCGAGCTAGTTGACTAGGGTTCCCCTAGCCGACGTGGGAACCTTGCACGGAAGACCACGTCGGAGTTCCGGAGCTAGAAGCAAGATCAAGGAAGGATCCGGTGGTGATCTTGTGTATGTATCATTGTTATAGTTGAATTATCAAGTTGAATCTTTTCCCGGCGATCAAGTGTTTCCTCGAAGATTTCGTTTTTCGATCGGCTTTGCTTATTTCAATTCTATTCTCGAGATAGATTACATAGGGTGTTCTTGTAGCCGCGGTGGCTAGAGGTACACGCCGGATCTTCCGAAAGAATCTTGACTTGCCTTTTGACTCGCCCTAAGCTCCCCGCATGAATAGGGATACGTTGTGACGAACGGGGGTCTCGAAAGGCGGATGTTTTCGGATTTGGACGGGAAACCACGATTTAAAGAGGCTTTTATTAAGATTCGATTTGCTACTTCTTCTCTTGCTTGGAACTTCAACAAAAGGCTTATCCCGATCCCTCTAGATCGGTTTATCTACCCAATCTTACTTTGTTTTCTCCGGTTTTTAGTAGATTAGATCTGTTTTGTGTCTTTAACTTAGATGCATTAGGTTCTTTATCGAAGATTACAGTTATTTGGCTTTAATAGATTAAGTCTTGCGTCACACATTTGTTCCACGGATTCGATACCTTGGGTTCACCACTCGAGGGAAGAAGGGTCCCTTGACTACGACGGGAGACTTGTACGCTTGCGAGTCACGAACGAACTTTGATACAATTATTAACCGTCAACAAACCCCAATGGTTCTTGTACGTCGGGTAGCGGTGATCTAACGCTACCACCGCCCACGACACTGACCGAAACTTTCGTAGCAGCGCATACCGACGTGTTGTGCCAGATCCTGCAAGTACAAAAGCGGATGGCTCAACAACTACAGCAAATGCCGCCGATGCAACAGAAGCTCCGACCTTCCAAGCCCTGTTCACCCGAAGTACCTACCCAGAGTGACATAAACGCCATTGTTGGTGCAACTCAGCTGTTGGAGGGGCAGAATTCCATGCTGAATCAGATGGTGTACGATGTCATCCAAGGACGTTATGGGAAACCATCTCAAACTAGTTTGGCAAACAGTCTCTCTCAGTCTTTATCTGCCTCTATGGTCGAACAGGACCGGTTGTTATCTGTTGGTGGAGTATGTTAATCAAGACCAACCCCAGACCTCCGACTCCATATTACCACTCTCTCAACTACCAATGGATCTTAGACAAGAAGAGAGGGCAAATCGAGGCAACAAGCGAGTACTACCTGAGGTAGATGTAAGTGAGTGGGAAATTACCTGTAAGGAGACTCATCCGCGTGAGGGCAAATGAAGATGTGACACTAACAAGGCCGCTCAACTCCCTGTTGGTGAAATGCTCTCGCAAGCCCCGAGGTTAAGAAAGAAAAAGAAGAAGAAGCTCCACCTCATCAAGAAAGGCCAGCAACAAATTTCCAAGCCCGGAGACCTTCCACCCCATTTGTGCTACTATTGTGGACAACCTGGGCATTTCTTACGTGATTGCCCAAATCTCCAGCATCAGGATCAGAACCTCGGAGCAGCTAAGTGTGCTCACGGCAAGAATCCGATTTTCAAGGAAAGCCAGACCGACTTAACTCTATGGGTAACACCTCTATCCAAGAACAATTTCCCCACTTCATCTCGTAAATTCGAATCTCGGGACGAGTTCTTAAGGGGGGTAGGCCGTGACACCCCAGGTTTTTAATTAGCGTCATTAACGCTAATGACCGAATCAGCCGAGTCAAACCGGCCAGCACTGCTAAAACCTAGGTCAACCTGGGTCATCACCTCGAAAACCCCGCCAATGAACCCTATTGAACCCCTCGACCAAATCCACACACACTCGTGGTCAACCCTTGGTCAAAGACACGGTCAAACCTGGCTTAACCATTGACGTCGACGAATGCCGTCTGGAACTTTTGCCACGTTCTCCAAATTTCACTTAAACACTTCAAAATCTACCTTTATGAAAGTGGTCCAGCTTGTTGAGGGACACAACTTTCATGTAGATTGGCATTTCAAATTTTGAGTGGAAATTGGTACTGACACTACCTTCTGTTTACCGAAACATGGTGACATTCAAAGTTTGGCAGCGTTTTGTGCAAAATCCGTGGAGAAAAACACTATACCGCCTTTGTGAAAGTGGTAGAGGGTAGTGAGATCTACATCTTTCCTGTTCACTGCTTGGTGCACTTCTGTTCAAATATTGGGAGAAAAACCAGCTCGAAGTAGCCTAAGCCGAAATTGTGGCGCATGAACCAGGCCGCGTCGCGACGTCGCCGCGCGGCGCGCCGCGCGTGCCGTGCCACGGCCGTCCGCCGCCCTCGGCTTCCGGGCCGCGCGCCGACCGAGGCCACGCACCTTCCAAAGGTGCCACGTACCCCAAGGGCCCCTTGAAGTTTCACCTGCCACGTGCCACACGACCCCTCTCCGGACGCGCAGCACCCCTCGGACCGCTGGTCAGTCCGCGCCTCACCCTGCCGCGCACTCGTACTGAGGCCGGCGCACGCTCCTAGAGGTGTCGCCATCGGTCCCCTGGGTCGCAAGCAGGCACGCAAGTCGCCCATAAAGGGGGCGCTGCCCTTGCATCCTGCGCAGAGCCGTTTCCCCGCTCCTGTCCTCCGTTGTACCCGCCATTGGGGCCGCCACGGCGAACCTAGGGTCCGACCGGCCGATTTCCCCAACTAACGTGCCCTCCGCCTTCTCTGGCACCTACTGATGCTCGCCGCCTTGCTTCCGTGTTCCACCGAGCGACCACCTCGCCGGAACGCCTGCTCCAGCGGCGACCGCCGCCTGGCGCTGCGAACCACCCCCGCCGGCAGCCTTTCTCCACCAACCGAGCCCACAAAACTTTCTCCGGTGAGCCCCTAGTCAACCTCCCCGCCTTCCCCGGCCAAGCCCGGTGATGAGCTCGCCGGAATTGCGCCGCCCGCGTCGGCCACCGCCCCTAGGGGCCACATTGCGAGGTGGGAGCTCTTTCTAAGGGCTGAACCGCAAAGTAAGGGCATATTTGTAAGATCCTGAAACTTTCCAGGGACCTGCGTGCAAAAGTGAATTTCAAATAGTATTGCTGTTTTGCTGATTCTTGTAAATTCCGTAGAAAATTGTAGAAAAATCAGAAAATGCATACCTATTTTGTTGGATTCGTTGTAAAAACTACTACAACTTTTGTTATTCTCGCCTGAGCTAGTTCCTGATAGTTTTTGCATGACAAATAGAAATGTGAAACACCTAGATCTGCAATGTCTCAAAAACCATATGTCCTCTTTAGCTAAGTTTTGGATATGTTGTGTGTTATGTCATTCCCAGCTCCTGTGCCAAAAATTGCACAAAGTTATGATGTAAATGTTTTTATAAAAATTGTTTTCCATTTCTACAGGATCTGCATAAATGCTTTGTGTAGATAAAAATAATTAGATTTTTGCACCCAACTTTTGCATACTGTCTTGTTATTCCAAACACACCTCTGATGAATTAATCACACTTTTATAACCAACAGAAATAGTTATTCTTGAATTATGTTTGATTTTCTTTGAAAATACATAACTCAAGTTTCATAATAGTTCTAGGTGTATGTGCTGCATCCGAAGGCTAGTTTTGGACCATATTTCATGTGTGAGAAAGTTTGGATCATTTCGATGAATATTTATTTTTGTGTGCATTTACGTTGTCCTTCTAGCCAGCTTTTGTTATTTTCAAAAATAATTAATTCTAGCTATCCAAAGCATGCATGTGTGTCCAGTGGCTTGTTATAGGTGTTTAGTGTTAATACACACTTCCACTGAATTTTATTAATTAATTTCATGAATAAAAGCTGTGAAGGCCATTAAGGGCTTAATAGTCTTTTAAATGGGAAAAATCACCAACCCATCTTTCATAACCTTGTGTGTGGTTGTAAATCTTTTTAAAAGGCTAAATATACCCACCCACTACTGTTTGTGAAGTTAAATTAAATTAGTTACATATATATGTACACAGTCACTATCAAAAAGAACATCTAATAAAGAGCTGCATATTGTTCCTTTTGGAAGAGTATGCTGAATGTATTTCTTATCTAGGTGAATGTGTCCAACCAATGCATCCCATGGTTGTCAATTATTGTTGTGGTTAATTAAATTAAAAATTGTCGAATAAATCTTGCATTTGCATCTTCGTGTAGAACTTTCCTCCAGTGGACGTACGCTCGTGCCGGAAGGAGGAGACGAAGGTGCCGACGAAGAGCTGCAGCACGTGGACGTAGCTCAAGACCTAGACCCAAGTCCAGAAGGGCCCAAGGCTAGCCTTGCCATTGAAGGCAAGCCCCGGATCATTAACCCCGTCTCTTAAAATTATGCAATTATGTTGGCTAGGATTGTGCATTTACGTTTCAGTAGTCGAATTGAAACCCTAGATGTATGATCCCTATGTACCTATGCTCTATCACTAGTATTCTAGGTCGATAGTTGCTTTGCTGTAGGACTGGTACAAGTCCAGTGATGTTCGTCACTCGCGAGAATAGGTTCTTATGTTGGAATCATAAGATCTTTATAAATGGATTGCTCATGTGTTAAGAGCATGGGATTGGGCTCCGGTTTAGTGGCTTTCATGGGCTAAGCTTTTGAACGTACTAAGCACTTGCCGGGAATGGGACCGGTATGGCTAGTACCTTAATGAGACGGCGCGGGAGCTTTTCCCTACTACTCTTGAGTATTCACCTAACCGGATAGCTACCGGGAAGGGGGGTGTTTGTGTGACACTACCGTAATGATGGAACTGGTGAATATTGTTGAATGAATTAATTGCTTGTCCAATTCTTGATTGAACTAGATGGCACATTTAGAAATGATAATCAACTAGAACTCGTGCTAAAATATTGAAAGTTCACTCGTTCCAAAAAAACCCACCACAAGAATGCTTATGCTCCTAGGCCAAACCCACTTAGGAACCGACTAGACACAACCCCATCTCACCCATGTTTGGGTAAGTTTAAGAGTGACTTGGGAAACAAGTTTTTTGGGAAGAAGGGAGAGAAACCGAGTGACGAGGAGCCACAACCCAAAGAGAGCCCAAAGCCAAAGCTAAAACCAAAACCCTTCTATTACGAGTACTGTGGTAGGGATGGGCATCTTGTTGAGTTTTGCTTCAGGAGGAAGCATGAGAAGAGGTTTGCTAGAGAGATGGCAAACAAGGATAGGTACCACCCTTCTTGTGGTGTGCTTGAGCCTCTTATGCTGCCGAGAGGTGATGGTGTGGTGTGTACCAATTAACCTCAAGAGAGGCGTGAGTTTGTGCCTCGAGGTGTGCAACCATAGAGAGATGGTGTTAGGCGTGTTCGGTTTGGGCGTGGTGAGTTTGCTAGACATTCCGTCACTCGTGGCCAATACAAGTATAGGGGGCACGATTATAGCATTAGGTCCTAGAGGAGCTATGGGCAACAGTCTCCACTTCGTGATGCGTGTAGTCCTCCAAGGAGACATGTGGGTGTTCCACCTAAGATTGGTAGGATGGATTTTGCTAACCCCACTTTTGAGCAAATGGCACGATACTAGTTTGATTCATTTTGTACTAACCCCAGTGTTGAGTCGTTTACTCACTCTCGCTCCCGTTTTTTATATTGCGGGTGGGAGGCATGGAGGGCTTTTGGTTGATCGACTTCGGTTGCTCTCGACACATAACCGAAGATCAAAGGTGGTTCTCCAGCCGCACCCCGGTGATGACCAAAGAGTACATCACTTTTGGGGACAATGATAAAGGTAGAGTGCTTTCTGTGCGCACGGTGAAGGTGAGCGAGTCTGTGACTCTTAGGCGTGTTGCTCTAGTCAAGTCTTTAAGGTTTAATTTTCTTTCGGTTTCCTAGTGTTGACGGATAAAAGACGTATCCACCTACGATCCGCAAGCATACGGACCTACACCTTTTTCACCACGGGATTCCCTAGGTTCTTGTCAATCCGCGGAGCAAGGGGATTACAAGTGTTTGATCTATCTTTACTCACTAACTTACCCAAACCCTATCAATGGTTAAACTAAAAAAGGACTACACTACACTAGAGAGAACGATTAAGCTAACAAGATAAAAGACACTCGCCAAGATTCTACGATACTCGAACATGCAACCGCTTATAGCATGAAAACTAATCTAATCTACCGGGGGTTGTGACCACGGTTTCGCCCTCCCCCCCCCCGTACCGTCACTACACGGAGGTATTCGTGACTAGACCTATGATGGACATGGTGGGAGCATTGGGGCCTTACTCCCTTTACGGCATGGTAGCTAACCTTAAGCATTAAAGCATATTCAACACAAGATGATAGATAGATATCCGAACAACGTAGCGATTACATCTCCAGATCGATTACAACCCATGGACAAAAGAGAAGGTTACCCCATCAAGGTTCTAGACATGACACCATTGATCATGGTGACGCTTCTGACGGTGTCTTCTTCCTTCTCCACTTGAGGGTGCTTCCTTTGAGTTGAGCGATCCGCCTCCAAAGATGTCCCTCCTCTCTCTCTAGCTTCTGGATGGCCTCTCGGTGCGAATGGCTCTCTCTATTGTGAATGGCGGTGCCTCCACGAACTTAGGGTTGAAGATCCTTCGCGTGCAAGGAAAGGGGGGGGGGCGAACCGACCCTGGAAGTGGGCCAGGCCGGCCGGCTTGGGCCGACCAGCCCAGGCCCATCTCGGCCCGGCTCGGTCGGCCCTTCGCTCCCGTGGGTCCTCTTGTGTGTCTGCACTTTTCCCCCTCCATTTGCACTATTTTGACGATGTCATCCATGCGTCCAAGATGGAGGTTCTCTTTGCATGAAGTTCGGTCTTTTACACTTCAATCCTCGGGGATGTTTCTTCGTTGCACTTTGGCCCTTGCCACCATTGGAAGTGATTTCATCAAGTTCATGAACACGAACAAGTCTCGTTAATTGCTCCTTTGAACTTGTTATGAATCTGTCCTTTATGTCCATGTTTTCCTACATAAACATAACACTTCCAAATGCACACACAAAGATGAACTTTTTATATGATTAGTGTGCCTAGTGGCGGGTTAGTTCCATAATCAAATACAAACCAAAGTGTAATGAACATGTTTGGTGTACCAAAATACACCGGCAACATCTCCCCCACGCTTAGATCTTGCTCATCCTCGAGCAAGTAATCGTAAAAGAACTTTGTCCAAGGTGTTGAAATCGTGATCCGCTAATTCTTTTTTCACAAACTAATCAATCATTTTTGTTTAATACAATAAACATAAAGCAATGATCATCATGCATAAACATGGGTGTTTAGAATTTTTACCACATCAATATTTACCCCACAACTCAAACTCTTCATTCGAGGTCTTCAATTTCAGCCATGCTTACTTCTTTGCTTCCATCGGAGGGTTTTCATTATTTTTTTTCAAAAATAAATCCTGCAACAAGTATTAGACAAATACCTTTCTCCAAGTTCTCACACGTCGCTCATATGAGGTGGCTATCCTAAACAATTTTTTAATAAAACTCTAACCCCCATAAGTCTCTCATGTAACATGTAGAGTGGAGCTATAGGTATGGCTAGCACAATCAACACAAGTGTTGACAAGCTAAGAACTTCCTCTAATGGTTGTTTACCTTTAAAAGGCAATGATCATGAGAATTAAACCATTTGTGGCGATATCAAGGATGAGAAGATATAGAATGGTGGACATGTGCAAAGGCAAAAGAAAATAAGACTACGAGGCACCAATGACGTCCTCGTTGTCAGATTGCACGTGGTTGGAAAAAGAGTGGAAGTTTCATCTCTCGACAACATGACATTCTTCCTTGCATTTATTCATCTCTCACATGATTCATCCACTTCATATCTTTCTTGCCATTCCTCTTCCTTTCTTGTCTTTTCTCTCTCTTTTTTTCTTTTTCTCTTTCATTCTCTTTTTCTCTTTTCTCTTCTATTCACATATTTTTCTCTCTACTTTTCCTTCTCTTGAGACAATCTGATTTTTAAAATAAAACTATGCTAGAGACGAGACGAAACTTCGAAAAAGGTTGTGTTCAAGGAATACAATGTACAAAGGAGATATGAAGGTTTGGGTATGGAATTCGGCGATGTACGAGACTTCCGATGTGAAAGTGACGTTACCGAATGCATGACGAGGTTAGCAATAAAAGATAAGTACAAGGACATGATTATTGCTCAAAATTAAAACTTCCAAGCGAGAAAGATCCTAGCCCAACTCATTATGCTAATGGAACTTATGGTGGAGCAAAATTAAATTAGGCTTTGTATAGGATTTTTCTTAAACTCTCAACTTGGAAAAAGAGAATTTGCTAACCTTTATTACAAGGGTTTTTTCAATAATTTTCAGATTTAAATTCCTCAAAATGTTAGCATCGAACATAGCACAACCAAAATATAAATCTCTAGATCAAGCATGATGCGTCTACTTTCAGAGGTAGAAACTCCACTAAGCACCACGGTAATTTTTTCAAACCAAACACTTATGTTTATTTATCGAAAATTAAATACGAACAAACAAGTAAAGTAAGAAAAGCATCACAAGAGACAATAATTTAAATGACTCTTTTTATTTGATTTTCTTTGACACAAACACTAACTTTAAGACACTCCAAACTTTCAAAATTTTCAAAACTCATAAAACTTAAGACTCTTAGACTCTCACACTCTCACGAAAACTAAACCAAACCAAAACTAAACTTAAAGCAAACGGCTAGCTAGCTAGCACTCCCCCCACGCTAAAATCATATGATGTCCTCGTCATATCTTACAAAAAACCGAAGGGGAAAAACTAAACCTAATGGTACTTCCCGAAACTATTGCACTACTTTCCCTTCGTGTTCCCCACCATGCTGAATAACTTCCGCACCTTGCGATTCCAAAACTTATAGTCATCTTCGACCACGCATTTCACATCTTCCATGCGTTGCCTCATCACCTCCATGGCCTGAAAACATTTGTCGACGGATGCGTAGAGCTCCGAGACGGAGTGACAGCAAGCCGCACAACACATCGGATGCATCCCGAAAGGGTCGTCATCACTAGGGCCTCCGCCATCGCCGCCATCGTCGCCGTCGTCGTTGGGGCCTTCGGGAGTCTTCTCCTTGGGCACCTCTCCTCAATAATACAAATCATTATCATCTCTTCCAGTGACCGCCCATGAGCTCGGGCTACGATCATCGGAATAGTCACTCCCCCATAGTCTTTAGGCTCGTGCGACACCTCCTTCTAATCCTTCCTCTTCATGCCTTAGATGCGCGCCGACCTTCGAACGGGAGTAGGGAACTCCTCCTCTTTGTCGGGGTTGCGAGATGCGATTGCTCCGGTCGGGACACGCCCTCCACAACGGATGCGAGTGGTCCTCTTGATCTCCATTGGTAGCTTGAGCTCGCATCGCTTCGCCTCCTCCACCGATGGCTCCTTGTCGCCTAGCTTCATCTCGACACTCTTCGAGGACATCATGGCTGCTATGTGGGTGCAAAAGAATGCAAGATGGGATGGATTCCCAAGCTCCCATCTCGGCCAATTAAAAAGTCTGAAAAGGGATACTCTAGAAACCACATTTTCCTTTTTCAAACTTCCTTTAAAATTTTTTGACCAAAGAAGGAAGTCGAAAAGCCATGTCCCAGGGAAAAACCGGAGGCGAACCGCCGCCCGGGCCCCTTGGGCCGGTCGGACTGGGCCGACCGGCCTTCCTCCATTTGCGGGCCGGTTCGGTCCGGTTTTCTGTGTACCCCTTTAATTTCGCATTTTCAGCCCATGAGAAAAAGATGGCCCGGTAAAACTTTGCGAGAAACTCCAGAAATTAAAGGAAAAACTATTTACAAAATGCACACCTTGTTTTACGTCCTAGGCTAGAAGTTCGGGCTCCTCTTCCATGGTGAAGACATCAATATGGTGAAGAGGCACAACGTCGGGTTCGTAGTAAACCTTAAGCCATTGACCATTCACCATGAATTGATCACCTTTCACATCCATGATGGTTACTGCTCCATTGGAGAGCACGGAGTGAACAATGTAAGGTCCATCCCACTTTCTTTGCAATTTCCCCTTTCCGAGGGTTTTAAACCTCGAATTTTAGAGGAAGACCTTATCTCCTTCTTTGAATTCCTTTTTCTTCAACCTTTTGTCAAACCACCTTTTGATCCTCTCCTTGTATATGTTCGCATTTTCATATGCCTTCAACCTCATCTCCTCTTGCTCGCTTATTTGGATTCTTCGCTTTACCACCACGGCATCCAGATCGAGGTTCATCTCTTTGATCGCCCACTAGGCTTTATGTTCCAACTCAACCGGAAGGTGACAAGCTTTGCCATAGACGAATTGATAAGGGGTCATACCTATTGGTGTCTTGAACACCATTCGATATGCCCACAAAGCTCCATCTAATTTATTTGACTAATATTTGCCTCCCTTCTCTATGGTTTTGTAGAGGATGCTCTTTAATTACCTATTCGACGTTTCCGCTTGTCCGTTAGTTTATGGATGATAGGCCGTAGAGATCCTATGTTCAATTCCTAACTTGGACAAGCACTTTTTGAAATTCATCCCGGTGAAGCGAGTTCCTCCATCGCTTATCAAGATTCTCGGAGTACTGAAACGAGGGAAAATCACGCTCTTGATCATTGCAATGGACTCCTCCATGGAAGCTTTATGACATGGCATGGCCTCTACACACTTGGATAAATAATCAACCATGACTAGGATATGTTCGAATACATGTGAGTTTTTGAAAGGCCCCATGAAGTCTATTCCCCACACATCGAATAAGTCGATTTTTAGATTATATTTCAAGGGCATGGAATTTCTTTGAGAAATATTCCCGGTTCTTTGGCATTCGGGGCATAAAGCAACGTATGTTTTAGTATCTTCATGCATCTCCGACCAAAAGAATCTGCTGGACCACACTTTTGCTTGGGTCCGAAAATGGCTATAGTGTCCATCGTACTCCACTGAGTGGTACTTTCTCAAAATTTCTTGCCTCTCTTCTCTTGGCACACATCTTCTCATGACTCCATGATTGCCAAGTTTGAAGAGGACAGGTGCATCCCAAAAGTATTTTCAACTTTCGGAGATTATCCTCCATTGAGGGTTTTTATCTAAATGATCAAGAGGTATCTTCCGAATTGTTCGAATGATATCAATCATCCAAGTGTCTTTATCGAGCACTCGATAGAGATGGTCATCTCTCATCTTGTCTTCTATGGGCTCTTTATCTTGTCCACAATTCATCCTAGACAAATGATCGGCCACAGGTCATCTCTCATCTTGTCTTCTATGGGCTCTTTATCTTGTCCACAATTCATCCTAGACAAATGATCGGCCACAACATTCTCCACCTCCTTCTTATCACGAATTTCAACATCGAACTCTTGGAGAAGAAGGACCCAATGAATCAACCTTGATTTAGCCTCCTTCTTAGCAAAGAGATACTTGATGGCCGCTTGATCAGTGCAAACAATGACCTTCGAGTTCACAATGTAAGATCCGAATTTTTTAAAGGCGAATACCACCGCTAGCAACTCTTTCTCCGTAGTGGCACAATTTAATTATGCCTCATTAAGAGTTTTACTAGCATAGTAGACGGCGTGAACTCGTCCTTCCTTTCTTTGACCTAAAACCGCTCCTACGGCGTAGTATCTTGCATCACACATGATCTTGAAAGGTTGGCTCCAATCCGGAGGTTGAATAATGGGAGCACTCACCAAAGTGCTTTTCAAGGTCCGGAATGCCGCTAAGCACTTCTCATCAAAGTCAAAAGCCACATCCTTTTGAAGGAGATGCGTTAAAGGCTTAGTGATCTTTGAGTAGTCCTTAATAAATCTTCTATAGAATCCGACATGACCTAGAAAGCTCCTCAAGGACCTAACATACGTCAGAGGTGGGAGTTGCTCAACCATCTCCACTTTAGCTTTGTCCACTTCTATTCCTCTCTCGGATATAACATGTCCGAGCATTATGCCTTGCTTAACCATGAAGTGGAATTTTTCCCAATTTAGCACCAATTCTACCTCCGCACACCTAGTGAAGACCTTATACAAGTTTGCAAAGCAATCCACGAATGTCCTCCCATAAACGAAAAAATCATCCACGAACACCTTGACAATTTCTTCGATGAATTCCGAGAATACGGCCATCATGCAACGTTGAAAAGGGGCCGGAGCGTTGCATAGACGAAAGGGCATCCTTTTGTATGCAAACGTTCCATAAGGGCATGTAAATGTTGTTTTGTGTTGATCGTCCGGGTGAATGGGAATTTGCAAGAACCCCGAGTACCCATCGAGAAAGCAAAAATAAGCGTGGTTTGCTAATCTCTCGAGCATCTCGTAGATGAACGGTAAGGGGAAGTGATCTTTCTTCGTCGCTTTGTTTAGCTTTCGATAATCAATACACATCCTCCACCTGATCACGGTTCTTTGCGGTATTAATTCATTCTTCTCATTCTTCACCATGGTTAAACCACTTTTCTTCGGTACACACTGTACCGGGCTCACCCATTCACTATGCGGAACCGGGTAGATGATTCTGGCATCAAGTAACTTGATGACCTCTTTCTTTACCACCTCTTGCATGGCATGAGTTAGCCTCCTTTGGTGGTCCACTACGGTCTTACATTGGTCTTCCATAGGTATACGATGAGTGCAAAAGGCTGGGCTAAGTCCTTTGAGATCGTTAATCGAGTATCCAATCACCTTCCTATGCTTTTTCAATAAATTCAGCAACTTCTCATTTTCTTCGGGACATAATTCATCGCTCACGATGACTGGATAAGTCTTGACAGGGCCCAAAAATTCGTACTTTAATCCATTGGGCGAAGGTTTAAGAACCACCTCGGGCACTTGTGGCTCCTCGGGTTTAATATCTCCTATGTCCTCGTATTTTTCTTCCTCCGCGCTTCCATCTTGTGGTTCTGATCGTTTTGTTGCTTCTTCTAGTTCTTAATCTTGTTGATCATTAGCTTGATTCTCCATTGCCCTTTGTAGCGGGTCTCTAAGGGTTTCAACGAAACAAAGACTATCTACCTCCCCTACTTCTTCGTCTTCAGGAGGAAAAGGTGAAGGGTGTTTAGAAACGCGAAGAAAATTATATGTGTACTTCTTTCCATTAAGGTTCATTGTTGCTTTGCCTTTTCCGGCATCCAACACAGCATCAAACAACTTAAGAAAGGGCTTACCTAGGATTATGTGATCATGATTACTTTGGTAAGCATCAATAACAAAGAATCGATTGGTATACATTTTCCAGAGATGTTTACATTCATGTTGCAAGCAATACCTTTTGGTCTAATAGTTCTACCATCTCCCATGATTAACTTTGTTGATGTTGGAGCTAAGTCTAGCTTGTGGTCTTGAACTTTATCGTAAATTTTAGAAGATAGGACACTTACTTGGGCTCCGATGTCGCACAAAGCTTTGCATTGAACTCCATTGATCTCGCAACTCAAGTGTGGTGCTGTCTTCTCTTCTTCTCGGATCCTATCGAGTAAACTTCGGCGAGGCGAGCATATGGCGATGCTTCGGGCTTGATCCCTGCGAATCTTTTCACCTCGGATATATGTTCCAGATCCACTTCATCATCTCCAAAGAGCTTTTGAAAGATCTCACCGGTGGTTTCAAGGTCATATGAATCTTCTGCTTTCTTTTCCGGTGGGAACTCCGTTTCCAACGATCTTGCCATCCCCTTTTGGTTATGGAATAGTCTTCTCTTGTCTAATACTTCCCTGTAATCGATTGGAACCCAATCCGTTTGTTCGAACTTCCTTAATGGCTTCACGCTTGACATAATTCTCTTGTTTGTTTCAGTTGATTCGGCGAAGTCAACGCTCGGGGTAGTTCTTGACTTGATGTGCTCTCCTTTAAGCTTTCCCGGGATTGGCTCCTCTTTTTTGACTTCCGGGGTTGCCTCTTTAGAAATTTCAGCACACTTCTTCATCCTTGGATTGTATTCCAGCTCACCTGCAAGTCTTGTTTCCCAATCTCTTCGCATGGCCGCCGCTTTACTAATCTTTTGGAAAAGTTGAGCGGCTTCCGTGAGTGTTTTCTCCATGAGATCCCTGCCTGCACACATTTGGACGTGTTGCATGCAACTAGGGGTTAGGGAAAAGAAAAATGTATGCAAGAGTACGTCACTGGAGAAGCCGAGTTTTGGTCCTTGTTCGATCAACTCATTAATCCTATTCCAAGCATGGTTTATCCCTTCCTCTTGTCCTTGCATGGAAGTGATCAATTGCCTCCTTAGATGTTGAACCTTGCTAATCAAAAAAAAAACTTCTCGCAAAACATATTTGTCAACTTGTTCCAATTGCCTTCAACTTCAAAGGACGCAAACGAGTACCATGTCTTTGCTTCAACGGCAAGTGAGTAGGGAAAGAGATTCCATTTGAACCATTCATCGGGAACTCCTTCTTGACGCACCATGTTGCATAGCGTTGTGAAATGCATTATGTGTCTATATGGGTTCTCCGTAGCCAACCCTTCAAACGGGGTTGCCGCCTGTTGACGCAAAATGTGCACCTAGCGCCAAACACACAGCAAGCCGAACAAGCTGGCTTCACACGTGCAAAGAATCACAAGACGTGCCAGTCAATTTTTCCTGAAAATTAACAAAAGACAAAGTGATTAGATACCAAAGCTTGGAACTTGCCGGGTGGTACCAGACAGTTCCATATTTACGGCTAGGAAGCCAAACGGGATGACACATAGCTATAAAGAGCTATCTGCCAATAAATTGAAACCATTCGGGAGCTTATAAAAGGAAAAAGTAACATAGCCGAATGGATAACGTAAGCATGACAGCGATCGGTCTTTGTTTGAACAAAGATGCACATGCACAAGACCACGACCGATCTCCATGGTGATTAGTCATTAAATAAATAAATAAAGTAAAGCGCGAGCATAAACATGTAATAAACAAGCATGCATAGATCCAAAGCACTAGTCTACCGCATGTCTAGGTACTTTGAAACCCGTCGGGTACGATGTCAAACAAATCTATCCACCGCATGATAGAACTTGCATGAAAACAAACTACTTGCATCAGATCTAAATCCACTGCATGATACTAGATATGATACAAGGTTGCCGGTACTCACGGAGGTCGACGGATCGATGAACCCTCTCGAAGAACTCGACGACACGACAAATGGACTCTAGGGTTTGGCGTAAGGACGGTTTGTATTGAGAATGATTGTGTTTTTTACATACATTCAGGGCTCATATTTATACCCTGCCAAGTACAACCTCGAATGGATTTGTTGCCTAACTTATCTCTAAGCTTGATCGCTCATCCATCCATTCGTCCTTCCTGCTTGAGCCACGTCACCGTCCAATCCCGCAAAATCAGCTCAACTGTTCCCTTGCCGAATAGATGCAGATAGCCGACCACGGATCTTTCTGCCGAATACATCTGAGAAAAACCTTCCTTCCACCGGACGGACTCCTCATCGAGCCGGACCCACAAGTCAGACTCCTTACCAAATTTTGGTGTTAACACATGCCCCTTCAATCGCGGGATAAAAGTAATTTTGTTCCGGAATTGACTCCAGCCACAAACATTTTCAAATCGAATCTGTCAACACCTGTTTTCTCTCTACGCAATCCGCCGGAATCCTCGTCTGGATTCAAACCCTAGATCCCCTTGTTCCGAGTTCAAATCCCCAATGGCGGCTCAAAGCCAAGCTGCTCAGGTGAATTCTCCTCCCGTAAGCTTCAATCGGCATTTAAGTTTTCAATTTTACCTGAGATTTCTTTTCCGCTTTCCTTCAGGAGCCTTCCACTGAGCTTTTGATTCGCACCGAGGCCAATTCAAGATCTTACTACCTTGGTCCTGTGGGAAACTCTGATCCTCGAGATTTCATCGCGGCTGAATCTCAAAGGATCCCCTTCAAAGCGGCTCTGTCCCCACCTCCTCAGTGGCAGGATGCTTTCAAGAACTGGCCCTTGCCTCCAATCGCAGGCTGGAAAAATTGGTACCAGAGGATTCTTGCAGACAAGAGTGCCAGGACCCAGAACTGGGATACCCTTCGCATTGCTCAGTGCCTGGAGTTATCTTTGGCCGAGACCCCCAAGAATGAAGACCTCTTGATAGCAGCTTGCCATTTTTGGTCAAACGGCGTCAACGCCTTCCTCTTTGGCCACGGCCCGATGTCTCCAACTCTGGCCGATGTGTATATGATCACCGGCCTTGACATTACAGGATCCGTTCAACCCTGGGATTTCAGAAGTTCCTCACGACAAACAGGGGTGAAACCAGGGAGCGGATACAAGAACTATATCTTGAACCACATGAAGGATGGCCCCCTTGGTGAAATTGAATACAGGGCGTTTCTAAACATGTGGCTATGCAGGTTCATCTTCTGTGGTAAGGCCAATGAGCCTACCCTGAATCACATTGCAATGGCTTGTTAACTGGTCAGTGGCAACCGCCTCCCCCTTGGGAAATTCTTGCTAGGCAGTGTGTACCATATGCTTCATCAAACTGTCACCCAGATGTACACCGGCCAGAGGATAGCATGTGTCAACGGTCCTTGGTGGTTTGTTCAAATGTGGCTGCAGCTACACATGCATCAGATCGTTGGTGTTGATTTGAACACCCGGCTCTTCCCTTCATCCAATCACCCTGAAGGGGAACCCCAAGCCACCAGAGGATGCCAGACTTATGGAGAAGCTGCTTCAACTGTTCTTATTCAGCAGGATATCAGCCAGCTTTTCGAGCTATTCTTCAAAGGTTTCCAAAACCCTCTCTGGCTCCCTTATCTGGACAATGACACTTTGATATTCCCCCGTGAATTCTCTTTTGAAACCGAACGCCAAGATGGGAGACTCCTAGAGATCCTCAATATCATAATCCGCCCATGCATCTTTGCCAACTGAATTCAATGGAGGAAGGCTGACCTATAGCACTTATGAATATTATCAGCCCAATGTAATGGCTCAGCAACTTGGGTGTGGCCAGATGCCCCCAAGACTGTTTCTGCATGAATTCCTCAAGCCCAGAGAGGAAATCCAAGAACTCATGCACAGTAGCAGAGTCTTCCATTATGTGTGTAGTCCCACTGTCTACACCTGGCCTTTTGTACCCACAACAATGGCTCACTCCACCTTCAACTCCTGGTGGCAAGAATTCCATGATCATATCTTCAGTGAGCCTGTACACTTGTTCTGTGCAGAGTTGATGCCTGATTTTCAGCCAACTTCAGAGGTAATATGATGAACCACACAATCAGACATATCCTCTTTCAATCATGATTCTGACCTTACTTCTCTTACCCACAGAACGCAGTGCCTGCCTCTCGAGCCAGAAATATTGCCTACAATGCCGTAGGCCCGATCTCAGCACTGGGATTCAGGTCCCCAACTTTGGCTCAGCTAATGTCCAGGTTTGCCACAACAGATCCAAGCCTTTCCAGCCTTGCTGCTGATAGGAGGCTAGGTTTGTCTCTAATAGCTCCCCCAAATGCCAAGAGGAGAAGAACTGTCAAGAAAGTCCTTGTTGAGGTAAAAATCTTTTCCTTTCTTGATCACAAGATTACTTTGTTTCTGATAAATTACATCTTGTGCATTTTCAGACCAGAGCCCAACAATCTTCAGTTCCAGAACCTGCCAATGCCCCATCCACTGGTATGACCTTTACTGTCCTCTTCTTGAGGATGAACACTGGCCTTTATCTTTTAATTTGGCACTTGCAGAAGAAACAATGGAAGAACAACTTGTGGACGACCCAGTGTCTCAACAAACAAGTCCACCCAGGGTTGAGTTACCTGTCCAAGTGGAAATCTCATCTTCATCAGGAACTCAATCACCCCCTGTTCAAACAGAGGCACCAAACTCTCCAGAGATGAGTTTCCCAATCCAACCAGAACCATCAAGTCCTCCAAGGGCCCAATCACCTACTGGTCATGAAGAGACACCAACCCCAGCAGAGGTGAACCCATCTCTTCTTCGACCCGGAAGCTCCCGAGTTGCCGGCAAGCTGCCGGCGGCGCCTTCTCACATAGAAGCTTCAGCTCTGCTTGGGACACCTCCTTCACCAGTGGTTACCCCTAAACAAAGTCCTACCCCAGCTCAAGAAATCAGACATGAGGTACTCATTTGCACTTAACTCTGCTACCTTTGCTTTCAGCATTCCTGACTCGGCAATACTGCTTTCCTAGGATCAGGCCCCATCATCATCAAGTCTGTCAATGGGGGGCAATCCAGTTGCCGAGGCAAGGGAAGAAGTGCATCAAACCCCATCAGAGGAAGTATTAAACAAGCTCAAGGAGATCTTTGCCTGGCTGGAGAAAGATGCACGAGATTAGTTCAAAGATCTTGATCACTTTGAAGAAATGCTCGAATCTATTAGCCAAGAACTTCCTGAGGACATCAGTGCTTCTCTTGCATCTATCTGTGGCCTGGAAATCCACTACGTGCCCATAAGGCAAGCTTTGAGGAAGGTGCGCTACCGCCCGGCTGTTGAAAAGAAGAGAGCCAGTGCTGAACAAGCCATGAAAGGGACACATTGGCCAATTTGCAAGCTTCTTGTGATTTAAAAATTGCCGTGAAAGTCGCTCCGGAGGCCGAACCGAGAAGCTCGTCGACCGAGATAGAGGCCGATAACAAGAAAATAGCCGAGCTCCCTGGATTGATAGAGAAGACCCAAGAGGAAGCAAAATCGGCTATAGCCAAGGTGAAACAATGCGATGCGGAACTTACCACCTTGTCTAGTGCCCGAAATATTATCGGGAGCGGTTGGACAATTTCCGCCAAGCAACATCAAATGTCCGTAGTGTGATTGCGAAATACTTGAACATTTAAACGCTTCAATTGATGTATAACTGAATTGGTCGCTCTTGTAATATCTGTTCTTGCAATTTTATTTCCTTTTTCTTCTGCGCACCTTCAAATGTAATGCTAAACGACCCATTCGGCAAAGAAATGCCAACACCCGAGTGGCACTTTGACTCCTCTCAGCCGAGCCAGTCAACCGAATATGACTCAGCCTAGAACTCCAAGCGACCCATTGGCGGTCTGGTCAAGGAAACCTTTCCACCATCCGACTTTCTTGGGATATGCGCCACGATCCAGAGCCATGACTTGAGGCCACGATCTGTCTTGCCAGACCTATAAATGAAACCGTAGGTGCCCCTAGCTCTCCACCAAGCCTTTAGCTCTCGAATCTTTGCCAATCTAAACTCTTCTTCTTTCCAAACAGTGCACATCCCAGAGCAGCATGGTGCGCCGCCTCAACCGACGCCGCGCCTCTGATGAGGCGGAGGGGAGCAGCGCCAATGCACGCCGGAGGCAATGATCGTCAACTCCTCTTCTTTGATTCATCTTTGATCTCCTTTTGTTTTAACGATCACCCCCTCTTTTCAGGTTGATCCAGTGGAATCCATCTCCTGCGCCGGCCAGTCAGCCCCTTCCGGACGACTCCTCGGAGTCTGACGGCCACTCCCCCGTGCCCTACGGGGAACTCGACGCTCTCCGCTTCAAGGCGGAACTGGAGACGGCCCAGCGCGAGCTGGAGGACGTCTCCAAAAAGGCGGGCATAGCCGAGTTGGAGTGGGAAGACCAGCGCAAGCAGCTGCTGGAGACCATCGATGGTACAGCTCTGAAATCAATTCTTGATCCAATCCGGCCTTTGATGCTAATCTCCTTTCTTCTTGCACCTTGCAGCCCGCGACGTCGAGCTCAACCAGGTGAAGATGCTGGTAGAGCAACTGGCCGACAAGGTGAACGCCCGCAGAGACACGCCGGCGGAGCGTCTTGCTACGGTGGAGCACCGCGTTGATGAGGTGGCCACCCATGGCATTCGCTTGGGCACCACCCTGGGCCTGGCTGCCATGGCGACGCACACGGACGTCGACTACTCCACCAGGCCGCGCGGCTTCCGGGGCGGCGCGCCAGAAGACATCGAGGAGATTGAGCTCATCTTGGAGCGCCTCGATGGCCACGGCGATGCCATTGCCGAAATCACTCATCCCCAATTTGTGCTGAACAGGCTTTTTGACTAGATTGTATTAGGGATGTCTGAATATCGGCAATAAATAAAGAACTTTTGAATTCTGTGCTTGCACTGCGATGATTTCTTTACGTTTGCATCCGTGAATCTTGTTTTTCCTTAAACATATCCGGGAACTGTCTTGAGCCGAATACGCGAGAACATATGCCCCTTGGCGCAAAATCCACAGAAGATCCCTGAATCGGCAATCCATAAGCACTGTTCAAGCGAAAACCCTTCGCATTCGGGAAGAAAACTCTGCCGTTTGGTATTCCAACAGTGTACGCTGGCCAGTGATCACTCCCAATGCACCCCTTCGGTCAATAAAATAGCCTGCTGAGATGCCCTGCAAATCCACTCGCACACTCATCCATCACTTCTCATTTCCTCCCCTGTCTCCAGAGGAAAAAACCCCAAGGCCATGGACAAGGGCAAGCAACCCCAGGAGAGCAGCCCTCCAAAGAAACACACGATTCGAAGGTGAGTTTTCCCTTGATTTACCTCCTGTTTCCCACATGATCTTGCGCTTTACCTTCTCTTCTTTTCCCTTTTCAGCCTTGATTTTCTTCCTGAAGAAATCATCGGGACCGAAGATGTGCCTGAGTACATCTCCTCCGATTCCTCCCTCGAAGCAGAGGACGCCACGCCTGAACAGAGGACCAGCCATCAACTGCTCGTTGCCAAGCCGAGCGCGAGCGTCACATGGCTCTGGAGGCACTAGTGGGGGGTAAATGTTTCTGACTTCTTCTTAACTTTGTGCCCACATCTGGATTTCTTGCCCCTAACACCCACTCCTCTGTTTCAGATATCTCTGATAGGTACAACAACCTGAAAGCGGCTTGGGACAGCTTGGTGGAGGCCGCAAATCATGGTCATCCCCGTGCATTCCAAGTCACCGTCACGGTGGTCCTGGAACAACTGAAGAGGGAGCAGCCGAAGAAGCAAAGAAAAGATTGAATCATACTTTCGCTTCTTCCTCCACGCCTTCTGCTTCCCACCTCCTTGAGGTCCTGATCATCAGGATTGTTGGATGTAAACCTGCAAGAAGCAGTTGTAATGTAGTTTTGTGCTAAGGGCAATGCATCTAGGCACTAGCCATTTCTTCTGTTTGTGGATCTTTGTTCTAAAGGCGGCCTCGTTCTTGAGCGTCGGCTGTTTCTGTGTCAGATGCGTGTAATCCCACTGCTGGTGATCATCGATCGATTTCAATACTAGGATAATATTTCTTCAGATATCTTCCATTTATTGCGGCGGAAAATTCCTCTCCTAGTAAAGTTTTCAATATGTATGCGTTACCAGGGACGCATCTGACCACACGAAAAGGCCCTTCCCGCAGGGGACCATTTGCCGAATTCGTTGTATTTAGTTCCAATCGGCAATAACACTTTCCAAACCAAATCTCCTTCTGCAAATTGCCTGACTTTTACTTTTTTGTTATAGTACTTGGCAACCCGCAGCTTGTTCTTCTCGATGTTTTCCAGGGCCCTAAGACGGATCATGTGTGAATCCTCTAGCTCATCCATCATTAGGCCACTGTAATCCTTGGAGCTCAAATCTTTCTGTAACACAACCCTCCTTGAATCTGATTGCATCTCCCAAGGTAGAACCGCATGGTGTCCATAAACCAATTCATAAGGAGAGGTCTTTGTAGCTCCATGGGGGGCCATTCGGTAAGCCCACAGCGCCTCACTGAGTACCGAATGCCACCTTCTTGGCTTCTGGTCGATCTTCTTCTGTATCAGCTTGATCATGATCTTATTAGAAGCCTCAGCCTGACCATTAGCCTAGGTATAATAAGGAGAAGAATTAAACAATTTGATCCCCATGCTTTCGGCAAACTCTTTGAACTCCAGGGACACGAATTGGGCCCCTTGATCAGTTGTGATTGTCTGAGGGATCCCAAATCGGTAGATGATGTGCTCCTTGACAAATTCAACCATGTTTTCCGACGTCACCTTCTTCAGTGGGATCGCCTCAACCCATTTAGTAAAATAGTCCGTAGCCAAAAGCACAAACTTATGCCCCTTGCTAGATGGTGGATTAATTTGGCCAATCAAGTCTATACCCCAGCCTCTGAATGGCCATGGTTTGATGATGGGATTCAATGCTGACGCGGGGACTCTTTGAATGTTCCCAAACCTCTGGCAATCTTGAAATCCCTTGTAATATTCAAAGCAATCCTCTAATATCGTCGGCCAAAAGCACCCAGCTTGCCTGATGACCCATTTCATGTGGTAGGCCGATTGGTGTGCTCCACATATCCCATCGTGCACTTCGCTCATCATGTTCTTGGCTTCTTTTGGACCCAGGCATTGTAACAATACCCCATCTAATGATTTATAGAACAAATTGTCATCCAAAAGAACGAATTTTATGGCCTTGTACCTGAGCTTCCTAGAGACCTTTCGGGATGGATCCTTCAAATAATCAATGATCTCTTTTCTCCAATCATCTTCCGCGAGATCCGTCCCTAGTGCACATACATCTGCAGCAAACGCTTCTTGACTCTCTTTGTACCCAGAGGCGCTTTTAGCCAGCCTGTTCGCTTCTTCATTGTGTTCCCTAGGAATATGCTGTAGAGTTACCAACGGGAAGCTCTTCAAGATTTCCCTGCATTCTTCGTAGTAACTCCTCAGCGCTTCACTTTTGCATTCGTATTGGCCGTTCAATTGCTTGATTACCAACTCTGAGTCTCCATAGACTTCAACTGAAACGGCCCCAGCTTCTCTCAAATATTGAAGCCCTCGAAGTAGTGCTTCGTACTCGGCTTTGATTGTTTGTAACGATGGGTCGTATAGGGATGGCAAATTCAAACATCTCACCCCTAGGCGAAATTAGTAGGATCCCTACTCCCCCACCGTTACCACATGATGATCCATCAAAAAATAAAGCCCAAGGAGTAATTTCAAGCAAATCAATTGACGGATCGCGATGTTCAGTTAATAAAATCGGCAATGATCTGTCCCTTGATAGCCTTTGACAATTCGAACTTTAACTCAAACTCTGATAAGGCCAAGATCCATTTGCCAATCTTGCCATTCAAAATTGGCATAGATAACATATGTTTTATTACATCGAACTTGGAATACACAGTGCATTCAGCATTCAACAAGTAGTGCCAAAACTTTGTACACGAGTAGTACACGCACAGGCACAGCTTTCGAATTCTTGAATAAGGGCCAATCCAATGGTTTGGGTATCGGCCGCCACGTACAACTTGAAAGGCTTATCCAGCTGAGGAGGGACCAACACTGGTGGCTCCTTCATGTACTGCTTGATCTCATCGAAAGCCTTTTGTTGCTCGTCGCCCCATGTGAACTTCTGATCTTTCTTTAGCTTCAGCAGTGGAGAGAATGGTAAAACTTTCTGTGACAAATTTGAAATGAATCTCCTTACGAAATTAATTTTGCCGAGCAGTGATTGTAACTCCTTGAGATTAGTTGGAGGAACAACTTCATCGATGGACTTCATGCTCTTCTTGCCAACTTCAATTCCCCCTTCGTGGACCAGAAATCCCAAGAATTCTCCAGCTGATACCCCAAAAGCGCATTTGTTCGGATTCATCTTTAAACCATGCTTTCGGGTGCACTCCAAGGTCCTTTTCATATATTCCAAATGTATGTCATGACTTAGGGACTTGATCACAACATCATCAATGTAAATTTCAACAATTTTGCCGATCAACTCGTGAAAAATGTAATTCCTGGCTCGCTGATAAGTTGCACCAGCATTTTTTAACCCAAATGTCATGACTATCCATTCAAACAGGCCTATATGACCAGGACATCTGAAGGCCGTCTTCGATATATCCTCTATTGCCATGAATATCTGGTTGTATCCCGCATTGCCGTCCATGAAACTGATCACTTTGTGCCCAGCTGCGGCGTCAATCAACAAATCGGCAATAGGCATGGGGTAACCATACATCGGAGTAGCTCTGTTCAGGTCCCTAAAATCTATGCAGACCCTCATCTTTCCAATCTTCTTGTAAACAGGGACAATGTTAGAAATCCACTCCGCATATCTGCATGGCCGAACGAAGTTTGCATCAAGTAATCTTTCAACTTCTTTCTTCACATCGGCCAATACCTCATCCTTGTAGATTTTCCGGGGTGATTGCTTGTATGGTTTGAAACCAGATTTGAGTGGCAACCGATGCTCAACGATGGAACGATCCGATCCGGGCATCTCCGAATAATCCCGAGCGAAGCAATCTTTATATTCCTTGAGCGGCCGATTAATTCTTCCCCGAAGTCTAGTTGCCGGTTGCGCCGATGAACGTCGGCCTTGGCTTGTCACCGCTTCCAATATCAACTTCCTCTAATTTATCAGCCGACATAAATCCTCGCCCCAACTTGCCATCAGTGCCATCGACGGGGTTCTCCATTAAAAATTAGTATAAGAGCCGACTGCTTGAATCGGCTGTTGATCGCTGCTGACAGGTTCAACAGGACCTTCTCCCCAGTCTTTCCCTGAGAAATAGTCAATGCCTTGATACTCCCAGAACGCTGGTTCCATGTTCGCAACACTCACGGAGTCGTCTGCCTGGACAACCTCAATATCATCATCCGCCCACTGGATGAGCTGCTGATGCATGGTGGATGGGACACAGCAATTGGCATGAATCCAGTCCCGTCCAAGCAGTAGGCTGTAGGCTCCTTTACCTTCGATAACAAAGAAGGTAGTGAGCAGTTTTTTGGACCCGATCATCAGATCCACGTGAGCGCATCCCTTGGTGTCTGAAGGATTCCCAGCGAAATCGTTCAGTATTATGCTTGTAGGCGTCAGATCGCTAGGGCCGATGCCAAGTTTCCTGAAGGTGGTGTACGACATTACGTTGACTGCCGCTCCACCGTAGACAAACATCTTGGTCAATGGCTTGCCATTGACATATCCCCTCAAGTACAGCGGCCACATGTGTCGATTTTTGGTCGGTTTGTCGAAGATGGCTTGCTTGGCTAACACCAACTGCGCCATCATCCCCTCGATCTGCTCATCATCTAGGGACGCCTCTTCCTGCACAACCTGATTAGGGGGAGCCATCAACTCATTCGGCGAGAAAATATACCATGCACGTTGGAGCCGAACGCTTTGACCCTTCAGGTTGATCCTTTGGACGCCACACCTGCCTTGTTTGGATCCCAGCCTGCCTCAGTTCACGGTTCCTCAAGCGTTGAACCCGTCTCTTCTGACTTTTCCTTAGGCCAGGCGGGCACCATTGCCCCTTCTGCCAGATGTACTCGTCTTCGTCCTCTTCTTGATCAGCCCACCTTAAATCGGCTTGCCTTTTCTTGGGATGATCAATGATTTCAATTTTTTGGCGCCGATCCTCGTTAGGATGGATCCTTCCAATTCTCTCATGGATGGATCGGCGATTGGCAGTCTCCTGCCTGTACTCAAAATACCTGTCACTGCACTCGGGGCAGTTCCTCAGTGTGGGCAGCTTCAAACCCTCGTTTCAACAGTGCCTGAAGAACGCACATCCCCAGTGCGCGCGCTCCTGCTCGCGCATGTATTGCTCCAGGTCGCTTTTGTGTGCCTCTTCTTCAGCTCTACGCTCCTCCTCCTTGTATCTTCGCTTCTGGTAGCGCTCTTTTTCCAACTGGCGCTGCCACTTGTTGAGGAGGATACGCGTGGTCACCCTGGTCTTGGTTCTGGATTATTCCCCAGCTTCGATGTGGCTTTTGAGAATGCGGGGGGCTTCACCATGCACCTGCTCCAAAGTTACTTGTCGCTCCGGGTCCACTGTTCCATCCTGTCTAGCCCTGGCTGAGGTCAAGACTTTGACCTTGCCCTTCTCCTCAGCCGTTACCATGTTGAAAGAAAAGCCCACCATGTTCTGAGGGAAGGGGTGGCCATCCAGCTTCATCTTGTTGTCAAAATTTAGGGTGTCCCTCCTGGATGGCTTTCTGGATCCTCATCCCGAAGACCCCTGCCGGTCGTTGATGGAGTGTGAGTTCCTGTCGTGGAAGCCGCAGTAACGCTTCTCCTTTACCCCATCGGGCCGAAGCATGGAATGCCCTTCAGGCAATCTGATTCGGCCTTCCTTCACTAGGAGCTCAAACAGCTTGTCAGCCTTTGTGATGTCGAAATCGTAGGTGCCCTTGGTCTGTTTGACCCAGTGTTGATTCATCATCAATGGCTCTTTCCCCCACATGATTTCGGCTGCGGCCACGTCCAGTTCATCATCAGAATCTTCTATCAGATCGGCCTTGTCCCAGAACTGGTTGTAGATGTCCGCCACGTCATGCTGTTTGCCAAACCTGGCATCCTTCTTGAAGCCATATGCTTGGTTGCTCATTAATGACAGCTTTTGAGACAGCTGGCCCAGGTTTTCAAACTCCATACCAAACAGTTTCTCACGCACAGCCGGCAGCATCCCGGCAACGGCCATGTCGGCCAACCGGCCATCCGGCAAGTTGAGCGAAAAGCACATGCCCTTAACTTCCCCGAACCTCCCGAGAAATTCCAATGGCGTCTCGCTGTGCCTCTGCTTCAGGGTGGCAAGGTCGATCAGCTTCTTCTCTGAGCTGCCGCTGAAATAGTGGGCGTGGAACTTCCGTTCCAGGTCCTTCCATCTGCTAACTGACTCGGGGGGTAGGGATGAGAACCACTGGAATGCTGGGCCTGTCAGTGATGCGGGGAAGTATCTGACCCTGAATGTTTCCTCAGCTGAGCATTCTCCAAGCTGCATTAGGTAACGAGCAATGTTCTCCACCGTGCTTGTGTCGTCTTGCCCGGAAAATTTCGTGAATTCCGTCGGAGGTTTCACCCTTGGCGGAAGGAGCACGTTGAAGTACCACTCTGGGAACGGCGGCTTGTAGGCAGGTCCCTGCATCTTTGGTTTGAGGCCGAACTGATTTTGCATCAACTCGTCCATCTTCCGTGCCAGGGCGTCGTCCTCCTGTGTGCCTGCAGCTGGGGCGTACCCTGGATGCGGGAAAGCGTCGATGGCTCCATAGTTTCCCACCTCGTGGTAGCCTCCGCCGTATAGGTTCCTCTGTAGCCAGTTGCTTGCCGGGGCAATCCTGTGGGCGGAGGCAAAAGAGGCCCCAGGCGAGCCGAACGCTATCTCCCCGTATGTGGGCTAGTACAGGTTCGGTTGTTGCACAGGTTGACCCGCGCTGCCCTGCGGTGGTGGCTGGATTGGTTGCCCTCCTGAGGCCTGTAGTGGGGGCTGAACTGGCTGACCCCCAGCGCCTTGCGGAGGAGGCTGGAAAGCTTGACTTCCAGCGCTCTGAGGAGGAGGCTGGATTGGCTGGCTCCGTAATGGTGGTTGAGAGCTTGACTCGCCCAATTCCACGGTGCCCGCTTGGATGGGTGCCTTGCTGAATGCCTGCTCCATGCCTGCTCCATTGAAAAGTGCTTTGTTGAGTGCTCCCGTAATCCAACCTTCGGATTGGAGCCGACCTTTCGAGATCATGTGTGATGCAGGTGACTACGCCGTAGGAGCGATTTTGGGTCAAAGAAAGGAACACTATGTGAAAAACTGGCTTTGGTAACGGGCGTAGATCGCCTTTGGTAAAAGGCAATGCGCCTGTTACCGATCAATTGTTACAAATAAGCCAAGAAAGGTAACGGGTTGATGCCTGTTACTGATAACACATATTAGTAACGGCATAAAACAACTAGCCACCGGTCACGTGAAAATGACTGTTTCTCTGGGCCCATAGGTAACTTTGGTAACAGGCGCCAAAATAAAGCCCATTACTGTGAAATCAATATCAGAGACGTGTGTGGTAAACCTGCGTCTCTGATGTCTCAACGCGGGCCACGTATTGGTAACGGGCTTTTACGATGCCCGTTACATTGTTGGCAAGTTTGTAACGGGTGTTCCAATTGAAGCACGTTACTCAGTGGTCAGTGTTTGTAATCAGCTTTAATTAACGCCTATTATAGATGCGTCGGCCACCCCTATAGTAACCTGTTGCCTGCTTGCCGGCTGCATCCTAGATCCAGCCAGGATTTGGCAGCCATCAGGGGCTGCATCCTGGAAACAGCCAGGATATGACTAAATTCACAGAAATTAGATCTAGCATCCAAATTCACATAAATCCACAATTCACATGCATCATATGACAAAATTCTGCATCATCATCTCACACAAGGAGGAAATGCATCTCCGAAGGAGGAATGCAACAATATCACAAAAATTTATGGACAGTGAGGAAGAATGCAAAAATTCATGGACAAGGAGGAATGCAAAAATTTCCTAGTCACCAAACATAATCTCAGCCCACACAGCGTCATCAGCAAAAAATTTTCCTCCGGCTGTGATCCCCTGTTCCATGAGGAATGTGGCAATTCTTTCACAAACATCTGCCATCAATGATTTGTCGAGAGGATGCTCCTCTAGCCCTAAGCTCTGGATATAACAATGTCACCAGTCAGCACACATATATAGGTGGTTACCAAACATGTGCAGTACTAATAAGCAAGAACTGTGCTCAGTTGCAGTTTATACAAATGAAGATCCTAATAAAGTACCTCCATGTGTGAGCCGTTTTCTTTAATCGAAGCATGTGATAGGCACAATAGAAGCCGCAGAGTCTGGATCCAGTAGGTTGTTGGTGGCGCTACAATAAATGTACAAAGAAAAATAGTGGAGATCGAGAAGAAATAAACTCAAGGTTTAGTACTAGCTTCCACTGGAAGGAAATAAGTGGTATGTACCTTAATATCTTTGACGTGTTTCAAAGGGCCACGACGCGAGAACTTTTTGTGGCCGTAACGTTTCCAAGCCCTACAACGAAAACATCAACAATGGTTAGGACAATATTAATTAATATACTCTGTACAGTTTGTTGAGGAACGTCCGCAGGTTAAGAAAGAAACAACTTACTCATCAATGATTAGCTCGAAAGGGACAGTATTAGTATTAATAGGTTTCAATGAATCAAGATAGTAGACCTTCCGCTGCTTCAGAATGATCGCCACTGCAATCCAACGGTTCGTACTGAGATAAGTGGTAAGCATTAATTCTATTGTGGCATATTGTTCGAAGGCATTGAGCATATAGGACACAAAGAAAATAACAGTGCTATCCGGGCTGCTCAACATTGTCGAACAAAGGCATTCAGGATCAAGGTAGCCAACTGCAGGGCCCTTGTTGTCAACTTCTACAGTCATATTCCTATTAGTAAGAAAAACAAAGAATATATAAGGAGAAAAAAATACATGGTAATAAAGATGATGTGAGGCAAAAAGCATAGTTCGATAGAAGATGTGATTAGTGAGAAGCGGATTAAATTTTCAAGCAACTTGCAGGATGAAGCAGCGGAGAATGTCAGATCCAATGCATCCAAGTTGAAGAGATCGTACAAATCACTAAGTTGCACAGGTAGCAGCTGGAGTTCGTTTGACGATTCATCTCTCTTCAGCCATGCATTGGTCGTGGGCCGAAGTGCGACCATAATGTCAAAATCATCATCTGACTTACCACGTTGCATGTAGAATGTGTGGAGCTTTTTGGTAAATGGAGCAGCCTTTTTGAGATCACCATCACTGAGAAGGTTCTTTCCGAATTTGTAATTTGGGTTAGCCATAGCCCAAGGATTCTTCTCATTGTCACTCTAAGATTGCTTTGGGTTAGTCATATACCGACGATTCTCTTTGGTGTTTCTTTTAGATCGCTTTCTAGTAGGCCTCTTGGAGGGTTTATTTACAACAATTTCCTTTTCCTGTTGCTTTGAGATGGCTGAAGAAGGTTTCTTAAGGGCTTGCTTGCCTGCTGTAGGTGGTGTAGAGCTATTATTTTTGGCAAGTTTCTCTTCTTGCAGCTTTGAAATTGCTGAAGATTTCTCAAGGGATTTGCTGCCTGCTGTACGTGGTGTAGAGATATTATTTTCGGCAAATTTCTTTCTTTGCTGATTTGAAATGGCCGAAGGTTTCTCAAGGACTTTCTTTCCCAGTGGTGTCTCACCAAGGCCTATTAAGGTATTAGCCCCAGATGTACCTGCTTTGGCATGATTGTTTTGAGCACTTCTGTTTGGGTGTGTGAGGACCATGCGTGGTTCGAGGACCGGTGGATGGTCGCTTCCTGGTGTGATGAGTGATTGACAACGTTGTGTGGACTAATCCTTGGCTAAGTATTGCAGGTGCAGGTTGCGGCTTGACTCGTGTTGGTGCAGGTGAATAACAAGCGCGAAAGGTCATTGCCGGTGAGGCCTCCAGGTGTGGAGAAGACAAGTAGGCTTGGTTCGAGGGACCCGGTGGCCAGCGGGGTCAAGTACAAACCGCATGGTGGCAAGAACAGCAACTTGACGTCGGTAGACGGTTTCTTGGTTGAGCCACAAAACCAAGGTCGAGCCGGGACTTCGTGGAAGCCAAGTCATGAGTGGTGATTGGCGGAGGCTACGTCAATTTCGCAGGGTTTGCGGTGGTTCACTAGAAAATCACCGGGTTACTCGGCTGAGCCACAAAGCCGAGGCCGAAGACCGGGCGTGGCTGTCTAGCCAAAACCGGCCTGGCCGGTTTGGGGTTGCAGGGCGCTGGAAGCTTCGAAGCGTAGGACACGCATCGGGATCGCAATGCTTGCGTCGAGGCTACGCGAAGTGCGGTCGCCAGGCATCCGTCCGATGGAGAAAATCTGAAGACTTCCAAAACCGCCCTTGAGGGGCTTGTATCCCTAGTTATTAAATAAGGATATTTTAGACTTTCAGTTGCCTCCATATAACCCATGAGCTGAGAGGATGGCAGCCATCTCTCGGAACCCTAGTTCATTTGCTTTCCTATTTTCCCTTCCTATTTTCTTAGGATTTCCATAGGACTTGCTTGAGATCTTCATCGTGAGATTTTGTGAGAGGGTTGGATGATCGGGTGGCATGCTAGACCTTGTATGAACCTCCTTGGTACGCATGGGGATTTGATATGGGAAATTCGTGTGAACCCTTCGTGGTTCTTTTGCCTTTGATTCTTCACCCAAATCCGCAAGTTAAGGGGCTTGATTTTGGTGTTTTCAGAGTTCTGGGGTTAGAGGTGTTCTTGAGGGTTGACTTTCGATTCCTCTTGATTGAGTGGGTTTTGGGGACCGAGCTTCTAGCCAAGGGTAGCCCACGAGGTACCCCAACTATCCCCAAGTTCTCACTTTGATCCGTGGAACGAATCGGGAGATCGATTGGTGGAAGGGTTGAGTTTTTCCCGCGGGCTGTGTTCTTCCCGACTGTCCAGGCTAAAACCGGCTTGACCGGTTTCCCAAACCGGTCTGACCGGTTTCGCACTGTGGGCTGTCGAGAAGGGTTTTTGAGCAAGGAAGTCTCTGTTGCGCTATGGCTTCTTTTGTTCAGATGTGGAAAGGCTCTTGAGGTGTTTTGGGTCTTTGGCGAGTTTCTGGACAAAGTCGGTATGACCGGTTTCCCCTGCCTGCGTGAGGCTAAGTCCAACAGAAGCAGTCTGACTGATTTTCGATGTGTGTGTGCTGTGGCTGTTGGTTGGGTCTTGCTCCTAGGTTCAGTAGCACTTCAGTGGCTGCGTGAACTTGGCAAGAGAAACTTGCGGAGGTGCACGAGTGAAATCGGGTTCATAGCTCGAATTCTTGAATAGAATTTTTATCGGCTCCTATTCACTCCCCCCTCTCTAGTTCGCTGTTTCGGTACTTCAAGTGGTATCAGAGCTGGTTCGGGTCTTTATTGACTCTAACCAGTCTAAGATCCAAGGATGGCATACCAGGAATAGGGTTCGGGTCCTCCACACTTCGATGGAAAGATCTACCAGATGTGGAGTAAGCGGATGGGCGTTCCTCCGTGGAAAGGGTCAGATCCTTTGGGATGTCACGGTGGACAACAACTATGTCCAGCCGATGAACTTCCTCGCTCCAGGGTCGAGAGACATGATCGACGCCAACAATAAGGCGGTCAACTACTTGTTTCATGCTTTGTGTCAGCCCGAGTTCAATCGGGTGCACACCGAGCACTTGGCTTGTAGAATCTGGTCGGTGTTGAAGGAAGCTCATGTTGGGAATGCCCAGGTTCAGGCTCGAATGTATGCGACCTTGAGGACCATGTGTGGTTCGAGGACCGGTGGATGGTCGCTTCCTTTTGTGATGAGTGATTGACAACGTTGTGTGGACTGATTCTTGGCTAAGTATTGCAGGTGCAGGTTGCGGCTTGACTGGTGTTGGCGCAGGTGAAGAGCAAGCGCGAAAGGTCGTCGCCGGTGAGGCCTCTAGGTGTGGAGAAGACAAGTAGGCTTCGCTCGAGGGACCCGGTGGCTAGCGGGGTCAAGTGCGGGCCGCATGGTGGCATGAACAGCAAGATGAAGTCATGGACGGTTTCTTGGTTGAGCCTCAAAACCAAGGTCGAGCCGGGACTACGTGGGAGCCAAGTCATGAGTGGAGATTGGCGGAGGCTACACCGAGTTTGCGGGGTTTCCGGTGGTTCACCAGAAAACCACTAGGTTCCTTGGTTGATCCACAAAGCCAAGACCGAAGAACTGAAGACGGTGTTGCAGCAGTGCCAGACCGGTCTGACCGGTGGGTACCAGTCTGACCGGTGGGGAGCACCGATCTGACCGGTGTGCGACGACGCAGTCCAGAGACTTCGAAGCGGAGGACACGCGTCGGGATCGCATGGCTTGCATCGAGGCTACGCAGGGTGTGGTCGCCGGGCATACGTCCGATGGTGAAGACATGAAGACTTCCAAATCCGCCCTTGAGGGGCTTGTATCCCTAGTTATTATGAAAGGGCATTTTAGACATTCGGTTGCCGCCATATAACCCAAGAGGTGAGAGGATGGCAGCCAACTCTTGGAACCCTAGCTCATTTGTTTTCCTATTTTCCTTCCTATTTTCTTTAGGTTATCTATAGGACTAGCAAGAGAGCTTCATGATGAGATCTTGTTGAGAGGGATGGATGATTGGGCGGCTTGCTAGACCTTGTATGAACCTTTGTTTCATGTATAGATGATTCGGCGTGGTTCCTCAAGGTTTGGATGTGTTTTCCCCGGTTGTTCTTGGTGGTGATTTTCGGAGCCCTCTCTTGGTGATTTCTTTGGGTTGTTTTCGGGACCTTTCTCTTGGAGATTTGATGGGGGAAATTTGTGGGAACCCTTCGTGGTTCTTTGGGCTGTGATTCTCCTCCCAAATCCGTGAGTAAAGGTGCTCGATTTTGGGGTTTCTTGAGTTCTTGGGTTGGAAGTGCTCTTGGCGGGATTTCCTTAATTCCTCCTTTTTGGACGAGTTTTGGTGGGATTAAACTTGGCTATGGACTCCTCATGAGGTGTTCCTAATATCCCCAAAGTCTTGTTCAAGTCCGTGGAGCAATTCGGGAGATCGAGGTTTGGATTTGGGGGAGTTGACCCGCGGGTGTTGTTCATCCCGAGTTGCCCAGGCTACACCGGTCTGACCGGTGCTTTTGACTGGTCTGACCGGTGCAACCCTCGGTGGGATTTTGCTCGGGTGAACGTCTGGGTGTGTTCGTTGTTGTCTCGTGTTGCTGCTGTTCCGAGTTTGGGTCAGTTTGGTGGTCGGTTGGCCCGTTTGGTGCCTTGGGGGCTTTCGAGCCGTGATCGGTCGACTCGTGTGTCTCACCGGTCCGACCGGTGTAGAGCCACTTAGTGAAAGTTACTCGGTTTCACCGAAAGAGGACCTCGTCCGACGGTGGTGCTCACCGGTCTGACCGGTGTGGGTCTGTAGACTCGAGGTTTGGTGTTCCGCTGCGTTCTCAGGTCGGAAGGTTGTGTGTTGGTTCCTAGGTCCAGTGGCACTCCAGTGGCTACGTGGGATTGGCCAACTTGGGTTGTGAGTCGTAGACGTGTGTTGGAAGCTGTGTTCATCTTGTAGGAGTTTCCATCTCCTTCGAGAAGAAAGTCGTCCAAGAACCTGAGCGGGCTGAGCTGCTTCACGAGAGACGGCTTCTGCACCATGGCGCTGAGCTCCGGCAACAAGAAGAGCACACAGAGCAACTCGGACTCTGATTCCGACGATGAGGTGCGTGATGAACTTCCCTTCTTGCGCCAGGGAAATGAGAGGCTTGATAACCGTGATGACATGCTTAGAGAGGCCAAAAAATGAGAAAAGAGCTTAGGGCTTTACTCGAGGATGCTAGGACTAGAATGGCTGAGCTAGAGACACAGGTGCTTGATAGCAAGCTTGAGATTGATTCCCTTACGGCTAGCCCTGTTGTTTCGGATGAGGTTGATTGTGCTGATTGCTCCATCTTTCTTGCTGATCTTGCTTTGTTTAAGGAGAAGCATGCCTCCAAGTGTGAGGAACTAGATGTGCTTAGGGTTGAAGTGGCTGAGCTTAAGTCTAGACCTGCTTTGATAGGTGCTTGCACTTCTTGCCTTGTTTTGCATGCTAAGATTGATGAGATGCATGCTTACACTAGTTCACTTGATGCTAAATTGAAGGAACCCATGCCTACATCACGCTCTACCTGTGAAATGCATGCTTTGAAAAATTTGGAACTTGCACATTATGTTGATCGTTTGCAGGATGAGAATGATGACTTGAGAAAGTTGATGGGTTGGTTGTCTGGTCATGAGCCACAGTTGAGGATGATGATCGAGGCGTTTAAGAGGCAGGATGTTGAGGGACTTGGGGCTAACAAGGTTGGTGAGGGAAGTGGAGAGAATATCCCAGAGCCACCAAAAACCCACCACAAAAATGATTCCCCCCCCCAAAACCTAACCATCTTAGGAACCGACTAGACACAACCCCGGCTCCACCCGTGTTCCCTACACCCACAAATTATCTACAAAAGCCTATCAAGTTTGTGAGCACTTTGGGGAAAGTGTTCTTTGGGAAAGAAAGTGAGAAGGCTAGTGAGGGGAAACCGGTGGAGGATTTGAGTGGAGAGAAACCAAGTGAGCAGCAACATCCCAAGCCTAAGCCTAAGCTTGTGAGGTTCCATTGTGGCTATTGTGGGAGAGATGGCCATAAGGATGAGTTTTGCTTCAAGAGGAAGCGAGAGGAGAGAATGGCAAAGGAGTGGGCTAACAAGGACAAGTACCACCTTTCCGATGGTGTACTTGAGCCTCGTGTGCAGATGCCCAGGGCCAAGGCGAGTGTGAAGACAGTTCGGGCTTGGGGAGAGCGGAAGGCTGTTGGAGGTGCTGCTGCCCAGGTCACACCGGTCAGACCGGTGTGGGGCACCGGCGGCCGACGTGCGAGGCCTCGGACAGCACGGTTTGGGTTTCGTGCTCGTACAGGTGCGAGGGTTGTTTCTGGAGGTCGTGGTTCTGGTGGTTGGGCTGGAGAGTTTGCAGTGGTCGGGTTGCTAGGCGTTCTCCCCCTCAAGTTCACTACGGGGATGGGAGGAGTCATAGCTTTGAGAAGGAGAGGAGGGACGGTCCACGGGTTCTCTTTCGTGGTTTTGGTCCTCCTCCAGGCAGAGAGGGGTGGTTCCCTCAGGGTGGTTACCGTGGTGGTGATCGTGGAGGTAGCTTTGGTAGGAGAGATGCTTTGGTTGGTGCTAACCCCACTTTCGAGCAAATGGCTCGGCACTGGTTTTACTCTTTTGGTACTAACCCCTGTGCTGAGTCATTTGTTCGCTCACGTTCTCGTTTTTAAATTTCAGGTGGGAGACTTGAAGAACATTTGGTTGATTGACTCCAGTTGCTCGAGGCATATGACTGGAGACAGGGGGTGGTTCTCAAGTCTCGTATCGGTGGTGACAAAGAGGTACATCACCTTTGGGGACAATGGTCGTGGGCGTGTGCTTTCAGAACGTGAGATCAATGTGAGTGACAAGATCACTCTGAGGCGTGTTGCTCTTGTTCAATCGCTGGGGTACAATTTGATTTCTGTGTCCCAGTTATTGGATGAGGGCTTTGAGGTGCTGTTTCGGCCAGGTGGTTCTCGGATTTTGGACTCTCGAGGGGACCTTGTCTGTATGGTCGTTCCCGAGGGTCAGGTGTTTCGTGCTGATTTTTCTCAGTCTTCGGGTGTGGAGCGTTGTTTCTTGGCTGGTTCTTCGAGTGAGTTTTGGAAATGGCATAGGAAGTTGGGTCACTTGAGCTTTGACCTTTTGTCTCGCTTGAGTAAACTCAATTTGGTCCGAGGATTGCCACGGTTGAGGCTTGAGAAAGAGTTGGTTTGTGCGCCGTGTAGGCATGCCAAGATGGTAGCCTCTTCTCACCCGCCTCTCACTGTTGTGATGACTGAGCGTCCATGTGAGCTGCTCCATATAGGCCTTGTTGGCCCAGCTCGTGTGCGATCTGCGGGTGGGAAGTGGTATGTCCTTGTTGTGGTGGACGACTATTCTCGGTATGCGTGGGTGTTCTTTCTTGAGGATGAGGGGGAGACGTTTGGTTTTGTTCGAGATCTAGTCTTGAGGTTGAGGAACGAGAGGCACAGAGATGCCATACGAGCTATCCGCAGTGATAATGGCTCGGAATTCAGAAACTCCCGTTTTGAGACCTTTTGCCATGACTTGGGTCTTGGGCACCAGTTTTCGAGTCCGTATACGCCTCCCCAGAATGGTGTTGTGGAAAGGAAGAACTGGACCTTGTGCGAGATGGCTCGGACGATGCTTGATGAGCATCGGACTCCGAGGAGGTATTGGGCTGAGGCGGTGAATACCGCATGCTATGTGTTGAACAGGATATACCTCAGAGTGCACAAGAAGAAGACATGCTATGAGTTGATGCATGGTCGCACACCCAAGGTGAGTCACTTCCATGTCTTTGGTTGCAAGTATTTCATTCTGAAGAAAGGCAGTAAGTTGGATAAGTTTGAGGCTAGGTCTGTCGATGGCATTTTCTTTGGTTATGCATCTCATTCTAGAGCATATCATGTGCTCAATCTTGAAACTAACCAAATTGTGGAGACTTGCGAGGTAACCTTCGACGAGACAGAGCCACGTAGTCACCTTGTCTTTTAGTGTGCAGGTCATGATGAGCTTGGCGAGGAGATCTTTCAGGAGGAGGAGCATGAACATGGAGATGATGAGGATGGCGGTGCGGTGCCCCCTGCTGAACATGTACCCACTACTTCGACTACGATGATGGATGGACCCTCTACTACACCTATGACGACAAATCAAGAACGAGGAGAAGCTGATGTTGAGGGGGAGGTAGCATCGAGGCGAGAAACTCCCCGGCGTGTACAGGTGGATCACCTAGCTTCAAGGATCATCAGCGACATGAATGAACGCACTACACGGTCGAGGGTTCGAAACAATTCTAATTTCGCTCATGCTGCATTTGTTGCTACTTTTTGAGCCCAAAGACATTGGACACGCACTATCTGATCACAATTGGGTTAACTCGATGCATGAGGAGTTGGAGAACTTTGAGAGGAATCAGGTTTGGGAGTTGGTTGACCCTCCGCCAGGGTGTAAGCCGATTGGTACAAAGTGGGTGTGGAAGAACAAAGAGGGAGAGAAGGGTGAGGTTGTGAGGAACAAGTCGAGGCTTGTTTCTCAAGGGTTCAGTCAGAAGGAGGGGATCGACTACGAGGAGACCTTTGCTCCTATAGCCCGTTTGGAGGCAATTAGGATCCTTCTAGCCTTTTCCGTGGCTAAAGGGTTCAAGTTGCACCAAATGGATGTGAAGAGTGCTTTTCTGAATGGTGTCTTGGAGGAAGAAGTGTATGTGAGGCAGCCTCCGGGGTTTGAGAGCGAGAAGTACCCCCACCGGGTGTACAAGTTGAGGAAGGCGCTGTATGGGTCGAAGCGGCGCCTAGAGCTTGGTATGGCAGGTTGAGGGGGTTCTTGTTTGAGAGAGGTTTTGAGATGGGGAAGGTCGATCAGACCTTGTTTTTGCTGAGGCAGGGCAGAGATATCCTGATTGTGCAGGTATACGTGGATGATATTGTCTTTGGTGGCTCGTCTAACTCTCTTGTTGCAAGGTTTGCAGATGATATGAACAGGGAATTCGAGATGAGCATGATGAACGAGTTGTAGTTCTTCCTCGGGCTACAAATCAAGCAATCAAAGGAAGGAACATTTGTGCACCAGGCTAAGTACACCAAGGACATTGCGCGGAAGTTCAAGATGGAGGACTCTAAGGCTTTGACGACACCGATGAGTACGACTACAGCTCTTGATGCGGACGAGGAAGGTGAACACGTGGACCAGAAGGAGTACCGGAGCATGATCGGGTCACTCCTCTACTTGACGGCGACGAGGCCGGACATACAGTTCTCGGTGTGTCTGTGCGCTCGTTTTCAAGCGTCTCCGAAGACTTCGCATCGGCAAGCAGTGAAGCGAATTTTCAGGTACTTGCGTCACACTCCCGACTTCGGCCTTTGGTACTCCGCGTCCTCTTCTTTGGCGCTTTATGGTTTTTCGTACGCGGATTTTGCCGGATGTCGGTTGGATAGGAAGTCCACTTCTGGGACTTGCCAGTTTTTGGGTTTTTCTTTGGTGTCTTGGTCTTCCCGCAAGCAATCGAGTGTTGCTCAATCCACTACCGAGGTCGAGTATGTTGTCGCTGCTAGTTATTGCTCTCAGCTCCTTTGCATTTCATACACCATGAGTGACTTTGGTGAGGAGTATACCCATGTCCCACTTCAATGTGATAGCACCAGTGCCATAAGCGTTGCAAAGCACCCAGTGCTCCATTCCAAAACCAAGCACATAGAAGTGAGGTATCATTTTCTGAGAGACAACGTAGAGAAAGGAAAGATAGCTTTGATCCATGTACCCACACATGACCAACTAGCCGATATTTTCACCAAACCCCTAGATCAAGCAACTTTCACTCGTTTGCGGGGGGAACTTGGTGTGTGTTTGATTTCTTGAGTTGGGTGTGTGGGAGCTCCTTTGTAGCATATGTATAGTTTCCTTTGTGCGTTTCTTGCTTTTGGCGTGGCATATGTAACATGATGTATAGGCATCCTTGTGTCTTAGTTTGCATGCATTTTGTATCATATGCATTGGTTAGGCAAAGCTTCTCTCATATACATTGTTCACCATGGAATGAGATATATGTCTTTGTGAGCTTGTTTGGTATGCTACGGTTAGTTTGGCTTAGCTCTTGATGAATAATCCATGGTTGATAGCTATGTTTTTGAAAATGTCACATGTATGCTCTCTCATGTGTAAATGCCTTTATATGATCTTGACATGTTTTAGTGGGTTGGTTATGCTTAATTTGTGGTTGTATAGCTAGTTTATTGATCATATGGGGCCAAAGGCTCATTTGCCATCATGAATGTTTAGCCCTCTTGATTCATCTTGTGGAGGAGCATAAGTTCCTTTTTGTCGCAAAGACATTTGATGTACCATTTATCAATCTGAAAATGAAATGAAAAATGCTTGGAAAATATGCTCCCATGTCATTTGTGCTGAATTTAATTTGCTTTGGGTGCTAAACCGTTGCATGATGCCTACCAATGAGAAGTCTCATACATAGAAGTAGGCACATGGCTCGGTGGCTTTGACATGACATGAGGTGCTTGTGGGTGTTTGATGGTCTTATGATTAGAATGGCTGTCCTAGCATGAAGTTTGTGTGGCTTTGCCATTTTGATATGCTTTGATCATGTCTAGGACTTTGCTCATGAGAGGCAAGTTTTTTCGCAAAATTGCAAAAATCCATCTTAGCTTCGTCCAATGGTTCCGAAACTTGGTGTTCATGTAGTTGAGATCAATACGAAGCCGTAGAGTATCTAACTTTCTCATTTGGACATGTGTAGCATTTTTTGTTGAATTTTATCTATTTGAGAAGCTCTAGGTTGAAATTTTTGCTTTTTGGCTTGATTCATGCATTGCCAACAAGGGGGAGAAGTTTGAGCTTGAAATGGCTTACTGGACGCATTTAGAAGGTTTTCAGGTGGTTTCGAGCCTTTTCTAGGCTTTGTTGTACACCGGTCTGACTGGTTTGAGTGCTGGTCCTGTGCACATGTTAGGCACCGGTCTGACCGGTGGTGATGACCGGTCTGACCGGTGTGGGCTGAAGTTGCTGCAGCTGCCCTGTTTTCAGCTGGTTTGCATGCATTTGTCCAGGGGGAGGTGCATTGTTTCAGGGGGAGCTTGCATGTGTGCAGGGGGAGCTCTTTGTGGTTTTTCGAGCTTTGTTTCGGTGGTTTGCGCTTTTTGCTTGAGCTTTGCTTTGTCTTGGATGTGTCGAGCCGTTGCCCTTGCCTAAGGGGTCCGAGACTTGTCTTCTTCAAGTGATCTTGCTCTTTGCCTTTGTTCGGCTTTCGATCGCTTGTTGGAGTTTCTTTTTGTTTGTTTCTTTTCTTTTTCTTTTCTCTCTTGTTACTTTCGTGTGGGTGTTGTCAATGCACTCATCAAGGGGGAGATTGAGGACCATGTGTGGTTCGAGGACTACTGGATGGTCGCTTCCTTGTGTGATGAGTGATTGACAACGTTGTGTGGACTGATTCTTGGCTATGTATTGCAGGTGCAGGTTGCGGCCTGACTGGTGTTGGTGCAGGTGAAGAGCAAGCGCGAAGGGTCGTCGCCGGTGAGGCATCCAGGTGTGGAGAAAACAAGTAGGCTTCGCTCGAGGGACCCGGTGGCCAGAGGGGTCAAGTGCGGGCCGCATGGTGGCATGAACAGCAAGATGAAGTCATGGATGGTTTCTTGGTTGAGCCTCAATACCAAGGTCGAGCCGGGACTACGTTGGAGCCAAGTCATGAGTGGAGATTGGCGGAGGCTACACCATGTTTGCGGGGTTTCCGGTGGTTCACCAAAAAACCACTGGGTTCCTTGGTTGATCCACAAAGCCAAGACCGAAGAACCGAAGACGATACTGCAGCAGTGCCAGACCCGTCTGACCGGTGGGTACCGGTGTGACCGGTGGGGAGCACCGGTCCGTCCGGTGTGCGACGACGCAGTCCGGAGACTTCGAAGCGGATGACACGCGTCGGGATCGCATGGCTTGCGTCGAGGTACGCAGGGTGCGGTCGCCAGGCATCCGTCCGATGGTGAAGACATGAAGACTTCCAATTCCGCCCTTGAGGGGCTTGTATCCCTAGTTATTAGGAAAGGGCATTTTAGACATTCGGTTGCCTCCATATAACCCAAGAGGTGAGAGGATGGCAGCCAACTCTTGGAACCGTAGCTCATTTGTTTTCCTATTTTCCTTCCTGTTTTCTTTAGGTTTTCTATAGGACTAGCAAGAGAGCTTCATGGTGAGATCTTGTTGAGAGGGATGGATGATCGGGCGGCTTGCTAGACCTTGTATGAACCTTTGTTTCATGTATAGATGATTCGGCATGGTTCCTCAAGGTTTGGATGTGTTTTCGCCGGTTGTTCTTGGTGGTGATTTTCGGAGCCCTCTCTTGGTGATTTCTTTGGGTTGTTTTTGGGACCTTTCTCTTGGGGATTTGATGGGGGAAATTTGTGGGAACCCTTCGTGGTTCTTTGGGCTGTGATTCCCCTCCCAAATCCATGAGTAAAGGTACTCGATTTTGAGGTTTCTTGAGTTCTTGGGTTGGAAGTGCTCTTGGCGGGATTTCCTTGATTCCTCCTTTTTGGACAAGTTTTAGTGAGATTAAACTTGGCTATGGACTCCTCATGAGGTGTCCCTAATATCCCCAAAGTCTTGTTCAAGTCCGTGGAGTGATTCGGGAGATCGAGGTTTGGATTTGGGGGAGTTGACCCGCGGGTGCTGTTCATCCCGAGTTGCCTAGGCTACACCGGTCTGACCGGTGCTCTTGACCGGTCTGACCGGTGCAACCCTCGGTGGGATTTTGCTCGGGTGAACGTCTGGGTGTTTTCGTTGTTGTCTGGTGTTGCTGTTGTTTCGAGTTTGGGTCAGTTTGATGGTCGGTTGGCTTGGGGGCTTTCAGGCTGTGATCGGTCTGACCGGTGTGTCTCACCGGTCTGACCGGTGTAGAGCCACTTAGTGAAAATTACTCAGTTTCACCAGCAGGGACTGGTCTGACCGGTGGTGCTCACCGGTCTGACCGGTGTGGGTCTGTAGACTCGAGGTTTGGTGTTCCGCTGCGTTCTTGGGTCGGAAGGTTGTGTGTTGGTTCCTAGGTCCAGTGGCACTCCAGTGGCTACGTGGGCTTGGCCAACTTGGGTAGTGAGTCGGAGACGTGTGTTGGAAGCTGTGTTCATCTTGTAGGAGTTTCCATCTCATTCGAGAATATTTTTTATCGGCTCCCATTCACTCCCCCTCTCTGGTTCGCCGTATCGGTCCTTCAGACCTACCGGAGAGAGTATGAGAACTTCACTCATCTCCCTGTTGAGTCCATCGATGCCTTGTTTCAGAGGTTCACGGTGGTTGTGAACAACATGAGGGCTAGTGTGGACGTGCTCTCGTACGATGATCATGATAGAGCTGTCAAGTTCTTACACTCTTTGAATGTACGATTTGGGGCGGAAAGTTCGAGGCCATTGTCGAGTCAGAGAAGTATGACACTCTGACGGTGAACGAGCTATTCTCAAAGCTCAAGTCGGCTGAGGTGGATAGTGGCATGATAGCCAAGCTCGAGGGCCCGACTGACTCTCATAGTCCTGCCCTCGTCCGTGGTTCTAAAGAAAAGGCTAACACTAACCCATCCACCAGGATGTTCTCTTTGTCCTCTTTGATGTCTATGCCAGATGAGGATTTCAACGTGCTTGGAGAGGACGAGCTGGCGTTGCTAACTAGGCGGTTCGAGAGGATGCACGAGAACCGGGTGAACGCAAGGAGGAACTCCAGGGCATGTTTCAAGTGTGGCGAGGTCGGACACTTTTTCGCCGAGTGTCCGAAGGTGAACAACCACGACAGGCACAAGTTCAAGGACAAGAGGAGGAAGCCCAAGAAGAAGGATCATGGACATGGGAAGAAGATGTGGTCTCGAGAGAAGATGAAGAGATCGAGCGGCATCGAGTCCAACTCCGAGGACACGTCTTCAAGCTCGAGTGATGAAGACGAAGAGGATGTCAAGAAGAAGAAGAAGAAGAAGAATAAGAAGTAGAAGAAGAAGAAGAAGAAGAAGAAGAAGAAGAAGAAGAAGAAGAAGAATAAGAAGTAGAAGAAGAAGAAGAAGAAGAAGAAGAAGAAGAAGAAGAAGAAGAAGAACCTCGACAAGTATCTCAACGGCCTTTGTGTGACGGACCTAAGCCTCAAGGACGACTTCTGCGACATGGCTCGCAGCTCTAGCAGCAAGAGAAGCCATAAGGACGCCTCAGACTTAGACTCTGAGGATGAGGTACGTGATGAGGTCTCTTCTTTGCGCAAGGAGAATGAGGAGTTGGTTTACTTGCTTGATAATCGCGATCACATGCTTAGAGAGGCTAAGAAGCTTAGGAAGGAGCTTAAAGCTTTGCTTGAAGATGCTAGGTCTAGAGTGGCTGAGCTAGAAACACAGGTTCTTGATGGCAATCTTGAAATTGATTCTCTCAAGGCAAGCCATGTGGTTTCTGATGAAGTTGATTGTGTTGATTGCTTTGTTTTCCTAGCTGATTTGACTGATCTTAGGGAAAAGCATGCCTTGAAGTGTGAGGAACTAGATGTGCTTAGGGTTGAGTTGGTTGAGCTGCAATCTAGACCCACCTTTGCTTGGTGCTTGCACTTCTTGCCCTGGCTTGCACGAAAAAATCGCTGAGCTTCGATTTTGCATTGTTTTGCTTGAGGCTGTTTTGAAAGTGCCTATTCCTACTTCCCGTTCTACCTGTGAATTACATGCTGTAAAGATTTTGGATATTGCAAAATGTGTTGGTCGCTTGCAAGACGAGAATGATAAGTTGCGTGAAGTGCTGAGTATGTTGTCGAGTCAAGAACCTCAACTTGGTATGATGATTGCTAGTTGTAAGCTCTTTGATGGTTGGGCTTTGGGATCTGATAAGTTAGGTGAGTACAGTGGTGAGAAAGAAGGGAAATTTGGGAATGTTTCAGTTCCACTACAACCCACATCCAAAGACAAGTTTGCATCCAAGCCAAACCAACTGAGAGAAAAACCGAGTGAGAAGGCAAGTGAAAAGCCTAGTGAGAAACCAAGTGGGAAGCCTAGTGAGAAGCCTTGTGAAGAGCCTCACCCCAAGCCTAAGCTCAGATCCATCCGTTTCCATTGTGAGTTTTGTGGAAAGGATAGTCACAAGATAAAGTTTTGCTATAAGACAAGGAGAGAGGTGAGAATGGCGAAGGAGTGGGCTAACAAAGACAAGTACCACCCCTCTAGTGGTGTACTTGAGCCTCGTGTGCAGATGCCCAGGGCCAAGGCAAGTGTGAGGACAGTTCCGGCTTGGGGAGAGCGAAAGGCTGCAGGAGGTGTTGCTGGAGGAGTGAAACCGGTCGGACCGGTTTGGAGTCTGCAGGGGGGCAAGTTTGGTTTTCGTGCTCGTGAGGAGTCTCGGTTTGGTTCAGGAGGTCGTGGTTCTGGTGCTTGGTCTGGAAAGTCTGCAGGTGGTCAGTTTGCTGGGCATTCTCCTTCTCGTGCTCAATACGAGGATGGGAGGAGTCGTAGCTTTGAGACGGAGAGTGTGAAAACCCTCCTAGGAAAAATACCGTACTATCACCTAAGACCGATCCACTTTGGTCATTAAGCAATAATAAAGTATCATCTTGTCGTTAGTTGCTGGGTTAACGCCCGGTAAATCACTTGAAAAGCAACAAGGATCGAATTTATGCATTAAAACTCACTCGAAGGCGAGTCCAGAGATACAACAAAATTAACATCCAAATTCGTACCCCGAAGGGTTTAATTATTACAAACCATAGTTTTTGCCATGACGAAATAGTTCAGAGTTTTTGAAAGCAGCGGAAATAAACTAACGGAAGCGAAGACACCACGGGGGCCATCCATGATGCTTTCAGTAGTCGTCCTCCACCCACTCCAGCTCCCAGCCGGGCGGGATCTCTCCGGGCCACACATCACCAAAAGCATTACCTGGATCAACATATTATAGCAAGGCTGAGTATACTAATACTCAGCAAGACTTACCCGTCGATGATAACTACTTCACCAAAACTAGACCATGAAAGGCTTTTTGCCTACTGGGTTGCCTTTACTAAATGGTAACAAAGAGTAGGTCCTTATTTTCAAGATTTTAGCACAAGTTCTAGTAGGTTTAATCTTTACTACATTAGCCAACTAGTACAAACAAAGTTGTACAATACAATTAATCAAGCATAGTATTCATCAACTTCCATCATTAGGGATCTCATGACTAGTGGAGTAAGTAGTCTCAGATAACGGTGAGAGGCCGACAATCGATTCATGTAAACCTTGCAAGGTAGACCCAAACACACGGTAGGTTGCCCCCGAAAGGACAACTTTCCCAGGCCGTTTCCAAAAATCCTCGGGTTAGGATCGAATCTTACAGTCTTTGGTGCAGGCTATCCGGCATACCCTGCGAGATACCTGGAGTCACCATACACCACCGGTAGCTAGCCGTGAGAGCGAATACCAAGAGTAGTAATAGTAGGATCCCTCGCCGCCTCATTAAGGTACTAGGCTTACCGGTCCCATTCCCGACATGTGCTTAGTACGTTCAAACACTTAACCCACATAACCACTGGACCAGAGCCCAAATCCCATGCTCTTACCACGTGAGCAATCCATTTAAGGATATTTTGTGATTCCTATCTAGGAACCTATTCTCGCGAGTGAGGTCATCACTCAACTTGTAACGGTCCTATAGCTTAGCAGCTATCGACCTATCATACTAGTAAGGACAAAGGTACCTAGGGATCATGCATCTAGGGTTTCATTCAACTCCTGAACTTAATGCACAATCATCCATAGATAATTGAATAAAGAATTTGAAAAACTGGGTTAGTTGCACCGGAGCTTGCCTTCGTCAGCTAGGTTAGCCCGGGCACCCTCGGTGTCGAGCACTTCCACGTACTGCAGCGTAGCTTCCGCTCCTCCTTCCTCGGTTTCCGGGACAAGGGAGTAATCTCCGTCCGGAAGATCTACACGAAATGCAATGCTAGTTTAGGTGATGTGATAGTTTGTTGTCTTATCCAATTCCTATTGGTCATATTCACCTTAACAAGCACATAGGTAGTACATCTCTTTGAGAAAGGTTATTAGTTATATACGAGTTATTCCTTTATTGCCTATTTGAATAAATGTTTCCTTGTACTAGGTATTTCATGTGAAGGCTTTAATCTTTTCCTTCTCACTAGCAAGGGTGTGAATAATATTTTATTCATGAATTGATTTCTTATCAGCAGTGATATTTAATTATCCTTTAATTAATTTAGGCAATACTTTCAAAACGGAAAAGGAATTAAATAGGGCTTTCCTTTATTTAATTTCTCTTTAATATTAAAAGGGGCTTTTAAGCTTTTATTAAGTAATTAAATTACCAAAAATTAAAGGAGTGTTTCTTAAGCATACTAGCATCTATCCTGGTCCATTGGACCCACATGTGATGCTTGGAAGCTAGGAAATTAAATACTATTGAGAATAACAAAGGCCAGCTAGTGATTCAAATTAAAAGCATACAAAAATAAATAAGCCTCAAAATGATCCAAACTTTCTCTTGCATGCTCTCTGGTCCTAAACAAGCCTAAGGAACTAGCATATTCACCTAGAAACCCTACTGATCATAGTTCATTAATTTTCAAAGGAAAACATGCATAAATCAAGAATAATTATTTCTGTTATACTAAAAATCATGATTAATTCACAAGATGTGTATTTTGACATAGCAAGACAATGTGCACAAGTTGAACTCAAAAACATAAATGTATTTAGCAAGAAAAATCATCTAAGCATTTCTGTAGAAATGGGAAACAATTTATTTAACAAGATCAACTTCATAACCTTGTGCAATTTTTGACACAGGATCTAGTCCTAACCAGATGCACAACATATCCAAAATTGAGATACAGAGGAGTTATAGATTTAAAGTTATGACAGATCTAGGTTTCTCACATTTGTATTTTTCATGTTAAAAATATTTATAATCAAGCCAAGTGAGAATAACGAAAGTTGTGGGGTTTCTATCCCTGAACCCAACAAAATTGGTTTGGCATTTTTCTGAATTTTCTATGAATTTCTAGGGCGCGGATGCCGGGGCCGACGGCGCGTGGCCGGCGACGGGCGGCGCGCGCGGGCGCGCGACGTCGCGGCATGCAGCGCTCTAGCCCAAGTTGCTCTGCTGGTGCTGTCTTTGAAATAGAATTGCTCCAAATTTTTGTATAGAAGTCGGCCAAGTGATGAATACCAAAGTTGTAGATCTAGCTACCCTTAGTAATTCCTACAAAGGCTATATAGGGTTTTTCTGCACAGAATTTGAATTATTTGAATGCCAATATTGAATGTCGGCCTGTCTTGGCAAACGGTGGATTCTGCCTTGCAACTCATTTTCCAGGCTTTTCCCTCCAAAATTTCAAATGCCAATCTACATGAAAGTTATGTCCGTCATCGAGATGGACAACTTTCATAAAGGTAGAATTTTAAGTGTTTAGGAGAATTTTGGAGAATACGGCAAAAGTTCCGGCAGACACCTGTAGACACTAGGGTGACAAGGGGTTTGACCAAGCCTTTGACATGGGTTGGCCCCACAAGTGTGTTTACTAGTCAAAAGGGGTCACTAGGGTAGGTTAGTGAGTTTTTCGAGGTAAGGACCTAGGTTGACCGTGATTTGACCACTGCTGACTACTTTGACCAGGTGTTAGGGTTAATTAAAAACCTGGGGCGTCACAGCCTACCCCTTAAACGGAATCTCGTCCCGAGATTCGGTTTGATAGTGAAGAGATGGGGAGAAGACCTCATGGTTTCGAGATTGTAGGAAGCCGGATACTTAGTGTTAAGACAGTCCTCCGTCTCCCACGTTGCTTCTTCCTCTGTGTGATGACTCCATTGGATCTTGTACATCCGTACGGTCTGCTTTCGGGTCTTTCGCTCTTTTTGGTCTAGTACTTTCAATGGGTGCTCGATGAGTGAGAAATCCGGCTCAATCAAAGCATTAGCTTCTGTGATGATTTCATTCTCCGGCACAGGCATTCCCTTCTTCAATTGAGTTACATGGAACACATTGTGAACTGCGGAAAACCATTCTGGCAATTGGATACGGTAAGCCACGGGTCCACATACTTCTATAACTTTATAGGGTCTAATGTAGCGCGGGGCTAACTTTCCCTTGACTCCTAACCTTTGCACACCTTTGGTGGGGGACACTTTCAAATATACGTAATCTCCCACTTCAAAGTGTCGAGGTGCGGTTCCCTTGTCATGGTAACTCTTTTGCCTCATCTGTGCCATCTTCAAATTCTCTCTTATCACTTGCACTCTTTCTTCGGCCTCTTTAACTAATTCCAGACCAAAGAGTGTTCTCTCTCCGGCCTCCGACCAATTCAGCGGAGTGCGGAATCTACGTCCGTAAAGAGCATCAAACGGTGCCATTTTCAAACTGGCTTGATAGCTATTGTTGTATGAGAATTCTGCCAAGGACAAACACTTGTCCCAACTCTTATCAAAGTGCAAGATGCTTGCTCTCAACATATCTTCCAAAATCTAATTTATTCTTTCCGTCTAACCATCGGTCTGCGGATGATAACTGGAACTGCGGATTAGCTGGGTTCCCAAACACTCATGCAATTGCTCCCAAAAACGAGCCACAAACTGAGTCCCTCTGTCAAAGATTATAGTCTTTGGGATTCCATGCAAACGAACTATGTGATCCATGTACAACTCTGCATATTGTTGTACGGAGTAAGTGGTGTGCACGACAATGAAGTGAGCGGTCTTGGTGAGTCTGTCTACAATTACCCAATTAGAGTCTTTCTTTCTAGCTGTTAGGGGTAAACCCACAATGAAATCCATACTAATATCATCCCACTTCCACATAGGTATCTACAGGGACTGGAGTACACTTGCCAATTTCAAATGGCTTGCTTTCATCCGGTGGCAAGTATCGCACTCGGCTACATACTTGGCTATATCCACGTTCATCTTGGACCACCAAAAGTTCTATTTTAGATCTTGGTACATCTTAGTACTACCGGGATAAATAGAGAATTTGGACATGTTAGCCTCATCTAGAATGATTTTCTTAATTTCCGGATCAACGGGGACCACTAGACGTTTCCCAAACCAGACCACACCTTGGTGATCCTTCTGGAAACAAGTGTACTTGGGGTCTCCCTCTGCGAGTTTCCGTTTGATGGTTTGAATGTCTTCATCATTGCGCTAGGCAGTGACAATTCTATCATAAAGATCGGACTCTACCATCAAGGCATAGAGACTTCCTTGCGGTACTACTTTTAAGTTGAGCCTTCTCATTTCTTCACACAACGGTTCATTAACTGGCTCCAACTCTAGGTGGTAACAGTTATCTTTGCGGCTAAGAGCATCTGAAATAGCATTTGCCTTGCCGGGGTGATAGTGCACTTCTAGATCATAATCTTTGATCAACTCAAGCCATCTTCTCTGTCTCATATTTAACTCGGACTGGGTGAAGATGTATTTGAGGCTCTTGTGATCAGTGAAGATATTGCAACGATTACCCATTAGGTAATGCTTCCATATCTTGAGGGCATGGACAACAGCAGCTAACTCAAGATCATGGGTAGGATAATTGAGCACATGAGGTCGAAGTGCCCGTGAAGCATAGGCAATGACTCGGCCCTCTTGCATAAGGACACAACCAAGACCCGTGCCTGATGCGTCACAGAAAACTTCAAACGGTTTGGAATTTCCGGATGCACTAGCACTGTGGCTGAAGTTAGACGTTGCCTCGAGGTGTGGAAAGCTTTTTCACATGCTTCGCTCCACACGAACTTCACTCCTTCTTTGAGTAGTTCGGTCATAGGTTTTGCGATTCTAGAGAAGTCAGGAATGAATCGACGGTAGTATCCCGCCAATCCCAGGAAACTGCGGATTTGGTGTACGGACTTGGGTGGTTTCCAATCCATCACCTCTTGAACTTTGCTGGGATCTACAGAGATGCCATCATGGGAAATGGTGTGCCCTAAGAATTTCACACTTTTCAACCAAAATTCGCATTTGGAGAACTTAGCATTAAGCTTATGATCTCGCAAACGCTGAAGGACGACTCAGAGATGTTTGGCGTGTTCTTTCACGCTTTTGGAATAGATGAGAATATCATCGATAAAGACCACGGTGAATTTATCAAGATCCGCCATGAACACGGAGTTCATGAGTTACATGAAGTAGGCTGGGGCATTTGTGAGACCAAAAGACATTACCAAGAACTCGTAAAGACCATAACGAGTGGAGAAAGCGGTTTTAGGAATGTCACAAGGTCGAATCTTGATTTGGTGATAACCAGAACGAAGGTCAATCTTAGAGAAGACTTTAGCACCAGCCAATTGATCAAAAAGAACATTGATTCGGGGAAGCGGGTATTTGTTTTTGATGGCGACTGCATTGAGCGGTCGGTAATCTACACACATTCTAATGCTACCATCTTTCGTCTTGACAAAGAGAGCAGGGCAACCCCAAGGAGGAGAGCTCAGGCGAAAATAACCCTTATCTTACAATTTCTGGAGTTGAATTTTCAGCTCGGCTAACTCTTTGGGTGGCATACGATAAGGTCTTTTGGAAATGGGTGCGGTACCGGGCTGGAGTTCGATCACAAAATCGAAATCTCTGTCTAGTGGCATACCAGGCAACTCATCAGGAAAGACATCCGGGTACTCGCACACTACTGGAATTTCATCAAGAGGGGAGATAATGGTCACATAGGCACAAGAGTCGGTACCGTCCTTGAAAGGTAGGTACAAGGTGGTGTGCCCGACCGTAGGAGAATTGATCTCTACGACCCTATCTGATATATCTAGAATCACCTTATGTTGATTCATCCATTCCATACCCAAGATAACATCCATGCTTCCCAATTTGATGGTTATGAGATTAGATCGAATATCATTACTTCCTAGTCTTAAATGAACTCCAAAAGTTACTAAGTGAGACGTGATGTTCCCACCTGGTGTGGTAATTTTATAAGCTGATTTGGTTTGCATTCCTTTTAGACCCAACTTGTCTAGTAGACTTTCACTTATGAAACTATGGGTGGCTCCTGAATCAAATAAAATCTTAACAAAAGTGTCATTGATAGAGAACGTACCCGTGAGCACCGAAGCTCCTTCTGGGATATCACTCATGGCGGTGAAGTTCAGCTTGCCCTGGCGGACTTGCACCATAGGCTTCTTAGACGGAGTGATAGGCTTGTTTCCTGCACCTTGATTCTGCGGGTTGGGCTTGATCTGCCTGGGCTTGGGACACTCGTTGATGTAATGCCCGGCTGGCCACTGTTGTAGCAACGACGATCACTAACATTGCGAGGAGGTGCATTAGGCTTTCGGGCCTGCTGCTGAGCATTGCGGAACTGGAAGTTCACTGCGGGTTTGCTCTAGGGTGGCTTCATCATCTAGCGTCCAGTTGAAGATTGCTGGGTGGTGCGTTCTTCATCACAAAGCGAAACTTCTTGCTCGTTCCGCTGCCCGGGGTGAAACCAGGCATCCTCTTCTTGTCCCCGTGGGCTTTCTTCATAGCATCCTCTTGGGAGATAGCCTTGTTCACTACCTCATGAAGTTCGCGGGCTCGAGCAGGTTCAGACGCTCGTAAAACTTGCCATCTAGCCCATCACGAAACCTCTCCATCTTCTTTGCATCAGTGTCAACGTGATGCCCACCATATTGGCACAAGCTATAGGACGTCTGCACATAGTGGTAGACTGTGTCAGATCCTGGCCAAAGGGCCAACAGCTCCCTCATTTTCCTATCCATCAGTCCCTTGGGAAAGTGGTGGCTCTTCAAGGCTTGCTTGAACTCATTCCAAGTCACAGCATGACCTCGCTGCATCGACTTGAAATGGTCCCACCACATCAAAGCTTCTCCCCGCAGTTGCAGCACTGCGAAGTTAGCTTTGTTCTCCTCGGAGCAAGGTAGCACAAAGGCAGAAAATTTTGCCTCTATGGCCTTGATCCAAGCCTCAGCTTCCAGGGGGTCTTCTGCTTTAGCGAAGGTTGGCGGCTTCATTGCTATGAACTTGGCATACATGGTCACCTGATTAGGCCCCTCTTGGTTGGCCCCGTGTGGCGGCCCTCGGTTCATCTGCTGGGCGATCTGCTGCTGCGTCTGCAGGATCTGGCGCAACACCTCGGTTTGGGTGGCCATGAAGGCCTCCGACGGCGTCATGGGCGGGGGTGGCGGCAAGTCACCGCTACCACTTGCTCCGAAACCGTTGGGCAAGCTGCGCGTGGTTCCCACCATCTGAAATGCGAGCCTTATTAGTTACATAATCAAAATCTTACTCCGAAATGATGACAAGCATGATTATACATAACCACAACTCATTAGCATTTATGTGATGAGGACAGCAATAGTCGAACAAAATATTCCATAGCCACCAGGATTCATAGAATCGTTCTTTAACATGGTTAGGATTGCGATCACTCGAATGCACGGGCCCACATTCACCCTCGGACAATTACTGTCACTTCGGGTACCAACGAAGGTGGTATACGAATGAGCACTTAATCGCTGGACAACGAGTGAAGCCCCTAGAAATGACTTGGTTTACCAATGCTTACGTCATTTGCAAAGTTTTGACAAGCGTGATCATTGCACGATTTATCCAAGAATTTGGTAATCAAACGCAATACACTTCAACTTCTAAATGACAAGTGAATTTCAATTAAACACACATGCTTAAGCATTCATTATTACAACAAGATAGATCAAGGTCCAATGACATCACACTGTCAAATTTGAAACAATAAGACTTGACACGGTACAAGTAGTTACTCGGCACGAAGACGTGCTAACAAGCTAACTACTCTAAACATCTCGAAGATAACTCAATAGGATCGACATCCTTCTTATTCCGGCTGTCGGCAACCTAGTTGCCCACAGAAGCACCACTGTACATAGGCGAAGCTGGGGGAGTCGGCAACGATGGTCCTGCCTGGCTCGTCCGATCCCGGACCGACAAACCCCCGCTGCTCCTTTGGGTGTGCTCATGCGGGGGAAGTGGCTGTAAGGCCACTATAGCCTGCATGGCTGCCACCTGTACCTCGGCCTCCTCCACCTGCTGCTGCATATCAGCAATGTTCTGATGTAGCGTTAGCCTTTCAATCTCATGCACGTCGGCATTCTCCTGTAGTGTATGATTCTCTGCCTCCAGATCTACAATCCTCCGCAGGCGGTCGCCTCTCTCTAGCTCTAACTGGAATCTCCTAGCACGCACCCTGTCATTCTCCTACTGCACCTGAGTAACTGTAAAGTTTAGCTGCTGATGTGCTGCTGACAACTGCTGCCAATCACGCCTAGATGCCTCCAAGCTCTGCCCAATAATCACTCCGGTGTTATAGCGCAGCCCTTGAAGTGTGAAAACTACGTTCAAACAGCGAGCTAGCGTCTGAGTAACATCCAACGGCTCTGCTAGTGTCAACAGCTCCCGTAGGTGATCCATACGGTCCAACCATGCCGAGTCTTGAGGACTCACAGCAGGAAACAATCCAAACGGAGAGAGAGCTACCACGGTGGGGTTGTGGTCACAGAAGTCCGTCAACACTCTGAGGGCGGCTGACTCAACGGCCTCGTGGGTGATAAATCCCCAGTAGATGAAACTCAAGTCGAACCAGTCGGCGTGGTCCGGGTGTGGCAGAACAGTGATGATCACTCTGCTACGGGGAACTCCATAGCGCTCGAACTCAGACACCTCATAAGTCGGTGGTGTGAGGTAGCCAGCGGCGCTGAGTGCTTCCCACGCAAGGCGTGGACAACCCTCCCAGTGCAACCCATTGGTACAGATTGTACCGTCAGCGTCGCACTCATGAAACATGGGGAAAGCCATCTGTACAAAAATATAACTCATGTCAGATCTCAAAGAGAACGGCATGTCAAACGGTGAAGTTCTGGCAGCTGTGAATAAAAAATCATAACCAAAAATCCAGAAACCTCAAACTTCCCCAAGTTTCCCCGGTTCAAAAATAAGTTCTTTAACACCTATTTAATTTTTAAGGTCCAGCTTGAACAAGGAAAACAAGGTAGACGATACAGAACCTAGATGTGCCTAGGAAAGTGTAAACCAACCCAAAAGGGACTCGGAGAGACTTGCGATTACATGATAACTAGTTACGGAGCAACTGTTTTTAACAATTTGGTTGAATTAACCTAGCACAAGGTAAACAACTTTTCAAAATTTCGGCAGCATGAAAGCTAGGTATGAGAGGTACTTTAGCTTATAAAAAGCACAAAGTAGCAAAATATTCCTTAGAGAGCATATGGAAATTCAGTTTTCGAGTCCATTTTAGTTCTTTCGATTTTTAATATGCATGCAAGACGTCCTATCCGACCTCACATGGCAATCAAGCCAAAAATTGGAGTTAGTACCGGTGGCAAGGCTTTTATTCGTCTCTCCCTATAATATTTAGTCGAGAGCTATACGGTACTCGCTTAATGACTAAAGAAGCGCTGTTATGTACCTGCAGAAAACAAACCTTTCGTGCCAGCACGTCACGAAAGCGTCCAAATACATTACCGTTCACTATAGAAACTGCATCCATGCGTTAAGCCGCTGCATGGACAGCGTCCAACCTCGGACACCCTCCGTTTGAATGGAGTGTATCCTTGCCTCGCATGAGCGACATGCGGAATGCACACGTATGAAACATGTGGCGACACACAACTCATAAACAGACGCGAAGATGGGATCCGTGGAATGGATTACTCCATCAAGCCTCGCAATTCTCGTGATGCGGAACATCACACGTATAAAACACGTGGCTCATCTAGTTTGGTTGAGCACGAAAGTAAGTCTGACATAAAGTAATGTGCTGGAAGTTAGCAAAATAAACCATAGGTTACTTAAGCCACCTGAAAGAACCCAAAATTCCCTCTAGGGCCTCTCGGTCTTGTTTATCCTTAGCGGACCAACGTATTTTTGGAAAATCAGACAATCTTGGCCTATTTTATTCAAAAACCAGTGATTAAGGTTATTAATTAATCTCGGGTGCATATAAGCTCTGATGCAAATTGTGACAACCCGCCTAGGAAAGTACCGTACTATCGCCTAAGACCGATCCACTTTGGTCATTAAGCAATAATAAGGTATCATCCTGTCGTTAGTTGCCGGGTTAACGCCCAGTAAATCACTTGAAAAGCAACAAGGATCGAATATATGCATTAAAACTCACTCGAAGGCGAGTCCAAAGATACAACAACATTAATATCCAAATTCGTACCCCGAAGGGTTTAATTATTACAAACCATAGTTTTTGCCATGACGAAATAGTTCAGAGTTTTTGAAAGCAGCGGAAATAAACTAACGGAAGCGAAGACACCACGGGGGCCATTCATGATGCTTTCAGTAGTTGTCCTCCACCCACTCCAGCTCCCAGCCGGGCGGGATCTCTCCGGGCCACACATCACCAAAAGCATTACCTGGATCAACATATTATAGCAAGGCTGAGTATACTAATACTCAGCAAGACTTACCCGTCGATGATAACTACTTCACCAAAACTAGACCATGAAAGGCTTTTTGCCTACTGGGTTGCCTTTACTAAATGGTAACAAAGAGTAGGTCCTTATTTTCAAGATTTTAGCACAAGTTCTAGTAGGTTTAATCTTTACTACATTAGCCAACTAGTACAAACAAAGTTGTACAATACAATTAATCAAGCATAGTATTCATCAACTTCCATCATTAGGGATCTCATGACTAGTGGAGTAAGTAGTCTCAGAAAACGGTGAGAGGCCGACAATCGATCCATGTAAACCTTGCAAGGTAGACCCAAACACACGGTAGGTTGCCCCCGAAAGGACAACTTTCCCAGGCCGTTTCCAAAAATCCTCGGGTTAGGATCGAATCTTACAGTCTTTGGTGCAGGCTATCCGGCATACCCTGCGAGATACCTGGAGTCACCATACACCACCGGTAGCTAGCCGTGAGAGCGAATACCAAGAGTAGTAATAGTAGGATCCATCGCCGCCTCATTAAGGAAAACATGCATAAATCAAGAATAATTATTTCTGTTATACCAAAAATCATGATTAACTCTCAAGATGTGTATTTTGTCATAGCAAGACAGTGTGCACAAGTTGAGCTCAAAAAACATAAATATATTTAGCAAGACAAATCATCTAGGCAGTTTCTGCTGAAATGGGAAACATTTTATTTAGCAAGGTCAACTTCATAACTTTGTGCAATGTTTGACACAAGAGCTAGTCCTAACCAGATGCACACCATATCCAAAATTGAGATACAGAGGAGTTATAGATTTAAAGTTATGACAGATCTATGTTTCTCACATTTGTATTTTTCATGTTCAAAATATTTATAATCAAGCCAAGTGAGAAAAACAAAAGTTGTGGGATTTCTCTCCCTGAACCCAACAAAATTGGTTTGGCATTTTTCTGAATTTTCTATGAATTTCTAGGAATTTTCTAAGGCTCTGGACTAACTTGTAATAAAACTTAGATAGGTTTATCAGCAATCAGGTCCCTACTTTTGCACAAAACACCCTAAACAAATCGCAATCGAAGCAATTTAGCCCTTGGCCGGGGAGGGCGGCGCGGGCGTGGCCAACTCCGGCGAGCTGTAGGTGACCGGTGTTGGGGCGGAGGGGCGGCCGGCGAGCGGGTTCAACGGCGGCCGGCGGCGGTGGCCGCGGCGGCTCGGGAAAGGGCGGTGAGGAGGCGCAATGCCGGGCAACAAGCGAGCGCGTGAGCTACACTAGGGCCTAGGGAAACTACCGAAGCGGTGGCCGGCGGCGAGCGTGGGTGGGAGCACGACCTCGGGGCGGCGACGGCAATGGCGGCGGTGCGGCTCGGGGCGGCGCGCCGAGGAGCGATGAGGAGCTTTTATAGGCCGTTTGGGGCGTCCCCGGGTGACGGAGGGTGACGGCGAAGATGCCCACCGTACTACGGCGGCTCGGGCAACGCGCGTACGGCGGGAGACGCCGCCGACGGACCGCCGGTCCATGGCGTGTGCGCGCGTACGGCGGCGCGCGCCGACGCGGACTCGACGCGCCTAGGGTGGGGACGCGTTGGGGTGCGGGCGACTCGGGCGGGGCGAGCCTTGGGCGGCGCGCGGCCCTCGGGAGGCGCGGGCGCGGATGCCGGGGCCGGCGGTGCGCGGCGGCGGCGGCGCGGCGCGGCGGGCGCGCGCGACGTCGTGGCATGCAGCGCTCTAGCCCAAGTTGCTCTGCTGGTGCTGTCTTTGAAATGGAATTGCTCCAAATTTTTGTATAGAAGTCGGCCAAGTGATGAATACCAAAGTTGTAGATCTAGCTACCCTTAATAATTTCTACAAAGGCTATATAGGGTTTTTCTCCACAGAATTTGAATTATTTGAATGCCAATATTGAATGTCAGCCTGTCTTGGCAAACAGTGGATTCTGCCTTGCAACTCATTTTGCAGGCTTTTCCCTCCAAAATTTGAAATGCCAATCTACATGAAAGTTGTGTCCCTCATCAAGATGGACAACTTTCATAAAGTTAGTATTTTAAGTGTTTAGGTGAATTTTGGAGAACGCGGCAAAAGTTCCGGCAGACACCTGTGGACACTAGGGTGACAAGGGGTTTGACCAAGCCTTTGACCATGGGTTGGCCCCAAAAGTGTGTTTACTAGTCAAAAGGGGTCACTACGGTAGTTTAGTGAGTTTTCCGAGGTGAAGACCCAGGTTGACCGTGATTTGACCACTTTTCACTACTTTGACCGGCTGTTAGGGTTAATTAAAAACCTGGGGCGTCATAGAGAGGAGGGACGATCCATGCTTTTCCTTTCGTGGTTTTGGTCCTCCTCCAGGTAGAGAGGGTTGGTTCCCTCATAGTGGTTACCGTGGTGTTGTTAGTGGAGGTAGCTTTCGTAAGATGGATGTTGCTAACCCTACTTTTGAGGAAATGGCCCGACACTGGTTTCACACCTTTAGGACTAACTCCGGTGTTGAGTCATTTGCGCGTTCTCGCTCTTTGTTTTGAGTTGCAGGTGGGAAGGCCCGGAGAGCATTTGGTTGATATCGGGGGTGGTTCTCCGGCCTCATATCCCGGTAGTAACATGTAGGTGCATCACTTCCGGGGATGGTGGACAAGGATGAGTGCATTGTGAAGAAATGATAAAGGTTAGTGAATTTGTGACCTCCAAGTGTGTGGCCTTTGTCAAGCCACTTGGTTCTTTTTGCTCTTTGCCCTATCTCATGTGTGTAAGGTGAGCTTTGTATGCTCTTTGGCCTTAATGCATGAGTTTAGGGGGAGCTTGTGTGTTTTGCGCTCCTTTGCTCTTTTGCCGGTGGTGTCGAGCCCTTTTTGCCTCCCCTCGAGGATCCGGTCGTTTGTGAGCTTTTTGTGTGGAAGCTCCTTTGTAGCATATGTATAGATTTCCTTTGTGCATTTCTTGCATTTGGCATGGCATATGTAACATGATGTATAGGCATCCTTCTATCTTAGATTGCATGCATTTTGGATCATATGCATTTTGAAGGAAAAGCTTTTCTCATATACATTGTTGACCATGATGTGCTATATATGATCGTGTGAGCTAGTTTTGGTATGCTATGGTTAGTGTCGGTGTTTTAGACCGGCAACCTACTAAGGGGAGTACCCGAAGTAGATGAATGTGGCCTCGCCGAGATCGGTAACTCGAAGGAAGAGACACGTGGCACACAATTTAGACAGGTTCGGGCCGCGAGGTGCGTAATACCCTACGTCTCGTATGTCGCGTAGCTCTGGATTGATTGGGCACGATTACAAGATGGTGCAATAGTGCGCCGTGGGTTGTATGAGATGAGATTGGATGCTAGAGATTGGTCCCTGCCTCGCCTTATATAGTCCGGGGGGCAGGGTTACAAGTCGGAGTAGGGAGAGAGTACTAGTCGAGTACGTCTAGGAGTCCTCCATACAGTGCGGATCATGTACAGCTCCCTAACCGAGAACTACTCTTGTGTAGTCCTTGTGCTCCACGCCTTCAGGTGCCGTGTAGCGCAAGCCGGGTAGTCCCAGTGGCCCACCGAGTAGTCGGTCCTGGTACCCACTGAGGTAGTGGGCCCAGGGAGGTCCATACGACAAGCCCCCGAGTACTTTGTAGTCGAGAAGGATAGCTTCTAGCAATCTTGACGGCCTTAACGAGTAGTCCTCAAGCGTCCCTGAGTGCTACAAGTCAAAAGTCCTCGAGAGTGGTCGAAGCATCCCGAGGCTGGAATGTACTCCAGCTGATGTTTGAGCAATCCTGAAGTCTTCTCGAGTAGTCCCAAGCGTCCTCGAGCACCGCCTTCAAAGGTCTTCAAAAAAATGCCCGTCTTGTCTTGAAGCCGGAGCTGATATGGAGGTGTGATTGCAAAATCTCACTCCATATGGAGTAGCCCCCGAGCCTTAGGTTGAGCTGCAGGCTCTGGCTGAGGGTCCATCTGAAGTCTTGGCAAGGAAATCCCGAAAAATCCGGAGAGAAAAACCGAAGGACACGTGGCACGGAGCCCCCGAGCCTTGAGTCGAGTACTTCCTCTCGAATTGAAGGGTCATCTTGAAGAATGTGTCCTGAGATGCTCTTGAGACTAGCCGCTTCCCAGGTAGTCGAGTAGAAGTAGCCGAGCCCCCGAGGTGAGGCACGTTGACTAGTGGAATACGAAGGGTCACGCGCAGCCGCTGAGTCAGCCGCGCGTGGACTTATCCAGCCGCCCGTTGCGGAGTCGGTTTGACTTATAAATAGAAGTCGAAACCCTTAGGGTTTTTCACCCATCCGAGCTGCAGTCCTTTCGATTCCATCTGAAGTAGATCCACTCCCAGCGCTTGCTGCCACCGTAGTAGATTCAAGTGCGCCGCCACCCAAAGCTTTTAGGGTAGCCCCCGAGCGGATGCGCGTGAAGACGCCCTGCACTTGGAGGATGAAGCCGTCACCATCCAAGACGCCGAAGGCCGCCGGGAAGAAGAGGGGCCGCGAAGAGGCCGCCGCGGCCGCCACCGGAGTAGCGCCGCCCATGTCTCCACCGCGGGCTGATCCAAGCCGCGAGTGGAAGAAGTACAAGGTGAAGACGGAAGATCTGTTGACTCTCCTGAACAGCGGATTCATCCGGGAGAAAGAGGTCGACATGTGGAGGTCCGCTGCTGGAGATCCATATCCGATGGAGAAGGCCAAAGACGAGATCCCCATGTTCGCGCGGTTCGTGGAGCGCGGGCTTGCGCTCCCAGCCAGCGATTTCTTCAAGGGGCTGCTCGGGTACTATGGGATCGAGTACCTGAATCTGAACCCCAACGGCATCTTCCACACCACGGTCTTCGTGCAGTTCTGCGAAGCCTTCCTTGGGATCAAGCCGCATTGGGTCCTTTTCCGGAAGTTCTTCCGCGTCAAGCCGCAGCCAAGTGCCACCAACCCAAGGGTAGTCGGAGGAGCCGGCATCCAGTTGAGAGAAGACACCGCGGAGCAGTATCTGGCGTACAAGCTTGTCGACTCCAACACTGACTGGAAGACAAGGTGGTTCTACATCACGAACCACCACCCCGGCCTGCCGAAGCCGAGCGGACGGCAGCCCAGGCACCGTGAATGGTGGAACACGGAGCCCACCATGCAGGAGAGGATCCAGCTTCCCGAGCTGCTGGCACGCATCAAGGTGCTCAGGGAAGCGGGACTGAGGGCCGAGCACGTCGCCTTCAGTTTCATGAAGCGGAGGGTGCAGCCGTTGATGGCTCGAGACACCTTAGGCTTCGAGTACACCGGCGACGACGACACGTCGCGGATGCCCGGAGGCGAGCTGGATGACAGCGACATCATCGAGAGGTTGTCGCGGATCTTCAAAGATATGCCGTCGTACACGGCGTGCCCTGTCCAAGAGTACTCCGCCGCGTGCCCACCAAAGGAGGTGAGTAGTCGTACTCCTCTGGTCGAGTAGTCATTACTTGGTGTAGACTTACTGACGTCTTCGTGTCTTGCAGGATGACTTGAAGAATTTCATCTCCGAGCTGCAGCCGCCTTCGAGCGGAATCGAGATCCCGAGGGAAGGGAAGGCGAAGGAGCGGCGAGAAGTCGGTGAAGGCGATGACACTGTCGTCGTGGAGGATACCACTGACGACGACGACGACGACGACGAGACGTTGCAAGACCGCTTCCAATTGCAGTCAAGGTTTAGCCGCCTGGGCTTGCCTCATGTGCCTCTGGTGAAGGACCCCCGACTAGCCTTGAGGCTAGCCTGGCTGCGCCGCCACGGAAGCCGCGCAACCCCGCCAGGAAGCGGGTGGCCAAGAAGCTTAAGGTCTCAGAGACCACACCTCAGGAGGTAAGATGACTTGACTAGAGTAGTCTAGTACCCATCGCACAAGCACCTTTGCTGATGAGTAGTCTGCCTTGTATGCAGGAGGTGCCGCCGACGGAGCCCGTCGAAGAGGGCGACGAAGGCATGTGGGACACAGTGGGGGAGCCAACCGGAAGTCGTAGTCCAGCCCCCACTGTTGAGGAGATCTTGGCGCAGCTGGAGCGCCAGCCCCCTGCTCCACAGGAGAGCACGGGACCCGTAGCCGCCGCCGTTGAAGAGGTGGTGGCTTCAGGAGCGCAGGAGACCACTGCGCCGGCCGCCGCTGCTGTGGAGGAGGCGGTAGCGCAGGGGGGCGGCGCCGGAGGAGGCGCCCGCCGAGGGTGGACCGGTCGACATCGCCGCATCCTCGGTGCTCGGTTGTGACAATAGTCCGGTCGAACTTGTAAGTACTCCATCTTCCCGAGTAGTACTTGTTGTAGTAGTCGAGGTTGACCGACGACCAATTTGTGTGCTTCCCGGGAAATCCACGGATGCGTCCTAGGAGGGGGGATGAGCCCTCTTCGGCGGTGGCGGAAGAAGTCGCGCCGCCCGCCGAGGAGACCGCTCCCGCTACCCGTGCGGTGCCGAGCCACCGCTGCCGAGGCGCCGTTGCCAGAGGCCAGCGTTGTCGAAGGTGAGTACTCTTCCTGAAGCTACACAGCTCCTTGGGGAGTAGTCATAGTCGCTGATGCACTCATCTTCTTTTGGCAGGCGCTGAGGCTGAAGGTAGTGACATCCCTGCGGGGGTGCCGATGCAGAGGTCGACACCAGAGGCCCCGGAGGCTGCAGAAGGAGCCCCCGAGCCTGTGGAAGAAGTCATCGAGGAGGCCGCCGTGGCGGCTGGGGGAGAGGGGGTTACCACGTCGCCGGAGGTCGCTCTGGAGGTGGCTATCCGCTCCCTGGAGATCCAGGATGCAGAGCCCATCCGCTCTGCGCCGATGACGGAGGCCGCCACGAGTAGTCGCGGCGGAATAGAGTTGCTCACATACGATCTTGTCGAGCCGGTGACGGTGGCCAAGCATCTGAAGGCGATCCGTAAGGCCGAGCAGTGGATGAAGGTAAGTAGCCGTAGCTTCTGAGTAGCCAATCCTCTTTCGTTGAGTACTCGTCTGACTTGAGTTGTCTTTGCAGGACGTTGCGGAGCGGTCCCGCGACAAGTCGAGCATGCTGCAAGGCTATGGAGACGCGGTGCTCCGAGCTGAGGCGCTGGAAGAGCAACTTGTGAAGTCGCGGAAGCACGCGGCTGCCATGCAGTCGAAGCTCGGCGCCGCCTTCGCCAAGTACCACAACGACGTCCAAGAGTTGCAGGCGAAGGGCGACGACTTGGTGCCGAAGAATAAGGGCCTCCGCAACAAGAACAAAGGTACACCGCTGAACTTGTCGGGTACTTATTGGAGGTCGAGAAGTTCCTAACCCGCTGTACTGTTGCCGTGTTGCAGAGCTTGAGGGCCAGGTGGAGCAGCTGAAGTCCTCGGAGACGAGCATGAAGAAGCTCTTCTACCGGGAGCAAGAAGCCCGCCAGGTACTCGAGCACGACTACAAAGAACTTGCCTTCGAGTGCGAGAAGCATATGGAGCTCCGCACTGCCTTTGACTGCGATCTCGTCAACTGCTACAAATCCTTGCAGAAGTTGAATGAAGACTGCGAGGCACTGTGGGCCCAGCTGAAGGAGCCTGAAGAAGCCGCACTGCTGATCGCAAGACTCCTGGTGCCGCACCCGGGCGGCCCCAAGATCGCTCCATTGGTGGATCGCCTCAAGGAAGCTCCAAGCCGGCTGGCGACCTACGTGAAGCACATGGCGAGGTCGATCCCAAGAAAATTCTTGGCCTTCATGAAGTCGTACTTCCCCAAGGCCCCAATGGATGTAGTCGCCGGCGGGGTAGCCGCCAACTGCACTGATGAGCAGTATGCAGAGCTGCTGGAGCAGATGGCTCCCATCGCGGAGCAGGTAGCTGAGAAGCTTAACCTCCAGTAGTCCTGTAATAGGTAGCTAGTAGCCATGGTTTTACAGGAAACAATTGTAATGAATTGCTTAAGTATCAATGAAAGAAAATTTCCAGCAATGAGTACTAGTAGTCGCGATCTCAGAGTGCGGAGCCCCCATCGTGGAGTGGATGCGAGTAGCGGTACTCGGCTTTGGTGGTCCCGTCGTAGGGAGTAGACAGTACAAAAGTTGATGAATGATCAAACTTTATTACTGAAGGAGTACACCTGGATGGCCAGGGCCGTAGTTACAGAGTAGTCGCTTGGACCCGGAGGCCGCTTACGAGTAGAGCCGGAGCGGGTAGCCGCTTACGCAAAGAGATCCGTAGGTAGCCGTGTAGGCCGGATCGTAGATCCGTAGGTAGCCGTGCGGTGGCCGGATCTTGGAGTGTGGTCTCTTAGTAGACCGCCGCTAGAGTCCTTGACGCTCGTCGCGCCCGTGTCCGTAGGTAGCCGCACGGGGCCGGATCCCGTAGAGGAGAAGTCCGAGGCCGGAGCCGAGGACCCGTGGCCGCTTACGGCAAGGGGTGTTGATGTAGTCGTGTGGAATTGAACCCCGGAGTAGTCGTGTAGACTAGGCGTAGAATCGACAGAGCTGGTCGACGTTCCACGAGTTGTTGATGTCTTCGCCTTCAAGTGTTTGGAGGCGGTAGGAGCCCGGCCCGGTCACCTTTGCAACGGTGAACGGCCCTTCCCAGGGGGAGCTGAGCTTGTGTAGTCCTTCCGTGTTCTGGATACGGCGGAGGACAAGATCTCCAACATTGAAGGAGCATTCCTTGACGTTGCGATCATGGTAGCGTCGGATACCCTCCAGGTACCTTGCTGATTGGACGAGGGCGGCGCAGCGAGCTTCTTCGAGGCTGTCGATGTCAACTCGTCTACTGTCTTCTGAGACGCCTTCGTCGTAGTTCTCCACTGCTGGCGAGTTTCATATGACGTCAGCGGGGAGGATTGCTTCGGAGCCGTAGACCAGGAAGTAAGGGGATTGCCCCGTTGGCTTGGATGGTTGAGTCCGTAGCCCCCAGAGTGCGTTGGGTAGTTCCTTGATCCACTTGCCCCCTTTGGAGTTCGCAGCGTCGTGTAGCCGCTTCTTGAGAGCGTCGAGCACCATCCCGTTGGCGCGCTCGACTTGTCCATTGGCCCGTGGATGGGCAACTGAGACGTATCGGACGTCGACCCCGCTGTTCTCGCAATACTCCCAGAACTAGTGGTTGTTGAGGTTGGATCCCAGGTCTGTGATGATGCGGTGGGGTAGCCCGTAGCGGTGTACGAGTTCATCCAGGAAGTCGAGTACTCTGTCAGCCTTGGGGCATGTGACTGGCTTGACCTCGATCCACTTGGTGAACTTGTCGATAGCCACCAGTACCCTGTTGAATCCTCCTGGCGCAGTTGGCAGTGGCCCAATCATGTCGAGCCCCCAGCAAGCAAAGGGCCAGGTTGGCGGTATGGTGACTAGCTTTTAGGGCCGGGACGTGTTGCCGCTTGGCGAAGTACCGGCATCCTTGGCACTTTCGATGAGTTCTTCGGCGTTGCCCAAAGCCGTGGGCCGCAGAAAGCTCGCCGGAAGGCCTTGCCGACTCGCGTCCGTGAGGACGCGTGGTTGCCGCACGCCCTTGTGGATCTCCTCCAAGATGTCCTTGCCTTCTTCACGAGGGACACACTTCATGAGTACTCCAAAAGACGCGCCCCGCTTGTAAAGCTTGTCTCCGACGAGGACGTAGGACTTGGCGCGGCGGACGAGTTGCTCGGCCGCGTTCTTGTCGGAGGGGACCTTCTGCTCGCTGAGGTAGTCGATGAAGGGTTGCCTCCAGTCCACGTCGATCATCATGACCTCTTGCCCAGCCGGTGGGTGGGCTGGGACAGTGGTCGGTGGCGCCGGCTCCGGGATGGATGGCGCGTGAAGCTCGTGGACGAAGACACCCGCTGGCACTTGAGCGCGGGTGGATCCAAGCTTCGAGAGGACGTCTGCTGCAAAGTTGTTGTCGCGGACGATGTGATGGAACTCGAGACCATAGAACTTATTCTCAAGCTTGCGGACTTCTAGGCAGTAGGCGTCCATTTTCTCCTTGTTGCGGTCCCAGGACTTGTTGACTTGGTTGATGACCACTGCGGAGTCGCCGTAGACTAGTAGCCGCTTGATGCCTTGTGAAGCCGCAAGGCGAAGCCCGTGTAGGAGGGCTTCGTGCGGGCTTCGTTGTTTCGCACCTTCCAGAAGATCGGCAGGACGTACTTGAGTTGTTCGCCCGTTGGGGAGATCGGGAATACCCCTACACCCTCGCGCCCTCGAGGTTGAGTGAGCCGTCGAAGTACATCACCCAATGCTCTCGTCGCACGGTGGGAGTGGGTAGCCGGTTCTCCCGCCACTCCGCCATGAAGTCGACTAGTGCTCGCGACTTGATGGTCGTGCGTGGCTTGAATTCGATGGTGATGGCACCGAGCTCGACGGCCCCACTTGGAGATTCTTCCAAGAGCATCTTGGTTCCGCAGATGTCGCCAAGCGGGTAGTCGGTGATGACGGAGACCGAGTATTCTCGGAAGTAGTGTCGTAGCTTCCGCGAGGTGATGAGTAGTGCGTACAGGAGCTTCTGCACAGGCTGATAGCGGGCCTTGGACTCTGATAGAACCTCGCTGACGAAGTAGACTGGGCGCTGGACCGGGTAGGCGTGGCCGTCTTCTTGCCGCTCGACAATGATGGCAGTACTAACCACGTGAGTAGTCGCAGCGAGGTAGAGCAATAGCTGCTCGCCCTTGTGAGGAGCCGTGAGGATCGGTGGCTTTGATATGAAGTCCTTGAGCTGGGCAAGGGCTTGATCCGTCTCTAGGGTCCACACGAACTTCTCTTGATGCTTGAGTAGTTTGAAGAAGGGGAGGCCCCATTCTCCTAGCCTCGAGATGAATCTGTTCAGTGCCACCATGCACCCTGTCAGCTTCTGGACATCTTTGATGCTTGTGGGGGCTTTCATGCTGGTGATGGCGGAGATCTTCTCTGGGTTGGCTTCAATGCCGCGCTGGCTGATGATAAAGCCGAGTAGTTTGCCCGAAGGGACGCAGAAGACGCACTTGTTCGGGTTGAGCTTCCAGCGGTACTCGCGCAGTGATGCGAAGGTCTCTTCAAGGACGTCGATGGGGGTACTGGAGTCCCTGGTCTTGACAACCACGTCGTCCACGTAGGCCTCGACGTTCTTGTTGAGTTGCCTCTTGAAGCAGGCCTGGATAGCTCGTTGGTAGGTAGCGCCGGCGTTCTTCAACTCGAAGGACATGGTCATGTAGCACTACGCGCCAAACGGGGTGATGAACGCGGTCTTCTCCCCGGTCTTCCTCCTTGATTGCGATCCGGTGGTACCGGAGTAGCGGTCGAGGAAGTAGAGCCGTCGCAGCCCGCCGTGGAGTCGATGACTTGATCAATCCGCGGCAACCCGAAGGGGTCCTTGGGGCGGTGCTTGTTGAGGTCGGTGTAGTCAACGCACATCCTCCACTCGTTCGAGTTCTTCTTGCGGATGAGGACGGGGTTGGCGAGCCACTCAGGATGGAAGACTTCTCGATGAAGCCACCGCGAGTAGCTTGGCGAGTTCCTTCTTGATGGCGTCCCGCCCGTCGTCGGCAAAGCGTCGGAGGTGTTGTCGCTTGGGGTGGCCTTAGGATCGATGTTGAGGCAGTGCTCAATCAGCTCCCTGGGCACTCCTGGCATGTCCGCTGGCTTCCACGCGAAGATGTCGCGGTTAGCCCGAAGGAAACTGATGAGCACGTCTTCCTATTTGGGGTCGAGGCCAGACCCGATGGTGGTGGTCTTGCTGGGGTCGCCTATTCCGAGGTCGACCGTCTTGACGAGTACCTCCTCAGGTGGCTGAGGCTTGTTGGTGCTGTCAGACTTCTCTGGGATGTCGAGTTCACTGGTAGCAAGCTTTTTCGACGTGGCGTAGACCTCCATCATCGCGTTGGGTACTTGGTTTGTAGAGGCGATCTCCACGGCTTCTGTGTCGCAGTCGTGGGAGATCTTCAAGTCCCCTTGGAGGCAGAGTACACCGGCTGGGCTTGGCATTTTGAGTACCAAGTAGGTGTAGTGGGGCACCGCCATGAACTTGGCGATGGCAGGTCTGCCGAGGATGGTTGGTCCGCGACCTCGAACTTGATGTACTCGGTACGGTAGTTGTCCCGAGACGCCCCAAAGGTAACTGGCAGGACCACTGAGCCCAGTGGAATAGCCGCGTTGCCGGGGACGATGCCGTAGAAGGGCGTGTTGCTCTTGGTGAGCATATGGGTGATGTCGAGCTTCATTTCCTTCAAGGTCTTGGTGAAAAGGACGTTAAGCCCACTTCCACCGTCGATGAGCACCTTGTTGAGCTTGGAGCCCGCCACCACTGGCTTCAGGATGAGGGGGAACCGTCCTGGTTCAGAAAAGCTGGTCCATTGGTCCGCGCGGGTGAAGGTGATGGGTACCTCCGACCACCTGAGAGGGTCGGGACCCCTGGTTCAATGGACGTCACTTCACGACGGGTAGCCTTCTGCTCCCGCCTGCTGGGCAATCCACCGAAGAGGACGTTGACGGTCTTGTCGGGCTCCTGGAAGTCGTTGTTGTCGCCGTCCTTCTTCTTGCCCTTTTGGTCATGAGGGTGCGGTGGCTCTGGCGTCTCTTTGAGTGCATGCCTGAGTTGGTAGCACTGTTCGGTGGTGTGGTTGCCGTTTGGATGCCACGAACACTTCTCCTTCAGCAGGTCTTTGAAACCGCCGGAGTTCTTCTTCGAGTTCCCTTTCGCAGGGCGCTGGATAGCCGCAACGGTGTTGTCTGGCTAGCGCTTGCGGTTGGGACCCGAGTTGTTGTTGTTGTTGTTGTTGCGGCCGCCTTGGTTTGCGTTGCTGCCGCTGCCGCCGCACTGGTTCTGCTTGGTCTTGCCACGGATGGCGTCGTACTTGGCATTGTCCTTGTCCTATTCATCCGCCTAGGACGTGATCATGTCCTTGAGGTGGGGGATGGACATGGGACGGCGACGACCGAAGTCTTCGAAGGTGCGGCGGTGGTAGAGGCTGTCCTGGAAGAGGTCGATGACCTCCTTGTCGGTGACGTCGACGACGGTGGCGCGCTTGTCGAAAAAGCGGCGCATGTACTTACGGAGGGTCTCGCCTTGTTCCTGCTTGATCATGGCCAGGTCCATGCGAGTACCCGATCGGCCCATGGCGCCCGCGAAGTTGCTTGTGAACTGCTCCTTCAGCTGGTCCCACTTGTCGATCGAGTGCTTATCCAGTGACTCGAGCCAAGTGAGTGGTGCTTGGTCCAGGCAGAAGGGTAAGTAGAGGCTTGGTGTCACTGTTGCTGCCAGCGTTCTCGATGGAGAGGGCGTAGCACCGGAGCCACTAGATGGGATCCTGCTTCGCATCGTACTTGGTGATCCCCAAAGGCTTGAACTTGTCGGGGAGAAGCAGGTTGCTAAGTCGAGGTGAGAAGGCGGGGAAGCAGTCGCCTTCAGCGGCAGTGGTCGACTTCTTCCGCCGTAGCTCCTCAATCTTCTGGCGGGTGTTGTAGCCGCCCTGCGAGGCGCCAGAGGCGTGGCTGTTCGCGTGGCCTCGGCCGCCGCGGCCGCCGCCGCCTCCGGCCCTCCCCGTTGGCCCCGTGGTTGGAGCTTCCGCCGTCGCTGCCACCGCCGTTGGGATCATTGCGCCCCTCGCCGGCCGAGCACGCGTGAGGGACGACTTCTCGGTTGCTGTGGTCGCGCAGTGAGGGTCCGCCGGCGTTGGAGCGACGACGGTTTGGCTTGGCTGGGAGGTCAGCTCGAGTACGGTTAGGACCGTTCTTGGCGCTGCGACTCGTGGCTTCGTTGTCGCGGTGCCTGGCTGGGGGAGGTTGGTTGACTCTGTTGTCGACCCGCATGAAGTAGGCGTCTTCAGCGAGCTTGGCGATGACCTCTCCAGCGCGTATGCCCTGAGCCTGGCGTGCGATCGCCGTTATCGACATGAGGCATTGCTCAGGGGTGGTGTGTACCTTGCTCTCGACCGCCTCGAGAGCTTCCGCAAGGTTGCGGACGGGGAAGTTGTCGCGGAGGCGCCGGTGATGTTCGCTGCGCTTCCGGTTACGCTCACGTCGAGCGTCTCTGTCCGTGGGGTTCTCGTTCGGTGGAGCATCAACAGAGAGCTCGTCGGAGGAGATGTCTTCCAGGTACCTGTCCTGAGCCGTGCCTGAAGGCCCTGGGGTGTAGCCGGTAGCCACGAAGACTTGGCGATTGGGGGTACCAAGGCTGGACTCAGAAGGTGCCACATCAGTTGGTGTGCTTGAGTCAGCCCGGGCTAGGGGTGTTCCCTCCTGGAACGGTAGCGAGTCGATGTAGGCGACGTAGCGTGTGTCTCCCTTTATCAGGTCAGCAGGCTTGCGGTCTGGCCAGTAGACGTATCTTCCGGCCGGCGTGGATGTTATAACCAGCCCAGAGGCTGGCCCTGACAAGGGAAGCTCGGTGGAGTTGTCCTCGGACTCGGGCTCCTCAGGGTCCGACCCGAAGTCGAACTTGTAATCCGGGTTTGAGTAGAACTCGGAGAGAGGGCTGGAGTCCGAAGCGTGATCAGGGGTGGCGTCGGAGTCGTGTTGTACTCGGGCACGGGCTCCTTGCCGGCCCGGCGCGAAGTGGGAGCCCCCGTGCGGGCCCGGCTGAGGATGCGGGAGCCACGCGCGGAGCGCTCGCGAGGTGAGGGGACCTCCTGCGACGGCTGAGCAGCCGGCTCGCATGTGATGACCCATGGCGACATCGAGTTCGAGTTGGAAATGGACTCGAGCTCGAAGTCGGCGTGGTGGTTGAAGAGCGAAATTTCGCCGAACTTGCCGGCGAGTTCGCCTGTGATGACTTCAGGAAGCGTCACAAAGCCTGTCTTCGGGATGGGCTGCATGGTCAGGCGGCGCTGGAAGGAGCCCGTGCCATCAGCAGTGTAGACCCAGGCACCGAACACGAAGGTGTCGCCACGGTTGAAGGCGACGATTGGCTTGAAGTAGACGGGAGCCGTCGAGTTCGCCATGTGATCTCGGGCGAGAGCCCCTACCTAACGCGCCAGCTATCGGTGTTTTAGACCGGCAACCTACTAAGGGGAGTACCCGAAGTAGATGAATGTGGCCTCGCCGAGATCGCTAACTCGAAGGAAGAGACACGTGGCACACAATTTAGATAGGTTCAGGCCGCGAGGTGCGTAATACCCTACGTCCTGTATGTTGCGATGCTCTGGATTGATTGGGCACGATTACAAGATGGTGCAATAGTGCGCCATGGGTTGTATGAGATGAGATTGGATGCTAGAGATTGGTCCCTGTCTCGCCTTATATAGTCCAGGAGGCAGGGTTACAAGTCGGAGTAGGGAGAGAGTACTAGTCGAGTACGTATAGGAGTCCTCCATACAGTGCGGAACATGTACAGCTCCCTAACCGAGCACTACTCTTGTGTAGTCCTTGTGCTCCATGCCTTCAGGTGCCATGTAGCGCAAGCCGGGTAGTCCCAGGGGCCCACCGAGTAGTCGGTCCTGGTACCCACCGAGGTAGTGGGCCCAGGGAGGTCCATACGACAGTTAGTTTGGCTTAGCTCTTGATGATCTTGATCTATATCCATGGTTGATGGCTATGTTTTTTGAAAAATGTCACACATATGCTCTCTCATGTGTAAATGCCTTTATATGATCTTGACATGTTTTAGTGGCTTGGTTATGCTTAATTTGTGGTTGGATAGCTAGTTTATTGATCATATGGGGCCAAAAGCTCATTTGCCATCATGAATGTTTAGCCCTCTTGCTTTATCTTGTGGAGGGACATAAGTTCCTTTTTGTCGCAAAGACATTTCGTGTACCAAGTATGAATCTGAAAATGAAATGTAAAATGCTCGGAAAATGTGCTCCCATGTCATATGTGCTGAATTTTATTTGCTTTGGGTGCCAAACCGTTGCATGATGCACCCAATGAGAAGTCTCATATATAAAAGTAGGCACATGGCTCAGTGGCTTTGACATGACATGAGAAGCTTGTGGGTGTTTGTGATGGTCTTATGATTAGAATGGTTGTCCTAGCATGAAGTTTGTGTGGCTTTGCCATTTTGACAAGTTTTGCTCATGTTTAGGATTTTGCTCAAGAGAGGGTAACTTTTCGCAAAATTGCTCAACTCTATCTTAGCTTCCTCCAATGGTTGTGAAACTTGGTAGTCATGAAGTTGTTGTCATTACGAAGCTGTAGAGTACCTAACTTGCTCATTTGGACATGTGTAGCATCTGATGAATTTTGTATACTTGAGAAGCTCTAGGTTGCATTTTTTTCGACTTTGAGCCTTGATTCATGCATTGGCAACAAGCGGGAGAAAGAAAGGTGGAGAAAAGTTGCATTGCATCCCAAGAGTCAAGGGTGAGCTTGTGCATTTCTTCTGCATTTTTGGCTTTTGGGGGTGTGGTCTGCTGTACGAAATCGGCCTGACCGGTTTTGGGAACCGGTCTGACCGGTTTTGGTGGAACCGGTCTGACCTGTTATGGGAACCGGCCTGACTGGTTTGTGCCCAGGGTTGGCACTTGTTCATGGGGAGTTTGCATATGTGCAGGGGGAGCTCTTGTATGCTTTGGTGGTTTGTGCTATTTGCTTGAGCATAGTTTTGTCTCGGATGTGTCGAGCCGTTGCCCTTGCCTAAGGGGTCCGAGACTTGCCTTCTTCAAGTGATTTTGTTCTTTGCCTTTCTCGGCTTTCGATCGCTTGTTGGAGTTTCTTTTTTATTTGTTTCTTTTCTTTTTCCTTTTCTCTGATTACCAAATGTGTGTGTTGTCAATGCACTCATCAAGGGGGAGATTGAGGACCACGTGTGGTTCAAGGACTGGTGGATGGTCGCTTCCTGGTGTGATGAGTGATTGACAACGTTGTGTGGACTAATCCTTGGCTAAGTATTGCAGGTGCAGGTTGCGGCTTGACTCATGTAGGTGCATGTGAAGAACAAGCGCGAAAGGTCATTGCCGGTGAGGCCTCCAGGTGTGGAGAAGACAATTAGGCTTGGTTCGAGGGACCCGATGGCCAGCAGGGTCAAGTGCGGGCCGCATGGTGGCAATAAAAGCAAGTTGAAGTCTGTGGATGGTTTCTTGGTTGAGCCACAAAACCAAGGTCGAGCCGGGACTTTGTGGGAGCCAAATCATGAGTGGTGATTGGCGGAGGCTACATCAAGTTTGCAGGGTTTGCGGTGGTTCACCAGAAAATCACCGGGTTACTCGGCTGAGCCACAAAGACGAGGCCGAAGACTGGGCGTGGCTGTTTGGCCAAAACCGTCCTGACCGACTTGGAGAACCGGTCTGACCGGTTTGGGGTTGCAGGGCGCCAGAAGCTTCAAAACGGAGGACACGCGTCGGGATCGCAAGGATTGCGTCAAAGCTACGCTAAGTGCGGTCACCGACATCCGTCCGATGGAGAAAATTTGAAGACTTCCAAAACTGCCCTTGAGGGGCTTGTATCCCTAGTTATTAAGTAAGGGTATTTTAGACTTTCGGTTGCCTCCATATAACCCATGAGGTGAGAGGATGGCAGCCATCTCTTGGAACCCTTTTTCATTTGCTTTCCTATTTTCCCTTCCTATTTTCTTAGGATTTCCATAGGACTAGCTTGAGAGCTTCATGGTGAGATTTTGTGAAAGGGTTGGATGATCGGGCGGCAAGCTAGACCTTGTATGAACCTACTTGGTATGTATAAATGATTCGGCGTGGTTCCTCAAGACTTTGTTGTGTTGTTTCCGGTTGTTCTTGGTGGTTATTTTCGGAGCCCTCTATTGGTGGTTTTCTCGGTGTGTTTTTGGGACCTTGTTCTTGGGGATTTGATGGGGGGAATTCGTTTGAACCCTTCGTGGTTCTTTTGCCTTTGATTCCCCTCCCAAAACCGCAAGTTAAGGGGCTTGATTTTGGTGTTTTCAGAGTTCTAGGGTTAGAGGTGTTCTTGAGGGTTGACCTTCGATTCCTCTTGATTGAGTGGGTTTTGGGGACCGAGCTTCTAGCCAAGGGTAGCCCACGAGGTACCCCAACTATGCCCAAAGGCTCACTTTGATCGGTGGAACGAATTGGGAGATCGATTGGTGGAAGGGTTGAGTTTTTCTCGCGGGCTGTGTTCCTCCCGACTGTCCAGGCTAAAACCGGCCTGACCGGTTTCCCAAACTGGTCTGACCGGTTTTGCTCTGTGGGTTGTCGAGAAGGGTTTTTTGAGCAAGGAAGTCTCTGTTGCGCTATGGCTTCTTTTGTTCAGATGTGGAAAGGCTCTTGAGGTTTTTCGGTCTTTGGAGAGTTTCTAGACAAAGTCGGTCTGACCGGTTTGCCAAACCTGTCTGACCGGTTTCCCCTGCCTGCGTGAGGCTAAGTCCAACAGAATCGGTCTGACCGGTTTTAGAAACCCGCCTGACCGTTTTGGGCTGCCAGCAGCCGTGTCATGTGTGTTTCCGCTGTGTTTGTCCTGTGGCTGTTGGTTGGGTCTTGGTCCTAGGTGCAATAGCACTTCAGTTGTTGCGTGAACTTGGCAAGAGAAGCTTGCGGAGGTGAACGAGTGAAATCGGGTACATAGGCCGAATTCTTGAATAGAATTTTTATCGGATCCCATTCACTACCCCCCCTCTCCGGTTCGCCACTTCAGTCCTTCAAGTGGTATCAGAGCTGGTTCGGGTCTAACCAGTCTAATATCCAAGGATGGCGTACCAGGAACGGGGTTCGGGTCCTCCACACTTCGATGGAAAGAACTACTAGATGTGGAGTAAGCGGATGGCGGCGTTCCTCCGCGGAAAGGGTCAGATCCTTTGGGATGTCACAATGGACAACATCTAGGTCCAGCCGATGAACTTCCTCGCTCCAGGATCGAGAGACATGTTTGACGCCAACAATAAGGCGGTCGACTACTTGTTTCGTGCTTTGTGTCAGCCTGAGTTCGATCGGGTGCACATCGAGCACTTGGCTTGTAGAATCTAGTCGGTGTTGAAGGAACCTCATGTTGGAAATGCCCAGGTTCAGGAAAGGCTAACACTAACGCATCCACCAAGATGTTCTCTTTGTCCTCTTTGATGTCTATGCCAGATGAGGAGTTCGACGTGCTTGGAGAGGACGAGCTGGCGTTGCTGACCAGGCGGTTCGAGAGGATGCACGAGACCGGGTGAACGCTGTAAGAAACTCGAGGGCATGTTTCATGTGTGGCAAGGCCGGACACTTTTTCACCGAGTGTCCGAAGGTGAACAATCACGACAAGCACAAGTTCAAGGACAAGAGGAGGAAGCCCAAGAAGAAGGATCATGGACATGGGAAGAAGATGCGGTCTCGAGAGAAGATGAAGAGATCGAGCGACATTGATTCCGACTCCGAGGACACGTCTTCAATCTCGAGTGATGAAGACGAAGAGGATGACAAGAAGAAGAAGAAGAAGAACCTCGGCAAGTATCTCAACGGCCTTTGTGTGACAGGCCTAAGCCTCAAGGACGACTTCTGCGGCATGGCTCGCAGCTCCAGCAGCAAGAGAAGCCAAAAGGACGCCCCAGACCGAGGATGAGTTATGTGATGAGCTCTTTTCTTTGCGCAAGAAGAATGAGGAGTTGGTTGACTAGCTTGATAATCGTGATCACATGCTTAGAGAGGCTAAATGTGACGCCACAGGTTTTTAATTAACCCTAATCGTTGGTCAACCCGGCTAACAGTGGTCAAATCATGGTCAACCTAAGTCCTCACCTCGAAAAACTCACCGACCAACGCTAATAACACCTTTTGTCTAATGGACACACATGTGGGGCCAACCCATGGCCAAAGACTTGGTCAAACCCCAACTAAACCTTGGTATCCATAGATGTCTTTCGGAACTTTTGCCGCGTTCTCCAAATTTTGCCTAAACACTTAAAAATATACCAATACAAAAGTTGTGCAGAAACATCACGGTCACATTTCATTTTCAGGGTGGCATTGCTGGTTTTGAGTGAAAAGGGGGTTAATTTGCTGAGGGAGCTCAGGATCACTATTCACCCGAGGCATAAAAGTTTACAAACTGACATTTGATTTTCTCTCTCGATTTGAATCCAAATGACATTCGGCTTTAGCCAAATTATAGAGGGTAGACCCATCTACAACATTCATGTCTACCGGTTATGAAGCTTACATGTAAATTTTGAGAATTGTGCAAGCAAGCAGGGGCACATCGCTCGGACCGGGCCGAGAGCGCGCCCGGCGCGAAGTTGCGCGCTCCGGCGCGATGCCACGCATCGTCGACGCACCGCCACCGTGCACCGTCGTACCACGGCCGGTCCTCGGAGTTTGAGTGTGAGCCCGGTGTGCGTCGGCACGCACGCACCTCCGGGCCGCGTCTCGGCCGGAGAACCCGCGCACCACGTGGCGTGCGCGCGCCGCCGCGGCGCCGTCGATCCGCCCGACGCTCCCGCACGCCGAGCCCCGCCGTACCGTGCCTTAACGCGCCGGTCGCTTCGACGTGAAGAGAATCTGCCAGGGCGTGCGTGTATCGGCTATAAAAGCCCACCGTTGTTCTCTGCCCCCGAGCACACCGCGGTCCGCCGCCCGCCATTGCCGCCGCCGCCGTGACCTCGCGCCTCCGCTAGCTTTCACCACCGGCCAACCATCCCGCCCTCTTCCCTAGAACTCGTAGCACCTCCCCAAGTCACACTTTTCCCCCATGCGCACTCCCCTCGCCGGAGCACCGAGCCGCCGCGGCCGCCGCGGCCGGCCATCGCCGAGCACCCACGCCGGTGACATCAACGCCCCAACCACGACCACCACCCAACCCTAGGTGAGCTTGTGGTCGACCCCGACCCCTTCCCCGGCCGGGAGCACTGCCGGAGCCGCCGGATTCCGGCGAGCCCGCCGCCCCGTGGATCTAGGGACCCAATTGCTTGGCCCCAAATCTTTCCAAGGGCCTCAGCGCAAAATTAAATCTTCAATATTATACTCCATTTGCTGAAACTTGTAAAATGCGTAGAAAATCATAGAAAATTCAGAAAAATGAAAACTCATTTTTGTTGGATTCGTTGTGGACAATACAACATATGTTATACTCGCATTGTCTGATTCTTGATATTTTTAGCATGAAAAATAGGAATGTGAAAAACCTAGATCTGCCATAACTCAAAATCCATGAGTCCCCTGTATCCAATTTTTGGATATGTTGTGTGTGATATTATGAATAGCTCCTGGGCCAACAATCGCACAAAGTTATGATGTAAATCGTTTCATATGAATTGTTTTCCATTTATGCAGAATCTGCCAAGATGATTTTTGTAGCTAAAAATATTTATGTTTTTGTGCCCAACTTGTGCGTGCTGTCTTGTTATGGCAAGATACACATCTGGTGAATTAATCACAATTTTTGAGTAATCAGAAATATTTATTCTTAATTTGTGCATGTTTTCCTTTGTATTTCAATGATGCAAGATCCGTAGTGATTCTAGGTGTGTTTGCTGGATTTCTATGATGGTTTAGGACCAGAGAACATGTGTGAAGAAGTTAGGAGCATTTAGATGCTTATTCAGTTTTGTATGCATTTAACTTGAATCACTAGTTAGCTTTTGTTATTTTTCAAGTAATTAATTTTCTAGCTCTCCAAGCCTTGCATGAGTGATCAGTGGTGTAGTATAGGTGTGGTGATGCTTAAGAAACCCTTCTTTAAATTTGTAGTGATTTATTGTTTAATAAAGGCCTTAAAGGCCCTTATGGAGTAATGCTTTGATTAAATTAGGAAAATACCTTTTTAATTTGTTTCCCTTCTTGTGAGAAGTTGTCAAACTTAATTAATAGCTAAGAATACACCGTCGCTGCTGGAGAATTAATTTATAAATAATTATCTTTGTACACACCTTTGCTACTGGAAGGTAAAAGTATTAAACCTTCACATGAATTAACAAATAGAAAAGAAAACATTAATTCAAGTGTGCAATAAAAGAATGAAACACATATCAATAATAACCTTCATAAAAAGAAAGTAATAGTTAAGTATTTGTTAAGGTGAATATGACCAACAAGAGTTGGATGAGATAAATAAGCTGTCACATCACCTGAACCCTGCATTGCATTCCGTGTAGATCTTCCTAACGGTGACTACTCACTCATTCCGGAAGCCGAGGGAGGAGAAGCGGAAGCTGCTCTGCAGTACGTGGAAGTACTCGACGACACCGAGGGTGCTCAAGCTAACCGTGCTGACGAAGGCAAGCCCCGGTGCATATGACCCAACTTTCCAAATTATTATACACTTATCAATGGATGTTGTGCATTTAAGTCCAAGAGTTGTATCGAACCTTAGATGCATGATCCCTACGTACCTGTATCCTCACTAGTATGATAGGTCGATAGCGGCTAAGCTATAGGACCGTTACAAGTCGGGTGATGACATCACTCACGAGAATAGGTTTCTAGATAGGAATCATAAAATCTCCTCAAATGTATTGCTCACGTGGTAAGAGCATGGGATGTTGACTCCGGTCCAATGGCTATTGTGGGTTAGTGTTCAACGTACTAAGCACTTGTCGGGAATGGGACCGGTAAGCCTAGTACCTTAATGAGGCGGCGAGGGATCTTACTATTACTCATCTTGGGATGCGTCTCACGGCTAGCTACCGGTGGTGTATGGTGAGTCCGAGTGCCTCGCGGGGTATTCCGGATAGCCTGCACCAAAGACTGTAAGATTCGATCCCGACCCGAAGAGTTTTGGGAACCGCTTGGTGGTTGTCCTCGCGGCGCATCCCACCGTGTGTTTAGATCTACCTTGCAAGGTTTGAATCAATCGATTGTCGGCCTCTCACCGTTATCTGAGACTACTTACTCCACTAGCCATGAGATCCCTAATGATGGAAGTTGATGAATTTTTATGCTTGAATAATTGTATGGTACAACCTTGTCTGTATTAGATGGCTAATTTAGTAAAGAATAAACCCACTAGTACTTGTGCTAAAATCTTGAAAGTAAGGACATACTCTTTGTTACTTTTCAGCAAAAGAAACCTAGTGGCCAAAAAGCCTTTCATGTCTAGAGTTGGTGAAGTAGTTATCATCGACGGGTAAGTCATGCTGAGTATTAGTATACTCAGCCTTGCTATAATGTGATGATCCATGTAATGCTTTCGGTGATGTGTGGCCCTGAGAGATTCCGCCCGGCTGGGAGCTGGAGTGGGTGGAGGATGACGACTGAAGGCATCATGGCTGGCCTCCCGTGGTGATCTCGCTTTCCACTTAGTTGATTTCCGTTGTTTCAAAAACTCTGAACTATGTCATTATGAATAAAAATTCGGTTTGTAATAATTAAACCCGTTGGGGTAAATTCGGATGTTAAATTAGGTTGTATCTCTGGACTCGCCTTCGTGTGAGTTTTAAAGCATATATATTGATCCTTGTTGCTATATAAGTGATTTACCGGGCGTTAACCCGGCGACTAATGATAGGATGATACTTTATTGCTGCTTAATGACCAAAGTGGATTGGTTTATGCGGTAGTACGGTATTTTCCTAGGCGGGTTGTCACAGTTGGTATCAGAGCAATTATATGCACCAGGGATTAATTAATAACCTTAATCACTGGTTTTTGAATAAAGCTTGCCAAGATTGTTTGATTTTCCAAAAACACGTTGGTTCGCTAAGGATATGAGGACCATGTGTGGTTCGAGGACCGGTGGATGGTCGCTTCCTTGTGTGATGAGTGATTGACAACGTTGTGTGGACCGATTCTTGGCTAAGTATTGCGGGTGCGGGTTGCGGCTTGACTCGTGTTGGTGCGGGTGAAGAACAAGCGCGAAAGGTCGTTGCCGGTGAGGCCTCCGGTGTGGAGAAGACAAGTAGGCTTCGTTCGAGGGACCCGGTGGCCGCCGGGGTCAAGTGCGGGCCGCATGGTGGCATGAACAAGAAGATGAAGTCGTGGACGGTTTCTTGGTTGAGCCTCAAAACCAAGGTCGAGCCGGGACTACGTGGGAGCCAAGTCATGAGTGGAGATTGGCGGAGGCTACACCGAGTTCGCGGGGTTTCCGGTGGTTCACCGTAAAACCACCGGGTTCCTTGGTTGATCCACAAAGCCAAGACCGGAGAACCGAAGACGGAGGTGCAAGCGACACCGCACCGGTCCGACCGGTGGGTCCGACCGGTCCGACCGGTGGGGACCGGTCCGACCGGGTGAGGAGCACCGGTCCGACCGGTGTGCGACGACGCAGTCCGAATCTTCGAAGCGGAGGACACGCGTCGGGATCGCATGGCTTGCGTCGAGGCTACGCAGGGTGCGGTCGCCGGCATCCGTCCGATGGTGAAGACATCAAGAATTCCAAATCCGCCCTTGAGGGGCTTGTATCCCTAGTTAGTAGAGAGGGGCATTTTAGACATTCGGTTGCCGCCTATATAACCCAAGAGGTGAGAGGTTGGCGCTAACTCTTGGAACCCTAGCTCATTAGTTTTCCTATTTTCCACCTATTTTCCTTAGGTTTTCCTTAGGACTAGCAAGAGAGCTTCACGGAGAGATCTTGTAGAGAGGGATGGATGATCGGGCGGCTTGCTAGACCTTGTACGAACCTTTGTTTCATGTATAGATGATTCGGCGTGGTTCCTCAAGGTTTGGATGTGTTTTCCCCGTTGTTCTTGGTGGTGATTTTCGGAGCCCTCTCTCGGTGATTTCTTTGGGGTGTTTTCGGGGCTTTTCTCTTGGGGATTTGATGGGGGGAAATTTGTGGGAACCCTTTGTGGTTCTTTGGGCTGTGATTCCCCTCCCAAATTCGTGAGAAAAGGTGCTCGATTTTGGGGTTTCTTGAGTTCTTGGGTTGGAAGTGCTTTCGGCGGGATTTCTTTGATTCCTCCTTTTTGGACGAGTTTTGGTGGGATTAAACTTGGCTATGAACTCCTCATGAGGTGTTCATGATATCCCCAAAGTCTTGTTCAAGTCCGTGGAGCGATTCGGGAGATCGAGATTTGGATTTGGGGGAGTTGACCCGCGGGTGTCGTTCATCCCGAGTCGCCTGTGCTACACCGGTCGACCGGTGCTCTTGACCGGCCTCGACCGGTGCAAGCCCTTGTGGGTTTTTGCTCGGGTGAACGTCTTGGTGTGTTCGTTGTTGTCCCGTGTTGCCGCCTGTTTCGAGTTTGGGTCCGTTTGGTGGTCGGTTGACCCGTTTGGTGCCTTGGGGGCTTTCGGTCGCCACCGGTCCGACCGGTGTGTCTCACCGGTCGACCGGTGTAGAGCCACTTAGTGAAAGTTGCTCGGTTTCACCGGCGGGGACCGGTCTGACCGGTGGTGCTCACCGGTCTGACCGGTGTGGGTCTGTAGACTCGAGGCTTGGTTTTTCCGCCGCGTTTCTCGGGTCGGAAGGTGGTGTGTTGGTTCCTAGGTCCAGTGGCACTCCAGTGGCTACGTGGGCTTGACCAACCTTGGTAGTGAGTCGGAGACGTGTGTTGGAAGCCGTGTTCATCTTGTTGGAGTTTTGATCTCCTTCGAGAAGAATTTTTATCGGCTCCCATTCACTCCCCCCCCCCTCTCTGGTTCGCCGTATCGGTCCTTCAAGTGGTATCAGAGCCGGTTCGGGTCTTTGTTGACTCTAACCAGTCTAAGATCCAAGGATGGCGTACCAGGAACGGGGTTCGGGTCCTCCACACTTCGATGGCAAGAACTACCAGATGTGGAGCAAGCGGATGGGTGCTTTTCTCCGCGGAAAGGGTCAGATCCTTTGGGATGTCACGGTGGACACAGGCTATGTCCAGTCGGTTGATTTCCTCGCTCCAGGATCGAGGGACAGCTTCGACGCCAACAATAAGGCGGTCGACTACTTGTTTCGTGCTTTGTGTCAGCCTGAGTTCGATCGGGTGCACACCGAGCACTTGGCTTGTAGGATTTGGGCGGTGTTGAAGGAGGCTCATGTTGGGAACGCCCGTGTTCGAGGCACGGTTGTATGCGACCTACCGGAGAGAGTACGAGAACTTCACTCATCTCCCCGGTGAGTCCATCGATGCCTTGTTTCGCGAGGTTCACGGTGGTGGTGAACAACATGAGGGCCAATGTGGACGTGCTCCCGTACGATGATCATGATAGAGCGGTCAAGCTCTTACACTCTTTGGATCGTACGATATGGAGCGGAAAGTTCGAGGCCATAGTCGAGTCGGAGCGGTATGATACTCGACGGTGAACGAGCCGTTCTCGAAGCTCAAATCGGGCCGAGGTGGATAGGGGCATGATCGCCAAGCTCGAGGGACCGACCGATTCCCATAGTCTTGCCCTCGTTGGTGGTTCCAAAGGAAAGACTAACTCTAACCCATCCACCAGGATGTTCTCGTTTTCCTCTTTGATGTCTATGCCGGATGAGGAGTTTGATGACCTTGGAGAGGACGAGCCGGCGCCGTTGACGAGGCGGTTCGAGAGGCCGCACGAGAACCGCGTGAACATGAGGAGGAACACGAGGACTTGCTTCCGGTGCGGCAAGCCGGGACACTTCGTCGCCGACCGCCCGAGAAGGCCGAGAACAAGGACGACTACAAGCACAAGCCGAGGAAGAACGACGACAAGTACCGTTCGAGGCGCGACCACAAGAGCAAGCACAAGAACAAGTACAAGGACGAGCGACGATCGAGGAAGAAGGAGGGCCGAGGCAAGGCCCGAGCGATGGTTGGAGCGAGCGACGTCGACTCCGGGTCCGCGTACTCCACCTCGAGCTCGAGCGGCGCCGACGACGAGGGAGATCGCCGCAAGAACAAGAGGTCGTCCAAGAACCCGAGCGGGCCGAGCCGCTTCGCGAGAGACGGCTTCGCACCATGGCGTTGAGCTCCGGCAGCAAGAAGAGCACACGGAGCGACTCGGACTGCGAGTCCGACGACGAGGTGCGTGATGAGCTTCCCTTCTTGCGCCAGGAGAATGAGAGGCTTGGCTCTTTGCTTGATAACCGTGATGACATGCTTAGAGAGGCCAAGAAAATGAGGAAAGAGCTTAGGGCTTCACTCGAGGATGCTAGGACTAGAGTGGGCCGAGCTAGAGACACGAGGTGCTTGATAGCAAGCTTGAGATTGATTCGCTTAAGGCTAGCCCCGTTGTTTCGATGAGAATGATTGTGTCGATTGCTCTATTTTCCTTGCTGATCTTGCTTTGTTCAAGGAGAAGCATGCCTCCAAGTGTGAGGAACTAGATGTGCTTAGGGTTGAAGTGGCCGAGCTTAAGTCTAGACGCTTTGCTAGGTGCTTGCACTTCTTGCCCCGTTTTGCATGCTAAGATTGATGAGATGCATGCTTACACTAGTTCGCTCGAGGCTAAATTGAAGGAACCCATGCCTACATCTTGCTCTACCCGTGAAATGCATGCATTGAAAAATTTGGAGCTTGCACATTATGTTGATCGTTTGCGGGATGAGAATGATGATTTGAGGAAGTTGATGGGGTGGTTGTCCGGTCACGAGCCTCGCTTGAGGATGATGATCGAGGCCTTTAAGAGGCAAGATGGTGAGGGGCTTGGAGCAAACAAGGTTGGTGAGGGAAGTGGAGAGAATATCCCGGAGCCACCAAAAACCCACCACAAGAATGAGTTCCCACCAAAACCTAACCATCTAAGGAATCGGCTAGACACAACCCCAGCCTCCACCCGTGTTTCCTACACCCACAAATGACCTACAAAAGCCTATCAAGTTTGTGAGCACTTCGGGGAAAGTGTTCTTTGGAAAGGAGAGTGAGAAGGCTAGTGGTGAGAAACCGGTGGAGGGTTTGAGTGGAGAGAAACCAAGTGAGCAGCCACATCCCAAGCCAAAGCCTAAGCTTGTGAGGTTCCATTGTGGCTATTGTGGGAGAGATGGCCATAAGGAGGAGTTTTGCTTCAAGAAGAAGCGTGAGGAGAGAATGGAGAAGGAATGGGCTAACAAGGACAAGTACCACCCTTCCGATGGTGTACTTGAGCCTCGTATGCAGATGCCCAGGGGCAAGGCGATTGTGCGGACAGTTCGGGCTTGGGGAGAGAAGAAGGCTGCAGGTGGTGTTGCTGCCCAGGTCACACCGGTCAGACCGGTGTGGAGCACCGGTCAGACCGGTGCAGGCCTGGACAGACAGTTGTTCGGGTTTCGAGCTCGTACAGGTCCGAGGGTTGTTTCGGTGGTCGTGGTTCGGTGGTTGGGCCGGGAAAGAGTGCGGGTGGTCGGTTGCTAGGCGTTCTCCTCCTCGTGCTCAATACGGGGATTGGAGGAGTCGTGGTGTTGAGTTGGAGAGGAAGGACGTTCCACGGGCTTTCTTGCGTGGTTTTGGTCCTCCTCCAGGCAGAGAGGGGTGGTTCCCTCGTGGGTGGTTACCGTGGTGGTGTTCGTGGAGGTAGTTTTGGTAGAAGAGATGCTTTGGTTGATGCTAACCCCACTTTCGAGCAAATGGCTCGGCACTGGTTTTCCTCTTTTGGTACTAACCCCAGTGCTGAGTCGTTTGTTCGCTCACGTGCCTATTTTTGAGTTTCAGGTGGGAGACTTGAAGAACATTTGGTTGATTGACTCCGGTTGCTCGAGGCATATGACCGGAGACAGGGGGGTGGTTCTCAAGTCTCGTCCCGGTGGTGACGAAGAGGTACATCACTTTTGGGGACAATGGGCGTGGGCGTGTGCTTTCGTAAGGTGAGATAAAAGTGAGTGACAAGATCACTCGAGGCGTGTTGCTCTTGTTCAATCGCCGGGGTACAATTTGCTTTCCGTGTCTCGGTTGTTGGATGAGGGTTTTGAGGTGTTGTTTCGGCCTGGTGGTTCTCGGATTGTGGACTCTCGAGGGGACCTTGTTTGTATGGTCGTTCCCGAGGGTCGGTGTTTCGTGCTGATTTTTCTCGGTCTTCGGGTGTGGAGCGTTGTTTCTTGGCCGGTTCTTCGAGTGAGTTGTGGAAGTGGCATAGGAAGTTGGGTCACTTGAGCTTTGACCTTCGTCTCGCTTGAGTAAACTCAATTTGGTCCGAGGATTGCCACGGTTGAGGCTTGAGAAAGAGTTGGTTTGTGCGCCTTGTAGGCATGCCAAGATGGTGGCCTCTTCTCACCCGCCTCTCACCGATGTGATGACTGAGCGTCCATGCGAGCTGCTCCATATGGACCTTGTTGGCCCAGCTCGTGTGCGATCTGCGGGTGGGAAGTGGTATGTCCTTGTTGTGGTGGACGACTATTCTCGGTATGCGTGGGTGTTCTTTCTCGAGGAGAAGGGGGAGACGTTTGGTTTTGTTCGAGATCTAGTCTTGAGGTTGAGGAACGAGAGGCACGGAGATGCCATACGAGCTATCCGTAGTGATAATGGCTCGGAATTCAGAACTCTCGTTTTGAAACCTTTTGTCATGACTTGGGTCTTGAGCACCCGCTTTTCGAGTCCGTATACGCCTCCCCGAATGGTGTTGTGGAAAGGAAGAACAGGACCTTGTGCGAGATGGCTCGGACGATGCTTGATGAGCATAGGACTCCGAGGAGGTATTGGGCCGAGGCGGTGAATACCGCATGCTATGTGTCGAACAGGATATACCTCGAGTGCACAAGAAGAAGACATGCTATGAGTTGATGCATGGTCGCACACCCAAGGTGAGTCACTTCCATGTCTTTGGTTGCAAGTGTTTCATTCGAAGAAAGGCGAGGAAGTTGGATAAGTTTGAGGCTAGGTCTCGTCGATGGCATTTTCTTTGGTTATGCATCTCATTCTAGAGCATATCGTGTGCTCAATCTTGAAACTAACCAAGTCGTGGAGACTTGCGAGGTAACCTTCGACGAGACGAGCCACGTAGTCGCCTTGTCTTTGAGTGTGCAGGTGATGATGAGCTTGGCGAGGAGATCTTTCGGGAGGAGGAGCATGAACATGGTGATGATGAAGATGGCGGTGTGGTGCCCCCGGCCGAACATGTACCCACTACTTCGACTACGATGATGGATGGACCCTCTCGCTACACCTACGACGACAAATCAAGAACGAGGAGAAGGCGATGTTGAGGGGGAGGTAGCTTCGAGGCGAGAACCTCCCCGGCGAGTTCAGGTGGATCACCCAGCTTCGAGGATCATCGGCGACATGAATGAACGCACTACACGGTCGAGGGTTCGAAACAATTCCCACTTTGCTCATGCTGCATTTGTTGCTTCTTTCGAGCCCAAAGACATTGGACACGCACTATCTGATCACAATTGGGTTAACTCGATGCATGAGGAGTTGGAGAACTTTGAGAGGAATCAGGTGTGGGAGTTGGTTGACCCTCCCCCAGGGTGTAAGCCGATTGGTACCAAGTGGGTGTGGAAAAACAAAGAGGGAGAGAAGGGTGAGGTTGTGAGGAACAAGTCGAGACTTGTTGCCCAGGGGTTCAGTCAGAAGGAGGGGATTGACTACGAGGAGACCTTTGCTCCCGTAGCCCGTTTGGAGGCGATTAGGATCCTTCTAGCCTTTTCTGTGGCTAAAGGGTTCAAGTTGCACCAAATGGACGTGAAGAGTGCTTTTCCGAATGGTGTGCTTGGAGGAAGAAGTGTATGTGAGGCGACCTCTCCGGGGTTTGAGAGTGAGAGGTACCCCCACCGGGTGTACAAGTTGAGGAAGGCGCCGTATGGGTTGAAGCGGCGCCTAGAGCTTGGTATGGCAGGTTGAGGGGGTTCTTGTTTGAGAGAGGTTTTGAGATGGGGAAGGTCGATCGGACCTTGTTTTTGCGAGGCGGGGCGGAGATATCCCGATTGTGCGGGTGTACGTGGATGATATTGTCTTTGGTGGCTCGTCTAACTCTCTTGTTGCGAGGTTTGCGAGATGATATGAGCAGGGAGTTTGAGATGAGCATGATGGGTGAGTTGCGCTCTTCCTCGGGCTACAAATCAAGCAATCAAAGGAAGGAACATTTGTGCACCAGGCTAAGTACACCAAGGACATTGTGAGGAAGTTCAAGATGGAGGACTCCAAGGCTATGACGACGCCGATGAGTACGACTACAGCTCTTGATGCGGACGAGGACGGTGAACATGTGGATCAGAAGGAGTACCGGAGCATGATCGGGTCACTCCTCTACTTGACGGCGACGAGGCCGGACATACACGCTTCTCGGTGTGTCCGTGTGCTCGTTTTCAAGCGTCTCCGAGGACTTCGCATCGGCAAGCGGTGAAAAGAATTTTCAGGTACTTGCGTCACACTCCCGACTTCGGCCTTTGGTACTCCGCGTCCTCTTCTTTGGCGCTTCATGGTTTTTCGGACGCGGATTTTGCCGGTGTCGGTTGGATAGGAAGTCCACTTCGGGACTTGCCGCTTTTTGGGTTCTTCGTTGGTGTCTTGGTCTTCCCGTAAGCAGTCGAGTGTTGCTCAATCCACGACCGAAGCCGAGTACGTTGCTTCGTCGCTAGTTGTTGCTCTCGGCTCCTTTGGATCACCTACACCATGAGTGACTTTGGTGAGGAGTATACCCATGTCCCACTTCAATGTGATAGCACCGAGTGCCATAAGTGTTGCAAAGAACCCGGTGCTCCATTCCAAAACCAAGCACATAGAAGTGAGGTATCATTTTCTCGAGAGACAACGTTGAGAAAGGAAAGATAGCTTTGATCCATGTACCCACACATGACCAACTAGCCGATATTTTCACCAAACCCCTAGATCAAGCAACTTTCACTCGTTTGCGGGGGGAACTTGGTGTGTGTTTGATTTCTTGAGTTGGGTGTGTGGGAGCTTTCTTTTGCCGGTGGTGTCGAGCCCGTTTTGCCTCCCCTTGAGGAGCCGGTTTGTAGCATATGTATAGCTTTCCTTTGTGCATTTCTTGCATTTTGCATGGCATATGTAACATGATGTATAGGCATCCTTGTATCTTAGATTGCATGCATTTTGTATCATATGCATTGGTTAGGAAAAGCTTCTCTCATATACATTGTTCACCATGGAATGAGATATATGTCTTTGTGAGCTTGTTTGGTATGCTACGGTTAGTTTTGGCTTAGCTCTTGATGATCTTGATGAATAATCCATGGTTGATAGCTATGCTTTTGAAAAAATGTCACATGTATGCTCTCTCATGTGTAAATGCCTTTACATGCTCTTGACATGTCTTTGTGGCCTTGCTATGCTTAATTTGTGGTTGGATAGCTAGTTTATTGATCATATGGGGCCAAAGGCTCATTTGCCATCATGAATGTTTAGCCCTCTTGATTTATCTTGTGGAGGAGCATAAGTTCCTTTTTGTCGCAAAGACATTTCATGTACCATTTACAAATCTGAAAATGAAATGAAAAATGCTTGGAAAATATGCTCCCATGTCATATGTGCTGAATTTAATTTGCTTTGGGTGCTAAACCGTTGCATGATGCCTACCAATGAGAAGTCTCATACATAGAAGTAGGCACATGGCTCGGTGGCTTTGACATGACATGAGGTGCTTGTGGGTGTTTGTGATGGTCTTATGATTAGAATGGCTGTCCTAGCATGAAGTTTGTGTGGCTTTGCCATTTTGATATGCTTTGATCATGTTTAGGACTTTGCTCATGAGAGGCAAGTTTTTCGCAAAATTGCCAAAATCCATCTTAGCTTCGTCCAATGGTTGTGAAACTTGGTGATCATGTAGTTGAGATCGATACGAAGCCGTAGAGTACCTAACTTGCTCATTTGGACATGTGTAGCATTCTTTGTTGAATTTTGTATATTTGAGAAGCTATAGGTTGAAAGTTTTGCATTTTTGGCTTGATTCATGCATTGCCAACAAGGGGGAGAAGTTTGAGCTTGAAATGGCTTAATGGATGCTTTTGGAAGGTTTTCGGTGGTTTCGAGCCATTTCTCGGGGTTTCGTTGTACACCGGTCCGACCGGTGATGAGCACCGGTCCGACCGGTGGTGATGACCGGTCCGACCGGTGTGAGCCGAAATTGCTGCAGCTGCCCTGTTTTCAGCCGTTTTGCATGCATTCGTCCAGGGGGAGTTGCATTGGTTCAGGGGGAGTTTGCATGTGTGCAGGGGGAGCTCTTTGTGGTTGTTCGAGCTTTGATTCGGTGGTTTGCGCTCTTTGCTTGAGCTTTGTTTTGTCTCGGATGTGTCGAGCCGTTGCCCTTGCCTAAGGGGTCCGAGACTTGTCTTCTTCAAGTGATCTTGCTCTTTGCCTTTGTTTGGCTTTCGATCGCTTGTTGGAGTTTCTTTTTTGTTCGTTTCTTTTCTTTTTCTTTTCTCTCTGGTTACTTTCGTGTGGGTGTTGTCAATGCACTCATCAAGGGGGAGATTGAGGACCATGTGTGGTTCGAGGACCGGTGGATGGTCGCTTCCTTGTGTGATGAGTGATTGACAACGTTGTGTGGACTGATTCTTGGCTAAGTATTGCAGGTGCAGGTTGCGGCTTGACTCGCGTTGGTGCAGGTGAAGAACAAGCGCGAAAGGTCGTTGCCGGTGAGGCCTCCAGGTGTGGAGAAGACAAGTAGGCTTCGTTCGAGGGACCCGGTGGCCAGCGGGGTCAAGTGCGGGCCGCATGGTGGCATGAACAGCAAGATGAAGTCGTGGACGGTTTCTTGGTTGAGCCTCAAAACCAAGGTCGAGCCGGGACTACGTGGGAGCCAAGTCATGAGTGGAGATTGGCGGAGGCTACACCGAGTTCGCGGGGTTTCCGGTGGTTCACCAGAAAACCACTGGGTTCCTTGGTTGATCCACAAAGCCAAGACCGGAGAACCGAAGACGGAGGTGCAGCAGCACCAGACCGGTCTGACCGGTGGGTCTGACCGGTCTGACCGGTGGGGACCGGGCTGACCGGTGAGGAGCACCGGTCTGACCGGTGTGCGACGACGCAGTCCGGAATCTTCGAAGCGGAGGACACGCGTCGGGATCGCATGGCTTGCGTCGAGGCTACGCAGGGTGCGGTCGCCGGGCATCCGTCCGATGGTGAAGACATCAAGAATTCCAAATCCGCCCTTGAGGGGCTTGTATCCCTAGTTAGTAGAGAGGGGCATTTTAGACATTCGGTTGCCGCCTATATAACCCAAGAGGTGAGAGGTTGGCAGCTAACTCTTGGAACCCTAGCTCATTAGTTTTCCTATTTTCCACCTATTTTCCTTAGGTTTTCCTTAGGACTAGCAAGAGAGCTTCACGGAGAGATCTTGTAGAGAGGGATGGATGATCGGGCGGCTTGCTAGACCTTGTACGAACCTTTGTTTCATGTATAGATGATTCGGCGTGGTTCCTCAAGGTTTGGATGTGTTTTCCCCGGTTGTTCTTGGTGGTGATTTTCGGAGCCCTCTCTCGGTGATTTCTTTGGGGTGTTTTCGGGGCTTTTCTCTTGGGGATTTGATGGGGGAAATTTGTGGGAACCCTTTGTGGTTCTTTGGGCTGTGATTCCCCTCCCAAATCCGTGAGAAAAGGTGCTCGATTTTGGGGTTTCTTGAGTTCTTGGGTTGGAAGTGCTTTCGGCGGGATTTCTTTGATTCCTCCTTTTTGGACGAGTTTTGGTGGGATTAAACTTGGCTATGAACTCCTCATGAGGTGTTCATGATATCCCCAAAGTCTTGTTCAAGTCCGTGGAGCGATTCGGGAGATCGAGATTTGGATTTGGGGGAGTTGACCCGCGGGTGCTGTTCATCCCGAGCTGCCCAGGCTACACCGGTCTGACCGGTGCTCTTGACCGGTCTGACCGGTGCAAGCCCTTGTGGGTTTTTGCTCGGGTGAACGTCTTGGTGTGTTCGTTGTTGTCCCGTGTTGCTGCTGTTTCGAGTTTGGGTCCGTTTGGTGGTCGGTTGACCTGTTTGGTGCCTTGGGGGCTTTCAGGCTGCCACCGGTCTGACCGGTGTGTCTCACCGGTCTGACCGGTGTAGAGCCACTTAGTGAAAGTTGCTCAGTTTCACCAGCAGGGACCGGTCTGACCGGTGGTGCTCACCGGTCTGACCGGTGTGGGTCTGTAGACTCGAGGCTTGGTTTTTCCGCTGCGTTTCTCGGGTCGGAAGGTGGTGTGTTGGTTCCTAGGTCCAGTGGCACTCCAGTGGCTACGTGGGCTTGACCAACCTTGGTAGTGAGTCGGAGACGTGTGTTGGAAGCCGTGTTCATCTTGTTGGAGTTTTGATCTCCTTCGAGAAGAATTTTTATCGGCTCCCATTCACTCCCCCCCCTCTCTGGTTCGCCGTATCGGTCCTTCGGGATAAACTAGACCGAGAGGCCCTAGAGGGAATTTTTGGGTTCTTTAAGGTGGCTTATTAACTTATGGTTTATTTGCTAACTCCTAGCACGGTTACTTTATGTCAGTCTTACTTTCTTGCACAACCAAACTAGATGAGCCACGGGTTTTGTACGTGTGTTGTGCCGCATCGCGGGAATTGCGAGGGTTGTTGGAGTGATCCATTCCACGAATCCCATCTTCGCGTTTGATTGTCAGTTGTGTGTCGCCATGTGTTTCATACGTGAGCATTCCGCATGTCGAATATGTGAGGCAATGATACACACCATTCAAACGGAGGGTGTCCGAGGTTGGACGCTGTCCATACATCGGCTTAACGCATGGGTACCGTTTCTATAGTGAACGGTAATGTATGGGGACACTTTCGTGACGTGCTGGCATGGAAGGTTCGTTTTCTGCAGGTACATAACAGCGCTTCGTTAGTCGCTAGGTGAGTACCGTATAGCTCTCGACTAGATATTATAGGGAGGGACGAGTAAAAGCCTTGCCACCGGCACTATCTTAGATTTTGTCTTGATTGCCATGTGAGGTCGAATAGGACGTCTTGCATGCATACTAAAAATCGAAACAACTAAAATGGACCCAAAACAGAATTCCGTATGCTCTCTAAGGAAGATTATACTAGTGTGTGCTTTTTGTAAAAAAATAGAGTGTCTCTTTTGCATTGGTGTTATGCTGCCAAATTTTGTAAAGGCTTGTTCATCTTGTGTGGTACCGTGTGCTAGGAATTAATTAAACCGGTATGCTAAAAACAAGTTACTCCTTGCTAGTCTAACTTTCGTTCGCAAATTCGATCACAACTTCTTTTGGCTTGGCTTACACCTTTCTAAGCGAATCTAGACTTTGCATCCTTCCACCTTGTTTCCTTGATCTAGCTCAACCTTTGAAAACCAAAAGTGTCTAAAAGAACTGTTGTAGTAGCCGGAAAACCTGGGGGGGGGGGAAATTTATGGGGTTCTGGATTTTTGGTTATGAATTTTATTCGTAGCTGCCAGAACTTCACCATTTGACATGCCATTCTCTTTGAGACCTGACATGTGTTACATTTTTGTACAGATGGCTTTCCCATGTTTTACGAGTTCGACACTAATGGTACGATCCGTACCAACGGGTTGCACTGAGAGGGTTTTCCACGCCTTGCGTGGGAAGCACTCAGCGCCGCTGCCTACACCACCCCACCGACCTACGAGGTGTCCGAGTTCGAGCATTTGGGTGTTCCCCGTTGCAGGGTGATCGTCACTGTACTGCCACACCCGGACCACGCCGACTGGTTCGACTTGAGTTTTGTCTACTGGGGTTTTATTAACCACGAGATCGTCGAGTCAGCCGCTCTCCGAGTGTTGACGGACTTCTGTGACCACAGTCCTACTGTGGTAACTCTTTCTCCGTTCGGGCTGTTCCCCGCTGTGAGTCCTCACGACTCGGCATGGCTGGACCGTATGGATCACCTACGGGAGCTGTTGTTATTAGCTGAGCTGCTGGATGTCAATTAGACGTTGGCTCGATGTCTTAACGTCGTCTTCGCACTTCAGGGGCTGCGTTACAACACCGTAGCGATTATCGGGCAACGTCTGGAGGCAGCTAGGCGGGAATGGCAGCAGCTATCAGCAGCCCACTAGCAGCTAAACTTGACACTTACTCAGATGCAGCAGGAGAATGACAGTCTGCGTGCCAGGAGATTCCAGTTAGAGTTAGAGAGAGGCGACCGCCTGAAGAGGATTGTAGATCTGGAGGCGGAGGTTCACACCCTGGAGGAGAATGCCGATGCGTATGAGATTGAGAGGTTGACGCTACTTCAGAACATTGCCGACATGAAGCAGCAGGTAAAGGAGGCTGAGGTGTAGGTTGCAGCCCTACAAGCTATAGTGGCCTTACAACCGCTACCTCCAGTACAGGCACACCCGGAGGAGCAGCAGGATCAGTCTGGTTTGGATCAGACGAGCCAGGCTGGACCGCCGTTACAGACTCCACCAGATTCACCTGCGGGCAATGGTGCTTTAGTTGGTAACTAGGATGCCATGAAAAAGGCCCACAGGGACAAGAAGAGGTCGTCTGGTTTTGCTCCGGGAAGCAGAACTAATAAGAAGTTTCGCTTTGTGAAAAAGAATGTTCCAAACCCATCCCAACAATCTTCAACTGGACGCTGGATGATGAAGCGACCCCAGGGCAAGCCCTCAGGAAACTTCCAGTTCCAAAATGCTCCGCACCAGGCTCCTAAGCCTAATGCACCTCCTCACAACGTTGGTGATCGTCGTTGCTCCAACTGTGGTCAACCCAGGCATTACATCAGTGGTTACCCCAAACCCAAGCAGATCAAGCCCAACCCACCGAATCAAGGTGCAAGGAACAAGCCTGCCACTCCGGCTAAGAAGCCTATGGTGCAAGTGCGCCAAGGCAAGCTGAACTTCACCACCATGAGTGACATTCCAGAGGGAGCTTCAGTGCTCACGGGTACATTCTCTATCAACGATACTCCCGTTAAGATTTTATTTGATTCGAGAGCTACCCATGGTTTCGTAAGTGAGAACCTATTGGAAAAATTGGGTCTAAAAGGAATGCATACTAAATCGGCTTATAAAATTATCACGCCAGGTGGAAATATTTTTCTCATATAGTAACTTTTGGAGTTCCTTTAAAATTGGGAAGTAAGAGCATTCAATCAAATCTTATCACCATAAATTTGGAAGGCATGGATGTTATCTTAGGTATGGATTGGATGACCCAGCATAATGTGGTTCTAGATATAGCAGATAGGGTTGTAGAGATCAATTCACCTACGGTCGGGCACACTACCTTGTACCTACCTTTCCAGGACGGTACCGACTCTTGCGCCTATGTGACCACTATCTCCCCTCTTGATGAAATTCCATTAGTTTGTGAGTATCCAGATGTCTTTCCTGATGAGCTACCTGGTATGCCACCAGACAGGGATGTTGAGTTTGCGATTGAACTCCAACCGGGTATTGCACCAATTTCTAAACGACCTAATCGTATGCGACCCAAAGAATTAGCCGAACTGAAAATCAACTCTAGGAGCTGCTAGATAAGGGTTATATTCGCCCGAGTTCTTCTCCTTGGGGTTTTCCCGCTCTCTTTGTCAATAAGAAAGATGGTAGCTTGAGGCTGTGTGTGGATTACCGACCGCTCAATGCAGTGACCATCAAGAACAAATATCCTCTTCCACGAATCGATCCTCTCTTTGATCAACTGGCTAGAGCCAGAGTTTTCTCCAAGATTGACCTTCGTTTTGGTTACCATCAAATCGAAATTCGACCATGTGACATTCCTAAAACTGCCTTCTCCACTCGTTATGGTCTTTACGAGTTCTTGGTAATGTCCTTTGGTCTCACGAATACCCCTACCTACTTCATGTACCTCATGAACTCCGTGTTCATGACGGAGCTCGACAAATTCGTATTGGTCTTTGTTGATGATATCCTTATCTATTCCTAAAACGAGAAGGAGCATACCAAACATCTCTGAATTGTCCTTCAGCGTTTGCGAGATCACAAGCTTTATGCTAAGTTCTCCAAATGTGAATTTTGGTTTAAGAGTGTGAAATTCTTGGGGCACACCACTTCCCAAGATGGTATATCCATATATCCTAGCAAAGTCCAAGAGGTGATGGATTGGAGACCACCCAAGTCCGTACACCAGATCCACAGTTCCTTAGGGTTGGCGGGATACTACCGTCGATTCATTCCAGACTTCTCTAGAACAGTGAAACTATGACCGAACTGCTCAAGAAAGGAGTGAAGTTCGTGTGGAGCGAAGCATGTGAGAAAGCTTTCCACACTTTGAGGCAACACTTGACTTCAGCCCCAGTGCTAGTGCAACCGGATAGTTCCAAACCGTCTGAAGTTTTTTGTGACGCGTCGGGCATGGGTCTCGGTTGCGTTCTTAGGCAAGAAAGCCGAGTCATTGCCTATGCTTCATGGGCACTTCGACCTCATGAGATCAATTATCCTACCCACGATCTTGAGTTAGCTGCTGTTGTCCACGCTCTCAAGTCATGGAGACATTATCTGATGTGTAATCATTGTAATATCTTCACTGATCACAAGAGTCTCAAATACATCTTTACTCAGTCAGAATTGAATATGAGGCAAAGGAGATGGCTTGAGTTGATTAAGGATTATTACCTAGAAGTGCATTATCACCCTAGAAAGGCGACTGTCGTTGCGGACGCTCTTAGCCGCAAAGTTCACTGCAATCATCTAAAGCTAGAGCCGGTTAGTGAACCATTATGTGAAGAAATGAGAAGGCTCAACTTAGAAGTGGTACAGCCCGGAAATCTTTATGCAATAGCTGCGGAATACAATCTTTACGATAGGATTGTCATGGCTCAACGCAATGATGAAGACTTGCAAATCATCAAACAGAAATTAGCAGAGGGAGATCCCAAGTATACTTGTTTCCAGAAGGATCACCAGGAGGTGATCTGGTTTGGAAAACGTCTTGTGGTTCCTGTTGATCCGGAAATTAAGGAGATCATCCTCGATGAGGCTCAGAAGTCCAAATTCTCTATTCATCCCGGCAGTACCAAGATGTACCAAGACTTGAAGCAGAATTTCTGGTGGTCCAAGTATGTAGCCGAGTGCGATACTTGCCACCGGATGAAAGCAAGCCATTTGAAATTGGGAGGTGTACTCCAACCCCTGTCGATACCATGTGGAAGTGGGATGACATTAGTATGGATTTCGTTGTGGGTTTATCCTTCACGGCTAGAAAGAAAGATTCTATTTGGGTGATCGTGGACAGACTCACCAAGACCGTTCATTTTATTGCAGTGCATACCACTTATTCAGTGCAGCAATATGCAGGGATGTACATGGATCCAATAGTCCGTTTGCATGGAATTCCGAAGACTATAATCTGTGAAAGAGGAACTCACTTTGTAGCTCGCTTCAGGGAGCAGTTACATGAATGCATAGGAACCAAGTTAATTCGCAGTTCCAGTTATCATCCACAGACCGATGGTCAGACGGAAAGGATAAATCAGATTTTGGAAGACATGCTACGACCAGGCATCTTACACTTTGATAAGAATTGGGACAAGTGTTTGTCCTTGGCAGAATTATCCTACAACAATAGTTATCAAGATAGTTTGAAAATGTGTTATCGTATGTGGGCTAGTGGCTTATCGTATTCAATTGCCGGAATTGTTTTCCGCAGTCCACAATGTGTTTCATGTGACCCAATTGAAGAAGGGAATGCCTGTGCCAGAAAACGAAGTAATCACAGAAGCGAATGCTCGGATTGAGCCGGATTTCTCGCTGATCGAGCACCCATTGAGAGTATTAGACCGAAAGGAACGAAAGACCTGAAGACAAACGGTATGAATGTACAAGATACAATGAAGTCATCACACGGAAGAAGAGGCAACTTGGAAGACAGAGGAATACCTCAACACCAAGTATCCAGGATTCCTGCAATCTCGAAACCATGAGTCCTCCTTCCCACCTTGTTTTTCCTAAATTGAATCTCGGGACGAGATTCCGTTTAAGGGGAGTAGGTTGTGACGCCCCAGGTTTTTAATTAACCGTAATCGTCGGTTAACCCGGCTGACAGTGGTCAAATCACGGTCAACCTGGGTCCTCACCTCGAATAACTCACCGACCAACGCTAATAACACCCTTGGTCTAATGGACACACATGTGGGGCCAACCCATGGCCAAAGAATTGGTCAAACCCCACTTAAACCTTGGTATCCATAGATGTCTTTCGGAACTTTTGCCGCGTTTTCCAAATTTTGCCTAAACACTTAAAAATCTGCCAATACAAAAGTTGTGTAGAAGCATCAGGGACATATTTCATTTTTAGGGTGGCATTGCTTGTTTTGAGTGAAAAAAGGGGTTAATTAGCTGAGGGAGCTCAGGATCACTATTCACCCAAGGCATAAAAGTTTACAAATTGGCATTTGATTTTCTCTCTCGATTTGAATCCAAATCACATTCGGCTTTGGCCAAATTCTAGAGGGTAGACCCATCTACAACTTTCATGTCTACCGGTTGTGAAGCTTACATGTAAATTTTTGAGAATTGTGCAAGCAAACATGGGCACACCGCTCGGACCGGGCCGAGAGCGCGCCCGGCGCGATGTCGCGCGCTCCGGCGTGATGCCACGCGTCGCCGACACGCCGCCTCCGTGCACCACCGTACCACGGCCGGTACTTAGAGTTGGGGCGCGAGCCCGGTGTGCGTCGCACAAAGCACGCACCTCCGTGGCCGCGTCTCGGCCGGGAGAACCCGCGCACCACGCGGCGTGCGCGCGCTCGTCGATCCGCCCACCACGCCCGCACGCCGAGGCCCGCCGTACCGCACCTTAACGCTCCGGTCGCTTCGACGTGAAGCGAATCTACCACGGCGTGTGCGTATCGGCTATAAGAGCCCACCATTGTGGCTCCCGCCCGAGCACACTGCGGTCCGCCGCCCTCCATTGCCGCCGCCGCTGTGAGCTCGCGCCTCCGCTAGCTTTCACCGCCGGCCAACCATCCCACTATCTTCCTTAGAACCCGTAGCACCTCCCCAAGTCACACTTTTTCCCCCGTGCGCACTCCCCTTGCCGGAGCCCAAGACGCCGCCGCCGCCGCCGGCCACCGCCGAGCAACCACGCCGGCGACGTCACCACCCCAACCACGACCACCTCCCAACCCTAGGTGAGCTTATGGTCGACCCCCGACCCCTTCCCCGGCCGGGAGCGCCACCGGAGCCGCCGCCGGATTCGGCGAGCTCCGCCGCCCCATGGATCTAGGGACCCAATTGCTTGGCCCCAAATCTTCCCAAGGGCCTCGCCGCAAAATTACATCTTCAATAATATACTCCATTTGCCGAAACTTGTAAAATGCGTAGAAAATCGTAGAAAATTCAGAATAATGCAAACTTTATTTTGTTGGATTTGTTGTGGAAAATTCTACAACTTTTATTATACTAGCATAGTCTGATTTTTGATATTTTTAGCATGAAAAATAGGAATGTGAAAAACCTAGATCCGCCATAACTCAAAATCCATGAGTTGTGGGTTTATCCTTCACGGCTAGAAAGAAAGATTCTATTTGGGTGATCGTGGACAGACTCACCAAGACCGTTCATTTTATTGCAGTGCATACCACTTATTCAGTGCAGCAATATGCAGGGATGTACATGGATCCAATAGTCCGTTTGCATGGAATTCCGAAGACTATAATCTGTGAAAGAGGAACTCACTTTGTAGCTCGCTTCGGGGAGCAGCTACATGAATGCCTAGGAACCAAGTTAATTCGCAGTTCCAGTTATCATCCACAGACCGATGGTCGACGGAAAGGATAAATCAGATTTTGGAAGACATGCTACGACCGGCATCTTACACTTTGATAAGAATTGGGACAAGTGTTTGTCCTTGGCGGAATTATCCTACAACAATAGTTATCAAGCTAGTTTGAAAATGTGTTATCGTATGTGGGCCGGTGGCTTATCGTATTCAATTGCCGAATTGTTTTCCGCAGTCCACAATGTGTTTCATGTGACCCAATTGAAGAAGGGAATGCATGTGCCGAAAACGAAGTAATCACGAAGCGAATGCTCGGATTGAGCCGGATTTCTCGCTGATCGAGCACCCATTGAGAGTATTAGACCGAAAGGAACGAAAGACCCGAAGACAAACGGTATGAATGTACAAGATACAATGAAGTCATCACACGGAAGAAGAGGCAACTTGGAAGACAGAGGAATACCTCAACACCAAGTATCTAGGATTCCCGCAATCTCGAAACCATCGGTCCTCCTTCCCACCTTGTTTTTCCTAAATTGAATCTCGGGACGAGATTCCGTTTAAGGGGAGTAGGTTGTGACGCCCCGTGTTTTTAATTAACCGTAATCGTCGGTCAACCCGGCCGACAAGGGTCAAATCACGGTCAACCCGGGTCCTCACCTCGAATAACTCACCGACCAACGCTAATAACACCCTTGGTCTAATGGACACACATGTGGGGCCAACCCATGGCCAAAGAATTGGTCAAACCCCACTTAAACCTTGGTATCCATAGATGTCTTTCGGAACTTTTGCCGCGTTTTCCAAATTTTGCCTAAACACTTAAAAATCTGCTAATACAAAAGTTGTGTAGAAGCATCGGGGACATATTTCATTTTTAGGGTGGCATTGCTTGTTTTGAGTGAAAAAAGGGGTTAATTAGCCGAGGGAGCTCGGATCACTATTCACCCAAGGCATAAAAGTTTACAAATTGGCATTTGATTTTCTCTCTCGATTTGAATCCAAATCACATTCGGCTTTGGCCAAATTCTAGAGGGTAGACCCATCTACAACTTTCATGTCTACCGGTTGTGAAGCTTACATGTAAATTTTTGAGAATTGTGCAAGCAAACATGGGCACACCGCTCGGACCGGGCCGAGAGCGCGCCGGCGCGATGTCGCGCGCTCCGGCGTGATGCCACGCGCGCGCCGACACGCCGCCGCCGTGCACCACCGTACCACGGCCGGTACTTAGAGTTGGGGCGCGAGCCCGGTGTGCGTCGGCACAGACGCACCTCCGTGCCGCGTCTCGGCCGGAGAACCCGCGCACCACGCGGCGTGCGCGCGCTATCGATCCGCCCACCACGCCCGCACGCCGAGGCCCGCCGTACCGCACCTTAACGCTCCGGTCGCTTCGACGTGAAGCGAATCTACCACGGCGTGTGCGTATCGGCTATAAGAGCCCACCATTGTGGCTCCCGCCCGAGCACACTGCGGTCCGCCGCCCTCCATTGCCGCCGCCGCTGTGAGCTCGCGCCTCCGCTAGCTTTCACCGCCGGCCAACCATCCCACTATCTTCCTTAGAACCCGTAGCACCTCCCCAAGTCACACTTTTTCCCCCCGTGCGCACTCCCCTTGCCGGAGCCCAAGCCGCCGCCGTCCGCCGCCGGCCACCGCCGAGCAACCACGCCGGCGACGTCACCACCCCAACCACGACCACCTCCCAACCCTAGGTGAGCTTGTGGTCGACCTCGACCCCTTCCCCGGCCGGGAGCGCCACCGGAGTTGCCGGATTCCGGCGAGCCTGCCGCCCCATGGATCTAGGGACCCAATTGCTTGGCCCCAAATCTTCCCAAGGGCCTCAGCACAAAATTACATCTTCAATAATATACTCCATTTGCCGAAACTTGTAAAATGCGTAGAAAATCGTAGAAAATTCAGAATAATGCAAACTTTATTTTGTTGGATTTGTTGTGGAAAATACTACAACTTTTATTATACTAGCATAGTCTGATTTTTGATATTTTTAGCATGAAAAATAGGAATGTGAAAAACCTAGATCTGCCATAACTCAAAATCCATGAGTCCCCTGTATCCAATTTTTGGATATTTTGTGTGTGATGTTAGGACTAGCTCCTGTGCCAAAAACTACACAAAGTTATTATGTAAATCTTTTTATATTAATTGTTTTCCATTTATGAAGAATCTGCCTAGATGATTTTTGTAGCTAAAATATTTATGTTTTTGTGCCCAATTTGTGCATGCTGTCTCGTTATGCCAAGATACACCTATGGTGAGTTAATCACAATTTTTTAGCAATCAGAAATATTTCAATGATGCAAGATCAGTAGTGATTCTAGGTGCGTTTGCTGTGTTTATATGATGGTTTAGGACCAGAGAACATGTGTGAAGAAGTTAGGAGCATTTAGATGCTTATTCACTTTTGTATGCATTTAACTTGAATCACTAGCTAGCTTTTGTTATTTTTTCAAGTAATTAATTTTCTAGCTCTCCAAGCCTTAAAGGTGCAGTATAGGTGTTGTGATGCTTAAGAAACCCTTCTTTAAATTTGTAGTGATTTATTGTTTAATAAAAGCCTTAAAGGCCCTTACGGAGTAATGCTTTGATTAAAACAGGAAAATACCTTTTTAATCCGTGTCCCTTCTTGTGAAAAGTTGTCAAACTTAATTAATAGATAAGAATACACCCTTGCTGCTAGAGAATTAATTTATAAATAATTATCTTTGTACACACCTTTGCTAGTGAAAGGTAAAAGTATTAAACCTTCACATAAATTAACAAATATAAAAGAAAACATTAATTCAAGTGTGTAATAAAAGAATGAAACGCATATCAATAATAACATTCATAAAAAGAAAGTAATAGTTAAGTATTTGTTAAGGTGAATATGACCAACAAAAGTTGGATGAGATAAATAAGTTGTCACATCACCTGAACCCTGCATTGCATTCCGTGTAGATCCTCCTGACGGTGACTACTCGCTCATCCCGGAAGCCGAGGGAGGAGAAGCGGAAGCTGCTCTGCAGTACGTGGAAGTACTCGACGACACCGATGGTGCTCAAGCTAATTGTGCTGACGAAGGCAAGCCCCTGTGCATATGACCCAGCTTTCCAAATTATTATACACTTATCTGTGGATGTTGTGCATTTAAGTCCAGGAGTTGTATGGAACCTTAGATGCATGATCCCTTGGTACCTGTATCCTCACTAGTATGATAGGTCGATAGCGGTTAAGCTATAGGACCGTTACAAGTCGGGTGATGACGTCACTCGTGAGAATAGGTTCCTAGATAGGAATCATAAAATCTCCTCAAATGGATTGCTCACGTGGTAAGAGCATGGGATATGGACTCCTGTCCAATGGCTATTGTGGGTTAAGTGTTTGAACGTACTAAACACTTGTCGCGAACGGGACCGGTAAGCCTAGTACCTTAATGAGGCGGCGAGGGATCTTACTATTACTCATCTTGGGATGCGTCTCACGGCTAGCTACCAGTGGTGTATGGTGAGTCCGGGTGCCTCGCGGGGTATTCCGGATAGCCTGCACCAAAGACTGTATGATTCGATCCCGACCCGAAGAGTTTTGGGAACCGCTTGGTGGTTGTCCTCGCAGGTGCATCCCACCGTGTGTTTAGGTCTACCTTGCAAGGTTTGAATCAATCGATTGTCGGCGTCTCACCGTTATCTGAGACTACTTACTCCACTAGCCATGAGATCCCTAATGATCGAAGTTGATGAATTTTTATGCTTGAATAATTGTATGGTACAACCTTGTCTGTATTAGATGGCTAATTTAGTAAAGAATAAACCCACTAGAACATGTGCTAAAATTTTGAATGTATGGACATACTCTTTGTTACTTTTCAAAAAAAGAAACCCAGTGGACAAAAAGCCTTTCATGTCTAGAGGATGACGACTGAAGGCATCATGGCTGGTCTCCCGTGGTGTTCTCGCTTTCCGCTTAGTTGATTTCCTCTGTTTCATAAACTCTGAACTACGTCATTATGACTAAAACTTCGGTCTGTAATAATTAAACCCTTCGGGGTAAATTCAGATGATAAATTATGCTGTATCTTTGGACTCGCCTTCGCGTGAGTTTTAATGGATATATATCGATCCTTGTTGCTATATAAGTGAATTACCGGGCGTTAACCCAGTGACTAACGATAGGGTGATACTTTATTACTGCTTAATGACCAAAGTGGATTGGTTTAGGCGGTAGTACGGTATTTTCCTGGGCGGGTTGTCACACTAACAAGCTTAGGAAGGAGCTTAGAGCTTTGCTTAAAGATGCTAGGACTAGAGTGGCTGAGCTAGAAACATAGGTTCTTGATGGCAAGCTTGAAATTGATTCTCTTAAGGCAAGCCATGTGGTTTTTTATGAAGTTGATTGTGTTGATTGCTCTGTTTTCGTAGCTGATTTGACTGATCTTAGGGAGAAGCATGGCTCCAAGTGTGAGGAACTAGATGTGCTTAGGGTTGAGTTGGCTGAGCTGCAATCTAGACCCACTTTGCTTTGTGCTTGCACTTCTTGCCCTGGCTGATTTGAAAGTGCCTATTCCTACTTCCTGTTCTACCTGTGAATTACATGTTGTAAAGAATTTGGATCTTGCAACATGTGTTGGTCGCTTGCAAGATGAGAATGATAAGTTGCTTGAAGTGCTGAGTTGCTTGTCCAGTCAAGAACCTCAGCTTGGTATGATGATTGCTAGTTGTAAGTGATTTTATGGTTGGGCTTTGGGATCTGATAAGTTTGGTGAGTATAATGGTGAGAGAGAAGGGAAATTTGGGAATGTTTAAGTTCCACCACAACCCACATTGAAAGACAAGTTTGCATCCAAGACAAACCAACCGAGAGAAAAACCGAGTAAGAAGGCAAGTGAAAATCCTAGTGAGAAACCAAGTGGGAAGCCTAGTGAGAAGCCTTGTGAAGAGCCTCACCCCAAGCCTAAGCCCAGATCAATCTGTTTCCATTGTGAGTTTTGTGGAAAGGATGGTCACAAGAGAGAGTTTTGCTATAAGAGAAGGAGAGTGGTGAGAATGGCAAGGGAGTGGGCTAACAAGGACAAGTACCACACCTCTAGTGGTGTACTTGAGCCTCGTGTGCAGATGACCAGGGCCAAGGCAAGTTTGAGGACAGTTCTAGCTTGGGGAGAGCGAAAGGGTGCATGAGGTGTTGCTGGAGGAGTGAAACCGGTCAGTTCGGTTTTCAAACCGGTCATACCAGTTTGGAGTCTGCAGGGGGCAAGTTTGGTTTTCGCGCTCGTGGGGAGTCTCGGTTTGGTTCAGGAGGTCGTGGTTCTGGTGGTTGGTCTGGAGAGTCTGCAGGTGGTCAGTTTGCTGGGCGTTCTCCCTCTCGTGCTCAATACGGGATGGGAGGAGTCGTAGCTTTGAGATGGAGAGGAGGGACGATCCACGGTTGTCCTTCCGTGGTTTTGGTCGTCCTCCAGGTAGAGAGGGTTGGTTCCCTCATAGTGGCTATCGTGGTGGTGTTCGTGGAGGTAACTTTGGTAGGATGGATGTTGCTAACCCTACTTTTGAGGAAATGGCCTGACACTAGTTTCACACCTTTGGGACTAACCCCAATGTTGAGTCAATTGCTCGTTCTCGCTTTTTGTTTGAGTTGCAGGTGGGAAGGCCCGGAGAGCATTTGGTTGATATCCTTGAGCTTGTCCGAGTTTCATCACCTCGTCATTAGGAGGGTATTCCAACAATTCATCCGCAAAGATAGTATATGCAGTGATCACTTCAACCACAACACAGTCTTCATGAATCGGGACTATTTGTAGCGTAGTCTCGTATGGATGAACAAGACCAAGTGCAGCCTCACATTGAAGCCCCCTCCACGTGATCCATAGGACATAGTGTGTGAGTTCAGATAACATGCCTATAAGGTCTTCGTGTGTACGATCGTCACAGCGCACGTCCGTCGCCATCGATCAAATCTACATCTGCTGTAGCACAACTACTCTTTAGTGTGGCAGGTGAAGGGCTTGCGCGATTGAACATTGGTGACAACACCAACTCTGCATCTACATGTGTGCATTCGCAACTCATCCACTAGTTCTTGCTTGATTTGTTCCTTTATCTTTTTCGTATCAACTGATGTGTCGGTCTTCATCCTCTTCCTCTTCCTGTACATCTCAACATGCTAAGGCCATGCATACTTCTAGCCTTGGTAGCTGGTGACACCACGCACACGACCATTTTGTTCAGGGCGGCCCAAGCACTGACTTAACACATCATACTCCCTCTGCCCTGCCATTCCTGAAGATTCTTCACACGCAATCTTCTTCTTGATGTACGCAACCAATTTTTTTGCCTCTTTGTTGTTGAACACTATCACGGCAACACGGTCTTAAATCACTAGCTTACTCCTTGCTCGTAGCCAATTCCTAGAACGATCGTCAGGGTAGGCGTCATATGGGTTGGGGATACCAGCTGTAGCTAATTGTTTGTCCTCTTCCTCCCATTGTTCTAGTTTCACAGTATAACCAGATGGACCCATGTTGTGCTCACTTGTGTTCGGGCTACGGAGTTCTTTGAACTTGACACTAGCAGACGAGGCTTGCTCGGTTTCTGCCTATTTCATGAACTCCTTCCACTGTTCCGGGACAACAAACAGGTGCCTTGTAAATGGCTCAAGTCCTTTTCTGATAAAATCCTGCCTAAGCTGAAATCTGAATTGTCTCCATGCCTTGGCTACCGCCTTCCAGAAAAGCTTGAATGACTGTGGTTTCGCATCTTCCTGGAACTTCAAGTGTTTCTGCACATGCTTATCAAACAAGTCCCACTTTTCATCATTGTTTGGCTCTTTGATTTACAGCAAGTTCAATGGTACCTTATGTCTAGCAACGAGCCCCGCAAGCGCCCTGAACCTTCGCTTTTGAGTCAATGGTACTGGCATCCCCACTATGTCGACCTCAGTGACTATCATTGTGTCACTTAGCCACTTTGTGGATGTTCTTGGCGCTCTGCCTCAGCGCTGAGCCCCACCCATCTGGTCTTGTTGTGCACTAACAGTGCCATAACCCTCTTCTTCTTTTTGTGGCCTAGGTCTATAGTCCTCGTCAAAATTATCCTCTGAATTAATAGTCAAGGGATTTACAGTAACTACTTTAGCCCACTTTAATGTCATTGGTTCTTGGTATACCATGAACATAAATGGAAAATTCAGTAACCAAAAAATTAGTGCAGGCAAAGCGACCATACCATTTTAAAGAGCAAGATGCAGGCTGCCTCGGTTGCTGATGAGGTACTTATTCCACTTGGAGAGAATGTGCAGATGTGCATAGGAACAAGAGCAAAACCAAATGTAAGAGTCAACCTAAAGGGAAATGCTAAGTATGTATACGATCGACAGCTAAATATGTCCAGATGTACTTATACAAAAGAGCCACAGCATACCCTGCAATTCCCACAAGTACAAGTATATTATATGCATTTATATAAAAAGAAAACCATATGCACTCATATGTTGTATACTTGGTTACCTGAACGCATGTGTGCTGCAAAAGCGCGCTTGGCCTAATTCCATAAAATCGAGCAAATATACCAAATTACCTTATTACTGAATGGTTGTTAATTTTACAATTATTACCGAGTTAGTAGAATGCATTTACCGAATTGTATAAGACATTTTTAGAGAAGCATACCATAAACTCAAATCCTTGATTTGCCACTGACCTTCGCACTGCTGGAGCAGACGGATCTCTACTCCTCGTCGCTGCCTCCTCGCTGCCACGTCCCCGTCCTCGCGACCTCGTGGCTGGATCCCTCCCCCTCCTAGTCGTCGTCGTCGTCGCTAGATCCCTCCTCTAGTCGTCGTCATTGTCGCCACCGCCGCAGCTGGGTCCCTCCTCCTCTAGATCTCGATGTCAGAGGTGTGGTGCGCGCCTCAGCGAAGGGGTGTAGAGTGGGTTGCGGCATAGGGGAGGTGAGGGGGGCGAAAGAGAATGGGGGAGAAAGTGGCGGCTGCAGCGCAAGGGGGAGAGTGGGAGGAGACTGCATGATGTCACACCCGATTTTCCAAAGGAAACCAAGTGCAAACCTATATGCATGCCAGCATCAAGTTTCATGCATATAGTGACATAAAAGTGTATACAGAAACAATATCACATAAGAAAAAGAAAGATTATCAGAGATTTACGCTTAATTCTGGAAACGAAGGCTCCAAACATCACAGGCAGTCGACTGGGGTAGCGTACGCCTAGAACCAGCAACATCTTCACAAGGCTTCAGATCAGCTTCCTCCTTCTGAGCAACATTGTTTATAGCAAGGGTGAGCACTAGTCGTACTCAGCAAGTGTGGAAAAAGATATGAATGCAAAGGCTTTATAGTGGACTGGCTCAAAGCATTTAGCATTTTAGTTGGTCAATTTTTATTAGCACCTGATTACTAATAAAGTAGAAGTATATACCATCTCACAATTAGGCATAGGGTAAGAAATACGGCATAAGCATATGGCAAGCATAACCAGGGAGAACGATTTAAGTTCATCTTCAAGTTCAATTATCATGTGAGGGTCCAGGCCGCTCTTGACCGTGAGCACGGCTAATCGATTAGTTTTACACTCTGCAGAGGTTGTACATCTTTACCCACAAGTCACGTAAAAGTCCCGAAGAAATTTAGACTCAACCATGTGATGCCGGCCAAGCATCATACCACATTACCGAGGTGTGATTGCATAAGGATGCTACGAGGCGTTTAGAAAGAGTCCTCCCGTGCGTATTAGTCCATAGTAGTATGTCATAGAGGCTATCTTTCGTACCACACATCTATTACCGACGGTCAGCCATGGAGTACATCCATTCCAACACCACTCCGGAATAGAAGAGCCATAAAAGCAATCCTCCGTCCCCAACCTACTATGTGAGTAATAACCACACAAAGGCTTCCCTAATTACTCGGCCAAGACCAGAGCCATATAGTCCTTGTGGTTGCACTGTTGTCCTGGGTGGTTCTCCATGTTCCGATTAAACATATGGTCTTGTATTAAACATCCAAAGATATAACATAAAGGTATAGCATGATTCATCATTATTGCTCATTAAAACCACCATAACCCAGGTATAGCAACTAAGCATAGCTACCCAACATAAATGTAAACCCATGTTAACATGGAATGATCATTAAGACAATGCAATCCTTAATAGGAACCCATCAAAATTAATGCAAGCAAAGCAATGAGTGATTAAATATAGTTCTTAGGACAAAAGATCAAGGACACACTTGCCTCTAACCAAAGTAATGTCCTTGCTCAGAATATCTTCAACCTCTTGCTTTTCAAAGCTTCTCGAACTGCGTTCACTCTAAGCGCATCAATTATCGGGCACAAACATACACAAAGCAAACAAACAAGCATACTAAGAACAAAGCACAAAGCAAAAGAAAGCTTTAAAAGAACGCACTAAAGGATAGGCTTGATTAGATGGATCACTAAAACACACAAACCGTGCTTAGAGGAAGAAAGGCTTGGTTTACTTTAAAGAGATGGTTGTGGAAGATTGAACAAGGACCGGAAAGATCACACCTAGATTGAGCTGAGAAAAGAACATCTAACGAACGTTTTGCATATATGAGAGAACAAGGCTATGAGCTAGGTTCATTTTAATTAACAAAACAAATATAAAGGATATTTCAGAAATAAAATACCCTATGTTGACATTAATGCAATATTAAACTTTATTTACGAAACCGGTGTAAGGAACTAGTGAAGTTTTATTAATAAAGATTCATATATGAATTAACCGATTAAACATTTAATTTAGAAAAAAGTAAACTATATGCACAATCTAAACGAAACTTTGTAATTCGAGTAGATCATAATTATTAAAAACATTATGGTATTGACATTAATGAAATTAATATTTATTATAAAAGCCTAAACAAATTTTAATTAGAAAAGATTAATTAACTATTAAACAAATTAACATTTAATTTAAGAAAACCGAGATAAAGATCTAATTAACTTTTATGTACAAAAACATGTGGTAGAAACATTAATCAAATTAAATTTTCTTATGAAAATGATGTATAGATCTATATATCTTTTATTTGGAAAATACATGTATAACTAGACATTAATCAAAATTAATATTAATTTATTTTCAGAAAACAAAACATGGTGTAAACACTCCGCTAATGCGTGCTTTACATTATTATGAACCTAACGCAACTTGAACGGCATAAAACGGAGCTAAAACATAATAGATGTGGGGAAAAGAAGATGAGAAGGACCTGTTTGCAATTAACTACAGATTTCAGGGAGTAGCTCAAAAGAAACCCGAGACACAAGAAACAGTGCTCGTGAAACTGTCAAAACTCAGGGTTAGATCTAAAAAAGTGGTTGGGATGGATCTGGTTGCAGGGATCTAATAGATCTAGGGGGTTTCTTTCAGAAGGAACTAGACACAAGATTGAATCTAAGGATTATGGAATTCTTCTGGGGGGGGTTCACAAATCCGCCATCTTCTTCCCTGGATCGAACAGAGGACATGGAGCTGGCGGGTCTGGCCGCTAAGGTCGCTGGCGCTCCGGTCGTCGAGGGGCTCGGGCGAGGTTAGGAACGGGTAGAGGAAATCAAGGGGAGTTCGAGGACGTGCTCACGGGGATTGGAGACGAACGGATGGGGTCGGAATCCGAAGGTCAACTCGCGGCGGTTCGGCTCGTGCAGGACGCGGCTTCCAAGCGGCGAGAGTGGGCTCAGCGTGGCGCAGCAGGGAGGTGGTGGTGGTAGGGCGCGGGCGGGCGCTAGGGCATGACGCGCGCAGGCGGCCTCCCTTTTTATAGGGGCACGCACGGGCCGGCCCGAGGCGGCGGCGTCCATGGCCGCCTTGGCCGATGGGCCTTGGCGGGCCGGGCGGTCGAGCCGGCGCGGGCGCGGGCGGGAACGGGTTGGGTCGGGCCGCAGGCTCGGCCCAATCCGGTAGAATGGTTTTATTTTTTTCGAATTTATTTTTTATGGCAGAAACAATTCCAGAAATTGCAAAAATTCTTTTAAAGGCACGAAAAATACACGAAAAATCACAAAAATTGCAGGAAAATTCCTAGAGATAGATTAAGACATGAACAATCCAAATAAAGCATTTGGAGCTCATGAAAAAGATTTTAGAGCCTTCTAACAAATAGAAAATGCTCAGAGAAAATGAGAATAAATCCCAGAAAAATCCGGAAAAATTTCGGAAGGATTTGGACAGCTCCTAATCACATTTTTGAAACCTTTTGCACTCAAGAACCACTAGATGCATCGGCATGAATGCAACAGACATAACTTTTTATTTGATTCAGAAAATCAATCAAATGGATTTTTCATATACTATATTCCCTGTAAAGAAAAATTAATGTTGGAAAAATTTTAAAATTATGATAAAATTGTTATTTAGTTATTCTCTCTATTCACATCCTAAAATTGGAAATTTCAGGGTGTGACACATGAGAAAGGCGTCCTTCCCTACTAAGTACTAACCTAGCGTGAGTGGGCTTGTGTGGGTCTTAAAACGAGTAATATAGGTCACATCACCAAGCAAACTAACTCATAAGTCATATCAAACATATTCACATGTGACATGCATCAGCAGGGCACATCACCAAAATAAGACTGCATCAGCTGGGCGCATCACCAAACTAGATTGTTGCTGCAAGGGAACTAGTTAGCTAGCTAGATGATTTCTTTTGTGATGCTGCCTCAAGTTCAGCTAGCCTTGTCTCTAGTTTTGTAACTCTTTCTGCCAGCTCAGCATTCTCCTTTAAAAGTTCAATCTCCTGCCTCTTTTGTACAGCTTTAAGCTGCTCATCCTTCTTGTCGATTCCTTTCCAGATGTAGTCAATGTCATCACGAGTAACAACACGATCCTAAAACAAAGGAAAAAATTATATTGATGCAAGCTTCATAACAGTTGTAATTTACAAGAACGTTGTTTTAGCTCTACCTGGTTTCAAAACTTACCCGCTTCTCTGCAGCTAATTCCTTGATCTTGTTGATTTCAGTCCAAATCCTGTCAATGTCATGTGCAACAACTTCCTACAACAAATGGAAATTGATGCATTAGAAAAATTGATCAGTAAATATGTGAAGGTCCAAGGACAAATCTCGTGTGTGATGGTTTCAAAAATTGCCTCATGGTCTTCAGAATCATCACCGGAGTTGTTGCCGTAGTCGTCGCCGGAGTTGTTGCCAGAGTCGTCGCCGGAGGAGATGAGGTCTACTAGCACCACTCTTCTACCCGGGTCGTCGCTGAAGGAGTCCACACTCACCTCAATGTGCGTGGACCGCTTCTTCCTATGTGTTGAGGAAAAAACTCTGCCTCTCCATGGCGGGCTTCACTGGAGTCCGCCAAATTGGCCCTTGCGCGCGTGTACAGCTTCCCCCCTGGGCCGACGAAGAACCGACCTCTTCCATGTAGCGCTGAGGACGACGCATGGGGCGGTGGGCTGGGACAGCTCCTCTTCGTCACCGCGGAACCTCACTCTTTTGGCGGGGGCGGCGGACAGCACCGAGGAAGACAGACGGGGACATGGCTGCGGGCCTCCTCCTTGCGGAACCTCCCCCTAGAGTCGCGTGCCATACCTGCAACGGAGACGAGGCTGCGACGAAGATGAGGAAGGCGGAAGCCAGAGAAGGGGATTGATGGCGGAAGGCAGGGCAGAACGTTCATTAAAAAGGTTCGGATGCGCAAATGATGCGATGGTTAACAAACACTCATCGCCAATGAAGGGGCGGGGCCAGGTTTGTTCGAATGAAGAATAGTTTGCTTTTCCCCTTTTAATCTGCAATCAAATTTTGTATCACATTTTCTCAGTCAATCGTAATCCAAATTTGATGATATTTGTTTCCGATTTTTTCTAAAATCAACATTTATTCATTTATGACATTTGTTCGTATGTAATTCCATTTCTTGGATGTTGTTTATACATCTTATATTGTTCCTTATAAGTATAACATATAAATAATATTTTTTACACAACCATTACTAATTAAACTTTGCATTTCGTTATCTTATGGTGAACACAAGGTTATGTTAAAATTTCAAATGCATATGAGTTGGATCATGTTTTAATGTGTGGAAAACTTCAATGTTGAAGTAACATTCTATGAAACTATGTGAGAAATGTAGACATTTGTACACAAGTACAATCTTTCACTTTTGAAACCATTTGAATTTTTGTAGACAAGCTTAGGGACTTAAATTATGTTGCCAAGTCAATTTGTAGAATTTTTAGAACACACTAAGATGTTATTATAATGATTACATCATAAACAAGAGATAAAAATTCTAATTGTAAGAAATTTAGTTGGACAAGTGTGGCTGTTGATATTTTATTCAATTACTAAATTACCAAATATGAATTATTCGTATTTTTACGATTTTTTGGTGCTGTTTATGGGGTATAATATTTGAGGGAAGCAAGTTTCAATTCAGAAAAAATAGTGTCGGGCCCACGCGTCAGCGTCAGAAGCCTATATAAAAAGATAACCTACCCGACCGACAAAGGCAACCCGGGTAGACTAACCATCGTCACCAAAAAGTGCTCCATTATGCCTCTGGCCGGCATCCACTCCCGCGACGGTGGAACACTAACCATCGTCGCCAACAAGTGCTCCACTGTCAGAAATGACCCTTTCCGAATGAAAATGCATCTGCCCCAGCGCCCCGACCCCTGCCCCCTTCTTGTTTCCCGATCTGAGCTCCACCGCCGCCGCCCACCGTCCTTCCCCGTCATCTCACACATGTCACACTACGCTGATTCGTCTGGAGGAGCACGTCCGAGGAGCAGGGTCCAAGGTTGCCGGAGCAGCCGCAATCACTCCATCGGCTTGGATCCAGTCGGTGAGCTAAGCGACTTTCCACTGGTCCCTTGCCCGGACTGTGGTATGGCTCGGGTGGTGGAGGGGCAGACGTAGAAGGAAGGTGAAAACCACGGTCGTCTTTATCTCAAGTGTGCAAGGAACTCAGTGAGTAGTCTGCTGTATCTCCCAAACCTGAGTTAGGGTTCTTATGTGCTTTTGATTCTGCAATACGATTCTGCAGTATGCCAAGAATTGTGGATTTTATCGTTTCCACAAGGACTATTTCTAGATGCTGAAGGATGCTGGCATCATTGTTTTTGACTGTCGAACTGGGCAGACGCGGTCGATGAAGTAGTTGATTTAGTGGAATGTCAGATTGGGAGTAGTGAGCAGAGGCAAGCACTGGAGGACAAGCAGAGGAAGAAAGCACTGAAAGAGAAGATGGACAATGTGATCTGGAAGATGAACTTGATTATTGTGGCTGTTGTTTGTCTAGTATTTGGATGTTTACTAGGGATGTATGCTGCAAAGATGTAATTCTGATGTTAAAAGTGGTGCTTTTGCTTCATCTGTGTGCATGAAGAATGAAAAATTTGTCACATACGACAAACTTAAATGTATGAATGACGAATGAATGGAATGACAATTGGGTCACAAATCTTAATGTGTCACACATCACGAAATTCTTCAATTCAATTGTGCTGACATTTCATTGCATTAGGAGGCAAAGGAAATGCGGAATATTAAGACAAACAGAGTAACAAACTTCTGGCATAACTTTGGCATATATATCCGTTGCAATTCATTGTGAACTGCTGCCATATAATGACACAAACAGAGTATCAAACTTTTGGCATACACATTGCAATTCATTGTAAGCTGCTACCATAGACATTGCACTGCCTTCCAAAATAGGAGACATAGATTGATCTACCGCGTCTCTTAGATCTACTAGTTCATAACAAGTTCAACATACACAGATCTACTAGCTATTCCATCACAAGTTCAACAAGCACACTGGAAGAACACATTAATAGAGGAACAAATTAATTAAGCAGAGGTAGTTGCCACCGGAGGAGCCCCACAGTCGGAGTCGGAGTTAGAGTCAGAGCAGGATCTGGAGACGTCCAGGCCTCCATCGTCGTTGTTGTTGGGGGGACCAGTTCTCTCTCCAGATGCCCAGCCAAGACATTGACCTTGAAGGCGTAATCCATCACGGTCGTCTGCAGCGGTCTAGGGGTCGTTAGACCCCGAGATGAATGGCCATTTTTTTAAGACTCTGCCAGGCCAGATAGAGCATCTTCACTGAAAAACAAGCATCCTCAACATTTATGGACGGAGCACGCATGGGCGGCGGCACCTTGCGTTAGGGCGGCTTCATCCGCTTCACGTCCTCGGGCGGGGGCGGCGGCACCTCCTCAGGATCGGCGAGCGGGGGCGGCGGCACATCCTCGGGCTCGGCGGGCGGGGGCGGCGGCACCTCCTCCCTCTCCCGCTTCCTTGATGTATCGCTTGACACCATGCGCTTGCCTAAGGAAGGAGAAGCTCTTGAATTCACTTCTTGGTGACCGCAAACAGTGGTGCTGGGGTTTTCTTGGTGCCGCGGTTGGCGAAGTTCTTGGGCGGCCAGGATTGATATTGACAAGACAGCGAACCGTTACGCGGTCAGTCTCGCACCTCGGAACCTGTGTCCGCTCAGGAGAGCTCTTGGCCACAAAAATCATGTGGTCACAAGGAGACGTGTGACTGTTCATATTTTATTCAAAATACCAAATGCCCAACTACTCCTATGAGTTGTTCGATTCTAAAAGAACTATGAATTGTTCGCATTTTTATTAATCTATATCTATATAACATATATAATTAGTACCCACTAACTATCATGAACTTCATTTCTCTCTTCATGCAAGATACCCACATCATCACCCATCAAACTAAGGGTTATTAACTCTATCTCTTTTCCTCTTCATTACACCAATTCTTTCTTCATACAAACTACAAAGCGACCCGGGTTTGCTAACCCGCGCGCATTGACTCGCTACCCCTCTTCCCGAATGGATAAGTGCAACACTTTCCTTGAAAAGAAGCACAGAGGAGGCGTGGAGACAGAGACGACGATGAGTGCCGGCGAGGGGCCAAGCAGCAGATGACCCCGCGCACCCGGGATCGAGGGGAACCGGAACGTGAAGCGATGTTACAACTGGATCCGCGCGTGTGCAAGTGAGATGGTAGCGAAGAGGGAGACGACGATGAGCACTAGAGAGGGGCCAAGTGGCGGTGGAGTGAACCTAATGCCGGAGACGAGGGTCCTCGACTGGATCCTCTCGGATTCCGACGAGGGGCCAAGCAACGGTAAGGATGAGCTTGCCGGCTAGGGGGCAGCGAAGTGGGCAAGTGGCTGCTTCACGTTTGTGAGAACAAGTGTCTGGTAACTATGAAGAGGTGTCGAGGGAGCGGCGAAGAAGGTGTAGAGGACCTCATCTCTGATTCTGGCAACGACTACGACGACGGCGAGGCAAGTTTCTCTGAATCTCACTGCATTTTTACTTGTTTTATAGATGGAGCTTAAGGTGGCTTGAGCTTGAGCTTCATAAAGTTAATTAGTGCCTATTATGATGTCTTCCTCGCTTGTCATGATCTTAATTATACCAAGTTCTGAGGTAAATCAGTTCTGAACTAAGTTCTGCTTTTACTTGTCACACCCTGCTCCAAGTTCTAAGGAAAATTAGTTCTTAATTAATTATGTTGTTCTGAGTCGCGAGTAGAGCTTGAGTTACTTCTTAACCTTAGTGTCTGGGATTATGTGAAACCTGAGTTTGAAAAAATAACAAAAGAAGTGAACATCCTCATCAAAAAAGGCTAAGCACATAAGGAGGTACAATTATACCATTGAAGGTGCGCTAGAAGGGCTTCAAGAATCCTTGGTTGCTTATGAAGAGGCTGCAAAAAAGCCAATAATCTTGACGGGGCATGATCTAGTTCATGCTTGTTGATGTGCAGGGTGAGTAGCCATACTTTTGTGGATGTTCAAGGGGCATGCCTTTGTTGATGTGTATGGTCAAATAGCACGACCATAGTAAATAATGTGATGGACTAGTTAAGTTCTAGCCTGATATATGGACAAGTTAACCTTTTGTAATAATTATCTTTATTCCTGTGGACAAGTTATCTCTCTTGTGATGTCTGTTTGTCTCAGAAGATATGTGTGTTGATTGTGACTGTATGTCAAAATGGAAGCAATGAGAGATGGATCAAGTTGACCTGTCAACGGGGACAAACTCAAAGGAGACGATGATTAACAAACCTCCGTCTCATTTGTTCGTTGTCGTCACGCTCCCGCTTCACGGTAGTTGAGTGCTCTCAGACTTCAATTATTGGGCTCTCAAACTAGTAACGGGCGTCAAATGCTCATCGGTAACGGATTTTATAGCACGTTACCAATACGGACTGATCAGTAACGGACTGAAACAACCAATTACCAATAGGGTGTTGATTAGTAAAGAAATTTACTAGTTCGTTACCGATAGGTTTCACTTGTGTAACGGGCTTTATTTAACGTCCGTTACAGAGAATTCATGTAACGGGCATTTAAGAGGACCGTTACCAGAAATCAACATTTGTAACGGGCGTTGCGGAGGCCAACCTTGGGGTCAACGTGCCGCGCTTATTTGTAACAGGCGCCAAGTAACAACCGTTACAAATGTGGGTGCATGTAACGGGTGTTAAGGGCCCGTTAGAAATGCTGCATGACCTATTTGAGGTTTTCACAGAGTGGAAAGTCGAGTTCATGCCGTATACTATGCTAGTAAAACTCTTAGTGAGGCGTAATTAAATTATGCCAGTACAGAAAAATAGTTGCTAGCAGTGGTGTTTTCCTTTGAAAATTTCAGATCTTACATCACGAACTCAAAGGTCATTATTTACACCGATCACACGGCCATCAAGTATCTCTTGGCTAAGAAGAATGCTAAACCAAGATTGATTTGTTGGATCCTTCTTCTCCAAGAGTTCGATGCTAACATTCGTGATAAAATGGAGATAGAATATGTTGTGGCCGATCATTTGTCTAGGATGAACTGTGGACAAAGATGATAAAGAGCCCATAGAAGACATGATGAGAGATGACCACATCTACCGAATACTCGACAAAGATACTTGGATGATCAATATCGTTCGAGCAATTCGGAAGATGCCTCTTGATCACTTAGATAAGAACACTCAAAGGAGGATAGTCTCCGAAAGTCAAAAATATTATTGGGATTCACCTTATATCTTCAAACTTGGCAATGATGGAGTTATGAGAAGATGTGTGCCAAGAGAAGAGTGGCTAGAAATTTTGAGAAAGTGCCACTCGGCGGAGAACAGTGGACACTATAGCCATTTTCGGACCCAAGCAAAAGAATGGTCTAGCAGATTCTTTTGGTTGGAGATGCATGAAGATACTAAAAGCTATGTTGCATCATGCCCTGAATGCTAAAGAACAAGAAATATTTCTCAAAGGAATGCCATGCCCTTGAAATATAATCTACAAATCGACTTATTTGATGTGTGGGGAATAGACTTCATGGGGCCCTTCAAAAACTCAAATGGATTCGAGCATATCCTAGTCATGGTTGATTATGTGTCCAAGTGGGTAGAGGCCATGCCATGTCTTGAAGCTTCCATAGAGGAATCCATTGCAATGATCAAGAGCATGATTTTCCCGCGCTTCGGTACTCTGAGAAATTTGATAAGCGATGGAGGAACTCACTTCACCGGGAAGAACTTCAAGAAGAGGTTGTCCAAGTTGGGAATTGAACATAGAGTCTCTACGGCTTATCATCCACAAACCAACGGACAAGCGGAAACATTGAATTGGCAATTAGAGAGCATCCTTAACAAAACCATAGAGAAGCGAGGCAAGGATTGGTCAAAGAAGTTAGATGTAGCTTTGTGGGCATATCGAACTGCGTTCAAGATAGCAATAGGTATGACCCCTTATCAATTTGTCTATGACAAAGCTTGTCACCTTCGGGTTGAGTTAGAACATAAAGCCTATTGGGCAATTAAAGAGATGAACCTTGATCTAGATGCCGCAGTAGTAAAATGGAGAATCCAAAAAAGCAAGCTAGAGGAGATGAGGTTAAAAGCCTATGAACTAGAGGAGAGGATTAAAAGGTGGTATGATAAAAGATTAAAGAAAAAAGAATTCAGAGAAGGAGATAAGGTTCTCCTCTACAATTCGAGGTTTAAAACCTTCGGAAAAGGGAAATTGCAAAGCAAGTGGGACGGACCTTACATTGTTCATTCGGTGCTCTCCAATGGAGCGGTAACCATCTTGGATGTGAAAGGTGATCATATCATGGTGAATGGTAAACAACTTAAGGTTTATTACAAACCCGACGTTGTGCCCCTTCACCATATTGATATTTTCACCATGGAGGATGAGCCCGAACGTCAAGTCTAGGATGTAAAACAAGGTGAGCATTTTGTAAATAGTTTTTCTTTTGTTTTGCTAGAGTTTCTCGCGAAGTTTTCCAGGCCATCGTTTTCACATGGGCTAAAAATGCGAAAATAGTGGGACATGCGAAAAACCGGACCGAACCGGCCCGTCGAACCATGGCAGGCCGGCCGGCTTGGTCCAATCGGCCCAGGAGGGCTGGGCAGCATTTTCCCCCCGTTTTCCTCTAGGACGCGCGTCTTTGACTTCCTTGTTTGGTTCAGAAAATTTTAGGGAAGTCAAGAAAAGGAAAATATGGTTTCTAGAGTATTTCTTCTCGGACTATTTAAAGGGACGAGATGGGTGCTCGGGAATCCATACCAATTCACATCCTTTTGCACTCAAGCAACAACCATGACGTCCCCAAGGATTCTAAAGATCAAGCTAGGAACCGAGAAGCCATCGAAGTCAGAGGAAGCAAGCGTTGCGAGCTCAAGTTACCCATGGAGATCAAGAGGACCTCCCGCATTCGTTGCGGAGGGTGTGTCCCGACCGGGGCAATCGCATCTTGCTACCACATCAATAGGAGAGGGTCTCTACTCCCCTTCATAGGTCTGAGCGCATCCGAGGCATGAAGAGGAAGGATTACAAGGTGGTGTCTCCTGAGCCTAAAGATTACAGAGGGAGTGACTATTCTGATGACCGTAGCCTGAGCTCGTAGGCGTCCGCCAGAAGGGAGGATAATGACCTCTACTATTGGGAAGAGATGCCCAAGGAGAAGACTCTAGAAGGCCCTAATGGCTGTGGTAATCCCAATGACGGCTGCGACCCTAGCGATGTCGACACTTTTGGGATGCATCTGTTGTGTTACACAGCTTGCTGTCACTCCATCTCGGAGCTCTATGCATCGGTCGACGAATGTTTCCAGGCCATGGAGGCTATGAGGCAGTGCACGGAGGACTTGGAACGAGTGGTCGAGGACGACTACAAATTCCTGAACCAGAACATGCGGAAGTTGTTCGGCATGGTGGCAAACGTGAGGAGGAAGTGGTGCAAGAACTGCGGAATGTTCCACAAGGGAATAGAGTTTCCCCCCTTAGGTTTTTTGTAAGATACGACGAGGACATCATATGGTTTTAGCGTGGGGGAGAGCTATCTAGCTAGCCTTTTGCTTTAAAGATTAGTTTGGTTTGGTTTATTTTCGCGAGAGTATGAGAGTCTTAAGTTTTAAGAGTGTGCTTTTTACAATTTTTGAAAGTTTAAAGTGTTTTAAAGTTGTTTGTGTCAAGAAAATCAAATAAAAAGTGTCCTTTAAATTTTTGTCGCTTGCATTGTTTTTCTTCCTTTACTTTTATGTTCGTCTTTAATTTTTGGTTAATACGCATAAGTATTTGGTTTTAAACATTTAGCGTGGTGTTTAGTGGAGTTTCTATCTTTAAAGCAACCCGCATCATGCTTTGGTCTAGAACTTCGTTATGGTTCTGCTAAGTTTGATGCTTAAAATTGGAGGAATTTAATTTTGAAAATTATTGAATAAACCTTGTAATAAAGGTTAGCGAATTCTCTTTTTCCATGTTGAGAGTTTATGTCACACCTGTTTTTCCAAAGAAAACCAAGTGCATAACTATATGCATGCCGGGATATGGGGACATATAAGTGAATACAGAAACAGTATCACGTAAGAAAAAGAAAGATTATCAGAGATTTACACTTAATCCTGGAAACGAAGGCACCAAACATCACAAGCAGTCGATTGGGGGTTTCGTACGCCTAGAACCAGCAACATCTTCAGCAAACTCCATAGTATCTTCCTCTCTCTGAGCAACATTGTTTGTAGCAAGGGTGAGCACTTGTCGTACTCTGCAAGTGTGGGGAAAGACATGAATGCAAAGGCTTTATAGTGGACTTGGCTATAAGCATTTAAGAAATTTTAGCTGGTCAAATTTTATTAGCACCTGATTACTGAAAAAGTATAAGTTTATACCAACCCAAATTTAGCATAAAGGTAAGAAATACGCCATAAGCATTTGGCCAGAATAACCAGAGAGCACGATTTAAGTCCATCTTCAAGTTCAGTTATCATGTGAGGGTCCAGGCCGCTCTTGACCGTTAGCACGAATAATCAATTGGTTTTACACTCTGTAGAGGTTTTACACTTTCACCACAAGTCGCGTAATAGTTCTAGGAACTTTAAACCCAACCATGCGATGCTGCGCAAGCATCATACCACACTACCGAGGTGTGATTGCATAGAGACGCTACGAGGCCTTTACAAAGAGTACTCCCGTGCGTATTAGTCCGTAGTAGTATGTCAAAGAGGCTATCTTTCGTACCACACTTCTATTCACGGACTGTCAGCCATAGAGTACTTCCGTTCCAACACCACTCCAGAATAGAAGAGCCAAAAAAGCATTCCTCCGTCCTCAACCTACTATGCGAGTAATGAACACACAAAGACTTCCCTAATTACTCAGCCAAGACTAGAGCCATATAGTTCTTGTGGTTGTACGGTTGTTCTGGGTGGTCGCTCAATGTTCCGATTAAACATATGGTCTTGGATTAAACATCCAAAGATATAACATAAAGGTATAGCATGGTTCATCATTATTTTTCATTAAAACCACCATAACCCAGGTATAGCAACTAAGCATAGCTACCCAACATAAATGTAAACCCAGGTTAACAAGGAGTGATCATAAAGACTAGGTAATCCTTAATAGGAACCCATCAAAATTGATGTATGCAGTGCAATGTGTGATTAAATATAATTCATAGGACAAAAGATCAAGGACACACTTGCCTTTAACCAAAGTAGTTGCTTAGAATGTCTTCACCTCTTGCTCTTCAAAGCTTCTCGGACAACGTTCACTCTACTCGCATCAATCATCAGGCACAAGCATACACAAAGCAAACAAACAAGCACACTAAGAACAATGCACCAATCAAAAGAGAAGCTTTAAAAGAGCGCACTAAGGGATAGGCTTGATTAGATGGATCACTAAAGCACACAAGCCGTGCTTACAGGAAGAAAGGCTTGGTTAACTTTAAAGAGACGGTTGTGGAAGATTGAGCAGAAACCGGAAAGATCACACTTAGATTGAGCTGATAGAGAACGTCTACCGAACAATTTGCATATATGAGAGAACAAGGCTATGAGCTAGGTTCATTTTAATTAACAAAATAAATATAACGGATACTTCAGAAATAAAATACCCTATGTTGACATTAATGCAATATTAAACTTTATTCACGAAACCAGTGTAAAGAACTAGTCAAGTTTTATTTATAAAGATTCATATATTGATTAAACCGATTAAACATTTAATTTAGAAAAAACTAAACTACATGAACACTCTAAACAAAACTTTGTAATTCGAGTAGATCATGTTATTATTAAAAGCATTATGGAACTGGCATTAATCATATTAACATTTGTTATAAAATTTGATGTAAAAGCCTAATCAAATTTTAATTAGAAAAGGTTAATTAACTATTAAACAAATTAACATTTGGTTTACGAAAACCGAGATAAATATCTAATTAGCTTTTATTCAGGAAAGCATGTAAAATGAACATTAATCAAATTAATTTTAATAAAGAAAATGGTGTACAACACTATATAACTTTTAATTAGAAAAGGCGTGTTTAATAAGGCATTAGAAAATTATTAGCAAATTATACATGATGAAAACACACCACTAACGCGTGCTTTACATTATTATGAACCTAACGCAACTTGAATGAATTAAAGCGAAGCTAAAACAAAGAATCTAGGAGGAAAACAAGATGATAAGGACCTATTCGTGATTATCTATAGATTTCAGGGAGTAGCTGATAAGATTTTCAAGGCACATTCAACAGTGCTCGTGAAAAAGTTAAAATACAGGGTTAGATCTGAAAGAGTGCTCGGTTGGATCAGATCTAAGGGGGTTTTCTGCAAGGTTTGCCACACACATGAAAAGATCTAAAAAATTACCAAGAAGGCTAGGGGCCTTGATGCAAACCAGCCGGCCCTCATCCCCTACCTCTGTTCGATACCGGCAGGGGGCGGCGGCGGTCCTGGAGGGACAAATCGCCGGCGGCCTAGGCGTTCTCCGGCTCGGCCGCGGTGGGGAAAGGAAGAGGGGGTCGTGGGGACCAAGCTTTGGTGCTCACCGGCGGAGGAGAGGAGCGGGAGCGGCCGGAATCCGCGGGAAACGGCGGCGGCGTCGACGGCCGGCGGGCTCGGTTCGGCGGCGGCGGCCGGGTAAGGCGGGGGGGGCGGGCGAGGGCGCGTGCGGGGGGGGGGGGGGGGGGGGGGGGGCTCGGCCGCGGCTTTATAGGGGCGGGGCGTCCGCGCGTGGCGTGCCCGGCACGCCCGCCGAGGGGCGGCGACGGCATGGCTAGGAAGGCCATAGCGTCAAGCCGTGCGGGCTCCGCTGGGCCCAGATGAGCTTCGGCGGGCCTGCGGCTGGGCCGTCCTAGACGAGCTGGGTCGGGCCTACGGGCTCGGCCCAGAACGGATAGGAGAAGTTTTTTTTAATTTTTGGAATTCATTTTCTCGTGCAAAGATAAATCTAGAAAAATCTAGACAATTCATTTAAAGCACGAAAAATACTCTGTAAATCACAAAAATTTCAGGAAAATTCCCAGAGACACATTGGGACATGAGCTATCCAAATAAAGTTTTTGGATCTCATGAAAAAGATTTTAGAGCCTTCTAATAAATAGAAAATGCTTAGAGAAAATGAAAATAAATCCCAGAAAAATCCGGAAAATTCTCGGAAGGATTTGGACAGCTCCTAGACGCATTTTTGAAACCTTTTGCACTCAGGAAACACCAAGATGTATCAACATGAATGCAACACTCACAACTTTTATTTGATTCAGAAAATCAAACAAGGTTTTCCCTATACTATATTTCCTAAAAACAAAATAAATGTTGGAAAAGTTTTAATATGAGAAATTTGTTATTTACTTATTCTTTCTATTCACATACTGAAATTGGAAATTTCAGGGTGTGACAGTTTAAGAAAAATCCAATACAAAGCCAAATTTAATTTTCGCTCCACCATAAATGCAATTAGCATAATGAGTTGGGATAGGATCCTTCTCTCTTGGAAGTTTTAATTTACAGCAATGATCATGTCCTTGTGTTTATCTTTTATAGCTAGCCTCGTCATGCATTCGGTAACGAGACTCTCATATCGAAAGTCTCGCACGTCGCTGAATCCCATACCCAAACCATTATATCTCTTTTGTGCATCGTATTCCTTGAACACAACCTATTTTCGAAGTTTTGTCTGGTCTCTAGCATGATTTTTATTTTAAATTCAGATTGTGTTTATGCGAGAAAGAGAAGAGTTGATAGCTTTGAAAGAGAGATAAAGATGTCAAGAGAAAGAGAAGTATAGAAAAATTATGTGTATGGAAAAGAAAAGGAAATGAAAGAAAAAAAGAAAAGGAAAGGGAAACAGAAGAAACGCAAGAAAGATATGAAGAGTGATGAATCAAGTGAAGGATAAATGAAGTGCAAGGAAGGATGTCACGTTGTTGTTGAGAGATGAAACTTCCATTGTTTTTCCAACCATGTGCAATCCGACAACGAGGACGTCATCGGTGCCTCGTAGTCTTATTTTCTTTTGCTCTTGCACATGTCCACCATTCTATACATTCTTATCCTTTATATCCCTACAATATGGTTTAATTCTCATGTCATTGGCTTTGAAAGGTAAACAACCATTAGAGGAAGGTCTTAGCTTGACAATACTTGTGTTGATTGCACTAGCCAAACCTATAGCTCCACTTTACATGTTATATGACAGACTTATGGGAGGTGAGAGTTTTATGAATTGCTTAGGATAGCCACTTTATATGAGCGACAAGTGAGAAATTGGAGAAAATATTTTGTCTAATACTTGTTGTAGAAATTTTATTTTTGAAAAAATCATGAAAACCCTTAGATGGAAGCAAAGAAATAAGCATGACTGAAATTGAAGATCTCGAGTGAAAGGTTTGAGTTGTGGGGTAAATCTGGATTTGGTAAAAATTCTAAACGCCCATGTTTATGTATGACGATCATTGCTTCATGTTTATTATATTAAAGATAAAGGATTGAGTAACTTGTGAAGAACGAACTAGCGGAGCACAATTTCAACACCTTGGATAAAAGTTCTTTTACGAGTACTTGCTTGAGGACGAGCAAGATCTAAGCGTGGGGGAGATGTTGACGGTGTATTTTTGTACACCAAACATGTTCATTACACTCTGATTTGGATTTGATTATGGAACTATCCCGCCACTTGGCACACTAATGATCTAACAAGATCATCTTTGTGTGTGCATTTGGAAGTGTTATGTTTTTGTAGGAAAACATGGACACAAAGGATGGAGTCACAACAAGTTCAAAGGAGCAACTAAGGAATCATGTTCGTGTTTGAGAGCTTAATGAAATCACTCCCAAAGGTGACAAGGACCAAAGTGTTACAAAGGAACATCCCTGAGGATTGAAGCGTAAAAACCAGACTTCATGCAAGGAGAACCTCCATCTTGGACGCGAGGATGACAACATCAAAATGGTGCTAATGGAGGGGGCAAAGTGCATAAAGACATTAGGACCCATGGGAGCGAAGGGGCGACCAAACCGGGCCAAGATGGGCCTAGGCCAGTCGGCTCAGGCCGGCCGACTTGGCCCACCTTGGGGTCGGTTCGGTCCCCCTTTTCTTGAGTGTTGAGATCGTTCAACCCTATGTACGTGGAGGCACCGCCATTCGCAGAGAGAGAGAGAGAGTCATTCACCTAAGAGGTCATCCACAAGCTAGAGAGAGAAAAGAGGAGGGAGATCGTTCGCGAGAAGGATCACTCTACTGGAAGGAAGCAACCACAAGTGGAGGAGGACGCCGAGGCCCTGCCAATACATCACCGGAGGAGAAGGAAGACATCATCCGAAGCGTCACCATGATCAACGGTGCTATGCCTAGCACCTTGATGGGGTAATCTTCTAATTTGTCCATGGGTTGTAATCGAACTTGAGATGTAATCGCTACTTTGTTTGGTTATCTATCTATCATCTAGTATTGAAGAAGCTTTGTTGTTTAAGGTTAGCTACCATGCTGTGTAGGGAGTAAGATCTCAATGCTCCTTTCAATCCATTCAATAGGCTGTGTGAAAGACCGATACAGCGAACCAGAGAGGGGGGAGTGAATGGGAGCCGATAAAAAATCTTCTCGAAGGAGATGGAATCTCCAACAAGATGAACACGGCTTCCAACGCACGTCTCCGACTCACTACCCAAGTTGGTCAAGCCCACGTAGCCACTGGAGTGCCACTGGACCTAGGAACCAACACACCACCTTCCGACCCGAGAACGCAGCGGAACACCAAACCCCGAGTCTACAGATCCACACCGGTCAGACCGGTGAGCACCACTGGTCAGACCGGTCCCTGCTGGTGAAACTGAGCAACTTTCACTAATTGGCTCTACACCGGTCAGACCGGTGAGACACACCGGTCAGACCGATCGCAGCCTGAAAGCCCCCAAGGCACCAAACAGGCCAACCGACCACCAAACTGATCCAGACTCGAAACAGCAGCAACACGTGACAACAACGAACACACCAAGACGTTAACCCGAGCAAAAACCCACCATGGCTCGCACAGGTCAGACCGGTCAAGAGCACCGGTCAGACCGGTGTAGCACCGGCGACTCGGGATGAACAGCACCCGGGGGTCAACTCCCCCAAATCCAAATCTCGATCTCCCGAATCACTCCACGGACTTGAACAAAACTTTGGGGATATTAGGAACACCTCACGAGGAGTCCATTGCCAAGTTTAATCCCACCAAAACTCGTCCAAAAAGGAGGAATCAAAGAAATCCCGCCAAGAGCACTTCCAAGCCAAGAACTCAAGAACCCCAAAATCGAGCACCTTTACTCACGGATTTGGGAGGGGAATCACAGCCCAAAGAACCACGAAGGGTTCCCACAAATTTCCCCCATCAAATCCTCAAGAGAAAGGTCCCGAAAACAACACAAAGAAATCACAAAGAGAGGGCTCCGAAAATCACCACCAAGAACAACCGAGAAAAACACATCCAAACCTTGAGGAGCCACGACGAATCATCTACACATGAAACAAAGGTCCATACAAGGTCTAGCAAGCCGCCCGATCATCCATCCCTCTCAACAAGACCTCTCCATGAAGCTCTCATGCTAGTCCTATGGAAAACCTAAGGAAAATAGGAAGGAAAATAGGAAAACAAATGAGCTAGGGTTCCAAGAGTTGGCTGCCATCCTCTCACCTCTTGGGTTATATGGAGGCAACCGAAAGTCTAAAATGCCCTTTCCTAATAACTAGGGATACAAGCCCCTCAAGGGCGGATTTGGAAGTCTTCATGTCTTCACCATCGGACGGATGCCCGGCGACCGCACCCTGCGTAGCCTCGACGCAAGCCATGCGATCCCGACACGTGTCCTCCGCTTCGAAGTCTCCGGACTGCGTCGTCGCACACCGGTCAGACCGGTGCTCCTCACCAGTCAGACCGGTCCCCACCGGTCAGACCGGTCTGGCGCTGCTGCAGCACCGTCTTCGGTTCTTCGGTCTTGGCTTTGTGGATCAACCAAGGAACCCAGTGGTTTTCTGGTGAACCACCGGAAACCCCGCGAACTCGGTGTAGCCTCCACCAATCTCCACTCATGACTTGGCTCCCATGTAGTCCCGGCTCGACCTTGGTTTTGAGGCTCAAGCAAGAAAACGTCCACGACTTCATCTTGCTGATCATGCCACCATGCAGCCCGCACTTGACCCCGCTGGCCACTGGGTCCCTCGAACAAAACCTACTTGTCTTCTCCACACTGGAGGCCTCACCGGCAATGACCTTTCGCGCTTGTTCTTCAACTGCACCAACACCAGTCAAGCCGCAACCTGCACCTGCAATACTTAGCCAAAAATCAGTCCACACAACGTTGTCAATCACTCATCACACAAGGAAGCGACCATCCACCGGTCCTCGAACCACACATGGTCCTCAATCTCCTCCTTGATGAGTGCATTGACAACACCCACGCGAAAGTAACAAGAGAGAAAAGAAAAAGAAAAGAAACGAACGAAAAGAAACTCCCACAAGCGATCGAAAGCCAAACAAAGGCAAAGAGCAAGATCACTTGAAGAAGACAAGTCTCGGACCCCTTAGGCAAGGGCAACGGCTCGACACGTCCGAGACAAAACAAGGCTCAAGAAAAGAGCGCAAACCACCGAATCAAAGCTCGAACAACCACAAAGAGCTCCCCCTGCACACATGCAAGCTCCCCCTGAACCAATGCACCTCCCCTTGGACAAATGCATGCAAGACACCACTTGAAACAGGGCAGCTGCAACAACTCAGCCCTGACCGGTCAGACCGGTCAACACCACCGGTCAGACCGGTGTGCAACATGTGAACAGAACCAGCACTCACACCGGTCAGACCGGTGACCCTGACCGGTCAGACTGGTGCACAACAGAGCCCAGAAATGGCTCGAAACCACCTGAAAACCTTCTAAACATGTCGAACAAGCCATTTCAAGCTCAAACTTCTCCCCCTTGTTGGCAATGCATGAATCAAGCCAAAAATGCAAAACTTTCAACCTAGAGCTTCTCAAATAGACAAAATTCAACAAAGAGTGCTACACACGTCTAAACGAGCAAGTTAGGTACTCTACGGCTTCGTATCGATCTCAACTACAGGATCACCAAGTTTCACAACCATTGGACGAAGCTAAGATGGATTTTGGCAATTTTGAGAAAAACTTGCCTCTCATGAGCAAAGTCCTAAACATGATCAAAACATATCAAAATGACAAAGCCACACAAACTTCATGCTAGGACAGCCATTCTAAGCATAAGACCATCACAAACACCCACAAGCACCTCATGTCATGTCAAAGCCACCGAGCCATGTGCCTACTTCTATGTATGAGACTTCTCATTAGTAGGCATCATGCAACGGTTTAGCACCCAAAGCAAATTAAAATTAGCAAATATGACATGGGGGCACATTTCCAAGCATTTTTCATTTCATTTTCAGATTTGTAAATGGTACATGAAATGTCTTTGCGACAAAAAAGAACTTATGCTCCTCCACAAGTTAAACCAAGAGGGCTAAACATTCATGATGGCAAATGAGCCTTTGGCCCCATATGATCAATAAACTAGCCATCCAACCACAAATTAAGCATAGCCAAGCCACTAAAACATGTCAAGAGCATATAAAGGCATTTACACATGAGAGAGAGCATGCACATGACATTTTCAAAAACATAGCTATCAACAATGGATTATTCATCAAGATCATCAAGAGCTAAGCCAAACTAACCATAGCATACCAAGCAAGCTCACAAAGACATATATTTCATTCCATGGTGAACAATGTATATGAGAGACGCTTTTCCTAACCAATGCATATGATACAAAATGCATGCAATCTAAGATACAAGGATGCCTATACATTATATTACATATGCCACGCAAAATGCAAGAAATGCACAAAGGAAAGCTATACATATGCTACAAAGAGAGCTCCCACACACCCAACTCAAGAAATCAAACACACACCAAGTTCCCCCCGCAAACGAGTGAAAGTTGCTTGATCTAGGGGTTTGGTGAAAATATCGGCTAGTTGGTCATGTGTGGGTACATGGATCAAGGCTATCTTTCCTTTCTCTACGTTGTCTCTCAGAAAATGGTACCTCACTTCTAGGTGCTTGGTTTTGGAATGGAGCACTGGGTTCTTTGCAACGCTTATGGCACTGGTGCTATCAAATTGGAGTGGGACATGGGTATACTCCTCACCAAAGTCACTCATGGTGTATGAAATCCAAAGGAGCTGAGAGCAACAACTAGCAGCGGCAACATACTCGGCCTCGGTAGTGGATTGAGCAACACTCGATTGTTTGCGGGAAGACCAAGACACCAAAGAAGAACCCAAAACCTGGCAAGTCCCAGAAGTGCACTTCCTATCCAACCGACACCCGGCAAAATCCGCATCTAAAAAACCATGAAGCGCCAAAGTGAAGGACCGATACGGCGAACCGAGAGGGGGGGGGAGTGAATGGGAGCCGATAAAAATTCTTCTCGAAGGAGATGAAAACTCCAACAAGACGAACACGGCTTCCAACACACGTCTCCGACTCACTACCAAGGTTGGTCAAGCCCACATAGCCACCGGAGTGCCACCGGACCTAGGAACCAACACGCAACCTTCCGACCCGAGAAACGCAAGCGGAAAAACCAAACCTCGAGTCTACGGACCCACACCGGTCGACCGGTGAGCACCACCGGTCGACCGGTCCCCGCCGGTGAAACCGAGCAACTTCCACTAAGTGGCTCTACACCGGTCGGACCGGTGAGACACACCGGTCGACCGATGGCACCGAAAGCCCCCAAGGCACCAAATAGGCCAACCGACCACCAAACGGACCCAAACTCGAAACAAGCAGCACCACGGAACAACAAAGAACACACCAAGACACTCACCCGAGCGAAAACCCACAAGGGCTTGCACCGGTCGGACCGGTTAAGAGCACCGGTCGGATCGGTGTAGCCCCGGCGACTCGTGATGAACAACGACCCGCGGGTCAACTCCCCCAAATCCAAATCTCGATCTCCCGAATCGCTCCACGGACTTGAACAAGACTTTGGGGATATCGGAACACCTCATGAGGAGTCCATAGCCAAGATTAATCCCACCAAATCTCGTCCAAAAAGGAGGAATCGAAGAAATCCCGCCGAAAGCACTTCCAACCCAAGAACTCAAGAAACCCCAAAATCAAGCACTTTTTCTCACGGATTTGGGAGGGGAATCACAGCCCAAAGAACCACGAAGGGTTCCCACAAATTTCCCCCATCAAATCACCAAGAGAAAAACCCCGAAAACACACCAAAGAAATCACGAAGAAAGGGCTCCGAAAATCACCACCAAGAACAACCGGGGAAAACACATCCAAACCTTGAGGAATTACGCCGAATCATCTATACATGAAACAAGGATTCGTACAAGGTCTAGCAAGCCGCCCGATCATCCATCCCTCTCTACAAGATCTCTCCGTGAAGCTCTCTTGCTAGTCCTAGAGAAAACCTAAGGAAAATAGGTGGAAAATAGGAAAACTAATGAGCTAGGGTTCCAAGAGTTGGCTGCCATCCTCTCACCTCTTGGGTTATATGGAGGCAACCGAATGTCCAAAATACCATTCTCTACTAACTAGGGATACAAGCCCCTCAAGGGCGGATTTGGAATTCTTGATGTCTTCACCATCGGACGGATGCCCGGCGACCGCACCCCCGCGTAGCCTCGACGCAAGCCATGCGATCCCGACGCGTGTCCTCCGCTTCGAAGATTCCCGGATCGCGTCGTCGCACACCGGTCCGACCGGTGCTCCTCACCGGTCGACCGGTCCCCACCGGCCGACCGGCGGACCCACCGGCCGGGACCGGTCCGGTGCCGCCGCACCTCCGTCTTCGGTTCTCCGGTCTTGGCTTTGTGGATCAACCAAGGAACCCGGTGGTTTTCTCGGTGAACCACCGGAAACCCCGCGAACTCGGTGTAGCCTCCGCCAATCTCCACTCATGACTTGGCTCCCACGTAGTCCCGGCTCGACCTTGGTTTTGAGGCTCAACCAAGAAACCGTCCACGACTTCATCTTGCTGTTCATGCCACCATGCGGCCCGCACTTGACCCCGCCGGCCACCGGTCCCTCGAACAAAGCCTACTTGTCTTCTCCACACCCGGAGGCCTCACCGGCGACGACCTTTCGCGCTTGTTCTTCACCCGCACCAACACGAGTCAAGCCGCAACCCGCACCTGCAATACTTAGCCAAGAATCGCCCACACAACGTTGTCAATCACTCATCACACAAGGAAGCGACCATCCACCGGTCCTCGAACCACACATGGTCCTCAATCTCCCCCTTGATGAGTGCATTGACAACACCCACACGAAAGTAACAAGAGAGAAAAGAAAAAGAAAAGAAAACAAACAAAAAGAAACTCCAACAAGCGATCGAAAGCCAAACAAAGGCAAAGATCAAGATCACTTGAAGAAAACAAGTCTCGGACCCCTTAGGCAAGGGCAACGGCTCGACACATCCGAGACAAAGCAAAGCTCAAGCAAAGAGCACAAACCACCGAAACAAAACTCGAAAACTCACAAAGAGCTCCCCGCCGCACCAATGCAACTCCCCTGGACGAATGCATGCAAGAAACCACATGAAACAGGACAGCTGCAGCACTTTCAGCTCACACCGGTCAGACCGGTCATCACCACCGGTCAGACCGGTGCCTAACATGTGTACAGGACCAGCACTCACACCGGTCAGACCGGTGCTCATCACCGGTCAGACCGGTGTACAACAGAGCCCAGAAATGGCTCGAAACCACCTGAAAACCTTCTAAACGCGTCCAACAAGCCATTTCAAGCTCAAACTTCTCCCCCTTGTTGGCAATGCATGAATCAAGCCAAAAATGCAAAACTTTCAACCTAGAGCTTCTCAAATAGACAAAATTCAACAAAGAATGCTACACATGTCTAAATGAGCAAGTTAGATACTCTACGGCTTCGTATCGATCTCAACTACATAATCACCAAGTTTCACAACCATTGGACGAAGCTAAAATGGATTTTGGCAATTTTGCGAAAAACTTGCCTCTCATAAGCAAAGTCCTAAACATGATCAAAGCATATCAAAATGGCAAAGCCACACAAACCTCATGCTAGGACAGCCATTCTAATCATAAGACCATCACAAACACCCACAAGCACCTCATGTCATGTCAAAGCCACCGAGCCATGTGCCTACTTCTATGTATGAGACTTCTCATTGGTAGGCATCATGCAACGGTTTAGCACCCAAAGCAAATTAAATTCAAGACATATGACATGGGAGCATATTTTCCAAGCATTTTTCATTTCATTTTCAGATTTGTAAATGGTACATGAAATGTCTTTGCGACAAAAAGGAACTTATGCTCCTCCACAAGATAAATCAAGAGGGCTAAACATTCATGATGGCAAATGAGCCTTTGGCCCCATATGATCAATAAGCTAGCTATCCAATCACAAATTAAGCATAGCAAAGCCACAAAAACATGTCAAGAGCATGTAAAGGCATTTACACATGAGAGAGCATACGTGTGACATTTTTCAAAAGCATAGCTATCAACCATGGATTATTCATCAAGATCATCAAGAGCTAAGCCAAACTAACCATATCATACCAAACGAGCTCACAAAGACATATATCTCATTCCATGGTGAACAATGTATATGAGAGAAGCTTTCCTAACCAATGCATATGAAACAAAATGCATGCAATCTAAGATACAAGGATGCCTATACATCATGTTACATATGCCATGTCAAATGCAAGGAATGCACAAAGAAAAGCTATACATATGCTACAAACCGGCTCCTCGAGGGGAGGCAAAACGGGCTCGACACCACCGGCAAAAGAAAGCTCCCACACACCCAACTCAAGAAATCAAACACACACCAAGTTCCCCCCGCAAACGAGTGAAAGTTGCTTGATCTAGAGGTTTGGTGAAAATATCGGCTAGTTGGTCATGTGTGGGTACATGGATCAAAGCTATCTTTCCTTTCTCGACGTTGTCTCTCAGAAAATGATACCTCACTTCTATGTGCTTGGTTTTGGAATGGAGCACTGGGTTCTTTGCAACGCTTATGGCACTAGTGCTATCACACTGAAGTGGGACATGGGTATACTCCTCACCAAAGTCACTCATGGTGTAGGTGATCCAAAGGAGCCGAGAGTAACAACTAGCGGCGGCAACATACTCGGCCTCGGTCGTGGACCGAGCAACACTCGACCGCTTGCGGGAAGACCAAGACACCAAAGAAGAACCCAAAAACTCGGCAAGTCCCGGAAGTGGACTTCCTATCCAACCGACACCCGGCAAAATCCGCGTCCGAAAAACCATGAAGCGCCAAAGAAGAGGACGCGGAGTACCAAAGGCCGAAGTCGGGAGTGTGACGCAAGTACCCGAAAATTCGCTTCACCGCTTGCCGATGCGAAGTCCTCGGAGACGCTTGAAAACGAGCGCACGGACACACCGAGAATCGTATGTCCGCCCTCGTCGCCGTCAAGTAGAGGAGTGACCCGATCATGCTCCGGTACTCCTTCCGGTCCACGTGTTCACCTTCCTCGTCCGCATCAAGAGCCGTAGTCGTACTCATCGGCGTCGTCATAGCCTTGGAGTCCTCCATCTTGAACTTCCTCACAATGTCCTTGGTGTACTTAGCCTCGGTGCACAAATGTTCCTTCCTTTGATTGCTTGATTTGTAGACCGAGGAAGAACCGCAACTCGCCCATCATGCTCATCTCAAACTCCCCGCTCATATCATCTCGCAAACCTCGCAACAAGAGAGTTAGACGAGCCACCAAAGACAATATCATCCACGTACACCCGCACAATCGGGATATCTCTCGCCCTGCTCTCGCAAAAACAAGGTCTCGATCGACCTTCCCCATCTCAAAACCTCTCTCAAACAAGAACCCCCTCAACCTCGCCATACCAAGCTCTAGGCGCCCGCTTCAACCCATACGGCGCCTTCCTCAACTTGTACACCCGGTGGGGGTACTTCTCACTCTCAAACCCCGGAGGCTCGCCTCACATACACTTCTTCCTCCAACACTCCATTCGGAAAAGCACTCTTCACATCCATTTGGTGCAACTTGAACCCTTTAGCCACGTAAAAGGCTAGAAGGATCCTAATCGCCTCCAAACGGGCTACGGGAGCAAAGGTCTCCTCGTAGTCGATCCCCTCCTTCCGATCCGAACCCCCGAGCAACAAGTCTCGACTTGTTCCTCACAACCTCACCCTTCTCTCCCTCTTTGTTTTTCCACACCCACTTTGTCCCAATCGGCTTACACCCCGGGGGAGGGTCAACCAACTCCCACACCCGATTCCTCTCAAAGTTCTCCAACTCCTCATGCATCGAGTTAACCCAATTGTGATCGGATAGTGCGTGTCCAATGTCTTTGGGCTCGAAAGAAGCAACAAATGCAGCATGAGCAAAATGGGAATTGTTTCGAACCCTCGACCGTGTAGTGCGTTCATCCATGTCGCCGATGATCCTCGAAGCTGGGTGATCCACCTGAACTCGCCGGGGAGGTTCTCGCCTCGAAGCTACCTCCCCCTCAACATCGCTTCTCCTCGTTCTTGATTTGTCGTCGTAGGTGTAGCAGAGGGTCCATCCATCATCGTAGTCGAAGTAGTGGGTACATGTTCAGCCGGGGGGCACCGCACCACCATCCTCATCATCACCATGTTCATGCTCCTCCTCCCCGAAAGATCTCCTCGCCAAGCTCATCATCACCTCGCACACTCAAAGACAAGCCGACTACGTGGCTCTGTCTCGTCGAAGGTTACCTCGCAAGTCTCCACGATTTGGTTAGTTTCAAGATTGAGCACACGATATGCTCTAGAATGAGATGCATAACCAAAGAAAATGCCATCGACAGACCTAGCCTCAAACTTATCCAACTTCCCCGCCTTTCTTCGAATGAAACACTTGCAACCAAAGACATGGAAGTGACTCACCTTGGGTGTGCGACCATGCATCAACTCATAGCATGTCTTCTTCTTGTGCACTCTGAGGTATATCCTGTTCGACACATAGCATGCGGTATTCACCGCCTCAGCCCAATACCTCCTCGGAGTCCTATGCTCATCAAGCATCGTCCGAGCCATCTCGCACAAGGTCCTATTCTTTCTTTCCACAACACCATTCTGGGGAGGCGTATACGGACTCGAAAACTGGTGCTCAAGACCCAAGTCATGACAAAAGGTTTCAAAACGAGAGTTCCTGAATTCCGAGCCATTATCACTGCGGATAGCTCGTATGGCATCTCCGTGCCTCTCGTTCCTCAACCTCAAGACTAGATCTCGAACAAAACCAAACGTCTCCCCCCTTTTCCTCGAGAAAGAACACCCACGCATACCGAGAATAGTCGTCCACCACAACAAGGACATACCACTTCCCACCCGCGGATCGCACACGAGCCGGGCCAACAAGGTCCATATGGAGCGACTCGCATGGACGCTCGCTCATCACATCGGTGAGAGGCGGGTGAGAAGAGGCCACCATCTTGGCATGCCTACACGGAGCACAAACCAACTCTTTCTCAAGCCTCAATCATGGCAATCCTCGGACCAAATTGAGTTTACTCAAGCGTGACAAAAGGTGAAAGCTCAAGTGACCCAACTTCCTATGCCACTTCCACAACTCACTCGAAGAACCAGCCAAGAAACAACGCTCCACACCCGAAGACTGAGAAAAATCAGCATGAAACACCCGACCCTCGGGAACGACCATACGTACAAGGTCCCCTCGAGAGTCCACAATCCGAGAACCACCCGGCCGAAACAACACCTCAAAGCCCTCATCCAACAACTCGGGACACGGAAAGCAAATTGTACCCCGGCCGATTGAACAAGAGCAACACGCCTCGCAGTGATCTTGTCACTCACTTTTATCTCACCTTCCGAAAGCACACGCCCACGCCCATTGTCCCCAAAGGTGATGTACCTCTTCGTCACCACCGGACGAGACTTGAGAACCACCCCCTCGTCTCCGGTCATATGCCTCGAACAACCGGAGTCAATCAACCAAATATTCTTCAAGTCTCCCACCCGAAATTCAAAAATAGGCACGTGAGCGAACAAACGACTCAAAGACCGGGGTTAGTACCAAAGGAGGAAAACCGAGTGCCGAGCCATTTGCTCGAAAGTGGGGTTAGCACCAACCAAAGCATCTCTCCTACCAAAGCTACCTCCACGAACACCACCACGGTAACCACCCTGAGGGAACCACCCCTCTCTCGCTTGGAGGAGGACCAAAACCACGCAAGAAAGCCCGTGGAACGTCCTTTCTCTCCAACTCAACGCCACGACTCCTCCAATCCCCGTATTGAGCACGAGGAGGAGAACGCCTAGCAACCGACCACCGCACTCTTTCCAGCCCAACCACCGTAACCACGACCACCGAAAACAACCCTCGCACCCGTACGAGCTCGAAACCCGAACATCCGTCTGTCCGTGCCCGCACCGGTCCGACCGGTGCCCCACACCGTCCGACCGGTGTGACTCGGACAACAACACCACCCACAGCCCTTCTTCTCTCCCCAAGCCCGAACTCGTCCTCACAATCGCCTTGCCCCCGGGCATCCGCATACGAGGCTCAAGTACACCATCGGAAGGGTGGTACTTGTCCTTGTTTGCCCACTCCTTCCTCATTCTCTCCTCTCGCTTCCTCTTGAAGCAAAACTCCTCCTTATGGCCATCTCTCCCACAATAGCCACAATGGAACCTCACAAGCTTAGGCTTTGGCTTGGGATGTGGCCGCTCACTCGGTTTCTCTCCACTCAAACCCTCCACCGGTTTCTCACCACTTGCCTTCTCACTCTCCTTCCCAAAGAACACTTTCCCCCGAAGTGCTCACAAACTTGATAGGCTTTTGTAGGTCATTTGTGGGTGTAGGAAACACGGGTGGAGCCGGGGGTTGTGTCTAGCCGATTCCTTAGATGGTTAGGTTTTGGTGGGAACTCATTCTTGTGGTGGGTTTTTGGTGGCTCCCGGATATTCTCTCCACTTCCCTCACCAACCTTGTTTGCTCCAAGCCCCTCACCATCTTGCCTCTTAAAGGCCTCGATCATCATCCTCAACCGAGGCTCGTGACCGGACAACCACCCCATCAACTTCCTCAAATCATCATTCTCATCCCGCAAACGGTCAACATAATGTGCAAGCTCCAAATTTTTCAATGCATGCATTTCACGGGTAGAGCAAGATGTAGGCATGGGTTCCTTCAATTTAGCCTCGAGCGAACTAGTGTAAGCATGCATCTCATCAATCTTAGCATGCAAAACAGGGCAAGAAGTGCAAGCACCTAGCAAAGCAAGTCTAGACTTAAGCTCAGCCACTTCAACCCTAAGCACATCTAGTTCCTCACACTTGGAGGCATGCTTCTCCTTGAACAAAGCAAGATCGGCAAGGAAAATAGAGCAATCAGCACAATCATTCTCATCAGAAACAACAGGGCTAGCCTTAAGCGAATCAATCTCAAGCTTGCTATCAAGCACCTGTGTCTCTAGCTCGGCCACTCTAGTCCTAGCATCCTCGAGTGAAGCCCTAAGCTCTTTCCTCATTTTCTTGGCCTCTCTAAGCATGTCATCACGGTTATCAAGCAAAGAGCCAAGCCTCTCATTCTCCCGGCGCAAGAAGGGAAGTTCATCACGCACCTCGTCGTCGGACTCGCAGTCCGAGTCGCTTCCGTGTGCTCTTCTTGCTGCCGGAGCTCGCCGCCATGGTGCGAAGTCATCTCTCGCGAAGCGCCTCGGCCCGCTCGGGTTCTTGGACGACTTCTTGCTCTTGCGGCGATCTCCCTCGTCTTCGCCGCCGCTCGAGCTCGAGGTGGAGTACGCGGAACTGGAGTCGACGTCGCTCGCTCCAACCATCGCTCGGGCCTTGCCTCGGCCCTCCTTCTTCCTCGATCGTCGCTCGTCCTTGTACTTGTTCTTGTGCTTGCTCTTGTGGTCACGCCTCGAACGGTACTTGCCATCGTTCATCCTCGGCTTGTGCTTGTAGCCGTCCTTGTTCTCGGCCTTCTCGGGCGCTCGGCGACGAAGTGTCCCGCTTGCCGCATCGGAAGCAAGTCCTCGTGTTCCTCCTCATGTTCACGCGGTTCTCGTGCGGCCTCTCGAACCGCCTCGTCAACGGCCGCCGGCCTCGTCCTCTCCAAGGTCATCAAACTCCTCATCCGGCATAGACATCAAAGAGGAAAACGAGAACATCCCGGTGGATGGGTTAGAGTTAGTCTTTCCTTTGGAACCACCAACGAGGGCAAGACTATGGGAATCGGTCGGTCCCTCGAGCTTGGCGCTCATGCCCCTATCCACCTCGGCCCGACTTGAGCTTCGAGAACGACTCGTTCACCGTCGAGTATCATACCTCTCCGACTCGACTATGGCCTCGAACTTCCCGCCCCATATCGTACGATCCAAAGAGTGTAAGAGCTTGACGGCTCTATCATGATCATCGTACGGGAGCACGTCCACATTGGCCCTCATGTTGTTCACCACCACCGTGAACCTCGAAACAAGGCATTGATGGACTCACCGGGGAGATGAGTGAAGTTCTCGTACTCTCTCCGTAGGTCGCATACAACCGTGCCTCGAACCCGGGCGTTCCCAACATGAGCCTCCTTCAACACCGCCCAAATCCTACAAGCCAAGTGCTCGGTGTGCACCCGATCGAACTCGGCCGACACAAAGCACGAAACAAGTAGTCGACCGCCTTATTGTTGGCGTCGAATCCGTCCCTCGACCCCGGAGCAAGGAAATCCATCGGCCGGACATAACTCGTGTCCACCGTGACATCCCAAAGCAGGTCGACCCTTTCCGCGGAGGAACGCACCCATCCGCTTGCTCCACATCCGGTAGTTCTTGCCATCGAAGTGTGGAGGACCCGAACCCCGTTCTCGGTACGCCATCCTTGGATCTTAGACCGGTTAGAGTCAACAAAGACCCGAACCGGCTCGATACCACTTGAAGGACCGATACGGCGAACCGAGAGAGGGGGGGAGTGAATGGGAGCCAATAAAAATTCTTCTCGAAGGAGATGAAAACTCCAACAAGACGAACACGGCTTCCAACACACGTCTCCGACTCACTACCAAGGTTGGTCAAGCCCACATAGCCACCGGAGTGCCACCGGACCTAGGAACCAACACGCAACCTTCCGACCCGAGAAACGCAGCGGAAAAACCAAACCTCGAGTCTACGGACCCACACCGGTCGGACCGGCGGTGAGCACCGCCGGTCGACCGGTCCCCGCCGGTGAACCGAGCAACTTCCACTAAGTGGCTCTACACCGGTCGGACCGGTGAGACACACCGGTCGGACCGATGGCGACTGAAAGCCCCCAAGGCACCAAATAGGCCAACCGACCACCAAACGGACCCAAACTCGAAACAAAGGCACCACGGAACAACAAAGAACACACCAAGACACTCACCCGAGCGAAAACCCACAAGGGCTTGCACCGGTCGGGGGCCGGTTAAGAGCACCGTCGGACCGGTGTAGCTCGGGCGACTCGTGATGAACAACGACCCGCGGGTCAACTCCCCCAAATCCAAATCTCGATCTCCCGAATCGCTCCACGGACTTGAACAAGACTTTGGGGATATCGGGAACACCTCATGAGGAGTCCATAGCCAAGTTTAATCCCACCAAAACTCGTCCAAAAAGGAGGAATCGAAGAAATCCCGCCGAAAGCACTTCCAACCCAAGAACTCAAGAAACCCCGAAATCGAGCACTTTTTCTCACGGATTTGGGAGGGGAATCACACCCAAAGAACCACGAAGGGTTCCCACAAATTTCCCCCATCAAATCACCAAGAGAAAAACCCCGAAAACACCCCAAAGAAATCACGAAGAAAAGGGCTCCGAAAATCACCACCAAGAACAACCGGGAAAACACATCCAAACCTTGAGGAATCACGCCAAATCATCTATACATGAAACAAGGATTCGTACAAGGTCTAGCAAGCCGCCCGATCATCCATCCCTCTCTACAAGATCTCTCCGTGAAGCTCTCTTGCTAGTCCTAGAGAAAACCTAAGGAAAATAGGTGGAAAATAGGAAAACTAATGAGCTAGGGTTCCAAGAGTTGGCTGCCATCCTCTCACCTCTTGGGTTATATGGAGGCAACCGAATGTCCAAAATACCATTCTCTACTAACTAGGGATACAAGCCCCTCAAGGGCGGATTTGGAATTCTTGATGTCTTCACCATCGGACGGATGCCCGGCGATCGCACCTCGCGTAGCCTCGACGCAAGCCATGCGATCCCGACGCGTGTCCTCCGCTTCGAAGATTCCGGACCGCGTCGTCGCACACCGGTTAGGACCGGTGCTCCTCACCGGTCAGACCGGTCCCCACCGGTCAGACCGGTCAGACCCACCGGTCAGACCGGTCCGGCGCTGCTGCAGCTCCGTCTTCGGTTCTCCGGTCTTGGCTTTGTGGATCAACCAAGGAACCCAGTGGTTTTCTGGTGAACCACCGGAAACCCCGCGAACTCGGTGTAGCCTCCGCCAATCTCCACTCATGACTTGGCTCCCACATAGTCCCGGCTCGACCTTGGTTTTGAGGCTCAACCAAGAAACCGTCCACGACTTCATCTTGCTTGTTCATGCCACCATGCGGCCCGCACTTGACCCCCGCCGGCCACCGGGTCCCTCGAACAAAGCCTACTTGTCTTCTCCACACTCCGGAGGCCTCACCGCGACGACCTTTCGCGCTTGTTCTTCACCCGCACCAACACGAGTCAAGCCGCAACCCGCACCTCGCAATACTTAGCCAAGAATCGGTCCACACAACGTTGTCAATCACTCATCACACAAGGAAGCGACCATCCACCGGTCCTCGAACCACACATGGTCCTCACAAAGAAGAGGACGTGGAGTACCAAAGGCCGAAGTCGGGACTGTGACGCAAGTACCTGAAAATTCGCTTCACCACTTGCTGATGCAAAGTACTTGGAGACGCTTGAAACGAGCGCACAGACACACCGAGAACTGTATGTCCGGCCTCGTCGCCGTCAAGTAGAGGAGTGACCCGATCATGCTCCGGTACTCCTTCTGATCCACATGTTCACCTTCCTCGTCCGCATCAAGAGCTGTAGTCGTACTCATCGGCGTCGTCATAGCTTTGGAGTCCTCCATCTTGAACTTCCGCACAATGTCCTTGGTGTACTTAGCCTGGTGCACAAATGTTCCTTCCTTTGATTGCTTGATTTGTAGCCCGAGGAAGAACTGCAACTCACCCATCATGCTCATCTCAAACTCCCCGCTCATATCATCTCGCAAACCTTGCAACAAGAGAGTTAGACGAGCCACCAAAGACAATATCATCCACGTACACTTGCACAATCGGGATATCTCCGCCCCCCGCCTCGGCAAAAACAAGGTCCGATCGACCTTCCCCATCTCAAAACCTCTCTCAAACCGAGAACTCCCTCAACCTCGCCATACCAAGCTCTAGGCGCCCGCTTCAACCCCAACGGCGCCTTCCTCAACTTTTACACCGGTGGGGGTACTTCTCACTCTCAAACCCCGGAGGTCGCCTCACATACACTTCTTCCTCCAACGACACCATTCAGAAAAGCACTCTTCACATCCATTTGGTGCAACTTGAACCCTTTAGCCACGGAAAAGGCTAGAAGGATCCTAATCGCCTCCAAACGGGCTACGGGAGCAAAGTTCTCCTCGTAGTCGATCCCCTCCTTCTGACTGAACCCTTGAGCAACAAGTCTCGACTTGTTCCCCACAACCTCACCCTTCTCTCCCTCTTTGTTCTTTCACACCCACATTGTTCCAATCGGCTTACACCCTGGGGGAGGGTCAACCAACTCCCACACCTGATTCCTTTCAAAGTTCTCCAACTCCTCATGCATCGAATTAACCCAATTGCGATCAGATAGTGCTTGTCCAATGTCTTTGGGCTCAAAAGTAGCAACAAACGCAGCATGAGCAAAATGGGAATTGTTTCGAACCCTCGACCGTGTAGTGCGTTCATTCATGTCGCCGATGATTCTCGAAGCTGAGTGATCCATCTGTACTCGCCGGGGAGGTTCTCCCCTCGATGCTACATCCCCCTCAACATCAGCTCCTCGTTCTTGATTTGTCGTCGTAGGTGTAGCAGAGGGTCCATCCATCATCGTAGTCGAAGTAGTGGGTACATGTTCAGCCGGGGGCACCACACTGCCATCTTCATCATCACCATGTTCATGCTCCTCCTCCTGAAAGATCTCCTCGCCAAGCTCATCATCACCTGCACACTCAAAGACAAGCTGACTACGTGGCTCGTCTCGTCGAAGGTTACCTCGCAAGTTTCCACGATTTGGTTAGTTTCAAGATTGAGCACACGATATGCTCTAGATTGAGATGCATAACCAAAGAAAATGCCATCGATAGACCTAGCCTCAAACTTATCCAACTTTCCGCCTTTCTTCGAATGAAACACTTGCAACCAAAGACATGGAAGTGACTCACTTTGGGTGTGCGACCATGCATCAACTCATAGCATGTCTTCTTCTTGTGCACTCTGAGGTATATCTTGTTCGACACATAGCACGCGGTATTCACCGCCTCAGCCTAATACCTCCTCGGAGTCCTATGCTCATCAAGCATCGTCCGAGCCATCTCGCTCAAAGTCCTGTTCTTCCTTTCCACAACACCATTCTGGGGAGGCATATACGGACTCGAAAACTGGTGCTCAAGACCCAAGTCATGGCAAAAGGTTTCAAAATGAGAGTTCCTGAATTCCGAGCCATTATCACTGCGGATAGCTCGTATGGCATCTCTGTGCCTCTCGTTCCTCAACCTCAAGACTATATCTCGAACAAAACCAAACGTCTCCCCCTTATCCTCCAAACAGAACACCCACGCATACCGAGAATAGTCATCCACCACAACAAGGACATACCACTTCCCACCCGCAGATCGCACACGAGCTGGGCCAACAAGGTCCATATGGAGCAGCTCGCATGGACGCTCAGTCATCACATCGGTGAGAGGCGGGTGAGAAGAGGCTACCATCTTGGCATGCCTACAAGGCGCACAAACCAACTCTTTCTCAAGCCTCAACCGTGGCGATCCTCGGACAAAATTGAGTTTACTCAAGCGAGACAAAAGGTCAAAGCTCAAGTGACCCAACTTCCTATGCCACCTCCATAACTCACTCGAAGAACCAGCCAAGAAACAACGCTCCACACCCGAAGACTGAGAAAAATCAGCACGAAACACCTGACCCTCGGGAACGACCATACAGACAAGGTCCCCTCGAGAGTCCAAAATCCGAGAACCACCTGGCCAAAACAACACCTCAAAGCCCTCATCCAACAACCGGGACACAGAAAGCAAATTGTACCCCAGTGATTGAACAAGAGAAACACGCCTCAGATTGATTTTGTCACTCACTTTGATCTCACCTTCTAAAAGCACACGCCCACACCCATTGTCCCCAAAGGTGATGTACCTCTTCGTCACCACCGGGACGAGACTTGAGAACCACCCCCTGTCTCCGGTCATATGCCTCGAGCAACCGGAGTCAATCAACCAAATATTCTTCAAGTCTCCCACCTGAAATTCAAAAACGAGCACGTGAGCGAACAAACGACTCGGCAAGACGGGGTTAGTACCAAAGGAGTAAAACCAGTGCCGAGCCATTTGCTCGAAAGTGGGGTTAGCACCAACCAAAGCATCTCTCCTACCAAAGCTACCTCCACGAACACCACCACGGTAACCACCCTGAGAGAACCACCCCTCTCTTCCTGGAGGAGGACCAAAACCATGAAAGAGAACCCGTGGATCGTCCCTCCTCTCCTTCTCAAAGCTACGACTCCTCCCATCCCCGTAGTGAACTCGAGGGGGAGAACGCCTAGCAACCTGACCACCTACAAACTCTCCAGCCCAACCACCAGAACCACGACCTCCAGAAACAAACCTCGCACCTGTACGAGCCCGAAACCCAAAACGCTGCCTGTCCAGGCCTGCACCGGTCTGACCGGTGCCCCACACCGGTATGACCGGTGTGACCTGGGCAGTAGCGCCTCCAACAGCCTTCCGCTCTCCCCAAGCCCGAAATGTCCTTACATTCGCCTTGGCCCTCGGTATCTGCACACGAGGCTCAAGTACACCATCGGAAGGGTGGTACTTGTCCTTGTTAGCCCACACCTTTGCCATTCTCTCCTCACGCTTCCTCTTGAAGCAAAACTCCTCCTTATGGCCATCTTTCCCACAATAGCCACAATGGAACCTCACAAGCTTAGGTTTAGACATGGGATTTGGCTGCTCACTTGGTTTCTCTCCACTCATCTCCTCCACCGGTTTCCCCTCACTAGCCTTCTCACTTTCTTTCCCAAAGAACACTTTCCCCGAAGTGCTCACAAACTTGATAGGCTTTTGTAGATCATTTGTGGGTGTAGGAAACACGGGTGGAGCCGGGGTTGTGTCTAGTCGGTTCCTAAGATGGTTAGGTTTTGGGGGGAAATCATTTTTGTGGTGGGTTTTTGGTGGCTCTGGGATATTCTCTCCACTTCCCTCACCAACCTTGTTTGCCCCAAGTCCCTCACCATCTTACCTCTTAAAGGCCTCGATCATCATTCTCAACCGAGGCTCATGACCGACAACCAACCCATCAACTTCCTCAAGTCATCATTCTCATCCCGCAAACGATCAACATAATGTGCAAGTTCCAAATTTTTCAATGCATGCATTTCACAGGTAGAGCAAGATGTAGGCATGGGTTCCTTCAACTTAGCCTCAAGAGAACTAGTGTAAGCATGCATCTCATCAATCTTAGCATGCAAAACAGGGCAAGAAGTGCAAGCACCTAGCAAAGCAGGTCTAGACTTAAGCTCAGCCACTTCTACCCTAAGCACATCTAGTTCCTCACACTTGGAGGCATGCTTCTCCTTAAACAAAGCAAGATCCGCAAGAAATATGGAGCAATCAGCACAAACATTCTCATCCGAAACAATAGAGCTAGCCTTACGGGAATCAATCTCAAGCTTGCTATCAAGCACCTGTGTCTCTAGCTCATCCACTCTAGTCCTAGCATCCTCGAGTGAAGCCCTAAGCTCTTTTCTCATTTTCTTGGCCTCTCTAAGCATGTCATCACGGTTATCAAGCAAAGAGCCAAGTCTCTCATTCTCCTGGCGCAAGAAGGGAAGTTCATCACGCACCTCGTCGTCGGACTCAGAATCCGAGTCGCTCTGTGTGCTCTTCTTGCTGCCGGAGCTCACCGCTATAGTGCGAGCCGTCTCTCGCGAGCGGCTCGGCCCGCTCAGGTTCTTGGACGACTTCTTCTTCTTGCGACGATCACCTTCATCCTCACTGCTGCTCGAGCTCGAGGTGGAGTACGCGGAACTGGAGTCGACGTCGCTCGCTCCAACCATCGCTCGGGCCTTGCCTCGGCTCTCCTTCTTCCTTGATCGTCGCTCGTCCTTGTATTTGTTCTTGTGCTTGCTCTTGTGGTCGCGCCTCGACCGATACTTGCCATCGTTCCTCGGCTTGTGCTTGTAGCCGTCCTTGCTCTTGATCTTCTCCGGGCAGTCGGCGATGAAGTGTCCCGTCTTGCCGCACTGGAAGCACGTCCTCGTGTTCCTCCTCATGTTCACGCGGTTCTCGTGCAGCCTCTCGAACCGCCTCGTCAGGAGCGCCAGCTCGTCCTCTCCAAGCTCGTCGAACTCCTCATCTGGCATAGACATTAAAGAGGGGAAAGAGAACATCCTGGTGGATGGGTTAGAGTTAGCCTTTCCTTTGGAACCACCAACGAGGGCAAGACTATGGGAATCAGTTGGTCCCTCGAGCTTGGCAGTCATGCCCCTATCCACCTCAGCCGACTTGAGCTTCGAGAATAGCTCGTTCACCGTCAGAGTGTCATACTTCTCTGACTCCACAATAGCCTCGAACTTTCCGCCCCATATCGTACGATCCAAAGAGTGTAAGAGCTTGACCGCTCTATCATGATCATCGTACGGGAGCACGTCCACATTGGCACTCATGTTGTTCACAACCACCGTGAACCTCTGAAACAAGGCATCGATGGACTCACTTGGGAGATGAGTGAAGTTCTCGTAGTCTCTCTGGTAGGTCGCATACATCCGTGCCTGAACCTGGGCGTTCCCAACATGAGCCTCCTTCAACACCGCCCAAATCCTACAAGCCAAGTGCTCGGTGTGCACCCGATCGAACTCAGGCTGACACAAAGCACGAAACAAGTAGTCGACCGCCTTATCGTTGGCGTCGAATCTGTCCCTCGATCCTGGAGCAAGGAAGTCCATCGGCTGGACATAGCCTGTGTCCACCGTGACATCCCAAAGAGTCTGACCCTTTCCGCAGAGAAACGCACCCATCCGCTTGCTCCACATCTGGTAGTTCTTGCCATCGAAGTGTGGAGGACTCGAACCCCGTTCCTGGTACGCCATCATTGGATCTTAGACTGGTTAGAGTCAACAAAGACCCGAACCTGCTCTGATACCACTTCAAGGACCGATACGGCGAACCAGAGAGGGGGGAGTGAATGGGAGCCGAAAAAAATCTTCTCGAATGAGATGGAAACTCCAGCAAGATGAACACGGCTTCCAACGCACGTCTCCGACTCACTACCCAAGTTGGTCAAGCCCACGTAGCCACTGGAGTGCCACTGGATCTAGGAACCAATACACCACCTTCCGACCCGAGAACGCAGCGGAACACCAAACCCCGAGTCTACAGACCCACACCGGTCAGACCGGTCCCTGCTGGTGAAACTGAGCAACTTTCACTAAGTGGCTCTACACCGGTCAGACCGGTGAGACACACCGGTCAGACCGATCGCAGCCTGAAAGCCCCCAAGGCACCAAACAGGCCAACCGACCACCAAACTGATCCAAACTCGAAACAGCAGCAACACAAGACAACAACGAACACACCAAGACGTTCACCCGAGCAAAAACCCACCAGGGCTCGCACCGGTCGGACCGGTCATGAGCACCGGTCGACCGGTGTAGCTCGGGCGCTCGGGATGAACAGCACCCGCGGGTCAACTCCCCCAAATCCAAATCTCGATCTCCCGAATCACTCCACGGACTTGAACAAGACTTTGGGGATATTTGGAACACCTCATGAGGAGTCCATAGCCAAGTTTAATCCCACCAAAACTCGTACAAAAAGGAGGATTCGAAGAAATCCCGCCAAGAGCACTTCCAAGCCAAGAACCCCAAAATCGAGCACCTTTACTCACGGATTTGGGAGGGGAATCACAACCCAAAGCACGAAGGGTTCCCACAAATTTCCCCCATCAAATCCCCAAGAGAAAGGTCCCGAAAACAACACAAAGAAATCACAAAGAGAGGGCTCCAAAAATCACCACCAAGAACAACCGGGAAAAAACACATCCAAACCTTGAGGAACCACGCCGAATCATCTACACATGAAACAAATGTTCATACAAGGTCTAGCAAGCCGCCCGATCATCCATCCCTCTCAACAAGATCTCTCCATGAAGCTCTCTTTCTAGTCCTATGGAAAACATAAGGAAAATAGGAAGGAAAATAGGAAAACAAATGAGCTAGGGTTCCAAGAGTTGGCTTACATCCTCTCACCTCTTGGGTTATATGGAGGCAACCGAAAGTCTAAAATGCCCTTTCCTAATAACTAGGGATACAAGCCCCTCAAGGGAGGATTTGGAAGTCTTCATGTCTTCACCATCGGACGGATGCACGGCGACCGCACCTGCGTACCTCGACGCAAGCCATGCGATCCCGACGCGTGTCATCCGCTTCGAAGTCTCGGTTGCGTCGTCGCACACGGACGGACGGTGCTCCCCACCGGTCAAACCGGTACCCACCGGTCGGGACGGGTACCGCAGCTGCTCCGCGAGATCGTCTTCGGTTCTTCGGTCTTGGCTTTGTGGATCAACCAAGGAACCCGGTGGTTTTCGGTGAACCACCGGAAACCCCGCAAACTTGGTGTAGCCTCCCGCCAATCTCCACTCATGACTTGGCTCCAACGTAGTCCCGGCTCGACCTTGGTTTTGAGGCTCAACCAAGAAACCGTCCACAACTTCATCTTCTTGTTCATGCCACCATGCGGCCCACACTTGACCCCCGCGGCCACCGGGTCCCCTCGAACAAAACCTACTTGTCTTCTCCACACGGAGGCCTCACGAAACAACGACCTTTCGCGCTTGTTCTTCACCCGCACCAACACTAGTCAAGCCGCAACCTGCACTCAGGCAATACTTAGCCAAGAATCAGTCCACACAACGTTGTCAATCACTCATCACACAAGGAAGCGACCATCCACGACTTGATGCTTTTAGTGGCTTGATTATGCTTAATTTGTATGATCTTTATATGATCTTACATGTTTTGGTCCTCATGAATTAAGCATATAAAGATCATACAAATTAAGCATAACCAAGCCACTAAAAGCATCAAGTCGTGGATGGTCGCTTCCTTGTGTGATGAGTGATTGACAACATTGTGTGGAATGATTCTTGGCTAAGTATTGCAGGTGCGGGTTGCGGCTTGACTTGTGTTGGTGCAAGTGAAGAACAAGCGCGAAAGGTCGTTGCTTGTGGAGGCCTCCAGTGTGTGGAGAAGACAAGTAGGTTTTGTTCGAGGGACCCGGTGGCCCGGGGTTAAGTGCGGGCCGCATGGTGGCATGAACAAGAAGATGAAGTCGTGGACGGTTTCTTGGTTGAGCCTCAAAACCAAGGTCGAGCGGGGACTACGTGGGAGCCAAGTCATGAGTGGAGATTGGCGGAGGCTACACCGAGTTCGTGGGGTTTCCTATGGTTTACCGGAAACCACCGGGTTCCTTGGTTGATCCACAAAGCCAAGACCGAAGAACCGAAGACGGTGCCGCAGCAGCCGCCGACCGGTCCGACCGTGAGGAGCACCGGTCTGACCGGTGAGGAGCACCGGTCTGACCGGTGTGCGACGACGCAGTCCGGAGACTTCAAAGCGGAGGACACGCGTCGAGATCGCATGGCTTGCGTCGAGGCTAAGCAGGTTGCGGTCGCCGAGCATCCGTCCGATGGAGCGATGACAAAGATTTCCGATTTCGCCCTCGAGGGGATGTATCCCTAATTAGCTAACAAGGGTATTTTAGACTTTCGGTTGCCTCCTATATAACCCAACAGGTGGGAGGATGGCAGCCATCTCTTGGAACCCTAGTTCATTTGCTTTCCTATTTTCCCTTCCTATTTTCTTAGGATTTCCATAGTTATAGCTTGAGAGGGTTAGATGATCGGGCGGCAAGCTAGACCTTGTATGAACCTCCTTGGTATGTAAAGATGATTCGACGTGGTTCCTCAAGGCTTTATTGTGTTGGTCCCGGTTGTTCTTTTGGTGGTTTTCCTAGTGTGTTTTCGGGACCTTGATCTTGGGGATTTGATGGGGGGAATATGTGGGAACCCTTTTTGGTTCTTTTGCCTTTGATTCCCTTCCCAAACCCGTGACTTAAGGGGCTCGATTTTGGGGTTTTTGATGTTCTAGGGTTAGAGGAGTTCTTGGCGGGATTTCTTCAATTCCTCCTGATTTGACAAGTTTTGGTGGGATTAAACTTGGCTATGGACTCCTCATGAGGTGTTCCTAATTTCCCCAAAGTTTTGTATAAGGTCGTGGAGCGATTCGGGAGATCGAGGCTTAGATTTGGGGGTGTTGACCCGCGGGTGGTGTTCATCCCGAGCTGCCTAGGTTACAACGGTCTGATCGGTGCTCTTGACCGGTCTAACCGGTGTGAGCCACTTGTGGGATTTGCCTCAGGTGAACTGCTTGACTCGTGTGTTTTTGGGTCTTGGTGCTGCTGGTCAGTTCTTGGTCTGTTTGGAGTTGTTTTGTTAGGTTTTGTGTAGAGTTTTACTTCGTGCAGGCTGTGTTTTGGGGGTGTTTTTGTTCCAGGGCCTAGAGAAGTCACTGAGCCTCTCTGGAACGTTTGCTGTGCGGCTGCTGTAGCCACCGGCCTGACCGGCGCTGTCCACCGGTCTGACCGGTGTCATCGGTCTGACCGGCGCAAGCCATCGGCCTGACCGGTGCAGCACAGGCAGCAAGCCGTGCAAGTTTCCAATGTGCGTGTTGGTATGTTTTGGCTCGGAAGGTTGTTTGTTGGTTCATAGGTCCAGTAGCACTTCAGTGGCTGCGTGGGCTTGGCCAACTTGGGTAGTGAGTCGGAGACGTGTGCTGTAAGCCGTGTTCATCTTGTTGGAGTCTCCATCTCCTTCGAGAAGAATTTTTATCGGCTCTCATTCACTCCCCCCTCTTTGGTTCGCCGTATCGGTCCTTCAATGAGGAGTTAGAGAATTTCGAGAGAAACTAGGTGTGGGAGTTAGTGGAGCCACCACCAAACTGCAAACCTCTTGGCACAAAATGGGTGAGAATGGTGAGGTGGTGAGGAAAAAATCAAGGCTGGTTGCTCAAGGTTATAGCCAGAAGGAGGGGATAGACTATGAGGAGACATTTGCTCCTGTAGCCAGTTTGGTGGCAATCAGGATTCTTCTAGCCTTTTTTGTGGATAAAGGATTGAGGTTGTACCAAATGGATGTGAAGAGCGCCTTCCTGAATGGGTTTTTTGAGGAGGAAGTTTATGTGAGGCAACCACCTAGGTTTCAAAGTGTTGAGTTTCCCCTCCGAGTGTATAAGTTGAGGAAGGCCTTGTATGGGCTAAAATAAGCTCCCAAGACATGCTATGGTAGGTCGAGGGGGTTCTTATTCAGCAAGGGGTTTGAGATAGGCAAGGATGATAAGACTCTTTTTCGCCTTAGGCAAGATGATGATATCCTAATTGATCAGGTGTACGTGGATGATATTGTCTTAGGTTGCTCATATCACTCTTGGGTTGCAAGGTTTGCAGAGGACGTGAGAAATGAATTCGAGATGTCTATGATGGGAGAATTGCAGTTCTATCTCGGGCTTCAGATCAAGCAAGCGAAGGAGGGAACATTTGTGGATCAAGCCAAGTACATGAAGGACATCCTCAAGAAGTTCATGATGGACGCCTCGAAGCGCTTGTCGACACCGATGAGTATGACTACAGTGCTGGACACGGCCGAGGATGGAGAGCCCATGAACCAGAAGGAGTACCGGAGCATTATCGGCTCCCTCCTATACTTGAGAGCGACGAGGCCGTTGTTCACAGCCAAATTTGGCACAAGGCCGATTGGGCTGACGCCACCAGTTAGACCAGAGTCCCTCAATGGTCTGATCGGTGGGGCGTCTTGTAGCCGATCCGGCAACGGCCACACTGGTCTGACCGGTGGGCCTGACCGGTCTGACCGGTCGACCCCGAGTCTGAGTAGAATTGTGGAGTCCTTGTGAATTTCGAGTTGTAAAAGGATTCCTTGCGGGGCAAGACCTCCCGACCCTACAAATATAAAGGGCCACGACCGTTTGAGGTGGCATCACCCAGTCGATGATTAGTTTTTACAACTTTTATCTCTCGAACCCTAGCTTTTCCAACCTCGTGCTTTCCTCGTTTGTCTCGATGACGATCAGAGACGTTCTGAGTGGCCTTGCCGACCTCAGAGCAACCCTAGGCGCGCCATCTCCGATGGGGTTCCTCCCGAGGCGGCGATCTTAGGTTTTCACTCTACCTCTGCGTACACTAGTCAGACCGGTGCCCCTGACCGGTGAGACCAGTCCGGGCAGGAGCTCGGCGAGTTCAGCGTTTCGACATTCCGCACGATCTAGCGCTCATGTGTGCTTACCAGAAAAGCATCAACATCCGGACATCTAATTTTCTATGTGTCAGTGCGCTCATTTTCAAGCACCGCCGAGGACTTCACATCGGCAGGTGGTCAAGCGGATCTTCAGGTATCTTCGATACACTCCTTAGATCAATCTTTTGTACTCAGTGTCCTCTTCCTTTTCTCTTTGGGTACTTTGCAGGGTGTCAAGTCGATTGGAAATCAACTTTGGGTTCTTGTCAATTTTTGGGTTCTTTGCTTATTTCTTGGTCATCTCGTAAACAATCAGGTGTAGCTTAGTCTACTACAGAAGCTGAGTATGTTGATACTGTTAGTTGTTGCTCCCAACTGCTCTGGATCACATACACTTTGAGTGACTTTAGTGAGGAGTGTTCCCATGTACATCTCATGTGTAATAGCACGAGTGCCGTTAGTGTTGCCAAAAACGCCATGCTTCACTCCAGAACCTAACATAAAGAGGTGAGGTACCACTTCCTGAGAGAAAATCTTGAGAAGGGAATCTGTCGGTGTTTTAGACAGGCAACCTACTAAGGGGAGTACCCGAAGAAGATGAATGTGACTCGCCGAGATCGGTAACTCGAAGGAAGAGACACGTGGCACACAATTTAGACAGGTTCGGGCCCTGAGGTGCGTAATACCCTACGTCCTGTATGCTGCGTAGCTCTGGATTGATTGGGCACGATTACAAAATGGTGCAATAGTGCGCCGTGATGAGGTTGTATAGGGTGAGATGATCTTGGAGATCGGTCCCTGCCTCGCCTTATATAGTCCGGGAGGCAGGGTTACAAGTCGGAGTAGGGAGAGAGTACTAGTCGAGTACGTCTAGGAGTCCTCCATATAGTGCGGAACATGTACTGCTCCCTAACCGAGTACTACTCCTGTGCAGTCCTTGTGCTCCACGCCATTAGATGTCATGTAGCGCAAGCCGGGTAGTCCCAAGGGCCCACCGAGTAGTCGGTCCTGGTACCCACTGAGGGAGTGGGCCCAGGGAGGTCCATACGACAAGCCCCCGAGTACTTTGTAGTCGAGAAGGATAGCTTCAAGTAGTCTTGACGGCCTTAACAAGTAGTCTTCAAGCGTCCCCGAGTACTACAAGTCAAAAGTCCTCAAGAGTAGTCGAAGCATCCTGAGGCTGGAATGTACTCCAGCTGATGTTTGAGCAATCTTGAAGTCTTCTCGAGTAGTCCCAAGCGTCCTCGATTGCTGCCTTCGAAGGTCTTCAAGAAATGTCTGTCTTGTCTTGAAGCCGGAGCTGATATGGAGGTGCGATTGCAAAATCGCACTCCATATGGAGTAGCCCCCGAGCCTTAGGTTGAGCCGCAGGCTCTGGCTGAGGGTCCATCTGAAGTCTTGGCAAGAAAATCCCGAAAAATACGGAGAAAAAACCGAAGGACACGTGGCACGGAGCCCCCGAGCCTTGAGTCGAGTACTTCCTCTCGAATTGAAGGGTCATCTTGAAGAATGTGTCCTGAGATGCTCCTGAGTCTTGTCGCTTTCCAGGTAGTCGAGTAAAAGTAGCCGAGCCCCCGAGGTGAGGCGCATCGACTAGTAGAATACGAAGGGTCACGCTGAGCCGCAGAGTCAGCCGCGCGTGGACTTATCCAGCCGGCCATTGCCAAAACCCTTAGGGGTTTTTTCACCCATTCGAGCTGCAGTCATTTCGATTCCATCTGAAGTAGATCCACTCCCAGCGCACGTTGCCGCCGCAGTAGATCTAGGTGTGCCGCCACCCAGAGCTTTCAGGGTAGCCCCCGAGCGGATGCGCGTGAAGACACCCTGTACTTGGAGAATGAAGCCTTCACCGTCCAAGTCTTCGAAAGCCGCCGGGAATAAGAGGGGCCGCGAAGAGGCCGCCGCCACTGCCACTGGAGCAGCGCCGCCCATGTCTCCACCACGGGCTGATCCAAGCCGTGAGTAGAAGAAATCAAAGGTCAAGACCGAAGATCTCTTGGCCCTTCTGAACAGCGGTTTCATCCGGGAGAAGGAAGTTGATATGTGGAGGGCTGCTGCCGGAGATCCATATCCAATGGAGAAAGCCGAAGATGAGATTCCAATGTTTGCGCGGTTCGTGGAGCGCGGACTCGCGCTCCCGGCGAGCAATTTCTTCAAGAGCCTCCTCGGGTACTACGGAGTTGAGTACCTGAATCTGAACCCGAATGATATCTTCCATACCGCGGTCTTCGTGCACTTCTGCGAGGCTTTCCTTGGGATCAAGCCGCACCGGATCCTTTTCTGGAAGTTTTTCCGGGTGAAGCCGCAGCCAAGCGCCACCAATCCAAGAGTAGTCGGAGGGGCCGGCATCCAGTTGAGGGAAGACGCCGCGGAGCAGTACCTGGCGTACAAGCTCGTTGACTCCAACACAGATTGGAAGACGAGGTGGTTCTACATCACGAACCACCACCCCGGCCTGCCGAAGCCGAGCGGAAGGCAGCCAAGGCACAGCGAGTGGTGGAACACGGAGCTCACCATGCAAGAAGGGATCCAGCTTCCCGAGCTACTCGCACGCATCAAGGTGCTCAGGGAAGCTGGACTGAGGGCCGAGCATGTGGCCTTCAGTTTCATGAAGCGGAGGGTGCAGCCACTGATGGCTCGAGACACCTTGGGCTTCGAGTACACCGGCGACGACGACACGTCGCGGATGCCCGGAGCGGAGATGGACGACGACGACATCATCGAGAGGCTGACGTGGATCTTCAAGGATATGCCGCCGTACACGGCGCGCCTTGTCCAGGAGTACTCCGCCGCGCGCCCGCCAAAAGAGGTGAGTAGTTGTGCTACCCCACTCGAGTAGTCCTTGCTTGGAGTAGATGTGCTGATGTCGTGTGTCTTGCAAGATGACTTGAAAAAGTTCGTCTCCGAGCCGCAGCCGCCCCCTCATGGGATCGAGGTCCCGCAGGAAGGGAAAGCCAAGGCCAAAGAGCGGCGAGGAGCCGGCGAAGGCGATGACACCGTCATCGTGGAGGACTCCACCGATGACGACGACGACGATGACGAGGAGACGTTGCAGGACCACTTTCAGTTGCGGTCGAGGTTTAGCCGTCCAGCCTTACCTCATGTGCCTCTTGTACAAGACCCGCCGGCTAGCCTGGAGGCTAGCCTGGCTGCGCCGCCACGGAAGCCGCGCAACCCCGCCCAGAAGCGGGTGACAAAGAAGATGAAGGTCACGGAGACCACGCCTCATGAGGTAAGGTGTCTTGACTAGAGTAGTCGAGTACCCATCGTATGAGTACTCTTGCTGATGAGTAGTCTCCCTTGTATGCAGAAGGTGCCGCCAGCGGAGCCCGTCGAGGAGGGCGACGAAGGCGGATGTGACACCGTGGGAGAGCTGGCCGAAAGTCGTAGTCCAGCCCCCACTGTCGAGGAGCTCTTGGCGCAGTTGGAGCGCCAGCTCCCTGCTCCACAGCGGAGCACGGAGCCCGTAGCCGCCGCCGTTGAAGAGGTGGTGGCCACAGGAGTGCAGGAGGGTGCTGCACCGGCTTCTGTTATTGCAGAGGAGGTGGTAGACGCAGGGGCGCAGGAGGAGGCGCCCGCTGAGGGTGTACTGGTATACATTGCCAGCATCCTCGGTGCCCCGGCCGTGACAATAGTCCGGTCAAACTTGTAAGTACTGCATCTTTCTCGAGTAGTACTTGTTGTAGTAGTCGTGGTTGACTGACGACCAATTGTGTGTGCTTCTGCAGGAAATCGACAGATCTGTCATGGGAGGGGGATGAACCCTCTTCGGCGGTGGCGGAAGAAGTCGCGCCGCCCGTCGAGGAGTCCGCTCCTGCTTCCCAGGCGGTGCCAGAGCGTCCGGCTACCGAAGAACCATTGCCGGAGGCTAGCGTAGTCGAAGGTGAGTACTCTTCTGAAGTTGTAGAGTTCCTTGCGGAGTAGTCGTGGTCGCTAATACACTTGTCTTCTTTTTGACAGGTGCCGAGGCCGAAAGGAGTGACATCCCTGCAGGGGTGCCAATGCAGAAATCGACACCAGGCGTGCCGGAGGCTGCCGGAGGAGCCCTCGAGCCCATGGAGGAAGTCGTCGAGGAAGCCACCGTGGGGGCCGGAGGAGAGGGGGTTACCACGTCACCAGAGGTCGCTCTGGAGGTGGCTATCCGCTCCACGGAGATCCAGGACGCAGAGCCCATCCGCTCTGCGCCGATGACGGAGGCCACCACGAGTAGTCGTGGCGGGATAGAGCTGCTAGCGGACGATCTTGTCGACCCGGCGACGGTGGCTAAGCACCTGGAGGCAGTCCGCCAGGCCGAGCAGTGGATAAAGGTAAGTAGCCGTAGTTTCTGAGTAGTCAATCCTCTGTCGTTGAGTACTCGTTGACGTGTGTTGTCTGTGCAGGACGTCGCGGAGAGGTCCCGCGAGAAGTCCAACATGCTGCAAGGCTTTGGCGACACGGTGCTCCGGGCTGAGGCACTGGAGGAGCAGCTTGTGAAGTCGCGAAAGCACGCGGCCGCAATGCAGTCTAGGCTCGACGCCGCCTTTGCCATGTACCACAAGGATGTACAAGAGTTGCAGGCAAAGGGCGATGACTTGGTGAAAAGGACGTTGAGCCCGCTCCCACCATCGATGAGCACCTTGTCGAGTTTGGAGCCCGCGACCACTGGCTTTAGGATGAGGGGGAGCCATCCTGGTTCGGAGAAGCTAGTCCATTGATCCGCGTGGGAAAAGGTGATGGGTACCTCCGACCACCTGAGAGGGGTCGGGACCACTGGCTCAATGGACATGACTTCACGACGGGTAGCCTTCTGCTCCCGCCTGCTGGGCAATCCACCGAAGAGGACGTTGACGGTCTTGTCAGGCTCTTGGAAGTCATTGTTGTCGCCGTCCTTCTTCTTTCCCTTTTGGTCGTGAGGGTGCGGTGGCTCTGGCGTATCCTTGAGTGCATGCCTTAGTTGGTAGCACTGCTCGGTGGTGTGGTTGCCGTTTGGATGCCACGGGCACTTCTCCTTCAGCAGGTCTTTGAAACCGCCGGAGTTCTTCTTCGAGTTCCCTTTCGCAGGGCGCTGGATAGCCGCGATAGTGTTGTCTGGCTTGCGCTTGCGGTTGGGACCTGGGTAGTTGTTGTTGTTGTTGTTGCGACCGCCTTGGTTCGCATTGCTGCCGCTTCTGCTGCCCTGGTTCTGCTTGGTCTTGCCACGGATGGCGTCGTACTTGGCATTGGCTTTATCCTCTTCATCCTCCCAGGACGTGATCATGTCCTTAAGGTGGGGGATGGACCTGGGGCGGCGACGACCGAAGTCTTCGAAGGTGCGGCGGTGGTAGAGGCCGTCTTGGAAGAGGTCGATGACCTCCTTGTCGGTGACGTCGACGACGGTAGCGCGCTTGTCGAAGAAGCGGCGCATGTACTTGCGGAGGGTCTCGCCTTGTTCCTGCTTGATCATGGCTAGGTCCATGCGAGTACCCGATCGGCCCATGGCGCCCGCGAAGTTGCTTCGGTGAAGCGCTCCTTCGGCTGGTCCCACTTGTCGATCGAGTGCTTGTCCAGCGACTCGAGCCATGTGAGTGGTGCTTGGTCCAGGCAGAAGGGGAAGTAGAGGCACTTGGTGTCGCCGTTGCCGCCGCCGTTCTCGATGGAGAGGGCGTAGCACCCGAGCCACTGGATGGGATCCCCGCCGCATCGTACTTGGTGATCCCCAAAGGCTTGAACTTGTTGGGGAGGAGCAAGTTGTGAAGTCGAGGTGAGAAGGCGGGGAAGCCGTCGCCGTAGCTCGCGGTGGTCGACTTCTTCCGCCGCGACTCCTCAATCTTCGGCGGGCATCGTACCCGCCACCGCAAGGTGCCGAGGCATGGTCGTTCGCGTGGCCTAAGCCGCCGCGGCCGCCGCCGCCGCCGGCCCTCTCGTTGGCTCCGTGGTTGGAGCTTCCGCCGTCGCCGCCGCCACCGCCGTCGGGATCGTGGCCGCCGCCGCCGGCCGGAGCACGGTGGGGGACGACCTCGCGGTTCTTCGTTGTCGCTCGCGGGCGTCCGCCGGCGTTGGAGCGGGTGCGGTTGGGTTCGGCTGGGATGTCAGCTCGAGTACGGTTGGGACCGTTGCCAGCGCTGCGACTTGTAGCCTCATTGTCGCGTTGCCTGGCGGGGGGAGGCTGGTTGACCCTATTGTCGACTCGCATGAAGTAGGCATCTTCAGCAAGCTTGGCGATGACCTCCCCAGGGCGGATGCCCTGAGCCTGACGTGCGATCGCTGTGATAGACATGAGGCATTGCTCAGGGGTAGTGTGTACTCTGCTCTCGACTGCCTCGAGAGCTTCCGCAAGGTTGCGGACGGGGAAGTTATCGCGGAGGCGTCGGCGACATTCGCCGCGCTTCCAGTTGCGCTCACGTCGAGCGTCTCTGTTAGCGGTGGTCTCGTCTGCCGGAGCATCAACAGAGAGCTCGTCGGAGGAGATGTCTTCCAGGTACTTGTCCTGAGCCGTGCCTGAAGGTCCTGGGGTGTCGCCGGCAGCCATGAAGACTTGGCAATCAGGGGTGCCGAGGCTGGACTCAGAAACCGTCACCTCAGTTGGTGTGTTTGAGTCAGCCTGGGCGAGTGGTGTTCCCTCCTGGAACGGTAGCGAGTCGATGTAGGCGATGTAGCGTGAGTCTCCGCTTATCAGGTCAGTAGGCTTGCGGTCGGCCGCAGACGAATCCGTCGGCCGGTGTGGATGTTATAACCGGCCCCGCAGGCCGGCCCGATAAGGGAAGCTCGGTGGAGTTGTCCTCGGACTCGGGCTCCTCGGGGGTCCGACCCGAAGTCGAACTCGTAATCGGGGTTCGAGTAGAACTCGGAGAGAGGGCTGGAGTCCGAAGCGGGTCCGGGGGCGGTGTCGGAGTCGGAGTTGTACTCGGGTACAGGCTCCTTGCCGGCCGGGCGCGAAGAGGGAGCCCCCGTGTGGGCCCAGCTGAGGGTGCGGGGGCCACGCGTGGAGCGCTCACGAAGTGAGGGGACTGCCTGTGATGGCTGAGCAGCCGGCTCGCATGCGATGGCACATGGAGACGTCGAGTTCGAGTTGGAGGCGGATTCGAGCTCGAAGTCAGCGTGGTGGATGAAGAGCGAAATTTCGCCGAACTTGCCGGCGAGTTTGTCTGTGACAACTTCTGGAAGCGTCACGAATCCGGTCTTCGGGTTGGGCTGCATGGTCAGGCGGCGCTGGAAGGAGCCCGCGCCGTCAGCAGTGCAGACCCAGGCGCCGAACATGAAGGTGTCGCCACAGTTGAATGCGACGGTTGGCTTGAAGTGGACGGGAGCCATCGAGTTCGCCATGTGATCTCGGGTGAGAGCCCCTACCTGGCGCGCCAGCAGTCGGTGTTTTAGACCGGCAACCTACTAAGGGGAGTACCCGAAGTAGATGAATGTGACTCGCAGAGATCGGTAACTCGAAGGAAGAGACACGTGGCACACAATTTAGACAGGTTCGAGCCGCGAGGTGCGTAATACCCTACGTCCCGTATGCTGCGTAGCCTGGATTGATTGGGCATGATTACAAGATGGTGCAATAGTGCACCGTGATGAGGTTGTATGGGGTGAGATGATCTTGGAGATCGGTCCCTGCCTCGCCTTATATAGTCCGGGAGGCAGGGTTACAAGTCGGAGTAGGGAGAGAGTACTAGTCGAGTACGTCTAGGAGTCTTCCATACAGTGCAGAACATGTACAGCTCCCTAACCGAGTACTACTCCTGTGCAGTCCTTATGCTCCACACCATTAGATGGCATGTAGCGTAAGCCGGGTAGTCCCAGGGGCCCACCGAGTAGTCGGTCCTGGTACCCACCGAGGTAGTGGGCCCAGGGAGGTCCATACGACAGAATCATAGACCTCATCCATGTGCCAACTGAAAAACAGCTTGCCAATATCCTAACAAAGACTTTGGACCAAGCTAAATTTGCTCGTTTGCGAGGGGAGCTTGGTGTGGTTTTTCCTTTTTAAGCTTCGGTTGGGGTTGATGTACATATGCACGTTGCATTTTCATTTGTGTATCATATCATGTTTGCATCTTTGTATCATAGACTGCATTTGTATCAAATGCTTTAGAGATGTGGTTCTCTTGTATACTCTGATCACCATGATATGCTTGATATGAGCCTATGACTTTGCTAGTGATGCTCATGTGATGTATAGTTGTGCTCTTTATAGCTTTGGGATGTATATGCTTGTGGATGGCTTACTTTTCCAAAAATGCTATACATGATCCTCTCTTGTGACTTGGATGCCTTTCATGTTCAATTGTGCGCTTATGGCTATATCTTGCTTAATTTGTGCCTGGAATCATGTTCTTCTCATTTGGGGTCAAAGACCCATTTGTCAACATGAATGTTTAGCCTACTTGCAACCTTGTGGAGAAGCCTAAGCTTCTTTTTGCGGCAAAGGCACTTCGTATTCCATGCTTAATCCGTAAACCATGAAAATGGTATATGAAATGCTTGTGCTTGAAAAATGCTTCCATGTCAAATCTGCCTTAAATTCCTTATCTTGGGTGCTAAACCATTGCATGATGTTCACCATTGAGAAGTCTCATATCTAGAAGTGGACACATGGCTCGGTGGCTTTGACATGACATAATATACCTTATAGGTGTTTGTGATGACCTTGTGATAATAATTTGTGACGTTGCATGAAGTTTGTGGGCTATATGTTTTTGTGCTAATTTTGGCCATGTTTAGGTCCTATGCTCATGAGAGGGAATCTCTTTGTGAAAAATGCTTATTGTTGATTATGGCTATGTCACATGCTTATATGTCCCTATGTATCTTATTGGCGTTGCTTGTACTAACACTACATGAAAACCTGACTTTGGTAACGGGCAAACATAGCCTTTGGTAATGGGCAAAGTGTCCGTTACCGATCAAGTTTTAAAAATGAGCCAAAAAAGGTAATGGGCAAATGCCTGTTACTGGTAACACATATTCGTAATGGGCATCAAACAACGACCGTTACCATAACTCACCACTGGTCACGTGAAATGGCTGTTTCTCTGGCCCTACAGAGAACTTTGGTAATGGGCACCAAAACAAAGCCCGTTACAGGAACTCAACACCAGCGATGCATTTTATGAAACTTCGTCTCCGATGTCTCGACAAAATGAGACGGGTTTATTTCACACGTGTCTCGGCATAACTAGGATTCGTAATGGGCATCAAACAACAACTGTTACCACTACTAGTCACCAGTCACGTGAAAATCACTATTTCTCTGGGCCACAGGGAACTTTGATAACAGGCACCAAAACAAAACCCGTTACTGTGAAATCAATATCGGAGGCGTGTTTGGTGAACCTGCGTCTCCGATGTTTCGACGAACGGACCATGTTGTGGGGCCCACCGGTCAGTACTGGTAACTGCCTTTTACGGTGCCCGTTAGTTTGTTGGCATGTTTGTAATAGGTGTTCCAATTGAAGCCCGTTACTTAGTGATCAATGTTTGTAACAAGCTTCTATTAACGCCCGTTATAGATACGTAGGCCACCCCTACAATAACCTGATGCCTACTTGTCGGCTGCATCCTGGAACCAGCTAGGATTTGGCAGCCATCAGTGGTTGCATCCTGGAACCAGCCAGAATATGACTAAATTCACAGAAATGAGATCCACCGTCCAAATTCACAGAAATTCACAATTCACATGCATTATATGACAAAATTCAGCATCATCTCACAAGGAAGAAATGCATCTCACAACGAGGAATGCAATAATATCACAAAAATTCTTGGTCAAGGAGGAATGCAAAAATTTCATAGTCACCATACATAATCTGAGCCCACACAGTTTCATCAGCATGAAATTTTCCTTCGGCTGTGATCACCTGTTCTGTGAGGAATGTGGCAATTCTTTCGCAAACATCTGCGAGCAATGATTTGTCTAGAGGATGCTCATCTAGCCCTAATCTCTGGATATAACAATGTCACTAGTCAGCACACATGTAAAGGTGGTTACCAAACATATGCAGTGCAAATAAGCCAGAACTGTCCTCAGTTGCAGGTTTTACAAATGAAGATCCCAAGAAAGTACCACCATATGTGGGCCGCTTTCTTTTAATTGAAGCATGAGATAGGCAAAATAGAGGCCTCAGAGTCTGGATCCAGTAGGTTGTTGGTGGCACTGCAATAAATGTACAAAGAAAAATAGCGGTGATCGAGAAGAAATAAACGCAAGCTTTAGTACAAGATTCCAAAAGAAGGAAATATGTGGTATGTACCTTAACATCTTTGATGTGTTCCAAGGGGCCAAGGCGCAAGAACTTCTTTTTGCCGTAGTAACGTTCCCAAGCCCTACAACAAAACAAGCAACAATGGTTAGGACACTATTAATTAATATAATCTGTACAGTTTGTTGAGGAATGTTTGCAGGATAAGAAAGAAATAACCTACTCATTAATGATTCGCTCGAAAGGGTCAGTATTAGTATTAATTGTCTTCAATGAATCAAGATAGTAGACCTTCCGCTGCTTCGGAATGATCGCCACTGCAATCAAGTGGTTCGTACTGAGATAAGTGGTAAGCATTTAATTCTTTTTAGCATATAGTTTTAAGACATTGAGCATATAGGACACAGAGACAGCACGAGTGTTATTCGTGCTATTCAACGTTGTCGAGCAAAGGCATTCAGGATCAAGGAAGCCAACTGCTCCATTGTTCTAGTTTCACAGTATAACCAGCTGGACCAATGTTGTGCTTGCTGTGTTCCGGCTTCGGAGTTCTTTGAACTTGACACTAGCAGATGAGGCTTCCTTAGTTTCCTCCTGTTGACGTAAAATCAGCACCTCACGCCAAGCACACAGCAAGCCGGATTAGTTAGCTTCACACACGTGGCCCGGGCGTCGAATCTAGAAGCGTGCCAGTCAATTTTCCCTGAAACTGACAAAGGATGAAAATAGTTAGATAAAACCTGGAACTTGCCGGGTGGTACCAGACAGTTCCGTATTTACGGCTATAAAGCCAGTTAGAACGACATATAGCTACAAACAAGCTATCTGTCAGCAATTTGAACATCATTCGGGAATTGATAAAGCGTGTAAATAGAACACTGCAAAATCAATGACGTAAGCATGATGAAAAATCGGTCTTTATTTAAACAATCGTAACCATGACCAAATATCAAGGATAAAGCATGGTAAATTAAACAAAAGTGAAGCATGATCATGAATTTGCAGTAAACAAGCATGCATGGGCCAAAAGCACTAGTCTACCGCATGTCTAGGTACTTTCAATCCCGTGAAGTATAATATCAAACAAGTTAATCCACCGCATGACACAACTTGTTTGAAATCACACTACCAACCAAGAATAAATCAATCCACCGCATGATACAGTTTAAACATGGAAGGCTAAAAGCATACATTATTTAAAGCAAGCTCGTGAACATGTTTCACTCGTGATGGGATTGCCGAATACAGCTGTACAGCCGAATCGGGTTCTATGGTGAAGGAACAAACTATGCAAGATTAACGAGCTTGACCTGCAACACGTGACAATCTAGATTTATCTGAATTCGGCTATAGAGAACACATGACCCGCTTGCCACGTCAAGTCAAAGACTTGAGCATGCAACACATGGATTTCAAATGAGGTAGAGCCGAATCTAATCAATCTAAATTGGGCACTAAGAGTGTTACATGAACTAAACATAAAAAAGTGAAATTCATAGCAACACATGGTAACTTAATGAATCTATTAGATCTTGCCAAATCTAATAGAGCCGATAACTAGCTCCAAGCTTGATCTTACCCTACCGCATGACTCATGATCCAACAAGGAAACCATCTTGAACCTAGCTAAAATCCACCGCATGTACTAAGCATGGTAACAAGACTACTTGCATCACAGTTTAAATCCACCGCATGATACTAGACATGATACAAGGTTGCCGGTACTTACAGAGGTCGACGAATCGATGACTCCTCTCGAAGAACTCGACAACACGACTAAAAGGACTTGAAAGTTGGCACAGGGCCGGTTTGTTGTGAAATTGTTCAATCCCTATTACAAACACTAAGGGTTTATATTTATACCCTAGTTTTAACACGACTCCTAGTGGACCACGATTACAACATTTATTACCTAAATTGAACACCATGGCGTCATGGCCGTCTCGTATCCATCATCAATTCATCCCCATCTTTATATCCAATCCACGTCATCACACATTCTCGAATGCTTTCCACTTTCACCCGTGGAACAGTTCTTCTGCCGAATGACGATGTACTCCCGACCGCAGACGCCTCTACCGAATGCTTTGAGGAAAACCTCCTGCCGAATGGTGCTCTTCCGCCAAATTTGGCTCACATGTCAGTCTCATCCTTGTACCAATTTTTGGTGTTAACATATGCCCCTTCAATTACGGGATAAAAGGTGATTTTATTCCGGATTTGACCATAAATACTCAACGCCTCCAGGCCAAATATGTTCAACACCCGTTCTTTCCTCCTTTAAACCGTTGGAGCCTTCGTCTAGATCCAAACCCTAGCTCATCAATTTTTCAAGCTTCAATCCTCAAATGGTGAACCAAGACCAAGCTCTCCAGGCAAATCTTATTCTCCTCAAGCACATTCGGTATTACCTTTCTCCCCATCTCAAATTTTTCATTTCACCCTCTTTTGTTCTTGATAGGCTTTAGCCGCCGAAATCTTGATTCCTGTTGAGGATCAATCAGCATCTTATTTCCACGGGCCCGTAGGAGTTTCCGATCCCTCTGAGTTCATTGCAGCCGAATCCCAGATGATTCCCTCCAAGGCATCACTGAAAAAGCCTCACGAGTGGCAGGACACTTTCAAGAACTGGCCTGTGCTCCCAATTGCAGGCTGGAGAAATTGGTACAAGAGGGTACTTGATGACGAAAGCCCCAAAACAAAGAATTGGGACAACCTTCGTATTTCTCATTGCTTCGAATTGTCCCTAGCCAAAACACCCAAAAATGAGAGCCTTTTGATTGCAGCCCAACACTTTTGGCCTAACAGCGCAAATGCCTTTCTTTTCGGCCATGGGCCAATGTCTCCCACCTTGGCCGATGTTTACGTGATAATCGTCCTGAAAGTCACAGGAACTGTGCATTCGTATAAGTACAAGGGCTCCTCCAAGCAAACAGGAGCCAAAACAGGAGTTGGATACAAGAGATATATCCAAAATCATATGTCTGATGGCCCTCTAACTGATGTTGAATACAGAGCTTTTCTGAATATGTGGTTATGCAGATTTATCTTTTGCGGCAAAGCTAATGACCCAACCCTGAACCATATTGTGATGGACGAAGACCTGGCTGCTGGTACACCTATTCCCCTTGGGAAGTACCTTCTAGGAAGTGTCTATCATATGCTTCATCAAACCACCTATCTGATGGACACCAGCAAAAATATTGCCTGTGTAAATGGTCCTTGGTGGTTTGTTCAGATGTGGCTGGAATTGTACATGCACCAGATTGTTGCTATTAACCTCAACAATCAGCACTTCCCTTCAACCAACTACAAGGAAGGAGAAACCCAGAGTACCAAAGGCTGCCAAACGTATGGAAAAGCTACTTCCACTGTGTCTATCAACAAAGACATTGGCCAACTATTTGAGCTCTTCTTCAGAGGTTTTATCAATCCTTTTTGGTTTCCATATCTGGACAACAACAACTTGACTCTTTCTTGTGAATTTAGTTTTGAAACTGGATGTAATGATGTACATTCCATAGCAATCTTCAATGCTTTCATTCATCCCTCTATTCTGCCAGCAGAATTCTGTGGAGGAAGGCTGGTTCAGAGTACCTTTGAGTACTACTAGCCAAACATGATGGCCAGGCAATTAGGATGTGGCCAAGTGCCCCCAATGTTATTTCTCCATGAATTTCTCAAGCCCAGAGAGGATATCAAGGAATCCATATAAGCAAGAAGGTTTTTTGTATATAAATGCAGCACGACTTTTTATACACCCAAGCCCTTTGTGCCAATAACATTAGCTCATCCTTCTTTCATCCTTTGGTGGCAATAACTTCATGATCGCATTTTCAACATGCCAGTACACTCTCTATGTCTTGAACTAACGCCTGACTTCCAACCAACTTCAGAGGTAATATGTTCATCTCCTTTTCTTACATCTGTTTTTAATCACACTCCTCCTTACTGATCATGATTCTGTCATTCTGCAGGATACAGTGCCTGCCCCACTTGCCAGGACAATCCTCTATAAGATTGAAGGCCCAATCTCTGCTTTGGGATGTCGATCCCCTAGTCTAGCTCAACTGATGTCTAGCCATGCCATGCTAGATCCAACTCTCATCAGGCCAGCTTCTGACAAAAGGAATGCCCCATCTCTGATTGCTTCGTAAACTGACAAGAAAAGAACAAGCAAAAAGCTACTTATTCAGGTCAGAACACCTTCCCCTCCTGAACATAATGCCATTCTTCATTCTGATCACCTTTATCTTTACATGATTTCAGACCAAAACACAACAACCTGTGATAATTTTCATCATAGATTCTTCCAATGCTTCATCAACTGGTAAAATTTTCACCATCTTATTCCTCAATCATTTTTCTTCATTGGCACTTACCCCCTACTTGTTAGGTGCAAAGGAAACTTTGGTGAGTCAAACTGTGGGGAGTTCTTCTCCTCATCATGATTCAATTCCAGCCTCACCAAGGATTCAACCATCTTCTCCTCAACCAGAAGTCTCAGCTCCACCAAGAAATCATCCTGTTTCTCCTCAGCCAGACATACAAGAGCCTTCCACTGAGCCTGAGAAGCTTCCTTCTCCTATTCGGGAAACTAGGAATGATGTGAGCATGAGCATCCATCTTTTCTATTTTCATCTAATAGATCATCACTAATTCGGCAAGAACTTCTTTTCAGGAGAAAACTGTGTCATCACCCAGTTATTCCTTTGTTGTGGATGATTTGGTTGCCGAAAAAGGAGATGAAGCATCTTCTAGCCAAGCTTTATCAGAGGAAAATCAAGCAAAGCTGAAGCAAATCCTCTCCTTGCTGCAAAGGAACATCCAAGACCAAGTCAGGGATGCTGATCTTGTAAGAGAAGCGCTTGAACTCATCGATCAGGGTCTCCCTGCTGATATCAAGGCTTCTTTAGAACCAGTTTCTCAATTGGATAATCACTTTGCAACAGTAAAACAGGCTTTGAAGAACCAATCCTCCCAACCAGCTGTGGAACAAAGGAGAGCTACGGCCAAGCAATCCGTGAAAGATTTGTATGCTCAAATTTAGAACAATAAGGAATTGCTAGCCAAATTGCAGCCTGCACTCGAGCTGAAGAAAACCAGAAAAGCTGCATTGGAGGCTGAGCTGAGAACCTTGACAGCTGAGATTGAAGCTAGTGAGAAGAAGATGGCTGAACTTCCTGAATCAACGGACAAAATACGAAAGGAAGCTTTAGCAGCCCTGAATGCAGAAAGGCAGCTCAAGACAAAGCTGTCTTCCTGTCTAAAACCCAAGAGGCTGATCAGAAATTGCTAGAGAATATCAACAAGATCATATCAGATGCCGCTAATGTAATCTCAAAATACTTGGGTGTGTAACTGTAACAAACAATTTGTAGTCGAATGCTTCTTCAACTCTGTAGTTTCACTCTCTGTTAATCTTTGTTCTCCATATTTGTTTTGCCTTATTTTGATGAGTAGCCTCTGGATGATTCATTCGGCAATTCTGACCATAACAGTGTCAGACCCGAAAAACGACCCAACTGCAACATAGCTGAATCTTAACAAGTCAAACCGAATATGACTCAGCATGAATCCCAAATGACTTGGCGACCATTCAGTCGAAGTAGTCTCTCCACTTTCCAAATTTCTTGGGATATGCGCCACGATCTCCGGCCACGATCTCTACATCAGTTCCGTAAATAAGGACTTCGGGTGCCCCTAACCTTTCACCAAATCCTCTGCTTCCCAAGCCTCTGCTAGCTCGAGCTCTTTCTCTTCAAGCACTAGTACTCCAAGAGCTTCATGGCCAACAACGGCAACAAGCGTCCGGCCAACGACGAGGCTGAAGGGAGCCGCGCCGGCGCTCGTCGGAGGTGGTGATTGTCGGCTTCTTCACAAGCTTCTTTTAGATCTTGTTTCATCCCTGACGATTTTCTTTGCGCTTTCAGGCTCATCCGATGGAACCCCGCTCCTGTTCTAGCTACAGCTCCGGTCATGGCGGGTGACTCCTCGAGGACATCCAGCCGATACTACTCCTCCGGGTCTTCTAGCAGGGACTTGCGCTATACTGACTATGACGCACGAAATGGAGATTATCTCCAAACATGCCAGGATTGCTGAACTCGAGTGGCAACATCAGCGCAAGCAGCTCCTCGAGGCCATCGATGGTAAGTCCTGCAACTTGCTCAATTTTAACTTAATCTTGAACAACACTAACTGTCGTTGCTCTATGACCCCCGCAGATCGTGATGCCGAGCTCAATCGGCTAAAGGCGCTGGCCGAGAAGCTGGCGAAGAAGGTGAACGCTCCCAGAGACACGACGGAAGTTCGCCTTGGCACGGTGGTAGGCCGCGTTGACGAGGTGGCCCTGCATGGTGTCCATCTGGGCACCGCCTTGGTCCTGGCCGCCATGTGAACACGCACCGATGTCGACTACTCCAGGCTGCCGCCCGGCTTCGATGGTGGCGCGCCGGAAGACCTTGGCGACATCGAGGCTGAACAGGCTGTTTGATTAGTTTGTACTAGGGGTCATGGAATCTCGGCAATGAAATGAAAATTTATTTTTTGTGTTTCTCTTTGTGATAACTTCCCTAATTTGTGCATACGAATCTTCATTGTTTTGGAACGCATTATAGAACCTTTCCTCTAGCCAAATACGCACAAATTTTTGCCCCTTGGCGCAGAATCCGCAGAGAATCCTCATAACCAAGAACACTGTTTTGTTGGAAAACCCTTCGCATCCAAGGAAAAACCCCCGTCGTTTTGTATTCTCATCAATGCACGCCGGCCAGTCATCACTCCGATGCATTTCCACTGCTAATAAAATAGCCCTCCGGTGCTCTACAAATCCACTCATACACACTTCCATCATTTCACTCCCTCTCATCTTCCTCCTCTAGAGAAAACCCCCAAAGCCATGGTGGACAAGGGGAAACACCATGTGAGGAGAACAACCTCCCATCAAAGAAGCAAACCATACTAGACTAATCTTCTCTTCCCATTCCTTTACCTTGATCTTGATTGCAATCTCGTGATTCATCTTTCTCTAATTTCAGCTTCAACCTGCTGCCGGAGGATATTTTCGGCACCGAAGAAATTCCTGAGCAAATCCGCTCTGACTCCTTGGCTGAAGAAGAAGACTCTACGCATGAGCAGAGGGCCAACCATCAACTACACCATCGCATTCGGCATTTAGAGCATGATCTACGGGACATCACCGCCCGTTGTTGTGCCGAACGCGAACGCCGCATGAGCTTGGAGGTGGTGATAGGTGGTGAGATCTTTATCCTCATTTGAATCTCATTCTCAACTTCGGATCCCGTGTTTGATGAGAATCTGTTCTTCTTCTTCAGATATGTCGAACAGGTACAAATACCTGAATTCCGCCTGGGACATTTTGATGGAAGCTGCAGAACACGCCAGCCCCCAAGGTTTCCGCGTCGCCGTCACAGTGGTCTTGGAGCAGCTGAAGAGGGACATGCCCAAGAGGAAAAGTGTTGAGCCAAAGAAACGAAGATACTTTCTCTTCCTCCTACAGGCCTTCTGCTTCCTGCAAGCCTTCTTTTGTAATCTTGGGTGGTTGCATTGTTAATATAAGAACCCGCAAGAACGTTTGTGATGCAAAAAATATTCTTGTGCTAATGGAAATACACTTTAGTATTGGCCATTTTCACTTTGTTGGAATTTTTGTTCTGAAGGTGGCTTCCTCCCGAATGCCGGCTATTTATGTTTCTTTGACCCTTGGAATAGCAATCAATGATCAACGTCAAAACTAGGATAATATTTCTTCAAATATCTCCCGTTTATAGCAGCAGTGAATTCTTCTCCCAGCAAAGTTTTCAAGATGTATGCATTTCCAGGCATGCACCTAACCACCCGAAAGGGACCTTCCCAATTTGGAGACCACTTACCGAATGCACTGTACTTAGTCCCAATTGGCAATAATGCTTTACAAACCAAATCTCCTTCTACAAATTTCTTGACCTTTACCTTCTTGTTATAGTACTTAGCAACTCGCATTTTGTTTTTCTCAATATTTTCCAAGGCCCTAATACGAATCATATGCAAATCTTCTAATTCATCCATCATTAAGTCATTGTAATCCTTGGAACATAAATCCTTTTGCAATATAATTCTCCTTGAGTCTGACTGCATCTCCTATGGAAAGATAGCATGATGTCCATAAACTAACTCATAAGGAGATGTTTGTGTAGCTCCGTGAGGAGCCATTCGGTTAGCCAATAAGGCTTCATTGAGTATCAAATGCCACCTTTTTAGCTTCTGATCAATCTTCTTTTGTATAATCTTGATCATGATCTTGTTAGAAGCTTCTGCCTGACCATTAGCTTTGGCATAATAAGGAGAAGAATTCAATAATTTGATCCCCATGCTTTCAGCAAAATCTTTGAACTCTGAAGATGTAAACTGAGTTCCTTGATCTGTTGTAATTGTCTGAGGAATTTCAAATCTGTAAATGATATGCTCTTTGACAAACTCAACCATATTTTCTGATGTCACCTTTTTCAATGGAATTGCCTCAACCCACTTAGTGAAATAATCTGTTGCTAAAAGCATAAACTTATGTCCCTTGCTAGATGGAGGATTTATTTGGCCAATCAAATCTATTCCCCATCCTCTGAATGGCCAAGGCTTGATAGTAGGATTTAGAGCTTATGCTGGAACTCTCTGAATATTTCCAAACTTCTTACAATCTTGACACCCCTTGTAATATTCAAAGCAATCTTCCACCATTGTCGGCCAATAACATCCAGTTTTCCTAATGACTCACTTCATTCGGTAAGCCGACTGATGTGCTCCACAAAGCTCATCATGCACTTCACTCATCATCCTCTTTGCTTCTTCATGACCCAGGCATTGTAGCAACACCCCATCCATGGATTTGTAATACAAACGTCCATCAAGAAGAACAAACTTTATGGTTTTGTACCTGAGCTTCCTAGAGACCTTTCGGGATGGATTTCCAAATAATCAGCAATTTCTTTTCTCCAATCATCTTCTGCTGGACCACTCCCAAAAGCATACACATCGATGGCAAACACTTCTTGATTCTCTCTATAACCCGAAGCACTTTGAGCTAGTCTGTTTTCCTCTCTATTGTTTTCTCTAGGAATATGTTGTATAATTACTAACTGAAAGCTTTTCAGGATTTCTTTGCACTCCTCATAGTAATTCCTTAGGATATCATTTCTGCATTCATATTGGCCATTCAATTGTTTTATAACTACTCTGAATCTCCAAAAATCTCAACTGAAATGGCCTTTGGCTCTCTAAAGTATTGAAGTCCTCTGAGCAATGCTTCATACTAAGCCTGGTTATTTGTGATAGTAGGTTGAATAGGAATAGCAAATTCAAACATTTCTCCCTTGGGTGAAATTAATAAAATACCTACTCCACCACCTTTGCCACATGAAGATTCATCAAAAATAAAGCCCAAGGAGTAATCTCAAGCAAATTAATTGATGAACCACGATGTTCGGTAATAAAGTCAGCAATAATCTGTCCTTTAATAGCTTTTGCCGACTCAAACCTTAATTTAAATTCAGACATGGCTAAAATCCATTTACCAATCCTTCCATTCAAAAATGTCATAGACAACATGTGTTTAATTACATCAAATTTTGAATATACGATGCATTCAACATTCAACAAATAGTGCCGAAACTTTGTATAAGAGTAATAAACACATAAGCTAAGCTTCTCTACAGCCGAATATCTTGTTTCAGGATCAAGCAATTTTCGGCTAAGGTATGCAACTACTGTTTCTTTTCCCTCAAATTCTTGTATGAGGGCCGATCCAATAGCTTGGGTATCGGCTGCCACATACAACTTAAAATACTTGTTCAATTGTGGAGGTACCAATACTGGTGGTTCCTTCATATATTCCTTGATTTCATTGAAAGCCTTCTGTTGTTCGTCACCCCATACAAACTTCTGATCCTTTTTGATTCTTGACAGTGGAGAAAAAGGCAACACCTTTTGTGACAAATTTGATATGAATCTCCTCACAAAATTGATCTTGCCAAGAAGTGACTGCAATTCCTTAAGATTGGTTGGAGTAACAACTTCGTCAATAGCTTTCATGCTTTTCTTGCCAACTTCTATTCCTCCCTCATGCACCAGAAATCCCAGGAACTCTCCGGCTGAAACTCCAAAAGCACATTTGTTCGGGTTCATCTTAAGCACATGTTTCCTAGTGCATTCTAGAGTTTTCCTCACATCAGCCAAATGTGATTCATGATCCAATCACGACATCATCATTATATATCACATCAACTCATGGCTCTTTGATAAGTTGCATCAGCATTTTTCAACACAAACGTCATGACAATCCACTCAAATAACCCTATATGTCCAGGACATTTGAAGGCTGTCTTTGCTACATCTTCCACTACCATAAAAATCTGACTGTACCCTATATTGCCATCCATGAAGCTAATAACTTTATGCCCAGCAGCAGCATCAACCAACAAGTCAGCAACAGGCATTGGATATCCATCCATAGGTGTTGCCCTGTTTAGATCTGTAAAGTCTATGAAACCCTCATGTTTCCATTTTTCTTGTAAACAGGAACAATATTAGAGATCCACTCTGCATATCTGCATGGCCGAATGAAATTTGCTTCTATTAATCTCTCAACCTCCTTTTTCACGTCGGCCAATACTTCATCCTTGTAAATTTTTCGGGGAGGTTGCTTGTAAGGTCTTTAACTAGGCTTGATTGGCAACCGATGGTCAACAATGGAACAATCCAAACCATGCATCTCCGAATAATTCCAAGCAGACCAATCCTTCTATTCTTTTAATAGCGTAATCAACTCTTCTCTGAAACCTAAATCCAAGTTAGTACTGATGAATGTCGGCCTTGGCTTGTCACCATCTCCAGTGTCTATTTCTTCAAATTTATCATCCGACATAAATCCACGTCCTAACTTCCCATCAGTTCCATCAATTGGATTCTCCTTTAAAAATTACTATAAGAGCCGACTGTTTGGATCGGCTGTTGATCACTGCTGACTGGTTCAACAGGACCTTCACCCCAGTCCTTGCCTGAGAATCAATCTATGCCTTGATACTCCCTAAAGGCTGGTTCCACGTTAGCCACGCTTACCGAATCATCTGCTTGGACAACTTCCACGTCGTCATCTACCCACTGAACAAGCTGTTGATGCATAGTAGATGGAATGCAGCTGTTCGCATGGATCCAGTCCCTTCCAAGCAGCAAGCTATATGCCCCTTTGCCTTCAATGACAAAGAATGTTGTAAGCAGAGTCTTGGATCCGATCATCAAATCTACATGTACATAGCCTTTGGTGTCTGAAGGATTTCCAGCAAAATCATTCAGAACTATGCTTGTTGGTGTCAAATCTCCAAGGCCCATGCCAAGCTTTCTGAATGTAGTATATGGCATCACATTGACAGCAGCTCCACCATCAACGAACATCTTGGTCAATGGCTTCCCGTTGATGTACCCTCTTAAGTGCAGCGGTCTCATGTGCCGATTCTTGGATGGCTTATCAAAAGTAGCTTGCTTGGCCAACATTAACTGTGCCATCAGTCCAAATTGCTCGGCCTTATCCATATCTGGCAATACCTCCTCCTACACAATTTGATTAGCTAGAGCCATGAATTCATTCGGCAAGAAACATACCATGCATGTATGAGACGAACGACCAGATTCATCAAGTTTGTCTTTTGTGCTCCACACTTGTTTCTTCTTAAATCCTACCTGCTTCAATTCCTGATTCCTCAAGCGCTGTACCCTTCTCTTTTGTCTTCTTCTTAAACCATGTGGGCATCACTGTCCCTTTTGCCAGATGTACCCATGATCTTCTTCTTCTTCATGATCAACCCACCTATGCTCAGCATACCTTCTCCTGGGGTTGATCATCAATGTTATTTATTTTTAGGCGCCGACCATCACTAGGATGCACCCTTCCAATTCTTTCATGGATGGATCGGCGATTGGCAGTGTCTTGTCTATATTCGGTATACATGTCGCTGCATTCGGGACAGTTATTCCGTGTGGGAAGCTTTAAACCCTCGTTCCAACAGTGTCTGAAGAAGGCACATCCCCAATGTGCACACTCTTGTTCTCGCATATATTCATCTTATTCCTTCCTATACATCTCTTCTTCATATCTTCGCTTCTCCTCTTCGTACTTGTGCTTCTGGTAGTGCTCCTTCTCTTACTGACGCTGCCATTTATTGAAGAGAATACGCGAAGCCACTCGGGGTTTAAAGGACTCACCTACTTCAATTTTACTATTCGGGAAGCGAGGCTCTTTCTTGTGAATCTGTTCAAATGTAACTTGTCGACTGGATCAACTGAGCCATCCTGCTTTGCCTTTTCCAAAGTCAAAACTTTCACCTTTTCTCCCTTTAGGCTCAACAGCATTCACCATGTTAATTGAGAACCCGATCATGTTCTGAGGGAATGGGTTACCATCCAATTTCATCATATTATCAAACTTCAGATGCCCCTTTGGATAGCTTTCTGAATCCTCACTCTAAAGACCCTGCATTCATTGATGGAATGAGAATTTCTGTCATGAATTCCACAGTACTTCTTATCTTTCACTCCATCTAGCCGAAGCATAGAATGCCCTCTGGCAATTTGATCCGGCCTTCTTTCACGAGGAAATCGGAGAGTTTATCTGCCTTGGTTACGTCAAAATCATAGGTGCCTTTGGCTTGCTTGATCCACCTCTGATTTACTGTCAATGGCTCCTTGCCCTACACTATCTCTGCTGTAGCTATTTCCTCTTCATCATCATATTCATCTCCTTGATCTGCCCTTTCGAGGAATTGATTGTAAATGTCAGCTATATCACTGTGCTTTACAAATCTGGAGTCTTTCTCGAAGCGATATGCTTGATTGCTCATCAATGACAGTCGGTGTGACAGCTGTCCAAGGTCGTCGAATTCCATCCCAAATAGCTTCTCCCTAATGGCTGGCAACATCCCTGCTACAGCCATACCTGCCAATTGATCATCCGGTATGTTCAGAGAGAAGCACATGCTTTTTGTCTCTCTGAATCTCCTGAGGAACTCCATTGGTGTTTCATTGTTCCTCTGCCTCAAGGTAGTCAGATCAATTAGCTTTTTCTCATTACTACCAGTGTAATAATGGGTATGGAACTTTTGATCCAAATCTTTCCAAGACCAGATTGAATGAGCAGGTAGAGAAGTGAACCATGTAAATGTTGGGCCTATCAATGACAGAGGGAAGTATCTAATTCTAAAGGCCTCATCAGCAGAAGCTTCCCCAAGCTGCATTAGGTACCGGGCTATGTGTTCCGCAGTACTGGTATCATCTTGCCCTGAAAACTTAGTGAATTCTGTGGGAACTTTAACCTTGTTTGGTAATGCTACCTTGTGGTACCATTCTGGGAAGGGAGGTGTATACACGTGTCCTTGATTCTTAGGCTTTATACCGAATTGATTTTGCAGCACATTGGTCATGTTTTGCACCAAGAGATCAACATTGGTGTCTTGATTCCCTGGCCCCCCAGCAGGCACCCTTGTAGCACCACCATACCCAGGATTCGGGAGAGCATCGATAGCACTATAGTCTATGAACTTTGAATACCCATTCCCATACATATTCCTTTGCAGCCTGTTACTTGTTCGGGCTATCCTGTAAGCAGAGACAGGTTGAACTCCAGTAGTACCGAATGCCATCTCACCATATGTGCGTGGATTAGGTATTGCTTGATGAGGGTTCTGCTGGATCGGTTGACTACCCACGTGTTGAGTTGGCTGAACACTCGTACTTTGCTGAGGCAGCTGAGCACTTGCATCTTGACGAGGTGGTTGGCCATTAGCAGCAGCACTTGACTCACCTTGCTCAAAATGTTTGTCCACACTTAGGCCAAAGACACCAACCATCATCTGTCGGAAGCTATTTAAAAATGCAGTGTTGTGTCCTGCCATTATTTCTTCCATAGCTTGTCGTATCATAGCGAAATCTTCTTGTTTCTTTGAAGTAGTAGTGGCATCAGTCTCCCCTGGCATCAGAACTCTTGGCATATCTGTCTGGAGGAATGGCACACCACTCCTATTCTTGGAAAACGACATCAGAAACTTCTGCTGGAACTGCTCCAAAGCCTCTTTCAGTATCAGTTGATGTTCTGAAGATAGTTCATTTAAGGTGACATCCAGGACAACTTGGATTTCAGGCATCTTGATCAACTTGATTGTCCCACCGGGCGTACCAAAAAGTGTGTTGACGTAAAATCAGCACCTCACACCAAGCACACAACAAGCCGGATTAGCTAGCTTCACACACGTAGCCCGGGTGTCGAATCCGGAAGCGTGCCAGTCAATTTCCCTGAAACTGACAAAGGATGAAAATAGTTAGCTAAAACCTGGAACTTGCCGGGTGGTACCAGACAGTTCTGTATTTACGGCTATGAAGCCAGTTAGAACGACATATAGCTACAAACAAGCTATCTGTCAGCAATTTCAACATCATTCAGGAATTGATAAAGCGTGTAAACAGAGCACTTCCGAATGTATGACATAAGCATGATGAAAAATTTGTCTCTATTTAAACAACGATGACCTATTATCAAGGATAAAGCATGATAAATTAAACAAAAGTGAAGCATGATCACGAATTTGCAGTAAAGAAGCATGCTTAGGCCAAAAGCACTAGTCTACCACATGTCTAGGTACTTTCAAACCCGTCAAGTATAATATCAAACAAGTTAATCCACCGCATGATACCACTTGTTTGAAATCACACTACCAACCAAGAATAAATCAATCCACCTCATGATACAATTTATACATGGAAGGCTAAAAGCATACATTATTTAAAGCAAGCTCATGAACATGTTTCACTCATGATGGGATTGCCGAATACAGCTGTACAACCGAATCGGGTTCCGTGGAGAAGGAACAAACTATGCAAGATTAATAAGCTTGAACCCGCAACACGTGACAATCTAGATTTATCTGAATTCGGCTATAGAGAACACATGACCCGCTTGCCACGTCAAGTTAAAGACTTGAGCGTGCAACACATGGATTTCAAATGAGGTAGAGCCGAATCTAATCAATCTAAATTGGGAAATAAGAGTGTTACATGAATTAAATATAAAAAAGTAAAATTCAAAGCAACACATGGTAACTTAATGAATCTATTAGATCTTGCCAAATCTAATAGAGTCGATAACTAGCTCCAAGCTAGATCTTAGCATACCGCATGACTCATGATCCAACAAGGAAACCTTCTTGAACCAAGCTTAAATCCACTGCATGATACTTAGCATGGTAACAAGACTACTTGCATCACAGTCTAAATCCACCGCATGATACTAGACACGATACAAGGTTGCCGGTACTTACGGAGGTCGACTGATCGATGACTCCTCTCGGAGAACTCGACGACACGACTAGAAGGACTGAAAAGTTGGCACGGGGCTGATTTGTTGTGAAATTGTTCGATCCCTATTACAATCACTAAGGGTTTATATTTATACCCTGTTTCTAACACGACTCCTAGTGGACCACGATTACAACATTAATTACCTAAAATTAACACCATGGCGTCATGTCCGTCTCGTATCCACCATCAATTCATCCCCTTCTTTATATCCAATCCAAGTCATCACACATTCTCGAATGCTTTCCGCTTTCACCCGTGGAACAGTTCTTTTGCCGAATGACGATGTACTCCCGACCGCAGACGCCTCTACCGAATGCTTTGAGGAAAACCTCCTGCCGAATGGTGCTCTTCTGCCAAATTCGGCTCACATGTCAGTCTCTTCCCTGTACCAATTTTAGGTGTTAACACCTACTGTTTCATGAACTCCTTCCACTGTTCCAGGACAATAATCGTGTGCCTTGTAAATGGCTCATGTCCTTTTCTGATAAAATCTCACCTAAGCTGAAATCTGAATTGTCTCCATGTCTTGGCTGCCATCTTCAAGAAAAGCTTGAGTGCCTGGGGTTTCGCGACTTCCTGGAACTTCAAGTGTTATTGCACATGCTTATCAAACAAGTCCGACTTTTCATCATTGCTTAGTTCTTTGATTTCTAGCAAGTTCAAAGGTATCTTTTGTCTAGCAACGAGCCCTGTAAGTGCCCTGAACCTGCGCTTTTGAGTCAATAGCATTGCCATCCCCTCTATGTCGACCTCAATGACTATCATTGTGTCACTAGGCCACTTTGTGGATGTCCTTGGCGCTCTACCTTGGCGCTGAGCCCCACCCATCTGGTCTTGTTGTGCACTAGCAGTGCCATAATAACCCTCTTCTTTATCTTGTGTCCTAAGTCTATAGTCCTCGTCTGATTTATCCTGTGAATTAATAGTCAAGGGAATTACAGTAACTACCTTAGCCCACTGTAATATCATTGGTTCTTGGTAAACTGTTAACATAAATAGAAATTTCAGTAACCAAAAAACTAGTTCAGGCAAAGCGACCAAACCATTTTAAAGAGCAAGATGGAGGCTGCCTCGATTGTTGATGAGGTACTTATTCAATATGCAGATGTACATAGAAACAAGAGCAAAACCGAATATAAGAGTCCATCTAAAGGGAAATGCTAAGTATGTATACCATCGACAGCTAAGTATGTCCACATGTACTTATAAAAATTAAGGAGCCACGACATACCCTGTAATTCCCACAATTAAAACTATATTTATACGCATTTATATAAAAATAAAAACAGACGCACGGATAGGTTGTATACTTGATTACCTTAATGCATGTGTGCTGCAAAAGCGCACTTGGCCTAATTCCACAAACTCGAGCAAATATACCAAATTACGTTATTACTAAATTGTTGTTAATTTTACAATTATTACCGAGTTGGTATAATGCATTTATCGAATTGTATAAGATATTTTTAGAGCGACATACCATAAACTCAAATCCTAGATTTGCCAATGACCTTCACACTGCAAGAGCGGAGGGACCTCTACTCCTCGTCGCTGCCTGCTCGCCGCCACGTCCTTGTCCTCACATCGTCCTCGTGGCTGGATTCCTCCTCCTCCTCCTAGTCATCGTGGTCGTCGTCGTTGGATCCCTCATCTAGTCGTCATTGTCGTCGCCGCCGCCGCTGCTGGGTCCTCCCTCCTCTAGATCTCGCTGCCAGAGGTGTGGTGCGCGTCACACAGGGCGTGGTGTGGCACACGTCTCAGCGAAGGGGTGTAGCATGGGTCGTGGTGTGGGGGGAGGTGAGAGGGATGAAGGCGAGGGGAGAAAGTGGTGGCGGCGGTGCGAGGGGAGAGTGGGAGGAGACTACGTGAGGGAGGTGTCCTTCCCTACAAATCTAGAGCGAGTGAGCTTGTGTGGGCCATAAAACGAGTAATGTAGTTCACATCACCAAGCAAACTAACTCATAAGAAACATATTCACATCTGACATGCATCAGCAGGGCACATCACCAAACTAGATTGTTGCTGCAAGGGAACTAGTTAGCTAGCTAGATGGCTTCTTTTGTGCTGCTGCCTCATGTTCAGCTAGCCTTGTCTCTAGTTTTGCAACTCTTTCTTCCAGCTCAACATTCTTCGTTAGAAGTTCAATCTTGTCGATTCATTTCTAGATATAGTCAATGTCATCCTGAGTAACAGCACGGTCCTAAAACAAAGGAAAAAATTATATTGATGCAAGCTTCATAACAGTTGTAATTTACAAGAAAGTTGTTTTAGCTCTAACTGGTTTTAAAACTTGCCTACTTCTCTTCAGCCGATTCCTTGAGCTTGTTGATTTCAGTCCAAATCATGTCAATGTCATGTGCAACAACTTCCTACAACAAATGGAAATTGATGCATTAGAACAATTGATCAGTGAAGTGTGAAGGTACAAGGACAAATCTGGTGCGTCATGGTTTCATAACTTGCCTCATGGTATTCAGAATCGTCGTCGGAGTTATTGCCGGAGTCGTCACCTCAATGCGCATGGACCGCTTCTTCCTTCGCGTTGAGGAAAAAAGACTACCTCTCCATGGCGGGCGTTGTTGGAGTCCGCCAACTTGGCCCTTGCGCACGTGTACGGGTTCCTCCCCCGGGCCGACGAAAAACTGGCCTCTTCCATGGAGCGCCGAGGAAGATGCACGGGGGCAGTGCCCTAGGACGGCTCCTCATCGTCACCGCGGAACCTCACTCTCTTGGCAGGGGCGGCGGACAACACCGAGGAAGACGGACAGAGATGTGGTCGTGGGGCCTCCTCCTTGCAAACAACCCCCCCTAGAGTTGTGGGCCATACCTGCGACGGAGGCAAGGCTGTGACGGAGACGAGGAAGGTGGAAGCCGGAGAAGGGGATAAAAGGCGAAAGGCAGGGGGGAGTGTTTATTAAAAAGTTCATATGCGCAAATGATACATTGATTAACAACCACTGGTGGCCAATGAAGCGGCGGGGCCAGGTCTGTTTGAACGAAGAACAATTTGATTTTCCCCTCTTAATCCACAATCAAATTTTGTATCACGTCTTTCTCAGTCAACCGTAATACAAATTTAATGATATTTGTATCTGATTTTTTCTAAAATCAACATCTATTCATTTATGACAAATTTTCGTATGTAATTCCATTTCTTGGATGTTGTGTATACACCTTATATTATTCCTTATAAGTACATCATATAAATAATATTTGTTTTACACAACCATTACTAATGAAACTTTCCATTTCGTAATCTTATGGTGGACATAAGTTATGTTAAAATTTCAAATGCATATGAGTTCGAACATGTTTTAAAGTGTGGAAAACTTCAATGTTGAAGTAACATTCTAAGAAACTATGTGAGAGATGTAGACATTTGTACACAACTATAATCTTTTGTTTTTGAAACCATTTGAATTTCTGTAGACAAGCTTCGAGACTTAAAAAATGTTGCCATGTCAATTTGTAGAATTTTTAGAACACACTAAGACGTTATTATAATTATTATACTGTAAACAAGAGATAAAAAAATCTAATTTTAAGAAATTTGGTTAGACAAGTGTGGTTGTTGATATTTTATTCAAATACTAAATTACCAACTATGAATTGTTCGTATTTTTAACGAATTTTATGGTGCTGTTTATGGGGTATAATATTTGAGGGATGCAAGTTTCAATTCAGAAAAATAGTGTCCGGCCCACGCGTTAGCGTCAGAATCCTATATAAAAGAAGATAACCGTAGCCTGCCTGACCGACAAAGGCGATGAGGGTAGACTAACCATCATCGCTAACAAGTGCTTCATTGTCCGAATGCTCCTGGCCAGCATCCGCCCCGACGATGGTGGTACACTAATTATTGTCGGCAACAAGTGCTCCATTGTCAGAAATGCACCATGCCGAATGAATATGCATCCGCCCCGACCCCTGCCCCCTTCTTCTTCCATGATCTGAGCTTCACCACCGCCACCCGCCTGTCCTTCCCCGCCGTCATGCACATGTCGCACTACGTCGATTCGTCTGGAGGTGCATGTGCGAGGAGCAGGATTCAAGGTTGCTGGAGCAGCCGCAATCACTCCATCGGCTTGGATCCAGTCGGTGAGCTAAACGGCTTTCCACTGGTCCCTTGCCCGCACTGTTGTATGGCTCGGGTGGTGGAGGGGCAGACGTAGAAGGTGTGAAAACCATGGTCGTCTTTAATTCATGTTTGCAAGGGACTCGGTGAGTAGTCTGCTGTGTCTCCCAAATCTGAGTTAGGGTCCTTATGTGCTTTTGATTCTGCAGTACACTGAGAATTGTGGATTTTATTGTTTCCATAAGGAGTATCTCCAAAAGCTGAAGGATTCTAGCGTCATTGTTTTTCAACCGTCGAACTGGGCAGACGCGGTCAATGAAGTAGTTGATTCAGTGGAATGTCAAATTAGGAGCGGCGAGCAGAGGCAAGCACTGGAGGACAAGCAGAGGAAGAAAGCACTGCAGAAGATGGACAATGTGATCTGGAAGATGAACTTGATTATTGTGGCTGTTGTTTGTCTAGTATTTGGATGTTTACTAGGGATGTAGACTGCAAAGAAGTAATTCTGATGTTAAAAGTGGTGCTTTTTCTTCATCTATGTGGATGAAGAATGAAAAATTTGTCACATATGACAAACTTAAATGTATGAATGAAGAATGGATGGAATGACAATTGAGTCAAAAATCTTAATGTGTCACACAACAGTAATTTCATCAATTCATCTGTGCTGACATTTCATTGCAGCACGAGGCAAAGGAAATGCGGATTAATAACACAAATAGAGTAACAAACTTTTGGCATAACTCTGGCATATATACACATTGCAATTCATTGTAAGCTGCTACCATAGACATTGCAATGCCTCCCAAAATAGGAGACATGGATTGATCTATCACGTCTCTTAGATCTACTAGTTCATCACAAGTTCAACATACACACAAGAGGAACATATTAACAGAGGATCTACTAGTCCATCACAAGTTCAACAAGTGTTAACACCAAAATTTGGTAAGGAGTATGACATGTGGGTCCAATTCGGAAAAGAGTCCGTCCGGTGGAAGGAAAGGCATCTTCGGAGATTTTCGGCGGAAGGATCCGCGGTCGGCTATCCGCTCCCGGTTCGGCAAAGGAACGAGAGAGCTGATTTTGCGGGATTGGACGGTGACGTGGCTCGATCAGAGGGAGCGAATGGATGGACAGGCGATCAAGTTTAGTTAGGTAATGTATCCATTCGCAGTTGTAATCAGCGGGGTATAAATACGACCCCTGGATGTATGTAAAGATACGTTCATTCCTCAATACACACCGGCCTTACGCCAAACCCTAGAGTCCCTTGTCGTGTCGTCGAGTTCTTCGAGAGGGCCAATCGATCCGTCGACCTCCGTGAGTACCGGCAACCTTGTATCATGTCTAGTATCATGCGGTGGATTTAGATCGATGCAAGTAGTCTTGTTACCATGCTTTGTGTCATGCGGTAGATTCAAGCTTGGTTCAAGAGGGTTTCTTGTTAGATCACGAGCCATGCGGTAGGCTAAGGTCTAGCTCGAAGCTAGTTATCGGCTCTATTGGGTTTTGGCAAGATCCAATAGATTCATTAAGTTACCCTGTGTTATCATGAGTTTTGCATTATGTTTTAATTCATATAACACTCTTTTGCCCAATCTAGATGGGTTTGGATCGGCTCTTTTCCTTTTAAGATCCGTGCAAGAGTAGGTTTCGCGTTTCGACGCGTGGATCTCGTGCTCTTCGATAGCCGAAACCGAATCGATCTAGGTTGTTACGTGTTGCGGGTTCAAGCTTGCTTTGTTAGTATAAATCTTGAAAGAGCCGGGTATCATGCGGTAGATGCGGGTTTTTGGGTTGCTTTGGAGCTAGTCATCGGGTGGATTAGATTTCCAATTCAGCTTGATAGATTCATTCACGTGGTAATGTTTGTTCCTTCTTCATGGACCCCGAATCGGTTGTTCGGCCGCATTCGGTTATATCTTCACGAGTAGATCACGTGCGTTATTTATGTTTTAAAAGACGTGTGCTTCTAGCTTTCCATATTTGGGTTGTATCATGCGGTGGATAGATCTATTTATGGAAAGTGGTGCGTTCTTTCATGCAAGTTGTATCATGCGGTGGATAGATTTGCTTGATGTCGTGCCCGACGGATCTTAAAGTGATTAGACATGCGGTAGACTAATGCTTTGGATCTATGCATGCTTATTTTAATACATGATCATGTTCGTGCTTTGCTTTATTTAATGTTAATCTTCATCGAGGATCGGTCATGGCTTTGCACATGCATCCATGTTTATTCAAAGATCGATCGTTGTCATGCTTACGTCATCCATTCGGCAATGTTCTTTTTTCCTTTGCGTTTACCCGAATCGTCATGGTTCTTTGACAGGTAGCTTCGCATAGCTACATGTCGTCTTGCTTGGCTTCTCAGCCGTAAATATGGAACTGCCTGGTACCACCCGGTAGGTTCCGAGTTTTGGTATTTAACTGTTTTCCCTTTTGTTAATTTTCAGGAAAAATTGACTGGCACGTCACTTTCTCTCTGCGCGTGCGAAGCTAGGCTTTTCGGCTTGCTGTGTGATTGGCGCTGAGTGCATATTTTGCGTCAACACACTTTTTGGCACGCCCAGTGGGACCAACAGCCGAATTGGTTCAGGATGCCTGAGATCACAGACCTCCTGGATGTCAGCATTGAGGAGCTTTCTCCCGGAGCGGCATCGGCGGCTCGTAGACGCCGTGAATCGGTTTCAACGAAGTGTCTCATGTCATTCAAGAAGAATCGAAGTGGTGTACCATATTTGAAGAATGGCACCGCCCAGAGTGCTTGTTGCGGGAGAAACCGACGCAACGACCCAACAAGAAAAGGAAGAATGCGCGCGGATCTTCCAAGAGTCAATGGACGACGTGCTCACCAAGCACAACCAAGCTTTCCTTGGGTCGCTCCAACGGATGATGGTGGCCCTCTTCGGCCGGGCGCGGGGCGGGCGTTCGGAAAGGCGTACGCCGGAAAGAACACCGTGGAGCCGGGTGAATCAAGCTCTCGGCCCGCCACCACGGGGCCGGTGCGGCGGCCCCCTCCTCGGAGCTCCGGAGCCAAGCGTTCCAATCTCCTCCACAGGGCGCGGGGGGCAGCCAGTTCAGCCTCCGCTACAGGCTTCAGGAAGTCAACCAATCCTGCCGCCACCACAGAGCAGCACGGGTCAGCCCGCGCAACAGCCGAATCCGTACCGGCCTACGTACGGGGACTTAGCGTTCGGCTCATACGGGGCCCCACTCGATCCCAGTCGAAGAATAGCTCCGTCCACCAACGGCTCCCGAGAGGAATTTATACGGCGGCGGCTATCATGAAGTGGGGAATTACGGAGCGTTCGATGCCTTCCCGCACCCGGGGGTACGCGCGCGGGCCGCGCGCTCGGGAGGAAGATGCCCTAGCTCGCAAGATGGCCGAATTGATGCGAAATCGGTTCGGCCTCAAGCCAAGGATGCAGGGCCCCACCTACGGGCCGCCGTTCCCAGAGTGGTACTATAACGTGCTCCTGCCACCAAGGGTAAAACCGCCGACGGAATTCACAAAGTTCTCTCGGGCGGGACGAGACAAGCACGGTCGAGCATATCGCTCGTTATCTCATGCGGTGGGGGGAATGTTCGGCCGAAGAGACGTTCGAGTTCGCTACTTCCCCGCCTCGGCCGACGGGTCCGGCTTTTCGGTGGTTCTCGTCCTTGCCGCCCGAGTCGGTGGCCGGGTGGAAAGATTTGGAGCGTAAATTCCACGCTCACTACTTCGCGGCGGTTCGGAGAAAAAGTTGATCGATCTCGCCACCCCGAAGCAAAGGCACGATGAAACACCGCCGGAGTTTCGAGAAGATTCGAGAGAAGTCAAGGGCATGTGCTTCTCATTGAACTTGCCGGACGATCGGCTAGCCGATATGGCCGTCGCCGGGATGTTACCGGCCGTGCGCGAAAAGCTCTTTGGGATGGAGTTTGAAAACTTGGGCCAACTATCACGAAATTATCCTTGATGAGCAATCGAGGCATATGGCCTCAAGAAGGACCCCAAGTTTGGCAAGCGGCACGACATCGCCGATATCTACAATCAATTCTTGGACAAAGCTGATTTGTTCGAGGATTCGACGACGAACCGGAGATAGCCGCGGCGAAATCATGTGGGGTAAAGAGCCTCTCACAATGAATCGGCGTTGGGTCGGACGGACCAAAGGAACCTATGACTTTGACATCACAAAGGTCGACAAGTTGTTTGAGCTCTTGGTAAAAGAAGGCCGAATCAAGGCGCTCGAAGGGCACTCTATGCTTCGACCCGATGGAGTCAAAGCGAAACGTTACTGCGGCTTTCATGACGGGGACTCCCATTCCATCAACGACTCGGGGGTCTTCGGGATGAGGATCCAAAAGGCTATCCAGGGAAGGGCACCTCAAATTCGATAACAAGATGAAGGTCGGATGGCCACCCCTTCCCGCGGAACATGCTCGGCTTCTCTCGTCAATGCGATAACGGCCGAAGAGAAAGGGAAAGTCAAGGTCCCGACCTCGGCCCGTGTCCAAGCAAGATGGATCGGTTGACCCGAGGCGCCGGGTGACCATAGAGCAAGTCCCGGGCGACGCCCCCGCGTTCTCAAGAGCCACATCGAGATCGGGGAATCGTCCAAGCCCAAACCCGGGGTGACGTCGCGCATCCTCCTTAATAAATGGCGGCGCCGGATGGAGAAGGAACGCTACCGGGAGCGTCGTCACGAGGAGGAGCAACGCGGGGGCCGAGGAGGAAGCGCGCGGATGGAATCGGGGAACGGCACGCGCGCGCGCGGAGCGCGCCCACGGGGGTGCGCCTTTTCGGGCACTGCCGGAATGAAGGCCCGAAACTACCCACATTAAGGAACGTCCCCGAATGCGGCGACAGATATGCTGAGTATAGGCAGGAAACTGCCAATCGCCGATCCGTCCACGAAAGACTTGGAAGGATCCACCCGAATGGGGATCGGCGGCAAAAAATTGAAATCATTGATCATCCCAGGAAGCGCCGAGCTGATCTCAGGTGGGCTGACCACGAGGAGGACGAGGAGGTCTACGTCTGGCAGAAGGGGCAATGGTGCCCACCCGGTCTACGCAAGAGCCAGAAGAGGCGGGTCCAACGCTTGAGGAACCGCGAGATGAAGCAAGCCGGGGTCCAGACGAGACAGAAGTGGCGCCCCAAGGACCAGCCGGAAGGATCAAAGCGTCAAGCCCCTGCATGCATGGTATACTTCCTCAAACGAGTTCATGGCTCCCGCTAACCGGGTGATGCGGAGGAAGCTTCCTTTGACGACGAGCGGCCGAGGAGATGATGGCGCGGTGGTGCTTGCCAAGCGGGGCCATCTTCGACAAGCCGGCCAAGAATCGCCACATGAGGCCGCCGTACTTGAGGGGGTACGTCAATGGCAAGCCATTGACCAAGATGTTCGTCGACGGTGGAGCGGCGGTTAACGTGATGCCGTACACCACCTTCGGGAAGCTTGGCATGACCCCGAGCGATTTGACACCAACAAGCATCATCCCGAACGACTTCGCCGGAACCCCTCGGATACCAAAGGATGCGCTCACGTGGACTTGATGATCGGGTCCAAGACGCTGCTCACCACCTTCTTCGTCATCGAAGGGAAGGGAGCCTACGGCTGCTTTGCTTGGGCGGGGCCGGATCCACGCCAATCGCTTTGCGTCCCATCCACTATGCATCAACGAGTCGATCCGGTGGGTGGACGATGAGATTGAGGTCGTGCGGGCGGACGACTCCGTGAGCGTGGCTAACATGGAACCGGCCTTCGGGAATACCAAGGCATCGATTGCTTCTCGGGGAAGGACGGGGAGAAGGTCTCGTTGAACCCGTCGGCGGTGACCAACGGCCGATTCAAGCGATCGGCTCTTACGATAATTTTTAATGGAGAACCCCGTGGATGGCACCGATGGCAAGGCGGGACGAGGATTCATGTCGGCCGATAAGCCGGAGGAAGTTGACATTGGAAACGGTGATAAACCAAGGCCGACGTTCATCGGTGCGGGTTTGCAACCGGACTTCGGGGGAAACTTAATCGAGCTTCTCAAAGAATATAAAGATTGCTTCGCACGGGATTACTCGGAGATGCCCGGATTGGATCGATCCATCGTCGAGCACCGGTTGCCAATCAAGCCTAGTTTCAAGCCATATAAGCAACCGCCCCGGAAAATCTACAAGGATGAAGTATTGGCCGATGTGAAGAAGGAAATCGAAAGATTACTTGACGCAAACTTCGTTCGGCCTGCAGGATATGCGGAGTGGATTTCCAACATCGTCCCCGTGTACAAGAAAAATGGAAAAATGAGAGTTTGCATAGACTTCGGGGACCTAAACGAGCTACCCCCATGGACGGATACCCAATGCCTATTGCCGATTTGCTGATTGACGCCGCTGCCGGGCACAAGGTGATTAGCTTCATGGATGGTAACGCGGGATACAATCAAATCTTTATGGCGATAGAAGATATCTCGAAGACGGCCTTTAGATGTCCTGGTCACATAGGCCTTTTTTGAGTGGATCGTCATGACATTTGGATTGAAAAATGCCGGTGCAACCTATCGGCGGGCCATGAATTACATTTTTCATGAGTTGATCGGCAAGACCGTGGAAATCTACATTGACGACGTAGTGATCAAGTCCTTAAGCCATGGCTCCCATCCGGAGGATGTGAAGAAAACCCCGGAATGCACCGGAAGCATGGTCCGAAGATGAATCCAAACAAGTGTGCATTTGGGGTGTCGGTGGAGAGTTCTTGGGGTTTTTGGTCCACGAAGGAGGGATTGAAGTTGGCAAAAAGAGCATGAAAGCCATTGATGAAGTCGTTCCTCCAACCAACCTCAAGGAGTTGCAATCATTGCTCGGCAAGATCAACTTTGTGAGAAGGTTCATCTCAAATTTATCACGAAGGTGTTGCCGTTCTCTCCGTTGCTTGAAGCTAAAGAAGGATCGAAAGTTCACATGGGGTGACGAACAACAAAAGGCTTTCGAGGAAATCAAGCAATACATGAAGGAGCCACCGGTCTTTGGTTCCTCCTCGGTGAACAAGCCTTTCAAGTTGTACGTGGCGGCCGATACCCAAACTATTGGATCGACCCTTATTCAAGAGTTCGAAGGGAAGGAACGGGTAGTAGCTTATCTTAGCCGAAAACTACTTGATCCCGAAACCGGTATTCGGCCGTAGAAAGATTATGTCTTTGCGTATACTACTCGTGTACAAAGTTTCGGCACTACTTGTTGAATGCCGAATGCACTTGTATACTCGAAGTTTGATGTGATAAAACATATGTTATCTATGCCAATTTTGAATGGTCGGGTTGGCAAATGGATTTTAGCTCTATCGAATTCGAGTTGAAGTTCGAATCGGCAAAAGCCATCAAAGGTCAAGTCATTGCCGATTTTATAACGGAACACCGTGACCCTTCGATTGATACGCTTGAAATTACCCCATGGGCTCTATTCTTTGACGGGTCATCATGTGGCAAAGGTGGGGGGAGTAGGGATCCTACTAATTTCTCCCGAGAGGTGAGATGTTCGAATTCGCCATTCCTATACAACCCACCGTCACAAATAACCAGGTGAGTACGAGGCACTTGCTCCGAGGGCTTCAATATTTGAGAGAAGCGGGGCCGTTTCCGTTGAAATTTATGGAGATTCGAGAGTTGGTCATCAAGCAATTGAACGGCCGGTACGAGTGCGAAGCGAGGCGGCGAGGAGTTACTACGAGGAATGCGAGAGAAATCTTGAAGGGCTTTCCACTGGTAACCTTACAGCACATTCCTAGAGAGCATAACGAGGAAGCAAACAGGCTGGCTCAGAGCGCCTCTGGTTATAAAGAGAGTCAAGAAGCATTTGCCGCAGAGGTGAGCGCACTGGGGATGGAACTCACAGAAGATGATTGGAGGAAAGAGATCGTTGACTATTTGAGAGATCCATCCCGAAAAGTCCCTAGGAAGCTCGGTACAAGGCAATCAAGTTCGTTCTTCCCGGATGACAATTTATTCTATAAATCATTAGATGGAGTACTGTTGCGATGCCTGGGTCCAGAAGAAGCCAAGAACATGATGAGCGAGGTACACGATGGGATATGTGGAGCGCACCAATCGGCCTATCGCATGAAATGGGTTATTAGGCAGGCTGGATGCTTTTGGCCGACGATATTAGAGGACTGCTTTGAGTATTACAAGGGGTGTCAAGACTGCCAGAAGTTCGGGAATATTCAAAGAGTCCCTGCATCAGCACTAAATCCCATCATCAAGCCATGGCCATTCAGGGGCTGGGGTATAGACTTGATTGGCCAAATTAATCCACCATCTAGCAAGGGGCATAAGTTCGTGCTTTTGGCTACGGATTACTTCACCAAATGGGTCGAGGCAATCCCACTCAAAAGGGTGACGTCGAGAAAACATGATCGAATTCGTCAAGGAACACATCATCTAACGATTTGGGATTCCACGGACGATTACCACCGACCAAGGGGCACAATTCGTGTCATTGGAATTCGAGAGATTTTGCCGAAAGCATGGGAATTAAACTTGTTTAATTCTTCCCCATACTATGCCCAAGCTAATGGTCAAGCGAGAGGCTTCTAACAAGATCATGATCAAGCTTATACGAGAAGAAGATCGACCGAAGCCGAGGAGATGGCATTCGGTACTCGGTGAAGCGCCGTGGGCTTACCGAATGGCCCCCCATGGAGCTACAAAGACTTCTCCTTACGAGTTGGTTTACGGGCATCACGCGATCCCTTGCCCGGGAAATGCAATCGGAATCGAGGAGAGTAGTCTTTGCAAAACGATTTGAGCTCCAAGGATTACAGTGGCCTAATGATGGATGAGTTAGAAGATTTGCATATGATCCGTCTCAGAGCCCTGGAAAACATCGAGAAAAACAAGCTGCGGGTCGCCAAATACTATAACAAGAAAGTAAAAGCAAAGCAATTCACAGAAGGCGATCTAGTTTGGAAAGCGCTACTGCCGATTGGAACTAAATACAGTGAATTCGGCAAATGGTCCCCTAACTGGGAGGGGCCTTTTCGTGTGGTCAGATGCGTTCCTGGTAATGCATACATATTGAAAACTTTGCTAGGAGAGGAGTTTTCCGCCGCAATAAATGGAAGATACCTGAAGAAGTATTATCCTAGCATTGAAATCGATCGATGATTATACACATCGACACGAAACGGCCCAGGCGCTCGGGGATGAGGCCGCCTTTAGAACAAAAATCCATGAACAAAAGAAAATGGCCAGTGCCTGATGCATTGCCCTTAGCTCAATACTACACTACAACTGGTTTCTTGCAGGATTACACATAGCAGCCCTAAAGGCCAAGTCCCCTAAGGGAGGGAAGCAGAAGGCGTGGAGTAAGAAGCGAAAGTATGGTTCAATCTTTTCTTTGCTTCTTCGAGGTGCTGCTCTCCCTCTTCGGTTGTTCCGGGACCACCGTGACGGCGACTTGGAACGCACGAGGATGACCATGATTGGCGGCCTCTACCAAGCTATCCCGAGCCGCCTTCGGGTTGCCGTACCGCATCGAGAGACATCCGGAGCAAAAGAATCAAGGTTAGGGGCAAGAAATCCGGATTGCAAACATGAAGGAGGGCGAGAGGCGTTTACCCCCTACTAGCGCTTCCCGGCGCCATACGACGCTCGCGTTCGGCTTGACGACGGACGGACATGTCCCCGAGGTCACGCTCCGGTGCCGGACACGGCGGCGCGGTGATGGATGACCCTTTGCTCGGGCGTGGCATCCTCCGCCTCAAGAGAAGAATCGGAGGAGATGTACTCGGGAGCATCTTCGGTTCCGATGATTTCTTCGGGAAGCAAATCAAGGCTGAAAGAGGCGGGAGGAAAAACATGAAGCGCAAGATCAAGCGAGAAGGATGAGGAGCGGATCGAGAAAGAACTCACTCCCGAATCGTACGCTTCCTTGACGAGCCGCTCCCCCGAGGTTGTTTACCCTTGTCCATGGCGTTGGGGTTTTTTCTTCTAGCGAGCGAGAAGAAGAGACGAGAAGTGATGGAGGAGTGTGCGAGTGGAATTGCGAGCACCCCACGGGCTATTTTATTGACCAAGGAGGCGCATTGGGAGTGATGATCTGGCCAGTACACACTGTTGGAATACCAAGCGGCAGGGTTTTCCACCAAGTGCGAAGGGTTTTCTTTGAACAGTATTTACGGATTGCCGAATTGGGATCCTTTGTGGATCTTGCGCCAAGGGGCAGTTGTTTGCGAGCGTTCGGCTAAAGACAATTCCCAGATGCATTCAAAGAGGACAAATTCACAGATGTAAATGCGAAGGGAAATATCACGGAACAAATGCGATTCCAAAAGTTCATCATATATTGCCGACATTTACACATCCCTAGTACAATCTAATCAAAAAGTACGTTCGGCACGGAGGCGGGGATGGGTAATTTCGGCAATAGCGTCGCCGTGGCCGTCGAGGCGCTCCGGGATGAGCTCGATCTCGTCGATATCCTCCGGCGCGCCGCCACGGAAGCCACGCGGCCTGGTGGAGTAGTCGACGTCCGTATGCGTCGCCATCGCAGCCGGCCCAAGGTAGTGCCCGGACGAACACCATGGACGGCCACCTCGTCAATACGGCGCTCCACCGCGGCCGGGCGCTCCGCCGGCGTGTCGCCGTGAGCGTTCACCTTCTCCGCCGGTGCTCCACCGGCGCTTTTGGGCGGGTTGAGCTCGGCATCACGAGCTGCGAAGGGCAAACAAGAAGGGATTAGCATCAAAGGCTGGACTAAATCAAGAATCGAACCATACCGTCGATGGCTTCCAGCAGTTGTTTCCGCTGGTCCTCCCACTCTAGTTCGGCCACGCCCGCTTTTTTGGAGACGGCCTCCAGCTCAAGACGAGACGCTTCTAGCTCCTCCTTGAAGCGAATAGCGTACGCTTCCCCCGTGCGGCACCGGGGAGTGGCCATCGGACTCCGAAGAGTCATCAGGAAGGGGCTGATTGGCCGGCGCGCGGGCGGATTCCACCGAATCAAGGCGAAAAAAGGGAGATGATTGTCAAGGCAAAGGAAGATCAAAAGGAAGATCGACAAGGAGAAGTTGATGATCATCACCGCCGCGCGCATTGGCGCTGCTTCCCTCGGCCTCGTCGGAGGCGCGCGGCGGCGGTTGAGACGGCGCACCATTGCGGTTTGGGGATGTGCACTTGTTTACAAGAGGGCCGAGAGATTGGCAAAGATTCGAGAGCTAGAAGGCCCGGTGGAGAGCTAGGGGCACCTATGGCAACATTTATAGGCACGGCAAGGTAATTGTGGCTTCGAATCGTGGCCGTGGATCGTGGCGCACGTCCCAATAAAATCGGAAGGCGGAGAGATTTCCTTGACCAACCCGCCGGCGGGTCGTTTGGAGTTCTAAGCCGAAACGCGCGTGGGTCGATGGTTTCGGCTAAAGGAGTTCAAGGTGTCGTTCGGCGGTTAGCGTTTCACTACCGAACGGGTCGTTCGGCATCACATCTCAAAGCACGCCAAGGAAAGGAAACAAATTGCAAAGGAAATATTACAAGAACGACCGGTCCGGTATACATCAATAAGAACATTCAAGCGTTAAGGAGTTTTGCAAGTGCGTGACGAACATTGGATACTATCAAGTGGGAGTTATCCAAGATCTCCTGATAGTCCTTTTGGGCATCGAGATAAGTCGATAGCTCGCATCGCACTGCTTTACTCTGGTAACAACCGATTCTGCCTCCGCTTCGGTCTTTGCTATCAATCCAGGGAGATCGGCTATTTTCTTCCCGGTCAATCTCCATTTCCGGCCGACGGGCTTTTCAATTCCGCCTCTAGAGCGCCTTTTACGGCGACTTTCGGATCGTAAGAGGCTTGCGGGTCGGCCCAAGGCATCCTTGTGGCTTTTTGCTTGGGATTGTATCCCGTTCATGGCCTGTTCGGCATCGGTTTTTTCCTTTTCAATGGCCGAACGGGAGCGCAATTTCCTCCAAGTACGCCTCAAGGGAACATAGAAGGGCTCTAAGTCGTAGATGGACGACGAGAAAAGCTCGATGTCATCGGGAAGTTTGCGACTAATGGGCTCAAACATCTCTTCAAAATGGCGAGAGATCATTGAGCCGATCTCGGACGTTCTTCTCTAGCCGGGCCGCGATTTCTTTGAGCTTGAGCAATACCTCGTCGGGCAACGGCCGGTTTACTTCTTTCATCACATCGGCGGTGACGGGCCCTCGATGGCGAGGCTCGATGATGACGGGGCGTGATCCTGAAAACAACACTGCCGAGGTGAGAATGCTAGCATCAAGGTATCAAGATTAAGAGCGGAACCAAGTACCTCATGAATGGTATCTTGAGCGGGAGCAATCGCAGACGGAGGAGGCGTCCCGAGTAGAGCCGAAACGTCCAAGTCGGGAGATGCTGGTGCAGCAATCAGCGACTCGTGAGTTTCTGGCTGGGGAAGAATCGGATCTTCCTCTGTTGGGTTGGCCATTGCTGCTTGGCTGATAGGCGATGGCATCCTGGGAGAACTTGGCGGCTCCAGTTGAGTTGAGGGATTCATCTCTGGAGAGCGTGCTGATTCTGCAGAAGGTGATGAAGATGAAACCTCTACTGGGATGGGCAATGCAACCCTGGAAGGGCTCGCCTGTTGAACCACTGGGAACATCTACAAGTGGTTCTCCAACAGTTTCTTCTGCAAATGTCCAAATGAAGGGATAAGTGCCAGTGCTCATCCTTGAGAAAGAACAGCAAAAGGTCATACCAATGGATGGAGCATCGGCAGGTATTGGTTCGAAGAAGGTTGGGCTGCGGTCCGAAATACACAATGATATATCAAGAACGAGTGACCCGTAATCGGGGAAGGTAAAGGAGTTTACCTCAACCAGTACTTTCTTGACAGTTCTCCTCCTTTTAGCGCTCGGAGGGGGAACCAGATGCAATCCTTGCCTCCTGTCAACAGCAAGGCTGGAAAGGCTGGGATCGGTGGTAGCGTACCTGTCCATCAGTTGGCGCAGGGTTGTAGATTTAAACCCCAATGCTGAAATCGGGCCTTCGGCATTATAAGTGATTACCCTGGCTCGAGGGGCAGGTACTGTGTTCTGTGGACAAAAGATGGAGGTCAGGACCATGAGTAAAAGTCTGATCAAGGGGCTCAGTGTGTTACCTCTGAATTCGGCAGAAAATCAGGCACCAGTTCTGCACAGAACACATGAACGGGTTCACTGAAGATGTGGTCGTGGAATTCTTGCCACCATGAGTTGAAGGTAGGGTGAGCTATGATTGCGGGCACAAAGGGACATGTGTAGACGGTGGGACTGCACACATAGTTGAAAACTTCTGCTGCCTTTGCATCGATTCTTTGATTTCCTCCCTGGGCTTGAGGAATTCATGCAGAAACAATCTTGGGGGCAGTGGCCACACCCAAGTTGTCCGGCCATGATGTTAGGCTGGTAGTACTCATAAGTGCGGCATTCTGCCTCCCTCCATTAAACTCGGCCGGTAATATACATGGGCGGATTATGATATTAAAGATTTCCGGGAATCTCCCATCTTGATGGGCGGGCTCAAAGGAGAATTCGACGGGGAAGGTCGGAGTGTCATAGCCTATATAAGGAAGCCGGAGAGGATTGGGGAAGCCTTTGAAGAACAACTCGAAGAGTTGGATGATGTCTGCCGAATGATAACGATTGAAGGCTGCTTCTCCATAGCTTTGGCACCCTCTCGGTGACTTGAAGCTCTCTTTCGGGGGGATTGGACCGGGGGAAGAACCTAGAGCTCAAGTCGACGCCTACGATCCGGTGCATGTGAAGCTGCGGCCAAATCGAACAAACCACCAAGGGCCATTGACACACGTTATCCTCGGGTGGTATACATTTGGGTAAGCTCGTCGATGAAGCATATGGTATACACTGCCCAAAAGGAATTTTCCCAGAGGAAGGCGGTTGCCGCTGGCCAGATGGATCGCCATTGCGATATGATTCAGAGTGGGTTCATTGGCCTTGCCACAAAAGACAAACCTGCATAACCACATGTTCAAGAAGGCTCTGTATTCAACTTCGCCAAGGGGATTATCTCTCATATGTTTCAAAATATAATTCTTGTAGCCATTCCCTGGCTTTACCCCTGTTTGGCGTGAGGAGTTCTTGAAATTCCAAGGCCGAACGGACCGGTGATGTCAAGGCCGGTGATCATGTACACATCGGCCAAAGTTGGAGACATTGGGCCATGCCCAAAAAAGAAGGCATTGACGCCATTGGACCAGAAGTGGCACGCGGCTATCAGAAGATCTTCATTCTTGGGCATCTCAGCTACAGATAACTCCAAACATTGAGCAATGCGGAGAGTATCCAGATTGGTCAATCCGCTCTTATCCGCGAGAATCCTACGGTACCAAGTCTTCCAGCCTGCGATTGGGGGCAAAGGCCAGTTCTTGAACGCATCTTGCCACTGAGGAGGTGGAGATAAAGCTACCTTGAAAGGAATTCTCTGAGATTCAGCGGCAATGAAATCTCGAGGGTCAGGATTCCCTTCAGGACCAAGATAGTAAGATTGCGAATTGGCCTCAATAGGAATCAGAAGGGCAGTAGACGGTTCCTGGAAGAGAGCGGAAGAAGAAAATCTCAGGTAAAATTGAAAACCTAATGCCGAACAAAGGCTTGAGGGGGTGAAATTACCTGAGCAGCTTGGTGCCGAGTTGCCATTGGAGATTCGAGCTCGGAACAAAGGGGATCTAGGGTTGGATGCGAACAAAGAATCCGGCGGATTGCGAAGAACGGTGTTGACGAGGTTTGGCTCAAGGATTCGTGGGCGGAGTCAATTGTGGAACAAAATTACTTTTATCCCACAATTGAAGGGGCATGTGTTAACACCAAAATTTGGTAAGGAGTATGACATGTGGGTCCAATTCGGAAAAGAGTCCGTCCGGTGGAAGGAAAGGCATCTTCGGAGATTTTCGGCGAAGGATCCGCGGTCGGCTATCTGCTCCCGGTTCGGCAAAGGAACGAGAGAGCTGATTTTGCGGGATTGGACGGTGACGTGGCTCGATCGAGAGGGAGCGAATGGATGGACGGGCGATCAAGCTTAGTTAGGCAATGTATCCATTCGCGGTTGTAATCGGCGGGGGTATAAATACGACCCCTGGATGTATGTAAAGATACGTTCATTCCTCAATACACACCGGCCTTACGCCAAACCCTAGAGTCCCTTGTCGTGTCGTCGAGTTCTTCGAGAGGGCCAATCGATCCGTCGACCTCCGTGAGTACCGGCAACCTTGTATCATGTCTAGTATCATGCGGTGGATTTAGATCTGATGCAAGTAGTCTTGTTACCATGCTTCGTGTCATGCGGTAGATTCAAGCTTGGTTCAAGAGGGTTTCTTGTTAGATCACGAGCCATGCGGTAGGCTAAGGTCTAGCTCGAAGCTAGTTATCGGCTCTATTGGGTTTTGGCAAGATCCAATAGATTCATTAAGTTACCCCGTGTTATCATGAGTTTTGCATTATGTTTTAATTCATATAACACTCTTTTGCCCAATCTAGATGGGTTTGGATCGGCTCTTTTCCTTTTAAGATCCGTGCAAGAGTAGGTTTCGTGTTTCGACGCGTGGATCTCGTGCTCTTCGATAGCCGAAACCGAATCGATCTAGATTGTTACGTGTTGCGGGTTCAAGCTTGCTTTGTTGGTATAAATCTTGAAAGAGCGGGTATCATGCGGTAGATGCGGGTTTTTGGGTTGCTTTGGAGCTAGTCATCGGGTGGATTAGATTTCCAATTCGGCTTGATAGATTCATTCACGTGGTAATGTTTGTTCCTTCTTCATGGACCCCGAATCGGTTGTTCGGCCGCATTCGGTTATATCTTCACGAGTAGATCACGTGCGTTATTTATGTTTTAAAAGACGTGTGCTTCTAGCTTTCCATATTTGGGTTGTATCATGCGGTGGATAGATCTATTTATGGAAAGTGGTGCGTTCTTTCATGCAAGTTGTATCATGCGGTGGATAGATTTGCTTGATGTCGTGCCCGACGGATCTTAAAGTGATTAGACATGCGGTAGACTAATGCTTTGGATCTATGCATGCTTATTTTAATACATGATCATGTTCGTGCTTTGCTTTATTTAATGTTAATCTTCATCGAGGATCGGTCATGGCTTTGCACATGCATCCATGTTTATTCAAAGATCGATCGTTGTCATGCTTACGTCATCCATTCGGCAATGTTCTTTTTTCCTTTGCGTTTACCCGAATCGTCATGGTTCTTTGACGGGTAGCTTCGCATAGCTACATGTCGTCTTGCTTGGCTTCTTAGCCGTAAATATGGAACTGCCTGGTACCACCGTAGGTTCCAAGTTTTGGTATTTAACTTTTTTCCCTTTTGTTAATTTTCGGGAAAAATTGGGACCGGCACGTCACTTTCTCTGCGCGCGTGCGAAGCTAAGCTTTTCGGCTTGCTTGTGTGATTGGTGCCGAGTGCATATTTTGCGTCAACAACAAGCACACTGAAAGAACACATTAACAGAGGAATAAATTAATTAAGCAGAGGTAGTCGCTGCCGAAGGAGCCCCACCGTCGGAGATGGAGTCGGAGCCGGAGTCGGAGCCAAACATGTCGAGGCCGCCATCATCGCCACCGTTGTCGTCGACGGGGGCGAACAATCCTCCCTCCAGGTCCCCAACCAAGACATTGATCTTGAAGGCGTAATCCTTCATGGTCGTCTGTAGTGGATGACTAGGTGGTTGGACCCTGAGATGAACGGCCACCTTTTGAAGTTTCACGAAACCCTCATGGAACAACTTCTCTAACCAAGAGGCATCCTCAGGACTTAGTGCAGGATCACGCACGACCGCCATGTGCTGCAGCACCACCTTGCGTCGGGACGGCTTCACCTCCTAGGGCGGGGGCGGCTTCACTTCCTCTGGCAGGGGCGGCTTCACCTTGGCAGGCGTGGGCGGCGGCATCTCCTCGGGCGGAGGCGGCAGCACCTTCTCAGGCTCGGCAGGAGGGGGCGGCTGTTGGCGTTTTTTACGTCATTACTAAATTTGCAACGACATCAGAAAGCATGTTGGTATACTATACGATCACAGATAAATCCTGAAGCGCATGGACACCGTTGTAGCTTTCACCTAGGAGTATTCCAAGGTATCGATTTCCTCAAGGAACGAGAAGTATAGAGAACCTGAACTAATTCGTCTGGGGGTATGGTGACGAAGGATAAAAAGGAAAGTGTAGATTTCAGGTAGAGAGGGGATAAATAATGAAATTTGAGACTCGTGAGGGTCATAGATAGAATCAAGACACAACTTGTCACTCGTTGGGGCTAGAGGGAAAATGGCCACGGAAAGGGATGAGAAGGGGGACCTGATGTCGTAACTCCTACCTATAGGAACTAACGTGGTGGACTACAAAGCCTGTCTGGAGCTATCACCTCCCTAGGGTACCACAACAATTCCATTGAACCGAGAAGCATTCCAAGGTACCGGAAAATCTAGACACCGCATCTACACTAACCAAGCACTACTTTACTCGAGCTCAAAGCAAAGCAATCACGATAAGTAGAAACTACTTAAACCACAATCGAGGAACCTAAGAGCGGATAATGAAATGACTTGAGACTTAGTTACGAATCCGAACTTACAATGTATCCCGGGTGTGGACGACTGATGGTGTACCGCACCCGCTGAGGTACAAGAAGAAGACTGACTACGACTTCTACTCCAACACTCAACTCTCTCTCCCTACTCTCAGAATGCTAACTTCCGGAGGGCTCCGCCACTTGCTTCTAATCACCTGTACCTTCTACGAGGTGTCTGGATCAATTTATAGCCCCAATAGGTCGGTGGCTATAGGAAGGAGTACTTGTAGGTGAGAGGGAGCTGTAGTGCTGAGCAAGGAGGTGCGGCCGTATCTCCAGGTGCGGCAGATCCTTTGGTCCACCGCCCATGGACTTGGACGACCCTGATCACTGCTCCTGAGGCGGTTGTAGGTCGGCTCCTTGGGTCGGTTTCGCCTGGCACGCAAGTTGATAGGTGCGGCCGTTGCGGGCGCACCTACCCAATTACCGTGTGAGGCACCGACAGTGTTGAGGGACGTCCAGGATCACTCCTTGATGGCAGTTGTAGTGGTTAAGTGCGGGTCCATCGATCCAAGTGCTTCTAATCTTAGCCTTTTCATCCAACTGACATAGAATCAATGTTTGTCGTCCATCCAAGGCTGGTTCGTAGGATTGTTGGTGTCATGGACACGAGACGTGGCATTTGGTAGGTGCGGGCGCACCTAGAGGTGCGATTGGCCCTAGCCCTGGCCAAGTGGGGCCGGCTGTGAGAAGCTGTGTTGCGGCCGAGCTTGGCTAAGCTGCGGCCGGACGTGGCTAGTTGCGGCCGGACCTGGCCAGGTGCGGCCGGCCTTGCACCATTGCTTTGGTGCACTCTGTTAACACCAAAATTTGGTAAGGAGTCTGACTTGTGGGTCCAACTCGGTGAGAAATCCGTCCGGCGGAAGGAAGGTTTCTTCAGATGCATTCGGCAGAGAAATCCGCGGTCGGCTATTTGCTTCCGTTCGGCAAGGAAACTGTTGAGCTGATTTTGCGGGATTATATGGTGACATGGCCCAAGTAGAAAGGACGAATGGATGGATAAGCGATCGTGCTTAGAGATAAATTAGGTATCAAATCCATTCTAGGTCGTGCTTAGCGGGGTATAAATATGAACCCTGAATGTATGTAACAGATACGAAATCATTCTCAATACAAACCGGCTTTACGCCAAACCCTAGAGTCCATTTGTCGTGTCAACCTCCGTGAGTACCGGCAACCTTGTATCATGTCTAGTATCATGCGGTGGATTTAGATCTGATGCAAGTAGTCTTGTCACCATGCTTAGTGTCATGCGGTAAATTCAAGCTTGGTTCAAGAGGGTTTCTTATTAGGTCATGAGCCATGCGGTAGGCTAAGCTCTAGCTTGAAGCTAGTTATCGGCTCTATTGAATTTTGGCAAGATTCAATAGATTCATTAAGTTACCCCGTGTTGCTTTGAGTTTTTGCTTTATGTTTAAATTCATGTAACACCTCTTTGCCCAATCTAGATGGATTTGGATCGGCTTTATCTTTTTGATGATCCTTATGCGAATCGAGTTCGTACCCTTGGTTAAAACAGCACGTGGATCACATGCTCCTTGATAGCCGAAATCGAGTCGATCTAGGTTGTTACGTGTTGCGGGTTCAAGCTTGCCAAAACTTGTATAAATCTTGAAAGAGCTGGGTATCATGCGGTAGATGCAGGTTTTTGGGTTGTTTTGGAGCTAGTCACCCGGTGTATTAGATTTCAATCCAATTTGATAGATTTATCTTGCTTGGTAATGTTCGTTCCTTCTTCATGGATCCCGAATCGGCTGTTCAGCTGTGTTCGGTTATGCTTTCATGAGTAAAACACGTGCACAATTTATGCTTTAAATATTGTATGCTTTTAGCTTTCCATATTTAGATCGTATCATGCGGTGGATAGATCTGTTTGTGGAAGGTGGCGCGATCTCAAACAAGTTGTATCATGCGGTGGATAGATTTGCTTGGTGTCGTACCCGACGGGTTTAAAGTACCTAGACACGCGGTAGACTAGTGCTTTGGATCTATGCATGCTTGTTTATTACATATTTATGTTCGTGCTTTTACTTCATTTATTATTTAATGTTGTTCACCACGGGGATCGGTCATGGCCTTGCGCACGTGCATCTTTATCCAAATAAAGACTGATCTACCGTCATGCTCACGTCATCTATTCGGCTGTGTTACTTTTACCCTTTAAAAGCTCCCGAATGGTTTCAGCTCGTTGGCAGATAGCTCTTTATAGCTATATGTAATCTCACTTGGCTTTCTGGCCGTAAATATGGAACCATGCGGTACCACCGGCAAGTTCCAAGCTTTGGAATTTAACTACTTTGTCTTTTGTTAATTTTCAGGGAAAATTGACTGGCACGTCTTGTGATCTCTTCGCGTGTGAAGCCAGCTTGTTCAGCTTGCTATGTGCTTGGCGCAAGGTGCAGATCTCATGTCAACACATTTTTTGGCACGCCCAGTGGGACCACAGCCGAAAATCAAGATGCCTGACATCGGGGATATCATGGATGTCAACATCGAAGACCTCTCTCCGGAACAGCGGCAACAGTGCAGGATGCTGCGGATCAGTTCCAGCAGAAGTGTTTGCTGTCATTGAAGAAGAACAGGAGTGGTGTCCCATACTTAAAAAATGAGATGCCCAGGGTTTTGTTGCCAGGAGAGAGTGACGCCACGACCCAGCAGGAGAGGGAGGAATGCATGCAAGCGTTCCGAGATACCGTGGATAATGTCTTGAGCAGGCACCATAGATCTTTCCTCGGTGCGTCCAAACAGATGATGGTGGTTGTCTTCGGCCCAAGCATGGAGCAAGTGTTCAATCGAACACCCTTTCAAGGAGGCACCGTGGAGATGGGTGAGTCCAGTTCTCAACCGCCAGTGCAGAGCCAGCCAGCCCAGCCTCTTCCGCAGAGCGTTGGAAGCCAAGCCTTCCAACCTCCTCCACAAGGTGCTGGGGGCCAGCCAGTTCAGCCCCCACTGTAGGCCGCAGGAGGGCGACCAGTCCAGCCACCACCGCAGAGCTACAGGATTGCCCCAGCTAGCAACAGACTGCAGAGGAATTTGTACGGCGGAGGCTACCACGAGGTGATGAACTACGGCGCCATCGATGCTCTCCAAAATCCGGGTTACGGACCAACTACGGGCGTGTAGGAAGATGATGTCCTGGCTCAGAAGATAGCCGACTTGATGCAGAATCAATTCAGCTTCAAACCTAAAATGCAGGGACCTACCTACGCGCCTCCGTTCCCGGAATGGTATTACAACGTAATCCTGCCGCCAAGAGTAAAGCCTCCGACGGAGTTTACAAAGTTTTCGGGGCAGGATGACACGAGCACGGTGGAGCATATTGCTCGCTACCTGATGCAGCTTGAAGAGTGCTCATCTGAAGAGGTGTTCAGGGTCAGGTTCTTCCCCATGTCACTGATGGGTGCGGCGTTCCAGTGGTTTTCATCTTTGCCTCCCCAATCAGTTAGCACATGGAGGGAGCTGGAACGGAAATTCCACGCCCATTATTTCAGCGGCAGCACGGAAAAGAAGCTGATCGACCTCGCTACCCTGAAGCAGAGACACAGTGAGACGCCCTTGGAGTTCCTCAGGAGGTTCAGGGAAATCAAGGGCATGTGTTTTTCGCTAAATCTGCCAGATGACCAGTTGGCCGACATGGCCGTTGCCGGGATGCTGCCGGCCGTACGTGAAAAGCTGTTCGGCATGGAATTCGATAACCTGGGTCAATCGTCCCAAAGGCGTCGCCCGATGAGCAACCAAGCCTATGGTTTTAAGAAAGACGCCAGGTTCGGCAAACAGCACGACGTGGCGGATATCTACAATCAGTTCCTGGAAAAAAGCCGACCAACTGGAGGACTCTGATGATGACCAGGACGTGGCTGCGGCCGAAATCATGTGGGGGAAGGAACCATTGACCATGAATCAGCGCTGGGTCAAGCAGACTAAAGGCACCTGCGATTTCGATGTCACTAAAGCTGATAAGCTGTTTGAGTTCCTGGTGAAGGAAGGCCGAATCAAGTTGCCTGAAGGGCATTCCATGCTTCGGCCCGATGGAGTAAAGGACAAACGTTACTGCGGTTTCCATGACAGGAATTCTCACTCCATCAATGACTGCAGGGTCTTCAGGATGAGGATCTAGAGAGCTATCCAGGAGGGACATCTCAAGTTTGATAACAAGAGGAAACTGGACGGCCACCCTTTTCCCCAGAATATGATAAGCTTTTCCGTCAACATGGTGACAGCCGAGGAGAAGGGCAAGGTCAAGGTCTTGACTTCAGCCAGGGCAAGGCAGGATGGAGCAGTAGACCCAGAACGTCAAGTGACCTTGGAGCAGGTGCATGGTGCAGCCCCCCGCGTTCTCAAGAGCCATATCGAGATCGGGGAATCGTCCAGGGCCAAACCCGGGGTGACTACGCGCATCCTCCTCAACAAGTGGCGGCGCCGGTGAGAAAGAGTGCTACCAGAAACGAAAGCACGAGGAGGAGAGGCACAGAGCCGAAGAGGAAGCGCGCAGGAGAGATCTGGAGCAATATACGCGCGAGCAGGAGCGCGCACACTGGGGGTGCGTATTCTTTAGGCACTGCTGGAATGAAGGGTTGAAGCTTCCTACACTGAGAAACTGCCCTGAGTGCAGCGATAGGTACTTTGAGTATAGGAAGGAAACTGCCAATCGCCGATCCGTCCATGAAAGAATTGGAAGGATACATCCTAGTGAGGATCGGCGTCAAAAAATTGAAATAATTGATCATCCCAAGAAGAGACAAGCTGATTTGAAGTGGGTTGATCAGGAGAAAGACGAGGACGAGTACATCTGGCAAAAGGGGCAATGGTGCCCGCCTGGCCAAAGAAAGAGTCAGAAAAGGAGGGTTCAACGCTTGAGGAACCGCGAACTGAGGCAGGCAGGGATCCAGGCAAGACAGGTGTGGCGTCCAAAGGATAAACCTGAAGGGTCAAACCGTTCGGCTCCAACGTGTATGGTATATTTTCTGCCGAATGAATTTATGGCTCCTGCTAATCAGGTCGTGCAGGAAGAAGCGTCCCTGGACGATGAGCAGCTTGAGGGACTGATGGCGTAGCTGGTGTTAGCCAAGCAAGCCGTCTTCGACAAACCGGCCAAAAATCGACACATGAGGCTGCTATACTTGAGAGGATATGTCGATGGCAAGCCATTGACCAAGATGTTTGTCGACAGTGAAGCGGCGGTCAATGTAATGCCGTACACCACTTTCAGAAAACTTGGCATGGGCCCTATCGACTTGACACCTACAAGCATAATACTGAAGGATTTCACCGGGAATCCTTCAGATACCAAGGGATGCACCCACGTGGATCTAATGATTGGGTCCAAAACACTGCTCACAACCTTCTTTGTCATCGAAGGTAAACAAGCCTACAGCCTACTGCTTGGACGGGACTGGATTCATGCCAACTGCTGCGTCCCATCTACCATGCATCAGCAGCTCATCCAATGGGTAGATGATGATATTGAGGTGGTCCAAGCAGATGACTCCGTGAGCGTTGCAAATGTGGAACGAGCTTTCGGGAATACCAAGGCATTGATTGTTTCTCCGAAAAGACCGGGGTGAAGGTCCCGTTGAGCCCGTCGGCAGCGATCAACAGTCGATTCAAGCAGTCGGCTCTTATAGCAATTTTTAATGGATAACCCTGTCGATGGTACTGACGGCAAGTTCGGGCGAGGATTCATGTCGGCCGATAAATTAGAGGAAGTTGACATTGGAAGCGGTGACAAACCAATGCCGACATTCATCAGCGCAAACTTGCAATCAGACTTTAGGGAGGAATTGATCAAGTTGCTTAAGGAATATAAAAATTGCTTCGCCTGGCATTATGCGGAGATACCTGGACTGGACCGTTCCATTGTTGAGCATCGGTTGCCAATCAAATCTGGTTTTAAACCATACAAGCAACCTCCCCGGAAAATCTACAAGGATGAAGTGTTGGCCGATGTGAAGAAAGAAGTTGAAAGATTACTTGATGCAAACTTCGTTCGGCCATGCAGATATGCGGAGTGGATCTCTAATATTGTCCCTGTCTACAGGAAGAATGGAAAGATGAGGGTCTGCATAGATTTCAGGGATTTAAACAGAGCTACTCCCATGGATGGTTACCCCATGCCTGTTGCCGATTTGTTGGTTGACGCCGCTGCTGGACACAAGGTCATCAGTTTCATGGATGGTAATGCGGGATATAACCAAATTTTTATGGCAATAGAGGTTATATCAAAGACAGCCTTCAGATGTCCTGGTCACATAGGCCTGTTTGAATGGATAGTCATGACATTTGGGTTGAAGAATGCCGGTGCAACTTATCAGCGAGCCATGAACTACATCCTTCACGAGCTGATCGGCAAAATCGTCGAAATTTACATTGATGACGTTGTGATCAAGTCTCCGAATCATGACACGCATTTGGAAGACGTGAAAAGAACCTTGGAATGCACCCGAAAGCATGGTTTGAAGATGAATCCAAACAAATGCTCTTTTGGGGTATCAGCTGGAGAGTTCTTGGGATTTTTGGTCCACGAAGGGGGGATTGAAGTTGGCAAGAAAAGCATGAAGGCCATTGATGAAGTTGTCCCTCCAACTAATCTCAAGGAGTTGCAATCACTGCTCGGCAAAATTAATTTTGTAAGGAGATTCATCTCAAATCTGTCACAGAAGGTTTTGCCGTTTTCTCCATTGCTGAAACTTAAGAAAGATCAGAAGTTCACGTGGGGCGACGAACAACAAAAGGTTTTTGACGAGATCAAGCAGTACATGAAGGAGCCACCAGTACTGGTCCCTCCTCAGTTGGATAAGCCTTTCAAGTTGTACGTGGCGGCCGATACCCAAACCATTGGATCGGCCCTTATTGAAGAACTCGAAGGAAAGGAGCGGGTAGTAGCATATCTTTGCCGGAAATTACTTGATCCCGAGACCGGGTATTCGGCTGCAGAGAAGCTGTGCCTGTGCGTGTACTACTCATGCACAAAGTTTCGGCACTACTTGTTGAATGCCGAATGCATTGTATATTCTAAGTTCGATGTAATAAACACATGTTATCTATGCCAATTTTGAATGGCAGGATTGGCAAATGGATCTTGGCTTTATCAGCGTTTGAGTTAAAGTTCAAATCGGCAAAAGCTATCAAAGGTCAGATCATTGCCGATTTTATAACTGAACATCGTGATCCATCGATTGATTTGCATGAAATTACTCCTTGGGCTTTATTTTTTTATGGGTCATCATGTGGTAAAGGTGGGGGAGTAGGGATTCTGTTGATTTCACCCAGGGGTGAGATGTTCAAGTTTGCTATCCCTATACAGCCCACTGTTACAAACAATCAGGCTGAGTACGAGGCATTGCTTCGGGGGCTTCAATATTTGAGAGAAGCCGGGGCCATTTCGGTTGAGGTTTATGGATATTCAGAATTGGTAATAAAGCAATTGAACGGCCAATACGAATGTAAAAGTGAAGCGCTGAGGAGTTACTACGAAGAATGCAGGGAGATCTTGAAGAGCTTTCCGTTGGTGACTCTACAGCATATTCCTAGGGAACGTAACGAAGAAGCGAACAGGTTGGCTCAGAGTGCCTCTGGTTATAAAGAGAGTCAAGAAGCGTTTGCTACAAACATATGTGCGCTGGGAATGGATCTTGCGGAGGATGATTGGAGAAAAGAGATCGTTGACTATTTGAAAGATCCATCCTGAAAAGTCGCTAGGAAGCTCAGGTACAAGGCCATAAAGTTTGTTCTTCTGGATGATAATTTGTTTTACAAATCGTTAGACGGGGTGTTGTTACGATGCCTGGGTCCAGAAGAAGCTAAAAGGATGATGAGTGAAGTACACGATGGGATATGTGGGGCACACCAATCGGCCTACCGCATGAAATGGGTCATCAGGCAAGCTGGGTGCTTTTGGCCGATGATATTGGAGGACTGCTTTGAGTATTACAAGGGATGTAAGGACGCCAAAGGTTTGGAAATATTCAGAGGGTTCCTGCATCAGCGCTAAATCCCATTATCAAGCCATGGCCATTCAGGGGCTCGGGTATAGACTTGATTGGCCAGATTAATCGACCATCTAACAAGGGGCATAAGTTTGTGCTTTTGGCTACAGATTATTTTACCAAATGGGTCGAGGCAATTCCACTGAAGAAGGTGATGTCGGAAAACATGGTTGAATTTGTCAAGGAACACATCATCTATCGGTTTGGAATCCCTCAGACAATCACAACTGATCAAGGAGCCCAATTCGTGTCCTTGGAGTTCAGAGAATTTGCCGAAAGCATGGGAATTAAATTGTTTAATTCTTCTCCCTATTATGCCCAAGCTAATGGTCAGGCAGAGGCTTCTAATAAGATCATGATCAAGCTTATACAAAAGAAGATCGACCAGAAGCCAAGGAGGTGGCATTCGGTACTCAGTGAAGCGTTATGGGCTTACCGGATGGCCCCTCATGGAGCTACGAAAACATCTCCTTATGAATTGGTTTATGGACACCATGTGGTTTTACCTTGGGAAGTACAATCGGATTCTAGGAGAGTGGTTTTGCAGAAAGATTTAAGCTCCAAAGATTACAGTGGCTTAATGATGGATGAGCTAGAAGATTTGCACATGATCCGTCTTAGGGCCCTGGAAAATATCGAGAAGAACAAGCTGTGGGTTGCCAAGTATTATAACAAGAAAGTAAAGGTTAGGCAATTTGCAGAAGGAGATCTGGTTTGGAAAGCATTACTGCCGATTGGAACCAAATACAGTGAATTCGGCAAATGGTCTCCTAACTGGGAGGGACCTTTTCGCGTGGTCAGATGCGTCCCTGGTAATGCATACATGTTGAAAACTTTACTAGGAGAAGAGTTTTCCGCTGCAATAAATGGAAGATATTTGAAGAAATATTATCCTAGTATTGAAATCAATCGGTGATCAACAGCATTGGGATTACATGCATCTGATACAGGAATAGCCGGCGCTCAAGAACGAGGCCGCCTTTAGAACAAAAATTCCCAAACAGAGGGAATGGCCAGTACCTAGATGCATTTCCCTTAGCACGAAACTACGTTACAACTGCTTCTTGCAGGATCACATCCAATGACCCTGGTGATCAGGACTTTAAGGAGGCGGGAAGCAGAAGGCCTGGCGTAAGAAGCGAAAGTATGATTCAATCTTTTCTTTGCTTCTTCGGCTGCTCCCTCTTCAGTTGCTCCAGGACCACCGTGACGGCAACTTGGAATGCGTGGGGGTGACCATGATTTGCTGCCTCCACCTAGCTGTCCCAAGCCGCTTTCAGGTTATTATACCTATCAGAGACATCTGAGACAGAGGAGTGATCATTAGGGGCAAAGATCCAGATGTGAACACGGAGTCAAGAAGGAGTTATAGACATTTACCTCCCACTAATGCCTCCAAAGCCATGCGACGCTCGCGTTCGTCCTGGCAATGAGCGGTGATGTCCGTGACGTCATGCTCCAGGTGCCGAACGCGGCGGCGCAGTTGATGGCTGGTTCTCTGCTGGGGCGTGGCATCCTCTGCTTCAAGGGAAGAATCAGAGGAGATGTACTCAGGCATGTCTTCGGTCCCGATGATTTCCTCAGGAAGCAGATCAAGGCTGAAAGAGGAAAGGGAAAGAGGAGGTAAAACGCGAGACTATATGAGAAAAACAAGGAGCAAATCAAAGGAAAACTCACTCTCGAATCGTGCGTTTCTTTGGGGTGCTGCCCTCCTGGGGCTGCTTGCCTTTGTCAATGGCCTTGGGCTTTTTTCCTCTGAGGACAGAGGAGGAGATGAGAAGTGATGGATGAGTGTGCGAGTGGATTTGCAGGGCATCTCAGCAGACTATTTTATTGACTGAGAGAGTGCGTTGGGAGTGATGACTGGCTGGCGTGCATTATTGGAATACCAAGCGGCAGGGTTTTCTTCCCGAATGCGAAGGGTTTCGTTTGAACAGTGCTTACGGATTGCCGATTCAAGGATCTTCTGCGGATTTTGTGCCAAGGGACATCTATTTTCGCGTGTTCGGCTCAAGCAAGTTCCCGAATACGTTTGAGAAGAAACAAGATTCACAGATGCAAACACAGGAAAATCATCGCAATGCAAGCACGGAAATTAAAAGTTCTTTATTTATTGCCGATGTCAAACATCCCTAATACAATCTAATCAAAGAGCCTGTTTAACACAGACTGGGGATGAGAGAGTTCGGCAATGGCATCGCCGTGGCCGTCGAGGCGCTCCAAGATGATCTCGATCTCCTCGATGTCTTCTGGTGTGCCGCCCCGGAAGCCGCGCGGCCTGGTGGAGTAGTCGACGTCAGTGTGCGTCGCTATGGCGGCCAGGCCCAAAGTGGTGCCCAAGCGGATGCCATGGGTGGCCACTTCGTCGACGTAGTGCTCCACCGCGGTAAGGCGCTCCGCGGCGTGTCTCCGCGGGCGTTCACCTTGTCGTCCAATTGCTCCACCAGCATCTTTAGCTGGTTGAGCTCGGTGTCACGGGCCGCAAAATACAAGATAAAGGTGATTAGCATCAAAAGCCAGATTGGATTAAAGAGCGGTTTCGGAGCCGTACCGTTGATGGTCGCCAGCAGCTGCTTGCGCTGGTCTTCCCACTCCAATTCGGCTATGCCAGCCTTTTTGGAGACATCTTCCAGCTCGCGTTGGGCCACCTCCAGCTCCGCCTTGAAGCGAAGAGCATCGAGTTCCCCGTAGGGCACGGGGGAGTAGCGGTCCGACTCCGAGGAGTCGTACGACAGGGGCTGACCTGCCGGCGCAGAAGATGGATTCCATTGAATAAGCCTGGAACAAAGATGATCGTCAAAAACGAAAGGGGATCGAAGATGAATCGTAAAAGAAAGAGTTGACGATCATTGCCTCCGGCGCGCACTGGCGCGACTCCCCTCCGCCTCGTCAGCGGCGCAGCGCCGGTTGTTGCTGCTCGCCATGCTTCCGGGATTTGCGCTGATTGGAAAAAGAAGACTTGAGATTGGCGAAGATTTGGGAGCTAAAGGCTTGGTGAAGAGCTGGGTGCACCTACGGTTTTCATTTATAGGCCTGGCGAGATAGATCGTGGCCTCAGGTCGTGGCTCTAGATCGTAGCCCATATCCCAAGAAACTTGGAAGGTGGAGAGGTTTCCTTGACCGATCCGCCGTCGGGTCGTTTGGAGTTCAAGGCTGAGTCGTATTCGGTTGACTGGCTCGGCTAAAAGGAGTCAAAGTGCCGTTCGGGTATTGGCATTTTTTGGCTATTGATTACTGAATGGGTCGTTCAGCGTTGCAATTAAGGACGTGCAGGGGAAAAGGAAAATAAAATTGCAAGAGCTGCAAGGACGACCAGTTCGGTCATACATCGATCAATACATCTAAATGTTTAAATACTTTGCCATTATGTTGTTTGGTGGATGTTCTCCATCCGTTCTTGATAATCCTTCTGAGCGTCAGACAAGATGGTGAGTTCTGCATCACATTGGTTTACCTCAGCTATGGCCGATGTCACTTCCTCTTGGATTTTCTCTATCAGTCCAGGAAGTTCGGCTATCTTCCTGTCGTCAGCTTCTATTTCTGCTGATAGGCTTTTCAGCTCTGCCTCCAGTGCGGCCTTTCTGGTGATTTTCAACTCACGAGCAGCTCGCAGATTGGCCAATGTCCCTTTGTGACTCTCAGTCTGAGATTGTGCTCCCTTTACGGCTTGTTCGGCTTTAGCTTTCTTCTGTTCAACAGCCGGACGGGAAGATACATTCCTCAGATCTCGCCTTATGGCTACATAATGAACATCCAGGCCAGAGATAGGTTCAAGTGAGGCCCTGACATCCTCAGGAAGTTCCTGGCTGATAGGTCTAAGCATGTCCTCGAAATAATTAAGGTCTCTGATCTGATCTCGGGGCTCTCTTTGCAGGCAGGCAAAAATTTCCTTGAGCTTTTCTTGCACTTCCTCTGACAAGGTTTGAGGCACCCTTTCACTCGTCTCGGCAATTGGATTGTTCCCCATTGGTGGGTTTGATGATGACGGAGCCTGATCCTGAAAGAATGACATTGCCGAGTCAGGGGTATCAGGAAATAAAAGATAACAGGATTAAGTGCAAATGATTACCTCATGTCTGACTTCCTGAACTGGAACAGGGTTTTATTCAGTTTCAGGGGAGATTTCTAGAGCCACTGGTGAAGGGGGTGCTCGTGGCAAGGCTGAAGCTTCTGAGTGAGAGGGTGATACAGCCTCTGGTAACTCTGAAGCTTCTGGCTGGAGAGGAAATGGATTCACCTCTGCTAAGGTTGATGTTTCTGCCTGGCCAGTGGGTGATTGAGCCCTTTGAGGACTTGGAGGCTCTGGTTGGATGGGGAAGTTCATCTATGGCGAAGTTGGTGTTTCTGTCTGAGCAGAGGGTGATTGAGTCCCTGATGAAGATGAGATCTCTACTTGGACAGATGGCTCAGCCCTGGGTGGGCTTGCATGTAGAGATACTGGGACATCCACAAGGTGATCTACCATTGTTTCCTCTAATAATATCAGATCAAGGGTGAGTGCCAGTGTTGATCTTTAAAGGAAGGAGTGATAAAGGTCATACCAGTGGGTGGAGCATTGGCAGGTTCTGAACTGAGGATTGCTGAGTTCTAGTCTGAAATCACATAAGATGGGATTTATCAGAAAAGAGTAATCCTGTGATCAAGAGAGAAGAAATTTTACCTCAACAAGGACTTTCTTGATAGTTCTTCTCCTCTTAGCATTTGGAGGTGCAATCAGAGACAGGCCTTGCCTCCTGTCAGCAGTAATGCTGGACAGAGTTGGATCTGTTGTAGCGTACCTAGCCATTAATTGAGCCGGGGTTGGTGATCTAAATCCCAATGCTGAGATTGGGCCTACTGCATTGTAAGTAATCTCCCTGGCTAGAGGGGCAGGCATTGTGTTCTGTGGGTAAAAGAAATAAAAATCAGGATCATGGTTAGAGGATGAAATGTCTGATTTGAGGAAAGGGATAATCATATTACCTCTGAGGTTGGTTGAAAGTCAGGCATCAGTTCTATACAAAACAAATGCACAGGCTCACTGAAGATATGGTCATGGAATTCTTGCCACCAGGAGTTGAAGGTGGGGTGAGCTACTGTTGTAGGGGTGAAGGGCCAGGTGTAAACAAATGGACTGCATACATACTGAAAAACCCTGCTGGTTTGAGTAAGTTCTTTGATTTCCTCTCTGGGCTTGAGGAATTCATGCAGAAACAGTCTCGGGGGCATCTGGCCACATCCAAGTTGCCGAGCCATCATGTTGGGCTGATAGTATTCATAAGTACTGTGGTTTAGCCTCCCTCCACTGAATTCAGCTGGCAGAATGCATGGGTGGATGATGATGTTGAGGATTTCCAGAAATCTTCCATCTTGGCGTTTAGTTTCAAAGGAGAACTCACAAGGGAGAGTTAAATTGTCATTATCCAAATAAGGAAGCCAAAGAGGATTTGGGAAGCCTTTGAAGAAGAGCTCGAAGAACTGGTTGACATTCTGCTTGATGAGAATGGTTGAAGCAGCTTCTCCATAGGTGTGGCATCCTCTAGTGACTTGGGTTTCTCCTTCATGAAAGTTGGATGAAGGGAAGAGCCGGGTGTTCAGGTCAATACCAACAATCTGGTGCATGTGCAGTTGCAGCCACATTTGTACAAACCACCAAGGGCCATTGACACATGCTATCCTCTGGCTGGTGTACATTTGGGTGACAGTTTGATGAAGCATGTGGTATACACTACCCAGGAGGTATTTCCCAAGAGGAAGGCGATTACCATTGGCTAAGTGTGAAGCCATTGCAATGTGATTCAGACTAGGCTCATTGGCTTTACCACAGAAGATGAACCTGCACAGCCACATGTTCAGGAACGCCCTGTATTCAACTTCACCAAGGGGGGCATCTTTCATATGATTCTAGATATAATTTTTATATCCGCTTTCTCGTTTCACCCCTGTTTGTCTTGTGGAACCTCTAAAATCCCAGGGACGAACAGATCCTATAATGTCAAGGCCGGTAATCATGTATACATCGGCCAGAGTTGGTGACATTGGGCCGTGACCAAAAAGGAAGGCGTTGACGCCATTTGACCAGAAGTGGCAAGCTGCTATCAAGAGGTCTTCGTTTTTGGGGGTATCGGCCGAAGACAGCTCCAATCATTGAGCAATGCGGAGGGTATCCCAGTTTTGGGTCCTGGCACTCTTATCCGCAAGAATTCTTTGGTACCAATTCCTCCAGTCTGCGATTGGGGGAAAGGGCCAGTTCTTGAAAGCATCCTGCCACAGGGGAGGCTTAGTTAAAGCCGCTTTGAAGGGGATCCTCTGGGATTCAGCTGCGATAAATTCGCGAGGATCAGAAACTCCCACAGGACCAAGGGAGTAGGATCTTGAATTGGCCTCAGTGCGGATCAAAAGCTCAGTGGAAAGCTCCTGAGGGAAAGGGGAGAAGAAATCTCAGGTAAAAATTGAAAATCTGAATGCCGAATGAAGCTTATGGTGGACGAATTTACCTGAGCAGCTTGATTTTGAGCCACCATTGGGGATTTGTGCTCAGAAAAGGCGATCTAGGGTTTTGATCTAGACGAAGACTCTGGCGGATTGCGAAGAGAGAGAACGGGTGTTGAACAGATTCAATTTGAAGACGTTGGTGGCTGGAGTCAATTCCGGAATAAAACCACTTTTATCCTGTAATTGAACGGGCATGTGTTAACACCAAAATTTGGTAAGGAGTCTGACTTGTGGTTCCAACTCGGTGAGAAATCCGTCCGGCGGAAGGAAAGGTTTCTTCAGATGCATTCGGCAGAGAAATCCGCGGTCGGCTATTTGCTTCCGTTCGGCAAGGAAACTGTTGAGCTGATTTTGCGGGATTATATGGTGACGTGGCCCGAGTAGAAAGGATGAATGGATGGATAAGCGATCGTGTTTAGAGATAAATTAGGTATCAAATCCATTCGAGGTCGTGCTTAGCGGGGTATAAATATGAACCCTGAATGTATGTAACAGATACGAAATCATTCTCAATACAAACCGGCTTTACACCAAACCCTAGAGTCCATTTGTCGTGTCGTCGAGTTCTTCGAGAGGGTTCATCGATCCGTCGACCTCCCTGAGTACCGGCAACCTTGTATCATGTCTAGTATCATGCGGTGGATTTAGATCTGATGCAAGTAGTCTTGTTACCATGCTTAGTGTCATGCGGTAGATTCAAGCTTGGTTCAAGAGGGTTTCTTGTTAGGTCATGAGCCATGCGGTAGGCTAAGATCTACCTTGAAGCTAGTTATCGACTCTATTGAATTTTTGCAAGATTCAATAGATTCATTAAGTTACCCCGTGTTGCTTTGAGTGTTTGCTTTATGTTTAAATTCATGTAACACCTCTTTGCCCAATCTAGATGGATTTGGATCGGCTTTATCTTTTTGATGATCCTTATGCGAATCGAGTTCGTACCCTTGGTTAAAACAGCACGTGGATCACATGGTCCTTGATAGCCGAAATCGAGTCGATCTAGGTTGTTACGTGTTGCGGGTTCAAGCTTGCCAAAACTTGTATAAATCTTGAAAGAGCTGGGTATCATGCGGTAGATGCAGGTTTTTGGGTTGTTTTGGAGCTAGTCACCCGGTGGATTAGATTTCAATCCAATCTGATATATTTATCTTGCTTGGTAATGTTCGTTCCTTCTTCATGGATCCCGAATCGGTACGTTGCTCACCGTGTTCGGTTATGCTTTCATGAGTAAAACACGTGCACAATTCATGCTTTAAATATTGTATGCTTTTAGCTTTCCATATTTAGATCGTATCATGCGGTGGATAGATCTGTTTGTGGAAGGTGGCGCGATCTCAAGCAAGTTGTATCATGCGGTGGATAGATTTGCTTGGTGTCGTACCCGACGGATTTTAGAGTACCTAGACACGCGGTAGACTAGTGCTTTGGATCTATGCATGCTTGTTTATTACATATTTATGTTCGTGCTTTTACTTCATTTATTATTTAATGTTTTTCACCACAGGGATCGGTCATGGCCTTGCGCACGTGCATCTTTATCCAAATAAAGACTGATCTACCGTCATGGTCACGTCATCTATTCGGCTCTGTTACTTTTTACCCTTTAAAAGCTCCCGAATGGTTTCAGCTCGTTGGCAGATAGCTCTTTATAGCTATATGTCATCTCACTTGGCTTTCTGGCCGTAAATATGGAACTGTCTGGTACTACCCGGCAAGTTCCAAGCTTTGGAATTTAACTACTTTGTCTTTTGTTAATTTTCAGGGAAAATTGACTGGCACGTCTTGTGATCTCTTCGCGTGTGAAGCCAGCTTGTTCGGCTTGCTGTGTGCTAGGCGCAAGGTGCAGATTTCGCGTCAACACACCCCTCTATGCTTCATTTGTCCATTGTTATTCTCATATCTGTGTACCTACAAGTAAAAATACCAACAAATCTCGTGGAACCTCATTAGTACCTAAAATGTGCATGAAGTTTGTTATATCATCCTCTCATTCTTGAGATAATGATAGTCGAATATTTGTTGTTTGGACCATCAACAAACTCCCCAACACTTCGTCCTTTGCTCGTCCTCGAGCAAAGACTAAACTCGGCCTCGACGGATCAGGAGTTGCATGATGTAATCACTAGGCAAGTACCTGCACACAAACTCCATGCTCTTTTTGCTATTTTGAAACGGTTGGTACGGGAGAAACTTAGCCTTACTTTACCTGTGGGGCTTTTAGCTTTCCACCTTGCTTCGGAGGTTGAAAAGTAATTGGTTTTGACTTTGCATCTTTTACTCCTCTTTTCTGGATCCTATCTCAGAGTTTTTTTTCAAAATTTTGCAAAGAAAGACAAGGTTCCTCAGATGGTTCTCTTGATCGCTCAGGTGGTATTTGTTACCTCACCAAAGGCTTTAAGCGAGCCTCAACTTACTACTTCTATGGCTTGTATGTGGAGCTTTGGGCAGGATAAGAGAGACTGACTTGTGCCCCATGATGTTGTTGAGCCAAAGACCGGATCCAAGAAGAAACTAGTCATGCAACTTGATCGAGATGTGCAAGTGCGTGAAATATTTCTGTGTTTTTTCTAAACACTCCTTGCTTTGAGATTCTCCTCTTGCCTTTATTTTGGAGGCGGGTCATGCTATACTCTTCTTTTTCTATGCTCTATGATCATATCACATTTTTTCCTATGCTTCTTGAGCATATACTTTTTTTCAATGACACCTCTCTCCTTTTGTAAGAATACAAGAAGAGAAATCTCTTTGAACTTTGGAGCATTTATTTTTGGTGGATGGATGGCATGTTTTGCGTAACTTTCGGTGTAGGAGTTAGCATTTATATGTGGGTGTATGTGATTTCGATGATGGAAGCACGAAAAGATTCTACCAAGGGTCACAACAATTTGTCAGAACTCAATGGGTCACAAGCAAGCATGTGTAGAAGGTTTATGCATTGATATCGACATATGGCTTTGGTAGGTAATATGACCATCGATGAACTTTCCTTGTTTTATTCTCAAAAAGAAATCATCCAAGATTTCACCCTACTTTACGATAGAGAAGATCAACATTTTCTCACCATATCATGCTAGTCAACAACCTAGATTTGGTCATAAGCATTTGCTTCCCACAAAGTTTTATTTTAGGCTCTTGTCTCAAAATATACCAACAAATTCAAAAAGGCATAGAGCACAAAGATATGCACTAGGTTCTTACAAAGTTTTATCATAGCAACCATTCATTGTTTCCAAAGGTAGAGAGGTTGGGGTGCACATACCATCGCACTTGGAGAAAGTGCGGAATGAGGTAGACAAATGTTGATTCGGACAAACCACAGGGGCAACCGACTTGTTCTAGTGAACTTACCTCATCCCTCGTCGATTAGTGTAGTCGGTGTTGTGCGGCACCATGCCGGGAGATCTCAATTGTGTGTTTTGACGAGCTTGGAAGATCTCCCCCACACTTTGTCTTGTACCTGGTGTTATTATTCAAAGAAAAGGATGGAAACAAAAAGGGAGGCTCTACTAGCTGAAGAGCTAGGAGCCTTTATTCAAATTCAAATATTTTTTGGTTTTGTTTTAAGAGAGCAACATGCAAGAGCCAACACCATCTTCAAACCAAAATAAGATTTAGTATGAAAGAAACTTACTCGGGGATACTCACATATCTCCCCACACTTGGAGTTTGCTTTGCTATGCAATATAACTCAAGTGTGCGGAGTTCAAGCTTCCTTGTAATACTTTCTCTCCCTGAATTACGTTGGTGTTGTAGTTGGTGTAGCTCTCATGTTTTAGGCATTGCCTATCCATCGGTCATTTCAATCTTCACCTGAGACGGTTAGCGACCAAAAGTACCCGAAGGACGACTAAACCTAAAAAGACATGCTCCGGCTTTTATTTGAAAAGGAAATCTGAATGGTTATTCAGGCTATCTCCCGATAGTGTTTTTTCTTGGGTCAAAAGCTCGACCATTTGAGACCTTCATCTTGCAACCAATCGAAATAATGAAACCATCATAGCTCTAGCTGCAAGGTTCGCACCAAAAATGACCACGAAATTTGCAATGTTTCTAGTAAACAAAAGCATGTACAACCTTCCTTTCAAAGTTAGCATGCACAAGGAAAATGAGAAGGTTGTAGGTTTCGTAAAGTCATTGGTAATGGGGCTTGATAACTCTAGAAACTTTTGTTGTGAGCATGGAATTTGTGATCCATCTAGTGTAAAACCTTCATGCTCGAGTCTGTTTTGAGAATCCAGTGTTGATGTCTCAAGAATCTCCATAGACCACACATATTCTCTTTTAACCTCATGTCCATGACATTGGAAATGTGTATCTCGAACCTCAAGATGATATGGCTGCTTTTCATGGTTGAGCACACTACTCAATACCCCTTCAATGGGTCTTCTGATGAGAATGAACGGTGGATCTCCCTTTGGGATGTCGAAGATATGATAATCTAGGAAGATCCCATACTGTCTGATCATTGTTTGGATGATTCTAAGGATTCCCTTCGTCTCTGTGGTTTGACCCAAAATCCATTGGAGACGCTTCTGAGAGAAAGAGAGGGGTTTGTCGGGAAAGGCCTCTAATACTGACGATTTACGAATGATATTGATACTAACCCTAGGGTGGTAGAACACATCCTGGTAAGAGAGGTTTCCTACTTGGCACGAGAGTAACTTTAGCTCGCTGAATGACTTGATGCATGACTTCTGTTTCTCTCAACCACTACCGGCTACTAATTGCGGAGACATATTCCAACCTTTGTCTCCGTCTTTCTACCTCGTCTGGGTTGGGTATGAGTACTTCTCTCTCGTGTGTTGAGTCTCTTTCCCTTCTCGAGAAGGATTTTTCCGTCCAATGTTTATCAAATAACTCATCATAAAACTCGTCAACCTCCATATATGGTTGGAATGGTTCATCGGTGAACCATGTTTTTGTTAGTGGAGTGCAATCCTCTATGGATTGGATAGTTGGGAAAGTGTGTTCCTCCTCTATGGGTTTTGGTTACGAGAGAGTGGTTGGCATGGGTTCTTCCTCTTCGTTGGGAAATTCGTCAAAAATCCTCGTGTAGAGATTGTTTTCTAGGATTTTTCCTAAAGTTTCCTTACACCTTGACAAAGTGAGATGAGCGAAAGATCTTCCAGAAGAAGAGTCTAAGAAAATTGCTGATTCTGGTTCAAGACCATCGCGAAAATGTTGCAAGAGAATGGGCTCTACGATACTGAGGTCTGGACCAGATTCTACGGTCTTCATAAATCTTGCCCATGCGGCTCCTAGAGATTTGGTCTTTTGTTGGTCAAAACAGATGACCACTCGTCGGAGTTTCACTACTTGGGGAGTCGGGAAGAATTTTAGGCAAAAATCCTTTTGTAAACTTTCCCATTCCCCCTCCATACTTCTCACATTGAGCGAATACCATTGTTTGGCTCTCCCCGTTAATGAAAACACAAAGAGTTTCCATTTCAAGGTATCCTGGCTCAATCCTGCGATCACAAGACACAAACAGAGTTGTTCGAACTCGCGCGGGTGGGAGTGAGGACTTTCATCCTTTTCTCCAGAGAAGCTTTGCTCTCGGACAATAGCTATAAAGCCGGACGTAGCTCATAGCTAAATGTTGTGATGAGATGTGATGAAGGTGGAGGCTCCAAATGTTCGCCCTTGGAGAAATATCAAAAAGGGTTGGATCGGAATCCATGAGATAAATGGGGTGACATACAGACGAACTGGGTCCGGGATCAAAACAGCTACTTCCCTGACAATGACACCGGAAAGCTTGTTGGCGTTTCTTACGCCATTACTAAATTCGCACCTGCATCAGAAAGTCTGTAGGTATAATATATGATCATAGTTAAATCCGCAAGAGCATGGATACCATTGTAGCTTTCACCTAGGAGTATTCCAAGGTATCGATTTCCTCAGGGAACGAGAAGTGTAGAGAACCTGAACTAATTCGTCCGGGGGGTATGGTGACGAAGGATAGAAAGGCAAGGGTAGATTTTGCGTAGAGAGGGGGTAACTAGTGAAGTCTGGGACTCGTGAGGGTCACAGATAGAATCAAGACACAACTTGTTGCTCGTCGGGGCCAAAGGGAAAAGGGCCACATAAATGGATGAGAAGGGGGCCCTGATGTCGTAACTCCTACCTGTCAGAACTAACATGGCGGACTACAGAGCCCGTCCGGAGCTGTCACCTCCCTAGGGTACCACAACTATTCTGTTGAACCGAGAAGAATTTCAAGGTACCGTAAAATCTAGACACCGCTTCTACACTAACCAAGCACTACATGAGCTCAAAGCAAAGCAATCACGATAAGTAGAAACTACTTAAACCACAATCGAGGAACCTAAGAGTGAATAATGAAATGACTTGAGACTTAGTTACTCACGAATCCGAACTTACAAAGTATCCCGAGAGTGTACGACCGAAGGTGTACCGCACCCGCCGAGGTACAAGAAGAAGATCGACTCCGGCTTCTACTCCAACACTCAACTCTCTCTCTCCCAACTCTCTGAATGCTAACTTCTGGAGGGCTTCGCCACTTGCTTCTAATCACTTGTACCTTCTACGAGGTGTCTGGCTCAATTTATAGCCCCAGTAGGTCAGTGTCTGCAGGTGCGGGTACTTGTAGGCGAGAGGGAGCTACAGTGCCGAGCAAGGAGGTGCGACCATATCTCCAGGTGTGGTCAGCCCTTTGATCCACCGTCTATGGACTTGGACGACCCTAATCACTGCTCCTGAGGCGGTTGTAGGTCGGATCCTTGGGTCGGTTTCGCCTGGCACGCGAGTTCATAAGTGCGACCAGTCCTATAGGTGCGGGCGCACCTCCCCAATTACCGTATGATGCACCGACGGTGTTGAGGGACCTCCTGGATCACTCCTTGATAGTGGTTGTGTCTGTTAAGTGTGGGTCCATCGATCCAAGTGCTTCGAATCTTAGCCTTTTGATCCAAACAACATAGAATTAACGTTTCTTGTCCATCCAAGACTTGTTCCTGGGATTGTTGGTGCCATGGACCCGAGACGTGGCATTTGGTAGGTGCGGGCACAGCTAGAGGTGCGTCCGGGCCTAGCCCTGGCTAAGTGGGGCTAGTTGCGGCCAACTGCGACCTGCTCTGGCATGGCTGCGGCCGGCTCTGGCCTGGCTGTGGTGCGGCCGGACCTGGCCAGGTGCGGCCGACCCTGCAGCATTGCTTTGGCGCACCCCTCTATGGTTCATTTCTCCATTGTTATTCCCATATATGTGTACCTACAAGTAAAAATACCAACAAAGCTCATGGAACCTCATTAGTACCTAAAATGTGCATGAAGTTTGTTATATCCTCCTCTCATTCTTGAGATAATGACAGTCAAATATTTGTTGTAAGGACCGTCAACAGAGGCTTCACCTACTCGGGCTCGGCGAGCAGGGGCGGTGGCCCTTCTCAGGCTCAGTGGGTGGGGGCGGCGGCACCTCATCCCTCACCCGCTTCCTGGATGGCTTGCTTGACGCTATGCGTGTGCTTGAGGAAAAAGAAGATCTTGGATTCATTTCTTGGTACCGGAGATGGTGGTGCTGGTGTTTTCTTATTGTTGCGGTTGACGTGGTTTTTAACCGGCTAGGATTTATATTGACAAGACGGCGAACCATCAGGCGGACTGTCACGCGCCTCGGAATCCGTGTCTGCTCAGGAGAGCTCTTGGCCACAAAAACAGTCATGTGGTCACAAGGTGATGTGTGACTATTCATATTTTATTCAAAATACCAAATGCCCAACTACTCCTATGAGTTGTTCGATTCTTAAAAAAATATGAATTGTTTGTATTTTTATTAATTTTTAGATGCTACTTTATGGGTCCTAATTTTTGAGGGAAGCAATTAAGTGTCATTTTAAAAAAAAGCATCAGCAGCCTAGTATAAAGAAGGTAACCATTGCCCGCGCACCAGCCGAGAAAGCGACGCGCGTCGGCATTGACTATTTCCTGGATCCCAAATATTTACACTTGTTGAATTCCGTGCTTCACGTTTGACCATTCGTCTTATTCGGAAAAATTGTGAAAGTATTATTTATTTTACTATCAGATATTTTATCATAATATATATTTTAAGTATATTATAATTATTGCTACATTTTCACAAATTTTTTGAATAAGACAAATGGTCAAATGTGATATGTAAAAGTCAAAGGGTGCAAAATGAATATTCAACCGCCCCCTTCTTCTTTTTGAATGGCACTTTCCTTAAAAATAGCGCAGAGGAGGAGTGAGAGGAGGCGTGGAGACAAAGACGACGATGAGCGCCAGCGAAGGGCCAAGCAGCGGACGACCCCGCACACCTAGGATCGAGGAGAACCAGAATGCGAAGCGGTGCCGCAACTAGATTCACACGCATGCCAGCGAGATGGCAGCGAACAGGGAGACGACGATGTGCGCCGGAGAGGGGCCAAGCAGTGGTGGAGTGAACCCAATGCCGGAGACAAGGGTCCTCGACTGGATCCTCTCAGATTCTGATGAGGGGCCAAGTAGTGGCGAGGAGGAGCATGCCGGCGAGGGGGCAGAGAAGTGGGTGAGGGGCGTGCCTCAAGTTTGCGCGCACAAGTGTCTTGAAACTACAAAGAGGTGTTAAGGGAGCGGCGAAGAACGTGTAGAGGACCTCATCTCTAACTCTAGAAATGACGACGACAACAGCGAGGCAAGTTTCTCTGAATCTCACTCCCTTTTTACTTGTTCTATAGATGGAGCTTAAGGTAGCTTGAGCTTGAGCTTTATAAAGTTAATTAGTGCATATGATGATGTCTTCCATGCTTGTCATGATCTTATACCAAGTTCTGAGGTAACACAGTTCTGAACTAAGTTTTGCTTTTACTTGTCACACCCTACTATGAAGCCTAAGATTGTTTTCAAGTTCTTATATAATTTTCCTATGACTGTTCCTATGCTGCTCCATGTTTTGAGGCAAATTAGTTCTGAATTAACTATGTTATCATTAGGGCAGTCCTAATGGAGGAAACCGACACGGTTTCTATAACATAAGAAATAATCTATAGAAACTATACTTCACAGTGGTAGTGTCTTCAAGTAATAATTGTTTTCCCTTTCTATCTCCCAATTTGACCAATGGGGAGTGTTGCATTAATCCTATAGAGACTAGTGGTTTCTTCCTAATGGCAAATAGAAAGTTTCTTGTGCATTGGGTCAATAGTAGAAATGGTTTCTCCATGAGGAAACCATTTCTATGATTTGTTCTTTCTTTCCACATTTATTAGGCTGCCACATCACCATTTTGCTTAGTTGGCATGACAATTAATATACATAGAAACCACCATAAATGTTCCATGTTTAACCCCGTTTCAGGAAAAACTCTTTGAGTCGCGAGCAGAGCTTGAGTTACTTCTAAACCTTAATATCTAGGATTATGTGAAACTTGAGTTTGAAAAAATCACGAAAGAAGTGAACATCCTCATCAAAAAGGCTAAGCACATAAGGACGTACAAGTATATTACTAAACAAAATCTCGACACCATTGAAGGTGCGCTCGAAGTGCTTCAAGAATCCTTTGTTGCTTACGAAGAGGCTACAAAAAGAGTCAGTCTTGATGGGGCATGATCTAGTTCAAGCTTGTTGATGTGCAGGGTCAGTAGCCATACTTTTGTGGATGTTCAAGGGGCATGCATTTTGCTGATGTGTATGGTGAGATAGCACGACCATAGTAAATAATGTGATGGACAAGTTAAGTCCTAGCCTGATATATGGACAAGTAAACCTTTTGTAATAATTATCTTTATTCCTGTGGACAAGTTATCTTCATCTTTGTGGACAAGTTATCTCTCTTATGATGTCTGTTTTGTCTCAAAAGATATGTGTGTTGATTGTGCCTATATGTCGAAATGGAAGTAATGAGATATCGATGTAGTTGACCTGTCAATGAGAACAAACTCAAAGGAGACGATGATTAACAAACCTCCGTCTCATTTGTTCACTGCCGCCGCGCTCCCGCCTCACGGCAGTGAAGAGTGCTCTCAGACATTAATTATTGGGCTCCCAAACTTGTAACGGGCATCAAATGCTCATCAGTAACGGACTTTATAGCACGTTACCAATACGGAGTGATCAGTAACAGACTTAAATAGCCTGTTACCGATAGGGCATTGATCAGTAACGAACTTTACAAGCTCGTTACCGATAGGTTTAACTGGTGTAACGGGCTCTATTTAACATCCGTTACAAATAATTCATGTAACAGGCATTTAAGAAGACTGTTACTAGAAGTCCACATTGGTAACGGGCGTTGCAAAGGCCAACCCCAGGATCGGCCTGCCGCGCTTATCTGTAACGAGCACCAAGTAACAACCGTTACAGATGTTGGTGCATGTAACGGGTGTTAAGGACCAGTTACAAATGTTGCGTGACTTATTTGACGTTTTCGTGTAGTGTAAATTTGTGGCTATCTTGTCTATTTGAGGAGCATAGGCTTGCATTTGTAGACTTGATTCATTCATTACCAACAAGGGGGAGAAAAGTACCCAATTCTTGCATCCAGGGGGAGTTTTGCATCACGGGATGAAAAATTGGGAGAAATGCATTTGTTCAGGGGGGAGCTTGCATTTATGTGCTTTGGGAGCTCTTTGTCGCCTGATTTTAGTTGTGCTCTTTTGCTAATGGTGTCGAGCCCTATTTCCTCACCTTGGGGAGTTGGCAATTTTAGAGCATTTTATCTCGGTTATGTTGAGAAGTTGCCCTTGCCTTAGGGGACCGAGATGTTTCTCTTCCAAGTGATCTCGTGTTTGGCTTCTGTTTGGCTTGATCTACGCGTCTCTTAGATCTAATAGTTCATCACAAGTTCAACATACACACCGGAAGAACACATTAACAGATGAACAAATTAATCAAGTAGAGGTAGTCGCCACTAGAGGAGCCCCACCGTCGGTGTCGGAGCCGGAGCAGGAGCCGGAGCCAGAGACGTCGAGGCCGCCATCATCGCTGTCGTTGTCATCGACAGGGGCAAGCACTCCTCTCTCCAGGTCCCCAACCAAGACATTGATCTTGAAGGCGTAATCTTTCACGGTCGTCTGCAGCGGATGACTGGGTGGTTGGACCCCGAGATGAACGGACACCTTTCGAAGCTTCACAAAAGCCTCGTGGAACAACTTTGCTGACCAAGAGGTGTCCTCAGCACTTAGTGCAGGAGCACGCACGGCCGCCATGGGTTGTAGCGCCACCTTGCGCCGCGGCGGCATCACCTCTTTAAGCGGGGGTGTCTTCACTTCCTCGGGTGAGGGCGGCTTCACCTAAGCGGGCGTGGGCGGCGGCACCTCCTCGAGCAGGGGCGGCTTCACCTCTCTGGCTCGGCAGGCAGGGCCGGCGGCACCTTCTCGGGCTCGGCGAGTGGGGTCGGCGGCACCTCCTCCCTCCGCCGCTTCCTGGATGGCTCGCTTGACGCCATGTGTGCGATTTAGGAAGAAGAAGCTCTTGGATTCACTTCCTGGTGACCGAAGACGGTGGTGTTAGGGTTTTCTTGGTGCCGTGGTTGACGAAGTTTTTGGCCGGTCGGGATTTATATTGACAAGACGGCGAACCAAAAGGCGGCCGGTCATGCGCCTCGGAACCCGTGTCCGCTCAAGAGAGCTCTTGGCCACAAAAAGAGTCATGTGATCACAAGGAGACATGTGACTGTTCATATTTTATTCAAAGTACCAAATTCCCAGCTACTCTTATGAGTTGTTCAATTCTTAAACAAACAATGAATTGTTCATATTTTTATTAATTTTTAGGTGCTACTTTATGGGCCCTAATTTTTGAGGGAGGTAATTAAGTGTTATTTCAAAAAAACGTCAGCAGCCTAGTATAAAGAAGGTAACCATAGCTCGCGCAACAACCAACAAAGCGACGTGGGTTTGCTAACCCGCGTTGGCATTGACTACTCCCTCCATCCCAAATATTTACACTTGTTCTTTCATGGTGCATGTTTTCAATTATATATCTTTTCATAATGATCAAGCTGTAGGGTTAGCTTCCCTTTTGTCGTCATAAACAATGTGCATACAATTGGTTGGTGATTCAAACACTAAATGCGCACATTTAGAGGGAGCTCATCCTATGGTTTGGTTATGGGACTAACATTGTTTCAAGCTTATCTTATGTAGTCCATTGGTGACGCGTTCCGGTGCGGTACTTCATTCTAAGAGAATGCTATTTCACTCTCAATGTGATCTAACATCTCTAAGAGAGTGAATATAGCAATATGAGCTTCATGCTATTGAGTCATGTCCTTGCGAGCTTATGTCTCTATATAACTTCAAAGGCAATTAACTCATACATTCCTACTCCTAGTGGTACCCCAAGTGTCTCCTATGGAAGCTTCTTTCAAGTGGTGTCACCTACTGATATCATTTCTATGTGGCTCATCTCAATGTGGTGCCAACAAGATAGAGAGGAACAACCCTCGGAGGTATGCAATGATCAAAAGACTACAAGTGATATCTACAAATGGTAATGTAACAAGAGCCCATTTGTCTTATCTCTTGCCCTTTAAGCTACCTCCTTGCATGATATGCTCTAAGCTTCCTTGTCTTACAAGTGTTTGTAGTTGTGCACTTGTTTTTCACACTATCATATTGTGCACACACTTAGGGGGAGCTTAGTTTGTATTATGCTAGTCTCATGAGCTTGTGATCCAGCTTAGTTATTATTACATGTGGTATCTTCATTGGTATCATACATATGGATCATGGTTCATGCGACTTTCTCCCTTGTATTTAACATTTCTCGTTGAGCTATGTTTGCTAGAACTTGCTAGTTTCGTTGGAGCCCTTTTGTTTCAGACTTTTTGGAGATTTTATTCCAAAGGGGGAGAATGTGGGAGCAAAGCAAGCTAGTGGTTCCAAAGTGGGAAGAGGCAAGCTATGTGTGAACATAGGAAGAGAAGATCAGAAATGGGGAAGTTTGATTTAGGGGAGTTTGGATGATGCTAAGCATCCAAGCAAGAGTAAGTGGTTCTAATTTTGTGAATTTTTGCAAAATTATGCCCGCCTTGCATGTATTGTCATAAATCACCAAAAAGGGGGATATTGTAGCAAACATGACCCCATATGACATTAGTTCGAGTTTGATTTTGGTGATTCATGACGACATGATCAATCGGGCTAGCCTCACTGTTTAGCATGTCTTTGTAGACATTTCTAGGCCCCAAGGATGCCAAAATATCACCTGCCAAATTCAAGGGTAAAAAATGAGAAAGAAAAGGAAAAGAAAGGACACTGTCGGATGAACCGACGGTACCTAGACAGCAAGCGCCAGTGCAATGGTCGGACGAGTTGGTACACTGGGTGAAAACCACAACACTGTCAAATGAACCGACAGTACATTTTCTAGTAGCGTTGGATAAGTTGAAGAGAAGAATAAGAGAAGACAGTAGCGTCGGATGATCTGACGGTCCATTGGAAGGAACCGTTGGTCTATCCGATGACCAAGCTAAAACAAGACAGAGACACGCCATGATTGATGCAGTAGCACCGGATGAACCAACGGGTCTGCAGCGGTTCATCCGACGGTCATGTGGAAGCTAGCAGAGAGGTTTTGGCCGCGGGGTCTTCAACACCGAATGATCCGACGGTGCATCGGAGCATAGAGTCGTAGTAGTTCTGTCAGGGAACCTCAGTGGCTAAGTGACGTGGGAGGGGCACTAGATGAACCGACGCCTTGGAAAGGATAGCATCGGTTCATCCGACGCTTACTTTTACAGAGGCCGTTAGACAACGGCTCTTTGGATGCCTTGGGCTATTTGTACCCCCTCCACTCACCCATTTGAGGTTTGCTGGATTGTGTGGAAGTGCAGGAGAGTGCAAGACACCTAGAAGATCATATCCAATCCATCCAAGTGTCGGTGATTTAGACCGGCAACCTACCAAGGGGAGTACCAGAGGTAGATGAATGTGGCCTCGCCGAGATCGGTAAATCGAAGGAAGAGACACATGGCACACAATTTAGACAGGTTCGGGCAGCGAGGTGCGTAATACCCTACGTCCTGTATGTTGCATAGCTCTGGATTGATTGGATGTGATTACAAGATGATACGTAATCTGAGAGAGAAGGGTCCCTGCCTCGCCTTATGTAGTTCGGGAGGTAGGGTTACAGGACGGTTTAGGGAAAGAGTACTAGTCGTGTACATCTAGGAGACCTCTACACAGTATGGTATGTATAGCTTCCTATCCGAGTACTTCTCCACCGTAGTCCTTGCGCCTCACGCCATCAGGTACCGTGTGGCACAAGTCGAGTAGTCCCAGGGGCCCACCGAGTAGTCGGTCCAGGTACCCCCCAAGGCAGTGGGCCCAGGGAGGTCCATACGACAAGCCCCCGAGTACTTTGTAGTCAAGAAGGATAGCTTCGAGTAGTCTTGACGGCCTTTACGAGTAGTCCTCAAGCGTCCCCGAGTACTACAAGCCAAAAGTCCTCAAGAATATTTGAAGCATCCCGAGGTTGGAAGGTACTCCAGCTGATATTTGAGTAATCCTGAAGTCTTCTCGAGTAGTCCCAAGAGTCCTCGGGTGCTTCTCTTGAAGGTCTTCAACAATACCCGTGTTGTCTTGAAGCCGAATTTGATATGGAAGTGCTATTGCAAAATCGCACTTCCATATGGAGTAGCCCCCGAGCCTTAGGTTGAGTTGTAGACTCGGCCGAGGGTCCATACGAAGTTACGGCAAGATTATCCCACAAACTCTAGAGGAAAAACCGAAGGACACATGGCATGGAGTCCCCAAGCCTTGAGTCGAGTACTTCTTCTCGAATTGAAGGGTCATCATGTATGTAGAATGTGTCATGAGTTACCGAATCTTGTCGCTACCCGGGGAATTGATGAGATGTAGCCGAGCCCCCGAGATGAGGCGCGTCGACTACTGGAAGTTGAAGGGTCAGGCGCTGCCGCTGAGTCAGCCGTCTTGAAACTTATCCATCCGGCCGTTGAAGAGCCGCCTGTTGACTTATAAATAGAAGCTGAAACCCTTAGGGTTTTCCACCGCACGCACTTGCAGCCATTCCGAGCAGATCTTGCCTAGAATCCACCGCTAGTGCACACTGCCACCTCAGTGTAGATCGCAGATCCAAGCGCGCCGCCACCGAAAGCCACCGCCATAGCCCACGAGCGAATGCGAGTGAAAACCTAGTGCACCCGGAGAATGAAGCCCTTGCCGTCCAAGAGCTAGAAGACCGCCGACGGGAAGAAGAGATCCCAAGAGGAAGTCGCCGGATCCGCCATAGGGTCATCACCGCCGGTGTCTCCGCCACGCCCAAATCCCAACCAAGATTCAAAAAAGTCGAAGGTGAAGGCCGAGGACTGGCCGGCGGCTGCCGAACGGTGGATTTCTTCGGGAGAAGGAAGTCGACATGTGGCGTGCCGCCGCGGGAGATCCATACCCGATGGAGAAGAATCCGGATGAGATCCCGATGCTCATGCGGTTCGCGGAGCGCGGGTTGGCTCTCCCCGGCGAGCAACTTCTTCAAGAGGCTCTTGGAGTACTACGGCATCGAGAACCCGAATCTCAACCCCAACGGTATTTTCCACACCTCCGTCTTCGTCCATTTTTGCGAAGCTTTCCGGGGATCAAACCCCACCGGGTACTCTTCCGGAAGTTTTTCCTAGTGAAGCCCCGGTAGAGTGCCAACAACCCCCGAGTAGTTGGAGGAGCCGGCATCCAAATGAGCGAAGACGCCGCGGAACGATGCACGGCGTACAAGTTGATCGACACCAACCAAGATTGGAAGTCGAAGAGGTTCTACATCACCAACCACCACCCGGAGCTGCCAAAGCCTAGCGGGGAAGCGACCAAAGCACCGGCCCGGTGGAACACCGAGCCGACGATGCGAGAGGGTATCCGGCTACCCAAGCTGGCGGCGAAGATCAAGGCTTTAAGAGAAGCCGGTGAGGATCGAGCATGTGGCCTTCGGCTTCATGAAGAGGAGGGTGCGACCACCGATGGCTCACGATAACCTAGGCTACGGTACACCGGCGATGGCGACTCGTCACGGATGCCGGTGATGATATCGATGACGACGACATTGTCGACGAGTCGGGGAGAATCTTCAATGATATGCCGGCGTAGACGCCCGCCCCATGCCCGAGTACTCCGCCGCGCGTCCACCGAACAAGGTCGGTAGCCGTACTCGGTGGCGAGTACTAATTATGTAGTTGTAGTCGTGCTCACCCAATGTGCTTCTTGCGAGAATGACATAGTGAAGTCTCGTCTCCGAGTTGGCATCACCTCTTCGACTTGTCGAAATCCCAGATGAGGGGAAGGGCAAGGCCAAGGAGCGCCGCGAAGTCGGTGAAGGGGACGACACTGTTGTCGTCGAAGACACATCGGACGAGGATGACGAGGAGACGCTTCAAGAGCGGTTCCAGCTGCGGTCAAGATTCAGCCGCCCTAGACTGGCCAACGTCCCTCTCATCTAGGATCCTCCAACTAGCTTGGAGGCTAGTTTGCCTGTGCTGCCAAGGAAGCTGCGCAACGTGGCCCGCAAGTGTGTGGCCAAGAAGCTTAAGGTCACTGAGACCACATCCCAAGAGGTAAGCTCCTTGAGTAGGGTAGTCGAGTACTTGTTTCTCGATGTTGTGTATGCTGTCGACGAAATTCTGTTGCTTGCAGAAGATTCCGCCTTCCGACCCTGTAGACCAAGGGGACGAAGGCGACTGGGATACTGTGGGAGAGCCGACTGGAGCCAGCCGCAGCCCAGCCCCCACCGTGGAAGAACTCGTGGCACAACTGACGCATCAGCCCCCAGTTGCTGAGAGGGGAACTGAACCGGCCATGGCTGTTGCTGAAGACCCAATTGGTACTGAGGCCGAAGAGGAGGCGCCTGCTGAAGCTGTACTAGTCGACATCGCCAGCATACTTGGCACCCCAACCGTGTCAGTAGTCCGGTCGAGCCTGTAAGTGAAAATCTTTCCCGAGTAGTACATGTGGTTTGGTAGTCGTACTTGGTTGACAACCGGTGTGTACTGCGAGAAATCCACAGACTTGACCTGGGATGAGGATGAACCCAGCGCGGCGGTGGCTGAAGAGGAATCCGCGCCAGCCGTTGAGGAGTCCACTCCCGCCCCTCAAGCAGAGTCCGAGGCGCTAGTCGTGGAGGCTACATTGCCAGATGCCAGCATTGTAGAAGGTGAGTACACTGCACGAATGCAGTTATCCTCAAGCGGTAGTCGTAACCGCCAAGAGTGAATAATCCAGTTGTCTTCTGTTGACAGGGGCCGAAGCCGAAGGAAGAACCATCCCCGAGGCAGTGCCCATTGAAGCCTTGGCGCGGGAGACCCAAGGAGCCGCCGGAGCAGCCCCCAAGCCGGCGGAGGTAGCCGGCGGAGAAGCCCCCACGATGGCCGGAGAGGAGCGCGACGATATACTGCTAGAATCGACCCTGGAAGTAGTCGTCCGCTTGCCGGAGATTCAATATGCGGAGCCGATCCGTTCGGCACTGATGTCTGGAACCGCCACGAGTAGTCGCGATGGGATTGAACTCCTAGCAGACGACCTCGTCGACCCGGCGGCAGTAGCACATCACTTGGAAGCGATGCACCAGGCCGAGCAGTGGATGAAGGTGAGTTTTCGATTCCCTTGGGTAGTCAATCTGCCGTCGATGCTGAGTACCTAGGTGACAGCTGTTGTCTGCTGCAGGATGTCGTGGAGAGATCCCAACAGAAATTTGGCATGCTTCAGGGGTACGGCGATGCAGTGCTTCGGGCGGAGGCCTTGGAGGAACAACGCGTGAAGGCCCGGAAGCGCTCCGCCATGCTCCAGTCGAAACATGACAGCACCTTCGCCCAGTATCATAACGAAATCCAAGATATGTGAAGAGCGACGAGCTGGTGCGGAAGAACGAGTCGCTTCGCTCCGCAACAAGAACAAAGGTACGATGCTGTCTTGCTAAGTACCCATTGGAAGTACTTTGCAGTAGTCTGACCCGCCTTGCTTGTCGATTGCAGAGCTTGAGACCCGTGTCGAGCAGTGTCGACATGAAGAACCTCTTCTACCGGGAGAAGGAGGCCCGTGAGGTACTTGAATATGACTATAAGCAGTTGTCTTACGAGTGCGATAAGCACATGGAACTTCAAATTTCCTCGGATTGTGACCTCGTCAACTGCTACAAATCTCTGCAGAAGCTGAACGAGGACTGCGAGAAGCTGCGGGCCCAGTTGAAGGAACTTGAAGAAGCGGCGCTTCCCATTGAGAGGCTACTAGTGCCTCATTCAGGCAGTCCGAAGATAGCTCCGTTGGTGGACCGGCTGAGAGAAGCTCCCAGTCGTCTGGCAACGTACGTCAAGCACTTGGCGAAGTCGATGCCCAATCCGATCTTGGCGTACATGAAGTCGTATTTCCCAAAGGCTCCAATGGATGTAGTCGCCGGTGGACTAGCGGCCAACTACACTGATGAGCAGTACGCGGAGCTCCTGGAGCAGATGGCGCCAATTGCTGAGCAGGTCGCCGAGAAGCATAACCTTCAGTAGTCCTATTGGGTTAGCTTGTAGCAAGAATTGTATAAATAGAGTTGTATTGAACTTGTTTAAGTATGAAATGAGAAAACTTCTCAGAAATGAGTACTCGTTGTCGCAAGGTGTGTATGCGGAGTTCTCATTATGGAGTTGTGACGAGTAGTCGTACTCGCCGGTAGACCCGTTGAGGGAAAAAGATAGTAAATCAGTTGATAAATAATCAAACATTATTACTGAGAGGGATACACCTAGATGGCAAGGGCCGTTTTACAAGAGTAGTCGCCAGGACCTGGAGGCCGCCTACGGCTAAGTGATGCTAGGGCGTGTAGCCGCTTACAGCAGTAGATCCGTTAGTAGCAGTATAGGCTGGATCTAGGAGTACATGGTCTCTTAGCAGACCGCTGCTGGAGTCCTTTGTCGCTCGGAGCAGCCCAAGATCCATTAGTAGCCGTTAACGCTGGATCTTGGAGTAGAGTAGTCCGGAGACTAGTGCATGGACCCGGAGGCCACTTACAGCGAAGGGGTTTTGAGTAGTCGTGTATACTTGAGCCCCCAGGGTAGACGATAGACTAGGCTTAGAATCGACAGAGGCTGTCGATATTCCACGAGTTGTTGACGTCTTCACCTTCGAGCGTATGGAGGCGATAAGAGCCTGGTCCGGTCACCTTTGCAACTATGAAGGGACCTTCCCAGGGCGAGCTGAGCTTGTGTAGTCCTTCTGTGTTCTGGATGCGGCGGAGGACGAGATCTCCAACGTTGAAGGAGCGTTCCTTAACGTTGCGATCGTGCTAGCGTCGGATACCCTCAAGGTACCTTGCTAATTTGACGAGGACAGCGCATCGAGCTTCTTCGAGTCCGTAGATATCAACTCATCTGCTATCTTTAGATATGCCTTCATCGTATTGTTCCACTGCTGGCGAGTCCCACATGACATCAGCAGAGAGGATTTCTTTGGAGGCATAGACTAGGAAGTATGGCAATTGTCCCGTTGGCTTGGAGGTTTGAGTACGTAGCCCCCGAAGCGCCTTGGGTAGTTCCTTGACCCACTTGCCTCCTTTTGAATTAGCAGCATCGTGCAGTCACTTCTTGAGAGCGTCGAGTACCATCCCATTGGCACGCTGGACTTATCCATTCGCCCGAGGATGGGCAACTGAGACATATCGGATGTCGATCCCGCTGTTCTTGCAGTACTCCCAGAACTGGTGATTGTTGAAATTGGAGCCTAGGTTTGTGATGATGCGGTGGGGTAGTCCGTAGCGATGTACGAGTTCATCCAGGAAGTCGAGTACTCTGTCGGCCTTGGGGCATGTGACTGGCTTGACCTCGATCCACTTGGTGAACTTGTTGATGGCCACCAGTACTCTGTTGAATCCACCTGGCGTAGTCGGGAGTCGCCCAATCATGTCGAGTCCCTAGCAGGTGAAAAGCCAGGTTGGCGGTATGGTGACTAGCTTTTAGGCCGAAACATGTTGTTGCTTGGTGAAGTATTGGCACCCTTGGCACCTTTTGACGAGTTCTTCAGCGTCGCCCAGAGCTGTGGGCCAATAGAAAGCTCATCGGAAGGCCTTGCTGACCAGCGTGCGAGAAGACGCGTGGTTGCCGCAGACGCCTTTGTGGATCTCCTCCAAGATGCCCTTGCCTTCTTCTCGGGGAACGCACTTCATGAGTACTCCAGAAGATGCGCCCCACCTGTAGAGCTTGTCTTTGACTAGGACATAGGACTTGGCGCGGCGGATGAGTTCCTCGGCCAGGTTCTTCTCCGAGGGAAGCTTCTGCTCTCAGAGGTAGTCGATGAAAGGTTGCCTCCAGTCCACGTCGATCATCATGACCTCCTGGCCAGCTGGGGGATGTGCTGGATCAGTGGTCGGTGGCGCCTGCTTCGGGGTGGATGGCGCGTGAAGCTCGTGGACGAAGACACCCGCTTGTACTTGAGTGCGAATAGAACCAAGCTTCGACAGGACGTCCACCGCAACATTGTTGTCGCGGACAACGTGGTGGAACTCGAGACCGTAGAACTTGTTCTCGAGCTTGCGAACTTCTAGGAGATAGGTGTCCATGTTCTCCTTGTTGCGGTCCAAGAACTTTTTGACTTGGTTGATGACCACTGCGGAGTCGCCGTAGACTAGTAGCCACTTGATGCCCAGTGAAGCCGCGAGGCGGAGCCCATGTAGCAGAGCTTCGTACTCGGCTTCGTTTTTTGAGACCTTCCAGAAGATCTGCAGGATGTACTTGAGTTGTTCGCCCGTTGGAGCGATCAGGAGTACCCCTGCACCTGTGCCTTCGAGCTTGAGCGAGCCATCGAAGTACATCACCCAGTGCTCTGGGCGCTCAGTTGGAGTAGGTAGCTGATTCTCCCGCCACTCCGCCATGAAGTCGACTAGCGCCTGCGACTTGATGGCTGTGCGTGGCTTGAAGTCGATGTTGAGGGTGCCGAGTTCGACTGTCCACTTGGAGATTGTTCCAATAGCATCTTGGTTCCGCAGGATGTCGCCGAGCAAGCAGTCGATGACGACGGAGATCGATTACTCCTAAAAGTAGTGTCGTAGCTTCCGCGAGGTGATGAGCACTCCGTACAATAGCTTCTGTACGGGTTGATAGCGTGCCTTGCATTCCGATAGGACCTCGCTGATGAAGTAAACGGGGCGCTGGACTGGATAGGCGTGGTCGTCTTCCTGCCGCTCGACAACGATGGCAGTACTGACCACGTGAGTAGTCGAAACGAGGTAGAGCAGCAGCTTCTCACTTTTGCGAGGAGCCGTGAGGACTAGTGGCTTGGATAGGAAGTCCTTGAGCTGGGCAAGGGCTTGGTCTGCCTCTGGAGTTCACATGAACTTCTCTTGATGCTTGAGTAGTTTGAAGAAGGGGAGCCCCCGTTCTCCAAGCTTCGAGATGAATCTGTTCAGAGCCGCCATGCACCCGGTTAGCTTCTGCACGTCTTTGATGCACGTGGGAGCATTCATGCTGGTGATGGCGGAGATCTTCTCGGGATTGGCTTCAATACCGCGGTGGCTGATGATGAAGCCGAGTAGTTTGCCTGACGTCACGCCGAAGACGCACTTGTTCGGGTTGAGCTTCCAGCGGTACTCTCGCAAGGTTGCAAAAGTCTCTTCAAGATCGGCGATGAGCATGTCAGAGTTTCTGGTCTTGACGACCACGTCATCGACATAGGCCTTGACGTTCTTGTTCAGTTGCCTCTTGAAAATGGCATGGATAGCTCGCTGGTAGGTAGCGCCAGCGTTCTTCAACCCGAAGGACATGGTCGTGTAGTAGTACACGCCAAACAGGGTGATGAACGCGGTCTTCTCCTGGTCCTCTTCCTTGATTGCGATCTGGTGGTACCCTGAGTAGCAATCGAGGAAGCAGAGCAGGTCGCAGCCCACCGTGGAGTCGATGACTTGATCAATCCACGGCAACCCGAAGGGGTCCTTAGGGCAGTGCTTGTTATGGTCGGTGTAGTTGACGCACATCCTCCACTCGTTCGAGTTCTTCTTGCGGACGAGGACGGGGTTGGCGAGCCACTCAGGATGGAAGACTTCTCTGATGAAGCCAGCTGCGAGTAGTTGGGCGAGTTCCTTATTGATGGTGTTTCGTCTGTCGTCGGCGAAGCGGCAGAGGTGTTGTCGCTTCGGGGTAGCTTTAGGGTCGACGTTGAGTGAATGCTCAATTAGTTCCCTGGGCACCCCTGGCATGTCCGCTGGTTTCCACACGAAGATGTCTCGGTTAGCCCAGAGGAAGCTGATGAGTGTGTCTTCCTATTTCGGGCCGAGGCTCGCCCCGATGGTGGTGGTCTTGCTGCTGTCGCCTGTCCTGAGGTCAATTGTCTTAACTTGAACCTCCTCAGCTAGTTGAGGCTTGTTGGCGTTGTCTGACTTCTCTGGGATGTCGAGTTTGCTTGGGGCAAGCTTCTTCGACGCAGTGTAGATTTCCATCATTGCGTTGGGTACTTGATTCGTGGTTGCGAGTTCCACAGCGTCTGTGTCGCAGTCGAAGGATATCTCCAAGTCCTCTTGCAGTGAGAGTACACCTGCCGAACTTCATGATAGCCGGTTTGCTGAGGATGGCATGGTAGGACGTCTCTAAGTCCGCAACTTCGAACTTGACGTACTCGGTATGGTAGTTGTCCCTTTTTTCCCCAAAGTAACTGGTAGAACCACTGAGCCCTGTGGGATAGCCGCGTTCCCGGGGACGATGCCGTAGAAAGGCGAGGTGCTCTTGGTGAGCATGTGGGTGATGTCGAGCTTCATCTTCTTCAAGGTTTTGGTGAAAAGGACATTGAGCCCGCTTTCGCCGTCGATGAGGACCTTGTTGAGTTTGAAGCCCGCGACCACCGGCTTCAGGACGAGTGGGAACCATCTTGGTTCAAAGAAAATTGTCCATTGATCCACGCGGGAGAAGGTAATGGGCATCTCCGACACCGGAGAGGGATCGGAACCACTTGTTCAATGCTCGTGAATTCTCGTCGTGTGGCTTTCTGAGCCCGTCGGTTGGGTAGCCCGCCGAAGAGGACGTTCACCGTCTTGTCGAGTTCCTGGAAGTCGTCGTTGCCTTCGTCGGCCTTCTTCTTGCCTTTCTTGTCATGAGGGTGCCGTGGCTCTGGAGTATCCTTGAGTGCTCGCCGGAGTTGGTAGCACTACTCGGTGGTGTGGTTGCCGTCTAGATGCCACGAGCACTTCTCTTTCAGCAAGTCTTTGAAGCTGCCGGAGGTCTTCTTCGAGTTGTCTTTCGCAGGGCGCTGGATAGCCGCGACAGTGTTGTCTGGCTTGCGCTTGCGATTGGGACCCGAGTAGTTGTTGCTGCGACTTCCTTGGTTCCCGTTGTTGTTGCTGCCACCGCCCGTGTTCTGCTTGCTCTTGCCACGGATGTCATCGTACTTGGCATTGGCCTTGTCTTCTTCATCAGCCCAGGAGGTGATCATGTCCTTGAGGTGGGTGATGGAGCTCAGTCCGCGACGATCGAAGTCTTCGAAGGTGCGACGGTGGTAGAGACCGTCCTGGAAGAGGTCGATGACCTCCTTGTCGGTGACGTCGACTACTGTCACGCGCTTGTCGAAGAAGCACTGCATGTACTTGGGAAGGGTCTCGCCTTGTTCCTGCTTCACCATTGCCCGGTCCATGCGAGTACCCGAGCGGCCCATAGCGCCCGCGAAGTTGCTGGTGAACTGTTCTTTCAGCTGGTCCCACTTGTCGATCGAGTACTTCTCGAGTGACTCGAGCCATGTAAGCGGGGATTGATCCAGGAAGAAAGAGAAGTAGAGGCACTTCGTGTCGTTGTTGCCACAAGCGTTCTCGATGGAGAGGGCGTAGCATCTGAGCCACTGCACTGGATCTTGCTTCGCGTCGTACTTGGTGATCCCTAGAGGTTTGAATTTCTCTAGGAGAAGCAGATTGCGAAGCCGTGCAGAGAAGGCGGGGAAGCCGTCATTGTCGCCTGCCGTTGAGGACTTCCTGCGTCGTAGTTCTTCAATTTTCTGGTGGGCATCGAAGCCGCCACGTGAGGCGCCGGAGACGTGACTGTTCGCGTGGGCTCAGCCGCCGCGGTCGCCTCCGCCCTCGGCTCTCCTGCCAGCCCCGTGGTTGGAGTTCTCGCCGTCGTTGCCTCCACCGCCAGGATCACGATGAGGGATGATCTCCCTGTCGCCGCCGGCGCTGTTGCCACCATGAGAGGGTCCACCGGCTGTTGCCCAAGTACGGTTGGGGTTAGCTGGTAGCTCCGCTCGAGTACGGTTGCGACCGATGTCCGCACTACGACTCGTGGCTTCATTGTCTTGCTGGTGGTTCCTAACGGGGGGAACTTGAGTGACCCTTTGTCGACTTGCATGAAGTAGGAGTCCTCCGCGAGCTTGGTGATGACTTCTCCCGTGCGCATCCCCTGAACCTGATGTGCTATCGTAGTGATAGACATGAAGCATTGCTCTGGGGTAGTGTGCCCCCGGCTGTCGACTTGGTCGAGTGCTTCCGTGAGGTTCTGGATGGGAAGGGACTCGCGGAGACGTCGGCGCCGTTCGTTCCGCTTTCTATTGCGTTCACGTCGAGCGTCCCTGTTGGCGTCGGTCTCGTCGGCGGGCGCGTTGGCGCACAAGTCGTCCACTGAGATATCCTCGAGATACCGGTCAGGGACTGTCCCTGAGGGCCCTGGCGTCTCGTTGGTAGTCATGAAGACTTCTGAAGGACCGATTCGGGCGACCAGAGAGGGGGGAGTGAATGGGAGCCGATAAAAATTATTCCCTTTGGTTGAATTCGGCATTTACCCCAATCGCAACTCCATGAGCCCACACGCACAAACAAGATCCCAAACAGGGCTCAAACAACCTCAAAGGAACCACCAAGAAGCCTAGGGACAAGAAGCGGAAGCAAACAAACAAGAACCGAAGCACAAGCTCTGAACTGCAATAGCCCGTGGGGACCGTCCATGTGGGACCGGCGGACCGGCCGCGAAGGGGTCGCGGACCGTCCAGGCACCACACGCGGACTGTCCCAAAAAGCACTCCGAACCAACAGAGCCGCACCCCGAAAAATCGGACTGTCCGTGATTGAACCGCGTACTGTCCGCACGGAAAATCTTCTTGCGGACTGTCCGTGGGTCTCTCGTGGACCGTCCGCAAACCACGTGCAAAATGGAAATCAAAATCCAATCGATCGAACGACGAACTCGTGAAGAACTCAAAGAACTGGCGAAGAACAACCCTAGCCGCGGACTGTCCGCCACGAGCTCGCGGACACCCAGAAACAAAACCGCGAGCTCCGCGAAAACAACTCCAACTTCCAATCGATGAATCTCCTAATCCGTTGGACGGATTGACCCCAAATTTTGGGTAGATGAGAAGCGTCACTACGTGAAGCTATGCCCAAAATCTTGGAACCCTAAACCAATCCATTCAACCGGAATCGCAAATCTCGTGCACTCAAAGCACAAACCCGAGTTCATCCAATCCTCACCAAATCGAGCCCGACTCCCGGCGTTTGAGGTGTCAAGATCATCACCAAAGGTGCGCAAGACATCCATCCATGATCCCATCAAAGAAATCCAGAGCCAAACGACCTAGAAACGACGAATCGAGCCATGCACGAAAATAGCACAAAAAGAGCTCCGAAAAAGCAATAAAAGAAACTCGGGAATAGAAAGATTGGCACAAGATTTAGAGGATGAATTCACTATGAATATCTTGTCCAATCGATTACAAGCCACTCCTAGAAACCAAATCTAAGATAGCAAAAAGCTCCAATCAAAGAGCCACTCTCTCCTCTCTCCCTCTCTCCCAAAGCACTCCAAAATGAAAGAGTACCACACCTTGCTAGCCCAAGAGATGGCTGAAAATTCAGCACCCTCCTCCTATATATAGGCCCTCCGGAAAAGACCGAAGTGCTCCTACACTAGGAGTACAACACAAGCCCTCACAGGGGCATTTTAGTCAACACATGACGTTCACCATCGGACGGCCGCGCATCCATCAGGCCTTTACGTCCTCCCGACGCAAGAACCTAGATCGTGCCGCGTGTTGCCCACCTCGAAGCTTCCCGACGCACCCGGATATCGTCTCTGTCACGCCAGGCCCTCGGGCTCGGTTTTGAGGCCCAAACTGAGAAACCCTCCTCCGATGGTTTTGTGGCCAAACCACCAAACCCCGCGTACACGGCCCGGCCTTACCACGCCAAGCGTCGAGCCCGCCAAGCCTTTCACCTCCGGCGCCCGGACGGTCTACTCAGACTTGCCTCATTCCTTGACTTGGCCACCACCGATGTACCGGCTCCATGTCCACGACTTCGTCTTGCTCTTCTTGCACCATGCGGCTCGCACTTGATCCCGTCGGCCACCGGGTCCATCGAACCATGCCTACTTGTCTCTCCACTCCTCGGAGGCCCCGCAAGGCTAAGACCTTTCGTGCCTGTTCTTAACCTGCACCAACGTAAACCAAGTTGCAACCAACACCTGCAATACTAGGCCAAGAGTCAGTCCACACAACGTTGTAAACCACACCTCACGAGTGCATTGACAACACACCACATAAACAATAAGATAAATACTCAAATTAAAACACACAAAACACAACTCAACACTACACACACAACGCTTCAAACCATCCGGTCAATCACTCATCACACACAGACCACGGTACTTCTCAACTTGGTTCATCAACTTGCCGATCAGGAGAGCCAAGGCTGGAGTCACTAGTTGCCACCTCTGTCGGATTGTGCTCCCCAGCTGGGGAAAGCGGTGTTCCCTCCTGGAAGGGAAGTGAGTCGAGGTAGGCGACGCAGCGTGAGTTCCCTCCTGTCAGGTCTGCGGGCTTGCGGTCTGGCCAGTAGACGAATCTCCCGGCGGGTGTAGATGTTATAACCAGGCCAGAAGCTGGTCCTGACAGGGGTTGCTCTATAGTATTGTTCTCGGACTTGGGCTCATCAGGGTCCGACCCGAAGTCGAACTCGTATGAGGAGTCCGAGTAGAAGCTGGAGAGAGGGTTGGAGTCCGAGTTGTAGCCGGGGACGGTGTTGGAGTCCGAGTCGTACTCGGGTACGATCTCCTTGTCGGCCCAGCGCGCAGTGGGAGTCTTCGCGTGGGCCCTACTGACGTTGCGAGGGCCGCATGTGAAATGCTCACGGAGTGGGGAGGCCGCACACGATGGCTGGGTAGCCGACTCGCATACGATAGCCTATGGGTACGTCGAGTTCGTGTTGGAGTCGGATCCAAGCTTGAAGTCGTCGTGTTGGTTGTAGAGTGAAATCTCGCCGAATTTTCTAGCGAGATCGCCCGTGACTGCTTCGGGAAGCGTCATGAGGCCAGTCTTCGGGTTGGGTGGCATGGTGAGGCGACGCAGGAAGGATCCGACACCATTAGCAGTGCAGACCTAGGAGCCGAAGACGAAGGTGTCGCTGCGGTTGAAGGTGACAGCTGGCTTGATGAAGATGGAAGCCGTCGAGTTCGCCATATGATCTTCGGCGAGATCCCCTACCCGGCGCACCAGCTGTCAGTGTTTTAGACCGGCAACCTACCAAGGGGAGTACCCGAGGTAGATGAATGTGGCCTCGCCGAGATCGGTAACTCGAAGGAAGAGACACGTGGCACACAATTTAGACAGGTTCGGGCCGCGAGGTGCGTGATACCCTACGTCCTGTATGCTGCGTAGCTTTGGATTGATTGGATGTGATTACAAGACGATGCGTAATCTCAGAGAGAAGGGTCCCTGCCTCGCCTTATATAGTTCGGGAGGCAGGGTTACAGGTCGGTTTAGGGAGAGAGTACTAGTCGTGTATGTCTAGGAGACCTCTACATAGTATGGTATGTATAGCTTCCTATCCGAGTACTTCTCCACTGTAGTCCTTGCGCCTCACGCCATCAGGTACCATGCGGCACAAGTCGGGTAGTCCCAGGGGCCCACAGGGTAGTCGATCCTGGTACCCACCAAGGCAGTGGGCCCAAGGAGGTCCATACGACACCAAGTGCTTAATTGCTCATCCTTAGACCTGCATATGCTTAGTCTATGTGCTTATGCTAGGCTTAGCTTAGAGCTGAGTGAGTGAAAGGTTGTGCCAACTTCGTGAGGTGATTCTTGAGTGAATCAAGGTGTACAAGGTTCATCGGAAGCCTTGTGGCCTAAGTGGCGCACCGGCAATCGTCATCGACTCTCCGGCTTGGTGTGGAGTGGCGAGGACACTTTGTGCGGGGGACGTGGAGACCCCTTTCTTGGTGGAGAAGCTCCTTAGTGGAGATGGCATCAAGGTGACCAAGGGAGCTTGGGAAGTGCCTAAGTGGCTAGCCTTTGTGGCGAGTCAAGTGATGCTCTTGGGAGAGACTTGGTGGCCGGGAAGCAATACTCTGGTGTTAGTGCTTCAACAACGTGGACAAGGGGTGGCTTAATGCCTACCGATACCATAAGATAAATCGCGTGTCAAGAGTTTGCTTCCTCTCATCCCATTTACGTTTCCGCATTTACTCTATTGTAATCTTTGCATGCCTTTACTTTCCTAGCGTAGTGTCATTCTAGAATTGGCTATAGGTTGCAAACCTTGTTTTGGGATGAGAGTTTCACACTAGAACAACGCTAGTTGCACATCTAGATAGTATGTTCTAATTTACTTTGAGAAAAAATAGTGATGCCATAGGTTAAGGTTTTTAGATTGCCTAATTCACCCCACCCCCCTCTTAGGCTATGAGCATCTGATTCCTTACACAATTGACAATGTCACGTCCTGAGGCTTCACGAAGCTCCATGTGTGTGATTCACTCATGGCTCAGCTTTTTGTACTTGTACTCAAGTACCTCTCTTTTTTGGTCTCCCGATACACAATGTTCTTGAGGTCCGTCTCCGAAGCCTTCAGCTGGTCGACTTTCACCTCAACATCTATAGACAACTCAACACAGTGTGAGATTACTCCAAGGTATTGTAATAAGTACTCAAGGGCTTTGGCGGCAGACGTACCTTTATTCTTCTGGCATAGCGACTTGTTCTTCCAAATCAAGTCGTCCCACTTCGCCTACATTTCTTGCACTTCATTGTGGTACTGGGCGAAGGCGTCATCGATCTTGGATTGGAGTAGAGTAGAATGTTTCTTCGACTTCTCGAGCTCTTTCTCCAAGGCTTCAGCGCGGAGTACTATGTTGCCATACCCTTCCAGAAGATCGGACTTCTGGTGGGACCTCTCGACAACATCATCCACATGACAGAACAATCAATGGGTACTCTGTACTCCTCAGGTCAAGGCTACTCAGGGTACCCGCAATGTACCTTGATCCATTGCTCAATGCTACGCCATGAATCCATGCTACGAGCAACAACAGCCGAGTCGATGAAGTCGTTGTCCAGCAGCTCAAGACCCCCACGTCTTGATGATGCCTCGGACATGGGCGCCGAACGGATCGGCGTGACTTTTTCTATAATGGGCTCGCGGACAACTACATCTGTGCTAGCCCCCAGGAGCAGATTGACCCGCATCTCCATTTTCAGCCAGGGGGCTACTGCAGTTCCTAGCCTGGGGGCTATCCCCTCCGTTGTCTCGGCAACTGGTTCCACAGGTTGTGTCTCCTTCGCAACCGTCTCCATGGCCATGACTTCAGGGATCGCGGCTCCCTTAGTTTGTGCTCCTGCTCAGATGAGTACACGAAGTCCATTTCAATGACTACGACTACTAGGTTTGATGACTACAAGTGGTGAAAGAACACTTACCTTCAACTAAGGTCGCCTCATGAAGTGTTGGCTCCATAACGGCTTCAGTCTGTGGTGGTGGTGTGGGTTCGCGCACCTGCGCTGATTTGTCTTCTCCATCAGCAGGTGCGCTAGTCTCCCCACCATCCCACGACAAGTCTGTGGATTTCCTGCATAATGAAGTACTCAATCAGCGTCACATGTATCATGGCTACATCTCCGCTTGAGTGATTGAGAAAACTTACAAGGTCGATCGCATTACAGTCACGGTCAGCGCGCCCAGAATGTTGGCAATGTTAACTATGCCAGCCTCGCTGGCCGCTTCAACTTCTGCATGAGCCCCCTCTGGCTGCTCTACCACTGCAGCCGAGGAGGGGTCTTACCTTTCTTCTTCAGCTGACGCCTGCGAGATCACGACGCCGGTCTCTTGTTGTGCTGCCCTTAGCATGGCTTCTTCAGAGGCAGGAGGCGGGTTGACACTCCTCGTAGCTGTCGTTCCCATCATCTCCCAAACATCCTCCTCACCCTGGTCAACAGGATTCGAGGAAGGGATATCCTACAACAGTACAAGTGGGCTTGTCAGTACAAGACTACTTATCGATGATATTCGATTACTCTGATTGTGCTACTGATGTCTGGGCTGGTGGCTTCACCGATTTTTGGTCTTCAGCTTCGCTTTCTTCCACTCTGTCTCCGGATTGGGACAAGGGGACAAAGGTGGTGATGACGACGACTGGCCGGCACCCCCGGCTTCATCACGGTTCCTCTTCTTCGACACACCGGTCTTCTTACCCTTCGCCGGGGACCGCTTCATCGTCCAAGTTACCGGAGTTTTCACTCGCATTCACAAGGGGGTGAGGTGGAGGAGGACTGTGGCGGGGAGCGCAGACGGATCTAATTCTCTAAGCAGCGGCAACAGCAGCAGCAGAGGAGTAGAGAGGGTGGAGACTCAGATCTAATCTGAGGAATGCAACTACTAGGAGTGAAAAAACCATAAGGGGTTTCCCAGTTAAATATAACTAGACAGGCGGTTCAATTCCTAACGAGTGGATAAGGCGCCCGACGGGTGAGCTAGCGGCCACAGCTTGACTCTTCATATTCCAGTACTCGATTCTTTCCATCTCGGGGGCTCAACTACATCTATCAGATCTAGTGGGCTATACAAGTTCAAGACACCACTCAGGATACATTCTACAATAAAAATGACCCATCAATTCGAGAGAAAGTACTTGACTCAAGGCTCGGGGACTCCGTGCCACGTGTCCTTCAGGTTTTTTCTGGATTTTTTGGGATAAGATTGGCTGAACTTCAAATTGATCATCAGCTTGAATCTATGATTCAACCTAAGGCTCGGGGCCACATTCCGTATGGAATGCGATTCTTTGGATCGCATTTTCCATATGGTTTCTTCATCAAGACAACTTGAGTACCATTGAAGACCTTCAAGAGAAGTACTCGGGGACGTTTGGGGACTACTCGAGAAGACTTCCAGACTACTCAAAGATTAGCTGGAGTACCTTCCAGCCTTGGGATGATTAAAGTATTCTTGAGGACTTTCGGCTTGTGGAACTCAACGATGCTCAAGGACTACTCGCCAAGGCCATCAAGACTACTTGAAGACACCCTGCTCGACTACAAAGTACTCGGGGGCTTGTCGTATGGATGTCCCTGGGCCCACTACTTAGGTGGGTACCAGGACAGACTACTCGGTGGGCCTGTGGGACTACTCGACTTGGGCTACGCGGCACCTGCTGGCGTGGAACGCAAGGACTATAAAGGATTAGTACTTGGTTAGGAAGCTAGACATGTCCGGATCCATGTAGCTCCTAGCTGTACCGACTAGTACTCCTCTAGCAAACCAACTTGTAACCCTGCCTCCCGAAGTATATAAAGCGAGGCAGGGACCCCTCTCTCACCATCCAGATCATCTTGTAAACACACCCAATCAATCAAGGGCTACGCAGTATACAGGACGTAGGGTATTACACACCTCGCAGCTCGAACCTATCTAAACTGTGTACCACGTATCTCTTCCTTCGACTTACCGATCTAGGCGAGGCCACATTCATCTACCTTGGGTACTCCCCTTAGTAGGTTGCCAGTCTAAACACTGACAATGTTGTACTTATAAGGAACAATATAAGGTGTATAAACAACATACAAGAAATGGAATTACATATGAAAAAATGTCATAAATGAATAGATGTTGAGTTTAGAAATATTCAGAAACTAATATCCTCAAATTTGGATTACGGTTGATGGAGAAATACGTGATACAAAATTTGATTGCAGATTAAAAGGGGAAACAAACTATTCTTCATTTGAATAGACCTGGCCCTGCCCCTTCACTGGCGACTGCTGGTTGTGCACTCTAACCCTTTTAATAAACGTTATGCCCTACCTTCTGCCTTCTATCTCCTTAGAAGGTTTTGCAAGGAGCAGGCCCCGTGCCTACGTCCCCGTTTGTCTTCCTCGGTGCTGTCTGCCGCCCCATCCAAGAGAGTGAGGTTCCTCGGTGAGGAAGAGGAGCCATGCCAGCGTGCCACCCCCTGTGTTTTCCTCGACTATACATGGAAGAGGCTGGTTCTTCGTCGGCCTGGGGGAGAAAGCCATACATGCGCGCAAGGCCCAAGTTGGCGGACTCCAGCGACACCCGCCATGGAGAGGCATGATTATTTCCTCAATGTGAAGGAAGAAGCGGTCCATGAGCATTGAGGTGAGCGCGGACTCCTCTGGTGACGACTCGGGTAGAAGAGTGGTGGTAGACCTCATCTCCTCCAGCGACGACTCCGGCAACAACTCCGGTGATGACTCCGACAACAACTCCATCGACGATTCTGAAGACCATGAGGCAAATTCTGAAACCATCACACACGATTTGTCCTTGTACCTTCACATCTTCACTAATCAATTGTTCTAATGCATCAATTTCCATTTGGTGATGTGCCCTTCTGATGCATGTTAGATGTGAATATGTTTGTTATGAGTTAGTTTGCTTGGTGATGTGAACTTGTGATGCATGTCATATGTGAACATGTGATGCTATATCAATAGTCACACTTGTTTGCTTTGGTGACGTAAACTTGTGATGCATGTCATATTAGAGCCCATAAACAACACCTAAAAATTCGTAAAAATATACGAAAAATTCATAATTTGTGATTTAGTAATTGAATAAAATATCAACAGCCAAACTTGTTTAACCAAATTTATTTAAATTAGATTTTTTATCTCATGTTTATGATATTGTTGATGGTGTATATTCGTATCAAACTTCATATGGATTTGCAAGCAGGCAAATCCCCCGTCGTAGTCAAGGGACCGTTCTTCCCTCGAGTAGTGAACCCAAGGTATCGAATCTATGGAACAATGTGCAACACAAGGATTCAATCTAGTAAAACAAGCAAAGCAATCTTTTGAAGAACAAAGTTGCATCTAATTTAAGAGATCATCAAGAAAACACATCTAATCTAATCTACTAATAGGTAGCAAGAGAAAGCAAGAGATAACTGATCTAGAGAGTCTAGATCATGCATAAGTTGTAGCTCCAAACAAGATAGATGAAGATAGAAAAGCGAATCTAATTAAAAACATCTTATCTTTAAACCGTGGTCTCCGATCCGATTCCGAAGACGCCCGCCTTGTGGATCCACCGTTCTGTCACAGCGCACCCCTATTCGTGCAGGTTAGCCTAGGGCGAGTTCGATAAGAACAAGTTGAAATCATTTGGTCGATCCGGTATGCACCGCTAGCCACCGCGGCTACAAGAGCAACCTATGCAATATATCTTAAGTATATATTGGGGAAGAAGCAAAACTGTACCCCTAAATTTCAATTATTGTTTTCAATAAAATTTTGCTTAGCAACGACTGCTTGTTTAAAGATTTTTAAGGGCTTTGTTTAATTTTTATAGGCATTTAATTATTTCTCTTAATTAAATTAATGAACTGTAGGAGTTTATTGTTGGACACATGCTGTTGCATTGTTTTTTATTGTTTGAATTCAAATTTATGTTTGAATTAAATTTTGTGAACTTTTTTTGTAAAAATAACAAAAGTTTTTTTTTTCTATACCTTCCTTCTTCCTCTTTTGGCCCATCACCCTCGCTACCAAGCTTGCTTAGTCAGCCGCGGCCCACCTCCGGCCCGTCACAGCCCGCTCCGCCTCCTCCTCTTGCAGCCGCTTCCAGGTCGGGCCCAGTGGTCATCCCCGACCTCAGGCCACACCAGACCCACAACCGGGTCTGACCGCGCCACGCCTGCCGCATCCCTGCGCCCCTGGCCGTGGGCCCACGAACCGAGGCCGGTCTCCACATCCTATAAAGCTGCTGCCACCTCCTACCCTATTCCTTTCGCCCGAAAGCCTAGAAACACCGCGCCCCCGCCGGTCTCCAAACCCTAGGCCGCCGCCGCCGTTGATTCCCTCGGTCGCCGCCCCTCCTTCAATGTGGGGCTACTCCGGAGGTTCGTGCGGAGGTGCGGAAGCCGCAAGGGCTTCTTGTGGACGTTCTCGTACCCTGTGCCCCCGTAGGAGCTCGCCGGAGTTACGCCTTGCACTGCCGACCACCCCGATGAGCTGCGTGTCTCCGTCGTCACTTGTCCTCCCGCAAGAACCCCTTGTTTGAATTCGTGAGCTTGTTCTCTACGTCCAGGTCCAAGTCCCATGTCGTTTCGTGACCGGAAGCTCGGGATCGATCTACGCCGGCCAGTCCGCCGCCGCTCAGCGCCGTGCGCCGCTGCCTATGCACTGCCGCTTCGCCGAAGTCGCCTGCAGCCGCGGATCGCGATCCAACGGTCCCGATCTAATATGACCCGAGTCAAACTCCGTGGGTACCGGTCAATCCGTCGGTGCGCCGTGCATTTTGCTAAAAAGCCCCTCGGGTTTTCAGTTTCATAAGTATGTCCTTCCACCGTATATAAACCCTTACAGTTTAGTCCTTTTCTTTATGTTTAAACCCCTACACCTTAATTAGTGCATATCTTTTGCGTTCTAGCTCTGTTTTTAGCGTTCTTTATATCCATGTGTTCGTCTCGATGAGTAGCTTAGTTTAGTAAAGCTTTTGTTCCTGTTTGAATTGATTAGTGAATTGTTTTGTTATTTTATTGTGTTGTCTTTTGCATGGGAATGTGTGATGCGTAGAGAACGAACAGTTCGAAGGATTTTCTGAGGAGAAGACATCAAGACTCTGAGCAGTTCTGGATCTTGTGGAATGCAAGTGTCCTTGGTCATACCTACTTTATCCTATATGAACATGCATTTAATCATTGTATTAATTTCTTTGCTTGCATTAATTTTGATGGGTTCCTATTAAGGACTATGCCTAGTTTCTTGTGACCATTGCCTTGTAACTGGGTTACTTAATTAATCTTGAGGGTAGACGCTGCTTAGTTGCTCAATGGGTCGGTAATAAACAACATGTCATCCTTTATGCTCTATGTTGTTTAATGGTAAGTTAATTACAAGACCACATCTTTAATTGGAACATGGCGCGATCACTCAGGACAATAGTACAACCACAAGGCTATATGGCTCTGGCTTGGCTGAATAATTAGAGACCTTGGTGATGTAGCAACCTTACCTGAAAGGAACCAACGGCGAAGCGTTGACGGAGTATAGACTCGCCCTGGTAGGGAGTTGGGCATTTCTAAGACACGGTACCTACTAGGGGACTTTGTGCCCCGCTTCGTCCTAAAACCTAGTGGGTTGTTGCGTATTGGGGAACCTTTGTAAAGGCCTCGTAGCGTCCGTATGCAATCGGACCTCGGCAGTGTGGTATGATGCTTGATCAGCATCACGTGGTTGAGTCTAAAGCTCTTTGGAGTTTTTACGTGACTTGTGGGTAAAGATGTATAACCTCTGCAGAGTGTTTAAAACTAATCGATTAGCCGTGCTCACGGTCAAGAGCGACCTGGGCCCTCACATGATTAATCTATCAGGATATGAATTTAAATAATTCTTTACTTTATGTTCATGGTTATAATGTTACACTTTAATTGTGGGATGGTACACACTTACTTTTGCTAGTAAGTAAGTTGCTTAATAAAATTTGATCAACTAAAATGCTATAGTGTTAAACCCTTTGGCCATCCACTTATACAGCCTTGCATGTTTATTATGATATTCTTCCCTTGCTGAGTACGGCATGTGCTCACTCTTGTTTATTTATTGCATCTACACAACCCGGATTGCTGCTCAGACTCGAAGATTGTTAATGAGTACTAGGCTTACGTGCCACTAGTCAGCTGCTTGTGGAGTTCCATTCTGAAGATTTGCTGCTAGTTGTTCGCTTTGATGATATGATTATAAGACTTTTGGTCATGTAAAGGTTTTAATACTCTCTTTTACGCTTTGGCACTGTTTTTGGTATTCACTGAGTCATTACGTGTGTGTAACTTGATCCTGGCGCACATGTAATTTATGCATTCGAGTTTGTCTTCAAATTCGGGTGTGACAAATTGGTACCAGAGCCGTGTTGACTGCAGAACGTTAGCCTAGTTAGAAAATGGTCGAATTTAAGGATTATAATATTATAGAATCCATTCTCACTTCAAGCTATGCTTTAACTCTATTTTAGTATACTTATCCTTGTTTTTACCCCCATCCTTGGTAATCTACTGGTTCTCTATCTTATCTTGATCAATCTTTTCACTCTATGCTTCCTTGTTCTTGCTTTAAGGAATCTTTAGCATCTGCTCTACTCCTCCCCCACCTTTCTTTTTCTTTACCCTGCACGTGTTCATGATCGATCTCAGTAATCAAGTGACCCCATCATGTTCATCTCAAAGGTCTTCCTTAATAGGATATAGGAGATTTAAGATCTTTCTTAGTATAGTCGATAGATGTGAACACCTTAACGTGTGCCTAGTTTAGAAGTGTGCTTGAATGTTTGATTTTGTGTTAAATTCTTGATTTGGATCTTTGTTTTGAGTGCAGTGTGTTGTGAAGTAATAACCACAATGACCTCGGGTTTAGTAGCTAGTTTGCTTAGCTGGGGTGTAATTCTTTTCCAATCTTCACGACCTTGAATAGTCTTTGCTTTATCTATCCTTCCATTAGCTAACTTGGAAGTTCATCTCTTCATTCTCGCATCTAAATCTCATGATCCTAACACTCAGATGGTGACCCAGGTCCGGATCCATATTAGAGGAGGAGTGACAGTTCTAGTATCACTCAACAACAGAGTCTGGATCCAGGCGATGCAGCAGTTCCTGGCTGCATAGATGCAGCTCCTCCAGAAAATGTCCACCAACATGGCAAGCATGCAGGCTCAGATGAACCAGAACCAGCCACATAAGGACAAGCACCAGCAGTTCATGAGCCATTGCCCACTAGTGTTTTCTCATGCGGTTGATTTATTGGAGGCAGATGATTGGCTGAAGACAGTGGAGAAGATGCTCACCATCACACAGTGCGCCGATAGAGAGAAGGTCTTGTATGCTTCTGGCCGACTTCAGGGGACAACATCAGCTTGGTGGGATGCCTACGTTGCTGCTCATGCCACCCCTGATGCTATCACTTGGCAGGAGTTCACCACTAGCTTCAGGAGCTAACATATACCTACAAGCCTTATGAAGTTTAAGAAAAAGGAGTTCCTGGCTCTCAAGCAGGGGGGGATGTTCGTGATAGAGTACAGGGACAAGTTCGTTGAGTTGTCCCGCTACGCTCCTGAGGAGGTTGTTGATGAGGAGAAGAAGCAAGAGTTGTTCGTGGAAGGATTAGCTGGACCACTCCAGTACCAGCTTATACCTCACACCTTCCCATCATTCCAGACATTGTTAGACAAGGCCATTGGCTTAGAGTACAAGCGCAAGGAGTTGGAGGAGCTGAAGAGGAAAGCCACCACCCCTGGACAGTGTGGAAGTAACACTCGCCCCCGCTTTAATTCACCTCGGGAGACCCCCTTTCAGTCTGAAGGCCTAATGAGGCTTTGGGCAACAGCAATTTTGGTGTCCAGTGCAGCAGACTTCACGACTCCCCTCTCTGCAGAATCGTAAGATAGAGCCAGTTGTCACTCCAGTGAAGACTAGCACCCCCAAATGTACCACCTGCTTTAAGTGTGGAAAGGTTGGGCATTATGCATTTGACTGCCCTAAGAGGAATGATCCCAACACTCCAGTACAGAATCAGCATAGGCAACAGATGAGGAATGAGAGTCAAATCTCGAAGGGCAACATGGGAAAACTGAGTTATGCATGTGGCAGGGTGAACCACATGAGTGCAGAGACTGCTCAGGAGAACCAACGAGTAGTGTTCAGCAAGTGTCTGGTCAACTCCGCCCCCGCATCAATTTTATTTGATGCTGGAGCAACTCATTCTTTCATTACTTCTTAGTGTGCAGCTAAACTTAACATCCCCATGAGCACCATGCCACGTCCCATGCTAGTTAGTTCAGCAAGAGGAAACATGAAGGCACTATACTGGTGTAATAATGTTAACCTTCAGATCTTGGGGAAGGATTTTCAAGCAGACCCCAAAGTATTGGATTCTATTGTCATTGATGTGGTACTTGGAATGGGATGGTTAGGTAAGTTAATGGAGAAATCCAGTATGTCCAGAAGTCAGTTCTTCTCACCAGTCTAGACGGGGAACAAATTGAGTTTGTAGCTACTCTACCATCGGTAGAAGGGTGTTCATTAGACAAGTTGAATGGTAAATCTTTAGAGGACATCAAGGTGGTGTGTGATTATCTAGATGTGTTCCTAGATGAGCTGCCAGGTATGCCACCTGATCGAGAAGTTGAGTTTGTTATTGATCTTTTACCTAGTACTGCTCCTATCTCTAAGCGCCCATACAGAATGTCTAGTGATCAATTACTTGAGCTTAAGAAGCAGATTAAGGAGCTACTGGAAAAAGGATTCATTCGTCCTAGTTCATTACCTTGGGGAGAATCGATTATCTTTGTGGAGAAGAAGGATGGTACTCAGCGAATGTGTGTAGATTACAGATTGCTTAACGATGTTACTATCAATAATAAGTACCCATTGCCCCGTATTGACGATTTGTTTGATCAGATGAGGGGTGCTAAGGTGTTCTTCAAGACTGATTTATGTTCTGGTTATCATCAAATGAGGATCAGATTATCAGATATTCCTAAGACCGCATTCACTACTAGGTATGGACTCTATGAGTACACCGTCATGTCTTTTGAATTGACTAATGCACTTGGCTACTTCATGTATCTGATGAACAAAGTTTTTATGGAGTATTTGGATAAGTTTGTTGTGGTGTTCATTGATGACATCTTGATTTACTCCAAGAATGAGGAGGAGCATCTTAGGCTTGTGTTGCAGAAGCTGAGCGAGCATCAGTTGTATGCCAAGTTTAGCAAGTGTAATTTCTGGTTGAAGGAAGTCTCTTTCCTTGGGCATATCATCACCGATAGTGGTATTTCAATTGATCCAACAAAGGTCGGTGATGTATTGAAGTGGGAGTCGCCACAAACTGTCAAGAAGATCAGGAGTTTCCTTGGTCTTGCAAGGTATTATAGTCAGTTCATTGAAGGGTTTTCTAAAATAGCAAGGCCTCTTACATCACTACTAGATAATGATAAAGAGCTCAAGTGGACAGCCGCCTGTCAAGCCAGTTTTGAGGAATTGAAGTAGAGGTTAACCACAGCTCCAGTGCTAGTGATGCCAGATCTGCAAAAGAGCTTTGATATTTATTGTGCTGCATCACGACAGGGCTTAGGTTGTGTTCTCATGCAGGAAGGTCATGTTATAGCATATGCATCTCGACAGTTGAGGAAACATGAGCTGAATTATCCAATACATGATCTGGAGTTAGCAGCAGTGGTTCACACTTTGAAGATTTGGAGACATTACATCATGGGAACCAAGTGCCAGATTTGTACTGATTATAAGAGCCTAAAGTACATCTTGACCCAGAAGGATTTGAATCTGAGATAGCGTCGCTGGTTAGAGCTGATCAAGTATTATGATCTGGAGATACACTGTCATCCTGGGAAGGCAAACTTGGTTGCTGATGCTTTGAGTTGGAAGGGACATGCCAACATGGCTTTGCCATTCCTATTGCTTGAAGAGTTGATGGAGTTTGAGAAGCTCAACCTGGGGATTGTTGCTCATACCAAGGGTGTAACCTTAAGCATAGAATCCACTTTAGAGCAGGAGATACACAAAGGACAATTGGAGAATATAGATACAAAGGAAATCAGAGAGACTATGGAAAAAGGTAAAGCCTCAAACTTCACAGAGGATGGTCAGGGAACCATATGGTTTAGGAACAGGAATTGTGTGCCTGATGTGGGAGATCTCCGAAAGACCATCTTAAGAGAGGCTCATGATTCAGCTTATTCTATTCACCCAGGTAGTACTAAGATGTATCAAGATCTCAAGTAGAGGTATTGGTTGTATGGGCTGAAGAGGGATGTAGCCACCGATGTAGCATTGTGTGACACCTGTCATAGAGCTAAAGTTGGGCATCAAAGGCTAGCGGGATTGCTTCAGCCGTTGAAGGTGCCAGAGTGGAAGTGGGAAGAGATCGGCATGGATTTCATTGTTGGGTTGCCACGTACACCAATTGGGTATGATTCTATATGGGTAATAGTGGACCGATTAACTAAAGTAGCTCATTTCATCCTTGTGAAGACTGCGCACTCAGGTGCAAGGTTGGCAAAACTATATATGTCTCGGATAGTGTGTTTGCATGGTGTACCTAAGAGGATAGTGACTGATAGGGGTACTCAGTTCACGTCATGTTTCTGGGAAAAGCATCATGAATCCCTAGATACGAAGTTAAATTTCAGCTCAGCCTATCACCCATAGACAAATGGACAGACTGAGAGGACTAACCAGATTCTGGAGGACATGTCGAGAGCTTGTGCTCTTAAGCATGGAGGTAGCTGGGATAAGAGTTTGCCCTACGCAGAGTTCTCTTACAACAACAGCTATCAGGCTAGTCTCAAGATTGCACCCTTCGAGGCATTGTATGGGTGAAAATGTACAACACCTTTGTAGTGGAGCCAAACCAGAGAGAGTCGTTGTTTGTGAGGACCAGGAGCGTCCCGGTGGTCGATGGATGACCGCTCCTCAATGATGAGTGATTGACAACGGGTGTTGGACTGACTCTTGGCTCAGTGTGCAGGTGTAGGCTGTTGCCTAGTTCGTGTTGTTGCAGGTGAAGAATGGGTGTGAAATGTCTTCAGCCTTGAGGGGCCTCCGGGAGATGGAGAGTCAAGTAGGCTCGGTTCGAGGGACCCGGTGGACGGCGGGACTAGGTGCGGGCTACATGGTGGCGAGACGAGCAAGACGAAGTCGTGGACAATCGAGCCGATGCACGGTGGCGGTCGAGTCAAGAGGCTTGGCGGGAGGCCGGGCCGAGCACGCGGGGTTTGGTGGTTTGCCCACAAAACCATCGGAGGACGGTTTCTTGGTTTGGGCCTCAAAACAAAGTCCGAAGGCCCAACGCGACGGAGACGGGATCCGGGCATGTCGGGAAGCTTCGAAGCGAAGGACACGCGGCGGGATCGCATGGCTTGCGTCGGGAGGACGCGGGGTGCGGTGAAGGTGTGGCCGTCCGATGGATAGACCCACAAACATTACATAAATGCCCCTGCGTGGGTTGTATCGCCAGTAGTTGAGTTAGAGGTAGTCGAGTCATTTACCACACCGGCGGGACCTGATATATAAGCCATGAGTGTGTGTGGATGGCTCTCTCCCTCCGCGATCCAGAGTTTCATTTCCCCCCTCCTCTTTCTCTTTTTCCTAGACTATTTTCTCCTCTATTTTCTATAGGCTAGCATGAGAGCTTCATGAGAGATTGTTTGTATAGAAGATTCGGCGTTGTGGTTCCCATGATGATTTTCAGAGTCATTTTTGTGCTATTTTCGTTCTTCGCACGATTCGTCGATTTGAGGGCGTTTCTCTCCGGATTTCTTTGAGGGGATCATGGGTGAGTGCCTTGTTCCTCTTAGTGGATGATCTTGACCCCTCAAACGCCGGATTTGGCCTTCGATCCGTTGACTTTTGGATGAACCCTAGGTCATTGTGTTCTTGGCAAGGATTTGCTATTCTGGGAGTTGTATGGAGTTTGAGACCGTAACTTTTGGGGCATAACCTCTCCTTTGGGTGTTCATCATCTCCCCAAAATTTCATCTCAAGACTCCAAGTGGTTCGGGAGATCCTTTGATCGAAAGTTTGGGGCGATTTCGCGGGTAGTTTTCTGGGCTGTCCCGGATGATCCGATCACCTATGCCGGGTGACCCGAAGGGGGTAGGTTGATCCGGTCACTTATGCTCGGGTGACCCGGTGCGGCTCTGTAAGGCTCAGGGTAACCCAGTCACTTGTGCCGGTTGACCCGGTAGGTCTCTGCCTTCTTCGTTGATTGCTCAAGTTCTTTCGTGTTTGCTTCCGCTTTGCTTCCTAGCCTTTTCAAGCTTTGTTCCTAAGGTATCAAGGGATGTTTGTGTGTTCTTCTGCTTGTTTGTGTGTGACTCGGAGTTGCGATTGGGATATAGGCCGAGTTCTTCTGAGAAATTTTTTTTATCGGCTCCCATTCACTCCTCCCCCCCTCCCTGGTTCGCCGTTTCAGTCCTTCAAGTGGTATCAGAGCTTGGTGCCGGATTCGTGGTGACTTTGGAAAGTCTTGAATCCTAAGATGGCGTACGTTGAGCGGGGCGGTCCGCCGCACTTCGATGGGAAGGGTTACCACAAGTGGGCGGCTCGTATGATGATCTTTCTTCGTGGCAAGTTGTTGGATTTCATTGTGCTTGACAAGACCTATGCTATCCCGGCTAAGATCCACACTCTTATGGTGACTGATGCCGGTGCTAAGGCCAAGTATGAGGCAAATGCAAAAGCCGTTGATCACTTGGTTCGAAGCTTGTGTGATCCTGAGTTTGAGCGTGTTCGCCATTTGAATCTTGCTTGGCAAATTTGGGAGAAGTTGTTGGTTGCTCACGGTGGTGATAACCATGTGAAGGCTCGCCTCTTTGTTTCTTACCGGATGCAATATGAGAACTTTACTCAACTTCCCGGTGAGGACATTGATGCGATGTTTCAGAGATTCACCGCCATCGTGAACAACATGAAGGCCAATGTTGAGGATTTCCCTTACACTGAGCATGATCAAGCTTTGAAGCTCTTGCATGTCTTGGACCAAAATGTTTGAGGTGCTAAGGTTGAGGCCATCAAGGAGTCCGGGCAATACTTGACTATTGAGTTGGATGATCTCTTTTCTAAGCTCAAGTCGGCTGAGGTTGACAGGAAGTTGCAATCCAAGCATCAGGGCTCGACTGATCATAGTCTTGCTCTTGTGGGCGGATCAAAGGGCAAAGCCAACACTAACCCTTCCTGTCGATAGTTTTCCTTGTCTTCTCTCATGTCCATTCCAGATGATGAGTTTGATGTGCTGAGCGAGGAGGAACTGGCCTTGCTCTCAAGGAGATTTGATGGACTACATGAGAACCGGAGGAATGCAAAGCGGAGCTCGGGGACATGCTACAAGTGTGGCAAGCGTGGACACTTCATCGCCGAGTGCCCGGAAGCGGAGGAGAATAAGTACAAGATGAGCGAGTACAAGGCGCACTCAAGGCGTGAAGACAAGTACTCCTCCAAGGGCAAGCACTACAGCAAGTCCAAGAGCAAGGACAAGGACAAGCGGCGATCGAGCAAGGGCGGCCACAAGAAGGACAAGGCAAGAGCCATGGTGGCAGGTGCAAGCAACGTCGACACAAGCTCAAGCGACACGCATTCAAGATCAAGCAGTGAGGATGAAGACACCGGGAGGCGCAAGGGAAAGAAGAATGCAAGCCGGAACCTCAGTGGGTTGAGCTGTGTTGCACTTGGATGCTTTTGTGGCAAGGCCCATAGCTCAAGCAGCAAGAAGAGCGAGAAAGAAGACACCGACTCCGACTCAGAGGATGAGGTAAACCGTGACCCCGTCTCTTTGCTTGCTGAGATCACTAGGTTGAATGGCTTGATTGCCAACCGTGATAGTGTGTTGAGAGATGCTAAGAAAATGAGGAGAGATCTTAGGGCTCAACTTGAGAATGCTTGTGAGAAAGTAGGAGAGTTAGAGTCTAAATTGCTTGAATTGAAACTTGAGAATGACTCTTTGAAACTTCTACTATATCTGATGATGTTGAATGTTCTGAATGTAATGCATGGTTGAATGAGATCAAGTTGCTTAATGAGAAGAATGCTTCCACTTCGGCTAAACTAGATGCTCTTAGGACTGAGTATGATGAGATTAAGGCTAGACCCACTTTGCTTGGTGCTTGTTAATCATGTCCTACTATGCATGCTAAGCTTGTTGATGCTCGTTCTACCATTAGCACTTTGGAAGCTTCTTTGAAATCTCCTGTTGTCAATGCATGCACTAGCTGTGATGAAGTTACTTTGCGCAATCTTGAACTTACTTCCTATTTGGATGTCATCTATGAGGAGAATGATTATTTGAGGAAGGTGTTGGGTTGGTTGTACGTACGGGAACCTCAATTGAAAATCATGATTGAGGAGTTCAAGAGAGTGGATGGTCGTGGTTTGGGTTTTGAGAAGTTGGGTGAGAAAGTGGGAGAAAACAGTGGGGAGAGTGTGTATGAGAAGTGTGTTGAGTCTAACCTTGAGTTTGAGGTGATCGGAGACATCCAAGTCCCACTTCCAAAAGCACCCAAGAAATCTTTCACACCAAAGCCCAACCACCTTTGAAACAAGCTTGACACAACCCAAGATCCACCCAAATTCCCACCAAAAACAAATGACTTCCAGAAACCGGTGAAGTTTGTGAGTGAGAAGGATGTCAAACCTAGAGAGAAGCCAGAGCCAAAACCAAAACCCATCCCCTTCAGGTGTGAGTATTGTGGCAAAGAGAGGCATCTAGCAGAGTTTTGCTACAAGAGGAAGAGGGATGAGAGGCTTGCTAGGGAGCAAGCAAACCAGGACAGGTATCACCAGTCTCATGGTATTCCTGAGCCTAGAGTGCCGCTTCCACAGGGTGTGGGAAGTGTGAGTAGTGTTGGTAGAGTTGGAGCTCAGGGTGGTAGGTTCGCACTGAGAGGTGGTGGTGAGAGGTTTGATAGGAGAGATGATGGTGTGCATGCTGGTGACAGGTTTGGTCGGGCTCGTGGTGGTTTTGCTGGACGTCCCCCTACTCATCCTCAATACGGGTTTAGGGGAGATGATCGCAGCTTTGGGTTCCAGAGGAACTACGGACCACGTTTTTCCCCTCGTGGTGCTCGTACTCCTTCCATGGGACATGGGAAATTTGGTGGCAAGGGAATGATGTTTGCTAACCCCTCTTTTGAGCAGATGGCTCGACACTAGTTCAACTTTCTTTGTGCTAACCCCAGTGTCGAGTCGTTTGCTCATTCTCGTTCTTGTTTGTGACTACAGGCAGGAGGCTTGGAGAACATTTGGTTGATTGACTCCGGGTGTTCCCGACACATGACCGGAGACAAGAAGTGGTTCTCCAGCCTCACCCCAGTGAAGGAAAAGATGTACATCACTTTTGGGGACAACGGACGAGGAAGGGTGATTTCTGAGGGTGTGGTGCATGTGAGTGACAAGGTAACGTTGAAGAGAGTTGCTCTTGTGAAGTCTATGGGTTTCAATTTGCTTTCGGTTTCTCAGTTGCTTGATGAGGTCTTTGAGGTGCGTTTCAAGTCTAGTGAGTCTCGTTTGCTGGATTCTCGAGGTGATCTTGTTTGTATGGTCATCCCCGAGAGTCAGATTTTCAGGGCTGATTTTTCTCGTTCTTTGGGTCCTGCTCACTGTTTGATGGCTGGTCCTTCTTCTGATTTGTGGAAATGGCATAGGCGGTTGGGTCACTTGAGGTTTGATTTGGTTTCCCGCTTGAGTGGTCTCGACCTTGTCCGAGGATTACCGAGGATGAAGTTTGAGAAGGATTTGGTTTGTGCTCCGTGTAGGCATGGAAAGATGGAAGCCACTCCACATCCACTCCTGACTGATGTCATGACCGAGCGTCCGACAGAGCTGTTGCATATGGACCTTGTTTGGACAGCTCGAGTTCGCTCGGTGGGCGGGAAGTGGTATGTCCTTCTTGTGGTGGACGATTACTGTCGCTATGCATGGGTATTTTTCTTGGAGGACAAAAGTGAGACATTTGGTTTTGTTCGAGATCTGATCGTGAGGTTGAAGAACGAGAAGCATGGGAATGCTATTCGAGCTATCCGCAGTGATAATGGCTCAGAGTTCAAGAACTCTCGTTTTGATGCCTTCTGTCGTGATCTAGGTCTTGAGCATCAGTATTCGACCCCCTTTGTGCCCCCTCAAAATGGAGTTGTGGAAAGGAAAAATCAGACTCTTTGTAAGATGGCTAGGACGATGCTCGATGAGCACAGGACTCCTAGGAGGTATTGGGCTGAGGCGGTCAATACGGCCTGTCATGTCTCCGACAGAATTTTATTGCGAGCTTTGAAGAGGAAGACCTGTTATGAGCTTATGCATGGTCGGGCACCCAAGGTGAGTCATTTTCAAGTCTTTGGCTGCAAGTGCTTTATTATTAAGAAGGGAAAACTCGACAAGTTTGAGGCTAGGTTTAGTGATGGGATTTTCTTTGGATATGCTAACCATTCTAGAGCTTATAGAGTGCTTAACCTTGAGACTAACAAAATCATGGAGACTTGCGATGTAACCTTCGACGAGGCAATGCCATGTACCTCTCTTGGCTTTGAATGTGCAGGTGATGAAGAGATGGCTGAGGACCTCTTTGAAGAGGAGAAGGATGAAGTTGGAGATGATGATGGAGAGAACCATGCGCCTGAAGCTGAGTGTGTACCCACTACTTCCCCTACGACCACTACGAATGTTGGACCTTCTACTTCATGGACAACGACGGTGCGACAAGAGAACCAGGCGAGAGAAGCTGAAGTTGAGGGGGAGGTAGTCTCGAGGCATGAGGCTCCCCGGCGGATTCAAGAAGTGCATCCCCTATCGAAGATCATTCGGGACATCTACGAACGTACCACGCGGTCAAGGTCCAGAAAATCCTCTCATTTCGCTCATGCTGCATTTGTTGCCTCCTTTGAGCCCAAGGACATTGGACACGCTTTATCTGATGCAAACTGGGTCAATTCTATGCATGAGGAGTTGGAAAATTTTGTGAGGAACCAGGTGTGAGAGTTAGTTGAACCACCACCAAATTGCCATCCTATAAAAACTAAATGGGTTTGGAAGAACAAAGAGGGTGAGAACGGGATGGTTGTGAGAAACAAGTCCAGACTTGTTGCTCAGGGCTATAGTTAGAAGGAGGGGATAGACTATGAGGAGACCTTTGCTCCTGTGGCCCGTCTTGAGGCAATTCGAATCCTTCTAGCCTTTGCCGTGGCTAAAGGGTTCAAGTTTTTTCAAATGGATGTGAAGAGTGCTTTTCTGAATGGGGTCATAGAGGAGGAGGTGTATGTGAAGCAGCGACCGGGGTTCGAGAGTGAAAAGTATCCACACAGGGTGTACAAGTTGAAAAGGGCTCTGTATGGGTTGAAACAGGCGCCCCGGGCTTGGTATGGGAGATTGAGAGGTTTTCTGTCGAGCAGAGGGTTCGTAATGGGTACCGTGGATAGGACCTTGTTTCTCCTCAAGCATGAGAATGACTTGTTGATTGTGCAGATATACGTGGATGATATTGTCTTCGGTGGCTCGTCACATAACCTTGTTGCCAAGTTTGCAGATGAGATGAGCAGGGAATTCGAGATGAGCTTGATGGGCGAGCTGCAGTACTTTCTTGGGTTGCAGATCAAGCAAGTGAAGGACGGAACATTTGTACATTAGACCAAGTACACAAAAGACATGCTGAGAAAGTTCCAGATGCAAGATGTGAAGCCTATGTCGACACCCATGGGGAGTACGGCTACTTTGGACACGGACGAGGACGGAGAACCAGTGGACCAGAGGGAGTACCGGAGCATGATTGGCTCCCTCCTCTACTTGACGGCGATGAGGCTAGATATACAGTTCAGTGTGTGTCTGTGCGCTCGTTTTCAGGCCTCGCCGAGGACATCACATCGACAGGCCATCAAGAGGATCTTTAGGTACCTACAGTCTGCCCCTGGTCTTGGCCTTTGGTATTCTTCCTCCTCTACTCTTTCACTTCATGGTTTTTCTGATGCGGATTTTGCTGGTTCCCGAGTCGAGAAGAAGTCTACTTCTGGTACTTGACAGTTTCTTAGGTCCTCGTTGGTTTCGTGGTCTTCCCGCAAGCAGTCTAGTGTAGCTCAGTCCACCATCAAGGTGGAGTATGTTGCAGCCGCGAGTTGTTGTTCCCAGCTGTTGTGGATCTCATACACTTTGAGAGACTTTGGTGAGGAGTGCACCCATATCCCACTTCTTTGTGATAGTACTAGTGCCATAAGCGTAGCAAAAAACCAGTGCTTCATTTCAGAACCAAACACATAGAAGTGAGGTATCATTTCTTGAGAGACAATGTAGAGAAAGGGACCATTGTGTTGAGTCATGTCCCTACCCAAGATCAGGTTGCAGACATCTTTACAAAGCCTCTCGACCAAGCTACATTTGTGCGCTTGCGGGGGGAACTTGGGGTTTGTTGCCCTTTCTAGTTGATTCTTGGAAGATTTCCTTTTATACCATATGTATCATACCATGTTTCCTTTGATATATATACATGCTTTGTTTGATGTATAAACCATGGTAGGATAGCCATCTTGTTATATATCATGTTGCATTTGTATCATATTGCATTTTAGGATGATGAGCTTCTTTCATATGCCTTATTTGAGTTTCTTTTGCTACTTGTGAGATATTTGTCATGTGTGTGGAGAAATTGCTATGTGAGGCTATGCTCTTGGAATATTTGAGATATATGTGTTGTGAGATAGCCCTTTTTGAATCAAATGCTAATCTTGACTAAATTTGATGAAATGTGCTCCAAGTAGTGTATCCATGTCAATTTTTGGTCTAAAAGTGCCTTTCATGCCAAGATTGTGCTTGGATGTCTGTTTCTTGCATTTGGGCCAAAGGCCGATATCATTGTGAACGTTTAGCCTATGTTGCATTCATGGAGGAGCATAAGCTTCTTTATGCCGCAAAGGCACTTCATGTACCATGAAATGAATTAATCTTGAAAAGAGGTGTGTATGCTTGAAAAATGCTTCATCCATCATGTTTATGCTTAAAATGTCTTATCTTTCACACATGGGTGCAAAACATGTTGCATGATGTTCACCCGTGGAGAAGCTCCCCGAAGTGGACACATGGCTCATGAGCTTTAACATGACATCCTTAGCTTCATGGGTGTTTGCAATGATCTCTTGTTGAGAATTTGATATCCTTGTATGATCTCTGGATGATATGCATGTTTTTGGCTAGAATATGACATGGATAGGACTTTAAATTTGAAGTGAGCCATTTTTGATAAAACTGCTCAAATCTGAAAATTTGCTTTCTCACTTGCCTATATTTCCATATATTACCTGTGGCAATGCTTTGACTATGTTATGATCCTTATGTGTGCTCTTTGTCTCATTTCTAGCCATTGACACTAGATTTGGCCTATTCGAGAAGCTCATGTAGATGTTTATATGCTTTTTTTTACATTCATGCATTTTCACCTTGATTCATACATTGTCAACAAGGCGGAGAAGAGGTGAGCTTAATGAAAAATTCAGAAAATCTTTGCATCCACATGTTCAGGGGGAGCTTGCATTTGTTCAGGGTGAGTTTTCTTGCTGTTTTCAGTGTGGAGTTTGTGCTTTGCTCGGCTTGTGACCTTTCTTTGCATTTCTTTGGTTTTGGTCATGAGTTGAGCTTCCTTGTTTTTCTTTCTTCTTACTTTCTTTCTCTGAATTTCATTTCGCGTTGTGTGTTGTCAGTGCACTCATCAAGGGGGAGATTGAGGACCAGGAGCGTCCCGGTGGTCGATGGATGACCGCTCCTCAGTGATGAGTGAATGACAACGGGTGTTGGACTGGCTATTGGCTCAGTGTGCAGGTGTAGGCTGCGGCCTAGTTCGTGTTGTTGCAGGTGAAGAACAGGCGCGAAAGGTCTTCAGCCTTGAGGGGCCTCCGGGAGATGGAGAGACAAGTAGGCTCGATTCGAGGGACCCAGTGGACGGCAGGACTAGGTGCGGGCCACATGGTGGCGAGACGAGCAAGCTGAAGTCGTGGACAATCGAGCCGGTGCACGGTGGCGGTCGAGTCAAGAGGCTTGGCGGGAGGCCGGGCTGAGCACGCGGGATTTCGTGGTTCTCCCACAAAACCATGAGAGGACGGTTTCTTGGTTTGGGCCTCAAAACAAAGTCCGAAGGCCCAACGCGACGGAGGCGGGATCCGGGCGTGTCAGGAAGCTTTGAAGCGGAGTACACGCGGCGGTATCACATGGCTTGCGTCGGGAGGACGCGAGGTGCGGTGAAGGCGTGGCCGTCCGATGGCAGGACCCACAAACATTACATAAATGCCCCTGCGTGGGTTGTATCACCAGTAGTTGAGTTAGGGGTAGTCAAGTCATTCACCACACTGGCGGGACCTGATATATAAGCCATGAGTGTGTGTGGATGGCTCTCTCCCTCCGCGATCCAGGGATTCATTTCCCCCCTCCTCTTTCTCTTTTTCCTAGACTATTTTCTCCTCTATTTTCTCTAGGCTAGCATGAGATCTTCATGAGGGATGGATGTTAGGATGGCATGCTAGACCTTGTGAATCTTTCCTTGTTTGTATAGAAGATTCGGCGTTGTGGTTCCCATGATGATTTTCGGAGTCATTTTTGTGCTATTTTTGTTCTTCGCGTGATTCATCGATTTGAGGGCGTTTCTCTTCGGATTTCTTTGAGGGGATCATGGGTAAGTGCCTTGTGCCTCTTTGTGGATGACCTTGACCCCTCAAACGCTAGATTTGGCCTTCGATTCGTTGACTTTTGGATGAACCCTAGGTCATTATGTTCTTGGCAAGGATTTGCGATTCCGAGAGTTGTAGGGAGTTTGAGACCGTAATTTTTGGGGCATAACCTCTCCTTGGGGTGTTCATCATCTCCCCAACATTTTGTCTCATGACTCCAAATGGTTTGGGAGATCCTTTGATCGAAAGTTTGGGGCGATTTCGCGAGCAGTTTTCTGGGCTGTCCCGGGTGATCCGGTCACCTGTGCCGCGTGACATGAAGGGGGTAGGTTGATCCGGTCACTTGTGCTCGGGCGACCCGGTGTGGCTCTGTAAGGCTCAGGGTGACCCGGTCACTTGTGCCGGTTGACCCGGTAGGTCTCTGCCTTCTTCGTTGATTGCTCAAGTTCTTTCGTGTTTGCTTCCGTTTTGCTTCCTAGCCTTTTCAAGCTTTGTTCCTAAGGTATATAGGGAGGTTTGTGTGTTCTTCCGCTTGTTTGTGTGTGACTCGGAGTTGCGATTGGGATATAGGCCGAGTTTTTCTGAGAAATTTTTTTATCGGCTCCCATTCACTCCCCCCCTCTCTGGTTCGCCGTTTCGGTCCTTCAGTTTGGAATAGATATCGTTAAGGAAGCAGAAAAGAAAGTTCAGATCATAAGAGAAAACTTGAGGACTACTCAATCGAGACAGCAAAGTTATGCAGACGTAAAGAGGAGAGATGTGGTTTTTCAGGAGGGTGACTATGTGTACCTAACAGTGTCACCGATCAGGGGTTTGCGCAGGTTTAATGTGAAGGGAAAGTTGTCACCTCGCTTTATTGGACCTTTCAAGATATTAGAGAGAGTGGGAGAGGTAGCATACTAAATGGAGTTACCAAGTCAGCTATCAGATGTGCATGATGTGTTTCATATCTCTTAGTTGAAAAAGGGTCTCAAACCTCATGACAAGGAGCCGTTACCTATGGACATATTGAACGTTGAGGATCTCACTTACACTGAACATCCCATCCGGATCTTGGATACTCTAGCACGGGTTACAAGGAATCGGGTCATTAAAATGTGCAAGGTGCAGTGGAGTAATTATGCAGAGGATGAGGCAACATGGGAAAGAGAGGATGAATTGAAGGCAAATTATCCCAATCTTTTTGTTGATGCATTCGAATCTCGAGGACGAGATTCATCCTGAGGGGGTAAGATTTGTAACACCCTAAATTTCAATTACTGTATTCAATAAAATTTTGCTTAGCAATGAATGCTTGTTTAAAAATGTTTAAGGGCTTTGTTTGATTTTTATATGCATTTAATTATTTCTCTCAATTAAATTAATGAACTGTAGGAGTTTATTGTTGCACACATGCTGCTGCATTTTTTTTGTTTGTTTGAATTCAAATTTATGTTTGAATCCAATTTTGTGAACTCTTTTTGAAAATAGCAAAAGGTTTCCTTTTTCTTTTCCTTCCTTCTTCCTCTTTTAGCCCATCACCCTCACAGCCCAGCTTGCTTAGTCAGCCGCAGCCCACCTCTGGCCCGTCACAGCCCGCTTTGCCTCCTCCTCTTGCCGCTGCTGCCAGGTGGGGCCCGGTGGTCATCCCTGACCTCAGGCCGCACCCGGCCCACAGCCGCGTCAAACCGCGTCGCGCCCGCCGCATCTCTGCGACCCTGGCTGTGGGCCCACGAACCGAGGCCAGTCTCCGCCTCCTATAAAGCCGCTGCCACCTTCTACCCTATCCCTTTCACTCGAAACCCTAGTAGCACCACACCGCCGCCAGTCTCCAAACCCTAGGCCGCCGCCGTCATCGATTCCCTCGGCCGTCGCCTCTCCTTCAATGTGGGGCTGCTCCGGAGGTTCGCATGGAGGTGCGGAAGCCGCAAGGGCTGCTTGTGGACGTTCTCGTGCCCTGTGCCGCCCGTAGGAGCTCGCTGTAGTTGCGCCTTGTGCCGCCGACCGCCCCGACGAGCTGCGCGTCGCCGTCTTCACTTGTCCGCCCGCAAGAACCCCTTGTTTGAGTTCGCGAGCTCGTTCTCTACGTCCAGGTCCAAGTCCCGTGTCGTTTCGTTCCCGAAAGCTCGGGATCGATCTACGCCGGCGAGTCCGCCGCCGCTCACCACCGTGCGCCGCCGCCTACGCACCACCGCTTCGCCGGAGTCGCCTGCAGCCGCCGGATCGTGATCGAACTGTCCCGATCTAATCCAACCTGAGTCAAAATCGGTGGGTACCGGTCAATCCATCGGTGCGCCGCGTGTTTTGCTAAAAAGCCCCTCGATTTTCAGTTTTACAAGTATGTCCTTCCACCATATAGAAACCCTTACAGTTTAGTCCTTTTCTTTATGTTTAAACCCCTACACCTTGTTTAGTGCATATCTTTTGCGTTCTAGCTCTGTTTTTAGCGTTCTTTATATCCATGTGTTCGTTTCGATGAGTAGCTTAGTTTAGTAAAGCTTTAGTTCCTATTTGAATTGATTGGTGAATTGTTTTCTTATTTTATTGTGTTGTCTTTTGCATGTGAATGTGTGATGCGTAGAGAACGAACAGTTCGAAGGATTTTCAGAGGAGAAGACTTGAAGACTCTAAGCAGTTCTAGATCTTGTGGAAGGCAAGTGTCCTTGGTCATACCCGCTTTATCCTATATGAACATGCATTTAAACATTGTATTAATTTCTTTGCTTACATTAATTTTGATGGGTTCCTATTAAGGACTATGCCTAGTTTCTTGGGACCATTGCCTTGTATCTGGGTTGCTTAATTAATCTTGAGGGTAGACGCTGCTTAGTTGCTCAATTGGGTCAGTAATAAACAACATGTTATCCTTTATGCTCTATGTTCTTTAATGGTAAGTTAATTACAAGACCACATGTTTAATTGGAACATAGAGCGACCACTCAGGACAATAGTACAGCCACAATGCTATAAGGCTCTGGCTTCGCTGAATAATTAGAGACCTTGGTGTTGTAGCAACCTTACCTGAAAGGGACCAATGGGGAGGCGTTGACGGAGTATAAACTCGCCCTGGTAGGGAGTTGGGCATTTCTACGACACGGTACCTACTTGGGGACTTTAAGCCCCGCTTCATCCTGAACCATAGTGGGTTGTTGCGCATTAGGGAACCTTTGTAAAGGCCTCATAGCGTCCCTATGCAATCGCACCTCGGCAGTGTGGTATGATGCCTGATCAGCATCACGTGGTTGGGTCTAAAGCTATTCAGAGTTTTTACAAGACTTGTGGGTAAAGATGTACAACCTCTACAGAGTGTTTAAAACTAATCGATTAGCCATGCTCACGGTCAAGAGCGGCCTGGACCCTCACATGATTAATATATCGGAATATGAATTCAAATTATTCTTTACTTTATGTTCATGGTTATAATGTTACACTTTAATTGTGGGATGGTACACACTTACATTTGCTAGTAAGTTGCTTAACAAAATTTGCTCAACTAAAATGCTAAAGTGCTTAAACCCTTTGGCCATCCACTTATACAGCCTTGCATGTTTATTATGATATTCTTCCCTTGCTGAGTAGGGCATGTGCTCATGCTTGTTTATTTATTGCATCTACACAACCCGGATTGCTGCTCAGACTCGAAGATTGTTAGTGAGTACTAGGCGTACGTGCCACCAGTCAGATGCCTGTGGAGTTCCATTATGAAGATCCGCTGCTAGTTGTTCGCTCTTATGATACCATTGTAAGACTTTCGGTCATGTAAAGGTTTTAATACTCTCTTTTATGCTTTAGCATTGTTTGTGGTAATCACTGAGTCATTACGTGTGTGTAACTTGATTTTGGCGCACATGTAATTTATGCATTCGAGTTTGTCATCAAATTCGGGTGTGACAAAAACCAAGGGAGAACAAAATCATCGAGAAGGCACTTGATCGCTAGAACTCGGATTCACTATAAAACTTCACCATGAATGATTACATGAACAAGATCACCACCGGGATCCTACCTCGATCTTGATCCTTGCTCCGGAGCTCCGACGCGGTCTTCCATGAAAGGTTCCCACGTCGTCTAGGGAGACCCTAGACAACTAGGACGACCCTCATCTCCGAGATGGTGTCCCTCAAGCTTCTTTGCTCCTCGGCGGCGGATGACGAATTGATTTATGCGTGGCTCTCGGTCAGGGGGCTATAAATAGCCTAAGAGGCACCTAGATCAAAGGGGGGGGGCGGTTGGGCCTCGAAATGGGCTGGGCCGGCCGGCCTGGGCCGACCAGCCTTGGTCCACTTCGGCCCAGTCCGTGGCCTCCTTCACCCAGTGTTGGTTCCTGAGTCTTCTAGATCCATCCCCCTTCTGCATGTGGGCCCTTGTCGTCAGTTTCTCTCCGAGTTGGACGAAGCTCCTTGTCTCGCATGATTCGGCACTTTCTTGGCTAGGTCCTCAGCGTTTGTCATCTTCTCGGGTTTGGTCCCTGGGCTTCTTGGAGTCATGTTTGCTTCATTGCATGACATGTACTGGGCTTCAAGGTCTTATCAAGGTGCTTGATGAACTTATACCGAAATTCTTGCTTTCAATGCAAAACCCTGCATAAACACTAAACTCCAAAACCGAAATGCAAGAATGAACTTGTTATACCAATGGGGTTAGTACCAATGGATAGGTTATAAAAGTCATGCCAACACCGAAGGTAAACTCATGGCTAGGTTGATGGAATTTCACCGTCAACATCTCCCCCATGAATAAACCTTGCTCGTCCACGACTAAGCCTTTGATGGATATCATCATTTCCCTTCGTTGTTTAAACCTTGCACTTGATCATACACGAGAAAACATAATGCTCTCAAAAGTTTAATTCGTTAAAGTTTCGTAACGTACTAGCCTTCATCCCTACTAAGGGTAGATTATAAATTAAGCTTATCCCACAAGTATTAACAAGCTCCCAAAGTTTAAATAGATGAAAAGAGCTAAACCAAGTTCAAACATTTAAACCACCTTGCATCTTGCTCATGAACACTCTTCTCATCTTGTCTCTCAAGCCTATTTATTCTACTCCTTTCCCTCTCATAACGTTTATATATGTGGTACGCTGTATATGGAGCTTTTTGGGAAAGTTTAGTCCTACCAAGATATTATAAATGAGATGTTGCCAAAACAATACAAGGTTCTCATGGTCTTACTGAGACTCGTCAAAAAGGTCATTGGAAAATAATGTTATGTCAAGGAGGGGGAGAGAAAAATACACACACTTTGAGATAGGTGGACATGTGCAAATGGCAAAGAGTGATCCCGAGGCACAAAGGAAGTCCTCGTTATCGGATTGCACATGGTTGGAAAGATGAGTTTGATACATTTAATCTTGAAGCCTTGAAATTCCTAATGCACTTTAGAGAACCGGGGAGCTTATTTATTTTTACTTATATTCACATTTTTTTCTTTTCTTTTTTCTCATACATATATATTTTTTTCTTTTTTTTTCTTTCTCAAATTTTTTTATTTGCTCCCCTTTGAACTCTAAAATTGCAATGTACCTACCTCCTCCCCCATGCTTAGATGTTTGCTCGTCCTCGGGCTAAGAGGTGATAGAGATAAGGTAGGTACTAGAAATATTTTTCCTTTGGAGAGATACTTGAAATCTTCAATCTTGGCACCATCTTGCGATCTTCCTTGAATTGACGATCCATACGCAGTGATAGGTTGTGGTCAAGGAGGTAAACACAAAAGATGATATTTGGTTTCAAGGGTGGATATCCAGTGAGGTTTGTGAAATCTTCGATGTGGGGATACATAATGCACAGATAAAAAGGCTAGCAAAAAGATAGATACACAAAAACGGAATGACCAGCTTTTTAGACTCGGGCCAGAGAAATTATGGCCTAAAATATATATATGGCCCTGGATAGGTAGAGCAACATGCAAGTGGTATTTATGACAAGGTTAGCATTACTTTTAAGAACAAAAATAAATCATCTTTAATCCATCTAAAACTTGAGAGCACATAAAACACAATGGGTCTTTATTTTTATCATAACCTCAACTAAAGATTAAACTAGCATTTAGATAATTTCAGATTTGTATTTTAAGAGAGCATTAGCATAATCATGCATAAAACAAGTACCAAGATAGGCAAAGCGACAAATATAATCATATATCATCATTGCACAAACTTGTAACTTTACTAAAGGTAAAAACTAGGTGGTGACTTTATTCATTATGAAAATAAAATCTTACACACATGCTGAAAATTTAAATAAAAACTGAAAAAACTACGCATACATAGGCGCAGACAAGCTGAAAATTAAATAAAAGGGAAAAGGAAATATTAAACTAAAGCTCCTCCTCTCTCTAATCTTCTGTCGGTGGTTGATATTGATAGTCCTGGTTGTTGTACCCTTGCTCGTAATAGGATTGCACCACTCCTCCTACGAATTGTCCCGGCAGTGCTAGGTGAAGGCATCCAAGCTATTAAGCGATGTTTGCATTTCCTTCACCCATTTGATTTGCATTGCTGCGATATTTTGCTTGTTTCTCGCAGTGTGTCCTCCAAGGATGGCCACATTTTGTTGTGGTTGAGGAAGGTGTGCATATGGCTCTGCAAAGGCTACGTTGGGCACTGCAAAATTTGGTGGGTCATGGCTGCACCACTCCCCCATGCTTGCATTTGTACACCACCATAGTAACTCAGCAGCGCCGGAGTTCCTCCGGATGGTGGCACATAATTTTGTTGCGCACCTGCTTCTTGGGCTGTGGAAAAACCTTCTCCTATAATCCTTCCTCTTTTTTTTCTTCACCGGCACAAGAAGTCCTTCCTCTAACCAATCTTCTTCCCCCTCAAGAAAAAATCTTAATCTTCCATCCGATAAGGGAAAATTCACTTTGGCCACTTTAAAGCCTCCTCTCTTATCTCCACTTATATATTTGCCTTTCTTCAAATTTTAGGGAAGTCTCGGGTAGGAGATGCTTCCGGTTCCTTGTAATACCCGGTCTCAAAGAGATAGCCAACATGGAAAGGTAACACCCCGAAATATCTCCCAAACTGATGTTGCTTCACAACACCACCAGTTGATCATAAGGTGAGTGGGGTCGATTGGCTGCCTGGCAATCAAAGCCGAGCAAAGCCAATTCACCTCCATGTCGGTTATCTTAGTATCTCTCATTCTGCCCAAAATCATTTTGCATATCCATGAGTGAAACACTTGGATGATGGGGTTCCGGATACTATTTGTTTGTTGGTGAGCTCCTCCCGCGATCACACTCCAAAAACCTTCCAATGTGCCTTAATGCACATCCACTTGTTCCAGGGTGCCCTTTTGAAAACCGAGTAATTCCCTAATACTCATAGGGAACCACTTGTTGAACTCCCTCCAAACGGAATGAGAGACTCGACACTCCTTCATCAAGGATAGGCGCCATGGTCATGAGAATTTCCAAGGCAAATTCCTTGTGGGTGTTTACTGACACTCCGTTGGAGAATAGCACCCACATAGGTGTCCAACATGTAGTAAATATCCGTATGAAAACCCCAACACTTGGAGAGCTTGGTGGTCGAAGTCGACGTTTGCCACAAGCCTCTTCTCAAGGAGAGCGAGCTTCTCCTCCTTCTCCTCCACCATGATGATAAACCCAACGGAATACCGCGGAGCGTATGGAGGTGGAGCTGATGATCGTGTCGAGCGGCGAGGTCGGATGAGGGGCTCCTCCGTACGTCCTTGAGGTTCGGGAAACCTCATGGACGAGCTTCGTGTGACCCTCATGCCACCAAGGAGAAGAGTGTCGTTCCTCCTCGGTGGTGCCATGTCCTCCTCCATGCTCCAAGGAGACTCGGAAACCAAGTGCCTCCTCGAAGAGGTTGTCGATGATGGCTTGGACGACGATGATCCCTTCTTTTGGTGAAAAGACTTGTAGCTTTCTTCCATGGTTGCAGCACTCTCTCTCACAAATATATATCTGAGGTTTTCAACCAGTAACAAGGTACACAAATATTATTTTGGAGTATGGACTTTGAGTGGAATTAGGATGTGTTTTGTTGAATGAAACAAGCGGGATGGATGGCTAAGTCTCAGGTGGTTATGAACTACAAACTTGAGCACACGAACAAAGAGCTGGATGGGAGACTTAACTTTCTCCTCCTCTTGGCTCGGTTCTTCTCTAGTGCACTCATGCTTGCTTTGTTGCTTCGTAACCGCGTGCTCCACGGGGTTGCACCTTCCAAACATTCTCGTCCACTCCTTTGCTTGCATTATTACTCCTTCCACTTGATGTTTTTTGCTTTGAGTCACCTCCATGCTCCCTTGCCTCACATGCCTCCATGATATTTCTGCAAAACAAGGCCTAGGCTGCCCCCATGCTTGTCCTTTGCATGTGGTTTGATAAAAGATGTTGGAGGGGCATCCCGTGATGCATCATGGTGAATGCATGGTTAGGTTAACTAGATTGCCTCCCTCTAAGCATGTCTTAACACTAAGTACTCCTCTACTTCCAAAAAATAAAGATAAACTCAGAGCTTCCGACTACTTTTATTTCGGTCTCACCGGTATTGTTTACCTTCATTAGTTGAGAACAAACTTTTTCCGGCTTGATCATGGGGGCATAGGTTAGGTTCTAATTTTGGTTAAGTGAGACATATTTTGAACGAAATAAAATTAAATAAGGCTTAGAAAAAAATTCTAATCTTAGAGGAACCAAGGATATGGATTTTTAAACCAACCAAAAGTCAAGTTTTTAGGTTCACGCGAGTCCTACCACGTGCTAAAATTTAAATAACATCTAGGTACAAGGTTGTGGCTCTACTCGTGTGTTTTTAGCATGTAACACAAGTCAACCACAACATCATAAAGAGGATGGATGGTTGAGATAGGTTCTGAATTTATTTGGTTTTGGTTTCTCAAAAAGTGCAAACAAAACATAGGATGGTTCATGTAAAGGGTTTATGATCCAAGCAAAATATTCAACCAAGAATTATGTCTATTTGGTTTTGGTTTCTCGAAAAGTGCAAACAAAACATAGGATGGTTCATGTAAAGGGTTTATGATCCAAGCAAAATATTCAACCAAGAATTATGTCTCTAATATTATTCAACCATTCTAAGTCTAATGTCTTGTGTAGCAAAATTCAAAACTAACTTACTTGAAAAGACTCCGAGAATCATGAATCGGGTTGTCCTCCCGGTAGCTGATTCTTGACTCGACGAAACGGGTTGCCTCCCGCCTAGCGCTTCGTTTATAGCACTTGATTACTTCTAATCAACACTCTTTGCGAGCGTTGCAATCTTGGGTACCCACTTCCGCACCGTATTGGGCACGGGCTTATTCTTCGGCTTAGTCATATTTTTTGTCATCACACGCTGGCTTTGTCCTTTGGTCTTGATGGATGCAACAACTTCCTTCATGTAGTGGCTCGGCATCTCAAACTCCGATCCTTCGGTCATGATCTGCGTGGTCTCCTTAGTGTGATCCTCCATCTCTCCCGAATGAGTTCGAGTAGCCTTCGCCGTCTTGGGACCTTGGGGTAGAAATTTTCCTTTGTTACCCATCGGGTGCCCGACAAGTTGTCCCACTTGCGTCTCTAGCAACTTCATCATGATAACCACTTCATGGATAGAGCTTCCGACCTCTGTCACCTTGCCATCTAAATTCTCCAATATTTTCTCCATAGCCTCGAACTTATTGATGACGTCCTTTTTGATCTTAGCTTGCTCGTCCATGAAGTTCCTCAATTGTGTACAAAAAGAAACCAATTCTTGAATGGATGAACTTGCATTAAATCGGGGTTTACCTTGGACATGGTCGTACTTCTCGCACTCGTCGCGTGTGGATCTTTCTTCGGCAGCCCTTGGGTCTTGAGCTTCTCTCTCTGTCTCCATCTTCTTCGTCGTCCTCTTAAGGAAATCGATATGCCACTCAAGGAATTCGGCTCGCATGTATTCTTTGAAACGCTTCAAGGCTTCCGCAATTGTCTCCATGGGCAATTCAACAAACATATCAATCTTGTTGCGAAAACTTTGAGTCTTTGTCGGCGAATAAAATTCCTTCATGCAGTCCCTCATCAACGCTTCCCAATCTTGTTTAGACTCCACCAGTAAAGTGTGGAACCAACACAAAGCTTTTTCATGTAGTGATAACGGAAATAGCCTTGCCCTCATTTGATCTTGAGTCACCCCATCCTCATCGAAAATTTGATATAGTTGATCAAATGCTTGGAGGCGAAGGTTCGGATCCTCTTTACCAGTGAAAGGCGAGTGTTGCACCATGCGGATAGTTGAGACCTTGATCTTGAACGGCCTTCCAGCATCTTGAAGGTTTATGATAGGTAGATCGAGGACATCCGGGGTGCGTAGCTCGATCTTGCGCTCCGGTTGTGGTTGTTCTCCCATGGGTGGCGGTTGAGGTTGACCTTCCTTTGGACTTGGAGGTGGTGATTCCCTTGGAGATTCCAACGGTCCTTCGACTTCGTCTTTTGGATCTAGGGTTTCCAGCCCTTTAGCTTGTGTTGTGCGTCTCCTTTGCCTGTAAAGTTTTCTTGGATCATCCACAAAAAGTTTTGGGTTTCTTGGAGAGGTTCCCAACCATCTCCGGTTAGGGTTAGCAAAAACAAAAATATAACAAAAGAAAAAAATGGGCTAATCAAAAACTAGATTAGATATATTTTTTTCTTTTTGAGAATGGTCAAGTTAAGAGATGCAAAAGAAAAATCATAAGAAAAACTGAAAAGTATTCACAAAAAGCGATAATAGATTGGATCTTGATTGCTTGTTCCCCGGCAACGACGCCAAAAAAACGGGCTTGTTGACGGTGTATATTCGTATCAAACTTCATATGGATTTGCAAGCGGACAAATCCCCCGTCGTAGTCAAGGGACCCTTCTTCCCTTGACTGGTGAACCCAAGGTATCGAATCCGTGGAACAATGTGTGACGCAAGGATTCAATCTTGTGAAGCAAGCAAAGCTATCTTTTGAAGAATCAAGTTGCATCTAATCTAAGAGATCATCAAGAAAACACATTTAATCTAATCTACTAAGAGGTCACAAGAGAAAGGAAGAGATAACTGATCTAGAGAGTCTATATCATTCATAAGTAGTAGCTCCAAACAAGATAGATGAAGATAGAAAAACGAATCTCATTAAAAGCATCTTTAAACCGTGGCCTCCGGTCCAATTCCGAAGACGCCCACCTATTGGAGCCACTGTTCTGTCACAAGGCACCCCTATTCGTGCGAGTTAGCCTAGGGCGAGTTCGACAAGAACAAGTTGAAATCACTTGGTCGATCCGGTATGCACCTGTAGCCACCGCGGCTACAAGAGCACCCTATGCAATCTATCTTAAGTATAGATTGGGGAAGAAGTAAAGCCAAGTGAGAACAAAATCATCGAGAAGGCACTTGATCGCTAGAAATCGGATTCACTATAAAACTTCACTAAGAATGATTACATAAACAGGATCACCACAAGGATCCTACATCGATCTTGATCCTTGCTCCGGAGCACCGACGAGGTCTTCCATGCGAGGTTCCCACGTCGGCTACGGAGACCCTAGACAACTAGCACGACCCTCATCTCCGAGATGGTGTCGCTGAAGCTTCTCTGCTCCTCGGCAGCGGATGACGAATTGATTTATGCATGGCTCTCGGTCAGGGGACTATAAATAGCCCGAGAGGCACCTAGGTCAAAGGGAGGGCCGCCGACTGGGCCTCGAAACGGGCTAGGCCGGCCGGCCTGGGCCGACCGGCCTGGGCCCATTTAGGCCCTGTCCACGGCCTCCTTCGCCCTGCATTGGTTCCCGAGTCTACTAGATCCTTCTGCATGTGGGCCCTTGTCGTCAGTTTCTCTCCCAGTTGGACGAAGCTCCTTGTCTCGCAAGATTCGACACTTTTCTGGCTAGGTCCTCGGAGTTTGTCATCTTCTCGGGTTTGGTCCTTGGGCTTCTTGGAGTCAAGTTTGCTTCATTGCATAACTTGTACCAGGCTTCAAGGTCTTATCAAGGTGTTTGATGAACTTATCCCAGAAGTCTTGCTTTCAACACTAAAATCCTGCATAAATGAATAAATGAACTTGTTATACCAAGGGGGTTAGTACCAATGGATAGGGTATAAAAGTCATGCCAGCACCGAAGGTAAACTCATGGCTAGGTTGACGGAATTTCACCGTCAACAGATATACTATACTACATTACTCATTTTAAGGCCCACACAAGCCCACTCGCGATAGGTTAGTAGGGAAGGATGCCTCCCTCACGCAGTCTCCTCCCACACCCCCTCGCGCCGCCACCACCGCTTTATCCCTCTCGCCTTTGCCCCCTCACCTCCCCCCACTCCACGACGCACACTACACTCTTCACTGAGATGCGTGCCACACCACGCTCGGCGCGACACGTGCAACACCTCTGACCGTGAGATCTATGGAGGAGGAGGAACCCACCAGCGGTGGAGACGATGACTAGAGGAGAGATCCAGCGACGATGTCGACGACGACTATGAGGAGGAGGAGGGATCTAGCCACGAGGTCGACGCGAGGACGAGGACATGGTAGCGAGCAGGCAGCGGCAAGGAATAGAGATCCCTCCGCTCCAACAGTGACAAGGTCAGTGGCGAATCTAGGATTTGAATTTATGGTATGTCGCTCTAAAAAAAGTCTTATTAATTCGGTAAATCCATTCTACGAACTTGGTTATAGTTGTATAATTAACAACAATTCAGTGGGAATTGCAGGGTATGCCGTGCCTCCTTTGTATAAGTACATGTGGACATACTTAGCTGTTGATGGTATACATATTTAGCACTTCTCTTTAAATTGACTCTTATATTTGGTTTTTCTCTTGTTCCTATGTACATGTGCACATTCTCTACAAGTTGAATAAGTACCTCATCAGCAACACAGGCAGCCTGCATCTTCCTCTATAAAATGGTAAGGTCGCATTATCTAAATTATTTTTTGGTTACTGAATTTCAAATTTATGTTAATGGTTTACCATAGAATCAATGATATTATATTGTGCTAAAGTGGTTACTGTAATTATTTTCTTATGTGTTTTCTCATGCTTAGCTGCTAAGCATGGTTAACTAAAAACGTGCTCTACTTGTCTCCTGATGTAGCATGTCTTCTGGGAGAGCTAGCAGTATGGTCTCCTTTTTGTGCTATTCTTGGACACTGAGCTGACCTTTCTCAAAATCCCTTGATTATTAATTCACGGGATAAATCTGACGAGGGATATAGACCTAGGCCACAAGACAAAAAAGAGGGTCATGGCACTGCTATTTCACAACAAGACAAGGTCGATGGGGATCAGCGCCGAGGCAGAGCGCCAAGGATATCCACAAAGTGGCCAAGTGACACAATGATTGTCAATAAGGCCGACATAGGGGGATGCCAGTACCATTGAGTCAAAAGCGCTGGTTCAAGGCGCTTGCGGGGCTTGTTGCTAGACGAAAGATACCTTTGTAGTTGCCAGAATTCAAAGAACTAAGCAATGATGAAAAGTGGGATTTGTTTGAAAAGCATGTGCAGAAACACTTGAAGTTCCAGTAAGACGCGAAAACCCATACATTCAAGCTTTTCTGGAAGACAGCAGCGAAGGCATGGAGACAATTCATTTTTCAGCTTAGGTAAGATTTTATCAGAAAAAAACTTGAGCCATTTACAAGGCACCCATTTATCATCCCGGAATAGTGGAAGGAGTTCATAAGAGGAAACCGAGCAAGCCTCATCTGCTAGTGTCAAGTTCAAAGAACTCTGAAACCGGAACACAAGCGAACACATCATGGGTCCAGCTGTTTATACTGTGAAACTAGAGCAATGGGAGGAAGAGGGCAGACAATTAGCTGTAGCTGGGATCCCCAACCCATATGACGCCTACCGTAACGATCATTCCAAGAATTGGCTACAAACAAGGAGTAAGCTAGTGATTAAAGACCCTGTTGACGTGATAGTGTTCAACAACAATGAAACTAAAAAAGTAGCTGTAGACATCAAGGAGAAATATGCATATGGAGAATCTTCAGGAATGGTAGGGCATAGGGAGTATGATGTGCTAAGTTAGTGCTTGGGCCGCCCTAAACACCCAGGTCGCATGCGTGGTGTCTCCAGCTACCAGGGCTGAAAGTATGGATGGCCTGAACACGCTTCCATGTACATGAAAAGAAAGAGGACGAAGGCCGATGCATCAGTTGACACGGAAAAGTTAAAGGAACAAATCAAGCAAAAACTGGTGGCTGAGATGCAGATGCAAAACATGTAGATCTAGAACAATTTACTAAAGAGGTTGTGTTGTCACCAGGTGGTGTTGTCACGAGTTTCAACCGCGTAAGCCCTTCACTCGCCACACTGAAGATCAGTTGTTTATCTTTAGATAATATTGGGTTGATTGATGGCACTACAAAGTTGACGATGGAGGTGCGTTGTGACGATCGTACACAGCAAGACCTTATAGGCATGTTGATTAACCCCACATTTTGTGGTCTATGGATCACGTGGAATGGTCTTCAATGTGAAGGCTGAAATTTGTCTTGTTCACCCAGAGTAGACAACGCTGCATACTGTTCTGATTCATGAAGATTGTGTTGTGGTTGAAGTGCGCTATGTATATGACATCTGTGTGGATGAACTGGTGGAATACCCTCCTAATGACGAGGTGATCACACTTCGACACGCTACAGGACAGAGGTTATTGTGGAGAAGGTGTCAGATTCACATCAAGGGACCACCAACATATAAATGTCCTTCACAGGGTATATTACAGATTCCATGTAGTTCACACAGTACGGGACAGGTTCCTTCCTCACATGGTTCCCTACATCCTCGTCCTCCTCCTCAATCCCCACATCCGCAAGACGTTCCATTCAGACCTCCTCCTCCTCGTCCTAAAAAATGTGCATCCCCACCTTCTTTTCATCCTAAAAACATAGAAAAACATGCATCCCCACATCTATAACATACAACAAATATTCCATCTCCACCTACTACTAGTCTTGAAAAAAACAGAAAAACTTACATCCCCACGTCCGCGAGGGACACCAAACATTGCATCCCCACCACCACCACCACCACCTCCTCCTCCTCCTCCTCATGAAACAACAAAACCTGCACCAACAAAAGTGCACAAAACAATCATGTAGGTACATATGGGACTAATGCCTTTGTAATAGCTCCTAGTGAGACACCACTATTACCAGGCAACCAGAGTGATGTGTTGGGTGGCGCTGATAAATCTGTCGACGACATTCCAAAGAAAGTTGTAGGTACAGATGGGCCCAATACCTCTGTAATAGCTCCTGGAGAGAAACCACTAGGCAAGAAATCCCTTGAGAAACCTTCAACCATTTCAAATCAGTAAGGAAAGAAACTTGCCGAAAATAAAATCTCTACACCACGTACAGCAGGCAAGAAATACCTTGAGAAACCTTTAGCCATTTCAAAGCTATAAGAATAGAAACGTGCCAAAAAAAAGCTCTACACCACCTACGGCAGACAAGCAAGCCCTTAAGAAACCTTCTTCAGCCATCTCGAAGCAGCAGGAAAAGAAAATTGTTGTAAATAAAACCTCTAAGATGCCTATTAGAAAGCGATCTGAGAGAAACACCAAGAAGAATCCTTGGTTTATGACTAACCCAAAGCGACCTGAGAGAAACACCCAAAAGAATCCTTGGACTATGGTTAACCCAAATTACAAATTCGGAAAGAGCCTTCTCAATGATGATGATCTCAAAAAGGCTGCTCCTTGTACAAGAGAGCTCCACACATTCTACATGCAATGTGGAAAGTCAGGTGATGATTCTCCGATTATGGTCGCACTTCGGCCCGGGACCAGTGCATGGCCTAAGAGAAATGAATCGTCAAATGGACTCGTGCGGATATGTGCAACTTAGTGATTTGTATGATCTCTTCAACTTGGATGCTTTGGATCTCACACTTCTTCACTGCTTCATCGTGTAAGTTGCTTGGAAAATTAATCTGCTTCTCACTAACCATTCTCTATCGAAATGTGCTTTTTGCCTAAAATCATCTTTACCATGTATTTTGCCTCCTTACACTTTATTTTTTTACTAATAGGAATATGGCTGTAGAAGTTGAGAAGACAGACGCTGCAGTTGGCTTCCTTGATTCATTGTAGAGAGTTAAGACTAATATTAACCCTTTCGAACAAATCATCAATGAGTAAGTTATTTCTTTCTTAACCTGCGGACGTTCTTCAACAAACTGTGCATAGAATATTAATTAATAGTGCCCTATCAATTGTTGTATGTTTCGTTGTAGGGGTTGGGAACATTATTGCGGCAAAAAGAAGTCGCGCCTTAGCACCTTGGAACATGTCAAAGATGTTAAGGTACATATCACTTATTACCTTCCTGTGGAAGCTAGTAGTAAATCTGGAGTATATTACTTCTACATCACCACTATTTTTTGTACATTTGTTGTCGTGCCACCAACAACCTACTAAAACCAACTTTGCAGCTTCTATTGTGCCTATCACATGCTTAAATTAAAATATAGACGCCCAAATATGGAGGTACTTTATTGGGATCTTCATTTGTAAAACCTGCAACTAAGCACAGTTCTTCCTTATTATCACGGCACATGTTTTGTAACTACCTATATAGTGTGCTGACTGGTGACATTGTTATATCCAGAGATTAGGGCTAGATGAGCATCCTCTCCACAAGTCAACGCTGGTCTATGTTCGTGAAAGAATCATCCCATTCTTCATGGACCAGGTGATCACAGTAGATGGAAAATTTCATGCTGATGAAACTGTGTGGGCTCATATTATACATTGTGACTAGGAAATTTTTGCATTCCTCCTTGTCCATGAATTTTGTGATATTGTTGTCAAGCTAGTTAACTATGGTTGTGATATTGTTGTCAAGCCAGTGGTGCTTCTTTACTTGTGAGATGATGAGGCTGAATTTTGTCATATGATGCATGTGAATTATGTGGATTTCTGTGAATTCGGAATCTGGATATAATTTCTGTGAATTTAGTCATATCTTGGCTGGTTCCAGGATGCAAACCGTGATCGCTGCCAAATCCTGGCTGGTTCTAGGATGCAGCCGGCAAGCAGGCAGCAGGTTATTGTAGGGGTGGCCTACGTATCTGTAACATGCATTAATTAAAGCTCATTACAAACACAGATCACTGAATAACGGGCTTCATTCGGAACACCCGATAAACAAATGCCAACATTGTAACGGGCAGCGTAAAAGCTCGTTTCCAGTACTGATCGGTGGGCCCCAGTTCTTGGCTCGTTCGTCAAGACAGAGGAGACAATGGTTCACCGCACTCGTCTTCGATATTGATTTCACAGTACTGGGCTCTGTTTTGGTGCCCGTTACCAAAGTTCCCTGTGGTCCTAGAGAAATAGTCATTTTCACGTGACCCGTGACTAGTTGTGGTAAAAATTGTTGTCTGATGCTGGTTACGAATCCTAGTAGTGCTGAGACGTGCGAGAAATAGACACGTCTCATTTTGTCAAGAGATTGGAGACAAAGTTACAAAGAATGCATCTCTGATGTTGAGTTATTGTAACGGGCTCTATTTTGGTGCCCGTTACCAAAGTTCTTTGTGGGCCCAGAGAAACAACCATTTCACGTGACCGGTGGTTGGTTGTGGTAACGGTCATTGTTTGATGCCCGTTATGAATATGTGTTATCAGTAATGGGCATCTGCCGGTTACCTTTCATGGCTCATTTGTAACACTTGATCGGTAATGAGCGCTTTGCGTGTTACTAAAGGCCATCTATGCCCATTACCAAAGTGAGTTTTTCATGTAGTGAGAGAGTAGCAGGTATAACATCTCCTATAGGCTCTTCACCTTCACCTATGATTTGGTAGCGATCCCTTGGTTGATTCAGGAGATCGGGCAAAGGCAAGGACAAGTTGACCTTCAAGAGGTCGAGCTCAGGCTGTAGTATGCACACGACGCAAACGGACCATGTGGAGGCTTACAGCTGGCAGTTCGTCACATTCGTCGCGAGTTCTAGTTTGCCTTTCGTTCGATCCGTCGAGTCGGTAGTTTTCAGTTGCAAGGCGTTTGGTAGAAAGTCTGTGAGGAGAGCGGGGCTAGTCCCTTCATCGCGAACGGTCCGCGGGTAGGGAACAGACGGTCTGTTTTTAGCAGTGCGCCATTGGAGGTTCGGGTGCCATTTTCGGATGGTCCACCTTGTGCTTGCGGACGGTACGCTTGCCCCCCCCCCCACGGACAGTCTGCCCCCTCCGTGCGGATGGATGCAATCTAAATGAAGTTTGATGCACATATATACTATCGACAAGCCCCTTTTTTGTCATCGTTGTCGCAGCATAAGTGATCATGATTCGATCTTTTCTTGCTTTTTGTGAATATTTACAGTTTTAATTTGGTTTTTCACTTTTTCTTTTTGCATCTACTAACTTTTGATCATCATCTAAATCAATCTAATCTAGGTTTTGACTAACCCTAGTTTTCTTAGATTTGTTTTTATTTTCGTTTTTGTATCTATATTGTTTACTGCTAACCCTAACAGGAGATGAACGGCTACATCTCCAACAAACCCGAAAATTTTGTGGATGGTCTACAAAAACTTTATAGGCTAATGAGATGTGAGCTCAAGCTAAAAAGTTGGAATTTGCATATCCAAAAGCGGAGTCCAAAGGATCATCGGAGTTTCCAAAGGAATCACCATGTCTAAACCATAAGGGAAATCAACTTCATTCGCAACTGATGGGAGAACAACCGCAGCCAGAGCGCAAGATTAAGAAGCTATGCACCCTGGAGATTGTTCACATACCAATCTTGAACCTCGCAGAGATCGGAAGGCCGTTTGAGATCAAGACCTCAACAATTCGCATGGTGCAACATTCACCCTTCAATGGTAAAGAGGATCCCAACCTTCACATCCAAGTGTTCATTCAACTTTGTCAAACATCCAAGTGGACAGGGTGACTCAAAACCAAATGTGGGCAAGGCTCTTTCCATTGTCGCTACTCAAAAAAGATTTGCAATGGTTCTACCCTCAACCGGTGGAGACGGTGCCAAATTGGGAAGCTTTGACGAGAGCTTTCATGAAGGAATACTACTTACTGGGTAAGACTCAAAGCTTGCACAATAAGATTGCTACTTTTGCTCAATATCCTATAGAGACCATATCAGAAGCTATTGAACACTTCAATGAGTGTACTTGGGCTATACCACATCATAAGTTCCCGAAGGAAAATCGTGTTCAAAAGTTCTATCAAGGACTTACCATGGCGTCTAGGACGATCATCGATGCATCAGCGGGAGGATCTATCATGAAGCTTACACCGACTGAAGTGTTGACTCTATTCAAGAAGGTCGCAGACAATGACACAAGGGCGTCATCCAAACACTTACTTCTGGATCAATCCACAGGAAACGTCAAAGGAGTCCTTGCAAGACTCCTTTGAAGATCCAGAGCATTCCGCGGGAGTCAGAAACCCTAAACCATCTACCGAGGCAGAGGAATTTTCTAAGGAGAAGGTTTCCACGATCGTCACCGAAGAGCCTGACTTTGAGATGTCGGGAGAAGACACAAAGATGCCACAATCAAGCCTCCCTACTTTTGAGGTAAACCTTATAATCATTTTGAGAAGTTTGTGGAAGTGGTGTGAATATTGAGCATCAACATGCCATTATTGGACGCCCTTCAATTTCCTACATATTCTCACTACTTCAAAGATATACTTGCAAACAAGTATGAGATAGCAACACTCGGCGTGGATTATATCAAGATGTCGAGCAATGTAGCACCGCTATTACAAACTCACTAGAGAAGCAAGGAGGCCCGGGTGCCCGACGTTGCTTTGTTCCGTTGGTTCCTTCAAGTTTGAGAAAGCATTATACGACCTTGGAGCAAGTGTGAGTGTCATGCCAAGAGACATGTTCGAGAAGCTACACCTACCGGAGCTAGTGCCTGCAGCCATGTGTTTGGAGTTAGGTGACAACTCCATTCGCTACCCTTTGGGCATCGCCGTGGATGTTCCCATGAAAGTCAGACACTACTTCATCCCCTTCGACTTTGTGGTGCTCGAGATGGGAGAAAGGGAGAAGTTGCCACTCATACTTGGGTGGCCCTTTCTCAAGACCGTGGGAGCTACCATCGAAGTCGGGAAGGGGGAGATCAAGTTCAACATCAATAGTGAGAGGAGTTCCTTCAAGTTTCAACCACACTTCAAGGTATGCAACATGATCAAAGTTAAATATATTCCACATCATCGTCACTTTAGTAAAGAAGAGCCAAGGAAGAAGGAACTGCCGGAAAGGAAGGAAGCAAAGGAAATCAAATAGGTTGTTGCATCCGTCAAGGTCAAGGAAAAAAAGCCACCTGCGAAGACCAAAAGATGACTAAGCCGGAGAATAAGCCTGTGCCTAAGAGGGTGCGGAAGAGGCTACCCAAGATTGCAACGCCCGCAAAGAGCATTGATCCGTAGTGAGCAAGTGAAGAAGTCTAGCCATGGACTATAAACGACGCGCTGGAAGGGAGGCAACCCGCATCGAGTCAAGAATGAACTACTAGGAGGACAACCTGACCTAGATTTTTCGAGTCTTTCAAGTAAGTCGGTGGTTCCAGAAGGTGGGCGTCTTCAGAGTTGGAACAAAAGCCGTGATTTAAAGAATTTTGTTTGTGAGATACGTTTTGGCTTGTTCATCTTTTCTTGGAACTTCAACAATAGCTTGATCCAATCTCTGTATATTGGTTTTACCTTTCCTTCTCTTTCTCTTGCTACCTTCGCTTTTCATTAGATTAGATTCTTTTTCTTGGTGTTCTTTAGATTAGATGCAAAAGCACTTCCTTCGAAGATCAAAGTGTTCTCGGCTTTAATAGATTGGTTCTTGCATCACACATTTGTTCCATGGATTTGATATCTTGGGTTCACACTCAAGGGAAGAAGGATCTCTTGACTACGACAGAGGATTTGTTCGCTTGCATCCAAACGAAGTTTGATACGTATATATACCGTCAACAAAGGCCCACGCTGAGACACTTTTCTGGCACAGTGTTCTGGCACTGTTATAGCACTATAGCTTGCAGAACACTATTTTACCTTCCTACCCTTTGTACCCCCCTTGAAATATAAAAGAAGTAGGGAACTTCGAGAGGGAAGAGAACAACGCAGAGAAAAAGCAATAGGCAACACACTAAGGGCCACGAAAGCCAAAAGCACTGCACGCTCCCCACCCTCAGGGACTTGGGATTAGGTCCCTCTCCCAACCTAATCTTGTATCCCCTAATACAGGCCCTTTGGGCATATAGAACACTTGCTCGAATTGGAGTATGGACCCCCAGGGCGCTCGAACCAGTATAACCCTGCGTGCCTCTAGTGCCACCATTTGGATTTGATGGACGAATGTTCTAAAATTTACTTGCCCGCAGTATCAAACCACGACAAGGTACTACTAGCCTCAGTCCGGGCCTAAAAATGAATAGTTAAGAACACCAGTGGCCCTTGAACCTGTCCCAGTGTACTTTTTAGGTCCATGAACTGGGAAACATCTGGCATCTTAAACTTGTTATAGTAAGTTGTGCCACTTAGATCCATACCCATTCAAAATATGATGTGACACGTCAACATGGCACCACATGGACAAACTTACACAAAACTTCTACAGTTTACATCCTTGTATACTTGTATCCTTCTTATCTCTCTATATCTCTCTCACTACGTGAAAACCTCAAATAGGTCATGCAACATTTGTAATGGGCTCTTAACACCTGTTACATGCACCCACATCTGTAACGGTTGTTATTTGGCACCCACTACAGATAAGCACGACAGGCTGACCCCGGGGTTGGCCTCCGCAATGCCCTTTACCAATGTGGACTTCTGGTAATGGTCTTCTTAAATGCCCATTACATGAATACTTTATAACGAAAGTTAAATCGATCTCGTTACACAAGTTAAACCTATCGGTAACAAGCTCGTAAAGTTCGTTACTGATTGATGCCCTGTCGGTAACAGGCTGTTTAAGTCCATTACTGATCACTATTGTATTGGTAACATGCTATAAAGTGCGTCACTGGTGAGCATTTGACACCCGTTACTTGTCTGAGAGCCCAATTATTAAAGTCTAATAGCACTCTTCACTATCGTGAAGAGGGAGGGCGAAAATAGTGAACAAATGAGACGGAGGTTTGTGAATCATCATCTCCTTTGAGTCTGTCCTCATTGACAGGTCAACTCGATCTTTCGTTGCTTCCATTTCGACATACAGGAACAATCAACACACACAGACATCATAAGAGAGATAACTTGTCCACAAAGATGAAGATAACTTGTCCAGATGAATAAAGATAATTATTACAAGAGGTTAACTTGTCTGTCAGTCTAGGACTTAACTAGTCCATCACATTATTTACTATGGTCGTGGTATCTGACCATACACATCAACAAAGGCATGCCCCTTGAACATCCACAAAAGTATGGCTACAGACCCTGCACATCAAAAAGCTTGAACTAGATCATACCCCATCAAGTTTGTCTCTTTTTGCAGCCTCTTCGTAAGCAACCAAGGATTCTTGAAGCCCATCGAGCGCATCTTCAATGGGCTCGAGATTTTGTTCAGTAGTATACTTGTACCTCCTTATGTGCTTAGCCTTTTTGATGAGGATGTTCACTTCTTTCATGATTTTTTCAAACTTAGGTTTCACATAATCCCAGACATTAAGGTTTAGAAGTAACTCAAGCCCTGCTCGCGACTCAAAGAGTTTTGCTTGAAACAAGGTTATCATGGTATAAGAGTAACATAGTTAATTCATAACTAATTTGCCTCAGAACACGGAGCAGTATAGGAACAGTCATAGGAAAATTATATAAGAACATGAAAATTATCCTAGGCTTCATAGCAGGGTGTGACAAGTAAAAGCAGAACTTAGTTCAGAACTGATTTGCCTCAGAACTTGGTATAAGATCATGACAAGCATGGAAGGCATCATCATAGGCACTAAATAACTTCATGAAGCTGAAGCTTAAGCTCAAGCTAACTTAAGCTCCATCTATAGAACAAGTAAAAAGTTAGTGAAATTCAGAGAAACTTGCCTCGTCGTCGTCGTGGTCGTTGCTAGAGTAAGAGATGAGGTCCTCTACGACCTCTTCTCCACTCCCTCAACCCCTCTTCGTAGTTGCCAGACACATGTGCTCGGAAACGTGAGGCAGGCCCCTCGCCCACTTCGCTGCCCCCTCGTCGGCACGCTCCTCCTTGCTGCTGATGTGCTTAGCCCCTCGTTGGAATCCGAGAGGATCCAGTCGAGGACCCTCATCTCTGGTAATGGGTTCACTCCTCCGCCACTTGGCCCATGTTCGGCGCTCATCGTCGTCTCCCTTTTCGCATCCATCTTACCGGCACGCGTGCAGATCCAGTTGCAGCACCGCTTCGCGTTCCGTGTTCTCATCGATCCCGGGTGTGCAGGGTCGTCTGCTGCTTGGCCCCTCGCCGACGCTCATCGTCGTCTTTGTCTCCACGCCACCTCTCACGCCTCCTCTGCGCTTTTTTAATGGAAAGTGTTGTGCTTATCCATTTGGAACGAAGAAGGGGACGGTTGAATATTCATCTGCAAAATGGATAGTCAATGACGACGCGGTTTAGCAAACTGGCGTCGCTTTGTTGGCTGGTGCGCGGGTGGGCAATGGTTACCTTCTTTATACTAGCTGCTGACGCGGGCGCGTGGGCCCAACAACTTATAGGAGTAGTTAGTGTTAACACCAAAATTTGGTAAGGAGTCTGACTTGTGGGTCCAGCTCGGTGAGGAGTCCGTTTGGTGGAAGGAAAGGATTTTTTCAGATGTATTCGGCAAAGAGGTCTGCGGTCGGCTATCTGCTCCCATTCGGCAAAGGAACAGTTGAGCTGATTTTGCGGAATTGGACGGTGACGTGGCTCAAGCAGGAAGGATGAATGGATGGATAGGCGATCAAGCTTAGAGATAAGTTAGGCAGCGAATCCATTCGAGATTGTACTTGGCAGGGTATAAATATGAGCCCTGAATGTATGTAATACACACAATCATTCTTCAATACAAACCGGCCTTACGCCAAACCCTAGAGTCCTTTTGTCGTGTCGTCGAGTTCTTCGAGAGGGTTCATCGATCCGTCGACCTCCGTGAGTACCGCAACCTTGTGTCATGTCTAGTATCATGCGGTGGATTTAGATCTGATGCAAGTAGTCTTGTTACCATGCTTCGTGTCATGCGGTAGATTCAAGCTTGGTTCAAGAGGGTTTCTTGTTAGGTCATGAGCCATGCGGTAGGCTAAGATCTAGCTTGAAGCTAGTTATCGGCTCTATTGGGTTTTGGCAAGATCCAATAGATTCATTAAGTTACCCCGTGTTGCTTTGAGTTTTTACTTTATGTTTAGATTCATGTAACACCCTTTTGCCCAATCTAGATCCGTTTGGGTCGGCTTTATCCCTCTTGTGATCCTTGTACGAGTCGAGTTCGTGTTTTAACGCGTGGATCTTGTGCTTTCCGATAGCCGAAACCGAATCGATCTAGGTTGTTACGTGTTGCGGGTTCAAGCTTGCCAATGTTGGTATAAATCTTGAAAGAACTGAGTATCATGCGGTAGATGTAGATTTTTGGGTTGCTTTGGAGCTAGTCATCCGGTGGATTAGATTTTAAAATCAATCTGATAGATTTATTCGCTTGGTAATGTTTGTTCCTTCTCCATGGACCCCGAATCGGCTGTTCAGCCGTATTCGGTTATGTTTCTTCACGAGTAGAACACGTGCGTAATTCATGCTTTAAATAACGTATGCTTTTAGCTTTCCATATTTAGATTGTATCATGCGGTGGATAGATCTATTTGTGGAAAGTGGTACGGTTTTCATGCAAGTTGTATCATGCGGTGGATAGATTTGCTTGGCATCGTACCCGACGGGTTTTAAAGTACCTAGACATGCGGTAGACTAGTGCTTTGGATCTATGCATGCTTGTTTATTACATGTTTATGTTCGTGCTCTACTTTATTTAGTGTTAATTATCATGGGGATCGGTCATGGCCTCGTGCATGTGCATCTTTGTTCAAACAAAGATCGATCGCTGTCATGCTTACGTCATCTATTCGGCAATGTTACTTTTCTTTTATAAGTTCCCGAATGGCTTTCAGTTTATTGACGGATAGCTTCCTATAGCTATGTGTCATCCCATCCGGCTTCTTAGCCGTAAATATGGAACCGTACTCGGTACCACCGGCAAGTTCCAAGCTTTGGTATCTAACTACTTTATCTTTTGTTAATTTTCAGGAAAAATTGACTGGCACGTCTCGTGACTCTTTGCGCGTGTGAAGCCAGCTTGTTCGGCTTGCTGTGTGTTTGGCGCTAGGTGCACGTTTTGCGTCAACACACTTTTTGGCACGCCTAGTGGGACCACAGCCGAATAGATCAAGATGCCTGAAATCGCGGACATCATGGATGTCAACATTGAGGACCTCTCTCCCAAGCAACGGCAGCAGCTCCAGGACGCCATGGACCAGTTCCAGCAGAAATGTCTGTTGTCCTTCAAGAAAAACAGAAGTGGCGTCCCGTACCTGAAGAACGAGATGCCCAGGGTATTGCTACCAGGGGAGAGCGACGCCACGACACAGCAGGAGAGAGAGGAGTGCATGCAGGCATTCCGGGAATCTGCGGACTACATGTTGAGCAAGCACCACAAAGCTTTTCTTGGTGCGTTCCAGCAAATGATGGTGGCTATCTTTGGCCCGGGCATGGAGCAGGCATTCAGCAAGGCACCCGTCCAAGGGGGCACCGTGGAGCTGGGCGAGTCAAGCTCTCAACCACCATTACGGAGCCAGCCAATTCAACCCCCTCCTCAGAGCGCCGGAAGTCAATCTTTCCAGCCCCCTCCGCAAGGCGCCGGGGGTCAACCAGTTCAGCCCCCACTGCAGGCCTCAGGAGGGCAGCCAATCCAGCCACCACAGCGGGCGGCACGGGTCAACTCCGTGCAACGGCCCGAATCCGTACCAGCACACGTACGGAGACCTAGCGTTCGGCTCGCCTGGGGCCTCGCTCGCCTCCGGCCACAGGATTGCTCCGGCAAACAACTGGTTGCAGAGGAACCTATACGGCGGAGGCTACCACGAGGTGGAAAACTATGGGGCATTTGACGCTTTCCCGCATCCAGGTTACGCGCCAGCTGCAGGCGCACAAGAGGACAACGCCCTGGCGCGGAAGATGGCCGAGTTGGTGCAAAATCAGTTCGGCCTCAAGCCAAAAATGCAGGGACCTGCCTACAAGCCTCCTTCCGCCAAGGGTGAAACCTCCGACGGAGTTCACGAAATTTTCCGGGCAAGACGACACAAGCACAGTGGAGCACATTGCTCGTTACCTAATGCAGCTTGGAGAATGCTCTACTGAGGAAACGTTCAGGGTCCGCTACTTCCCCGCGTCACTGACCGGCCCGGCGTTCCAGTGGTTTTCGTCCTTGCCCCATGAGTCAGTTAGCAGATGGAAAGACCTGGAAAGGAAATTCCACGCCCACTATTTCAGCGGCAGCTCAGAGAAGAAGCTGATCGACCATGCCACCTTGAAACAGAGGCACAGCGAGACGCCGTTAGAATTTCTCAGGAGATTCAGGGAGGTTAAAGGCATGTGCTTCTTGCTCAACTTGCCAGATGACCAGTTGGCTGACATGGCCATCGCCGGGATGCTCCCGGCCGTGCGTGAGAAACTGTTTGGGATGGAGTTTGAAAACCTGGGCCAGCTGTCTCAAAAGCTATCGTTGATGAGCAACCAGGCGTATGGCTTCAAGAAGGATGCCAGGTATGGCAAGCAGCATGATGTGGCGGACATCTACAACCAGTTCTTAGACAAGGCCGATCTGATCGAGGATTCTGATGATGAGCTGGATGTGGCCGCGGCCGAAATCATGTGGGGGGAAAGAGCCATTAACGATGAATCGGCGCTTGGTCAAACGGACCAAGGGCACCTACGATTTCGATATCACGAAGGCCGACAAGTCGTTTGAGCTCCTAGTGAAGGAAGGCCGAATCGAGTCGCTCGAAGGGCATTCCATGCTTCGGCCGATGGAGTCAAGGGGAAACGTTCTTGTGGCTTCCACGACAGGGATTCGCACTCCATCAACGATTGCAGGGTCTTCAGGATGAGGATCCAGAAAGCCATCCAGGAGGGGCACCTCAAATTCGACAACAAGATGAAGCTGGATGGCCACCCCTTCCCTCAGAACATGGTGGGCTTCTCTGTCAACATGGTGACGGCTGAGGAGAAGGGCAAGGTCAAGGTTTTGACCTCAGCTAGGGCTAGACAGGATGGAGCAGTGGACCCGGAGCGATCAACAGCCGATTCAAGCAGTCGGCTCTTATAGCAATTTTTAATGGAGAACCCCGTAGATGGCACTGATGGCAAGTTGGGGCGAGGATTTATGTCGGCTGATAAATTAGAAGAGGTTGACATTGGAAGCGATGATAAGCCAAGGCCGACGTTCATCAGCGCAAACTTGCAGCCAAATTTCAGGGAGGAATTAGTCAAGCTTTTCAAGGAATACAAAGATTGCTTCGCCTGGGATTATTCAGAGATGCCTGGATTGGATCGTTCTATCGTTGAGCATCGGTTGCCAATCAAATCTGGTTTCAAACCATACAAGCAACCACCCCGGAAAATCTACAAAGATGAGGTATTAGCCGATGTGAAGAAAGAAGTTGAAAGATTACTTGATGCAAACTTCGTTCGGCCATGCAGATATGCGGAGTGGATTTCTAACATTGTCCCTGTTTACAAGAAGAATGGAAAGATGAGGGTCTGCATAGATTTCGGGGATCCGAACGAGCTACTCCGATGGATAGTTACCCCATGCCTATTGCCGATTTGTTGATTGACGCCGCGATTGGACACAAAGTGATCGGTTTCATGGATGGCAATGCGGGATACAACCAAATCTTCATGGCAATAGAAGACATATCAAAGACGGCCTTCAGATGTCCTGGTCATATAGGCCTGTTTGAATGGATAGTCATGACATTTGGGTTAAAAAATGCCGGTGCAACCTATCAGCGAGCCATGAATTATATTTTCACGAGTTGATCGGCAAATTGGTGGAAATCTACATTGATGATGTGGTAATCAAGTCCCTAAGTCATGACACACATTTGGAAGATTTGAAGAAGACCTTGGAGTGCACCCGGAAGCATGGTTTAAAGATGAATCCAAACAAGTGCGCTTTTGGGGTATCACCGGACGATTCTTGGGATTTTTAGTCCACGAGGGGGGAATTGAAGTTGGCAAGAAGAGCATGAAGGCCATCGATGAAGTTGTTCCTCCAACTAATCTCAAGGAGTTGCAATCACTGCTCGGAAAAATTAATTTCGTGAGAAGATTCATTTCAAATTTGTCACAGAAGGTTTTGCCATTCTTTCCACTGCTGAAGCTAAAGAAGGATCAGAAGTTCACATGGGGCGACGAACAACAAAAGGCTTTCGATGAGATCAAGCAGTACATGAAGGAGCCACCAGTGTTGGTCCCTCCTCAGCTGGATAAGCCTTTCAAGTTGTAGGTGGCGGCCGATACCCAAACCATTGGATCAGCCCTCATTCAAGAATTCGAAGGGAAGGAGCGGGTAGTAGCATATCTTAGCCGAAAACTACTTGATCCCGAGACCAGGTATTCGGCTACGGAAAAGCTGTGCTTGTGCGTGTACTACTCGTGTACAAAGTTTCGGCACTACTTGTTGAATGTCGAATGCACTGTGTATTCCAAGTTTGATGTAATAAAACATATGTTATCTATGCCAATTTTGAATGGCAGGATTGGCAAATGGATCTTGGCCTTATCAGAGTTCGAGTTGAAGTTCGAATCGGCAAAGGCTATCAAGGAACAGATCATTGCCGATTTTATAACTGAACATCGCGATCCGTCAATTGATTTGCTTGAAATTACCCCTTGGGCTTTATTTTTTGATGGATCATCATGTGGTAAAGGTGGGGGAGTAGGGATCCTACTAATTTCACCTAGGGGCGAGATGTTTGAATTTGCCATCCCTATACAGCCCACTGTCACAAACAATCAGGCCGAGTACGAGGCACTGCTTCGAGGGCTTCAATTTCTGAGAGAAGCTGGGGCCGTTTCAGTTGAAGTTTATGGAGATTCAGAGCTGGTGATCAAGCAATTGAATGGCCAATACGAATGCAAAAGTGAAGCGCTAAGGAGTTACTACGAAGAGTGCAGGGAAATCTTGAAGAGCTTCCCGTTGGTAACTCTACAGCATATTCCTAGGGAACATAATGAAGAAGCAAACAGGCTGGCTCAAAGCGCCTCTGGTTACAAAGAGAGTCAAGAAGCATTTGCTGCAGAGGTATGTGCACTGGGGACGGATCTCGCAGAAGGTGATTAGAGGAAAGAGATCGTTGATTACTTGAGGGATCCATCCCGAAAGGTCCCTAGGAAGCTCAGGTACAAAGCCATAAAATTCGTTCTTCTGGATGACAATTTGTTCTATAAATCATTAGATGGGGTATTGTTACGATGCCTGGGTACAGAAGAAGCCAAGAACATGATGAGCAAAGTGCACGATGGGATATGTGGAGCACACCAATCGGCCTACCGTATGAAATCGGTTATTAGACAAGCTGGGTGCTTTTGGCCGACGATATTAGAGGATTGCTTTGAGTATTACAAGGGATGTCAGGATTGCCAGAGGTTTGGAAATATTCAAAGGGTCCCCGCGTCGGCATTGAATCCCATCATCAAGCCATGGCCATTCGGGGGTCCGGGGAATAGACTTGATTGGCCAAATTAATCCACCATCTAGTAAGGGGCATAAGTTCGTGCTTTTGGCTATGGATTATTTTACTAAATGGGTTGAGGTGATCCCACTGAAGAAGGTGACATCAGAAAACATGGTTGAATTTGTCAAGGAGCACATCATCTATCGGTTTGGAATCCCTCAGACAATCACCACCGATCAAGGGGCACAATTCGTGTCACTGGAGTTCAGAGAGTTTGCCGAAAGCATGGGGATCAAATTGTTTAACTCTTCTCCCTATTATGCCCATGCTAATGGTCAAGCAGAGGCTTCTAATAAGATCATGATCAAGCTGATACAAAAGAAGATCGACCAGAAGCCAAGAAGGTGGCATTCGGTACTCAGTGAGGCACTGTGGACTTACCGAATGGCCCCCCATGGAGCTACAAAGACCTCGCCTTATGAATTGTTTTATGGACACCACGCGGTTCTACCTTGGGAGATGCAATCAGATTCAAGGAGAGTTGTGTTACAGAAAGATTTGAGCTCCAAAGATTACAGTGGCCTAATGATGGATGAGCTAGAGGATTTACATATGATCCGTCTTAGAGCCCTGGAAAACATCGAGAAAAACTGAGGACCATGAGCGTCCAGTGGTCGATGGATGACTGCTCCTCAGTGATGAGTGATTGACAACGGATGTTGGACTGACTCTTGGCTTAGTGCGCAGGTGTAGGCTGCGGCCTAGTTCGTGTTGTTGCAGGTGAAGAACGGGCGCGAAAGGTCTTCAGCCTTTAGGGGCCTCCGGGAGATGGAGAGACAAGTAGGCTCGGTTCGAGGGACCCGGTGGACGGCGGGGCCGGGTGCGGGCCACATGGTGGCGACACGAGCAAGACGAAGTCATGGACGGACGAGCCGGTGCACGGTGGCGGTCAAGTCATGTGGTTTGGCGGGAGGCGGACCGAGCACGCGGGGTTTGGTGGTTTGCCCACAAAACCATCGGCGGACGGTTTCTTGGTTTGGGCCTCAAAACCAAGTCCGAGGGCCCAACACGACGGAGACGGGATCCGGCATGTCGGGAAGCTTCGAGGCGGAGGACACGCGGCGGGATCGCATGGCTTGCGTCGGGAGGACGCGGGGTGCGGCAAAGGCGTGGCCGTCCGATGGGAAGACCCACAAACATTACCTAAATGCCCCTACGTGGGTTGTATCGCCAGTAGTTAAGTTAGGGGTAGTCGAGTCATTTACCACTCCGGCGGGACTCGATATATAAGCCATGAGTGTGTGTGGATGGCTCTCTCTCTCTGCGACTTAGGGTTTCATTTCCTCCCTCCTCTTTCTCATTTTCGTAGCTATTTTTCTTCCATTTTCTCTAGGCTAGCATGAGAGCTTCATGAGAGATTTGTTGAGAGGGATGGATGCTAGGGCGGCATGCTAGACCTTGTGAATCTTTCCTGGTTTGTATAGAAGATTCGGGTTGTGTTTTCGTGGCCTTTTTGTGCTTGTTTTTGTGCCTTTGTTCCCGGTTCGATTCCGCGGATTTGAATGGGTTTCTCCCCGGATTTCTTTGAGGGAAACATGCATAGATCTCTTGTGCATCTTTGTGCTTGATCTTGTACCCTCAAACGCCGGGAAACCACTTCGATTCGTGAGTTTTTGTTCGGTGCTCTAGCTTTTGGTGGTGCTCAAAGGATTCACGATTCCCGGTGATTTAGGGAGTTAGGAAGCAAGATTTTTGGGCTATAGCATCCTTGTGTGACGCTTTTCAAGTCCCCAAACTCTTGTCTCCACAGCTTCAATCGTTTGGGAAATCCGATGATGATTTGGGGGAGTTGACTTTCGGGGTCGTGGGTTTTCTGTTCTGTTCGCGCGGCGCGGACGGTCCGTGGGGGGGTCGCGGACGGTCCGCGGGTGGCCTGTTCGTCGGGTGTTCGTCGTGTTCTTGCGCGTCCTTGCTTTCGATCCGGTTTGGCTTTTGGTTTTTGTTGCAGCCAGTTTGCGGACGGTCCGGCTTGAGTAGCGGACGGTACGCGGGTGGCGCGGACGGTCCGCCCGGCCTCGGCGGACGGTCCGTTTTTCTCGGGTCGCTTCGGTGTTCCGTGTGTGTTTAACGGACGGTCCGCGGAGAGGGCCGGACGGTCCGCGGCGTCGGCGCGGACGGTCCGCGGTAGCAGGTCGGACAGTCCGCGCGGTTCATCGCGGACGGTCCGCACTGCTAGGCCGGACAGTCCGCCAGGAGCTGTGAGCAGTGCTTCTTGTTTTGATTCCTCCCTTCTTTTTTAGTGCTTCCGCGTGTGCTTCAAGGAATCGTTCCTAAGGCTAGAGGTTGATTCATAACCTCGTGGTCTTGGCGATTGGTGTGTGATTAGAGTATAGGCCGGGTTCTTTTGGAAGAATTTTTTACCGGCTCCTATTCACTCCCCCTCTCTCTAGTCGCCATCTGATCCTTCAATTGGTATCAGAGCCTGGTGCCGGATTCTTTGCGACTTTGACAAGTCTCGAATCCTAAGATGGCGTACGTTGAGCGGGGCGGTCCGCCGCACTTCGATGGCAAGGGTTACCACAAGTGGGCGGCTCGTATGATGATCTTTCTTCATGGGAAGCTGTTGGATTTCATTGTGCTTGACAAGACCTATGCTATTCCGGTCAACATCCATACTCTTATGGTGACCGATGCCGGTGCTAAGGCCAAGTATGAGGCTAATGCAAAAGTCGTTGATCACTTGGTCCGGAGCTTGTGTGATCCTGAGTTTGAGCGTGTTCACCATTTGAATCTTGCTTGGCAAATTTGGGAGAAATTGTTGGTTGCTCACGGTGGTGATAACCATGTGAAGGCTCGCCTCTTTGTCTCTTACTGGATGCAATATGAGAATTTCACTCCACTTCACGGTGAGGACATTGATGCGATGTTTCAGAGGTTCACCGCCATCGTGAACAACATGAAAGCTAATGTTGAGGATTTTCCCTACACCGAGCATGATCAGGCTTTGAAGCTCTTGCATGTCTTGGACCCAAATGTTTGGGGTGCTAAGGTTTAGGCCATCAAGGAGTCCGGCGGTATTTGACTATTGAGTTGGATGATCTCTTTTCTAAGCTCAAGTCGGCCGAGGTTGACGGGAAGTTGCAATCCAAGCATGAGGGCTCGACCGATCATAGTCTTGCTCTTGTGGGTGGATCAAAGGGAAAATCTAACCCTTCCTGTCGACAGTTTTCCTTGTCTTCTCTTATGTCCATTCCAGATGAGGAGTTTGATGTGCTGGGCGAGGAGGAGCTGGCCTTGCTCTCAAGGAGGTTTGATCGACTGCACGAGAGTTGGAGGAATGCAAGGCGGAGCTCAGGGACATGCTACAAGTGTGGCAAGCGTGGCCACTTCATCGCCGAGTGCCCGGAAGCGGAGGAGAACAAGTACAAGGTGAACAAGTACAAGGCGCACCCGAGGCGTGAAGACAAGTACTCCTCCAAGGGCAAGCACTTCAGCAAGTCCAAGAGCAAGGACAAGGACAAGCGGCGACCGAGCAAGAGCAGCTACAAGAAGAACAAGGCAAGAGCGATGGTGGCCGGTGCGAGCGATGTTGACTCAAGCTCAAGCGAGGAGCGATCAAGCTCAAGCGGTGAAGATGAAGACGCCGGGAGGCGCAAGGGCAAGAAGAGTGCAAGCGGAACCTCGGCGGGGGTGAGCCGTGTGGCGCTTGAGGGCTTTTGTGGCATGGCCCATAGCTCAAGCAGCAAGAAGAGCAAGAAGGAAGACAGCGACTACGACTCGGAGGATGAGGTAAATCGTGACCCCGACTCTTTGCTTGCTGAGATTGCTAGGTTGAATGGCTTGCTTGACAACCGCGATAGTGTGCTTAGAGATGCCAAAAAGATGAGGAAAGATCTTAGGGCACAACTTGAGAATGCTAGTGAGAAAGTAGGAGAGTTAGAGTCAAAATTGCTTGAATTGAAACTTGAGAATGACTCTTTGAAACTTGCTCCTACTACTCTTGATGATGCTGAATGTGTTGAGTGTGATGCATGGTTGAATGAGATCAAACTGCTTAATGAGAAGAATGCTTCTACTTTGACTCAACTAGATGCTCTTAGGACTGAATATGATGAGCTTAAGGCTAGACCTACTTTGCTTGGTGCTTGCAAATCATGTCCTACTATGCATGCTAAGCTTGTTGATGCTCGTTCTACCATTAGTTCTTTGGAAGCATCTTTGAAATCTCCCGTTGTCAATGCATGTACTAGGCTGTGATGAAGTTACTTTGCGCAATCTTGAACTTACTTCTCGTTTGGATGTCATCTATGAGGAGAATGAATATTTGAGGAAGGTGTTGGGTTGGTTGTACGGCGGGAACCTCAATTGAAAATCATGATTGAGGAGTTCAAGAGAGCTGATGGTCGTGGTTTGGGGTTTGAGAAGTTGGGTGAGAAAGTGGGAGAAAACAGTGGGGAGAGTGTGTACGAGAAGTGTGTTGAGTCTAACCCCGAGTTTGAGGTGATCGGAGAGATCCAAGTCCCACTTCCAAAAGCACCCAAGAACTCTTTCACACCAAAGCCCAACCACCTTTGCAATAAGCTTGACACAACCCAAGATCCACCCAAATTCCCACTCAAGACAAATGACCTCAAGAATCCTGTGAAGTTTGTGAGTGAGAAGGGTGTGAAGCCGAGTGAGAAGCCAGAGCCAAAACCAAAACCCATCCCCTTCCGGTGTGAGTATTGTAGCAAGGAGAGGCACCTTGCAGAGTTTTGCTACAAGAGGAAGAGGGATGAGAGGCTTGCTAGGGAGCAAGCAAACCAGGACAGGTATCGCCAGCCTCATGGTATTCCTGAGCCTAGAGTGCCACTTCCACGGGGTGTGGGAAGTGTGAGGAGTGTTGGCGAGTGTTCCCACGGAGAGGTGGTGGTGAGAGGTTTGTCGGGAGAGAGAGGATGGTGTGCGTCTTGGTGAGAGGTTTGGTCGGGCTCGTGGTGGTTTTCTTTGGACATCCCCCTACTCGTCCTCAATACGGGTTCGGGGAGATGATCGCAGCTTTGGGTTCCGGAGGAACTACGGACCACGTTTTCCCCCTCGTGGTGCTCGTACTCCTCCCATGGGACATGGGAAGTTTGGTGGCAAGGGAGTGATGTTTGCTAACCCCTCTTTTGAGCGAGATGGCTCGACACCTTGGTTTAACTTTCTTTGTGCTAACCCCGGTGTCGAGTCGCTAGCTCACTCTCGTTCTTGTTTCGACTACGGGCGGGAGGCTTGGAGGACATTTGGTTGATCGACTCCGGTGTTCTCGACACATGACCGGAGATAAGAAGTAGTTCTCCGGCCCTCACCCCGGTGAAGGAAAAGATGTACATCACATTTGGGGACAATGGACGAGGAAGGGTGCTGTGTGAGGGTGTTGTGCATGTGAGTGACAAGGTAACATTGAAGAGAGTGGCTCTTGTGAAGTCTTTGGGTTTCAATTTGCTTTCGGTTTCTCAGTTGCTTGATGAGGGTTTTGAGGTGCGTTTCAAGTCTGGCGAGTCTCGGTTGCTTGGTTCTCGAGGTGATCTTGTCTGTATGATCATCCCCGAGGATCAGATTTTCAGGGCTGATTTCTCTCGTTCTTTGGGTCCTCGCTCGCCGTTGTTTGATGGCCGGTCCTTCTTCGATTTGTGGAAATGGCATAGGCGGTTGGGACACCGGAGCTTTGATTTGGTTTCCCGCTTGAGTGGTCTTGACCTTGTCCGAGGATTGCCGAGGTTGAAGCTTGAGAAGGATTTGGTTTGTGCTCCTTGTAGGCATGGTAAGATGGTAGCCACTCCCCATCCACCCCCGACCGATGTCATGACCGAGCGTCCGACGGAGCCGTTGCATATGGACCTTGTTGGGCCAGCTCGAGTTCGCTCGGTGGGTGGGAAGTGGTATGTCCTTGTTGTGGTGGACGATTACTCTCGCTATGCCTGGGTGTTCTTCTTGGAGGATAAGAGTGAGACATTTGGTTTTGTCCGAGATCTGATCGTGAGGTTGAAAAACGAGAGGCATGGGAATGCTATTCGAGCTATCCGCAGTGATAATGGCTCTGAGTTCAAGAACTCTCGTTTTGATGCCTTTTGTCGTGATCTAGGTCTTGAACATCAGTATTCGACCCCTTATGTGCCCCTCAAAATGGAGTCGTGGAAAGGAAAAATTGGACTCTTTACGAGATGGCTAGGACGATGCTCGATGAGCACAGGACTCCTAGGAGGTATTGGGCTGAGGCGGTCAATACAGACTTGTCATGTTTCCAACGGGATTTTATTGCGAGCTTTCAAGAAGAAGACCTCGTTATGAGCTTATGCATGGTCGGGCACCCAAGGTGAGTCACTTCCGAGTTTTTGGCCGCAAGTGCTTTATTCGAAGAAGGGAAAACTCGACAAGTTTGAGGCTAGGTCTAGTGATGGTATTTTCTTTGGATATGCTAACCACTCTAGAGCCTATAGGGTGCTTAACCTTGAGACTAACAAAATCATGGAGACTTGCGAGGTAACCTTCGACGAGACAATGCCATGTACCTCTCTTGGCTTTGAATGTGCGGGTGATGAAGAGATGGCCGAGGACCTCTTTGAAGAGGAGAAGGATGAAGCCGGAGATGATGATGGAGAGAACCATGCGCTCGAAGGCCGAGTGTGTACCTACTACTTCCCCTACGACCACTACGGAGCGTGGACCGTCTACTTCATGGACAACGACGGTGCAACAAGAGGACCGGGTGACGAAGCTAAAGTTGAGGGGGAGGTAGTTTCGAGGCGTGAGGCTCCCCCGGCGGACTCAAGAAGTGCATCCCCTATCGAATATCATTGGGAATATCGACGAACGCACTACACGGTCGAGGTCCGGGAATTCCTCTCATTTTGCTCATGCTTTGCTTTTGTTGCTACTTTTGAGCCCAAGGACATTGGACATGCTTTATCTGATGCAAACTGTGTCAATTCTATGCATGAGGAGTTGGAAAACTTTGAGAGGAACCAGGTGTGGGAATTAGTTGAACCACCTCCAAATTGCCATCCCATAGGAACAAAGTGGGTTTGGAAGAACAAAGAGGGAGAGAATGGGATGGTTGTGAGGAACAAGTCCAGACTTGTTGCTCAGGGGTTTAGTCAGAAGGAGGGGATCGACTATGAGGAGACCTTTGCTCCTATGGCCCGTCTTAAGGCAATTCGGATCCTTCTAGCCTTTGCCGTGGCTAAAGGGTTCAAGTTGTTTCAGATGGACGTGAAGAGTGCTTTCCTGAATGGGGTCATAGAGGAGAAGGTGTATGTGAAGCAACCACCTGGGTTTGAGAGCGAGCTGTACCCACACAGGGTATACAGGTTGAAAAAGGCTCTGTATGAGTTGAAACAGGCGCCCCGTGCTCTGTATGGGAGATTGAGAGGTTTTCTTTTGAGCAGAGGGTTTGTGATGGGTACCATGGATAGGACCTTGTTTCTCCTCAAGCATGGAAATGACTTGTTGATTGTTCAGATATACGTGGATGATATTGTCTTTGGTGGCTCGTCACATAACCTTTTTGCCAAGTTTGCAGATGAGATGAGCAGGGAGTTCGAGATGAGCATGATGGGCGAGTTGCAGTATTTTCTCGGGCTGCAGATCAAGCAAGTGAAGGATGGAACATTCGTGCACCAGACCAAGTACACAAGAGACATGCTGAGGAAGTTCCAGATGCAAGATGTGAAGCCGATGTCGACTCCCATGGGGAGTACGGCCACTTTGGATGCGGATGAGGACGGAGAACCAGTGGACCAGCGGGAGTACAGGAGCATGATCGGCTCCCTCCTCTACTTGACGGCGACGAGGCCAGACATACAGTTCAGCGTGTGTACCGTGCGCTCGTTTTCGAGCTTCGCCGAGGACATCACATCGACGGGCCGTCAAGAGGATTTTCGGTACCTACGGTTGCCCCCGGTCTTGGCCTTTGGTATTCCTCCTCCTCGACCCTTTCTCTTCATGGTTTTTCCGATGCGGATTTTGCTAGATGTCGAGTCGATAGGAAGTCTACTTCGGTACTTGCCGGTTTCTTGGTTCTTCGTTGGTCTCATGGTCTTCCCACAAGCGATCTAGTGTAGCTCGGTCTACCACGGAGGCGGAGTATGTTGCTTGCCGCGAGTTGTTGCTCCCGACTGTTGTGGATTTCATACACTTTGAGAGACTTTAGTGAGGAGTGCACCCGGATCCCACTTCTTTGTGATAGCACCGGTGCCATAAGCGTATCCAAAAACCCGGTGCTTCACTCCAGAACCAAACATATAGAAGTGAGGTATCATTTCTTGAGGGACAATGTGGAGAAAGGAACCATTGTGTTGAGCCATGTCCCTACCCAAGATCGCCTAGCCGACATCTTTACAAAGCCTCTCGACCAAGCTACATTTGTGCGCTTGCGGGGGGAACTTGGGGTTTGTTGCCCTTTCTAGTTGATTCTTGGGGGATTTCCTTTTGTATCATTTGTATCATACCATGTTTTACTTTGATGTATATACATGCTTTGCTTGATGTATAAACCATGGTAGGATAGCCATCTTGTCATATATCATGTTGCATTTGTATCTTTTTGCATTTTAGGATGATGAGCTTCTTTCATATGCCATGTTTGAGTTTCTTTGGCTACTTGTGAGATTTTGGTCATATGTGTGGAGAAATGGTGATGTGAGGTTATGCTCTTGGAATATTTGAGATATATGTGTGGTGAGATAGCCCTTTTTGAAATAAATGCTAATCTTGACTAATTTTTGATGAAATATGCTCCACTCATGTGTAGTTGTGTATCCATGTCACAGTTTGGTCTAAATGTGCTTTTCATGCTTAGATTGTGCTTCGATGCCTTGTTCTTGCATTTGGGCCAAAGTCCGAATATCATTGTGAATGTTTAGCCTATGTTGCATTCATGGGGGAGCATAAGCTTCTTTTTGCCGCAAAGGCACTTCATGTACCATGAAATGAATTAATCTTGAAAAGAAGTGCATAATGCTTGAAAAATGCTCCATCCATCATGTCTATGTTTAAAATATATTATCTTTCACATATGGGTGCAAAACATGTTGCATGATGTTCACCAGTGGAGAAGTCTCCCCGAAGTGGACACATGGCTCATGAGCTTTGACATGACACGCTTTGCTTTATGGGTGTTTGCCATGATCTTTTGCTGAGAATTTGATATCCTTGTATGATCTTTTAATGGTATGCATGTTCGTGGCTCAAGTGTGACATGGATAGGCTTTTACATGTGAAGCGAGCCTTCTTTTGGTAAAAGCTGCTTAAATCTGTAAATTTTACTTTGTCACATGCTTGTATTTTCATATATTACTTGTGGCAATGCTTTGACTATGCTATGATTCATATGTGTGATCTTTGTCTCATTTTTAGCCTTTGACACTAAATTTGGCCTATTTGAGAAGCTCATGTAGATGTTTATACGTTTTGTTTTGCATTTCTGCATTTTCACCTTGATTCATACATTGTCAACAAGGGGGAGAAGAGGTGAGCTTAATGAAAATTCAGAAGAGGTGAGCTGAAATTTGAACTGCATCCACATGTTCAGGGGGAGCTTGCATTTGTTCGGGGGGGAGCTTTCTTGCTGTTTTCGGTGTGGAGTTTGTGATTTGCTTGGCTTGTGACCTTTCTTTGCCTTTCCTTGGTTTTGGTCATAAGTTGAGCTTCTGTGTTTTTTCTTTCTTCTTTCTTTCTCTTTTTCTCTGAATTTCATTTCGTGTTGTGTGTTGTCAATGCACTCATCACGGGGGAGATTGAGGACCAGGAGCGTCCTAGTGGTTGTTGGATGACCGCTCCTCAGTGATGAGTGATTGACAACGGGTATTGGACTGACTCTTGGCTTAGTGCGCAGGTGTAGGCTGCGGCCTAGTTCGTGTTGTTGCTGGTGAAGAACGGGCGCGAAAGGTCTTCAGCCTTGAGAGGCCTCCAGGAGATGGAGAGACAAGTAGGCTCGGTTCGAGGGACCCGGTGGACAGCGGGACTGGGTGCGGGCCACATGGTGGCGACACGAGCAAGACGAAGTCATGGACAGACGAGCCGGTGCACGGTGGCGGTCAAGTCAAGTGGTTTGGCGGGAGGCCGGACCGAGCACGCGGGGTTTGGTGGTTTGCCCACAAAACCATCGGCGGACGGTTTCTTGGTTTGGGCCTCAAAACCAAGTCCGAGGGCCCAACACGACGGAGACGGGATCCGAACATGTCGGGAAGCTTCGAGGCGGAGGACACGCGGCGGGATCGCATGGCTTGCGTCGGGAGGACGCGGGGTGCGGCAAAGGCGTGGCCGTCCGATGGGAAGACCCACAAACATTACCTAAATGCCCCTACGTGGGTTGTATCGCCAGTAGTTAAGTTAGGGGTAGTCGAGTCATTTACCACACCGGCGGGACCTGATATATAAGCCATGAGTGTGTGTGGATGGCTCTCTCTCTCTGCGACTTAGGGTTTCATTTCCTCCCTCCTCTTTCTCATTTTCGTAGCTATTTTTCTTCCATTTTCTCTAGGCTAGCATGAGAGCTTCATGAGAGATTTGTTGAGAGGGATGGATGCTAGGGCGGCATGCTAGACCTTGTGAATCTTTCCTGGTTTGTATAGAAGATTCGGGGTTGTGTTTTCGTGGCCTTTTTGTGCTTGTTTTTGTGTCTTTGTTCCCGGTTCGATTCCTCGGATTTGAGTGGGTTTCTCCCAGGATTTCTTTGAGGGAAACATGGATAGATGTCTTGTGCATCTTTGTGCTTGATCTTGTACCCTCAAACGCCGGGAAACCACTTCGATTCGTGAGTTTTTGTTCGGTGCTCTAGCTTTTGGTGGTGCTCAAAGGATTCGCGATTCCCGGTGATTTAGGGAGTTAGGAGGCAAGATTTTTGGGCTATAGCGTCCTTGTGTGACGCTTTTCAAGTCCCCAAACTCTTGTCTCCACAGCTTCAACCGTTTGGGAAATCCGATGATGATTTGGGGGAGTTGACTTTCGGGGTCGTGGGTTTTCGTTCGTTCGCGCGCGCGCGGACGGTCCGCGGGGGGGGGGGGGGGGGGGTCGCGGACGATCGCGGGTGGCCTGTTCGCCGGGTGTTCGTCGTGTTCTTGCGCGTCCTTGCTTTCGATCCGGTTTGGATTTTGGTTTTTGTTGCGGCCGGTTTGCGGACGGTCCGGCTTGAGTAGCGGACGGTCCGCGGGTGGCGCGGACGGTCCGCCCGGCCTCGGCGGACGGTCCGTTTTTCTCGGGTCGCTTCGGTGTTCGTGTGTGTGTAACGGACGGTCCGCGGAGAGGGCCGGACGGTCCGCGCGCGTCGGCGCGGACGGTCCGCGGTAGCAGGTCGGACAGTCCGCGCGGTTCATCGCGGACGGTCCGCACTGCCAGGCCGGACAGTCCTCCAGGAGCTGTGAGCAGTGCTTCTTGTTTTGATTCCTCCCTTCTTTTCTAGTGCTTCCGCGTGTGCTTCAAGGAATCGTTCCTAAGGCTAGAGGTTGATTCATAACCTCGTGGTCTTGGCGATTGGTGTGTGATTCGATCCATCGCTCGTGTGTGACCGGGGTTTGATTAGAGTATAGGCCGGGTTCTTTTGGAAGAATTTTTTACCGGCTCCTATTAACTCCCCCCCTCTCTAGTCGCCATCTGATCCTTCAAAAACAAGCTGCGGGTTGCCAAATACTATAACAAGAAAGTAAAAGTCAGGCAGTTTGTAGAAGGAGATTTGGTTTGGAAAACGCTATTGCCGATTGGAACTAAATACAGCGAATTCGGCAAATGGTCCCCTAACTGGGAGGGGCCTTTTCGTGTGGTCAGATGCGTCCCTGGTAATGCATACATATTGAAAACTTTACTAGGAGAAGAATTTTCCGCCACGATAAATGGAAGATATCTGAAGAAATATTATCCTAGCATTGAGATCGATCGATGATCACTAGCAGCGGGATTACACACATCTGACACAGAAACAACCGGCGCTAAAGAATGAGGCCGCCTTCAGAACAAAAAATTCACAAACAGAAGAAATGGCCAGTGCCTAGATGCATTGCCCTTAGCACAAAAACTACATTACAACTGCTTCTTGCAGGTTTACATCCAACAACCCTGGTGATCAGGACCTCAAGAAGGTGGGAAGCAGAAGGCGTGGAGGAAGAAGCGAAAGTATGATTCAATCTTTTCTTTGCTTCTTCTCCGGCTGCTCCCTCTTCAGTTGTTCCAAGACCACCGTGACGGCAACTTGGAATGCACAAGGGTGACCATGGTTTGCGGCCTCCACCAAGCTGTCCCAGGCCGCTTTCAGGTTGTTGTACGTGTCAGAGACATCTGAAACAGAGGAGTGGATGTTAGGGGCAATAAATCCAGATGTGGGCACAAAGTCAAGAAGAAGTCAGAAGCATTTACCCCCCACTAGTGCCTCCAGAGCCATGCGGCGCTCGCGTTCGGCTTGGCAACGAGCGGTGACGTCCCTGAGGCCGTGCTCCAAGTGCCGAACGCGGCGGCGCAGTTGATGGCTGGTCCTCTGTTCAGGCGTGGCGTCCTCTGCTTCGAGGGAGGAATCGGAGGAGATGTACTCAGGCACATCTTCGGTCCCGATGATTTCTTCAGGGAGCAAATCAAGGCTGAAAGAGGAAAAGAAGAGGAGGTAAAGCGCAAGATCATGTGGGAAACAGGAAGTAAATCAAGAGAAAACTCACCTTCGAATCGTGCGTTTCTTTGGAGGACTGCTCTCCTGGGGTTGCTTGCCCTTGTCCATGGCCTTGGGGTTTTTTCCTCTGGAGACGGGGGAGGAGATGAGAAGTGATGGATGAGTGTGCGAGTGGATTTGCAGGGCATCTCAGCAGGCTATTTTATTGACCGAAGGGGCGCATTGGGAGTGATGACTGGCCAGTACACACTGTTGGAATACCAAACGGCAGGGTTTTCTCCCGGATGCGAAGGGTTTTTGCTTGAACAGTGCTTACGGATTGCCGATTCAGGGATCTTCTGTGGATTTTGCGCCAAGGGGCATCTGTTCTCGCGTGTTCGGCTCAAGACAGTTCCCGGATACGTTTGAGGAAAAACAAGATTTACGGATGCAAATGTATAGAAAAATCATCACAGAGCAAGCACAGAATTCAAAAGTCCTTCATTCATTGCCGATATTCAAACATCCCTAATACAATCTAGTCAAAAAGCCTGTTCAGCACAGACTGGGATGAGTGATTTCGGCAATGGCGTCGCCGTGGCCATCGAGGCGCTCCAAGATGAGCTCGATCTCCTCAATGTCTTCTGGCGCGCCGCCCCGGAAGCCGCGCGGCCTGGTGGAGTAGTCGACGTCCATGTGCGTCGCCATGGCAGCCAGGCCCAGGGTGGTGCCCAAGCGAACGCCATGGGTGACCACCTCATCAAGTCGGTGCTCCACCGCAGCAAGGCGCTCCGCCGGCGTGTCACTGCGGGCGTTCACCTTGTCGGCCGCCACCGCTCCACCCGCCGCCTTCGGCTGGTTGAGCTCGGCATCGCGGGCCGCAAGGAGCAAGAAGAGAGGAGATTACCATCAAAAGCCGGTTGGATCAAAGATTTGATTTCGGTAGCCGTACCGTCGACGGTTTCCGGCGGTGTTTGCGCCGGTCCTCCCACTCCACCTCGGCTATGCCCGCCTTTTTGGAGACGTCCTCCAACTCGCGCTGGGCCATCTCCAGCTCCGCCTTGAAGCGGAGGGCGTCGAGTTCCCCGTAGGGCACGGGGGAGAGGCCGTCGGACTCCGAGGAGTCGTCCGGAAGGGGCTGATTGGCCGGCGCAGGAGACGGGTTCCACTGAATCAACCTGAAAGGGAGATGATCGCCAAAACAAGAAAAGATCAAAGATAAGTTAAAGAAGAGGAATCGGCGATCATTGCCTCCGGCGCGCATTGGCGCTGCTCCCCTCTGCCTCATCAGAGGCACGGTGGCGGTTGAGGCGGCGCACCATGTTGCTTTGGGATGTGCACTGTTTGGAGAGAAGAAGAACTGAGATTGGCAAAGATTCGAGAGCTAAAAGGCTTGGTGGAGAGCTAGGGGCACCTACGGTTTCATTTATAGGCCTGGCAAGACAGATCGTGGCCTCGAGTCGTGGCTCTGGATCGTGGCGCATATCCCAAGAAAATCGGAAGGTGGAAAGGTTTCCTTGGCCAGCCCGCTAGCGGGTCGCTTGGAGTTCTAGGCTGAGTCACATTCAGTTGACTGGCTTGGCTGAGAAGAGTCAAAGTGCTATTCGGGTGTTGGCATTTCTTGGCCGAATGGGTCGTTCAGCAATACACTTGAAGGTGCGCAGAAGAAAAAGGAAATAAAATTGCGAGAACGAATATTACAAGAGCGACCAATTTGGTTATACATCAATTGAGGCGTCTAAATGTTCAGGTATTTCGCAATCACACCACGGACATTTAATTTTGTTTGACGGAAATTGTCCAACCGCTCCTCGCAATCTTTCTGGGCACTAGACAAGGTGGTGAGTTCTGCGTCGCATTGTTCCATCTTGGCTATAGCCGATTTTGCTTCCTCTTGGGTCTTCTCTATCAATCCAGGGAGCTCGGCTATTTTCTTTTTATCAGCCTCTATCTCAGCTGACAGGCTTCTCAGTTCTGCCTCCAAAGCAGCTTTCCTGGCAATTTTTAAATCACAAGAAGCTTGCAGATTGGCCAATGTATATTTGTGGCTCTCTGTTTGGGATTGCGCCCCGTTCATGGCTTGTTCAGCACTGGCTCTCTTCTTTTCAATAGCCGGGCGGGAGAGCACTTTCCTCAAAGCCTGTCTTATGGACACATAGTGGATTTCCAAGCCACAGATAGATGCCAGAGAAGCACTGATGTCCTCTGGGAGTTCTTGGCTAATAGATTCAAGCATCTCTTCAAAGTGATCGAGATCCGTGAACTGATCTTGTGCATCTCTCGAAGGACCGATATGGCGAACCGCGAGAAGGGGGAGTGAATGGGAGCCGATAAAAATTCTTCTCGAAGGAGATGAAAACTCCAACAAGACGAACACGGCTTCCAACACACGTCTCCGACTCACTACCAAGGTTGGTCAAGCCCACGTAGCCACTAGAGTGCCACCGGACTTAGGAACCAACACGCAACCTTCCGACCCGAGAAACGCGGCGGAAAAATCAAACCTCGAGTCTACGGACCCACACCGGTCGGACCGGTGAGCGCCACCGGTCGACCGGTCCCCGCCGGTGAAACCGAGCAACTTTCACTAAGTGGTTCTACACCGGTTAGACCGGTGAGACACACCGGTCGGACCGATGGCACCGAAAGCCCCCAAGGCACCAAACAGGCCAACCGACCACCAAACGGACCCAAACTCGAAACAGCGGCACCACGGGCCAACAACGAACATACCAAGACGTTCACCCGAGCAAAATCCCACGAGAGGGTTGCACCGGTCGGACCGGTCAAGAGCACCGGTCGGACCGGTGTAGCTCCGGCGGCTCGGGATGAACAAGACACCGCGGTCAACTCCCCCAAATCCAAATCTCGATCTCCCGAATCGCTCCACGGACTTGAACAAGACTTTGGGGATATCGGGAACACCTCATGAGGAGTCCATAGCCAAGTTTAATCCCACCAAATCTCGTCCAAAAAGGAGGAATCGAAGAAATCCCGCCAAAAGCACTTCCAACTCAAGAACTCAAGAAACCCCAAAATCGAGCACCTTTTCTCACGGATTTGGGAGGGAAATCACAACCCAAAGAACCACGAAGGGTTCCCACAAATTTCCCCCATCAAATCCCCAAGAGAAAAGCCCCGAAAACACCCCAAAGAAATCACGAAGAGAGGGCTCCGAAAATCACCACCAAGAACAACCGGGGAAAACACATCCAAACCTTGAGGAACCACGCCGAATCATCTATACATGAAACAAAGGTTCGTACAAGGTCTAGCAAGCCGCCCGATCATCCATCCCTCTCTACAAGATCTCTCCGTGAAGCTCTCTTGCTAGTCCTAGAGAAAACCTAAGGAAAATAGGTGGAAAATAGGAAAACTAATGAGCTAGGGTTCCAAGAGTTGGCTGCCATCCTCTCACCTCTTGGGTTATATAGGCGGCAACCGAATGTCTAAAATGCCCCTCTCTACTAACTAGGGATACAAGCCCCTCAAGGGCGGATTTGGAATTCTTGATGTCTTCACCATCGGACGGATGCCCGCAACCGCACCCCGCGTAGCCTCGACGCAAGCTATGCGATCCCGACGCGTGTCCTCCGCTTCGAAGATTCCGGACCGCGTCGTCGCACACCGGTCGACCGGTGCTCCTCACCGGTCGACCGGTCCCCACCGGTCGACCGGTCGGACCCACCGGTCGGACCGGTCCAGGCCGCCGCTTGCGCAAAGCATCGTCTTCGGTTCTCCGGTCTTGGCTTTGTGGATCAACCAAGGAACCCGGTGGTTTTCCCGGTGAACCACCGGAAACCCCGCGAACTCGGTGTAGCCTCCGCCAATCTCCACTCATGACTTGGCTCCCACGTAGTCCCGGCTCGACCTTGGTTTTGAGGCTCAACCAAGAAACCGTCCACGACTTCATCTTGCTTGTTCATGCCACCATGCGGCCCACACTTGACCCCGCCGGCCACCGGTCCCTCGAACGAAGCCTACTTGTCTTCTCCACACTGGAGGCCTCACCGGCGACGACCTTTCGCGCTTGTTCTTCACCCGCACCAACACCGGTCAAGCCGCAACCTCGCACCTGCAATACTTAGCCAAGAATCAGTCCACACAACGTTGTCAATCACTCATCACACAAGGAAGCGACCATCCACCGGTCCTTGAACCACACATGGTCCTCAATCTCCCCCTTGATGAGTGCATTGACAACACCCACACGAAAGTAACAAGAGAGAAAAGAAAAAGAAAAGAAACAAACAAAAAGAAACTCCAACAAGCGATCGAAAGCCAAACAAAGGCAAAGATCAAGATCACTTGAAGAAAACAAGTCTCGGACCCCTTAGGCAAGGGCAACGGCTCGACACATCCGAGACAAAGCAAAGCTCAAGCAAAGAGCACAAACCACCGAAACAAAACTCGAAAACTCACAAAGAGCTCCCCCCCGCACACATGCAAACTCCCCCCGAACCAATGCAACTCCCCCCGGACGAATGCATGCAAGAAACCACATGAAACGGGACAGTGCAAAAGACACTTTCGGCTCACACCGGTCGGACCGGTCATCACCACCGGTCGACCGGTTCCCAACATGTGTACGGGACCAGCACTCACACCGGTCGGACCGGTGCTCATCACCGGTCGGACCGTGTACAACGAGCCCGAAATGGCTCAAAACCACTGAAAAACCTTCTAAACGCGTCCAACAAGCCATTTCAAGCTCAAACTTCTCCCCCTTGTTGGCAATGCATGAATCAAGCCAAAAATGCAAAACTTTCAACCTAGAGCTTCTCAAATATACAAAATTCAACAAAGAATGCTACACATGTCCAAATGAGCAAGTTAGGTACTCTACGGCTTCGTATCGATCTCAACTACATGATCACCAAGTTTCACAACCACTGGACGAAGCTAAGATGGATTTTGGCAATTTTGCGAAAAACTTGCCTCTCATGAGCAAAGTCCTAAACATGATCAAAGCATATCAAAATGGCAAAGCCACACAAACTTCATGCTAGGACAGCCATTCTAATCATAAGACCATCACAAACACCCACAAGCACCTCATGTCATGTCAAAGCCACCGAGCCATGTGCCTACTTCTATGTATGAGACTTCTCATTGGTAGGCATCATGCAACGGTTTAGCACCCAAAGCAAATTAAATTCAGCACATATGACATGGGAGCATATTTTCCAAGCATTTTTCATTTCATTTTCAGATTTGTAAATGGTACATGAAATGTCTTTGCGACAAAAAGGAACTTATGCTCCTCCACAAGATAAATCAAGAGGGCTAAACATTCATGATGGCAAATGAGCCTTTGGCCCCATATGATCAATAAACTAGCCATCCAACCACAAATTAAGCATAGCAAGGCCACACAAACATGTCAAGAGCATGTAAAGGCATTTACACATGAGAGAGCATACATGTGACATTTTTCAAAAGCATAGCTATCAACCATGGATTATTCATCAAGATCATCAAGAGCTAAGCCAAACTAACCATAGCATACCAAACAAGCTCACAAAGACATATATTTCATTCCATGGTGAACAATGTATATGAGAGAAGCTTTTTCTAACCAATGCATATGATACAAAATGCATGCAATCTAAGATACAAGGATGCCTATACATCATGTTACATATGCCATGCCAAATGCAAGAAATGCACAAAGAAAAGCTATACATATGCTACAAAGAAGCTCTCACACAAAACTTACAAACCACCGCTCCTCGAGGGGAGGCAAAAAGGGCTCGACACCACCGGCAAAAGAGCAAAGGAGCACAAAACTCACAAGCTCCCCCTAAACACATGTACTAGGGCCAAAGAGCATACAAAGCTCACCCTACACACATGAGATAGAGAAGGAGCAAAACAACCCAAGTGGCTTGACCAAGGCCACACACTCGATGGTCATTTGTGGGTGTAGGAAACACGGGTGGAGCCGGGGTTGTGTCTAGTCGATTCCTTAGATGGTTAGGTTTTGGTGGGAACTCATTCTTGTGGTGGGTTTTTGGTGGCTCCGGATATTCTCTCCACTTCCCACACCAACCTTGTTTGCTCCAAGCCCCTCACCATCTTGCCTCTTAAAGGCCTCGATCATCATCCTCAACTGAGGCTCGTGACCGGACAACCAACCCATCAACTTCCTCAAATCATCATTCTCATCCCGCAAACGATCAACATAATGTGCAAGCTCCAAATTTTTCAATGCATGCATTTCACGGGTAGAGCAAGATGTAGGCATGGGTTCCTTCAATTTAGCCTCTAGCGAACTAGTGTAAGCATGCATCTCATCAATTTTAGCATGCAAAACAGGGCATGAAGTGCAAGCACCTAGCAAAGCAGATCTAGACTTAAGCTCAGCCACCTCAACCCTAAGCACATCTAGTTCCTCACACTTGGAGGCATGCTTCTCCTTGAACAAAGCAAGATCGCAAGGAATATAGAGCAATCGAGCACAATCATTCTCATCGAAACAACGGGGCTAGCTTTAAGCGAATCAATCTCAAGCTTGCTATCAAGCACCCGTGTCTCTAGTTCGGCCACTCTAGTCCTAGCATCCTCGAGTGAAGCCCTAAGCTCTTTCCTCATTTTCTTGGCCTCTCTAAGCATGTCATCACGGTTATCAAGCAAAGAGCCAAGCCTCTCATTCTCCCGATGCAAGAAGGGGAAGTTCATCACGCACCTCGTCGTCGGACTCGCAGTCCGAGTCGCTCCGTGTGCTCTTCTTGCCGCCGGAGCTCGGTGCCATGGTGCGAAGCCATCTCTCGCGAAGCGGCCTCCGGCCCCGCTCGGGTTCTTGGACGACTTCTTGTTCTTGCGGCGATCTCCCTCGTCTTCACCGCCGCTCGAGCTCGAGGTGGAGTACGCGGAACCGGAGTCGACGTCGCTCGCTCCAACCATCGCTCGGGCCTTGCCTCGGCCCTCCTTCTTCCTCGATCGTCGCTCGTCATTGTACTTGTTCTTGTGCTTGCTCTTGTGGTCGCGCCTCGAACGGTACTTGCCATCGTTCATCCTCGGCTTGTGCTTGTAGTCGTCCTTGCTCTCGGCCTTCTCCCGGGCGGTCGGCGACGAAGTGTCCCGCTTGCCGCACCGGAAGCCGGTCCTCGTGTTCCTCCTCATGTTCACGCGGTTCTCGTGCGGCCTCTCGAACCTCCTCGTCAACGGCGCCGGCTCGTCCTCTCCAAGGTCATCAAACTCCTCATCCGGCATAGACATCAAAGAGGAAAACGAGAACATCCCGGTGGACGGGTTAGAGTTAGTCTTTCCTTTGGAACCACCAATGAGGGCAAGACTATGGGAGTCGGTCGGTCCCTCGAGCTTGGCAGTCATGCCCCTATCCACCTCAGCCGACTTGAGCTTCGAGAACAGCTCGTTCACCGTCAGAGTATCGTACCTCTCCGACTCGACTATGGCCTCGAACTTCCCGCCCCATATCGTACGATCCAAAGAGTGTAAGAGCTTGACCGCTCTATCATGATCATCGTACGGGAGCACGTCCACATTGGCCCTCATGTTGTTCACCACCACCGTGAACCTCTGAAACAAGGCATCGATGGACTCACCGGGGAGATGAGTGAAGTTCTCGTACTCTCTCCGTAGGTCGCATACAACCGTGCCTCGAACCCGGGGTGTTCCCAACATGAGCCTCCTTCAACACCGCCCAAATCATACAAGCCAAGTGCTCGGTGTGCACCCGATCGAACTCGAGCCGACACAAAGCACGAAACAAGTAGTCGACCGCCTTATTGTTGGCGTCGAATCCGTCCCTCGACCCCGGAGCAAGGAAATCCATCGGCCGGACATAGCCCGTGTCCACCGTGACATCCCAAAGCAGTGACCCTTTCCGCGGAGGAACGCACCCATCCGCTTGCTCCACATCCGGTAGTTCTTGCCATCGAAGTGTGGAGGACCCGAATCCCGTTCTCGGTACGCCATCCTTGGATCTTAGACCGGTTAGAGTCAACAAAGACCCGAACCGGCTCGATACCACTTGAAGGACCGATACGGCGAACCGAGAGAGGGGGGGGGAGTGAATGGGAGCCGATAAAAATTCTTCTCGAAGGAGATGAAAACTCCAACAAGACGAACGCGGCTTCCAACACACGTCTCCGACTCACTACCAAGGTTGGTCAAGCCCACGTAGCCACTAGAGTGCCACCGGACCTAGGAACCAACACGCAACCTTCCGACCCGAGAAACGCGAAGAAAAATCAAACCTCGAGTCTACGGACCCACACCGGTCGGACCGGTGAGCGCCACCGGTCGGACCGGTCCCCGCTGGTGAACCGAGCAACTTTCACTAAGTGGCTCTACACCGGTCGGGCCGGTGAGACACACCGGTCGGGACCGATGGCGGCTGAAAGCCCCCAAGGCACCAAACAGGCCAACCGACCACCAAACGGACCCAAACTCGAAACGGCGGCACCACGGGCCAACAACGAACACACCAAGACGTTCACCCGAGCAAAATCCCACGAGAGGGTTGCACCGGTCGGACCGGTCAAGAGCACCGGTCGGACCGGTGTAGCTCCGGCGGCTCGGGATGAACAAGACACCGCGGTCAACTCCCCCAAATCCAAATCTCGATCTCCCGAATCGCTCCACGAGACTTGAACAAGACTTTGGGGATATCGAGAACACCTCATGAGGAGTCCATAGCCAAGTTTAATCCCACCAAATCTCGTCCAAAAAGGAGGAATCGAAGAAATCCCGCCAAAAGCACTTCCAACTCAAGAACTCAAGAAACCCCAAAATCGAGCACCTTTTCTCACGGATTTGGGAGGGAAATCACAACCCAAAGAACCACGAAGGGTTCCCACAAATTTCCCCCATCAAATCCCCAAGAGAAAAGCCCCGAAAACACCCCAAAGAAATCACGAAGAGAGGGCTCCGAAAATCACCACCAAGAACAACCGGGAAAACACATCCAAACCTTGAGGAACCACGCCGAATCATCTATACATGAAACAAAGGTTCGTACAAGGTCTAGCAAGCCGCCCGATCATCCATCCCTCTCTACAAGATCTCTCCGTGAAGCTCTCTTGCTAGTCCTAGAGAAAACCTAAGGAAAATAGGTGGAAAATAGGAAAACTAATGAGCTAGGGTTCCAAGAGTTGGCTGCCATCCTCTCACCTCTTGGGTTATATAGGCGGCAACCGAATGTCTAAAATGCCCCTCTCTACTAACTAGGGATACAAGCCCCTCAAGGGCGGATTTGGAATTCTTGATGTCTTCACCATCGGACGGATGCCGGCAACCGCACCTCGCGTAGCCTCGACGCAAGCTATGCGATCCCGACGCGTGTCCTCCGCTTCGAAGATTCCGGACTGCGTCGTCGCACACGGTCGACCGGTGCTCCTCACCGGTCGACCGGTCCCCACCGGCCGGGGACCGGTCGGACCCACCGGTCGGACCGGCCCAGTCCGCTTGCAAGCATCGTCTTCGGTTCTCCGGTCTTGGCTTTGTGGATCAACCAAGGAACCCAGTGGTTTTCGGTGAACCACCGGAAACCCCGCGAACTCGGTGTAGCCTCCGCCAATCTCCACTCATGACTTGGCTCCCACGTAGTCCCGGCTCGACCTTGGTTTTGAGGCTCAACCAAGAAACCGTCCACGACTTCATCTTGCTTGTTCATGCCACCATGCGGCCCACACTTGACCCCGCCGGCCACCGGTCCCTCGAACGAAGCCTACTTGTCTTCTCCACACCCCGGAGGCCTCACCGCGACGACCTTTCGCGCTTGTTCTTCACCCGCACCAACACCGGTCAAGCCGCAACCCGCACCCGCAATACTTAGCCAAGAATCGGTCCACACAACGTTGTCAATCACTCATCACACAAGGAAGTGACCATCCACCGGTCCTTGAACCACACATGGTCCTCAATCTCTTTCTAGCCAGGCAAAAATTTCTCTGAGCTTTGCTAGCACCGCCTCTGACAGAGTTTGATGCACTCCTTCCATTGCCTCAGCAACTGGATTGTTCCCCGTTGACAGACTTCATGATGATGGGGCCTGATCCTAAAAAGCGGTATTGCCGAGTTAGGAGTGCTAAAAGTAAAGGTAGCAGAGTTAAGTGCAAATGAGTACCTCATGTCTGATTTCTTGAGCTGGAGCAGGACTTTGTTTAGGGGCAATCACAGGCGAAGGAGGTGTTCCAGGCAAGGCTGAAGCTTCTATGTGAGAAGGCGCTATTCTTGGCGGCTCGGGGGCTTCGGGCCGAAGAGGAGATGGGTTCACCTCTCTGTCGGGGTTGGTGTCCCTGCATGACCAGCAGGTGATTGTGCCCCTGGAGGACTTGACGGTTCTGGCTGGGTTGGGAGATTCATCTCTGGAGAATTCATTGCTTCTGCAGAGGGTGATTGAGTCCCTGATGAAGATGAGATCTCCACTGGGATAGGTAATTCAACCCTGGGTGGACTTGCTTGTTGAGACACTGGGACGTCCACAAGTTGTTCTTCCATTGTTTCTTCTGCAAATGTCAAATTAAAAGATAAATGCCAGTGTTCATCCTCAAAAGAGGACAGTAAAGGTCATACCAGTGGATGGGGCATTGGCAGTGTTACGCACCGAAGATTCTTTGGGCTTTGGTCCGAAAATGCACATCGTTACGGGAAAAATTTTTTACCTCAACAAGGACTTTCTTGATAGTTCTCCTCCTCTTGGCATTTGGAGGAGCAATCGGAGACAAACCTTGCCTCTCGTCGGCGGCAAGGCCGGAAAGGCTTGGGTCTCATTGTGGCAAACCCGGCCATTAGCCGAGCCGTAGTTGGGGACCCGAATCCCGATCTTTGAGATCGGGCCTACGGCATTGTAGGTAATATTCCCCGGCTCGAGGGGCGAGCCTCGGGTTCGTGAGTAAAAGAAATAAGATCAGAATCATGATTGGAAGAGGAAATGTCTGATCCAAAGGTTAATTATATTACCTCTGAAGTTGGCTGAAAATCAGGCATCAACTCTGCACAGAACAAGTGCACAGACTCACTGAAGATATGATCATGGAATTCTTGCCACCAGGAATTGAAGGTGGAGTGAGCTATGGTTGTGGGCACAAAAGGCCAGGTGTAGATAGTGGGGCTACACACATAATGGAAGACTCTGCTACTGTGCATAAGTTCTTTGATTTCCTCTCTGGGCTTGAGAAATTCATGCAGAAACAGTCTTGGGGGCATCTGGCCACACCCAAGTTGCGGAGCCATTACATTGGGCTGATAATATTCATAAGTGCTATAGGTCAGCCTTCCTCCATTGAATTCAACCGGCAGCATACAAGGGCGGATTATGATGTTGAGGATCTCTAAGAATCTCCCATCTTGGCGTTCGGATTCAAAAGAGAATTCACAAGGGAAAGTCAAAGTGTCATTGTCCAGATAAGCGAGCCAGAGAGGATTCTGGAAACCTTTGAAGAATAGCTCGAAAAGCTAGCTGATGTCCTGCTGAACGAGAACAGTTGAAGCCGCTTCTCCATAATTCTGGCATCCTCTGGTGGCGTGAGGTTCCCCTACATGATGATTAGATGAAGGGAAGAGCCTGGTGTTCAAATCGACACCAACGATCTGATGCATGTGAAGCTGCAGCCACATTTGAACAAACCACCAAGGACCGTTGACACATGCTATCCTCTGGTTAGTGTACATCTGGGTGACAGTTTGGTGAAGCATATGGTACACACTGCCTAGGAGGAATTTCCCAAGGTGGAGGCGGTTGCCACTGACAAGATGAGAGGCCATGGCAATGTGATTTAGGGTAGGCTCATTGGCTTTACCACAGAAGACGAACCTGCATAGCCACATGTTCAGAAATGCCCTGTATTCAATTTCACCATGGGGTTTGTCCTTCATATGTTTCAAGATGTAGTTCTTGTATCCGCTCCCTGGTTTCACCCCTGTTTGTCGTGAAGAATTTCTGAAATCCTAGGGTTGAACGGATCCTGTAATGTCAAGGCCGGTGATCATATACACATCGGCCAGAGTTGGAGACATCGGGCCGTGGCCAAAGAGGAAGGCGTTGATGCCGTTTCACCAAAAATGGCAAGCTGCTATCAGGAGGTCTTCATTCTTGGGGGTCTCGGCCAAGGATAACTCCAAGCACTGAGCGATGCGGAGGGTATCCCAGTTTTGGGTTATGGCACTCTTGTCTGCGAGAATCCTCCGGTACCAAGTTTTCCAGCCTGCGATTGGAGGCAAGGGCCAGTTCTTGAAAGCATCTTGCCATCGAGGAGTTGGGGACAGAGCCGCTTTGAAAGGGATCCTTTGAGATTCAGCCGCGATGAAATCTCGAGGATCAGAGTTTCCCACGGGACCAAGGTAATAGGATCTTGAATTGGCCTCGGTGTGAATCAAAAGCTCAGTAGAAGGCTCCTGGAGAAAAGCGGAAAAGAAATCTCAGGTAAAATTGAAAACCTAAATGCCGAAAGAAGCTTACAGGAGGGGGATTTACCTGAGCATCTTGGTTTTGAGCCGCCATTGGGGATTTGAGCTTAGGACAAGGGGATCTAGGGTTTGGATCTAGACAAGGACTCCGGCGGATTGCGAAGAAAGAAGAACAGGTGTTGGCAGATTCGATTTGAAAATGTTCGTGGCTGGAGTCAATTGTGGAACAAAATCACTTTTATCCTGCAATTGAAGGGGCATGTGTTAACACCAAAATTTGGCAAGGAGTCTGACTTGTGGGTCCAGCTCGGTGAGGAGTCCGTTTGGTGGAAGGAAAGGATTTTTTCAGATGTATTCGGCAAAGAGGTCTGCGGTCGGCTATCTGCTCCCGTTCGGCAAAGGAACAGTTGAGCTGATTTTGCGGAATTGGACGGTGACGTGGCTCAAGCAGGAAGGACGAATGGATGGATAGGCGATCAAGCTTAGAGATAAGTTAGGCAGCGAATCCATTCGAGATTGTACTTGGCAGGGTATAAATATGAGCCCTGAATGTATGTAATACACACAATCATTCTTCAATACAAACCGGCCTTACGCCAAACCCTAGAGTCCTTTTGTCGTGTCATCGAGTTCTTCGAGAGGGTTCATCGATCCGTCGACCTCCGTGAGTACCGGCAACCTTGTATCATGTCTAGTATCATGCGGTGGATTTAGATCTGATGCAAGTAGTCTTGTTACCATGCTTCGTGTCATGCGGTAGATTCAAGCTTGGTTCAAGAGGGTTTCTTGTTAGGTCATGAGCCATGCGGTAGGCTAAGATCTATCTTGAAGCTAGTTATCGGCTCTATTGGGTTTTGGCAAGATACAATAGATTCATTAAGTTACCCCGTGTTGCTTTGAGTTTTTACTTTATGTTTAGATTCATGTAACACCCTTTTGCCCAATCTATATTGGTTTGGGTCGGCTTTATCCTTCGTGTGATCCTTGTACGAGTCGAGTTCGTGTTTTAACGCGTGGATCTTGTGCTTTCCGATAGCCGAAACCGAATCGATCTAGGTTGTTACGTGTTGCGGGTTCAAGCTTGCCAATGTTGGTATAAATCTTGAAACAACTGAGTATCATGCGGTAGATGCAGGTTTTTGGGTTGCTTTGGAGCTAGTCATCCGGTGGATTAGATTTCAAATCAATCTGATAGATTTATTCGCTTGGTAATGTTTGTTCCTTCTTCATGGACCCCGAATCGGCTGTTCAGCCGTATTCGGTTATGTTTCTTCACGAGTAGAACACGTGCGTAATTCATGCTTTAAATAACGTATGCTTTTAGCTTTCCATATTTAGATTGTATCATGCGGTGGATAGATCTATTTGTGGAAAGTGGTACGGTTTTCATGCAAATTGTATCATGCGGTGGATAGATTTGCTTGGCATCGTACCCGACGGGTTTTAAAGTACCTAGACATGCGGTAGACTAGTGCTTTAGATCTATGCATGCTTGTTTATTACATGTTTATGTTCGTGCTCTACTTTATTTAATGTTAATTATCATGGGGATCGGTCATGGCCTCGTGCATGTGCATCTTTGTTCAAACAAAGATTGATCGTTGTCATGCTTACGTCATCTATTCGGCAATGTTACTTTTCTTTTATAAGTTCCCGAATGGCTTTCAGTTTACTGACGGATAGCTTCCTATAGCTATGTGTCATCCCATCCGGCTTCTTAGCCATAAATATGGAACTGTCTGGTACCACCCGGCAAGTTCCAAGCTTTGGTATCGAACTACTTTATCTTTTGTTAATTTTCAGGAAAAATTGACTGGCACGTCTCGTGACACTTTGCGCATGTGAAGCCAGCTTGTTCGGCTTGCTGTGTGTTTGGTGCTAGGTGCACGTTTTGCGTCAACAGTTAGGCATTTGGTATTTTGAATAAAATACGAACAGTCACACGTCTCCTTGTGACCACATGACACTTTTTGTGTCCTAGAGCTCTCTTGAGCAGACACTGGTTCCGAGGCGCTTGACCGGCCGCCAGGCGGTTCGCTGTCTTGTCTTTATAAATCCCGACCGGCTAAGAACTTTGTCAACCGCAGCACCAAGAAAACCCCAACACCACTGTTTTCGGTCACCGAGAAGTGAATCCAAGAGCTTCTTCTTCTTCAAGTGCGCGCATGGCATCGTCAATCGAGCCATCCAGGAAGCGGGGGAGGGAGGAGGTGCTGCTACCCCCGCTCGTCGAGCCCGAGGAGGTACAGCCACCCCCGGCCGCCGAGGTTAAGCCGCCCCGCCCGAGGAGGTGAGGCCGCCCCCACCCAAGGTGGTGCCGCAGCCCGTGGCGATCGTGCATGCTCCTCCACTAAATGCTGACGAAGCCACTTGGTCAGTGAACTTGTTCCGCGAGGCTTTAATGAAGCTTCGAAAGGTGCACGCTCATCTCAGGGTCCCAGCACCTAGGGATGCGCTATAGATGACCATGAATGATTACGCCTTCAAGATCAATATCTTGGTTGGGGACCTAGAGAAAGGAGTGCTCGCCCCCGTCGACGACGACGGTGGCGACAATGGCGGCGACGATGGCAGCCTCAATGGCTCCGGCTCTGACTCCGATGGTGGGGCTCCTCCGGTGGTGACTACCTCTGCTCAATTAATTTGTTCCTCTATTAATGTGTTCTTCTTGTGTGTTTGTTGAACTTGTGATGGACTAGTAGATCCTCTATTAATATGTTCCTCCTGTGTGTACGTTGAACTTGTGATGAACTAGTAGATCTAAGAGACACGGTAGATCAATCCATGTCTCCTATTTTGGAACGCATAGCAATGTCTATGGCAGCAGCTTACAATGAATTGCAATGTGTATGCCAGAACTTTGTTACTCTGTTTGTGTCATTATATGGCAGCAGTTCACAATGAGTTGCAATGTGTATATATGCTAGAGTTATGCCAGAAGTTTGTTACTTTGTTTGTGTTAATAATCCGCGTTTGCTTTGCCTCGTGCTACAATGAAATGTCAGCACAGATGAATTGAAGAATTTTGTGATGTGTGACACATTAAGATTTGTGACCCAATTGTCATTCCATTCATTCTTCATTCATACATTTAAGTTTGTCATATGTGACAAATTTTCATTCTTCATCCACAAGATGAAGCAAAAGCACCACTTTTAACATCAGAATTACTTCTTTGTAGCATACATCCCTAGTGAACATCCAAATACTACCCATTGTCAATCTTTAAGATCACATTGTCAATCTTCTCCTCTAGTGCTTTTTTCCTCTGCTTGTCCTCTAGTGCTTGCCTCTACTCGCCGCTCCCAATTTGACATTCCACTGAATCAACTACTTCATCAACCACGTCTGCCCAGTTCGACGGTCGAAAAATAATGATGCCAACATCCTTGAGCATCTCGAGATACTCCTTGATGAAACGGTAAAATCCACTATTCTTGGTGTACTCCAGAATCAAAAGCACATAAGAACACTAACTCAGATTTGGGAGACACAACAGACTACTCACCGAGTTCCTTGCACACTTGAAATAAAGACGACCGTGGTTTTCACCTTCCTTCTGCGTCCGCCCCTCCCCCACCCGAGCCATACCACAGTCCAGGCAAGGGATTAGTGGAAAGCCGCTTAGCTCACCGATTGGATCCAAGCCGATTGAGTGATCGCGGCTACTCCGGGAACCTTGAACCCGGCTCCTCACACGTGCACCTCTAGACGAATCGGCATAGTGCGACATGTGTGCGACAGTGGTGAAAGACGGGCGGGCGCCGGCAGTGGAGCTCAGATCAGGGAAGAAGGGGGTCGGGGTAGTGGCGGATGCATATTCATTCGGCCAGGGGCATGTCAGACAATGGAGCACTTTTTGGTGACGAGGGTTAGTTTACCAGCATCGCCGGGGCGGATGCATATTCATTCAACAACGGGCATTTCTTACAATGGAGCACTTGTTGGCGATGATGGTTTGTGTACCAACGTCACCGAGGCGGATGCATATTCATTCGGCTAGGGGCATTTCGGACAAAGGAGCACTTGTTGGCGACAAGGGTTAGTCTACCAGCATCGCCTTTGTCTGTCAGGAAGGCTACGATTATCTTTTTTATATAAACTTTTGACACAGACGTGTGGGCCCGACATTATTTTTTTTAAATTGAAACTTGCTCCCCTCAAATATTATACCCCATGAATAGCACCAAAAAATTCGTAAAACATACAAAAAATTCATAGTTGGTAATTTAGTATTTGAATAAAATATGAACAGCCACACTTGTCTAACCAAATTTCTTAAAATTAAATCTTTTATCTCTTGTTTACGATATAATAATTATAATAACATCTTAGTGTGTTCTAAAAATTCTACAAATTGACTTGGAAACATAATTTAAGTCCCTAAGCTTGTCTACAAAAATTCAAATGGTTTCGAAAACGGAGTATTATACTTGTGTACAAATGTCTACATCTCTCACATAGTTACTTAGAATGTTAATTCAACATTGATGTTTTCCACACTTTAAAACATGTTCGGACTCATATGCATTTGAAATTTTAACTTAACCTTATGTTCACCACAAGATTACAGAATGCAAAGTTTCATTAGTAATGGTTGTTAAAACAAATATTATTTTTTTTGTTGTACTTATAAGGAATAATATAAGGTGTATAAACAACATCCAAGAAATGGAATTACATGCGAAAAAATGACATAAATGAATAGATGTTTATTTTACAAAGATGCAGAAAAAATATCATAAAATTTGGATTATTGTTGACGGAAAAATACGTGATACTGAATTTGATTGCAGATAAAAAGGGGAAAAGCAAACTGTTCTTCATTCGAATAGACCTGGCCCCGCCCCTTCAATGGCGACCGGTGGTTGTTAATCATCGTATCATTTGTGCATTCGAACCTTTTTAATAAATGCTTTGCCCCACCTTCCGCCTTATATCCCCTTATCCGGCTTCCACCTTCCTCGTCTCTGTCGCAGCCTCGTCTCCGTCGCAGGTATGGCCCGTGATCATGTCCCCATCCGTCTTCCTCGGTGCTGTCCGCCGCCCCTGCCAAGAGAGTGAGGTTCCACGGTGATGAAGGGAGCCATCCCAGTGCGCCACCCCCGCGTGTCTTCCTCGGTGCTCCATGGAAGAGACCGGTTCTTCGTCGGCCCGGGGGAGGAAGCCGTACACGCGCGCAAAGGCCAAGTTGGTAGACTCCAGTGATACCCACCATGGAGAGGCAGGGTTTTTTCCTCAATGCGAAGGAAGAAGCGGTCAATGCGCATTGAGGTGAGCGCGGACTCCTCCAACGACGACCCGGGCAGAAGAGTGGTGGTAGACCTCATCTGCTCTGGTGACGACTCCGACAACAACTCCAGCGACGATTTTGATGTCCATGAGGCAAGTTCTGAAACCATCACGCACAATTTGTCCTTGTACCTTCACATCTTCACTGATCAATTGTTCTAATGCATCAATTCCCATTTGTTTTAGGGAGTTGTTGCACATGACATTGACACGATTTGGATTGAAATCAACAAGCTCAAGGAATTGGCTGAGGAGAAGTAGGCAAGTTTTGAAACTAGTAAGATCGAAATAGCTTTCTTGTAAATTACAACTGTTATGAAGCTTGCATCAATATAATTTTTCTTTTGTTTCAGGAGCATGCTGTTACTCGGGACGACATTGTCTACATCTGGAAAGGAATCGACAAGCAGGGTGAGCATCTTAAAGCCACACAAAAGATGTAGGAGATTAAACTTCTAAAGAAGAATGCTGAGGTGGCAGAAAGAGTTGCGAAACTAGAGACAAGGCTAGCTGAACTTGAGGCAGCAGCGCAAAAGAAGCCATCTAGCTAGCTAACTAGTTCCCTTGCAGCTACAATCTAGTTTCGTGATGCGCCCAGTTGATGCAGTCTTATTTTGGTGATGTGCCCTGCTGATGCATGTCAGATGTGAATATGTTTGTTATGAGTTAGGTTGCTTGGTGATGTGAACTTGTGATGCCTGTCATATGTGAACATGTGATGCTATATCAACAACCACACTTGTTTAATCAAATTTCATAAAATTAGATTTTTTATCTCGTGTTTATGATATACTATACAAGTAATAGAGTAGTACTTGACTGCATTACTCATTTTAAGGCCCACACAAGCCCACTAGCACTAGGTTAGTAGGGAAGGACGCCTCCCTCAAGCAGTCTCCTCCCACTCTCCTCGTGCGCCGCTGCCACCGGTTTCGCCCCCTCGCCTTCGTTCCCCTCACCTCCCCCACGCCGTGACACACATTACACCCCTTCGCTGAGATGCACGCCACACCACGCTCGGCGCGATGCGCACTACACCTCTTACAGCGAGATCTGGAGGAGGGACCCAGTAGTGGTGACGACGACGATGACGATGACTAGAGGATGGATCCAGTGACAACGATGACTTGGAGGAGGAGGAGGGATCTAGCCATGAGGTCGACGCGAGGGTGAGGACGTGGCGGCAAGCAGGCAATGACGAGGAGTAGAGATCCCTCCGCTTTGGCAGTGTGAAGATCAGTGGCGAATCTAGGATTCGAGTTTATGGTATGCCGCTCTAAAATGTATTATACAATTCGGTAAATGCATTACACCAACTCGGTTATAATTGTAAAATTAACAACAATTCAGTAATAACTATAAAATTAACAACATAATTTGGTATATTTGCCCGAGTTTATGGAATTAGGCCAAGCACGTTTTTGTAACAAACATGCATTCAGATAATAAAGTATACAACATATGTGTTCATATGGTTTTCTTTTTATATATATGCGTATAAACATACTTGTACTTGTGGGAATTGCAGGGTATGTCGTGGCTCCTTTGTATAAGTACATGTGGACATACTTAGCTGTTGATGGTATACATACTTAGCATTTCCCTTTAGATTGACTCCAATATTTGGTTTTGCTCTTGTTCCTATGTACATATGTAGATTCTCTCCAAGTTGAATAAGTACCTCATCAACAATAGAGGCAGCCTGCATCTTCCTCTTTAAAATGGTATGGTCGCTTTGCCTGAACTAATTTTATAGTTACTGAATTTTCCATTTATGTTAATGGTTTACCAATAACCAATGATATTACAGTGGGCTAAACTTGTTAGTGTAATTCCCTTAACTATTAAATTCACAAGATAAATCTGACAAGGACTATGGACCTAGGCCACAAGATGAAGAAGAGGATTTTGGCACTGCTCGTGTACAAAAAGACAAGGTGGGTGGGGCCTAGCACTGAGGCAGAGCTCCATGGACATCCACAAAGTGGCTAAGTGACATAATGATAGTCACAGAGGTTGACATAGTGGGGATGCCAGTACCATTGAATTTAATGCGCAGGTTCAGGGCGCTTGCGGGGCTCGTTGCTAGACAAAAGATACCTTTGCACTTGCTAGAAATCAAAGAACTAAGCAATCATGAAAAGTGGGACTTGTTTGATAAGTATGTGCAGAAACACATGAAGTTCTAGGAAGACGCGAAACCGCAGGCATTCAAGCTTTTCTGGAAGAAAGCAGCCAAGGCATGGAGACGATTCAGATTTCAGCTTAGGCGAGATTTTATCAAAAGGACTCGAGCCATTTACAAGGCACCCGTTTATTATCCCGGAACAGTGGAATGAGTTCATGAAATAGGAGGAAACCGAACAAGCCTCATCTCCTAGTGTCAAGTTCAAAGAACTCCGAAGCTGGAACACAAGCGAGCACAACATGGGTCCAGCTGGTTATACTGTGAAACTAGAACATTTAGAGAAAGAGGACACACGATTAGCTGCAGTTGGTATCCCCAACCCATATGACGCCTACCCTGATGATCGTTCCAAGAATTGGCTGTGAGAAAGGAGTAAGCTAGTGATTAAAGATTGTGTTGTCGTGATAGTGTTCAACAACAAAAAAGGCAGAAAAATTGGCTGCAAACTCAAGGAAAAGATTTAATGTGCAGAATCTTCTGGAATGGCAGGGCATAGGGAGTATGATGTGTTAAATCAGTTCTTAGGCCCACTTAAACAACCAGGTCATGTGTGTGGTCCTGTGCGTGGTGTCTGCCTCAACACGTCGAAATGTATAAGAAGAGGAAGAGTCTGAAGACCGACACATCAATTGATATGGAAAAGGTAAAGGAACAAATCAAGCAAGAACTAGTGGCTGAGTTGTAGATGCAGAACATGCAGATGCAGAAGTGGTGTTGTCACTAGTGTCCAATCGCGCAAACCCTTCACCCGCCACACTGAAGACCAGTCAACCAGAGTGATGTGTTGGCTGGTGCTGATAAATCTGTCGACGACATTTCAAAGAAAGTTGTAGGTACATCTAGGCCCAATACCTCTGTAATAGCTCCTATTGAGACACCACTAGTCAAGAAAGCCCTTGAGAAACCTCCAACCATTCCAAATCACCAAGGAATGAAACTTGCCGAAAATAAAATCAGTACACCATGTGTAGCAGACAAGAAATGCGATGAGAAACCTTCAGCCATTTCAAAGCTGCAAGAATATAAACTTGTAAAAAATGTATGGCCTCCGAGAAATGAATTGTCAAACGGACTCCAACAACTACCTATGCAACTCAGTGATTTTTACGATCTCTTCAACTTGGATGCTTTGGATCTGACACTTCTCTGCTACTTCCTCCTGTAAGTTGCTTAGAAAATTAATTTGCTTCTCACTAACCATTCTCTATCGAAATGTGCTTTTTGCCTAAAATCATCTTTACCATGTATTTTGCCTCCTTACACTTTATTTTTTCTCACTACTTGGAATATGACTGTAGAAGTTGAGAAGACAGGCACTGCAGTTGGCTTCCTTGATCCCGAATGCTTTTGCTCGACAACGTTGAACAGCACAGATAGCAATCATGCTTTCTCTATGTCCTATATGTGCAATGCCTTCAAACTTTATGTTAAAAACAATTTCATGCTTACCGCTCATCTTAGTATGAACCACTGGATTGCTGTGGCGATTGTTCTGAAGCAGCGAAGGGTCTACTTTCTTGATTCATTGAAAACAATTAATACTGATACTGACCCTTTCGAGCGAACATAGACTATGCAAAGTATATTAATTAATAGTGCTATAACAATTGTTGCATGTTTCGTTGTAGGGGTTGGGAATGCTATTGCTGCGATAAGTTGTGCCTTGGCACCTTGGAACGCGTCAAAGATGTTATGGTACATGCCACTTATTTCCTTCCTGTGGAAGCTAGTACTAAAGCTTGAGTTTATTTCTTCTCCATTGCCATTATTTTTCTTTGTACATTTCTTGCAGTGCCACTAACAACCTACTAGATCCAAACTCTACGGCTTCTATTGTGCCTATCACATGCTTAAATTAAAAATTGCAACCCACATATGGAGGTAGTTTCTTGGGATCTTCATTTGTAAAACCTTCAATTGAGCACAGCTCTTGCTTATTAGCACTACACGTGTTTGGTAACCACCTATATATGTGTGCTGACTGGTGATATTGTTATATCCAGAGATTAGGTATAGATGAGCATCCTCTCGACAAATCATTGTTGGTCAATGTTCGTGAAAGAATTGCCACATTCCTCATGGAACAGGTGATCACAGTCGGAGGAAAATTTCATGCTGATGAAACTGTGTGGGCTCAGATTATGCATGGTGGCTAGGAAATTTTTGCATTCCTCCTTGTTCATGATTTTTTATGATATTATTGCATTCCTCCTTATGAAATGATGATTCTGAATTTTGTCATATGATGCATGTGAATTATGTGGATTTCTGTGAATTTAGATGCTGGATCTAATTTCTGTGAATTTAGTCATATCCTGGTTGTTTCCAAGATGCAACCCCTGATGGCTGCCAAATCCTGGCGGGTTCGAGGATGCAGCCGGCAAGCAGGCAGCAGGTTAATGTAGGGGTGGCCTACGTATATGTAACGGGCGTTAATTGAAGCTCGTTACAAACACTGATCACTGAGTAACAGGCTTCAATTAGAACACCCGTTACAAACATGCCAACAATGTAACGGGCACCGCAAAAGCCCGTTACCTGTATTGACCGGTGGGCCCCAGAACTTGGCCTGTTAGTCAAGACATCAGAGACGCAGGTTCACCGCACGCATCTCTGACATTGATTTCAAAGTAACAAGCTCTGTTTTGGTGCCAGTTACCAAAGTTCCCTGTGGGCCCAGAGAAACAGTCATTTTCACATGACCGGTGACTAGTTGTTGTAACGGTTGTTGTTTGATTCCCGTTACGAATCCTAGTTTTGCTGAGAAGCGCGTGAAATAGATGTGTCTCATTTCGTCTAGACATTGGAGACGCAATTTCACAAAACGTGTCTCTGATGTTGAGTTATTGTAACAGGCTCTGTTTTGGTTGCCGTTTCCAAAGTTCTTTGTGGGCTCAGAGAAACAACCATTTCACGTGACCGGTGGTTAGTTGTGGTAACGGTAGTTGTTTCATGCCCGTTATGAATATGTGTTATCAGTAACGGGCATCTGCTCGTTATCTTTCTTGGCTCATCTGTAACACATGATCGGTAACGGGCGCTTTCCTTGTTACCAAAGGCCATCTATGCCCATTACCAAAGTGATTTTTTCACATAGTGTCTCTCTCTTTGCCCCTAGCGATGGCACCCATGACCCTCCCTTAGTGTGGTGTGGCCATCCAAGAGCCCACTACTCCCTCGACCCATCTCCCTCACTCTCCTTTCTCCCAACCCATATTCTCCATGGACGTGAGAGAGGATAAAGAGACGAGATGGATGCAAATATTGAAGATAAATTTAAGGGATTTTTTTGCATATGTTTGTCCATATGGCGCCATGTTGGCATGCCACAAAATATTTTGAAAACATATGTATCTAAGTAGCACAACTAAACACATTCATCGGGGTGTCATATTTTGATTTTGCGAATTTATGGACCTAAGTGGTATATCTGGACAAGTTCAATAGTCGCCGGTATATTTACCTCAACAATGAATTTGTGGTACTGAACAGCTGCAGTTTGCTATCTCATATGTCGTGTAGCGTTGTGGCTTTATATTTGTTTTCTTTCATGTTGATGACCCTACTCTATAATTTCATTATTATGTGCTCTACCTTGTGCACATTTTCAATTGGGCCTTTACTATGTGAAACATTATATTTAATCCACATGTGCTTACACTAGTAGAGGAGGAGCCTTTGCGCCCCTTTAGTTCCACTTCATCTTTGGAGCCGGGACTAAATGGCTTTCGTCGACGCAGTCTGAAATGGCTGCGGGAACGGCTATTTCAGGGTAATGATCGGCGCTGGCCTTTAGTCGTGAGTGGTGATACCACCTGGGACTAAAGGGCGCCCCTTTAGTCTCATTTGGTAATATCACTCATGACTAGTGCTTTAGTTGGGGGTGGTGTTACCACCCGAGACTAGAGGGTTCACTTTAGTCTTGGGTGTTGACACCACTGAAGACTAAAGGTTGCGCCCTATAAATCAAACTTCTTCTTCCTCTTCTTGCCCAAGCCATTTTTCACCGAACGAGAGCTCAAGCTCCTCCTCTCCGTGGTGCCTCAACCTTAGAGAGGTGCTGCTGAATTTTTTCTTCATTAATTTGTGAAGATTTCTCTCCTGCAAAGTGTTGCCAAGGTTCGATTCTTCACCCTCCCTTCATTTGTTGTGATTAAATTTTGTTTTATGTTTTAGAGATGGAGATAATATAAATTTTAATTTCTAGGTAGGCGGAGCTAAGAGACGAGATTTTTTTATATACTTCGATTTAAAATAAAGTGGTTAGCTAGATACTGGCATTCTTCCTTCTTCCATTTATTTTTTATTAAGAATTCTCCTATTATCTTTTTGTATGTAGAGAAAGTTGAATTGTACTTTTAGATATAATGATAGGTAGAATTAATTTTACATTTAGCTAGTTGATTAGAAGTTAGTTTATAAAAAAATATAATCATTAATAAATGAGATAAAAAATAACCATCAGGTGACCTGTGTATGTAGTTGTATCAGTTATGCTGTCATGGAAAGAGGGTGCCAAACTATTTTTTATTGAAGCAGTTATGCTGTCAATTTGAGTAGACCACTCATCCAAATTACCCACAGCACCTGGATCGTGATTATATAGAAAACCCACAGAATTAGTTGATTATAGGATAATGGCCCAATATACCCACAGCACGATGCATGCAAAATCCTTTGCAGAACACAGATGGAGGTCATAGGCTTGCTGTAAATGCCAACTTAATTTAGCTCGCGGATCCCCTTGTTATCCTCAGGGAAAACTTTAAAACAAACTAGCTAGTAAGCATTTTTTATCAAGTTGCACCGAAATTGTCTTAATAAGTACGTGCAGTAGTCCTGAGATGCCCATGTAGCATCGTCACCTGCAGCTAGAGAGCTACCACCGCATGTGCCGTAACATGGCGATCATCGGTCTGGTTCTTAGCTTGCTCGCTAACTTACTGGGCTAGTCACTGGCCACTTATGCTGCTATACATTATTGCAGCTTCACAGTTAACAGCGAACACAACACGACAAATTGAAATTACTGATAAATGCTTTACGAGAACGCTCGCTGAACCTCTTCCACCAGCTCTTGAGCACTGAGCTGGCACTCGATTCCAATCTGTTAGAAAGATATAGTAGACCAGTAAGTGAAGAGTACAATAATTCTTATGATAGCAAGGTAAAAAGTAGCTGGTTCAGTTATTGTGACACGATGTATATGTGGATATGTATTAGATAGTATCTTGATATTAGGGGAATATTAAATCTCTGGTCAAAATAAAGGTAAGACTAATTACAAAACTGATTTTTATGTTCGTGATGGAAAAACAATATCCATTAAGAAATAATTGACAGTTTGAGATATAACATGGAGAAGCTAATTGATTTTGTCTCAACAAAAAGAGAAGGTCAAAAGCCTATGAATAACTCTCTAAAAATGCCATGAATTTGATAGACCCCTTAATATATAAATAGCAACAAGAGCTAATGCTCAGTGCACAACAGGAACCCTGATCAAACCATTAGTCCTGCACTGCACTGTGTGAGCATAGTGTCATTGTGAGAGCATAAATTTGGCAGGTTAATTAGCGACTTCCGTTTTGCTATTCATCCACTATACCTTGTAGGAGTGTGTACATATACTCCAAGCTATATACGTACTATGCCAGGATGCCAATATATATGGGTAGAACTTTGCCTAGCTAGTACATAGCTACAGTAGCTATCCAACCACACTTTTATGACCAGGCAACTTCAACGCGCAGTTTACTACATGGGAACCTAGTTCACATGAAACAAATGCACTGGCCCTATTACTGTGTGTGTGATCATAAAGTGTGAGGCCCCATGTGTACTCCAACTTGTTGGAATATTTGAGTCTAATTAATTGTGAGCGCACGCAGCAAAGGATGTATAGCCAGGGAAGAACGAAAGAGCGCGCACACACCTTGATAGTGAAGGAGTTCACCGCGGTGTCCTCGACGGTGCTGATCTTGGCGTCCAGGATCTCCAGCGACCGTCCCTCGAGCGCCGCGATGACCTTCACGGCCTGTCCCGGCGCGCGGTGCGACACCGTCTTCACCACCAGGTTGGCGCCGGCGAACTCCACCTTCACGTCCGGGAGGACGCTGCTGCTGCCGCCAGGCGCCGAAGGAAGAGCCACGGCCTCATCCTGTTGCTTGTTGGTGCCACGGGCACCGTAGGCGCAGAGCTCGGCGGCGATCCTGTGCAGAGACGGCAGGTAGGACGGCGCCGGACTCAGCTCGCGCGTCGGCGTCTTCGCTGGGGACGCGTACGCTGAGCCCGGTGGTGACAGGGGCAGCGGCAGCGGCGGAGGTGGCTGCCTCGGGAGCTTGTACGGACTGCCTGGAGTCGGTGGTGTCCTGGGGCTGATCGGGACGGACGGCCGCGGGCTGATTGGCGGCGTGGACTTGAGTGGTGGGAGGGGCGGCCGTGGGCTCAGCGGTGGCCGCGGGCTGCAGCTGGCCGGCGGCGGCTGGCGCGGGCTGAGGACCTGCTCCGTATAGGCCTTGCGCTGCTTCTTGGCCTCCAGTGACTGCAGGACTTGCTGCAGCTCCTTTATGTAGTCCACAACACCTCCAATGATGGATGCCTGGTCGCCCTGCCCAATCATACCATGCAAAACACACCTTATAAAATATGATGTAGACTGCTGTAGATAGACATATAATTGTTGATATGAATTGGTGCCGCACTGAACACAAAACGTGTGCTCTCAAGAGTTCTTAGAATGAAGATATATATGCTGCTGAAGAACATATGGAACCCAACTTAGAAGTTGTAGCATTTCTTCCAAGTTCGAAGAGTTAGACGTCGATCTTACTCGCTTGACGTAGAAGCATGGCATGAGGGAGCGCAGCACGGCGAGGTGCTCGTTCATCTGCTTTCTCCGATTGCGCTCCACCGAGATGTGCAACGTCTTATTATTCGCCGCGCCATCCTCACTCATCCCTGCTGCTTCTGACGACACTGCGGGGGAGCACCACCTCTTCCTCTTTGGCGCCGGCAACGTAGCGTCATCCCGGTCATCGAGCCGCCGAACGTTTATTACTGCTGTCTGTGGCTTGAACATTGTGGTATTAGCGGTGGGCGACACTTCCTCACCGCTCGGACTACCACCACCGCCGCCGCCGGTGACGCAGTCTTCCCACGCCTCTAGGATGCCAAAGAGGTCGTCGGCGTCAGAGGCATGGTGCATCGTCGGCTCGCCGTCGACGTCGGAGAAGAGCTGATCGCACAGTGCCTCCGCCATGACCATGGCTTGAGACTAGTACAAAGTTTGTCCGCGTCTAGGTGGTGAAGGGACGAACCGGGGAGAGAATGTGTTCGCGATCAATCGCAGGAATCTACGGGCAGCTATGTAGCCTTCTTTAAGGTCGACCGTTGCGTCGTCATTCGTGGATGGTCATGAGAAGGATCGACGGGTCATAAATGGAGGCTGGAAGCAAAGACGGCAGAGAGGGACGTACATGCGTGGATGATAAATGTGCATTGAAGGTGCTGGCGAGCCCACTAAGTATGCTTTGGCCATGCTTGGTGAATCAGAACTGTCTCAAGTACTGCATTGTGACTTGTAAAGCACCCCGGGGGCCGGTTTACATTGGGTGTAGTAGCTAGAAAGTGCAATTAGGGACGGTTCTCAAGGATCGCCATTATATTTGTTTTTGCCTTTTAGAAATCTTTCTTTTTCAATATATTTGGTGAAATCAAGACCACCGTTAGTCCAAGAATCAATTGTGGAATTTTTCCCCTTATAATCGTCTAGAACAAAGATATATAATTGTAGCGAACATGGCCTCATATGACATTTGTTCGGAGTTTGATTTTGGTGATTCATGGCAACATGATCATTGGGACTAATCATATTGTTTGAGCATGTCTTTGTAGACATTTCTAGGTCCCAAGGATGCAAAAAAACCCCATGCAAAAATGCCAAAACAAAGGGTCAAACCCGAGCAAGAAAAGGAAAGGAGAAGACACCGTCGGATGATCCGACGGTCCCTCATTTACAAGCGTCAGTGCAATCGTCGGACGAGTTGGTACACAGGGTGAAACCCTAGGTACCGTCGGATGAACCGACGGTCCAATTTCTACATGCGTCGGACGAGTTGCAGAGGAAGAGCAAGGAAGACAAGAGCACCGATGATCCGACGGTCCGAGTGGGGACCCCGTCGGTCTATCCGACGCTCGCCTTGAATTCATACGGAGACGCGCCAAGACGAAGCCTTCAAAGACCGGATGATCCGACGCCTTGGTCAAGGCATAGCGTCGGTCTATCCGGCGGTCCGTTGGAAGCTACCGCACCGACTTGGACGCAAGGCCTTCAACACGGATGATCCGACGTAGCGCCGCAGCATAGCGTCGGAGCGGCTTGTGTCGAGAACCTCAACGGCTACGTGACGTGGGAGGGGCACCGGATGAACCGACGGCCTGGAAAAGCATAGCGTCGGATCATCCGACGATACCTTTTTCAGTGGACGTTAGCCAACGGCTAGTTTGATGCCTTGGGCTATTTATACCCCCTCCACTCACCCATTTGAGGTTGCTGGATTGTGTGGAAGTGCAGAGGAGTTCAAGACACATTCAAGATCGAATCCAATCCATCTAAGTGCTTAATTGCTCACCCTTAGACTAGTGCATGCTTTGTGTATGTGCTTAGTGCTAGGCTTAGCTTAGAGCTGAGTGAGTGCAAGGTTGTGCCAACCTTGTGAGGTGATTCTTGAGTGAATCCAGTTGTACAAGGTTCGCCGGAAGCCTTGAGTCCTAAGTGGCTCACCGGCAATCATCATCGACCCTCCGGCTTGGTGTGGAGCGGCGAGGACACTTTGTGCGTGGGACGTGGAGACCCCCTTCCTTGGTGGAGAAGCTCCTTAGTGGAGGCGGCATCAAGGTGACCAAGGGAGCTTGACAAGTGCCTAAGTGGCTAGCCTTTGTGGCAAGTCAAGTTGGTGCTCTTGGGAGAGACTTGGTGACCGGGAAGCAATACTCCTGTGTGAGTGCTTCAACAACGTGGACTAGGGGTGGCTTAGTGCCTACCGATACCACGGGATAAATCGCGTTTCAAGAGTTTGCTTCCTCTCATCCCCTTTACGTTTCCGCATTTACTCTCTTGCGATCTTTGCTGGCCTCTACATTCCTAGAGTAGTATCATGCTAGGATTGGCTATAGGTTGCAAACCTTCTTTTGGGATGGGAGTTTCAAACTAGAACAACCGTAGTTGCACATATAGATAGTATGTTCTAGTTTACCTTTGCGCAAAATTAGTGAAGCCATAGGTTAAGGTTTTTAGTTGCCTAATTCACCCCCTCCCCCTCTTAGGCTAACAGACATCAGATTCCTTACAATAATCAGTCCATGAATCAATTGTGGAAAGATATCCTCCATCTACCATAGGTTCATATATAACACATTGGGGGAGACACGGCACAAAGGACCCCCATTTAGGGCAAGTACATTGCTGTCGTCTGATAGGTCGTCTCATGTATTGACATGTAATATTGGGTCGACTCAATAGAATAATCGATGAGTTGTCTTATAAGTCATCTGGTAAAATAATAAAATCCCTTAATTTGTGCATATAAAAAGGAATATTATGAGTTGCATGCAACAACAACTCATACAATGGTTGTGAAGTTGTCTCGTAATGTGGTTGTTTCGCTCATGAGGTGGTTGTTTCGCGAAGCAACGACCTCTTTCTCTCTCCTCGCTCTATCTCCTCCACATCATCAAAAATCTTATGTGGCATTGCATGGGACGACCTATGGGACCGCTGACATGTAGCAATGTACTTGCTCTTAGTTCCAAGTAAACGAACCTAGACTAAATAGATCATGCTTGTGCCCGTGCACCCCCTTATGTCTAGGGTGTAAATACCACCTGAGACTGAATGTTTCTGCTAAAAATAAAAAACATGCCCATCCCAGTCTCCATCTCCCATCCCCACACGGTCGGCGACGCCTCCTAGCCGGCACCTCCACACGGCCGGCCGCGCCGCGCGCCATTGGCCCCATGAGCCGACGGCTCCTAGGAAAGGGAAATGAGATGAGTGAGATGAGGGGAGAGATAGGAATGGAAGAAGGAACAAGATGCAAAGTGCTTGCTTGCAATGGGAGAAGAAGGAATAAGAAAGGGAGAGAGATAGATGAGGGGGCCAGTATGGTGTTTGGGGGTTGCACATTTGTCTCGGGTGGGTGCTCTACTTAGGACTAAAGGGTCTCCTTTTGTCTCGAGTGGTAGCACCAACCGGGACTAATACCTGGCTCGAATAATTGGGGCTAGTTAGCTGTTGGAGGCCTATCCTTTAGTCTCGGGTGGTTTGCCACCTGAGAGTAAAGTGTAGGCGGCGTTCGCGACCATTTATGGTAACGTCGATGCAAATTCTTTAGTTTCAAGTCTAAATTTCAACCGGGACTAAAGTGGCGTACCAAAGGTCCAATTCTGTACCAGAGAAAAGAAACAAAAATAGTTAGGTTTCAGGCAACACTCAGAATATTATTCATAACAAGAAACAAGATGTGAATTGGCTTCTTGTCCAATGGTAGGATGGTCCAGGGGGATGCTATCCACCAGACTTTAAATCCTGGTACTCACACCTTTTACTATGATATTCGCATGATTAACTAGCATTATGTTTTAAGTGGTAAGCGATGTTCTTGTCGACAGCGAGGCGCCAATGGTGACTTCAAGATAATCTCCAAACATGTGAGGTACTCACAAGGGTATTGTATGCGTACGTGTGTCCATTAGGGTGAGTGTGGGTGCATATTGTGAGCGTTTGCATTGTACTGTGTAATTCTATGAAAAAATGGAAACAAAGATAATCATTACTTATGAGCACACTGTTTGTGGCAAGAAAGAGGAACGACACGTACTGTAAACGTATACTCATCATTTCAGTTAACAGAGAAAGCACAGCCTGCTCACCTCAGATGCATGACAGTACGTGCGTGTATTAATTGAAGGCAACGACGACGTCGTCTAGTCGCTTCGGACAGTCGCGTCACATCTGAACATGGAACTCAGTCCTTTTATATTTTAGCTTGGCAGATTCACTTTTAACGAAACCACGCTGAAGCAATGCTTTTATATTAGCTCACTGCGGCCAAATAGTTCGAACTTTTTTTCGAAGGATTAATAAGGAGCCCATGCATGCCTAAAATATTAAGTACCCACCGAACCTTATACCTGACCAATGAACCGTCAGAACAAAACTTGTGACAAAAAATCCAACAATGACAAATGCTAGATGTTGGTTAATACCTTCTGTTGTGGGATAGGTTCCATGTCTTTCACATATTTGGGAACTACTAGTCCGTCTGTAGATAAACTTATGTGTGTGCTTAACAGAATGGAAAAGTGGTTGATGGACAATAATAAGTTTTTATCTCATTCAGGATGACTAATCCTTGTCAATTCAGTTTTCTCAAGACTTCCTACTTCTACATGTGCACTTTTAAACTACCGACTCCAATGAAAGATCAAATTGATAAATATGTTGTAAACATCATGTTGGGGAAGTTGGTCTTGGGAAGCATGCCCTCGCCCGCCCACGCTGGAAACCCCCGGCCTGCATACGGTTTCGGTCTCGCGGGGAAACCCTTCGCCGCACGAGCACTAACGAAATACTAATGCCGCTTATGCCTTATGAGTTTCACTGTGCAGGGATGATCCATTGTGGCTGCGCCTACCTTCGGCGCCGAAGGGGCTGGTGACCGTGCTCCGGTGACGAAGGCCCAAGAGGGCCAGAGGCGGAAAACGCTGGCCCGGGACATCGCGTCCGGGGCCGGCGGCGGCGCGGCCGAAGCATCCGAGGAGGCCCGACGCCCCTGGTCCAGGGTCGCAACTTCGGCACTGAAGGTGCGACAATCCTGGACACGTGGCCACTGCCAGCGTGTAAAGTGGGCTCCGGTCGGGGCAGAGACAAGGGCGGCCGCGTGTAAAGGCGTTTCGGCCGTACGAAGACACGCTGGAGGCCTGTACGACGCGGGGACTTACTGTTATACCCTTGTAAAGTGTTTAAAGCGGATTGTCAGGAACGGAAAAGGTGTAATTGAGGCAAATGACTATACCCAGGGGTCTCCTATAAATAGTGAACCCCTTGTAATGAAACGGACACACTGTAATGAGAAGAGAGCACCGAAGGCATTTGCTAGTCTTTCGGTCTTCAGTCTACAGAGTATTTCCTTGCTCCCTTTTCAGTCTTGTTAGATTTTAGCTTTTCCTCTCCTCGCTCAAATAGAAGTAGGAACCTTGTGAGAGTGAGCGAAGGGAGGGAAAGAACTCAGGGGGCTGTTGTGTCGGCGTCCACCCTTCGGGCCCGATTTCCACCAACACATCACTACGTGAAAAGCTCACTCTGGTAACGGGCATAGATTGCCTTTATGTCACACCCGATTTTCCGAAGAAAACCAAGTGCAAACCTATATGCATGCCAGGATCAAGTTTCATGCATATAGTGACATATAAGTGTATACAGAAACAGTATCACGTAAGAAAAAAAGATTATCAGAGATTTACGCTTAATCCTGGAAACGAAGGCTCCAAACATCACAGGCAGTCGACTGGGGGTTGCGTACGCCTAGCACCAGCAACATCTTCACAAGACTTCAGAGTAGCATCCTCTTTCTGAGCAACACTGTATATAACACGGGTGAGCACTTGTGATACTCAGCAAGTGTGGAAAAAGATATGAATGCAAAGGCTTTATAGTGGACTGGGCTATAAGCATTTAGCATTTTAGTTGATTAAGTTTTATTAGCACCTGATTACTAGTATAGTATAAGTTTATACCAACCCACAATCATCATAAAGAGATAGATAAGATACACCATAAGCATATGGAAAGCATAACCAGAGAACACGATTTGAGTCCATCTTTAAGTTCAATTATCATGTGAGGGTCCAGGCCGCCCTTGACCGTGAGCACGGCTAATCGATTAGTTTTACACTATGCAGAGGTTGTACATCTTTACCCACAAGTCGCGTAAAAACTCCGAAGATCTTTAGACCCAACCACGCGATGCTGATCAAACATCATACCACACTGCCGAGGTGTGATTGCATAGGGACGCTACGAGGCCGTTACAAAGATCCCTAGATGCAGGCTGCTCGCTAGGTTACTTGACAGTGCAATACATAAACCTCTCTCAGCTGCGAAGCTACCATAGAGCAGATCAGTCTGAGGGCCGGACTATACACCAACTACCGGCAACCCCCAACCCTTATCAGGTAAAGCATACCTAACACCTAGTTCACTAATTATTAAGCCAAGACAGAGCCATATGTCTTGTGGTTGTACTGTTTTCCTGGGTGGTCGCTCCATGTTCCGATAAAACATATGGTCTTGTATTAAACATCCAAAGATATAACATAAAGGTATAACATGATTCATCATTATTGTTCATTAAAACCACCATAACCCAGATATAGCAACTAAGCATAGCTACCCAACATACATGTAAACCCAGGTTAACAAGGGGTGATCATAAAGACTAGGTAATCCTTCATAAGAACCCATCAAAATTAATGCAGGCAATGTAATGAATGATTAAATATAATTCTTAGGACAAAAGATCAAGGACACACTTTCCTTTAACCAAAGTAGTTGCTCAGAATGTCTTCACCTCTTGCTCTTCAAAACTTCTCGGACAACGTTCACTCTGCTCGCATAAATCATCGGGCGCAAACATACATAAAGCAAACAAACAAGCATATACTAAAAACAAAGCACCAAGAAAACTTTAAAAGATCGCAAAAGGATAGGCTCGATGAGATGGATCACTAAAGAACACAAAGCGTGATTGGAAGGGAAACGCTTGGTTAACTTTAAGGAGATGGTTGTGGAAGATTGAGCAAGGACCGAAAAGATCACACTCAGATAGAGCTCGATTCTATTGGTTATGCAAGCGCAAGGAATGCTGAAAACAGAATTAAGCTCGAAACTATCGTGACATCATTATCAAACAACAAGAGACTACGCTTGGCATATTTTAATTAAGAAATCATGTGAAAGAATATTTCATAGAAATACCCTATGTTACCATTAAACAAGTTACATTTAATTAAAGAAATCACGATAAACCTAATCATGTTTTATTTAGAACATTCTAGTGGAAGTTATGTCAAATTAACAATTACTTTAGAAAGATAAAGCAAATATAAGATATCTAGATGAGTCACTTTATGTCACGTGTTCAACTAAACATATTTAACTTGGAAAAGGAATTTATGATGTCATTAGGCATATCAACTTTATTATGGAAACCAATCTTTAACGCTAAGCATCTTTTATTTAAAGAAAGCTAGTTATAAATGGGAATTAACCAAATTAGATCTTAGCTTATGAAAACCGGGATAGAACCTAGTTACTTTTATTGAAATGTAATGGAATAAATATTAGTCAAGATTAACATGCAACTTTAGTGTTAAAACATGTAATAGGTGATACACATGCTAACGCACAAGTTATGGTGAAACGAACTAGAACGATAGCAACGAACTATCCAGCGCACAAGAAACCTTAAGCGAGGGTTAGGAGAACTAGACTACAAAGAGAACTAGACCGAAAGGACAACAACTGATGAAAAGGTAAGCTAAACTAGTTGGTAAAGGAACCGATAACAAGATTAGCTCTAAAGAAGGTATAGCTGCGAAAGATTGGGCATAAGAACATAGCTGATTTATAAAAAGACAACCTAACAGAGATGGGATAGACATCAACTAGCTAGATGCTGATAAACAAGATTCTAAGATAAACATGAAACAAGAGTGATAAGATTACTTGATAGGCAAATGAGCAGTGCAAACTACTCACACAGATAAAGCTACTAAGCTAAGCAGAAACTCTAAGGCTTGATCAGATGCACACGGTTTAGATTAGGCTAACACTAGAAAGGTTTAGAGCTTCTGATAAACTTGATCAAAAGAGATACTAAGATAAAGCTGACATCGAACATCTAACGAATTATTTGCATTTATGATAGAACAAGATTATGAGCTAGGTTCATTTTAATTAACAAAACAAATATAAAGGATATTTCAAAAATAAAATACCCTATGTTTGCACTAATGCAATATTTTACTTTATTTACGAAACCGGTGTAAAGAACTAGTCAAGTTTTATTAATAAACATTCATATATGAATTAACCAATTAAACATTTAATTTAGAAAAACTGAACTATATGAACAGTCTAAACGAAACTTTGTAATTCAAGTAGATCATATTATTACTAAAACATTGTGGAACTGACATTAATCATATTAACATTTATTGTAAAAGCCGATGTAAAAGCCTAATCAAATCTTAATTAGAAAAGATTAATTAACTATTAAACAAATTAACATTTGGTTTACGAAACCGAGATAAAGATCTAATTAACTTTTATGTTCAAAAACACGTGAGAGAAACATTAATCAAATTAAATTTGCTTATGAAAAACGATGTATAGAACTATATTACTTTTATTTATAAAAGGCATGTATAACTAGACATTAATCAAAATTAATATTAATTTTATTTTCAGAAAACAAAACATGATGAAAACACACCACTAACGCGTGCTTTACATTATTATGAACCTAACGCAACTTGAACGGATTGAAACGGAGCTAAAACGAAGATTTTACGAGATAAACAAGATTGGAGGACCTATTCGTAATTAACTATAGACTTAAGGGGCTAGCTGAGAAGAAACCCGAGACACAAGAAACAATGCTCGTGAAAAGGATAAAACTCAGGGTTAGATCAATAAAAGGGTGCTGGTTGGTTTTGGATGCAGGAATCTATTCTTAACAGGGGGTTTTCAAAGAAAGGTGTAAGACTCAAGAAACAGATCTAGGTATTATGGCTTTTCTCAGGGGGTTATTTGTAAAATCGCCACTTCAGCCCCTACCTCTGGACTTTGACCGGCGATAGACAGGGAGGTTTGGCCGGTGGGATTGGGGCGCTCCGGCGACCCTAGAGCTTGGCTGAGATGGGGAAAAGGGAGAGGAGAGGGAGGAGGACATGTGTGGCTGCTCACCCTCGGCGGAAGACGACGACAGCGGCCGGAATCTTGGCCGGCGGTAGATGCCCACAGTGGAGACGACCGGCGAACGGTCCTCACGGTGGTGACTCTCCGGTTCTTCCCCAGTCGCGGAAAGGAGCTCAGGAGGCACGGCTCGCTGTGAGGATGCCTATGGCGGTGTCGTCTTCCTCCAGCAGATGGTAACCGCGGCAAATCAGCGAGGACCACCGGCGGCGTCCGGCGGACGGCGGCGGCTCGGAGTTCCGGCGGAGGCGCGAGATGGGGCGAGCTAGGGCACGCGCGGGGCAAGGTTCCCCCTCTTTTATAGGCACGTGGCCCCCGTGCATCCGAGGCGCACACGCCGTGGAAAGGCGGCGGCGGACTACCATGGCCGGCCTTGGCCGATGGGCCTTGGCGGGCTTGGCGGCTGGGCCGGTGCGGGTGCGGGCGGGCCAGAGCAGGTCGGGCCTTCGGGCTCGGCCCGTTCCAGTACGATAGGTTTTCTTTTTGTCGAATTTCTTTTTAATGCTAGAAACAATTCCAGATAATCTAGAAATTGTTTTAAAGGCACGAAAAATACTCCGGAAATCACAAAAATTCTAGGAAAATTCCTAGAGTTAGATTAAGACATGAACAGGAAATTACAAAAATTCCAGGAAAATTCCTAGAGATAGATTAAGACATGAACAATCCAAATAAAACATTCGGAGCTCATGAAAAAGATTTGAGAGCCTTCTAATAAATAGAAATAGCTCAAGGAAAAATGAGAATAAATTCGAGAAAAATCCGGAAAATTCTCGAGAGAGCTAGGACAGCTCCTAAATGCATTCTCGCACTCAGGAAGCACCAAGATGCATCGGCATGAATGCAACACTCACAACTTTTTATTTGATTTAGAAAATCAATACAAGGATTTTTCCTATACTATATTTCTTGTCAAGAAAAATAAATGTTGGAAAAATTTAGAATTATGAGAAAATCGTTATTTAAATATTCTCTCTATTCACATCCTGAAATTGGAAATTACAGGGTGTGACACTTTAGTAACGGGCAAAGCGCCCGTTACTGATCAAGTGTTACAAATGAGCCCAGAAAGGTAACGGGCATATACCCGTTGTTGATAACAAATATTCATAACGGACATTAATCAACAACCGTTACCACAACTAGTCAGCGGTCAGTGCAATGACTGTTTCTCTGGGCCCACAGGGAACTTTGGTAACGGACAGCAAAATAGAGCTCGTTATTGTGAACTCAATATCGGAGACGCGTGCTGCAAACCTGCGTCTCCTCTGTCTTGACGAACGGGCCAGTGGTTTGGGCCAACTGGTTAGTTTTGGTAACGGGTTTTTACGATGCCTGTTACGTTGTTGGCATGTTTGTATCGGGAGTTCCGAACGAAGCCCGTTACTCAGTGATTAGTGTTTGTAACAAGCTTTAATTAACGCCTGTTACAGATACGTAGGCCACCCGTACAGTAATCTGCTGCCTGCTCGCCGGCTGCATATTAGAACCAGCCAGGATTTGGCAGCCATCAGGGGCTGAATCCTATAACCCGCCAGGATATGACAAAATTCACATAAATCGGATCCAACATCCAAATTCACAAAAATTCACATAATTCACATGCATCATATGACAAAATTCAGCATCATCATCTCAAGTAAAGAAGCATCACTAGCTTGACAACAATATCACAGGCATAGTTAACTAGCTTGACAACAATATCACAAAATTCATGGGACAAGGAGGAATGCAAAATTTTCCTAAGAACCATATATAATATTATCCCACACAGTTTCATCGGCATGAAATTTTCCTCCGACTGTGATCACCTATTCCATGAGGAATGTGGCAATTGTATCACGAACATAGATCAGCGTGTCGTGGTGGAGAGGTTGCTCATCTAGCCCTAATCTCTAGATATAACAATATCACCAATCAACACACATATATAGGTGGTTACCAAACATGTGCAGTGCTAATAAGCAAGAACTGTGCTCAGTTGCAGGTTTTACAAATGAAGATCCCAAGAAAGTACCTCCATATTTGGGCCTCTATCTTTTAATTTAAGGATGTGATAGGAACAATAGAAGCCACAGATTTGGATTCAGGAAGTTGTTGGTGGCACTGCAATAAATGTACAAAGAAAAATAGTGGTGATCGAGAAGAAATAAACTCAAGATTTAGTACTAGCTTCCACAGGAGGAAATTTGTGGTATGTACAGTAACATCTTTGACATGTTCCAAGGTGGTGTCGGGCAACTTCTTGTCGGGGCCGTAACGTTCCCAACCCCTACAACAAAACATATGCAACAATGGGTAGGGAACTATTAATTAATATACTCTGCACAGTTTGTTGAGGAACGTCAACAGGTTAAGAAATAAATAACTTACTCATTAACGATTAGTTGGGAAGGGTAGTATTAGTCATAACTATCTTGAATGAATCAAGATAGTAGACCTTCTACTGCTTCGGAATGATCGCCACTGCAATCCAGTGGTGTCTAACGGGATAAGCGGTAAGGATGAGTTTCTTTTTAGGATATAGTTTGAAGGCACAACACGTATAGGACACAGAGAAAGCAAGAGTGTCATCCGTGCTGTTCAACATTATCGAGCAAAGGCATTCAGTATCAAGGAAGCCAACTACAACGTTCCTCTTCTCAACTTCTACAACAATATTCCTATTAGTAAGAAAAAACAAAGTGTAAGGAGGCAAATACAAGGTAAAGATGATGTTAGGAAAAAAGAACATTCCGATAGAGAATGATTAATGATAAGCATATTATTTTTTCAAGCAACTTACAAGATGAAGCAGCTGAGAAGTACCAGATCCAAAGCATCCAAGTTGAAGATATTGTAGAAATCACTTAGTGGCACAGGTATTTGCTCGAGTCCATTTGACGATTCATCTCCTCTCTTATTCCATGCATTGGTCCGGGGACGAAGTGCGACCATAATCGGAGATTCATCATCCAACTTAGAATGTTCCATGTAGAATGTGTAGAGATCTCTGGTACAAGGAGCAGCCACTATTTTGAGATCATCATCACTGAGAAGGCTTCGGAAGAATTTGTAATTTGGGTCAACCATAGACCAAGGATACATCTTGTTGTTTCTCTCATATCGCTTTGGGTTATTCATAGACTAATGATTCTTCTTTGTGTTTCTCTCAGACCACTTTGGGTTAGTCATAGCCCAAGGATGCTTCTCGGTGTTTCTCTCAGATCACTTTTGTGACGCCCCAGGTTTTTAATTAACCATAAAACACTGGCCAAACCTGTTGACTGTAATCAAATCATGGTCAACCTGGGTCATTGCCTCGAAAACCTCACGAACACTCACCCATAAGGACATTAGGCAAGCCAACACTAGCTACCTTGGTCAAAATCCTAGTGAAAGTTGTCAAACCCCCTTAGTGTCAACACCTTAGCTTAGAACTTTGGCCATGTTCTCCAACTTTTGTCTACATAGTCAAAATTCTGCCAAAATAAAAGTTGTGCAAAATTTAGTGGGACACATTTCATCTATAGATTGACATTTCAAATTTTGAGAGGAAAGGGCTCAAATTTGCAAGTCAAACTTGCTTTTACTATTCACCCGAGCCATGATTTTTTTTCGAATTGGCATTCATGTTTCTCCCTGTTTTCAAATACAATTTGAGCTAGGTTGGTGCCTATTGTGTAGAGGAATGACTCGTATACAAAAGTCCTATCTATGTACTTTGAAGTTCTTGTTAAAATATTTGAATTCAAGGCGTTCAAACAGGGGCACTTCAAATTTGAAAGGCACACCGACGCCCTAGAGCGCGCGCGTGTCACGCCGCGCCACCACACGGCGCATCGACGTCCAGGCCCCCTGCCTTGCCGGTCGGCCGCTCGCACGAGGCCGGCACCATCATTTGGCTCCCGTGCCCCGAGCAACCTAGGGACGCGCTCCTCCACGCGCCCGCACCCGCCGGCACCCCGGTCGGACTCCCCACCGAGCCGTCGGCCGGCGACGTGCTCAGCGCCTCGCCTGCCGCGTGCTCCCCCTTAACTCGTCCTCCTTTGCTTCGAGGCGAAGCCCGCACTCCTCCCCGTGCACTCACAAGCTTATGAAAAGGCTCCCAGTTCTCCCCACGCGCACACGCCCTCCACCGCCCGACATTGCCACCGCGGCGGTGAACAAGCACCTCCGCACCATCCCGCAAACGGCCAAGCTCCTTAACACGTTCCCTAGGGCCTAGCGAAGCTCGCACGGCTACTTGTTGCCCCGCATTTCGCCTGCGCTCGCCGGATTTTTAGCCGAGGTGGCCGCGCCACCGCGGTCTCTGAGCCGCTGCTCGCTGGCGCCACCTTAGGCCAAGCCACCACCGCCACCAATCGATCTCTGGTAAGCCCAATCGCTCGCCTGTGCCACATGTTGCCCTCCTCTAGCCGTCATTCACCGCTGGCGGGGGCATGGTAGATTTTCTTGTTCCAGTGGTAGATTTGTAAACTAGGGACCTATTTGTGATGTGTTGGCGCAAAAAAGTGCACCTAGCGCCAAACACACAGCAAGCCGAACAAGCTGGCTTCACACGCGCAGAGAGTAACGATGACGTGCCAGTCAATTTTTCCTGAAAATTAACAAAAGATAAAGCAGTTAGATACCAAAACTTGGAACTTGCCGGGTGGTACCAGACAGTTCCATATTTACGGCTGAAAGGCCACATGAGATGACACATAGCTATGGAAAAGCTATTTGCCAATGAACTGAAACCATTCAGGATCTTATAAAAGAAAAATCGATACTGCCAAATGAATGACGTAAGCATGACGGTAATCGGTGTTTGTTTGGTCAAGAATGCATAAAATACGATATTATGACCAATCCCATGATAACCAATATTAAATAAATGAATAAAGTAAAACACGATCATAATCATGTAATGAACAAGCATGCATAGATCCAAAGCACTAGTCCACCGCATGTCTAGGTACTCTAAAACCCGTCGGGTACGATATCAAACAAATCTATCCACCGCATGATACAATTTGCATGAAGATCGTACCACTTTCCACAAATAGATCTATGCACCGCATGATACAATCTAGATATGGAAAGCTAAAAGCACGCATTATTTAAAGCATGAATTACGCACGTGTTCTACTCGTGATGAAACAAAACCGAATACGACAAGACGACCGATTCGGGGTCCATGAAGAAGTAACGAACGTTACCAAGCGAATAAATCTATCAGGTTGATTCGAAATCTAATCCACCGGATGACTAGCTCTAAAGCAACCCCAAAACCTGCATCTACCGCATGATACTCAGTTCTTTCAAGATTTATACCGACATTGGCAAGCTTGAACCCACAACACGTAACAACCTAGATTGATTCGGTTTCGGCTTTTGAAAACACAAGATCCACGCATTAAAACATGAAATCTATCCGTATAAGCATCACGAAAGGGATGAGCTGATCCAAACCTATCTGGATTGGGCAAAGGTGTTACATGAATCTAAACATAAAGTAAAAACTCGAAGTAACACAGGGTAACTTAATGAATCTATTGGATCTTGCCAAAATCCAATAGAGTCGATAACTAGCTTCAAGCTAGATCTTAGCCTACCGCATGGCTCATGACCTAACAAGAAACCCTCTTGAACCAAGCTTGAATCTACCGCATGACACGAAGCATGGTAACAATACTACTTGCATCAGATCTAAATCCACCGCATGATACTAGACATGATACAAGGTTGCCGGTACTCACGGAGGTCGACGGATCGATGAACCCTCTCGAAGAACTCGACGACACGACAAAAGGACTCTAAGGTTTGGCGTAAGGCCGATGTGTTTTGAAGAATGATTGTGTACATTACATACATTCAGGGCTCATATTTATACCCTGCCAAGTACAATCTCGAATGGATTCGTTGCCTAACTTATCTCTAAGTTTAATCGCCTATCCATCCATTCGTCCTCCCTGCTTGAGCCACGTCATCGTTCAATTCCGCAAAATCAGCTCTACTGTTCCTTTGCCGAACGGGAGCAGATAGCCGACCGCAGACTCCTTTGCCGAATACATCTGAAAAATCCTTCCCTTCCTCGAGACGGACTCCTGACCGAGCTGGACCCACTAGTCAGACTCCTTACCAAATTTTGGTGTTAACATGATGATCTTTAACTAGGTTTCTTAGCAACTTAGTCCAGCACCTTAGAAAAATCTTAGAAATTCGTAGTAAAATCAGAAAAATGCAAACCCAATTTTGTTTGTTCCGGTGAGACTAGATCTACATCTTCTACAAAGCATGACCATACTTTTGACATATAGATTTTGAATGACAATTCAAATTTAGCTTGACATATTTTTGCTGTAGTTCAAAATCTAGAAAGGTTATCGAGTTGGATTTTGGATATGTTGCTAGTTCTAGTATATGTAGTCTCTGGATAAACATTTGCACAAACTTACTGAATAGATCTTTTTATATGATTTACTTTGTATTTATGCTATTTTTGCCTTAGTTATTTTTGTAGCAAAATGAAAATAGATTTTTATGCTCAACTTGTGGCTATGTTCATGTTATTCCTAGATTAAACCTTCCTGCATTTAACATGAGTTTATCACTGCCAGCAATAATTAATCTTGTTTTGTGCTTAGATTTACATTTAAATTCATAGTTCAAATTTCAAATGTGATTTTGATGTGCATGCTGGTCTTCTAGACTTGTCTTAGGTCAGAGATGTGGTAGGAATGAGTTGGGATGCAGAAGTGCTTTATTTATTTATTTATTTATTTATTTATTTATGCATTTTTCATATTTTTGGTAGCTACGAAATGTTATATTGGTTGTAATTAATTTGTGTCTCTTTTGAGTTTAAACCTTGGACCAGTGGTATGTTTGAGTCCCTAGGACCCGCAATGTACCTTTTTCTCTATTTTTACATTTCGTTTCATAATTAAAAGTTTGAAATCCATTTAAGCATTCTATTAATCTTAATTAGAAAAATAACCCTTACTTCCTTACTAATTTTATCAACACGTTGGTTAGTTTAATTAAACGGCTTCAGTTACACCCTTGCTGTTTCGTGTGTTTTAATAGTGTCGTTTGCTTAAATATGTACACAATCACCATTAATAAAATTAATTAGTAAACCTTCACATATAATAACCTTAATGAGAAGAAACATTAATTAAATGTTTGTCAATGTGAATATGGCCAACAAGAGTTGGGTGTAATAATTGATCTCTCACTCCACCTGAACCCTGCATTGTATTCAATGTAGAACTACCCGACGGTAACTACGCGCTCGTGCTGGAAGCCAAGGAAGGAGGAGCTGACGCGAAGCTACAGTACGTGGAAGTGAGCGAGGACACCGAGGACCCCCAGGCTAACTGTGCTGACGAAGGCAAGCTCCGGTGCATTGATCTATATGTGTTTTTTAAACCAAAACCGTGGGGAAAAGCCCTCCGATAACAAGATATATTAAAACAAACAAAGTGTCTAAAGGAGACTTACAACAATCCTAATAAGCAGTTATGAAAGAACAAACAAAAGCTAAAAAACTTGAAAAGAGCTAACTGAATGAAAACAAAATTACAAGGCTTGAAGCCAAAGCTTAATCGAGGAGTGGAGGTTTGGTTTGATTCTAACTAGGTGATCTAGAACTCGAGCTTTGAAACTAACCTTCCATGTAGCCAGACATGGAGGTTTTCTGTTGAATATGTAGTCATTCCTCTCCTTCCAAAGACACCAGGCACCAATCATGAAAATGTCCATGAAGAAAGGGTTATTAAAAGCCTGCTTCGCGATGAAAATTCTCTGATGCACATTGTGGTTGTCAGCCCAAACAATACCAAGAAAGAACCACCTACAAGTTACTGAAGGACAATCAAAAAAGAGATGGTCCATTGTTTCCTCCACATTATTCTGACAGATGACATATTTATATCCCTCATCCTGCACCTTTCTTCGTCATCTCAGAACATTTCTTGTGTTAAGCCTGTCAAGCAACTATGTGGAGAGCTTGATCTTGGGGACACAAGCAGAGTCCCAAATCCAAAGAATAGTTCTATTAGGCTGGATTTCCAAGAATTGGTGCTGGTAATATTTGGTAGCTGCCTATTTATGCTGTCCCCAGATGAAATGCCATGAGTCATGGGAAAGAGGATCAACAGGAGGGAGATTAGCAAGAAGGCCTTGAACTTCAAGAAATTCATTATAAGCAGCTCTAGACATGGGGATTCTGAAGAGATATAGGAGGTTGCCACTCTGCCTATATGCCAAAGAGAGATAGAAGGGTCGCGAGCAAAACTCAAGAGATGGGCAAATTTTTCAGAACTAATGGTACCATCAATGACATCTTCCCAAAAGCCAATGGTATCTTCCTAATTAGGAACACGAATAGAAACCCCTCTGAAAATGGTATTAAGCCTAAGAATATCTTTCCACCAAAAAGACTATTTCTCTCTACCAAGATGAGGAACATAATCAGCATAGTACCCCTGCCAAATGAGGGAAACCCATTAGATATTAGCCATCCTATAAAATTTGTCTAACTTCTTGAGAAGCAGTGCATCATTTTGGAGACTCAAATTAATGACTCCAAGACCACCTTTGCCTTTAGGTCTTCTGACAAGACCCCAGGCAGCCAGATTATAACCCTTTGTCCTAAACTCCCTCCCTCTCCAAAGGCAATTTTTGCTGTACTTATCAATAATCTCAATAACTATTACGGGGATCTTCAGAGTGAACATGTAGTAAGTAGGCATAGAGGAGATGACAGAGTTTACAAGTTGCAGTCTTCCAGCAAGAGATAAATACAGTGAGGCAACAAACATTCTCCTTTCAATTCTACAAATAAGTGGTGCATAGTCTTTGACCTGAGGTTTGGTGAGGCCCATAGGAAGGCCAAGGTAAGTGAAAGGGAAAGACCCAACAGTGCAACCAAAGCTTTGAGCAAGAAAGCTAGCCTTTTCAGCGGAGGTATCAACGAGGACAAGGCAGGATTTATTGTAATTGACCACAAGCCCACATGAGAGAGTAATTTTGTGTAGAATTTATTTCAGAAGAGTGAGTTGAGTTTCACTAGCTTGCATGATCATGATGGTGTCATCAGCATACCGAATGATGGGGAAGGGGTGTTCAGATCTCTGAGGAAAAGGGGGCAAAAGGTTGCCAAGTGTGTATTCTCTGTTGATGACACCTTGAAGCAGATCAGCAACAATTTCAAAGAGGAGTGGTGAGAGAGGGTCACCCTGTGAGGACCATGCGTGGTTCGAGGACCGGTGGATGGTCACTTCCTTGTGTGATGAGTGATTGGCAACGTTGTGTGGACTGATTCTTGGCTAAGTATTGCAGGTGCAGGTTGCGACTTGACTCGTGTTGGGTAGGTGAAGAACAAGCGCGAAAGGTCGTCGCCGGTGAGGCCTCCTGGTGTGGAGAAGACAAGTAGGCTTCGTTCGAGGGACCCGGTGGCCAGTGGGGTCTAGTGCAGGCCGCATGGTGGCATGAACAGCAAGATGAAGTCATGGACGGTTTCTTGGTAGAGCCTCAAAACCAAGGTTGAGCCGGGACTACGTAAGAGCCGAGTCAGGAGTGGGGATTAGCGGAGGCTACACCAAGTTCGCGGGGTTTGCAGTGGTTCACCAGAAGAATTTTTATCGGCTCCCATTCACTCCCCCCTCTCTGGTCACCTAATCAACCCTTCACCCAGTCTGACACCTCTCTTGCAGATGAAATCCTTCCCAGCTGTGCCATTCAAAAGCACAGAAGAAGTGGGAGTTGAACAAAGGTCCTTGATCCAACAAATCCACTTATTGGGGAAACCTTTAGCACGTAACATAGCAATGAGAGTAGAGTGCTCAATGAGATCATAGGCCTTCTCAAAATCCAACTTGAGGATAATAATTTCATGTTTGGACTGATGGCATTGGTGAAGGAATTCAAAAGCCCAGGCATGACAGTCCTGAATAGTTTTGCCTTTGATAAACCCATACGGATTAACATGCAAAATATCAATGGCAATAGTATGGAGTCTATTGGCAAGTAGCTTGGAAACCAACATTGGGGAGGAGTTGAGCAGCAAAATAGGCCTGACGTCATGAACTCGTTCAGGGTTATCTTTCTTGGAGACTAAAGTGATGTAAGAATGGTTGATACTTTTAAGATCAGCCTGATGATGGTAAAAATCATGACACCACTCGTAAAATTTCCCTCTGATGATTGGCCACGATTTTTTGAGAAAAAGGTTGTTGAACTCATCAGGCCAGAAGCTTTATCATAAGGGAGCTCAAGAATGACATTGTCAATTTCTTCATTTATAATGGGATGCAGAGATGCTCAAGATTGTTGTGCTGATGAATAATGTCCTGGAGGTTGAATTGCATCCGCATATCCATAGAAGAGCCAAGTCTCCATTTAAACTCCTACCAAAAAGTGCACTTTTCTCAGCATGATCATGGATCATTCTCCTCGTATCATCCATAATCTGAGAAATAACATTCTGTTTGAAGCGCTTAGTGGCCATGGAGTGGAAGAATTTAGTGTTCTCATCCACAAACATCATAACTCTTTGGGTGAATCTTTGTTTCCAATATTGGTTTTGCATGCTGAGAAGAGTTCTAATGTGCTTCTTAATGATGTTTCCGAACTTCAGCTCGTGGGGGTAGAGAGGCCTGATTTCCTCTAGTTTGTCAAAGGAGGCAACAGTCATATTGCAATTTGCAATGAGCCTAGCAAGGTTTAAAATGTTTTTTGACCAAAGATTCAGGATTCTGTGAAGAAGTTTGTTTTTGGTTGTGATAACATGAGTACTGTTGGAGGCATTCAAAGGGGTGCGCCAGGCATTTTTTATCTGATCCATGCAATCAGGGTGGCTGAGCCAAAAATTCTAGAATCTGAAGATGTTAGCCTTTGGAATATTAGTCCCAATCTGAATTTTACATGGTATGTGATCCGAGGTAATTCTAGCATGCGGGAGGACCAGAGAGTTAGGAAAAAGGGTTGTCCAAGCAACAGAAGTGAAAAACCAATCAATCTATTGAAGAAGGGGGAGGGCTTGCATGTTGCTCCAAGTATAACTTCTACCCTTCATGGGTAGCTCAACAAGGCCCAGATGACTAATTATGTTGTTAAAGACTAGGCTGTCATGGAAGTTGCCACCAGATTTGTTCGTATTTTCAGCATATAGAAGTTGAAATCTCCAACGAGCAACCAGAGGTCATCATCATCGATCTGAAGATTAAAGAGCTAGTTGATAAAATGGTCTCTAACAGGCTGTCTACAAGGGCCATAAACAACAGCAAGGTTGCAAGAACAATGAGATAGAGTAGAAGTCATAACAACGGTTATGGCAAAAGGGTGTTTCTCAATACTAAAAGCAGTGAACATCTTAGAGGTCCAACAAACAAGAATAGCACCAGGGGCACTAACAGCAGGGAAGTAATCAAAACAATCAAACCTTTTGGTAGCAAAATTCCTAATAAATTGCAAATCCATCATTTCTCTTTTAGTTTCTTAGAGGCAGAAAATATTTGCATTGCTTTCTTTTATTTTGTTCCTAATAGGGTCTCATTTCTCCCTATCATTCAAACCCTTGACATTCCAACAAAGAACGTTCCAGGCACGTTTATTCATTGCACACAAAGATAGAAGTAGCACAATAGTGTGGGGGCATAGCCACCACACAATGCCAAAAGCATAAATGTTCTAGCCAACATCCACCAAAGATAGAGATACACAAAAGGGAAGCTGAAGAAACCTAACCACCAGAGACAGCATGCAGTTAGTTTTAACATCTTCATTAAACACCATCTTTCTGAAGCAATGTGGCAAGGCTCAACTCCGAAGGAGGAGCACCATAGAATGAAGTGCAGAAGTCAACAAGAGTAGATGCAGGGACATGATCAACATCAAATTCAGCCAGGCCACCCTCGGCTAGAGTGCAACTAATAATTGCTTTCTTCAAATTAGTCACAAAGGAAACAGATTTCCTGGGGAGCCCTTCTTTCTTCTTAGTTCATTGTCTAACTGAATGTGATCTTGAGGGACATCTCTCTTGAGCCTGGGCACCTCTGCGAACTTCATCGTGAATAATTGGGGTTTGCCCACGACCTCTCCATACCATACTGGAGGAGAGGAGTTGTCCAACTCCATATCTATACCATACTGTTTGAAATTTCCTGCTCTTGATCATGCAAACTGCTTATGGGCTAATTGGGGACAGAGACATGCCTGCTCAGAACAAGGGCACCACTATTGTGTTCAGAGTTTTAGCTTGGAACAGTTTGATCTTCAGTTCTAGGTTGAGTGGGTTGAATAAGCTGCGGTCTAGGTCTTCCAAGACCACTGGATGTTGAAGCTTCAGCATTGTTACACTAGTTGGGATTGTCAACTCTGAGAAACCAGGTGCCAGCGAAAGATGAGGCAAGAACAAAATTCCATGACTGAACAGGCAGTGGCTGCTTCATAGGTGCAGAGGCCAAGATGCTTGTGCATGTATGGCCAAGTCTTGAATAAGCATGGGCACAAAAGGAGAAGGACCAAAGCACTGATGGAGGCCAAACCTTGCAGCCAATCTTCTGCGGCAGAGTCATCATCAACACGTATATTATTTTGACCCCTGACTGAGATGATTCTGCTAGCATTGGGACCCGTTGGGAGGGGCAGCTCCAAGGTAACAGGGGGGCTTCAGCTCTGAGGAAACCTTGCATATCACTGCTAACGTAGTGGCTGTCTTGTGGAACTTCAGGGTGCTGCATCAGGCCATTGGCAATAGCATTTGCCATATCAACATCAGCCAGATTCCACTCATGACTCGGCTCCCACGTAGTCCCGGCTCGACCTTGGTTTTGAGGCTCAACCAAGAAACCGTCCATGACTTCATCTTGCTGTTCATGCCACCATGCGGCCCGCACTTGATCCCGCTGGCCAACGGGTCCCTCGAACGAAGCCTACTTGTCTTCTCCACACCTGGAGGCATCACCGGCAACGACCTTTCGCGCTTGTTCTTCACCTGCACCAACACCAGTCAAGCCGCAACCTGCACTTGCAATACTTAGCCAAGAATCAGTCCACACAATGTTGTCAATCACTCATCACACAAGGAAGCGACCATCCACTGGTCCTCGAACCACACATGGTCCTCTATCTCCCCCTTGATGAGTGCATTGACAACACCCACACAAAGTAACAAGAGAGAAAAGAAAATGAAAAGAACTGAACAAAAAGAAACTCCAACAAGCGATCGAAAGCCAAACAAAGGCAAAGAGCAAGATCACTTGAAGAAGACAAATCTCAGACCCCTTAGCAAGGGCAACGGCTCGACACATCCAAGACAAAACAAATCTCAAGCAAAGAGCGCGAACCACCGAAACAAAGCTCGAAAAACCACAAAGAGCTCCCCCTGCACACATGCAAGCTCCCCTGAACCAATGCAACTCCCCTTGGACGAATGCATGCAAACCACTTGAAAACAGGGCAGCTGCAACAACTTCAGCTCACACCGGTCAGACCCTTCATCACCACCGGTCAGACCGGTGCCCAACATGTGCACAAGACCAGCACTCACACCGGTCAGACCGGTGACCTCGACCGGTCAGACCGGTAACCAACAGTGCCCAGAAATGGATCGAAACCACCTAAAAACCTTATAAACGCATCCAGCAAGCCATTTCAAGCTTAAACTTCTCCCCCTTGTTGGCAATGCATGAATCAAGCCAAAAATGCAAAACTTTCAACCTAGAGCTTCTCAAATAGACAAAATTCAACATAGGATGCTACAAGTGTCCAAATCAGCAAGTTAGATACTCTATAGCTTCGTATCGACATCAACTACAATATTATCAAGTTTCACAACCATTGGACGAAGCTAAGATGGATTTGGGCAATTTTGCAAAAAATTTGCCTCTCATGAGCAAAGTCCTAAACATGATCAAAGCATATCAAAATGGCAAAGCCACACAAACTTCATGCTAGGACAGCCATTCTAATCATAAGACCATCACAAACACCCACAAGCACCTCACGTCATTTCAAAGCTACCGAGCCATGTGCCTAATTCTATGTATGAGACTTCTCATTGGTAGGCATCATGCAACGGTTTAGCACCAAAAGCAAATTAAAATCAGCACATATGACATGGGAGCATATTTTCCAAGCATTTTCCATTTCATTTTCAGATTTATAAATGATACATGAAATGTCTTTGCGACAAAAAGGAACTTATGCCCCTCCATAAGATAAAGCAAGAGGGCTAAACATTCATGATGGCAAATGAGCCTTTGGCCCCATATGATCAATAAAGTAGCTATCCAACCACAAATTAAGCATAGCAAAGCCACTAAAACATGTCAAGATCATGTAAAGGCATTTACACATGAGAGAGCATACATGTGACATTTTTCAAAAACATAGCCATGAACCATGGATTATTCATCAAGATCATCAAGAGCAAAGCCAAACTAACCATAGCATCCCAAACAAGCTCACAAAGACATAAATAGCATTCCATGGTGAACAATGTATATAGGAGAAGCTTTTCCTATCCAATGCATATGATACAAAATGCATGCAATCTAAGATACAAGGATGCCTATACATCATGTTACATATGCCATGCCAAATGCAAAAAATGCACAAAGGAAAGCTATACATATGCTACAAAGGAGCTCCCACACACAAAGCTCACAAACCACCGACTCCTCGAGGGGAGGCAAAAAGGGCTCGACACCACCGGCAAAAGAGCAAAAGAGCACTAAACTCACAAGCTCCCCCTAAACACATGCACTAGAGCCAAAGAGCATACAAAGCTCACCCTACACACATGAGATAGAGAAGGAGCAAAACAAACCATGTGGCTTGACCAAGGCCACACACTCGAAGGTCACAAATAAACTTACCTTTATCATTTCTTCACAAAACACTCATCCTTGTCCACCATCCCCGAAAGTGATGCACCTACATGTCACCACCGGGATATGAAGCCGAAGAACCACCCCCGATATCAACCAAATGTTCTCCGGGCCATCCATCTACAACTCAAAACCAAGAGCGAGAGCGAGCAAATGACTCAACACTGGGGTTAGTTCCAAAACTGTAAAACCAGTGCCTAGCCATTTGCTCGAAAGTGGGGTTAGCATAAACCAAACCATCTTTCCTACCAAAGCTACCTCCACGAACACCACCACGGTAACCACCATGAGGTAACGAAACCTCTCTACCTGGAGGAGGACCAAAACCACAAAAGAAAACCCGTGGACTGTCCCTCCTCTCCTTCTCAAAACTACGGATCCTCCCATCCCCGTATTGAGCACGAGGAGGAGAATGCCTAGCAAACCGACCTCCTGCAAATTCTCCAGCCCAACCACCAGAACCACGAACTCCAGAACCAAACCTCACACCTGTACGAGCACAAAACCCAAACTGCTGCCTATCCAGGCCTGCACCGGTCTGACCGGTGCCCCTCGCCGGTCTGACCGGTGTAGCCTGGGCAGCAACACCTCCAACAGCCTTCGGCTCTCCCCAAGCCCAAACTGTCCTCACACTCGCCTTGGCCCTGGGCAACTGCACACGAGGCTCAAGTACACCATCGGAAGGGTGGTACTTGTCCCTGTTAGCCCACTCCTTCGCCATTCTCTCCTCACGCTTCCTCTTGAAGCAAAACTCTCTCTTGTGACCATCCTTTCCACAAAACACACAATGGAAACAGATTGATCTGGGCTTAAGCTTGGGGTGAGGCTCTTCACAAGGCTTCTCACTTGGTTCCTCACTAGGATTTTCACTTTCCTTCCCACTGTTGATTTGGCTTGGATGCAAACTTGTCTTTGGGTGTGGGTTGTGGTGGAACTGAAACATTCCCAAATTTCCTTTCTCTCTCACCACTGCCCTCACCAACCTTATCCAATCCCAAAGCCCAACCATCAAAGTGCTTACAGCTAGCAATCATCATACCAAGCTGAGGTTCTTGACTCGAGAACCAACTCAGCGCTTCACGCAACTTATCATTCTCATCTTGCAAGCGACCGACACATTTTGCAAGATCCGAATTCTTCATAGCATGCAACTCACATGTAGAACAAGAAGTAGGAATAGGCACTTTCAAATCAGCCTCAAGCGAAACAATGCGAGAACGAAACTCAACAATTTTCTCATGCAAACTGGGGCAAGAAGTGCAAGCACCAAGCAACGTGGGTCTAGATTGCAGCTCAGCCAACTCAACCCTAAGCACATCAAGTTCCTCACAATTGGAGGCATACTTCTCCCTAAGATCAGTCAAGTCAGCTAGGAAAGCAGAGCAATCAGCACAATCATTCTCATCAGAAACAACAGGGCTAGCCTTAGGAGAATCAATTTCAAGCTTGCTATTGTTTCTAGCTCAGCCACTCTAGTCCTAGCATCCTCGAGCAAAGATCTAAGCTTCTTCCTAAGCTTCTTAGCCTCTCTAAGCATGTGATCACGATTATCAAGCAAGTCAACCAACTCCTCATTCTCCTTGCGCAAAGAAGAGTGCTCATCACATACCTCATCCTCGGAATCCAAGTCCGAGGCGTCCTTCTGGCTTCTCTTACTGCTCGAACTGTGAGCCATGCCGCAGAAGTCGTCCTTGAGTCTTAGGCCCATCACACAAAGGCCGTTAAGATACTTGCCGATGTTCTTCTTCTTCTTCTTCTTTTTCTTCTTCTTGTCATCCTCTTCGTCTTCATCACTCGAGCATGAAGACGTGTCCTCAAAATCAGACTCGATGTCTCTTGATCTCTTCATCTTCTCTCGAGACCGTGTCTTCTTCCCATGTCCATGATCCTTCTTCTTGGACTTCTTCCTCTTGTCCTTGAACCTGTGCTTGTCGTGGTTGTTCACCTTCAGACACTCGGCGAAATAGTGTCCAGCCTTGCCCCACTTGAAGCATGTCCTCGTGTTCCTCCTCATGTTCACTCGGTTCTCGTGCAGCCTCTCGAATCGCCTCGTCAGGAGTGCCAGCTCGTCCTGTCCAAGCACGTCGAGCTCCTCATCTGGCATAGACATCAAAGAGGACAAAGAGAACATCATGGTGGATGGTTTAGTGTTAGCCCTTCCATTTGAGCCACCGATGAGGGCAAGACTGTGAGAGTCAGTCGGGTCCTCGATCTTGGCTGTCATGCCCCTGTCCACCTCAGCCGACTTGAGCTTCGAGAACAGCTCATTCACCGTCAGAGTGTCATACTTCTCCGACTCCACAATAGCCTCGAAATTTCCACCCCAAATCGTACGATCCAAACAGTGTAAGAGCTTGACAGCTCTATCATGACCATCGTACGGGAGCACGTCCAAATTGGCCCTCATGTTGTTCACAACCACCGTGAACCTCTGAAAAAGGCATCGATGGACTCACCGGGGAGATGAGTGAAGTTATCGTACTCTCTCCTGTAGGTCGCTTACATCCGAGCCTGAACCTGGGCATTCCCAACATGAGCCTCCTTCAGCACCGTCCAAATTCTACAAGCCAAGTTCTCGGTGTGCACCTGATCGAACTCAGACTGACACAGAGCACGAAACAAGTAGTCGACCGCCTTGTTGTTGGCGTCGAACCTGTCCCTCGATCCTGGAGCGAGGAAGTCCATCGGCTGGACATAGCCTGTGTCCACCGTGACATCCCAAAGGATCTGACCCTTTCCACGGAGGAACACACCCATCCGCTTACTCCACATCTGGTAGTTCTTGCCATCAAAATGTGGAGGACCCGAACCCCGTTCCTGGTACGCCATCATTGGATCTTGGACTGGTTAGAGTCAATAAAGACCCGAACCGGATCTGATACCACTTGAAGGACCGATACGGCGAACCAGAGATGGGGGAGTGAATGGGAGCCGATAAAAATTCCCCTCGAAGGAGATGGAAACTCCAACAAGATGAACACGGCTTCCAACACACATCTCTGACTCACTACCCAAATTGGCCAAGCCCACATAGCCACTGGAGTGCCACTGGACCTAGGAACCAACGCACAACCTTCCGACCCGAGAACGCAGTGGAACACCAAACCTCGAGTCTACAGACTAACACCGGTCAGACCGGTGAGCACCACTAGTCAGACTGGTCCCTGCTGGTGAAACTGGGCAACTTTCACTAAGTGTCTCCACACCAGTCAGACCTGTGTGACACACCGGTTAGACCGGTCACAGCCTGAAAGCCCCCAAAGCACCAAACAGGCCAACTAACCTCAAAACTGGCCCAAACTCGAAACAGCCCAAACATAGGACAACAGCGAAGACACCCAGACATTCACCCGAGCAAAAACCCACCGAGGGTTGCACCGGTCAAACCGATCCAACGGCAAGATCGGGCCGGTGTAGCACAGGCAGCTCAGGATGAACAGCACCCCGCGGGCCAACTCCCCCAAATCCAAATCTCGATCTCCCAAATCGCTCCACGGACTTGAACAAGACTTTGGGGAAAATAGTAATACCTCATGAGGAGTCTATAGCCAAGTTTAATCCCACCAAAACATGTCCAAAAAGGAGGAATCGAAGAAATCCCGCCAAGAAGACCTCTAACCCTAGAACTCGGAAAACCCCAAAATTGAGCCCTTTACGCACGGATTTGGGATGGGAATCACAACCCAAAGAACCACGAAGGGTCCACACAAATTCCCCCATCAAATCCCCAAGAGAAAGGTCCCGAAAACAACCCAAGAAAACACCAAGAAAGGGCTCCGAAAATCACCACCAAGAACAACCGGGAACAACACAACAAGGCCTTGAGGAACCACGCCGAATCATATATACATGCCACAAAGGTTCATACATGGTCTAGCTTGCCGCCCGATCATCCAACCCTCTCACAAGTTCTCACCATGAAGCTCTCAAGCTAGTCCTATAGAAATCCTTTGAAATAGGAAGGGAAAATAGGAAAAGCAAATGAACTAGGGTTCGAAGAGTTGGCTGCCATCCTCTCACCTCTTGGGTTATATGGAGGCAACCGAAAGTCTAAAATACCCTTCTCTAACAACTACGGATACAAGCCCCTCAAGGGCGGTTTTGGAAGACTTGAAGCTTTCTGCATCGGACAGATGCCCGGCGACCGCAACCTGCTTAGCCTCGACGCAAGCCTTGCGATCCCGACGCATGTCCTCCGCTTCGAAGATTCCGGACTGCATCGTCGCACACAGGTCAGACCGGTGCTCCTCCTTGGTCGGGCCGGTCGGACCCACGGTCGGACCGGCTCGACACTCTTTGCGGCAAAGACCGTCTTCGGTTCTTCGGTCTTGGTTTTCGGATCAACCAAGGAACCCGGTGGTTTTCTCGGTGAACCACCGGAAACCCCCGCGAACTCGGTGTAGCCTCCGCCAATCTCCACTCATGACTCGGCTCCCACGTAGTACGGCTCGACCTTGGTTTTGAGGCTCAACCAAGAAACCGTCCATGACTTCATCTTCTTGTTCATGCCACCATGCGGCTCGCACTTGATCCCGCTGGCCACCGGGTCCCTCGAACGAAGCCTACTTGTCTTCTCCACACCTGGAGGCCACACCGGCAACGACCTTTCGCGCTTGTTCTTCACCTGCACCAACACCAGTCAAGCCGCAACCTGCACCTGCAATGCTTAGCCAAGAATCAGTACACACAACGTTGTCAATCACTCATCACACAAGGAAGCGACCATCACTGGTCCTCAAACCACACATGGTCCTCAATCTCCCCCTTGATGAGTGCATTGACAACACCCACACAAAGTAACAAGAGAGAAAAGAAAAAGAAAAGAGCTGAACAAAAAGAAAGTCCAACAAGCGATCGAAAGCCAAACAAAGGCAAAGAGTAAGATCACTTGAAGAAGACAAATCTCGGACCCCTTAGGCAAGGGCAACGGCTCGACACATCTGAGACGAAACAAAGCTCAAGCAAAGAGCGCAAACCACCGAAACAAAGCTCGAAAAACCACAAAGAGCTCCCCCCTGCACACATGCAAGCTCCCCCTGAACCAATGCAACTCCCCTTGGACGAATGCATGCAAACCACATGAAAACAGGTCAGCTGCAACAACTTCAGCTCACACCGGTCAGACCGTTCATCACCACCGGTCAGACCGGTGCCCAACATGTGCATAGGACCAGCACTCAAACCGGTCGGACCGGTGACCTCGACCGGTCAGACCGGTGACCAACACAGCCCAGAAATGGCTCGAAACCACCTGAAAACCTTCTAAACGCATCCAGCAAGCCATTTCAAGCTCAAACTTCTCCCCCTTGTTGGCAATGCATGAATCAAGCCAAAAATGCAAAACTTTCCACCTAGAGCTTCTCAAATAGACAAAATTCAACATAGGATGCTACAAGTGTCCAAATCAGCTAGTTAGATACTCAATAGCTTCGTATCGACATCAACTACAAGATTATCAAGTTTCACAACCATTGGACGAAGCTAAGATGGATTTGGGCAAGTTTGCAAAAAATTTGCCTCTCATGAGCAAAGTCCTAAACATGATCAAAGCATATCAAAATGGCAAAGCCACACAAACTTTATGCTAGGACAGCCATTCTAATCATAAGACCGTCACAAACACCCACAAGCACCTCATGTCATTTCAAAGCCACCGTGCCATGTGCCTAATTCTATGTATGAGACTTCTCATTGGTAGGCATCATGCAACGTTTTAGCACCCAAAGCAAATTAAAATCAGCACATATGACATGGGAGCATATTTTCCAAGCATTTTCCATTTCATTTTCAGATTTATAAATGGTACATGAAATGTCTTTGCGACAAAAAGGAACTTATGCCCCTCCATAAGATAAAGCAAGAGGGCTAAACATTCATGATGGCAAATGAGCCTTTGGCCCCATATGATCAATAAAGTAGCTATCCAACCACAAATTAAGCATAGCAAAGCCACTAAAACATGTCAAGATCATGTAAAGGCATTTACACATGAGAGAGCATACATGTGACATTTTTCAAAAACATAGCCTTCAACCATGGATTATTCATCAAAATCATCAAGAGCAAAGCCAAACTAACTATAGAATGCCAAACAAGCTCATAAGAAGAGCTTCGATTTTACCTCGAACCCGAAATGGTTATGATTCGATTTGGGTCATTGTGGATCGTTTAACCAAGGTTGCTCATTTGATTCCGGTGAACACCAATTATACAGGAGCTAAGATGGCAGAGCTGTACATGTCCAGGATCGTGTGTTTGCATGGTGTACCCAAGAAGATAGTGTCAGACAGAGGTACCCAGTTCACCTCTCATTCCTGGGGAAGCTGCACGAGTCTATGGATACCATGTTGAACTTCAGCTCAGCCTACCATCCTCAAACAGATGGACAGACAGAGATGACCAATCAGATCTTAGAGGACATGTTGAGAGCATGTTCACTTAAGCATGGTGGTAGCTGGGATAAGAGTTTGATGTACGCTGAGTTCTCTTATAACAACAGCTACCAAGCTAGTCTCAAGATGGCACCCTTTAAGGTATTGTATGGAAGAATGTTTAGAACTCCGTTGTACTGGAGTGAGAGAGGCGAAAGGCAGTTGTTTGGGGCTGACATCAGAAAGGTAGAAAAGCAGGTTCAGATTATCTGGGAAAACTTGAGGATTGCTCAGTCTAGACAGAAGAGTTATGCAGATTGAAAAAGGAGAGATGTGGTCTTTCAGGAGGGTGATTCTGTGTACCTAAAGGTGTCACCCATTAGAGGTTTGCGTCGATTCAAGGTCAAAGGGAAGTTGTCACCTCGGTTTATCAGACCTTTTAAGATTCCCGAGAGAGTGGGAGAAGTGGCATACAGGTTGAAGTTGCCAGTTCAGTTACCTGATGTGCATGATGTGTTCCATATCTCTCAGTTGAAGAAGGGTTTTAGTCCTCATGATAAGGAGCCGTTACCCATGGATGAATTAAACATAAAGGAGGATCTCACTATTGTTGAACACCCTATTCGGATATTGGACACTATGACACGGGTTACCAGGAATAGTGTGATCAAGGTGTGCAAAGTACAATGGAGTAATCATGCGGAGGATGAGGCAACATGGGAAAGAGAGGAAGAGCTGAAAGCAGAGTTTCCAGATCTTTTTGCCAATCTATCCGGTTCTCGAGGACGAGATTCTTCTTAAGGGGGAAGGATTTGTAACACCCTAATTTTGCAATTATTACTGTTATTAAAATTTGCTAGAAACCTTTATTATTGCTCTTAAGGAATATAGGGTTGTCTTTGATTTCTTTTAGGCATTTACATTTTTCTAAAATAAAATAAATGAATTATAGGAATTATTTGTTGCATTCATGCTGGTGCATTGCTTTTGATTGTTTGAATTCAAATTCTAATTTGAATTCAATTGTTTGTGCCTTTTATAAATAGATTAAACCCTTTCTCTAGCACCCCTTCCTTTCCAGCCCAGCCCAGCAATGAAGTCCGTTGGCGCCCCTCCAAGAGTTTGGGTTGGCGTTGCAGCCCAGCGCAGCCAGCCCAGCAGCAGCCCACCAGCCGGCCCACGACTCACTCTGGGCACGAAAAACCGAGAACCGAGAACTGAACCGAAGTAACCGAGAACCGAACCGAAGTAACCGAACCGATCGGTTTCAGTTCCTAATTCGGTTCTCGGATCTCAGGAACCGAAATAACCCGGGTTAATTCGGTTCCAGGGCTCGGGTACCCGAAATAACCGGTCGAACCGAAATATATGTGTCGTACTGCTTTTATGCTTATTGCTCCTTGAATTGTCTCTGTTGGGTGCATAAAAAAGAGATGAAATGCTGTCAAAATTTGCATTTGAATGTGTTGTTTTCTATGTTTTGAAATTTTCGGTTCCTTTCGGTTAGAACCGAAACCGAACCGAATTACCCGAAACCGAAAAGCCTCGGTTCCGAGTTCCTTGAGGAACCAATCGGTTCTAGGTTCGCTGGTAACCGAATTAACCAAATTAACCGAATAACCGAAGAATCGAACCGATCGGTTTCGGTTAAGCGAACGCCCAGGGTGACCCATGACCGCCGCCAGCCTGCCACACCGCCCTCCCGCGCTCGCTGACACCGACAGGTGGTCCCCACCTGTCATCCCCATCCCGGCGCCGTGGCCGAGCCGGACTCAAGCTCAAGTTCGGCTCCGCGCCTGTGTCGGCCGCGCGCACGCCTCCCTATGCGTGTGCCGCACGCCAAGGTGGTTCTCCCGGCCTATTTAAGCTGCCGCCGCACCCCCTAGGGTACCCACCCGAGCCCTAGCCGCCGCCTTCGCTTGGGCCGAACCTCGCCGGAGCCCTAGCACCGCCACCGTAGCAGTCCGCCACTGTTGCCGCCTTTCCACCGTCAAGGAGCCGCCCCGGAGTCGTGCAAGGAGGTGAGGAGGCCACGCGTGCCGCTTGTTGACATCCCCATGCCTCGAGTCATCGTCGGTAGCTCGCCGGAGTAGCCGCCACCCCACTGCACTCCGCACCGTTGCCGTCGCGCCTCAGCCGGCTGTGCCACCCTAGATAGGTTCGCCGCCTCGCATGCTTCGCCCCGGTTCAACCCGCGCTCGAAATCGAGCCCCCCTACCTCGAAATAGAGGCACACCGGCGAGATCGCCGCCGCCCGCCACCGCTCGCCGCCGACCGCCGCCGTCCGCCGTCGACGCGCGCCTGCACGCTTCCGCAGCCGTTGGATCGAGATCTGACGATCTCGGTCATTTTTAACCCTGAAGGACTGATACGGCGAACCAGAGAGGGGGGTGTGAATGGGGGCCCATAAAAATTTCTTCTCGAAGGAGATGGGGACACCAACAAGACAAACACGACTTCCCACACACGTCTTCGACTCACTACCCAAGTTGGCCAAGTCCACGCAGCCACTGGAGTGCTACTGGACCTAGAAACCAACAAACAACCCTCCGAGCCAAAACACAACAACACGCACAGCGGAAACTTGCACGGCTTGCTGCCTGTGCTGCACCGGTCAGACCGATGGCCTGCGCCGGTCAGACCGGTGACACCGGTCAGACCGGTGGACAGAGCCGGTCAGGCCGGTGGCTACAACAGGCAGACAACAAGTGTTCCAGAGAGCCTCAGTGACTTCTCTAGGCCCTGAAACAAAAACACTCCCAAAACACAACCTGCACAGAAGAAAAACCCTACACAAAGACTAGCAAAACAACTCCAAACAGACCAAGAACTGACCAGTAGCACCACGACCCAAAGACACACGAGTCAAGCAGTTCACCTAACGCAAATCCCACAAGTGGCCTACACCGGTCAGACCGGTCACGGACACCAGTCAGACCGGTCAAGCCTGGGTAGCTCGGGATGAACAACACCCGCGGGTCAACTCCCCAAAATCCAAACTTTGATCTCCCGAATCGCTCCACGGACTTGTGCAAGACTTTTGGGATAGTAGGAACACCTCATGAGAAGTCCATAGCCATGTTTTTGTCCACCAAAACTTGCCAAATCGCACGCGAGCCAAATCGCACCCAAGCTTGAACTGCAGAAAGTGAAGTGATTAATCATACGCGAGCAAAAGCGCAGCTAACAATCGCACAAGATGACTATAAATGGATCAAACTGTTCTGCGTGCCCAGTAGACATAAATACATCATTGTCATTAAATAAAAAAAGTAGGCATAAATACATGTATACAGAGAGCAATACACATTTTGTTTCAAGTTGTTAGGCTAGTTATGCTGGGACTCGGACTTCCGGCAAAGGTCAAGTGATTACACAAGGTTTATGAAAACTGAATAACCGACCTGAAGCATGCAATTTACCCCCAATAATAGCACTCAAGTATACATGGGACCAATATGGCAAAATTGCAAGCTATAAGATAGACTAAGAGGAACTATATCAAAGAAAATAGCTCCTGCATACTGCTAGGATACCAGTTAGCTTTCGTCATATTGCAACTTCAAATAGGTTGACAATTGTTCATATTGCTCAAACACATTTCTTGAATGTCACATAGGTTAAAGATACAATAAACAATGGTACGAAGGGGGGCTTTAGTCCCGGTTGGAGAGGGGTTTAGATCACTCAAGTCCAACAGGGACTAAAGTTCGGAGACAAAAGCATCCTTTAGTCTTGGTTGGTGTTACGAATCGAGACTAAAGGGGGGGCACGCCAGCACCTGCGCCCACCCCCTTTAGTCCCGGTTGGTGTTACCAACCGAGACTAAAGGGTCTCATTTCTCTTCTTTTTTGTTTTTCGATTTGAGCTTATATTCTAATTGGTGTCTAACCTGTATATGCACGTATACATATTTGAACATGTATATAGGTATATACCTGTCTATATATACCATATATGCAGTTAGACTTATATATAAAGTTTTTGAAGTTAGACTTATATTTAAACTTACATAAACTTAGAAATATCTACATCAAAATAAATAGTATTTATACATCAAAATATTGTTCACATCAAATTTCTAGCCTCTATTAGATTTTTTGGATGCATCAAAATAATGTTTTCCTGTTGGCATAACCACCTCCTCATGGATGAATCCGAAGAGACTTTCTTGAATCGCCGAAAGACGATCCTTCTAAATGACCTCATTCTTAACCATATCCATTTGTATAATGTGCAAATATGTTAATATATTAGGAAATGATGTATTATTAATAGGTTTATTTAATTAACTTACATCATAATTTCCGGACTTGGCACTTGCCAAACATCGTATGTGCTCACAGACATAGTATCCACATAAATTATTTCCTTATTCCTGTCTCAAACACTAAAGTGGATAGGAGAAAATGTTATGAAATATAAGTGCGATAAATTTAAATTTTCTCAAATCCTAAGTTGTTATTTGGATTATGGACTAGATATCAGTATAGAATGTAATTGTTGGGTTAAATTCACCTTCTTTCTCTGCAATGAATTTTTGCCAAGCTCTAAGTAAAATTAATGAGAGATGATGTGTTAGTAAAAGCTTATCTTGAAACAAACATTGAAGGTTTTGGTAACTTGCGGGTAAAAGAATATATATATAAATAAATGTATATAAATAAATACATATATAAATAAATATTGCATTTAAAAGAATGTCTTAGGTAAAATTATTACACTTGAAACATATCTTGAAGGTTTTGGTAACTTGCGGGGTTTTTTCTCAATGAATCCCAAACCATGATGCTGCTATTGTCGACGTGAATGATCATAAGAATCCAGTGGAAATTGCACATACATGGTCATAATAGTCATACAAATTAGAACTAAATAGAATTAGCAAAGACAATTGGATAGCAATTGCACATACTCGCAGTTGTATGGTAGTAGTATGAGATCCTTGTCATGAAACCTAGACAAGGTCCTATAGATTGTTGCTATTGTTGTGTCTGGTTGATGCTTGACCTCAATCTCATTGACTTTTGATGGGTCCATGAAACCAATACTGGCAATATTCTTTTTTTGCATCTCACTTTTTGCAGGCTACCAAAAAGGAAATACAAATTCAATTAGTAAATTCACATATGTAATAATTTAATTAGTAAACATAAAAAAGACATTACTTACCGACACCAAGCGACGATAAGATCAGTACTCAGGGCATCTTGATGGTAAACTTCCTGAATATCTTTGAAATCCAGCCAGATCACCATGTTACCTTTAGTGGCAAAATCTTCGGGTGCAACAAGCATAGCTATGTTATGTACACCTTTCAGTGATTGCCGCATGTACCACTCATGAAATTTGAACATCTTTGGTGAGAGCTTAAGTACTAGTTCTGGCTTGACAAGAGGTTTTCCTAGCTAAAAGGGCCATCTATACTCGAAACTTGGATCCCGGGGTGGTTCTTCATGCCCAAGTGCAACACCAAAAGGCATCCTTGTTTCTTCCATGAAACCAAAGAGCTTCACTACTTCTTGTGTAGGCATTTCTGCTACAGCTCATTCCTGTGCATAGGGGCCGGAGGGAACGTAAGTCTATTTCCTCATCGATGCATCTTCTTTGGATGACGTCGACACTAGTATGGGTATCATCAATTTCTTGCTGTTTTCACTCATTAGTTTGAAAAACCCATGTTTTGATGGATCTACTTGTTTGGTCTTCTCTAGCTACCTCCGTTGTTGTTTTGTATTCAGATTGCTGAAAAATTCTTGCACATGTTGGGCACCAATCGTTGTTTTTCCTTCTTCTTCTGTTGTCTCCCATGCTAGCTTCCTTTTGCTGACGGGCTCAACCATTTTCTTTATCGTTGGTGGTTTTGGTGGTTACACAGGGTTGGAAGATTGTGCTCTGACGATTTTTTCGGTTGCGCTTTCGTGGCTAAGTGGTTTTTCCTGTGGTGGTTTCTTCTGCGGTGGTTTCGCGGTTTTTTCAGATATGCTTTGGTGGTTGGGTGGTTTTTCTGATGTGCTTTCATGGCTGGGTGGTTTTTCTGCGGTACTATGGTGTTTTTTTGTGCTTTTGATGGTGCTTGCTTTATCGCCATTGGTTTTTTCTACTTTTTTGGAGGTGATTCAGGATTGATGTCAATATCATGGCTGGAGCTCGCACCTCCGGAATTGAATAATGGTTCTTGTGTAGACGGTGAGCGAGGTGATATTGAAGGTCGTGAGGACGACCTAGGAGATGATGATGGTCGCGACTGCGGGGGATCCGTAGGAGGGATTGATCCCTCCGTCTGGGCGACTATAATGTAATGTTTGGGCCACAATATGATACCATGAACCGCATCCTTGAGTATCCTTTCCCCGTCACCTCCTGGGATGTCTAGCTCTAAATCTTCAAATTGTGACTGACAAATCTCCTCCACATAAACGGAGGCGTAGCCGGGTGGAATCAACATGCCGTGGCTAGTCTATCCAGGAAAATGCGCAAAAGCACTTCCATAAGCCACCTGCATTGTGATGTTGCCGAATGGCTTGTGCAGCTCACATGGGGTGCACGGACAGAGAAAATCCACCGGGTATTGTTGGTTGTCATACACTGGAACTCCTTCGATTGCCCTAGGCTCTTCAGGGCCTTCTGTGCAAGCACCCGGTGCGACCTCTATGCAAGCACCTGGTGCAACCTCAGTAAAAGCACAACTGCTTTTCCGAGCGGAAGGGCTAATGATGGGATCTAGAGGTACTTCAGGCAGTGCTCCAGTTTGGGCTATTTTAGATATCATTATGGCCAGTCGCTGTTCAATCTCTACCTGCATCTTTTCGTCTTGTTCTTGAAGTCTTTGCTCCATCATTTGGCGTCAATGATCCTCTTCACGCTCTTTTCTTCTTTTGCGGCTTCTATAGCTATCAAGGTTTCCCTTGAAGGCATACTTCCACGGCACCACCCCGTGGCCCCTGCAACGTCCTAGGTGTTCTGGATTCCCGAGTGCCATAGTGAGCTCATCCACTTTTCTGTCAACCTTCAACCTACCAGCTTTGACATCTTCTATTTTGTTCATTAACTCAAGTGCCTTCTCTCGTAACGTGGGCGTGAATTCAAGGGTACCATCATCCGAGTTCAATCTGCCTCCATGCGCATAATACCAATTCTTCGATCTTTCGGGCCAGTGAAAGACTGCTGATATGATACCTTTGGCGATAAGGTCTTGTTCCATCTTCCGCCACTTGGGAATTTCTGCCGCGTAACCACCTCGACCAAGACGATGGTTGTACTCCCCTTTCTTACTAGCTCTGTTCTTCGCTTGGGCACTTTTTTGCGCAAAAGTTTCACTTTTCTTATATTCAAAAAAGGACTTCCAATGATCTTTTATCTTCAGATATTCATCCCAATTTGGAGTTCGGTTGCTCTTGATAAAATCTCTAGTCAACTTCTTCTTGAAATTCTGAAATTGAGTTGCCATCTTCACGACAGTCCAACCTTTAACAAGGTTTGGGTCGACACCTTCGGGAAGTGTGAAGTATTTTAGCACATCATTCCACAGTTTGGTCTTTTACTGAGTCTGAAACCACATATGGATTACTTGGTTTTCCCTTCCATTCTATATATTTGATGGGCACGTTGTCCCTTAAAATTGCCCCGCTTTGAGACACAAACTAGTCCTTGATTTTTTTTGGAGCAACAGGCTGGCCAAGATCTGACACCTCCGTGATACGATACATCACATCGCCGACGATTAGTTGTGCATGACCTCTCTTGGACTTTTTCGTCGTTGATCCAGAAGCCTACAAGAACTAATAGTAATTTTCCATTAATGGACATAAATTTATGAGAATGTACAAGAAATGGGATTGTCGAATTAATAGTAATGAACTTAATGCATGATATGTATACCTTGTTGGAACCTTCTGCATTAGCATCCTCAAGGTCGTCATTTGCAAAGTCGGTGCCTATGTCTTCCTCATTATTTGTAAAGTCATCGGCGGCGACGCCTCATTGACCAATCACATTTAGAATAATTTCCTCGTCCGTGTAGGATGCAAAGGCATTTGCACCACCAGCAATAATCTCCTCCATAATCCGTTCATCGTTGTCATTGTTATCCATCTAGAATTAATATAAATTTTCTATGAATTGACACGAATTTATGAGAATATACACAGATTTTCTATGTATTTCTAGTATCCATGTAGAATATACACTAATTTTCTATCAATCGACACGAATTTATGAGAATATACAATACTTTCTATGTATTTCTAGTATCCATGTAGAATATACACTAATTTTCTATGAATCGACACGAATTTCTAAGAATACACAATACTTTCTATGTATTTCTAGTATCCATGTAGAATTGACACAAATTTATGAGAATATACAATAATTTCTATGTATTTCTACGAGAAGGGGAATAAACAATAGTGTCGCCTACCGCAGTTGGTGAGGAGAAGAGGAGCCAGGATCCTAGGGTTGCCGGGGCGAGACGGCGGCGGGATCTTGGAGGCAGTGGGGAGCACGGGCGAGATGAGGGCAGGATCATAGGTGCGTCGAGGGAGGCAGTGGGGAGCTGGGGTGAGATGGCAGTCGCCGATGCTGGAGAGAAAGAATTTAATTAAAATTATTATTATAGACATATTTAGTACAATTTTATACATAAATTATTTCTTTAAAAGAAATTAAAAAAATGCTGACGCAAATAATTAATTTGCTTGCGTTAGCAAGACCCAATTTGGGAGGACAAGGGGCAGGGTCGGTGTCCGCTAGGGGGGGGCGCGGCACTACCGGCGGCGTTGGGGAGGACAACTGTGTAGGATGAGGAGACGATGCTCAGGATGACCGGCGGCAATGCGGGGAGGAGGACGGCGCGGCGGCGGCGGAGCCCCGGAGGCCGGGAAGGACGGCGCGGAGGAGGAGGATGGCGCGGCGGCGGCGGAGACACGGTTTTCGGGGGGAGGCCGGGGCGGTCGGGGAGGAAGCCGCCCGCGTTCGGGGGCCGACGGCGGCGGACCGGCGGCGTGGCGGGGGCGAGGGTGTTGGCGGATTTCGGGAGCCCGACGGCGGCGGAGAATCCCGTGGGGGCGGAGGACGGGGGCGCCACGGAAGCGGCGGACGGCTAGAATGACGGCGGCGGCGGAGGAGGAGGAGGCGACGACGACGACGGCGGATCGGGGACGAAAAAGTGGCTAAGTGCTGGAGGGGGAGGGTCGCTTGTTTTATATGTACACATGTTTTGTCCCGGGTCGTGTAAAGAACCGTGACAAAAGGATGGTCTTTTGTCACGGTTGGTGATACCACCCAAGACTAAAGGGTGATTTCACGCGGGAGTGTCAAAGGGATAAAATTTCCCTCATTAGTCCCGGGTCGTGTAACGAACCATGACAAAAGGGTTGCCTTTTGTCTCGGTTCGTTACACAACCCGGGACTAAAGGTGTATTAGGAGCGGGACTTTAATTCTTTTCCCATTTTCCCTCCTCATTTTCTCAATCTTTATCTTTGCAACATTTTCAAAAAATGGTAAGTTTAATATTTGAACCATGCAAAATTATATTAAGTGTTAACAGCCATAACTTTCCAATATAAAAAATAATTTAATAGTTGAAATAATTATTTTCTTTTCGGACTCGACAATATTTGTCTCCTAGAACATAAGAAAAATGTCAAACTTTGTGGTTACTTTTCAGAGGGCATATGAAAGGCTTTAACAGGTTTTAGTTCAAATAACTAAAGGAATACACTCATAGAACATTACACAAATGATTTGAACATTAATCATTACAGTACAATATTGAAGTTTCTTTTCTTGGCGAAAGTTCCTTGGTCATGGTCGTGACGTAAGTACGGCGTCTCTTCATTTCCCAGCGGTATGCTTGGGTCAACTTCGACAGCGAATGGTGGCATGCCATCGAACTGATCATAGTCATATGATTTGTCTGTTCTGTCCTTGACTCCTACGATTACTCTTTTACCTCGAAGAACAATGTGTCGCTTTGGCTCTTGTGGTCCTTCAGGATTTTTATTGTTCGGTTTGCTAGTCATATCCTTGACATAGAAAACTTGATACAAATTTTTGGTAAGGACGAAAGGTTCATCTTTGGAACCAATCTTGGTCAGGTCGACTATTTTCATTCCATATTGATCTTTCTTTATGCCACTTCCAGATAGTTTTACCCATTGGCAAAGAAACAGAGGGATGTTAAGTGGCCCGTACTCAAGCTCCCATATCTCTTCTATGACACCATAATATGAGTTCTTGTTATTGTTGTTGTCCATGGTGTCTATACGGACACCACTATTTTGGTGTGTGGTTTTCCAATCTTAGTCTCTTGTGTAAAAAGTATAACCATTTATATCGTAATCTTGGAATTTGACAATTGTGCTACAAGGTCCCCTGGCTAACAAAGCGAGTTGTGGGTGAATTGTGGAAGCACCAATAACTTGTTCACTCAACCATGAGGGGAAATTTTCTAGGTGATGGCGTGTAACCCATGCTTCGGTTTTGGATGGATTTTGTGAAGAAATAATCTGCTTGTGTTCCTCAGTGTACGGAGTCACCAAGGTTGATTGTTGCAGAACATCTAGGTGTGCTTTATTGAACAAATCAATATCATTGCTGAAACATGCTTTCCTTCCAATGGTGCCCTTTCCTAGTAGTCTCCCCTCGTGTCGTGATACTGGAACCCCAATCGAGTTAATTGAGTCGACAAAGTCCACACAAAACTCAATGACCTCCTCAGTTACATATCCTTTGGCGATGCTTCCTTCTAGACGTGCGCGGTTAAGAACATATTTCTTGAGGACTGACACGAACCTCTCAAAAGGCCACATGTTGTGCAAGTATACTAGTCCAAGAATAGTAATCTCTTTCACAAGGTGCACCAGGAGGTGAGTCATAATATCGAAGAATGAAGGTGGAAATGTCAACTCAAAGCTGACAAGACACTGCACAACATCATTTTGTAGCTTCACTAGGTCCTTTGGATTGATTGTCTTGTGTAAAATTGCATTGAGAAATGCACAAAGCTTTATGAGCGCTAATCGTACTTTCTCTGGTAGAACAACCCTCAATGCAACTTGAAGTAACTGTGTCATCAACATGTGGCAGTCGTGGGCCTTTAGATTTGTGAACTTCTTATCATTCATACTTATTATCCCTTTTATATTCGATGAGTAGCCAGATGGAACCTTCATACTGTTTAGGCAATCAAACATGATGTCCTTCTCTTCCTTGCTGAGGGTGTAACTAGCAGGACCAAAGTAATCTTGTTCTTCCTCCTCAACCTCTTCACGATCCGCTTCTTGCACATCAACCTCTATCGGAGGTGCTTCATTCCTATGGATATTTTTCAGGTCCCGTCGTGCTTCCAATGTGTCCTTGGAGTTCTTGTAACAACCCAAGAAGCCTAGGACATTCAGACAAAGATTCTTCGTCAAGTGCATCACGTTAATAGCATTCCGGACCTCAAGAATTTCCCAATAAGGTAACTCCCAAAATATAGATTTCTTCTTCCACATTGGTGCACACCCATTAGCATCATGTGGAACAGGTTCACTACTGTCACCCTTTCCAAAGACAACCCTTAGATCCTTTACCTTCTAAAATATCTTCTCACCTTTAAATGGGGGGGACTTTGTACAATGACCAGTCTTCCCTTTCCAATGCAAACATTTCTTCCTTAAGGGATGCTTCTCAGGAAGAAAGCGACGGTGACCCATATACACAAACTTCTTACAATTTTTCAGATGAATACCGTCTGTTTTATGTAAACAGTGGGTGCAGGCTCGATATCCCTTTTTTGAGTACCCAGATAGGTTACTTAAATCAGGCCAATCATTGATGGTAATGAATAACAATGCTCGTAGGTTGAAGTTCTCTTGCTTCTTCTCACCCCACACACATACACCTTTTTTCTTCCATAGCAGTAATAGTTCATCAACCAAAGCTCTTAGATACACATCAATATCGTTGCCATGTTGTTTTGGACCTTGGATTAGCACCGGCATCATAATGAACTTTCGCTTCATGCACATCCAACAAGGAAGGTTGAACATGCACAGTGTCACAGGCCAAGTGCTATGACCACTGCTGAACTCACCAAATGGATTTAAGGCATCTGTGCTTAAACCAAAACTTATGTTTCTTGCTTCCCCAGCAAAATCTTTGTTTTTTCTATTAATCTTTCTCCATTGAGACCCATCTGCCAGATGTCTCAGCATGTGGTCTTGTTTACGATCGCTTTTGTTCCATGTCATCAACTTAGCATTTTCTTTGTTACTGAACAAACTCTTCAAACTTGGTATTATAGGAAAATACCACATAACCTTCGCTGGTACTTTTGTCACGTTGGGAGGTGTCCCCTCGGGAGCACCAGGATCGTCATCTCTCCGGATCTTATAACGTAGCGCTACACACAGGACAATCTTCCAAATTCTCGTGTTCCGTGCCTATGTATAGGATGCAATCATTAGGGAAGGCATGGATCTTCTGAACCTCCAACCCCATAGGGCACACAGTCTGTTTTGCTTCATATGTTGTTGACGGTAATTCATTGTTCTCGGGAAGCTTGTCCTTGACAATTTTTAGCATCCCCTCAAATGCTTTATCAGACACACCATATTTTGCCTTCCATTGCAACATTTCAAGTGTAGTACCAAGCTTTTTGTGACCCTATTTGCAATCTGGGTAAAATAGTTTTCTATGATCTTCTATCATACGACGCAACTTTGCCTTTTCACTATCATTTTCACAGTCCCTTTGTGCATCTTTTAGAACTTGACCAAGATCATCAACACGGACGTCTTCCAGTATCTCTTCTTCGTCAGCATCTTCCATTAAAGTATCCGCAAAATCTTGCCCCGCGGCCCAGTCAGGAATGTTATTATCATCTTCCTCATCTTCGTTCTCTTCCATCACAACCCCTCTTTCACCGTGCCTGGTCCAAAGCACATAGTTTGCCATGAATCCGTTTTTAATCAAATGGAGGTGAAGAGTCCCCCAGTCAGAGTAGTCTTTGTCGTTTCTGCACAAAGAGCATGGACAACACGTGAATCCCTTTGGGTTCTTATTGGCTTTGGCCACTTCGAGAAAAGCTTGCATGCCAGCAATGTACTCCGGGGATCATTTGTCGCCATTCGTCCATTGACGATTCATCTGCATCATATTAAAAAGTAAATTATCAAAGAGAAAGATGAAGACGGGTGAATTCGATGATGTATACCGTTATGAAGTAGATGATGAGAAATGGAGGCCTACCTATATTCTTTCTTAACATATTGATCATCTCAACACAAAACGTGAATTAATAAATGTGTTTGAAGCAGAGGTTCAAAAGCTAGAAGCTGACTAGTTTTTAGCTTGGGGACTTGTGATACAATGACATACAGAGGTCACCTGATGTTCATTTTGACCTCCATTATCAGTGACCATACTTTTTATAAACTAACTTCAATAAAATTAGCTAAATACAAACTTAAGATTGGTTCTATGTTTCGTTATATTAAAAAGTAAAATAACACAGAGAAAGATGAAGAAGGGTGAATTCGATAATGTATACAGTTATGAACTGGATGATGAGAACTGGAGGCCTACGTACATTCTTCTTTAACATGTTGATCATCTCAACACAATACTTGAATTGATAAATGTGTTTGAAGCAGAGGTTCGAACGCTAGAAGCTGACTAGTTTTTAGCTTGGGGACTTGTGATACAATGACATACAAAGGTTACTTGATGGCCATTTTGATCTCCATTATCAGTGACCATACTTTTTATAAATTAACTTCAATAAAATTAGGTAAATGCAAAATTAAGATTAGTTCCATGTTTTGTTATATTGAAAAGTAAATTAACAAAGAGAAAGATGAAGAAGGGTGAATTCGATGATGTATACCGTTATGAACTGGATGATGAGAACTGGAGGCCTACCTACATTCTTCCTTAACATCTTGATCATCTCAACACAATACGTGGATTCATAAATGTGTTTGAAGCATAGATTCAAAAGCTGGAAGCCCACTAGTTTTTAGCTTGGGGACTTGTGATACAATGACATACAGAGGCCACTTGATGGCCATTTTGATCTCCATTATTTGTGACCGTACTTTTTATAAACTAACTTCAACAAAATTAGCTAAATGCAAAATTAAGATTAGTTCTATGTTTCGTTATGTTAAAATGTAAATTAACAAAGAGAAAGATGAAGAGGGGTGAATTCGATGATGTATACCGTTATGAACTAGATGATGAGAACTGGAGGCCTACCTAAATTCTTCCTTAACATGTTGATTATCTCAACACAATACGTGAATTCATAAATGTGTTTGAAGTAGAGGTTCAAAAGATAGAAGTTGACTAGTTTTTAGCTTGGGGACTTGTGATACAATGACATACAAAGGTCACATGATGACCATTTTGATCTCCATTATCAGTGACCATACTTTTATAAACTAATTTCAATAAAATTAGCTAAAAGCAAAATTAAGATTAGTTATATGTTCTGTTATATTAAAAAGTAAATTAACAAAGAGAAACATGAGGAAGGGTGAATTCGATGGTGTATACCGTTATGAACTAGATGATGAGAACTGGAGGCCTAACTACATTCCTCCTCAACATGTTGATCATCTCAACACAATACGTGAATTCATAAATATGTTTGAAGTAGAGGTTCAAAAGCTAGAAGCTGACTAATTTTTAGCTTGGTGACTTGTGATACAATGACATAAAGAGGTCACTTGGTGGCCATTTTGATCTCCATTATCAGTGACCATACTTTTTATAAACTAACTTCAATAAAATTACCTAAATGCAAAATTAAGATTAATTCTATATTCTGTTATATTAAAAAGTAAATTGACAAAGAGAAAGATGAAGAAGCGTGAATTCGATGATGTATACCGTTATGAACTGGATGATGAGAACTGGAGGCCTACCTACATTCTTCCTTAACATGTTGATCATCTCAACACAATACGTGAATTGATAAATGTGTTTGAAGCAGAGGTTCGAATGCTAGAAGCTGACTAGTTTTTAGCTTGGGAACTTGTGATAAAATGACATACAGAGGTTACTTGATGGCCATTTTGATCTCCATTATTAGTGGCCAGACTTTTTATAAACTAACTTCAATATAATTACATAAATGCAAAATTAAGATTAATTCTATATTCCGTTATATTAATAAGTAAATTGACAAAAAGAAAGATGAAGAAGCGTGAATTCGATGATGTATACCGTTATGAACTGGATGATGAGAACTGGAGGCCTACCTACATTCTTCCTTAACATGTTGATCATCTCAACACAATACATGGATTCATAAATGTGTTTGAAGCAGAGGTTCAAAAGCTAGAAGTTGACTAGTTTTTAGCTTGGTGACTTGTGATACAATGACATAAAGAGGTCATTTGATGGCCATTTTGATCTCCATTATTAGTGACCATACTTTTTATAAACTAACTTCAATAAAATTAGCTAAATGCAAAATTAAGATTAGTTCTATGTTTCATTATATTAAAAAGTAAATTGACAAACAGAAAGATGAAGAAGCGTGAATTTGATGATGTATACCGTTATGAACTAGATGATGAGAACTGGAGGCCTACCTACATTCTTCCTTAACATGTTCATTATCTCAACACAATATGTGAATTCATAAATGTGTTTGAAGCGGAGGTTCAAAAGCTAGATGCTGACTAGTTTTTGGCTTGGGCACTTGTGATACAATGTCATACAGAGGTCACTTGATGGACATTTTGATCTCCAATATCAGTGACCATATGTCACACTCTGAAATTTCCAATTTCATGATGTGAATAGAAAGAATAATTAAATAACGATTTTCTCATAAATTTAAAATTTTTCCAACATTTATTTTTCTTTACAAGAAATATAGTGGAGGAAAAATCCTTTGTTTGATTTTCTAAATTAAATAAAAAGTTGTGATTGTTGCATTCATGCCGATGCATCTAGTGGTTCTTGAGTGCAAAAGGTTTCAAAAATGAGTGTAGGAGCTGTCCAAACTCTCCCGAGAATTTTCTGGAATTTTTCTGGGATTTATTCTCATTTTCCTTGAGCTATTTCTATTTATTAGAAGGCTCTAAAATCTTTTTCATGAGCTCCAAATGCTTTATTTGGATTGTTCATGTCTTAATCTGTCTCTAAGAATTTTCCTGGAATTTTTGTGATTTTTGAAGTATTTTTCGTGCCTTTAAACAATTTCTAGTCTTTACTGGAATTGTTTTCGCATTAAGAATAAATTCAGAAATTAAAAAAACTATCCCTTTCCTATCCGGCCGAGCCCGTGGGCCCGACCCATTCCATCCCGGCCCGGCCGCCGGGCCCGCAAGGCCCATCGGCCACCCTAGCCGAGAGAGCCGTGGCCATGGCCGCGCCGCTCCTTGGCATGCGCGCCACGCCGGGCTCCACCCCCGCACCCTATAAAGGGCTAGCGCCCGGCCACCATGTGCCCTAGCCGACCCGCGCCGCCTCGCTACCCCCGCGCAAAGACCGCCGCCCAAGCCGCCGAAGCCGGAATCGAGCTCGACCGCCGCAGCCGCCGATTCGTCGCCTCCATCTACCTTCTCGGGTAAACGAGCACCACCAGGGAGATCCGCGTCGACGAGCCGCGTCCGTGGAGCCGCTTCCCCGTCCCCGGAGGTCTACCGGTTCGCCGCCGTAGCTTGAAGCCCGACCGGCTACATCAACCCGTCCGCCGCCGCCAAGATTCAGGACGTTCTCCTTCTTCCCCCGCCGCCGGTGAGTACATCCACACGATCCTCTTGGGCTCCTCTTCCAATCCCGTGCCTCCCTCATGCCCCTTGATGCCCGTGTCGCCGGCAATTTGGTCGTCCCGAGCTGCTGTCCACCGGGTCAACCGTCCGTCAGCATTCGAAATCCGCCACCTCGCGTTCATCTCCCATGCTGGTGAGCACACCATCGCGTTCCCCTCGATCTCCTCTCTCCGTTTTGCATCTTACTCGAGCCCCTACTCGCCCGGAACCTTGCGGATTTGATGCGCCAGTTCCAGTTCATGTTCGTGAGGAGCTCATGTCCGTCCCAGGCTGGAGGTTGAAGATAAGGCTGGTTTGCATCTAAGCCCTCGTCCTTTTTAGTAATCGTTATGCTCTTTCATGTGTCTTGCTCCTTTCATGGAAAACCCCCTAGAATAATCCTACCATTCGCACATAAATCCCACCCGACCCTTTTATAGATCTAACCTTGAGTTTTATCCTTTTCACGAGCACTGTTTAGTGTGTCTTGCATATCTTTTCAGCTACTCCCTGAAATCTACGGTTAATCGCGACTAGGTCCCTGTAATCTTGTTTTGCTCATATCTTTTTCGTTTTAGCTCCAATTTAATCCGTTCAAGTTGCGTTAGGTCCATAATAATATAAACCACGCGTTAGTGATGAGTTTTCACCATGTTTTGTTTCTGAAGATAAAATTAATATTAATTTTGATTAATATCTAGTTATACATGCCTTTTATAAATAAAAGCAAAATAGATCTATATATCGTTTTTCATAAGCAAATTTAATTTGATTAATGTTTCTATCACATGTTTTTATATATAAAAGTTAACTAGATCTTTATCTCGGTTTTTGTAAACCAAATGTTAATTTGTTTAATAGTTAATTAATCTTTTCTAATTAAAATTTGATTAGGCTTTTACATCGGCTTTTATAATAAATATTAATTTGATTGATGCCAATACCATAATGTTTTTAATAATAATATGGTCTACTCGAATTACAAAGTTTCGTTTAGATTGTTCATATAGTCTAATTTTTCTAAATTAAATGTTTAATTGGTTTAATCAATATACGAATCTTTATTAATAAAACTTGACTAGATCTTTACACCGGTTTCGTAAATAAAGTTTAATATTGAATTAATGTCAACATAGGGTATTTTATTTCTAAAATATCCTTTACAATTGTTTTGTTAATTAAAATGAATCTAACTCATAGCATTGTTCTCTACTATGTGAAAACGTTCGTTAGACGTTCTTTTCTTAGCTCAATCTAAGTGTGATCTTTCCGGACCTTGCTCAATCTTCCACAACCATCTCTTTAAAGCAAACCAAGCCTTTCTTCCTCTAAGCACGGTTTGTGTGCTTTAGTGATCCATTTAATCGATCCTATCCTTTAGTGCGTTCTTTTAAAGCTTTCTTTTGATTGGTGCTTTGTTCTTAGTATGCTTGTTTGTTTGCTTTGTGTATGTTTGTGCCCGATGATTTATGCACTTAGAGTGAACACCGTTCGAGAGGCTTGGAAGAGCTTCAAGTTGAAGATATTCTGAGCAACGACATTACTTTGGTTAAAGGCAAGTGTGTCCTTGATCTTTTGTCCTAAGAATTATATTTAATCACTCATTGCATTGGTTGCATTAATTTTGATGGGTCCCTATTCAGGATTACCTAGTCTCTAATTGCCATTCCTTGTTAACCTGTGTTTACATTTATGTTGGGTAACTATGCTTAGTTGCTATACCTTGGTTATGGTGGTTTTAATGAACAACAATGATAAACTTGTTTTACCTTTATGTTATATCTTTGGATGTTAATACAAGACCATATGATTAATCGGAACATGGAACGACCACCCAGGACAACAGTGCAACCACAAGGACTATATGGCTCTGGTCTTGGCCGAGTAATTAGGGAAGTCTTTGTGTGGTTATTACTCGCATAGTATGTTGGGGACGGAGGAATGCTTTTATGTCTCTTCTATTCCGGAGCGGTGTTGGAACGGAAAACTCTATGGCTGACTGTCCGTAATAGAAGTGTGGTATGAAAGATAGCCTCTATGACATACTACTATGGACTAATACGCACGGGAGGACTCTTTGTAAAGGCCTCGTAGCGTCCCTATGCAGCCACACTTCGGTAGTGTGGTATTGTGCCTACTTTTGCACAGCGTGGTTGGGTGCAAAACTCTTCGGAGTTTTTACGCGACTTGTGGGTAAAGATGTACAACCTCTGCAGATTGTAAAACTAATCGATTAGCCATGCTCACGGTCAAGAGCGGCCCGGACCCTCACATGATAATCAAACTTGAAGATGGACTGAAATCGTGTTCTCTCGGTTATGTTTGCCATGTGCTCATGTTGTATTTCTTACCTTATGCTTAATGTGGGTTGGTATAAACTTATACTTTATTAGTAATCGTGTGCTAATAAAACTTGACCAACTAAAATTGCTTAAATGCTTATAGCCCAGTCCACTACAAAGCCTTTGCATTCATTCTTTTCTCCACACTTGCTGAGTACGACAAGTGCTCACCCTTGTTATAACCATTGTTGCTCAGAAAGAGGATGCTACTTTGAAGTCTTGTGAAGATGTTGCTGGTGCTAGGCGTACGCAACCCCCAGTCGACTGCCTATGATGTTTGGAGCCTTCGTTTCCAGGATTAAGCGTAAATCTCCGATAATCTTTCTTTTTCTTACGTGATACTGTTTCTGTATTCACTTATATGTCACTATATGCATGAAACTTGATCCTGGCATGCATATAGTTTTGCACTTGGTTTCCTTCGGAAAGTCGGGTGTGACAGAGTGGTATCAGAGCTGTATCTACTGTAGGACGTAAGTCTAGTTAGTATTGGTCGTGTCTTAATGCCTCTTTTGTTCTACAATCCCTGCTTACCTTATCCTTGACCTCTTTGATGAAGGATCTCACATTTTAGCCATCTTCTTTTCTCCATTGCATGAATTCTTATATATTTATCTTCACTCTCCTTGAACATTACTTTTATCTCACCTGTCCATAACACCCCTTGATTTATTGGTGGAATTGTTACCCTAAACATTCCATATATTTGCGCAGCTCTCTGACACATCGGCGCTGTTTTAATTCTTTCTCGAGCTACAGAACTCCGATCGACATGAAACCAGTTGGTTTAGTTCCTAAATTTCATAAGTGAATTTCTATCAAACATTCAGCCCAATCCAGTGCATGTTCCAGGAGCTATGCTCGAAACATTGGAGCTATCAGGATCTGTAAACTCTGCTGACCTAGTTACCTTCAATATTCTATATCTCAGGCTATAGACCTCTGATTGAGGTAAATCCAATTGGAGTAGTTCAGGAATTTCATCAGCTTCATTCTGTCAAAAATTCAGCAGTATTCGTTTTGTATCCAGGGAGATACATACGAATTAATGGAGCTTTCAGAATCTGCCAACACTGCTGACATAGCCATCTTGTTTAATTCATATCTCGAGTTCTAAACCTCCCATTGAGTTGATTCCAGTTGGGATGAACTCATAATTTTGGCCTCCTTGAGCTGGGAAAATCCATTATTTATGGATATCCTTGCTGGGAGCCACATCTGATCTATTAGGAGATACCCCCTGACTTATTTAACAACGGGTAGTATCATTCCCTTAGCTATGCCTTGATTGGTGGAATTGTGTGTTTGAATGATGATGCTTGGTTTTATGACATTGCCTGTGTTCGTTCTTTGAAGTGAGTGTTGGTGTATTGTGGGTCTTACATCCGCAATAACATCAGTTGCTTAGTTGGGTTCTTCTCTTGTACCCCCCATCTCCTTGTCGTCCTTTGTACCTGATCTAATGAAGGACTCCAGAAGAAGAAATTGAAGCTTCCACCAACGTCATCAACAAGAAAATGCTACTACCACCTTCGCCATTTACAGATGAGCAAGTTGAAGAAAAGAAAACTTCACTCTACTTTCTGTCACATCTTATGCTTGCTTTTACCCCATCTATCTCACTCTGATCAAGACCCCAGCGACCGAGAAAGAGGAATGCTGAAGATCCAACACATGGATGACAACAGGATGATGACTGCCTACCGACCTCAATCATAATGTTCTTTCTTCTCTCCCTCCTCCTTGTTTCTTCTTTCTTCGAATCTCGGGACGAGATTCCGTTTAAGGGGGGTAGATTTGTCACACCCTGAAATTTCCAATTTCAGGATGTGAATAGAAAAAATAATTAAATAACGATTTTCTCATAATTTTAAAATTTTTCCAACATTTATTTTTCTTTACAGGAAATATAGTATAGGAAAAATCCTTTGTTTGATTTTCTAAATTAAATAAAAAGTTGTGAGTGTTGCATTCATGCCGATGCATCTAGTGGTTCTTGAGTGCAAAAGGTTTCAAAAATGCGTGTAGGAGCTGTCCAAACTCTCCCGAGAATTTTCCGAATTTTTCTGGGATTTATTCTTATTTTCCTTGAGCTATTTCTATTTATTAGAAGGCTCTAAAATCTTTTTCATGAGCTCCCAATGCTTTATTTGGATTGTTCATGTCTTAATCTATCTCTAGGAATTTTCTTCGAATTTTTGTGATTTTCGGAGTATTTTTCGTGCCTTTAAACAATTTCTAGTCTTTACTGGAATTGTTTTCGCATTAAAAATAAATTCGGAAATTAAAAAAAAACTATCCATTTCCTATATGGGCCGAGCCCATGGGCCCGACCCAGTCAATCCCGCCCCGGCCCGCCGTGCCCGCAAGGCCCATCGGTCACCCCGGCCGTGCAGCCGTGGCCATGGCCGGCGCCGCTCCTTGGCGTGTGTGCCACGCTAGGCTCCACCGTGCACCCTATAAAGGGCAAGTGCCCTGGCCACCGTGTGCCCTAGCCGACCCGCGCCGCCTCGCTACCCCTGTGCAGCACCGTCGCCCAAGCTGCCGGAAGCCGGGAATCGAGCTCGACCGCTGCAGCCGCCGATTCGTCGCCTCCATCTACCTTCTGGGTAAACGAGCACCACCAGGAGATCCGCGTCGACGAGCCGTGTCCAGGGAGCTGCTTCCCGTCCCTGGACGTCTACTGGTTCGCTGCCGCAGCTTGAAGCCTGACCGGCAGAATCAAGCCGTCCGCCGCCGGCCAAGATTCAAGACGTTCCCCTTCTTCCTGCCGCTGGTGAGCACATCCACACGCTCCTCTTGGGCTCCTCTTCCAATCCCGTGCCTCACTCATGCCCCTTGATGCCCAGCTCGTCGGCAATTTGGTCGTCCCGAGCTGCTGTCCACCGGGTCAACCGTCCGTCAGCATTCGAAATCCGCCACCTCGCGTTCATCTCCCATGCTGGTGAGCACACCATCGCGTTCCCCTCGATCTCCTCTCTCCGTTTTGCATCTTACTCGAGCCCCTACTCGCCCGGAACCTTGCGGATTTGATGCGCCAGTTCCAGTTCATGTTCGTGAGGAGCTCATGTCCGTCCCAGGCTGGAGGTTGAAGATAAGGCTGGTTTGCATCTAAGCCCCTGTCCTTTTTAGTAATCCTTATGCTCTTTCATGTGTCTTGCACCTTTCATGGAAAACGCCCTAGAATAATCCCACCATTCGCACATAAATCCCACCCGACCCTTTTATAGATCTAACCTTGAGTTTTATCCTTTTCACGAGCACTGTTTAGTGTGTCTTGCATATCTTTTCAGCTACTCCCTGAAATCTACGGTTAATCGCGACTAGGTCCCTGTAATCTTGTTTTGCTCATATCTTTTTCGTTTTAGCTCTAATTTAATCCGTTCAAGTTGCGTTAGGTCCATAATAATATAAACCACGCGTTAGTTACGAGATTTCACCATGTTTTGTTTCTGAAAATAAAATTAATATTAATTTTGATTAATATCTAGTTATACATGCCTTTTATAAATAAAAGCAAAATAGATCTATATATCGTTTTTCATAAGCAAATTTAATTTGATTAATGTTTCTATCACATGTTTTTATATATGAATTAATGTCAACATAGGGTATTTTATTTCTGAAATATCCTTTACAATTGTTTTGTTAATTAAAATGAATCTAACTCATAGCATTGTTCTCTACTATGTGAAAACGTTCGTTAGACGTTCTTTTCTTAGCTCAATCTAAGTGTGATCTTTCCGGACCTTGCTCAATCTTCCACAACCATCTCTTTAAAGCAAACCAAGCCTTTCTTCCTCTAAGCACGGTTTGTGTGCTTTAGTGATCCATTTAATCGATCCTATCCTTTAGTGCATTCTTTTAAAGCTTTCTTTTGATTGGTGCTTTGTTCTTAGTATGCTTGTTTGTTTGCTTTGTGTATGTTTGTGCCCGATGATTTATGCACTTAGAGTGAACACCGTTCGAGAGGCTTGGAAGAGCTTCAAGTTGAAGATATTCTGAGCAACGACATTACTTTGGTTAAAGGCAAGTGTGTCCTTGATCTTTTGTCCTAAGAATTATATTTAATCACTCATTGCATTGGTTGCATTAATTTTGATGGGTCCCTATTCAGGATTAACTAGTCTCTGATTGCCATTCCTTGTTAACCTGGGTTTACATTTATGTTGGGTAACTATGCTTAATTGCTATACATTGGTTATGGTGGTTTTAATGAACAACAATGATAAACTTGTTTTACCTTTATGTTATATCTTTGGATGTTAATACAAGACCATATGATAAATCGGAACATGGAGCGACCACCCAGGACAACAGTGCAACCACAAGGACTATATGGCTCTGGTCTTGGCCGAGTAATTAGGGAAGTCTTTGTGTGGTTATTGCTCGCATAGTAGGTTGGGGACGGAGGAATGCTTTTATGTCTCTTCTATTCCGGAGCGGTGTTGGAACGGAAAACTCTATGGCTGACTGTCCGTAATAGAAGTGTGGTATGAAAGATAGCCTCTATGACATACTACTATGGACTAATACGCACGGGAGGACTCTTTGTAAATGAAGGATCGATGGCGACTAGAGAGGGGGGGAGTGAATAGGAGCCGTAAAAAATTCTTCCCAAAGAACCCGGCCTATGTCCTACTCAAATCCCGGTCACACACAAGCGATGGATCGAATCACGCACCAATCGCCAAGACCACGAGGTTATGGATCAACCTCTAGCCTTAGGAACGATTCCTAGAAGCACACTCGGAAGCACTAGAAAGGGAGGAAAGGAATCGAAACAAACAAAGACCGCACGAGCTCCCCGGCGGACCGTCCGCCCGGCCGGCAGTGCGGACCGTCCGCGATGGACCGCGCGGACTGTCCGACCTGCTCTCGCGGACCGTCCGCGCCGACGTCGCGGACCGTCCGGCCCTTCCCCGCGGACCGTCCGTTAAATCACACGTAACGAACCAAAGCCACACACGACCCACGGACCGTCCGCGGGGAGCACGCGGACCGTCCGCCAAGCACCCGCGGACCGTCCGCCCGACACCGCGGACCGTCCGAAACTCCGTCCAACCAAAAACCAAAATCGCGACGGATCGAAACGAAGGACGAGCAAGAACGCGAAGAACACGGGACGAACACGACCCACGCGGACCGTCCGCGACCCCCCCGCGGACTGTCCGCCAGGTGCGGACAGAGAGCGAGAAACAGCCCCGACCCCGAAAGTCAACTCCCCCAAATCATCATCGGATTTCCCAAACGGTTGAAGCTATGGAGACAAGGGTTTGGGAACTTGAAAAGCGACACACAAGGATGCTATAGCCCAAAAATCTTGCCTCCTAACTCCCTAAATCACCGGGAATCGCGAATCCTTTGAGCACCACCAAAAGCTAGAGCACCGAACGAAAACTCACGAATCGAAGTGGTTTCCCGCGTTTGAGGGCACAAGATCAAGCACAAAGATGCACAAGACATCTATCCATGTTTCCCTCAAAGAAATCCGGGGAGAAACCCACTCAAATCCGCGGAATCACACCGAGAACAAAGGCACGAAAATAGGCACAAAAAGGCACGAAAAACAACCCCGAATCTTCTATACAAACCAGGAAAGATTCACAAGGTCTAGCATGCCGCCCTAGCATCCATCCCTCTCAACAAATCTCTCATGAAGCTCTCATGCTAGCCTAGAGAAAATAGGAAGAAAAATGGCTACGAAAAAATGAGAAAGAGAAGGGGGGAAATGAAACCCTAAGTCGCGGAGAGAGAGGGCCATCAACACACACTCCAGGCTTATATATCAGGTCCCGCCGGAGTGGTAAATGACTCGACTACCCCTAACTACACTACTGGCGATACAACCCACGTAGGGGCATTTTGGTAATGTTTGTGGGTCTTGCCATCGGACGGCCACGCCTTTGCCGCACCCCGCGTCCTCCCGACGCAAGCCATGCGATCCCGCCGCGTGTCCTCCGCTTCGAAGCTTCCCGACACGCCCGATCCCGTCTCCGTCGTGTTGGGCCCTCGGACTTGGTTTTGAGGCCCAAACCAAGAAACCGTCCGCCGATGGTTTTGTGGGCAAACCACCAAACCCCGCGTGCCCGGTCCGGCCTCCCGCCAAACCACTTGACTCGACCGCCACCGTGCACCGGCTCATCTGTCCATGACTTCGTCTTGCTCGTGTCGCCACCATGTGGCCCGCACCCGGGCCCCGCTGTCCACCGGTCCCTCGAACCGAGCCTACTTGTCTCTCCATCTCCCGGAGGCCCCCTCATGGCCGAAGACCTTTCGCGCCCGTTCTTCACCCTCGCAACAACACGAACTAGGCCGCAGCCTACACCCGCGCACTAAGCCAAGAGTCGGTCCAACACCCGTTGTCAATCACTCATCACTAAGGAGCGGTCATCCACCGACCACCGGGACGCTCCCGGTCCTCAATCTCCCCCTTGATGAGTGCATTGACAACACACAACGCGAAATGAAATTCGCAGTAAGAAAGAAAAGAAGAAGAAAGAAAAACGAAGAAGCTCAACTCATGACCAAAACCGAAGAAAGGCGAAGAAAGGTCACAAGCCAAGCAAAGCACAAAATCCACACCGAAAACAGCAAGAGAGCTCCCCCCCGAACAAATGCAAGCTCCCCCCGAACAAATGCAAGCTCCCCCCGAACAAGTGAATGCAAATTTCCAAATTTCAGCTCACCTCTTCCCGAATTTTCATTAAGCTCACCTTTTCTCCCCCTTGTTGACAATGTATGAATCAAGATGAAAATGCAAAGAATGCAAAGCAAAGCATATAAACAACTACATGAGCTTCTCAAATAGGCCAAATCTAGTGTCAAGGGCTAAAAATGAGACAAAGATCACACACATGAATCATAGCATAGTCAAAGCATTGCCACAAGTAATATATGAAAATACAAGCATGTGACAAAGCAAAATTTTCAGATCTAAGCGCTTTTACCAAAAGAAGGCTCGCTTCACATGTAAAGGCCTATCCATGTCACACTTGAGCCACAAACATGCATACCATTTAAAGATCATACAAGGATATCAAATTCTCAAAGAAAAGATCATGGCAAACACCCATAAAGCAAAGCATGTCATGTCAAAGCTCATGAGCCATGTGTCCACTTCGGGAGACTTCTTCACCGGTGAACATCATGCAACATGTTTTGCACCCATATGTGAAAGATACGACATTTTCGGCATAGACATGATGGATGGAGCATTTTTCAAGCATTTGACACTTCTTTTCAAGATTAAATTATTTCATGGTACATGAAGTGCCTTTGCGGCAAAAAGAAGCTTATGCTCCCCCATGAATGCAACATAGGCTAAACATTCACAATGATATCCGGCCTTTGGCCCAAATGCAAGAACAAGGCATCCAAGCACAATCTAAGCATGAAAAGCACATTTAGACCAAACTGTGACATGGATACACAGCTACACACGAGTGGAGCATATTTCATCAAAAATTAGTCAAGTTAAGCATTTATCTCAAAAAGGGGCTATCTCACCACACATATATCTCAAATATTCCAAGAGCATAGCCTCACATCACCATTTCTCCACACATATAACCAATATCTCACAAATAGCCAAAGAGACTCAAATATGGCATATGAAAGAAGCTCATCATCCTAAAATGCAATATGATACAAATGCAACATGATATGTGACAAGATGGCTATCCTACCATGGTTTATACATCAAGCAAAGCATGTATATACATCAAAGTAAAACATGGTATGATACATATGGTACAAAAGGAAATCCCCCAAGAATCAACTAGAAAGGGCAAAGAAACCCCAAGTTCCCCCCGCAAGCGCACAAATGTAGCTTGGTCGAGAGGCTTTGTAAAGATGTCGGCTAGCGATCTTGGGTAGGGACATGGCTCAAAACAATGGTTCCTTTCTCCACATTGTCCCTCGAAAAATGATACCTCACTTCTATATGTTTGGTTCCGGAGTGAAGCACCGGATTTTTGGCTACGCTTATGGCACCGGTGCTATCACAAAGAAGTGGGATCCGGGTGCATTCCTCACCAAAGTCTCTCAAAGTGTATGAAATCCACAACATGTACTGGGAGCAACAACTAGCGGCGAGAACATACTCCGCCTCTGTGGTAGACCGAGCTACACTAGACTCGCTTGCGGGAAGACCATGAGACCAACGAAGAACCAAGAAACCGACAAGTGCCGAAGTAGACTTCCTCTCGACTCGACAACCACAAAAATCCGCATCGGAAAAGCCATGAAGAGACGAGTCGAGGAGGAAGAATACCAAAGGCCAAGACCGGGGGCAGACGTAGGTACCCGAAAATCCTCTTGACGGCTCGTCGATGTGACGTTCTCGGCGAAGCCTCGAAAACGAGCGCACGGACACACGCCGAACCGTATGTCCGGCCTCGTCGCCGTCAAGTAGAGGAGGGAGCCGATCATGCTCCCGTACTCCCGCCGGTCCACCGGTTCTCCGTCCTCATCCGCATCCAAAGTGGCCGTACTCCCCATGGGAGTCGACATCGGCTTCACATCTTGCATCCGGAACTTCCTCGGCATGTCTTTCGTGTACTTGGTCCGGTGCACAAATGTACCGTCCTTCACTTGCTTGATCTCGCGGCCGAGAAAATACCGCAACTCGCCCATCATGCTCATCTCGAACTCCCCGCTCATCTCATCCGCAAACTTGGCAACAAGGTTATGTGACGAGCCACCAAAGACAATATCATCCACGTATATCCGAACAATCAACAAGTCATTTCCATGCTTGAGGAGAAACAAGGTTCTATCTACGGTACCCATCACAAACCCTCTCGCTCAAAAGAAAACCTCTCAATCTCCCATACCAAGCACGGGCGCCCGTTTCAACCCATACGAGCCCTTTTCAACCCGTATACCCTATGTGGGTACAACTCGCTCTCAAACCCGGTGGTCGCTTCACATACACCTCCTCCTCTATGACCCCATTCGAAAAGCACTCTTCACGTCCATCTGAAACAACTTGAACCCTTTAGCCACGGCAAAGGCTAGAAGGATCCGAATTGCCTCAAGACGGGCCACAGGAGCAAAGGTCTCCTCATAGTCGATCCCCTCCTTCTGACTAAACCCCTGAGCAACAAGTCTGGACTTGTTCCTCACAACCATCCCATTCTTTCCCTCTTTGTTCTTCCAAACCCACTTGGTTCCTATGGGATGGCAATTTGGAGGTGGTTCAACTAACTCCCACACCTGGGTTCCTCTCAAAGTTTTCCAACTCCTCATGCATAGAATTGACCCGGTTTGCATCGGATAAAGCATGTCCAATGTCCTTGGGCTCAAAAGTAGCAACAAAAGCAAGCATGAGCAAAATGAGAGGAATTCCCGGACCTCGACCGTGTAGTGCGTTCATTGATGTCTCCAATGATCTTCGAAAGAGGGTGCACTTCTTGAATCCGCCGGGGAGCCTCACGCCTCGAGACCACCTCCCCCTCAACTTCGCCTTCTCTCGCCCGGTCCTCTTGTTGCACCGTCGTTGTCCATGAAGTAGACGGTCCATGCTCCAAAGTAGTCGTGGGGGAAGTAGTGGGTACATGCTCGGCTTCGTGCGCATGGTTCTCCCCATCATCATCTCCGGCTTCATCTTTCTCCTCTTCAAAGAGGTCCTCGGCCATCTCTTCATCACCCGCACATTCAAAGCCAAGAGAGGTACATGGCATTGTCTCGTCGAAGGTCACCTCGCAAGTCTCCATGATTTTGTTAGTCTCAAGGTTAAGCACCCTATAGGCTCTAGAGTGGTTAGCATATCCAAAGAAAATACCATCACTAGACCTAGCCTCAAACTTGTCGAGTTTTCCCTTTTTCAAAATAAAGCACTTGCAGCCAAAAACTCGGAAATGACTCACCTTGGGTGCCCGACCATGCATAAGCTCATAACAGGTCTTCTTCTTGAAAGCTCTCAATAAAATCCGATTGGAAACATGACAAGCTGTATTGACCGCCTCAGCCCAAAACCTCCTAGGAGTCCTGTGCTCATCGAGCATCGTCCTAGCCATCTCACAAAGAGTCCGATTTTTCCTTTCCACGACTCCATTTTGAGGGGGCACATAAGGGGTCGAATACCGATGTTCAAGACCTAGATCACGACAAAAGGCATCAAAACGAGAGTTCTTAAACTCGCAGCCATTATCACTTTGCGGATAGCTCGAATAGCATTCCCATGCCTCTCGTTTTTCAACCTCACGATCGGATCTCGAACAAAACCAAAAGTCTCACTCTTATCCTCCAAGAAGAACACCCGGGCATAGCGAGAGTAATCGTCCACCACAACAAGGACATACCACTTCCCACCCACCGAGCGAACTCGAGCCGGCCCAACAAGGTCCATATGCAACGGCTACGTCGGACGCTCGGTCATGACATCGGTCGGGGGTGGATGGGGAGTGGCTACCATCTTACCATGCCTACAAGGAGCACAAACCAAATCCTTCTCAAACTTCAACTTCGGCAATCCTCGGACAAGGTCAAGACCACTCAAGCGGGAAACCAAATCAAAGCTCAAGTGTCCCAACCGCCTATGCCATTTCCACAAATCGAAGAAGGACCAGCCATCAAACGGCGAGCAGGACCCGCAGAACGAGAGAAATCAGCCCCCGAAAATCCGACCCTCGGGGATGATCATACGGACAAGATCACCTCGAGAATCAAGCAAACGAGACTCGCCGGACTTGAAACGCACCTCAAAACCCTCATCAAGCAACTGAGAAACCGATAGCAAATTAAAACCCAAAGACTTCACAAGAGCCACTCTCTTCAATGTTACCTTGTCACTCACATGCACAACACCCTCCGAAAGCACCCTACCTCGTCCATTGTCCCCAAATGTAATGTACATCTTTTCTTTCACTGGGGTGAGGCTGGAGAACCACTTCTTATCTTCGGTCATGTGTCGAGAACACCCGGAGTCGATCAACCAAATGTTCTCCAAGCCTCCCCGCCGCAGTCGAAACAAGAACGAGAATGAGCTAGCGACTCGACACCGGGGTTAGCACGGAGAAAGTTAAACCGGTGTCGAGCCATCTCGCTCAAAAGAGGGGTTAGCAAACATCACTCCCTTGCCACCAAACTTCCCATGTCCCATGGGAGGAGTACGAGCACCACGAGGGGAAAAACGTGGTCCGTAGTTCCTCCGGAACCCAAAACTGCGATCATCTCCCCTAAACCCGTACCGAGGACGAGTAGGAGGACGTCCGACAAAACCACCACGAGCCCGACCAAACCTCTCACCAAAGACGCACACCATCATCTCTCCCGACAAACCTCTCACCACCGCCTCTCCGTGGGAACCCGCCAACACTCCTCACACTTCCCACACCCCGTGGAAGTGGCACTCTAGGCTCGGGAATACCGCGAGGGCCGGCGATACCTGTCCCGGTTTGCTTGCTCCCTAGCAAGCCTCTCATCCCTCTTCCTCTTGTAGCAAAACTCGCAAGATGCCTCTCCTTGCCACAATACTCACACCCGAAGGGGATGGGTTTTGGTTTTGGCTCGGCTTCTCTCTAGGCTTCTCACCCTTCTCACCCACAAACTTCACTCGGTTTCGGAAATCATTTGTCTTAGGTGGGAATTTGGGTGGATCCCGGGTTGTGTCAAGCTTGTTGCAAAGGTGGTTGGGCTTCGGTGTGAAAGAGTTCTTGGGTGCTCTTGGGAGTGGGACTTGGATCTCTCCGATCACCTCAAACTCGGGGTTCGACTCAACACACTTCTCGTACACACTCTCCCCACTGTTCTCTCCCACTTTCTCACCCAACTTCTCAAAACCCAAACCACGACCATCAGCTCTCTTGAACTCCTCAATCATGATTTTCAATTGAGGTTCCCGCCCGTACAACCAACCCAACACCTTCCTCAAATAATCATTTTCCTCATAAATGACATCCAAACGGGAAGTAAGTTCAAGATTACGCAAAGTGACTTCATCACAACTAGAACATGCATTTGCAACAGGAGATTTCAAAGATGCTTCCAAAGAACTAATAGTAGAGCGAGCATCAACAAGCTTAGCATGCATAGTAGGACATGATTTGCAAGCACCAAGCAAAGTAGGTCTAGCCTTAAGCTCATCATGTTCGGTCCTAAGAGCATCTAGTTGAGCCGGAATAGAAGCATTCTTCTCATTAAGCATTTTGATCTCATTCAACCAAGCATCACATTCAACACATTCAACATCATCGGGAGTAGTAGGAGCAAGTTTCAAAGAGTCATTCTCAAGTTTCAATTCAAGCAATTTTGACTCTAACTCTCCTACTTTCTCGCTAGCGTTCTCAAGCCGAGCCCTAAGATCTTTCCTCATCTTTTTGGCATCTCTCAAAGACACTATCACGGTTATCAAGCAAACCATTCAACCTAGCAATCTCGGCAAGCAAAGAGTCGGGATCACGGTTTACCTCATCCTCCGAGTCGGAGTCGCCGTCCTCCTTCACACTCTTCTTGCTGCTCGAGCTATGGGCCATGCCACAAAAGCCCTCGAGCGCCACACGGCTCCGCCGCCGAGGTTCCGGCTTGCACTCTTCTTGCCATCGCGCCTTCCGGCGTCTTCATCTTCGCCGCTTGAGCTTGATCGCTCCTCGCTTGAGCTTGAGTCGACGTCGCTCGCACCGGCCACCATTGCTCTTGCCTTGTTCTTCTTGTAGGTGCTCTTGCTCTGGTCGCCGCTTGTCCTTGTCCTTGCTCTTGGACTTGTTGAAGTGCTTGCCCTTGGAGGAGTACTTGTCTTCACGCCTCGGGTGCGTCTTGTGCTCGTTCATCTTGTACTTGTTCTCCTCCGCTTCCGGCACTCGGCGATGAAGTGGCCACGCTTGCCACACTTGTAGCACGTCCCCGAGCTCCGCCTTGCGTTCCTCCGACTCTCGTGTAGTCGTTCAAACCTTCTTGAGAGCAAGGCCGGCTCCTCCTCGCCCAAAGACATCAAACTCCTCATCCGAAATGGACATAAGAGAGGACAAAGAAAACTCGTCGACAGGAAGGGTTAGATTTGCCCTTTGATCCTCCCATAAGAGCAAGACTATGGTCGGTCGAGCCCTCATGCTTGGATAGCATCTTCCAGTCAACCTCAGCCGACTTGAGCTTAGAAAAGAGGTCATCCAACTCAATAGTCAAATAATTCCCGTACTCCTTGATGGCCTCAACCTTAGCACCCCAAACATTTGGATCCAAGACATGCAAGAGCTTCAAAGCTCGATCATGCTCGGAGTATGGAAAATCCTCAACATTAGCCTTCATGTTGTTCACGATGGCGATGAACCTCTGAAACATCGCATCAATGTCCTCACCGGGAAGTGGAGAAAAATTCTCATATTGCATCCGGTAAGAGACAAAGAGGCGAGCCTTCACATGGTTATCACCACCGTGAGCAACCAACAACTTATCCCAAATTTGCCAAGCAAGATCCAAATGGCGAACACGATCAAACTCGGATCACACAAGCTCCGCACAAGTGATCAACGGCTTTTGCATTAGCCTCATACTTGGCCTTGGCATCGGCATCGGTCACCATAAGAGTATGGATGTTGACCGGAATAGCATATGTCTTGTCAAGCACAATAAACTCCAACAGCTTTCCTCGAAGAAAAATCCTCATACGAGCCGCCCACTTGTGGTAACCCTTGCCATCGAAGTGCGGCGGACCGCCCCGCTCAACGTACGCCATCTTAGGATTCGAGACTTGTCAAAGTCGCAAAGAATCCGGCACCAAGCTCTGATACCAATTGAAGGATCAGATGGCGACTAGAGAGGGGGGGGAGTGAATAGGAGCCGGTAAAAAATTCTTCCCAAAGAACCCGGCCTATGTCCTACTCAAATCCCGGTCACACACAAGCGATGGATCGAATCACGCACCAATCGCCAAGACCACGAGGTTATGGATCAACCTCTAGCCTTAGGAACGATTCCTAGAAGCACACTCGGAAGCACTAGAAAGGGAGGAAAGGAATCGAAACAAACAAAGACCGCACGAGCTCCCGGCGGACCGTCCGCCCGGCAAGGTGCGGACCGTCCGCGATGGACCGCGCGCGGACCGTCCGACCTGCTCTCGCGGACCGTCCGCGCCGACGTCGCGGACCGTCCGGCCCTTCCCGCGGACCGTCCGTTAAATCACACGAACGAACCAAAGCCACACACGACCCACGGACCGTCCGCGGGGAGCACGCGGACCGTCCGCCAAGCACCCGCGGACCGTCCGCCCGACACCGCGGACCGTCCGAAACTCCGTCCAACCAAAAACCAAAATCGCGACGGATCGAAACGAAGGACGAGCAAGAACGCGAAGAACACGGGACGAACACGACCCACGCGGACCGTCCGCGACCCCCCGCGGACCGTCCGCCGGAAGCGGACAGAGCGAGAAACGGCCCCCGACCCCGAAAGTCAACTCCCCCAAATCATCATCGGATTTCCCAAACGGTTGAAGCTATGGAGACAAGGGTTTGGGAACTCGAAAAGCGACACACAAGGATGCTATAGCCCAAAAATCTTGCCTCCTAACTCCCTAAATCACCGGAATCGCGAATCCTTTGAGCACCACCAAAAGCTAGAGCACCGAACGAAAACTCACGAATCGAAGTGGTTTCCCGGCGTTTGAGGGCACAAGATCAAGCACAAAGATGCACAAGACATCTATCCATGTTTCCCTCAAAGAAATCCGGGGAGAAACCCACTCAAATCCGCGGAATCACACCGAGAACAAAGGCACGAAAATAGGCACAAAAAGGCACGAAAAACAACCCCGAATCTTCTATACAAACCAGGAAAGATTCACAAGGTCTAGCATGCCGCCCTAGCATCCATCCCTCTCAACAAATCTCTCATGAAGCTCTCATGCTAGCCTAGAGAAAATAGGAAGAAAAATGGCTACGAAAAAGAGAAAGAGAAGGGGGGAAATGAAACCCTAAGTCGCGGAGAGAGAGAGCCATCAACACACACTCCAGGCTTATATATCGGTCCCGCCGGAGTGGTAAATGACTCGACTACCCCTAACTACACTACCGGCGATACAACCCACGTAGGGGCATTTTGGTAATGTTTGTGGGTCTTGCCATCGGACGGCCACGCCTTTGCCGCACCCCGCGTCCTCCCGACGCAAGCCATGCGATCCCGCCGCGTGTCCTCCGCTTCGAAGCTTCCCGACACGCCCGGATCCCGTCTCCGTCGTGTTGGGCCCTCGGACTTGGTTTTGAGGCCCAAACCAAGAAACCGTCCGCCGATGGTTTTGTGGGCAAACCACCAAACCCCGCGTGCCCGGTCCGGCCTCCCGCCAAACCACTTGACTCGACCGCCACCGTGCACCGGCTCATCTGTCCATGACTTCGTCTTGCTCGTGTCGCCCCCATGTGGCCCGCACCCAGTCCCGCTGTCCACCGGGTCCCTCGAACCGAGCCTACTTGTCTCTCCATCTCCCGGAGGCCCCTCATGGCCGAAGACCTTTCGCGCCCGTTCTTCACCTGCAACAACACGAACTAGGCCGCAGCCTACACCTGCGCACTAAGCCAAGAGTCAGTCCAACACCCGTTGTCAATCACTCATCACTGAGGAGCGGTCATCCACCGACCACCGGGACGCTCCCGGTCCTCGCAAGGCCTCGTAGCGTCCCTATGCAGCCACACTTCGGTAGTGTGGTATTGTGCCTACTTTTGCACAGCGTGGTTGGGTGCAAAACTCTTCGGAGTTTTTACGCGACTTGTGGGTAAAGATGTACAACCTCTGCAGATTGTAAAACTAATCGATTAGCCGTGCTCACGGTCAAGAGCGGCCTGGACCCTCACATGATAATCAAACTTGAAAATGGACTTAAATCGTGTTCTCTGGTTATGTTTGCCATGTGCTCATGGTGTATTTCTTACCTTATGCTTAATGTGGGTTGGTATAAACTTATACTTTATTAGTAATCAGGTGCTAATAAAACTTGACCAACTAAAATTGCTTAAATGCTTATAGCCCAATCCACTACAAAGCCTTTGCATTCATTCTTTTCTCCACACTTGCTGAGTACGACAAGTGCTCACCCTTGCTATAACCATTGTTGCTCAGAAAGAGGATGCTACTTTGAAGTCTTGTGAAGATGTTGCTGGTGCTAGGCGTACGCAACCCCCAGTCGACTGCCTGTGATGTTTGGAGCCTTCGTTTCCAGGATTCAGTGTAAATCTCCGATAATCTTTCGTTTTCTTACGTGATACTGTTTTTGTATTCACTTATATGTCACTATATGCATGAAACTTGATCCTGGCATGCATATAGTTTTGCACTTGGTTTTCTTTGGAAAGTCGGGTGTGACACCGTAGTTTTTATAAACTAACTTCAATAAAATTAGCTAAATGCAAAATTAAGATTAGTTCTATGTTTTGTTATATTAAAAAGTAAATTGACAAAGAGAAAGATGAAGAAGGGTGAATTTGATGATGTATACCGGAGGCCTACCTACATTCTTCCTTAACATGATGATCGTCTCAACACAATACATGAATTCATAAATGTGTTTGAAGCAGAGGTTCAAAAGCTAGAAGTTGACTAGTTTTTAGCTTGGGGACTTGTGATACAATGACATACAGAGGTCACTTGATGGCCATTTTGATCTCCATTATCAGTGACCATACTTTTTATAAACTAACTTCAATAAAATTAGCTAAATGCAAAATTAAGATTAGTTCTATGTTTTGTTATATTAAAAAGTAAATTGACAAAGAGAAAGATGAAGAAGGGTTATTTCGATGATGTATATGATTATGAACTAGATGATGAGAACTGGAGGCCTACCTACATTCTTCCTTAACATGTTGATCGTCTCAACACTATACATTAATTCATAAATGTGTTCGAAGCAGAGGTTCAAAAGCTAGAAGATGACTAGTTTTTAGCTTGGGGACTTGTGATATAATGGTATACAGGGGTCACTTGATGGCCATTTTGATCTCCATTATCAATGACAATACTTTTTATAAACTAACTTCAATAAAACTAGCTAAATGCAAAATTAAGATTAGTTCTATGTTCCGTTATAATAAAAAGTAAATTTACAAAGAGAAAGATGAAGAAGGGTGAATTTGATGATGTATTCCGTTATGAACTGGATGATAAGAACTGGAGGCCTACCTACATTCTTTATAATATAAACTAACTTCTAGAAAATTCGCTAAATGTCAAATCATAATTAGTTCTATGTTTCATTATATCAAAAAGTAAAATTCATTTTTCTCTACCTCAATATAAAAGATAACAAGACAATGCTAGTGTTTAGCCAACCACATTTTTCTCAATCTAAAGTATATAGATAATAACCTCATCTATCATTACCTCCTCCCACCTTGGATTTAAGATTTCTATTTTCTCCATCTGTAAAATATATCAAAACAATTAATCACAACTAATGATGGGAGGAAGAAGAATCAAACCTCAAAAAAAACTTTAGAGGAGAGAAATCTTCACAAATACATGAAGAAAAAATTCAGCAACACCTCTCTAAGGTTGAGGCGCCATGGAGGATGAGCTTGAGCTCTTGGTGAAGAATGGCTCGGGCAAGAGAAAGGGGAAGAAGAAGCTGGATTTATAGGGCGCAGACTATTAGTCCCGGTTGGAGTTACCAACAAGACTAAAGGGCACACTTTAGTCCCGGTTGGTAACTCAACCCGGGACTAAAGAATTAGCACCGGGTGGAATTACCAACCGAGACTAAAGGATAAACCTTAGTCTCGGTTGGTAATTCCACCCGGTTCTAAAAGCCCACATCAATCATTGCGGGAAAATATCATTGAGACACCCCCCTTTTAGTCACGGTTGGTTGTACCAACCAGGACTAAAAGGGGGTCTCTCCAGCGGGCATTTCGGGCCACGTCGACGAAAGGCCTTTAGTCCCGGCTCCAAAGTTGAACCAGAACTAAAGGCCCGAACAAAAGCCTCACTCTCCACCAGTGAAAAACATCACCCTTAAAATACTAGTGCACATAATCTAAAAAAGTAAAGCTAATAGGGCTTCAGAATACAATTACTCCCTCCCTTCGTTTTTTAATTTCACATTTCATATCTCAAAATTAAGCTAATCAACATCAGATAAATGAGAACAAGCAAGCGGAGGCACGTGACTAGAAATGGTAGACATAAAGAAACCAAACATCTATTCAAAATTACACTGAACTCAAAAGCAAGCAGAAGCATGTGGCTAGAATCAGTGCAAGTTGTACAATAATTGGACTAAAATCAGCTTGCGAATTGCATGCCAATAGATAGGCCATTAGATTCAGGATACAAATGTGATTCATGCCTCAGTTAAATTGCTACAGATGAGATTCAAATCATATGTCCACTGCCAGATCTATCTTGGCGCAGTGTTGCTCAACGAGAGCAAAGGAATTAGAAGAGATGGAAAGCAAGGATGGATCGAACCTAGGTCTCTACCGCGGCGCGCAGAGGACCAGTCGGAGTGTCACGGCGAGGTCGGTGAAGTTGGCCTGGCTGCCAAGGATCTGGTTGCAGACGTCGAGGAGGCACATGGCGCCGTCTGCGTGGATGGTGGCGGAGATGAAGCGGTCGTCGGGGTCCTTCCAGGAGGGATTGTAGCGGAAGGGGAGGGACCTCGAGCTGTTGGCGCCGTCCCCACACACCACCAGCAAGCTTCGCCGCAGAGCCCGCCCCTTCGCCTCTCATGCTGACGCCACCACGCCTGAGCTGGAGAGCCGCCGGATCTCAGCATCCCTGGCCGAGCGCGCCGCATCTGAGCGCCGCCAGTCGGCCGCGCCGCGAGGCACCAAGTGCAGGGAGAGGGTAGGAGCTGCGCTGGGAGGGAGGTGGTGGAAGAGGACACGACGCTGTCGGAGGAGGAACACGGGTCGCAGGGGCATGGGTGGCGGCGGTGGGGATTAGGAGGGGAGGGAAGATGAAGGGTGTCAGGTGGGAGATAGGCGGATCTAAGGAGGCTGCGGGAGGTGGGAAATTCCACTAGGGTTTGCTGGAACATTGAATATACTGGTTGTGATTTAACTATGGGAAATGACCAGAGTGACCTTGGTTTGTTACTCAATGAGGCTGGGACTCCTATGGGTGTTATAGTCATTTCCTGGTGGGATTTTCGGTTGCGCAGGGATTCATAATTTCCTGGCGGGATTTATTTTTTACACTGCCACTTGTTTTCTTATTTTTTTAAATAGATAATTAACACATCTTGTGTAGTAAACAACAAAAAACTATGTTATACATCACCAGTAAAGACTATGTTATACATCACTATGTTATAAGAAGGAGTTTCATGTCTTTTTGAAAAAGTGGTACTTTTGGTGATTTAAGTGAGTTTTTGAGTTTATTAAAACTAATTGTAGTTGTACTATGTGTATGTCTTGGATATCTCTAAAATATTCAAAAGTTTATTAGAGATCATTGTTTACAAATGGAACATGTGTGACATATATTCTCTTTTTAGTTGGAAAAGATGTTTTGTATGAAAAGCAATCAAGAAATAGTAATTAAGATACAAACAAACGGCACTGAGTAAAACATCTCGATTTTAGAAAAAATTAGGAAAAAGAATCAACCGATTTGGAGTTTGTATGAGGAAGAACAACAATTTACAAGTTTTATCTCAAGATTAAAAACAGAAATTGCACTTGCCATGAACTGAGATGAATAAATGTGTTTTCTCTTTTTAATCTTTGACTAAAACTTGTAACAAGTTTTTCTGCCTCATACTAACTCCAAATTAGATGATTCTTTTTTCTAAAATTTTCTAAAATCATGCTCTACCAAGATCTACAACTTTAACAAAAGAAAAAATAATTTGGACAGCACTTTAATAGGGATAATTCAAACTTACCTCTCGAATTTACACTATCATAATTCAAATAATATCATAAAATGCTCTGATGATTCTACGAATTGACGTGGTAACATAATTTTGGTCCATAATCTTGTGATCAAAATTTCAAATGATTTCGGTAACCGCGGAACCAACGTTGTTTAGAAATGGATACATGTCTCACATAGTTTCATGAAACATTACTTGAACATTGAAGTGAATCATATCTTTCAAAATTTTCGAATTCATATGCACTTCAAACTTTACCGTAACCTTGTGTTTAGCTTGTTATTGCAAAATACGAAGTTACATTAGCATTGTTTGGGCAAAATAAATGATTTTTCTAATCGATATTTAGGGGGGAGTAGATAGAATCCTGTAAATAGGATCGCGAAATAGAATCTGTAAAAAACAACATCATTAAAGAAAAGATCGTGATTTTAGAAAAATTCAGGAAGAAAACATCTAATTTGGATTATATATGACGAAGAAATACTAGTTACAAAATTTAATTACAAATTAAAATAAGAAATACCAACTATCATTGTGTTCTTCAACATAAATCAGTGATGTGGCACAACCTGATTGGTCCAAACAGCCGCACCAGATCCACATGCGGGTATTAATATTCAAGAGATGGAAAAAGCACCAACTATGTCTTAGCGCAGTTGTGAGACGATGCTTCACGCCCTCAGCGGCCAAGGTTCGAATCCTCACTACCGCGTCATTTTTATGTTATTTTGACGTGGCACAACATATAGTGTAAATTACATATATCAGAAACATCAATCATAAAACAAAACGTAGCTGAATGGTAGCTCATCCGTCTTTGCACAACAAGGTTGTGGGTTTGAATCGCCGCAGCTCCATTTTTTTACGGCCAGACCGGGGCTCTACAGCTCTAATTTTTTAGTGGCCAAGATGGGGCTGCCTCGGTGCGGCCGGCCGTGGCTTTGGCGCGGCAAGGCTGGGCCTGGGTGCGGACGGTTGGGGCCGGGTGTGGCCGGCCGGGGCTGGCTCGGGCGACTCCATTTTTTCGTGGCCAAATCGCGGCCGCTTCGGTTCAGCCGGCCGTGGCCATGGCGCGGCCGCATTGGGCCTTGTAGCCGCGATGGCTAGAGGTGCATACCGGACCGACCAAGTGATTTCAACTTGTTCTTACCGAACTCTCCCTAGACTACCAACATGAATAGGAATATGTTGTGACAGAATGGGGGTTCCGAAAGGCGGGCGTTTTTGGAATCGGACCGGAGGCCACGGTTTAAAGATGCTTTTAATGAGATTCGCTTTTTATCTTCATCTATCTTGTTTCGAGCTATAACATAAGCATGATCTAGATCCTCTAGATCGGTTATCTCTTGCTTTCTCTTTGTACCTCTTTAGTAGATTAGATTAGATTAGTTTTCTTGATGATATCTTAGATTAGATGCAACTTGGTTCTTCAATAGATAGCTTTCCTTGCTTTACAAGATTGAATCCTTGCACTGCACATTGTTCCACAGATTCGATACCTTGGGTTTACCACTCGAGGGAAGAAGGGTCCCTTGACTACGACGGGGGATTTGTCCGCTTGCAAATCCATATGAACTTTGATACAATAATCTACCGTCAACAAGCCCCTTTTTCTGGCGCCGTTGCCAGGGAACAAGCAATCAAGATCCGATCTAGTATCACTTATTTTTTTCAGTTTTTTCTTTCGATTTTCTTTTGCATCTCTTAACTTTGGTCATCCTCAAAAATAGAAACAAAATCAATCTAATCTAGTTTTTTATTAGCCCTAATTTTTCTTTTTTTATATTTTTGTTTTTGCTAACCCTAACCGGAGATGGTTGGCTACCTCTCCAAGAATCTCCAAGGGAATCACCACCTCCAAGTCCAAAGGAAGATCAACATCAACCGCCACCCAGGGGAGAATAACCACAACCGGAGTGCAAGATCGAGCTATGCGCCCCGGACATCGTTGATCTACCTATCATAAACCTTCAAGACGCCGGAAGGCCGTTCAAGATCAACATCTCGACTATCCGCATGACGATTGCGAGAGCTTTGGAGCGTTTCAATGAATACATACGAGCCGAATTCTTTGAGTGGCATATCGGTTTGCTTCAAAGGAGGATGGAGAAGATGGAGATAGAGAAAGAAGCTCAACACCTAAAGGTTACCAAGGCAAGATCCACATGCGAGGAGTGTGAGGAGTACGACCATGTCCAAGATCAACGAGGACGTCCTCACTAAGTTCGAGGCTATGGAGAAAAATATTGAAGAATTTAGATGGCAAGGTGACGGAGGTCGGAAGCTCTATACGTGAAGTGTTCATCGTGATGAACATGCTAGAGACGCAAGTGGGACAACTTGTCGGGCGCCCGATGGGTAACAAAGGAGAATTTCCGAGGCAACCCAAGGTCCCAAGATGGCGAAGGCTACTCAAACTCATTCGGGAGAGATGGAGGATCACACTAAGGAGACCATGAAGATCACGACCGAAGGACCGGTTTGAGATGTCGAGCCACTACATGAAGGGAGTTGTTGCATCCGTCAAGACCAAAGGACAAAGCCAGCCTGTGAAGACCAAAAAAATGACTAAGCCGAAGAATACGCCCGCGCCCAAGATGGTGCGGAAGTGGGTACCCAAGATTGCAACTCCCGCAAAGAGCGTTGATCCGAAGTAATCAAGTGAAGAAGTATAGCCATGGACTATAAACAAAGCGCTAGGTGGGAGGCAACCCGTTTCGTCGAGTCAAGAATAAGCTACCGACAGGACAACCCGATTCCAGGTTTTCCAAATCTTTTCAAGTAATTTAGTTTTAAATTTTAATACGCAAAACATTGGACTTAGAATGTTTGAATAACATTAGAGACATAATTCTTGGTTGATTATTTTGTGTTGATCATAAACTCTTTACATGAACCATCCTATGTGTTTGTTTGCTTCTTTTCGAGAAACCACTACCAAATAAATTCAGAACCTAACTCAACCATTCATCCTCTTTATGATGTTGTGGTTGACTTGTTTTTCATGCTAAAAACACACGAGTAGAGCCACGACTTGTATCTAGATGTTATTTAAATTTCAGCACGTGGTAGGACTCGCGTGAACCTAGAAACTTAACTTTTGGTTGTTGTAAAAAATCTATATCCCTGGTTTCGCTAAGATTGGAATTTTGCTGAGCCTCATTTAATTTTATTTCATTCAAAATTTGTCTCATCTAACCAAAATTAGAACCTAAACCTATGCCCCCATGATCAAGCCGGGAAAAGTTTGCTCTCAACCAATGAAGGCAAACGATACCGTTGAGACCAACATAAAAGTAGTTTGGAAATATTTTCGACTTACATTTATTTTTAATACTTTAAAAACTTCTCTAAATTTATATTTAATAGCTCTGATTTTATCTTTTATTTTCAAAATTAGAGGAATACTTAGCATTAAAACATGCTTAGAGGGAGGCAATCTAGTTAACCTAACCATACATGCACCATGATGCTTCATGGGATGCCCCCCCCAACATCTTTTATCAAACCACATGCAAAGTACAAGCATGGGGGGCAGCTAGGGCTTTATTTTGCAGGAATATCATGGAGGCATGTGAGGCAAGAGAGCATTGAAGGGACTCAAAGCGAAAAAATCAAGTGGAAGGAATCATAATGCAAGCGAAGGAGTGGACGAGAACGTTTGGAAGGTGCACACGGTCACGAAGCAATATGAGTGCGCTAGAGAAGAATCGAGCCAAGAGGATGAGAGAGGTAAGTCTCCCATCCTGCTCTTTGTTCGTGTGCTCTAGTTTGTAGTCCGGAACCACCTTAGACTTAGCCATCCACCTCGTTTGTTTCGTGCAACAAAACACATCCTAATTCCACTCAAAGTTCAAACTCCAAAATAATATTTGTGTACCTTGTTACCGGTTGAAAACCCCGGATATATGTTTGTGAGGGAGAGTGCTGCAACCATGGAAGAAACCTACAAGCTTTTTCACCAAGGAAGAAGGGATCATTGTCGTCTAAGCCATCATCGACAACCTCTTCGAGGAGGTGCTCGGTTTCCGAGTATCCTCGGAGTATTGAGGAGGACACGGTACCGCCGAGGAGGAACCACACTCTTCTCCTCGGTGGCATGAGGGCCACACGAAACTCGTATGAGGTTCACCAGACCTCAAGGACATATGGAGGAGCCGCCCGTCCGACCTCACCACTCGACACGATCATCGGCTCCACCATACGCTCCACTGTATTCCGAGGGGTTTGACATCATGATGGAGGTGGAGGAGGAGAAGCTCGCTCGCCTTGAGTAGAGGCTTGTTGCGAACGTCGACTTCGACAACCAAGCTCTCCACATATTGGGTTTTCATACGGGACACCGAGGTTGGGTGCAATTCTGTAACACCCACAAGGAATTTTCCTAAGAAATTCTCATGACCATGGCACATATCCTTGATGAAGGAGTGATGAGTCTCTCATTCCGTTTGGAGAGAGCCATTCGCACCAGGAGGCCATCCACAAACTAGAGAGAGAGGAGGGAGATCTCCGGAGGGAGATCAACCACCTCGAAGGAAGCACCCACAAGTGGAGAAGAAGGAAGACACCGTCGAAAGGGTAACCGTGATCAATGGTGCTATGTCTAGCACCTTGATGGGTTAATCTCCTTATTCATCCATGGGTTGTAATCGATCTTGAGATGTAATCATACTTTGTTGGATTATCTATCTATCATCTTGTGTTGAATATACTTTATTGCTTAAGGTTAGCTACCATGCCATAAAGGGAGTAGAGCTCCAATGCTTCCTTGGATCCATTCAATACGTCGTGTCCATCATAGGTCTAGTCATGAATACTTTCACGTAGTGAGTATGAGAGGAGGGAAAGGGCGAAACCATGGTCACAACCCCCGATAGATTAGATTGGTTTTCATGTTCATAACGATTGCATGTTCTAGTATCGCAGACCCATGGGCAAGTTTCTCCAATCTTGATTGAACAAGCGGTTCCCTATGTATTAGGGAATAGCTCAGTTTTCAAAAGGGAGCCTCAGAACAAGTGTATGTGCATGGAGGCACATTGGAAGGTTTTTGGAGTATGATCGCGGGAGAAGACCATCAACGAAGAAATACTATCTGGAACCCCATCATCCATGTGTTTCACTGCAAAAGGATTTGGGGAGAATGAGAGAAACAAAGGTAACCGACACAGAGTTGAGTTGGCTTTACTCGGCTTTGATTGCCAGGCAGCCAATCGACCCCACTCACCTATGATCAACTGGTGGTGTTGTGAGCAACATCGAGTTCGAGAGATATTGGTTCGGGGTGTTACCTCTCTATGTTGGCTATCTCTTTGAGACCGGTTATTACAAGGAACTCGAATCATCTCCTACTCGGGACTTCCCTAGATTGAATATTTGAAGCAAGGCAAGAATATAAGTGGAGATGAGACAGGAGGCTTCAAAGTGGCCAAAGTAAGCTTACCTCTTCCGGATGAAAGATTAAGACTTTCTCTTGAGAGGAAAGAAGATTGGTTAGATGAAGGATTCTTGTGCCGGCGAAGAAAAATAAAAGAGAAGGATTATAGGAGAAGGATCTTCTATGGCCCAAGAAGGAGGTGCACAACAAAATTATGTGCCACCATTGGAGGAATTCCGGTGCTGCCAAGTTACTACGGTGGCGTACCAATGCAAGCATGGGGGAGTGGTGCAGCCATAACCCCCACCAAATTTTGCGGTGCCCAACGTAGACTTTGCGGAGCCATATGCACACCTTCCTCAACCACAACAAAATGCGGCCATCGTTGGAGGATACGCTGCAAGGAACATGCAAAATATTGCAGCCATCCTAAGCAATGCAAACCAACTGGGTGAAGGAAATACAAACATCGCTTATGCGCTTGGACACCGTCACTTAGCACCGTCATACAATACATAAGAGAAGCGGTGCAATCCTATTATGAGTAAGGGTACAACAATCAAGACTATCAATATCAACCACCGGCGGAAGATTAGAGAGAGGAGGAGCTTTAGTTATCTTTCCGTTACCCCCTTTTCTTTAATTTTCAGATTGTATGCGCCTTTGTATGCGTAGTTTTTTCAGCTTTTACTTTAATTTTACTTTAATTTTCAGCATGTGTGTTAGTGTTTATTTTCATCATGAATAAAGTCACCACTAAGTTTTTACCATTAGTAAAGTTACAAAGTTTGTGTCATGCTGATATATGATTATAATTGCCGCTTTGTTTATCTTTGTAATTGTTTTATGTATGTTTAAGCTAATGCTCTCTTAAAATACAATTCTGAATTTATCTAAATGCTAGCTTAATCTTTAGTGGAGGTTATGATAAAAATAAAGACTCATAGTGTTTTATGTGCTCTCATGTTTTAGATGGATTAAAGATGATTTATTTCTGTTCTTAAAAGTAATGCTAACCTTGTCATAAATACCACTTGCATGTTGCTCTACCTATCCAGAGCCATATAAATATTTGAGTGAAAAAACTTAGTATACAAGGTTTATTTTTGGGTGAGTTATTTCAGGCCTTGATTTCTCTGGCCCGATACTAAGAAGCTGGTCATTCCGTTTTTGCGTATCTATCTTTTTGCTAGCCTTTCTATCCGTGCATTGTGTATCCCCACATCAGAGACCTCACAAACCTCGCCGGATATCCACCCTTAAAACAAAATATCATCTTTTGTGATTACCTCCTTGACCACAACCTATCGTTGAGAATGGATCATCAATTCAAGGAAGATCGATGGTGCCAAGATTGAAGATTTCAAGTATCTTTCCGAAGGAAAAGTATTTCCGGTACCTACCTTATCTCTATCACCTCTTTGCCCGAGGACGAGCAACGTCTAAGCATGGGGGAGGAGGTAGGTACAATGCAATTTTAGAGTTCAAGGGGAGCAAATAAAAAAATTTGATGAGAAAGAAAAAAATGAGAAAAATAGAAATAAAGAAAAATATATGTATGAGAAAAAAAGAAATGAAAAAAAATATGAGTATGTATGATATAAAAATAAAATAAAGTGAACTCCCCGATTGTCTAAAGTGCATTAGGAATTTCAAGGACTCAAGATTAAAGAATCCAAACTCATTTTCCAACCATGTGCAATCCAATAACGAGGACTTCCATTGTGCCTCGGGATCACTCTTTGCCATTTGCACATGTCCACCTATCTCAAGTGTGTGTATTTTTCTCTTCCCATCCTTGATTGAACATTATTTTCCAATGACCTTTTAGACGAGTCTCGGTAAGACCATGAGAAGATTGTCTTGTTTTGACAACATCTCATTTATAATATCTTGGTAGGACTAAACTTTCCCAAAAAGCTCCATATAAAGCCTACCACATATATATGTTATGAGAGGGAAAGGAGTAGAATAAATAGGCTTGAGACACAAGTTGAGATGAGAGTTCATGAGCAAGATGCAAGGTGGTTTAAATTTTTGAACTTGGTTTAGCTATTTTTCATCTCGTTCTTTATTTCAAAATTTTTGAGATCTATTTGAATTTTGGGAGCATGTTAATACTTGTGGAATAAGCTTAATTAAATATCTACCCTCCATAGGGATGAAGGCTAGTACATTATGAAACTTTAACGAACTAAACTTTTGAGAGCATTATGTTTTCTCGTGTATGATTAAGTGCAAGGTTTAAACAATGAAGGGCAACGATGATATCCATCGTAGGCTTACTCGAGGACGAGCAAGATATAAGCATGGGGGAGTTGTTGACGGTGAAATTCCGTCAACCTAGCCATGATTTTACCTTCGGTGTTGGCATGAATTTTATATCTTATCCATTGGTACTAACCCCCGTGTTATAACAAGTTCACTTGTGCATGTTGGTTTTGGAGTTTAGTGTTTATGCACGGTTTTAGCATTGAAACCAAGACTTTCGGGATAAATTCATTAAGCACCTCATGACAAGACCTTGAAGCCCGATACAAGCCAAGCAATGAAGTGAACACGACTCCAAGAAGCCCAAGGACCAAGCCCGAGAAGATGACAAACTCCGAGGACCTAGCTAGAAAAGTGCCGAATCTTGCGAGACAAGGAGCTTGGTCCAATTCGGAGAGAAACTGATGACAAGGGCCCACATGCAGAAGGGGGGTGGATATAGAAGACTCAGGAAGCAACACCGGGCGAAGGAGGCCACGAACTGGGCCGAAGTGGGCCCAGGCCGGTCGGCCCAGGCTAGTCGGCCCAACCCATTTCGAGGCCCAGTCGGCCCGCCTTTGACCTAGATGCATCTTATTTATAGCCCCTGACCGAGAGCCACGCATCAATCAATTCATCATCCGCCGCCGAGGAGCAGAGAAGCTTGAGGGACACCATCTTGGAGATGAGGGTCATGCTAGTTGTCTAGGGTCTCCCTAGCCAACGTGGGAACCTCCGTCGGAGCTCCGGAGCAAGGATCAAGATCGAGGTAGGATCCTGGTGGTGATCTTGTTCATGTAATCATTCATGGTGAAGTTTTTATAGTGAATCCGATTTCTAGTGATCAATTGCCTTCTCGATGATTTTGTTTTCTCTTTGGTATTGCTTCTTCCCCAATCTATACTTAAGATAGATTGCTTAGGTTGCTCTTGTTGCCGCGGTGGCTAGAGGTGCATACCAGACCGACCAAGTGATTTCAACTTGTTTTTATCGAACTCGCCCTAGACTACCCACACGAATAGGAATACGTTCTGACAGAACGGGGGTTCCGAAAAGCGGGCGTTTTCGAAATCGGACCGGAGGCCACGGTTTAAGGATGCTTTTAATGAGATTCGCTTTTCTAGCTTCATCTATCTTGTTTGGAGCTACAACATAAGCATGATCTAGATTTTCTAGATCGATTATCTCTTGCTTTCTCTTGCTACCTCTTTAGTAGATTAGATTAGATTAGTTTTCTTGATGAAATCTTAGATTAGATGCAACTTGATTCTTCAATAGATAGCTTTCCATGCTTTACTAGATTGAATCCTTGCGCTGCATATTGTTCCACGGATTCGATACCTTGGGTTCACCACTCAAGGGAAGAAGGGTCCCTTGACTACGACGGGGGATTTGTCCGCCTGCAAATCCATATGAACTTTGATACGATAATCTACCGTCAACAATCCCTCAATGGTAGGCATCTACACGTAAACACAATAAATGAAGATTATTATGCATTACCATCAGGACCACAATTTGCACATACATAGTTGTGTACAAACAAGAGGCTTACATCTTCAGAATTCGTCCAGTACCTCCCATTATTTCTCAAAACCTCACACACCTAATATCCACATAGCACACTACCAGGAGGTTATTTGTAGCACTGCAAACAAATAAAAAAATGATCAATACTAATTAAGAGAAGTGTACAACTCTGATAAAAGTGATTGGTACTTATTAATAGAAGTGTTCTTATCCATTTGGCATGTCGTATCACCAATTTTTTCTTCTTGTGTTGCCCACTGTTGACTATGTATAGCCTATACGCACTTTAAGGATACAAAGACATAAGTTAGTATGCAATTTGAAATATAGCCGATACATGCATTAGTGATTATATATTGAACTTAGTTGTCTTACTTTCTTGTAATCTCAATAATTTTCTTGTAAGTAGCCTCTGAATAGTGTAATGACTCGAAGACCACCATAGTTCCCAACTTCGGACACATGTGAAAGCAAATGAAATGATCACTGCATAAAATTAAAATAATTAATATAAATAGACTAAAAATAAAAGCAAATGATGAAATAGTTATTTAAAGGATCTTACTCAAATTTGTAAGCAAACTTGATAGAATCCTTATGTTGGTTTTTCCTCATTACCCTTGCAATGTATAGAGACACCTCACGAAGTTTAGCTTTCTCGTAACCCTTTGGTAATTCTTCTTTCTCTTTTGGTGTCTTTGCTTCTTACTCTATTTACTTTCCTAGACGATCAGACGCTTGCATCCTGCCAAAAGTTTACTTAGGATTGTAATAACAATACATATGGAATTGAATAGATTTGGATGTCACATAGGGATGTTGACTTACATGGACCAAATGGTGACGAGATTGATGTCGAGTTTGTCACGACGGAACATCGCATGCAAATCGGGGAAATCGATTGCAACCTTCCGTTCTAAAGAGCTACTAAACACCCATTTCGGGACATTGGTGGTGATAGTGTGAATGCCTTGCTTCATGGCGTGGATGATCCAAGTATGCAGCCTCATCAATTCTGACGGCCCTTCATTCAGTTGCCACCTAAACAAGAATGGTTTGCCATGCTCATACTTGTCTGGTACCTCATTTGACGAAAACATACTTATGTGCTCCTCCTTTTGTTTTTTGAAAAGTGGTGCGGGTTAAAGATTTTTCATCTGGTACCTTCTTGAGTACTTGAACATTAGGTGATTCTTTACCGGATTCTGGAGCCCGTTTAGGTTTATTCTTTAGTACTTTCAAGAACAAGTCAACATCATATGATTTCGTCTTTGGTTCATAGGAGTTTATCATCCGGTGTATTGTTGGCATCTTGGTTGCTGGAGGAGGAGATGGTGGTCTTGGACATGGCAGAGGATATGGTGGTCTTGGAACAAATTTCTGTGATGATGCCCCTGCCCCTGCCCCTGCACCTTCCCTTGATGGCAGAGGAGTTTGTGGCATGTTGTTGTCATTATTGTTAACTCCCTACTCCACAACCAGCATAGGTTGTTCTGTGTTCCCGACGTCTACAACATCTTTGAAGGTCATGCTGTTGTCATTGTTACCTCCATGTTCCCCACCGATCATGTACTCGACCATTGTAGTATCTGGATCCTGGGGGGGGTACTCGTTCTTGGCTAGGTTGAAAGGGACTTGGCGATGTGTTAAGTACGATATCTCGACGATGCCACAATATGTATTGGTTCCTCGCATCACCGAGAAGCTCAATCTCGCACGACTCATCAGAAACCGAAACAACTTGAACCCATGCGTACTCTGGCGGTGGTGGATTCGGAAACACATAACCCGTTAGTGCCATGGCTGTCCCAACTTCTTGAAACTTATCTAGTTTTCTTCCATATGGAATAACCAACTTGCATGGTGTATCCTCTACAATGTCATCCACAAGATGCTTGGCGTTAGCAAAAGAACCAACACTACTTGGAGTCGGGATGGCTCCGATCTGGGCAAGCATCAAGTTTGGAAGAACCTGTCTAGAAACACCAGATATTACATTCTCTGCACTAGGCCCAACAGAAACTTGCTGTTGTTGTATAAAGAAGCCTATCAACTCTTGCTTGGCGATTTCTCTCATCTTGTCTTCAAGCTGCTTCTTATAACGGTCCCGCTTCTTATAACTTGATCATTGTTCACGAAATGCTTTACCCCGGGGCAAGGTAGAAGAAATCCCTTGAACACAGCCAGAGTGCTGAGTCGTTCCGATCGCGGCGGTTAGCGTATCTTTCTCGCTGTTGGGCATGAAAAGACCATCTTTTGCATTTCTGCAAGTCCTTCCAGCTTCTGATGAATTTGTTTTGTTGAGGGCTTATGGAATGAAACATTGCGGTCAAGTGCTATAGCTGGAACTCGAGCAAGGATCAAATTCCTACTACGCTCATCCATGCCTTCAAACAAAGCTGGTAAACCAACTACCCTCCTTTCTTCTTCCTCCTTCCTACATTTTGCCATTTTGGTAGCATATCCTCCCGAACCCAAGCGATTGGGGTTCTCAGCAGCTTTCATAGCCTTCTCCTTTTGTTGGACACTCAGAGCTACTACTTCTGCCATCTTCTTCTGATCTATGAATTCTTCCGAGACTGCAAGAGGAATGCTACCATACACATCCCTAGCATCCTTGCCTTTCTGGACAAATTCAGTATTAAGTGTAGACCTCCAATTCCTAAGAGCTCTTCCACAGAGGCCCTCAGCAAAAGTTCTACCTGCATTTTCTGTACCTTCCAGATAAACAAACTTTTCTTTCACTTTGGCCCATAATACATCCTTTGTAGCCTTAGGCACTGTCTTCCAATTACTAATTGTGATCCAAGACCCCAATTGGTCTTTGACAATTGCACCGACAATGTTACGAAACCTAGCAACTATCCCCTTAGGTTCAATGGGCTCACCTTTGTCACCGATCCGTTCTATCACAAGTTGTCCTATTTCAGGGATCTGGTTTCTTCTTCTATGACCACGTTTCCTTTTCAGGTTACTAGAAGTAGTAGTACCCGAAGGTTGTGGTTCTGAAATGACTTCTACCTCTTGTGCAAGAATGTTAGATGCTCTACGACGTCGTGGCGGGGATCGCTCATTGTTCTACACATAAAACACTATTTTAAGTATATCTTTATTTCAAAAACAAACATTAATTTGAGTGAATGTTCATGCAAACCTCATTATCGCTTGGTTCGTAATCAACATCATCGTCTTCGGGACGCCTATGAGGTCGTGGTTCACTTGGTTCGTACTCAGAGGGAGTTTCATAGTCTCCAATTATAGCACTATCACTAGATTCCTCCTAACCAGATTCTTCACTATTAACATTTGATCATAGATAATTTATAATTCCTCCATATTTTTTACAATTGATCATAGATAATTTACAATTCCATAGTCCATATTTATACAACAATCCATAGTCCATATTTATACAACGAAACTAATTATATTAAATCCATAGCCCATTTTTATATAATAAAACTATTTACAAATTATACACAATCCATACACCATACTTATAATAAATCTATTTATACACAATGCATAGTCCATTTTTATATAATAAATCTATTTATCCACAATCCATAATCCATATTTATACAACAAAAGTAATTAAGTTAAATCCATAGTCCATATTTATATAATAAATCTATTTAAAAATTATACACAATCCATTTTTATAAAATAAATCTATTTATCCACAATCCATAGTCCATAATTAAAAATTCTACACATGTAATTGGATTTTGAAAAAAGAAAAAAAAACTGAGCCGGGGCGGTCGTCGCTGCGCCGCTGGCTCCATCCCCAGCCTCCATGCGTCCCGAGGAGATGAAGGGATGAGATGAGGCGTCGGTGGCGAGCGGGGGCGGCGGGGGCCGTCGGCGGCGGCGGCGGAGCCGTCGGCGACGGTTCTCGGGCGGCGGTTGAGGAAGCGGCCCGCGGGGAGGAAGATGTCATCCTGCTAGGGGGAAGGGGCGGCGGTGCTCGGGGAGGAGGTCGGTGGTCGGTAGGGCGCCTGCAGACGACGGCGTGGCGGCGGTTCACGGAGAAGGGGCAGGCCCTAGTGGAAGACGGCGGCGGTCCATGGGGACAAGGGGCGGGGACCTCGCGGACGACGGCAGGGCGCTCGTGGAGGTCAGCGGGGCACTCCTGGAGGACGCGCGGGGTGGTCGGAGCGGCGGTGGCGGTTGGGGAGGACAGCGGCGCTCGGTGGGAAATTTTTGCAGCCTGACGGCGTCGTTTCATTTCGCGCCCAGACTTAGAAAATGTTCAGAGCCCGGTCGGTATATATAAAGGGAAGCAACACTGGCGGGCTACATTACACAACCGCCAGTGGTGAACATTAGCACAGGCGGGCAACTTAAGAGACAGCAAGTGGTGAGAATCCGCAATGGCAGTTATCATAAGCGCCCGCCAGCACTGTGGTTGGCCAGAATTTGAACAAACTTTTCAAAATAGGAACATTTAACTAGGAGAAAACACCTCCTATACTTCAATTAATATACTTTCGGAGAATTTGGATGATTCACTTAGTTTTGAACATTTTTAGGCCAGGTTTTCAAATTTTCAGATTTTGGCAAACTACTGCGCTGGCGGTTGACTTATGATAACCGCCAGCGGTGTGTCTCACTGCTAGTGGTCTCTTAAGATGCCCGCCAGCATACTGTTTTTCCATTATTTGCAAATTTTGAAACATGGGCTTAAATTGTTCAACATTTTCATTGAAACTTCCCAAGGTATCATAAAATATTTGAATTTAAGTATAGGGGGTGTGTTTCTTGTAAAATAAGTCCTAGTTAGAAAAGGTTAGTTCAAATGGGACTCTAGGTTCATACACCTAATGAGTTATAGGTTGTTTGACCCTAGAGTCTCATTTGAACTAACCTTTTCAAATGCAAACCTTTTCTTATGACAAAACACCTCCTATACATAAATTCAATATTTTATGATAATTTTGGAAGTTTCAAAGAATTTTGAACATTTTCAGGCCAGGATTTCGAAGTTTCAGATTTTGACAAACCACTGTGCTGGCGGTTAACTTATGATAACCACTAGTGGTGTGTCTCACCGTTGGTAGTCTCTTAAGATGCCCGCCAGTATAGTGTTTTTCCATAATTTGCAAAATTTGAAACCATGGCTTAAATTGTTCAAATTTCATTGAAACTTCCCAAAATATCATAAAATATTTGAATTTAAGTATAGGAGGAGAGTCTCATTTCATCGAAACATCCAAAACTCTCCTAAATTGATTGAAAGTCTTACAACAACACTAATTATATAAAGTCGTACAAGTGATACATCAAGCCCGACTAATAAGAAGTGCAAGTTTATCCATTAACAATTCTCCCTTCACAATCTATACGTAACCATGGCTTCTCCGATTTAGGAATGCTAGCTTCAATTTTTTTATTCTTTTCTCATGATCTTTGAACAAGACTAGTTCCTCAAACTGATTGTAATCCTCAACATCAATTACACCTTCTACTCCTAGAATTCTTTGTTTTCCGGAGATGGCAATGTGCTTCTTCACATTCATAGGATCAGCTATGTAGAAAACTTGTGCAACATGCTCAGCGAGTACCCATGGATCATCTTTGTAACCTACATTGGCAAGGTCTACAAGTGTTAATCCATAATTGTCATCTGTGACGCCATTCGGGTGTTTGACCCATTGGCACCGAAACATAGGGAACCTGATATTCTCTCCCTAGTCAAGTTCCCATATTTCCTCTATGAACCCGTAGTAAGTGATGTTGTTTCCGGATTTATCAATTGCATCTATGCGAACACCACTATTTTGATAGGCGACACTCTTGTTGTCTTTCGCCTTCGTATAGTAGGTGTACCCATTAATTTCGTATGCTTGCCATGAGGTCACATTGCTTGATGAACCAGCCACCAACTTGGTGAATGTAATTTCCTTGAAATAGATGTCCATGTTCCTTTAACCATGATGGGAAACGACGCTTTTGCACTTTGATGACCCAATCCTCGGCCGGACTATCATTTTCTTCACGAATCTCATTTTCGTGTTGCACGATAAATGGCTCCACTATTGCAAGTTGTTGTAGAACACTAGCATGTGCTTTCTCCAGTTGTTGGCTGTCCTCGTCAATGAATCTTTTCCTTCCAATGATCCCATTCCCTGACAATCTGCCTTCGTGTCAAGATTCCAGTGATCGATTGCTCCCTTATCTTTTATGTAGTCTATGCAACAATCAACACTCTCTTATGTATGGTAGCTCACAATCATGCTTCCCTTTGGAAATGCATTGTTTATTATGTATCCATTGTTAATCGACATGAACCGTTCGTATGTCCACATCTGATGAAAGTACATTGATGTTCCATGATATCAAAAAATGACATAAACAGCTGAAGCCTTGCCAACTCTATACAATCTACCACTTTTTGCGAAATGACGTTGAAAAGTAGCACATCCTTGTGATGACCATCTTAAGGAATACTGGTTTGATAGCTCGGATCACAATTGCGAGAAAAATAGTAATCATCACATGACAATCATCAGAGTTATAACCAGTAAGCGTCATGTCCTTCAACGAGACCAATGATCGGATGTTGGATGAGAATCCGGTTGGCACTTTCAGCCCACACAAGCATTTGCAGATAGCCAACCTCTCATGTTGTGTTAAGTTGTAGCTAGTAGGTGGAAGGTACTGCTTACCATTAGGACGTGGATGTGGGTGGAGTTCTTGCCTTATTGTTAGGTCAACAAAATCCTTACACGACTTCAGTCCATCCTTTACCATTCTTGTTAAGCCTAAGAATCCCATTGTGCTTTCAAACACATTCTTCTGAAGATGCATCCCATCGATGGCATGGCGCATGTCAAATCTTCCCAGTATGACAAGTACTTAAAAAATATAGACTTCTTGAAAGGCACGTCAATGTTTTCTATAGTTTCAGCCTCCTTCCTTCCCCTTTTTGAATTATCATCGGCATCGCCTTTTGACTTCTTACCAAGTTTGAACTTGACCTTCTGGCACATTTCAAATATGGTTCTACCGGTGGCCGGTTGTGGGGCAAAGGAGTCTTTCTCAATATTTTGATCAAAAGAGTCTGCCATCTTACGGTACATCTGAGTCCTTAGTAGCTAGCGTCTATGCCCCATATACACTGTCTTCTGAGATCCTTTCAGGTACAAAAATATTGTACCATTCAAACAAACTACACAACCTGTTTTTTTCTTTTTTATGACTAGACAAAGAAAATAGGCAGGGTAATCATTAATGGTAACAAAGATAATTGCCTTAAGTGCGAATGTCTCCCTTCTGTACTCATCCCACATTTCAACCCCATGTTTCCAAAACTTCTCCATTTCTTCCATCAATGGCTCCAGGAAGATATCTATATCAACAACAAGTTGCTTCGGTCCATGGATTAGAATGGTAAGCAAAAGGAACTTTCTCTTGTGGCATAGCCAGGGGGAGGTTGTATATGGTCATCAACACTGCCCATGTGTTGTGCGTGTTGCGTCTTTCACCAAATGGATTCATACCATCTATACTTAACGCGAACCCTATATTTCTTTTTCTTCTCTAAACACTTTGTGCTTGGAATCAAAGGTCCTACACTGCCGAGCATCTGAAGGATGTCGAAGCTTCCCATCAGACTTCTCTAGGCGATCTACGTGTCAAGTCATTAGTTCAGCAGTCTTTGGGTTCGAGAACAATCGCTTCAGACGATCCTCCACCGGCAAGTACCACATCACCAATGTAGGGACTTTATGTTGACTAGCAGTGTTAGTACCAATACAATACTCCTCCCACCTTCCTCTTCGCGCCTATAGATGCAATACCTGTTCCACAGCAAAATCGGCATTAATTTTGTAACGACTAGCATCGCAATTTAGACTATTCTCCAGTTCTGCATAGCCATCGTGGTACAATATGCAATGGTTCCAACACGTGTGTATTCTTTGCACTCACATATTCAATGGGTTGATAATCTTCTTTGTTTAATATGTGTTTCGTGGGACCAGGTTAGGCTTCGGGAGTAGATTGGCCAACAAAGTAAGGAGTTCGTTAAAACTATTGTCCGACCATCCGATTTTTGCCTTCACATTCAGAAGATGGAGCATGAAACGCAACACGGTTCACTCCTTCCCACAACCCTCATACATACGGTCCTTTGCTGCCTTTAGTGTTTCAAAATTTTCTAACCCTTTAGCACTCCCTAGCAACACCTCTGGTGCAATGTGGCGCAACATTTCCTCCATATCAACATCACATTCCTCGTCCACCTTTAGTGCATCTGTTTGATCATCATTTTGATCTTCGTAGCCAAAAGCATCATCAAGCATGGCATGATCATTTTTATCTGCATCTTCATCACCCAGTTCATAATACCTAGTGCCGATGTCTGCATTGTTGAAAGTACTTTTGCTTCACCATGGTGGGATCCAGTTTTGTATCCTTTCACAAAACCACATTTTATCAAATGCATCTTGATGGCATTAATATCTACCCACACAATTTTGTTGCAACAATCACGACATGTACAATGTATTTGCTTTGTCCAAGAAATTTGGGCATGCTTCTACGCAACCCCGAGAAAGTTTGTTAACTCTGTCAAGAATGTAGACGAATTTCTCCGTATGCCATACATCCATGCTCTATGATCCATCTTAAATAACCTATAAAAAATAATTCTATTATAAACTCAAATATAATCAAAACTTAATTCTACAATTTCAAACTTAATTGTAACTTGCATCATTTAATATGTAAAAAACGGAAACAAAACTAAATTTTGTAATTTTAATTAATGAAGCTAATAATTTTAATGACCAACTAATAACTTATATAATTTAATATGTTAACTTGCTTCTATAATTGCAATAATTATATTATGAACATTTAAATATTTTGCATTGACAAACTAATCATTTAAATATAAAGCTATTTTAAAAAAATAAATCTCTAAATCAATATCTCTTCACTCCCCTCTCTCTCCTAGCTAACCCTTGGTCTAGATCTAGATCTCTATCCACATAGAAATCATGAATAAAAGGAGAAAACTAATGTTAAAATAGCACAAACTCACCTTATATAGCCACCTTGTCTAAGAAAATCAAGAGCAAAACCTCCCCCCCTATATTTATAGAAGGCACAGTGCTGGTGAGTGGCATAAGGCAACTGCCAGTAGTAATCTTTGTGCTGGCGGTCAGCTTAAGCCACCCGCCAGCACTAATATCTCTCTTGGCGGGCTCTTAAGACAACCACCAGCACACTTGTCTGAATAACTCCAGACAGAATGGTTTGACTCAACCACTCACTAACTCACACACTTGCTCCCAACCCTAGCCGCCACCGCAAGCGGCCGCGAGCCCCGCCGCAGCCTCAACCGCCCCTCGCCCCGCCACTACCGCTCGTGAGCTTCGCCCGCGCGCCGCCCGTGTCCCACCACGGCCACTCGTGGGCTTCACCGCGCGCCGTCGTCGCAAGCCGCCGCCTCAGCCCCGCCAACTCGCGCGCCAGTAGCACCCGTGCGCTGCGGCCGCTGTCGCAGCTAGCTTGCAGTGGAGGAGGAGCACGAAGTGGCAAGCTATCGATCCAATCTTCTACCTCCAGTTCCTCGACCGATGTTGAGCAGCATCGTCGCCGCATGGCGAGCAGCTTCGCGGCGCCGGACCTTAGCCAAATCGTGCCCCTCCCCCTGCTGACATGCATGGACTGTCGACTCCGGTTTATTTGGTTCAAGACCAGGGCAAATAGCATCATCTAAGTGCCCAAACAACCACGCGGTTTGATTTTCATCTTCTGCCCTAATTTATTTGATTAGTACTAATTCGGGATTAGTGATTATTAGTTGATATAATTTTAGTAGGATTTGTTGATTATTATTGATTCGGTTGATAAAATATTAGTAGGATTTGTTGATTATTAGTGATTCGGTTAATATAGAATTATCCACATTTGTTGATTATTAATGATTCGGTTAATATAATTTTATGTCTATAGAATTATCCAATTTATTGATGGAAGTCACATTTGTTGTTTATTCTTGTAGGAGGACCCTAATTCACGTCAAGAAGTTTTTTTGGGAAAATCAACACCCCCACCATTTGAAAACATTTCACCCTCATTTGGTGCCGCCAAACTATCACACGTTCAGCAGTGTCGTTGCTGCACCACCACAAGCGGTACCAGAAGTGGCTCCACAACCATCTAGTGTTGTGTATCCGCAGGGGCAGGTGCAGGTGCTACAACCGACACCACAACCAATTTCTGAATTTATGGATCAGATGAATGAGATGAAGTGTGTCATTTCTGATATGAAGGTGGGGATTAGTGATTTGAAGATATTGAGTAATGAAATGAGGCTCGAAGTTGCAGACCATAGAGGGCAACTTAATGAAATTATGATGAACAATGACTATGGAAAGAAACACAAGAAAAATCAAGGGTTATGCATGCAAAGCACCATCCTCGCTGTTGTGGTAATGATAATAGGTTTAGTGCTTGGTAGTTATCTCACAGCCGGACTGTCTAAGAACTGAGTGAGGCAAGTTGTTTTGATTTGTGAGTGAGGCGCCTATTGTAGTGTGCTTTAATTTGTGTTGGTTTTAAGTGTGCTTTGAAACATTTGTCATCATGCATGTTGTTTATGTGGAATAAACCTTTCTAAGGTGATGTTTGTGTTGATATTTCAGTTAGAATTTGACTTGTTGGTGAATCAATTTGACTTGTATGTAGCATGTTGAACTACAGGTGACAGAAATAACAACCTCTATACAGATTCACTGTACTAGCGGGCGCTTATGCCGACCACCAGTAGTAATCAACAATGCTGGCGGGCGACATAAGCCAACCGCCCGTGCGCACCACTGTGCAGGAGGGTGCCAGTTACACCTGCCAGCACGCTAATTTTCTTGTGCCAGGACAAACCGTTTCTGGCCTAGTGGTATGAGAATTCTATTTATATAAGATATTTCCCATATAAATGCGCAAAGTTTGTCTAGTGATTGTGTGTCAAGATTTGCACCAATTTGAAAGTTCTTATGCAAATTATGTCAAATATTTTTAATAAATTTTAAAATTTATCCGGGTCTGAAAATATAAACAAATTATATCAAGTGTTTTTATCAAAATTCTTTTGTCCCATGAAATGATCATTGTAAAAATAACAGAGGCAAAGTCAAAGAATTCTTATAAAACAGAGGGCAAATCCCAAGGGCAAGGTTTCCATTTAATAGAGGAATTCACACCGTGAAGTTCACCTAATAGAATAGGAGAAAACTCAGTCTTCAGTTTCAATAATTTGATTTTTGGTATGTCAATGCATTTTAGGAAATTGAGTAACTATGACTGGAAATTCATTGAAGATAGATCTGAAAAGATACTAATGGATGGAAATGCAATTTACGATGGCTATGAGGTAGACTTTGTTTGATCATTTACTCCCTCCGTCCTGAAATATAAGGCATTCTAGGATTTTTAGGACAGATTAAAGAGGCGGGAAAATGTCACATATGCCCTTAGCCAATGATAATTAAAGGTAGGTTTTTTAGTTAACAAGTGCAATATTTGGCAAGTCTTTAATTAAGTTGATTGGGTACTTGACAAAAATTTCTAATGTGCCTTATATTTGGGGACAAATTTTGAACCATTGAATGCCTTATATTTTAGGACGGAGGACTAAGTTCTATTTAGTTTATTATCAATGTTCATGATTTTCTTTTTTGAGTCCCCATTGGGAATTCTTAAGAAAATGGACTATTACTATAGGTCATGATTTTTTGCGCAGAATCATCAAAGTACTAAAAAAATACATACAAGTCAAATTGAATGATTTGCCAATTAAAAAGAAAAAGGGGGTTTGGATATGCAGAATCTGAAGTTATGAAATAAATGGATACTTATAAAGTTGTTATTTATGTTGTGCAACAAAGTTGACATTTGGCAAGAATTTTTAAGAAATAAATATCAAAAGAGCAGGATGCTAGGTCAGGTTATAAAGAAATAAGGAAACTAGCATTTTTCGGAGAGCCTTATGAGTGTGAAAGCCCATTTCCTTACCAATGGGAGATTTAGGTTGCGGGAAAGATCACAGATTAGCTTATGCAAGGACATGTGGCTGGCTAATTACTAGATGGTTAGCTCCCAATATTAATATTTGTATAACATCATCTGTAAAAGATACACTATATAGTTGTGGTAGTGTTAGTCAACAGGTTTAATATAATTTCTCATTTCGGAGAACTTTAGTGGGTGATTAACACTAAGTGTGAGACATGGCTACCCCTGGGTCCCCACCGACCAGGCTCGCGGCCGTCCCCGACAAGTGGGTCCGGCCTACCAGAAGACTCGCCGACCTGTCAGTGGACCCAACCGACCTAGTTGGCAGCTCACACGACCTCCTCAATACCTTCTAGAAGATTCCCCAGACGACCTAATCCAACATGACCTCAAGACTTGGCGTACAAGACAAGACAAGACCTCGGTGGACTTCGCCTAAAGCAGATCGACAGGATATGGCAAGATTTGTAACCTAGACTTAGGTCTCCTGGTCGTAACCGAACAGGAGTCTGGGAACCGACCTCATCCACTGGCCAATATAAGGCGCACGAGGCGATCCCCCTTGTAACTTCACCCCGACCAATCCCCAAGCAATCTACACCAACAACTGGACGTAGGGTATTACTCTCCGGAGGCCCGAACCAGTATAAACTCGCTGTGTTCTCTTTGTTCTGTGTACTCATTTGCGACCTTCGAGTTCTTAGCCTTAGACTCCTCCCCGCCGAACACACAAACCACTGGGATTAACACCCCCGTGGGCTGTCCAGATCTCACCATCTGACAGTTGGCGCGCCAGGTAGGGGTAGAGTCAAGGTTCTTCGTGCAACTCGATGGCTTCGACCAACAGCGTCATCTTTTCGGAGAGAATGGTGGGCTTCCTCGCCAACCCCTTCGACATCTGCTTTGGCTCGATGCTGACTACATCTACCACTCGAGCCGCCTGCCTCGTCATCGAAGGCAACACAGTCACCACCAACCAATAGATCGAAACAGATGTGTCGAAGAAAACCCACCCACCCACTCCTAGCGACCTGATCGCTGGGATCAATCGTGTCGGGGATATGATCTCTGATACAATCAGTCTGTGAGCACGTCAATCGTCCTTGCACGACTCCATCGACCTACAATATGCCTCTTGGCTTGCGTACTGCCGCTCACGTAGCATCCCGCTACATGAAGCGCAAGATTCAGATCAAATCTGGACAGTACCCTCAAGATCGTGGAAGCTACGGGAATCACCTTGACGAGCCCTGTCTTATCCACGAGAATCCAAGCACACCGCACGCAAGTGCCTTGTCCTCAAAAAGTTTCGTCGACCTCTTACCGCGGCTCATCGCCGCCGGTTGAACCAAGAATCGTCTCCAGACCGCCTTGCGTTCCAGGTCGCCCACACAACGATCTCCCAAAACTATCCGGGGGAAGAATTCGAAACCCTAGATCGCCAGATCTTGGTCGTCTCTGCAGATGTACCACCGCAAGACGGAGAAACAGACACGCAACATCAAGAGCGTGAAAACGCCAACGTCGCCCGAGCTATCTGACGACAACAAGAAGTCGCTGCCCAAGCTGCAGACCTCCAACCTGCCAATGTCGGATAGGTCAACGCCAATCCCGCGCAACAGTAGCACCACAGCAGCGACGCCATGACAATCCACCCGTGCCAACAGACTACGTGCGCGAGATCTCCTCCGGGACTTCGAGCGCAACGGACTTGACGTTTACAACTCGCCGCAGACCAATTTGGGAGCTGCCCTCGTGTCCTAAACCATCTTGAAGATTCTTCAGCGATCCGGCGCCTCTAAGCCAATGTCCGTGTTGCAGCTGCTCAGATCGAAGAAAGAGGCCCTGGATACAGTAGATTTGCGGCAAGTTTCTATTCCAGAAGCAGATCGGAGTGTCCTCGTCAGCGACGTCGTAGCCAGGGTCCCCTCGACCCGATGGCTGAAGAAGGAAGAGGCGAAAACGAAGTAATGTAGCCGGCTAATCCCGCTGCTAACGCTGCAGCCAATGCTCCAGCCAACTGAGCGGCTAATGCTCCAGCAAACGCCTCGGCTAATGCTGCCGGTAATGCCGCCAACAATGCAGCCAACGCTGCCAACATCCAGGGGAACCCCGCCCCAAATCCAAGATGAAACGCAAGAGCTCAGCCTCCTCCGGTCGAGGCCGATCGTGCAGAAGGCAGCCAACATCACCGCATAAGAGATGGAGTCGAGATAGGTCGGCGTGCAAACTACAACCGCGAGAATGGGGTCCCTGACGCCCTCGACGCCAACAACCCTATCCAAGCTACAGATCTCCGGATCATGCACGACCAGGAGATCTTACGACACGCCCAATACGACCAAGACAATGGCCCTCTCGACAACCTCTACGTTATCCCTGCTGATCATGCTCCATCAACAAGTCCGGGGGCGGTCAACAATTTCCCAGCTTTGTCATGATTTCTCCGGACGATCAGATACCCCAAAGACTTCAAGCCTTCAATTGAGAAGTACGACAGTCGCTCCGACCCAAGTACATGGCTCAAGATGTACAGTATAGCCACACGTGCCTCAGGAGGCAATGAAGACCACATGGCCGGATACTTTCCTCTCGTAATGGGCAAGACGCCACTTCTGTGGCTCGACAATATCCCAGCAGAATGCATCACCTCCTGGGCGACTTTGTCTCGCCTATTCACGACCAACTACCAGGCGACCTACAATTGTTCTGGCAATACTCACCACCTCGCTAGAGTATGGATGAGAAGAGACGAAACTCTCCGTGAGTACACCAACCGCTACTTTGAGAATCACAACACCCTCGCAGGTGTCAAAGACGACGACGTCATTGCATACTACAAAAAGGGAATCACTAATATCAAGTTGTTTGAGAAGATCCACGAAGTCGATGCCAAAACCATTGGTGACCTCAAGGCCTACGTCGACAAACTGGTTGACACTCAAGACGCGGTAATGCATTACTTCAATGGGGAAGACCACGACGACTGGAGCACTAGGTTGCGCAAGCGATCCGGTGAAGCCTACGTAACAGATCCACCAAGACCTTCCAACTTCCTTGAAGGTGACTTCAATATGGTCATGGACGACTAATGCCAGTTCTACTGCGACGCCAAGCATACCATGAGGGAATGCGAGCAGCTAAAGCGTGCCCTTGGGGTACCATCCACCTCCAAGAAGACTAGTAGCAACAATAATGACGACCGCAATGGTGGTCAACGCTTTGAGTATCGCAACCTTCGACCTGATCGACGAGATTACCGCGACCGCAGACCCTATCCTCGCAATGATGATAGGGATTGACGTGATTATTGCCGGGATTACCGCCACGATGACAGACGCGATGACTACCGTCGTGACGACCGCACTGATAAGCGTTGTAGAAGTGATCGTCGTGATGATCGCCACGACGACTGTCACAACGACCGGCACGACAATCGACGTCGCCAGGATGACCACAACTGCCAAGACAACAACTAAAAGGAGCGGACACCTCCGCCACCACCCAAAGGGGGCAACCCCAATAGTGCATTCCAGAAGGCCAACCGGCAAACCCGATCGAACGTCAGGGAGATCGGGCACATCAACACTGAAAATCCATGACCTCTACGGTGGTTTGAATCCCAATCACTTTATATAGAAAGGAACATTGGGTTCAGATTCCCGACCCCAGAACCTATCTGTTGATCGTCAACCCCATAGTCAACAGGGCCTGGTTGCCTATGACCCTCATCGACGGAGGCAGCAGCCTAAACATCATTTTCACAAAGACGCTACAGAAGATGGAGTTCGACTTGTCCAAAATGACTGCTTGTGATGAACCCTTCTACGGGGTCGTGCCCAGCAAGGCTGCATCCCCCATAGGTCGAGTATGACTGCCGGTCACCTTCGGCATGGAGGAGAACTTCAGAACAGAGTACCTGACGTTTGAAGTCGCGGACTTCCTCTCTTCATACCACGCCATCTTCAGACGACCTATGCTCGCCAAGTTTATGGCAATACCACATCACATTTACCTCATCATGAAGATGCCGGTGCCAAACGGAATTCTTTCCGTCCTCAGAGACATCATGGTCTCCTACAATTGCGAAAGCGCTACCGTCGAGCTCTCCAAAGATTCAGCAATTAAAGCCACAGCAATGGTCATGGTCGCTCAGGCAGCCAAGATCGACCAAACTACTCTTCAAGTACCGGAGCAGAAGCGTACAAGCACAACTTTGGACCCAAGTCCAGACGTCAAGAATGTTAGCCTCGGCCTGCCCGACGCATCCAAGGAAATTGTCATCGGGGCCGACCTAGACCCTAAATAGGAACTGTCGCTCACCAGCTTCCTCAGGTACAACGCCGACATCTTCGCATGGAGTCCATTCGACATGCCTGGAGTCCCTAGGGAGTTGGCTGAGCACAGACTCGAAGTCAACAAGACTGCTCGACCTATCAACCAAAAGCTCCGGTGATTTGCAAAAGATAGAAAACAAGATATAAAAGTAGAAGTCTGTAAGCTCTTACCTGCAGATTTTATTAGGGAATGTCAACACCCAGGTTGGCTCGCAAACCTGGTTCTTGTACCAAAGAAGACTGGTGGATTAAGAATGTGTATCGATTACACCGATCTTAACAAGCACTACCCAAAGTATCCGTTCCCTCTCCCTAGTATCGACCAGGTCGTGGACTCCACGGCTGGCAGCGTCCTACTCTGCTTTCTCGACTGCTACTCAGGGTATCATCAGATAGCCCTACATCCTGACGACGAAGGCAAGACAACGTTCATAACGCCCCACGGCATCTACTGCTATAAGGTCATGACCCAAAAGTCAATTCAAAAGTGTTTGAAGACCCAAATTGGGAAAATGTCGAAGCCTATGTGGATGATGTAGTTGTCAAGATTACACAGGAAGACAAGCTCATCACTGACCTAACAGAAACCTTTGCCAATCTACGAGAGTTCCAATGCAAGCTCAATCCAACAAAATTTGTCTTTGGTGTCCCTTCAGGATTGCTCCTAGGCTTCATGGTCGGGCACCGAGGCATCGAGGCTAACTCAGCGAAGATCAACGCTATACGCAAGATGGCCAAGCCATCTAACAAGAAACACGTCATGAAGCTCACCGGAATGATGGCGGCTCCAGGTTGTTTCATCAGCAAGCTCGGTGAAAAAGGACTTCCTTCCTTCAAGATACTAAAGAATGCTGACAAGTTCGTATGGGACGACAAAGCCCAGAAAGCGTTCGAGGCTCTCAAAGAGTCCTTGACAACACCACCGTTATGACGCCTCCAATACCGAAGGAAACACTCTTACTCTACATCTCTGCCATCACTAATGTGGTCAGCACGGTTCTCGTCGCGAACGAGAAGAAGAAGGGCAGGCCTATCCTGTTCAATGACCTGTATATTACGTGAGCGAGGTTCTGGCCGACGCTAAAACACATTACACATAACCTCAGAAGCTGCTCTATGCGCTCCTGATTATGTTGAGAAAGCTTCGACACTACTTCCAAGCTCACAAGATCGTGGTCCTCTCTTCGTTCCCCTTGGGAGCGATCATCCGCAACCGCGACGCCAACGACCGCATCGTCAAGTGGTCGGTCGAGCTTGGAGAGATTGAGATTGAGTTTTGTCCCAGACAAGCGATCAAGTCGGAGATCCTCATAGACTTTGTGTCTGAATGGACAGAAATCCAGATGCCCCCTCCCAAGGAGCGGCCTGGACACTGGATTATGTACTTCGACGGCACCCTCAACCTCGAAGGAGCAGGCACAGGTGTGTTACTCATCTCTCCCAGGGAGAGCAGTTCAAGTACGTCCTACAGATTCATTTCAAGGCTTCCAGCAACGGAGCAGAGTACGAAGCCCTAATCCACGGCCTCCGTATAGCAGTATACCTTGGCATCAAGCGACTACTAGCTTTCGGTGATTCCAAGGTCGTCATCGAGCAAGTCAACAAGGAGTGGGATTATTTCAAGGACACGATGGATGCTTACTGCGCTGAGATTCGTAAACTAAGAGATTGATTTTTTGTGAACAAAAAATACTGTACCAAAGGCCTTGCATGGTCAACAGTACCAGTTAGAAATACTAAGACATTGGATTTTTGTGAACAAAACCTACAATAAACTGACCAGTTCAAAACATTTTGGAGGTCTCAGAACTTTAGCAGGTGATGTTGCTTAGCAGAATCTAGATACCAAACCTCTTTGAACTCCATACAGATGATCACTGTTACCTAGTGGCTAGTGCAGTAGGCACCCACCATGTAGTAGTTGTTCATCAATGCATTTGAGATTGCTTTGCCAACTTGCTGAGAAAGCTGAGAAATATTTGTTGAAGTAAACAAATCTGGATCTAAAAACCTAACACTGATCTGCATCCTCGTTGCCTTGTCCATCATTTTCCTACAAAAAATCAAATTTTTAGCATGCATGAACTTTGTGGTCAAAATTAAAGAAATATCTTTTTAGGTTTTAAAGGACATACAATGTCCACAACCTCATCAAGGTAACATCTAGAGAAGCCAGGGTTATAAGGTTATACACGCTACTGAAATCAGTGTTTAACATTAAACCACCCCAACCACCTTTAAAGTAGTCTTGATCCAGCTTTGCTGGAAAGGCATGTTTATCCTTACTGTGTTCCATGACATATGCATGAAACATGGCACAATTTGGTCCAGCAGCCTTTACATTTGCTTCTGACAACATAGGTGCACCAGGCTTGTATTTTGGTCGGTCCTCTTCTGTCCCATTAACATAGTCAAGAATCTCATCTTTAGACAGAGGTCTCCTGGCCTGGTTCCCCTTCTGCAGTGGAGATTGCCTGGGCTCCTCTTGTTGTAGAGGCTGCTGTACTTGTTGCATCTGCTTCTTAGGGGGAGATAGCCTGCGCTCCTCCTTCTGCTGCTGGAGAGGCTGCTGTTTCATCTGTTGCTTATCCTCATGTTGCAGTAGCTGCTTAGGCGTTATTTGCCTGGGCACCTCTGTTGTTGTCGACGCTCCTGCTGCTGGATAGGCTGCTATTTCGTCTATTTATTATCCTCAAGTTGCAGCTGCTGCTTAGGCGGAGTTTGCCTAGGCTCCTCCTCCGGTTGTTGTCGACGCTCCTGCTGCATAGTTTTGCTGATCTATTGCTGCTGCTACTACTGTTGAGCCTTCTCTTGCTGACACTGAACTGCAGCACCTTCATCTGATGTTGTACCCCTGCTACTCGTTGACGGTTAATAATTGTATCAAAGTTCGTTCGTGACTCGCAAGCGTACAAGTCTCCCCGTCGTAGTCAAGGGACCCTTCTTCCCTCGAGTGGTGAACCCAAGGTATCGAATCCGTGGAACAAATGTGTGACGCAAGACTTAATCTATTAAAGCCAAATAACCGCAATCTTCGATAAAAGACCTAATGCATCTAAGTAAAAGACATGAAACAAATCTAATCTACTAAAGACTGGAGAAAACAAAGTAAGATTGGGTAGATAAACCGATCCGGAGGGATCGGGGTAAGCCTTTTGTTGAAGTTCCAAGCAAGAGAAGAAGTAGCAAATCGAATCTTAATAGAAGCCTCTTTAAATCGTGGTTTCCCGTCCAAATCCGAAAACATCCGCCTTTCGAGACCCCCGTTCTGTCACAACGTATCCCTATTCATGCGGGGAGCTTAGGGCGAGTCAAAAGACAAGTCGAGATTCTTTCGGAAGATCCGGCGTGTACCTCTAGCCACCGCGGCTACAAGAACACCCTATGTAATCTACCGCGCGAATAGAATTGGAATAAGCAAAGCCGATCGAAAAACGAAATCTTCGAGGAAACACTTGATCGCTAAGAAAAGATTCAACTTGATAATTCAACTATGACAATGATACATACACAAGATCACCACCGGGATCCTTCCTTGATCTTGCTTCTAGCTCCGGAACTCCGACGTGGTCTTCCATGCAAGGTTCCCACGTCGGCTAGGGAAACCCTAGTCAACTAGCTCGACCCTCTCCTCTCCGACATGGTGTCCCTCTCTTCTCTCGCTCCTCGGCGGCCAAAGACGAAATCTTCTCTCCGTGGCTCTCGGTCATGGGACTATAAATAGCCCGATTGGCGGCTAGGGCAAAGGAGGACGGATTTGGGCCCAAAATGGGCTGGGCCGACCGGATCGGGCCGGCCGGCCCGGGCCCATTTAGGCCCGGCCCCGTGGGCTCCTTTGCCCGAGGTCGGTTCCCTTGCTTCCCGGATGTTTCCCCCTTCGCATGTAGGTCCATGTCGTCGGTTTCTCTCCGAATTGGACTCAACTCCTTGTCTTGCAAGATTCGACGCACTTTTCTCGGTCGGTCCCCGGAGTCCGTCGTCTTCTCGGATCAAGTCCCCGGCTTCTTGGAGTTAAGTTTGCTTCATTGCATGACTTGTTCGGGGCTTCAAGGTCTTGTCATGAGGTGCTTGATGAACTTATCCCGAAAGTCTTGCATTCAACACTAAATCCCCGCATAAACATTAAACTCCAAAACCGACATGCACACGTGAACTTGTTATACCACGGGGGTTAGTACCAATGGATAAGGTATAAAATTCATGCCAACACCGAAGGTAAACTCATGGCTAGGTTGACGGATTTTCACCATCAACACTACCTATTGCGGCTTCAGGGTTGGGATTTCTCGTCATGGGTGGTATAATGATCCTGTCCTTTGGCCATTGGATCCTTTGAACGAGAGCATCAGCTATGGTTGCTACATCACCCCCATTAATTGTTACAGGCGGAGGGTATTGACTCGCATTGGCCCACACATAAGTAGGTTGCACCACAACATAACCATCCTGCAGCGGTACTGAATGACAAGCCTTTTGAGATGGAAAGACTTTCACTAGTGTGAGCTCCACGGTGCCATCCAAAAGGCTGCACGCGGTTGGCTCTGTCAGCTTATCTATTGTGTCCAGCATAGGTGATTGACTATCACTATGCACTTCATTCGCTTCGTCACCATTGGCATTCCAATGATGTTGCTCTCTGCCATCTTCCTCGCTGTCATGCGCATGTTCTTCCTTGCGGTCATGCCCATCTTCTTCCTCAGTGCCATTCATATCTTCTTCCACGCTGCTACTGAAAGGCACTGGTAATTGGGAAGGAAGAAGTGCATTTTTCGGTATGTTGATGCCTGATAGTCTTAGAGGATGGACAATTGATTTAAATGTTTTGTCCGCCATCACATCATGAGCATTAGACCTCTTGTTCCTCTTCTTCCTGTACATTCCAGCGAACTCTCACCAAACCCTTTTCCCTAGCTAAGTGAACCTGACATGCCTCGGACCCGACCTCGATGCTCTGGAGTCTCAAGTGCTGTGGTGAGGATATCATCCTCCCTAACCCTACAGAAAGAACCATTGCTACCCTGAGCTGCAAGTGTTTTCACCCTATCTGCTACCCCCACCACCGCAGGGTTACTGAATGTTATGCCCCCGCTTCCTTCACTAGTATTCTTCTTCTTCTTACCTACCCTTGCCCGCAGATAAGGTCTCGAACGTCTAGGAAATTGGTCCCAAGGGTTCTGTTTTGCTTCTGCAGCTAGCTTTGCATCCTCCTCCTACCACTCTTTCCTTTTACCACGATAACCTTTTCTACCCGTCTTGTGTGGCTTATTATGCAATGCTCTCTTTTGTTTCATCTCATGGCTCAATTGTTGGAATAAAGGAGAATTGGTTTCCAGCACAAACATGTCCCAGTTTTCTTACTGCAAAAAGGCATGCTTCACGAAGGGAGTCTCCTTTTCACTCACATATTTTTCTTAAATGGCCCTTGAACCACCGTTGCAAGGTTCCAATCTATGATATAGCTGCCTTAACTGCCTTCTTGCGAATAGATTCTTCCAGATTGGCTGGGTAATCTAGCTTTTCCTCTAAAACTTTGAATAGATGGTCCTTATCAATTGGTGAGAGATCATCATCCACCTTGTTGATTGACACTCTCTCCCGAGCAATGAGACCACCGACCAATAAAAATCTATCCCTCGCAGCATCTAGCGTAGGCCAAAAATTGGCATCAAGTACAGTTGCAGTCAACTTGTCTTCTTGCCATTTGGTTTGACTCCTTGACCCACGGGATCGAGTACTACTCGCAGCAGTCTGTGTTGAGTGACCCTGTGAAGAAGGTTCACCGACGATGGGCTGTGATGATGCACAGGAGGTAGAGGAGTTTGTTGTTGTGGGAGACTACATTGATGATATGACAGGTTAGTCAGTAGAGCAACATAAGCAAGACTGAAAATCTAAACAAAATTCTTATTAGATAAATTCATTTTCTCTGATAGGCAAAATAGCTGATACAATTGTAAATAAAATCAGCATAGACATACATAGTTCATATTTTACTTAATTAGCATACAAGGATAGGTGCTAACCATTTTGACAGGGACACAACAATATGATTATATATCAAAGCAGAGGACAAATTCTTTCAACTGCTTCCTTGTCCAACTTGAGCAGCGATGGATTGTGTGTTCTATATGTACATGCAATAAGAGGATAAAGCAATGGTCATGACATTATATATGACAGTAGTAAAACAACACTCACAACACATCGTGACACCAAAAATAACAATATATATGACAATATGGAAACAATTAACAGTCACAACAAAGCATAAGACAGTCTAGTTATCACTACCTTATAAACCACTGCAATGCAATTCCCATTGACATTATGTGGCCATCAGAATTAAAGTATGCTAATAGGTCCAAATCATAATTGTCGATCTGGTACATTCAAAGCGTAGCAGAATTAAAGTATGCTAACATCCTTTATGCTTTCATGAATTTTTAGTGCAAAAATTATAGCACCAGAAACATGAAAATGAATTTCAACATTTCATATAACTTCATCTGTTAGCGACAATTTATTCAAAATAGACTTGGAGCAACAAAATCCAGCCATCAAATCCGCAGTCAATCAATTGAAGATGAACTATTAAGGCATGTCTCCCTAATCCACCTCGACATGAATATATAGCAGATTGAGTGGACTATATTATAAACCACTTCGATGCAATTCCCAATGACATTATGTGGCCATCAGAATTAAAATATGCTATCAGGTCCAAAGCATAACTATCGATTTGAGCATAACAAAATTAAAGTATATGCTAACAGGTCCAAATCATAATTGTCGATCTCGTACATTCAAAGCATAGCAGAATTAAAGTATGCTAACAGGTCCAAAGCATAACTGTCGATCTGGTACATTCAAAGCATAGCAGAATTAAAGTATGCCAACATCCTCGATGCTTTTCACGAATTTACAGTGCAAAAATTATAGCACAAGGAACATGAAAATGAATTTCAACAGTAATATAACTACATCTGCTAGCAACAATTTATTCAAACAGTCTTGGGGCAACAAAATCCATCCATCAAATCCACAGTCAATCAATTAAAGATGAACTATCAAGGCATGTCTCCCTAATTAATCCACATTTACAAGAATATATAGCAGATTTTGGTGGCCGATGAGAGAGTTGGAGGTTCAAGCAAGACTAACCTCTGTCGCGAATGAAGTAGTTGTTCTCGTGATGATCAGAGGGGCCGGATCCACGTCAGCTCGTGGTTGAGGCAGCCGGCTCGTCGTTGTGGCCGGGGACGACGATGACGGATCCGTGTCAAGTGCCTTTAGGTTGGCCGGACGTACGTCCGCATGCCAGTAATCCCGTCCTCGTCACCGTCGTCATGCAGGGAGCGGTGGAGCTGGAGAAGAGCAGGGCTGCGGCAGGGAGAGATCGGCGAAGGCGAGCGGGGCAAGTGGCGCCGGAGGTGGGGAGAATGAGGACGTTGTGGATCTGTGTTTAATGAAACTACCGGTGTGCCCTTGACGGCTCTGTGCAGCAATTAGAATTTCATGGGCACTATAGTAAATATAGGTGGGAAATTTTGAGCAGCCCACGAACAGTTTTCCTGCTAACGCTGACGAGTGGGCCAGTGTCATGGGTGATGATGGTTAGTGAACCCGCATCGCCTGTGTTGGGAGTTGGGTCCAGCGCGCGGGCGGGTAGCGGTTATCTTTTTATTTTGGCTGCTGACGCTAACGCGTGGGCAAGACACTATATTATTTCGAATGAAACATGTTTCCCTGAAATATTCGAGCCCATAAAACAACACCTAAAAATCATAAAGATACGAACAATTCATATTTTGACATTTAGTATTTGAATAAAATATCAACAATTACACTTGTGTGACCAAGATTCTTAGAATTTGTTTTTACATCCCATGTTAATGATGTAATAATTCTACAAAGATCTAGTGTGCTCTAAAAAATCTACATATTGACTTGCCAACATAATTTGGGTACCTAGACTTGTCTTCAAAATGTCAAATGATTTCGATGAAGGAATTATATACTTGTGTACAAATATACTTGTGTACAAATGATCTCGATGAAGGAACTGTGTTTTGTTGTGTTGATCCGGAGATCTGTTGTGATGAATTAGATCTTATTAGAGAAGTCATTGCCGACGCAAGTTAGCCTGCTGACGCTGACGATGACACATGGGCCAGTGTCATTGGCGGCGATGGTTAGTGAACCCGCATTGCATTTGTTGGCAGATTGTTCCGGGCGGGCAGGCAACGATTATCTTTTTTATATTGGCTGATGACGCTGACGCGTGGGCCTGTCACAATTTTTCTCGAATGAAACTTGCTTCCCTGAATTATTAGAGCCCATCAAACAGCACCTAAAAATCATAAAAATACGAACAATTTGTATTGGGACATTCAGTATTTGAATAAAATATCAACAGTCACACTTGTGTGCCCAAAATTCATATATTTTGTTTTTACACCCCATGGTAATTATATAATAATTCTAATAGCATCAAATTTGCTCTAAAAAACAACAAATTGACTTGGCAACATAATTTGGGTATCTAAACTTGTCTTTGAAATGAAAAATGGTATCAATGAAGGAATAATATACTTGTGTACAAATGTCTACAACTCTCACATAGTTTCCTAGAATGTTTGCTTGAACATTGAAGTTTTCCACACTTTGCAACATGTTCGAACAAATATGCATTTGAAAACTTAACAAAACCTTGTGTTCACCTTAACCTTACGAAATGTAAAGTTCCATCACTAATGGTTGTGTAAAATAAATATTATTTGTATGTTGTACTTAGAAAGAACAAAATAAGGCATATAAACATCACTCAACAAATGGAATGTACGCTAAAGAATGAAATTAATGAATAGATGGTGATTTTAGAAAACCTTAGAAAAAAGTATCAAATTTGGACTAATAATGACGAAGAAATACTTTTTACAACATTTGATTGTAGATTACAAGGAGAAATGGGAACTATTCTTCCTTTGAATAGAACTGGGCCCCATAGTCATTAGCCACGCGAGGCTGATAACCCGCATCAGATTTGCTGCTCTCCCAAAATTTTACACAGATAATTGGAGCATCATACAAAAGCTAAACTACTACAGATTTCCTATTCCAATAATCTATGCGAACTTCACCATTTCGCAGCGTAGCCTACAGTCTTCGCTGCAAAATAGAGAAATTCGAAGCCATCCTTTTTCCACGCTGCAGCCACCACCAGTGCCTGCGCACGGCTGATCGCCGCGCACCTGTGCTGAAGGTGGCAGCGGTTGACCCCAAATGCGCCAAGTCGAGTAGTGGAGCACACGCGTGGCCTTCTCGCGCAAAGGCAGACACCCCTCGTTGCTCAGCCATCTCGACGTCGTACTGCCGCCGCCCGCGACCCGCCTCATGAACCCCTTCACGGTGTCGTCGGCGGCGGTACCGCCATTGTCTCTGTAGATCAGGATGGTTTATAGATAGGCCGCCGCATCGTGCCCACCCTCGGCGGTGCGCCGGAGATCATCGTATCCCCTGTGTTGGATGAAGAAGGCTTTGATTCCGGAGAGGAAGCAAGCCTCCGGATTCCCGACACCTCTCAACGTAGCAAGGAATGCTTCGAAAGTGGTGGGGTTCCACACCAAAGAAATTTCATCTTGTATCTCCTCTATTGACAAATGCTGGCCGACGTCACCGTTGCCGCACATGCGGCACATGGTTGAGCATGTACCGCGTAGGCTGCGGAGGTCAACCAAGGGCCGCTACGAGGTCTCACCGACGCGCATCGCAATCTCAATGCGGAGGTCTTGATGGAGGCCCCAGCAGCGACGATGGCTGGTGACATGTGCTTCTTCCTGGCATGTTATCCATCACCGGCCGGGAATGGTGATGATGAGGAGTAGGCAGTTGCTGTTTTTCGCCGGTAGAGATGAAGGGGCAGGGGATCTAATTGTTTTGGAAGGAGAAGATACAGGAGATTTGTTTCTAAACACGGTTTAAGTATCTAATGGTGTTTTGTTACTCTGCGTATCATTTAATTCTACATTGGACACTACCTTTGCAGCGGTCCTCCCAGCCATTTACTGGCAACTGTTTCGCCATTGACCTTCTTGGGAACCTTTTCCCGTTTCCTGTGCTCTTGATCTTATCCCTTCCTATCATTTTTTGGAGATGATGACTACATTATGGTCATGTTTGAATGGAGGTGTTAGTGTTAGTTTGGTGTTTAGTTGGAACTAACACCCCCAAAAGAACTAACACCTCCAAGAGGTGGTAATTGTTGTTAGTTTGGTGGACCCCACCCCTTTTCTCTCTCTCCCTCTCCTTTTCAGATGTTTGGAAAAGTTAATTCAAATGCAAACTAACACCTCCATCCAAACATCCAAGATGTTAGTTTTTTATGTGTTAATTTGGAGGTGTTAAAAACTACCACTAAAAGTAACACTAACATCTACCATCCAGACACGGCCAAGATTATGTAGAGCAGTAGTGCCAAGGGTATGCGCCATCTGGTGGGGACGATGTGTGGTTACTCCGCGTACCATTTAATTCTACATTGGAATCACTACCCCTGCAGCTCTGCTCTCAGCCATTGACTGGCAACAGTTTCGCCATTGACCGTCTTGGGAACCTTCTTGGCTATTCCTGTGCTCTTGATCTTATCCCTTCCTTGTTTTTCCTTTAAAAAGGCACCGACGCCTATCGGTCCTCCTCACTTCAAGTTGCTTCCTTCTTCTCTAGATCTAGATGTAGCTATATGGTTCCTTCTTCTGATACAATAAAGTGAGTCACTTGCTTCCTTCTTCTCTAGATCTAGATCTAGCTATATGATTCGTTCTTCTGATACAATAAAGCGAGTCACTTGCTTCTTTTTTCTCTAGATCTAGATCTAGCTATGTCGCAAAGAATAGATCTTGTAGGGCACAAGCTTTTGCTTTTCTCTCTTCTTCCTCCTCCTCGATCTCTTAGTTGGTAGAATATTTCTTGTGATATGGGTGATTGGGTTGCTCATTCCTCTAACATAGCTTCCAGAAGAATTCTTGTGACATACTCTTTTTGCGCAGCTGTGTCCGAGGAAGGTAGCCCAACCTCCTGGCATCAGGATGATCAATTTCATCTTGTGTCCAATGATCATTGTTTTCAGGATGAACAATCCTTCATCCTGTGTCCAATGATTATTATTTTTCCTATGCTTTCTCCTTCGACTCGCGGAATGCTCTTGCAAACTAAAAGTGCATGTTAAGCTAGGAAGCTTTGTGGTCTCATCGCAAGCCAAGAAACAATTCTCTAAGTCATCAACAAAAATGGAGCTATTTCGATGACCATGTGCAGCAAGATCGACGACCTGCGAGCAAGATCGATTTGTGTGTGTGATTTTGCATATCTCGTCATGAAGATATGGCCGCATTGTAACTTTGTTCTGATGTATCAATGATGACTATAGTCTGTGTGTGTGATTTTGCATATCGAGTCCGAAGATATGGCCACATTGTAACCTTGTTCTGATGTATCAATGATGTCTGTAATCTCTGTGTGTGTGATTTTGCATCTCAAGAGACATGCTTTTGTGATTATTTCTGTGCAGTACAATTTTTTGTATGATTTACGTACTCACTTGCAAAGCTTGATGAACAAACCGACGGGGGCTGGCTAAGAGCAACTCCAAAAGTTTGGCAAATCAACTTGTTTCTCTCAAGATTCCTGTTGTAAGTTAGATCTGGATTTGGCAAGTGAAATTATGCCAGATTGTTGGAAATGAACTCTTTTTTTTACTTGGCATATCTTTTTAGAAGTTGGCAAAGCACAAGATTTGCCAAGTAAAATTTGGCAAACTCTTGGAGATGTAATCTGTTCGTGATTTCGCATATAACAAAGGCGACGGTGGTTTGTTAGTCCCCGTCTCTTGCCCGTAACAAAGGCGACGTTTGTTCGTTATTCCTCGTCTCTTGCCCGTAGCAAAGGCGACGCAGGTTTGTTAATCCTTATCTCTTGCCCGTTACTGAACTGAAGCAGAATATAAACAAAATATATATAGTATCTTTGGCAGAATATATTACAAGTAGGATTCAAATTCCACCACATCCCATATATTACAAAAAGGATTGATATTCCACCAATGCATCGCATCCTTTATATTACAAAACGGATTCCATTTCCACCAATAAATACATCCTCCGACATTACAAAAAGGATTCAGCAGAAATCAGGCTTGCTTTTTCTTTCTTGATTTCTGTATATGGATTTTTTCACTATGGTCGCTTCGCAAGTACGGTGTTTTGTTAGTTCCCAAGAGTTGGGGCTTGTATGAAGTGTCAAAGTATGGAATTTCGTCAAATTGGTTGTAGACCTCTTCCATAACACCATTTTCAATCCCCACCATCCTTTTTTTCCTGGCATAACCACAGACCAGTTCTTATTTGCAAGGTCAGGTACATAAAACACTTGCTCAAGATCGTTAGCGATGACAAACGTTTTGTTTTTGCAACCAAAGACCAGGAGATCAACTCTAACATAACCATATTTGTCCTCGCTCACAGCTCTCTTCCCATTGGTGACCCATCTACACAGAAACAAGGTAACCTACATAATCAAGCTCCCATATCTCCTCTATTTGACCATAATATGTGTCTGTCTCTATGTCATCATCATCATCATGACTGTCGTCAATGACAGCCCGTACACACACACCACTATTTTGATAGACGCTCTTTTTATCCTAGTCATGGTGTAGAACGTATATCCATTGATATCCATTTCTTCATATCTTGTAACAGTGAACAGTAGCCATGATGCTAGATTCCTTATCTCGTCGGTAATTACAGCACTATTGCTGCATGCCTCAACATAATCTCGGAGCCACCTGCTGAAACCTTGCATGTGAATCTTTGCAAGACAAGCCCTACCATAGTTAGGGTTGTCTTCATGTAGTTTTCGTTTGTGCTCATTGGCAAGTGGTGTAATTATGTGGACCTGTTTTATTAGACACTAGCATCTTGAAGTTTGATGAGTAGCCTGAAGGTACTTTCAAATCATGCAAAAACTGACTGAATTCTTTTCTCTCTGCCTTTGACTAGGTGGTTGTTGCAACGGGAAGGTTCGTCCCCGTCTCTGTTTCCTCTGCATAGAGCTCTGGCCTAATGCCCAGCTCTTTAATATTCTCCCTTGCATTTTTATGATCTTTTTTTGTACTTCTATTGTAGCAATGTTCGACAAGTAGCTTCACACACATTCTTCTTAACGTGCATGTTGTCAATCGAATGACGCACATCCAACATCGACCAATACTCTAGCTCCCATAGATTTGATTTCTTGTTCCACATTCCTTCTTCTTCTTCACCATCTCATTTTTTTCTTTTGCCAATGGTTTTTTTTCAGTTAGTTTGGGTAACTCCTCGATAGTTTTGATGTCCTTGACTTTCAAGTGGACAAGATCTCTAGTCACAACGACACCTCTTGATTCTCCTTTTCCCCATTAAACTGACAATTCATGGCCCGATATGGATGTTTCTTTTGGTTGAAGCAATAAATAGAGGGGCAAAGCATTGCTAGAACACCACGGTTTCTCATATCCGCCTCTACTTGATTTAGAAAACCATTGACCCCGCTTAAGAAATTCTCCCAATCTTCTTGGGGTTGTTTGTACATCCAAGCCCGAGCAGCAGACGCCATCTGCATTCCATACACCAAATGAGCATAATTCATCACGCAAAAAGACAGCTGGAGAATTTCAATAAAAGGGCTGAATATTATTCACCTTGAGAGAACTTTCTATGAGGCGAGCGCGACCGAGGAGGAGGATCGGAGGCATTGTCGCGGTCGCTGCGACAGCGCGGAGTACGTTGCGGTCAACGTCCGTTCTGGCCCCTTTCGCCGTCATGCACGCGCGGCCGGCCGGTCTACTGCAGCGCCAGCTTTTTGAGGAGAGAAATTAAGCACGATCCTCAGAGTGCGCGCAGCTGACAGTGGCGAACGGGACAGGGTGGCGGGGACATCAGAGCACATAGATCGAGCGAGTGACCTTCTAAGGAGAGAGAGAGAGAGCGAGTGTTGTTGTCGAAACAGGAGTGTTCTTTTGTGGAGAGAGAGCGAGTGGTGTCAGAAGGACAAGACACAGACGAGACAACAACATGCGTCTCCGATGTGAGAAAAAAGGCGACCCTAGGTGGCAATCAGAAGAGACGCATCCTACAAGCATGTGTCTCCAGTACGAAATTATCGGTAACGGACTTTATAGCCCGTTACCAATACGACAGCAATCAGTAACAGACTTAAGCAGCCCGTTACTGATAGGGAATTGATCGACAATAAACTTTACAAGCCTGTTACCAATAGGTTTAACATTCGTAACAGGCTCTATTTAACATCCATTACAAAGAATTTATGTAACGGGAGTTTAAGAAGCCCGTTAACAGATGTCTACATTGGTAACAGGAGTTGGCAATGCGCGCCAAACAACAACTGTTACAAATGTGGGTGGATGTAACGAGCGTTAAGGACCTGTTACAAATGTTGCGTGACCTATTTGAGGTTTTCACATAGTGTAATAAGTGTCTTGTATGTTTACTTGTATGTTGGTCTCATGCAATGCCTTTGCTTTATTTACTTGTATGTTTGTTTTTAATTTTTGATATATAAGCATGAGCAATTGGTTTGAATCGTTTATCATGGTCCTTAGTGGACTTTTTACCTTTAAAAGTACCCGCATCATGCTTTGATCTAGAACTTCATTTCAGTTGTGCTAAGTTTGATGCTTATGTTGGAGGAGTTTAATTATAAAAATTACATGAAAACCCCTTATAATAAAGGTTAGTAAACTCTCTTTATCCAAGTGGAGAGACTAAGAAAAATCCTATACAAAGCCAATTCAATATTCGCTCCACCATAAGTGCGGTTAGCATAATGAGTTGGGCTAGGATCCTTCTCTTTTGGAAGTTTTGATTTCAAGCAATGATCATGTCCTTGTATATATCTTTTATTGCTAGCCTCGTCAATCATTTGATAATAGGACTCTCACATCGAAAGTCTCGTACATCGTATAATTAAATACCTGAACCATAATATTTTATTTGTACATTGCATTCTTTGAACACAACCTATGTTCGAAGTTTCATCTCGTTTCTAGCATGATTTTTATTTAAAATTCGGATTGTGTTTATGCAATAAGAGATGAGCAAAGAGCTTTGAAAGAGAGGTAAAGATGTCAAGAGAGAGAGAGAAGTAAAGAAAAATATGTGTATGGAGAAGTGAAGAAAAAGAAAAGAAAGATAAAGAGAAAGAGAGAAAGAAAGAAAGAGGAAAAGGAAGAAAGATATGAAGAAGCATGAATCAAGTGAAGATTAAATAAAGTGTAAGGAAGGATGCCACGTTGTTGTTAAGAGACGAAACTTTAATTTTCCCGACCATGTGCAATCCGACAACAAGGACGTCACCAGTGCCTCGTAGTCTTATTTTCTTTTTCCCATGCACATGTCCACCATTCTATATCTTCTTATCCATGACATCCCCACATCATGGTTTAATTCTCATAATCATTGGATTTGAAAGGTAAACAACCATTAGAGGAAGTTCTTAGCTTGACAATACTCGTGTTAATTGCACTAGCCACACCTATAGATCCACTTTACATGGTATATAAGAGACTTGTGGGAGGTGAGAGTTTATGAATTGTTTGGGATAGCCACTTCATATGAGCGACATGTGAAAAGATGGATAAAGGTTTTTGTCTAATACATGTTGCAGGAATTTTATTTTTGAAAAATTCATGATAACCCTACAATGGAAGCAAAGAAGTAAGCATGACTGGAATTGAGGACGTCAAGTGAAAGGTATGAGTTGTGGGGTAAATCTCGATTTGGTAAAAATTCTAAACGCCCATGTTTATGTATGATGATCACTGCTTCATGTTTATTATATTAAAGATAAAGGATTGACTAACTTCTAAATGAAGAATTAGCGGATCACGTTTTCAACACCTTGGACAAAGGTTCCTTTGCGAGAAACTTGCTCAAGGACGAGCAATATCTAAAAGTGGGGGAGATGTTGATGGTGTATTTTGGTACACCAAACATGTTCATTACACTTTAGTTTGGACTTGATTATGAAACTAACCCGCCACTAGGCACACTAATGATATAACAAGTTCATCTTTGTATGTGCATTGGAAAGTGTTATGTTTTTGCAGGAAAACAAGGACATAAAGGACGGAGTCACAACAAGTTCAAAGGAGCAAACGAGGAGTCTCATTCATGTTCGAAGCATGGTGAAGTCACTACCAAAGGTGGTAAGGATAGAACTGTAACAAAGGAACATCCCTGAGGATTAAAGTGTAAAAGACCGAACTTCATGTGAAAAGAATATTTATCTTGGACGTGAGGATGACATCATCAAAACGATGCAATTGATGGGGGCAAAGTGCAAAATGTCAAGAGGACCCACTGGAGCAAAGAGGCGACCGAACCAGGCAGGATGGGTCTGGGTCGGTCGGCCCAAGCCGACCGAACTAGCCCATTCTCGAGGCGGTTCGGCTCCCCATTTCTGGAGTGTGAAGATGATGCAACCCTAAGTACGTGGAGAAGCCGCCATTCGTAGGGAGAGAGCCATTCGCCCGAGAGGCCATCCACAAGCTAAAGAGGAAGGAGAGGAGAGAGATCATTCGTGAGAAGGATCACTCTACTCGAAGGAAGCAACCACAAGTGGAGGAGGACGTCGATTCCCTGCCAAGACAACCCCGAAGGAGAAGGAAGACACCGTCGGAAGCATCAGCATGATCAACGGTGCTATGCCTAGCACCATGATGGGGTAATCTTCTCATTTGTCCATGGGTTGTAAATGATCTTGAGATGTAATCGCAATATTTATGGTTTCAATCTATCATTTATTGTTGAAGATGCTTTCTTATTTAAGGTGAGCTACAATGCCATGTTGGGAGTATAGATCTCACATCTCCCTTAGAACCCTTCAAAATTTCATGATAATCATAGGTTTAGTCACGAATACCTCCACGTAGTGACAGTACAGGGGGAGGGAAAGGGCGAAAATGTGGTCACAACCCTCGATAGATTAGATCGATTTTCATATCTTAAGCAGTTGCATGTTAACGTATCATAGAACCTTGGGCAAGTGTCTTGTACATATCTTGTGAGTTTAATCGCTCTCTCTAGTGTAGTGTAGTTGTTCTCTAGATTAACTATTGTTTAAGGTTTGGATAAGTTAGTTAGTAGTGCTGGATCAAACGCATGTAATCCCCTTGCTCCGCGGATTGATGAGAACATAGGGAATCCCTGTCGTATGGACCTCCCTTGGCCCACTACCTCGGTGGGTACCAGGACCGACTACTCGGTGGGCCCCTGGGACTACCCGGCTTGCGCTACACGGCACCTGAAGGCGTGGAGCACAAGGACTACACAGGAGTAGTACTCGGTTAGGAAGCTGTACATGTTCCGCACTGTGCAGAGGACTCCTAGACGTACTCGACTAGTACTCTCTTCCTACTCCGACTTGTAACCCTGCCTCCCGGACTATATAAGGCGAGGCAGGGATCGATCCCCTCATCCAATCTCATCTCATACAACCCACGGCGCACTATTGCACCACCTTGTAATCGTGCCCTATCAATCCAGAGCCACGCAGCATACAGGACGTAGGGTATTACGCACCTCGCGGCCCGAACCTGTCTAAATTGTGTGCCACGTGTCTCTTCCTTCGAGTTACCGATCTCGGCGAGTCACATTCATCTACTTCGGGTACTCCCCGTAGTAGGTTGCCGGTCTAAAACACCGACAGCTGGCGCGCCAGGTAGGGGACGAAGCCGGCTGCGAGTAGCTTGGCGAGCTCCTTCTTGATGGCGTCCCGTCTGTCGTCGGCAAAACGTCGGAGGTGTTGTCGCTTGGGGGTGGCCTTTGGGTCGACGTTGAGGCAGTGCTCAATCAGCTCCCTGGGCACTCCTGGCATGTCCGCTGGCTTCCAGGGCGGCGGCAGCGGCAGCAATGCAAACCAAGGCGGCCGCAACAGCAACAACAGCAACAACAACTACTCGGGTTCCAACCGCAAGCGCAAGCCAGACAACACCGTCGCGGCTATCCAGCGCCCTCAGAAAGGGAACTCGAAGAAGAATTCCGGCGGGTTCAAAGACGTCTTTGAAGGAGAAGTGCCCGTGGCATCCAAACGGCAACCACACTACCGAGCGGTGCTACCGGCTCGGGCATGCACTCAAGGATACGCCGGAGCCACCGCACCCTCACGACCAAAAGGGCAAGAAGAAGGACGGCGACGACAACGACTTCCAAGAACCCGAGAAGACCGTCAACGTCCTCTTCGGCGGACCGCCGGCCAGGCGGGAGCGAAGGCTACCCGTCGTGAAGTGATGTCCATCGAACCGGCGGTCCCGACCCCTCTCGGGTGGTCGGAGGTACCCATCACCTTCTCCCCGCGCGGACCAATGGACCAACTTCTCCGAACCGGGACGGTTCCCCTCGTCCTGAAGCCAACAGTGGCGGGTTCCAAGCTCAACAAGGTGCTCATTGACGGTGGAAGCGGGCTCAACGTCCTCTTCACCAAAACCTTGAAGAAGATGAACCTCGACATCACCCCCATGCTCACCAAGGGCAGCGTACCCTTCTACGGCATCGTCCCAGGCAACGCGGCTATCCCACTGGGCTCAGTGGTACTGCCAGTTACCTTCGGGGCGTCTCGGGATAACTACCGCACCGAGTACATCAAGTTCGAGGTTGCGGATTTCGAGACTTCCTACCACGCCATCCTCGGCAGACCGGCCATCGCCAAGTTCATGGCGGTGCCCCACTACACCTACTTGGTACTCAAGATGCCAAGCCCAGCCGGTGTACTCTCCCTCCAAGGGGACTTGAAGATCTCCCACGACGCGATACGGAGGCCGTGGTGATCGCTTCCACGAACCAAGTACCCAATGCAATGATGGAGGTTTACGCCGCGTCGAAGAAGCTCGCCACGAGCGAACTCGACATCCCAGAGAAGTCCGACGAAGACCAACAAGCCTCAGCCACCTGAGGAGGTACTCGTCAGGACGGTCGACCTTGGAACAGGCGACCCCAGCAAGACCACCACCATCGGGGCCGGCCTCGACCCCAAATAGGAAGACGCGCTCATCAGCTTCCTCCGGGCTAACCGTGACATCTTCGCGTGGAAGCCAGCGGACATGCCAGGAGTGCCCAGGGAGCTGATTGAGCACTGCCTCAACGTCGACCCAAAGGCCACCCCCAAGCGACAACACCTCCGACGTTTTGCCGACGACAGACGGGACGCCATCAAGAAGGAGCTCGCCAAGCTACTCACGGCCCGGCTTCATCGAGAGAAGTCTTCCATCTCGAGTGGCTAGCCAACCCCGTCCTCGTCCGCAAGAAGAACTCGAACGAGTGGAGGATGTGCGTCGACTACACCGACCTCAACAAGCACCGCCCCAAGGACCCCTTCGGGTTGCCGCGGATTGATCAAGTCATCGACTCCACGGCGGGCCGCGACACCGTTCTCGCTTCCTCGACTGCTACTCCGGGTACCACCAGATCGCAATCAAGGAGGAAGACCAGGAAAAGACCGCGTTCATCACCCCGTTTGGCGCGTATTGCTACACGACCATGTCATTCGGGTTGAAGAACGCCGGCGCTACCTATCAACGGGCCATCCAGGCCTGCTTCAAGCGGCAACTCAACAAGAACGTCGAGGCCTACGTGGATGACGTGGTTGTCAAAACCAGGGACTCCGGTACCCTCATCGACGACCTTGAAGAGACCTTCGCATCGCTACGCGAGTACCGCTGGAAGCTCAACCCGAACAAGTGCGTCTTCGGCGTCCCTTCGGGCAAGCTACTCGGCTTCATCATCAGCCAGCGCGGCATCGAAGCCAACCCCGAGAAGATCTCCGCCATCACCAGCATGAAAGCTCCCACGAGCATCAAAGACGTCCAGAAGCTGACGGGGTGCATGGCGGCACTGAACAGATTCATCTCGAGGCTAGGAGAACGGGGTCTCCCTTTCTTCAAACTACTCAAGCATCACGAGAAGTTCGTGTGGACTCCAGAGGCGGATCAAGCCCTTGCCCAGCTCAAGGACTTCCTTTCAAAGCCGCCAATCCTCACGGCTCCTCACAAGGGCGAGCAGCTACTGCTCTACCTAGCTGCGACTACTCACGTGGTCGATGCATCGCCATCGTTGTCGAGCGGCGGGGAAGACGGCCACGCCTATCCGGTCCAGCGCCCAGTCTACTTCGTCAGCGAGGTTCTATCGAGTCCAAGGCTCGCTACCAGCCCGTGCGAAGCTCCCGTACGCTCTACTCATCACCTCGCGGAAGCTACGACACTACTTCCGGGGAGTACTCGGTCTCCGTCGTCACCGACTACCCGCTCGGCGACATCCTAAGGAACCGAGGACACCACGGAAGAATCTCCAAGTGGGGCGTCGAGCTCGGCGCCCTCACCATCGACTTCAAGCCACGCACAGCCATCAAGTCGCAAGCTCTAGTCGACTTCATGGTAGAGTGGCGGGAGAACCAGTTACCTACTCCCACCGTGCGACCAGAGCATTGGGTGATGTACTTTGACGGCTCACTCAACCTCGAGGGCGCGGGCGCGGGGGTACTCCCCGATCTCTCCAACGGGCGAACAACTCAAGTACGTCCTGCAGATCTTCTGGAAGGTCTCAAACAACGAAGCCGAGTACGAAGCCCTCCTACACGGGCTCCGCCTCGCGGCTTCACTTGGCATCAAGCGGCTACTAGTCTACGGCGACTCCGCAGTGGTCATCAACCAAGTCAACAAGTCCTGGGACCGCAACAAGGAGAACATGGACGCCTGCGCCTAGAAGTCCGCAAGCTCGAGAACAAATTCTATGGTCTCGAGTTCCATCACATCGTCCGCGACAACAACGTTGCAGCGGACGTCCTCTCGAAGCTCGGATCCACCCGCGCCCAAGTACCCGCGGGCGTCTTCGTCCATGAGCTTCACGCGCCATCCATCCCGGAGCCGGCGCCACCAACCACTGTCCCAGCCCATCCACCAGCCGGGCAGGAGGTCATGATGATCGACGTGGACTGGAGGCAACCCTTCATCGACTACCTCAGCGAGCAGAAGGTCCCCTCCGACAAGAACGCAGCCGAGCAACTCGTCCGCCGCGCCAAATCTTACGTCCTCGTCGGCGACAAGCTTTACAAGCGGGGCGCATCTTCTGGGGTACTCATGAAGTGCGTCCCTCGCGAAGAAGGCAAGGACATCTTGGAGGAGATTCACAAGGGCGTCTGCGGCAACCACGCGTCCTCACGCACGCTGGTCAGCAAGGCCTTCGGCGAGCTTTCTGCGGCCCCACGGCCACGGGCGACGCCGAAGAACTCGTCGAAGGTGCCAAGGATGCCGGTTCTTCGCCAAGCGAGCAACACGTCCTAGCCTACAAGCTAGTCACCATACCGCCAACCCGGCCCTTTGCCCGCCGGGGGGCTCGACATGATTGGGCCACCGCCAACTGCGCCAGGAGGATTCAACAGGGTGCTGGTGGCTATCGACAAGTTCACCAAGTGGATCGAGGTCAAGCCGGTCACATGCCCCAAGGCTGACAGAGTACTCGACTTCTTGGATGAACTCATACATCGCTACGGGCTACCCCACCGCATCATCACAGACCTGGGGTCCAACTTCAACAACCACCAGTTCTGGGAGTACTGCGAGAACAGCGGGATCGACGTCAGATACGTCTCAGTTGCCCATCCACGGGCCAACGGACAAGTCGAGCGCGCCAATGGGATGGTGCTCGACGCCCTCAAGAAGCGGCTACACGACGCTGCTAACTCCAAAGGGGGCAAATGGATCAAGGAACTACCCAACGCACTGCGGGGGCGCGGACTCAACCATCCAAGCCAACGGGGCAATCCCCCTACTTCCTGGTCTACGGCTCCGAAGCCATCCTCCCTGCCGACGTCATATGGAACTCGCCAGCAGTGGAGCACTACGACGATGGCGTCTCGGAAGACGACGGACGGGTTGATATCGACGGCCTCGAAGAAGCTCGCCGCGCCGCCCTCGTCCAATCGGCAAGGTACACGGAGGGTATCCGACGCTACCATGATCGCAACGTCAAGGAACGCTCCTTCAACGTTGGCGATCTTGTCCTCCGTCGTATCCCGAACACGGAAGGACTCCACAAGCTCGGCTCCCCCCGGGAAGGCCCCTTCACCGTGGCTAAGGTGACCGGGCCGGGCTCCTACCGCCTCCAAACACTTGAAGGCGAAGACGTCAACAACTCGTGGAACGTCGACCAACTCTATCGATTCTACGCCTAGTCTACTCGACTACTCCGGGGTTCAATTCTACACGACTACACCAACACCCTCGTCGCAAGCGACCCCTCCGGTCCCGGCTCCGGTCTCGGACCACTCTCCTCCGGGGTCCGGCCCCGTGCGGCTACCTACGGACCCCGGGCTGCGACGAGCGTCAAGGACTCTAGCGGCGGTCTACCAAGAGACCACACTCCAAGATCCGGCCCCGCACGGCTACCTACGGATGCGCGATCCGGCCTACACGGCTACCTATGGATCACTCGGCGCAAGCGGCTACCCGCTCCAGTGCTACTTAGCTGTAAGCGGCCTCCGGTCCCGGTGACTACTTGTAACTACGGCCCTGGCCACCCAGGTATACTTCTTCAGTAATAAAGTTTGATTGTTCATCAACTTCTTTACTGTTCTGCTCCCTACGACGGGACTACTAAAGCCGAGTACTACTACTCGCACCTACTTCACGATGGGCGCTCCGCACTCTGAGATCGCGGTTACGAGTACTCATTGCTGGAAAATTTCATTTCATCGATACATGAAGAAATCATTACAAGTGTTTTTTGTACAACTACGGCTACTAGCTATCTATGCGGGGCTGCGGAGGTTCGGCTTCTCGGCTACCGCTCCGCGATGGGAGCCATCTGCTCCCGGCGGCTACGCGTCTTGCTCATCGGCGGTTGGCGGCTACCCCGCCGGCGACCACCTCCATCGGGGCCTTCGGGAAGTACGACTTCATGAAGGCCGGTACTTGCTTCGGGATCGACTTGGCCATGTGCTTGACGTAGGCGGCCGGCCGGCTTGGCGCTTCACGAAGTCGATCCTCCGAGAGGAGCGATCTTGGGGCCGCCGGGTGTGGCACCGAAGCCTCGCGATCGGGAGAGCGACCTCTTCAAGGTCCTTCGGTGGGCCGGAGCGCCTCGCAATCTTCATTCAACTTCGCAAAGATTTGTAGCGAGTTGACGAGATCTCTGTCGAGAGGCAATCCGCGCAGCTCCATGTGCTTCTCGCATTCGAAGGCGAGCTCCTTGTAGTCGAGCTCAAGTACCCGGCGGGCTTCTTGCTCCCGGTAGAAGAGGTTCTTCATGCGACCTCCGAGGCCTTCGAGTGCTCCACCCGGCCTTCGAGTTACGCAACACGGAAACACAACAACGGGTCGAGGCTTGACGACTTCCAACAAGTACCCGACAAGTCAAAGGACATACCTTTATTCTTGTTGCGGAGGCCTTTGTTCTTCCGCACCAACTCGTCGCCCTTCGCCCGCAAGTCCATCACGTCGTTATGATACTTTGCGAAGGCGGTGTCGAGTTTTGAGCGCATGGCGGCCGCGTGCTTCCGCGACTTCACGAGCTGCTCCTCCGGGGCCTCTCGCTCGGAGCACGGTGTCGCCGTAACCCCGCGAGTTCGACTTCTCGCGGGATCGCTCCCGCGACGTCCCGCACAAGACAAGTTCAAGTCAAGAAGAGTACTCAACGTTAAAGGATTGACTACTCGGGAAGGCTACGGCTACGTACCTTCATCCATTGTTCGGCTCGCCGGATCGCCTCCGAGTCTTTGGGCCACCGTTGCGGCTCGACGAGATCGTCGGCCCGGGGAGTTCAATCCCGCCGCGGCTACCCGACGTAGCCTCTCGTCATCGGTCTTTGAGCGGATAGGCTCCGCGTCTTGGATCTTGGGGGAGCGGACAGCCACCTCCAGAGTAGTCTCTGGCGACGTGGCGCCCGCCTCTCCCCCGGCGGTCTTCTCGGCGACTTCCCCCCACGGGCTCGGGGGCTCCCTCCGCGGCTTCTGGGGCCTCTGGTGTCAACTCCTGCATGGGCACCCCTGCGGGGATGTCACCTCCTTCAGCGCCTGCCAACGAAAGACGCGCACATCAGTGCCTACGACTACTCGTCCTGAAGTTCTACGGCTTCAAGAAGGGTACTCACCTTCGACTACGACCGCCTGCGGCGGCGGCGCTTCGGCGGCGGGGGCTCGGTCGTGGCTTGGGCTTCGGGAGCGGCCTCCTCGACGGGCGGCGCAGCTTCTTCCGCCACCGCTGATGAAGGCTCGTCTCCATCCCAGCTCAGATCTGTGGATTTTCTGCAGAAGTGTCCACAGAAGGTCGTCAGGCAATCATCGACTACTGCAACTAGTACTACTCGCAAAGACATGGTACTTACAAGCTTGACCGGACGATGGTCACGGCCGGAGTACCGAGGATGCTGGCGATATCCACCAGTCCACCCTCGGCGGGCGCCTCCTCCTCCGCCTCTTCGACTACTGCCTCCTCCATGGCGGCGGCGGCCGGCGCACTTTCACCTTCGCTCCCGGCGGTCACCACCTTTCCAACGGTGGCGGCCACGGGTCCTCCGCTCTCCCGCGGGAGCGAGGGGCCGGCGCTCCGAGCGCGCCGAGAGTTCCTCGACAGTGGGGGCTGGACTTCGGCTTCCAGCCGGTTCTCCCACCAGGCCCCACTCGGCTTTGTCGCCCTCTTCGACGGGCTCCGCTGGCGGCACCTCCTGCGCACGAAGGAAGACTACTCGTCAGCAATGTACTCGAACAGCGGGTACCTGAATACTCTGCTCAAGATGACTTACCTCCGGAGGCGTGGTCTCTGAGACCTTCATCTTCTTCGCCACCCGCTTCTTGGCGGGGTTGCGCGGCTTCCGTGGCGGCGCAGCAAGGCTAGCCTCCGGAGCTAGCGGAGGGTCTTGAACAAGTGGCACATGAGGCAAGCACGGACGGCTAAACCTCGACCGCGGCTCGGAAGCGGTCTGCCGGCGTCTCTTGATCTTCGTCGTCGTCGTCGGAGGTATCTTCCACCATGACGGTGTCGTCGCCTTCACCGACTTCGCGGCGTTCCTTCACCTTCCCCTCCGCTGGGATCTGGATCCCGCTCGGTGGCGGCTGCGGCTCGGAGACGAACCGCTTCACATCATCCTGCGCAAAAGACACAAGGCGTCAGCAACTTCACTACGAGTACTTATTACTCGACGAGGGGGTACGACTACTCACCTCGTTGGGCGGGCGCGCGGCGGAGTACTCCTCGGCCCGGACACGCCGTGTACGGTGGCATGTCCTTGAAGATCCTCGTCAACCTTTCGACAATGTCGTTGTCGTCGAGCTCGCCCCCCGGCATCCGCGACGTGTCGTCGTCGCCGGTGTACTCGAAGCCCATTGTATCCCGCGCCATCAGCGGGTGGATCCTGCGCTTCATGAAACTGAAGGCCACGTGTTCGGCCCTCAGTCCCGCATCCCTGAGAGTCTTGATGCGCGCTAGCAACTCAGGGAGCTGGATCCCCTCTTGCATGGTGGGCTCCGTGTTCCACCAATCTTGGTGCACAGGGCCGCCGTCCGCTTGGCTTCGGTAGCTCGGGATTGTGGTTCGTGATGTAGAACCATCTCGTCTTCCAGTCGGTGTTGGAGTCCACCAGCTTGTACGCTAGGTACTGCTCCGCGGCATCCTCCCTCAGCTGGATCCCGGCCCCTCCGACTACTCTGGGGTTGGAGGCGCTAGGCTGCGGCTTCACGCGGAAGAACTTCCAGAAGAGCACCCAGTGCGGCTTGATTCCTAGGAAGGCTTCGCAGAAGTGGACGAAGACAGCTGTATGGAAGATGCCGTTGGGGTTCAGGTTGAGGTACTCGATGCCATAGTACCTGAGCAGCCCCTTGAAGAAGTCGCTTGCTGGGAGCGCAAGACCGCGCTCCACGAAGCGCGAGAACATCGGGATCTCGTCTTCGGCCTTCTCCATCGGATAAGGATCTCCTGCAGCGGATCTCCACATGTCGATCTCCTTCTCCCTGATGAACCCGCTGTTCAACAGGGTCAACAAGTCCTCCGTCTTGACCTTCGATTTCTTCCACTCGCGGCTTGGATCAGCGCGCGGTGGAGACGAGGGCGGCGCCGCTCCGGTGGCGGCCGCGGCGGCCTCTGCACGGCTCCTCTTCTTCCCGCCGGCCTTGGACGTCTTCGACGGCGACGGCTTCATTCTCCAAGTGCAAGGAGTTTTCACTCGCATCCGCTCGGGGGCTATCCTAAAGGCTTCGGGTGGTGCTTTGCGCTCGGATCTATCGCGGCGGCGAGGGGGCTGCCGGGAGTGGATCTACTTCAAGAATCAAGTGGAGATGATCGTGGCTCACTTGGGTTAAAAACCCTAAAGGTTTTGGCTCTTATTTATAAGCCAAACCGCCTCCGTAACGGGCGGCTGGATAAGTCCACGTGCGGCTGACTCAGCGGCTGCGCGTGACTCTTCGTATTCTACTAGTCGATGCGCCTCACCATGGGGGCTCGGCTACTTCTACTCGACGACCTGGGAAGCGGCTAGTCTCAAGAGCATCTCAGAACACATTCTCCAAGAAGACCCTTCAATTCGAGAGGAGGTACTCGACTCAAGGCTCGGGGGCTCCGTGCCACGTGTCCTTCGGTTTTTTCTCCAGATTTTTCGGGATTTTCTTGCCAAGACTTCGGATAGATCCTCAGCCAGAGCCCGCGGCTCGAGGCTCGGGGGCTACTCCATGTGGAGTGCGGTTCCGCAAATCGTACCTCCATGACGGCTCCGGCTTCAAGACAAGGCAGGCATTTCTTGAAGACCTTTGAAGGTAGACTTCAAGGACGCTTAGGACTACTCGAGAAGACTTCAAGATTGCTCAAACATCAGCTGGAGTACATTCCAGCCTCGGGATGCTTCGACTACTCTTGAGGACTTTTGACTTGTAGCACTCAGGGACGCTTGAGGACTACTCGTTGAGGCCGTCAAGACTACTTGAAGCTATCCTTCTCGACTACAAAGTACTCGGGGGCTTGTCGTATGGACCTCCCTGGGCCCACTACCTCGGTGGGTACCGGGACCGACTACTCGGTGGGCCCCAGGGACTACCGGCTTGCGCTACACGGCACACGAAGGCGTGGAGCACAAGGACTACACGGGAGTAGTACTCGGTTAGGAAGCCGTACATGTTCCGCACCGTGCGGAGGACTCCTAGACGTACTCGACTAGTACTCTCTTCCTACTCCGACTTGTAACCCCGCTCTCCGGACTATATAAGGCGAGGCAGGGATCGATCCCCTCATCCAATCTCATCTCATACAACCCACGGCGCACTATTGCACCACCTTGTAATCGTGCCCTATCAATCCAGAGACACGCAGCATACAGGACGTAGGGTATTATGCACCTCGCGGCCCGAACCTGTCTAAATTGTGTGCCACGTGTCTCTTCCTTCGAGTTACCGATCTTGGCGAGTCACATTCATCTACTTCGGGTACTCCCTGTAGTAGGTTGCCGGTCTAAAACACCGACAATCCCCATGGTGAAAAAGATGTAGGTTCGTACACTTGCAGATCGTTGGTGAATATGAGTTTTATCCGTCAACAGATATCAACGGATACACGTTCTACACCATGGCCCAGGATAAAAAGGGTGTCTATCAAAATAGTGGTGTCCATGTACGGGTCGTCGTCGACAACAGTGTTGATGATGATGACATGCAACCAGACACATATTATGGTCAAATACAGGAGATACGGGAGCTTGAATATGTAGGATTAAGATAGCCTTATTGCGGTGTAGATGGGTCAACAATGGGAAGAGAGCTGTGAGCAAGGACGAATATGGTTATGTTAGTGTGAGACAGGGGTACCCACGGGTCCCCACCGACCAGGGTCCTAGAGGTCCCTGTCGAGTGGACCCGACCTGCCAGAAGCCCTGCCGACCTGCAAGTGGGCCCGGAGACCTTATCCACAATCCCGACGACCTTGGAAGACTTCGAACGACCTTATCCAGATCGCAGACGACCTGCTAGGCTTGCGGGGCAAGCTTCTCCTTGGATCATGGCGGCGGTGCCGCCAGTAGACCCAAGGATCGCGGGATCCTCTCTATAATTGCGGGAGGTGACCTTCCTAAAATTTGTAACCGACCTCGATTAGGGTCCACCAACCTCGAATGTAAACCCTAGCCCGCCGGCCATATAAGGCGACCTAGAGCTCCATTCGAGGGGAGATCACTTTCCACATAATTCCACCATACTGGACGTAGGGTTTTACTCTCCGGAGGCCTGAACCAGTCTAAAATCCCCTGTGTCTTTGTCATACTCGCTGAGTTCCGAGTTCATCCAAGAACTACCGCTTACGCTCTTAGGTCATGATCTACCCATTAGTCAACCTACAACATCTTCGGTAGCCCCTTTGCGAATCTGTCTAGGTCTCACCCCCTGACAATTGGCGCACCAGGTAGGGGAGATCTGGAACTTGATGTGTAGCATGGCGGCCCGATCTGGCGTGGTTTTCCCAGCAAGCATGGCGGACATCCTCGCCAACCCCGTGGAGGTCTGCTTCGGTTTCTTCACGGCGACCTCGGGCGCGCTAGCGGCAACGACCTCATCAACAGCCTCCGTGGAGGCCCCGGCGACCTTAGATGTCGTGCCTAGCTCCGGCAAGATATTGATTACCACCCACCCAAACCCTATTACATCGTCCAGGGGATGGAGCGCGTCATGGACATGATGAAGGAAACCCTCCAGATCTGCGAAAGATCTCAGCACTCAACGCAAGACGCGTCGCACCACAAGACCTTCCCATTCGGTCTGCGGGCTCCCAGCAGCGTGTACACACGACAGGCGGCGAAGGCGATCAAGATCCAATCTGGGCGACATCAACCATCTGGCGACCTCAAGGTTGAACCTCACGCACACTGCGACCCTCTCGACGTACCGTGCATTTAGCACAAGGGTGCACGACACACGCTCCATGGTTGTCGGCTACGGAAGAAGATCGATCAGGAGCGCGACGTCGCACGCGCCACACAGACTCCCACGTCTCCAAACGGAGGCGAGATTCAGAAGGCCCGGATCCGCATCTCCCCCAATGACTAGAGATCCATCCAACATGGTCTCAGTGAATGACCCACCACGGGTCGGCGCAACAGATTCCGAGGAAGCACGCCGGATGCAAGCCAATGGGAACCGCACCTAGAGGCGGGCGGAGGAGTAGTGCCAGGCGGTACCTCCATGTGCCCACGACCTACGCCTCGAGTTTGAAGAGGTAGGGATTCCGACGTTCAACAGCCCCCAGGCCAACCTGGACGCGGCGTTGGCACGTCTCCAGCAGGCTAATCCATCGTCTGAGCTCGAAGTAGCCATGGCTCACGTACGGGTCGCCATAGCTATGGTGAAAGAGAAGAGTGCGGCGTCCAAGTCGGCTGCATCTACGTCGAGCCGGCACTCACGCAGCCGATCTAATGGGCCTACGCATAGTAACCTCCCCACGATCCAGGAGGAGGTCAACCAGCCTGGAGCAAAAGGCGCGCCAGCCGTCGACCTACGTGCCAACCTCAACAAGAACCCGCGGCTACATCGAGCAACTTCACCGCGAATGCGAGGAGCGGGAGCTCCGACGTTGCCTCGACTACGACCGTGAGTACGGTCCTCCAGGCGGCATCCACCAGATCATGGAGCACGAACGCCACGATGTCGAGAACCGACAGCATGCCCAGTACGAGGCCGAACACGGCCACCCCGAGGGTTCTGTCCTTAACCCGGAACGACAGCCTAGATCCTAGGTCATGGCTATGGTGCGGGACGACGATGCAGCTTAGGTCGGCGACAACGGTGACGACATGGTGATCACTACCTTCCACGTGTTGGCACCACGTCTCCGGTCGGTCGCCTACCCAGATAACTTTAAGCCCAACATCCAGAAGTACGATGGCTACTCCGACCCCAACATTTGATTGTCGACCTACTACGTCGCTGTCAAGGCGGCAGGCTGTAGCTTCGACCACATGGCGGCCTACTTCTCGCTGGTGATGGGCGACGCACCGTCGCTCTGGCTCAACAACCTCCCGGCAGGCAGCATCACGTTGTGGGCCGACCTATCTCAAGCCTTCACGTCGAACTTCCAAGCATCGTACAATCGCCTCGGCAATGCCTTCAACCTCGAGAGGGTGACCGTGAAGCCAGACGAGCGGTTACGGGACTACACCAACTGGTTCTTCGAGAACCATAACACCTGCGTCGGCGTTCGGGATGACTAGGTCGTCGACAGCTACAAGAAATGTCTCAGGGACCGCAAGGTCTTTGAGAAGATTCACGAGTCCGGCACAAGGTCTCAGGGACCGCATGGTCGCGCCACTCATGGAGGTCATCAACAAGCTGATCGACATAGAGGAAGCTTTGGTTAACCAGTTTGACCACGACGGCAAGTAGGACGTCGTCACCTCTAGCACCGCCAGTGACTCCAACTCGAAGTTCCGCAAGCGACCTTCGGAGGTACTCGTGGCAGACGGACGCTGACCTTCGACATTCAACATTGAGGAGTTTAACGCAGTGCTGGACAACCCAGCACGCTCCACGAAGGGGGTACTCACACAGTCCGCGAGTGCCAGCAGTTCAAGAGGGCGTTCCGCGCGCCCGATGACCCCAAGCGACCTAGAAGCGATGGAGATAGGTCATCCTCACGTTGCTACAGCAAATACCGCCACGACTACCGACGTGGCTGCCAGGACAACAATCGCCGCGACGACCAGCGACATGACAACCACCCGCCGGAGGATCACCGTGAGCAGCGCGACCTGCCTCCCTCGCCGGAGACAGGAAACCCCAATGGCCCGTTCCAGCACGCCAAGAGATCGAACAACATGATCGTTGGCGGCTTGAAGAGTAGCACGAGCAGAAGGAGGTACCGCAAGGGCAGCCGTGAGGTCAAGCTCATCCACACCAAACCATCGCAGCCCTTGTGTTGGTCGGAGCAGCCCATTACCTTCTCTATAGCCTATCACTGGGTTCATATCCCAGATCCTGGCTCATACCCGCTGGTCGTCGAGTCCATCGTCGAGGGAACCCTGCTCGCTCAAACTCTCATCGACGGAGGGAGCGGTCTCAACGTCATCTTTCTTGACACCTTGAAGAAGATGGACTTCGACTTCAAGAGGATTACGAAGTGCGACGAGCCTTTCTTCGACATCGTGCCCGGCAAGGCGGCCTACCCGATGGGTCGCGTCTCCCTCCCGGTCACGTTTGGCATGGAGAACTTCTGCACGGAATACCTCAGTTTTGAGGTCACTGACTTCAAGTCGTCCTACCACGCCATCCTTGGTCGCCCCATGTTGATCAGGTTCATGGTTGTTCCGCACTACACCTACCTTGTGCTGAAGATGCCGGCTCCCAAGGGAGTCCTCACAGTTTATGGCAGCCTGCTCATCTCATTCAAGTGTGACAACGAGGCCTTGGAGATAGCCACGACGAATACCTGCTTCGGTGCCTCGGCCGTCATGGTGGCGGAAGCCAAGAAGGTCGATCTGTTCGACCTGACCATCCCGGAGCAGAAGCGCACCGAGACCGCCCTGGACGCCATGCCATCGATGAAGAAGGTCTGCCTCAGCCTTGCCGATCTAGCCAAGACGGTGGTCATCGGCGACGACCTCGGGGAGAAATAGGAACTCGTGCTCACCAGATTCCTCTAGGATAGTGCTGACATATTCGCATGGACCCCATCAGATATGCTAGGTGTTCCTAGGGAGCTGGCTGAGCACTCCTTGGATGTAAGCAAGATGGCCAAGCTAGTTGGGTACGGCTAGGAGTTCTCTACATAGTACATGACATGTATAGCTTCCTATCCGAGTACTTATCCACTGTAGTCCTTGCGCCCCACGCCATCAGGTGCCGTGTGGCCCAAGCCGAGTAGTCCCAGAGGCCCACCGAGTAGTTAGTCCTAGCACCCACGAGGAAGTGGGTCCAGGGAGGTCAATATGACACTACATGCTCAGTAGCTGGCACCATACCGCCATGTTCATGCTCCTCCTCCTGAAAGATCTCCTCGCCAAGTTCATCATCACCTGCACAGTCAAAGACAACCTGAGTACGTGGTTGTGTCTCGTTGAAGGTTACCTCGCAAGTCTCCACAATTTGGTTAGTTTCAAGATTGAGCACACGATATGCTCTAGAGTGAGATGCATAACCAAAGAAAATACCATCGACCGACCTAGCCTCAAACTTGTCCAACTTCTTCCCTTTCTTAAGGATAAAGCACTTGCAACCAAAGACATGGAAGTGACTCACCTTGGGTGCGCGGCCGTGCATCAACTCATAGCAGGTTTTTTCTTATACACTCTGAGGTAGATCCTGTTTGACACATAGCACGCAGTATTGACCGCCTCAGCCCAGAACCTTGTCGGAGTCTAATGCTCATCAATCGTCGTCCGAGCCATCTCACACAAGGTTCTTTTTTCCTTTCCACAACACCATTTTGAGGAGGCGTATACGGACTCAAAAACTAGTGTTCATGACTCAAGTCATGGCAAAAGGTTTCAAAATGAGAGTTTCTCAATTCTAAGCCATTATCATTGCGAATTGCTCGTATGGCATCTCCGTGCCTCTCATTCCTCAATCTCAAGACAAGATCTCGAATACAACCAAATGTCTCCCCTTTCTCCTCAAGAAAGAACACCCAAGCATACCGAGAGTAATCGTCCACCACAATAAGAACATACCACTTCCCACCTGCAGATCGCACACGAGCTGGGCCAACAAGGTCCATAAGGAGCAGCTGGCATGGACGCTCAGTCATCACATCGGTGAGAGGCGGGTGAGAGGAGGCTACAATCTTGGCATGCCTACACGAAGCACAAACCAACTCTTTCTCAAGCCTCAATCGTGGCAATCCTCGGACCAGATTGAGTTTACTTAGGTGAGACAAAAGGTCAAAGCTCAAGTGACCCAACTTTCTATGCCACTTCCATAACTCACTCGAAGAACCAGCCAAGAAACAACGCTCAACACCAGGAGACTGAGAAAAATCGGCTCAAAACACCTGACCCTTGGGAACGACCATACAGACAAGGTCCCCTCGAGAGTCCAAAATCCGAGAACCACCAGGCCGAAACAACACCTCAAAACCCTCACCCAACAGCTGGGACAAAGAAAGCAAATTGCATCCAAGCAATTGAATAAGAGCAACACACTTGAGAGTGATCTTGTCACTCACCTTAATCTCACCTTCTGAAAGCACACGCCCGCGCCTATTGTCCCCAAAGGTGATGTACCTATTTGTCACAACCGGGATAAGACATGAGAACCACCCTTGTCTCCGATCATATGCCTCGAGCAACTGGAGTCAATCAACCAAATTGTTCTTCAAGTCTCTCACTTGAAAGTCAAATACGAGCACGTGAGCGAACAAACGACTCAACACTGGGGTTAGTACCAAAAGAGTAAAACCAGTGCCGAGCTATTTGCTCAAAAGTGGGGTTAGCACGATCCAAAACACCTCTTCTACCAAAGCTACCTCCACGAACACCACCACGGTAACCACTATGAGGGAACCAACCCTCTCACCAGGAGGAGGACCAAAACCACGAAAGAAAAACCGTGGATCGTCCCTCCTCTCTATCTCAAAGCTACGACTCCTCCCATCCCCGTATTGAGCACAAGAGGGAGAACGCCTAGCAAACTGACCACCAGCAGACTCTCCAGACCAACCATCAGTACCACGACCTCTTGAACCAAATCGAGACTCCTCACGAGCACAAAAACCAAACTTGCCCCCCTGCAGACTCCAAACCGGCCTGACCGGTTTCAAAACTAGTCCAATCAGTTTCACTCCTCCAGCAACACCTCCTGCAGCCTTTCACTCTCCCCAAGCCGGAACTGTCCTCACACTTGCCTTGTCCCTGGGCATCTGCACACGAGGCTCAAGTAAACCACTGGAGGGGTGGTACTTGTCCTTGTTAGCCCACTCCTTCGCCATTCTCTCCTCTCGCTTGGCCATCTCTCCCACAATAGCCATAATGAAACCTCATGGGCTTAGGTTTAGGCTTGGGATGGGGCTGTTCATTTGGTTTCTCTCTACTCGGCTTCTCAACCGGCTTCTCCTCACTAGGCTTCTCAACTGGTTTCTCCTCACTAGCCTTCTCACTCCCTTTCCCAAAGTGCTCACGAACTTGATAGGCTTTTGGAAATAATTTGTTTGTGGAGGAAACACAGGTGGAGCTGGGGCTGTGTCTAGTCGGTTCCTAAGATGGTTTGGTTTAGGGGGAAAGCATTTTTGTGGTGGGTTTTTGTTGGCTCTCGAATATTCTCTTCACTTCCCTCACCAACCTTGTTTGCCTCAAGTCCCTGACCATCCTGCCCCTTGTATGTCTCAATCATTATCCTCAACTGAGGCTCATCACTAGACAACCAACCCATCAGCTTTCTCAACTCATCATTCTCATCCTGCAAGTGATCAACATAATGTGCAAGTTCCAGATTCTTCAAAGCATGCAGTTCAAAGGTAGAGCAAGATGTAGGAATTGGTTCTTTCAACTTAGCCTCATGAGAGACAGTGTAAGCATCCATCTTATCAATTTTTTCATGCAAAACAGGGCAAGTAGTGCAAGCACCTACCAAAGCAGGTCTAGACTTAAGCTCAGCCACTTCATCCCTAAGCAGATCTAGTTCCTCACTCTTGGAAGCATGCTTTTCCTTAAACAAGGTAAGATCAGCAAGAAATATAGGACAATCAGCACATTCAACTTCATCAGCAACAACCGGTGAAGCTTTTAGAGAATAAATTTCAAGCTTCGCATCCAAATTCTGTGTTTCTAGCTCAGCCACTCTAGTACAGTCATCCTCAAGCGAGGCCCTAAGCTCTTTCCACATCTTCTTGGCCTCTCTAAGCATATCATCACGATTATCAAGCTACAAGCCAAGCCGTTCATTCTCCTATCGCAAGAAGGGAAGTTCATCACGCACCTGGTCGTCAGAGTCGGAGTCTGAGTCGCTCTGTGCGCTCTTCTTGTGCCGGATCTCAGTGCCATGGTGCAGAATCCGTCTCTAGTGAAGCAGCTCAGCCTGCTCAGGTTCTTGGACGACTTCCCGCCCTTGCGACGATCACCTTCATCTTCACTGCTGCTTGAGCTTGAGGTGCAGTATGCAGAACTAGAGTCGACGTCGCTCGCTCCAACCATCGCTCGGGCCTTGCCTCGGCTCTCCTTCTTCCTCGACCGTCGCTCGTCCTTGTGCTTGCTCTTGTGGCCACGCCTCGACCGGTACTTGCCATCCGTCTTCGACTTGTGCTCGTAGTTGTCCTTGTTCTCGACCTTCTTCGAGCAGTCAGCAACGAAGTGTCTCGGCTTGCCGCACTGGAAGCATGTCCTCGTGTTTCTCCTCATGTTCACTCGGTTCTCGTGCATCCTCTCTAACCGCCGGTCAACAACTCTAGCTCATCCTTTCCGAGCACATCGAACTCCTCATCACTCGAGCTTGAAGACGTGTCCTCGGAGTCAGACTTGATGTCGCTCGATCTCTTCATCTTTTCTGGAGACCGCGCCTTCTTCCCTTGTCTATGATCCTTCTTGTTGGACTTCTTCCTTTTGTCCATGAACTTGTACATGTCGAGGTTGTTCACCTTTAGACACTCGGCGAAAAAGTGTCCGGCCATGCCGCACTTGAAACACGCCATCGAGTTCCTTCTTGAGTTCACCTGGTTCTCGTGCAGCCTCTCGAATCTCCTCGTCACCAACGCCAGCTCGTCCTCTCCAAGCACGTCGAGCTCCTCATCTGGCATAGATATCAAAGAGGACAAAGAGAACATCCTGGTGGATGGGTTAAAGTTAGACTTTCCTTTCGAGCAACCGATGAGGGCGAGACTATGAGAGTCAGTCGGGTCCTCAATCTTTGCTGTCATGCCCCGATCCACCTCAGCCGACTTGAGCTTCGAAAACAGCTCATTCACGGTCAGAGTGTTATACTTCTCCGACTCCACAATGGCCTTGAACTTTCCGCCCCAAACTGTATGATCCAAAGAGTGTAAGAGCTTGACAGCTCTATCATGATCATCGTACGGGAGCACGTCCACATTGGCCCTCATGTTGTTCACCACAGCCGTGAACCTCTGAAACAAGGCATCGATGGACTCACCTGGGAGATGAGTGAAGTTCTCGTACTCTCTGCGGTAGGTTGCATACATCCGAGCCTGAATCTGGGCATTCCCAACATGAGCTTCCTTCAACACCGACCAGATTCTACAAGCCAAGCTCTCCGTGTGCACCCGATCGAACTTAGGCTAACACAGAGCATGAAAAAAGTAGTCGACCGCCTTGTTGTTGGCATTGAACATGTCCCTCGATCCTGGAGCGAGGAATTTCATCGGCTAGACATAGCCTGTGTCCACCGTGACATCCCAAAGGATCTGACCCTTTCTACGGAGGAACGCTGCCATCCTTTTACTCCACATCTGGTAGTTCTTTCCATCGAAGTGTAGAGGACCCGAACCCCGTTCCTGGTATGCCATCCTTGGATCTTAGACTAGTTAGAGTCAATCAAGACTCGTAACCGGCTCCGGTACCACTTGAAGGACCGAAGAAGCGAACCAGAGAGGGGGCGGAGTGAATGGGAGCCGATAAAAATTCTATTCAAGAATTCAGCCTATGAACCCAATTTCACTTGTGCACCACCACATGATTCTCGTGCCAAGTCCACGCAGCCACTGGAGTGCTACTGGACCTAGGAGCAAGACCTAACCAACAACCACAAGACACACGCAGCGGAAATACACACAACACGGCTGCTGGCAGCCCAAACCGGTCAGGCTAGTTTCTGAAACAAGTCAGACTGCTTGCATTGGACTTAGACTCACACAGGTAGGGGAAACCGGTCAGACCGGTTTGGCAAACCAGTCAGACCGGTTCTGTCCAGAAACTCCCCGAAGACCCTTCCCAGAGAAAACCTACCTCAAGAACCTCTCCTCCTTTGAACAAGAACAACCATAGAAGGACAGGGACTTCCTTGCTCAAAAACTCTTCACGACAACCCACAGGGCTAAACTGGTCAGACCGGTTTGGGAAACCGGTCAGACAGGTTTTGGCTTGGACAGTCGGGAAGAACTCAACCCGCGGGAAAAACTCAAACTTCCAAGCGATCGATCTCCCAATTCGTTCCACGGATCAAAGTGAGACTTTGGGGATAGTTGGGACACCTCGTGGGCTACCTTTGGCTAGAAGCTCGGTCCCAGAACCCACTCAATCAAGTGGAATCGGAAGTAAACCATCAAGAAAATCTTCCCATGGAAACCACCAAAAACACCCAAATCGAAGCCGTTTCGAATGGTTTGTTGGATCTAGAACACCAAGAAAAGAGACACAAGGTCCTCATACGTGACATCCAACAAGAATCCCTCAAAGAAACGCCCCCAAAACTTCTCCACGGAAATCCCAAGAGAAGACCCCGAAAATCACCAAAAAGGAAAAATGGGAGCAACACATCCAAGCCTCGTGGAACCACGCCGAATCATCTATACATGCCAAAGAGGTTCATACAAGGTCTAGCTTGCAGCCCGATCATCCTTCCCTCTCACAAGATCTCACCATGAAGCTCTCAAGCTAGTCCTAGAAATCCTAAGGAAAATAGGAAAACCAAATGAGCTAGGGTTCCAAGAGTTGGCTGCCATCCTCTCACCTCTTGGATTATATGGAGGCAAGCCTAAAGTGCAAAATGGCCCTAAGGCCTAAACTAGGATACACACCCACCAAGGGAACTTTGGGAATTAGTCTTCGTAACACCATCGGACAGATGCCCGGCAACTGCACTTCGCGTAGCCTCAATACAAGCCTTGCGATCCCGACGAGTGTCCTCCGCCTTGAAGCTTCTGGCGCCCTGCAACCCCAAACCGGTCAGACCGGTTCTCCAAACCAGTCAGGCCAGTTTTTGCCTAACAGCCACGCCTGGTCTTTAGCCTTGGCTTTGTGGCTCAGCCGAGTGTGACAACCCACCCAGAAAAATACCGTACTGTCGCCTAAGACCGATCCACTTTGGTCATTTAGCAATAATAAAGTATCATCCTGTCGTTAGTTGTCGGGTTAACGCCCGGTAAAACACTTGAAAAGCAACAAGGATCGAATATATGCATTAAAACCCACTCGAAGGCGAGTCCAGAGATACAACAACATTAATATCCAGATTCGTACCCCGAAGGGTTTAATTATTACAAACCATAGTTTTTGCCATGACGAAATAGTTCAGAGTTTTCGAAAGCAGTGGAAATAAGCTAACGGAAGCGAAGACACCACGGGAGGCCATAAATGATGCTTTCAGTAGTCGTCCTCCACCCACTCCAGCTCCAAGCCGGGTGGGATCTCTCCGGGCCACACATCACTGAAGGCATTACCTGGATCAACACATTATAGCAAGGCTGAGTATACTAATACTCAGCAAGACTTACCTGTCGGTGATAACTACTTCACCAGATCTAGACCATGAAAGGCTTTCTGGCTACTGGGTTGCTTTTGCTAAAAAGTAACAAAGAGTAGGTCCTTACTTTCATGATTTTAGCACAAGTTCTAGTAGGTTTAATCCTTACTACATTAGCCAACTAGTACAAACAAGTTGTACAATACAATTATTCAAGCATAATATTCATCAACTTTCATCATTAAGGATCTCATGACTAGTGGAGTAAGTAGTCTCGGATAACGGTGAGAGGCCGGTACGGCGCGGCGCGCGAGGCCCCGGGATAACTCCGAGGGTCTCGGGGTGCGGCGCATGGGGAGGCATGTGCCTCGGGCGGCGGTAGCCTTGGGCAGCAAGGGCGCGGACGCCGAGGCCGGCGCACGGCCGTGGCGCGAGGACGCGCGCGACGTCGTGCGTGGCGGCGCTCCGGGTTTAAACGTTTCGTTGGTGCCTTGTTTGAGCGAACTGTTCTCCAAAAATTGGAATATAAGTTGACCAAGTGATGAATACGAAAGTTGTAGATCTAGCTACCCTTGACAAAATCTACAAAGGCTATATAGGGTTTTTCTGCCCCGAATTTGAATTATTTGAATGCCAACTTTGAATGCCAGCAGGGTTTTGCAAACAGTGAAATCTGCCTTGCAGTTGATTTTTCAAACTTTTCCTCTCAAAATTGGAAATGCCAATCTACATGAAAGTTGTGTCCCTCATCAAGATGTACAACTTTCATAAAGGTAGATTTTTAAGTGTTTAGGTGAATTTTGGAGAACGTGGCAAAAGTTCCGGCAGACACTGGTGGACACTAGAGTGGCAAGGGGGCTTGACCATCCTTTGACCATGGGTTGGCCCGACAACTGTGTTTACTAGTCAAATGGGGTCACTAGGGTGGGTTAGTGAGTTTTTCGAGGTGAGGACCCAGGTTGACCGTGGTTTGACCACTGTTGACTTACTTTGACCGGCTATTAGAGCTAATTAAAAACCTGGGGCGTCACAGCCTACCCCCCTTAAACAGAATCTCGTCCCGAGATTCGATTTGATAACAAAGAGATGGGGAAAAAACTTACGATTTCGAGATCGTAGGAAGCCCGGATACTTAGTGTTAAGATAATCCTCCGTCTCCCACGTTGCTTCTTCCTCTGTGTGATGACTCCACTGGATCTTGTACATTCGTACGGTTTGCCTTCGGGTCTTTCGCTCCATTTGATCTAGTACTTTCAATGGATGCTCGATGAGCGAGAAATCCGGCTCAATCCAAGCATTAGCTTCCATGATGATTTCATTCTCCGGCACAGGCATTCCCTTCTTTAGTTGAGTTACATGAAACACATTGTGAACCGCGGAAAACCGTTCTGGCAATTGGATACGGTAAGACACGGGTCCACACACTTCTATAACTTCATATGGTCCAATGTAGTGCGGGGCTAACTTTCCCTTGACTCCGAACCTTTGCACACCTTTTGTGGGGGATACCTTCAAATATACATAATCTCCCACTTCAAAGTGTCGAGGTGCAATTCCCTCGTAAGGGTAACTCTTCTGCCTCATCTGTGCCATCTTCAAATTCTCTCTTATCACTTGCACCCTTTCTTCGGCCTCTTTAACTAATTCCGGTCCAAAGAGTGCTCTCTCTCCGGCCCTTGACCAATTTAGTGGAGTGCGGCATCTATGTCCGTAACGAGCATCGAACGGTGCCATTTTCAAACTGGCTTGATAGCTGTTATTGTAGGAGAACTCTGCCAAGGACAAACATTTGTCCCAACTCTTGTCAAAGTGCAAGATGCTTGCTCTCAACATATCTTCCAAAATCTGATTTATTCTCTCCGTCTGACCATCGGTCTGCGGATGATAACTGGAACTGCGGATCAGCTGGGTTCCCAAACACTCATGCAATTGTTACCAAAAACAAGCTACAAACTGAGTCCCTCCACCAGAGATTATAGTCTTTGGGATTCCATGCAAACGAACTATGCGATCCATGTACAATTCTACATATTGCTGGACAGAATAAGTGGTGTGTACGACAATGAAGTGAGCGGTCTTGGTGAGTTTGTCCACAATTACCCAAATAGAGTCTTTCTTTCTAGCTGTTAGGGATAAACCCACAATGAAATCCATACTAATATCGTCCCACTTCCACATAGGTATCGACAGGGGTTGGAGTACACCTGCCGATTTCAAATGACTTGCTTTCATTCGGTGGCAAGTATCGCACTCGGCTACATACTTGGCTACATCCACCTTCATATTGGACCACCAAAAGTTCTGTTTCAGATCTTGGTACATCTTGGTACTACCGGGATGAATAGAGAATTTGGACATGTGAGCTTCATCAATAATGATTTTCTTAACTTCTGGGTCAACGGGAACCACTAGACATTTCCCAAAGCAGACCACATCCTGGTGATCCCTCTGGAAACAAGTGTACTTGGGGTCTCCCTCTGCTAGTTTCTGCTTGATGGTTTGGATATCTACATCATCGCGCTGGGCAGTGACAATTCTGTCATAAAGATCGGACTCTGCCGTTAAGGCATAAAGAATTCCCTGCGGTACCACTTCTAAGTTGAGCTTCCTCATTTCTTCACACAATGGTTCACTAACTGGCTCCAACTCTAGGTGGTTGCAATGATCTTTGCGGCTGAGAGCATCCGCAACAACATTCGCCTCGCCGGGGTGATAATGCACTTCTAGATCATAATCCTTAATCAACTCAAGCCATCTTCTCTGTCTCATATTCAATTCTGACTGGGTGAAGATGTATTTGAGGCTCTTGTGATTGGTGAAGATATTGCAACGATTTCCCATTAGATAATGCCTCCATATCTTGAGGGCATGGACAACAGCAGCTAACTCAAGATCATGGGTAGGATAATTGAACTCATGGGGTCGAAGTGCCCGTGAAGCATAGGCAATGACTCGGCCCTCTTGCATAAGGACACAACCGAGACCCATGCCTGATGCGTCACAGAAAACCTCAAATGGCTTGGAATTATCCGGTTGCACTAATACTGGGGCTGAAGTTAGATGTTGCCTTAGGGCGTGAAAAGCTTTCTCACCTGCTTCACTCCACACGAATTTCACTCCTTTCTTGAGTAGTTCGGTCATGGGTTTTTTGATTCTAGAAAAGTCAGGAATGAATTGACGGTAGTATCCCGCCAATCCTAGGAAACTGCGGATTTGATGTACGGACTTGGGAGGTTTCCAATCCATCACCTCTTGAACTTTGCTAGGATCTACGGAGATTCCATCGTGGGAAATGGTGTGCCCTAAGAATTTCACACTTGTTAACCAGAATTCGCATTTGGAGAACTTAGCATAAAGCTTATGATCTCGCAAATGCTGAAGGACAACTCGGAGATGTTTGGCGTGTTCTTTCTCGCTTTTAGAATAGATGAGAATGTCATCGATAAAGACCACGACAAATTTATCGAGCTCCGTCATGAACAAGGAGTTCATGAGGTACATGAAGTAGGCTGGATCATTTGTAAGTCCGAAAGACATTACCAAGAACGCGTAGAGACCATAACGAGTGGAAAAAGTGGTTTTGGGAATGTCGCAAGGTCGAATCTTCATTTGGTGGTAGCCAGAACGAAGATCAATTTTAGAAAAAACTTTGGCACCAGCCAATTGATCAAATAGAACATCAATTCGGGAAAGCGGGTATTTGTTTTTGATGGTGACTGCATTGAGAGGTCGGTAATCTACACACATCCTCAAGCTACCATCTTTCTTTTCTACAAAGAGAGCAGGGCAACCCCAAGGAGAAGAGCTCAGGCGAATATAACCCTTATCTAACAATTCCTGGAGTTGAGTCTTCAGTTCGGCTAACTCTTTGGGTGGCATGCGATAAGGTCTTTTGGAAATAGGTGCGGACCCAGGCTGGAGTTCGATCACAAACTCGACATCTCTGTCTTGTGGCATACCAGGAAACTCATCCGGAAAGACATACGGGTACTCGCACACTACTGGAATTTCATCAAGAGGGGAGATAATGGTCACATAGGCACAAGAGTCGGTACCGTCCCTGAAGGGTAGGTACAAGGTAGTGTGCCCGACCGTAGGAGAATTGATTTCTATGACCCTATCTGATATATCTAGAATCACCTTATGCTGATTCATCCATTCCATACCCAAGATAACATCCATTCCACCCATGTTTATGACGATGAGGGTTGTCGGAATGATTTTACTACCTAAACCCAAACTGACTCCTCAGATTAGGATATTGGAGGTGATTTATCCTCCGGGAGTAATTAACCTGTAAGCAGAAGTGGTGTGAGAACCCTTCAAACCCAATTTGCTTACTAACTTACCACTGATGAAACTATGGGTAGCTCCCGAATCAAATAAAATCTTAACAGGAGTGTTGTTGATAGAGAATGTACCCGTGAGCACTGAAGCTCCTTCTGGGATGTCACTCATGGCGGTGAAGTTCAACTAGCCCTGGTGTACTTGTACCATGGGCTTCTTAGCCGGAGTGGCAGGCCTGCTTCCTGCACCCTGATTCTGTGGGTTGGGCTTGATCTGCCTGGGCTTGGGGCACTCATTAATGTAATACCCTGGCTGGCCACAGTTAAAGCAACGACGGTCACCAACGTTGCGAGGAGGTGCATTAGGCTTTGGAGCCTGCTGCTGAGCACTGCGGAACTAGAAGTTCCCTGTAGGTTTGCTCTAAGGTGGCTTCATCGTCCAGCGTCCAGTTGAAGATAGCTGGGATGGGCCTGGAGCGTTCTTCTTCACAAAGCGAAACTTCTTGCTCGTTCCGCTGCCTGGAGTGAAACCAGACATCCTCTTCTTGTCCTCGTGGGCTTTCTTCATAGCATCTTCTTGTGAGATAGCCTTGTTCACTAGCTCATGGAAGTTGGCGGGCTCGAGCAGGTTCAGACGCTCATACAGCTTGCCATCAATCCTGTCACGGAACCTTTCCATCTTCTTTGCATCAGTATCAACGTGATGCACACCATATTGGCACAAGCTATTAAACTTCTGAGCATAGCGATACACTGTGTCAGATCCCTGTCGGAGGGCCAACAGCTCTCTCATCTTCCTATCCATCAGTCCCTTAGGAATGTGGTGGCTATTGAAAGCCTGCTTGAACTCTTCCGAAGTCACAGCGTGCCCTCGCTGCATTGACTTGAAGTGGTCCCACCACATCAAAGCTTCTCCCTGTAGTTGCAGCGCTGCGAAGTTTGCTTTGTTCTCCTCGGAGCAAGGTAGCACAAAGGCAGAGAATTTTGCCTCTATGGCATTGATCCAAGCCTCAGCTTCTAGGGGGTCTTCTGCTTTAGCGAAGATTGGCGGCTTCATAGCGATGAACTGGGCGTACGTGGTGACCTGATTAGGCCCCTCGTGGTTGGCCCCGTGTGGCGGCCCTTGGTTCATCTGCTGGGCGATCTGTTGCTGCGTCTGCAGGATCTCGCGCAGCACCTCAGTTTGGGTGGCCATGAAGGCCTCTGACGGTGTCATGGGCGGGGGTGGCAGCAAGTCACCGCTACCACTTGCTCCGAAACCGTTGGGCGAGCTGCGCGTGGTTCCTACCATCTGAAAAGTGAGCCTTATTAGTGAGATAGCCAAAAGCTTACTCCCAAAATGATGACAAGTATGACCATGCATACCACATCTCATTAATAGTCAAATGATGAGGACAACAATAGTCTAACAACATTCCATGGCCACCAAAATTCATAGAATTGTTTTCATAACACGGTTAGGAATGCGATCACTCGGATGCATGGGCCCGCGTTTACCCTCGGACAATTTCCCGTCATTTCGGATACCAACGATGGTGGTATACGAACGAGCGCTTAATCGCTGGCAACGATTGATGTCCCTAGAATGCTTTGGTTTACCAACGTTTTAAGTGGAAATGCAATATTGACAAGCATGGTCATTTGCAATGGTTAAACCAGAATTTGAGTTATGCACGAGGAAACCTCCAATTCCGAAAGGCAACGAATTCCACATAAAGCACACGTGATTAAGCATCCTTTATTACAATAAGACAGAACAAGGTTCAAGGACATTACAACTCTCGAATTTGAAACAATCATGACATGACACGATACAAGTAGTTACTTGGCACGAAAACGTGCTGCCAAGCCAACTACTTTAAACATCTCAAAGACAACTCGATAGAATCGACATCCTTCGCCTTCCGGCTGTCGGCAACCTAGTTGCCCACTGAAGCACCAATGTACATAGGTGAAGCTGGGGGAGTCGGCAATGGTGGTCCTGCCTGGCTCGTCTGATCCAGACCGGACAAGGCCTGCTGCTCCTCCGGGTGTGCCTGTACTGGGGGCAGTGGCTGTAAGGCCACTATAACCTATAAGGTTGCCACCTGTACCTCGGCCTCCTCCACCTGCTGCTGCATATCCGCTATGTTCTGAAGTAACGTCAGCCTCTCAATCTCATGTACATCGGCATTCTCCTCTAGTGCATGGTTCTCGGTCTCCAGATCTACAATCCTCTGTAGGCGGTCGCCTCTCTCAAGCTCTAACTGAAACCTCCCAGCATGCAGCCTGTCATTGTCCTGCTGCACCTGGGTAAGCGTAAAGTTTAGCTGCTGGTGTGCTGTTGAAAGCTGCTGCCAATCACGCCTAGACGCCTCCAAACGCTGCCCAATAATCGCTGCGGTATTGTAGCGCAGCCCCTGAAGTGTGAAAACCACGTTCAGACAACGAGCTAGCGTCTGAGTAACATCCAACGACTCTGCTAGTGTCAACAGCTCCCGTAAGTGATCCATACGGTCCCACCATGCTGGGTCGTGAGGACTCACGGCGAGAAACAATCCAAACGGAGAGAGATCTACTACGGTAGGGTTGTGGTCACAGAAATTTGTCAGCACTCTGAGGGCGGCTGACTCAATAGACTCGTGAGTGATAAATCCCCAGTAGATAAAACTCAAGTCAAACCAGTCGGCGTGGTCCGGGTGTGGCAGAACAGTAACGATCACTCTGCAACGGGGAACGCCATAGCGCTCGAACTCCTTCACCTCGTAAGTCGGTGGTGTGAGGTAGCCTGCGGCGCTGAGTGCTTCCCACGCAAGGCGCGGAAAACCCTCCTAGTGCAACCCGTTGGTACGGATCGTACCGTCAGCGTCGAACTCGTGAAACACGGGGAAAGCCATCTGTACACAAATGTAACTCATGTCAGATCTCAAAGAGAATGGCATGTCAAATGGTGAAGTTCTGGCAGCTGTGAATAAGATTTCATAACCAAAAATCCAGACACCTCAAAACTTTCCCAAGTTTTCCCGATTCAAAATGAACCCTTTAATACTTGATTAAATTTTTAAGATTGAGCATCGAGCAAGGAACAAGATGGATGGTCTGAACCTAGATGTGCCTAGGGAAGTGTAAACCAACCCAAACGAAACTAGGATTGACTCTATATCACGAGACAGCTAGTTAAGGAGCAAAAGTTTTTTACAATTTGGTTTAATTAATCCTGGCACAAGGTGACAACTTTTCAAAATTTCGGCAGCACGACGGCTAGGTATGAGAGGTACTCTAGTTTATAAAAAGCACACACTAGCATAATCTTCCTTAGAGAGTATATGGAATTTCGATTTTTGGGTCCATTTTAGTTGTTTCGATTTTTAACATGCATGCAAGACGTCCTAACCGACCTCACATGGCAATCAAGCCAAAAATTGAAGTTAGTGCCGGTAGCATGGCTGTTATTCGTCTCTCCCTATAATATCTAGTCGAGAGCTATACGGTACTCGCTTAACAACTAACGAAGTGCTGTTATGTACCCACCAAAAACGAACCTTCCGTGCCAGCACGTCACGAAAGCGTCCACATACATTTCTGTTCACTGTAGAAACGGTATCCATGCGTTAAGCCGCTGCATGGACAGCGTCCAACCTCGGGCACACTCTGTTTGAATGGAGTGTATCCTTGCCTCGCATGAGCGACATGCGGAATGCACACGTATGAAACACGTGGCGACACACAACTCATGAACAGACGCGAAGATCGGATCTGCGGAATGGATCACTCCATCAACCCTCGCAATTCCCGTGATGTGGAAGGGCACACGTATAATACACGTGGCTCCTAGTTTGGTTGTGCAAGAAAGTAAGTCTGACATAAAGTAATGTTCTGGAAGTTAGCAAAATAAACCATAAGTTAATTAAGCCACCTGAAAGAACCCAAAATTCTCTCTGGGGCCTCTCGGACTAGTTTATCCTTAGCGGACCAACGTAATTTGGAAAATCAGACAATCTTGGCATATTTTATTCAAAAACCATTGATTAAGGTTTATTAATTAATCTCTGGTGCATAGAAGCTCTGATGCCAACTGTGACAACCCGCCCAAAAAAATACTGTACTATCGCCTAAGACCGATCCACTTTGGTCATTAAGCAATAATAAAGTATCATCCTGTCGTTAGTTGCCGGGTTAACGCCCGGTAAATCATTTGAAAAGCAACAAGGATCAAATATATGCATTAAAACCCACTCGAAGGCGAGTCCAGAGATACAACAACATTAATATCCAGATTCGTACCCCGAAGGGTTTAATTATTACAAACCATAGTTTTTGCCATGACGAAATAGTTCAGAGTTTTCGAAAGCAGCAGAAATAAGCTAACGGAAGCGAAGACACCACGAGAGGCCATCCATGATGCTTTTAGTAGTCGTCCTCCACCCACTCCAGCTCCCAGCCGGGCGGGATCTCTCCGGGCCACACATCACTGAAGGCATTACCTGGATCAACACATTATAGCAAGGCTGAGTATACTAATACTCAGCAAGACTTACCCGTCGGTGATAACTACTTCACCAGATCTAGACCATGAAAGGCTTTTTGCCTACTGGGTTGCCTTTGCTAAAAAGTAACAAAGAGTAGGTCCTTACTTTCACGATTTTAGCACAAGTTCTAGTAGGTTTAATCCTTACTACATTAGCCAACTAGTACAAACAAGTTGTACAATACAATTATTCAAGCATAATATTCATCAACTTTCATCATTAGGGATCTCATGACTAGTGGAGTAAGTAGTCTCGGATAACGGTGAGAGGCCGACAATCGATTGATTTAAACCTTCCATGGTAAACCCAAACACACGGTAGGCTGCCCCCGAAAGGACAACTTTCCCAGGCTGTTCCCAAAAATCCCCGGGTCGGGATGAAAGGCCACAATCCTTGGTGCAGGCTATCCGAAATACCCCACGAGATACCCGGAATCACCATACACCACCGGTAGCTAGCCGTGAGAGCGAATCCCAAGAGTAGTGACAGTTCCATCCCTAGCCGTCTCATTAAGGTACTAGGCTTACCGGTCCCATACCCGACATGTGCTTAGTACGTTCAAAAACTTAACCCACATAACCACTGGACCGGAGCCCAGATCCCATGCTCTTACCACGTGAGCGATCCATTTAGGATATATCATGATTCCTATCTAGGAACCTATTCTCGCGAGTGAGGTCATCACCCGACTTGTAACGGTCCTATAGCTTAGCGGCTAATGACCTATCATGCTAGTAAGGACAAGGGTACCTATGGATCATGCATCTAGGGTTTCATTCAACTCCTGAACGTAAATGCACAATCGTTCATAGATAATTGAATACAAAATTTGAAAACTGGGTTAGATGCACCGGAGCTTGCCTTCGTCAGCTAGGTTAGCCTGGGCACCCTCGGTGTCGAGCACTTCCACGTACTGCAGCGAAGCTTCCGCTCCTCCTTCCTCGGTTTCCGGGACAAGGGAGTAATCTCCGTCTGGAAGATCTAGACGGAATGCAATGCAAGTTTAGGTGATGTGATAGTTTGTTGTCTTATCCTACTCTTGTTGGTCATATTCACCTTAACAAGCATTTAGATAGTGTTTCTCTTTTGGGAAGGTTATTGGTTGTACATGGGTTATTCTTTTATTGAACATTTGAATAAAGGCTTTTATTATACTTGTCATTTCATGTGAAAGCTTTAATTCCTTTTATCTTCACCAGCAAAGGTATAAATAATATTTTTATTTATGAATTACTTTCGGATCAGCAATGGTAATTAATTACCCTTTAATTAAATTAGGAAATACTTTCAAAGAGGAAAAAGAATTAAATAAGGGCTTTTCTTTATTTAATTTCTCTTTATTATTAACAGGGCTTTTAAGATTTCTATTAAGCAATTAAATTACCAAAAATTAAAGGACTGTTTCTTAAGCCTACTAGCACCTATCCTGGTCCATTGGACCCACATGTAAGCGTTGGATGCTAGGAAATTAAATATTATGGAAAATAACAGAGGCTAGCTAGTGATTCCATTTAAATGCATATAAAAATAAATAAGCATCAAAATGACCCAAACTTTCTTATGCATGCTCTCTGGTCCTCAACAAGCCTAAAGAACTGGCACATTCACCTAGAGGCTCTACTGATCTTACTTTATCCATTTGCAAAGGAAAACATGCATAAATTAAGAATAATTATTTCTGTTAAGCCAAAAATCATGATTAATTGACAAGATGTGTATTTTGGTATTACAAGACAGTGTGCACAAGTTGAGCTCAAGAACATAAATATATCTAGCAAGAAAAATCATCTAGGCAGTTTCTGCAAGAATAGAAAACAATTTATTTAACAAGATCTACTACATAACTTTGTGCAATTTTTTGGCACAGGAGATAGTCATGACCTAACACACAACATATCCAAAAATTAGCTACAGAGGAGCTGTAGATTCAAAGTTATGACAGATTTAGCTTTTTCACATTTGTATTTTTCCAGTTAAAAACGTTCAGAACCAGGCCATGAGCAAATAACAAAAGCTGTGGGATTCCTCTCCCTGAACCTAGCAAAATTGGTTTGGATTTTTCTGATTTTTATACAATTTTTTAGGGATTTTCTACTGCACTGGACCAACTAGCAAGAAAACTTAGATAACTTCTACTGCAAACCAGTCCCTAATTCACACAGCAGCCCCTGGGCTTCACACATATGCCCCTGGAATTTACAACCGTGCCCTCGCGGCGGCGGGAGAGCTCGCCGACGGCGATGTGGGGCCGGGCCAGGGCAACATGTGGCACGGGGGTGCGATTAGGCTCACCCCTAGCCAATTGGCGGCGGCGGCGGGGTCGGGGCGAGCTCCCGGCGAGGGCGCGCGGCGGCGGTCGGCGGTGGCACCCACGGCGGGCGGCGGTTCCAGCGGTGTGAGGGCAATGTTGTGCAAAGGGTAGCGGCGCAAGCTTCTGTGGCTACTAGGGAGCAAGCCAGCGGGGTTGGTTCCACCGGAGGAAGGGCGGGGAGGTGAGTTCGCCGTTGGCCGGCAATGGCGGACGGGAGGAGGGCAGCGGCGCGCGGGGAAGGGGGAAGGACGGGGTTTAAATAGGTGTCGTCCCTCTGGTGACATCACGGTGACGTGCGAGATGCTCGCCGTAGTACGGCGCCCTCGGCCGGCGCGCGTACGGCGGGGTGCCGCCGGCGGACCGCCGGTCCGCGCGCGCGCCCGGCCGAGCGTGCGGTGCGGCGCGCGGCGCGCGAGGCCCCGGGATAACTCCGAGGGTCTCGGGGTGCGGCCCATGGGGAGGCGTGTGCCTCGGGCGGCGGTAGCCTTTGGCGCGCGCGGGCGCGGACGCCGAGGCCGGCCGGCGCACGGCCGTGGCGCGAGGACGCGCGCGACGTCGCGCGTGGCGGCGCTCCGGGTTTAAATGTTTCGTTGGTGCCCTGTTTGAGCGTACTGTTGTCCAAAAATTTGAATATAAGTTGACCAAGTGATGAATACCAAAGTTGTACATCTAGCTACCCTTGACAAAATCTACAAAGGCTATATAGGATTTTTCTGCACAGAATTTGAATTATTTGAATGCCAACTTTGAATGCCAGCAGGGTTTTGCAAACAGTGAAATCTGCCTTGCAGTTGATTTTTCAAGCTTTTCCTCTCAAAATTGGAAATGCCAATCTACATGAAAGTTGTGTCCCTCATCAAGATGTACAACTTTCATAAAGGTAGATTTTTAAGTGTTTAGGTGAATTTTGGAGAACGCGGCAAAAGTTACGCGGACACTCGGTGGACACTAGAGTGGCAAGGGGGCTTGACCATCCTTTGACCATGGGTTGGCCCCACAAGTGTGTTTACTAGTCAAATGGGGTCACTAGGGTGGGTTAGTGAGTTTTTCGAGGTGAGGACCCAGGTTGACCGTGGTTTGACCACTGTTGACTTACTTTGACCAGCTATTAGAGCTAATTAAAAACCTGGGGCGTCACACCGAGTAACCCGATAGTTTTCTGGTTGACCACCCCAAACCCCGCGAACTTTATGTAGCCTCCGTCAATCACCACTCATGACTTGTCTCCCATGAAGTCTCGGCTCGACCTTGGTTTTTTGGCTCAACCAAGAAATCGTCATCGACTTCATCATGCCCTTCTAGCCACCATGCAGCCCGCACTTGGCCCCGCTGGCCACTAGGTCCCTCGAACCAAGCATACTTGTCTTCTCCACACCTGGAGGCCTCACCGGCAACGAACTTTCGCGCTTGTTCATCACCTGCACCAACACGAGTCAAGCTACAACCTGCACCTGCAATAATTTGCCAAAAGTCAGTCCACACAACGTTGTCAATCACTTATCACACCAAGATGCGACCATCCATTGGTCCTCGAACCACACATGGTCCTCAAAGACGCACAAGATGGGCAGAAAAGGTTATTGTCGTAAAAGGAAAGAGCGGGAGGAGGTGGATGCAAAGCTAGCTGCAGAAGGAAAACAGAACCCTTGGGACCAATGTCTTGAATGTTTGAGACCTTATCTGCAGACAAGGGTAGGGAAAAGAAGAAGAATACTAGTGAAGGAAGTGGTTCAGTAACCATGCGGTGGTGGGGGTAGTAGACATGGTGAAAACACTTGCAGCTCATGGTAGTGATGGTTCCTTCTCTGGGGTTAGGGAGGATGATATCCTCACCGCAGAACTTGAGGCTCCAGAGCATCGAGGTCTGGTCTGAGGCGTGTCTAGTTTACTTGGCTGGGGTAAAGGGTTTGGTGAAGAGTTCGCTGGAATGTACAGGAAGAAGAGGAACAAGATGTCTGATGCTCATGATATGATGGACAAAACATTTAAATCAATTGTCCATGCTCTAAGACTATCAGGCATCGACATACCAAAAAATGTACTTCTTCCTTCCCAATTACCAGCGCCTGTCAGTAGCAGCGAGGAAGAAGATATGTATGGCAGTGAGGAAGAAGATGGGCATGACTGCAAAGAAGAACATGTGCATGACAATGAGGAAGATGGCAGAAAGCAAGCTCATTGGAATGCCAATGGTGACGAAGCGAATCAAGTGCATAGTTACAGTCGATCAACTATGCTGGACATAATAGATAAGTTGACAGAGCCAACCACGTGCAGCCTTTTGGATAGCACTGGGAGCTCGCACTAGCGAACGCCTTTCCATTTCAAAAGTCTTGCCATTTAGTACCGATGCAGGATGGGTATATTGTGGTGCAACCTACTTATGTGTGGGCCAATGCGAGTCACTACACTCTGCCTGTACCAATTGATGGGGGTGGCATAGCACCTTAGCTGAGGCTCTCGTTCAAATGATCCAATGGCAAAAGGATAGGATCCTTATACCACCCATGACGAGACATCCCAATCCTGAAGACGCAACAGGTAGCAGGGGTACAACATCAGATGGAGGTACTGCAGCTCAGTGTCAGCAAGAGAAGGCTCAACAGCGGCAGCAGGAGCAGATCAGCAAAACTACACAGCAGGAGCGTCGACAACAACTAGGGGAGGAAGTCAGGCAATCTCTGCCTAAGCAGCAGCTGCAACTTGAGGATAATCAACAAACGAAATAGCAGCCTCTCTAGCAGCAGGAGCGTCGACAACAGCAGAAGGAGCCCAGGCAACCTATGCCTAAGCAGCAGCCATAACATGAGGATAAGAAACAGATGAAACAGCAGCCTCTTCAGAAGTAGGAGGAGGAGCGAAGGCAATCTCCCACTAAGCCGCAGATGCAACAAGTACAGCAGCCTCTGCAACAGGAGGAGCCCAGGAAATCTTTACTGCAGAAGGGGAACAAGGCCATGAAACCTCTGTCTAAAGATGAGATTCGTAACTGTGTTACTGGGACAGAACTGGACCAACCAAAATACAAGCTTGGTGCACCTATGTTGTCAAAAGCAAATGTAAAGGTTGTTGGACCAAATTGTGCCAAGTTGCATGCTTATGTCATGGAACACAGTAAGGATAAACTTGCCCTTCCAGCAATGGTGGATCGAGCCTACTTTAAAGGTGGTTGTTGTGGTTTAATGTTAAACATTTATTTCAGTAGCATGTATAACCTTATAACCCTGGCTTCTCTGGATGTTACCTTCATGAGGTTGTGGACATTGTAAGTCCTTTAAAACCTAAAAAGATATTTCTTTAATTTTGACCACAAAGTTCATGCATGTTAACAAATTGATTTTTTGTAGGAAAATGATGGACAAGGTAGCGGAGATGCAGATCAGTGTTGGGTTTTTAGATCCAGATTTGTTTACTTCAACAAATATTTTTCAGCGTTTTCAACAAGTTGGCAAAGCAATCTCAAATGCAATGAACAACGACTACGTGGTGGGTGCCTGCTGCACTAGCCACTGGGTAACAGTGATCATTTGTATGAAGTTCAAAGATGTTTGGTATCTAGATTCTGCTAAACAACATCCCTCGCCAAAGTTCCTAGACCTCCAACCTATTTTGAACTGGTCAGTTTCTTGTAGGTTTTGTTCACAAATATTCAATCTCTTAGTGTTTCCAATTGGTATTGTGACCATGCAGGGACTTTGGTACAGTATTTGTAGGCTTTGTTCAATAATATTCAATCTCTTAGTGTTTCTAATTGGTATTGCTTATCATGCAGGAACTTTGGTGAACATGCACATGACGGAGTGACGAAAGGAAAGAAAAAAAATCCAAAAGCCACACTCAAGCACAAAACAAATCTCGCTGTAAGACCAAGGTTTTTTATGGTCCCTTCTTACCTATTTGGTACTGCATTAATTAACATGTCATTTTGGTACCTCGATGCAGTGTGCTCAGCAGCCACGGGGGTCCTCTATGTGTGGATTCCATGTGGTATTCCGTATGTTAAGATTACTCGATTACATACCTAACATCAAGAAGGTTGTTGTAAGTAGATTATAATGCTCAACCTTGTCTCTGCTCATATTTTCCATCTGATTTTAGAAACTGATTTCTACTTGTATTCTCATAAATGATTGTATTTTGCAGGATTTCAAATCTCATGTAGATGTTTCCACAGAAGATCTAAAGCATGTCCGGGAGATGCTGTGCGAGTACATTCTTAAGGAGACCATCGACCGAAAGGGCAACTTCTACAGTGGTGCACCGTGAGTTTATTGTAGCCATAAACTTGAAACTCAGTCAGTCTTCTTTAGTGAGATATTGTTGCCTGAGAAACCTACTTGGCTTGCTTGGTTGGGGTCAAATATTGTCTGGTTCAGGCAGTTTTCTCATGACTCCATAAAAACAAGCCCTGATGAGTGTAACTTGAGACTTGATGTGATCCTAGCTTGTCTATAAATGTCATCTTGCTTGTCTATAAATGTGATCTTGTTTTGCATATATTTGTGATGTGAGAATGTGTTTGTGATGTCTCCTGCTGTGGTGGCTGCCATATCCTAGCTGGTTCTAGGATGCCACAGGCAAACGGGCAGGTTACTGTAGGGGTGTCCTATGTATCTGTAACGGACGTTAATTAAAGCTCATTACAAACACTGATTAGTGAGTAACAGGCTTCATTCGGAAAGCCCATTACAAATATGCCCACAATGTAATGGGGAGTGTAAAAGCCCATTAGCAGTCCTGACCGGTGGGCCCTAGGACTTGGCCCATTCATCGAGATATAGGAGACGCATATTGAAAGCAAGCGTCTCCTTTAATAGAGAGAAAGCAGACGCGTGTAGAAACAAATGTGTCTCATTTCGTCGAGACAGAGGAGACACAGGTTCATGGAATGCGTCTCTGATGTTGATTTCATAGTAACGGGCTCTGTTTTCATGCCCGTTACCAAAGTTCCCCGTGGGCCCAGAGAAAATCCATTTCACGTGACCGATGACTAGTTGTGGTAACAATCATTGTTTGATGCCCGTTACGAATCCTGTATGTACTGATACACGCGCGAAATAGATGCGTCTCAGTTCATCAAGATAGTGTAGATCCAGGTGCACAACAGGCATCTCCGATATTGAGCTACTATAACAGGCTTTGCTTTGGTGCCCATTACGAAAGTTCCCCGTGGGACCTAAGAAACAACCATTCCACGTGATAGGTGGCTAGTTGTGGTAACGATCATTGTTTAATGCCCGTTACGAATATGTCTTATCAGTAATGGGCATCTGTCGTTACCTTTCTTGGTTTATTTGTAACACTTGATTAGTAGTGGGCGCATTGCCCACTACCAAAGGCGATCTACGCCCGTTACCAAAGCGAGTTTTTCATGTAGTGGCTATTGACTTTTGCTTACAACTTTGACCAATCATCTTATTCAAAAAATTATCGCAAACATGTTAAATGATAAGGACAACTTAAAATACATACAACAATAAATCTTATAGCAAACAAAATAAATTGTTTTTGCATAATTTTTTGAATAAGGCAAATGGTCAAAGTTGTAGAAAAAAGTAAATGGTGACAAGTATTTCGATACAGAGGCAGTATCTTGTAACGGGTTATGGATCCAACGAGGTCGCAGGGGACTCGTGTACCTTCAGAGTTCCCATGTAATGCTCGCTCTCTTATGTCATGTATTGGTCGCTTGGAAGAAGCTATTCATCAAAGACCTAATATGAAGTGATTTGGGGGCTCATAACTTGTGAAGATCGAATTTCCTGTCAGGACGACCTGATAGTTTTGAAGTGCTCTTGATCTAAACCCAGGGTGTAGGTCGCCCGCTTATACGTTGGGCATATAGTCGTTGGCGTAATATCCAGTGAGATCGTCTCACGAGATTGGCGGCATATAGCCATTGTGGTAGGTCTATTATGGTAACAGATCTGCAACGAGCTTCTATGGCAGGGCCTATATAAATAGAGCTACAGGGGATGGGTGTTGATCTTCTTGTTGCCATCATCGTCTTCCTCTCGCCATTCTCACCGGAATCCATCTTGCCCTAGCCGACGTGCCTCCGCATCCAGCCACCATTCGCGAAGCCCTAGCCTGTCGCCGTCGTCTCAAGTAGACTGCACGCTGCCACCGCGATCCACACGTCGCGTCGCTCCGCATGCGCGTAAAAACCCTAGTCATATTTAGATCCAACTCCACTCATCTTCAAGAAATGGCGGCCGCAGCTCCCCAAATCCCATGCCCGGAGACGGTCCAGGATCCCTTAGTGATGATCGAGGAGAAGATCCAGGCGCTGGTAGATCGCAGGCTCCTGAGGTCCAAGGTGGAGGGTGGAGTGGAAGGCGCCCACCGGTGAGGCATTTGCTACAGAGGGCGATAAGGAGCAAGCCGTCTTCGCCTCCTTCTTTGAGCACGGGTTCAATGTGCCCACTGACGATTTCTTCGGAGCTCTTCTCTACTTCTACAAGCTGGAGCTGGTACACCTCTTTCCCAACTCCATCGTTTTATTTTCATCGTTCATACATCTATACGAGGCGTTCCTTAGGACACCACCCCACTTCGTGTTGTGGCACTACTTCTTCAACATGAAGACCACTGGCAAACACACCGGTGTGGTAGGAGTAGTGCTGTTCTGCCTGAGATCATGTCTCAAGGTAGAATGGATAGATATGGATTTGCCGGACAACACCACTTGGTGGAGTTCGTTGTGGTTCTACATCGCCGACCTGAAGTCGGCGCTACCAAAGCGCACCGCGCACAAGCCCGAGAAGTTACCAGAGTGGGACCTAGAACTCACCTCCCATGAGCTAGAAGATCTTAAGGAGTTGCTCCCCCTCCTCGCCGTCCTCAAGAAGGAAGGTCTGATGGGAGGCTCCGTAGCGATGTCATTCTATCGCTGTCTGATCCTGTCGATCATGGACCAGGTGCATCCGACATACGAGTATTGGGGTCAGTCAGACCCTACCAGTGAAGTCAACTGCAAGGTCTACCAGGAGGAGATGACGGCCAGTACATATGTACACTGGGTAGATCCGAAACAAGAAGTGCCCAAAGGCGCACTCCCTGACCCGACCTGCCGATCCTGTAAGTCCTGAGGGAACCAGGTCACTTCGATATGTTTCTTTACATTAAAGGAAGACCTCTTATGTCTTATTTCTTGATTTTGCAGACTTGGGAGCTGCAGGTTTGGTGTCCGGCACCCTTGCCGACCGACGAGGAGTCACATTGGAAGTCGGGGTAGCTGCTGGAAAATTATTAGTCAGATTCATCGGTTGGGGCTGACGAAGACATCAACCCAGATGTCGGTGAGACCACGGCGGACCGACCTGAGGCTAGCAGTGCCACAAGGCCGGGGTGCAAGACGAGGGTCGTGATGGCAAAGCAGTCGGGCTCGAGAGCTGTAGTGACGGCCCCAGCAGTGAAAACTGCCAAGCTCGAAGCCAACAAGAAGAAGAGGAAGAGAAAGGTGATCCCCACCTCGACGAACCCCACCCTAGGGTCCAAAGAGGTCGAAGAAGAGGATGAAGCCACTGATGATCCACTGGTTGTTGATAACCGCGCGGCATCGAAGTCGCCAAGTCTTGCGAACAAGAGGCAGGGGGACATGGAGCAGCACGTGACGGAAGAAGACCTCAGCCGCATGAGGGAGGCACAGATAGCCGTGGCTGGTGCTCATGTTAATTAATTAGAGATTAATTAGATTAATTAGGTTGTCCCAACTAGTCCTAGAGGTTCCTCATATAATCTACCAAAGGGGCACAGCACCCCACCGTAGGGCCATGACGCCTTTCACCTCACTAGTAGAGAAAGAGGCTTTGGTACGCCCCTTTAATCCAAGTTCAACGTTGGAGCCAGGACTAAAGGGGTTTCGTCGATGTGGCCACTAATGCTATGAGTGCTCACTTCATTTAGTCTGGGTTGATAACACCAACCGTGACAAAAGGCCCTCCCCCCTTTAGTCTAGGTTCGTGTTACGAATCGTGACAAAAGGGTCACCCCCTTTACAATAGGGTTGTGTTATGAACTGAGACTAAAGGCCTCCCTTTTTTGTCACGGTTTGTAACACGGTCCTAGACTAAAGGGGTGACGCTTTTGTCACGGTTGGTAACACCAACCCAGAATAAAGGGGGGCCTTTTGTCCCGGGTGGTGTTACCAACCAGGACTAAAGGGTCTCCCACGATTTACTATAAGAGGATAGCATCCTCTATGCGGTCAGTGTGCTGCATTGGTGAGATGGTGCCGAAGCTACACGCGAGGCTTGAGGTCACAAGTTCGAATCCCCACGCATGTGTATATTTCACGTGAAAAAACGTGTGACTTGTGGCTTGCGACATGCGTGTGTGTGAGTGTCTCCCATGGATTTCCAAATACTTTTTTGATGTTGGCGTGCCACCCTAGTCCCGGTTGGTGTTACCAATCGTGACTAAAGGCCCTCCTTTAATCCCGGTTCATTCACCTGGGAGTAAATGACCCCCCTTTCGTTCACATGCGTACCGGTTGGACATGAGAGACCTATACTCCTTACCAACCGGGACTGAAGGTCCTCTCTCTACCCATGCCTAGCCCCTTGGGCTTGTATACATTTGTAATCATTGTTCAATAATCTATTCTATCAATCCTTCAAATTTACTCCCAACTGGGTGTAGCACCTGAATTGCACAGGTAGCGAGATTTGTAGGTTTTGTTGCTTTGAGATGAGACTACATTTTCTTTTTTCAGAGTGCTTTATGCTAAATTCTTGTGGCACACGACATATTGTTTTTGGAGTTGTAGCACCAAGGCACCAATCTACTTTGAGGATTTTTAATTCGAAAAAAATGAATGGGATATTTGGAGAGGGCCCCAGGCCCTAAGGGCATGGGAGTTAATTTTCACTGGTAGAGAAACAGTCTTTGGTACGCGTCTTTATTCCTTGTTCAACTTTGGAGCTGGGACTAAAGGGGTTTCATGGACGTGGTCACTAATGCCATGAGTGCTCACCCTCCTTGGTCTGGGTTTATAACACCAACCATGACAAAAGGCCCCCTTTAGTCTAGGTTCATGTTACGAACCGTGACAAAACGGTCACCCCCTTTAGTCTAGGTTCGCGTTACGAACCGAGACTAACACCCCCCCTTTTGTCACGGTTTGTAACACGAACCTAGACTAAAGGGGGTGACCCTTTTGTCACGATTGGTAAAAACAACCGAGACTAAAGGGGGGCCTTTTGTCAAGGGTGGTGTTATTAACCTGGACTAAAGGGTCTCCCACGAGTTACTATAAGAGGATAACATCCTCTACTCAGTCAGGTGCGCTGTGTATGTGAAATGGTGAGGAAGCTACATGCAAGGCTGGAGGTCATGAGTTCGAATCCCCGCGCACGCGTATATCTCTCGTGAAAAAACACGTGACTTGTTGCTTGTGGGGATTTTCAAATATTTTTTGATGTTGGTGTGCCGCCCCTTTAGTCCTGGTTCGTTCACACAGGAGTAAAGGACCCCCCCCCCTTTTGTGTCTCATCATTAGTCCCGGTTGGACGTGAGAGACCTATGCCCCGTACCAACCGGGACTGAAGGTCCTCTCTCTGTCGGTGTCTAGCCCCTTAGGCTTGTATGTATTTGTAATCATTGTTAAACAATCAATTCAATCATTCTATCACATTCACTCCAAACAGGAGGTAGTGCTTGAATTGGATAGGTAGTAAAAAATTTACGTCTTGTTGTTATGAGGGGACTTTAACTTCTTTTTTCAGAGCACTTTATGCTAAATTTTTGTGGCATGCGACATATCGTTTTTTGGAGTTGCAACACCAAGGCACCAATCTACTTTGAGGATTATTAATTCCAAAAAAATGGATTGGTGCTTTGGAGAGGGCCCCAGGTCCTAAGGTTGTGGGTGTTAATTTTTATTGGAAGAGAGAGAGGATTTGGTACGCATCTTTAGTCCCAGTTCAACTTTGGAGCCAGGACTAAAGGGGTTTCATCGACGTGGCCACTAATGCCATGAGTGCTCACCCTCCTTAGTTCGGGTTGATAACACCAACCGTGACAAAAGCCCCCCCCCTTCGTCTAGGTTCGTGTTACGAACTGTGACAAAAGGTGACCCTTTTGTCACGGTTCGTAACACGAGCTTAGACTAAAGGGGGTGATCATTTTGTCACGGTTGGTAATACCAACCCAGACCAGAGGGGGGCCTTTTCTCACGGGTGGTGTTACTAACTGACACTAACGGGTCTCCCACAACTTACTATTAGAGGATAGCATCCTCTACTCAGTTAGGTGTGTTGTGTAGGTGAGATGGTGAGAAGCTACACGCAAGGTTGGAGGTCACGAGTTCGAATCCCCGCGCACGTGTATATTCCGCGTGAAAAAATCGCATGACTTGTGGCTTGCGGTGATTTTCAAATATTTTTTGTGATGTTGGCGTGACCCCCTCCCTTAGTCCCGGTTGGTATTAGCAACCATGACTAAAGGCTCCCCTTTAGTCCCGGCTCGTTCACATAGGAGTAAAGGACCCCCTTTTGCCTCTCATCATTAGTCCCAATTGAACTCGAGAGACCTATACCCCTTACCAACCGGGACTAAAGGTTCTCTTTCTACCTGTGTCTAGCCTGTTAGGCTTGTATATATTTGTAATCATTGTTCAACAACCTATTCAATAATTCTTTCACATTCACTCCCAACAGGGGGTAGTGCTTGAATTGGACAGGTAGTAAGATCTGTAGGTTTTGTTGCTTTGAGGAGACTCCAACTTCTTTTTTTCAGAGCGCTTTATGCTAAATTCTTGTGGCACGTGACATATCGTTATTGGAGTTACAGCACTAAGGCACCAATCTAATTTGAGGATTATTAATTTCAAAAAAATGGATGGGTGCTTTGGAGAGGGCCCCAGGTCCTAAGGTTGTGGGTGTTAATTTTTATTGGAAGATAGAGAGAGGATTTGGTACGCATCTTTAGTCCCAGTTCCACTTTGGAGCCGGGACTAAAGGGGTTTCATCGACGTGGCCACTAATGCCATGAGTGCTCACCCTCCTTAGTTCGGGTTGATAACACCAACCGTGACAAAAGCCCCCCCCCTTCGTCTAGGTTCGTGTTACGAACTGTGACAAAAGGTGACCCTTTTGTCACGGTTTGTAACACGAGCTTAGACTAAAGGGGGTGATCATTTTTTCACGGTTGGTAATACCAACCCAGACCAGAGGGGGGCCTTTTCTCAGGGTGGTGTTACTAACTGAGACTAACGGGTCTCCCACAACTTACTATTAGAGGATAGCATCCTCTACTCAGTCAGGTGTGTTGTGTAGGTGAGATGGTGAGGAAGCTACACGCAAGGTTGGAGGTCACGAGTTCGAATCCCCGCGCACGTGTATATTCCGCGTGAAAAATCGCATGACTTGTGGCTGGGGGTGATTTTCAAATTTTTTTTGTGATGTTGGCGTGACCCCCTCCCTTAGTCCCGGTTGGTATTAGCAACCATGACTAAAGGCCTCCCTTTAGTCCCGGATCGTTCACATAGGAGTAAAGGACCCCCTTTTGTCTCTCATCATTAGTCCCAATTGAACTCGAGAGACCTATACCCCTTACCAACCAGGACTAAAGGTCCTCTTTCTACCTGTGTCTAGCCTGTTAGGCTTGTATATATTTGTAATCATTGTTCAACAACCTATTCAATCAGTCTTTCACATTCACTCCCAACAGGGGGTAGTGCTTGAATTGGACAGGTAGTAAGATCTGTAGGTTTTGTTGCTTTGAGGAGACTCCAACTTCTTTTTTTCAGAGCGCTTTATGCTAAATTCTTGTGGCATGCGACATATCGTTATTGGAGTTGCAGCACTAAGGCACCAATCTAATTTGAGTATTATTGATTCAAAAAAATGGATGGGAGCTTTGGAGAGGGCCCCAGGCCCTAAGGGTGTAGGAGTTAATTTTCACTGGTATAGAAAGAGGGTTTGGTACGCCTCTTTAGTCCCAGTTCAACTTTGGAGATGAGACTAAAGGGGTTTCATCGACGTGGCCACTAGTGCCATGAGTGCTCACCCCCTTTAGTCCGGGTTGATAACACCAACCATGACAAAAGGGTCACCCTTTAGTCTATATTCGTGTTATGAACCAAGACTAAAGGCCCCCCTTTTGTCATGGTTCGTAATATGAACCTAAACTAAATGGGGTTGACCCTTTTTTCTCGGTTGGTAACACCAATCCAGACTAAAGAGGGGCCTTTTATCGCGGCTGGTGTTACCAATTGTGACTAAAGGCTCCCCTTTAGTCCTGGTTCGTTCACCAGATGCTAAACGACCCCCCCTTTTGTCTCTCATCATTAGTCCCGGTTGGAATTGAGAGACCTATACCCCTTACCAAATAGGATTGAAAGTCATCTCTCTAATAGTGTTTGAGGCCTCCCCATAATATTGGGGCTCTAGTAGAAATCCTCCTGGATCATATTTTTATACTTTAGCCTCTAAATGCTGGATCATTGATGTTGGACACATTTGCCTTGAATTTATAGAACAAGAAGTATTTTAATGTCTGTAAAAGAAGGCTACAACACAAGTATTTTGAATCAGATAGTGTTACTATATATCAATTAATGAGGACCATGTGTGGTTCGAGGACCGGTGGATGGTCGCTTCCTGGTGGGATGAGTGATTGACAATGTTGTGTGGACTGATCCTTGGCTAAGTATTGTAGGTGCAGGTCGCGGCTTGACTGGTGTTGGTGCAGGTGAAGAACAAGCGTGAAAGGTAATTGTCAGTGAGGCCTCCAAGTGTGGTAAAGACAAGTAGGATTTGTTCGATGGACCCGGTGGCCAGCGGAGTCAAATGCGGGACGCATTGTGGCAAGAACAACAAGATGAAGTCAAGGACGGTTTCTTGGTTGAGCCTCAAAACCAAGACCGAGCCGGGACTACGTGGGAGCCGAGTCATGTGTGGAGACTGGTGGAGGCTACACTGAGTTCGCAGGGTTTCCAGTGGTTCACCAGAAATCCATTGGGTTCCTTGGTTGATCCACAAAGCCAAGACTGAAGCACCGAAGACGGAGTTGCAGCAGCTCCAGACCGGTCTAACCGGTGGGTCTGACCGGTCTGACTGGTGAGGAGTACCGGTCTGACCGTTGTGCGACGATGTAGTCCAAAGACTTCGAAGCGGAGAACACGCGTCGGGATCGCAAGGCTTGCATCGAGGCTCAGCGAGTTTGCGGTCACTGGCATCCGTCTGATGGAGCGATGACAAAGATCTCCGAATTCGCCCTCTAGGGGCATGTATCACTATTAGCTAGTAAGGGTATTTTAGACTTTCGGGTTGCCTCCATATATCCCAAGAGGTGAGAGGATGACTGCCAACTCTTCGAACCCTAGCCCATTTAGTTTTTCTATTTTACCTTCCTATTTTTCCTAGGATTTCTATAGGACTAGCTTGAGAGCTTCATGGTGAGATCTTGTGGGAGGGAAGGATGATCGGGCGGCACGCTAGACCTTGTATGAACCTTCATGGTATGTATAGATGATTCTGCGTGGTTCCTCAAGGCTTGTTTGAGTTTTTCCCAGTTTTCCTTTTTGGTGATTTTTGGAACCTTTTCTTGGAGGTTTTCTTGGAGAGGTTTCGAGGTCGTTCATGATTCTTTTCCCTTTGATTTCCCTCTGAAGTCCATCTGAAAGGGGCTCGATTTTGGTGTTTTCGTTGTCCTAGGGTTTCGTGTATTCTTGGCGGAAATCCTTATATTCCTCTTGATTCAATGAGCTTTGGTGAACCATAACTTGGCTATAGAGTGCCCATGAGGTGTTCCTACTATCCCCAAAGTATTGTTTGGATCCATGGAGCTAATCGGGAGCGAGAGTTGGATTTGGTGGAGTTGACCTGCGGGTTCTTTTCATCCCGAGCTACCTAGGTTACCCCGGTCTGACCGGTGCTTTTGACCAGTCTGAACGGTGCGAGTCCTTTGTGGGATTTGCCCCGGGTGAGTTGCTGAATCCGTGTGTCTTTGGGTTGTGCTGGTGCTGGTCAGTTCTTGGAAAATTTGGAGGTGTCTTGGTTGGCTTTGTGTTGGGTTCTTCTTACATGCAGGTTGTGTTTTGAGGGTGTTTTTGTTCCAGGGGCTAGAGAAGTCACTGAAGCTCTCTGGAACATTTGTTATGCGGCTGATGTAGGCACTGACCTGACCGGCTCTATCCACCGGTTTGACCGGTGTCACTGGTCTGATCGGCGTGGGCCATCGGTCTGACCGGTGTAACATAGGCAGCAAGCCGTGCAAGTTTCCACTGTGCATGTAGGTGAGTTTTGGCTCGAAAAGTTGTTTGTTAGTTCGTAGGATCAGTAGCACTCCAGTGGCTACGTGGTCTTGACTAACTTGGGTAGTTGAGTCAGAGACGTGTGTTGGAAGCTGTGTTCATCTTGTTGGAGACTCTATCTCCTTCGAGAAGAATTTTTATCGGCTCCTATTCACTCCCCCCCTCTCTAGTTCGTCGTATCGGTCCTTCAAGTGGTATCAGAGCCGGTTACGGGTCTTGATTGACTCTAACCAGTCTAAGATCCAAGGATGGTGTACAAGGAACGGGGTTAGGGGCCTCCACATATGTGGAGTAAGCGGATGGCAGCGTTACTCCGTGGAAAGGGTCCGATCCTTTGGGATGTCACGGTGGACACAGGCTTTGTCCAGTCAATGAACTTCCCCGCTCCAGGATCAAGGGACATGTTTGACGCCAAAAACAAGGCAGTCGACTACTTGTTTCGTGCTCTATGTCAGCCTGAATTCGATCAGGTGCACACAGAGAGCTTCCTTGTAGGATCTAGTCGGTGTTGAAGGAGACTCATGTTGGAAATGCCTAGGTTCAGGCTCGGATGTATGCGACTTACTGGAGAGACTACGAGAAATTCACTCATCTCCCCGATGAGTCCATCGATGCCGTGTTTTAGAGGTTCACGGTTGTGGTGAACAACATGAGGGCCAATGTGGACGTGCCCCCGTACGATGATCATGATAGAGCTGCCAAGCTCTTACACTCATTGGATCGTACAGTTTGGGGCAAATAGTTCGAGGCTATTGTGCAGTCGGAGAAGTATGACACTCTGACCGTGAACGAGTTGTTCTCGAAGCTCAAGTTGGCTGAGGGGGATCGGGGCATGACTGCCAAGACTGAGGGCCTGACTAACTCTCATAGTCTCGCCCTCATCGGTGGCTCGAAAGGAAAGTCTAACTCTAACCCATGCACTAGGATGTTCTCCTTGTCCTCTTTGATGACTATGCTAGATGAGGAGTTCGACATGCTTGGAGAGGACGAGCTGGCGCTTCTGACGAGGCGATTCGGGAGGATGCACGAGAACCAGGTGAACATGAGGAGGAACATGAGGAAATGCTTCCAGTGCGGCCAGCCGGTACACTTCGTCGCCGACTGCAATAAGAAGGTCGAGAACAAGGACAGCTAAAAGCACAAGTCGAAGACGGATGACAAGTATCGTTCAAGGTGTGACCACAAGCACAAGCACAAGGGCAAGCACAAGGACGAGCGACGATCGAGGAAGAAGGAGAGCCGAGGCAAGGCCCGAGCGATGGTTGGAGCGATCGACATCGAATCCAGTTCTGCATACTCCACCTCAAGCTCGAGTAGCAGTAAAGACGAAGGTGATCAACGCAATGGTAGGAAGTCGTCCAAGAACCTGAGCGAGCTGAGTTGCTTCACTAGAGACGGCTTCTGCACCATGGCGCTTATCTCTGGCAGCAAGAAGAGCAACCAGAGCAACTCGGACTCCGACTCCGACAATGAGGTGCATGATGAACTTCCCTTCTTGCGTCAGGAGAATGAACGGCTTCGCTTGTTGCTTGATAATCGTGAGGATATGCTTAGAGAGGCAAATAAGATGAGAAAAGAGCTTATGTCTTCGCTTGAGGATGCTAGGACTAGAGTGGCTGAGTTAGAAATACAGAACTTGGATGCTAAACTTGAAATTTGACTTGCTTAAGGCTTCACCTATTGTTTCCGATGAAGTTGAATTTGCTGATTGTCCTATTTTCCTAGCTGATCTTTCTTTGCTTAAGGAAATGTATGCCTCGAAGTGTGAGGAACTAGATGTGCTTAGGGTTGCAGTGGCTGAGCTTAAGTCTAGGCCTGCTTTGCTAGGTGCTTGCACTTCTTGCCCTGTTTTGCATGGAAAAATTGATGAGATGCATGCCTACACTGTTTTGCTTGAGGCTAAGTTGAAAGAACCTATTCCTACTTCTTGCTCTACCTGTGAATTGCATGCTTTGAAGAATTTGGAACTTGCACATTATGTTGATCGTTTGTAGGATGAGATTGAAGAGTTGAGAAAAAAGATGGGTTGGTTGTCTGGTCATGAGCCTCAGTTGAGGACAATGATCAAGACATATAAGCACCAGGATGTTGAGGGACTTGGGGCAAACAAGGTTGGTGAGGGAAGGTGTGAGAATATCCCAGAGTCACCAAAAATCCACCACAAAAATGCTTTTGTCCCTAAACCGAACCATCTCATGAACCGACTAGACACAACCCCAGTTCCACCCGTGTTTCCTCCACAAACCAACGATTTCCAAAATCCTATCAAGTTCATGAGCACTTTGGGGAAAGTGTTCTTTGGAAAAGAGAGTGAGAAGGCGAGTGAGGAGAAACCGGTTGAGAAGCCTAGTGAGGAGAAACCGGTTGAGAAGCCGAGTGGAGAGAAACCAAGTGAGCAGCCCCAACCCAAGCCTAAAACTAAGCTTGTGAAGTTTCATTGTGACTATTGTGGGAGAGATGGTCACAAGGGTGAGTTTTTCTTCAAGAGGAAGCGTGAGGAGAGAGTGGCAAAGGAGTGGGCTAACAAGGACAAGTACCACCCTTCCAATGGTTAACTTGAGACTCGTGTGCAGATGCCCAGCGCCATGGCGAGTGTGAGGACATTTCTGACTTGGGGAGAGCGAAAGGCTGCAGGAGTTGCTGCTGGCCAGGCTACACCGGTCAGACCGGTGCAGGTCTGGACAGATAACATTTTGGGTTTTGTGCTCGTACAGATGCTAGGTTTGGTTCTGGAGGTCATGGTTCTGGTGGTTGGTCTGGAGAGTTTGCAGGTGGTCAGTTTGCTAAGCGTTCTCCCCCTCGTGCTCAATACGGGGATGGGAGGAGTCGTAGCTTTGAGATGGAGAGGAGGGACGGTCCACGGTCTTCCTTTCGTGGTTTCGGACCTCCTCTAGTTTGAGAGGGTTGGTTCCATCGTAGTGGTTACCGTGTTGGTGTTCGTGGAGGTAGCTTTGGTAGGAAAGAGGTTTTGGATTGTGCTAACCCCACTTTGGAGCAAATAGCTCGGCACTGGTTTTACTCCTTTGGTACTAACCCCAGTGCTGAGTCGTTTGTTCGCCCACATGCTCATTTTTGAATTTCAGGTGGAAGACTTTAAGAACATTTTGTTGATTGACTCTGGTTGCTCGAGGCTTATGAGCAGAGACAAGGGGTGGTTCTCAAGTCTCGTCCCAGTGGTGACAAAGAGGTACAACACATTTGGGGACAATGGGCAAGGGTGTGTGTTATCAGAAGGTGAGATTAAGGTGAGTGACAAGATCACTCTCAGGCGTGTTGCTCTTGTTCAATCGCTTGGGTACTATTTGCTTTCTGTGTCCCAACTGTTATATGAGGGTTTTGAGGTGTTGTTTCAGCCTAGTGGTTCTCGGATTTTGGATTCTCGAGGGGACCTTGTATGTATGGTCGTTCCCGAGGCTCAAGTGTTTCGAGCTGATTTTTCTCAGTCTTCTGGTGTTGAGCGTTGTTTCTTGGCTAGTTCTTCGAGTGAGTTGTGGAAGTGGCATATGAAGTTCAGTCACTTGAGCTTTGACCTTTTGTCTCGCTTAAGTAAACTCAATTTGATTCGAGGAATGCCACGGTTGAGCCTTGGAAAAGAGTTGGTTTGTGCGCTGTGTAGGCATGCCAAGATGGTAGCCTCTTCTCACCCGCCTCTCACCGATGTGATGACTGAGCGTCCATGCGAGCTGCTCCATGTGGACCTTGTTGGCCCAGCTCGTGTGCGATCTGCGGGTGGGAAGTGGTATGTCCTTGTGTGTGGTGGATGATTACTCTCGATATGCGTGGGTGTTCTTTGTTGAGGAGAAAGGGGAGACATTTGATTTTGTTTGAGATCTTGTCTTGAGGTTGAGGAATTAGAGGCACGAAGATGCCATACAAGCGATCCGAAGTGACAATGGCTCAGAATTCAGAATCTCTCGTTTTCAAACCTTTTGCCAAGACTTGGGTTTTGAACACCAGTTTTCGAGTCTGTATACGCCTCCTGAAAATGGTGTTGTGGTAAGGAAAAACAGATGCTTGTGTGAGATGGCTCGGACGATGCTTGATGAGCATAGGACTCCGAGAAGGTTCTGGGCTGAGGCGGTGAATATCACGTGCTAAGTTTCGAACTGGATCTACCTCAGAGTGCATAAGAATAAAACTTGTTACGAGTTGGTGCACGGTCGCACACCCAAGGTGAGTCACTTCCATGTCTTTGGTTGCAAATGCTTTATCCTGAAGAAAGGGAAGAAGTTGGACAAGTTTGAGGCTAAGTCGGTCGATGGTATTTTCTTTCTTTATGTATCTCACTCTAGAGCATATCGTGTGCTCAATCTTGAAACGAACCAAATCGTGGAGACTTGCGAGGTAACCTTCGACGAGACACGACCACGTAGTTAGCTCGTTTTTGAGTCTGCAGGTGACGATGAACTTGGCGAGGAGATCTTTTAGGAGGAGGAGCATGAACATGTAGATGATGAAAATGGTGGAATGGTCTCCCCGGCTGAGCATGTACCTACTACTTCGACTACGGTGATGGATGGCCCCTCTCCCACACCTACAACAACAAATCAAGTACAAGGGAAAGCTACTGTTGAGGCGGAGGTAGCATCAAGGTGAGAACCTCCCCGGCGAGTACAAGTGGATCACACAGCTTCGAGGATCATCTGAGACATGAATGAACGTACTCCACGATCGAGGGTTCAGAACAATTCTCATTTCGCTCATGCTACCTTTGTTGCCACCTTTGAACTCAAATACATTGGACACACACTATCAGATCATAATTGGGTTAATTTGATGCATGAGGAGTTGTAGAACTTTGAGAGGAAGCAAGTTTGGGAATTGGTTGACCCTCCCCCAGGGTGTAAGCCGATTGGGACAAAACAGGTGTGGAAGAACAAAGAGGGAGAGAAAGGTGAAGTTGTGAGAAACAAGTCAAGGCTTGTTGCTCAGGTGTTCAGTCAGAAAGAGGGAATCGACTACGAGGAGACCTTTGCTCTCGTAGCTCATTTGGAGGCGATCAGGATCCTTCTAGCCTTTTCTGTGGCTAAAGGGTTCAAGTTGCACCACATGGATGTGAAGAGTGCGTTCTTGAATGGTATGTTGGAGGAAGATGTGTATGTGAGGCAACCACCGGGGTTTGAGAGTGAGAAGTACCCCCACCGGGTGTACAAATTGAGGAAGGTGTTGTATGGGTTGAAGCAGGTGACTAGAGCATGGTATGGTCGGTTGAGGGGGTTCCTGTTTGGGCGAGGGTTTGAGATGGGGAAGGTCGATCAGACCTTGTTTTTACTCAAACAGGGCAGAGATATCCTGATTCTGCAGGTGTACGTGGATGATATTGTCTTTGGTGGCTCGTCTAACTCTCTTGTTGCAAGGTTTGCAGATGATATGAGCAGGGAATTTGATATGAGCATGATGGGTGAGTTGCAGTTCTTCCTCGGGCTACAAATCAAACAATCAAAGGAAAGAACATTTGTGCACCAAGGACATTATGAGAAAGTTCAAGATGGAGGACTCCAAGGCCATAGCGACGCCTATGAGTACGACTACAGCTCTTGATGCAGATGGGGAAGGTGAACACGTGGACCAGAAGGAGCACCGAAACATGATCAGGTCACTCCTCTACTTGACGGCGACGAGACCGGACTTCCAGTTCTCAGTATGTCTGTGCGCTCGTTTTCAAGCATATCCAAGGACTTCGCATCAGCAAGCAGTCAAGCGCATATTCAAGTACTTGTGTCACATTCTCGACTTCAGCCTTTGGTACTCTGCGTCTTCTTCTTTGGCGCTTCATGGTTTTTCAGACGCGGATTTTGCTGGGTGTCGGTTGGATAGGAAGTCCACTTTTGGGACATGCCAGTCTTTGGGATCTTCTTTGGTGTCTTGGTCTTCCCGCAAATGGTCAAGTGTTGCTCAATCCACTACCGAGGCAGAGTACGTTGTGGCAGCTAGTTGTTGCTCTCAGCTCCTTTGGATCACATACACCACGAGTGACTTTGGTGAGGCGTATACCGATATTCCACTTCAATGTGACAGCACCAATGCCATAAGCGTCGCAAAGAACGCAGTGCCATAAGCGTTGCAAAGAACCCAGTGCCATAAGTGTTCCAAAACCAAGCACATAGAAGTGAGGTATCATTTTTTGAGAGACAATGTAGAGAAAGGGAAAATAGCTCTGATCCATGTACCCACACATGACCAACTAGCCGATATTTTCACCAAACCCCTAGATCAAGCAACTTTCACTCGTTTGCGGGGGAAGCTTGGTGTGTGTTTGATTTCTTGAGTTGGGTGCGTCGGAGATCCTTTGTAGCATATGTATAGCTTTCCTTTGTGCATTTCTTGCATTTGGCATGGCATATATAACGTGATGTATATGCATCCTTGTATCTTAGATTGCATGCATTTTGTATCATATGCATTGGTTAGGAAAAGCTTCTCCTATATACATTGTTCACCATGGAATGATATTTATGTCTTTGTGAGCTTGTTTGGATGATATGGTTAGTTTGGCTTAGCTCTTCATAATCTTGGTTTATATCCATGGTTGATGGCCCTGTTTTTGAAAAATGTCACATATATGTTCTCTTGTGAGTAAATGCCTTTATATGATCTTGACATGTTTTTAGTGGCTTGGATATGCTTAATTTGTAGTTGGATAGCTTATTTTGCTCATATGGGGCCAAAGGCTCATTTGAATCATGAATGTTTAGCCCTCTTGCTTTATATTGTGGAGGGGCATAAGTTCATTTTTGTCACAAAGACATTTCATGTACCAAATATGAATCTGAAAATGAAATGTATATTGCTTGGAAAATGTGCTTCCATGTCATTTGTGCTAAATTTAATTTGCTTTGGGTGCTAAATCGTTGCATGATGCTTACCAATGATAAGTCTCATATATAGAAGTAGGCACATGGCTCGGTGGCTTTGACATGACATGAGGTGCTTGTTGGTGTTGTGATGGTCTTATGATTAGAATGGTTGTCCTAGCATGAAGTTTGTGTGGCTTTGCCATTTTGACATGTCTTGCTCATGTTTAGGTTTTTGCTCATGAGAGGGTAAATTTTCGCAAAATTGCTCAAATCCTTTTTAGCCTTGTCCAATGGCAACCAACTCTTGAACCCTCGCTCATTTTGTTTTTTCTATTTTCCCTTCCTATTTTTCCTAGGATGTCTATAGGACTAGCTTGAGAGCTTCATGGTGAGATCTTGAGAGAGGGAAGGATGATCGGGCGGCAAGCTAGACCTTGTATGAACCTTAATGGTATGTATAGATGATTCGGCGTGGTTCCTCAAGGCTTATTCGAGTTCTTCCCGGTTTCCCTTTTTGGTGATTTTCGGAGCCTTTTCTTGGCGATTTTCATGGAGAGATTTTGAGGCCGTTTTCTTGGGGATTTGTTGGGGGATGTATGCATGAACCCTTCGTGGTTTTTTCCCTTTGATTCCCCTCCCAAATCCGTGAGAAAAGGTGCTCGATTTTGGGGTTTTTGTTGTCCTAGGGTTTGGTGTATTCTTGGCGGAAATCATTCAATTCCTCTTGATTCAATGAGTTTTGGTGGACCATAACTTGTCTATGGAGTGCCGATGAGGTGTTCCTACTATCCGCAAAGTTTTGTTTGGATCCGTGGAGCGAATCGGGAGATCGGGAGTTAGATTTGGAGGTGTTGACCCGCGGGTTCTGTTCATCCCGAGCTGCCCAGGTCACACCGGTTTGACCGGTGTGAGTCCTTTATGGGATTTGCCTCGGGTGAGCTGCTGAATCCGTGTGTCTTTGGGTTGTGTTGGTGCTGGTCAGGTCTTGGCAGTTTTGGAGGTGTTTTGGTTGGCTTTGTGTTGGGTTCTTCTTCTGTGCAGATTGTGTTTTGAGGGTGTTTTGTTCCAGGGCCTAGAGAAGTTACCGAGCCTCTTTGGAACATTTGTTATGCGGCTGCTATAGCCACCGGCCTGACCGGCTCTGTCCACCGGTCTGACCGGTGTCACCGGTCTAACTGGCGCGGGCCATCGGTCTGACCACTGTAGTACATGTAGCAAGCCGTGCAAGTTTCCACTGTGCGTGTAGGTAAGTTTTGGCTCGGATGTTGGAAGCCGTGTTCATCTTGTTGGAGCCTCTATCTTCTTCGAGAATAATTTTTATCGACTCCCATTCACTCCCCCCCTCTCTGGCTCGCCGTATGGGTCCTTCAATTAATACTACTTTGTTGAAAAGGGAAATAGGGCAATAAATGCAAAAGAATTTTAGAAAATACTTTATTTTTGGTGACGTGTATACATTCACATCTTTGATATTCTCTAAATCATGTATGGTTATGGAGAAAAATATGTGTATACGTACTGTACATGGAAAAAAGTCTAACCTTAAGAGGTGTATACTGTACGTAGTTTTGTTCCCTGGCTAGTAAGTGTGAGACAATTATTCTTTTGTGTGTGTTATACTGCTTCTCCAGAAACTGATTTAAGGTTTTAAAATAAGCGTGCGCAGGGGGTCCTTCATGCACCACACATGCTTGTTCGCTTCTCAATGCTTGAGAGTGCTCCAACATTAAAAGTCTTAGCTAGCCATAAAGAGCAAGTGATGAAGATATGGAAGCATGCTTGGTCCTGTCACGAAATTCTTCAGATCCCGTGATGAGGCCTTGGTTCCAATTAATTCTATTAATTGTCGTTCTTACATTTTTATGATCAACATAAATACTTCTGATTGGCAGCAGAGAACATGAGTAGTATTCATTTAAGTCGATCACATATCTGTTAGTGACAAGTGCAGTTTTGGGTAGTATATCAATCATTATTTCATTTGTTGCACCACACTAATGCTACTGTCATATTGAGTCATTGATGTGATATCTCGTTCATGAAATCTAGCTAGGTAGCATTCTAGTTCTCCACATCTTGAAAGGAAAGCTGCCTGCATAATAAACTGCAAAATTCTAGCAAGATACAGCCAAGCATATGCATGCATAAAATTGATGATAATGTAAAGTCATAAGCCACCCACTTCTGCATGTCTTCTTGTGCATGTCTTGTTCCTTTTCCATATGTGCATCTAATGGACTGCTTGATATGCTTGGACCATATGGATCCAAACTTCCGTGTGCATAAATGAGCAACGTTATTGCTAGATATATGAATAGTTGCATAGCATCATTTTTTTTCAATAATGCTAGCTAGCTATATTAAGAAAATAAAGCAAACACATCTTGTAGTTGTAAATTTGTCTTGTTCACTCTTGTACCTTTAAATGCAATTTTGCATAGAGTAGAGACGATGATGCTGGGGAATGATGACCAAGCTAGATGCAAACTATGACCTTTTTCTGTGACAAAAGATTATATTGGGAATGAATTATTTGAGAAATAAGTGATCAATAGAATCCCACATTATTCCGAAATTATGGAAATGTCTTGAGGTGGGGGAGAATCCAGCTAGGAGGTGGATTGTAAGAACATGAACTGAGAAGAATTGAGAAGCTGATTGAAAGAGGTTGGTTTATTTTCCTGATCCTGAGATTCAGTGTTTCTTTGTTTACCTATTAGTCCGTAGATGAGCAGTGCAAATCACAAATTCATATTGTTTGGCCTTCTGACTTCGCATGTGCACTTAATCCCCGTTTTGTTCTGTATACTTAACTTGTCACATAGAATATTTATATAGTAGTTAGGAGTTTATTAAAAATAGTATGCTTACAAAACTAATTTCACAGATGGAAGGTAATTCGCATAACCAATATAATACATTTAAATATTTTCGTGTTCAGTAATATGATACTCTCTTTCTATATAGTTATTTAATATAATGCAAAAATCATTAAGCAACCATTGTAGTGCACTATATTTGTATTCATATATATGCACCTCACCAAATGTCATTTATTCTATTTCTCTCAACATCCAAGTTATCACAGCATATAGAAACCCACTACATCACACACCACAACACCATTCACTATGACCTCTATTTATGGCTTCCTCCACCAATTTTCTGTGACTATATATTATATTTGCAAGTACCACACTACAAAATTGCCTCAAGAACCATTCTCTCTCAATAAATGAACATGTTTCAATGTATAACATCTTACAAAAGAATGTCACCATACAATAATTTTAGTGTTTCTACTTTGAAATTAAATTTTTTAAAATAATGCTACGAAAGCACCTTACTGTTTCTACTTACAAATCTCACCATAAATTGTTGTTTAAGAAATTCCCGCTACAACACGTGAGTTGTCACCTATTAGTTTTTGTAACTAGCGCCTCTTGTTTGTTTTCATGAGGATTTTGTAGTTAAAACACACAATTATTAGTGTATATAACAGCGATACAGGTCGGACGGATCTGAGTTGTTGTTGTTATGGTAGGATAAGATTGGTTTTACCTCAATTTTCCTGGATCGGTTAAGATCCAACACACCATATGCACTATATAAACATTTCATGAGCCACAATATAAATTATCTAGAACTTGTTGTACAATTAAAATTACTGGGATCTTTTCCATATATATAGTAACATGAACCATAAACATACTTTATATTACAAAACACGGAGAAACCACACCACATTAAACAAATAGATAAATAAAAAATGTGATGGAGCCATCTATGCTTTTGAAGTAAATGCTGAATCAATATCTATTGAGTGATCATAATAACGTGGGCCAGTTTGGATTGAGGGGCTAAACATTAACTCTACCTAATGTTTAGCTTCAATGGTTACCTCACTTGGTGGGGCTAAGAATTTTGAGAGAGGAATAAATGTTAGTCCCTCAAGTTTAGCTCTTCTGTTTGTTTCGGGGGGGGGGGGGGGGGGGTGCCAATAAGCTCCGTTTTCATTCCGCATCAACTACCCAAGATCATTTTCTTTCACGCGTGGTATGCATTATGCCTGTACGAATTACTTCACATGATCAGAGGGACAGAGAGAGAGCACTAGCAGTCTTTCACACCTTTGCATGAGATGATCTACTGCAACGTATTATGGTTGCATGTACGTACGACCTTGCATGCACTGCCGGCACAGCTAGCTGCAGTACTACGACTGGCACTGATCGCTGATAGCATGTCAGGCGCAGAAGAAAACAACAGCCAGACGACAAAGAAGGCTCCTGTGTTCACGCCGGGCGCGAAACAGAATTGCAGTTGCGCAGGACAAACAATTATATAACCACATGTCAGGACTTCAATTTTTCTGCCTCTCAGTGGCTCAAAACTTCAGTCACGCCCACTGATCATCGACATGCGCAGTACGATTGTACACAGTACATGTTCCTGTGGAGCGTATAGTATTGTAGAAAATAATTCTATCGCCTTGATATTTTCTGTGTACATATACACCATGCTCATGCACGTACTAGGTCATGCTTGCGATTTATGTGCTGAAGGCTGGTCATGTGATGGCTATGGCTATCTATCTACTATCGACTAGGTTCATGAATGGATATAAACACAGAGCATGTGATAAAATGGTATCGAGTTTGATATTGTTTCTTTGGATTTCACACAGCTAAACATACATGAGTTCGTTCAAATACAGCTCAACTTGAAAATTTCTTCAAAAATAGTAGGCATGGTAATATTTTATAGCTAAATGAAATGAAAGGTTTAAACTCAATATGGAATTGAAACCATCAAATTCTTGCGTAAATTCAATTGTGGTTACTTCTCCATTCAATAATTTTTAGTAGAGGTTGAAATAAGTACTTCCTGATCACTAGGCCAGAAACGATTTGTCCTGACACTAGCAAATTAGCGTGCTGGCGGGTGCAACTATGAACCGCTAGCAAAGTGGGACGCAGGGGCGCCCGGACAAAGAACCGGCGCATTGAAGCATCACCGCCGGGCGGGCGACATAATCCACCCGCGAGCAAAAATGGTACTATTTATGCTGGCGGACGAGTTATGTCGACCGCCAGCATAGAAGGTTTAGTGGGGGCGGCCTATATAAGTCAACCGCCAGCACAAATGGTCCCATTTCTGCTGGAGGGTGGCTTATATCGACCGCCAGCAGGGATCTTTACTACTGGCGGGTTTCATATGCACCCGCCAACACAGTGAAGCTGAAAATAGCTTGAAATTGATACAAGTCACCAATATTTCAACATGCATGGACAACAACAACAAGTAAAATTCAAACTGAAATATCAACACAAACAACACCTTAGAAAGATTTATTTCATACAAACAACATGCATGGTGACAAATGTTTCAAAGCACACTTAAAACCAACACAAATTAAAGTACACTACATTAGGGACCTCTCACAAATCAACACAACTTTGCCTCACTCAAATTTCATTGATAGTCCGGCTGTGATATAGCTACCAAGCACTAAACCTATTATCAAGACCACAACAGCGATGATGGTGCCCTGCATGCAGAATCCTTGATTTTTGTTGCGCTTCTTCCGATAGCCAATTTCCACCATAATGTCAATAAGTTGCCCTCTATGGTCTGCAAGTTCAAGCCTCGTTTCATTACTCGCTATCTTCAAATCACTCATCCCCACCTTTAGATAAGAAATGACACACTTCATCTGATTCCATTGTTCCAGAAATTCTGAATTTGCTAGTGGTGGCTCCTGCACCTGCCCCGGCGGATACACAACACTAGACGGTTGTGCCGCTCTTGGTGCTGGCGTTGCACCAACTAAACTGCTGAACGACTGATAGTTTGGCGGTAGCAAATGAGGGTGAAAATTTTTTGAAATGGTTGATGTATTGATTTTCAAAATAAACTTCCTGACATGAATTAGGGTCCCCCTAAAAGAATAAACAACAAATGTGACTTCCATCAATAAATTGGATAATTCTATAGACATAAAATGATATCAACCAAATCATTAATAATTAACAATTGTGGATAATTCTATATGTACTGAATCAATAATAATCAACAAATCTACTAATATTATATCAACCAAATCAATAATAATCAACAAATCCTACTAATATTATATCAACTAATAATCACTACTATTAGATCAACCGAATCAGTACTAATCAAAAGAATTAGGGCATGAGATGAAAAACAAACCACGTGGTTGTTCGGGCACTTGTAGATGATGGTATTTGAATTGGTCTTGTACCAAATTAACCGGAGCCGACACGACGGGCAGATCAGCAGGGGGAGAGGCACGAATTGGCTAAGGTTCGGCTCGACCGAGCTGCTCGCCATGCGACGACAGGGAACCTGCTCGACGTCGGTCGAGGAACTAGAGGTTGAAGTGTGGGTCGACACTTTGCCGACGGCAGCGGCTGAGGCGCGGCGGCACGCGGGCGAAGCTCACGCACGAGCGGCGGTGGCAGGGGGCAGGTCGGTTGCGGCTGCTTGCGGCGGCGGCTAGGGTTGCTAGCGAGTGTGTGAGTGAGTGTGTGAGTGAGTGGTTGAGTCAAACCGCGTTAGGACCGAAGATATTCAGACAAGTGTGCTGGCGGTTGGCTTACAGCCCGCCAGCAGAGGCATTAGTGCTGGCGGGTGGCTTAATAGCCCGCCAGCATAAATGCACACAGTCCTGGCAGTCACGTCCAGCACAGAGATTACTGCTGGCGGTTTCCTTATGCTAACCGCCAGCACTGTGCCTTCTATAAATATAGACCAGCTCCTTCTTCCCAGCAACCTTCCAATGGCGTTGTGTCCGAGAGGAGCTCGGGAAAAGCTCCAAAAACACCAAATCTAGGGGGGAAGGTTTTGCTCTTGGTTTTCTTGGAGGAGGTGGCTATATAAGGTGAGTTTGTGCTATTTTAACCTTAGTTTTCTCCTTTTATTAATGATTTCTATGTAGTTAGGGATCTAGATCTAGACCTAGGGTTAGCTAGGAGAGAGAGGGGAGTGAAGAGAGATTTTGATTTAGAGATTTATTTTTTAAATAGCTTAAGATTTAAATTATATTTAATTATTATTGCAATTATAGAAGCAAGTATACATATTAAATTATTAGTTTGTAATTAAAATTATTATCTTCAATAATTAAATTTATAGAATTTAGTTTTTTTCGGTTTTTTACATATTAATTAAATGAAGCATAGAGCATACTAAGTTTATAATTAATATAATTACTTTTATAGGTTATTTAAGATGAAACATAAAGCGTGGATGTATGGCATACGGAGAAATTGGTCTACATTCTTGACAGAGTTAACAAACTTTCTTGAGGTTGCGCAAAAGCATGGCCCAAATTTCTAGGACCAAGCAAATACACTGTCTATGTTGTGATTGTTGCAACAAAATTGTTTGGGAAGATATTAATGACATCAAGATGCATTTGATAAAGCGTGGTTTTGTGAAAGGATACAAAACTTGGTCCCACCATGGTGAAGCAGAAAGTTCTTTCAACAACGCAGACATCGGCATCAGGTATTGTCGGGGACAGCCCTGAGGGTCCCCTTAAACAAATGAGCGAATCCCGCTTAAAACCTGCAAAAAACCAAAGCCAAACGCATCTTGCTTAAGCGCGCACACGGGGCACAGCCCACGCCGCGGTGGCTCCCGCGGCCCACCAAGGCGGCCCACTCAAAGGTCTCCTCGAGCATGCTCCGCCCCGCTCGAGGGTACACGCCTCCCTCAAGCGGGCTCCGCCCCGCTCGAGGGTACACACCTCCCTCGAGCGGGCTATGCCCCGCTCAAGGGTACACGCCTCCCTCGAGCAGGCTCAGCCTCGCTCGAGGGCACTCCGCACGCGCACGCCCGTTCCCGCACGCGGGTACGGGCATTTAATGCTCTGACAATGGCGGGCGGCGCCACCATGCGCCTGGGACTCACGCCCCGGTCCTGTTGCACCGACTCCCTAGGGGGAACCCATCCCCGCCACTGTGGGGGACTGTGCGACATGGCCGGTGTCAGCCCCGTGACGCCGCACCGCCGACTCCCGTACGGCTAACGTGCCAAGCCCTCGAAGGGGGGCCGGCCACACCCTCGAAATGCTTTCCCGTGACCTTGCAGGGCCACGTCATGACGCTAGGCCGGCGGGGCGCCATCCCTGCCACTGTTAACTGCAGGCGGCCGCCCCCGCGCGTACAACCCCACGCCGGGCACTGTGGTAACAGCTCTGGCGCTGTGAGGCGTGCGAGAACGGGACGCCACCACGCCTGCCACTGTATCCCGTACGAATCGTCGTCAGCAACCCCCTTGAGGCCGCCTGGGGACATCACGGCCAACCACTGCGCTCCTACCCTCGAAGCTACCACTGTTCGGGTACAAGATACGCCATGATGGCCAGATCGCGGCAAGGACCGTCAAGGCGGCCGCCCACTCTACCGCGCGGCGCACCATACCTCCCCATGTAGCTGAATAGTGCGTCATGCTTGTAATTCGCCCTCTCCTTGGCCTATATAAGGAAGGTGAACTCCCCCGCCGCAGGGGACAAGGGACACAACGCACAACACGAGACAGAGAATAACAGACAACATACGACTTCCCACACACACGCTCCCCAATTCTCCCACAACATCTTCAGCCACTTTGAAGCATCAGATGGCGACTAGAGAGGGGGGGAGTGAATAGGAGCCGGTAAAAATTCTTCCAAAAGAACCCGACCTATACCCTAGTCAAGCCCCGGTCACACACGAGCGATGGATCGAATCACACACCAATCGCGAAGACCACGAGGTTATGGATCCACGAGGTTATGGATCAACCTCTAGTCCTAGGAACGATTCCTTGAAGCACACGCGGAAGCACTAGAAAGGGAAGGAAGGAATCGAAACAAGCAAAGATCGCTCACGCCTCCCGGCGGACCGTCCGCCCGGGTGGCGGACCGTCCGCGATGAACCGCGCGGATCGTCCGACCTCGCTACCGCGGACCGTCCGCGCCGACGCCGCGGGACCGTCCGGCCCTCTCCGCGGACCGTCCGTTAAACACACACAAAACACCGTAAGCGACCCGAGAAAAACGGACCGTCCGCCGAGGCCGGCGGACCGTCCGCGCCACCCGCGGACCGTCCGCTACTCGAGCTCGGACCGTCCGCAACCGGCTGCAACCAAAACCAAAAGCCAAAACGGATCGAAAGCAAGGACGCGCAAGAACACGACGAACACGCGACAAACAGGCTCCTCGCGGACCGTCCGCGACCCCCCTGCGGACCGTCCGCGCCGCGCGGACAGAACTGCAAACCCACAACCCCGAAAGTCAACTCCCCCAAATTATCATCGGATTTCCCAAACGGTTGAAGCTATGGAGACAAGGGTTTGGGGACTTGAAAAGCGTCACACAAGGATGCTATAGCCCAAAACTCTTGCCTCCTAACTCCCTAAAACACCGGGAATCGCGAATCCTTTGAGCACCACCGAAAACTAGAGCACCGAACGAAAAACTTCGAATCCAAGTGGTTTCCCGGCGTTTGAGGGCACAAGATCAATCACAAAGATGCACGAGACATCTATCCATGTATCCCTCAAAGAAATCCGGGAAGAAACCCACTCAAATCCACGGAATCGAACCGGGAACAAAGGCACGAAAACAAGCACAAAAAGGCCACGAAAAACACAACCCCGAATCTTCTATACAAACCAGGAAAGATTCACAAGGTCTAGCATGCCGCCCTAGCATCCATCCCTCTCAACAAATCTCTCATGAAGCTCTCATGCTAGCCTAGAGAAAATGGAAGGAAAAATAGCTACGAAAATGAGAAAGAGGAGGGAGCAAATGAAACCCTAAGTCACGGAGAGAGAGAGAGCCATCCACACACACTCATGGCTTATATATCAGGTCCCGCCGGAGTGGTAAATGACTCGACTACCCCTAACTTAACTACTGGCGATACAACCCACGCAGGGGCATTTTGGTAATGTTTGTGGGTCTTGCCATCGGACGGTCACGCCTTTGCCGCACCCCGCGTCCTCCCGACGCAAGCCATGCGATCCCGCCGCGTGTCCTCCGCCTCGAAGCTTCCCAACACGCCCGGATCCCGTCTCCGTCGTGTTGGGCCCTCGGACTTGGTTTTGAGGCCCAAACCAAGAAACCGTCCGCCGATGGTTTTGTGGGCAAACCACCAAACCCCGCGTGCTCGGTCCGGCCTCCCACCAAACCACTTGACTTGACCGCCACCATGCACCGGCTCGCTTGTCCATGACTTCGTCTTGCTTGTGTCGCCACCATGTGACCCGCACCCGGGCCCCGCCGTCCACCGGTCCCTCGAACCGAGCCTACTTGTCTCTCCATCTCCCGGAGGCCCCTCAAGGCCGAAGACCTTTCGCGCTCGTTCTTCACCTGCAACAACACGAACTAGGCCGCAACCTACACTTACGCACTGAGCCAAGAGTCAGTCCAACACCTGTTGTCAATCACTCATCACCGAGGAGCGGTCATCCATCGACCACTGGGACGCTCCTGGTCCTCAATCTCCCCCTTGATGAGTGCATTGACAACACACAACGCGAAATGAAATTCAGAGAAAAAGAGAAAGAAAGAAGAAAGAAAAGCAAAGAAGCTCAACTCATGACCAAAACCAAAGAAAGGCGAAGAAAGGTCACAAGCCAAGCAAAGCACAAACTCCACATCGAAAACAGCAAGAAAGCTCCCCCTAAACAAATGCAAGCTCCCCCTGAACATGTGGATGCAAACTCATGCAAACTCCCAAACTTCAGCTCACCTCTTCTGAATTTTCATTAAGCTCACCTCTTCTCCCCCTTGTTGACAATGTAGGAATCAAGGTGAAAATGCGAAATGCAAAAGCAAAGCATATAAACATCTACATGAGCTTCTCAAATAAGCCAAATCTAGTGTCAAAGGCTAAAATGAGACAAAAAACACACATATGAATCATAGTATAGTCAAAGCATTGCCACAAGTAATGTATGAAAATACAAGCATGTGACAAAGCAAAATTTTCAGATTTAAGCAGTTTTACCAAAAGAGGGCTCGCCTCACATGTAAAAGCCTATCCATGTCACACTTGAGCCACAAACATGCATACCATTCAAAGATCGTACAAGGATATCAAATTCTCAGCAAAAGATCATGGCAAACACCCATAAAGCAAAGCATGTCATGTCAAAGCTCATGAGCCATGTGTCCACTTCGGGGAGGATTCTCCACCGGTGAACATCATGCAACATGTTTAGCACCCATATGTGAAAGATAATACATTTTCAGCATAGACATGATGGATGGAGCATTTTTCAAGCATTCACACTTCTTTTCAAGATTAATTCATTTTATGGTACATGAAGTGCCTTTGCGGCAAAAAGAAACTTATGCTCCCCCATGAATGCAACATAGGCTAAACATTCACAATGATATTCGGCCTTTGGCCCAAATGCAAGAACAAGGCATCCAAGCACAATCTAAGCATGAAAAGCACATTTAGACCAAACTCGTGACATGGATACACAACTACACATGAGTGGAGCATATTTCATCAAAGTTTAGTCAAGTTTAGCATTTATTTCAAAAAGGGCTATCTCACCACACATATATCTAAAAAATTCCAAGAGCATAGCCTCACATCACCATTTCTCCACACATATGACCAATCTCTCACAAATAGCCAAAGAGACTCAAATATGGCATATGAAAGAAGCTCATCGTCCTATAATGCAATATATGACAAATGCAACATGATATATGACAAGATGGCTATCCTACCATGGTTTGTACATCAAGCAAAGCATGTATATACATCAAAGTAAAACATGGTATGATACATATGATACAAAAAGGAAATCCCCCAAGAGTCAACTAGAAAGGGAAACAAACCCCAAGTCCCCCCGCAAGCGCACAAATGTAGCTTGGTCGAGAGGCTTTGTGAAAATGTCTGCAAGCTGATCTTGGGTAGGGACATGGCTCAACACAATGGTTCCTTTCTCCACATTGTCCCTCAAGAAATGATACCTCACTTCTATATGTTTGGTTCTGGAGTGAAGCACTGGGTTTTTGGCTACGCTTATGGCACTCGGTGCTATCACAAAGAAGTGGGATCTCGGGTGCACTCCTCACCAAAGTCTCTCAAAGTGTATGAAATCTACAACGGTGGGAACAACAACTCACGGCGGCAACATACTCCGCCTCGGTGGTAGACCGAGCTACACTAGACTCGCTTGCGGGAAGACCATGAGACCAATGAAGACCCAAGAAACCGGCAAGTACCGAAGTAGACCTCCTCTCGACTCGACAACCCGGCAAAATCCGCATCGGAAAAACCATGAAGAGAAATAGTCGAGGAGGAAGAATACCAAAGGCCAAGACCAAAGGCGGACCGTAGGTACCGAAAATCCTCTTGACGGCCCGTCGATGTGATGTCCTCGGCGAAGCTCGAAAATGAGCGCACGGACACACGCCGAACCGTATGTCCGGCCTCGTCGCCGTCAAGTAGAGGAGGGAGCCGATCATGCTCCCGTACTCCCGCTAGTCCACCGGTTCTCCGTCCTCATCCGCATCCAAAGTGGCCGTACTCCCCATGGGAGTCGACATTGGCTTCACATCTTGCATCCGGAACTTCCTCGCATGTCTTTTGTGTACTTGGTCCGGTGCACAAATGTACCATCCTTCACTTGCTTGATCTCGCAGCCCAAGAAAATACCGCAACTCGCCCATCATGCTCATCTCGAACTCCCCGCTCATCTCATCTCGCAAACTTGGCAACAAGGTTATGTGACGAGCCACCAAAGACAATATCATCCACGTATATCCGCACAATCAACAAGTCATTTCCATGCTTGAGGAGAAACAAGGTCCTATCCACGGTACCCATCACAAACCCTCTCGCTCAACGAAAAACCTCTCAATCTCCCATACCAAGCACGGGCGCCCGTTTCAACCCATACGAGCCCTTTTGAACCCGTATACCCCGTGTGGGCACAACTCGCTCTCAAACCCGGTGGTCGCTTCACATACACCTCCTCCTCTATGACCCCATTCAGAAAAGAACTCTTTACGTCCATCTGAAACAACTTGAACCCTTTAGCCACGGCAAAGGCTAGAAGGATTCGAATTGCCTCAAGACGGGCCATAGGAGCAAAGGTCTCCTCATAGTCGATCCCCTCCTTTTGACTAAACCCCTGAGCAACAAGTCTGGACTTGTTCCTCACAACCATCCCATTCTCTCCTTCTTTGTTCTTCCAAACCCACTTGGTTCCTATGGGATGGCAATTTGGAGGTGGTTCAACTAACTCCCACACCTGGTTCCTCTCAAAATTCTCCAACTCCTCATGCATAGAATTGACCCGGCTTGCATCGGATAAAGCATGTCCAATGTCTTTGGGCTCAAAAGTAGCAACAAAAGCGAAGCATGAGCAAAATGAGAGGAATTCCCGGACCTCGACCGTGTAGTGCGTTAATCGATGTTCCCAATGATCTTCGACGGGGGATGCACTTCTTGAATCCGCCGGGAGCCTCACGCCTCGAGACTACCTCCCCCTCAACTTCAGCCTCTCTCGCCCGGTCCTCTTGTTGCACCGTCGTTGTCCATGATGTAGACGGTCCATGCTCCAAAGTGGTCGTAGGGGAAGTAGTGGGTAGATGCTCGGCTTCGGGCGCATGGTTCTCCCCATCATCATCTCTAGCTTCATCTTTCTCCTCCTCAAAGAGGTCCTCGGCCATCTCTTCATCACCTGCACATTCAAAGCCAAGAGAGGTACATGGCATTGTCTCGTCGAAGGTCACCTCGCAAGTCTCCATGATTTTGTTAGTCTCAAGGTTAAGCACCTTATAGGCTCTAGAATGGTTAGCATATCCAAAGAAAATACCATCACTAGACCTAGCCTCAAACTTGTCGAGTTTTCCCTTCTTCAGAATAAAGCATTTGCAGCCAAAGACTCGGAAATGACTCACCTTGGGTGCCCGACCATGCATCAGGTCATAACAGGTCTTCTTCTTGAAAGCTCGCAATAAAAATTGTTGGAAACATGACAAGCCGTATTGACCGCCTTAGCCCAATACCTCCTAGGAGTCCTGTGCTCATCGAGCATCGTCCTAGCCATCTCACAAAGAGTCCGATTTTTCCTTTCCACGACTCCATTTTGAGGGGGCACATAAGGGGTCGAATACCGATGTTCAAGACCTAGATCACGACAAAAGGCATCAAAACGAGAGTTCTTGAACTCGGAGCCATTATCACTTGCGGATAGCTCGAATAGCATTCCCATGCCTCTCGTTTTTCAACCTCACGATCGATCTTGAACAAAACCAAATGTCTCACTCTTATCCTCCAAGAAGAACACCCGTGCATAGCGAGAGTAGTCGTCCACCACAACAAGGACATACCACTTCCCACCCACCGAGCGAACTCGAGCCGGCCCAACAAGATCCATATGCAACGGCTACGTCGGACGCTCGGTCTTGACATCGGTCGGGGGTGGATGGGGAGTGGCTACCATCTTACCATGCCTACAAGGAGCACAAACCAAATCCTTCTCAAGCTTCAACCTCGGCAATCCTCGGACAAGATCAAGACCACTCAAGCGGGAAACCAAATCAAAGCTCAAGTGTCCCAACCGCCTATGCCATTTCCACAAATCGAAGAAGGACCGGCCATCAAACGGCGAGCGAGGACCCAAAGAACGAGAGAAATCGCCACGAAAATCGACCCTCGGGGATGATCATACAAACAAGATCACCTCGAGAATCAAGCAAACGAGACTCGCCGGACTTGAAACGCACCTCAAAACCCTCATCAAGCAACCGAGAAACCGAAAGCAAATTGAAACCCAAAGACTTCACAAGAGCCACTCTCTTCAACGTTACCTTGTCACTCACATGCACAACACCCTCCGACAAAGACCCCTTCCTCGTCCATTGTCCCCAAATGTGATGTCTTGCTTTTCCTTCACCGGGGTGAGGCCGGAGAACCACTTCTTATCTCCGGTCATGTGTCGAGAACATCCGGAGTCGATCAACCAAATGTTCTCCAAGCCTCCCCGCCCGTAGTCGAAATAAGAACGAGAGTGAGCTAGCGACTCGACACCGGGGTTAGCACAAAGAAAGTTAAACCGGTGTCGAGCCATCTCGCTCAAAAGAGGGGTTAGCAAACATCATTCCCTTGCCACCAAACTTCCCATGTCCCATGGGAGGAGTACGAGCACCACGAGGGGGAAAACGTGGTCCGTAGTTCCTCTGGAACCCAAAGCTGCGATCATCTCCCCTAAACCCGTACTGAGGACGAGTAGGAGGGCGTCCAGCAAAACCACCACGAGCCCGACCAAACCTCTCACCAGCACGCACACCATCATCTCTCCTCACAAACCTACCACTCTGAGCTCCAACTCGACCAACACTCTTCACATTTCCCACACCCCGTGGAAGTGGCACTCTAGGCTCGGGAATACCGCGAGACCGGCGATACTCGTCCCGGTTTGCTTGCTCCCTAGCAAGCCTCTCATCCCTCTTCCTCTTGTAGCAAAACTCGCAAGATGCCTCTCCTTGCCACAATACTCACACCCGAAGGGGATGGGTTTTGGTTTTGGCTCCGGCTCGGCTTCTCTCTAGGCTTCTCACCCTTCTCTCCCACAAACTTCACCAGTTTCTGGAAATCATTTGTCTTAGGTGGGAATTTGGGTGGATCTTCGGTTGTGTCAAGCTTGTTGCAAAGGTGGTTAGGCTTTGGTGTGAAAGAGTTCTTGGGTGCTTTTGGAAGTGGGACTTGGATCTCTCCGATCACTTCAAACTCGGGGTTAGACTCAACACACTTCTCATACACACTCTCCCCACTGTTCTCTCCCACTTTCTCACCCAACTTCTCAAAACCCAAACCACGACCATCGGCCCTCTTGAACTCCTCAATCATGATTTTCAATTGAGGTTCCCGCCCGCACAACCAACCCAACACCTTCCTCAAATAGTCATTCTCCTCATAGATGACATCCAAACGGGAAGTAAGTTCAAGATTGCGCAAAGTAACTTCATCACGGCTAGAACATGCATTTGCAACAGGAGATTTCAAAGATGCTTCCAAAGAACTAATGGTAGAACGAGCATCGACAAGCTTAGCATGCATAGTAGGACATGATTTGCAAGCACCAAGCAAAGTGGGTCTAGCCTTAAGCTCATCATATTCGGTCCTAAGAGCATCTAGTTGAGCCAAAGTAGAAGCATTCTTCTCATTAAGCGAGTTTGATCTCATTCAACCAAGCATCACATTCAACACATTCAACATCATCGGGAGTAGTAGGAGCAAGTTTCAAAGAGTCATTCTCAAGTTTCAATTCAAGCAATTTTGACTCTAACTCTCCTACTTTCTCGCTAGCATTCTCAAGCCGAGCCCTAAGATCTTTCCTCATCTTTTTGGCATCTCTCGGCACACTATCACGGTTGTCAAGCAAACCATTCAACCTAGCAATCTCGGCAAGCAAAGAGTCGGGGTCACGGTTTACCTCATCCTCCGAGTCGGAGTCGCCGTCTTCCTTCTCGCTCTTCTTGCCGCTTGAGCTATGGGCCATGCCACGAAGCCCTCGAGCGCCACACGGCTCGGCCCCGCCGAGGTTCCGGCTTGCACTCTTCTTGCCGTTGCGCCTCCCGGCGTCTTCATCTTCGCCGCTTGAGCTTGACCGCTCCTCGCTTGAGCTTGAGTCGACGTCGCTTGCACCGGCCACCATCGCTCTTGCCTTGTTCTTCTTGTAGCCGCTCTTGCTCGATCGCCGCTTGTCCTTGTCCTTGCTTTTGGACTTGTTGAAGTGCTTGCCCTTGGAGGAGTACTTGTCTTCACGCCTCGGGTGCGCCTTGTACTCGTTCACCTTGTACTTGTTCTCCTCCGCTTCCGGGCACTCGGCGATGAAGTGGCCTCGCTTGCCACACTTGTAGCACGTCCCTGAGCTCCGCCTTGCATTCCTCCGACTCTCGTGTAGTCGTTCAAACCTTCTTGAGAGCAAGGCCAGCTCCTCCTCGCCCAGCACATCAAACTCCTCATCTGGAATGGACATGAGAGAAGACAAGGAAAACTGTCGACAGGAAGGGTTAGATTTGCCCTTTGATCCGCCCACAAGAGCAAGACTATGGTCAGTCGAGCCCTCATGCTTGGATTGCAACTTCCTGTCAACCTCAGCCGACTTGAGCTTAGAAAAGAGGTCATCCAACTCAATAGTCAAATAATGTCCAGACTCCTTGATGGCCTCAACCTTAGCACCCCAAACATTTGGGTCCAAGACATGCAAGAGCTTCAAAGCCTGATCATGCTCGGTGTAAGGAAAATCCTCAACATTAGCCTTCATGTTGTTCACGATGGCGGTGAACCTCCGAAACATCGCATCAATGTCCTCACCGGGAAGTGGAGTGAAATTCTCATATTGCATCCGGTAAGAGACAAAGAGGCGAGCCTTCACATGGTTATCACCACCGTGAGCAACCAACAACTTTTCCCAAATTTGCCAAGCAATATTCAAATGGCGAACACGCTCAAACTCAGGATCACACAAGCTCCGGACCAAGTGATCAACGGCTTTTGCATTAGCCTCATACTTGGCCTTAGCACCGGCATCGGTCACCATAAGAGTATGGATGTTGACCGGAATAGCATAGGTCTTGACAAGCACAATGAAATCCAACGACTTCCCACGAAGAAAGATCATCATACAAGCCGCCCACTTGTGGTAACCCTTGCCATCGAAGTGCGGCGGACCGCCCCGCTCAACGTACGCCATCTTAGGATTCGAGACTTGTCAAAGTCGCAAAGGATCCAGCACCAAGCTACGATACCAATTGAAGGATCGGATGGCGACTAGAGAGGGGGGGCGTGAATAGGAGCCGGTAAAAATTCTTCCAAAAGAACCCGGCCTATACCCTAGTCAAGCCCCGGTCACACATGAGCGATGGATCGAATCACACACCAATCGCCAAGACCACGAGGTTATGGATCAACCTCTAGTCCTAGGAACGTTTCCTTGAAGCACACGCGGAAGCACTAGAAAGGGAAGGAAGGAATCGAAACAAGCGACAGATCGCTCACGGCTCTGGCGGACCGTCCGCCCGGCAAGTGCGGACCGTCCGCGATGAACCGCGCGGACCGTCCGACCTCGCTACCGCGGACCGTCCGCGCCGACGCCGCGGACCGTCCGGCCCTCTCCGCGGACCGTCCGTTAAACACACACACGGGGGCACCGTAAGTGACCCGAGAAAAACGGACCGTCCGCCGAGGCCGGGCGGACCGTCCGCGCCACCCGCGGACCGTCCGCTACTCGAGCTCGGACCGTCCGCAACCGGCCGCAACCAAAACCAAAAGCCAAAACGGATCGAAAGCAAGGACGCACAAGAACACGACGAACACGCGACGAACGGGCTCCTCGCGGACCGTCCGCGACCCCCTCGGCGGACCGCGCCGCGCCGCGCGGACGGAACCGCAAACCCACGACCCCGAAAGTCAACTCCCCCAAATCATCATCGGATTTCCCAAACGGTTGAAGCTATGGAGACAAGGGTTTGGGGACTTGAAAAGCATCACACAAGGATGCTATAGCCCAAAAATCTTGCCTCCTAACTCCCTAAAACACCGGGAATCGCGAATCCTTTGAGCACCACCAAAAACTAGAGCACCGAACGAAAAACTTCGAATCCAAGTGGTTTCCCGGCGTTTGAGGGCACAAGATCAATCACAAAGATGCACGAGACATCTATCCATGTATCCCTCAAAGAAATCCGGGAAGAAACCCACTCAAATCCACGGAATCGAACCGGGAACAAAGGCACGAAAACAAGCACAAAAAGGCCACGAAAAACACAACCCCGAATCTTCTATACAAACCAGGAAAGATTCACAAGGTCTAGCATGCCGCCCTAGCATCCATCCCTCTCAACAAATCTCTAATGAAGCTCTCATGCTAGCCTAGAGAAAATGGAAGGAAAAATAGCTACGAAAATGAGAAAGAGGAGGGAGGAAATGAAACCCTAAGTCACGGAGAGAGAGAGCCATCCACACACACTCATGGCTTATATATCAGGTCCCGCCGGAGTGGTAAATGACTCGACTACCCCTAACTTAACTACTGGCGATACAACCCACGCAGGGGCATTTTGGTAATGTTTGTGGGTCTTGCCATCGGACGGTCACGCTTTTGCCGCACCCCCGCGTCCTCCCGACGCAAGCCATGCGATCCCGCCGCGTGTCATCCGCCTCGAAGCTTCCCGACACGCCCGGATCCCGTCTCCGTCGTGTTGGGCCCTCGGACTTGGTTTTGAGGCCCAAACCAAGAAACCGTCCGCCGATGGTTTTGTGGGCAAACCACCAAACCCCGCGTGCTCGGTCCGGCCTCCCGCCAAACCACTTGACTTGACCGCCACCGTGCACCGGCTCGCTTGTCCATGACTTCGTCTTGCTTGTGTTGCCACCATGTGACCCGCACCCAGTCCCGCTGTCCACCGGGTCCCTCGAACCGAGCCTACTTGTCTCTCCATCTCCCGGAGGCCCCTCAAGGCTGAAGACCTTTCGCGCCCGTTCTTCACCTGCAACAACACGAACTAGGCCACAGCCTACACCTACGCACTAAGCCAAGAGTCAGTCCAACACGCGTTGTCAATCACTCATCACTGAGGAGCGGTCATCCATCGACCACTGGGACGCTCCTGGTCCTCACACTTCACCAGGGACTTGGAGGCCACACCTTCTCTCCCGCCTTGCTTGTAGCCACCCCACTACAGGCACGCCGATGCTGAGCAATATAGTGCCCCGAGCACACCACTGCTGGACGTACGGCCCCCGGCCAGAACCAGTATAAACCTTGTGTCTTTCATTGCTTAGCATCGACCATTGAGGGATAGACCTTGGCGCTTATTACTGGTTAGTGTCGGGACCACATTCCGCACCGACAGTTGGCGCCCACCCTGGGGCAAACGAGCGCCTAAGGTCAATCCACCGTCTACTCCTTCCATGGTGATTCGCACCGAGTACAGCAACACGTGCTACTCCATGGGCAGCTCGGACCCCCTCCCCGCCGGGTTTGAAATCCGGTTCGGGGGCCTGAATTTCCAGGCCACGGGGAATGGCTACCTGATGCGCCTCACCAACCGTGAGGAGCTCCGTGCGCGGCGTCAAGCCGGGACCGCCCCGGTCGACGCTGCGCGCGCCACCACGACGCAAACACCCGCCGGCATGGATGCTGCGGGCCCGTCGCCGTCTCGGCGTCGCCGCCGCTCCGGTCGGCGCTCACGCCGGGCGCGGTCGAGCGACGGCAAACCGAGCGCGCCGCCTCCCCAATGCGGCGCGCCCGTCGCACAACGACCGCCGCCGGTGCGGGAGCGCGCGGTTTCCGGGCCGCGCTTTCCCATTGGTCTGCGCAGCGCCGCGACGCCTATAACGCCAACACCACGATGCGCAGGGTTCCCCCTGGCCGTCACGTCTTCGTCGACAGGGACCCCAGCGCCTCCGCCGGCGATGAGTCATCCCTAGACTCCTTGACGCGTTGTCACCCGCCAACCTGCACGGGTACGCGGAGTGGGACTTTTCCGGCGTGCCGGACCCAGTAATGTTCAGGCGTTTTCTTGACGCCACGGACTACTGGTTCGGTTGTTTCGACGACTCCAGCACCGGGAGCTACGACCCCACGCATGAATGCTGCGTCATCATCGCCAACGACCCAGCAAACGCCACCGGCGCAGCGGGCGCCGGCGATGGGGAGGTTACGCCCGCCCCAGGGATCGCTCCGCGCCTGGCAGTGGGACCAAGCGCCCCTCGCCGGGGCGGACATCGACGCACGCTTAGCCCAAGCACTCGCGAACTCGAAGCCAGGGCGGCGGAGGAGTATCGGACGGTGCGGTTGCTCCGCGCCTCTATGACGGGGGGAAGCCTCGCGCGCGGCGAGCGCGAGCGGGAGTTGGGCATACGGGCCCGCGACCGCATCAATACGGATTTCAACGTCAACAACCCGGACACGCCTCCGCAAGCGAGCCGAAGCTCATTGCCACCGCGACGCCGCCGCGGGCCATGCCCGCCCCCCTCGACGCCCGAGGCGCGGGAACCCGCACCGTGAGGCGCGGGCGCTCATCGAGCAAGCGGCGGCCGTCCCGGCGGCCGAGAGCTCGGCGTCTCGCATCCACCAGCAAGGAGACGCGCGGGGAGATGGGGGCGCGTAGGGGGGCGAACCCTCGGTGCACGCAGGAGGAACGACGGAGCGCCCCGCCAACCCGGGACGCACACCGGCTAAATAACGGCTCCTCGACACGCGCAGAGCACGGGACGGCGACGCCCACAACGTCATCAACGCTCGGCGGACGAGCAAAGTGGATGCGCGAGCGGCGGCAGGCTACCACCCTCGACGAGGTGGACGCTACAACAACGACGAAGACCGCTCGCCGGGAGATCAGCCGTGTGTTCAGCCGGGAGATCCGCGCGGCGGCCTTCCCCAGCACTTCCGCCAACCCACGACCATCGTCAAGTATAACGGGGAAACGGATCCCCTCGTGTGGCTCAACGACTATCGCCTGGCATGCCAACTGGGCGGGGCCACCAGCGACGAGGTCATCATCCGCAACCTCCCCCTGCACCTCGGCGACTCGGCCCGGACGTGGCTCGAACACCTGCCGGCCAGTCAGATCCATAACTGGGATGACTTGGTCCGCACGTTCGTGGGCAACTTCCAGGGCACGTATGTGCGCCCTGGGAACTCCTGGGACCTGCGCTCCTGCACCCAAAAGCCCGGCGAGTCGCTCCGGGACTTCATACGGCGCTTCTCCAAGCGCTGCACGGAGCTCCCAAGCGTGGCGCAATACGAAATTGTGCATGCCTTCCTCGAGGGCACCACGTGTCGGGACCTCGTGCGCGAGTTGGGGCGCAGCCCACCGGCGGACTCGAACGAGCTGTTCGACATCGCCACCAGCTTTGCCTCAGGTGAAGAGGCCGTGGGAGCGATCTTCGACGGCAAGAAGGGCAAGCGCTCGGACGACGCGCCCGCGGAGGGCAGCAAGTCCTGGGAGCCCCACAAGAAGGACAAGCGGGGCAAGAAAGGGAAGAAGCCGCGCCGTGAGGCGCGCGAGCAAGGACGCGACGGCAACGACGCCGAGGCCCTTGCTGTTGACCCGGCTCGACGGGGCCCTCGACCGGCCCCTCGAGGTCCGGGGGTGTTCGATGATATGCTGAAAAAGCCATGTCCATATCACAAGACCCCGGTGAACCACACCCTCGAGCAGTGCGATATGCTCAAGAAGTTCTACGGCCGCGCCGCCACGAAGGACGCAGAGGCCAAGAAGGACGGAGGAGATGGCGACGCTGGCGGCTTCCCCGCCGTGGAGAACGTGTTCTTCATCTTCGGGGGACCGACCGTCGACATGTCGAGCCGCCAGCGCAAGCGAGAGCGGCACGAGGTCCTCGCCGCGGAGAAGGCGCCTCCCTCCTTCCTCGACTGGTCGGAGAATGCCATCACCTTCAGTCGTGAAGATCACCCGAACCGCATCCCTAACCCGGGCCAGTACCCACTATTGGTCGACCCGGTCATTGGGAATGCGCGGTTCTCAAATGTCCTGATGGACGGAGGCAGCAGCCTCAACATCCTCTACGTGCACACGCTGCGCCTGCTGGGGATCGAGTTGGACCAGCTGAGGCACAGCACGACGTCGTTCCACGGCGTCGCGCCGGGCAAGCGCGTCCAGCCCCTTGGGCAGATCGATCTACCTGTCTGGTTCGACACTCCGAGCAATTTTCGTAAGGAGATGCTCACCTTCGAGGTGGTGGGGTTCCGGGGCGCCTATCACGCCATACTTGGGCGGCCTTGCTACGCCAAGTTCATGGTCGTCCCGAACTACACCTACCTCAAAATGAAGATGCCAGGACCAAAGGGCGTCATCACCGTGGGTTCGTCCATCGAGCACACCTTCGACTGCGACGTCGAGTGCGTGGAGCACGCGGAAGCGCTGGCGCTGGATGAAGCGCTGGTAACCACCTTGGAGAAGATGGTCAACGAGGACCTCGACTCCACCACCAAGCACGCCGGCAACTTCGAGGCCGCGGAGCAGACCAAGGAAGTGCCCCTCGACCCTGCTGCCCTCGAGGGCAAGGTGTTGAGGGTCAGTTCTGCCCTCGACCCGAAATAGGAAGTGGTGCTCATCAACTTCCTCCGCGCCAACACCGACATCTTCGCGTGGAGCCCCTCGGACATGCCAGGCATCCCAAGGGAGGTCGCCGAGCACTCCCTTGACATCTTGCCTCACTCCCGCGCCGTGCAGCAACGGCTCCGCCGCTTCGACCCTACGTGGCTAGCCAATCCTGTACTAGTAAAGAAAAAGAATGGGAAGTGGCGGATGTGTATAGACTACACCAGTCTTAATAAAGCATGTCCTAAGTTCCTTTTCCTTTGCCACGTATCGATCAAATTGTTGATTCAACCGCCGGGTGTGAGCTACTTTGCTTCCTTGATGCCTACTCCGGGTACCACCAAATCAAGATGAACGAGTCTGACCAGCTTGCGACTTCATTCATCACGCCGTTCGGGATGTTTTGCTACGTCACGATGTCGTTCGGGCTCCGGAACGTGGGTGCAACATACCAACGATGCATGCAGCACGTTTTCGGAGACCATATCGGCCGGACCATCGAGGCGTACGTAGATGACATTGTCGTGAAAACCTGGAAGGCGAACGACCTGGTTGGCGATCTCAGCATCGCGTTCGGCTGCCTACGGGCCAACAGGGTAAAATTGAATCCTAAAAAATGTGTCTTTGGTGTGCCGCGGGGCATGCTTTTAGGATACATAGTCTCCCAGCGAGGCATCGAGGCCAACCCCGAAAAGGCTGCAGCCCTCGAGCGAATGGGTCCAATTCGATACCTCAAAGGGGTACAAAAGGTGCTGGGGTGCATTGCCGCCTTGAGCCGCTTCATCTCGCAGCTCGGCGAGAAAGGCTTGCCCCTCTACCGCCTCCTCAAGAAGCACGAGCGTTCTCCTGGACCGCCGAGGCCAAGGATGCACTCGACAAGCTAAAGGCGTCCTTGACTCACGCCCCGATCCTTACACCACCACAAGACTCGAACCTCTGCAACTCTACGTGGCCGCGACCACCCAGGTGGTCAGCGCCGTGATCGTGGTAGAGCGCACGGAGGAAGGGCATGCCCTGCCAGTCCAACGGCCGGTGTACTACATCAGCGAAGTCTTGTCTGACACCAAGACACGCTACCCTCAAGTCCAGAAGCTGCTGTACGCGGTGGTCCTTGCACGGCGCAAGCTTCGCCACTACTTCGAGGCCCACCCTGTCACGGTGGTCTCCTCCTTCCCGCTGGGGGAGATCATCCGCAATCCAGACGCGGCGGGCAGAATCGCCAAGTGGTCGGTGGAGCTGATGGGCGAGACGCTCGCCTACGCCCCGCGCAAGGCCGTCAAGTCCTAGATCCTGGCGGATTTCGTCGCCGAGTGGACAGACACGCAACTGCCGCCGCCGCAGATCCAGGCAGACTGCTGGACTCTGTATTTCGACGGCTCGGTGATGAAGACCGGGGCGGACGCGGGCCTGCTCTTCGTGTCACCTCTCGGGGAACACATGCGGTATGCAGTACGTCTCCACTTCCCCGCGTCGAACAACATGGCTGAGTACGAGGCCCTTCTCTGCGGCCTCAAGATCGCCATCGAGATAGGCGTCAAGCGCCTCGACGTGCGGGGAGACTCGCAGCTCGTGATTGACCAAGTCAAGAAAAATGCGAGCTGCCACGACGACTAGATGGAAGCATACTGCAAGGCCATGCGAGCCCTCGAGGACAAGTTCTACGGCATTGAGCTGAATCACGTGCCCCGCCGGTACAACGAGGAGGTGGACGAGCTGGCTGTTGGGGGTGTACCCGAAAAATTCGGAATACTACCCTAACACAAGTGAAAGTTCAAGACACGTTCTACAGCACAGTTAGGGCGCAAAGAGACTGAAACCCCTCCTGTCAATAGCACAAGTCCCAAAAAAGTCTGAATCCGTTTACACGTGCCCTCGCGCCCCCTTTTATAGGGAGACGAATGGACTTTTACATTCCGATAACACCCTCGGGCTCGGAGAATATTCCTAATGTGAACACACACAAGAATGTCTTTTCCCACTTCTCACATTTACAAGTCTGCCACTAGTTCACACTCTAAACCCGGACTTTTTGGGACTACAACTTTGACTTTGCTTCTCCCGTAATTCGTGAATGTCTTCGCCCGAAATCCCTGAATTAGGTCTTCAACAGATTCCCGAAATGGCTTTTGCTTCCCAACAGGTTCGTGCGTGTCCTTGCACCTGAGTTCCGAACGCAGTCTTAACCGCATTCCGGAATTGGCAAATCTCCGAAGTTCGGACCATCAACGCTTGAGATTCCGTGCTTCCGCGTGTTCATGACTCGCCTCTTCACGGAATCAAGGTTCCCGAACTCGCACATTCGCGAAATCGAGACTTCGCAGGTCCCGTACTTCCTAGATTCGCGAATTCCCCGCTCCCCGAAAAACACACTTTGATAATTCCGTTAGACTCGACGTTTCGAGGGTGACGGGTTTTCCCCGAATTCCCCAACACTAGCCCCTCGGGGAAGCGGGTTGACTCCGACGATCCGATTCCACGAACCTTTCGGAAATTTAGTAAAAAACGTCACCCTCGAACGTCGGAGGGGACACGCGTCATCCAGGGAGCCAAAGGCGGTTAAATCGAGACGCACTTCGTGAAACTACCCCTCCCCGGCCCTATAAATAGCGGGGCGTACGCCGTGTAAAAAAATTTTTATCGCTCTCGCGCTTTTCACGAATCTCGCATTTCTCTCTTCGCTGATTCTGGCTTTCTGGTTGAAAGCTTACGAACTCCAGGCCTTGTTCGTGCTCTTCTAAGGTATTTTTATCCATGCTTTGTTGATTCATTACTTCGCTAAATTTAGGTGTGGAAACATCGCGAATTTGCGAGTTTTATTTTTGGACATTGTTCTCACCTCTTTGGATGTTCATGTTTATTAGGTGGCTCGGGTTAAAAGCACAGCTAGGCCCATGACTACTGAAGAGCTGATCGCTGCCGGTCTCCCGCTCGATCCAACCGCCGAAAGTGCGGATCGTGATGCTCCGGCCGAAGATGTTGGTTCACCCAGCGGTTCTCGAAGTCGCGAGGACGGAGAGGTTGGGTCCGACGGCGGCGAAGACGTCGGGGATGTGGACGCCGGTGTTGACGATCTCGTCATGCGTCGAGGACTTCCCGGCCCACCGCCGCCCTCGCTCGCCTTCGGAGAGTCGAAGGTCACAAGCAACGTTATTCGCGAGTACGAGAAGGCCGGATTCTTCTCTCCCCGGCGCCGGGCGTGCCCCACTTGATGAACTGACTCCTACTCCGAAGGCCGGAGAAATTGTGGTTTTTCGAGACTTCTTCGTCCGTGGACCGCGGTTTCCTTGTGATCCAATCTTGCCGAAGAATTCTCGATGCATTTTCGGTGAAGATCCACCAACTTACCCCGACGTCCTTCCTCGAAGTGTCGAAGTTTATTTGGATCTTGAAGACCTTTGGCTGCAATCCTATTGTCGATGGTTTCACTCGGTTTTACGAATTGGTGATCATCCCCGAAGTCATCAAGGGCGACGATGGGCAATTTTACCATAGTCAGCACGCGTGCTGCACCTTCAACACGCGACGCCAGAACACCCGACAGGATCACTCGAATCCGCATCGCTCCCCGCTGCAAGAGCAATCTCACCGACGATTGGAGATCTTATTGGTTCTACTTGAAGGTTGATGAGCCGAAGATGTCAAGCCCGATCGCGCCCCTCACGGCAAGAAATGTAGGAAGATACAACCCGCGGGCCTTAGGAATCGAAGTTGCGAAAGTGCATTTCATCCGGCCGCACGATACTAGGCGGCCGTGACATTATCGAAGAATTTGTCGCCGCGCGAATCCGGCCTATTTCGAACGGCCGGTCCCCCCGTCGAAATTGTACACTACAACGTCAACCGGGCGGTCGGCAGGGTTCCTTTCCCGAAGTTCGGGATTAAACTTCGCGAGGGCCGCAGCGCCAAGGACTTCATGGACGGTTGAGAAAAGGGTCAACGTCATGGTAGGCGAATATAACATGAACGAGTACAAAGCATACAAGGCCCCGGTGAAGCACGAGAAGAAGATCAATCGCGTCTTTTCGGAGATCTGGCGCGGTGACAAATTTTTCGGCCCTCTCGAGGCCCCGGTCCCAAACCGAAACTTCATGCCGTCGCCGTGGCCACCGTGGTCGCCCCCCCCATCAACGCTCCCCGAATCGGATCGTCGAAGCGCGGCTCGTCGCCCGCTACCGAGGGAACCTCTTCGGGAGTAAAGCCTTCCAAGACCGCATCTCTTGAGTCGTCGAAGCGAAGCGAAAGACCTCCGAACCTCGATCCTCGAAGCCGAACTCTAAGTCGCCGGGGCTTGCCCGGATGAGCCGCAAAAAATTGAAGAAAGCCGTGAAGAAAGTTTCCTCCATCGGAGTTCGTCGAGTCCCATCCGCCTTTGACGACGACTCTCTCGCGAAGACGGATAGCGTCAAAGGTGTTTTCCTCTCGGCCACTATTTAACTTTCGAGACGAGCTTGTCCCCGCCGGTTCCGAAAATGAATTCGTGGACATTGACTCCTTTTCGGATGTTGCTCCCGAAGTCCGAAGGGAGCCGTCTCCCCGCCGCCGCCGAGAAGCCCACTATTGCCGCCGAAGCTATTGTTCGCACCGAATCCCCCGCCGCCGCGCACCCCCGCGTCGAGGTCGCCGCTCGCCGATCAAGTTTCCTCCGACCCGCCCGGGACCTTGAGCGCACCATTCAAAGGGAGGCCCATTCTTCCGAAAATGTTCCATTAGTAGAAGTTCGGGAGGTTGTCCCCGAAGACCAAGCGCCCTCTCCTTCCTTGGCCGCTTTTAACAAAAGCTTTGGTACGTCTCATCGCGGCAAACTATTGCGTGTTGGTTTCGAGACAAGTGGCGTCGGGGGCAAGGCGTCCAAGTTTTTAACTCTATGGAAATCGTCCGCCATTGTTGATGAAACAGGGGAGGAAGCGCTCGAACGACCCGAAGAGGCCGCTCAAGGCTCCGAGAGAAGGCCCCTCTCTCGTCTCCGAAACCGCTCCTTCGCCTCGGGAGAAAACTTCTCCGGGTTCGAGCAAACAGTCACCATGCGCATTTTAGCAAGCAAGGTTCGTTGATTCTCACCGCCCCTTTGTGTCATTCGCGATTGTTGAATCTTCACCCGAGATTTATTCCCGAATTTTTCGGAATTCAAGAACTCGTTGCATTCCTACTCTCCTTCGAAACTTGCGCGCTTCCACGAAGACTATACTCTCAAGTACTCTATGCTTGGGAAGGTTGCCATAGAGCGGCTTTCTAAGCAGGAGAAGATTAATGAAGAACTTTCTCTGAAGTCCAAGGAACTAGAGCGTAACTTTGGCCTTGCGCAATCCACGAACCTGGAGCTCGAGAATAAGGTAGCTGAGCTGGCTGAGGCTTTGAAAAAGAGTCACGACGAGAAAAAAAGTCGCCGAAGCCGCGCTCGAGGAGTCCAAGAAGGAACTCGGAGAAAGTTCGGAAATCTCACGAAGATGACCTGAGTGTGATCGAAAAACTTCGGCAACAACAAGAGCGGGCTGCAAAGATTGCCGAGGATCTTCGCATCAACAACGCCGGCCTTGCCAAGTCACCGAGCTCGAAGGATCGGAAGATCATGGATCTTGAGAAGGCATCGGCGGAAGAAAGTGAAGCTTCAAAGAAACACACTTCGGAAATTTCGGGAAGGTTGAAATTGCTTTATGCCGAGTAACGAAGTCCCCGAATGAGTACGGTGTTCGTCCGGCTCCTCTCCCGCATGACATTGATATCCCCGATTTCATGGATTGGCTTGAGGAAGAATTCAAGGCTCTCCCCGAAGTCATCTCTCGGTGCCGCAACTTTGCCGTATCTTTTTCTGTGGAGAGTATTCTGAAGGTCCTTCACGATTACGACCGTGTGGACTTGGCGAAGTTTCGCGCGAACCTTTCTCGGTTCCCGTGCGTTACCAGCGATACGATACTTCGAGACAACCCCGGCATTATTGCTATAAAGCTGAAATTCACGAAGGAATTTCGGATGGTTGGCGGGGCGGATATGGCTAAGACTGTTGCGCGGGCAAAACTTGACGAGGTAGTTTCTTTTTGCTCGATTTCATGACTTATGTTCGTCGCATGTGTTCTAGTTTCTTAAGCTTTCCTTACTCTTTCTCTTCCTTTCTCAGTTGAGAGAACAGGAGTACCAAGAAGGCGCCGCCGCATCCCCCGAAGGATCGAGTTTCGGGGAAAGTTCGGATGGATCTTGTGAGGACGGCTCATGTGGTAGCGACGAATAGCGACGGTGATGATGGCAATGACGATGGACAAGTCCCCGAACAAGAAGAAGATTCGCCGAAGGTGGATGTTACGAATTGAGCGACATGTCTAGACTCTTTTTTGGGTGAATTCAAGAGTGGCTGTAGATTTATGTAGATTCATCAAACTTCTCTGAACAGCTGTTTTGTAAATTTTAACCTGCGCAGGTCCTGCAAGCTGGGCTTGCGCAGGACGTTCTACCACTTCGGATTCATCGAGACGATATGTTTGTTAGCGGTGAAGCGTGGCGTCTATTCAAACAAGCACATCCCGAGCAAGATTTTTCCGATTTTTGGCTTGAGGCCTCGCTCAAATTTTCTCGTAGGTTGCTTTGATCTCTCTTCATGTTTCTTGCTTCGTAAAAAGAGCCGTTCTGCATCCTCTACTTCGCGATCCACGAGAATTCCGAAGACGGAGCCCCTTAGCCCCTTAGCCGATTCATCTGACTTCGCCTATGCTAGCGATATGGCTAACAACAACGTTTGTAAACCAGGACATGTTGTAGAACTTTTATTCTAAGTTTCGTACTGATTGTTGTAATTTTCGAGGAACTATTCGGCAGCTTTTATGCGAATAAGGCAATGAATGTTTTTTCTTGAAAAAACGTCACCCTCCCCCACCTTGCCGTTTCGCATGAAAACTAGATGGCGAGTTCACGAATCTCACTATTCACGACCTTCTTTAGCATATGTTTCGGAGAAGTCTTCGTCAGCTTTTGAAAATTTCGGCTGTCGCTGTGCAAGTCGGCAAAATTTGTTTTTCGAATTTTGCGGACTTGCCCCAACTGGCAAACTTGCCCTGGTTGAAATTGCAACCTTCAGTTGCTTCAACCAAGATTTTTCTGCGAACGTCCGACAGAGCCCCTTGTCATTTTCTTTTTCCAACAGTCTGAACTGAATGAGAATATTTAGGCGAACCCCTAGACATTCATTTTTCCGAAATCATCATGCGAATTTTCTGGTGGGAATCCCTTCGTGGATGGGATTTTTCTAGGCCACAACTTGTTGTTGTCTCAGGCCTTTCGGTGGGAATCCCTCGATGGATGGGATTTTTCTAGGCCACAACTTGTTGTTGTCTCGGGCCTTTTCGGGGGAATCCCTTGATGGATGGGATTTCGGCTATCAGGAAGCCTTTCTCACAAACTTTTTTCTTTTTTCACGATGAAATTTTGGCTATGAGGGAGCCCTTTTCACAAGCTCATTCTTTTTTCACGATGGAATTTCGGCTATCACGGAGCCCTTCACACGAACTTTTCTTTTTTCATGATGGAATTCTGGCTATCAAGGAGCCTTTCACACGAACTTTTCTTTTTTCATGATGGAATTCTGGCTATCAAGGAGCCTTTCACACGAACTTTTCTTTTTTCACGATGGAATTTCGTCTATCAAGGAGCCTTTCACATGAACTTTTCTTTTTTCATGATGGAATTCGCTATCAAGGAGCCTTTCACACGAACTTTTCTTTTTTCACGATGGAATTTCGGCTATCACGAAGCCATTGTCACGGACCACTTCTTTTTCACGATGGAATTTCGAGACACAAAATGCGAAACGTGCAATTTGGGGGAAGACTCTTTTCATATATATATCAGAAAGAGTATTTACATAGGATCCGCCTCGTTAAAAACCTTGCCTCTTGATTTAGAGCCCCCTTTGCAAGGAAAAGAGTACGGTCCTTCTTATTCTAGAACTACGATTAAGAAATAAAAATAGTTTTTTCTCCGAAATCACTTATAAATACGTGATTCGGGCTTTTATCTTGCTAAAACGCGAACTTACGAAAATTGAAAAACCTGCTATCTACTACACTTATGTACAACTAGGATCCTCATGGATAATACCTCTTTAAGCTATCGGCATTCCACGAATACGGCAACTCCTCGCCGACCGCTCCATCGGGCGAAAAGCCCCCGGCATATTTGTTTCCTTAGCTATGTAAGGCCCTTCCCATGACTCACGAAGCTTTCCTCGGGTTGTCCCAATTTTTCTTTCTTTTCGGGACAAGATCACCGCTTTGATGTCTTTCCGACCACCTTTTTTGTCTCTCCATGCCCTTGTCTCTCTCTCGGTATTTCTCAATGTTTTCTCGTTGCTTCAAGGATCTCGGCTCTATCATGTCTTTCTCCACCTTCTTGTCAATTTCCTCTATCTCTTTTCCTTTCAAGACTCTCATGCTTTCATTCTTGATCTCCTCTCGGTGTCATAGCCTCGGTCCCCGAAGAGCAGGCGAAAAGGTGTGAAACCCGTTGCCCTTGAAACCGTGGTATTGTGAGACCCGATCACCTTTGGAAGTTCATCCACCCACTTTCCCTTTTTCGATCAAATAAGCATTTCTTGATTCCCGAAAAAAATCGAGCCATTGGCTCTTTCAACCGCTCCGTTAGACCGTGGATGATAAACCGACGAAAATTTCGCTTGTGTGCCTAGGGTTCCGCAATACTCTTTGAAGGTGTAGCGACAAACCGTTTGCCATTATCAACCGTTAGTTCTCTAGGAACTCCGAACCCGTACTATGTTCGCCAAAAGAATTTCTCGCACCGTTGCCGCCGTGATGTTCGCAAGTGGTTTTGCTTCTACCCACTTCGTGAAATAGTCGACCGCTACGGCCCGCGAACCGGCAATTACCCCGAGCCGTTGGCAACGGGCCTACTAGGTCCATGCCCCATCTTTGTAGAGGCCAGGTTGGAGGAATTAAATGAACGGCATTGAAGGCGGACTCGCCGATTTCCCGTCTTCGGCATGCTTCACATTGCCGAACCAACATCTTGGCATCGATGTTTATGGTTGGCCAATAGAATCCTTGTTTTATCGCCTTGCCGCCCAAAGCCCCGGTGCCAATGTGTGCCCCACAAAATCCACTTGTGAATTTCTTTTAGGAGTTCACGACCTTTTTCGGAGGTGATGCGGCGTAGCCAAGGCTCGGTGACTCTCGATTTGTACAATTCTCCATTTACCACCGTATAGCCCCGAGCCCTTTGCCTCAACCTTTTGTCTTCTAGTTCATCTTGTGGTTTGTAATGTCCCCTTAGGTAGGCCATTATTTCTCGCTCTCCATCCGGAATTTCCACCATATTCACGATTTGAGTTCTTGAATCTTTGATGGAAGGTTCTCTCGATGATTTCAAAGAACACATCCGGTGGTAGCTCTTGATTTCTCGGTTGCCGCCTTCGCCGCCTTATCCGCCTCATTGTTGTCATCCCTTGGGATGTGCCGGACCGAATACCCCCCTGAAGTGTCTTTCCATTTCTCCTCGACTTTTTCAAGATATTTCATGAGAACCGGATTCCCTGGCCTCGCTTTCCTTCTCGATGTGTTCCTGGATTACTTTCGAATCCGTTCTGATTATGAAGGTCTGCTGCCCCAAAGCTTTCATTTTTCTCGCGTGCCACGAAGAGAGCTTCGTACTCCGTTGTATTGTTCGTGGAGTATTCATTATTCGCGAATACGAGCCGTGCTGCATATCTTATGACCACGCCCGCTCGGTGATGTTACAACGTCACCAAATTCCAACCCCCTTGTAACACCATGCTCCATCACACCGCACTACCCAAGGTTCGGGCATATTTTCCTCCGCATTCCGAGTAGGTGAGGTCCAGTCCACGACGAAATCTGCCAGGACTTGCGATTTTATTGCACTTCTTCTTTCGAAATCCACCACGTACTCGGAGAGTTCAAAGACCCCACTTGATAATTCGGGTAGATGCCTTCCCCGTTCGCGAACGGTCACTTAACGGTTGGTTGGTGATAACTCTTATTCTCGTGGCCCTCGAAGTAATGTCTTAGCTTTCTTGTTGCCATGATGACCGCATACGCGATCTTCTCCGCTCGGAATAGAAAACCTTGGAACCGTACAATGCTTCGCAGGCGAAATATACGGAATTTGCCTCAACTTTCCTTCTTCTTCCTTTTCCCGTACCAAAGACCGCGCTTCCGCCGAATTTGATGCGTACACATACAACGAGAGCGGCGATTTTGGCTCGGGAGGACGAGAGCTTGGTCATGCCGGACAAGTAGTCCTTCGCTTCGCGAAAAGCCTCGCTTCGAGGTTCGGACCACCGGAATTTCTTGGCACTTCCGAGAACTTGGAAAAATGGCAAACTTCTTTCTCTCAGCTCCGGGGATGAATCTATTGAGGGCGCCCACTCTCCCCGTCAACTTCCGAACATCTTTCACCGAGGCCGGCTCTTGCATTTCCATCGAGCCTTTATTCTCGTCGTGTTTTCTTCAATGCCTTTCGTTGAAACTAGGCATCCAAGAACTTTCCCCTTGTGAATTCCGAACACACATTTTTCTGGGTTTAGCTTCAAGTTTGCTGTCCTCAAGTTCGCGAACGTTTCTGCCAAATCACTGATATGGTCCTTCCTCTGAATACTTTTGATGACTATGTCATCCACATATGCCAAGATGTTTCTCCGAATCCGCCGGTGCGCACTATTGCTATCATTCTTGAAAACGTGCACCCCGCATTCTTCGAATTTCCCCTTCCGGCATTCTTACGAAACAAAATGTTCCGAAAGGAGTGATGAAGCTTGTCTTCTCTTCGTCCTCTTTGCGAACTCGATTTGATGATACCCGCAGAACATGTCCAGGAGCGAAAGCATCTCACCGTTGGTCTGCATCATCCACGATTTTGTCTACCCTTTCCAAGGGAAAATCGTCCTTCTTGCACGCCTTGTTCAAATCGGTGAAGTCGATACACATTCTCCATTTGCCATTTTTCTTCTTGACCGGCACGGTGTTGGCTAACCGACCGGGTACTTGACTTCTCCGATCACTTGGGCATCCTCGTAATCTCTCGAACTTCTGCTTCCACCGCCTTGACCTTTTCGTCAGACATTTTCCGAAGTTTTTGCTTCTTGGGCGGTATCTTGTCATCTGTTTCGAGGACATGTTCAATTATGTCTCTGTCAACGCCTTGCAAATCTTTGGCTGACCATGCAAAAACATCCTTGTTTCTGTTCAGAAATCGTACGAGTTCATCATCCTCTTCGGCGCTGAGGTTCGCCCCTATTATGACTGCTCTGTCGGGCATATCGTCCAGATACACTCTCTTTGTTTCATCTTCTCGCGGCTATATTATTTTTCTCTTTGTCCCGCTTCGGCTCTTCATAGGTTTCCTTTCTCTCTTCGATTGCTTTCAACCGATAAACATTCGTTTGACCGGCGTGTGGCCCTTTTCTATGTTCCCCGGCCTCTTGTTGATTGCCGAATACCGTGATAACCCCTTTGGGCGCAGGCATCTTCATGCATAGGAACTCGTTGCCTTATGACGCATCGAACTTGTTCATGAAACTCCCCGCCGAAGATCGCAAGATACGGGTGATATATGTCAACCACATCGAAGGTGAGGTTCTCGCCCGCATTCTCAAGATCTCCGAAAGAAACTCGGAGTGATATTTTTCCAACCGGCTTGATGGGCTTCCCGCCGAACCCCCGAAGAATGGGTTCTCCGGTGGGTCCAACATGTGTTGACTCGCATTCATTTTCTCGAATGTTTTCGGGAATAGGATGTCCGCCGAACTCCCGTTGTCCACCAAGATTTTTCCTATGACCCATCTAGCAATGTTGACTTCAATCACCATGGCATCATTGTGGATCGCGGATTTCAGCCCTCGAAGTCTTCTTCTCGTAAAGGTGATTGGCACCTTCGCCCACTCCGGCGGGCGAGCCGCCATCATTGATGATGGTATTCACGGATCCGAAGTAGTTGTTTCGCCGCTTCTTTGTTTCAAATTCCATGGCGATCCGCCCGTGATTGGCATGATAGTCCCGAATGATGGCAATGCTTTGGAGTTCCGAGGTCCCGAACTTGACCGAGGCCTTGATGAGCTTTCTCCGGAGGCGGTGGCAAGATTTCCCGAATGGGCCGTGGCCGCCGGATCGACTGTATCGCTTGCGACTGAGGGAAGAATTGCTGTGAAGGCTGCCATGCTGATTGCGGTTGTGGAAATTGCTGAACTGGTACAGAGCTGGACTGCGGACTCGCGAACTGCGGCTGCCCTCGAAGTTCGGCGAAACTGTGTTGGCATCGAGGATGCAATGCTCATGAGTGCTTTCTCTTGTTGGATTCGTGCCATGTTCTTCTTTGTCTCCCGGGCACCCTTCGGTGCCGTGGCCTCTTCCGTGATATTGGCGTAGAAGTGGGGATCTCTTGGGTTGTGGTTCGGGAGGCTTGGGGTTCCTCTTCCTCTCCCCCTTCCTCCGTGATCGAATCCTCCCCCGGCACTTGGCCTCGCTTTCTTGTTGTTGCCGAGGATTTCCGACATTGTTTACATTTCGTGGATGCCGTGGTGGTGCTCGCCAGTCATATCTCCGCCACCCCGTCTTGCCTCGTTTCGTTCGGCTACTCTCTTGCGGTGGTCATCATCGGACGAATGTAATCCTCCAATTCTCGAAATAGTTCTTCAACCTGCTCGGGCTTCTTCCTTGTGAGATGGGAGGTCCGTTGGCCCCGGGGTGAGCCCTTTGATCAATGCCTTGATCGTTGTCTTGTCATCGCGCGTCGGGGATCCGAGACCTCTCGTAGCATGAATCTTCTCACGAAGTTTCGCGGTGGTTCCCCGTCCTTCGCTTTGCGCTATACGGATCCGAGGCTTCGGCCGTTGTGTCATGGAACATCCGAAACGCTTGCATGAATTTTGTTTTGAGATCTACCCGCGTTCGTAGATCGAGTGTGGAGGCGCAAAGTGAGTACCAATTCGGTCGGTCCTTCGCAAGCTATGATGAAGGATTTGGCAAGTGCAACATCATCTCCTCCTCGCCGAATTCACAATACGACTCGTATCTCATGAGAAATTGCCCGGAGTTTCCGAAACCGTTGTACTTGGGAAGAGAGACGAGGCTTGAAATTCGGCGGCCAAGGTGCTGTTTGCAGCCCTATCGACAAGCGGTGATTCGTAATCCACGAAGTGTGAGATTCCGTTTCCCGCGAAGAAGTTTTCCTTCGGGGATTCTCTTGCGGGCGCGGGTTCCGCCGCGGTGTTTCTTGCCACGGGAGCCGTTCTCTTGCTCTTTCATTTCGTCGATTTCTCTCTCCGTATTGCTTGTATTTGTTCTTTTGCTTTGTTCGGTTGTTCTAGTTTATCGCAGATTTTCCTCTTCCGCTCCGCAATCGAGCCGCGAACTTTTCTTTGTCTTTCTCGCTACCGTTGTATCTTTTGGTTTACCATGGCTAGCTCTCTGTCTATGGAATCGTCATCAGCATCAACATTCTCGTGCTCTTGCTGCTCAGCAGGTTGTTCTTGGACGTGAGCTGTTTTTTCTGCTCTTGCCTTCATGAGGGCTTCGAGCTTCTCTCTTCGCTGCTGGTCTGTTACGTTCGAGGATTCAGTAACAAACGAATTTTCGTTCCTCTGGGTGAGATGACGGTCTTCCTGGTTGGCCTGCACTGGAGCAGTCTTCTTTGACTTCTTCTGAGGTGGCATCGTGAGTTTCTTTTCGGCTGGAACACGGTGGGCGCCAATGTTGGGGGGGTACCCGAAAAATTCGGAATACTACCCTAACACAAGTGAAAGTTCAAGACACGTTCTACAGCACAGTTAGGGCGCAAAGAGACTGAAACCCCTCCTGTCAATAGCACAAGTCCCAAAAAAGTACCGAATCCGTTTACACGTGCCCTCGCGCCCCCTTTTATAGGGAGACGAAGGGACTTTTACATTCCGATAACACCCTCGGGCTCGTGAGAATATTCCTAATATGAACACACACAAGAATGTCTTTTCCCACTTCTCACATTTACAAGTCTGCCACTAGTTCACACTCTAAACCCGGACTTTTTGGGACTACAACTTTGACTTTGCTTCTCCCGTAATTCGTGAATGTCTTCGCCCGAAATCCCTGAATTAGGTCTTCAACAGATTCCCGAAATGGCTTTTGCTTCCCAACAGGTTCGTGCATGTCCTTGCACCTGAGTTCCGAACAGAGTCTTCACCAGATTCCCAAATCGGCAAATCTCCGAAGTTCGGACCATCAGCCGCTGAGATTCCGTGCTTCCGCGTGTTCATGACTCGCCTCTTCACCGAATCAAGGTTCCCGAACTCGCACATTCGCGACCCGAGACTTCGCAGTCCCGTACTTCCTAGATTCGCGAATTCCCCCGCTCCCGAAAAACACACTTTGATAATTCCCGTGTAGACTCGACGTTTCGAGGCCCCCCCCCCCCCCCCCCCCCCCCCCCCCCCCCCCCCCCCCCCCCCCCCCCCCCCCCCCCCCCCCCCCCCCCCCCCCCCCCCCCCCCCCCCCCCCCCCCCCCCCCCCCCCCCCCCCCCCCCCCCCCCCCCCCCCCCCCCCCCCCCCCCCCGTGCCCCCCCCCCCCCCCCCCCCCCCCCCCCCCCCCCCCCCCCCCCCCCCCCCCCCCCCCCCCCCCCCCCCCCCCCCCCCCCCCCCCCCCCCCCCCCCCCCCCCCCCCCCCCCCCCCCCCCCCCCCACCCCCCCCCCCCCCCCCCCCCCCCCCCCCCCCCCCCCCCCCCCCCCCCCCCCCCCCCCCTCACGTCTCCGGCGGCCACGTGGTGTCTTCTGTGCTCGGTAAAATCGAAGAACTACGGCGCAAGAAGTCCACCACGACAAGTGACAATGACGGCTTCCCCGCCTTCTCTACAAGACTTCGCAACCTACTTCCCCTAGGAGAAATTCAAGCCTCTAGGGATCCAAAGTGTAGTGGCCGAGATGCTATGCCCCCTCCATCGAGAACGCTCGGTGGCAATAACGACACGAAGTGCCTCTACTTCCCCTTCGTTCGGACCAAGCCCCACTTACATGGCTCGAGTCACCTGAGAAGTACTCGATCGACAAGTGGGACCAAATTTAAAAGAATAGTTCACCAGAAGAATCCCCGCGGCGCTATGGGCCACCGGTACTCGCATGGACCTAGCAATGGTGAAGCAAGAACAAGGCGAGACCCTTCGCAAGTACATGCGGCTTTTTCGACAAACGCGCCACCGTAGTCGATGTCTCCGACAAGGAGGTCATCGACCTCTTCCAAGACGGTTTCTACCACTGCCGCACCTTCAAAGACTTTGGTCGCCGCTGCCCCGAGCTCCATCACCCACCTCAAGGACATGATCACCTCCCGAGCCGATGAAGAAGACAAGGCTAAAAGCCAAGTACGACGCCATCCGTGGCAAGAGCAAGCAGAAGACGGCGGCAACAACAACAACGACAACAACAACAACAACAACGGACAACACTGCCGCGCTATCCGGCCGCCCCGCGAAAGACAACTCGAAGAAGACCTTACGATTGGCCTGAGGGACTTGCTAAAAGAGAAGTGCCCGTCGCATCCGGACGCGCAACCACACCACCGAGCAATGCTACCAACTACGGCAAGCACTCAAGGATACTCCTGAGCCACGACACCCTCACGACAAGAAAGGCAAGAAGAAGGCCAACGAGGGCAATGACGACTTCCAAGAACCCGATAATACGGTGAACGTCCTCTTCGCCGGACTACCCAACCGATGGGCCTCAAAAGCTACTCGTTGGAGAAGTCATGAGCATTGAACCAGGTCCCGAGCCCTCTCCCGTGGTCGGAGGGTACCCATTACCTTCTCTCGCACGGATCAATGGACAAGCTCGAACCAGATGGTTCCCACTCATCCCCGGGGCGCGGGGTCCCGGCTCCAAACTCAACAAGGTCCTCATCGACGGGGAAGCGGGCTCAATGTCCTTTTCTACCAAAAACCTTGAAGAAGATGAAGCTCGACATCACCCACATGCTCACCAAGAGCACCCTCACCTTTCTACCGCATCATCCCCGGAACGTGCCGTCCCACCGGGCCCGCGTGGTTCTCGCTGCGGCCTTTGTGAAACAAGGGACAACTACCGTCGGGGTTCTAGTCAAGACAATTGACCTTAGGACGGGAGACAAAAAAGAAGACCACGACTACCGAGGCGGCCCTCGACCCGAAATAGGAAGACGCGCTCATCAACATCCTCCAGATAACCGAGACATCTTCACGTGGAAACCACAGACATGCTAGCGGGGTGCCTGTGAGCCGATTGAGCATTCACTCAACATCGACCGTAAAGCTACCCCGAAGCAACAACCCTCCGCCGCTTCACCGACGACATACGTACCTGACGCCATCAAGAAGGAACTCGCCATACTACTCGCCGGCTTCATTAGAGCAGTCTTCCATCCCGAGGGTCGCCAACCCCGTCCTTGTCAAGAAGAAGAACCCGAACGAGTGGAGAATGTGCGTCGACTACACCAACCTCAACAAGCATCGCCCCAAGGACCCCTTCGGGTTGCCACGGATTGATCAAGTCATCGACTCCATGGCGAGCCGCGACATGCTCGCTACTCGATCGCTACCGGGGCACTACTACCGCATCGCAATCAAGGAAGAAGACCAAGAGAAGACCGCGTTCATCACCCTGCTTGGCGCGCATCGCTACACGACCATGTCCTTCGGTTGAAGAATGCCGGCGCTACCTACCAACGAGCTATCCTGCCCGTTTCAAGAGGCAACTCAACAAGAACGTCGAAGCCCATGTTGATGACGTGGTCGCCACGACCTGGAAACTCGACACGCTCATCGCCGATCTTGAAGAGACTTTTGCATCCCCGTGAGAGTACCGCCGGAAGCTCAACCCGAACAAGTGCGTCTTCGGTACCGTCTGGCAAACTACTCGCTTCATCATTAGCCACCGCGACATCGAAGCCAACCCCCCGAGAAGATCTCCTCCATCACCCGCATGAAAGCTCCCACTTGCATCAAAGACGTGCGTGCTAACCGGTGCATGACGGCTCGATCGCATTCATCTCGAAGCTTAGAGAATGGGGGGTCTCTTCTTCAAACTACTCACACATCAAGAGAAGTTCGTGTGGACCCAAGAGGCGACTAAGCCCTTGCCCACCTCAAGGACTTCCTATCAAAGCCACCGCCTCCTCACGGCTCCTCACAACGGTGAGCACCGTCGCTCTACCTCGTTGTGACTACTCACGTGGTCATTACCGCCATCATTGTTGAGCGGTGGTGAAGACGGCCATGCCTACCTAGTCCGCCGACTATTCTACTTCGTCGACGAGGTCCCGTCGAATCCAAGGCACGCTATCAACCCGCACGAAGCCACCGTACGCAAGTGCTCATCACCTCGCTGAAGCTACGACATTACTCGAGGAGTACTCGATCCGTCGTCACCGACTACCCGCTCGCGATTATCCCGCGAACCAAGATGCCACCGGAAGAATCTCCAAAGGGCAACTCCAAACTCGCGCGCCCTCAACATCGACTTCAAGCCACGCACGGCCATGAAGTCACAGCGCTAGTCGACTTCATGGCGGATTGGCCGAGAATCGCCACCAACTCCAACGAGCGCCTCGCAGCACTAGGTGATGTATTTTAACGGCTCTCGCCAAGCTCGAAGGCGCAAAAGTGTGGTACTTTTGATCTCTCCAATGGGCGAACAACAAAAGTACGTCCTACCGCACCTTCCGGGAAGGTCTCAAACAACGGCTAGTACGAAGCTCGCTATACGGCTCCGCCCGCGGCTTCTCTCGCCTTGTACTTGAACGTGTTAAGAACTTTCTCTTGTGTTAGGTAGTCATCCGAATTTTCTAACCCCCAACATTGGCGTCCACCGTGTTCCACTCGAAAAACTCACGATGCCACCCCGTAAGAAATCCAAGAAGAACGTTCCAGCAACGCAGGCAAATCAAGACAATCATCCTCCTACCCAAGGGAATGAAACTCTTTCTGCTCCCCGAATCTTCTAACAGAACAAACCAAGAACTAGACAGCAAAAGCTTGAAGCTCTCATGAAGGCAAGAGCGAAAAACAGCCTCATACCCAAGAACAACTCCGCCGAACAAAGAAGAGTTCGAGAATGTGGATGATGATGACAACACCATAGATAGGGAGCTAGAAATAGTTCGAAGAAAAGATACAAAGCAGTACCGGCAGAAGATTAAAGAAAAGTTTCAGCCTCAATTGTAGGCGAAGAGAAAATCTCCGAAAGCTAGGTGCCTAAACAAAGCAAAAGAGCAAATTCAAGCGATACGTAAAGAAATTGACGAAATGAAAGAACAAGAGAATAGTTCCCCGTGGCAGAGTCACCGCACCAAAACTCGTCAAGAAGAGAACCCCCGAAAGAAAACTTATTCGCGGGAAATGGAGTCTCACACTTCGTGGACTTCGAATCCCCGTTGCTCATTGGGCTACAAACATCACCTTGGCCGCCGAAGTTTAAGCCTCGTCTCCCCAAATACAACGGCTTCGAAACTCCAGCAGCTTTCTCATGAGATACGAATCGGGCCCGTGGAATCTCGCAGGGGACGATGTCGCACCGGCCAAATCCTTCATCATTGCTTGCGAAGGACCGCACTCGAATTGGTACTCACCGCCGCTTCTCCACACTCGGCGCGCCTGGCGTTCGGTGAGGACCTCAAGACAAAGTTCATGCAAGCATTTCAAATGTTCCACGACACCACAAGCCGGAAGCATCATATTTGTATAACTCATAGCGTAAAGATAGAGAACCACCGCGATTGTGAGAAGGTTCATGAAACAAAGGTCTCAAATCCCCGAAGCCGATGACAAAACAACGATCAACGCACCGATCAAAGGTCTCACTCCCTGGGCCGATGCTCGCATCTCACAAGAAAGAAACCCAAGACAATGAGGAACTTCACGAATTGGAGGAGTATATTTTGTCAGATGATGACCATCGCGAAGAGTGGCCGAGCGCAACGAGGCAAGACAGGGCAACAGAGAGATGACATGGAGGACACCACCCCAACATCCGCGAAATGTCAACAACGACGGAAATTCGCAACTCGAGCACGGCAACAAAGCCAAGCACCAGGGGAGGGTTCAATCCAGAGTAAGGGGAGAGGCAAGAGACCTCCAAGATCACGAACCACAACCCGAAAGATCCTTACTTCTATTGCCGCATCATGGGAGGGGCCATAGCACCGAAGGGTGCCCCGAAACGAAGAAGAACATGGCAACAATTCAGCAAGAGAAAGCACTCAATGAGCATCGCATCCTCAATGCTGCCGCCGCCCGAATTTTGGCAAGCCGCAATTCGCGAACCCACAAATACTGCTCCCGTCCCGCATCAGCACCTCGCAACCACAAGCCAACATGGCAGCTCGCCGCAAGAAGCCTCTACCACAAGCGATCCAGTAATCCAGCGCAACCGCAATCCATTCGGGAACCGCCGCCACCTCCAGAAGTTCGTCGAAGACCCTTACCAAGTTCGGGACCTCAACTCCAAAGCATTGCCATCGTTCGGGACTATCATGCCAATCACGGCGGGTCGCCCATGGAATTCGAGACCCGTATGTAAAGAAACAATTACTCGTGTCCGTGAACACTATCATCAATGACGGACCACCGCACGCCGGAGTGGGCAAAGGTGCCAATAACCTTCACGTAAGAAGATTTCAAAGCAACCGCGACCACAATGACGCCATGGTCATTGAGGTGAACATAGTCAGATGGGCTTCAGGAAAAGTTCTCGTTGACAATGGGAGCTTCCGCGGATATCCCGTTCTGGAAGACTTTCTCGAAAAATGAATCGAGCGCATACGTTGGATCCCCAGAGTACCCGCCGCAAGGGTCTTGAGGAAAGCCCATCAAGCCGTTGGAAACATTTGCTCTGGGCTTCTTCAGAGATCTCGAGAATGTCGAACGGGAGAGTCTCACTTTCGATGTAGTTGACATTTACTCTCACCCATACCTCGCAATCTTCGCAGGTTTCATGAACAAGTTTGACGCCGTCATAAGGCGCCAGCTCTTATGCGTGAAGATGCATGCGCCCAAAGGGGTCATCACGGTGTTTGGCACCGCAAGAGGCCGAAACATAGGAAAAGGCCACATGCCCACCAAACGAACGTGTGACTACCGAAAGTACCGACGAGAAGAAGGAAATCTACGAAGAGCCTAAGCGGGACAAGGAAAAAATGAGATAGCCGCGTAAGGTGAAACAAAGCAGGTGCATTCGGACGACATGCCCGATAGAGCAAGCCATAATAGGGGCCAACCTCGCCGCCGAAGAGGACAAGGACCTTGTACAATTTTTGAACAAAAACAAGGATGTTTTCGCATGGTCGCCCAAGGACCCGCAAGGTGTTGACAGGGATATCATCGAACATGCCCTAGAAACAAGACGAAAATACCACCCAAGATGCAAAAACTTCGAAAATGTCCGAGAAAAGGTGAGCCGTCGGCTAAGTTCGCAGATTACAGGATGCACAAAATCGCAGAAGTCAAGTACCCTATTCGCTAGCCAAAACTCGTGCCAACAGAAAAAAATGGAAAGTGGAGAATGCGGACTTCACCGATTTGAGCAAGGCATGCAAGAAAGACGATTTTCCCTCGAGAGGGTAGACAAAATCGTAGATGATGCAAACAATAGTGAGATGCTCTGCCTCGGGACATGTTCTCTCGGGTATCATCGATCGTAGTTCGGAAGAGGATGAAGAGAAAACAAGTTTCATCAATCCTTCGAACATTTTTGCCTACAAGAATGCCGTAGGCTAAAGAACGTAGGATGTACATTTTCAAGAATGATAGCAATAGTATTACACCCGCGTATCTTCGAGAAACATCTTGGCATATGTGGACGACATAGTTGTCAAAAGCGTTCGTAGGAAAGACCACACGCTGGGACTGCGAAACATTTGCGAACATGAGGGCAAAGTGAATCAAGCCGAATCCGGAGAAATGTGTATTCGGCATTCACAAGGGGAAAAGTTCTTGGATGCCTAGTATCAACAAAAGGCATAGAGGCAAATCCCGACAAAATCAAGGCTCTAGTGGAAATGCAAGATCCAGCTTCGTTGAAAGATGCGGTAAACTCGACAGGAGGGTAGGCCGCCCAATGCATTCATTCCCGCAGCCGCAAAGAAGCTTACCGTTCTTCCAAGTCCTCGAAGTACTAAGAACTTCCTGGTCCGAACCTCGCAGGCGCAGCTTCCAGAATTGAAGGATTACTTGTCCACCATGACCAAACTTTGTCCTCCCGAACCCAAATCGCCGCACCTCGCTATATGTGTCCGCATCAAGTTCGGCAAGAGGCAAGGTTAGTGCAAGAAAAGAGGAAGAAGGAAAGCTCGCACAAATTCTCGTATACTTTGCTTCGAAGCATTGTCCGGTTCCAAGATCTTCTATTCCGGCTGGAAAAAATTGTAACTTCCTTCCTACATATGGCTTCTTCTTTCAGAGGAACAAATGTAAGGAAAACGAAGTCTAGCTAGCTATATAGCTCTTCTTTTCAGAGTGAACAAATTGTAACTCTCTTTCCTACATATGGAAGCTAACTAGTAATACTACTCATGTGTAAATATTTGTACACATATATGTTGCTTGCAGGCATCACTGTTGGTACTTCGGTCTTATTTTGTATCATACCTGGAAGCGGGGTATGCTATTTGTCGAAGCGGATAGAGCAGAAAGAATTGGAAGCAGTCGAGAAAAAGAATGGAAGTGAGAGGCTTAGAAATGCGAAAACTCTAATGCTATTCACAAAGGAAGAGCTTGACCAAATAACCAACAACAACCGATCGGTGCCTCTTGGCAAGGGAGGCTTTGGTGAGGTTCACAAAGGAACTTACCGAACATGACCGAGGTGGCAGTTAAGGCCTCCAATGAGGTAACCAAAGCCCAAGGTTTAGCATACATGCATTCATACACTGACGATGGCATACAGCATGCTTGGATGTCAAACCAGGCAACATACTCCTGGATGCTGGGATGGTTCCGAAAATTTCTGATTTTGGACTGTCCAGCTGGTTTTTGTCGACGGCAAAGATTACACCATGAATGTATAGGGTGCCTTCCTTATATGGATCCAGTGTACAAGAATACCGGGAGGTTAACTCCCAAGAGCGACGTGTACAGCTTCGGGAATTATCCTGTTAGAGCTGATTTGTAGAAAACCTGCTGGGAGTGGTGAAAGCAGCCTCGTCCAGCAATTTAAAACAGTTTTTGAGCAAGATAACACTGGGAAGGTGCTGTTTGACATGGGAGGAGATTGCTGAAGAAGATACTCCCATTCTTGATGAAATTGCCTTACTGGCCTTGAAGTGTTTGAAGGAAAGGTTACACAGACCGGCTATGGTGAGTGTAGCAAGTGCACTTGTGATGCTCAAAGTTTCTTGGGAAGAAAGAACAAATGTTATTCACATCTACGTCGGGCAATTGAGGCCTTTTCTTTAAGGAGCTCAGCCTACGATCGAGTGATTCACCAGGGAAGTGAAAATGATCTTGTATGAGAAATTTTTTGGAAGCAGATGAGGTGAATTAGGAGAAACTACTTTCTTATATATATCTCACTGCATCTTATTTCATTTCAGAGAATCACTTCTGCATCGAAGTGATTGTGAACTGTCGTTTTGCATAGCACCCTTGGAAACATTGGTCTTGGATTTGTCTTGTCATCTGCTTATGTTTAGTGTGTCATGTATTTGTTATCATTATTGAATAAATGAAATGTGCTACCGCCGCTTGTCACTTAATAGTGTAAAGGACAATGTAATGCCCTATATTATGTTAAGCAAACAAGGGATTCATTTTAGATGAAGGATATAAAAACTGGTCTCATCAGCAAACAGAGTTCTGAGAGCTTACAACCGATGGCACCAGAAACCTACAGTACATAGGCTGTTTGACAGCTTCCATCGGTAGAGAGGAGGTTTTGGTTCGGGCCTTTAGTCCCGGTTCAACTTTGGAGCCGACTAAAGGCCTTTCGTCAACGTGCCCGAAATGCTGATTGGAGACACCCCTTTAGTCCCGGTTGGTATAACCAACCTGCCAAAAAAGGACTAGCTCCCAACGTCACTTTCCCGCAATGATTGACGCAGGTTTTTAGCACCGGCTGAGTTACCAACCGAGACTTCTCTTGGCCTCCCAAGAGTTTGGCCAAATGATGTTTTACGTTCCACAATAATAATTCCTTTCACAGTATTCTTTCATAGTTCCTGCAGCCCATCCAGGATGGCTGCAGTTACTAATGAGTTGGTTCAGTTTGGAGACCAGCCATGACTTTTCTTGAATTTTCTTGACAAAGCACAGAGCTGCATTTGCATAGTAGGGAGAGGAGTTCCAGTGCAATTCTATCTGTTACCACAGATATAGAATCCCTCTCGAATCTACCCAATAATTCTCAAATGTGAAAATGTAGAATTTGGGAACTGAAGTCTCAATGTTAATTACAAATAGTGTGTGATCGTACATGTGCCTTCAGACAGGCTGCACTGACGTATTAGGATAGGAAGTGATCCATGAATATGAAGTGAAGATTAGTCTAGTTTTACCAAAAGGGGATCCTGCTGCATTTTGCTCCACAACTGTCTACTAAAAGGGAATACAAATCAAGTGTTGTATCAAATAATTGTACATATATATATAGTGCATTGATGTTTTGTATGAGGCCATTTGGTGAAGTCAAACGGCCTGCTGCTAATCATCCTTGTGAGGCAGTTGATAAAATCTGACAAATGTGGGCTAGTTTTTGGTAGGTAAATCCACCTGACTACATAGTTCTAAATAGCGGGCTATAGCGCCATTTTTAGAGGGTCCTCACACGCTATTTGTATTTTTGCCGCTATGGCAGCTATGGACGCTAAATCGGGCCATAGCTGCGCTAAACGGCGTAGCGCCTCGCTATAGCCTTAGTCTTAGCTCACAATTGTGATCTTTTGGACAACTACAAATATTTGAACTCGTATGAATTTTGTTGTACCGTCAATCCTTAAGTAATGTTCCAACACCCCTAGACACATATTTATTCTTATGATATTTGCTAATTAATCGTATTTTTTCATCTATTACTTGTATTTCTGTCATGGTTTGGATAAGAAATCGCTATTTGCAATAGCTCCGCTATAGCCTCCGCTATAGCTTCTTAGCCTCTGGAAAAAAAGATGCCGCTATTTGCCATAGCCCGCTATTTAAAACTTTGCCTAACTATTAGTCTGACCTGTGCAACTCAGCTAATTTTCGATCATTGTAAGGATAACCAACAAGTAAATGATATCGTTATAAGAAAAATTAGATGATATGGACGGGATATTGTCTCTTAGCTACTTGATATGTGCCTTTATAAAGGGCATGCGTTGAGGGCATATGCCCCCACTCAATTTCTTATTTTTTATGGACTGTGCCTATTTTGTCAAGTTGTGAACACCCACTCAAGAGAAGGCCCTCACTCAGTTCACGGGCAAGGTTTTATGGAGGAAAAAAGTAGGAACCGATAGTGTACTTAACTCAGCTCAAAACAAGCATGATCTCGACAATCGATTCAAAAAAAAAAATGTGTGTTAGATATTGTGTCGAATATTTGCACGAGTTCGGTTACGATAGACTTGAGTTGTATTTAGCAAAGATAGAGTAGAGTCCTTATCATACTCTGTAAACCGAACCTCTTCATAAATATGAGAGGGGCACTATTGTTGTAACCATAACATCATAGCGACCAGCTCCCTAGGGGGAACGTGGCGCAATGCCGAGATCCTAAAGCGGCGTGTTGGGCGGGGTATTGAGGAGGAGCGCCCATATTCATTCTCTCGAGGATTTAGCTAGCTTCGACTTAACCTCATTAACAAAGATCGTGTCTCCTTTGTCGTATTTGATGGTAAGTTCGTCTAGGTAGATCAATGGCATTAGTGGAGATTAGCAGGCGGTTCACCACCGTGGAGGGCTAATTTCTTACAATGTGCAATACATGGTTATCTTGTTCATGGCATGGTTCTTCAAATCATAAACGTTGGCATTAAAAGCACAGTGCTGTGCTACACTACCCCGCCGAATAAAACACTGAAGTTGGCATTGCTACAAGATCGAAACCGCTCACAAACGCTGTAACTCCTTACAGCCGTTTCATCCTATTGTTGAAGGTTAATTTGCAAATTTTGTTAGACCCGATTATTTTTGTAAATTGTAAAAAAATATATTAAATAGTTATTGCAACTATATTAATTGTCCATGCATGGTATGTAGTTTCAGTTTTAACAACCAACAATAATTTTAATAACAACCATCAATATAATCCACTTGCATTTCAAAATTTACTTTTCAAAAGCTGATCCGTACGCAGCAACTATCATTTCTCAATTTTCTACTATATATGACACTTTTCAAACAATAAATGCGATTCTAGAAAAGATTCTATCCCATCGTGGGACCTTGAAATCTTACACTCTGTGCACCCGTCATACTTTGTGTCCTTTAAGATGAAATATTCCTTATTGGTCATCAAGATTCTTTCTTTATACAACTTTCTTCCACACTTGTCATATTTTATATCTCATCCTCTCGTACCAACTACCCAATACGTAGCCCACATGTCATTCTCCCTCGCTTCTCTCTCTCCATCTTTTCTCCCCCCTCTCTCCTCCATCATTTCCTCCCCTCTCTTCCCTTCGCCTCCCTCTATTGTCGGGCATAAAAAACTAATTAATGATTCTCAAGCTGGACTTAAAAAGGCTTATAACAAAGTACATTGGAGTTTTTTGTTGGAGCTTAGACAGAAACACTTCCATGCTAAATGGATAGAGTGGATCAGACAACGTGTGTGTGGGGCAAAGTTTGGACTGGATATTCATGCGATTCATGGGAGCTCATTCAATAATCATAAAGGATATAAAGGGAGCTTCTAGACGTAAAACACTTCCCCGCTAAATGGTGTCAACTACAAAGTTTCAAAACTTTCTGAACTACAACTTTCATTTTTTGAGTTTCTCCAAAATTTGAATTTCAAATTTGAGAGATTCAGACCTAGTTTTCTGTTGATAATATGATTTCAAATAAACAAGTCATGAACTAAGCAAAGTTTCTCTATTCTTCAACTTTTATTTTGAATGTTTCTCTAATTGAGGTTGTTTGAAAAATTCAAACTTCAAATTTAAAAAATTCGTACATACTTTTCCTTGACAAAAAATAATTCAAATTTAAAAAGTTTCAACTACAAAGTTGTATAATTTCTGAAAGATCTGGCTAACTTTATTTTGGTCATTTATTCATTTGATATAGTGGTAGTTACATTCTTCAAAAATTTATATATCTCTCATATAGTTTCAAGAAACTATACAAGAGATATAAGATTTTGTGAACAAATTACTACGGCTTTGTCAAATTAATAAATGCGCCAAATAAAAGTTGTAGATCTTCAAAAGTTATGAAATTGTAGAAGTTGTTTAATATGAATTTATTTAGGGCTTCAAAAAGTGATTTTGAATTTCAACTTTGCCTACTCGTTTTTGCAAATACTCACGGCAAACTTCGAATTTGGCTCAAAAAGGCTCACGACAAAATTGGTCTTCGCCGAGAGCTGCACTCGACAAACACATTTTGCAGTCGCCATAAAAGGCTCACACAAAATAGTTCTCTTGCCGAGAGTCACACTTGGCAAACTCCTTTTTGTTGTGGCTTGCGTTTGTCGTGACTTCGTTGTGACCATCGACAACATGGTATTTTGCCGTGAGCCCAACAAAAAGCTCACGGCAAAAAAGGCTGCCCATGGCTTATCCGGTAGTGGTTATATCGTGTTATTTCCTTTTTAGCGTAAGTGGAAGATTTTGTATAAAGAGACGGATCAATTTGGACTTGGTAACAAAAAAGTTGAAGCTTCAACTATCATCCTTAAGGCCAGAAGACTGAATACTTAGTTCTGCTAGCAAGACCAGATCTTTCCTCATCTATTTTGTTCTGTCTTGAAATAATCATTAGTATTAATCTGGTTATGGTTGAATATCCTTTTGGTAGAGTTAGTTTTAGAGGGTGGTATGCTGTCGGTATTAAGTAGCTTTCCCTCAGTGCCTGTTACATTGTAAAAACTGGTATCCCTAGTGTTACCTTTGCATTAAAACTGACCCCAATGCCTTTTTATTAAAAAAGAGTAAAACGTATGAGCGGCATTCAAACTTGTGCTGCTGCGTCACGCCAGTCCACGAACTCACAAACTGTGACACTAAGATCCCTAATCGTTGTTTGGGTTTTACTACACATCCAAACAGGTCTAGACCCGTGGCCCATGACGACGTGGCGTACTTGTGGGACACCTCTCCATGCAAAACTTCCTCCATACACTTATTGGCCCATGTTCGTCTTTCCCCTCCCAAATCACCATAACCTCTCTCCGTCGAGCATATTTTCCGCCGCATCTCCAGTAGGTGAGGTCCAACACGACGAAATCCGCCAGACTTGCGATTTTATTGCACTTCTTCTTTCGAAATCCACCACATACTCTAGAGAGTTCAGCACCCCACTTGATGATTCGGTAGATGCCTCCCCGTTTGCGAACGGTGTCACTTAACGGTTGGTTGGTGATAACTCTTATTCTCGTGGCCCTCGAAGTAGTGCCTTAGCTTTCTTGTTGCCATGATGACCGCATACGCGATCTTCTCTAGTTCGGAATAGAAAACCTTGGAACCAGACAATGCCCGAGGCGAAATATACAGGGATTTGCCTCAGCCTTTCCTTCTTCTTCCTTTTCCCGTACCAAAGATCGCGCCATCGCCGAACTTGGATGCGTACACATGGCGCGTAAGCGGCGATTTTGCCTCCCGGAGGGACAGCTTGGCTGCGTTTTTCTTCGGGACAGCAGTCCTTCGCCCGACGAAAAGCTCCGCTTCGAGGTCTGGACCACCGGAATTTCTCGGGTACTTCCGAGAACTTGGAAGAATGGCGTACTTCTTCTCGTGCCTCCGGGAATGAATCCGCAAGGGCAAACCCACTCTCCCCCCGTCAACTTCTCGAACATCTTTCACCGAGGCCGGCTCTTGCATTTCCATTAAAGCCTTTATCTTGTCGTGTTTGCCTCAATGCCTTTTGTTGAAACTAGGCATCCGAGAATTTTCCCTTGTGAATCCCGAACACACATTTTTCCTGCCCGCTCAAGTTTGTCAGTCTCAAGTTCGCGAACGTTTCGCCAAATCACCGATATGGTCTTTTCTCTCCGAATACTTTTGACGACTATGCCATCCACATATGCCAAGATATTTCTCCGAACCGCTCGGTGCGCACTATTGCTATCATTCTGAAAACGTGCACCCCGCATTCTTCAGCCTCCTCCGGCATTCCTTAACAAACAAAAATGTTCGAAAGGAGTGATGAAGCTTGTCTTCTCTTCGTCCTCTTGCGAACTCGATTTGATGATACCTGCAGGAACATGTCCAGGAGCGAGCATCTCACCGTTGGCCGCATCATCCACGATTTTGTCTACCCTTTTCCATGGGAAAATCGTCCTTCTGCACGCCTTGTTCAAATCGGTGAAGTCAATACACATTCTCCATTTGCCATTTTTCTTCTTGACCGGCACAAAGGTTGGCCAACCAAACTCGGGTACTTGACTTCTCTCGATCACTTGGGCATCCCCGTAACTCGAATCCTCGCTTCCACTCGCCTTGACCTTTTCGTCGACATTTTCCGAAGTTTTTGCTTCTTGGGTGGTATCTTGTCATCCGTTTCGAGGACATGTTCGATTATGTCTCCGTCAACGCCTTGCAAATCTTTGGCCGACATGCAAAAACATCCTTGTTTCTCGTTCGACAGAATCGTATGAGTTCATCATCCCCTTCTCAGACCGAGGTTCGCCCCTATTATGACCGCTTCCGTCGGCATGTCGTCCGTGCACACTCTCTTCGTTTCATCTTCTCAAGGCTATATTATTTTTCTCTTTGTCCCGCTTCCGGCTCTTCATAGATTTGCTTTCTCTTCACTGCCACCGATACACATTCGTTTGACCAGGCGTGTGGCCCTTTTCTATGTTTCGGCCTCTTGTTGATTGCCGAATACCGTGATAACCCCCCTTTGGGCGCAGTATCTTCATGCAAAGCGGGAATCGTTGCCTTATGACAAGATCGAACTTGTTCATGAAACCCCCGCCGAAGATCGCAAGATACGGATGATATATGTCAACCACATCAAAGGTAAGGTTCTCGCCTGCATTCTCAAGATCTCCAAAAGAAACTCGGGAGTGATATTTTTCCAACCGCTTGATGGGCTTCCCGCCGAACCCCTAATGGGTACTCGGTGGGTCCAACATGTGTCGACTCGCATTCATTTTCTCGAATGTTTTCAGAATAAGATGTGTCCGCCGAACTCCCCCGTTGTCCACCAAGATTTTTCCTATGACCCATCCAAAGAATGTTGACTTCAATCACCATGGCATCATTAGATCGTGATTTCGAAATTTCCGAAATCTTCTTCGTAAAGGTGATTGGCACCTTCGCCCCCACTCCGGCGGGCGCTTGGACCATCATTGATGATGGTATTCACAGACCAAGTAGTTGCTTCGTCGCTTCTTTGTTTCAAACTCCATGGCGCATCCGCCCGTGATTGGCATGATAGTCCCGAACGATGGCAATGCTTTGGAGTTCCGAGGTCCCGAACTTGACCGAGGCCTTGATGAGCTTTCTCTCGGGGTGGCGGTGGCAAGATTTCCCGAATGGGTTGTGGCCGCCGGATTGACCGTATTGCTTGCGACCGAGGGAAGAATTGCCGTGAAGGTCGCCATGTTGATTGCGATTGTGGAAATTCGTCGAACCGGCACAGCAGCTTCGTCGTGAACTCGCGAACCGTGGCGGCCGTGTCTTGGCCGGAACTCGGGTTGGCATCGAGGATGCGATGCTCACGTTGCCTTCTCTTGTTGGATTCTTGCCATGTTCTTTTGTCTCAGGCACCCTTCGTGCCGTGGCCCTCTTCCATGATACCGGCAATAGAAGTGGGGATCTCTTGGGTTGTGGTTCGAAGGTTTGGGGTTCCTCTTCCTCTCCCCCTTCCTCTTTGACCGAATCCTCCCCCGGCACTTGGCCTCGCTCTTGGCCGTTGCCGAGGATTTCCAACACCGTTTATATTTCGTGGATGCCGGGGTGGTGCCCTCCGTGTCACATTCCCCCGCCGCCCTCGGCTCTGCCTCGTTTCGGCTCGGCTACCCCTTCGCGTGGTCATCAGACAGATGTAATCCTCCAATTCCCGAAATAATTCTTCAACCTGCCCCAGGCTTCTTTCTTGTGAGGTGGGAAGTCGCTGGCTCTCGGGTGAGACCTTGATCGTTAGGCTTTAACGTTGTCTTGGTCATCGCCGCGCGTCAGGATCCGAGACCTCCGTTGCATGAATCTTCTCACGAAATTTCGCAAAGGGGTTCCCCGTCCTTCGCTTGCAAGAGCACAAATCCGAGGCTTCGGTCATGTCATGGAACATCCGAAACGCTTGCATGAACTTTGTTTTGAGATCTACCCAAATTTCGTAGATCGAGTGTGGAGGCAATGAGTACCGTACCCGCATCGTTCGTAAGCTATGATGAAGGATTTGGCAAGTGCAACATCATCTCCTCCCCGCCGAATTCACACCGATCGTATCTCATGAGAAACCGCTCGGAGTTTCCGAAACCGTTGTACTTGGGAAGAGAGACCGGCTTGAACTCGGCGGCCAAGGTGCCGTTTGCGCCTATCGACAGTTGGGGATTCGTAATCCACGAAGTGTGAGACTCGTTTCCCGCGAAGAAGTTTTCCTTCGGGGATTCTCTTTGGCAAAGCGGGTTCTGGCCGCGGTGTTTCTTGCCATAGGGAGTCGTTTTCTCGTTTTCTCATTTCGTCAATTTCTCTCTCGAATTGCCCGTATTTGTTCTTTGCTTGTCTCGACCGCTCTAGCTTTTCGAGATTTTTCTCTTCGCCCGCAACCGAGCCGCGTACTTTTTTATCCCTCCGTAGTTGCCGAATCTTTTGGTGGACCATGGCTAGTCGTCTGCTTCCATGGCATCATCACGCATCAACATTCTCGTGCTCTTGTCGTTCTCGCAGGTTGTTTCGGATGTGAGTCGTTTTTTCTCGCTCTCGCCTTCAAGGAGGGCTTCGAGCTCTCTTTCGCCGGTCCGTTACGTTCGAGGATTCAGAACAAAACGAAGTTTCATTTCCTTGGGTGGGAAGGCGATCATCCCGGTTCGCCCGTACCGGAGCATTCTTCTTGGATTTCTTTTGAGGTGGCATCGTGAGTTTCTTTTTCACTGAGACAACGTGGGCGCCAATGTTGGGGTACCCGAAAAATTCGAATACTACCCTAACACGAGTGACAAGCTTTCAACACGTTCAATAACAGCGCTAGGGCGCAAAGAGATCGTAATTCCCCTTGCAAGTAGCACAAGTCCCAAAAAAGTCTGAATCCGTTTACACGTGCCCTCGCGCCCCCTTTTATAGGGAGATGAAGGGACTTTTACATTCTCCCGATGATACAAGAAAACCACATGCCAAAATGAGAAAATCAAAGAGGTCGAAACCGAGCAAGAAAAGGAAAAGAAAAGACACAGTCGGATGAGCGAAGACGGTACCCGATATAAAAAGCGCGTCGGTGCAATCGTCGGACCGAGTTGGTACAACGGATTTGAGCCACGAGACAGCCGTCGGATGAACAGAGCAGTCCATTTCCCACAGTAGCGTCGGAAGAACTGAGAGAGGAAGGGCAGCGAAGACGATGGCAAAGGATGATCCGACGATGCGATGTGGACACGCCGTCGGTGTCCGGCCGCTCGGTTTGAATTCATACGAGAGACGCGCCGAGCCCGAAGCCTTCGGCCAAAGGATGATCAGAGACGCCTTGGTCAGGGGGTAGCGGTGGGTCCTAGCAAGCCGGTCGCGTAGGAAGCTAACGGAGGACAGACTTGGTTGCGGGGTCTTGAATCCTGAGAATAGCGACGCCCCGTCGGTGTATAAAGTCGGAGCGGATTATTTTTCCAGAATCTCAACGGCTAAGTGACATGGAGAGGGAGCACAGGATGATTTGTAAGCCTTGAGAGAAAATCTGGCATTGGTTCATCCGACGCTAACTTTTTTCGGTGGCCGTTGGCAAGTGGCTAGTGTGATGTCTTGGGCTATTTATACCCCCTCCACTCACCCATTTGACATTGTTGGATTGTGTGGAAGTGCCAGAGGAGTTCCAAGACACATTGAAGATCATACCCAATCCTTATAAGTGCTTAATTGCTCATCCTTAGACTCATGCATATGCTTTGTGTATGTGTGCGCAGATTTAGGCTTGGCTTAGAGCTAAGTGAGTGCAGAGTTGTGCCAACCTTGTGAGGTGATTCTTGAGTGAATCAAGTTGTACGAGGTTCGCCGGCGCTTCTTGGGGCCTACGGTACTCCCTTTGGCGATCGTCATCGACCCTGCGGCTTGGTGTGGAGCGGCGAGGACACTTCGTGCGGGGGACGTGGAGACCCCCTTCCTTGGTGGAGAAGCTCCTTAGTGGAGGCGGCATCAAGGTGACAAAGGGAGCTTGGCAAGTGCCTAAGTGGCTAGCCTTTGTGGCAAGTAAAGTTGGTGCTCTTAGGAGAGACTTGGTGGCCGAGAAGCCCAATTCTCTTGTGTGAGTGCTTCAACAACGTGGACTAGGGTTGGCTCCCCCCCTAACGATACCACGGGATAAATCGCGTGTCAAAGAGTTTGCTTCCCTCTCCATCCCCTTTACGTTTGCGTTTACTGTTTATTGCAATCTTTGCTTATCTTTACTTTCCTAGAGTAGTATCATGCTAGGATTGGCTATAGGTTGCAAACCTTGGTTTGGGATCGGAGCTTCCACCCTAGGAAGACAGCCCTAGTTGCACATCTAGATAGTATGTTCCTGGTATCCCTTTGTGTAAATTTAGTGAAGCCATAGGTTAAGGTTTTTAGTTGCCTAATTCACCCCCTCCCCCTCTTAGGCTAACGAACATCAGATTCCTTACAAGTGGCATCGGTTCCGGGACTCACTTCCTTCACGAGGAAATGCCGATTCGATTGGTAAAATGTGGCAAACCCTCCCATTGGAGCAGTTAGGCTTCACGCTGAGTGAGGATTGCTCTTTAGAGGAATGAAAGGGGTGGATACCTTAGGTTTATATTAGCATTTCCATAGCACGGGCTATCCTCGGTGGAAGGTTCTCATGGAGGCCTATCTACAAGCAAGGGACCTTGATGTTTGGAGAGTCAGCGGTGAGGGGGCATGAAAAATGGTACTAGGGAAGGAAAAGTAATTTGATGTGATTTCTAAGAGTATCATTTTGTCCTCACTAGATGTTGGCGTTTTCAATAGAGTTTTTACTTGTGGAAATGGTCATGAGCTATGGAAAACCATCGAGGAACAAAATGAGGGTTCAAAGGAAGTATACTAATGAACGCTACGGTTATCTCCTTGAGGAATTCAATAACTTTAAACGACTTGCAAATGAAAATGCCGAATTTATGTATATAACGCCTAAATGTGCTTGTCGATGAGATCAATATTCTTGTGTGTGAAGGACACCACGGACTTGAACATCGACAGCAAGATCCTTCAAAGTCTCGGAAAGCCAGATTATGACGTGGTGAAGGTAATCATCTATGAGGAAAAAGCTCGAAGGTTTGAAGCCATCTTATATCCTGAGCAAAGATCATGGCACATGAGCTTCAACTCATGCCCTAGTCAAAGAAGGCGCCCCCCGAAAAGCCCCAAAGAACCATCCTCTCCAACTACAAGCCATGCTCGCCCAACTTGACAAGAGAAGATGTTGAGTAGGATGGCTACTCATGGAAGCTCAAGCGAGGATGATGGTGATGATGATGACGATGGAGATTCCTCAAGTGATGAAGAGGTTGAATCCATGGTGGCTGAGTACGTAGAAGAAGATCTTCAAGTATGTGAAGAAAGTCAACATGTACGGCTACAAAACGTCCATTTGAGAGAAGGGCATCATCATCAACACATCAAGTTCACCAAGATCGAGCACAAGCGGAAATAGAAGGTGGTCGAGGAGAGGAGACCAAGGCAAGAAGCTGACTATCGTCGTACGTGAGTGGACAAGTGGTGGAGAATCGAAGTTCTTCTAGCTCAAGTGATGAATCAAGAAAGAACTTCACCACACCATTCATGCAAGGTCCTTCATCATCACTACACATGTGCCTTATGGCCAAAGGTATGGAAAGAAATGTAAGTGATGACGAATCCGAGCACCACCTCTCTTGATGAACTTGAGTGAGCTAGTCCATGAGCAAAAAGGAATGCTTAAGAAACAAGCTAATGAAATTAAAGAACTCAATGCTCTCAATGATCTTAGTGCAACCCTTGCTACAAATTATGAACATTTGTTGTGCAAATTTAAATTGCCTAGAAAAGGAGTGTGATAAGAGCTAAAATCTAAGCTTGAGAACGATAGAGGCCAAAACAAGTAATTCCTTTGAGCTTGATGAATCATCTGTCCCTTGTGCAATTCCTATCTCCAAGGTACATGCTTCAACTTCTTGCATTGATTTAATTGATGAATCTTGCTTACCATCTTGTGATGAGAATGTTGTTGTTGAAAAATGTGATTGTCCGATAGGCAAGAAAAATGATGAGCTCAGTAAAGAAGTGAAATGACTATGAGAGAGGTTGGCAAACTTGATGGGCAAGGGAAAGAATGATGAGGAACTTGTCGGAGCATCTCTCGAGACATGAAGAGCAAAGTCCAACCTTATCAAGATAATCATGATCCCATGGTGAAGTTGCTTGAGAAGGGTGGAAGGCAGTGACTTGCTACCCGAGTCATGGGAGATGGAAGGAGGCACAAGTTCTACAAATGCCCTCAATTTGTCGAAAAGATGGACAAGGGCGCGAAAAAGTTATTGAACCCCACCATCAAGAGCTCTCTAATCTACACCAGCCCATTTGCCAAGAACAAGACCATGAGCGACACATACGTCATCAAGAAGAAGGCAAATGGCTTGGTGGTTGCACACAAGGTTGGGGAAGATGAAGGAGGAGCGGGAGTTTGAACCCAACCCATTTGGGTGCCCAAGGAAGTCATCATTAACATGAAGGGGCCTCGGATGGTTTGGGTTCCCAAAGGCCACTTGAAGGCCATGAGAACGGGGAGTTAGGAGGCTTGGCCTGAAGAAGTTGTGAAGATTCAAGCACCAGAAGCCAAGCAGAGAAAGTTGGACATGTGTTGCCCAAGTTCCCCCCGTTGAGGTAATGGAAACTATAACTCATCTCTTGTATCATTGTAGCTACATTGCCTTGTTTAGGTTGCATTTGTTGTAATGTTTACATATGGTAGAGTTGCTTGTGTCATGTGCTAACCCCTTGAACAACTCCATGAATTGATGTGAGTGTGTAGAAAGCTACACTTGTTTCTTTCACGGTGCATGTTGCCATATATATCTCTTTGCATCATGAGCAAGCCATAGGGTTAGCTTCCCTTTTGTTGTCATAAACAATGTGCATACGTTTGGTTGGTGATTCAAACACTAAATGCACACATTTGGGGGAGCTCATCCTTTGGTTATGGGACTAACATTGTTTCAAGAAACTCATCTTATATGGTCCCTTGTCGGCGACGTTCCAATGCGGCACTTCATTCTAAGATAATGTTATTTCACTCTCAAATGTGATCTAACATCTCTAAAAGAGTGAATATAGCACTATGAGCTTCATTCTTTATTGAGTCATGACCTTGCGAGCTTATGTCTACATGTAAGTTCAAAGGCGATGTACTCATACATTCCTAATCCTTGTGGTACCTCAAGTGTTTTCTTTGCAAGCTTCTTTCAAATGGTGTCACCTCTCCCGGTGATATCATTTCCAAGTAGCTCATCTCAATGTGGTGCCAACAAGGTAAAGAGGATCAACCCGGAGGTGTACGATACACAAAATCTCACCAGTGATATCTACAAGTGGTAATGAAACAATAACCCATTTGTTTTATCTCTTGTCCTTTAAGCAACCTCCTTGCATGATATGCTCTAAGCTTCCTTGTCTGACAAGTTTCTAGTTGTGCACTTGTTTCTCCATTCACTTTTTATATTCTTTTTCCCGCACACAGATAGGGAGGCTTCGTTTGTATCATGGTAGTGTCTTGAGCATGGGATCCCACCTTAGTCATTCTTACATGTGATATCTTCATTGATATCATACATATGGATCATGGTTCATCTTGACTTTCTCCCTTGTATTTAACATTTCTCCTTTGAGCTATGTTTTGCTAGGACTTGGTAGTTTTCTTGGAGCCATTTTGCTTTGGGACTTTTTGGAGATTTTTATTCCCGAAGGGGAGAATGTGAGACCAAAGCAAGCTAGTCGTTCCAAGAGATATATATGAGACGAAAAGAGGAAAAAAATGTGAGACTAATAGGGAAAAAGAGAAGATCAAAAAAGGGGGAAGTTTGATCTAGGGGAGTTTGGATGATGGTAAGCATCCAAGCAAGTGTAAGTGGTTCTAGTGCTGTCAATTTTAGAAAATTTATGCTTGCTTTGGTTGTGTTGTCATAAATCACGAAAGAGGGGAGATTGTAGCGAACATGGCCTCATATGCCATTAGTTCGAGTTTTGATTTGGTGATTCATGACAACATGATCATTGGGACTAACTACATATTTGTTCTAGCATGTCTTTGTAGGCATAACCAGGTCCCGAGGATGCAAAAAAACCACATGCCATAATGAGAAAATCAAGGGTCAAAGCCCAGGGCAAGAAAAGGAAAGAAAAGACACGAGTCGGATGAGCAGAAACGGTACCCCAATACTCAGCAAGCGTTGACCCAACGTCATCGGACGAGTTGGTACAACGGATTGAGCTCCCAAAAGACCGTCGGATGAGCCGACGGTCCATTCCCTAGTAGTGTCGGACGAGTTGCGAGGAGGAAGGGCGAGGACGGTGCTCTTGGATGATCCAGAAGCTGATGCAGGGTGTGGACACGTTGGTCATCCGACGCTCGGTTGGTTGGTGCGCGATATGCGCGAAGATGGAAGCCTTCGACCATGGGATGATCAGATGCCATGCCACTCAAGGGAGGTAACGTCGGTCTGTCAGAAGCCCGGTCGCGTGGAAGCTAGCGAGAGACGACTTGGTCGCAGGGTCTTCGACACCGGATGAGCACGACGCAACGTCGGTGTGGACCCATCGGGCCGGTTGTGTCGAGGAGAATCTCAACGGCTAAGTGACGTGGGAGGGGCACGAGATGAGCAGAAGCGACTGGAAAATCATGGCATCGGTTCATCCCGACGCTACCTTTTTCGGTCGTATAGATTAATAGCAGCTGGTTGATGCCTTGGGCTATTTATACCCCCTCCCCCACTCACCCATTTGAGGTTCTTTGGATTGTGTGGAAGTGAAGAGGAGTTCAAGACACATTGAAGATCATACCCAATCCTTCCCATTGCTATAATTGCTCATCCTTAAAGACGAGCATATACTTTGTGTATGTGTATTAGTGCTAGAGCTTAGCTTGCGAGATGAGTGAGTGCCAGGCTATGCCCACCTTGTGAGGTGATTCTTGAGTGAATCAAGCTATACGAGGTTCGCCGGGAAGCAGGGGCCTAAGTGGCTCATAGGAAATCGTCATCGACCCTCCCGGCTTGGTGTGGAGCGGCGAGGGCACTTTGTCGGGGGCCGAGGAGAATCCCCCTTCATGGTGGAGAAGCTCCTTAGTGGAGGCGGCAAAAGGTGACCCGAGGAGCTTGCACAGACCGATGAGCCAAGCACCAGACAAGAGAGACAAAACTGAGAATTCGCGGACGAAGAACAAGCGAGCCCCCGAAGCCCACGTGAGAAACAAGCTCGCAACCCCCCACACCAACAAAATCGGACAGTTTCGGTGAGCCTCAAAACCAATCACACCTCCGGGAGCCGAGTCCTTGAGTGGAGATTGGCGGAGGCTACACAAAAACAAGTTCGCGGGGTTTCCGGTGGTTCTGAGAAACCACTGGGTTCCTTGGTTGATCCACAAAGCCAAGACCGAAGAACCGAAGACGGTGCTGCAGCCGGTCAGACCGGTCTGACTGCTGAGTACCGGTCTGATCGGTGAGGAGCACCGGTGTGACCGGTGTGCGACGACGTAGCCCGGAATCTTCGAAGCAGAGGACACGCGTCGGGATCGCAAGGCTTGCGTCGAGGCTACGCAGGGTGCGGTCGCCGGGCATCCGTCCGATGGAGAAAGCTTGAGGATTTCGAAAACAACCCTTGAGGGGCTTGTATCCCCAGTTGTTAGGAAAGGGTATTTTAGACTTTCGGTTGCCTCCATATAGCAGAAGTGGTGAGAGGATGGCGGCGAACTCTCTCTTGGAACCCTAGTTTCCATTTGCTTTCCTATTTTCCCTTCCTATTCTCTTAGGATTTCCATAGGACTAGCCTGAGAGCTTCATGGTGAGATCTTGTGAGAGGGTCTGATGATCGGGCGGCAAGCTAGACCTTGTATGAACCTTTGTGGCATGTATAGATGATTCGGCGTGGTTCCTCAAGGCCTTGTTGTGTTGTTCCCAGTTGTTCTTGAAGGACCGATTAGGCGACCAGAGAGGGGGGAGTGAATGGGAGCCGATAAAAATTCTTCTCGAGGGAGATTGAAACTCCGACAAGACGAACTAGCTCGGTCGAACCCCTGAAATCACACGCTCCGCACTTCTACCTTCCGTTTGCCAAAACCACGTAGCCACTGGAGTGTTACTGGTCCTAGGAACAAACTCTACCTGCAACCACAACACACACGCAACAACGACAGCAGAAACAACTCGAAAGTCGGCTAACCAGAGGGGGGCGGTTAGACCGGGTATGGGGGCGGTTAGACCGCCTCCACCTGGTAACCAAGGAAAATCCTCCGAAACGCCTCTTCCGAGCACCAAAACTCACCCCGGTTTTCACCAACAAAAATCTCTGGTCAAAGGCCGTACTGCTTCTGAAAATCTTGGCGAAAACCGGAAAACTCACCCAGGGGCCTAGGGGCGGTTAGACCGGCTACAAGGCGATTCTAACCTCTATGCCAACAACGAACTTCAACCAAGACCACTAACCAAACAGCACGAGAACGACCCCAAATTTCACCTATAGACACTCCTCTGATCAAGGCGAACAAACTCACAGAGGAAAATCCGGCGAAACAAAACTTCGACCTGGAAACACCCAGGGTTGCCCCCCTGCGCGTTGACCGCCCACTCTCGGCCACGGTCCCAAAAGCTGAAACTTCATGCGTCCGGCGTGCCCCGTGTGTTTCCCCCATCCGCTCCCCGAATCGGATCGTCGAAGCGCGGCTCGTCGCCACCTTTCTCGAGGGAACCTCTTCGGGGAGTAAAGCCTTCCAAGACCCGGATCTCTTGAGTCGTCGAAGCGGAGACGAAAGACCTCCGAACCTCGATCCTCGAAGGAAGTGAACTCTAGGCCCCCGCCGGGGCTTGCCCGGATGAGCCGCAAAAATTGAAGAAAGGCTGTGAAGAAAGTTTCCTCCATCGGAGTTCGTCGAGTCCCATCCGCCCTTGACGACGACTCTCTCGAAGACGGATAGCGTCAAAGGTGTTTTCCTCTCGGCCACTATTTAACTTTCGAGACGAGTTGTCCCGCCCGGTTCGAAAATGAATTCGTGGACATTGACTCCTTTTCGCATGTTGCTCACGAAGTCCGAAGGGAGCCGTCTCTGCTGCTTGCCGCCGAGAAGCCCACTATTGCTGCTTGCCGAAGCTATTGTTCGCCCGAATCCCCTGCCGCCGCCGGTACCCCACTTTGTTCGAGGTCGGCTGCTGGCGATCAAGTTTCCTCCGACCCGCCGGGACCTTGAGCGCACCATTCAAAGGGAGGCCCATTCTTCCGAAAATGTTCCATTAGTAGAAGTTCGGGAGGTTGTCCCCCGAAGACCAAGCGCCCTCTCCTTCCTTGGCCGCTTTTAACAAAAGCTTTGGTACGTCTCATCGCGGCAAACTATTGCGTGTTGGTTTCGAGACAAGTGGCGTCGGGGGCAAGGCGTCCAAGTTTTTAACTCTATGGAAATCGTCCGCCATTGTTGATGAAACGGGGGAGGAAGCGCTCGAACGACCGAAGAGGCCGCTCAAGGCTCCGAGAGAAGGCCCCTCTCTGTCTCCGAAACCGCTCCTTCGCCTCGGAGAAAACTTCTCCGGTTCGAGCAAACGGGTCACCATGCGGCATTTTAGCAAGCAAGGTTCGTTGATTCTCACCGCCCCTTTGTGTCATTCGCGATTGTTGAATCTTCACCGAGATTTATTCTCGAATTTTCAGAATTCAAGAACTCGTTGCATTCCTACTCTCCTTCGAAACTTGCGCGCTTCCACGAAGACTATACTCTCAAGTACTCTATGCTTGGGAAGGTTGCCATAGAGCGGCTTTCTAAGCGAGAGGAAGATTAATGAAGAACATTCTCTCGAAGTCCAAGGAACTAGAGCGTAACTTTGGCCTTGCGCAATCCACGAACCTTGAGCTCGAGAATAAGGTAGGCGGAGCTGGCCGAGGCTTTGAAAAAGAGTCACGACGAGAAAAAGTCGGCGGAAGCCGCGCTCGAGGAGTCCAAGAAGGAGCCGGAGAAAGTTCGGAAATCTCACGAAGATGACCCGAGTGTGATCGAAAAACTTCGGCAACAACAAGAGCGGGCCGCAAAGATTGCCGAGGATCTTCGCATCAACAACGCCGGCCTTGCCAAGTCACCGAGCTCGAAGGATCGGAAGATCATGGATCTTGAGAAGGCAACGGCGGAAGAAAGTGAAGCTTCAAAGAAACACACTTCGGAAATTCCCGGGAAGGTTGAAATTGCTTTATGCTTGAGTAACGAAGTCCCCGAATGAGTACGGTGTTCGTCCGGCTCCTCTCCCAGATGACATTGATATCCCCGATTTCATGGATTGGCTTGAGGAAGAATTCAAGGCTCTCCCCGAAGTCATCTCTGGTGCCGGCAACTTTGCCGTATCTTTTTCTGTGGAGAGTATTCGAAGGTCCTTCACGATTACGGCTTGTGTGGACTTGGCGAAGTTTCGCGCGAACCTTTCTCGGTTCCCGTGCGTTACCGGCGATACGATACTTCGAGACAACCCCGGCATTATTGCTATAAAGCTGAAATTCACGAAGGAATTCCGGATGGTTGGCGGGGCGGATATGGCTAAGACCGTTGCGCGGGCAAAGCTTGACGAGGTAATTTCTTTTTGCTCGATTTCATGACTTATGTTCGTCGCATGTGTTCCAGTTTCTTAAGCCTTCCTTACTCTTCTCTTCCTTTCTCGCGTGAGAGAAAAGGAGTACCAAGAAGGCGCCGCCGCATCCCCCGAAGGATCGACTTCCGGGAAAGTTCGGATGGATGCGGTGAGGACGGCTCAGGTGGCAGCAGCAGCAGTAGCAGCAGTGATGATGGCAATGACGATGGACAAGTCCCCGAACAAGAAGAAGATTCGCCGAAGGTGGATGTTACGAATTGAGCGACATGTCTAGACTCTTTTTTGGGTGAATTCAAGAGTGGCTGTAGATTTATGTAGATTCATCAAACTTCTCACACGAATTGTTTTGTAAATTTTAACTGCGCGAGTCCCGCAAGCCGGGCCTCGCGCAGACGTTCTACCACTTCGGATTCATCGAGACGATATGTTTGTTAGCGGTGAAGCGTGGCGTCTATTCAAACAAGCACATCCCGAGCAAGATTTTTCCGATTTTTGGCTTGAGGCCTCGCTCAAATTTTACGTAGGTTGCTTTGATCTCTCTTCATGTTTCTTGCTTCGTAAAAAGAGCCGTTCGCATCCTCTACTTCGCGATCCACGAGAATTCCGAAGACGGAGCCCCTTAGCCCCTTAGCCGATTCATCGACTTCGCCTATGCTAGCGATATGGCTAACAACAACGTTTGTAAACCAGGACATGTTGTAGAACTTTTATTCTAAGTTTCGTACTGATTGTTGTAATTTTCGAGGAACTATTCGGCGAGTTTTATGCGAATAAGGCAATGAATGTTTTTTCTTGAAAAAACGTCACCCTCCCCCACCTTGCCGTTTCGCATGAAAACTAGATGGCGAGTTCACGAATCTCACTATTCACGACCTTCTTTAGCATATGTTTCGGAGAAGTCTTCGTCGACTTTTGAAAATTTCGATTGTCGCCTTGTAAGCAAGTCGGCAAAATTTGTTTTTCGAATTTTGCGGACTTGCCCCAACTCGGCAAACTTGCCCCTCGGTTGAAATTGCAACCTTCGCTTGCTTCAACCAAGATTTTTCGCGAACGTCCGACGCAGCCCCTTGTCATTTTCTTTTTCCAACGATCTGGGCCCGAATGAATGAGAATATTTAGGCGAACCCCTGGACATTCATTTTTCCGAAATCATCATGCGAATTTTCGGTGGGAATCCCTTCGTGGATGGGATTTTTCTAGGCCACAACTTGTTGTTGTCTCAGGCCTTTCGGTGGGAATCCCTCGATGGATGGGATTTTTCTAGGCCACAACTTGTTGTTGTCTCAGGCCTTTTCAGTGGGAATCCCTTGATGGATGGGATTTCGGCTATCAGGAAGCCTTTCTCACAAACTTTTTTCTTTTTTCACGATGAAATTTTGGCTATGAGGGAGCCCTTTTCACAAGCTCATTCTTTTTTCACGATGGAATTTCGGCTATCACGGAGCCCTTCACACGAACTTTTCTTTTTTCATGATGGAATTCGGCTATCAAGGAGCCTTTCACACGAACTTTTCTTTTTCACGATGGAATTCTGGCTATCAAGGAGCCTTTCACACGAACTTTTTTTTTTTCACGATGGAATTCGTCTATCAAGGAGCCTTTCACATGAACTTTTCTTTTTTCATGATGGAATTCGGCTATCAAGGAGCCTTTCACACGAACTTTTCTTTTTTCACGATGGAATTCTGGCTATCAATGAGCCTTTCTCACGGACCACTTCTTTTTCACGATGGAATTTCGAGACACAAAATACGAAACGTGCAATTTGGGGGAAGACTCTTTTCATATATATATCAGAAAGAGTATTTACATAGGATCCGCCTCGTTAAAAACCTTGCCTCTTGATTTAGAGCCCCCTTTGCATGGAAAAGAGTACGGTTCTTCTTATTCTAGAACTACGATTAAGAAATAAAAATAGTTTTTTCTCCGAAATCACTTATAAATACGTGATTCAGGCTTTTATCTTGCTAAAACGCGAACTTACGAAAATTGAAAAACTGCTATCTACTACACTTATGTACAACTAGGATCTTCATGGATAATACCTCTTTAAGCTATCGGCATTCCACGACTACGGCAACTCCTCGCCGACCGCTCCATCGGGCGAAAAGCCCCCTGGCATATTTGTTTCCTTAGCTATGTAAGGCCCTTCCCATGACTCACGAAGCTTTCCTGGGTTGTCCCAATTTTTCTTTCTTTTCGGGGACAAGATCACCGGTTTTGATGTCTTTCCGACCACCTTTTTGTCTCTCCATGCCCTTGTCTCTCTCGGTATTTCTCAATGTTTTCTCCGTTTGCTTCAAGGACCGTCGGTTCTATCATGTCTTTCTCCACCTTCTTGTCAATTTCCTCTATCTCTTTTCCTTTCAAGACTCTCATGCTTTCATTCTTGATCTCCCTCCGGTGTCATAGCCTCGATCCCGAAGAGCGGGCGAAAAGGTGTGAAACCCGTTGCCCTTGAAAGCGTGGTATTGTGAGACCGAATCACCTTTGGAAGTTCATCCACCCACTTTCCCTTTTTTCCGATCAAATAAGCATTTCTTGATTCCCGAAAAAAATCGGGCCATTGGCTCTTTCAAGCTCGCTCCGTTAGGCTCGTGGATGATAAACCGACGAAAATTTCGCTTGTGTGCCTAGGGTTCCGCAATACTCTTTGAAGGTGTAGCAACAAACCGTTTGCCATTATCAACCGTTAGTTCTCTAGGAACTCCGAACACGCGGACTATGTTACGCCAAAAGAATTTCTGCAGTTCTTCTTTGTGATGTTCGCAAGTGGTTTTGCTTCTACCCACTTCGTGAAATAGTCGACCGCTACGGCCCGCGAACCCAAGCAATTACCCCCGAGCCGTTGGCAACGGGCCTACTAGGTCCATGCCCCATCTTTGCAGAGGCCAGGTTGGAGGAATTAAATGAACTGGCATTGAAGGCAGATTCTGCTGATTTCCCGTCTTCTGGCATGCTTCACATTGCCGAACCAACATCTTGGCGTCAATGTTTATGGTTGGCCAATAGAATCCTTGTTTTATCGCCTTGCCAGCCAAAGCCCTGGTGCCAATGTGTGCCCCACAAAATCCACTGTGAATTTCTTTTAGGAGTTCACGACCTTTTTCGGAGGTGATGCAGCGTAGCCAAGGCTCAGTGACTCCTGATTTGTACAATTCTCCATTTACCACTGTATAGCCCCGAGCCCTTTGCCTCAACCTTTTGTCTTCTAGTTCATCTTGTGGTTCGTAATGTCCCCTTAGGTAGGCCATTATTTCTGCTCTCCAGTCTGGAATTTCCACCATATTCACGATTTGAGTTCTTGAATCTTTGATGGAAGTTTCTCCCGATGATTTCAAAGAACACATCCGGTGGTAGCTCTTGATTTCTCGGTTGCTGCCTTCGCCGCGTTATCCGCCTCATTGTTGTCATCCCTTGGGATGTCTTCGGATCGAATACCCCCCGAAGTGTCTTTCCATTTCTCTCGACTTTTTCAAGATATTTCATGAGAACTGGATTCCCGGCCTCGCTTTCCTTCTCGATGTGTTCCCGGATTACTTTCGAATCCGTTCGATTATGAAGGTCTGCTTTGCCCCAAAGCTTTCATTTTTCTCGGTGCCGAGGGGAGAGCTTCGTACTCCGTTGTATTGTTCGTGGAGTATTCATTATTCGCGAATACGAGCCGTGCTGCATATCTTATGACCACGCCGTCGGTGATGTTACAACGGCCGAAATTCCAACCCCCTTGTAACACCATGCTCCATCACACCGCACTACCCAAGGTTCGGGCATATTTTCCTCCGGATTCGAGTAGGTGAGGTCCGGTCCACGACGAAATCTGCCGAGGACTTGCGATTTTATTGCACTTCTTCTTTCGAAATCCACCACGTACTCGGAGAGTTCAAGACCCCACTTGATAATTCGGGTAGATGCCTTCTCGTTCGCGAACGGGTCACTTAACGGTTGGTTGGTGATAACTCTTATTCCGTGGCCCTCGAAGTAATGTCTTAGCTTTCTTGTTGCCATGATGACCGCATACGCGATCTTCTCCCGGTTCGGAATAGAAAACCTTGGAACCGGACAATGCTTCGGAGGCGAAATATACGAGGAATTTGCCTCAACTTTCCCTTCTTCTTCCTTTTCCACCACGAAGACCGCGCGCTGCCGCCGAATTTGATGCGGACACATACGGCGAGGCGGCGATTTTGGCTCGGGAGGACGAGCTTGGTCATGCTGGACAAGTAGTCCTTCGCTTCGCGAAAAGCACCGCTTCGAGGTTCGGACCACCGGAATTTCTTGGCACTTCCGAGAACTTGGAAAAATGGCAAACTTCTTTCCGCGGCTCCGGGGATGAATCTATTGAGGGCGGCCACTCTCCCCGTCAACTTCCCGAACATCTTTCACCGAGGCCGGCTCTTGCATTTCCATCGAGCCTTTATTCTGTCGGGGTTTTCTTCAATGCCTTTCGTTGAAACTAGGCATCCAAGAACTTTCCCCTTGTGAATTCCGAACACACATTTTTCGGGTTTAGCTTCAAGTTTGCCGTCCTCAAGTTCGCGAACGTTTCTTCCAAATCACCGATATGGTCCTTTCTCTCGAATACTTTTGACGACTATGTCATCCACATATGCCAAGATGTTTCTCCGAATCTGTCGGTGCGAGTACTATTGCTATCATTCTTGAAAACGTGCACCCCGCATTCTTCGGCCCCTCGGCATTCTTACGAAACAAAATGTTCCGAAAGGAGTGATGAAGCTTGTCTTCTCTTCGTCCTCTTTGCGAACTCGATTTGATGATACCCGCGAGAACATGTCCGGAGCGAAAGCATCTCACCGTTGGTCGCATCATCCACGATTTTGTCTACCCTTTCCAAGGGAAAATCGTCCTTCTTGCACGCCTTGTTCAAATCGGTGAAGTCGATACACATTCTCCATTTGCCATTTTTCTTCTTGACCGGCACGGTGTTGGCTAACCGGGACCGGGTACTTGACTTCTCCGATCACTTGGGCATCCCGTAATCTCCGAACTTCTCGCTTCCACCGCCTTGACCTTTTCGTCGGACATTTTCCGAAGTTTTTGCTTCTTGGGCGGTATCTTGTCATCCGTTTCGAGGACATGTTCAATTATGTCTCTGTCAACGCCTTGCAAATCTTTGGCCGACCATGCAAAAACATCCTTGTTTCTCGTTCGAAATCGTACGAGTTCATCATCCTCTTCGGCGAGGTTCGCCCCTATTATGACCGCTCGTCGGGCATATCGTCCGAATACACTCTCTTTGTTTCATCTTCTCTCGCGGCTATATTATTTTTCTCTTTGTCCCGCTTCGGCTCTTCATAGGTTTCCTTTCTCTCTTCCCGTGCTTTCAAGCCGATAAACATTCGTTTGACCGGGCGTGTGGCCCTTTTCTATGTTCCCGGCCTCTTGTTGATTGCCGAATACCGTGATAACCCCTTTGGGCGCAGCATCTTCATGCATAGGAACCTGTTGCCTTATGACGCATCGAACTTGTTCATGAAACTCTCTACGAAGATCGCAAGATACGGGTGATATATGTCAACCACATCGAAGGTGAGGTTCTCGCTTCGCATTCTCAAGATCTCCGAAAGAAACTCGGAGTGATATTTTTCCAACCGCTTGATGGGCTTCTCGCCGAACCCCGAAGAATGGGTTCTCCGGTGGGTCCAACATGTGTTGACTCGGATTCATTTTCTCGAATGTTTTCGGGAATAGGATGTCCGCCGAACTCCCGTTGTCCACCAAGATTTTTCCTATGACCCATCTAGCAATGTTGACTTCAATCACCATGGCATCATTGTGGATCGCGGATTTCGGCCTCGAAGTCTTCTTCTCGTAAAGGTGATTGGCACCTTCGCCCACTCGCGGGGCCAGCTGGGCCACTCATTGATGATGGTATTCACGCATCCGAAGTAGTTGTTTCTTGCTTCTTTGTTTCTTCTTTGTTTCAAATTCCATGGCGATCCGCCCGTGATTGGCATGATAGTCCCGAATGATGGCAATGCTTTGGAGTTCCGAGGTCCCGAACTTGACCGAGGCCTTGATGAGCTTTCCGGAGGCGGTGGCAAGATTTCCCGAATGGGCCGTGGCCGCCGGATCGACCGTATCGCTTTGCGGCCGAGGGAAGAATTTTCTGCTTGAAGGCTGCCATGCCTTGATGTGCGGTTGTGGAAATTGTGCGAAGGTACGGCGGCGGGGAGATTCGCGGACTCGCGGCTGTGGCACTTCGCGGCGCCCGGCTCGGCCGCGAACCGTGTTGGCATCGAGGATGCAATGCTCATGAGTGCTTTCTCTTGTTGGATTCGTGCCATGTTCTTCTTTGTCTCCGGGCACCCTTCGGTCTTGTGGCCTCTTCCGTGATATTGGCGTAGAAGTGGGGATCTCTTGGGTTGTGGTTCGGGAGGCTTGGGGTTCCTCTTCCTCTCCCCCTTCCTCTGTGATTGAATCCTCCCCCGGCACTTGGCCCCTTTCTTGTTGTTGCCGAGGATTTCCGACATTGTTTACATTTCGTGGATGCTTTGTGGTGGTGCTCGCCGGGTCATATCTCTCGCCACCCCGTCTTGCCTCGTTTCGTTCGGCTACTCTCTTGCGGTGGTCATCATCGGACGAATGTAATCCTCCAATTCTCGAAATAGTTCTTCAACCTGTCTCGGGCTTCTTCCTTGTGAGATGGGAGGTCGTTGGCCCCGGGGTGAGCCCTTTGATCAATGCCTTGATCGTTGTCTTGTCATCGCGCGTCGGGGGATACGAGACCTCGTAGCATGAATCTTCTCACGAAGTTTCGCGATGTGGTTCCCCCCGTCCTTCGCTTGCGGTTATACGGATCCGAGGCTTCGCCGTTGTGTCATGGAACATCCGAAACGCTTGCATGAATTTTGTTTTGAGATCTACCCGTACGTAGATCGAGTGTGGAGGCAACGAAGTGAGTACCAATTCGGTCGGTCCTTCGCAAGCTATGATGAAGGATTTGGCAAGTGCAACATCATCTCCTCTCCGCCGAATTCACGGCTGACTCGTATCTCATGAGAAATTGCACTGGAGTTTCCGAAACCGTTGTACTTGGGAAGAGAGACGAGGCTTGAAATTCGGCGGCCAAGGTGCCGTTTGCGGCCCTATCGACAGTGGTGATTCAGAATCCACGAAGTGTGAGATTCCGTTTCCCGCGAAGAAGTTTTCCTTCGGGGATTCTCTTGCAGGCGCGGGGTTCTGCTGTGGTGTTTCTTGCCACAGGGAGCTGTTCTCTTGCTCTTTCATTTCGTCGATTTCTCTCTGTATTGCTTGTATTTGTTCTTTTGCTTTGTTCAGCTGTTCTAGTTTATCAGAGATTTTCCTCTTCGCCTGCAACTGAGCCGCGAACTTTTCTTTGTCTTTCTGCAGCTGTTGTATCTTTTGGTTTACCATGGCTAGCTCTCTGTCTATGGAATCATCATCAGCATCAACATTCTCGTGCTCTTGCTGCTCAGCAGGTTGTTCTTGGATGTGAGCCGTTTATTCTCGCTCTTGCCTTCATGAGGGCTTCGAGCTTCTCTCTTCGCTGCTGGTCTGTTACGTTCGAGGATTCAGGAACAAACGAATTTTCGTTCCTCCGGGTGAGATGGCGGTCTTCTCGGTTGGCCCGCACCGGAGTAGTCTTCTTTGACTTCTTCTGAGGTGGCATCGTGAGTTTCTTTTCGGCTGGGACACGGTGGGCGCCAATGTTGGGGGGGTACCCGAAAAATTCGAATACTACCCTAACACAAGTGAAAGTTCAAGACACGTTCTACGGCACGCTTAGGGCGCAAAGAGACGAAACCCCTCCCGTCAATAGCACAAGTCCCAAAAAGTCTGAATCCGTTTACACGTGCCCTCGCGCCCCCCTTTTATAGGGAGACGAAGGGACTTTTACATTCCGATAACACCCTCGGGCTCGGAGAATATTCCTAATATGAACACACACAAGAATGTCTTTTCCCACTTCTCACATTTACAAGTCTGCCACTAGTTCACACTCTAAACCCGACTTTTTGGGACTACAACTTTGACTTTGCTTCTCCCGTAATTCGTGAATGTCTTCGCCCGAAATCCCTGAATTAGGTCTTCAACAGATTCCCGAAATGGCTTTTGCTTCCCAACGGGTTCGTGCGTGTGCTTGCACCCGAGTTCCGAACGCAGTCTTCACCGAGATTCCCAAATCGGCAAATCTCCGAAGTTCGGACCATCAACGGCTTGAGATTCCGTGGCTTCCGCGTGTTCATGACTCGCCTCTTCACCGAATCAAGGTTCCCGAACTCGCACATTCGCGACTAGAGACTTCGCAGGTCCCAGACTTCCTAGATTCGCGAATTCCCTGCTCCTGAAAAACACACTTTGATAATTCCGTTAGACTCGACGTTTCGAGGGTGACGGGTTTTCCTGAATTCCCCAACACTGGCCAAGATCGCGTCCGAGCGGATCACCGTCCCCCCAAACGTTATTGCCCGAGATGCCGCCCAGCCTTCTGTCACCCTCGAGCCGCACCCCTCGAACGAGGCGTACGTGCTCTCCCTCCTCGAGGGGTACGGCGCTGACGAGGCCGAAGTTATGGATGTCGAGGCAGCCCCCATCAGGGCAGATTGGCGTGACAAGTACATCTCCTGGATGGCCCGAGGGGAACTCCCCTCAGACCGGTCCGAGGCCAGGCGCGTCACCAGGATGGCCAAGTCTTTTTCCCTCGTCGACGGCGAGCTGTACAAGCGCGCCGCTTCCGGCATCCTGGAGCGCTGCGTACCCATCCCCAAGGGGCGCGAGGGACATTCACGAGAGCATTCGCGGCCACCATGCCGCGCCACGCACTCTCGTAGGAAACGCGTTCCGCCAAGGCTTCTACTGGCCCACCGCAGTAGCGGATGCCAGCGAGATCGTGCACACCTGTGAGGGGTGCCAGTTCTACGCCCGCAGATCCAACCTCCCTGCTCACATCCTGCAGACCATCCCCATAAAATGGCCTTTCGCCGTGTGGGGGCTGGACATCGTCGGGCCCTTGCGAAAGGCGCCCGGGGCTTCACCCACTTGTTGGTCGCAATCGACAAATTTTCCAAGTGGGTAGAGGTGCGCCCCATTACGAATCTCAGGGCAGAGCAGGCAGTGATGTTCTTCACTGACATCATCCATCGTTTTGGAGTGCCGAACTCCATCATCACCGACAACGGGTCCCAGTTCACGGGCAGGAAATTCCTGGAGTTCTGCGACAAATTCCACATCCGTGTGGATTGGGCAGCCGTGGCACACCCACAGACCAACGACCAAGTAGAACGTGCCAACGGCATGATCTCGCAAGGCCTCAAGCCCGAATTTTCGACCGACTGAATAAGTCTGGTCGAAAATGGCTCCAGGAATTGCCTGCGGTCGTGTGGAGCCTAAGGACCACCCCAAGCAGAGCCACTGGGTTCACCCCGTTTTTTCTAGTCCATGGCGCGGAGGCCGTCCTCCCCACGGACTTAGAATATGGGTCACCCAGGGTACGAGGCTATGACGAGGACGCCAACCAGCGAGCCCGCGAGGACTCACTGGACCAGCTGGATGAAGCGCGCCTCGTGGCCTTGATGCACTCCGCAAGACACCAGCAGTCCCTCAAGCGCTACCAGGCACGGAAGATACGCCGGCGGGACTTCAGCGAGGGGGATTTGGTCCTAAGGCTACGCCAAGACAACCGAGGACGCCAAAAGCTATCACCTCCGTGGGAGGGACCCTACGTCGTGGTGAAGGTGCTCAAGACCGGCACATACAAGCTAGCCAACGAGGACGGCGAGGAACTCACCAACGCTTGGAACATCCAACTGCTACGTCGCTTCTATCCCTAGCTAGGAGTTCCAAGTTTTTTGTTGTAAATCACGTGCCCAACACTCCAGTTGGCGATTACCATGTAAACTTCGTCAGTTCAATAAAAAGGGCAACTCAGCTTTCCCCTGAAACCCAAGTTACCCTCGGGGGCTACTACGGGGGGCACCCCCCCAAAAAATGGTCCCATTTTTTCGCAAAAAATCCACACACGCTATGTATGCTTCGACTTTGGCCCTGAGCAAAATTCGAACAGGGTGCAGGCAGCCTAGCAGAAAGGACGTGCAAGTCAGAGATAGCCTACGCCTCCGCGAGGATACGACCCTTCTGTATTGCCTCTGGCCCAGCAGGCTGCTCACGAAAATCGAACATCCCTAACTTGAATTTACTCGGGAAGAAGGAGAAACAAAACAGCACAATAAAATAAAGGACACCATTTCGCTTTCACAAACGTTTGAAACAAAATGATTTGTTCATTTACATGGCCATGCGGCCCATACACTAACACACAAATAAAAATGGCTTGGCGCCCAACAATCTTCAGGCTGACGGAACGTCGGCGTCGGTGGCATCCGGGAACAGAAACTCCTCGAAGGCTTCAGCGAGCGCCTCGGCGGCGTCAGCGGCTAACGCGTCCACACGCTCCATCGCCACCTCGTCCTCGACGCCCTCGGGGACGATGTAGCCCTCCGCCACGGCTTCGAAGTTGATCTCATAATGAGATCGCACCATTCCGATGGCCTTCTGGACGCCGAGGTGCAGCGCCCGGCGCATGCGCCCGGAGACGTGCCCGCCAAGGGCGCGCAGCGGCGGCCGGCCGCCGAGCTCCCGGCATCGCGCCTCGCCCTCCTCCACGGCCTAGCAGGTCTCGAGGGCCGTAGAGCACAGCTCCAGCAGCTCCTGCTCGGAGGAGTTGTAGGAGGCCTGCAGTGCCTCAGCACGGTCGGTCGCGTGCCCCAGCGCGTTATGCAGGCCTGAATGTTGCCAGCAAGATAGGAATCAGAAAAGGGGGCGAACCCTCTAAGGGAAAATCAGCAAAACAAAATACAAACAGTGACCTACCTTCGACCTGTTTCCTCTCAACCGCCTGCTGAAGGCCGTTGACTGTGTCGCTCTACTCCTTGAGGGCCTGCTCCTAGCTCGTGCTTGTGATGCTGAGGACCACCAGTTCGCCCTCGAGCTTCAAGAACTCCGCGTTCCGCTCCTCCAGCGACTTCTGCACCACCTCGCGAGCAATGCGCTCCCGCTCGAGCGCCGACTGGGTGTCGGCAAGAGCAGCCTGCTCCTGCTGGAGCTGCCCCTCAGCCCCCTGGCGGGCGATATGCTCTTGCAGGAGCCGGTCCTCCGTGATGGCGAGCGCCGCAACCTTGGCGTCGAGGGTGACCTTCAGCTCGTCGGCCTCCTTGGCCCTCTCGCTCGGCCGCGCGCGGCCGCCCTTCGGCCCGGCTCGCCGGGCCTCGCGCCTCCGAAAGCCACGCACGGACCCCCCGGTTCTCGGCCGGACGGTGGTCACCTCCTCCTCCCGGTTGGTGGCCGCCGTGCGCATCCTCTACGGCATCCGCCCGCGCCGCCGCGCCGCCTCATCCCGGTCGATGAGGGCCGTGCAAACCCGCTCGAGGGTGGAGGGGCGTGCCGCGCCTTTGTCTCTCGCTCTCTGGGAGCCGGTCGCGTAGGGCCTCGGCCCCCGCACGACGGCCAACCGTCCGGGGTCCTCAAGGCGTCAGCAAGCGCATCGAAGGCATCGCACCGCTCCCAGAGCTGGCGGAGCTCGGCGCTCATCTGATCGAAGGCGCCGTATTTGTCGCGGGCGCGGTGCTCGAGCTCCTGCCGCCAACAGATCGAAACCAGTGAGCGTCACGCCGCAAGGATCGAGCGTGAAGACGAAGAAATCAAAGAAAGTAGACGACGCCGCCCCCCACCGGAAAACGCGCCACGCGGGCCGCCATGGATCCGCGCCGCCTCGTTCAACGCTCGCTTGAGCGCGCGCCGTGGTCGTGGAGCTCCCCCCCCCCCCCGCCTCCTCGCTCCTCCCGGGCGTCGGCGAAGGCGGGCGAACCGTCAACGCGCCCCTCTCCCCGAGTGGAGCGGCCGACGCGGGGAAGAAGAGGCCTCGCGCCGTGCCCTCGGCCTCCGCGCCACCATGTGGCCGTCCCGCCGCCTCACAAGAGCCCCCTCCCGGGACTCGGAGGACGGCGTAGGGAAGCTCACCCACCGGTCTCACCCGGCGGCGGGGAGTCGTCGTCGGGAATCTCCACCACCACCGCCCGGAGCCGCCGGCGGGTGCAGCCCCTCGCCGCGCCTCCACCGACGCCTCCGCCCGCGCCTCCGTGGCGGCGAGCTCCCGCCGCGCGCCGCGGCCACCGCCTCCGGCCGCGTCTCGCAACCGCGGGCGCCGCGCTCGGCCCTCCATGGCGGACGCCGCCGGCGGCGCCACCGCGACCGGCGCCGCCGGCCGCGCCTCCACCGCGACTCGCGCCCGCCGCTCCTCGACGGCCGCCGGCCGCGGCGCGGTAGGCGGAACCACCGGCCGCGGCCTCGAGGCCTCAGCTGCACCCTGCGAGCTCTCGCCCGCTGTGGCCATCGCGCTCGCCCCCACCTGCGGCGCCCTCGACGAACGCCGCCAGGTGGGGATGGATACGTCCGCCCTCAACACCTTGGCCGGTGCGAGGGGAGGAACAGTTGGCACCACCCTGCGCAAGCAGGAACAAACCGTCAGGTCCCCGCCTATCAGACACGCAACCTCTCGAAAGGACAAGTCTCTCACCTCGAGGAGGAAAAGACACGCTTCTTCTTCCTCGAGGTCCCGGCCGACGACGCCGGCGCGGTCGCCGCCGCGCCTCCGGCCATCTCCGCCATGCGCGCCTCCCGGGCGCGCACCGCGCCCCCCGCGGCCCGCGCCACCCCCGTTGTCGATTGCTTGGCGGCGGGCGCCTCCGCACCCACCCCAGGCGATGCTGCTCCTGCCGCCGGAGCTGGCTCCGGTGATGGGGGCGCAGGCTCCCACCTATCGGGGACAACCTGCCCCCCAACCTCTTACTCTTCTTCTTCCACATCCGAGGACGAGTACTCCTCGGTCCTCGGTGAGTAGAGCCCCTGCTGCTCGCGCAGCCGGTACTCCTCGTTCTTCCACTCACAGCGTTTCCGATGTCTCGTCGCGCGCTCCTTCTTGCGCGCCGCCCGCTCCCGCTCTCGCTGCTGCGTCGCTCGACCGAGCGCGCGATAGCGGGGAGTGGGCGGAACGGACTTCGCGGCGCTCACGCTCACCAGCTGCGAGCGAAACATCGAAGTGCGTCAACAACCCGAGGTATCGGCAAAATCAAAAACAGAACCAAGAACTCCACTCACCAGTTTGCCGGTGGAGAGCATCTCAAGATCCCACAGGGATCGGTCGTTGCGCACGGACTTGGGGTCGACGGCACTCCGTGCCCGGGTAGCCGCGTAATCCCGCATGAGGGGGCCCTGCAGCATCCGCGACCTCACCAGCGCGATGGGGTCCGCCGTCTCGGTCATCTCGAAGATGCGGAGCGGCCTCTCCATCAGGGGAACGACCCGCCGGTGGTGGAGGAAGGCGAGGACGGCTCCCGCAGTCAGCCCGCGGTCCACCAGATTCCTCAGCGCGACCAGAAGCGTGTCCAACCGATCCCGATGCTGGGGCGGGGACACCCCGTGGTGCCAGGAGTCGGGCTTCTCCTGGAGCACCAGACTGGTGTAGGGGGGAGGCCGGGCTCGTCGTTGCGAAGGTAGAACCACCCCCGTGAAGGACCGATTAGGCGACCAGAGAGGGGGAGAGTGAATGGGAGCCGATAAAAATTCTTCTCGAGGGAGATTGAAACTCCAACAATACGAACTAGCTCGGTCGAACCCCCGAAATCACACGCTTCGCACTTCAACCTTCCGTTTGCCAAAACCACGTAGCCACTGGAGTGCTACTAGTCCTAGGACTTATTTTACAAAAAACACACCCCCTATACTTAAATTGAAATATTTTATGATACATTGGGAAGTTTCAATGAAATTTGAATAATTTAAGCCCCTGTTTCAAATTTTGCAAATTATGGAAAAACACTATGCTGGCGGTTATCATAAGTCAACCACCAAGATAGTGGTTTGCCACAATTTGAAAATTTGAAATCCTGGCTTAAAAATGTTCAAAACTCTTTGAAACTTCCAAAACTTATCATAAAATATTTGAATTTATTTATAGGATGTGTTTTGTTATATGAATAGGTTTGAATTTGAAAAGGTTAGTTCAAATGAGACCCTAGGGTCAAACAACCCATAACTCATTAGGTGTATGAACCTATTTGAACTAACTTTTCTAACTAGGACTTATTTTACAAAAAACACACCCCCTATACTTAAAATTGAAATATTTTATGATACATTGGGAAGTTTCAATGAAATTTGAATAATTTAAGCCCTAGTTTCAAATTTTGCAAATTATGGAAAAACACTATGGCCGGCGGTTATCATAATCAACCGCCAAAGATAGTGGTTTGCCAAAATTTAAAAAGTTGAAATCCTGGCTTGAAAATGTTCAAAACTCTTTGAAACTTCCAAAACCTATCATAAAATATTTGAATTTATTTATAGGAGATGTTTTTTTATAAAAATAGGTTTGAATATGAAAAGCTTAGTTCAAATGAGACCCTAGGGTCAAACAACCCATAACTCATTAGGTGTATGAACCTATTTGAACTAACCTTTTCTAACTAGGACTTATTTTACAAAAAACACACCCCCTATACTTAAATTGAAATATTTTATGATACATTGGGAAGTTTCAATGAAATTTGAATAATTTAAGCCCCTGTTTCAAATTTTGCAAATTATGGAAAAACACTATGCTGGCGGTTATCATAAGTCAACCGCCAGCATAGTAGTTTGCCAAAATTTGAAATTTTGAAATCCTGGATTGAAAATGTTCAAAACACTTTGAAACTTCCAAACTTATCATAAAATATTTGAATTTATTTAAAGGAGGTGTTTTGTCATTTGCATTAGAAAAGCTTTGCATTTGAAAAGTTAAGTTTGAATTCTTTCATATCACAGCGCTGGCGGGCGCTTATGATAACCGCCAGCGGGAATTCTCACCACTGGCGGTTGCTTATGTGACCCGCCTGTGGTAAGGTTCACCGCTAGCGGTTGGTTTATGTGACCCGCCAGCGGTGGTCTACCGCAGGCGGTTGACTTATGTTGCCCGCCAGTGGTGACTCCATCTATATATACATGAGACACGGTCTCGAAAATTTTCTAAGTCTGGCGCTAATACGAAACGACGCCGTCAGGCTGCCAAATTTTCCCGCGGAGCGCCGCCGTCGTCCCCGACCGCCGCCGCCCCTCCGACCACCCCTCCGTCGTCGAGGAGTGCCCGACCCACTTCCACGAGCGCCCCGCCGTCATCCGCGAAGGCCCCGCCGTCTTCCGCGGTCGCCCCGCCGCCCCTTCTCCCGTGGACCGCCGCCACGCCGTCGTCCGTGGTCGCCCGGCCCGCCCCGCCGACCGAGCGCCACCGCCCCTCTTCCCTACCGGGATGGCGTCCTCCTCCCCGCCGGCCGCTTCCCCAACCGCTCCGCCGCCACCGACAGCACCGCCACCACCTCCGCCGCCGCCGCCGCCCCCGCCTCCCGCCGACGCGCGCCGCCCCCGCTCTCCACCGACAACTCATCTCCTCACCGCTCGGGACGCATGGAGGCCGGGGATAGGGCCGGCGGCACCGCCCCTGCTTGGTTGGTGTTTTTTTCTTTTTTTTTCAAAATGCAATTACATGAGTTTAATTTGTGGATAAATAGATTGTGGGTAAATGCAATTACATTGATTGTGGATGAATAGATTTAAAAATGTAACAAATGGACTATGGATTTTATTTTATTAATTTTGCTGTATAAATAAAGGGATGATGCATTTTGTATAAATAAATGGATGATGCATTTTGTATAAATAAATTTATTATAAGTAAGCACTATGGATTGTGTCTAATTTTTAAATAGATTTATTAGATAAAATGGACTATGGATTTAATTTTATTAGTTTTGGTGTAGAAATAATGAAATATGGAATATGGATTGTTGATAAATAGATTTTTTTTATAAAAATGGGTGTTGTATAAATATGGACTATGGATTATCTATGATCAAATGTTAACAGTGAACAATCAGGTGAGGAGGAATCTAGTGATAGTGATATAATTGGAGACTATGAAACTCCCTCTGAGTACGAACCAAGCGAACCACGACCTCGTAGGCGTCCCGACGACGATGATGTTGATTACGAACCAAGCGATAATGAGGTCTGCAGGCACATTCACTCAACTTAATGTTTGTTTATTCAACTAAGATATACTTTAAATAGTGTTTTTGTGTAGAACAATGACCGATCCCTGCGACAACGTCGTAGAGCATCTAACATTCGTGCCCAAGAGGCAGAAGTCATTTCAGAACCAGAACCTTCGGGTACTACTAGTTCTAGTAACCTGAAAAGGAAACGTGGTCATAGAAGAAGAAACCAGATCCCTGAAGGAGGACAACTTGTGATAGAACGGTTGGGTGACAAAGGTGAGCCCGTCGAACCGAAGGGGATAGCTGCTAGGTTTCGAAACATCGTCGGTGCAATTGTCAGAGACCAATTGGTGTCTTGGATCACAAGTACTAATTGGAAGACAATACCTAAGTCTACGAAGGATGTATTATGGGCCAAAGTGAAAGAAAAATTTGTTTATCCGGAAGGTACAAAAATGCAGGTAGAACTTTTGCTGAGCGCCTTTGTGGAAGAGCTCTTAGGAATTGGAGGTCTACACTTAATACTGAATTTGTCCAGAAAGGAAAGGATGCTAGGGATGTGTATGGTAACATTCCGCTAGCAGTCTGGGAACAATTAGTAGATCAGAAGAAGACGACAAAAGCAGTAGCTCTGAGCGTCCAACAAAAGGAGAAGGCTATGAAAGCTGTTGAGAACCCCCATCGCTTGGGTTCCGGAGGATGTGCTGCCAAAATGGCAAAATGGAGGAAGGAGGAAGAAGAAAGGCAGGTAGCTGGTTTACCAACTATTTTTGAAGGCATGGATGAGCGTAGCAGGAATTGGATCCTTGCTCGAGTTCCGGCTATAGCACCTGACGGTAATGTTTCATTCCAGAAGCCCACAACAGAACAAATTTATCAGAAGTTGGAAGAACTTGCGGAATTGCAAAAGAAAGGTATTTTCGTGCCCGACAGGGAGAAAGATATGCTATCCGCCATGATCGGAACACCTGAGCACCCTGGCCGTGTTCAAGGGATTTCTTCTACCTTGCCCTGGGGTAAAGCATTTCGTGAACACCGGTCAAGTTATAAAAAGCGAGACCGTTATAAGAAGAAGCTTGAAGACAAGATGACAGAAATTGCCAAGCAAGAATTGATAGGCTTCTTCATACAACAACAACAACAACAACAACAAGCTTTTGTTGGGCCAAGTGCAGAGAATGTAGTACCTGGTGGTTCTGGACAGGTTCCTCCAAATTTGATGCTTGACCAGATCGGAGCCATCCCGACTCCAAGTAGTGTTGGTTCTATTTCTATCGCCAAGCATCCTGTGGATGACATTATAGAGGATATACCATGCAAGTTGGTTATTCCATATGGAAGAAAACTAGATAAGTTTCGAGATGTTGGGACAGCCATGGCACTAACGGGTCGTGTGTTTCCGAATCCACCACCGCCAGAGTGCGCATGGGTTCAAGTTGTTTCGGTTTCTGATGAGTTGTGCGAGATTGATATCCCTACTGAGGATGGGATCGTGCTTCTCGGTGATGCGAGGAACCAATTCATATTGTGGCATCGTCGAGATATCATAATTAATACATCACCAAGTCCCTGATTGCAACCTAGCCAAGAACGAGTACCCCCCCCAACCCCAGGATCCAGATGCTGCAATGGTCGAGTACACGATGGGTGGGGAACATGGAGGCGGTAACAATGACAACAACATGATGGTTGTGGAGCAGGGAGTTGACGATAATGACAACAACATGCCACAAACTCCTCCGGCATCGAGGGCGGGCGGGGAGCATCATCATCCCCGAAATCCGATCAAAGACCACAAACTCCTACGACATTAGGGGCAGGGGCAGGGACATCATCTCCGGAATCCGATCAAAGACCACAAACTCCTCCGACATCAGGGGCAGGGGTAGGGGCACCACCATCTCCTCTGCCATGTCCAAGACCACCATCTCCTCCTCCAAAGAACCAAGACGCCAACAACAATACACCGGATGATAAACTCATATGAACCAAAGACGAAATCATCTGATGTTGACTTGTTCTTGAAAGTACTGAAGAATAAACCTAAACGGGCTCCAACATTCAGTAAAGAATCACCTAATGTTCAAGTACTCAAGAAGGCACCAGATGAAAAGTCTTTATCCTGCACCTCTTTACAAAAACAAAAGGAGGAGCACATAAGTATGTTTTCGTCGGATGAGGTGCCCGACAAGTATGAGCATGGCAAACCATTCTTGTTTAGGTGGCAACTGAACGAAGGGCCGTCAGAATTAATGAGGCTGCATACTTGGAACATGCATGCCTTGAAGCAAGGCATTAACACTATCACCGCCAATCTCCCGAAATGGGTGTTCAGTAGCTCTTATGAACGGAAGGTTGCAATCGATTTCCCCGATTTGCATGCGATGTTCCGTCGTGAAAAACTCGACATCAATCTCGTCACCATTTGGTCCATGTAAGTCAACATCCCTATACGACATCCAAATCTATTCCATATGTATTGTTATTACCATCCTAAATAAACTTTTTTGCGGATGCAAGCGTCGATGAAAAGAAAACAAATGGGAGGTGGAAGGTAGCATTTATTGACCCGCAACAAGTAACCAAATCACAACACACGTTCATAATGAGGGATGAACTAAGAAAGAAAATAGAGGAAGAAGCAAAGACACAAGAAGAGAAAGAAAATTAATAAAGAATTACGAGAAAGCTAAACTTCACGAGGTGTCTGTATACATTTCAACGGTCATGAGGAAAAACCAACATAAGGATTCTATCAAGTTTGCTTACAATTTTGAGTAAGATCATTTAAATAACTATTTCATCATTTGCCTTCATTTTTTAGTCTATTTATATTAATTATTTTAATTTTATGCAGTGATCATTTCATTTGCTTTCACATGTGTCCGAAGTTGGGAACTGTGTGGGTCTTCGACTCATTCCACTATTCATCGTCTTCTTACAAGACAATCATTGATATTATAAAAAAGTAAGACAACTAAGTGCAATATATAATCACTAATGCATGTGTGTATCAACTATATTTCAAATTGTATTACTAACTTATGTTTTTATACCCTTAAAGTGCGTATAGGCTATACATACTCAATGGCGGGGATCACAAGAAGAAAAAATTGGTGATACACAATGCCAAAAGTGTAAGAACACTTTTGTTAATAAGTATCAATCATTTTTATCAGAGCTGGTACACTTCTGTTAATTAGCACCGATCATTTTTTATTTGGTTGCAGTGCTACAAACAACCTCCTGGCAGTGTACTACGTGGATATTATGTGTGTGAGGTTTTGAGAAATAATGGGAGGTACCGGACGAATCCTGAAGATGTAAGCCTCTAGTTTGTACACAACTATGTATGTGCTAATTATGGTCCTGATGGTAATGCATAACAATCTTCACTTATTGTGTTTACATGCAGATGCCTACCATTGACAAATCATGGGGGCAACTTGGTGACAGTCAAATCACCAAAATTTGTGCGGACATGGCTAGATTCATCCTACGTGAGATTTGCCACGAGGATGGATAATTCTTCGATGAAGAAGGAGTTTTGTCATTAGACGATGCAGAAAGGTTACGAAGATGGGTGTCTTAGGGTTATCTATTATGCTCAATGTGTTGTAATGTAACTTATCTATACATTTTTTATTTGAGTTTGGATTATGTGTTTGTGAGACATATATATTGGATTAAAGTGAATTTAGCATACAAATGCCAATGTGAAAAAAATAATAGACCAAAATGACAAATTATATACAAATAATAAACAATTATGGAGAATTATATAGAAAATGGGAAAAATGCTTTCTGTGGCGGGCGGTCTAAGCAACCGCCATCAAAGATGACCCTTGTGCTCGCGGTTCACTTAAACGACCGCCAGCACTGATGACATTTGTGCTGGCGATCTGCTTAAGTAACCACCAGCACTGATGACATTTGTGCTGGCAGTCGTTTAAGTGACCCGCCAGCACAAATTGATCTGTGCTGGCGGGCCGGCCACCCGCCAAAGACAAAGGGCCATTTCTACTGGCTCAAAGTTGATGGCGGGTGCCGTGCCCGCTAGGAAAAACCAGTTTTAGCCGCCAGGAAAAATCGTCTCTGGCCTAGTGATTGACAAAACGGACCATTATTGGTTAAATTAGATCATTTTTATACTATATGCATGATATATGTTGGGGAACCCTAACACCCTCGAAACGTCAGATTGTCGAAAATCATGAAATAGGTTTACGAAAGATGTGTGGAAAGGGGTGATATGAAAAATCCAAATGGGTTTCGGTTGTTTCACAAGTTTTTAAACAAACCTGAAATTAATGGCCGGACTAGGCCCTTGTACTCCAACTTTTAACCTATCTCAGGACGTACTATACTCGCAGAAGTCTGTTGTCCGGAAATCGCGGAAGTCTGGAATCATGAGGACCATGTGTGGTTCGAGGACCGGTGGATGGTCGCTTTCTGGTGTGATGAGTGATTGACAATGTTGTGTGGACTGATTCTTGGTTAAGTATTGCAGGTGCAGGTTGAGGCTTGACTGGTGTTGGTGCAGGTGAAGAACAAACGCGAAAGGTCGTTGCCGGTGAGGCCTCAAGGTGTGGAGAAGAAAAGCAGGCTTCGTTCGAGGGACCCAGTGGCCAGCGGAGTCAAGTGCGGGCCGCATAGTGGCATGAACAGCAAGATGAAGTCATGGACGATTTCTTGGTTGAGCCTCAAAACCAAGGTCGATCCGGGACTACGTGGGAGCCGAGTCATGAGTGGCGATTGGCGGAGGCTACACCGAGTTCGCGGGGTTTCTGGTGGTTCACCAGAAAACCACTGGGTTCCTTGGTTGATCCACAAAGCCAAGATCAAAGAACCGAAGCTCCAGACCGGTTTGACCGGTGTACAACGACACAGTGCGGAGACTTCGAAGCAGAGCACACGCGTCGGGATCGCAAGGCTTGCGTCGAGGCTAACCAGGTTGCGGTCGTCGGGCATCCATCCGATGGAGCGCTGACAGATATTTTTGATTTCGCCCTCGAGGGGTTTATATCCTTAATTAGCTAGTAAGAGTATTTTAGGATTTTGGTTGCCTCCATATAAACCAAGAGGTGAGAGGATGGCAGCCATCTCTTGGAACCCTAGCTCATTTGGTTTTCCTATTTTCCCATCCTATTTTCTTAGGATTTCCATAGGACTAGCTTGAGAGCTTCATGGTGAGATCTTGTGAGAGGGTTGGATGATCTAGGCGGCAAGCTAGACCTTGTATGAACCTTCTTGTGATGTATAGATGATTCAGCGTGGTTCCTCAAGGCTTGGTTGTGTTGTTCCCATTCGGTTTTTGTGGTGATTTTCGGAGCCCTCTCTTGGTCGATTTCTTGGAGTGTTTTCGAGACGTTTCTCTTGGGGATTTGGCGGGGAATATATGTGTGAACCCTTTGTGGTTCTTTTCCTTTTGATTCCCCTCCCAAATCCGTGAGTAAAGGGGCTTGATTTTTGGGTTTTCGGTGTTCTAGGGTTAGAGGAGTTCTTGGAGGGATTTCTTTGATTCCTCTTGATTTGAAAAGTTTTGGTGGACAAAATCTTGGCTATGAACTCCCCATGAGGTGCTCCTACTATCCCCAATATCTTGCACAAATTTGTGGAGCGATTCGGGAGATCGGGAGCTAGATTTGGGGGAGTTGACCCGCAGGTGCTGTTCATCCCCACGAGCTCAGGTCACACCGGTCTGACTGGTGCCTCTAATCGGTCTGACCGGTGCAGTCCCCTGTTGGGTTTTGCTCGGGTGAACGTTTGGGTGAGTTCGTTGTTGTGTCGTGTTGCTACTGTTTCGAGTTTGGGTCGTTTTGGAGCTCAGTTGGCCTGTTTGGTGTTTTGGGGCTTTCTGGCTTGGACCGGTCTGACTGGTTTGCTACACCGGCCTGAACGGTGTAAGGGCTATTCTGTGGAAGTTGCCAGGTTTCACCAGCAGGGACCGGTCTGACCGGTGGTGCTCACGGGCCTGACCGGTGTAGGTCAGTAAGGCTTGAGTCTTGTGTTCCACTGCGTTCTCGGGTCTGTGAGGTTGGTTGTTGGTTCCTAGGGCCAGTAGCACTCCAGTGGCTGCGTGGTCTTGTCCAACTTGGGTAGTGAGTTGAAGAAGTGTGTTGGAAGTTGTGTTCATCTTGTTGGAGCCGCCATCTCCTTCAAGAAGTATTTTTATTAACTCCCATTCACTCCACCCTCTCTGGTTCGCCGTATCGGTCCTTCAAATCAAAAAATCGCGGAAGTCTGGAATCAGAAAGTTGCAAATATGGAATCGTGAGCTTGTGAAGCTCCGAAATCACAAACCTACGAAATTCGGTAGTCATGATGTGCAGAGATCTTCATGAATGGAGGATTCGAGAATTAGGAAGAAGCCAAGTCAAAGACGCTACCACAAAAGTCCGAGTTTGACATGTGAACTAGTGGTAGGCTTGTAAATATATGAAATCAGCCCCGCAAATCACGAGATGTAAAAGACATTCATGTAGATGTTCACACTAGGAATATTCTCTAGATTTGGGGATATTTTCGGAATGTAAAAGTCCCTTCGTCTTCCTATAAAAGGGGGTGCGAGGGCACATGTAAAGGGGTTGACAACTTTTGAGGCGAGCACTGGCTTCAGAGATTCTTATTCTCCCTTTCGTAACTCTTGAGCACTTGTCCCTACACTTGTGTTTGGGGACTCTCTCCAATTTTTCGGACCCGCCAACATTGGCGCCCACCGGGTTTCAGCCGAAAAACAACTCACGATGCCACCGCAGAAGAGGTCGAAGAAGAGCACTCCCGCTAAGATCGATCAAGAAGAGCACCACCATGACGAAGATAACGGAATCTCTCACACTCCTGAACCTTCAAACATCGCAGACCAGGAACGAATAGCAAAACTTGAGGCTCTCCAAATAGCAAGAGCTGAGACGACAACACATACTCTAGAACAACTTGCAGAACAACAAACCCATGAAAACGATGATGATGATGATGATGATGATGATGATGATGATGATGATGAGGCCATAGACAAAGAACTAGAAATAGTTTAGCAGAAAATACAGTAGCTGCAGAAAGGAAAATAAAATTTGCGAACCAACTGCAAGAAAAAATAAAGGCGTTTGAAAAGCTAGAAAAACTTAATCAGGTAAGAGAGCAAATTGAGACAATACAAAGAGAAATTAAAGAAATGCAAGAACAATAGAACAGTTCATTATAGCAAGACTCACCACACCAGAACTCTGGTCAGTATAGAGGATCCTGAACAATATAACAGTTCATTCGCGGGTAATGGAATCTCACAATTCGTGGATCCTGAATCACCACACTCCATAGGCCTGCAAACTGCACCATGGCCTTCAAAGTTCACACCAGTATCTCTACCGAAATAAAATAGTTTCGGAAACTCCAGACAATTCCTCATGAGGTACAAATCAGCAGTAAACTCAGCCGGAGGAGACGATGTTGCATTGGCCAAATCCTTCATCATAGCCTGTGAAGGTCCAGTTCTGAACTGGTACTCCCTACTGCAACCACACTCATCGTGCAGCTGGGTCGATCTCAAGACGAAGTCATGCAGGCATTCCAGATATTTCATGAAACGACAGCTGAATCATCAGACTTGTACAACTGCAAACAGAAAGACAGAGAGCCATTACGGAACTTCGTAAGAAGGTTCATGCAGCAGAGATCCCAGATTCCCGAAGCGGATGACAAAACAACGATCAAGGCAGTGATCAAGAGTCTGGCTCTAGAATCAACAGCTTCACATTTGACACGAAAGAAACCCAAGACAATTGATAAACTTTTTCAAGAACTTGAAGAGTACATCTTGTGCGATGATGATCATCGCAGAAAAGTAGCTGAATGAAACGAAGTACGACATGGCAATAGAGAAATGACGTGGAGACCTCAATCCTAGAATCCACGAAACATCAACAATGTGGAAAATCCTCAGCACAATCAGAACAACAGACCAAGCACAAGAGGAGGATTTGCACCTAGGGAAAGGGGAAGAAGACCCCCGAAAGTCACAAACCACAATCCAAGAAATCTGTACTTCTACTGCCAATATCACGGAAGAAGACATAGTACCGAAGGGTGCGCAAAAGCCAAGAAGAATATTGCCAGGATTCAGCAAGAGAAGGCAATGATGAGCATCACCTCCTCAATGCCGAACCAACTTCGCCCGAACTTCTGGCAACAACACTTCATGAATTATCAACCAAATCCAGCTGAAATGCAGCATTTTCAGCAACCACAACCATCCTGGCAAACTTCTTAGTAGTTCTACCCTTAGTCGCAGGCAATTCAGTCAATCCGGCAACCGCAACCAATGCGAGAAATATTGCCACCACCACCTGAAAGTTCGTTAAAACAAAAATCAAGTTCAAGACCTCAGAACTCGAAAGCCTTGCCATCTTTTGGAGTAATCATGCCAATCACAGGAGGGTCAGCCATGGAATTTGAAACCAAGAAGCAACAAAACAACTACTTCAGATTTGTGAACACCATCATCAATGACGGTCTAGTTCCGTGACTAGAATGGGCCAAGGTGACAATCACTTTCACTGAAGAGGATTTCAGATTGAAATCCACGAATCATAATGATGCCATGGACATCGAAGTGAATAGAGCTAGATGGGCTATCGGAAAGATCTTGGTAGACAATGGAAGCTTGACAACCATCTTATTCTTTAAAACTTTCGAGAAAATGAACCTCAGTCAGCACATGTTGCATCCACCAGAGTACCCATTGCAGGGTTTCGGAGGAAAACCAATCAGGCCAGTTAGAAAAGTATCCCTTCCCGTATCATTCGGAGATCTTGACAACGCCAAAGCAGAAACTCTCACTTTTGATGTGGTTGACATCTGTCACCCATATCATGCGATTTTCGACAAAGGTTTCATGAAGATGCAGTCATAAGAAAGTAGTTCTTGTGTATGAAAATACCATCACCCAAAGGGGTTATCACTGTGTTTGGCGATTAGCAAGAGGCTCGAAATATAGAAAAGGGCCATACTCCGGGTCAAACCATCGTGTATCAACTGAAGTCATCTGAAGAAGGAATAAACCTTACATAGAAGCCATGTGAGATAAAGAAAAAATCGAGATAGCAGCTGACGGTGAAACCAAGAAAGTGTACTTGGATGATATACCTGATAGAGTAGTCACAATTGGGCCTCACCTCAACCCCGAAGAAGAGAAAGAGCTTGTTCAATTCCTAAACAAGAATAAAGATGTCTTCGCCTAGTCAGCCAAAGATTTGCAAGGTGTCAACAGAGACATCATCGAACATACCCTGGAAACAGATGAAAAAGTAGTGCCGAAAATGCAAAAACTTTGGAAAATGTCTCAGGAAAAAGTAAAAACGGTGCAAGCTGAAGTGCAAAGGCTTCATGACACGAAAGTGATCAGAGAAGTGAAGTATCAAGTCTGGCTGGCCAACATTGTACCAGTGAAGAAAAAAAATGGAAAATGGAGAATGTGTGTAGACTTCATAGATTTGATCAAGGCATGCAAGATGGGCGATTTTCTATTGGAAAGGGTACATAAGATCGTGGATGACGCAGCCAATAGTGAAATGCTCTCACTTCTGGACATGTTCTCAGGGTATCACCAAATAAGAGTGCGTAGAGAAGATGAAGGGAAAACGAGCTTTATCACTCCTTTCGAAACATTTTGTTTTGTGAGAATGCTAGAAGGACTGAAGAATGCAGGATACACATTTTCGAGAATGATAACAATAGTCCTTCACCCTCAACTTCGGAGAAACATTTTGGCCTATATGGATGACATAGTGGTCAAGAGTGTCCAAAGAAGAGATCATATCAGCGATTTGACATAAACTTCACGAATCTCAAAGCAGCGAATCTAAGATTGAATCCTGAGAAATGTGTCTTCGGCATTCATAAAGGGAAAGTTCTCGGATGTCTAGTCTCAACAAAGGGCACAGAGGCGAATCCCGACAAAATCAAAGCACTAATAGAAATGCAAGACCCAGTTTCGGTGAAGGATGTGTAAAAACTGATAGGGAGAGTTGCTTTGCTCAACAGATTCATTCCTAGGGCTGCGGAAAGAAGTCTGCCATTCTTTCAAGTTCTCAGAAGTTCCAAGAACTTCCAGTGGTCCGAGACTCAGAAGCAACCTTTTCAAGAACTCTAAGACTACTTGTCTAATATGACAAAGTTATGCCCTCCCGAGCCAAGATCACCACTTCTGCTATATGTGTCCGCCTCAAATTCGGCAGTAAGCGCTGTGCTAGTGCAAGTAAAAGAAGAAGAAGGAAAGTTCAAGTAGATCCCAGTGTATTTTGCTTCAGAAGCTCTTTTAGGCTCAAAACTCTTTTATTCTAAGCTAGAGAAAATAGCATATGCAGTCATCATGGCCGCGAGAAAGTTAAGACACTACTTTGCGGGTCACAGAATAGGAGTCATCACAAATCAACCACTGAATGTTTTGTTCACAAATAAATAAGCATCCACTTGAATCATTAAATGGGGCGCTGAGCTCTCAGAATATACCGTAGATTTAGAGAGGAGAAGCGCAATAAAATCGCAAGTTCTAGTAGATTTTGTTGTAGACTGGACTTAGCCGACCCATAATCTGGATGAAGAAATGCTTACACCTTGGATAGTACAGTGTGATGGAGCTTGGTGCCACAAGGGGGTTGGAATTTCAGTGGTCGTAACATCTCCAACAGGGGGTCGTCATAAGATACACAGCTCGACTCATATTCACGAAAGACGAGCATTCCACGAACAACACAACAGAGTATGAAGCATTATTCTTGGCGTTGAGAAAAATAAAATCTCTCGGTCAGCAAAACTTCATCATCAAGTCAGACTCCAAAGTTATCCAAGAACATATTGAGAAAGAGAGCGAAGCAAAAAATCCTGTTTTGATGAAATATCTTGAAAAGGTCAGGGAAATGGAAAGACATTTCAAGGGTTATTCAGTACAACACATTCCAAGAGACGACAATAATGAAGCAGACAAGCTAGCCAAAGCAGCAGCCAAAAATCAAGCAATGCCTCCGGATGTGTTGTTTGAAATCATCAAAGAATCATCCATTAAGGAAGAAAAGGCAAAAATCGTAAGTGTTGTGGAAACTCCTGATTGGAGAGCAGAAATCAAGGGATACCTCAAAGGTCACAATGAACTGCAAGATCAATTGCAGGAAAAGAGATTGAAGCAAAGGGCAAGGGGCTATGTGGTAGTCAATGGATAGATGCATAAATCGGGAGTTACAGAGCCTTGGTTGAGATGCATCACCTCCGAAGGTCTTGAACTTCTCAAGGAAATTCACAGTGGATTCTGCGGTGCACACGTAGGCACAAGGGTTCTAGCAAGCAAGGAAATAAAGCAAGGGTTCTACTGACCTACCATAAACATAGATGCGGAAAAATTAGTTCGAGAATGTGAAGCATGTCAGAAAATGGCAAATCAACAAAACCTACCTTCCATGTCAGGCCATATAATTCCACCATCACGGCCCTTGCAAAGGTGGGAATGGATCTAGTTGGACCACTACCAGCAGCTCAAGGAAACTGCAGATTCACAGCTGTTGCGGTGGATTAGTTCATGAAATGGGTGGAAGAAAAACCACTTGCGAACATTAAGGCACCAACAAAACAAAAGTTTTTCTGGGAAAACGTAATCTGCAGATTTGGAGTTCCAAGAGAACTAACTGTTGATAATGGGAAACAATTCTTTTGTTACTATTTCAAAGAATACTGCAAGACTTTGGGCACTCGTGCGAAATTTTCATCAGTTTATCATTCGCAGTCTAACACAACAGTCGAAAGGGCAAATGGGCTAATATTGTACGGAATCAAGAAATGCTTGTTTGACCAAAAGAAGGGCAAATGGGTTCATGAAATGCCGAGAGTAATCTGGTCCCATAACACCACTGTATCAAGAGCGACAGGTTTCACACCTTTTCGCTTACTCTTTGGCACTAAGGCAATGACACCAAAGGAAATAAAGAATGAAATCATGAGAGTGCTGAAAGCGAAAGAAATCAAAGAAGTAGACCAGAAAGTAGAAAGGGATTTGATTGAGTTAACGATTCTCAAAGCTGCTGAAAACATCGAGAAGTACCAGAACAAATCTAGGCCATGGAAGGATAAGAATGTGGTCAAAAAAGACATCAGAACTAGCGATTTGGTCTTGAAAAGAAAGAAGAACTGGGAGAACCCTGGAAAACTTCATGAATCTTGGGAAGGGCCATACATAGCAAAGGAAACAGACATGCCAGGGGCTTTTTGTTTGCTAGAACAAACTGGTGAAAAGTTACCATATTTGTGGAATGCTGACAGCCTGAAAAGGTACTACCTCTGAGAATTCCATAGTCATATATATTTAATTTCAAGTATTTCCTTTTTTCGCAAGTTTACATTATAGAAAAACAAAATCCGATCACAAATCTATAATTGATTTCCGGAACAAAAACATTTGCTTTCCTTTTCGCAATTCCATTCGACTAAGAAGGACCGTACTCCATCCCTTGCAAAGGGAGCTCTAAATCAAGAGGCAAGGTTTTTAACGAGGCGGATCCTGTGTAAATACTCTTTGTGGTATATATGAAAAGAGACTTCCCCCAATTCGTGCATTTTGTGAATTTTATCGTGTGAAAGGCTCCTTAATAGCTAGAATTCCATCGTGATTTGTGAAAAGGCTTCGTGATAGCTAGAATTCCATTGTAAAAAACAGTTCGTGAAAAGGCTTCGTGATAGCCAGAATTCCATCGTGAAAAAGAAAAGTTCATGAAAAGGCTTCGTGACAGCCAGAATTCCATCGTGAAAAAGAAAAGTTCGTGAAAAGGCTTCGTGATAGCCAGAATTCCTTCGTTAAAAATAAATCTTTCACGAAAAGGCTCAGTGATAGCCAGAGTTCTATCGTGAGAAAAAAAGTTTGTGAAAGGGCTTCGTGATAGCCAAAGGCTCTGTGAAAGCCTAAATCCCACCGTCCAAGGGATTCCCACCGAGAGGCCTGAGACAACAAGTTGTGGCCTAAATCCCACCGTCAAAGGGATTCCCACCGAAAGGCCCGAAACAACAATAAGTTGTGGCCTAACTCCCATCATGAAGGGAAGTTTTACCAAAAGTTTGAAAAAAAATCGGAGGATCATGATAAGCACATGTTTTTGTTAAAGAATGTTTATATAAAAAAAAGTGTGAGGTGAAAGTTGCGAATCGTGTGCACAACAGCTTATTTTCTAACAAGAGGCCAAGGGGTTGCAGATTCCTAACAGTAAATATTCGGTGGTTGAAGCAACTGAAGGTTGCAATATCAAGCAAGGCAAGTGTGCTGAACAAGCAAAGTCGACAAAATTCGTGAAACAAATTTTGTCGACTTACACAACATTTATTGTGATTTCAAAATCAGCGAAGTAGTTTGCGAAGAAATCATGAAATAGAAACAACATAAGAGTAGTTTCAATTGCTTAGTCTGCCACGAAATTTTGCATGCAAAACGGCAAGGTGGGCGAGGGTGACGTTTTTTCTCAACAAAAACGTCTTTATTGCCTCAATTACATACAAAATTTAGTTAGAAGTTACATTAGATTACACAACATCAAGAATTTCTAGATTTCAGTACGAAAGTTCCACAATGTGCCTAGGATCACGACTATTGTTTTCTACAACATCACTATCATAAGCGAAGTCATGCTCATCGGTAATGGGGCAAAGGGGCTCCGTCTTCATAACTTTCAAGGAACTCGAAGCTGCAGCATCAGGACTGACATCTTCATGAACGAGAAAAACGTGGAAAGATCAAAACTATTTATCGAAAATTTTACGGAAGTTTCAAGCCAAAAGTCGGAGAAGTCTCGGTCGGGATAAACTTCTTTAAACAATCGCCTCGCTTCGCCTCTAACAACTTGATTCCCATGATGAATCCGTAACGACAACACATACTGCACAGGCCCAACTTGCAGGACCTGCGCAGGTCAAAATTTACAAGACAAATTGTTCATATAAAACACCATAACCCATGAATTTACATGTTTGTCCAAATCGCCTAGAAGGGAAAGTTTTCGACTATTTCAGCAGGTGATGTCAACCTTCGGGGAAGTTTCCTCTTGTTCAGAACTTTTTGCAACATCACTGCCGCTGCAGCTACTGTCACTGCCATTTTTGTCAGAGTCTTCTCCAGCTATGTCTACGTGTTCTTCATCCTCATCTTAGGAAGAAGAATCCAGCAACTCGATGCTTTTCCCTTGCCTCCCCTCTTCAATCAGCTGAAAAGAGCAAAGGAAGAAATCTAAGAAAACCAAGAAAAAAAATTTCATGAATCTGCGAAAATTAACAGTGTTTTCGAAGAAAATAACCTTTTCTGGTCTAGTGTGAGCGATGTTCCTAACGACGTCTTTTCCGCCGGAAAACCAAAATTCTTTCGCAAATTTGGATTTGATAGCTAGAACATCAGCATTGGGTCGAATTCAAGAAGTTCTTGAAGCATCGGGGAATTACGGAAGCTTCTCGTGAAATTTTACTAGATCAGCGCAGTCGAAGTCATGAAGCAACTTCAAGATACATTCAGTTGAGAAGGCGGCGGCGAAGTCACTCGCACCAGAAATAACTTCAGGAAGAGCTTTGAATTCTGTGTCAATCTATTCCATGAAGTCAGACATTCCTATGTCAGTGGGAGTAGAGCGGGATGAACACCGAATTCCATCAAAGCTTTCTTGTGTTCCTTGAACAGAAGTTTCAGCTTGTTGTTGATTTCTGAAATCTTTTTCCTAGAAGATTCATTTCGGTCAGCTAGCACTTTCTCAAGTTCATGATTTTTTGTTCCTTATTACTTAGAGTCTTCGCAAGATCAGCATTGTTTATCCGAAGATCTTCAGCAGTTTTAGAGGATTTGTCATGATCTCTGCGAAGATTCTCGATCAACTTCAAATCGTCATCATGAGTTTTTTGAAGCTTCTCAAGTTCCTTATTAGAATGTTCAAGGGCCTCCTCGGCGAACTTCTTGCCCTCATCTGTATTCTTCTTCTCATCCTGCCACCGCTTAAGGGCCTCAGCTAGTTCAACCACTTTTTTTGCAGGTTCAAGTTTGCAGCTTGGGCCAGGTCAAAGTTGCGCTTCAGCTTCTTAGATTCCTTGGACAGTTCGTTAGTAGCTTCCTCTTGCTCAATCAAATGCTAGGAAGCAACCTTTCCAAGAACAGAGGCCTTCAGGGCATAAGCCTTCTGGTATTCCGTGATCTTAGAGGCTGGATATGTTCGAAGAACTGCCTCAAAGTCTGAAAAATCACGAGAGAGAGTAAAAAACGAAGAGTCACGAAGTTTTCAGACTGAGAGACCATGAAAAATAACGAACCTTTCTTACTAAGATTTTTAATGGTAACTTTTTCCCCCGAACTCGCGGAAGTCCTGTTCAGAGATGTGGAAGATTTCTTCGAGGAAGTACAAGGTTGTTTCCCTAAATCGTGAGGAGTTTGTCTAAGGGAATGAAGCGTTTGTTCCAAGGCTCCCTCTCTTGTTTCAGTAATAAGTGTAGGCGATTTCCGTAATGTTAAAACCCTAGATGCACCATCTCCGATACCGGCAACCTCATAATCAACACTTATCAATTCACCACGGTGTGATGTACCAAAGCTTTCATTGAAGGCAGCAACAGAATGAGAGGGATCCTGGCCTTCAGGGACATCTTCACAAGTCTGGATCAAAGGAACATCTTGGATAGGATCTTCACCTTGGTGAATCGTCAGTTCAAGTTCTTTTGCGAACTCAGAAGAAGCCTCGTCTTGACGGCCAGAGGGTCGAGCTTCTGCAGCTTCAACTGTAGCAGCAACAGCAGATCTCACAACTTCTTTCTGAACTTCGGAGATATCATCTAAAAATGTTTCAACATCCACGAAATCATTCTCAGAACCTAGAGTACAATGTCTACGAACATTGAATATGAAATCTGGCCATAGACAAAAGAAAAAACCTTTTCTAGGCCCATCGACTAAGTCATCCAAGGCGGCAGGAACGCGCCGAACTTCAACAGCACCAATCTTTTTCATAGATTTCTTCATCTTCATTCGGCTAAGCCTAGTAAGACCGGTGGCAGCCTGAAGTTCAGCATCTGAAATAGCCTCAATTGATTTATGCTTTCGTTTGCTAGATTCAAGAGATCTAGTTTTCTCAAGACACAAAATAGCATAAGAAGTTCCATCATCAACTCCCTTCCTTTTCTTCGAAGATGATCTTTACAAGTTTTCGGAGGACCGCACAAGCATCTAGCAATGACAATGGCTGGGGCTTTCATCTTGATACCTAGGTGGCGAGAGCGGAAGGACTTGTCGCTGCAAACTTCGGAAGAAACATGATTTATCCTTTTCTTGTGCTTCACCAGATTCTAGAAAGCTTTATATTCATTCATGGTAGATTCGCCAATCATATCGTTCAATTTCTTTTTGTCGGGGACCGCCCTAGGGGTCCCCTCAAACGATGGGGGAACCCTCACTTAAATTCCCGCATCAAATGAACCGGGCCTAACCATGCGGGGAACTAACCATGCAGGACGTGGCCCACGCGGCGGGGACTTCGGAGGCCCCGCCAAGATAGCCCGACCGCGAGACCCCTCGAGCGAGCCCCGCCCTCGCCCGAGGGTACGCTCCTCCTCGAACGGGCTCCGCCCCCGCTCGAGGGGCAACCCCCCTCCTCGAACAGGTTCCGCCCCGTTCGAGGGGCGACCCTTCCCTCGAGCGGTCCCGCCCCGCTCGAGGGCCCGCTCCCCCTCGAGCGGTGCCTCGCCTCGCTCGAGGGTTCGCTCCACCCTCGGCCGGGGCCCGCCACGCTCACGGGCGCCCCGCACGCGTGCGCCGGCCCCGTACTTGGGCATTTAACGCCCCGACGCCGCGGGACGGCGCCATCATGCGCCGGGGCTCACGCCCCGTGCCGCCGCACCAACTCCCCGGGGAGGAGCCCATCCCCGCCTCCGTGGGGTGGACCGTGCGGTACGGCCGGTGTCAGTCCCATAACACCGCGCGCACGCTACTGTACGACTAACGCGCCCGACCCTCGAAAGGGGGCCGGGCGCACCCTCGATCCCACTTTCCCCGTGACCCTGCAGGTTAGGTGAAGGGCGCTAGGCCGGTGGGCGGCCATCCCGGCCACTGTAACGGCGCGGCCGCCGTACCCACGCGCGCGGGCGCACGCCCGACTCCGCGGCGCACGCCCGAACACCGGCAGCAACCACTCCACCACCGCGAGCTCATTGGGAAGGAACGCCGTTCGCCCGCTCCCCGTACCCCGTACCGCCATCATCGGCATCTCCCTCGAAGCCTATCGGGGGCGCCATCGCCATCCGCCGCCTCCTACCCCTCGAACCGCCACCGTTCGGGTACAAGGTAGGCCATCATGGCCGGATCGCAGCGAAGATCGACCGGACGGCCGCCCACTCTACACCATAGCGCGACGTGCTCCCTCACGTAGCTAGGCGGCGCGGCGTGCATGTAACTCGCCGCCCCCTTGGCCTATAAAAGGGGAGGCGAGCCCCCGCCCGCGGGGGAGGCGGAGGAGGACGAGTTCGGACGAACCCGAAGAACACGACGCACCGTGCACTCACTCTCTTATTCTCCCACAATATCTTCGCCTACTCACCGGGGACTTGGGAGCCACGCTTCCTCTCCCGCCTTGCTTGTATTTGCCCCACTACAAGCACCCCGGTGCCGAGCAATATAGTGCCACGAGCACACCACCGCCGGACGTACGGCCCCCTCGGCCGGAACCAGGATAAATCCTTGTGTCATTTGTTGCTTAGCATCGACCATCGAGGGATAGACCTAGGCGTTATCTACCGGTTAGTGTCGGGACCATATTCCGCACCGACGCTTGGCGCCCACCGTGGGGCAAACGAGCGCCTAAGGTCATTTCGCTAACTCCCTCCATGGTGATTCGCACTGAGTACCGTAGCACCCGCTACAACATGGGTAGCTCAGACCCCCTTCCGCCGGGTTCGAGATCCGCTTCGGGGACTTGAACTTCCGGCCACGGGGAATGGCTATCTCATGCGCCTCACCAACCGTGAGGAGCTACGCGCGCGGCGGGAGGCCGGGTCCGCCCGGTCACCGCCGCACGCACGACACCGCGCGGGCACCCGCAGCACGGATGCTGCGGGACCGTCGACACCGCGACGTCGTCGTCGCTCCGGGCCGCGCTCGCGACAGGCACGGTCCGAGCGGCGGCAGGCCGAGCGCACCGCCGCCCAACGCGGAGCGTCCACCGCCACGACGACCGCCACCGCCCCCGCCGGGACCGCGTGCGGTCTCGACCACGCGTCCCCATCGGGTTGCGTGGCACCACTACGGCCTACAACGCCAACGTCAACACTACAATGCGCGGGGTTCCGCCCGGTCGGCACATCTTCGTCGCCGGGGATCCCGGCACTTCGGCCAGGCGGACGAGTCGTCCCCCGGGCTCCGTCGACACGATGCCACCCGCCGGCCGCCATGGGTACGCGGAGTGGGGACTTCTCTCGGTGTGCCGGACCCGGTCGCGTTCGGGCGCTTCCTCGACGCCACGGACTACCGGTTCGGGCTCGCTCCGACGACTCCGCACCGGGAGCTACGACCCCACGCGGGAATGCCGCGCCGTCATCACCAACGACCCCGCCAACGCCGCCGGTGCGGCGGGCGCCGGAGATGGGGAGGTCACGCCGCCCCCGGGATCGCCACGCGCCCGGCCGCGGGGCCAAGCGCTCCCGCCGGGGGCCGACGTCGATGCGCGGGCGGCCCAAGCTCGCGAGCTCGAGGCCAAGCCGCGCAGGGAGTACGGGACCGTGCGGGCGCTCCGCGCCTCGATGGCGGGAGAGGCCTCGCGCGCGGCGAACGCGCGCGGGAGCCGGGCCGACAGTCCGAGACCGCCTCAACCCCGTCCCCAACGTCGACAACGCGGATACTCCCCGCCGCGGGCGAGCCAAAGCTAATCGCCGCCGCAACACCGCCGCGCGCCATGCCGGCACCCTCGACCCCCGAGGCTCGAGACATGCACCGCGAGGTGCAGACCCTCCTTGAGCAAGCGGCCGTCCAGCAAGCCGAAAGCTCGGCCTCACGCATCCGCCAACAGGGGGACGCGCGGGGTGATGATCCGGCACCAGGGGGCGAACCCTCGGTGCATGCGGGTCGACCTGCTGACCAGGGACGCACGCCGGCCAAGGAACGCCTCCTCGACACACGCAGGGCGCTGGATGGTGACGCCCGCAACGTCATCAACGCCAGGCGCACCAGCAAGGCGGACGCGCGAGCGGCCAGGGGCTACCACCCTCGAAGGGGTGGACGCTACGACAGCGGTGAGGATCGCTCCCCAACGCCGGAGCCCCCGGGCACCCGCGTGTTCAGCCGGGAGATCCGCACGGCGGCGTTCCCCCCGCCGCTTCCGTCAGCCCTCGACGATCATCAAATACAACGGGGAGACGGACCCTCGTGTTTGGCTCAACGATTACCGCCCGGCTTTGTCGGCCGGGCGGGGCCACCAACGACGAAGTAATCATCCGCAACTTGCCCCCGCATCCGGGCGACGCGGCCCCCGGACATGGCTCGAGCACTTGCCCGCCACCGCATCCACAACCGGGACGATCCGGTCCACACCTTTGTGGGCAACTTCCGGGGCACATACGTGCGCCCCGGGGAACTCCTCGGGATCCGCGCTCCGCACGCGAGAGCCGGGCGACCGCCGCGGGACTTCATACGGCGCTTCTCCAAGCGCCGCACGTAGCTCCCCCGCCGTGGCACAATCCGAGATCGTGCACGCGTTCCTCGAGGGCACCACGTGCCGGGACCTTGTGCGCGAGCTGGGACGCAGCCCGCCCACGGACTCGAACGAGCTGTTCGACATTGCCACCAGCTTCGCCTCCGGAGAGGAGGCCGTGGGGGCAATTTTCGATGGCAAGAAGGGCAAGCGCTCCGAGGACACGCCCGCGGAGGGCAGCGGGTCCAAGGAGCCGCGCCGCAACGACAAGCGGGGCAAGAAGGGGAAGAAGCCGCGCCGCGAGGCGCGCGAGCGGGGCGCAACGGCGGCAACGCCGAGGCCCTCGCCGGTTGACCCGGCCGGCGGGGCCCTCGACCGGCTCCTCGAGGCCCGGGGGTGTTCGACGACATGATGAAGAAGCCATGCCCCTACCACAAGACCCCCGTGAATCACACTCTTGAGCAAAGGCGACATGCTCAAGAAGTTCTATGGCCGTGCCGCCGCGAAGGAGGCCGAGGCCAAGAAGGATGGGGGCGACGGCGACGCAGGTGGCTTCCCTGCTGTCGAAAATGTGTTCCTCATTTTTGGGGGACCCACTGTCGACATGTCAACCCGGCCGCAAGAAGGAGCGGCACGAAGTCCTCGCCGCAGAGAGGGCACCTCCGGCCTTTCTCAACTGGTCGAAGGATGCCATCACCTTTAGCCGGGATGATCACCCAAACCGCATCCCGAACCCGGCCGAGTACCCCGGTGGTCGATCCCATCATTGGGAACGCCCGGTTTTCGAAGGTCCTTATGGACGGAGGCAGTAGCCTCAATATCCTCTTCGCGCACACATTGCGCCTGATGGGGATTGGGCCGGACCAGTGCGGCCCGGCACGAAGCCGTTTCACGCGCATCGCGCCCGAAAGGAGTTCAACCCCTTGGGCGCATCGATCCGCCCGTCCGGTTCGGGACCCCCAAGAATTTCCGCAAGGAAACCCTCACCTTCGAGGTGGTGGGATTCAAAGGGGCCTACCATGCCATCCTTGGGCGACCATGCTATGCCAAGTTCATGGCGGTCCCCAACTACACGTACCTCGAAGATGAAGATGCCGGTCCAAACGGCGTCATCACCGTCGGGTCATCGATCGAGCATGCATTCGACCGCGATGTCGAGTGCGTGGAACATGCGGAGGCGCTAGCGCCGGGATGAAGCGCCGGTAAACGCGGCCGGAGAAGATGGTCAACGACGACCTCAGCTCCGCCACCAAGCACGTCGGCACGTTCGAGGCCGCCGAGCAAACCAAAGGGGTCCCCCTCGACCCATCGGCCCCCGAGGGCAAGGCTTTGAGGGTCAGCTCGACCCTCGATCCTAAATAGGAAGCAGTGCTCGTCGACTTCCTCCGCGCCAACGCCGACGTTTTCGCGTGGAGCCCCTCGGACATGCCAGGCATCCCGAGGGAGGTCGCCGAGCACTCCCTTGATATCCTGCCTAATGCTCGCGCTGTTCGGCGGCGCCGCCGCGCCGCTTCGACGAGGAACGGCGACGGGCGATCGGAGTGGAGCCGCGGAAGCTCCTCGAGGCCGGATTCATCAAGGAAGTGTTCCACCCGACATGGTTAGCTAATCCCGTGCTTGTAAAAAAGAAAAATGGGAAGTGGAGGATGTGTATTGACTACACCGAGCCTCAATAAAGCATGTCCAAAAGTTCCCTTTCCTTTACCACGCATAGATCAGATCATTGATTCCACTGCTGGGTGTGAACTACTCTGTTTCCTTGATGCCTATTCGGGATATCATCAAATAAAAATGAAGGAGTCCGACCAGCTCGCGACTTCGTTCATCACGCCGTTCGGGACGTTCTGTTACGTCACGATGCCTTTTGGCCTCAGGAACGCGGGCGCAACGTACCAGCGCTGCATGCAGCACGTTTTTGGGGATCATATCGGGCGGACGGTCGAGGCTTACGTAGACGACATCGTTGTCAAAACCAGGAAGGCGGACGACCTGGTCAGCGATCTTGGCATCGCATTCAGCTGCCTGCGGGCCAACGGGGTCAAGCTCAACCCCGAAAAATGTGTCTTTGGAGTGCCGCGGGGCATGCTCCTAGGATACATCGTCTCCCAGCGGGGAATCGAGGCCAACCCTGAAAAGGTCGCCGCCCTCGAACGAATGGGTCCAATTCGGGACCTCAAAGGGGTGCAGAAGGTGTTGGGGTGCCTTGCCGCCCTGAGCCGCTTCATCTCGAGGCTCGGTGAGAAGGGCCTGCCCCTCTACCGGCTGCTCAAGAAGCACGAGCGCTTCTCTTGGACCGCCGAGGCCCAGGAAGCGCTCGACAAGCTGAAGACGTCTCTGACGCACGCCCCAATCCTTACGCCGCCGCGAGACGGCGAGCCCCTCCAACTCTACGTGGCCGCAACCACCCAGGTGGTCAGCGCCGTGATCGTTGTGGAGCGCACGGAGGAAGGGCATGCCCTACCCGTGCAGAGGCCGGTCTACTACGTCAGCGAAGTCCTATCGGACACAAAGACGCGCTACCCCCAGGTCCAGAAGCTGTTGTACGCGGTAGTCCTCGCGCGGCGCAAGCTCCGCCACTACTTCGAGGCCCACCCAGTTACGGTGGTCTCTTCCTTCCCGCTAGGAGAGATCATTCGCAACCCCGACGCGGCAGGCAGAATTGCCAAGTGGTCCGTGGAGTTGATGGGCGAGACGCTCGCCTATGCTCCGCGCAAGGCCATCAAATCGCAAATCTTAGCCGACTTCGTCGCTGAGTGGACGGACACACAGCTGCCGCCCCCTCAAATTCAAGCGCAGTCTTTGGACTCGTTCTTCGACGGCTCGGTGATGAAGACAGGAGCGGGCGCGGGCCTGCTCTTCGTGTCACCCCTCGGGGAGCACATGCGCTACGCGCGGCGCCCTCCACTTCCCCGCGTCTAACAATATGGCGGAATACGAGGCCCTCCCCTCTCGCGGCCTCAAGATCGCCATTGAGTTGGGCATCAAGCGCCTCGACGTGCGAGGGGATTCGCGCAGCTCGTGATCGACCAAGTCATGAAGAACGCGAGCCGCCACGACGACAAGATGGAGGCCTACTGCAAGGCCGTGCGAGCCCTCGAAGACAAATTCTACGGCATCGAGCTCAATCATGTACCCCGCCGGTACAACGAGGAGGCAGACGAACTTGCCAAGATCGCGTCCGGGCGGATCACCGTTCCCCCGAACGTTTTCGCGCGCGACATCGCGCAGCCATCGGTCACCTTCGAGCCCTACCCCTCGGGCGACGAGCGGACCCCTCGGGGGCTCCCTCGAATCCAGCGGGTGCGGAACCCATGGAGGAGGACCCCTCGAACGAGGCGTACGTGCTCTCCCCTTCTCGAGGGGTACGGCTCCCACGAGGCTGTCGCGATGAACATCGAGCCGGCTCCCGCCCGTGCGGACGGGCGGGAGAAGTACATCGCCCGGATTGATCGAGGGGAGCTCCCCGCGGACCGGCCGCGGCCGGGCGCATCGCCAGGATGGCCAAGTCGTTCACCCTGGTCGACGGTGAGCTGTACAAGCGCGCCGCGTCAGGCATCCTCCAGCGATGCATACCCATTCCCGAGGGGCGCGAGCTCCTACGGGACATCCACGCGGGGATCTGTGGCCACCACGCCGCGCCGCGCACCCTCGTCGGCAACGCGTTCCGCCAAGGCTTCTATTGGCCTACCGCGGTCGCGGACGCCAACGAAATCGTGCGCACTTGCGAAGGGTGCCGCCTCTACGCCCGCAAGACCAACCTGCCCGCTCACGCCTTACAAACAATCCCCGTCACATGGCCGTTCGCCGTGTGGGGGTTGGACATCGTCGGGCCCCTGCGGAAGGCGCCCGGGGGCTTCACCCACCTGCTCGTCGCAATCGACAAGTTCTCCAAGTGGGTGGAGGTGCGCCCCATTACGAATTTGAGGGCCGAGCAGGCAGTTACGTTCTTCACCGACATCGTCTACCGCTTCGGAGTGCCAAACTCCATCATCACAGACAACGGGTCCCAGTTCACGGGCCGGAAGTTCTTGGAGTTCTGCGACAAGTTCCACATCCGAGTGGACTGGGCAGCTGTGGCGCACCCGCAGACTAACGGCCAAGTGGAACGTGCCAACGGCATGATTCTACAAGGCCTCAAACCCAGAATTTTCGACCAGCTCAACAAATCTGGCCGAAAATGGCTCCAAGAACTGCCAGCAGTCGTGTGGAGCCTAAGGACTACCCCAAGCAGAGCCACCGGGTTCACCCCGTTTTTCCTAGTCCATGGCGCGGAGGCCATCCTCCCCACGGATCTGGAATACGGCTCACCCAAAGTTCGGGGCTACAACGAGGACGCTAACCGCCGAGCCCGCGAGGACTCACCGGATCGCCTAGACGAAGTACGCCTTGTGGCGTTGATGCACTCCGCAAGGTATCAACGGTCCCTACGACGCTACCAAGCGCGCAAGATACGTCGGAGGGATTTCGCCGAGGGGGATTTGGTCCTAAGGCTACGCCAAGACAACCGAGGGCGCCACAAGCTATCGCCCCCATGGGAGGGACCCTACGTCGTGGTGAAGGTGCTCAAACCGGCACGTACAAGCTTGCCAACGAGGACGGCGAAGAACTCACCAACGCTTGGAACATCCAACAGCTACGTCGCTTCTACCCTTAGCTAGGATTTCCAAGTATTTTCCGTTGTAAAAACGCACGGCCAACGCCCCGCCTGGCGTCACCTATGTAAATACTCCGAATCCAATAAAAGGGCAACTCGGCTTTCCCCCCGAAACCCAAGTTACCCTCGGGGGCTACCGCGGGGGGCACCCCCCCCCCAAATGGTCCCATTTTTTCGTGCAAAAAACGTAATAACACGCGCTAAGTTTGTTTCCTACTTCAACCACGAGCCACGATTTGAACAGGCGTAGGCGGCACGGCGGAAGGAGCGCGCGAGCCGAGACAGCCCTACGCCGCGTGGCTACGGCCCGTCTCTCTCGCCTCCAACCCGGCGGGCCCCCGCGAAAGGCGGACTTCCCTAACTAGAATCTACTCGGGAAGAAGAAGAAGCAAAAAAAGCGCAATAAGCAAGCGATTTCATTTACAAACCGACCATGTTCACGAAACTACTTGTTTATTTACAAGAGGCCACGAGGCCGAGTTCTCGATACACACAAACAAAAAAACGGGCCTAGCGCCCGGATGCTTTCGTGGTAGAGGGAGCGGCGGCGTCGGCGGCGTCCGGAAGAGGAATTCCTCGAAGGCCTCGGCGAGCGTTCCGGCGGCGTCGGCAACAAGCGCGTCCGCGCACTCCATGGCCACCTCGTCCTCGACGCCCACGGGCACGATGTAGCCTTCCGCCACCGCCTCGAGGTTGACCTCGTAGTGGGATCGCACCACTCCGAGGGCCTTCGCACGCCCGTGTGCAACGCCCGGCGCACCCGCTCCGTGACGTGGCCACCGAGCGCGCGCAGCGGCCGGCCGCCGAGCCGCCGCCCGGACATCGCCTTCCTCGACGACGTGACGGTCTCGAGGGCCGCGTCCCGCCGCCCTCCGGCAGCCTCTGCTCGGAGGAGTTGTAGGAGGCCTCGCGGGGCCTCGGCCCGCCCACCGCCGTGCCCCAAAGCCGTGCGCGCGCACGGAAGCGACAAGACGACAAGAAATCGAAAGGGGGAAACGAACACTCTAAAAGCAAAAACTAACAAGCGAGGGTCGACAAGAACTTACCCTCGACTTGCCTCTTCTCCGCATCGAGGTCGCGGCGCGCGGACTCGAGCGCCGGCCTCGAGATGTCGGACGGTCTCGCCTTGCTCGACGAGGGCCATCTCTTGGGCGGCATTGCCGATGCCGAGCGCCAACGCCTCATCCTCAACCTCGGAGAATGCGGCGTTCCGCTCCTCCGGTGACTTCCTCCGCCGCCCTCGCGCGCGACGCGCTCCCGCTCCGGCCGCGTCCGGCGTCGCCAAGGGCGGCTCCGCTCCCCGCCGGAGCCGCCCCTCGGCCCCCCGGAGGGCGATGCGCTCTCCGCCGGAGCCGCCCCCTCGCCGGCGACGAGAGCCGCAGCCTTGACGTCGAGGGCGGCCTTCGGGTCATCCGCCCTCCCCGGCGCGCCGCTCCGGCCCGCGCGCCCGCTCCTCGCCCCCGGCGCCCGCCGCGCCTCGCCCCCTCGAGCGACGCGCGAGCACCGGGCCTCGGCGCGAGCGGTGGCCACCTCCGCCTCCCGTGTGGCGGCCGGCCGTCCGCGTCTTCTCCGGTGTCCTCGCGCGCATTCCACGGCGCCTCGTCACGATCGACGAGGGCCGCGCGGATCCGCCCGAGACTCGGGTCACGCGCCGCGTCCCCGCCCCGAACTCTCGGGAAGCACGTCGCACCACGCCATCGCCCGGTACAACGCCCGGCCGTCCGGCGCCTCCCGAGGGCATCTGCAAGCGCGTCGTAAGCGCTGCATCGCTCCCGGAGCTGGCAGGCCTCGGCGTTCACCTGGTCGAACGCGCTGTACTTTTCGCGAGCGCGGCGCTCGAGCTCCTGGCATAACACACATCGAATCCCGTAAGCGCCAAAGTTTGAGTGCAGCACGCGAAAACGAAAAAAGGAAGGGAAACGAGCAACCGTGGCTCACCTGGAAGACGGTCCAGGCCGGGCCGCTGTGGACCCGCAGCGCTTCGTTCAACGCGCGGTTGAGCGTGGCGCCATGGCCCAGAGCTCGCCCCGCAGCTCTCGCTCCACCCGAGCTTCAGCAAACGCCGGGGGATCCTCCACGCCCCCCCCACCCGGGCGGGGGCGGCCGGCGCAGGAGGACGAGGCCTCGGCATCGTGCCCTCGGCCCCCGCCGTCATGCGACCCTCGTGCCGCCTCACGAGGGCCCCCTCCCCGGGGCTCGGGGAGTTCGCGGCCGGGCGGCCCACCGGTTCCACCCGTGCGGCGGGGAGTCATCCGAGAGCTCCACCACCTCCGCCCCGGGGACCGCCGGGCCGGGCGGAGCCACCGCGCCGCCTCCGCCGGCGCCTCCACCGCGCCTCCGCGACCACGGGCGCCCGTCGTGGCGCCGTGGCCGCCACCACCGTCCGCGCCGCCACATCCGCGGGCGCTCCCGCAGGCCGCGCCCGCTCCGCCTCCTCCGTAGTGGCCGCCACCGCGGGCGGCCACCTCCCACCGTAGCCACCGCCGCGGCTCGGCGCCTCCGTGGCGACCGGCGCCGGTCGCCCCCCGAGAACCCCCCGGCTGCGCCGCGGCGGGTTGATCCGCCGGCCGGGCCCCGAGGCCTCGGCCGGCCTTGCGAGCTCGTGCCCGCCGCCGCGCTCGTTCCCTCGGCGCGACCCCCTCGACGAGCGCCGCCGGTGGGGATCGCCGCGTCCGTCCTCGCACCTTGGCCGAGCAAGAGGAGGAACGGTCGGCACCGCCCCGTGCAATCACGAACGGAGAGTTAGAACATCTAACCACCAGCACACCAAAGCCACACGGAGGAAGGCAAGGCTACGTACCTCGCGGAGGAAAAGGCCCGCTTCCTTTTCCTCGAGGCCTCGACGGGGCCGGCGTAGCGGTCGCGCTGACGCAGCGCCTCCGATGGCGCCGCCGCACGCGCGGGCACGCCGCCCCCGTGCGCGGGCGCACCCGACGCCGCACCCCCCCCGACGGCGCCACGCGCGCGCGGGGCACGCTTGTCCGCGCGCGCGGCACGCCTCCCGACGCGCCCCTCGACGACGATGCTCGCTCGTGCGGACGCACCCCCGCCGCGCGTGCGGGCACGCTCGACGCGCGCGCGAGCACGTCCGCCGCGCGCGCCTCCGCGCGCGCGCGCCAGCACCTCCCGCGGCGCGTGCCGCCCCCGACGACGACCGCCCGGCGGCGGACGCCGACGCGCCCGCCCCGGACGAAGCCGCCCCCGACGCCGGCGCGAGATCCGGCGACGGGGCGCGGGCCGCCACCCGTCCGAGGGGCCCTCCCCCTCGGACTCTTCCTCTTCGTCCCGATCCGAGGACGAGGGCTCCTCGATGTCGGGGAGGAGAGCCCCGGCTCCTCCCGCCGCCGGTACTCGGCGGACCGTGCGTCGCGACGCGCCCGGCGCCGCCTTGCGTGCTCCCTCCCGCGCGCCGCCCGCTCCCCGCCGCCCCGCCCCGCGCCGCCCGCCGAGCGCACGGGAGTCGGGGGTGGGTGGAACGGACTTGGCGATACCGAACCGCACCAATCGCGCGCAAGAGTGACAATGGCGCGTCAAGAAATATAAACGAGAACGAGGACCAAAATAGAGTAGAAAACCACACTCACCAACGGGCCGGTGGGAAGCATCTCGATATCCCACGGGGGTCCGACCCGCGGCGCCGGCGTCCGGGTGTCGACGGCGCTCCGCGCCCGGTGAGTGCGTACGGCCGCTCCAGCGGCGGCGGGAGCATCCGCGACCTCGCCGGTCGACGGGGTTGGCCGCCCTCCGTCATCTCGAAGATGCAGAGCGGCCTCTCCATCAACGGCACGATTCGCCGGTGATGAAGGAAGGCGAGGACGCCCATCGCGTTGAGCCCTTCCCCTCGCCGCCGGCCGCAGGCGGCGAGGACGGACTCCTGGCGCGCCCGGTGGTTGGCCGTAGGCAACCCGTAGCCCCAGCGGTCCGGCCTCTCCTTGAACACCCGCCCGGTGTAGGGAGGGAGGCCGGGCTCGGCGTTGCGCGATAAAACCATCCCCGCTCCCGGCCCGGCGTTGTTCGTCGTCATGGTGCAAGGGATGTAGAAGTTCTTGAGCCGCCCCCGCGGGGCAAGCGACATCCCGCCGGCGCGCACCGCGCGGCGGGTCCCTCGGCTCCGACGTGGGCTGCGTGATCGGCTCCCCGCGGAAGAGGTGTACCCGCAGCTCCCAATTGACCGGGATCCCCGGGTACCCTTCGCGTACGCCCACGAATGTGGCCGCCCGCGAGATAGCGTTGGGGGCGAGTTGTGCGGCTCCACCCCGTAGTGGTAGCACAACGCCCGCATGAACGTGCTCGCCGGCGCGTTGAAGCCGCGCTCGTGGTAGCGGAGAAAGCTCACCACGTAACCCTCCGGCGGATTGGGCTCGTGGTGCGACGCCGGCGGCACGATCCACTCCGCCGGGCGCCCTTCTTCGTTGGCCGAGAGCTGGCCGGCGGCGACCAGTTCGCCCAGGGCGAGCCGGGTCACGGTCGACTTCTCCCAGGCGTACGGCTCCAGGACCCTGATCGGAGGCTGAGGCGGCGCCATGAGGGAGGACGAACGAGTACGAAGGTGGAGGACGAGGAAACGAGGAGAAAGCTCTAAGCAAGCGAGCCCGCGCGACGGCAAGGGTGAGACGAAGGCGAAGAGGCGGAGGACTAAAACAAGGAGGAGCCAAGGTAAAAAACCGCCGCCTACTCCTTCCCGCAGTTTTATAGGCAACCGGCGAGTTCTCCGGAGCGGACGCCCCGCCAGCATTTAACTGCAGGAATCTTTCCGTCGCGTCGGCAAGCGGGCCCCACCACGACCGCAGCAGCTCTAACACTGCAGGCGGGTCATCATTACGGCGAGACCGGCAGCAACCGAGGTGAAACCGTCACATCCGCCGGCAGCGCCGCCCACTACGCGCGCGCGCGGAGCCGCAGCGCCTAAAAAAGCGCGCCAGCGCTGCAAAACCCGCAGCCACGCCCGCAAGGCAATTAAATGCCCGGCCCCTTGCCAAGCAAGGAGAGCCCTCGAGCGAGGCGAATCCTCGGCTCGAGACAGGGGTGACCCTCGATGGGATATCAGCGTGAGAAGGTCGCCCGGGACCTGCTCGATGTAGAGCAGGCCACCGCGGGCACCCATGCCACGTAGGACCCTCGAGCGGCATGACCCCCAACTCGAAACAAGGCGACCCTCGATGGGATATCAGCGTGAGAAGGTCGCCCGGGACCTGCTCGGTGTAGAGCAGGCAGCCGCGGGCACCCATGCCACGTAGGACCCTCGAGCGGCATGACCCCCAACTCGAGACGATGTCGACCCCCTAAAGAAGGCACGCGCATAAGAGGATCGCCCAGGTCACGCTTGAAATAGAGCGACACCGAAAGCACTCATACCGCGCCATGCCACCAACCAGCACCTCGAGGGTCGGCACGCCCAGACCCCTCGACGGCCGCAAACGCGAAAAGACGGGGGCGGCCTAGGCACGGCCCCGCACGGCCTTACCGATCGAGGTTCGAAGCCCGACCCTCGACGGGTTCGAACGGGCGCCCCGGATCACGCGAGTTAGGGACGACGAGGGCACGCGCATTCGAGCCGTTCCTCGAGCCCGTCGGCTCGAGGGTGCCCCACATGTCGTGTTCGAGAGCCGGCGAGGGCGGCTAGCCGGGGGGATCCCACCGAGGGAGAGCTTCCGCGCCCTCGGTCCCTAGCGAACGGGACCGAGCCCCACCTAGCAAACCCACGCAAGCGCTTCCATGGACGTGTCTCCGGACCGCGCGGCCTACCCCTTATCGAACGGGGCATGGACGTCCACCTGAACCACCCGCTAGCGGCTCGAAGAGGAATCCGCGATTCGCGACCCGCTCGATGGGAGTCGTGGAAACCTCACCTCCCGACCCGCGGAGGGACGGCGAGGGCGTGATAAAAAACAAGTCGTCAGGCTCGACCCGATCGCCTCGAACGAGGCCAAGGCTCGGGGGCTTGACGCACGGCTACACCTCCTTGGAATTGCACCCGCCCGAGACAGTGACAGGGGAGCGTGCACCCCCGATGCCGGCTGAAATACCGCCGATGCCGGTTGGCATATGTGCCACGCCTTTCTGACCGAATTGCTCGCGGTTAACCCCTGCAGGAGAGCCCACACTCCTGCAGGGCTTCGGGGGCTAGACCCGCGGGTCCGCTAGCGCGGCCCCACGGAAAGCGTTCGCAAACAAGGAGGGAAGAACGTCCTATCAGTAGGTTCCAGCATCTGCGGGAGCCTCAATGGCAAACCCGCAGATGCTCGGGGGCTACTGTCGGGGACCGCCCTAGGGGTCCCCTCAAACGATGGGGGAACCCTCACTTAAATTCCTGCATCAAATGAACTGGGCCTAACCATGCAGGGAACTAACCATGCAGGACGTGGCCCACGCAGCAGGACTTCGGAGGCCCCGCCAAGATAGCCCGACCGCGAGACCCCTCGAGCAGGCCCCGCCTCGCCCGAGGGTACGCTCCTCCTCGAACGGGCTCCGCCCCCGCTCGAGGGGCAACCCCCTCCTCGAACGAGGTTCCGCCCCCGTTCGAGGGGCGACCCTTCCCTCGAGCGGTCCCGCCCCGCTCGAGGGCCCGCTCCCCCTCGAGCGAGGCCTCGCCTCGCTCGAGGGTTCGCTCCACCCTCGGCGGGGCCCGCCACGCTCACGGGCGCCCCGCACGCGTGCGCCGGCCCCGTACTTGGGCATTTAACGCCCCGACGCCGCGGGACGGCGCCATCATGCGCCCGGGGCTCACGCCCGGTGCCGCCGCACCAACTCCCCGGGGAGGAGCCCATCCCCGCCACCGTGGGGTGGACCGTGCGGTACGGCCGGTGTCGGTCCCATAACACCGCGCGCACGCTACGTACGACTAACGCGCCCGACCCTCGAAAGGGGGCCGGCGCACCCTCGATCCCACTTTCCCGTGACCCCGCAGGTTGGGTGAAGGGCGCTAGGCCGGTGGGCGGCCATCCCGGCCACCGTAACGCGCGCGCCGCCGTACCCACGCGCGCGGCGCACGCCCGACTCCGCGGCGCACGCCCCGAACACCTGCAGCAACCACTCCACCACCGCGAGCTCATTGGGAAGGAACGCCGTTCGCCCGCTCCCGTACCCCGTACCGGCCATCATCGACATCTCCCCTCGAAGCCTATCGGGGGCGCCATCGCCATCCGCCGCCTCCTACCCTCGAACCGCCATCGTTCGGGTACAAGGTAGGCCATCATGGCCGGATCGCGGCGAAGATCGACCGGACGGCCGCCCACTCTACACCATAGCGCGACGTGCTCCCTCACGTAGCTAGGCGGCGCGGCGTGCATGTAACTCGCCGCCCCCTTGGCCTATAAAAGGGGAGGCGAGCCCCCGCCCGCGGGGGAGGCGGAGGAGGACGAGTTCGGACGAACCCCGGAAGAACACGGCGCACTCGTGCACTCACTCTCTTATTCTCCCACAATATCTTCGGCTACTCACCGGGGACTTGGGAGCCACGCTTCCTCTCCCGCCTTGCTTGTATTTGCCCCACTACAAGCACCCCTTGCCGAGCAATATAGTGCCACGAGCGCACCACCGGCCGGACGTACGGCCCCCTCGGCGGAACCGGATAAATCCTTGTGTCATTTGTTGCTTAGCATCGACCATCGAGGGATAGACCTAGGCGTTATCTACTGGTTAGTGTCGGGACCATATTCCGCACCGACACTTTTCAACTTTTTCCATGAAATCATCGGCGTTTTGATCTTCAGGAAGTTGAATGCCAACTCGGGGAAAAGGAACTTCCTGTGCCACCCAGTTTATGTTAAAGATCACAATCTTGGTGGGAGCACATCCGTATGTGAAAGTGCATCTAGGCCCCTAAGTGTACTTTGGTGAACTGAATGACAAAACGATTAAAGGAATAATGTATTTGTCTAAGTTTGTGAGCAGATTTATATTGAAAGTCATAAGAAATTATTGGAGCATTTATTTATGAATAAATATTATATGTCTCACATTGGAAAAGACAAATTCATGGATGATTCCTTGTGCACATTGGTTAATGTCAAGCAATAAATGGACTTATATTTTGGGAAAATTTTGTGAAGATGAATACATGTCTCCAAAGAGAGTGGTGGTGCGACTAAAATAAAAAGGGGATCATTCAAAAAGAAGTTGGTAATTCTATCAAGTTAAAGTGCATGGCTTTATGTGGAAATTGAAAGAGGACATAAGGATGAGTGTAAACTTAATGGTTCCCAAAAGGAAGCTTGCATATTCGTTGTCAATCAAGAACAAACATATGAAGGAAAGTGGAACTCAAAGTGGATTGGGTAAGTGATTTTAGAGATCAACCGAGGTGTCTAGGGTGAGGGACTAAGCAATCTTTGGGGTCTTGGCCCGGCCGCCATTAGTGTTTTGCTAAGGTGAAGTTCTAGCATCCGTGGGGTCTTCAAGTATCATATCCAAGCCTTAACCGAGGGAAGCAATGCAACACATCAAAATGTTATGATTGGCAATATGGAGTGACTTAAGGATTAAAGTGTTCACTCTCATGCAATAGGGAAAATCCTAAGTCACTAGCTCAATTATGGAGTTGCTCAAGACATCGGCTATGTTAAAATTGGAATTACAAAAGTACGACAAGACTCATGATCTACAAGCTCAAGTGATATACCGGTTTTATATTTATTCTTGAGTTTTAGGTATGCCATACTATCAAGAGGAATGCAACATTAGCTCTAAGAAAAAAGATCAAAAGTGCTCATTAGTTGACCTAAGTGAGAACTAGCCTTTAGAGAGAGTGCCTGAGTAGTCTGACAAACCTCTAACCCAGCCTTTGCCATTTCAACTCGTGTTGGAGTACTTCTGAGAAGAGAGAAGGGTTTTTGGTCTCTCTCTGCCCAGGGCGGTCTAACCGCCCTAGGGGGGCGGTCTAACCGCCCCTGACAGCCCAACGGCTAGTTTTTGAAACTAACCGTTGGGAGGCAGTCTAACCTCCCTGACCAGGCGGTCTAGCCACCTTGGCCAGTGTTCTAATGGCTAGTTTTCCTTGTGAGGGGTATAAGTACCCCACATGCTCCACTTGTTGGAGCTGCTATTTCTAGGGTTGCTGAGGTGCTTCCCCTGCTGTTTTTCATAAGCCAAAGCCAAAGAAACACTCCCCAACTCTCTCTTTGTGAGATTTGCTATTCAAGCTATGTCCTTGTGTTGGGTAGAGAGTATAAGCCTTTGTGAGCTTGTGTGAGCTGAGCAAGAGCATCCCATAGCTTGAGCACTTGTGATTCGCGTCAGAAATCCTTTGAAGCATTTGTTACTCTTGGAGGTTCGCCTCCTAGATGGCTAGGCATCACCGGATAGCTCCCAAGGTTGTGGTAAGCAGCGGCAAGTTTGTAAGGGCTGCAATCTTGCCTCTTCGCGGAAAAGATCGGCTTAATGGAAACGAGGAAAGCGGTTGAAAGAGACCCGACTTGTTGTGGGAGAATTCTCTTACAAGCTCCTCAATAGAGACGTAGCAGTTCCTTTGTGGGCGGTGAACTTCGGGAAACAAATCCTCATCTCTCCTTTGTGGTTTGCCTCATTTGTTTTGATCTCTATCATATTTACTTTGCTTCCGCTCAATCTACTTGGGTGTGCTTGTCTTTGAGTGCAGGGATCATTACCCTTCTCGTGATCATCTACAGGAGCTACTCAAGAACTCAAGTTCGTGCTAGAAGTCAAGAGAAGACTTGAGTTGTTTTGCAGGTTTACTGGCTAGGGCGGTCTAACCGCCCTAGGACCCGGTCTAACCGCCCCATGTGGTTCAGCACATCAGGGGCGGTCTAACCGCCCCTGCTAGTGAAGCTCAAGTTTCCGAGGGAAAAGTTTTATTTGGTCGTCCCGCCTATTCACCCCCCCTCTAGGCGGCATCAAGGTCCTTTCAGTATGAAATCGGCCAGATATTCGCAGCAACAAATTCTTCGATAATTTCTCAGCCACCGAGAATTGTACTAGCCAAGTGAAAGGCAATTTCGCAGTTCCTGAAACCAACTGCACGATGATTATAGGAAGCGGTACAACTAGAAGTAATCTCTTCAATGGGTGAAGAAAGAGGAAAAGCTGGTCGTTCATAATTGGGAATCTTGGACATGTCTACTTTCACATAGAGCCAGTAAGAATTCCAATCTTTGGCGAAGTTTTCTTGCAACAAGGCACAATCTGAATCCACGTAAGCCCCCTTGGCGTATTATATCTGTGTGTGTTGAAAGTACAACAACTATAGTGCGATTTGTAGTATTGGCCATTGCTAAGTTTGATGATTCCTGGCTCAGTGACCAACTCAAACAACTTCACAAACACATCAACACTAAAATTACATCTGAAGGTTTTCATGATCCAGAAGAACTTTGATAACTCCAGAAATGAGTTTGGCGATAGCTGATGAATCTTTACTGAAAACTTATCCAAAATAGCAACTAACATAGGACCACAAGGAAATCTGAGTCCGCAGGTCAAGAAGTCTGGAAAAACTACAACTTCACCCGGTGCGGGAGTAGGAACTTGCTAGTCGAGAGGGGAACGACCATCACTAGCAGGAAAATAACCAGCAGCCTCATACTCCCGAATCATGTTTGTAGTGACCTTGGTTTCACCAAAAACAAACATGGCAGGCATGGACTTTGACCGTCTTGCTGCAACAACATCCCTAGGGTCAGCCTCAACATCTCCGAGATCTTCTCCTTCCGATCTGATTTCTCCTTCTTCACAAGTTTCCGAGTCACGGGCACTCGCATTGCCTAAGTCACTTTCCCGAACATGAATGTCCTCAGATCCATGAACTTCATCTCTGTTCGGCGACAAGCCGGCAGCAGCTAGCTCTTCGGAGGTCATTGGTCTTGTAGTACCTTTTGTTGGAGCCACCTAGTTGAAAGTTGCGAAAATATGAACATCGATACGAAATTTCAAAATAATAGGAACTACACTTTGCAGAAAATAAAAGTTCAAGGAGGATCTGAAAATACCTTGTGATGCAAGAGAAGAACCCGAACCTCGCGTAGACGAAAACGTGAGTACCTTCAGCTAAGATTCTCGAAAATCTTTAGGGAAACCGAGGAAATGGTGAAAATTTTCTACGGCGCAGGCTCACTATTTATAGGGGGTAGTTTCAAGAAACTGCCTTGATTCGACCGTTGCGAGATTTTCGGAGGATGCGTGTACACTCCAACGTTCCGAGGGTGACATTTTTTACCAAAGTTCAAAGGTTTTCGTGGAAACGGATCGTCAAAGTCAACCCACTTCCCCGAGGGGCTAGTATTGGGGAACTCGGTAAAACCCTAACACGCAAGAAACGTCGGATTATTGAAACTCATGAAACAGGTTCACAAAAGATCAGTGGAAAGGGGTGACATGAAGAATCCCAATGGGTTTCGGTTGTTTCACAAGTTTCTAAACAAACGTGAAAGTAATGGATGGACTAGGCCCTTGTACTCGAACTTTTAACCTATTACAGAATGTATGATACTCACGGGAGTCTGGAATCAGGAAATTGCGGAAGTCTGGAATCGGGAAATCGCGGAAGTCTGGAATGAGGAAGTCGCCGAAATCTGGAATCATGATCTTGTGATGCTCTGGAATCACAAACCTGCAAAATTCGGGAGTCATGATGTGCAGATATCTTCATGAATGGAGGATCCGAGAATCAGGAAGAAGCCAAGTCAATGACGCTACCACAAAAGTCCATGTTTGACGTGTGAACTAGTGGTAGGCTTGTAAATATATGAAATCAGCCCCGCAAATCACGGGATGTAAAAGACATTCATGTATATGTTCACACTAGGAATATTTTCTAAATTCGAGGGTATTTTCGGAATGTAAAAGTCCCTTCGTCTTCCTATAAAAGGGGGTGCGAGGGCACGTGTAAAGGGGTTCACAACTTTTGAGGGCCTGTTTGGCAGGGCTCCGGCTCCTCCAAAAATGGCTCTGGCTCTGGCTCCTTCGGTGGAGCGGCTTTTCTGATGGAGTTGAAGCCGTTTTGGAAAACGTCTGGCAAAACGGCTCCACCTGTTGGATTCAGGCGTAAAATGTCTAAATTGCCCTTTTTGGTTTTTTTCTTTTGTCCCTTTCCTTTTTTCCTTTTTTTCCTTTTTTCTCTTTTTTCTTGTCCTATTACTTTTTTCCCTCCTTTCCTTATCTATTCACCTTCCTCCCTCCTCTCCTTATCCGCTCCCACCACCCTCACGGGCTCCTGCCGCCTGAGCCCCCGACGCCTCCGTCGGCCCTGCACCCCCGCCCCCGCCGGTGCTGCCCGCGTGCCCCGCCGCGTCGTCACCGCCCCCGCCAACGCCCGCTAGTGCCCCGCTCTGCCGCGCCCCTCCACCGCCCGTTGCGGCCCGCCCCACCGTGTCACGCCTCGCCCGCCGGTGCCCCACCGCGCCCCGCCTCCGCTAGTTGGTGCCCCGCCGCGTCCTGCCTCCGCCCCGCTGTGCCTTCGCCCCACCGTGTCTCTGCCTCCAACTGTCGTGTGTCGCCCCGCCTCTGCCCCGCCGCTCCTCCACCTCTATTTGTCACGCCTCGCCCCGCTCCACCTCCGCTTCGCACTGCCGGGGGCAACACAGTAAAGGGGAGGTGGAGCCGGATGGAGCCACGTTTTCGTGGTTCCACCTCCCTAGTGGAAGCCCCTTGCGGCTCCAGCACCGGCTTCACCCCCGGAGCCGCCGTGCTCCAGACCGTTTGGCAGGGCTCCGCGTGGAGCCGGAGCTCTTTTTGGATCCCTGCCAAATAGGGCCTGAGGCGAGCACTGGCTTTCGGAGATTCTTAGTCTCCCTTTCGTAACTCTTGAGCACTTGTCCCTACTCTTGTGTTTGGGGACTCTCGGATTTTTCGGACCCCCAACAATATACAACATATGATTCTAGTTGTAAGGAAAATATTATATTGAAACTAACCAAAAACTAAAGAAATTTCTCTCCAAAAGTTTTATCATATTCTTCACACTAGATAGGTGAGGCTTCATTGAATCCACGCCCACGAAAGAGGTATGACATGGAGAGTGGCCTGACAATAGCTCCTTAACTAGTACTTTGAAACTCGACGAATTAAAAGTTATTCATCATTTTTATTCCGAATGTTTGACCCAAACCTTGCCCAAAACAACTCTTTTAGGGCTTGTTTGGGAATTAGTGGAATGAAGGGGAATGAAGGGCATTGAGGTGGAGAAATTTCCATTATAACTCAAAATTTTTCAAAATCCCCTTCAATACTCTTCCATCCACTTGAATCCTCCATTTTCCAAACAAGCCCTTACCAAATTGGAGGGAGTAGGGTTTCAGGAGTATACAGTACTGTTGGAAAGAAGTATTTCGATTTTTTTTCTTTTTTGGTGTGCGGTGTAGATCTGCAGGCCAGGCACAGTTAATAAGGGCCTCCGCGCATTGAAGGATATATCTCGATGTCTTAAATGAGGTGGAAATCAAGGGGCAGCTACGTCAGATCGATGAGTGTGTGCAGAGCATGAATGGTTGGCTGTTTATATCTGATCAACAGCTACGTCTCGCCCGGATGCATGTCGACTTTCAGGGACCACCGCGCCGCGCCGAAATGAATGTGAGGCCATAAAGATGTCTTCTAGTGCTTGTGAGTGGCTGATTCAGCTTCTAGCATGCCTACCCTGTCTCTTGCTAGCTTACCTATCCCCTCGGTGCATGCTGAGATCTATGCATCAACATCGGCAGGAAGGACTTGGTATTATGGATATTTATATTTGTTATATGTGTTATATTTATGTATGGAAATTTTGTTTTCTGAAAAAGATTGTACATGATAGGTAAATTATCCATGGAATCTCAAAGAAGTACAAAGGTAAAATTTTCTATCCCAATTTAGTTCTTTTCACCATGGTGGCATGGTCCATCCATATTTAATCTTATTAGCAACTATGCCTGTGTGTTGCAACAGGAAAAAAATATTATTTGTCTTGTCCGTTATCCGCTCTGACCACACCATCGCCCCACGCGTTCCTCCTCAACCACGATGTCATCCCCGTCGTCCGTTGTGCCTGCACTACCCTAATCAACTCTATCATCGTCCACACCTACCAAACCTCAATGTCATTTTCCACAGCCTCATCACTGTGTGCACAACCTTGCCTTCTCTGACCATGTTGTCGTTCCAATTGTGCACGTGCCGCCCCGACCTGGCTTGCCATCATCCGTCCCAATTGCATCGTCATCCTCGCCTCCCAACCTCACCGTGTCTCCCATCGTGTTGTCACCCAGTTGGTGTTGGAATTATTATTATTATTTTGCCTAATGGGGCTGTTTTTGAAGCTCTTAACCGATTGGAATGTAAATGTACTAACAATCAAACCCAATATGAGACTTTCTTGTTTGGTTTGCAAATTTTACATGATATAGGTGTAGAACATGTCGAAGCTTATGGTGATCCTTTACTGGTGGTGCAGCAAGTATCCAATGTATGCCAATGTCTAAATGGTTCTTTAAACGCTTATCTTGATAAATGTTTAGACATCATATCTGAAGGACCAATACGGCGAACCAGAGATGGAGGGAAGTGAATGTGGGCCGATAAAAATTCTTCTCGAAGGAGATGGAGACTCCAACAAGACGAACACGACTTCCAACACACGTCTCCGACTCACTACCCAAGTTGGCCGAGCCCACGTAGCCACTGAAGTGCTACTGGACCTAAAGAACCAACAAACAACCTTCTGAGACAAAACACACCAACACACACAGCGGAAACTTGCACGGCTTGCTGCCTGTGCTGCACCGGTCAGAACGATGGCCTGCGCCGGTCAGACTGGTGGACAGCACCGGTCAGGCCGGTGGCTACAACAGCAACACAACAAGCGTTCCAGAAAGCCTCAGTGCCTTCTCTAGTCCCTAGAACAAAAACACCCCGAAACACAACCTGCATGGAAGAAAAACCCTACACAAAACCTAAAAAAACAACTCCAAACAGACCAAGAACCGACCAGCAGCACTAAGACCCAAAGACACACGAGTCAAGCAGTTCACCCGAGGCAAATCCCACAAGTGGCTTGCACCGGTCAGACCGGTCAAGAGCACCGATCACACCGGTGTAACCTGGGCAGCTCGGGATGAACAGCACCCGCGGGTCAACTCCCCCAAATCTAATCTTCGATCTCCCGAATTGCTCCACGGACTTGAACAAGACTTTGGGGATAGTAGGAACACCTCATGAGGAGTACGTAGCCATGTTTAATCCCACCAAAACTTGTCAAATCAAGAGGAATGGAAGAAATCCCGCCAAGAACTCCTCTAATACTAGAACACCGAGAACCCCAAAATCGAGCCCCTTAACTCACAGATTTGGGAGGGGAATCAAAGAAAAAAGAACCACGAAGGTTTCCCACATATTTCCCCCATCAAATCCCCAAGAGCAATGTCCCGAAAACACACCAAGAAAACCACCAAAAGAGGGCGCCGAAAATCACCACCAAGAACAAACGGGAACAACACAACAAAGCCTTGAGGAACCACGCCGAATCATCTATACATACCAGGGAGGTTCTTACAAGGTCTAGCTCGCCGCCCGATCATCTAACCCTCTCACAAAAACTCACCCTGAAGCTCCCAAGCTAGTCCTATGGAAATCCTAAGAAAATAGAAAGGGAAAATAGGAAAGCAAATGAACTATGTTTCCAAGAGATGGCTGCTATCCTCTCACCTCATGGGTTATATGGAGGCAACCGAAAGTCTAAAATACCCTTTCCTAATAACTAAGGATACAAGCCCCTCAAGGGCGGTTTTGGAAGATTTGAAGCTTTCTCCATCGGACGGATGCCCGGCGACCGCACCCTGCGTAGCCTCGACGCAAGGCATACGATCCCGACGCGTGTCCTTCGCTTCGAAGTCTCCGGACTACGTCGTCGCACACCGGTAAGACCGGTGCTCCCCACCGGTCGGACCGGTACCCACCGGTTTGGCGCTGCTGCAGCTCCGTCTTCGGTTCTTCGGTCTTGGCTTTATGGATCAACCAAGGAACCCAGTGGTTTTCTGGTGAACTACCGGGAACCCCCGCGAACTCGGTGTAGCCTCCGCCAATCTCCACTCATGACTTTGCTCCCACGTAGTCCTGGCTCGACCTTGGTTTTGAGGCTCAACCAAGAAACCGTACACGACTTCATCTTGTTGTTCATGCCACCATGCGGCCCGCACTTCACCCCGCTGGCCACTGGGTCCCTCGAAAGAAGCCTACTTGTCTTCTCCACACCTGGAGGCCTCACCGGTAATGACCTTTCGCACTTGTTCTTCACCTGCACCAACACCAGTCAAGACGCAAGCTGCACCTACAATACTTAGCCAAGAATCAGTCCACACAACGTTGTCAACCACTCATCACACCAGGAAGCGACCATCCACCGGTCCTCGAACCACACATGGTCCTCAATCTCTCCCTTGATGAGTGCATTGACAACACCCACATAAAGTAACAAGAGAGAAAAGAAAAAAGAAACAAACGAATAAAAAGAAACCCCAACAAGCGATCGAAAGCCAAACAAAGGCAAAGAGCAAGATCACTTGAAGAAGGCAAGTCTCGGAAACCACAAAGAGCTCCCCCTGCACACATGCAAGCTCCCCCTGAACTAAAGCAACTCCCCTAGACGAATGCATGCAAAATACCACTTGTAACATGGCAGCTGCAACAACTCAGCTCTCACCGGTCAGACCAGTGAACACCACCAGTCAGACCGGTGTGCAACATGTGAACAGAACCAGCACTCTGTCCGGTCAGACCGGTGACCTCGACCGGTCAGATCGGTGCACAACAGAGCCCAGAAATGGCTCGAAACCACCTGAAAACCTTCTAAATGCATCCAGCAAGTCATTTAAAGCTCAAACTTCTCCCCCTTGTTGGCAATGCATGAATCGAGCCAAAAATGCAAAACTTTCAAAGCAGAGCTTCTCAAATAGACAAAATTCAACATAGGATGCTACAAATGTCCAAATGAGCAAGTTAAATACTCTATAGCTTCGTATTGACATCAACTACAAGATCACCAAGTTTCACAACCATTGGAGGAAGCTAAGATGGATTTGGGCAATTTTGCGAAAAACTTACCTCTCATGAGCAAAGTCCTAAACATGATCAAAACATGTCAAAATGGCAAAGCCACACAAACTTCATGCTGGACAACCATTGTAAACATAAGACCATCACAAACACCCACAAGCACCTCATGTCATGTCAAAGCCACCGAGCCGTGTGTCTACTTCTATATATGAGACTTCTCATTGGTAGACATCATGCAACGATTTAGCGCCCAAAGCAAATTAAATTTAGCACATATGACATGGGAGCACATTTAACAAGAATTTTACATTTCATTTTCAGATTCATATTTGGTACATGAAATGTCTTTGCGACAAAAAGGAACTTATGCCCCTCCACAAGATAAAACAAGAGGGCTAAACATTCATGATGGAAAATGAGCCTTTGGCCCCATATGATCAATAAACTAGCTATCCAACCACAAATTAAGCATAACCAAGCCACTAAAACATGTCATGATCATATAAAGCCATTTACACATGAGAGGGCATATATGTGACATTTTTCAAAAACATAGCCATCAACCATGGTTTATAAATCAAGATCATCAAGAGCTAAGCCAAACTAACCATAGCATACCAACAAGCTCACGAAGACGTAAATAGCATTCCATGGTGAACAATGTATATAGGAGAAGCTTTTCCTATCCAATGCATATGATACAAAATGCATGCAATCTAAGATACAACGATGCCTATACATCATGTTACATATGTCATGCCAAATGCAAGAAATGCACAAAAGAAAGCTAACATATGCTACAAAGGAGCTCCCACACACAGCTCACAAACGACCGGCTCCTCGAGGGGAGGCAAAAAGGGCTCGACACCACCAGCAAAAGAGCAAAGGAGCGCAAAACTCACAAGCTCCCCCTAAACTCATGCATTAAGGCCAAAGAGCATACAAAGCTCACCTTACACACATGAGATAGGGCAAAGAGCAAAATAAACCAAGTGGCTTGACCAAGGCCACACACTTGAAGGTCACAAATTCACTTACCTTTATCATTTCTTCATAAGTCACTTATCCTTGTCCACCATCCCTGAAAGTGATGTACCTCCATGTCACCACCGGGGTATGAAGCCGGAGCACCACCCCCGATATCTGCCAAATGTCCTCTGGGCCATCCACCTGCAACTCAAAACCAAGAGCGAGAGCGAGCAAACGACTCAACACTGGGATAGTTCCAAAAGTGGCAAACCAGTGTCGGGCCACTTCCTCGAAAGTAGGGTTAGCAACATTCATCCTACCATGCCTATCAATATAGCGATCCATCCTGTCACTGGTTTGATCACGAGGTACAACGAAAGGGAAGCGTGGTCTATAGCCCTTCTGAGACTCAAAACTGCGTCCTCTCCCAAGCTCGTATTGATCACGAGGTGGAGAACGTCCAGCAAACTCAACACCACCATGGTAACCATTATGAGGGAACCACCCCTCACTAACAGAGGAGGACCAAAACCAGGAAAAGAAAACCGTGGACCGTCCTTCCTTTCCAACTCCAAGCTACGACCCCTCTCATCCCTGTATTGAGCACGAGGGGGAGAGCGCCTAGCAAACTGACTATCGACAAACTCTCCAGACCAACCACTAGAAGCACGACCTCCTGAACCAAACTTAGCATCTGTATGAGCACGAAACCCAAACTGCTGCCTGTCTAGGCCTGCACTGGTCTGACCGGTGCCTCTCACCGGTCTGACCGATGTATCCCGGCAAGCAGCACCAACAGCCTTTCGCTCTCCCCAAGCTGGAACTATCCTCACACTCGCCTTGGCCCTGAGCAACTGCACACGAGGCTCAGGCACATCATGAGAAGGGTGGTACTTGTCCTTGTTTGCCCACTCCTTAGCTATTCTCGCCTCTCTCCTTCTCTTAGAGCAAAACTCTTCCTTGTGACCATCCTTTCCACAAAACTCACAATGGAAACGGATTGATCTGGGCTTAGGCTTAGGGTGAGGCTCTTCACAAGGCTTCTCACTTGGTTTCTTGCTTGTTTTCTCTCTCGGTTCAAGCAACTGGTTTGGCTTGGGAGAAAACTTATCTTTGGGTGTGGATTGTGTTGGAACTGAAGCATTCCCAAATTTCCCTTCTCTCTCACAACTGCTCTCACCAGACTTATCAAATCCCAAAGCCCAACCATCAAAGAGCTTACAACTCGCAATCATCATACCAAGCTGAGGTTCCTGACTAAACAACCAACTCAGCACTTCACGCAACTTATTGTTCTCATCCTGTGAATGGTTAACACATTGTGCAAGTTCCAGATTCTTCATAGCATGCAACTCACACGTAGAACAAGAAGTAGGAATAGGCACTTTCAAATCAGCGTCAAGCAAAACAATGTGAGAACGAAGCTCAACAATTTTCTCATGCAAACTAGGGCAGGAAGTACAAGCACCAAGCAAAGTAGGTCTAGATTGTAGCTCAGCCAACTCAACCCTAAGCACATCTAGTTTCGCACACTTGGAGGCATACTTTTCCCTAAGATCAGTCAAGTCAGCTAGGAAAATAGAGGAATCAGCACAATCAATCTCATCAGAAACAACAGGGCTATCATTAAGAGAATCAATTTCAATCTTGCTATCAAGGACTTGTGTTTGTAGCTCAACCACTCTAGTCCTAGCATCCTCGAGTAAATATCTAAGCTCCTTCCTAAGCTTCTTAGCCAATCTAAGCATGTGATTGCGATTATCAAGCAAGTCAACCAACTCCTCATTCTCCTTGCGCAAAGAAGAGAGCTCATCACATACCTCATCCTCAGAATCTATGTTCGAGGCGTCTTTTTGGCTTCTCTTGCTGCTGGAGCTGCGAGCCATGCCGCAGAAATCGTCCTTGAGGCTTAGGCCCGTGACACAAAGGCCGTTGAGATACTTGTCGATGTTCTTCTTTATCTTCTTCTTGTCATCCTCTTTGTCTTCATCACTCGAGCTTGAAGACGTGTCCTCGGAGTCGGACTCAATGTCGCTCGATCTCTTCATCTTCTCTCGAGCCCGTGTCTTCTTCCCATGTCCATGATCCTTCTTATTGGATTTCTTTCTCTTGTCCTTGAACTTGTGCTTGTCATGGCTGTTCACCTTCGGACACTCGGCGAAATAGTATCCAACCTTGCCGCACTTGAAGCATGTCCTCGTGTTCCTCCTCATGTTCACCCGGTTCTTGTGCAGCCTCTCGAACCGCCTCATCAGGAGCACCAACTCATCCTCTCCAAGCACGTCGAACTCCTCATCTAGCATAGACATCAAAGAGGACAAAGAGAACGTCCTGGTGGATGGGTTAGTGTTAGCCTTTCCTTTCGAACAACCGATGAGGGCAAGACTGTGAGAGTCAGTCGGGCCCTCGAGCTTGGCTGTCATGCCCCTATCCACCTGAACCGACTTGAGCTTCGAGAACAGCTCGTTCACTGTCAGAGTCTCATACATCTCCGACTCCACAATAGCCTCGAACTTTCCGCCCCAAACCGTACGATTTAAAGAGTGTAAGAGCTTGACAGCTCTATCATGATCATCGTACGGGAGCATGTCCACATTGGCCCTTACGTTGTTCACAACCACCGTGAACCTCTGAAACAGGGCATCGATGGACTCACCGGGGAGATGAGTGAAGTTCTCGTACTCGTTCGGTAAGTCGCATACATCCAAGCCCGAACCCCGGGCATTCCCAACATGACCTTCCTTCAACACCGACTAAATTCTACAAGCCAAGTGCTCGGTGTGCACCCAATCGAACTCAGGCTGACACAAAGCACGAAACAAGTAGTCGACCGCCTTATTGTTGGCGTCGAATCTGTCCCTCGACCCTGGAGCGAGGAAGTCCATCAGCTGGACATAACCCGTGTCCACTGTGACATCCCAAAGGATCTGACCCTTTCCACGGACAAACGTCGCCATCCTCTTACTCCACATCTGGTAGTTCATGCCATCGAAGTGTGGAAGACCCGAACCCTGTTCCTGGTACACCATCCTTGGATCTTAGACTAGTTAGAGTCAATCAAGACCCGTAACTGGCTCTGACACCACTTGAAGGACCGATACAGCGAACCAGAGAGGGGGGAGTGAATGGGAGCCGATAAAAATTCTTCTCGAAGGAGATGGAGACTCCAACAAGATGAACACGACTTCCAACACACGTCTCCGACTCACTACCCAAGTTGGCCTAGCCACGCAGCCACTAAAGTGCTACTGGACCTAGGAACCAACAAACAACCTTCCGATCCAAAACACACCAACACACACAGCGGAAACTTGCACGACTTGCTGCCTGTGCTGCACCGGTCAGACCGATGGCCTGCGCCGGTCAGACCGGTGACACCGGTCAGACCGGTGGACAGCGCCGGTCAGGCCGGTGGCTACAGCAGCCGCACAACAAGCGTTCCAGAAAGCCTCAGTGACTTCTCTAGGCCCTGGAACAAAAACACCCCCAAAACACAACCTGCACGGAAGGAAAACCCTACACAAAACCTAACAAAACAACTCCAAACAGACCAAGAACTGACCAGCAGCACCAAGACCCAAAGACACATGAGTCAAGCAGTTCACCCGAGGCAAATCCCACATGTGTCTTGCACCGGTCAGACCGGTGCAACCTGGGCAACTCGGGATGAACAACACCCGCGGGTCAACTTCCCCAAATCCAAACTTCGATCTCCTAAATCGCTCCACGGACTTGAACAAGACTTTTGGGATAGTAGGAACAACTCATGAGGAGTCCATAGCCAAGTTTAATCCCGCCAAAACTTGTCAACTCAAGAGGAATCGAAGAAATACTGCCAAGAACTTTATGAGGACATGACACTCATGCATACGACCATGATTGGTGCATGCAATGGAGTAGAAGAAGTCCAACATGGGTTTCCAAGTCAACAAGGAGGTCCAAGGTTGATCCGGTTCGAGTCCCCGAGGTAGAGGCCAAAAGCAATTCAAGTTCGAGTCCAGTTCGGAGTCCAGGAGCAGTGCGCAATAAAACCGACGCCCAGGTCGCATACGGAGTCAGTTTTGGACGTTCTATATATGGTTGGAAGCAGAATTTCATAGAGCTTCCAATGGCACTGGTCTCATGCCAAAATTCGTTCCGAGTCAACGGAAATCGTCGAAACAAGTTGACGTCCATAATCTGCCAAAGTGCTGCGTCGACAGTTTGGTTGGGCCTTAGGCCCAAGTTCAGGACGCCCCTCCTAGGTCGCCCCAAACCCTAGGAAGCCCCCCTCTTCTTATACTCAGTAGCCGCCACCTTAGAAACTCGGGTTTTGCTTAAGTCATTCTGTCAAGAACAGTTCGCCGCTCGATCGGTTTGTGAGGCCCCAACTTGTGAGCTTAATCATTCATCTGCAATTTTGCAGATTGTGTTTCTTTCGTGTTCTTTCTTGTGTCTTTCGATTCTCAGGCAAGCATTAGCCCTCGTGGCGAGGTCAATCGTGCAATGCATGGTTGATAACCAGAGGAGAAGTGGTGCTGCGATTGCGGGGTTCTAGTCGTGTTGATTGGAAGCCGGATCGTTTGTGTGACATCTCCACTAAATCGATAGCTATCTCCACCTGACGGAAGATCGGGAACCCACGTCCCCATTAAGTGGTAATCAGAGACTCAGGTATCACCATCAGGCTTACCCTAGTTTTGAGTGTTTTCGCCTTCATCCCATAGTCCACAAAAAGCTTATAAAAAATTTCTGCTGTCCTACAACCCTAATTTTTAGCCTCGCAATTTCGTTTTCAGATTGCTTTGTTGAGTTTGTGTCCGTGTTCAAGTCTTGTTGCTGGTTTAGGTCGTGTTCATCATCATAGTTCAACCGCACCGTCGCTGTTTTGTTTCTGCCGCTAGCCCATCCACCTTTTCCAGATTACAAGTCGAGCCACCATATCACTCGACTTGCCCTCGCTAGCCGCCTTGTGTGAATTCCTGCCACGCCAGCCATAGATAGGTTGCAAACCGCCTTTGAGCCCCTCCTTGATTCATAATCTTGCAATACCTACGGCTTATACCAAGGAGGATTGTGCCCCTGCGTTCCATAGCCACCGCTGCGTTTCCTGCCGATTTGTGTCTTTTGGAAAACATAGGTTGAGTGACCTTTCATAAAACAGGCATAACTTTTCGCTCGGTGCTCCGTTTTGGCTCAAATTTTTACAGGAGCTTGGCAACGAAAAGTTGCACATACGATTCAAAAAATTCACGTGGTTTTGGCAAACGGAAGGTAGAAGGGCGGAGCGTGTGAGTTTGGGGTTCCGATCGAGCAAGTTCATCTTGTCAGAATTTCAATCTCCTTCGAGAAGAATTTTTATCGGCTCCCATTCACTCCCCCCTCTCTGGTCGCCTAATCCATGCTTCAAGTGGTATCAGAGCCGGTTCGGGTCTTTGTTGACTCTAACCAGTCTAAGATCCAAGGATGGCGTACCAGGAACGGGGTTCGGGTCCTCCACACTTCAATGGCAAGAACTACCTGATGTGGAGTAAGCAGATGGGAGCGTTCCTTCGCGGAAAGGGTCAGATCCTTTGGGATGTCACGGTGGACACAGGCTATGTCTAGCCGATGGACTTCATTGCTCCAGGATCGAGGGATAGGTTCAACGCCAACAATAAGGCGGTCGACTACTTGTTTCGTGCTTTGTGTCAGCCTGAGTTCGATCGGGTGCACACCGAGCACTTAGCTTGTAGAATTTGGACGGTGCTGAAGGAGGGTCATGTTCGGAATGCCCAGGTTCAGGCACGGATGTATGCAACCTACAGGAGAGAGTACGAGAACTTCAATCATCTCCCCGGTGAGTCCATCGATGCCTTGTTTTAGAGGTTCACGGTGTTGTGAACAACATGAGGGCCAATGTGGACGTGCTCCTGTACCATGATCATGATAGAGCTATCAAGCTCTTACACTTTTTGGATCATACAATATGGGGCGGAAAGTTCGAAGCCATTGTGGAGTCGGAGAAGTATGACACTGTGACGGTGAATGAGCTGTTCTCGAATCTCAAGTCGGCGGAGGTGGATAGGGGCATGACTGCCAAGTTCGAGGGTCCGACTGATTCCCATAGTCTCGCCCTCGTTGGTGGTTCGAAAGGAAAGGCTAACTCTAACCCATCCACCAGGATGTTCTCTTTGTCCTCTTTGATGTCTATGCCAGATGAGGAGTTCGACGTGGTTGGAGAGGACGAGCTGGCGCTCCTGACGAGGCGGTTCGAGAAGCTGCACGAGAAACGAGTGAACATGAGGAGTAACACGAGGACATGCTTCCCGTGCGGCAAGCCTGAACACTTCGTCGCCGACTGCCCGGAGAAGGTCGAGAACAAGGATGGCTACAAGCACAAGTCGAGGAACGATGGCAAGTATCTGTCGAGGCACGACCATAAGAGCAAGTACAAGAACAAGCAAAAGGACGAGCGACGATCGAAGAAGAAGGAGAGCCGAGGCAAGGCCCAAGCGATGCTTAGAGCGAGCGACGTCGACTCTAGTTCCGCGTACTCCACCTTGAGCTCGATCAGTAGTGAAGATGAAGGTGATCGTCGCAAGAACAAGAAGTCATCCAAGAACCTGAGAGGGCTGAGCTGCTTCACTAGAGACGGCTTCTGCACCATGGCGCTGAGCTCCGGCAGCAAGAAGAGCGAACAAAGCCACTCGGATTCTGAGTCCGACGACGAGGTGCGTGATGAGCTTCCCTTCTTGCGCCAGGAGAATGAACAGCTTGGTACTTTGCTTGATAATCGTGATGACATGCTTAGAGAGGCAAAGAAAATGAGAAAAAAGCTTAGGGCTTCACTCGAGGATGCTAGGACTAGAGTGGCTGAGCTAGAAACACAGGTTCTTGATAGCAAGCTTGAGATTGATTCCCTTAAGGCTAGTCCTATTGTTTTTGATGAGGTTGATTGTGCTGATTGCTCCACCTTTCTTGCTGATCATGCTTTGTTCAAGGAAAAGCATGCCTCCATGTGTGAGGAACTAGATGTGCTTAAAGTTGAAGTGGCTGAGCTTAAATCTAGATCTGCTTTGCTAGATGCTTGCACTTCTTGCCCTATTTTGCTTGCTAAGATTGATGAGATGCATGCTTACACTAGTTCTCTTGAGGCTAAATTGAAGGAACCCATGACTACATCATGCTCTCCCTGTGAAATGCATGCTTTGAAAAAATTGGAACTTGCACATTTTGTTGATCGTTTGCAGGATGAGAATGATGAGCTAAGAAAGTTGATGGGTTGGTTGTCTGGTCATGAGCCTCAGTTGAGGATGATGATCGAGGCATTTAAGAGGCAGGATGGTGAGGGACTTGGGGCAAACAAGGTTGGTGAGGGAAGTGGAGAGAATATCCCAGAGCCACCAAAAACCCACCACAAGAATGATTTCCTCCCAAAACCTAACCATCTTAAGAACCGACTAGACACAACCCCAGCTCCACCCTTGTTTCCTACACCCACAAATGATCTCCAAAAGCCTATCAAGTTTGTGAGCACTTCAGGGAAAGTGTTCTTTGGGAAAGAAAGTGAGAAGGCTAGTGAGGGGAAACCGGTGAAGAAATTGAGTGGAGAGAAACCAAGTGAGCAGCCTGAATCCAAGCCTAAACCTAAACTTGTGAGGTTCCATTGTGGCTATTGTGGGAAAGAGGGTCACAAGGATGAGTTTTGCTTCAAGTGGAAGCGGGAAGAAAGGATGGGAAAGGAGTGCGAGAACAAGGATAGGTACAACCCTTCCCATGGTGTACCTAAGCCTCGTATGCCACTGCCCAGGGGTAAAGCTGTGGTGAGAAGTGTTCCGGCATGGGGAGATGCGAGTTCCCATAGCCGAGGAGCCGTTCTGGGGAGGGCGGTCAGACCGGCCTGGCTAGGCGGTCAGACCGGCCAGGCTAGGCGGTCGGACCGACCCTGCCCAAAGGGGGGCGGTTAGACCGGCCTGGCTAGGCGGTTCAACCGCCCCGCAGATTTCTGGGTGGACTGGTATTCGAGGTGGTGAGCCGAGAGGTTTCAGTTCTGGAGATAGTGGTGCTGGTGGTTGGTCTGGAGAGTCAGCAGGTGGTCAGTTTGCTAGGCATTCTCCCCCTCGAGTTCACTACGGGGATGGGAGGAGTCGTAGCTTTGAGAAGGAGTGGAGGGACGATCCACGAGCCTTCTTTTGTGGTTTTGGTCCTCCTCCAGGCAGCGAGGGTTGTTTCCTCAGAGTGGTTACCGAGGTGGTGTTCGTGGTGGTAGTTTTGGTAGGAAAGATGGCTTGATGTGTGCTAACCCCACTTTCGAGCAAATAGCTCGGCACTGGTTTTACTCTTTTGGTACTAACCCAGTGTTGAGTCGTTTGTTCGCTCACGTGCTCGTTTTTGAATTTCTGGTGGGATACATGAAGAACATTTGGTTGATTGACTCCGGTTACTCGAGGCATATGACCGGAGAGAGGGGGTGGTTCTCAAGTCTCGTCCCGGTGGTGACAAATAGGTATATCACTTTTGGGGACAATGGGCATGGGCGTGTGCTTTCAGAAGGTGAGATCAAAGTGAGTGACAAGATTACTCTGAGGCGTGTTGCTCTTGTTCAATTGCTGGGGTACAATTTGCTTTCTGTGTCCCAGTTGTTGGATGAGGGTTTTGAGTTGTTGTTTCGGCCAGGTGGTTCTCGGATTTTGGACTCTCGAGGGGACCTTGTCTGTATGGTCGTTCCCGAGGGTCAGGTGTTTCGTGCTGATTTTTCTCAGTCTTCGGGTGTGGAGAGTTGTTTCTTGGTTGGTTCTTCGAGTGAGTTGTGGAAGTGGCATAGAAAGTTGGGTCACTTGAGCTTTGACCTTTTGTCTCGCTTGAGTAAACTCAATTTGGTCCGAGGATTGCCACGGTTGAGGCCTGAGAAAGAGTTGGTTTGTGCGCTGTGTAGGCATGCCAAGATGGTAGCCTCTTCTCACCCGCCTCTCACCGATGTGATGACTGAGCGTCCATGCGAGCTGCTCCATATGGATCTTGTTGGCCCAGCTCGTGTGCGATCTGAGGGTGGGAAGTGGTATGTCCTTGTTGTGGTGGACGACTATTCACGGTATGCGTGGGTGTTCTTTCTCGAGGATAAGGGGGAGATGTTTGGTTTTGTTCGAGATCTAGTCGTGAGGTTGAGGAACGAGAGGCACAGAGATGCCATACGAGCTATTCACAGTGATAATGGCTCTGAATTGAGAAACTCTCATTTTGAAACCTTTTGCCATGACTTGGGTCTTGAGCACCAGTTTTCGAGTCCGTATACGCCTCCCCAGAATGGTGTTGTGGAAAGGAAGAACAGGACCTTGTGCGAGATTACTCGGACGATGCTTGATGAGCATAAGACTCCGAGGAGGTATTTGGCTGAGGCGGTGAATACCGCATGCTATGTGTCAAACAGGATCTACCTCATAGTGCACAAGAAGAAAACATGCTATGAGTTGATGCATGGTCGCACACCCAAGGTGAGTCACTTGCATGTCTTTGGTTGCATGTGTTTCATTCTGAAGAAAGGCAGGAAGTTGGATAAGTTTGAGGCTAGGTTTGTCGATGGTATTTTCTTTGGTTATGCATCTCATTCTAGAGCATATCGTGTACTCAATCTTGTAACTAACCAAATCTTGGAGACTTGCGAGGTAACCTTCGACGAGACAGAGCCACGTAGTCAGCTTGTCTTTGAGTGTGCAGGTGATGACGAGCTTGGCGATGAGATCTTTGAGGAGGAGGAGCATGAACATGGAGATAATGAAGATGGCGGTGCGGTGCCCCCGGCTGAACATGTACCTACTACTTCGACTACGGTGGTGGACGAACCCTCTTCTACACCTACGACAACAAATCAAGAACAAGGAGAGGTCGTTGTTGAGGGGGAGGTAGCATCGAGGCGAGAACCTCCCCGGCGAGTACAAGTGGATCACCCGGCTTCGAGGATCATCGGCGACATGAATGAACGCACTACACCGGTCGAGGGTTCGGAACAATTCTCATTTCGCTCATGCTGCATTTGTTGCCACTTTTGAGCCCAAAGACATTGGACACGCACTATCCGATCACAATTGGGTTAATTCAATGCATGAGGATTTGGAGAACTTTGAGAGGAATCGGGTTTGGGAGTTGGTTGACCCTCCCCCGTGGTGTAAGCCGATTGGTACAAAGTGGGTGTGGAAGAACAAAGAGGGAGAGAAAGGTGAGGTTGTGAGGAACAAGTCGAGGCTTGTTGCTCAAGGGTTCGATCGAAGGAGGGGATTGACTACGACGAGACCTTTGCTTCGGTAGCCCGTTTGGAGGCGATCGGGATCCTTCTAGCCTTTTCCGTGGCTAAAGGGTTCAAGTTGCACCAAATAGATGTGAAGAGTGCTTTTCGAATGGTGTGTTGGAGGAAGAAGTGTATGTGAGGCATCCTCCGGGGTTTGAGAGTGAGAAGTACCTCCACCGGTGTACAAGTTGAGGAAGGCGCCGTATGGGTTGAAGCAGGCGCCTAGAGCTAGGTATGGTAGGTTGAGGGGGTTCGGGTTTGAGAGCGGTTTTGAGATGGGGAAGGTCGATCGACCTTGTTTTTTGCGGGGCGGGGAAGGGAGATATCCCCGATTCTGGGTGTACGTGGATGATATTGTTTTTGGTGTCTCGTCTAACTCTCTTGTTGCAAGGTTTGCGAGAGGATATGAGCGAGGGAATTTGAGATGGGCATGATGGGCGAGTTGTAGTTCTTCATTGGGCTACAAATCAAACAATTAAAGGAAGGAACATTTGTGCACCAAGATAAGTACACCAAGGACATTGTGCGGAAGTTCAAGATGGAGGATTCCAAGGCTATGACGACGCCGATGAGTACGACTACGGCTCTTGATGCGGACGAGGAAGGTGAACATGTGGACCAGAAGGAGTACCGAGCATGATCGGGTCACTCATCTACTTGACGGCGACGAGGCCGGACATCCGGTTCTCGGTATGTCCGTGCGCTCGTTTTCAAGCGTCTCCAAGGACTTCGCATCGGCAAGCGGTGAAGAGAATTTTCGGTACTTGCGTCACACTCCCGACTTCGGCTCGTGGTACTCCGCGTCCTCTTCTTTGGCGCTTCATGGTTTTTTTGACGCGGATTTTGCCGGGTGTCGGTTGGATAGGAAGTCCATTTCTAGTACTTGCCGAGCTTTGGGTTCATCTTTGGTGTCTTGGTCTTCCCGCAAACAATCGAGTGTTGCTAAATCCACTACCGAGGCCGAGTATGTTGCCGCCGCTAGTTGTTGCTCTCGGCTTCTTTGTATTTCATACACCATGAGTGACTTTGGTGAGGAGTATACCCATGTCCCACTTCAATGTGATAGCACCAGTGCCATAAGTGTTGCAAAGAACCCAGTGCTCCATTCCAAAACCAAGCACATAGAAGTGAGGTACCATTTTCTGAGAAACAACGTAGAGAAAGGAAAGATAGCTTTGATCCATGTACCCACACATGACCAACTAGTCGATATTTTCACCAAACCCTTGGATCAAGCAACTTTCACTCGTTTGCGGGGTGAACTTGGTGTGTGTTTGATTTCTTGAGTTGGGTGTGTGGGAGCTCCTTTGTAGCATATGTATAGTTTCCTTTGTGCATTTCTTGCATTTGGCATGGCATATGTAACATGATGTATAGGCATCCTTGTATCTTAGATTGCATGCATTTTGTATCATATGCATTAGATAGGAAAAGCTTCTCCTATATACATTGTTCACCATGGAATGCTATTTATGTCTTTGTGAGCTTGTTTGGTATGCTATGGTTAGTTTGGCTTAGCTCTTGATTATCTTGATGAATAATTCATGGTTGATGGCTATGTTTTTCGAAAAAAAATGTCACATATATGCTCTCTCATGCGCAAACGCCTTTACATGATCTAGACATGTTTTAGTGGCTTTACTATGCTTAATTTGAGGTTGGATGGCTAGTTTATTGATCATATGGGGCCAAAGGCTCATTTGCCATCATGAATGTTTAGCCCTCTTGCTTTATCTTGTGGAGGGGCATAAGTTCCTTTTTGTCGCAAAGACATTTCATGTACCAATTATAAATCTGAAAATGAAATGTAAACTGCTTGGAAAATATGCTCCCATGTCATATGTGCTAAATTTAATTTGCTTTGGGTGCTAAACCGTTGCATGATGCCTACCAATGAGAAGTCTCATATATAGAAGAAGGCACATGGCTCGGTGGCTTTGACATGACATGAGGTGCTTGTGGGTGTTTGTGATGGTCTTATGATTAGAATGGTGTCCTAGCATGAAGTTTGTATGGCTTTGCCATTTCGACATGTTTTGCTCATGTTTAGGTTTTTGCTTATGAGAGAGTAACTTTTCGCAAAATTACTCAAATCCTTTTTAGCCTTGTCCAATGGTTGTGAAACATGATAATCACATAGTTAAGGTCATTACGAAGTCGTAGAGTATCTAACTTGCTCATTTGGACTTGTGTATCCTCTTGTGATGAATTTTGTATATTTGAGAAGCTATATGTTGAAACTTTTCGCATTTTGCCTTGATTCATGCATTGTCAAAAAAGTGGGAGAAGTTTGTGCATGCTTTGGGCACTCCGGGAGTGTTTGGAAGGTGTTCCAATTGGTTCGGGCAATTTTTGAGCGCGTTTGGTGCGGGGCGGTCTCTTGGGGCGGCCTAACCGCCCCCGTGCGGCGGTCGCTTCTTGTGCGAGCGGTCCTAACCGCCCGTAAAGGCGGTCTAACCGCCCCGGGCCGAGTGAGCAGATTTTTGCTCTTTGTCGCATTCCTATGTTGCATTGCCTGCATTGGTTCGGGGGAGTGTGCTTTGGCTCGGGCGGAGCTTGCATATGTGCGGGGGAGCTCTTTGTGGTGTTCGAGGTTTGGTTCGGTGGTTTGCACTCTTTGTTTGAGCATGGTTTTGTCTCGGACGTGTCGAGCCGTTGCCCCGGCCTAAGGGGTCCGAGACTTGTCCTCTTCAAGTGATCTTGCTCTTCGCCTTTGGCTTTCGATCGCTTCTTGAGTTTTCTTTTTATTTGTTTCTTTTCTTTTTTCAATTCTCTTCTCGTTACTTCATGTGGGTGTTGTCAATGCACTCATCAAGGGGAAGATTGAGGACCATGTGTGGTTCGAGGACCGGTGGATGGTCGCTTCCTTGTGTGATGAGTGATTGACAACGTTGTGTGGACTAATTCTTGGCTAAGTATTGCGGGTGCGGGTTGCGGCTTGACTCGTGTTGGTGCGGGTGAAGAACAAGCGCGAAAGGTCGTTTCGGTGAGGCCTACGGTGTGTGGAGAAGACAAGTAGGCTTTGTTCGAGTGACCCGGTGGCCGGTGGGGTCAAGTGCGGGCCGCATGGTGGCATGAACAACAAGATGAAGTCGTGGACGGTTTCTTGGTAGAGCCTCAAAACCAAGGACGAGCCGGGATTACGTGGGAGCCAAGTCATGAGTGGATATTGGCGGAGGCTACACCGAGTTCGCGGGGTTTGCGGTGGTTCACCGTAAAACCACCGGGTTACTCGGTTGAGCCACAAAACCGAGGCCGAAGACTCGACGAGGAGGTGTGGCCAACCCGAGGCCGGTTCAACCGCCCGGAGGGGCGGTCGGACCGCCCGGCCGGTCGGTTGCCCGGCCGGTCGGATGGCCCGGCCGGTCTAACCGCTCGGGGGGGCGGTCCGACCGCCCGGTCGCCGGCGCCGAGATGCTTCGAAGCGGAGGACACGCGTCGGGATCGCAAGGCTTGCGTCGAGGCTAAGTAGGTTGCGGTCGCCGGCATCCGTCCGTGAAGAAAATCGAAGACTTCTAAATTCTCCCTTGAGGGGCTTGTTTCCCTAGTTTTAAGTAAGGGTAGTTTAGTCTTTTGGGTGCCTCCATATATACTCATTGAGTGGATGGATGGCAGCCAACTCTTGGAACCCTAGCTCATTTGTTTTTCCATTTTTCGTTCTCCTTTTTCCGTAGTTTTTCCTAGGACTAGTTTGAGAGCTTCATGTGAGATCTAGAGAGAGGGATGGATGTTTGGGTGGCAAGCTAGACCTTGTACGAACCTTTCATGGTATGTATAGATGGTTCGGCGTTGTTCCTCAAGGTGGTGAAGTGTTTTTCCCTTCCTTCTTTGTGGTGATTTTCGGAGCTCTTTGTTGGTGGTGTTTTGAGGACGATTTCTTAGGGTTTTTGGTGGGTGTGACTTTGCCCCCAAATCTCTCTTGAATCGGTCTCGATTTGGTGGTTTTTCGAGTTGGGCGAGTTGTTGCCCTAGAGAGGCGATTTCTTCGATTCCTCTTGATTGTGAGCGATTCGGGTCGATTCCTTTGAGGTAGAGGTTACCCGGGAGGTAACCCGCCTATTCCCGAAGTTTCGCCGCAATCCGTGGAGTGATTCGGGAGATCGGCGCGAGGAAGTTGAGGTTTGACCCGCGGGTTCGTTTTCGGAAGGGCGGTCTAACCGCCCGGAGGGGGCGGTCTAACCACCCCGGTCTTTCCGGGTCAAAGTTTTGTTTCACCGCATTTTCCTCCGTGAGTTTGTTCGCCTTGATCGGAGAAGCGTCCGGGTGAAATTTCGGGTCGTTCTCGTGCCGGTTGCTAGGAGTTCTTGTTTGGAGTTCGTTGCGGGTACGGGAGGTTAGACCGCCCCCGGTAGCCGGTCTAACCGCCCCAAGGCCCCCGGGTGGAGTTTTGGTTTTCACCAAGATTTTCTCGTAGCTAGCATGGCCCCGACCGAGAGATCTCTCGTTGGTGAAACCGTGGTGCATTTTGGTGCTCGGAAGAGGTGTTTCGAAGGATTTCTTGGTTGCCCGGTGGAGGCGGTCTAACCGCCCCCTATACCCGGTCTAACCGCCCCCTCCGGACGCCGACCCTCGAGTTGTTTCCGCTGTCGTGGGTGCGTGTGTGTTGAGGTTGCTGGTAGTGTTTGTTCCTTGGACCAGTAGCACTCCAGTGGCTACGTGGTTTTGGCAAACGGAAGGTAGAAGTGCGGAGCGTGTGAGTTTGGGGGTCCGACCGAGCGTGTTCATCTTGTCGGAGTTTCAATCTCCTTCGAGAAGAATTTTTATCGGCTCCCATTCACTCCCCCTCTCTCCCGGTCGCCTAATTGGTCCTTCGGACCATCGACGTCAACGTTAATGCCGAGTCGCCGGGTGCAATGGCGGCCCCATCCGCAGGAACGCCTCGCGAGCGACATCGAATGAGGAGCCGGCGGTGGAGACGCCCCACCGGACGTCGGCAACGGAGGAGCACCCTATGTCGAGAGCGACCCGGGGTCACACAAGAGGGCGAGGAAGGCTCCTCCGAAGCCCCGCAAGCTCGTCCTATGTGGTTTGAGAAAAGATGTTAAAGGGGCATCCAGTGATGGATCATGGTGCATGCATGGTTAGGTTAACTATATTGCCTCCCTCTAAGAATGTTTTAATGCTAAGCACTCCTCTAATTTTGAAAATAAGAAATAAAATCAGAGATATTAATGAGTTAAAATATAAATTTAGAGGAGTTTTTAAAGCATTAAAAACAAATGTAAGTCGAAAATATTTTCTGACTACTTTTATGTTGGTTTCACCGGTATTGTTTGCCTTCATTAGTTGAGAGCAAACTTTCCCCGGCTTGATCATGGGGGCATAGGTTTAGGTTCTAATTTTGGTTAGATGAGAGAGATTTTGAATGCAATAAAATTAAATGAGGCTTAGAAAAATTCTATTCTTAGAGAAACCAAGGATATGGATTTTTAAATCAACCAAAAATCATGTTTCTAGGTTCACACGAGTCCTACCACGTGCTGAATTTTACATAACATCTAGATACAAGTCGTGGCTCTACTCGTGTGTTTTTAGCATGAAAAACAAGTCAACCTTAACATCATAAAGAGGATGAAAGGTTGAGTTAGGTTCTGAATTTATTTGGTTGTGGTTTCGGAAAAGAAGCAAACAAACTCATAGGAGGGTTCATGTAAAGGGTTTATGATCAAAACAAAATATTCAACCAATAATTATGTCTCTAATATTGTTCAACCATTCTAAGTCTAATGTTTTGCGTAGTAAAATTCAAAACTGAATTATATTTTAAAAGACTTGATAAACCAGGAATCGGGTTGTCCTCCCGTAGCTTATTCTTGACTCGACGAAACGGGTTGCCTCCCTCCTAGCGCTTCGTTTATAGTCCATGGCTAGACTTCTTCACTTGATTACTTCGGATCACGGCGCTCTTTGTGGGCCTTGTAATCTTGGGTACCCACTTCCGCACCATCTTGGGCATGGGCTTGTTCTTTGGCTTAGTCATATTTTTGGTCTTCACATGCCGGCTTTGTCTTTTGGTCTTGACATATGCAACAACTTCCTTCATGTAATGGCTCGGCATCTCAAACTCCGGTCCTTCGGTCGTGATCTTCATGGTCTCCTAGTGTGATTCTTCATCTCTCCCGAATGAGTTTGAGTAGCCTTCGCCGTCTTGGGACCTTGGGGTTGTCTCGGAAATTCATCTTTGTCACCCATCGGTTGTTCGGCAAGTGTTCCCACTTGCATCTCTAGCATCTTCATCATGATGAACACTTCACATATAGAGCTTCCAACCTCCGTCACCTTGGGCATGGTCGTACCCCTCACACTCCTTGCATGTGGATCTTGCTTCGGCAGCCTTTAGGTGTTGAGTTTCTTTCTCTATCTTGATCTTCTCCATCCTCCTCTTAAGTAAACCAATATGCCACTCAAGGAATCCGGCTCCTATGTATTCATTGAAACGCTCCAAAACTCTCGCAATCGTCATGCGGATAGTTGAGACCTTGATCTTGAACGGCCTTCCAACGTCTTGAAGCTTTATGATAGGTAGATCAACGATGTCCGGGGTGCATTGCTCGCGCTCCGGTTGTGGTTGTTCTCCCATGGGTGGTGATTGAGGTTGATCTTCCTTTGGAGTTGGAGGTGGTGATTCCCTTGGAGATTCCGACGGTCCTTCAACTTTGGCTTTTGCATCTAGGGTTTCCAATCCTTTAGCTTGTGTTGCACGTCTTCTTTGCCTGTAAAGTTTTCCTGGATCATCCACAAAAAGTTTTGGGTTTCTTGGAGAGGTAGCCAACCATCTCCCGTTAGGGTTAGTAATAAAACAAAATTCTAACAAAAGAAAAATTAGGGTTAATCAAAAACTAGATTAGATTGATTTTTTCTTTTTGAGGATGATTAAACTTAAGAGATGCAAAAGAAAATCAAAAGAAAAACTGAAAAAAAGCAAAACTAGATTGGATCTTGATTGCATGTTCCCCGACAACGGCGCCAGAAAAAGGGGCTTGTTGACTGTTAATAGTTGTATCAAAGTTCGTTTAGACTTGCAAGCGGACAAGTCTCCCGTTGTAGTGAAGGGACCCTCGAGTGGTGAACCCAAAGTATCGAATCCGTGCAACAATGTGCAACGCAAGGATTCAATCTAGTAAAGCAATGTAAGCTATCTTTTGAAGAACCAAATTGCATCTAATCTAAGATATCATCAAGAAAACACATCTAATCTAAGATATCATCAAGAAAACACATCTAATCCAATCTACTAAAGAGGTAGCAAGAGAAAGCAAGAGATAACCGATCTAGAGAGTCTAGATCATGCTTATGTTGTAGCTCCAAACAAGATAGATGAAGATAGAAAAGAGAATCTCAATAAAAGCATCTTTAAACCATGGCCTCCAGTCCGATTCCGCAAACACCCGCCTTTCAGAACCCCCGTTCTATGACAACGTATTCCTATTCATGCGGGTAGTCTAGGGTGAGTTCGATAAGAACAAGTTGAAATCACTTGGTCGGTCCGGTTTGCACCTCTAGCCACCGCGGCAACAAGAGCACCCTAAGCAATCTATCTTAAGTATAGATTGGGGAAGAAGCAAAACCAAGAAGAAAACAAAATCATCGAGAAGGCACTTGATCGCTGGAAATCGGATTCACTATAAAAACTTCACCATAAATGATTACATGAACAAGATCACCACCGGGATCCTACCTTGATCTTGATCCTTGCTCCGGAGCTCCGACGTGGTCATCCATGCAAGGTTCCCACGTCGGCTAGGGAGACCCTAGACAACCAGCACGACCCTCATCTCCGAGATGGTGTCCCTCAAGCTTCTCTATTCCTCGGCAGCGGATGACGAATTGATTGATGCGTGGCTCTAGGTCAGGGGGCTATTAATATCCCGATATGCATCTAGGTCTAGGCGGGCGACTGGGCCTCGAAATGGGCTGGGCCAGCCGCCCTGGGCCGACCGGCCTGGGCCCACTTCGGCCCAGTTCATTGCCTGCTTCACCCGGTGTTGCTTCCCGAGTCTTCTATATCCTCCCCCTTCTGCATGTTGGCCCTTGTCGTCAATTTCTCTCCGAATTGGATGAATCTCCTTATCTCGCAAGATTTGGCACTTTTCTGGCTTGGTCCTCGGAGTTTGTCATCTTCTCGGGCTTGGTCCTTGGGCTTCTTGGAGTCGTGTTCACTTCATTGCTTGACTTGTACTGGGCTTCAAGGTCTTGTCATGAGGTGCTTAATGAACTTATCCCAGAAGTCTTGCTTTCAACGCTAAAACCCTGCATAAACACTAAACTCCAAAACCGACATGCACAAGTGAACATGTTATACCACGGGGGTTAGTACCAATGGATAAGATACAAAATTCATGCCAACACCAAAGGTAAACTCATGGCTAGGTTGACGGAATTTCACCATAAAAAAAACCCTACACAAAACCTAATAAAACAACTCCAAACAAACTAAGAACAGACCAACAACACCAAGACCCAAAGACACACGAGTCAAGCAGTTCACCCGAGGCAAATCCCACAATTGGCTCGCACCGTTCAGACCGGTCAAGAGCACCGGTCAAACTGGTGTAACCTGGGCAGCTCGGGATGAACAGCACCCGCGGGTCAACTCCTCCAAATCCAAACTTCGATCTCTCGAATCGCTCCACGGACTTCAAGAAGACTTTGGGGATAGTAGGAACATCTCATGAGGAGTCCATAGCAAAGATTTTGTCCACCAAAACTTTCCAAATCAAGAGGAATCGAAGCAATCCCGCCAAGAACTTCTCTAACCCTAGAACACCGAAAACCCCAAAATCGAGCCCCTTAACTCACAGATTTGGGAGGGGAATCAAAGACAAAAGAACCACGAAGGGTTCACACGACTTTCCCCCGTCAAATCCCGAAGAGAAAGGTCCCAAAAACACACCGAGAAAACCACCAAGAGAGGACTCTGAAAATCACCACCAAGAACAACCGGGAACAACACAACAAAGCCTTGAGGAACCACGTCGAATCATCTATACATACCAAGGAGGTTCATACAAGGTCTAGCTTGCCACCCGATCATCCAACCCTCTCACAAAATCTCACCATGAAGCTCTCCAGCTAGTCCTATGAAAATCCTAAGAAAATAGGAAGGGAAAATAGGAAATCAAATGAAATAGGGTTCCAAGCGTTGGCTGCCATCCTCTCTCCTCATGGGTTATATGGAGGCAACCGAATGTCTAAAATACCCTTACTTAATAACTAGGGATACAAGCCCCTCAAGGGCGGTTTTGGAAGTCTTCAGATTTTCTCCATCGAACGGATGCCCAATGACCGCACCCTGCTTAGCCTCGACGCAAGCCATGCGATCCCGACACGTGTCCTCCTCTTCGAAGATTCCGGACTGCGTGGTCGGACACCGGTCAGACCGGTGCTCCTCACCAGTCAAACCAGTACCCACCAGTCAGACCGGTCAGGCCCACCGGTCAGACCAGTCTGGAGCTGCTGCAGCACCGTCTCCGGTTCTTCGGTCTTGGCTTTGTGGATCAACCAAGGAACCAGTGGTTTTCTGGTGAACCACTGGAAACCGCGCGAACTCGATGTAGCCTCCGTCAATCGCCACTCATGACTCGGCTCCCACGTAGTCCCGGCTCGACCTTGGTTTTGAGGCTCTACCAAGAAACCGTCCATGACATCATCTTGCTGTTCATGCCACCATGCGGCCCGCACTTGACCCCGCTGGCCATCGGGTTCCTCTAACGAAGCCTACTTGTCTTCTCTACACCTGGAGGCCTCACCGGCGACGACCTTTCATGCTTGTTCTTCACCTACACCAACTCCAATCAAACCGCAACCTGCACTGCAGTACTTAGCCAAGAAATAGTCCACACAACATTGTCAATCACTCATCACACAAGGAAGCGACCATCCACTAGTCCTCGAACCACACATTGTCCTCAATCCCCCCTTGATGAGTGCATTGACAACACCCACATAAAGTAATACGAGAGAAAATGAAAAGAAAAGAAACGAATAAAAAGAAACTCCAACAAACGATCGAAAACCAAACAAAGGCAAAGGGCAAGATCACTTGAAGAAGTCAAGTCTCGGACCCCTTAGTCAAGGGCAACGGCTTGACACATCTGAGACCAAACTATGCTCAAGCAAAGAGCGCAAACCACCAAACCAAAGCTCGAAAAGCCACAACGAGCTCCCCCTGCACACATGAAAGCTCCCCCTAAACCAATGCAACTCCCCCTGGACGAATGCATGCAAAACACCACTTGAAAACAGGGCAGCTGCAACAACTCAGACCTGACCGGTCAGACCGGTGTACAACATGTGAACAGAACCAGCACTCTAACTGGTGAGACCGGTGACCCTAACCGGTCAGACCGGTGCACACAAAAGCCCAGAAATGGCTTGAAACCACCTAAAAACCTTCTAAAGGCATCAAGCAAACCATTTCAAGCTCAAACTTCTACGCCTTGTTGGCATTGCATGAATCAAGCCAAAAATGCAAAGCTTTCAACCTAGAGCTTCTCAAGTACATGAAATTCAACATAAGATACTACACATGTCCAAATGAGCAAGTTAGATACTCTATAGCTTCGTATTCACATCAACTACAAGACCACCAAGTTTCACAACCATTGGACGAAGCTAAGATGGATTTGGGCAATTTTGTGAAAAATTTACCTCTCATGAGCAAAGTCGTAAACATGATCAAACCATGTCAAAATGGCAAAGCCACACAAACTTCGTGCTAGGACAACCATTCTAATTATAAGACCATCGCAAAGACCCACAAGCACCTCATGTCATGTCAAAGCCACCGAGCCATGTGTCTACTTCTATATATGAGACTTCTCACTGGTAGACATCATGCAACAGTTTAGCACCCAAAGCAAATTAAATTTAGCACATATGACATGGGAGCAGATTTTCCAAGCATTTTACATTACATTTTCAGATTCAAAATTGGTACATGAAATGTCTTTGCGACAAAAAGGAACTTATGCCCCTCCACAAGATAAAACAAGAGGGCTAAACATTCATGATGGAAAATGAGCCTTTGGCCCCATATGATCAATAAACTAGCTATCCAACCACAAATCAAGCATAACCAAGTCACTAAAACATGTCAAGATCATATAAAGGCATTTACACATGAGAGAGCATACATGTGACAATTTTCAAAAATATAGCCATCAACCATGGATTATAAATAAAGATCATCAAGAGCTAAGCCAAACTAACCATAGCATACCAAATAATCTCACAAAGACATAAATAGTATTCCATGGTGAACAATGTGTATAGGAGAAGCTTTTCCTATCCAATGCATATGATACAAAATGCATGCAATCTAAGATACAAGGATGCCTATACATCATATCACATATGCCATGCCAAATGCAAGAAATGCACAAAGGAAACTATACATATGCTACAAAGGAGCTCCCACATACCCAACTCAAGAAATCAAACACACACCAGGCTCCCCCCGCAAACGAGTGAAAGTTGCTTGATCTAGGGGTTTGGTGAAAATATCGGCTAGTTGGTTGTTGACGGTTAATAGTTGTATCAAAGTTTGTTTAGACTTGCAAGAGGACATGTCTCCCGTCGTAGTCAAGGGACCCTTCTTCCCTCGAGTGGTGAACCCAAGGTATCGAATCTCTGTAACAAATGTGTGACGCAAAAGATGATCTAGTAAAGCCAAGTAACTTCAATCTTTGGTAAAGAGAAACCCTAATGCATCTAGATAAAGAACACAAAACTAATCTAATCTACTAAAGACTGGAGGTAACAAAGATAGATAGGGTAGATAAACCGATCTAAAGAGATCGGGTTAAGCCTTTTGTTGAAGTTCCAAGCAAGAGAAGAAGTAGCAAATCAAATCTTATTAGAAGCCTCTTAGAATCGTGGTTTCCTGTCCGACTCTGAAAACGCCCGCTTTTCGGAACCCCCGTTCTGTCACAACGTATTCCTATTCATGCGGGTAGTCTAGGGTGAGTCCAAGGACAAGTCGAGTTCTTTCGGAAGATCCGCCGTGTACCTCTAGCCACCGCGGCTACAAGAACACCCTATGTGATCTATCTTGATAATAGATCGAAAATAAGCAAAGTCGATCGAAAAACAAAATCATCGAAGAAACGCTAGATCGCTAGAAATCGATTCAACTTGATAATTCAACTAATACAATGATACATAAACAAGATCACCACCGGGATCGTACCTTGATCTTGCTTCTAGCTCCGGGAACTCCGACGTGGTCTTCCTTGCAAGGTTCCCACGTCGGCTAGGGAGACCCTAGTCAACTAGCTCGACCCTCTCCTCTCCGGGCTGGTGTCCCTCTCTTCTCTGCTCCTCGGCGGCCGAAGACGAATTGATCGATGCGTGGCTCTCGACGCCGGGGCTATAAATAGCCCAAATGGCGGCTAGGTCAAAGGAGGGGGCAAATGGGCCCTGGACTGGGCAGGGCCGGCCGGCCGGGCCGACCGGCCCGGGCCCATCCGAGCCCGGGGTCCCCGCCTCCTTCGCGTGGCGTCGGTTCCCGAGTCTTCTAGATCCTTCCCCCTTCTGCATGTAGGACCTTGTCGTCAGTTTATCTCCGAGTTGGACGTAGCTCCTTGTCTCACAAGATTCGACACTTTTCTGGTTATGTCCTCGGAGTTTGTCATCTTCTCGTTGCTTCATTACATAACTTGTACGGGGCTTCAAGGTCTTGTCACAAGGTGCTTGATGAACTTATCCCGGAAGTCTTGCTTTCAACGCTAAAACCCTGCATCAAAACTAAACTCCAAAACTGACATGCACAAGTGAACTTGTTATACCACGGGGGTTAGTACCTATGGATAAGGTAAACTCATGGCTAGGTTGACGTATTTTCACCGTCAACATCTCCCCGATACTTTAAACTTGCTTGTCCTCGAGTAAGCCTTCGATAGATATCATCGTTGCCCATCAATATTTAATCCCTGCACTTGATCACACATGAGAAACATAATGCTCTCGAAATTTTAATTTGTTAAAGTTCCATAATGTACCAGCCTTTATCTCTACGGAGGGTAGATTCTTAATTAAGCTTACCCCACAAGTATTAACATGCTGCCAAAATTTAAATAGATCTCGAAAATTTTGAAAATAAAGAACTAGACGAAAAAAAGACCTAAACCAAGTTCACAAATTTAAATCATCTTGCATATTTCTTATGAACTCTCATCTCACTTTGTCTCTCTAGCGTATTTATTCTACTCCTTTCCCTCTCATAACATATTTGTGGTAGGCTTTATATGGAGCTTTGGGAAAGTTTAGTCCTACCAAGATTTTATAAATGAGGTGTTGTCAAAACAAGACAAGCTTCTCATAGTCTTACCGAGACTCGTTAAAAAGGTCATTGGAAAATAATGTTATATCAAGGAGGGGAAAGAGAAAAATACACGCACTTGAGATAGGTGGACATGTGCAAATGGCAAAAAATGATCCCGAGGCACAAAGGAAGTCCTCGTTATCAGATTGCACATGGTTGGAAAATTGAGTATGGATCTTTTAATCTTGATGCCTTGAAATTCCTAATGCACTTTAGAGAACCGGGGAGTTCACTTCATTTTTATTTTTACACATACTAATATTTTTTTTCTTTTTCTCATATTTCTCTTTCTTTCTTTTCTCTATTTTTTTTCTTTCCCATAAAAATTTTATTTGCTTCCCTTTGAACTCTAAAATTGCATCGTACCTACCTCCTCCCCCATGCTTAGACATTTGCTCGTCCTCGGGCAAAGAGGTGATAAATAAGGTAGGTACCGGAAGTATTTTTCCTTGGAGAGATACTAGAATTCTTCAATGTTGGCGCCGTCTTGCGATCTTCCTTGTATTAACGATCCATCCTCAACAATAGGTTGTGGTCAAGGAGCTAATTACAAAAAAATGATATTTGGTTTTAAGGGTGGATATCCGGCGAGGTTTGTGAGAATTCCGATACAGGGATACACAATGCACGGATAAAAGTCTAGCAATAAGATAGATACGCAAAAATGGAATGGCCAGCTTCTTAGTCTCGGGCCAGATCAATCATGGCCTGCAATAACTCACTCAAAAATAAATCTTGTACACTAGGTTTATGCACTCAAATATATATAAGGCTCTAGATAGGTTGAGCAACACACAAGTGATATTCATGACAAGGTTAGCGATATTTTTGGGCATAAAAACCATCTGAATTAATCTATCTTAAATTGAGAGCACATAAAACACTATGGGTCTTTATTTTAATCATAACCTCCGCTAAAGATTAAGCTAGCATTTAGAATAATTCAGATTCGTATTTTAAGAGAGCACTATCTTTAACATGCATAAATCAATTACAACGATAAACAAAGCGGCAATTATAATCATATATCATCATGGCACAAATTTTGTAACTTTTTCAATGATGTAAACAAGGTGGTGTCTTTATTAATGATGAAAACATACTGAAATACATGCTGAAAATAAACTAACACACCTGCTGAAATTCAAATAAAAACCGAAAATACTACGCAAACACAAGAAAACACAAGCTGAAAATTACATAAAAAGGGAAAAGAAAAGAAAACTAAAGTTTCTCCTTCCTCCTAATCCTCCGCCGGTGGTTGGTGTTGATAATCTTGGTAGTTGTACCCTTGCTCGTAGTAGGGTTGGACATCCCCTCCAACGAATTGATCCGGCTGCACTAGGTGAAGGCGTCCAAGCTCATAGGTAATATTTGCATTGCCCTCACCAAGTTGAGCTGCGTTAGTTTGGATGGCTGTGACGTTTTGCATGTTTCTCGCAACATACCCTCCAATTATGGCCATGCTTTGTTGTGGTTGGGGATATTGTGCATAGGGTTTCACGGAGGTTACGTTGGGTACCACATAATTTGGTGGGGGCACCGGTGCACCACCCCCTCATGCTTGCATTTGTGGCCCTCCGTAATAACTTGGCGGAGTAGGAATCCCACCAAATGGTGGTACATAGTTGGGTTATGCACCACCCGCTTGTGCGGAGGAGGATCCCTCCTCTACGATTCTTCCTCTGTTATTTTTCTTTGCCGGGACGAGGAGTCCTTCCAACCAATCTTCCCTCCCTTGAATGAAAAGCCTAGGCCTTGGATCCGGAAGGGGTAGGTTCACCTTGGCCACATGAAAGCCTCCTCTCTCATCTCCACTAATATATTTACCTTGTTTCAAATACTCAAGACCGAGAGAGGTCCCACGTAAGAGATGTTCGGGGTTTCTTGTGATCCCCGGCCTTAAGGAGATGGCCAACATAGAGAGGTAGCACCCCGAACCAATATCTCCCGACCCCGATGTTGCTTCGCAACACCATCGGTTGATCATAAGGTATGAGGGGTCTATTGGCTGCATGGCAATTAAAGCCAAGTAGAGACAATTCAACTCCGTGTCGGTCACCTTCGTCACCCTCATCCTCCCCATAATCCTCTTGCTCATCCAAGAGTGGAATACTTGGATAATGGGGTTACGGATGCAATTGCGTTGTTGGTGGCCTTCTCCGGAGATTAAATTCCAAAATCCATCTAACATGCTATCCGGCACGTCAACTTTCTCCGGAGCTCCCTTTTGGAACCCAAGTAGCTCCCTAACATACTCGTAGGGAACCACTTGTTGGATTCCCTCCAAACGGAATGATAAACTTTGCACCCCCTCATCAAGGATAGGCACAATAGTCATCAAGATTTCCAAGGCAAACTCCTTGTGGGTGTTTGCTGACACCCCGTTGGAGAATTGCACCCATCCAAGGTTCCCCAACATATAATATATATCCGTGCCGAAACCCAAATAGTTGAGTGCTTGATCGTCGAAGTCGACGTTGGCCACAAGCCTCTTCTCAAGACGAGAGAGTTTCTTCTCCTCCTACGACGACAATATGATGAAGCCATATGTGGAATACCGAGGAGTGTTTGGAGGTGGTGCGGATGAACAGGTCGATCGTCGAGGTGGGACGGGCGACTCCTCCGTACGCCCTTGAGGTCTGGTAAACCTCATGGACGTGGTCCTTGCTGCCCTCATGCCACCGAGGAGGAGAGTGTTGTTCCTCCTTGGCGGTGCCGTGTCCTCCTCCATGCTCCGAGGAGACTCGGAAACCGAGTGCCTCCTCGAAGACGTCATAGAAGACGGTTTGGATGACGATGACCCCTTCTTCTTGGTGAAGAGACTTGTGGTTTTCTTCCACATGATTGCAGCACTCTTCTCTCCACTAAAATTCCGGGTTACAACCGGTGACTAGGCACTTAAAAACTTACTTCGGAATGTGGACTTCAAGTGGATTAAGGGTGTGTATTGTTTGAGCTATCAAGCTTGGGAAGGTTGGCTATGTCTACGATGGTTCTGGGCACGAAAACTTGAGCACACAAACTGAGGAAGGAGAGGGATGCTTGCCTGCAGAAGACGGGAGCCGTGGGGCTCCTTTTGTAAGGGAGGCCGGCCGGCCTGGGCCGACCGGCCTGGGTGGCCACGTGCCTCTCCCGGCCTCGGCTTTCTTCCAACACGATCATTTCTCCTCCATGACCTCCTTGCATGCGTGCTCCACGAATTGCACCGCCCAAACGCTCTCGTCCACTCCTTTTCTTGCATTATTGATCCTTCCTAGTTGATGCTTCATGCTTTGAGTCATGTCCATGCTCCCTTGAACCACTTGCTTCAAATGTCACCATGAATTTCCTGCAAAGTTATGCTTGCTTCCCACCCATGCTTGTCCTTTGCATGTGGTCTTGATGAAAGTTGATGAATGGGCATCCAATGGTGCATGCATGATTAACTTAAACTAGATTGCCTCCCTTCAAGTATGTTTAAGGCTAAGCACTGCTCTAATTTCAAAAATTAAACATATTTTCAGAGCTATGGAAGAACTCAAACATACATTTAGTGAAGTTTTTAAGCCATTAAAAACAAGTGTAATTCGAAAATATTTTCCGGCTACGTTGATATCGGTCTCACCGGTATAGTTTGCCTTCATTGGTTGAGAGCAAACTTTTCCCGGCTTGATCATGGGGGCATAGGTTTAGGTTCTAATTTTGGCCAAATGAGAGAGATTTTGAATAAAATAAAATTAAATGAGGCTTAGAAAAATTCTAATCTTATAGAAACCAAGGATATAGATTTTTAAACCAACCAAAGGTTAGTTTCTAGGTTTACGTGAGTCCTACCACGTGCTGAAATTTAATTAACACCTAGGTATAAGTCGTGGCTCTACTCGTGTGTTTTTAGCATGAAAATCAAGTCAACCACAACATCATACTAAGGATGAATGGTTGAGTTAGGTTCTGAATTAATTTGGTTGTGGTTTCTCGAAATGAAACAAACACACACATAGGAGGGTTCATGTAAAGGGTTTATGATCAAGCAAAATTTTCAACCAAGAATTATGTCTCTAATATTGTTCAACAACTTCTAAGTCTAATGTCTTTGTGTAATAAAATTCAAAACTAGATTATTTAAAAAGACTCGAAAAACCTGGAATCGGGTTGTCCTCCCGGTAGATTATTCTTGACTTGACGAAACGAGTTGCCTCCCGGCTAACGCTTCGTTTATAGTCCATAGCTAGACTTCTTCACTTGATTAGTTCGGATCAACGCTCTTTGCGGGCATTACAATCTTGGGTACCCACTTCCGCACCATCTTGGGCACGGGCTTATCTTTCGGCTTAGTCATTTTTTTGGTCTTCACAAGTGGCTTTTCTTCCTTTGTCTTGACAGATGCAACATCTTCCTTGACTTTCTTCACTTCCTTCTTCTTCGGCTCTTTCTTCTTTTTCAGCCCTTCCTTCTTCCTTGGTTCTTCCTTAACAACGCGAAGATGAGGTGGAACATCTTTAACTTCAATCATATTGCATGCCTGGAGTCGTGGTCAGAACTTGAAAGAACTCCGTTCTCCGTTAATATCGAACATGATCTCCCCCTTGCCAACATCAATAGTAGCTCCCACGGTCTTGAGGAAAGGCCACCCAAGGATGAGTGACAGCTTCTCCCTCTCTCCCATCTCGAGCACCATGAAGTCGACGGGGATGAAGTGGTGTCCGACCTTCACGGGTACATCTTCGGCAATACCCAAGGGATAGCGAATGGAGTTATCTCCCAACTCCAAACACATACCCGTAGGCTCCAACGGTAGCCGTAGCTTCTCGAACACATCCCTTGGCATGACGATCACACTTGCTCCAAGGTCGCATAACGCCTTCTCGAAATTGAATGAACCAACGGAACATGGAATTGGAGGGCATCCGGGGTCCTTTTGCTTCTCTAGCCCATTAGAAATAGCACTACAAGAAACTATTTAATCTGTGACGCTTTCTCCGCGACGTTTTCAGAAAACGTCACGAATGTGCATTGCAGCCTAAAACACTGCGACGATTTCTTTAATTCATCGCGATTCTACGACGTATTCTTTTTTTTCGTCACGGATTTGCATCGAAGCCCAAAACACTGTGACGATTTGTTAAATTCGTCGCGATTCTACGACGTATTCCTTTTTTTCGTCACAAACACTGCGATGATTTGTTTAGTTTGTCGCGATTCTACGACGTATTCATATTTTTTCGTCACGGACGTGCATGGATGGATATTGAAGCCCAAACCATCACGACGATTTGTTAAATTCGTCGCAATACGGCCCACAACACCGTGATGTTTTAGCAGATTCGTCGTGATCCGTAAAAAAACAGCCACCTCACCAGCACTTAGGACCCACCCACACTGCCACGCAGGCACCACCTCACCCAGGCGCCACGTCACCACCACGTGAGCGCCCAGGGCCCACCTCACCGCCACGCGAGCGCCACCTCACCCAGGCACCACCTCACCACCACGTGAGCGCCAAGGGCCCACCACACTGCCACGCAGGCACCACCTCACCCAGGCGCCACGTCACCACCACGCGAGCGCCAGGGGCCCACCTCACTGCCACGCAGGCGCCACCTCACCTAGGCGCCATGTCACCACCACGTGAGCTCCCGGGGCCCACCTCACCGCCACGCGAGCGCCACCTCACCCGGGCGCCACGTCACCACCACGCGAGCGCCGGGGGCCCACCTCACCGCCACGCGGCGCCACCTCACCCGGCGCCATGTCACCACCACGTGAGCGCCGGGGCCCACCTCACCGCCACGCGAGCGCCACCTCACCACCACGTGAGCGCCCGGGCCCACCACACCGCCACGCGGCGCCACCTCACCCGTGCGCCACGTCACCACCACGCGAGCGCCAGGGGCCCACCTCACTGCCACGCAGGCGCCACGTCACCACCACGCGAACGCTAGGGGCCCACCTCACTGCCACGTAGGCGTCACCTCACCCAGGCGCCACGTCACCACCACGCGAGCACCAGGGGCCCACCACACTGCCACCTCGGCTCGGCCCGGCGCCGTGGGTCGCCTACGCTAAGATGGCCCAACAACCGCACGGGCTGCCATCGCCAGGTTGGCCACTAGGCCGCCAGCCCGCCAACACCGCATGGGCCGCTAGCCCCACAAAGGCCCGGCCGACGCATGGGCCACAACGCCACATTGGCCCAACCCCTCCGAAATATATCCCGCAAACAAAAAAAGCGTCGGATGGGGGACTCGAACCCACGACCTAGGGGTAGGGAGGAAGATGAGTTACCACCGAGTTACAAGTCAAGTTGTGTTTACTTGCGAGAAGTTTGTATATATATATTAAAAACATGTTGGTTAGGGTTGCATTTTATATCCGAAATTTACAAATTGAAGAACACCTTAAGGGTTCATCTTTTTCTTTTTAATCCCGAATTAAAAGTTGTGTTTGGTTTTTCTCTTTCTTATGAACTCCAAATCTTATGTTTCTTTTTCCCAAATTTTTCTAAAATCATGAACTTTCATTTAGTGATGTTTGTTTCTATGTTAATTGAAATTTGTTGAACTTTTTAGTATGACTTGTTTTCATCTATCGAGTATGTGTGTGTGTGTATATATATATACAGAAAAACCAAGTTTTTGCAAGAGAATTGATGATGCAACTTCATATTTGATCATATTATGCTCGACATAAGTTTGTCTCCAAGTTTGAAGTGCATACAAGTTCAAACTTATAATGAGGTACAGAAATCTCAAAGTTTGACTTTGAGTTTTAGGAAACTGTAGAAGGGATGTATCCTTTTGTGAACAATGAATGATCCTACTTTCTTCAAACCACTTAAATGTTTTATGGCAATATTTTGGGACAAAAACATGATGTTATGCCAATTTGTAGAACAAGGTGACTAGTTGAAATTCGAGTTTTCCCTAAAGTGATAGTGTAAATTCGAGATGTAAGTTTGAATTACTCCTAATAAACTGCTGTCGAAATCAATTTTTTATTTGTTAAAGTTGTAGATCTTGGTAGAGAATGATTTTAGAAAATTTTAGAAAAAAGAATCATCGAATTTGGAGTTAGTATGAGGCAGAAAAACTAGTTACAAGTTTTAGTCAAAGATTAAAAAGAGAAAACACACTTGTTCATCTCAGTTCATAGCAATTGCAGTTTCTGTTTTTAATCTTCGGATAAAACTTGTAAACTGTTTTTCTTCCTCATACGAACTCCAAATCAGTTGATTCTTTTTCCTAATTTTTTCTAAAATCGAGATGTTTTACTCAGTGCCATTTGTTTGTATCATAATTACTATTTCTTGGTTGCTTTTCATGCAACATAACTTTTCCAACTAAAAAGAGAATATAAAAAACATGTTTTTTTGATAATAATTGCTAATATAACTTAATATTCTCTAATGTTATGGTCAAGATGAGATGGTGTCAAAAATTGAGGTGCATACAAGTTTGGTCACGTTATTAGTTGTTCAAATCTCAAAGTTTGTTTTCAATTGTACAAAACTATGTGAGTCTTGTGTCCTATTTGTGAACATCTATAATCTCACTTTATCAAAACCATATGAATTTTCTATAGGAGCATTATACCCTCAAAATATGGTTTCATGTCAATTTGTAGAATGTTTTGAACAAATTTAAGTATCATTATCATTATTTTACAACACGGTCACTAGTAGAAGTTCGAGTTTTTCCTACAAGTCAATTGAAGTTTTGGTCAATCTCCTACATGTGGCCTAGAATGGACCATAAAAGTCTAATTATGATTTTTGTGAAATTTTTCCAATTCTATTGGAGGTACATATAGTTCAAATTGTAATTATTTTCTTATAAGTAAATTAAAAAGAAAAAAAGAAAAAAAAAAAAAAGAAAATAGTGGAATGGGCCATGAAAGCCGAAAGGACCGTTTTCTCGCTAAGTCCCGACTTCATACGGCCGTTCATCTCTCGATCCAACAAATCTCTCGCCGTCCATCACGATCCCGGCATGTATAAAATCCGACCGGTGGAAACCCTACCCCCAGGTCTCTCTTCCTCCCTCCCGGCCTCCCACCTCGTCCTGCCTCCCATCTCAGATCTGCGCCACCGCCCCGCCCGCCACCACCGCCGCTTCTCTCCCACGCCGCGCACCTCATTTCCGAGCCTCCACCTAGCTCGTCTTCCCTCCACCGAGGCGCAGAAGCCCTGGATCCCGCGGAGCAAGAGGAGGCGGTCAGCCGTCGCCCACTCCCCCTCCCCCCCCCCCGCGTGCGCTACCGCACGCCCTCCTCCCCGACCTCCTCCTCCTCCCCACCGACGCCAAGATGCGCCCGTGCTACTCGCGCTGCCCAACAGCCGCCAGGACAACAGCACACTCGCCGACCGCCTCCACCGCTACCGCAGCGCCCTGCTCGTCATCCTCGCGCCGCTCGCGCTCATCTCCCTCGTCCTCCTTCTCATGCCGCGACCGCCCGCCGCCTCCTCCTCCGAGATGGCCTACGACCCCACCGCCGGCTGCGACGGGAACCCAGCCGAGGAAGTCGTCCGCGCGGAGGTGAGCATCCCCGTCCGCCCCTCCTCCTCCTCCTCCTCCTTGGTGCGAGTGCGGGGGGGGGGGGGTCCGATCTCCGCCCGCGCCCGCACCACCCTGGCTCTGCTCTGATGGGCCTTCCCCGATCTGCCCGCTCGGGTGGCTCCGCCTCGCGCCTAGTTTGGTTTCCAGTTAGAGGTGCCCCGGCGTGGTGTCTTGGCGGGTGGAATCTGGCCGGCGAGGCGTTCTTGCTCCCGTTTCGGTTGGGGTTCATCTGGTGCAGTGCTGATAGATCTTTAGCAGGTTGAAAGTGGCCAATAGTTTACTAGTGCTTGAGGTTTCAATTAGTTCGTTTTTTCCGGCTTGAGACATGCTTGACTATTATCACTTGTGATGTTTTCCTGTTGAAACTGGACCTTGTGCCCAACGCATCAAGGCACTAAATGGCAGAGCGGGTTCCTCTTTGCAGGGCCTTCCGCTGAGACCTCTCTCCTCAGGCGCACGTTGGGCCCTAGGCCGCACTTCCCCAGGCACCTGCACCCGACGACGGCACCTCCGGTAAAAGACCACTTATTAGTGCTACTTTGGTGGACTCATGCAGCAAGCATATACATCTTATACTTTTTCTTTCCTGATGAAAATGCTCCACATTGGATGCACTGACGCGTCGCTCCGCTCGGTTGCTTGCTTAGGTGATCTTCGGTGCACATGACGGAATGCGACCACCGCTGATATATGCAATTAAACCATGTGGAGGTCAGCATTACCGTATCTTCACCTTTTGTGCTCCTAAAGTCACTCGCAATAGTTTCATAATCCAATTGCTTTCTTGGATGCCTCACGAGCTACCAGCTAGTTCTGTAGCTAAGTTTGGCATCAGCTATTCACCCTCTCCATCCCAGAACAAACACACTATTGGATTCTCTCGTTTTTTTTTAAAAAAAGGGGGGCGGGGGAAAAACACGGAATTTGTTCCTGGATCGGCCCGTTGCCCTTCATCGAACGCCCGACAATTCAATCGTCCTCGGTGTCCTTTTACTTGTCCAAATCCCACCACGCATGCTTAGTTCGATAACTTTCCTACTACGGCCAACCCATGTAGAAAGTGTTTTTTTTGTCTCGTGCCCCCTTTTAACCACTTTGTGATTTTCCCCTCTTGCAATTTACTCTATATTACTTCACGGTTCATATACTGGAGGCGGTAGTATCAAATTTATGACTTCATTTTCACATCTAGATCATAGTAAAGTCCCAAGTAGCAAAACTTCAATACTTGGTTTAGACACTTGTGAAATTTAATTTTCCACCTTTTGAGAGTGTAGAAGCACTTTTGTTTAGTATTAATCATGTACCATTTCTCGGTTTATTATGTTTCATTGGCATGCCACTCACTTTTAGTTTTCTTTTCGGTACCGCAATTGAGTACTTCCAAGATATCAACCTCTATGGTCTGTATGACCCTTTTCTTAAAGGTGCAATTAAGAGGGGTGATTGGCATAGGACCAAGGATTTGGTGCGTAAGGGAGCGATCTGGATAGTTAATGAAATGAAGAAGTCAGGTCTCCGTGGACATGGAGGTGCAGGTTTCCCCTCAGGTCTCAAATGGTCCTTTATGCCCAAGGTTTCAGATGGTCGTCCTTCTTATCTTATTGTTAATGCTGACGGAGTGAATCTCTTCCCATGTAGCAGCGGCATATAAGTGGAGCAACTGATTTAATCATGCAATGAATTGGTAGAGGGCTGAAATTGTGGTTTCGTTTGATTGATTCTGTGCTTAGATGTGGTAGCTTGTCGTTGTGACTATGCATTAGTGCACACGTTTGCTTAGATCTGTAACACTATGGATGACATTTGCATAGAAAGAGTAGTAGATGCGCAAGATTCCTTGCATATATCTCGTTAATTGTTCTATAATATATTCTATTGTTGCAAGCCTAGCTTTGGTCGCATCGGTGGTATATCCTTTCAACGATCATTGATTGTACCCTATAATGCTCGCAATAATTGCTTACCATCATAGCAGTTTTACATCCCGAGTAATGCAAAGCAAAGAATTTGGATATATTAGCATGGCTGTTTGATCTATTAGACCTTCCTAACATGGTTGTATATTTTCCCTCAGATAAGTGCATTTTAGTAGTTGGAATAATATTAACAGAATATATGCTTGATTGGTTGCTACTTATCTTCCTGGCTCGAGCTATGTTGAGGTGATTCATGGGTCCAGCCGAATCTAGGTGTCCAGAAAACTTTTTTGAACCGACTGTTCCTCCCCCTTCTACTGACAAGCATGTGCCTAATCCAGCCGCACAACCAGTAGTAGTTCGTTGGCTCATGTGTTTTGTGATCCTGATGGTCTCTTCGTACGCCCACCGTGAGGCCGCGGATTGATTCTCGGGGAAGTAGTAGCGGACTAGTAGGACGAGTTGGCTTTATCTCGCGTGGCGGTCCCGGGAGAGCTTTCCGTATAATAATTAGCATGAATCTAGTGTGAGGACCATGTGTGGTTCGAGGACCGGTGGATGGTCGCTTCCTTGTGTGATGAGTGATTGACAACGTTGTGTGGACCGATTCTTGGCTAAGTATTGCGGGTGCGGGGTTGCGGCTTGACTCGTGTTGGTGCGGGTGAAGAACAAGCGCGAAAGGTCGTCGCCGGTGAGGCCTCCGGGTGTGGAGAAGACAAGTAGGCTTCGTTCGAGGGACCGGTGGCCGGCGGGGGTCAAGTGCGGGCCGCATGGTGGCATGAACGAAGCAAGATGAAGTCGTGGACGGTTTCTTGGTTGAGCCTCAAAACCAAGGTCGAGCCGCGACTACGTGGGAGCCAAGTCATGAGTGGAGATTGGCGGAGGCTACACCGAGTTCGCGGGGTTTCCGGTGGTTCACCGAAAAAACCACCGGGTTCCTTGGTTGATCCACAAAGCCAAGACCGGAGAACCGAAGACGGAGGTGCGGCGAAGCACGGACCGGTCCGACCGGTGGGTCCGACCGGTCGACCGGTGGGGACCCGGTCGACCGGTGAGGAGCACCGGTCGGCCGTGTGCGACGACGCGGTCCGGAATCTTCGAAGCGGAGGACACGCGTCGGGATCGCATCGCTTGCATCGAGGCTACGCAGGGGTGCGGTCGCCGGCATCCGTCCGATGGTGAAGACATCAAGAATTCCGAATTCGCCCTTGAGGGGCATGTATCCCTAGTTAGTAGAGAGGGGCATTTTAGACATTCGGTTGCCGCCTATATAACCCAAGAGGTGAGAGGTTGGCAGCCAACTCTTGGAACCCTAGCTCATTAGTTTTCCTATTTTCCACCTATTTTCTCTAGGTTTTCCTTAGGACTAGCAAGAGAGCTTCACGGAGAGATCTTGTAGAGAGGGATGGATGATCGGGCGGCTTGCTAGACCTTGTACGAACCTTTGTTTCATGTATAGATGATTCGGCGTGGTTCCTCAAGGTTTGGATGTGTTTTCCCCGTTGTTCTTGGTGGTGATTTTCGGAGCCCTCTCTCGGTGATTTCTTTGGGGTGTTTTCGGGGCTTTTCTCTTGGGGATTTGATGGGGGAAATTTGTGGGAACCCTTCGTGGTTCTTTGGGCTGTGATTCCCCTCCCAAATCCGTGAGAAAAAGTGCTCGATTTTGGGGTTTCTTGAGTTCTTGAGTTGGAAGTGCTTCCGGCGGGATTTCTTCGATTCCTCCTTTTTGGACGAGTTTTGGTGGGATTAAACTTGGCTATGAACTCCTCATGAGGTGTTCATGATATCCCCAAAGTCTTGTTCAAGTCCGTGGAGCGATTCGGGAGATCGAGATTTGGATTTGGGGGAGTTGACCCACGGGTGCTGTTCATCCCGAGTCGCCGGTGCTACACCGGTCTGACCGGTGCTCTTGACCGGTCTGACCGGTGCAAGCCCTTGTGGGTTTTTGCTCGGGTGAACGTCTTGGTGTGTTCCTTGTTGTCCCGTGTTGCTTCGCCGTTTCAAGTTTGGGTCCGTTTGGTGGTCGGTTGGCTTTGTTTGGTGCCTTGGGGGCTTTCGGTGCCATCGGTCGACCGGTGTGTCTCCCCGGTCCGACCGTGTAGAGCCACTTAGTGGAAGTTGCTCGGTTCACCGGCGAGGACCGGTCCGACCGGTGGTGCTCACCGTCCGACCGGTGTGGGTCTCGTAGACTCGAGGCTTGGTTTTTCCGCTGCGTTTCTCGGGTCGGAAGGTGGTGTGTTGGTTCCTAGGTCCGGTGGCACTCCGGTGGCTACGTGGGCTTGACCAACCTTGGTAGTGAGTCGGAGACGTGTGTTGGAAGCCGCGTTCGTCTTGTTGGAGTTTTCATCTCCTTCGAGAAGAATTTTTATCGGCTCCCATTCACTCCCCCCCCCCTCTACGGTTCGCCGTATCGGTCCTTCAAGTGGTATCGAGCCGGTTCGGGTCTTTGTTGACTCTAACCGGTCTAAGATCCAAGGATGGCGTACCGGGAACGGGGTTCGGGTCCTCCACACTTCGATGGCAAGAACTACCGGATGTGGAGCAAGCGGATGGGTGCTTTTCTCCGCGGAAAGGGTCGGATCCTTTGGGATGTCACGGTGGACACGAGGCTATGTCCGGCCGGTTGATTTCCTCGCTCCGGGATCGAGGGACGGCTTCGACGCCAACAATAAGGCGGTCGACTACTTGTTTCGTGCTTTGTGTCGACCGAGTTCGATCGGGTGCACACCGAGCACTTGGCTTGTAGGATTTGGGCGGTGTTGAAGGAGGCTCATGTTGGGAACGCCCCGTGTTCGGGCACGGTTGTATGCGACCTACGGAGAGAGTACGAGAACTTCACTCATCTCCCCAGGTGAGTCCATCGATGCCTTGTTTCGCAGGTTCACGGTGGTGGTGAACAACATGAGGGCCAATGTGGACGTGCTCCCGTACGATGATCATGATAGAGCGGTCAAGCTCTTACACTCTTTGGATCGTACGATATGGAGCGGAAAGTTCGAGGCCATAGTCGAGTCGGAGAGGTATGATACTCGACGGTGAACGAGTCCCGTTCTCAAAGCTCAAGTCGGCCGAGGTGGATAGGGGCATGATCGCCAAGCTCGAGGGACCGACCGATTCCCATAGTCTTGCCCTCGTTGGTGGTTCCAAAGGAAAGACTAACTCTAACCCATCCACCGGATGTTCTCGTTTTCCTCTCCGATGTCTATGCCGGATGAGGAGTTTGATGACCTTGGAGAGGACGAGGCCGGCGCCGTTGACGAGGCGGTTCGAGAGGCCGCACGAGAACCGCGTGAACATGAGGAGGAACACGAGGACTTGCTTCCGGTGCGGCAAGCGGGACACTTCGTCGCCGACCGCCCGAGAAGGCCGAGAACAAGGACGGCTACAAGCACAAGCCGAGAAAGAACGACGACAAGTACCGTTCGAGGCGCGACCACAAGAGCAAGCACAAGAACAAGTACAAGAGCGAGCGACGATCGAGGAAGAAGGAGGGCCGAGGCAAGGCCCGAGCGATGGTTGGAGCGAGCGACGTCGACTCCGGTTCCGCGTACTCCACCTCGAGCTCGAGCGGCGGCCGACGACGAGGGAGATCGCCGCAAGAACAAGAGGTCGTCCAAGAACCCGAGCGGGGCGAGCCGCCGCGAGAGACGGCCTCGCACCATGGCGTTGAGCTCCGGCAGCAAGAAGAGCACACGGAGCGACTCGGACTGCGAGTCCGACGACGAGGTGCGTGATGAGCTTCCCTTCTTGCGCCGGGAGAATGAGAGACTTGGCTCTTTGCTTGATAACCGTGATGACATGCTTAGAGAGGCCAAGAAAATGAGGAAAGAGCTTAGGGCTTCACTCGAGGATGCTAGGACTAGAGTGGGCGAGCTAGAGACACGGGTGCTTGATAGCAAGCTTGAGATTGATTCGCTTAAGGCTAGCCCCTGTTGTTTCGATGAGAATGATTGTCTTGATTGCTCTATTTTCCTTGCTGATCTTGCTTTGTTCAAGGAGAAGCATGCCTCAAAGTGTGAGGAACTAGATGTGCTTAGGGTTGAAGTGGCTGAGCTTAAGTCTAGACCTGCTTTGCTAGGTGCTTGCACTTCTTGCCCTGTTTTGCATGCTAAGATCGATGAGATGCATGCTTACACTAGTTCGCTCGAGGCTAAATTGAAGGAACCCATGCCTACATCTTGCTCTACCTGTGAAATGCATGCATTGAAAAATTTGGAGCTTGCACATTATGTTGACCGTTTGCGGGATGAGAATGATGATTTGAGGAAGTTGATGGGTTGGTTGTCCTGGTCACGAGCCTCAGTTGAGGATGATGATTGAGGCCTTTAAGAGGCAAGATGGTGAGGGGCTTGGGGCAAACAAGGTTGGTGAGGGAAGTGGAGAGAATATCCCGGAGCCACCAAAAACCCACCACAAGAATGATTTCCCACCAAAACCTAACCATCTAAGGAACCGACTAGACACAACCCCAGCTCCACCCGTGTTTCCTACACCCACAAATGACCTACAAAAGCCTATCAAGTTTGTGAGCACTTCGGGGAAAGTGTTCTTTGGGAAGGAGAGTGAGAAGGCTAGTGGTGAGAAACCGGTGGAGGGTTTGAGTGGAGAGAAACCGAGTGAGCAGCCACATCCCAAGCCAAAGCCTAAGCTTGTGAGGTTCCATTGTGGCTATTGTGGGAGAGATGGCCATAAGGAGGAGTTTTGCTTCAAGAGGAAGCGAGATGAGAGAATGGAGAAGGAGTGGGCTAACAAGGACAAGTACCACCCTTCCGATGGTGTACTTGAGCCTCGTGTGCGGATGCCCGGGGGCAAGGCGATTGTGAGGACGGAGCTTCGGACTTGGGGAGAGAAGAAGGTCGGTAGGCGGTGCTTTCTGCCCGGACCACACCGGTCGGACCGGTGTGGAGCACCGTCGGCCGACGGTGCGGGCACCGGGCGGACGGATGTTCGGGTTTCGTGCTCGTACGGTGTGCGAGGGTTGTTTCGGTGGTCGTGGTTCGGTGGTTGGGCCGGAAAGGGTGCAGGTGGTCAGTTTGCTAGGCGTTCTCCTCCTCGTGCTCAATACGGGGATTGGAGGAGTCGTGGCGGTGTGTTGGAGAGGAAGGACGTTCCACGGGCCTTCTTGCGTGGTTTTGGTCCTCCTCCAGGCAGAGAGGGGTGGTTCCCTCAGGGTGGTTACCGTGGTGGTGTTCGTGGAGGTAGCTTTGGTAGGAGAGATGCTTTGGTTGGTGCTAACCCCACTTTCGAGCAAATGGCTCGGCACTGGTTTTCCTCTTTTGGTTCTAACCCCAGTGCTGAGTCGTTTGTTCGCTCACGTGCCTATTTTTGATGTGCGGGTGTGGGAGACTTGAAGAACATTTGGTTGATTGACTCCGTTGTTCGAGGCATATGACCGAGACGGGGGTGGTTCTCAAGTCTCGTCCCGGTGGTGACGAAGAGGTACATCACCTTTGGGGACAATGGGCGTGGGCGTGTCTTTGTCGAAGGTGAGATAAAAGTGAGTGACAAGATCACTTCGAGGCGTGTTGCGCTTGTTCAATCGCCGGGGTACAATTTGCTTTCGTGTCCCGGTTGTTGGATGAGGGCTTTGAGGTGTTGTTTCGGCCTCGGTGGTTCTCGGATTGTGGACTCTCGAGGGGACCTTGTCCGTATGGTCGTTCCCGAGGGTCGGGTGTTTCGTGCTGATTTTTCTCGGTCTTCGGGTGTGGAGCGTTGTTTCTTGGGCCGGTTCTTCGAGTGAGTTGTGGAAGTGGCATAGGAAGTTGGGTCACTTGAGCTTTGACCTTTTGTCACGCTTGAGTAAACTCAACTTGGTCCGAGGATTGCCACGGTTGAGGCTTGAGAAAGAGTTGGTTTGTGCTCCGTGTAGGCATGCCAAGATGGTGGCCTCTTCTCACCCGCCTCTCACCGATGTGATGACTGAGCGTCCATGCGAGCTGCTCCATATGGACCTTGTTGGCCCGGCTCGTGTGCGATCCGCGGTGGGAAGTGGTATGTCCTTGTTGTGGTGGACGACTACTCTCGGTATGCGTGGGTGTTCTTTCTCGAGGATAAGGGGGAGACGTTTGGTTTTGTTCGAGATCTAGTCTTGAGGTTGAGGAACGAGAGGCACGGAGATGCCATACGAGCTATCCGTAGTGATAATGGCTCGAATTCGGGAACTCTCGTTTTGAAGCCTTTTGTCATGACTTGGGTCTTGAGCACCGGTTTTCGAGTCCGTATACGCCTCCCCGGAATGGTGTTGTGGAGAGGAAGAACGGGACCTTGTGCGAGATGGCTCGGACGATGCTTGATGAGCATAGGACTCCGAGGAGGTATTGGGGGTGAGGCGGTGAACACCGCGTGCTATGTGTCGAACAGGATATACCTCGTAGTGCACAAGAAGAAGACATGCTATGAGTTGATGCATGGCCGCACACCCAAGGTGAGTCACTTCCATGTCTTTGGTTGCAAGTGTTTCATTCGAAGAAAGGCGGAAGTTGGATAAGTTTGAGGCTAGGTCTCGTCGATGGCATTTTCTTTGGTTATGCATCTCATTCTAGAGCATATCGTGTGCTCAATCTTGAAACTAACCAAATCGTGGAGACTTGCGAGGTAACCTTCGACGAGACAGAGCCACGTAGTCGGCTTGTCTTTGAGTGTGCGGTGATGATGAGCTTGGCGATGAGATCTTTCGGGGAGGAGGAGCATGAACATGGTGATGATGAGGATGGCGGTGCGGTGCCCCCGCCGAACATGTACCCACTACTTCGACTACGATGATGGATGGACCCTCTCGCTACACCTACGACGACAAATCAAGAATGAGGAGAAGGCGATGTTGAGGGGGAGGTAGCTTCGAGGCGAGAACCTCCCCGGCGAGTTCAAGTGGATCACCCCGCCTTCGAGGATCATCGGCGACATGAATGAACGCACTACACGGTCGAGGGTTCGAAACAATTCCCATTTCGCTCATGCTGCATTTGTTGCTTCTTTCGAGCCCAAAGACATTGGACACGCACTATCCGATCACAATTGGGTTAACTCGATGCATGAGGAGTTGGAGAACTTTGAGAGGAATCGGTGTGGGAGTTGGTTGACCCTCCCCCAGGGTGTAAGCCGATTGGTACCAAGTGGGTGTGGAAAAACAAAGAGGGAGAGAAGGGTGAGGTTGTGAGGAACAAGTCGAGACTTGTTGCCCAAGGGTTCAGTCAGAAGGAGGGGATTGACTACGAGGAGACCTTTGCTCCCGTAGCCCGTTTGGAGGCGATTAGGATCCTTCTAGCCTTTTCTGTGGCTAAAGGGTTCAAGTTGCACCAAATGGATGTGAAGAGTGCTTTTCTGAATGGTGTGCTGGAGGAAGAAGTGTATGTGAGACGCCCTCCGGGGTTTGAGAGTGAGAAGTACCCCCACCGGTGTACAAGTTGAGAAAGGCGCCGTATGGGTTGAAGCGGCGCCTAGAGCTTGGTATGGCGGGTTGAGGGGGTTCTTGTTTGAGAGAGGTTTTGAGATGGGGAAGGTCGATCAGACCTTGTTTTTGCAGAGGCGGGGGCGAGAGATATCCCGATTGTGCAGGTGTACGTGGATGATATTGTCTTTGGTGGCTCGTCTAACTCTCTTGTTGCGAGGTTTGCGGATGATATGAGCAGGGAGTTCGAGATGAGCATGATGGGTGAGTTGCAGTTCTTCCTCGGGCTACAAATCAAGCAATCAAAGGAAGGAACATTTGTGCACCGTAGCTAAGTACACCAAGGACATTGTGAGGAAGTTCAAGATGGAGGACTCCAAGGCTATGACGACGCCGATGAGTACGACTACGGCTCTTGATGCGGACGAGGAAGGTGAACACGTGGACCGAAGGAGTACCGAGCATGATCGGGTCACTCCTCTACTTGACGGCGACGAGGCCGGACATACAGCTTCTCGGTGTGTGTCCGTGCGCTCGTTTTCAAGCGTCTCCGAGGACTTCGCATCGGCAAGCGGTGAAGCGAATTTTCGTGTACTTGCGTCACACTCCCGACTTCGGCCTTTGGTACTCCGCGTCCTCTTCTTTGGCGCTTCATGGCTTTTCGGACGCGGATTTTGCCGGTGTCGGTTGGATAGGAAGTCCACTTCCGGGACTTGCCGCTTTTGGGTTCTTCGTTGGTGTCTTGGTCTTCCCGTAAGCGGTCGAGTGTTGCTCAATCCACGACCGAGGCCGAGTATGTTGCCGCTCGCTAGTTGTTGCTCTCGGCTCCTTTGGATCACCTACACCATGAGTGACTTTGGTGAGGAGTATACCCATGTCCCACTTCGGTGTGATAGCACCGGTGCCATAAGCGTTGCAAAGAACCCGTGCTCCATTCCAAAACCAAGCACATAGAAGTGAGGTATCATTTTCTCGAGAGACAACGTCGAGAAAGGAAAGATAACTTTGATCCATGTACCCACACATGACCAACTAGCCGACATTTTCACCAAACCCCTAGATCAAGCAACTTTCACTCGTTTGCGGGGGGAACTTGGTGTGTGTTTGATTTCTTGAGTTGGGTGTGTGGGGGCTTTCTTTTGCCGGTGGTGTCGAGCCCGTTTTGCCTCCCCTCGAGGAGCCGGTTTTGTAGCATATGTATAGTTTTCCTTTGTGCATTTCTTGCATTTGGCATGGCATATGTAACATGATGTATAGGCATTCTTGCATCTTAGATTGCATGCACTTTGTATCATATGCATTGGTTAGGAAAAGCTTCTCTCATATACATAGTTCACCATGGGATGAGATATATGTCTTTGTGAGCTCGTTTGGTATGCTACGGTTAGTTTTGGCTTAGCTCTTGATGATCTTGATGAATAATCCATGGTTGATAGCTATATTTTTGAAAAATGTTACATGTATGCTCTCTCATGTGTAAATGCCTTTACATGCTCTTGACATGTTTTTGTGGCTTTGCTATGCTTAAATTGTGGTTGGATAGCTAGTTTATGGATCATATGGGGCCAAAGGCTCATTTGCCATCATGAATGTTTAGCCCTCTTGATTTATCTTATGGAGGAGCATAAGTTCCTTTTTGTCGCAAAGACATTTCATGTACCATTTACAAATCTGAAAATGAAATGAAAAATGCTTGGAAATGTGCTCCCATGTCATATGTGCTGAATTTAAATTGCTTTGGGTGCTAAACCGTTGCATGATGCCTACCAATGAGAAGTCTCATACATAGAAGTAGGCACATGGCTCGGTGGCTTTGACATGACATGAGGTGCTTGTGGGTGTTTGTGATGGTCTTATGATTAGAATGGCTGTCCTAGCATGGAGTTTGTGTGGCTTTGCCATTTTGATATGCTTTGATCATGTTTAGGACTTTGCTCATGAGAGGCAAGTTTTTCGCAAAATTGCCAAAATCCATCTTAGCTTCGTCCAATGGTTGTGAAACTTGGTGATCATGTAGTTGAGATCGATACGAAGCCGTAGAGTACCTAACTTGCTCATTTGGACATGTGTAGCATCATATGTTGAATTTTGTATTTTTGAGAAGCTCTAGGTTGAAAGTTTTGCATTTTTGGCTTGATTCATGCATTGCCAACAAGGGGGAGAAGTTTGAGCTTGAAATGGCTTACGGCGCATTTAGAAGGTTTTCGGTGGTTTCGAGCCATTTCGGGGCTTCTGTTGTACACCGGTCCGACCGGGAAGAGCACCGGTCCGACCGGTGTGAGTGCTGGTCCCGTACATATGTTGGGCACCGGTCCGACCGGTGGTGATGACCGTCCGACCGGTGTAAGCCGAGTTTGCTTTGCGGCTGCCCCCGTTTTCGACTTGTTTTGCATGCATTCGTCCGGGGGGAGTTGCATTGGTTCAGGGGGAGCTTGCATGTGTGCAGGGGGAGCTCTTTGTGAGTTTTCGGGCTTTGTTTTGGTGGTTTGCGCTCTTTGCTTGAGCTTTGCTTTGTCTCGGATGTGTCGAGCCGTTGCCCTTGCCTAAGGGGTCCGAGACTTGTCTTCTTCAAGTGATCTTGCTCTTTGCCTTTGTTTGGCTTTCGATCGCTTGTTGGAGTTTCTTTTTGTTCGTTTCTTTTCTTTTTCTTTTCTCTCCTGGTTACTTTCGTGTGGGTGTTGTCAATGCACTAATCAAGGGGGAGATTGAGGACCATGTGTGGTTCGAGGACCGGTGGATGGTCGCTTCCTTGTGTGATGAGTGATTGACAACGTTGTGTGGACCGATTCTTGGCTAAGTATTGCGGTGCGAGTTGCGGCTTGACTCGTGTTGGTGCGGGTGAAGAACAAGCGCGAAAGGTCGTCGCGGTGAGGCCTCCGGGTGTGGAGAAGACAAGTAGGCTTCGTTCGAGGGACCGGTGGCCGGCGGGGTCAAGTGCGGGCCGCATGGTGGCATGAACAAGCAAGATGAAGTCGTGGACGGTTTCTTGGTTGAGCCTCAAAACCAAGGTCGAGCCGCAACTACGTGGGAGCCAAGTCATGAGTGGAGATTGGCGGAGGCTACACCGAGTTCGCGGGGTTTCCGGTGGTTCACCGAAAAACCACCGGGTTCCTTGGTTGATCCACAAAGCCAAGACCGGAGAACCGAAGACGGAGGTGCGACGGCACGCACCGGCCTCGACCGGTGGGTCGGCCCCGTCCGACCGGGGGGACCGGTCCGACCGGTGAGGAGCACCGGTCGGCCGTGTGCGACGACGCGGTCCGAATCTTCGAAGCGGAGGACACGCGTCGGGATCGCATCGCTTGCGTCGAGGCTACGCAGGTGCGGTCGCCGGCATCCGTCCGATGGTGAAGACATCAAGAATTCCGAATTCGCCCTTGAGGGGCATGTATCCCTAGTTAGTAGAGAGGGGCATTTTAGACATTCGGTTGCCGCCTATATAACCCAAGAGGTGAGAGGTTGGCAGCCAACTCTTGGAACCCTAGCTCATTAGTTTTCCTATTTTCCACCTATTTTCTCTAGGTTTTCCTTAGGACTAGCAAGAGAGCTTCACGGAGAGATCTTGTAGAGAGGGATGGATGATCGGGCGGCTTGCTAGACCTTGTACGAACCTTTGTTTCATGTATAGATGATTCGGCGTGGTTCCTCAAGGTTTGGATGTGTTTTCCCCGGTTGTTCTTGGTGGTGATTTTCGGAGCCCTCTCTCGGTGATTTCTTTGGGGTGTTTTCGGGGCTTTTCTCTTGGGGATTTGATGGGGGAAATTTGTGGGAACCCTTCGTGGTTCTTTGGGCCGTGATTCCCCTCCCAAATCCGTGAGGAAAAGTGCTCGATTTTGGGGTTTCTTGAGTTCTTGAGTTGGAAGTGCTTCCGGCGGGATTTCTTCGATTCCTCCTTTTTGGACGAGTTTTGGTGGGATTAAACTTGGCTATGAACTCCTCATGAGGTGTTCATGATATCCCCAAAGTCTTGTTCAAGTCCGTGGAGCGATTCGGGAGATCGAGATTTGGATTTGGGGGAGTTGACCCACGGGTGCTTGTTCATCCCGAGTCGCCGGTGCTACACCGGTCGACCGGTGCTCTTGACCGGTCTCGACCGGTGCAAGCCCTTGTGGGTTTTTGCTCGGGTGAACGTCTTGGTGTGTTCCTTGTTGTCCCGTGTTGCTCTCTGTTTCAAGTTTGGGTCCGTTTGGTGGTCGGTTGGCTCGTTTGGTGCCTTGGGGGCTTTCGGCGCCATCGGTCCGACCGGTGTGTCTCACCGGTCCGACCGGTGTAGAGCCACTTAGTGGAAGTTGCTCGGTTCACCGGCGAGGGACCGGTCCCGACCGGTGGTGCTCACCGGTCCGGCCGGTGTGGGTCTGTAGACTCGAGGCTTGGTTTTTCCGCCGCGTTTCTCGGGTCGGAAGGTGGTGTGTTGGTTCCTAGGTCCGGTGGCACTCCGGTGGCTACGTGGGCTTGACCAACCTTGGTAGTGAGTCGGAGACGTGTGTTGGAAGCCGCGTTCGTCTTGTTGGAGTTTTCATCTCCTTCGAGAAGAATTTTTATCGGCTCCCATTCACTCCCCCCTCCCCCTCTCGGTTCGCCGTATCGGTCCTTCAAGTTGTTGGTTACTATATTTCACGGATTGACATTTCTTGTGTTGTTGTAGATCGCATGGTGCTGAAGATCACAGAGGAAGAGTTCACCCAACCGCCCATGGATGTAAGCATGCTCAGAGCTGGGCACTCATTTTTTTAACCATCCAATCTTTGTGATGCTGTGGAATTTGGTTTTGGACCTTTGCTCTCTATCTACGTTGGTAATTTAAGGTAGTAACTTTGCTCATATCATAGAGGTTTGGTAATTTAACCATCCAATCTTTGTGATGCTTGTGGAATTTGGTTTGGTGATGCATGTGTAGACTATCGCCTACTAATTGCACATATCATAGAGGGGCCGGGATGTGTTTTACTATCGGTGTGCGTCATATAGGTTGTTTACGGTGACATAGTAAGTGCCATCGGGGTAGGTTATTCTAGACAAGGCAAAAACACCGCCGTCGGTGTGAGGGATATCCCAGTGTGAGTACCCCGCACCCGTGCTGTGTAACAATTGTGTAAAACACTTTCACCTTGACCTTTTTAATACAAAGACACGACGATTTATATTAGTGCGGTGGCTAGAAGTTTTCTCGCTAGTACCGAAAAATTTGGGCATGCTTATGAGAAGAAGTATCCCGAGTCCGGACATGCTAGCTCCAAAGATTATGTAAAATATTTTTGTTTATTGATCCTATTTTTGCTCTTGCCAACTAAATTGTTACGCTTTGGCTAATGTTTGCTTCGACCATACGGTGATGATCGAGTTGCTCCCGGGGCTAGCCTTGTGCATGTGGGCAAGCCTTGTTGCTCCAAAGAAAGTTTTGCTCGGTGATTCCACATTCTCTCTTTTTTTCCGGCACTTGCTCTCCTTTTCTTTTGGGGGTCATTTCAATGTTATTTTCGGTCATAGATAGCTCAAACTTTACCATAGTACTGGATATCATAAAGCCACGTCCACTAATAAGTTGGTTATGAACTCAGACGTATGTGGTTGGGGTATGCGGATAAGAATCCTTCCCATGCTTGCTCTTCAGAATTAGAATTTGTTCTCCTATGCTTTGCTTACTCAAGGATCTTGGATTTACTTGTATCCTGTTATGAGAAAAAAAAATCGAACCTATCCATGTTGAGCTTTCTATTGGATTATCTAATTTGATGAACCCTGGTTGTGTAGTTCCCCCCCCCTTACATTAAATGACCAAGCCAAATATGTATTGATATTCAGGAACTACCAATTTCTTTCAGGTTCCTGTTATGGGGACCCCGGATGGTGCTATTTTTTGAGAGCAATGCTATGGCACACTATGGTATATACTTAATTCCACACTTTTGAATTCTAATTAATTCTTTGACTTTCTGTTGATGGTAATGATGGCTCAGCCAAAGGTAAATGATGTCAACTGAATGTGACCAAATGCCAACTGAATGTCTGAACCTGTGGGGTTTTACCTTGTTAGGTAGATGTAATTATATGGAACTGAACCTGTTATGACCTGATTGGTTCATCTAGCTACACATGTCCAATTAACTGCTAAAAGAGTGATTATGTACTTTGATAGTGAGAAATGCAATAGTGATTTCACTTTATTTATGCCATTCAGTACCAACAATAGTGATTATGTACTCATGTTGGTACTGTCTAGCTCTATTCCTCTGTTGTCAGATGTCAACACATTATATTGTTCACTACTCTTTTATTTTCAACTTTCAGTATATATGCTTGCCACCTGTACTTTCTTTGGTAAATTACACACAACTGTCTCATGGTGATACTCAATTATTTAATGATTTGAATATTGGTGTTTGTTACCTGTCATAGTAGATCAGTTTGGTCTCTGTCCGATTTGATTCATCTAAAGCAAGAATCTAGTTAAGTACTAAAAGCTTTGACACTTAATATTTGAGAACTTTAACATTACCCTCTAACTATTAGTATTTGGTAATGTGCTCTTTCGAGCGAGGATCGATTAGCAAGGAGCAAGCCACTAGAAGTGATTGGATGAGGATCAGTTGCATCCAAGGTAACAAGCGCTTAGAAGGAAAGAGGAGACTTGATTTTCTATGCTGCACTACTAGTGATTAACAAATGCATGTGATCTTTTATTATTCTGATTTGTAAAACATGTGATGCCGATACTTGTGAGGTGGAATTACTTACTGTTAAATGTTAAAATTGGGATGTTCCTGTTGTAATAAATTTGACTCCCTGATTGCTTACTGTTGAATGAATTGGGATGGAAAAATGATTTAAATTTGGTGTGTCAATTGCCACGTCATCATCCACGTAGGATGCCACGTCATCGTCCACGTAGGATGCCACGTCATCGTCCACGCAGGATGCCACGTCATCGTCCACGCAGGATGCCACGTCATCGTCCACGTAGGATGCCACATCATCGTCCACGCAGGATGCCACGTCATCGTCCACTCAGGATGCCACGTCATTGTCCACGTAGGATGCCACATCATCGTCCATGTCAGCTGCCATGTCAGTAGCAATCCGCGACGATTTTATTTTGTCACGGATAGTGAGCCATGGGTTGGGCTGCATGGGCCTCGGGCTGCTCCATGACGATTCAGATACGTCACGGATCGCGACGTTTATTAAGAGAACGTCGAGAGATTTAATCAATGACGCTCATTCCACCACGAAAATGTAAATCGTCGCGGATGCTGATTTGCGAAGAATTTTATTTAATCCGTGACAGAATGGTTACGTCACAGATTAAATAGTTTCTTGTAGTGTAGTGGCACTACACTCCTCGGACATCTTGACATGATCTACCCCGAGTGTTGCTATCTCATATTTATTTGCAAGTATGTCTTTGAAGTAACGAGAATATGTAGGTACTTGTACGACATCTAATAATGGCATGTTGATGCTAAGTCTACGCACAACCTTGTCACACCCAGTTTTAATGGCAAAATCGAATGCATAGATCACGTGTGCGCCAGGATCAAATTACACACACACTTAGATATTGTGAATACCAAAGTCAGTGCCACATGAATAAAGAGTTATTATAAACCATAGTCTTAATCGAAACTTAAATAACGAGTTCTCGCAGCGCACAAAATGCCTCCACATGCATCTGAATGAAGACTATGCACACCAAGAACTCCTGGAAATCTCCTGGAATGTCTTCAAAGTTCTCCCAGTCTGAGCAGCAATCCGGGTATTGTAGATGCAAGAGAATAAACAAGCGTGAGCACATGACGTACTCAGCAAGAGAGAACAACATAACATGCAAGGCCATATGGTGGATTGCTAAGGTTCAAGCAGTTTAGCATTTTAGTAGGTCAAGTTTTATTAGCAACCTGATTAGTAAGTTCATACCAACCCAATTAATAAGATATAAGCATCATAAACAAAAGAATAAAACAGCAATTAAACATTTAAGTTCCATAACTTAGTCATGTGAGTGTCCAGGCTGCTCTTGACCGTGAGCACGGCTAATCGATTAGTTTTACACTCTGCAGAGGTTGTACACTTTCACCACAAGCAGCGTAATGCTCCGAAGAACTTTGGACCCAACCATGCGATGTTTGCAAGGAACCATACCACACTACCGAGGTGTGATTGCATAGGGAGACTACATGGCCTTTACAAAGGTTCCCTAGCAAGTTATGACCCACAAGGTCCGGATCAGTTAGCAAGGTATAAAGTCCCCTAGCAGGTCGATACCCCACCACAAAAAGAATAACTCACCCAACCCCCTGCTAGAGCGAGTCCATACCCCACAGTACCGCCGATCCCTTATCCTCATCAGGTAAGACCATCCCAAGCTAAAGTTCCTAATTATTCAGCCAAGACCATTGCCCATTAGTTCTTGTAGTTGTACTGTTTTCCTGGGTGGTTCTCCATGTTCCGATTCAAAGTAAAGTGGTCTAGTAAAGTAAAGAACATAAACGGAACATAGAACATAAAGATATTCAAGTTTGATTAATACCAATCCTAGTTGAGCATGCTAAGCAATAGCTACCACAAGATTAATTTAATAAACCCGGTGACAAGGTAAAGGTAGTAAAAGACTAGGCATGGTCCTTAAAAGGTTCCCGTCAATTTAATGGAAGCAGAAAAGTAAAGACAGTGAATTTAAATGCATGTTATGTAGGACAAGCGGGTATGCATCAAGGAAGACTTGCCTTCAACAAAACTCTGCTGCTCAAACTCTTGCACGTCTTGATCTTCAAATCCCTCGAACTAATCGCTCTCTATGATCCACAATCATCACATACAAGCATACAACAAGAATAAATAAGAAACAGTCACCAAACAGATCAAACAGAACTAAACAGTGACATAAAACTAATCTACGCTTCGAGACGATCGCGTGGACATAAAGAACACTAAAATCGGAGCTAAAATGACCAAGTTACGGCCTACAGAAGGTGCAGGGACTCAATTGTAAAGGTTTTAAAAGAACTGGGCTAGAACAAAAGAAAAAGGACTAAACCGTAAGGTTTTTCCTAAGGCAGGAGGGTATTTTTGTGAATACCGGAAAACTCAGGGGCTTTTCTGCAAAAACACCTGAGCCGGCGGTGGTTGACTTGGTTGACCAGATCTAGATCTGTTGGATCTAGATCCAAAGGCTGTGGCGGCTTGCGGGTGAGGCGGGCTGCGGGATACGTCGGATCTGAATCCGACGGCTCGGGACGTCCACAGGCGACGGGGGCGGCGGGGCGCGCGCGGCCGACGGCGGCGGCCGGCATTGAGCGGCGGCGGGGGCTCTCCGGCGAGCTCGATCTCGGGCTCCGGGACACGATTCAAAGCGCGGAGGACACCTATGCGCGGCGCGCGGCGGCGAAGGCGGCGAGGGCGGAGACCACGGCGGAGTCGCGGCGGCGCGGGCGGACGACGCGGCGGCGCGGCTCGGAAACTCCGGCGAGGTCGCTAGGGCGCCACGGTGCACGGGTTTGACATCCAGTGGCGCAGGACGGTTGTTTACCTCCTTGCGTGGCTCCTGGGAAACTTTGCGACGACGAGGCGGTGTCAGAGGCGGGAAACAGCGGCCGCGGCGCGGGTTAGGGTTCCGGCGGGGTGCGGCGCAAGCTAGGGTGGACGGCTCGGGTTGGGGAACTCCAGGGGCGGCACGGACTTAAATAGCCCGGGCGGACCGTCTTGGCGTGCGGGCCACGCGAAGGGGGCGTGCGCGGCTCGAACCCGGCGGCGGCCGGCGGAGTCCGAGTCGGGGATGACGCCGTGGGTAGGGGATAACGGTGGGTCCCGGCCGTCGGCCCTCGGCGGGCGGGAACGACCGCAGCGCGGGGCCGGTGGCGGCTTGTTGGGCCACCGGGCCGGTTGGGCTGCGGCGTGCGCGGGGCGGGGCGGCGGGCGGTCGGCGGCACGGAGCTCCTAGGCGGGCCGCGCGGTCTTTGGGCCGCGCGCGAACGGCGCTCGCTCGCCGGCTTTGGGTTGGGTTGGGCTGCTAGGTTGGATAGGTTAGGGTAGATAGGATAGAGGTTTAGGTATCTGGGTTTTGGGTTGTTTGAAAAAGGATTCAATTCAAATAGAATTCAAACTTTGAATTTGAATTCCAGCAAACAATTAATTCCTATGTTTCATTAATTTTATTTTAGAAAAGTTTTAAATGCCTAAAATAAAAATATAGCAACCTTATATTCCTTAAGCAATTAAAGGTTTCTAGCAAATTTTAATAAAGCCAGGTTTTAGCAAAATTAGGGTGTTTCAAATCCTACCCCCTTAAGAAGAATCTCGTCCTCGAGATTCGGACAGATTGGGAAAAAGATCTGGAAACTCTGCTTTCACCTCATCCTCTCTTTCCCATGTTGCCTCATCCTCTGCATGATTACTCCACTGTACTTTGCACATCTTGATCACACTATTCCTAGCAACCCTTGTCACAGTTTCCAATATCCGGATGGGGCGTTCAACAATAGTGAGATCTTCTTTGACGTTTAGGTCATCCAAGGGTATCGGCTCCTTGTCATGAGGACCAAAATGAGGACCATGTGTGGTTCAAGGACCGGTGGATGGTCGCTTCCTTGTGTGATGAGTGATTGACAACGTTGTGTGGACTGATTCTTGGCTAAGTATTGCAGGTGCAGGTTGCGGCTTGTTGGTGCAGGTGAAGAACAAGCGCGAAAGGTCCTCGCCGGTGAGGCCTCCAGGTGTGGAGAAGACAAGTAGGCTTCGTTCGAGGGACCCGGTGGCCAGCGGGGTCAAGTGCGGGCCACATGGTGGCATGAACAGCAAGATGAAGTCGTGGACGGTTTCTTGGTTGAGCCTCAAAACCAAGGTCGAGCCGGGACTACGTGGGAGCCGAGTCATGTGTGAGATTGGCGGAGGCTACACCGAGTTCGCGGGGTTTCCAGTGGTTCACCAGAAAACCACTGGGTTCCTTGGTTGATCCACAAAGCCAAGACCAAAGAACCGAAGACGGTGCTGCAGTAGTGCCAGACCGGTCACACCGGTGGGGGGCACCGGTCTGACCTGTGTGCGACGACGCAGTCCGGAGACTTCGAAGCGGAGGACACGCGTCGGGATCGCATGGCTTGCGTCGAGGCTACGCAGGGTGCGGTCGCCGGGCATCCGTCCGATGGTGAAGACTTGAAGACTTCCAAATCCGCCCTTGAGGGGCTTGTATCCCTAGTTATTGGAGAAGGGTAATTTAGACTTTCGGTTGCCTCCATATAACCCAAGAGGTGAGAGGATGTCAGCCAACTCTTGGAACCCTTGCTCATTTGTTTTCCCATTTTCCTTCCTATTTTTCCTTGGGTTTTCCATAGGACTAGCAAGAGAGCTTCATGGAGAGATCTCGTTGAGAGGGATGGATGATCGGGCGGCTTGCTAGACCTTGTATGAACCTTTGTTTCATGTATAGATGATTCGGCGTGGTTCCTCAAGGTTTGGATGTGTTTTCCCCGGTTGTTCTTGGTGGAGATTTTCGGAGCCCTCTCATGGTGATTTCTATGGGTTGTTTTTGGGACCTTTCTCTTGGGAATTTGATGGGGGAAATTTGTGGGAACCCTTCGTGGTTCTTTGGGCTGTGATTCCCCTCCCAAATCCGTGAGTAAAGGTGCTCGATTTTGGGGTTTCTTGAGTTCTTGGGTTGGAAGTGCTCTTGGCGGGATTTCCTTGATTCCTCCTTTTTGGACGAGTTTTGTTGGGATTAAACTTGGCTATGGACTCCTCACGAGGTGCTCCTAATATCCCCAAAGTCTTGTTCAAGTCCGTGGGTGATTTGGGAGATCGAGGTTTGGATTTGGGGGAGTTGACCCGCGGGTGCTGTTCATTCCGAGCTGCCCAGGCTACACCGGTCTGACCGGTGCTCTTGACCGGTCTGACCGGTGCAACCCTCGGTGGGATTTTGCTCGGGTGAACGTCTTGGTGTGTTCGCTGTTGTCCTGTAGTGCTGCTATTTCGACTTTGGGTCAGTTTGGTGGTCGGTTAGCCTGTTTGGTGCTTTGGGGGCTTTCAGGTTGGGATCGGTCTGACCGGTGTGTCTCACCGGTCTGACCGGTGTGGAGCCACTTAGTGAAAGTTGCTCAGTTTCACCAGCAGGGACCGGTCTGACCGGTGGTGCTCGCCGGTCTGACCGGTGGTGCTCGCCGGTCTGACCGGTGGTGCTCGCCGGTCTGACCGGTGTGGATCTGTAGACTCGGGTTTGGTGTTCCGCTGCGTTCTCGGGTCCGAAGGTTGTGTGTTGGTTCCTAGGTCCAGTGGCACTCTATTGGCTACGTGGGCTTGGCCAACTTGGTTAGTGAGTCGGAGATGTGTGTTGGAAGTCGTGTTCATCTTGTTGGAGTTTCCATCTCCTTCGAGAAGAATTTTTATCGGCTCCCATTCACTCCCCCCTCTCTGGTTCGCCGTATCAGTCCTTCAAGTGGTATCAGAGCTGGTTCGGGTCGTTTTGAATCTAACCAGTCGAAGATCCAAGGATGGTGTACCAGGAACGGGGTTCGGATCCTCCACACTTCGATGGCAAGAACTACCAGATGTGGAGTAAGTGGATGGGTGCGTTCCTCCGCGGAAAGGGTCAGATCCTTTGGGATGTCACGGTGGACACGGGCTATGTCCAGCCGATGGACTTCCTCGCTCGAGGATTGAGGGACAGATTCGACGCCAACAATAAGGCGGTCGACTACTTGTTTCATGCTTTGTGTCAGCCTGAGTTCGATCGGGTGCACACCGAGCACTTGGCTTGTAAGATTCTGGCGGTGTTGAAGGAGGCTCATGTTGGGAATGCTCAGGTTTAGGCACGGATGTATGCGACCTACCGAAGAGAGTACGAGAACTTCACTCATCTCCCCGGTGAGTCCATCGATGCCTTATTTCAGAGGTTCACGGTGGTTGTGAACAACATGAGGGCCAATGTGGACTTACTCCCGTACGATGATCATGATAGAGCGGTCAAGCTCTTACACTCTTTGGATTGTACGATTTGGGGCGGAAAGTTCGAGGCCATTGTGGAGTCGGAGAAGTATGACACTCTGACAGTGAACGAGCTGTTCTCGAAGCTCAAGTCAGCTGAGGTGGATAGGGGCATGACTGCCAAGCTCGAGGGACCGACTGATTCCCATAGTCTTGCCCTCGTTGATGGTTCGAAAGGAAAGGCTAACACTAACCCATCCACCAGGATGTTCTCTTTTTCCTCTTTGATGTCTTTGCCAGATGAGGAGTTCGACGAGCTTGGAGAGGACGAGTTGGCGCTCTTCATGAGGCGGTTCGAGAGGCTGCACGAGAACCGAGTGAACATGAGGAGGAACACGAGGACTTGCTTCCAGTGCGGCAAGCCGGGACACTTCGTCGCCGACTGCCTGGAGAAGGTCGAGAACAAGGACAGCTACAAGCACAAGTCGAGGACGGATGGCAAGTACCGGTCGAGGCGCGACCACAAGAGCAAGCACAAGAACAAGTACAAGGACGAGCGACGATCGAGGAAGAAGGAGAGCCGAGGCAAGGCCCGAGCGATGGTGGGAGCGAGCGACGTCGACTCCAGTTCCGTGTACTCCACCTCGAGCTCGAGCAACAGTGAAGATGGAGGTGATCGTCGCAAGAACAAGAAGTCGTCCAAGAACCTGAGCGGGCTGAGCTGCTTCGCGAGAGACGGCTTCTGTACCATGGCGCTGAGCTCCAGCAGCAAGAAGAGCACACAGAGCGACTCGGACTCTGATTCCGGCGACGAGGTGCGTGATGAACTTCCCTTCTTGCGCCAGAAGAATGAGAGGCTTGGCACTTTGCTTGATAACCGTGATGACATGCTTAGAGAGGCCAAGAAAATGAGAAAAGAGCTTAGGGCTTCACTCGAGGATGCTAGGACTAGAGTGGCTGAGCTAGAGACACAGGTGCTTGATAGCAAGCTTGAGATTGATTCCCTTAAGGCTAGCCCTGTTGTTTCGGATGAGGTTGATTGTGCTGATTGCTCCATATTTGTTGCTGATCTTGCTTTGTTTAAGGAGAAGCATGCCTCCAAGTGTGAGGAACTAGATGTGCTTAGGGTTGAAGTGGCAGTGCTTAAGTCTAGACCTGCTTTGCTAGGTGCTTTGCACTTCTTGCCCTATTTTGCATGCTAAGATTGATGAGATGCATGCTTACACTAGTTCACTTGAGGCTAAATTGAAGGAACCCATGCCTACATCATGCTCTACATGTGAAATGCATGCATTGAAAAATTTGGAACTTGCACATTATGTTGATTGTTTGCAGGATGAGAATGATGACTTGAGAAAGTTGATGGGTTGGTTGTCTGGTCATGAGCCTCAGTTGAGGATGATGATCGAGGCGTTTAAGAGGAAGGATGGTGAGGGACTTGGGGCAAACAAGGTTGGTGAGGGAAGTGGAGAGAATATCCCAGAGCCACCAAAAACCCACCACAAAAATGATTTCCCCCCAAAACATAACCATCTTAGGAACCGACTAGACACAACCCCTGCTCCACCCGTGTTTCCTACACCCACAAATGATCTACAAAAGCCTATCAAGTTTGTGAGCACTTCGGGGAAAGTGTTCTTTGGGAAAGAAAGTGAGAAGGCTAGTGAGGGGAAACCGGTGGAGGAGTTGAGTGGAGAGAAACCGAGTGAGCAGCCAAATCCCAAGCCTAAGCCTAAGCTTGTGAGGACCATGTGTGGTTCGAGGACCGGTGGATGGTCGCTTCCTCGTGTGATGAGTGATTGACAACGTTGTGTGGACTGATTCTTGGCTAAGTATTGCGGGTGCGGGTTGCGGTTTGACTCGTGTTGGTGCGGGTGAAGAACAAGCGCGAAAGGTCGTCGCCGGTGAGGCCTCCGGTGTGGAGAAGACAAGTAGGCTTCGTTCGAGGGACCGGTGGCCGGCGGGGTCAAGTGCGGGCCGCATGGTGGCATGAACGAGCAAGATGAAGTCGGGGACGGTTTCTTGGTAGAGCCTCAAAACCAAGGTCGAGCCGGGACTGCGTGGGAGCCGAGTCATGAGTGGAGATTGGCGGAGGCTACACCGAGTTCGCGGGGTTTGCGGTGGTTCACCGAGAAAACCACCGGGTTACTCGGTTGAGCCACAAAACCGAGGCCGAAGACTCGACGAGGAGGAGCGGCCACCCGGGCCGGTTCAACCGCCCGGGAGGGGCGGTCGGACCGCCCGGGACCGGTCGGATCCACCGGGCCGGTCCTAACCGCCCGGGGGGGGGGGCTCGACCGCCACGGCCGCCGGCGCCGAGAAGCTTCGAAGCGGAGGACACGCGTCGGGATCGCAAGGCTTGCGTCGAGGCTACGCGGGGTGCGGTTGCTTGGGCATCCGTCCGATGGTGAAGACATCAAGAATTCCAAATCCGCCCTTGAGGGGCATGTATCCCTAGTCATTAGTGAAGGGCATTTTAGACATTCGGTTGCCGCCTATATAACCCAAGAGGTGAGAGGTTGGCGACCAACTCTTGGAACCCTAGCCCATTTGTTTTTCCATTTTCGTTCTCTATTTTCTCTAGGATTTTAGAAGGCTAGCTTGAGAGCTTCATGTGAGATCTAGAGAGAGGGATGGATGTTTGGGTGGCAAGCTAGACCTTGTACGAACCATTCATGGCATGTATAGAAGGTTTGGCGTTGCTCATCATGGTGGTTTTCCCGTCTCTTTGGTGTTGATTTTCGGAGCTCTTTTTGGCGGTGTTTTGAGAACGATTTCTTGGGGTTTTTGGTGGGTGTCACGTATGAGGATCTTGTGCCTCTTTGGTGATGACTTTGCCCCCAAATCCCCTTTGAATCGGACTCGATTTGGTGGTTTTTCGAGTTGGGCGAGTTCTTGACCTAGAGAAGCGATTTCTTCGATTCCTCTTGATTGTGAGCGTTTCGGGTCGATTCCTTTGAGGTAGAGGTTGCCCGGGAGGTAACCCGGCTATCCCCGAAGTTTGGCTGCAATCCGTGGAGTGATTCGGGAGATCGGGCGCGAGGAAGTTGAGGTTTGACCCGCGGGTTCGTGTTCGGAAGGGGCGGTCTAACCGCCTACGAGGGGCGGTCTAACCGCCCGGGTGTTTCCGGGTCAAAGTTTTGTTTCGCCGGATTTTCCTCTGTGAGTTTGTTCGCCTTGATCGGAGGAGTGTACGGGTGAAATTTGGAGTCGTTCTCGCGCGGTTGCTAGGTGTTCTTGGTTGGAGTTCGTTCTTGGGTACGGGAGGTTAGACCGCCCTAGGTAGCCGGTCTAACCGCCCCTAGGCCCTTGGGTGAAGTTTTGGTTTTCGCCAAGATTTTACGGTAGCTAGCATGGCCTTGACCAAAGATCTCTGTTGGTGAAACCGTGGTGTGTTTTGGTGCTCGGAAGAGGCGTTTCGGAGGATTTCTTGGTTGCCGGGTGGAGGCGGTCTAACCGCCCCCTATACCCGGTCTAACCGCCCCCTCGGTTAGCCGGCTTTCGAGTTGTTTCCGCTGTTGGTGCTGCGTGTGTGTTGCGGTTGCTTTGGTAGAGTTTGTTCCTAGGACCGGTAGCACTCCGGTGGCTACGTGGTTTTGGCAAACGGGAGGTAGAAGTGCGGAGCGTGTGATTTCGGGGGTCCGACCGAGGCTAGTTCGTCTTGTCGGAGTTTCAATCTCCCTCGAGAAGAATTTTTATCGGCTCCCATTCACTCCCCCCCTCTCGGTCGCCTTATCGGTCCTTCAAGTGGTATCGAGCCGGTTCGGGTCTTTGTTGACTCTAACCGAGTCTAAGATCCAAGGATGGCGTACCGGGAACGGGGGTTCGGGTCCTCCACACTTCGATGGAAAGAACTACCGGATGTGGAGCAAGCGGATGGGTGCGTTCCTCCGCGGAAAGGGTCGGACTACGTGGGATGTCACGGTGGACACGGGATATGTCCGGCCGATGGATTTCCTTGCTCCGGGGGTCGAGGGACGGATTCGACGCCAACAATAAGGCGGTCGACTACTTGTTTCGTGCTTTGTGTCGGCCGAGTTCGATCGGGTGCACACCGAGCACTTGGCTTGTAGGATTTGGGCGGTGTTGAAGGAGGCTCATGTTGGGAACGCCCGAGGTTCGAGCACGGTTGTATGCGACCTACGGAGAGAGTACGAGAACTTCACTCATCTCCCGGTGAGTCCATCGATGCCTTGTTCCGCAGGTTCACGGTGGTGGTGAACAACATGAGGGCCAATGTGGACGTGCTCCCGTACGATGATCATGATAGAGCGGTCAAGCTCTTACACTCTTTGGATCGTACGATATGGGGGCGGAAAGTTCGAGGCCATAGTCGAGTCGGAGAGGTACGATACTCGACGGTGAACGAGCCGTTCTCGAAGCTCAAGTCGGGCGAGGTGGATAGGGGCATGACCGCCAAGCTCGAGGGACCGATCGACTCCCATAGTCTTGCCCTTGTTGGTGGTTCCAAAGGAAAGACTAACTCTAACCCATCCACCGGATGTTCTCGTTTTCCTCTTTGATGTCTATGCCGGATGAGGAGTTTGATGACCTTGGAGAGGACGAGCCGGCGCCGTTGACGAGGCGGTTCGAGAGGCCGCACGAGAACCGTGTGAACATGAGGAGGAACACGAGGACTGCTTCCCGGTGCGGCAAGCGGGACACTTCGTCGCCGACCGCCGGAGAAGGCCGAGAGCAAGGACGGCTACAAGCACAAGCCGAGGAAGAACGACGACAAGTACCGTTCGAGGCGCGACCACAAGAGCAAGCACAAGAACAAGTACAAGGACGAGCGACGATCGAGGAAGAAGGAGGGCCGAGGCAAGGCCCGAGCGATGGTTGGAGCGAGCGACGTCGACTCTAGTTCCGCGTACTCCACCTCGAGCTCGAGCGGCGGCGACGACGAGGGAGATCGCCGCAAGAACAAGAGGTCGTCCAAGAACCCGAGCGGGGGTGAGGCGCTTCGCGAGAGACGGCTTCGTACCATGGCGTTGAGCTCCGGCGGCAAGAAGAGTACACAAAGCGACTCGGACTGCGAGTCCGACGACGAGGTGCGTGATGAACTTCCCTTCTTGCGCCAGGAGAATGAGAGGCTTGGTTCTTTGCTTGATAACCGCGATGATATGCTTAGAGAGGCAAAGAAAATGAGGAAAGAGCTTAGGGCTTCACTCGAGGATGCTAGGGCTAGAGTGGGCGAGCTAGAGACACGGGTGCTTGATAGCAAGCTTGAGATTGATTCGCTTAAGGCTAGCCCCGTTGTTGCCGATGAAAATGATTGTCTTGATTGCTCCATATTCCTTGCTGATCTTGCTTTGTTTAAGGAGAAGCATGCCTCCAAGTGTGAGGAACTAGATGTGCTTAGGGTTGAAGTGGCTGAGCTTAAGTCTAGACCTGCTTTGCTAGGTGCTTGCACTTCTTGCCCCGTTTTGCATGCTAAGATTGATGAGTTGCATGCTTACACTAGTTCGCTCGAGGCTAAATTGAAGGAACCCATGCCTACATCCTGCTCTACTTGTGAAATGCATGCATTGAAAAATTTGGAGCTTGCACATTATGTTGATCGTTTGCGGGGATGAGAATGATGATTTGAGGAAGTTGATGGGTTGGTTGTCCGGTCACGAGCCTCAGTTGAGGATGATGATCGAGGCCTTTAAGAGGCAAGATGGTGAGGGGCTTGGGGCAAACAAGGTTGGTGAAGGAAGTGGAGAGAATATCCCGGAGCCACCAAAAACCCACCACAAAAATGATTTCCCTCCAAAACCCAACCATCTTAGGAACCGACTAGACACAACCCCAGCTCCACCTATATTTCCTACACCCACAAATGATCTCCAAAAGCCCATCAAGTTTGTGAGCACTTCGGGGAAAGTGTTCTTTGGGAAAGTGAAAGAGAAGGCAAGTGAGGAGAAATCGGTGGAGGAGTTGAGTGGAGAGAAACCAAGCGAGCGACCCCAATCCAAGCCAAAACCTAAGCTTGTGAGGTTCCGTTGTGGCCATTGTGGGAAGGAAGGTCACAAGGATGAGTTTTGCTTCAAGAGGAAGCGGGAAGAGAGGATGGCAAAGGAGTGGGCGAACAAGGATAGGTACAACCCTTCCCATGGTGTACCTAAGCCTCGTATGCCACTGCCCAGGGGTAAAGCTGTGGTGAGAAGTGTTCGGCATGGGGAGATGCGAGTTCCCGCGGCCGAGGAGCCGTTCGGAGGGGGCGGTCGGACCGGCCCGGCTAGGCGGTCGGACCGGCCCCGCCCGGAGGGGGCGGTTAGGCCGGCACGGCTAGGCGGTTTAACCGGCCCCCCCGAGAATCGGGGCGGAGTGGTTTTCGAGGTGGTGAGTCGAGAGGTTTCGGGTCCGGAGGTGGAGTTGCTGGTGGTTGGTCCGGAAAGACGACGGTGGTCGGTTGCTAGGCATTCTCCCCCTCGAGGTCACTACGGGGATGGGAGGAGTCGTAGCTTTGAGAAGGAGAGGAGGGACGTTCCACGGGTTGTCTTCCGTGGTTTTGGTCCTCCTCCGGGCGGTGGGGGTGGTTTCCTCGGAGTGGTTACCGAGGTGGTGTTCGTGGAGGTAGTTTTGGTAGGAGAGATGCTATGGTTGGTGCTAACCCCACTTTCGAGCAAATGGCTCGGCACTTGGTTTTCCTCTTTTGGTACTAACCCCGGTCTTTGAGTCGTTTGTTCGCTCACGTGCTTGTTTTTGAATTTCGGGTGGGAGACTTGAAGAACATTTGGTTGATTGACTCCGGTTGTTCGAGGCATATGACCGAGACGGGGGGTGGTTCTCAAGTCTCGTCCCGGTGGTGACGAAGAGGTACATCACTTTTGGGGACAATGGGCGTGGGCGTGTGCTTTCGAAGGTGAGATAAAAGTGAGTGACAAGATCACTCGAGGCGTGTTGCTCTTGTTCAATCGGCGGGATACAATTTGCTTTCTCGTGTCTCGGTTGTTGGATGAGGGTTTTGAGGTGTTGTTTCGGCTTTGGTGATTCTCGGATTGTGGACTCTCGAGGGGACCTTGTTTGTATGGTCGTTCCCGAGGGTCAGGTGTTTCGTGCTGATTTTTCTCAGTCTTCGGGTGTTGAGCGTTGTTTCTTGGCGGGTTCCTCGAGTGAGTTGTGGAGGTGGCATAGGAAGTTGGGTCACTTGAGCTTTGACCTTCTGTCTCGCTTGAGTAAACTCAATTTGGTCCGAGGATTGCCACGTTTGAGGCTTGAGAAAGAGTTGGTTTGTGCTCCGTGTAGGCATGCCAAGATGGTGGCCTCTTCTCACCCGCCTCTCACCGATGTGATGACTGAGCGTCCATGCGAGCTGCTCCATATGGATCTTGTTGGCCCAGCTCGTGTGCGATCTGCGGGTGGGAAGTGGTATGTCCTTGTTGTGGTGGACGACTTTTCTCGGTATGCGTGGGTGTTCTTTCTTGAGGAGAAGGGGGAGACGTTTGGTTTTGTTCGAGATCTAGTCTTGAGGTTGAGGAACGAGAGGCACGGAGATGCCATACGAGCTATCCGCAGTGATAATGGCTCGGAATTCAGGAACTCTCGTTTTGAAACCTTTTGTCATGACTTAGGTCTTGAGCACCAGTTTTCGAGTCCGTATACGCCTCCCCAGAATGGTGTTGTGGAAAGGAAGAACGGGACCTTGTGCGAGATGGCTCGGACGATGCTTGATGAGCATAGGACTCCGAGGAGGTATTGGGGCGAGGCGGTGAATACCGCATGCTATGTGTCGAACAGGGATATACCTCGAGTGCACAAGAAGAAGACATGCTATGAGTTGATGCATGGCCGCACACCCAAGGTGAGTCACTTCCATGTCTTTGGTTGCAAGTGTTTCATTCGAAGAAAGGCGGGAAGTTGGATAAGTTTGAGACTAGGTCCGTCGATGGCATTTTCTTTGGTTATGCATCTCATTCTAGAGCATATCGTGTGCTCAATCTTGAAACTAACCAAATCGTGGAGACTTGCGAGGTAACCTTCGACGAGACGAGCCACGTAGTCGGCTTGTCTTTGAGTGTGCGGTGATGATGAGCTTGGCGAGGAGATCTTTCGGGGAGGAGGAGCATGAACATGGAGATGATGAGGATGGTGGTGCGGTGCCCCCGGCTGAACATGTACCCACTACTTCGACTACGATGATGGATGGACCCTCTGGCTACACCTACAACGACAAATCAAGAACGAGGAGAAGCTGATGTTGAGGGGGAGGTAGCTTCGAGGCGAGAACCTCCCCGGCGAGTTCAAGTGGATCACCCGGCTTCGAGGATCATCGGCGACATGAATGAACGCACTACACGGTCGAGGGTTCGAAACAATTCCCATTTTGCTCATGCTTGCATTTGTTGCTTCTTTCGAGCCCAAAGACATTGGACACGCACTATCGATCACAATTGGGTTAACTCGATGCATGAGGAGTTGGAGAACTTTGAGAGGAATCGGGTGTGGGAGTTGGTTGACCCTCCCCCGGGGTGTAAGCCGATTGGTACAAAGTGGGTGTGGAAAAACAAAGAGGGAGAGAAGGGTGAGGTTGTGAGGAACAAGTCGAGACTTGTTGCTCGGGGGGTTCGATCGAAGGAGGGGATCGACTACGAGGAGACCTTTGCTCCCGTAGCCCGTTTGGAGGCGATTAGGATCCTTCTAGCCTTTTCTCGTGGCTAAAGGGTTCAAGTTACACCAAATGGATGTGAAGAGTGCTTTTCCGAATGGAGTGTTGGAGGAAGAAGTGTATGTGAGGCGACCTCGGGGTTTGAGAGTGAGATGTACCCCCACCGGGTGTACAAGTTGAGGAAGGCGGCCGTATGGGTTGAAGCGGGCGCCTAGAGCTTGGTATGGCGAGGTTGAGGGGGTTCTTGTTTGAGAGAGGCTTTGAGATGGGGAAGGTCGATCGACCTTGTTTTTGCCGAGGCGGGGCAAAGATATCCCGATTGTGCGGGTGTACGTGGATGATATTGTCTTTGGTGGCTCGTCTAACTCTCTTGTTGCGAGGTTTGCGGATGATATGAGCGGGGAGTTTGAGATGAGCATGATGGGTGAGTTGCGCGTTCTTCCTCGGGCTACAAATCAAGCAATCAAAGGAAGGAACATTTGTGCACCGAGCTAAGTACACCAAGGACATTGTGAGAAAATTCAAGATGGAGGACTCCAAGGCTATGACGACGCCGATGAGTACGACTACAGCTCTTGATGCGGACGAGGAAGGTGAACATGTGGACCAGAAGGAGTACCGAAGCATGATCGGGTCACTCCTCTACTTGACGGCGACGAGGCCGGACATACAGTTCTCAGTGTGTCTGTGCGCTCGTTTTCAAGCGTCTCCGAGGACTTCGCATCGGCAAGCAGTGAAGCGAATTTTCAGGTACTTGCGTCACACTCCCGACTTCGGCCTTTGGTACTCCGCGTCCTCTTCTTTGGCGCTTCATGGCTTTTCGGACGCGGATTTTGCCGGGTGTCGGTTGGATAGGAAGTCCACTTCGGGACTTGCCGCGTTTTTGGGTTCTTCGTTGGTGTCTTGGTCTTCTCGTAAGCGGTCGAGTGTTGCTCAATCCACGACCGAAGCCGAGTATGTTGCCGCCGCTAGTTGTTGCTCTCGGCTCCTTTGGATCACCTACACCATGAGTGACTTTGGTGAGGAGTATACCCATGTCCCACTTCAATGTGATAGCACCGGTGCCATAAGCGTTGCTAAGAACCCGGTGCTTCATTCCAAAACCAAACACATAGAAGTGAGGTATCATTTCCCGAGAGACAACGTAGAGAAAGGGAAGATAGCTTTGATCCATGTACCCACACATGACCAACTAGCCGATATTTTCACCAAACCCCTAGATCAAGCAACTTTCACTCGGTTGCGGGGGGAACTTGGTGTGTGTCTGATTTCTTGAGTTGGGTGTGTGGGGGCTTTCGTTTGCCGGTGGTGTCGAGCCCGTTTTGCCTCCCCTCGAGGAGCCGGTTTGTAGCATATGTATAGCTCTTCTTTGTGCATTTCTTGCATTTGGCATGGCATATGTAACATGATGTATAGGCATCCTTGTATCTTAGATTGCATGCATTTTGTATCATATGCATCGGATAGGAAAAGCTTCTCCTATATACAATGTTTACCATGGGTTGCTACATATGTTCTTGTGAGCTTGTTTGATATGGTACGGTTAGTTTGGCTTAGCTCTTGATGATCTTGTTGAATGATCCATGGTTGATGGCTAATCTTTTGAAAAATGTCATATACATGCTCTCTCATGCGTAAATGCCTATATATGATCTTGACATGTCTTAGTGGCTTTGCTATGCTTACTTTGTGGTTGGATAGCTAGTTTATTGATCATATGGAGCCAAAGGCTCGTTTGCCATCATGAATGTTTAGCCCTCTTGCTTCATCTTGTGGAGGGGCATAAGTTCCTTTTTGTCGCAAAGACATTTCATGTACCATTTACAAATCTGAAAATGAAATGAAAAATGCTTGGAAAATATGTTCCCATGTCATATGTGCTGAAATTAATTTGCTTTGGGTGCTAAACCGTTGCATGATGCCTACCAATGAGAAGTCTCATACATAGAAGTAGGCACATGGCTCGGTGGCTTTGACATGACATGAGGTGCTTTTGGGTGTTTATGATGGTCTTGTGATTAGAATGGCTGTCCTAGCATGAAGTTTGAGTGGCTTTGCTATTTTGATATGTTTTGCTCATGTTTAGGTATTTGCTTGTGAGAGAGTAACTTTTCGCAAAATTACTCAAATCCTTTTTTAGCATTGTCCAATGGTTGTGAAACTTGGTGATCACGTAGTTAACGTCATTACGAATCTGTCGAGTATCTAACTTGCTCATTTGGACTTGTGTAGCTCCTTGTGTTGAATTTTGTATATTCGAGAAGCTATATGTTGCAAGTTTTCGCATTTTGCCTTGATTCATGCATTGTCAACAAGGGGGAGAAGTTTGTGCATGTTTTGGGCACCTGGGAGTGTTTGGAAGGTGTTCCAATTGTTTCGGGCAATTTTTGAGCAGTTTGGTGCAGGGCCGGTTTCTTTGGGCGGTCTAACCGCCCCCGGCGGTCGGTTCGGGCGGGGGCGGTCCTAACCGCCATGGGCGGCGGTCTAACCGCCTGGGCGAGTGTGAGCAAGTTTTGCTCTTTGTTGCATTCCAGAGTTGCATTGATGCATGTGTTCAGGGGGAGTGTGCTGTGGCTCAGTGGGAGCTTGCTTTTGTGCGGGGGAGTTCTTTGTGGTGTTCGAGTTGTCTTTGTGGTGGTTTCTGCTCTTTGCTTGAGCTGTGTTTTGTCTCGGATGTGTCGAGCCGTTGCCCTTGCCTAAGGGGTCCGAGACTTGTCTTCTTCAAGTGATCTTGCTCTTTGCCTTTCTTTGGCTTTCGATCGCTTGTTGGGGTTTCCTTTTATTTTGTTTCTTTTCTTTTCCTTTTCTCTTATGTTACTTCATGTGAGTGTGTTGTCAATGCACTCATCAAGGGGGAGATTGAGGACCATGTGTGGTTCGAGGACCGGTGGATGGTCGCTTCCTCGTGTGATGAGTGATTGACAACGTTGTGTGGACCGATTCTTGGCTAAGTATTGCGAGGTGCGGGTTGCGGTTTGACTCGTGTTGGTGCAGGTGAAGAACAAGCGCGAAAGGTCGTCGCCGGTGAGGCCTCCAGGTGTGGAGAAGACAAGTAGGCTTCGTTCGAGGGACCCGGTGGCCAGCGGGGTCAAGTGCGGGCCGCATGGTGGCATGAACAGCAAGATGAAGTCGGGGATGGTTTCTTGGTAGAGCCTCAAAACCAAGGTCGAGCCGGGACTTCGTGGGAGCCGAGTCATGAGTGGAGATTGGCGGAGGCTACACCGAGTTCGCGGGGTTTGCAGTGGTTCACCAGAAAACCACTGGGTTACTCGGTTGAGCCACAAAACCGAGGCCGAAGACTCGACGAGGAGGAGCGGCCACCCAGGCCGGTTCAACCGCCCAGGAGGGGCGGTCAGACCGCCTGGGACCGGTCAGATCCACTGGGCCGGTCTAACCGCCCAGGGGGGGGTCGACCGCCCGCCGGCCGCCGGCGCCGAGAAGCTTCGAAGCGGAGGACACGCGTCGGGATCGCAAGGCTTGCGTCGAGGCTACGCGGGTGCGGTTGCCGGGCATCCGTCCGATGGTGAAGACATCAAGAATTCCAAATCCGCCCTTGAGGGGCATGTATCCCTAGTCATTAGTGAAGGGCATTTTAGACATTCGGTTGCCGCCTATATAACCCAAGAGGTGAGAGGTTGGCGACCAACTCTTGGAACCCTAGCCCATTTGTTTTTCCATTTTCGTTCACTATTTTCTCTAGGATTTTAGAAGGCTAGCTTGAGAGCTTCATGTGAGATCTAGAGAGAGGGATGGATGTTTGGGTGGCAAGCTAGACCTTGTACGAACCATTCATGGCATGTATAGAAGGTTTGGCGTTGCTCATCATGGTGGTTTTCCCGTCTCTTTGGTGTTGATTTTCGGAGCTCTTTTTGGCGGTGTTTTGAGAACGATTTCTTGGGGTTTTTGGTGGGTGTCACGTATGAGGATCTTGTGCCTCTTTGGCCGATGACTTTGCCCCCAAATCCCCTTTGAATCGGACTCGATTTGGTGGTTTTTCGAGTTGGGCGAGTTCTTGACCTAGAGAAGCGATTTCTTCGATTCCTCTTGATTGTGAGCGTTTCGGGTCGATTCCTTTGAGGTAGAGGTTGCCCAGGAGGTAACCCAGCTATCCCCGAAGTTTGGCTGCAATCCGTGGAGTGATTCGGGAGATCGGGCGCGAGGAAGTTGAGGTTTGACCCGCGGGTTCGTGTTCTGGAAGGGGCGGTCTAACCGCCTACGAGGGGGCGGTCTAACCGCCGGGGTGTTTCCGGGTCAAAGTTTTGTTTCGCCGGATTTTCCTCTCGTGAGTTTGTTCGCCTTGATCGGAGGAGTGTACGGGTGAAATTTGGAGTCGTTCTCGCGCGGTTTGCTAGGTGTTCTTGGTTGGAGTTCGTTGCTTGGGTACGGGGAGGTTAGACCGCCCCGGTAGCCGGTCTAACCGCCCCTAGGCCCTTGGGTGAAGTTTTGGTTTTCGCCAAGATTTTCCGGTAGCTAGCATGGCCTTGACCGAGAGATCTCCGTTGGTGAAACCGTGGTGTGTTTTGGTGCTCGGAAGAGGCGTTTCGGAGGATTTCTTGGTTGCCGGGTGGAGGCGGTCTAACCGCCCCCTATACCCGGTCTAACCGCCCCCTCCGGTTAGCCGGCTTTCGAGTTGTTTCCGCCGTCGGTCTTTGCGTGTGTGTTGCGGTTGCTGGTAGAGTTTGTTCCTAGGACCGGTAGCACTCCGGTGGCTACGTGGTTTTGGCAAACGGGAGGTAGAAGTGCGGAGCGTGTGATTTCGGGGGTCCGACCGAGCTAGTTCGTCTTGTCGGAGTTTCAATCTCCCTCGAGAAGAATTTTTATCGGCTCCCATTCACTCCCCCCTCTCCCCGTCGCCTTATCGGTCCTTCGGCTTGTGAGGTTCCATTGTGGCTATTGTGGGAGAGATGGCCATAAGGATGAGTTTTGCTTCAAGAGGAAGCGAGAGGAAAGAAGGGCAAAGAAGTGGGCTAACAAGGACAAGTACCACCTTTCTGATGGTGTACTTGAGCCTCGTGTACAGATGCCCTGGGCCAAGGCGAGTGTGAAGACAGTTCGGGCTTGGGGAGAGCGGAAGGCTGTTGGAGGTGCTGCTACCCAGGTCACACTGTTCAGACCGGTGTGGGGCACCGGTCAGACCGGTGCAGGCCTGGACAGGCAGCGGTTTGGGTTTCGTGCTCGTACAGGTGCGAGGGTTGTTTCTGGAGGTCGTGGTTCTGGTGGTTGGGCTGGAGAGTTTGCAGGTGGTCAGGTTGCTAGGCATTCTCCCCCTCGAGTTCACTACGGGGATGGGACAAGTCGTAGCATTGAGAAGGAGAGGAGGGACAGTCCACGGGTTCTCTTTCGTGGTTTTGGTCCTCCTCCAGGCAGAGAGGGGTGGTTCCCTCAGGGTGGTTACCGTGGTGGTGTTCGTGGAGGTAGCTTTGGTAGGAGAGATGCTTTGGTTGGTGCTAACCCCACTTTCGAGCAAATGGCTCGGCACTGGTTTTACTCTTTTGGTACTAACCCCAGTGCTGAGTCGTTTGTTCGCTCACGTGCTCATTTTTGAATTTCAGGTGGGAGACTTGAAGAACATTTGGTTTATTGACTCTGGTTGCTCAAGGCATATGACCGGAGACAGGGGGTGGTTCTCAAGTCTCGTCCGTGGGTGACGAAGAGGTACATCACTTTTGGGGACAATGGGCGTGGGCGTGTGCTTTCGAAGGTGAGATCAAAGTGAGTGACAAGATTACTATGAGGCGTGTTGCTCTTGTTCAATTGCCTGGGGGACAATTTGCTTTCGTGTCCCGGTTGTTGGATGAGGGTTTTGAGTTGTTGTTTCGGCCAGGTGGTTCTCGGATTTTGGACTCTCGAGGGGACCTTGTCTGTATGGTCGTTCCCGAGGGTCAGGTGTTTCGTGCTGATTTTTCTCAGTCTTCGGGTGTGGAGAGTTGTTTCTTGGTTGGTTCTTCGAGTGAGTTGTGGAAGTGGCATAGAAAGTTGGGTCACTTGAGCTTTGACCTTTTGTCTCGCTTGAGTAAACTCAATTTGGTCCGAGGATTGCCACGGTTGAGGCACCGAGAAAGAGTTGGTTTGTGCGCCGTGTAGGCATGCCAAGATGGTAGCCTCTTCTCACCCGCCTCTCACCGATGTGATGACTGAGCGTCCATGCGAGCTGCTCCATATGGACCTTGTTGGCCCAGCTCGTGTGCGATCTGCGGGTGGGAAGTGGTATGTCCTTGTTGTGGTGGACGACTATTCTCAGTATGCGTGGGTGTTATTTCTCGAGGATAAGGGGGAGACGTTTGGTTTTGTTCGAGATCTAGTCTTGAGGTTGAGGAACGAGAGGCACGAAGATGCCATACGAGCTATCCGCAGTGATAATGGCTCGGAATTCAGAAACTCTCATTTTGAAACCTTTTGCCATGACTTGGGTCTTGAGCATCAGTTTTCGAGTCCGTATACGCCTCCCCAGAATTGTGTTGTGGAAAGGAAGAACAGGATCTTGTGCGAGATGGCTCGGACGATGCTTGAAGAGCATAGGACTCCGAGGAGGTATTGGGCTGAGGCGGTGAATACCGCGTGCTATGTGTCTAACAGGATCTACCTCAGAGTGCACAAGAAGAAGACATGCTATGAGTTGATGCATGGTCGCACACCCAAGGTGAGTCACTTCCATGTTTTGGTTGCAAGTGTTTCATTCTGAAGAAAGGCAGGAAGTTGGATGAGTTTGAGGCTAGGTTTGTTGATGGTATTTTCTTTGGTTATGCATCTCACTCTAGAGCATACCGTGTGCTCAATCTTGAAACTAACCAAATCGTGGAGACTTGCGAGGTGACCTTCGACGAGACAAAGCCACGTAGTCAGCTTGTCTTTGAGTGTGCAGGTGATGATGAGCTTGGTGAGGAGATCTTTCAGGAGGAGGAGCATGAACATGGATACGATGAAGATGGCGGTGTGGTGCCCCCGGCTGAACATGTACCCACTACTTCGACTACGGTGATGGACGGACCCTCTACTACACCTACGACGACAAATCAAGAACGAGGAGAAGCTGATGTCGAGGGGGAGGTAGCATCAAGGCGAGTCCTCCCCGGCGAGTACAAGTGGATCACCCAGCTTCGAGGATCATCGGCGACATGAATGAACGCACTACACGGTCGATGGTTCGAAACAATTCTCATTTCGCTCATGCTGCATTTGTTGCTACTTTTGAGCCCAAAGACATGGGACACGCACTATCTGATCACAATTGGGTTAATTCGATGCATGAGGAGTTGGAGAACTTTGTGAGGAATAAGGTTTGGGAGTTGGTTGACCCTCCCCCTGGGTGTAAGCCGATTGGTACAAAGTGGGCGTGGAAGAACAAAGAGGGAGAGAAAGGTGAGGTTGTGAGGAACAAGTCGAGGCTTGTTGCTCAAGGGTTCAGTCAGAAGGAGGGGATTGACTATGAGGAGACCTTTGCTCCCGTAGCCCGTTTGGAGGCAATTAGGGTCCTTCTAGCCTTTTTCGTGGATAAAGGGTTCAAGTTGCACCAAATGGATGTGAAGAGTGCTTTTCTGAATGGTGTGTTGGAGGAAGAAGTGTATGTGAGGCAACCTCCAGGGTTTGAGAGTGAGAAGTACCCCCACCGGGTGTACAAGTTGAGCAAGGCGTTGTATGGGTTGAAGCAGGCGCCTAGAGCTTGGTATGGCAGGTTGAGGGGATTCTTGTTTGAGAGATGTTTTGAGATGGGGAAGGTCGATCAGACCTTGTTTTTGCTGAGGCAGGGCAGAGATATCCTGATTGTGTAGGTGTACGTGGATGATATTGTCTTTGCTGGCTCGTCTAACTCTCTTGTTGCCAGGTTTGCAGAGGATATGAGCAGGGAATTTGAGATGAGCATGATGGGCGAGTTGCGGTACTTCCTCGGGCTACAAATCAAACAATCAATGGAAGGAACATTTGTGCACCAGGCTAAGTACACCAAGGACATTGTGCGGAAGTTCAAGATGGAGGACTCCAAGGCTATGACGATGCCGATGAGTACTACTACAACTCTTGATGCGGACGAGGAAGGTGAACACGTGGACCAGAAGGAGTACCGGACCATGATCGGGTCACTCCTCTACTTGACGGCGACGAGACCGGACATACAATTCTCGGTGTGTCTGTGCGCTCGTTTTCAAGCGTCTCCGAGGACTTCGCATCGGCAAGCGGTGAAGCGAATTTTCAAGTACTTGCGTCACACTCCCGACTTCGGCCTTTGGTACTCCACGTCCTCTTCTTTGGCGCTTGATTGTTTTTCAGACGCGGATTTTGCCGGGTGTCGGTTGGATAGGAAGTCCACTTCTGGGACTTGCCAGTTTTTGGGTTCTTCTTTGGTGTCTTGGTATTCCCGCAAACAGTCGAGTGTTGCTCAATCCACTACCGAGGCCGAGTATGTTGCCGCTGCTAGTTGTTGCTCTCAGCTCCTTTGGATTTCATACACCATGAGTGACTTTGGTGAGGAGTATAACCATATCCCACTTCAATGTGATAGCACCAGTGCCATAAGCGTTGCAAAGAACCCAGTGCTCCATTCCAAAACCAAGCACATAGAAGTGAGGTATCATTTTCTGAGAGACAACGTAGAGAAAGGAAAGATAGGTTTGATCCATGTACCCACACATGACCAACTAGCCGATATTTTCACCAAACCCCTAGATCAAGCAACTTTCACTCGTTTGCGGGGGGAACTTGGTGTGTGTTTGATTTCTTGAGTTGGCTGCGTGGGAGCTCTCTTTGTAGCATATGTATATCTTTGCTTTGTGCATTTCTTGCATTTGGCTTGGCATATGTAACATGATGTATAGGCATCCTTGTATCTTAGATTGCATGCATTTTGTATCATATGCATTGGTTAGGAAAAGCTTCTCTCATATACATTGTTCGCCATGGAATGAGATATATGCCTTTGTGAGCTTGTTTGGTATGCTATGGTTAGTTTGGCTTAGCTCTTAATGATCTTGATGAATAATCCATGGTTGATAGCTATGTCTTTTGAAAATGTCACATGTATGCTCTCTCATGTGTAAATGCCTTTATATGATCTTGACATGTTTTAGTGGCTTGTCTATGCTTAATTTGTGGTTGGATAGCTAGTTTATTGATCATATGGAGCCAAAGGCTCATTTGCCATCATGAATGTTTAGCCCTCTTGCTTCATCTTGTGGAGGGGCATAAGTTCCTTTTTGTCGCAAAGACATTTCATGTACCATTTACAAATCTGAAAATGAAATGAAAAATGCTTGGAAAACATGCTCCCATGTCATATGTGCTGAATTTAATTTGCTTTGGGTGCTAAACCGTTGCATGATGCCTACCAATGAGAAGTCTCATACATAGAAGTAGGCACATGGCTCGGTGGCTTTGACATGACATGAGGTTGTTGTGGGTGTTTATGATGGTCTTATGATTAGAATGGCTGTCCTAGCATGAAGTTTGTGTGGCTTTGCCATTTTGATATGCTTTGATCATGTTTAGGAGTTTGCTCATGAGAGGCAAGTTTTTCGCAAAATTGCCAAAATCCATCTTAGCTTCGTCCAATGGTTGTGAAACTTGGTGATCATGTAGTTGAGATCGATACGAAGCCGTAGTGTATCTAACTTGCTCATTTGGACTTGTGTAGCATTCTTTGTTCAATTTTGTCTATTTGAGAAGCTCTAGGTTGAAAATTTTGCATTTTTGGCTTGATTCATGCATTGCCAACAAGGGGGAGAAGTTTTAGCTTGAAATGGCTTGCTGTTCGCATTTAGAAGGTTTTCAGGTGGTTTCGAGCCATTTCTGGGCTCTGTTGTGCACCGGTCTGACCGGTGAAGAGAACCGGTCTGACCGGTGTGAGTGCTGGTCCTGTGCATATGTTAGGCACCGGTCTGACCGGTGGTGATGACCGGTCTGACCGGTGTGAGCTGAAATTGCTGCAGCTGCCCTGTTTTCAGCTGGTTTGCATGCATTCGTCCAGGGGGAGGTGCATTGGTTCAGGGGGAGCTCTTTGTGGTTTTTCAAGCTTTGATTCGGTGGTTTGCGCTCTTTGCTTGAGCTTTGCTTTGCCTCGGATGTGTCGAGCCGTTGCCCTTGCCTAAGGGGTCCGAGACTTGTCTTCTTCAAGTGATCTTACTCTTTGCCTTTGTTTAGCTTTCGATCGCTTGTTTGAGTTTCTTTTTGTTCGTTTCTTTTCTTTTTCTTTTCTCTCTTGTTACTTTCGTGTGGGTGTTGTCAATGCACTCATCAAGGGGGAGATTGAGAACCATGTGTGGTTCGAGGACCGGTGGATGGTCGCTTCCTTCTGTGATGAGTGATTGACAACGTTGTGTGGACTGATTCTTGGCTAAGTATTGCAGGAGCAGGTTGCGGCTTGATTGGTGTTGGTGCAGGTGAAGAACAAGCGCGAAAGGTCGTCGCCGGTGAGGCCTCCAGGTGTGGAGAAGACAAGTGGGAGTCAAGTGCGGGCCGCATGGTGGCATGAACAACAAGATGAAGTCGTGGACGGTTTCTTGGTTGAGCCTCAAAACCAAGGTCGAGCAGGGACTACGTGGGAGCCGAGTCATGAGTGAGATTGGCGGAGGCTACACCGAGTTCGCGGGGTTTCCGGTGGTTCACTAGAAAACCACTGGGTTCCTTGGTTGATCCACAAAGCCAAGACCGAAGAACCGAAGACGGTGCTGCAGCAGTGCCAGACCGGTCTGACCATTGGGTACCGGCCTGACCGGTGGGGAGCACCGGTCTGACCGGTGTGCGATGACGCAGTCCGGAGACTTCGAAGCGGAGGACACGCGTCGGGATCGCATGGCTTGCGTCGAGGCATCCGTCCGATGGTGAAGACATGAAGACTTCCAAATCCGCCCTTGAGGGGATTGTATCCCTAGTTTTTAGAGAAGGGTATTTTAGACTTTCGGTTGCCTCCATATAACCCAAGAGGTGAGAGGATGGCAGCCAACTATTGGAACCCTAGCTCATTTGTTTTCTCATTTTCCTTCCTATTTTTCCTTAGGTTTTCCATTGGACTAGCTAGAGAGCTTTATGGAGAGATCTTGTTGAGAGGGATGGATTATCGGGCGGCTTGCTAGACCTTGTATGAACCATTGTTTCATGTATAGATGATTCGGCGTGGTTCCTCAAGGTTTGGATGTGTTTTCCCCGGTTGTTCTTGGTGGTGATTTTCGGAGCCCTCTCTTGGTGATTTGTTTGGGTTGTTCTTGGGACCTTTCTCTTGGGAATTTGATGGGGGAAATTTGTGGGAACCCTTCGTGGTTCTTTGGACTGTGATTCCCCTCCCAAATCCGTGAGTAAAGGTGCTCGATTTTGGGGTTTCTTGAGTTCTTGGGTTGGAAGTGCTCTTGGCGGGATTTCCTTAATTCCTCCTTTTTGGACGAGTTTTGGTGGAATTAAACTTGGCTATGGACTCCTCATGAGGTGCTCCTAATATCCCCAAAGTCTTGTTCAAGTCCGTGGGGTGATTCGGGAGATCGAGGTTTGGATTTGGGGGAGTTGACCCGCGGGTGTTGTTCATCCCGAGCTGCCCAGGCTACACCAGTCTGACCGGTGCTCTTGACCGGTCTGACCGGTGCAACCCTCGGTAGGATTTTGCTTGGGTGAACGTCTTGGTGTGTTCGCTGTTGTCCTGTAGTGCTGCTAATTCGAGTTTGGGTCAGTTTGGTGGTCGGTTGGCCTGTTTGGTGCTTTGGGGGCTTTCAGCCTGGGATCGGTCTGACCGGTGTGTCTCACCGGTCTGACCGGTGTAGACCCACTTAGTGAAAGTTGCTCAGTTTCACCAGCAGGGACCGGTCTAACCGGTGTGGAGCCACTTAGTGAAAGTTGCTCAGTTTCACCAGTAGGAACCGGTTTGACAGGTGGTGCTCGCCGGTCTGACCGGTGTGGATCTGTAGACTCGGGTTTGTTGTTCCGCTGCGTTCTCGGGTCGGAAGGTTGTGTGTTGGTTCCTAGGTCCAGTGGCACTCCAGTGGCTACGTGGGCTTGGCCAACTTGGTTAGTGAGTCGGAGACGTGTGTTGGAAGCCGTGTTCATCTTGTTGGAGTTTCCATCTCCTTCGAGAAGAATTTTTATCGGCTCCCATTCACTCCCCCTGGTCCTTCACAAAACCCTTCTTCAACTGAGAGATATGGAATACGTCATGCACATCAGCTAACTGGGCTGGCAACTCCAACCGGTAAGCCACTTCTCCCACTCTCTCAAGGATCTTAAAAGGTCCGATAAACTGGGGTGACAACTTCCCTTTAACCTTGAATCGATGCAAACCTCTGATAGGTGACACCTTTAGGTACACATAGTCACCTTCCTGAAAGACCACATCCCTTCGTTTACCATCTGCATGACTTTTCTGTCTAGACTGAGCAATGCTCAAATTCTCTCTAATGATCTGAACTTGTTTCTCTGCTTCTCTGATGATGCCTGCCCCGAATAACTGCCTTTCGCCTGTTTTACTCTAGTACAACGGAGTTCTACACATCCTTCCATACAAGGCCTCAAAGGGTGACATTTTGAGACTGGCTTGGTACCTGTTGTTATAAGAGAACTCAGCGTATGACAAGCTGTTATCCCAACTACCACCATGCTTAAGTGCACATGCTCTCAGCATGTCTTCTAGGATCTGATTGGTCCTCTCTGTCTGTCCATCAGTGTGTGGATGATAAGCTGATCTGAAATTTTACTTATTATCTAGAGACTCATGCAACTTTCCCAGAAATGAGAAGTGAACTGAGTACCTCTGTCTGACACGATCTTCTTTGGTACACCATGCAAACACACAATCCTGGACATCTATATCTCTGCCAACTTAGCTCCTGTATACGTGGTTTTCACCTGAAAGAAGTGAGCTACCTTGGGCAAACGATCCACAATGACCCAAATCGAATCATAACCATCTCGGGTTCAGGGTAAACCCACTATGAAGTCCATTCCGATCTCTTCCCACTTCCACTCAGGCACTTTCAACGGTTGAAGCAAACCAGTGGGCCTCTGAAGTTCAGCCATAACCCGATGGCAAGTGTCGCACAAAGCCACATGTGCGGCCACATATCTCTTTATACCGTACCACCAATACCTCTGCTTAAGATCCTAGTACATCTTAGTACTTCCTGGATGGATAGAGTAAGTTGAGTCGTGAGCTTCTCTCAAGATAGTCTCTCTGAGGTCTCCTGTTTCTGGCACACACAACCAGTTCGTAAACCACACGATTCCTTGTTCATCCTCTGTGAAATCTGGTGCTTCTCCTTGTTTCATACTCTCCTTGATTTTCTGTATTCCAGCATCATCCAACTGTCACTTGCGTATCTCCCGCTTCAGAGTGGATTGCACTTCCAATGTCACTCCCTCTGCATGTGCAACCACCTTCAAGTTGAGCCTTTCGAACTCCTTCACCAACTCATCGGGAAACTGGAGAATCATAGCCATGTTAGTATGGCCCTTCCGACTCAAGGCGTCAGCGACAAGATTCACTTTACCAGGATGATAGTGAATCTCCAGATCATAGTCCTTGATCAACTCTATCCAACGGCGTTGTCTCAGATTGAGATCCTTCTGAGTGAAGATGTACTTCAGACTCTTGTGATCAGTATAGATCTGACACTTAGTTCCCATAATGTAGTCTCTTGAATTCTTCAATGCGTGAACCACTGCTGCTAACTCAAGATCGTGCGTGGGGTAGTTCAACTCATGCTTCCTCAACTAGCGAGATGCATAAGCTATAATGTGACCTTCTTGCATCAACACACAATCCAGACCCTGTCTAGATGCATCACAACAGATGTCAAAGCTCTTCTGCTGATTTGGGATCACTAGAACAGGTGATGTGGTCAACCGCTTCTTCAATTCTTCAAAACTGGACTGACATGCACCGGTCCACTTGAACTCCGTATCCTTCTCTAGCAGTGTGGTGAGAGGCTTCACAATCTTGAAGAATCCCTCAATGAATCGACGGTAGTAACCAGCGAGTCCTAGAAAGCTCCTGATCTCAGACACTATACGAGGGGCTTCCCACTTCAACACATCACTAACCTTACTTGGATCTACCGCAATACCTCTGTTGGTGATGATATGACCCAGAAAAGACACTTCCTTGAGCCAGAACTCACACTTGCTAAACTTTGTGTATAACTCATGCTCTCCCAGCTTCTACAACACAAGCCTCAAATTCTCCTCATGCTCTTCCTTGTTGTTGGAGTAGATCAAAATTTCATCAATGAACACCACAACAAACTTATCCAGGTACTCCATAAAGATCTTGTTCATCAAGTACATGAATAGGCAGGTGCGCTGGTTAACCCAAAGGACATAACTGTGTACTCATAAAGTTCGTACCTGGTAGTAAAAGCTGTCTTAGGAATATCCGAAGGCCTAATCTTCATCTGATGATAACCAGATCGCAGATCAATCTTAGAAAACACTTTGGCTCCTTTCATCTAATCAAACAAATCCTCAATACAAGGCAAAGGGTACTTGTTCTTGATGGTAACATCATTGAGAGACCTGTAATCAACACACATCCTCTGTGTGCCATCCTTCTTACCCACAAAGATAACTGGTGCTCCACAAGGTGATGAACTAACACGAATGAACCCTTTACCCATTAATTTTTTAATTTGAGCTTTAAGTTCTTGTAATTGGTCACTAGACATTCTATATGGGCGCTTAGAGATAGGAACAGTACCAGGCAAAAGATCAATAACGAACTCAACATCTCGGTCAGGGGGCATACCTGGCAACTCCTCAGGAAACGCATTAGGGTAATCGCACACCACTCGTATGTCTTCCAAGGCCGTTCCATCAAGCTTATTCATGGCCCTGGTATTTGATGGTGCGGGATCTGCTGCAAACTCAAACCTTTCACCAGCTGGACTTGTAAGAAGGACTGATCTCTTAGCACACTGTATCACCGCATCACACGCGGTCAACCATCCCATTCCTAGTAACGCATCAATCCCCTTTGAATCCAAGATTATAAGATTGGCACGGAAATCTTTGCACAAAATCTCGAGATGGACATTGTCACATTTATATATGGCTTTCAATTCCTCCCCAGGTGAGGTAACTAACATGTGGCGAGACATGGGACTGATGGGTATATTATGTTGAGCTACGAACTGTGATGTAATGAAAGAATAGGATGCTCCAGAATCAAATAAAACTGAGGCAGGAGTGGAGTTGACTAGAAACATACCGAGCACTACTCTGGGGTTCTTCTGGGCGACTTCAGCATCAACGTGCATCACCTTGCCTCGTTCATAGCTTTGTTGTCCTTTGTTGGTCTGCGGGGTCTGATTCCCACTCCTTGTCTGCTGTTGGTTCTGCACTGGGTGTGTAGAGGGTTCCTCTTTGGGCAAGCATTGGCATAGTGACCAAGCTAAGCAAGTCGTGTGCCAACTGGAGCTCTCTACTGACTCTGCTGGGAAGCTAGGTTTTAGTTCAACGATACACTTCATTCAAACAGAGGGTGTTCGAGGTTGGACGCTATTCATGCAGTGACTTAACGCATGGATACCGTTTCTATAGTGAACGGTAATGTATGGGGACGCTTTCGTGACGTGCTGGCACAAAAGGTTCATTTTCTGCAGGTACATAACAGCGCTTCGTTAGTCGTTAAGCGAGTACCGTATAGCTCTCAACTAGATATTATAGGAGACACGAATAAAAGCCTTGCCACCGGCACTAACTTCGATTTTGGCTTGATTGTCATGTGAGGTCGAATAGGACGTCTTGCATGCATATTAAAAATCGAAACAAATTAAAATGGACCCAAAACCGAACATCTATATGCTCTCTAAGGAAGATTTTGCTAGTGTGTGCTTTTTATAAACTAAAGTACCTCTCATGATTAGCTGTCGTGCTGCCAAAATTTTGAAAAAGCATGTTCACCTTGTTTCATACCACGTGTTAGGAATTAATTAAACCAGTATGCTAAAAACAATTGCTCCTTGCCCAGGCTAGCTTTTAGTCGGAGATTCCTATCATAGCTTCTTTCGGCTTGGCTTACACCTTTCTAGGCACATCTGAACTTGCATCCTTCCATTTGTCTCCTTTGAAAACCAAAAGTGTGTAAAAGAACCTTGTAGTAGCCGGAAAACCTGGGGAAAAGTTATTGGGGTTCTGGATTTTTGGTTATGAAATGTTATTCACAGCTTCCAGAACTTCACCATTTGACGTGCCGTTCTCCTTGAGACCTGACATGTGTTATATTTTTGTACAAATGGCTTCCCCCATGTTTCACGAGTTCGACGCTGACGGTACAATCCGTACCAACGGGTTGCACTGGGAGGGTTTCTTACGTGGGAAGCACTCAGTGCCGCTGGCTACACTTCCACCGACTTACGAGGTGTCCGATTTCGAGTGACTGGGTGTTCCCCATTGCAGAGTGATTGTTACTGTGCTGCCACACCCAGACCACGCTGACTGGTTCTACTTGAGTTTTGTCTACTGGGGTTTTATTACCCACGAGACTGTCGAGTCAGCCGCTCTCCGAGTGCTGACGGACTTCTGTGACCACAACCCCACTGTGGTAGCTCTCTCTCCGTTCGGATTATTTCCTGCTGTGAGTCCTCATGACCCAGCCTGGTTGGACCGGATGGATCACCTACGGGAGTTGCTGATGCTAGCTGAGCCACTGGATGTCACTCAGACGTTGGCTCGTTGTCTTAATGTCGTCTTCACACTTCAGGGGTTGCGATACAATGTCGCAGCAATTATCGGGCAGCGTCTTGAGGCAGCTAGGCATGATTGGCAGCAGCTATCAGCAGCCCACCAGTAGCTGAACTTTACACTTACTCAGATGCAGTAGGAGAATGACAGGCTACGTGCTAGGAGATTCCAGTTAGAGTTAGAGAGGCGACCGCCTGCAGAGGATTGTAGATCTGGAGGCGGAGGTTCACACCCTGGAGGAGAATGCCGATGCGTTTGAGATTGAGAGGTTGACGCCACTTCAGAACATTGCAGATATGCAGCACCAGGTGGAGGAGGCTGAGGTGCAGGTTGCAGCCCTACAGGCTATAGTGGCCTTACAGCCGCTACCTCGAATACAGGCACACCCGGAGGAGCAGCAGGGTCCGTCTGATCTGGATCAGACGAGCAAGGCGGGACCACCGTTACCGACTCCACCAGACTCGCCTGCGGGCAGTGGTGCTTCAGTGGGTAACTAGGATGCCAGTGAGCGACATCAAGAAGGAATGTGCTCCTACGTGTCATCTACGGGATGAGTGTGGTAGTCCGCTTAGGAGTATGTTGTCGTGCAAAGCGATTGCATTGTAACTCAGTTGTATTATGAGGTTTTTCAGATTTGAGTATTGTAGTGTCCTTGGACCCTATCCATCGTGTTGTAATAAAGAATGCTTAAGCACTTTGTGTTTCGACTCGAGTTTGATGTGATCCCACCGAGCTATTGAGATTGTGTGCGAGTTGTTTAACAAAGTGTGTCGAGTGTTACCATAACCGCGCTCGGCAACACTAAGCATTTTGCATGATAATGAGAGAACTACGAAATTTTTGGTGAGTGCCGGTCAGTGGCCGAAGTGGCTTGGAGATTATTCGCACGTTACCTTCTCCGTACGCGCGAAATGGGAAAATTCGCCACGAGTTGAAGGCTAGCTCGAGGAACTCGAGTTACCGTATCTTCTAACTATGTTGAAGAATGATTTTATGGATCTTATTTTGGTTGAACGATATCTTTCGAATGTTGCTGTCATCATCATATGAGTGCGAATGAGCTATGGTTATGCATGATTGCACTTGTCATCATTTATGAGTAAGATTTTTGGCTATGTGTCTAATAAAGGCACGCATTTCAGATGGTGGGAACCACATGCAGCTCTCCCAGCGGGTTCGGAGCGAACGGTAGTGGTGACTTGCTGCCACCACCGCCCATGACGCCGTTGGAGGTCTTCATGGCCACGCAAACCGAGGTGCTACGCCAGATATTGCAGACGCAACAACAAATCGCTCAGCAGATGAACCGAGGGCCGCCACATGGGGCCAATCACGAGGTGCCTAATTAGGTCACCACGTACGCTCAGTTCATCGGGATGAAGCCACCGACCTTCTCCAATGCGGAAGACCCCCTGGAAGCTGATGCTTGGATCAAGGCCATCGAGGCAAAGTTGTCTGCCTTTGTGCTGCCTTGCTCCGAGGAGAATGTGACGCCGCAGGTTTTTAATTAACCCTAACAGCCTGTCAAAGCAGCAACAGTGGTCAAATCACGGTCAACCTGGGCCCTCACCTCGAGAAACTTACTAACCTACTCTAGTGACCCCCTTTGAGTAGTAAACACACTTGTGGGGCCAACCCATGGTCAATGACTTGGTCAACCCTTTTGTTCTCCTAGTGTCCATAGATGTCTGCTGGAACTTTTGCCGCGTTCTCCAAAATTCACCTAAACACTTAAAATTCTACCTTTATGAAAGTTGTCCATCTTGTTGAGGGACACAACGTTCATGTAGATTGGCATTTCAAATTTTGAGTGGAAAAACTTGAAAAATTGGTTGCAAGGGCAGGGTTCACTGTTCAAAAGAACAGGCTGACATTCAAAGTTGGCATTTGTGTATTTCAAAATCCGTGGAGAAAAACCCCATGTAGCCTTTTTAGAAGTTGTAGAGGGTGACTAGATCTACAAATTTCATGTTCAAAGTATGGTCGGGTTCTAGTCAAAATTTTGGAGAAATTCTAATTTTGAATCAGTGCTAGTGAAACGATTTAGGGCCGGGCGCCAGCATGCCGTGACGTCGCGTGCCCGCGCGCCGCACGTCACCGGCCGGCACCGGTCGCACCTCGCCGTCCGCGCCCCGCGCCCCGCCCGAGGCCCTCCGCCCGAGACGCCCCTTCCCCACGTGAGCGCGCGCCCGTAGGCCCGGGAGCCCCCCTAGACGCCGTGCGCCATCGCGTCCCCGCCGTACGCGCGAGCGCGCCACCGGACCGGCGGTCCGACGGCGGCATCGCCACCGTACGCGCGGCCACCGAGGGAGAGGACCACGGCGGCATCTTCGCCGTCACGCCGCCGTCACCCAAGAACCCCAAGCCGGCCTATTTAAGCGCCTTCCTCCTCCCCTCCGCGCGCCACCGAGCTCCCCCCCCTCCCCCGCCATTGCCACCGCCGCCTTGAGCTCATGCACCCGCTCGCGCTTGCCATCGGCCAACCACTCCACCAGCTTCACTAGATCCCAGTGCACCTCCCGAGGTCGCGTGTTGACCATGTCGGCGCCTTCCTCGCCGTTTTCCCCGAGCCGCCGCGGCAACCGCCGCTGGTCGCCGTCGATCCCCCTCGCCGGCAGCTCCTCCGTCACAACTCCGGCCACCCGTAGACCCTAGGTGAGCACCTAGCCGAGCCCCACCGCTTGCCCGGCCGGGAGCGCCGCCGGCTCGCCGGAATTGGCCAGAGCCGCGCCGCCTCCCCCGGCCAGAGACCCAATTGCTCGGTTCGAGATCTTCCCAGGGTGTCTTGTGTAAAGTTTAGGACCTGTTTGTAATGAATCTTATCTAGATTTTCTTGCTAGTTGGTCTAGAGCAGTAGAAAATCCCTAGAAAATTGAAGAAAATCCAGAAAAATGCTAAACAAATTGTGTTGGATTCACGGAGAGAAATCCTACAACTTTTGTTATTCTCGCATGGTCTGATTCTAAATATTTTTAACATGAAAAATAGGATTGTGGAATACCTAGATCTGCCATAACTCAAAAACTACAACTCCTCTGTATCTAAATTTCGGATATGTTGTATTTCTTGCAATGACTAGCTCCTGTGCCAAACATTGCACAAAGTTATTAAGTGAATCTTGCTATATAAATCGTTTTCCTTTTCTGCAGAAACTGCCTAGATGATTTTTATAGCTAAATATTTTTATGTTTTTGTGCCCAACTTGTGCATACTGTCTGGTTATGTCAAAACACACCTCTTGTGAATTAATCATGATTTTTGGCTTAACAGAAATATTCATTCTTAATTTATGCATGTTTTTCTTTGTAAATTATTGAAGCAATATCAATAGAGTTTTTAGGTGTACATGCTGGTTCTTTAGGCTTGTTTAGGACCATAGAGCATGCATGAAAAAGTTTGGATCATTTTGATGCTTATTTATTTTTGTATGCATTTAATTTGAATCACTAGCTAGTCTTTGTTATTTTCCATAATATTTAATTTCCTAGCTTCCAAGCATTTCATGTGGGTCCAGTGGGCCAGTATAGGTGCTGATATGCTTAAGGAACACTTCTTTAAATTTTTGGTAATTTATTGCTTAATAAAAAGCTTAAAAGCCCTTTTAAATATTAAAGAGCAATTTAATAAGGAAAATCCCTATTTAATTCTTTTTCCTTTTGGGAAAGTATTACCTAACTTAATTAAGATTAATAAAACATCCTTGTTGATAAGGAATTGATTCATGAATAAAAATATTGTTCATACCCTTGCTATTGAAAGGAAAAGGACTAAACCTTTACATAAAATATCAAGTACAAAGGAACATTTATTCAAATGTGCAATAAAAGAATGAATCATGTATAACTAATAAACTTCCTAAAAGAGATGTAATATCTCGATACTTGTTAAGGTGGATATGACCAACAAAAATTAGATAAGATAATGAACTGTCACATCACCTGAACTTGCATTGTATTCCATGTAGATCTTCCGAACGGTGACTACTCCCTTGTCCCTGAATCCGAGGAAGGAGGAGCAGAAGCTTCGCTGCAGTATGTGGAAGTGCTCGACGACACCGAGGGTGCCCAGGCTAACTTAGCTGACGAAGGCAAGCTCCGGTGCATCTAACCTAGTTTTCAAATCTTTGCTAGTTCAATTATCTATGGATGCTTGTGCATTTAAGTTCAGGAATTGAATGGAACCTTAGATGCATGATCCCTAGGTACCTTTTTCCTTACTAGTATGGTAGGTCGATAGAAGCTAAGCTATAGGACCGTTACAAGTCAAGTGATGACCTCACTCGCGAGAATAGGTTCCCAGATAGGAATCACAATATATCCTTATTTGGATTGCTCATGTGGTAAGAGCATGGGATTTGGGCTCCGGTCCAATGGCTATCGTGGGTTAAGTGTTTGAACGTACTAAGCACTTGTCGGGAATGGGATCGGTAAGCCTAGTATCGCAATGAGACGGCTATGGATGGAACTATCACTACTCTTGGGGTTTGTCTCATGGCTAGCTACCGGTGGTGTATGGTGAGTCCGGGTATCTCGCGGGGTATTTCGGATAGCCTGCACCATAGACTGTGGCCTTTCATCCCGACCCGAGGATTTTTGGGAACTGCTTGGGAAGTTGTCCTTGTGGGGCTACCTACCGTGTGTTTAGGTCTACCTTGCAAGGTTTGAATCAATCGATTGTCGGCCTCTCACTGTTATCTGAGACTGCTTACTCCACTAGCCATGAGATCCCTAATGATGGAAGTTGATGAATGCTATGCTTGATTAATTGTCTTGTACAACTTTGTCTGTACTAGATGGCTAATGTAGTAAAGAGTAAACCCACTAGAACTTGTGCTAAAATCTTGAAAATAAGGTCATATTCTTTGTTACTTTTTAGCAAAAGCAACCCAGTAGCCAAAAAGCCTTTCATGTCTAGAGTTGGTGAAGTAGATATCACCGACGGGTAAGTCTTACTGAGTATTAGTATACTCAGCCTTGCTATAATGTGTTGATCCAGGTAATGCTTTCGGTGATGTGTGGCCCGGAGAGATCCCGCCCGACTGGGAGCTGGAGTGGGTGGAGGACGACTACTGAGAGCATCATGGATGGCCTCCCGTGGTGTTTCCGCTTCCCTTCGTTTAATTCCGCTGTTTCAAAACTCTGAACTATTTCTTTATGGCAAAAACCTCAGTTTGTAATAATTAAACCCTTCGGGGTACGAAGTAGGATGTTAATGATGTTGTATCTCTGGACTCGCCTTCGAGTGAGTTTTAATGCATATATTTCGATCGTTGTTGCTATACAAGTTATTTACCGGCGTTAACCCGGCAACTAACGACAGGATGATACTTTATTATCGCTTAATGACCAAAGTGGATTGGCTTAGGCGATAATACGATATTTTCCTGGGCGGGTTGCCACAGTTGGCATCAGAGCAATTATATGCACCAGAGATTAATTAATAAACTTAATCACTGGTTTTTGAATAAAAATTGCCAAGATTGTCTGATTTTCCAAAATACGTTGGTCCGCTAAGGATAAACTAGACCGAGAGGCCCTAGAGGGAATGTTTGGGTTCTTTCAGGTGGCTTATTTAACTTATGGTTTATTTTGCTAACTTCCAGCACATTACTTTATGTCAGACTTACTTTCTTGCACAACCAAACTAGATGAGCCACGTGTTTTATATGTGTGTTGTTCCGCATCACGGGAATTGCGAGGGTTGATGTAGTGATCCACTCCACGGATCCCATCTTCGCGTCTGTTTATGAGTTGGGTTGTCGCCACGTGTTTCATATGTGTGCATTCCGCATGTAGATCATGCGACGCAAGGATACACTCCATTCAAACGGAGGGTGTCCGAGGATGGATGCTGTCCATGTTGCGGCTTAACGCATGGATGTTGTTTCTATTCTGAACGTTAATGTATGTGGACGCTTTCCTGACGTGCTGGCACAAAAGGTTCGTTTTCTGCAGGTACATAACAGCGATTCATTAGTTGTTTAGCGAGTACAATATAGCTCTCGAGTAGATATTATCGGGAGAGATGAATAACAGCCTTGCCACCGGCACTAACTTTGATTTTTGTCTTGATTACCATGTGAGGTCGAATAGGACATCTTGCATGCATGTTAAAAATTGAAACAACTAAAATGGACCCAAAACTGAATTTCCATATGCTCTCTAAGGAAAATTTTTCTAGTGTGTGCTTTTTATAAACTAGAAGTGCCTCTCATGCTTAGCTGTCATGCTGCCGAAATTTTGAAAAAGCTTGTTTAGCTTGTTGTACCTTGTGCTAGATTTAACTAAACTAGTTGTTAAAAACAGTTGCTCCTTAGCCAGTCTAGCTTGTAGTCACAAGTTTCGAGATTGTTTCTTTTGGTTTGGTTTACACTTTCCTAGGCACATCTAGGTCCTGTATCGTCCACCTTGTTTTCCTTGTTTGAGGTCAACCTTAAAAATCAAATATGTGTTAAAGAACTCTTGTAGTAACCGGGAAACTTGGGGGAAAGATTTTGAGGCTTCTGGATCTTAGTTACGATTTTTTATTCGCAGCTGCCAGAACTTCACCATTTGACATGCCGTTCTCTTTGAGACCTGACATGTGTTACATTTTTGTATAGATTGCTTTCCCCATGTTTCATGAGTTCGACGCTGACAGTACGATCCATACCAACGTGTTGCACTGGGAGGGTTTTCCACGCCTTGCGTGGGAAGCACTCAGCACTGCAGGCTATCTCACACCACTGACTTATGAGGTGTTCGAGTTAGAGCGCTATGGCGTTCCCCGTTGCAGAGTTATTGTCACTGTTCTACCACACCAGACCACGCCGACTGGTTCGACTTTAGTTTTATCTACTGGGGATTTATCACCCACGAGGTCGTTGAGTCAGCAGCTCTCAGAGTGCTGACGGGCTTCTGTGACCACAACCCCACAGTGGTAGCTCTCACTCCGTTTGGGTTGTTTCTTGCTGTGAGTCCTCACGATCCGGCATGGTTGGACCCTATGGATCACCTACGGGAGCTGTTGTCACTACCAGAGCCACTGGATGTCACTCAGAAGTTGACTCGCTGTCTTAACGTGGTTTTCACACTTCAGGGGCTGCGCTATAATACCGCAGCGGTTATTGGGCAGCGTTTGGAGGCATCTAGGCGTGATTGGCAGCAGCTATCAGCAGCACATCAGCAGCTGAACTTTACACTTACTCAGATGCAGCAGGAGAATGACAGGCTGCGTGCTAGGAGATTCCAGTTAGAGCTAGAGAGAGGCGACCGCCTGCAGAGGATTGTAGATCTAGAGGCGGAGAATCACACCTTGGAGGAGAATGCTGATGCGTATGAGATTGAGAGGTTGACGCTACTTCAAAACATTGCTGATATGCAGCAGCAGGTGGAGGAGGCCGAGGTACAGGTGGCAGCCTTGCAGGCTTTAGTGGCCTTACACCACTGCCTCCAGTACAGGCACACCCGGAGGAGCAGCAGGATCTGTCTGGTCTGGATCAGACGAGCCAGGCAGGATCACCGTTGCCGACTCCCCCAGCTTCGCCTACGGACAGTGGTGCTTCGGTGGGCAACTAGGTTGCCCGTAGCAAGAATAAGAAGGATGTCGATCCTATGGTGTTATCTCGAGATGTTGGAGTAGTTAACTTTTAGCACGTCTTCGTGCAGAGTAACTGCTTGTAACCTTGTCGTCTTGTGGTGTTTTCAAATTCAAGCTTTGTAATGTCCTTGGATCATGTTCCGTATTGTTGTAATAATGAATGCTTAAGCATGTGGGTTTTAATTGAAATTCGCTTGTTCACCAGAAGTTGAAGTTTCATTGCGTATGATTGTCGAATTCTCGAATAAATCATTGCAATGACCACGCTGATCCAAGCTTGCAATTCACAAAAGCATTAGTAAACCAAAGCATTTCTAGGGGCATCACTCGTTTTCCCAACGATTAAGTGCTCGTTCGAATACCACCTTCGTTGGAACCCGAAGTGACAGTAATTGTCCGAGAGTGAATGTCGGCTCATGTATTCAAGTGATCGCATTCCTAACTGTGTTGAAGAACAATCCTAGAAATTCTTGTTGGCTATGTGATACTTTTTCGACTGTCGCTGTTATCCTCATATAAATGCTAATGAGTTGTGGTTATGTATGATCATACTTGTCATCATTTTGGAGTAAGCTTTTGATTATGTAACTAATAAGGCTCGCATTTCAGATGGTGGGAACCACGCGCAGCTCACCCAACGGGTTCAGAGCGAACGGTAGTGGTGACTTGCCGCCACCACCGCCCATGACGCCGTCGGAGGCCTTCATGGCCACCCAATCCGAGGTGCTGCGCCAGATCCTGCACACGCAGCAGCAGATCGCCCAACAGATGAACCGAGGGCCGCCACACGGGGCCAACCAAGAGGGTCCTAATCAGGTCACCACGTACGCTCAGTTCATCGCAATGAAGCTGCCGACCTTCGCTAAAGCGGAAGACACCTTGGAAGCTGAGGCTTGCACCAAGGCCATAGAGGCAAAATTCTCTGCCTTTGTGCTACCTTCCTCCGAGGAGAACAAAGCTAACTTCGCAGCTCTGCAACTGTGGGGAGAAGCTTTGATGTGGTGGGACCATTTCAAGTCGATGCAGCGAGGGCACGCTATAACTTGGGATGAGTTTAAGCAAGCCTTCAAGAGTCACCACATCCCCAAGGGACTGATGGATAGGAAGATGAGGGAGCTGTTGGCCCTCAGGCAGGGATCCAACACGGTGTACCGTTATGCCCAGAGGTTTAACAGCTTTTGCCAGTATGGTGGGCATCACGTGGACACTGATGCAAAGAAGATGGAGAGATTCCGTGACGGGCTAGACGGCAGGTTGTATGAGCGACTGAACCTGCTCAAGCCCGCACACTTCCATGAGCTAGTGAACAAGGCTATCTCCCAAGAGTACGCTATGAAGAAAGCCCACGGGGACAAGAAGAGGATGTCCGGTTTTGCTCCGGACAGCGGAACGGGCAAAAAGTTTCGCTTTGTGAAGAAGAATGTTCCAAGCCCATCCCAGCCATCATCAACTGGACGGTGGACGATGAAGCCATCCCAGAGCAAACCCACAGGGAACTTCCACTTCCGCAATGCTGAGCAGCAGGCTCCAAAGCCTAATGCACCTCCTCGCAACGTTGGTGATCGTCGTTGCTTCAACTGTGGTCAGCCGGGGCATTACATCAGCGAGTGTCCAAAGCCCAGGCAGATCAAGCCCAACCCACAGAATCAAGGTGCAGGAAACAAGCCTGCCACTCCGGCTAAGAAGCCTATGGTGCAAGTACGCCAAGGCAAGCTGAACTTCACCGCCATGAGCGATATCCCAGAGGGAGCTTCAGTGCTCACAGGTACATTCTCTATCAACGACACTCCTGTTAAGATTTTATTTGATTCCGGAGCTACCCATAGTTTCATCAGTGAAAAACTGTTAGGCAGATTGGGTTTGAAGGGTTCTCATACCACTTCCGCTTATAAGATAATTACTCCGAGAGGGCAAATCACCTCTAATATCTTAATCCGTGGAGTATGTTTGGGATTACGTAGTAAATTCATTCCAACAAACCTTATCGTCATAAACTTGGTTGGTATGGATGTTATATTGGGTCTGGAGTGTATGACCCAGCATAAGGTGGTTCTAGATATATCAGATAGGGTCGTAGAGATCAATTCTCCTACGGTCGGGCACACTACCTTGTACCTACCTTTCAAGGATGGTACCGGTTCTTGTGCCTATGTGACCATTATCTCCCCTCTTGATCAAATTCTAGTAGTGTGTGAGTATCCGGATGTCTTTCCTGATGAGTTGCCTGGTATGCCACCAGGCAGAGAGGTCGAGTTTGTGATCGAACTCCAACCGGGTACCGCACCCATTTCCAAAAGACCTTATCGTATGCCACCCAAAGAATTAGCCGAGCTAAAAACTCAACTCCAGGAACTTCTAGATAAGGGTTACATTGGCCCAAGCTCTTCTCCTTGGGGTTGTCCTGCACTTTTCGTCAAAAAGAAAGATGGTAGCTTGAGAATGTGTGTAGATTACCGACCGCTTAATGCAGTCACCATCAAGAACAAATACCCACTTCCCCGAATCGATGTTTTTTTTGATCAATTGGCTGGAGCCAAAGTATTCTCCAAGATTGACCTTCGTTCTGGTTATCAACAAATCAAAACTCGACCTCGTGACATTCTTAAAACCGCTTTCTCCACTCGTTATGGTCTTTACGAGTTCTTGGTAATGTCTTTTGGTCTCATGAATGCCCCAGCCTACTTCATGTACCTAATGAACTCCGTTTTTATGACGGAGCTTGACAGATTCGTCGTGGTATTTATCGATGACATTCTCATCTATTCCAAAAACGAGAAAAAACACGCCAAACACCTCCGAGTTGTCTTTCAGCGTTTGCGAGATCATAAGCTCTATGCTAAGTTCTCCAAATGTGTATTCTGGTTGAAGAGTGGAATTCTTAGGGAACACATTTCCCATGATGGTATCTCTGTAGATCCTAGCAAAGTCCAAGAGTTAATGGATTGGAAACCACCCAAGTCCGTACACCAAATCCGCAGTTTCCTAGGATTGGCGGGATACTACCGTCGATTCATTCAAGACTTCTCTAGAATCGCAAAACCTATGACTGAACTACTCAATAAAGGAGTGAAGTTCGTGTGGAGCGAAGCATGTGAGAAAGCCTTCCACAACTTGAGGCAACATCTAACCTCCGCCCCAGTGCTAGTGCAACCGGATAATTCCAAACCGTTTGGAGTCTTCTGTGACGCATTAGGCACGGGTCTCGGCTGTGTCCTTATGCAAGAAGGCCGAGTCATTGCCTATGCTTCACGGGCACTTAGACCTCATGAGCTTAATTATCCTACCCACGATCTTGAGCTAGCTGCTGTTGTCCATGCTCTCAAAATATGGAGGCATTACCTAATGGGTAACTGTTGCAATATCTTCACTGATCACAAGAGTCTCAAATACATCTTTACTCAGTCAGAGTTGAACATGAGGCAGAGAAGATGGCTTGAGTTGATCAAGGATTATGATCTAGAAGTGCACTACCACCCCGGCAAGGCAAACGTTGTTGCAGATGCTCTTAGCCGCAAAGATCACTGCAACCACCTAGAGTTGGAGCCAGTTAGTGAACCGTTATGTGAAGAAATGAGAAGGCTCAACTTAGAAATGGTACCACAAGGAAGTCTTTATGCCTTGACGGAAGAGTCCAATGTCTATGATAGGATTGTCACTGCTCAGCGCAATGATGAAGATATACAAACCATCGAACAGAAACTAGCAGAGGGTGATCCTAAGTATACTTGTTTCCAGAAAGATCACCAGGATGTGGTCTGGTTTGGAAAACGTCTAGTGGTCCCCGTTGATCCGGAAATTAAAAAGATCATTCTAGAGGAGGCTCACAAGTCCAAATTTTCTATTCATCCCGGCAGTACCAAGATGTACCAAGATCTGAAGCAAAATTTATGGTGGTCCAATATGAAGGTGGATATAGCCAAGTATGTAGCCGAGTGAGATACTTGCCACTGGATGAAAGCATGCCATTTGAAATCGGCAGGTTTACTCCAACCCCTGTCGATACCCATGTGGAAGTGGGACGATATTAGTATGAATTTCATTGTGGGTTTACCCCTAACGGCTAGAAAGAAAGATTCTATTTGGGTAATCGTAGACCGACTCACCAAGACCGCTCACTTCATTGCCGTGCATACCACTTATTCAGTACAACAATATGTAGAGTTGTACATGGACCACATAGTTCGTTTGCATGGAATTCCGAAGACTATAATCTCTGACAGAGGAACTTAGTTTGTAGCTCGTTTATGGGAGCTATTGCATGAGTGTTTAGGAACCAAGCTAATTCGCAGTTCCAGTTATCATCCGCAGACCGATGGTCAGACGGAAAGAATAAATCAGATTTTGGAAGATATGCTACGATCCAGCATCTTGCACTTTGACAAGAGTTGGGACAAGTGTTTGTCTTTGGCAGAATTCTTTTACAACAACAGTTATCAAGTCAGTTTGAAGATGGCACCGTTGGATGCTCTTTACGAACGAAGATGCCGCACTCCGTTGAATTGGTCGGAAGCCGGAGAGAGAACACTCTTTGGTCCGGACTTGGCTAAAGATGTCGAAAAAGAGTGCAAGTGATAAGAGAGAATTTGAAGATGGCTCAGATGAGGCAAAAGAGTTACCATGACAAGGGAACCGCACCTCGGCACTTTGAAGTGGGAGGTTATGTGTATTTGAAGGTGTCCCCCACCAAAGGTGTGCAAAGGGTTGGTGTCAAAGGAAAGTTAGCTCCGCGCTACATTGAACCCTATGAAGTTATAGAAGTATGTGGGCCAGTGGCTTACCGTATCCAGTTGCCAGAACGGTTTTCCGCAGTCCACAATGTGTTTCATGTAACTCAATTAAAGAAAGGAATGCCTGTGCTGGAGAACGAAGTTATCACAGAAGCTAATGCTTGGATTGAGCCGGATTTCTCGCTCATCGAGCACCCATTGAAAGTACTAGACCAAAAAGAGCGAAAGACCCGAAGACAGACCGTACGGATGTACAAGATCCAATGGAGTCATCACACGGAAGAAGAAGCAACTTGGGAGACGGCGGACTATCTCAACACTGAGTATCCAGGCTTCCAGCAATCTCGAAACCGTGAGTTCTTCTCCCCATCTTTCGTTATCAAATCGAATCTCGGGACGAGATTCTTTTTAAGGGGGGTAGATTTGTCACACCCTGAAATTTCAAATTTCAGGATGTGAATAGAGAGAATAATTAAATAACAAATTTCTCTTAATTTTAAAAAAAAGTTTTTCCTACATTTATTTTCTTTAAAAGGAACATATTATAGGGAAAAAATCCTTTGTTTGATTTTCTAAATTAAATAAAAAGTTATGTGTGTTGCATTCATGCCGATGCATCTAGTGGTTCTTGAGTGCAAAAGGTTTCAAAAATGCGTTTAGGGGCTGTCCAAAACCTTCTGAGAATTTTCTGGAATTTTCTGGGATTTATTCTCATTTTCTTTGAGCTATTTCTATTTATTAAAAGGTGCTAAACTCCTTTTCATGAGCTCCAAATGCTTTATTTGGATTGTTCGAGTCTCAATCTAGCTCTGGGAATTTTCCTGGAATTTTTGGAATATTTTTCGTGGCTTTTATGAATTATCTAGCTACTTCTAGATTATTCTTTTCCCGAAAATAAATTCTGAAAATCCCTTTTCCTTTATCTTTTTATTTCTTCCTTTTTGGCCCAGCCAACCTTTCAGCCCGCTTTTGAAGTTTGGTTATGCTCCCTTAACTTCCCTTGTTTCGCATGCCGCGCAGCCCATTACCTCCTACTAGCCCAAAAAAAATTTTGTAGTTCATTAATGCTCCCCGGACTTCATTACTCGCGCGTCGTCCTTTTGGCCCAACCTAGCTTGCAGCCCAGTTTGGCCCGACTGCAAGCCCTGTCCGATCCAACCCGTAAATCCGCTTCAAGCCCTGTCGCCCGGCCCGCCAAAAGCCCATCTAAGGCCCGCTGGAGCCCATGGCCGGCGGTGTCCATGGAGGACACGCCACCGCCGGCCAACCCCCTGGGTGTGCGCGCCCGGACTCCTAGGGGTCCGCGCCTATAAAAGGCGGGCGCCCCGGCCGTCCGCACTGCGCGCCACCGGGAGTCGCCTTGCGCCGCCGTCGGGACGTGCAAGCCGCGTCGCCGCCTCCCCCGCCCGCGCTCCGCGCGAAGCCCGCCCGCGCCGCCGTTCGCGCCGAGAAGACGCCACCGCCGCCGCCCTGCAGGATCAGCTTGCGCGCGGCACCGGAGCCCCATTGCCCGGACGGCGATTCGAAGCCGGCAGGAACTGCTATGCACGGGTTCGAAGGAAGAAGAAGACCCGGCGTTTTTCAGTAAAGTCCCTGCCTTTTCCTATAATTTTTAGGTTCGATTATGAGTCTTGGCGAATCTTAGAAAACCCCCCAGATCTATTAGATGTTTGCAACCAGATCCAACCAAAGCCCTTTTACAGATCTAACCCCAATCTTTAACCTTTTCCCGAGCACTATTTAGTGTGTCTTGTATATTTTTCTAGCTAGCCCCTGAAGTCTACGGTTAATCTCGTTCAGGCCCGTGCAATCTTGTTTTCTCCATAGATTCTTTGTTTTAGCTCTCTTTGAATCCGCTCAAGTTACGTTAGATTCATAATAATGTAAAGCACGCGTCAGTGGTGTGTTTTCACCATGTTTTGTTTTCCGAAAATAAAATTAATATTAATTTTGATTAATGTCTAGTTATGCATGTCTTTTCCAAATAAAAGCTATATAGATCTATACATCGTTTTTCATAAGCAAATTTAATTTGATTAATGTTTCTATCACATGTTTTTGTACAAAAAAGTTAATTAGATCTTTATCTCGGTTTTTCTTAAACAAAATGTTAATTTGTTTAATAGTTAACTAATCTTTTCTAATTAAAATTTGATTAGGCTTTTACATCGGCTTTTATAATAAATATTGATTTGATTAATGTCAGAACCATAATGTTTTTAATAATAATATGATCTACTCGAATTACAAAGTTTCGTTTAGAGTGTACATATAGTTTAGTTTTTCTAAATTAAATGTTTAATTGGTTTAATCAATATATGAATCTTTATTAATAAAACTTGACTAGTTCTTTACGCCGGTTTCATAAATAAAGTTTAATATGGCATTAATATCAACATAGGGTATTTTATTTCTGAAATATCCTTTATATTTGTTTTGTTAATTAAAATGAACCTAGCTCATAGCCATGCTGTCTCATATATGCAAAACGTTTGTTAGACGTTCTTTTCTTAGCTCAATATAAGTGTGATCTTTCCGGTCCTTGCTCAATCTTCCGCAACCATCTCTTTAAAGCAAACCAAGCTTTTCTTCCTCCAAGCACACTTTGTGTTCTTTAGTGATCCATCTAATCGATCCTATCCTTCAGTGCGTTCTTTTAAAGCTCTCTTTTGATTGGTGCTTTGTTCTTAGTATTTGCTTGTTTGTTTGCTTTATGTATGTTTGTGCCCGATGATTGATGCGCTTAGAGTGAACGTGGTTTGAGAAGCTTTGAAGAGCGCGAAGATGAAGACATTCTAAGCAACGACATTACTTTGGTTAAAGGCAAGTGTGTCCTTGATTTTTGTCCCAATAACTATGATTAATCACTTTGCTTAGCTTGCATTAATTTTGATGGGTTCCTATTAAGGATTGCCTAGTCTTAATGATCATTCCTTGTTAACCTGGGTTTACATTTCTGTTGGGTAGCTATGCTTAGTTGCTATACCTGGGTTATGGTGGTTTTAATGAACAACAATGATGAATCGTGCTATACCTTTATGCTATATCTGTGGATGTTTAATACAAGACCATATGTTTAATCGGAACATGGAGAACCACCCAGGACAACAGTGCAACCACAAGGACTATATGGCTCTGGTCTTGGCCGAGTAATTAGGGAAGTCTTTGTGTGGTTATTACTCGCATAGTAGGTTGGGGACGGAGGAATGCTTTTATGGCTCTTCTATTCTGGAGTGGTGTTGGAACGAAAGTACTCTATGGCTGACCGTCCGTAATAGAAGTGTGGTACAAAAGGTAGCCTCTATGACATACTACTATGGACTAATACGCACAGGGGGACTTTTTGTAAAGGCCTCATAGCGTCCCTATGCAATCACACCTCGGTAGTGTGGTATGATGCCTGCGCAGCATCGCATGGTTGGGTTTAAAGTTCTTCGGAACTTTTACGCGACTTGTGGGTAAAGATGTACAACCTCTGTATAGTGTAAAACTAATCGATTTGCCGTGCTCACGATCAAGAGCGGCTCGGACCCTCACATGATACTTGAACTTGAAGATGGACTTAAATCGTTCTCTCTGGTTATGCTCGCCATGTGCTTATGGCGTATTTCTTACCTTATGCTTAATGTGGGTTGGTATAAACTTATACATTATTAGTAATCAGGTGCTAATAAAATTTGACCAACAAAAATTGCTTAAATGCTTATAGCCAGTCCACTATAAAGCCTTTGCATTCATGACTTTCCCCACACTTGCTGAGTACGACAAGTGCTCACCCTTGCTATAAACAATGTTGCTCAGAAGGAGGAGGCTACTCCGAAGTCTTGTGAAGATGTTGATGAGTGCTAGGCGTACGCGAACCCCAGTTGACTGCCTATGATGTTTGGAGCCTTCGTTTCCAGGATAAAGCGTAATACTTTGACAATCTTTCTCTTTCATACGTGATACTATTTCTGTATACACTTTTATGTCACAATATGCATGAAACTTGATCCTGGCATGCATATAGTTGTGCACTTGGTTCTCATTGGAAAAACAGGTGTGACCGAGTGGTATCAGAGCTGTATCGACTGTAGGACATAAGCCTAGTTAGCAATGGATGTTTCCTAAGGTCCCTTTTCATCTAAAGTCCCTTCTTACCTTATCCTTGACCTCTCTAATGAATGATCTCACATCTTAACCATCTTCTTATCGCTATACTATGAATTCTTATATATTTATATTCACTCTCCTTGGATATCTCTTCGATCTCGCATGTCCATTCTTTCGAGCAATAACACCCCCTTGATTTATTGGTAGAACTGTTACCCTTAACATTCCATCTATTCGCGCAGCTCTCTGACATATCAGCGCTGTTTTAATTTTATCTCAAGCTGCAGAACTCCGATTGACATGAAACTAGTTGGGTTAATTCTTAAATTTCATAAGTGAATTTATATCAAAAATCCAGCCCTATTCATTACATGTTCCAGGAGCTATGCTAGAAACATTGGAGCTATCAGAATCTGTAAACTCTGCTGACCTAGTTACCTTCAATATTCTATATCTCGGGCTATAGACCTCCGGTTGAGGTAAATCCAATTGGAGTAGTTCAGAATTTCATCAGTTTAACTCTGTCCAAAATTCAGCAGTATTAGTTTTGTATCCATGGAGATACATACGAATTAGTGGAGCATTCGGAATCTGCGAACACTGCTGACATAGTCATCTTGTTTAATTCATATCTCGAGTTCTAAACCTCCGATGGAGGTGATTCCAGTTGGTATGAACTCATAATTTCGACATTCTTGATCTGGGAAAAATCCATTATCTATGGATATCCTTGTTGGGAGCTACATCTGATCTATTAGGAGGATACCCCCTGACTTATTTAACAACGTGTAGTGTCGTTCCCTTAGCTATGCCTTGATTGGTGGAATTGTGTGTTTGCATGATGATGCTTGGTGTTATGAACTTGATTGATCCGTTTCTTTGAAGTGAGTGTTGGTGTATTGTGGGTCCAACATCTGAAATAACATCAGTTGCTTAGTTGGGTTCTTCTTTTTGTACCTCCCACCTCCTTATTCTCCCCCACTCGTTTTGCACTACTCTTGTTCCCTTCTGATCATATCTTTACCTACCAACCAGATGGAAAACCAAGAAGGAGGTAACCAAGGAGAAAGCTACGAGAACGGTGATGACTATGGATACAACCAAGATGCACTATCATTTCCTCCCTCAGATGATAAGTATGCAGAGTTCATGAGGACTGAGCCACCAACGTTCTCTAGTACCACATATCCCTTAGAAGCTGAAGACTGGATCAAGACAATTGAAGAGAAGCTAGATATGATACAATGCAATGATGGAGAGAAAGCTTTCTATGCATCTTGGCAACTTGTAGGAGCAGCTTCAGAGTGGTGGAATTCTTACATCAATGGACATGGGCAACTTGAGAGTATTGTGTGGAAGGAATTCAGAGACAACTTTATCTTACACCATACTCCTGTGAGTGCGATGAAGCTCAAGAGGAAGGAGTTCCTTAACTTAAAGCAGGGATAGATGACGGTAACTGAGTACGGGGATAAGTTTGTTCAATTATCTCTGTATGCCCCAAGATCAGCTGAAAGTGATAAGAACAAACGAGAGCATTTTATCAAAGGGTTGAACGAAGATCTTCAAAGTATACTAAGCTTACATGAATATTCCAGTCTACAAGATTTAATCAGAAAAGCCATTGGGCTCAAAAGCAAACTACAGGAGATCATGAGTAAGAAGAGAAAAAGGGAGTATCCAGGGGAAGCCAATAACAATTCTCACCTACATCATATGTCTCAAGCCCAAGGTTTTCCTGAAGATCACAATGAAGATGCGTATCTAGAATACCCTCATGGTGTCACAGTGCCAGTGATTTATGACACACTATAGAATCGTCGAAACATTAGGGAAAGTAAAGCTTGTTTCTATTGCAAAGTTGGTGGACACTTTATCAACAGTTGCCCGAAGAAGTTTCTAGATCATCGTTTTAAGAGGGAATGGCGACAACGACACAAGCAAGACAAGACCCCCGATATTTAAGGATGTTGGTATAAGTTAGGCTTGGAAAGTTTTTCTGTAACATGAAAGGAAGAATATTGCTGAAGGATATGAAAATAGTTCGAAATAAACATTTGTCTCTTGCTAGCCTTTTTCGAATCTCGGGACGAGATTCCTTTTAAGGGGGTAGATTTGTCACACCCTGAAATTTCCAATTTCAGGATGTGAATAGAGAGAATAATTAAATAACAATTTTCTCATAATTTTAATTTTTTTCCTACATTTATTTTCTTTACAGGGAATATAGTATAGGGAAAAAATCTCCATTGTTTCATTTTCTCAATTAAATAAAAAGTTATGTGTGTTGCATTCATGCCGATGCATCTAGTGGTTCTTGAGTGCAAAAGGTTTCAAAAATGTGTTTAGGAGCTGTCCAAAACCTTCCGAGAATTTTTCGGATTTTTCTGGGATTTATTGTCATTTTCCTTGAGAGATTTCTATTTATTAGAAGGCTCTAAAATCTTTTTCATGAGCTCCAAATGCTTTATTTGGATTGTTCGTGTCTCAAACTAGCTCTCGGAATTTTCCTAGATTTTTTGGATTATTTTTCGTGGCTTTTATGAATTATCTAGCTACTTCTAGATTATTCTTTTCTTGAAAATAAATTCTGAAAATCCCTTTTCCTTTATCTTTTTATTTCTTCCTTTTTGGCCCAGTCAACCTTTCAGCCCGCTTCCGAAGTTTGGTTATGCTCCCTTAACTTCCCTTGTTTCGCCTGCCGCGCAGCCCATTACCTCCTACTAGCCCAAAAAAAATTCCGTAGTTCATTAATGCTCCCCGGACTTCATTGCTCGCGCATCGTCCTTTCCGCCCAACCTAGCTTGCAGCCCAGTTTGGCCCGACCGCCAGCCCTGTCCGATCCAACCCGTAAATCCGCTCCAAGCCCTGTCGCCCGGCCCGCCAAAATCCCATCTAAGGCCCGCTGGAGCCCATCGGTCGGCGGTGTCCATGGCGGACACGCCGCCGCCGGCCAACCTCCCCGGGCGTGCGCGCCCGAACTCCTCGGGGTCCGCGCCTATAAAAGGCGGGCGACCCGGCCCCCTCACACGCGCCCTAGGCCGTCCGCGCCGCGCGCCGCCGAGAGCCGCCTTGCGCCGCCATCGGGTCGTGCAAGCCGCGCCGCCGCCTCCCCGCTTCGCGCTCCACGCGAGCCCCCCGCACCGCCATTCCGCGACGAGAGATGCCGCCGCCGCCCGCAGGATCAGCTTGCGCGCGCCACCGGAGCCCCATCGCCCGGACGGCCGACGATTCGAAGCTGGCAGGAACTGCTATGCACGGGTTCGAAGGAAGAAGAAGACCCGGTGTTTTTCAGTAAAGTCCCTGCCTTTTCCTATAATTTTTAGATTCGATTCTGAGTCTTGGCGAATCTTAGAAAACCCCCCTAGATCTATTAGATGTTTGCAACCAGAGCCCCTATTCAGATCTAACCCCAATCTTTAATCTTTTCCAGAGCACTATTTAGTGTGTCTTGCATATCTTTCTAGCTAGCCCCTGAAGTCTACGTTTAATCTCGTTCCGGCCCCTGCAAACTTGTTTTCTCCATAGATTCTTTGTTTTAGCTCCATTTTAATCCGTTCAAGTTGCGTTAGATTCATAATAATGTAAAGCATGCGTTAGTGGTGTGTTTTCACCATGTTTTGTTTTCCAAAAATAAAATTAATATTAATTTTTATTAATGTCTAGTTATGCATGTCTTTTCCAAATAAAAGCTATATAGATCTATACATCGTTTTTCAGAAGCAAATTTAATTTGATTAATGTTTCTATCACATGTTTTTGTACATAAAAGTTAATTAGATCTTTATCTCGGTTTTCTTAAACCAAATGTTAATTTGTTTAATAGTTAATTAATCTTTTCTAATTAAAATTTGATTAGGCTTTTACATCGGCTTTTATAATAAATATTAATTTGATTAATGCCATAACCATAATGTTTTTAATAATAATATAATCTACTCGAATTACAAAGTTTCGTTTAGAGTGTACATATAGTTTAGTTTTTCTAAATTAAATGTTTAATTGGTTTAATCAATATATGAATCTTTATTAATAAAACATGACTAGTTCTTTACGCTGGTTTCATAAATAAAGTTTAATATGGCATTAATATCAACATAGGGTATTTTATTTCTGAAATATCCTTTATATTTGTTTTCTTAATTAAAATGAACCTAGCTCATAGCCTTGTTGTCTCATATATGCAAAACGTTCGTTAGACGTTCTTTTGTTACCTCAATCTAAGTGTGATCTTTCCGGTCCTCGCTCAATCTTCCACAACCATCTCTTTAAAGCAAACCAAGCTTTTCTTCCTCCAAGCACACTTTGTGTTCTTTAGTGATCCATCTAATCGAGCCTATCCTTTAGTGCGTTCTTTTAAAGCTTTCTTTTGATTGGTGCTTTGTTCTTAGTATATGCTTGTTTGTTTGCTTTATGTATGTTTGTGCCCGATGATTGATGCGCTTAGAGTGAATGCCGTTTCAGAAGCTTTGAAGAGCGCGAAGACGAAGACATTCTGAGCAACGACATTACTTTGGTTAAAGGCAAGTGTGTCCTTGATTTTTGTCCCAAAAACTATGATTAATCACTTTGCTTTGCTTGCATTAATTTTGATCGGTTCCTATTAAGGATTGCCTAGTCTTAATGATCATTCCTTGTTAACCTGGGTTTACATTTATGTTGGGTAGCTATGCTTAGTTGCTATACCTGGGTTATGGTGGTTTTAATGAACAACAATGATGAAGCATGCTATACCTTTATGGATGTTTAATACAAGACCATATGCTTAATCGGAACATGGAGAACCACCCAGGACAACAGTGCAACCACAAGGACTATATGGCTCTGGTCTTGGCGGAGTAATTAGGGAAGTCTTTGTGTGGTTATTACTCGCATAGTAGGTTGGGGACGGACGAATGCTTTTATGGCTCTTCTATTTCGGAGTGGTGTTGGAACGGAAGTACTCTATGGCTGACCATCCGTAATAGAAGTGTGGTACGAAAGATAGCCTCTATGACATACTACTATGGACTAATACGCACGGAAGGACTCTTTGTAAAGGCCTCGTAGTGTCCCTATGCAATCACACCTCCGTAGTGTGGTATGATGCCTGCGCAGCATCGCATGGTTGGGTTTAAAGTTCTTCGGGACTTTTACGCGACTTGTGGGTAAAGATGTACAACCTCTGCAGAGTGTAAAACTAATCGATTAGCCGTGCTCAGGGTCAAGAGCGGCCTGGACCCTCACATGATAATTGAACTTGAAGATGGACTTAAATCGTTCTCTCTGGTTATGCTTGCCATGTGCTTATGGCGTATTTCTTACCTTATGCTTAATGTGGGTTGGTATAAACTTATACTTTATTAGTAATCAGGTGCTAATAAAATTTGACCAACTAAAATTGCTTAAATGCTTATAGCCAGTCCACTATAAAGCCTTTTGCATTCATGTCTTTCCCCACACTTGTTGAGTACGACAAGTGCTCACCCTTGCTATAAACAATGTTGCTCAGAAGGAGGAGTCTACTCCGAAGTCTTGTGAAGATGTTGATGAGTGCTAGGCGTACACGACCCCCAGTCGACTGCCTATGATGTTTGGAGCCTTCGTTTCCAGGATAAAGCGTAATACTCTGATAATCTTTCTCTTTCATACGTGATACTGTTTCTGTAAACACTTTGGAAAAACAGGTGTGACAGGTAGGCTGTGACGCCCCAGGTTTTTAATTAACCCTAACAGCCAGTCAAAGCAGCTAACAGTGGTCAAATCATGGTCAACCTGGGCCCTCACCTCGAGAAACTCACTAACCTACTCTAGTGACCCCCTTTGAATACTAAACACACTTGTGGGGCCAACCCATGGTCAAAGACTTGGTCAACCCCTTTGTTCTCCTAGTGTCCATAGATGTCTGCCGGAACTTTTGCCGCGTTCTCCAAAACTCACCTAGACACTTAAAATTCTACCTTTATGAAAGTTGTCCATCTTGTTGAGGGACACAACTTTCATGTAGATTGGCATTTCAAATTTTGGGTGGAAAAGGTTGAAAAGTTGGTTGCAAGGGCAAGGTTCACTGTTCAAAAGAACAGGCTGACATTCAAAGTTGGCATTTGTGTATTTTAAAATCCGTGGAGAAAAACCCAATATAGCCTTTTTAGAAGTTGTAGAGGGTGACTAGATCTACAACTTTGATGATCAAAGTTTGGTCGGGTTCTAGTCAAAATTTTGGAGAAATTCTAATTTGAAATCAGTGCTAGTGAAACGATTTAGGGCCGGGCGCCAGGACGCCGCGACGTCGCGCGCCCGCGCGCCGCGCGTCGCCCGCCGGGCGCCGGCCGCACCTCGGCGTCGCGCCCCACGCGCCGCCCGAGGCCCTCCGCCCGAGACGCCCCTTCCCCCGGGTGAGCTCGCGCCCCCGGGCCGGGAGCCCCCCCCTAGACGCCGTGCGCGCGTCCGGGTCCCCGCCCGTACGTGCGAGCGCGCCACGAACCGCCGGTCCGACGGCGGCGTCGCCGCCGTACACGCGGCCACCGAGGGAGAGGACCACGGCGGCATCTTCGTCGTCACGCCGCCGTCACCCACGAACCCCAAGCTGGCCTGTTTAAGCGCCTTCATCCTCCCCTCCGCGCGCCATCGAGCCCCCCCCCCCCCCCCGCCATTGCGTCGCCGCCTTGAGCTCGTGCACCCGCTCGCGCTCGCCGCCGGCCAACCACTCCACCAGCTTGCTATATAAATTGTTTTCCTTTTCTGCAGAAACTGCCTAGATGATTTTTGTAGCTAAATATATTTATGTTTTTGTGCCCAACTTGTGCATGTTGTCTGGTTATGTCAAAACACACCTCTTGTGAATTAATCATGATTTTGGGCTTAACAGAAATATTTATTCTTAATTTGTGTATGTTTTCCATTTTAAATGATTGAAGCAAGATCAGTAGAGTTTTTAGGTGTAAATTCTTGTTCTTTAGGCTTGTTTAAGAACAAAAAGGATGCATGAGAAAGTTTGGATCATTTTGATGCTTATTTATGTTTGTATGCATTTAATTTGAATCACTAGCTAGTCTTTGTTATTTTCCATAATATTTAATTTCCTAGCTTCCAAGCATTTCATGTGGGTCCAGCGGGCCAGTATAGGTGCTGATATGCTTAAGGAACACTTCTTTAAATTTTTGGTAATTTATTGCTTAATAAAAAGCTTAAAAGCCCTTTTAAATATTAAAGAGCAATTTAATAAGGAAAATCCCTATTTAATTCTTTCCCCTTTTGGGAAAGTATTACCTAACTTAATTAAGATCAATAAAACATCCTTGCTGATAAGGAATTGATTCATGAATAAAAATATTTTTTATACCCTTGCTAGTGAAAGGAAAAGGACTAAACCTTTACATAAAATAACAAGTACAAAAGAACATTTATTCAAATGCGCAATAAAAGAATGAATCATATATAACTAATAAGCTTCCTAAAAGAGATGTAATATCTAGATACTTGTTAAGGTGGATATGACCAACAAGAATTGGATAAGATAATGAACTGTCACATCACCTGAACTTGCATTGCATTCCGTGTAGATCTTCCGGACGGTGACTACTCCCTTGTCCCTGAATCCAAGGAAGGAGGAGCAGAAGCTTCGCTGCAGTACGTGGAAGTGCTGGATGACACTGAGGGTGCCCAGGCTAACTTAGTTGACGAAGGCAAGATCTGGTGCATCTAACCTAGTTTTCAAATCTTTACTTATTCAATTATCTATGGATGCTTGTGCATTTAAGTTCAGAAATTGAGTGGAACCTTAGATGCCTGATCCCTAGGTACCTTTGTCCTTACTAGTATGGTAGGGCGATAGCTCCTAAGCTATAGGACCGTTACAAGTCGAGTGATGACCTCACTCGCGAGAATAGGTTCCTAGATAGTAATCACAATATATCCTTAATTGGATTGCTCATGTGGTAAGAGCATGGGATTTGGGCTCCGGTCCAATGGCTAGGGTTAAGTGTTTGAACGTACTTAGCACTTGTCGGGAATGGGACCGGTAAGCCTAGTACCGCAAAGAGACGGCTAGGGATGGAACTGTCACTACTCTAGGGGTTTGTCTCACGGCTAGCTACCGGTGGGGTATGGTGAGTCCGGGTATCTCGCGGGGTATTTCAAATAGCCTGCACCAAGACGGTGGCCTTTCATCCCGACCCGAGGATTTTTGGAAACTGCTTGGGAAGTTGTCCTTGCGGGGCAACCTACCGTGTGTTTAGGTTTACCTTGCAAGGTTTGAATCAATCGATTGTCGGCCTCTCACCGTTATCTCAGACTACTTACTCCACTAGCCATGAGATCCCTAATGATGGAAGTTGATGAATGCTATGCTTCATTAATTGTCTTGTACAACTTGTCTGTACTAGATGGCTAATGTTGTAAAGAGTAAACCCACTAGAACTTGTGCTGAAATCTTGAAAATAAGGACATACTCTTTGCTACTTTTTAGCAAAAGCAACCCAGTAGCCAAAAGCCTTTCATGTCTAGAGTTGGTGAAGTAGATATCACCGACGGGTAAGTCTTGCTGAGTATTAGTTACTCAGCCTTGCTATAATGTGTTGATCCAGGTAATACTTTCGGTGATGTGTGGCCCCGAGAGATCCCGCCCGGCTAGGAGCTGGAGTGGGTGGATGACGACTACTGAGAGCATCATGGATGGCCTCCCGTGGTGTTTCCGCTTCCCGTTCGTTTAATTCTGCTGTTTCAAAACTCTGAACTATTTCATTATGGCAAAAACTTCAGTTTGTAAATTAAACCCTTCGGGGTACGAATTTGGATGTTAATGGTGTTGTATCTCTGGACTCGCCTTCGAGTGAGCTTTAATGCATATATTTCGATCCTTGTTGCTATCAAGTCATTTACCGGGCGTTAACCCGGCAGCTAACGACAGGATGATACTTTATTATCGCTTAATGACCAAAGTGGATTAGTTTAGGTGATAATATGGTATTTTTCTTTGTGGGTTGTCAGAGAGAACAAAGCCAACTTCGCAGCTCTGCAAATGCGAGGAGAAGCTTTAATGTGGTGGGATCATTTCAAGTCCATGGAGCGAGGGTGTGCTTTAACATGGGATGATTTCTAGAAAGCCTTCAAGAGCAATCACATTCCCAAGGGATTAATGGATAGGAAGATGAGGGAGTTGTTGGCCCTTAGGCAGGGGTCTGATACGGTGTACCGTTACGCCCAGAAGTTTAACAGCTTGTGCAAATATGGTGGACATCACGTAGACTCTAATGCGAAGAAGATGGAAAGATTTCGCGATGGGCTAGATGGCAAGTTGTACGAGCGACTGAACCAGCTCGAGCCCGAAAATTTCCATGAGCTTGTGAACAAGGCTATCTCCCAAGAGGATGCCATGAAAAAGGCCCACAGGGACAAGAAGAGGCCGTCTGGTTTTGCTCCGGGCAGCGGAACTAATAAGAAGTTTCGCTTTGTGAAGAAGAATGTTCCAAACCCATCCCAGCAATCTTCAACTGGACGCTGGACGATGAAGCCATCCCAGAGAAAACCCTCAGGGAACTTCCAGTTCCGAAATGCTCAGCAGCTAGCTCCAGAGCCTAGTGCACCTCCTCGCAACATTGGTGATCGTCGTTGCTTCAACTATGGTCAACCGGGGCATTACATCAGTGATTGTCCGAAACCCAGGCAGATCAAGCCCAACCCACAGAATCAAGGTACAGGGAACAAGCCTGCCACTCTGGCTAAGAAGCCTATGGTGCAAGTACGCCAAGGAAAGCTGAACTTCACCACCATGAACGACATCCCAGAGGGAGATTCAGTGCTCACGGGTACATTCTCTATCAACGATACTCCTGTTAAGATTTTGTTTGATTCGGGAGCTACCCACAGTTTCATAAGTAAGAATCTATTAGGCAAATTAGGTCTAAAAGGAATGCAAACCAAATCGGCTTATAAAATTACCATGCCAGGTGGAAACATCTCTTCTCACCTAGTAACTTTTGGGGTTCCTTTAAAGTTGGGAAGTAAGGTTATTCAATCTAATCTCATAACCATAAAATTGGAAGGCATGGATGTTAACTTGGGTATGGATTGGATGACGCGACATAAGGTGGTTCTAGATATATCAGATAGGGTTGTAGAGATCAATTCACCTACGGTCGGGGACACCACCTTGTACCTACCTTTCCAGGACTGTACCGACTTTTGTGCCTATGTGACCATTATCTCCCCTCTTGATGAAACTCCAGTAGTGTATGAGTATCCGGATGTCTTTCCTGAGGAGTTGCCCGGTATGCCGCCGGACAGAGATGTTGAGTTTGTAATTGAACTCCAACCGGGTACTGCACCCATTTTCAAAAGACCTTATCGCATGCCACCCAAAGAATTAGCCGAACTGAAAAATCAACTCCAGGAGCTTTTAGATAAGGGTTATATTCGCTCCAGCTCTTCTCCTTGGGGTTGTCCCGCTCTCTTTGTCAAGGAGAAAGATGGTAGCTTGAGGCTGTGTGTGGATTACCGACCGCTCAATGCAGTAACCATCAAGAACAAATATCCTCTTCTTCGAATCGATGTTCTTTTTGATCAACTATCAGGAGCCAGAGTTTTCTCAAAGATCGACCTTCGTTCTAGTTACCATCAAATCAAAATTCGACCTTGTGACATTCCTAAAACCGCTTTCTCCACTCGCTATGGTCTTTACGAGTTCTTGGTAATGTCCTTTGGTCTCACGAATGCCCCAGCCTACTTCATGTACCTCATGAACTCAGTGTTTATGACGGAACTCGACAAATTCATAGTTTTTTTCATTGATTATATCCTCATCTATTCCAAAAACGAGAAAGAACATGCCAAACATCTCCGAATTGACCTTCAGCATTTGTGAGATCATAAGCTTTATGCTAAGTTCTCCAAGTGCGAATTCTGGTTGACGAGTTTGAAATTCTTGGGGCACACTATTTCCCAGGATGGTATCTCCGTAGATCCTAGAAAACTTCAAGAGGTGATGGATTGGAAACCACGCAAGTCCGTGCACCAGATTCCCGGTTTCTTAGGATTGGCGGGATACTACCGTCGATTCATTCCCGACTTCTCCAGAATCGCGAAACCTATGACCGAACTGCTCAAGAAGGGAGTAAAGTTCATGTGGAGCGAAGCTTGTGAGCAAGCCTTCCACACCTTGAGAAAAAATTTAACCTCAGCCCCAGTGCTAGTGCAACCAGATAATTCCAAACCTTTTGAGATCTTCTGCGACGCATCAGGCACGGGTCTCGACTGTGTCCTTATGCAAGAGGGCCGAGTCATTGCCTATGCTTCACGGGCACTTCGACCTCATGAAACCAATTATCCTACCCATGATCTTGAGTTAGCTGCTGTTGTCCACGCTCTCAAGATATGGAGGCATTACCTGATGGGTAATCGTTGTAACATCTTCACTGATCACAAGAGTCTCAAATACATCTTTACTCAGTCAGAGTTGAACATGAGGCAAAGAAGATGGCTTGAGTTCATTAAGGATTATGACCTAGAAGTGCATTATCATCCTGGAAAAGGGAATGTTGTTGCAGATGCTTTTAGCCGCAAAGCTCACTACAGTCATCTAGAGTTAGAGCTAGTTAGTGACCCATTATGTGAAGAAATGAGAAGGCTCAACTTTGAAGTGGTACCACAAGGAAATCTTTGTGCCTTAGCTGCAGAATCCAATCTTTATGATAGAATTGTCACAGCTAAACGCACTGATGAAGACATACCAGCCATCAAACAGAGTACACTTGTTTCCAGAAAGATCACAAGGATGTGATCTGGTTTGGAAAACGCCTTGTGGTTCCAGTTGATCCGGAAATTAAGAAGATCATCCTCGATGAGGCTCACAAGTCCAAATTTTCTATTCATCCCGGTAGTACCAAGATGTACCAAGACATGAAGCAGAATTTTTGGTCGTCCAACATGAAGGTGGATATAGCCAAGTATGTGGCCGAGTGCGATACTTGCCACCGAATGAAAGCAAGCCATTTGAAATCGGCAGGTGTACTCCAACCCCTGTCGATACCCATGTGAAAGTGGGATGACATTAGTATGGACTTCATTGTGGGTTTACTCCTGACAGCTAGAAAGAAAGATTCTATTTGGGTGATCGTGGACAGACTCACCAAGACCGCTCATTTCATTGCCGTGCATACCACGTATTCCGTACAGCAACATGCAGAGTTATACATGGACCACATAGTTCGTTTGCACAGAATTCCGAAGACTATAATCTCTTACAGAGGAACTGGGTTTGTAGCTCGCTTCTGGGAGCTGTTACATGAGTGCTTAGGAACCAAGTTAATTCGCAGTTCCAGTTAGCATCCGCGGACCGATGGTCAGATGGAAAGGATAAATCAGATTTCGGAAGACATGCTACGAGCAAGCATCTTACACTTTGATAAGAACAGCGACAAGTGTTTGTCCTTCGCAGCTAGTTTGAAGATGGCATAGTTCGATGCTCTTTACGGACGAAGATGCCGCACTCCGTTGAACTAGTCGGAAGCCGGAGAAAGGATACTCTTTGGTCCGGACTTAGTTAAGGATGCCGAAGAAAAAGTACAAGTGATAAGGGAGAATTTGAAGATGGCTCACATGAGACAAAAGAGTTACCATGACAAGGGAACCGCACCCCGACAGTTTGAAGTGGGAGATTACGTGTATCTGAAGGTGTACCCCACCAAAGATGTGCAGAGGTTCGGTGTCAAAGGCAAGTTAGCTCCGCGCTACATTGGACCCTATGAAGTCATAGAAGTATGTGGGCCAATGGCTTATCGTATCCAATTGCCATAATGGTTTTCCGTAGTCCACAATGTGTTTCATGTAACTCAATTGAAGAAGGGAATGCGTGTACCAGAGAACGAAGTCATCACAGAAGCTAATGCTTGGATTGAGCCGGATTTCTCGCTCATCGAGCACCCATTAAGAGTATTAGACCAAAAAGAGCGAAAGACCCGAAGACAAACTGTACGAATGTACAAAATCCAATGGAGTCATCACACGGAAGATGAAGCAACTTGGGAGATGGAAGACTACCTCAACTCTAAGTATCTGGGCTTCCTGCAATCTCGAAACCGTGAGTTCTTCTCCCCATCTTGTTGTTCTTAAGTCGAATATCGGGACGAGATTCCGTTTAAGGGGGGTAGGCTGTGACGCCCCAGGTTTTTAATTAACCCTAACCGTCGCTCAACCCGGCTGACAGTGGTCAAATCACGGTCAACCAGGGTCCTCACCTCGAAAAGCTCACCAACCAACTCTATCGAACCCTTTGGGCTAGTGGACACACTTGTGGTGCCAACCGATGGTCAAAGACTTGGTCAAACCCCAACTAAACCCTAGTGTCCATAGCTGTCTTTCGGAACTTTTGCTGCGTTCTCCAAAATTCACCTAAACACTTAAAAATCTACCTTTATGAAAGTTGTCCAGCTTGTTGAGGGACACTACTTTCATGTAGATTGGCATTTCAAATTTTAAGTGGAAAAGCATGAAAAACTTGCTCCAAGGACAGCATCTCCTATTCATGAACACAGGCTGGCATTCAAAGTTGGCAACTGTTTCTTGCAAATTCTGTTGACAAAAACCCTATATAGCCTTTTCGAAAGTGGTAGAGGATAGCTAGATCTACAAATTCCGTGTTCAAAGTTTGGTGCACTTATGTACAAGATTTTTGAGAAAATTGTGTTCAAACTGGTGCTCAACAAACTGTTTCGGTCAGGGCGCCGTCGCGCCACGACGTCGCGTGCGCCAGTGCGCCGCGCGTCGCCCGCCGTGCGCCGCCGGCCCTCATCGTCCGCGCCACGCATCCCCCCCAAGCCGCGTGCCGGCCGAGGCATGCACTTCCCCCGGCGCCGCACCCCGAGGCTCTTAAGAGTCCTCGCGGGCCTCGCGCCGCGCGCCGCGCCGTACCGGCCGGGGCTCGCCGCGGACCGTTGGTCCGTCGGTGGCAACCCGCCGTACGCGTGCCGGCCGAGGAGGCTGGACTACGGCCGTATGTCCAGCGTCATGTCGACGTCACCGGGGAGGACCTCACCTATAAAAGCCGGTCCGACCCCGCGCGCTCAAGCCGTCGTCTTTCCCCCACTGTCCGCCGCCGACCGCCATTAGAGCCACCGCCGCAACCCCTGCTCCGCTCGTCGCCGGCGCCGTGCGAGCCACCTGGCATCTTCCCTAGCACCTACTTGACACCCCTGGCCCGTGCATCGACCAACCCGAGCCGCACCCTCGCCGGAGCGTGTGCTCCAGCCGCCGGTCCGGCCGGCGCCGCCGTGCACCCTCACCGGAGTCCCGGCCGCGCCGTCCTACCCCTCCAATCAACCCTAGATGAGCCCCTAGGGAGTACCGCACTGCTTGTGGGTCAAGGCCGGCCGGCCATCGCCACCGGCGAGCCCACCCAGCGGCGGGAGGGTAGAATTGTGATGATTGATATCTTTCCAGGGGCTTCGGTGCAAAAGGATATCTTCACTAGTGTATGCAATTTGCTGAAACTTGTAAAATTCCTAGTAATTTGTAGAAAATTCAGAAAAATGCAATCTAAATTTTTGTTGGAACCGTGGTGAAGAGTACTGCAACTTTTGTTATACTCACGTGGACTGATTCTGGATATTTTTTAGCATCAAAAATAGAAATGTGAAAATCCTAGACCTTCAATATCTCAAAATCCCTAAGTCCTCTATATCCAATTTTTGGATATGTTGTTTATCATGTCATGGCTAGCTCATGTGCCAAGAATTGTACAAAGTTATGAAGTAGATCTTTTCATATAAATTGTTTTCCCTTTATGCAGAATCTTCCTAGATGAATTTTTATAGCTACAAATATTTATGTTTTTGTGCCCAACTTGTGCATTCTGTCTTGTTATGCCAAAACACACCTCTGGTGAATTAATCACGATTTGTGGATGACCAAAAATATTTATTCTTAACTTGTGCATGTTTTCCTTTATAAATTAATGAAGCAAGATCAGTAGAGCTTCTAGGTGTGCTTGCAGGTTGTTTAGGCTTGTTTAGGACCAGTGAGCATGTATGAGGAAGATTGGAGCATTTTGATGCTTATTTATTTTTGTATGCATTTAATTTTATTGCTAGCCAATCTTTTGTTCTTTTCCAAAGTAATTTATTTTCTGAAGGATCAGATGGCGACTAGAGAGGGGGGAGTGAATAGGAGCCGGTAAAAATTCTTCCAAAAGAACCCGGCCTATGCCCTAGTCAAATCCCGGTCACACACGAGCGATGGATCGAATCAGACACCAATCGCCAAGACAACGAGGTTATGAATCAACCTCTAGCCTTAGGAACGATTCCTTGAAGCACACGCGGAAGCACGAAAGAAGAAGGAGAGGAATCGAACCAAGAAGCAAAGCGCGCGCGCCTCCGGCGGACCGTCCGGCCGGACAGGCGGACCGTCCGCGATGAGCCGCGCGGACCGTCCGGCAGGGGACCACAGACTGTCCTCCCCCTTGCCGCGGACTGTCCGGCCTGAGCCGCGGACCGTCCGTTAAAAACAAACAGAACCAACAGGGGCACACCCGCACCACGGACCGTCCGCGGGGAGCACGCGGACTGTCTGCCAGGCACCCGCGGACCGTCCGCCCTCTGTTGCGGACCGTCCGAAACTCCGTCCAACCGAAAACCAAAATCGCGACGGATCGAAACGAAAGGCGAGCAAGAACACGAAGAACACAAGACGAACCCTAGCGGCGCGGACCGTCCGCCAGGTCCTCGCGGACCGTCCGCCAGGTGCGGACAAAGAAGAAAACGCCCGACCCCGAAAGTCAACTCCACCAAATCATCATCGGATTTCCCAAACGGTTGAAGCTGTGGAGACAAGGGATTGTGGACTTGAAAAGCGTCACACAAGGATGCTATAGCCCAAAAATCTTGCCTCCTAACTCCCTAAATCACCGGGAATCGCGAATCCTTTGAGCACCACCAAAAACTTGAGCACCGAACGAAAATCTTCGAATCGAAGTGGTTTCCCGGCGTTTGAGGGCACAAGATCAATCACAAAGATGCACAAGACATCTATCCATGTTTTCCTCAAAGAAATCCGGGGAGAAACCCACTCAAATCCGCGAAATCGAATCGGGAACAAAGGCACGAAAACAAGCACAAAAAGACCACGAGAAACACAACTCCGAATCTTCTATACAAACCAGGAAAGAGTCACAAGGTCTTGCATGCCGCCCTAGCATCCATCCCTCTCAACAAACCTCTCATGAAGCTCTCATGCTAGCCTAGAGAAAATGGAAGAAAAATAGTTACGAAAAATGATAAATGGGAGGGAGGAAATGAAATCCTAAGTCGCGGAGAGAGAGAGCCATCCACACACACTCATGGCTTATATATCAGGTCCCGCCGGAGTGGTAAATGACTCGACTACCCCTAACTTAACTACTGGCGATACAACCCACGTAGGGGCATTTAGGTAATGTTTGTGGGTCTTGCCATCGGACGGCCATGCCTTTGCCGCACCCCGTGTCCTCCCGACGCAAGCCATGCGATCTCGCCGCGTGTCCTCCGCCTCGAAGCTTCCCGACACGCCCGGATCCCGTCTCCGTCATGTTGGGCCCTCGGTCTTGGTTTTGAGGCCCAAACCAAGAAACCGTCTGCCGATGGTTTTGTGGGCAAACCACCAAACCCCGCATGCTCGGTCCAAACCACCAAACCCCGCATGCTCGGTCCGGCCTCCCGCCAAACCGCTTGACTCGACCGCCACCGTGCACCGGCTCGTCTGTCCATGACTTCGTCTTGCTCGTGTCGCCACCATGTGGCCCGCACCCAGGCCCCGCTGTCCACCGGGTCCCTCGAACCGAGCCTACTTGTCTCTCCATCTCCCGGAGGCCCCTCAAGGCTGAAGACCTTTCGCGCCCGTTCTTCACCCGCAACAACACGAACTAGGCCGCGGCCTACACCCGCGCACTAAGCCAAGAGTCGGTCCAACACCCGTTGTCAATCGGTCGTCACCGAGGAGTGGTCATCCATCGACCACTGGGACGCTCCTGGTCCTCAATCTCCCCCTTGATGAGTGCATTGACAACACACAATGCAAAATGAAATTCAGAGAAAGAAAGAAAGGAAGAAGAAAGAAAAACAGAGAAGCTCAACTCATGACCAAAACCAAAGAAAGGCAAAGAAAGGTCACAAGCCAAGCAAAGCACAAACTCCACGTGGAAAAAAGCAAGAAAGCTCCCCCTGAACAAATGCAATCTCCCCCTGAACATGTGGATGCAAAATCCCAAATTTCAGCTCACCTCTTCTGAATTTTCATTAAGCTCACCTCTTCTCCCCCTTGTTGACAATGTATGAATCAAGGTGAAAATGCAGAAATGCAAAACAAAGCATATAAACATCTACATGAGCTTCTCAAATAGGCCAAATCTAGTGTCAAAGGCTAAAAATGAGACAAAGATCACACATATGAATCATAGCATAGTCAAAGCATTGCCACAAGTAATATATGAAAATACAAGCATGTGACAAAGCAAGATTTCCAGATTTAAGCAGTTTTACCAAAAGAAGGCTCGCTTCACATGTAAAAGCCTATCCATGTCACACTTGAGCCACAAACATGCATACCATTCAAAGATCATACGAGGATAGCAAATTCTCAGCAAAAGATCATGGCAAACACCCATAAAGCAAAGCATGTCATGTCAAATCTCATGAGCCATGTGTCCCCATAAAGCAAAGCATTATACACTTCTTTTCAAGATTAAATCATTTCATGGTACATGAAGTGCCATTGCGGCAAAAAGAAGCTTATGCTCCTCCATGAATGCAACATAGGCTAAACATTCACAATGATATTCGGCCTTTGGCCCAAATGCAAGAACAAGGCATCCAAGCACAATCTAAGCATGAAAAGCACATTTAGACCAAACTGTGACATGGATACACAACTACACACAAGTGGAGCATATTTCATCAAAAAATAGTCAAGATTAGCATTTATTTCAAAAGGGGCTATCTCACCACACATATATCTCAAATATTCCAAGAGCATAGCCTCACAACACCATTTCTCCACACATATGACCAATATCTCACAAATAGCCAAAGAAACTCAAATATGGCATATGAAAGAAGCTCATCATCCTAAAATGAATATGATACAAATGCAACATGATATATGACAAGATGGCTATTCTACCATGGGTTATACATCAAGCAAAGCATGTATATACATCAAAGTAAACATGGTATGATACATATGATACAAAAAGGAAATCCCCAAGAAACAACTAGAAAGGGCAACAAACCCCAAGTTCCCCCCGCAAGCGCACAAATGTAGCTTGGTCGAGAGGCTTTGTAAAGATGTCGGCTAGCTGATCTTGGGTAGGAACATGGCTCAACACAATGGTTCCTTTTTCCACATTGTCCCTCAAGAAATGATACCTCACTTCTATGTGTTTGGTTCTAGAGTGAAGCACTGGGTTTTTGCCTACGCTTATGGCACTGGTGCTATCACAAAGAAGTGGGATCTGGGTGCATTCCTCACCAAAGTCTCTCAAAGTGTATGAAATCCACAACAGCTGGGACCAACAACTCGCGGCAGCAACATACTCCACCTCGGTGGTAGACTGAGCTACACTAGACTGCTTGCGGGAAGACCATGAAACCAGTGAAGACCCAAGAAACAGGCAAGTACCAGAAGTGGACTTCCTCTCGACTCGACAACTAGCAAAATCCGCATCGGAAAAACCATGAAGAGAAAGAGTCGAGGAGGAAGAATACCAAAGGCCAAGACCAGGGGCAGACTGTAGGTACCTGAAAATCCTCTTGACGGCCTGTCGATGTGATGTCCTCGGCGAATCCTGAAAACGAGCGCACAGACACACGCTGAACTGTATGTCTAGCCTCGTCGCCATCAAGTAGAGGAGGGAGCCGATCATGCTCCTGTACTCCCGCTGGTCCACTGGTTCTCCGTCCTCGTCCGCATCCAAAGTGGCCGTACTCCCCATAGGAGTCGACATCGGCTTCACATCTTGCGTAGTGAAAGCATGCATCTCATCAATCTTAGCATGCAAAACAGGGCAAGAAGTGCAAGCACCTAGCAAAGCAGGTCTAGACTTAAGCTCAGCCACTTCAACCCTAAGCACATCTAGTTCCTCACACTTGGAGGCATGCTTCTCCTTAAACAAAGCAAGACCAGCAAGGAATATGGAGCAATCAGCACAATCAACCTCATCCGAAACAACAGGGCTAGCCTTAAGGGAATCAATCTCAAGCTTGCCATCAAGCATCTGTGTCTCTAGCTCAGCCACTCTAGTCCTAGCATCCTCGAGTGAAGCCCTAAGCTCTTTTCTCATTTTCTTGGCCTCTCTAAGCATGTCATCATGGTTATCAAGCAAGGTGCCAAGCCTCTCATTCTCCTGGCGCAAGAAGGGATGTTCATCACGCACCTCGTCGTCGGAATCGGAGTCCGAGTCGCTCTGTGTGCTCTTCTTGCTGCCGGAGCTCAGCGCCATGGTGCAGAAGCCGTCTCTCGCGAAGCAACTCAGCCCGCTCAGGTTCTTGGACGACTTCTTGTTCTTGCGACGATCACCTTTGTCTTCACTTTTGCTCGAGCTCGAGGTGGAGTACGCGGAACTGGAGTCGACGTCGCTCGCTCCAACCATCGCTCGAGCCTTGCCTCGGCTCTCCTTCTTCCTCGATCGTCGCTCGTCCTTGTATTGTTCTTGTGATTGCTCTTGTGGTCGCGCCTCGACCTGTAGCCGTCCTTGTTCTCGGCCTTCTCCGGGCAGTCGGCGACGAAGTGTCCCGGCTTGCCGCACTGGAAACATGTTCTCGTGTTCCTCCTCATGTTCACGCGGTTCTTGTGCAGCCCCTCGAACCGCCTAGTCAGGAGCGCCAGCTCGTCCTCTCCAAGCTCGTCGAACTCCTCATCTGGCATAGACATCAAAGAGGAGAAAGAGAACATCCTGGTGGATGGGTTTGAGTTAGTCTTTCCTTTGGAACCACCAACGAGGGCGAGACTATGGGAGTCAGTCGGACCCTCGAGCTTGGCAGTCATGCCCCTATCCACCTCAGCCCACTTGAGCTTCGAGAACAGCTCGTTCACCATCAGAGTGTCATACTTCTCTGACTCCACAATGGCCTCGAACTTTCCGCCCCAAATCGTACGATCCAAAGAGTGTAAGAGCTTGACGGCTCTATCATGATCATCGTACGGGAGCACGTCCACATTGGCCCTCATGTTGTTCACAGCCACCGTGAACCTCTGAAACAAGGCATCGATGGACTCACCGGGGAGATGAGTGAAGTCCTCGTACTCTCTCCGGTAAGTGGCATACGTCCGTGCCTGAACTTGGGCATTCCCAACATGAGCCTCCTTCAGCACCATCCAAATCCTACATGCCAAGTGCTTGGTGTGCACCCGATCGAAATCAGGCTGACACAAAGCACGAAACAAGTAGTCGACCGCCTTATTGTTGGTGTCGAATCTGTCCCTCGATCCTGGAGCAAAGAAGTCCATAAGCTGGACATATCCTCTGTCCACCATGACATCCCAAAGGATCTGACCCTTTCTGCGGAGAAAAGCACCCATTCGCTTGCTCCACATCTGGTAGTTCTTGCCATCGAAGTGTGGAGGACCCGAACCCCGTTCCTGGTACGCCATCCATGGATCTTAGACTAGTTAGAGTCAATAAAGACCCGAACTGGCTCTGATACCACTTGAAGGACCGATACGGCGAACCAGAGAGGGGGGAGTGAATGGGAGCCGATAAAAATTCTTCTCGAAGGAGATGGAAACTCCTACAAGATGAACACGGCTTCCAACACACGTCTCCGACTCACTACCCAAGTTGGCCAAGCCCACGTAGCCACTGGAGTGCCACTGGACCTAGGAACCAACACACACACCCTTCCGACCCGAGAACGCAACGGAACACCAAACCTCGAGTCTTCAGACCAACACCGGTCAGACCGGTCCCTGCTAGTGAAACTGGGCAACTTTCACTAAGTGGCTCCACACCGGTCAGACCGGTGAGACACACCGGTTAGACCGGTCACAGCCTGAAAGCCCCCAAGGCACCAAACAGGTCAACCGACCTCCAAACTGACCCAAACTCGAAACAGCAGCAACACGGGACAACAGCGAACACACCCAGACGTTCACCCGAGCAAAATCCCACCGAGGGTTGCACCGGTCAGACCGGTCAAGAGCACCGGTCAGACCGGTGTAGCTCGGGCGACTCGGGATGAACAGCACCCGCGGGTCAACTCCCCCAAATCCAAACCTCGATCTCCCGAATCGCTCCACGGACTTGAACAAGACTTTGGGGATATTAGGAACACCTCATGAGGAGTCCATAGCAAAGTTTAATCCCACCAAAACTCGTCCAAAAAGGAGGAATCAAGGAAATCTCGCCAAAAGCACTTCCAACCCAAGAACTCAAGAAACCCCAAAATCGAGCACCTTTACTCACGGGTTTGGGAGGGGAATCACAACCCAAAGAACCATGAAGGGTTCCCACAAATTTCCCCCATCAAATTCCCAAAAGAAAGGTCTCGAAAACAACCGAAAGAAATCACCAAGAGAGGGCTCCGAAAATCACCTCCAAGAACAACCGGGGAAAACACATCCAAACCTTGAGGAACCACGCCGAATCATCTATACATGAAACAAAGGTTCATACAAGGTCTAGCAAGCCGCCCGATCATCCATCCCTCTCAACAAGATCTCTCCATGAAGCTCTCTTGCTAGTCCTATGGAAAACCTAAGGAAAATAGGAAGGAAAATGGGAAAACAAATGAGCTAGGGTTCCAAGAGTTGGCTGCCATCCTCTCACCTCTTGGGTTATATGGAGGCAACCGAATGTCTAAAATACCCTTCTCTAACAACTAGGGATACAAGCCCCTCAAGGGCGGATTTGGAAGTCTTCATGTCTTCACCATCGGACGGATGCCCGGCGACCGCACCCTGCGTAGCCTTCACGCAAGCCATGCGATCCCGACGCTTGTCCTCCGCTTCGAAGTCTCCGGACTGCATCGTCGCTGCTGCAGCTCTGTCTTCGGTTCTTCGGTCTTGGCTTTGTGGGTCAACCAAGGAACCCAGTGGTTTTCTGGTGAACCACTGGAAACCCCGCGAACTCGGTGTAGCCTCCGCCAATCTCCACTCATGACTCGGCTCCCACGTAGTCCCGGCTCGACCTTGGTTTTGAGGCTCAACCAAGAAACCGTCCACGACTTCATCTTGCTGTTCATGCCACCAGGCGGCCCGCACTTGACCACGCTAGCCACCAGGTCCCTCGAACGAAGCCTACTTGTCTTCTCCACACCTGGAGGCCTCACCGGCGACGACCTTTCGCGCTTGTTCTTCACCTGCAACAACACCAGTCAAGCCGCAACCTGCACCTGCAATACATAGCCAAGAATCAGTCCACACAATGTTGTCAACCACTCATCACACAAGGAAGCGACCATCCACCGGTCCTCGAACCACACATGGTCCTCACATTGGAGCCATTTCTGGGCTCTGTTGTGCACCGGCCTGACCGGTGAAGAGCACCGGTCTGACCGGTGTGAGTGTCGTATGGACCTCCCTGGGCCCACTACCTCGGTGGGTATCAGGACCGACTACTCGGTGGGCCCCTGGGACTGCCCAGCTTGCGCTACACGGCACCTGATGGCGTGGAGCACAAGGACTACAGAGGAGAAGTACTCGGTTAGGAAGCTGTACATGTCCTGCACTGTATGTAAGACTCCTAGATGTACTCGACTAGTACTCTCTCCCTACTCCGACTTGTAACCTTGCCTCCCGGACTGTATAAGGTGGGGCAGGGACCTTTCTCTAGGCATCTCATCCGAGTTCTACTTGAACGCCGCATACGAGTTCGACTTCGGGTCGGACCCTGAGGAACCCGAGTCCGAGGACAACTCCACTGAGCATCCCTTGTCAGGGCCGGCCTCTGGGCTGGTTATAACATCCACACCGGCCGGGAGATTCGTCTACTGGCTAGACTGCAATCCTGCTGACCTGATAAGTGGAGACTCACGCTACGTCGCCTACATCGACTCGCTACCGTTCCAGGAGGGAACACCACTAGCCCGGGCTGACTCGAGCACACCAACTGAGGTGGCGCCTTCTAAGTCCAGCTTTGGCACCCCCCATGGCCAAGTCTTCATGGCTGCTGGCGACACCCCAGGGCCTTCAGGGACGGCCCAAGACAGATACCTGGAAGACATCTCCTCCGACGAGCTCTCTGCTGGTGCTCCACCAAACGAGAAACCTGCAGACAGAGACGCTCGACGTGAGCGCAACTGGAAGCGCAGCGAACGTCGCCGACGCCTCCGCGACAACTTCCCCGTCCGCAATCTTGCGGAAGCTCTCGAGGCGGTCGAGAGCAGAGTACACACTACCCCTGAGCAATGCCTCATGTCGATCACAGCGATCGCACACTAGGCTCAGGGCATACGCGCTGGAGAGGTCATCGCCAAGCTCGCTGAATACGCCTACTTCATGCAGGTCGACAACAGAGTCAACCAACCTCCTCCAGCCAGGCACCGCGACAACGAAGCCACAAGTCGCAGCGCCAACAACGGTCCCAACCGTACTCGAGCTGAGCTCCCAGCCGAGCCGAACCGTCATCGCTCCAACGTCGGCGGACCTCCACAGCGTGACAACAGCAACCGCGAGGTCGGCCCCCACCGCGCTCCGGCCGGCGGCGGCGGCCACGAAGGCGGTGGCGGTGACGGTGGAAGCTCCAACCATGGAGCCAACGAAGGGCCGGTGGCGGCGGCGGTCGCGGCGGCCGAGGCCACGCGAACGCCCACGCCTGCGGCGCCTCACGGGGTGGCTACGACGCCCGCCGAAGATTGAGGAGCCGCGCGGCGAGAAGAAGTCGACCACCGCAGGGCGACGGCGACGGCTTCCCCGCCTTCTCACCTCGACTTCGCAACTTGCTCCTCCCCGACAAGTTCAAGCCTTTGGGGATCACCAAGTACGACGCGAAGCAGGATCCCATCCAAGGTGCTCGGATGCTACGCCCTCTCCATCGAGAACGCTGGCGGCAACAACGACACCAAGTGCCTCTACTTCCCCTTCTGTCTGGACCAAGCCCCACTCACACGGCTCGAGTCGCTGGACAAGCACTCGATCGACAAGTGGGACCAGCTGAAGGAGCAGTTCACCAGCAACTTCGCGGGCTCCATGGGCCGATCGGATACTCGCATGGACCTGGCCATGGTCAAGCAGGAACAAGACGAGACCCTCCGCAAGTACATGCGCTGCTTCTTCGAGAAGCGCGCTACCGTCGTCGACGTCACCGACAAGAAGATCATCGACCTCTTCCAAGACAGTCTCTACCACCGCCGCACCTTCGAAGACTTCGGTCGTCGCCGCCCCAGGTCCATCGCCCACCTCAAGAACATGATCACGTCCTAGGCGGATGAAGAAGACAAGGCCAACGCCAAGTGCGACGCAATCCGTGGCAAGAAAAAGCAGAACCAGGGTGGCGGCAGCGGCAACAACTCGAACCAAGGCGGTCGCAACAACAACAACAACTATTACTACTCGGGTCCCAACCGCAAACGCAAGCCAGACAACACTGTCGCGGCTATCCAGAGCCCTGCGAAGGAGAACTCAAAGAAGAACTCCGGCGGCTTCAAGGACCTGCTAAAGGAGAGGTGCCCGTGGCATCCAAATGGCAACCACACCACCGAGCAGTGCTACCAACTCAGGCACGCACTCAAGGATACGCCAGAGCCACCACACCCTCACGACAAAAAGGGCAAGAAGAAGGATGGCGACAACAATGACTTCCAGGAGCCTGACAAGACCGTCAACGTCCTCTTCGGCGGACTGCCCAGCAGGCGGGAGTAGAAGGCTACCCGTCGTGAAGTCATGTCCGTCGAGCTAGCGGTCCCGAACCCTCTCAGGTGGTCGGAGGTACCCATCACCTTCTCCCGCGCGGATCAATGGACCAGCTTCTCCGAACCAGGACGGTTCCCCCTCGTCCTGAAGCCGGTGGTCGCGGGCTCCAAACTCAACAAGGTGCTTATCGACGGTGGAAGCGGGCTCAATGTCCTTTTCACCAAGACCTTGAAGAAGATAAAGCTCGACATCACCCACATGCTCACCAAGAGCAACACGCCCTTCTACGGCATCGTCCCCGACAACGCGGCTATTCCACTGGGCTCAGTGGTCCTGCCAGTTACCTTCGGGGAATCTCGGGACAACTACCGTACCGAGTACATCAAGTTCGAGGTCGCGGACTTAGAGACTTCCTACCACGCCATCCTCGGCAGACCGGCCATCGCCAAGTTCATGGCGGTGCCCCACTACACCTACTTGGTACTCAAGATGCCAAGCCCAGCGGATGTACTCTCTCTTCAAGGGGACTTGAAGATCTCCAACGACTGCAACACAGAAGCCGTGGAGATCGCTTCTACGAATCAAGTACCCAACACAATGATGGAGGTCCACGTTGCGTCGAAGAAGCTTGCTACAAGTGAACTCGACATCCCAGAGAAGTCTGACAGCGCCAACAAGCCTCAGCCATCTGAGGAGGTACTCGTCAAGACGATCGACCTCGGAACAGGCGACCCCAGCAAAACCACCACCATTGGGGCTGGCCTCGACCCCAAATAGGAAGACGCGCTCATCAGCTTCCTTCGAGCTAACCGCGACATCTTCGCCTGGAAGCCAGCGGACATGCCAGGAGTGCCCAGGGAGCTGATTGAGCACTGCCTCAACGTCGATCCTAAGGCCACCCCCAAGCGACAACACCTCCGACACTTTGCCAACGACAGACGGGACGCCATCAAGAAGGAACTCGCCAAACTACTCACGGCCGGCTTCATCAGAGAAGTCTTCCATCCTGAGTGGCTCGCCAACCCCATCCTCGTCCGCAAGAAGAACTCGAACGAGTGGAGGATGTGCGTCGACTACACCGACCTCAACAAGCACTGCCCCAAGGACCCCTTTGGGTTGCCGCGGATTGATCAAGTCATCGACTCCACGGCGGGCCGCGACTCGCTCTGCTTCCTCGATTGCTACTCCGGGTACCACCGCATCGCGATCAAGGAAGAAGACCGAGAGAAGACCACGTTCATCACACCGTTTGGCGCGTACTGCTACACGACCATGTCCTTCGGGTTGAAGAACGCCGGCGCCACCTACCAACGAGCTATCCAGGCCTGCTTCAAGAGGCAACTCAACAAGAACGTCGAAGCCTACGTGGATGACGTGGTCGTCAAGACCAGAGACTCTAGTACCCTCATCGACGACCTTGAAGAGACTTTCGCATCACTGCGTGGTTACCGCTGGAAGCTCAACCCGAACAAGTGTGTCTTCGGCGTACCTTCCGGCAAACTACTCGGCTTCATCATCAGCCAATGCGGCATCGAAGCCAACCCCGAGAAGATCTCCTCCATCACCAGCATGAAAGCTCCCATGAGCATCGAAGACATCCAGAAGCTGACCGGGTGCATGGCGGCATTGAACAGATTTATCTCGAGGCTCGGAGAATGGGGGCTCCCCTTCTTCAAACTACTCAAGCATCAAGAGAAGTTCGTGTGGACTCAAGAGGCGGATCAAGCCCTTGCCCAGCTCAAGGACTTCCTATCGAAGCCGCCGATCCTCACGGCTCCTCACAAGGGCGAGCAGCTACTGCTCTACCTTGCTGCGACTACTCACGTGGTCAGTACTGCCATCGTCGTCGAGCGGCAGGAAGACGACCACGCCTACCCAGTCCAGCGCCCAGTCTACTTCGTCAGCGAGGTTCTATCAGAGTCCAAGGCACGCTATTAGCCCGTGCAGAAGCTCCTGTATGCAGTACTCATTACCTCGCGGAAGCTACGACACTACTTCCAGCTGTATGTTGACGCAAAATCCGCACCTAGAGCCAAGCACACAGCAAGCCGAACAAGCTGGCTTCACACGTGAAGAGATCACAAGACGTGCCAGTTAATTTTCTCCTGAAAAAATTGACAAAAGACAAAGTAGTTAAATCTCAAAGCTTGGAACTTGCCGGGTGGTACCAGACAATTCCATATTTACGGCTATAGAGCCAGATTAGATGACATATAGCTATAGAAAGCTATGTGCCAGCAAACTGAAACCATTCGGGAGCTTTAAAGGGAAAAAGGTAACATAGCCGAATAGACGACGTGAGCATGACGATAAATCAGTCTTTATCTTAACAAAGATGCACGTGCGCAAGACCGTGACCGATCCTCGTGATGATCAACATTAAGTAATAAATGAAGTAAAAGCGCGAGCATAAATATGTAATAAACAAGCACGCATAGGTCCAAAGCACTAGTCTACCGCATGTCTAGGTACTATAAAACCCGTCGGGTACGACACCAAGCGAATCTATCCACCGCATGATACAACTTGCTTGGGATCGTACCACCTTCCACAAACAGATCTATCCACCGCATGATACGATCTAAATATGGAAAGCTAAAAGCATACAATATTTAAAGCATAAATTATGCACGTGTTTTACTCATGAAGAACATAACCGAACACGGCTGAACAGCCGATTCGGGGTCCATGAAGAAGGAACGAACATTACCAAGTAAGATAAATCTATTAGATTGATTTGAAATCTAATCCACCGGATGATTAGCTCCAAAACAACCCAAAAACCTGCATCTACCACGTGATACCCAGATCTTTAAAGATTTATACGAGCTTCGGCAAGCTTGAACCCACAACACGTAACAACCTAGATCGATTCGGTTTCGGCTATCAAAGAGCATATGATCCACGTGTCAATTTGGCCAAAGGCACGAACTCGATTCGCATATGGATCATCAAAAAGGGATAAAGCCGATCCAAACCCATCTAGATTGGGCAAAGAGGTGTTACATGAATTTCAACATAAAGCAAAAACTCAAAGCAACACGGGGTAACTTAATGAATCTACTGAATCTTGCCAAAATTCAATAGAGCCGATAACTAGCTTCAAGCTAGATCTTAGCCTACCGCATGGCTCATGACCTAACAAGAAACCTTCTTGAACCAAGCTTGAATCTACCGCATGACACTAAGCATGGTAACAAGACTACTTGCATCAGATCTAAATCCACCGCATGATACTAGATATGAGACAAGGTTGCCGGTACTCACGGAGGTCGACGAATCGATGAACCCTCTCGAAGAACTCGACGACACGACAAATGGACTCTAGGGTTTGGCGTAAAGCCGGTTTGTATTGAGAATGATTTCGTTTGTTTGTTACATACATTCAGGGTTCATATTTATACCCTGCCAAGCACGACCTCGAATGGATTTGATACCTAATTTATCTCTAAGCTCGATCGCTTATCCATCCATTCGTCCTTTCCGCTCTGTCCACGTCACCATATAATCCCGCAAAATCAGCTCAGCAGTTTCCTTGCCGAACGGAAGCAGATAGCCGACCGCGGATTTTTCTGCCGAATGCGTCTGAAGAACCCTTCCTTCCGACGGACGGATTTCTCACCGAGTTGGACCCACAAGTCAGACTCCTTACCAAATTTCAGTGTTAACACATGCCCCTTCAATTACGGGATAAAAGTGATTTTATTCCGGAATTGACTCCAGCCACCAACGTCTTCAAATCGAATCTGTTCAACACCCGTTCTCTCTCTTCGCAATCCGCCGGAATCTGCGTTTAGATCCAAACCCTAGATCCCCTTTTTCTGAGCTCAAATCCCCAATGGCGGCTCAAAATCAAGCTGCTCAGGTAAATTCCTCCACCATAAGCTTCATTCGGTATTCAGATTTTCAATTTTTACCTGAAATTTCTTCTCTGCTTTTCCTCAGGAGCTTCCCACCGAGCTTCTAATCCGTACTGAGGCCAATTCAAGATCCTACTTCCTTGGTCCTGTGGGAGTCTCTGATCCTCGCGAATTTATCGCAGCTGAATCCCAAAGGATCCCCTTCAAAGCGGCTCTAACCAAACCTCCTCAGTGGCAGGATGCTTTCAAGAACTGGCCCTTGCCCCCAATCGCAGGCTGGAAAAATTGGTACTAGAGAATCCTCGCAGATAAGAGTGCCAGGACTCAAAACTGGGACACCCTCCGCATTGCTCAGTGTTTGGAGCTGTCTTTGGCCGAGACCCCCAAAAACGAAGACCTCTTGATAGCGGCTTGCCACTTCTGGTCAAATGGCGTCAACGCCTTCCTTTTTGGTCACGGCCCAATGTCCCCAACTCTGGCCGATGTGTACATGATTACCGGCCTTGACATTACAGGATCTGTTCGTCCCTGGGATTTCAAAGGTTCCACAAGACAAACAGGGGTGAAACCAGGGAGCGGATACAAAAATTATATCCTGAACCATATGAAGGACGACCCCCTTGGTGAAGTCGAATACAGGGCATTCCTGAATATGTGGCTGTGCAGGTTCATCTTCTGTGGTAAAGCCAATGAGCCTACCCTGAATCACATTGCAATGGCTTCACACTTAGCCAATGGTAATCGCTTTCCTCTTGGGAAATACCTCCTGGGCAGTGTGTACCACATGCTTCATCAAACTGTCACCCAAATGTACACCAGCCAGAGGATAGCATGTGTCAATGGTCCTTGGTGGTTTGTCCAAATGTGGCTGCAACTACACATGCACTAGGTTGTTGGTGTTGACCTGAACACCCGGCTCTTTCCTTCATCCAATTATCATGAAGGGGAACCCCAAGTCACCAGAGGATGCCATACCTATGGAGAAGCTGCTTCAACTGTCCTTATCAAGAAAAATGTCAGCCAGCTATTCGAGCTCTTCTTCAAAGGCTTCCAAAATCTTCTTTGGCTCCCTTATTTGGACAATGACAATTTTACTCTCCCTTATGAGTTCTCCTTTGAAACTGAACGCCAAGATGGAAGATTTCTGGAGATTCTAAATATCATCATCTACCCATGCATTCTGCCGGCTGAATTCAGTGGAGGGAGGCTGAACCATAGTACTTCTGAATACTATCAGCCAACATGATGGCTCGGCAACTTGGATGTGGCCAGATGCCCCCAAGGCTATTTTTGCATGAATTTCTCAAGCCCCGAGAGAAAATCAAAGAACTTACTCAAACCAGCAGGGTCTTTCAGTATGTGTGCAGTCCAACTGTTTACACCTGGCCCTTTACACCTACAACAGTAGCTCACTCCACCTTTAACTCCTGGTGGCAAGAATACCATGATCACATTTTCAGTGAGCCTGTACCCTCATTCTGTACAGAGTTGATGCCTGATTTTCAGCCGACTTCAGAGGTAACATGATTATCCCTTCCCTCAAATCAGACATTTCTTCATCCCATCATGATGCTGATTTTATTTCTTTTGCCCACAGAACACAATGCCTGCCCCTCTGGTCAGGGAGATTGCTTACAATGCGGAGGGCCCAATCTCGAAGCCGGATTCGGATCACCAACCCCGGCTCGCTTAATGGCTAGGTATGCCACAACAGATCCAACTCTGTCTAGCATTACTGCTGATAGGAGGCAAGGCTTGTCTCTGATTGCACCTCCAAATGCTAAGAGGAGAAGAACCATCAAGAAAGTCCTTGTTGAGGTAAAATTTCTTTCTTTCTTTATCACAGGATTACTTTTTTCTGATAAATTACATCTTATGGGTTTTCAGACTAGAACCCAGCAATCCTCAGCCTCAGAACCTGCCAATGCTCCATCCACTGGTATGACCTTTACTGTCCTTTCCTTAAGGATGAACACTGGCATTCATTCTTAATCTGGCATTTGCAGAGGAAACCGTGGTTGATCAACTTGTGGATGTCCCAGTGTCTCAACAAGCAAGTCCACCCAAGGCTGAACCATCTGTCCGCGTAGAGATCTCATCTTCATCAGGGACTCAGTCACCCCCTGCTCAGACAGAAGCATCAACCTCTCCAGAGGTAAATTTCCCAATCCAGACGGAGCCTTCAAGTCCTCCAAGGGCTCAATCACCCATTGGCCAGGCAGGAACATCAACCTTAGCAGAGGTGAACCCATCTCCTCTCCAGCCAGAAGCTTCCGAATTGCCAGAAACTGCATCAGCGCCCTCTCACACAGAAGCTTCAGCTTTGCCTGGAGCACCCTCTTCACCAGTGGCTCCAGAATTTTCCCCTGAGACTGAACCAAACCCCGTTCCAGTTCAGGAAATCAGACATGAGGTACTTATTTGCATTTTGCATTTAACCCTGCTATCTTTTAGTTCCCGATACCCCTAACTCGGCAATGTTACTCTTTCAGGATCAAGCTCAGTCACCATCAATCCCATCAATGATGAACAATCCAATTGCCGAGACGAGGGAAAGGGTACCTCAAACCTTGTCAGAGGAAGCGCAAGAAAAGCTCAAGGAGATTCTTGCCTGGCTGCAAAGGGATGCACGAGATCAGTTCAAAGACCTTGATCATTTTGAAGAAATGCTTGAACCCATCAGCCGAGAACTCCCTGAGGACATCAATGCCTCACTTGAATCCATCTCCGGTCTGGAAATTCATTACGTGCCCATAAGACGAGCTCTGAGAAAGGTGTCCTCCCGCCCAGCTGTTGAGTAGAAGAGGGCCAAAGCTGAACAAGCCATGAAGGGAGCACAATCTCAGACCGAGAGTCACAAAGTGTCGGTGCGAAAAGTGGTCCCGACACTAACCAGTAGAAAGCGCTGAGGTCTATCCCTCAATGGTCGATGCTAAGCAATAAGAGACACGGGATTTATCCTGGTTCCGGCCGAGGGGGCCGTACGTCCAGCAGTGGTGTGCTCAAGGCACTATATTGCTCAGCACCGGGGGTGCCTATAGTGGGGCTGCTACAAGCAAGGCGGGAGAGGAAGGCTGGCTTCCAAGTCCCTAGCGTAGTGTCTGGAGGTGTCGTGGAAGGATTGGAGAGCAAGTGCGTGGTGCAGCTTGTCTCCCCTTGTGTTGTGTCTCGTGTCCCTTGTCTGTTTGTGTGTGCCTCTCCCCTGCGGCAGAGGGGTTCGCCCTCCTTTTATAGATCAAGGAGGAGGCGAATCACATGCGCGCCGCGCTATCTAGCTACGTGAGGAAGCACGACGTGCTATACTGTAGAGTGGGCGGCCGTCCGGATGATCCTTGCGGTGATCTGGCCATCATGGCCTATCTTGTACCCGAACAGTGGCGGTTCGAGGGTAGAAGGGCGGCGGATGGTGGAGATGTCTTGTGATAGGCTCGAGGGAGGTGCTGACGTTGGCCCGTACGGAGTACAGGAGCAGGTAAAACGGCGTCTCTTCCCAACGCGCTTCACAGTGCTGGAGTTGTTGCTACAGCGCCTGGCGCGCGCCCGCACGCGCGGGGACGGCGACCATGCTGTTACAGTGGAAGGGATGGCGTTCCACCGGCCTAGCGCCTCCACCTAACCCTGTAGGGTCACACGAAAGCAGATCGAGGGTGCAACCGGCCCCCCTTCGAGGGTTCGGCGCGTTAGCCGTACTGGTGCAGGCGCATGGCGTCACGGGACTGACACCGGCCGCGCTGCACAGTCCCTCCCCATAGTGATGGGGATGGGCTCCCTCCTGGGGAGTTGGTGCGGCAGCACCGGGGTGCGAGCCCCGGGCGCATGATGGCGCCGTCCCGCCGGTGTCGGGGCGTTAAATGTTCGTGTACGGGGGCCGGCGCACGCGTGAGGGGCGCCCTCGAGCGAGGCGGCCCCCGGTCGAGGGCGGGACGGACCCTCGAGCGAGGCGGAGCCTACTCGAGGGGGAGCGGTCCCTCGAGCGAGGCGGAGCCCGCTCGAGGGAAACGCACCCCCTCGAACGGGGCGGAGCCCGCCCGAGGGGGACGCGCATCCTCGAGCGAGGCGGAGCCCGCTCGAGGGGATCTTCAGGAGGTCCGCCTTGGTGGGCCGTCGGGGTCCCTGCGGCATGAGCCGTATCCTGCATGGTTAGGCAAACTGTGTTTTGGTTTGGTTGCGGGTTTGAAGTGAGGATTTCCCCGTTGTTTAAGGGGACCCCTAGGGCTGTCCCCGACAGGCCCCCGAGCATCTGCGGGTTTGCCATTGAGGCTCCCGCAGATGCTGGAACCTACTGATAGGACGTTCTTCCCTCCTTGTTTTGCGAACGCTTTCCGTGGGGCCGCGTCAGCGGACCCGCGGGTCTAGCCCCCGAAGCCCTGCAGGAGTGTGGATGCTCCTGCAGGGGTTAACCGCGAGAACTGGTCAGAGGGCGTGGCACATGTTTCAACCGGCATCGGCAATGTCTCAGCCGGCTTCGGTGACGCACGCGCTGCTGGCGCTGTCTCCGGCGGGTGCAAACCAAGGAGGTGTAGCCGTGCGTTAAGCCCCCGAGCCTGGGCCCGTTCGAGGCGATCGGGTAGAGCTTTACGACTTGTTTCTTAACGCGCCCTCGCCGTCCCTCCGCGGGACGGAGGGTGAGGTTTCCGCAACCCCCATCGAGCGGGTCGCGACCGTGCGGATTCCTCGTTGAGCCGCTAGTGGGTGGTTCGAGTGGACGCCCATGCCCCGTTCGACAAGGGTAGGCCGCGTGGTCCGCAGACACGTCCATTGAAGCACTTGCGTGGGTTTGCTAGGTGGGGCTCGGTCCCGTTCGATAGGGACCGAGGGCGCGGAAGCTCTCCCTCGGTGGGATCCCCCGGCTAGCTACCCTCGCTGGCTCTCGAACACAACATATGGGGCACCCTCGAGCCGACGGGCTCGAGGAACGACTCGAATGCGCGTGCCTTCGTCGTCCCTGACTCTGCGATCTGGGGCGCCTGTTCGAACCCGTCGAGGGTCAGGCTTCGAACCTCTGATCAGTAGGGCCGTGCGGGGCGGCGCCTGGGCGGCCCCGTCTTTTGCGTCTACGGCCGTCGAGGGGTCTGGGCGAGCCAGCCCTCGAGGCGCCCGGTCGGCGGCCTCGCGTGTCATGGGTGCTTGTGGTGCCTGCTTTGTTTCAAGCGGGCCCCGAGCGACCTTCTCACGCATGTGCCCTTTTAGAGGGTTGATATTGTCTCGAGCCAGGGGCTCGTGCCGCTCGAGGGTTTTGCGTGGCATGGGTGCTCGTGGTGCCCGCGCTACTTCAAGCGGGCCCCGGCGACCTTCTCACGCCGATGTCCCTTCGAGGGCTGACATCGTCTCGAGCCAGGGGCTCGTGCCGCTCGAGGGCTTTGCGTGGCATGGGTGCTCGTGGTGCCTCGCTTTACTTCAAGCGGGCCCCGGCGACCTTCTCACGTCGATGTCCCTTCGAGGGCTGACATCGTCTCGAGCCAGGGGCTCGTGCCGCTCGAGGGTTTTGCGTGGCATGGGTGCTCGTGGTGCCTGCTTTACTTCAAGCGGGCCCCGGGCGACCTTCTCACGCCGATGTCCCTTCGAGGGTTGAATTTACCCCGAGCCAGGGGCTCGCTCCGCTCGAGGGTTCTCCTTGCTTGGCAAGGGACCAGGTCATTAAATGCCCCACAGTAGAGGCTGCGGTTTCGCAACGCGGGCGTGCCTTTTTAGGCGTCGTGGCCGCGCGCGTGCGCGTAGTGGGCGGCGTGGCAGGCGGACGTGACCGCTTGCCTCGGTCCCTGCTAGTCTTCACCGTGATGATGGCCCGTTCGCGGTGATGTGGCCGCTGCGGTCGTGGCGGGGCCCGTTCGTTAGCGTGAAGAGAAGATTCCCTGCAGTTAATGCGCGCGGGACATCCGCCCCGGAGAGCTCTCCCGCGGCTTATAAATCTGAGGGGAGGGGGAAGCGGCGGTTTTTTACCTTAGCGCTCCGCCATCTCAGCCCCCTGTGCTTTCGTCTTTGCCTTGCCTTCGCCACCGTGCGGCTTTGCCATTTGAGTTCTTCTTCTTCTTCTCGTCCTCTGCCCTCGCATTCCTTTGCCCTCTTCTCATGGCGCCGCCTCCGCCCGTCACGATTCTTGACCCGTACGCCTGGGAGAGGTCGTCGGTGACCCCGCTGGCTCTCAACGAGCTGGTCACCGCCGGCCAGCTGGAGGCAAATGAGGAGGGCCGCCTGGCGGAGTGGATAGTGCCGCCGGCGGGGGACCGCGCGCCCAACCCACCGGAAGGCTACGTGGTGAGCTTCGTTCGCTTCCACGAGCGAGGCTTCAACGCGCCGGCGAGCCGCTTCATGCGGGCGTTGTGCCACTACTACGGCGTGGAGTTGCACAACTTCGCGCCCAACGCGATTTCGCAGGCGGCCACGTTCGTGGGCATCTGCGAGGGGTATCTGGGGATCCTAGTCAACTGGGAGCTCTGGGTACACCTCTTCCGCGCGGAGCTCTTCACGCAGCCCACGACGGAGCCGAGGACCCGCCGCGCGGTGCGCGCCGGCCGGGATGTCGCTCGCCCGCGGGGGCGGTTCAAGGACCACTACATCCCCTGCACCATGACGACGAACAACGCCGGCTGGGAGCGGGGATGGTTCTACCTGCGCAATGCCGAGCCCGGCCTCCCCCCTACACCGGTCGGGTGTTTAAGGAGAAGCCCAGCTCTTGGGGCTACGGGGTGTCCACGGCCCAGCATCGGAGGCGGCAGGACTCGGTCCTGGCCGCCCTGAGGAGCCTGTCGGAGCAGGGGCTGACCGCGATGGGCGTCCTTGCCTTCCTCCATCACCGGCGGGTCGTGCCTCTTATGGAGAGGCCGCTCTGCATCTTTGAGATGACAGAGGAGGCGGACCCCATCGCATTGGCGAGGTCGCGGATGCTCCCGACCCCCCTCGGGCGGCCGTACGCGCTCACCCGGGCGCGGAGCGCCATCGACACCCGGGTGCCGGCGCATCCGGACCAGACCCCGTGGGACCTCGAAATGCTCCCCACCGGCCCGCTGGTAAGCGTGATTCTTGGTTCTGTTTTTGTTCTTGGTGTTGCCTCTGCCTTCTGACGCATTTTTGATGTCCCTGCATGCAGCTGGTGAACTTCACCGCCGCGAAGTCCGTTCCGCCCACCCCCGATTCCCGCGCGCTTGGCCGGGCGGCACAGCAGCGGGAGCAGGAGCGGGCGTCGCGCAAGAGGGAGCGCGCGAGGCGGCACAACGAGCGCCGCGAGCGGCGCAGCGCGCGAGTACCGGCGGCGCGAGGAGCCGGGGCTCTCCTCCCCGGGGACCGAGGGAGTACTCGTCCTCGGAGGAGGACGAAGAGGAAGATGCCGAGGGGGTGGGGCCCCTCCGATAGGTGGGAGCATTCGCCCCCGTCGCCGAGCCGGCTCCGGCGGCAAGGGCGGCATCGCCCGGGGCGGGCGCGACGGCGCCCGCCGCCGTGCAATCGACATCGTGGGCGCGCGCGCGCCGCGGAGGCGCCGCCGCGCACCACCGGGGGCGAGCGCGGCGAGCGCGCCCGTGCGTGCGGCGCGCGCGCCCGCGCGCGCGGGCGGGGGCCCGCGCGCTCGGTGGCGACGTCGGGGAGGCGCGGCGGTGGGCGCGCCGGCCGCGCCGGCCTCATCCGCTGAGGCTTCGAGGAAAAGGAAGCGCGCCTTTTTCTCTTCGAGGTAAGGGGCTCGATCCTCTTCTTGGTTTGATTTTTTGATGATCAGGCATTCTAACCCTCTATTTGTGCCCACGCAGGGTGGTGCCAACTGTGCCTCCCCTCGCACCGGCCAAGGTGCTGAGGGCGCACGTGTCCATCCCCACCCGGCGGCGCTCGTCGAGGGCGTCGCGGGCGGGGGCAAGCACGGCGGCGGCGGGCGAGAGCTCGCAGGGCGCGGGCCGGGGCCCCAAGGCCTCGACCGGCGGATCGGCGCGCCATGGCGCGCAGCCCGGTGGTTGCCGAGGAGCGGCCGGTGCCGGCCGTGGCGAGGCGCGGCCCGCGGCGGCGGCGGCCGTGGCGGAGGCGCGGCCGATGGTGGCCGCCGGCGACGGAGGCGCGGCTTGTGGCGCCAACCGCGGCGGAGGCGGGCGGGTGCAGCCCGCGGTGGCACCCTCGGTCGCGGAGGCACGGCCCGAGGCGGTGGTCGCCGTGGAGGGCGGCCGGGCGCCCACCGCCGCGGGGGCGCGGCCGCGAGGTGGTGGGCGGCGGCCCCCGTCGAGCGCCCGCGGCCGTGGAGGGCGCAAGCGGAGGCGGCCGGAGGGCCGGCGCCCGCCGGCGGTTTCCGGTGGAGGTGGTGGAGGTCCCGGACGACGACTCCCCGCCACCCGGTGGGGACCGGTGGGGCGAGCTTCCCCACACGCTCCCCCCGAGCCCCGGGAGGGGGCCCTCGTGAGGCGGCGCGAGGGTCACATGGTGGCGGGGAACCGAGGGCACGGCGCCGAGGCCTCGTCCTCCCGCGCCGGCCACTCGCCTGCAGAGGGGGCCGTTGGCGATCCGCTCGCGTTCGCCGATGCCCAGGGAGAGCAGGAGCTCTGGGGAGAGCTCCGGAGCCACGGCGCCACGCTCGACCGCGCGCTGAACGAGGCGCTGAGGGTCCATGGCGGCCCCGCATGGCGCGTCTTCCAGGTAGGGCGTTGTTGTTCGTTTTCTTCTTTCTCTCGTTTTTGTGCGCTGTTTCTGTGTCGTGGCGCTTACGGGTTTCGAGTTGTGGGTGACAGGAGCTCGAGCGCCGCGCCCATGACAAGTACAACGCCTTCGATCGGGTGAACGCCGAGCTCCACCAGCTCCGGGAGCGATGCGGCGCTTTCGACGCGCTCGCCGTGCCCTCAGGACCCCGGACGGCTGGTTGGCGTACCGGGCCGTGGTCTTGTGCGACGAACTCCCCGAGAGCACGAGCGGGGACCCGCGCGCCGCTCTAGCCTCGAGCGGGTCCGCACGGCTCTCATCGATCGTGATGAGGCGCCGTGGCGGGCGCGCTCGCACACGGAGAAGATGCGGACGCCGGCGACCAACCGGGAGGCGGAGGTGGCCGGCGTCCGCGCGAGAACCGGGGCTCCGCTCGTCGCTCGAGGGGGCGCAGCGCGCGCGGCCGGGCCGAGGAGCGGGTGCGCGGGCCGGAGCAACCGGCCAAGGAGGCCGACGACTTGAAGGGCGCCCTCGACGCCGAGGCCGCGGCGCTCGTCGTCGGCCGAGGAGCAGCCCTGCAGGAGCGCATCGCCCGCCAAGGGGCTGAGGTGCGGCTCCAGCAGGAGCAGGCCGCCCTCGTCGACGCCCGGACGGCGCTGGAGCAGGAGCACATCGCTCGCGAGGCGGCGCAGAAGTCACTGGCGGAGCGGGACGCCAAGCTCTCTAAGACCGAGGACGAGCTCATTGTGCTCAGCATTACGAATGCAAACCAAGAGCTGGCCCTCCAGGAGCAGGGTGAGGCCGTCAAGCGCCTCGAGCTGGCAGTCGAGGCCGAGCGCCGCGCTCTCTAGGTGGAGAGGAAACAAGTCGAAGGTGAGCCACTGTTTGACTCTTGCTTTGTTGGTTTTTCTGTTAGAGGGCTCGCTTCCCCCTTTCTGATTTCTTTCTTGTCTTGGCGATTCCAGGCTTGCGCACCGCCCTGGGGCATGCAGCTGAACGGCCGAGGCACTGCAGGCTTCCTATAACTCCTCCGAGCGGGAGCTGCAGGAGCTGCGTGGTGCGGCCCTCGAGACCCGCCGAGCCGTGGAGGAGGGCGAAGCACGGGCGGCGCTCGGCCGGCCGCCCGCTGCGCGCTCTTGGTGGTCACGTCACCAAGCGGATGCGCCGGCGCTGCATCTGGGCATCCAGAAGGCCCTCGGAGTGGTGCGGTCCCACTACGAGGTCAACTTCGAGGCGCTGGCGGAGGGCTACATCGTTCCCGAGGGCGTCGAGGACGAGGTAGCGATGGAGCGTGTGGATGCGCTCGCCGCCGACGCCGCCGGGTCGCTCGCTGAAGCCTTCGAGGAGTTCCTCTTCCCGGACGTTGCTGACGCTGCCGCTCCTCCCGCCTGAAGACAGTTGGGCGCTAGGCCCGTTTTTATTCGTGTATCAGTATTCCGGCCATGCGGCCTTTGTAAATAAGCACATTATCTCAGTCGCAAACGTTTGTTGATACGAAATGAAGTCTTTTGCTTATTGCGCTTTTTTGTTTCTCTTTCTTCCTGAGTAGATTTTACTTAGGGGAGTTCGATTTTCGCGGGGGGCCTGCTGGGTTGGAGGCGAGAGAGAAGGGCCGTATCCTAGCGGCGTAGGCTATCTCTGACTCGTGCGCTCCTTCCGCTAGGCCGCCTGCGCCCTGTTCGAATCGTTGCTCGAGGTTGAAGTAAGAAACAAACTTAGCGTGTGTGAGTTGCTTCATTTTTGCGCGAAAAATGGGACCATTTTGGGGGGGGGGGTGCCCCCCACAGTAGCCCCCGAGGGTAACTTGGGTTTCAGGGGAAAGCCGAGTTGCCCTTTACATTTGACTTGAGGTTATTACATAGTTGTCACCAACTGGGGCGTTGACCATATAAATTTTACAACAAAAGATGCTTGGGAATCCTAGCTAGGGGTAGAAACGACGTAGCTGTTGGATGTTCCAAGCATTGGTGAGCTCTTCACCGTCTTCATTGGCCAGCTTGTACGTGCCGGGCTTTAGTACCTTCACCACGACGTAGGGTCCCTCCCATGGGGGCGATAGCTTGTGGCGCCCTCGGTTGTCTTGGCGTAGCCTTAGGACCAGATCCCCTTCGCCGAAATCCCACCGCGTATCTTGCGTGCTTGGTAGCACCCGAGGGATCGTTGGTACCTCGCGGAATGCATCAAGGCCACGAGGCGTGCCTCGTCCAGCCGATCCGGCCGAGTCCTCGCGCGGCTCGGCCCCGGCTGGCATCCTCGTCATAGCCTCGAACCCTGGGCGAACCGTATTCTAAGTTCGTGGGGAGGACGGCCTCAGCGCCATGGACTAGGAGAAACGGGGTGAACCCAGTGGCTCTGCTCGGGGTGGTCCTTAGGCTCCACACAACCGCTGGTAGCTCTTGGAGCCATTTTCGCCCAGATTTGTTCAACTGGTCGAAAATTCTGGGCTTTAGGCCTTGTAAGATCATGCCATTGACACGTTCTACTTGGCCGTTGGTCTGTGGGTGTGCCACAGCTGCCCAATCCACACGGATGTGGAACTTGTCGCAGAACTCCAAGAACTTCCTGCCCGTGAACTGGGACCCATTGTCGGTGATGATGGAGTTTGGCACTCCAAAGCGGTAGACGATGTCGGTGAAGAATGTTACCGCTCGCTCCGCCCGAGATTCGTGATGGGGCGCACCTCCACCCACTTGGAGAATTTGTCGATCGCGACCAACAAGTGGGTGAAGCCCCCGGGCGCCTTCCGCAGGGGCCCGACGATGTCCAGCCCCCACACGGCAAATGGCCATGTTACGGGGATGGTTTGTAGGGCATGGGCGGGCAAGTTGGACTTGCGGGCGTAGAACTGGCACCCTTCGCAGGTGCGCACGATCTCGCTGGCGTCCACGACTGCGGTGGGCCAGTAAAAGCCCTGGCGGAACGCGTTGCCGACGAGGGTGCGGGGCGCGGCGTGGTGGCCACAGGTCCCCGCGTGAATGTCCCGTAGGAGCTCGCGCCCCTCGGGGATGGGCACGCACCGCTGCAGGATGCCGGAGGCGGCGCGCTTGTACAGCTCTCCGTCAACGAGGGCAAAGGACTTTGCCATCCTGGCGATGCGCCTGGCCGCGGCCCGGTTTGTGGGGAGTTCCCCTCGAGCGATCCAGGCGATGTATTTGTCGCGCCAGTCCGCCTCAACAGGAGCTGGCTCGATGTCCATCACATCGGCCTCGTGGGAGCCATACCCCTCGAGGAGGGAGAGCACGTACGCCTCGTTCGAGGGGTCCTCGTCCATGGGTTCCGCACCCGCTGGATTCGAGGTAGCCCCCGAGGGTCCGTCGTGACTCGAGGGGTGGGGCTCGAAGACGACCGAGGGCTGAGCGACGTCGCGTGCAAAAACGTTCGGGGGGACGGTGATCCGCCCGGACGCTATCTTGTCCAGCTCGTCCGCCTCCTCGTTTTACCGCCGGGGCACATGGTTGAGCTCGATGCCGTAGAACTTGTCCTCGAGGGCTCGCACGGCTTTGCAGTAGGCCTCCATCTTGTCATCATGGCAGCTCGCGTTCTTCATTACTTGATCGATTACGAGCTGCGAGTCCCCCCACACGTCGAGGCGCTTGACGCCTAACTCAATGGCGATTTTGAGGCCGCAGAGGAGGGCCTCGTATTCGGCCATATTGTTAGACGCGGGGAAGTGGAGGCGCACCGCGTACCGCATGTGTTCTCCGAGGGGTGACACGAAGAGCAGCCCGCGCCCGCCCCCCGTTTTCATCACGGAGCCGTCGAAGAACAGAGTCCAACACTCCGCTTGGATTTGCGGTGGCGGTAGCTGCGTGTCCGTCCATTCGGCGACGAAATCTGCCAAGATTTGGGATTTGACGGCCTTACGCGGGGCGTAGGCGAGCGTCTCGCCCATCAGCTCCACGGACCACTTGGCGATCCTGCCCGCAGCGTCGGGGTTGCGGATGATCTCCCCTAGTGGGAAGGAGGAAACCACCGTGACGGGGTGGGCCTCGAAGTAGTGGCGGAGCTTGCGCCGCGCAAGGACTACTGCGTACAGCAACTTCTGGACCTGGGGGTAGCACGTCTTCGTATCTGACAGGACCTCGCTGATGTAGTAGACCAGCCGCCGTACAGGCAAGGCGTGCCCTTCCTCCGCGCGCTCCACGACGATCACGGCGCTGACCACCTGGGTGGTTGCGGCCACGTAGAGCTGCAGGGGTTCGTCGTCTTGCGGCGGCATGAGGATCGGGGCGTGCGTTAGAGACGCCTTCAGCTTGTCGAGCGCATCCTGGGCCTAGGCGGTCCAGGAGAAGCGCTCGTGCTTCTTGAGTAGGCGGTGAAGGGGCAGCCCCTTTTCACTGAGCCGCGAGATGAAGCGGCTCAAGGCGGCAAGGCACCCCAGCACCTTCTGCACCCCTTTGAGGTCCCGGATCGGACCCATTCGTTCGAGGGCCGCAACCTTTTCAGGGTTGGCCTCGATTCCCCGTTCGGAGACAATGTATCCCAGGAGCATGCCTCGCGGCACTCCAAAGACACACTTTTCTGGGTTTAACTTGACCCCATTGGCCCGTAGGCAGCCGAACGCGACGCCAAGGTCGCCAACCAGGTCGTCCGCCTTCCTGGTCTTTACGACGATGTCATCCACGTATGCCTCGACCGTCCGCCCGATGTGATCCCCAAAAACGTGCTGCATGCAACGCTGGTATGTTGCACCCGTGTTTCTGAGGCCAAACGGCATCGTGACGTAACAGAACGTCCCGAACGGTGTGATGAAGGAAGTCGCGAGCTGGTCGGACTCCTTCATCTTTATTTGGTGGTACCCGGAGTAAGCATCTAGGAAGCAAAGCAATTCACACCCAGCCGTTGAATCAACGATCTGATCAATGCATGGCAAAGGAAAAGGAACTTTAGGACATGCTTTATTAAGACTAGTGTAGTCTATACACATCCGCCACTTCCCATTCTTTTTCTTTACAAGCACGGGGTTTGCTAGCCACGTTGGGTGGAACACCTCCTTGATGAATCCGGCCTCGAGAAGCTTCCGCAGCTCCGCTCCGATTGCCCGTCGCCGTTCCTCGTCGAAGAGGCGGAGCCGTTGTTGCACGGCGCGGGCGTTTGGCAGGATGTCAAGGGAGTTCTCGGCGACTTCCCTCGGGATGCCTGGCATATCCGAGGGGCTCCACGCGAAGATGTCGGCGTTGGCGCGGAGGAAGTCGACGAGCATCACTTCCTATTTGGGATCGAGGGCGGAGCTGACCCTCAACGCCTTGCCCTCGGGGGCTGAAGGGTCGAGGGGGACCTCCTTGGTCTGCTCCGCGGCCTCGAAGGTGCCGGCGTGCTTGGCGGTGGAGTCGAGGTCGTCGTTGACCATCTTCTCCAAGGTGGTTACCAGCGCTTCATCCAGCGCCAGTGCTTCTGCGTGCTCCACGCACTCGACGTCGCAGTTGAATGCGTGCTCGATGGACGAGCCGACGGTGATGACGCCGTTTGGTCCCGGCATCTTCATCTTCAAGTAGGTATAATTGGGGACCGCCATGAATTTGGCATAACAGGGTCGCACAAGTATGGCTTGGTAGGCCCCCTTGAACCCCACCACCTCGAAGGTGAGGATCTCCTTGCGGAAATTCTTCGGGGTGCCAAACCAAACTGGCAGGTCGATCTGCCCGAGGGGCTGGACCTGCTTGCCAAGCGCGATGCCGTGGAATGGCTTCGTGCTGGGCCGCAGCTGGTCCAACCCGATCCCCATCAAGCGCAACGTATGCGCGAAGAGGATGTTGAGGCTACTGCCTCCCTCCATCAGGACTTTCGAGAACCGCGCGTTCCCGATGTTGGGGTCGACCACTAGCGGGTACTGGCCCGGGTTGGGGACGCGGTTCGGGTGGTCCTCCCGGCTGAAGGTAATGGCGTCCTCCGAACAATTGAGGAAGGACGGAGGCTCCCTCTCCGCGGCGAGGACCTCGTGCCGCTCCTTCTTGCGCTGGCGGGTCGACATGTCGACGGTTGGCCCCCCAAAGATGAGGAACACGTTTTCGACGGCGGGGAAGCCGCCTGCGTCGCCGTCGCCTCCGTCTTTCTTGGCCTCTGCCTCCTTCGCGGCGGCGCGGCCATAGAACTTCTTGAGCATATCGCACTGCTCAAGGGTGTGGTTCACTTGGGTCTTATGGTAAGGACATGGCTTTTTTAGCATGTCGTCAAACACCCCCGGGCCTCGAGGGGCCGGTCCAGGGCCCCGTCGAGCCGGGTCAACAGCAAGGGCCTCGGCATTACCGCTGTCGCGCCCCTGCTCGCGCGCCTCGCGCGCGGCTTCTTTCCTTTCTTGCCCCGCTTGTCGTTGCGGTGGGGCTCCTTGGACTTGCTGCCCTCCGCGGGCGCGTCCTCCGAGCGCTTGCCCTTCTTGCCGTCGAAGATCGCCCCCACGGCCTCTTCTCCGAGGAGAAGCGGTGGCGATGTCGAACAGCTCGTTGGAGTCCGCGGGCGGGCTGCGTCCCAGCTCTCGCACGAGGTCCCGCACGTGGTGCCCGCGAGGAAGGCGTGCACGATCTCGGACCGCGCCACACCGGGGAGCTCCATGCGGCGCTTGGAGAAGTGCCGTATGAAGTCCCGCGGCCGACTCGCCGGGCTTCGTGTGCGGAGCGCGCGGGTCCCATGAATTTCCGGGCGCACGTATGTGCCCTGGAAGTTGCCCACGAACGTGCGGACCAGATCATCCCAGTTGTGGATTTGGCTGGCGGGCAAGTGCTCGAGCCATGTCCGAGCCGCGTCGCCGAGGTGCAGGGGCAAGTTGCGGATGATGACCTCGTCGCTGGTGGCCCCGCCCAGCTGGCAAGCCAGGCGTTAATCGTTGAGCCACACGCGGGGGTCCGTTTCCCCGTTGTACTTGACGATGGTCGAGGGTTGGCGGAAGCGCTGGGGGAAGGCCACCGTGCGGATCTCCCGGCTGAACACACGGGTCCCTAGGGGCTCCGTCGTCGGAGAGCGGTCCGTGTCCGCCCCGTCGAGGGTGGTAGCCCAATGCTGCTCGTGCGTCCGCCCTGCTCGTGCGCCTGGCGTTGATGACGTTGCGGGCGTCGCCATCCGCCGCCTGCGTGCGTCAAGGAGCCCCGGGCCTTGGCCGGCGTGCGTCCTTGGTCGTCGGGTCGCCCCACGTGCCCCCCGCGTGGACCGAGGGTTCGCCTCCCGTGCAGCTCCGTCGTCCCGCGCATCACCCCCGTTGGCGGATGCGCGAGGCCGAGCTCTCGGCCCGCCGGACGGCCGCTTGCTCAATGAGAGTCCGCACCTCGCGGTGCGGTCTCGCGCCTCGGGGGTCGAGGGTGCCGGCGTGGCCCGCGGCCCGGCGTCGTGGCGGCGATGAGCTTTTGGCTCGCCCGCGGGGGTGCGTCCGCGTTGTCGATGTTGGGGTCGATGTTGATGCGATCACGGACCTGTCGGCCTAGCTCCCGCGCGCGTTCGCCGCACGCGGAGGCTTCCCCCGCCATTGAGGCACGGAGCGCCCGCACCGTCCGTATTCCTCCGCCGCCTTGGCCTCGAGTTCGCGGGCTTGGGCCGGTGCGCGTCGGCGTCGGCCCCGGCGAGAGCGCTTGGCCCCGCGGCCGGGCGCGTGGCGATCCCCAGGGGCGGGCGTGACCTCCCCATCTCCCGGCGCCCACCGCGCCGGCGCGGCATTGGCCGGGTCGTTGGTGATGATGGCGTAGCACTCCCGCTCGTAACTCCCGGTGCTGGAGTCGTCGGAGCAGCCGAACCAGTAGTCCGTAGCGTCGAGGAAACGCCGGAACATGACTGGGTCCGGTACGCCGGAGAAGTCCTACTCCGCGTACACGTGGAGGTTGGCGGGTGGCATCGCGTCGAGGGAGCCCAGGGACGACTCGTCGCCCGCTGAGGCGCTGGGATCCCTGGCGACGAAGACGTGACGGCCAGGCGGAACCCTGCGCATCGTGGTGTTGACGTTGGCGTTGTAGGCCGACGTAGCGCCACGCAGCCCGATGGGGATGCGCGGTCCGAGACCGTGCGCCGTCCCGCCGGGGATGGTGGCCGTTGTGACGGCGGCGCGCGCCGCGCCGAGAGGCGCGCGCGCTCGGCCGCCGCCGTTCGGACCGCGCCCGGCGCGAACGCCGCCCGCAGCGACGGTGGAGTCGTGGCGTCGACGGCCCGCAACATCCGTGCTGCGGGCGCCCTCGCGCCGTGGTGGTGCGTGCAGCGGGGACCGAAGCGGACCCGGCCTGGCGCCGCGCGCGGAGCTCCTCACGGTTTGTGAGGCGCATGAGGTAGCCATTCCCCGTGGCCTGAAAGTTCAGGTCCCCGAACCGGATTTCGAACCCGGCGGGGAGGGGGTCCGAGCTGCCCATGTAGTAGCGTGTACCACGGTACTCAGTGCGGATCACCATGGAGGGAGTTGGTGGAATGACCTTAGGCGCTCCGATTGCCCCACGGTGGGCGCCAACTGTCGGTGCGGAAAGTGGTCCCGACACTAACCAGTAGAAAGCGTCGAGGTCTATCCCTCAATGGTCGATGCTAAGCAATAAGAGACACGGGATTTATCCTAGTTCCGGCCGAGGGGGCCGTACGTCCAGCAGTGGTGTGCTCAAGGCACTATATTGCTCAGCACCGGGGGTGCCTGTAGTGGGGCTGCTACAAGCAAGGCGGGAGAGGAAGGCTGGCTTCCAAGTCCCTGGCGCAGTGTCTAGAGGTGTCGTGGAAGGATTGGAGAGCAAGTGCGTGGTGCAGCTTGTCTCCCCTTGTGTTGTGTCTCGTGTCCCTTGTCTGTCTGTGTGTTCCTTTCCCCTGCGGCAGGGGGGTTCGCCCTCCTTTTATAGATCAAGGAGGAGGCGAATCACATGCGCACCGCGCTATCTAGCTACGTGAGGAAGCACGACGTGCTATACTGTAGAGTGGGCGGCCGTCCGGACGATCCTTGCGGTGATCTGGCCATCATGGCCTATCATGTACCCGAATAGTGGCGGTTCGAGGGTAGAAGGGCGGCGGATGGTGGAGATGTCTTCTGATAGGCTCGAGGGAGGTGCTGACGTTGGCCCGTACGGAGTACAGGAGCAGGTAAAACGGCGTCTCTTCCCAACGCGCTTCACAGTGCTGGAGTTGTTGCTACAGCGCCTGGCGTGCGCCCGCACGCGCGGGGACGGCGACCATGCTGTTATAGTGGCAGGGATGGCGTTCCACCGGCCTAGCGCCTCCACCTAACCCTGTAGGGTCACAAGAAAGCAGATCGAGGATGCAACCGGCCCCCCTTCGAGGGTTCGGCGCGTTAGCCGTACTGGTGCAGGTGCACGGCGTCACGGGACTGACATCGGCCGCGCTGCACGCCCTCCCCACGAAGTGATGGGGATGGGCTCCCTCTCCGGGGAGTTGGTGCGGCGGCACCGGGCGCGAGCCCCGGCGCATGATGGCGCCGTCCCGCCGGTGTCGGGCGTTAAATGCTCGTGTACGAGGGCCGGCGCACGCGTGAGGGGCGCCCTCGAGCGAGGCGGCCCCCGGTCGAGGGCGGGACGGACCCTCGAGCGAGGCGGAGCACCGCTCGAGGGGGAGCGGGCCCTCGAGAGAGGCGGAGCCCGCTCGAGGGAAACACACCCCCCTCGAACGGGGCGGAGCCTGCCCGAGGGGGACGCGCATCCTCGAGCGAGGCGGAGCCCGCTCGAGGGGATCTTCAGGAGGTCCGCCTTGGTGGGCCGTCGGGGTCCCTGCGGCATGAGCCGTATCCTGCATGGTTAGGCAAACTGTGTTTTGGTTTGGTTGCGGGTTTTAAGTGAGGATTTCCCCGTTGTTTAAGGGGACCCCTAGGGCTGTCCCCGACACAAAGAGACATTGGCCAATCTGCAAGCTGCTCGTGACTTGAAGATTGCCAGAAAAGGCGCATTGGAGGCAGAACTGAGAAGTCTGTCAGCTGAAATAGAAGCTGATGACAAGAAAATAGTCGAACTCCCTGGATTGATAGAGAAGATCCAAGAGGAAGCGACATCGGCCGTAGCTGAGGTGAATCAATGTGACGCAGAACTCACCATCCTGTCCGACGCCCAGAAAGATTATCAGGAACAGATGGAGAACTTTCGCCAGGCAACATCGAATGCCTCCAATGTAATTGCGAAGTATTTGAACATCTGGATGTTTCAGTCGATGTGTAACCGAACTGGTCGCTCCTGTAACATTTGCTCTTGCAATTTTATTTCTCTTTTCTTCTGCACGTCCTTAACTGCAACGCTGAACGACCCATTCGGCAAAGAAGTACCAATACCCGAACGACACTTTGACTCCTTTCAGCCGAGCCAGTCAACCGAATACGACTCAGCCTAGAACTCCAAACGTCCCGACGGCGGGTTGGTCAAGGAAATCTCTCCACCTTCCAATTTTCTCGGGATATGCGCCACGATCCAGAGCCACGACCTGAGGCCACGATGTGTTTTGCCAGGCCTATAAATGAAAACCGTGGGTGCCCCCAGCTCTCCACCAAGTCTTTAGCACTCAAATCTTTTCCAATCTCAAGTCTTCTTTTTCCAACCAGCGCAAATCCCAGGAGCATGGCGAGCAGCAACAACCGGCGCCGCGTCGCTGATGAGGCGGAGGGGAGCCGCGCCAGTGCGCGCCGGAGGCAATGATCGTCAATTCTTCTTTACGATTCACCTTTGATCCCCTTTTGTTTTTGACGGTCATCCTTGTTTCAGGTTGATTCAATGGAATCCATCCTATGCACCGGTCGGTCAGCCCCTACCGGACGACTCCTCGGAGTCCGACCATCACTCCCTCGTGCCCTACGGGGAACTTGACTGAGGACCAGGAGCGTCCCAGTGGTCGATGGATGACCGCTCCTCAGTGATGAGTGATTGACAACGGGTGTTGGACTGACTCTTGGCTTAGTGCGCAGGTGTAGGCTGCGGCCTAGTTCGTGTTGTTGAAGGTGAAGAACGGGCGCGAAAGGTCTTCGACCTTGAGGGGCCTCCCGGAGATGGAGAGACAAGTAGGCTCGGTTCGAGGGACCCGGTGGACGGCGGGGCCCGGGTGCGGGCCACATGGTGGCGACACGAGCAAGATGAAGTCATGAACAATCGAGCCGGTGCACGGTGGCGGTCGAGTCAAGTGGTTTGGCGGGAGGCCGGACCGAGCACGCGGGGTTTGGTGGTTTGCCCACAAAACCATCGGCGGACGGTTTCTTCGTTTGGGCCTCAAAACCAAGTCCAAGAGCCCAACACGACGGAGACGGGATCCGGGCGTGTCGGGAAGCTTCGAGGCGGAGGACACGCGGCGGGATCGCATGGCTTGCGTCGGGAGGACGCGGGGTGCGGCAAAGGCGTGGCCGTCCGATGGCAAGACCCACAAACATTACCTAAATGCCCCTACGTGGGTTGTATCGCCAGTAGTTAAGTTAGGGGTAGTCGAGTCATTTACCACTCCGGCGGGACCTGATATATAAGCCATGATTGTGTGTGAATGGCCCTCTCTCTCCGCGACTTAGGGTTTCATTTCCTCCCTCCCATTTCTCATTTTCGTAGCTATTTTTCCTCCATTTTTCTCTAGGCTAGCATGAGAGCTTCATGAGAGATTTGTTGAGAGGGATGGATGCTAGGGTGGCATGCTAGACCTTGTGAATCTTTCCTGGTTTGTATAGAAGATTCGGAGTTGTGTTTTTCGTGGTCTTTTGTGCTTATTTTCATGCTTTTGTTCTCGGTGTGATTCCACGGATTTGAGTGGGTTTCTCCCCGGATTTCTTTGAGGGAAACATGGATAGATGTCTCGTGCATCTTTGTGATTGATCTTGTGCCCTCAAACGCCGGGAAATCACTTGGATTCGTAGATTTTCGTTCGGTGCTCTAGCTTTTGGTGGTGCTCAAAGGATTCACGATTCCCGGTGATTTAGGGAGTTAGGAGGCAAGATTTTGGGGCTATAGCATCCTTGTGTGATGCTTTTCAAATCCCCAAACCCTTTTCTCCATAGCTTCAACCGTTTGGGAAATCCGATGATGATTTGGGGGAGCTGACTTTCGGGGTCGGGCGTTTTTACTCTCTGTCCGCACACGGCGAACGGTCGCGAGGGCCTGGCGGACGGTCTGCGCGGCTAGGGTTCGTCCCGTGTTCTTCGTGTTCTTGCTCGCCTTTCGTTTCGATCCATCGCGATTTTGGTTTTCGGTTGGACGGAGTTTCGGACGGTCCGCAGCAGAGGGCGGACGGTCCGCGGGTGCCTGGCGGACAGTCCGCATGCTTGAGGACCAGGAGCGTCCCAGTGGTCGATGGATGACCGCTCCTCAGTGATGAGTGATTGACAACGGGTGTTGGACTGACTCTTGGCTTAGTGCGCAGGTGTAGGCTGCGGCCTAGTTCGTGTTGTTGCAGGTGAAGAACGGGCGCGAAAGGTCTTCAGCCTTGAGGGGCCTCCGAGAGATGGAGAGACAAGTAGGCTCGGTTCGAGGGACCGGTGGACGACGGGGCCGGGTGCGGGTCACATGGTGGCGACACAAGCAAGACGAAGTCATGGACAAGCGAGCCGGTGCACGGTGGCGGTCAAGTCAAGTGGTTTGGCGGGAGGACGGACCGTGCACGCAGGGTTTGGTGGTTTGCCCACAAAACCATCGGCGGACGGTTTCTTGGTTTGGGCCTCAAAACCAAGTCCGAGGGCCCAACACGATGGTGACGGGATCCGGGCGTGTCGGGAAGCTTCGAGGCGGAGGACACGCCGCGGGATCGCATGGCTTGCGTCGGGAGGATGCGGGGTGCGGCAAAGGCGTGGCCGTCCGATGGAAAGACCCACAAACATTACCTAAATGCCCCTGTGTGGGTTGTTTCGCCAGTAGTTAAGTTAGGGGTAGTCGAGTCATTTACCACTCCGGCGGGACCCGATATATAAGCCATGAGTGTGTGTGTGGATGGCTCTCTCTCCGCAACTTAGGGTTTCATTTCCTCCCTCCCATTTCTCATTTTTCGTAGCTATTTTTCTTCCATTTTCTCTAGGCTAGCATGAGAGATTTGTTGAGAGGGATGGATGCTAGGGCGGCATGCTAGACCTTGTGAATCTTTCCTGGTTTGTATAGAAGATTCGGGGTTGTGTTTTCGTGGTCTTTTTGTGCTTGTTTTCGTGCCTTTGTTCCCGGTGCGATTCCCTGGATTTGAGTGGGTTTCTCCCCGAATTTCTTTGAGGAAAACATGGATAGATGTCTCGTGCATCTTTGTGATTGATCTTGTGCCCTCAAACGCCGGGAAACCACTTCGATTCGGAGTTTTTCATTCGGTGCTCTAGTTTTTGGTGGTGCTCAAAGGATTCGCGATTCCCGGTGATTTAGGGAGTTAGGAGGCAAGATTTTTGGGCTATAGCATCCTTGTGTGACGGTTTTCAAGTCCCCAAACCCTTGTCTCCATAGCTTCAACCGTTTGGCAAATCCGATGATGATTTGGGGAAGTTGACTTTCGGGGTCGGGCGTTTTCAGCTCTGTCCGCACCTGGCGGACAGTCCGCGAGGTGCTGGCGGACGGTCCGCGCGGCTAGGGTTCGTCGCCTGTTCGTCGTGTTCTTGCACGTCCTTGATTTCGATCTGGTTTAGTTTTTGGTTTTTGTTGCAGCAAGTTTGCGGATGGTCCGAGCTTGAGTAGCGGACGGTCCGCGTGTGGCGCGGACGGTCCGCCCGGCCTCGGCGGACGGTCCGTTTTTCTCGGGTCGCTTCTGGTGGTTCGTGTGCTTTAACGGACGGTCCGCGGTGCGGGCGGGGACGGTCCGTGGTGTTGGCGCGGACGGTCCGTGAGAGCGGGCGGACGGTCCGCGAGGCTGCGCGGACGGTCCGCCCCTCTGGCCGGACGGTCGCGAGCACAGGGTGCTTTGCTTCTTGGTTCGATTCCTCCCTCCCTTTCTAGTGCTTCCGTGTGTGCTTCTAGGAATCGTTCCTAAGGCTAGAGGTTGACCCATAACCTCGTGGTCTTGGCGATTGGTGTGTGACTCGATCCATCGCTTGTGTGTGACCGGGGTTTGACTAGGGTATAGGCCGGGTTTTTTTTTACCGGCTCCTATTCACTCCCCCCCCTCTCTAGTCGTCATCTGATCCTTCAATTGGTATCAGAGCTTGGTGCCGGATTCTTTGCGACTTTGACAAGTCTCGAATCCTAAGATGGCGTACGTTGAGCGGGGCGGTCCGCCGCACTTTGATGGCAAGGGTTACCACAAGTGGGCGGCCCGAATGATGATCTTTCTTCGTGGGAAGCTGTTGGATTTCATTGTGCTTGACAAGACCTATGCTATTCCGGTCAACATCCATACTCTTATGGTGACCGATGCTGGTGCTAAGGCCAAGTATGAGGCTAATGCAAAGGCCGTTGATCACTTGGTCCGAAGCTTGTGTGATCCAGAGTTTGAGCGTGTTCGCCATTTGAATCTTGCTTGGCAAATTTGGGAGAAGTTGTTGGTTGCTCACGGTGGTGATAACCATGTGAAGGCTCGCCTCTTTGTCTCTTACGGATGCAATATGAGAATTTCACTCCACTTCCCGGTGAGGACATTGATGCGATGTTTCGAGAGGTTCACCGCCATCGTGAACAACATGAAAGCTAATGTTGAGGATTTTCCTTACACCGAGCATGATCGAGCTTTGAAGCTCTTGCATGTCTTGGACCCAAATGTTTGGGGCACTAAGGTTGAGGCCATCAAGGTGTCCGGGCAATATTTGACTATTGAGTTGGATGACCTCTTTTCTAAGCTCAAGTCGGCCGAGGTTGACGGGAAGTTGCAATCCAAGCATGAGTGCTCGGCCGATCATAGTCTTGCTCTTGTGGGCGGATCAAAGGGCAAATCTAACCCTTCCCGTCGACGAGTTTTCCTTGTCTTCTCTTATGTCCATTCTAGATGAGGAGTTTGATGTCTTGGGCGAGGAGGAGGGCCGGCCTTGCTCTCAAGGAGGTTTGATCGACTACACGAGAGTCGAGAGGAATGCAAGGCGGAGCTCGGGGACGTGCTACAAGTGTGGCAAGCGAGGCCACTTCATCGCCGAGTGCCGGAAGCGGAGGAGAACAAGTACAAGGTGAACGAGTACAAGGCGCACCCGAGGCGTGAAGACAAGTACTCCTCCAAGGGCAAGCACTTCAACAAGTCCAAGAGCAAGGACAAGGACAAGCGGCGACCGAGCAAGAGCGGCTACAAGAAGAACAAGGCAAGAGCGATGGTGGGCCGGTGCGAGCGACGTCGACTCAAGCTCAAGCGATGAGCGAGTCAAGCTCAAGCGGCGAAGATGAAGATGCGGGAGGCGCAAGGGCAAGAAGAGTGCAAGCCGGAACCTCGGCGGGTTGGGCGTGTGGCGCTTGAGGGCTTTTGTGGCATGGCCCATAGCTCAAGCAGCAAGAAGAGCGAGAAGGAAGACAGCGACTCCGACTCGGAGGATGAGGTAAATCGTGACCCCGACTCTTTCCTTGCTGAGATTGCTAGGTTGAATGGCTTGACTGACAATCGTGATAGTGTGCTAAGAGATGCCAAAAAGATGAGGAAAGATCTTAGGGCTCAACTTGATAATGCTAGTGAGAAAGTAGGAGAGTTAGAGTCGAAATTGCTTGAATTGAAACTTGAAAATGACTCTTTGAAACTTGCTCCTACTACTCCTGATGATGTTGAATGCCTTGAGTGTGATGCATGGTTGAATGAGATCAAGTTGCTCAATGAGAAAAATGCTTCCACTTTGGGTAAACTAGATGCTCTTAGGACTGAGTATGATGAGCTTAAGCCTAGACCTACTTTGCTTGGTGCTTGTAAATCATGTCCTACTATGCATGCTAAGCTTTTTGATGCTCGTTCTACCATTAGTTCTTTGGAAGCATCTTTGAAATCTCCTGTTGTCAATGCATGCACTAGCTGTGATGAAGTTACTTTGCGCAATCTTGAACTCAGTTCCCGTTTGGATGTCATCTATGAGGAGAATGACTATTTGAGGAAGGTGTTGGGTTGGTTGTACGGGGCAGGAACCTCAATTGAAAATCATGATTGAGGAGTTCAAGAGAGCTGATGGTCGTGGTTTGGGGTTTGAGAAGTTGGGTGAGAAAGTAGGAGAGAACAGTGGGGAGAGTGTGTATGAGAAGTGTGTTGAGTCTAACCCCGAGTTTGAGGTGATCGGAGACATCCAAGTCCCATTTCCAAAAGCACCCAAGAACTCTTTCACACCAAAGCCCAACCACCTTTGCAACAAGCTTGACACAACCCAAGATCCACCCAAATTCCCACCTAAGACAAATGACCTCAAGAAACCTGTGAAGTTTGTGGGTGAGAAGGGTGTGAAGCCGAGTGAGAAGCCAGAGCCAAAACCAAAACCCATCCCCTTCAGGTGTGAGTATTGTGGCAAGGAGAGGCACCTTGCAGAGTTTTGCTACAAGAGGAAGAGGGATGAGAGGCTTGCTAGGGAGCAAGCAAACCAGGACAGGTATCGCCAGCCTCATGGTATTCCTGAGCCTAGAGTGCCACTTCCACGGGGTGTGGGAAGTGTGAGGAGTGTTGGCAGGTTCCCACAGAGAGGTGGTGGTGCGAGGCTTGAGAGGAGAGAAGATGGTGTGCGTGCTGGTGAGAGGTTTGGTGGGGATTGTGGTGGCTTTGCTGGACGTCCTTCTACTCGTCCTTAGTACGGGTTCTGGGGAGATGATCGCAGCTTTGGGTTCCAGAGGAACTAGGGACCACGTTTTCCCCCTCGTGGTGCTCGTACTCCTCCCATGGCACATGGGAAGTTTGGTGGCAAGGGAGTGATGTTTGCTAACCCCTCTTTTGAGCAGATGGCTCGACACTGGTTTAACTTTCTTTGTGCTAACCCCAGTGTCGAGTCGCTAGCTCATTCTCGTTCTTGTTTCGAGCCGGGCGGGGAGGCTTGGAGAACATTTGGTTGATCGACTCCGGGTGTTCTCGACACATGACCGGAGATAAGAAGTGGTTCTCCAGCCTCACCCCAGTGAAGGAAAAGATGTACATCACATTTGGGGACAATGGACGAGGAAGGGTGCTTTCGGAGGGTGTTGTGCATGTGAGTGACAAGGTAACGTTGAAGAGAGTGGCTCTTGTGAAGTGTTTGGGTTTCAATTTGCTTTCGGTTTCTCAGTTGCTTGATGAGGGTTTTGAGGTGCGTTTCAAGTCTGGCGAGTCTCGTTTGCTTGATTCTCGAGGTGATCTTGTCTGTATGATCATCCCCGAGGGTCGATTTTCGAGGGCGATTTCTCTCGCTCTTTGGGTCTGCTTTCCTTTTGTTTGATGGGCGGTCCTTCTTCGATTTGTGGAAATGGCATAGGCGGTTGGGACACTTGAGCTTTGATTTGGTTTCCCGCTTGAGTGGTCTTGACCTTGTCCGAGGATTGCCGAGGTTGAAGCTTGAGAAGGATTTGGTTTCTGCTCCGTGTAGGCATGGCAAGATGGTAGCCACTCCCCATCCACCCCGACCGATGTCATGACCGAGCGTCCGACAGAGCTGTTGCATATGGACCTTGTTGGGCCAGCTCGAGTTCGCTCGGTGGGTGGGAAGTGGTATGTCCTTGTTGTGGTGGACGATTACTCTCGCTATGCACAGGTGTTTTTCTTGGAAGATAAGCGTGAGACATTTGGTTTTGTTCGAGATCCGATCGTGAGGTTGAAAAACGAGAGGCATGGGAATGCTATTCGAGCTATCCGCAAGGATAATGGCTCTGAGTTCAAGAACTCTCGTTTTGATGCTTTTTGTCGTGATCTAGGTCTTGAACATCAGTATTCGACCCCTTATGTGCCCCCTCAAAATGGAGTCGTGGAATGGAAAAATCGAAATCTTTGTGAGATGGCTAGGACGATGCTCGATGAGCACAGGACTCCTAGGAGGTATTGGGCTGAGGCGGTCAATACGGCTTGCATGTTTCCAACAGGATTTTATTGCGAGCTTTCAAGAAGAAGACCTGTTATGAGCTGATGCATGGTCGGGCACCCAAGGTGAGTCATTTCCGAGTCCTCGGCTGCAAGTGCTTTATTCTTAAGAAGGGAAAACTTGACAAGTTTGAGGCTAGGTCTAGTGATGGTATTTTCTTTGGATATGCTAACCACTCTAGAGCCTATAGGGTGCTTAACCTTGAGACTAACAAAATCATGGAGACTTGCGAGGTAACCTTCGATGAGACAATGCAATGTACCTCTCTTGGCTTTGAATGTGCAGGTGACGAAGAGATGGCAAAGGACCTCTTTGAAGAGGAGAAGGATGAAGCTGGAGATGATGATGGGGAGAACCATGCGCCTGAAGTTGAGTGTGTACCCACTACTTCCCCTATGACCACTATGGAGCGTGGACCGTCTACTTCATGGACAACGACTGTGCAACAAGAGGACCAGGCGAGAGAAGCTGAGGTTGAGGGGGAGGTAGTCTCGAGGCGTGAGGCTCCCCGGCGGATTCAAAAAGTGCATCCCCTGTCGAAGATCATTGGGAACATCGATGAACGCACTACACGGTCAAGGTCCAGGAATTGTTCTCATTTTGCTCATGTTGCTTTTGTTGCCACCTTTGAGCCCAAGGACATTGGACACGCTCTATCTGATGCAAACTGGGTCAATTCTATGCATGAGGAGTTGGAAAACTTTGAGAGGAACCAGGTGTGGGAGTTAGTTGAACCACCTCCAAATTGCCATCCCATAGGAACCAAGTGGGTTTGGAAGAACAAAGAGGGAGAGAATGGGATGGTTGTGAGGAACAAGTCCGGACTTGTTGCTCGGGGGTTTAGTCGAAGGAGGGGATCGACTATGAGGAGACCTTTGCTCCCGGTGGCCCGTCTTGAGGCAATTCGGATCCTTCTAGCCTCTGTCGTGGCTAAAGGGTTCAAGTTGTTTCGGATGGACGTGAAGAGTGCTTTTCGAATGGGGTCATAGAGGAGGAGGTGTGTGTGAAGCGGCCACACAGGTTTGAGAGCGAGCTGTACCCACACGGGGTATACGGGGTTGAAAAGGGCTCGTATGGGTTGAAACGGGCGCCCGTGCTTGGTATGGGAGATTGAGAGGTTTCCTGTTGAGCAGAGGGTTTGTGATGGGTACCGTGGATAGAACCTTGTTTCTCCTCAAGCATGGAAATGACTTGTTGATTGTTCAGATATACGTGGATGACATTGTCTTTGGTGGCTCGTCACATAACCTTGTTGCCAAGTTTGCAGATGAGATGAGCATGGAGTTCGAGATGAGCATGATGGGCGAGTTGCAGTATTTTCTCGGGCTGCAGATCAAGCAAGTGAAGGATGGAACATTCGTGCGACGGACCAAGTACACAAAAGACATGCGAGGAAGTTCCGGATGCAAGATGTGAAGCCGATGTCGACTCCCATGGGGAGTACGGCCACTTTGGATGCGGATGAGGACGGAGAACCGGTGGACCGGCGGGATTACGGGAGCATGATCGGCTCCCTCCTCTACTTGACGGCGACGAGGCCGGACATACGGTTCGGCGTGTGTACGTGCGCTCGTTTTCGAGCTTCGCCGAGGACATCACATCGACAGGCCGTCAAGAGGATTTTCAGGTACCTACAGTCTGCCCCTGGTCTTGGCCTTTGGTATTCGTCCTCCTCGACTCTTTCTCTTCATGGTTTTTCCGATGCGGATTTTGCTGGTTGTCGAGTCGAGAGGAAGTCTACTTCTGGTACTTGCTAGTTTCTTGGGTCTTCGTTGGTCTCATGGTCTTCCCGCAAGCAGTCTAGTGTAGCTCAGTCTACCACCGAGGCGGAGTATATTGCTGCCGCGAGTTGTTGTTCTCAGCTGTTGTGGATTTCATACACTTTGAGAGACTTTGGTGAGGAGTGCACCCAGATCCCACTTCTTTGTGATAGCACCAGTGCCATAAGCGTAGCCAAAAACCCAGTGCTTCACTCCGGAACCAAACACATAGAAGTGAGGTATCATTTCTTGAGGGACAATGTGGAAAAAGGAATCATTGTGTTGAGCCATGTCCCTACCCAAGATCAGCTTGCAGACATTTTCACAAAGCCTCTCGACCAAGCTACATTTGTGCGCTTGCGGGGGGAACTTGGGGTTTGTTGCCCTTTCTAGTTGATTCTTGGGGGTTTTCCTTTTTGTATCATATGTATCGTACCATGTTTTACTTTGATGTATATACATGCTTTGCTTGATGTATAAACCATGGTAGGATAGCCATCTTGTCATATATCATGTTGCATTTGTATCATATTGCATTTTAGGATGATGAGCTTCTTTCATATGCCATATTTGAGTCTCTTTGGCTATTTGTGAGATATTGGTCATATGTGTGGAGAAATGGTGATGTGAGGCTATGCTCTTGGAATATTTGAGATATATGTGTGGTGAGATAGCCCTCTTTGAAATAATTGCTAATCTTGACTAATTCTTGATGAAATATGCTCCACTCGTGTGTAGTTGTGTATCCATGTCACAATTTGGTCTAAATGTGCTTTTCATGCTTAGATTGTGCTTGGATGCCTTACTCTTGCATTTGGGCCAAAGGCCGAATATCATTGTGAATGTTTAGCCTATGTTGCATTCATGGGGGAGCATAAGCTTCTTTTTGCCGCAAAGGCACTTCAGGTACCATAAAATGAATTAATCTTGAAAAGAAGTGTGTATGCTTGAAAAATGCTCCATCCATCATGTCTATGCTTAAAATGTCTTATCTTTCACATATGGGTGCAAAACATGTTGCATGATATTCACCAGTGGAGAAGTCTCCCCGAAGTGGACACATGGCTCATGAGCTTTGACATGACATGCTTTGCTTTATGGGTGTTTGCCATGATCTTTTGCTGAGAATTTGATATCCTTGTATGATCTTTGAATGGTATGCATGTTTGTGGATCAAGTGTGACATGGATAGGCTTTTACATGTGAAGCGAGCCTTCTTTTGGTAAAACTGCTTAAATCTGAAAATTTTACTTTGTCACATGCTTGTATTTTCATATATTACTTGTGGCGATGCTTTGACTATGCTATGATTCATATGTGTGGTCTTTGTCTCATTCTTAGCCTTTGACACTAGATTTGGCCTATTTGAGAAGCTCATGTAGATGTTTATATGCTTTGTTTTGCATTTTTGCATTTTCACCTTGATTCGTACATTGTCAACAAGGGAGAGAAGAGGTGAGCTTAATGAAAATTCAGAAGAGGTGAGCTGAAATTTGGAAGTTTGCATCCACATGTTCAGGGGGAGCTTGCATTTGTTCAGGGGGAGCTTTCTTGCTGTTTTCGGTGTAGAGTTTGTGCTTTGCATGGCTTGTGACCTTTCTTCTCCTTTCTTCGGTTTTGGTCATGAGTTGAGTTTCTTTGTTTTTCTTTCTTCTTCCTTTCTTTCTTTCTCTGAATTTCATTTCGCGTTGTGTGTTGTCAATGCACTCATCAAGGGGGAGATTGAGGACCAGGAGCGTCCCAGTGGTCGATGGATGACCGCTCCTCGGTGATGAGTGATTGACAACGGGTGTTGGACCGACTCATGGCTTAGTGCGCGAGTGTAGGCCGCGGCCTAGTTCGTGTTGTTGCGAGGTGAAGAACGGGCGTGAAAGGTCTTCGGCCTTGAGGGGCCTCCGGGAGATGGAGAGACAAGTAGGCTCGGTTCGAGGGACCCGGTGGACGGCGGGACGGGTGCGGGTCACATGGTGGCGACACAAGCAAGACGAAGTCATGGACAAGCGAGCGGTGCACGGTGGCGGTCAAGTCAAGTGGTTTGGCGGGAGGCCGGACCGAGCACGCGGGGTTTGGTGGTTTGCCCACAAAACCATCGGCGGACGGTTTCTTGGTTTGGGCCTCAAAACCAAGTCCGAGGGCCCAACACGACGGAGACGGGATCCGGGCGTGTCGGGAAGCTTCGAGGCGGAGGACACGCGGCGGGATCGCATGGCTTGCGTCGGGAGGACGCGGGGTGCGGCAAAGGCGTGGCCGTCTGATGGCAAGACCCACAAAGATTACCTAAGTGCCCCTGCGTGGGTTGTATCGCCAGTAGTTAAGTTAGGGGTAGTCGAGTCATTTACCACTCCGGCGGGACCCGATATATAAGCCATGAGCGTGTGTGTGGATGGCTCTCTCTCCGCAACTTAGGGTTTCATTTCCTCCCTCCCATTTCTCATTTTTCGTAGCTATTTTTCTTCCATTTTCTCTAGGCTAGCATGAGAGCTTCATGAGAGATTTGTTGAGAGGGATGGATGCTAGGGCGGCATGCTAGACCTTGTGAATCTTTCCTGGTTTGTATAGAAGATTCGGGGTTGTGTTTTCGTGGTCTTTTTGTGCTTGTTTTCGTGCCTTTGTTCCCGGTGCGATTCTGCGGATTTGAGTGGGTTTCTCCCCGGATTTCTTTGAGGAAAACATGGATAGATGTCTCATGCATCTTTGTGATTGATCTTGTGCCCTCAAACGCCGGGAAACCACTACGATTCGGAGTTTTTCGTTCGATGCTCTAGTTTTTGGTGGTGCTCAAAGGATTCGCGATTCCCGGTGATTTAGGGAGTTAGGAGGCAAGATTTTTGGGCTATAGCATCCTTGTGCGACGCTTTTCAAGTCCCCAAACCCTTGTCTCCACAGCTTCAACCGTTTGGGAAATCCGATGATGATTTGGGGAAGTTGACTTTCGGGGTCGGGTGTTTTCAGCTCTGTCCGCACCTGGCGGACAGTCCGCGAGGTGCTGGCGAACGGTCCGCGTGGCTAGGGTTCGTTGTGACACCCTAAAAAAAATTCCATCACTAAAATCACTTAGCAACTTAAAATGTCTTAAGGACTTAGGGAAATTAAAATGTAAACAAAAATTTGAGCTCTAAAAATATTAAAGATAATATAATAAAGATAGAAACAACAAGTGTATGTGCATCATCATTTGGCTTGCATGATTTTGGTTGCTTGTGTAGTCTCTAAAAAGCTTATAAAATATTTGAGAAAAGTTTGCTGAAGTTTGAAAAGGATTTGAATTCAAAATGGTTTTGAAAAGGAGGTTTGAAAAAGGAAAAGAAAAAAAAAAGAAAACTCGCACCCTTACCTTTTGCGGCCCCGGCCGACGGCCCCGGCCCGGCCCACTTCCCTCCTTCCCTTTTCCTTTTCTGTGTGCGGCGGCGCGCGACGGGTGGGCCCCACCCGTCGGCCCCCCACCGCTCCCCTTCCTTTCTTCTTCCTCGCGCCCGCGCCGCCGCCGCCGCACGCCGCGGAATCCGCTCGGCCCCGCCCCTTCCCCTTCCTTCTTTTCCTCCCCAAGCACCCGCCAATTAAGGCAAGTAACTGCCGTGTTCAATTGGGGGCCGTTTCCCCTTTCCTTACACCAGCCGTGATGGCCGCCGGCCATCAATGGCATCCCGCCGCCGCCCCGGCCTTTGGCCGCTTCACCTCCCATCCCCGTGCCCTATTTAAGCTCGCGCACGCACTCCTTAGCCTCCTTTCGCCTCTGCAGCACACACACACCCGAGCCCGAGCTCAATTGCCCCAGCGCCGCCGCTTTGCTTTCCGCCGCCGCCGTCGTCTCGTCGCCGCCGGTGAAAGGCTTGGTCTCCCACCCATCTCTCGTTGATCAATAGCTTCGCGAGGGTCTTGACTTGCTCATGCGCCCGCGGTTCACGCCCCCGACGCCGTGTGGCGCCCGCGCGCCCGTGCTCGCCGGAGCGCCGCCCGAGCCGCCGTCGACACCAAGCCGCCTCGCTGCCGCTCCTCTTCCACTTTTCGGCCCATCTTCATCGCCTGTGCGTGGTGAGTGTTTACCCCCCGCCCAATTTCCCCTTGTATCGCGCACGGCATCGAGTCCTCGAGCTCGCCGAGTGCCCACGCCGCCCCCTTACGGTGCTGGCCGCCGGTGAGGCCCGAACGCCCCTGTAGACCTCACGAGCACGTGCGCAAGCATCCCTGCAACGTTTTGCCCTAGCATGTGGTCGAAGAGATGGCCGGGAACGCCGTCCAGGGCTCACGCCGGCGAGTCCCCGCCGCGCGCCGCCGCCCTCCGGCGTCGTCGCCGCCGCCGCCCGCCGCATGTGTTTGATCAGGGCCGTTAGATCGCGAGCAGACGGATAGGATCACATACCCTTTCGTTTAAAGGGGGATGGTCCACGGTGGACCCATGGACCGCACCCACGGCCGGGTCCATGGTGCACCGAGGCGTCATCCGCCGTTGGATCTCGGATCCACGGTGTGGAGTGACCATTTTGTTAAAGAGTCCCTGGATTTTCAAACGATCACAAGCCGGTCCTTCCACCTTTGAAAGTTTTTACAGTTAGGTCCTGATTCTTGCAAACTAGCCCCTATCTACCCTGTTTAATTTTGTTTTAAGCCCTTTTCACTTCTTTTTGCACATAAACCCTCTGATTTAATTTATAAAAATGTTTTAGCCCCTGAATTTATTCATAAACAACCCTGTAAACTTAGTTTTCTTGCAACTAGGCCCCTGAAAACTTGTTTTAACCCTATCTTTCTCATTTTAACTCCGTTTTTAGCGTTCTATATACCGAAACGATCGTCTCGATGAGTAGAATCTTTTAAACAGTAAATTTACCAGTTTTACTACTGTTTGGTGTACTGTTTTGTTTATTGATTGTTATCCATGCTTGACTCGTAGATATCGTGCTCGTTTCGTCCGAGCTCCTTGTCGGAAGTGATCCGGAAGAACTTTGTCTTTGAAGAGGAATTCACCCAGCTGGTAGAGGAAGGCAAGTGGATTTCCCCCCTCTGCATAATCTTTTTGAAACCATGTCACCGCATGCTAAACAATGTTTATTATTCCTGCCGATATGCATAAATGCGATGGGCAAACACCTAGCTAAGGATTTGACTAGATGCTTTATCACTTTACCTTGATCGACCTTGTTTAAACCAATGTTTGGGGTAGATAAATGCTTAGCTTGCTCAACATAAGTTTAGTTATGCTTGTTTATGTTATACATCTCGGTTCGTTATGTATGTGCTTGTGCTTTTAACAAGATAACTTGATATAATCGGAACATGGAGAACCACCCAAGATAACGGTACAACCACGTCCACATGGCTCGGCTTAGCCAATTAATTAGGAGAGTGGGGTAGCTGATAGCTCTTTTCCGAGAGGGGCACGGGGGCCGGAGTTGAAGGGGTATAGCCCGGTCCTTTTGGGGTAGCAGCCTTGGCTAAGGTGTTGACCACTAGGGAGGGTTATGGCCCGCTCCGCCTTTATGCTAATGTTGCGGGCTGTTGGTTTCTCTTCTTTCCTTTGTAAAGGCTTCGTAGTGGACCCCTAGCCACTCACCTTGGAAGTGTTTAAGGGTCTAGCTAACCCGGGCAAGATGGGGAACACGAACTGTGGGTAAAGTGTACAACCTCTCGCAGTGTAAAGCCGATCGATCGGCCGTGCTCACGGTCACGAGCGGCTTGGACCCTCACATGAGTAATAAACTTGAAGATTAATGTAAATTGTGGGTTGGAGGTTTGGTTTGAGGTTTCTTTTAAAGGTTAAGTGGGTTGGTATACACTTACATCTAGTAACTAGGTGCTTGCTAATAAAACTTGACCAACTTATAAAATGCTTACCGCCGTGAACCATAGCCTATCCTTGATAGCCTTGCATTTTCCCCCACTTGCCGAGCTCCAACCATAAGTGTGCTCACCCTTGCTTACCGCCGTTCGCGAGGAGAACGTCGGAGGCGAGGACGAGTACTGGAGTGACTTCGAGGAATTCTAGGCATGCGGATCCCCCAATCATCATGCCTGTGGATGTCAGCGATGGAGTTGCTCGTCGTCGTTTAGTTATCGTTTTGTTCGGACCTTCGAGTCCACCCTTATGGATGTAATAAAGGTTGTAATACTGGTTTAAACTCTTGTACGTTTTGTTACAGCAATGGTATTACTCTCGTTTTGTCTATCATGTGTGTGTAAATGATCCCGGCGCACATATGAGATGCATTCGGTTTTCCTTGTAAAATCGGGTGTGACAAAGTGGTAGCGAGCCGTGATGATCGTAGGACGCGACCTTAGTTAGAAATGGACGAAATTAAGGATTCATGTTCTAGAAAGCCACATCATGCTTCAAATCATCTTATTTACGCACTAAAAATCTAATTTAACTTTGTTTATCATTTTTAACTATCATTTTGATTTATTCGCACTCGAGATCGGTTTTGCTTTGACGGATGGCCGGGACTTACATGACCCCTCGCAAGAGCACCGGTGGACGCTTTCCTCTTTGGACGGTGGCTCCTCGCCATCGCCTTGAGGATGTTGAGGAGGAACGGGAGGAGTTCCGGCGGGAGGTTGAGGTTGAGGAAGACCCGGTGAGGTCCAACCGAAGAAGAAGAAGAGGATCCCGAAGAAGTTGAGATGGAGGAGGAAGAGCCGGAAGAGCCATTGGAACGGCCACGGTATACGATGGCACGGTGCTTGAGGCGGACGCGGACGGTGACATTGTGATTCCACCGGCGCCTCGGTCAATGAGGAAGCCCCCCCCGCACTCCGCCGATCCCGAGCCGAAGGTGATCCGGAAGATTCCGGTGATGACGGTGTGGGTGAGGATGATGGTAATCATCTCGCTAACAACCCCGAGGAAGATGAAGATCCCCGCTACCATGGAGTGAATATCATAAGCACGCTCGAAGATGAGAATGGGCGGTTCGCATTCTCTTGTGGGATGTTCGAGGTATTTGGGGTATACCATAAAGCCTCTTTATGTGACCAAGCATTTCGGTGAGCCCGGAATGAGGGATTACTACACTTGCAAAGTTTACATCGGGAAGCCTCTCGAATGATGCCGAAGGATGGAGGCATCGCTCATCCCACCATAGCACGGCTCGCTTCTCTACGGATGATGCTTTGCGGTGAATGATGCAGCAAGGAGGGCGCTACTCGGTCGGTTTGTAATGCTAATCGAGTGCGGTTGTTCCGGTCGGAGTACCGTCATGTGCCTCGACGTGCAAGTGGCACGGAAGTGACTGTGGTGCCAGCAGGAGGCGATGACCGCATCGATGTCTTGGCAAGGGTGACTGCTGCTCTGAATGCTGATCTGGAGGGAGCAACTTTGGAGATAAACAAGTATCATGAAGAGCTGCAGGCTGCTCAGGCAAAGATAGCACGACTGGAAGCACAACTTGCAGGACAGCAACTGCCTCAGGAAGTCATGCCATACCAGACTACAGCTTCCCCTCCGCGCAAAAGGCTTCGTTACAACACTGATGAAGCTACCACTCGTCTTGGCTAGGATCCTAGGATGCTCGCCTTTATCATTTACCTTTTCGATAGACCGTTCTGCGTGAACGTATTTGCTTGTAATAATGAATGCTGTTTGCAAACATGCTTGAGTTGGATCTTTGCTTGATTGTAAATTGTATGGTGGAGTGATGGCCACTATGCAATCTGAAATTTTAAGTTAATTAAAGTTTGGTTTGGGTTTTATCGGTTGTCATTGCTTAATCTCTCATGCAAGTATGTTTGGATCAAATCTGTTTTCGCAGTCATATGACATGTCAGTAATGTTTTGTTTATAACTCAAGCTACAGAAATCCAAATGACATGAAACCAGTTGGGTTAGTTCACAAACTTAGAGGATGAATTTCTGTCAAAAATTCAATGGTATACAATACATATTCTGGGAGCTATGCACAAAGTAATGAACATGACAGAATCTGTAAATTTCTGCTGACATAGCTGTACTGTTTGAATTATATCTCGAGTTGTACATATCCAAATGAAGTGATTCCAGTTGGGTTGGTTCCATAATTTTATACACTATAATCTGGTAAAAATTCGTGGTCATTGGATATTTACACAGAAAGTTATGCATAATTCTTTGAGGTCAACAGAATCTGTCTTAACTGAAGTACATGCTGTCATTTTACTTTGAGTTACTCTCTTATGCAATGATTCAAGTACAATTATCTGAGATATGAATTTTTCTAACGGTCAGATGGTAAACACCAGGTCCGGAGGAGGTCAAGACGTGCCACCTGTGATCCGGGCACATATTGCAAATCAACAAAACCCAGCACCACCTCCACCAATCGACCAAGCAATGGACCCGAACATGCGGCAATTCACTGGCAGCGCAGATGCAACTGATTCAAAACCTCACCAATACTGTGCAGCAGATGCAAGCTCAACAGAATCAGCCACCACCACCGATGCCACCACCACCCCCGCCACCAAGGGACAGGCACAAGGAGTTCATGAGTCACCACCCCCCTACATTTTCTCACTCAGCTGATCCACTAGATGCCGATGACTGGCTGAAGACCATTACTAAGAAGCTGGAAATCGTACAGTGTACTGACAGGGAGATGGTTTTGTATGCTGCTGGAAGACTGGTGGGGCAGGCTGCAGATTGGTGGGATGCGTACTCTCAAGCTCATCCCAACAGGCAGAACATCACTTGGCAGGAATTCCGTGACAACTTCCGCACCTATCATATTCCTTCAGGGGTTCTCAAGCTTAAGCAGAGGGAGTTCTTGTCGCTGAGGCAAGGCAATATGTCAGTGACCGAGTATCTGGACAAGTTCACTCACTTGTCACGTTATGCACCTGATGAAGTCAACACTGACCCAAAGAGGCAAGAAAGGTTCTCGGATGGCTTGATCAGTCCTCGAACTATCTCTTTAACGCAGTCACATCTTCCCGGACTTTCGTACGCCGGTAAACAAAGCTATTGGGCCGGAAAGCAAGAGGAAGGAGATGGGTGAACATAAACGCAAGTTTCGGTCTCGGGGGCGATCTAGCGGTAACACCCGTCCCCGTTACGGTTCTCGGCGAGAGCCGACTCCATATCGTCCCGGTGGACAAGCCGGGAGGTACCCACAGAACATGCGGCTCCGGCGCTCGTTTCGGCCACGGCGCTTCAATCCTCGGACACCCGGAGCTCCTACCCCTCGGCCCGAGTCGTCCCAGCAACAACTGCGGGGCACCCGTCGAAACACCAACCCTGTTCGACGGTGGATGCTTCAAGTGCGGAGAGGCCGGGGCACTATGCTAACAACCTGTCCAAAGAGGGTGATGCGGACTCCACGGAGGGACATTGGGAACGGGATCGGACAACCATCTTCTCGGGCTCGTACTCCACGGACGCCCGGCAAAGAGAGGCCGGCGAGTCATGTGCGTGGCCGAGTCAATCATGTATCGGTGGAGCAAGCTCGGAATTATGCCGGCGTGGTATTGGGTACGTTTTTCGTCAACTCGTACACTGCTACCGTATTATTTGATTCGGGAGCATCACATTCATTTATAACTGATCAATTTGTGGCAAAATATAACTTACCTATGAGTACAATGAAGAATTCACTGATAGTTAGCACTCCTGGGGGAGAAATGAAAACTGGTCACATATGCCCACAAGTAAAGATAAATATCATGGGAGTAGACTTTCTTGCTAATCTGGTAGTTCTAAAATCATGGGGAATAGATGTCATTCTTGGTATGGATTGGTTAAGGGGTTGTGATGGAGTTATTCAGTGCCGGAAGAGGTCAGTATTGTTAACAAGTCCTCAAGGGGAAAGAGTAGAGTATGTGAGTGCACCCTCGTCTGTCAAAGGAGTTATGAACTCTGTTGAAGGCAAGGCCTTGGAGGATATAAGGGTAGTGAATGAATTCCCTGATGTATTTCCAGAGGATTTACCAGGTATGCCACTCGATCGTGACATTGAATTTAGTATTGAACTTATACCCGGTACTTGCTCCTATATCTAAAAGACCATATAGAATGGATGTTAAAGATCTAGCCGAACTAAAGAAACAAATTGAAGAATTACTTAGTAAAGGGTTTATCCGTCCTAGTTCATCACCATGGGGAGCCCCCACACTCTTCGTTGATAAGAAGGATGGTTCTAGGAGGTTGTGTATAGACTATCGATCACTTAATGAAGTTACTATCAAGAATAAATACCCTTTACCTCGAATTGAGGATTTGTTTGATCAAATGAGAGGAGCTAAGGCTTTCTCTAAGATAGATCTTAGATCGGGATATCATCGAGTTGAAAATCCGTGTGGAGGATATACCAAAGACAACATTCACTTCTAGATATGGGTTATATGAGTTCACCGTGATGTCCTTTGGCTCGACCAATGCACCGGCAAAGATACTTTATGTATTTGATGAACAAGGTATTCATGGAGTATCCGGATAAGTTTGTTGTGGTATTCATTGATGATATATTGGTATTCTCTCGGAGTGAAGAAGAACATGAAGAACATTTGAGGCTTGTGTTACGAAGTTACGAGAACATCAGTTGTATGCCAAGTTCGGCAAGTGTGCTTTCGGTTGAAGGAGGTATCTTTTCTCGGACATATCATTACGGATGGGGGCATAGCGGTCGATCCAAGCAAGGTTCGGGATGTATTGAATCGGAGTCCGCCTAAGAATGTGCGGAGATCGAAGTTTCCTTGGTCTTGCAGGATACTATCGGAGGTTCATTGAAGGGTTTTCTAAGATAGTGAAGCCACTTACCACTCTGCTCGAGAAAGGAAGGGAATTCAAATGGGATGAGAAGTGTCAGGCTAGTTTTGAGGAATTGAAGAAGAGGCTGACCACAGCACCTGTGTTGATCATGCCAGACATACACAAAGGGTTCGATGTGTACTGTGATGCCTCTCGGCAAGGTTTGGGATGTGTGCTAATGCAAGAAGGAAAGGTAGTCGCTTATGCTTCAAGACAGTTGAGGAAACATGAGCAGAACTATCCTACTCATGATCTTGAGTTAGCTGCGGTTGTTCACGCATTGAAGATCTGGAGACATTATATGATTGGGAACAAGTGTAAAATCTTTACTGATCATAAGAGTCTGAAATATATCTTTACTCAAAGGATCCGAATTTGAGGCAAAGAAGATGGTTAGAGTTGATCAAAGATTATGATTTAGATATTCGGTATCATCCAGGGAAAGCGAATGTTGTGGCGGATGCTTTGAGTCGAAAGGAACGGACTAATATGCTATTGGGACACCCGTTACCTCAAGAACTATGTTGGGAGATGGCACGGCTTAACTTGGGAATGGTTGCTTCGAGTGAGACTTTGACATTAGAGATCGAATCGACACTTGAGCGAGGATATCGGGAAGGGACGGTTGGTCGATGCCAAGATTGCGGGAATACGGAAGTTGATTAAGTTAGGCAAAGTTCCGGAATTCGAGAGAAGATGAGCAAGGAACGGTGTGGTTTAAGAACGGAATCGTGTACCCGAGATCAAGGAGTTGAGAGAAGTTATCTTGAAGGAAGCACATGATTCGGCTTACTCTATACACCCCGGTAGTACCAAGATGTATCGGGACTTGAAGCGAGATATCGGTGGTATGGGATGAAGAAAGATGTGGCGGCTCATGTAGCTTTGTGTGATGTGTGCCAAAGAGTGAAGGCTGAATATCAAAGACCAGCGGGATTGCTACAACCTCTAAAGGTACCTGAGTGGAAATGGGAGGAAATCGGTATGGATTTCATAGTGGGATTACCTCGTACTCGTGACGGGTATGATTCTATTTGGGTTGTTGTGGATAGACTAACCAAGGTAGCGCACTTCATTCCAGTAAAGACGACCTATACAGGAGTGAAGCTAGCTGAGTTGTATAATTCAAGAATAGTGTGTTTGCACGGGGTACCGAAGAAGATAGTGTCAGATCGAGGCACACAGTTCACCTCACGGTTTTGGCAGAAGTTGCATGAATCAATGGATACAAAGTTAAACTTCAGCTCAGCATACCATCCTCAGACAGATGGACAGACAGAGAGGACAAATCAGATACTCGAGGATATGTTGAGAGCCTGTGCATTAAAGAATAGTGACAGTTGGGATAAGAGTTTGCCTTATGCAGAGTTTGCTTATAACAACAGCTATCAGTCTAGTATCAAGATGGCACCTTTTGAAGCTCTGTATGGAAGAAAGTGTAGAACACCGTTGTTTTGGAATCAGACTGGTGAAAGGCAGTTCTTTGGGCCAGACAGCATACGAGAAGCAGAAAAGCAAGTTGAAATCATAAGAGAGAATCTTAAGGCAGCACAGTCTAGACAGAAGAGTTATGCCGATCCTCGGCGAAGAGAAGTGATCTTGGAAGTCGGTGATTATGCATACCTCAGAGTGTCACCTATTCGAGGGTTACGAAGATTTAATGTCAGGGGAAAGTTATCACCTCGATTTATCGGACCGTTCAAGATTTTGGAACGGAAAGGAGAAGTGGCATACCAGTTAGAGCTGCCAACACAGTTGTCAGGAGTTCATGACGTGTTTCATGTGTCTCAGCTAAAGAAATGCACAAGTGAGGTCAGAATAGAACCGGTACAGTTAGAGGATATCCAAATGGAGAATGACCTGACATACAAGGAATACCCTGTTAAGATTTTGGATGTGTCAGAAAGAGTTACCAGAAGTAAGATTATCAGAATGTGCAAAGTGCAGTGGAGTCACCACACCGAGGAAGAGGCAACTTGGGAAAGAGAGGATGAACTCAAGGAAGACTTTCCTCAGCTGTTCTCTAAGTCTTCTGAATCTCGGGACGAGATTCTCTTTAAGGGGGTAGGATTTGTGACACCCTAAAAAAAATTCCATCACTAAAATCACTTAGCAACTTAAAATGTCTTAAGGACTTAGGGAAATTAAAATGTAAACAAAAATTTGAGCTCTAAAAATATTAAAGATAATATAATAAAGATAGAAACAACAAGTGTATGTGCATCATCATTTGGCTTGCATGATTTTGGTTGCTTGTGTAGTCTCTAAAAAGCTTATAAAATATTTGAGAAAAGTTTGCGAAAGTTTGAAAAGGATTTGAATTCAAAATGGTTTTGAAAAGGAGGTTTGAAAAAGGAAAAGAAAAAAAAAAAAAAAAAAACTCGCACCCTTACCTTTTCGGCCCCGGACGCCCCGGCCGGCCCACTTCCCTCCTTCCCTTTTCCTTTTCTTTTGCGGCGGCGCGCCGACGGTGGGCCCCACCCGTGAGCCTCCCACCCCTCCCCTTCCTTTCTTCTTCCTCGCGCCCGCGCGGCCCGCCGCCGCACGCCGCGGAATCCGCTCGGCCCCGCCCCTTCCCCTTCCTTCTTTTCCTCCCCAAGCACCGCCAATTAAGGCAAGTAACCGCCGTGTTCAATTGGGGGGCCGTTTCCCCCTTTCCTTACACCGGCCGTGATGGCCGCCGGCCATCAATGGCATCCCGCCGCCGCCCCGGCCCCTGGCCGCTTCACCTCCCATCCCTCGTGCCCTATTTAAGCTCGCGCACGCACTCCTTAGCCTCCCTTTCGCCTCTACAACACACACACACCCGAGCCCGAGCTCCAATTGCCCCGCCGCCGCCGCTTTGCTTTCCGCCGCCGCCGTCGTCTCGTCGCCGCCGGTGAAAGGCTAGGTCTCCCACCCATCTCTCGTTGATCAATAGCTTCGCGAGGAGTCTTGACTTGCTCATGCGCCCGCGGTTCACGCCCCCGACGCCCGTGGCGGCCGCGCCCGTGCTCGCCGGAGCGCCGCCCGAGCCGCCGTCGACACCAAGCCGCCTCGCCGCCGCTCCTCTTCCACTCTTCGGCCCATCTTCATCGCCCGTGCGTGGTGAGTGTTTACCCCCCGCCCAATTTCCCCTTGTATCGCGCACGGCATCGAGTCCTCGAGCTCGCCGGAGTGCCCGCGCCGCCCCCTTACGGTGCGCCGCCGGTGAGGCCCGAACGCCCCCGTAGACCCCACGAGCACGTGCGCAAGCAACCCCGCGACGTTTTGCCCTAGCATGTGGTCGAAGAGATGGCCGGGAACGCCGTCCGGGGGCTCACGCGGCGAGTCCCCGCCGCGCGCCGCCGCCCTCCCGGCGTCGTCGCCGCCGCCCGCCGCATGTGTTTGATCGGGGCCGTTAGATCGCGAGCGGACGGATAGGATCACATACCCCTTCGTTTAAAGGGGGATGGTCCACGGTGGACCCATGGACCGCACCCACGGCCGGGTCCATGGTGCACCGAGGCGTCATCCGCCGTTGGATCTCAGATCCACGGTGTGGAGTGACCATTTTGTTAAAGAGTCCCTGGATTTTCAAACGATCACAAGCCGGTCCTTCCACCTTTGAAAGTTTTTACAGTTAGGTCCTGATTCTTGCAAACTAGCCCCTATCTACCCTGTTTAATTTTGTTTTAAGCCCTTTTCACTTCTTTTTGCACATAAACCCTCTGATTTAATTTATAAAAATGTTTTAGCCCCTGAATTTATTCATAAACAACCCTGTAAACTTAGTTTTCTTGCAACTAGGCCCCTGAAAACTGTTTTAACCATATCTTTCTCATTTTAACTCCGTTTTTAGCGTTCTATATACCGAAACGATCGTCTCGACGAGTAGAATCTTTTAAACAGTAAATTTACCAGTTTTACTACTGTTTGGTGTACTGTTTTGTTTATTGATTGTTATCCATGCTTGACTCGTAGATATCGTGCCTGTTTCGTCCGAGCTCCCCGCTCGGAAGTGATCCGAAGAACTTTGTCTTTGAAGAGGAATTCACCCAGCGGTAGAGGAAGGCAAGTGGATTTCCCCCCTCTGCATAATCTTTTTGAAACCATGTCACCGCATGCTAAACAATGTTTATTATTCCTGCCGATATGCATAAATGCGATGGGCAAACACCTAGCTAAGGATTTGACTAGATGCTTTATCACTTTACCTTGATCGACCTTGTTTAAACCAATGTTTGGGGTAGATAAATGCTTAGCTTGCTCAACATAAGTTTAGTTATGCTTTGTTTATGTTATACATCTCGGTTACGTTATGTATGTGCTTGTGCTTTTAACAAGATAACTTGATATAATCGGAACATGGAGAACCACCCAAGATAACGGTACAACCACAGTCCACATGGCTCGGCTTAGCCAATTAATTAGGAGAGTGGGGTAGCCGATAGCTCTTTTCCGAGAGGGGCACGGGGGCCGGAGTTGAAGGGGTATAGCCCGGTCCTTTTGGGGTAGCGACCTTGGCTAAGGTGTTGACCACTAGGGAGGGTTATGGCCGCTCCGCTCGCCGTAATCGTTGCGGGCTGTTGGTTTCTCTTCTTTCCTTTGTAAAGGCTTCGTAGTGGACCCCTAGCCACTCACCTTGGAAGTGTTTAAGGGTCTAGCTAACCCGGGCAAGATGGGGAACACGAACTGTGGGTAAAGTGTACAACCTCTGCAGAGTGTAAAACTGATCGATCAGCCGTGCTCACGGTCACGAGCGGCTTGGACCCTCACATGAGTAATAAACTTGAAGATTAATGTAAATTGTGGGTTGGAGGTTTGGTTTGAGGTTTCTTTTAAAGGTTAAGTGGGTTGGTATACACTTACATCTAGTAACTAGGTGCTTGCTAATAAAACTTGACCAACTTATAAAATGCTTACCGTCGTGGAACCATAGCCTATCCTTGATAGCCTTGCATTTTCCCCCACTTGCCGAGCTCCAACCATAAGTGTGCTCACCCTTGCTTACCGCTTGTTCGCAGGAGAACGTCGGAGGCGAGGACGAGTCTTGGAGTGACTTCGAGGAGTTCTAGGCATGCGGATCCCCCAGTCATCATGCCTGTGGATGTCAGCGATGGAGTTGCTCGTCGTCGTTTAGTTATCGTTTTGTTCGGACCTTCGAGTCCACCCTTATGGATGTAATAAAGGTTGTAATACTGGTTTAAACTCTTGTACGTTTTGTTACAGCAATGGTATTACTCTCGTTTTGTCTATCATGTGTGTGTAAATGATCCTGGCGCACATATGAGATGCATTCGGTTTTCCTTGTAAAATCGGGTGTGACATTCGTCGCCCGTTCGTCGTGTTCTTGCGCGTCCTTTATTTCGATCCGGTTTAGTTTTTTGGTTTTTGTTGCAGGCTAGTATGCGGAGGGCCGAGCTTGAGTAGCGGGACGGTCCGCCCGGCCCTCGGCGGACGGTCCGTTTTTCTCGGGTCGCTTCGGTGGTTCTTTGTGAACGGTCCGCGAGGCCTACGCGGACGGTCCGCCCCTCCGCCGGGGCGGGACGCCGCCGTAGCACCGGGTGCTTTGCTTCTTGGTTCGATTCCTCCCTCCCTTTCTAGTGCTTCCGCGTGTGCTTCTAGGAATGGTTCCTAAGGCTAGAGGTTGACCCATAACCTCATGGTCTTGGAGATTGGTGTGTGACTCGATCCATCGCTTGTGTGTGACCGGGGTTTGACTAGGGTATAGGCCGGGTTTTTTGGAAAGAATTTTTACCGGCTCCTATTCACTCCCCCCCCCTCTCTAGTCGCCATCTGATCCTTCAGTGCTCCCCGCGGACGGTCCGTGGTTCGTGGGTCGCTTCGGATTGGTAACGGACGGTCGCGGCATAGGCGGCGGACGGTCCCCGTGTTGGCGCGGACGGTCCGCGGAAGCAGGTCCGCGAGGCCAGTGCGGACGGTCCGCACTTTCAAGGCCGTGAGCGTGGTTCTTGGTTCGATTCCTCCCTTCCTTTCTCGTGCTTCCGCGTGTGCTTCATGGAATCGTTCCTAAGGCTAGAGGTTGTTCCATAACCTCGTTGTCTTGGCGATTGGTGTGTGATTCGATCCATCGCTTGTGTGTGACCGGGATTTGTCTAGGGTATAAGCCGGGTTCTTCGAGAAGAATTTTTACCGGCTCCTATTCACTCCCCCCCCCTCTCTAGTCGCCATCTGATCCTTCAATTGGTATCAGAGCTTGGTGCCGGATTCTTTGTGACTTTGACAAGTCTCGAATCCTAAGGTGGCGTACGTTGAGCGGGGCGGTCCGCCGCACTTCGATGGCAAGGGTTATCACAAGTGGGCGGCTCGTATGATGATTTTTCTTCGTGGGAAGCTGTTGGATTTCATTGTGCTTGACAAGACCTATGCTATTCCGGTCAACATCCATACTCTTATGGTGACCGATGCCTGTGCTAAGGCCAAGTATGAGGCTAATGCAAAAGCCGTTGATCACTTGGTCCGAAGCTTGTGTGATCCAGAGTTTGAGCGTGTTCGCCATTTGAATCTTGCTTGGCAAATTTGGGAGAAGTTGTTGGTTGCTCACGGTGGTGATAACCATGTGAAGGCTCGCCTCTTTGTCTCTTACCGGATGCAATATGAGAATTTCACTCCACTTCCCGGTGAGGACATCGATGCGATGTTTCGAGGTTCACCGCCATCGTGAACAACATGAAAGCTAATGTTGAGGATTTTCCTTACACCGAGGATGATCGAGCTTTGAAGCTCTTGCATGTCTTGGACCCAAATGTTTGGGGTGCTAAGGTTGAGGCCATCAAGGAGTCACGGGCATTATTTGACTATTGAGTTGGATGACCTCTTTTCTAAGCTCAAGTCGTTTAGCCGGGTTGACAGGAAGTTGCAATCCAAGCATGAGGGCTCGGCCGACCATAGTCTTGCTCTTGTGGGCGGATCAAAGGGCAAATCTAACCCTTCTGTCGACAGTTTTTCTTGTCTTCTCTTATGTCCATTCCGGATGAGGAGTTTGATGTGCTTGGGCGAGGGAGGAGCCTCCTTGCCCTCTCAAGGAGGTTTGATCGACTACACGAGAGTCGGAGGAATGCAAGGCGGAGCTCGGGGACGTGCTACAAGTGTGGCAAGCGTGGCCACTTCATGGCCGAGTGCCGGAAGCGAGAGGAGAACAAGTACAAGGTGAACGAGTACAAGGCGCACCCGAGGCGTGAAGACAAGTACTCCTCCAAGGGCAAGCACTTCAACAAGTCCAAGAGCAAGGACAAGGACAAGCGGCGACCGAGCAAGAGCGGCTACAAGAAGAACAAGGCAAGAGCGATGGTGGCGGTGCGAGCGACGTCGACTCAAGCTCAAGCGATGAGCGATCAAGCTCAAGCGGCGGAGATGAAGACGCCGAGAGGCGCAAGGGCAAGAAGAGTGCAGCCGGAACCTCAACGGGTTGAGCGTGTGGCACTTGAGGGCTTTTGTGGCATGGCCCATAGCTCAAGCAGCAAGAAGAGCGAGAAGAAAGACAGCGACTCCGACTCGGAGGATGAGGTAAATCGTGACCCCGACTCTTTGCTTGCTGAGATCGCTAGGTTCAATGGCTTGATTGACAATCGTGATAGTGTGCTAAGAGATGCCAAAAAGATGAGGAAAGATCTTAGGGCTCAACTTGAGAATGCTAGTGAGAAAGTAGGAGAGTTAGACTCCAAATTGCTTGAACTGAAACTTGAGAATGACTCTTTGAAACTTGCTCCTACTACTCCTGATGATGTTGAATGTGTTGAGTGTGATGCATGGTTGATTGAGATCAAACTGCTTAATGAGAAGAATGCTTCTACTTTGGCTAAACTAGATGCTCTTAGGACTGAGTATGATGAGCTTAAGGCTAGACCTACTTTGCTTGGTGCTTGTAAATCATGTCCTACTATGCATGCTAAGCTTGTTGATGCTCGTTCTACCATTAGTTCTTTGGAAGCATCTTTGAAATCTCCTGTTGTCAATGTTTGCACTAGCTGTGATGAAGTTACTTTGCGCAATCTTGAACTTACTTCCCGTTTGGATGTCATATATGAGGAGAATGACTATTTGAGGAAGGTGTTGGGTTGGTTGTCTGGGCAGGAACCTCAATTGAAAATCATGATTGAGGAGTTCAAGAGAGCTGATGGTCGTGGTTTGGGGTTTGAGAAGTTGGGTGAGAATGTGGGAGAGAACAGTGTGGAGAGTGTGTATGAGAAGTGTGTTGAGTCTAACCCCGAGTTTGAGGTGATCGGAGACATCCAAGTCCCACTTCCAAAAGCACCCAAGAACTCTTTCACACAAAAGCCCAACCACCTTTGCAATAAGATTGACACAACCCAAGATCCACCCAAATTTCCACCTAAGACAAATGACTTTCAGAAACCGGTGAAGTTTGTGGGTGAGAAGGGTGAGAAGCTTAGAGAGAAGCCAGAGCCAAAACCAAAATCCATCCCCTTCAGGTGTGAGTATTGTGGTAAGGAGAGGCATCTTGCAGAGTTTTGTTACAAGAGGAAGAGGGATGAGAGGCTTGCCAGGGAGCAAGCAAACCGGAGGAGTATCGCTCCCGGTCTCATGGTATTCCTGAGCCTAGAGTGCCACTTCCACGGGGTGTGGGAAGTGTGAGGAGTGTTGGCAGGTTCCCACAGAGAGGTGGTGGTGAGAGGCTTGTCAGGAGAGAGGATGGTGTGCGTGCTAGTGAGAGGTTTGGTCGGGCTCGTGGTGGTTTTGCTGGACGTCCCCCTACTCGTCCTCAATACGGGTTTAGGGGAGATGATCGCAGCGTTGGGTTCCAGAGGAACTACGGACCACGTTTTCCCCCTCGTGGTGCTCGTACTCCTTCCATGGGACGTGGGAAATTTGGTGGCAAGGGAATGATGTTTGCTAACCCCTCTTTTGAGAAGATGGCTCGACACTGGTTTAACTTTCTTTGTGCTAACCCTAGTGTCGAGTCGCTAGCTCATTCTTGTTATTGTTTCTGACTGCAGGCAGGAGGGTTGGAGGACATTTGGTTGATCGACTCTGGGTGTTCTCGACACATGACCGGAGATAAGAAGTGGTTCTCCAGCCTCACCCCAGTGAAGGAAAAGATGTACATCACATTTGGGGACAATGGACGAGGAAGGGTGATGTCAGAGGGTGTTGTGCATGTGAGTGACAAGGTAACGTTGAAGAGAGTGGCTCTTGTGAAGTGTTTGGGTTTCAATTTGCTTTCGGTTTCTCAGTTGCTTGATGAGGGTTTTGAGGTGCGTTTCAAGTCTGGCAAGTCTCGTTTGCTTGATTCTCGAGGTGATCTTGTCTGTATGATCATCCCCGAGGGTCGATTTTCGGGGCTGATTTTTCTCGTTCTTTGGGTCCCCCTCTCTCTCTGTTTGATGGCTGGTCCTTCTTCTGATTTGTGGAAATGTCATAGGAGGTTGGGACACTTGAGCTTTGATTTGGTTTCCCGCTTGAGTGGTCTTGACCTTGTCCGAGGATTGCCTAGGTTGAAGCTTGAGAAGGATTTGGTTTGTGCTCCTTGTAGGCATGGCAAGATGGTAGCCACTCCCCATCCACCCCTGACCGATGTCATGACCGAGCGTCTGACAGAGCTATTGCATATGGATCTTGTTGGGCCAGCTCGAGTTCGCTCGGTGGGTGGGAAGTGGTATGTCCTTGTTGTGGTGGACGATTACTCTCGCTATGCTTGGGTGTTTTTCTTGGAAGACAAGAGTGAGACATTTGGTTTTGTTCGAGATCTGATCGTGAGGTTGAAAAATGAGAGGCATGGGAATGCTATTCGAGCTATCCGCAGTGATAATGGCTCAGAGTTCAAGAACTCTCGTTTTGATGCCTTTTGTCGTGATCTAGGTCTTGAACATCAGTATTCGACCCCTTATGTGCCCCCTCAAAATGGAGTTGTGGAAAGGAAAAATCGGACTCTTTGTGAGATGGCTAGGACGATGCTTGATGAGCACAGGACTCCTAGGAGGTATTGGGCTGAGGCGGTCAATACAGCTTGTCATGTTTCCAACAGGATTTTATTGCGAGCTTTCAAGAAGAAGACCTGTTATGAGCTTATGACTACTAGATTTTCCCCCTAAAGCAACGCACAAAATGTGTTGCAATATGCCATTTTTGGTTGCAATAGACACAATTGCAACCAAATTGTTCCGTGGACCGTGGGCTGCGAAAAGCTGCGTTGCATTAGTTTATTACGACGTTGTCCATCTAGTGGTTGCCAAAGTTTTTTTGTTGCAACGTAACGCAACGTTGCAATTAGGTTTTTTTTACAACGCTTGTTTTGGTTGCAAAGTGTACTATTGCGACACATCTGTGGTGTTGCCAAAGGTGCAATTGCAACGTTTCTGTTTCGTTGCAAGTTATAGTATTGCTACGCACTGTCTTTGGTTGCTATTGGTTGAACCTCGTCTATTACCACGAAAGTAATTTGGTTGGAATATGTAGTATTGTCTGATGCCACGAAATTGGTTAGTTGCTATAGGTGGTCTCCTCTATTGCCACAAAAGTTGATTTCGATGCGATAGGTAGTATTGTTTGATGCCACGATATTGGTTACGTTGCTATAGGTGGTATCCTCTATTGCCACGTAATTTGATTGGTTGTAATATGTGGTCCTCTATTATTGCTTCGAAATTTGGTTGGTTGCCATAAGTTAAAGTCTTTATTACAACGTTTCTATTAGGGTTGCTACAAGTGCACTATCTATGGCCACGTAATTTGATTGGTTGTAATATGTGGTCCTCTATTATTGCTTCGACATTTGGTTGGTTGCCATAAGTTAAAGTCTTTATTACAACGTTTCTATTAGGGTTGCTCTTAGAGCACTATCTATTGCCACGCTCATTTTGTGTTGCTACAAGTTGAACTTCTTATTACCACGTTCCTATTTAGGGTTGCTTCAAGTACACCATACTATTGCCACGTTCCCTTTGTGTTGCTACAAGTTGAATTTCTTATTACCACGTTCGTATTAGGGGTGCTACAAGTGCACCTTACTATTGCCACGCTACTTTTTGGCAACGAAAAACAACGATGTATTCGCCACGCTCATTTATGTAGCAGCAGTAATTGCAGCATTAATTAACATCAGCAGATAAATATAACAATGCATCTATAGTTAATTAACCAACATTGAACCATCCACTGAGTTAATTACATGACTCATGAAGTACTTAAATACTGAAAAGTTTGGCACATGACATTGTTTCAACACATAGTAGACAAATTTGCTAGGACATGAAGAACTTGGTCAGCCAATTGTTACTTGGAGATGATCCCAACACTTGATCAGCAAAGGGGGATTCAATGCAAGGAGGTCTCATCACCTGTAAAGAATCAACAAAATTTTTAAGCTAGCATCAATTAATCTCTAATATTGGAATTTGTGAAACAACAACATATAGCAAACCAAAGATTGATTGTGATTCATAAAAATAGCATAATGACATCAAATAATTACCACAACCATAAACACACTTTGACAAATTTGAAACATGAATTACATTCACAGCGGAAGAGTTGTTGAAAAAAGCTTCACCTCTTGTCTTTTTGGTGCTTTGTCGTCTCCTTTGTGCAACTTGTACCCGTAGTCGTTGAGAAGAAATTTGTCTAACGGTGGATTGAGTTTCGGGATTGTTAACACCACCTTTAGTGCTTCGGTTTTGCGAAATACTTGTTTTCGAGCTTCTTGAATTCCTTCTCCTATCAACCAATCATTTGGAAGGACAAGATTAGGCGTAATTTCATCGATGAATCGATGATATGTACTAGTAAAAAGTTGTGAATTCGAGAACAACCCGAGTACACGAGAGCACATTCCCGGAGTCCGGTTGTACATTCCCGGATGTAGGAATTGATGGTTCCGCCGCCACGTTGTCCGCGGATTCGGCGACAAGGTTGTTTCTTTGGGGTGATTGATGCAACCGCCGCCACGGCGGATTCGGTGACATTTTGTTGCTTGGGCATGGTTGTACGGATATTGGCTGGTCAACCTACCAAAGGATACAAACATTCATATATAGAACCCAAGGAAAGAAATGCATTCATGCAAATAGCTTGACCGATTCCTGTGGAACTTGTGATCTGTCCATTTGATGCTTGCGGCATTGATAGGAACTCTTGCCTAAGCTTGTTGTAGTTCCTCTCGCCTTCTCTTTTCACTTTCTTCAAGTTGGCGTGCATGTTCTCTCCTTTACTCGCTTCCCTTTCTTCTTCCCATCCCGACATTTTTTCTTGTAGCTGCCCAAATGCGTCCATGAGCTCGACGTGTTCCTCATGCTTGTAGCTCTTCCCTACAAATTTGTTCCTCGCGCTCCACATTGAGCAGTTGCCTTCTAGTTGGGTTTTTTGCCAGGTACCCGTTTCCATGCAACTTGGTTGATTTGCACTTCGTGACTTCTTTGTAGGCTTTTTGGAACATCTCGTTTTTTTCCTTTTGGGAAACAAAGTTGTTGTCTGCATTTGATTCCGCCTCAGCAATAACGCTGCTTGCGGTGTCCTAACATTTGCAAGGCACAGGTGGAGGAGTTAGTTGAACAAGAGATTGGTTGCATTCTATAGTTGCATAAGCCTATGTATAGTAATGTATGTACTAATTCATTGAGAACTCACATAGACATTTTTAGATTGTTCGTCTGTCCAAGACCCCTGGTTAGTGTGAGTTATCCACCAAAGTTCCATATCATTCGGCTCTTCACCAGTTTCTGGGTCTCTCTCGTTATGCCAAGAAAATAACAAATTAATGTTCTTCATCCCGCAAGACAGATTGGAGATGTGCTTGTCCGATTATTACCTTCTCATCATAGCCGCGCGAGAATAAGGCTTAGCGCCTGACAAATGTCTTGTCATTTGTTGGCATCGAATCGCAGAATTTTGTGTGCTCCTTTCCTATACAATGAAAAGTTATGAACAAAAATCTTAAAGACTCGGACATCGCCATTTGAATGAAAAATGTAGTGGTCGAAATCGTAATTAACAATGTGGAACAAACCTTGAATTTAGCGATGCTTGAAATACTTCAACGGATAGTGCCATTCAACAATATCTAATTTCGTAGGCTTATGTAACATTCTCTGGTGGTAGCTCTTGTATGTCTTGGTTTGTAGCACCGAAAGTTGAACGCCATCCTTTGTAACGCTCCCTAGCAATGGCCCATATCTTTTCCCTTGATTCAAAGATTATCCTCCATGTCCCACTTTGCACGTTATATAATCACAATAGCATTCAAATATTGTGTGAGTTTATATGTTAGTTTTTATTTGAATTGTCTTGAAAAGCAAAGTCTATTATTACCAATACATCGGTTGCTATTGCGTTTTTGACTTCTTCCCTAACATTTTTCCATGATTTCACTCCAATGATAGGAGCCCTTTTCCTTGTATACATGACCACTTCATCAACGAATGAGCGGTAGTTATCACCTACCGGTCCTCCATGTTTAGAGAATTGAATGTCTAACTGCTGCTTGCCCGCCTTGATTCTCTTGGCGATTACCGTCAATGCTCTTACGGGACCGCGTCCTCTTTTCTTAACTTTTTGGGAGCCTATTCCATGCGAACAACATGCATGTGATAATACCCACAAAATAACTGTATGCACAGACGGGTAATTTCTATGGAACACATGTTACCGGATCCTTGCTCGTGTTGTTTCCAACGCCGAGCATGAGATGGAGGTTGCCTTGCGAGGTGTTGGGTTCATTTCATTCTGTGTTGCAAAATGAAGGTGGGGTCCACGTACCGTTCGCGAGAATTTAGTGGCATATGATGACCGATCATATTTTGTAGTATGACAAAAAATGGTAATTTGCTTGCAAATTAGGAGAGGGATATTACCGATGTCTTCAAGCGATCCCCGCAACATTCGGGTATTCTCTATATGTATCGATTGTGTCATCCCCGAAAATGTCTTTTAATTCTGAAATATAATCCATAATTAATTTCATTCATGTGACCGAACATGCAAATTCGGGAGTATAAGTACACAAATAATTGGGTGAAGCATATCTTACCCAAGGCTTTCTTCTCTTGATGCAAATCGGCTAGCCAAAGTTTGTATTCATCTAAGTCACATTCTTCTACTTCTTCTTCATCATCGGCATTTATGTAAGCACTTTTGGATTTCAAAGGTGTTATGGCCATGGTATGGTTTCTAGGTATTGGCTCTCTGGAGACAACTAATCGATCACCATCTCCTCCTCGTGAATCTGTTTCATTCTTTCTACGTCGACGTCGTAGTCGATCTCAGTGAGTGTTGCTTCCGCAAAGAGAGTCGGGAATTCTAGTCTTGTAGTAAACAATGTCCCTCATCCCGTACCCCGAGTTTTTGTTTCGGGTTGTTTATGGTTTGTAGGGTGATTTGTGAACCACGAGGGTGACAAGTATGTGTTGTATCCGGCTCCCCATCTATACCCTTCTCAATCATATATACGGTCCAAGACCGATCATCTAATGATCTGCGCATTCATTTCGATGTCATATCAATAACATGTGAAGAAATTTGGTGTGCAAATCGCGTGTTCAAATGCATGAAATCTAGGGTACCAGTGCGTGCACAGATGCATGAGATGTTGGATGCAGTACGAACGAGGGGAAAGATGGAACCAAGATACAGCGTACCTGGCCTCGGTCGTCTCGTCCTGAGATGAAGGTAAAACATCAGGGTCTGCACCTATGTCCACGTCGACGCGTGCTTCATCGTCGCCCGAAGGTGATGATGACCCAAAGAGAGCCCCCGTCGCCCTAGGCCTAGGGGCCATGGTGGCGGTAGGTTCATCAATCGCCGCACCAGGGGTTGTGAACATTCTAGGTAGCATGGCCGACGACGGTGTGCGCTGCGCTTCAGAGGTCGTAGGGGTCACCCTTGCCGGCTCCCTCGACGACGGCATCCTCGTGTACGCGCGGCGAGAAGCAGCTTGGCGGCGGCGGCGGCGGTAGTCGTATCGTCTACCCGGCCCCTAACTGACCGAGTTCTAGATTTGTTTTGCGAGGGGATTCAGGAGGGAAAGTAAAGACGCGCGACTTTTTACTCTTGTAACCTGGCGTGGTGGCCCCAGTCATGGTTGCGCGGTAGTTTGGGCGAAAGTTAAATAATTCGGATGGGAAAAAACGGCGCCACATTCCAAATCGCCGGCTACCCATTTTTTACGAACGTTTGGCGTATTTGAGGGATGCATTTTGGTGTGGCCGGTGACGGGTGGGTCCCACAAAGTTTACTTCTTGTTTACCACAAAGTTATTGTATATTGGTTACACATTTTTTGATGTGGGTAAAGGTACAAATTTCATATTTGTATAAACTTTAGCGACTACCATAAACCCTTTATCGATTTGTACCGGAGTAAAATGCATCACACAAATATGTGTAACAAACATAAAGATCGGGTAGCAATCGGTAAGATTTATGACAACCGAGTTTTCACGGGCTAGCTACCCGAGTCACGTTGACACCACACCAACTAAGGATCATCAAAAACATGCTCTACAAGGACACAAATTGTAAAGACACATACATAGTCGAAAGACACAACTTGAGAGACATGCTTTGTGTTTATTAGCCGGATTTCTTCAAAGATGTGACCGAAATGACGCCGAGCCTCTCTGCGCAAGGTCCCTCGTCACTTGCGGATAAATTTCTCGAACATGAAGAAAGCATTAAACGAACCGTCGAACAAATGATAACTCAAATCTTGTGCACCTTGGAACAATGTTTAGCAATCGGTGAACTTGTAAAACACAAGAAAGAACGCAAACATGTACACCGAAATCCCGGAATGTCTTTTAGGGTGCATCATGTGTGGAACTAATTTATCAAGAAATATCAAGCAATCACAACTTTTATACCTTCCTTCGGATCATTAACGCTTCCTTGAGTGTGTAGAAGAACCAATCACACTCGTTTCGGATCCTACACTCCTCGCCGCAGAACCTACGCCACGAGTACCAAGCATGCCATCTGCGTGGTCGCCACACCCGCGACCCGCACACCGCAAATCGTCGTGGCGAGGTACGGGCGCCGGCACCGGCGACACGGCAATCGCATTCGCATCCGCAAGCGGTAGTGCCACGTCGACGCAATGATCCCGGAGCGGCGTTTTGTGCAAGTCAAATTTATCCAAGGAAGCACCGTCGCCCCCTCTTGGGGTGCCTCGACCAAGCGCGGAGCCGCCCGGCCTCGTCGTCGTCGGCCTCGCCGCCGTTGGGTCCGTAGAGGAAGAGGGAGAGGGCGTACATCGATTCCTTGTGACCCGCCTCCGCGGCGCGCCGTAGCCGGGTCGAGGCACGGCGTGATGACGCCACGTGTGTTCCCCGGTCTTGCGCGGCGCAAGCCGCTCCGGAACAAGGCCTCGGGTTGCCGACGTTGGCCGGTGTGTTGACGAGCGCCGCGCGATACTCGTGGCCGAGGTAGAATCGACGCCGCGGGACGCGTTTCGGGGCTAGGCGTCGTCCCGACCGTGGCGGCGCCGCCCACCACGCACATTGCCTTGCATGTTGCGCGCGAGTTGCGGAGATCCACAATGGCATCCTCCGGCCGCGCGCCGACGCGGGAGACGATATCAATCGTCGGCTCCGTCGGCGGTTCCGGCGGCCTCGACGACGCCTCGTAGCGAGCCACGGAGATCTTTTCCATGGAGTGGTTGCGGTTCGTCACGCACGGTGGGTAATTGGATGTGCGACGCCGTTATCCCCGGCGAGGATGAGGGGAGATGGAAAAGAACCGCCGCCTCCAGATCATGTTGTAGATTGAATTTGGGGGGTCGCAGGGTTCATTGGGTTCTAAGGAAACTGCGCTTTCATAGGGAGGACACGGAATCACAGGGTCAATGACGGGTGTACCCAGGCACTAGTTGGCCCACAAATCAGTCTGTACGGAAATTTGACCCCATCTGTGGACGGAGTTGCGGGACCCACCTGTCGGTAGGATTGTTGCGCCAAACTGTCGGCCTGAACCCGCGAGAGATTTCCCCATTGGACAGAGTTGTGGGCCCCACCTGTCGGCACCCAGATTGGGATGTGTTCTTGAGTTGTTCATGTTCATAATGAACTTGATCATTTGTATCGTTTAATCATAACTTCAAAGTTGTTTATATTTGTCAAATGACGTCCAAATCAGGAAATTTTTTTTCCTACATTCTTATGACAACATAATCTAGATCATGGTGTCCACTCCATATCGTGTCACAGCGTCTGAGCAATAATAATTTGAAAATAGAACATTTCATAACTAGATTCAAGATTTTCAATCAGTAGACGACGTCAATTTGAAATGAGATGAATACCAAAGTTTCATAGCTCGTCGAGATGAACAAACTTTATATTGGTTGGATTCTCATTTGAAGAAGTGGTACGATCACGTAGAACAAAAATGACATGTCTCCGACCAAGTTTCTTAAACAATGAGAGTGAACCTAGGATTAACTAACAATGTGTAGGACCACTTCGAAGAAACTTAAAATGACATGCACTAAAGAAACTTAAAATGACATGCACTAAAGTTTCCTACACATTGTTAGTTAATCCTAGGTTCACTCTCATTGTTTAAGAAACTTGGTCGGAGACATGTCATTTTTGTTCTACGTGATCGTACCACTTCTTCAAATGAGAATCCAACCAATATAAAGTTTGTTCATCTCGACGAGCTATGAAACTTTGGTATTCATCTCATTTCAAATTGACGTCGTCTACTGATTGAAAATCTTGAATCTAGTTATGAAATGTTCTATTTTCAAATTATTATTGCTCAGACGCTGTGACACGATATGGAGTGGACACCATGATCTAGATTATGTTGTCATAAGAATGTAGGAAAAAAATTTCCCGATTTGGACGTCATTTGACAAATATAAACAACTTTGAAGTTATGATTAAACGATACAAATGATCAAGTTCATTATGAACATGAACAACTCAAGAACACATCCCAATCCGGGTGCCGACAGTGGGGCCCACAACTCGTCCAATGGGGAAATCTCTCGCGGGTTCAGCCGACAGCTTGGCGCAACAATCCTCCGACGGTGGGTCCCGCAACTCCGTCCACAGATGGGGTCACCCAGAGTCAAATTTCCGTACAGACTGATTTGTGGGCCAACAAGTGGGCGGGTAGACCCGTCATTGACCCTTGGTAACCGCCCCCACCCCCGCCGAGTTAGTGGGGTCGCGTCCCTGCAATGGGATATTCTCGCCTTTTAGTCATTGATCCGTGGGCCCCACACGGCGGTGGGTACGAATGCGCTTGCCCCGACGCGAGTTATATAACCGCGGGGCCTCGCTGTGTTTTCCAATCCCGCTCCTTTGCACCGCGCCGCTCTCGTCGATCTTGAGTACCCGCTCGTCTCCCGGCCCCCTCGACTCCCTGCGCGCATCTATGGCGGAGAGAAGCGCCACGCAAAAGAGGCCCCCCCGGGGGTTCGTCGCCGTCGGTCCCGCCGCGTCTCCGTCGGTTGCTTTCTCACCGGGGGTGAGTGTCTTCCTGTCTCCATAATTTCCTATGCTCGCCGAGGATCGATCTTGTCATTCTTCTTCGTTTCCTAGTGCGACATATGGCCCGGTCCTTCGGCCGGCGCGGCGCCTCCGTCCGGTGGATCTTCGTCGTCGGAATCCCGGAGCTTGTCTTCTTCCTCGTCTCGGGGCGACGCCCCCGTTCGTCGGGGAGGCCGGGGACTTGGCGGAGGAACGGCGAGGACGCGGCGTCGTCTAGACGACGCGCCGCGCAAGGTACGGGACCCGGAGGGGACCGGGATGCGATGCACACCGCCCTTCGGGCGGGCGAGACGGAGACGGCCGAAGTTCGCGGCGCCAAGGCCGATGTGGAGGCCCGCCGCTTTGGTGAGTTCCTCGTATTCCGTCGGTGCACGCCGCCCACTAGGCTCTTGTTTGACTCGTCGCCATTGTTTCTTGCCTCGGCCCGAGGAGGCGGAGGCGTCTTTCCGCCGCGAGCGGGCGGAGGAGGCTGCGCCGCCGCCCGAACGATGCGGAGGATCGCCACGATGAACTTACGCGCGCGGCGGAGGTCGCCGTCACGGTGGTCGGCCGGGGGCTCCGGCTGCGCCCGACCGTCTTCGCGCGCTCCCAAGGCGTGTCAAGGAGGCGGTGCGTGCGGTGCGCGCCGGGGGAGCCGCCCGCGCGCTCGCGGCCGGCGGACGCGCAAGTCGACTTTCCCTTGGGCGATCCGCGGCGGAGTGGCCGTTCCCGCCGGAGCGGCACGGCACTACGCGCCGCACTTCCCCATTGCGGCCGATGCCGCCGCCGCGGGGGTTGACATCGACGGCGTGCTTCGCGGCGGCGCCGCCGCCGACATCGGCGGCACGTAACTCACCTTTCTAAGATTAATCTGTACCGGCCCCTCGTGGCCGAGGAAATCGAACTTCGCATTGTTCCTTGTTTGTGCCATTGCGATTTTTGTTCACTGTCCGCGGGGGGGGTGGTCGGGTGTACGAAGCAAACTACTCCGGCCCCCGTGCCGTCTTGTCACCCGTCACAGCAGCTGACGCGTGCGCGATGGGAGGCTAGGAGCTACGTTGAACGGGCGTCCGGGGCACTCGAGTAGAGTACGTAGGACCGAATGCGTGGGAGATCGCGAGGCGCGGCGGCTGCGTTTCTTCTTCCGTTCGCATCTAAATAAAATTAGCCCCAAGAATCTTTCATAAATGGAACACTAAATATAATTTATTTGTAAAACCTTTTCACGTGTCGGCGTAACTTTGTGTGACGAATCTAATGAACCTACTTAATCCGGTATTTAGCTACAGATTTTGAAAGTAGTTTTGAAAATAACTTACTTTAATACATGTAATTAATGGTGCACCTCCATGGAGTAGTAAATGCAGATGAAATCTAAAACTACATAAATAATTTGGATCTACTTTGCGATACAGAGCTTTTCGCAAGGGTTTTCAGACATCAAACCCCTTAGTGTGATTTTGCATGCAAATATCCGGTGCCGGCGAAGCGTTGCGGCCAGACCACGACTCCCCAGGCGCGCGTGCGTGTAGCAGTTAATTAGGATCCGCCGCCCCTTCGTGTTGCCGGTTGTCTTCAAATCTTGCCATGCCCATTGCTTCGGCAACCAGCACGTCGATTTGACCTGTATATGAAGCCGAAACGACAGCATATAATATACTAGTTTAGCCTCTTCCCTACCCCGCCCCACCCACTCGCTCCCCCCTTGTCGCATCGAAGGAGAAGGGGGTTTTCTTGCCCGCCGCCATTGCCGGCGACCCCCCCCAAAGCTTGCAATCTCTCGCAACCGCCATCGCAAGCGACCTCGATACGGCGGCGATGACCCGAAGCGACGCATCGGGTGACGGCGGCGCCCCACAAATGAAGGGGGATGCCGTAGAGGCCACCGCCGCCGCCGCCCGTACAAATCACCTAGGTGATGCGGGCGGATCAATCCCGGCCGCGTCGTCGGCGACGAGCGTCGCTTCGAAGGTTAGTCCCGCAAGGCACAAACGGTTGCTAGCTAGTCGTGGATTTGTCCCTCGACGACGATTTGGAACTTTGCTTTCTTGGTTTAGGACTGCAGGGGTGGCAAGCGTGTCGCCCTCAACCCGTGGGAGGCCGCCGTTGATCCAGCCGACGTTCGAGATCGGAGCGGCTGGGACGAATGGCGCCCCGCCGTCGTCCGTCCACGACTTTCGGAGGAGCGGGGACCGCCCCCAACTACCATGCACGAGGTTGAATTCTTCAAGGAGCGGTACCCGAGCATCAAGACCATCGTCACTTGCGACGCCGGAGTAGTGGCGGAGTTCATCGACGAAATCAAAGGTAGCCCACCTCCAGAACGTTTGCTCGTCGGATTGGACACCGAGTGGATTCGGCTTCGCGGTGGCGGGTACAAGCTCGCATTGCCGCAATTGTGTGTCGGTTCGAGCCGCCTTATTTACCGGGTGCACCATGCCGGCTACAAGCTTCCTGATGTCCTGAGCAAGTTTCTCAGCGAGGAAGGCCACATCTTTGTGGGAGCGCACATCACCAACGATGCTGAACGCCTACAGGAGGACTGCGGCGTCAAGATTTCTAATTGGAAAGACCTTCAACTGATTGTTGCTGACGTTCATGAGAAGTATAGGCATCCGTACCGAAATGGTTACGGATCGTCACCTTGGAGAAGATTGGAAATCGAGTACGGAGCTACCTCCGTACAAGGACGAAATGTGAACCACGAGCTTTGGGGTTTGAGGGTGTTGCACGAATGGCGGGTGCAATACGCCGCCAAGGATGCATTTCCTCTTTTGAGATCGCTAATCGGCTTGAGATCAAGCATGGTTACCGATTTCTCCCCGGATGCTCATTTGTAGAATCATGTAAATAATGTACTAACCAAAAGTAGCAAGTAGAATTTCTTGGTTTTCGGAACAAGTACATGTGTACATATTAGTAGTAATTCGGTGATGGATTGAAACTAGGAGGCCTTGTTTATTTGGGCAATTTTGACAGATAACTTCCATATTACTCTAATTATTTGTTGATTTACTAAAGATTAATTTGTATCATTTGTTAGTCAATTTTTTATTTTCTATATCAACATATTAAAAGCAACAAGACATTTGCAAATTATCAATGTGCCCTTTTGTTAGAAAAGGATTGCGGTCCGAGATTGGGCCGGCCCATTTGTCCTTATTACTTCCGGTGTGTGCGAAGCGCCGCACGGACATCATCGGCAAAATCTTTAGTGCCACACCGCTACCTCAAGCGGGCGCACCACAACTTAAAAGGCGAGGCGTGCTTGCCATCCCGAACTCCTCTCGAACACTTGCTTCCTCTCTACTAACCTCCCGGGCTTGTTGGGGTGGCGGCCGGCCCATCGGGCTCCCGCTCGGCCGGGCTTCATGCTCGCCGGTAGAGCTCATTGGTGACTGGCCTCGCCCTACGGCCCCCTATTTTTGTTTGTCATACCAATTTTTTGATTCATATTTTAAATATTAAGATTTATGCAAAAGTCTTCCAGAAGTAGTAAATAATGGCAACATAGAAGTCATGACTACGGTCGAGTAAGTATCAATTGAAAAACTCATCATCTTGGGCATCTTGAACTATTGGTGCAACAATTCCATCATCAATGTACGTGTCATCCGCATCATGTTCATCATCAACATCAAATACTTCGTCGTCCGGTTCGTCAACCGCCTCGGCCCGAACTCGATTAATAACCGAGACATCGCCGGTTGTGCCTTCCTTGTCCGATCTAGACCAATTTGTCAAAACCTGGTGTTCACCGAGCAAATTAATACCTTCGATACCCACAACAAGTGAGTCCTCGAGATCTAATTCAGGCATGGCAAACAAGTTCCTTGGTTTCATTGAAATAACACTGCTCCGGCCCAGGTTTGTTCACCGATTCACATAAAACACCGGTTCCGCTTGTGTTGCCGAATATAGGGTTCATTGCTAAACTTGTGTCGAGTAGTATCGATGTCAATGACCCCATATTTATCTTTCTTGTATCCTCTCTGCCTCTGTTGGTACTTGTGACAAGAGGCACATCAAACCGATCACCTTTGGAACAGAATAACTTCTTTTTGTCCGGGGAATTCCGGTGAGATCATTCTTTTAATCACCCCATACCAATTTGTGCCTTCTCGCCTCACCCTTGACAAGCACACCACCGTTTTGTGTCACAAGGGTTCTCTCGATGTTAACGGTACGAAACAGCCAATTGTTGATATGACATCTATTCAATGTACGAGGTCGGGGATCCGGTCCTTGAGCAAGTGCAAACAAATCCGAACTTACTTCCCCTCTAGCATGTAAACCCGTGATCTTGCTTTCAAACCATCTTACGAGTTGAGCCTCATGTCGCTTATCAAGATTTACGGATCCATGTGCCCTCGGTTCTTCCAAATGCTCGCCGCACACAAAAGAATATTACCGTTAGTTAGATATTTAAAATTAAAAGCAATAATGATGTTCGGTAGTGCATCTTACTCGACATATGGTCTAGCTTCATCACAATTGCAAATTATGTAGTGCCTCATCTTCCGAAACTCATTTGGTGGTATTTCTTCAACCGTCTTGTCCTCTCCTCTTGTAATCCATTTCTAAAAAATGCTCAAACCGGATGGTGGCTCATTAACGATAACCGTTTCATGTCGATCAACACGATTGTCTTTGGTGTCCACGTCCAAGAATCTTGAGCGAGAATGTAAGGCACTCCTCGAGTATGTATCCCTCGGCAATTGAACCTTCGGGGTGAGCCTTGTTCCTCACATATCCTTTCACGGTGCGTAGGTACCGTTCCACCGGGTACATCCATCCGTAACACACTGGCCCCCCAAGTTTAGCTTCTTCGACTAGATGAACAGGCAAATGGATCATGATATCAAAAAATGCGGTGGGAATATCATCTCAAGTCGACAAATAGCCTCCCTAATTGAACAATGAGCCTTGTCCAATTCGATTCCACCAACTCCTTTGAACATAGTGCATCGAAGAAATTACTAAGTTTGAATCAATCCAATGACAACGACTTTCGGCAAAATCCTACGCACCACTAAGGGTAAAAGTTTCGTAGAATTAGATGGTAGTCATGCGTTTTCAAGCCCGACACCTTACGTGACTTTACATCAACACATCTTCTTATATTCGAGGAAACCCCATCGGGCATCTTCACTCCATATAAAAATTCACACAAACTTTCCCCGGCATCCTTATCTAACTCGTACAAGGCCGATGGCAAGGTATACTTATCATCTTTAATCACGAGTGCTTTGATCCGGTCGTATCCGTAGATGCTCCATGTCAAGCCGAGCATTCTCCCCGTCCTTACATTTGCCATCCAACTTAAGCGAGTGCCTAGTATGCTCTCGCATATATTTTTCTCAATGTGCATCACGTCCAAATTATGCCTGATGAGCAAAGAAGACCAGTAAGGGAGCTCAAAAAAAATACTCTTCTTCCTCCAGTTGTGCCATCTGTTGTCTTCGTCACGCTTCCTTTTTTTATAACAATGTCTTTCCAAATTCTACTTGTTCAAAAGTAGAATACTGCTCAAGTACCTGTGCACCAGATAGTGGTTCTGGTGCCTCCCTGGTTTCGACCTTGTTGTTGAAGCTGACCGCATTGTTGCGCCATGGATGGTCAGGGGCCAAAAAACGTCGATGTGCCATGTAGCAGTGCTTCCGCCCATGTTTCAACCACAAATACTCAGTATGTTTGTGGCAGTATGGACATGCAAACTTTCCTTTAGTGCTCCAACCGGACAACATAGCATAGGCCGGAAGTCATTAATTGTCCAAAGAAGTATAGCACGCAATCTAAAATTCTCCTTAGTCCCCGCATCTCTTGTTTTAACACCATTATTCCAAAGCTCCTTGAGCTCCGGTATCGAGGGCCTCAAGTATACATCAATATCCATTCCAGGAGATTTTGGACCAGGAATCAACATTGACAAAATCCGGTTAGATTGTTTCGACACATCCATGGAGGCAAATTGTAAGGAACCGGGATGACAGGCCAAATGGAATACGTAAGACTTTGCATGCCAAAGGGATTGAACCCATCGAAGCAAGACCCGGCCTAACGTTACGACCTCCTCCTTCGAAAACCATGTAAACTCGAATCCACGTGCTTCCATGCCTTTGAGTCGGCAGGGTGACGCATTTTCGCATCATTCACCAATTCATTCTTGTGCCACCGCATATCCTTTGACATTTGCTTTGACATATACATTCTTTGAAGCCGAGGAATAAGAGGAAAGTAGCGTAGGATCTTAATCGGTAACCGCTTCTTAACGAAGTAGCACCCACCGCACCGCAATTATTATCGAGGTTTTATCTACAACTTTCCACCTTGACTCCTTACAAATGGGACATGTTTCAAGATTTGCGTATTTATCAAAAAATAACACACAATCATTTTGGCATGCGTGTATCTTGACATAGTCCAAGCCCGGTCTCGAATCACCCTTTGCACTTTATCCAAGGAGTCAGGAATACAATGCCGGTCAGGGAGAACCTTTCCAAAGAGCTTAAGTATGGCCTCCAATGACGCGTTACTTAAGCCATACATGCACTTTATCCGAAAAAGCTCCACAATAAAAGAGACCTTCATTGCATTTTTGCATCCCGGATACAATTCCTTCTTTGCCTGCTCTAATAGTTTCAAAAAGATCTCTCGCTCGCTTATCGGCCTCTTCCTCATCTCCGGTTTGTCCATGATGTATAGTGCCACCGATAATGTTTCTAATCGAGTATTGGTGGCGAGCGGGGTTATCATCCAAACCATCTTCTTCATCGTCTTCTACAAATAAATGTGTTGTATCATCGACTGTAGGTAGTGCATCATGATTTTCGAGATCGGCGGTAACATCTTGATTCACGGGACCCGAGAAGAAGTATTAGTTTGGTCTTGAATGTTACCGGCATCGATGAAACAATCGGCAAACCCTCTATTGAGTAAATGAATTTGAATGCGACCCACGGTGGAATGTCGATCATGCATTGACACAATTTACATGGACACGCAATAGATCCACCTCGCGCGATGAGGCCGTAAATTTTTGCAAAAAAAATTCGAAAATTGTTCGCCAATCCGCCGAGTGTCGAGGCAAGCGCATCCAACTTCGATCTTCGTCGATGCCATTAGTTAATCTGCATTGTTCATGTTTAATTTCAATCGACCTTGATGACGATATATATACCAATATGCATATATATGCAGCGAACGATTGGATATATATACGAGATCAAGACATCGGTACGTACGGCCGTGGCCGTAGCGCCGCTCAGATCTCCGCAACAAGAATCACGTGGAGATCGCCGTGGAGATCGATCCCCTAGAGGCCCTCGTGGAGATCTCCGCAACAATAACCAGGTTGTCGAAGACGGAATTTTGGAATGGTCCGGATCGGAAGAGCCCCTATCGATCGTGGCAATACATACACGATAGACAAAATTTTAGTACAACCAAGGAATACCTCGGTTTCAATATTTCGAGGTTGTACGTAGTATGACCTTTCTCGTGGGTTTTCAACATATGCGTAATTCATTATTTTTCTTTTACGATCGGCTACTATAGGGGCTAACAATAATACACAAAATTCGGGAGTTCTAGTGAAGAGTCTCCAAATTGTTGATCACAATGCTTTGTGAACATTCACATGAATAGCATAAACAATAGCATGTCGCAATTCTGAAAACAGACAGATGGTTAGTCCAAATATGCATGACAGGACCCAACAGATTTCAATTTGTGTCACTCATGAGTTCAAATATTTTGCAAGGGCTCATCCAGATCCAAACACATAGACATACGAAGATGCATGTCTAAATGTTCAAAGTTATTACTTAGATGTTGCCACATACACATCCATAGACCATTCACCAGCGATCGCATAACATTCACCTAGGACCTCGGTTATGTTACGTACTAAGCTAGATTACTACTACTTGCGATTTACTTTATCCCGAAGCTTGCGGATCTTCTTCGCCATCACTTCTAACTTGTCGACAACGGTCTCCATGAATTCCTTCGGGGTCATCTCCATGTCTTCTGCGTTCCGGCAAGAATGTCGAAGCTTAGGTTCTCAATCTGCTCCCGCAAATCATCATAGCGCTCCTTCACCTGTTGAACCATTTGGCGCAAGGGCATTTGCTATGGCGGACAACAAACACAAGTTACTAACATGAAATGTGTTACAACGGTACAGTGGCCAATGCAGCAAATTAGTCAAAACAATGCACCTTTCTTTTCGATGATCCCGAAGCTTTTGATGGAGACGGTTTCTTGCTATTGTCCCGCTCAAGCATCCGAGTCCGGAATGATGATCCTCACCGATTAGCAGTGTTCACTAGCACGAGGAAACAAAACAATTTGCTGTTTTTCAGTTTTAAAAACGACCCTATTCAATCTCTTGACTCATAATGTATACCAATTTACCCGTGATCCCCCGACTACCCGCCCGAAAAGGCCTAACCTACTAAATGGGACGACTGCGTTCATTTGGGCGGCTTTGTTTTCGGATTGTGATCAAATGTACACGAGTCGATTCACGCCAAAAGATGGCAAGAAATCAAGCCAATTATCATTATCATTATCTAGTATGGGGTGAGATGGATGCACACAAAAAACACAATTACCATTATCTAGTATGAAATTTTGATTACTATGAACTACTAACATTTTTCTAATTGCAAAAGGAGTCACAAGATTCCCGGAAAATCAAAGAGGGTAGGGCAAAGGTACCTCACTTCTCTTCGGGAACGCTTGCATCCGACTAGGGCACGCTTACCCTTACCGGATGGATCGACTTGGCGATGCGGGCCGTCGACGACGACGACGAGGTGGCGGTGTCGTCCGTACCGCAGGACGACGGGGGTTGGGGTGCCGCCGACCATACGGAGGACGACAAGGTAGGTGGTGTGGAACACTTGAACCGCCCGCGTGCATCGCGCTTCGCGTGGTGGAGTAGTGGCACCTCCGTACGCCGCCGCCGCTCGCCCGAAAACCCTCGGTGCGGCCCCGCCGTCCGTCCTGCCGCCGCTCTCCGGGATCCCCTCGATGCGGCCCCGCTCGCCGTGGCGGCCGCTCGGGCCGTGTTACGGCGCCGCGGCCCCTCGTCCGCGCCCGCCACCGGTCCGGGAAGGCTCGATGCGGCCACTCCGGCCGCCGTCGCCGCCGCTTGCCGCGGGGAAACCGCGATGCGGGGGCATCTCGATGTGGACGCGACGGTCGAGCCGACGAGGGGGATGGTTGGGAGCAACGGTGTGTTGGGGGTGGGGGAGCCGTAAGTTATAGACGATTTGGGCCGGCATATCCTTGTTTTTATTACTCTCATCGGCCCATTTGACATTTTCACATCCTAGTCTCCGGTACCTTTAGTGCCACCCCATAAACCGAGAAGGGGGTATCCCGGCTTAAAAGGAGAGGCGTGCTCGCGCTTTCGAACTTCGTATTACCATCATCAACTAATGCTTGCTACTTGCGCTCGGGGCTTAATGGGCCGGCCGGTCCACTCGGGCTCCCGCTCGCTGGGCTTTACGCTCGCCGGTTGAGCCTATTGTGGTCTGGCTTAGCCCACATCCCCATAGAACACAATTTTTTTCCTCTATTTTTTCATGGTACATATAGTCTATACCATATTGTTAAAATTCAGATTTTTCATAATAAAATTTATTTATTAAATCGCATTTTAAATTTCCCTACAACCCCATAGCAGATTTTTTTCATCTAAACAAATTTTGTGGCAATACGTACACAATATTCCTCCTTGAGGCTAGAAGCGTAGCCTTCCTTGTATTGCAACAACGCAAAGAGATATTTGCAACCCAAATAAGACGTTGCGTAAGGCCGTTCAAACGCAACCAACCCTAGTATGGTAGCCATAGCAAGTTTATATTGCAACACTCGAATTTCTAGTGCAACGCGAGAAGTAGGGTAGCAATATTTCCCACCAAATGCAACACAATTCCGAATAATGGGTGCATTAGCGCCAACTTGTTGCAACATCGCAAAGATATATTTGCAACCAAAATTCTACGTTGCGACATACTTGTTCAAACGCAACCATCCCTAGTATGGTGGCTATAGCAACTTTCTCAAGTTGCAACGTAAGAAATGCTAATGCAACACAAAATTGGGGTGGCATTAGTTCCCACCAAATGCAACGGAAATCCTAAAAAAAGGGCGCATTAGCGTCAACATGTTGCAACCGAACAAATAGATAATGCAACTCAAATTTTGTGTTGCAATAGACACACAAATTGCAACCAAATCACCGTTTCGGTGCAATAGTACCCCCCTATTGCAACCGAAATAGTGGTGTTGCCTAAGTGATTTGTTGCAATAGGGGGAAAACCTTGTAGTGTATGCATGGTCGGGCACACAAGGTGAGTCATTTCCGAGTCTTTGGCTGCAAGTGCTTTATTCTTAAGAAGGGAAAACTCGACAAGTTTGAGGCTAGGTCTAGTGATGGTATTTTCTTTGATTATGCTAACCACTCTAGAGCCTATAGGGTGCTTAACCTTGAGACTAACAAAATCATGGAGACTTGCGAGGTAACCTTCGACGAGACAATGCCATGTACCTCTCTTGGCTTTGAATGTGCAGGTGACGAGGAGATGGCCGAGGACCTCTTTGAAGAGGAGAAGGATGAAGCTGGAGATGATGATGGAGAGAACCATGCGCCTGAAGCTGAGTGTGTACCCACTACTTCCCCTACGACCACTATGGAGCGTGGACCGTCCACTTCATGGACAACGACGGTACAACAAGAGGACCAGACGAGAGAAGCTGAAGTTGAGGGGGAGGTAGTCTCGAGGCGTGAGGCTCCCCGGCGGATTCAAGAAGTGCATCCCCTGTCGAAGATTATTGGGAACATCGATGAACGCACTACACGGTCAAGGTCCAGGAATTCCTCTCATTTTGCTCATGCTGCTTTTGTTGCCACTTTTGAGCCCAAGGACATTGGACATGCTTTATCTGATGCAAACTGGGTCAATTCTATGCATGAGGAGTTGGAAAACTTTGAGAGGAACCGGGTGTGGGAGTTAGTTGAACCACCTCCGAATTGCCATCCCATAGGAACTAAGTGGGTTTGGAAGAACAAAGAGGGAGAGAATGGGATGGTTGTGAGGAACAAGTCCGGACTTGTTGCTCGGGGGTTTAGTCGAAGGAGGGGATCGACTATGAGGAGACCTTTGCTCCCGTGGCCCGTCTTGAGGCAATTCGGATCCTTCTAGCCTTTGCCGTGGCTAAAGGGTTCAAGTTGTTTCAGATGGACGTGAAGAGTGCTTTTCTGAATGAGGTCATAGAGGAGGAGGTGTATGTGAAGCAGCCACCTGGGTTTGAGAGCGAGCTGTACCCACACAGGGTATACAGGTTGAAAAGAGCTCTGTATGGGTTGAAACAGGCGCCTCGTGCTTGGTATGGGAGATTGAGAGGTTTTCTGTTGAGCAGAGGGTTTGTGATGGGTACCGTGGATAGGACCCTGTTTCTCCTCAAGCATGGAAATGACTTGTTGATTGTGCAGATATACGTGGATGATATTGTCTTTGGTGGCTCGTCCCATAACCTTGTTGCCAAGTTTGCAGATGAGATGAGCAGGGAGTTCGAGATGAGCATGATGGGCGAGTTGTAGTACTTTCTCGGGCTGCAGATCAAGCAAGTGAAGGATGGAACATTCGTGCACCAGACCAAGTACACAAAAGACATGCTGAGGAAGTTCCAGATGCAAGATGTGAAGCCGATGTCGACTCCCATGGGGAGTACGGCCACTTTGGATGCGGATGAGGACGGAGAACCAGTGGACCAGCGGGAGTACAGGAGCATGATCGGCTCCCTCCTCTACTTGACGGCGACGAGGCCAGACATACAGTTCAGCGTGTGTCTGTGCGCTCGTTTTCAGGCTTCGCCGAGGACATCACATCGACAGGCCGTCAAGAGGATTTTCAGGTATCTACAGTCCGCCCTGGTCTTGGCCTTTGGTATTCTTCCTCCTCGACTCTTTCCCTTCATGGTTTTTCCGATGCGGATTTTGCTTGGTTGTCGAGTCGAGAGGAAGACTACTTCGGTACTTGCCGCTTTCTTGGGTCTTCGTTGGTTTCATGGTCTTCCCGCAAGCGAGTCTAGTGTAGCTCGGTCTACCACCGAGGCGAGTATGTTGCGGCCGCGAGTTGTCGTTCCCAGCGTGTTGTGGATTTCATACACTTTGAGAGACTTTGGTGAGGAGTGCACCCGCATACCACTTCTTTGTGGTAGCACCATTGCCATAAGCGTAGCTAAAAACCCAGTGCTTCCCTCCGTAACCAAACACATAGAAGTGAGGTATCATTTCTTGAGGGACACTGTGGAAAAAGGAACCATTGTGTTGAGCCATGTCCCTACCCAAGATCGCTTGCGTACATTTTCACAAAGCCTCTCGACCAAGCTACATTTGTGCGCTTGCGGGGGGAACTTGGGGTTTGTTGCCCTTTCTAGTTGATTCTTGGGGGATTTCCTTTTTGTATCATATGTATCATACCATGTTTACTTTGATGTATATACATGCTTTGCTTGATGTATAAACCATGGTAGGATAGCCATCTTGTCATCTATCATGTTGCATTTGTATCATATTGCATTTTAGGACGATGAGCTTCTTTCATATGCCATATTTGAGTCTCTTTGGCTATTTGTGAGATATTGGTTATATGTGTGGAGAAATGGTGATGTGAGGCTATGCTCCTTAAATATTTGAGATATATGTGTGGTGAGATAGCCCTTTTTGAAATAAATGCTAATCTTGATTAACTTTTGGTGAAACGTGCTCCACTCGTGTGTAGTAGTGTATCCATGTCACAGTTTGGTCTAAATGTGCTTTTCATGCTTAGATTGTGCTTGGATGCCTTTTTCTTGCATTTGGGCCAAAGGCCGAATATCATTGTGAATGTTTAGCCTATGTTGCATTCATGGGGGAGCATAAGCTTCTTTTTGCCGCAAAGGCACTTCATGTACCATGAAATGATTTAATCTTGAAAAGAAGTGTATAATGCTTGAAAAATGCTCCATCCATCATGTCTATGCTTAAAATGTCTTATCTTTCACATATGGGTGCAAAACATGTTGCATGATGTTCACCAGTGGAGAAGTCTCCCCGAAGTGGACACATGGCTCATGAGTTTTGACATGACATGCTTTCCTTTATGGGTGTTTGCCATGATCTTTTGGTGAGAATTTGATATCCTTGTATGATCTTTGAATGGTATGCATGTTTGTGGCTCACGTGTGACATGGATAGGCTTTTGCATGTGAAGCGAGCCTTCTTTTGGTAAAACTGCTTAAATCTGAAAATTTTGCTTTGTCACATGCTTGTATTTTCATATATTACTTGTGGCAATGCTTTGACTATGCTATGATTCATATGTGTGATCTTTGTATCATTTTTAGCCTTTGACACTAGATTTGGCCTATTTGAGAAGCTCATGTAGATGTTTATATGCTTTGTTTTGCATTTCTGCATTTTTCACCTTGATTCATACATTGTCAACAAGGGGGAGAAGAGGTGAGCTTAATGAACATTCAGAAGAGGTGAGCTGAAATTTGGAAGTTTGCATCCACATGTTCAGGGGGAGCTTGCATTCATTTGTTCAGGGGGAGCCTTCTTGCTGTTTTCGATGTGGAGTTTGTGCTTTGCTTGGCTTGTGACCTTTCTTTGCCTTTCTTTGGTTTTGGTCATGAGTTGAGCTTCTTTGTTTTTCTTTCTTCTTCCTTTCTCTCTTTCTATGAATTTCATTTCGCATTGTGTGTTGTCAATGCACTCATCAAGGGGGAGATTGAGGACCAGGAGCGTCCCAGTGGTCGATGGATGACCGCTCCTCAGTGATGAGTGATTGACAACGGGTGTTGGACTGACTCTTGGCTTAGTGCGCAGGTGTAGGCTGCGGCCTAGTTCGTGTTGTTGCAGGTGAAGAACGAGCGCGAAAGGTCTTCAGCATTGAGGGGCCTCCGAAAGATGGAGAGACAAGTAGGCTCGGTTCGAGGGACCCGGTGGACAGCGGGACTGGGTGCGGGCCACATGGTGGCGACACGAGCAAGACGAAGTCATGGACAATCGAGCCGGTGCACGGTGGCGGTCGAGTCAAGTGGTTTGGCGGGAGGCCGGACCGAGCACACGGGGTTTGGTGGTTTGCCCACAAAACCATCGGCGGACGGTTTCTTGGTTTGGGCCTAAAAACCAAGTCCGAGGGCCCAACACGACGGAGACGGGATCCGGGCGTGTCGGGAAGCTTCGAGGCGGAGGACACGTGGCGGGATCGCATGGCTTGCATCGGGAGGAAATCCGATGATGATTTGGGGGAGTTGACTTTCGGGGTCGGGCGTTTTCTGCTCTGTCCGCACCTGGCGGACGGTCCGCGAGGACCTAGGGGACGGTCCGTGCCGCTAGGGTTCATCCCGTGTTCTTCGTGTTCTTGCTCGCCTTTCGTTTCGATCCGTACCGATTTTGGTTTTCGGTTGGACGGAGTTTCGGACGGTCCGCAGCAGAGGGCGGACGGTCCGCGGGTGCCTGGCGGACAGTCCGCGTGCTCCCCGCGGACGGTCCGTGGTTCGTGGGTCGCTTCGTTGGTTCCGTGTGATTTAACGGACGGTCCTCGGCGTAGGCGGACGGTCCGCGGTGTTGGCGCGGACGGTTCGCGGAAGCAGCCGGACGGTCCGCGCGGCCCATCGCGGACGGTCCGCACTGCCTGGCCGGACTGTCCGCCAGAGGCTGTGAGCTGTGGTTCTTGGTTCGATTCCTCCCTTCCTTTATCGTGCTTCCGCGTGTGCTTCAAGAAATCGTTACTAAGGCTAGAGGTTGTTCCATAACCTCGTTGTCTTGGCGATTGGTGTGTGATTCGATCCATCGCTTGTGTGTGACCGGGATTTGTCTAGGGTATAGGTCGGGTTCTTCGAGAAGAATTTTTACCGGCTCCTATTCCCTCCACCCCCCCCCCCCCCCCCTCTAGTCGCCATCTGATCCTTCATTGACGCTCTCCGCTTCAAGGCAGAGCTGGAGATGGCCCAGTGCGAGCTGGAAGACGTCTCCAAAAAGGCTGGCATAGCCGAATTAGAGTGGGAAGACCAGCGCAAGCAGCTGTTGGCAACCATCGACGGTACGGCTCTGAAACCGCTCCTTAATCCAATCCGGCTTTTAATGCTAATCACCTTTTTCTTGCACTTTGCAGCCCATGACGCCGAGCTCAACCAGCTAAAGATGCTGGTGGAGCAGTTGGCCGACAAGGTGAACGCCCGCGGAGATACGCCGGTGGAGCGCCTTGCTGCGGTGGAGCACCGCGTGGACGAAGTGGCCACCCATGGCATCCGCTTGGGCACCACTTTGGGCCTGGCCGCCATGGCGACGCACACTGATGTCGACTACTCCATAAGGCTGCACGGCTTTCGGGGCGGCGCGCCAGAAGACATCGAGGAGATCGAGATCATCTTGGAGCGCCTCGATGGCCACGGCGACGCCATTGCCGAACTCACTCATCCCCAGCCTGTGTTGAACAGGCTCTTTGATTAGATTGTATCAGGGATGTTTGATATTGGCAATAAATAAAGAACTTTTGATTTCTGTGCTTGCACTGTGATGATTTTTCCATGTTTGCATCCGTGAATCTTGTTCTTCTTAAACGTATTCGGGAACTCGCTCGAGCCGAACACGCGAGAACAGATGCCCCAGAAGATCCCTGAATCGGCAATCCGTAAGCACTGTTCAGACGAAAACCCTTCGCATTCGGGAAGAAAACCCTGTCGCTTGGTATTCCAATAGTGCACGCTGGCCAGTCACCACTCCCAATGCGCTCCCCCGGTCAATAAAATAGTCTGCTGAGATGCCCTGCAAATCCACTCGCACACTCATCCATCACTTCTCATCTCCTTTTCTGTCCTCAGAGGAAAAAACCCCAAGGCCATGGACAAAGGCAAGCAACCCCAGGAGAGCAGCACCCCGAAGAAACGCACGATTCGAGGGTGAGTTTTTCCCTTGATTTCCTTCTTGTTTTCTCACATAATCTCGCGCTTTACCTCCTCTCTACCTTTCCTCCTTCAGCCTCGATCTGCTTCCTGAAGAAATCGTCGGGACTGAAGACATGCCTAAGTACATCTCCTCTGATTCTTCCCTTGAAGCAGAGGATGCCACGCCCGAACAGAGAACCAGCCATCAACTGCGCCGCCGCGTTCGGCACCTGGAGCATGACCTCAGGGACATCACAGCTCGTTGCCAGGCCGAGCGCGAGCGTCGCATGGCTTTAGAGGCACTAGTGGGAGGTAAATGTCTCTGGCTCTTTCTTGACTTCGCGTTCATATCTGGATTTTTCCCCTAATAACCACTCCTCTGTTTCAGATGTCTCTGATAGGTACAACAACCCCGAAGGCTTGGGACGAGCTTGGTGGAGGCAACGAAATCGTGGTCACCCCCATGTGTTCCAAGTTGTCGTTATAGTGGTCCTGGAGCAACGCGAAGAGGGAGCACCGAAGAAGCAAAGAAAAGATTGAATCATACTTTCGCTTCTTACTCCAGGCCTTCTTCTTCCCGCCTCCTCGAAGTTCCGATCACCGGGGTTGTTGGATGTAAATCTGCAAGAAGCAGTTGTAATGTAGTTTTGTGCTATGAGCAATGCATCTAGGCACTGGCCATTCCTCCTGTTTGGGAATTTTTTGTTCTAAAGGCGGCCTCATCCTTGAGCGCCGTCTATTCCTGTATCAGATGCATGTAATCCCACTGCTGGTGATCACCGATCGATTTCAATACTAGGATAATATTTCTTCAAATATCTCCCATTTATTGCAGCGGAAAATTCTTCTCCTAGTAAAGTTTTCAACATGTATGCATTACCAGGGACGCATCTGACCACGCGAAAGGGTCCTTCCCAATTAGGGGACCATTTGCCGAATTCACTGTATTTGGTTTCAATCGGCAATAACGCTTTCCAAACCAAATCCCCTTCTGCAAATTGCCAGACCTTTACTTTCTTGTTATAATACTTGGCAACCCGCAGCTTGTTCTTCTCGATGTTTTCCAGGGCCCTAAGACGGATCATGTGCAAATCTTCTAGCTCATCCATCATTAAGCCACTGTAATCTTTGGAGCTCAAATCCTTCTGCAAAACCACTCTCCTAGAATCTGATTGTACTTCCCAGGGCAAAACCCCATGGTGTCCATAAACCAATTCATAAGGAGATGTTTTTGTAGCTCCATGAGGGGCCATTCGGTAAGCCCATAGTGCTTCACTGAGTACCGAATGCTACCTCTTTGGCTTCTGGTCGATCTTCTTTTGTATAAGCTTGATCATGATCTTATTAGAAGCCTCTGCTTGACCATTAGCTTGGGCATAATAAGGAGAAGAATTAAACAATTTGATTCCCATGCTTTCGGCAAATTCCCTGAACTCCAAGGACACGAATTGGGCTCCTTGATCAGTAGTGATTGTTGAGGGATTCCAAACCGATAGATGATGTGTTCCTTGACGAATTCAACCATGTTTTCGGACGTCACCTTCTTTAGTGGAATCGCCTCAACCCATTTAGTAAAATAGTCTGTAGCCAAAAGCACAAACTTATGCCCCTTCTTTGGATAGTGGATTAATCGGCCAATCGGGTCTATACCCCGGCCCCCTGAATGGCCATGGCTTGATGATGGGATTTAATGCTGATGCAGGAACCCTTTGAATATTTCCAAACCTCTGGCAGTCTTGACATCCCTTGTAATACTCAAAGCAGTCCTCCAATATCGTCGGCCAAAAGCACCCAGCTTGCCTAATAACCCATTTCATGCGGTAGGCCGATTGGTGTGCTCCGCATATCCCATCATGCACTTCACTCATCATCATTTTAGCTTCCTCTGGACCCAGGCATCGTAGCAACACCCCATCTAATGATTTGTAAAACAAATTATCATCCAGAAGAACGAATTTTATGGCCTTGTACATGAGCTTCCTAGAGACCTTTCGGGATGGATCTTTCAAATAGTCAACGATCTCTTTTCTCCAATCACCCTCTGCAAGATCCAATCCTAGCGTACATATCTCTGCGGTGAACGCTTCTTGATCTTCCTTATAACCCGAGGCGCTTTGAGCCAGCCGGTTTGCCTCTTCGTTATGTTCCCTAGGAATATGCTGTAGAGTCACCAACGGAAAGCTCTTCAAGATTTCCCTGCATTCTTCGTAGTAACTCCTCAGCGCTTCACTTTTGCATTCGTACTGGCCGTTCAATTGCTTTATTATCAACTCTGAATCTCCATAAACCTCAACCGAAACGTCTCCGGCTTCTCTCAAATATTGAAGCCCCCGAAGCAATGCCTCGTACTCAGCCTGATTGTTTGTAGCAGTGGGCTGTATAGGGATGGCAAATTCAAACATCTCACCTCTGGGTGAAATTAACAGAATCCCTACTCTCCCACCTTTGCCACATGATGATCCATCAAAAAATAAAGCCCAAGGAGTAATTTCAAGTAAATTAATTGATGGATCGCGATGTTCAGTTTTGAAATCGGCAATGATCTGACCTTTAATAGCTTTTACCGATTCGAACTTCAACTCGAACTCTGATAAAGCAAGGATCCATTTGCCAATCCTGCCATTCAAAATTGGCATAGATAACATGTGTTTTATTACATCGAACTTAGAATATACAATGCATTCGGCCTTCAACAAGTAGTGCCGAAACTTTGTACACGAGTAGTACACGCATAGACACAGCTTCTCTGCAGCCGAATACCTGGTTTCGGGATCAAGTAATTTTCGGCTAAGATACGCTACTACCCGCTCCTTTCCTTCGAATTCTTGAATAAGGGCCGATCCAATGGTTTGGGTATCGGCTGCCACGTACAACTTGAAAGGCTTATCCAATTGAGGAGGAACCAGTACTGGTGGCTCCTTCATGTATTGCTTGATCTCGTCAAAAGCCTTTTGTTGTTCGTCACCCCACGTGAACTTCTGATCCTTCCTAAGTTTCAGCAATGGAGAAAACGGCAAAACCTTCTGTGATAGATTTGAGATGAATCTCCTTACAAAATTAATTTTGCCAAGTAGTGATTGCAATTCCTTGAGATCAGTTGGAGGGACAACTTCATCAATGGCCTTCATGCTCTTCTTGCCAACTTCGATCCCCCCTTCGTGAACTAAGAAACCAAAGAACTCTCCAGCTGATACCCCAAAAGCGCATTTGTTTGGATTCATCTTCAAACCATGCTTTCGGGTGCACTCCAAAGTCCTTTTCACGTCTTCCAAATGTGTGTCATGGCTTAGAGACTTGATTACGACGTCATCAATGTAAATTTCGACAATTTTGCCGATCAGCTCGTGAAAGATGTAGTTCATGGCTCGCTGATAAGTTGCACCGGCATTCTTCAACCCAAATGTCATGACTATCCACTCAAACAGGCCTATGTGACCAGGACATCTGAAGGCTGTCTTTGATATATCTTCTATTGCCATAAAAATCTGGTTATACCCCGCATTACCATCCCTGAAACTGATGACCTTGTGTCCAGCAGCGGCGTCAACCAACAAATCGGCAACAGGCATGGGGTAACCATCCATGGGAGTAGCTCTGTTTAAATCCCTGAAGTCTATGCAGACCCTCATCTTTCCATTCTTCTTGTAGACAGGGACAATATTAGAGATACACTCCGCGTATCTGCATGGCCGAACGAAGTTTGCGTCAAGTAATCTTTCAACTTCTTTCTTCACATCGGCCAATACTTCGTCCTTGTAGATTTTCCGGGGAGGTTGCTTGTAAGGTTTAAAACCAGATTTGATTGGCAACCGATGCTCAACAATGGAACGGTCCAGTCCAGGCATCTTCGAATAATCCCAAGCGAAGCAATCCTTGTATTCCTTAAGCAACTTGATCAATTCCTCCCTGAAGTCTGAGTGCAGGTTTGCGCTGATGAATGTCGGCCTTGGTTTGTCACCGTTTCCAATGTCAATTTCTTCTAATTTATCAGCTGACATGAATCCTCGCCCCAACTTGCCGTCAGTGCCATCGACGGGGTTATCCATTAAAAATTTCTATAAGAGCCGACTGCTTGAATCGGCTGTTGATCGCCGAACGACGGGATCAACGGGACCTTCCCCCGGCTCTTTTCCCCGAGAAACAGTCAATGCCTTGATATTCCCAGAAAGCTGGTTCCACATTTGCAACGCTCACGGAGTCATCTGCTTGGACCACCTCAATATCATCATCCACCCATTGGATGAGCTGCTGATGCATGGTAGATGGGACGCAGCAGTTGGCGTGAATCCAGTCCCGTCCAAGCAGTAGGCTGTAGGCTCCTTTACCTTCGATGACAAAGAAGGTTGTGAGCAGTGTTTTGGACCCGATCATCAGATCCACGTGGGCGCATCCCTTGGTGTCTTAGGGATTCCCGGCGAAATCATTCAGTATTATGCTTGTAGGTGTCAGATCGCCAAGGCCCATGCCAAGCTTCCTGAAAGTGGTGTAAGGCATTACATTGACCGCCGCTCCACCGTCGACAAACATCTTGGTCAATGGCTTGCCATTGACATATCCCTTCAAGTATAGCGGCCTCATGTGTCGATTTTTGGCCGGTTTGTCGAAGATGGCTTGCTTGGCTAGCACCAGCTGCGCCATCAGTCCCTCAATCTGCTCATCGTCCAGGGACGCCTCTTCTTGCACAACCTAATTAGCAGGAGCCATAAATTCATTCGGCAGGAAATATACCATACACGCTGGAGTTGAACGGTTTGACCCTTCAGGTTTATCCTTTGGACGCCACACCTGTCTTGTCTGGATCCTTGCCTGCCTCAGTTCACGGTTCTTCAAGCGTTGAACCCTCCTTTTCTGACTCTTTCTTAGGTCGGGTGGGCACCATTGCCCCTTTTGTCAGATGTACTCATCCTCATCTTCTTCCTGATCAGCCCACCTCAAATCAGCTTGTCTCTTCCTGGGATGATCAATGACTTCAATTTTTTGGCGCCGAACCTCGCTAGGATGCGTCCTTCCAATTCTTTCGTGGACGGCTCGGCGATTGGCAGTCTCCTGCCTATACTCAAAATACCTATCGCTGCATTTAGGGCAATTTCTCAGCGTGGGAAGCTTCAATCCTTCGTTCCAGTAGTGCCTGAAGAATGCACACCCCCAGTGCGCGCGCTCCTGCTCGCGCGTATATTGCTCTAGGTCTCTCCTGTGTGCTTCCTCTTCGGCCCTGCGCCTCTCCTCCTCGTGCTTCCGTCTCTGGTAGCGCTCTTTCTCCAGCTGGCGCTGCCACTTATTGAGGAGGATGCGCGTGGTCACCTTGGGTTTGGCCCTGGATGATTCCCCGATCTCGACATGGCTCTTGAGGACGCGAGGGGCTTCGCCATGCACCTGCTCCAAGGTCACTTGACGTTACGGGTCTCTTTGCTCCATCCTGCCTTGCCCTGGCTGAAGTCAAGACTTTGACCTTGCCCTTCTCCTCGGCTGTCGCCATGTTGACCGAAAAGCTTATCATGTTCTGAGGAAAAGGGTGGCCGTCTAGTTTCATCTTGTTATCGAACTTGAGATGTCCCTCTGGATAGGCCGTCCCCGGATCCTCATCACGAAGACCCACGCTGCGGTCGTTGATGGAGTGCGAGTTCCTGTCATGGAAGCCACAGTAACGTTTCTCCTTTACTCCATCGGGCCGAAGCATGGCATGCCCTTCAGGCAATCTGATTCGGCCTTCCTTCACCAGGAGCTCAAACAGCTTATCAGCTTTAGTGATGTTGAAATCGTAGGTGCCTTTGGTCTGTTTGACCCAGCGCTTGTCGTATGGACCTCCCTGGGCCCACTACCTCGGTGGGTACCAGGACCGACTACTCGGTGGGCCCCTGGGACTACCCGGCTTGCGCTACACGGCACCTGAAGGCGTGGAGTACAAGGACTACACAGGAGTAGTACTCGGTTAGGGAGCTGTACATGTTCCGCACTGTATAGAGGACTCCTAGACGTACTGGACTAGTACTCTCTCCCTACTCCGACTTGTAACCCTGCCTCCCGGACTATATAAGGCGAGGCAGGGACCGATCCCCTCATCCAATCTCCTCTCATACAACTCACGGCGCACCATTGCACCATCTTGTAATCGTGCCCTATCAATCCCGAGCTACGCGGCATACGGGACGTAGGGTATTACGCACCTCGCGGCCGAACTTTGTCTAAATTGTGTGCCACGTGTCTCTTCCTTCGAGTTACCGATCTCGGCGAGTCACAATCATCTACTTCGGGTACTCCCCGTAGTAGGTTGCCGGTCTAAAACACCGACAGCTGGCGCGCCAGGTAGGGGCTCTCGCTCGAGATCGTATGGCGAACTCGACGGCTTCCGTCTACTTCAAGCCAACCGTCGCCTTCAACCGCGGCGACACCTTCGTCTTCGGCGCCGGTGTGCGCACCGCCGATGGTGCGGGCTCCTTCCGGCGCCGCCCGATCATGCGACCCGACTCGAAGACAGGCCTTGTGACGCTTCCCGAAGTTGTCACAGGAGAACTCGCCGGCAAGTTCGGCGAAATTGCGCTCTTGAACCACCACGCTGACTTCGAGCTCGAGTCCGTCTCCAACTCGAACCCGACGTCGCCATGGGCCATCGCATGCGAGCCGGCTGTTCAGCCATCGCAGGCGGCCACCTCACCACTCGAGCCCTCCGCATGCGGCCCCTGCACCATCAGCCGGGCCCGCACGGGGGGCTCCCCACTTCGCGCCGGCCGGCAAGGAGCCCGTGCCCGAGTACAACTCGGACTCCGACGCCGTCCCCAACCACGCTTCGGACTCCGGCCCTCTCTCCGAGTTCTACACGAACCCGGACTACGAGTTCGACTTCGGGTCGGACACGAGGAGCCCGAGTCCGAAGACGACCCTACGAGCTTCCCTTGTCGGGGCCGGCCTCGGGGCGGTTATAAAATCAACGCCGGCCGGGAGATACGTCCTGCGGCCGGAGCCGCAAGCCCGCCGACCTCGGCAAAGGAGGACTCATGCTACGTCGCCTACATTGACTCGCTACCGTTCCAGAGGGAACACCGCTAGCCCGGGCCGACTCAAACACACCAACCGAGGTGGCACCCTCCGAGTCCGGCCTTGGCACCCCCGATCGCCAAGTCTTCATGGGCGGCCGGCGACACCGCGGGACCTTCGAGGCACGGCCGAGGATAGATACCGGAGGACATCTCCGCGGATGAGGTCCGTTCGCTAATGCACCTCCGCGGATGAGACCGTCGCCACCGGGGATGCCCGACGCGAACGCAACAGGAAGCGCAGCGAACGACGCCGGCGGCTCAGAGACAACCTCCCCATCCGCAACCTCGCGGAAGCTCTCGAGGCGGTCGAGAGCAGAGTACACACCACCCCTGAGCGATGCCTCATGTCGATCACAACGATCGCACGCCGAGCTCGGGGCATACGCGCGGAGAGGTCATCGCCAAGCTCGGCCGAAGAAGCCTACTTCATGCGGGTCGACAACGAGAGTCAACCAACCTCCTCCGGCCAAACCCCGCGACAACGAAGCTACTAGTCGCGGCGCCAACGCCGGCCCCAACCATACTCGAGCCGACCTTCCGGTCGAGCCAAACCGCCGCCGCTCCAACGCCGGCGGACCTTCACGAGAAGACCAAGGCAACCGAGAAGTTGTTCTCGTAACAACCCGGGAATCTAGGTGTGTGAATTTTGCGAAATTTAAAACTTTTTGCTTGCATTTGGGTGCTATCAAATTTTTAGCCAAATTGCTAGCCTCTCACCAAATTCTCCACTAGTTTATCCTATTTATAAAACTTATAATTAAAATATGGTATAACAAGTGAGTTGGATTTTCTCTCGTTTTATTTGGAGATCTTTTGAGTGAAGTTTGAATTTGATTGGGATTCAAATTCAAACCCCTAGTTAAATCTTTAATCAAACCTTTTAGCTTTAAAAACCAAAGGGTAACTAGGAGCGGTGGGCCAATTTCTCTTCTCGTTGTTTCGCGGCCGGCCCAACCCGTAGCGCTAACGGCCCATTTGCGCTGCGCGGCCCAAACCGATCCCATCTCTATCCCCGCCACGAGGGCCCCGCACGTCGGTCTCCTTTCTTCCCCTTTCTTTCCCTTACCTCGGCGCCTTGACCAAATCCGGCCCGGGCGGCCAAGCCGGCGACCGCGCCGCCGGTCCCGGCCCGCGCCGGCCGCGCGGGGTGGCGCGCGGCCGAGCCGACCGGCCGGCGCGCACGCCAAGGCCGGCGTGTGCACGCGGACCCGGGGGGCGACCGCGGGAAAAGGGAAAGGACGCCACCGCCCTTCCCATGCGAATCCGAGGCGGGCGGGAACTCCACCACGGGCGCCACCCGCCGGGCGGTGGCGAGCCAAGGGTATCGGGGGGAATTTCCTCCTCGAGGCCCCGCGGCGTGGATTCAAAAGGGGAGGAGGCGGAGTTCGAGTTGAAGGCAAGACCAACCACCCCCATTGGGGTTTTCCACCACCTGCCGTTCGGCGGCGGGCTCCGGGAGGAAGAAGAAGGCGGGCGCGCCGGCCGCGCGCGCGCGCGTTGGGGGGGAGAAGGCGGGGCGGGTCGTGGCTGCTTGCGCGTGCGCGGGACGGGGGGGCGGGAGCCGAGGACCGGGGGGGCCGGGCGCCGGGAACGGCGGCGGGAACACGAACCGCGACGTCGAGCCGAGAGAGGAGCGCGACGACGGGACACACCGCATCGCCGGAACGCCTTCACGCCGAACATCAACGACAAGCCTTCGTCGGGCGGCCACGACTACACCGACGCCCCACCGTGAGCACCGCGGCCATCCTCATCTCTTTCCCCCTCCCTTGCTTTCTTTCTGTGTTGGCACCCTCAAGTATGGAGACGCATCGCCGTGAGATGTTTTGCCCGTGTGTGCGGCCTTCGTGCCGCATGACGCCGTGCCGCGGCGGATGGGGGCTCCCGGGCCGGCCGTGCCTGCGAGCTCCGCCGCCGCCGCGCGAAGAGCGATGCGGGCTCGGGTGGTGGAGGTGAACGAGGAGGCGTCGCGCCGCGGCTACCCCAAGCCGGCGGGCGAGCCCTCCCGGTGCACGCACGCGCCGTGCGTGGAAGGGTTGTTGAGCAGGCGGCCGGCGCGCCGGACTATCCGTGCGGGGAGGGCGAGCGGCGTCGTGGCGCGGCGCGGCGCGCCCGAGCACCGTGCGGTCGCGCCGGCGAACGTGCCGGGCGTGCGAACGTGGGGCGGTGTCGGGTGTCGTCCCGAGGGTTTTCTCGGGGAGAGGGTTTTGGGGGCCGCCGCGCGGTGGCGCGCCGGCGGCGGCGGCCGGTGCCGGCTGCGGGACGGCGCGCGCTCGCCGCGCGCAAGACCACGGGGTTGAGCGCCGCGCCCGGCCGGCACACCCCGCAGCCGCGCCGTGGCGTGCACCGGCCGGGGAAACGTAGAGCGGGGGGAGAGGCACCGAGCCGACGCCGGCGGCGCACCGCGCGGTCGCGGCGCCGCCACGGCGTTTCGTCGAACACCTGTAGGGCATGGTAGTGTTTCCTGAACGCCCTTTCTCTGGGAAGCGGGCCGCCGGCCGAAACTGGGCCGTGAGCCCATTAAAGCCCTTTCCTTTCCTTGGCAGGCCGACGGCCTGGTGCGGGAGCCGGTAGAGGGGCCGAATCCAGACTTTTTGTAGTACGTTAGGTGGGCTTGACGCCTGTTGATGAGCTGGGCCGAAACACGAAAACCAGTGGGATGGGGGCCGCTGGGCCGCCCACGGCCCGGCAGCACTTCCGGCCTTGCTGCAGCCCGTTAACCCTGGGAGGCTGACGTCGTGGTGACGTCAGCAGTGTTTTCTGAAAAACCTATTTCTCTTCTGTTTAAAAATTCCAGAAAATGATTTTGACCTTTAAAAATTAGTAATAAATTCTAGGGAGCTCCGAAAAATACAAAACTAATTTCTATAGATCCGTATTTGCAAAACCTTGCTGATTGTAGGTAGTTCGGGCTCTTTTGGATTTTCTAAGATGGATTTTATTTGGAGTTATTGCTTAGATGTGCACCGATATCTTATTTTCGCGTCGAATCTCGTGCCGCAGACCCGAGCTTCGACCAGGAGGACGTGGAGGACCCGAGTACACCGCACGGACAACGGCGCTTCAACGGCACGAAGGTGTCATGTCACTCCCAACCATATAGATCCCATGTTGATATTTAGGCTTGCTAGTGCTTTACTTTAATGCATTGTTCTGATGAATTGCATAACCTGTTTACTAGCCATGCCTTGATGTTTATTATATCCTGTTCCTTGTTCTACTACCTGCGGGACTAGCTACAGACCCCTAGCTAGTCCCTTACTTCAACTATCCATACTTTTGTTGTTTGATTATGGATGGTGCTCTGGGTTTGTGCTGAGATGTGGGTATCTCGGTGTGATTCTAGCGTGTGTTCTGGGTTGTGTACCCCCTTGCTGAGTTTTGGCGGGAGCGAGCCGCTGGTTACTTGTGAACGGGCCGCCGAGGGAAGATGCGATCTGGCCTCTTACCCAAGGGTCGTGTCGTGTGGGATGGAGATGTTGAGTGCTCGCTCTCGGCCCCTTAAGGACCGATCGTCAGTTGACCTTGTTTCGAATGACTACTTTCGTACAGACCGCCCGCCTTGTATTGGGCGGGGGTGCGGGGTGAGACTTGTAGTGGATAGCACCCCTCCTGTAGGAGGATCGGTGTGATCGTGTCGGGAGTGGTCCGTCCCTCCTTAGTAGACTTTGCCCTGGCGAGGCCGAGGAAGGGTTCCACGGCTTCGAGGGACCTCTCGCGGGTAGTACGAGCTGCCGCGGAGGCCGGGCCGGGGCTCGGAGATGCGAGAGGGTACTATCCACTTACTTGGGCTTCGGTAGTATGGTAGGGTCGGACACCGGTGACGGCGGTTCGGGACCTATTCGGGCGGGTACGGTTGTACAACCTCCCGCGCAGTGTTAAACCTATAGCTATAGTCCGTGTCCACCGGTTATGGACGAGTCTTTCGATCTCTCACCCGACTAGACACACTTCTCTTGTGCTTCTTCTCTCCCCCGAGTGTGTGAGCCGGCTTCGGCCGTTGAGATGTGGGGATAGGGCCGGTGGGCCCCACATCGCGGATGAGAGTTGGGTTACTGGATCGTGGTTGAGATCCGGTGCTTTGGTGTGGTGATCCTTGAGCGGGGTGTGGACCCCCGAGGTGTGGACCTCGGAAGCGGAAGCTTCCCCGAGGTGTGGACCTCCTTGCTATATTCCCGCTTACCTTGAATGTTGCCTTGTTGCTTTGCTTAAGCTTTCTACGGCCAAAGTAGGGATACCTCTTGCATAGTAGAATACACACCGCTTTTGCCTCTTTGTTGGGAAGGTGACATGACCTACCCGCTTATCGGGTAGACCACGGTGACTCGACGCGAGCCGGACTACGACTTCGACAACGACGGCCGGGTGGACCGAGCTCTTCCTACATTTGAGGCCGCTGCGGATATGGAGTTTCCCCGCGCTTTCATGGAGCCGCTGCTAGACGATTTATTTCGTTTGATTCGGTCCCGATGGACTTGTACCGGCATGTGCCGAAGAGATGTACTACGATTAATGTAATAAAATAAATGATGTACTCTATTCATTGTTTTACCTTTTATCGTATGGATTTTGGAATCGCCGAGACGGGGATTGCACGTGGTAGCCTCCCCGGGACTACCACGGAGGTGCTAAGATTCGGGATTCCGTTCGCGGAAATCCGGGTCGTTTCGGTTGGTACCGAGCCATGCTTGACCGTAGGACGAGCCCCGTGAATGGTCGATAGCATAGGAAGCCGTTTACGAACCTTGAAACTTTATATAAACTCCTTGGCTTCCGTATGTATATAACTATACTTATATATATGCACTACCTTGATTAACTTTTACTAATCGCCTTACTAACTACGCTCTAACAACGTTGTGCGGATGGCGGAGACGACGTGGGTTACCTTGGAGTCGGACGGCAAGAGCTACGGAGGCTTCGCCACTCCGAGGGGAGTGCTCGGAGGCGGCGGGGAGTGGAGACCGACGGTGTCAGCTACAGGGGGAGGGCCATGGGGCACTTGGAGCAGACTCCCACGTACCTGACCGTCACGGTACCAGCAGACCCACGGGTGCCAGAGCTTGAGGAGGTAGTGGTGTACTGCTTCGAGAGCTCGGTCACGGAGGCGCACCAGACCGGTGCACGCAGGGCTCTCAAGAAGGTTTGTGACTTCGCTCGAGAGAGAGGTCGAAGGACACACCGTTCGGGGTACTTCCGGCGAGAGATCTTCGACCACGGACGCCGGGACTCGAGTGGCCGAGCACGGTACCGAGGAGGTGACTCCGGTGGACGGGGAGGACCGAGCGATGCTCGCGGCCGGGCGGTGCATCCCGGCCCGGGACCGAGCACGCGTGCGGGCGGACGGAGAGACACCTGTACCTTCGGTGGAGGTGTGACGTTGCCCTGCGGCGAGGTTCGGGACTTGGAGGAGGACGAGAGAGGACTTGCTGGACGAGCCGGGAGGCGGCGCACGTGAGGAACGGAGAGCTAGTGCGGCTTGGGCTAGCAGCGGCGCGGCCGGGCACGAGAGAGAGACTCCGGAGGATCGCTACGTTGGAGGCACGGTTGAGGGCGAGCGGGAGGCCCACCGGGCTTCGGTGGAGGCCGCGCGAGAGGATCGAGTGAGGGCGGCGAGAGGCTCGAGACCGAGGTGGAGTCGATCGGAGCCGCAGCGAGCCGACTACCGAGGTCCGGTGTGGGACCTACAGGAGGCGAGCCGACACAACTACCACCACATGTGTTACCTGGGAGGACTGGTCTACGAGGAGAGGGACCGAGCGGACAGGGACCCGCGCGGCCTGGGAGCGTTCCGACCAGCGAGAGGCCGGCGGGCCGGAGGCGCTCTCCGCGCGGCTACCACCCAAGAAGAGGCCCGGGCGAGGATGGAGACTTTCGAGCTTTCCCCGACGCTCCTACCACGAGTGCGGCCGTACCCGAGTGGTTCGCAGGACACAGCGGAGATGGATCGTGCTCTACAGGACACTTGTGACTACTACGGGGGACCGGCGATCAGGGTGCCGGGATACCCAGGAGTCCACTCCCCGCCGTTCTACTCAGTTCCACAGGACACCGGCTCTGAGGCACCTCCGAGTATTCAGTGATGGGAGCAGAGATCTTGTAGCAGATTCAGAGTAGATGTAGTGAGTCAGATGTGATGCTACCGTTCATGTGACATGCCTGTAGTAGCTACCCCATGATGTACCATGCGTTAGCGAGATGCGTTGCCGTGTACCCTCGAAGGTCGTAGGAGTAAACCTCGAGGTGCACCTCTTTTGTATGGTGGCATTGATTGAGTGACATGGATATTCATGGTTTCATTCGGATTTCATGCTTCTTAATGTCTGTCTGAAATTTTGTGATTGTTAGCAGGATTACTCCATTATAGTTTAAAACCTGATTAAATACATTCTCCCTACCGCTACTAACTCTTGCAAGCCGGAACGGATGTCGGGAGCAAGGAGGTCCGGCGACTCTCGGCCCGTTTCGAGGAGGTCGGCCGGGGACGACGGAGGGGAGGATGCCCCTAACCCGGCGGGAGCGAGAGGCCGCGGACGTCGTGGAGGTCACGCGCCACGAGGCGGGCTCCGCGGAGGCCGAGTAGGCCGAGTCGGCGGTCGAGGAGCCGCGCGCGACGACGAGGGAGCTCGGGGAGCGGGAGCTCAAGCACGAGCAGGTACCCCAGCCTGAGGGAGGAGCAGGCCAGGCTCAGGGACACGAGGTGCCACCACCGCCACCTCCCCCGAACTTGGCCGAAGTGATGGTCGGCGTGCAAACTCGGTCCGATGCGGACGATCACCCGGATGCTGGCCCGAACAACAACCACAACAACCACGGGGGCCGGAACCGCAACGCTCCGCAGGGGCTTCCGGAAGAAGGTTGAAAACTTCAACAAGGCTGCGCCCGCCTACCTTTGACCACTCAGCGGACCCGATGGATGCGGATAACCGGTTGCGTGAGATCGAGAAGAAGCCCGGAGGCGACCGAGCTTACCGAGGAGGAGTGTGTGACTGTGGCGGCGCACCAGCTGATCGGCACAGCCAGTGCGTGGTGGGACAGCTACTGTGACTCGCACCGGGACCCGTTGCACATCGGGTGGGACGAGTTCGTGGAGGCCTTCAGGAGTCACCACATCCCAGACGCAGTGATGGATAGGAAGGCTGACGAGTTCAGGCACCTCAAGATGGGGAACATGTCAGTACAGGAGTACGCCAACCGTTACCAGGAGCTGATGAGGTACGCGCCCGACGACACCGACACAGAAAAGAAGAAGGTGTCTTGGTTCGGGGAAGGGGCCGCACAAGGGGATGGCACACCACTTGTCCGCGCACGACTGCCCGACACTTCGCTCCATAATCGACAAGGCTCTGATAGTGGAGAGGTCCAGGCTGGAGTACATGGAGGTACGAGGGAGCAAGTCCAAGCGCACCGACCAGGCAGGACGCTCAGGTCCACCCCGCAGGCGAGAGGACGAGGCTACGCACGGGGCCACCGGACTCGGCGAGAGGCACCACGCCTCTCGGTCTCGGCCACGGAGCGAGGACCCACCCGGGTGGGAGTGGAGGTCGAACGGTGCCGGAAGCCGAGGCCACCACCGCAGGCGGCGGACGGATCCAAGGTGACGTGCTTCAGCGCCGTCGGGTGGGGCATAAGTCGTTTGAGTGTCCCCGCCGGTACCACCGAGGAGTCGAGCCGCGGCACTCGGTTCCGGACCCCGCCCAAGCCACCGGCACCGGGAGGACGGCCACCTCGTACACGGCAGAGGTCCGCTCGGCCGCCGGCTACTCGGGGGGCCGTCCGAACCACCTCACCGTCGAGGATGCGGCGCTGCACCCGACGTCACACTTGGTGAGTTCCTTGTTGACTCAGTTTTGGCTACTGTTTTGTTTGATACTGGAGCTCAGTTTTCGTATATTTCTACCAAGTTTGCTAAAGAAAGGTCTTTACCAACTAAGCCTCGACCAAGGCCTATCTTGACTAGCTCTCCGCTAGGAGAGAAGAGGAGTACGTTAGAGTGCAGGGGAGTGAGGATGGTGTTTGAGGGGCTACCGTTCACGGCAGACTTGACAGTTTTGGAGTCTACCGGGATAGACGTGATCTTAGGGATGGATTGGTTGGCAAAGCACAACGGGATAGTTTCTTGCAACCCCAGAGTGATTCAGCTTGAACACCCCAGCGGAACTACAGTGCGGATTGAGCCACAGAGTCCGAAGGTTGCTACGATGATGTGCAACATGAGTGGGAAAGAGATTGAAGAAATCCCAGTGGTCCGTGAGTTTCGGACGTGTTCCCCGGAGGAGCTTACGGAGTTACCCCCGCGACGAGACGTGGAGTTCGTGATTGAACGATGCCGGGGGCGGGGCCCGTTGCTAAGAGTCCGTATAGGATGTCGTCCGACGAGCTGGACGAGTTGAAGAAACGACTCAAGAAGTTGCTCGAGCAAGGGTTTGTTCGGCCGAGTGCCTCACCGTGGGGTTCACCAGTGCTCTTCGTGGAGAAGAAAGACGGTACGAAGAGGATGTGCATTGACTACCGCACGCTCAACTCGATGACAATCAAGAACAAGTACCCACTGCCCAGAATCGAGGATTTGCTGGATAGACTCAAAAAGGCAAGGTTCTTCTCCAAGATCGACTTGAGGTCGGCTACCACCGATGAAGATCCGGGAGCGAGGACATACCCAAGACAGCCTTCACCACACGCTACGGCTTGTACGAGTTCGTGGTGGTTTCTTTGGGCCGACCAACGCCCTCGCCTACTTCATGAACTTGATGAACAAGGTCTTCATGGAAGAGTTGGACAGAGTTTGTAGTGGTGTTTATCGATGATATCTTGATCTACTCCGAGACCACCGAGGAGCACGAGGAGCACCCGAGAGTTGTGCTAGAGAGGCCGAGGGGCGGCGAGCGTACGCCAAGTTCGGCCAAGTGCGAGTTCGGATGGAGAAGGTCGCGTTCTTGGGACACGTGTTGTCGGCAGAGAGGGGATAGCCGTGGATCCGTCCAAGGTTGAGTCGGTGACCAAGTGGGAGCAACCGTTAAACGTGACGGATGTCGAAGCTTCCTTGGGTTGGCGGTGTTACTACCGGAGGTTCATTGAGAACTTTTCCAAGATCGCAAAGCCAATGACGAAATTGCTCAAGAACAACACAAAGTTCGAGTGGTCGAAGCGTGTGAGAAGAGCTTTCAAGAGCCGAAAAAGAGACTTACCACGGCCCCGGTGCTTACCTTGCCGTACATCAAGAAAGACTTTGTGGTCTACTGTGACGCTTCAAAGCAAGGACTCGGTTGTGTGCTGATGCAGGAAGGGAAAGTTGTGGCTTATGCTTCCAGACAGTGAAGAAACATGAGGAGAACTACCCGACACACGACTTGGAGTCGGCGAAACGTTGTGCATGCGCTCAAAATGCGGGAGACACTACCCGATAGGGAACAAGTGTGAACTCGTTTTCCGACCACAAGAGCTCGAAGTACTTCTTTACACGGACCGAGCTGAACATGAGGCGAGACGGTGGTTAGAGCCGATCAAGGACTACGACGTCGAGATCAACTACCACCCGAGCAAAGCTAACGTCGTGGCGTATGCACCGAGCCGGAAAACATACCGCAACAACCTCATGATAAAGGAAGAGCAACCCGCTTTGCATGAAGAGCTAGAGAAGCCGAGGATCGAGATTGTGGATCAAAGCCAAGTCAACGTGATGCAAGTGACCTATGACCTGGAGGAGCGAATCCGTACGGCCCGGAAGGAGTGTGCGTAAATCAAAGTGCCTTGCGAGAGCTAATGAAGCGAGGGCAAAGCGAGAGGATTATCGGGTTGACGAACGAGGCACCGTGTGGTTGAAAGAACGGATCCGTGTACCACAAGACAAGACACTCCGAGATCGGATCATGAGAGAAGCTCACGACTCGAGGTACTCGATTCACCCGAGCAGCACCAAGATGTACGGAGATCCGAAGGTCGAATGCGGTGGAAGGATATGAAGAAGGACATAGCACACTACGTGGCCCGTTGCGACACCCGTAGCGAGTAAAGATTGAACATCGAAACCCGCTGGTTTGTTGAAGCCGTTGGATATCCCAGTGTGCAAGTGGGAGGACATCTCCATGGACTTTGTGGTGGGACTCCCTAGAACACCAAAAGGAAACGACTCAGTTTGGGTCATAGTGGACAGGCTGACTAAAGTAGCTCACTTTGTGCCGGTAAAGACCAGGTACGCAACCGAGAAGTTGGCGTAGCTTGTTTGTAGAACACATACTCGTGCTACACGGGGCACCCGTAAGTATTGTGTCGATCGAGGGTCACGGTTGTCTCCAAGTTTTGGCGCAGCTTCCACAAGCTTATGGGCACCACTCTCGCCTACGGCACGGCTTTTCACCCACGGACCGACGGGCGGACAGAGAGAGTCAACCAGGTCCTGGAGGACATGCTGCGAGCGTGTGCACTCACCTATGGTACGGATTGGGAGAGCAGTTTGCCGTTTGCGAGTTCTCGTACAACAACAGCTTTCAAGCAAGTCTCCGGATGGCACCCTTTGAGGCACTTTACGGTCGGAAGTGCAGGACCCCGCTAGCTTGGTCAGAGGTTGGAGAGCGAACTCTGTTTGGGCCAGCAATCATTGAGGAAGCAGAGGAGAAGGTTGAGAAAGTTCGTGAGAACCTGAAAGTCGCTCAAAGTCGTCAGAAGAGCTATGCCGACAAGAGAAGGAGAGAGTTGACCTTTGCAGTTGGCGACAGAGTGTACTTGAAAGTCTCACCGCTCCGAGGAACTAAGAGGTTCTTGGTGAAGGGAAAGCTTGCACCGAGGTACGTGGGACCGTACCTTATCACCCGTAAGGTTGGGAGTTTGGCCTACCAGCTTGCATTACCCGAGACAATGGCGAGGAGTTCACCCGGTGTTTCACGTGTCACGGTCGAAGAAGAGTGAGAAGGCGGTGGAGGCAAAGCAAGTGCCCATGGAGTTGCTTGACTTGCAAGACAACCTAGAGTATACGGAATATCCTGAGAAAATCTTGGACAGAGCTGTCAAGGAGACAAGGAGAACTACCATTCCCTTCTGTAAAGTGTTGTGGAGCAACCATACCGAGCGAGAGGCAACATGGGAGAAGGAAGCCGATCTCAGGAAGGAGTACCCTCACTTGTTCGCGGAGGAGGTCGAGGACTAAATCTCGAGGACGAGATTCTCGGTGGTGGGGGAGAATGTAACAACCCGGAATCTAGGTGTGTGAATTTTGCGAAATTTAAAACTTTTTGCTTGCATTTGGGTGCTATCAAATTTTTAGCCAAATTGCTAGCCTCTCACCAAATTCTCCACTAGTTTATCCTATTTATAAAACTTATAATTAAAATATGGTATAACAAGTGAGTTGGATTTTCTCTCGTTTTATTTGGAGATCTTTTGAGTGAAGTTTGAATTTGATTGGGATTCAAATTCAAACCCCTAGTTAAATCTTTAATCAAACCTTTTAGCTTTAAAAACCAAAGGGTAACTAGGAGCGGTGGGCCAATTTCTCTTCGTTGTTTCGCGGCCGGCCCAACCCGTAGCGCTAACGGCCCATTTGCGCCGCGCGGCCCAAACCGATCCCATCTCTATCACCGCCACGAGGGCCCCGCACGTCGGTCTCCTTTCTTCCCCTTTCTTTCCCTTACCTCGGCGCCTTGACCAAATCCGGCCCGGGCGGCCAAGCCGAGGCGACCGCGCCGCCGGTCCGGCCCGCGCGCCGGCCGCGCGGGGTGGCGCGCGGCCGAGCCGACCGGCCGGCGCGCATGCCAAGGCCGGCGTGTGCACGCGGACCCGTGGGCGACCGCGGGAAAAGGGAAAGGACGCCACCTGCCCTTCCCATGCGAATCCGAGGCGGGCCGGGGAACTCCACCGCGGGCGCCACCGCCCCGGGCGGCGGCGAGCCAAGGGTATCGGGGGAATTTCCTCCTCGAGGCCCCGCGGCGTGGATTCAAAAGGGGAGGGGGCAGTTCGAGTTGAAGGCAAGACCAACCACCCCCATTGGGGTTTTCCACCACCTGCGTTCGGCGGCGGGCTCGGGGAGGAAGAAGAAGGCGGGCGCGGCGCCGCGCCGCGCCGTTGGGGGGGAGAAGGCGGGCGGGTCGTGCCGCGCGTGCGCGGGACGGGGGCGGGGAGCCGAGGGGCCGGGGGGGCCGGGCGCCGGGAACGGCGGCGGGAACACGAACCGCGACGTCGAGCCGAGAGAGGAGCGCGACGACGGGGACACACTCGCATCGCCGGAACGCCTTCACGCGGAACATCAACGACAAGCCTTCGTCGGGCCGGCCACGACTACACCGACGCCCCACCGTGAGCACCGCGGCCATCCTCATCTCTTTCCCCCTCCCTTGCTTTCTTTCGTGTTGGCACCCTCAAGTATGGAGACGCATCGGCCGCGAGATGTTTTGCTGTGTGCGGCCTTCGTGCCGCATGACCGCCGTGCCGCGGCGGATGGGGGCTCTGGGCGGGCCGTGCCTCCGAGCTCCGCCGCCGCCGCGCGAAGAGCGATGCGGGCTCGGGTGGTGGAGGTGAACGAGGAGGCGTCGCGCCGCGGCTACCCCAAGCCGGCGGGCGAGCCCCTCTCGGTGCACGCGCGCCGTGCGTGGAAGGGTTGTTGAGCGCGCGCGGCCGTCCGCGCCGGACTATCCGTGCGGGGAGCCGAGCGGCGTCGTGGCGCGGCGCGCGCGCGCGCGAGCACCGTGCGGTCGCGCCGGCGAACGTGCCGGGCGTGCGTAACGTGGGGCGGTGTCGGGTGTCGTCCCGAGGGTTTTCTCGGAGAGAGGGTTTTGGGGGCCGCCGCGCCGTGGCGCGCGGCCGGCGGCGGCCGAGTACCGGCCCTGCGGGACGGCGCGCCGCTCGCCGCGCGCAAGACCACGGGGTTGAGCGCCCGCCGGCCGGCACACCCCGCAGCCGCGCCGTGGCGTGCACCCGGCCGGGAAACGTAGAGCCGGGGGGGGGGAGAGGCACCGAGCTCGACGCCGGCGGCGCACCGCGCGGTCGCGGCGCCGCCACGGCGTTTCGTCGAACACCTGTAGGGCATGGTATTGTTTCCTGAACGCCCTTTCTCTGGGAAGCGGGCCGCCGGCCGAAACTGGGCCGTGAGCCCATTAAAACCCTTTCCTTTCCTTGGCAGGCCGACGACCTGGTGCGGGAGCCAGTAGAGGGGCCGAATCCAGACTTTTGTAGTACGTTAGGTGGGCTTGACGCCTGTTGATGAGCTGGGCCGAAACCCAAAAACCAGTGGGATGGAGGCCGCTGGGCCGCCCACGGCCCGGCAACACTTCCGGCCTTGCTGCAGCCCGTTAACCCTGGGAGGCTGACGTCATGATGACGTCAGCAGTGTTTTTCTGAAAAACCTATTTCTCTTCTGTTTAAAAATTCCAGAAAATGATTTTGACCTTTAAAAATTAGTAATAAATTCTAGGGAGCTCCGAAAAATACAAAACTAATTTCTATAAATCCGTATTTGCAAAACCTTGCTGATTGTAGGTAGTTCGGGCTCTTTTGGATTTTCTAAGATGGATTTTATTTGGAGTTATTGCTTAGATGTGCACCGATATCTTATTTTCGCGTCGAATCTCGTGCCGCAGACCCGAGCTTCGACCAGGAGGACGTGGAGGACCCCGAGTACACTGCACCGGACAGCGACTGCTTCAACGGCACAGAAGGTGTCATGTCACTCCCAACCATATAGATCCCATGTTGATATTTAGCTGCTAGTGCTTTACTTTAATGCATTGTTCTGATGAATTGCATAACCTGTTTACTAGCCATGCCTTGATGTTTATTATATCCTGTTCCTTGTTCTACTACCTGCGGGACTAGCTACAGACCCCTAGCTAGTCCCTTACTTCAACTATCCATACTTTTGTTGTTTGATTATGGATGGTGCTCTGGGTTTGTGCTGAGATGTGGGTATCTCGGTGTGATTCTAGCGTGTGTTCTGGGTTGTGTACCCCCTTGCTGAGTTTTGGCGGGAGCGAGCCGCTGGTTACTTGTGAACGGCTGCCGAGGGAAGATGCGATCTGGCCTCTTACCCAAGGGTCGTGTCGTGTGGGATGGAGATGTTGAGTGCTCGCTCTCGGCCCCTTAAGGACCGATCGTCAGTTGACCTTGTTTCGAATGACTACTTTCGTACAGACCGCCCGCCTTGTATTGGGCGGGGGTGCGGGGGTGAGACTTGTAGTGGATAGCACCCCTCCCGTAGGAGGATCGGTGTGATCGTGTCGGGAGTGGTCTGGTCCCTCCTTAGTAGACTTTGCCCTGGCGAGGCCGGGGAAGGGTTCCACGGCTTCGAGGGACCTCTCGCGGGTAGTACGAGCTCGCCGCGGAGGCCGGGCCGAGGCTCGGAGATGCGAGAGGGTACTATCCACTTACTTGGGCTTCGGCCGTATGGTAGGGTCGGACACGGTGACGGCCGGTTCCGGACCTATTCGGGCGGGTCCGGTTGTACAACCTCCGCGAGTGTTAAACCTATAGCTATAGTCCGTGTCCACTGGTTATGGACAGTCTTTCGATCTCTCACCTGACTAGACACACTTCTCTTGTGCTTCTTCTCTCCCCCGAGTGTGTGTGAGCCTGGCTTCGGCCGTTGAGATGTGGGGATAGGAGCCGGTGGGCCCCACATCGCAGATGAGAGTTGGGTTCTGGATCGAGGTTGAGATCCGGTGCTTTGGTGTGGTGATCCTTGAGCGGGGTGTGGACCCCTGAGGTGTGGACCTCGGAAGCGGAAGCTTCCCCGAGGTGTGGACCTCCTTGCTTTATTCTGCTTACCTTGAATGTTGCCTTGTTGCTTTGCTTAAGCTTTCTACGGCCAAAGTAGGGATACCTCTTGCATAGTAGAATACACACCGCTTTTGCCTCTTTGTTGGGAAGTCGACATGACCTACCCGCTTATCGGGTAGACCACCGGTGACTCGACGCGAGCCGGACTACGACTTCGACAACGACGGGCCGGGTGGACCGAGCTCTTCCTACATTTGAGCCGCCTCGCGGATATGGAGTTTCCCGCGCTTTCATGGAGCCACCTTTGCTAGACGATTTATTTACGTTTTGATTCGATCTGATGGACTTGTACCGGCATGTGCCGAAGAGATGTACTACGATTAATGTAATAAAATAAATGATGTACTCTATTCATTGTTTTACCTTTTCCGTATGGATTTTGGAATCGGCGAGACGGGGGATTGCACGTGGTAGCCTCCCGGGACTACCACGGAGGTGCTAAGATTCGGGATTCCGTTCGCGGAAATCCGGGTCGTTTCGGTTCCCCACCGCGCTCCGGCCGGTGGCGGCGGCAACGACCCGACGGCGGTGGCGGCGACGGCGGCGGCTCCAACCACGGGGCCAACAGGAGAGGCTGGAGGTGGCGGCGGTCGCGGCGGCCGAGGCCACGCGAACAGCCACGCCTGCGGCGCCTCGCACGGCGGGTACGACACTCGCCGGAAGATTGAGGAGCTGCGGCGGGAAGAAGTCGACCACTGCCGCTGAGGGCGACGTCTTCCCCGCCTTCTCACCTCGACTTCGCAACCTCGCTCCTCCCCGACAAGTTCAAACCTTTGGGGATCACCAAGTACGACGCGAAGCAGGATCCTATCCAGTGGCTCCGATGCTATGCCCTCTCCATCGAGAACGGCGGCGGCAACGGCGACACCAAATGCCTCTACTTCCCCTTCTGTCTGGACCAAGCACCACTCACATGGCTCGAGTCGCTGGACAAGCACTCGATCGACAAGTGGGACCAGCTGAAGGAGCAGTTCACGAGTAACTTCGCGGGCGCCATGGGCCGTTCGGGTACTCGCATGGACACGGCCATGATCAAGCAGGAACAGGGCGAGACCCTCCGCAAGTACATGCGCCGCTTCTTCGACAAGCGCGCTACCGTCGTCGACGTCACCGACAAGGAGGTCATCGACCTTTTCCAGGACGGCCTCTACCATCGCCGCACCTTCGAGGACTTCGGTCGTCGCCGCCCCAGGTCCATCCCCCACCTCAAGGACATGATCACGTCCTGGGCGGATGAAGAGGACAAGGCCAACGCCAAGTACGACGCCATCCGCGGCAAGTCCAAGCGAGCAACCGTGGCGGCGGCAGTGGCAGCAATGCAAACCAAGGCGGCCGCAACAACAACAACAACAACAGTAACTACTCAGGTCCCAACCGCAAGCGCAAGCCAGACAACACCGTAGCAGCTATCCAGCGCCCTGCGAAAGGGAACTCGAAGAAGAACTCTGGCGGGTTCAAAGACCTGCTAAAGGAGAAGTGCCCGTGGCATCCAAACGGCAACCACACTACCGAGCAGTGCTACCAGCTCAGGCATGCACTCAAGGATACGCCGGAGCCACCGCACCCTCACGACCAAAAGGGCAAGAAGAAGGACGGCGACAACAACAACTTTCAAGAACCCGAGAAGACCGTCAACGTCCTCTTCGGCGGACTGCCCAGCAGGCGGGAGCAGAAGGCTACCCGTCGTGAAGTGATGTCCATTGAGCCAGCGGTTCCGACCCCTCTCAGGTGGTCGGAGGTACCCATCACCTTCTCCCGCGCGGACCAATGGACCAGCTTCTCCGAACCAGGACGGTTCCCCCTCGTCCTGAAGCCAACGGTGGCGGGCTCCAAGCTCAACAAGGTGCTCATCGACGGTGGAAGCGGGCTCAACGTCCTCTTCACCAAAACCTTGAAGAAAATGAAGCTCGACGTCACCCCCATGCTCACCAAGAGCAGCACGCCCTTCTACGGCATCGTCCCAAGCAACGCGGCTATCCCACTGGGCTCAGTGGTGCACGCCGCTTACCTTCGGGCGTCTCGGGACAACTACCGCACCGAGTACATCAAATTCGAGGTCGCGGATTTCGAGACCTCTTACCACGCCATCCTCGGCAGACCGGCCATCGCCAAGTTCATGGCGGTGCCCCACTACACCTACTTGGTACTCAAGATGCCAAGTCCAGCCGGTGTACTCTCCCTCCAAGGGGACTTGAAGATCTCCCACGACTGCGACACAGAGGCCGTGGTGATCGCTTCCATGAACCAAGTACCCAACGCGATGATGGAGGTCTACGCCGCGTCGAAGAAGCTTGCCACAAGCGAACTCGACATCCCAGAGAAGTCTGACAAGCGCCAACAAGCCTCGCCCACCTGAGGAGGTACTCGTCAGGACGATCGACCTCGGAACGGGCGACCCCAAGCAAGACCGCCACCATCGGGGGCCGGCCTCGACCCCAAATAGGAAGACGCGCTCATCGGCTTTCTCGGGCTAACCGCGACATCTTCGCGTAGAAGCCGGCCGGACATGCCGGGAGTGCCCGGGGAGCCGATTGAGCACCGCCTTAACGTCGACCCAAAGGCCACCCCCTAAGCGACAACACCTCCGACGTTTCGCCGACGACGGACGGGACGCCATCAAGAAGGAGCTCGCCAAGCTACGCGCGCCGGGCTTCATCGAGAGAAGTCTTCCATCTCGAGTGGCTCGCCAACCCCGTCCTCGTCCGCAAGAAGAACTCGAACGAGTGGAGGATGTGCGTCGACTACACCGACCTCAACAAGCACGCGCCCCAAGGACCCCTTCGGGTTGCCGCGGATTGATCAAGTCATCGACTCCACGGCGAGCCGCGACACCGCCTTCGCTTCCTCGATCGCTACTCCGGGTACCACCGTATCGCAATCAAGGAGGAAGACCAGGAAAAGACCGCGTTCATCACCCCGTTTGGCGCGTGCGCTACACGACCATGTCATTCGGGTTGAAGAACGCCGGCGCTACCTACCAACGGGCCATCCAGGCCTGCTTCAAGCGGCAACTCAACAAGAACGTCGAGGCTTACGTGGATGACGTGGTTGTCAAAACTAGGGACTCCAGTACCCTCATCCACGACCTTGAAGAGACCTTCGCATCGCTACGCGAGTACCGCTGGAAGCTCAACCCGAACAAGTGCGTCATCGGCGTTCCTTCGGGCAAACTACTCGGCTTCATCATCAGCCAGCGCGGCATCGAAGCCAACCCCGAGAAGATCTCCGCCATCACCAGCATGAAAGCTCCCACGAGCATCAAAGACGTCCAGAAGCTGACGGGGTGCATGGCCGCACTGAACAGATTCATGTCGAGGCTAGGAGAACGGGGCCTCCCCTTCTTCAAACTACTCAAGCATCACGAGAAGTTCGTGTGGACTCCAGAGGCGGATCAAGCCCTTGCCCAGCTCAAGGATTTCCTATCAAAGCCTCCAATCCTCACGGCTCCCCACAAGGGCGAGCGCCTTTGCTCTACCTAGCCGCGACTACTCACGTGGTCGCATCGCCATCGTTGTCGAGCGGCAAGAAGACGGCCACGCCTACCCGGTCCCGGCGCCCCCGTCTACTTCGTCGGCCGAGGTTCTATCGAGTCCAAGGCTCGCTACCAGCCCGTGCGAGAGCTCCCGTACGCTCTACTCATCACCTCGCGGAAGCTACAACACTACTTCCGGGGAGTACTCGGTCTCCGTCGTCACCGACTACCCGCTCGGCGACATCCCGAGGAACCAAGACGCCACCGGAAGAATCTCCAAGTGGGCCGTCGAGCTCGGCGCCCTCACCATCGACTTCAAGCCACGCACGGCCATCAAGTCGCAAGCACTAGTCGACTTCATGGCGCAGTGGCGGGAGAACCGCCTACCTACTCCCACCGTGCGACCGCAGCATTGGGTGATGTACTTTGACGGCTCACTCAACCTCGAGGGCGCAAGCGCGAGGGGTACTCCCGATCTCTCCAACAAGCGAACAACTCAAGTACGTCCTGAGATCTTCCGGAAGGTCTCAAACAACGAAGCCGAGTACGAAGCCCTCCTACACGGGCTCCGCCTCGCGACTTCACTTGGCATCAAGCGGCTACTAGTCTACGGCGACTGCGGTGGTCATCAACCAAGTCAACAAGTCCCGGGACCGCGACAAGGAGAACATGGACGCCTACCGCCTAGAAGTCCGCAAGCTCGAGAACAAATTCTATGGTCTCGAGTTCCATCACATCGTCCGCGACAACAATGTTGCGGCGGACGTCCTTTCGAAGCTTGGATCCACCCGCGCTCAAGTACCCGCGGGCATATTCGTCCATGAGCTTCACGCGCCATCCATCCCGGAGCCGGCGCCACCAACCACTGCCCCAGCCCATCCACCAGTGGGCGCAGAGGTCATGATGATCGACGTGGACCGGAGGCAACCCTTCATCGACTACCTCGGCGAGCGAAAGGTCCCCTCCGACAAAAACGCAGCCGAACAACTCGTCCGCCGCGCCAAGTCCTACGTCCTCGTCGGAGACAAGCTTTACAAGCGGGCGCATCTTCTAGGAGTACTCATGAAGTGCGTCCCTCGGGAAGAAGGCAAGGACATCTCGGAGGAGATCCACAAGGGCATCCGCGGCAATCATGCGTCCTCACGCACGGCCGGTCGCCAAGGCCTTGCGGCGAGCTTTTCTACCGGCCCCGCCACAGGCCGGGCGACGCCGAAGAACTCGTCGAAGGTCAAGCCGGTCACATGCCCCAAGGGCGATAGAGTACTCGACTTCCCGGATAAACTCGTGCACCGCTACGGACTACCCCACCGCATCATCACGGACACCGGGGTCCAACTTCAACAACCACCGCTTCCGGGAGTACCGCGAGAACGAGCGGAATCGACGTCCGATACGTCTCGGCGCCCATCCACGGGCCAACGGACAAGTCGAGCGCGCCAACGGGATGGTGCTCGACGCCCTCAAGAAGCGGCTACACGACGCCGCTAACTCCAAAGGGGGCAAGTGGATCAAGGAACTACCCAACGCACTGCGGGGGCCGCGGACTCAACCATCCAAGCCAACGGGGCAATCCCCCTACTTCCTCGGTCTACGGCTGCGAAGCCATCCTCCCCGCCGACGTCATATGGAACTCGCCGGCGGTGGAGCACTACGACGAAGGCGTCTCGGAAGACGACGAGACGAGTTGACATCGACGGCCTCGAAGAAGCTCGGCCGCACCGCCCTCGTCCAATCGGCAAGGTACCCGGAGGGTATCCGACGCTACCATGATCGCAACGTCAAGGAACGCTCCTTCAACGTTGGAGATCTCGTCCTCCCGCCGTATCCCGAAACACGGAAGGACTCCACAAGCTCGGCTCCCCCGGGAAGGCCCCTTCACCGTGGCAAAAGTGACCGGCCGGGCTCCTACCGCCTCCAAACACTTGAAGGCGAAGACGTCAACAACTCGTGGAACGTCGACCAACTCGTCGATTCTACGCCTAGTCTACACGACTACTCCGGGTTCAAGTCCAATCGACTACATCAACACCCCTCGCCACAAGCGACCCTCGAGGTCCCGGCTCCCGCTCTCCGGACTACTCTTCTCCGGGGGTCCGGCCCCGTGCGGCTACCTACGGACCATGGGCTGTGACGAGCGTCAAGGACTCTAGCGACGGTCTACCAAGAGACCACACTCCAAGATCCAGCCTGCGCGGCTACTTACGGATCTGCGATCCAGCCTACACGGCTACCTACGGATCACTTGCTGTAAGCGGCTACCCGCTCCAGCGCCACTTAGCTGTAAGCGGCCTCCGGGTCCAGGCGACTACTTTGTAACTACGGCCCTGGCCACCCCGGTGTACTTCTTCAGTAATAAAGATTGATCGTTCATCAACTTGTTTACTGCCTACTCCCTACGACGGGACTACTGAAGTCGAGTATCACTACTCGCACCTACTCCACGATGGGCGCTCCGCACTCTGAGATCGCGACTACGAGTACTCATTGCTGGAAAATTTCATTTCATTGATACTTGAACAATTCATTACAATTGTATTCCCCGTACAACTATGGCTACTAGCTACCTATTACGGGGCTCCTGGAGGTTCGGCTTCTCGGCTACCGCTCCGCGATGGGAGCCATCTCGCTCCAAGCGGCTTCGCGTCTTGCTCATCCGAGCGGTTGGCGGCTACCCCCGCGGCGACCACCTCCACCGGAGCTTTCGGGAAGTACGACTTCATGAAGGCCAAGACTTGTCTTGGGATCGACTTGGCCATATGCTTGACGTAGGCGGCCAGCCGGCTTGGAGCTTCACGGAGTCGATCCACCAGAGGAGCGATCTTGGGGCCGCCCGGGTGCGGCACCAGGAGCCTCGCGATCGGGAGAGCGGCTTCTTCAAGATCCTTCGGTGGGGCCCGCGCCGCCCTCGCAATCTTCATTCAACTTCGCAAAGATTTGTAGCGATTGACGAGATCTCCGTCGAGGCAATCCGCGCCTCCATGTGCTTCTCGCACTCGAAGGCGAGTTCCTTGTAGTCGAGCTCGAGTACCTGGCGGGCTTCTTGCTCCCGGTAGAAGAGGTTCTTCATGCTCACCTCCGAGGCCTTCAGCTGCTCCACCTAGCCCTCAAGCTCTGCAACACAGCAACGCAACAATGGGTCAGACGCTTCACGGCTTTCAACAAGTACTCGACAAGTCGAAGGATGTACCTTTATTCTTGTTGCGGAGGCCCTTGTTCTTCTGCAACAAGTCGTCGCCTTTCGCCTGCAGCTCCATGACGTCATTGTGGTACTTGGCGAAGGCGGCGTCGAGCTTTGATTGCATGGCGGCCGCGTGTTTCCACGACTTCACGAGTTGCTCCTCCAGGGCCTCGGCTCGGAGCACGGTGTCGCCGTAACCCTGCAGCAGTTCGACTTCTCGCGGGATCGCTCCGCGACATCCTGCACAAGACAACTCAAGTCAAGAAGGGTACTCAACGGCAAAGGATTGACTACTCGGGAGGCTACGGCTACGTACCTTCATCCATTGCTCGGCTTGACGGATCGCCTCCAGGTGCTTGGCTACCGTCGCCGGCTCGACGAGATCGTCAGCCAGAAGTTCTATCCCGCCGCGGCTACTCGAGGTAGCCTCCGTCATCGGCGCAGAGCAGATGGGCTCCGCGTCTTGGATCTCAGGGGAGAGGATAGCCACCTCCAGAGCAATCTCTGGCGACGTGGTGACCGCCTCTCCCCCGGCGGACTTCTTGACGACTTCCCCCATGGGCTCGGGGGCTCCTCCTGCAGCCTCTGGGGCCTCTGGTGCCAACTCCTGCATTGGCACCCCCGCAGGGATGTCACCACCTTCAGCGCCTGCCAACAAACGACAAGTGCATTAGCGCCTACGACTACTCTTCCTGGAGCTCCGCAGCTTCACGCAGGGTACTCACCTTCGACTACGACCGCCTCCGGCAGCGGCGCTTCGGTAGCCGGGGGCTCAGTCGCGGCTTGGGCATCGGGAGCGGCCTCCTCGACGGGCGGCGCGACTTCTTCCGCCACCGCTGATGAGGGCTCGTCCCCATCCCAGCTCAGATCTGTGGATTTTCTGCAGAAATATTCACAGAGGGTCGTCAGACAAAGATCGACTACTGCAGCAAGTACTACTCGTGAGGATATGGTACTTACAAATTCGACCGGACGATGGTCACGGCCGGAGCACCGAGGATGCTGGCAATGTCAACCAGTCCACCCTCGGCGGGCGTCTCCTCCTCCGCCCCTGCGTCTACTGCCTCCTCCATGGCGGCGGCGGCCGGCGCAGACGTCTCCTGCACTCCTGAGGCCACCACCTCTCCAGCGGCGGCGGCCACGGGTCCCTCTCGCTCTCTTCGGGAGCGGGGGCCGGCGCTCCGGTTGCGCCGTGAAGTTCTTCAACGGTGGGGGCTGGACTACGACCTCCAGCCGGTTCCCCCACCGGGTCCCACACGCCCTCGTCGCCCTCTTCAACGGGCTCCGTTGGCGGCACCTACCGCACACAAGGGAGACTACTCGTCAGCAATGTACTCGAACAACGGGTACTCGACTACTCTGCTCAAGACGACTTACCTCCTGAGGCGTGGTCTCCGAGACCTTTAGCTTCTTCGTCACCCGCTTCCTCGCGGGGTTGCGCGGCTTCCGCGGCGGCGCGGCAAGGCCGGCCTCCCCGTGCTAGCGGAGGGTCTTGAACCAGTGGCACATGAGGTAAGCCCGGGCGGCTAAACCTCGACCGCAGCTGGAAGCGGTCCTGCAGCGTCTCTTCGTCTTCGTCGTCGGAGGAGGAGGAATCTTCCACGACGACGATCTCGTCGCCTTCACCGACTTCGCGGCGCTCCTTCACCTTCCCCTCCACCGGGATCTCGATCCCGCTCGGTGGCGGCTGCGGCTCGGAGACGAACCGCTTCACATCATCCTGCGCAAGGACAAAAGACGTCAGCAACTCTACTACAAGTACTCACTACTCGACGAGGCGAGTACGACTACTCACCTCCTTGGGCGGGCGCGCGGCGGAGTACTCCTCGACTGGGCACGCCGTGTATGGCGGCATGTCCTTGAAGATCCGCGACAACCTCTCGACGATGTCGTTGTCGTCCAGCTCGCCCCCCGGCATCCGCGACGTGTCGTCGTCGCCGGTGTACTCGAAGCCCAGGGTCTCCCGAGCCATCAGCGGCTGGATCCTGCGCTTCATGAAACTGAAGGCCACGTGCTCGGCCCTCAGTCCCGCCTCCCTGAGCACCTTGATGCGTGCTAGCAGCTCGGGGAGCTGGATCCCTTCTTGCATGGTGGGCTCCGTGTTCCACCAATCACGGTGCCTGGGCTGCCGTCCGCTCGGCTTCGGCAGGCCAGGGTCGTGGTTCGTGATGTAGAACCATCTGGTCTTCCCGGTCCGTGTTGGAGTCCACGAGCTTGTACGCCGTGTACGCTCCGCGGTGTCCTCCCTCGGTCCGGATGCCGTCCCCTCCGACTACTCGGGTTGGAGGCACGGGCCGCGGCTTGACGCGGAAGAACTTCCGAAGAGCACCCGGTGCGGCTTGATTCCCGAGGAAGGCTTCGCGGATGTGGACGAAGACCGACGTGTGGAAGATGCCGTTGGGGTTCGAGGTTCGGGTACTCGATCCCGTAGTACCCGAGCAGCCCCCTTGAAGAAGTCGGCGGCTGGGAGCGCAAGACCGCGCTCCACGAACCGCGAGAACATCGGGATCTCGTCTTCGGCCTTCTCCATCGGATACGGATCTCCTGCGGCGGATCTCCACATGTCGACTTCCTTCTCCCTGATGAACCCACTGTTCAGCAGGGTCAGCAGGTCCTCCGTCTTCACCTTCGATTTCTTCCACTCGCGGCTCGGATCAGCGCGCGGTGGAGACATGGGCGGCGCCGCTCCGGTGGCAGCCGCGGCGGCCTCTGCACGGCTCCTCTTCTTCCCGGCGGCCTTGGACGTCTTGGACGGCGACGGCTTCATCCTCCAAGTGCAAGGCGTCTTCACTCGCATCCGCTCGGGGGCTACCCTAAAGGTCTCGGGTGGCGATGCGCTCGGATCTACTACGGCAGCAGCAGGCGCTGGGAGTGGATTTGCTTCAAGATTCAAATGGAATGATCGCGGCTAGAATGGGTGAAAACCCTAAGGGTTTTGGCTTCTATTTATAAGCCAAAACGGCTCCGTAACGGCGGCCGGATAAGTCCACGCGCGGCGACTCGCCGGCCGCGCGTGACTCTTCGTATTCTACTAGTCGACGCGCCTCACCTCGGGGGCTCGGCTACTTCTACTCGACTACCTGGGAAGCGGCTAGTCTCAAGAGCATCTCAGGACACATTCTCCAAGAAGACCCTTCAATTCGAGAGGAAGTACTCGACTCAAGGCTCGGGGGCTCCGTGCCACGTGTCCTTCGGTTTTTTCTCTCCGGATTTTTCGGGATTTTCTTGCCAAGACTTCAGATGGACCCTCAGCCAGAGCCCACGGCTCGAGACTCGAGGGCTACTCCATGTGGAGTGCGGTTTTGCAAATCGCACCTCCATGACAGCTCCAGCTTCAAGACAAGACAGGCATTTTTTGAAGACCTTCGAAGGCAGTTTTCAAGGACGCTTGGGACTACTCGAGAAGACTTCAAGATTGCTCAAACATCAGACGGAGTACATTCCGGCCCCGGGATGCTTCGACTACTCTTGAGGACTTTTGACTTGTAGCACTCGGGGACGCTTGAGGACTACTCGTTAAAGACGTCAAGACTACTTGAAGCTATCCTTCTCGACTACAAAGTACTCGGGGGGCTTGTCGTATGGACCTCCCCGGGCCCACTACCTCGGTGGGTACCAGGACCGACTACTCGGTGGGCCCCTGGGACTACCGGCTTGCGCTACACGGCACCCGAAGGCGTGGAGCACAAGGACTACACGGGAGTAGTACTCGGTTAGGGAGCCGTACATGTTCCGCACCGTATAGAGGACTCCTAGACGTACTCGACTAGTACTCTCTCCCTACTCCGACTTGTAACCCCGCCTCCCGGACTATATAAGGCGAGGCGGGGGACCGATCCCCTCATCCAATCTCCTCTCATACAACTCACGGCGCACCATTGCACCATCTTGTAATCGTGCCCTATCAATCCGTAGCTACGCAGATACAAGACGTAGGGTATTACGCACCTCGCGTCCCGAACTCGTCTAAATTGTGTGCCACGTGTCTCTTCCTTCGAGTTACCGATCTCGGCGAGTCACAATCATCTACTTCGGGTACTCCCCGTAGTAGGTTGCCGGTCTAAAACACCGACAGCGCTGATTCATGGTCAATGACTCTTTTCCCCACATGATTTCGGCCGCAGCTACGTCCTGGTCATCATCAGAATCCTCCATTTGGTCGGCTTTTTCCAGGAACTGATTGTAGATACCTGCCACGTCGTGCTGTTTGCCGAACCTGGCATCTTTCTTGAAACCGTAGGCTTGGTTGCTCATCAACGACAGCTTTTGGGACAGTTGACCCAGGTTGTCGAATTCCATGCCGAACAGCTTTTCACGCACGGCCGGCAGCATCCCGGCAACGGCCATGTCGGCCAACTGGTCATCCGGCAGATTTAGCGAAAAATGCATGCCCTTGACTTCCCTGAACCTTCTGAGGAACTCCAAGGGCGTCTCACTGTGCCTCTGCTTCAGGGTAGCGAGGTCGATCAGCTTCTTTTCCGAGCTGCCGCTGAAATAGTGGGTGTGAAATTTCCGTTCCAGCTCCTTCCATGTGCTAACTGATTGAGGGGGCAAAGATGAAAACCATTGGAACGCCGCACCCGTCAGTGACGCGGGGAAGTATCTGACTCTGAACGCTTCTTCAGATGAGCACTCTCCAAGCTGCATCAGGTAGCGAGCAATATGCTCCACCGTGCTTGTGTCATCCTACCCGGAAAACTTTGTAAATTCCGTCGGAGGCTTTACCCTTGGCGGCAGCATCACGTTGTAATACCACTCCGGGAACGGAGGCGTGTAGGTAGGTCCTTGCATTTTTGGTTTGAGGCCGAATTGATTCTGCATCAAGTCGGCCATCTTCTGCGCCAGGATATCATCCTCCTGTGCGCCCGTAGCTAGTCCGTAACCCGGATTCGGGAGAGCATCGATGGCTCCGTAGTTCCCCACCTCGTGGTAGCCTCCGCCGTACAAATTCCTCTCGCCGCTCGTTGTCGGGCCGGGGCAATCCTGTAGCCGGAAGCAAGCGGGGCTCCAGGCGAGCCGAACGCCAGCTCTCCGTACGTGGGCTGGTACGGGTTCGGCTGTTGCACAGGTTGACCCACGCCGCCCGCGGTGGTGGCCGGATCGGTCGCCCTCCCGCGGCCGCGCAGGGGGGGCCGAACCGGCCGACCTCCCGCACCTTGTGGAGGAGGCCGGAAGGCTTGGCTCCCAACGCTGCCGCGGGGAGGAGGCCGGACTGGCTGGCTCTGTAATGGCGGTTGAGAACCGGACCGACCCATCTCCACAGTGCCTCCTTGAAAGGGTGTTTTGTTGAACACCTGCTCCATGCCTGGACCGAAGACAGCCACCATCATTTGTTTGAACGCACCTAGGAAAGCTCTATGGTGCCTGCTTAAGACGTGGTCTGCGGTATCTCGGAACGCTTGCATGCATTCCTCCCTCTCCTGTTGGGTTGTAGCGTCACTCTCTCCTGGTAAAAAACACCCTGGGCATCTCATTTTTCAAGTATGGGACGCCGCTTCTGTTCTTCTTGAATGGCAGCAAGAACTTTTGTTGGAATTGATCCACGGCATCCTGTAGCTGTTGCCGCTGTTCCGGAGAGAGGTCTTCAATGTTGACATCCATGATATCCCCGATGTCAGGCATCTTGGTTTTCGGCTGTGGTCCCACTGGGCGTGCCAAAAAGTGTGTTGACGCAAAATCCGCACCTAGCGCCAAGCACACAGCAAACCGAACAAGCTGGCTTCACACGTGAAGAGATCACAAGACGTGCCAGTCAATTTTCTCCTGAAAAAATTGACAAAAGACAAAGTAGTTAAATCTCAAAGCTTGGAACTTGCCGGGTGGTAACAAACAGTTCCATATTTACGGCTATAGAGCCAGATTAGATGACATATAGCTATAGAAAGCTATCTGCCAGCAAACTGAAACCATTCGGCTATAGAGAGTTGCTCCCTTTACCTTGCAAATCTGATTGCAATAATTGAGGTGCGAGAAGAGGAAGTTCTCGCATCAACCCTAAACGGCTAAACGGATATAGGTTGTGTAGACGAGACCCTAGTGTACAAAGTGTTCCCGAGTTGTGCTGAGAGAATGGGTTGAGATCTATATGAAGTGGATTCTTGCTTTGCTTTGCTGCCGCGGCATAGGAAACCTGAGTCTTTACCTTGTCATTTTTCTTACCCTTTAGAGTTATAGGCCACTTAAAGTTGCATACAGTTGGCGACGTGGACCTATCCCATTCCTTGGGGATAGATTTTAGGTGTGCAGGGTACGAGTCCGACTACGACAACAACACTGATGGGTGGTACGACTGAGGGAGACGTCGCTGCACTCAAGGATGCGTGTGGGTGAGAAGAATAAAAGATGGAGCCACTTTTGGGATGCTAGCTACTGCTGCGTACACTTTTCACTCTGATTCAGCCAAGAGACTTGTAATGTTGTTGTAATAAATTAAATACTCATATTTGTGTGGTTCGATGTATGGCTGCGATATAGTGTCTATGATGAGTTCTGAATGCGATAGCGACTGATCCAGGAACTATTGCAAGAGTACAGAGATTCAGATTTTCCTCATCAAAAATCTGGGTGGGTATTCCCACTTTTTAAGAAAAATGTTCAACAAAATAAAAAGAAATTGAGTCGCCTAATGTAGATTCATCGACAGAGACAGGACAGATACGGACTCGTGGGAAAGTGAGTGTCATCTAATGTCGTATTTGGAAGGTTTCTAGCTTAGATAACATAAAATATTGTCCAATATAAACTATACGGTTTCTAGCTCAGATAACAGAAAATATTGTCCAGTATAAACTATACATATATGCATTCTTGAGATATACATATTTATTTGAGAGAAATGTTGGGTATTGCTTGGAATACATAGGCATCCATTAGCTCTGCCCCTGGTGCCATGGCGTGCTAATAAGTGATGGCGATGTACGTTCGCAACAAATCACTTTTAAGCAGATATACGAAACTCACGAACAGCACGGGATTAGGACTTACATGGAGAAAAATATAAGCTGATATCCTTCAAACAAATATAAACAAAAACTTGCCTCCACATTAAGTCGAATGGAGATGAGCATTCCAGAGGAGGTCAATTAAGGAGTTGACTGGAAATACCCGGTCTTTACCATGTGCTACTATTCCAAATCTCACCTAGGGAGGAACAAGGTAGAGGTTGAAGGTGAATCTGCCACGCAGGTCCCACACACCAATGGTAGGGGATAGTAGCACACGGTAAAGATTGGGGTCTTTTGGTCCTTTCTCGTGGCTCATCCACACTGGAGGGAGGAGGTGGCGTGCCACGTCAGTGAAAGTGGCAAATACGTTGTCTTGGAATCTGCACGTGGCAAAAATGTAGAAGTCAATTCTAAAAGTCATATCTCAAGGAGTGGTCTTTCTTACGGTGGTAAATAATTAAATATCCCCTCGCCGTCTCGGTACATTGTCATGAACTTTGGCTCCTGCATAGGACCATAGCAGATGAGCACATGCAAAACCTGACACATGAAGTGGCAACTGAACCAACTGCATCCATGGCAAGCTTCCTTTGTTCTTTGTTATTCCCTCTTTTCAACCAAGCTTGTCTGTGTTCTTGCTGACCCTTACCCCTGCCCCTCTACAAAATATAATATTTGACACATCATAAATCAAGAGACGGAGTACCTTAGTTGGTGGCTGGTACCGATTTGTTCAGAAAGAAAAAATACCACAACCTGATGAGTGGTTTGGTGCTGATTTCGTTTTGAGAGAAATGCACAGCTGCTGATAAGCCAAACAAACATGACGAAAGTGAAGAATTGTGAGTTGATTGGCACTTTATTATGGTACAAATAAACCTCTGCACAGGGACTTTACCCATCTGGTTCTCGAAGCTCCTTCATCCATGCAAAGTTTCTCCAGCAACAGCACTGCACTCTTGCAGCCTCTCACACGGTCCAGTGGTACATGTATTGTATCAATATTCCACACATGGGAGAAAAAACAGTTTTTTTTTCAAACAATGCAAATGCCAGCCTGGTGCCCTGTATTCCTTTTCTCAAGGCCTGCTGGATGGTTCAGGACTTCAGGTCCATCAAACCGGACACCAATGAAATTATTTGGTTTAAAGCAGCACCAAGTCACCGTCTTTATAAATCCAAGCATCAGTAAGGTAGTAAAATTATCCTTGGCATCCTTCAAGCCACCAGGGCCAAATGTGGCACAAAAATTATCCGCCCACAAAAGTGCAGAAGTTAATGCTACCTGCAATCAAACTGAAGTGCTTCTACAGTTCCACTGACCAGCCCTCTTTGCACCCGAGGGCCTATATTACACCAGTTAATGCACAATCAGGAATTCAAAATGCAAGGAGAGGATATGAATGCACACTTCCATAAAGACTAAAAACCCCTAAATGCATCTAAATTAAACACTAATCAATAAAACATCCCCATATGAGGATACATCCAGGTTACATGCAAAATGATTTATCTTTACTACAGTATGAACCACCAGGTAGACCACAACTGCTGGCGTGTTCTCGTTGACATCAAAACATCCAGCAGAGGGACAAGGTAGTAGCTGGGGGCCATCTCCAAGCAATGGTGAACCTGATAAGAACAATGAGAGATTTCTCAGATCATGCAAAAAGCTAAACAAAAGGAGAATAACCATAAAGATAAAACATATTCCGATACAACATTAAAGATAAGTTTAAAAGCCAATATTAAAGTTGGTGATCTCATGCTTGTTTGCATACGAATATTATCACACCAAACTTGAGCACAAAGGGAGTCGAGAAGTTCGAGTTATACAAAATTCTGGGCTCTATGCTTACACAGTAGTTGAATTATTACAATTCTAGCAAGAGAAAACTTTGAAACAAATATTGGAGTATACAATTACTAAGTTGTATGCTTCCGTGGATGGAGGCAAACTAAAAACTGAGCACTCCTACATTACCCTCCCAAAAAACTTTGGGCCACAGCTGGTTCTAAAAAACAGAACATATCTGACAGATTGCTATTGCAAGAACAAGCCAGAAACTTGAGTCCCAGAGGTACTCATCCAATGACTATTTGATTCCAAAACAAAACCTTTGTATCTCATCTTTAAGATTAAAGTTTTACACTTTTACCTTATAGCTTTAAATGAATCAGTAATAACTCGAAGACACCTAGTACAATTTTCACATAACGAAGGCATACACATACAGTTTTAAGGCATGGTACCAGTAATGTATGTACCTGCCTCGAGAATGTTCTAAATTTGAATTTGGGAACTGATATTAATAGTATGTAATTTTGAGAGCTACTTTATCAATGAGCACAAAAGATTCTCATCAGACTGCAGTTACTTGAATTAAGAACATCACTCAACAATGTCATTTAGAAACTTTTCAAGCAGCTGATGTGATTTTTTCTCCTTTTTCTGCTAATTATCAGATGCTGTTTCGGGGACAAGTTCTTCCAAGATTATGGTTCCCAATTAATTTCAACCTGAATTCAATGGTGAGAACTAGTCAATCATGCATTGCAATTCAATCTTTAAGTAAATAATCTAACACTCATGTTAAAACTACCCAAAATTATCTTCAAAATAATCATGGGATACTGCATCATAAATTGTAATTTAATTTAACACTGATTTACTAACAACTCAAAAAGCATAAGAAATGCAAAACCATGATTTAGAAGGAAAAAAGTTCCAAATAGAAATCTTAAAACTCCAAAGAGACTATGGTTTTGACAATACAATGGTTTTTAAAACAAGAAACTTTGTTGAATACAAACACCCATCAGCTTTCAAAATAATTATTATTTTGGAAAACCTTAGTATTTGTCCAATGACATGGTTGATCTACTGAGATAGGGAAGGTAGCAGATGGGATCTCACCCTCACGCTGAAGGCTCTAAGATTAATCATCTACTTCTTTGATTAAAATGGATGGTGTGCATGTGCATATTATATAGCCAGCCATCTAACAGAAATCTTCTGGAACGAAAAACTTCATGGCCAATGGTGGCAACTATAATTGTGCAATGTGCAACAACAATGTGGAGGAAACTGCCTACCACCTATTCTTCACATGCATCTTCAGTTCAGCCTGCTAGAGTAAAATTGGCCTACAATGGCACCTCAACCTTCCATTCTATAGGATGTTAAAGATTGCAAAAGACATGTTCCAAAACCCTTTCTTCATGGAGATCTTTATTCATGTTTGCATGACCAGGGATCAAGCTCAACCCCATTAGTTCCAGACTTCTGGTTAAAATATAGAACTGCTGACTTCAGCCTTATTTATCAGAAATGAATGATCAAATAAAAGATGTTTATGGCATTAGAAGCTGTAATAACCATATAACAAGACTACACATGCTGTTGACTTACTAGAACATCCAGGTTTATATATTCCTGGCATGAACCCATGACATGTGATTTTAACAAAGTGTTGACCTATCAAGTATAGGTGGCCATATGGCCCGCGATCCGTGGCCCGGCCCATGGCCCGTAAAAACGGCCCGGTAGCTGGGCCGGCCCGATCCGCACTTTGCGGGCCACGGGCGGCCCGGTCCGGTGGCCGGGCGGGTCATGGGCCGCTACCTCGGCCCGCAGACCGAATGTGGCCCGGTCCGTTGGCCCGCGAGGCCCGGTGGTGAAATTAATAGAAGCAGCCCAGCAGTAATGGCCACAGCCCACAGTCCAGCCTATCCTCTATCATTCTAAAAAAACCCTATCCTCTATCCTCTCGACTCTCGTCCCCGCGCCGCGCCGCACTCGCGCTCCCTCCCCCGGCGTCGCCGCGCGCCGCCCTCGTCCCCCGGCGTGCTGCCCCGTCCCCGGCGCGCTCCCTCCCCGACGTCCCCTCTCGCCGCACGCCCCCGTCCCGATTCGGCGCCGCGGGGCGGCGGGAGGCGGCCGCCGCGGCGTGCCGCGGCGGCGGGGAGGCGGCCAGCGCGGCGGGGCGGAGGCGGTGTGCGGCGGCGGCGAGAGGCGGCCGGCGCGGCGGGGCGGAGGCGATGTGCGGCGGCGGCGGGAGGCGGCCGGCGCGGCGGGCGGAGGCGCGTGTGCGGCGGCGGCGGGAGGCGGCCGGCGCGGCGGCGCGGGGGAGCGGCAACGCCGACGTCACCTCACTCCTCCGGCGCGCGAATGGCGACGGCGGCCGCGGGCCGTGGCCCGGTCCGTGGAGCCGTGGCCCGAGGGGCCCGTGGGTCGATAAAATGACCCTCGGACCGGCCATGGGCCGAGGGCGCGGCCCCGGTCCGTAGGTGGTCCGGCCCGTGTGGCCCGTAGCCCGTAGTGGCCCGCAGCGGGCTGGCCGGTACGGCCCGAGCGGGCCACGGGTGGACCGGGCGGCCCGTTGGACATCTATACTATCAAGAATACCGTTAATATATTATACCATAACATATATTCAACCAAGTTTGATATGTAGACCTAACAACCAACTTATATAATATTTACCAAAGATGGTTGCTAACAATCCAAAGCAAAAGAAGATATAATATGCCTATGGTGATTCCAGGATGTAGCAGTTAAATATGAAATTTGTCAAAGCAAGTCGTTAATACTGCACTCTAAAGCAGGTTACTATGTTTATCTGTCCTAGTTTTCTCATCAATTTATTCATTAAAATAATTGCTAAAAATGGTAGTAAATTATTCAAATACATTATACCTATTCAAATGCAATGTGTCATACTCTATGGAAAAGGCAGTAAATAAGCACATCCAATCCAAATTCCAAACAATAAGAAAACATGGCATTCTCTAGACCATTTCATTTATTCATATTAGCAATATTACAATACACTGCTTTTGCATGCCACATACCTCTGACTGTCCGGAAACTCATTCCTCTGTGGATGGGGTAGCAAATTTTGCTCTTCGGTATTCTTTGAGAAGATCAATCTCCTTACACAGTCCTTCCATTCTACTATACAGTGACTTGACAGAGAGGGTCCACTCATCAAGCTTTAAGAACCATTCATTCTGGAATTTTTCAATCATTGCATTTGCTGAAGCAAGTTTTTGCCGCTCCTCCTCAAACCGCATTCTCTCCAACTCACTCACACTAAGAACAAGACCACCGCCACCAGTAACATCACCATAAAGAGGCTTGTTACAAGGGAATTTCTTCCTGTACTCTTCAAAAGAAGCATGGGTCTGTTTCAAAGCTTTTTTGTAGCCAGTGACCAACTGGGCCATAACATTCAGATCATGCTCAAAGCGTCTAAGCTCCGCTTGATACTTATTCTGTTGCTCAAACCGAGTGGAGTTTAGTGTTTGGATAACTGCCTCTTTCTGCTGCAGCATGTCAGACCAATGTTGTTTCTCAAACTGCAAACTTTGAAGTTCTTGCTCCTTCTGCTCATAGAGCCTGCTTGCCTCAGCCATCAAGTTCTGTATAGGTACCGAAAAGTTTGCATTAAAAAAGCCTGATCCAGGTGATATGCTGCTGCTGTTGCTATGCCGTATCCTCTTTTGCTGGTTGCACTGAGGAAACTGTTCTTGTGCCTGCATATTGCCATTGTACCCATCAATATCACCAATGTGCCTCTTACCATTATTCCCAAATAAATATGAGCTTCCTTGTTCCAAGTCTACTCCGCTCTTATGTACATCAGCACCCATAGACAAGAATTCCCCAGATAGGCTATGCACATTCTCTGTTATGTTGTAAGATGAGGGAATTGAGTTCATAGCCTGGAGGAGGTTTGACGATGTCATCCTTTCCAAAGATCCCCTTCCAGAGAAATCATCAAACCCCAACTCATCCCTCATCTCGGCATCCCCTTTATTCAAGTTCTCAAACTCCATTCCCCCAAATGTATTACAGCGCTGTAAGGAGTGTGTCATTTCCTCATCCTCATTGCCATCCCCGCTGCCATCCTCAATTCTCCAACTCATGTCCTGTCTACCATTAACCCCCTCAAATCCATCATCCTCTGACTCTTCCGCCTCTTCATTGTCACTGTCACCTTCATCCAGATTTTCAATATGTGTTTCCTCTTCCACATCCATACTATCATAACCGTTTGCAGAGTTAAAACCTAAGCTCAACCCCATCGCATCATTCTCTTCCTCCCCATCAGCCTCCTCATCTCCCACCTCTGCTACAGCCACCACTTCCTCCTGTGTCACAACTACTGTCTCTCCCAAGGGCTCTTCGGTGTCCTCTTCTGAAGCCCCTGCCACATCATCACCCTCTGCTGGTTCTGCATCTCCCACATCATCTTTATCGTCAGGCATCTCCTCAGCAGACACCGCTTCAACTGCCACAAATCCCAAACCCGATCCATCCATGATTGTGCCGTTTACATGCCCATCCCCATCCCCATCCACCACATCCAATTCATGTAAGTTCTTGCTCCCCCCATCCTCATCCACCACCTTGGGTTCATCTAAGTTCTTACTCCTCCCATCCTGATCCACTGCATCCAATTCATCTAAGTTCTTGCTCCCCCCATCCTCATCCACCACCTCGGGTTCATCTAAGTTCTTACTCCTCCCATCCTGATCCACTGCCTCCAATTCATCTAAGTTCTTGCTCCTCCCATCCTGATCCACCACCTCGGGTTCATCTAAGCTCTTGCTCCTCACATGCTCATCAACAGCCTCAGATTTGCCCATGCTTTTGCACCTTGAATCTTCATCGACAACCTCCCATTCCTCTATGCTGTTCCTGGCATCAGCATCACCCAAACCCACCTCCTCCAAAACCTTGTTCCTTGTAAACTCCATCTCACCCAAGCCCTCACTCCCTACATCAGCAGTCCCCAATTCTGACTCCTCCATGCTCTTGCCTCTCACATCCATATCTGCATCTGCATCTGCCTCTGCATGTCCTAGCTCCAGCTCCTCCAAGCTCTTGCTTTTCACATCCGTATCAGCATCCTCATCCCCACCCTCCTGGCCCATCTCCCCATCTCCATCCACAGATGCCTCTGGGATGGCCTCCCCCCTGTCCACCGCCTCGAACAAGCTCGGCTTCTGCGCCCAAATGAGCCTTTGCAGATGCTGCCCGAAGTAACAAACTGCTTCGTCCCTCTTGGGCAGCTCAAGCAACTCCTTCTCCACGAGGCCCCAGATCAGACCCGCCCAGTCAACCCTATGCGCTGACCCCTCCCTGACTGCCTGCTCTGCGGCGGCCACCTCCTGCGGCAGTATGCACATATCGTCGCCCTGGAAAGGGAGAAGGACGCAATCCTGCAGAAGCTGCATGACCGCAGGCGCCACCGCGGCGGGGTCCACATCCGGCGGCGCCGCCGCCGCGGAGGAGGGCTTCGGCGGGAGGGAGAGCGCGCGGGCAAGGTCAGACCGGGAGACGCCGACGCGGACGCCGCGGACGAAGCTGCGCTTGCAGACCGGGTCGTAGTAGGCGACGAGCGGCGCGACGAGGTCAGGGCGCGGGACGTCGGAGTGCAGGTCGAGGAGGGCGAAGTCCAGGAGGCCGAGCGCGCGGAGGGCCGCCTCGTGGGGCGGCGGGAGGGCCCGGGCACCGGCGGCGGGGGATTCGAGGGGGCGGAGGAGGAGGTGGGCGCGGAGGTGGGCCAGGCGCTGCTCCGCGGCGGCGCGGTGCTTCTCGGTGAGGGGTTTCTTGAGCTTGCCGCCACCGGGGGCAAGGGGCTTCCGCGGCGGCATGTCCGGATCCGGCGAAGTGAGGGGATCGGGGGAGTCGGGCATGGCGGGGTGGGGAATTCGGGGAGGGGGTCGCGGTGGCGTGGGGGGCGGCGCTTCCTTGGGTTTCTAGGCGTGGGTTTCGGTTCCGCCGTTTCGATTTCGTAGTGGGGTTCGTTGGAACTTTGGAAGAGTTGAAGGTAAGCGGCTTTTATTGAATTTTGTTATTTTTTCAGTTGTAATTCATGCTTGAGTCCATCATGAGATCACACGAAAATCAAACAAAGATTTCTTCCATAGATTTGTATTTGTATATAAGCGGAGATTAGGGATGCATTCCTAATTGTATGTTGTGTTCCTAGATGTGGAAGCATCTAGATGCATACAAATATTTATGCATTTAGGAAAACTACAACAATTATTAATTTTATAATATAAAAAATTAAAACAATTTATAAGTTGGAACGGAAGGGCAGATGGAAGCCGGAAGCCAAAATGTATTTTTTTTACCATGTACTTAGAGATGTTAACACCTAAGATCAACTCCAATAGTCTAACAATCATTCTCCAATATTTACTAAATATTTTCTTCTAAAAAATCATACCACTCAGTATTTTCTTATGATGACACGGTGAAAAGAATACGAAACATTGGTAAACTCCTAGTAGCCACCCTTCTCCTTCCTTTGCGCCGCCATAGTTTTCATAGTCGTGCGCCGCCGGTTCACAGGGCGTTGCCGCTGCCTCCAACGGGAGCTCGAGCATCTCCAATAGATTCTTAAGACTGTCCACGGCAAGGATAGTCACCTCCAAACTCAAACTACCTGCATGAGGGAGTGAGAGAGACGAATTGCATCGCTCAAAAGGTGGAGCTCTTCAGCAGTAAAGCTCATCCTTGTGACAGAACTACCCAAATTAACTTCATGTTATCGCATAAAACCACTCCTTTTGGTTATTACGTAATAACACCGAGTTAACTTGTCGTCTATGTCGAGTCAAGCCCGGTAAATCACTTATAACAAAGGATCGACAATCGTACATCAAAACTCACACGAAGGCGAGTCCAAATATAAACAAGTCACAATTTATTACATTAATTCCCATAAAGGGTTATTTAATTACAAACCGAGTTTGCATAAAAGTAAATTATTCGGAGTTTATAAATACATCGGAAATAAAACTAAATGATAAAAGGTAGCATTATAGGAGGCCATCTGTCGTGTGGACCTCCCTGAGCCCACTACCTCGGTGGGTACCAGGACCGACTACTCGGTGGGCCCCTGGGACTACCTGACTTGCGCTCCACGGTACCTGATGGCGTGAAGCACAAGGACTACAGAGGATAAGTACTCGATTAGGAAGTTGTACATGTACCGCGTTGTATGGAAGACTGCTAGACGTACTCGACTAGTACTCTCTCTCTATTCCGACTTGTAACCCTGCCTCCGGACTATATTAGGCGAGGCAGGGACCCCTCTCTCATCATCTCATCTCACGGCGTACAATTGCACCATCTTGTAATCGTACCCAATCAATCCAGAGCTACGCAGCATACAGGACGTAGGGTATTATGCACCTCGTGGCCCGAACCTGTCTAAATTGTGTGTCACGTGTCTCTTACTTCGAGTTACCGATCTCGGCGAGGCCACATTCATCTACTTCGGGTACTCCCCTTAGTAGGTTGCCGGTCTAAAACACCGACAGCTCGCGCGCCAGGTAGGGGATCTCGCCCGAGATCACATGGCGAACTCGACGGCTCCTGTCTACTTCAAGCCAACCGTCGCCTTCAACCGCGGCGACACCTTCGTTTTCGGCACTTGGGTGCCGCACCGCCGACAACGCGGGATCCTTCTAGCGCCGCCTCACCATGCCGCCCAACCCGGAGACCGGCTTCGTGACGCTTCTTGAAGTTGTCACAGGCGAACTCGCCGGCAAGTTCGGCGAAATTTCGCTTTTCGACCATCACGCTGGCTTCGAGCTCGGGTCCGCTTCCAACTCGAACTCGACGTCTTCGTGGGCTATCGCATGCGAGCCGGCTACTCAGCCATCGCATGTGGTCTCACCACCCCGTGAGCACTCCACGCGTGGCCCCCGCATCGTCAGCAGGGCCCGCACGGAGGCTCCCTCTTCGCGCCGGGCCGGCAAGAAGCCCGTACCCGAGTACAACTCAGACTCCGACACCGCCCCCGGCCACGCTTCGGACTCCAACCCCCTCTCCGGCTTCTACTCGGACTCCGCGTACGAGTTCGACTTCGGGTCGGACCCAGAGGATCCCAAGTCCGAGGACAACACTACAAAGCACCCCTTATCAGGGCCGGCCTCTGGGCTGGTCATAACGTCCACACCTGCCGGGAGATTCGTCTACTGGCCAGATCGCAAGCCCGCGGACCTGATAAGTGGAGACTCACACTACGTCGCTTACCTCGACTCGCTCCCGTTCGAGGAGGGAACGCCACTTGCCCGAGCTGATTCGTACACCCCAACTGAGGTGGCGAGTTCTGAATCCAGTCTTGGCAACCCTGATCACCAAGTCTTTATGGCTGCCGGCGACACACCAGGACCCTCAGGGACAGCTCAGGACAGGTACCTCGAAGACATCTCCGCAGACGAGTTGTCTGCTGATGCACCTGCAGACAAGACCGCCGCCAATAGGGACGCTCGACGTGAGCGTAACAGGAAGCGCAACGAACAGCGTCGGCATCTCAGAGACAACCTCCCCATCCGCAACCTTGCGGAAGCTCTCGAGGCGGTCGAGAGCAGAGTACACACTACTCCCGAGCAATGCCTCATGTCGATCACAGCGATCGCACGCCAGGCTCAGGGAATACGCGCTGGAGAAGTCATCGCCAAGCTCGCTGAGGACGCTTACTTCATGCGGGTCGACAACAGGGTCAACCAGCCTCCCCCCGCCAGGAACCGCGACAATGAAGCTACGAGTCGCAGCGTTGACCTTGGCCGCAACCGTACTCGAGCTGAGCTCCCGGCTCAGCCCAACCGTACACGCGCAAATGCCGGCGGACCCTCACAGGGTGGCAACAGCAACCGTGAGGTCGTCCCTCACCGCGCCCCCGGCGGCGGCGGCCGTGACCCTGGCAGTGGCGGCAGCGACGACGGAAGTTCCAACCACGGAGCCAACAGGAGGGCCGGCGGCGGCGGCGGCGGCAGTCGTGGTGGTCGATACCACGTGAACAGCCACACCTCTGGAGCCTCACAGGGCGGCTACGACGCCCGTCAGAAGATCGAAGAGCTGCGGCGGAAGAAGTCAGCCACCGCAGGCGACAACGACGGCTTCCCCGCCTTCTCACCTCGACTTCGCAACTTGCTCCTCCCCGACAAGTTCAAGCCTTTGTGGATCACCAAGTACGACGCGAAGCAGGACCCCATCCAGTGGCTCAGGTGCTACGCCCTATCCATCGAGAACGCTGGCGGCAACAACGACACCAAGTGCCTCCACTTCCCCTTCTGCCTGGACCAAGCCCCACTCACATGGCTCGAGTCGCTGGACAAGCACTCGATCGACAAGTGGGACCGGCTCCGAAGGAGCGATTCACCGACAACTTCGCGGGCGCCATGGGCCGCTCGGGTACTCGCATGGACCTGGCCATGGTCAATCAGGAACAAGGAGAGACCCTCCGCAAGTACATGCGCCGCTTCTTCGACAAGCGCGCTACCGTAGTCGACGTCACCGACAAGGAGGTCATCGACCTCTTCCAAGACGGCCTCTACCATCGCCGCACCTTTGAAGACTTTGGTCGTCGCCGCCCCAAGTCCATCCTCCACCTCAAGGACATGATCACGTCCTGGGCAGATGAAGAAGACAAGGCCAACGCCAAGTACGACGCCATCCGTGGAAAGAACTAGCAGAACACGGACGGCGGCAGCGGCAACAACGGGAACCAAGGAGGTCGCAACAACAACAACTACTACTCGGGTCCCAACCGCAAGCGCAAGCCAAACAACACTGTCGCGGCTATCCAGCGCCCTGCGAAGGAGAACTCGAAGAAGAACTCCGGCGGCTTCAAAGACTTGCTGAAGGAGAAGTGCCCGTGGCATCTGGACGGCAACCACACCACCGAGCAATGCTACAAACTCAGGCGAACACTCAAGAGTACTCCAGAGCCACCGCACCCTCACGACAAGAAAGGCAAGAAAAAGAACGACGGAGACAACGACGACTTCCAGGAACCCGACAAGACTGTCAACGTCCTCTTCGGCGGACTACCCAGCAGACGGGAGCAAAAGGCTACTCGTCGAGAAGTCATGAGCATTGAACCAGCGGTCCCGACCCCCCCCCCCCCCCCTAGGTGGTCGGAGGTACCCATTACCTTCTCCCGCGCGGATCAATGGACCAGCTTCTCCGAACCAGGACGGTTCCCACTAGTCCTAAAGCCGGTGGTCGAGGGCTCCAGGCTCAACAAGGTCCTCATCGACGGCGGAAGCGGGCTCAACGTCCTTTTCACCAAGACCTTGAAGAAGATGAAGCTCGACATCACCCACATGCTCACCAAGAGCAACACCCCTTTCTACGACATCGTCCCCGGTAATGCGGCTATCCCACTGGACTCAGTGGTCCTACCAGTTACCTTCGACGAATCTCGGGACAACTATCGTACTGAGTACGTCAAGTTCGAGGTCGCGGACTTCGAGACATCCTACCATGCCATGCTCGGCAGACCGGCCATCGCCAAGTTCATGGCGGTGCCCCACTACACGTACTTGGTACTCAAGATGCCAAGCCCAGCAGGTGTACTCTCTCTCCAAGGGGACTTGAAGATCTCGCACGACTGCGACACGGAAGCTGTGGAGATCGCCTCCACAAATCAAGTACCCAACGCTATGATGGAGGTCTACGCCGCGTCGAAGAAACTTGCCACAAGTGAACTCGACATCCCTGACAAGTCAGACAAAGCCAACAAGCCTCAGCCAGCCGATGAGGTTATGGTCAAGACGATCGACCTCGGGACAGGCGACAGCAGCAAGACCACCACCATCGGGGCCGGCCTCGACCCCAAATAGGAAGACGCGCTCATCAACTTCCTCCGGGCTAACCGCGACATCTTCGCGTGGAAGCCAGCGGACATGCCAGGAGTGCCCAGGGAGTTGATTGAGCACTGCCTCAACGTCGATCCTAAGGCCACCCCCAAGCGACAACACCTCCGTCGTTTCGCCGACGACAGACGGGATGCCATCAAGAAGGAACTCGCCAAACTACTCGCGGCTGGCTTCATCAGAGAAGTCTTCCATCCTGAGTGGCTTGCCAACCCCGTCCTCGTCCGCAAGAAGAACTCGAACAAGTGGAGGATGTGCGTCGACTACACCGATCTCAACAAGCACTTCCCCAAGGACCCCTTCGGGTGTCAACGGATTGATCAAGTCATCGACTCTACGGCGGGCTGCGACCTGCTCTGCTTCCTCGACTGCTACTCCGGATACCACCAGATCGCGATCAAGGAAGAAGACCAGGAGAAGACCGCGTTCATCACCCCGTTTGGCGCGTACTGCTACACGACCATGTCCTTCGGGTTGAAGAACGCCGGCGCCACCTATCAATGAGCTATCCAAGCCTGCTTCAAGAGGCAACTCAACAAGAACGTCGAAGCCTATGTGGATGACGTGGTCGTCAAGACCAAATACTCCAGTACCCTCATCGACGATCTTGAAGAGACTTTCGCATCCCTACGCGAGTACCGCTGGAAGCTCAACCCGAACAAGTGCGTCTTCGGCGTACCTTCGGGCAAACTACTCGGCTTCATCATCGACCGGCGCGGCATCGAAGCCAACCCCCGAGAAGATCTCCGCCATCACCGACGCATGAAAGCTCCCACGTGCATCAAAGACGTCCGTAAGCTGACCGGGTGCATGGCGGCTTTGAACAGATTCATCTCGAAGCTTGGAGAATGGGGGCTCCCCTTCTTCAAACTACTCAAGCACCAAGAGAAGTTCGTGTGGACTCCAGAGGTGGACCAAGCCCTCGCCCAGCTTAAGGACTTCCTGTCGAAGCCACCAGTCCTCACGGCTCCTAGCAAAGGCGAGCAGCTACTGCTCTACCTCACTGCGACTACTCACGTGGTCAGTACTGCCATCATCGTCGAGCGGCAGGAAAATGGCCACGCCTATCCAGTCCAGCGCCCAGTCTACTTCGTCAACGAGGTGTTGTCAGAGTCCAAGGCATGCTACCAGCCTGTACAGAAGCTTCTGTACGCAGTACTTATCACCTCGCGGAAGCTACGACACTACTTCTAGGAGTACTCGATCTCCGTTATCACCGACTACCCGCTCGGCGACATCCTGCGGAACCAAGATGCTACTGGAAGAATCTCCAAGTGGGCAGTCGAACTCGGCTCCCTCACCATCGACTTCAAGCCACGCACAGCCATCAAGTTGCAGGCGCTAGTCGACTTCATGGCGGAGTGGCGGGAGAATCAGCTACCTACTCCAACCGTGCGACCGGAGCATTGGGTGATGTACTTCGACGGCTCACTCAACCTCGAGGGCGCAGGTGCAGGGGTACTCCTGATCTCTCCAACGAGCGAACAACTCAAGTACGTCCTGCAGATCTTCTGGAAGGTCTCAAACAACGAAGCCGAGTACGAAGCTCTCCTACACGGGCCCCACCTCGCGGCTTCACTAGGCACCAAGCGGCTACTAGTCTACGGCGACTCCGTAGTGGTCATCAACCAAGTCAACAAGTCCTGGGACCGCAAGAAGGAGAACATGGACGCCTACTGCCTAGAAGTCCGCAAGCTCGAGAACAAGTTCTACGGTCTCGAGTTCCACCACATCGTCCGCGACAACAACGTTGCAGCGGACGTCCTGTCGAAGCTTGGTTCTACTCGCGCTCAAGTACTAGCGGGTGTCTTCGTCCACGAGCTTCACGCGCCATCTATCCCAGAGCCGGCGCCACCGACCACTGTCCCAACGCATCCGTCAGCTGGCCAGGAGGTCATGATGATCGACGCGGACTGGAGGCAACCCTTCATCGACTACCTCAACGAGCAGAAGGTTCCCTCGGACAAAAACTTGGCTGAGCAGCTCATCCGCCGCGCCAAGTCCTACGTCCTCGTCGGAGACAAGCTTTACAAGCAGGGCGCATCTTCTGGAGTACTCATGAAGTGCGTCCCCAGGCAAGAAGGCAAGGACATCTTGGTGGAGATCCACAAGGGCGTGTGCGGCAACCACGCGTCTTCTCGTACGCTGGTCAGCAAGGCCTTCCGGTGAGCCTTCTACTGGCCCACAGCCCTGGGCGACGCTGAAGAACTCGTCAGAAGGTGCCAAGGATGTCAATACTTCGCCAAGCAACAACACGTCCCAGCCTACAGGCTAGTCACCATACCGCCAACCTGGCCCTTTGCTTGCTGGGGCTCGACATGATTGGGCCACTGCCAACTGCGCCAAGTGGATTCAACAGAGTATTGGTGGCCATCAACAAGTTCACCAAGTAGATCGAGGTCAAGCCAGTCACATGCCCCAAGGCTAACAGAGTACTCGACTTCCTGGATGAACTCGTGCATCGCTACGGACTACCCCACCGCATCATCACAGACCTGGGCTCCAACTTCAACAACCACCAGTTCTGGGAGTACTGCGAGAACAACGGGATCGACGTCTGATATGTCTTAGTCGCCCACCCTCGGGCCAACGGACAAGTCGAGCGTGCCAACGGGATGGTTCTCGACGCTCTCAAGAAGCGACTACACGACGCTGCTAACTCTAAAGGAGGCAAGTGGATCAAGGAACTACCCAACGCACTCTGGGGGCTACGTACTCAGCCTTCCAAGCCAACGGGGCAATCCCCTTACTTCCTGGTCTACGGCTCCGAAGCAATCCTCCCCGCTGATGTCATATGGAATTCACCAGCAGTAGAGCACTATGACGAAGGCGTCTCTGAAGACAGCAGACGAGTTGACATCGACGGACTCAAAGAAGCTCGCCGCGCTGCCCTCTTCCAATCAGCAAGGTACCTGGAGGGTATCCGACGCTACCACGACCGCAATGTTAAGGAACGCTCCTTCAACGTTGGCGATCTCGTCCTCCGTCGTATCCAGAACACGGAAGGACTATACAAGCTCAGTCACAAAGGTGACCGGGCCGGGCTCCTACCGCCTCCAGACACTTGAAGGCGAACACGTCAACAACTCGTGGAACGTCGACTAGCTCTGTCGGTTCTACGCCTAGTCTACACGACTACCCTAGGGCTCAAGTCTACACGACTACATCAAGACCCCTCCGCCGTAAGTGGCCTTCGGGTCCGGGCACTAGTCTCCGGACTACCTCTTCGCTGTAAGCGGCCTCCGGGTCCAGGCACTAGTCTCCGGACTACCCCTCTCCAGAATCCAGCCCATGCGGCTGCCTACGGATCCTGGGCTGCGACGAGCGACAAAGGACTCTAGCAGCGGTCTACTGAGAGATCATGTACCTCTAGATCCAGCCTATACGGCTACTTACGGATCTATTGCTGTAAGCGGCTACTCGCCCTAGCACCACTTAGCCGTAGGCGGCCTCCGGGTCCTGGCGACTACTCTGTAACTACGGCCCTGGCCATCCAGGTGTACTTCTTCAGTAATAAAGTTTGATCGTTCATCAACTTCTTTACTGTCTACTTCCTCAACGGGACTACTGTCGAGTATGACTACTCGCGACAACTCCATGATGGGACTTCGCACTTTGAGATCGCCACTACGAGTACTCATTGATGGAACTTTTCTTCATTAATACTTAAACAATTATAATTGTTTCTGTACATCTACTGCTACGAGCTAACTATTACAGGACTACTGGAGATTAAGCTTGTCGGCGACTTGTTCCGCAATGGGCGCCATCTGCTCCAGCAGCTCCGCATACTGCTCGTCGGTACAGTTGGCGGCCAGTCCACCAGCGACTACGTCTACGGGTGCCTTCGGTAAGTACGACTTCATGAAGGCCAGCACCTGGTTCGGAATCGACTTCACCAGATGCTTCACGTAGGCCGCCAGCCGGCTGGGGGCCTCCTTCAACCGATCCACCAGCGGCGCTATCTTGGGACCGCCAGGATGAGGCACCAGCAGCCTCGCGATGGGGAGCGCCGACCTCCTCGAGTACCTTGAGTTGGGCCCGCAGCTTCTCGCAATGCTCGTTCAGCTTCTGCAATGATTTGTAGCAGTTGACGAGGTCACGATCGGATGCAATACAGAGCTCCATGTGCTTGTCGCACTCGTAGGCAAGCTCCTTATAATCTAACTCGAGTACCTCGCGGGCCTCCTGCTCCCGGTAGAAGAGATTTTTCAGATCCGTCTCTGAAGTCTTCAACTGCTCTACCCGAGTCTCAAGCTCTGCAAACAATAAGGCACAACGGGTCAGACTACCTCTTGACCTCCAACAAGTACTCAACAAGTCAGCGGGTGTACCTTTGTTCTTGTTGCGAAGCGACTTGTTCTTCCGCACCAAGTCGTCGCCCTTCGCCTGCATCTTCTGGATGTCATTATGGTACTTGGCGAAGGCGATGTCCAGCTTTGACTGCATGGCAGCGGCGTGCTTCCGGGACTTCACGAGTTGGTCCTCCAGTGCCTCGGCCTGAAGCACTACGTCGCTGAAGCCTTGAAGCATGTTGGACTTCTCGCGGGACCTCTCTGCGACGTCCTGCACAGACAACATATGTCAGATGGGTACTCAACGCTAAAGGATTGACTACTCAAGAGTTACGACTACTCACCTTCATCCACTGCTCGGCTTGGCGGACCGCCTCCAGATGCCGAGCCACCGTTGCCGGATCTACCAAGTCGTCCGCCTACAACTCGATCCCGCCACGACTACTCGTGGCGGCTTCGGTTATCGGTGCAGAGCAGGGTTTTTATTACCGTCGGTAACCGCGCGATATACCGCGGTTACCGCTGGGGTACGGTAACGGTACCCAGCGGTAGCAACCGGTCCAAAAATTCAAATTTGAATTTGAATTCAAAAAATGAAAAAATCACCAAAAAATAGTTCATGATTTGTAGAGTCTGATGGTGTTGAAAGTTTTCAAATTTGAGTGCATTTGGTATTTATTTGGAGCTTTAGAAGCTGAAAAAAAAAGAAAAAGAAAAAACATGGGCCGGCCCGTTAAGGCCCATGAAGCCCAAAACACCGGGATGACCTAGAAGCCGCCCAGCCGGTGTCTCCCGTGACTCAGTTCCTCTCTCTGGCCCCCGTCCGCACCTCTCCCTCCCTCGTCCGCCGCCCTGGTCGCCGCCCGTGCCGCCGCCGGCGGTTTACCGCGCCACGGCCGCGGTATACCGCGCGGTAGGGGCGGGGCGAGCGCGCCGCGGCGGATCCACCCGCTACCGTGCGGGAGGGGCGGCTAACCGCGCGGGAGACGCGATATACCGCAGGCGACGCCGCGGTATACCGCGGTTAGGTAATTTTTTTGCATTTGAGTAGTTTTAGGCTTTAGGAATTGTGTTAGGATTTAGGATTTATGTTAGGATTTAGGTTTACTTTGGTTTAGGATTTTTGGTAGGATTTAGGATGTGAGGTAGAGGTACAAATAGAATTGTTGCTTTAGGTAGAAATGGAATTGTTGCTTTAGCCTTTAGGTTTAGGAGGATAATTTGTGTTAGGAATGTAGGATTTGTGGTAGGATTCAATTTTAGTTAGGATTTGTTTCGGAATTAGGTACATTTTCATTAGGTATAGTATTAAGGAAGTGTTTTGTAATTTAGTTTATGTTGGCATTTATGCAGGTACACAATGGCTTATTTACACACACGTATGATGTTTCTAATTATATGTGCTAATTATGATCCATGGTTGACTGTAGGGGAGACTGAATTCACACATGCTACTTAGGATCGCGACCATGGAGCACCAGAGTCGCAGAGGAGAACGGTTGGAGTGTCACAATACGACCCAGTGTACTCTTCTTCCTCCCACAGTGATACCTCCCAGTCGCGGTCTTTTTATCCCATTCCTGACATCAACGCGCGACCACAGACGACATGGGTGTATGAATGGGAAGACCCTGATTTTTACAACATGTTAGTCGGTGAGTGGCAGACAACAGCGGCGTGGACGGGCCTAACTTGGCAACAGTACAAGGGTGAGTTGCTTAGGACGAGAGGCTTGAATGTCATGTCCATCGCCGAGTACCACTCTGCGACCCAGCTGGGGATCTTTCCTTTCTATCATTGAACTTGTGTTGTATGAACTATTTGTATGAATTATTTGTATGAACTATTTGTATTTGAACTACCAACTGACTTATGCACAGCTAGTATTATTGTGTTTGGTGTAGCATTTCTATGTATAACTATAAATCATTGATTGGGGGTGCTATTTAACACTAATTTGTGCCAACACCATGCCAAAATTTTCATTTATTCTAAGCCGGAGGGTCTTTTTCAGTGCACATGTATAAATTGCTTACCGGGCGGTAAAAATAATTTATACCGCGGTATACCCCTGGGTACCGTTTGAACTACCGATTTTGATTTGAAATTTGAATTCGAACGGTATTTAGCGGTATACCGCGGTATAAACGGTTTCTACCGTTACCGCTGCCCGGCGGTATAAATCCAGCGAACGGTAAAAAAAACCCTGGTGCAGAGCGGATGGGCTCCGCGTCTTGGATCTCCGGGGAGCGAACGACAACCTCCAGAGCGGGTTCTGGCAGCGTGGTAGCCTCCTCTCCTCCAGTCGTCGCGGCGGCCTCTCTGGCGGCCACCTCCATCGGCTCAGGGGCTCCTCCGGTAGCCTCCTGAGTCTCTGGTGTCAAGTTCTCCATGGGCACCGCCGCTGGGATATCGCTCTCTTCAGCCTCAGCGCCTGTCAACGAGAAGAAAAGTGCATCAGTCATATCTGATAACTACGTCTACTCTTCGGGGATAATACAACCTCAGTAGAGTACTCACCTTCAACTCCGCTAGCTTCGGGCAACGTAGCCTCAGCGGCCGGCGCTTCGGGCTCCGCCTGAGGGGCGGGAGCGGACTCCTCAGCGGGTGGCGCGGTTTCTTCTTTCGCCACCGCTGCAGAGGGTTCATCCCCCTCCCAGGATAGGTCCGTTGATTTCCTGCAGAGTACACAAGCCGGTTGTCAGTCAAGTACGACTACCACATCAAGTACTACTCGGGAAGACTCAACACTTACAAGCTTGACTGGACCACCGTCACGGTCGGGGCGCCGAGGATGCTGGCGATGTCCACCAGTCCAGCCTCAGCGGGTGCCTCCTCCTGCGCCCCTGAGGCCACCACCTCTTCCGCAGCAGCAGTAGCGGGTTCTGTGCTCTCTTGCGCAGCAGGGGGCTGGTGCTCCATCTGTGCCAAGAGTTCTTCGACAGTGGGGGCTGGGCTGCGACTCCCAGCGGCTTCCCCCACCATGTCCCACTCGCCTTCGTTGCCCTGATCAACAGGCTCCGTAGGCGGAAACTCCTACAAGCAAAGAAACTTCTTCATCAACAAGTGAACTCGAGACACAAGTACTCGACTACACTACTCAAGACGGCTTACCTCTTGGGACGTGGTCTCAGTGACCTTCAATTTCTTCGCCACGCGCTTGCGGGACGCATTGCGTGGCCTCCGCGGCGGCGCGGCCAGACTAGCCTCCAGGCTAGCCGGCTGATCCTGAACGAGAGGGACATGAGGTAGGCCAGGACGGCTGAACCTCGACCGTAGCTGGAAGCGGTCCTGCAGCGTCTCCTCGTCGTCGTCCTCGTCGGACGTGTCCTCCACGACTACGGTGTCGTCTCCTTCGCCGACATCACGCCACTCCTTGGCCTTGGTCTTCCCCTTCTCTGGGATCTCGACTTCCTAAGGGGGCGGCGGCGGCTCGGAGACAAACTTCTTCAAGTCATCCTGCAAGAAACAACTCATCAGTGCGACTACTCACATGGAATGGGTACTCGACTCTGGGTGCGGCTACTTACCTCCTTTGGCGGGCGCGTGGCGGAGTACTCCGGTACGGGGCACGCCGTGTACGGCGGCATGTCCTTGAAGATCGTCATCGTCGACTTCGTCTCCAGGCATCCATGACGTGTCGTCGTCGCCGGTGTACTCGAACCCCAGGGTGTCGCGAGCCATCAGCGGCTGCACCCTACGCTTCATGAAGCTGAAGGCCACGTGCTCGGCCCTCAGCTCGGCTTCCCTCAGCGCCTTTATCCGCGCCAACAGCTCGGGCAGCTGGATCCTTTCTTGCATCGTTGGCTCCGTGTTCCACCACGGGCGGTGCTTGGGCTGCTTCCCGCTCGGCTTTGGCAGTTCCGGATGGTGGTTCGTGACGTAGAACCACTTGGCCTTCCAGTCTTGGTTGGAGTCTATGTGCTTGTACGAGAGGTACTGCTCGGTGGCGTCCTCCCGCATCTGGATCCCCGCTCCACCGACTACCCGCGGGTTGCTGGCGCTGGGTTGCGGCTTCACCCGGAAGAACTTCTGGAACAAGATCCAATGGGGCTTGATCCCCAGAAAAGCTTCGCAGAAATGTACGAAGATAGCGGTGTGGAAGATACCGTTGGGGTTGAGGTTGAGGTACTCGATGCCGTAGTACCCCATGAGCCCTTTGAAGAAGTTGCTCGCCGGTAGAGAAAGTCCGCGCTCCGCGAACCGCGCGAACATTGGGATCTCATCTTCATTCTTCTCCATCGGGTACGGATCTCCGGCGGCGGCCCTCCACATGTCGACCTCCTTCTCGCGCAGGAAACCACTGTTGAGAAGGGCGAGCAAGTCTTCGGTCTTCGCCTTGGACTTCTTCCACTCACGGTTTGGATCTGGCCGCGGCGAGGACACCGGCGGTGATGTCCCTGCGGCAGATCCAGTGGCCTCCTCACGGCCCCTCTTCTTCTCGCCGGTGGCTTTCGCGGTCTTGGACGGAGATGGCTCCATCCTCCAAGTGCACAGGGTCTTCACGCGCATCCGCTCGGGGGCTACTGCGGTGGCTCTTTACGACGGCGCACTTGGATCTACACTTCACTCAGCAGCAGCGGCGCGCACTGGTGGCGATTCGTGGTCAAGATCTACTCGGAATGGCTACAACTGCGTAGGGTGAAAAACCCTAAGGGTTTCGGCTTCTATTTATAAGCCAAAACGGCCGCTCAACGGCCAGATGGATAAGTTTGCGCTCGGCTGACTCAGCGGCCGCGCATGACCTTTCGTATTCTACTAGTCGACGCGCCTCACCGCGGGGCTCGGCTACCTCTACTGGACTTCCTAGGAAGCGACAAGACTCAGGAGCATCTCAGGACACATTCTACAAGATGACCCTTCAATTCGAGAGGAAGTACTCGACTCAAGGCTCGGGGGCTCCGTGCCACGTGTCCTTCGGTTTTTTCTCCGGATTTTTCGGGATATTTTTGCCAAAACTTCAGATGGATCCTCAGCCAGAGTCTACAACTCAACCTAAGGCTCGAGGGCTACTCCATATGGAGTGCGATTTTGCAATCGCACTTCCATATCATCTTCGGCTTCAAGACAATACGGGCATTTTTGAAGACCTTCAAGGGCAGCACTCTATGACGCTTGGGACTACTCGAGAAGACTTCAGGATTGCTCAAACATCAGCTGGAGTACATTCCAGCCTCGGGATGCTTCGACTACTCTTGAGGACTTTTGACTTGTAGTACTCGGGGACGCTTGAGGACTACTCGTTAAGGCCGTCAAGACTACTTGAAGCTATCCTTCTCGACTACAAAGTACTCGGGGGCTTGTCGTATGGACCTCCCTAGGCCCACTACCTCGGTGGGTACCAGGACCGACTACTCGGTGGGCCCCTGAGACTACCTGACTTGCGCTCCACGGTACCTGATGGCGTGAAGCACGAGGACTACAGAGGAGAAGTACTCGGTTAGGAAGCTGTACATGTCCCGCACTGTATGGAAGACTCCTAGACGTACTCGACTAGTACTCTCTCTCTATTCCGACTTGTAACCCTGCCTCCCGGACTATATAAGGCGAGGCAGGGACCCCTCTCTCATCATCTCATCTCATGGCGTACAATTGCACCATCTTGTAATCGTACCCAATCAATCCAGAGCTACGCAGCATACAGGACGTAGGGTATTACGCACCTCGCGGCCCGAACCTGTCTAAATTGTGTGCCACGTGTCTCTTCCTTTGAGTTACCGATCTCGGCGAGGCCACATTTATCTACTTCGGGTACTCCCCTTAGTAGGTTGTCGGTCTAAAACACCGACACCATCCATAATGCCAATAAACCTTGTCTTCTTCCCATCCCAAACTTCACCTAAAAACAACAACAAAAGCAAGGCTGAGTATTCTAATACTCAGCAAGACTTAACCGTCGGGTGATGGAAAATCACAAACTCCCTAGACATGCAAAGCTTTTGGCTAGTGGATTATTTTGCTGAAAAGCAACAAAGAGTATGTCCTTACTTTCAAAATTTTAGCTCAAATTCTAGTTGATTAATCATTACTAAGTAAGCATCTACCGCAAACATGAGTTGTGCAAACAATTAGTCAAGCATACATATTCATTCTCAATTCCATCATAGGTAAGCAGTCTCGGATAACGGTGAGAGCCTGACGATCGATCGATTATTAACCTTGCAAGGTAGACCTAAACACACGGGAGATGCACACCCTAAAAATGACAACTAAAACTAAGGGGGGTGGAGTGTGCAACAACCAGGCCGTTGCCAACTATCCTTGGTTCAGGACCAAATTCCACAGTCTTTGGTACATGATGAGGTGGCTACGGCCTCGCCGCCCACTCTCACTCATGCATCACCTTTACTGCAGCAGAGGGACTCTTCCCAAGATTAGTGGACCAAGTTCCCTAGCCGGATCCAGAAGGTACTAGGCTTACCAGTCTCATTCCTGGCAAATGTTTAGTACGTTCAAAAGCTTAACCAGTGACACCTATTGACCAGAGCCAATCCCAAGCTCTTACCACATGAGCATATTAATTTAAATCTTATGATTCCAATATAAGAAACCTATAGCTCGCGAGTGAAGGATTTCACTCGACTTTTACCGGGTCCTTAAAGCATGGCAACTAACTACCTATCATGTTAGTAAGAACAAAGGAACTTAGGATCATGCAACTATGGTTTCAATTCAACTCTTGAAACTTAAATGCACAAACATAACATATATATTTGCAGGAAGTTAAAATCATAGGATTATTTTCCGGTGCTTGTCTTTCAAGAAGATGTTAGTTCTAACTAGGCCTTGGGCCCTTCCAAACTTTGGTTTGGGTCTTGTGGTACTCCACGACGTCCACTTGTCCCTCGAACGGTCCTTCATCTCGTTTCGGGTCGATCTCGTAGCTACTGACAGAAATCTACATGAGACTGTAGGATCTAGGATACCGACTAGAGGGGGGTAAATAGGCGGTTTAAAATCTAAAAGCACAACACTAGAGAAATTTAATTAGAACCACAAGGAGGATTAATTCTCTACTTATTCTATTCCTATTGTGGGGTTTTGCGGCCTAGGGTGACAAGATACAATTTAATCTCTAGGAAATAAATGCTCAAAGTAAATTACTTGAAAGGAAATTGAGCAAAGAAGTAACCAAGCACAAGAGACAAACTTTATCCCGTGGTATCGATGACTTGTCGGTCAGACCTAATCCATGTTGAGGAGGATTCAATGTTCAACCGCTCCTCTATGAATGCACCGCTTGATCTTGAGCCGGTTAGAACCAAAGAACCACTCCACACCTCGATTCCACTAGAGTTGCTCTTTACCGCTCTGGTGAGGTGAGCACAATACCTCTCACAACACGAGATCCGGAGCCACGCACAATCATCTTGCGAGCTTCAACGGATTCTTCCACCACCAAGCCGTCCAGGAAGCGGCAACTTCCAAGAGTAATAAATCAACCACTTGCTTGATGATTCCCTAGTGCCACAAAGATCAAAACCTTGATGCAATGCACTAGAAGCTCTCAATCTCACAAAGAATGCAACCACTAAGACAAGTGAGTGAGAGAGAGGAGAGGGAGAGCTCTACAAGGGAGTATGAGCCTTTCAAAGTGCCAAGAGAGGCTCTCCCAACCCGGGCATGGAGTATATATACTCCCCCTTCCCGTTACTAGCCGTTATGTGAAAAACGCGTACCTCGCGGACTGTCCGCGACGCCCTAGCGGACTGTTGTTGACGGTGTATTTTGGTACACCAGACATGTTGATTACACTTTGGTTTGGATTTGTTTATGGAACTAACCGCCACCAGGCACACTAATCATATAACAAGTTCATCTATGTGCATGCATTTGGCAGTGTTGTGTTTATGTAGGAAAATATGGACATAAAGGACGGATTCACAACAAGTTCAAAGGAGCATTTACAGAGTCTTGTTCGTATTCATGAGCTTGATGAAATCAATTCCAATGGTGGCAAGGACCGAAGTGCTATGAAGGAACCCGGGGATTGAAGCGTAAAAGACCGAACTTCATGCACGGAGAACCTCCATCTTGGACGCGAGGATGACATCGTCAAAATCATGCAAGTGGAAGGGGCAAAGTGCATAATCACCTGAGGACCCACGGGAGAGAAGGGGCGACCGAACCGGGCCGAAATGGGCCTGGGCCGGTCGGCCCAGGCCGACCGGCCCAGCCCACTTCAGGCATCGGTTCGTCCCCCCTTTCCTTGCACCCGAAGGATCTTCAACCCTAAAACCCTGGAGGCGCTGCCATTCGCAGGGAGAGAGCCATTCGCACAAGGAGGCCATCCACAAGCTATAGAGAGAGGAGGGAGACCTCCGGAGGGGGATCAACCACCTCGAAGGAAGCACCCACAAGTGGAGAAGAAGGAAGACACCGTCGGAAGGGTGACCATGATCAACGGTGCTATGTCTAGCACCTTGATGGGGTAATCTCCTTATTCGTCCATGGGTTTGCAATCGATCTTGAGATGTAATCATACTTTGTTGGATTATCTATCTATCATCTTGTGTTGAATATACTTTATTGCTTAAGGTTAGCTACCATGCCGTAAAGGGAGTAGAGCTCCAATGCTCCCTTAGATCCATTCAATACGCCGTGTCCATCATAGGTCTAGTCACGAATACCTTCGTGTAGTAACAGTACGAGAGGAGGGAAAGGGCGAAACCATGGTCACAACCCCCGATAGATTAGATTGGTTTTCATGTTTAAAGCTATTGCATGTTCTAGTATCGTAGACCCATGGGCGAGTGTCTTTTATCTTGATTGCTTAATCATTCTCTCTAGTGTAGTTTAGTTGTTTTCTAGTTTAATCATAGTTAGGGTTTGAGTAGCTAGTGTGTAGAGGTAGATCAAACGCTTGTAATCCCCTTGCTCCGCGGATTGACAAGAACCTTGGGAATCCCATGGTGAAAAAGGTGTAGGTCCGTACGCTTGCGGATCGTAGAGGGATACGTCTTTTATCCGTCAACAAGCTCCTTTTTCTGGCGCCGTTGCCGGGGAGCACGCTAGTTTACATCGTTTGGTTTGCATCTAACTTAGTTTTTAGTTTATCTTTTGTTAACTAATATCTAACACATATTATCTAGAAAACCACTTTGTTTGTTTTTTTTGTTTTTATCTTGTTGTCTAGATGTCATTCATCAATCAACCCGTGGAAGAACCGAAGAAATCACTAAGGGTTTACGCTAGCCCTCGATGTGAAGACATAAGAGTACAAGAGTCGGATTCGAAGCTCGAACCGACCAAGTATGAGATAAAATTCAAGATCATCGAGATGGTGGCGACAAACCCGTTTGAAGGGATGGTTACGGAGAACCCGTATAGACACATAAGGCATGTCACGACGCTATGCAACACGGTGCGTCAAGAAGGAGTTCCCGATGAATGGTTCAAATGGAATCTCTTTCCCTACTCACTTGTCGGTGAAGCAAAGACATGGTACTCGTTTGCGTCCTTTGAAGTTGAAGGAAATTGGAACAAGTTGACAAAGAAGTTTTGTGAGAAGTTCTTTCCAATTAGCAAGGTTCAGCATCTAAGGAGGCACGTGATCACTTTCATTCAACGAGAAGAGGAAGGGATAGACCAAGCTTGGAATAGGTTTAATGAGTTGATCGAACAAGGACCAAGACTCGGCTTCTCCGGTGACATACTCTTGCATACATTTTTCTTTTCCCTAACCCCTAGTTGCATGCAACACGTCCAAATGTGTGCAGGTGGGGATCTCATGGAGAAAACACTCACGGAGGCCGCCCAACTTCTACAAAAAAAATTAGTAAAGCGGCTGCCATGCGAAGAGATTGGAAAACAAGACTTGCGGAAGAGCCGGAATGTAATTCAAGGATGAAGAAGTGTGCTGAATTTTCTAAAGAGGCAACCCCGGAAGTCACAAAAGAGGAGCCAATCCCGGAAAAGCTTGAAGAAGAACACTTGAAAGACCGATAAGGCGACCGGAGAGGGGGGGAGTGAATGGGAGCCGATAAAAATTCTTCTCGAGGGAGATTAAAACTCCGACAAGACGAACTAGCTCGGTCGAACCCCCGAAATCACACGCTCCGCACTTCTACCTCCCGTTTGCCAAAACCACGTAGCCACTGGAGTGCTACCGGTCCTAGGAACAAACTCTACCGGCAACCACAACACACACACAAGCACCGACAACGGAAACAACTCGAAAGCCGGCTAACCGGAGGGGGCGGTTAGACCGGGTATAGGGGGCGGTTAGACCGCCTCCACACGGTAACCAAGAAAACCTCCGAAACGCCTCTTCCGAGCACCAAAACACACCACGGTTTCACCAACGAGATCTCCGGTCAAGGCCATGCTAGCTACCGAAAATCTTGGCGAAAACCAAAACTTCACCCAAGGGCCTAGGGGCGGTTAGACCGGCTACAGGGGCGGTCTAACCTCTCGTACCCGGCAACGAACTCCAACCAAGAACACCTAGCAAGCGCGCGAGAACGACTCCAAATTTCACCCGGACACTCCTCCGATCAAGGCGAACAAACTCACGAGAGGAAAATCCGGCGAAACAAAACTTTGACCGGAAACACCCCGGGCGGTTAGGACCCCCCCCCGCAGGCGGTTAGACCGCCCCTTCCCGAGCACGAACCCGCGGGTCAAACCTCAACTTCCTCGCGCCCAATCTCCCGAATCACTCCACGGATTGCGGCCAAACTTCGGGGATAGGCCGGGTTACCTCCTGGGTAACCTCTACCTCAAAGGAATCGACCCGAAGCGCTCACAATCAAGAGGAATCGAAGAAATCGCTTCTCTAGGTCAAGAACTCGCCCAACTCGAAAAACCACCAAATCGAGTCCGATTCAAAGGGGATTTGGGGGCAAAGTCACCACCAAAGAGGCACAAGAACCTCATACGTGACACCCACCAAAAACCCCAAGAAATCGTTCTCAAAACACCGCCAAAAAGAGCTCCGAAAGTCAACACCAAAGAGACGGGAAAACAACCATGAAGAACAACGCCAAACCTTCTATACATGCCATGAATGGTTCATACAAGGTCTAGCTTGCCACCCAAACATCCATCCCTCTCTCTAGATCTCACATGAAGCTCTCAAGCTAGCCTTCTAAAATCCTAGGGAAAATAGAGAACGAAAAAGGAAAAACAAATGGGCTAGGGTTCCAAGAGTTGGTCGCCAACCTCTCACCTCTTGGGTTATATAGGCGGCAACCGAATGTCTAAAATGCCCCTCTCTAATGACTAGGGATACATGCCCCTCAAGGGCGGATTTGGAATTCTTGATATCTTCACCATCGGACGGATGCCGGCGACCGCACCTGCGTAGCCTCGACGCACGCCTTGCGATCCCGACGCGTGTCCTCCGCTTCGAAGTTTCTCGGCGCCGGCGGCCGGGCGGTCGGACCGCCCCCCACGGGCGGTTAGGACCGGCCCCGGGCGGTCCGACCGCCCCTCTCGGGGCGGTTGAACCGGCTGGGTGGCCGCACCTCCTCGTCGAGTCTTCGGCCTCGGTTTTGTGGCTCAACCGAGTAACCCGGTGGTTTTACGGTGAACCACCTGCAAACCCCGCGAACTCGGTGTAGCCTCCGCCAATCTCCACTCATGACTCGGCTCCCACGTAGTCCCGGCTCGACCTTGGTTTTTAGGCTCTACCAAGAAACCGTCCACGACTTCATCTTGCTTGTTCATGCCACCATGCGGTCCGCACTTGACCCCGCCGGCCACCGGGTCCCTCGAACAAAGCCTACTTGTCTTCTCCACACTCGGAGGCCTCACCGCAACGACCTTTCGCGCTTGTTCTTCACCCGCACCAACACGAGTCAAGCCGCAACTCGCACCCGCAATACTTAGCCAAGAATCGGTCCACACAACGTTGTCAATCACTCATCACACAAGGAAGCGACCATCCACCGGTCCTCGAACCACACATGGTCCTCAATCTCCCCCTTGATGAGTGCATTGACAACACACTCAAATGAAGTAACATAAGAGAAAAGGAAAAGAAAAGAAACAAATAAAAAGAAACCCCAACAAGCGATCAAAAGCCAAAGAAAGGCAAAGAGTAAGATCACTTGAAGAAGACAAGTCTCGGACCCCTTAGGCAAGGGCAACGGCTCGACACATCGGAGACAAAACACAGCTCAAGCAAAGAGCGCAAACCACCAAAGCAAAACTCGAACACCACAAAGAGCTCCCCCTGCACAAATGCAAGCTCCCCCCGAGCTACGACACACTCCCCACGAACACATGCATCAATGCAACTCGGGAATGCAACAAAGAGCAAAAACCACTCGCTCACACGCCCCGGGCGGTTAGACCGCCTCCCCGGGCGGTTAGACCGCCTCCGCCCGACTTGGCCGCACGGGGGGCGGTTAGACCACCCAAAGAAACCGGCCCCGCACCAAACCTGCTCAAAAATTGCCCGAAACAATTGGAACACCTTCCAAACACTCCCGTGTGCCCAAAACATGCACAAACTTCTCCCCCTTGTTGACAATGCATGAATCAAGGCAAAATGCGAAAACTTGCAACATATAGCTTCTCAAATATACAAAATTCATCACAAGGAGCTACACAAGTCCAAATGAGCAAGTTAGATACTCGACAGATTCGTAATGACGTTAACTACGTGATCACCAAGTTTCACAACCATTGGACAATGCTAAAAAGGATTTGAGTAATTTTGCGAAAAGTTACTCTCTCACAAGCAAATACCTAAACATGAGCAAAACATATCAAAATGGCAAAGCCACTCAAACTTCATGCTAGGACCACCATTCTAATCATAAGACCATCATAAACACCCAAAAGCACCTCATGTCATGTCAAAGCCACCGAGCCATGTGCCTACTTCTATGTATGAGACTTCTCATTGGTAGGCATCATGCAACGGTTTAGCACCCAAAGCAAAATAATTTCAGCACATATGACATGGGAACATATTTTCCAAGCATTTTTCATTTCATTTTCAGATTTGTAAATGGTACATGAAATGTCTTTGCGACAAAAAGGAACTTATGCCCCTCCACAAGATTAAGCAAGAGGGCTAAACATTCATGATGGCAAGCGAGCCTTTGGCTCCATATGATCAATAAACTAGCTATCCAACCACAAAGTAAGCATAGCAAAGCCACTAAGACATGTCAAGATCATATATAGGCATTTACGCATGAGAGAGCATGTATATGACATTTTTCAAAAGATTAGCCATCAACCATGGATCATTCATCAAGATCATCAAGAGCTAAGCCAAACTAACCGTACCATATCAAACAAGCTCACAAGAACATATATAGCAACCCATGGTAAACATTGTATATAGGAGAAGCTTTTCCTATCCGATGCATATGATACAAAATGCATGCAATCTAAGATACAAGGATGCCTATACATCATGTTACATATGCCATGCCAAATGCAAGAAATGCACAAAGGAAAGCTATACATATGCTACAAACCGGCTCCTCGAGGGGAGGCAAAACGGGCTCGACACCACCGGCAAAGGAAAGCCCCCCACACACCCAACTCAAGAAATCAAGCACACACCAAGTTCCCCCCGCAAACGAGTGAAAGTTGCTTGATCTAGGGGTTTGGTGAAAATATCGGCTAGTTGGTCATGTGTGGGTACATGGATCAAAGCTATCTTCCCTTTCTCTACGTTGTCTCTCAGGAAATGATACCTCACTTCTATGTGTTTGGTTTTGGAATGAAGCACCGGGTTCTTAGCAACGCTTATGGCACTTGGTGCTATCACATTGAAGTGGGACATGGGTATACTCCTCACCAAAGTCACTCATGGTGTAGGTGATCCAAAGGAGCCGAGAGCAACAACTAGCGGCGGCAACATACTCGGCTTCGGTCGTGGATTGAGCAACACTCGGCCGCTTACGAGAAGACCAAGACACCAACGAAGAACCCAAAAACGCGCAAGTCCCGAAGTGGACTTCCTATCCAACCGACACCCGGCAAAATCCGCGTGCGAAAAACCATGAAGCGCCGGAGAAGAAGACGCGAGTACCAAAGGCCGAAGTCGGGAGTGTGACGCAAGTACACGAAAATTCGCTTCACGCTTGCCGATGCGAAGTCCTCGGAGACGCTTGAAAACGAGCGCACGGACACACCGAGAACCGTATGTCCGGCCTCGTCGCCGTCCAAGTAGAGGAGTGACCCGATCATGCTTCGGTACTCCTTCTGGTCCACGTGTTCACCTTCCTCGTCCGCATCAAGAGCCGTAGTCGTACTCATCGGCGTCGTCATAGCCTTGGAGTCCTCCATCTTGAACTTTCTCACAATGTCCTTGGTGTACTTAGCCTGGTGCACAAATGTTCCTTCCTTTGATTGCTTGATTTGTAGCCCGAGGAAGAACTGCAACTCACCCATCATACTCATCTCGAACTCCCTGCTCATATCATCTGCAAACCTCGCAACAAGAGAGTTAGACGAGCCACCAAAGACAATATCATCCACGTACACCTGCACAATCAGGATATCTCTGCCCTGCCTCTGCAAAAACAAGGTCTGATCGACCTTCCCCATCTCAAAACCTCTCTCAAACAAGAACCCCCTCAACCTCGCCATACCAAGCTCTAGGCGCCCGCTTCAACCCATACGGCGCCTTCCTCAACTTGTACACCGGTGGGGGTACTTCTCACTCTCAAACCCCGGAGGGCTGTCTCACATACACTTCTTCCTCCAACACTCCATTCGGAAAAGCACTCTTCACATCCATTTGGTGCAACTTGAACCCTTTAGCCACGAAAAAGGCTAGAAGGATCCTAATCGCCTCCAAACGGGCTACGGGAGCAAAGGTCTCCTCGTAGTCGATCCCCTCCTTCGACCCGAACCCCCGAGCAACAAGTCTCGACTTGTTCCTCACAACCTCACCCTTCTCTCCCTCTTTGTTTTTCCACACCCACTTTGTACCAATCGGCTTACACCCCGGGGGAGGGTCAACCAACTCCCATACCGATTCCTCTCAAAGTTCTCCAACTCCTCATGCATCGAGTTAACCCAATTGTGATCGGATAGTGCGTGTCCAATGTCTTTGGGCTCGAAAGAAGCAACAAATGCAAGCATGAGCAAAATGGGAATTGTTTCGAACCCTCGACCGTGTAGTGCGTTCATTCATGTCGCCGATGATCCTCGAAGCCGGGGTGATCCACTTGAACTCGCCGGGGAGGTTCTCGCCTCGAAGCTACCTCCCCCTCAACATCGGCTTCTCCTCGTTCTTGATTTGTCGTCGTAGGTGTAGCAGAGGGTCCATCCATCATCGTAGTCGAAGTAGTGGGTACATGTCCGGCCGGGGCACCGCACCGCCATCCTCATCATCACCATGTTCATGCTCCTCCTCCCGAAAGATCTCCTCGCCAAACTCATCATCACCCGCACACTCAAAGACAAGGCGACTACGTGGCTCGTCTCGTCGAAGGTTACCTCGCAAGTCTCCACGATTTGGTTAGTTTCAAGATTGAGCACACGATATGCTCTAGAATGAGATGCATAACCAAAGAAAATGCCATCGACAGACCTAGCCTCAAACTTATCCAACTTCCTGCCCTTCTTCGAATAAAACACTTGCAACCAAAGACATGGAAGTGACTCACCTTGGGTGTGCGACCATGCATCAACTCATAGCATGTCTTTTTCTTGTGCACTCTGAGGTATATTCTGTTCGACACATAGCACGCGGTATTCACCGCCTCAGCCCAATACCTCCTCGGAGTCCTATGCTCATCAAGCATCGTCCGAGCCATCTCACACAAGGTCCTGTTCTTCCTTTCCACAACACCATTCTGGGGAGGCGTATACGGACTCGAAAATCGGTGCTCAAGACCCAAGTCATGACAAAAGGTTTCAAAACGAGAGTTCCTGAATTCCGAGCCATTATCACTGCGGATAGCTCGTATGGCATCTCCGTGCCTCTCGTTCCTCAACCTCAAGACTAGATCTCGAACAAAACCAAACGTCTCCCCCTTCTCCTCAAGAAAGAACACCCACGCATACCGAGAAAAGTCGTCCACCACAACAAGGACATACCACTTCCCACCCGCGGATCGCACACGAGCCGGGCCAACAAGGTCCATATGGAGCGGCTCGCATGGACGCTCGGTCATCACATCGGTGAGAGGCGGGTGAGAAGAGGCCACCATCTTGGCATGCCTACACGGAGCACAAACCAACTCTTTCTCAAGCCTCAAACGTGGCAATCCTCGGACCAAATTGAGTTTACTCAAGCGAGACGAAGGTCAAAGCTCAAGTGACCCAACTTCCTATGCCACTTCCACAACTCACTCGAAGAACCGACCAAGAAACAACGCTCAACCCCCGAAGACGAGAAAAATCAGCACGAAACACCCGACCCTCGGGAACGACCATACAAACAAGGTCCCCTCGAGAGTCCACAATCCGAGAACCACCGAGCCGAAACAACACCTCAAAACCCTCATCCAACAAGCCGAGACACGAAAGCAAATTGTACCCCGGCGATTGAACAAGAGCAACACGCCTCGAGTGATCTTGTCACTCACTTTTATCTCACCTTCTGAAAGCACACGCCCACGCCCATTGTCCCCAAATGTGATGTACCTCTTCGTCACCACGGGACGAGACTTGAGAACCACCCCCTGTCTCCGGTCATATGCCTCGAGCAACCGGAGTCAATCAACCAAATGTTCTTCAAGTCTCCCACCTGAAATTCAAAAACAAGCACGTGAGCGAACAAACGACTCAGCACTGGGGTTAGTACCAAAAGAGGAAAACCAGTGCCGAGCCATTTGCTCGAAAGTGGGGTTAGCACCAACCATAGCATCTCTCCTACCAAAACTACCCCCACGAACACCACCTCGGTAACCACTCCGAGGAAACCACCCCTCACTGCCTGAAGGAGGACCAAAACCACGGAAGACAACCCGTGGAGCGTCTCTCCTCTCCTTCTCAAAGCTACGACTCCTCCCATCCCCGTAGTGACCTCGAGGGGGAGAATGCCTAGCAACCGACCACCCGCTTGTCTTTCCGGACCAACCACCAGGCAACTCCACCTCCGGACACCGAAACCTCTCGACTCACCACCTCGAAAACCACTCCGCCCGAGTGCGGGGGGCCGGTTAAACCGCCTAGCCGGGCCGGTCCTAACCGCCCCCCCCTCGGGGCGGGCCGGTCCGACCGCCTAGCCGGGCCGGGTCGGCCGCCCCCTCCCCGAACGGCTCCTCGGGCTGCGGGAACTCGCGTCTCCCCATGCCGGAACACTTTTCACCACGGCCTTACCCCTGGTCGGTGGCATACGAGGCTTAGGTACACCATGGGAAGGGTTGTACCTATCCTTGTTCGCCCACTCCTTTGCCATCCTCTCTTCCCGCTTCCTCTTGAAGCAAAACTCATCCTTGTGACCCTCTTTCCCACAATGGCCACAACGGAACCTCACAAGCTTAGGTTTTGACTTGGATTGGGGCTGCTCGCTTGGTTTCTCTCCACTCAACTCCTCCACCGATTTCTCCTCACTTGCCTTCTCTTTCACTTTCCCAAAGAACACTTTCCCCGAAGTGCTCACAAACTTGATGGGCTTTTGGAGATCATTTGTGGGTGTAGGAAATATAGGTGGAGGCTGGGGTTGTGTCTAGTCGGTTCCTAAGATGGTTGGGTTTTGGAGGGAAATCATTTTTGTGGTGGGTTTTTGGTGGCTCGGGATATTCTCTCCACTTCCTTCACCAACCTTGTTTGCCCCAAGCCCCTCACCATCTTGCCTCTTAAAGGCCTCGATCATCATCCTCAACGAGGCTCATGACCGGACAACCAACCCATCAACTTCCTCAAGTCATCATTCTCATCCCGCAAGCGATCAACATAATGCGCAAGCTCCAAATTTTTCAATGCATGCATTTCACAAGTAGAGCGGGATGTAGGCATGGGTTCCTTCAATTTAGCCTCGAGCGAACTAGTGTAAGCATGCAACTCATCAATCTTAGCATGCAAAACGGGGCAAGAAGTGCAAGCACCTAGCAAAGCGGTCTAGACTTAAGCTCAGCCACTTCAACCCTAAGCACATCTAGTTCCTCACACTTGGAGGCATGCTTCTCCTTAAACAAAGCAAGATCAGCAAGGAATATGGAGCAATCGGCACAATCATTTTCATCAGCAACAACAGGGCTAGCCTTAAGCGAATCAATCTCAAGCTTGCTATCAAGCACCTGTGTCTCTAGCTCAGCCACTCTAGTCCTAGCATCCTCGAGTGAAGCCCTAAGCTCTTTCCTCATTTTCTTGGCCTCTCTAAGCATGTCATCACGGTTATCAAGCAAAGAGCCAAGCCTCTCATTCTCCTGGTGCAAGAAGGGAAGTTCATCACGCACCTCGTCGTCGGACTCGCAGTCCGAGTCGCTCCGTGTACTCTTCTTGCTGCCGGAGCTCGGCGCCATGGTACGAAGTCGTCTCTCGCGAAGCGGCTCGGCCCGCTCGGGTTCTTGGACGACCTCTTGTTCTTGCGGCGATCTCCCTCGTCGTCGGCTCCTTGCTCGAGCTCGAGGTGGAGTACGCGGAACCGGAGTCGACGTCGCTCGCTCCAACCATCGCTCGGGCCTTGCCTCGGCCCTCCTTCTTCCTCGATCGTCGCTCGTCCTTGTACTTGTTCTTGTGCTTGCTCTTGTGGTCGCGCCTCGAACGGTACTTGTCGTCGTTCTTCCTCGGCTTGTGCTTGTAGGCCGTCCTTGCTCTCGGCCTTCTCGGGCGGTCGGCGACGAAGTGTCCCGGCTTTCCGCACGGAAGCGGTCCTCGTGTTCCTCCTCATGTTCACGCGGTTCTCGTGCGGCCTCTCGAACCGCCTCGTCAACAGCGCCAGCTCGTCCTCTCCAAGGTCATCAAACTCCTCATCTGGCATAGACATCAAAGAGGAAAACGAGAACATCCTGGTGGATGAGTTAGAGTTAGTCTTTCCTTTGGAACCACCAACGAGGGCAAGACTATGGGAGTCAGTCGGTCCCTCGAGCTTGGCAGTCATGCCCCTATCCACCTCAGCCGACTTGAGCTTCGAGAACAGCTCGTTCACCGTCAGAGTATCGTACCTCTCCGACTCGACTATGGCCTCGAACTTTCCGCCCCATATCGTACGATCCAAAGAGTGTAAGAGCTTGACCGCTCTATCATGATCATCGTACGGGAGCACGTCCACATTGGCCCTCATGTTGTTCACCACCACCGTGAACCTCTGGAACAAGGCATCGATGGACTCACCTGGGGAGATGAGTGAAGTTCTCGTACTCTCTCCGGTAGGTCGCATACAACCGTGCCTCGAACACGGGCGTTCCCAACATGAGCCTCCTTCAACACCGCCCAAATCCTACAAGCCAAGTGCTCGGTGTGCACCCGATCGAACTCGGTGCGACACAAAGCACGAAACAAGTAGTCGACCGCCTTATTGTTGGCGTCGAATCCGTCCCCTCGACCCCGGAGCGAGGAAATCCATCGGCCGGACATAGCCCTGTGTCCACCGTGACATCCCAAAGCGGTCGACCCTTTCCGCGGAGGAACGCACCCATCCGCTTGCTCCACATCCGGTAGTTCTTGCCATCGAAGTGTGGAGGACCCGAACCCCGTTCTCGGTACGCCATCCTTGGATCTTAGGCGGTTAGAGTCAACAAAGACCCGAACCGGCTCGATACCACTTGAAAGACCGATAAGGCGACCGAGAGGGGGGGGGGTGAATGGGAGCCGATAAAAATTCTTCTCGAGGGAGATTAAAACTCCGACAAGACGAACTAGCTCGGTCGAACCCCCGAAAGCACACGCTCCGCACTTCTACCTCCCGTTTGCCAAAACCACGTAGCCACCGGAGTGCTACGGTCCTAGGAACAAACTCTACCAAGCAACCACAACACACACACGGCACCGACGGCGGAAACAACTCGAAAGCCGGCTAACCGGAGGGGGCGGTTAGACGGGTATAGGGGGCGGTTAGACCGCCTCCACACGGTAACCAAGAAAACCTCCGAAACGCCTCTTCCGAGCACCAAAACACACCACGGTTTCACCAACAGAGATCTCTCGGTCAAGGCCATGCTAGCTACCGAAAAATCTTGGCGAAAACCAAAACTTCACCCAAGGGCCTAGGGGCGGTTAGACCGGCTACCGGGGGCGGTCTAACCTCCCGTACCCGCAACGAACTCCAACCAAGAACACCTAGCAAGCCGCGCGAGAACGACTCCAAATTTCACCCGGACACTCCTCCGATCAAGGCAAACAAACTCACGAGAGGAAAATCCGGCGAAACAAAACTTTGACCCGGAAACACCCAGGGCGGTTAGACCGCCCCCTGTAGGCGGTTAGACCGCCCCTTCCAGAACACGAACCCGCGGGTCAAACCTCAACTTCCTCGCGCCCAATCTCCCGAATCACTCCACGGATTGCAGCCAAACTTAGCTGGGTTACCTCCTGGGTAACCTCTACCTCAAAGGAATCGACCCGAAGCGCTCACAATCAAGAGGAATCGAAGAAATCGCTTCTCTAGGTCAAGAACTCGCCCAACTCGAAAAACCACCAAATCGAGTCCGATTCAAAGGGGATTTGGGGGCAAAGTCACCAGCCAAAGAGGCACAAGAACCTCATACGTGACACCCACCAAAAACCCCAAGAAATCGTTCTCAAAACACCGCCAAAAAGAGCTCCGAAAGTCAACACCAAAGAGACGGGAAAACAACCATGAAGAACAACGCCAAACCTTCTATACATGCCATGAATGGTTCATACAAGGTCTAGCTTGCCACCCAAACATCCATCCCTCTCTCTAGATCTCACATGAAGCTCTCAAGCTAGCCTTCTAAAATCCTAGGGAAAATAGAGAACAAAAAAGGAAAAACAAATGGGCTAGGGTTCCAAGAGTTGGTGCCAACCTCTCACCTCTTGGGTTATATAGGCGGCAACCGAATGTCTAAAATGCCCCTCTCTAATGACTAGGGATACATGCCCCTCAAGGGCGGATTTGGAATTCTTGATATCTTCACCATCGGACGGATGCCGGCGACCGCACCTCGCGTAGCCTCGACGCACGCCTTGCGATCCCGACGCGTGTCCTCCGCTTCGAAGTTTCTCGGCGGCGGCGGCCGGGCGGTCGGACCGCCCCCCCCCGGGCGGTTAGACCGGCCCGGTGGATCCGACCGCCGGCCCCGGGCGGTCCGACCGCCCCTCCCGGGCGGTTGAACCGGCCCGGGTGGCCGCACCTCCTCGTCGAGTCTTCGGCCTCGGTTTTGTGGCTCAACCGAGTAACCCGGTGGTTTTACGGTGAACCACCGCAAACCCCGCGAACTCGGTGTAGCCTCCGCCAATCTCCACTCATGACTCGGCTCCCACGTAGTCCCGGCTCGACCTTGGTTTTTAGGCTCTACCAAGAAACCGTCCACGACTTCATCTTCTTGTTCATGCCACCATGCGGTCCGCACTTGACCCCCGCCGGCCACCGGGTCCCTCGAACAAAGCCTACTTGTCTTCTCCACACCCGGAGGCCTCACCAGCAACGACCTTTCGCGCTTGTTCTTCACCCGCACCAACACGAGTCAAGCCGCAACCCGCACCTGCAATACTTAGCCAAGAATCGGTCCACACAACGTTGTCAATCACTCATCACACAAGGAAGCAACCATCCACCTGGTCCTCGAACCACACATGGTCCTCAACACATCAAGTCAAGAGCTACCCCGAGCGTTGACTCCGCCGCATCAAATGAAACAAACAAGAGAAGCATGTCAAGCGCGAAGCCACAATGGGAGTTCGAACCAATGGATTGGGTTCCAATCGATTACGGAGAAGTATTCGATAAGAGAAGACCATTCCCTAATCAAAAGGGGATGGCAAGAGCATTGGAAGTGGATTTCCTACTAGAAAAGAAAGCGGAAGATTCATACGACCTTGAAATCACCGGTGATATCTTTCAAAAGCTCTTTGGAGATGACGAAGTGGATCCGAAACAAATAGCCGAGGTGAAAAAATCATGGGGATCAAGCCCGAAGCATAGCCATACGCTCGCCTCGCCGAAGTTTACACGATAGGATCCGAAGAAGAGAAGACGACACCACACTTGAGTTGCGAGTTTTACAGAGTTCAATGCAAAGCTTTATGCGACATCGGAGCCCAAGTAAGTGTCCTATCTTCTAAAATTTACAATAAAGTTCAAGACCACAACCTAGACTTAGCTCCAACATCAACGGAATTAATTATGGGAGATGGTAGAACTATTAGACCTCTAGGCATTGCTTCCAGCATGAATGAAAAAATCTCTGGAAAATGTATACCAACCGATTTCTTTGTTATTGTTGCTTACCATAGTAATCATGATCATATAATTCTAGGTAGGCCCTTTCTTAAGTTGGTTGATGCCGTGTTGGATGCCGGAAAAGGCAAAGTAACAATGAACCTTAATGGAAAAAAGTACACATATAACTTTCTTCACGTTTCTAAACACCCTACACCCTTTCCTCCCGAAGACGAAGAAGTAGAGGAGGTAGATAGTCTTTGTTTTATTGAAACCCTTAGAGACCCGCTGCAAAGGGCAATGGAAAATCAAATTAATGATCAACAAGATGAAGAGCTAGAAGAAGCAACAAAAAGGCTTAGAACCACAAGATGGAAGCGTGGAGGAAGAAAAATTCGAGGACATAGGAGAGATTAAACCCGAGGAGCCACAAGTGCCCGAAGTAGACCTTAAACCTTTGCCCAAAGGATTAAAGTATGAATTTTCGGGCCCAGACAAAACTTATCCAGTCATTGTGAGCGACGAGTTGAGTCCTGAAGAAAATGAGAAGTTGCTGATTTTATTGAAAAAACATAGGAAGGTGATTGGATATTCGATTAATGATCTCAAAGGTCTTAGCCCAGCCTTTTGCACTCATCGTATACCAATGGAAGACCAATGTAAGCCCGTAGTGGACCACCAAAGGAGTCTAACTCACGCCATGCGAGAGGTAGTAAAGAAAGAGGTCATCAAGTTACTTGATGCCGGAATCATCTACCCGGTTCCGCATAGCGAATGGGTGATCCCAATACATTGTGTACCAAAGAAAGGAGGTTTAACCGTGGTGAAGAATGAGAAGAGACGATTTGATACCGCAAAGAACCGTGATCGGGTGGCGGATGTGTATCGATTATCGTAAGCTTAACAAAGCAACGAAGAAAGATCACTTCCCCCTACCGTTCATCGACGAGATGCTCGAGAGATTAGCAAACCACGCTTATTTTTGCTTTCTCGATGGGTACTCGGGGTTCATGCAAATTCCCATTCACCCGGACGATCAACACAAAACAACGTTTACATGCCCTTATGGAACGTTTGCATATAGAAAGATGCCCTTCGGTCTATGCAACGCTCTGACCTCTTTTCAACGTTGCATGACGGCCGTATTCTCGGAATTCATCGAAGAAATTGTCGAGATGTTCATGGATGATTTTTCCGTTTATGGGAAGACGTTCATGGATTGCTTGGCAAACTTGGATAAGGTCCTCACGAGGTGTGCGGAGGTAGACTTGGTGTTAAATTGGGAAAAGTGCCACTTCATGGTTAAGCAAAGCATAGTTCTTGGACATGTTATATCCGGGAGAGGCATTGAAGTGGACAAGGCTAAGGTAGAGACGGTTGAGCAACTCCCACCTCCGACGGATGTTAAGTCCTTGAGGAGCTTTCTAGGTCATGCCAGATTTTATAGAAGATTTATTAAGGACTTCTCAAAGATCACTAAGCCTTTAACGCATCTCCTTCAAAAGGATGTGGCTTTCGACTTTGATGAGAAGTGCCTAGCGGCATTTCGGACCTTGAAAAGTGCGTTAATGAGTGCTCCCATTATTCAACATCCGGATTGGAGCCAACCTTTCGAGATCATGTGTGATGCAAGTGACTACGCCGGTTTTGGGTCAAAGAAAGGAAGGCCGGGTTCACGCCATTTACTACGCTAGCAAAACTCTTAATGGGGCACAATTAAACTATGCCACTATGGAAAATGAGTTGCTAGCGGTGGTATTCGCCTTCGAAAAATTCAGATCTTACATCGTGAACTCGAAGGTCATTGTTTACACCGATCGCACAACCATCAAGTATCTCTTGGCTAAGAAGGATGCTAAACCACGTTTGATCCGTTGGATGTTTCTTGTCGGAGCGGAATGTAGTCCCGACACTAATTAGTAATACGCGCTGAGATCTTTCTCTCGATGGTTGGTGCTGAGCAACTAAGGACACTCGGGTTGTCCTGGTTCCGGTCGGGGCCGTACGTCCAGCAGGAGTGTGCTCGAGGCACTGTATTGCTTTGCACCGGGGTGCCTGTAGTGGGGCGGCTACAAGCGAGGTGGGAGAGAAGGCGTGGCCTCCAAGTCCCGAGCGGAGTGATTGAGGTGGGTGTCGGTATTGTGGGGGAAGGCAGAGAGCTTGTAATCAATCGCTATCTGCTATCCTGTCTCTGGTGTCGTGTCTCCTGTCTCCCCTGTGGCGAAGGGGATCGCCTTCCTTTTGTAGACCAAGGAGAGGACGATTTACAAGTATGCCGCACTATTTGGCTACGTGCGGAGGTATGGTGTACAGTCCCGTAGAGATGACGCCCGTCCTGGCGAGTCTTGCTCCGGTCGCGGCGCCATGGCGTGCCCTGTACTTAAACAGGGGGGCTTCGAGGGTGAAGCCGTAGTGGTTGACCAGGGCGTCTCCAGGCGGGCCCGTGGGAGCCGTTGACGGTGGTCCGTACGGGGTACAGTGGCAGGCGTGGCGGCGTCCCGTCCCCGCACAGTGCTAGAGTGGTTGTAGCAGTGCGTGGCACGGCGCTGCAGGGGCGGGGATGGGCGCATAAGACTGACAGTGATGGGGATGGCACTCCCGCCGACCTAACGTCACGGTTTGACCCTGCAGAGCAACGAAAAGAGGGCTCGAGGGTGCGGCCGGCCCCCCTTCGAGGGCGCGACGCGTTAGCCGTACTAAAGTGGGCGGCACAGTGTCACGGAGCTGACACCGGCCTCGTCGCACAGTCCTCCACAGTGGTGGGGATGGGCTCCCACCAGGGAGTTGGTGGAACAGCGCTGGGGCGTGATTCCCAGGCGCGTGATGGTGCTGCCCTGCCGTGTCAGAGCATTAAATGCTCGTACCCGCACGCGGGAGCAGGTGCGCTTGCGAGGGAGCCCTCGAGTGAGGCGGAACCCGCTCGAGAGGGGCGTGAGCCCTCGAGCGAGGCGAAACCCGCTCGAGGGGGCGTGAGCCCTCGAGCGAGGCGGAACCCGCTCGAGGGGGCGCTTGAGCCCTCGAGCGAGGCGGAACCCGCCCGAGGGGGCACTTGAGCGGGCCCCTCTGGTGGGCCGCGGGGGCCACCGCAGCGTGGGCCGCGCAGTGTGTGCGTGCTTAGGTTAGAGGTGTGTTTTGTTTTATTTTTTGCAGGTTTTAAGCAGGATTCCCCTGGTTTTTTAGGGGACCCTCAGGGCTATCCCCGACAGTAGCCCCCGAGTATCTGCGGGTGTGCCAGCCAGGCTCCCGCAGATGCTGAAGCCTACTGATAGGACGCTCTTCCCTCCTGGTTGCAAATGCCTTCCGTGGGGCCGCGTCGGCGGACCCGTGGGTCTAGCCCCCGAAGCCCTGCAGGAGCGTGGGTGCTCCTGCAGGGGTTTTACCACGGAATCTGGTCAGTGGGCGTGGTACGTGTTTCAACCGGCGTCGGCAATGTTTCAGCCGGCTTCGGTGACGCACGCGCAACTGGCACCATTCGCGTCCGGTGCATCCCAGGAGGTGTAGCCATGTGTCGAGCCCCTGAGCCTAGGCCCATTCGAGGCGATCGGGGCGAGCTCTTCGTCTTGTTTTAAACGCGCCCTCGCCGTCCCTCCGCGGGACGAAGGGTGAGGTTTCTGCAACCCCCATCGATCGGGTCGCGGATTGCGGATTCCTCGCTGAGCTGTTAATGGGTGGTTCAAGTGGACACCCATGCCCCGTTCGATAAGGGTAGGCTCATGGTTCGGAGACTCGTCCATTAAAGCGCTTGCATGGGTTTGCTAGGTAGGGCTCGGTCCCATTCGCTAGGGACCGAGGGCGCGGAAGCTCTCCCTTGGTGGGATCCCCCCCGGCTAGCTACCCTTGCTGGCTCTCGAACACGACATGTGGGGCGCCCCCGAGCCGGTGGGCCCGAGGAAAGGCTCGAATGCGCGCGCCCTCGTCGTCCCTGACTCTGGCGATCTGGGGCACCTGTTCGAACCCGTCGAGGGTCAGGTTTCGAACCCCTGATCAGTAGGGCCGTGCAGGGTAACAGCGGAGTGTTCCCGTCTTTTGCATCTGCAGGCTTCGAGGGTCCCCAGCCATGCTGGTCCTCGAGCCGCTGATCAGTAGATCGAGGGCACCTGTGGTGCCTGTTCATTTCGAACAGGCTTCAAGGCCACTGGTCGGTATTCGCACCCTTTGAGGGTCGGTCTTATTTGAGCCGGGGGCTCGGGCCGCTCGAGGGTCTTCCTTACTTAGTAAGGGACAGGGCCATTTAATGCCCGCTGTTGCGGCTATAGTCACGCGCCGTGGGCGCGCCTTTTCAGGCGTTGCGGTCGCGCGCGTCGTGGGCGGGGTGGGCAGGCGGACGTGAGCGGCCGCCGCGCCCCCCGTCTACGCGTCGTGATGATGGCGCGCGTGCGGTTATGCGGCTGCCGTGGTCGTGGCGGGTCCCATTCGTCAGCGAGGGAAAATTTCACCAGCAGTTAATGCGCGCGGGGCGTGTGCTCCGGAGAGCACGCCTCACGGCCTATAAATCCGTTAGGCAGGGAAGGGGCGGTATTTTACCTTTGCGTTCAGCATTTGCCGTCTCTGCTCCTTGCTCCCCAGCTCCCGAGCCATTCTTGCCTTTGCGCCTCCGTTCTTGGAGCCGCTCCAGCCTCCAGTTCTTTGTTCCCCCGCCCGCTCGTATGGCTCCCCAACAGCCCCTTACCATCATCGACACGCCGTCGTGGGAGCGCTCGACGGCGACGATGCTGGCCCTGGGTCAGCTGGTGGCCGGCGGCCAGCTGGCGGCGAACATGGACGGGTAACCTCCGGAGTGGATCGTGCCGTCAGAGAGGGAACGAGTTCCCAACCCACCGTACGGCTACATCGTCAGCTTCATGCGCTTCCACGAGCGCGGCTTCGCGGCGGCGGCGAGCCGCTTCTTGCGGGGCCTCTGCTACCACTACGGCATGGAGCTTCAAAACTTCACACCGAACGCGATCTCGCAGGCGGCCACGTTCGTCGGCGTCTGCGAGGGCTTCCTGGGGATCCCCGTGAATTGGGATCTCTGGGTCCACCTCTTCCGCGCGGAGCTACACACGCTGCCGACGTTGGAGCTGAGGACCCGCCGCGCAGCCCGCGCCGGCGGCTTGGCGCTCGCAGTGCGGAGCTCACGCAGGGAGGAGTACATCCCCTGCACGATGACCTCCAACAACTCGGACTGGGAGCGGGGGTGGTTCTACCTCCTCAACGCCGCCCCTGGCCTCACCCCCTACATCGACAAGGTGCTCCGGGAGAGGGCCGCCTCCTGGTACCACGGGGTGTCTCTGCCCTCGCACCAGGCACGGTTGGACTCGCTCGTGGCCGCGTTGAAGAGGCTGGCGGACCGCGGGCTGACCGCGGGATGCGTCCTCGCCAACCTCCACCACCGGCGAATCGTCCCCCTGATGGAGAGACGGCTCCACATCTTCAAGATTAGTGAGGATGTGGACCCCGTCGCGTTGGCGGAGTCGCGGCTGCTGCGGGACCCCTTCCCGCGGTCGTACGCGGCCACCCGGGCGCGGTGCACCATCAACCTCAGGTCGGGGCGTTGCGACGAGCAGCCCTGTGGGTGCTCGAGATGCTCCCCATCGGCCAGTTGGTGAGTGGATTTCCTGACTTCCTTTCTTATCTCGCCGGTTTCTTGGGTTGTCGGTGCATTTTAAGGCTTCGCCTGACCCCCGCAGATGGTGAGCGTGAGCACCGCGAAGTCTGACCCGCCCACGCCCTGGTCCCACGCGCTCGCGCGCGCGGTACAGTAGCGATAGCGGGAGCGGGTGGACCACAGGAGGGAGCGCGACGCGCGGCACCAGGAGCGCCGGGAGCGGAGGAGCGAGGAGTTCCTTCTGCGCGAGCAGCAAGGACTCTCCTCGCTGGAGACGGAGGAGTACTCGTCGTCGGACGAGGAAGAGGAGGAAGAGGGAGAAGAAGATAGGGGGTAGGTTCTCCCCGATATGTGGGAGCCTGCTCCCCCGTCACCGGAGCCGACTCCGGTGGCAGGAGAACCGTCGCCTGGGGCGGGCGCAGAAGCGCCTACCACCAGGCAGTCAGCGACAGAGGCGGCGCGAGCCGCGCGAGGGCGCCGGCCGCGCGCCTCGGAGGCGCCCGCACGCGCGGCGGAGCGCGTGCGTGTGGCGGAGCCCGCACGCGTGGTGGAGGTGGGCGGAGGCGCGGCGGCGGCCGCGCGCGCAGCCGCGCCCACGACGTCGGCGGGGGTCTCGAGGAAGAGGAAGCGGGCCTTCTTCTCCTTGAGGTAAGGAGTTGTCTTTCGAGGGGTCGCGTGCCCGACTGGTGGGGACCTGATGGTTTGTTTCCATGTCCACAGGGTGGCGCCAACCGTGCCCCCTCGCACCAGCCAAGGTGCTAAGGGTGGACGCATCCGTCCCCACTAGGCGGCGCTCGTCAAGGGCGCCGCGGGCGGGCGCAAGCACGGCGGCAACGGCGAGCGGGGCCTCACGAGGCGCGACCAAGGCCTCGGGGACACTGCCGGCCGCGTTGACCACGGAGCCGCGGAAGGCGGCGACAGAGGTGCGACAAGAGCTAGCCGTGGCTGAGGCACAGCCGGTGGCGGGGGCACAGCCAGCGGCACCAATCGTAGTGGTGTTGCAGGCATCATCGGCCATGGAGGTGCATCAGGCGCCCACGGCCGCTGAGGCGCAACCGGAGGCGGAAGTCGCTGCGCCGCAGCAGGAGTCCGCAGCTGTGGTAGCGCAGCCGGCGACGGAGGTTGCCGTGCCGCTGCGAGAGCCGCCCCGCTCGCCGGCGGCTCCCGGGCGACGGCGGTGGAGATTCCCGACGACGACATCCCGCCGCCAGGGTGGGACTAGTGGGGAAGTCTTCCCGCGCCAGCCCCCGAGCCTCAGGCGGGGGCGCTCATCGAACGGTGGGACGGCCACATGGTGGCTAGGGGCTCGAGGCACGACATCGAGGCCTCTTCGTCCCACGCCGCCCCCCGGCTCGAGCGGTCCAGCAGCGGACCCGGGGTAGGGGCAGGAGCGCGTCGACGCGCCATCTCCCCTCTTCGTCGACGCTCAAGAGGAGCAGCAGCTGTGGGAGGAGCTGCGCGGTCATGGCGCTTCACTCAACCGAGCGCTGAACGAGGCGCTGCGGGTCCACGGCGGCCCTGCGCGGCATGTCTTCCAGGTATGATGCCGTTGCTTTTTTCTTTGATCTCGTCGTTTTCGTGTTTTGTCTTCGCGGTGTGGCACTCATGGGTTTCGTCTGCTGATGACAGGAGTTGGAGCTCCGCGCCCGCGACAGGTACGGTGCCCTCGACCAGATGAGCGCCGAGCTCCGCCAGCTCCGGGAACAGCGCGATGCCTTCGACACCCTCGCGGAGGCCCTGAGGACTCGGGACGCCTGGCTATCGTACCGGGCGGTGGCCCTGCGCGACCAGCTCCTGGAGCTGGAGGGGCAGGCCACGACGCGCCCCTCCGCCATCGAGCGGATTCGCACGACCCTCATTGACCGGAATGATGCGCTGCAGCAGGAGAGAGGAGATCTGGAGAGGGCGCGCACCGTGGCGACCGACTGGGAGGTGGAGGTGGTGTCCGTCCGGACCCAGAACCGAGAGGTCCGCGCGGAGCTCTTGGAGGCGCAGTCCCAGCGGAGCCGGACCGAGGAGAGGGCACGGGAGGCCGAGAAGAGGGCCAAGGAAGCCAAAGAACTGAAGGCCGCCCTCGCCGCTAAGGTTGCCGCGGTTGCCGCGGCGGAGGAACAGCTCCGGCAGGAACATGCTACCCGCCAGGAGGCCGAGGGGCAGCTCCAGCAGGAGCGGGCTGCTCTCGTTGATGCCCGGTCGGCTCTTGAGCGGGAGCGTGCTACTCTCGAGAGAGCGCAGAAGTCGCTGGAGGAGCGGGATGCTGAGGTCTCGAAGCTTGACAGGGAGCTGATTGCTCTCAGCATCTCGAACGCGGATCAGGTCCGGACCCTCGAGGAGCAGAGCGCCACAATCGTTAGCTTGCAGCAGGCGGTCGAGAGCGGACGCCAAGCTCTCGAGGGGGAGAGGAAGCAGGTGGAAGGTAAGTTGCCGCTTCGTTTCTTGTTTTGTTGATCTTCCCTTCGGGGTTCGTTCCCCTCTTGATTCTTTTCGCTCGTGATATCCAGGCCTGCGCACCGCACTGGGGCGCGTGACTGATCGGGCCGAGATGCTGCAGACTACCTACGACTCCTCCGAGCAGGAGCTGGTGGAGCTTCGTGCTGCAGCCCTCGAGACCTGCCAGGCTGTCGAAGAGGGCGAGGCGCAAGGCCGAAGCTCGGCCCCGGCCGGCCGTCTGCGCGCCCTTGGCGGGCACGTCTCAGGGCGCATGCGTCGCGGGCTTCACCTGGGCGTCCAGAAGGCCCTTGGCGTGGTGCAGTCCCACTACGAGGTGAACCTCGAGGCTGTGGCGTCAGGCTACGTCGTCTCGGAAGGCGTCGAGGACGAGGCGGCGATGGAGCAAGCAGACGCGCTTGTCGCAGATGCTGCCGAGGCGCTCACCGAGGCCTTCGCGGAGTTCCTGTTCCCAGACGCTGCTGACGCCGACGAGCCTCAGGCCTGAAGACCGCTGGGCACTAGGCCCATTTTTGTTTAGATGTTAGTATCTTGGCCATGTGGCCGTGTAAATAAACGATTGAAACTTATGGAGTGTTTGAGCACTTGTAAATTTAAGTGGTGCCTTTTATTCGTCGCGCTGTTCTGTTCTTTCCTTTTGCTCGGGCGAATTCGGGTTGGGAGAGTTCGTTTTTCGTGGGCAGCCCGCTGGGCCGGAGGCGAGAGAGAAGGGCCGTATCCTCGCGGAGGTCTAGGCTATCTCTGACTCGCGCATCTTTTCCGCTTGGCCACCCGCGCCTGCCTTGGTTCGCTCGAGGCTATGGTCGAAACATACTGAGCGCACTTACGAGTTAAAATTTTTGCGAAAAAATGGGACCATTTTTTGGGAGGGATATCCCCTGCAGTAGCCCCCGAGGGTGACTCGGTTTTCCGGGGAAAGCCGAGTTGCCCTTTAACTTTATTGACGTGCAGTTATTTACATTTTCGTCGCCAACTGGGGTGTTGGGTATGTAATTTACAACAAACAGCTTGGAAATCCTAGCTAAGGGTAGAAGCGACGTAGCTGCTAGATGTTCCAAGCGTTGGTGAGTTCCTCGCCGTCCTCGTTAGCTAGCTTGTATGTGCCGGGCTTGAGCACCTTCACCACGACGTAGGGTCCCTCCCATGGGGGTGATAGCTTGTGGCGTCCTCGGTTGTCTTGGCGTAACCTTAGGACCAAGTCCCCCTCGCTGAAGTCCCGCCGCCGCACCTTTCGAGCTTGGTAGCGCCTTAGGGACTGCTGGTATCTTGCGGAGTGCATCAGGGCCACGAGGCGTGCCTCATCTAACCGGTCCAGCGAGTCCTCGCGGGCTTGCTGATTGGCACTTTCGTCATAGCCTCGCACTCTGGGTGATCCGTATTCCAAGTCTGTGGGGAGGACGGCCTCCGCGCCATGGACCAGAAAAAACGGGGTGAACCCGGTGGCTCTGCTTGGGGTGGTTCTGAGGCTCCACACGATCGCCGGCAGCTCCTAGAGCCATTTTCGACCAGATTTGTTCAGCTGGTCAAAAATCCTGGGCTTGAGGCCTAGTAGAATCACGCGGATGTGGAACTTGTCGCAGAACTCCAGGAACTTTCTGCTCGTGAATTGGGACCTGTTGTCGGTGATGATGGAGTTCGGCACTCCAAAGTGATAGACAATGTTGGTGAAGAATGTCGCCACCTGCTCCGCCCTGAGGTTCGTAATGGGGTGTACCTCCACCCACTTGGAAAATTTGTCGATTGCGACTAACAGGTGGGTGTATCCCCCGGGCGCCTTCCGCAAGGGCCCGACGATGTCTAGCCCCCACACGGCGAAAGGCCACGTGATGGGGATGGTCTGCAGGACGTGCGCAGGGAGGTTGGACTTGCGGGCGTAGAACTGGCACCCTTCACAGGTGCGCACGATTTCACTGGTGTCAGCAACCGCGGTGGGCCAGTAAAAGCCCTGGCGGAACGCAATGCCCACGAGGGTGCGAGGCGCGGCATGGTGGCCGCAAACGCCCGCGTGAATATCCCTGAGGAGCTCGCGCCCCTGGGGGATGGGGACGCATCGCTGCAGGATGCCGGAGGCGGCGCGCTTGTACAGCTCGCCGTCGACGATGGTGAAGGATTTGGCCATCCTGGCGATGCGCCTTGCCTCGGGCCGGTCCGAGGGGAGTTCCCCTCGGTCCATCCAGGCGATGTATTTGTCGCGCCAGTCCACCCCGCTGAGGGCCGGCTCGACATCCATGACTTCGGCCTCGCCGACGCCGTACCCCTCGAGGAGGGAGAGCACGTACGCCTCATTCGAGGGGTCCTCGTCCATGGGCTCTGCACCCGCTGGATTCGAGGGAGCCCCCGAGGGCTCTGTGCGGTTCGAGGGGTGCGACTCGAGGGTGATGGACGGTTGGACGACGTCCCGAGGAAAGACGTTCGGGGGGACGGTAATCCGCCCCGACGCGATCTTGGCGAGTTCGTCCGCCTCCTCGTTGTACCGTCGGGGCACGTGGTTGAGCTCGATGCCGCAAAACTTTTCCTTGAGGGCCCGCATGGCCTTGCAGTATGCCTCCATGTTGTCATCGTGGCAGCTCGCGTTTTTCATGACTTGGTCGATCACGAGCTGCGAGTCCCCCCGCACGTCGAGGCTTTTGACGCCTATCTCGATGGCGAATTTGAGGCCGCAAAGCAGGGCCTCGTACTCAGCCATATTGTTCGATGCGGGGAAGTGAAGGCGCACAGCGTACCGCATGTGCTCCCCGAGGGGTGACACGAAGAGCAGGCCCGCGCCCGCCCCTGTCTTCATCACTGAGCCGTCGAAGTACAGAGTCCAGCACTCCGCCTGGATCTGTGGCGGCGGCAATTGTGTGTCCGTCCACTCGGCTACGAAGTCTGCCAAGATTTGGGACTTGATGGCCTTGCGCGGGGCGTAGGCGAGCGTTTCACCCATCAGCTCCATCGACCACTTGGCACTTCTGCCTGCTGCGTCCGGGTTACAGATGATTTCTCCTAATGGAAAGGAGGAAACCACCGTGACGGGGTGAGCCTCGAAGTAGTGGTGGAGCTTGCGCCGCCCGAGAACCACTACGTAAAGCAGCTTCTGGACTTGAGGGTAGCGCATCTTGGTGTCGGACAAGACCTCGCTGATGCAGTACACCGGCCGCTGAACCAGCAAAGTGTGTCCTTCCTCCATGCGCTCCACCACGATTACGGCGCTGACCACCTGGGTAGTTGCAGCCACGTAGAGGTACAGAGGCTCGCTGTCCTGCGGTGGTGTGAGGATCGGGGCGTGGGCAAGGGACGCCTTCAGCTTATCAAGCGCCTCCTGGGCCTCGGCGGTCCAGGAGAAGCGCTCGTGCTTCTTGAGGAGCCGGTAGAGGGGCAAGCCCTTCTCGCCGAGCCGCGAGATGAAGCAGCTCAAGGCGGCGAGGCACCCAGCACCCTTTGAACCCCTTTGAGGTCCCGAATCAGATCCATCCGCTCGAGGGCTGCAACCTTTTCGGGGTTGGCCTCGATGCCTCGCTGGGAGACTATGTATCCTAAAAGCATGCCCCGCGGCACGCCAAAGACACATTTTTCGGGGTTCAATTTCACCCCGTTGGCCCGTAGGCAGCCGAAAGCGATGCTGAGGTCGCTAACCAGGTCATCCGCCTTTCTGGTTTTCACAACTATGTCGTCTACGTACGCCTCAACGGTCCACCCGATGTGGTTTCTGAAGACGTTCTGCATTCACCGCTGGTACGTTGCGCTTGCGTTTCGAAGGCCGAACAGCATCGTGACGTAGCAGTACATCCCGAACGGCATGATGAATGAAGTTGCGAGCTGGTCGGACTCCTTCATTTTTATTTGGTGGTACCCAGAATAGGCATCAAGGAAACAGAGCAGTTCACACCCGGCGGTCGAATCAACGATCTTATCGATACATGGCAAAGGAAAAGGAACTTTAGACATGCTTTATTAAGACTAGTGTAGTCTACACACATCAGCCACTCCCCATTCTTTTTCTTCACTAGTACAGGATTAGCTAGACACGTAGGGTGGAACACTTCCTTGATGAACCCAGCCTCGAGGAGCTTCCGCAGCTCCGCTCCGATCGCCCACCGCCGCTCCTCGTCGAAGCGGCAGAGCCGTTGCTGCACAGCGTGGGAGTGAGGTAGGATGTCAAGGGAGTGCTTGGCGACCTCCCTCGGGATGCCTGGCATGTCCGAGGGGCTCCACGCGAAGATGTCGGCGTTGGCGCGGAGAAAGTCGACGAGCACCACTTCCTATTTCAGGTCGAGGGTAGAACTGACCCTCAACGCCTTGCCCTCGGGGGCAGCAGGGTCGAGGGGCACCTCCTTGGTCTGCTCAGCAGCCTCGAAGCTGCCGGCATGCTTGGCGGTGGAGTTGAGGTCCTCGTTGACCATCTTCTCAATGTTGGCCACCAGCGCTTCGTCTAGCGCCAAGGCCTCGGCGTGTTCCACGCACTCGACGTCGCAGTCGAAGGCGTGCTCGATGGATGAGCCCACGGTGATGACGTCGTTGGGCCCCAGCATCTTCATCTTGAGGTAGGTGTAGTTGGGGACCGCCATGAACTTGGCGTAGCACTGTTGGTGTTTTAGACCGGCAACCTACTAAGGGGAGTACCCGAAGTAGATGAATGTGGCCTCGCCGAGATCAGTAACTCGAAGGAAGAGACATGTGGCACACAATTTAGACAGGTTCGGGCCGCGAGGTGCGTAATACCCTACGTCCTGTATACTGCGTAGCTCTGGATTGATTGGGTACGATTACAAGATGGTGCAATTGTACGCCCTGAGATGAGATGATCAGAGAAGGGTCCCTGCCTCGCCTTATATAGCCCGGGAGGTAGGGTTACAAGTCGGAGTAGGGAGAAAGTACTAGTCGAGTACGTCTAGGAGTCTTCCATACAGTGCGGGACATGTACAACTTCCTAATTGAGTACTTCTCCTCTGTAGTCCTTGTGCTTCACGCCATCAGGTACCGTGCAGCACAAGTCGGGTAGTCCCAGGGCCCACCAAGTAGTCGGTCCTGGTACCCACCGAGGTAGTGGGCCCAGGGAGGTCCATACGACAAGCCTGTTGACGGTGAAAATCCGTCAACCTAGCCATGAGTTTACCTTCGGTGTTGGCATAAGTTTTATACCTTATCCTTTGGTACTAACCCCCGTGGTATAACAAGTTCACGTGTGCATGTCGGTTTTGGAGTTTAGTGTTTATGCAGGGTTTTAGCGTTGAAAGCAAGACTTTCGGGATGAGTTCATAAAGCACTTTATGACAAGACCTTGAAGCCCCGTACAAGTCATGCAATGAAGCAAACTTAACTCCAAGAAGCCAGGGACTTGATCCGAGAAGACGACAAACTCCGAGGACCTGACCAGAAAAGTGCTGAATCTTGCAAGACAAGGAGTTATGCCCAGTTTGGAGAGAAACCGATGACATGGACCTACATGCGAAGGGGGAAACATCCGGGAAGCAAGGGAACCGACGTAGAGCAAAGGAGGCCTCGGGGCCGGGCCTCGGATGGGCCCGGGCCGGCCGGCCCGAGCTCGCGTCGGCCCGGCCCCCGTCCGGGGCCCAGTGAGGCTCCCCTTTGCCCTAGCCGCCATTCAGGCTATTTATAGCCCCCTGACCGAGAGCCACGAGGAGAATTCGTCATCGGCCGCCGAGGAGCAGAGAAGATAGGGACACCATCTCAGAGAGGAGAGGGTCGAGCTAGATGACTAGGGTTTCCCTAGCCGACGTGGGAACCTCGCACGGAAGACCACGTCGGAGTTCCCGGAGCTAGAAGCAAGATCAAGGAAGGATCCAGGTGGTGATCTTGTGTATGTATCATTGTTATAGTTGAATTATCAAGTTGAATCTTTTCCTAGCGATCAAGTGTTTCCTCGAAGATTTCGTTTTTCGATCGGCTTTGCTTATTCCAATTCTATTCTCAAGATAGATTACATAGAGTGTTCTTGTAGCCGCGGTGGCTAGAGGTACACGCTGAATCTTCCGAAAGAATCTCGACTTGTCTTTTGACTCTCCCTAAGCTCCCCGCATGAGTAGGGATACGTTGTGACAGAACGGGGGTTCCGAAAGGCGGATGTTTTCGGATTTGGACGGGAAACCACGATTTAAAGAGGCTTCTAATAAGATTCGATTTGCTACTTCTTCTCTTGCTTGGAACTTCAACAAAAGGCTTACCCCGATCTCTCTATCGGTTTATCTACCCAATCTTACTTTGTTATCTCCGGTCTTTAGTAGATTAGATTAGTTTCGTGTCTTTTACCTAGATGCATTAGGGTTTTATCGAAGATTGAAGTTACTTGGCTTTACTAGATCAACTTTTGCGTCACACATTTGTTCCACAGATTCGATACCTTGGGTTCACCACTTGAGGGAAGAAGGGTCCCTTGACTACGACGGGAGACTTGTCCGCTTGCAAGTCATAAACGAAATTCGATACAACTATTAACCATCAACAAGCCCCTTTTTCTGGCGCCGTTGCCGGGGAACAAGTGATCAAGATTTGATTTTTTATTGCCTTTTCTTGTAATGTTAAGTTTTCTTTTAGTTTTTCTTTTTGCATCTACTAAATTTTGATCATCCTCAAACACATCTAATCTAGTTTGCCTAACCCTAATTTTAATAGATTTGTTTTTACTTTCTAGTCTTTGCATATTTTGTTTGTTGCTAACCCTAACAGGAGATGGACGGCCACCTCTCCAACAAACCCGATAATTTTGTGGATGATCCAGAAAAACTTTACAGGCTAAGGAGACGTGAAGCACACCAAGCTAAACAGCTGGATTTTGTAGATTCGGAGTCGGAAGACAAAGGATCACAGGAATCTCCGAAGAATTCACCACCTCAAAGTCCTCGGGAGAATTGACTTCCACCGATGGGTGACCAACCACCGCAAGAACGCAAGATTGGGGAGCTATGCACCCCGGACATCATCGACCTACCAATCTTGAACCTTGAGGAGATCGGAAGACCGTTCGAGATCAAGACCTCAACAATCCGCATGGTGCAACATTCACCCTTCACCGGTAAAGAGGATCCGAACCTTCACCTCCAAGCATTCATTCAACTATGTCAGACTTTCAACATGGATGGGGTGACTCAAGACCAAATGAGGGCAAGACTTTTTCCGTTCTCACTACTCGGGAAGGCTTTGCAATGGTTCCATTCTCAACCGGCGGAGACGGTGCAAAATTGGAACACGTTGATGAAGGCTTTCATGAAGGAATACTACTCGCCGGATAAAACTCAACGCTTGCGTAATAAGATTGCCACCTTTGTTCAATATCCTACAGAAACTATCTCGAAGGCATTCAAGCGCTTCAACGAGTACACCCAGGCGGTTCCACATCACAAGTTCCCGAAGGAAGACCTCGTGCAAAAGTTCTATCAAGGACTCACCATGGCGTCAAGGACGATCATCGATGCATCGGCGGGAGGATCTATCATCGAGCTTACACCGACGGAAGCTTTCACGCTATTCAAGAAGGTCGCGGATAACGACACATGGGCGTCATCCGGGCGCCTACATCCGGTTCAACCCACGGGGAACATCAAAGGAGTCTTGCAAGTGGAGAAGGAGAACATACTTGAAGGCAAGATCGACTCGCTCATGAGGAGGTTGGAGAAGATGGAGATGGAAAAGAAAGAGGCTCAAGACTTGAAGGCCGCCGAAGCAAGGTCCACATGCGAAGAATGTGGAGAGTATGGCCATGTCCGCAAAGATTGTCCGGAGGAAGCCAAAACGCTCGACTACATGAGGAAGGGAGAATTGCCGAACTTCCGCTACGGGCAAGGTAGACCTCAATTTAATGCAAGATCATCTATTCTTAATGCGGTTCCGCTTCGTATACAATTGAAGGAATTAATGGATGAGCAAGCTAAGATCAACAAGGACACCGTCACCAAGTTCAAGACCATAGACAAGGTGTTGGAGAACATCGATAGCAAAGTGACGGAGGTCGGAAGTTCCAATCATCAAGTGCTCAACATGATGAAGATGCTCGAGACGCAAGTTGGACAACTTGCGGGGCGCCTCACTAATGATGAAGGGAAGCTTCCAGGACAACCCAAAAGTCTCGAATCGGCGAAGGCCATTCAAACATGTTCGGGGAAGGAGACCGAATATCCGGAACGTTTCGCGGGAGCAAGGATGCTTAAACCATCCATCGAGGTGGAAGGAGTTGCTAAAGAGAAGGTTACGGGGATCGTCACCGAGGAACCCGAATTTGAGATGCCGGAGGAAGACACGAGGATACCTCAACTCAAGCCAGGCTACTTCCAAGGTAAACTTGACAACCACTTTGAGAAGTTTGTGGAGGTTGTGCGTAGACTTAGCATCAACATGCCATTACTAGATGCCCTGCAAGTACCTACATATTCTCGTTACTTTAAAGACATACTTGCAAATAAATATGAGATAGCAGCACTTGGGGTAGATCATGTCAAGATGTCCGAGGAGTGTAGTGCCGCTATTGCTAATGGGCTAAAGAAGCAAAAGGACCCCGGATGCCCTACTATTCCATGTTCCGTTGGTTCTTTCAACTTCGAGAAGGCGTTATGCGACCTTGGAGCAAGTGTGAGCGTCATGCTGAGGGATGTGTTCGAGAAGCTACGCCTACCAATGGAGCCTACAGGTATATGTTTGGAGTTGGGAGATAACTCTATTCGCTATCCCTTAGGCATTGCTGAAGATGTACCTGTGAAGGTCGGACACCACTTCATCCCCGTCGACTTCGTTGCGCTCGAGATGGGAGAGAGGGAGAAGCCGCCGCTCATCCTTGGGAGGCCTTTCCTTTAGACCGTGGGAGCTACTATTGATGTTGGCAAGGGGGAGATCATGTTCGATATCAACAGAGAAAGGAGTTCCTTCAAGTTCCGTCCAAGAATCGAGGCATGCAACATGATTGGAGTGAAGGGGGAACCGAAGCAAAAGGAGGGGCTGAAAAAGAAGAAAGAGCCGAAAAAATGAACGTAAAGAAAATCAAAGAAGGTGTTGCATCCGTCAAGACAAAGGAAGAGAAGCAGCCTGTGAAGACTAAAAAAATGACTAAGCCGGAAGACAAGCCCGTGCCCAAGATGGTGCGGAAGTGGGTACCCAAGATTGCAACACCCACAAAGAGCGTTGATCCGAAGTAATCAAGTGAAGAAGTCTAGCTATAGACTATAAACGAAGCGCTAGGCGGGAGGCAACCCGTTTCGTCGAGTCAAGAATAAGCTACCGGGAGGACAACCCGATTCCAGGTTTTTTGAGTCTTTTTATTAATTTAGTTTTGAGTTTTATTACGCAAAGACATTAGACTTAGAAGTGGTTGAACAATATTAGAGACATAATTCTTGATTGAATGTTTTGCTTTATCATAAACCCTTTGCATGAACCCTCCTATGTGCTTGTTTGATTCTTTTCGAGAAACCTCAACCAAATAATTTCAGAACCTAAATCAACCTTTCACCCTCATTATGGTTCTTAGGTTGACTTATTTTTCATGCTAAAACCACACGAGTAGAGCCACGACTTATATCTAGGTGTTAATAAAATTCAGCACGTGGCAGAACTCGCGTGAACCTAGAAATCAAAACTTTTGGCTGGTTTAAAAATCTACATCCTTGGTTTCTCTAGGATTAGAATTTTTCTAAGCCTCATATAATTTTGTTTTATTCAAAATCTCTCTTATTTATCCAAAATTAGAACCTAAACCTATGCCCCCATGATCAAGTTGGGAAAAGTTTGCTCTCAACCGATGAAGGCAAACTATACCGGTGAGACCGATATCAACGTAGTCGGAAAATATTTTCGACTTACATTTGTTTTTAATGGTTTAAAAACTTTTCTAAATTTATGCTTGAGCTCTTGCATGGCTCTGAAAAATATTTTAAATTTCGAATTAGAGGAGTGCTTAACCTTAAACATACCTAAATGGAGGCAATCTAGTTTGAATTAATCATGCATGCACCATTGGATTCCCTTTCATCAACTTTCACCAAATCCACATGCAAAGGACAAGCATGGTGGGCAGCAAGCATCAACTTTGCAGGAATTTCATGGTGGCATGTGAAGCAAGTGGAGCTAGGGAGCATGGACATGACCCAAAGCATGAAGCATCAAGTGGAAGGACCAATAATGCAAGAAAAGGAGTGGACGAGAGCGTTTGGGCGGTGCAACTCGTGGAGCACGCGGGCAAGAAAGTTGCAGAGGCGAAATGATCGTCTTTGGAAGAAAGACGAGGCGGGAGGAGCACCGGCACCCCAGGCCGGTCGGCCCAGGCCGGCCGGCCTACCCTATTTAAGGAGCCCCCCGGGCTCCTGTTTTCTGCAGGCAAGCTTCCCTCTCCTTCCTTTGTTGGTGTGTTCAAGTTTGTGTGCCCAAAACCTCCGTAGACATAGCCAACCTTCCCAAGCTTGATAGGTCAAAAAAAATCCACATCCTTAATCCACTCAAAGTCCACATCCGAAGTAAGAGTTTAAGTGCCTAGTTACCGGTTGCAACCCGGAGTTTTAGTAGAAGAGAAGAGTGCAGCAACCATGTGGAAGAAAACCACAAGTCTCTTCTCCAAGAAGAAGGGTTCATCATCATCCAAGCCGTCGTCGACGACATCTTCGAGGAGGCACTCGGTTTCCGAGTCTCCCCGGAGCATGGAGACGGATACGGCACCACCGAGGAGGAACGATGCTCTCCTCCTTGGTGGTATGAGGGCTGCAAGGAGCACGTCCATGAGGTTTACCGAACCTCAAGGGCACACGGAGGAGCAGCCCGCGCCACCATGACGATCGACCCGTTCGACCGCGCCACCTCCTTACACTCTGATATATTCTTCGTACGACTTCATCATCTTGTCGTCGTCGGAGGAGGAGAGGCTCTCTCGTCTTGAGAAGAGGCTTGTGCCCAACGTCGAGTTCGACGACCAAGCACTCTACACCTTGGTTTTTGCACCGACATATACTACATGTTGGGGCACCTTGGATGGGTGCAATTCTCCAACGGAGTATCGGCGGACACCCACAAGGGGTTCGCCTTGGAAATCTTGATGACCATTGCACTATCCTTGATGATGGGGTGCAAAGCTTATCATTCCGTTTGGAGGGAGTCCAACAAGTGGTTCCCTACGAGCATGTTAGGGAGCTACTTGGATTCCATAAGGGAGCTCCGGAGAAAGTTGACATGCCACCCGGCATGTTAGCGGGATTTTGGAATTTAATCTCCGGAGAAGCCCATCAACAATGCAATTGCATCCGCAACCCCATTATCTGGATATTTCACTCTTGGATGTGCAAGAGGGTATTGGGGAGGATGAAGGAGACGAAGGTAACCGACACGGAGTTGAATTGGCTCTACTCTGCTTTAATTTCCAGGCAGGCAATAGACCCCTCTTACCTTATGATCAACTGTTGGTGTTGCGAAGCAACATCGGGGGCGGGACATATTGGTTCGGGGTGCTACTGTCGGTGTTTAAACCACTCGACCTCCATGGGAGGTACCCGCAGCAAGGTAGAAAGTGGGGATCGCCATGATCTGGAACCCGAAGGTACGCGCGAGGACACAAGACATAAGATTTATACAGGTTCGGGTAGCCGGAGTAGCTACCCTACGTCCTGTTTGGGGTAGTATTGCGCCCTGCGCTTGGGTTGTTCCCAGAGGGATTGTGGATGCCCTCCTAGGTACCCGGCCCTCCTTTATATAGTCCAGGGGGCGGGTTCCTAGTCGGTTACAAGGCAGGAGTCCTAGTAGGATTACACAGAGCGAGTCCTAGTAGGAGTACAGGGGAATTCTAGTAGGAGTCCGTCTTCTACTCTTCCTCCTTCCATGCATGAGTACCCGGGATGTATGCCCGACAAGCCCCCGAGCACGTTGGAGTCGAGAGTAGTAGTTCGAGTAGTCTTGAAGCCTCTTCGAGTAGTTCTTGAGCGTCCTCAAGTACTGCTTGGAGAAGTCTTCAATAATACTTGAACTGCCGCGAGGCTGGAAGGTGGTCCAGCTCATCTGTCTTGAAGTCGAGATTATATGGATGTGCGATTGCGAAATCGCACTCCATATGGAGTAGTCTCCGAGCCTTAGGTTGAGTTATAGACTCTAGCTGAGGGTCAATCTTGATTCTGCTTCCGTCTTGAAAAAATCAACTGATGAGTGTAGCCTAGTAGCCCCCGAGCCTTGGAACGATTGATGAATCAATCCAAGGGTCTTCAGTGCTTGCGGAAGTCATCATCTGAGTACTCTTGTAGCGTTCAGCCCCCGAGCTTGTCGCCAGGAGAGCCGTAGGAGCCACGTCGAGTAGTTGTTGGTGCTGAGCCCCCGAGCTAGAGAGCTAGCGGAGACTAATCGAGTTGTCATCTTCGAGTAATTTGGTGCGTAGCCCCCGAGTTTGGGAACTAGCCGCGCCGGTGGAGGTACGCGGAGCGGACTGGAAGTCGTCGCTGAAGCTTGACCTGAAAGTAGAGATGTGTACATTATGTAGCATTTTTGTAGAAATTGAATCTACAAATGACAAATACAAATATGAATATAGATGTAAATGTCATGTGTCATGCTCTTGTTGTGGTCGTTAGGCGTCGAGTAGTTAGCCCCGATGCGGTTTAGCGCCCGGCCTCGTGATCGCCGTTTAGCCATAGCCGCCGGGGGGCGTGGAGGCATGACAGAGAGCCGGTTTAAGCGCTCGGTCTCTGAGGAGCCCTGTTTAGCCATAGCCGCTGGGGGCGTGGAGGCATGACAGGAGAGCCGAGGCTTTGCGCGGATCAAGGCGTGTGCTACTGTAGCGAGACCATTAAGAGGTATACGAAAGTAGTCGACATGGCGACAAGAGAGAGCGCGATTGCTCGTTGTTCCGCATGGCGGAGAGCAAGATTGCGTAGTGCCTCCTCAGGGAGTAGTCGTTGTGCGCCTCCAGCACTCAGTACACGAAACGTCATGGCAAGAGCCTCCTAATTTTGTGTACCAAGCCTGTGACAGTCAGTCAACGGTCCCTAAGGAATAGCTGGCATGGTGTAGCTCTGCTGGCAGGTAGCCGTTGAGAGGCGTACATGAAGTAGTCTTTGGCGTTGGTTCCTGTACGTGGAGAGCAAGCCAAAGAAAAAATAATTATTGAAATAAGTGACTTAGCTTGATTCGTGGACGAGTGTCGGCGAAGCCGTGGCGGTAGGTGATGGAGCCGCGACGGTTGGAGCTGAAGTCGACTAGTCGGAGGTGGATCCGACTAGTTGTTGATGTCGCGGGAGCTGTCCTCGACTAGTTTTCTGGTTGAGACTAGTCGAGGTAAGTAGTCGAGGTAGTCGTACGCCCAGAAGACGACGTCGTGGCGGCGTACGACATAGTCGACGTAGAGCCGCTACAGCCGGAAGACGAGTACTCGCGACACACAGCGAGGTTGACATAGAGCCCGTGTGGCCGGATGACGTGAAAGCCGTTCTCGACTAGTTTATTAGTCGAAACTAGCCGAGATAAGTCGATGAAGTAGTCGACGATGAGTTGGTGCGGCCGCGAGACGATGTTGCAACAGCGCACGGTAGTCGAAGTAGAGCCGGTGCAGCCACGAGATGATGTCGCGGGGTGGCGCACGATGTTGTCGAAGACGAGTGTTAATGTAGTTGTACTCGTGTACATCTTCTGTGTAGTTGTAGCAAAGAGCCATTGCACCAAATTGAAATCCCAACTGCCGCATGACCCTAGGCCTTAGCTTGTGCGTGGATTTTCAGCCTATTCAATTTTTCTGATGTAGAAACAAAGAGGTTAACAGCAGTAGCATTCGCACAGGCGGTCCAATTAGTTTGGATTTTTTCCTTTTGCCTCCTCCGTCTCGAACTCCAAGTATGGCAGTGCGGCAGATCAGTACATGTGCACCAGCAAATTGCAGTTGGACTCCGTCTCGACTTGGTCAGCGGACTCAATCTTGATCCGATTTGTTCGCAGGCAGAAACGAGCTCGGCTCGGACTTCCGTTGCAATTACGGTGGGTCACTGATTAGCCGTCAAACGGCTGGCTGCGTGTCGCCAAATAGCAGTCCACGGCAGATGAGAATAAGCCTAATAGATGTGACGACTCGAGTCCGGATGATGTGTTGCCGCCTCAACGTGATTGGAACGTGACGCCATAGTGCACCAAGCCACCTGATACGTTGAGTAGAAACACGCCGAGTAGATCGAAATTGATGACGAAGGTCCTTCGAATTCACCCGATGATCGTGACGATAGCCCCACGGTGGGCGCCAACTGTCGGTGTTTAAACCACTCGACCTCCATGGGAGGTACCCGCAGCAAGGTAGAAAGTGGGGATCGCCATGATCTGGAACCCGAAGGTACGCGTGAGGACACAAGACACAAGATTTATACAGGTTCGGGTAGCCGGAGTAGCTACCCTACGTCCTGTTTGGGGTAGTATTGCGCCCTGCGCTTGGGTTGTTCCCCAGAGGGATTGTGGATGCCCTCCTAGGTACCCGGCCCTCCTTTATATAGTCCAGGGGGCGGGTTCCTAGTCGGTTACAAGGCAGGAGTCCTAGTAGGATTACACAGAGCGAGTCCTAGTAGGAGTACAGGGGAATTCTAGTAGGAGTCCGTCTTCTACTCTTCCTCCTTCCTTGCATGAGTACCCGGGGTGTATGCCCGACAGCTACCTCTCCATGTTGGACTTCTCCTTACGGCCGGGGATCGCAAGAAACCCCGACCATCTTTTGCGTGGTACCTCTCTCGGCATTGAATATTTGTGACAAGGCAAATACATTAGTGGGGATGAGAGAGGAGGTTTTCGTTTGGCCATGGTGAACCTACCCCTCCCGGATGCGAGGCTTAGGCTTTTCATCGAAGGGAGGGAAGATTGGTTGGAAGAGGGACTCCTTGTCCCGGCAAGGAAGAACAAAAGAGGAATAATCGTAGAGGAGGGAACATCCTCCGCGCAAGCGAGTGGAGCACAACCCAATGTGCCACCTTTCGGCGGGATCCCTCCTCCGCCAAGTTATTACGAAGGGCCACAAGAGCAAGCATGGGGGGTGGTGCACCAGTACCCCCACCAAATTATGTGGTGACCAATGCTAACTTCGCGGAGCCCTACGCACAATACCCCCAACCACAACAAAGCATGGCCATAATTGGAGGGTATGTTGCAAGAAACGCCCAAAACGTCGCAGCCATCCAAGCCAACACGGCTCAACTTGGTGCGGGCAATGCAAATATTGCCTATGAGCTTGGACACCTTCACCTAGTGGAGCCGAATCAATTCGTCGGAGGGAATGTCCAACCATACTACGAGCAAGGGTATTACTATCAAGATCATCAACACCAACCACCGGCGGAGGACTAGGAAGATTAAGGAACTTTAGTTTTCTTTTATTTTTTCTTTCTCTATAATTTTCAGCTTTTGTTTATGTGTGTTTGCGTAATATTTTCTGTTTTTATTTAAATTTCTGCAAGTGTGTTTGTTTATTTTCAGTTTGTATTTCAACTTGATTTCATCATTTATAAAGACACCACCTTGATTATATCATTGGAAAAGTTACAAAAATTTGTGCCATAATGATATATGATTATAATTGCCTCTTTGTTTATCTTTGTAATTGATTTATGCATGTTAAAGCTAGTGCTCTCTTAAAAATATGAATCTGAATTTATTTAAATACTAACTTAATCTTTAGCGGAGGTTATGATTAAAATAAAGACTCATAGTGTTTTGTGTGCTCTCAAGTTATGAATAGATTGAAGATGGTTTTTTATGCTCTAAAATATCGCTAACCTTGTCATAAATATCACTTGTGTGTTGCTCAACCTATCCAAAGCCTAATATATATTTGAGTGCATAAACCTTAGTGTACAAGATTTATTTTTGAAGGATCAGATGGCGACTAGAGAGGGGGGGGTGAGTGAATAGGAGCCGGTAAAAATTCTTCCCAAAGAACCCGGCCTATACCCTAGTCAAACCCCGGTCACACACGAGCGATGGATCGAATCACACACCAATCGCCAAGACCACGAGGTTATGGATCAACCTCTAGCCTTAGGAACGATTCCTTGAAGCACACGCGGAAGCACGAAAGAAGAAGGGGAGGAATCGAACCAAGAGGCAAAGCGCACAGGCTCTGGCGGACCGTCCGGCCGGAGGGGGCGGACCGTCCGCACCGGCCTCGCGGACCGTCCGGCCCCGATGCCGCGGACCGTCCGCGCCAACCCCGCGGACCGTCCGGCCCTACGCTGCGGACGACCGTCTGTTAAAGCACACAGAACCAACAGAAGCGACCCGAGAAAAACGGACCGTCCGCCAAGGCCGGGCAGACCGTCCGCGTGGGTCGTGGACCGTCCGCTACTCAAGCTTGGACCGTCCGCAAACCAGCTGCAACAATAACCAAAATCCAAACCGGATCGAAAGCAAGGATGCGCAAGAACACAACGAACACGCAACGAACACGCCACCCGCGGACCGTCCGCGACCACCCCGCGGACCGTCCGCGCGCGCACGGACGAGCGAAAACTGCTCGACCTCGAAGGTCAACTCCCCCAAATCATCATCGGATTTCCCAAACGGTTGAAGCTGTGGAGACAAGGGTTTGGGGACTTGAAAAGCGTCACACAAGGATGCTATAGCCCAAAAATCTTGCCTCCTAACTCCCTAAATCACCGGGAATCGCGAATCCTTTGAGCACCACCAAAAGCAAGAGCACCGAACGAAAAACTACGAATCCAAGTGGTTTCCCGGCGTTTGAGGGCACAAGATCAATCACAAAGATGCACGAGACATCTATCCATGTTTCCCTCAAAGAAATCCGGGGAGAAACCCACTCAAATCCGCGGAAACACACCGGGAACAAAGGCACGAAAACAAGCACAAAAAGGCCACGAAAACACTACCCCGAATCTTCTATACAAACCGGGAAAGATTCACAAGGTCTAGCATGCCGCCCTAGCATCCATCCCTCTCAACAAATCTCTCATGAAGCTCTCATGCTAGCCTAGAGAAAATGGAAGGAAAAATAGCTACGAAAATGAGAAATGGGAGGGAGGAAATGAAACCCTAAGTCGCAGAGAGAGAGAGAGAGCCATCCACACACACTCATGGCTTATATATCGGGTCCCGCCGTGAGTGGTAAATGATTCGACTACCCCTAACTTAACTACGGCGATACAACCCACGTAGGGGCATTTAGGTAATGTTTGTGGGTCTTGCCATCGGACGGACACGCCTTTGCCGCACCCCCGCGTCCTCCCGACGCAAGCCATGCGATCCCACCGCGTGTCCTCCGCCTCGAAGCTTCCCGACACGCCCGGATCTCGTCTCCGTCGTGTTGGGCCCTCGGACTTGGTTTTGAGGCCCAAACCAAGAAACCGTCCGCCGATGGTTTTGTGGGCAAACCACCAAACCCCGTGTGCCCGGTCCGGCCTCCCGCCAAACCACTTGACTTGACCGCCACCGTGCACCGGCTCGCTTGTCCATGACTTCGTCTTGCTCGTGTCGCCACCATGTGGCCCGCACCCAGTCCCGCTGTCCACCGGGTCCCTCGAATCGAGCCTACTTGTCTCTCCATCTCCCGGAGGCCCCTCAAGGCTGAAGACCTTTCGCGCCCGTTCTTCACCTGCAACAACACGAACTAGGCCGCAGCCTACACCTGCGCACTAAGCCAAGAGTAGTCCAACACCCGTTGTCAATCACTCATCACTGAGGAGCGGTCATCCATCGACCACTGGGACGCTCCTGGTCCTCAATCTCCCCCTTGATGAGTGCATTGACAACACACAATGCGAAATGAAATTCAGAGAAAGAAAGAAAGAAAGAAGAAAGAAAAACAAAGAAGCTCAACTCATGACCAAAACCAAAGAAAGGCAAAGAAAGATAACAAGCCAAGCAAAGCACAAACTCCACATCGAAAACAGCAAGAAAGCTCCCCCTGAACAAATGCAAGCTCCCCCTGAAGATGTGGATGCAAACTTCCAAATATCAGCTCACCTCTTCTGAATTTTCATTAAGCTCACCTCTTCTCCCCCTTGTTGACAATGTATGAATCAAGGTGAAAATGCAGAAATGCAAAACAAAGCATATAAACATCTACATGAGCTTCTCAAATAGGCCAAATCTAGTGTCAAAGGCTGAAAATGAGAAAGATCACACATATAAATCATAGCATAGTCAAAGCATTGCCACAAGTAATATATGAAAATACAAGCATGTGACAAAGCAAAATTTTCAGATTTAAGCAATTTTACCAAAAGAAGGCTCGCTTCACATGTAAAGGCCTATCCATGTCACACTTGAGCCACAAACATGCATACCATTCAAAGATCATACAAGGATATCAAATTCTCAGCAAAAGATCATGGCAAACACCCATAAAGCAAAGCATGTCATGTCAAAGCTCATGAGCCATGTGTCCACTTCGGGGAGACTTCTCCACTGGTGAACATCATGCAACATGTTTTGCACCCATATGTGAAAGATAAGACATTTTAAGCATAGACATGATGGATGGAGCATTTTTCAAGCATACACACTTCTTTTCAAGATTATTTCATTTTATGGTACATGAAGTGCCTTTGCGGCAAAAATAAGCTTATGCTCCCCCATGAATGCAACATAGGTTAAACATTCACAATGATATTCGGCCTTTGGCCCAAATGCAAGAACAAGGCATCTAAGAACAATCTAAGCATGAAAAGCACATTTAGACCAAACTGTGACATGGATACACAACTACACACGAGTGGAGCATATTTCATCAAAAATTAGTCAAGATTAGCATTTATTTCAAAGAGGGCTATCTCACCACACATATATCTCAAATATTCCAAGAGCATAGCCTCACATTACCATTTCTCCACACATATGACCAATATCTCACAAATAGCCAAAGAAACTCAAATATGGCATATGAAAGAAGCTCATCATCCTAAAGTGCAATATGATACAAATGCAACATGATATATGACAAGATGGCTATCCTACCATGGTTTGTACATCAAGCAAAGCATGTATATACATCAAAGTAAAACATGGTATGATACATATGATACAAAAAGGAAATCCCCCAAGAAACAACTAGAAAGGGCAACAAACCCCAAGTTCCCCCCGCAAGCGCACAAATGTAGCTTGGTCGAGAGGCTTTGTAAAGATGTCGGCTAGCTGATCTTGGGTAGGGACATGACTCAAAACAATGGTTCCTTTCTCCACATTGTCCCTCAAGAAATGATACCTCACCTCTATGTGTTTGGTTCTGGAGTGAAGCACTGGGTTTTTGTCTACGCTTATGGCACCGGTGCTATCACAAAGAAGTGGTATCCGGGTGCACTCCTCACTAAAGTCTCTCAAAGTGTATGAGATCCACAACGGTGGGAACAACAACTCGCGGCGGCAACATACTCCGCCTCGGTGGTAGACCGAGCTACACTAGGCGCTTGCGGGAAGACCATGAGACCAACGAAGACCCAAGAAACGGCAAGTACCGAGAAGTAGACTTCCTCTCGACTCGACAACCGACAAAATCCGCATCGGAAAAACCATGAAGAGAAAGAGTCGAGGAGGACGAATACCAAAGGCCAAGACCGGGGGCGGACGCAGGTACACGAAAATCCTCTTGACGGCTTGTCGATGTGATGTCCTCGGCGAAGCACGAAAACGAGCGCACAGACACACACTGAACTGTATGTCTGGCCTCGTCGTCGTCAAGTAGAGGAGGGAGCCGATCATGCTCCTGTACTCCCGCTGGTCCACTGGTTCTCCGTCCTCATCCGCATCCAAAGTGGCCGTACTCCCCATGGGAGTCGACATCGGCTTCACATCTTGCATCTGGAACTTCCTCAGCATGTCTTTCGTGTACTTAGTCTGGTGCACGAATGTTCCATCCTTCACTTGCTTGATCTGCAGCCCGAGAAAATACTGCAACTCGCCCATCATGCTCATCTCGAATTCCCTGCTCATCTCATCTGCAAACTTGGCAACAAGGTTATGTGACGAGCCACCAAAGACAATATCATCCACGTATATCTGAACAATCAACAAGTCATTTCCATGCTTGAGGAGAAACAAGGTCCTATCCACGGTACCCATCACAAACCCTCTGCTCAACAGAAAACCTCTCAATCTCCCATACCAAGCACGGGGCGCTCGTTTCAACCCATACGAGCCCTTTTCAACCCGTACACCCCGTGTGGGTACGGCTCGCTCTCAAACCCGTGTGGCGGCTTCACATACACCTCCTCCTCTATGACCCCATTCGAGAAAAGCACTCTTCACGTCCATCCGAAACAACTTGAACCCTTTAGCCACGACAAAGGCTAGAAGGATCCGAATCGCCTCAAGACGGGCCACGGAGCAAAGGTCTCCTCATAGTCGATCCCCTCCTTCGACTAAACCCCCGAGCAACAAGTCCGGACTTGTTCCTCACAACCATCCCATTCTATCCCTCTTTGTTCTTCCAAACCCACTTGGTTCCTATGGGATGGCAATTTGGAGGTGGTTCAACTAACTCCCACACCGGTTCCTCTCAAAGTTTTCCAACTCCTCATGCATAGAATTGACCCGGTTTGCATCGGATAAAGCATGTCCAATGTCCTTGGGCTCAAAAGTGGCAACAAAAGCAGCATGAGCAAAATGAGAGGAATTCCTGGACCTTGACCGTGTAGTGCGTTCGTCGATGTCCCCAATGACCTTCGACAGGGGATGCACTTCTTGAATCCTCCGGGGAGCCTCACGCCTCGAGAATACCTCCCCCTCAACTTCAGCTTCTCTCGCCTGGTCCTCTTGTTGCACCGTCGTTGTCCATGAAGGAGACGGTCCACGCTCCATAGTGGTCGTAGGGGAAGTAGTGGGTACACACTCAGCTTCAGGCGTATGGTTCTCTCCATCATCATCTCCAGCTTCATCCTTCTCTTCTTCAAAAAGGTCCTCGGCCATCTCTTCATCACCTGCACATTCAAAGCCAAGAGAGGTACATGGCATTGTCTCGTCGAAGGTTACCTCGCAAGTCTCCATGATTTTGTTAGTCTCAAGGTTAAGCACCCTATAGGCTCTAGAGTGGTTAGCATATCCAAAGAAAATATCATCACTAGACCTAGCCTCAAATTTGTCGAGTTTTCCCTTCTTAAGAATAAAGCACTTGCAGCCAAAGACTCGGAAATGACTCACCTTGGGTGCCCGACCATGCATCAGCTCATAACAGGTCTTCTTTTTGAAAGCTCGCAATAAAGTCCTGTTGGAAACATGACAAGCCGTATTGACCGCCTCAGCCCAATACCTCCTAGGAGTCCTGTGCTCATCGAGCATCGTCCTAGCCATCTCACAAAGAGTCCGATTTTTCCTTTCCACGACTCCATTTTGAGGGGGCACATAAGGGGTCGAATACGATGTTCAAGACCTAGATCACGACAAAAGGCATCAAAACGAGAGTTCTTGAACTCGAGCCATTATCCTTGCGGATAGCCCGAATAGCATTCCCATGCCTCTCGTTTTTCAACCTCACGATCGGATCTCGAACAAAACCAAAAGTCTCACTCTTATCCTCCAAGAAGAACACCCGAGGCATAGCGAGAGTAATCGTCCACCACAACAAGGACATACCACTTCCCACCCACCGAGCGAACTCGAGCCGGCCCAACAAGGTCCATGTGCAACAGCTCTGTCGGACGCTCGGTCATGACATCGGTCAGGGGTGGATGGGGAGTGGCTACCATCTTGCCATGCCTACAAGGAGCACAAACCAAATCCTTCTCAAGCTTCAACCTCGGCAATCCTCGGACAAGGTCAAGACCACTCAAGTGGGAAACCAAGTCAAAGCTCAAGTGTCCCAACCGCCTATGCCATTTCCACAAATCAGAAGAAGGACCGGCCATCAAACAACGAGCAGGACCCAAAGAACGAGAGAAATCAGCCACCGAAAATCGACCCTCGGGGATGATCATACAGACAAGATCACCTCGAGAATCAAGCAAACGAGACTCGCCAGACTTGAAACGCACCTCAAAACCCTCATCAAGCAACTGAGAAACCGAAAGCAAATTGAAACCCAAAGACTTCACAAGAGCCACTCTCTTCAACGTTACCTTGTCACTTACATGCACAACGCCTTCCGAAAGCACCCTTCCTCGTCCATTGTCCCCAAATGTGATGTACATCTTTTCCTTCACTGGGGTGAGGCTGGAGAACCACTTCTTATCTCCGGTCATGTGTCGGGAACATCCGGAGTCAATCAACCAAATGTTCTCCAAGCCTCCCCGCACGTAGTCGAAACAAGAACGAGAGTGAGCTAGCGACTCGACACTGGGGTTAGCACAAAGAAAGTTAAACCAGTGTCGAGCCATCTGCTCAAAAGAGGGGTTAGCAAACATCATTCCCTTGCCACCAAACTTCCCATGTCCCATGGGAGGAGTACGGGCACCACGAGAAGGAAAACGTGGTCCGTAGTTCCTCTGGAACCGAAAGCTGCGATCATCTCCCCTAAACTCGTATTGAGGACGAGTAGGGGGACGTCCAGCAAAACCACCACGAGCCCGACCAAACCTCTCACCAGCACACACACCATCATCTCTCCTGACAAACCTCTCACCACCACCTCTCTGTGGGAACCTGCCAACACTCCTCACACTTCCCACACCCCGTGGAAGTGGCACTCTAGGCTCAGGAATACCATGAGGCCGGCGATACCGTCCCGATTCGCTTGCTCCCTAGCAAGCCTCTCATCCCTCTTCCTCTTGTAGCAAAACTCGCAAGATGCCTCTCCTTGCCACAATACTCACACCGAAGGGGATGGGTTTTGGTTTTGGCTCGGCTTCTCTCTAGGCTTTGCACCCTTCTCACCCACAAACTTCACTAAGGTTTACGGAAGTCATTTGTCTTAGGTGGGAATTTGGGTGGATCTTGGGTTGTGTCAAGCTTTTTGCAAAGGCGGTTGGGCTTTGGTGTGAAAGAGTTCTTGGGTGCTTTTGGAAGTGGGACTTGGATCTCTCCGATCACCTCAAACTCGGGGTTAGACTCAACACACTTCTCATACACACTCTCCCCACCTTGTTCTCTCCCACTTTCTCACCCAACTTCTCAAAACCCAAACCACGACCATCAGCTCTCTTGAACTCCTCAATCATGATTTTCAATTGAGGTTCCTGCCCAGACAACCAACCCAACACCTTCCTCAAATAGTCATTCTCCTCATAGATGACATCCAAACGGGAAGTAAGTTCAAGATTGCGCAAAGTAACTTCATCACAGCTAGTGCATGCATTGACAACAGGGGATTTCAAAGAAGCTTCCAAAGAACTAATAGTAGAACGAGCATCAACAAGCTTAGCATGCATAGTAGGACATGATTTACAAGCACCAAGCAAAGTAGGTCTAGCCTTAAGCTCATCATACTCAGTCCTGAGAGCATCTAGGTTAGCCAAAGTAGAAGCATTCTTCTCATTAAGCAGTTTGATCTCATTCAACCATGCATCACACTCAACACATTCAACATCATCAGGAGTAGTAGGAACAAGTTTCAAAGAGTCATTCTCAAGTTTCAATTCAAGCAATTTTGACTCTAACTCACCTACTTTCTCACTAGCATTCTCAAGTTGAGCCCTAAGGTCTTTCCTCATCTTTTTGGCATCTCTTAGCACACTATCACGGTTATCAATCAAGCCATTCAACCTAGCAATCTCAGCAAGCAAAGAGTCGGGGTCACGATTTACCTCATCCTCCGAGTCGGAGTCGCTGTCTTCCTTCTCGCTCTTCTTGCTGCTTGAGCTATGGGCCATGCCACAAAAGCCCTCAAGCGCCACACAGCTCAACCCGCTGAGGTTCCGGCTTGCACTCTTCTTGCCATTGCGCCTCCCGGCGTCTTCGTCTTCACTGCTTGAGCTTGAATGCTCCTCGCTTGAGCTTGAGTCAACGTCGCTCGCACCGGCCACCATCGCTCTTGCCTTGTTCTTCTTGTAGCCGCTCTTGCTCGGTCGCCGCTTGTCCTTGTCCTTGCTCTTGGACTTGTTGAAGTGCTTGCCCTTGAAGGAGTACTTGTCTTCACGCCTCGGGTGCGCCTTGTACTCGTTCACCTTGTACTTGTTCTCCTCCATTTCCGGGCACTCGGCAATGAAGTGGCCACGCTTGCAACACTTGTAGCACGTCCCTGAGCTCCGCCTTGCGTTCCTCCGACTCTCGTGTAGCCGATCAAACCTCCTTGAGAGCAAGGCCAGCTCCTCCTCGCCCAGCACATCAAACTCCTCATCTGGAATGGATATAAGAGAAGACAAGGAAAACTGTCGACAGGAAGGGTTAGATTTGCCCTTTGATCCGCCCACAAGAGCAAGACTATGGTCAGTCGAGCTCTCATGCTTGGATTGCAACTTCCTGTCAACCTCAGCCGACTTGAGCTTAGAAAAGAGGTCATCCAACTCAATAGTCAAATAATGCCCAGACTCCTTGATGGCCTCAACCTTAGCACCCCAAACATTTGGGTCCAAGACATGCAAGAGCTTCAAAGCTTGATCATGCTCGGTGTAAGGAAAATCCTCAACATTAGCTTTCATGTTGTTCACGATGGCGGTGAACCTGCGAAACATCGCATCAATGTCCTCACCGGAAGTGGAGTGAAATTCTCATATTGCATCCGTAAGAGACAAAGAGGCGAGCCTTCACATGGTTATCACCACTCGTGAGCAACCAACAACTTTTCCCAAATTTTCCAAGCAAGATTCAAATGGCGAACACGCTCAAACTCGGGATTACACAAGCTCGGACCAAGTGATCAACGGCTTTTGCATTAGCCTCATACTTGGCCTTAGCACCGGCATCGGTCACTATAAGAGTATGGATGTTGACCGGAATAGCATAGGTCTTGTCAAGCACAATGAAATCCAACGGCTTTCCACGAAGAAAGATCATCATACGAGCCGCCCACTTGTGGTAACCCTTGCCATCGAAGTGCGGCGGACACGAGGACCATGTGTGGTTCGAGGGGCCCAGGTGGATGGTCGCTTCCTTGTGTGATGAGTGATTGACAACGTTGTGTGGACCGATTCTTGGCTAAGTATTGCGGGTGTAGGTTGCGGCTTGACTCGTGTTGGTGCAGGTGAAGAACAAGCGCGAAAGGTCGTTGCCGGTGAGGCCTCCAGGTGTGGAGAAGACAAGTAGGCTTCGTTCGAGGGACCCGGTGGCCAGTGGGGTCAAGTGCGGGCCGCATGGTGGCATGAACAGCAAGATGAAGTCGTGGACGGTTTCTTGGTAGAGCCTCAAAACCAAGGTGGAGATTGGCGGAGGCTACACCGAGTTCGCGGGGTTTGCAGTGGTTCACCAGAAAACCACTGGGTTACTCGGTTGAGCCACAAAACCGAGGCCGAAGACTCGACGAGGAGGTGCGGCCACCGAGGCCGGTTCAACCGCCCGGGAGGGCGGTCGGACGCCCCCGGGGCGGTCGGATCCACCGGGCCGGTCTAACGGCCCCGGGGGGCGGTCGGCCGCCACGGCCGCCGGCGCCGAGAAGCTTCGAAGCGGAGGACACGCGTCGGGATCGCAAGGCTTGTGTCGAGGCTACACGGGGTGCGGTCGCCGAGCATCCGTCCGATGGTGAAGATGTCGAGAATTCCAAATCCGCCCTTGAGGGGCATGTATCCCTAGTTATTAGTGAAGGGTAGTTTAGTCTTTTGGGTGCCTCCATATATACTCATTAGAGGGGTGGATGGCGACCAACTCCGGGAACCCTAGCTCATTTGGTTTTTCCATTTTCGTTCTCCATTTTCCTTAGGATTTTAGAAGGCTAGCTTGAGAGCTTCATGTGAGATCTAGAGAGAGGGATGGATGTTTGGGTGGCAAGCTAGACCTTGTACGAACCATTCATGGCATGTATAGAAGGTTTGGCGTTGTTCATCATGGTGGTTTTCCGTCTCTTTGGTGTTGATTTTCGGAGCTCTTTTTGGCGGTGTTTTGAGGACGATTTTTTGGGGTTTTTGGTGGGTGTCACGTATGAGGTTCTTGTGCCTCTTTGGTCGGTGACTTTGCCCCCAAATCCTCTTTGAATCGGACTCGATTTGATGGTTTCTCGAGTTGGGCGAGTTCTTGACCTAGAGAAGTGATTTCTTCGATTCCTCTTGATTGTGAGCGTTTCGGGTCGATTCCTTTGAGGTAGAGGTTTCCCGGGGAGGTAACCCGGCTATTCCCGAAGTTTGGCTGCAATCCGTGGAGTGATTCGGGAGATCGGGCGCGAGGAAGTTGAGGTTTGACCCGCGGGTTCGTTTTACGGAAGTTGAGATCGGATCGCGCCGACGCGAGCGCCGCCCGGAGCGACGGTGGCGTCGCGGCGCCGACGGGCCCGCGGCATCCGTGCTGCGGGCGCAGTGCCGGAGTCGTGCGTGCGACGGGGGTCCGGCGGACACCGGCCGACGCCGCGCGCGGGAGTTCCTCACGGTTAGTGAGGCGCATGAGATAGCCGTTCCCCCGTGGCACCGAAAGTTCGGGTCCCCAAAGCGGATTTCGAACCCGGCGGGAGGGGGTCCGAGCTACCCATGCGGTAGCGTGTAGCACGATACTCGGTGCGAATCACCATGGAGGGAGTTGGTGAAATGACCTTAGGCGCTCGATTGCCCCACGGTGGGCGCCAGCGTCGGTGCGGAATATGGTCCCGACACTAACCGGTAGATAGCGCCGTGGTCTATCCCTCAATGGTCGATGCTAAGCAACAAGTGATACAAAGATTTTATCCTGGTTCCCGGCCGCGGGGCCGTACGTCCCGACGAGAGGCGTGCTCGGGGCACTATATTACTTAGCACGGGGGTGCTTGTAGTGGGGGCAAATACAAGCAAGGCGGGAGAGGAAGCGTGGCCTCCAAGTCCCCGGAAGGGTGGTCGAAGATGTGATGGGAGAATGAAAAGTGAATGCGTGGTGTGCGAAGTGCTCTCTGTTGTCCAGTCCCGTTTTTCCTCCCCCCGCGGGCGGGGGCTCGCCTCCCCTTTTATAGGCCAAGGGGGCGACGCGGGTTACATGCACGCCGCGGCCTGTCCGGCTACGTGGGGGTGCACGTCGTGCTACGCCGTAGAGTGGGCGGCCGTCGGGACGATCTTCGCGGCGATCGGCCATGATGGCCTACTTCATACCCGAACGGTGGCGGTTCGAGGGTAGGATGGCGGCCGGTGGTGGTGGCGTCCTCCCGTAGGCTTCAAGGGAGGTGCTGATGATGGCTGGTACGGGGTACAGGAGCAGGCAGAACGGCGTTCCTTCCCAACGCGCTTCACGGTAGTGGAGTGGTTGCTACAGCACCCGGCGTGCGCCTGCATGCGCGGGTACGGCGGCCACGCGCGTCACAGTGGCCGGGATGGCGGTCCACCGGCCTAGCGCCTCCACCTAATCTCGTAAGGTCACGGGAAAGTGAAATCGAGGGTGCGCCGGCCCCCCTTCGAGGGTCGGGCGCGTTAGCCGTCTTTGTAGTGGGCGCGCGGTGTCACGGGACCGACACCGGCCGTACCGCACGGTCCCTTCCCACGGTGGCGGGGATGGGTGCCTCCCTCGGGGAGTTGGTGCGGCGGCACGGGCGCGAGCCCCGGGCGCATGATGGCGGCCGTCCCGCGGCGTCGGGCGGTAAATGCCGTGTACGGGGCCGGCGCACGCGTGCGGGGCGCCCGTGAGCGTGGCGGGCCCCGGCCGAGGGCGGGACGGACCCTCGAGCGAGACGCGACCCGCTCGAGGGGGAGTGAGACCTCGAGCGGGTGTGGGACCACTCGAGGGAGGATTTGTTCCTCGAACGGGGCGGAGCCCGCCCGAGGGGGAGTGCGCCCTCGAGCGAGGCGGAGCCTGCTCGAGGGGATTTCTAAGAGGGCCGTCTTGGTGGGCCGTCGGAGTCCCGCGGCGTGGGCCGTGTCCTGCATGGTTAGTCACCTGCATGGTTAGGCTTAGCGCATTTCGGCGCTGGGATTTAAGTGAGGGTTTCCCCGTTGTTTAAGGGGTCCCCTAGGGCGGTCCCCGACGATGCCCCCGAGCATCCGCGGGTTCGCCATTGAGGCTCCCGCGGATGCGGAACCCTTCGATAGGACGTTCTTCCCTCCTTGTTTGCGAACGCTTTCCGTGGGGCCGCGTCGGCGGGCCCGCGGGTCTAGCCCCGAAGCCTGCGGGGAGTGTGGGTTCTCTGCCGGGGGTTAACCGCGAGAGGTCGGAGAGACGTGGCACATATGCCAACCGGCATCGGCGGTATTTCGGCCGGCTTCGGGGGGTGCACGCACCGGCGACACCTGTCTCGGGCGGGTCCAATTTCAAGGAGGTGTAGCCGTGCGTCAAGCCCCCGAGCCTTGGCCCGTTCGAGGCGATCGGGTAGAGCTCGACGACTTGTTTTTTAACGCGCCCTCGCCGTCCCTCCGCGGGACGGAGGGTGAGGTTTCGCAACTCCCATCGTGCGGGTCGCGAATTGCGATTCCTCTTCGAGGCGGTAGCGGGTGGTTCAAGTGGACGCCCATGCCCCGTTCGATAAGGGTAGGCTGCGTGGTCGGAGACACGTCCATGGGAAGCGCTTGCGTGGGTTTGCTAGGTGGGGCTCGGTCCCGTTCGCTAGGGGCCGAGGGCGCGGAAGCTCTCCCTCGGTGGGATCCCCCGGCTAGGCGCCCTCGGCGGCTCTCGAACACGACATGTGGGGCACCCTCGAGCCGACGGGCTCGAGGAACGGCTCGAATGCGCGTGCCCTCGTCGTCCCTAACTCCGTGATGCGTGGCGCCCTGTTCGAACCCGTCGAGGGTCAGGCTTCGAACCTCTGATCAGTAGGGCCGTGCGGGGGGGGTGGCGCCCAGGGGCGGCCCCCGCCTTTTCGCGTTTTGCGGCCGTCGAGGGGTCGGGCGAGCCGGCCCTCGAAGGTCTTTGGTTGGTGGTACAGCGCGGCATGGGTGCCCGCGGTTGCCTGCTCTACATCGAGCGGGTCCCGGGCGACCTTCTCACGCGTGTGCCTTCTCGTAGAGGGTTGACATTGTCTCGAGCCGGGGGCTCGCTCCGCTCGAGGGTTTTGCGTGGCATGGGTGCCCGCGGTCGCCTGCTCTACATCGAGCAGGTCCCGGGCGACCTTCTCACGTCGATATCCCATCGAGGGTTGACGTCATCTTGAGCCAAGGGCTCGTGCCGCTCGAGGGTTTTACGTGACATGGGTGCCGCGGTCGCCCTCGCTCTACATCGAGCGAGGTCCCGGGCGACCTTCTCACGCTGATATCCCATCGAGGGTCGCTTTTGTTTCGAGCCGAGGGTTCGCCCCGCTCGAGGGTTCTCCTTGCTTGGCAAGGGACCCGGGCACTTAAGTGCCTTGCGGTCGTGGCCGCGGTTTTGCAGCGCGGGCGCGCCTTTTTAGGCGGCGCGGTCGCGCGCGCGTAGTGGGCGGCGCGGCGAGGGGCGGACGTGACGGCTTCGCCTCGGTTGCTGCCGTCTTTGCCGTAATGATGACCCGCTGCCGGTGTTGTGGCCGCCGCGGTCGTGGTGGGGCCCGCCCGTCGACGCGATGGAAAGATTCCCGTAGTTAATGCTAGTCGGGGGCGTCCGCTCGGAGAGCTCGCCCCGTCGGCCTATAAAGCTGCGAGGAAGAGGGGACGGCGGTTTTTTACCGTAGCTTCTCACCGTTTTCGGTCCCCCACCCCTTCGCCTTCGTCTTGCTCTTGCCAGCTTGCGCGGGCTCGCTGTTAGAGCTTTTTCCTCCGCTCCTTGTCCTCATCGCTTCTCGCTCGCCTTCGTCCTCTTCATGGCGCCGCCTCGGCCTCCCCTTAGGATCTTGGAGCCGTACGCACGGGAGAGGTCGACGGTGACCGGCTCGCCACGGGCGAGGCGGTCGCCGCCGGCCGGTGGCGGCCAACGAAGACGGACGTCCGGCGGAGTGGATCGTGCCGCCGGCTGCGCGACCACGAGCCCAACCCGCCGGAGGGCTACGTGGTGAGTTTCACCGGTTACCACGAGCGGGGCTTCGCCGCGCGGGCGAGCACCTTCATGCGGGCGATGTGCTACTACTACGGGGTGGAGGCGCATAACTTCGCCCCCAACGCGATCTCGCGGCGGCCACATTCGTGGGCGTCCGCGAAGGGTACACAGGGGATCCCGATTGGCGGGAGCTGCGGGTACACCTTTTCGCGCGGAGCTCATCACGCGCCCACGACGGAGCCAAGGACCCGCCACGCGATGCGCGCGGCGGGGATGTCCCCTTGCCTGCGAGGGGCGGTTCAAGGGCGTCTACATCCCCCGCACCATGACGACGAACAACGGCCGGGCCGGGAGCGGGGATGGTTCTACTGCGCAACGCCGAGCCCGGCCTTCCCCCCTACACCGGCGGGTGTTCAAGGAGAGGCCGACTCACGGGGCTACGGGGTGTCCACGTCTCGGCACGGCGCGGCGGGGGTACGTGGCCGGGCGCGGCGCGGCGGGCGAGGAAGCACGGGGCGACCGCGATGGGCGTCCTCGCCTTCCTCCACCATCGGCGGGTCGTGCCTCGATGGAGAGGCCGCTCTCGCATCTTCGAGATGACGGAGGCGGCCAACCCCATCGACACAGGCGAGGGTCGCGGATGCTCCCGACGCCCCTTGAGCGGCCGTATGCGCTCACCGGGCGCGGAGCGCCGTCGACACCGGACGCCGCCGATGCACGAGGGCCGGACCCCGGTGGGACCTCGAGATGCTCCCCCTCGGCCCGGCGGTGAGTACGGCTTTTGATTTCGTTTTGGTTCTTGGTCTTGCTTTCGTTTTCCGATGTGTCATTTGCGCGGTCGGTGGAGTTCACCATCGCCAAGTCCGTTCCGCCCACCCCCGACTCCGCGCGCGCCGGGCGGGCGGCGCGGCGGCGGCGGCCGAGAGGAGGCGGCGCGCAAGAAGGCGCGCGCGGGGCGGCGTCAGCGCGTCGCGGCCGGCGGGCCGCGGAGTACGGCGGCGTGAAGAGCGGGGCTCTCCTCCCGGGGACCGAATGGTGCTCGTCCTCGGAGGAGGACGAAGAGGAAGAGGGCCGAGGGGGGAGGGCCCCTCGGACGGTGGCGGCCCGCGCCCCCATCACGGAACCCGCGCCGGCGTCAAGGGCGGCGTTGCACAGGGGCGGGCGCACGGCGCCCGCCGCCGAGGCATCGACATCGGGGAGTGGCGCGTGCGCGGAGGGTGCCGGCGCGCGCCACGGAGCGCGCACGGCGGGCGCGTGCGTGCGCGCGTCCAGCGTGCCCGCACGCGCGGCACCATCGTCGGGGGGGTGCGGCCGGCGGGCGTGTCCGTGCGCGGGGCGAGCGTGCCCCCACGCGCGGTGGTGCCTTCGGGCGGCGCGGCGTCGGGCGCGCCCACGCACGGGGGCGGGGCGTGCACGCACGCGCGGCCGCGCCGTCGGGAGGCGCTACGGCGGCGCGCGGCGGCCGTACCGGCCTCGTCGCCGAGAGGCCTCGAGGAAAAGGAAACGGGCCTTTTCCTCTTCGAGGTAAGGAGCTCGTCTTTTTTCGCTTGGTTTGGCTCGCTGGTGATCAGGTGATTTAACCCTCCATTCGTGCCTGTGTAGGGTGGTGCCAACCGTTCCCCCTCTTGCACCAGCCAAGGTGCTGAGGACGGACGCGTCGATCCCCACCCGGCGGCGCTCGTCGAGGGGGTCGCGCCTGGGGACAAGCACGGCGACGGGCACGGGCTCGCAAAGCCCCGGGGGCCCCCGGGCCCTCGAGGCCCGGCCCGGCGGATCGGCCCCGCCGTGGCGCGGCCGGGAGGGCCGGCGGGGGGCGGCGGCACCGGTCGTCGCGGGGACACGGGCCGCGGCGGCGGCCGGTGGTGGAGGTGGAGCGGGCGCATCCTACGGGGGCGCCCACGGACGCGGCGGCGCGGGCGGGGGCGGCGGCCGTGGCGTCGCGCCGGGGCACCGCGGGCGCGGTGGCGCAAGCGCGAGGTGCGGCGGGGGCGGCGCGGGCGGCGGCATCCGCCGTCCATCCCCGGGCGGAGGTGGTGGAGGTCTCGGACGACTCCCCGCCGCCCCCGGGTGAGATCGGTGGGCCGGGCCGGCCCACGAACTCCCCGAGCCTCGGGAGGGGGCCCTCGTGAGGCGGCACGAGGGTCACATGGTGGTGGGGGGGACGAGGACACGGTGCCGAGGCCTCGTCCTCCGCGCGGCCGCCCCGCCCGGGGTGGAGGGGGCGTCGAGGATCCCCCTGCGTTCGCCGATGCCGGGGGGGGACCGGGGAGGCTTCGGAGCGAGCTCGGAGCCACGGCGCCACGCTCGGCCGCGCGTTGAACGAGGCGGCTCGGGTCCATGGCGGCCGGCCCGGCTCGTCTTCCGGGTGGGCCACGGTCGCTCGCTCTTTTCCCTTTTCGTTTCCGTACGCTGCCTTCGAGTCTTGGCGCTTACGGGCTTCGATCCTCGCGATTGCCGGGAGCTCGGCGTCGTGCCCACGACGAGTACGACGCCTTCGGCCGGTGAACGCCGAGGTTCACCGGCTCGGGGAGCGGTGCGGCGCCTTCGACGCGCTCGCGGATGCTCTCGGGACGCGGACGGGCGGGCGGCGTGCGGGCGATGGCATGGTGCGACGAGCTCCCGGAGGGCTCGGGACGGGACGCCTCGCGGTGTTCGAGCCTCGAGCGGATCCGTGCGGCCCTCGTCGATCGTGACGAGGCGGCCGTGGAATGCGCGCGCGGACCTAGAGAAGGCGCGGACGCCGGCCGCCAACCGGGAGGCGGAGGTGGCCACTCGCGCGCCGAAGCTCGGGAGCTCCGCACGTCGCTCGAGGGGGCACGGGCGCCGCACCGCCGGGCGAGGAGCGGGCGCGCGGGTTGGAGCGACGCGCCAAGGAGGCCGATGACCCGAAGGCCGCCCTCGACGCCAAGGCGCGGCCCTCGTCACCGGCCGAGGACCGGCTCCGGCAAGAGAGCGCGCCGCCAAGGGGCGAGGAGCGGCGCGGCGGGGGGCGAGCCACCCTCGTCGACGCCGTGCGGCGGCCGGAGCGGAGCGCGGCGCCCACGAGGTGACGCGGAAGTCGGCCGGAGGAGCGGAACGCCACACTCTCCAAGGTCGAGGACGAGGCGCTCGTGCTCGGCATCGCCAACGCCAACCGGGAGGGCGGCCCTCGCGGCGGCGGGCGAGCCGTCCGGCGCCTCGAGGGGCGTCGGTCGAGGCCGTGCGCGGGACTTCGAGATGGAGAGGAAGCAAGTCGAAGGTGAGCCCTTGTTTGCCTCTCGCTTGTTGGCTTTTTCGTTTGGGGTCGCATCCCCTTTTTCTCGATTTCTTCTTGTCTTGTCGATCCCGAGGCTTGCGCACCGCCTTGGGGCACGCGTACGAGCGGGCGAGGCGGCTGCGGCTTCCTACAACTCCTCCCGGCCGGAGTTGCGGGAATTGCGCGATGCGGCCCTCGAGACCCCTCGTCGTCGAGGAGGGCGAAGCCCGGGCCGGCGGCTCGGCGGCCGGCCCCCTGCGCGCCCTTGGCGGCCACGTCACGGAGCGGATGCGCGGGCGTTGCGGTGGGTGTCCCGAAGGCCCTCGGAGAGGTGCGATCCCACTACGAGGTTAACTTCGAGGCGCGCGGAAGGCTACGTCGTGCCGAGGGCGTCGAGGACGAGGTGGCCATGGAGCGCGCGGATGCGCTCGGCTGGCGGCGCCGCGCCGGTCGCTCGCGAGGCCTTCGAAGAGTTCCTCTTCCGGACGCCGCCGTCTGCTGCTTGCTCCTCCGCTTTGAAAGCGGTTGGGCGCCGGGCCCATTTTTTGTTTTCGTGTATCGAGTCGGCCTCGTGGCCTTTTGTAAATAAACAAGTTGTCTCGTGAACATGAGCGATTCTTGTAAATGAAGTTGTTTGTTTATTACGCTTTTTGTTTCTCCTTCTTCTGAGTAGATTCTAGTTAGGGAAGTTCGATTTTCGTAGGGGGCCCGCCGGGTTGGAGGCGAGAGAGAAGGGCCATAGCCACGCGGCGTAGGCTATCTGCGGCTCGCACGCTCCTTCCACCGTGCCGCCCGTGCCTGTTCGAATCGTGGCTCGAAGTTGAAGTAGGAAACAAACTTAGCGCGTGTTGTTTTGTTTTTTGTGCGAAAAAATGGGGCCATTTTGGGGGGGATGCCCCCCCGCGTGCCCCCGAGGGTAACTTGGGTTTCGGGGGAAAGCCGAGTTGCCCTTTTATTTGACTTGGAGTGTTTACATAGTTGACACCAAGCGGGGCGTTGGCCATGTGTTTTTACAACAAAAAGTACTTGGAAAAATCCTAGCTAAGGGTAGAAGCGACGTAGGCGTTGGATGTTCCAAGCGTTGGTGAGCTCTTCACCGTCCTCGTTGGCCGGCTTGTATGTGCCGGCTTGAGTACCTTCACCACGACGTGGGGTCCCTCCCATGGGGGCGATAGCTTGTGGCACCCTCGGTTATCTTGGCGCGGCCTTAGGACCGATCCCCCTTGCGCCGAAGTCCCGTCGACGTATCTTGCGCGCCCGATAGCGTCGTAGGGGCTGATGATACCTCGCGGAATGCATCAAGGCTACGAGGCGTGCCTCGTCCAGGTCGGTCCGGCGAGTCCTCGCGGGGCTCGGCGGGTTAGCATCCTTTCGTAGCCTCGAACCCTGGGTGACCCGTATTCCAAGTCCGTGGGGAGGACGGCCTCCGCGCCATGTACTAGGAAGAACGGGGTGAACCGGTGGCTACGCTGGGGTTGTCCTTAGGCTCCACACAACCGGCGGTAGTTCTTGGAGCCATTTTCGCCCCGGATTTGTTGAGCCGGTCAAAAATTCGGGGCTTGAGGCCCTGTAGGATCATGCCGTTGGCACGCTCCACTTGGCCGTTGGTACGTGGGTGTGCCACGGCCGCCCAATCCACGCGGATGTGGAACTTATCACGGAACTCCAAGAACTTCCGGCCCGTGAATTGGGACCCATTGCCGTGATGATGGAGTTTGGCACTCCAAAGCGGTAGACGATGTCGGTAAAGAACGTGACCGCCCTTTGCTCGGCCCTTAAATTCGTGATGGGGCGCACCTCCACCCACTTGGAGAATTTGTCGATCGCGACTAGCGGTGGGTGAAGCCCCCGGGCACCTTCCAGCGAGGGCCCGACGATATCCGGCCCCCACACGGCGAATGGCCATGTTACGGGGATGGTTTGCGGGGCGTGAGCGGGCGCGGGTTGGATTTGCGGGCGTAGAACGGCACCCTTCGCGGTGCGTACGATTTCGGCGGCGTCGTGACCGCGGTAGGCCGGTAAAAGCCTTGGCGGAACGCGTTGCCGACGAGGGTGCGGGCGCGGCGTGGTGGCCACGGATCCCCGCATGGATGTCCGTGGGAGCTCGCGCCCCTCGGGAATGGGCACGCACCGCCGTAGGATGCACGAGGGCGGCGCGCTTGTCCGGCTCGCCGTCGACGAGGGGTGAACGACTTGGCCATCTGGCGATGCGCCCGGCCGCGGCCCGGTCTTCGGGGAGCTCCCCTCGAGCGATCCGGGCAATATATTTCTCCCGCCAATCCGCCCGGACGGGAGCCGGCTCGATGTCCATTGCGTCGGCCTTGTGAGAACCGTACCCCTCGAGGAGGGAGAGCACATACGCCTCGTTCGAGGGGTCCTCGTCCATGGGCTCCGCACCCGGCCGGGTTCGAGGGGAGCCCCCGAGGGTTCGTTGTAGTTCGAGGGGGTAGGGCTCGAAGACGACCGAGGGTTGAGCGACGTCACGCGCGAAAACGTTCGGGGGGACGGTGATCCGCCCGGACGCAATCTTGGCGAGTTCGTCCGCCTCTTCATTGTACCTGCGGGGCACATGGTTGAGCTCGATGCCGTAGAACTTGTCCTCGAGGGCCCGCGCGGCCTTGCAGTAGGCCTCCATCTTGTCGTCGTGGCAGCTTGCTTTCTTCATGACTTGATCGATCCCGAGCTGCGAGTCGCCGAGTATGTCGAGGCGCTTGACGCCCAACTCAATGGCGATTTTGAGGCCGCAAAGCAGGGCCTCGTACTCAGCCATATTGTTGGACGCGGGGAAGTGGAGGCGCCTTTGCGTAGCGCATGTGCTCCCCGAGGGGTGACACGAAGAGCGGGCCCGCGCCGCTCCCGTCTTCATTGCGAGCCGTCGAAGAACGAGTCCGGCACTCTGCCCGGATTTGTGGGGGCGGCGGCGTGTGTGTCCGTCCACTCGGCCGACGAAATCCGCCAGGATTTGCGATTTGATGGCCTTGCGCGGGGGGCGTAGGCGAGCGTCTCGCCCATCGGTTCCACGGACCACTTGGCGATCCTACCCGCGGCGTCGGGGTTGCGGATGATTTCTCCCTAGCGGGAAGGAGGAAACCATCGTGACGGGTGGGCCTCGAAGTAGTGGCGGAGTTTGCGCCGCGCAAGAACCCTTGCGTACGGCGGCTTCGGACTTGTGGGTAGCGCATCTTCGTGTCCGAGAGGACCTCGGCGATGTAGTAGGCGGCCGCTGCACCGGCGGGCGTGTCCTTCCTCCGTGCGCTCCACAACGATCACGGCGCTCACCACCCCGGGTGGTCGCGGCCACGTAGAGCCGCAGGGGCTCGCCGGCCTCGCGGCGGCGTGAGGATCGGGTCGCATGTCGGTGACGCCTTTAGGCGGCGTGAGGATCGGGGCGCATGTCGGTGACGCCTTTAGCTTGTCGAGCGCGTCCTGGGCCTCGGTGGTCCAGGAGAAGCGCTCGTGCTTCTTGAGTAGGCGGTAGAGGGCGAGGCCCTTCTCGCCGAGCCGCGAGATGAAGCGGCTCAAGGCGGCAAGGCACCCCAGCACTTTCTGTACCCCCTTGAGGTCCTTGATCGGACCCATCCATTCGAGGGCCGCAACCTTTTCAGGGTTGGCCTCGATTCCCCGTTGGGAGACGATGTATCCCGGGGAGCATGCCTCGCGGCACTCCGAAGACACATTTTTCGGGGTTTAACTTGACCCCGTTGGCCCGTAGGCAGTTGAACGCGGCCGCCAAGGTCGCCAACCGGGTCGTCGCCTTCTGGTCTTCACGACGATGTCGTCCACGTACGCTTCGACCGTCCGCCCGATGTGATCCCCAAAAACGTGCTGCATGCAACGTTGGTATGTTGCACCCGCGTTTCTGAGGCCAAATGGCATCGTGACGTAGCAAAACGTCCCGAACGGTGTGATGAACGAGGTCGCGAGCTGGTCGGACTCTTTCATCTTAATCTGGTGGTATCCGGAATAGGCATCAAGGAAACGAGCGATTCGCACCCGGCGGTTGAGTCAACAATTTGATCAATGCGTGGCAAAGGAAAAGGAACTTTGGGACATGCTTTATTAAGACTAGTGTAGTCTACACACATCCGCCACTTCCCATTTTTCTTTTTTACAAGCACAGGATTAGCTAGCCACGTCGGGTGGAACACTTCCTTGATGAATCCGGCCTCGAGGAGCTTCCGCGGCTCCGCTCCGGTGCCGTCGCCGCTCCTCGTCGAAGCGGCGCGGCCGTTCTTTGCACGGCGCGAGCATTTGGCGGGACGTCAAGGGAGTGCTCGGCGACTTCCCTCGGGATGCACCGGCATGTCCGAGGGGCTCCACGCGAAGATGTCGGCGTTGGCGCCGAGGAAGTCGACGAGCACCGCTTCCTATTTGGGGTCGAGGGTGGAGCCGACCCTCAACGCCTTGCCCTCTCGGGGCCGAAGGGTCGAGGGGACCCCCTCGGTTCGCTCCGCCGGCCTCGAAGGTGCTGCGTGCTTGGCGGCGGAGTTTAGGTCCTTGTTGACCATCTTCTCCGGCGTGTTCACCGGCGCTTCGTCCCGGCGCTAGTGCCTGCGTGTTCCACGCACTCGACGTCGCGGTCGAATGCGTGCTCGATAGACGACCGGACGGTGATGACGCCGTTTGGACCCGGCATCTTCATCTTCAGGTAAGTGTAGTTGGGGACCGCCATGAATTTGGCATAGCAGGGTCGCCCAAGTATCGCGTGGTAGGCCCCCTTGAACCCCACCACCTCGAAGGTGAGGGTTTCCTTGCGGAAATTCTTTGGGGTGCCAAACCAGACTGGCAGGTCGATCTGCCCGAGGGCCGAACACCGCTTGCCGGGCGCGATGCCGTGGAACGGCTTCGTCTTCGGGCCGCAGGCTGGTCCAACCCGATCCCATCGGGCGCAATGTATGCGCGAAGAGGATGTTGAGGCTACGCCTCCGTCCATAAGGACTTTTGAGAACCGGGCGTTCCCAACGATGGGATCGACCACCGGTGGATGCGGCCGGGTTGGGGATGCGATTCGGGTGGTCTTCCCGGCTAAAGGTGATGACGTCCTCCGACCAATTGAGAAAGGCCGGAGGCGCCCTTTCCGCGGCGAGGACTTCGTGTCGCTCCTTCTTGCGCTGCCGGGTCGACATGTCGACGGTAGGCCCCCCAAAGATGAGGAACACATTCTCGACGGCAGGGAAGCCGCCGGTGTCGCCCTCGCCCCCGTCTTTCTTGGCTTCTGCCTCCTTTGCGGCGGCGCGGCCATAGAACTTCTTGAGCATGTCGCATTGCTCAAGGGTGTGTTCTGCTTGGGGTCTTGTGGTAGGGACATGGCTTCTTCGGCATGTCGTCGAACACTCCGGGCCTCGAGGGGCCGGCCGAGGGCCCCGTCGAGCCGGGTCGACGAGCGAGGGCCTCGGCGTTACCGCCGTCGCGCCCTTGCTCGCGCGCCTCGCGGCGCAACTTCTTCCCCCTTATTGCCCCGCTTGTCGTTGCGGTGCGGCCCCTTTGACTTGCCGCCCTCCGCGGGCACGTCCTCGGGGCGCTTGCCTTTTTTGCCGTCGAAGATCGCCCCCACGGCCTCCTCTCCCGGAGGCGGGGCGGGTGGCGATGTCGAACGGCTCGTTGGAGTCCGCGGGCGGGGTGCGTCCCGGCTCCCGCACGAGATCCGGTACGTGGTGCCCTCGAGGAAGGCGTGCACGATTTCGGGCCGCGCCACTCGGGGAGCTCCGTGCGGCGCTTGGAGAAGCGCCGTATGAAGTCCCGCATCGATTCGCCGGGCCTCACGCGTGCGGGAGCGCGAGTCCCAAGAGTTCCCGGGCGCACGTATGTGCCCCGGAAGTTGCCCACGAACGTGTGGACTAGGTCGTCCCAGTCATGGATTTGGCTGGCGGGCAAGTGCTCGAGCCATGTCGGGCCGCGTCGCCCGGATGCGGGGGCGAGGTTGCGGATGATGACCTCGTCGTTAGTGGCCCCGCCCGGTGGGCAAGCCAAGCGGTAGTCGTTGAGCCAGACACGGGGATCCGTCTCCCCGTTGTACTTGACGATCGTCGAGGGTTGGCGGAAGCGTTGGGGGAACGCTGCCGCTCGGATCTCCCGGCTGAACACGCGGGTGCCCGGGGGCTCCGGCGTCGGGGAGCGATCCTCGCCGCTGTCGTAGCGCCCACCCCGTCGAGGGTGGTAGCCTCTTGCCGCTCGTGCGTCCGCTTTGCTGGTGCGCCGGGCGTTGATGACGTTGCGAGCGTCGCCATCTAGTGCCCTGCGCGCGTCGAGGAGTCGCTCCTTGGCCGGCGTGCGTCCTTGCTCGGTGGGTTGCCCCATTTGTGCCCGGCGTGCACCGAGGGTTCGCCTCCCGGTGCGGCTTCGTCGGCGCGGGCATCCCCCCCTCGCCGGCGGATGCGTGAGGCCGAGCTCTCGGCCCGCCGGACGGCCGCTTGCTCGATGAGGGTTTGCACCTCGCGGTGCATGTCTCGAGCCTCGGGGGTCGAGGGTGCGGCATAGCCCGCGGCGGCGTCGCGGCGGCCCGCGACGAGCTCGGCTCGCCCGCGGTGGTGCGTCCGCGTTTCCGACGTTGGGCACGGCGTTGATGTGGTCACAGACCTGTCGGCCCAACACCCTCGCGCGTTCGCCGCGCGCAGAAGCCTCCCCTGCCATTGAGGCGCGGAGCAACCGCACCGTTCGGTACTCTTCCGCCAGCTTGGCCTCGAGCTCGTGGGCTTGGGCCAGCTGTGCGTCGATGTCGGCCCCAATAGGAGCGCTTGGCCCCGCGGCCGGGCACGCGGCGATACCGGGGCGGGGTGCGTGACCTCCCCGTCTCCCGCGCCCACCGCGCGGCGGCGTTGGCCGGTCGTTGGTGATGACGGCGCAACACTCCCGCGTGGGGTCGTAGCTCCCGGTCTTTGGAGTCGTCGGAGCGGCCGAAGACCGGTGTCCGCGGCGTCGAGGAAGCGCCGAACGCAACCGGGTCGGGAACGCCGGAGAAGTCCCACTCCGCGTAACCGTGGCGGTTGGCGGGTGGCATCGTGTCGACGGAGCCCGGGGATGACTCGTCTGGCTGGCCGAGGTGCCGGGGTCTGCGGCAACGAAGACGTGGCGGCGGGTGGAACCTGCGCATTGTCGTGTTCACGTTGGCGTTATGGGCCGTCGTGGCGCCACGCGGCCCCAATGGGGACGCGCGGTCGGAGGCGCGCGGCGTCCCGCCGGGCGGTGGCGATCGTGGTGGCGGGCGTACCGCGGCGGGGCGGCGGCTCGCTCGGCCTGCCGCCGCTCGGATCGCGCCCGACGCGGCGGCGCCCCGGGCGACGGTGGCGTCGCGGCGCAGACGGGCCCGCGGCATCCGTGCTGCGGGCGCTGTGTCGGAGTCGTGCGTGCGACGGGGGTCCGAGCGCACCTGGCCCGACGCCGCGCGCGGGAGTTCCTCACGGTTAGTGAGGCGCATGAGATAGCCGTTCCCCGTGGCCTGAAAGTTCAGGTCCCCAAAGCGGATTTCGAACCCGGCCGGGAGGGGGTCCGAGCTACCCATGCGGTAGCGTGTAGCACGATACTTAGTGCGAATCACCATGGAGGGAGTTGGTGAAATGACCTTAGGCGCTCGATTGCCCCACGGTGGGCGCCAACTGTCGGTGCGGAATATGGTCCCGACACTAACCGGTAGATAGCGGCTGTGGTCTATCCCTCAATGGTCGATGCTAAGCAACAAGTGACACAAAGATTTTATCCTCGGTTCGGCCGCGGGGCCGTACGTCCCGACAGAGGCGTGCTCGGGGCACTATATTACTTAGCACCGGGGGTGCTTGTAGTGGGGCAAATACAAGCAAGGCGGGAGAGGAAGCGTGGCCTCCAAGTCCCCGGAAGGGTGGCCGAAGATGTGATGGGAGAATGAAAAGTGAATGCGTGGTGTGCGAAGTGCTCTCTCGTTGTCCGTCCCGTTTTTCCTCCCCCCGCGGGCCGGGGGCTCGCCTCCCCTTTTATAGGCCAAGGGGGCGACGAGGTACATGCACGCCGCGGCCGTCCGGCTACGTGGGGGTGCACGTCGTGCTACGGCTGTAGAGTGGGCGGCCGTCCGGACGATCTTCGCGGCGATCCGGCCATGATGGCCTACTTCATACCCGAACGGTGGCGGTTCGAGGGTAGGATGGCGGCGGTGGTGGTGGCGTCCTCCGGTAGGCTTCGAGGGAGGTGCGATGATGGGCGGTACGGGGTACGGGAGCGGGCGAACGGCGTTCCTTCCCAACGCGCGCTTCACGGTAGTGGAGTGGTTGCTACGGCACCGGCGTGCGCCTGCCATGCGCGGGTACGGCGGCCACGCCGTCACGGTGGCCGGGATGGCGGTCCACCGGCCTAGCGCCTCCACCCCCTAATCTCGTAAGGTCACGGGAAAGTGAAATCGAGGGTGCGCCGGCCCCCTTCGAGGGTCGGGCGCGTTCGCCGTCTCGGAGTGGGCGCGCGGTGTCACGGGACCGACACGGCCGTACCGCACGGTCCCTTCCCACGGTGGCGGGGATGGGTGCCTCCACGGGGAGTTGGTGCGGCGGCACCGGGCGCGAGCCCCGGGCGCATGATGGCGCCGTCCCGCGGCGTCGGGGCGTTAAATGCCCGTGTACGGGGCCGGCGCACGCGTGCGGGGCGCCCGTGAGCGTGGCGGGCCCGCCGAGGGCGGGACGGACCCTCGAGCGAGACGCGACCCGCTCGAGGGGAGTGAGACCTCGAGCGGGTGCGGGACCACTCGAGGGAGGATTTGTTCCTCGAACGGGCGGAGCCCGCCCGAGGGGAGTGCGCCCTCGAGCGAGGGGAGCCTGCTCGAGGGGATTTCTAAGAGGGCCGTCTTGGTGGGCCGTCGGAGTCCCGCGTCGTGGGCCGTGTCTGCATGGTTAGTCACCCGCATGGTTAGGCTTAGCGCATTTCGGCGGCGGGATTTAAGTGAGGGTTTCCCCGTTGTTTAAGGGGTCCCCTAGGGCGGTCCCCGACATACACTTCGATGGCAAGAACTACCGGATGTGGAGCATGCGGATGGGTGCGTTCCTCGCGGAAAGGGTCGGCTGCTTTGGGATGTCACGGTGGACACGGGCTATGTCCGGCCGATGGATTTCCTTGCTCCGGGGTCGAGGGACGGATTCGACGCCAACAATAAGGCGGTCGACTACTTGTTTCGTGCTTTGTGTCGGCCGAGTTCGATCGGGTGCACACCGAGCACTTGGCTTGTAGGATTTGGGCGGTGTTGAAGGAGGCTCATGTTGGGAACGCCCGGGTTCGAGGGCACGGATGTATGCGACCTACGGAGAGAGTACGAGAACTTCACTCATCTCTCCCGTGAGTCCATCGATGCCTTGTTTCGAGAGGTTCACGGTGGTGGTGAACAACATGAGGGCCAATGTGGATGTGCTCCCGTACGATGATCATGATAGAGCGGTCAAGCTCTTACACTCTTTGGATCGTACGATATGGGGGCGAAAGTTCGAGGCCATAGTCGAGTCGGAGAGGTATGATACTCGACGGTGAACGAGCCGTTCTCGAAGCTCAAGTCGGCCGAGGTGGATAGGGGCATGATCGCCAAGCTCGAGGGACCGACCGACTCCCATAGTCTTGCCCTCGTTGGTGGTTCCAAAGGAAAGACTAACTCTAACCCATCCACCGGGATGTTCTCGTTTTCCTCTTTGATGTCTATGCCGGATGAGGAGTTTGATGACCTTGGAGAGGACGAGCCGGCGCCGTTGACGAGGCGGTTCGAGAGGCCGCACGAGAACCGCGTGAACATGAGGAGGAACACGAGGACCCGCTTCCGGTGCGGCAAGCGGGACACTTCGTCGCCGACCGCCCGAGAAGGCCGAGAGCAAGGACGGCTACAAGCACAAGCCGAGGAAGAAGGAGGGCCGAGGCAAGGCCCGAGCGATGATTGGAGCGAGCGACGTCGACTCCGGTTCCGCGTACTCCACCTCGAGCTCGAGCGGCGGTGAAGACGAGGGAGATCGCCGCAAGAACAAGAAGTTGTCCAAGAACCCGAGCGGGGGAGCCGCTTCGCGAGAGATGGCGTCCGTACCATGGCGCGGAGCTCCGGCGGCAAGAAGAGCACACGGAGCGACTCGGACTGCGAGTCCGACGACGAGGTGCGTGATGAACTTCCCCTTCTTGCGCCGGGAGAATGAGAGGCTTGGCTCTTTGCTTGATAACCGTGATGACATGCTTAGAGAGGCCAAGAAAATGAGGAAAGAGCTTAGGGCTTCACTCGAGGATGCTAGGACTAGAGTGGGCGAGCTAGAGACACGGGTGCTTGATAGCAAGCTTGAGATTGATTCGCTTAAGGCTAGCCCCGTTGTTTCGATGAGAATGATTGTCTTGATTGTTCCATATTCCTTGCCGATCTTGCTTTGTTTAAGGAGAAGCATGCCTCCAAGTGTGAGGAACTAGATGTGCTTAGGGTTGAAGTGGCCGAGCTTAAGTCTAGACCTGCTTTGCTAGGTGCTTGCACTTCTTGCCCCGTTTTGCATGCTAAGATTGATGAGATGCATGCTTACACTAGTTCGCTCGAGGCTAAATTGAAGGAACCCATGCCTACATCTTGCTCTACCTCGTGAAATGCATGCATTGAAAAATTTGGAGCTTGCACATTATGTTGATCGCTTGCGGGATGAGAATGATGATTTGAGGAAGTTGATGGGTTGGTTGTCCTGGTCATGAGCCTCGCTTGAGGATGATGATCGAGGCCTTTAAGAGGCAAGATGGTGAGGGGCTTGGGGCAAACAAGGTTGGTGAGGGAAGTGTAGAGAATATCCCGGAGCCACCAAAAACCCACCACAAAAATGATTTCCCTCCAAAACCCAACCATCTTAGGAACCGACTAGACACAACCCCAGCTCCACCTATATTTCCTACACCCACAAATGATCTCCAAAAGCCTATCAAGTTTGTGAGCACTTCGGGGAAAGTGTTCTTTGGGAAAGTGAGTGAGAAGGCTAGTGAGGAGAAATCGGTGGAGGAGTTGAGTGGAGAGAAACCAAGCGAGCGGCCCCAATCCAAGCCAAAACCTAAGCTTGTGAGGTTCCGTTGTGGCCATTGTGGGAAGGAGGGTCACAAGGATGAGTTTTGCTTCAATAGGAAGTGGGAAGAGAGGATGGCAAAGGAGTGGGCGAACAAGGGTAGGTACCACCCTTCACATGGTGTACCTAAGCCTCATATGCCACCGCCCGGGGGTAAGGCCGTTGTGGTGAGAAGTGTTCCGCATGGGGAGATGCGAGTTCCGCGGCCGAGGAGCGAGGTCCGGAGGGGGCGGTCGGGCCCGGCCCGGCTAGGCGGTCGAGGCCGGCCCCGGCCCGAGGGGGGCGGTTAGACCGGCCGGCTAGGCGGTTTAACCGCCCCCCCCGGCACTCGCGGGCGGAGTGGTTTTTGAGGTGGTGAGTCGAGAGGTTTCAAGTCCGGGAGGTGGAGTTGCTGGTGGTTGGTCCGGAGAGACAAGCAGTGGTCGGCTTGCTAGGCATTCTCCCCCTCGAGGTCACTACGGGGATGGGAGGAGTCGTAGCTTTGAGAAGGAGAGGAGGGACGTTCCACGGGTTGTCTTCCGTGGTTTTGGTCCTCCTCCGGGCGGTGAGGGGTGGTTCCCTCGGAGCGGTTACCGAGGTGGTGTTCGTGGTGGTAGTTATGGTAGGAAAGATGGCTTGATGTGTGCTAACCCCACTTTCGAGCAAATGGCTCGACACTGGTTTTCCTCTTTTGGTACTAACCCCGCTCTTTGAGTCGTTTGTTCGCTCACGTGCTTGTTTTTGAATTTCAGGTGGGAGACTTGAAGAACATTTGGTTGATTGACTCCGGTTGCTCGAGGCATATGACCGGAGACAGGGGTGGTTCTCAAGTCTCGTCCCGGTGGTGAAGAAGAGGTACATCACCTTTGGGGACAATGGGCGTGGGCGTGTGCTTTCAGAAGGTGAGATAAAAGTGAGTGACAAGATCACTCGAGGTGTGTTGCTCTTGTTCAATCGGCCGGGGTACAATTTGCTTTCGTGTCCCGGTTGTTGGATGAGGGTTTTGAGGTGTTGTTTCGGCCGGGTGGTTCTCGGATTGTGGACTCTCGAGGGGACCTTGTTTGTATGGTCGTTCCCGAGGGTCGGGTGTTTCGTGCTGATTTTTCTCGGTCTTCGGGTGTGGAGCGTTGTTTCTTGGGCGGTTCTTCGAGTGAGTTGTGGAGGTGGCATACGAAGTTGGGTCACTTGAGCTTTGACCTTTTGTCTCGCTTGAGTAAACTCAATTTGGTCCGAGGATTGCCACGGTTGAGGCTTGAGAAAGAGTTGGTTTGTGCTCCGTGTAGGCATGCCAAGATGGTGGCCTCTTCTCACCCGCCTCTCACCGATGTGATGACCGAGCGTCCATGCGAGTCGCTCCATATGGACCTTGTTGGCCCGGCTCGTGTGCGATCTCGCGGTGGGAAGTGGTATGTCCTTATTGTGGTGGACGACTATTCTCGGTATGCTTGGGTGTTCTTTCTCGAGGATAAGGGGGAGACGTTTGAATTTGTTCGAGATCTAGTCTTGAGGTTGAGGAACGAGAGGCACGGAGATGCCATACGAGCTATCCGCGGTGATAATGGCTCGGAATTCGGGAACTCTCGTTTTGAAACCTTTTGTCATGACTTGGGTCTTGAGCACCGCTTTTCGAGTCCGTATACGCCTCCCCGTAATGGTGTTGTGGAAAGGAAGAACAGGACCTTGTGCGAGATGGCTCGGACGATGCTTGATGAGCATAGGACTCCGAGGAGGTATTGGGCGAAGCGGTGGATACCGCGTGCTATGTGTCGAACGTAATATACCTCGAGTGCACAAGAAGAAGACATGCTATGAGTTGATGCATGGTCGCACACCCAAATTGAGTCACTTCCATGTCTTTGGTTGCAAGTGTTTCATTCGAAGAAGGGCGGGAAGTTGGATAAGTTTGAGGCTAGGTCCGTCGATGGCATTTTCTTTGGTTATGCATCAAATTCTAGAGCATATCGTGTGCTCAATCTTGAAACTAACCAAATCGTGGAGACTTGCGAGGTAACCTTCGACGAGACGAGCCACGTAGTCGGCTTGTCTTTGAGTGTGCGGTGATGATGAGCTTGGCGAGGAGGTCTTTCGAGAGGAGGAGCATGAACATGGTGATGATGAAGATGGCGGTATGGTGCCCCCGCCGAACATGTACCCACTACTTCGACTACGATGATGGATGGACCCTCTCGCTACACCTACGACGACAAACCAAGAACGAGGAGAAGGCGATGTTGAGGGGGAGGTAGCTTCGAGGCAAGAACCTCCCCGCGAGTTCGGTGGATCACCCAACTTCGAGGATCATCGGCGACATGAATGAACGCACTACACGGTCGAGGGTTCGAAACAATTCCCACTTTGCTCATGCTGCGTTTGTTGCTTCTTTTGAGCCCAAAGACATTGGACACGCACTATCCGATCACAATTGGGTTAATTCGATGCATGAGGAGTTGGAGAACTTTGAGAGGAATCGGTGTGGGAGTTGGTTGACCCTCCCCCGGGGTGTAAGCCGATTGGTACAAAGTGGGTGTGGAAGAACAAAGAGGGAGAGAAGGGTGAGGTTGTGAGGAACAAGTCGAGACTTGTTGCTCGGGGGTTCGGTCGAAGGAGGGGATCGACTACGAGGAGACCTTTGCTCCCGTAGCTCGTTTGGAGGCGATTAAGATCCTTCTAGCCTTTTCTCGTGGCTAAAGGGTTCAAGTTGCACCAAATGGATGTGAAGAGTGCTTTTACGAATGGGGTGTTGGAGGAAGAAGTGTATGTGAGACGACCTCCGGGGTTTGAGAGTGAGAAGTACCCCCACCGGGTGTACAAGTTGAGGAAGGCGGCCGTATGGGTTGAAGCAGGCGCCTAGAGCTTGGTATGGCAGGTTGAGGGGGTTCTTGTTTGAGAGAGGTTTTGAGATGGGGAAGGTCGATCAGACCTTGTTTTTGCTGAGGCAGGGCAGAGATATCCTGATTGTGCAGGTGTACGTGGATGATATTGTCTTTGGTGGCTCATCTAACTCTCTTGTTGCAAGGTTTGCAGATGATATGAGCAGGGAGTTCGAGATGAGCATGATGGGTGAGTTGCAGTTCTTCCTCGGGCTACAAATCAAGCAATCAAAGGAAGGAACATTTGTGCACCAGGCTAAGTACACCAAGGACATTGTGAGGAAGTTCAAGATGGAGGACTCCAAGGCTATGACGACGCCGATGAGTACGACTACGGCTCTTGATGCGGACGAGGAAGGTGAACACGTGGATCGAAGGAGTACCGAGCATGATCGGGTCACTCCTCTACTTGACGGCGACGAGGCCGGACATACGGTTCTCGGTGTGTACGTGCGCTCGTTTTCAAGCGTCTCCGAGAACTTCGCATCGGCAAGCGGTGAAGCGAATTTTCGGGTACTTGCGTCACGGTCCCGACTTCGGCCTTTGGTACCCCGCGTCCTCTTCTTTAGCGCTTCATGGTTTTTCGGACGCGGATTTTGCCGGGTGTCGGTTGGATAGGAAGTCCACTTCGGGACTTGCCGCTTTTGGGTTCCTCTTTGGTCTCTTGGTCTTCCCGCAAGCGGTCGAGTGTTGCTCAATCCACGACCGAGGCCGAGTATGTTGCCGCCGCTAGTTGTTGCTCTCGGCTCCTTTGGATCACGTACACCATGAGTGACTTTGGTGAGGAGTATACCCATGTCCCACTTCAATGTGATAGCACCGGTGCCATAAGCGTTGCAAAGAACCCGTGCTCCATTCCAAAACCAAGCACATAGAAGTGAGATATCATTTTACGAGAGACAATGTTGAGAAAGGAAAGATAGCTTTGATCCATGTACCCACACATGACCAACTAGCCGATATTTTCACCAAACCCCTAGATCATGCAACTTTCACTCGTTTGCGGGGGAACTTGGTGTGTGTTTGATTTCTTGAGTTGGGTGTGTGGGGGCTCTCTTTGCGGTGGTGTCGAGCCCGTTTTGCCTCCCCTCGAGGAGCCGGTTTGTAGCATATGTATAGCTTTCTTTTGTGCATTCCTTGCATTTGACATTGCATATGTAACATGATGTATAGGCATCCTTGTATCTTAGAATTGCATGCATTTTGTATCATATGCATCGGATAGGAAAAGCTTCTCCTATATACAATGTCTACCATGGGTTGCTATATATGTTCTTGTGAGCTTGTTTGATATGCTACGGTTAGTTTGGCTTAGCTCTTGATGATCTTGATGAATGATCCATGGTTGATGGCTAATTTTTGAAAAATGTCACATACATGCTCTCTCATGTGTAAATGCCTATATATGATCTTGACATATTTTAGTGGCTTTGCTATGCTTACTTTGTGGTTGGATAGCTAGTTTATTGATCATATGGGGCCAAAGGCTCATTTGCCATCATGAATGTTTAGCCCTCTTGCTTAATCTTGTGGAGGGGCATAAGTTCCTTTTTGTCGCAAAGACATTTCTTGTACCAATCATAAATCTGAAAATGAAATGAAAAATGCTTGGAAAATATGCTCCCTTGTCATATGTCTTGAAATTAATTTGCTTTGGGTCCTAAACCGTTGCATGATGCCTACCAATGAGAAGTCTCATACATAGAAGTAGGCACATGGCTCGGTGGCTTTGACATGACATGAGGTGCTTTTGGGTGTTTATGATGGTCTTATGATTAGAATGGCTGTCCTAGCATGAAGTTTGAGTGGCTTTGCCATTTTGATATGTTTTGCTCATGTTTAGGTATTTGCTTGTGAGAGAGTAACTTTTCGCAAAATTACTCAAATCCTTTTTAGCCTTGTCCAATGGTTGTGAAACTTGGTGATCACGTAGTTAAGGTCATTACGAACTCGTCGAGTATCTAACTTGCTCATTTGGACTTGTGTAGCTCCTTTTGATGAATTTTGTATATTCGAGAAGCTATATGTTGAAAGTTTTCGCATTTTGCCTTGATTCATGCATTGTCAACAAGGGGGAGAAGTTTGTGCATGTTTTGGGCATCCGGGAGTGTTTGGAAGGTGTCCAAATTGTTTCGGACAATTTTTGAGTAGTTTGGTGCGGGCCGGTCTCTCGGGCGGTCTAACCGCCCCCCGAGCGGTCGGTTCGGGCGAGAGGCGGTTTAACCGCCTGTACAAAGGTCTAACCGCCCGGGCAGGTGTGAGCAAGTTTTTGTTCTTTGTTGCATTCCCGAGTTGCATTGATGCATGTGTTCGGGGGGGAGTGTGTCTTGTGGCTCGGGGGAGCTTGCATATGTGCAGGGGGAGCTCTTTGTGGTGTTCGAGTTTTGCTTTGGTGGTTTGCGCTCTTTGCTTGAGCCGTGTTTTGTCTCGGATGTGTCGAGCCGTTGCCCTTGCCTAAGGGGTCCGAGACTTGTCTTCTTCAAGTGATCTTGCTTTTTGCCTTTCTTTGGCTTTCGATCGCTTGTTGGGGTTTCTTTTTATTTTGTTTCTTTTCTTTTCCTTTTCTCTTGTGTTATTTCATGTGAGTGTGTTGTCAATGCACTCATCAAGGGGGAGATTGAGGACCATGTGTGGTTCGAGGACCGGTGGATGGTCGCTTCCTTGTGTGATGAGTGATTGACAACATTGTGTGGACCGATTCTTGGCTAAGTATTGCGGGTGCGGGTTGCGGCTTGACTCGTGTTGGTGCGGGTGAAGAACAAGCGCGAAAGGTCGTTGCCGGTGAGGCCTCCGGTGTGGAGAAGACAAGTAGGCTTCGTTCGAGGGACCCGTGGCCGGCGGGGGTCAAGTGCGGGCCGCATGGTGGCATGAACGGCAAGATGAAGTCGTGGACGGTTTCTTGGTAGAGCCTCAAAACCAAGGTCGAGCCCGGACTACGTGGGAGCCGAGTCATGAGTGGAGATTGGCGGAGGCTACACCGAGTTCGCGGGGTTTGCGGTGGTTCACCGTAAAAACCACCGGGTTACTCGGTTGAGCCACAAAACCGAGGCCGAAGACTCGACGAGGAGGTGCGGCCACCCGGGCCGGTTCAACCGCCCGGGAGGGGCGGTCGACCGCCCGGGGCCGGTCGATCCACCGGGCCGGTCTAACCGCCCGGGGGGGGGCGTCGACCGCCCGGCCGCCGACGCCGAGAAGCTTCGAAGCGGAGGACACGCGTCGGGATCGCAAGGCTTGCGTCGAGGCTACGCGGGGTGCGGTCGCCGGGCATCCGTCCGATGGTGAAGACGTCGAGAATTCCAAATCCGCCCTTGAGGGGCATGTATCCCTAGTTATTAGTGAAGGGTAGTTTAGTCTTTTGGGTGCCTCCATATATACTCATTAGAGGGGTGGATGGCAGCCAACTCGGGAACCCTAGCTCATTTGGTTTTTCCATTTTCGTTCTCCATTTTCCTTAGGATTTTAGAAGGCTAGCTTGAGAGCTTCATGTGAGATCTAGAGAGAGGGATGGATGTTTGGGTGGCAAGCTAGACCTTGTACGAACCATTCATGGCATGTATAGAAGGTTTGGCGTTGTTCTTCATGGTGGTTTTCCCGTCTCTTTGGTGTTGATTTTCGGAGCTCTTTTTGGCGGTGTTTTGAGGACAATTTCTTAGGGTTTTTGGTGGGTGTCACGTATGAGGTTCTTGTGCCTCTTTGGCTGGTGACTTTGCCCCCAAATCCTCTTTGAATCGGACTTGATTTGATGGTTTCTCGAGTTGGGCGAGTTCTTGACCTAGAGAAGCGATTTCTTCGATTCCTCTTGATTGTGAGCGTTTCGGGTCGATTCCTTTGAGGTAGAGGTTGCCCAGGAGGTAACCCAGCTATTCCCGAAGTTTGGCTGCAATCCGTGGAGTGATTCGGGAGATCGGGCGCGAGGAAGTTGAGGTTTGACCCGCGGGTTCGTTTTACGGGAAGGGGCGGTCTAACCGCCTACGGGGGGCGGTCTAACCGCCCGGGTGTTCCGGGTCAAAGTTTTGTTTCGCCGGATTTTCCTCCGTGAGTTTGTTCGCCTTGATCGGAGGAGTGTCCGGGTGAAATTTGGGGTCGTTCTCGTGCGGTTGCTAGGTGTTCTTGGTTGGAGTTCGTTGCTTCCCGGGTACGGGAGGTTAGACCGCCCCCCGTAGCGGTCTAACCGCCCCTAGGCCCTTGGGTGACGTTTTGGTTTTCGTCAAGATTTTCCGGTAGCTAGCATGGCCTTGACCAGAGATCTCCGTTGGTGAAACCGTGGTGTGTTTTGGTGCTCGGAAGAGGCGTTTCGGAGGATTTCTTGGTTGCCGGTGGAGGCGGTCTAACCGCCCCCTATACCCGGTCTAACCGCCCCCCTCCGGTTAGCCGGCTTTCGAGTTGTTTCCGCGGTCGGTCTTGCGTGTGTGTTGTGGTTCTTTGGTAGAGTTTGTTCCTAGGACCGGTAGCACTCCGGTGGCTACGTGGTTTTGGCAAACGGGAGGTAGAAGTGCGGAGCGTGTGATTTCGGGGGTTCGACCGAGCTAGTTCGTCTTGTCGGAGTTTCAATCTCCCTCGAGAAGAATTTTTATCGGCTCCCATTCACTCCCCCCCTCTCTGGTCGCCTAATCGGTCCTTCAGGACCGCCCCGCTCAACGTACGCCATCTTATGATTCGGGACTTGTCAAAGTCGCAAAGAATCCGGCACCAAGCTCTGATACCAATTGAAGGATCAGATGGCGACTAGAGAGGGGGGGAGTGAATAGGAGCCGGTAAAAATTCTTCCCAAAGAACCCGGCCTATACCCTAGTCAAACCCTGGTCAAACACGAGCGATGGATCGAATCACACACCAATCGCCAAGACCACGAGGTTATGGATCAACCTCTAGCCTTAGGAACGATTCCTTGAAGCACATGCGGAAGCACGAAAGAAGAAGGGGAGGAATCGAACCAAGAGGCAAAGCGCACAGGCTCTGGCGGACCGTCCGGCCAGGAGGGCCGGACCGTCCGCACTGGCCTCGCGGACCGTCCGGCCTGATGCCACGGACCGTCCACGCCAAACCTGCGGACTGTCCGACCCTACGCTGCGGACCGTCCGTTAAAGCACACAGAACCAACAGAAGCGACCCGAGAAAAACGGACCGTCCGCCAAGGCCGGGCGGACCGTCCGCGTTGGTCGCGGACCGTCCACTACTCAAGCTCGGACCGTCCGCAAACCAGCTGCAACAAAAACCAAAAGCCAAACCGGATCGAAAGCAAGGACACGCAAGAACACGACGAACACGCAACGAACACGCCACCCGCAGACCGTCCGCGACCACCCCGCGGACCGTCTGCGCCGCACGGACAGAGCAGAAAACTGCTCGACCTCAAAGGTCAACTCCCCCAAATCATCATCGGATTTCCCAAACGGTTGAAGCTGTGGAGACAAGGGTTTGGGGACTTGAAAAGCGTCACACAAGGATGCTATAGCCCAAAAATCTTGCCTCCTAACTCCCTAAATCACAGGGAATCGCGAATCCTTTGAGCACCACCAAAAGCAAGAGCACCGAACGAAAAACTACGAATCCAAGTGGTTTTCCGGCGTTTGAGGGCACAAGATCAATCACAAAGATGCACGAGACATATATCCATGTTTCCCTCAAAGAAATCCGGGGAGAAACCCACTCAAATCCGCGGAAACACACCGGGAACAAAGGCACGAAAACAAGCACAAAAAGGCCACGAAAACACTACCCCGAATCTTCTATACAAACCGGGAAAGATTCACAAGGTCTAGCATGCCGCCCTAGCATCCATCCCTCTCAACAAATCTCTCATGAAGCTCTCATGCTAGCCTAGAGAAAATGGAAGGAAAAATAGCTACGAAAATGAGAAATGGGAGGGAGGAAATGAAACCCTAAGTCGCGGAGATAGAGAGAGCCATCCACACACACTCATGGCTCATATATCAGGTCCCGCCGGAGTGGTAAATGACTCGACTACCCCTAACTTAACTACTGGCGATACAACCCACGTAGGGGCATTTAGGTAATGTTTGTGGGTCTTGCCATCGGACGTCCACGCCTTTGCCGCACCCCGCGTCCTCCCGACGCAAGCCATGCGATCCCGCCACGTGTCCTCCGCCCTCGAAGCTTCCCGACACGCCCGGATCCCGTCTCCGTCGTGTTGGGCCCTCGAACTTGGTTTTGAGGCCCAAACAAAGAAACCGTCCGCCGATGGTTTTGTGGGCAAACCACCAAACCCCGCGTGCCGGTCCGGCCTCCCACCAAACCACTTGACTTGACCGCCACCGTGCACCGGCTCGCTTGTCCATGACTTCGTCTTGCTCGTGTCGCCACCATGTGGCCCGCACCCGATCCCCGCCGTCCACCGGGTCCCTCGAACCGAGCCTACTTGTCTCTCCATCTCCCGGAGGCCCCTCAAGGATGAAGACCTTTCGCGCCCGTTCTTCACCTGCAACAACACGAACTAGGCCGCAGCCTACACCTGCGCACTAAGCCAAGAGTCAGTCCAACACCCGTTGTCAATCACTCATCACTGAGGAGCGGTCATCCATCGACCACTGGGACGCTCCTGGTCCTCAATTTTTGAGTGAGTTATTCCAGGCCATGATTTCTCTGGCCCGAGACTAAGAAGCTGGTCATTCCGTTTTTGCGTATCTATCTTTTTGCTAGCCTTTTATCCGTGCATTGTGTATCCCCACATCGGAGATCTCACAAACCTCGCCGGATATCCACCCTTAAAACCAAATATCATCTTTTGTGATTACCTACTTGACCACAACCTATCGTTGAGAATGGATCATTAATTCAAGGAAGATTGCAAGACGGTGCCAACATTGAAGATTTCAAGTATCTCTCCAAAGGAAAAATATTTCCGGTACCTACCTTGTTTATCGCCTCTTTGCTCGAGGACGAGCAATGTCTATGCATGGGGGAGGAGGTAGGTACGATGCAATTTTAGAGTTCAAAGGGGAGTATATTTAAAAAAAAAATGAAAGAAAATTAAAAGGCGATGTACGTGATTTCCAAGGTGAAAGTCTCACAAGAAAAAAATGAATGACTGAAAGAAAGAAAGAAAGAAAGAAAAGAAGGAGAAATATGAGAAAAAGAAAAAATGAGTATGCGTAAAGTGAACTCCCCGGTTCTCTAAAGTGCATTCAAGGCTTCAAGAATAAAAGATCAATTCTCATTTTCCAACCATGTGCAATAAGATAACGAGGACTTCCTTTGTGCCTCGGGATCACTCTTTGCCATTTGCACATGTCCACTCATCTAAAGTGTGCGTATTTTTCTCTTTCCCCTCCTTGATTTAACATTATTTTCCAATGACCTTTTTGACGAGTCTCGGTAAGACCATGAGAAGCTTGTCTTGTTTTGACAACACCTCATTTATAAAATCTTGTTAGGACTAAACTTTCCCAAAGCTCCATATAAAGCCTACCACACATATATGTTATGAGAGGGAAAGGAGTAGAATATATAGGCTTGAGAGAAAAGCGAGTTGAGAGTTCATGAGCAATATACAAGATGATTTAAATTTGTGAACTTGGTTTAGCTTTTCTTTATCTCGTTCCTTATTTCAAAAATTCTGAGATCTATTTAAACTTTGTGAGCATGTTTATACTTGTGGGATAAGCTTAACTAAGAATCTACCCTCCGTAGATATGAAGGCTAGTACACTATGTAACTTTAATGAATTAAAATTTTGAGAGCATTATGTTTTCTCATGTATGATCTAGTGCAACGTTTAAACATTGTTCGCAATGATGATATCCATCGAAGGCTTACTCGAGGACAAGCAAGGTTTAAGCATGGGGGAGATGTTGACGGTGAAAATCCGTCAACCTAGCCATGAGTTTACCTTCGGTGTTGGCATAAGTTTTATACCTTATCCTTTGGTACTAACCCCCGTGGTATAACAAGTTCACGTGTGCATGTCGGTTTTGGAGTTTAGTGTTTATGCAGGGTTTTAGCGTTGAAAGCAAGACTTTCGGGATGAGTTCATCAAGCACTTTATGACAAGACCTTGAAGCCCCGTACAAGTCATGCAATGAAGCAAACTTAACTCCAAGAAGCCAGGGACTTGATCCGAGAAGATGACAAACTCCGAGGACCTGACCAGAAAAGTGCTAAATCTTGCAAGACAAGGAGTTATGCCCAATTCAGAGAGAAACTGACGACATGGACCTACATGCAGAAGGGGGAACATCCAGGAAGCAAGGGAACCGACGTAGAGCAAAGGAGGCCTCGGGCTGGGCCTGGATGGGCCCAGGCCGGCCGGCCCATGCCGGTCGGCCCAGCCCTGTCCAGGGTCCAGTGAGGCTCCCCTTTGCCGTAGCCGCCATTCAGGCTATTTATAGCCCCCTGACCGAGAGCCACGAGGAGAATTCGTCATCGGCCGCCGAGGAGCAGAGAAGAGAGGGACACCATCTCGGAGAGCAGAGGGTCGAGCTAGTTGACTAGGGTTTCCCTAGCCGACGTGGGAACCTTGCACGGAAGACCACATCGGAGTTCCCGGAGCTAGAAGCAAGATTAAGGAAGGATCCCGATGGTGATCTTGTGTATGTATCATTGTTATAGTTGAATTATCAAGTTGAATCTTTTCCTAGCGATCAAGTGTTTCCTCGAAGATTTCGTTTTTCGATCGGCTTTGCTTATTTTAAATCTATTCTCGAGATAGATTACATAGGGTGTTCTTGGAGCCGCGGTGGCTAGAGGTACACGCTGGATCTTCTGAAAGAATCTCGACTTGTCTTTTGACTCGCCCTAAGCTCCCCGCATGAGTAGGGATACGTTGTGACAGAACGAGGGTTCCGAAAGGCGGATGTTTTCGGATTTGGACGGGAAACCACGATTTAAAGAGGCCTCTAATAAGATTCAATTTGCTACTTCTTCTCTTGCTTGGAACTTCAACAAAAGGCTTACCCCGATCTCTCTAGATCGGTTTATCTACCCAATCTTACTTTGTTATCTCTGGTCTTTAGTAGATTAGATTAGTTTCGTGTCTTTTACTTAGATGCATTAGGGTTTTATCAAAGATTGAAGTTACTTGGCTTTACTAGATCAACTTTTGCATCACACATTTGTTCCACGGATTCGATACCTTGGGTTCACCACTCGAGGGAAGAAGGGTCCCTTGACTACGACGGGAGACTTGTCCGCTTGCAAGTCATAAACGAAATTCGATACAACTATTAACCGTCAACAAAGCCCCCGAGTACTTTGTAGTCGAGAAGGATAGCTTCAAGTAGTCTTGACGGCCTTAACGAGTAGTCCTCGAGCGTCCCCGAGTACAAGAGTAGTCGAAGCATCCCGAGGCTGGAATGTACTCTAGCTGATGTTTGAGCAATCTTGAAGTCTTCTCGAGTAGTCCCAAGCGTCCTCGAGTGCTGCCCTCGAAGGTCTTCAACAATGCCCGTGTTGTCTTGAAGCCGAAGCTGATATGGAAGTGCGATTGCAAAATCGCACTCCATATGGAGTAGCCCCTGAGCCTTAGGTTGAGTTGCAGACTCTGGCTGAGGGTCCATCTGAAGTTTTGGCAAGAATATCCCGAAAAATCAGGAGAAAAAACCGAAGGACACGTGGCACAGAGCCCCCGAGCCTTGAGTCAAGTACTTCTTCTCGAATTGAAGGGTCATCTTGTAGAATGTGTCCTGAGATGCTCCTCAGTCTTGTCGCTTCCCAGGTAGTCGCGTAGAGGTAGCAAAGCCCCCGAGGTGAGGCGCGTCGACTAGTGGAATACGAAGAGTCACGCGCGGCCGCTGAGTCAGCCGAGCGCAAACTTATCCATCCGGCCGTTGGGGGGCCGCGTTGACTTATAAATAGAAGCCAAGGCCCTTAGGGTTTTCACCCCACGCAGTTGTAGCCATTCCAAACACATCTTGGCCAGAAATCACCACCAGTGCGCGCCGCCTCCGCTGAGTGAAGTGTAGATCCGAGCGCGTCGCCAGAGAGAGCCACCGCGGTAGCCCCCGAGCGAATGTGTGTGAAGACCCCATGCACTTGGAGAATGAAGCCATCCCCGTCCAAGACCGCGAAGGCCGTCGGCGGGAAGAAGAGGATCCGCGACGAAGCCGCCGGATCTGCCACATGGACATCACCGCCGATGTCTCCACCGCGGCCAGATCCGAAACGCGGATGGAAGAAGTCGAAGGTGAAGACCGAAGACCTGCTTGCCCTCCTCAACAGCGGATTCATCTGGGAGAAGGAGGTGGACATGTGGAGGGCCGCCGCCGGGGATCCGTACCCGATGGAGAAGAGTGAAGACGAGATCCCGATGTTCGCGCGATTTGCGGAGCGCGGGCTCTCACTCCCGGCGAGCAACTTCTTCAAGGGGCTCATGGGGTACTACGGCATCGAGTACCTCAACCTCAACCCCAACGGTATATTTCACACCGCCGTCTTCATACATTTATGCGAAGCTTTTCTGGGGATCAAGCCCCATTGGATCTTGTTCCGGAAATTCTTCCAAGTGAAGCCACAACCAAGCGCCAGCAACCCGTGGGTAGTCGGAGGAGCGGGGATCCAGACGCCGCCGAGCAGTACCTCTCGTACAAGCTCATCGACTCCAACCAAGACTGGAAGGCCAAATGGTTCTACATCACGAACCACCATCCAGGGTTGCCGAAGCCGAGCGGAAAGCAGCCCAAGCATCGCCCGTGGTGGAATACGGAGCCGACGATGCAGGAGGGGATCCAGCTCCCCGAGTTGTTGGCGCGGATCAAGGCGCTGAGGGAAGCCGGGCTGAGGGCCGAGCACGTGGCCTTCAGCTTCATGAAGCGCAGGGTGCAGCCACTGATGGCTTGTGACACCCTGGGATTCGAGTACACCGGCGACGACGACACGTCGCGGATGCCTGGAGACGAAGTCGACGACGACGACATTGTCGATAGGCTGGCATGGATCTTCAAGGACATGCCGCCGTACACGGCGTGCCCCGTACCGGAGTACTCCGCCGCGCACTCGCAAAAGGAGGTAAGTAGCCATACCTAGTAACGAGTACCCATTCCGTGTGAGTAGCCGTACTGATGGGTTGTGTCTTGCAGGATGACTTGAAGAAGTTTGTCTCCGAGCCGCCGCCGCCCCCTTAGGAAGTCGAGATCCCAGAGGAGGGGAAGACCAAGGCCAAGGAGCGGCGTGAGGTCGGCGAAAGAGACGACACCGTTGTCGTGGAGGACACGTCCGACGAGGACGACGACGAGGAGATGCTGCAGGACCGCTTCCAGCTGCGGTCGAGGTTCAGCCGTCCTGGCTTGCCTCACGTCCCTCTTGTTCGGGATCCACCGACTAGCCTAGAGGCTAGCCTGGCCGCGCCTCCGCGGAAGCCGCGCAATGTGTCCCGCAAGCGCGTGTCGAAGAAGTTGAAGGTCACTGAGACCACGTCCCCAGAGGTAAGCCGTCTTGAGTAGTGTAGTTGAGTACTAGTGTCTCGAGTTCACTTGTTGATGAAGAAGTTTCCTTGCTTGCAGGAGTTGCCACCTACGGAGCTCGTTGATCAGGGCGATGAAGGAGAGTGGGACACGGTGGGGGAAGCCACTGGGAATCGTAGCCCAGCCCCCACTGTTGAAGAGCTCTTGGAGCAGATGGAGCGCTAGCCCCCTGCTCCTCAGGGGAGCACGGAGCCCGCTCCGCCGCCGCAGAAGAAGTGGTGGCCGCGAGAAGCGCGAGAGCACCGCACCGCCGCCGCATTGCGCGAAGGGGCAGTGGCCGCAGAGACGCAAGAGGAGGCGCCCGCCGAGGCTGGACTGGTGGACATCGCCAGCATCCTCGGCGCCCCGACCGTGACAGTGATCCGGTCGAACTTGTTAGTGTTGAATGTTCCCGAGTAGTACTTGAAGTGGTAGTCGTGCCTGACTAATGACCGGCTTGTGTACTCTGCAGGAAGTTGACGGATCTGTCCTAGGAGGGGGATGAACCCTCTGCAGTGGTGGCGGAAGAGGAAGCCGCGCCACCTGCTGAGGAGTCCGCTCCCGCCCTCCAGGCGGAGCCCGAAGTGCCGGCTGCTGAGGCTACGTTGCCTGAGGCCAGCGTAGTCGAAGGTGGGTACCCTGCTGAGGCTATAGTATCCCCGAAGAGTAGTCGTAGTCGTCAGATAACGCTGATGCGCTTGTCTTCTTATTGTCAGGCGCTGAGGCTGAGGGGAACGACATCCCATCGGCGGTGCTCGTGGAGAAGTTGACACCAGAAACTCAGGAGGCTACTGGAGGAGCCCCCGAGCTGATGGAGGTAGCCGCCGGAGAAGCCGCCGCGGCGACCGAGGGAGGGGAGGCCACCGCGGAGCCTAGACCTACTCTGGAGGTGGTCGTTCGCTCCCCGGAGATCCAAGACGCAGAGCCCATCCGCTCTGCACCGATGACCGAAGCCGCCACGAGTAGTCGCGGCGGGGTAGAGTTGCTGGCGGATGACTTGGTCGACCCGACAACGGTGGCTCGACATCTGGAGGCGGTCCGCCAAGCCGAGCAGTGGATGAAGGTGAGTAGTCGTTACTCTTGAGTAGTCAATCCTTTAGCGTTGAGTACCCATTTGATGTGTATTGTCTGTGCAGGACGTCGTGGAGAGGTCCCGCGAGAAGTCCAACATGCTTCAAGGCTTCGGCAACGCGGTGCTTCGGGCGGAGGCACTGGAGGACCAACTTGTGAAGTCCCGGAAGCACGCGGCCACCATGCAGTCCAAGCTTGATACCGCCTTCGCCAAATACCACAACGACATCCAGGAGATGCAGGCAAAGTGCGACGACTTGGTGCGGAAGAACAAGTCGCTCCGAAACAAGAACAAAGGTACACCACTTGTCTTGTTGAGCACTTGTTGTAGGTCGAGAGGTAGTCTAACCCGCTTTTCCTTGTTGTTTGCAGAGCTTGAAACCCGGGTAGAGCAATTGAAGACTTTAGAGACGGATTTGAAGAATCTCTTCTACCGGGAGCAGGAGGCCCGCCAGGTACTCGAGTTAGATTATAAGGAGCTTGCCTACGAGTGCGACAAGCACATGGAGCTTCGTATTGCCTCCGATCGTGACCTCGTCAACTGCTACAAATCATTGCAGAAGCTGAACGAGGACTGCGAGAGGCTGCGGGCCCAGCTGAAGGAGCTTGAAGAAGCCGCGCTCCCCATCGCAAGGCTGCTGGTGCCTCACCCTGGTGGCCCCAAGATAGCACCGCTGGTGGATCGACTGAAGGAAGCCCCCAGCCAGCTGGTGGCCTACGTGAAGCATCTGGCGAAGTCGATCCCGAACCAGGTGCTGGCCTTCATGAAGTCCTACTTTCCGAAGGCGCCCGTGGATGTAGTCGCTGGCGGACTAGCCGCCAACTGTACCGACGAGCAATATGCGGAGCTGCTGGAGCAGATGGCGCCCATTGCGGAACAAGTCGCCGACAAGCTTAATCTCCAGTAGTCATGTAATAGTTAGCTCGTAGCAATAGATGTACAAAAACAATTGTAATGAAATTGTTTAAGTATTAATGAAGAAAAGTTCCATCAATGAGTACTCGTAGTCGCGATCTCAGAGTGCGGAGTCCCATTGTGGAGTTGTCGCGAGTAGTCGTACTCGGCAGTAGTCCCATTGAGGGAGGTAGACAGTAAAGAAGTTGATGAATGATCAAACTTTATTACTGAAGAAGTACACCTGGATGGCCAGGGCCGTAGTTACAAAGTAGTCGCCAGGACCCGGAGGCCGCCTACGGCTAAGTGGTGCTAGGGCGAGTAGCCGCTTACAGCAGTAGATCCGTAAGTAGCCGTGTAGGCTGGATCTAGGAGTACATGGTCTCTCAGTAGACCGCTGCTAGAGTCCTTTGTCGCTCGTCGCAGCCCAGGATCCGTAGGTAGCCGCGTGGGCTGGATTCTGGAGTGGGAGTAGTCCGGAGACTGGTGCCTGGACCCGGAGGCCGCTTACAGCGAGGAAGTAATCCGGAGACTGGAGCCAGGACCCGGAGGCCGCTTACGACGGAGGGGTCTTGATGTAGTCGAGTAGACTTGAGCCCCCAGGGTAGTCGTGTAGACTTATGCGTAGAACCGACAGAGCTGGTCGACGTTCCACGAGTTGTTGACATCTTCGCCTTCAAGTGTCTGGAGGCGGTAGGAGCCCGACCCGGTCAGCTTTGCCACGGTGAAGGGACCTTCCCAGGGGGGAGCTGAGCTTGTGTAGTCCTTTCGTGTTCTGGATACGACGGAGGACGAGATCGCCGATGTTGAAGGAGAGTTCCTTGACGTTGCGGTCGTGGTAGCGTCAGATACCCTCCAGGTACTTTGCTGATTGGACGAGGGCAGCGCAGCGAGCTTCTTCGAGTCCATCGATGTCAACTCGTCTGCTGTCTTCAGAGACGCCTTCGTCATAGTGCTCCACTGCTGGCGAGTTCCATATGACATCAGCAGGGAGGATTGCTTCGGAGCCGTAGACCAGGAAGTAATGGGATTACCCCGTTGGCTTGGAAGGCTGAGTACGTAGCCCCCAGAGTGCATTGGGTAGTTCCTTGATCCACTTGCCTCCTTTGGAATTAGCAGCGTCGTGTAGCCGCTTCTTGAGAGCATCGAGCACCATCCCGTTGGCGCGCTCGACTTGTCCGTTGGCCCGAGGATGGGCAACTGAGACATATCGGACGTCGATCCCGCTGTTCTCGCAGTACTCCCAGAACTGGTGGTTGTTGAAGTTGGAGCCCAGGTCTGTGATGATGCGGTGGGGTAGTCCGTAGCGGTGCACGAGTTCATCCAGGAAGTCGAGTACTCTATCAGCCTTGGGGCATGTGACCGGCTTGACCTCGATCCACTTGGTGAACTTGTCGATGGCCACCAATACTCTGTTGAATCCACCTGGTGCAGTTGGCAGTGGCCCAATCATGTCGAGCCCCCAGCAAGCGAAGGGCCAGGTTGGCGGTATGGTGACTAGCTTGTAGGCTGGGACGTGTTGCTGCTTGACAAAGTATTGGCATCCTTGGCACCGTCTGACGAGTTCTTCTACGTCACCAGGGCTGTGGGCCAGTAGAAGGCTCACCGGAAGGCCTTGCTGACCAGCGTACGAGAAGACGCGTGGTTGCCGCAGACGCCCTTGTGGATCTCCTCCAAGATTTCCTTGCCTTCTTGCCTGGGGACGCACTTCATGAGTACTCCTGAAGATGCGCCCCGCTTGTAAAGCTTGTCTCCGACGAGGACGTAGGACTTGGCGCGGCGGATGAGCTGCTCAGCCAAGTTTTTGTCTGAGGGAACCTTCTGCTTGCTGAGGTAGTCGATGAAAGGTTGCCTCCAGTCTGCGTCGATCATCATGACCTCTTGGCCAGCTGGCGGATGCGCTGGGACAGTGGTCGGTGGCGCCGGCTCCGGGATGGATGGCGCGTGAAGCTCGTGGACGAGGACACCCGCTGGTACTTAAGCGCGAGTAGAGCCAAGCTTCGACAAGACGTCCGCTGCAACGTTGTTGTCGCGGACGATGTGGTGGAACTCGAGACCGTAGAACTTGTTCTCGAGCTTGCGGACTTCTAGGCGCAGGCGGTCATGTTCTCCTTGTTTGGGGTCCCAGGACTTGTTGACTTTGTTGATGACCACTGCGGAGTCGTCGTAGACTAGTAGCAGCTTGATGCCAGTGAAGCCGCGAGGCGGAGCCCGTGTAGGAGAGCTTCGTACTCGGCTTCGTTGTTTGAGACCTTCCAGAAGATCTGCAGGACGTACTTGAGTTGTTCGCCTATTGGAGAGATCAGGAGTACCCCTGCACCTGCGCCCTCGAGGTTGAGTGAGCCATCGAAGTACATCACCCAATGCTTTGGTCGCACGGTTGGAGTAGGTAGCTGATTCTCCCGCCACTCCGCCATGAAGTCGACTAGCGCCTGCAACTTGATGGCTGTACGTGGCTTGAAGTCGATGGTGAGGGCGCCGAGTTCGACTGCCCACTTGGAGATTCTTCCAGTAGCATCTTGGTTCCGCAGGATGTCGCCGAGCAGGTAGTCGGTGACGACCGAGATATAGTACTCCTGGAAGTAGTGTCGTAGCTTCCGCGAGGTGATGAGTACTGCGTATAGAAGCTTCTGCACAGGCCGATAGCATGCCTTGGACTCGACAGACCTCGTTGACGAAGTAGACCGGGCGCCGGGACCGGGTAGGCGTGGCCGTCTTCCCCGCCGCTCGACGACGATGGCAAGATCGACCACGTGAGTAGTTGCAGCGAGGTAGAGCAGTAGCTGCTCGCCTTTGCGAGGAGCCGTGAGGACTGGTGGCTTCGATAGGAAGTCCTTGAGCTGAGCAAGGGCTTGGTCCGCCTCCGGAGTCCACACGAACATCTCTTGGTGCTTGAGTAGTTTGAAGAAGGGGAGCCCCCGTTCTCCAAGCTTCGAGATGAATCTGTTCAAGGCCGCCATGCACCCGGTCAGGTTCTGGACGTCTTTGATGTACGTGGGAGCTTTCATGCTGGTGATGGCGGAGATCTTCTCAGGGTTGGCTTTGATGCCGCGTTGGCTGATGATGAAGCCGAGTAGTTTGCCCGAAGGTACGCCGAAGACGCACTTGTTCGGGTTGAGCTTCCAGCGGTACTAGCGCAGGGATGCGAAAGTCTCTTCAAGATCGTCGATGAGGGTACTGGAGTTTCTGGTCTTGACGACCACGTCATCCACGTAAGCTTCGACATTCTTGTTGAGTTGCCTCTTGAAGCAGGCCTGGATAGCTCGTTGATAGGTGGCGCCAGCGTTCTTCAACCCGAAGGACATGGTCGGGTAGCAGTACGCACCAAACGGGGTGATGAACGCGGTCTTCTCCTGGTCTTCTTCCTTGATCGCGATCTGGTGGTACCCGGAGTAGCAATCGAGGAAGCAGAGCAGGTCGCAGCCCGTCGTGGAGTCGATGACTTGATCAATCCGCGGCAACCCGAAGGGGTCTTTGGGGCAGTGCTTGTTGAGGTCGGTGTAGTCGATGCACATCCTCCACTCGTTGGAGTTCTTCTTGCGGACGAGGACGGGGTTGGCGAGCCACTCAGGATGGAAGACTTCTCTGATGAAGCCAGCCGCGAGTAGTTTGGCGAGTTCCTTCTTGATGGCATCCCGTCTGTCGTCGGCGAAACGGCGGAGGTGTTGTCGCTTGGGGGTGGCCTTAGGATCGACGTTGAGGCAGTGCTCGATCAACTCCCTGGGCACTCCCCGGCATGTCCGTCGGCTTCCACGCGAAGATGTCGCGGTTAGCCCGGAGGAAGCTGATGAGCGCGTCTTCCTATTTGGGGTCGAGGCCGGCCCCGATGGTGGTGGTCTTGCTGCTGTCGCCTGTCCCGAGGTCAATCGTCTTGACCAGAACCTCATCAGCTGGCTGAGGCTTGTTGCCTTTGTCAGACTTCTCAGGGATGTCGAGTTCACTTGTTGCAAGCTTCTTCGACGCGGCGTAGACCTCAATCATCGCGTTGGGTACTTGATTTGTGGAGGTGATCTCCACAGCTTCCGTGTCGCAGTCGTGCGAGATCTTCAAGTCCCCTTGGAGAGAGAGTACACCTACTGGACTCGACATCTTGAGTACCAGGTAGGTGTAGTGGGGCACCGCCATGAACTTGGCGATGGCCGGTCTGCCGAGGATGGCATGGTAGGATGTCTCGAAGTCCGCAACCTCAAACTTGATGTACTCGGTTCGATAGTTGTCCCGAGATTCCCCAAAGGTAACTGGCAGGACCACTGAGCCCAGTGGGATAGCCGCGTTACCGGGGACGATGCCGTAGAAAGGCGTGTTGCTCTTGGTGAGCATGTGGGTGATGTCGAGCTTCATCTTTTTCAAGGTCTTGGTGAAAAGGACGTTGATCCCGCTTCCACCGTCGATGAGGACCTTGTTGAGCTTGGAGCCCACGACCACCGGCTTCAGGACGAGAGGGAACCGCCCTGGTTCGGAGAAGCTGGTCCATTGATCCGCGCAGGAGAAGGTAATAGGTACCTCCGACCACCTGAGAGGGGTCGGAACCGCTGGTTCAATGCTCATGACTTCTTGACGAGTAGCCTTTTGTTCCCGCCTGCTCGGTAGTCCGCCGTAGAGGACGTTGACAGTCTTGTCGGGTTCCTGGAAGTCGCCGTTGTCTCCATCGTTCTTCTTCTTGCCTTTCTTGTCGTGAGGGTGCGGTGGCTGTAGAGTACTCTTGAGTGCTCGCCTGAGTTGGTAGCACTGCTCGGTAGTGTGGTTGCCGTCCAGATGCCACAGACACTTCTCCTTCAGCAAGTCTTTAAAGACGCCAGAGTTCTTCTTCGAGTTCTCCTTCGCAGGGCGCTGGATAGCCGCGACAGTGTTGTCTGGCTTGCGCTTGTGGTTGGGGCCCGAGTAGTAGTTGTTGTTGCTGCGACCGACTTGGTTCCCGTTGTTGCCGCTGCCGCCGCCCGCGTTTTGCTTGTTTTTGCCACGGATGGCGTCGTACTTGGCATTGGCCTTGTCTTCTTCATCCGCCCAGGACATGATCATGTCCTTGAGGTGGGGGATGGACTTGGGGCGGCGACGACCGAAGTATTCAAAGGTGCGGCGGTGGTAGAGGCCACCTTGGAAGAGGTCGATGACCTCCTTGTCGGTGACGTCGACTACGGTAGCGCGTTTGTCGAAGAAGCGGCGCATGTACTTGCGGAGGGTCTCGCCTTGTTCCTGCTTGACCATGGCCAGGTCCATGCGAGTACCCGATCGGCCCGTGGCGCCCGCGAAGTTGCTGGTGAACTGCTCCTTCAGCTGGTCCCACTTGTCGATCGAGTTCTTGTCCAATGACTCAAGCCATGTGAGTGGAGCTTGGTCTAGGTAGAAGGGGAAGTAGAGGCACTTGGTGTCGTTGTTGCCGCCAGCGTTCTCGATGAAGAGGGTGTAGCACCTGAGCCACTGGATGGGGTCCTGCTTCGCGTCGTACTTGGTGATCCCCAAAGGCTTGAACTTTGAGGAGCAAGTTGCGAAGTCGAGGTGAGAAGGCGGAGAAGCCGTCGTTGTCGCCTCGCAAGGGGTCGACTTCTTCCGCCGCGGCCTCCTCAATCTTCTGGCGGGCGTCGTAGGCGCCTTGTGAGGCACCGGAGGCGTGGCTGTTCGCGTGGTCACGACCGCCGCGAATGCCGCCGCCGCCGGCCCTCCTGTTGGCTCCGTAGTTGGAGCTTCCGTCGTCGCTGTCGCCGCCGTCAGGGTCACGGCCGCCGTCGTCAGGAGCACGGTGAGGGACGACCTCACGATTGCTGTTGCCACTTTGTGAGGGTCCGCCGGCGTTTGCGCGAGTACGATTGGGCTGAGCCGATAGCTCGGCTCGACTACGGTTGCGGCCGAGGTCCGCATTGCGACTTGTAGCTTCGTTGTCGCGGTTCCTGGCGGGAGGAGGCTGGTTGACCCTGTTGTTGACCTGCATGAAGTAGGCGTCTTCAGCGAGTTTGGCGATGACTTCTCCGGCGCGTATTCCCCGAGTCTGGTGTGCCATCGCTGTGATTGTCATGAGGCACTGCTCAGGGGTAGTGTGTAATCTGCTCTCAACCGCCTCGAGAGCTTCCGCAAGGTTGTGGATGGGGAGGTTGTCTCTGAGACGCCGGCGTCGTTCGTTGCGCTTCCTGTTACGCTCACGTCGAGCGTCCCTGTTGGCGGCGGTCTCATCTGCGGGTGCATCAGCAGACAGCTCGTCTGCGGAGATGTCCTCAAGGTACTTGTCTTGAGCCGTCCCTGATGGTCCGGGGGTGTCCCCGGCAGCCATGAAGACTTGGCGATCGGGGTTGCCAAGGCTGGACTCAGAGCTCGCCACCTCAGTCGGAGTGTACGAGTCAGCCCGGGCAAGTGGTGTTCCCTCCTGGAACGGGAGCGAGTCGAGGTAGGCGACGTAGCGTGAGTCTCCACTTATCAAGTCCGCGGGCTTGCGGTCTGGCCAGTAGACGAATCTTCCGGTGGGTGTGGACGTTATGACCAGCCCAAAGGCCGGCCCTGATAAGGGATGCTCAGTAGTGTTGTCCTCAGACTCGGGATCCTCTGGGTCTGACCCGAAGTCGAACTCGTATGCGGAATCCGAGTAGAAACCGGAGAGGGGGTTGGAGTCCGAAGCGTGGCCGGGGGTGGTGTCGGAGTCCGAGTTGTACTCGGGTACGGGCTCCTTGCCAGCCCGGCGCGAAGAGGGAGCCCCCGTGCGGGCCCTGCAGGGGTTGTGGGGGCCACGCGTGGAGCGCTCGCGGGGTGGGGGGACCACATGCGATGGCCGAGCAGCTGGCTCACATGCAATAGCCCAAGGAGACGTCAAGTTCGAGTTGGAAGCGGACCCGAGCTCGAAGTCAGCATGTTGGTCGAAAAGCGAAATTTCGCCGAACTTGCCAGCGAGTTCGCCTGTGACGACATCAGGAAGCGTCACGAAGCCTGTCTTCGGGTTGGGCGGCATGGTGAGGCGGTGCTGGAAGGATCCCGTGCCATCAGCAGTGCAGACCCAAGCGCCGAAGACGAAGGTGTCGCGATTGAAGGCGACGGTTGGCTTGACGTAGACAAGAGCCGTCGAGTTTGCCATGTGATCTCGGGCGAGATCCCCTACCTGGCGCGTCAGCTGTCGGTGTTTTATACCGGCAACCTACTAAGGGGAGTACCCGAAGTAGATAAATGTGGCCTTGCCGAGATCGGTAACTCGAAGGAAGAGACACGTGGCACACAATTTAGACAGGTTCGGCCCGCGAGGTGCGTAATACCCTACGTCCTGTATGCTGCGTAGCTCTGGATTGATTGGGTATGATTACAAGATGGTGCAATTGTACATCGTGAGATGAGATGATCAGAGAAGGGTCCTTGCCTCACCTTATAGAGTCCGGGAGGCAGGGTTACAAGTCGGTGTAGGGAGAGAGTACTAGTCGAGTACGTCTAGGAGTATTCCATACAGTGCGGGACATGTACAGCTTCCTAACCGAGTACTTCTCCTCTGTAGTCCTTGTGCTTCACGCCATCAGGTACCGTGCAGTGCAAGTCGGGTAGTCCCAGGGGCCCACCGAGTAGTCGGTCCTGGTACCCACCGAGGTAGTGGGCCCAGGGAGGTCCATACGACAGGGCCGCCCGAGTATGGCGTGGTACGCGCCCCTGAACCCCACCACCTCAAAGGTGAGCGTCTCCTTGCGGTAGTTGTCCGGCGTGCCAAACCAGACCGGCAGGTCGATCTTCCCGAGGGGCTGGACGCGCTTGCCGGGCGCGGCGCCATGGAACAGCGTCGTGCTGGGCCGCAGCTGGTCCAACCCGATCCCCAACAGGCGCAGCGTGTGCGCGTAGAGGATGTTGAGGTTGCTGCCTCCGTCCATCAGGACCTTCGAGAACCGCGCGTTCCCGTTGACTGGGTCGACTACCAGTGGGTACTGACCCGAGTTGGGGATGCGGTTGGGGTGATCCTCGCGGCTGATTGTGATGGCGTCCTCTGACCAGTCGAGGAAGGAGGGACGCCTTCTCTGCGGCGAGAACCTCGTGCCGCTCCCGCTTGCGCTGGCGGCTGGACATGTCGACGGTCGCCCCCCCCCCCCCCCCCCCCCCCCCCCGAGGAAGACGTTCTCCACGGCGGGGAAGCCGCCGGCGTCACCATCACCCCCGTCATTCTTGGCCTCGTCGTCCTTCGCGGCAGCGCGGCCGTAGAACCGTTTGAGCATGTCGCACTGCTCGAGGGTGTGGTTGACCGGTGTCTTGTGGTAGGGACATGGCTTCTTCAACATGTCGTCGAATACCCCCGGCCCTCGAGGGGCCGGTCGAGGGCCCCGTCGAGCCGGTCAATAGCAAGAGCTTCGCCGTCGTCGTCGCGCCCTTGCTCGCGCGCCTCGCGGCGCGGCTTCTTCCCCTTCTTGCCCCGCTTGTTCTTTTGGCGGAGCTCCTTGGACCTGCTGCCCTCCGTGGGCGTGTCGTCCACTCGCTTGGCTTTCTTGCCTTCGAAGATTGCCCCCACGGCCTCTTCGCCTGAGGCGAAGCTGGTGGCGATGTCGAATAGCTCGTTCAAGTCGACCGGCGGACTGCGCCCCAGCTCGCGCATGAGGTCCCGGCATGTGGTGCCTTCGAGGAAGGCGTGCACGATCTCAGACTGCGCCACGCTTGGGAGCTCCGTACAGCGCTTGGAGAAGCGCCGTATGAAGTCCCGAAGTGATTCGCCGGGCTTCTGGGTGCAAGAACGCAGGTCCCAGGAGTTCCCAGGGTGCACGCACGTGCCTTGGAAATTCCCCACGAACATGCAGACCAGTTCGTCCCAGTTGTGGACCTGACTGGCCGGCAGGTGCTCGAGCCACGTCTGTGCCGAGTCGGCGAGTTGCAGGGGGAGGTTGCGGATGATAGCCTTGTCGCTGGTGGCTCCACCCAGCTGACACGCCAAGCGGTAGTCGTTGAGCCATACACAGGGGTCCGTCTCCCCGTTGTTCTTGACGATCGTCGTGGGCTGGCGGAAGCACTGGGGGAAGGTCGCCATGCGGATCTCCCGGCTGAACACGCGGGTTCCTGGGGGCTCCGGCGTCGGCGAGCGATCCTCATCGCTATCGTAGCGTCCACCCCACCGAGGGTGGTAGCCTGCTGTCGCCCGCGCCTCCGCTTTGCTTGTCCGTCGGGCGTTGATGACGTTGCGGGCGTCGCCGTCTCGCGCTTGCCTGCGCGTGTCGAGGAGCCGGTCCTTGGCCGCGTGCGCCCCCGGTTGGCGGGGCGCTCGGCCACGCCACCCGCGTGTACCGAGGGCTCGGGGCCTTGCGCACCCCCATCGTTCCGCGCGCTCCCCCGCCGGCGGATGCGGGACGCCGAGCTTTCGGCCTGTTGGACGGCCGCCTGCTCGATGAGCGCCTGCGCCTCGCGGTGCAGGTTCTGTGCCTCGGGCGTCGAGTGGGCGGGCATGGCCCTCAGTAGTGTTGCGGCGGCGATGAGCTTTTGGCTCGCTCGCGGGGGCGTGTCCGGATTGTCGACGTTGAAGTCGGCATTGATGCGATCGTGGGCTTGCCTGCCCAACTCACGCGCGCGTTCGCCACGCGTGGAGGCTTCCCCCGCGATAGAGGCGCGAAGCAACCGCACTGTGTGGTATTCCTCCGCCAGCTTGGCCTCGATCTCACGTGCTTGGGCCAGCTGTGCGTTGATGTCGGCCCCTGTCGGCGGTGAGGGAGGAGGGGCGCTCGGCCCGCGGCCGTGCGTGATCCGGGCCCCGGTGGCAGAGGAACCTCTCTCGTCGCCGCACCCGCCACGTTGGTGGCGTTCGCTGGGTCGTTGGTGATGACGACGTAGCACTCCCGCACAGGGTCGTAGCTCCCTGCGCTGGAGTCGTCGGAGTAGCCGAACCAGTAGTCCGCGGCGTCGAGGAACCGCCTGAACATTACTAGGTCCGGCACACCGGAGAAGTCCCACTCCACGTATCCATGCGAGGTGGCGGGTGGCAGCGCGTCGACGGAGCCTAGGGATGACTCGTCGCTGGCGGAGGAGCTAGGGTCCCTGGCGACCAAGATGTGGCGGCCAGGGGGAACCCTGTGCATCATTGTGTTGACGCGGGCGTTGGTGTTGTAGGACGTCGTGGCGCCGCGCAGACCGATGGGGAAGCGCGGTCCGGAGACCGAGCGCTCCCCTGTCGGGGTGGCTGTCGTTGTGCTGGTGGGCGCATCGCATTGCGTGGCGACGCGCGCTGCATGCTGGCACTCCGACCGCGCCCGACGTGAGCGCCGGCCGGAACGACGACGGCGCCGTGGCGCGAAGGACCCGCGCCGTCCGTGCCGGCGGGTGTTGGTGTCGTGGCAACGCGTGCGGCGGCGACCGGGGCGGACCCGGCTTGGCGCCGCACGCGGAGCTCCTCACGATTAGTGAGGCGCATGAGGTAGCCGTTCCCCGTGGCCTGAAAGTTCAAGCCCCCAAACCGTATTTCGAATCCGGCGGGGAGGGGGTCCGAACTGCCCATGGAGTAGCGCTGACCGCGGTACTCAGTGCGAATCACCATCAAGAGAGCTGACAGTGGGTTGACTCTCAGCGCGCCGAGCCCCACGGTGGGCGCCAACTGTCGGAGCGGAATGTAGTCCCGACACTAACTAGTAATAAGCACTGAGATCTATCTCTCGATGGTCGGTGCTGAGCAACTAAGGACACTCGGTTTATCCTGGTTCCGGCCGAGGCCGTACGTCCAGCAGAAGTGTGCTCTAGGCACTATATTTCTTTGCACCGGGGTGCCTGTAGTGGGGCGGCTACAAGTGAGGTGGAAGAGAAGGCGTGGCCTCTAAGTCCCGAGCGGAGTGATTGAGGTGGGTGTCGGTATTGTGGGGGAAGGCAGAGAGCGTGTAATCGATCGCTATCTGCTATCCCATCTCTCGTGTCGTGTCTCCTGTGTCCCCTGCGGCGAAGGGGATTGCCTTCCTTTTATAGACCAAAGAGAGGACGATTTACAAGTATGCCGCACTATTTGGCTACGTGCGGAGGTATGGCGTACAGTCCCGTAAAGATGACGCCCGTCCTGGCGAGTCCTGCTCCGGTCGCGGCGCCATGGCGTGCCCTGTACTTAAACAGGGGGGCTTCGAGGGTGAAGGTGTAGTGGTTGACCGGGGCATCTCCAGGCGGGCCCGTGGGAGCCGTTGACGGTGGTCCGTACGGGGTACAGTGGCAGGTGTGGCGGCGTCCCGTCCCTGCGTCCCCGCACGCGTGCCGCAGTGGTTGTAGCAAAGGCGCGAAGACGGTGCTGCAGGGGCAGAGATGGCCGCACAGGACTGACAGCGACGGGGATGGCGCTCCCGCCGACCTGACGTCATGGTTAGACCCTGCAAAGCAACGAAAAGAGGGCTCGAGTGTGCGGCCGGCCCCCCTTCGAGGGCACGGCGCGTTAGCCGTACTAAAGTGGGCGGCACAGTGTCACGGAGCTGACACCGGCCTCGTCGCACAGTCCTCCACAGTGGTGGGGATGGGCTCCCACCAGGGAGTTGGAGGAACAGCGCTGGGGCGTGATTCCCAGGCGCGTGATGGCGCAGCCCTGCCGTGTCAGAGCATTAAATGCTCGTACCCCCGCGCGGGAGCAGGTGCGCTTGCGAGGGAGCCCTCGAGCGAGGCGGAACCCGCTCGAGAGGGGCGTGAGCCCTCGGGCGAGGCGGAACCCGCTCGAGGGGGTGTGAGCCCTCGAGCGAGGCGGAACCCACTTGAGGGGGCGTGGCGCTTGAGCCCTCGAGCGAGGCGGAACCCGCTCGAGGGGGCACTTGAGCGGGCCCCTCTGGTGGTTCGCGGGGGCCACCGCAGCGTGGGCCGCGCTGTGTGTGCGTGCTTAGGTTAGAGGTGTGTTTTGTTTTATTTTTTGCAGGTTTTAAGCAGGATTCCCCCGGTTTTTAGGGGACCCTCAGGGCTGTCCCCGACACTTCTTCTCCATGAATTTGATGTTGAAATTCGTGATAAGAAGGGGGTGGAGAATGTTGTGGCTGATCATTTGTCTAGGATGAATCGTGGACAAGATGATAAAGAGCCCATAGAAGACAAGATGAGAGATGACCACCTCTATCGAGTGCTCGATAAAGACACTTGGATGATTGATATCATTCGAGCAATTCGGAAGATGCCTCTCGATCATCTAGATAAAAACTCTCAAAGGAAGATAATCTCTGAAAGTAAGAAGTACTTTTGGGATGCTCCTTACCTCTTCAAACTTGGTAATGATGGAGTCATGAGAAGATGTGTGCCAAGAGAAGAGAGGCTAGAAATTTTGAGAAAGTGCCACTCAGCGGAGTATGGTGGACACTATAGCCATTTTAGGACCCATGCAAAAGTGTGGTCTAGCAGATTCTATTGGCCGAAGATGCATGAGGATACTAAGAGATATGTTGCATCATGCCCTGAATGCCAAAGAACCGGAAACATCTCTCAAAGAAATTCTATGCTTTTGAAATACAATCTACAAATCGATTCATTCGATGTGTGGGGTATAGACTTCATGGGGCCTTTCAAAAACTCACACGAATATGAGTATATTCTAGTCATGGTTGATTATGTATCCAAGTGGGTAGAGGCTATGCCATGTCGTAAAGCTTCCACGGAGGAGTCCATTACTATGATCAAGAACGTGATTTTTCCTCGTTTCTGTACACCGAGAATTTTGATAAGCGATGGAGGGACTCACTTCACCGGGAAGAATTTCAAAAAGTGCTTGTCCAAGTTGGGAATTGAACATAGGGTCTCTACGGCCTATCATCCACAAACCAACGGATAAGCGGAAACATCGAATAGGCAATTAAAAAGCATTCTCAACAAAACCATAGAGAAGGGAGGCAAGGATTGGTCAAAGAAATTAGACGGAGCTTTGTGGGCTTATCGAATGGCGTTCAAGCACCGATAGGTATGACCCCTTATTAATTCGTCTATGGAAAAGCTTGCCACCTTCCGGTTGAGTTGGAACATAAAGGCCGTTGGGCGATTAAAGAGATGAACCTTGATCTCTATGCCGCGGTGGTGAAACAAAGAATTCAAATAAGCGAGCTAGAGGAGATGAGGTTGAAAGCATATGAAAATTCAAGCATATACAAAGAGAGAATTAAAAGATGGTATGATAAAAGGTTAAAGAAAAAAGAGTTTAAAGGAGATAAGGTCCTCCTCTACAATTCGAGGTTTAAAACTTTCGGAAAGGGGAAATTGCAAAGCAAGTGGGACGGACCTTATGTTGTGCATTTGGTGCTCTCCAACAGAGTGGTAACCATTATGGATGTGAAAGGTGATCAATTCAAGGTGAATGGTCAACAGCTTAAGGTTTACTACGAACCCGACGTTGTGCCCCTTCACCACATTGATGTCTTCACCATGGAAGAAGAGCCCGAACGTCCGGCCTAGGACGAAAAACAAGGCATGGATTTTTGTAAATAGTTTTTCTTTTAATTTTCTAGAGTTTCTCGTGAAGATTTACTGGGTCAACATTTTCCCATGGGCTGAGAAAGTGAAAAAAGGGCGATACACGGGAAACCGGACCGGACCGGCCCCCAGAACAAGGTGGGCTGAGGACCATGTGTGGTTCGAGGACCGGTGGATGGTCGCTTCCTTTTGTGATGAGTGATTGACAAAGTTGTGTGGACTGATTCTTGACTAAGTATTGCAGGTGCAGGTTGCGGTTTGACTCGTGTTGGTGCAGGTGAAGAACAAGCGTGAAAGGTCGTTGCCGGTGAGGCCTCCAGGTGTGGAGAAGACAAGTAGGCTTCGTTCGAGGGACCCGGTGGCCAGCGGGGTCAAGTGCGGGACGCATGGTAGCAAGAACAACAAGATGAAGTCGGTTGACAGTTTCTTGGTTGAGCCACAAAACCAAGGTCGAGCAGGGACTTCGTGGGAGCCAAGTCATGAGTGGTGATTGGCTGAGGCTACATCAAGTTCTCGAGGTTTGCGGTGGTTCACCAAAAAATCACCAGGTTACTCGGCTGAGCCACAAAGTCGAGGCTGAAGACCGGGCGTGGCTGTCTGGCCGAAACCCGCCTGACTGGTTTGGAGAACCAGTCTGACCGGTTTGGGGTCGCAGGGCACCGGAAGCTTCGAATCAGAGGACACGCGTCGGGATCGCAAGGCTTGCGTTGAGGCTATGCGAGGTGCGGTCGCTACACATCCGTCCGATGGTGCTATGAAGACAAATTCCCAAAGTGCCCTTGGTGGGGCTTGTATCCCTAGTTATTAAGTAAGGGTATTTAAGACTTTCGGTTTCCTCCATATAACCCATGTGGTGAGAGGATGGCAGCCATCTCTTGGAACCCTAGTTCATTTGCTTTCCTATTTTCCATTCCTATTTTCTTAGGATTTCCATACGACTAGCTTTAGAGCTTCATGGTGAGATCTTGTTGAGAGGGTTGGATGATTGGGCGGCAAGCTAGACCTTGTATGAACCTTTGTGGCATGTATAGATGATTCGGCGTGGTTCCTCAAGGTTTGGATGTGTTGTTCCCGGTTGTTCTTGGTGGTGATTTTCGGTGCCCTCTCTTGGTGATTTTCTTGGGTTGTTTTCGGGACCTTGCTCTTGGGGATTTGATGGGGGGAAATTTGTGGGAACCCTTCGTGGTTCTTAGGTCTGTGACTCCCCTCCCAAATCCGTGAGTTATGGGGCTCGATTTCGGTGGTTTCAGAGTTCTAGGGTTAGAGGTGTTTGTGAGGGTTGACTTTCGATTGCTCTTGATTGAGTGGGTTTTGGGGACCGAGCTTCTAGCCAAGGGTAGCCCACGAGGTACCCCAACTATCCCCAAAGTCTCATTTTGATCCGTGGAACAAATCGGGAGATCGATTGGAGGGTGTGTTGAGTTTTTCCCGCGGGCTGTGTTCTTCCCGACTGTCCAGGCAAAACCCGGCCTGACCGGTTTCCCAAACCGGTCTGACCGGTTTTGCCCTGTGGGCTATCGAGAAGGGTTTTTGAGCAAGGAAGACTCTGTTGTGTCATGGCTTCTTTTGTTCTGATGTGGAAAGGCTCTTGAGGTGGTTTGCCGTCTTTGGGGAGGTTCTGGACAAAGTCGGTCGGACCGGTTTGCCAAACCGGTCTAACCGGTTTCCCCTGCCTGCGTGTGGCTAAGTCCAACAGAAGCGGTCTGACCGGTTTTAGAAACCAGTCTGACTGGTTTGGGCTGCCAGCAGCCGTGCCGTGTGCGTTTCCGCTGCGTGTGTGTGCTGTGGCTGTTGGTTGGGTCTTGCTCCTAGGTTCAGTAGCACTTCAGTGGCTACGTGAACTTGGCAAGAGAAGCTTGCGGTGGTGCACGAGTGAAATTGGGTTCATAGGCCGAATTCTTGAATAGAATTTTTATCGGCTTCCATTCACTCCCCCCTCTCTGGTTCGCCGTTTCGGTCCTTCAAGTGGTATCAGAGCCGGTTCGGGTCTTTGTCGACTCTAACCAGTCTAAGATCCAAGGATGGCGTACCAGGAACGGGGTTCGGGTCCTCAACACTTCGGTGGAAAGAATTACCAGATGTGGAGTAGGCGGATGGCGGCGTTCCTCCGCGGTAAGGGTCAGATCCTTTGGGATGTCACGGTGGACACAGGCTATGTCTAGCCGATGAACTTTCTTGCTGAAGGATCGAGGGCCATTTTCGACGCCAACAATAAGGCGGTCGACTACTTGTTTTGTGCTTTGTGTCAGCCTGAGTTCGATCGGGTGCACACCGAGCACTTGGCTTGTAGAATTTGGACGGTGTTGAAGGAGGCTCATGTTGGGAATGCCTAGGTTTAGGCTCGGATGTATGCGACCTACCGGACAGAGAGTACGAGAACTTCACTCATCTCCCCGGTGAGTCCATCGATGCCTTGTTTCAGAGGTTCACGGTGGTTGTGAACAACATGAGGGCCAATGTGGACGTGCTCCCGTACGATGATCATGATAGAGCTGTCAAGCTCTTACACTATTTGGATCGTACGATTTAGGGTGGAAAGTTCGAGGCTATTGTGGAGTCGAAAAAGTATGACACTCGACGAAAGGAACGAGTTGTTCTCGAAGCTCAAGTCGGCTGAGTTGGATAGGGGCATGACAGCCAAGATCGAGGGCCCGACTGACTCTCATAGTCTCGCCCTCATCGGTGGTTCAAATGGAAAGGCTAACACTAACCCATCCACCAGGATGTTCTCTTTGTCCTCTTTGATGTCTATGCTAGATGAGGAGTTCGACGTGCTTGGAGAGGACGAGCTGGCGCTCCTGATGAGGTGGTTCGAGAGGCTGCACGAGAACCGGATGACCATGAGGAGGAACACGAGGACATGCTTCAAGTGCGGCAAGGCTGGACACTATTTCGCCAAGTGTCCGAAAGTGAACAACCACGACAAGCACAAGTTCAAGGACAAGAGGAAGAAGTCCAAGAAGAAGGATCATGGACATGGAAGAAGACACGGTCTCGAGAGAAGATGAGGAGATCAAGCGACATCGAGTCCGATTCCGAGGACACGTCTTCAAGCTCCAGTGATGAAGACGAAGAGGATGACAAGAAGAAGAAGAAGAACCTTGGCAAGTATCTCAACGGCCTCTGTGTGACAGGCCTAAGCCTCAAGAACGATTTCTGCGGCATGGCTCGCAACTCTAGCAGCAAGAGAAGCCAGAAGAACACCTCGGACTTGGATTCCGAGGATGAGGTATGTGATGAGCTCTCTTCTTTGCGCAAGGAGAATGAAGAGTTGGTTGACTTGCTTGATAATCGCGATCACATGCTTAGAGAGGCTAAGAAGCTTAGGAAGGAGCTTAGATCTTTGCTCGAGGATGCTAAGACTAGAGTGGCTAAGCTAGAAACACAGGTTCTTGATAGCAAGCTTGAAATTGATTCTCTTAAGGCTAGCCCTGTTCTTTCTGATGAGAATGATTGTGCTGATTGCTCTGTTTTCCTAGCTGACTTGACTGATCTTAGGGAGAAGTATGCCTCCAAGTGTGAGGAACTAGATGTGCTTAGGGTTGAGCTGGCTGAGCTACAATCTATACCCACTTTGCTTGGTGCATGTACTTCTTGCCCTGGTTTGCATGAAAAAATTGTTGAGCTTCGATATTTTATTGTTTCACTTGTGGCTGATTTGAAAGTACCCATTCTTACCTCTTGCTCTACCTGTGAATTGCATGCTGTAAAGAATTTGGATCTTGCTAAATGCATTGGTTGTGTGCAAGATGAGAATGATAAGTTGCGTGAAGTGCTGAGTTGGTTGTCTAGTCAGGAACCTCAGCTTGGTATGATGATTGCTAGTTGTAAGCGCTTTGATGGTTGGGCTTTGGGATCTGATAAGTTTGGTGAGTGTAGTGGTGAGAGAGAAGGGAAATTTGAGAATGTTTCAGTTCCACCACAACCCACACCCAAAGACAAGTTTGCATCCAAGCCAAACCAACCGAAAGAAAAACCGAGTGAGAAGACAAGTGAAAAGCCTAGTGAGAAACCTAGTGAGAAGCCGAGTGAAGAGCCTCACCCCAAGCCTAAGCCCAAACCAATCCGTTTCCATTGTGAGTTTTGTGGAAAGGATGGTCACAAGAGAGAGTTTTGCTACAAGAGAAGGAGAGAGGCGAGAATGGCTAAGGAGTGGGGAAACAAGGATAGGTACCACCCTTCTCATGGTGTACCTGAGCCTCATATGTCACTGCCCAAGGGAAAGGGTTTTGTGCGTAAGGTTCCGGCTTGGGGAGAAAAGAGTGCTGTGGAAGGAAGAGGTCCTGCTGGAAGAGTGAAACCAATCAGACCGATTTTGAAACTGGTTAGACCGGTTTGGAGGCAGCAGGGGGACCAGTTTGGTTTTCATGCTCGTGACGAGTCTCAATTTGTTGCAGGAGGTCGTGATTCTGGTGGTTGGTATGGAGAGCCTGTAGGTGGTGAGTTTGCTGGACGTTCTCCACCTCGTGATCAATACGAGTTTGGGAGAGGTCGCAGCTTTGAGTCTCAGAGGGGCTACGGACCATGCTTTTCCTATCATGGTAGCAATACTCCTCCAATGAGACGGGAGTAGTTTTCCCATGGTGGTTCCAGGTTTGATAGGTTTGATAGGATGGATCGCAGTTTTGATAGGCGCGGTAGGATAGATGTTGCTAACCCTAGTTTTGAGGAAATGGCCCGACACTGATTTCACACCTTTGGGACTAACCCCAGTATTGAGTCATTTGCTCGTTCTCGCTCTTGGTTTTGAGTTGCAGGTGGGAGGCCCGGAGAACATTTGGTTGATATCGGGGGTGGTTCTCCGGCCTCATACCCCGGTGGTGACATGGTGGTACATCACTCTCAGGGATGGTGGACAAGGATGAGTGACTTCTGAAGAAATGATAACGGTAAGTGAATTTGTGACCTTCAAGTGTGTGGCCTTGGTCAAGCCACTTGGTTCTTTTTGCTCTTTGCCCTATCTCATGTGTGTAGGGTGAGCATTGTATGCTCTTTGGCCCTAGTGCATGTGTTTAGGGGGAGCTTGTGAGTTTTGCGCTCCTTTGCTCTTTTGCTGGTGGTGTCGAGCCCTTTTTGCCTCCCCTCGAGGAGCCGGTCGTTTGTGAGCTTTGTGTGTGGGAGCTCCTTTGTAGCACATGTATAGCTTTTCCTTGTGCATTTCTTGCATTTGGCATGGCATATGTAACATGATGTATAGGCATCCTTGTATCTTAGATTGCATGCATTTTGTATCATACGCATTTTGTAGGAAAAGCTTCTCTCATATACATTGTACACCATGATGTGCTATAAATGATCTTGTGAGCTAGTTTGGTATGCTATGGTTAGTTTGTCTTAGCTCTTGATTTATATCCATGGTTGATGGCTATGCTTTTGAAAAATGTCACATACATGCTCTCTCATGTGTAAATGCCTCTATATGATCTTGACATGTTTTAGTGGCTTGGTTATGCTTAATTTGTGGTTGGATAGCTAGTTTATTGATCATATGGGGCCAAAGACTCATTTACCATCATGAATGTTTAGCCCTCTTGCTTTATCTTGTGGAGGGACATAAGTTCCTTTTTGTCGCAAAGACATTTCATGTACCAATTATGAATCTGAAAATGAAATGTAAAATGCTTGGAAAATGTGCTCCCATGTCATATGTGCTGAATTTAATTTGCTTTGGGTGCTAAACCGTTGCACGATACCTACCAATGAGAAGTCTCATACATAGAAGTAGGCACATGGCTCGGTGGCTTTGACATGACATGAGGTACTTGTGGGTGTTTGTGATGGTCTTATGATTAAAATGATTGTCCTAGCATGAAGTTTGTGTGGCTTTGCCATTTTGACATGTTTTGCTCATGTTTAGGTTTTTGCTCATGAGAGGGTAAATTTTCGCAAAATTGCTCAATTCTATCTTAGCTTCGTCTCTTGGTTGTGAAACTTGGTAGTCATGAAGTTGATGTCATTACGAAGCTATAGAGTATCTAACTTGCTCATTTGGACATGTGTAGCATCTTGTGATGAATTTTGTATACTTGAGAAGCTCGAGGTTGCATCTTTTCCAATTTGTGCCTTGATTCATGCATTGGCAACAAGGGGGAGAAAGGAAGGTGGAGAAAAGTTGCATTGCATCCCTGGAACCTATCCCAAGAGCCAAGGGGAGCGTGTGCATTTCTTTTGCATTTTTGGCTATTGGGTGTGTGGTCTGCTGTGTGAAACTGGTCTGACCGGTTTTCCAAACCGGCCTGACCGGTTTGTGCCCAGGTTTGGCACTTGTTCAGGGGGAGCATGCATATGTGCAGGGGGAGCTCTTGTTTGCTTTGATGGTTTGTGCTCTTTGCTTGAGCATGGTTTTGTCTCGGATGTGTCGAGCCGTTGCCCTTGCCTAAGGGGTCCGAGACTTGTCTTCTTCAAGTGATCTTGCTCTTTGCCTTTGTTTGGCTTTCGATCGCTTGTTGGAGTTTCTTTTCGTTCGTTTCTTTTCCTTTTCTTTTCTCTCGTGTTTTTTTATGTGGGTGTTGTCAATGCACTCATCAAGGGGGAGATTGAGGACCATGTGTGGTTCGAGGACCGGTGGATGGTCGCTTCCTTGTGTGATGAGTGATTGACAACGTTGTGTGGACTGATTCTTGACTAAGTATTGCAGGTGCAAGTTGCGATTTGACTCGTGTTGGTGCAGGTGAAGAACAAGCGCGAAAGGTCGTTGTCGGTGAGGCCTCCAGGTGTGGAGAAGACAAGTAGGCTTCGTTCGAGGGACCCGGTGGCCAGCGGGGTCAAGTGCGGGACGCATGGTAGCAAGAACAACAAGATGAAGTCGGTTGACGGTTTCTTGGTTGAGCCACAAAACCAAGGTCGAGCCGGGACTTTGTGGGAGCCAAGTCATGAGTGGTGATTGATGGAGGCTAAATCAAGTTCGTGGGGTTTGCGGTGGTTCACCAGAAAATCACCGGGTTACTCGGCTGAGCCACAAAGTTGAGGCCGAAGACCGGGTGTGGCTGTCTGGCTGAAACCGGCCTGATCGGTTTGGAGAACCAGTTTGACCAGTTTGGAGTCGCAGGGCACCGGAAGCTTCGAAGCGGAGGACACGCTGTTGACGCAAAATCTGCACCCTACGCCACGCACACAGCAAGCCGAACAAGCTGGCTTAACAAACGAGCAGATTTCAGAGTGTGCCAGTCAATTTTCCTGAAAATTAACAAAAGACGAATTAGTTAAATACCAAAGCTTGGAACTTGCCGGGTGGTACCTCACAGTTACATATTTGCGGCTAGAAAGCCATGTAAGATGATATATACCTACAAGAAGCTATCAGTCAATAGGTTAAAAGTCATTCGGGAACTTTAGAACATAAAACAGAACATAGCCGAATGAATGACGTAGGCATGACAAAAGATTAGTCTTTGTTTAAATGACGTTTCTCATGCACAAGATCATGACCGATCCTCGAGGATAAACAAAAGTAAAAGTAATTGAAGTAAAACATAATTACAAATATGTTATGAACAAGCATGCATAGGCTCAAAGCACTAGTCTACCGCATGTCTAGGTACTTTAAACCCGTCGAGCATGAAACCAAACAAGTTAATCCACCGCATGATACAATCCAAATATGGAAAGCTAAAAGCATACATTATTTAAAACATAACTTGTAAGCACGTTTTACTCATGAAGGCACAACTGAATATGGTTGTACAGCCGAATCGGGATCCATGGAGAAGGAACAAACACTGCTAAAGATGATAAATCTATCAGATTGAATCGAAATCTAATCCACCGAATGATTAGCTCTAAAACAACCCAAAAACCTGCATCTACCGCATGATACCCGGTTCTGTCAAGATTCACACAAGATTTAACAAGCTTGAACCCGCAACACATGACAACTTAGATTGATTTGGTCTCGGCTATTAGAGAACACGTCATCCACGTGCCATATTGAGCCAAACATGTGAGCATGTTTTGCATAAGGATCACCGAACGATATAAAGCCGATTCAAACCAATCTAAATTGGGCAAAGGAGTGTTACATGAATTTAAACAAAAAGTAAAAACCCAAAGCAACACGTGGTAACTTAATGAATCTATTAGATCTTAACAAATCTAATAGAGCCGATAACTAGCTTCGAGCTAGATCTTAGCCTACCGCATGACTCATGATCTAACAAGAAACCCTCTTGAACCAAGCTTAAATCCACCGCATGATACTAAGCATGGAAACAAGACTACTTGCATCACGATCTAAATCCACTGCATGATACTAGACATGATACAAGGTTGCCAGTACTTACGGAGGTCGACGGATCGATGAACCCTCTCGAAGAACTCGACGACACGACTAGGACTCGAAAGTTTGGCGTAAAGCCGGTTTGTTATGAGAATGTTCAATTACAATTACATACGTCCAAGGTTCATATTTATACCCTGTCTTAACATGACTCCTGGTGGACTACGAGCACAATATTTGATACCTAATTTAATGCCCAAGTGTGAATGCTTATCCATCCATTCATCCCTTCCGTTCGAGCCACGTCACCACGCGATCCCGCGAAATCAGCGCAAACAGTCCTTTTGCCGAACGGAAACAAACTGCCGACCGCAAGCATCTCTACCGAATCTTCTGAAGAAATCTTCCCCTGTTGAACGGGATTTGACACCAAGTCAGGCCCACAAATCAGTCCCTCTCCTGTACCAATTTTTGGTGTTAACATATGCCCCTTCAATTACGGGATAAAAGTTATTTTATTTCGAAATTGACTGCAAACGCCAACATCTTCAAGTCAAATCTATTCAACACCTATTCTTCCTCCTTGCAACCCGTCGGGGTCTCCGTCCAGATCCAAACCCTTGGTCATCTTTTCCCAAAGCTCAAATCTCCAATGGCGGATCAAAATCAAGCCGCTTAGGTAAACTTCACCCCCTTAAGGTTCATTCAGCATTATTTTTTCAACTCCTACCTCAGATTTCTCCTTCCGTTTTCTCTTAATAGGAGCTTTCCACCGATCTTTTGATTCACACCGAGGTCAACTCAACATCATATTTCCTCGGACCTGTGGGAACTTCCGATCCCCGCGAGTTCATTGCAGCCGAATCCAAAAGAATCCCTTTCAAAGCGGCTTTATCAGGGCCTCCCCTGTGGCAAGATGCTTTTAAGAACTGGCCTTTGCCCCCAATTGCAGGTTGGAGAAATTGGTATAAGAGGATACTTGCAGATAACAGCGCCAAAACCAGAGAATTGGGACAAATTCTCCGCATCGCCCAATGCTTGGAGTTATCTTTGGCCGAGACCCCAAAGAATGAAAATCTTTTGATAGCAGCTTGCCATTTTTGGTCAAATGGCATTAATGCTTTCCTCTTTGGTCACGGCCCAATGTCCCCAACCTTGGCCGATGTGTACATGATCACCGGCCTTGACATTTCAGGACCCATGTATCCCTTCCAATACAAAGGCTCCACAAGGCAGACAAGAGTTAAGTCAGGAAGCGGATACAAGTCATATATCCAGAATCACATGTAAGATGGCCCTCTGAGTGAAGTCGAATACAGGGCGTTCCTGAACATGTGGCTGTGTAGATTCATTTTCTGTGGCAAAGCCAATGAGCCAACTTTGAATCACATTGCAATGGCTACACATTTGGCTACTGGTCATCGCATCCCTCTTGGAAAATACATCCTAGGGAGTGTGTATCATATGCTCCATCAGACTATTTCTCAAATGCACACTGGCCAGAAGATACTATGTGTCAATGGCCCTTGGTGGTTTGTGCAGATGTGGCTGCAACTGTACATGCACTAGATTGTCAACATCAATCTCAACAATCGGCTTTTCCCCTCATCCAGCCACAAAGAAGGGGAAGCTCAAATTACCAGAGGATGCCAAATCCATGGAGAAGCTGCTTCAACCATATCTATTGACCAGAATGTCGGTCAGCTTTTTGAGTTCTTCTTCAAAGCCTTCCCTGATCCTCTTTGGCTCCCTTATCTGAACAATGACAATTTAACTCTCCCCTTTGAATTCTCCTTTGAAACTAGATGCCATGACGCAAGATCTATAGAAATCTTCAATATCTTTATCCATCCATGTGCTTTGCCAGCAGAATTTTGTGGAGGGAGGTTAAACCACATACCTATGAGTATTATCAGCCAAACATAATGGCCCAACAGCTAGGATGCGGCCAAATTCCCCCAAGACTATTTCTTCATGAATTCCTCAAACCCAGAGAGGAAATCAAGGATAGCATCCAAGCCAGAAGGGTTTTTGAGTATGAATGTATCCCAACTCTTTATACCTGGCTTTTCACACTAATAACAATAGCTCACCCCCTCTTCATTTCCTGGTGGCAAGAATTCCATGACCATATCTTCAGTGAGCCAGTGCACTCATTCTGCCTGGAGCTGATGCCTGATTTTCAGCCAACCTCAGAGGTAACACACTTGTCTTTTTCCTTTGATCAGGCATACCTTTCACCACTAACCATGATTTTGATCATCTCCTGCAGAATACGATGGCTCGCCCCTCGAGCCAGGACAATTGCTTATAATGTGGTAGGTCCAATTTCAGCTCTGGGATTTAAATCCACAACTCTGGCTCAGCTGATGGCCAGATATGCTACAATGGACCCAACTCTCATTAGCTCCACTTCTGACAAGAGAAAAGTTCTATCCTTGGTTGCACCTCCAGCTGCCAAGAGGAAAAGAACCACCAAAAAGGTCCCCATTGAGGTAAGATCTCTCCTTTCTTGAACATAAGACCATTCTTTTTCTGACAAATTTCATCTTGTGCAATTTCAGACCAGAGCCCAGCAACCATCAGCTTCAGAACCTGCCAATGCTCCATTTGTTGGTATGTCCTTTATCACTTCTTTTCTTCAAAGATCATGACTCACACTGACATCTATTTAGTATCTGCAGAAGAAACATTGCTGAATCAACCCATGGAGCCTTCCTCTCCACGTTCACCAAGGGCTCAACCTTCTCCTGTTCAAGCAGAAACCTCAACTTCACCAGGGATCCAATCACCCTCTCCTCAAGCAGAAGTGCCAGCTTCACCAAGAATGAACCCATCAATCCAACCAGAAGCTTCAAACTCCCCAAGGGTTCAATCCCCTGGCCAAGCAGCAATTCCAGTCTCACTAGGAATGAATCCACCTTCATCTGAGCCAGAAGTCTCAAATTCACCAGGGACTGCACCAGCTTCCCCTCAAGTAGAAGCTTCAGCTTTGCCAAGAACTCCTCAAACTCCTCTTCCAATGGTCGCCCAAGAAATCCCCCTGAACCTGAACAAGTCCCTGCCTCAATTCAGGGAACTAGGCATGAGGTAAGCCCAGGCACCCAACTCTGTTTTATCCTTTTAATGAACCATTCCTAATTCGGCAATGCTTCTCTCTCAGGATCAAACTTCATCACCACCAAGCTCTTCATTTATGGTGAATGATCCAACTGCCGAAATAGGGGATCAGGAACCCTCAAATCAGGTTCTGTTGGAGGAAACCCAAGCAAGGCTCAGAGAAATCTTTTCCTGGCTGCAAAAAGATGCTCGAGATCAAATCAGAGATGTCGATCACTTCGAGGAAATGCTGGAACCCATCAATCAAGAGCTCCCTGAAAATATCAAAGCTTCCTTGGAGCCTATCTCAGGCCTGGATATCCATTACGTGGCAATAAGGCGAGCCTTGAAGAGCCAATCCTCCCGACTAGCCGTTGAGCAAAAGAAAGCCAGAGCTGAGCAAGCTATGAAAGGATCACAAGCACAAATCGAGAGCGACGAGGAAATGTTGACCAATCTGCAGTCTGCTCTTGAGTTAAAAATTGCCAGAAAGGCTGCACTAGAAACTGAGCTAAAGAATTTTTCAGCTGAAATTGAAGCTGACGAGAAAAAGATAGCCGAGCCCCTGGATTGATAGAGAAAACCCAAGAGGAAGCATCAGCGGCCATGATTGAAGTAAACCAGCTCGAGGCACAACTCTCCGTCCTGTCCAATACTCAGGAAGATTATCAGGAACGGCTGAAGAACATTAATCAGATAATATCAAATGCCTCTAGTGTAATTGCAAAGTACTTGAACATTTAGTTGTACTGAGCAATGTGTAACCGAATTAACCGTCCTTGTAACATTGCCTTTTATAAACTTCATTTTCCTTTTCTCTGCATGACCTTGTTTGCAACTCTGGACGATTCATTCAGTAACTAACGGTCAAATAGTGCTATACCTGAACAACACTCCGACCGCAACTCAGCCGAGCCAGTCAACCGAATATGACTCAGCTTGAATTCCAAACGACCTGACGGCGATTCGGTTAAGGAAACCTCTCCATTTTCTAAGTTTCTCATGATATGCACCACGATCCAAGGCCACGATCTCTTCATCATCCCTATAAATAAAACCGTAGGTGCCCCTAGCCTTTCATCGAGCCTTTAGCCTTCGAACCTTTGCCAACCCAAGCCTGCTTTGTTACCACCAGCGCAGCTTAAGAACCAATGGCGGGTAGCAGCAACAGACGCCGCGCCGCCGACGAAGCGGAAGGGAGCCGCGCCGACGCACGTCAGAGGCAGTGATCGCCAACTTCCTTTATGATTTGTCTTAGATTTCCTTCTGTTTCTGACGATCTTCTCTTTTTCAGGCTCATCCAATGGAACCCGGCCCCCGCGCCGGTCATGAATCAGGCTCTGCCGGACGACTCCTCGGCGTCGAACAACTACTCCCTCGTGCCCTACAGGGAGCTCGACGCCCTCCACTTCAAGGCGGAGCTCGAGGTGGCCCAGCCCGAGCTGGAAGATGTCTCCAAGAAGGCAGGCATCGCCGAACTCGAGTGGGAGAACCTGCACAAACAGTTGCTGGCAACCATCAACGGTACATCCCTTAGATTACCCTCCAATCCAATTTGGCTTTTGATACTAATCATCATTGCCTTGTACTTCGCAGCCCGCGACGCCGAACTTGACCAGCTGAAAATGCTGGTGAAGCAACTGGCCGACAAGGTGAATGCTCCTGGAGACACGCCGGCGGAGCGCCTCGCCGCGGTAGAAGATCGCGTGGACGAGGTGGCTACCCACGACATCCGCCTGGGCACCACCCTAGGCTTGGCCACCATGGCGACGCATACCGGCTTCGACTACTCCATCCGACCGAGCGGCTTCCAGGGCGGCGCACCAGAAGACATCGACGAGATCGAAGTCATCTTGGAGCGCCTCGATGGCCACGGCGATGCCATTACCGAACTCACTCATCCCCAGTCTGTGTTAAACCGGCTTTTCGATTACATTGTACTAGGGATGCTTGATTTTGGCAATAAATAAAGAATTTTAACTTCCATGCTTGTATTCTGATGATCCCCTCCTGCTTATATCTGCGAACTTTACTGTTCTCAACGAATTCGGGACTTTTACTTGAGCCGAATACGTGAAAACAACTGCCCCCTGGTGCAAAATCCGCAGAAAATCCTCGATTCGGGAACCATAAAAACTGTTCAATGAAAACCCTTCGCATTCGGGACGAAAACCCTGCCGCTTGGTATTCCAATAACGTACGCCAACCAGTCATCACTCCCAACGCGCTCTCACAGTCAATAAAATAGCCCCCCTTGGGTGCCCTGCAAATCCACTCGCACACTCCTCCATCACTTCACATCTCCCCCCCCCGCTCCAGAAGAGAAAACCCCAAAGCCATGGCGGACAAAGGCAAGCAACCCATCAAGGAGGACAACACCTCACCAAAGAAGCGCACCATTCGAGAGTGAGTTTCCCTCTAATCTGTTCCTTGCTCCCATTTGCGATCTCATGTTTACCCCTTCTTGTTTTCCTCCAGCTTCGATCTGCTTCCTGAAAAAATCCTTGGAACTGAAGAAACACCCGAGTACATCTCCTCTGACTCCTCCCTTGAAGAAGAGGACGCCACGCCGGAACAGAGGATCAATAACCAGTTGAGCCGCCGCATTCGGCATTTGGAACACGATCTGCGAGACATCACCGCTCGCTGCCATGCCGAACGTGAACGCCGCATGAGCTTGGAGGCATTGATTGGGGGTAAAATCACCATCTCTATTTGACTCCCGTACTCAATCTCATTTTCACTTGACAACTGCTCCCCTCTCTAGACTTCTCTGACAGGTACAACAACTTGAAGGCTGCTTGGGACAGCCTAATGGAAGCTGCAAGTCATGGCAATCCTCGAAGCTTCCAGGTTGCCATCACGGTGGTCCTAGAACAGTTGAAGAGGGAGGAGCTGAGGAAGCAAAACCAGAAAAATGAATGAAGCATACTTTCGCTTCTTTCGTCAAGCCTTCTGCTTCCTACCCTTTGTAATCTTGAGTAGCTGGATTGTCAAATAAAAGCCTGCAAGAAACATCTGTAATGTCATGTATTTTTGTGCTAAGGGCAATATATCTTAGTATTGGCTATTTCCTCTGTTTAGGATTTTTTGTTCTAAAGGCGGCTTCTATCTTGAACGCCGGCTATCTCTGTGTATCAAATGCTTGTAACCCTGGTGTTTGTGGTCAACGATCAACTTCAATACTAGGATAATATTTCTTCAAATATCTACCATTTATGGCGGCAGTAAACTCCTCTCCCAGTAAAGTTTTTATTATGTAAGCATTACCAGGCACGCATCTGACTACCCGAAAAGGGCCTTCCCAGTTCGGGGACCATTTGCCGAACGCACTGTACTTAGTCCCAATCGGCAATAACGCCTTCCAAACCAAATCCCCTTCTGCAAATTGCTTAACCTTTACTTTTTTGTTGTAATATTTAGCAACTCGCATCTTGTTCTTCTTGATGTTTTCCAGGGCTCTAAGACGAATCATATGCAAATCTTCTAACTCATCCATAATTAAGCCACTGTAATCTTTGGAGCTTAAATCCTTTTGCAAAACCACTCTCCTAGAATCTGATTGCATTTCCCAAGGCAAAACAGCATGATGCCCATAAACCAACTCATAAGGAGAAGTCTTTGTAGCTCCATGAGGAGCCATTCGGTAAGCCCATAAAGCCTCGTTGAGTACCGAATGCCACCTCCTTGGCTTCTGGTCGATCTTCTTTTGTATAAGCTTGATCATGATCTTGTTAGAAGCCTCTGCCTGACCATTAGCTTGGGCATAATAAGGAGAAGAATTAAACAATTTGATTCCCATGCTTTCGGCAAACTCCCTGAACTCCAAGGATACAAACTGAGCTCCTTGATCAGTTGTAATTGTTTGAGGAATTCCAAACTTGTAGATGATGTGTTCTTTAACAAACTCAACCATTTCTGATGTTACTTTCTTCAGTGGAATTGCCTCAACCCATTTGGTGAAGTAATCTGTTGCTAAAAGCACAAACTTATGCCCCTTGCTAAACGGCGGGTTTATCTGGCCAATCAAATCTATACCCCAGCCTCTGAATGGCCATGGCTTGATATTTGGATTCAGTGCTGACGCTGGGACCCTTTCAATATTTCCAAACTTCTGACAATCTTGACATCCCTTGTAATACTCAAAGCAATCTTCCGGCCAAAAACATCCAGCTTGCCTAATAACCCATTTCATACGATAGGCCGATTGATGTGCTCCACATAGCCCATCATGCACCTCACTCCTCATTTTCTTTGCTTCTTCTGGACCCAGGCATTGCAGCAACACCCCATCCAATGATTTGTAAAATAGACTTCCATCCAGAAGAACAAATTTTATAACTTTGTACCTGAGCTTCCTAGAGACCTTTCAGGATGGATTTTCAAGATAATCAATAATTTATTTTCTCCAATCATCTTCTGCAAGATCACTCCCGAAAGCACACACCTCCATGGCAAACGCTTCTTGATTCTCTCTATAACCTGAAGCACTTTGAGCCAACCTGTTTGCCTCTTCATTGTGTTCTCTAGGAATATACTGTAGAATTACTAACTGAAAACTCTTTAAGATTCCCTGCATTCCTCTTAGTAATTCCTCAGGGCATCACTTTTACACTCATATTGGCCGTTCAATTGCTTTATAACCACCTCTGAATCTCCATAAATTTCGACTGAAACGGTCCCAGCTTCCTTTAGGTACTGAAGCCCTCTAAGCAACGCCTCATACTCAGCTTGATTGTTCGTGACAGTAGGCTGAATAGGGATAGCAAACTCAAGCATCTCACCCTTGGGTGAAATTAACAAAATCCCTACTCCTCCACCTTTACCACATGAGGATCCATCAAAGAACAAAGCCCACGGAGTAATTTCAAGCAAATCAATTGATGGATCACGATGTTCAGTAATGAAATCGGCAATAATCTGACCTTTTATAGCTTTTGCCGATTCGAACTTCAACTCAAACTCAGATAAAGCCAAAACTGCTTGCCAATCCTTCCATTCAAAATTGGTATAGATAACATATGTTTTATTACATCAAACTTGGAGTATACAACGCATTCGGCATTCAACAAGTAGTGCCGAAACTTTGTACACGAGTAGTACACACATAAACACAACTTCTCTGCAGCCGAATACCTGGTCTCAGGATCAAGTAATTTTCGGCTAAGGTACACTACTACCCGCTCCTTTCCTTCAAACTCTTGTATAAGGGCCGATCCAATGGTTTGGGTATCGGCCACCACGTACAACTTAAAAGGCTTGCTCAACTGCGGAGGCACCAGCACTGGTGGTTCCTTCATGTACCACTTGATCTCATCAAAAGCCTTTTGTTGTTCGTCACCCCATACAAATTTTTGATCCTTCTTGAGCTTCAACAACGGAGAAAAGGGCAAAACCTTTTGTGACAAATTTGAAATGAACCTCCTCACAAAATTGATCTTGCCAAGCAGTGATTGCAACTCCTTGAGATTGGTTGGATGAACAACTTCATCGATAGCTTTCATGCTTTTCTTGCCAACTTCAATCCCCCCTTCATGTACCAGAAATCCCAAGAATCTCTAGCTGATACTCCAAAGGCACACTTGTTTGGATTCATCTTCATTCCATGCTTTCGGGTGCACTCTAGAGTTCTCTTCACATCCTCTAAGTGAGAGTCATGATTCAAAGATTTGATCACGACGTCATCAATATAAATTTCAACAACTTTGTTGATCAACTCATGAAAGATATAATTCATGGCTCATTGATAAGTTGCACCGGCATTTTTCAACCCAAATGTCGTGACTATCCACTCGAACAAGCCTATATGACTAGGACATCTGAAGGCTGTCTTCGATATGTCTTCTATTGCCATAAATATTTGGTTGTACCCTGCATTACCATCCATAAAACTGATAACCTTATGTCCAGCAGCAGCATCAACCAATAAATCAGCAACAGGCATTGGGTATCCATCCATAGGAGTAGCTCTGTTCAAATCTCTGAAATCTATGCAAACCCTCATCTTCCCATTTTTCTTGTAGACAGGGACGTTGTTAAAGATCCACTCCGCATACCTGCATGGCCGAACGAAGTTTGCATCAAGTAACCTCTCAACTTCCTTTTTCACATCGGCCAATACTTCATCTTTATTGATTTTTCGGGGAGGTTGCTTATAAGGTCTAAAACCAGGCTTGATCGGCAACCGATGCTCAACAATAGAACGATCCAAACCAGGCATCTCCGAATAATCCCAAGCGAAGCAATCTTTATATTCTTTTAACAGCTTGATTAGCTCCTCTCTGAAACCTGACTCCAAGTTAGCACTGATAAATGTCGGTCTTTGCTTGTTACCATTTCCAATATCAATTTCCTCTAATTTGTCGACCAACATGAATCCTCGCCCTAACTTTCCATCAGTTCCATCAACTAGATTATCCATTAAAAATTACTATAAGAGCCGACTGCTTGAATCGGCTGTTGATCACTGCTGACAGGTTCAACAGGACCTTCGCCCCAGTCTTTTCCTGAGAAACAATCGATGCCTTGATATTCCCAGAAAGCTGGTTCGACGTCTGCCATGCTCACTGAATCATCTGCTTGGACCACTTCAATATCGTCATCTACCCACTGAACGAGCTGTTGATGCATGGTAGATGGAATGCAGCAATTGGCATGGATCCAGTCCCGCCCAAGCAGCAAGCTATAGGCTCCTTTGCCTTCAATGACAAAGAAGGTTGTGAGCAAAGTTTTGGACCCGATCATCAAGTCCACGTGCACGCAGCCCTTGGTATCTGAAGGATTCCCAGCGAAATCATTCAGAATTATGCTTGTTGGCGTCAAGTCTCCGGGGCCCATGCCAAGCTTCCTGAAGGTAGTGTACGGCATCACATTGACCGCAGCTCCGCCATCAACAAACATCTTGGCCAATGGCTTTCCATTGGTGTATCCCTTCAAATACAACGGCCTCATGTGTCGATTCTTGGCCGGTTTGTCAAAGGTGGCCTGTTCAGCCAATACTAGCTGCGCCATTAACCCCCCAAGCTGCTCATCCTCATTGATATCTGGAGACGTTTCCTCCTGTACAACTTGGTTAGCGGGAGCCATGAACTCATTCGGCAGAAAATGTACCATGCACGTTGGAGCCGAACGACCCGATCCTTTAGGCTTGTCTTTTGGGCGCCACACTTGCTTTCTCTGGATTCCCGCCTGCTTCAACTCCCGGTTCCTTAAGTGTTGAACCCTTCTCTTTTGGCTCTTACTCAAGCCAGGCGGGCACCACTGTCCTTCTTGCCAGATGTACTCGCGTTCCTCTTCTTCTTGATCAGCCCATCTTTGGTCAGCTTGCCTTTTCCTTGGGTGATCAATGACCTCATTTATTTTTAGACGCCGACCGTCATTAGGATGCATCCTTCCAATTCTTTCATGGACGGATCGACGATTGACAGTTTCCTGCCCGTATTCAGAATATCTATCACTGCACTCAGGGCAATTCTTCAATGTGGGGAGCTTCAGGCCTTCGTTCCAGCAGTGTCTAAAGAATGCGCACCCCCAATGTGCACGCTCTTGTTCCCGTGCATGCTCTTCTAGTTCTCTCCTGCGCGCCTCTTCTTCAGACCTGCGCCTCTCCTCTTCATACTTTTGCTTCTGGTAGCGTTCCTTTTCTTGCTGACGCTGCCATTTGTTGAGGAGAATGCGTGTGGTAACCCTGGGCTTGGGCCTGGAAGATTCCCCAACTTCAATCTGGCTCTGGAGGATGCGGGGAGCTTCTCTGTGGATTTGCTCCACCGTCACTTGTCGTGTGGGATCCACTGATCCATCCTGTTTTGCTCTAGCCGAAGTCAGGACCTTCACTTTCCCTTTCTCCTCAGCAGTTACCATGCCGACGAAAAGCCAACCATGTTTTGTGGGAAAGGATGGCCGTCCGGTTTCATCTTATTATCAAATTTCAAATGCCCTTCCGGGATAGCCTTTTGGATTCATCCTGAAGACCCTGCAATCGTTAATGGAGTGAGAGTTTCTATCATGAAAACCACAGTAATGTTTCTCTTTTACTCCATCGGGCCGAAGCATGCAATGCCCTTTAGGCAACTTGATTCGGCATTCTTTCACCAAGAACTTGAAGAGCTTGTCAGCTTTAGTGACATCAAACTCATATGTGCCCTTGGTTTGCTTGATCCACCACTGGTTCACAGTCAAAGGCTCCTTGCCCCACATAATTTCAGCAGCGGCCACTTCCTCGTCGTCGTCAAATTCTTCCATTTGATCAGCCTTTTCGAGGGACTGGTTGTAGATGTCAGCTATGTCATGATGCTTAGCAAATCTGGAATCTTTCTTGAACCCGTAGGCTTGATTACTCATCAGCGACAGCTTCTGGGACAACTGGCCAAGGTTGTCAAATTCCATGCCAAACAGCTTCTCCCGAACAGCCGGCAACATCCCTGCAACAGCCATATCAGCCAGTTGATCATCCGGTAGGGTCAAAGAGAAGCACATGCCCTTGACTTTTCTAAATCTTCTGAGAAATTCCAGAGGCATTTCGTTGTGCCTCTGTTTCAAGGTAGCCAGATCAATGAGCTTCTTCTCAGTGCTACCACTAAAGTAGTGGGCATGGAACTTTTGCTCTAGGTCTTTCAAGGTGCCAACTGATTGAGGCAACGAAGTAAACCATTGAAATGCCGGGCTAGTCAATGATAAAGGAAAATATCTGACCCTAAATTCCTCATGAGTTGAAGCCTCACCAAACTGCATCAGATACTGGGCAATGTGCTCTACGGTGCTGGTATCATCCTGTCCAGAAAACTTCGTGAATTCCGTAGGGGGTTTTACCCTTGGTGGTAAAATCACCCTGTAGTACCACTCTGGGAAAGGAGGTGTATAAGTCGGTCCTTGCATTTTAGGCTTAAGGCCGAATTGATTTTGCATCACATCAGCCATTTTCTGTACCAGAATATCATCATCTTACATCCCTGCAGTTGGACCATACCCAGGATTTGGGAGAGCGTCAATAGTGCCATAATCCATGACCTCATGGTAACCCCACCGTACATATTTTTTTGTAACCTGTTACTGGCTGGGGCTATCTTGTAAGTAGAATTAGGCGGTACTCCAGACGAATCGAACGCCAGGTCCCCATATGTAGGCTGATACGGGTTTGGCTGTTGAACCGGTTGACCACTATTGTTCTGTAGAGGTGGCTGGACTGGCTGACTCCCCATGCTTTGCAGAGGAGGTTGGACCGGTTGATTCCCAACTCTTTGTGGAGGAGGCTGGATCGGCTGGCCTTGCAGTGGTGGTTGAGCTCCCGTATCGCGAGGCGGTTGAGCAGAACTGGTCTCTCCAACCTCCGCTGAAGATGTATATGGGGATACTCGACCAAGCATCCTCTCCATGCCTGGACCAAACACACCGATCATCATCTGCTTGAACATCTGCGGGAAAGAAGTATGATGCTTGCCCATTGTGGTCTTTATAGCCTCCCGAAAAGCATCCAGAGCCTCTTGTTTCTCTTGAAAAGATGAGGTATCAGGCTCCCCTGGCAACAGAACTCTGGGCATCTCAGATTTTAGGTACGGGACGCCACTTCTGTTCTTGCCGAACGACATCAAGCACTTCATATGGAATTGGTCAATGGCGTCCTTCAGCTGTGCTTGTTGTTCTAGAGATAAGTCATTAATGGTGACGTCCGTAATGTCGCCAATCTTAGGCATTTTGACTCAACTAGTGGTCCCACCGAGAGTGCCAAAAAGTGTGTTGACGCAAAATCCGCACTTTGCGCCACGCACACAGCAAGCCGAACAAGCCGGCTTAACACACGAGCAGATTTCAGAGCGTGCCAGTCAATTTTCCTGAAAATTAACAACAGACGAAGTAGTTAAATACCAAAGCTTGGAACTTGCCGGGTGGTACCACACAATTCCATATCTGCGGCTAGAAAGCCATGTAAGATGACATATAACTACAAGAAGCTATCTGTCAATAGGTTAAAAGTCATTCGGGAACTTTAGAATATAAAACAGAACATAGCCGAATGAATTACGTAAGCATGACAAAAGATCGGTCTTTGTTTAAATGACGTTGCTTGTGCACAAGATCATGACCGATCCTCGAGGATAAACAAAAGTAAAAGTAAATGAAGTAAAACATAATTACAAATATGTTATGAACAAGCATGCATAGGCTCAAAGCACTAGTCTACCGCATGTCTAGGTACGTTAAACCCGTCGAGCATGAAACCAAACAAGTTAATCCACCGCATGATACAACTTGTTTGAAATCACACCACTAAGCACAAAAATATCAATCCACCGCATGATACAATTTAAATATGGAAAGCTAAAAGCATGCATTATTTAAAACATAACTTGTAAGCACGTTTTACTCATGAAGGCACAACCGAATACGGCTGTACAGCCGAATCGGGATCCATGGAGAAGGAACAAACACTACTAAAGATGATAAATCTATCAGATTAAATTGAAATCTAATCCACCGGATGATTAGCTCTAAAACATCCCAAAACCTACATCTACCGCATGATACCCGGTTCTATCAAGATTCACACAAGATTTAACAAGCTTGAACCCGCAACACGTGACAACTTAGATTGATTCGGTCTCAGCTATTAGAGAACACGTGATCCACGTGCAATATTGACGCAAAGATGTGAGCATGTTTTGCATAAGGATCACCGAACGATATAAAGCCGATTCAAACCAATCTAAATTGGGCAAAGGAGTGTTACATGAATTTAAACAAAAAGTAAAAACCCAAAGCAACACGTGGTAACTTAATGAATCTATTAGATCTTGCCAAATCTAATAGAGCCGATAACTAGCTTGGAGCTAGATCTTAGCCTACCGCATGACTCATGATCTAACAAGAAACCCTCTTGAACCAAGCTTAAATCCACCGCATGATACTAAGCATGGAAACAAGACTACTTGCATCACGATCTAAATCCACCGCATGATACTAGACATGATACAAGGTTGCCAATACTTACAGAGGTCGACAGATCGATGAACCCTCTCAAAGAACTCGACGACACGACTAGGACTCGAAAGTTTGGCGTAAAGCCGGTTTGTTATGAGAATGTTCGATTACAATTACATACGTCCAGGGTTCATATTTATACCCTGTCTTAACATGACTCCTGGTGGACTACGAGCACAATATTTGATACCTAATTTAATACCCAAGTGCGAATGCTTATCCATCCATTCATCCCTTCCGTTCGAGCCACGTCACCACGCGATCCCGCGAAATCAGCACCAACAGTCCTTTTGCCGAACGGAAACAAACTGCCGACCGCAAGCATCTCTGCCGAATCTTCTGAAGAAATCTTCCCCCATTGAACGGGATTTGTCACCAAGTCAGGCCCACAAATCAGTCCCTCTACTGTACCAATTTTTGGTGTTAACACACACGTCGGGATCGCAAGGCTTGCGTTGAGGCTACGCGAGGTGCGGTCGCTGGGCATCCGTCTGATGGTGCTATGAAGACAAATTCCCAAAGTGCCCTTGGTGGGCTTGTATCCCTAGTTATTAAGTAAGGGTATTTTAGACTTTTGGTTGCCTCCATATAACCCATGAGGTGAGAGGATGGCAGCCATCTCTTGGAACCCTAGTTCATTTGCTTTCCTATTTTCCCTTCCTATTTTCTTAGGATTTCCATAGGACTAGCTTGAGAGCTTCATGGTGAGATCTTGTTGAGAGGGTTGGATGATCGGGCGGCAAGCTAGACCTTGTATGAACCTTTGTGGCATGTATAGATGATTCGGCGTGGTTCCTCAAGGTTTGGATGTGTTGTTCCCGGTTGTTCTTGGTGGTGATTTTCGGTGCCCTCTCTTGGTGATTTTCTTGGGTTGTTTTCGGGACCTTGCTCTTGGGGATTTGATGGGGGAAATTTGTGGAAACCCTTCATGGTTCTTTGGGCTATGATTCCCCTCCCAAATCCGTGAGTTAAGGGGCTCGATTTCGGTGGTTTCGGGGCTCTAGGGTTAGAGGTGTTTGTGAGGGTTGACTTTCGATTCCTCTTGATTGTCGAGATCAAGAGGACCGCCCGCATCCGTTGTGGAGGGCGTGTCCCGACCGGAGCTATTGCATCTCGCAACTCCATCAAGGAGGAGAAGGTCCCTACTCCCGTTCGAAGGTCGGCGCGCATCCGAGGCATGAAGCGGAAGGACTACAAGGAGGTGTCGCCCGAGCCTAAGGACTATGGGGGTAGCGATTACTCCGACGGTCATAGCCCCGCTCGTGGGCGGCCACCGGAAGAGATGATAACGATCTTTACATTTGGGAAGAGGTGCCCAAGGAGAAGACTCCCGAAGGCCCCAACGGCGGCGGCAATGACGACGGCAGCGACGACAATGGTGATGGCGACGACGGCGGCGACAACAGTGGAGACCCTGGCGACGACAACCCTTTCGGATGCATCCGATGTGCTGTGCGGCTTGCCGTCACTCCATCTCGAAGCTCTACGCAATGGTCGACAAATGTTTCCAGGCCATGGAGGTGATGAGGCAGCGTATGGAGGATTTGGAGCGCGTGGTCGAAGACGACTACAAGTTCCTAAACCGCAACGTGCGCAAACTTTTTGGCATGGTTGGGAACATGAGAGGCAAGTGGTGCGAAAGTAGTTGCGGAAAGTACCACTAGGTTTAGTTTTCCCCCTTAGGATTTTTGTAAGATACGACGAGGACGTCGTATGATTTAAGCGTGGGGGAGAGCTAGCTAGCCAGCCTTTTAGATTTTGAGCTTCAAGTTTAGTTTGGTTCAGTTTAGTTTTCGAGAGAGTTTTAGAGTTTAAGAGTTATTAGTTTTTGAGTGTGTTTTTAAATTTTTGCAAGTTTGAAGTGTCTTAATTTAGTGTGAGTCGAAGAAAATCAAATAAAAGAGTCCTTTAAATTTTGTGTTTTGTGTGATGCTTATCTTTATTCACTCGTTTGTTTATCTTTAATTCTTGATATATGAACATAAGTGTGTGGTTTGAAAAACGTTTACCGTGGTGCTTAGTGGAATTGCTACCTCTAAAAATACCCATACCACACTTCGATCTTGAGCTTCACATGTTGGTTGTGCTATGTTCAATGCTAAAAGTTGGAGGAATTCAATTCTGAAAATTATCTAAAAACCCTTGTAATAAAGGTTAGCAAAACCTCTTTTTCCAAGTTCAGAGTAAGAAAAAAATCCTATACAAAGCCAAATTTATTTTTTGCTCCACCATAAGTGTGATTAGCACGATGAGTTGGGCTAAGATCCTTCTCTCTTGGGAGTTTTAATTTCGAGCAATGATCATGTCCTTGTGCTTATCTTTTGTTGCTAGCCTCGTCATGTATTCGGTAACGTGACTTTCACATTGGAAGTCCCGTACATCGCCGAATTCCATACCCAACCCTATACATCTCTTTTGTACATCGCATTCCTTGAACACAACCTACTCTCAAAGTTTTGTTGCTAGCATGGTTTATTTAAAATTTCAGATTGTATGCATGCAAGAAAGAGAAGAGTTGAGAGCTTTGAAAAGATGTCAAGACAGGGAAAAATAAAGAGAAAAGTATGAGTATGGAAAAGAAAGAAAGAAATGATAATAGAAAAGTAAGAAAGAGAAAAATATGTGTATGAGAGAAAGAAAAGAAGAGAAAGAGAAAAGAGGAGTGGCAAGAAGGATATGAGAGGGATGAATCAAGTGAAAAGAAAAATAAAGTGCAAGGAAGGATGTCACGTTGTTGAGAGCCGAAACTTTCACTCTTTTTCCAACCATGTGCAATCCGACAACGAGGACATCATCGGTGCCTCGTAGTCATATTTTCTTTTGCCCTTGCACATGTCCACCATTCTAAATCTTCTCATCCTTGATATCCCTACATATGGATTAATTCTCATGATCATTGGTTTTGAAAGGTAAACAACCACTAGAGGAAGTTCTTAGTTTGACAATACTTGTGTTGATTGCGCTAGCCCTACCTACAGCTCTGCATTACATGTTATATGAGAGACTTATGGGAGGTGAGAGTTTTATAAAATTTGTTTAGGATAGCCACTTTCATATGAGTGACTTGAGAGAGTTTGGAGAAAGGTTTTTGTCTAACACTTGTTGCAGGAATTTTATTTTTGAAAAAAAAAATCATAAAAACCCTCCAATGGAAGCAAAGAAGTAAGCATGGCTAAGATTGAAAGCTTCAAGTGAAGATTTTGAGTTGTGGGCTAAATCTTGACGTGGTAAAGATTCTAAACACCCATGTTTATGTATGATGATCATTACTTTATGTTTATGTATTAAAGATGAAAGATTGACTAACTTGTGAAGAAGGATTTAGCGGAACACAATTACAATGCCTTGGACGAAGTTCTTTTACGAGTACTTGCTCGAGGACAAGCAAGATCTAAGCGTGGGGGAGATGTTGACGGTGTATTTTGGTACACCAAACATGTTCATTACACTTTGGTTTGGATTTGTTTATGGAACTAACCCGCCACTAGGCACACTAATCATATAACAAGTTCATCTATGTGCATGCATTTGGAAGTGTTGTGTTTGTGTAGGAAAACATGGACATAAAGGACGAATTCACAACAAGTTCAAAGGAGCATTTATGCAGTCTTGTTCGTGTTCATGAGCTTGATGAAATCACTTCCAATGGTGGCAAGGACCGAAGTGCTACGAAGGAACACCCCCGGGGATTGAAGTGTAAAAGACCGAACTTCATGCACGGAGAACCTCCATCTTGGACGTTAGGATGACATCGTCAAAATCATGCAAGTGGAAGGGGCAAAGTGCATAATCACCTGAGGACCCACGGGAGCGAAGGGGCGACCGAACCGGCCGGCCGGCCCCGGCCGGCCGGCCCGGCCGGCCGGCCCAGGCCGGCTGGCCCAGCCCACTTCCGGCGTTGGTTCAACCCTAAAACCCTGGAGGCGCTGCCATTCACAGGGAGAGAGCCATTCGCACCAGGAGGCCATCCACAAGCTAGAGAGAGAGAGGAGGGAGATCTCCGGAGGGGGATCAACCACCTAGAAGGAAGCACCCACAAGTGGAGAAGAAGAAAGACACCGTCGGAAGGGTGACCATGATCAACGGTGCTATGTCTAGCACCTTGATGGGGTAATCTCCTTATTCGTCCATGGGTTGTAATCGATCTTGAGATGTAATCATACTTTGTTGGATTATCTATCTATCATCTTGTGTTGAATATACTTTATTGCTTAAGGTTAGCTACCATGCCATAAAGGGAGTAGAGCTCCAATGCTCCCTTAGCCCATTCAATACACCTTGTCCATCATAGGTCTAGTCACGAATATCTTCGCGTAGTGACAGTACAAGAGGAGGGAAAGGGCGAAACCGTGGTCACAACCCCCGATAGATTAGATTGGTTTTGATGTTTAAAGCGATTGCATGTTCTAGTATCGTAGACCCATGGGCGCGTGTCTTTTATCTTGATTGCTTAATCATTCTCTCTGGTGTAGTTTAGTTGTTTTCTAGTTTAATCATAGTTAGGGTTTGAGTAGCTAGTGTGTAGAGGTAGATCAAACGCTTGTAATCCCCTTGCTCCACGGATTGACAAGAACCTTGGGAATCTCGTGGTGAAAAAGGTGTAGGTCCGTACGCTTGCAGATTGTAGAGGGATACGTCTTTTATCCATCAACAACTGTCCGCGTTTGAATTCCAACGGTAAAAACACGAAGTCAACGACTGTCAAAAGCGCCCGTTGGGTCGGGCGGACTGTCTGTCAGGACCCCGCGGACTGTCCGCCTGGGTCCCGTGGACTGTCCGCCTGGGCCCCGTGGACTGTCCGCGAGCAGGCTGCGGACCGTCCGCCCGATCCACCCAAGCTGCACACCGTTCTGTTTGGTTTCGAGGTAAATAATGGACCGTCCGCCTAGGACCCGCGGACTGTCCGCCTGGAAGTGAATATTCTCGAAAACTTTAGCTAGAAACCTCAGATATTAAATAATTCTTAAAATCCCGCGGACCGTCCGCCCTAAGAGCCTGGACTGTCCGCCCAACACCTAAAAACTGATTTTTCTAAAGATTTTCAACGAAACCCTTTTACCAAGAGAAATCGCCACTCATCTAAATGCAATGCACGCAATTTCTTGATCAAAGTGGCACTATGGAAAGTCAAGCCAATGAAATTGACCCCTCTTGATAGTACGACTATATATCCTATCAACCTGGTCATTTAGCATCCTCTAATCACCTTATGACTGGCAAAAATAAAATCCCTATCTTTTACCTTTGCCTTAGCTCTTTCCAACACATGCCATACAAGACTTCCTTGTTCATACCTCATGACCTCATCATTTCACCGGACCAACCTATTCTTATAACTCAAATAAAAATGTTAGTCCACAATGATTGTCATTAATTACCAAAACACGAATTAGGGGCCTAGATGCCATCAATCTCCGCCTTTTTGGTAATTGATGACAACCATTTAAAGGAGTGATATAAGAAAGGTTTTATGTTTTGGAATCGCTTACTCTTCTCAAATAAATCAATAAATGGATAGAGTGAATGTCTCCAAAACAAGAAAATAGGGAGAACTCCCCCTACATATGTGCATATAATTTTCATTTGATTTTTACACATATGCATAGATATAGCAATTTTGACGGAGTTTTCCCTACAAAATAGAGATCAAGGCAACAACCACATATATATATATATATCCAATGATATTAAGCAAGAGTTAGCCTCAAATCACTACAAGAACTAGAACAAGCCAAAAGATAAGGAACTTGAAATCACAAACATAGATCATCACATAAATATCCACAAGTTCTAGTTCTCAACCACATCACACACCATAAAGTCTCACAAATTATTACAAGTCAACCAAAGTTCATGCATGACTGAAATTAAACATGCAAGTGCAATGCAAGAGTTCCAAATGCATGCAAAGAGGTGAGCTCCCCCTAATGATCACACATCACTTCTCCAAATTTCTTCCCCTTTGGCATCAAATACCAAAAGGTCTAGTCATCCTAAGGCGGCGGCGGAGGAGGATAGAATGGCGGAGGGGACAAAACTGAGGTGGTCGAGCTGGAGCTGGGTAGTAGTGATAAAAATGATCTCTGAAATCTCCAAAGGCTGTGTTCAAGGCATTGACGTTGTTCTGAAGCTGAGTCTGTTGATCATATATCTGCTGGTACTGCTCTGAAGTGGACATCTGGGAGAATCTGTCATTCAAGGCATTGAGGTCATTTTGAGGGCCTGTTTGCATATCACTTAACCTTTGCATCATGGAGTCATGCATAGTGTTATAGAGACGATGACCAAAATTATCAAGACTAGTGTCAATTTGCTGCTGAAAACCCTGCTGCGGCCTCTTGAGTGCAAGGAATTTGTCGGAGGTGAATTGTGGCCGGAGAATCGAGCCGGCGACGGAGGTGTGCTCGTCCATGGCAATGGCGGCCAGCAGCGGCTCGGTGACTGTGCGCCAGGCGCGGAAAGGAGAAACGACCGGGGGCACCGCACCTCTATTAGCGTCCTGGGCTTGGTCAACACTCCAAGGCACTCTCGGCTCGATGAGCACGCCGCGGAGTAGTGCAATAGTGCGTGGCGACCGCGGGGTGGGCACGGGTGGCGACCCAGGGGTGCACTGGCACGTGTCGACGAATTTGGCGGAGGAGATAAGCACGAGGGTGCGACGACGGGTGAGGTGGGACCAGCTGACGGTGTTGACGGCGGGCACGGACGCCGGGACGGGGCCCACGACGCACAGCAGCGCACACACGGTAGCGCGCGTGTGATGCGCTTGGCGCGCCGCTCGGCACGAGAGCGCGCTCCAGATCGTCGGCCCTATTTTCATTTCGGTGCATGGCTGTTTGACCGGTCCAAACTCAAAAAGTTTGAACTAAACTTGAAAATCTCCAAATACAAAAGTTGGAGAACACATCACCTCCTACAACTTTCCCAAAGGGTGACCTATGGAATTCTTCATGGTTTAGCCGGAAAATCAACTCAAACTTCAGGATTTTCTCGGCTGGTCGACAGGGTGCTATGAACTTTGACTAGGTTTTTGGACCTTTTGCACTTGGAACTTCAAATGCCACCGTTTGGATGAAATGTGTTCCCAGAGATAACGAACAACTTTCTTATTGGCCGATTTTGAAGTGCTTATGCAAAATTTTGAGAAACCGTAAATTACTGCAGGGAAGTCTACGGTTCTAGGGGTAAAACTTGGGTTTCTGAGGGGTTTGACCCAAGATTGGGGGTTTGACCATGTAACCATGTTAGCGGACATGCTTAGTTCCACTAATTAAGATGGTTACTATTGCTCAAAAATCCGGGGTGTTACAATCCTTGTCGCTTGTCTGCTGGCCGTTGGCTCCCACGTTCTCCTTCTGCACGGGGACGCCAAATCGGGCCCCTCTTGTCGGTGTTTTAGACCGGCAACCTACTAAGGGGAGTACCCGAAGTAGATGAATGTGGCCTCGCCGAGATCGGTAACTCGAAGGAAGAGACACGTGGCACACAATTTAGACAGGTTTGGGCCGCGAGGTGCGTAATACCCTACGTCTTATATGCTGCGTAGCTCTGGATTGATTAGGCACGATTACAAGATGGTGTAATAGTGCGCCGTGGATTGGATGAGATGCCTAGAGAAAGGTCCCTGCCCCGCCTTATATAGTCCGAGAGGCAAGGTTACAAGTTGGAGTAGGGAGAGAGTACTAGTCGATTACGTCTAGGAGTCTTCCATACAGTGCAGGACATGTACAGCTTCCTAACCGAGTACTTCTCCTCCATAGTCCTTGTGCTCCACGCCATCAGGTGCCGTGTAGCGCAAGACGGGTAGTCCCAGGGGCCCACCGAGTAGTCAGTCTTGGTACCCACCGAGGTAGTGGGCCCAGGGAGGTCCATACGACAAGCCCTTCAAGTAGTCTTGATGGCCTTAACGAGTAGTCCTCAAGCGTCCCCGAGTACTACAAGTCAAAAGTCCTCAAGAGTAGTCGAAGCATCACGAGGCTAGAATGTACTCCAGCTGATGTTTGAGCAATCTTGAAGTCTTCTCGAGTAGTCCCAAGCGTCCTCGAGTGCTGCCTTCGAAGGTCTTCAAAAAATGCCTGTCTTGTCTTGAAGCCGAAGCTGATATGGAGGTGCGATTGCAAAATCGCACTCCATATGGAGTAGCCCCCGAGCCTTAGGTTGAGGCGCAGGCTCTGGCTGAGGGTATATCTGAAGTCTTGGCAAGAAAATCCCGAAAAATCCGGAGAGAAAAAACCAAAGGACATGTGGCACGGAGCCCCCGAGACTTGAGTCGAGTACTTCCTCTCGAATTGAAAGGTCATCTTGAAGAATGTGTCCTGAGATGCTCCTGAGTCTTGCTGCTTCCCAGGCAGTCGAGTAGAAGTAGCCGAGCCCCCGAGGTGAGGCGCGTCGACTAGTAGAATGCGATGAGTCACGCGCGGCCGTTGAGTCAGCCGAGCGCGGACTTATCTATCTAGCCGTTGGAGGGCCGGTTTGACTTATAAATAGAAGCCAAAACCCTTAGGGTTTTTTCACCCATCACTGTCGTAGCCATTTCGAATCGATCTGAGGCAGATCCACTTCCAGCGCACGCCGCCGCCGCTGTAGATCTAAGTGCGCCGCCACCCAAAGCTTCCAGAGTAGCCCCCGAGCGGATGCGCGTGAAGACGCCCTGTACTTGGAGAATGAAGCCTTCACCGTCCAAGTCTGCGAAGGTCGCCGGGAAGAAGAGAGGCCATGACGAGGCCACCGCGGCTGCCACTGGGGCAGTGCCGCCGATGTCTCCACCGCGGCCAAATCCAAGCCGCGAGTGGAAGAAGTAGAAGGTGAAGACCGAGGATCTGCTGGCCCTTCTCAACAGTGGATTTATCCGGGAGAAGGAAGTGGATATGTGGAGAGCCGCCGCCGGAGATCCTTACCCAATGGAGAAAGCTGAAGACGAGATCCCGATGTTCGCGCGCTTCGCGGAGCGCGGACTCGCGCTTCCGGCCAGCGATTTCTTCAAAGGCCTCCTTGGGTACTATGGAGTTGAGTACCTCAATCTCAACCCTAACAGCATTTTCCATGCCGCAGTCTTCGTGCATTTTTGTGAAGCGTTCTTGGGAATCAAGCCGCACTGGATCCTGTTCCGGAAATTCTTCCGGGTGAAGCCGCAGCCGAGCGCCAGCAATCCTCGAGTAGTAGGCGGAGCAGGCATCCAGATGAGAGAAGACGCCGCTGAGCAGTACCTGGCGTACAAGCTCATTGACTCCAACGCCGATTGGAAGGCGAGGTGGTTCTATGTCACGAACCACCATCCTGGCCTGCCGAAGCCGAGTGGAAGGCAGCCCAGGCATCGAAACTGGTGGAACACGGAGCCCACAATGCAGGAGGGGATCCAGCTCCCTGAACTCTTCGCACATCAAGGAGCTTAGAGAAGCCGGTCTGAGGGTCGAGCACGTGGCCTTCAGTTTCATGAAGCGGAGGGTACAGCCACTGATGGCCCGCGACACCCTGGGCTTCGAGTACACCGGCGACGACGACACGTCGCGGATGCCTGGAGGTGAAGTCGACGACGACGACATCGTGGAGAGGCTGACACGCATCTTCAAGGACATGCCGCCGTACACGGCGTGTCCCATCCAGGAGTACTCCGCCGCGCGCCCGCCTAAGGAGGTAAGTAGTCGTACCCCCTAGTCGAGTAGTCATTGCTTGTGAGTAGTCACGCGGATGTCTTGTGCCTTGCAGGACGACTTGAAGCGGTTCGTCGCCGAGCCACAGCCGCCCCCTCAGGGAATCGAGATCCCGAAGGAGGGGAAAGCCAAAGCCAAGGAGCGGCGAAAGGTCGGCGAAGGCGATGACACCGTCATCGTGGAAGACACGTCCGAGGACGACGACGTGACACTACAGAACTGCTTCTAGCTGCGGTCGAGGTTCAGCCGTTCCGGCTTGCCTCATGTACCCCTTGTACAAGATCCGCCGACTAGCCTGGAGGCTAGTCTGGCTGCGCCGCCACGGAAGCCGCGCAACCCCGCCCGCAAGCGAGTGGCAAAGAAGCTGAGGGTCTCAGAGACCACGCCTCAAGAGGTAAGATGTCTTGACTAGTGTAGTCGTGTACCCATCGTACGAGTACGCTTGCTGATGATTAATCTCCCTTGAATGCAGGCGGTGCCGCCGACGGAGCCCGTCGAGGAGGGCGAGGAGGGCGAGTGGGACATAGTGGGGGAGCTGACTGGGAGTCGTAGCCCAGCCCCCACTGTTGAAGAACTCCTAGCGCAGTTGGAGCGCCGCCCTCCTCGCTCCTCGGGGAGCACGCAGCCTCGCGTCGCCGCCGCTGAAGAAGTGATAGCCGCGGGAGCGCAGGAGAGCGTTACACCGGCTACTGCTGCTGGAGAAGCAACAGCCACAGAGGCGCAAGAGGAGGCACCCACCGAAGCTGGACTGGTAGATATTGCCAGCATCCTTGGAGCCCCGACCGTGACGATAGTCCCGGTCGAGCCTGTAAGTATTGAGCCTTCCCGAGTAGTACTTGGTGTAGTAGGCGAACTTGAATGACAACCAGCTTTGTGTACTTCTGCGAGAAATCAACGGACTTGTCCCGGGAGGGAGATGAGCCCTCCACGACGGTGACGGAGGAAGAAGTCGCGCCGCCCGCCGAGGAGTCTACCCCAGCCCCTCAGGCGGAGTCAGGAGTGCCAGCCGCTAGAGCTGCGTTGCCCGAGGCCAGCGTGGTCGAGGGTGAGTACTCTACTGAGGCTGTAATCTTCCCCATAGAGTAGTCGTAGTTGCTGATGGAGTTGATGTCCTCTTGCCAGGCGTCGAGGCCGAAGGGAGCGACATCCCTGCAGCGGTGCCTATGCAGAAGTCGACACCACAGGTGCCAGAAGTTGCTGAAGGAGCCCCCGAGCCGATGGAGGAGGTCGCCGAGGAAGCCGCCACAGCGACCGGAGGGGAGGAGGCCACCATGCCACCAGAGGTTTCTCTGGAGGTGGCTGTCCGCTCCCCGGAGATCCAGGATGCAGAGCCCATCCGCTTTGCGCCGATGACGGAAGCCCCCGCGAGTAGTCGTGGAGGGGTGGAGCTGCTCGCGGACGATCTGGTGGACCCGACAACGGTGGCCAGGCACCTGGAGGCAGTCCGCCAGGCCGAGCAGTGGATGAAGGTAAGTAGCCTTAGCTTCTGAGTAGTCAATCCTCTGTTGTTGAGTACTCGTTGACGTGTGTTGTCCGTGCGGCGACGTCGTGGAGAGGTCCCGCGAGAAGTCCAACATGCCGCAGGCTTTGGTGACACAGTGCTCCGGGCTGAGGCATTGGAGGATCAGCTTCTGAAGTCGCGGAAGCACGCGGCTGCCATGCAGTCCAAGCTCAACGCCGCCTTTGCTAAGTATCACAATGACATCCAAGAGCTGCAGGCAAAAGGCGACGACTTGGTGCGGAAGAACAAGAGCCTCCGCAACAAGAACAAAGGTACGCTGCTTGACTTGTTGGGTAGTTGAGGTCGAGAGGTAATCTGGCCCGTTGCGCTTTGCAGAGCTTGAGGGCCAAGTGGAGCAACTTGAAGTCCTCGCAGACGAGTATGAAGAACCTCTTCTACCGGGAGCAAGAGGCCCGCCGTGTACTCGAGCTCGACTACAAAGAACTTGCCTTTGAGTGCGAGAAGCACATGGAGCTTCGAATTGCTTCCCGACCGCGATCTCGTCAACCGCTACAAATCGTTGCGTGTTGAATGAAGACCGCGAGGCGCCGCGGCCCGCCGAAGGATCTTGAAGAAGTCGCGCTCGTCGATCGCAAGGCTCTTGGTGCCGCACCCGGTGGCCCCAAGATCGCTCCACCGGTGGATCACCTCGGGGAAGCCCCAAGCCGGCTGGCGGCTTATGTGAAGCACATGGCGAGGTCGATCCCGAAGGTGTCTTGGACTTCATGAAGTCCTACTTCCCGAAGGCGCCGGTGGAAGTAGTCGCTGGCGGGGTAGCCGCCAACTGCACCGATGCGGAGTACGCGGAGCTGCCGGGAGCGGATGGCTCCCATTGCGGAGCAAGTAGCCGATAAGCTCAATCTCCAGTAGCCCTGTAATAGTTAGCTCGTAGCCAAAGTTGTACAAAAACAATTGTAATGAATTGCTTAAGTATTAATGAAAGAAAAATTCCAGCAAAGAGTACTCATAGTCGCGATCTCAAAGTTGTCTTGTAGACTAGGCGTAGAACCGACAGAGCTGGTCGACGTTCCATGAGTTGTTGATGTCTTCGCCTTCAAGTGTCTGGAGGCGGTAGGAGCCCGGACCGGTCACCTTTGCAACTATGAAGGGACCTTCCCATGGGGAGCTGAGCTTATGTAGTCCTTCCGTGTTCTGGATACGATGGAGGACAAGATCACCAATGTTGAAGGAGCGTTCCTTGACGTTGCGATCGTGGTAGCGTCGGATACCCTCTAGGTACCTTGCTGACTGGACGAGGGCGGCCGCGGCCGAGCTTCTTTGAGGTCGTCGATGTCAACTCGTCCGTCGTCTTCTGAGACGCCTTCGTCGTAGTGCTCCACTGCTGGCGAGTTCCATATGATGTCGGCAGGGAGGATTGCTTCAGAGTCGTAGACCAAGAAGTAAGGGGATTGCCCCGTTGGCTTGGATGGCTGAGTCCGTAGCCCCCAGAGTGCGTTGGGTAGTTCCTTGATCCACTTGCCCCCTTTGGAGTTAGCAGCGTCATGTAGCCGCTTCTTGAGAGCGTCGAGCACCATCCCATTGGCGCGCTTGACTTGTCCGTTGGCCCGAGGATGGGCAACTGAGATGTATCGAACGTCGATCCTGCTGTTCTCGCAGTACTCCCAGAACTGGTGGTTGTTGAAGTTGGAGTCCAGATCTGTGATGATGTGGTGGGGTAGTCCGTAGTGATGTACGAGTTCATCCAGGAAGTCGAGTACTCTGTCAGCCTTGGGGCATGTGACCGGCTTGACCTCGATCCACTTGGTGAACTTGTCGATGGCCACCAATACTCTGTTGAAACCACCTGGCGCAGTTGGTAGTGGCCCAATCATTTCGAGCCCCCAGCAAGCAAAGGGCCAGGTTGGCGGTATGGTGACTAGCTTGTAGGCTGGGATGTGTTGTCGCTTGGCGAAGTGCGGCATCTTTGGCACCTTCCCGACGAGTTCTTCGGCATCGCCCGCAGCCGTGGGCCGCAGAAAGCTCGCCGGAAGGCCTTGCTGACCAGCGTGCGTGAGGACGCGTGGTTGCCGCAGACGCCCTTGTGGATCTCCTTCAAGATGTCCTTGCCTTCTTGCCGAGGGACGCACTTCATGAGTACTCCAGAAGATGCACCTCGATTGTAAAGCTTGTCTCCGACGAGGACGTAGGACTTGGCGCGGTGGATGAGCTGCTCGGCCGAGTTCTTGTCGGAGGGAACCTTCTGCTCGCTGAGGTAGTCGATGAAGGGTTGCCTCCAGTCCACGTCGATCATCATGACCTCCTGTCCAGCTGGTGGGTGAGCTGGGACAGTGGTCGGTGGCGCCGGCTCCGGGATGGATGGCGCGTGAAGCTCGTGAACGAAGACACCCGCTGGCACTTGAGCGCGGGTAGATCCAAGCTTCGAGAGGACGTCCGCTGCAATGTTGTTGTCGCGGATGATGTGGTGGAACTCGAGACCATAGAACTTGTTCTCGAGCTTGCGGACTTTTAAGCAGTAGGCGTCCATGTTCTCATTGTTGCGGTCCCAGGATTTGTTGACTTGGTTGATGACCACTGCGGAGTCGCCGTAGACTAGTAGCCGCTTCATGCCCAGTGAAGCCGCGAGGCGGAGCCCGTGTAGGAGAGCTTCGTACTCGGCTTCGTTGTTTGAGACCTTCCAGAAGATCAGCAGGACGTACTTGAGTTGTTCGCCCGTTGGAGAGATCAGCAGTACCACTACACCTGCGCCCTCGAGGTTGAGTGAGCCATCGAAGTACATCACCCAATGCTCTGGTCGCACGGTTGGAGTAGGCAACTGATTCTCCCGCCACTCTGCCATGAAGTTGACTAGCGCCTGCGACTTGATGGCTGTGCGTGGCTTGAAGTCGATGGTGAGGGCGCCGAGCTCGACTGCCCACTTGGAGATTCTTCCAGTAGCATCTTGGTTCCGCAGGATGTCACCGAGCGGGTAGTCGGTGACGACGGAGATCGAGTACTGCTGGAAGTAGTGTCGTAGCTTCCGCGAGGTAATGAGTACGCGTACGGAGCTTCCGCACGGGCGATAGCGTGCCTTGGACTCGATAGAACCTCGCCGACGAAGTAGACCGGGCGCCCGGACTGGGTAGGCGTGGCCGTCTTCCTGCCGCTCGACGACGATGTCAGTACTGACCACGTGAGTAGTCGCAGCAAGGTAGAGCAGTAGTTGCTTGCCCTTGTGAGGAGCCGTGAGGATCGGAGGCTTCGATAGGAAGTCCTTGAGCTGGTCAAGGGCTTGATCCGCCTCTGGAGTCCACACGAACTTCTCTTGATGCTTGAGTAGTTTGAAGAAGGGGAGCCCCCGTTCTCCGAGCCTCGACATAAATCTGTTCAATGCCGCCATGCACCCTGTCAGCTTCTGGACGTCTTTGATGCTCGTGGGAGCTTTCATGCTGGTGATGGCGGAGATCTTCTCGGGGTTGGCTTCGATGCCGCGTTGGCTGATGATGAAGCCGAGTAGTTTGCCCGAAGGTACGCCGAAGACGCACTTGTTCGGGTTGAGCTTCCAGCGGTACTCGCGCAGTGATGCGAAAGTCTTTTCAAGGTCGTTGATGAGGGTACTGGAGTCTCTGGTCTTGACGACCATGTCATCCATGTAGGCTTCGACGTTCTTGTTGAGTTGCCTCTTGAAGCAGGCCTGGATACCTCGTTGGTAGGTGGCGCCGGCGTTCTTCAACCCGAAGGGCATGGTCATGTAGTAGTACGCACCAAACGGGGTGATGAACGCGGTCTTCTCCTGGTCTTCTTCCTTGATCGCGATTTGGTGGTACCTGGAGTAGCAGTCGAGGAAGCAGAGCAGGTCGCAGCCCGCCGTGGAGTCGATGACTTGATCAATCCGCGGCAATCCGAAGGGGTCCTTGGGGCAGTGCTTGTCGAGGTCGGTGTAGTCGACGCACATCCTCCACTCGTTCGAGTTCTTTTTGCGGATGAGGACAGGGTTGGCGAGCCACTCAGGATGGAACAATTCTCTGATGAAGCCGGCCGCAAGTAGTTTGGCGAGTTCCTTCTTGATGGCGTCCTGTCTGTCGTCGGCAAAGAGTCAGAGGTGTTGTCGCTTGGGGGTGGCCTTAGGATCGACGTTAAGGCAGTGCTCAATCAGCTCCCTGAGCACTCCTGGCATGTCCACTGGCTTCCACGCGAAGATGTCGCGGTTAGCCCGAAGGAAGCTGATGAGCGCGTCTTCCTATTTGGGGTCGAGGCCAGCCCCGATGGTGGTGGTCTTGCTGGGGTTGCCTGTTCCGAGGTCGATCGTCTTGACGAGTACCTCCTCAGATGGATGAGGCTTGTTGGCGGCGTCGGACTTCTCCGGGATGTCGAGTTCACTTGTAGCAAGCTTCTTCGACGCAGCGTAGACCTCCATCATCGCGTTGGGTACTTGATTCGTAGAAGCGATCTCCACGGCTTCTGTGTTGCAGTCGTGGGAGATCTTCAAGTCCCCTTGAAGAGAGAGTACACCCGCTGGGCTTGGCATCTTGAGTACCAAGTAGGTGTAGTGGGGCACCGCCATGAACTTGGCGATGGCCGGTCTGCCGAGGATGGCGTGGTGGGAAGTCTCGAAGTCCGCGACCTCGAACTTGATGTACTCGGTACGGTAGTTGTCCCGAGATTCCCTGAAGGTAACTGGCAGGACCACTGAGCCCAGTGGAATAGCCGCGTTGCTGGGGACGATGCCGTAGAAGGGCGTGTTGCTCTTGGTGAGCATGTGGGTGATGTTGAGCTTCATCTTCTCCAAGGTCTTGGTGAAAAGGACGTTGAGCCCGCTTCCACTGTCGATAAGCACCTTGTTGAGTTTGGAGCCCGGGACCACCGGCTTCAGGACGAGGGGGAACCGTCCTGGTTCGGAGAAGCTGGTCCATTGATCCGCGCGGGAGAAGGTGATGGGTACCTCCGACCACCTGAGAGGGGTCGGGACCGCTGGCTCGATAGACATGACTTCACGACGGGTAGCCTTCTCCTCCCTCCTGCTGGGCAGTCCGCCGAAGAGGACGTTGACGGTCTTGTCAGGCTCCTGGAAGTCGTTGTTGTCGTCGTCCTTCTTCTTGCCCTTTTTGTCGTGAGGGTGCGGTGGCTCTGGCGTATCCTTGAGTGCATGCCTGAGTTGGTAGCACTGCTCGGTGGTGTGGTTGCCGTTTAGATGCCACAGCCACCTCTCCTTCAGCAGGTCCTTGAAGCCGCCGGAGTTCTTCTTCGAGTTCTCCTTCGCAGGGCGCTGGATAGCCGCGACAGTGTTGTCTGGCTTGCGTTTGCGGTTGGGACCCGAGTAGTAGTTGTTGTTGTTGTTGCCACCACCTTGGTTCGCGTTGTTGCCGCTGCCGCCGCCCTGGTTCTGCTTGTTCTTGCCACTGATGGCGTCGTACTTGGCGTTGGCCTTGTCTTCTTCATCCGCCCAAGACGTGATCATGTCCTTGAGGTGGGGGATGGACCTGGGGCGGCGACGACCGAAGTCTTCGAAGGTGCGGCGGTGGTAGAGACCGTCTTGGAAGAGGTCGATGACCTCCTTGTCGGTGACGTCGACGACGGTAGCGCGCTTGTCGAAGAAGCGGCGCATGTACTTGCGGAGGGTCTCGCCTTGTTCCTCGCTTAACCATGGCAGGTCCATGCGAGTACCCGATCGGCCCATGGCGCCGCGCGAAGTTGCCGGTGAACTGCTCCTTCAGCTGGTCCCACTTGTCGATCGAGTGCTTGTCCAGCGACTCAAGCCATGTGAGTGGGGCTTGGTCCAGGCAGAAGGGGAAGTAGAGACACTTGGTGTCGTTGTTGCCGCCAACATTCTCGATGGAGAGGGCATAGCATCTGAGCCACTGGATGGGGTCCTGCTTCGCGTCGTACTTTGTGATCTCCAAAGGCTTGAACTTGTCAGGGAGGAGCAAGTTGCGAAGTCGAGGTGAGAAGGCGGGGAAGCCGTCGCCGTCACCTGCGGTGGTCGACTTCTTCCGCCGCAGCTCCTCAATCTTCTGGCGAGCGTCGTAGCCACCCTATGAGGCGCCAGAGGCGTGGCTGTTCGCATGGCCTCGGCCGCCACGACTGCCGCCGCCACCGGCCCTTCTGTTGGCTCCATGGTTGGAGCTTCCGCCGGCCGCCGCCACCGCCGTCGGGCTCGTGGCCGCCGCCGCCGGCCGGAGCGAGGTGGGGGACGACCTCGTGGTTCTTTGTTGTCATGCCGTGGAGGTCCGCCGGCGTTGGAGCGATGACGGTTCGGCTCGGGCCGGGAGCTCAGCTCGAGTACGGTTGGGACCGTTGTTGGCGCTGCGACTTGTGGCTTCGTTGTCGCGGTGCCTGGCTGGAGGAGGTTGGCTGACTCTGTTGTCGACCCGCATGAAGTAGCCGTCTTCAGCGAGCTTGGCGATGACCTCTCCAGCGCATATGCCCTGAGCCGGCGTGCGATCGCTGTGATCGACATAAGGCATTGCTCAGGGGTAGTGTGTACTCTGCTCTCGACCGCCTCGAGAGCTTCCGCAAGGTTGCGGACGGGGAAGTTGTCGCGGAGGCGTCGGCGACGTTCGCTGCACTTCCGGTTGCGCTCACGTCGAGCGTCTCTATCTGCAGGTTTATCGTTTGGTGGAGCATCAGCAGAGAGCTCGTCGAAGGAGATGTCTTCCAGGTATCTGTCTTGGGCCGTCCCTGAAGGCCCTGGGGCGTCACCAGCAGCCATGAAGACTTGGCGATCGGGGGTGCCAAGGCTGGACTCAGAAGGTGCCACCTCAGTTGGTGTGCTCGAGTCAGCCCGGGCTAGTGGTGTTCCCTCCTGGAACGGTAGCGAGTCGATGTAGGCGACGTAGCGTGAGTCTCCACTTATCGAGTCGGCGGGCTTGCGGTCCGGCCGCAGACGAATCTCCCGGCCGGTGTGGATGTTATAACCAGCCCAGAGGCCGGCCCCGACAAGGGATGCTCAGTGGAGTTGTCCTCGGACTCGGGTTCCTCAGGGTCCGACCCGAAGTCGAACTCGTATGCGGGGTTCGAGTAGAACTCGGAGAGAGGGTTGGAGTCGAAGCGTGGCCGGGGGCAGTGTCGGAGACCGAGTTGTACTCGGGTACGGGCTCCTTGCCGGCCCGACGCGAAGAGGGAGCCTCTGAGCGGGCCCGGCTGAGGATGCGGGGACCGCGCGCGGAGCGCTCACAGGGTGAGGGGACCGCCTGCGATGGCTGAGGAGCCGGCTCGCATGCGATGGCCCATGGAGACGTCGAGTTTGAGTTGGAAGCGGACTCGAGCTCGAAGTTAGCGTGGTGGTTGAAGTGCGAAATTTCGCCGAACTTGCCGGCGAGTTCGTCTGTGACGACTTCTGGAAGCGTCACAAAGCCGGACTTCGGGTTGGGTGACATGGTGAGGCGGCGCTGGAAAGAGCCCGTGCCGTCTGCAGTGCAGACCCAGGCGCCGAACACGAAGGTGTCGCCGCGGTTGTAGGCGATGGTTGGCTTGAAGTAGACTGGAGCCGTCGAGTTCGCCATGTGATCTCGGGCGAGATCCCCTACCTGGCGCGCCAGCTGTCGGTGTTTTAGACCGGCAACCCACTAAGGGGAGTACCCGAAGTAGATGAATGTGGCCTCGCCGAAATCGGTAACTCGAAGGAAGAGACACGTGGCACACAATTTAGACAGGTTCGGGCCGCGAGGTGCGTAATACCCTACGTCCTGTATGCTGCGTAGCTCTGGATTGATTGGGCACGATTACAAGATGGTGTACTAGTGCGCCGTGGATTGGATGAGATGCCTAGAGAAAGGTCCCTGCCCCGCCTTATATAGTCCGGGAGGCAAGGTTACAAGTCGGAGTAGGGAGAGAGTACTAGTCGAGTACGTCTAGGAGTCTTCCATACAGTGCAGGACATGTACAGCTTCCTAACCGAGTACTTCTCCTCCATAGTCCTTGTGCTCCACGCCATCAGGTGCCGTGTAGCGCAAGCCGGGTAGTCTCAGGGGCCCACCGAGTAGTCGGTCCTGGTACCCACCAAGGTAGTGGGCCCAGGGAGGTCCATACGACACCGTTGTCGTCCCTGGAGATGGCCGGACCGGTCAGAGAGGGGAGCCTCATCCCTACTCTGCTCGCCGGGGATCTTCCGCCGCCCCTTCTGCTGGTCCTGCTGCTAGCACCCCCTGCTCAAGAGGAGAGAGAGGCAGAGAGCGGGTCGGATCTGCGTGGACGGCCGCGCACCGTTGTTGCAGCCAGCCCCCATGCCAGGGAGGTCGTCGCCGTCTCTGTCTTCACGTCCTCGTCATCGGTCGTGTGGGGGCAACAACGGATCTGTAGGGGCCACGGGCCTGCACCATCGCGTGCCTCGCCTTCGCAGGGGTCGGTAGCCTGCGTTGACGCGCGCCTCTGCGGAGCAGACGGGGAGAGGAGGAGGTCGCCGTGCTGGGAAGAGAGGATGAGGTCGTTGTGCTGGGAAGAGAGGAGGAGGTCACCGTGCTGCGAGGTGGTCGGGGAGATGCAGGAGGCGGCGGGCGAGGTGGAGCAGAGAGGATACGACGGTTGGAAGATTGAGATGAGGGAGAGGAGAGAGAATCCCTTAGTATGAGTGTGGGAAGGGTGGGATGTGCAAAATGAGGATGAAGGTGAGGGAGTTGCTGGAGGCAATACAGTAGTATTTGGTCCCTCATTTTGGAGGTTAGGGATGGGATGAGAGTCTTTTACCTGTATGCCATTAAAAAGTTTCTCCGAACCTGTGTGCCACTAAAAAGTTCGCTCGCACCTATGTGCCATCTACCTAAATTTTTTTACCTCCACGCCATTCCGTCGGCATTCCGCCTGGTTTTCACCGTTAACTACATCAGACATGTGGGCCCTATTAGTGAAAATGTCTAGATGCCTCTGACTCCTCTCCTAATCTTCTGTGCTCTCCGTTCCGTGCTCCATGCTCTGCTCTTTGTTCTTGTTGGAAATATGCCCTAGAGCCAACAGGATTTGATCCACTAGTGGACTTAGATGGATTTGATCCATTATGGTGTAAAAGTCCTAATGGGCCACAAATGTTGTAAAGCCCATTAGTATTGGAAGGGGTACACCATCTATTAGTCCCGTATTGCTAATGGACGATGGTGTGGGGGGTTTTCCTCCCAATAAATATGGACCACACCCCTCCTGAAAAGACACAACTTTCTCAAGTAGCAGCCGCGCTGCCAACGCTCTCTCCTCGTCGCACTCGCGGACCTAGCAGTCCGGCGTGCATCGCTTCCTTCCCCGTACGTGTGGATACCTTGGAGGTGCTGCATCTGGAGCACTTTGATCGGACGAGCCGCACGTGCAAGTCAAGAAGGACGTGAGCAACTGCACTGCCTGCTACCCTCGACGCGTTCGTCTACATCGAGACGGTTCCGCTGCATCTGCGCGTCTAGTGGTAATCCCGTGATCTCTGACAGCAGCAGTTCCTGTTTTGCGGGAAAAATTTTGTTTTGCGCTAGCGTAGCCACCCCGTTTCCCTTCAGTGGTACCAGGGCCGTAGCTGCTAAGTTTTAGATTCGGGATGTGTGCATATAGAGATATGCAAATGTAGATCAAAGTTTTGATCGGCTTCGTGTTCTTGACGTGATGGTCGTGTAACGAATTACTCCTATCGGTCGGAATTCCGCCATCGGAGTTAAGTGATACACGTAAACCCAGTCACAACGAGAAGAAGATCAATTGGATTGGTCGAATCGAAGCTAGGTCAAGTGCCAGGCGCATGGGATGCGTGGCGGTGGCAGATTGGATCTCTACCGGCCCGGGAAAAACCAGAAAATATACAGTTCGGTAAAACAGTCATAACTTTTCGTGGTTAACTCGGATGAAGACGTTTTCTATACGAAAATTGATTTACAGAAAATTTTACACATGTGATAAACCAGCTTTGCTGGTCGCGGCGAAATTAGTTTTGCGAAATTCGGCTTGCAAGATGGGTTTTCGGGCGTTTTAAGTTTGGACGTCGGAATTGCGATAATCTGTTTTGCAGGTTTTGTGATCGGTATGGCCTATATGTGTATGTGATGCATGTGTGTAATTTATTCGTGACCTGCGTGTCACGTGTACGGCAATACGGCTAGAGCCATGTGTATTGTCAAAATTAATGTAACGGTCTGCGTACCAATTTGTGATGATCTAATACGCGATTATGTAACTTTCATTACTAGCACGCGCTAGATAGTTCTTGGAGGACTCATCACATGGAGGATGGCACACACAGATCATGGAGATGGAGATCAACATGATGTACAGGTCAATGGAGATGGAGATCACCATGTGACAATAGGCCATACCGTGTTACAACTGTGTGAATGTCGTTCTTATACTTTTACATGCGATAATGTTGTTTTCTTGCGTGTGATGTTACGAGTAGAACGATCCCTTTTGAATTTTAAGTTAACATGCCCTCCCAACACTTGCCACCGTCCCATGTCTTGTACAATTAGTGGTGGGTCTATGAAATTAGGGTGCCACTAGTTTTCCTTGACTAGATGGGTTTGTATCGGATACTTACACGCATAAGTGTTGGTTTACTTATCAAAGTCAACTTAACGGTTAAGGATTTTGGGGCATAAAGGTTGGGATCCTAGACATAGAGATGTCACCCAACAACAGAAGTCATATGTGATATGATTAGCAAAGAGTTGCTTACCGATCTACCTTGTTTACTAGCGGTGACGCAAAAGCTCACTAGTAAACTTGTTAGTTGTGGATTCCCGAATCACTAAGTATCAATGTGGGGATATTGATTTTAGTGGGAGTAAATTCTTTTATTTTACTCTGTCATGGATATATTGTCTTAGTGTTTTGCATTTATTATTCTGTTGTAGATTAAAGGCACCTAGCAACACCACATCGTTTACCTTGCATTCGGTCCTTGAGAAGGACAAGTTGATCGGAACAAACTTTACGAATTGGATTCGTAATCCGAGAATTGTTCTCGTAGCCGAGAAAAGGGAAGGAGTTCTAGGCACCCCCTTACCAATAGATGATAACGTTAAGAAAAGCACGGGCAGTAGTCATGTGATGGCGATCCAAAACAAGCCGATCTTTAAAAGGAAGGGCAATTCTTGGAAGAAGAAAGGTAAGGCCAAGGATAAGATCCCAATGCCAAACCAGGCGCCCAAGGCTAGTCCAAATGCCAAGGCCGAATATTTTCATTGTAAGAAAATCGGTCACCGGAAAAGAAATTGTAAGATGTACTTAGCTTCTATGAAAAGCAAGGGAAGTAAGGGTACTTCCACTTTAGGTACACTTAATGTTTATGTTACAGATATTTTCCTCGCTGATTCTTATACTAATTCTTGGGTATTTGATACCGGATCGGTTGCTCATATTTGCAACTCGATGCAAGGAATGATAAGAAGTAGAAGTGTGGAACGAGGAGAAGTTGATTTCCGCGTAGGCAATAATGCAAGAGTTGCTGCATTGAGCGTCGGAACAATGCAACTCCACCTCCCGTCAGGATTTATTATGGAGTTGAATAATTGTTATTTTGTTCCTAGTTTGAGTCAAAACATTTTATCCCCTTCATGTTTGATGAAGGATGGTTATTCATTTGCGAGTGAAAACAATGGTTGTGTGATCTCTAAGGATAATATGTTTGTGGCTTGTGCATCCATTGTGAAAGGCTTATTTGTTTTAAATCTTGATGATTCACCTATCTGTAACATAAGTGCTAAAAGGTCTCGACCTAATAAGTCCTACCTACATATGGCATTGTCGTTTGGGTCACATCAGTGAAAAGCGCATGAAGAAGCTCCATAACGATGGACTTTTAACTTCGTTTGATTTTGAATCCTACGAGACATGTGAAGCTTGTTTGCTAGGCAAGATGACCAAGATTCCTTTCTCAGGTTTTCCTGAGAGAGCCTCAGACTTACTGGAACTCATACATACGGATGTGTGTGGACCAATGAGTATGACAGCTAGAGGTGGATACCAATACTTCATAACGTTCACTGATGATTTAAGTAGATATGATTATTTCTATTCAATGAAGCACAAGTCTGAAACTTTTGAAAAGTTCAAAGAATTTCAGAGTGAAGTAGAAAATCAACGTGGCAAGAAAATCAAGACCTTGCGTTCTGATCGTGGAGGTGAGTATTTGAGCCATGAGTTTAGCAATCATCTAAAGAGTTGCGGAATTGTTCCACAACTTACGCCACCTGGAACACCTCAAAGAAACGGTGTATCCGAGCGACGTAATCGAACCTTGTTGGACATGGTCCGATCAATGATGAGCCAGTCGGACCTACCATTGTCATTTTAGGGTTATGCTCTAGAAACCGCAGCTTTCACTTTAAATAGGGTACCTTCTAAGTCCGTAGTTAAGATACCATATGAGATGTGGACTGGTAAGACTCCCGCTTGTCTTTTCGAAAATTTGGGGTTGTAAGGTTTATGTGAAGAAACTTCAATCGGATAAATTAACACCTAAATCGGACAAGTGCATATTCGTGGGATATCCAAAGGAAACCTTGGGATATTATTTCTACAACCGGTCGAAGGCAAAGTGTTTGTCGCTCGGAACGGCGTTTTCTTAGAGAAAGAGTTTCTTAAAAGAGAAAAATGTAGACAGAAGGTGTATCTTGAAGAAGTTCAAGATGAGCCGGTTGGGCAAGATTTCACAATTGATGCTAATGTAGCTGAACGAGTTGAGATGCCCATGGCAAAAGAAGCACCACCACAACCACGAAGGTTTGAAAGGGCACGTCGCGCAACTGATAAGCTCAATCTCATGATCGCGGGAGAGTGCGACATATTGTTGTTAGACAATGATGAACCTATGACATATGCGGAAGCAATGATGGACCCAGATTCCGAGAAATGGCAAAGTGCCATGAGATCCGAAATAGATTCCATGGATAACAATCAAGTTTGGAACTTGGTTGACCCGCCGTATGGTGTTAAACCCATAGAGTGCAAATGGATCTATGAGAAGAAGATGGACATGGATGGAAATGTTCACATCCATAAAGCTCGACTTGTTGCAAAAGGTTTTCGACAAGTTCAAGGAGTTGACTACGACGAGACATTCTCACCCGTAGCGATGCTTAAATCTATTCGGATCATTCTAGCTATAGCTGCATATTTCGATTATGAGATATGGCAGATGGATGTCAAAACAACTTTCCTAAATGGAAATCGACCGAGGATGTGTATATGACACAACCTTGAAGGATTTGTTGATCCAACCAATGCCGGGAAGGTGTGAAACTTCAAAAATCCATTTATGGATTGAAGCAAGCATCTCGGAGTTGGAACCTTCGCTTTGATGAGGTGGTAAAAGGGTTTGGCTTCATTCAGAGTGAAGAAGAGCCTTGTGTTTACAAGAAGGCAAGTGGGAGCTCTGTAGTATTTCTAATCTTATATGTGGATGACATATTACTGATTGGAAATGACATTCCTATGCTTGAGGCCGCTAAGACCTCGTTAGAAAATAGTTTTTCAATGAAGGACTTGGGTGAGGCGGCATACATTTTGGGCATCAAAATCTATAGAGATAGATCAAAAAGGCTTATAGGATTAAGCCAAGACACTTACATTGATAAAGTGTTGAAAAGGTTCAACATGGAAGAGGCAAAGAAAGGGTTCTTGCCTATGTCACATGGCATACATCTTAGCAAGACTCAGTGTCCTTCGACAACTGATGAGCGGGAACGCATGAGTAGAATACCGTATGCTTCGGCCATCGGATCTATTATGTATGCAATGATATGTACACGTCCAGATATTTCATATGCACACAGTATTACAAGCAGATACCAATCTGATCCAGGTGAGGGTCACTGGACAGCGGTTAAAAATGTTTTTAAGTACTTAAGAAGGACTAAAGGCATGTTCCTAGTCTATGGAGGTGAGGAGGAGCTCGTTGTAATGGGTTACACCGATGCTAGTTTCCAAACTGACCAAGACGATTCAAAGTCGCAATCAGGATACGTATTTACGATAAATGGTGGAACTGTGAGCTGGAAGAGTTCTAAGTAGGAGACAGTGGCTGATTCTACAACAGAAGCCGAGTACATCGCGGCTTCGGAAGCTGCAAAGGAGAGTGTTTGGATAAGGAAGTTCCTTTCTGAACTTGGTGTGTTTCCGAGTGTCTCTAGCCCATTGGATCTTTATTGTGACAACAATGGGGCTATTGCGCAAGCAAAGGAGCCAAGGAACCACCAAAAGAATAAACATGTACTTGCGGAAATTTCATCCGATACGAGAGATCGTTAGACGAGGTGATATCAAGATATGCAAAGTACACACGGATTTGAATGTTGCGGATCCTTTGACAAAACCCCTTACACAACCCCTAAGCATGAGGCGCACATGAGAGCTATGGGTATTAGATATATTCTAGATTAGCTCAAGTGCAAGTGGAAGAATGTTAGAAATATGTCCTATAAGGAATTATAGAGATGATTATATTTCATTATATCCATGTCACTTGGTTCTTTTATTGAATATCCATGAAAGGCGACTTGTATTTGATTGGCAATTATGTGAATTGTTTGTGAAACTCTTTTACTTGTATGGTTATTCAAAAGTTGTCCCTAGTATGAGTTAATGACTAGCACATGAATTAGTTGATGACTATGTTTCACAAGTCATGAACATGGAGATGTATAACTAATAATGTGGGCACATGTATGACATGGGGCCGGACCGACCCAATTTGAGACCTTGTTCTCTGTTTACACAACGTATACGCTATGTCCTTAGACTTGAGATTGTCGCATGTACTCAAGATGTGAATTGACCTACTTAGGGGCCATCAACCGCTACTCCGTAACTCGGGTAGTCATAAAGATGACTTTCGGGTTTGTCGGGAAGCATCTTTGTGAGGCATGGTCAATCAAGATAGAATTTGCCCCTCTACTTGAGAGAGATATCTCTTGGCCCCTCGAGTGATCGGATCAAGAAATGCATGGCCGTGTTTGGGTTAAGGGTTAACCCCCTTTTGATGATCCGAATCACGGTGTCGAGAAAGAGAGGTCGGCTTGGAGCTAGACCAAATATCGTGAGGCAAAGGGAATAGCATGTATGAATTGTTGTGATGGTTTGTCTGATAAGATCTTTACGTATGCATAGGAGTTGACACGTTTTGCTAGAGGCCGCTATCAACTATTGATCGAGTAATGTACTCGGGTCAAGCCTATGTGTATGTGAACCTATAGGGTCACACACTTAAGGGGTTGGAAGCTGAATGAGGATGAATATACTTGCATAGTTGACTCTAGTGCAAGTGGGAGACTGTTGGAAATATGCCCTAGAGCCAACAGGATTTGATCCACTAGTGGACTTAGATGGATTTGATCCATTATGGTGTAAAAGTCCTAATTGGCCACAAATGTTGTAAAGCCCATTAGTATTGGAAGGGGTACACCATCTATTAGTCCCGTATTGCTAATGGACGATGGTGTGGGGGGTTTTCTGTCGGTGTTTTAGACCGGCAACCTACTACGGGGAGTACCCGAAGTAGATGATTGTGACTCGCCGAGATCGGTAACTCGAAGGAAGAGACACGTGGCAAACAATTTAGACAGGTTCGGGCCGCGAGGTGCGTAATACCCTACGTCCTGTATGCTGCGTAGCTCTGGATTGATAGGGCACGATTACAAGATGGTGCAATGGTGCGCCGTGAGTTGTATGAGAGGAGATTGGATGAGGGGATCGGTCCTTGCCTCGCCTTATATAGTCCGGGAGGCAGGGTTACAAGTCGGAGTAGGGAGAGAGTACTAGTCGAGTACGTCTAGGAGTCCTCTATACAGTGCGGAACATGTACAGCTCCCTAACCGAGTACTACTCCCGTGCAGTCCTTGTGCTCCACGCCTTCAGGTGCTGTGTAGCGCAAGCCGAGTAGTCCCAGGGGCCCACCGAGTAGTCGGTCCTGGTACCCACCGAGGTAGTGGGCCCAGGGAGGTCCATACGACAAGCCCCCGAGTACTTTGTAGTCGAGAAGGATAGCTTCAAGTAGTCTTGACGGCCCTAACAAGCAGTCCTCAAGCGTCCCCAAGCGCTGCAAGTCAAGGTCCTCAAGAGTAGTCGAAGCATCCCGAGGCCGGAATGTACTCCGCTCGATGTTTGAGCAATCTTGAAGTCTTCTCGAGTAGTCCCAAGCGTCCTCGAAAACTCGCCTTCGAAGGTCTTCAAAAACTCGCTCGTCTTGTCTTGAAGCCGAGTCGTTATGGAGGTGCGACTTGCAAAACCGCACTCCACATGAAGTAGCCCCCGAGCCTCGAGCCGCGGGCTCGGGCCGAGGGTCCATCCGAAGTTTTGGCAAGAAAATCCCGAAAAATCCGAGAGAAAAAACCGAAGGACACGTGGCACGGAGCCCCCGAGCCTTGAGTCGAGTACTTCCTCTCGAATTGAAGGGTCTTCTTGGAGAATGTGTCCTGAGATGCTCTTGAGACTAGCCGCTTCCCAGGTAGTCGAGTAGAAGTAGCCGAGCCCCCGAGGTGAGGCGCGTCGACTAGTAGAATACGAAGAGTCACGCGCAGCCGCTGAGTCAGCCGCGCGTGGACTTATCCAGCCGCCCGTTACGGAGCCGTTTTGGCTTATAAATAAGAGCCAAAACCCTTAGGGTTTTTCACCCATTCGAGCCGCAGTGATTCCACTTGAATCTTGAAGCAAATCCACTCCAGCGCCTGCTGCCGCCGTAGTAGATCCGAGCGCGCCGCCACCCGAGGCCTGTAGGGTAGCCCCCGAGCGGATGCGAGTGAAGACACCTTGTACTTGGAGGATGAAGCCGTCGCCGTCCAAGGCGTCCAAGGCGGCCGGGAAGAAAAGGAGCCGTGCAGAGGCGGTCGTGGCCGCCACCGGAGCGGCGCCGCCCATGTCTCCACCGCGCGCTGATCCAAGCCGCGAGTGGAAGAAATCGAAGGTCAAGACGGAGGACCTGCTGACCATGTTGAACAGCGGGTTCATCAGGGAAAAGGAAGTCGACATGTGGAGATCCGCCGCAGGAGATCCTTATCCGATGGAGAAGGCCGAAGACGAGATCCCGATGTTCTCGCGCTTCGTGGAGCGCGGCCTTGCGCTCCCAACAGAAGCGACTTCTTCAAGGGGCCGCTCGGGTACTACGACATCGAGTACCTCAACCTCGAACCCCAACGGCATCTTCCACATGTCGGTCTTCGTCCACTTCTCGCGAGGCCTTCCTCGGAATCAAGCCGCACCGGGTGCTCTTCCGAAGTTCTTCCGCGTCAAGCCGCGCCCCGGCGCCTCCAACCCCGCAGTAGTCGGAGGGGCCGGAATCCGGGCCGAGGGAGGACGCCGCGGAGCGACTCGGCGTACAAGCTCGTGGACTCCAACACGGACTGGAAGACGAGATGGTTCTACATCACGAACCACCATCCTGGACTACCGAAGCCGAGCGGACGGCAACCCAGGCACCGCGACTGGTGGAACACGGAGCCCACCATGCAAGAAGGAATCCAGCTCCCTGAGCTGCTAGCACGCATCAAGGTGCTAAGGGAGGCGGGACTGAGGGCCGAGCATGTGGCCTTCAGTTTCATGAAGCGTAGGGTCCAGCCGCTGATGGCGCGGGATACCCTGGGCTTCGAGTACACCGGTGACGACGACACGTCGCGGATGCCGGGGGGCGAGCTGGACGACAACGACATCGTCGAGAGGTTGACGAGGATTTTCAAGGACATGCCGCCGTACACGGCGTGTCCGGTCGAGGAGTACTCCGCCGCGCGTCCGCCCAAGGAGGTGAGTAGTCGTACTCTCCTCGTCGAGTAGTGAGTACTCGTAGTAGAGTTGCTGACGTTTTGTGTCTTGTGCAGGATGATGTGAAGCGGTTCGTCTCCGAGCCGCAGCCGCCACCGAGCGGGATTGAGATCCCGGTGGAGGGGAAGGTGAAGGAGCGCCGCGAAGTCGGTGAAGGCGACGATACCGTCATCGTGGAGGATACCTCCGATGACGACGACGAAGACGAAGAGACTCTTCAGGACCGCTTCCAGCTGCGGTCGAGGTTTAGCCGCCCGGGCTTGCCTCACGTGCCGCTGGTTCAAGACCCTCCGGCTAGCCTGGAGGCTAGCCTTGCCGCACCGCCACGGAAGCCGCGCAACCCCGCCAGGAAGAGGGTAACAAAGAAGCTAAAGGTCTCGGAGACCACGCCTCAGGAGGTAAGTCGTCTTGAGCGGAGTAGTCGAGTACCCATTGTTTCGAGTACATTGCTGACGAGTAGCCTTCCTTGTGTGCAGGAGGTGCCGTCGTCGGAGCCCGTTGAGGAGGGCGACGAGGGCGTGTGGGACCCGGTGGGGGAACCGGCTGGAAGCCGTAGTCCAGCCCCCACCGTTGAAGAACTCCTGGCGCAGCTGGAGCGCCAGCCCCCTGCTCCGGAAGAGAGCAGAGTACCCGTGGCCGCCGCCGTTGAAGAGGTGGTGGCTTCGGGAGCGCAGGAGACGTCTGCGCCAGCCGCCGGCGCCAGGGAGGAGGCAGTAGCCGCAGAGGCGGAGGAAGAGACGCCCGCCGAGGGTGGACTGGTGGATATCGCCAGCATCCTCGGTGCTCTGGCCGTGACCATCGTCCGGTCGAACTTGTAAGTACCATATCCTCGCGAGTAGTACTAAATGTAGTAGTCGATGTTTGCCTGACGACCCTTTGTGAATACTTCTGCAGAAAATCCACAGATCTGAGCTGGGATGGGGACGAGCCCTCATCAGCGGTGGCGGAAGAAGTCGCGCCGCCCGTCGAGGAGGTCGCTCCCGATGCCCAAGCCGCGACCGAGCCCCCGGCCACCGAAGGGCCGGCCGCCGGAGGCGGTCGTAGTCGAGGGTGAGTACCCTTCGAAGCTACAAAGCTCCCGGGATGAGTAGTCGTAGGCATTAATGCATGTCGTTTGTTGGTAGGCGGCGCCGGCAGAGGGTGACATCCCCGCGGGGGTGCCCATGCGAGGAGTTGACACCGAGAGGCCCCGCAGGCCGCGGAGGGAGCCCCCGAGCCCGTAGCGGAGGTCATCGAGAAGCTCTGCGGGGGAGAGGCGGTCACCACGTTGCCGCAGATTGCTCGGGAGGTGGCTATCCGCTCCCCTGAGATCCAAGACGCGGAGCCTATCCGCTCGCCGCCGATGACGGAGGCTACGTCGAGTAGCCGCGGCGGGATAGAACTTCTGGCCGACGATCTCGTCGAGCCGGCAACGGTGGCCCAGCACCTGGAGGCGATCCGGCGAGCCGAACAATGGATGAAGGTACGTAGCCGTAGCCTCCCGAGTAGTCAATCCTTTGCCGTTGAGTACTCTTCTTGACTTGAGCTTGTCTTGTGCAGGACGTCGCGTAGCAATCCCGCGAGAAGTCGAACCTGCTGCAAGGTTACGGCAACACCGTGCTCCGAGCCGAGGCCCTGGAGGAGCAGCTCGTGAAGTCGCGGAAGCACGCGGCCGCCATGCAATCGAAGATCGACGCCGCCTTCGCCAAGTACCACAATGATGTTATCGAGCTGCAGGCGAAAGGCGACGACTTGGTGCGGAAGAACAAGGGTCTCCGCAACAAGAACAAAGGTACATCCTTCGACTTGTCGAGTACTTGTTGAGAGCCGAGAAGCGTCTGACCCGCTGTTGCGTTGCTGTGTTGCAGAGCTTGAGGGCCAGGTGGAGCAGCTGAAAGCCTCGGAGCTGAGCATGAAGAACCTCTTCTACCAGGAGAAGGAAGCCCGCCAGGTACTCGAGCTCGACTACAAGGAACTCGCCTTCGAGTGCGAGAAGCACATGGAGCTGCGGATTGCCTCTGACAGGGATCTCGTCAACTGCTACAAATCTTTGCAGAAGTTGAATGAGGACTGCGAGGCGCTCCGGGCCCAGCTGAAGGATCTTGAAGAGGCTGCTCTCCCGATCGCGAGGCTCCTGGTGCCGCACCCGGGCGGCCCCAAGATCGCTCCTCTGGCGGATCGACTTCGTGAAGCACCAAGCCGGCCGGCCACCTACGTCAAGCACATGGCCAAGTCGATCCCAAAGCAAGTCCTGGCCTTCATGAAGTCGTACTTCCCGAAGGCTCCAGTGGAGGTGGTCACCGGCGGGGTAGCCGCCAACCGGCCGGATGAGCGAGACGCGTAGCCGCCGGGAGCAGATGGCTCCCATCGCGGAGCAGGTAGCCGAGAAGCTGAACCTCCAGTAGCCCTGCATAGGTAGCTAGTAGCCGTAGTTGTGCAGGAAACACTTGTAATGAATTGTTCATGTATCAATGAAATGAAATTTTCCAGCAATGAGTACTCGTAGTCGCGATCTCAGAGTGCGGAGCGCCCATCGTGGAGTAGGTGCGAGTAGTAGTACTCGACTTCAGTAGTCCCGTCGTAGGGAGTAGGCAGTAAATAAGTTGATGAACAATCAAACTTTATTACTGAAGAAGTACACACGGGTGGCCGGGGCCGTAGTTACAAAGTAGTCGCCGGGACCCGCAGGCCGCTTACGCCTAAGTAGCGCCGGGAGCGGGTAGCCGCTTGCGCAAGTGATCCGTAGGTAGCCGTGTAGGCCGGATCGTAGATCCGTAGGTAGCCGCGCGGCCGGATCTTGGAGGGCGGTCTCTTGGTAGCCCGCCGCTAGAGTCCTTGACGCTCGTCGCAGCCCATGGTCCGTAGGTAGCCGCACGGGGCCGGACCCCGGAGAAGAGTAGTCCGAGACCGGAGCCGGGACCGGAGGGTCGCTTGCGGCGAGGGGGTGTTGATGTAGTCGCTTGGACTTGAACCCCGCAGTAGTCGTGTCGACTAGGCGTAGAATCGACGAGAGTTGGTCGATGTTCCATGAGTTGTTGACGTCTTCGCCTTCAAGTGTTTGGAGGCGGTAGGAGCCCGGCCCGGTCACCTTAGCCACGGTGAAGGGGCCTTCCCGTGGGGAGCCGAGCTTGTGAAGTCCTTCCGTGTTCTCGGATACGGCGAAGGACAAGATCTCCAATGTTGAAGGAGCGTTCCTTGACGTTGCGATCATGGTAGCGTCGGATACCCTCCGTGTACCTTGCCGATTGGACGAGGGCGGCGCGGCGAGCTTCTTCGAGGTCGTCGATGTCAACTCGTCTGCGTCGTCTTCTAAGACGCCTTCGTCGTAGTGCTCCACCGCCGGCGAGTTCCATATGACGTCGGCGGGGAGGATGGCTTCGGAGCCGTAGACCGGGAAGTAGGGGGATTGCCCCATTGGCTTGGATGGTTGAGTCCGCGGCCCCCGCAGTGCGTTGGGTAGTTCCTTGATCCACTTGCCCCCTTTGGAGTTAGCAGCGTCGTGTAGCCGCTTCTTGAGGGCGTCGAGCACCATCCCGTTGGCGCGCTCGACTTGTCCGTTGGCCCGTGGATGGGCAACTGAGACGTACCGGACGTCTATTCCGCTGTTCTCGCAGTACTCCCAGAACTGGTGGTTGTTGAAGTTGGACCCCAGGTCTGTGATGATGCGGTGGGGTAGCCCATAGCGGTGTACGAGTTCATCCAGAAGTCGAGTACTCCGTCGGCCTTGGGGCATGTGACCGGCTTGACCTCGATCCACTTGGTGAACTTGTCGATAGCCACCGCACCCCGTTGAATCCTCCCCGGCGCGCTTGGCGGTGGCCCAATCATGTCGAGCCCCCGGCGGGCAAAGGGCCGGGTTGGCGGTATGGTGACTAGCTTGTAGGCCGGGACATGTTGCCGCTTGGCGAAGTACCGACATCCTTGGCACCTTCGACGAGTTCTTCGGCATCGCCCGGGCCGTGGGCCGCAGAAGGCTCGCCGGAAGGCCTTGCCGACCGCCGTGCGTGAGGACGCGTGGTTGCCGCGACGCCCTTGTGGATCTCCTCCAAGATGTCCTTGCCTTCGTCGCGAGGGACGCACTTCATGAGTACTCCGAGAGGATGCGCCCCGCTTGTAAAGCTTGTCTCCGACGAGGACGTAAGACTTGGCGCGGCGGACGAGTTGTTCGGCCGCGTTCTTGTCCGAGGGGACCTTCTCGCTCGCCGAGGTAGTCGATGAAGGGTTGCCTCCAGTCCACGTCGATCATCATGACCTCCTCGCCCACCGGTTGATGGGGCCGGGACGATGGGTCGGTGGCGCCGGCTCCGGTATGGATGGCGCGTGAAGCTCATGGACGAAGACGCCCGCGGGTACTTGAGCGCGGGTGGATCCGAGCTTCGAGAGGACGTCCGCTGCAACGTTGTTGTCGCGGACGATGTGATGGAACTCGAAGCCATAGAATTTGTTCTCGAGCTTGCGGACTTCTGGCGCATGGCGTCCATGTTCTCCTTGTTGCGGTCCCGGGACTTGTTGACTTGGTTGATGACCACCGCCGAGTCGCCGTAGACCGAGGCCGCTTGATGCCTAGTGAAGCCGCGAGGCGGAGCCCGTGTAGGAGAGCTTCGTACTCGGCTTCATTGTTTGAGACCTTCCGGAAGATCCGCAGGACGTACTTGAGTTGTTCGCCCATTGGAGAGATCGAGAGTACCCTCGCGCCCTCGCGCCCTCGAGGTTGAGTGAGCCATCAAAGTACATCACCCAATGCTCGGTCGCACGGTGGGAGTAGGTAGGCCGGTTCTCCCGCCACTCGCCATGAAGTCGACTAGTGCCTCGCGACTTGATGGCTGTGCGTGGCTTGAAGTCGATGGTGAGGGCGCCGAGCTCGACAGCCCACTTGGAGATTCTTCCAGTGGCGTCTTGGTTCCTCAGGATGTCGCCGAGCGGGTAGTCGGTGACGACGGAGACCGAGTACTCCTGGAAGTAGTGCCGTAGCTTCCGCGAGGTGATGAGTAGAGCGTATAGGAGCTTCTGCACGGGCTGGTAGCGAGCCTTGGACTCTGATAGAACCTCGCTGACGAAGTAGACCGGGCGCCCCGGGACCGGGTAGGCGTGGCCGTCTTCCCCGCCGCTCGACCACGATGGCGCATCGACCACGTGAGTAGTCGCGGCTAGGTAGAGCGAGAGGCCGCTCGCCCTTGTGAGGAGCCGTGAGGATTGGAGGCTTTGACAGAAGTCCTTGAGCCGGGCAAGGGCTTGATCCGCCTCCGGAGTCCACACGAACTTCTCGTGATGCTTGAGTAGTTTGAAGAAGGGGAGGCCCCGTTCTCCTAGCCTCGAGATGAATCTCTCGTTCAATGCCGCCATGCACCCCGTCGGCTTCGGACGTCTTTGATGCTCGTGGGAGCTTTCATGCCGGTGATGGCGGAGATCTTCTCGGGGTTGGCTTCGATGCCGCGCCGGGCCGATGATGAAGCCGAGTAGTTTGCCCGAAGGGACGCCGAAGACGCACTTGTTCGGGTTGAGCTTCCGGCGGTACTCGCGTAGCGATGCGAAGGTCTCTTCAAGGTCGTCGATGAGGGTACCGGAGTCCCTGGTTTTGACAACCACGTCATCCACGTAGGCCTCGACGTTCTTGTTGAGTTGCCGCTTGAAGCAGTGCCCGGATGGCCCGTTGGTATGTAGCGCCGGCGTTCTTCAACCCGAATGACATGGTCGTGTAGCGAAGACGCGCCAAACGGGGTGATGAACGCGGTCTTCTCCCGGTCTTCCTCCTTGATTGCGATCCGGTGGTACCCGGAGTAGCGCCGAGGAAGCAGAGCAGTCGCAGCCCCGCCGTGGAGTCGATGACTTGATCAATCCGCGGCAACCCGAAGGGGTCCTTGGGGGCGTGCTTGTTGAGGTCGGTGTAGTCGACGCACATCCTCCACTCGTTCGAGTTCTTCTTGCGGACGAGGACGGGGTTGGCGAGCCACTCGGGATGGAAGACTTCTCCGATGAAGCCGGCCGCGAGTAGCTTGGCGAGCTCCTTCTTGATGGCATCCCGTCCGTCGTCGGCAAAGCGTCGGAGGTGTTGTCGCTTAGGGGTGGCCTTTGGGTCGACGTTAAGGCGCGTGCTCAATCGGCTCCCCGGGCACTCCCCGGCATGTCCGCTGGCTTCCACGCGAAGATGTCACGGTTAGCCCGAAGGAAGCTGATGAGCGCGTCTTCCTATTTGGGGTCGAGGCCGGCCCCGATGGTGGTGGTCTTGCTGGGGTCGCCTGTTCCGAGGTCGACCGTCCTGATGAGTACCTCCTCAGGTGGCTGAGGCTTGTTGGCGCTGTCAGACTTCTCTGGAATGTCGAGTTCGCTCGTGGCAAGCTTCTTCGACGCTGCGTAGACCTCCATCATCGCGTTGGGTACTTGGTTCGTTGAAGCGATCACCACGGCCTCTCGTATCGCGGTCGTGGGAGATCTTCAAGTCCCCTTGGAGGGAGAGTACATCGGCCGGACTTGGCATCTTGAGTACCAAGTAGGTGTAGTGGGGCACCGCCATGAACTTGGCGATAGCCGGCCTGCCGAGGATGGCATGGTAAGAGGTCTCGAAATCCGCGACCTCGAACTTGATGTACTCGGTACGGTAGTTGTCCCGAGACGCCCCGAAGGTAATCGGCGCACCACTGAGCCCAGTGGGATAGCCTCGTTGCCTGGGATGATGCCGTAGAAGGGCGTACTGCCCTTGGTGAGCATTGGGGTGATGTCGAGCTTCATTTTCTTCAAGGTTCTGGTGAAGAGGACGTTGAGCCCTCTTCCACCGTCAATGAGCACCTTGTTGAGCTTGGAGCCCGCCACCGTTGGCTTCAGGACGAGGGGGAACCGTCCCGGTTCGGAGAAGTTGGTCCATTGATCCGCGCGGGAGAAGGTGATGGGTACCTCCGACCACCTGAGGGGGGTCGGAACCGCTGGTTCAATGGACATCACTTCACGACGGGTAGCCTTCTGCTCCCGCCTGCTGGGCAATCCGCCGAAGAGGACGTTGACGGTCTTCTCGGGTTCTTGGAAGTCGTCGTTGTCGCCGTCCTTCTTCTTGCCCTTTTGGTCGTGAGGGTGCGGTGGCTCCGGCGTATCCTTGAGTGCATGCCTGAGCTGGTAGCACTGTTCGGTAGTGTGGTTGCCGTTTGGATGCCACAGGCACTTCTCCTTTAGCAGGTCTTTGAACCCGCCAGAGTTCTTCTTCGAGTTCCCTTTCGCAGGGCGCTGGATAGCCGCGAGGGTGCTGTCTGGCTTGCGCTTGCGGTTGGGACCCGACTAGTTGCTGTTGTTGTTGTTGTTGTTGCGGCCGCCTTGGTTTGCATTGCTGCCGCTGCCGCCGCCCTGGTTCTGCTTGGACTTGCCACGGATGGCGTCGTACTTGGCGTTGGCCTTGTCCTCTTCATCCGCCCGGACGTGATCATGTCCTTGAGGTGGGGAATGGACTCGGGGCGGCGACGACCGAAGTCCTCGAAGGTGCGGCGATGGTAGAGCCCGTCCCGGAAGAGGTCGATGACCTCCTTGTCGGTGACGTCGACGACGGTAGCGCGCTTGTCGAAGAAGCGGCGCATGTACTTGCGGAGGGTCTCGCCTTGTTCCCGTTTGATCATGGCCGTGTCCATGCGAGTACCCGAACGGCCCATGGCGCCCGCGAAGTTACTCGTGAACCGCTCCTTCGACCGGTCCCACTTGTCGATCGAGTGCTTGTCCGGGCCGACTCGAGCCATGTAAGTGGTGCTTGGTCCGGACGAAGGGGAAGTAGAGGCATTTGGTGTCGCCGTTGCCGCCGCCGTTCTCGATGGAGAGGGCGTAGCATCGGAGCCACCGGATAGGATCCGGCTTCGCGTCGTACTTGGTGATCCCCAAAGGTTTGAACTTGTCGGGGAGGAGCAAGTTGCGAAGTCGAGGTGAGAAGGCGGGGGAAGCCGTCGCCTTCGGCGGCGGGGTCGACTTCTTCCGCCGCGGCCTCCTCAATCTTCTCGGCGAGCGTCGTACCCGCCGTGCGAGGCGCCGCAGGCGTGGCCGTTCGCGTGGCCTCGGCCGCCGCGACCGGCCGCCACCTCCGGCTCTCTTGTTCGCCCCGTGGTTGGAGCCGCCGCCGCCGCCGCCGCCGCCATCGTGTCGTTGCCACCGCCACCGGCCGAGCGCGGTGGGGGACAACTTCTCGGTTGCCATGGTCTTGCAAGAAGGTCCGCCGGCGTTGGAGCGGCGGCGGTTTGGATCGGCCGGAATGTCGGCTCGAGTACGGTTGGGGCCGCATTGGCACCGCAACTAGTAGCTTCGTTGTCGCGGGGTTTAGCCGGAGGAGGTTGACCGACTCGTTGTCGACCCGCATGAAGTAAGCGTCTTCGCCGAGCTTGGTGATGACCTCTCCGGCCGCGTATGCCCCGAGCTCCGGCGTGCGATCGCCGTGATCGACATGAGGCACTCGCTCGTGGGTGGTGTGTACTCGCTCTCGACCGCCTCGAGAACTTCCGCAAGGTTGCGGATGGGAAGGTTGTCTCCCGAGCCGCCGGCGCCGTTCGCTACGCTTCCCCGTTGCGTTCGCGTCGGGCATCCCCCGTTGGCGACGGTCTCGTCTCGCGGGTGCACCGGCGGACGCCTCGTCGTCCGCGGAGATGTCCTCCGGTATCCGTCCTCGCCCGTGCCTCGAAGGTCCCGGGGTGTCGCCGGCAGCCATGAAGACTTGGCGATCGGGGGTGCCAAGGCCGGACTCGCAGGGTGCCACCTCGCTGGTGTGTTGGAGTCGCCCCGGCTAGCGGTGTTCCCTCCCCGGAACGGTAGTGAGTCGATGTAGGCGACGTAGCGTGAGTCCTCCTTTGCCGTGGTCGGGCGGGCTTGCGGTCGGGCCGCAGACGTATCTCCCGGCCGGCGTTGATTTTATAACCGGCCCCGAGGCCGGCCCCCGACAAGGGAAGCTCGGTAGGGTCGTCTTCGGACTCGGAGTCCTCGTGGTCCGACCCGAAGTCGAACTCGTAGTCCGGGTTCGAGTAGAACTCGGAGAGAGGGCTGGAGTCCGAAGCGCGGTTGGGGACGGTGTCGGAGTCCGAGTTGTACTCGGGTATGGGCTCCTTGCCGTCCCGGCGCGAAGTGGGGAGCCCCCCGTGCGGGCCCTACCGAGGGTGCGGGGGCCGCACGAGGAGGGCTCGAGCGATGAGGAGGCCGCCTGCGATGGCTGAGTAGCCGGCTCGCACGCGATGGCCCATGGCGACGTCGGGTTCGAGTTGGAGACGCGACTCGAGCTCGAAGTCGCATGGTGGTTGGAGAGCGAAATTTCGCCGAACTTGCGGCGAGTTCGCCCCCGTGACAACTTCGGGAAGCGTCACAAGGCGTCCGTTTTCGAGTCGGGCCGCATGATCGGGCGGCGCTGGAAGGAGCCCGCGCCATCGGCCAGTGCGGACCCGGTGCGCCGAAGACGAAGGTGTCGCCACGGTTGAAGGCGACAGTTGGCTTGAAGTAGACGGAAACCGTCGAGTTCGCCATGTGATCTCGAGCGAGGGCCCCTACCTGGCGCGCCAGCTGTCGGTGTTTTAGACCGGCAACCTACTACGGGGAGTACCCGAAGTAGATGATTGTGACTCGCCGAGATCGGTAACTCGAAGGAAGAGACACGTGGCACACAATTTAGACAAAGTTCGAGCCGCGAGGTGCGTAATACCCTACGTCCCGTATGCCGCGTAGCTCGGGATTGATAGGGCACGATTACAAGATGGTGCAATGGTGCGCCGTGAGTTGTATGAGAGGAGATTGGATGAGGGGATCGGTCCCCGCCTCGCCTTATATAGTCCCGGAGCGTGGTTACAAGTCGGAGTAGGGAGAGAGTACTAGTCGAGTACGTATAGGAGTCCTCTATACAGTGCGGAACATGTACAGCTCCCTAACCGAGTACTACTCCCGTGCAGTCCTTGTGCTCCACGCCTTCAGGTGCCGTGTAGCGCAAGCCGAGTAGTCCCAGGGGCCCACCGAGTAGTCGGTCCTGGTACCCACCGAGGTAGTGGGCCCAGGGAGGTCCATACGACATTTTCCTCCCAATAAATATGGACCACACCACTCCTGAAAAGATACAACTTTCTCAAGTAGCAGCCGCGCTGCCAACGCTCTCTCCTCGTCGCACTCGCGGACCTAGCAGTCCGGCGTGCGTCACTTCCTTCTCCGTATGTGTGGATACCTTGGAGGTGCTGCATCTGTAGCACTTGGCTCGGACGAGCCGCACGTGCAAGTCAAGAAGGACGTGAGCAACTGCACTGCCTGCTACCCTCGACGCGTTCGTCTACATCGAGACGGTTCCGCTGCATCTGCGCGTCTAGTGGTAATCCCATGATCTCTGACAGCAGCAGTTTCTGTTTTGCGGGAAAAATTTTGTTTTGCGCTAGCGTAGCCACCCCGTTTCCCTTCAGTTCTCCTGTGCGCGCCTATGTCATGGCGGCCGGGGTCTCTCCCTCGCACGCTTGCGACAAACAACGTCGGGGTTGACCTCGCGCTGTAGAGCTCGTGTTTGAGCTCGCCCACGTGCGGTGCGGCAACAGCGGAATGGTGAGGAATCGAAAGCAACCACCGTGTATCGCGCCTGCGCGTGCCCGCGGCGGCGGTCGGGTTCAAGCTCGCCCATGCCTGCGGCGCCCGGGGTTGAGATCGACGACGCACGCCCGCAGCGGGTGGGTCTACCCCAGCGCATGCGCACTCGCGGCGGCCGGGTTCGAGCCCGCCTGCGACGCTCGGAGTTGAGCTCACCGCTGCACATCCGCAGCGGCGACGACTAGTTCGAGCTCCCCGGGCGTGTACCCGCGGCGGCGGCGGCTAGGTCGAGCTCCCCTGCGCACATGCGCGGCAGCCAGGGTCGAGCTCGCCCGTGCCTGCTCGCGGCGCCCGTGCGTGGTTGCGTTGATCTCTCCTGCCAGCACTGCGCGTGAAGAAGCAGCAGCAACAGCAGGTGCACGCATTTCCTCCGCTCGGCGCTGCATTACTCGTCAGGTTGTGGGGGCTTGTGAACGTCGCCGCCGCCTTCGACTACTTCTTTGTCTCGGTCCTCATAGGCAACAACCCCTGTGTGGTTCGTCAAACTGCTAAACCAACCACTCCTTGATTTCTTGGATACTTAATTTGGGACGCTAATTATTCCTCCTCACCCATGTCAGTGTGCTTGCTTGGTGTTCGACGTTGAGCAGCCCTCGTGGATGCTGCCGCTACGCGATGAGCCGAGGGACTCCGCGTAGGACACCAAGGCAACCGCGCTCCTGCCCGAGTACTCCTGGGTGGCTCCCCCGCGCGCACCCGCGGAGGCTGTGTTTGAGCTCGCCGGTGAGCACCCGCGACAGTGGCGGTTTAGAGGAGCTCCCCCGCGCGCGCATCTGCGGCGGTCGGAGTCGAGCTCATCCGTGCGTGCCCGCGGCGGCTCAGTCAAGCTCCCCCGCGCACGCTCCTGCGATGGCCGGGGGCTGGAGTTGAGCTCCTCCTCCATCCCGGCGGTGCTGAGGCTGCGCTCTGCTCCGCTTTACCTGTGCGCGAGGGAGGAGGGAGAAGATAGAGGGGTAAAAGGGTCATTTCACGTGCCTATTTGACACTGTTGGGCAAAAAACCGAACCGAATGACGTACAAGGCAAACAAGTTTAGGTGGATGGCACACAGGTGCGAACGAACTTTTTAGTAGAACACAGGTTCGAAGCAACTTTTATAATAGCGTACAGGTAAAAGACTCATGGGATGAGGGGATTACTGTGGATAGTCTAAGTGTGTCTTGCTGTGTTGGAGGTTATGGTGCAATTTCGTTGGTAGGCCCACCATTAGCGAGCTATCGTTGGTCAATAAAAAGTCACCGTGACGCGGCAATCAAGCAAAAGCGCTTGCTCACGTGATGAAAAAGTCTTTAGGCTCTTAAAAATAGATAAAAAAGAATAGATATAGCAGTTTTTGATTTTTTTTCAATTGTTATCCCTAAATCAAATTTTCTTTTTGGGTAATATAAGGTAACTCCTAGAGTTGCTCTACCCTAATCTTAGGCTAAACATAAATAAAGAAAATTTGAAGTAACTCAAAGGATTTCGACTTTTTCAGCTTAAAAAAGGATTTCAGCTTTTTGGATTTTAAACGCTCCTGTGCATACTTTTTTTAGAATACCTTCTTTCTTCCTCTCGGAGACAAGTCAACAACTTCGAGGCCCAGAATTGCTCATAATCAAGTTACTCAAAGATGTAATGATCAAAGTAACTAGCATGGAAAATGTTGACGCTTTTCTGGTCAACACACACGAGCGCTAGATCGCGCGGAAACGTCGAAAACACTGAACTCGCCGAGCTCCTGCTCGGACCGGTGTATGCAGAGGTACGGTGAAAACCTAAGATCGCCGCCTTGGGAGGGACCCCGTCGGAGGTGGCGCGCCTAAGGTTGCTCTGAGGTTGGCAAGGCCACTCAGAACGTCCCTGATCGTCGTCGAGACAAACAAGGAAAGCACGAGGTTGGAAAAGCCAGGGTTTGAGAGATAAAAGTCGTAAAAAGTAATGATCGATTGGGTGATAACCCTCAAACGGCCGTGGCCCTTTATATTTATAGGGTGGGGAGGTCTTGCCCCGCAAGGAATCCTTTTACAACTCGAAATTCGCAAGGACTCCACAATTCTACTCGGACTCAGGGTCCACCGGTCAGACCGGTCAAGCCCACCAGTCAGACCGGTGTGGTCGTTGCCGGATCGGCTACAAGCCATCTCACCGGTCAGACTGTCGAGGGGCACCGGTCTGACCGGTGGCGTCAGCCTGATCGGCCTTGTGCTAAATTTGGGTGCGAACATATGCCCACCTGTTTTTTTAGTAAAGCTTGTTGTCTAAAAAATAATCCTAAGGTCGATGTGACAGTTCACCGACCATTTTTTGGTCTAAGGGCGATTTTGGTTTAAATAGGCCATATTCTACCAAGCATCTTGCCAGACACTTGGATGAAATATCTTCAAGTACCTCCCGTTGATAGCCCTTGGAAGTCGCTGTCCTTGCAAAGTTTCCACCATGTAAGAATTCCCAGAACAAATCTTGACAACCTTGTATGGACCTTCCCAACTTGGAGACCACTTCCCGAACTTGTTACTTTTAGATCCAATAGGTAAAATCGTCTTCCAAACCAAGTCACCTACCTGAAAAGATTTGGCCTTTACCTTCTTGTTGTATGCTCTAGCCACTATCCTCTTGTCTTTCTCAATTTCTTCCAAAGCCTCCATACGCTTGTCGGTCACTTCATCAATATTGTCCATCATTAAAGCATAATATTACACAACACTAAGGTTATTTGCTTTTCAATTCTATATGCGCCTAGATTCACCTCAATGTGCAAAACAGCCTCTTGACCATACACAAGCTCAAAGGGAGTAACTTTAGTAGCACCATGTCTAGAAATACGATGATCCCATAAAGGTTCAGATAATACCTCATGCCATCTTCTAGGATTATCTTCTATCTTTTTCTTAATGAGCTTTACCAAAGTTTTATTGCTAGACTCGGCTTGACCATTGGCTTGAGCATAATATGGAGATGAATTGAGCAATTTAATACCATACGAATCAACAAATTCACGCACCTCTTTAGATATGAACGAAGTTCCTTGATTTGTAGTCAAAGTCTGCGGAATACCAAACCTATGTATGATATGCCCAATAATAAACTCATTCACCTCTCTATGTGTCATAATCTTCAAAGGGATAGCTTCAGTCCACTTGGTGAAATAATCAGTAGCCACAATCACAAAACAATGCCCCTTTGACGATGAAGGATGAATCTTGCCAATAAAATCCAAACCCCATCCTCTGAAAGGCCAAGGCTTAATGATCGGATGCATCAATGCAGCAGGCACCAACTGAACATCTCCATGTTTTTGACACTCTTCACAACCTTTGTAGTATCTAAAACAATCAGCTATCTTGGTAGGCCAATAAAAGCAAGCTCGCTTGAGGAGCTACTTCATCTTAGGAGTCGATTGATGAGTACCACAAATACCTTCATGAACTTGTTCCATAGCCAACCTAGCTTGATCAGGACCCAAACATTTTAATAGCAAATCATCCGCAGTCCGACGATATAATTCACCATCATCAAGAACAAACTTAAGAGCCCATCGTCGGATTTTTCTATCAACCGAACTGCTAGGATTATGCAAATAATCTACCAGAGACTTCCTCCAATCCTCCACCTCATTTTTGTCACGAAAAACCGAGGAGGAACTTTTATCAGGGGACCGGTCAGACCGGTCGGTGGCACCGGTTAGACTGGTGTCACCGGTTAGAACGGTCGGCTGCATCGGCCTGACCGGTGTCTCCAGAGCAAAACACTCGACTGTAAGCAACGATTTGCATTCTTGAAAATTTCTTTTTCGAACGTTATAACCAGATGCTTGCTGAGCCAGAGCATTAGCTCTAGGATTTTCCTCTCGTGGCACATGATAAACAACAAATTGAAGATATGATGTCTAAATACTTATCAAGATAAGCATTTAAAAACCCATTCTAGCATTGACATACCTTGGAAACTTGCTGCACCACCAATAAAGAATCTCCATATGCTTCCACACGTTTCACTCCCATGTCATGCAAAATCTCCAACCCAAAATAGAAGAGCCTCATATTCGGTTTGGTTGTTAGTACAATTATGATCCAATCGGTTAAGAGCTTCAAAAACAGCCCCATTTGGCGATATAATGACAACTCCAACACCAAAACCATCTTTGCAAACTAATCCATCAAAATGCAATTTCCATGGAGTAAAATTGACATAACCGACATTCAAATTAAGTTGCTTATATACTCTATGTTCAACAATAAAGTTGGCAACAATTTGACCTTTCATAGAACTTAATGGCTCACAATGTAAATCATATTCAACTAAAGCATAAGCCCATTTGCCGACTCTACCACTTAAAATTGGTTTATGCAACATGTATTTGATTATGTCGGTTTGACATGCTACTATGCAAGTGCTAGGTAATAGATAATGCCTCAACTTGGTACAAGTATGATATAGTGATAAACATAACTTTTCAATAAAAGTGTACCTTGTTTCGGCATCCAATAATCTTCTACTCTCATATGCAACAATGTACTCCTTGCCTTCGGTCTCTTGAGTCAAAACACCTCCAATAACATCCTTTTCAGCTGCTACATACAACTTGAAAGGAATACCACTCTTGGGTCCTTGAAGAACGGGTGGCGAAGTCAAATAGCTCTTAATCTCATCAAATGCCTCTTGTTTCTTTGCCCCCCAAGTGAAGTCAACATCATTTTTTAACCAAATTAAAGGAGTAAAAGCATTCACCTTCGAGGACAAGTTACAAATGAACCTTCTCAAATAATTGACCTTGCCCAAGAACTTTTGCAAATCCTTTTTACAAGTAGGTGCTTTAACACTCTGTATTGCCTCAATCTTTTTAGGATCTATCTCTATGCCTTTTTCATGTACAATGAAGCCTAAGAACTTCCCATCCGATACACCAAAAGCGCATTTGAGTGGATTCATCTTTAATTTATATCGACACATTTTTTCAAATGCAAGTCTTAAATCAGCTAAATGAGAATCATTTCCAGCCGATTTGACAACAATATCATCGATATAAACCTCTACTATGATGCCAAGCAAATCATGAAAGATTAAATTCATAGCTCTTTGATAAGTAGCACCCACATTTTTGAATCCAAAAGTCATGACAACCCACTCAAATAGGCCAACAAAACCCGAACATATGAAAGTCGTTTTGGAAATATCCTCATCGGCCATAAATATTTGATTATAACCGGCATTACCATCAAGAAAGCTAAGAATTCTATGTCCGGATGCAGCACTAACAAGAAAATCGGCTATAGGCATAGGATATTCATCTTTAGGAGTAGCTCTATTAAGATCTCTAAAATCAATGCAAACATGAAGCTTTTTTGTTCCTTTTTTCTCAACAGACACAATATTTGAGATCCAATCAGCATAACGACAAGGCCTAATAAACTTTGCATCAAGTAACCGATTGACTTCTTCTTTCACTCGGTCATAAATATCAGGATTAAAATTTCTATGAGGTTGTTTATAAGGCCTAAAACCAGGTTTAATAGGTAAATGGTGTTCAACTAAATCACGACTTAAACCAGGCATTTCATTGTAATTCCATGCAAAACAATCAACATACTCCTTTAACAACTTTATTAAATCAGATTTAAACAAAGGATCAAGATTCTTGTTTACAAATGTCAGCCTAGGTACAGTGCCATCACCAATATCAACCTCCTCTAAAGGATCAGCCGACATAAACCCTTGTCCTAACTTGCTTAAATCATCAAAGTCTTCGATAGCCTCACACATATCATTCTTATGCGCCCGATAGTACTCTCGCCTTTGTTGCAACCACTCAGATTTGCATCCATCAAATCGACAGAGAAGTTCCAACCTGATCAACGATCGGCCTCATGACAACAGTAGCAAAGCCATCTTTGGTAGAATCAATAAGTTTTAAGTTGGATAAATCTAAACCAATTAAGCACTTAAGATTCTCATGATTACCCATAGTAGAACTATCGGCCACTGCAACACAAGACAATGCATCACCATGAACAACCTCTACCTCGTCGCCTACCCATTGGATTAAAACTTGATGCAAAGTAAAAGGCACACACTGATTTGCATGAATCCAATCACGACCAAGGATGAGACTGAAGTTACCTTGTGTCTCAGCGACGAAGAATGTCGTAGCCAATGTCTTGCTCCCAATAGTAAGCTCCATAGAGATGACGCCTTTAGCTCCCATTAGCTCGCCTCCCCTAATACCACTGACGGTCATGTTGGTCTTGATCAACTCATCATCTGAACGTCCCAGTTTCTTGAACAAAGAATATGGCATCAAGTTGACAATCGCTCCTCCGTCCACCAACATGCGAGAGATAGGCTTCCCATTGATGTGACCCTTCATGTACAAAGCCTTCAGATGATTTTTAGTAGCTTTAGGCTTCCAGAAAATAGCTTCCTTTGGCCCAAAAGCAAGATGCGTAACGTCTTCCTCTGAGAGCACATAACCGTCCATAGACATGTGTATCACGTTGATGTCCAAATTCATGTGCTCAGGTGAAGAACGGTAATCAACAAGCTCCTCATCATCTTCTGGTGCAGGATCCAATGCTGACTTGTCATCACAAACCATGGGAACAGAAGAAGAGAAACCGGGCGGCGTCTCTGAGTCATCGGTCTGACCGTCGACGTCCACCGGCCTGACCGGTGCGGGTTCAGAGCTGGTCTTGACTCTCCATTCTTTCCCTTGAGGTACCATAGGCCTGTACTGGTTGAAAGCTTCGTCCCTTTGCTTCTCTAGATCCTTCTCACTTTTCTCTTGAAATCTTAGGCGTTGAAGCTTACTCCTTTGTGTACGAGTCAATCCGGGAGGACACCACCTTGGCATGAAGTATTTGGAAGTGGAGCTACTTCCACTAGCCTCATGGTTATTAGCAGCAACCTCTAGAGTTGATGTCATAACCTTATTGTTTGGAACAATCAGTCTTTTGCCATCTTCTCCAATAGAAACATCCATTGATCCAATCTGAATAATATCCTGACTTGTAGTCCTCTCTGGATCAACTTCCATCTTCTGCACCTCCTCCCTTTACTTTGGCTTGTAAACTTGCCTTACTGGAGGTTGCGCGGCTTTTCTGGCCATACTGGTCTGACCGGTGATAGCGACCGGTCTGACCGGTCGGGTCTGGTAACCCTGACCAGATCGGCGAGGAGCCAATCGGTCTTGAATAGGCCTGGAGATCCTGTGAAAAGCTGATTTCTGTCCACTCCATCCAGGATGAAAGGCTTGTTGGTATGGCTCCCACATCACTCCATTGTCATCGTATACCGGACGTGGTGCATTTGAACTTGATGACACCCATGGTGGAGTAAAGTGTTGCCCTTGTTGTGATGATTCACCCTTAAGTCTTGTAGCAGCCCTTGGAGGTGAAGATGATCCTCCTTGGTGAGTAGGTGACCTCATCCTTTTTTTAATGGCCGATCACTTGTAACGGCGTTTTGTTTGGAATACTTGTCAAATAGCATGTCGAAAGTGACCTTTGGCTTAGGACCACTCCCCTGATTTTTTGCTACATTAAGTTTCCAGTTTCCAATCTTCGGACGGCTTGGTTTGATCATCCTCGGACGACCTGGGGGCACACCGGTCTGACCGGTCACATTCACCGGTCTGACCGATCTGGCCAGAGACGGCTCAGACAGTCGCTGATCGACGGGTGCGGACGACCCTTGCCCCCCATGTCTAGAGGCACTCAACTTTGCGAACTAGCTCTTTTCCTCTCAAATCGGGCTTAGCCTCCCCGATTACCACGTTCTTTTAGTTGCTTCAGCTTGATGTGGCCGAACCAGTACCTTAGGCTGCTGTAAATCCATGGTATTGATTGGAAAAGGAGCTTTATCCACTGTCGTATGGACCTCCCTGGGCCCACTGCCTCGGTGGGTACCAGGACCGACTACACGGTGGGCCCCTGGGACTACTCGGCTTGTGCCACACGGCATCTGATGGCATTGGGTGCAAGGACTACGGTGGAGAAGTACTCGGATAGGAAGCTATACATGTCCTGTACTATGTAGAGAACTCCTAGCCGTACCCGACTAGTACTCTCTCCTCACACTGACTTGTAACCCTGCCTCCCGGGCTATATAAGGCGGGGCAGGGACCTTTCTCTCTCATACGCACCATCTTGTAAACACATCTAATCAATCTAGAGCCATGCAGCATACAGGACGTAGGGTATTACGCACCTCGCGGCCCGAACCTGTCTAAATTGTGTGCCATGTGTCTCTTCCTTCGAGTTACCGATCTCGGTGAGACCACATTCATCTACCTCGGGTACTCCCCTTGGTAGGTTGCCGCCCCAAAACACCGACACCGGCGCGCCGGTAGGGGTTCTCGCCGAAGATCTCATGGCGAACTCGACGGCTTCAATCGTCATTAAGCCAGTCGCTGCTTTCAACCGCGGCGACACCTTCGTCTTCGGGTCCTGTGTGTGCACTGCTGATGGCGCCGGATTCTTCCAACGCGGCCTCACCATGACTCCCAACCCGAGCACTGGGCTTGTGACGCTTCCCGAAGTAGTCACGGGCGAACTCGCCCAAAAGTTCGGTGAAATTTTGCTCTACAACCAACACGCCGACTTTGAGCTTGGATCCGACTCCAACTCGAACTCGACATCTCCGTGGGCCATCGCATGCGAGCTGGCTATCAAGCCATCACGTGCGGACTACCCACTCCACGAGCACTTCCCATACGGCCTTTGCAACACTAGCAAGGCCCATGCGGAGGCTCTCACTGCGCGCCGGGCCGGCAAGGAGATCGTCTCCGATTCCAACTCGGACTCCAACCTCGTCTCCGGCTACTACTCAGACTCCTCCTATGAGTTCGACTTCGGATCGGACCCGGACGAGCCCGAGTCTGAAATCTCCATGACCGAGCAACCGCTGTCAGGGCCTGCTACCGGCCTGGTTATAACATCTACACCCGCCGGGAGATTCGTCTACTGGCCAGACCGCAAGCCTGCAGTCCTGATAGATGGGAACTCACGCTACATCGCCTACCTCGACTCGCTTCCCTTCCAGGAGGGAACACCACTAGCTCCAGCAGAGAAGCACACTCCAACAGAGGTGGCGACTACCGACTCCAGTCTCGGCTCTCCCGATCGTTAAGTCTTCATGACTACCAACGAGACGCCGGGACCTTCAGGGACACAGTCTGACCGTTTCCTTGAAGACATCTCAGCAGACAAGTTGTCTGCCAACGCACCCGCAGACGAGACCAACGACGACAAGAACACCCGACGTGAGCGCAACAGGAGGCGTAACGAACGGCGTCGACGTCTCCGTGAGAGCCTCACCATACGGAACCTCAAAGAGGCGCTTAACCAAGTTGAAAGCCGGGTGCATACTACCCCTGAACAGTGCCTCATGTCTATCACTACGATAGCATGTCAGGCTCAGGGGATGCGCGCGGGAGAAGTCATCGCCAAGCTCGCGGAGGACGCCTACTTCATGAGAGTCGACAACAGAGTCACCCAAGTGCCTCCCATTCGAACTCGCGAAGCCGATCATGAAGCCACAAGCCGCAGTTGAAGGATCAGATGGCGACTAGAGAGGGGGGGGAGTGAATAGGAGCCGGTAAAAATTCTTCTCAAAGAACCTGGCCTATATCCTAGACAAATCCCGGTCACACACAAGCGATGGATCGAATCACACGCCAATCGCCAAGACAACGAGGTTATGGATCAACCTCTTGTCCTAGGAACGATTCCTTGAAGCACAAGCGGAAGCACAAGAAGGAAGGAGAGGAATCGAACCAAGAAGCAAAGCACACAGGCTCTGGCGGACCGTCCGGCCAGGAGGGGCGGACCGTCCACACTGGCCTCGCGGACCGTCCGCCGCCGCCGCGGACCGTCTGCGCCAACAATGCGGACCGTCCGACCCTACGCCGTGGACCGTCCGTTAAATCACACAAAACCAACGAAGCGACCCGAGAAAACGGACCGTCTGCGGGGAGCACGCGGACTGTCCGCCAGCCACCCGCGGACCGTCCGCCCGCTGCTGCGGACCGTCCGAAACTCCGTCCAACCAAAACTCAAAAACGCGACGGATTGAAACGAAAGGAGAGCAAGAACTCAAACAACACGGGATGAACACGTGCGGCGCGGACCGTCCGCCAGGAGGGCGCGGACCGTCCGCGAGGCACGGACAGAGCAGAAAAATGCCCGACCTCGAAGGTCAACTCCCCCAAATCATCATCGGATTTCCCAAACGGTAGAAGTTGCGGAGACAAGGGTTTGGGGACTTGAAAAGCGTCACACAAGGATGCTATAGCCCAAAAATCTTGCCTCCTAACTCCCTAAGTCACCGGGAATCGCAAATCCTTTGAGCAGCACCAAAAGCTAGATCACCGAACGAAAATCCTCGAATCGAAGTGGTTTCCCGGCGTTTGAGGGCACAAGATCAATCACAAAGATGCACGAGACATCTATCCATATTTCCCTCAAAGAAATCCGGGGAGAAACCCACTCAAATCCGCGGAATCACACCGAGAACAAAGACACGAAAACAAGCACAAAAAGACCACGAAAAACACAACTCCGAATCTTCTATACAAACTGAGAAAGATTCACAAGGTCTAGCATGCCGCCCTAGCATCCATCCCTCTCTACAAATCTCTCATGAAGCTCTCATGCTAGCCTAGAGAAAATCGAAGAAAAATAGCTACGAAAATGAGAAATGGGAGGGAGGAAATGAAACCCTAAGTCGCGAAGTGAGAGAGCCATCCACACACACTCATGGCTTATATATCAGGGCCCGCCGGAGTGGCAAATGACTCGACTACCCCTAACTTAACTACTGGCGATACAACCCACGTAGGGGCATTTAGGTAATGTTTGTGGGTCTTGCCATCGGACGGCCACGCCTTTGCCGCACCCCGCGTCCTCCCGATGCAAGCCATGCGATCCCGCCGCGTGTCCTCCGCCTCGAAGCTTCCCGACACGCCCGGATCCCGTCTTCGTCGTGTTGGGCCCTCGGACTTGGTTTTGAGGCCCAAACCAAGAAACCGTCCTCCGATGGTTTTGTGGTCAAACCACCAAACCCCGCGTGCTCGGTCCGGCCTCCCGCCAAACCACTTGACTCGACCGCCACCGTGCACCGGCTCGATTGTCCATGACTTCGTCTTGCTCGTATCGCCACCATGTGGCTCGCACCTAGTCCCACTGTCCACCGGGTCCCTCGAACCGAGCCTACTTGTCTCTCCATCTCCCGGAGGCCCCTCAAGGCTGAAGACCTTTCACGCCCGTTCTTCACCTGCAACAACACGAACTAGGCCGCAGCCTACACCTGCACACTAAGCCACGAGTCAATCCAACACCCGTTGTCAATCACTCATCACTGAGGAGTGGTCACCCATCGACCACCGGGACGCTCCTAGTCCTCAGCAGTTCAGCTGACAACGGACGCAACCGTACTCGAGGAGAGTTACCGCAGAACCACAACCGCACTAGGGCATCTGCTGGAGGACCTTCTCAGGGAAGTCACAGTGCTGGTCACACTATGGTGGCTCATGGCGACGCCGGCGGCGGAGGCAGCAGCGGCGAGAGCTCCTCACACGGGGCTGGAAGGAGAACCGGTGGCGGAGGCGATCATGGAGGCCGAGGCCACGTAGACAGCCATGTCACCGGTGTCTCATGCGGCGGCTACGATGCCCTTCGCAGAATTGAGGAAATTCGACGCAAGAAATCCGCAGGCGAGAACGACGGTTTCCCCGTGTTGACGTAAAATCAGCACCTCACGTCAAGCACACAACAAGCCGGATTAGCTAGCTTCACACATGTGACCCGGGCGTCGAATCCGGAAGCGTGCTAGTCAATTTTCCCTAAAACTGACAAAGGATGAAAATAGTTAGATAAAACATGGAACTTGCCGGGTGGTACCAGACAGTTCCGTATTTACAGCTATGAAGCTAGTTAGAACGACATATAGCTATAAACAAGCTATCTGTCAGCAATCTAAACATCATTCAGCAATTGATAAAAGCATGTAAACAGAGTACTACCGAATGTATGACGTAAGCATGATGAAAAATCAGTCTTCATTTAAACAATGTTACAGCACGTAACCATGACCGATTATCAAGGATAAAGCATGATAAAATAAAAAAAGCGAAGCATGATCATGAATCTGCAATAAACAAGTGTGCATAGGCCAAAAGCACTAGTCTACCACGTGTCTAGATACTCTCAAACTCGTCAAGCATGACGTCAAACAAATTAATCCACTGCATGATACAACTTGTCTAAAATCACACCACCAACCAAGCATAGATCAATCCACCGCTTGATACAATCTAAACATGGAAGGCTAAAAGCATACGTTATTTAAAGCAAACTCATGAACATGTTTCACTCGTGATGGGATTGCCGAATACAGCTGTACAGCCGAATCGGGTTCCGTGGAGAAGGAACAAACTATGCAAGATTAACAAGCTTGAACCCGCAACACGTGACAATCTAGATTGATTCGAATTCGGCTATTAGAGAACGCATGACTCGCTTGCCGCGTCAAGCCAAAGATTTAAGCGTGCAACACGTGGATCACAAACAAGATAAAGCCGAATCTAGTCAATCTAAATTGGGCAATAAGAGTGTTACATGAATTAAACATAAAAAAGTAAAATTCAAAGCAACACATTGTAACTTAATGACTCTATTAGATCTTGCCAAATCTAATAGAGCCGATAACTAGCTCCAAGCTAGATTTTAGCCTACCTCATGACTCATGATCCAACAAGGAAACCTTCTTGAACCAAGCTTAAATCCACCGCATGATACTAAGCATGGTAACAAGACTACTTGCATCACGGTCTAAATCCACCGCATGATACTAGACATGATACAAGGTTGTCGGTACTTACGGAGGTCGACATATCGATGGCTCCTCTCGAAGAAATCGACGGCACGACTAGAAGGACTCGAAAGTTGGCACGGGGCCGGTTTGTTGTGAAATTGTTCGATCCCTATTACAAACACTAAGGGTTTATACTTATACCCTGGTTCTAACATGACTCCTAGTCGACCACGATTGCAATATTTATTACTTAAAATTAAAACCATGGCGTCATGTCCGTCTTTGTTGATGTAAAATCAGCACCTCACGCCAAGCACATAGCATGCCGGATTAGCTAGCTTCACACACGTGGCCCGGCCGTTGAATCCGGAAGCGTGCCAGTCAATTTTCCCTGAAACTGATAAAGGATGAAGATTGTTAGATAAAACCTGCAACTTGCCGGGTGGTACCAGCAGTTCCGTATTTACAGCTATGAAGCCAGTTAGAACGACATATAGCTATAAACAAGCTATCTGTCAGAAATTTAAACATCATTCGGCAATTGGTAAAAGCATGTAAACAGAGTACTGCCGAATGTATGACGTAAGCATGATAAAAAATCGGTCTTTATCTAAACAATGTTACAGCACGTAACCATGACTGATTATCAAGGATAAAGCATGATAAAATAAATAAAAGTGAAGCATGATTACGAATCTGCAGTAAACAAGCATGCATAGGCCAAAAGCACTAGTCTACTGCGTGTCTAGGCACTTTCAAACCCGTCAAGCATAACATCAAATAAATTAATCCACCGCATGATACAACTTGTTTGAAATCACACCACCAACCAAGCATAGATCAATCCACCGCATGATACAATCTAAACATGGAAGGCTAAAAGCATACATTGTTGAAAGCAAACTCATGAACATGTTTCACTCGTGATGGGATTGCCGAATACAGCTGTACAGCCGAATCGGGTTCCGTGGAGAAGGAACAAACTATGCAAGATTAACAAGCTTGAACCCACAACACGTGACAATCTAGATTAATTCGAATTCGGCTATTAGAGAACGCATGACTCGCTTGCCGCATCAAGCCAAAGATTTGAGCGTGCAACACGTGGATCACAAACAAGATAGAGCCGAATCTAATCAATCTAAATTGGGCAATAAAGATGTTACATGAATTAAACATAAAAAGTAAAATTCAAGCAACACATGGTAACTTAATGAATCTATTAGATCTTGCCAAATCTAATAGAACCGATAACTAGATCCAAGCTAGATCATAGCCTACCGCATGACTCATGATCCAACAAGGGAACCTTCTTGAACCAAGCTTAAATCCATCGCATGATACTAAGCATAGTAACGAGACTACTTGCATCACGGTCTAAATCCACCGCATGATACTAGACATGATACAAGGTTGCAGGTACTTACGGAGGTCGACAGATCGATGGCTCCTCTCGAAGAACTCGACGGCACGACTAGAAGGACTCGAAAGTTGGCACGGGGCCTGTTTGTTGTGAAATTGTTCGATCCCTATTACTAACACTAAGGGTTTATACTTATACCCTGGTTCTAACATGACTCCTAGTCGACCACGATTACAACATTTATTACTTAAAATTAACACCATGGCGTCATGTCTGTCTTTGTTGACGTAAAATCAGCACCTCACGCCAAGCACATAGCAAGCCGGATTAGCTAGCTTCACACACGTGGCCCAGGGGTTGAATCTGGAAGCGTGCCAGTCAATTTTCCCTGAAACTGACAAAAGATGAAGATTGTTAGATAAAACTTGGAACTTGCCGGGTGGTACCAGCAGTTCCGTATTTACAGCTATGAAGCCAGTTAGAACGACATATAGCTATAAACAACATATCTGTCAGCAATTTAAACATCATTCGACAATTGGTAAAAGCATGAAAACAGAGTACTGCCGAATGTATGACGTAAGCATGATAAAAAATCGTTCTTTATCTAAACAATGTTACAGCACGTAACCATGACCGATTATCAAGGATAAAGCATGATAAAATAAATAAAAGTGAAGCATGATTACGAATCTGCAGTAAACAAGCATGCATAGGCCAAAAGCACTAGTCTACCGCGTGTCTAGGTACTTTCAAACCCGTCAAGCATAACATCAAATAAATTAATCCACCGCATGATACGACTTGTTTGAAATCACACCACCAACCAAGCATAGATCAATCCACCACATGATACAATCTAAACATGGAATGTTAAAAGCATACATTATTTAAAGCAAAACTCATGAACATGTTTCACTCGTGAGGGGATTGCCGAATACAGCTGGACAGCCGAATCGGGTTCCGTGGAGAAGGAACAAACTATGCAAGATTAACAAGCTTGAACCCACAACACGTTGAGGATCATGTGTGGTTCGAGGACCAGTGGATGGTCGCTTCCTTGTGTGATGAGTGATTGACAATGTTGTGTGGACTAATTCTTGGCTAAGTATTGCAGGTGCAGGTTGCGGCTTGACTCGTGTTGGTGCAGGTGAAGAACAAGCGCGAAAGGTCGTCGCCGGTGAGGCCTCTAGGTGTGGAGAAGACAAGTAGGCTTCGTTCGAGGGACCCGGTGGCCAGCGCGGTCAAGTGCGGGCCGCATGGTGGCATGAACAGCAAGATGAAGTCGTGGACGGTTTCTTGGTTGAGCCTCAAAACCAAGGTCGAGCCGGGACTACGTGGGAGCCAAGTCATGAGTGGAGATTGGCGGAGGCTACACCGAGTTCGCGGGGTTTCCGGTGGTTCACCGTAAAACCACCGGGTTCCTTGGTTGATCCACAAAGCCAAGACCGGAGAACCGAAGACGGAGGTGCAGCAGCACCAGACCGGTCTGACCGGTGGGTCGGCCCGGTCGACCGGTGGGGACCGGTCGACCGGTGAGGAGCACCGGTCGACCGGTGTGCGGCGACGCGGTCCGAATCTTTGAAGCGAGAGGACACGCGTCGGGATCGCATGGCTTGCGTCGAGGCTACGCAGGGTGTGGTCGCCGGCATCCGTCCGATGGTGAAGACATCAAGAATTCCAAATCCGCCCTTGAGGGGCTTGTATCCCTACTTAGTAGAGAAGGGCGTTTTAGACATTCGGTTGCCTCCATATAACCCAAGAGGTGAGAGGATGGCAGCCAACTCTTGGAACCCTAGCTCATTAGTTTTCCTATTTTCCACCTATTTTCTCTAGGTTTTCCTTAGGACTAGCAAGAGAGCTTCACGGAGAGATCTTGTAGAGAGGGATGGATGATCGGGCGGCTTGCTAGACCTTGTACGAATCTTTGTTTCATGTATAGATGATTCGGCGTGGTTCCTCAAGGTTTGGATGTGTTTTCCCGGTTGTTCTTGGTGGTGATTTTCGGAGCCCTCTCTTCGTGATTTCTTTGGGGTGTTTTCGGGGCTTTTCTCTTGGGGATTTGATGGGGGAAATTTGTGGGAACCCTTCGTGGTTCTTTGGGCCGTGATTCCCCTCTCAAATCCGTGAGTAAAAGTGCTCGATTTTGGGGTTTTCTTGAGTTCTTGGGTTGGAAGTGCTTTCGGCGGGATTTCTTCGATTCCTCCTTTTTGGACGAGATTTGGTGGGATTAAACTTGGCTATGGACTCCTCATGAGGTGTTCCTGATATCCCCAAAGTCTTGTTCAAGTCCGTGGAGCGATTCGGGAGATCGAGATTTGGATTTGGGGGAGTTGACCCGCGGGTCTTTGTTCATCACGAGCCGCCCGTGCTACACCGGTCGATCGGTGCTCTTGGCCGGTCCGACCGGTGCGAGCCTCGTTGGGTTTTTGCTCGGGTGAACGTCTTGGTGTGTTCGTTGTTGTCCCGTGTTGCTGCCGTTTCGAGTTTGGGTCCGTTTGGTGGTCGGTTGGCCCGTTTGGTGCCTTGGGGGCTTTCAGTGCCGCCATCGGTCCGACCGGTGCGTCTCACCGGTCCGACCGGTGTAGAGCCACTTAGTGAAAGTTGCTCAGTTTCACCAGCAGGGACCGGTCGGCCGGTGGTGCTCACCGGTCCGACCGGTGTGGGTCCGTAGACTCGGGGTTTGTTTTTCCGCCGCGTTCTCGAGTCGGAAGGCTTTGTGTGTTGGTTCCAAGGTCCGGTGGCACTCCGGTGGCTACGTGGGCTTGGCCAACTTGGGTAGTGAGTCGGAGACGTGTGTTGGAAGCCGCGTTCGTCTTGTTGGAGTTTTCATCTCCTTCGAGAAGAATTTTTATCGGCTCCCATTCACTCCCCCCTTTCGGTTCGCCGTATCGGTCCTTCAAGTGGTATCGAGCCGGTTCGGGTCTTTATTGACTCTTACCGCCCAAGATCCAAGGATGGCGTACCGAGAACGGGGTTCGGGTCCTCCCCACTTCGATGGCAAGAACTACCGGATGTGGAGCAAGCGGATGGGTGCGTTCCTCCGCGGAAAGGGTCGGGCTGCTTTGGGATGTCACGGTGGACACGAGGCTATGTCCGGTGATGGATTTCCTTGCTCCGGGGTCGAGGGGACGATTCGACGCCAACAATAAGGCGGTCGACTACTTGTTTCGTGCTTTGTGTCGGCCGAGTTCGATCGGGTGCACACCGAGCAAGCTTGGCTTGTAGGATTTGGGCGGTGTTGAAGGAGGCTCATGTTGGGAACGCCCGTGTTCGAGCACGGATGTATGCGACCTACCGGAGAGAGTACGAGAACTTCACTCATCTCCCCGGTGAGTCCATCGATGCCTTGTTTCAGAGGTTCACGGTGGTTGTGAACAACATGAGGGCCAATGTGGGCGTGCTCCCGTACGATGATCATGATAGAGCGGTCAAGCTCTTACACTCTTTGGATCGTACGATATGGGGCGGAAAGTTCGAGGCTATAGTCGAGTCGGAGAGGTATGATACTCTGACCGTGAACGAGCTGTTCCCGAAGCTCAAGTCGGCTGAGGTGGATAGGGGCATGACTGCCAAGCTCGAGGGACCGACTGATTCCCATTGTCTTTCCCTCGTTGGTGGTTCCAAAGGAAAGACTAACTCTAACCCATCCACCAGGATGTTCTCGTTTTCCTCTTTGATGTCTATGCCAGATGAGGAGTTTGATGACCTTGAAGAGGACGAGCTGGCGCTGTTGACGAGGCGGTTCGAGAGGCCGCACAAGAACCGCGTGAACATGAGGAGGAACACGAGGACTTGCTTCCAGTGCGGCAAGCCGGGACACTTCGTCGCCGACTGCCCGGAGAAGGTCGAGAACAAGGACAGCTACAAGCACAAGCCGAGGATGAACGATGGCAAGTACCATTCGAGGCGCGACCACAAGAGCAAGCACAAGAACAAGTACAAGCACGAGCGGCGATCGAGGAAGAAGGAGGGCCAAGGCAAGGCCCGAGCGATGGTTGGAGCGAGCGACGTCGACTCCAGTTCCGCGTACTCCACCTCGAGCTCGAGCGGCCGGTGAATACGAGGGAGATCGCCGCAAGAACAAGAAGTCGTACAAGAACCCGAGCGGGCCGAGGCGCCCGCGAGAGATGGCTTCGCACCATGGCGTTGAGCTCCGGCAAGAAGAAGAGCACACGGAGCGACTCGGACTCCGAGTCCGACGACGAGGTGCGTGATGAACTTCCCTTCTTGCGCCAGGAGAATGAGAGGCTTGGCTCTTTGTTTGATAACCGTGATGACATGCTTAGAGAGGCCGGGAAAATGAGGAAAGAGCTTAGGGCTTCACTCGAGGATGCTAGGACTAGAGTGGGCGAGCTAGAGACACGGGTGCTTGATAGCAAGCTTGAGATTGATTCGCTTAAGGCTAGTCCTGTTGTTTCGATGAGAATGATTGTCTTTGATTGCTCCATTATCCTTGCCGATCTTGCTTTGTTTAAGGAGAAGCATGCCTCCAAGTGTGAGGAACTAGATGTGCTTAGGGTTGAAGTGGCCGAGCTTAAGTCTAGATCTGCTTTGCTAGGTGCTTGCACTTCTTGCCCCGTTTTGCATGCTAAGATTGATGAGATGCATGCTTACACTAGTTCGCTCGAGGCTAAATTGAAGGAACCCATGCCTACATCTTGCTCTACCCGTGAAATGCATGCATTGAAAAATTTGGAGCTTGCACATTATGTTGATCGTTTGCGGGGATGAGAATGATGATTTGAGGAAGTTGATGGGTTGGTTGTCCGGTCATGAGCCTCAGTTGAGGATGATGATCGAGGCCTTTAAGAGGCAAGATGGTGAGGGGCTTGGGGCAAACAAGGTTGGTGAGGGAAGTGGAGAGAATATCCCGGAGCCACCAAAAACTCACCACAAGAATGATTTCCCACCAAAACCTAACCATCTAAGGAACCGACTAGACACAACCCCAGCTCCACCCGTGTTTCCTACACCCACAAATGACCTACAAAAGCCTATCAAGTTTGTGAGCACTTCGGGGAAAGTGTTCTTTGGGAAGGAGAGTGAGAAGGCTAGTGGTGAGAAACCGGTGGAAGGTTTGAGTGGAGAAAAACCAAGTGAGCAGCCACATCCCAAGCCAAAGCCTAAGCTTGTGAGGTTCCATTGTGGCTATTGTGGGAGAGATGGCCATAAGGAGGAGTTTTGCTTCAAGAGGAAGCGAGAGGAGAGAATGAAGAAGGAGTGGGCTAACAAGGAAAAGTACCACCCTTCCGATGGTGTACTTGAGCCTCGTATGCAGATGCCCGGGGGCAAGGCGATTGTGAGGACGGTTCGGGCTTGGGGAGAGAAGAAGGCTGCGCAGTGGTGCTGTCTGTCCGGTCACACCGGTCGGACGGGTGTGGGGCACGGTCGGGACCGGTGCGGGCCTGGACAGACAGATGTTCGGGTTTCGAGCTCGTACAGGTGCGAGGGTTGTTTCTGGTGGTCGTGGTTCTGGTGGTTGGGGCCGGAAAGGGTGCAGGTGGTCAGTTTGCTAGGCGTTCTCCTCCTCGTGCTCAATACGGGGATTGGAGGAGCCGTGGTGTTGAGTTGGAGAGGAAGGACGTTCCACGGGCTTTCTTGCGTGGATTTGGTCCTCCTCCAGGCAGAGAGGGGTGGTTCCCTCAGGGTGGTTACCGTGGTAGTGTTCGTGGAGGTAGTTTTGGTAGGAGAGATGCTTTGGTTGGTGCTAACCCCACTTTCGAGCAAATGGCTCGGCACTGGTTTTCCTCTTTTGGTACTAACCCCAGTGCTGAGTCGTTTGTTCGCTCACGTGCCTATCTTTGATTTTCAGGTGGGAGACTTGAAGAACATTTGGTTGATTGACTCCGGTTGTTCGAGGCATATGACCGGAGACAGGGGGTGGTTCTCAAGTCTCGTCCGGTGGTGACGAAGAGGTACATCACATTTGGGGACAATGGGCGTGGGCGTGTGCTTTCGTAAGGTGAGATAAAAGTGAGTGACAAGATCACTCGAGGCGTGTTGCTCTTGTTCAATCGGCCGGGGTACAATTTGCTTTCCGTGTCCCGGTTGTTGGATGAGGGCTTTGAGGTGTTGTTTCGGCCTCGGTGGTTCTCGGATTGTGGACTCTCGAGGGGACCTTGTTTGTATGGTCGTTCCCGAGGGTCGGGTGTTTCGTGCTGATTTTTCTCGCTCTTCGGGTGTGGAGCGTTGTTTCTTGGCCGGTTCTTCGAGTGAGTTGTGGAAGTGGCATAGGAAGTTGGGTCACTTGAGCTTTGACCTTTTGTCTCACTTGAGTAAACTCAATTTGGTCCGAGGATTGCCACGTTTGAGGCTTGAGAAAGAGTTGGTTTGTGCTCCGTGTAGGCATGCCAAGATGGTGGCCTCTTCTCACCCGCCTCTCACCGATGTGATGACTGAGCGTCCATGCGAGCTGCTCCATATGGACCTTGTTGGCCCAGCTCGTGTGCGATCTGCGGGTGGGAAGTGGTATGCCCTTGTTGTGGTGGACGACTATTCTCGGTATGCTTGGGTGTTCTTTCTCGAGGATAAAGGGGAGACGTTTGGTTTTGTTCGAGATCTAGTCTTGAGGTTGAGGAACGAGAGGCACGGAGATGCCATACGAGCTATCCACAGTGATAATGGCTCGGAATTCAGGAACTCTCGTTTTGAAACCTTTTGTCATGACTTGGGTCTTGAGCACCAGTTTTCGAGTCCGTATACGCCTCCCCAGAATGGTGTTGTGGAAAGGAAGAACAGGACCTTGTGCGAGAAGGCTCGGACGATGCTTGATGAGCATAGGACTCGAGGAGGTATTGGGCGAGGCGGTGAATACCGCATGCTATGTGTCGAACAGATATACCTCGCAGTGCACAAGAAGAAAACATGCTATGAGTTGATGCATGGCCGCACACCCAAGGTGAGTCACTTCCATGTCTTCGGTTGCAAGTGTTTCATTCGAAGAAAGGCGGGAAGTTGGATAAGTTTGAGGCTAGGTCCGTCGATGGCATTTTCTTTGGTTATGCATCTCATTCTAGAGCATATCGTGTGCTCAATCTTGAAACTAACCAAATCGTGGAGACTTGCGAGGTAACCTTCGACGAGACGAGCCACGTAGTCAACTTGTCTTTGAGTGTGCGGTGATGATGAGCTTGGCGAGGAGATCTTTCGGAGGAGGAGCATGAACATGGTGATGATGAAGATGGCGGTGTGGTGCCCCCGCCGAACATGTACCCACTACTTCGACTACGATCATGGATGGACCCTCTGCTACACCTACGACGACAAATCAAGAACGAGGAGAAGGCGATGTTGAGGGGGAGGTAGCTTCGAGGCGAGAACCTCCCCGGCGAGTTCAAGTGGATCACCCGGCTTCGAGGATCATCGGCGACATGAATGAACGCACTACACGGTCGAGGGTTCGAAACAATTCCCACTTTGCTCATGCTGCGTTTGTTGCTTCTTTTGAGCCCAAAGACATTGGACACGCACTATCCGATCACAATTGGGTTAACTCGATGCATGAGGAGTTGGAGAACTTTGAGAGGAATCGTGTGTGGGAGTTGGTTGACCCTCCCCCAGGGTGTAAGCCGATTGGTACAAAGTGGGTGTGGAAGAACAAAGAGGGAGAGAAGGGTGAGGTTGTGAGAAACAAGTCGAGACTTGTTGCTCAGGGGTTCAGTCAGAAGGAGGGGATCAACTACGAGGAGACCTTTGCTCCCGTAGCCCGTTTGGAGGCGATTAGGATCCTTCTAGCCTTTTCTGTGGCTAAAGGGTTCAAGTTGCACCAAATGGATGTGAAGAGTGCTTTTCTGAATGGAGTGTTGGAGGAAGAAGTGTATGTGAGGCGCCTCCCGGGGTTTGAGAGTGAGAAGTACCCCCACCGGGTGTACAAGTTGAGGAAGGCGCCGTATGGGTTGGAAGCGGACGCCTAGAGCTTGGTATGGCGAGGTTGAGGGGGTTCTTGTTTGAGAGAGGTTTTGAGATTGGGAAGGTCGATCGGACCTTGTTTTTGCCGACGCAGGGCGGAGATATCCCCGATTGTGCGAGGTGTGTACGTCGATGATATTGTCTTTGGTGGCTCGTCTAACTCTCTTGTTGCAAGGTTTGCGGATGATATGAGCAGGGAGTTTGAGATGAGCATGATGGGCGAGTTGCGCTTCTTCCTCGGCTACAAATCAAGCAATCAAAGGAAGGAACATATGTGCACCGTGCTAAGTACACCAAGGACATTGTGAGGAAGTTCAAGATGGAGGACTCCAAGGCTATGACGACGCCGATGAGTACGACTACGGCTCTTGATGCGGACGAGGAAGGTGAACACGTGGACCGGAAGGAGTACCGAAGCATGATCGGGTCACTCCTCTACTTGACGGCGACGAGGCCGGACATACGCCTTCTCGGTGTCCGTGCGCTCGTTTTCAAGCGTCTCCGAGGACTTCGCATCGGCAAGCGTGAAGAGAATTTTCGTGTACTTGCGTCACACTCCCAACTTCGGCCTTTTGTACTCCGCGTCCTCTTCTTTGGCGCTTCATGGCTTTTCGCACGCGGATTTTGCCGGGTGTCGGTTGGATAGGAAGTCCACCTGCGGGACTTGCCGCTTTTGGGTTCTTCTTTGGTGTCTTGGTCTTTCCGCAAGCGCCGAGTGTTGCTCAATCCACGACCGAGGCCGAGTATGTTGCCGCTACTAGTTGTTGCTCTCAGCTCCTTTGGATCACCTACACCATGAGTGACTTTGGTGAGGAGTATACCCATGTCCCACTTCAATGTGATAGCACCAGTGCCATAAGCGTTGCAAAGAACCCAGTGCTCCATTCCAAAACCAAGCACATAGAAGTGAGGTACCATTTTCTGAGAGACAATGTCGAGAAAGGAAAGATAGCTTTGATCCATGTACCCACACATGACCAACTAGCCGATATTTTCACCAAACCCCTAGATCAAGCAACTTTCACTCGTTTGCGGGGGAACTTGGTGTGTGTTTGATTTCTTGAGTTGGGTGTGTGGGAGCTCTCTTTTGCCGGTGGTGTCGAGCCCGTTCTGCCTCCCCTCGAGGAGCCGGTTTGTAGCATATGTATAGCTTTCTTTTGTGCATTCCTTGCATTTGGCATGGCATATGTAACATGATGTATAGGCATCCTTGTATCTTAGATTGCATGCATTTTGTATCATATGCTTTGGTTAGGAAAAGCTTCTCTCATATACATTGTTCACCATGGAATGAGATATTTGTCTTTGTGAGCTTGTTTGGTATGCTACGGTTAGTTTGGCTTAGCTCTTGATGATCTTGATGAATAATCCATGGTTGATAGCTATGCTTTTGAAAAATGTCACATGTATGCTCTCTCATGTGTAAATGCTTTTACATGCTCTTGACATGTTTTTGTGGCCTTGCTATGCTTAATTTGTGGTTGGATAGCTAGTTTATTGATCATATGAAGCCAAAGGCTCATTTGCCATCATGAATGTTTAGCCCTCTTGATTTATCTTGTGGAGGAGCATAAGTTCCTTTTTGTCGCAAAGACATTTCATGTACCATTTACAAATCTGAAAATGAAATGAAAAATGCTTGAAAAATATGCTCCCATGTCATATGTGCTGAATTTAATTTGCTTTGGGTGCTAAACCGTTGCATGATGCCTACCAATGAGAAGTCTCATACATAGAAGTAGGCACATGGCTCGGTGGCTTTGACATGACATGAGGTGCTTGTGGGTGTTTATGATGGTCTTATGATTAGAATGGCTGTCCTAGCATGAAGTTTGTGTGGCTTTGCCATTTTGATATGCTTTGATCATGTTTAGGACTTTGCTCATGAGAGGCAAGTTTTTCGCAAAATTGCCGACATCCATCTTAGCTTCGTCCAATGGTTGTGAAACTTGGTGATCATGTAGTTGAGATCAATACGAAGCCGTAGAGTATCTAACTTGCTCATTTGGACATGTGTAGCATTCTTTGTTGAATTTTGTCTATTTGAGAAGCTTTAGGTTGAAAGTTTTGCATTTTTGGCTTGATTCATGCATTGCCAACAAGGGGGAGAAGTTTGAGCTTGAAATGGCTTGTTGGACGCGTTTAGAAGGTTTTCGGGTGGTTTCGAGCCATTTCGCGGGCTTCGTTGTACACCGGTCCGACCGGTGATGAGCACCGGTCGACCGGTGTGAGTGCTGGTCCCGTATACATGTTAGGCACCGGTCGACCGGTGGTGATGACCGGTCCGACCGGTGTGAGCCGAAAGTGATGCGATCTGTCCCGTTTTCAAGTGGTTTGCATGCATTCGTCCGGGGGAGTTGCATTGGTTCGGGGGAGCTTGCATGTGTGCGGGGGGAGCTCTTTGAGAGTTTTCGAGCTTTGTTTCGGTGGTTTGTGCTCTTTGCTTGAGCTTTGCTTTGTCTCGGATGTGTCGAGCCGTTGCCCTTGCCTAAGGGGTCCGAGACTTGTCTTCTTCAAGTGATCTTGCTCTTTGCCTTTGTTTGGCTTTCGATCGCTTGTTGGAGTTTCTTTTTGTTCGTTTCTTTTCTTTTTCTTTTCTCTCTTGTTACTTTCGTGTGGGTGTTGTCAATGCACTCATCAAGGGGGAGATTGAGGACCATGTGTGGTTCGAGGACCGGTGGATGGTCGCTTCCTTGTGTGATGAGTGATTGACAACGTTGTGTGGACCGATTCTTGGCTAAGTATTGCGAGGTGCGAGGTTGCGGCTTGACTCGTGTTGGTGCGGGTGAAGAACAAGCGCGAAAGGTCGTCGCCGGTGAGGCCTCCGTGTGTGGAGAAGACAAGTAGGCTTCGTTTGAGGGACCCGGTGGCCGGCGGGGTCAAGTGCGGGCCGCATGGTGGCATGAACAAGCAAGATGAAGTCGTGGACGGTTTCTTGGTTGAGCCTCAAAACCAAGGTCGAGCCGGGACTACGTGGGAGCCAAGTCATGAGTGGAGATTGGCGGAGGCTACACCGAGTTCGCGGGGTTTCCGGTGGTTCACCGAGAAAACCACCGGGTTCCTTGGTTGATCCACAAAGCCAAGACCGGAGAACCGAAGACGGAGGTGCGGCAGCACAAGACCGGTCGGCCCGGTGGGGACCGGTCTGACCGGTGAGGAGCACCGGTGTGACCGGTGTGCGACGACGCGATCCGAATCTTCGAGCGGAGGACACGCGTCGGGATCGCATGGCTTGCGTCGAGGCTACGCGGGGTGCGGTCGCCGGGCATCCGTCCGATGGTGAAGACATCAAGAATTCCAAATCCGCCCTTGAGGGGCTTGTATCCCTAGTCGGTAGAGAAGGGCGTTTTAGACATTCGGTTGCCTCCATATAACCCAAGAGGTGAGAGGATGGCAGCCAACTCTTGGAACCCTAGCTCATTAGTTTTCCTATTTTCCACCTATTTTCTCTAGGTTTTCCTTAGGACTAGCAAGAGAGCTTCACGGAGAGATCTTGTAGAGAGGGATGGATGATCGGGCGGCTTGCTAGACCTTGTACGAATCTTTGTTTCATGTATAGATGATTCGGCGTGGTTCCTCAAGGTTTGGATGTGTTTTCCCCGTTGTTCTTGGTGGTGATTTTCGGAGCCCTCTCTTCGTGATTTCTTTGGGGTGTTTTCGGGGCTTTTCTCTTGGGGATTTGATGGGGGAAATTTGTGGGAACCCTTCGTGGTTCTTTGGGCCGTGATTCCCCTCCCAAATCCGTGAGTAAAAGTGCTCGATTTTGGGGTTTTCTTGAGTTCTTGGGTTGGAAGTGCTTTCGGCGGGATTTCTTCGATTCCTCCTTTTTGGACGAGATTTGGTGGGATTAAACTTGGCTATGGACTCCTCATGAGGTGTTCCCGATATCCCCAAAGTCTTGTTCAAGTCCGTGGAGCGATTCGGGAGATCGAGATTTGGATTTGGGGGAGTTGACCCGCGGGTGCTTGTTCATCCCGAGGCGCCCGTGCTACACCGGTCGACCGGTGCTCTTGACCGGTCCGACCGGTGCGAGCCCCCGTTGGGTTTTTGCTCGGGTGAACGTCTTGGTGTGTTCGTTGTTGTCCCGTGTTGCTTGCTGTTTCGAGTTTGGGTCCGTTCGGTGGTCGGTTGGCCCGTTTGGTGCCTTGGGGGCTTTCAGTCGCCATCGGTCCGACCGGTGCGTCTCACCGGTCCCGACCGGTGTAGAGCCACTTAGTGAAAGTTGCTCGCTTCACCAGCGGGGACCGGTCGACCGGTGGTGCTCACCGGTCCGACCGTGTGGGTCCGTAGACTCGGGGTTTGTTTTTCCGATGCGTTCTCGAGTCGGAAGGCTGTGTGTGTTGGTTCCTAGGTCTAGTGGCACTCCAGTGGCTACGTGGGCTTGGCCAACTTGGGTAGTGAGTCGGAGACGTGTGTTGGAAGCCGCGTTCGTCTTGTTGGAGTTTTCATCTCCTTCGAGAAAAATTTTTATCGGCTCCCATTCACTCCCCCCTCTCTGGTTCGCCGTATCGGTCCTTCACACGTGACAATCTAGATTAATTCGAATTTGGCTATTAGAGAACGCATGACTCGCTTGCCGCATCAAGCCAAAGATTTGAGCGTGCAACACGTGGATCACAAACAAGATAGAGCCGAATCTAATCAATCTAAATTGGGTAATAAAGATGTTACATGAATTAAACATAAAAAGTAAAATTCAAGCAACACATGGTAACTTAATGAATCTATTAGATCTTGCCAAATCTAATAGAACCGATAACAAGCTCCAAGCTAGATCGTAGCCTACCGCATGACTCATGATCCAACAAGGGAACCTTCTTGAACCAATCTTAAATCCACCGCATGATACTAAGCATGGTAACAAGACTACTTGCATCACGGTCTAAATCCACCGCATGATACTAGACATGATACAAGGTTGCTGGTACTTACGGAGGTCGACGGATCGATGGCTCCTCTCGAAGAACTCGACGACTCGACTAGAAGGACTCGAAAGTTGGCACGGGGCCGGTTTGTTGTGAAATTGTTGGATTCCTATTACAAACACCAAGGGTTTATATTTATACCCTGGTTCTAACGCGACTCCTAGTCGACTACGATTACAACATTTCTTGCCTAAAATTAACACCATGGTGTCATGTCCGTCTCATATCCATCATCAACTCGTCCCCTTCTTTATATCCAATCCACGTCATCACACATTCCCGAATGCTTTCCGCTTTCACCTGTGGAACAGTTCTTCTGCCGAATGATGATGTACTCCCGACCGCAGACACCTCTACCGAATGCTTTGAGGAAAACCTTCTGCCGAATGGTGCTCTTCTGCCAAATTCGGCTCACATGTCAGTCTCTTCCCTGTACCAATTTTTGGTGTTAACAGTCTTGTATCCATCATCAATTCATCCCCTTCTTTATATTCAATCCACGTCATCACGCATTCCCGAATGCTTTCCGCTTTCACTCGTGGAACAGTTCTTCTGCCGAATGACGATGCACTCCCGACCGCAGACGCCTCTACCGAATGCTTTGAGGAAAACCTCCTGCCGAATGGTGCCCTTCTACCAAATTCAGCTCGCATGTCAGTCTCTTCCCTGTACCAATTTTTGGTGTTAACATATGCCCCTTCAATTACGGGATAAAAGGTGATTTTATTTTGGAATTGACCATAAATACTTAACGTCCCTAGGCCAAATATGTTCAACACCCGTTCTTTCCTCCTTCAAACCGTTGGAGCCTTTGTCTAGATCCAAACCCTAGCTCATCAACTTTTCAAGATTCAATCCTCAAATGGCGAACCAAGACCAAGATCTCCAGGTAAATCTTATTCTCCTCAAGCTCATTCGGTATTACTTTTCTCGAATCCCATCTCAAATTTTTCCTTTTGCCCTCTTTTGTTCTTGATAGGCTCTAGCTACCGAAATCTTGATTCCCATCGAGGATCAATCAGCATCTTAATTCCTCGGGCCCGTAGGAATTTCCGATCCTTCTGAGTTCATTACAGCCGAATCCCAGAGGATTCCCTTCAAGACATCACTGACGAAGCCTAACAAGTGGCAGGACACTTTCAAGAACTGGCCTCTGCCCCCAATTGCAGGCTGGAGAAATTGGTATAAGAGGGTACTTGATGACGACAGCCCAAAAACAAAGAATTGGGACAACCTTCGTATTTCTCATTGCTTAGAATTGTCCCTAGCCGAAACACCCAAAAATGAGAGCCTTTTGATTGCAGCCTGCCACTTTTGGTCCAACGGCGCAAATGCCTTTCTTTTCGGCCATGGGCCAATGTCTCCCACCTTGGCCGATGTTTATATGATAACCGGCCTGAAAGTCACAGGAACTGTGTATCCGTACAAGTACAAGGGCTCCTCCAAGCAAACAAGAGTGAAAACAGGAGTTGGATACAAGAGATATATCTAAAACCATATGTCTGATGGCCCTCTGACTGATGTTGAATACATAGCTTTTCTAAACATGTGGTTATGCAGATTTATCTTCTGTGGCAAAGCCAATGAGCCAACCCTGAACCATATTGTTATGGCTGAGGACCTGGCTGCTGGTACACCCATCCCCTTGGGAAGTACCTTCCAGGAAGTGTCTACCATATGCTCCATCAAACCACCTATCTGATGCACACCAGCAAAAAGATCCCCTATGTCAATGGCCCTTGGTGGTTTGTTCAGATGTGGTTGCAATTATACATGCACCAGATTGTTGCCATTGACCTCAACAATCGGCACTTCCCTTCAACCAACTACAAGGAAGGAGAAACCCAGAGCACCAAAGGCTGCCAAACCTAAGGAAAAGCTGCTTTCACTGTGTCTATCAACAAAGACATGGGCCAACTATTTGAGCTCTTCTTCAGAGGTTTTGCCAATCCTCTTTGGTTCCCATATATGGACAATGACAACCTGACTCTTCCTTGTGAATTTGGTTTTGAAACTGGATGTAATGATGTTCATTCCATAGCAATCTTCAATGCCTTCATTCATCCCTGTATTCTACCAGAAGAATTCTGTGGAGGAAGGCTGGTCCAGAGTACCTTTGAGTACTACCAGCCAAACATGATGGCCAGGAAATTAGGATGTGGCCAAGTGCCCCCAAGGCTATTTGTCCACGAATTTCTCAAGCCCAGAGAGGATATCAAGGAATCCATAGAAGCAAGAAGGATTTTTGAGTATAAGTGCAGCACGACCTTCTATGCACCCAAGCCTTTTGTGCCAATAACATTTGCTCATCCTTCTTTCACTCCTTGGTGGCAAGAACTTCATGATCACATTTTCAACATGCCAGTACACCCACTCTGTCTTGAATTAATGCCTGACTTCCAACCAACTTCAGAGGTAATATGTTCATCTCCCTTTCTTACATCTGTTCTTAATCATACTCCTCCTTACTGATCATGATTCTGTCATTTTGCAGGATACAGTACCTGCCCCACTTGCCAGGCCTATTCTTTATAAGATTGAAGGTCCAATCTCTACTTTGGGATGTCGGTCTCCTACTCTGGCTCAAATGATGTCTAAACATGCCACACTAGATCCAACTCTCATCAGGCCAGCTTCTGACAAAAGGAAAGCCCCATCTCTGATTGCTCCTTCAACTGTCAAGAATAAAAGAACAAGCAAAAAGCTACTCATTCAGGTCAGAACACCTTCCCCTCCTGAACATAATGCCATTCATCATTCTGATCATCTTTATATTTGCATGATTTCAGACCAGAACACAGCAACCAGTGGTCATTATAGATTTTGCCAATGCTTAATCTACTGGTAAAATTTTCACCATCTTATTCTTCAATCATTTTTCTTCATTGGCACTCACCCCCTACTTGTTAGTTGCAGAAGAAACTTTGGTGAGTCAAACTGTGGGGAGTTCTTCTCCTCATCATGATTCAATTCCAGCCTCACCAAGGATTCAACCATCTTCTCCTCAACCAGAAGTCTCAGCTTCACCAAGAAATCACGCAGTTTCTCCTCAGCCAGATGTACAAGAAGCCTCCTTTGAGCCTGAAAAGCTTCCGTCTCCCATTCGGGAAGCTAGGAATGATGTAAGCATGAGCATCCATCTTTTCTATCTTCATCTAACAGGTCATTATTAATTCGGCAAGAATTTCCTTTCTGGAGGAAACTGTATCATCACCCAGTTATTCCTTTGTTGTGGATGACTTGGTTGCCGAAAGTGGAGATGAAGCATCTTCTAGCCAAGCTTTGTCAGAGGAAAATCAAACAAAGCTAAAGGAAATCCTCTCCTTGGTGCAAAGGGATGTACAAGACCAAGTCACGGATGCTGATCTTCTGAGAGAAGCACTTGAAAATATCGATCAAGATCTCCATGTTGATATCAAGGCTTCCTTAGAACCTATTTCCCAATTGGATAATCACTTTGCCGCAGTGAAACAGGCTTTGAAGAACAAATCCTTCCAACCAGCTCTGGATTAAAGGAGAGCTACGGCCAAGCAATCCATGAAAGATTTGCATGCTCAAATTCAGAACAATAAGGAATTGCTAGCCAAATTGTAGCCTGCACTCAAGCCGAAGAAAACCAGAAAAGCTGCATTGGAGGCTGAGCTGAGAACCTTGACAGCTGAGATTGAAGCTGATGAGAAGAAGATGACTGAACTTCCTGAATCAACAGAGAAAATACGAAACGAAGCTTCAGCAGCTCTGAATGCAGAAAGGCAGCTCAAGACAAAGCTCTCTGCTCTGTCTAAAACCCAAGAGGCCGATCAGAAATTGTTGGAGAACATCAACAAGATCATATCAGATGCCACCAATGTAATCTCAAAATACTTGGGTGTATAATTGTAACAAACAATTTGTAGCCGAATCCTTTATCAGCTCTGTAGTTCCGCTTTCTGTTAATCTTTATTCCCCATATTTGCTTTGCCTTATCTTGACGAGTAGCCTTTGGATGATTAATTTGGCAATTCTGACCACAACAGTGTCAGACCCAAAAAACGACCCAACCGCAACACAGCTGAATCGTAACCAGTCGAACCGAATATGACTCAGCATGAATCCCAAACGACTCGGCGACGGTTCGGTCGAAGGAGTCTCTCCACTTCCCAAATTTCTTGGGATATGCGCCACGATCTCCGGCCACGATCTCTTCGTCAGTTCCATAAATAAGGACTTCGGGTGCCCCTAGCCTTTCACCAAATCCTCTGCCTCCCAAGCCCCTGCTAACTCGAGCTCTTTCTCTTCAAGCACTAGTACTCCCAAGAGCCTCATGGCCAACAACGGCAGCAGGCGTCCGGCCAACGACGAGGCTGAAGGGAGCCGCGCCGGCGCTCATCGGAGGTGGTCATTGTCGGTTTCTTCACAACCTTCTTTTAGATCTTATTTCATCCCTGATGATTTTTTTGCGCTTTTAGGCTCATCCGATGGAACCCTGCCCCTACTCCAACTACAACTCCGGCCATGGTGAGTGACTCCTTGGGGTCGTCTAGCCGCTCCTACTCCTCCAGGTCTTCCAGCGGGAACTCGCTCTACATTGACCGCGACACCCGCAGGTTCCGAGAGGAACGCGACGCGACCCGGCACGAACTGGAGATTATCTCCAAACAGGCCGGGATTGCTGGACTCGAGTGGCAGCATCAGCGCAAGCAGCTGCTCGAGGCCATCAATGGTAAGTCCTGTAACTTGCTCAATTTCAACTTAATCTTGACCTAACTGCCGTTGCTCTGTGACTCCCGCAGATCGCGATGCCGAGCTCAATCGGCTGAAGGCGCTGGCCGAGAAGCTGGCGAACAAGGTGAACGCTCCCGGAGACACACCGGAAGCTCGCCTTGGCGCGGTGGTAGGCCGTGTCGACGAGGTGGCCCTACATGGTGTCCGTCTGGGCACCGCCTTGGGCCTGTCCGCCATGTCAACGCGCACTAGCATCGACTACTCCACGCAGCCGCCCGGCTTCGACGGTGGTGTGTTGGAGGACCTTGACGACATCGAGGCCACTGTGGAGCGCCTCGATGGCCATGGCGTCGCTGTTGCTGATTCCATCCAACCCCAGTCTGTTCTGAACAGGCTGTTTGGTTAGTTTGTACTAGGGGTCATGGATTTTCGGCAATAAAATGAGAATTTATCATTTGCAGTTGTCTTGTGATAACTTTCTTGATTTGTGCATATGAATCTTCATTGTTTTGAACGCATCCGGAAACCTTTCCTCTAACCGAATACGCAAAAACTCTCACCCCTTGGCGTAGAATCCGCAAAGAACCCTCAATCGTGAACCATGAACATTGTTTCGTTGAAAAAACCCTTCGCATCCAAAGAAAAAACCCCCATCGTTTGGTATTCCCATCAATGCGTGCCAGCCAGTCATCACTCCCGATGCATTTCAACTGCTAATAAAATAGCTCTCCAGTGCTCTGCAAACCCACTCGTACACACTTCCATCATTTCACTTCCTCTCGTCCTCCTCCTCCAGAAAAAACCCCCAAAGCCATGTCGGACAAGGGGAAAACACCACGCGAGGAGAACAACTTCCTACCGAAAAAGTGAACCATCCGAGAGTAATCTTCTCTTCCCATTCCTTTCTCTTGATCTTGATTGCAATCTCGTGATTCATCTTTCTTTGATTCCAGTTTCAACATGCTGCCGGAGGATATTTTCGGCACTGAAGAAATTCCTGAACACATCCTTTCCGACTCCTGAGCTGAAGAAGAAGACGCCACACATGAGCAGAGGTCCAACCATCAATTGCGCCGTCGCATTCGGCATCTAGAGCATGATCTGCGGGACATCACCACCCTTTGTTGTGCCGAACGCGAACACCACATGAGCTTGGAGGTGGTAATAGGCGGTGAGATCTTTATCCTTATTTGAATCTCACTTTCAAGTTCAGATCCCGTATTTGATGAGAATTTGTTCTTCTTCTACAGATATGTCCGACACGTACAACAACCTGAAGGCCGCCTGGGACAGTTTGATGGAAACTGCAGAACACGCCAGCCCCCAAGGTTTCCGCGTCGCCGTCACGGTGGTCTTGGAGCAGCTGAAGAGGGACGAGCTCAAGAGGAAAAGCACTAAGCCAAAGAAATGAAGATACTTTCGCTTCTTCCTGCAGGCCTTCTGCTTCCTACAGGCCTTTTTTTGTAATATTAGGTAGTGGCATTGTTGATAGAAGAACCTGCAAGAACGTTCGTGATGCAAAAAATATTTGTGTAAAGGGCAATACACTTTAGTATTAGCCATTTTCCCTTTGTTGGAATTTTGTTCTAAAGGCGGCTTCCTCCCGAATGCCGGCTATTTCCGTTTCTCTGACGCTTGGAACAGCAATCAACGATCAACTTCAATACTAGGATAATATTTCTTCAAGTATCTCCCGTTTATAGTAGCAGTGAATTCTTCTCCTAGCAAAGTTTTCAAGATGTATGCATTTCCAGGCGTGCACCTAACCACCCAAAAGGGACCCTCCCAATTCGGAGACCACTTACCGAATGCACTATACTTAGTCCCAATCGGCAATAATGCTTTCCAAACCAAATCTCCTTCTGCAAATTGCTTGACCTTTACCTTCTTGTTATAGTACTTGGCAACTCGCATTTTGTTTTTCTCCATATTCTCCAAGGCCCTAAGACGAACCATATGCAAATCTTCCATTTCGTCCATCATTAAGTCATTTTAATCTTTGGAACTTAAATCCTTTTGCAATACTTTTCTCCTTGAGCCTGACTGCATCTCCCATGGCAAGACAGCATGATGTCCATAAACCAACTCATAAGGAGATGTCTGTGTAGCTCTATGAGGAGCCATTCGGTAAGCCCATAAGGCTTCATTGAGTACCGAATGCCACCTTCTTGGCTTCTGATCAATCTTCTTCTGTATAATCTTGATCATGATCTTGTTAGAAGCTTCTGCCTGACCATTAGCTTGGGCATAATAAAGAGAAGAATTTAATAATTTGATCCCCATACTTTCAGCAAAATCTTTGAACTCTGAAGATGTAAACTGAGTTCCCTGATCTATTGTAATTGTCTGAGGAATTCCAAATCTGTAAATGATATGCTCTTTGACAAACTCAACCTTATTTTCTGATGTCACCTTGTTCAATGGAATTGCCTCAACCCACTTAGTGAAATAATCTATTGCTAAAAGCACAAACTTATGCCCCTTGCTAGATGGAGGATTTATTTGGCCAATCAAATCTATTCCCCATCCTCTGAATGGCCATGGCTTGATAATAGGATTTAGAGCTGATGCTGGAACTCTCTGAATATTTCCAAACTTCTGACAATCTTGACACCCCTTGTAATATTCAAAGCAATCTTCCAGCATTGTCGGCCAATAACATCCAATTTTCCTAATGACCCACTTCATTCGATAAGCCTACTGATGTGCTCCACACAGCCCATCATGCACTTCACTAATCATCCTCTTCGCTTCTTCTTGACCCAGGCATTGTAGCAACACCCCATCCATGGATTTGTAATACAAACGTCCATCAAAAAGAACAAACTTTATGGCTTTGTACCTGAGCTTCCTAGAGACCTTTCGGGATGGATTCTCCAAATAATCAGCAATTTCATTTCTCCAATCATCTTCTGCTAAATCACTCCCAAAAGCATATACATCGATGGCAAACACTTCTTGATTCTCTCTATAATCCGAAGCACTTTGAGCTAGCCTGTTTGCCTCTCCATTGTTTTCTCTAGGAATAGGTTGTAGAATTACTAACTGAAAGCTTTTCAGGATTTCTTTGCACTCCTCGTGGTAATTCCTCATGATATCATTTATGCATTCATATTGGCCATTCAATTGTTTTATAACTAGATCTGAATCTCCAAAAATCTCAACTGAAATAGCCTTTGCATCTCTCAAGTATTGAAGCCCTCTGAGCAATGCTTCATACTCAGCTTGGTTATTTGTAACAATAGGTTGTATAGGAATAGCAAATTCAAACATTTCTCCCTTGGGTGAAATTAATAAAATTCCTACTCCACCACCTTTGCCACATGAAGATCCATCAAACAATAAAGCCCAAGGAGTAATTTCAAGCAAATTAATTGATGAACCACGATGTTCGGTAATGAAGTCAGCAATAATCTGTCCTTTAACAGCTTTTGCCGACTCAAACCTTAATTCAAACTCAAACAAGGCTAAAATCCATTTGCCAATCCTTCCATTCAAAATTGGCATAGATAACATGTGTCTAATTACATCAAATTTTGAATACACAATGCATTCGGCATTCAACAAATAGTGCCGAAACTTTGTACATGAGTAATAAACACACAAGCAAAGCTTCTGTGCAGCCGAATATCTTGTTTCGGGATCAAGCAATTTTCGGATAAGTTATGCAACTACTCTTTCTTTGTCCTCAAATTCTTGTATGAGGGCCGATCCAATGATTTGGGTATCGGCCGCCACGTACAACTTAAAAGGCTTGTTCAATTGTGGAGATACCAACACTGGTCGTTCCTTCATGTATTCCTTGATTTCATTGAAAGCTTTCTGTTGTTTGTCACCCCATACAAACTTCTGATCCTTTTTGACTCTTAACAGTGGAGAAAAAGGCAACACCTTTCGTGACAAATTTGATATGCATCTCCTCACAAAATTGATCTTGCCAAGCAGTGACTGCAATTCCTTAAGATTGGTTGGAGGAACAACTTCATCAATAGCTTTCATGCTTTTCTTGCCAACTTCTATTCCTCCCTCATGCACCAGAAATCCCAGGAACTCTCCGGCTGAAACTCCAAAAGCAAATTTGTTCGGGTTTATCTTAAACACATGCTTCCTAGTACATTCCAGAGTTTTCCTCACATCAGCCAAATGTGATTCATGATCCAATGACTTAATCACGACATCATCAATATATATCTCTAGAATTTTGCCGATCAACTCGTGAAAAATATAATTCATGGCTCTTTGATAAGTTGCACCAGCATTCTTCAACCTAAATGTCATGACAACCCACTCAAATAACCCTATATTTCCAGGACATCTGAAGGTTGTCTTCTCTACATCCTCCACTGCCATAAAAATCTGATTGTACCCTGCATTGCCATCCATGAAGCTAATAACTTTATGCCTAGCAGCAGCATCAACCAACAAGTCAGCAACAGGCGTCGGATATCCATCCATGGGTGTAGCCCTGTTTAGATCTCTAAAGTCTTTGCAAACCCTCATCTTTCCGTTTTTCTTGTAAACAGGAACAATATTAGAGATTCATTCCGCATATGTGCATGGCCAAATGAAATTTGCTTCTATTAATCTCTCAACCTCTTTTTTCACATCGACCAATACTTCATCTTTGTAAATTTTCCGAGGCGGTTGCTTGTAAGGCCTAAAACCAGAGATTGGCAACCGATGCTCAACAATGGAACGATCCAAACGAGGCATCTCCGAATAATCCCAAGCGAAGCAATCTTTATATTCTTTTAGTAGCTTAATCAACTCTTCTCTAAAATCTGAATCCAAGTTAGTACTGATGAATGTCGGCCTTGGCTTGTCACCATCTCCAATGTCTATTTCTTCCAATTTATCGGCCGACATAAATCCACGTCCTAACTTCCCATCAGTTCCATCAATTGGATTCTCCATTAAAAATTACTATAAGAGCCGACTGCTTGGATCGGCTGTTGATCACTGCTGACTGGTTCAACGGGATGTTGACGGTGAAATTCCGTCAACCTAGCCATGAGTTTACTTTCGGTGTTGACATGACTTTTATATCTTATCCATTGGTACTAACCCCCGTGGTATAACAAGTTCACTTGTGCATGTCGGTTTTGGAGTTAAGTGTTTACGTAGGGTTTTAATGTTGAAAGCAAGACTTCCGGGATAAGTTCATTAAGCACCTCATGACAAGACCTTGAAGCCCGGTACAAGTCAAGCAATGAAGTGAACATGACTCCAAGAGCCCAAGGACCAAGCCCGAGAAGATGACAAACTCCGAGGACCTAGCCAGAAAAGTGCTGAATCTTGCAAGACAAGGAGCTTCGTCCAATTCGGAGAGAAACCGACGACAAGGGCCCACAGGCAAAAGGGGAGAGGATCTAGAAGACGCGGGAAGCAACACCGGGCGAAGGTCACGGACTGGGTCGAGATGGGCCCAGGCCGATCGGCCCAGACCGGCTAGCCCGACCTGTTTCGGGGCCCAGTCGGCCTCTCCTTTGACCTAGTTGCATCTCGGGCTATTTATAGCCCCCCTGACCGAGAGCCACGCATCAATCAATTCGTCATCCGCCGTCGAGGAGCAGAGAAGCTTGAGGGACACCATCTCGGAGATGAGGGTCGTTGTGACACCGCAGGTTTTCGACCGGGTTAATTAACCCTAATCATCCAGTCAACAGTGTTGACTTTGGTCAAACGACGGTCCACCTGGGCCATCACCTCAGAAACATCACCGACAAACTCTAATCACACCTTTTGGTCAACCATAGCCCACCTTGGTCAAAACCCCACTCAAAAACCCTTGACTCCTTGTGGACCCATCAATGTCAGCCGGAACTTTTGCCGCGTTCTCCAAATTTTCCCTAAACACTTCAAATTCTCCCAATACAAAAGTTGTGTATTTTCTCGAGGGACACAATTTTCATGCTGGGTGGCATTGCTGGTTTGAAGTGCAAGTTGGTGAAAATTGCAAGTCAACGTCTACTTTCACTGTTCACTGGAGCCGAGAAATTATGCATCTTGGCATCCACTTTGTGCAGAATTGGTTGAGAAAGAGGCTATACGCCCTTTGTGGAAGTGGTAGAGGATTAGGAGATCTACAACTTTGTTGTTGATCACTTTGTTCACTTCTGTGCAAAAATATGGAGTTTTGCGCAGTGGAAAAGGGCTAATCGAAATTGAGCCGGCGCTCCAGGCGCCTGAGCGCGCGCCGACGCGTGCGATGTCACGACGCGGGCGCCGCGCGGCCGCCCCGCCCGCCGCCGTATGCGCACGCCGAGGCCGGCCAGCACCCATCGGTCCGTGCGCGGTGGGACCACCCCTGCGAACCGCCATCCGCGTCCACTCCCTTCGCGCCACTGTTGACGGTGAAAATCCGTCAACCTAGCCATGAGTTTACCTTCGGTGTTGGCATGAGTTTTATACCTTATCCATTGGTACTAACCCCCGTGGTATAACAAGTTCACGTGTGCATGTCGGTTTTGGAGTTTAGTGTTTATGCAGGGTTTTAGTGTTGAATGCAAGACTTTCGGGATAAGTTCATCAAGCACCTCATGACAAGACCTTGAAGCCCCGTACAAGTCATGCAATGAAGCAAACTTAACTCAAAGAAGCTAGGGACTTGACCCGAGAAGACGACAGACTCCGAGGACCTGACCAAAAAAGTGCTGAATCTTGCAAGACAAGGAGTTGAGTCCAATTCAGAGAGAAACCGACGACATGGACCTACATGCAGAAGGGGGAAACATCCAGGAAGCAAGGGAACCGACGTGGAGCGAAGGAGCCCTCGGGCTGGGCCTAGATGGGCCCAGGCCGGCCGGCCCAGTCCGGTCGGCCCAGGCCCATCCAGGGCCCAAATGCCCCCTCCTTTGCCCTAGCCGCCAATCGGGCTATTTATAGCCCCCTGACCGAGAGCCTCGGGGAGAAGAATTCGTCATCGGCCGCCGAGGAGCAGAGAAGAGAGGGACACCATCTCGGAGAGGAGAGGGTCGAGCTAGTTGACTAGGGTTCCCCTAGCCGACGTGGGAACCTTGCACGAAGACCACGTCGGAGTTCCGGAGCTAGAAGCAAGATCAAGGAAGGATCCCGATGGTGATCTTGTGTATGTATCATTGTTATAGTTGAATTATCAAGTTGAATCTTTTCCTAGCGATCAAGTGTTTCCTCGAAGATTTCGTTTTTCGATCGGCTTTGCTTATTCCAATTCTATTCTCGAGATAGATTACATAGGGTGTTCTTGTAGCCGCGGTGGCTAGAGGTACACGCCGGATCTTCCGAAAGAATCTCGACTTGTCTTTTGACTCGCCCTAAGCTCCCCGCATGAATAGGGATACGTTGTGACGAACGGGGGTCTCGAAAGGCGGATGTTTTCGGATTTGGACGGGAAACCACGATTTAAAGAGGCTTCTATTAAGATTCGATTTGCTACTTCTTCTCTTGCTTGGAACTTCAACAAAAGGCTTACCCCGATCCTTCTAGATCGGTTTATCTACCCAATCTTACTTTGTTTTCTCCGGTCTTTAGTAGATTAGATTCGTTTTGTGTCTTTTACTTAGATGCATTAGGGTTTTATCGAAGATTGGAGTTACATGGCTTTATTAGATTAAGTTTTGCGTCACACATTTGTTCCACGGATTCGATACCTTGGGTTCACCACTCGAGGGAAGAAGGGTCCCTTGACTACGACGGGAGACTTGTACACTTGCAAGTCACAAACGAACTTTGATACAATTATTAACCGTCAACAAGCCCCTTTTTCTGGCGCTGTTGCCGGGGAACAAGTGATCAAGATTTGATTTTTTATTGCCTTTTTGTAATTTTCAGTTTTCTTTTTGTTTTTATTTTTGCATCTACTAAATTTTGATCATCCTCAAAATACATCTAATCTAGTTTGTCTAACCCTAGTTTTTATAGATTTGTTTTTACTTTCTAGTTTTTTGCATACTTTGTTTATTGCTAACCCTAACAGGAGATGGACGGCTACCTCTCCAACAAACCCAATAATTTTGTGGATGATCCAGAAAAACTTTACAGGCTAAGGAGACGCGAAGCACATCAAGCTAAAAAGCTAGATTTTGTAGATTCGGAGTCGGAAGACAAAGGATCGCAGGAATCTCCGAAGAATTCACCACCTCAAAGTCCTCGGGAGAATCGACTTCCACCGATGGGTGACCAACCACCGCAAGAACGCAAGATTGGGGAGCTATGCACCCCGGACATCATCGACCTACCAATCTTGAACCTTGAGGAGATCCGAAGACCGTTCGAGATCAAGACCTCAACAATCCGCATGGTGCAACATTCACCCTTCACCGGTAAAGAGGATTCGAACCTTCACCTCCAAGCATTCATTCAACTATGTCAGACTTTCAACATGGATGGGGTGACTCAAGATCAAATGAGGGCAAGGCTTTTTCCGTTTTCATTACTCGGGAAGGCTTTGCAATGGTTCCACTCTCAACCGGCGGAGACGGTGCAAAATTGGAACACGTTGATGAAGGCTTTCATGAAGGAATACTACTCACCGGGTAAAACTCAAAGCTTGCGTAATAAGATTGCCACCTTTGTTCAATATCCTACGGAAACTATCTCGGAGGCATTCGAGCGCTTCAACGAGTACACCCGGCGGTTCCACATCACAAGTTCCCGAAAGAAGACCTCGTGCAAAAGTTCTATCAAGGACTCACCATGGCGTCAAGGTCGATCATCGATGCATCGGCGGGAGGATCCATCATCGAACTTACACCGACGGAAGCTTTCACTCTATTCAAGAAGGTCGCGGATAATGACACGTGGGTGTCGTCCGGGCGCCTACATCTGGTTCAACCCACGGGGAACGTCAAAGGAGTCTTGCAAGTGGAGAAGGAAAACATACTTGAAGGCAAGATCGACTCGCTCACGAGGAGGTTGGAGAAGATGGAGATGGAAAAGAAAGAGGCTCAAGACTTGAAGGCCGCCGAAGCAAGGTCCACATGTGAAGAATGTGGAGAGTACGGCCATGTCGGCAAAGATTGTCCGGAGGAAGCCAAAGTGCTCGACTACATGAGGAAGGGAGAATTGCCAAACTTCCGCTACGGGCAAGGTAGGCCTCAATTTAATGCAAGCTCATCTATTCCTGACGCGGTTCCGCTTCGTATACAATTGAAGGAGTTCATGGATGAGCAAACTAAGATCAACAAGGACACTGTCACCAAGTTCAAGACCATAGACAAGGTGTTGGAGAACATCGATAGCAAGGTGACGGAGGTCGGAAGTTCCAATCATCAAGTGCTCAACATGATGAAGATGCTCGAGACGCAAGTTGGACAACTTGCGGGCGCCCTCACTAATGATGAAGGGAAGCTTCCGGACAACCCAAATGTCCCGAATCGGCGAAGGCCATTCAAACGTGTTCGGGGAAGGAGACCGAAGATCCGGAACGTTTCGCGGGAGCAAGGAAGCTTAAACCATCCACCGAGGTGGAAGGAGCTGCTAAAGAGAAGGTTACAGGGATCGTCACCGAGGAACCCGAATTTGAGATGCCGGAGGAAGACACGAGGATACCGCAACTCAAGCCACGCTTATTCCGAGGTAAACTTGACAACCACTTTGAGAAGTTTGTGGAAGTTGTGCGTAGACTTAGCATCAACATGCCATTACTAGATGCCCTACAAGTACCTACATATTCTCGTTACTTTAAAGATATACTTGCAAATAAATATGAGATAGCAACACTCGGGGTAGATCATGTCAAGATGTCCGAGGAGTGTAGTGCAGCTATTGCTAATGGGCTAGAGAAGCAAAAAGACCCCGGGTGCCCTACAATTCCATGTTCAGTTGGTTCTTTCAACTTCGAGAAGGCGTTATGCGACCTTGGAGCTAGTGTGAGCATCATGCCGAGGGATGTGTTCGAGAAGCTACGCCTACCAATGGAGCCTACGGGAATATGTTTGGAGTTGGGAGACAACTCCATTCGCTATCCCTTGGGCATTGCTGAAGATGTACCCGTGAAGATTGGACACCACTTCATCCCCGTCGACTTCGTTGTGCTCGAGATGGGAGAGAGGGAGAAGCCGCCGCTCATCCTAGGGAGGCCGTTCCTCAAGACCGTGGGAGCTACTATTGATGTTGGCAAGGGGGAGATCATGTTCGATATCAACGGAGAAAGGAGTTCATTCAAGTTCCGTCCAAGAATCGAGGCATGCAACATGATTGGAGTGAAGGGAGAACCAAAACAAACAGAGGGGCTGAAAAAGAAGAAGGAGCCGAAAAAAATGAACGTAAAGAAAATCAAAGAAGGTGTTGTATCCGTCAAGACAAAGGAAGAGAAGCCGCCTGTGAAGACAAAAAAAATGACTAAGCCGACTAAGCCGGAAGACAAGCCCGCGCCCAAGATGGTGCGGAAGTGGGTACCCAAGATTGCAACGCCCGCAAAGAGCGTTGATCCGGAGTAATCAAGTGAAGAAGTCTAGCTATAGACTATAAACGAAGCGCTAGGCGGGAGGCAACCCGTTTCGTCGAGTCAAGAATAAGCTACCGGGAGGACAACCCGATTCCAGGTTTTTCGAGTCTTTTTAATAATTTAGTTTTTGAGTTTTATTACGCAAAGACATTAGACTTAGAAGTGGTTGAACAATATTAGAGACATAATTCTTGATTGAATGTTTGCTTTATCATAAACCCTTTGCATGAACCCTCCTATGTGCTTGTTTGTTCTTTTCTTTTCGAGAAACCTCAACCAAATAATTTCAGAACCTAACTCAACCTTTCACCCTCATTATGGTGCTGAGGTTGACTTATTTTTCATGCTAAAACCACACGAGTAGAGCCACGATTTATATTTAAGTGTTAATAAAATTCAGCACGTGGTAGAACTCGCGTGAACCTAGAAATCAAAACTTTTGGTTGGTTTAAAAAAATCTTTATCCTTGGTTTCTCTAGGATTAGAATTTTTTTAAGCCTACTCTAATTTTGTTTTATTCAAAATCTTTACTATTTAGCCAAAATTAGAACCTAAACCTATGCCCCCATGATCAAGCCGGGAAAATGTTTGCTCTCAACCGATGAAGGCAAACTATACCGGTGAGACCAAAATCGACGTAGTCGAAAAATATTTTCGACTTACATTTGTTTTTAATGGTTTAAAAACTTCTCTAAAATTATGTTTGAGCTCTTGCATGGCTCTGAAAAATATTTTAAATTTCGAATTAGGGGAGTGCTTAACCTTAAACACACCTAAATGGAGGCAATCTAGTTTGAATTAATCATGCATGCACCATTGGATTCCCTTTTATCAACTTTCACCAATTCCACATGCAAAGGACAAGCATGGTGGGCAGCAAGCATCAACTTTGCAGGAATTTCATGGTGGCATGTGAAGCAAGTGGAGCTAGGGAGCATGGATATGACCCAAAGCATGAAGCATCAAGTGGAAGGACCAATAATGCAAAAAAAGGAGTGGACGAGAGCGTTTGGGCGGTGCAACTCGTGGAGCACGCGGGCAGGAAAGTTGCAGAGGCGAAATGATCGTGCTGGAAGAAAGACGAGGCGGGGAGGAGCCGGGGAGGACCCCGGCCGCCGGCCCGAGGCCGGCCGGCCTCGCCTACATAAGGAGCCCCCGGCTCTCGTTTTCCGCACGCAAGCTTCCCTCTCCTTCCTTTGTTTGTGTGTTCAAGTTTGTGTGCTCAAAACCTCTGTAGACATAGCCAACCTTCCCAAGCTTGATAGCTCAAGAAAAAATCCACATCCTTAATCCACTCAAAGTCCACATCCGAAGCAAAGAGTTTAAGTGCCTAGTTACCGGTTGCAACCCGGAGTTTTAGTTGAAGAAAAGAGTGCAGCAATCATGTGGAAGAAGACCACAAGTCTCTTCTCCAAGAAGCAGAGTTCGTCGTCATCCAAGCCGTCATCAACCACGTCTTCGAGGAGGCACTCGGTTTCCGAGTCTCCCCGGAGCATGGAGACGGATACGGCACCACCGAGGAGGAACGATGCTCTCCTCCTTGGTGGTATGAGGGCTGCAAGAAGCACTTCCATGAGGTTTACCGAACCTCGTGGGCACACGGAGGAGCAGCCCGCGCCACCACGACGATCGACTCGCTCAACCGCGCCACCTCCTTACACCCCGACATACTCTTCGTACGGCTTCATCATCTTGTCGGCGGAGGAGGAGGAGAGGCTCTCTAATCTTGAGAAGAGGCTTGTGCCCAACGTCGAGTTCGACGACCAAGCACTCTACACCTTGGGTTTTGGCACCGACATATACTATATGTTGGGGCACCTTGGATGGGTGCGGTTCTCCAACGGAGTATCGCCGGACACCCATTTGGGGTTCGCCTTGGAAATTTTGATGACTATTGCACCCATCATTGATGATGATGGGGTGCAAAGCTTGTCATTCCGTTTGGAGGGAGTCCAACAAGTGGTTCCCTACGAGCACGTGAGGGAGCTGCTTGGATTCCACAAGGGAGCTCCGAGAGAAAGTTGACGTGCCACCCGGCATGTTGGCGGGATTTTGGAATATGATCTCCGGAGAAGCCCATCAACAACGCAATTGCATCCGCAACCCCATTATCCGGATATTTCACTCTTGGATGCGCAAGAGGGTATTAGGGAGGATGAAGGAGACAAAGGTGACCGACACGGAGTTGAATTGGCTATACTCGGCTTTAATTGCCGTGCAGCCAATAGACCCTTCTTACCTCATGATCAACCGTTGGTGTTGTGAAGCAACATCGGGGGCGGGTAATATTGGTTCGGGGTGCTACCTCTCCATGTCGGCCTTCTCCTTGCGGCCGGGGATCGCAAGAAACCCCGACCACCTTTTGCGTGGTACCTCTCTCGGCATTGAGTATTTGCGGCAAGGCAAATACATTAGTGGAGATGAGAGAGGAGGTTATCGGTTGGCCATAGTGAACCTACCCCTTCCGAATGAGAGGCTTAGGCTTTTCACCGAAGGGAGGGAAGATTGGTTGGAAGAGGGACTCCTCGTCCCTGCAAGGAAGAACAAAAGAGGAAGAATCGTAGAGGAGGGAACATCCTCCACACAAGCGAGTGGAGCACAACCCAATGTGCAACCATTCGGCGGGATCCCTCCTCCGCCAAGTTACTACGGAGGGCCACAAGAGCAAGCATGGGGGGGGTGGTGCACCGGTACCCCCACCAAATTATGTTGTGCCCAACGCTAACTTCGCGGAGTCCTACGCTCATCATCCCCAACCACAACAAAGCATGGCCATAATTGGAGGGTATGCTGCAAGAAACGCCCAAAACATCGCAGCCATCCAAGCTAACGCAGCTCAACTTGGTGAAGGCAACGCAAATATTGCCTTTGAGCTCGGACGCCTTCACCTCGTGGAGCCAAATCAATTCGTCGGAGGGAATGTCCAATCGTATTATGAGCAAGGGTATTATTATCAAGATCATCAACATCAACCACCGGCGGAGGACTAGAAGATTTAGGAACTTTAGTTTTCTTTTCTTTTCTTTTTCTCTGTAATTTTCAGCTTTTACTTATGTGTGTCTGCGTAGTATTTTCTGTTTTTATTTAAATTTCAGCAAGCATGTTTGTTTATTTTCAGTTTGTATTTCAACTTGATGTCATCATTAATAAAGACACCACCTTGATTATATCATTGGAAAAGTTACAAAATTAGTGTCATGATGATATATGTTTATAATTGCAGCTTTGTTTATCTTTGTAATTGATTTATGCATGTTTAAGCTAGTGCTCTCTTAAAAATACAAATCTGAATTTATTTAAATGCTAGCTTAATTTTCAGCGGAGGTTATGATTAAAATAAAGACCCATAGTGTTTTATGTGCTCTCAAGTTATGAATAGATTAAAGATGTCTTTTATGCTCAAAAATATCGCTAACCTTGTCACAAATATCACTTGTGTGTTGCTCAACCTATCCAAAGCCTTATATATATTCGAGTGCATAACCTTAGTGTACGAGATTTATTTTTGAGTGAGTTATTGCAGGACATGATTTCTCTGGCTCGAGACTAAGAAGCTGGTCATTCCGTTTTTGCGTATCTATCTTTTTGCTAGCCTTTTATCCGTGCATTGTGTATCCCCGCATCGGAGATCTCACAAACTTCGCCGGATATCCACCCTTAAACTAAATATCATCTTTTGTGATTACCTCCTTGACCACAACCTATCGTTGAGAATGGATCATCAATTCAAGGAAGATCGCAAGACGGTGCCGACATTGAAGATTTCAAGTATCTCTCCAAGGAAAATATTTCCGGTACCTACCTTATTTTTCGCCTCTTTGCTCGAGGACGAGCAACGTCTAAGCATGGGGGAGGAGGTAGGTACGGTGCAGTTTTAGAGTTCAAAAGGGAGTATTTAAAAAAAATAATATAATGATGAAAGAAAAAAATTCGGCGATATACGTGACTTCCAAGGTGAAGGTCTCACAAGAAGAAAGAAAAAAATATATATATAATGAATGAATGAAAGAAAGAAAGAAACAAAGAAAAGAATGAGAAATATGAGAAAGAGAAAAAAATATGTGCGTAAAGTGAACTCCCTGGTTCTCTAAGAGTGCATTCAAGGCTTCAAGTTAAGATCCATTCTCATTTTCCAACCATGTGCAATCCGATAACGAGGACTTCCTTTGTGCCTCGGGATCATTCTTTGCCATTTGCACATGTCCACTCATCTAAAAGTGTGTGTATTTTTCTCTTTCCCCTCCTTGATTTAACATTATTTTCCAATGACCTTTTTGACGAGTCTCGGTAAGACCATGAGAAGCTTGTCTTGTTTTGACAACACCTCATTTATAAAATCTTGTTAGGACTAAACTTTCCCAAAGCTCCATATAAAGCCTACCACATATATATGAGAGGGAAAGGAGTAGAATATATAGGCTTGAGAGACAAGTGAGTTGAGAGTTCATGAGCAATATACAAGATGTTTTAAATTTGTGAGCTTGGTTTAGCTTTTCTTTATCTCGTTCTTTATTTCAAAAATTTGAGATCTATTTAAAACTTTGTGAGCATGTTAATACTTGTGGGATAAGCTTAATAAGGATCTACCCTCCGTAGAGATGAAAGCTAGTACATTATGGAACTTTAATGAATTAAAATTTTGAGAGCATTAGGTTTTCTCATGTGTGATCAAATGCAAAGTTTAAACATTGTTTGGCAATGATGATATCCATCGAAGGCTTACTCCAGGACGAGCAAGGTTTAAGCATGGGGGAGATGTTGACGGTGAAAATCCGTCAACCTAGCCATGAGTTTACCTTCGGTGTTGGCATGAGTTTTATATTTCATCCATTGGTACTAACCCCCGTGGTATAACAAGTTCACGTGTGCATGTCGGTTTTGGAGTTTAGTGTTTATGCAGGGTTTTAGTGTTGAATTCAAGACTTTCGGGATAAGTTCATCAAGCACCTCATGACAAGACCTTGAAGCCCCGTACAAGTCATGCAATGAAGCAAACTTAACTCCAAGAAGCCAGGGACTTGACCCGAGAAGACGACAGACTCCGAGGACCTGACCGTAAAAAGTCTTGAATCTTGCAAGACAAGGAGTTGAGTCCAATTCGGAGAGAAACCGACGACATGGACCTACATGCAGAAGGGGGAAACATCCATGAAGCAAGGGAACCGACGTGGAGCGAAGGAGCCCTCGGGGGCCGGGCCTAGATGGGCCCGTGCCGGCCGGCCCGGTCCCGGTCGGCCCCGTGCCCATCCGGGGCCCAAACGCCCCCTCCTTTGCCCTAGCCGCCAATCGGGCTATTTATAGCCCCCTTACCGAGAGCCTCGCAGAGAAGAATTTGTCATCGACCGCCGAGGAGCAGAGAAGAGAGGGACACCATCTCGGAGAGGAGAGGGTCGAGCTAGTTGACTAGGGTTCCCCTAGCCGACGTGGGAACCTTGCACGGAAGACCACGTCGGAGTTCCCGGAGCTAGAAGCAAGATCAAGGAAGGATCCCGGTGGTGATCTTGTGTATGTATCATTGTTATAGTTGAATTATCAAGTTGAATCTTTTCCTAGCGATCAAGTGTTTCCTCGAAGATTTCGTTTTTCGATCGGCTTTGCTTATTCCAATTCTATTCTCGAGATAGATTACATAGGGTGTTCTTGTAGCCGCGGTGGCTAGAGGTACACGCCGGATCTTCCGAAAGAATCTCGACTTGTCTTTTGACTCACCCTAAGCTCCCCGCATGAATAGGGATACGTTGTGACAGAACGGGGGTCTCGAAAGGCGGATGTTTTTGGATTTGGACGGGAAACCACGATTTAAAGATGCTTCTATTAAGATTCGATTTGCTACTTCTTCTCTTTCTTGGAATTTCAACAAAAGGCTTACCCCGATCCTTCTAGATCGGTTTATCTACCCAATCTTACTTTGTTTTCTCCGGTCTTTAGTAGATTAGATTCGTTTTATGTCTTTTACTTAGATGCATTAAAGTTTTATCGAAGATTGGAGTTACATGGCTTTATTAGATTAAGTTTTGCGTCACACATTTGTTCCACGGATTCGATACCTTGGGTTCACCACTCGAGGGAAGAAGGGTCCCTTGACTACGACGGGAGACTTGTACGCTTGCAAGTCACAAACGAACTTTGATACAATTATTAACCGTCAACGCCCACGCGCCTCACGCACGCGGCCGGCCGCACCGACTTGTACCGCCCGGCCTATGGCGTCGGCGCCGTACCCCCGCCCCCGCCGTGCTCGCCCTTGGTGCCCATGCCTTGACCCTTGACGTCCGTGCGTGTGGTCGTGAACCCCCCCAAGGCACGAACGTTTATAAATGGAGCCAAGCGGCCGCCGCGTGTGACGCCACGGGCTCCGAGCCGCCGCCGTCCGCCATAGAACCACCGCGGTGAACTCTACCCCCGGCCATTTTTCACCGCAAGCGCGTGCTTCGCTCCCGCCTTCCCTAGGGTCCCTAGTAGCTTCCCGGCTCGCTTGTTAATCGCCCGAGTTGCCGTGTCGCCGGAGTGGTCTCTCCCGCGGCCGCCACCGTCGGCGCCCGCCGTCCCTCCGACGTGAGTAAGCCCCCAAGCCGTTTCCTCTCAACCCCCGGACCCTCCCGAGCCGCTTCCCCCGCCGAGCCCGGCCGGCGAGGACGCCGGAATCCGGCAAGCCGCACCGCCCCGCGCCCCCTTGGACCACATTGCAAGGTCTCCGGAAGTTCTAGGGAGTTTGGTGCAAACCGGGACCTCTCTATGATCTTTTGAAAACTTCCGTGGGGGCTAGGAGTAAAGAGATTCTTTCCCTTTGATGTGTTTTAGCTAGAACTTGTAAAATTGATTAAAAATCGTAGAAAAATCCAAAAATTGCAAACTCAATTTTGTTGTGCTCGTGTAACTAAAACTACAACTTTATCCAAAGATGTTTATACTTTTGAGTTACAGCTTTTGCTTGAAAAATAGAAATGTATAATACCTAGATCCGTGATTCCGTAAAATCTACAACCGATCTTGAGCCGAGTTTTGGATATGTTGTGGTAACTAGTATGTATAGGTTCTGTGCCCACAATTGCACAAAGTTACTAAAGAAATATTTTTATAAAACTCATTTTGTGAAATTGATAAATCTGCCTAGATGATTTTTGTAGCTCCAAATATAATTAGTTTTGAGCCGAACTTCTGGCTATAGTCTAGTTGTGTTAAAGTGCATCCTTGGTGAATTTACCATGATTTTATATCTGTGATAAATATTATTGCCTCATTTATGCTTGTTTTTAATCATAAATATGTGTAGCATATTTCATAAGGGCTATATGTGTGTTTGTTAGTTCTTTAAGCTTGTTTTGGACCAAAGCATGTGTGGAAGAAAGTTTGCATGCATTCCTGTTATATTTATTTTCATATGTAATATTCCCTTATATGCTAACTAGTAATGCCTTTAATTGTGTAATTAATTTCAGTAGTGCAAAACCCTTTTTCTTGCTGTCCAACAGAGCATAGGTACTGCTGGAACAGTTTGATGTGTTTTTAATTGTTTAAAAGGGTGCAAATCCAATTAATCTAGTCAGGGAAAAATAGGAAAAATGCATCCTTTATGCATAAGTTATGGGAATGAGCTAAGGAAGTAAAATGGTGGTATCAAAAGTAAATTTCATTGCTGTTGGTAATTAAAAGTAAAATTCTTTTATAGATGGGCCTGTATTCATCATCATGTAAGTGTCACATAGTCTTTTGTGTTGCTTTAATTAAGTAAATGTTTAAATGTATTTCTTAAGGTGAATATGACCAACCCTATCCAACTTGTAGCTGTTGCTACTGTTCGTTATGTGAATTACATTAATTTATTTATATATATATGTACACAGTCACTATTGAAAAGTCTAGATAAGAAATCATTGCATGTTGTCTCTTTATAGGAAGAGTATGTTGAACGTATTTATTATCTAAGTGAATGTGTTCAAATGTGCACCCCATGTTGTCATAAGTTGTTGAAACAAATTAAATCCAAATTGTCACTCAAGTTTTGCATTGCATCCTCCGTGTAGAAGTTCCCGACGGTAGTTACATGCTCATGTCGAGAGGACGTGAACGAGGGAGTCGGAGGAGGCGTGCACTACGTTGCCATAGAGCAAGACCCGGCCAAAGTCCGTAAGATTGTATAACCGCTTGTGCCGGCGAAGGCAAGCCCGGTTTTATCATTAACCCCTATTTTATTTAAATTTATGCAACTATCTATGTTATTCTATGTGCATTTACGTTCGGAATTGGATAAAACCCTAAATGCATGATCCCTAGGTGCTTATGTTCTTTTACTAGCATGCTAGGTCGCTAGATGATATGCTCTAAGGACCCGGTAAAAGTCGAGTGATGTTCGTGACTCGCGAGAATAGGTTTTCTTTTGTGGAACCCCCATATAAATAAATGAATTGCTCATGTGGTAAGAGCATGGGATTTGGGCTCGGTCCAGTGGCTTCGTGGGCTAAGCTTTTGAATGTACTAAGCACTTGTCGGGAATGGGACCGGTAAGCCTAGTACCTTAATGAGACGCGTACAGGATTTTACTACTACTAATCTCAATTCGTCTCCTATCCGGCTTGCAACCGGGAGGAGGGTACATGTGTGAGGGGCCGGGTGTACCGAGTGGGGCATTCCGGATAGCCTTGTACCCGGGATCGTAGGTCGTCATCCCAACCCAAGGATTTTTGGGAACCGTTTGGTCGGTGTTAGCTCGTGGGGCACCGCTCCGTGTGTTTAGGTCTACCTTGCAAGGGTTTATAAATCAATCAATTGTCGTCCTCTCACCGTTATTCGAGACTCGCTTAATCGCCTAGCCATGATATCCCTTAATAATGGAACTATGTGAAATCTCCCGTGTGAATTAATTGTATTGTACAATTCTTGATTGTATTAGTTGCTCATGGTAGTAATGGTAATCTCACTAGAATTTGAGCAAAAATGTTGAAAGTAAGGATCCATGATCCTAGTTGCTTTTTGGCAAAACAAACCCACCGCCAAAGGCCTACATGACTAGAGCTAACTTTTGTCGGGTAAGTCTTTGCGAGTATTAGTATACTCACCCTTGCTATAATTGTTGTTTTCGGGTGAAGTTGTTTGGCCTGGTGAGATTCCACCGGTACCGGGAGCTAGAATGGGTGGATGAGGACGTTGAGTAATGGCATCATAGATGGCCTCCGGTGATGTCGTAATGTATCCTTATTAGTACTTCCGCCGTTTTAATAAAACTCGAATGATTTACTTTGATGTCGAAATAATGGTTTGTAATAATTTGGACCCTACAGGGAGATTAGTATTAATGTGTAAGGCACTCGGACTCTCTTTCGTGAGAGTTTAATGCATACGTTCGATCCTCTCTATGTTTCCAAGTGATTTACGAGGTGTAAACCCGACAACACTCAACGGGATACTTCTTTATTATCGCTTAATGACCAATGGATTGGTTTAGGCGATAGTACGGAATTATCTCGGATGGGGTTGTCACGAAATGTTGACGGTTAATAGTTGTATTGAATTTCGTTTAGACTCGCAAGCGTACAAGTATCCCGTCGTAGTCAAGGGACCCTTCTTCCCTCGAGTGGTGAACCCAAGGTATCGAATCTGTGGAACAAATGTGTGACGCAAAAGATGATCTAGTAAAGCCAAGTAACTTCAATCTTCGGTAAAAGAGAAACCCTAATGCATCTAAGTAAAAGACACGAAACTAATCTAATCTACTAAAGACCGGAGATAACAAAGTAAGATTGGGTAGATAAACCGATCTAGAGAGATCGGGATAAGCCTTTTGTTGAAGTTCCAAGCAAGAGAAGAAGTAGCAAATCGAATCTTATAAGAAGCCTCTTTAAACTGTGGTTTCCCGTCCAAATCCGAAAACATCCGCCTTTCGGAACCCCCGTTCTGTCACAACGTATCCCTACTCATGCGGGGAGTCTAGGGCGAGTCAAAAGACAAGTCGAGATTCTTTTGGAAGATCCGGCGTGTACCTCTAGCCACCGCGGCTACAAGAACACCCTATGTAATTGAGGACAATGTGTGGTTCGAGGACCGGTGGATGGTCGCTCCCTTGTGTGATGAGTGATTGACAACGTTGTGTGGACCGATTCTTGGCTAAGTATTGCGGGTGCGGGTTGCGGCTTGACTCGTGTTGATGCGGGTGAAGAACAAGCGCGAAAGGTCGTTGCGGGTGAGGCCTCCGTGTGTGGAGAAGACAAGTAGGCTTCGTTCGAGGGACCGGTGGTCGGCGGGGGTCAAGTGCGGGCCGCATGGTGGCATGAACAACAAGATGAAGTCGTGCACGGTTTCTTGGTAGAGCCTCAAAACCAAGGTCGAGCCGGGACTACGTGGGAGCCGAGTCATGAGTGGAGATTGGCGGAGGCTACACCGAGTTCGCGGGGGTTTGCGGTGGTTCACCGAAAACCACCGGGTTACTCGGTTGAGCCACAAAACCGAGGCCGAAGACTCGACGAGGAGGTGCGGCCACCCGGGCCGGTTCAACCGCCCGGGAGGGGCGGTCGACCGCCCGGGGTCGGTCGGTTCCGGGGGCCGGTCTAACCGCCCAAGGGGGGGCGGTCCGACCGCCACGGCCGCCGGCGCCGAGAAGCTTCGAAGCGGAGGACACGCGTCGGGATCGCAAGGCGTGCGTCGAGGCTACGCGAGGGTGCGGTCGCCGGCATCCGTCTGATGGTGAAGACATCAAGAATTCCAAATCCGCCCTTGAGGGGCATGTATCCCTAGTTATTAGTGAAGGGTAGTTTAGTCTTTTGGGTGCCTCCATATATACTCATTAGATGGGTGGATGGCAGCCAACTCTTGGAACCCTAGCTCATTTGGTTTTTCCATTTTCGTTCTTTATTTTCCTTAGGTTTTTAGAAGGCTAGCTTGAGAGCTTCATGTGAGATCTAGAGAGAGGGATGGATGTTTGGGTGGCAAGCTAGACCTTGTACGAACCATTCATGGCATGTATAGAAGGTTTGGCGTTGTCCTTCATGGTGGTTTTCCCGTCTCTTTGGTGTTGACTTTCGGAGCTCTTTTTGGCGGTGTTTTGAGAACGATTTCTTGGGGTTTTTGGTGGTCGCTCACGTATGAGGTTCTTGTGCCTCTTTGGTCGGTGACTTTGCCCCCAAATCCCCTTTGAATCGGACTCGATTTGGTGGTTTCTCGAGTTGGGCGAGTTCTTGACCTAGAGAAGCGATTTCTTCGATTTCTCTTGATTGTGAGTGTTTCGGGTCGATTCCTTTGAGGTAGAGGTTGCCCGGAGGTAACCCGGCTATTCCCGAAGTTTGGCTGCAATCCGTGGAGCGATTCGGGAGATCGGGCGCGAGGAAGTTGAAGTTTGACCCGCGGGTTCGTTTTTTGGAAGGGGCGGTCTAACCGCCTACGTGGGGCGGTCTAACCGCCCGGGTGTTTCCGGTCAAAGTTTCGTTTCGCTCGATTTTCCTCTCGTGAGTTTGTTCGCCTTGATCGCAGGAGTGTCCGGTGAAATTTGGGGTCGTTCTCGTGCGGCCTTGCTAGGTGTTCTTGGTCGGAGTTCGTTGTCGGGTACGGGAGGTTAGACCGCCCCGCGAAGCCGGTCTAACCGCCCCTAGGCCCTTGGGTGAAGTTTTGGTTTTCGCCAAGATTTTCTCGGTAGCTAGCATGGCCTTGACCGAGAGATCTCCGTTGGTGAAACCGTGGTGTGTTTTTGTGCTCGGAAGAGGCATTTTGGAGGATTTCTTGGTTGCCGTGTGGAGGCGGTCTAACCGCCCCCTATACCCGGTCTAACCGCCCCTCTCGGTTAGCCGGCTTTCGAGTTGTTTCCGCCGTCGGTCTTGCGTGTGTGTTGTGGTTGCTTTCGGTAGAGTTTGTTCCTAGGACCAATAGCACTCCGGTGGCTACGTGGTTTTGGCAAACGGGAGGTAGAAGTGCGGAGCGTGTGATTTTGGGGGTTCGACCGAGCTAATTCGTCTTGTCGGAGTTTCAATCTCCCTCGAGAAGAATTTTTATCGGCTCCCATTCACTCCCCCCTCTCCCGGTCGCCTTATCGGTCCTTCAAGTGGTATCGAGCCGGTTCGGGTCTTTGTTGACTCTAACCGCCTAAGATCCAAGGATGGCGTACCGAGAACGGGGTTCGGGTCCTCCACACTTCGATGGCAAGAACTACCGGATGTGGAGCAAGCGGATGGGTGCGTTCCTCCGCGGAAAGGGTCACCGTTTTGGGATGTCACGGTGGACACAAAGCTATGTCCACCGATGGATTTCCTTGCTCCGGGGTCGAGGGACGGATTCGACGCCAACAATAAGGCGGTCGACTACTTGTTTCGTGCTTTGTGTCGGCCGAGTTCGATCGGGTGCACACCGAGCACTTGGCTTGTAGGATTTGGGCGGTGTTGAAGGAGGCTCATGTTGGGAACGCCCGGGGTTCGAGCACGGTTGTATGCGACCTACGGAGAGAGTACGAGAACTTCACTCATCTCCCCGGTGAGTCCATCGATGCCTTGTTTCGCAGGTTCACGGTGGTGGTGAACAACATGAGGGCCAATGTGGACGTGCTCCCGTACGATGATCATGATAGAGCCGTCAAGCTCTTACACTCTTTGGATCGTACGATATGGGGCGGAAAGTTCGAGGCCATAGTCGAGTCGGAGAGGTACGATACTCGACGGTGAACGAGCCGTTCTCGAAGCTCAAGTCGGCCGAGGTGGATAGGGGCATGACCGCCAAGCTCGAGGGACCGACCGACTCCCCATAGTCTTGCCCTCGTTGGTGGTTCCAAAGGAAAGACTAACTCTAACCCATCCACCAGGATGTTCTCGTTTTCCTCTTTGATGTCTATGCCAGATGAGGAGTTTGATGACCTTGGAGAGGACGAGCTGGCGCTGTTGACGAGGCGGTTCGAGAGGCCGCACGAGAACCGCGTGAACATGAGGAGGAACACGAGAACCTCGCTTCCGATGCGGCAAGCCGGACACTTCGTCGCCGACCGCCCGAGAAGGCCGAGAGCAAGGACAGCTACAAGCACAAGCCGAGGATGAACGATGGCAAGTACCGTTCGAGGCGCGACCACAAGAGCAAGCACAAGAACAAGTACAAGGACGAGCGACGATCGAGGAAGAAGGAGGGCCGAGGCAAGGCCCGGCGATGGTTGGAGCGAGCGACGTCGACTCCGGGCCCGCGTACTCAACCTCGAGCTCGAGCAACAGCGAAGACGAGGGAGATCGCCGCAAGAACAAGAAGTCATCCAAGAACCCGAGCGGGGCCGAGCGCTTCGCGAGAGATGGCTTCGCACCATGGCGTTGAGCTCCGGCGGCAAGAAGAGCACACGGAGCGACTCGGACTGCGAGTCCGACGACGAGGTGCGTGATGAACTTCCCTTCTTGCGCCGTGAGAATGAGAGGCTTGGCTCTTTGCTTGATAACCGTGACGACATGCTTAGAGAGGCCAAGAAAATGAGGAAAGAGCTTAGGGCTTCACTCGAGGATGCTAGGACTAGAGTGGCCGAGCTAGAGACACGGGTGCTTGATAGCAAGCTTGAGATTGATTCGCTTAAGGCTAGCCCCGTTGTTGCCGATGAAAATGATTGTGCTGATTGCTCCATATTCCTTGCCGATCTTGCTTTGTTTAAGGAGAAGCATGCCTCCAAGTGTGAGGAACTAGATGTGCTTAGGGTTGAAGTGGGTGAGCTTAAGTCTAGACCTGCTTTGCTAGGTGCTTGCACTTCTTGCCCTGTTTTGCATGCTAAGATTGATGAGTTGCATGCTTACACTAGTTCGCTCGAAGCTAAATTGAAGGAACCCATGCCTACATCTTGCTCTACTTGTGAAATGCATGCATTGAAAAATTTGGAGCTTGCACATTATGTTGATCGCTTGCAGGATGAGAATGATGATTTGAGGAAGTTGATGGGTTGGTTGTCCGGTCATGAGCCTCAGTTGAGGATGATGATCGAGGCCTTTAAGAGGCAAGATGGTGAGGGGCTTGGGGCAAACAAGGTTGGTGAAGGAAGTGGAGAGAATATCCCGGAGCCACCAAAAACCCACCACAAAAATGATTTCCCTCCAAAACCCAACCATCTTAGGAACCGACTAGACACAACCCCAGCTCCACCTATATTTCCTACACCCACAAATGATCTCCAAAAGCCCATCAAGTTTGTGAGCACTTCGGGGAAAGTGTTCTTTGGGAAAGTAAGAGAGGAGGCAAGTGAGGAGAAATCGGTGGAGGAGTTGAGTGGAGAGAAACCAAGCGAGCAGCCCCAATCCAAGCCAAAACCTAAGCTTGTGAGGTTCCGTTGTGGCCATTGTGGGAAGGAGGGTCACAAGGATGAGTTTTGCTTCAAGAGGAAGCGGGAAGAGAGGATGGCAAAGGAGTGGGCGAACAAGGATAGGTACAACCCTTCCCATGGTGTACCTAAGCCTCGTATGCCACTGCCCAGGGGTAAGGCTGTGGTGAGAAGTGTTCCGGCATGGGGAGATGCGAGTTCCCGCAGCCGAGGAGCTGTTCTGGAGGGGGCGGCCGACCGGCCCGGCTAGGCGGTCGAGCCGGCCCGGCCCGGGGGGGGCGGTTAGACCGGCCTGGCTAGGCGGTTTAACCGGCCCCCCGGATTCTCGGGGCGGAGTGGTTTTCGAGGTGGTGAGTCGAGAGGTTTCGTGTCCGGAGGTGGAGTTGCCGGTGGTTGGTCCGGAGAGACAGCGGGGTGGTCGGTTGCTAGGCATTCTCCCCCTCGAGGTCACTACGGGGATGGGAGGAGTCGTAGTTTTGAGAAGGAGAGGAGGGACGCTCCACGGGTTGTCTTCCGTGGTTTTGGTCCTCCTCCAGGCAGTGAGGGGTGGTTCCCTCGGAGTGGTTACCGAGGTGGTGTTCGTGGTGGTAGCTATGGTAGGAAAGATGGCTTGATGTGTGCTAACCCCACTTTCGAGCAAATGGCTCGGCACTGGTTTTCCTCCTTTGGTACTAACCCCAGTGCTGAGTCGTTTGTTCGCTCACGTGCTTGTTTTTGAATTTCAGGTGGGAGACTTGAAGAACATTTGGTTGATTGACTCCGGTTGCTCGAGACATATGACCGGAGACAGGGGGTGGTTCTCAAGTCTCGTCCCGTGGTGACGAAGAGGTACATCACCTTTGGGGACAATGGGCGTGGGCGTGTGCTTTCGAAGGTGAGATAAAAGTGAGTGACAAGATCACTGCGAGGCGTGTTGCTCTTATTCAATCGCCGGGGTACAATTTGCTTTCGTGTCTCGGTTGTTGGATGAGGGATTTGAGGTGTTGTTTCGGCCGGGTGGTTCTCGGATTGTGGACTCTCGAGGGGACCTTGTTTGTATGGTCGTTCCCGAGGGTCGGGTGTTTCGTGCTGATTTTTCTCGGTCTTCGGGTGTTGAGCGTTGTTTCTTGGCCGGTTCTTCGAGTGAGTTGTGGAGGTGGCATAGGAAGTTGGGTCACTTGAGCTTTGACCTTTTGTCTCGCTTGAGTAAACTCAATTTGGTCCGAGGATTGCCACGTTTGAAGCTTGAGAAAGAGTTGGTTTGTGCTCCGTGTAGGCATGCCAAGATGGTGGCCTCTTCTCACCCGCCTCTCACCGATGTGATGACTGAGCGTCCATGCGAGCTGCTCCATATGGACCTTGTTGGCCCAGCTCGTGTGCGATCTGCGGGTGGGAAGTGGTATGTCCTTGTTGTGGTGGACGACTTTTCTCGGTATGCGTGGGTGTTCTTTCTTGAGGAGAAGGGGGAGACGTTTGGTTTTGTTCGAGATCTAGTCTTGAGGTTGAGGAACGAGAGGCACGGTGATGCCATACGAGCTATCCGCAGTGATAATGGCTCGGAATTCAGGAACTCTCGTTTTGAAACCTTTTGTCATGACTTGGGTCTTGAGCACCAGTTTTCGAGTCCGTATACGCCTCCCCAGAATGGTGTTGTGGAAAGGAAGAACAGGACCTTGTGCGAGATGGCTCGGACGATGCTTGATGAGCATAGGACTCCGAGAAGGTATTGGGCTGAGGCGGTGAATACCGCATGCTATGTGTCGAACAGGATATACCTCAGAGTGCACAAGAAGAAGACATGCTATGAGTTGATGCATGGTCGCACACCCAAGGTGAGTCACTTCCATGTCTTTGGTTGCAAGTGTTTCATTCGAAGAAAGGCAGGAAGTTGGATAAGTTTGAGGCTAGGTCTCGTCGATGACATTTTCTTTGGTTATGCATCTCATTCTAGAGCATATCGTGTGCTCAATCTTGAAACTAACCAAATCGTGGAGACTTGCGAGGTAACCTTCGACGAGACAGAGCCACGTAGTCAGCTTGTCTTTGAGTGTGCAGGTGATGATGAGCTTGGCGAGGAGATCTTTCAGGAGGAGGAGCATGAACATGGAGATGATGAGGATGGCGGTGCGGTGCCCCCGGCTGAACATGTACCCACTACTTCGACTACGATGATGGATGGACCCTCTGCTACACCTACGACGACAAATCAAGAACGAGGAGAAGCTGATGTTGAGGGGGAGGTAGCTTCGAGGCGAGAACCTCCCCGGCGAGTTCAGGTGGATCACCCAGCTTCGAGGATCATCGGCGACATGGATGAACGCACTACACGGTCGAGGGTTCGAAACAATTCCCATTTTGCTCATGCTGCATTTGTTGCTTCTTTCGAGCCCAAAGACATTGGACACGCACTATCTGATCACAATTGGGTTAACTCGATGCATGAGGAGTTGGAGAACTTTGAGAGGAATCAGGTGTGGGAGTTGGTTGACCCTCCCCCAGGGTGTAAGCCGATTGGTACAAAGTGGGTGTGGAAAAACAAAGAGGGAGAGAAGGGTGAGGTTGTGAGGAACAAGTCGAGACTTGTTGCTCAGGGGTTCAGTCAGAAGGAGGGGATCGACTACGAGGAGACCTTTGCTCCCGTAGCCCGTTTGGAGGCGATTAGGATCCTTCTAGCATTTTCTGTGGCTAAAGGGTTCAAATTGCACCAAATGGATGTGAAGAGTGCTTTTCTGAATGGTGTGTTGGAGGAAGAAGTGTATGTGAGGCGACCTCCGGGGGTTTGAGAGTGAGAAGTACCCCCACCGGGTGTACAAGTTGAGGAAGGCGCTCGTATGGGTTGAAGCGGGCGCCTAGAGCTTGGTATGGCGAGGTTGAGGGGGTTCTTGTTTGAGAGAGGTTTTGAGATGGGGAAGGTCGATCGGACCTTGTTTTTGCCGAGGCGGGGCGGAGATATCCCGATTGTGCGGGTGTACGTGGATGATATTGTCTTTGGTGGCTCGTCTAACTCTCTTGTTGCGAGGTTTGCGGATGATATGAGCAGGGAGTTTGAGATGAGCATGATGGGTGAGTTGCGGTTCTTCCTCGGGCTACAAATCAAGCAATCAAAGGAAGGAACATTTGTGCACCGGGCTAAGTACACCAAGGACATTGTGAGGAAGTTCAAGATGGAGGACTCCAAGGCTATGACGACGCCGATGAGTACGACTACGGCTCTTGATGCGGATGAGGAAGGTGAACACGTGGACCGAAAGGAGTACCGAGCATGATCGGGTCACTCCTCTACTTGACGGCGACGAGGCCGGACATACGCTTCTCGGTGTGTCCGTGCGCTCGTTTTCAAGCGTCTCCGAGGACTTCGCATCGGCAAGCGGTGAAGCGAATTTTCGGGTACTTGCGTCACACTCCCGACTTCGGCCTTTGGTACTCCGCGTCCTCTTCTTTGGCGCTTCATGGCTTTTCGCACGCGGATTTTGCCGGGTGTCGGTTGGATAGGAAGTCCACTTCGGGACTTGCCGCTTTTGGGTTCTTCGTTGGTGTCTTGGTCTTCTCGTAAGCAGTCGAGTGTTGCTCAATCCACGACCGAAGCCGAGTATGTTGCCGCTGCTAGTTGTTGCTCTCAGCTCCTTTGGATCACCTACACCATGAGTGACTTTGGTGAGGAGTATACCCATGTCCCACTTCAATGTGATAGCACCAGTGCCATAAGCTTTGCAAAGAACCTAGTGCTCCATTCCAAAACCAAACACATAGAAGTGAGGTATCATTTCCTGAGAGACAACGTAGAGAAAGGGAAGATAGCTTTGGTCCATGTACCCACACATGACCAACTAGCCGATATTTTCACCAAACCCCTAGATCAAGCAACTTTCACTCGTTTGCGGGGGGAACTTGGTGTGTGTTTGATTTCTTGAGTTGGGTGTGTGGGGGCTTTCTTTTGCCGGTGGTGTCGAGCCCGTTTTGCCTCCCCTCGAGGAGCCGGTTTGTAGCATATGTATAGCTTTCCTTTGTGCATTTCTTGCTTTTGGCATTGCATATGTAACATGATGTATAGGCATCCTTGTATCTTAGATTGCATGCATTTTGTATCATATGCATCGGATAGGAAAAGCTTCTCCTATATACTTTGTTCACCATGGGTCGCGATATATGTTCTTGTGAGCTTGTTTGGTATGCTATGGTTAGTTTGACTTAGCTCTTGATGATCTTGTTGAATGATCCATGGTTGATGGCTAATTTTTGTAAAATGTCATATACATGCTCTCTCATGCGTAAATGCCTATATATGATCTTGACATATTTTAGTGGCTTTGCTATGCTTACTTTGTGGTTGGATAGCTAGTTTATTGATCATTTGGGGCCAAAGGCTCATTTGCCATCATGAATGTTTAGCCCTCTTGCTTAATCTTGTGGAGGGGCATAAGTTCCTTTTTGTCGCAAAGACATTTCATGTACCAATCATAAATCTGAAAATGAAATGAAAAATGCTTGGAAAATGTGCTCCCATGTCATATGTGCTTGAATTTAATTTGCTTTGGGTGCTAAACCGTTGCATGATGCCTACCAATGAGAAGTCTCATACATAGAAGTAGGCACATGGCTCGGTGGCTTTGACATGACATGAGGTGCTTTTGGGTGTTTATGATGGTCTTATGATTAGAATGGCTGTCCTAGCATGAAGTTTGAGTGGCTTTGCCATTTTGATATGTTTTGATCATGTTTAGGTATTTGCTTGTGAGAGAGTAACTTTTCGCAAAATTACTCAAATCCTTTTTTAGCATTGTCCAATGGTTGTGAAACTTGGTGATCACGTAGTTAAGGTCATTACGAACCCGTCGAGTATCTAACTTGCTCATTTGGACTTGTGTAGCACCTTGTGATGAATTTTGTATATTCGAGAAGCTATATGTTGAAAGTTTTCGCATTTTGCCTTGATTCATGCATTGTCAACAAGGGGGAGAAGTTTGTGCATGTTTTGGGCACCGGGAGTGTTTGGAAGGTGTTCCATTTGTTTCGGGCAATTTTTGAGCGGTTTGGTGTAGGGCCGGTTTCTTTGGGCGGTCTAACCGCCCCCCGTGCGGTCGGTTCGGGCGAGGCGGTCTAACCGCCCTAGGCGAGCGGTCTAACCGCCCGGGCGTGTGAGCGTGTTTTTGCTCTTTGTTGCATTCCCGAGTTGCATTGATGCATGTGTTCGGGGGAGTGTCTTGTGGCTCGGGGGAGCTTGGTTTTGTGCGGGGGAGCTCTTTGTGGTGTTCGAGTTTTGCTTTGGTGGTTTGCGCTCCTTGCTTGAGTCGTGTTTTATCTCGGATGTGTCGAGCCGTTGCCCTTGCCTAAGGGGTCCGAGACTTGTCTTCTTCAAGTGATCTTGCTCTTTGCCTTTCTTTGGCTTTCGATCGCTTGTTGGGGTTTCTTTTTATTTTGTTTCTTTTCTTTTCGTTTTCTCTTGTGTTACTTCATGTGAGTGTGTTGTCAATGCACTCATCAAGGGGGAGATTGAGGACCATGTGTGGTTCGAGGACCGGTGGATGGTCGCTCCCTTGTGTGATGAGTGATTGACAACGTTGTGTGGACTGATTCTTGGCTAAGTATTGCAGGTGCAGGTTGCGGCTTGACTCGTGTTGATGCGGTGAAGAACAAGCGCGAAAGGTCGTTGCCGGTGAGGCCTCCGGGTGTGGAGAAGACAAGTAGGCTTCGTTCGAGGGACCCGGTGGTCGGCGGGGGTCAAGTGCGGGCCGCATGGTGGCATGAACAAGAAGATGAAGTCGTGCACGGTTTCTTGGTAGAGCCTCAAAACCAAGGTCGAGCCGGGACTACGTGGGAGCCGAGTCATGAGTGGAGATTGGCGGAGGCTACACCGAGTTCGCGGGGGTTTGCGGTGGTTCACCGTAAAACCACCGGGTTACTCGGTTGAGCCACAAAACCGAGGCCGAAGACTCGACGAGGAGGTGCGGCCACCCGGGCCGGTTCAACCGCCCAGAGGGGGGCGGTCGGACCGCCCGGGGTCGGTCGGTTCCCGGGGCCGGTCTAACCGCCCAAGGGGGGCGGTCCGACCGCCCGGCCGCCGGCGCCAAGAAGCTTCGAAGCGGAGGACACGCGTCGGGATCGCAAGGCGTGCGTCGAGGCTACGCAGGTGCGGTCGCCGGCATCCGTCCGATGGTGAAGACATCAAGAATTCCAAATCCGCCCTTGAGGGGCATGTATCCCTAGTTATTAGTGAAGGGTAGTTTAGTCTTTTGGGTGCTTCCATATATACTAATTAGAGGGGTGGATGGCAGCCAACTCTTGGAACCCTAGCTCATTTGGTTTTTCCATTTTCGTTCTCCATTTTCATTAGGATTTTAGAAGGCTAGCTTGAGAGCATCATGTGAGATCTAGAGAGAGGGATGGATGTTTGGGTGGCAAGCTAGACCTTGTACGAACCATTCATGGCATGTATAGAAGGTTTGGCGTTGTCCTTCATGGTGGTTTTCCCGTCTCTTTGGTGTTGACTTTCGGAGCTCTTTTTGGCGGTGTTTTGAGAACGATTTCTTGGGGTTTTTGGTGGCTGTCACGTATGAGGTTCTTGTGCCTCTTTGGTCGGTGACTTTGCCCCCAAATCCCCTTTGAATCGGACTCGATTTGGTGGTTTCTCGAGTTGGGCGAGTTCTTGACCTAGAGAAGCGATTTCTTCGATTTCTCTTGATTGTGAGCGTTTCGGGTCGATTCCTTTGAGGTAGAGGTTGCCCAGGAGGTAACCCAGCTATTCCCGAAGTTTGGCTGCAATCCGTGTAGTGATTCGGGAGATCGGGCGCGAGGAAGTTGAAGTTTGACCCGCGGGTTCGTTTTTCGGAAGGGGCGGTCCTAACCGCCTACGGGGGGCGGTCTAACCGCCCGGGGTGTTTCCGGTCAAAGTTTCGTTTCGCTCGATTTTCCTCTCGTGAGTTTGTTCGCCTTGATCGGAGGAGTGTCCGGGGTGAAATTTGGGGTCGTTCTCGTGCGGTTGCTAGGTGTTCTTGGCCGGAGTTCGTTGCCGGGTACGGGAGGTTAGACCGCCCCGGGAAGCCGGTCTAACCGCCCCTAGGCCCTTGGGTGAAGTTTTGGTTTTCGCCAAGATTTTCCGGTAGCTAGCATGGCCTTGACCGAGAGATCTCTGTTGGTGAAACCGTGGTGTGTTTTTGTGCTCGGAAGAGGCGTTTTGGAGGATTTCTTGGTTGCCGGTGGAGGCGGTCTAACCGCCCCCTATACCGGTCTAACCGCCCCCTCGGTTAGCCGGCTTTCGAGTTGTTTCCGCCGTCGGTGCTGCGTGTGTGTTGTGGTTGCTTGGTAGAGTTTGTTCCTAGGACCGGTAGCACTCCGGTGGCTACGTGGTTTTGGCAAACGGGAGGTAGAAGTGCGGAGCGTGTGATTTCGGGGGTTCGACCGAGCTAGTTCGTCTTGTCGGAGTTTCAATCTCCCTCGAGAAGAATTTTTATCGGCTCCCATTCACTCCCCCCCTCTCTCGGTCGCCTTATCGGTCCTTCGCTAATCTATCTCGAGAATAGAATTGGAATAAGCAAAGCCGATCGAAAAACGAAATCTTCGAGGAAACACTTGATCGCTAAGAATAGATTCAACTTGATAATTCAACTATGACAATGATACATACACAAGATCACCACCGGATCCTTCCTTGATCTTGCTTCTAGCTCCGGAACTCCGACGTGGTCTTTCGTGCAAGGTTCCCTCGTCGGCTAGGGAAACCCTAGTCAACTAGCTCGACCCTCTCCCTCTCCGAGATGGTGTCCCTCTCTTCTCTCGCTCCTCGGCGGCCGATGACGAATTGGATGATGCGTGGCTCTCGGTCGGGGGGCTATAAATAGCCCGAATGGCGGGTAGGGTAAAGGAGTGCATCATTGGGCCCCGGACGGGGCCGGGCCGACCGGCCTAGGCCGGCCCGCCCGGGCCCATCCGGGCCCGGCCCCGCGGCCTCCTTTGCTCTACGTCGGTTCCCTTGCTTCTCGGATGTTTCCCCCTTCCGCATGTAGGTCCATGTCGTCAGTTTCTCTCTGAATTGGGCATAACTCCTTGTCTTGCAAGATTCAACACTTTTCTGGTTAGGTCCTCGGAGTTTGTCATCTTCTCGGATCAAGTCCCTGACTTCTTGGAGTTAAGTTTGCTTCACCGCATGACTTGTATGGGCTTCAAGGTCTTGTCATAAGGTGCTTGACGAACTTATCCCTAAAGTCTTGCATTCAACGCTAAAATCCCGCATAAACACTAAACTCCGGAACCGACATGCACACGTGAACTTGTTATACCACGGGGGGTTAGTACCAATGGATAAGGTATAAAACTTATGCTAACACCGAAGGTAAACTCATGGCTAGGTTGACGGATTTTCACCGTCAACATCTCCCCCATGCTTAAACCTTGCTCGTCCTCGAGTAAGCCTTCGATGGATATCATCGTTGCTCATCAATGTTTAAACCTTGCACTTGATCACACATGAGAAAACATAACGCTCTCAAAATTTTAATTCGTTAAAGTTCCATAATGTACTAGCCTTCATCTCTACGGAGGGTAGATTCTTAGTTAAGCTTATCCCACAAGTATTAACTTGCTCACAATGTTTAAATAGATCTCAGAATTTTTGAAATAAAGAATGAGATAAAGAAAAGCTAAACCAAGTTCAAAAATTTAAATCATCTTGTATATTGCTCATGAACTCTCAACTCGCTTGTCTCTCAAGCCTATATATTCTACTCCTTTCCCTCTCATCGCATATATGTGTGGTAGGCTTTATATGGAGCTTTTTGGGAAAGTTTAGTGCTAACAAGATTTTATAAATGAGGTGTTGTCAAAATAAGACAAGCTTCTCATGGTCTTACCGAGACTCGTCAAAAAGGTCATTGGAAAATAATGTTAAATCAAGGAGGGGAAAAAGAAAAATACGCACACTTTAGATGAGTGGACATGTGCAAAGGGCAAAGGGTGATCCCGAGGCACAAAGGAAGTCCTCGTTATCGGATTGCACATGGTTGGAAAATGAGAATGGATCTTTTAATCTTGAAGCCTTGAATTTCCTAATGCACTTTAGAGAACTGGGAGTTCACATTATTTTTATTTTTGCACATACTCATATTTTTTCTCTTTCTCATATTTCTCCTTCTTTTCTTTCTTTCTTTCACTCTTTTTCTCATTCATTCATTTTTTTCTTGTCATACATTCGGTAATGAGACTTTCACATCGGAGTTTTGATTTTTTTATTTTGCTTCCCTTTAATTTTTTTATTTGCTCCCCTTTAATTTTTTTATTTGCTCCCCTTTTGAACTCTAAAATTGCATCGTACCTACCTCCTCCCCCATGCTTAGACGTTGCTCGTCCTCGAGCAAAGAGGCGATAAATAAGGTAGGTACCGGGCCGCAGAAATCATGGCCTGCAATAACTCACTCAAAAATAAATCTTGTACACTAATGTTTATGCACTCAAATATATATTAGGCTCGGATAGGTTGAGCAACACACAAGTGATATTTATGACAAGGTTAGCGATATTTTTTGAGCATAAAAACCATCTTCAATTTATTCATTACTTGAGAGCCCATAAAACACTATGGGTCTTTATTTTAAAACACTATGAGAGCACATAAAGATTAAGCTAGCATTTAAATAAATTCAGATTCATGTTTTAAGAGAGCACTAGCTTTAACATGCAAAAATGAATTACAAAGGTAAACAAAGCGGCAATTATAATCATATATCATTGTGGCACAAATTTTTGTAACTTTTCCAATGGTGAGAACAAGGTGGTATCTTTATTAATAATGAAATCAAGTTGAAATACAAACTAAAAATAAACAAACACACTTGCTGAAATTTAAATAAAAACAGAAAATATTACGCAAACACACAAAAAACAAAAGCTGAAAATTACGGAGAAAGGGAAAAGAAAAGAAAACTAAAGTTCCTTAATCTTCCTAGTCCTCCGCTGGTGGTTGGTATTGATGATCTTAATAGTAGTGCCCTTGCTTGTAGTAAGGTTGGATATTCCCTCCAACGAATTGATTCGGCTCCATTAGGTGAAGGCGTCCAAGCTCATAGGCAATATTTGCATTGCCCTCACCAAGTTGAGCCGCGTTGGCTTGGGTGATCGCGATGTTTTTGGCGTTTCTCGCAACATACCCTCCAATTATGGCCACACTTTGTTGCGGTTGGGGATATTGTGCGTAGGGCTCCGCGAAGTTTATGTTGGGTACCACATAATTTGGTGGGGGTACCGGTGCACCACCCCCCATGCTTGCTCTTGTGGCCCTCCGTAATAACATGGTGGAGGAGGGATCCCGCCGAATGGTGGCACATTGGGTTGTGCACCACTCGCTTGTGCGGAGGATGTTCCCTCCTCTACAATTCTTCCTCTTTTGTTTTTCCTTGCCGGGACAAGGAGTCCCTCTTCCAACCAATCTTCCCTCCCTTCGATGAAAAGCCTAAGCCTTGCATCCGGAAGGGGTAGGTTCACCGTGGCCAAATGAAAACCTCCTCTCTCATCTCCACTAATGTATTTGCCTTGTCGCAAATACTCAATGCCGAGAGAGGTACCACGCAAAAGATGTTCGGGGTTTCTTGTGATCCCCGGCCGTAGGGAGAAGGCCAACATAGAGAGGTAGCACCCCGAACCAATATGTCCTGCTCCCGATGTTGCCTCGCAACACCAACGGTTGATCATAAGGTATGAGGGGTCTATTGGATGCTTGGAAATTAAAGCCGAGTGGAGCCAATTCAACTCCATGTCTGGTCACCTTCGTCTCCCTCATCCTCCCCAATACCCTCTTGCACATCCAAGAGTGGAATACTTGGATAATGGGGTTGTGGATGCAATTCCGTTGTTGGTGGGCTTCTCCGGAGATCAAATTCCAAAATCCATCTAACATGCCGGGTGGCACGTCAACTTTCTACGGAGCTCCCTTATGGAATCCAAGTAGCTCCCTAACATGCTCGTAGGGAACCACCTGTTGGACTCCCTCCAAACGGAATGATAAACTTTGCACCCCATCATCAAGGATAGGTGCAATGGTAATCAAGATTTCCAAGGCGAACTCCTTGTGGGTGTCCGTCGACACTCCGTTGGAGAATTGCACCCATCCAAGGTGCCCCAACATGTAGTATATGTAGGTGCCAAAACCCAAGTTGTAGAGTGCTTGGTCGTCGAACTCGATGTTGGGCACAAGCAACTTCTCGAGACGAGAGAGCCTCTCCTCCTCCTCCTCCGACAAAATGATGAAGCCATACGAAGAATAAATCGGAGTGTATGGAGGTGGCGCAGTCGAACGGGTCGATCGTCGTGGTGGCACGGGCGGCTCCTCCGTGTACCCTTGAGGTTCGGTAAACCTCATGGACGTGCTCCTTGTTGCCCTCATGCCACCAAGGAGGAGAGCATCGTTCCTCCTTGGTGGTGCCGTATCCGTCTCCATGCTCCGAGGAGACTCGGAAACCGAGTGCCTTCTCGAAGACGTCATCGACGACGGCTTGGATGACGACGAACCCTTCTTCTTGGAGAAGAGACTTGTGGTTTTCTTCCACATGGTTGCTGCACTCTTCTCTCCACTAAAACTCCGGGTTGCAACCGGTAACTAGGCACTTAAAATCTTACTTCGATGTGGACTTTGAGTGGATTAAGGTGGTGGATTTTTTTGAGCTATCAAGCTTGGGAAGGTTGGCTATGTCTACGGAGGTTCCGGGCACACAAACTTGAACACACAAACTAAGGAAGGAGAGGGAAGCTTGCCTACGAGAAAATGGGAGCCGGGGGCTCCTTAAGTAGGGGAGGCCGGCCGGCTCCGGGCCGACCGGCCTAGGTGGCCTCGGCTCCTCCCCGCCTCGGCTTTCTTCCGAAGACGATCATTTCTCCTCTACAACTTTCCCCGCCTCGCGTGCTCCACGAGTTGCACCGCCCGGACGCTCTCGTCCACTCCTTTTCTTGCATTATTGGTCCTTCCACTTGATGCTTCATGCTTTGAGTCATGTCCATGCTCCATTGCTCCACTTGCTTCACATGCCACCATGAAATTCTTGCAAAGTTTATGCTTGCTGCCCACCATGCTTGTCCTTTGCATGTGGACTTGGTGAAAGTTGATGAAAGGGTATCCAATGGTGCATGCATGATCAATTCAAACTAGGTTGCCTTCCTTTAGGTATGTTTAAGGTTAAGCACTCCTCTAATTCGAAAATTAAAAATATTTTTCAGAGCCATGCAAGAGCTCAAGCATAAATTTACAGAAGTTTTTAAACCATTAAAAACAAATGTAAGTCGAAAATGTTTTCCGACTACGTTGATACCGGCTCACCGGTATAGTTTGCCTTCATTGGTTGAGAGCAGATTTTTCCCGACTTGATCATGGGGGCATAGGTTTAGGTTCTAATTTTGTCTAAATAAGAGAGATTTTGAATAAAACAAAATTAAATGAGGCTTAGAAAATTTCTAATCTTAGAGAAACCAAGGATACAGATTTTTAAAACCAACCAAAAGTTTAGTTTCTAGGTTCACGCGAGTCCTACCACATGCTGAAATTTAATTAACACCTAGGTATAAGTCGTGTCTCTACTCGTGTGTTTTTAGCATGAAGAATAAGTCAACCACATCACCATAATGAGGGTGAAAGGTTGAGTTAGGTTCTGAAATTATTTGGTTGTGGTTTCTAGAAAAGAATCAAACAAACACATAGGAGGGTTCATGCAAAGGGTTTATGATAAAGAAAATTATTCAATCAAGAATTATCTCTCTAATATTGTTCAACCACTTCTAAGTCTAATGTCTTTGCGTAATAAAATTCAAAACTAAATTATTAAAAAGACTCAAAAAACCCGGAATCGGGTTGTCCTCCCGTAGCTTATTCTTGACTCGACGAAACGGGTTGCCTCCCGCCTAGCGCTTCGTTTATAGTCCATGGCTAGACTTCTTCACTTGATTAATTCGGATCAACGCTCTTTGCGGGCATTGCAATCTTGGGTACCCACTTCCGCACCATCTTGGGCACGGGCTTGTCTTCCGGCTTAGTCATTTTTTGGGTCTTCACGGCGGCTTTTCTTCCTTTGGCTTGAAGGATGCAACACCTTCTTTGATTTTCTTTACGTTCATTTTTTTGGCTCCTTCTTCTTTTTCAGCCCCTCCTTTTCCTTTGGTTCTCCCTTTACTCCAATCATGTTGCATGCCTCGATTCTTGGACGGAACTTGAAGGAACTCCTTTCTCCGTTGATATCGAACATGATCTCCCCCTTACCAACATTAATAGTAGCTCCCACGGTCTTGAGGAAAGGCCTCCCAAGGATGAGCGGTGGCTTCTCCCTCTCTCCCATCTCAAGCACCACGAAGTCGACGGGGATGAAGTGGTGTCCGACCTTCACGATTACATCTTCGGCAATGCCCAAGGGATAGCGAATGGAGTTATCTCCCAACTCCAAACATATACCCGTAGGCTCCATTGGGAGGCGTAGCTTCTCGAACACATCCCTCGGCATGACGCTCACACTAGCTCCAAGGTCGCATAACGCCTTCTCGAAGTTGAAAGAACCAACGGAACAAGGTATTGTAGGGCACCCGGGGTCCTTTTGCTTTTCTAGCCCACTAACAATAGCGGCACTACACTCCTCGGACATCTTGACATGATCTACCCCAAGTGATGCTATTTCATATTTATTTGCAAGTATGTCTTTAAAGTAACGAGAATATGTAGGTACTTGTAGGGCATCTAGTAATGGCATGTTGATGTTAAGTCTACGCACAACCTCCACAAACTTCTCAAAGTGGTTGTCAAGTTTACCTCGGAAGTAGTGTGGCTTGAGTTGTGGTATCCTCGTGTCTTCTTCCGCATCTCGAATTTGGGCTCTTCGGTGACGATCCCCCGTAACCTTCTCTTTAGCAACTCCTCCCGTCTCGGCGGATGGTTTAGACTTCCTTGCTCCCACGGAACGTTCCGGTCTTTGGTCTCCTTCCCCGAATGTGTTTGAATGGCCTTCGCCGATTCGGGACTTTTGGGTTGTCCCGAAGCTTCCCTTCATCATTAGTGAGGCGCCCCACAAGTTGTCCAACTTGCGTCTCAAGCATCTTCATCATGTTAAGCACTTGATGATTGGAACTTCCGACCTCCGTCACTTTGCTATCGATGTTCTCCAACACCTTGTCTATGGTCTTGAACTTGGTGACGGTGTCCTTGTTGATCTTAGCTTGCTCGTCCATGGACTCCTTCAATTGTATACGAAGCGGAACCGCATTAGGAATAGATGGGCTTGCATTAAATTGAGGTCTACCTTGCCCGTAGCGGAAGTTCGGCAATCCTCCCTTCCTCATGTAGTCGAGCATCTTGGCTTCCTCTCGTACAATCTTTGCGGACATGGCCATACTCTCCACATTCTTCGCATGTGGACCTTGCTTCGGCGGCCTTCAAGTCTTGAGCCTCTTTCTTTTCCATCTTCATCTTCTCCAACCTCCTCATGAGCGAGTCGATCTTGCCTTCAAGTATGTTCTCCTCTTCCACTTGCAAGACTCCTTTGACGTTCCCCGTGGGTTGAGCAGGATGTAGGCGCCCGGACGACGCCCGGTGTCATTATCCGCGACCTTCTTGAATAGAGTGAAAGCTTCCGTCGGGGTAAGCTCAATGATAGATCCTCCCGCCAATGCATCGATGATCGTCCTTGACGCCATGGTGAGTCCTTGATAGAACTTTTGCACGAGGTCCTCCTTCGGGAACTTGTGATGTGGAACCACCCGAGTGTACTCGTTGAAGCGCTCGAATGCCTCCGAGACAGCTTTCCGTAGGATATTGAACAAAGGTGCAATCTTATTACGCAAGCTTTGAGTTTTACCGGTGAGTAGTATTCCTTCATGAAAGCCTTCATCAACGTGTTCCAATTTTGCACCGTCTCTCTGCCGGTTGAGAGTGGAACCATTACAAAGCCTTCCCGAGAAGTGAGAACGGAAAAAGCCTTGCCCTCATTTGATCTTGAGTCACCCCATCCATGTTGAAAGTTTGACATAGTTGAATGAATGCTTGGAGGTGAAGGTTCGCATCCTCTTTACCGGTGAAGGGTGAATGTTGCACCATGCGGATTTTTGAGGTCTTGATCTCGAACGGTCTTCCGATCTCCTCAAGGTTCAAGATTGGTAGGTCGATGATATCCGGGTGCATAGCTCCCCAATCTTGCGTTCTTGCGGTGGTTGGTCACCCATCGAGTGAAAGTCGATTCTCCCGAGGACTTTGAGGTGGTGAATTCTTCGGAGATTCCTTCGATCCTTTGTCTTCCGACTCCGAATCTACAAAATCTAGCTTTTTAGCTTGATGTGCTTCGCGTCTCCTTAGCCTGTAAAGTTTTTCTGGATCATCCACAAAATTATCGGGTTTGTTGGAGAGGTATTCGTCCATCTCCCGTTAGGGTTAGCAATAAACAAAATAAGCAAAAACTAGAAACTCGAAAACAAATCTATAAAAACTAGTGTTAGACAAACTAGATTAGATTTATTTTGAGGATGATGAAAGTTTAGTAGATGCAAAAAGAAAAACTAAAGAAAACTGAAAATTACAAGAAAAGGCAATAAAAAATCAAATCTTGATCACTTGTTCCCCGCAACGGCGCCGGAAAAAGGGACTTGTTGACGGTTAATAGTTGTATCGAATTTCGTTTAGACTCACAAGCGTACAAGTCTCCGGTCGTAGTCAAGGGACCCTTCTTCCCTCGAGTGGTGAACCCAAGGTATCGAATCCGTGGAACAAATGTGTGACGCAAAAGATGATTTAGTAAAGCCAAGTAACTTCAATCTTCGGTAAAAGTGAAACCCTAATGCTTCTAAGTAAAAGACACGAAACTAATCTAATCTACTAAAGACCGAAGAAAACAAAGTAAGATTAGGTAGATAAACCGATCTAGAGAGATCGGGTTAAGCCTTTTGTTGAAGTTCCAAGCAAGAGAAGAAGTAGCAAATCGAATCTTATAAGAAGCCTCTTTAAACCATGGTTTCCCGTCCAAATCCGAAAGCATCCGCCTTTCGGAACCCCCGTTCGTCACAACGTATCCCTACTCATGCGGGGAGTCTAGGGTGAGTCAAAAGACAAGTCGAGATTCTCGTCGGAAGATCCGGCGTGTACCTCTAGCCACCGCGGCTACAAGAACACCCTATGTAATCTATCTCGAGAATAGAATTGGAATAAGCAAAGCCGATCAAAAAACGAAATCTTCGAGGAAACACTTGATCGCTAGGAATAGATTCAACTTGATAATTCAACTATGACAATGATACATACACAAGATCACCACCGGGATCCTTCCTTGATCTTGCTTCTAGCTCAGGGAACTCCGACGTGGTCTTCCGTGCAAGGTTCCCACATCGACTAGGGAAACCCTAGTCAACTAGCTCGACCCTCTCCTCTCCGGGATGGTGTCCCTCTCTTCTCTGCTCCTCGGCGGTCGATGACGAATTGGATGATGCGTGGCTCTCGGTCGGGGGGCTATAAATAGCCCGAATGGCGCTAGGGCAAAGGAGAGCATCACCGGGCCCCGGACGGCCGGGGCCGACCGGCCCGGGTCGGCCGGCCTAGGCTTATCCGTGCCCGGCCCGCGGCCTCCTTTGCTCTACGTCGGTTCCCTTGCTTCCTGGATGTTTCCCCCTTCTGCATGTAGGTCCATGTCGTCAGTTTCTCTCTGAATTGGGCATAACTCCTTGTCTTGCAAGATTCAACACTTTTCTGGTTAGGTCCTCGGAGTTTGTCATCTTCTCGGATCAAGTCCCTGACTTCTTGGAGTTAAGTTTGTCGGTGTTTTAGACCGGCAACCTACTAAGGGGAGTACCCAAAGTAGATGAATGTGGCCTCACCGAGATCGGTAACTCGAAGGAAGAGACACATGGCACACAATTTAGACAGGTTCGCGCCGCGAGGTGCGTAATACCCTATGTCCTGTATGCTGTGTATCTCTGGATTGATTGGGTACGATTACAAGATGATGCAATCCTACGTTGTGAGATGAGATGTTGAAGAGAGGCAGGGTTACAAGTCAGATTAGGGAGAGAGTACTAGTCGAGTACGCCTAGGAGTCTTCCATATAGTGCGGGACATGTATAGCTTCCTAACTGAGTACTTCTCCTCTGCAGTCCTTGTGCTTCACGCCATCAGGTGCCCTGCAGCGCAAGTCGGGTAGTCCCAGGGGCCCACCGAGTAGTCGGTCCTGGTACCCACTGAGGTAGTGGGCCCAAGGAGGTCCATACGACAAGCCCCCGAGTACTTTGTAGTCGACAAGGATAGCTTTAAGTAGTCTTGACGGCCTTAACGAGTAGTCCCCAGGCGTCCCCGAGTACTACAAGTCAAAAGTCATCAAGAGTAGTCGAAGCATCCCGAGGCTGGAATGTAGTCCAGCTGATGTTTGAGCAATCCTGAAGTCTTCTCGAGTAGTCCCAAGCGTCCTCGAGTGCTGCCCTTGAAGGTCTTCAAAAATGCCCGTGCTATCTTGAAGCCGAAAATGATATGGAAGTGCGATTGCAAAATCGCACTCCATATGGAGTAGCCCCCGAGCCTTAGGTTGAGTTGTAGACTCTGGCTGGGGGTCCATCTGAAGTTTTGGCAAGAAAATCCCGAAAAATCCGGAGAAAAAACCGAAGGACACGTGTCACGGAGCCCCCGAGCCTTGAGTCGAGTACTTCCTCTCGAATTGAAGGGTCATCTTGTAGAATGTGTCCTGAGATGCTCTCGAGTCTTGCCGCTTCCCAGGAAGTCGAGTTGGAGTAGCCGAGCCCCCGAGGTGAGGCGCGTCGACTAATAGAATTCGAAAGGTCACGCGCGGCCGCTGAGTCAGCCGTGCGCAAACTTATCCATCCGGCCGCTGAGGGGCCGCGTTGGCTTATAAATAGAAGCCAAAACCCTTAGGGTTTTTCACCCCACGCAGCTGCAGCCATTCCCAGCAGATCTAGCCAAGAATCGCCGCTGGTGCGCGACTGCCGCCATTGAGAGCTTGTAGATCCATCCCCGCGCGCTGTAGAGAGCCAGTGCTGTACCCCCCGAGCGAATGCGCGTGAAGACACCGTGCACTTGGAGGATGAAGCCATCTCCGTCAAAGACCACGAAGGCCGCCGGCGGGAAGAAGAGGAGCCGCGAAGAGGCCGCCGGATCTGCCGTAGGGACATCACCGCCGGTGTCCCCGCCGCGGCCGGATCCAAACCGTGAATGGAAGAAGTCCAAGGCGAAGACTGAAGACCTGCTGGCTCTGCTCAACAGTGGATTCCTGCGGGAGAAGGAAGTGGACATGTGGAGATCCGCCGCCGGGGATCCGTACCCCACGGAGAAAAATCCAGACGAGATCCCATGGTTCGCGCGGTTCGCGGAGCGCGGACTTTCTCTCCCGGCGAGCGATTTCTTCAAGGGGCTCATGGGGTACTACGGCATTGAGTACCTCAACCTCAACCCCAACGGTATCTTCCACACCGTTGTCTTTGTACACTTCTGCGAGGCCTTTCCGGGGATCAAGCCCCATTGGATCTTGTTCCGGAAGTTCTTCCGGGTGAAGCCGCAACCCAGCACCAGCAACCCGCGAGTAGTCGGTGGAGTGGGGATCCAGATGAGGGAGGACGCCGCCGAGCAGTACCTCTCGTACAAGTTGATAGACTCCAACCAAGATTGGAAGGCCAAATGGTTCTACATCACGAACCATCACCCGGAGCTGCCGAAGTCGAGCGGGAAGCAACTCAAGCACCGTCCATGGTGGAACTCAGAACCAACGATGCAGGAAGGGATCCAGCTGCCCGAGTTGTTGGCACGGATCAAGGCGCTGAGGGAAGCTGGGCTGAGGGCCGAGCACATGGCCTTCAGCTTCATGAAGTGCAGGGTGCAGCCACTAATGGCTCGCGACAACCTGGGGTACGAGTACACCGGCGATGACGACACGTTGCGGATGCCTGGAGACGAAGTCGACGACGATGACATTGTCGACAGGCTGGCCCGGAGCTTCAAGGATATGCCGGCGTACACACCGTGCCCCGTACCAGAATACTCCGCTGCGCACCCACCAAATGAGGTTAGTAGTCGCGCCCAGAGTCGAGTACTCATACACAAATGAGGTCCCGGAGGAAGGGAAAGCCAATGCCAAGGAGCGGCGTGAAGTCGGTGAAGGAGACGACACCGTTGTCGTGGAAGACACGTCCGAGGAGGACAACGACGAGGAGACATTGCAGGACCGCTTCCAGCTGCGGTCCAGGTTCAGCCGTCCTGTCTTACCTCACATCCCTCTCGTTCAGGATCAGCCGGCTAGCCTAGAGGCGAGTCTGGTCGCGCCGCCGAGGAGGCCACGCAATCCGGCCCGCAAACGTGTGGCCGAGAAGTTGAAGGTCATGGAGACCACGTCCCAAGTGGTAAGCCATCTTGAGTAGTGTAGTCGAGTTTTGATGTCTCGAGTTCGTATGTTGACGATGAAGCTTCCTTTCCTGCAGGAGATCCCACCTTCCGAGCCCGTTGAGCAGGGCGACGAAGGCGAGTGGGGCACGGTGGGGTAGGCAGCTGGTAGTCGAAGCCCAGCCCCCACTGTCGAAGAGCTTTTGGCGCAGATGGAGCGCCAGCCCCCTGCTGCTCAGGGGAGCACGGAACCCGCTGCTGCTGCTGAAGAGGGAACGGCCACAAAGGCGCAGGAGGAGGCGCCTGCCGAGGTGGGACTGGTGGACATCACGAGTATCATCGGCGCCCCAATCGTGACGGTGATCCGGTCGAGCCTGTAAGTGTTGATTCTTCCCAAGTAGTAGTTGATGTGGTAGTCATACTTGATTGACAACCGGCTTGTGTACTCTGCAGGAAATCGACGGACCTGTCTTGGGAGGAGGATGAACCCGCTTCAGAGGTGGCAGAGAAAGAAGTCGCGCCGCCTGCTGAGGAGTCCGATCCTGCCCCACAGGCAGAACCCGAGGCGCTGACCGCTGAAGCTAGGTTGCCCGAAGCCAGCGTAGTTGAAGGTGAGTACTCTGCTGAGGTTGAAGTACCCCCTAGAGTAGTCGTAGTCGTTAGATATGACTGATGCACTTGCTTTCTTGTTGACAGGTGCTGAGGCCGAAGGAAGCGAGATCCCGTCAGTGGTGCCCATAAAAGACGTGGCTCCAGAGACTCAGGAGGCTGCCGTAGAAGCCCCGAGCCGATGGAGATGGCCGCCAGAGAAGACGCCGCGATGACAGGAGGAGGAGGGGATGACGCACTGCCAGAACCCGCTCTAGAAGTTGTCGTCCGCTCACCGGAGATCCAGGACGCGGAGCCAATCCGCTCGACGCCGATGATCGAAGCCGCTACGAGTAGCCGTGGCGGGATCGAGTTGTTGGCGGACGATCTGGTCGACTCGGCAACGGTGGCTCGGCACCTGGAAGCGGTGCGCCAAGCCGAGCAGTGGATGAAGGTGAATAGTCATAACTCTTGAGTAGTCAATCCTCTTCAGTTGAGTACCCATCTGATGTGTCTTGTCTACGCAGGACGTTGCTGAGAGGTCCCGCTTGAAGTCGGAGATGCTTCAGGGGTACGGCGACGCGGTGCTTCGGGCCGAGACATTGGAAGAAGAACTCGCGAAGTCCCGGAAGCAGACCGTCGCCATGCAGTCAAAGCTAGACACCGCCTTCGCCAAGTACCATAATGATGTCCAAGAGATGCAGGCGAAGAGCGATGACTTGGTGCGGAAGAACAAGTCGCTTCGCAACAAGAACAAAGGTACACCACTTGACTTGTTGAGTACTTGTTGGAGGTCGAGAGGTAGTCTAACCCGCTGTGCCTTGTCGTTTGAAAATCTTGAGACTCGGGTAGATCAGCTGAAGACTTCGGAGACTGATCTGAAGAACCTTTTCTATCAGGAGCAGGAGGCCCGCCAGGTACTGGAGTTAGATTATAAGGAGCTTGCTTACGAGTGCGAGAAGCACGTGGAGCTCCGTATTGCATCAGACCGTGACCTCGTCAACTACTACAAATCATTGCAGAAGATGAACGAGGATTGCGAGAAGCTGCGGGCCGAGCTCAAGGAACTTGAAGAAGCCGCGCTCCCCATCGCGAGGCTGCTGGTGCCTCATCCTGGCAGTCCCAAGATAGCGCCGCTGGTGGACCGGTTGAATGAAGCCCCCAGCCGGCTGGCGACCTACGTGAAGCATTCGGCGAAGTCAATACCGAACCAAGTGCTGGCCTTCATGAAGTCGTACTTCCCGAAGGCCCCCGTAGATGTAGTCGCCGGCGGGCTAGCCGCCAACTGCACCGACGAGCAGTATGCGGAGCTGCTGGAGCAGATGGCGCCTATTGCAGATCAAGTCACTGAGAAGCTCAATCTCCAGTAGCCCTGTAATAGTTAGCTCGTAGTAGTAGATGTACAAAAACAATTGTAATTGTTTAAGTATTAATGAGGAAAATCTTCCATCAATGAGTACTCGTTGCCACGATCTTGGAGTGCGGAGTCCCATCGTGGAGTTGTCGCGAGTAGTCGTACTCGGTAGTAGTCCCGTTGAGGGAAGTACACAGTAAAGCAGTTGATGAACAATCAAACTTTATTACTGAAGAAGTACACCTGGATAGCCAGGGCCGTAGTTACAGAGTAGTCGCCAGGACCCGGAGGCCGCTTACGGCTAAGTAGTGCTAGGGCATGTAGCCGCTTACAGCAGTAGATCCGTAAGTAGCCGTATAGGCTGGATCTAGGAGTACATGGTCTCTCAATAGACCGCTGCTAGAGTGCTTTGTCGTTCGTCGCAGGTCGGGATCCGTAGGTAGCCGCATGGGCTGGATTCTGGGGAGGAGTAGTCCGGAGACTGGTGCCTAGACCCGGAGGCCGCTTACAACGAAGGAGTAGTCCGGAGACTAGTGCCTGGACCCGGAGGCCGCTTACGACGGAGGGGTCTTGATGCAGTCGCGTAGACTTGAGCCCCCAGGGTAGTCGTGTAGACTAGGCGTAGAACTGACAGAGCTGGTCGACGTTCCACGAGTTGTTGACGTCTTCGCCTTCATGTGTCTGGAGGCGATAGGAGCCCGGCCCGGTCACCTTTGCCACTGTGAAGGGACCTTCCCAGGGGGAGCTGAGCTTGTGTAGCCCTTCCGTGTTCTAGATGCGACGGAGGACGAGATCGCCAACGTTGAAGGAGTGTTCGTTGATGTTGTGATCGTGGTAGCATCGGATACCCTCCAGGTACCTTGCTGATTGGAAGAGGGCAGCGCAGCGAGCTTCTTCGAGCCCATCGATGTCAACTCGTCTGCTGTCTTCAGAGACGCCTTCGTCGTAGTGCTCCACTGCTGGTGAATCCCATATGACATCAGCATGGAGGATTGCTTCGGAGCCGTAGACCAGGAAGTAAGGGGATTGCCCCGTTGGCTTGGAGGGCTGAGTACGTAGCCCCCACAGTGCATTGGGTAGTTCCTTGATCTACTTGCCTCCTTTAGAGTTAGCAGCGTCGTGTAGCCGCTTCTTGAGAGCGTCGAGCACCATCCCGTTGGTGCGCTCGACTTGTCCGTTGGACCGAGGATGGGCAACTGAGACATATCGGACGTCGATCCCGCTGTTCTCGCAATACTCCCAGAACTAGTGGTTGTTGAAGTTGGAGCCCAGGTCTATGATGATGCGGTGGGGTAGTCCGTAGCGATGCACGAGTTCATCGAGGAAGTCGAGTACTCTGTCAGCCTTGGGGCATGTGACCGTCTTGACCTCGATCCACTTGGTGAACTTGTCGATGGCCACCAATACTCTGTTGAAACCACCCGGCGCAGTTGGTAGAGGCCCAATCATGTCGAGCCCCCAGCAAGCGAAAGGCTAGGTTGGCGGTATGGTGACTAGCTTGTAGGCTGGGACGTGTTGCTGCTTGGCGAAGTACTGGCACCCTTGGCGCCTTCTGACGAGTTCTTCGGTGTCGCCCAGAGCTGTGAGCCAGTAGAAAGCTCGCCGGAAGTCCTTGCTGACCAGTGTGCGGGAGGACGCGTGGTTGCCGCAGACGCCCTTGTGGATCTCCTCTAAGATGTGCTTGCCTTCTTGTCTGGGGACGCACTTCATGAGTACTCCGGAAGATGCGCCCCGCCTGTAGAGCTTGTCTCCGACGAGGACATAGGACTTGGCGCGGCGGATGAGCTGCTCGACCAAGTTCTTGTTCGAGGGAACCTTCTGCTCGCTAAGGTAGTCGATGAAGGGTTGCCTCTAGTCCACGTCGATCATCATGACCTCCTGGCCAGCTGGCAGATGCGCTGAGACAGTGGTCGGTGGTGCCGACTCCGGGATGGATGGCGCGTGAAGCTCATGGACGAAGACACCCGCTGGTACTTGAGCGCGAGTAGAGCCAAGCTTCGACGGGACGTCCGCTGCAACATTGTTGTCGCGGATGATGTGGTGGAACTCGAGACCATAGAACTTGTTCTCGAGCTTGCGGACTTCTAGGCAGTAGGCGTCCATGTTCTCCTTGTTGCGGTCCCAGGACTTGTTGACTTGGTTGATGACCACTATGGAGTCGCCGTAGACTAGTAGCCGCTTGACGCCCAGTGAAGCCGCGAGGTGGAGCCCGTGTAGTAGGGCTTCGTCCTCGGCTTCGTTGTTTGAGACCTTCCAGAAGATCTGCAGGACGTACTTGAGTTGTTCGCCCCTTGGAGAGATCAGGAGTACCCCTACACCTGCGCCCTCGAGGTTGAGTGAGTCGTCGAAGTACATCACCCAATGCTCTGGTCGCTCGATTGGAGTAGGTAGCTAATTCTCCCGCCACTCCGCCATGAAGTCAACTAGCGCCTGCGACTTGATGGTTGTGTGTGGCTTGAAGTCGATGGTGAGGGCGCCGAGTTCGACTGCCCACTTGGAGATTCTTCCAGTAGCATCTTGGTTCCGCAGGATGTCGCCGAGCGGGTAGTCGGTGATGACGGAGATCGAGTACTCCTGGAAGTAGTGTCGTAGCTTCCGCGAGGTGATGAGTACTGCGTACAGGAGCTTCTGCACAGGCTGATAGCGTGCCTTGGACTCTGACAGAACCTTGCTGACGAAGTAGACTGGGCGCTGGACTGGGTAGGTGTGGCCGTCTTCCCCGCCGCTCGACGATGATGGCAGATCGACCATGAGTAGTCGCGGCGAGGTAGAGCGAGAGGCGCTCGCCTTTGCGAGGAGTCGTGAGGACTGGTGGCTTCGATAGGAAGTCCTTGAGCTGGGCAAGGGCTTGCTCCGCCTCTGGGGTCCACACGAACTGCTCTTGGTGCTTGAGTAGTTTGAAGAAGGGGAGCCCCCGTTCTCCAAGCTTCGAGATAAATCTGTTCAGGGCCGCCATGCACCCGGTCAGCTTCTGGACGTCTTTGATGCACATGAAAGCTTTCATGCTGGTGATGGCGGAGATTTTCTCGGGGTTGGCTTCGATGCCGCGTTCGCTGATGATGAAGCCTAGTAGTTTGCCCGAAGGTACGCAAAAGACGCACTTGTTCGGGTTGAGCTTCCAGCGGTACTCGCGCAGGGATGCGAAAGTCTCTTCAAGATCGTCGATGAGGGTACTGGAGTCTCTGGTCTTGACAACCACGTCATCCACGTAGGCTTCGACGTTCTTGTTGAGTTGCCTCTTGAAGCAGGCCTGGATAGCTCGTTGATAGGTGGCGCCGGTGTTCTTCAACCTGAAAAACATGGTCGTGTAGCAGTACACGCCAAACGGGGTGATGAACGCGGTCTTCTCCTGGACTTCTTCCTTGATCGCGATCTGGTGGTACCCGAAGTAGCAGTCGAGGAAGCAGAGCAGGTCGCAGCCTGCCGTGGAGTCAATGACTTGATCAATCCGCGGCAACCCGATGGGGTCCTTGGGGCAATGCTTGTTGAGATTGGTGTAGTCGAAGCACATCCTCCACTCGTTCGAGTTCTTCTTGCGGACGAGGACGGTGTTGGCGAGCCACTCAGGATGGAAGACTTCTCTGATGAAGCCAACCGCGAGTAGTTTGGCGAGTTCCTTCTTGATGGCATCCCGTCTGTCGTCGGCGAAACGGCGGAGGTGTTGTCGCTTGGGGGTAGCTTTAGGATCGACGTTGAGGCAGTGCTCGATCAACTCCCTGGGCACTCCTGGCATGTCCGCTGGCTTCCACGCGAAGATGTCGCGGTTAGCCCGGAGGAAGTTGATGAGCGCGTCTTCCTATTTGGGGTCGAGGCCGGCCCCGATGGTGGTGGTCTTGCTGCTGTCGCCTGTCCCGAGGTCGATTGTCTTGACCAGAACCTCCTCAGCTGGCTGAGGCTTGTTGGCTTTGTCTGACTTCTCAGGGATGTCAAGTTCACTTGGGGCAAGCTTCTTCGACGCAGCATAGACTTCCATCATAGCATTGGGTACTTGATTTGTAGAGGCGATCTCCACGGCTTCGGTGTCGTAGTCGTGCGAGATCTTCAAGTCCCCTTGTAGTGAGAGTACACCTGCTGGACTTAGCATCTTGAGTACCAAGTAGGTGTAGTGGGGTACCGCCATGAACTTGGTGATAGCTGGTCTACCGAGGATGGCATGGTTGGACGTCTCGAAGTCCGCGACCTCGAACTTGACGTACTCGGTACGGTAGTTGTCCCGAGATTCCCCAAAGGTAACTGGCAGGACCACTGAGCCCAGTGGGATAGCCGCGTTGCCGGGGACGATGCCGTAGAAGGGCGAGGTGCTCTTGGTGAGCATGTGGGTGATGTCGAGCTTCATCTTCTTCAAGGTCTTGGTGAAAAGGACGTTGAGCCCGCTTCCACCGTCGATGAGGACCTTGTTGAGCCTGGAGCCCGCGACCACCGGCTTCAGGACGAGAGGAAACCGCCCTGGTTCGGAGAAGCTGGTCCATTGATCCGCGCGGGAGAAGGTAATGGGTACCTCCGACCACCTGAGAGGGGTCGGAACCGCTGGTTCAATGCTCATGACTTCTCGACGGGTAGCCTTTTGCTCCTGTCTGCTGGGTAGTCCGCCGAAGAGGACGTTGATAGTTTTGTCGGGTTTCTGGAAGTCGTCGTTGCCTCCATCGTTCTTCTTCTTGCCTTTCTTGTCGTGAGGGTGCGGTGGTCTGGGGTACTCTTGAGCGCTTGCCTGAGTTGGTAGCACTGCTCGGTGGTGTGGTTGTCATCCAGATGCCACGGGCACTTCTCCTTCAGCAAGTCTTTGAAGCCGCCGGAGGTATTCTTCGAGTTCTCCTTCGCAGGGCGCTGGATAGCCGCGACAGTGTTGTCTGGCTTGCGCTTGCGGTTGGGACCCGAGTAGTTGTTGTTGTTGCGACTGCCTTGGTTCCCGTTGTTGCCGCTGTCGCCGCCCGTGTTCTGCTTGCTCTTGCCATGGATGGCGTTGTACTTGGCATTGGCCTTGTCTTTTTAATCCGCCCAGGGCGTGATCATGTCCTTGAGGTGGGGGATGGACTTGGGGCGGCGGCGACCGAAGTCTTCAAAGGTGCGGCGGTGGTAGAGGCTGTCTTGGAAGAGGTCGATGACCTCCTTGTCGGTGACATCGACTACGGTGGCGCGCTTGTCGAAGAAGCGGCGCATATACTTGCGGAGGGTCTCACCTTGTTCCTGATTGACCATAGCCAGGTCCATGCGAGTACCCGATCAGCCCATGGCGCCTGCAAAGTTGCTGGTGAACTGCTCCTTCAGCTGGTCCCACTTGTCGATCGAGTGCTTGTCCAGCGACTCGAGCCATGTGAGTGGGGCTTGGTCCAGGCAGAAGGGGAAGTAGAGGCACTTGGTATCATTGTTGCCGCCAGCGTTCTCGATGGAGAGGGCATAGCACCTGAGCCACTAGATGGGATCCTGCTTCGCGTCGTACTTGGTGATCCCCAAAGGTTTGAACTTGTTGGGGAGGAGCAAGTTGCGAAGTCGAGGTGAGAAGGCGGGGAAGCCGTCGTTGTCGCCTGCAGTGGCGGACTTCTTCCGCCGCAGCTCTTCAATCTTCTGGCGGGCATCGTAGCCGCCCTGCGAGGCTCCGGAGGCGTGGCTGTTCGCGTGGTCTCGACCGCCGCGACTGCCCCTACCGCCGGCCCTCCTGTTGGCCCCATGGTTGGAGCTTCCGCGTCGCCACCGCCGCCGCCGGGGTCACGGCCGCCGCCGCCGCCGGGGCGCGGTGAGGGACGACCTCATGATTGCTTCGTTGCCACCCCCGTGAGGGTCCGCCGGCGTTTGCGTGAGTACGGTTGGGCTGAGCCGGCAGCTCGGCTCGAGTACGGTTGCGGCGAGGTCGACCTTGCGACTTGTAGCTTCGTTGTCGTGGTTCCTGACGGCGGCGGGTGGCTGGGTGACCCTGTTGTCGACCCGCATGAAGTAAGCGTCTTCAGAGAGCTTGGCGATGACTTCTCCAGCACGTATCCCCTGAGCTTGGCGCGCGATCGCTGTGATCGACATGAAGCATTGCTCCGGGGTAGTGTGTACTCTGCTCTCGACCGCCTCGAGAGCTTCCGCGAGGTTGCGGATGGGGAGGTTGTCTCGGAGACGCCGGCGCCGTTCGTTGCGCTTCCTGTTACGCTCATGTCCAGCGTCCCTGTTGGCGTCGGTCTCATCCGCAGGTGCATCAGCAGACAGCTCGTCTGGGGAGATGTCTTCAAGGTACTTGTCTTGAGCCGTCACTAAAGGTCCTGGCGTGTCGCCGGCAGCCATGAAGACTTGGCGATCAGGGTTGCCAAGACTGGATTCAGAGCTCGCCACCTCGGTTGGAGTGTACGAGTCAGCTCGGGAAAGTGGTGTAACCTCCTGGAACCGGAGCGAGTCGAGGTAGGCGACGTAGCATGAGTCCCCGCTTATCAGGTCAGCGGGCTTGCGATCTGGCCAGTAGACGAATCTCCCGGCAGGTGTGGACGTTATAACCAGCCCAGAAGCCGGCCCTGATAAGGGCTGCTCAGTAGTGTTTTCCTCGGACTCGGGATCCTCTGGGTCCGACCCGAAGTCGAACTCATACGCGGAGTCCGAGTAGAAGCCGGAGAGGGGGTTGGAGTCCGAAGCATGGCCGGGGGCGGCGTCGGAGTCCGAGTTGTACTCGAGTACGGGTTCCTTGTCGGCCCGGTGCGAAGAGGGAGCCTCCGTGCGGGCCCTGCTGAGGTTGCGAGGGCCACGCGTGGAGCGCTCACGGGGTGGTGAAACCACGTGCGATGGCTAAGTAGCCCACGAGGACGTCGAGTTCGAGTTGGAAGCGGTCCCGAGCTCGAAGTCAGCGTGATGGTCGAAAAGCGAAATTTCGCCGAACTTGCCGGTGAGTTCGCCCGTGACAACTTCAGGAAGCGTCACGAAGCTGGTCTCCGGGTTGGGCGGCATGGTGAGGCGGCGTTGGAAGGATCTCGCGCCGTCAGCAGTGCAGACCCAAGCACCGAAAACGAAGGTGTCGCCGCGGTTGAAGGCGACGGTTGGCTTGATGTAGACAGGAGTCGTCGAGTTCGCCATGTTATCTCGAGCGAGATCCCCTACCTGGCGCGCCGGCTGCCGGTGTTTTAGACCGGCAACCTACTAAGGGGGGTACCCGAAGTAGATGAATGTGGCCTCGCCGAGATCGGTAACTCGAAGGAAGAGACACGTGGCACACAATTTAGACAGGTTCGGGCCGCGAGGTGCGTAATACCCTACGTCCTGTATGTCGTGTAGCTCTAGATTGATTGGGTACGATTACAAGATGATGCAATCCTACGCCGTGAGATGAGATGTTGAAGAGAGGGGTCCCTACCTCGCCTTGTATAGTCCGGGAGGCAGGGTTACAAGTCGGATTAGGGAGAGAGTACTAGTCGAGTATGCCTAGGAGTCTTCCATACAGTGCGGGACATGTACAGCTTCCTAACCGAGTACTTCTCCTATGTAGTCCTTGTGCTTCACGCCATCAGGTGCCGTGCAGCGCAAGTCGGGTAGTCCCAGGGGCCCACCGAGTAGTCGGTCCTGGTACCCAACGAGGTAGTGGGCCCAGGGAGGTCCATACGACAAAGTTTGCTTCATTGCATGACTTGTACGGGCTTCAAGGTCTTGTCATAAGGTGCTTGATGAACTTATCCCTAAAGTCTTGCATTCAACGCTAAAATCTTGCATAAACACTAAACTCCAAAACTGACATTCACACGTGAACTTGTTATACCACGGGGGTTAGTACCAATGGATAAGGTATATAACTTAGGCCAACACCGAAGGTAAACTCATGGCTAGGTTGACGGATTTTCACCATCAACAACAGCTTGTATCAGAGCGACCGAATGCACCGGAGTGATTAGATTAATATTAATCACATGATTTACAATAAAAACTTGCCAAGATTGATTGGATTTTGAAAATCCGTTGGATCGTTAAGGAATGATCTAGATCGAGAGGCCCTAGAGGGAATTATTGGGTTCTTTAAGGTGGCATAAGAATCTATGTTTTATTTTGCTAACTTCCAGCAGTTTATTTTATGTCAGACTTACTTTATCGCACAACCAAACTAGATGAGCCACGTGTTTAATACGTGTGCTGTTCCGCATCACGGGAATTGCGAGGGTTGATGGAGTGATCCCTTCCATGGATCCCATCTTCGCGTCTAGATATGAGTTGTGGTGTCGCCAGGTGTTTCATACGTGTGCATTCCGCATGTCGATCATGCGAGGCAAGGATACACTCCATTCAAACGGAGGGTTTCCGAGGTTGGACGCTGTCCATGCAGCGGCTTGACGCATGGATACCGTTTCTATAAGTGAACGGTACTATATGTGGACGCTTTCGTGACGTGCTGGCACGAAAGGTTCGTTTTCTGCAGGTACCCTAACAACGATCGTAAGTCGTTAAGTGCGAATCGAATAGCCCCGACTAGTTATTATAAGGAGAGCCGATTATAAGCTTGCCACCGGTACTAACTACGTCTTTTGGGTCTAGTTGTGTAAGGTCGTTTAAGCCGTGTGCATGCATAATTAAAATCTTGTTGAACCAAAAATTGGTTCCCAATTGCTTGAATAATTTTTTCTAGGGAGATTGCTTGATCTTAAATAAGGTTTTCCTCTCTTTTGAATTTAGAAAAAAATTCTGGCAGATTCTGTCTCTGTCGTTTCTCAATTTGTGTAGCCAAATCTGTAGAGAATATGACTAGACATCATTTAGGAAAGTTGTTTCTTATCAAGTTGAGCATCCACTGTGAATTTTCCAGGATTTTAGGAATTTTCTGCAGAGAGTTATGCTCAGTTTAGTGAGTCTCTATTCTGCTGTTTTTCAGAACAGCACCCTTCTGCAAAAGAAATTTTTTTTCGAGCTAGTTCCAATCCAATCTAGCCCTACCATTGAATACCAAAAGTGTGCATAATTAAGTCACTGAGTTGCTACCAAGAATTGGTAATTGTTGGGGTCATAGGTTCTGAGTTATGATTTTTTTTGATTCACAACCCCCGAACTTTACGCCATCATTTTATGCGTACTCATTTCGAGTTTCGGCATATCTTGCACCTTGTGCTAATGGCTGCCCTAAATTTCACCAAATTGATAATCCAACTACCCCTTTTACTCTTTGAAATCTTATGGAAGTTGGAAACCTTTAGTGGTGGTCTGTGTAGGCAACATTCCTTTATAGCCGTGATAACTTAATTTTGTGCACGTGTCCGCCTTTGGTTCTGACATTTGTCACTTATTCCAGATGTCTGCCTCTGGATCCCTGAATGTTGATGCGCAGGCATGGACTCACTTGAACTGCCTCAAGGAGGGTGGTTTTCCTGCACTTTTGTGGGACACCCTAAAGGACTTTGGGTACACAGTGTATTCCGAGTACTCGGCACGTGAGCTCATGACAACAGGCCAACTGCTTCGTTGGGAAGTGAATGTAAAGGTCCCCGTGTGCCCGACACATCCTACTTGGCAAGAGTGGGAGGTGAAGGCACAAGGGTGGAAATTGGCTGGTACCGTGCAAAAGGCTGCGTTGGAAGCACTCACAACTTTTTGTGAGAAGCATGCCGATTGGGTAGCTAGTACTGCAGCTAAGGTGATTCCATTGCCTAAGCAACATTCCGGGCATGGAATCGAACGCGAAGCTTTTCTCTCCGCTCAGGGCAATCCTCACTATAGTCCTGAACTTGACACCTCAGTCCGTTTCTCCAAAGCTATGTTGGACCTCTATCAAATGATGGTTGGAGAAAGCATGTTCTATAGGCACCAAATTTATAGACAACAGGTTAACGGTACAGAAGTTGTCGCCCAAGAGTTGAAGGAAGCTCGAGCAACGATAGCCCGTCTTAAGAAGAAAAGAAGGAAGGATAAAACAATAATACAAGAATTGAGCGAAGTCATTCATGAACAGAATTTCTTGTTGCAGCATAATGACCAATATATGCTTGACTTAGAGAATCAACTAGAAGCTGTTGCAGCTCCACCTCCTAATCCAGAAGAGGAAGAAGATCCCGAAGAGATCCAAGGAGAATCTGGAGTGGAGACTGGACCCGCTTCACCATAAGTGAACTTAGGCTAGAGTGGTATCTAGTTGATGTTGGCTACGCTTTCAATAAAGCGATGTGTTGTAGAATGGATCTTGTAATGACAATGCTTGTGATCAACTTGGACCATGTGTTGGGTATCAACTTATGTCAAATGTTGTGGGAATCTTGATCACTGACGGTTATCATGTTTGCATGCGCATACCGAGAGTTATGGTAATTTAAGTACACCTCGGCCTCCTGTGAAAACAGCTAGGCAGAATCTCGGTTACAAAATTTTTCGGGCATGATAATGCGGGAAATTGACTCGAAGTTGAATACCAACATCGGAGCGCATGAAATCATACATCCACTGACCAAAAATGAGAATTTTTCGGTATGTAAGCAAGGATTTATGAACTTTATGCTTATGACCGTCGTGCTGTCCGATTCCGAAAGTTTGTCTTGAATGAGTTTTCGTCGTACATATTCTACTTGTTAATTTTTGTGGGCAAGCTTACGAATATGTGTTTAATGAGAGCTCAAATTTTCAGATGGTCGGATCGACACGTAACACCCCCAACGGTTTTGACGCGTCAGGTAGTGGTGATCTACCACCGCCGTTACCTATGACGCCGGTGGAGACTTTCATGGCCGCTCAGACCGAAGTGTTGCACCAGATTTTGCAGACGCAATAGCAAATCGCGCAACAGATGCACCAGAGACCACCGATGGGAGCTAATCAAGATGGACCGCAGATGGTCACCACCTATTCCCAGTTTATCGGAATGAAGCCCCCAACTTTCACCAAAGCACAAGAACCCCTTGATGCAGATGCATGGGTTAGGGCCATTGAGGCCAAATTCCCTGCATTCTTCTTACCTTGTTCTGAGGAGCAAAAGGCTAGATTTGCAGCCTTGCAGCTTCGTGGTGAAGCTTTAATGTGGTGGGAGCACTTTTAAGATCATGCAACCTGCTGGACATGAAGTTACTTGGACTGAATTCAAGAGAGCTTTCAAGGACCACCACATCCCAAAAGGACTCATGGTTAGGAAGATGAAAGAGTTGCTTGCTCTTAAGCAAGGTGATGACATTGTGTATCAGTATGCAAAGAAGTTTAACAGCCTTTGTCAATATGGAGAACATCACGTGGACACTGATGCCAAAAAGATGGAACGTTTCCGTGATGGTCTCAGGAGTGAATTGTATGAAAGACTAAACCTATTAGAGCCAAACAGTTATCATGAGTTAGTAAACAAAGCTATCTCGCAAGAGGATGCCATGATGAAGGTACAGAAGGAGAAGAAGAGGCATAATGAATTTGCTTTGGGAATTGGATCGGGCAAGAAATTTCGTTTCGTCAAGAAGAATACGCATGGTTCTTCCCAATCATCCGCATCGGGCCATTGGAGAATGACTCCATCCCAGCATAAGCCTTCGGGAAATTTTCAGTATCGCCAGGCTCAACCACAAGTTTTCAAGCCAAAGGAATTTCAACCCCGTGTTTGCTACAATTGTAGGCAACCCGGGCATTATGCCAACGAGTGCCCAAACCCTAAGAGGATCAAGACCGAGCAACAGACTCCAAACCCTGGAGTAGCTAAGGGCAATCGTGACAAGAAGCCCATGATTCAAGTGAACCAAGGTCAGCTTAACTTCACGGGTAACCCTTCTATCCGAGAGCATGCCTCCATACCGTTTACATTAATGATGGGACTTACCCTATTCCCACATTCTAGTTGTTTTAAGAACTAAACCCAGAAATCTTGGTGAACAAATGTAATGACACATTTGTTTACTAGCCTTCCCTTTCTTCATAGAAATCTTTAAGGTAATCATCTCTTTCTCAACTTAGTCTTTCCACCGAAATCCCCAAGGTTCACATCGATCAACCGGATAAGTTGAAAGGAGTAGGATCAAAGATTTCTTGAGAAATCACGGTCAAATCTTCGGACTGTTGGACCCCATTCGCTTCAGTGCCACGATGGTACGACGCCGTAGCGTCGCCCTGCCATCTCTTTTCCCGCAACCACGATCACGTCGTCGAGACCTCACGGGCCGACCGGTATCGAGCCCCGTGTGGCAACCACCGGATCACTCGACTAGTCCCTACCTCAGTCGGTTGGGATGACCGTTGTGTTCCATTGGGCTATAAAAAGGAGAAACCCTTCTGCGGTGTTGCCATTGCCAAGTCTCGCCTGCTTTCGAGTTCGACGATGTCGCCACTCTTGTTTTTCCCTACGACTATTTTTGGCCAACCCACCGCTAGCCCAGCTTTGTTGTTGCTCCGCCCACTCGCTGAACAAGCTGGTTAGCCGTCTTCGTCGACCACCTCCAGAAGAAGCTCGAAGAAGACCGAAGGAAGAATCCCGACTCCATCGTCGACCATGCCCTAGTTCGTGGAGATGTTCGAGTCCCTCCGTTGGACGCTTGTAGCGATGTACCTCTGCATAGTCGGCAGAATTTGTCTTCTTTTAGTTTTCCATGTACATATCCATCGTCCTCTTCCTCATGGACTGCGATGAGGCAGTGAAGAGAGCACCGTGTATCTTTTGCCCTAGATGAATTCTTGCTACCTAGAAATGTAAGCGAGTACATATTTCATCTTGTAACCCTTATCTTGTTAGAAAGTGTTGCTCCACTCTTATTGTCGAATCTCGGGACGAGATTCTGTTTAAGGGAGGTAGGCTGTGACGCCCCAGGTTTTCGACCGTGTTAATTAACCCTAATCATCCAGTCAACAGTGATGACTTTGGTCAAACGACGGTCCACCTAGGCCATCACCTCGGAAACATCACCGACAAACCCTAATGACACCTTTTGGTCAACCATAGCCCACCTTGGTCAAAACCCCACTCAAAAACCCTTGACTCCTTGTGGACCCATAAATGTCAGCCGGAACTTTTGCCACGTTCTCCAAATTTTCCCTAAACACTTCAAATTCTCCCAATACAAAAGTTGTGTATTTTGTCGAGGGACAGAATTTTCATGTTGGGTGGCATTGCTGGTTTGAAGTGCAAGTTGGTGAAAATTGCAAGTCAACGTCTACTTTCACTGTTCACTGGAGCCGAGAAATTCTGCATCTTGGCATCCACTTTGTGCAGAATTGGTTGAGAAAGAGGCTATACGCCCTTTGTGAAAGTGGTAGAGGATTTGGAGATCTACAACTTTGTTGTTGATCACTTTGTTCACTTCTGTTAAAAAATATGGAGTTTTGCGCAGTGGAAAAGGGCTAATCGAAATTGAGCCGGCGCTCCCGGTGCCAGAGTGCGTGCCGACGCGTGCGACGTCGCGACGCGGGCGCCACGCGGCCGCCCGGCCCGCCGCCGTACGCGCACGCCGAGGCCGGCCGGCACCCATCGGTCCGTGCGCGGTGGGACCACCCCTGCGAACCGCCATCCGTGTCCACTCCCTTCGCACCACGCGCCTCACGCACGCAGGCTGGCCGCACCGACCTGCACCACCCGGCCTATGGCGTCAGCGCCATACCCCGCCCCGCCGTGCTGCCCTTGGTGCCCATGCATTGACCCTTGATGTCCGTGCGTGTGGTCATGAATCCCTCCCCAAGGCACGAACGTTTATAAATGGAGCCAACCCGCCGCCGCGCGTGACGCCACGGGCTCCGAGCCGCCACCGTCCGCCATAGAACCACCACGGTGAACTCTACCCCCGGTCGTTTTTCATCGCAAGCGCGTGCTGCTCTTGCCTTCCCTAGGGTCCCCAGTAGCTTCCCAGATCGCTTGTTGATCTGCCCGAGTTGCCAGCTCGCCGGAGTGGTTTCTGCCGCGGCCGCCGCCATCGGCGCCGGCCGTCCCTGACCGCTGGCCGTCCCTCCGACGTGAGTAAGCCCCCAAGTCGTTTCCTCTCAACCCCTAGACCCTCCCGAGCCGCTTCCCCGGTCGAGCCCGCTGGCGAGGACGTCGGAATCCGGCAAGACGCACCGCCCCGCTCCCCCTTGGACCACATTGCAAGGTCTCCAGAAGTTCTAGGGAGTTTGGTGCAAACCAGGGACCTCTCTGTGATCTTTTGAAAACTTCCAGGGGGCCAGGAGTAAAGAGATTCTTTCCCTTGGATGTGTTTTAGCTGGAACTTGTAAAATTGATTAAAAATCGTGGAAAATCCAAAAATTGCAAACTCAATTTTGTTGTGCTCTGAGTACCTAAAACTACAACTTTCTCCGAAGATGTATATACTTTTGAGTTACAGTTTTTGCTTGCAAAATAGAAATGTACAATACCTAGATCTGTGATTCTGTAAAATCTACAACTAATCTTGAGCTGAGTTTTGGATATGTTGTGGTAACTAGTATGTCTAGGTTCTGTGCCCAAAATTGCACAAAGTTACTGAAGAAATCTTTTTATAAAAATCATTTTGTGAAATTGATAAATCTGCCTAGATGATTTTTGTAGCTCCAAATGTAATTATTTTTGAGCCCAACTTCTGGCTATAGTCTTGTTATGTTAAAAAGCATCTTTGGTAAATTTACCATTATTTTATCTCTGTTAGAAATATTATTTCCTCATTTATGCTTGTTTTTAATCATAAATATGTGTAGCATGTTTCATAAGGGCTATATGTTTGTTTGTTAGTTCTTTAAGCTTGTTTTGGACCAAAGCATGTGTGGAATAAAGTTTGCATGCATTCCTGTTATATTTATTTTCATATGTAATATTCCCTTATATGCTAACTAGTAATGCCTTTAATTGTGTAACTAATTCCAGTGGTGCAAAACCTTTTTTCTTGCTGTCCAACAGAGCATTCCTGGTCATTAGAACCAGTAGGTATTGCTGGAATAGTTTGATGTGTTTTTAATTGATTAAAAGAGTGCAAATCCGATTAATCTAGTAAAGGGAAAATAGGAAAATGCATCCTTTATGCATTAGTTATGGGAATGATCTAAGGAAGTAAAATGGTGGTATCAAAAGTAAATTTCATTGCTGTTGGTAATTAAAAGTAATATTCTTTTATAGGTGTGCCTATATTCACCATCATGCAAGTGTCACATAGTCTTTTGTGTTGCTTTAAATAAGTAAATGTTTAAATGCTTGTCTTAAGGTGAATATGACCGACCCTATGCCACTTGTAGCTGTTGCTGCTGTTTGTATGTGAATTACATTTATTTATTTATTTATTTATTTATATGTGTACACAGTCACTATTGAAAAGTCTAGATAAGAAAGCATTGCATTTTGTCTCTTTATAGGAAGAGTATGCTGAATGTATTTATTATCTAAGTGAATGTGTTCAAACGTGCACCCCATGTTGTCATAAGTTGTTGAAACAAATTCAATCCAAATTGTCACTCAAGTTTTGCATTGCATCCTCGGTGTAGAAGTTCCCGACGGTAGTTACACGCTCGTGTCAGAGGACGTGAACGAGGGAGCCGGAGGAGGTGTGCACTACGTCGCCATAGAGCAAGACCCGAGCCAAAGTCCGGAAGATTGTCTAACCGCTTGTGCCAGCGAAGGCAAGCCTCGGTTTTATCATTAACCCCTATTTTATTTAAATTTATGCAACTATCTATGTTATTCTATGTGCATTTACATTCAGGAATTGGATGAAACCCTAATTGCATGATCCCTAGGTGCCTATGTTCTTTTACTAGCATGCTAGGTCGCTAGATGCTATGCTCGAAGGACCCGGTAAAAGTCGAGTGATGTTCGTCACTCGCGAGAATAGGTTTTCCTTTGTGGAACCCCATATAAATTAATGAATTGCTAATGTGGTAAGAGCATGGGATTTGGGCTCCGGTCCAGTGGCTTCGTGGGCTAAGCTTTTGAATGTACTAAGCACTTGTCGGGAATGGGACCGGTAAGCCTAGTATCTTAACGAGACGGTACGGGATTTTAGTACTACTAATCTCGATTCGTCTCCTATCCGGCTTAGCAACCGGGAGGAGGGTACATGTGTGAGGCTGGGTGTACTGAGTGGGGCATTCCAGATAGCCTTGTACTCGGGACTGTAGGCTATCATCCTAACCCGAGGATTTTTGGGAACCGTTTGGTCGGTGTCAGCTCTGTGGGGCACCGCTCCGTGTGTTTAGGTCAACCTTGCAAGGGTTTATAAATCAATCAATTGTCGGCCTCTCACCATTATCCGAGACTGCTTAATCAGCTGGCCATGATATCCCTTAATAATGGAACTATGTGAAATCTCCTGCGTGAATTAATTGTATTGTACAATTCTTGATTGTATTAGTTGCTCATGGTAGTAATGGTAATCTCACTAGAATCTGAGCTAAAATGTTGAAAGTAAGGATCCATGATCCTAGTTGCTTTTTGGCAAAACAAACCCACCAGCCAAAGGCCTACATGACTAGAGGTAACTTTTGTCGGGTAAGTCTTGCTGAGTTTTAGTATACTCAGCCTTGCTATAATTGTTGTTTTCAGGTGAAGTTGTTTGGCCTGGTGAGATTCCACCCGGCTGGGAGCTGGAATGGGTGGATGAGGACGTTGAGTAATGGCATCACAGATGGCCTCTGGTGATGTCGTAATGTATCATTATTAGTACTTCCGCTGTTTTAATAAAACTCTGAATGATTTACTTTGATGTCAGAAATAATGGTTTGTAATAATTTGGACCCTACGGGGAGATTAGTATTAATGTGTAAGGCACTCTGGACTCTCTTTCGTGGGAGTTTAATGCATACGTTCGATCCTCTCTGTGTTTCCAAGTGATTTACCGGGTGTAAACCCGGCAACATTCAACGGGATACTTCTTTATTATCGCTTAATGACCAATGTAGTGGTTTAGGCGATAGTACGGAATTATCTCGGATGGGGTTGTCACAGTCGCGCTAGTTGTCTAGGGTCTCCCTAGCTGACGTGGGAACCTTGCATGGAAGACCATGTCGGAGCTCCGGAGCAAGGATCAAGATCGAGGTAGGATCCCGGTGGTGATCTTGTTCATGTAATCATTCATGGTGAAGTTTTTATAGTGAATCCGATTTCTAGCGATCAAGTGCCTTCTCGATGATTTTGTTTTCTTCTTAGTTTTGCTTCTTCTACGATCTATACTTAAGATAGATTACATAGGGTGCTCTTGTAGCCGCGGTGGCTAGAGGTGCATACCGGACCGACCAAGTGATTTCAACTTGTTCTTATCGAACTCGCCCTAGACTACCCGCATGAATAGGGATACGTTGTGACAGAACGGGGGTTCCGAAAGGCGGGCGTTTTCGGAGTCGGACCGGAGGCCACGATTTAAAGATTCTTTTAATGAGATTCGCTTTTCTATCTTTATCTATCTTGTTCGGAGCTACAACATAAGCATGATCTAGACTCTCTAGATCGGTTATCTCTTGCTTTCTCTTACTACCTCTTTAGTAGATTAGATTAGATGTGTTTCCTTTATGAGTTAGTAGATTAGATGCAACTTGTCTTCAAAAGATAGCTTACCTTGCTTTACTAGATTGAATCCTTGCTTTGCGCATCGTTTCACAGATTCGATACCTTGGGTTCACCACTCGAGGGAAGAAGGGTCCCTTGACTACGACGGGGGATTTGTCGGCTTGCAAATCCATATGAACTTTGATACAACTATTAACCGTCAACAAGCCCCTTTTTCTGGCGTCGTTGCCGGGGAGCAAGCAATCAAGATCCAATCTAGTATCGCTTATTTTTCAGTTTTTCTTTTGATTTTCTTTTGCATCTATTAAGTTTTTATCATCCTCAAAAAGAAACAAATCAATCTAATCTAGTTTTGATTAACCCTAATTTTTCTTTTTTTAGATTTTTGTTTTATTGCTAACCCTAACCGGAGATGGTTGGCTACCTCTCCAATAAACCCAAACTTTCTTTTATGGATGATCCAGGAAAACTTTACAGGCAAAGGAGACGTGCAACACAAGCCAAAGGGTTGGAAACCCTAGATTCAAAAGCCGAAGTCGGAGGACCGTCGGAATCTCCAAGGGAATCACCACCTCCAAGTCCAAAGGAAGATCAACCTCAATCACCACCCATGGGAGAACAACCACAACCGGAGCGCGAGCTATGCACCCCAGAAATCGTTGATCTACCTATCATAAACCTTCAAGACGCCGGAAGGCCATTCAAGATCAAGGTCTCAACTATCCGCATGACGATTGCGAGAGCTTTGGAGCATTTCAATGAATGCATACGAGCCGGATTCCTTGAGTTGCATATCGGTTTACTTAAAAGGAGGATGGAGAAGATGGAGATAGAGAAAGAAGCTCAACACCTAAAGGCTGCCGAAGCAAGATCCACATGCAAGGAGTGTGAGGAGTATGACCATGTCCAAGATAAACCCCGATTTAATGCAAGTTCGTCCATTCAAGATTTGGTTCCTCTTTGTGCACAATTCAAGGACTTGATGGATGAGCAAGCTAAGATCAACAAGGACGTCGTCACTAAGTTCAAGGCTATGGAGAAAATATTGAAGAATTTAGATGGCAAGGTGACGGAGGTCGGAGGCTCTTTACGTGAAGTGTTCATCATGATGAAGATGCTAGAGACGCAAGTGGGACAACTTGTCGGGCACCCGATGGGTAACAAAGGAGAATTTCCGAGACAATCTCAAGGTCGCGAGAAGGAGAGGGCTACTCAAACTCATTCGAGAGAGATGGAGGATCACACTAAGGAGACCATGAAGATCACGACCGGAGGACCGGAGTTTGAGATGCCGAGCCACTACATGAAGGAAGTTGTTGCATCCGTCAAGACCAAACGACAAAGCCAGCCTGTGAAGACCAAAACTACAACTAAGCCGAAGAATAAGCCCGTGCCCAAGATGGTGCGGAAGTGGGTACCCAAGATTGCAACGCCCGCAAGGAGCGTTGATCCGAAGTAATCAAGTGAAGAAGTCTAGCCATGGACTATAAACGAAGCGCTAGGCGGGAGGCAACCCGTTTCGTCGAGTCAAGAATAAGCTACCGGGAGGACAACCCGATCCCAGGTTTTTCGAGTCTTTTTAATAATTCAGTTTTGAATTTTACTACGCAAAACATTAGACTTAGAATGGTTGAACAATATTAGAGACATAATTCTTGGTTGAATATTTTGCTTGATCATAAACCTTTGACATGAACCATCCTATGTGATTGTTTGCTTCTTTTCGAGAAACTACAACCAAATAAATTCAGAACCTAACTCAACCATTCACCCCCTTTATGATGTTGTGGTTGACTTGTTTTACATGCTAAAAACACACGAGGAGATCCACGACTTGTATCTAGATGTTATTTAAATTTCAGCATGGTAGGACTCGCGTGAACCTAGAAACTTGATTTTTGGTTGATTTAAAAATCCATATCCTTGGTTTCTCTAAGATTAGAATTTTTCTAAGCCTAATTTAATTTTATTTCATTCAAAATCTCTCTTATCTAATCAAAATTAGGACCTAAACCTATGCCCCCATGATCAAGCCGGGAAAAGTTTGCTCTCAACTAATGAAGGCAAACAATACCGGTGAGACCAACATAAAAGTAGTCAGAAAATATTTTCGACTTACATTTGTTTTTAATGCTTTAAAAACTTCTCTAAATTTATATTTTAACTCATTAATAGCTCCAATTTTATTTTTTTATTTTCGAAATTAGAGGATTGCTTAGCATTAAAGCTTGCTTAGAGGGAGGCAATCTAGTTAACGTAACCATACATGCACCATGATACATCATGGGATGCCCCTCCAACATCTTTTATCAAACCACATGCTAAGTACAAGCATGGGGGGCAGCCAAGGATTTGTTTTGCAGGAATATCATGGATGCATGTGAGGCAAGGGAGTATGGAAGTGACTCAATGAAAAATCATCAAGTGGAAGGAGCAATAATGTAAGCGAAGGAGTGGATGAGAACGTTTGGAACGTGCACGCGGTCATGAAGCAACAAGCATGAGTGCGCTAGAGAAGAACCAAGCAAGGAGGAGGAGAGAGGTAAGTCTCCCATCCAGCTCTTTGTTCGTGTGCTCTAGTTTGTAGACCGGAACCACCTTAGACTTAGTCATCCACCTCGTTTGTTTTGTGCAACAAATCACATCCTTAATCCACTCAAAGTCCAGACTCCAAAATAATATGTGTGTACCTTGTTACCGGTTGAAAACCCCGGATATATATTTGTGAGGGAGAGTGCTGTAACTATGGAAGAAAACTACAAGCCTTTTCACCAAAGAAGAAGGGATCATCGTCGTCTAAGACAACCTCTTCGAGGAGGCACTCGGTTACCGAGTCTCCTCGGAGTATGGAGGAGGACACGGCACCGCCGAGGAGGAACCACACTCTTCTCCTTGGTGGCATGAGGGCTACACGAAACTTGTTATGAGGTTCACCAAACCTCAAGGACATATGGAGGAGCCGCCCATCCGACCTCTCCACTCGACACGATCATCCGCTCCACCTCCATACGCTCCGCGGTATTCCGAGGGGTATGTCATCATGACGGAGGAGGAGAAGAGGCTCGCTCACCTTAGGTAGAGGCTTGTAGCGAACGTCGACTTCGACGACCAAGCTCTCCACATATTGGGTTTTCATACGGGACACCGGTGCAGTTCTCTAACGGAGTGTCGGAAAACACCCACAAGGAATTCGCCTAGAAAATTCATGACCATGGAGCATATCCTTGATGAAGGAGTGTTGAGTCTCTCATTCCGTTTGGAGGGAGCCCAGAAGTGGAGAAGAAGTAAGACACCGTCGGAAGGGTAACCTTGATCAACGATGCTATGTCTAGCACCTTGATGGGGTAATCTCCTTTCATCCATGGGTTGTAATTGATCTTGAGATGTAATCATACTTTGTTGGATTATCTATCTATCATCTTGTGTTGAATATACTTTAATGCTTAAGGTTAGCTACCATGCCGTAAGGGGGTAGAGCCCCCAATGCTTCCTTGGATCCATTCAAAACATCGTGTCCATCATAGGTCTAGTCATGAATACCTTCGCGTAGTGACAGTACGAGAGGAGGGAAACGGCGAAACCGTGGTCACAACCCCCGATAGACTAGATTGGTTTTCATGTTCAAAATGATTGCGTGTTCTAGTATCGTAGACCCATGGGCGAGTGTCTCCTATCTTTATAAGCGGTTCCTTATGTATTAGGGAATAGCTCGGTTTTCAAAAGGGAGCCCCACAACAAGTGGATGTGCATGGAGGCACATGGGAAGGTTTTTGGAGTATGATCAGGGGAGGAGACCATCAACGACGAAATACTATCCGGAACCCCATCATCCAAGTGTTTCACTCATGGATGTGCAAAAGGATTTTGGGGAGAATAAGAGAGACAAAGATAACCAACACGGAGTTGAATTGGCTTTACTCGACTTTGATTGCCAAGAAGCCAATCAACCCCACTCACCTATGATCAATCGGTGGTGTTGTGAGCAACATCGGATTCGGGAGATCGGGTTGTTACCTCTCCATGTTGGCTATCTCTTTAAGACCGGGTATTACAAGGAACCCGAATCATCTCTTAGCCGGGACTTCCCTAGGATTTGAGAATATGAAGAAAGCAAATATATAAGTGAAGATGAGAGAGGAGGCTTCAAAGTGGCAAAAGTAAATTTGCCCCTATCGGATAGAAGATTAAGACTTTTTCTTGAGGGGAAAGAAGATTGGTTAGAGGAAGGACTTCTTGTGTCGGCGAAGAAAAAAAATAGGATCTTCTATGGCCCAATAAGGAGGTGCACAACAAAATTATGTGCCACCATTTGGAGGAATTCCAGCACCGCCAAGTTACTACGGTGATGTACCAATGCAAGCATGGGGGAGTGGTGCAGCCATGCCCCCACCAAATTTTGCGGTGCCCAACGTAGCCTTTGCGGAGCCATATGCACATCTTTCTCAACCACAACAAAATGTGGCCACCATTGGAGGATACGCTGCAAGAAACATGCAAATTATTGCAGCCATCCAAACCAATGCAAACCAAATGGGTGAAGGAAATGCAAACATCGCTTATGGGCTTTGACACTTTCACCTAGCATCATCAGACAATTCATAGGAGTAGTGCATTCCTATTATGAGCAAGGGTGCAACAACCATGATTATTAATATCAACCACCGGCGGAAGATTAGAGAGAGGAGGAGCTTTAGTTATCTTTCCTTTACCCCATGTTTCTTTAATTTTCAGCTTGTTTGCGCCTATGTATGCGTAGTATTTTCAGCTTTTACTTTAATTTTTAGTTTTTACTTTAATTTTCAGCATGTGTGTTAGTTTTTTATTTTCATCATGAATAATGTCGCCACCTAGTTTTTACCTTTGGTAAAGTTACAAAGTTTGTGCCATGATGAGATATGATTATAATTGCCACTTTATTTATCTTTGTAATTGTTTCATGCATGTTTAAGCTAGTGCTCTCTCAAAATACAAATCTGAATTTATCTAAATGCTAGCTTAATCTTTAGCGGAGGTTATGATAAAAATAAAGACCCATAGTGTTTTATGTGCTCTCAAGTTTTAGATGGATTAAAGATGATTTATTTTTGTTCTTAAATGTAAAGCTAACCTTGTCATAAATACCACTTGCGTGTTGCTCTACCTATACAGAACCATATAAATATTTGAGTGCAAAAACTTAGTATACAAGGTTTATTTTTGGGTGAGTTATTTCAGGCCTTGATTTCTCTGGCCCGAGACTAAGAAGCTGGTCATTCCGTTTTTGCGTATCTATCTTTTTGCTAGCCTTTCTATCCATGCATTGTGTATCCCCACATCAGAGATCCCACAAACCTCGCCGGATATCCATCCTTAAAACCAAATATCATCTTTTGTGTTTACCTCCTTGACCACAACCTATTGTTGAGTATGGATCATCAATTCAAGGAAGATAGCAAGACGATGCAATTATTGAAGATTTCAAGTATCTCTCCAAAGGAAAAGTATTTACGGTACCTACCTTATCTCTATCACCTCTTTGCCCGAGGACGAGCAACGTCTAAGCATGGGGGAGGAGGTAGGTACAATGCAATTTTAGAGTTCAAGGGGAGCAAATAAAAAAAATTTGATGAGAAAGAAAAAAATGAGAAAAATAAAGAAAGAACAAAAATATGAGTATGAGAAAAAGAGGAGAAAAGAAAAAAATATGAGTATGTATGATATAAAAATAAAATAAAATGAACTCCCCGGTTCTCTAAAGTGCATTAGGAATTTCAAGGTTTCAAGATTAAAAGATCCATACTCATTTTCCAACCATGTGCAATCCGATAACGAGGACTTCCTTTGTGCCTTGGGATCACTCTTTGCCATTTGCACATGTCCACCTATCTCAAGTGTGTGTATTTTTCTCTCTCCCCTCCTTGATATAGCATTATTTTCCAATGACTTTTTTGACGAGTCTCGGTAAGACCATGAGAAGCTTGTCTTGTTTTTACAACATCTCATTTATAATATCTTGGTAGGACTAAACTTTCCCAAAAAGCTCCATATAAAGGCTACCACGTATATATGTGTTATGAGAGGGAAGAGTAGAATAAATAGGCTTGAGAGACATGATGAGATGAGAGTTCATGAGCAAGATGCAAGGCGGTTTAAATTTGTGAACTTGGTTTAGCTCTTTTTCATCTTGTTCTTTATTTCAAAATTTCTGAGATCCATTTGAATTTTGGGAGCATGTTAATACTTGTGGGATAAGTTAAATATCTACCCTCCGTAGGGATAAAGGTTAGTACATTATGGAACTTTAACGAACTAAACTTTTGAGAGCATTATGTTTTCTCATGTATGATCAAGTGCAAGGTTTAAACAATGAAGGGCAAAGATGATATCCATCGAAGGCTTACTCGAGGACGAGTAAGGTTTAAGCATGGGGGAGCTATTGACGGTGAAATTCCGTCAACCTAGCCATGAGTTTACCTTCGATTGGCATGACTTTTTATATCTTATCCATTGGTACTAACCCCCGTGGTATAACAAGTTCACTTGTGCATGTCGGTTTTGGAGTTAAGTGTTTACGCAGGGTTTTAACGTTGAAAGCAAGACTTCCGGGATAAGTTCATTAAGCACCTCATGACAAGACCTTGAAGCCCAATACAAGTCAAGCAATGAAGTGAACATCACTCCAAGAGCCCAAGGACCAAGCCCGAGAAGATGACAAACTTCGAGGACCTAGCCAGAAAAGTGCTGAATCTTGCAAGACAAGGAGCTTCGTCCAACTCAGAGAGAAACCGATGACAAGGGCCCACATGCAAAAGGGGAGAGGATCTAGAAGACACGGGAATCAACACCGGGCGAAGGAGGCCACGGACTGGGCCGAGATGGGCCCAGGCCGGTCGGCCCAGGCCGGCCGGTCCGGCCTGTTTCGGGGCGCAGTCGGCCTCTCCTTTGACCTAGTTGCATCTCGGGCTATTTATAGCCCCCTGACCGAGAGCCACGCATTAATCAATTCGTCATCCGTCGCCGAGGAGTAGAGAAGCTTGAGGGACACCATCTCGGAGATGAGGGTCGTGCTAGTTGTCTAGGGTCTCCCTAGCTGACGTGGGAACCTTGCATAGAAGACCACGTCGGAGCTCCGGAGCAAGGATCAAGATCGAGGTAGGATTCCAGTGGTGATCTTGTTCATGTAATCATTCATGGTGAAGTTTTTATAGTGAATCCGATTTCTAGCGATCAAGTGCCTTCTCGATGATTTTGTTTTCTTCTTGGTTTTTCTTCTTCTATGATCTATACTTAAGATAGATTACATAGGGTGCTCTTGTAGCCGCGGTGGCTAGAGGTGCATACCGGACCGACCAAGTGATTTCAACTTGTTCTTATCGAACTCGCCCTAGACTACTCGCATGAATAGGGATACGTTGTGACAGAACGGGGGTTCCGAAAGGCGAGCGTTTCGGAGTCGGACCGGAGGCCACGATTTAAAGATGCTTTTAATGAGATTCACTTTTCTATCTTCATCTATCTTGTTTGGAGCTACAACATAATCATGATCTAGACTCTCTAGATCGGTTATCTCTTGCTTTCTCTTGCTACCTCTTTAGTAGATTAGATTAGATGTGTTTCTTTTATGAGTTAGTAGATTAGATGCAACTTGTCTTCAAAAGATAGCTTACCTTGCTTTACTAGATTGAATCCTTGCGTTGCGCATTGTTTCACGGATTCGATACCTTGGGTTCACCACTCGAGGGAAGAAGGGTCCCTTGACTACGACGAAGGATTTGTCCGCTTGCAAATCCATATGAACTTTGATACAACTATTAACCTTCAACACAGGACCTTCACCCCAGTCCTTGCCTGAGAAGCAATCTATGCCTTGATACTCCCAGAAGGCTGGTTCCACATTAGCCACGCTTACCGAATCATCTGCTTGGACAACTTCCACGTCGTCATCTACCCACTGAACAAGTTGTTGATGCATAGTAGATGGAATGCAGCAGTTCGCATGGATCCAATTGTCACACCCTGAAATTTGCAATTTCAGGATGTGAATAGAGAGAATATTTAAATAACGATTTTCTCATAATTTAAATTTTTCCTACATTTATTTTTTCTTTACAGGGAATATAGTATAGGAAAAATCCTTTGTTCCATTTTCTAAATTAAATAAAAAGTTATGTGTGTTGCATTCATGCCTATGCATCTAGTGGTTCTCGAGTGCAAAAGGTTTCAAAAACTGCGTTTAGGAGCTGCCCAAAACCTTCCGAGAATTTTCCGGACTTTTCTGGAATTTATTCTCATTTTCCATTGAGCAATTTCTATTTATTAGAAGGCTCTAAAATCTTTTTCATGAGCTCCAAATGCTTTATTTCGATTGTTCATGTCTTAATCTGACTTTGGGATTTTCCTGAAATTTTTGGGATTTTCAAAATATTTTTCGTGGCTTTAATGAATTATCTAGCTACTTCTAGATTATTCTTGTCACGAAAATGTTTTCTGAAAAAGAAAAGAAATCTTTTTCTATATCTATCCCTCCTCTCTTTTGGCCTGTTTGTGCTTCGAAGCCCATAGCCGAAGTCCGCTACCACCCCTTGATTTCCTCCCTTCACTTCGCGCAGCAGTGCTTATGGCCCAACTCAGCCCAACCACCTGAAGTCTGGAAAGGATCCCTGGACTATTCTGCATCTCATCCTTCAACCCACTCCAGCCAGCATTCGCGAGCCCGGCCCCGCCACAGGCCCACGCGAGGCCCATCTGGGCTCTGCGCTCATGGCCATGGTGTGCCAGGCCGGGAGACTAGGACGGCGCCGCCCTGCTCGCCCCTACAAAGGGAGCCGCGGCCCCTCGCCGCGCGTGCCGCCCTAGCCCCGCCCCCGCGCCATCACCCCGCCCCCGCACGGCCGCCGCCGCCGGACTGAGCTGGAGGCCGGACGACCGTCGCCGTCGTAGCTCGAATTCCGGTCGCCCACGCTCCTCTCCTCCGCCAGTGAGCACCAAAGCTTGGTCTCCTCGACGCCCTCTTCCTTTTTCCCTAGGCGCCCGAGCTCCTAGCCGCTCTAGTCGCCGGCGCCTAGGCCACCAGAGGCACCGGCAGGGTGCCCCCTGTCCTCTATCCCTGACCGGTTTGGATAGAGGAAGAAGAAAGGAGTTTTTGCACATGACCCCCTGAGTTCCCCGGAATCTACTAGATTCAATTGTGTGTCTTAGATCTTTTGCAGCTAAACCCCTAGATCTATTAGATGTTTGCGATCAGATCCATCCAAGGCTCTTTTATAGATCTAACCCTGAGTTTTATCAGTTTCACGAGCACTGTTCCTTGTGTCTCGGGTTTCTTTTCAGCTACTCTCTGAAATCTATAGTTAATCGCGAACAAGTCCTTTTCATCTTATTTTGCTCATATCTTTTGTGTTTTAGCTCCGTTTTAATCCGTTCAAGTTGCGTTAGATTCATAATAATGTAAAGCACGCGTTAGTGGTGTGTTTTCACCATGTTTTGTTTTCTGAAAATAAAATTAATATTAATTTTGATTAATGTCTAGTTATACACGTCTTTTCCAAATAAAAGCTATATAGATCTATATATCGTTTTTCATAAGCAAATTTAATATGATTAATGTTTCTATCACATGTTTTTGTACATAAAATTAATTAGATCTTTATCTCGGTTTTCGTAAACCAAATGTTAATTTGTTTAATAGTTAATTAATCTTTTCAAATTAAAATTTAATTAGGCTTTTACATCGGCTTTTATAATAAATGTTAATATGGTTAATGTCAGTTCCATAATGTTTTTAATAATAATATGATCTACTCGAATTACAAAGTTTGGTTTAGATTATTCATATAGTTTAGTCTTTCTAAATTAAATATTTATTTGATTAATTCATATATGAATCTTTATAAATAAAACTTGATTAGTTCTTTACACCGGTTTTGTAAATAAAGTTTAATTTGCTTTAATTCTAACATAGGGTCTTTTATTTCTGAAATATCCTTTATATTTGTTTTTTTAATTAAAATGAACCTAGCTCATAGCCTTGTTCTCTCATATATGAAAAACGTTCGTTAGACGTTCTTTTCTCAGCTCAATCTAAGTGTGATCTTTCCGGTCCTTGCTCAATCTTCCGCAACCATCTCTTTAAAGCAAACCAAGCCTTTCTTCCTCTAAGCACGGTTTGTGTGTTTTGTTAATTTGATGATTGATGCGCTTAGAGTGAACGCCGTTCGAGAAGCTTTGAAGAGCAAGAGGTTGAAGATATTCTGAGCAACTACTCTTTGGTTAAAGGCAAGTGTGTCCTTGATCTTTTGTCCTAAGAATTATATTTAATCACTCATTGCATTGCTTGCATTAATTTTGATGGGTTCCTATTAAGGATTACCTAGTCTTCATGATCATTCCTTGTTAACCTGGGTTTAAATTTATGTTGGGTAGCTATGCTTAGTTTCTATACCTGGGTTATGGTGGTTTTGATGAACAATAATGATGAATCATGCTATACCTTTGTGTTATATCTTTGAACGTTTAATACAAGACCATATGATTAATTGGAACAAGGAGCGACCACCCAGGACAACAGTGCAATCACAAGGACTATATGGCTCTGGTCTTGGCCGAGTAATTAGGGAAGTCTTTGTGTGGTTATTACTCGCATAGTAGGTTCGGGACGGAGGAATGCTTTTATGGCTCTTCTATTCCTGAGCGGTGTTGGAACGGAAGTACTCTATGGCTGACCGTCCGTAATAGAAGTGTGGTACGAAAGATAGCCTCTATGACATACTACTATGGACTAATATGCACGGGAGGACTCTTTGTAAAGGCCTCGTAGCGTCCCTATGCAGCCACACCTCGGTAGTGTGGTATTGTGCCTACTTTTGCACAGCGTGGTTGGGTGCAAAGCTCTTCGGAGTTTTTACGCGACTTGTGGGTAAAAATGTACAACCTCTGCAGAGTGTAAAACTAATCGATTAGCCGTGCTCATGGTCAAGAGCGGCCTGGACCCTCACATGATAATTGAACTTGAAGATGGACTTAAATCGTTCTCTCTGGTAATGCTTGCCATTTTCTTATGGCGTATTTCTTACCTTATGCTTAATTGTGGGATGGTATAAACTTATACTTCATTAGTAATCAGGTGCTAATAAAACTTGAACAACTAAAATTGCTTAAATGCTTGAAGCCCAGTTCACTATAAAGCCTTTGCATTCATATCTTTTTCCACACTTGCTGAGTACGACAAGTGCTCACCCTTTCTATAAACATTGTTGCTCAGAAAGAGGATGCTACTTTGAAGTTTTGTGAAGATGTTGCTGGTGCTAGGCATACGCAACCCCCAGTCGATTGCCTGTGAAGTTTGGAGCCTTCATTTCCAGGATTAAGCGTAAATCTCTGATAATCTTTCTTATTCTTACGTGATACTGTTTCTGTATTCACTTTTATGTCACTATATGCATGAAACTTGATCCTGGCATGCATATAGGTATGCACTTGGTTTCCTTCGGAAAATCGGGTGTGACAAATCCTTTCCAAGCAGCAAGCTATATGCTCCTTTACCCTCAATGACAAAGAAGGTTGTAAGCAGTCTTAGATCCGATCATCAAATCTACATGTACACAGCCTTTGGTGTCTGAAGGATTTCCAGCAAAATCATTCAAAACTATGCTTGTTGGCGTCAAATCTCCAAGGCCCATGCCAAGCTTTTTGAATGTAGTATATGGCATCACATTGACAGCAGCTCCACCATCAACAAACATCTTGGTCAATGGCTCCCCGTTGACATACCCTCTTAAGTACAGTGGTCTCTTGTGCCGATTCTTGGCTGGCTTATCAAAAGTAGCTTGCTTGGCAAACATTAGTTGTGCCATTAGTCCAAATTGCTCGGCCTCATCCATATTTGGCAATACCTCCTCCTGCACAATTTGATTAGCTGGAGCCATGAATTCATTTGGCAAGAAACATACCATGCATGTATGAGCGGAACGACCAGATCCATCAGGTTTGTCTTTTGGGCGCCACACTTGTTTCCTCTTGATCCCTGCCTGCTTCAGTTCTTGATTCATCAAGCGTTGTACCCTTCTCTTTTGGCTTCTTCTTAAATCAGGTGGGAACCACTCTCCCTTTTGCCAGACATACCCATGATCTTCTTCTTCTTCATGATCGACCCACCTGTGATCAGCATACCTTTTCCTCGGTTGATCATCAATCTTATTTATTTTTAGGCGCTGACCATCACTAGGATGCACCCTTCCTATTCTTTCATGGATGGATCGGCGTTTGGCAGTGTCTTGCCTGTATTCGGTATACTTATCACTGCATTCGGAACAATTATTCCGTGTGGGAAGCTTCAAACCCTCGTTCCAACAGTGTCTGAAGAAGGCATATTCCTCTTGTTCCTTCCTATACATTTCTTCTTCATATCTCCGCCTCTCCTCTTCATACTTGAGCTTCTGGTAGCGCTCCTTCTCTTGCTGACGCTGCCATTTATTGAGGAGAATATGCGAAGTCACTCTGGGTTTAGAGGATTCACCCACTTCAATTTGACTTTTCGGGTAGTGAGGCTCTTCCTTGTGAATCCGCTCAAATGTGACTTGTCCAGTGGGATCAACTGAGCCATCCTACTTTGCCTTTGCCGAAGTCAAAACTTTCACCTTTTCCCTTCCTTCAACAACGTTCACCATGTTAATTGAGAACCCAATCATGTTCTGAGGGAATGGGTTACCATCCAATTTCATCTTGTTATCAAACTTCATATGTCCTTCATGGATAGCTTTCTGAATCCTTACTCTAAAGACCCTGCATTCATTGATGGAAAGAGAATTCCTGTTATGAAATCCACAGTACTTCTTCTCTTTCACTCTATCAGGCCGAAGCATAGAATGCCCCTCTGGCAACTTGATCCGGCCTTCTTTCACGAGGAAATCGAAGAGCTTATCTGCCTTGGTTACATCAAAATCGTAGGTGCCTTTAGTTTACTTGATCCACCTCTGATTTACCGTCAATGGCTCTTTTCCCCACACAATCTCTGCTGCAGCTATTTCCTCTTCATCATCATATTCACTTCCTTGATCTGCCCTTTCGAGGAATTGATTGTAGACTTCAGCTATATCATTGTACTTAACAAATCTGGAGTCTTTCTTGAAGCCATATGCTTGATTGCTCATCAATGACAATCGGTGTGACAACTGGCCAATGTCATCGAATTCTATCCCGAATAGCCCGAATGGCCGGCAACATTCCTGCTACAGCCATACCAGCCAATTGATCATCTGGTATGTTCAGAGAAAAGCACATGCTTTTTGTCTCTCTAAATCTTCTGAGGAACTCCATTGGTGTTTCATTGTCCCTCTGCCTCAAGGTAGTCAGATCAATTAGCTTTTTCTCATTACTACCAGTATAATAATGGGCATGGAACTTTTGCTCCAAATCTTTCCAAGAGCAAATTGAATGAGCGGGTAGAGAAGTGAACCATGTAAATGCTGGGTCTGTCAAGGACAGAGGGAAGTATCTAATTCTGAAGGCCTCATCAGCAGAAGCTTCCCCAAGCTGCATTAGGTACCGGGCTATGTGTTCCACAGTACTGGTATCATCTTGCCCTGAAAACTTAGTGAATTCTGTGGGAACTTTAACCCTGTTTAGTAACGCTACCCTGTGATACCATTCTGGGAAGGGAGGTGTATACACGTGTCCTTGATTCTTAGGCTTTAGACCGAATTGATTTTGCAGCACATCGGTCATTCTCTGCACCAAGAGATCAACATTGGTGTCTTGATTCCCTGGCCACCCAGTAGGCATCCCTGTAGCATCACCATACCCAGGATTCGGGAGAGCATCGATAGCACTATAATCCATGAACTTTGAATACCCGTTCCCGTACATATTCTTTTGCAGCCTGTTACTTGTTGGGGCTATTCTGTAAGTAGAAACAGGCTGAACTCCAGTAGTACCGAATGCCATCTCGCCATATGTACGTGGATTAGGTATTGCTTGATGAGGGTTCTGCTGGATCGGTTGACTACCCACATGTTGAGTTGGCTGAACACTCACACTTTGCTGAGGCGGCTGAGCACTTGCATCTTGACGAGGTGGTTGGCCATTAGCAGTAGCACTTGATTCGCCTTGCTCAAGATGTTTGTCTACGCTTGGGCCAAAGACACCAACCATCATCTGTCGGAAGCTATTTAAAAATGCAGTATTGTGCCTCGCCATTATTTCTTCCATAGCTTGTCGTATCATAGCGAAAGCTTCTTGTTTCTCTGCAGCAGCTGTGGCATCAGTCTCTCCTGGCATCAGAACTCTTGGCATATCTATCCTGAGGAATGGCACACCACTCCTATTCTTGGAAAAAGACATCACACACTTCTGCTGGAACTGCTCCACAGCTTCTTTCAGTAGTAGTTGATGTTCTGAAGACAGTTCATTTAAGGTAACATCCAGGACAGCTTGGATTTCAGGCATCTTGATCAACTTGACTATCCCACCGGGTGTGCCAAAAACTGTGTTGACGTAAAATCAGCACCTCACGCCAAGCACACAGCAAGCCGTATTAGCTAGCTTCACACACGTGGCCCGGGCGTTGAATCCGGAAGCGTGCCAGTCAATTTTTCCTGAAACTGACAAAGGATGAAGATTGTTAGATAAAAACTGGAACTTTTCGGGTGGTACTAGACAGTTCCGTATTTACGGCTATAAAGCTAGTTAGAATGACATATAGCTATAAACAAGCTATCTGTCAGCAATCTAAACATCATTCAGCAATTGATAAAAGCATGTAAACAGAGTACTGCTGAATGTATGATGTAAGCATGATGAAAAATCGGTCTTTATTTAAACAATGTTACACCACGTAACCATGACCGATTATCAAGGATAAAGCATGATAAAATAAATAAAAAGCGAAGCATGATCATGAATCTGCAATAAACAAGTATGCATAGGCCAAAAGCACTAGTCTACCGCGTGTCTAGATACTCTCGAACCCGTCAAGCATGACGTCAAACAAATTAATCCACCGCATGATACAACTTGTCTAAAATCACACCACCAACCAAGCATAGATCAATCCACCGCATGATACAATCTAAACATGGAAGGCTAAAAGCATACATTATTTAAAGCAAACTCATGAACATGTTTCACTCGTGATGGGATTGCCGAATATAGTTGTACAACCGAATCGGGTTCTGTGGAGAAGGAACAAACTATGCAAGATTAACAAGCTTGAACCTGCAACACGTGACAATCTAGATTGATTCGAATTCGGCTATTAGAGAACGCATGACTCGCTTGCCGCGTCAAACCAAAGATTTGAGCGTGCAACACGTGTATCACAAACAAGATAAAGCTGAATCTAGTCAATCTAAATTGGGCAATAAGAGTGTTACATGAATTAAAGATAAAAAAGTAAAATTCAAAGCAACACATGGTAACTTAATGAATCTATTAGATCTTGACAAATCTAATAGAGCCGATAACTAGCTCCAAGCTAGATCTTAGCCTACCGCATGACTCATGATCCAACAAGGAAACCTTCTTGAACCAAGCTTAAATCCACCGCATGATACTAAGCATGGTAACAATACTACTTGCATCACGGTCTAAATCCACTGCATGATACTAGACATGATACAAGGTTGCCTGTACTTACGGAGGTCGACGGATTGATGGCTCCTCTCGAAGAACTCGACGACATGACTAGAAGGACTCGAAAGTTGGCACGGGGCCGGTTTGTTGTGAAATTGTTCGATCCCTATTACAAACACTAAGGGTTTATAATTATACCCTGGTTCTAACACGACTCCTAGTCGATCACGATTACAACATTTATTACTTAAAATTAACACCATGGCATAATGTTCGTCTTGTATCCATCATCAATTCATCCCCTTCTTTATATTCAATCCACGTCATCACGCATTCCCGAATGCTTTCCGCTTTCACACGTGGAACAGTTCTTCTACCGAATGACGATGCACTCCCGACCGCAGACGCCTCTACCGAATGCTTTGAGGAAAACCTCCTGTCGAATGGCGCCCTTCTACCAAATTCGGCTCACATGTCAGTCTCTTCCCTGTACCAATTTTTGGTGTTAACACCTCGCCTTCTCTGCTCGACTTCGCAATCTGCTACTCCCAGAAAAATTCTAGCCTCTGGGGATCACCAAGTACGATGCAGAGCAAGATCCAGTACAGTGGCTCAGGTGCTACGCTCTCTCAATCGAGAACGCTGGTGGCAACAACGACACGAAGTGCCTCTACATCCCTTTCTGCCTGGACCAAGCTGCACTTACATGGCTCGAGTCACTCAAGAAGTACTCGATGGACAAGTGGGACCAGCTCAAGAAGTAGTTCACCAGCAACTTCGCGGGCACCATGGGACGCTTGGGTACTCGCATGGACCTGGCCATGGTGAAGCAGGAACAGGGCGAGACCTTGCGCAAGTACATGCGGCGCTTCTTTGACAAGCGCGCCACTGTAGTCGACGTCTCCGACAAGGAAGTCATCGACCTCTTCCAAGACGGTCTCTACCACCACCGCTGTCGTATGGACCTCCTTGGGCCCACTACCTCGGTGGGTACCAGGACCGACTACTCGGTGGGCCCCTGGGACTACCCGACTTGCGCTGCACGGTACCTGATGGCGTGAAGCACAAGGACTACAAAGAAGAAGTACTCGGTTAGGAAGCTGTACATGTCCCGCACTGTATGGAAGACTCCCAGACATACTCGACTAGTACTCTCTCCCTACTCCGACTTGTAACCATGCCTCCCGGACTATATAAGGCGAGGCAGGGACCCTTCTCTCATCATCTCATCTCACGGCGTACAATTGCACCATCTTGTAATCGTACACAATCAATCCAGAGCTACGCAGCATACAGAACGTAGGGTATTACGCACCTCGTGGCCCGAACCTGTCTAAATTGTGTGCCACGTGTCTCTTCCTTCGAGTTATCGATCTCGGCGAGGCCACATTCATCTACTTCGGGTACTCCCCTTAGTAGGTTGCCGGTCTAAAACACCGACAGCTGGCGTGCCAGGTAGGGGATCTCGCCCGAGATCACATGGCGAACTCGACGGCTCCTATCTATGTCAAGCCAACCGTCGCCTTCAACCGCGGTGACACCTTCGTTTTCGGCGCTTGGGTCTGCACTGCTGACGGCGCGGGATCTTTCCAGCGCCGCCTCACCATGCCGCCCAACCCGAAGACCGGCTTCGTGACGCTTCCTGAAGTCGTCACAGGCGAACTCGTCGGCAAGTTCGGCGAAATTTCGCTTTTCGACCAACATGCTGACTTCGAGCTTGGGTCCGCTTCCAACTCGAACTCGACGTCTCCTTGGGCTATCGCATGCGAGCCGGCTGCTCAGCCATCGCATGTGGTCCCCCCACCCCGCGAGCGCTCCACGCGTGGCCCCCGCAACCCCTGCAGGGCCCGCACGGGGGCTCCCTCTTCGCGCCGGGCCGGCAAGGAGCCCGTACCCGAGTACAACTCGGACTCCGACACCGCCCCCGGCCACGCTTCGGACTCCAACCCCCTCTCCGGTTTCTACTCAGATTCCGCATACGAGTTCGACTTCGGGTCGGACCCAGAGGATCCCGAGTCCGAGGACAACACTACTGAGCGTCTCTTATCAGGGCCGGCCTCTGGGCTGGTTATAACGTCCACACCCGCCGGAAGATTCGTCTACTGGCCAGACCACAAGCCCGCAGACTTGATAAGTGGAGACTCACGCTACGTCGCCTACCTCGACTCGCTCCCGTTCCAGGAGGGAACACCACTTGCCCGGGCTGACTCGTACACTCCGACTGAGGTGGCAAGCTCTGAGTCCAGCCTTGGCAACCCCGATCGCCAAGTCTTCATGGCTGCCGGCGACACCCCCGGACCATCAGGGACGGCTCAAGACAAATACCTTGAGGACATCTCTGCAGATGAGCTGTCTACTGATGCACCCGCAGACGAGACCGCCGCCAACAGGGACGCTCGACGTCAGTGTAACAGGAAGCGCAACGAACAATGTCGGCGTCTCAGAGACAACCTCCCCATCCGCAACCTTGCGGAAGCTCTCAAGGCGGTCGAGAGCAGAGTACACACTACCCCCGAGCAGTGCCTCATGTCAATCACAGCGATCGCACTCTAGGCTCAGGGAATACGCGCCGGAGAAGTCATCGCCAAGCTCGCTGAAGACGCCTACTTCATGCGGGTCGACAACAGGGTCAACCAGCCTCCTCCCGCCAGGAACCGCGACAACGAAGCTACAAGTCGCAAGCGCCGACCTCTCGCCGCAACCGTACTCGAGCCGAGCCGCCGGCTCGGCCCCAACCGTACTCGCGCAAATGTCGGCGGACCCTCACAGGGTGGCAACAGCAATCGTGAGGTCGTCCCTCACCGTGCTCCTGACGGCGGCGGCCGTGACCGACGGCGGCGGCGGCGGCCGACGACGAAGCTCCAACCACGGAGCCAACAGGAGGGCCGGCGGCGGCGGCAATCGCGGCGGTCGTGACCACGCGAACGCCCACGCCCTCCGGCAGCCTCACGGGCGCCTACGACGCCCGCCAGAAGATTGAGGAGCTACAGCGGAAGAAGTCAACCACTGCAGGCGACAACGACGGCTTCCCCGCCTTCTCACCTTGACTTCGCAACTTGCTCCTCCCTGAAAAGTTCAAGCCTTTGGGGATCACCAAGTATGACGCGAAGCAGGACCCCATCCAGTGGCTCAAGTGCTATGCCCTCTCCATCGAGAACGCTGGCGGCAACAACGACACCAAGTGCCTCTACTTCCACTTCTGCCTGGACCAAGCTCCACTCACATGGCTCGAGTCGCTGGACAAGCACTCGATCGACAAGTGGGACCACCGAAGGAGCGCTCACCGAAGCAACTTCGCGGGCGCCATGGGCCGATCGGGTACTCGCATGGACCTGGCCATGGTCAAGCAGGAACAAGGCGAGACCCTACGCAAGTACATGCGCCACTTCTTCGACAAGCGCGCTACCGTAGTCGACGTCACCGACAAGGAGGTCATCGACCTCTTCCAAGACAACCTCTACCACCTCCGCACCTTTGAAGACTTCAGCCGTCGCCGCCCCAAGTCCATCCCCCACCTCAAGGACATGATCACGTCCTGGGCGGATGAAGAAGACAAGGCCAATGCCAAGTACGACGCCATCCGTGGCAAAAACAAGCAAAACGCGGGCGGCGGCAGCGGCAACAACGGAAACCAAGGCGGTCGCAGCAACAACAACAACTACTCGGGCCCCAACCGCAAGCGCAAGCCAGACAACACTGTCGCGGCTATCTAGCACCCTGTGAAGGAGAACTCGAAGAAGAACTCCGGCGGCTTCAAAGACTTGCTGAAGGAGAACTGCCCGTGGCATCTGGACGGCAACCACACTACCGAGCAAGGCTACCAACTCGTGCGAGCAATCAAGAGTACTCCCTGCAGCCACCGCACCCTCACGATAAGAAAGGCAAGAATAAGAACGACGAAGACAACGGTGACTTCCAGGAACCCGACAAGACTGTCAACGTCCTCTTCGGCGGACTACCCAGCAGGCGGGAACAAAAGGCTACTCGTCGAGAAGTCATGAGCATTGAACCAGCAGTTCCGACCCCTCTCAGGTGGTCGGAGGTACCATTACCTTCTCCCGCGTGGATCAATGGACCAGCTTCTCCGAACCAGGGCGGTTCCCTCTCATCCTGAAGCCGGTGGTCGCGGGCTCCAAGCTCAACAAGGTCCTCATCGACGGTGGAAGCGATCTCAACGTCCTTTTCACCAAGACCTTGAAAAAGATGAAGCTCGACATCACCCACATGCTCACCAAGAGCAACACGCCTTTCTACGGCATCGTCCCAGGTAACGCGGCTATCCCACTGGGCGCAGTGGTCCTGCCAGTTACCTTTGGCGAATCTCAAGACAACTATCGAACCGAGTACATCAAGTTCGAGGTCGTTGTCGGTGTTTTAGACCGACAACCTACTAAGGGGAGTACCCGAAGTAGATGAATGTGGCCTCGCCGAGATCAGTAACTCGAAGGAAGAGACACGTGGCACACAATTTAGACGGGTTCGGGCCGCGAGATGCGTAATACCCTACGTCCTGTATGCTGCGTAGCTCTGGATTGATTGGGCACGATGACAAGATGGTGTAATAGTGCGTTGTGGGTTGGATGAAATGCTAGAGAAGGGTCCCTGCCTCGCCTTATATAGTCCGGGAGGCAAGGTTACAAGTCGGAGTAGGGAGAGAATACTAGTCGAGTACGTCTAGGAGTCTTCCATACAGTGCAGGACATGCACAGCTTCCTAACCGAGTACTTCTCCTCTGTAGTCCTTGTGCTCCACGCCATCAGGTGTCGTGTAGCGCAAGCCGAGTAGTCCCAGGGGCCCACCGAGTAGTCGGTCCTGGTACCCACCGAGGTAGTGGGCCCAGGGAGGTCCATACGACAAGCCCCCGAGTACTTTGTAGTCGAGAAGGATAGCTTCAAGTAGTCTTGACGGCCTTAACGAGTAGTCCTCAAGCGTCCCCGAGTACTACAAGTCAGAAGTCCTCAAGAGTAGTCGAAGCATACCGAGGCTGGAATGTACTCCAACTGATGTTTGAGCAATCTTGAAGTCTTCTCGAGTAGTCCCAAGCGTCCTCGAGTGCTGCCCTCGAAGGTCTTCAAAAAATGTCCGCCTTGCCTTGAAGCCGAAGCTGATATGGAGGTGCGATTGCAAAATCGCACTCCATATGGAGTAGCCCCCGAGCCTTAGGTTGAGCCGTAGGCTCTGGCTGAGGGTCCATCTGAAGTCTTGGCAAGAAAATCCCAAAAAAACCCGGAGAGAAAAAACCGAAGGACACGTGGCACGGAGCCCCCGAGCCTTGAGTCGAGTACTTCCTCTCGAATTGAAAGGTCATCTTGAAGAATGTGTCCTGAGATGCTCCTGAGTCTTGTCGCTTCCCTGGTAGTCGAGTAGAAGTAGTCGAGCCCCCGAGGTGACGCGCGTCGACTAGTAGAATGCGAAGAGTCACGCGCAGCCGCTGAGTCAGCCGAGTGCGAACTCACCTGTCCGGTCGTTGAAGGGTCGTTTTGGCTTATAAATAGAATCCAAAAACCCTTAGGGTTTTCCACCCATCACTGTTGTAGCCATTTCGAATAGATCTGAGCCAGATCCACTTCCAGCGCACGCAGTAGATCCAAGTGCGCTGCCACCCAGAGCTTCCAGGGTAGGCCCCGAGCGAATGCGCGTGAAGAAGCCGTGTACTTGGAGAATGAAGCCTTCACTGTCCAAGTCCGTGAAGACAGCCGGGAAGAAGAGGGGCCGTGACGAGGCCGCCGCGGCTGCCACGGGGGCAGCGCCGCTGATGTCTCCACCGCGGCCAGATCCAAGCCGCGAGTGGAAAAAGTCTAAGACGAAGACGGAGGATCTGCTGGCCCTCCTCAACAGTGGGTTCATCCGTGAGAAGGAGATGGACAGTTGGAGGGCCGCCGCTGGGGACCCGTACCCCATGGAGAAGAGCGAGGATGAAATTCCGATGTTTGTGCGCTTCGCGGAGCGCGGACTCGCACTGCCTGCAAGCGACTTCTTCAAGGGTCTTCTCGGGTACTACGGCGTCGAGTACGTCAATCTCAACCCCAACGGTATATTCCATACCGCCATCTTCATTCACTTTTGCGAAGCGTTCCTGGGGATCAAGCCCCACTGGTTCCTGTTCCGGAAATTTTTCCGAGTGAAGCCACAGCCAAGCGCCAGCAACCCTCGAGTAGTAGGCGGAGCCGGCATCCAGATGCGGGAGGACGCCGCCGAGCAGTATCTCGCGTACAAGCTCATCGACTCCAACCAGGATTGGAAGGCGAGGTGGTTCTACGTCACGAACCACCACCCCGTCTTGCCGAAGCCGAGCGGAAGGCAGCCCAAGCACCGGGACTGGTGGAACATGGAGCCCACGATGCAGGAAGGGATCCAGCTCCTCGAGCTGCTGGCACGGATCAAGGTGCTCAGAGAAGCTGGACTGAGGGCCGAGCACGTGGCCTTCAGTTTTATGAAGCAGAGGGTGCAGCCACTAATGGCCCGCGACACCCTGGGCTTCGAGTACGCCGGCGACGACGACACGTCACGGATGCCCGGAGGCGAGATCGACAATGACGACATCATCGACAGGCTGACGCGCATCTTCAAGGACATGCCGCCGTACACGGCATGCCCAGTCCAAGAATACTCCGCCGCGCGCCCGCCAAAGGAGGTAAGTAGCCGTACCCCTTAGTCGGGTAGTCATTGCTTGTGAGTAGTCGCGCTGATGTCTAGTGCCTTGCAGGACGACTTGAAGAGGTTCGTCTCCGATCCGCAGCCGCCCCCTCAGGGAATCGAGATTCTGGAGGGAGGAAAGACTAAGGCCAAGGAGCGGCGGGAAGCCGGCGAAGGCGATGACAACGTCATCGTAGAAGACACGTCCGAGGAGGACGACGACGAGGAGACGCTGCAAGACCGCTTCCAGCTGCGGTCGAGGTTTAGCCGTCCTGGCTTGCCTCATGTACCCCTCATGCAAGACCCGCCGGCTAGCCTGGAGGCTAGCCTGGCTGCGCCGCCACGGAAGCCGCGCAGCCCCGCCCGCAAGCGGGTGACAAAGAAGCTGAGGGTCTCTGAGACCACGCCTCAAGAGGTAAGATGTCTTGACTAGGGTAGTCGAGTACCCGTCGTGCGAGTTCACTTGCTGATGACTGATCTTCCTTGTATGCAGGAGGTGCCGCCGACGGAGCCCGTCGATGAGGGCGATGAAGGCGAGTGGGACACAGTGGGGGAGCCCCCTAGGAGTCGTAGCCCAGCCCCCACTGTTGAAGAACTCATAGTGCAGTTGGAGCGCCAGCCCCCTGCTCATCAAGAGAGCACGGAACCCGCAGCCCCCACCGTCGAAGAGGTGGTGGCCTTAGGAGCGCAGGAGGGCGCTGCTGTTGGGCATACACCCCGGGTACTCATGCAAGGAAGGAAGAATAGTAGAAGAAGGACTCCTGGTAGAATTCGCCTGTACTCCTACTAGGACTCGCTCTGTGTACTCCTACTAGGACTCCTGCCTTGTAACCGACTAGGAACCCGCCCCCTGGACTATATAAGGGAGGGTCGGGTACCTAGCCGCACATCCCCAATCCCTCCGGGGACAACCCAACACCAAGCGCAGGGCGCCATACTTGATCCCCCAAACAGGACGTAGGGTTCGCCACCTTGGCAGCCCGAACCTATATAAATCTTGTGTCTCGTGTCCTTGCGCATACCTTCGAGTTCTCGGTCTCCCGATCATGATCCCCACCGCACAATCTACTACCTCGGGTACCCCCTCGGTAGGTTTGCCGGTCTAAAACACCGACAGCTGGCGCGCCAGGTAGGGGTGATCATCACCACCGGGCGAATTCGAAGGACCTTCATCGACAAGATCAATCTCCTCAGCGCGGGGTACTTGCTGTTCTTGATCGACTAATGGCAACTCGCCGTGTTTGAGTTCAAGACGGATTCGGCGGTGCCGTATCCATGCCACGACGACTCGCTAAATTTGGGTAGTGCCTCCAGATCATGTCCACGCAGAGCACAAAATAGTGTCAGTGCTGAGCACCAACGTCAAATTCGTTTTGGCCTCGGATTCCAAGTCGACGAGTTCGCACGTTCATAGTTCCTGCCTCCCCGGTTTCCAAGTCAATATCGGTGATGCGCACATGTGAAGAAAGCCAGTCCGGAACGCCCCTCCAATTCAATGGCAAGCTGCTGCCTACTATGGGTGAAAAAAAATCAATTCTTGATTATCTATTCTACCTAGCTGGTGCGGCCACAAATCAACTCGATGGAAACTGCAACACGCAAAGCATCAGCAAGACCCAAGCTACATCAAGACAGAGCTTCACCGCCCATGCTTTGGTTGCAAATTCAATTTTTTGGAAATTGTTATTCGCACGAGTCAAGGCCTACCCACAAGACTCCAAGATTTTTGCTCGACGTACACACCTCATGTACATGAGCGGGGCGACTACTCGTCTCCGGCTGCACGCGCTCTACGTCAACCTTGCCGTGCGCCGCGACTACTCGTCTCCGGCGGCACGCGCTCTACGTCAACCTTGCCGTGCACCGCGAGTACTCGTCTCCACTCTCTCGGCTGCAGCGATCTACCTCGACTATGTCGCGCGTCCGGGTGCCTCGGCACGTCGCACGGCCCGTCACGCGGCTCGTCGCGCCGCTCATCGTCGACTACTCCGGGCTCGTCGTCGACTACTTCACCTCCACCGCGCGTCCGGGTGCCTCGGCACGTCGCGCGGCTTGTCGCGCCGCTCATCGTCGACTACTCCGGGCTCGTCGTCGACTACTTCACCTCCGCCGCGCGTCCGGTGCCCTCGCCACGTCGCGCGGCTCGTCACGCGGCTCGTCGCACCGCTAGTCGTCGACTACTTCACCTCCGCCTCGTGTCCGGGTGCCTCGGCACGTCGCGCGGCTCGTCGCGCCGCTCGTCGTCGACTACTCCGCCTCGCGCAGGCTCATCGTCGACTACTTCGCCTCCGTCGCGTGGCCAGGTGCCTCGGCACGTCGCGCGGCTCGTTACGCGGCCCGTCACGCGGCTCGTCGCGCCGCTCATCGTCGACTACTCCGGGCTCGTCGTCGACTACTTCACCTGCCGCGCGTCCGGGTGCCTCGGCACGTCGCGCGGCTCGTCACGCGGCTCGTCGCGCCGCTCATCGTCGACTACTTCACCTCCGCCGCGCGTCCGGGGTGCCTCGGCACGTCGCGCGGCTCGTCACGCGGCTCGTCACGCCGCTCATCGTCGACTACTGCGGGCTCGTCGTCCACTACTTCACCTCCGCCGCGCGTCCGGGGTGCCTCGGCACGTCGCGCGGCTCGTCACGCGGCTCGTCGCGCCGCTCGTCGTCGACTACTTCGCCTCCGCCGTGTGGCCGGGTGCCTCGGCACGTCGCGTGGCTCGTCGCGTCACTCGTCGTCGACTACTTCGCCTAGTCCGCGCGTCCGGGTGCCTCGGCACGTCGCGCGGCCCGTCACGGGGTTCGTCGTCGACTACTCCGTGCGCCACAACTTCCTCTTACGGCCACACTGGCTCTACTTCAGCCACGCCGTGGGGTGTGACTACTTGTCTCGCGGCAACTTTGGCTCTACTTCGAGTACGCCGCGCGCCGCCACGACGTCGTCTTCCGGTCGCATCGCGTCGACCATTCATCTCGACTAATTTTCCAAACTAGTCGAGAACGGCAGTCACGCCCCCAGCGACTAGCCGGAATCAACTCTGACTAGTCAACTTCAACAACAACCCTTGTGGCTCCATCGCTGACCGCCACGGCTTCATCAACAAGTCTGCCCAGGCAGCAACAGCTAAGTCATTTATCTAAATGATTACTGTTTTCTTGGCTTGTTCTCCTCATCATGTAGGACTACTTGCCGACTACTCATTTGTGTATGCTTCTCGGCGGGTTTTCACGGGAGCTACACTATGCTGACTACTCTTGGGGCATATCAATCAAGTCGCCGCGAGTCTACTTCATCAACTCGGGGGCTATCCCTAGGAGGCAGTTTCCAAAGTCCGCTCCGCGCGGCACAAAGTCGACTTCGGTTCTTAAGTCGCATCTCAAAGTCCGCTCCGCACGGCAACTTAAAGTCGACGCTGGTCGCGTCTTCGCCTGCTTTGATGGCATACTACGTGTGTAAGCTTCGATGGAACCTAGCTGTAAGCGGCTCTCGGGTCCTGGCGACGATGGAACCTAGCTGCACGTGGTCTTCATGCTCCGTACCATGGGTCCAAGTACCCTAAGTACTCGCGCTCCGTACCTTGCGTCTGAAACCCATGGCCCAGGTACGCAAGTCGACTCCGGTCGCACCTTCAAGTCCACTACGGTGGCAACCATACCTTGGGTCTGAAATCCATGGCTCAGGTACTTAAGCCCACTCCGGTGGCACAAGCCCGCTCTGGCGGCAACCATACCTTGGGTCTGAAATCCATGGCTCAGGTACTCAAGCCCACTCCGGTGGCACAAGCCCGCTCTGGCGGCAATCGTACCTTGGGTCTGAAATCCATGGCTCAGGTACTTAAGCCCACTCCGGTGGCACAAGCCCGCTCTGGCGGCAACTGTACTTTGGGTCTGAAATCCATGGCTCGGGTACTTAAGCCCACTCCGGTGGCACAAGCCGACTCCGGTCGCACCCAAGCCCACTCCGGTGGCACAAGCCGACTCCGGTCGCAATCTTAAGCCCGCTCCGGCGGCAAAACTACTCGTTTTCTCTGATTTTTCATTCGCTTTGGCTTTCCGGAAAGTGCTTTTTGTTTTTTGCATCTTAAGTCCACCCCGCGTGGCACAAAGTCAACTACTGCAGTCGCACCTAAAATCCGCTCTACGCGGCAACTAAAGTCGACTTCTAAAGTCGCATATCAAAGTCCGCTCTACGCGGCAACTAAAGTCGACTTCTAAAGTTACATATCAAAGTCCGCTCCGCGCGGCATCCTAAAGTCGACTTCTAAAGTCGCATATCAAAGTCCGCTCCGCGCGGCAACTAAAGTCGACTTCGGATTTCAAGTCGCATCTCAAAGTCCGCTCCGCGCGACACAAAGTCGACTTCAGTTTTCAAGTCGCATCTCAAAGTCCGCTCCGCGCGGCACAAAGTCGACTTTGGTTTTTAAGTCGCATTCTAAAGTCCGCTCTGACGGCACGACTACTTCTCATGCTCCACGGCTCGACGCCAAACTACTACTTGGAATCTCTCCAGCTCGGGGGCTACTTGAAGATAACTTCAGCATGCTTCGCTCGCTCCCAAGCTCGGGGGCTCCTCACAAATCACTACTCGACGTGGCTCATACAGCTCTCTTATCTCGGGGGCTACACGCTGCAAGAGTACTCGGATGATGGCTTCGCGAACACTGAAGACCCTTGGATTGATTACCTAATCATTTCAAGGCTAGGGGGCTGCTATGCTACACCCATCATTCAAATTTTTTCAAGACTGATGAGCTGGACCACCTTCCAGCCTCGCGGCGATTCAAGTACTATTGAAGACTTCTCCAAGCGGTACTCGAGGACGCTCAAGAACTACTCGAAGAGGCTTCAAGACTACTCGAACTACTACTCTCGACTCCAACATGCTCGGGGGCTTCTCGGGCATACACCCCGGTACTCATGCAAGGAAGGAAGAATAGTAGAAGACGGACTCCTGGTAGAATTCCCCCGTACTCCTACTAGGACTCGCTCCGTGTACTCCTACTAGGACTCCCCGCCTTGTAACCGACTAGGAACCCGCCCCCTGGACTATATAAGGGAGGGTCGGGTACCTAGCCGCACATCCCCAATCCCTCCGGGGACAACCCAACACCAAGCGCAGGGCGCCATACTTGATCCCCCAAACAGGACGTAGGGTTCGCCATCTTGGCAGCCCGAACCTGTATAAATCTTCTGTCTCGTGTCCTTGCGCATACCTTCGAGTTCTCGGTCTCCCGATCACGATCCCCATCGCACAATCTACTACCTCGGGTACCCCCTCGGTAGGTTTGCCGGTCTAAAACATCGACAGTGCACCGGCTACCATTGCTGCAGAGGAGGCAGTGACCGCCGAGGCGCAAGAGGAAGCGCCCACCGAGGGTGGACTGGTAGACATTGCCAGCATCCTCAGTGCCCCGACCGTGACGATAGTCCGGTCAAGCCTGTAAGTGCTGAGCCTTCCCGAGTAGTACTTGGTGTAGTAGTCGAGCTTGATTTGACAACCAATTGTGTACTTCTAGCAGGAAATCAACAGACCTATCCTGGGAGGGAGATGAGCCCTCCACGACGGTGGCGGAGGAAGAAGTCGCGCCGCCCGCCGAGGAGTCTACCCCAGCCCCTCAAGCGGAGTCAGAAGCGCCAGCTGCTGGAGCTGCATTGCCCGAGGCCAGCTTGGTGGAGGGTAAGTACTCTACTGAGGCTTTAGCCTTCCCCATAGAGTAGTCGTAGCTGCTAATACACTTGTCTTCTTCTTGACAGGTGCCGAGGCCGAAGGGAGCGATATCCCCGCAGCGGCACCCATGCAGGGGTTGACACCAGGATTGCCAGAGCCTGCACAAGGAGCCCCCGAGCCAATGGAGGAGGCCGTCGAGGAGATCGCCGTGGACACCGGAGGAGAGGAGGCCGCCGTGCCGCTAGAGGCTGCTCTGGAAGTAGTGGTCCGTTCTCCGGAAATCCAGGACGCAGAGCCCATCCGCTCTGCGCCAATGACGGAAGCTGCCACGAGTAGTCGTGGCGGAGTGGAGCTGTTGGTTGATGACTTGGTGGACCCGGCGACGGTAGACAGGCATCTGGAGGCGGTCCGCCAGGCAGAACAATGGATGAAGGTGAGTAGTCTGAACTCCTGAGTAGTCAATCCTTTGTTGTTGAGTACTCATTGACATGTGTTGTCTGTGCAGGACGTCGCGGAGAGGTCCCGCGAGAAGTCCAGCATGTTGCAAGGCTTCGGCGACGCGGTGCTCCGGGCTGAGGCACTAGAAGATCAGCTTTTGAAGTCGCGGAAGCACGCGGCCGCCATGCAGTCCAAGCTCGACGCCGCTTTTGCCAAGTATCATAATGACGTCCAGGAGTTGCAGGCAAAGGGCGACGACTTGGTGCGGAAGAACAAGACACTCCGCAACAAGAACAAAGGTATGCCGCTTGACTTGTTGGGTAGTTGTTGGAGGTCGAGAGGTAGTCTGACCCGCTGCGCCTTGTTGTCTTGCAGAGCTTGAGACCCGGGTGGAGCAGTTGAGGACCTCCGAGACAGATATGAAGAACCTCTTCTACCGGGAGCAGGAGGCCCGCCAGGTACTCGAGCTCGACTATAAAGAACTTGCCTTCGAGTGCGAGAAGCACATGGAGCTTCGGATTGCTTCTGACCGCGATCTCGTCAACTGCTACAAATCGTTGCAGAAGTTGAATGAAGATTGCGAGGCGCTGCGGGCCCAGCTGAAGGATCTTGAGGAAGCCGCGCTGCCGATCGCAAGGCTCTTGGTGCCTCATCCGGGCGGCCCCAAGATCGCTCCGCTCGTGGATCGCCTCAGGGAAGCCCCCAGCCGGCTGGCGGCTTATGTGAAACATATGGCGAGGTCGATCCCGAAGCAAGTCTTGGCCTTCATGAAGTCCTACTTCCCGAAGGCACCGGTGGAAGTAGTCGCTGGAGGGGTAGCCGCCAACTGTACAGATGAGCAGTACGCGGAGCTGCTGGAGCAGATGGCGCCCATTGCGGAGCAAGTAGCCGATAAGCTTAATCTCCAGTAGCCCTGTAATAGTTAGCTCATAGCCAAAGTTGTACAAAAACAATTGTAATGGAATTGCTTAAGTGTTAATGAAAGAAAAGTTCCATCAATGAGTACTCGTAGTCGCGATCTTAGAGTGCGGAGCCCCATCGTGGAGATGATGCGAGTAGTCGTACTCGGCAGTAGTCCCGTTGAGGGAAGTAGACAGTAAAGAAGTTGATAATCGATCAAACTTTATTACTGAAGAAGTACACCTGGATGGCCAGGGCCGTAGTTACAGAATAGTCGCCTGGACCCGGAGGCCGCTTACAGCTAAGTGGTGCTAGGGCGAGTAGCCGCTTACAGCAGTAGATCCGTAAGTAGCCGTGTACTGGATCTTGGAGTACATGGTCTCTTAGTAGACCGCTGCTAGAGTCCTTTGTCGCTAGTCGCAGCCCAGGATCCGTAGGTAGCCGCGCGGGCTGGATCCTGGAGAGGAGAAGTCCGGAGACTGGAGCCAGGACCCGGAGGCCGCTTACGGCGGAGGGGTATTGATGTAGTCGTGTAGACTTGAACCCCGGAGTAGTCGTGTAGACTAGGCGTAGAACCGACAGAGCTGGTCGACGTTCCACGAGTTGTTGACATCTTCGCCTTCAAGTGTCTGGAGGCGGTAGGAGCCCGGCCCAGTCACCTTTGCCACGGTGAAGGGACCTTCCCAAGGGGAGCTCAGCTTGTGTAGTCCTCCGTGTTCTGGATACGATGGAGGACGAGGTCACCAACGTTGAAGGAGCGTTCCTTGACGTTGCGATCGTGGTAGCGTCGGATACCCTCCAGGTACCTTGCTGATTGTACGAGGGCAGCGCAGCGAGCTTCTTCGAGGCTGTCGATGTCAACTCGTCTGCTGTCTTCAGAGACGCCTTCGTCGTAATGCTCCACTGCTAGCGAGTTCCATATGACATCAGCAGGGAGGATTGCTTCGGAGCCGTAGACCAGGAAGTAAGGGGATTGCCCCGTTGGCTTGGAAGGCTGAGTACGTAGCCCCCAGAGTGCATTGGGTATTTCCTTGATCCACTTGCCTCCTTTGGAATTAGCAGCGTCGTGTAGCCGCTTCTTGAGAGCGTCGAGCACCATCCCGTTGGCGCGCTCGACTTGTCCGTTGGCTCGAGAATGGGCAACTGAGACATATCGGACGTCGATCCCGCTGTTCTCACAGTACTCCCAGAACTGGTGGTTGTTGAAGTTGGAGCCCAGGTCTGTGATGATGCGGTGGGGTAGTCTGTAGCGGTGCACGAGTTCATCCAGGAAGTCGAGTACTCTATCAGCCTTGGGGCATGTGACCGGCTTGACCTCGATCCACTTGGTGAACTTGTCAATGGCCATCAATACTCTGTTGAATCCACCTAGCGCAGTTGGCAGTGGCCCAATCATGTGTCACACACGATTTTCCGAAGAAAACCAAATGCATCTCATATGTGCGCCGGATCGAGTTTACACACATATGATAGACGTCATGAGTGAAATATCAATAAACAGCAATAAAAATCGTACAAGAGTTAAACCATTACATTATCTCTTTATTACACTCAGACGTTAGACTCGAAGGTCTTTACAACGATCAAACGTTAACTATGAAGACGCAACTCCATCTTCATCTTCCACAGGCACATGACTGGGGGCACGCAAGCCTCAGAACTCCTCATAGCCGCTGAAGTACTCTCCTCCAGTGTTCTCCTCTGAACAGCGGGTAAGCAAGGGTGAGCACACTTATGGTTGGAGCTCAGCAAGTGGGGGAAGAATGCAAGGCCATCAAGGATAGGCTAAGAGTTTGTGCGGTTAGCATTTTGATGTTGGTCAAATTTTATTAGCAAGCACCTAATTACTAGGTGTAAGTTTATACCAACCCACTTAAGCTTTTAGGAAAGCATCTCCTCTCAAAAACCCATAAGAAACCACGATTTAATTCCATCTTCAAGTTTATTAATCATGTGAGGGTCCAGGCCACTCTTGACCGTGAGCACGGCTGATCAATCAGTTTTACACTCTGCAGAGGTTGTACACTTTACCCACAGTTCGTGTTCCCCAACTTGCCCGGGTTGATCAGACCCTTAAACACTTCCGAGGTGAGTGGCTAGGGGTCCACTACGAAGCCTTTACAAAGGAAAGAAGAGAAACCAACGACCCCGCAACGATTCATGACGACGGAGCGGACCATAACCCTCCCTAGTGGTCAACACCTTAGCCAAGGCTGCTACCCCAAAAGGACCGGGCTATACCCCTTCAACTCCGGCCCCCTGTGCCCCTCTCGGAAAAGAGCTATCAGCTAACCCTCTCTCCTAATTAATCGGCTAAGCCAGAGCCATGTGGACTGTGGTTGTACTGTTATCCTGGGTGGTTCTCCATGTTCCGATTAAACCATATGATCTTGTTATTAACCATAAGCACACACATACATGTATATCATCCAAGTTATCATGATCAACATTCATCATATTGCAAAAGATTCATTTGAACCATCCCAAGTTATAGCAACTAAGCATTACTACCCAAAACATTTATTTAAAAGGGTTGTCCAAGGTAATGAAGGTAAGAGTCTAGTCATGTCCTTAAAAAGGTAATTTCCCATCAAATTTATGCAATACAACATTTAAATGTAAACTTAGTTATCATGCAAGTTGTGTGGGACAAAATAGAATATGCAGGGGGAGAAGTCCACTTGCCTTCCTTGCTTAAACACCGGAGTTCTTCTTCTTCAAACACTTGCTCTTGATCTACTCCAACCGGCCGTTCACTTGAAACGGCACGATGTCTACGAGCACACAAGAAAGCATACAATAAACAAAACAATACACCAAGCGAAGGTAAACCGATCCGACGGAAGAAACGGATAACAAGGTAGCTTTAAAGAAAGGTGGCTAGGAAAGATTAGGTGTAACAACATAGTTGATTCACCAAGAGAGAACAAAGGTTGGTTCTAGGAAAGCGATCACAAGGAACACTCGGAACTATCGGTGATTTGAATGATCATAAACAAGAGCTAGCTATGTGCTTGGTATATTTTAATTTAATAAAGATCATATGCATATGTTATTTCGAGAGAAATACCCTATTTATAATTAAGTAAGTTATATTGGTATTTAAAATACGATGTAAACCTATTCCAAGTTTTACTTATAAATATTCAAGTATGATTTATGCAAATTAAACATTTAATTTAGAAGAAGCATATAAAAGCATCTAGGCGCTTATCTTTGTATTTCGAGTTGAACTAATCAAATTATAATTTAAAAACACATTTATATTCATATTAGTCAAATTAACATTTAATTAAGAAAACTCGAGATAAACCTATATTGCTTTTATTTAGGAAGCAAATTACATAAGCATTACTCAAATTAAGTTTGATTATAAAAACCGAGGTACACATCTAATTAGCTTTTAATTATAAGAAATATTTAACTAGTTTTAGGCATATTAGCTTTCTTATGAAAGCACGTGTTAAACTTCTAATTAGGTTTTAATTAGAAAAGCATGCATAATAAGATTTAATCATATTTAATATTTAAATAAAATATAAAACAAAGAACATGTGCCACATTGGTCCTATCACGTAGTTTTAGTTGATATGAGCCTAACGCAACTTGAAACGATGGAAACGAGCTAAAACGCACAAGATACGGTCAAAACAAGGTTCTAAAACGACGGGCTTAAAAAGACGGTCGCAAGGACACCAAGAACGCTTAAAACGGAGCTAGGACGGAAAAGATATGGCTAAAACAAGTTTCGGGGGCTTTTCTCGTGAAGAAACCGGGCTTCCGGGGCTTAACCGCAAGAAACCAGGTGCTAAAACATAATTATACATATAAACGAGAGGGGTTTATGCAAACGGGAGTGAAAAGGACCTCTGGTGGAAGAATCTAGGAAGTTCAGGGGCTAGATCATAAAAACAGGGACCTATTCGTAAGGATCTTTGATGGTGGGAGGACCGGCATGATATACTAGGAAACCGCAGGGGCTTTTGTGCAAAACGGCGGCTGACGGCGGTGGATCTGGTGATGTGTCGCCATGTGGCGTGTGGTGGTTGGGCGGGCCGACGCGGCCGCCGTCGCGAGCATGATGCAAGCCCGTGGACCGGCGCCTGCGGCACCCGGTCCACCCGGCCTACCGTGGACCGAAGCCAAGGGGGTAACCCCGATCTAATCGGGGACGTCCGCCGGCGATCGGGCGGCTAGGGTGGCATGCACGCGACGCGCGCGGCGGGCGGGCGGCGGCGTCCGGCGCGGGACGGCGGCGCACGGCGGCGGCTCGCCGAGCCTCGCCGGCGTTCGCGCGGTTTTGGGCTAGGGGCCACGGATTGAGACGCGGTTAAGCTCTACGCGAAGAGGGGAGAGAGACGAACTCACCCAGGGGCTTAGGGAGACGGCTCTGGCGGCCATGGCGGCTCGCACCACGAGGGGGCGGCGCGGCCGGCGGCGGCGCGCGGAGGCAAGGGCCGCGGTTCGGAGAAAAATAAAAGGAGGCGAGGGGGAAACTTGCTCACCACCACGGCAACGAGTTGGAGACGGCTCGGGCACTGGGGAAGCGGCGGTGGTGGAGATCGACGTCGGCGTCCAGAGGTTGAAGATGACGGCGGCGGCGACTTGTGCAGCTCGGTCCGGTCAACGAGAGAGGGTGCCCGACGACGAGAAGCTCCGGCGGCGCTCCGGGAAGAAGACGGGGGGCTTCGGGGCGCGGCCCGGTCGGCGGCGGCGACGAGCTTCTTCATTGGCCGCCCATGGCGCGGCGGCCGGATTCTCTGGTGGCGGTGTGCGCACAAGGGGATAAAAGTGCGGTGTGGAAAGGGGTTCTAGGGGGCTCAATCTCCGGTTTTATAAGGGGAGGAAGGGAGAGAGCGACGGCCAGGGGCCAATTGGCCATTGATGGCCATGGCGGCGGCGGCTTCAATTCGAACTCAAGGGGGCCGCGTGATGGGGAAGGAGTAACCGAAGGAGTAATAGAGGGGAAGTGAAGCACCAAGGCTTAATTGCACCTTGATGGTGGCGATTGAAGGAGAGGAGGTGCGGGAGACGCGGGGCAAGTGGCCGGCGGCGCCGGGATGCGGGCGAGGAGGCGCCGGAGGTGGGAGGAGGTGCCGACATGCGGGCCCCGGGCCGCGGCGAGTGGGAGAGAGAGGAGGGGGAGAGGGAGGCCGGGCCGGCGGAGGAGAGGCGGGTTGGGGGTGGAAGGGGAGGTGGGCCGCGGGGGAAGTAGGCGGTGGGGTGAAAGAGGGGTTGGGTAGGAAGAGAGTTGAGTTTGTTTGTTTTTTTTTAAACTTTTGTTTTAAACCTTTTCAAACTTTCAAACTTTAAATTCTTTTCAAAGTTTAAACACTTCAAACCTTTTGCAAGTTTTCAAATTATTTTAAAGTCTTTTAAAACTTCACACCCTCACACATAAACACCATGCAAACAAAACATGATGCACAAGCACTTGTTGCCTCTAAAATTATTCAAAAGTGATATTAAATATTTTAGTGCATAATTTATTTGATAATTTATTTAATCCCTAGAAAATCAAAACTAAAACACCTTGTTGCTTATATTAATTTGGTGATGGAATTTTAGGGTGTCACAAATCTACCCCCCTTAAAAGAATCTCGTCCCGAGATTCGGAGAGATTGGAAAAGAAACTAAGGGAATGCTTCTATAGGCTCATCTTGCATGCTGAGTTCTTCAATCATAACTTCTTGTCTTGCTTTCCTTCATCTTATTTCATTTTTTTTTCCTTCCTTCTTGGACGGGGCAGTCGTGGCAACTTCAATCCTATCTCCTTGTGGGCTGGTTAAGAGCACTGACTTCTTGGCACATAGAATTATTCCATCACATTCGCCTAACCAATCCATTCCAAGAATAACATTTATTCCACTTGATGTAAGAACTACTAGATCAGCTTGAAAATCCATTCCCCTGATTTTAAGATTGACTCACAGGCATACCTGGGTGAATTTTATTTCACTGTTCGAGGAACTAATCAGCAAACGTGTCTTCATAGAATTCATAGGTGTATCATGCTTTGCCACGAATTGTTCAGTAACGAAAGGATGTGATGCTCCGGAATCAAATAAAACTATTGCGGGCACCGAGTTGACAGGAAAACGTATCCAGCACAATATCAGTAGCGTCTTGAGCTTGTTCAGTTGTCACGTGGTTTACTCTGCCACGCACGTAATTCCGTTGACCTTTGTTGATCGGAGAATTTTGCACTTCCATGGTGTATCCGAGATGATGGTTGTCCGAACCTTTGACCATTGTCTTTACGAGGAGTCTAGATGTTACGATTTGGGTAGATGCTTCGGTATATCATTCCAATTTTCCACAATTGAAACAACCATTAGAGTGAACTTTGAGAGTCGTTTCTCATTAGGCACATAAGCGATCTCGATGATGATTTGGAACATGTGGTGTCCGCGGCTTGAATGCCTGGGATGGTTGAGTTGAACGCCGCAACTAAGAATTTTGCAATTAATTTCCACTTGTTCCACCGAACTAAACCGAGAACCCTATGATGAGTTGAAGTGGGGACGTGTTTTGCTAGATTGCCCATGTGTCCGGAACTTGCGCTTCGTTCACCCGAGTTCCACAAGTTTATTCCCTACACCTATGTTTTGTTTAGTAATGTTGCGAAGTCCGAGAAGCTGTGACTCTGTAGTTGATAGTTGAGTGGCCCTATCAGACCATACAGGAAGCGTTCTTGCCTCTTTGGGTCAGTATTAACTTCATCTGATGCATAGCGAGACAACTGAATAAACTTGTCTAGATACTTGTTAACCGACATATTGCCTTGCTTTAGAGCGATGAACTCCCTTTGTTTAAGCTTGATCACACCAGAGGGAATGTGGTGCACGTGAAAACTATCCTTGAACTCCTGCCAGGTGATGGTGTTAGGTGTAGCATGTACGACAGTGTACGCATTCCAAACATTCTGTTGTATACAAGATCATCTCTCGACTAGTGCATTGCGTCATCTTCAACTTCTTGACGACAGTCTTTAATCAACATCCAATGGATCAACTGTGTGGGAGTATGTGGGAGGATGGTGACTCATGAATTCCTTATGCTTGTACACTGGTGCTGGGGGTGCTGCTGGTGGTGACTGATTTTGCTGAGCTTGAATGTTTTGAATAGTGGTAGTCAGGTTTTGGATTAGCGGCATCTGCGCGGCAAGGAACTGTTGCGTACTGGATCCATTCTGGGTTGAGGGGGATGGTGCTTGATTCCGCTGATTAGCAATATGAGCACAAACAACAGGTGGATTGTCTTGACCTTCTCCTGACCTAATGCTTACCATCTGATTGTTAGAGAAAAGTGTCTCAGATAGGAATAATGAACTAATGCATGAAGAGATGAACTCAAAAAGATAAGACAACATGAACTTTCAATTTAAGACAAATTCTCATCCCGAGATTCACAAAGGCTAGCATGAAACAAGAGTTCGGGTGTTTAGCATCCAACACTGCTTATCTTGCTTCCATATAATTCGTCTTGCACAAGCTCCATAAACATAATTATTTATTCTTCATAACTCATTCTATAAACATCACTGGAATACTCAACCTAACTCCCGCTTGTGTCCGTCCATTCCTTTTCTCGACTCGTTGATTTTCCTTTGTAGGATTTTTCTTCTTTTCTTGATAAAGTGATTTGAATAGAGCTGGATCGACTCCATAATTGTTTCTTTTCCTAAGCTTTGCCATCTCGATTCATGCTTCGGATCCTCATACACAATCTTTTAATATTCTTCTCCATTTGATCCAAAGGCTTCCTGGGTACTGACTTGTGAAATGTCCCTCTTTATTACAATAGAAACATGCTTTTCTTGCTTTAATATCTTGGCGATTGTATGTTTGACTAGAAGTAAGGGTATTGAGACTTCGATCCTGGGGTTGAGTACTATCCTCTTTTGCAAACCAACTAGCAAGATGTTCATTTTCTCCACACTTGAAGCAATATATAATCCCCCGTGACTAGGCAAAATCCTCTTACGCTCTGTTGGACAATTATTAGCATAGTGACCTTCTTTACCGCCATCCGAAACATCGTCTTTTAATTCTGTTGCCTTGACTTTCTTCACTTACATGCTTCTTGAGTTATCTGATTCTATCAGGACGAAATGCTTTGGAAGTTATACTCCAATCCTCAATGTTGATAATCTGATTACTGTCTACAGCTTGAGCAACTTCTTCTAGAACTGGATTTTGAGTACATAACTTCATCTTCTTATTGATATCCAAATGGTAACATTGTCTAGCCTCATCTGTCATTAGGCTGGTTTTTTTTTGGAGACATGAACGACCATAATGTTCACAACAATGACATGCTCCTGCCGAGTCTTCATATGTTCTTGTTGTTCATTTATCCGCAATTCTGGTGCTCCATGACCTCTCTTATTATTTTGATGATTCCATGCTTCTAAAACTTGCTTCATTACTGGTCTGGCGGGAACTCCAGCTTTGGTTATCTCTGTGTTATGAGGGGGGTGACGTGCTAGTCTGCTTCCGTCCTTGTAAGACTTGAGCTTGCATGACTGATAGATTTTCTTTATCCGATGACGATGAAACGATTGGAATCCGATGGTTTCACCCAAAACAAGGTTGGAATTCTTAGGATTTGATGCTTGCTCTATAAGATACTAATGGATATTAACCATGGTTTGAGTCATTGCTTGTAGAGTCTGAATTTGTGTTGCCATATACTCTAGCATCTTGCGTTCAATTGCTGAGGTTGTAGATGGAATGTCGATGTTTCCTTTGTTGTCTTTATCTTCGCGATTTCCATTGAGACTTGCTATCTGGTTGTGTGATAAGGGTAAGCTCGAAGAGGTTGGAAACAGATTGAAGAGCGGGGGTAAAATTATTGATATCACATCCATTTCTTTTTCCTTGTTGTGATTGTAATCGCACTGTGGTAGAGAGGAGAATAACAGAGATAAAAGAAATTGACCATCTTTTTCTTTAACTTCTTTCATATGTTGATATCCGTATATGCTTGTAGATTTCTGGTTGTTGAGGTTGATGTTACTTCTTAGACTTTGATCTTCTGACATCATCTAACCAACTCGAATGGCAGATAAGGATAACCCAGATTTGAACCCAATCTATCTCTATTAACCTAACAATTTATTTCTTGTTGCATTTGTGGCCATCACTCCACAATACAACTCACACAAACAAAGATCCAAATCAAACATGTGTTCAAACAACAAACATCAACACAACGATCGTCCTCACAGAAACGTTTCTATCGAAGTTGATAAGGGGTAGGCAAACTAAGAACTTATATTAGACAACACCGGTAGTGGGGATCCAGCCGATAGCACAAGAACCGAAGTCAGAATAGATCAAAACAAAATGATGTGTTTTAGCAAGAAGACAAAGATTAAACTAGATTTTATATGTAAAATAAGTCAATTTTGAAGGATGACAGGCTTTCTAGAACATGAATCCTTACTTTTCGACCATTTCTAACTTAAGGCTGCGTCCTACAGTCAACATTGCTCTGATACCACTCTGTCACACCCGATTTTCCGAAGAAAACCAAATGCATCTCATATGTGCGCCGGGATCGAGTTTACACACATATGATAGACGTCATGAGTGAAATATCAATAAACAAAGATAAAAATCGTACAAGAGTTAAACCATTACATTATCTCTTTATTACACTCGTACGTTAGACTCGAAGGTCTTTACAACGATCAAACGTTAACTATGAAGACGCAACTCCATCTTCATCTTCCACGGGCACATGATCGGGGGCACGCAAGCCTCGAACTCCTCATAGCCGCCGAAGTACTCTCCTCCGGTGTTCTCCTCTCGAACAGCGGGTAAGCAAGGGTGAGCACACTTATGGTTGGAGCTCAGCAAGTGGGGGAAGAATGCAAGGCCATCAAGGATAGGCTAAGAGTTTGTGCGGTTAGCATTTTGATGTTGGTCAAATTTTATTAGCAAGCACCTAATTACTAGGTGTAAGTTTATACCAACCCACTTAAGCTTTTAGGAAAGCATCTCCTCTCAAAAACCCATAAGAAACCACGATTTAATTCCATCTTCAAGTTTATTAATCATGTGAGGGTCCAGGCCACTCTTGACCGTGAGCACGGCCGATCAATCGCTTTACACTCGCAGAGGTTGTACACTTTACCCACGAGTTCGTGTTCCCCAACTTGCCCGGGTTGATCGACCCTTAAACACTTCCGAGGTGAGTGGCTAGGGGTCCACTACGAAGCCTTTACAAAGGAAAGAAGAGAAACCAACGACCCCCGCAACGATTCATGAGCGGACCATAACCCTCCCTAGTGGTCAACACCTTAGCCAAGGCTGCTACCCCAAAAGGACCGGGCTATACCCCTTCAACTCCGCCCCCCCGTGCCCCTCTCGGAAAAGAGCTATCGGCTAACCCTCTCTCCTAATTAATCGGCTAAGCCGAGCCATGTGGACTGTGGTTGTACTTGTTATCCCGGGTGGTTCTCCATGTTCCGATTAAACCATATGATCTTGTTATTAACCATAAGCACACACATACATGTATATCATCCAAGTTATCATGATCAACATTCATCATATTGCATAAGATTCATTTTAACCATCCCAAGTTATAGCAACTAAGCATTACTACCCAAAACATTTATTTAAAAGGGTTGTCCAAGGTAATGAAGGTAAAAGTCTAGTCATGTCCTTAAAAAGGTGATTTTTCCCATCAAATTTATGCAGTATAACATTAAATGTAAACTTAGTTATCATGCAAGTTGTGTGGGACAAAATAGAATATGCAGGGGTAGAAGTCCACTTGCCTTCCTTGCTTAAACACTGGAGTTCTTCTTCTTCAAACACTTGCTCTTGATCTACTCCAACTGGCTGTTCACTTGAAACTGGCACGATGTCTACGAGCACACAAGAAAGCATACAATAAACAAAACAATACACCAAGCGAAGGTAAACTGGTCTGACAGAAGAAACGTATAACAAGGTAGCTTTAAAGAAAGGTGGCTAGGAAAGATTAGGTGTAACAACATAGTTGATTCACCAAGAGAGAACAAAGGTTGGTTCTAGGAAAGCGATCACAAGGAACACTCGGAACTATCGGGTGATTTGAATGATCATAAACAAGAGCTAGCTATGTGCTTGGTATATTTTAATTTAATAAAGATCATATGCATATGTTATTTCGCAGAAATACCCTATTTATAATTAAGTAAGTTATATTGGTATTTAAAATACGATGTAAACCTATTCCAAGTTTTACTTATAAATATTCAAGTATGATTTATGCAAATTAAACATTTAATTTAGAAGAAGCATATAAAAGCATCTAGGCGCTTATCTTTGTATTTCGAGTTGAACTAATCAAATTATAATTTAAAAACACATTTATATTCATATTAGTCAAATTAACATTTAATTAAGAAAACTCGAGATAAACCTATATTGCTTTTATTTAGGAAGCAAATTACATAAGCATTACTCAAATTAAGTTTGATTATAAAAACCGAGGTACACATCTAATTAGCTTTTAATTATAAGAAATATTTAACTAGTTTTAGGCATATTAGCTTTCTTATGAAAACACGTGTTAAACTTCTAATTAGGTTTTAATTAGAAAAGCATGCATAATAAGATTTAATCATATTTAATATTTAAATAAAATATAAAACAAAGAACATGTGCCACATTGGTCCTATCACGTAGTTTTAGTTGATATGAGCCTAACGCAACTTGAAACGATGGAAACAGAGCTAAAACGCACAAGATACGGTCAAAACAAGGTTCTAAAACCGACGGGCTTAAAAAGACGGTCGCAAGGACACCAAGAACGCTTAAAACGGAGCTAGGACGGAAAAGATATGGCTAAAACAAGTTTCGGGGGCTTTTACGTGAAGAAACCGGGCTTCCGGGGGCTTAACCGCAAGAAACCAGGTGCTAAAACATAATTATACATATAAACGAGAGGGGTTTATGCAAACGGGAGTGAAAAGGACCTCTCGGTGGAAGAATCTAGGAAGTTCGGGGGCTAGATCATAAAAACAGGGACCTATTCGTAAGGATCTTTGATGGTGGGAGGACCCAAGCATGATATACTAGGAAACCGCGGGGGCTTTTGTGCAAAACGGCGGCCGACGGCGGTGGATCCGGTGATGTGTCGCCATGTGGCGTGTGGTGGTTGGCCGGGCCGACGCGGCGGCTGCGCGAGCATGATGCAAGCCCGTGGACCGGCGCTGCCGCAGACCGGTCCACCGGTCTACCGTGGACCGAAGCCAAGGGGGTAACCCCGATCTAATCGGGGACATCCGCCGGCGATCGGGCGGCTAGGGTGGCATGCACGCGACGCGCGGCGCGGGGGCGGCCGGCGTCCGGCGCGGGACGGCGGCGCACGGCGGCGGCTCGCCGGAGCCTCGCCGGCGTTCGCGCGGTTTTGGGCTAGGGGCCACGGATTGAGACGCGGTTAAGCTCTACGCGAAGAGGGAGAGAGAGACGAACTCACCCGGGGGCTTAGGGAGACGGCTGCGGCGGCCATGGCGGCTCGCACCACGAGGGGGCGGCGCGGGGCGGCGGCGCGCGCGAGGCAAGGGCCGCGGTTCGGAGAAAAATAAAAGGAGGCGAGGGGGAAACTTGCTCACCACCACGGCAACGAGTTGGAGACGGCTCGGGCACCGGGGAAGCGGCGGTGGTGGAGATCGACGTCGGCGTCCGGAGGTTGAAGATGACGGCGGCGGCGACTTGTGCGGCTCGGTCCGGTCAACGAGAGAGGGTGCCCGACGACGAGAAGCTCCGGCGGCGCTCGGGAAGAAGACGGGGGCTTCGGGGCGCGGCTGGTCCGGCGGCGGCGACGAGCTTCTTCATTGGCCGCCCATGGCGCGGCGGCCGGATTCTCCCCGGGTGGCGGTGTGCGCACAAGGGGATAAAAGTGCGGTGTGGAAAGGGGTTCTAGGGGGCTCAATCTCCGTTTTATAAGGGGAGGAAGGGAGAGAGCGACGGCCAGGGGCCAATTGGCCATTGATGGCCATGGCGGCCGGCGGCTTCAATTCGAACTCAAGGGGGCCGCGTGATGGGGAAGGAGTAACCGAAGGAGTAATAGAGGGGAAGTGAAGCACCAAGGCTTAATTGCACCTTGATGGTGGCGATTGAAGGAGAGGAGGTGCGGGAGACGCGGGGCAAGTGGCGGCGGCGCCGGATGCGGGCGAGAGGAGGCGCCGGAGGTGGGAGGAGGTGCCGACATGCGGGCCCGCCGGGCGGCGAGTGGGAGAGAGAGGAGGGGGAGAGGGAGGCGGGGCGGCGGAGGAGAGGCGGGTTGGGGGTGGAAGGGGAGGTGGGCCGCGGGGGAAGTAGGCGGTGGGGTCGAAAGAGGGGTTGGGTAGGAAGAGAGTTGAGTTTGTTTGTTTTTTTTTAAACTTTTGTTTTAAACCTTTTCAAACTTTCAAACTTTAAATTCTTTTCAAAGTTTAAACACTTCAAACCTTTTGCAAGTTTTCAAATTATTTTAAAGTCTTTTAAAACTTCACACCCTCACACATAAACACCATGCAAACAAAACATGATGCACAAGCACTTGTTGCCTCTAAAATTATTCAAAAGTGATATTAAATATTTTAGTGCATAATTTATTTGATAATTTATTTAATCCCTAGAAAATCAAAACTAAAACACCTTGTTGCTTATATTAATTTGGTGATGGAATTTTAGGGTGTCACATCATGTCGAGCCCCCAGCAAGCAAAGGGCCAGGTTGGCGGTATGGTGACTAGCTTGTAGGCTGGGACGTGTTGCTGCTTGGCAAAGTATTGGCATCCTTGGAGCGTCGCCCAGGGCTGTGGGCCAGTAGAAGGCTCGCCGAAAGGCCTTGCTGACCATCGTACGAGAAGACGTGTGGTTGCCGCAGACGCCCTTGTGGATCTCCTCCAAGATGTCCTTGCCTTCTTGCCTGGGGACGCACTTCATGAGTACTCCAGAAGATGCGCCCCGCTTGTAAAGCTTGTCTCCGACGAGGACGTAGGACTTGGCGCAGCGGATGAGCTGCTCAGCCAAGTTTTTGTCTGAGGGAACCTTCTGCTCGCTGAGGTAGTCGGTGAAGGGTTGCCTCCAGTCCGCGTCGATCATCATGACCTCCTGGCCAGCTGGCGGATGCGCTGGGACAGTGGTCGGTGGCGCCAGCTCCGGGTTGGATGGCGTGTGAAGCTCGTGGACGAACACACCCGCTAGTACTTGAGCGTGAATAGAGCCGAGCTTCGACAGGACGTTCGCTGCAACGTTGTTGTCGCGGACGATGTGGTGGAACTCGAGACCGTAGAACTTGTTCTCGAGCTTGCGGACTTCTAGGTAGTAGGCATCCATGTTCTCCTTGTTGCGGTCCTAGGACTTGTTGACTTGGTTGATGACCACTGCGGACTCGCCGTAGACTAGTAGCCGCTTGATGCCCAGTGAAGCCGCGAGCCGGAGCCCATCTAGGAGAGCTTCGTACTCGGCTTCGTTGTTTGAGACCTTCCAGAAGATCTGCAGGACGTACTTGAGTTGTTCGCCCATTGGAGAGATCAGGAGTACCCCTGCACCTGCGCCCTCGAGGTTGAGTGAGCCGTCGAAGTACATCACCCAATGCTCTGGTTGCACGGTTGGAGTAGGTAGTTGGTTCTCCCGCCACTCCGCCATGAAGTCGACTAGCGCCTGCGACTTGATGGCTGTGCGTGGCTTGAAGTCGATGGTGAGGGCATCGAGCTCGACTGGCCACTTGGAGATTCTTCTGGTAGCATCTTGGTTCCGCAGGATGTCGCCGAGCGGATAGTCGGTGATGAAGGAGATCGAGTACTCCTGGAAGTAGTGTCGTAGCTTCTGCGAGGTGATGAGTACTGCGTACAGGAGCTTCTGCACGGGCTGATAGCGTGCCTTGGACTCTGATAGGACCTCGCTGACGAAGTAGACCGGGTGCTGGACTGGGTAGGCGTGGCCGTCTTCCTGCCGCTCGACGATGATGGCAGTACTGACCACATGAGTAGTCGCAGCAGGTAGAGCAGTAGCTGCTCGCCCTTGCGAGGAGCCGTAAGGACCGGCGGCTTCGATAGGAAGTCCTTGAGTTGGGCAAGGGCTTGATCCGCCTCTGGAGTCCACACAAACTTCTCCTGGTGCTTGAGTAGTTTGAAGAAGGGGAGGCCCCGTTCTCCGAGCTTCGAGATGAATCTGTTCAGTGCCGCCATACACCCGGTCAGCTTCTGGACGTCTTTGATGCTCGTGGGAGCTTTCATGCTGGTGATGGCGGAGATCTTCTCGGGGTTGGCTTCGATGCCGCGTTGGTTGATGATGAAGCCGAGTAGTTTTCCCGAAGGTACGCCGAAGACGCACTTGTTCGGGTTGAGCTTCCAGCGGTACTCGTGCAGAGATGCGAAAGTCTCTTCAAGGTCGTCGATGAGGGTACTGGAGTTTCTGGTCTTGACGACCACATCATCCATGTAGGCTTCGACGTTCTTGTTGAGTTGCCTCTTGAAGCAAGCCTGGATAGCTCGTTGGTAGGTGGCGTCGGCGTTCTTCAACCCGAAGGACATGGCCGTGTAGCAGTACGTGCCAAACGGGGTGATGAACGCGGTCTTCTCCTGGTCTTCTTCCTTGATCGCGATCTGGTGGTACCCGGAGTAGCAGTCAAGGAAGCGAGCAGTCGCAGCCCGCCGTGGAGTCGATGACCTGATCAATCCACGGCAACCCGAATGGGTCCTTGGGGCAGTGCTTGTTGTGGTCGGTGTAGTCGACGCACATCCTCCACTCGTTCGAGTTCTTCTTGCGGACGAGGACAGGGTTGGGGAGCCACTCAGGATGGAAGACTTCTCTGATGAATCCAGCCGCGAGTAGTTTGGCAAGTTCCTTCTTGATGGCGTCCCGTCTGTCGTCGGCAAAGCGTCGGAGGTGTTGTCGCTTGGGGGTGGCCTTAGGATCGACGTTGAGGCAGTGCTCGATCAACTCCCTGGTTGCCGTTGTTGCCGTTGCCACCGCCCGTTCAAGTCCAGTGGGGCAATCCCCTTACTTCCTGGTCTACGGATCCGAAGCAATCCTCCCTGCTGATGTCATATGGAACTCACCAGCAGTGGAGCACTACGACGAAGGCGTCTCTGAAGACAGCAGACGAGTTGACATCGATGGACTCGAAGAAGCTCGCTGCGCTGCCATCGTCCAATCAGCAAGGTACCTGGAGGGTATCCGACGCTACCACGACCGCAACGTCAAGGAACGCTCCTTCAACATCGGCGATCTCGTCCTCCGTCATATCCAGAACACGGAAGGACTACACAAGCTCAACTCCCCCTGGGAAGGTCCCTTCACCCTGGCAAAGGTGACCGGGCCGGGCTCCTACCGCCTCCAGACACTTGAAGGCGAAGATGTCAACAACTCGTGGAACGTCGACCAGCTCTGTCGGTTATACGCCTAAGTCTACACGACTACCCTGGGGGCTCAAGTCTACTCGACTACATCAAGACCCCTCCGCCGTAAGCGGCCTCCGGGTCCTGGCTCCAGTCTTCGGACTACTTCCTTGCTGTAAGCGGCCTCCGGGTCGAGGCACCAGTCTCCGGACTACTCCCACTCCAGAATCCAGCCCACGCGGCTACCTACGGATCCTAGGCTGCGACGAGCGACAAAGGACTCTAGCAGCGGTCTACTGAGAGACCATGTACTCCTAGATCCAGCCTACACGGCTACTTACGGATCTACTGTTGTAAGCGGCTACTCACCCTAACACCACTTAGCCGTAGGCGGCCTCCGGGTCCTGGCGACTACTTTGTAACTACGGCCCTGGCCATCCAGGTGTACTTCTTCAGTAATAAAGTTTGATCGTTCATCAACTTCTTTACTGTCTACCTCCCTCAACGGGACTACTGCCGAGTACGACTACTCGCGACAACTCCACAATGGGACTCCGCACTCTGAGATCGCGACTACGAGTACTCATTGATGGAATTTTTCTTCATTAATACTTAAACAATTTCATTACAATTGTGTTTGTACATCTATTGCTACGAGCTAACTATTACAGGACTACTGAAGATTAAGCTTGTCGACGACTTGTTTCGCAATAGGCGCCATCTGCTCCAGCAGCTCCGCATATTGCTCGTCGGTACAGTTGGCGGCTAGTACGCCAGCGACTACATCCACGGGTGCCTTCGGGAAGTAGGACTACATGAAGGACAGCACCTGGTTCGGGATCGACTTCGCCAGATGCTTCACGTAGGCCGCCAGCCGGCTGGGGGCTTCCTTCAGTCGATCCACCAGCGGAGCTATCTTGGGGCCGCCAAGGTGAGGCATCAGCAGCCTCGGGATGGGGAGAGCGGCTTCTTCAAGCTCCTTCAGCTAGGCCCGCAGCCTCTCGCAGTCCTCGTTCAGCTTCTGCAACGATTTGTAGCAGTTGACGAGATCACGATCAGAGGCAATACGAAGCTCCATGTGCTTGTCGCACTCGTAGGTAAGCTCCTTATAATCTAACTCGAGTACATGGAGGGCCTCCTGCTCCCGGTAGAAGAGATTCTTTAGATCTGTCTCTGAAGTCTTCAATTGCTCTACCCGGGTTTCAAGCTCTGCAAACAACAAGGAAAAGCGGGTTAGACTACCTCTCGACCTCCAACAAGTGCTCAAAAGGACAAGTGGTGTACCTTTGTTCTTGTTGCAGAGCGACTTGTTCTTCCGCACCAAGTCGTCGCTCTTCGCCTGCATCTCCTGGATGTCGTTGTGGTATTTGGCGAAGGCAGTATCAAGCTTGGACTGCATGGCGGCCGCGTGCTTTCGGGACTTCACAAGTTGGTCCTCCAGCGCCTTCGCTCGAAGCACCGCATCGCCGAAGCCTTGAAGCATGTTGGACTTCTCGCGGGACCTCTCAACGACGTCCTGCACAGACAATACACATCAAATGGGTACTCAACGCTAAAGGATTGACTACTCAAGAGTAACGACTACTCACCTTCATCCACTGCTCGGCTCGGCGGATCGCCTCCAGATGCCGAGCCACCATTGTCGGGTCGACCAAGTCATCCGCCAGCAACTCTACCCCGCCGCGACTACTCGTGGCGGCTTCGGTCATCGGTGCAGAGCGGATGGGCTCTGCGTCTTGGATCTCCGGGGAGCGAACGACCACCTCCAGAGTAGGTCCAGGCTTTGCGGTGGCCTCCTCTCCCTTGGTCGCCGTGGCGGCTTCTCCGGCGGCTACCTCCATCAGCTCGGGGGCTCCTCCAGTAGCCTCCTGAGTTTCTGGTGTCAACTTCTCCACAGGCACCGCCGATGGGATGTCGTTCCCCTCGGCCTCAGCACCTGACAATAAGAAGACAAGCGCATCAGCGTTATCTGACAACTACGACTACTCTTCGGGGATACTACAGCCTCAGCAGGGTACCCACCTTCGACTACGCTGGCCTCAGGCAACGTAGCCTCAGCAGTCGGCGCTTCGGGCTCCGCCTGGAGGGCGGGAGCGGACTCCTCAGCGGGCGCCGCGGCTTCCTCTTCCACCACCGCTGCAGAGGGTTCATCCCCCTTGTTAACACCAAAATTTGGTAAGGAGTCCGACTTGTGGGTCCGGTTCGAAAAAGAGTCCGTCCGGTGGAAGGAAGGATATTTCTAGAGATTTTCGGCAAAGAGATCCGCGGTCGGCTATCCGCTCCGGTTCGGCAAAGGAACAAAGAGAGCCGATTTCGCGGGATTGGCCGGTGACGTGGCTCAAATCAAAGGAGACGAATGGAGGGACGGCAATCGAGTTTAGTTAGGCAATGAATCCATTCGCAGCTTGTAATCGAGCAGGGTATAAATACGATCCCTGGATGTATGTAAAAAACACAATCATTCCTCAATACACACTGGCCTTACGCCAAACCCTAGAGTCCTTGTCGTGTCGTCGAGTTCTTCGAGAGGGCCAATCGATCCGTCGACCTCCGTGAGTACCGGCAACCTTGTATCATGTCTAGTATCATGCGGTGGATTTAGATCTGATGCAAGTAGTCTTGTTACCATGCTTCGTGTCATGCGGTAGATTCAAGCTTGGTTCAAGAGGGTTTCTTGTTAGATCATGAGCCATGCGGTAGGCTAAGATCCGGCTCGAAGCTAGTTATCGGCTCTATTGGATTTTTGCAAGATCCAATAGATTCATTAAGTTATCCCGTGTTATCTTGAGTTTTACTTTATGTTTTAATTCATGTAACACACCCTTGCCCAATCTAGATGGGTTCGGATCGGCTATGTTTCTTTTGAGATCCTTGTACGAGCGGGTTTCGTGTTTTGATGCGTGGATCTTGAGCTCTCCGATAGCCGAAACCGAATCGATCTAGGTTGTTACATGTTGCGGGTTCAAGCTTGCTTTGTTCGTATAAATCTTGAAAGAACCGGGTATCATGCGGTAGATGCGAGGTTTTTGGGTTGCTTTGGAGCTAGTCATCCGTGGATTAGATTTCCAATTCGATCGATAGATTTATTCACGTGGTAATGTTTGTTCCTTCTTCATGGACCCCGAATCGGTACGTTCACCGTATTCGGTTATGTTTTCACGAGTAGATCACGTGCATTTTTTATGTTTTAAATGACGTATGCTTTTAGCTTTCCATATTTAGATTGTATCATGCGGTGGATAGATCTATTTGTGGGAAGTGGTATGTTTTTCATGCGAGTCGTATCATGCGGTGGATAGATTTGTTTGACATCATACCCGACGAATCTTAAAGTAACTAGACATGCGGTAGACTAGTGCTTTGGATCTATGCGTGCTCATTTAATACATGTTTATGTCCGTGCTTTACTTTATTTGCTTAATGTTATTTTTCATGAAGATCGGCCATAACTTTGCACATGCATCTATGTTTATCCAAAGATCGATCGTTGTCATGTTTACGTCATCCATTCGGCAATGTTCTTTTTCCCTTTGCGGTTATCCGAATGGTCGTGGTTCTTTGACAGATAGCTTTACATAGCTATGTGTCACCTTGCTTGGCTTTTTTAGCCGTAAATATGGAACTGTCTGGTACCACCCGGCAAGTTCCAAGCTTTGGTATTTAACTGTTTTATCTTTTGTTAATTTTCAGGAAAAATTGACTGGCACGTCATTTGCTCTCCCGCGCGTGTGAAGCCGCCTTTCCGACTTGCCGTGTGATTGGCGCCGAGTGCACTTTCTCGCGTCAACACACTTTTTGGCACGCCCGGTGGGACCACAAAAGCGAATTGGTTCAAGATGCCCCAAGTTTCGGACCTCCCGGATGTCAACATCGAAGAGCTTTCTCCGGAGCAAGACATCGGCGGCTCCTAGACGCCGTGAACCGGTTTCAGAAAAAGTGTCTCATGTCGTTTAAGAAGAATCGAAGTGGTGTACCGTATCTAAAGAATGACTCCGCCCCGCAGTGCTTCTCGCCGGAGAGAGCGATGCCACAACCCAACAAGAGAAGGAGGAATGCGCGCGGATGTTCCAAGAGTCGGTAGACGACATGCTCACCAAGCACAACAAGGCTTTCCTCGGGTCGCTCCAAGCAGATGATTGTGGCCCTCTTTGGCCCGGCGCGGGGCAAGCGTTCGGGAAGGCGTCCGCCGGAAAGAGCACCGTGGAGCCGGGTGAATCAAGCTCTTAGCCGCCGCTACGGGAGCCGCTTGCGGCAGCCTCCTCCTCAAAGCTCCGAAGCCAAGCATTCCAACCTCCTCCGCAGGCGCCGGGGGGCGCCCGGTTCGCCCCCGTTGCAAGCTTCGGAAGTCAACCAATCCCCGCCGCCACCACGGAGCAAAGACGGGTCGGCCCGTGCAACGCGGCCGAATCCGTACCACCTACGTACGGAGACCTAGCGTTCGGCTCATCCGGGGCCCCACTCGACCCCGCCGAAGAATAGCTCCGTCGACCAACCGGCTCCCGGAAGAATCCGTACGGCGGTGGTTATCATGAAGTGGGAAATTACGGAGCGTTCGATGCCTTCCCGCACCCAGGGTACGCGCCGGCTACAGGCGCTCAAGAAGAAGACGCCCTAGCGCGCAAGATGGCCGAATTGATGCAGAATCAGTTCGGCCTCAAGCCAAAGATGCAGGGCCCCACCTATAGGCCGCCGTTCCCAGAGTGGTACTATAACGTGCTCCCCGCCGCCGAGGGTGAAGCCGCCGACGGAATTCACAAAGTTCTCTCGGGCGGACGAGACAAGCACGGTCGAGCACATCGCCCTTTACCTCATGCGCTTGGGGAATGCTCGGCCGAGGAGGCGTTCGTGGTTCGCTACTTCCCCGCCTCACTAACGGGTCCGGCTTTTCGGTGGTTCTCATCCCCGCCTCCCCGAATCGCGTGGCCGGATGGAAGGACTTGGAGCGTAAATTCCATGCTCATTATTTCGGCGGCGGCTCCGAAAAGAAGCCGATTGATCTCGCCACTCGAAGCAAAGGCACAACGAAACACCACCGGAGTTTCTTAGAAGGTTCGGGGAAGTCAAAGGCATGTGCTTCTCGCCGAACTTGCCGGACGATCGGTACCGGCGGCGATATGGCCGTCGCCGGGATGTTGCCGGCCGTGCGCGAGAAGCTATTTGGGATGGAGTTCGAGAACCTGGGCCGCCTATCGCAAAAGTTATCCCTGATGAGCAATCAGGCATATGGCCTCAAGAAGGACCCCAAGTTTGGCAAGCAGCACGACGTCGCTGACATCTACAATCAATTCTTGGACAAGGCTGATTTGTTCGAGGATTCTGACGACGAATTGGAGATAGCTGCAGCAGAGATCATGTGGGGTAAAGAGCCCTTGACAATGAATCAGCGTTGGGTCAAGCAGACCAAAGGGACTTACGACTTTGACATCACAAAGGCTGACAAATTGTTCGAGCTCTTGGTGAAAGAAGGCCGAATTAAGCTGCCTGAGGGGCATTCTATGCTTCGGCCTGATGGAGTTAAAGCGAAGCGTTACTGCGGCTTCCATGACAGGGACTCGCACTCCATCAACGATTGCAGGGTCTTCAGGATGAGGATCCAGAAGGCTATCCAGGAAGGACACCTCAAGTTCGATAACAAGATGAAGGTCGGATGGCCACCCCATTCCTCGTAACATGCTCGGCTTTTCCGTCTATGCGATAACAACCGAAGAGAAGGGGAAGGTCAAGGTCCCGACCTCGCCCCAGGGTCCAAGCAAGGTGGATCGGTGGACCCGAGCGCCGGTGACCCTAGAGCAAGTGCGGGGCGACGCCCCCGCATTCTCAAGAGCCACATCGAGATTGGGGAATCGTCCGGGCCTAAACCCAAGGTGACGTCACGCATTCTCCTCAACAAATGGCAGCGCCGGATGGAGAAAGAGCGCTACCGTAAGCGTCGTCACGAGGAGGAGCGGCGCGCAGGGTCGAAGAGGAAGCGCGCGAAGGGACCAAGAACAAGACACGCGCGAGCGGAGCGCGCCCACCGGGGGTGCGCCTTCTTCAGCACCGCCGGAATGAAGGCCTAAAGCTGCCCACATTGAGGAACCGTCCCGAATGCGAACGACGGATATGTTGAGTACGAGCGTGAAACGCCAATCGCCGATCCGTCCACGAAAGACTTGGAAGGATTCACCCGAATGGGGATCGGTGTCAAAAAAATTGAAGTCATAGATCACCCCGGAAGCGCCAAGCCGATCTCAAGTGGGCCGATCGGGAAGAGGACGAGGACGTCTACGTCCGGCGTAAGGGGTAGTGGTGCCCGCCCCGGTCTACGCAGAGCCGAAGAGGCGGGTCCGGCGCTTGAGGAACCGCGAGATGAAACAAGCCGGGATCCGGACGAGGCGAAGTGGCGCCCCAAGGACTAGCCGGAAGGATCGAAGCGTTCGGCTCCCGCTTGCATGGTATACTTCCCCGCCGAACGAGTTCATGGCTCCCCGCTAACCGGGTTATGCGGAGGAAGCTTCCTTTGATGACGAGCAGCCCGAGGAGATGATGGCACAACCGGTGCTCGCCAAGCGTGCCGTCTTCGACAAGCCGGCCAAGAATCGCCATATGAGGCCGCCGTACTTGAGGGGGTACGTCAATGGCAAGCCATTGACCAAGATGTTCGTCGACGCCGGGGCGGCGCTCAACGTCATGCCGTACACCACCTTCGGGAAGCTTGGAATGGGCCCGAGCGATCCGACGCCTACAAGCATCATCCCGAACGACTTCGCGGGAACCCCTCGTACACCAAAGGATGCGCTCACGTGGACTTGATGATCGGGTCCAAGACGCCGCTCACCACCTTCTTTGTCATCGAAGGCAAGGGAGCCTACGGCCGCGCTTGGGCGGGACCGGATTCACGCCAACCGCCGCGTCCCATCCACCATGCATCAACGCCTTATCCGGTGGGTGGATGATGAGATCGAGGTCGTCCGGGCAGATGACTCCGTGAGCGTGGCCAACATGGAACCAGCCTTCGGGAGTACCAAGGCATTGATTGCTTCTCGGGGAAGGATCGGGGGAGAAGGTCCCGTTGAACTGTCGGCGCCAGTGACCAACGGCCGATTCAAGCGATCCGCTCTTATAGTAATTTTTAATGGAGAACCCCGTGGATGGCACCGATGGCAAGTTAGGACGAGGATACATATCGGCCGATAAGCCGGAAGAAGTTGACATTGGAAGCGGTGATAAGCCAAGGCCGACGTTCATCGAGGCAAATTTGCAACCGGACTTCGTGGGGAACTTAATTGAGCTTCTCGGAGAATATAAAGATTGCTTCGCCCGGGGATTACTCGGAGATGCCCGGATTGGATCGTTCCATCGTCGAGCACCGGTTGCCAATCAAGCCTGGTTTCAAACCATATAAGCAACCGCCCCGGAAAATCTACAAGGATGAAGTATTGGCCGATGTGAAGAAGGAAATCGAAAGATTACTTGACGCAAACTTCGTTCGGCCATGCAGATATGCGGAGTGGATTTCTAACATCGTCCCCGTGTATAAGAAGAATAGGAAAATGAGAGTTTGCATAGACTTCGGGGACCTAAACAGAGCTACTCCCATGGACGGATACCCGATGCCTATTGCCGATTTGTTAATTGACGCCGCCGCCGGACACAAGGTGATTAGCTTCATGGATGGCAACGCGGGATACAATTAGATCTTCATGGCAATAGAAGACATCTCGAAGACGGCCTTTAGATGTCCCGGTCATATAGGCCTATTTGAATGGATAGTCATGACATTTGGGTTGAAAAATGCCGGTGCAACCTATCGCGGGCCATGAATTACATTTTCCATGAGTTGATCGGCAAAACGTGGAAATCTACATCGACGACGTGGTGATCAAGTCCTTAAGTCATGACACCCATCTAGAAGATGTGAAGAAGACCTTGGAATGCACCGGAGGCACGGTCTAAAGATGAATCCAAACAAGTGTGCATTTGGGGTATCACTTGGAGAGTTCTTGGGGTTTTTGGTCCACGAAGGGGGAATCGAGGTTGGCAAGAAGAGCATGAAAGCCATTGCCGAAGTCGTTCCTCCAACCAACCTCAAGGAATTGCAATCACTACTCGGCAAGATCAACTTCGTGAGAAGATTCATATCAAATTTATCGCGAAGGTGTTGCCATTCTCTCCATTGCCTTGAAGCTAAAGAAGGATCGAAAATTCACATGGGGCGACGAACAACGAAGGCTTTTGATGAGATCAAGCAATACATGAAGGAGCCACCGTCTTTCGGTTCCTCCCCGCCTAAACAAGCCTTTCAAGTTGTACGTGGCGGCCGATACCCGAACTATTGGATCGGCCCTTATTCAAGAATTCGAAGGAAAGGAGCGGGTAGTAGCTTATCTTAGCCGAAAACTACTTGATCCCGAAACCGGAGTATTCGGCTATAGAGAAACCGTGTCTTTGCGTATACTACTCGTGGACAAAGTTTCGGCACTACTTGTTGAATGCCGAATGCACCGTATACTCGAAGTTTGATGTGATAAAACACATGTTGTCTATGCCAATTTTGAATGGTCGGATTGGCAAATGGATTTTAGCTTTATCGAATTCGAGTTGAAGTTCGAATCGGCAAAAGCCATCAAAGGTCGAGTCATTGCCGATTTTATAACCGAACATCGTGACCCTTCGATTGATCTCGCTTGAAATTACCCCGTGGGCTTTATTTTTTGACGGGTCATCATGTGGCAAAGGTGGGGGAGTAGGGATCCCGCTAATTTCACCCGGAGGTGAGATGTTTGAATTCGCCATTCCTATACAACCCACCGTCACAAATAACCGGCCGAGTACGAAGCACTACTTCGAGGGCTTCAATATTTGAGAGAAGTCGGGGCCGTCCCGGTTGAGGTCTATGGAGATTAAAAACTGGTAATCAAGCAATTGAACGGCCAATACGAGTGCGGGAGCGAAGCGCCGAGGAGTTATTACGAAGAGTGCAGGGAAATCTTGAAGAGCTTCCCATTAGTAACCCTACAAAGACATTCCTAGAGAGCATAACGAAGAAGCAAACAAAGCTAGCTCGCAGCGCCTCCGGTTACAAGGAGAGTCAAGAAGCATTTGCCGCAGGTGTGTGCACTAGGGGCGGATCTTGCAGAAGATGATTGGAGGAAAGAGATCGTTGATTACTTGAGAGATCCATCCCGAAAAGTCTCTAGGAAGCTCGGTACAAGGCAATTAAGTTCGTTCTTCTGGATGACAATTTATTCTATAAATCATTAGACGGAGTATTGCTACGATGCCTGGGTCCGAAGAAGCCAAGAACATGATGAGCGACGTGCATGATGGGATATGTGGAGCGCACCAATCGGCCTATCGGATGAAATGGGTTATTAGACAAGTTGGATGCTTTTGGCCGACGATATTAGAGGATTGCTTTGAGTATTACAAGGGATGTCAAGACTGCGCCGAGGTTCGGGAATATTCAAAGAGTCCCCCGCATCGCATTGAACCCCATCATCAAACCATGGCCATTCGGGGGCCGGGGTATAGACTTGATTGGCCAAATTAATCCGCCGTCTAGCAAGGGGCATAAGTTCGTGCTTTTGGCTACAGACATTACTTCACCAAATGGGTCGAGGCGATCCCACCGAAGAAAGTGACGTCGAAAAACATGATCGAGTTCGTCAAGGAACACATCATCTATCGATTTGGGATCCCTCAGACGATTACTACTGACCAGGGGGCACAATTCGTGTCATTGGAATTCAGAGATTTTGCCGAAAGCATGGGGATCAAATTGTTTAATTCTTCTCCATATTATGCCCAAGCTAATGGTCAAGCAGAGGCTTCTAATAAGATCATGATCAAGCTGATACGAAGAAGATCGATCGAAGCCAAGGAGATGGCATTCGGTACTCGGCGAAGCGCTTTGGGCTTACCGAATGGCCCCCCACGGAGCTACAAAGACCTCTCCTTACGAGTTGGTTTACGGGCATCATGCAATCCTCGCCTTGGGAAATACAATCGATTCAAGGAGAGTAGTGCCGCAAAACGAGTTGAGCTCCAAGGATTACGGTGGCCTAATGATGGATGAGTTAGAAGATTTGCATATGATCCGTCTCGGGGCCCCGGAGAACATCGAGAAAAACAAGTCATGCAGGTCGCCAAATACTATAACAAGAAAGTAAAGGTAAAACAATTCGCGAAGGCGATCTAGTTTGGAAAGCGCTATTGCCGATTGGAACTAAATACGGTGAATTCGGCAAATGGTCCCCTAACCGGGAGGGGCCTTTTCGTGTGGTCAGATGCGTCCCCGGTAATGCATACATATTGAAAACTTTGCTGGGGGAGAAGAATTTTCCGCTGCAATAAATGGGAGATATCCGAAGAAATATTATCCTAGCATTGAGATCGATCGATGATTACGCGCATCCGGCACAAAGATAGCCGCGCTCAAGAATGAGGCCGCCTTTAGAACAAAATCCATGAACAAGAGAAAATGGTCGCGTGCCTAGATGCATTGCCCTTAGCTCAACACTACATTACAACCGCTTCTTGCGGGGTCATATCTAACAACCCCCGATGGTCAAGTCCCCGAGGAGGTGGGAAGCGAAGGCGTGGCGAAAGAAGCGAAAGTATGATACAATCTTTTCTTTACTTCTTCGGGCCGCTGCCCCCTCTTCGCCTTGTTCCGGGACCACCGTGACGGCAACTTGGAACGCACGAGGATGGCCATGATTGGCGGCCTCTACCAAGCTATCCCGGGCCGTCTTCGGGTTGCCGTACCTCGTCGAGACATCGGGGCGAGAAGAAATCAAGGTCGAGGCAAGAAATCCGGGGGCGGGCACAAAAAAGTCGGGAGCATTTACCCCCTACTAGTGCTTCCCGAGCCATGCGCACGCTCGCGCTCGGCTTGGCAACGGGCGGACATGTCCCCGAGGCCATGCTCCGTGTGCCGGACACGGCGGCGCAGCTGATGGTTAGTCCTCTGCGCTCGGGCGTGGCATCCTCGCGCGGGGGAGGAATCGGAGGAGATGTACTCAGGAACATCTTCGGTCCCGATGACCTCTTCGGGAAGTAAATCAAGACTGAAAAGGGCAGAAGGAAAACATGAAGCGCAAGATCAAGCGGGAGAACAAAGAGCAGATCAAGAAAGAACTCACTTCCGAATCGTACGCTTCCTTGATGAGCCGCTCCCCTGAGGTTGTTTACCCTTGTCCATGGCGTTGGGGTTTTTTCCTCTAGCAGCAGGGGAAGAGACGAGAAATGACGGAGGAGTGTGCGAGTGGATTTGCAGAGCACCCCACGGGCTATTTTATTGACCGAGGAGGCGCATTGGGAGTGATGATTTGGCCAGTACACACTGTTGGAATACCAAGCGGCAGGGTTTTCCACCAGGTGCGAAGGGTTTTCTCTTGAACAGTGTTTACGGATTGCCGAATTGGGATCCTCTGTGGATTTTACGCCAAGGGGCAGTTGTTCTCACGCGTTCGGCTAAAGATGGTTCCCGGGTGCGTTCAAAGGAAAATTTGCAGATGCAAAATGCAAAAGGGAGTCATCGCAGAACAAGTGCAGAATTCAAAAGTTCCTCATATATTGCCGACATTTACACATCCCTAGTACAATCTAGTCAAAGAGCCTATTCAACACAGATTGGGGATGGGTAATTTCGGCAATAGCGTCGCCGTGGCCGTCGAGGCGCTCCAGGATGAGCTCGATCTCGTCGATGTCCTCCGGCGCGCCGCCCTGGAAGCCACGCGGCCTGGTGGAATAGTCGACGTCCGTATGCGTCGCCATCGCAGCCAGGCCCAAGGTGGTGCCCAGGCGGACGCCATGGACGGCCACCTCGTCGATGCGGCGCTCCACCGCGGCCAGGCGCTCCGCCGGCGTGTCGCCGTGGGCATTCACCTTCTCGGCCAATTGCTCTACCAGCGCCTTTAGCTGGTTGAGCTCAGCATCGCGGGCTGCAAAAGACAAACAGAAAGGATTAGCATCAAAGGCCGGGCTGGATCAAGGATCAATCTCAGGGCCATACTGTCGATGGCCTCCAGCAGCTGTTTGCGCTGGTCTTCCCATTCTAGCTCGGCCACGCCTGCTTTCTTGGAGATGTCCTCCAGTTCGCGACGGGACGCCTCTAGCTCCTCCTTGAAGCGGATGGCGTCTGCTTCCCCGTACGGTACTGGGGAGTGGCCATCGGACTCCGAGGAGTCATCTGGGAGGGGCTGATTGGCCGGCGCACGGGGCGGATTCCACTGAATCAGCCTGAAAAGGGAGAGATGAATGTCAAGGCAAAGGAAGATCAAGAACAGAATCACAGAAGAGAGGTTGATGATCGTCACCGCCTGCGCGCATTGGCGCTGCTCCCCTCGGCCTCATCGGAGGCACGGCGGCGGTTGAGGCGGCGCACCATTGTGGTTTGGGATGTGCACTGTTTGCGAGAAGGCTAAAGATTGGCAAAGATTCGAGAGCTAGAAGGCCTGGTGGAGAGCTAGGGGTACCTATGGCAACATTTATAGGCCCGGCAGGATGAATCGTGGCTTCAAGTCGTGGTTGTGGATCGTGGCGCATATCCCAAGAAAATCGGAAGGTGGAAAGGTTTCCTTGACCAGCCCGCCGGCGGGTCGTTTGGAGTTCTAGGCTGAACCGCGTGCGGATTGATTGTTTCGGCTAAAGGAAATCAAAGTGACGTTCGGGAGTTGGTATTTTACTACCGAATGGGTCGTTCAGCATTACATCTAAAAATGCGCAAAAGAAAGGAAATGAATCACAAAGGAAATATTACAAGAACGACCAGTTCAGGTATACATCAATAAGGACATTCAAGCATTCAGGAGTTTTGCGAGTACACGACGAACATTGGATATTATCAAATGGGAATTGTCCAACATCTCCTGGCAGTCCTTTTGAGCACCGGATAAATCAGTGAGTTCCGCATTGCATTGCTCCATCTTGGTGATAGCCGATTTTACTTCCGCTTGGGTCTTTGCTATCAATCCAGGAAGTTCGGCTATTTTCTGTTTGTCAATCTCCATCTCCGCTGACAGGCTTCTTAGTTCGGCTTCTAGAGCAGCCTTCCTAGCAGCTTTCAGATCATAAGAAGCTTGCAGGTTAGCCAATGCATCTTTATGGTCCTCTGCTTGGGATTGTGCCCCGTTCATGGCTTGTTCAGCATCAGTTTTCCTTTTCTCAATGGCCGGACGGGAGCGCAATTTCCTCCAAGCGCGCCTCAAGGGTACATAAAGGGGCTCTAAGTCATAGACGGATGATAGAGAGGCTCTGATGTCTTCAGGGAGTTCTTGACTAATGGATTCAAACATCTCTTCGAAATGATGAAGATCATTGAACTGATCCTGGACATCTTTCTCTAGCCAGCAGCAATTTACGTGAGCTTGGACAACACTTCATTTGGCAAAATGGGATACTCCTTCCATCACCTCGGCGCGTGGATTGCTCTCTGATGGCAGGCTTGGTGATGATGGAACCCGATCCTGATGAACAACATTGCCGAATTAGGGATACTAAACACCGAGGCACCAGAATTAAGTACGGGTGGTTACCTCGTGGCTGGTTTCTTGAGTAGGGGCAATCACAGGTGAAGAAGACGCTCCAAGCAGAGCCGAAACTTCCGAGCTAGGGGGTGCCGATACGGCCATTGGCAGCTCGTGGGTTTCTGGCTGGAGAGGAGTCGGGTCTGCCGCCTCTGGTGGGTTGGTTATCTCTGCTTGACCAATAGGCGATGGCACCCTGGGAGAACTTGTTGGCTCCAGTTGAGCTGGGAGATTCATCTCTGGAGAATTTATTGCTTCTGCAGAAGGTGATGAGGATGAGATCTCCACCGGGATGGGTAACTCAACCCTGGATGGACTCGCTGTTGAACCACCGGAACATCTACAAGCCGTTCTTCCACGGCCTTCTTCTCGCAAGTGTCCAATCGAAAGAGTAAGTGCCGGTGCTCATCCTTGAGAAAGAAGAGTAAAGGTCATACCGATGGATGGGGCATCGGCGAGTACCGGTTCGACGAAGGATGCTTTGGGCTCGGTCCGAAAATGCACAATGATATGATCCATCAAGAACGAGTGACTCGGTAATCAAGAAGGTAAAGGGTTTTACCTCAACAAGCACCTTCTACAGTTCTTCTCCTTTTGGCACTTGGAGGGGCAATCGGGTGCGGACCTTGCCTCCCGTCCGCAAAGCAAGGCTAGAAAGGCCGGGATCCGTGGTAGCATACCCGGCCATTAATTGGAGCAGGGTTGTGGATTTGAACCCCGAGTCTTGAAATTGGGCCTTTAGCGTTGTAAGCAATTGCCCCGGCTCGAGGGGCGAACCGTGTTCTCGTGAACGAGGGAGATAAAGGTCGAACCATGAATAAAGGGGAAGGTCCGATCTAAGGGCTCATTGTATTACCTCGAAGTTGGCGGGAAGTCGGTACCAACTCGCACAAAATACATGAACAGCTCACCGAAGATATGGTCATGAAATTCTTGCCACCAGGGAGTTGAAGGTAGGGTGAGCTATGGTTGTGGGCACAAAAGGACATGTGTAGACCGTGGGACCGCACACATAGTTGAAAACTCGCCGCCCGCATCGCTTCTTTGATTTCCTCCCCGGGTTTGAGGAATTCATGCGGGAACAATCTTGGGGGCATCCGGCCGCATCCAAGTTGTCCGGCCGTTACATTAGGCCGGTAATACTCATAAGTGCTAACATTCGCCTCCCTCCATTGAACTCGGCCGTAATATGCATGGGCGGATTATGATATTAAAGATCTCCAAGAATCCCCTATCTTGATGGCCGGGCTCGAAGGAGAATTCGACGAGGGAAGGTCAAAGTGTCATTGCCTAGATAAGGAAGCCACAGAGGATTGGAGAAACCTTTGAAGAACAACTCGAAGAGCCGGGCCGATGTCTCGTCGGATAAGAACAATTGAAGCCGCTTCTCCATAGTTTTGGCATCCTCTCGGAAGCTTGAGGCTCTCCTTCGGGGTGATTGGACAAAGGGAAGAACCCGGAGTTTAAATCGACGCCGACAATCCGATGCATGTGGAGCTGCGCAGCCACATTTGAACAAACCACCAAGGGCCATTGACGCATGTTATCCTCCTGGCCGGTGTACATTTGGGTAACCGTCCGATGAAGCATATGATATACACCGCCCAAAAAGAATTTTCCCGGAGGGAGGCGATTGCCACTAGCCGGATGAATCGCCATTGCGATATGATTCAAAGTGGGCTCGTTGGCCTTACCACGAAGACGAATCCGCAAAGCCACATGTTCGAAAAGGCTCGTATTCAACATCGCCCGGGGGTTGTCTCTCATGTGCTTCAAGATATAATGCTTGTAGCCATTCCCCGGCTTTACCCCCGTCCGGCGTGAAGAATTTTTGAAATTCCAAGGCCGAACGGATCCCGCAACGTCGAGGCCGGTGATCATATATACATCGGCCAAAGTGGGAGACATTGGGCCATGCCCAAAAAGGAAGGCGTTGACGCCATTTGACCGAAGTGGCATGCGGCTATCAGAAGGTCTTCATTCTTGGGGGTCTCAGCCACGGATAACTCCAGGCATTGAGCGATGCGGAGAGCATCCGGGTTGGTTAATCCACTTTTATCCGCAAGGATCCTCCGGTACCAAGTCTTCCAACCCGCAATTGGAGGTAAGGGCCGCTTCTTGAACGCATCTTGCCACTGAGGAGGTGGAGACAAAGCTGCCTTGAAGGGGATTCTCTGAGATTCAGCGGCAATGAGATCTAGAGGATCAGGATTCCCCACAGGACCAAGGTAATAAGACTGCGAATTGGCCTCGATAGGAATCAAAAGAGCAGTGGAAGATTCCTGGAAGAAAGCGGAAAAGGAAAATCTCAGGTAAAATTGAAAACCTAATGCCGAACAAGGTTTGCGGGGGATGAATTTACCTGAGCAGCTTGGTTCTGAGTTGCCATTGGAGGTTCGAGCTCGGAACGAAGGGGATCTAGGGTTGGATCTGAACGAAGATTCCGGCGGATTGCGAAGAGCAAAGGTTGACAGATTCAACTCAAGGATTTGTGGTCGGAGTCAATTGTGGAACAAAATTACTTTTATCCCACAATTGAAGGGGCATGTGTTAACACCAAAATTTGGTAAGGAGTCTGACTTGTGGGTCCGGTTCGAAAAAGAGTCCGTCTGGTGGAAGGAAGGATATTTCTAGAGATTTTCGGCAAAGAGATCCGCGGTCGGCTATCCGCTCCCGGTTCGGCAAAGGAACGAGAGAGCCGATTTCGCGGGATTGGACGGTGACGTGGCTCAAATCAAAGGAGACGAATGGAGGGACGAGGCAATCGAGTTTAGTTAGGCAATGAATCCATTCGCAGTTGTAATCAGCAGGGTATAAATACGATCCCTGGATGTATGTAAAAAACACAATCATTCCTCAATACACACCGGCCTTACGCCAAACCCTAGAGTCCTTGTCGTGTCGTCGAGTTCTTCGAGAGGGCCAATCGATCCGTCGACCTCCGTGAGTACCGCAACCTTGTATCATGTCTAGTATCATGCGGTGGATTTAGATCCGATGCAAGTAGTCTTGTTACCATGCTTCGTGTCATGCGGTAGATTCAAGCTTGGTTCAAGAGGGTTTCTTGTTAGATCATGAGCCATGCGGTAGGCTAAGATCTGGTTCGAAGCTAGTTATCGGCTCTATTGGATTTTGGCAAGATCCAATAGATTCATTAAGTTATCCCGTGTTATCTTGAGTTTTACTTTATGTTTTAATTCATGTAACACACCCTTGCCCAATCTAGATGGGTTCGGATCGGCTATGTTTCTTTTGAGATCCTTGTACGAGCGGGTTTCGTGTTTTGATGCGTGGATCTTGAGCTCTCCGATAGCCGAAACCGGATCGATCTAGGTTGTTACGTGTTGCGGGTTCAAGCTTGCTTTGTTCGTATAAATCTTGAAAGAACCGGGTATCATGCGGTAGATGCAGGTTTTTGGGTTGCTTTGGAGCTAGTCATCCGGTGGATTAGATTTCCAATTCAGTCTGATAGATTTATTCACGTGGTAATGTTTTGTTCCTTCTTCATGGACCACTGAATCGGTACGTTCGGCCGTATTCGGTTATGTTTTCACGAGTAGATCACGTGCATTATTTATGTTTTAAATGACGTATGCTTTTAGCTTTCCATATTTAGATCGTATCATGCGGTGGATAGATCTATTTGTGGGAAGTGGTATGTTTTTCATGCAAGTCGTATCATGCGGTGGATAGATTTGTTTGACATCATACCCGACGGATCTTAAAGTAACTAGACATGCGGTAGACTAGTGCTTTGAATCTATGCGTGCTCATTTAATACATGATCATGTCTGTGCTTTACTTTATTTGCTTAGTGTTATTTTTCATGAAGATCGGCCATAACTTTGCATATACATCTATGTTTATCCAAAGATCGATCGTTGTCATGTTTACGTCATCCATTCGGCAATGTTCTTTTTCCCCTTTGCGGTTACCCGAATGGTCGTGGTTCTTTGACAGATAGCTTTACATAGCTATGTGTCACCTTGCTTGGCTTTTTAGCCGTAAATATGGAACCGTTCGGTACCACCCGGCAAGTTCCAAGCTTTGGTATTTAACTGTTTTATCTTTTGTTAATTTTCAGGAAAAATTGACTGGCACGTCATTTGCTCTCTCGCGCGTGTGAAGCCGGCTTTCCGCTTCTTGTGTGATTGGCGCTGAGTGCACTTTCTGCGTCAACACCCCTCCCAGGATAGATCCGTCGACTTCCTGCAGAGTACACAAGCCGGTCGTCAGTCAGGCACAACTACCACTTCAAGTACTACTCGGGAAGATTCAACACTTACAAGTTCGACCGGATCACCGTCACGGTCGGGGCGCCGAGGATGCTGGCGATGTCCACCAGTCCAGCCTCGGCGGGCGCCTCCTCTTGCGCCTCTGCGGCCGCTGCCCCTTCTGCAGTAACAGCAGCCGGTGCAGCGCTCTCCTGCGCTTCTGCGGCCACCACTTCTTCTGCAGCAGCAGCAGCGGGCTCCGTGCTCCCCTGAGGAGCAGGGGGCTGGCGCTCCATCTGCGCCAAGAGCTCTTCAATAGTGGGGGCTGGGCTACGATTCCCAGTGGCTTCCCCCACCGTGTCCCACTCGCCTTCGTCGCCCTGATCAACGGGCTCCGTAGGCGGCAACTCCTGCAACCAAGGAAACTTCTTCATCAACAAGTGAACTCGAGACACTAGTACTCGACTACACTACTCAAGATGGCTTACCTCTGGGGACGTGGTCTCAGTGACCTTCAACTTCTTCGACACACGCTTGCGGGACGCATTGCGCGGCTTCCGCGGAGGCGCGGCCAGGCTAGCCTCTAGGCTAGTCGGTGGATCCCGAACAAGAGGGACGTGAGGCAAGCCAGGACGGCTGAACCTCGACCGCAGTTGGAAGCGGTCCTGCAGCGTCTCCTCGTCGTCGTCCTCGTCGGACGTATCCTCCACGACAATGGTGTCGTCTCCTTCGCCGACCTCACGCCGCTCCTTGGCCTTGGTCTTCCCCTCCTCTGGGATCTCGACTTCCTGAGGGGGCGGCGGCGGCTCGGAGACAAACTTCTTCAAGTCGTCCTGCAAGACACAACCCATCAGTACGGCTACTCACACGGTATGGCTACTTGATACTGGGTACGGCTACTTACCTCCTTTTGCGGGCGCGAGGCGGAGTACTCCGGTACGGGGCACGTCGTGTACGGCGGCATGTCCTTGAAGATTCGCGCCAGCCTATCGACAATGTCGTCGTCGTCGACTTCGTCTCCAGGCATCTGCAACGTGTCGTCGTTGCCGATGTACTCGAACCCCAGGGTGTCGCGAGCCATCAGTGGCTGCACCATGCGCTTCATGAAGCTGAAGGCCACGTGCTCGGCCCTCAGCCCGGCTTCCCTCAGCGCCTTGATCCGCGCCAACAACTCGGGGAGCTGGATCCCCTCCTGCATCGTCGGCTCCGTATTCCACCACGGGCGATGCTTGGGTTGTCGGTGTTTTGGACCGGCAACCTACTACGGGGAGTACCCTAAGTAGATGAATGTGACTCGCCGAGATCGGTAACTCAAAGGAAGAGACACGTGGCACACAATTTAGACGAGGTTCGGGCCGCGAGGTGCGTAATACCCTACGTCCCGTATGCCGCGTAGCTCGGATTGATAGGGCACGGTTACGGGATGGTGCAACGGTGCGCCGTGAGTTGAGATTGGATGAGGTGATCCCGAGATCGGTCCCCGCCTCGCCTTATATAGTCCGGGAGGCGGGGTTACAAGTCGAGTAGGGAAGGAGTACTAGTCGAGTACGTCTTGGAGACCTCTATACGGTGCGGAACGTGTACGAGTCCTAACCGAGTACTACTCTGTGTTGTCCTTGTGCTCCACGCCTTCGGGTGCCGTGTAGCGCAAGCCGGTAGTCCCGTGGGCCCACCGAGTAGTCGGTCCCGGTACCCACCGAGGTAGTGGGCCCGGGGAGGTCCATACGACAAGCCCCCGAGTACTTTGTAGTCGAGAAGGATAGCTTCCGGTAGTCTTGACGGCCTTAACGAGTAGTCCTCAAGCGTCCCCCGAGCGCTACAAGCCAAAAGTCCTCAAGAGTAGTCGAAGCATCCCGAGGCCGGAATGTACTCCGGTCGATGTTTGAGCAATCTTGAAGTCTTCTCGAGTAGTCCCAAGCGTCCTTGAAATCTGCCTTCGAAGGCCTTCAAAAAATGCCTCGCCTTATCTTGAAGCCGAAGCCGCCATGGAGACACGGTTTGCGAACCGCAATCCACGTGGAGTAGCCCCCGGAGCCTCGAGCCGCGGGCTCTGGCTGAGGATCCATCCGCGGTCTTGACAAGAAAATCCCGAAAAATCCGGAGAAAAAACCGAAGGACACGTGGCACGGAGCCCCCGAGCCTTGAGTCGAGTACTTCCTCTCGAATTGAAGGGTCTTCTTGGAGAATGTGTCCTGAGATGCTCTTGAGACTAGCCGCGTCCCAGGTAGTCTAGTAGAAGTAGCCGAGCCCCCGAGGTGAGGCGCGTCGACTAGTAGAATACGAAGAGTCACACGCCGGCGCCGAGTCGGCCCGCGCGTGAACTTATCCGGCCGCCCGTTGCGGGGGCGATTTGACTTATAAATACAAGCCGAAACTCTTAGGGTTTTTCACCCAAGTGAGCCGCGAGTCATTTGCCACTTGAATCTTGAAGTAGATCCACCCCGGCGAGCGCCGCCGCCGTAGTAGATCCGAACGCATCGCCACCCGAGAACCTAGGCTAGCCCCCGAGCGAATGCGAGTGAAGACTCCTTGTACTTGGAGAATGAAACCGTCACCGTCGAAGACGTCGAAGGCCGGCGGGAAAAAGAGGAGCCATGCGGAGACCGCCGCGGCCGGCACCGGAGCGGCGCCCACATCTCCACCGCGCGCCGACCCAAGCCGCGAGTGGAAAAAGTCGAAGGTCAAGACGGAGGACTGCCGACCCCGTTGAACGGCGGGTTCATCGGGGAGAAGGAGATCGACATGTGGAGATCCGCCGCGAGAGATCCTTATCCAATGGAGAAGGCCGAAGACGAGATCCCGATGTTCTCGCGCTTCGTGGAGCGCGGTCTTGCGCTACCGGCAAGCAACTTCTTCAAGGGGTCGCTCGTGTACTATGGCATCGAGTACCTCAACCCGAACCCCAATGGCATCTTCCATACTTCGTCTTCGTCCACTTCGCGAAGCCTTCCCGGGAATCAAGCCGCACCGGATTCTCTTCGGAAGTTTTTCCGAGTGAAGCCGCGACCCGGCGCCTCCAACCCCGGAGTAGTCGAGGGGCGGGATCCGGCTAAGGGAGGATGCCGCGGAGCGATGCACTGGCGTACAAGCTCGTGGACTCCAACACCGACTGGAAGACGAGGTGGTTCTACATCACGAACCACCATCTCGAGCCGCCGAAGCCAAGCGGACGGCGGCCCGGGCATCAAGAGTGGTGGAACACGGAGCCCACCATGCGGAGGGGATCCGGCTCCCGGATTTGCTAGCGCGCATCAAGACTCTGCGGGATGCGGGACTGAGGGCCGAACACGTGGCCTTCAGTTTCATGAAGCGCCGGATCCGGCCGCCGATGGCGCGGGATACGATGGGCTTCGAGTACACCGGCGACGACGACACGTCGCGGATGCCGGGGGCGGGCCGGACGACAACGATATCATCGAGAGGTTGTCGAGAATCTTCAAGGACATGCCGAGTACACGGCGTGCCTCGTCGAGGAGTACTCCGCCGCGCGCCCGCCCAACGAGGTAAGTAGCCGTACCCCCCACATCGAGTAGTAGGCACTTGTAGCGAGTTGCCGACGCCTTGTGTCTTTTGCGCGGAGGCTTCGTGAGGCGCCAAGCCGGCCGGCCGCCTACGTCAAGCACATGGCCGGAGTCGATCCCGAAGCGGTGCTAGCCTTCATGAAGTCGTACTTCCCGAAGGCTCCGGTGGAGGTGGTCGCCGCGGGGGTAGCCGCCAACCGCTCGGATGAGCGCAAGCGCGCGAGCTGTTGGAGCGAGATGGCTCCCATCGCGGAGCGAGGTAGCCGAAAAGTTGAACCTCCGGTAGCTCGCATAGGTAGCTTAGTAGCCATAATTGTACAGAAACGAGTTGTAATGAACTTTTCATCTATCAATGAAATGAAGTTGTTCCGGCAATGAGTACTCGTAACCGCGATCTCGGAGTGCGGAGCGCCCATCGTGGAGTAGGTGCGAGTAGCGATACTCGACTTAGTGATCCCGTAGCGGGGAGTAGACGAGAAAGAAGTTGATAAACAATCAAGCTTTATTACGAAGAAGTACACCCAGGGTGGCCGGGGCCGTAGTTACAAGTAGTCGCCCGGACCGGAGGCCGCTTACGGCCGAGTGGTCTTTGGAGCGGGTAGCCGCTTGCGCCGAGTGATCCGTAGGTAGCCGTGTAGGCCGGATCGCGCATCCGTAGGTAGCCGTGCGGGGCGGATCTTGGAGTGTGGTCTCTTGGTAGACCGCTGCTAGAGTCCTTGATGCTCGTTGCAGCCCAGGGTCCGTAGGTAGCCGCACGGGGCCGGACTCGGAGGAGAGTAGTCCGGAGACTTGAAGCCGGGACCGGAGGGTCGCTTGCGGCAAGGGGGTGTTGGTGTAGTCGCGTGGACTTGAACCCCGGAGTAGTCGTTTAGACTAGGCGTAGAATCGACGAGTTGGTCGACGTTCCACGAGTTGTTGACTTCTTCGCCTTCAAGTGTTTGGAGGCGGTAGGAGCTCGGCCCGGTCACCTTAGCCACGGTGAAGGGGCCTTCCCGAGTGGGGAGCGAGCTTGTGGAGTCCTTCCGTGTTCTGGATGCGACGGAGGACAAGATCTCCAACGTTAAAGGAGCGTTCCTTGACGTTGCGATCGTGGTAGCGTCGGATACCCTCCAGGTACCTTGCTGATTGGACGAGGGCGGCACAGCGAGCTTCTTCGAGGCTGTCGATATCAACTCGTCTGCTGTCTTCTGAGACGCCTTCGTCGTAGTGCTCCACCGCCGGCGAGTTCCATATGACATCGGCGGGGAGGATGGCTTCGGAGCCGTAGACCGGAAGTAGGGGGGATTGCCCCGTTGGCTTGGACGGTTGAGTCCGCGGCCCCCGCAGTGCGTTGGGTAGTTCCTTGATCCACTTGCCCCCTTTTGAGTTAGCGGCGTCGTGTAGCCGCTTCTTGAGGGCGTCGAGCACCATACCATTGGCGCGCTCGACTTGTCCGTTGGCCCGTGGATGGGCGGCGGAGACGTATCGACGTCGATTCCGCCGTTCTCGCGGTACTCCCGGAACCGGTGGTTGTTGAAGTTGGACCCCGTGTCCGTGATGATGCGGTGGGGTAGCCCGTAGCGGTGTACGAGTTCATCCGGGAAGTCGAGTACTCGTCGACCTTGGGGCATGTGACCGGCTTGACCTCGATCCACTTGGTGAACTTGTCGATAGCCACCGGTACCCCGTTGAATCCTCCCCGGCGCGGTTGGCGGTGGCCCAATCATGTCGAGCCCCCGACGGGCAAAGGGCCGGGTTGGCGGTATGGTGACTAGCTTGTAGGCCGGGACGTGTTGCTTGCTTGGCGAAGAACCGACATCCTTGGCACCTTCGACGAGTTCTTCGGCATCGCCCGTGGCGCGTGGGCCGGTAGAAAGCTCGCCGGAAGTCCTTGCCGACCGGCGTGCGTGAGGACGCGTGGTTGCCGCACGCCCTTGTGGATCTCCTCCAAGATGTCCTTGCCTTCATCGCGAGGGACGCACTTCATGAGTACTCGGAAGATGCGCCTCGCTTGTAAAGCTTGTCGCCAACGAGGACGTAAGACTTGGCGCGGCGGATGAGTTGTTCGGCCGCGTTTTTGTCGGAGGGGGACCTTCGCTCGCTGAGGTAGTCGATGAAGGGTTGCCTCCAGTCCACGTCGATCATCATGACCTCCTGTCCAGCTGGGTGGTTAGCTAGGACAGTGGTCGGTGGCGCCGGCTCCGGGATGGATGGCGCGTGAAGCTCGTGGACGAAGACGCCCGCGGGTACTTGGGCGCGGGTAGATCCGAGCTTCGAGAGGACGTCCGCTGCAACGTTGTTGTCGCGGACGATGTGATGGAACTCGAGACCATAGAATTTGTTCTCGAGCTTGCGTACTTCTAGGCAGTAGGCGTCCATGTTCTCCTTGTTGCGGTCCCAGGACTTGTTGACTTGGTTGATGACCACCTGCGGAGTCGCCGTAGACTAGTAGCCGCTTGATGCCAAGTGAAGCCGCGAGGCGGAGCCCGTGTAGGAGAGCTTCGTACTCGGCTTCATTGTTCGAGACCTTCCGGAAGATCCGCGGACGTACTTGAGTTGTTCGCCCGTTGGTGAGATCGGGAGTACCCTCGCGCTCGCGCCCTCGAGGTTGAGTGAGCCGTCAAAGTACATCACCCAATGCTGCGGTCGCACGGTGGGAGTAGGTAACCGGTTCTCCCGCCACTCGCCATAAAGTCGACTAGAGCTTGCGACTTGATGGCCGTGCGTGGCTTGAAGTCAATGGTGAGGGCGTCGAGCTCGACGGCCCACTTGGAGATCCTTCGGTGGCGTCCGGGTTCCTCGGGATGTCACCGAGCGGGTAGTCGGTGACGACGGAAACCGAGTACTCCCGGAAGTAGTGTCGTAGCTTCCGCGAGGTGATGAGTAGAGCGTATAGAAGCTTCGCACGGGCCGATAGCGAGCCTTGGACTACGATAGAACCTCGGCCGACGAAGTAGACCGGCGCCGGGCCGGTAGGCGTGGCCGTCTTCTCCGCCGCTCGACGACGATGGCGATGCGACCACGTGAGTAGTCGCAGCTAGGTAGAGCGACGGCCGCTCACCCTTGTAGGGAGCCGTGAGGACCGGCGGCTTCGACGGGAAGTCCTTGAGGCGGGCAAGGGCTTGGTCCGCCTCTGCGGTCCACACGAACTTCTCGTGATGCTTGAGAAGTTTGAAGAAGGGGAGACCCCGTTCTCCTAGCTTCGAGATGAATGCGTTCAACGCCGCCATGCACCCCGTCGGCTTACGGACGTCTTTGATGCTCGTGGGAGCTTTCATGCCGGTGATGGCGGAGATCTTCTCGGGGTTGGCTTCGATGCCGCGCCGGGGCGATGATGAAGCCGAGTAGTTTACCCGAAGGTACGCCGAAGACGCACTTGTTCGGGTTGAGCTTCCGGCGGTACTCGCGTAGTGATGCGAAGGTACGTTCAAGGTCGTCGATGAGGGTACTAGAGTCCCCGGTTTTGACAACCACGTCATCCACGTAGGCCTCGACGTTCTTGTTGAGTTGCCGCTTGAAGCGAGCTGGATGGCCCGTTGATAGGTGGCGCCGGCGTTCTTCGGCCCGAATGACATGGTCGTGTAGCGATGCGCGCCAAACGGGGTAATGAACGCGGTCTTCTCTCGGTCCTCTTCCTTGATTGCGATCCGGTGGTACCGGAGTAGCGGTCGAGGAAGCGAGAGCGAGGTCGCGGCCCGCCGTGGAGTCGATGACTTGATCAATCCGCGGCAACCCGAAGGGGTCCTTGGGGCGGTGCTTGTTGAGGTCGGTGTAGTCGACACACATCCTCCACTCGTTCGAGTTCTTCTTGCGGACGAGGATGGGGTTGGCGAGCCACTCGGGATGGAAGACTTCTCCCCGATGAAGCCGCGGCGAGTAGCTTGGCGAGCTCCTTCTTGATGGCGTCCCGTCCGTCGTCGGCAAAGCGTCGGAGGTGTTGTCGCTTGGGGGGTGGCCTTTGGGTCGACGTTGAGCGGTGCTCGATCGGCTCCCCGGGCACTCCCGGCATGTCCGTCGGCTTCCACGCGAAGATGTCGCGGTTAGCCCGAAGGAAGCCGATGAGCGCGTCTTCCTATTTGGGGTCGAGGCCGGCCCCGATGGTGGTGGTCTTGGTGGGGTCGCTCGTTCCGAGGTCGGCCGACTTGACGAGTACCTCCTCGGGTGGCCGAGGCTTGTTGGCGGCCGTCGGACTTCTGCGGGATGTCGAGTTCGCTCGTGGCAAGCTTCTTCGACGCGGCGTAGACCTCCATCATTGGGGTGGGTACTTGATTTGTTGAGGCGATCGCCACGGCTCACGTATCGCGGTCGTGAGAGATCTTCAAGTCCCCCTGGAGGGAGAGTACGCGGCCGGACTTGGCATCTTAAGTACCAAGTAGGTGTAGTGGGGCACCGCCATGAACTTGGCGATGGCCGGCTGCCGAGGATGGCATGGTAGGAAGTCTCGAAATCCGCAACCTCGAACTTGATGTACTCGGTGCGGTAGTTATCCCGAGACGCCCCGAAGGTAGCGGCGGTACCACCGAGCCTAGTGGGACGGCCGCATTGCTGGGACGATGCCGTAGAACGGCATCTTGCTCTTGTCGAGCATGGGGGTGACGTCGAGGTTCATCTTCTTCAAGGTCTTGGTGAAAAGGACGTTGAGCCCGCTTCCACCGTCGATGAGCACCTTGTTGAGCTTGGAACCCGCCCTTTGTTGGTTTCAGGACGAGAGGGAAACGTCCTGGCTCGGAGAAGCTGGTCCATTGGTCCGCGCGGGGAAGGTGATGGGTGTCTCTGACCACCTGAGAGGGGTCATAACCGCTGGTTCAATGGACATTACTTCACGGCGAGTAGCTTTCTGCTCCCGCCTGCTGGGTACGGTCCTTCTTCTTGCTCTTTTGATTGTGAGGGTGCGGTGGCTCGGCGTATCCTTGAGTGCATGCCCGAGCCGGTAGCACCGGCTCGGTAGTGTGGTTGCCGTTCGGGTGCCACGGGCACTTCTCCTTCGGCGGGTCTTTGAACCCGCCGGAATTCTTCTTCGAGTTCCCTTTCGGAGGGCGCCGGATAGCCGCGACGGTATTGTCCGGCTTGCGCTTGCGGTTGGAACCCGAGAAGTTGTTGTTGTTGTTGTTGTTGTTGTTGCGGCCGCCTTGGTTTGGATTGCTTGCCCGCCGCCGCCGCCACGGTTCTCGCTTGGACTTGCCGCGGATGGCGTCGTACTTGGCGTTGGCCTTGTCCTCTTCATCCGCCCGGGACGTGATCATGTCCTTGAGGTGGGGAATGGACCGGGGGCGACGACGACCGAAGTCTTCGAAGGTGCGGCGATGGTAGAGCCCGTCCCGGAAGAGGTCGATGACCTCCTTGTCGGTGACGTCCACGACGGTAGCGCGCTTGTCGAAAAAGCGGCGCATGTACTTGCGGAGGGTCTCGCCTTGTTCTCGCTTAATCATGGCAAGGTCCATGCGAGTACCGGAACGGCCCATGGCGCCCGCGAAGTTGCTTGTGAATTGCTCCTTCGGTGGTCCCACTTGTCGATTGAGTGCTTGTCCGGCGACTCGAGCCACGTGAGTGGGGCTTGGTCCGGGCGAAGGGGAAGTAGAGGCACTTGGTGTCGGCGTTGCCGCCCGGCGTTCTCGATGGAGAGAGCGTAGCATCGGAGCCACTTGGATGGGATCTCGCTTCGTGTCATATTTGGTGATCCCCAAAGGCTTGAACTTGTCGGGGAGGAGCGAGGTTACGAAGCCGTGGTGAGAAGGCGTGGAAGCCGTCGCCTTCGGCGGCGGTGGTCGACTTCTTCGCCGCAACTCCTCGATCCTTTGGCGAGCATCGTACCCGCCATGAGAGGCACGGAGGCGTGGCTATGCGCGTGGCCGCGGCCGCCGCGGGCGCCGCCGCCTCCGGCTTTCTTGTTGGCCCCGTGGTTGGAGCTCCCGCCGTCGGCCGCCGCCGCCGTCGGGGTCGTTGCCGCCGCCACCGGCCGGAGCACGGTGGGGGACGACTTCCTTGTTGCCTTGATCTTGTCGTGAAGGTCCGCCGGCGGTGGAGCGTCGACGGTTTGGGTCGGGCGGGATGTCGCCCCGAGTACGGTTAGGGCCGGGGTCGGCCTTGCGACTAGTAGCTTCGTTGTCGCGAGGCTTAGGCCGGGGGAGGTTGGGCCGACTCTCTTGTCGACCCGCATGAAGTAGGCTTCTTCAGCGAGCTTGGCGATGACCTCCCCAGCGCGTATGCCCTGAGCCTGGCGTGCGATCGTTGTGATCGACATGAGGCATTGCTCAGGAGTGGTGTGGACTCTGCTCTCGACCGCTTCGAGAGCTTCCGCAAGGTTGCGGATGGGAAGGTTGTCTCTGAGCCACCGGCGTCGTTCGTTGCGCTTCTGTTACGTTCGCGCCGGGCGTCCCTGTTGGCGTCGGTCTCGTCCGCAGGGGCATCAGCAGACAGCTCGTATGCGGAGATGTCCTCCAAGTACTTGTACGCGGCCGTGCACGAGGGTCCGGGGTGTCGCCGGCAGCCATGAAGACTTGGCGATCGGGGGTACCCAAGCTTGACTCAGAAGGTGCCACCTCAGTTGGTGTGTTTGAGTCAGCTTGGGCCAGTGGTGTTCCCTCCTGGAACGGTAGCGAGTCGATGTAGGCGACGTAGCGTGAGTCCTCCTTTGTCAGTTCAGCAGGCTTGAGGTCTGGCCAGTAGACATATCTTCCGACCGACGTCGATCTTATAACCAGCCCAGAGGCTGGCCCTGACAAGGGAAGCTCAGTGGAGTCATCTTCGGACTCGGGCTCCTCGGGGTCCGACCCGAAGTCGAATTCGTAATCCGGGTTCGAGTAGAACTCGGAGAGAGGGGCCGGAGTCCGAGACGGGGTCGGGGACGGCGTCGGAGTCCGAGTTGTACTCGGTTGCGGGCTCCTTGCCGGCCCGGCGTGGTGCATGAGCCTCCGTGCGGGCCCGGCCGGGGACGCGGGGGGCCACGCGCGGAGCGCTAGCATGGTGAAGGGACCGCTGCGATGGCCGAGCGGCCCGGCTCGCAAGCGATGGCCCATGGCGACGTCGGGTTCGAGTTGGAGACGGACTCGAGCTCGAAGTCGGCGTGGATGTTGGAAAGCAAAATTTCGCCGAACTTGCGGCGAGCTTGCCCCTGTGACAACTTCGGGAAGCGTCACAAGGCACGTCCTCGAGTCGGGTTGCATGATCGGGCGGCGGCGGGAAGGAGCCCGCGCCATCGGCGGTGCGGACCACGGCGCCGAAGACGAAGGTGTCACCGCGGTTGAAGGCGACGGTTGGCTTGATGTGAACGGAAGCCGTCGAGTTCGCCATGTGATCTCGAGCGAGAGCCCCTACCCGGCGCGCCGGTGTCGGTGTTTTGGACCGGCAACCTACTACGGGGAGTACCCGAAGTAGATGAATGTGACTCGCCGAGATCGGTAACTCGAAGGAAGAGACACGTGGCACACAATTTAGACAGGTTCGGGCCGCGAGGTGCGTAATACCCTACGTCTCGTATGCCTTGCGTAGCTCGGATTGATAGGGCACGGTTACAGGATGGTGCAACGGTGCGCCGTGAGTTGAGATTGGATGAGGTGATCCTGAGATCGGTCCCTGCCTCGCCTTATATAGTCCGGGAGGAGGCGGGGTTACAAGTCGAGTAGGGAAGGAGTACCAGTCGAGTACGTCTAGGAGACCTCTATACAGTGCGGAACGTGTACAGAGTCCTAACCGAGTAATACTCCTATGTTGTCCTTGTGCTCCACGCCTTCAGGTGCCGTGTAGCGCAAGCCGGGTAGTCCCAGGGGCCCACCGAGTAGTCGGTCCTGGTACCCACCGATGTAGTGGGCCCAGGGAGGTCCATACGACATGGGTTGCTTTCCGCTCGGCTTCGGCAACCCCGGATGGTGGTTCGTGATGTAGAACCATTTGGCCTTCCAGTCTTTGTTGGAGTCGATGAGCTTGTACGAGAGGTACTGCTCGGCGGCGTCTGGATCCCCGCTCCTCCGACTACCCGCGGGTTGCTGGCGCTTGGTTGCGGCTTCACCCGGAAGAATTTCCGGAACAAGATCCAATGGGGCTTGATCCCCAGAAAAGCTTCGCAGAAATGTACGAAGACGGCGGTGTGAAATATACCATTGGGGTTGAGGTTGAGGTACTCGATGTTGTAGTACCCCATGAGCCCCTTGAAGAAGTTTCTCGCCGGGAGCGAGAGCCCACGCTCCACGAATCGCGCGAACATCGGGATCTCGTCTTCACTCTTCTCCATCGGGTACGGATCCCCGGCGGCGGCCCTCCACATGTCCACCTCCTTCTCCCGGATGAATCCGTTGTTAAGGAGGGATAGCAGGTCTTCGGTCTTCGCCTTCGACTTCTTCCATTCACGGTTCGGATCTGGCCGCGGTGGAGACATCGGCGGTGATGTCCCTGTGGCAGATCCAGCGGCTTCATCGCGGCTCCTCTTCTTCCCGCCGGCGGCCTTCGCAGTCTTGGACGGAGATGGCTTCATCCTCCAAGTGCACGGGGTCTTCACGCGCATTCGCTCGGGGGCTACCGCGGTGGCTCTCTCTGGCGGCGCGCTCGGATCTACACTTCACTCAGCGTAGGCGGCGCGCACTGGTGGTGATTTCTGGCCAAGATGTGTTTGGAATGACTACAGCTGCGTGGGGTGAAAAACCCTAAGGGCTTTGGCTTCTATTTATAAGTCAACGCGGCCCCCCAACGGCCGGATGGACAAGTTTGCGCTCGGCTGACTCAGCGGCCACGCGTGACTCTTCGTATTCCACTAGTCGACTCGCCTCACCTCGGGGGCTCGGCTACCTCTACGCGACTACCTAGGAAGCGACAAGACTCAGCAGCATCTCAGGACACATTCTACAAGATGACCCTTCAATTCGAGAGGAAGTTCTCAACTCAAGGCTGGGCTCCGTGCCACGTGTCCTTCGGTTTTTTCTCCGGATGTTTCGGGATATTCTTGCCAAAACTTCAGATGGACCCTCAGCCAGAGTCTGCAACTCAACCTAAGGCTCGGGGGCTACTCCATATGGAGTGCGATTTTGCAATCGCACTTCCATATCAGCTTCGGCTTCAAGACAACACGGGCATTGTTGAAGACCTTCGAGGGCAGCACTTGAGGACGCTTGGGACTACTCGAGAAGACTTCAAGATTGCTCAAACATCAGCTGGAGTACATTCCAGCCTCGGGATGCTTCAACTACTCTTGAGGACTTTTGACTTGTAGTACTCGGGGACGCTTGAGGACTACTCGTTAAGGCCGTCAAGACTACCTGAAGCTATCCTTCTCGACTACAAAGTACTCGGGGGCTTGTCGTATGGACCTCCCTGGGCCCCCTACCTCGGTGGGTACCAGGACCGACTACTCGGTGGGCCCCTAGGACTACCCGACTTGCGCTGCACGGTACCTGATGGCATGAAGCACAAGGACTACAGAGGAGAAGTACTCGGTTAGGAAGCTGTACATGTCCCCCACTGTATGGAAGACTCCCAGACGTACTCGACTAGTACTCTCTCCCTACTTCGACTTGTAACACTGCCTCCCGGACTATATAAGGCGAGGTAGGGACCCTTCTCTCATCATCTCATCTCACGGCGTACAATTGCACCATCTTGTAATCGTACCCAATCAATCCAGAGCTACGCAGCATACAGGACGTAGGGTATTACGCACCTCGCGGCCCGACCCTGTCTAAATTGTGTGCCACATGTTTCTTCCTTCAAGTTACCGATCTCGGCGAGGCCACATTCATCTACTTCGGGTACTCCCCTTAGTAGGTTGCCGGTCTAAAACACCGACAACCGCACCTTTGAAGACTTCAGTCGCCGCCGCCGAGTTCCATTACCAAGCTCAAAGACATGATTACTTCATGGGCCCATGAAGAAGACAAGGCGAACGCCAAGTACGACGCCATTCGCGGCAAGAGAAGGCAAAACACGGACGGCAGCAACAACAACAACCGGGATCAAGGTGGTCGCAACAACAACTACTCGGGTCCTAATCGCAAGCGCAAGCCAGACAACACAGTCGCGGCTATCCAGCACCCTGCAAAAGACAACTCAAAGAAGACCTCCGGCGGCTTCAAAGACTTGCCGAAAGAGAAGAGCCCATGGCACCTGGAGGGCAACCACACTACCGAACAGTGCTACCAACTTCGGCGAGCACTCAAAGACACTCCGGAACCACGGCATCCTCACGACAAGAAAGGCAAGAAAAAAGCCGACGAAGGCAATGACGACTTCCAAGAACCTGACAAGACGGTGAACGTCCTCTTCGGCGGACTACCCACCAAACGGTCTCAGAAGGCCACCTGACGAGAAGTCTTAAACATTGAACCAGCGGTTCCGACCCCTCTCCGATGGTCCGAGGTACACATTACCTTCTCCCGCGCGGATCAATGGACAAGCTTGTCCGAACCAGGGCGTTTCCCTCTCGTCCTGAAGCCGGTAGTCGCGGGCTCCAGACTCAACAAGGTACTCATCGACGACGGAAGCGGGCTCAACGTCCTTTTCACCAAGACCTTGAAGAAGATGAAGCTTGACATCACTCACATGCTCATCAAGAGCACATCACCCTTCTACGGCATCATGACCGGGAACGCGGCTATTCCACTGGGCTCAGTGGTCCTTCCAGTTACCTTCGAGGAAACAAGAGAAAACTACCGCACCGAGTACATCAAGTTCGAAGTCGCGGATTTGGAGACTTCCTACCATGCCATCCTCGGCAGACCAGCTATCGCCAAGTTCATGGCGGTACCCCACTACACATACTTGGTACTCAAGATGCCAAGTCCGGCCCGTGTACTCTCGCTACAAGGGGACTTGAAGATATCCTTCGACTGCGACACAAAAGCTGTGGAACTCGCAGCCACCAACCAAGTAACCAACGCCATGATGGAGATCTACGTTGTGTGAAAGAAGCTTGCCCCAAGTGAGCTTGACATCCCAGAGAAGTCGGACAAGGGCAATAGACCTTCGGACAGGTGACAGCAGCAAGACCACCATGATCGGGGCGGGCCTCGACCTAAAATAGGAAGACGCGCTCATCAGCTTCCTTCGATACCGAGACATCTTCGCTTGGAAACCAGTGGACATGCCAGGGGTGCCTAGGAATCTGATCGAGCACTCAGTCAACGTCGACCCTAAAGCTACCCCGAAACGACAACACCACCGTCGTTTCACTGACGACTGACGGGATGCCATCAAGAAGGAACTCGCCAAACTACTCGCGGCTGGCTTCATCAGAGAAGTCTTCCAGCCTGAGTGGCTCACCGCTCACCAACCCCGTCCTTGTCCGCAAGAAGAACTCTAACGAGTGGAGGATGTGCGTCGACTACACTGACCTCAACAAACACTGCCCCAAGGACCCCTTCGGGTTGCCGCGGATTGATCAAGTCATCAACTCCACAGCGGGCTGCGACCTGCTCTGCTTCCTCGACTGCTACTCCGGGTACCACCAGATCGCTATCAAGGAAGAAGACCAAGAGAAGACCGTGTTCATGTCCCCGTTTGGCGCCTACTGCTACACGACCATGTCGTTCGGGTTGAAGAACGCCGGCACCACTTACTAGCAAGCTATCCAGGCCTGTTTCAAGAGACAGCTCAACAAGAACGTCGAAGCCAACGTGGATGACGTGTTCGACAAGACCAGAAATTCCGAAATGCTCATCGCCGATCTTGAAGGGACTTTCGCATCCTTGCGCGAGTACCGCTGGAAGCTCAACCCCAACAAGTGTGTCTTTGGCGTACCGTCGGGAAAACTACTCGGCTTCATCATCAGCCATCACGGTATCAAAGCCAACCCCGAGAAGATCTTCGCCATCACCAACATGAGAGCTCCCACCTGCATCGAGGATGTCCAGAAGCTCACCGGGTGCATGGAGGCCTCAGATTTATCTCGAAGCTTGGAGAACGGGGGCTACCCTTCTTCAAACTACTCAAGCATCAAGAGAAGTTCATGTGGACTCCAGAGGTAGATCAAGCTCTCGCTCAGCTTAAGGATTTCCAATCCAAGCCGCTAGTCCTTACGGCTCCTCGCAAAAAGGAGGTCCTACTGCTCTACCTCGCTGCGACTACTCACGTGGTCAGCTCTACCATCGTTGTCGAGTGGCAGGAAGACGACCATGCTTACCCAATCCAGCGACCAGTCTACTTCGTCAGTGAGGTCCTGTCGGAATCTAAAGCACGCTATCAACCAGTACAGAAGCTACTGTATGCAGTGTTCATCACCTTGCAGAAGCTGCGACACTACTTCCAGGAGTACTCGGTCTCCGTCATCAACGACTACCCGCTCGGCGACATCCTGCGGAACCAAGATGCTACTGGAAGAATCTCTAAGTGGGCAGTCGAGCTCGGCGCCCTCAACATCGACTTCAAGCCACGTACAGCCATCAAGTCGCAAGCACTAGTCGACTTCATGGCAGAGTGGCAGGAGAATCAGTTGCCAACTCTAACCGAGCGACCAGAGCATTGGGTGATGTACTTCGACGGCTCGCTTAAGCTCGAAGGCGCCGGTGCAGGGGTGCTTCTGATCTCTCGAACGAGCGAACAACTCAAGTACGTCCTGCAGATCTTTTGGAAGATCTCAAACAATGAAGCCGAGTACGAAGCTCTACTACACGGGCTCCGCCTCGCAGCTTCCCTGGGCATCAAGCGGCTACTAGTCTATGGCGACTCTGCAGTGGTCATCAACCAAGTCAACAAGTCTTGGGACCGCAACAAGGAGAACATGGACGCCTACTGCCTAGAAGTCCGCAAGCTCGAGAACAAGTTCTATGGTCACGAGTTCCCTCACGTCGTCCGCGACAACAACGTTGCAGCGAAAGTCCTATCAAAGCTTGGTTCTACTCGCGCTCAAGTACCAGCAGGTGCCTTCGTCCACGAGCTTCACACGCCATCCATCCCGGAGCCGGCGCCTGCGCCCACTGACCCAGCGCATCCGCCAGCTGGCCAGGAGGTCATGATGATCGACATAGACTGGCGACAACCCTTCATCGATTACATCCGCGAGCAGAAGGTTCCATCGGACAAAAGCTCGTCCGAGCAACTCATCCGCCGGGCCAAGTCCTACATCCTAGTCGGGGACAAGCTATACAGGCGGAGCGCTACTTCTGGAGTACTCATAAAGTGCGTTCCCCGAGAAGAAGGCAAGGACATCCTGGAGGAGATACACAAAGGCGTCTGCGGCAACCACGCGTCTTCACGTACGTTGGTCAGCAAGGTCTTCCGACGAGCTTTCTACTAGCCCACAGCTCTAGGTGATGCTGAGGAACTCGTCAGAAGGTGCCAAGGGTGCCAGTACTTCGCCAAGCAACAACACGTCCCGGCCTACAAGCTAGTCACCATACCACTAACCAGGCCCTTCGCTTGCTGGGGGCTCGACATGATTGGACCTCTTCCAACTACGCCAGGAGGATTCAACAGAGTTCTAGTGGCCATCGACAAGTTCACCAAGTGGATAGAAGTCAAATCGGTTACCTGTCCCAAGGCCGACAGGGTACTCAACTTCTTGGATGAACTCGTGCATCGCTACGGACTACCCCATCGCATCATCACAGACCCGGGCTCCAACTTCAACAATCACCAGTTCTAGGAATACTGCGAGAACAGTGGGATCGACGTCCAGTATGTCTCAGTCACCCATCCACGGGACAATGGACAAGTCGAGCGTGCCCACGGGATGGTACTCGTCGTTCTCAAAAAGCGACTGCACGATGCTGCTAACACGAAAGGAGGAAAGTGGATCAAGGAATTGCCCAACGCTCTTTAGGGGCTGCGTACTCAACCCACCAAGCCGACGGGACAGTCACCCTATTTTCTGGTCTACGGCTCCGAAGCTATTCTACCCGCCGACGTCATGTGGGAATCACCGGAAGTAGAGCAGTACGACGAAGGGATATCCGAAGATAGCAGACGAGTTGACATTGACGGACTCGAAGAAGCTCGCTGTGCTGCCCTTGTCCAGTCAGCAAGGTACCTAGACGGTATCTGACGCTACCACGATTGCAACATCAAGGAACGCTCCTTTAACATTGGCGATCTCGTCCTCCGCCGCATCCAGAACACGGAAGGACTACACAAGCTCAGCTCGCTATGGGAAGGTCCCTTCACAGTTGCAAAGGTGACCGGACCAGGCTCGTATCGCCTCCAGACACTTGAAGGTGAAGACATCAGCAACTCGTGGAATGTCGACCAGCTCTGTCGGTTCTACGCGTAGTCTCTCGACTACTCTGGGGGCTCAAGTCTACACGACTACTCCCAAACCCTTCGCTGCAAGCGGCCTACGGGTCCAGGCACTAGTCTCCGGACTACTCTACTCCGAGATCCAGCGTTAACGGCTACTAACGGAACTCGGGCTGCTTAGAGCGTCAAGGACTCTAGCAGCGGTCTATCAAGAGACCATGTACTTCTAGATCCAGCCTATACGGCTACTAACAGATCTTTAGCTGTAAGTGGCCATGCGCCCTAGCACTACTCAGCCGTAGGTGGCCTCCGGGTCCTGGCGACTACACTTGTAAATGGCCCTGGCCATCCAGGTGTTTTCTTTCAGTAATAAAGTTTGATTGTCAATCAACTCATTTACTGTGTCCCCCTCAACGGGCCTACTACCGAGTACTACTACTCGCAACAACTCCTCAGATGGGCACTCCGCATACATACATCGCGACAACAAGTACTCATTTCATGGAAGTTTTTTCATTACACACTTAAACAAGTTCATTACAGCTCTGTTTAAATACAATTGCTACTACAAGTTAATCCTACGGGCTAACTACTGGAGGTTCAGCTTATCCGCGACTTGCTCGGTGATTGGCGCCATCTGCTCCAGAAGCTCTGCGTACTGCTCATCTGTGCAGTTGGCGGCTAGTCCACCCGCGACTACATCAACCGGGGCCTTGGGGAAGTATGACTTTGTGAAAGCTAAGACCTGGTTGGGGATGGACTTCACCAGATGCTTGACATACGTCGCCAGACGTCCTGGGGCTTCCTTCAGCCGATCGACCAATGGAGCAATCTTTGGTCCGCCCGGGTGAGGTACCAGTAGCCTCGCGATTGGGAGCGTGGCTTCCTCGAGTTCCTTGAGTTGACCTCACAGCTTCTCGCAATCTTCGCCAAGCTTCTGCAGAGATTTATAGCAGTTGACAAGGTCACGATCTGAGGCGATCCGAAGCTCCATTTGTATATTGCACTCATGAGCCAGCTGCTTATAATCGTACTCAAGTACCTCGCGGGCATCCTTCTCTCGGTAGAAGAGATTCTTCATGTCGACTTCTGATGCCTTCAGCTGCTCTACCCGGGCTTCAAGATGTGCAATCAACCCAAAGGGAGAAGTCAGATTATTACAGGGTACCCACAATGAGTACTTGACAAGAGTGCATCGGCATACCTTTGTTTTTATGGTGCAGCGACTTGTTCTTCCGGGCCAGCTCATCGCTCTTTGCCTGCATATCTTGCACTTCATTGTGGTACTAGGTGAAGGCGCCATCAAGTTTGGACTAGAGCATGGCAGAGTGCTTCCTAGCTTTAGCGAGTTCTTTCTCCAAAGTTTCCGCCTGAAGCACCGTATCGCCATACCCCTGGAGCATGTCAGACTTTTGTCGGGATCTCTCCACGACATCTTGCACAAGGCAACAACTTTTACTTGGGTACTCATTCTGCTGGAACTCGACTACTCAAAGAGCACCAATACATACCTTCATCCATTGCTCAGCACGCCGCATCGACTCCAAGTTGCGGGCTACTGCGGCCGGGCTGATGAGATCATCCGCCAGAAGCTCGAGTCCATCCCGACTAGTCGCGGTGGCCTCGGACATCGACGCCAAACGGATCGGCTCTGCGTCTTGGATTTCTGGTGAGCGGACGACTACCTCCAAGTTCATCTCCGGTAGGGCATCGCCACGCACATCTTCGGCTACCCCGGGGGCTGCTACTTCTGTCGGCTCAGTTGCTGCTTCGGTGGCCACCTCGGCTTCCGGCACAACGCCTTCAACCGGTGCAGCTTCAGGGATGGTGCTACCCTCGACTTCTGCCCCTGTCAACATAAGACACACGGGATCAGCTTCCAGGGGGCTTTGATTACTACTCGAGGAAGGCTGTATTACTGCAGCGTACTCACCTTCTACTACGCTAGCTTTTGGTAGCGTAGCCGCCGCGACCAGCGTCATGGTCTCGGCCTGAGGGAGGGGAGCGAGCTCCTCAACGGCAGGCGCAGCAACTTCTTTAGCCGCTGCCGTGCTGGGTTCATCTCCGTCCCAGGACAAGTCAGTTGTTTTCCTGCATAGTACAAGATCAGTGGTCAACCAAGTAAGACTACCAAGATACAAGTACTACTCAGGAAAAGTCTTCACTTACAAGCTAGACCGGACGACAGTCACGATCGGAGCTGTAGCGAACATGGCCTCATGTGCCATAAGTTCGAGTTTGATTTTGGTGATTCATGACAACATGATCATTGGGACTAACCATATTGTTTTAGCATGTCTTTGTAGACACTTCTAGGTCCCAAGAATGAAAGAAAACCACACGCCAAAGTGGGAAAAACAAGGGTCAAAATCGAGCAAGGAAAGGAAAAGAAAAGACACCGTCGCATGAACCGACGGTATCAATTTAACAAGCGTCGGTGCAATCGTCGGACGAGTTGGTACACATGGTCAAACCCTAGGTACCGTCAGATGAACTGACGGTCCATTATTTAGTAGCGTCGGACGAGTTGCAGAGGAAGAGCAAGGAAGAAAGTAGCACCAGATGATCCGACGGTCTGTATGGGGACACCATCGGTCTATCTGACGCTCAGTTTGAATTCATACAGAGATGCGCCAAGACAAAGCCTTCAGCACTAGATGATCCGACGCCTTGGTAAGGGTGAAGCGTCGGTCTATCCGACGGTCGATTGGAAGCTAACAGAGATGACTTGGACGCGAGGTCTTCAGCACCGAATGATCCGACGCACCGTCGGTACATAGCGTTGGAGCAGCTGTGTCAGAGAACCTCAACGGCTAAGTGACGTGGGAAGGGCACCAGATGAACCGACGCCATGGAAAAAATAGCGTTGGATCATCCGACGGTACTATTTTTAGTGGACGTTAGCCAACGGCTAGTTTGATGTATTGGGCTATTTATACCCCCTCCACTCACCCATTTGAGGTGGCTGGATTGTGTGGAAGTGCAGAGGAGTTCAAGACACATTCAAGATCATATCCAATCCGTCCAAGTGCTTAATTGCTCATCCTTAGACTTGCATATGCTTTGTGTATGTGCTTAGTGCTAGGCTTAGCTTAGAGCTGAGTGAGTGCAAGGTTGTGCCAACCTTGTGAGGTGACTCTTGAGTGAATCCAGTTGTACGAGGTTCGCCGGAAGCCTTGGGGTCTAAGTGGCTCACCGGCAATCGTCATCGACCCTCCGGCTTGGTGTGGAGCGGAGAGGACACTTTGTGCGGGGGACGTGGAGACCCCCTTCCTTGGTGGAGAAGCTCCTTAGTGGAGGCGGCATCAAGGTGACCAAGGGAGCTTGACAAGTGCCTAAGTGGCTAGCCTTTGTGGCGAGTCAAGTGGTGCTCTTGGGAGAGACTTTGTGACCGGGAAGCAATACTCTTGTGTGAGTGCTTCAACATGGACTAGGGGTGGCTTAGTGCCTACCGATACCACGGGATAAATCGCGTGTCAAGAGTTTGCTTCCTCTCATCCCCTTTACGTTTCCGCATTTACTCTATTGCAATCTTTGCTTGCCTTTACTTTCCTAGAGTAGTATCATGCTAGGAATGGCTATAGGTTGCAAACCTTATTTTGGGATGGGAGTTTCACACTAGAACAACCTTAGTTGCACATATAGATAGTATGTTCTAGTTTACTTTTGTGTAAAATTAGTGAAGCCGTATGTTAAGGTTTTAAGTTGCCTAATTCACCCCCTCCCCCTCTTAGGCTAACGAGCATCTGAGTCCCTATAGGGGCGCCAAGGATGCTGGCGATATCTACAAGCCCAGCTTCAGCGGGCGCCTCCTCTTCAGCTTGAGCTGCTGCCGGTTCTTCAGCACCAACAGCCGTGCTCGGCTCCGGCTGGTTCTCCACGGCCGGTGCCTGCGGCTCGACAACACTAGTCAACCGCTGTGTCATCCGCGCTACAAGTTCTTCGATGGTGGGGGCTGGACTGCGGCTTCTCTCAGCCGGCCCGCCCACCGTGTCACAATCCTCTTCTTCCCCTTGATCAACAGGGTCGGATGAGGGAATCTCCTGCGACAACTCAGAAGTCAATCGTCAGCATACAAAATACTTCAAGCCAAGTACTCGACTACTCTACTCGAGGAGCTCACCTCTTGAGATGTAGTCTCGGTCACCTTCAATTTCTTGGCGACGCGCTTGCGTGCCACATTGCACGGCCTCCTCGGCGGCGCAGGGAGACTAGCCTCCAAGCTAGTCGGTGGATCTTCGACAAGGGGGATGTGGGGCAACCCATGCCGACTGAACCTGAACCGTAGCTGGAACTGCTCTTGAAGCGTCTCCCCGTCCTCCTCGTCGGACGTGTCTTCTATGGTGACGGTGTCGTCACCCTCACCGACTTCACGGCGCTCCTTGCCCTTGCCCTTGCCGGGGAGGACGGGGAGACGCTTCAGGAGGAGGGGAAGTTGGGTCGGAGACAAACTTTATCAAATCATCCTGCATCAAACAGATTGGGTGAGCTCAACATCTACAATGCAATGAGTACTCAAAGACATAAGTTCGGCTACCAACCTTGTTTGGTGGACGAGCCGCCGAGTACTCCGGGACTGGGCAGGGTGTGTATTGTGGAATATCCTTGAAGATCCGCCCCAGTCTCTCGACAATATCGTCATCATCGACTTCAGTGCCGGGCATCCTCGACGTGTCGTCATCGCCCGTATACTGGTACCCGAGGGTGTCACGCGCCATCAGCTGCTGTACCCTCCTCTTCATAAAGCTGAAGGCCATGTATTCGGCCCTCAGCCCGGCTTCTCTCAAAGCCTTGATCTTCTGAAGCAGCTCGGGTAGTTGAATACCCTCCTGCATGGTCGGCTCCGTGTTCCACCAGGGCTGATGCTTGGGCTGCTTCCCGCTTGGCTTCGGCAGCTCCGGATGGTGGTTGGTGATGTAGAACCATTTCGACTGCCAATCCTAGTTGGAGTCGATGAGCTTGTACGAGAGGTACTGCTCGGCGGCGTCTTTGCGCATCTAGATGCCGGCTCCACCAACTATTCTTGGGTCATTGGCGCTCGGCTACGGCTTCACGCGGAAGAATTTTCTAAACAGCACCCAGTGGGGCTTGATCCCCACGAAGGCCTCGCAGAAGTGGACGAAGACAGAGACGTGAAAGATTTCGTTGGGGTTGAGGTTCAAGTACTCGATATCGTAGTACTTGAGGAGACCCTTGAAGAAGTCGCTCGCCGGGAGAGCCAGCCCGTGCTCCACAAACCGCGCGAACATTGGGATCTCGTCGGGGTTCTTCTCCATTGGGTATGAATCCCCCGCGGCGACACGCCACATGTCCATTTCCTTCTCGCGGAGGAAACCGTTGTTCACCAGCGCCAGCAGTGTCGGTGTTTTAGACCGGCAACCTACTAAGGGGAGTACCAGAAGTAGATGAATGTGGCCTCGTCGAGATCGGTAACTCGAAGGAAGAGACACGTGGCACACAATTTAGACAGGTTCGGGCTGCAAGGTGCGTAATGCCCTACGTCCTGTATGCTGCGTAGCTCTGGATTGATTGGGTATGATTACAAGGTGATGCAATCTTACGCCGTGAGATGAGATGTCAAGAGAGGGGTCCCTGCCTCACCTTATATAGTCCGGGAGGCAGGGTTACAAGTTGGTTTAGGGAGAGAGTACTAGTCAAGTACGTCTAGGAGTCCTCTATACAGTGCGGGACATGTACAGCTTCCTAACCGAGTACTTATCCTCTATAGTCCTTGTGCTTCACGCCATCAGGTACCGTGCAGCGCAAGTCGGGTAGTCCCAGGGGCCCACCGAGTAGTCGGTCCTGGTACCCACCGAGGTAGTGGGCCCAGGGAGGTCCATACGACAAGCCCCCGAGTACTTTGTAGTCAAGAAGGATAGCTTCAAATAGTCTTGACGGCCTTAACGAGTAGTCCTCAAGCGTCCCCGAGTACTACAAGTCAGAAGTCCTCAAGAGTAGTCGAAGCATACCGAGGCTGGAATGTACTCCAGCTGATGTTTGAGCAATCTTGAAGTCTTCTCGAGTAGTCCCAAGCGTCCTTGAGTGCTGCCCTCGAAGGTCTTCAACAATGCTCGTGTTGTCTTGAAGCCGAAGCCGATATGGAAGTGCGATTGCAAAATTGCACTCCATATGGAGTAGCCCCCGAGCCTTAGGTCGAGTTGTAGACTCTAGCTGAGGGTCCATCTGAAGTTTTGGCAAGAATATCCCGAAAAATCCGGAGAAAAAACCGAAGGACACGTGGCACGGAGCCCCCGAGCCATGAGTCGAGTACTTCCTCTCGAATTGAAGGGTCATCTTGTAGAATGTGTCCTGAGATGCTCATGAATCTTGTCGCCTCCCAGAAAGTCCAGTAGAGGTAGCCGAGCCCCCGCGGTGAGGCGCGACGACTAGTAGAATATGAAAGGTCACGCGCGGCCGCTGAGTCAGCCGAGCACAAATTTATCCATCCGGCCGTTGGAAGGTTGTTTTGGCTTATAAATAGAAGCCGAAACCCTTAGGGTTTTTCACCCTATGCAGTTGTAGCCATTCCGAGCAGATCTTGGCCAGGAATCGCCATCAGCGCACACCGTCGCCGCTGAGTGAAGTGTAGATCCGAGTGTGCCGCCATAGAGATCCACCGCAGTAGCCCCCGAGCGGATGCGAGTGAAGACCCCGTGCACTTGGAGGATGAAGCCATCTCCGTCCAAGACCACGAAAGCCACCGGCGGGAAGAAGAGGGGCCGTGAAGAGGCTACCGGATCTGCCACAGGGACATCGCCGCCGGTGTCCCCGCCGCGGCCAGATCTGAATCGCGAGTGGAAGAAGTCCAAGGCGAAGACCGAGGACTTGTTGGCCCTCCTCAACAGCGGATTCCTGCGCAAGAAGGAGGTAGATATGTGGAGAGCCACCGCCGGGGATCCGTACCCAATGGAGAAAATCCAGGTGAGATCCCGATGTTCACGCGATTCGCAGAGCGCGGACTATCTCTTCCAGCGAGCGATTTCTTCAAGGGGCTCATGGGGTACTATGGCGTCGAGTACCTCAACCTGAACCCCAAAGGTATCTTCCACACTACTGTCTTCGTACATTTCTGCGAAGCTTTTCTGGGGATCAAGCCCCATTGGATCTTGTTCCGGAAGTTCTTTCGGGTGAAGCCGCAACCCAGCGCCAGCAACCCGCGAGTAGTCGGAGGAGCGGGGATCCAGACGCGGGAGGACGCCACCGAGCAGTACCTCACGTACAAGCTCATAGACTCCAACCAAGACTGGAAGGCCAAGTAGTTCTATGTCACGAACAACCATCCGGGGCTACCGAAGCCGAGCGGGAAGCAGCCCAAGCATCGCCCTTGGTGGAACACGGAGCCGACGATGCAGGAAGGGATCCAGCTGCCTGAGTTGTTGGCGTGGATCAAGGTGCTTAGGGAAGCCGGGCTGAGGGCCGAGCACGTGGCCTTCAGCTTCATGAAGCGCAGGGTGCAGCCGCTGATGGCTCGCGACACCTTGGGGTTCGAGTACACTAGCGATGACGATACGTCGCGGATGCCTGGAGACGAAGTTGACGACGACGACATTGTCGACAGGCTGGCTCGGATCTTCAAGGACATGCCGCCGTACACGGCGTGCCCCGTACCGGAGTACTCCGCCGCGCGCCCACCAAAGGAGGTAAGTAGCCGCACCCGGAGTCGAGTACCCATTCCATGAGTAGTCACACTAATGAGTTGTGTCTTGCAGGATGACTTGAAGAAATTTGTCTCTGAGCCGCCGCCACCTCCTCAGCTAGTCGAGGTCCCGGAGGAGGGGAAAACCAAGGCCAAGGAGCGGTGTGAAGTTGGCGAAGGAGACGACACTATTGTCATGGAGGACACGTCTGAGGAGGACGACGACGAGGAGACGTTGCAGGACCGCTTTCAGCTGCGGTCGAGGTTCAGCCGTCCTAGCTTACCTAACGTTCCTCTCGTTTAGGATCAGCCGGCTAGCCTGGAGGCTAGTCTGGCCGCGCCGCCGCGGAGGCCGCGCAATGCGTCCCGCAAGCGCGTGGCGAAGAAATTGAAGGTCACTGAAACCACGTCCCAAGAGGTAAGCCGTCTTAAGTAGTATAGTCGAGTACCGGTGTCTCGAGTTCACTCATTGATGAAGAAGTTTCCTTGCTTGCTGAAGGATCAGATGGCGACTAGAGATGGGGGGAGTGAATAGGAGCCGGTAAAAATTCTTCTCAAAGAACCCGGCCTATACCCTAGTCAAATCCCGGTCACACACAAGCGATGGATCGAATCACACACCAATCGCTAAGACAATGAGGTTATGGATCAACCTCTAGTCTTAGGAACGATTCCTTGAAGCACACACGGAAGCACAAAAGAAGGAAGAGAGGAATCGAACCAAGGAACAAAGCACTCAGGCTCTGGTGGACCGTCCGGCCAGGTGGGGCGGACTGTCCGCACAGGCCACACGGACCGTCCGGCCTGCTACCGCGGACTGTCCGCACACACACCGCGGACCGTCCGGCCCTGCGCCGCGGACCGTCCGAAAAAGCAAACAGAACCTCTAGAGACGACCCCGAATAATGGACCGTCCGCGGGGAGCACGCGGACTGTCCGCCAGGCACCCGCGGACCGTCCGCCGGTACACGCGGACCGTCCGAAACTTCACCCAACGAAACCTCAAAGCCACGACGTATCGAAATGAAAGGCGAGCAAGAACACGAAGAACATCTGACGAACAGGGACGGCGCGGACTGTCCGCCTAGTCCTCGCGGAACGTCCGCGAGGTGCAGACAGAGCAGAAAACGCACGACCCCGAAAGTCAACTCCCCCAAATCATCATCGGATTTCCCAAACGGTAGAAGCTATAGAGACAAGGGTTTGGGGACTTGAAAAGCGTCACACAAGGATGCTATAGCCCAAAAATCTTGCCTCCTAACTCCCTAAATCACCGGGAATCGCGAATCCTTTGAGCACCACCAAAAGCTAGAGCACCGAACGAAAATCCTTGAATCGAAGTGGTTTCCCGGCGTTTGAGGGCACAAGATCAATCACAAAGATGCACGAGACATCCATCCATGTTTCCCTCAAAGAAATCCGGGGAGAAACCCACTCAAATCTACGGAATCACACCGAGAACAAAGGCACCAAAAACAAGCACGAAAAAGACCACGGAAAACACAACGCCGAATCTTCTATACAAACCAGGAAAGATTCACAAGGTCTAGCATGCCGCCCTAGCATTCATCCCTCTCAACAAATCTCACATGAAGCTCTCATGCTAGCCTAGAGAAAATGGAGAAGCAAATAGCTACGAAAATGAGAAAATGGGAGGGGGAAATGAAACCCTAAGTCGCGGAGAGAGAGAGAGAGCCATCCACACACACTCATGGCTTATATATCGGGTCCCGCCGGTGTGGGAAATGACTCGACTACCCCTAACTCAACTACTAGCGATACAACCCACGCAGGGGCATTTATGTAATGTTTGTGGGTCTTGCCATTAGACGGCCACGCCTTTGCCGCACCCCGCGTCCTCCCGACGCAAGCCATGCGATCCTGCCGCGTGTCCTCTGCTTCGAAGCTTCCCGACACGCCCGGATCCCGTCTCCATCGTGTTGGGCCTTCGGACTTGGTTTTGAGGCCCAAACCAAGAAATCGTCCTCCGATGGTTTTGTGGGCAAACCACCAAACCCCGCGTGCTCGGTCCGGCCTCCCGCCAAGCCTCTTGACTCGACCGCCACCGTGCACCGGCTCGATCGTCCATGACTTCGTCTTGCTCGTCTCGCCACCATGTGGCCCGCACCTAGTCCCGCCGTCCACCGGGTCCCTCAAACCGAGCCTACTTGTCTCTCCATCTCCCGGAGGCCCCTGAAGGATGAAGACCTTTCGCGCACGTTCTTCACCTGCAACAACACGAACTAGGCCGCAGCCTACACCTGCGCACTGAGCCAAGAGTCAGTCCAACACCCGTTGTCAATCACTCATCACTGAGGAGCGGTCATCCATCGACCACCGGGACGCTCCTGGTCCTCACTTGCAGGAGTTGCCGCCTACGGAGCCCGTTGATCAGGGCGACGAAGGCGAGTGGGACACGGTGGGGGAAGCCGCTTGGAGTCGCAGCCCAGCCCTCACTGTAGAAGAACTCTTGGCGCAGATGGAGCGCCAGCCCCCTGCTGTGCAAGAGAGCACAGAACCCGCTGCTGCTGCTGTGGAAGAGGTGGTGGCCGCAGAGGCGCAGGAGGAGGCACCCGCCGAGGCTGGACTGGTGGACATCGCTAGCATCCTCGGTGCCCCGACCCTGACGGTGGTCTGGTCAAGCTTGTAAGTGTTGGATCTTCCCGAGTAGTACTTGATGTGGTAGTCGTACTTGATTGACAACCGGCTTCTGTACTCTGCAGGAAATTGACGGACTTGTCCTGGGAGGGGGATGAACCCTCTACAGCGGTGGCGGAGGAAGAAGCCGCGCCACCCGCTGAGGAGTCCGCTTCCACCCCTCAGGCGGAGCCCGAAGCGCCGGCCGCTGAGGCTACGTTGCCCGAAACCAGTGTAGTTGAAGGTGAGTACTCTGCTGAGGTTGTAGTATCCCCGAAGAGTAGTTGTAGTTGTCAAATATGACTGATGCACTTGTCTTCTCGTTGACAGGCGCTGATGCTGAAGGAAGGGATATCCCAGCGGCGGTGCCCATGGAGAACTTGACACCAGAGACTCAGGAGGCTACCGGAGGAGCCCCTGAGCCGATGGAGGTGGCCGCTGGAGAAGCCGCCGCTACGACTGGAGGAGAGGAGGCTGCCACGCTGCCAGAACCCGCTCTGGAGGTGGTCGTTCGCTCCCCGGAGATCCAAGACGCGGAGCCCATCCGCTCTGCACCGATGACCGAAGCCGCCACGAGTAGTCGTGGCGGGATCGAGTTGTTGGCGGATGACTTGGTCGATCCGGCAACGGTGGCTCGGCATCTGGAGGCGGTCCGCCAAGCCGAGTAGTGGATGAAGGTGAGTAGTCGTAACCCTTTAGTAGTCAATCCTTTAGCGCTGAGTACCCATCTAATGTATGTAGTCTGTGCAGGACGTCGTAGAGAGGTCCCGCGAGAAGTCCAGCATGCTTCAAGGCTTCGGCGACGCAGTGCTTCGGGCCGAGGCGCTGGAGAACCAACTCGTGAAGTCTCGGAAGCACGCCGCCGCCATGCAGTGAAAGCTAGACGCCGCCTTCGCCAAGTACCATAACGACATCCAGGAGATGCAGGCGAAGGGCGACGACTTGGTGCGGAAGAACAAGTCGCTTCGCAACAAGAACAAAGGTGTAGCCCCTGACTTGTTGAGTACTTGTTGGAGGTCGAGAGGTAGTCTAACCCGTTGTGCCTTGTTGTTTGCAGAGCTTGAGACTCGGGTAGAGCAGTTGAAGACTTCAGAGACGGATCTGAAGAATCTCTTCTACGGGAGCGAGAGGCCCGCCGGTACTCGAGTTAGATTATAAGGAGCTTGCCTACGAGTGCGACAAGCACATGGAGCTCCGTATTGCATCCGATCGTGACCTCGTCAACTGCTACAAATCGTTGCAGAAGCTAAACGAGGATTGCGAGAAGCTGCGGGCCCAACTCAAGGAACTCGAGGAGGCCGTGTTCCCCATCGCGAGGCTACTGGTGCCTCACCCTGGCGGCCCCAAGATAGCGCCGCTGGTGGATCGGTTGAAGGAAGCCCCCAGCCGGCTGGCGGCCTACGTGAAGCACTTGGCGAAGTCAATTCCGAACCAGGTGCTGGCCTTCATGAAGTCATACTTTCCGAAGGCCCCCGTAGACGTAGTCGCTGGTGGACTAGCCGCAAACTGTAGCGATGAGCAGTATGCGGAGCTGCTGGAGCAGATGGCGCCCATTGCGGAACAAGTCACCGACAAGCTTAATCTCCAGTAGTCCTGTAATAGTTAGCTCGTAGCAGTAGATGTACAAAAACAATTGTAATTGTTTAAGTATTAATGAAGAAAAGTTCCATCAATGAGTACTCGTAGTCGCGATCTCAGAGTGCGGAGTCCCATCGTGGAGTTGTCGCGAGTAGTCGTACTCGGCAGTAGTCCCGTTGAGGGAAGTAAACAGTAAAGAAGTTGATGAACGATCAAACTTTATTACTGAAGAAGTACACCTGGATGGCCAGGGCCGTAGTTACAGAGTAGTCGCCAGGACCCGGAGGCCGCTTACGGCTAAGTGGTGCTAGGGCGAGTAGCCGCTTACAGCAGTAGATCCGTAAGTAGCCGTATAGGCTGGATCTAGAAGTACATCGTCTCTCAGTAGACCGCTGCTAGAGTCCTCTGTCGCTCGTCGCGGCCCGGGATCCGTAGGTAGCCACGCGGGCTGGATTCCGGAGAGGAGTAGTCCGGAGACTAGTGCCTGGACCCGGATGCCGCTTACGACGAGGAAGTAGTCCGAAGACTAAAGCCCGGACCCGGAGGCCGCTTACGGCGGAGGGGTCTTGATGTAGTCGCGTGGACTTGAGCCCCAGGGTAGTTGTGTAGACTAGGCGTAGAACCGACAGAGCTGGTCGACGTTCCACGAGTTGTTGACGTCTTCGCATTCTAATGTCTGAAGGCAGTAGGAGCCTGGCCCAGTCACCTTTGCGACTGTGAAGGGACCTTCCGAGGGGGAGCTGAGCTTGTGTAGTCCTTCCGTGTTCTGAATACGATGGAGGACGAGATCGCCAACGTTGAAGGAGCTTTCCTTGACATTGCGGTCGTGGTAGCGTCGGATACCCTCCAGGTACCTTGCTGATTGGACGAGGGCAGTGCAGTGAGCTTCTTCGAGTCCGTCGATGTCAACTCGTCTGCTGTCTTCAGAGACGCCATCGTCGTAGTGCTCCACTGCTGGTGAATCCCATATGACATCAGCAGGGAGGATTGCTTCGGAGCCGTAGACTAGGAAGTAAGGGGATTGCCCCGTTGGCTTGGAAGGCTGAGTACGTAACCCCAAGAGTGCATTGGGTAGTTCCTTGATCCACTTGCCTCCTTTTGAGTTAGCAACATCGTGTAGCCGCTTCTTGAGAGCGTCGAGCACCATCCCGTTGGCGCGCTCGACTTGTCCGTTGGCCCGAGGGTGGGCAATCGAGACGTATCGGACGTCGATCCTGCTGTTCTCGCAGTACTCCCAGAACTGGTGGTTGTTGAAGTTGGAGCCCAGGTCTGTGATGATGCGGTGGGGTAGTCCGTAACGATGCACGAGTTCCTCCGGGGAAGTTGAGTACTCTGTCAGCCTTGGGGCATGTGACCGGCTTGACCTCGATCCACTTGGTGAACTTGTCGATGGCCACCAATACTCGTTGAATCCACCCAGCGCGGTTGGCGGTGGCCCAATCATGTCGAGCCCCCGGCAAGCAAAGGCCCGGGTTGGCGGTATGGTGACTAGCTTGTAGGCTGGGACGTGTTGTTGCTTGGCGAAGTATTGACATCCTTGGCACCTTCTGACGAGTTCTTCAGCGTCGCCCAGGGCTGTGGGCCAGTAGAAGGCTCGCCGGAAGGCCTTGCTGACCAGCGTACGAGAAGACACGTGGTTGTCGCAGACGCCCTTGTGGATCTCCTCCAAGATGTCCTTGCCTTCTTGCCTGGGGATGCACTTCATGAGTACTCCAGAAGATGTGCCTCGCTTGTAAAGCTTGTCTCCGACGAGGACGTAGGACTTGGCGCGGCGGATGAGCTGCTCAGCCAAGTTTTTGTCCGAGGGAACCTTTTGCTCGCTGAGGTAGTCGATGAAGGGTTGCCTCCAGTCCGCGTCGATCATCATGACCTCCCCCGGCCGGTGGCGGGATGCGGCCGGGACAGTGGTCGGTGGCGCCGACTCCGGGATGGATGGCGCGTGAAGCTCGTGGACGAAGACACCCGCTGGTACTTGAGCGCGAGTAGAACCAAGCTTCGACAGGACGTCCGCGGCAATGTTGTTGTCGCGGACGATGTGGTGGAACTCGAGACCGTAGAACTTGTTCTCGAGCTTGCGAACTTTTAAGCAGTAGGCGTCCATGTTCTCCTTGTTGCGGTTTCAGGACTTGTTGACATGGTTGATGACTACCGCGGAGTCGCCGTAATCTAGTAGCCGCTTGATGCCCAGTGAAGCCTCGAGGCGGAGCCCGTGTATGAGAGCTTCGTACTCGGCTTCGTTGTTTGAGACCTTCCAGAAGATCTGCAGGACGTACTTGAGTTGTTCGCCCGTTGGCGAGATCAGGAGTACCCCTGCACCTGCGCCCTCGAGGTTGAGTGAGCCGTCAAATTACATCACCCAATGCTCTGGTCACACGGTTGGAGTAGGTAGCTGATTCTCTTGCCACTCTGCCATGAAATCGACTAGAGCTTGCGACTTGATGGTTGTGCGTGGCTTGAAGTCGATGGTGAGGGCGCCGAGTTCGACGCCCACTTGGAGATTCTTCCAGTAGCATCTTGGTTCTGCAGGATGTGTTGACGGTTAATAGTTGTATCAAAGTTCGTTTATGACTGGCAAGCGGACAAGTCTCCCGTCGTAGTCAAGGGACCCTTCTTCCCGCGAGTGGTGAACCCAAGGTATCGAATCTGTGGAACAAATGTGTGACGCAAGAGTTGATCTAGTAAAACTAAGTAACTTCAATCTTCGGTAAAAGAGAAACCCTAATGCATCTAGATAAAAGACACGAAACTAATCTAATCTAATAAAGACCTGAGATAACAAAGTAAGATTGGGTAGATAAACCGATCTAGAGAGATCGGGTTAAGCCTTTTGTTGAAGTTCCAAGCAAGAGAAGAAGTAGCAAATCGATTCTTATAAGAAGCCTCTTTAAATCGTGGTTTCCCATCCAAATCCGAAAACATCCGCCTTTCGGAACCCCCGTTCTGTCACAACGTATCCCTACTCATGCGAGGAGTCTAGGGCGAGTCAAAAGACAAGTCGAGATTCTTTCGGAATATCCGGCGTGTACCTCTAGCCACCGTGGCTACAAGAACACCCTATGTAATCTATCGAGCGAATAGAACTGGAATAAGCAAACCGATCGGAAAACGAAATCTTCGAGGAAACACTTGATCTCTAAGAATAGATTCAACTTGATAATTCAACCATGACAATGATACATATGAAACGACCCGAATTTTCGCGAACGGAAACCCGACTCTCGCACCTCCGTGATAGTCCCAGGAAGAGGCTATCACGTGCAATCCCTGTCTCAAGTGGTACAAATCCATACAACACGGGAATAAATGAAGAATTACATAGTATTATTACAACATCAGAGTACAACTCTTCGGCACGAGCCGGGTACAAGTCCAACAGGACTGAATCAAGAAAGGTAAAACACCTACGCAGCGGATCTATCGAAGCGAAGCGTCTCCAGCACCACAGGCAAACTCGAGCATAGGACCAGCTCTAGTCTTCACACCTTCGTCACAGAAGTTGCAGTCGTAGACGGTCACCGAGTCTGAAATGCCAGCATCTACCCGATAAGCGGGTAGGTCATGTCAGCTTCCCAACAAAGAGCAAAAGCGGTGGTTGAATCTAGTATGCATGGATAAAACCTATATTGGGTTGTAGAAAGTTATGCATGCAGCAAAGCGGTAGCAACAATCAAGGTTTGCAGAATATGCAGCGAGGTCCACACCTCCCGGGAGGTCCACACCTCTGAGGTCCACACCTCCGGGGTCCGCACCCCTCAACAAGGATGTCCACACCAAAGCACTGAATCACAACCACGATCCAGCTCCCAACTCTCATCTGCGATGTGGGGCCCACCTGCTCCTATCCCCACATCTCAACGGCCACAGGCCGGGCTCACACACTCGGGGGAGAGAAGAAGCACAAGAAAAGAGTCTAGCCAGGTGAGAGATCGAAGACTGTCCATAACCAGTGGACACGGACTATAGCTATAGGTTTAACACTGCGAGAGGTTGTACAACCGTACCCGCCCGAGTAGAGTCGGAAACGGTGGCCGCCGTCCCAAACCCTACCATACGGTCCGGAGTCCAAGTAAGTGGATAGTTCCCTCCCCGCGTCTCCGAGTCCGGCGCGGCCCTCCGCCGTAGAGCTCATACGCCGGCGAGAGGTCCCTCGAAGCCGTGGAACCCTTCCCCGGCCTCGCCGGGCGAAGTCTTCTAAGGAGGAAAGCCGTCTCCCGACATGATCACACCGATCCGCCTACGGGAGGGGGTGCTATCCACTACGAGTCTCACCCCGCACCCCCCGCCCAATACAAGGCGGGCGGTTTGTACGGTAAAAGTCCACCGAAGCAAGGTCAACCGGCGATCGGTCCTTAATGGCCGAGAGCGAGCACTCCCCATCTCCATCCCGTCCGACACGCCGCCCGGCGAGAGGCCGGATCGCATCTCCCCGAGGTAGGCGTTCACAAGTAACCAAATGGCTCGCTCCCACCGGTAGCACGTCAAGGAAGAACACACCCGTAACTCACGCTAGAACACACCGAGATCTCCCACATCTCGGTCCAAACCCGCAGAGAACCATCCATAATCAAGCAACAAAAGTATGGATAGTTGGTATATGGGACTAGCTAGGGGTCTGTAGCTAGCCCCGAGGTAGGTAAAGCAAGGAATCAGGATATATCAAATAACAAGGCAAGGCTAATCAAATGGCTATGCAATCCATCAAATCAAGTAACATAAATATAGCACTAGCAACTAATAGCATGCATGGGTTCTACATGGTTGGGAGTGACATGACACCTGCGTGGTAGTCGTCGTAGAGTAGTAGAGGTTGAGCGTCCTCTCGGGCAAAGTCGGGATAGTCGCGTCTCCTCAGTCGTCGCAGCTCGGGTCTTCAACAAGAACACAAGCCTATACGAGATGCGACATGGAAATAAATAACGAGCATTCATCTAATGCAAAAACATCAATAAGAACCAATTTAGAAGATCCGAATAAACTCCAGAGTAAATACAAGCGGCACTAGTTTAAATAATGAATATAAAGCAATTGGTTTTAAAACAAAAGTGGTTTAAGCAACTAGTTTTACATAATAGTAAATAGGGTAGGATCAAGAGTTAGTTCAAAGTTAGCTTACGGGTCTTACGGCTAGGATCTTAGGTAATCAAGCACCGCAAGCGGGAAAGCGGAGAGGCTGAGATCAAGTACTTGCTAGGTTTTAGCTCTTGGATGATCAAAGCGGTAGCGCAAAGGGTGATGAAAGCAGAGCGAAGCAAAGATAACTAGAAAAGGCATTATCATGCCAAGATATGCGGCGACGCTCGGAGGGGATGAACGGATCATCTTGTGACCGACAACGGGTGGCGATGAGGTAAAGTGTGTTTAAGAGCGCTACGAGGCATGTACCGATGATGCGGCAACGTCCATGGCAAGGCGGCTAGGTTGCGGCTCGGGGTTGCCGAGCGTGAAGCGCAGGCCTCTCGCTCACGACACGGCCGTCCATCACGTGCGACATCCTGGTTTCAAGCACATGGCACGGTACACGCTTCTCGGCACGAAGCAAAGTAGAGCGAGAGCAGATATGCGCAAAGCGACAAAGAGGGAAGGCAAAGGTGTAGAGAAGGTCGACGATGAGATAATGGGGTAGTCCTCGAAACTATGCCAAGTACACGACGCGAAGGCGACGAAAAGGACAAGGAAAAGATCCGCGGCTCCGGCGAGGCACCCGCAAGGTCACGCTCATGTCACGAAGGCCGGATAGGCGGCGGCGGCAACGCAAGCGTGACATGATTACAAGGGTCATGCGGCTCGAAGGCCGAACAAGGGTCGGTGCAAGAAAGAGGAAGAAACGTGTGCTTGCACTCATTTGTGCAAAACATCGAACGCGTGGAGGGCACATGCATATCATCGAACACTTAGAGGGCGAGATGGGTGCTTGGAAGGGTGGCTCACCGAGATCTCGAAGCCGGTGTTCGGGCATATCAAAGAACGGGTGATGGGCATTGAACGAAGGGAGCGGTGGCTTGGTCCGGATGTAGACGTTCCCGACGGCGGCAACGACACGGGTCGGGGGTGACGGCGTTCTCGGCGAGAGCGGCATCCGCTCCCGTCAATCTTCTCCCCTAGGCGTTGACGGTCCACGGTGGCGTGGCTTGCCGTGGCCATCCGGGCCATTCGACGACAAGTGCGACATGGAAGAAGGTCGCAGCTTGGCTGACACAAAGTGTCGAGCACCTGGTGTGCGTGGCCTTGGTTGGGGATAGAAGGCCGCAACTAGAAGGTGGGCAGCGCAGCTAGGTTGGACCCTGCAAGGAACGTACACGGCACGAAGGCCGGCTTCAGGAACAGAAGAAGGGCGGCGACAGGCATCATTCCGCGGTACGGGCATTTCATCAAACGAGGTTGTGGGCGGTCCGGCTCGCGGATTTGGACATGCCAACAACGGTCTTAGGTAACCCGGGATACACGGGAGTAAGCACGGCTCGAAGGCCGGCGGCACAGGCAGACAAGATAGCGTAATAGGTGGGTCTTTGATTTGTTCCGGCATTTCAACGAACGCTTGGTATGCAAGGGCGAGGCTTGGATGTGTGCTCACCGTGGGACATGTCAAAGGTGCGACGGTGCGGGGAGAGGTCGTGGACGTTCCCCATGGTGCGGGTCGGTGAGGATGTCGTCGGGCGGTGTTCTAGAGCTTCAAGGTCTCTTGCGCAAAACGTCGAGCAGGTGGCGGGTGGCGGCGGCTCGGCTGACACATACCATCGAACACGTGATGCGCGGTGTTGAGGGAAGCTCCGCGCCTTGGGGACAGGTAGCGCGACGGGTTCGTGACCTGCAAGGGATGCCAAACAGCGCGAAGGCTGGCTTCAGATACACAGGAGAATATAGCGGTTTGGCCTTTGGGCAAGCTCGCCATGCACAAGACAGGGAGCTCGAGTAGATGTGCTCACCATGGCGTGCGTCAAGGCGTGGTCGACGAGTTCGATGGCCGAGGCTCCAGGGCGGCGAGGGTGTGGAGGCCCTGGGCGGCGAGGACGCGGCCCCAAGGCACCACAGCGCGGCACCGCACCTCCCGGCTCGGTCGGGTGTCGGCGGCGGCTCATAGGCATAACATCAAGCATGTTCGGGCAAGGTGGAAGTCGGGAGCCTGGTGAGGTGCACGGCGGCATCTTGCTCGGCTCGCTCCGGACATCCTCGGAGCGCTTGTTCCCGGCGGTGGCCACCACGGGCGCGCGGTCTTCAAGGGTATCGATGTGCCGGCGACTAGGCGTCGGCTCGACGCGCTCCCCGAGCTCCGGCACGGTGCGAGTTCCGGGCGACGGCGTGGGTGTCCAAGACTCCTCGCGAGAAGCGCGCAAGCGGCGGCGGAGGCGGTGAAGACGTGGTCGGCTCGGCGACGGGGCAAGCGGCGGTCTCGGTTCCTCGTGGCTTGGCCTCCTCACTTCCTTCCCTTCCTAGTTCGGCTTGGCGACGACGTCGGCCGTACTCGGCACCGCGGGTGGCGCGGCGGCACCGCGGGTGGTGCGGCGGCTCCCGGTTCCATCCCCCTCGCCTCCTTCCCCTCCTAATCCCCCCCTTCCTCGGCCACGGGCGGCGACGAATTGGGGTTTTCTCTCGATGGTCTTGTGCTAGAAGGGTGCGGCGGCCGTGGCTTCTATAGCACAAGGATAGGGTTTGGGGGACCGGTGGTTTGAATGGACGGCGGAGATCCTCGGCGTCCGTGCCCCCGGACGCGTGGTGCGCATCCGGTGGTGCGGGGCAAAGCATTCGAGGCCGGGCGTTGCGCTGCGGTCAAGGGTCGTGGAGCGAGGCATCCAAGGCGGGCGCTTGGTCTCGCGGCGCACGGGGAAAAGCAAGGGAGGCCCGGCCGCAAGGTGCGTGGGTGCGGCCGCCGGCTCGGCGTCCGTGCCGCGGGCGCGGTCGGGGGCCGGTCCCCCGGCCGGGGGTGGTGCTCACGCGCGCGTGCGCGTGGCGGCGGTTGGGTGCGGCGGCGGGCGTGGACCAGCACGGGTAGGAGAGAAGAACAGCGCCGCCGGCCCCACACGTCAGCGAGCCGGCGCGAAGAGAAGAGGTAAGGTGGGCCGAACTGGGCCGCCTTGGCTCGCTGGGCCGAAGGGAAGGGCGACGGAAGGAAGCAGGCCAAAACTTGGGGGGGTTAACTAGACTTCAGAAGAGGGTAGCTGGCCCATCAGTTAGCATAGGGTTTTGAAATTAGATTTGAATTAAGTTTGTACTATAGGTTTGAATTTGAATAGTTTCAAATTCAAACACACTCACTAACATCCAAATAAAATCCATAAAATCCAAATCACATATTTTACCATAATTTGAAAATAATTGTATATGGTTTCGTTTTATAGAGAATTTAGGATGAGAAGCTAGCAAATTGGGATAAAATTTGGTAGCACTCAAGTTCAGGCAAAAAGTTTTAAATTTTTGTGAAAATTCACACATGGTAAATCATTCAAATTTCTGGGATGTTACATTCTACCCCCCTCACGAGAATCTCGTCCTCGAGATTTAAGCTCAAACCCGGTGTGGTGAGGGCCTTCACTTTGGTATGCCTTCTGTTTCCTCTTTATGTTCAGCTTCCCAATGTTGATGACTTGACAACGTGTTTATTCCAAGGTTCCACGGGTACTTAGTCTCAACATATCTAGTTTCCCGACGGGGGCCTCCAATGCCGAATGGTATTATATGCCCTCTGTCGGTAGCATCCCTAAGACTCTCGGAATATCATCCATATATATCCCAAGATTATTCTCTGGTTCGAACACGTGAGAAATTCTAAATACAGTCTAGGTTCCCCCTTTTCTTAGTCCATCTCTTAATCCATAAGTAGATATCTTGGTCTTCCAAAGAATTAGTTCAGTCACACCCCTATGGAGCGCACTCTCAGCACCTATCAGAACCTGGGTGAACATAACTTCCTTCCAACTTCCTTCTTTTGAGGGTCCAACAATTCTCACCAACTTCGTCTACCACCCAGGTTGTAATCCTTTTGTTGGCTTAGCACACCTGTTACTATTCTCGTTAGGGTACCGGCGTTATCGAACATGTCCAATAAGCTTCTGGCCATGAACACCATGAATGGTTACTTCCCATTCATGATTGTCCACTTTAGGAGGGGTCATTTGCAACACCCTCGACTATGTGAGGGGCTCTATCCATCCGAAATCTCACCCTAGTCCCTTTGATTCCAACTTCTTCAGAAGGACCTTCTCGACGTAGTCACATCCATTTTACTGATGCACATCTAGCAAACTCGGGAGACTTGGTTGGTGAAAACTCTTAGGAATACCATCGAGCTTAATTAATTCCTCGGAACGTCCGAAGTTATTGTAAGTTTAAGGATTGGTTCACTTGCACAATCTTAGTGTAGATCACGATCCTTTACCATTCCTTTGAGTTACTCCTCATGATGGTATTCTCACCTTTAGGTATCCTGGAAATATTCATGTCTTTATGGCTTTGCCATGCTTATTCAACAATTCCAAATAATGTCACCCATTTAGGTGAGCAATTTTCCTCACTTTTGCTCACCAACTCTTATTACCTATTTCTCAATAGGGTGGTAGGTTCCAGCGGTGAGGTCGAAGGAATAACCTACGTCTGGTAGTTGTCGGAGTCATTCTCTTTCCCAGTTGTCCAGTATACGGTGTCGAGTAGAGCTTCTTTATTAATTGCTTACTCCAAAAGTGGGATCGACTGAACTCCATATCTTATTCCAAAAGTCGACCTCGTAATTCCTTTACATACTCTCCGGGCATCCTATTCCAGAAGCACAACTTGTGTTGCACAACTATTTATTGCTTACACAGAAGTTCCAAAACAACTGCTTATGGGTGTAAGAGGGATTAATCCAATAAAATTGACTATAGGATGACTGCTCGTGTAGTGCAAATCTTATATTCTTTGAGTTTAGTCATCCGAATCAAATCCAAAACCTCAACAATATCTTCCAGGGCGAGGTACTGTCTACTTAGGGATGATCCCTTATGCATGGATTCGTTACTTTCGAACACTTGGTAGGAGGTGCAGTTCCATAAAACATGCGTGATGATCCATCCGTGGAGAGTTCGATGTGCTTATATCCACTCCCCATTATCTTGGGTTGTCTTCCGATATGTTAGTTGCTCTCGTCAATGGATTTATTACCAAGATGTGAGGTTACCATGTTCTTTCAAGTCCCCATCCGGGTCAATTCGCGGTTAGGAGAAGAACCTTATTGGCAACTCTGTATTGCATTAGCAAATTCAAAGGCGGGTCATTCATAAGGTACTTCACGGGAGCTAAAGTACTCGAATAAAACTTCCTACATTGATTTTTGTCCCATATGGAGTACTTCATCTTTATCCGATAATTGAGTCCCGACTGAAATTATCCAAAATGTGTTGCTGACATCTAGGGTACTCAATTGATCTTAACCAATGTATGCCTCCATAACGGTACTTGCAGTTCCGAGCTTCAAAGGTTGCAAATTCTTGAGGTAATCATTTTCCGATTTACGAACCGGAGTCCAATGTCCATAGGGTATCTCATCCGAAGTCCTGTCCGGTTTGCTTTGAGGTTGCAAGAAATCTTGTTCTGTTTCTAGGGCTTGACCTTGTGTTGTTGGCTTGAGCTTGTCAATCTCCATACTGATAACTCGATCTTGTAGGATGGGAAACTAAGGCCTCTAAAAGAGTCATCTAAAGATCTAGCAAGCATAAGCACTCACTACAATTTCACACAAACATGAAGAGGCATAACAACCATAAGACCAAAAAGACCCAATCACTCAAGCAATGCACCAAAACAAATGTGTACCTCGAGGCTGACTCCTAAGACCTTCGAGGTTACACCGGCGTAAGCATCCTAGTGTATCGTGGGCACTTGAGGGACTTTCCTAATGTTAGTGATACCACACTTCAAAGAACGCATGCCATTTGGTGTTTCGGCACAGATCCTTCCGAAGTAAGTTGGTGGAACTTTTCCTCATGCTGGCTCTCATGGCTTTGTCCTTGGAAGAAAGGGGTACTCTATATTTATTCTTGTATCCATGCCCCTTGTTCCTCATTCATTCATCTTATTCCAGTCGTCAACCCCCGCAGCATCCAAGTTTCATATTGCTTACCGAGGGGATAGTCCACGGGGTCAATTATCCAGCTGTTACTCCGAGTATGTGTGATGCTTGCTTGTAAGTTGGTGCTATCTTGACTGTTCAATCCATTGGTCGCCTCACGTAGCTACAACTCATTATGATATCTTAACCCTTCGTAACTCGGCTATCCGTATAGCTTCGAGCCTTTGGGTATTCATCCAACTGCTGAGCTACAGGCATATCAAGAATCTTCGACTCCTGCATCCAAGCTTATGTGTGCTAGTTCCATATAGTGCATCCAATTTATGTATGTTGTCACACTAAAATTTAAAGTCTTAACTCCTCATTGTCCTCGGAGTTGGGCATCTTGGGTTATGCAAGCTCTGTTTCGAGCAAAAGGTGGAAGGGTGCAGCCTGTCTGTTGTAGATTCATCTGTATGCAGACTTCATGTATCACGGGGCAATCTAATAATTTCCCGGTGGATTTAGTTCCAAAGTAGAGACAACCATGTTGACGTAACTTGACACCGGTGAGTCGAGAGGGCATAATCCAATTGAGTCCTCGTAGATTCGGCTTCATCTCGTCCCCATACTCCATCTTCATAGTTGTCACCGTCGTAGTTGTCTTTCCCTTGTATCGTACGCCGTTCGTAGAGTTGCAAGCATGTGACATCGGTTGTTCTCCTTAGATCACCAACCGCGTAGAGGGGTTGTTAGTGAGTCGGTTAGTGAGAAATCAAGGATGTAATAGTAGATTTCAAGGGGTTTATATAGAAATCAAGAAGAATATACTCAAACAAGAATGTTTAGGCTGTCCTAAACTATCGACCATTGCTAGGGCTCGTCCTACGGTCAAGTACGGCTCTGATACCACCTGAAACGACCCGAATTTCCGCGAACGGAAACCCGACTCTCTGCACCTCTGTGATAGTCCCAGGAAGAGGCTATCACGTGCAATCCCTGTCTCAAGTGGTACAAATCCATACAACACGGGAATAAATGAAGAATTACATAGTATTATTACAACATCAGAGTACAACTCTTCGGCACGAGCCGGGTACAAGTCCAACAGGACTGAATCAAGAAAGGTAAAACACCTACGCAGCGGATCTATCGAAGCGAAGCGTCTCCAGCACCACAGGCAAACTCGAGCATAGGACCGGCTCTAGTCTTCACACCTTCGTCACGAAGTTGCGGTCGTAGACGGTCACCGAGTCTGAAATGCCGGCATCTACCCGATAAGCGGGTAGGTCATGTCGCCTTCCCAACAAAGAGCAAAAGCGGTGGTTGAATCTAGTATGCATGGATAAAACCTATATTGGGTCAGAGAAAGTTATGCATGCAAGAAAGCGGTAGCAACAATCAAGGTTTGCGAGAATATGCGGCGAGGTCCACACCTCCGGGAGGTCCACACCTCCGAGGTCCACACCTCCGGGGTCCGCACCCCTCAACAAGGATGTCCACACCAAAGCACCGAATCACAACCACGATCCGGCCCCCAACTCTCATCCGCGATGTGGGGCCCACCGCTCCTATCCCCACATCTCAACGGCCACAGGCGGCTCACACACTCGGGGGAGAGAAGAAGCACAAGAAAAGAGTCTAGCCGGGTGAGAGATCGAAGACCGTCCATAACCAAAGGGACACGGACTATAGCTATAGGTTTAACACTCGCGAGAGGTTGTACAACCGTACCCGCCCGAGTAGAGTCGGAAACGGTGGCCGCCGTCCCAAACCCTACCATACGGCCGGAGTCCAAGTAAGTGGATAGTTCCCTCTCCGCGTCTCCGAGTCCGGCGCAGCCTCCGCCGTAGAGCTCATACGCCGCCGAGAGGTCCCTCGAAGCCGTGGAACCCTTCCCGGCCTCGCCGGGCGAAGTCTTCTAAGGAGGAAAGCCGTCTCCCGACACGATCACACCGATCCGCCTACGGGAGGGGGTGCTATCCACTACGAGTCTCACCCGCACCCCCGCCCAATACAAGGCGGGCGGTTTGTACGGTAAAAGTCCACCGAAGCAAGGTCAACCGGCGATCGGTCCTTAATGGCCGAGAGCGAGCACTCCCCATCTCCATCCCGTCCGACACGCCGCCCGGCGAGAGGCCGCATCGCATCTCCCCGAGGTAGGCGTTCACAAGTAACCAAATGGCTCGCTCCCACCGGTAGCACGTCAAGGAAGAACACACCCGAACTCACGCTAGAACACACCGAGATCTCCCACATCTCGGTCCAAACCCGCAGAACCATCCATAATCAAGCAACAAAAGTATGGATAGTTGGTATATGGGACTAGCTAGGGGTCTGTAGCTAGCCCCGAGGTAGGTAAAGCAAGGAATCAGGATATATCAAATAACAAGGCAAGGCTAATCAAATGGCTATGCAATCCATCAAATCAAGTAACATAAATATAGCACTAGCAACTAATAGCATGCATGGGTTTTACATGGTTGGGAGTGACATGACACCTGCGCGTAGTCGTCGTAGAGTAGTAGAGGTTGAGCGTCCTCTCGGGCAAAGTTGGGATAGTCGCGTCTCCTCAGTCGTCGCAGCTCGGGTCTTCAACAAGAACACAAGCCTATACAAGATGCGACATGGAAATAAATAACGAGCATTCATCTAATGCAAAAACATCAATAAGAACAAATTTAGAAGATCCGAATAAACTCCAGAGTAAATACAAGCAACACTAGTTTAAATAATGAATATATAGCAATTGGTTTTAAAACAAAAGTGGTTTAAGCAACTAGTTTTACATACTAGTAAATAGGGTAGGATCAAGAGTTAGATCAAAGTTAGCTTACGGGTCTTACGGCTAGGATCTTAGGTAATCAAGCACCGCAAGGGGAAAGCGGAGAGGCCGAGATCAAGTACTTGCTAGGTTTTAGCTCTTGGATGATCAAAGCGGTAGCGCGAAGGGTGATGAAAGCGAGAGCGAAGCAAAGATAACTAGAAAAGGCATTATCATGCCAAGATATGCGGCGACGGCTCCTCGCAGGGGATGAACGGATCATCTTGTGACCGACAACGGGTGGCGATGAGGTAAAGTGTGTTTAAGAGCGCTACGAGGCATGTACCGATGATGCGGCAACGTCCATGGCAAGGCGGCTAGGTTGCGGCTCGGGGTTGCCGAGCGTGAAGCGGAGGCCTCTCGCTCACGACACGGCCGTCCATCACGTGCGACATCCTGGTTTCAAGCACATGGCACGGTACACGCTTCTCGGCACGAAGCAAAGTAGAGTGAGAGCGGATATGCGCAAAGCGAAGAAAGAGGGAAGGCAAAGGTGTAGAGAAGGTCGACGATGAGATAATGGGGTAGTCCTCGAAACTATGCCAAGTACACGACGCGAAGGCGACGAAAAGGACAAGGAAAAGATCCGCGGCTCCGGCGAGGCACCCGCAAGGTCACGCTCATGTCACGAAGGCCGGATAGGCGGGCGGCGAAGAACGCAAGCGCGACATGATTACAAGGGTCATGCGGCTCGAAGGGCCGAACAAGGGTCGGTGCAAGAAAGAGGAAGAAACGTGTGCCGCACTCATTTGTGCAAAACATCGAACGCGTGGAGGGCACATGCATATCATCGAACACTTAGAGGGCGAGATGGGTGCTTCGAAGGGTGGCTCACCGAGATCTCGAAGCCGGGTGTTCGGGCATATCAAAGAACGGGTGATGGGCATTGAACGAAGGGAGCGGTGGCTTGGTCCGGATGTAGACGTTCCCGACGGCGGCAACGACACGGGTCGGGGGTGACGGCGTTCCCGGCGAGAGCGGCATCCGGCTCCCGTCAATCTTCTCCCCTAGCCGTTGACGGTCCACGGTGGCGTGGCTTGCCGTGGCCATCCGTGGCCATTCGACGACAAGTGCGACATGGAAGAAGGTCGCAGCCTTGGCCGACACAAAGTGTCGAGCACCCGGTGTGCGTGGCCTTGGTTGGGGATAGAAGGCCGCAACTGGAAGGTGGGCGGCGCGGCCTAGGTTGGACCCTGCAAGGAACGTACACGGCACGAAGGCCGGCTTCAGGAACAGAAGAAGGGCGGCGACAGCATCATTCCGCGGTACAGACATTTCATCAAACAGGTTGTGGGCAGGTCCGGGCTCGCGGATTTGGACATGCCAACAACGGTCTTAGGTAACCCAGGATACACAGGAGTAAGCACGGCTCGAAGGCCGGCGGCACAGGCAGACAAGATAGCGTAATAGGTGGGTCTTTGATTTGTTCCAGCATTTCAACGAACAGTTGGTATGCAAGGGCGAGGCTTGGATGTGTGCTCACCGTGGGACAAGTCAAAGGTGCGACGGTGCGGGGAGAGGTCGTGGACGTTCCCCATGGTGCGGGTCGGTGAGGATGTCGTCGGGCGGTGTTCTAGAGCTTCAAGGTCTCTTGCGCAAAACGTCGAGCGGGGTGGCGGGTGGCGGCGGCTCGGGCGACACATACCATCGAACACGTGATGCGCGGTGTTGAGGGAAGCTCGCAGCCTTGGGGACGGAGTAGCGCGACGGGTTCGTGACCTGCAAGGGATGCCAAACAGTGCGAAGGCTGGCTTTAGATACACAGGAGAATACAGCGGTTTGGCCTTTGGGCAAGCTCGCCATGCACAAGACAGGGAGCTCGAGTAGATGTGCTCACCATGGCGTGCGTCAAGGCGTGGTCGACGAGTTCGATGGCCGATGCTCCAGGGCGGCGAGGGTGTGGAGGCCCTGGGCGGCGAGGACGCGGCCCCAAGGCACCACAGCGCGGCACCAGACCTCCAGCTCGGTCAGGTGTCAGCAGCAGCTCATAGGCATAACATCAAGCATGTTCGGGCAAGGTGGAAGTCGGGAGCCCGGTGAGGTGCACGGCGGCATCTTGCTCGGCTCGCTCTCGGACATCCTCGGAGCGGTTGTTCCCGGCGGTGGCCACCACGGGCGCGCGGTCTTCAAGGGTATCGATGTGCCCGGCGACTAGGCGTCGGCTCGACGCGCTCCCCGAGCTCCGGCACGGTGCGAGTTCCGTGGCGACGGCGTGGGTGTCCAAGACTCCTCGCGAGAGCGGCAAGCGGGGGCCGGCGGAGGCGGTGAAGACGTGGTCGGCTCGGCGACGGGGCAAGCGGCCGGTCTCGGTTCCTCGTGGCTTGGCCTCCTCACTTCCTTCCCTTCCTAGTTCGGCTTGGCGACGACGTCGGCGTACTCGGCACCGCGGGTGGCGCAGCGGCACCGCGGGTGGCGCAACGGCTCCGGTTCCATCCCCCTCGCCTCCTTCCCCTCCTAATCCCCCCTTCCTCGGCACGGGCGGCGACGAATTGGGGTTTTCTCTCGATGGTCTTGTGCTAGAAGGGTGCGGCGGCCGTGGCTTCTATAGCACAAGGATAGGGTTTGGGGGCTGGGTGGTTTGAATGGACGGCGGAGATCCTCGGCGTCCGTGCCCCGGACGCGTGGTGCGCATCCGGTGGTGCGGGGCAAGGCATTCGAGGCTGGGCGCTGCGCTGCGGTCAAGGGTCGTGGAGCGAGGCATCCAAAGCGGGCGCTTGGTCTCGCGCGCGCACGGGGAAAAGCAAGGGAGGCCCGCCGCAAGCAGCGTGGGTGCGGCCGCGGCTCGGCGTCCGTGCCGCGGCGCGCGGTCGGGGGCCGGTCCCCCGGCCGGGGTGGTGCTCACGCGCGCGTGCGCGTGGCGGCGGTTGGGTGCGGCGGCGGGCGTGGACCGGCATGGGTAGGAGAAGAACGCCGCCGCCGCCCCCACACGTCGGCCGAGCCGCGCGAAGAGAAGAGGTAAGGTGGGCCGAACTGGGCCGCCTTGGCTCGCTGGGCCGAAGGGAAGGGCGACGGAAGGAAGCAGGCCAAAACTTGGGGGGGTTAACTAGACTTCAGAAGAGGGTAGCTGGCCCATCAGTTAGCATAGGGTTTTGAAATTAGATTTGAATTAAGTTTGTACTATAGGTTTGAATTTGAATAGTTTCAAATTCAAACACACTCACTAACATCCAAATAAAATCCATAAAATCCAAATCACATATTTTACCATAATTTGAAAATAATTGTATATGGTTTCGTTTTATAGAGAATTTAGGATGAGAAGCTAGCAAATTGGGATAAAATTTGGTAGCACTCAAGTTCAGGCAAAAAGTTTTAAATTTTTGTGAAAATTCACACATGGTAAATCATTCAAATTTCTGGGATGTTACAACATACACAAGATCACCACCGGGATCCTTCCTTGATCTTGCTTCTAGCTCCGGAACTCCGACGTGGTCTTCCATGCAAGGTTCCCACGCTCGGTTAGGGAAACCCTAGTCAACTAGCTCGACCCTCTCCTCTCCGAGATGGTGTCCCTCTCTTCTATGCTCCTCGGTGGTCGATGATGAATTAGATGATGCGTGGCTCTCGGTCAGGGGGCTATAAATAGCTCGATTGGCGGCTAGGGCAAAGGAGGGGGCAAACGGACCCCGGAATGGGCCGGGCCGACCGGCTCCGGGCTAGCCGGCTCGGGGCCCATCCGGCCCGGCCCCGAGGCCTCCTTTGCTCTACGTCGGTTCCCTTGCTTCCTGGATGTTTCCCCCTTCTGCATGTAGGTCCATGTCATCAGTTTCTCTCCGAATTGGGCATAACTCCTTGTCTTGCAAAATTCAGCACTTTTCTGGTTAGGTCCTTGGAGTTTGTCGTCTTCTCGGATCAAGTCCCTGGCTTCTTGGAGTTAAGTTTGCTTCATTGCATGACTTGTACGGGGCTTCAAGGTCTTGTCATAAGGTGCTTGATGAACTTATCCCGAAAGTCTTGCTTTGAACGCTAAAACCCTGCATAAACACTAAACTCCAAAACCGACATGCACACGTGAACTTGTTATACCACGGGGGGTAGTACCAATGGGTAAGGTATAAAACTTATGCCAACCCCGAAGGTAAACTCATGGATAGGTTGACGGATTTTCACCGTCAACAGGATGTTGCCGAGCGGGTAGTCGGTGACGACGGAGATCGAGTACTCCTGGAAGTAGTGTCGTAGCTTCCGCGAGGTGATGAGTACTACGTACAGGAGCTTCTGCACAGGCTGATATCGTGCCTTGGACTCTAACAGGACCTCGCTGACGAAGTAGACTGGGCGCTGGACTGGATAGGCGTGGTCGTCTTCCTGCCGCTCGACGATGATTGCAGTACTGACCACATTAGTAGTCGCAACGAGATAGAGCAGTAGTTGCTTGCCTTTGCGAGGAGCCGTGAGGACTGGTGGCTTCGATAGGAAGTCCTTGAGCTGGGCAAGGGCTTGGTCCGCCTCTGGAGTCCACACGAACTTCTCTTGGTGCTTGAGTAGTTTGAAGAAGGGGAGACCCCGTTCTCCAAGCTTTGAGATGAATCTGTTCAAGGCCGCCATGCACCCGGTCAGCTTCTGGACGTCTTTGATGCATGTGGGAGCTTTCATGCTGGTGATGGCGGAGATCTTCTCGGGGTTGGCTTAGATGCCGCGTTGGCTGATGATGAAGCCGAGTAGTTTGCCCGAAGGTACGCCGGAGACGCACTTGTTCGGGTTGAGCTTCCAGCGGTACTCGCGCAGGGATGCGAAAGTCTCTTCAAGGTCGTCGATGAGGGTACTGGAGTCTCTGGTCTTGACGACCACGTCATCCACGTAGGCTTCGACGTTCTTGTTCAGCTGCCTCTTGAAGCGTGCCCGGATAGCTCGTTGATAGGTGGCGCCGGCGTTCTTCAACCCGAAGGACATGGTCGTGTAGCGAGACGCGCCAAACGGGGTGATGAACGTGGTCTTCTCCGGTCTTCTTCCTTGATCGCGATCCGGTGGTACCGGAGTAGCGCCAAGGAAGTAGAGCAGGTTGCGGCCGCCGTAGAGTCGATGAATTGATCAATCCGCGGCAACCCGAAGGGGTCCTTGGGGCAGTGCTTGTTGAGATCGGTGTAGTCGACACACATCCTCCACTCGTTTGAGTTCTTCTTGCGGACGAGGCCGGGTTGGCAAGCCACTCAGGATGGAAGACTTCTCTGATGAAGCCAGCCACGAGTAGTTTGGCGAGTTCCTTCTTGATGGCATCCCGTCTGTCGTCAGCGAAACGGCGGAGGTGTTGTCGCTTGGGGGTGGCCTTAGGATCGACGTTGAGGCAGTGCTCAATCAACTCCCTGGGCACTCCTGGCATGTCCGCTGGCTTCCACACGAAGATGTCGCGGTTAGCCCGGAGGAAGTTGATGAGCGCATCTTCCTATTTGGGGTCGAGGCCGGCCCCGATGGTGGTGGTCTTGCTGGTGTCACCTGTCCCGAGGTCGATTGTCTTGACCAGAACCTCCTCAGCTGGCTGAGGCTTGTTGGCTTTGTCAGACTTCTCAGGGATGTCGAGTTCACTTGTAGCAAGCTTCTTCGATGCAGCGTAGACCTCCATCATAGCGTTGGGTACTTGATTTGTGGAGGCGATCTCCACAGCTTCCGTGTCGCAGTCGTGCGAGATCTTCAAGTCCCCTTGGAGAGAGAGTACACCTGCTTGGCTTGGCATCTTGAGTACCAAGTTGGTGTAGTGGGGCACCGCCATGAACTTGGCGATGGCCGGTCTGCCGAGGATGGCATGGTAGGATGTCTCGAAGTCCGCAACCTCGAACTTGACGTACTCGGTATGATAGTTGTCCCGAGATTCCCCGAAGGTAACTGGCAGGACCACTGAGCCCAGTGGGATAGCCGCGTTACCGGGGACGATGCCGTAGAAAGGGGTGTTGCTCTTGGTGAGCATGTGGGTGATGTCAAGATTCATCTTCTTCAAGGTCTTGGTGAAAAAAGGACATTGAGCCTGCTTCCGCCGTCGATGAGGACCTTGTTGAGCCTGGAGCCTGCGACCACCGGCTTTAGGACTAGTGGGAACCGTCCTGGTTCGGAGAAGCTGGTCCATTGATCCGCGTGGGAGAAGGTAATGGGTACCTCCGACCACCTGAGGGGGGTCGGGACCGCTGGTTCAATGCTCATGACTTCTCGACGAGTAGCCTTTTGCTCCCGTCTGCTGGGTAGTCCGCCGAAGAGGACGTTGATAGTCTTGTCGGGTTCCTAGAAGTCACCGTTGTCTCCGTCGTTCTTTTTCTTGCCTTTCTTGTCGTGAGGGTGCGGTGGCTCTGGAGTACTCTTGAGTGCTCGCCTGAGTTGGTAGCACTGCTCGGTGGTGTGGTTGTTGTCCAGATGCCACGGGCACTTCTCCTTCAGCTAGTCTTTGAAGCCGCCGGAGTTCTTCTTCGAGTTCTCCTTCGCAGGGCGCTGGATAGCCGCGACAGTGTTGTCTAGCTTGCGCTTGCGGTTGGGACCCGAGTAGTTGTTGTTGTTGTTGCGACCACCTTGGTTCCCGTTGTTGCCGCTGCCGCCGCTCGTGTTCTGCTTGTTCTTGCCACGGATGGTGTCGTACTTGGCGTTGGCCTTGTCTTCTTCATCCGCCCAGGACGTGATCATGTCCTTGAGGTGGGGGATGGACATGGGGCGGCGATGGCCGAAGTCTTCAAAGGTGCGGCGGTGGTAGAGGCCGTCTTGGAAGAGGTCGATGACCTCCTTGTCGGTGACGACGACTACGGTAGCACGCTTGTTGAAGAAGCGACGCATGTACTTGCGGAGGGTCTCACCTTGTTCCTGCTTGACCATGGCCAGGTCCATGCGAGTACCCGAGCGGCCCATGGCGCCCGCGAAGTTGCTGGTGAATCGCTCCTTCGACCGGTCCCACTTGTCGATCGAGTGCTTGTCCAGCGACTCGAGCCATGTGAGTGGGGCTTGGTCCAGGCGAAGGGGAAGTAGAGGCACTTGGTGTCGTTGTTGCCGCCGCCGTTCTCGATGGAGAGGGCGTAGCACCCGAGCCACCGGATGGGGTCCTCGCTTCGCGTCGTACTTGGTGATCCCCAAAGGCTTGAACTTGTCGGGGAGGAGCAAGTTGCGAAGTCGAGGTGAGAAGGCGGGGAAGCCGTCGTTGTCGCTCGCAAGGGGCGACTTCTTCCGCCGCGGCCTCTTCAATCTTCTCGGCGGGCGTCGTAGCCGCCCCCGTGAGGCTCCGCAGGCGTGGCCGTTCGCGTGGTCTCGACCGCCGCGACCGCCCTCGCCGCCGGCCCTCTTGTTGGCTCCATGGTTGGAGCTTCCGTCGTCCGCCGCCGCCACCGCCGTGTCACGGCCGCCGCCGCGGGGCGCGGTGAGGGACGACCTCACGGTTGTTGATGCCACCCTGTGAGGGTCCGCCGGCGTTTGCGCGTCTACGGTTGGGCTGAGCCGGGAGCTCGGCTCGAGTACGGTTGCGGCCGAGGTCAGCGCTGCGACTTGTAGCTTCGTTGTCGCGGTTCCTGGCGGGGGAGGCTGGTTGACCCTATTGTCGACCCGCATGAAGAAAGCGTCTTCAGCGAGCTTGGCGATGACTTCTCCAGCGCGTATCCCCTGAGCCTGGCGTGCGATCGCTATGATCGACATGAGGAATTGCTCGGGGGTGGTATGTACTCTCCTCTCGACCGCCTCGAGTGCTTCCGCAAGGTTGCGGATGGGGAGGTTGTCTCGGAGACGCCGGCGCCGTTTGTTGTGCTTCCTATTACGCTCTCGTCGAGCGTCCCTGTTGGCGACGGTCTCGTCTGCAGGTGCATCAGCAGACAGCTCGTCTGCGGAGATGTCTTCAAGGTACCTGTCCTGAGCTGTCCCTGAGGGTCCTGGTGTGTCACCGGCAGCCATGAAGACTTGGCGATCAGGGTTGCCAAGACTGGATTCACAGCTCGCCACCTCAGTTGGGGTGTACGAGTCAGCTCGGGCAAGTGGTGTTCCCTCCTGGAACGGGAGCGAGTCGAGGTAGGCGACGTAGCATGAGTCTCCACTTATCAGGTCCGCGGGCTTGCGATCTGGCCAGTAGAAGAATCTCCCGGCAGGTGTGGACGTTATGACCAGCCCAGAAGCCGGCCCTGATAAGGGGTGCTCTGTAGTGGTGTCCTCGGACTCGGGATCCTCTGGGTCCGACCCGAAGTCGAACTCGTACGCGGAGTCCGAGTAGAAACCGGAGAGGGGGTTGGAGTCGAAGCGTGGCCGGGGGGCGGTGTCGGAGTCCGAGTTGTACTCGGGTACGGGCTCCTTGCCGGCCCGGCGCGAAGAGGGAGCCTCCATGCGGGCCCTGCTGACGATGCAGGGGCCACGCGTGGAGTGCTCACGGGGTGGTGAGACCACATGTGATGGCTGAGTAGCCGGCTCGCATGCGATAGCCCACGGAGACGATGAGTTCGAGTTGGAAGCGGACCCGAGCTTGAAGTCAGCATGATGGTCGAAAAGCGAAATTTTGTCGAACTTGCCGGCGAGTTCGCCTGTGGCGACTTCAGGAAGTGTCACGAGGCCGGTCTCCGGGTTGGGCGGCATGGTGAGGCGGCGCTGGAAGGATCCCGCGCCGTCAGCCATGCGTGCACCCAAGCGCCGAAAACGAAGGTGTCGCCGCGGTTGAAGGCGACGCTTGGCTTGAAGTAGACAGGAGCCGTCGAGTTCACCATGTGATCTCGGCGAGAGCCCCTACCGGCACGCCAGTGTCGGTGTTTTAGACCGGCAACCTACTAAGGGGAGTACCCGAAGTAGATGAATGTGGCCTCACCGAGATCGGTAACTCGAAGGAAGAGACACGTGGCACACAATTTAGACAGGTTCGGGCCGCGAGGTGCGTAATGCCCTACGTGTGTATTGTGGAATATCCTTGAAGATCCGCCCCAGTCTCTCGACGATATCGTCATCATCGACTTCAGTGCAGGGCATCCTCGACGTGTCGTCATCGCCCGTATACTGGTACCCGAGGGTGTCACGCGCCATCAGCTGTTGTACCCTACTCTTCATAAAGCTGAAGGCCATGTATTCGGCCCTCAGCCAGGCTTCTCTCAAAGCCTTGATCTTCTGAAGTAGCTCGGGTAGTTGAATACCCTCCTGCATGGTCGGCTCCGTGTTCCACCAGGGCTGATGCTTGGGCTGCTTCCCGCTTGGCTTCGGCAACTCCGGATGGTGGTTGGTGATGTAGAACCATTTCGACTGCCAATCTTGGTTGGAGTCTGAGGACCATGTGTGGTTCGAGGACCGGTGGATGGTCGCTTCCTTGTGTGATGAGTGATTGACAACGTTGTGTTGACTGATTCTTGGATAAGTATTGCAGGTGCAGGTTGCGGCTTGACTAGTGTTGGTGCAGGTGAAGAACAAGCGCGAAAGGTCGTCGCCGGTGAGGCCTCCAGGTGTGGAGAAGACAACTAGGCTTCGTTCGAGGGACCCGGTGGCCAGCGTGGTCAAGTGCGGGCCGCATGGTGGCATGAACAACAAGATGAAGTCGTGGACGCGTTTCTTGGTAGAGCCTCAAAACCAAGGTCGAGCCGGGACTACGTGGGAGCCAAGTTATGAGTGGAGATTGGCGGAGGCTACACCGAGTTCGCGGGGTTTCGGTGGTTCACCGTAAAACCACCGGGTTCCTTGGTTGATCCACAAAGCCAAGACCGAGAACCGAAGACGGAGGTGCGGCGGCACACCGGACCCGCCTCCGACCGGTGGGTTTGACCGGTTTGACCGGTGAGGAGCACCTGTCTGACCGGTGTGCGACGACGCAGTCCGAATCTTCGAAGCGGAGGACACGCGTCGGGATCGCAAGGCTTGCGTCGAGGCTACGCAGGGTGCGGTCGCCGGCATCCGTCGGATGGTGAAGACATCAAGAATTCCAAATCCGCCCTTGAGGGGCTTGTATCCCTAGTTAGTAGAGAAGGGCATTTTAGACATTCGGTTGCCTCCATATAACCCAAGAGGTGAGAGGATGGCAGACCAACTCTTGGAACCCTAGCTCATTAGTTTTCCTATTTTCCACCTATTTTCCTTAGGTTTTCCTTAGGACTAGCAAGAGAGCTTCACGGAGAGATCTTGTAGAGAGGGATGGATGATCGGGCGGCTTGCTAGACCTTGTACGAACCTTTGTTTCATGTATAGATGATTCGGCGTGGTTCCTCAAGGTTTGGATGTGTTTTCCCCGGTTGTTCTTGGTGGTGATTTTCGGAGCCCTCTCTCGATGATTTAGATGCACAGTGGTGGTATTATCGGCCTTGAAGACCTTCCAACGAATAAAAATCAAGAATTTAAATGGCGCTTTGAGCTAGGACAACCTCTAGTGAAGCCGAGTTGGTCGATAAGCTCTGACTAAGATGCGCAAATTTCATGGCGGTACTTGAAGAAGTCGAGGTGAGGGCACGGAGATATTTGGTATGCGTGAGACATGGAGATTTTGCCCTTCCAAAGCGAGAAGGTGATCTGGCTCCAATTCATTGACATATTTGAAATTTACCATACGGGCCCAGTGAATACGAGTCTTATGATGGCCTGGGTGTACGTAAGTGACATATTTTCATATGTTTATAAATAACTTTATTCGATTTACTAATTAACATTTGGCTTTCTTCTTGTGTAGCCTACAACTTACTAAGATGGGAAAGAAAGGGTTATTCAAGAATTTCTTTCATGGGCCCGTCAAAGTTAATGCGGATGAATCACGGAATAATGAAAAGCAGCAATCGAGACCATTTTAGGCACTTAGATAGGTTTCATTACAAAGAACCTTATCACTAACGCCTTACAACTTCAAGTACAATTGTCATCTAATTATCATTGCTAATTCCTATTTAGTCAATTCTAATCTCCATGAGGACGATGCATGAAGATTCCAACTAGTTCTACTCATGTCAATTATCGACAATAGCAACATCAATGTGTATGGCCGATTGAGAAAAGATCCCTTAGAATACCAAGACCTTGAAGATGTATTCCATGGGTAATAATTCTATCTATGACATTTTCTTTAATGCAATATATATTTAGCTTATATACTAACATATTTTATCTTTTATTATTTTGCCTCGAGCTTGGACCATGTTCATTGCAAAGCACCAAGGAACATTTCAACCCAAAATTATATGGGTGTATGATTTTACGATGCGTATACAAATAACAACCTCGGATTGAGAATATTTAAAATGTATAACACTAGAATTTCATATTCTATTCTCTCTCAATTTAGTGTTTGAGACAAGAATAAGAAATAATTTATGCGGGTACTACGTTTGTGAGCACATACACCATCACGGTGGCAACGCAAATGATGATAGTGTAAGTAAAATAAACCTACTAATAATACATCATTTTTATTATTTTTGTATATTTAATAAGCTTGGTGTATTATATCACCCCCTTGCAAATTACGAGAGGATTATAAAAAGGGATGCACTCATTAAGGAAAGGATCGTCTTTTGGCAATTCAAAAGCTCTCATGGGATTCTCATGGACGAGAATGGTTAATCCACAAGGAAAACATCATTATGACAACCATCCGATTGTGAGCTCACCTTCGATGAAAGCTAACGATACTAGAATTTGAAGTGAATGATATTTTGATGTATATATACTATATGGGTTTTTGATGTATATATACTAGTTTAAGAAAAATACTATTTATTTTCATGTGTATAAATATTATGTGTATATACATTTATAAGTTTATATATATGTAGATATATAAGTTTTAATTTATATATAGTCTAATCTGCTTGCGTATATGGTATCGAGCAAAAAATCCCACTACTACAAGCGGGCGCGGCCCCTAAGTTGGTGCATTCGACGTAGGTCCCGCATTGCATGCAGGCAAACACCCACTTTCCAAAAGTTTATGTTGTATGGGTCCCACATGGTCAACGCGGTAGCGAGCGAAAACTTGCCTCGGCGACGCGAGATGGCCTCACGCATGCCTCGCTTCGCTTCTCCTTTCAATCCTTCTGCGTGCCTTGGCCTCTCCTTCTCCCTTTGGCCGCGGTGTCGTATGGACCTCCCTAGACCCACTACCTCGGTGGGTACCGGGACCGACTACTCGGTGGGCCACAGGACTGCAGGCCTGGCTGAAGGATCGGATGGCGACTAGAGAGGGGGAGTGAATAGGAGCGGTAGAATTCTTCTCGAAAAGAACCGGCCTATACCTAGTCAAAACTAGGTCACACACAAGCGTTGGAACGAATCACACACCAATCGCCAAAACAACGAGTCCTAGAGACACACGCGGAAGCACGAATGAAGGAGGGAGGAATCGAACCAAAGAGCAAGCGACCGGGCTACGGCGGTGCGTCCGGACGAGGAGGGAGGCGGGCCGTCCGTAACGACCTCGCGGGCCCGACTGCCCTCGCGGGCCGTCCCGCCTTGACCCGTAATTTGTCCGTCGTACACCGCGGACCCGTCCGTTAAAGCACACGAACACGGGCGACCGAGAGCGAGGGCCCCGTCCGTGGGGGCGGGCGGACGCGTCCCGGCATGCAAAGCGGACGTAGTGCGCCTCAAGCCGGACCGTCATAGCGTAGGCACAACGAAAACCAAGAAAGCCAAGCCCAGGATCGAAAACAAGGCGCGCAAGAACACGAAGAACACGCGAAGAACCTTGTGTACACGCGGACGCGTCCGCCTGGCCCTCGCGGAGCGTCCGCCAAGCACGGAAACAGGCGAAAGCTGCTCGACCGAAAGTCAACACTCCCTAATTCATCACGGATCTCCTAACGATAGTATTTGTTGAGACAAGAGTTTGGGGACATGTAAGCGTCAACCAAGGATGCTATACCCCAAAAAATTTTGTCTCTAACTCCCTAAATCATCGGGGAATCGCGGATCCTTTGAACACCACCAAGGCCCAGAGCAGGAAACCGAAAATCCTTGAATCGAGAGTGGTTTCCGGCGTTTGAGGGCACAGATTAATCACAAAGATGCACTAGACATCCATCCATGTTTCCCTCAAAAGAAATCAGAGAAACCCACTCAAATCCGCGGAATCACACCAAGAACAAAGGCACCAAAAATGAAAGCACGAAAATAGCACAAAAGAGCTCCGAAAAAGCAATAAAAGACATTCGGGAATAGAAAGATTGGCACAAGATTTAGAGGATGAAATCGCTATGAATATCTTGTCCAATCGATTACAAGCCACTCCACAGAAACCAAATCTAAGATGGCAAAAAGCTCCAATCAAAACCCTCTCTCCTCTCTCCCCTCTCCCAAAGCACTCCAAAATGAAAGAGTACCATAGCCTCCCTGACGAGAGTTGGGTGAAAATTCAGCCCCCTCCTCCTATATATAGGCCCTCGGAAGCTACACTAGGAGTACAACACAAGCCCTCACGGGGGCATTTTGGTCAACACATGAAGTTCACCATCGGACGGCAGCGCATCCATCGGGCCTTCACGTCCTCCCGACGCAAGCACCTCGATCATGCCGCGTGTCGCACTTAGCCTCGGCTTGCGGCCGCCGGATGCGAGTCTCCCCGTCGTCGACCCTCGGGCCTCGGTTGCAGGCCCAAACCGAAAAACCCTCCTCCGATGGTTTGTGGCCAAACCACCAAACCCCGCGTACACGGCAGCCTCACCACGCCAAGCGTCGAGCCCGCCAAGCCTTTCACCTGCGGCCCACCGCCGGACGGATCTCTCGATCTTGCCTCGTTCCTTGACTTAGCCTGCCGTCTACCCGGCTCATGTCCACGACCGTCTTGCTCTTCTTGCACCATGCGGCTCGCACTTGATCCCGTCGGCCACCGGGTCCCTCGAACCAAGCCTACTTGTCTCTCCACTCCTCGGAGGCCCGCAAGGCTAAGACCTTTCGCGCCTGTTCTTCACACACGCAACGCAAGCCAGCGCCTTGACACCTTGATACTAGGCAGAAAGTCGAGTCCACACAACGTTGTCAACCACTCCTCACGAGTGCATTGACAACACACCCACATAAACAATAAGGTAAATACACAAAATAAAACACACACAACACAACTCAACACTACACACCTGAAAGCTTCAAACCATGGAATTCGATCACTCATCACACACGAACCAAAGGTACTTCTCAACACGGTTCCTCAATCTCCCCCTTGATGAGTGCATTGACAAAAGAAGATCAAAAAGCAAATAAGAACTCATTCAAAAGCACAAAGCCTATAAAAAGCAAACAAAAGGCCACTTGAAGTGAAGGGATAAAAGCAAGCTCGACAAAGTCCTCTCGAAACCAAAGCAAGCACAAGGCTAAGCGCAATCGAAGAGACACACTACCAACATGCAATCTAAAAGCCACCAAACCAAAATGCTCAACCCAAAGTGCCATAAAACTCTTACCAAAACACTTGTCCATCGCTCATCACCATCAAATCAAGGTTCATATCAACTTGATTTTCCAAATTCTCCCCCTTGGGGACGGGATTGACAACAAGTGGCACCTAAAGAAATGGTTTGAGAGGCAAGAAGCCAGGAACACCTCATCCAAGTGAAAAGAAAACCACACAAGAGCAAAGAACAAGGTCACTTGGCATGAGAGAAACCACAACGGCCAACTCAATGTCTCGGTCCCCAAAGACATGGGCAACGGCTCGACACAAGCGAGACAAGAATGCATGATCCCTCGAAGAGGCACAAAGGGCTGACACCGATCATGGACAAGAAATCACACGATCCCTCGAGAAAGAGGCACAAAGGGCTCAACACCAATCATGTGATAATCGAAAACATGATCAACCATCGACTCCTCGAAGAGGCAAAGGGCTCAACACCACGAAACAAGAGCACAAAAATCACCAGCTCCTAAACACATGAACTAGGACCAAAGAGCATACAAAGCTCACCTAAACTCATGAGATAGAGAAAAGAGCACACCAAACTCACAAGCTCCCCCTAAACACATGCAGGGACAAAGAGCATACAAAAGCACCTAAACACACGTGATAGAGCAAAAAGCAACCACCAAAGCACAACCAGGCAAACAAAGGAGACTCACCAAAGCTCCCCCTACACAAATGCAAGCTCCCACAGGAACAAGTGGAGCAAACTCCCAAATTTTAAATGCGGTTTTCGAATTTTTCATTAAACTCACCTCTTCTCCCCCTTGTTGACAATGTATGAGACGGAGGTGAAAATGCGAAATGCAAAACAAAGCATATAAACATCTACATGAGCTTCTCAAATAGGCCAAATTTAGTGACAAAGGCTAGAAATGGGAGCAAAGAGCACATATATGGATCATGACATAGTCAAAGCATTGCCACAAGTAATATATGGAAATATAGGCATTATTAAACAAATTTCGAATTTGAATAATTATATCAAAAGATGGCTCACTTCAAATGTAAGCCTATCCATGTCACACTTGAGCCACAAACATGCATACCATTCAAAGATCATACAAAGGATATCAAATTCTCGGCAGAATCATGGCAAACACCCATAAAGCAAAGCATGTCATGTTAAAGCTCATGAGCCATGTGTCCACTTAGGGGGAACTTCTCCAGCAGTGAACATCATGCAACATGTTTGCACCCATGTGTGAAAGATAAGACATTTTAACATAAACATGATGGAGCATTTCAAGCATACACACTTCTTTTCAAGATTAATTCATTTCATGGTACATGAAGTGCCTTTGCGGCAAAGAAACATGCTCCCCCATGAATGCAACATAGGCTAAACATTCACAATGATATTCGGCCTTTGGCCCAAATGCAAGAAAGAGACATCAAGCACAATCTAAGCATGAAAGGCATATTTAGACCAAAAAGTGACATGGATATGCTACCACATGGTGGAGCACATTTCATCAAATTTAGTCAAGATTAGCATTTGATTCAAAAAGGCTATCTCACAACACATATATCTCAAATATTCCAAGAGGATAGCCTCACATAGCTATTTCTCCACACACATGACCAATATCTCACAAGTAGCAAAGAAACTCAAATGAGGCATATGGAAAAAGCTGGCATCATCCTAAAATACAATATGATACAAATGCAACATAGGTAGATATGTACATCAAAAGACATAGATATATGACGAATGCGAGACACAAATGTCAAACCTACCAAAGTCTATACATCTTGATATATGATACAAATGCAATACGAGAATGCATGAGGAGACAAGGAGCTTGACTTAACACCAATAAAGCTCACCAGCTGAACACACCTGACAAAATCGCTCCAAACGAGAGAAGAGCCACCAAAGTCCCAATTGAGTACCATGAAAAAAGTACAGTGCAAAAACCGCAAAAGATCCCAATTGAATACCATAGAAGGAATATCAATTTAAGGATCACAAAGACTACCCGAAGAAAACCACAACCCTTCTTAAGGAATCGAATTCCTATCAAAAAGAAGCCAAGCTCCCCTCCAACCAAGGGCAATAACAAAGCAAAAGCTATGAAAAGAAGGAGCAAGGAAAACTCTAAAACCAACCGAAAAGAGGAACAACCACTACAACTCGAGAAGACAAGACAAGCCCAAAACTCCGGGGAAAGCTCACAACATGCTACACAATGCATTAGCCAAATATCAATTAACATAAATAGAGCATTGTAACATGATTCCACAAATATGAATAAGCATGGGCAAGCAAGTATGTCAACAAGGTACAACACTAAACCAAAATGATACCAAAGAACAACATGCCAAACAATATACAAGAACTAAACAAAGGCATGATACAAGATCACATGGATCATCCCACCAACATATATTACAAAGCTAGCATGACAAGATATACATAGAGGACAAACATGCTAAAGGAAAATTGCCATCGAGCTAGACAAACATGATATGAATGAACAACATGACATATTCGAGCAATCAACCATAAAAGCATGACATGATGTTCATAAATAACATCCACCATAAAATCACTCTGAAGATAGCAATATAGATATTCAAGATCTAAAAGCTATCATGAACAAGGTGGCTAGCCTACCATGGTTTTCACCTGAAGCAAGACACAAGTATATAAACGAGAGGACAAGGGAAAGAAAACTCACTATACATGTGTACAAAAGCTTTCAAGAGCCATCCAAAATGGTGTGGAGAACCATCAAGTCTCCATTTAGCTCATGTTCTCAAACGCGTCTCAGTACCTACACACAAGGGAGACGAGAAAGACCGAGCCTTGGACCCCAAAGGGTTAGCAAGCACATACTTGGGAATCCAAGATTTGGTCACACGGGTAAGTGGTGCACACAACTATCATGTGGGTTAGCATGATGCAAATGCGGTTGGAATGAAAGAGAAAAAGAAAGTCTTTGAACACCACTTGGAGACAACCTCAAAGAAGTCACTCGCGAAGAAAGTCGAGTGCTACCACTGACAAAAGCGGAGATATCCTTCGGGGTCATAGGAGAAGAACCAACACAAGCTTCCACGGGGAAGCATGTCGCGGACCAACACAAGGGAAAACACTAGAAGCATGTCCACGATCATGGCCTAACTCACCGAAAGAGTGTCATAAAGCCGGTACACAAATCGCGCCTTCTTAGGCTCACAAGTGTTCGTGCCATGAGAAGGGCTATGAGCAACCAAAGGCCTAGAGGACCTCCTCGTAGTATTCTCCTTGCCGGCGGTAGCAAGCTCTCTTGATGCCCCATCCTTCCCACAGTGGGGAGAGCAATGGTACGAAGGCCTATCGAGGCACGGTCTAAGTGGATGAATCGCCATTCTCTTGTAAGTGGGAAGTCCCTTGGGACTTAGAGCATAAAACATCAACCCCAACATCCAACTTGGTGCCCACATTAGAATCACACGTGCCATGAGACGGGCTACGTGGCTTCTTAAAAGCTTTTATACACCGTCGCTCGTGCTTGACACGGCGAAAGCAAAACTTCAACGGTATGCCCATCCTTCTTGCAAAGGTGCATTGAAACCTCGTCTTGGGAGTATGAGTTCCAAATATGTGGAGGCACCCTTTCCATTCAAATCACCTTGGGCAACCTTTGGAAGAAGCAACAAGCTTAGGAGTAGCCATGGAAACTATCCGAAAGCACTAGCACACTTACTAGCATCCAGACTCACACTCGAAGAGAAGAAGTCGACTCTAGGTTTAGAAGAAGCAAATTTAGAAGCATCAACATCGGAGTGACAAGAGAAGTAATCCAAACCCTTGGCACAAAGACTCTTGCACCTTGTGCGCAAAACCTCATTTTGAGACTTAGGCGCTCACAAGTACCACATGTCATATTTCTCAAATTATTGATTTCTTCTTCAATGCATTTAGCATATGTGGTACGCAAAGTTCATTTCTTTCTCAAGGTTGGCACTCATCTCATCATGCTCGACCAACTTAGCGCTCATATCCTCGCGCATCTTTCCAAAGCAAAACTTCACTTTCCAAATCAATGCATGAGGTGCAAACGAAATCACATGAACAAGCAACATCATTTACATCTCGCAAAGCATATCATCATTGCAAGAAGTATAGCAGCATCCTCAACCCGACAACAAAGCACTACAAGGCATGGATTTTATATCACAAATTTCGGCCCTAGCATGCTCAAGATCATCTACACATGTGGTGTGAGTCAATTTTAATTCATTAATTTAAGTAAGCAAAGACTCACAAGAAACACATGGTAAAGAAGCACTTAATGCTCTAACAAGCAATCTTACTACTAGCCATATCAAGCTCATCATTCAAAACAACACAAGAGTTGCAAGGCATAGAAGCATTGGATTTCAACAAGTCGAATTCCAGGTGCAAGTTAGCAAGAGATGATCTCAATTCATCATTCTCAAAATCAAGATTGTCGCATGCTCTTCACAAAAGCTTCAACATGCATTTTGCGCCAACTAACTTCATCTTTTAATTTCTCATTTCGGCACACAAGGCATCGCATGATTTGCAAGGCAAAAGCTTTGAAATTTAACACCTTAATTTCGGATTTCAAGCATGCAATGGAAGCAATCAAAGCATCATTTTCGGCATGCATGGTACACGAGTGCGAAAATTCAAAGCACGAGACCTCCGATGAGCCATACCACATTTCAACCTGATAAGAGAGCATTTAATCTTCTCATTCTTCCTACGCAAGGCATCACACAAATCTATGTTTCTCCTTTATGCAAGTCTCCACAATCACGCTCACAAACATCCAACCTATTGCATAGGATCAAGATAGCTTTGGCAAGTGTACCTTGGTTCATGCCTCCTAGCTTTGTGGTAGAGCTCGCCTTTCTTGATCTCACCATCTCGATAGTCCTCGATGAGAGATATCATCTCCTCCACTTCGGCTTCCGCCTCAACCTCCATACTCCTCCTGCTCAAAGAACCACAAGGAGAAGAACTTGGTGCCATAAACAAAGTACGGGGGTTAGGATTAGCGAAACCAAGCTCAAGGAACAAGCAACGTCACGAAAAAAGCACTCAAAAAGCCTCGATTCTCACAACAACTGCGGCAGTTCAATAGCAAAGGATCTTATCTTTTTCCCAAGAAATTTTACCACTTGAACAAGGAGCACAAAGATAGAGGCACAAAAAATTTCAGCTCAAAATAAAGTGAAATGAAGTCTAGAGAAAATCCCGGAAGAAACGAAGACAAAGCGCAAGAGACATAAATGAGGATTTTTCAATTATCTTCTTGATTTTTTTAGATTTTGAAGACCCCAAAATGAGCCAAAATGGAGCACCGAGCGAAAAGTTATGCCCGTTTCTTGAAGGTATCTCAAGTTATGGTTTTCCAAGGGCACAACCCCGAATCGTCGGACTCATGGCATGAACAAGGTGTAACAAAAGCACCTCTTTCCTCTGGTCACCCTATGGATTCAAGACTTGTTAGAGCCAAAGAATCCACAACGACTCCCGATACCGATTGAAGGATCGGATGGCGATGACTAGAGGGGAGTGAATAGGGCCAGGTAAAAATTCTTCTCAAAGAACCCGGCCTATACCCTAGTCAAAAACCCGGTCACACACAAGCGTTGGAGCAGATCACACACCAATCGCGAAAACAACGAGTCTGAGGAACACACGCGGAAGCACGAATGAAGGAGGGAGGGAGGAAATCGAACCAAAGAGCAAAGCGACCGGGCTGCGGCGGGCCGTCGGACGGGAGGGGACGGACGCGTCCGCGCTCCGGGCCCTCGCGGACGTCGAGCTGCCCTCGCGGACCGTCCGCGCCAACCCCGCGGTGTCCGTGGGTACCGCCATCGGACGGGTCGGGTTAAAGCACACGGGGGCACGGGGAAAGCGACGAAAAAACGGACGAATCGCCCGGCGGCGGACGCGTCCAGCGCCACCCCGCGGACCGTCACAGCTACTCAAGCCGGGACCGTCGCAAGCCCAGGCACAACAAAAAACCAAAAGCCAAACCGGATCGAAAACAAAGGCGCGCAAGAACACGAAGAACACGCGAAGAACCTTTGTACACGCGGAGCGGAAGTCGCGGCCCTCGCGGACGGAAATCGCCAAGCACGAACGGGGCGAAAGGCGCACAGGCCACAGAAGTCAACCGCCTCCCAATTCATCACCAGGATCTCCCTAACGATAGTAGGCTTGTTGAGACAAGAGTTTGGGGACATGTAGCGTCAACCAAGGATGCTATACCCCAAAAATTCGTCTCCGCTCCTAAATCATCGGGAATCGCGGATCCTTTGAACACCACCAAAAGCTAGAGCACGAACGAAAATCCTTGAATCGAAGTGGTTTCAGGGCGTTTGAGGGCACAAGATTAATCACAAAGATGCACTAGACATCCATATGTTTCCCTCAAGAAATCAGGGGGAGAAGCCACTCAAATCCGCGGAATCACACCAAGAACAAAGGCACGAAAACAAGCACGAGAAAATAGCACAAAGAGCTCGAAAAAAGCAATAAAAGACATTCGGGAATAGAAAGATTGGCACGAGATTTGGGGATGAAATCGGTATGAATATCTTGTCCAATCGATTACAAGCCACTCTAGAAACCAAATCTAAGATGGCAAAAAGCTCGATCAAAGAGCCACTCTCTCCTCTCTCCTCTCTCCCAAAGCACTCCAAAATGAAAAGTACGCGAAAACACTCCTAGCCCAAGAGTTGGTGAAAATTCAACCCCCTCCTCCTATATAGGCCTGGGAAAGAGCTAGAAGTGCCCCTACCTTGGAGTACAACACAAGCCTCTGCAAGGGCATTTTGGTCAACACATGAAGTTCACCATCGGACGGCAGCGCATCCATCGGGCCTTCACGTCCTCCGACGCAAGCACCTCGATCATCTTGCGTGCTTGCTTCCTCGAAGCTTCCGACGCACCGGGATCTGCGAGTCTCGGGTCACGTCGGGCCCTCGGGCCTCGGTTTTGGACGAAAACCGAAAAACCCTCCTCACTGGAGTGGTTTGTGGCCAAACCACCAAACCCCGCGTACACGGCCCCGGCCTCACCCGCCAAGCGTGAGCCGCCAAGCCTTTCACCTCAGAGGCGCCGGACGGTCTGCTCGATCTTGCCTCGTTCCTTGACTTGGCCACCACGTGCAGCTCCATGTCACGCTTCGTCTTGCTCTTCTTGCACCATGCGAGCTCGCCGCAGTCAGCGTGAGTCCCTCGAACCAAGCCTACTTGTCTCTCCACTCCTCGGAGGCCACATGAGGCTAAGACCTTTCGCGCTTTGTTCTTCACTGCACCAACGCAAACCAAGCCGCAACCAACACACCCGCAATGCCTAGGCCAAGAGTCGGTCCACACAACGTTGTCAACCACTCCTCACGAGTGCATTGACAACACACCACATAAACAATAAGGTAAATACACAAAATAAAACACACACAACACAACTTAACACTACACACACAAAGCTTCAAACCATCGGTCAATCACTCATCACACACGAACAGGAGTACTTCTCAACTTGGTTCCTCCAATCCCCTTGATGAGTGCATTGACAAGAAAAGTCAAAAAGCAAATAAGAACTCATTCAAGCGCCACAAAGCCTATAAAAAGCAAACAAAAGGCACTTGAAGTGAGAAGGGATAAAAACAAGCTCTGACAAAGTCCTCTCGAAGCCAAAGCAAGCACAAGGCTAGCGCAATCCCCGAAGAGACACACTACCGAAGCATGCAATCCCTAAAAGCCACCAAGCCAAATGCTCAGCTTAAAGTGCCATAAGAAACTCACAAAACACTTGTCAACCGCTCATCACCATCAAATCCAAGGTTCATATCAACTTGATTTTCCAAATTTCTCCCCCTTGAGGAGCGGATTGACAACAAGTGACAAAGAAATGGTTTGAGAGGGCAAAAAGACCGAACCTCATCCCAAGTGAAAGAAAACCACACAAGAGCAAAGAACAAGGTCACTTGGCATGAGAGAAACCACAACGGCCAACTCAATGTCTCGGTCCCAGACATGGGCAACGGCTGCGACACAGCGAGACAAGTCATGATCCCTCAAGAAGAGGCACAAAGGGAGCTCAGGTATGGACGGCGAAAATCACACGATCCCTCGAAGAGGCACAGGGGCTCAACACAATCATGTGATAATCGAAAACATAAGTCAGCCGCCGGCTCCTCAAGAAGAGGCAAAGGGGCTCAACACCCTTAGGAAACAAAGGCACAAAAATCACAAGCTCCCCCTAAACACATGAACTAGGACCAAAGAGCATACAAAGCTCACCTAAACTCATGAGATAGAGAAAAAGAGCACACCAAGCTCACAAGCTCCCCCTAAACACATGCAACAAGGACAAAGAGCATACAAAGCTCACCCTAAACACACGTGATAGAGCAAAAAGCAACCACCAAAAAGCACAACTCGGGCAAACAAAGGGGCTGCAAAGCTCCCCTACACAAATGCAAGCTCCCCTGAACAAGTGGAGCAAACTCCCCAAATTTTAAATGCGATTTCTGAATTTTTCATTAAGCTACCTCTTCTCCCCCTTGTTGACAATGTATGAAGCAAGGTGAAAATGCGAGGAAATGCAAAACAAAGCATATAAGCATCTACATGAGCTTCTCAAATGGGCAAATTTAGTGACAAAGGCTAGAAAATGAGGCAAAGAGCACATATATGGATCATGACATAGTCAAAGCATTGCCACAAGTAATATATGGAAATATAGGCACGTGACAAAGCAAATTTTCAGGTGAATAATTATATCAAAAAGATGGCTCACTTCAAATGTAAAAGCTATCCATGTCACGGTTGAGCCACAAACATGCATACCATTCAAAGATCATACAAAGGATATCAAATTCTCGGCAAAAGATCATGGCAAACACCCATAAAGCAAAGCATGTCATGTTAAAGCTCATGAGCCATGTGTCCGATTGAGAGACTTCTCCTTTGGTGAACATCATGCAACATGTTTTGCACCCATGTGTGAAAGATAAGACATTTTAACATAAACATGATGGAGGGAGCATTTTTCAAGCATACACTTCTTTTCAAGATTAATTCATTTCATGGTACATGAAGTGCCTTTGCGGAAAAACATGCTCCCCCATGAATGCAACATAGGCTAAACATTCACAATGATATTCGGCCTTTGGCCCAAATGCAAGAAAGAGACATCCAAGCACAATCTAAGCATGAAAGGCATATTTGGAGCCAAAAAGTGACATGGATATACTACCTGAGTGGAGCACATTTCATCAAATTTAGTCAAGATTAGCATTTGATTCCAAAAAGGCTATCTCACAACACATATGTCTAAAGAATATTCCAAAGAGCATAGCCTCACATAGCTATTTCTCACATGACCAATATCTCACAAGTAGCCAAAGAAACTCAAATGAGGCATATGGAAAAGCTCATCATCCTAAAATGCAATATGATACAAATGCAACATGGTAGATATGTACATCAAAAGGAACATGATATATGACGAATGCGAGACACAAATGTCAAACCTACCAAAGTCTATACATCTGATATATGATGAATGCAATCACAGAATGCATAGGGAGACAAGGAACTTGACTTAACACCAATAAAGCTCACGAGGGAACACATAACCAAGAATCGCTCAGCGAGAGAAGAGCCACCAAAGGTCCCAAATTGAGTACCATAGAAAAAGTACGATTAACGAAAACCGCAAAGATCCCAATTGAATGCCCATAGAAGGAATATCAATTTAAGGATCACAAACTACAGAAAGCCACAACCCTTCTTGGAATCAAATTCACTATCAAAAGAAGCCAAGCTCCTCAACCAAGGGCAACTAACAAAGCAAAAGCTATGAAAAGAAGGAGCAAGGAAAACTCCTAAAACAACTAGAAAAGAGGAACAACCACACCAACTCGAGAAACAGACAAACCCAAAACTCGAGGAAAGCTCACAACATGCTACACAATGCATTGACAATATCAATTAACATAAATAGAGCATTGTAACATGATTCCACAAATATGAATAAGCATGGGCAAGCAAGTATGTCAACAAGGTACAACACTAAACCAAAATGATGCGAACAATATGCCGACAATATACAAGAACTAAACAAAGGCATGATACAAGATCACATGGATCATCCACCAACATATATTACAAAGCTAGCATGACCAGAGATATACATGGGGGACAAACATGCTAACGGAAAAGGTACCATCAGAGCTAGACAAACATGATATGAATGAACAACATGACATGTCAGAGGCAATCAACCATAAAGCATGACATGATGTTCATAAATAACATCCACCATAAAATCATACAAAGATAGCAATATAGATATTCAAGATCACAAAGCTATCATGAACAAGGTGGCTAGCCTACCATGGTTTTCACACAAGCGAACACAAGTATATACACGAGAGGACAAGGGGGGAAAATAAAACTACCGCTATACATGTGTACAAAAGCTTTTCCAAGAGCCATCCAAAATGGTGTGGAGAACCATCAAGTCCTCCATTTAGCTCATGTTCTCCAACGGCGTCTCTTGTACCTACACACAAGGAGACGAGAAAGACCGAGCCTTGGACCCCGAAGGGTTAGCAAGCACGTACTTGGGAATCCAAGATTTGGTCACACGGGTAAGTGGTGCACACAACCTATCATGTGGGTTAGCATGATGCAAATGCCGGTTGGAATGAAAGTCTTTCGAGCACCCTTGGAACCATGCCTCAAAAGTCACTCGCGAAAGTCGAGTGCTACCACGAGCAAAGGCAAATATCCTTCGGGGTCATAGGAGAAGAACCAACACAAGCACCACGGGGGAAGCATGTCGCGGACCAACACAGAAACACTAGAAGCATGTCCACGATCATGGCCTAACTCACCGAAAGAGTGTCTGGCAGTACACAAATCGCGCCTTCTTAGGCTCACAAGTGTTCGTGCCATGAGAAGGGCTATGAACAGCAAGGAGCCTAGAGGGACCTCCTCGCGTATTCTCCTTGCCGGCGGTAGCAAAAGCTCTCTTGATGCCCATCCTTCCCACGGTGAGAGCAATGGTACAAAGGCCTATCGAGAGGCACGGTCCCAGAATTGGATGAATCACCATTCTCTTGTAAGTGGGAAGTCCTTGGGACTTAGAGCATGAAGCATCAACCCAACATCCAACTTGGTGCCCACATTAGAATCACACGTGCCATGAGACGAGGCTACGTGGCTTCTTAAAAGCTTTAGCACGCACACGTCGCTCGTGCTTGACACGGCCGAAAAGCAAAACTCAACGGTATGCCCATCCTTCTTGCAAAGGTGCATTGAAACCTCGTCTTGGGAGTATGAGTTCCAAATATGGGAGGCACCCTTTCCATTCAAATCACCTTGGGCAACACGGAAGAAGCAACAAGCTTAGGAGTAGCCATGGGAGAGCTATCCAAAGCACTAGCACACTTACTAGCATCCAAAGACTCACACTCAAGAAGAAGTCGACTCGGTTTAGAAGAAGCAAATTTAGAAGCATCAACATCGGAGTGACAAGAGAAGTGAGAATCAAACCCTTGGCACAAAGACTCTTGCACCTTTTGTCATAAAACCTCATTTTGAGACTTGAGGTGCTCACAAATTGCACATGTCATATTTCTCAAATTATTGATTTCTTCTTCAATGCATTTAGCATATGTGAGTCGCAAGTTCATTTCTTTCTCAAGGTTGGCACTCATCTCATCATGCTCAACCAACGTAGCGCTCATATCCTCGCGCATCTTTTTCAAAGCCAAAACTTCACTTTCCAAATCAATGCATGAGGTGCAAACGAAATCCACATGAACAAGCAACATCATTTACATCTAGCAAAGCATATCATCATTACCAAGAAGTATAGCAAACATCCTCAGCTTGACAACAAAGAGCACTTGCTACAAGGCATGGATTTTATATCACAAATTTCAGCCCTAGCATGCTTTCGAGATCATCTACACATGTGGTGTGAGTCAATTTTAATTCATTAATTTCAGCATGCAAAGACTCACAAGAAACACATGGTAAAAAACACTTGTCTCTAACAAAGCAATCTTACTCTAATACATATCAAGCTCATCATTCAAAACAACACAAGAGTTGCAAGGCATAGAAGCATTGGATTTCAACAAGTCAATTTCCGATTGCAAGTTAGCAAGAGATGATCTCAATTCATCATTCTCAAAATCAAGATTGTCGCATGCTCTTCTAAAAGCTTCAACATGCATTTTGCGCCAACTAACTTCATCTTTTAATTTCTCATTTTTCGGCACACGAGCATCGCATGATTTGCAAAACGAAAAGCTTTGAAATTTAACACCTTAATTTGATTTCAGAAAGCATGCAATGGAAGCGATCAAAGCATCATTTTCGGCAGCCATGGTGTTACACGAAGTGCAAGAATTCAAAGCACGAGACCTCCAATGAGCCATACCACATTTCAACCTAGTAAGAGAGCATTTAATCTTCTCATTCTTCCTACGCAAGGCATCCACAAATCTATGTTTCTCCTATGTAAAGTCTCCACCAGTCATCTGAAACATCCAACCTATTGCATAGGATCAAGATAACTTTGGCAAGTGTACCTTGGTTCATGCCTCTAGCTTGTGGTAGAGCTCGCTAGCCTTCTTCAATGTCACCATCTCGATAGTCCTCGATGAGAGATATCATCTCCTCCACTTCGGCTTCCGCCTCAACCTCCATACTCCTCTTTTGCTCAAAGAACCACAAGGAGAAGAACTTGGTGCCATAAACAAAGTCTAGGTTAGGATTAGCGAGGAAACCAAGCTCAAGGAACAAGCAACGATGCAAAAGCACTCAAAAGCCTCAATTCTCTAACAACTACGACGAGTTCAATAGCAAAGGATCTTATCTTTTTTCCCAAAATTTTACCCTTTGAACAAGGAGCACCAAAGATAGAGGCACAGAATTTGACTCAAAATAAGGTGAAATGAAGTCTAGAGAAAAATCCGAAGAAACAAGACAAAGCGCGAAGACATAAATGAGGATTTTCAATTATCTTCTTGATTTTTTCTGAATCGAAGACCCCAAAATGAGCCAAAACGGGCAAGGAAAAGTTATGCCGTTTTGCGAAGGTATCTCAAGTTATGGTTTTCCAGGGGCACAACTCCAAATCGTCGGACTCAAAACGCGCAAACCAAGGTCGCGAGCAAAAGCACCTCTTTCCTCTAGTCCTTTTTATGGATTCAAGACTTGTTAGAGCCAAAAGAATCCACAACAGAAGCTCGATACCAATTGAAGGATGGGATGGCGACTAGAGGGGGGGGGTGAATAGGGGCCGGTAAAAATTCTTCTCAAAGAACCGAGCTATACTAGTCAAAGCTTAGGTCACACACAAGCGTTGGAATGAATCACACACCAATCGCCAAAACAACGAGTCCTAGAGACACACGCGGAAGCACGAATGAAGGAGGAGGAATCGAACCAAACAAAAGCGACCGAGCTGCGGCGGGCCGTCCCCGGACGAGGAGGGCGGACCGTCCGCGCGGGGCCTCGCGGACCGTCGGCCGCCCTCGCGGACCGTCGGCGCCAACCCGCGGGCCCCGGCTCCGTGATGCACGCGGACGCTCCGGGTCGCCTGAGAACACGAGAAGCGACCGAGAAAACGGACCGTCCCGGCGGGCGGGCGGACCGTCGCGCCACCGCGGACCGTCCGCTACTCAAGCCGGACGCGTCATGGCCCAGGCAACAAAAACCAAAAGCCAAACGGATCGAGAAAACAAAGGCGCGCAAGAACACGAAGAACACGCGAAGAACAACGTACACGCGGGCCGTCCTTGGCCCTCGCGGACCGTCGCCAAGCACGAACGGGCGAAAGCGCTCGACCCCGAAAGTCAACCTCCCCAATTCATCACGGCGGATCTCCCTAACGATAGTAGGCTTGTTGAGACAAAGAGTTTGGGGACATGTAAAGCGTCAACCAAGGATGCTATACCCCAAAAATTTCATCTCCCTAACTCCCTAAATCATCGGGGAATCGCGGATCCTTTGAACACCACCAAAAGCTAGAGCCTTAGAACGAAAATCCTCGAATCGACGTGGTTTCCGGCGTTTGAGGAGCACAAGATTAATCACAAAGATGCACTAGACATCCATCCATGTTTCCCTCAAAGAAATTCGGGAGGAAACCCCTCAAATCCGCGGAATCACACCAAGAACAAAGGCACCAAAAACAAGCACGAAAATAGCACAAAGAGCTCACTGAAAAAGCAATAAAAGACATTCGGGAATAGAAAGATTGGCACAAGATTTAGAGGATGAAATCGCTATGAATATCTTGTCCAATCGATTACAAGCCACTCTAGAAACCAAATCTAAGATGGCAAAAAGCTCCAATCAAAGAGCCACTCTCTCCTCTCTCCCTCTCTCCCAAAGCACTCCAAAATGAAGAGAGTACCGCCGCCTCTAGCCCCGAGAGTTGGCCGAATTCAGCCCCCTCCTCCTATATATAGGCCCTCGGAAAAGGCAAGGGAGTGCCCCTACACTAGGAGTACAACACAAGCCCTCACGGGGGCATTTTGGTCAACACATGAAGTTCACCATCGGACGGCCGCGCATCCATCGGGCCTTCACGTCCCCTCGACGCAAGCACCTCGATCATGCGGTGTCGCCGCCTCGAAGCTTCCGCGCACGGATGCGAGTCTCGGGTCACGTCGAGGCCCTCGGGCTCGGTTTTGAGGCCCAAGCGAAAACCCTCCTCAGATGGTTTGTGGCCAAACCACCAAACCCCGCGTACACGGCACGGCCTCACCACGCCAAGCGTCGAGCCTTGACCTTTCACCTCCCGGCGCCGGACGTCTACTCGATCTTGCCTCGTTCCTTGACTTGGCCACCACCAGTCTGCAGGCTCCATGTCCCACGACTTCGTCTTGCTCTTCTTGCACCATGCGGCTCGCACTTGATCCGGTCGGCCACGGGTCCCTCGGAGCCAAGCCTACTTGTCTCTCCACTCCTCGGAGGCCACGCAAGGCTAAGACCTTTCGCACTTTGTTCTTCACCTGCTCGCATAAACCAAGCCGCAACAACACACTGCCAATACTAGGCCAAAGTCGGTCCACACAACGTTGTCATACTCCTCACGAGTGCATTGACAACACACCACATAAACAATAAGGTAAATACACAAAATAAACACACACAACACAACTCAACACTACACACACAAAGCTTCAAACCATCTGGGTCAATCACTCATCACACACGAACCAAGGTACTTCTCAACTTGGTTCCTCACTTGCGCTTCACGGCACGGTGGCGAGGCACAGAGATTACGGCGAGAGGAAAGTACTCGGTTAGGAAGTTGTACATGTCCTTGCCCAGGTATGAGGACTCCTAGACGTACTCGACTAGTACTCTCTCCACAGGCAGGCCTTAACCATTTGCCTCCTGGGACTATATAAGGCGAGCGAGGACCCCTCTCTGCATCCATCTCATCTCACGGCGTAAGATTGCATCATCTTGTAATCGTACCCAATCAATCCCGAGCTACGCGGCATACGGGACGTAGGGTATTACGCACCTCGCGGCCGAACTATCTAAATTGTGTGCCACGTGTCTCTTCCTTCGATTCACCCGATCTCGGCGAGGCCACATTCATCTTTCGCCCGGGTACTCCCTTAGTAGGTTGCCGGTCCTAAGCAACGGCAGTGGCGCGCGGTAGGGGGATCTCGCCCGGTCACATGGCGGCTCGGCCGGCTCCTACATCATCAAGCCGGCTAGTCGCCTTCAGCGAGGCGACACCTTCGTCTTCGGCGCACGAGTGCACGCGCCGGCCCCGGCGGCGGATCCTTCCAACACCGCCTCACCATGCCGCCCAACCGGAGGCAGAGCGATGACGCTTCCGTAGTCACGGGGGCGACTCGTAGGCAAGTTCGGCGAGGCCGGCACTAGGCCAACACGCGCGACTTCGAGCTCGGATCGGCTTCCTACTCGAACCCCGATGTCCCCGTGGGCTACCGTGTGCGAGCCGGCTACTCCTCCATCGCACGTGGTCTCCCCACCCGTGAGCGCTCACGCGTGGTCCCGCAACCTGCGGGGCCCACACGGGCTCCCTCTACACGCGGGCGCAGAGCAAGGAGCCGTGCCGGGAGGCACGGCTCGGACTCGCGACACGCCCGGCCACGCTTAGGACTCCAACCCCCTCTCCGTCTTCTACTCGGACTCCGCGTACGAGTTCGACTTGGTCGGACCACCGAGGATCCGAGTCAGGGACAACTCCCGCGAGCAAGGATCAAGATGTCGACTAGAGGGGGGATGAATAGTCGAACCCGAAAATCACAAACTTTTTCGCAAGTAGTTAGACCGAGTCCGGAGACTCGGATATTTTTCCGGATACTCCGGAAATCCGGAGAATCCGGAAAATGTCCGGATAGTCCTACTCGTTAGAGGGGGATTAAATCGACGGATTTAAACTTGCTCAAAAGTAAATCTGTGAAAATAGGTAATGCACCGAGGTGATATAAGCCTCGTTTATCCACTTAGAACTCGTAGGAACCTCGACGAAGTAGATCGGCACCAAACCCTAGATAAGTGTTCAAGCAAGATACAAGCATGCAACAAGATGAACAAGCACAAGAAATACACGGGATTTGTTACGGAGTTTAACCTCACACCTTGAGGTCTACGTCTCCGTTGAGGTACCCACAAAGGGTGGACCTTTTCACCTAGGTCACTTTCCTCCCTCTAGCGACCACAAAGATCAAGCTAGAGTTACTTACTCAATTTCGGGGTAATACAAACCTCCTTGGACGACCACAACCTTTGGATGCTCCAAGGCAACACCTAGCCGGCTAGGAGCTCAAAGCTCCAAGAGTAACAAACACGAATTTTGCCAACCAAGAGAAGAACTAGGTGCTCTAGAGATGGGAAATCAGCTCACTAGCACTCTCCAAGCCCTTGCACTCAAATCCTCTTAACTCCCTCTACAAATCTCACCAACTTTGAGCCAAAGGGGGAGAGAGGGGGAGTAAATGAGGGTTGCAGCTGTTCAGGACGAAAAAGGCGGGGAGCGAGGAGTAAATGAAGGGGTGGAGGGGGCTTTTATACCCCCTCACCCAGAATATAGCCGTTGAGGCTTTATGACCCGAGTATCCGGGTTGAACCCGGACTCTCGGGAAGTCCGAGTCTCCGGCAAAAACCCGACACTCCGCCTTCCAAGGCCAGCACCCAAGAAAAAATTCTCGTGAATGTGTTGGTGCAAAGGTGTCTCTCATAGGTTTTGTTTTAGCAACTAAAGCACCTGTTCGACCCTTGGAAGACATAATTCCTGTCCCTCTTAATAGTACGGCATTCCTAGGACTCAAATTCAAAAGTAAAAATAAATAAGCCGTCTTTGGAATCCTTTTAGAGCACCACTTTCTTTTTGTGTAGTCAACGAGCTGTGCTTGATGCCATACATACTTTTAACACTTGCTCATGGACTAGATAAACTCATTAGCCACTTAGGTGTGTGTCATTATATCACCAAAACCCACTTAGGGGGCCAATATACCCTTCAATCTCCCCCTTTTTGGTGATTGATGACAACACAACTAAGTCATATAAGAGATAAACAATGAATATTTAAAGCTTTTGTAATACTCCCCCTTAATGTGTGCATTTTTGATTTTGAATATCAATGGTCCTATTAGGGCCAATATTTTGCACAACAAGAAAGGCAAGAGGGTATTACAGTAGTGGGGTGCTTGTGATGTGCAACAAAATACAAGGTGAAATGCTCATGACAGATTATGCACTCAACTAGAGAAAAAAGAGATCCGTGCTGAGAAGTCCGGATTCTCGGGCCAGTCCGAGTGTCGGAAAATCCGGATACTCCGGGAAAAAGTCTGGAGTCTCCGGGCTTCAGCAAAGCAGCAGAAAAACAGATAACATACAGTTTTCAATCTAGCATAAGCTGTCCTTAGCAGATAAAAAGCAGTTAAAAACACATCAAGCACACAAGCAAATGTCTCAAACTCACATAGTCTCACACGAGCGAATAATAGAGTTATTACAAACCGAGTTCCAAATTCAAATTATTACAAGCCAAGTTCATTGTTTCGACGACACAAATAGATAATATCACTCCCCCTTTGGCATCAAGCGCCAAAAAGGAAGTGAGGAGCAGCGGAGTCACTCGGAGTCGTCGTCCTCCTCCTCCTCCTCTTCTTCTTCTTCATTGCCCTCCTCCTCTTCTTCCTCTTGGGCACCTTGGGCGTCCCACTCCGCAAATGGGTCATCGAACTCGGGAAGCTCGCGGTAGGGGTCGGTGGGGAGGCCAAGGTGAGACTTGATCTCGATGATGTCGCGCCGGTTCTCATTGGTCTCCGTGGCGATGGTCTTGCACATGCTGAAAATGCTCTTGAGCACTCTCTTGATCATGGAGCCACGGTGACGACGGGGAGGTGGTGAAGGGGAACGAGCAGCGGGCACATCATCATGGGACGGAGCTGCACTCGACGATCCAACATATTTACGGCCTTTGGGAGGCCTCTTTGCACGATCACGGAGGTGGCGAAGGGGCTCATGGACAACATCCTTGGGGTAGCGGACATTGGTCACTCTCTCAATCATATACATGAGATAGGGGGCATAAGGAAGATGTTTCATTGGATCATTCATGGCCCTCCTCAACTCATTCCAAATAAAGTCGAAGACGCAAAAACCTTCTTCATCCGGTGCCATTCTATTGAGAAGATTAGGAGCAAAATACCTAAGAGCGGTCACATCTCCAATCTTAGGGTCGATAGTGGCACGGAAGAATTGATTGAGATAATAGTAGTAAGGATTGAGTTGGTCCGCTTTGCCCTCAATGGCCGCATCTCGGCTAGGAAACATGAAGGGGAGCTCCTTGGGCTTGTATTTGTTCTCATTGTGCACGGGGGTGCGCCTTTCATCCTTAGAACCAAGACCCAAGAGCCGAGAGAAGGTCATGTAGTCAATTGTGCATTTTTGGCCTTGAGTTGTCCATGTGATGGTGTTGTCATGGGGATTGAAGTAGTAGGAGCAATGGAATTGAGCAAGGATTTCTTTGTTCCAATTATACCTAAAGCCCATGATGTCGTAGAGCCCGACCTCCTTGCACTTGTCAATCACTGAGTTGAACACTGTGTTGTTGAGCTCCTCATAATATTTCCAATCAATGTACTTCATAGGCACAATGGGTGCCATGTTCTTGGAGGCCAACTTGGGATTGCGGATCACTGATTGATAGAAGTCCCGGTGGAAGTCACACCAAAACCTAGCCTCAAGTCCCTCTCCCTTGAGATAGCGATAGACATTTTCCTCCCTTTTCTCCCTGACTGCTAGGGAGTTCCTCGAGTAGTCCCTGATCATGTGCTCAGCAAATCCAAGGACTGAGCCTGGGTCCCTTAGCTTGATAGGTGTCTCAACCACTCGGACATTAGGTGGAAGGGTAGGGATGAGTCTAGGAGGGGTTTTAGGACAGATGTGAGCAGCTACTCCTTGCTTGTGTTTAGGAGGAACTCGAGTAGCTGGGCGGCTTTGGTGGATGTAGGGGGCTTGATGGCTCTTTTTGGGATGGGGCTTGTAGCGGGAGCTTTCTTTGACTGGCCCCTTTCCATGACGACGAGGAGGCTCAGGGGATTGCTTATAGATTTCATCCTCAACTTCGTCATCATCACTTTCCGTTTACTCCTCCTCCTCCTCCTCTACAATATCTTCTTCACTCCCTTCGGCATAGGAGGGAGGAGGGTCACCCCGTTTGGGTCTTGCGCTGCGTTGAGAACTCTCGTGCCCCAAGGCTTCTTGCACGGCCCGAAAAGCGGCGGGGTCATGCCTAGCCTTGGTCCTCCTTTGGGTGGAGGGCTCTTCATTGCCACGGCTGACCTTCACTCTGACCATCTGAATGGATAAAAAGATATGGAAATGAGAGATTGTCAAGGGTGAAGACATGCTGCATTAGTGTTTTAGGGTTGCAGTGCGAACCCCGGATACTCCGGGAAAAGGTCTGGAGACTCCGGATTTTCCGGAGACTCCGGGTCCCTCGACCCCGGAGAGTCCGGGTTTCGCAGGCCGAAACCCTAAATCACAATGCAGATATGTTCGTCCATCCAAACTGAGAGGAAACGCAGATCTAGAGCCTAAAGAGTGTTTCCTACCCATTCCCTACTAGGATACTGCAAGTACTACGCTAGGGAAGTAGATCGGGAAGGTTCCTTTTGAGAATACCTTGGGAAGAGAGGGGAAAGGGCTTGGATCCTTTGAAGCTTGAGTAGATCCTTGTTCTCCGCGCCTTGGAGACTTCAAATCCTCACTTCTCACACGATTTTGATGGTTGGGAGGCAAAATCGCCTACGGGGATGAGAGGGGGCGACGGGGGAGATAGGGCACGGTTGAAAGGTGAACTGGAGATGAAAAGAGGTTTTCACCGCGGTCAAAAACCTTATATACCTTTAAAACCCGGAGTCTACGGGTCAGGTCCGGACTATCTGGGAAACCCGGAGTGTCCGGCCTTGACCCCGGATACTCCGCTCCCCCTGAACTCAGCGAGCAGATTTTCAAGGAATTTGATTTAGAATGGATTTGGAAGGTTGTTTATGTGATATAAGTGAGCTTGAGCAGTATCAACACCTTGGACTAGCCACACACAAGCAAAGAGAACAATAGTCCAAGTGTTGTACCTAAAGATCCAAATTTTTCAAAATCAAATGCAATACAAGCCTTTTCATAAATCTTTTGTTTTAAAAGTCTCGTACTAGGTCACTCAAATATGTGCATGATCTCAAGCCAAGTTACGAGAATCCAGGATATTTAGCTCACTCCTCAAAGCACAAAACCTTAGTTCATCAAGAGGCTTTGTGAAGATATCGGCTAGTTGCTTATCGGTGCTCACATGACTTAGAGCGATATCTCCTTTGGCTTCGTGGTCTCTCAAGAAATGGTGTCTTATGTCTATGTGCTTTGTTCTTGAGTGGTTTACGGGGTTGTTCGCTAGCTTAATGGCACTCTCATTGTCACACAAGAGTGGCACCTTGCTAAACTTGCAACCAAAGTCTCTCAAAGTGAGCCTCATCCAAAGTAGTTGAGCACAACAAGCGCCGCCGCAACATACTCGGCCTCGGCGGTGGAAAGGGCAACGGAGTTTTGTTTCTTGGAACTCCAAGACACCAAGGACCTTCCAAAAAATTGGCAAGTCCCGGATGTACTCTTCCTATCTACTTTGCAACCGGCATAATCCGAATCGGAGTAGCCAAGTAGATCGAAAGTGGAGCCCTTAGGATACCATAAACCAAGGTTAGGAGTATGAACCAAATATCTAAAAATTCTCTTAACGACCATTAGATGGCACTCCTTAGGATTAGCTTGAAACCTTGCACACATGCACACACTAAGCATAATATCGGGCCTAGATGCACAAAGATAAAGTAAAGAACCAATCATGGAGCGATATACCTTTTGATCGATGCTTTTGCCTTCTTCATTTAGATCAAGATGTCCATTTGATGGCATAGGTGTTTTGATGGGCTTGGCGTTATTCATGTCAAACTTCTTAAGCATGTCGTGGATGTACTTGGTTTGACTTATGAAGGTGCCATCCTTGAGTTGCTTGATTTGAAAACCGAGGAAGAACTTCAACTCTCCCATCATAGACATCTCGAATCTTTTAGTCATGATCCTACTAAACTCATCAACCCAAATTTGATTAGTAGAGCCAAATATGATATCATCAACATATATTTGACAAACGAACAAATCATTGCCTTGTTTACGAGTAAAGAGAGTAGGATCGGCTTTGCCTATTTCAAAGCCTTTCTTTAAGAGGAAATCCTTAAGGCATTCATACCATGCTCTAGGAGCTTCCTTAAGCCCATAGAGCGCCTTATGGAGCTTGTAGACGTGATTTGGGAGTTGTGGATCTTCAAAGCCCGGTGGTTGCTCAACATAGACTTCTTCGGAGATTGGACCATTCAAGAAGGCACTCTTGACATCCATTTGATGTAGCTTGAAGTTGTGATGAGTGGCAAAGGCTAGGAGTATACGAATTGCTTCAAGTCTTGCCACCGGTGCATAAGTTTCTCCGAAGTCTAAGCCTTCTACTTGAGTATAACCCTTTGCCACCAATCTAGCTTTGTTCTTGGTCACCACGCCATCTTCATCTTGTTTGTTGCGAAACACCCACTTGGTTCCAATCACATTTTGTTTGGGGCGTTCCACTAAGGACCAGACTTCATTCCTAGTGAAGTTGTTAAGCTCTTCTTGCATTGCCATCACCCAATCAGCATCTCCAAGAGCATCTTCGACCCTAAGAGGTTCCAACATGGAAACAAACGAGTAATGTTCACAAAAATTTGCTAATCTTGAACGAGTTGTTACCCCTCTACGAATGCTTCCAAGTATGTTATCAACGGGGTGATCCCGTTGAACACTTTGTCGAACTCTTGGATGTGGGTCAGACACTTCTTGTTGAATCAAGTCCTCATTTTCTTGACTGCACTGTGACATTTCAGCGGCGGTCCGAGTCTCCGGCTTTTCTCCGGATTCTCCGAAAAATCCGGAGTCTCCGGGTTTTTGCCGGATACTCCGGTTGCGCGGTTCGAGGGCGAATCTGCATCCTCAATTATGCAGTCCTCATCATCATCTTCTTGAGGCTTGATTTCTCCAATGGCCATCCTCCTTATAGCCTTTTCTGCGGGTACTTCCTTGCCTACACACAATTCATCAACTTGCTCCTCTTGAGAGCCATTAGATTCATCAAACGTCAAGTCACACGTGACTTCAACACAACCGGTGGTTTTGTTGAGGACACGATAGCCATGAGCGTTTGAGGCGTAACCAAGAAAGATACCTTCATCAACTTTAGATGCAAACTTAGAGCTTTTGGGCTTCTTGTTGAGAATGAAGCACTTACAACCAAAAACACTAAAGTAAAAGGCATTAGGCTTTTTACCAATTAGGAGCTCATAGGCGGTCTTGTGGCGAAGCTTGTGAAGATACAAACGGTTTATAGCATGACACGCCGTGTTGATTGCTTCTGCCCAAAAACTATCCGAAGTCTTGTACTCATCAAGCATGGTTCTTGCGGCTTCAATAAGAGTTCTATTCTTCCTCTCTACAATCCCATTTTGTTGTGGAGTGTATGGGACGGAGAGCTCATGACCAATGCCTTCTTCATCAAGATACTCTTCAATGTTGGTGTTCTTGAACTCGGTGCCATTGTCACTTCTTACTCTTTTGATCTTCACATCAAACTCATTTTGGGCTCTTGTTGCAAATTTCTTGAATATCTCATGAACTTTGCTCTTGTCTTTCAAAAAGAATACCCAAGTGTAACGAGAGTAATCATCAACAATGACAAATCCATACTTGTTTCCCCCAATGCTAACATAGGCCACCGGACCAAAGATATCCATGTGAAGTAGTTCCAATGGTCTTGTGGTTGATACAATATTCTTGGCGGGATGAGGAGCACCAACTTGCTTTCCGGCTTGACAAGCACTACAAATTCTATTTTTCTCAAAATGAACATTTGTTAGTCCTAGGATGTCTTCCCCATTTAGAACCTTATTGAGATTGTTCATCCCAACGTGAGCTAGTCGGCGATGCCAAAGCCAACTCAAGCTAGACTTTGCCAATAAGCATGTATCAAGTTGGGCTTTATCCGATGAAAAATCCACCAAGTAAAGCCTTCCCTTGAGTTCACCCTTAAAGGCAACGGAGTCATCGCCCCTTCTAAAGACGGTCACACCCTCATTAGTGAACAAACAATTGTAGCCCATCTCACAAAGTTGTGAGACGGACAACAAGTTGTAGTCCAAAGATTCAACCAAATAAACATCGGAAATTGAATGATTGATTGAGATAGCAATTTTACCAAGACCAATAACCGTTCCTCCACCCATGCCTCCAAAGGCAATGCTTTCCGTAGGATTTTCAATCATATCACAAGATGTAAACATTTTCTTCTCTCCAGTCATATGATTTGTGCATCCACTATCAATCACCCATTTGGTTCCACCGTGAGGAGTATGCCTACAAAACAAGTTATGCTTGTGTTTTAGGTACCCAAGTGAATTTGGGTCCTAGAGTGTTAGTCACAAGAATCTTGGGCACCCACACACTCCTTTTTATCATTGTTCCTTTTGTGCGAGGCCCTACATACTTGGCAACCACCTTACCCTTGTGGTTCCAAGTCAACACATAATCGGCATAAAAACTATCTTGTGATGCATGAGGTTTGGGCTTCTTCATTGACTTGTTTGGCTTTGTATGTGATGCTTGTGAGGTTACTTGGGTGCTCTTGAACTTGATTGGAGTGTTGTATCTCACTTGATCGTCATGCTTCTTGACACCCATTTGCTTCATCCCGTGCACCACATTCCTTGTTCCCATACCTTTGGTGTGGTGATTCTTGATGAATTGGATGGGGTCTTTTGTACCTTGTTCTTGCTTACCAAGTCCCTTCCCATCCTCAAAGCCAAACTTCTTCATGTAGCTTGACCCAAAGCCTTTGGTGTGGTTTTCAAACTCACCTCTTTTGGGTTCTTTCTTCTTTTCAACTATAAGTGAGTTTGATAACCTAGCAATTTCCTTTCTCATGGCATTCATCTCGGCAACATTAGTAGCACAAGCATTTACATCAAATTTATAGCATCTAGAACAACCTTTGCTTGTTGATGTTTGAGAGTTTGAGATAGCATCATTAGATAAAGTTGTAGCATTGTTCTTGAGGTTGTCAAGTTGAACTTCTAATGCTATATGACTAGTCTTTAAGCTATCAATGCTATTTTGAAGTTCAAGCTTTTCATCCTCAAGTTTCTTGCAAGCATCCTTAGCTAGGAAAGACTCCCTAGTTAATTCATCTACTAACAACTTATCTTTAGCTAGAGATTTCTTGAGGCTAAGAATTTCTTTCTCCTTTTCCTTGAGCGAGTCCTCTTGCACCTTGAAACCCTTCTTTTCAATTACAAGGGCATCCTCAAGAGCAATGGTTTTCTCCCGCTCAAGTCTAAAGAGTTCTTCTTGCACCTCAAGAGTCCCATCTCTATTCTCAATTTCTTTCATTAAAAAACTTAATTTTCTTAGTTGCCTTTTTACCAAAGCTAGTGATCATTTTTTCAAAGTCGAAATCATTTTCACTATCATCATCTAGAGGAGGGGTAGGAGTGTCAACCTTGGAGCCCCTAGCCATAAGGCAAGTGTGGGTGAAGTCATCTTCATCATCGGTGAGATCTTCAAATAATGATGATTTGTTGATTGGTTTGATGGTTATGGTAGCAAGACCGGCTTTTATGTCGGAGTCGGAGCTATCATCATTTGAATCCCACTCTTCACCCAAATGAGCTTCACCAACTTCCTTTCTCTTGTTCTTGTCAAACTTGTTGGTGTCTCTTCTTCTCACCTTTATGTTAGGACACTCCGCAATGAAATGTCCCTCCTTCCCATATCCAAAGCAAGGTCTCTTTGAGGATCTCTTGGTCTTGATCTTGTCCTTGTCCTTGTTCTTGTTGAGGAACCCACTTCTCTTGAACATTTTGTTAAACTTCCTCACAAATAGAGCCATTTGTTCGGGGGTCATGTCCATGTCACTATCTTCATCATCATCTTCCTCGGCCATGATTCTTGAGGTTGATGAACTTGACCTTTTCTCCTTGCTAGATGCCTTGAGGGCCACTCCCTTGTTCTTCTCAAGTTGTTCATGCATCTTTGACATCTCTTGTGAAAGCTTGGACTCCTTGACGGTGATGAGGTGTTCTTCCATTCTTCCAATCACATCCGCCGGAGTGAACTTGTTGAATCCTCTCTTCTCCCTTATGAGAGTGGGAAGTTGAACATCCCTTGCCATGTATGCAGAGAGGATCTTGTCGACCACTTCTCTTCTTCCCCATCTTGTACTTCCAAGAGATTTGATCTTGTTGATGATCTTGTTCAACCGATTGTACATGTCTTGTGGTGATTCATCGTCCTTGATGACAAACCGGTTGAGCTCACTTTCTAAGGCTCCAATCCTTCCTTCCCTTACTTGCTTTGTCCCTTCATGATTGATGAACAAGGTGTCCCACACTTCTTTGGCGGACTTCAATCCATCTACCTTGTCATATTCTTCGGCCGTGAGTGAACTCTTGATGATGCGGATAGCTTGATAGTTTCTTTGTATCTCATTTGCTTGATCTTGAGTTAGCGTCGCATCACCACTTGGAAATGTAATTCCCCTGTTCACAATAGTCCAAAGTGCGGGATTCACCGCCATCAAATACTCCTCCATCGAGTTCTTCCACTTGGAATAGCCGGTTCCATCAAATTGGGGTATCTTCCCAATGTGGCTAGAACCCGATGGATGGTTAAAAGATAAGCGAGAGTAATCGAAAGAGGTTCGAGTGTAATCCCTTGATGGTCGACGAGCGGAGCGGGTGGATCTTGCATCATCGAATTCTTCGTCCTCACTATCGGAGGACTCATCACCTCTTCCGGGCGCTTGATGACTAGTGCTTGCACCACGCGTGTTATCTCCTAGAGGTGGAGGAGGCATGCCAACAACATTGTTGACGGGATCACCTTCGGTGAGAGGCGTGGCTTGATCATTTGGATTCGACATCTTCTTGACTCAAAGTGGTTAGGCTTCAAACACGGAGCACCCTGCTCTGATACCAATTGAAAGGATCAAGATGTCGAATAGAGGGGGGGTGAATAGTCGAACCTGAAAATCACAAACTTTTTCGCAATGTTAGAGCCCAGTCCGGAGACTCCGGATATTTTTCCGGATACTCCGGGAAATCCGGAGAATCCGGGAAAATGTCCGGATAGTCCGGCCTGTTAGAGGGGGATTAAATCGATAGGATTTAAACTTGCTCAAAAGTAAATCTGTGAAAATAGGTAATGCACTGACGTGATATAATCCTGTTTATCAACTTAGAACCTGTAGGAACCTCAGCACGAAGTAGATCGGCACCAAACCCTAGATAAGTGTTCAAGCAAGATACAAGCATGCAACAAGATGAACAAGCACAAGAAATACACAGGATTTGTTACCGGAGTTCAACCTCACACCTTGAGGTCTACGTCTCCGTTGAGGTACCCACAGAGGGTGGACATTTTCACCTAGGTCACTTTCCTCCCTCTAGCGACCACAAAGATCAAGCTAGAGTTACTTACTCAATTTCGGGGTAATACAAACCTCCTTGGGCAGCCACAACCTTTGGATGCTCCAAGGCAACGCCTAGCCGGCTAGGAGCTCAAAGCTCCAAGAGTAACAAACACGAATTTTGCCAACCAAGCGAAGAACTAGGTACTCTAGAGATGGGAAATCAACTCACTAGCACTCTCCAAGCCCTTGCACTCAAATCCTCTTAACTCCCTCTACAAATCTCACCAACTTTGAGCCAAAGGGGGAGAGAGGGGGAGTAAATGAGGGTTGCGGTACATTCGGACGAAAAAGGCACGGAGCGAGAAGTAAATGAAGGGGTGGAGGGGGCTTTTATACCCCCTCACCCGAATATAGCCGTTGAGGCTTTATGACCGGAGTATCCGGTTGAACCGGACTCTCCGGAAGTCCGAGTCTCCGGCAAAAACTCGGACACTCCGGCCTTCCAAGGCCGCACCCAAGAAAAATTCCCGTGAATGTGTTGGTGCAAAGGTGTCTCTCATAGGTTTTGTTTTAGCAACTAAAGCACCTGTTCGACCCTTGGAAGACATAATTCCCGTCCCTCTTAATAGTCCGGCATTCCTAGGACTCAAATTCAAAAGTAAAAATAAATAAGCCGTCTTTGGAATCCTTTTAGAGCACCACTTTCTTTTTGTGTAGTCAACGAGCTGTGCTTGATGCCATACATACTTTTAACACCTGCTCATGGACTAGATAAACTCATTAGCCACTTAGGTGTGTGTCATTATATCACCAAAACCCACTTAGGGGGCCAAGATACTCTTCAGAACCAATTATTTGTGAAAATCTCAATTGGTCCAACCCTTCGCCCTGATGTTTTCTTAATTTTACACTCGCATCATAGGTTGTAGGGGCTACTTTGGCATTCTCAAAACCAAAGCGACACAACATTTTTTCCACATAATGAGATTGATTCAAAATGATCCCATTCTCATTTCTTGTCAACTTAATATTTAGGATAACATCTGCTTCTCCCAGATCCTTCATGTCAAAGCATGAGGACAAGAATGATTTGACCTCGTCTATTACTGCAGTATTAGTCCCAAATATAAGTATGTCATCCACATACAAACATAAGATCACCGTTTGACCCCCACCATAATGATAATAAACACACTTATCTGCTTCGTTTGCAACAAAACCAACAGATGTTAAAGTCTGATCAAATTTCTCGTGCCATTGTTTGGGTGCTTGTTTCAGACCATACAAAGATTTTAGTAATTTACACACTTTACTCTCTTGACCCTTAACCACAAAACCATCAGGTTGCTCCATATAGATTTCTTCCTCCAACTCTCCATTAAGAAAAGGTGTCTTTACATCCATCTGATGAATGTGCAGACCATAGGAAGCAGCTAATGCTATGAGGAGCCTGATAGTGGTTAACCTGGCCACAAGTGAATATGTGTCAAAATAATCTTCACCTTCTTTCTGTGTAAATCCTTTGGCCACAAGCCTCGCTTTATATTTGTCAATCGTGCCATCTGGTCTCATCTTTTTCTTGAAAATCCATTTACATCCAATGGGTTTACTGAGGACCAGGAGCATCCCGATGGTCGGTGGATGACCGCTCCTCAGTGATGAGTGATTGACAACGGGTGTTGGACTGACTCTTGGCTCAGTGCGCAGGTGTAGGCTGCGGCCTAGTTCGTGTTGTTGCAGGTGAAGAACGGGCGCTAAAGGTCTTCAGCCTTGAGGGGCCTCCGGGAGATGGAGAGACAAGTAGGCTCGGTTCGAGGGACCCGGTGGACGGCGGGACTAGGTGCGGGCCACATGGTGGCGAGACGAGCAAGACGAAGTCATGGACGATCGAGCCGGTGCACGGTGGCGGTCGAGTCAAGGGGCTTGGCGGGAGGCTGGGCCGAGCACGCGGGGTTTGGTGGTTTGCCCACAAAACCATCGGAGGACGGCTTCTTGGTTTGGGCCTCAAAACCAAGTCCGAAGACCCAACACGACGGAGACGGATCCGGCGTGTCGGGAAGCTTCGAAGCGGAGGACATGCGGCGGGATCGCATGGCTTGCGTCGGGAGGACGCGGGGTGCGGCGAAGGTGTGGCCGTCCGATGGCAAGACCCACAAACATTACATAAATGCCCCTGCATGGGTTGTATCGCCAGTAGTTGAGTTAGGGGTAGTCGAGTCATTTCCCACACTGGCGGGACCCGATATATAAGGCATGAGTGTGTGTGGATGGCTCTCGCTCTCCACGACTTAGGGTTTCATTTCCCCCCTCCTCTTTCTCATTTTCCTGGACTATTTTCTTCTCCATTTTCTCTAGGCTAGCATGAGAGCTTCATGAGAGATTTGTTGAGAGGGATGGATGCTAGGGCGGCATGCTAGACCTTGTGAATCTTTCCTGGTTTGTATAGAAGATTCGGCGTTGTGATTTTCGTGGTCTTTTTCGTGCTTGTTTTTGGTGCCTTTGTTCTCGGTGTGATTCCGCGGATTTGAGTGGGTTTCTCCCTAGATTTCTTTGAGGCAAACATGGATGGATGTCTAGTGCATCTTTGTGATTGATCTTGTGCCCTCAAACTCCGGCAAACCACTTCGATTCAAAGATTTTCGTTCGGTGCACTAACTTTTGGTGGTGTTCAAAGGATCCGCGATTCCCGATCATTTAGGAAGTTAGGAGGCGAAATTTTTGGGGTATAGCATCCTTGGTTGATGCTTTACATGTCCCCAAACTCTTGTCTGAACAGCTTCTACCGTTTGGGAGATCTAGTGATGGATTGGGAGTGTTGACTTTCGGGGTCGAGCTGTTTTCAATTCTGTCCGTGCCTGGCGGACGGTCCGCGAGGGTCTGGCAGACGGTCCGCGAGCACAGTGTTCTTCGCGTGTTCTTCGTGTTTTTGCTCGGCTTCGCTTTCGATCCGTTTTGGTTCTGAGGTTTGCTTCGAAGTGGTTTCGGACAGTCCGCAGCAGCGGGCGGACGGTCCGCGGATAGTCCGCGTGCTCCCCGCGGACGGTCTGTTATTCGGGGTCGTCTCTGGAGGTTCTGGTTGCTTTTTCGGACGGTCCGTGGCGCAGGGCCGGACAGTCCGCGGTGTGGGTGCGGACGGTCGGCGGCGGCGGCGGACGGTCCGCGTGGCTCGAGCGGACAGTCCGCCCCTCCTGGCCGGACGGTCCGCCAGAGCCTGAGTGCTTTGTTCCTTGGTTCGATTCCTCTCTTCCTTCTTTCGTTCTTCCGCGTGTGCTTCAAGGAATCGTTCCTAAGACTTGAGGTTGATCCATAACCTTGTTGTCTTGGCGGTTGGTGTGTGATTTGATCCATCGCTTGTGTGTGACCGGGATTTGTCTAGGGTATAAGCCGGGTTCTTTGAGAAGAATTTTTACCGGCTCCTATTCACTCCCCCCTCTCTAGTCGCCATCTGATCCTTCAATTGGTATCAGAGCTTGGTGCCGGATTCTTTGTGACTTTGACAAGTCTTGAATCCTAAGATGGCGTACGTTGAGCGGGGCGGTCCGCCGCACTTCGATGGGAAGGGTTACCACAAGTGGGTGGCTCGTATGATGATCTTTCTTCGTGGCAAGTTGTTGGATTTCATTGTGCTTGACAAGACCTATGCTATTCCGGTCAACATCCATACTCTTATGGTGACCGATGCCGGTGCTAAGGCCAAGTATGAGGCAAATGCAAAAGCCGTTGATCACTTGGTCCGGAGCTTGTGTGATCCTGAGTTTGAGCGTGTTCGCCATTTGAATCTTGCTTGGTAAATTTGGGAGAAGTTGTTGGTTGCTCACGGTGGTTATAACCATGTGAAGGCTCGCCTCTTTGTCTCTTACCGGATGCAATATGAGAACTTCACTCAACTTCCCGGTGAGGACATTGATGCGATGTTTCAGAGGTTCACCGCCATCGTGAACAACATGAAGGCTAATGTTGAGGATTTCCCTTACACTGAGCATGATCAAGCTTTGAAGCTCTTGCATGTCTTGGACCCAAATGTTTGGGTGCTAAGGTTGAGGCCATCAAGTAGTCTGGGCAATACTTGACTATTGAGTTGGATGACCTCTTTTCTAAGCTCAAGTCGGCTGAGGTTGACAGGGAGTTGCAATCCAAGCATGAGGGCTCGACTGACCATAGTGTTGCTCTTGTGGGCGGATCAAAGGGCAAATCTAACCCTTCCTGTCGACAGTTTTCCTTGTCTTCTCTTATGTCTATTCCAGATGAGGAGTTTGATGTGCTTTGGGCGAGGAGGAGCCGGCCTTGCTCTCAAGGAGGTTTGATCGACTACATGAGAGCCGGAGGAATGCAAGGCGGAGCTCGGGGACATGCTACAAGTGTGGCAAGCGTGGACACTTCATCGCCGAGTGCCCGGAAGCGGAGGAGAACAAGTACAAGATGAGCGAGTACAAGGCGCACCCAAGGCGTGAAGACAAGTACTCCTCCAAGGGCAAGCACTTCAACAATTCCAAGAGCAAGGACAAGGACAAGCGGCGACCGAGCAAGGGCGGCTACAAGAAGGACAAGGCAAGAGCCATGGTGGCCGGTGCAAGCGACGTCGACTCAAGCTCAAGCGACGTGTAGTCAAGCTCAAGCAGTGAAGATAAAGACGCCGGGAGGCGCAAGGGCAAGAAGAGTGCAAGCCGGAACCTCAGTGGGTTGAGCTGTGTGGCGCTTGAAGGCTTTTGTGGGATGGCCCGCAGCTCGAGCAGCAAAAAGAGCGAGAAGGAAGACAACGACTCCGACTCGGAGGATGAGGTAAATCGTGACCCCAACTCTTTGCTTGCTAAGATCACTAGGTTGAATGGCTTGATTGACAATCGTGATAGTGTGTTGAGAGATGCTAAGAAGATGAGGAAAGATCTTAGGGCTCAACTTGAGAATGCTAGTGAGAAAGTAGGAGAGTTAGAGTCCAAATTGCTTGAATTGAAACTTGAGAATGACTCTTTGAAACTTGCTCTTACTACTCCTGATGATGTTGAGTGTCTTGAGTGTGATGCATGGTTGAATGAGATCAAGTTTCTTAATGAGAAGAATGCTTCCACTTTGGCTAAACTAGATGCTCTTAGGACTGAGTATGATGAGCTTAAGGCTAGACCCACTTTGCTTGGTGCTTGTAAATCATGTCCTACTATGCATGCTAAGCTTGTTGATGCTCGTTCTACTATTAGCACTTTGGACGCTTCTTTGAAATCTCCTGTTGTCAATGCATGCACTAGCTGTGATGAAGTTACTTTGCGCAATCTTGAACTTACTTCCCGTTTGGATGTCATTTATGAGGAGAATGATCACTTGAGGAAGGTGTTGGGTTGGTTGTCTAGGCAGGAACCTCAATTGAAAATAATGATTGAGGAGTTCAAGAGAGCTGATGGTCGTGGTTTGGGTTTTGAGAAGTTGGGTGAGAAAGTGGGAGAGAACAGTGGGGAGAGTGTGTATGAGAAGTGTGTTGAGTCTAACCCCGAGTTTGAGGTGATCGGAGACATCCAAGTCCCACTTCCAAAAGCACCCAAGAACTCTTTCACTCCAAAGCCCAACCACCTTTGCAACAAGCTTGACACAACAAGATCCACCCAAATTTCCACCCAAAACAAATGACTTTCAGAAACCCGTGAAGTTTGTGAGTGAGAAGGGTGAGAAACCTAGAGAGAAGCCAGAGCCAAAACCAAAACCCATCCCCTTCAGGTGTGAGTATTGTGGCAAGGAGAGACATTTAGCAGAGTTTTGCTACAAGAGGAAGAGGGATGAGAGGCTTGCTAGGGAGCAAGCAAACCAGGACAGGTATCGCCAGTCTCATGGTATTCCTAAGCCTAGAGTGCCACTTCCACGGGGTGGTGGAAGTGTGAGGAGTGTTGGTAGAGTTGGAGATCAGGGTGGTAGGTTCCCACAGAGAGGTGGTGGTGAGAGGTTTGATAGGAGAGATGATGGTGTGCGTGCTGGTGATAGGTTTGGTCGGGCTCGTGGTGGTTTTGCTGGACGTCGCCCTACTCGTCCTCAATACGGGTTTAGGGGAGATGATCGCAGCTTTGGGTTCCAGAGGAACTACGGACCACGTTTTCCCCCTCGTGGTGCCCGTACTTCTTCCATGGGACATGGGAAGTTTGGTGGCAAGGGAATGATGTTTGCTAACCCCTCTTTTGAGCAGATGGCTTGACAGTGGTTTAACTTCCTTTGTGCTAACCCCAGTGTCCAGTTGCTAGCTCATTCTCGTTCTTGTTTCTGACTATAGGCAGGAGGCTTGGAGAACATTTGGTTGATCGACTCCGGATGTTCCCGACACATGACCGGAGATAAGAAGTGGTTCTCCAGCCTCACCCCAGTGAAGGAAAAGATGTACATCACATTTGGGGACAATGGATGAGGAAGGGTGATTTCTGAGGGTGTGGTGCATGTGAGTGACAAGGTAACGTTGAAGAGGGTTGCTCTTGTGAAGTCTTTGGGTTTCAATTTGCTTTCGGTTTCTCAGTTGCTTGATGAAGGTTTTGAGGTGCGTTTCCGGCTCTCGCTCCTTCTCGGGGGTCCCGTTCCTTGGATTCTCGAGGTGATCTTGTATGTATGATCATCCCCGAGGGTCGATTTTCGTGGCCGATTTCTCTCGTTCTTTGGGTCCTCGCTCTTTGTTTGATGGGCGGTCCTTCTTCGATTTGTGGAAATAGCATAGGTGGTTGGGTCACTTGAGCTTTGATTTGGTTTCCCGCTTGAGTGGTCTTGACCTTGTCCGAGGATTCTTTGAGGTTGAAGCTTGAGCAGGATTTGGTTTGTGCTCCATGTAGGCATGGCAAGATGGTAGCCACTCCCCATCCACCCCCCGACCGATGTCATGACCGAGCGTCCGACAGAGCTGTTGCATATGGACCTTGTTGGGCCAGCTCGAGTTCGCTCGGTGGGTGGGAAGTGGTATGTCCTTGTTGTGGTGGACGATTACTCTCGCTACGCCTGGGTGTTTTTCTTGGAAGACAAGAGTGAGACATTTGGTTTTGTTCGAGATCTGATCGTGAGGTTGAAAAACGAGAGGCATGGGAATGCTATTCGAGCTATCCGCAGTGATAATGGCTCAGAGTTCAAGAACTCTCGTTTTGATGCCTTCTGTCGTGATCTAGGTCTTGAACATCAGTATTCGACCCCTTATGTGCCCCCTCAAAATGGAGTTGTGGAAAGGAAATATCGGACCCTTTGTGAGATGGCTAGGACGATGCTCGATCAGCACAGGACTCCTAGGAGGTATTGGGCTGAGGCGGTCAATACGGCTTGTCATGTTTCCAACAGGATTTTTTGCGAGCTTTCAAGAAGAAGACCTGTTATGAGCTTATGCATGGTCGGGCACCCAAGGTGAGTCATTTCCGAGTTTTTGGCTGCAAGTGCTTTATTCTTAAGAAGGGAAAACTCGACAAGTTTGAGGCTAGGTCTAGTGATGGGATTTTCTTTGGATATGCTAATCATTCTAGAGCCTATAGAGTGCTTAACCTTGAGACTATCAAAATCATGGAGACTTGCGAGGTAACCTTCGACGAGACAATGCCATGCACCTCTCTTGGCTTTGAATGTGCAGGTGATTAAGAGATGGTCGAGGACCTCTTTGAAGAGGAGAAGGATGAAGCTGGAGATGATGATGGAGAGAACCATGCGCCTGAAGCTGAATGTGTACACACTACTTCCCCTACGACCACTACGGAGGGTGGACCGTCTACATCATGGACAATGACGGTGCGACAAGAGGACCAAGCGAGAGAAGCTGGAGTTGAGGGGGAGGTAGTCTCGAGGCGTGAGGCTCCCCGGCGGATTCAAGAAGTGCATCCCCTATCGAAGATCATTGGGGACATCGACGAACGTACTACACGGTCAAGATGAGATGAGCAGGGAATTCGAGATGAGCATGATGGGCGAGTTGCAGTACTTTCTCGGGTTGCAGATCAAGCAAGTGAAGGACGGAACATTTGTACATCAGACCAAGTACACAAAAGACATGCTGAGGAAGTTCTAGATGCAAGATGTGAAGCCTATGTTGACACCCATGGGGAGTACGGCTACTTTGGATGCGGACGAGGATGGAGAACCAGTGGACCAGTGGGAGTACAAGAGCATGATCGGCTCCCTCCTCTACCTGACGGCGACGAGGCCAGACATACAGTTAAGTGTGTGTCTGTGCGCTCGTTTTCAGGCTTCGCCTAGGACATCACATCGACAGGCCGTCAAGAGGATCTTCAGGTACCTACAGTCTGCCCCTGGTCTTGGCCTTTGGTATTCTTCCTCCTCAACTCTTTCTCTTCATGGTTTTTCTGATGCGGATTTTGTTGGTTGTCGAGTCGAGAGGAAGTCTACTTCTGGTTCTTGTCAGTTTCTTGGGTCCTCGTTGGTTTCGTGGTCTTCCCGCAAGCAGTCTAGTGTAGCTTAGTCTACCACCGACTGTTGACGGTGTATTTTGGTACACCTAGCATGTTCATTACACTTTGGTTTGGATTTGATTATGGAACTAACCCGCCACTAGGCACACTAATCATATAACAAGTTCATCTTTGTGCATGCATTTGGAAGTGTTGTGTTTATGTAGGAAAACATGGACATAAAGGACGGATTCGCAACAAGTTCAAAGGAGCATTTACGGAGTCTTGTTCGTGTTCATGAGCTTGGTGAAATCACTTCCAAAGGTGGCAAGGACCGAAGTGCTATGATGAACACCCCCGGGGATTGAAGCGTAAAAGATCGAACTTCATGCGAAGAGAACCTCCATCTTGAACGCGAGGATAACATCATCAAAATCATGCAAGTGGAGGGGGCAAAGTACATAAATGCATAAGGACCCACGGAGCAAAAGGGGCGACCGAACCGGGCCGAACTGGGCCCAGGCCGGTCGGCCCAGGCCGGCCGGCCCAGCCCTGTTCTGGCACCGGTTCGGTCCCGTTTTCCTTGCCCTCGAAGGATCTTCAACCCTAAAAGCCCCGAGGCGCCGCCAACACCGAGGGGAGGAGTCATTCGCACCAGAAGGCCATCCACAAGCTAGAGAGAGAGGAGGAGGATCTCCGGCGGGAGATCAACCACCTCGAAGGAAGCACCCTCTCGTGGAGAAGAAGGAAGACACCGGCGGAAGGGAAACCATGATCAACGGTGCCATGATCAGTACCTTGATGGGGTAATCTTCTCATTCATCCATGGGTTGTAATCGATCTTGAGATGTAATCGCACTTTGTCAGATTATCTATCTATCATCTTGTGTTGAATATGCTTTAATGCTTAAGGTTAGCTACCATGCCGTAAAGGGAGTAAGGCCTCAATGCTTCCTTGGATCCATTCAATACGCCGTGTCCATCATAGGTCTAGTCATGAATACCTTCGCGTAGTGACAGTACGAGAGGAGGGAAAGGGCGAAACCGTGGTCACAACCCCCGATAGATTAGATTGGTTTTCATGTATTTAAGCGATTGCATGCTCTAGTATCGTAGACCCGTGGGCGAGTGTCTTTTATCTTGATATCTTAATCATTCTCTCTAGTATAGTTTAGTTGTTTTCTAGCATAATAATAGTTAGGGTTTTAGTAGCTAGTGTGTCGTTGTAGATCGCACGCTTGTAATCCCCTTGCTCCGCGGATTGACAAGAACCTTGGGAATCCCGTGGTGAAAAAGGTGTGGGGTCCGTACGCTTGCGGATCATAGAGGGATACGTCTTTTATCCATCAACAAGCTCCTTTTTCTGGCGCCGTTGCCGGGGAGCAAGCTAGTTTACATCGTTTGATTTGCATCTAACTTAGTTTTATATTTTAGTTTATCTTTTATTTGCTTTATCTAACATATACTATCTAGAAAAACACTTGTTTCGTTTTTGTTTTTGTTTTTATCTTATTGTCCAGATGGCTTTCGTTAATCAACCCATGGAAGAACCGGAGAAATCACTAAGGGATTACGCTAGCCCTCGATGTGAAGACATAAAGGTACAAGAGTCGGATTCGAAGCTCGAAGCGACCAAGTATGAGATTAAATCCAAGATCATCAAGATGGTGGCGGCGAACCCATTTGAAGGGATGGTTACGGAGAACCCATATAGACACATAAGGGATTTCACGACAATATGAAACACGGTGCGTCAAGAAGGAGTTCCCGATGAATGGTTCAAATGGAATCTCTTTCCCTACTCACTTGCCGACAATGCAAAGACATGGTATTCGTTTGCGTCCTTTGAAGTTGAAGGCAATTGGAACAAGTTGACAAAGAAGTTTTGCGAGAAGTTCTTTCCAATTAGCAAGGTTCAACATCTAAGGAGGCAAGTGATCACTTTCATGCAAGGAGAAGAGGAAGGGATAGACCAAGCCTGGGATAGGTTTAATGGATTGATCGAACAAGGACCAAAACTCGGCTTCACCGGTGACATACTCTTGCACACGTCGAAATGTGTGCAGGTGGGGATCTCATGGAGAAAACACTCACGGAAGCCGCCCAACTTCTACAAAAAGTTAGTAAAGCGGCTGCCATGCGAAGAGATTGGGAAACGAGACTTGCGGAAGAGTCGGAATACAATTCAAGGAAGAAGAAGTGTGCTGATTTTTCTAAAGAGGCAACCCCGGAAGTCACAAAAGAGGAACCAATCATGGAAAAGTTTGAACAAGAACACATCAAGTCAAGAACTACACCAAACGTCGTCTTCGCCGTACCAAAGGAGATGAACAAGAGAAGCATGTCAAGCGCGAAGCCACTAAGGGAGTTTGAACCAATGGATTGGGTTCCTATTGATTATGGAGAAGTATTCGACAAGAGAAGACCGTTCCCTAATCAAAAGGGAATGGCGAGAGCATTGGAAGTGGATTTTCCACTGGAGAAGAAAGCGGAAAATTCATACGACCTTGAAACCACCAGTGAGATTTTTCAAAAGCTCTTTGGAGATGACGTAGTGGATCCGGAACACATAGCCGAGGTGAAGAGAATCATGGGGGTCAAGCCCGAAGCATCACCATATGCTCGCCTCGCTGAAATCTACTCGATAGGATCCGAAGAAGAAGAGAAGATGACGCCACACTTGAGTTGCGAGATCAACGGAGTTCAATGCAAAGCTTTATGCGACATCAGAGCCCAAGTAAGTGTTCTATCTTCTAAAATTTACGATAAAGTTCAAGACCACGACCTAGACTTAGCTCCAACATCAACAAAATTAATTATGGGAGATGGTAGAACTATCAAACCTCTAGGTATTGCTTGCAACATGAAAGTAAAAATCTCTCGAAACTATATACCAACTGATTTCTTTGTTATTGATGCTTACCATAGTAATTCTGATCATATAATCTTAGGTAGGCCTTTTCTTAAGTTGGTTGATGCCGTGTTAGATGCCGGAGAAGGCAAAGTAACAATGAACCTTAATGGAACAAAGTACACATATAACTTTCTTCGTGCTTCTAAACACCTTACACCCTTTCCTCCCGAAGATGAAGAAGTAGAAGAGATAGATAGTCTTTGTTTTGTTGAAACCCTTAGAGACCCGCTACAAAGAGCGATGGAAAATCAAATTAGTAATCAACAAGATGAAGAACTAAAAGAAGCAACAAAAGGCTTAGAGCCACATGATGGAAGCGTGGAGGAAGGAAAATTCGAAGACATAGGAGAAATAAAACCCGAGGAGCCACAAGTGCCCGAGGTAGACCTTAAACCTTTGCCCAAGGGATTAAAATATCAATTTTTGGGGCCCGACAAAACTTATCCAGTCATTGTGAGCGACGAGTTGAGTCCCGAAGAAAATGAAGCGTTGCTGATTTTATTAAAAAAACATAGGAAGGTGATTGGATATTCGATTAATGATCTCAAAGGTATTAGCCCAGCCTTTTGCACTCATCGTATACCAATGGAAGACCAATGTAAGCCCGTAGTGGACCACCAAAGGAGGCTAACTCATGCCATGCGAGAGGTAGTAAAGAAAGAGGTTATCAAGTTACTTGATGCCGGAATCATCTACCCGGTTCCGCATAGCGAGTGGGTGAGCCCGGTACATTGTGTACCGAAGAAAGGAGGTTTAACCGTGGTGAAGAATGAGAAGAACGAATTGATACCGCAAAGAACCGTGACCGGGTGGCGGATGTGTATCGATTATCGTAAGCTTAACAAAGCGACGAAGAAAGATCACTTCCCCCTACCGTTCATTGACGAGATGCTCGAGAGGTTAGCAAACCACGCTTATTTTTGCTTTCTCGATGGATACTCGGGGTTCATGCAAATTCCCATTCACCCGGAAGATCAACATAAGACAACGTTTACGTGCCCTTACGGAACATTTGCATATAGGAGGATGCCCTTCGGCCTATGCAACGCTCCGGCCTCTTTTCAACATTGCATGATGGCCGTATTCTCGGAATTCATCGAAGAAATTGTCGAGATGTTCATGGATGATTTTTCCGTTTACGGGAAGACGTTCATGGATTGCTTGGCAAACTTGGATAAGGTCCTCACGAGGTGTGCGAAGGTAGATTTGGTGTTGATTTGGGAAAAGTGCCACTTCATGGTTAAGCAAGACATAGTGCTCGGACATGTTATATCCGAGAGAGGCATTGAAGTGGACAAGGCTAAGGTAGAGACGGTTGAGCAACTCCCACCTCCGACGGATGTTAAGTCCTTAAGGAGTTTTCTAGGCCATGCCGGATTCTAGAGAAGATTTATAAAGGACTTCTCGAAGATCACTAAGCCTTTAACACATCTCCTTCAAAAGGATGTGGCTTTCGACTTTGATGTGAAGTGCCTAGCGGAATTCCGGACCTTGAAAAATGCTTTGGTGAGTGCTCCCATCATCCAACCTCCGGATTGGAGCCAACCTTTCGAGATCATGTGTGACGCAAGTGACTACGCCGTAGGCGCGGTTTTGGGTCAAAGAAAGGAAGGCCGAGTTCACGCCGTTTACTACGCTAGCAAAACTCTTAGTGGGGCACAATTCAATTACGCCACTACGGAAAAAGAGTTGCTAGAGGTGGTATTCGCTTTCGAAAAATTCAGATCATACATCGTGAACTCGAAGGTCATTGTTTACACGGATCACGCAGCCATCAAGTATCTCTTGGCTAAGAAGGAAGCTAAACCACGTTTGATTCGTTGGATCCTTCTTCTCCAAGAGTTTGATGTTGAAATTCGTGATAAAAAGGGGGTGGAAAATGTTGTGGCCGATCATTTGTCTAGGATGAATCGTGGACAAGATGATAAAGAGCCCATAGAAGATAAGATGAGAGATGACCACCTCTATAGAGTGCTTGATAAAGACACATGGATGATCGATATCATTCGAGCAATTCGAAAGATGCCTCTCGACCATCTAGATAAAAACACTCAAAAGAAGATAATCTCCGAAAGTAAGAAATATTTTTGGGATGCACCGTACCTCTTCAAACTTGGCAATGATGGAGTAATGAGAAGATGTGTGCCAAGAGAAGAGAGGGTTGAGATTCTAAGGAAGTGCCACTCGGCGGAGTACGGTGGGCACTATAGTCATTTTCGAACCCAAGCAAAAGTATGGTCGAGCGGATTCTTTTGGCCGGAGATGCATGAAGATACTAAAAGATATGTTGCATCATGCCCCGAATGCCAAAGAACCGGAAACATCTCTCAGAGAAATTCTATGCCTTTGAAATATAACCTACAAATCGACATATTCGATGTATGGGGTATAGACTTCATGGGGCCTTTTAAAAACTCATTTGGATTCGAGTACATCCTTGTTATGGTTGATTATGTATCCAAGTGGGTAGAGGCTATACCATGTCGTAAAGCTTCCACGGAGGAGTCCATTACTATGATCAAGAACGTGATTTTTCCCCGTTTCGGTACACCGAGAATCTTGATAAGTGATGGAGGAACTCACTTCACCGGGAAGAATTTTGAAAAGTGCTTGTCCAAGTTGGGAATTGAGCATAGGGTCTCTACGGCCTATCACCCACAAACCAACGGACAAGCGGAGACGTCAAATAGGCAATTAAAAAGCATACTCAATAAGACCATAGAGAAGGGAGGCAAAGATTGGTCAAAGAAGTTAGACGGAGCTTTATGGGCTTACTGAACGGCGTTCAAGACACCGATAGGTATGACCCCTTATCAATTCGTCTATGGAAAAGCTTTCCACCTTCCGGTTGAGTTGGAACATAAAGCCTATTGAGCGATTAAAGAGATGAACCTTGATCTCGATGCCGCGGTGGTGAAACGAAGAATCCAAATAAGCGAGCTAGAGGAGTTGAGGTTGAAAGCATATGAAAACGCAAGCATATACAAGGAGAGAATCAAAAGGTGGTACGATAAAAGATTGAAAAAGAAAGAATTTAAAGAAGGAGATAAGGTCCTCCTCTACAATTCGAGGTTTAAAACCTTCGGAAAGGGGAAATTGCAAAGCAAATGGGACGGACCTTATGTTGTGCATTCGGTGTTCTCTAACGGAGCGGTAACCATTATGGATATAAATGGCGATCAATTTGTGGTGAATGGACAATGGCTTAAGGTTTACTACGAACCCGACGTCGTGCCCCTACACCATGTTGACGTCTTCACCATGGAGGAAGAGCCCGAACGTCCCACCTAGGACAAAAAACAAGGCATGAATTTCTATAAATAGTTTTTCTTTTGGTTTTCTGGAGATTTTCGCGAAGATTTACTGGGCCAACTTTTTCCCATGGGCTAAGGAAGAAAAAATAGGGCAGTGTGCAAAAAAACCGGACCGGACCGGCCCCCGAGGTAGGGTGGGCCGGCCGGCCCAGGCCGACCGGCCCAGAGGGTTTCGGCGGCCGATGACGCCGAATTTCGCCCGAATTGCTCCTTTTTGACTTCCTTGTTTGGTCGAAAATTTTAAGGGAAGTGTAAAAAAAGAAAATAAGGTTCCCGTGGCTTTTCTCTCGGGACTATTTATTTGGCCGAATTGGGAGCTCGAGGATCAAACCTTTCAAGCAATATTTTGCACCATTGTAGCAGCCATTATGCCCTCAAGAAGCTTAGAGTTGAAGCTAGAAGCCAAGAAGTCATCGATGGAGGGGCGATGCGACGCGAGCTCAAGCTACCCGTCAAGAGGACTCACGCATCCGTTGCGGAGGGCGTGTCCTGACCGGAGCTCTTGCATCTCGCAACCCCGTCGAAGGAGAGAAGGTCCCTACACCCGTTCGAAGGTCGGCACGCATCCAAGGCATCAAGCGCAAAGACTACAAGGAGGTGTCGCCAGAGCCTAAGGATTATGGGGGTAGCGACTACTCCGGCGATCGTAGCCCGAGCTCGTGGGCGGCCGCCAGAAGAGATGATGACGATTGGGATGAGCAGCCCAAGGAAAGGACTCCCGAAGGCCCCAACGGCGATGGCAACGACGGCAACGATGGCAACGAAGGCGACGACAATGGTGGTGGCGATGACGGCGGTGACGATGGTGGAGATAATGGCGACGACGACCCCTTCGGATTGCATCCGATGTGTTGTCGAGCTTGACGTCAATCCATCGCGGATCTATACGCGTCGATCGACGAATGTCTCCAAGCCATGGAAGCGATGAAGCAGCGTATGGAGGACTTGGAGCACGTAGTCGAAGACGACTACAAGTTCCTAAACCGTAACGTGCGCAAACTTTTCGGCATGGTTGGAAACATGAGAGGCAAGTGGTGCAATACTTGCTTGAAGTACCACTAGGTCTAGTTTCCCCCTTAGGATTTTTGTAAGATGCGACGAGGACGTCGTATGTTTTAAGCGTGGGGGAGAGCTAGCTCGCTAGCCTTAGCTTTTGAACTTCAAGTTTAGGTTCGGTTCAATCTTCGTGTGAGAGTCTTAGCGTTTTAATGAGTCTTTAGTTTTTGAGTGTGTTTTAAAATTTTTGCAAGTGTCTTAAATTAGTGTTGAGTCAAAGAAAATCAAATAAAAAGAGTCTATATATATCTTTGTGTTTTATGTATTGCTTATCTTTATTCACTTGTTTGTTTAATCTTTGATTCTTGATATATGAACACAAGTGTGTGGTTTGAAAAACGTTTACCGTGGTGCTTAGTGGAATTGCTACTACTTAAAGTACCCATACCGCACTTCGATCTTGAGCTTCACATGTTAGTTGTGCTATGTTCAATGCTAAAAGTTGGAGGATTTAAGTTCTGAAAATTATCTTAAAACCCTTGTAATAAAGGTTAGCAAAACCTCTTTTTCCAAGTTGAGAGTAAGAAAAAATTCCTATCCAAAGCCAAGTTTATTTTTTCGCTCCACCGTAAGTGTGATTAGCACGATGAGTTAGGCTAGGATCCTTCTCTCTTGGTGAGTTTTAATTTCGAGCAATGATCATGTTCTTGTGCTTATCTTTTGTTGCTAGCCTCGTCATATATTCGGTTACGTGACTTTCACAACGGAAGTCATGTACATCGCCGAATTCCATACCCAACCCTATACATCTCTTTTGTACATCGTATTCCTTGAACACAACCTATTTTCAAAGTTTCGTCTCGTCTCTAGCATGATTTATTTAAAATTTCAGATTGTATGCAAAAATTGAAAGCTTTGAAAAGTTGTCAAGAGATAATTGAAAGCTTTGAAAAGTTGTCAAGAGAGAGAAAAATAAAGAGAAAAAGTATGAGTATGGAAAAGAAAGAAAGAAAGATGAAAAAAATTATATGTGAATGAAAGAAAAAAAGGAATAGAGAAAGATGAGCTAGCAATAAAGATATGAGAGGGATGGATCAAGTGAAAGAAAAGAAAAATAAAGTGTAAGGAAGGATGTCACGTTGTTGAGAGACGAAACTTTCACTCTTTTTCCAACCATGTGCAATCCGACAACGAGGACGTCATCGGTGCCTTGTAGTCACAATTTTCTTTTTCCCTTGCACATGTCCACCATTCTAAATCTTCTCATCCTTGATATCCCTACATATGGTTAATTCTCATGATCATTGGCTTTGAAAGGTAGACAACCATTAGAGGAAGTTCTTAGTTTGACAATACTTGTGTTGATTGCGCTAGCCCTACCTATAGCTCCACTTTACATGATATATGAGAGATTAATGGGAGGTGAGAGTTTTATAAATTTTTGTTAGGATAGCCACTTCATATGAGTGACTTGAGAGAGCTTGGAGAAAGGTTTTTGTCTAATACTTGTTGCAGGAATTTTTGTTTTGAAAATCATAAAAACCCTCCGATGGAAGCAAAGAAGTAAGCATGGTTGAGATTGAAAGCTTCGAGTGAAGAGTTTGAGTTGTGGGGTAAAACTTGACGTGGTAAAAATTCTAAACGCCCATGTTTATGTTTGATTATCATTACTTTGTGTTTATGTATTAAAGATGAAGGGATTGACTAACTTGTGAAGAAGGATAAGTGGTATATCATTACAACATCTTGGATGAAGTTCTTTTACGAGTACTTGCTCGAGGACGAGCAAGAGCTAAGCGTGGGGGAGATGTTGACGGTGTATTTTGGTACACCTAGCATGTTCATTACACTTTGGTTTGGATTTGATTATGGAACTAACCCGCCACTAGGCACACTAATCATATAACAAGTTCATCTTCGTGCATGCATTTGGAAGTGTTGTGTTTATGTAGGAAAACATGGACATAAAGGACGGATTCGCAACAAGTTCAAAGGAGCATTTACGGAGTCTTGTTCGTGTTCCTGAGCTTGGTGAAATCACTTCCAAAGGTGGCAAAGACCGAAGTGCTATGAGGAACACCTCCGGGGATTGAAGCGTAAAAGATCGAACTTCATGCGAAGAGAACCTCCATCTTGAATGCGAGGATAACATCATCAAAATCATGCAAGTGGAGGGGGTAAAGTACATAAATGCATAAGGACCCACGAAGCAAAAGGGGCGACCGAACCGGGTCGAACTGGGCCCAGGCCGGTCGGCCCAGGCCGGCCGGCCCAGCCCTGTTCTGGCACCGGTTCGGTCCCGTTTTCATTGCCCTCGAAGAATTTTCAACCCTAAATGCCCCGAGGCGCCGCCAACACCGAGGGGGGAGTCATTCGCACCAGAATGCCATCCACAAGCTAGAGAGAGAGGAGGAGGATCTCCGGCGGGAGATCAACCACCTCGAAGGAAGCACCCTCTCGTGGAGAAGAAGGAAGACACCGGCGGAAGGGAAACGATGATCAACGGTGCCATGATCAGCACCTTGATGGGGTAATCTTCTCATTCGTCCATGGGTCGTAATCGATCTTGAGATGTAATCGCACTTTTTCGGATTATCTATCTATCATCTTGTGTTGAATATGCTTTAATGCTTAAGGTTAGCTACCATGCCGTAAAGGGAGTAAGGCCTCAATGCTTCCTTGGATCCATTCAATATGCCGTGTCCATCATAGGTCTAGTCATGAATACCTTCGCGTAGTGACAGTACGAGAGGAGGGAAAGGGCGAAACCGTGGTCACAACCCCCGATAGATTAGATTGGTTTTCATGTCTTTAAGCGATTGCATGCTCTAGTATCGTAGACCCGTGGGCGAGTGTCTTTTATCTTGATATCTTAATCATTCTCTCTAGTGTAGTTTAGTTGTTTTCTAGCATAATAATAGTTAGGGTTTTAGTAGCTAGTGTGTCGTTGTAGATCTAACACTTGTAATCCCCTTGCTCCGCGGATTGACAAGAACCTTGGGAATCCCGTGGTAAAAAAGGTGTGGGGTCCGTATGCTTGCGGATCGTAGAGGGATACGTCTTTTATCCGTCAACACCGACACAGAGTATGTTACAGCTGTGAGTTCTTGTTCCCAGCTGTTGTCGATCTCATACACTTTGAGAGACTTTGGTGAGGAGTGCACCCAGATCCCACTTCTTTGTGATAGCACCAGTGCCATAAGCGTAGCGAAAAATCCGGTGCTTCACTCCAGAACCAAACACATAGAGGTGAGATACCATTTCTTGAGAGACAATGTGGAGAAAGGGACCATTGTGTTGAGCCATGTCCCTACCCAAGGTCAGCTTGCAGACATTTTCACAAAGCCTCTCGACCAAGCTACATTTGTGCGCTTGCGGGGGGAACTTGGGGTTTGTTGCCCTTTCTAGTTGATTCTTGGGGGATTTACTTTTGTACCATATGTATCATACCATGTTTACTTTGATGTACATACATGTTTTGCTTGATGTATAAACCATGGTAGGATAGCCATCTTGTTATATATCATGTTGCATTTGTATCATATTGCATTTTAGGATGATGAGCTTCTTTTATATGCCTTATTTGAGTCTCTTTGGCTTTTTGTGAGATATTGGTCATATGTGTGAAGAAATGGCTATGTGAGGCTATGCTCTTGGAATATTTGAGATATATATGTTGTGAGATAGCCCTTTTTGTGTCAAATGCTAATCTTGACTAAATTTGATGAAATGTGCTCCACTCATGTGTAGTAGTGTATCCATGTCACGTTTTGGTCTAAATGTGCTTTCAATGCTTAGATTGTGCTTGGATGTCTTTTTCTTGCTTTTAAGGCCGAATATCATTGTGAATGTTTAGCCTGTGTTGCATTCATGGGGGAGCATAAGCTTCTTTTTGCCGCAAAGGCACTTCATGTACCATGAAATGAATCAATCTTGAAAAGAAGTGTGTATGCTTGAAAAATGCTCCATCCATCATGTTTATGCTTAAAATGTTTTATCTTTCACACATGGGTGCAAAACATGTTGCATGATGTTCACCAGTGGAGAAGTCTCCCCGAAGTGGACACATGGCTAATGAGCTTTAACATGACATGCTTTGCTTTATGAGTGTTTGCAATGATCTTTTGTTGAGAATTGGATATCCTTGTATGATCTCTGTATGATATGCATGTTTTTGGCTCGAATATGACATGGATAGGCCTTTACATTTGAAGTGAGCCATCTTTTGATAAAATTGCTTAAATCTGAAAATTTGCTTTGTCACATGCCTATATTTCCATCTATTACTTGTGGCAATGCTTTGACTATGTTATGATCCATATATGTGCTCTTTGTCTCATTTCTAGCCTTTGACACTAAATTTTGTCTATTGGAGAAGCTCATGTAGATGTTTATATGCTTTGTTTTACATTTATGCATTTTCACCTTGATTCATAGATTGTCAACAAGGGGGAGAAGAGGTGAGCTTAATGCAAATTCAGAAGAGGTGAGCTAAAATTCAGAAAAATGCATCCACATGTTCAGGGGGCTTGCATTTGTTCAGGGGGAGCTTTCTTGCTGTTTTCAGTGTGGAGTTTGTGCTTTGCTTGGCTTGTGACATTTCTTTGCCTTTCTTTGGTTTTGGTCATGAGTTGAGCTTCTTTGTTTTTCTTTCTTCTTTCTTTCTTTCTCTGAATTTCATTTCGCGTTGTGTGTTGTCAATGCACTACTCAAGGGGGAGATTGAGGACCAGGAGCGTCCCGATGGTCGGTGGATGACCGCTTGATATGACCATACCAGCAGCGAAAGCCTCTCCAACCACATTCCCAATTGCTACCGGACCTATCACTCGTAGCCGAGCTAAAAAGATCCAACAAGAGGTGCACACACTACTTTATGAGTTTCAACTCAATACCAGTGATAACTTTATGCTACCTAAGTCTTGTATGTTGATACTTCTCAGGTACATGGAAGAGAGTCATCAAGACGAAGACCACGAAGCTGGAATCGGCAAAAATCCTCGTCATTCGGCAAGGCCATTCGGCAAGGACATTTCAGCAAAAGTCATTCGGCAAGGCCATTCGGCAATTTCCTGAAGCATAAGTTCGGGCATTAAATTGTACCAATCTACGAAGTTTCACATAGCATGCTATATACCGTTGGAAAGATAATCGAGTTAGCTTTCCAACGCATCTAGTCCCATGTCATTTCAAGATTCCTAGAAGAAGTTATGTCGAAACATTGAAGACTTCTTAGCAATCAAACAGTCACGCGGAAACAACTCAGAAGGTCATCTCGGGAGATCCTTTCACATTGGCGACGTATTCAGTTTGTTTTCGTGTTTCCACCCACCTAGGAGGGTTGTTCCTAGTATAAATACCTCCATATGTAAGCTAAAAACAACTTTGATGATTTGAGATTAATCCAGTAATATTGCAGCCGAGCTGCCCAAGTACTTACTCATCCCTTGTTCTTCCTCGTTCTACTTGGACTTGTGAAGAGATCTCTCTGAGGTCCACTAGTTCGTGCTTTGTGAGTTCCAGTACGGCTGCCTCACCTTGTGTGGATTAGCTCCGGTTGTGGTTCTGCGGTCGCTTGGAGATCGAGTCGAAGTCCTCGTGGTTTCGGTGTCTCTCTCCCCGTCATTTGGGTCGCATCCAACCTTGGCTAGGTATAAAGCTAGTTATCCACTGATCTTCAGCAAGATATTTTCGAATTCCAATAAGTTATCATCCCCTTTCCGCTACACCATCGTCGTTCTTCAAGTTCAAGACCTACTGCCGTGAAGATCGGGCCATCCTCGTTCTAACGCCGGGTTAGAACCTATCATCTGGTATCAGAGCTTTCGTTGACACGGTAGGTCTTACCATCATCATATATTTATCCCTTTTATTATTAGTCATATATATTTTGTTTCGTCCTATGGTCCAGAGCCTTAAAAATTTACCTATAACCCTTTGGCGGTACTGTTACCTTGTGTTTTTGTGATTCTTCAAGTTGCTAAGTCGCCACCATTTCTATATAGTGTGTTTGTTTTGTTTCCATCTAATATCCGCACCCCTGTTCGTGTTGTATTAAAAAAAGAGAGATCAAAAAAAGGAAAGAAAAGAGTCAAAAAAAGGATTAAATAAAAGAGAGAAGTGAAAAAATTTGAAGGGGAATTGTGTTGCGGGTGTTTGTTGAAAGTTTACTCTCATTCCAAGCTGGTAGTAATCTATATTGCTGCCACTTTATATATTTGAGCACATTATTTCACTTGGTTGACAGTACTGTAAGCCCTCCTTGTTTAGCCACCTATAGCTCCACCTCACATCTGAAACCGGGACTTTCAAATCGTAATCCTTACGACCTCACTACCACCTCCGTTGAAGCTGCCAACACTAGCACAATCACGGTCCTTGAGGACAAGCGTAACTTGGGTAAGTAAGTGGTGAGTTTGAGTGTTTCCACAAATACTTCATATTCCAAATATTTCTTGCTGCCCCTAACATGGCAGGACCATATTCAAGTGTTCGTCATGGTGGACATAGAGAAACAGAGGCACCAATCTCCCGGGCTGAGTTACATCATTTTGAAAACTCATTTTTGGAGGCCATGGAGAGAATGTTCGATAAGCGTTTCCCTGCACCACTTGGTCACCATGCTCCACAACAACATAGCCCAACCACAACTTATGGTGGTATGTTGGGCCGTAGTGGACAGCATGGGGGAAGTGCTCGTGGGCATCGTCCTCGCCCATTTGTGCTCAAGGTGCTGAAGATGCTTCCCCCAAAAGAAAAATTCAGCGAGAGAGTGCGAAACAATTAAGAGTGATCCACAAGAATAGTGAGGGAGAGTTTCCACAGCCACATAAAACCCCACAGGCGCAAAGAATCCAAAAACCGGGAAAAGAGGGATTAGTCATGATGGCTAGGAAAGGGGATCTAAAAGAATTGAGTTTACCCAATGCCAAAATGAGTGAAAAAGAGGACAAATCTTGTGAGGAATTTTTCACTTCTAACATCTTAATCTCTTCTTCTAGATGTGTTTCTTGTGTGATGCAGGCTTGTGAAGAAAAAGATGTGGTGAATTATGACCAGCCCCCAATATTCGATGAAGAAGATCAAATGATGGTTATGGATAGAGCTGCTGCACTTTCATTGTTTAACATGCAACATCAGGTTCAGATTGAAGACAATACCAATGCATATCCTTCCACATCAAGTGGTGCAACTTCAACAACATCTGTGGAGGTTTCAGCTCATGATTGTTTTGCATCCATTGCTGCTCCAATTTCATTAGAGGACACGGTGAAGTATGACATATTTGAATACATTGCCCCACTAGACATTGAAGTAATTGTACATCAAAATCCATGTGAGAATGAGGGCTACATAACCAAACTGAAAGAGTGTGAAAATAAAAGAGAGTTGAGTGATTCCACCTACTTGAACCTTGAGAGTACTTGTACTGTGAGCATGAGAGATACAGCACTGAAAAATAAGGAGTTAGAACACAAGTCGTGTGAGGATATTTTTGAAACTAAGAATCTCCTCTCTACTTCTAGTGTTTTCTTCCCAAATGTGCAGGTATGCAATGAGAATGAGGAAGAGGTGGATCCTCATGATACTACCATACATGTTGATAGAAGTGAGAAGGTATCCATTCATCCGATCCAATTGTATGCTACCTAAAACATGAGCCATAATGAGGAAAGTGGTAAGATTTCAGAAGTGTCATACATGATACTTGCACTTCAAAAAAGTATGAAAGGTATTGAAATTGGTTTAGATCTGAATTTACAAAATATAATGATGAGAAATTATAATGAACCACATGTTTCAAATGAAATTGACTATGATAGTTGTACTGATTTGGTAATGTCACATAATGACATCTTTGCTGAAATTTTGCAACTTGATAATCAAAGTTCTGTTCTGAATGATCTTTTCTATGATTTAATATGGTTCATATACGTGATACTATACACTTATATATCTGATACTTTGCATGTAAATAAATCTGGTAATTTAGAATTGGATACCCATGACATTACAGCAATACAACATAGTCAAAATCTTTGTGCCAATTTGACTGAATCTCATGTTGATACAAGTAATGAGTTTTATTTTGATAAGAAACTTGTGCTAACATGTTCCATTAATTCACCCAAAAATTTTCCATCCTGTTTCGAAACCTTTGAGTTTTACATGGTCTGCAATATGAATGGCAAGAATGTTTCTGTTTTATCTTTTGATATGTATGACCTTGTAAAGATGAAATATGATAATATGAACCAAATGATTGGCTTGAAAGAAATTTTTGTGCTTCCATCTTCGAAGCTATTTGCCAGTTGGCCAACACTGAGAGAATGTTTCAAATGTGGAAAAGGTAATAATTAGACGATTAATTATAATGGAACAAGTGGACAAAACAAAATGAAAGATTATTGTAATTATCGTGTACATACAGCCTCTGTTTTGTCTAGGCTGTTTCCAGGTAAACAAAAGTCGGGGACGACTTTTCTTCAAGGGAGGGAGGACATCAACTTTCACCATGTGGTCAAGACAACTATTCAAGGTGAAAGCTAAACTTAGTTCTCAATTGTTTGGATTCCCACCTACAAGACTACTCCTTGGTTTGTATGATTATAGATTCAAACATATTGCTGTGATGGAAGAAGAATATCATGATATTATCACAACACTACAAGTCATTCGCCTTTTACAATTATTTGGACAAGAGTTAGAGTCGAGGACGACTCCTTTTAAAAGGAGGGAGGATGATATGACCATACCAGCAGCGACAGCCTCTCCAACCACATTCCCAATTGCTATCGGACCTATCACTCGTAGCCGAGCTAAAAAGATTCAACAAGAGGTGCACGCGCTACTTTATGAGTTTCAACTCAATACCAGTGATAACTTTATGCTACCTAAGTCTTGTATGTTGATACTTCTCAGGTATATGGAAGAGAGTCATCAAGACGAAGACCACGAAGCTGGAATTGGAAAAAATCCTCGTCATTCGGCAAGGCCATTCGGCAAGGACATTTCAGCAAAAGTCATTCGGCAAGGCCATTCGGCAATTTCCTGAAGCATAAGTTCGGGTATTAAACTGTACCAATCTACGAAGTTTAACATAGCATGCTATACACCGTTGGAAAGATAATCGAGTTAGGTTTCCAACGCATCTAGTCCCATGTCATTTGAAGATTCCTAGAAGAAGTTATGATCGAAACATTGAAGACTGCTCAGCAGTCAAACAGTCACGCGGAAACAACTCAGAAGGTCATCTCGGGAGATCCTTTCACATTGGCGACGTATTCAGTTTGTTTTCGTGTTTCCACCCACCAGGAGGGTTGTTCCTAGTATAAATACCCCCCATATGTAAGCTAAAAACAACTTTGACGATTTGAGATTAATCCAGTAATATTGCAGCCGAGCTGCCCGAGTGCTTACTCATCCCTTGTTCTTCCTCGTTCTACTTGGACTTGTGAAGAGATCTCTCTGAGGTCCACTAGTTCGTGCTTTGTGAGTTCCAGTACGGCTGCCTCACCTTGTGTGGATTAGCTCCGGTTGTGGCTTTGCGGTCGTTTGGAGATCGAGTCGAAGTCCTCGTGGTTTCGGTGTCTCTCTCCCCGTCGTTTGGGTCGCATCCAACCTTGGCTAGGTATAAAGCTAGTTATCCACTGATCTTCAGCAAGATATTTTTGAATTCCAGTAAGTTATCATCCTCTTTCCGCTACCCCATCGTCGTTCTTCAAGTTCAAGACCTACTGCCGTGAAGATCGGGCCATCCTCGTTCTAACGCCGGGTTAGAACCTATCACCGCTCCTCAGTGATGAGTGATTGACAACGGGTGTTGGCCTGACTCTTGGCTCAGTGCGCAGGTGTAGGCTGCGGCCTAGTTCGTGTTGTTGCAGGTGAAGAACGGGCGCGAAAGGTCTTCAGCCTTGAGGGGCCTCCGGGAGATGGAGAGACAAGTAGGCTCGGTTCGAGGGACCCGGTGGACGGCGGGACTAGGTGCGGGCCACATGGTGGCGAGACGAACAAGACAAAGTCATGGACGATCGAGCCGTTGCACGTTGGCGGTCGAGTCAAGGGGCTTGGCGGGAGGCTCGGCCGAGCACGCGGGGTTTGGTGGTTTGCCCACAAAACCATCGGAGTACGGTTTCTTGGTTTGGGCCTCCAAACCAAGTCCGAAGACCCTACATGACGGAGACGGGATCCGGGCGTGTCGGGAAGCTTCGAAGCGGAGGACACGCGACGGGATCGCATGGCTTGCGTCGGGAGGACGCGGGGTGCGGCGAAGGCGTGGCCGTCAGATGGCAAGACCCACAAACATTACATAAATGCCCCTGCGTGGGTTGTATCGCCAGTAGTTGAGTTAGGGGTAGTCGAGTCATTTCCCACACCGGCGGGACCCGATATATAAGCCATGAGTGTGTGTGGATGGCTCTCGCTCTCCGCGACTTAGGGTTTCATTTCCCCCCTCCTCTCTCTCATTTTCCTGGACTATTTTCTTCTCCATTTTCTCTAGGCTAGCATGAGAGCTTCATGAGATATTTGTTGAGAGGGATGGATGCTAGGGCGGCATGCTAGACCTTCTGAATCTTTCCTGGTTTGTATAGAAGATTCGACGTTGTGATTTTTGTGGCCTTTTTCGTGCTTGTTTTTGGTGCCTTTGTTCTCGGTGTGATTTCATGGATTTGAGTGGGTTTCTCCCCGGATTTCTTTGAGGGAAATATGGATGGATGTCTAGTGCATCTTTGTGATTGATCTTGTGCCCTCAAACTCCGGGAAACCACTTCGATTCAAGGATTTTTGTTCGGTGCACTAACTTTTGGTAGTGTTCAAAGGATCCGCGATTCCCGATGATTTAGGAAGTTAGGAGGCGAAATTTTTGGGGTATAGCATCCTTGGTTGACGCTTTACATGTCCCCAAACTCTTGTCTCAACAGCTTCTACCGTTTGGGAGATCTGGTGATGGATTGGGAGTGTTGACTTTCGGGGTCGAGCTGTTTTCAGTTCTGTCCGTGCCTGGCGGACGGTCTGCGAGGGTCTGGCGGACGGTCTGCGAGCACAGTGTTGTTCGCGTGTTCTTCGTGTTCTTGCTTGGCTTCGCTTTCGATCCATTTTGGTTCTGAGCTTTGCTTGGAAGTGGTTTCGGACGGTCCGCAGCAGCGGGCGGACGGTCCGCGGGTGCACAACGGACGGTCCGCGTGCTCCGCGCGGACGGTCCGTTATTCGTGGTCGTCTCCGGAGGTTCTTGTTGCTTTTTCGGATGGTCCGCGGCGCGAGGCCGGACGATCCGCGGTGTGGGTGCGGACGGTCGGCGGCGGCGGGCGGACGGTCCGCGTGGCTCGAGCGGACAGTCCGCCCCTCCTGGCCGGACGGTCCGCTAGAGCCTGAGTGCTTTGTTCCTTGGTTTGAATCCTCCCTTCCTTCTTTCGTGCTTCTACGTGTGCTTCAAGGAATCATTCCTAAGACTTGAGGTTGATCCATAACCTTGTTGTCTTGGCGGTTGGTGTGTGATTCGATCCATCGCTTGTGTGTGACCGGGATTTGTCTAGGGTATAGGTCGGGTTCTTTGAGAAGAATTTTTACCGGCTCCTATTCACTCCCCCCCTCTCTAGTCGCCATCATATCCTTCATTTACACCCAGCTGGACGTTCAATGACTTCCCAAGTCTCATTTGCCATGATGGATTCCATCTCGCTTCAAACCGCCTCTTTCCAATACTCTGCATCCGAAGATGCATAAGCATCAGCTAGAGTCTTAGGCACGTCATCCACAAGGTATACAATAAAGTCATCTCCAAAGGATTTCTCGACCCTTTGTCTCTTACTCCTGCGCGGAGTGATGACTAAATTGTTGTCTTCCTCATCATCATCCTCTCGCAGAGGTATGTTCTCTACTTGTTCACAATGAGGAAAGTCTGGAATGACTACATCCACATTTTCTAAACTACTGCTAGTCTATCTCATAGGAAAGATATTTTCAAAGAAAATCGCATCCTTAGACTCCATTATAGTATCAACTATCATCTCTGGAGTTTCAGATTTAACTATCAAAAATCTATAGGCAGGACTATTCTGAGCATATCCTATAAAAATGCAATCGACAGGAGTGGGCCCATACCCTTAACGTCGCGGGCCACGGCGTTACGTACCTGACGCCGAGGGCCACAGCGTTAGGGGCGTAACGCCTGGCGTCAGCATGGAGCTGAGCTAACGCCCGGCCCACGGCGGTATCTTTTCCTTGCCGCCGTGGGCTACGGCGTTAGGAGTTTTTTAAAATTTAAATTGTTAAGGATTGATAAAACGACGAACCATTAATACTTAACGACGAATTTAGATAAACGATTACAACATTTGCAATGGCACGTGCGACACAATTACCCTAACTTTGTGCCGCTCTTGCTAGTCCTAACGTGCCTTAAGGAATTTAAATAAACGATTACAATAATTGTAGTCTAGTTGTACGAATAGTACCCAAAGAACCCAGACATCATAGACCTACCGGAGTGCTGGGAGGGCATGTAGTACCCCGACGGGGTGGAGTTGGATCACTTGGTGGCGGGGGTGGAGTTGCTGGTGGAGTGTTGTCCTTCTTTTCGTGGTACGGACAACAGCAGTACTCGTCCTCATAGCCGGTGTTCGTCTTCACCACCATTGGTCCGGTCACCGGTCAGTCGTCGCTGTTGGTAGATGTCAGATCTGGAGAAGCCAATGCCGACGCGAGTTCTTGCCTCAGGTTGAAGATGACAACATCCTTGAGGTAGTTGATGTACTCTTGATATGGGTGAATAGCTGGGAGGGTCCACCAATTGCACGAAACCACAGTTATCTAGTTGTTCGGAGTACTGCAGAAACCCATGATTACATTAGTAAATCAGAAAATGATAAAGGACAAAGGGCAAGGAGTTTTGCTTACCCATGCTCGTGAGCAATGCCAGAAGCGTCGACCAGAGTTGTCCCATCCCTGATAAACCTGCATCACATAGAACTCACCGTGTGCACACCTTGGCCAGTTCACCGTTTGATTTGGTGCGTACTTTCTAACATCACGCATGGATTTGAAATCTCTCTTGTCTAAGACTGGAAAATTGGTGTTGAGCTCTGGATCTTGTTGGCTCCACAGTGCTGGACCGATGGAGTCATCATCAGCCCCAGTCCAGGAACTCATTGTTGCTTGTTGTGTTGTGAAGTGAGACTGGAGAAGAGTGCTCACATATATGTAGGCGCAGACTGGATGGTGGGCCATTCGATTTAGGGCAGGAAAATGGCCAGTGACTCAGAGGAAACACACTCTAGTACTAGGTACACTGTTTGGTGCAGTGACTCATAGAAAACACACCATATGTGTTCAATATTTGGAGCAGTTCACAGAAAACACATCCTAGTACGAGTTTTACTGTTCGCATCTGAAATTCATCTTAAATCAAGTTCTTAAAGATTCAACCTGACTCTTGAGAATGATGAAATGAAATCATATTTTTTTATAGATATAGTAGCACTCGGCGTCGAGTACTCTACGTCTACTGGGTACAACGAGGGTATTTCCCCTTTCTCATAGCATCCGGCCCAGCTTCCTTAGCCCGGCGAGCTCTCTCCCTCTTCCTCTCTTTATCTGCTTCACAGGTCGTGGCCGCTTCACGTTCTTTGATCTCCCGCCGAATGCGAATTTCCTCCTGCTGCTCCTTACGTTTTTGTTCTTGTTTTTCTGCCTCAACCATTCTTTGCCACCTCTCATGTGCTGAACGACCTGTCTCCTCGACGTAACGCTTGTCTTGTTCGGACTGCTCACAATCTAGCTACTGCATAAAATCATAGAGAGGAGGTGGAGTCTTTTTTCAAAGACAAGTTAGCACATAATAAAATAGCAATGACATGATATTTATGTAGTAATTTAGTTAGTTCTTACTTTTGGTCTAACATTGCGACATGGTGGGAGGGGGTCATGCTCGTAGTTCTCGCACATGAAGAACCTCATCCCGTAGCGGTACCCGAGAACGTTGCACTTGACAAGCTTACAGTTTTCACCGCAGTAGCACATAGGAGTGTGGATCCCCTTTGTCACCTCAACCTTGTCCTTCCTACTGGTGAGGAACTCCAAATCCAACTCAGGACCCGCTGAAGCCATTGAAAGCCTACAAAACAGATGAGAAATATGATAATTCATTAATTGTTTCATTAGAAATTATAGAACAAAACTAACATTTGATTATATGGAGACAATAAAACTAACGTTTGATTTTGTTTGTCCAGGCTGATTACCTAGTAGATGACGCCGAGCAGGAGACAGTCGACAGGTTCTTCAAGGCGTACATGTTGTGGCTTTTTTGGTTCGTGTTGTTCTGCAGTTCCAGGGTGACGCGGTGACGAGGTACCTGATCCCCCATGCCGGAGGATCACCGACGCGCCTTGGACGCTGCGCCCCAGATCAGTTGGGGCAACTCTGTTCTTGCGAGGGTGCACTGGAGGCTGTGCTCGGGGGTGTCGAAGGGTCGTGCGACGGAGCTGATCCTTCTTCAGCTCTGGTGCTACGAGCGGTTTGCGATTGGTCGGCCAATCGTGCCCCTCTATGCGCACGAGCCCCTGCCAGAGGGTCACGACCCGCGTGACTGTTTCACCATGGGCTCGTTGTGGTGCCTTCGGAAGGTAATTTCTTACCTTTCACTTTCAATTTGTCTTTCCATTTCATCTAGTTTGTTCAAACGACATTTATGGTTCACATTTGGTTTGTATGCAGATCTTGTACGCCCACGACGAAGAGGGTGTACAAGGACTTCGTCGGGCAATTCGACGCTCTCAAGGATGCGGACGTCAAGTGGACGCCATACTCTGAGAAGGCTATCGCGGCAGCCTCTCAACTTTGTGCTTTTGGGACTAGCAGTACTGGATGACGAGGTCGACGTTGCTGTTCGACATGTACGTGGAGGAGTATGCCGTCCACAACGTGCTGAGGCAGTTCGGCCGCAACCAGGAGTAGCCCGTGCCTGTGGTGCACACTGTTCCGAGCGCCCACCATAGGTGACTTCTCGTAAATTTTTAAATTTAATTCGTCATTCGAAGATTTCAGACGCTGACAAATATGTTTAATTCGTCATAGGTGGTCGCGGAGGGGAGTTCCGGGCACTTTTTCCTGGGTTGAGAGGTTGCAGCTGTACGTGGACCGTTAGGCTACCGCGTTGCATCACTTGGTCGAGGAGGTCCGGCCCCACGACGACACGACGTGAGAGGCCTACATCCAGTGGTACACCCCGAGGACTCGGGCGTGTGTGATATACGTCCCACCACAGCCTGCAGCGTCGGTTCCGGACGCGACGAGGGTGCTTGCTAGTACCGCGTACCCGGTTTGACGGGATCAGCACTACGACACGACAGTGAGTTTGAAAAATCACTGCCTTTCCCTTATGGTACTTTACATTCTACAATTTACTAATAATTTGTTTTGTAGTTCGACGTGATTGCGGACCTTTCACGTATTGTAGAGGACTCGACGGCGAGGCTGGACCAGATGTCACACCAGGAGATCTCGGAGACGTTCCTCAGGATGGGTGCCATCACCAGGAGGTTCCTTGCCGCGGTGAACTGCCGCGGCAACCCAGCTCTACCACTGTTTCCATGGTACCCCAGTCGTCCTCCAGCTCTGCCTCGACTGGTCGTTCCCACGCGCACCGTCGTCCTCGTCACGGCCACCCTCCCAGCCAGCTTTGTACCTGGCGCGCCCTCCAGCCCATCCTCCCTTTAGGATGTCTCCGCTAGGGGGGCCTCCTCTCGGAGGTCCTACGCCTACACGTGCACCCGCACCAGGAGGGTCAGGACCGACACCACGAGGACCCGCACCTGCACCAGCACCAGCACAGGTTCCTTCCTCGTTCCTCGGCCCTGCTCTTCAGCCAGGTATTGACCACTACTCTATAATACTAGATTATATTAATTACGTGATTTAATATTATTATTTCTTCCAGTTTACGACTCCAGCGTCCGCACTCCTGACCTAGGGGATCAAGCCGGAGCGCCCGGGTCCGGCTTCGACGACTTGGACCTCAACTTCAACTGGTTGCAGGGTTTGCAGCCACAGGATGAGCTCACAGGGTCACATCTTGGAGGTGCGCCACCCACGTGGACTCAGGAGGGAGCAGGAACGCAGCCAGGAGGCTCCCAGTTGCCAGGAGCCTCGCAGCTGCCAGGTGCGAGCGGTGGGGCACAACAGTCTCCAGGAGGCTCGCAGCTGCCAGGCGCTAGCGGAGGGCAGCCAGGTTTCATCCCACGAGGTTTCAGGGTCAACGGCGGTGGTGGAGACACCGCATGCGACTAATGATGCTAGGCGTCCGCAGATCCACCCTCCTGACTCGTTGACGTACCCTCGCGACCAGACGCACGCCGCAACTCGAGCTCTGAGGCTGCTCAAGAAGCCCAGGCGATGCTAGATTAGGTAGAGTATTGTTTGTACAGGACCACTGTTATATGTGATCATGACTATTTTTTATGTCACTTTGCTTTTCTTTTCTACATCATAGTGTTTTTTCCTTAAATTTAAAAGCAAAAACAACGGCATTATGGTAGGTATTAGGTTGGAGATCCTGAATTTCCCTTTTCTACTAGATTTATTAAAATAAAAAATTTTAAATCATTATAGCCGCCATGGGCCACGGTGGTAGGACCTAGCCGCCGTGGCCCACGGCGTTTTATACTAGCCACCGTGGCCCACGGCGGTTAGGCCCTACCGCCGTCGGCCGCCGCAAAACGCCGTGGCGCACGGCGGTTGGTTGCCAAATCTGCTAAAATTTCAAACGGTCGTATAATTTTGCAAAATGATTAAAAAACATATAAAAAATCAGAAAGTCGAGCTAACTGTAGGAGGCTGTTTTTGTTTCTTCCATTCAAATTTTCATCCAAAGAAAATGTGACACTAGTCCACACGGATGGTTCTAAAAAGAAAAGGTAGTCCACACGGGTTTTGTGTCATTGAGGAAAAAGTGGTTCAAGACATTTATTTTTCTCAACTGAATTTGAAGTTAACAGAAACAACACCCAATAATAATAAAGTTCTAATCAAATTTTGCCCGAAAGGATCGGGAAGCTTTACAAGAACAGGAACTTGATCTGTTCATCTTCCAAGCACTGATCGCACACCATCAAGTCTCCTTTGATGTTAGCAACACATAGAAACAAGGTCACGAGCCAGAATACGGGCATTCGAGATTTTCCCCTTTCCTCAACTTTTCTTCCCCGTTCATCCCGGTTAACCCAACACGAATATAAAACATCCTAACCCTAGTTAGTGGTTTTCAGGCACTGAGACGGTAAATCCCACCCACCCCCTACCCAGCCAAATTATTACATGGCACTCCTCAAATGGTAAATCGCTTAGCTTTGCTAGGTACATAGTTCTTGTTAGACACAATATAAATCTAGCAGCATAGCAAAAGTTACGTATCCATACCTTAATTTATTGGGTTATAGTCACAACTCACAATACAGAATCTCTGACCTGCCCGCCTGGTTCAACTGAAACCAGCAGCTTGCCTATAATATGCAATAGAAACTTGTGTGGTTGCTACAATTCTGGTCATCACCATCTCAATGGAAGTGCTCTGCTGGAGGTTTTTATGTGAAACTTGTGACAGGAAATATTGTGTAAGGTGCTCAGTTTACATGGTGGACAAATGTGGTGTAAAAAGAGCTCATCAAAGCAAAAAGGCTTTGGGATTCGACAAAGAGATATCTTATTTTGAGCGCACAGAATACTCTGAAAATGTGCTGTTTGAGTTGTCAAACAAATGTGCTCTTAAGATCTACAACTACTAAGCTGAAGCAAGGAATATTGGAACTACTTCTCATGGACTTGTAAAGGCAAAGACACAAGATGACTTCCAAACATACAAAATTCAACATTGCACCCTAATATAGTCCAGCAATACACAGTAATGACAGGATGAAGGCAAACCAGATTGGGAAATATCATGCACAGTTCTCAACAGAATTCTCCAATATAAACTGAAAAATTTGTGGAGACTTCAAATGGCAAGATGGTCACACTTTAGTTCAAAACACACAGCACTCCAACCACTTCTCTAAGCCCGGGCAGTCATCAGTGTACCGCACAGTTTTGTAGAGATATATGAGAACATTTTTCAATAGTTAAAGACTCTAACTTCAGTGCACGCACAACCTCAATCAGTCCATGATCAGTCAAACCATCACATAGCTCGAGTGTGAGATTGATCAAAGATGGGCTGCGTGCAAGGAAGTGCATGCCTGCATCAGTTATCGCAATGCAACAGACAAGCTTGAGTGACTCAAGGAATCGTGCACATGAGAGGGCCTTCATCCCCTTGTCATCAAAGATGTTGGCATCACCGAGCGTTAGATCACGAATTGGACAAGATTGACTGAGCGTCACAAGTCCCTCCTGTGTGAAGCCAATTTCCGGTCAATCGGGTTCACATCCAAAAAAATGTGAGCTCGACAGACTGAAGCATAGGACATGAGATGGCTAGGGCCTTTAGGCTGTTATCAGTCAATGATGTCCTGTAAACATAACCTTCACAATGTTGAGGTTTCAGCATAAGTGAGATGCTTCTGAGGTTTCTGTTGTTCTGGGCTAGCATAATCATGTCATTGTCGTGTACACCAATAGCATACTAGTGCTTTCTAGTGCTTTGCACTTCCTCAGGCGACAACAAAGTCCTATTTCTGCCTCCGTTGTGATCCGTGCTAAAGTCAAATCCTTCAAGCAATAACAGTAGAAGTCATAGCTGGACTCGCTGCCTGGAATATACGAAGGACCATCAAACTTAAAACTGTTGTTTGGCAAATACATAAACTGAATCTCAAACTTCTGGAGCTTCGTCCATCCTGAACCTAATGTTAGGAGGTCAAACTGACTGATCCTCTTGCAGTTCGTTACTACAAGTTCTTCCAATGATCCATTTTTGCCAAGGTACTCCAGCCACTCCACACTACCTACATTCTTGCAGGTCACAAGGCGGATAGCAGATATACTCTTGCAGCCAACAGCTACTGAGAGAAGACCAGCGGAAGTTATTTCTGGTAATGCTTTCAACCTGAGGGACATCAGCTTCTTGAAGCATGGCAGAAAACCAAGACCCGAGTCATCGAATGAGCAGAAGCTTAGGGTGAGATCAGTCAGTGATGGACAGAAAGTTGACAATACATGGAGGCCTTGGCTGCCCAACTGCATCCCATGGTCCGGCATGCAACCAGTGTAATTAAACTCAACCTTGCACAAATTTCGGAACCGGGAGCAGTGATGCCATGCCCGCCGTCACAGGGCTAACGCCACATCCAACATAAATAGCATCCCTTAGCTCTGCCTCAACAGTATATAAGCCGCTTGGACACAGGGAAAACAGAATTAAGATCACTTGTGGGAGGCCGCTTGATGAGATACTCCAAGAAGTGCTTCTGGGAGATCTTCCATTGAAATGGCGCAGCCATGCTGGTTTGGCGACCTCCTGGTTCAACAGATATCCAGAGTGCTAGGCTGAAATTGAGGAAACAAAAAGTTAGGACTAAATGATATATACAAAGATAATAAGATTGTAGCAGTTAAACTAATAAAGAAACACATATAGCTAGTGATACTTTGAACTAGGTATTTCTACATCTATTAACATTCTGTGCATCTTGAAGATGGAAGACTAAATAAGCAACTTTTCATCACTCGTAGTGATTGGTCATGGTCGTAACAAGAGTAGAAATTGTTTGCGCACATAAGTGAATATTTGGAAGAGCTCTCCGCTAATAGTACAGAGAAAGCGCCTAGCGTGATTGCCAGTGATGACTAATTCTTTGAATTCTACATGATTGCCATAGAAATTATGTTTACGTTGTCCAACCCACTCATTCTGGCATATATTCTGTTCTAGGCAAAATAGTCTTGTCAGCTGAAGCTGACGCTAATTTCCAGTCTTGAATACCAGCTGACACCCATCTCATGGCCATCTTGCAAAAAAACTAACAGACAGCAAAAGAGGTAAAGATAAGATAATTTTTAACTAACATGAGGCTGAACTTCAGCACTGGATAGATATGTTTATGTTCCCATTAGCAAACTGTGATGCAATATTTTTCGAGCCCTATTTCCATACATCATTTTTACCAGCAGCAGCACACAAAATTTCTATTAGAAGAAAGCAAACTACAGAAAACAGACACAAGATTCCAGGTGGAACATGGAATGCCCTGTATGTTAGTTACCTGAACGAGGGAAACAATGGATCACCAGTGTAACATCATCACTGCAGTGCAGGCACTGAAATAAAGTAGTACAGAGCCCACAAAAGGAATATTAATTAAACTATGATAACAGCTTGTTACTTGCCCATCAGAGTAATCCTGATTTAAGAAAAACTTAAGTGTTTCCTTTTACAATAAAATCATGTTGTGACTTAACCACATAGTATTTTTTTAACAAACAACATACCATTACTTGGTAAGTATTTGTTGGGTTAGAAGTCATGCACATCATCAAAATATACATACTTAAGATTAGATGCAATTATAATTAATTGTACAAAAGCACGAGACCCCCAATAATTGAACAAAATTACAAAGATAACCGATGAGTTATCACCTAACAACAATAAAGAACCATTTGGTCCAAATCATTAAACCGTATGATTGAATACTGAATCACTTGCAGAAAATAAAATTTAAGAGCATGATTCAAGTACTTTGACACATGCATCTTTAAAGACTGAATGTTAATGCTCTCATGCTGACTGTAGGTCCTGGGTCAAAAGCATCTCAAAGGAAGCTGCTCCACATATGCGATCAACACACCTCCAAGTACATAGCATGCAGATGAGGGCTCCAACGCTAGAAAATGCCGATTACCCATCTTGGCAAATTGATCATGTCACTGCCAAATTCAAGTTATCTTTAAGTGTAAAACTGGGATTTGTTCTTACAAGCTCATACTTCGAAACATATGAGTAGAACCAGGAAACAAGTTGATCCTAAGTAGGAAGCTAAGAAACAAATTGGACATGCAAGTAGGAAACAATCTGCCAGATATCTTACTAGTAACAACTGAAAGAAAACATTGTTTTCAAGAGGCAAAATAGCTAAATAAAACACTGCAATTCAATGAGAGCTTCCAAACATACAAGAGCTTTCTGAACTAGTGCTGAATAGATACTTATGCATCAATTACCGACAATGATCAGTGCCATGACACCCATCACATTGTAAGCTCCGAATCAGAAATGCTGGGTACGAGTCGAAGGTTGCTGTAGCCTCTGTAGTCTGTACTGCTGATATACATTTTTTTACCTAGTTCATCAGGTCATAAACAGACGATAGCTAATGGAGCTATCTGGTTTATGCAGAGACAAGAGATTGAGGTATGACATGTTGTAATTTCAAATACTTTCAATATTCATATGGCATGGTGAAGCAACAGTGTCACAATTAACTTGCGTCTCTAAAGGAACTAGGCATCAAAATGAAAAACAGCATAATAGGCAGACAGTAATTGCGTATACATATTGCTAGTGTCTAACACTGATGACTGATTCAGTTGGCAACATCTTATCCAAGTGCAGCTTTACTGAAGATAGAAGAAGAATGCTTTCTGTGGCAGCTTGGAATCAACACTGTAAGAACCTCCTTATTCTTCATCATCATCATGGCAACTATCACTAGCAGCACCATCAATACCATCATCATCGCTATTTTCAACTATGTGTGCAAGGGAATTGGCTTGCAAGTTTTTGAACTGGCTTACAAAGTCAGTTGCTTCTAAGATGAGAGCATTTTTTGCAGCCTTCAGACCCCCAACTTGCTGCTGGGAAAGAGCCTTCTCAGAATGAGCAGCTTTGAAGCCTGGAGTCTTTTTGCGAGGTCTTTTTGTACCCTCTCTTCGAGATAACTGGTTCACATATTTCTCATGTAAGATAAGATTCTTGATGGGCTTCAGAACTGCTGGGCTCGGTTCAGCTTGCTCAGCTCTTAATCTTGAAAATGTTTTCTTTCGTGCTGATGAACTTCTGCTGCACTTTTCTTGAGAACCTGAATTCAAATAACTTTCAGGATTGCCAGGAGACTCCTCAAAAGATATGTTCAATGGAAAGGCACTTGGTGAGGTTTCAAATAATGAGAAGTGATCGGCCTCTTGAGCTTGGTCAATGAGGCTATGCTTCTGCAACAAATGTCTGACCGTCTTCTGAGCTGCTAGGCTCTTCTGTTTAGCAGTCCTTTGCCTTCCATCAGTAGATTTCAATAGGTTTGGAAGCTTTGGATCAGATAATGAGAAACTTCCTATGGGAGAAAATGTTGTTTTACTTGTTCTGGGACGTGGAGCAATGGGAGTGGGTGTCGAGAGGTCAGCATGGATTCTGTTGAAGCAGTCCTCAGCAGATCTCCCTGGCACCTGAAAAGATTTGTGTCAAAGATCACTGAGCTAGTAACTGATAAAGGCAAAACTCCACACAAAAAAGAATATGTCAAATAAGAAACAGGACCTGCCACCAAAGTATTTCAGTGAGGTATGAAAAAAGAAAAGAAAACTCCTACTATGAGACCTCAAACTATTTTGATTAAATAAACAAGCTCATTTAACTCCAAAATTTTCAGATATGAGGCCCCTAGCAATTCATTTTTTTAGTTGTTGTATTATTTTGTTAAGAGTAAAATTCATCAGTGGCCCTTAAACTTCTTCACAAATGTTTTTTCTCGAATATGCAGGAGGACTGCATATCATTGCATTAAGAGAAGGAGAGTTAGGCCAAAATAGCCGTACAAAGAACACGAGCACACATACCCACCCACACACGCCTACATCACTTTGCCCGGAACACTGGGCAAAACTTGTACAATATTACATTATTCACCGAATACATGTAGTTCACGACCAACTAGACCAACTCCCAACTACAAGGCGGGGGGGCCTAGAAGCGACCAAGGCGCCAAGACGTTTCGCACCAGCCAATATCCAGAGTTCAGATTCCTCCTGTGCAAGAAAAACTGTCCTGTCCACACTAGGGGTGATCCCATTGAAGATCATATCATTTCTTGTTTTCCAAAGAGTCCATGCCCCTAAAACGACCAAGCTGTTGAAGCCATCTCTCGCACCATTGCTCATTTGCTTGTTGCCACCATAAGAAGAAGCTATTACTGTCCATTTGGGGTGTGACATCTGGAATCCCAAAGAGGCTCCACAACCGATGCCAAAACTGCCGAGCGAAGACACAATCTGAGAGAAGGTGATTAATCGTCTCATCCTCTTGGTCACAAAGTGGGCAGTGGTCCGGATGCGGGAGGCCGCGGCGTGCTAACCTGTCTGCTGTCCAGCAACGGTTGTGTGCCACCAGCCATAGAAAAAACTTGCATTTCCTTGGAGCCCAGGTTTCCCAGATCAGATTACTTGGTGCAAAATAGGTGGACCCATAAAAGAAAGCTTCGTAAGCTGATTTGGTGGAGAATTTGCCCGAAGCCTCAAAACGCCATTTATGAGCGTCCTCAACATCTGGCTGTAGTACCACTTCTTGTACCAGATCCCAAACGTCAAGGAACTCAGATAGGATTGCTATCCGATAGTGGCTCCGGATGTCCTCAATCCATCTATTATTTGTCAAAGCTTCCTGGACAGTTCTCCTTTTGGCTCTCCTCTTGTGTACACAGGCAAAAAGCTTAGGGGCCAGTACCTCAATGGAACATCCATTTAACCATCTATCCGTCCAGAATTTTGTATTTTCACCATTGCCAACAATAGAGATTATAGCAGTACTAAACAAAGACTGTGCACAGTTATGGACAGGGACTGGGAAAGTCGTCCATGGTCTCGAAGGTTCCGTTTTCCCCAGCCACAGCCATCTCACTCTAAGAGCCCAACAAAAACGCTGTAGGTCTAATATTCCAAGACCTCCAAGTTCCTTGGGTCTACTAACCTTTGGCCATGCTATCAGACAATGCCCTCCATTGGCCTCTTTTCTACCTCGCCATAAGAAACTCCTACGGATCTTGTCCACAGCCTTCAAGAACCATTGGGGAAGGTCTAAGGCTGTAGCCATATATATCATCATAGCAGTAAGCACATGTTGGACCTGTATGGCTCTTCCTGCCCGATTCATTAATTCTGCTTTCCAACCTGGAAGTTGATCTGCAATTTTGTCAATGAGCTGTTGAAGTTGCCCCCGGGTTAGCTTTCTGATAGAGAGAGGGAGCCCGAGATATTTGCATGGAAATTCCTGAACTTCACAAGGTAAATGAGCTTGCACTCCAGCCATATCTTCCTCTGAGCATTGAATGGGCAAGACACTGCTTTTCTGTATATTTGTCTTGAGGCCGCTGGCTGAACCAAATAGCTGCAGCAGGTCTTCAACCATATGCAAATCTGTGGCAACTGGGCGGAGGAATAAGACCACATCGTCCGCGTACAAAGAAACACGGTGATGGATGTTCCGTGCGGCAAGCGGTTGCAACAACCCTTCATTACTAGCCTTTTCCACCATACAGTTTAGCACATCCATTACCAAAATAAACAACATGGGAGACAATGGGTCCCCCTGTCTCAACCCTCTCCGATGGAATAAGACCTCTCCCGGGATACCATTGAGAAGTATTCGGGTAGATGAAGAGCCTAGAATTCCACTAATCAGGTCTCGACATCTAGGACCAAAACCCCTTCTTTGCAAGATCTCCAAAAGGAATGGCCATGAAACCGAGTCAAAGGCCTTAGATATATCCAATTTTAAGAGAATCCTTGGCTGCTTCTGTTGATGTAGAAATTTGGCCGTTTGCTGGACAAGAATGAAATTGTCATGAATACAGCGACCCTTAACAAATGCACTCTGATTAGCTGACACCATTCCACTAAGCTTACTTGCTAGTTGGTTAGCAATCAGCTTAGTAACCAATTTAGCGAAGCTGTGGATGAGACTAATAGGCCTAAAATCCTTGACCAGGACTGCCTCTTGTTTCTTAGGTAATAGAGTGGGCTGTGTTTAGGAGCTGCAGATTCCTGAGGTTTCCACAATGAACTGCTGCTAGAGCCGCCATCATGTCTGATTTGATAATACCCCAGCATTGCTTGTAAAATCGACCTGTAAAGCCGTCCGGTCCAGGTGCTTTGTCAGATGGTAGCTGTTTTATAGTATCCCACACTTCTTCCTCACTAAATGGCAATTCTAGATCGGATAGGTCATGTTGACTGAGCTCCAGATTATCCAAGTTGATTGAGATATCTCTCTGCTCGCAGGTGCCCAAGAGACTATCATAGAACCTGAAAATCTCATCGGCTTTGTCTTCATGGCTGGTAAACACTTGGACATCAGTCATTATTTTAGATATAAAATTTTTCCTTTTTCTATGGCGTGCATGGGAATGAAAGAGGGCGGTGTTGGCATCTCCATCCTTTAGCCATCCAATTCTTGATCTAGTTCTCGCAATTGTTCTTTGCAGGGAACTCAAAGCAAGCTAGTGTTTTTTCAAAGAGTGCAGCAGCCACAACTCACTGTCAGATAATTGCCTCTGATCTTGCGCAATTTCAAGCTGATGAATAATCTCCCTGGCAAGGGCTAATTGTGTTCTGATGTGACCAACTTTTTTCTGGCTCCAACTTTGCAAAGCCCTAGATACGGCTTTTAACTTCACTGATAGAGTTTCCAGTGGACAAAACCGTGCCTCAACAGAATTCCAAGCATCAGCAACAACCTCATGGAAGCCTTCAAGTCTAGGCCAGAAGGATTCAAAATGAAACCTACCTTTGCCAGGTAATAAGTCATCCAGCCCCAAAATAAGGGGACAGTGATCCGAGTCCATTGATGCTGTGCTTTGTAATAAACAATTTGGGAATGTGTTTTCCCATTCCACTGTACAGAACACCCTATCAATTCTGCTGAGTGTTGGTGACGCCCCTCCTCCACTCCAAGTGAATTTGCGACCAATTAGGGGCAATTCATTAAGTGCTAAATCATTAAGTGTTCTTCGAAACCTGCCCATCATTGCACGGTTGAGGATTGTATTATTCTTGTCTTCTTTGTAAATGAGATTGAAATCTCCCATCACAACCCAAGGACCAAAACAGGCCGAGCGAATTCCACGTAGCTCCTGTAGAAAGTTGATCTTCTCCTCATTTCCTTGAGGCCCATACACACATGTGAGCCACCAAGGTTCGTTATCAGCTGGCCGGAACTGGACTGAAGCACAGTGTTCATCAATTCGCGTGGCCACCGCAGGACCTAAGTCATGTTTCCAAGCAACAAGAATGCCACCACTTGCTCCAACAGAGGGAACAAATGTGTAGTGACTGAAACTTGAGCCCAGAGCAGATAGAACAACTCCGCGAGATACAATTTCCATTTTTGTTTCCTGAAGACACACGATATCGGCCTTATTAGACTCTACCAACGTGCGTACCGAGTCTTGCCGAGCCGATGAGTTTAATCCACGCACATTCCAAATCAACACTTTAGAGGGATTCATTGGGAAAAAATCTTATGACAGCGACCCTCAGACAGTACAGATCAGCACGAGATGTCCCTGAACTCCTCTGGTACAGCCCAACCAAATAGGGCTGCAAGGGCCTGAATATGTGATGCCGACAGGGGATGACTAAATAGTTTAGCATAATCCTTCAGAATGCGTTGGTTGACATGCTCTTGCTCCATTGCTAAGTCAAGAGATCGAATCACCGCCTTTCTTGCTCCAATGTCAGGGCAAGGTGCAAATTCTGGATCAAGTCCTGCAGTCCTCCGGCTTCTACGTGGGGCTGAGGTTGAAGGAGGTGCTCTTGTTCGCCGCTTCGGGATGGCTGGAGGCTGGTTCAGCAAACCATCAGTTTTCCTGGTCAGACTGTCAATAAAATTTTTCCTGCTCAAGGTCACTGTCTCGCCGTCAGTTTGAGATAGAGAATGAGGAAGCATCTCGGTAGACTGAGGAGGCATATCTCTACGGGCATCATCAGCAGGCTGAGTTGATGGATGTGTCACAACAGCAGGCTGTGGAGGAGGAAAATCCTCACGAGAGGGGGAGCTAGCTCTAGTGCTCCTCTTGCGTCTGCAGTAGACCTTTAACTCCCCACCTGTCGATGCCGAGGTAGTGTGTGTCCTGGACGCCATGGTCTCCACGAAGACGAGTGCCTCCAGGGCGTCGAGAGATGAGTTGTCCGCATCTGGGAAGACACACGCCCGCCCAGGATCTTCTCGTGCAGCCAGGTTCTCTCCAGGCCCCGTGCCGGCAGCTGGGGGCAGCTGATGAATATTGTTATTGGTGGGACACGAGCGTGCAGCGGAGGACCGAGTCGCGGCCATGACTTCAACGCCTCCAGGACCAGGGGTCCGGGGCGGAGTCATTGCCACCACTGCCAAGTCCACCGCCTCGGCCATGGCTACCACGCTGGACAGATGGGAATCTGGGAGCGGAGCCGTGACCACGCCGTCCCCGCCAGTCACCCCAACTAGCGTCGTCGTGACCGGGGAGGCCTGCCCATCGCTGCCGCTGGCATCGGCTGCCTGCCTTGGTGGGCTTAAGGTCCGGTCAAGTAACTCAGGAGTGCAAGATGCTTCTGGGCCGCTGAAAACAGTTGGTGGGTCAAAGGTTTGGGCCAAGTTAGCAGGGCCCAAAGACTCAGAGCCACGCTTTAAACATTCTTCATCAACTGCGTTGGACAGGGAGCCCGGAAAAACAAGGCCGTAAGCTGACAGCCGAACCAAATTTTCCGGTATCTCCGGGATCGCATCCACTTCCCCAAGCCTTGGCGTAGTAACCACAACCGTAAGACCATCAATGACAGCGGGCGGAGACGAGGCGTCCGAGGGAATTGAAGACCGCCGCGTCGCATCGGGTTCCGGCGGTTGCGAGCCGTCAAAGGGCCCCTCGCGGTCCGCCACGTGGACGCCCGACACCGGGCCAGAGCTGAGGCGACGAAACACGGCACCAGAGGCAGGCTCCAGCGACGCGTGAGTTTGCCGCCGGCGTCGACGTCGCCCTTGGTCGGAGTCTTCTCGTGGTGGAGGTGGCGGCGGCGGAACGTCATCCACCCCAGTCGAAGCCAGAGCAAATTTGATCTTGATGTCATACTTCAATGCACGCTTCAGTGGGGGAACCTCTTCGACTAGCACGGGGGGCTCGACGATGACCAACTCCATGTCTGCCGGGATAAGCTCAGGATCATAGCACCATGCTTTGAGCCGGAAGGACGAGTAATCCCGCCGGTCGATTGTATCAGGGTGAAGCTCACGCACCCAACACCATTCGTCCAGCAAGTGCTCCGCCGTCTCGAGCTCCCAGGCGTGCGCCGAGATGCCACTCAACTCGATGTCGATGAGCGAGGGCAAGACCACCGCAAACGCCTTCCTGAACCGTGACCAACGTTGGAAACAAAGGATGAACGGCGGTAGCCGTAGAGGCCGGCCATCATTGTAGATACGGGTTGCTGTGGATTCGTAGCAACATCACGACACAGACGATGGAACTCCAGCGACTCAATCGGGGGTTCATGGTAGCGAGCAAGCTCAGCCACCAGAACGTCAACCGAGAGGTTCGCCGTATCACCAACGATCGCAACAGAGAGCGTATTGCAGAGTTCGTCCTCGACCCTGGCAATCCTAGCCGATCTGTCGATGATGCACCGGCGACAAGCAGGGACGCCAGGAGAGGGGGCCAGAACATCAGTGGCGGCCCGAGGGGACTCGCCACTATCATCATCCGCCTGGTTCGGGGGTCCTCTCTGATCCGCAGCGCCAGAGCGCCGGCGCTTCCTACCACGGCATCGTCGTCGTTTCTGTAGTGTGCCCTGACCCCCCGCAGCACCGGAGCTCTCCCCACCGGGCGCGGATTCCATGGCCTCCAAATTGCCCGCACTTGCCGCCTTCGGACGCCAGACGAGGAGACGCCGAGGCGCCTCTGAGATAGGGGCCCGACGCCGACCAGCACAGTTGGACGCCCGGTGCCCAACCTGATGGCACTTGAAGCAGCGAGTCCCAACCTGGCAGTCAGCGGCGCGGTGAGAAGGAGCTAAGCAGTTGAAGCACCTCCCTCTGAGGTCCTTTGGCACCGCACGACGGGGACCGCGCAGCTCCCTCAGGAGCTTCTTGCGGGCACCACGACTTTCGTACCGCAGCCACCCGAACGCATCAGGGCCTTCCGCGACGGGCACCGGCACCTGACGAGGCCGCGTCTTGATGAGGACCACCCCTCCCACTTCTTGACAAATGTCACCTACGTCCCGAACTATTAAGCAGGTTCATGCCCCTAAATTTGTTAAGTGTGCCCCTCGACGTCCAAATCTTGCTAATTAGTGTCTAACTTGGCATGCTAGGAACCCACTCACAATGCAGCAACACATATCTCTTCTCTATCCCCCTTTCCCACCACCACCAGTCAAGCAACACCCGCCTGGGAGAAGTGACACCTTGTGGATGCCATGTACATGCCAAAAGAAGGTTTGGACCTTAACTACCTAGCAAGGTTAGGGACATGAAACTGAGTTTGTTTCGGCACCTACATGACACCCTTTGAACAAGTTTAGGGGCAGTTGGTGGCTTGGTGCAGCTTTCTCTTTAGTGAATTCGAACATGCAGCAGAGCTACCCCAATTAGCAAATTTGTAGTCTAGTAAACAAAATAATGAACTACTATTCAAATTTAATGATGGTTTAGAGACACCGTTGTACCAAAATGATGCACTAGGGTCTTAGCATAGACAAATAATAATAATAATAATAATAATAATAATAATAATAATAATAATAATAATAATAATAATAATAATAATTGATCAGCACAAAATTTATCACCATGTCGAGCCATAATTAGTGACTTTATTACTTTCAGTTATGAATCGCCAATGTCATATATATATGTTAGTGTTGGCAATGGAGCTGCCCTGCAGCCTCCAGTGCCCAGGAACACAAGTCCCAGGTGAGCTCAAACACACACACACACACAACTTTGGTGCTGAGAAAACAATGCTCTGGTTTGAACTGCTTTACACTCGCTTAGGGATGGCAATGGGGCGGGTACGGGGCGGGTAGAGCATACCTATGCCCGCCCCGACATGGGTAGCGGGTAAATTTTCTTACCCATCCCCGTCCCCGTGGGTAAAAATCCCCACCCGGCCCCGTACCCATCGAGTATCGGGCGGGTAACGGGTTACCCATGGGTACAATCTTATAAACACATTATACATACCCGTGGGCTAAGAGTCAACAATCTTTGATTTTTTCCCACCCGACCCACCTTAAGATTCAGCTCAAGAGTCACCAATCCTTGATTTTTCTTTAAAAAGTCTGGTTTACCCTCCTCAACTAGCACCGCCGGTTGTTGGGCTGGGCCGAAAATGAACATTTGGTTCAAAATAAAAATACATTTCAATTTTTCGGTACCCACCGGGTTACCCATGGGTGGATTAAAATCCCCGCCCCGTACTCGACATGAGCAGCGGGTAAAAATTCCTACCGGCCCCGTACCGACGGGTGAAAAATGAGACCCATGCCCGGCCCCATCGGGGTGGGTACCCGGCGGGTACCGGGTACCCGGCCCCGAATTGCCATCCCTAACACTGCTGCCTTCTACTCCCTTTTGTAGAGGCCAAAGTCAACTATGGTACAAATACTACTTGAGTACTTTCCCTGCTACTTGTACTTCTACTAAACTATATACATGACTAGTGAGGCATGCTTGCCTGATACAAATGAGTGCCCTGTGCCTTTATACGGCTATGACAGGAGCACTGGAGGAGTTCTAACAACTCTATTGACTTTGTGCTAATGGACATCAGGGAGGTGCTGGACAGTTACACAACAGTTAGCAGGAAGGGCCTAATCAGAGGAACTTTGATAGTAAAAAGGGATTGATCAAACAAAATAATATGACCCATGAACAGGTCACATGCACAAAAAATCAGCCAATACTTTAATTATAGCGTGCTCATACTTTTTATGTAATCAAGCCAAATTCATGTTAATAGGGTTTATCTGGTCTTCTTTAGCAGTTGCAAGAGATGGTCAAACCACTAAATTAAATGACATTAGAACTGGAATTACCAATTTTGAGACTCTCTTCCAGAAATGTGGGGATGGCCGTGCAGCGAAGTAAGCTTTACGCAATGCCATGTCCTGCTCTTCTGTCCAATCATCTTCATAACAAAAATTTTTCATTCCTTCTCTTTTAGTCCCACTTGGCTCATTGATGTTTTCATCTACATTTGTCGATCTTTCAAGACCAAATTTATGCTTCACCACGATAGAAGGGTCCTTTCCAGTCTTTTTGTGGATGACTTTTTTAGGTTCTTTGCTAGGTACATTTTCTTGGCTATATGCAGGCAATGATTTAGACTCCTGATAACTCTGCCTCTTTGCTGACGACCTCCCTTCAGTGCCTCTCTTCCTCTTTCTTGTCAGCACCTCAGAATGATTCTGCTTTAGTTCTTCCTTCTCACTCTTTATTTGAGTTGCATCTGCAACATTTTTCCTAGTAGGAATATCTTGAGGATCTTGACAAAGTGGTTGGGGCTTATTGTGGCTTTTCAACTTTGTCGAAGTCATCAATCCAGCATTTTTCCGGTTCCTTTTCAGATTCTCTTCACTTTTGTATTTCACAAGAGCATTTTGAGCCTTTCTGTTATGAGGTGTCTCCTGGCAATTAGGTGGCAAGAGGAACTTGCCCGAACCCTTGTCTTCCTGATGCAACCGTGGAGATCTTCTGAGAGGCACAATTGCCAATTGATCATTCCTTACCTTATATTCCTGCAAGAGTGAGTACAAATTACAACAGCCTTTCTCCAAGATATGAATCAAATATGAACTGGATCAAGCTTTCTAAGTGTAACAGACAGGATATGTTAAGATTGCATTGGAACGATTTAGATGAAATCAAGCAACAATGGCTCCTACTTCGTGCACTTCTTCATCAATCACAATCAGGTGCTCCGGATCCCTCCCGGTGTTCCGCAGCGACTGGCGTCGAAGAACCTTCGACCGCTGCGCACCTCCAGCATTACGACCTCTCCCTGTCTTCTTGGGGCTAGCCTGCTTCTTCAACATTTGGACATCATCTTCCTCCTGGTTCTTAGCCCGGAAAGGTAGACTCCGCGTGGGCAAACTTTGAGGGGTTGAGTGGTAAGAGCGCAGCCGCCCCTTCCATGGCGTCCCACCAGCGGCTGGGGCAGATGGTTCCTGGTTTTAGTAGTGAATTCAGAAAAATTTAGGTATAGGGGACTATAGCATTATTAATATGCACAGCAAAACCAATATTAACATCAAAATAACAAGCCATCTAAAAAATGATGAGCATTGAGTAAAAAAATTGGAATCCATGTGAACAAACAACTAAGAATCTGTCTCCTCAGCCGATTGAAATATCATTTTTCCATCAATGAACGTTGCCCTGATGTAGATCCAACGATCCAAATTCGCGCCCCTTTTCTCTTCTCTTATCTTCTCTTCTTCCATAGGTCTTTGTTTTCTCCCGATAGTCCAAGCAGTGCGCCCCCGCCGTCTCTCCCTAAGCTCCCTCTCGGCCTGCAAGCCATAGGTAACCTCCAAACCCGAAACCCCTAAACCATAACCTCAAATTCCCAATCCCATTCATTTTTTCTAGTATAGATTTTGGTGATTGATGAATAAGCAAGATTTCAATCAATTGACGAGTAAATCTCAAAGACTAGACTGCAAGAAGCTAAGATAACACGAATCCGTCAAAATGTACCACACTTCAAGAGATACGGAGCAAACGAGATGCGACTGAGAATATAAGGGGAGGGAGAATTGGGCTCACCACACCAGCGGACCGTCCCGCCGTCATGCTGTCTGGCTAGCCGCCGCGGCGCCGGGCCATCCACCTATGTCACGTGCTCCCTCCCTCCGCCCTCCGTTCTCCGCCGGATGCAGCGGCCAAGCGTCGGCGCGACGCCCAAGGCCCGCCGGCCTAGCCGTCCGCGATGGCGCAGTCCTCCCCTCTCCGGCTGACTGCCTGCTGGCGGAAGTCGCGCCCCGGCTCTTGCCGAATCCGGCCGCCGCCGGCCGCACGGCTGCTCCTGCTCCTCTTCAATGCCTCCCGCCTCAGGGTCAAGGACTGAGGAAGATGAACGGCTATCGCACGATACGAATTCAAAATCAAGATCTTGCGGCACTGGGCTTCGACTGACCGGCACTGGGCTTCGACTGGTCAGATACAACAAATGTCGTTTTACCCTTCTACTATTTCAATGCTCTTTGTCTCTCGTGGGGGCGACGACCCGAAAAGCAAGCGGCCACACACTTCGATCCTTCTGTTTATTTGACACACACATACAACTAAATAGACAGCTTTTACAATTACTTGTCTGTTTGTATGTATACAAGATATTTAATTTATTTTTTGACACATAAATCATGGTGATCATGTGCACATTTGATCTTTGTAACCATTTTAGTGCTCGATTGAAAATGTAATATCATTACAATGTACACTAAACATCCTTTATATTTATATATATATATATATATATATATATATATGATCAAGCATCTATACGTGAAATTTGCAATTCTAAAGGACTCAATTTGCCCATCTAAAGGACCTATACATGAAAACAATATCTATAAAGAGCTGGAATGTAAATTGCAATGAGAAAATATCATCTCTCGTGAGGCCGTGAGTCACCGATGCACTCAGCTTCTCGATCCATCTCCGTCTCTCCACTACGCGGTCGCGCTCCTCGCTTCTTCCTTTTTTTTTTCCGAAAGTCCTCGCTTCTAGGCTTGGGCATTATTTTACGAAAACCGAAAACCAAACTGAAACCAAACGGAATTGTCGATTTTCAGTTGTTCAGTTCGACCTCGATTTTTGATTTGCCAAAAACCGATCCTATGAATCAGCTTCGGTTTTCGCTGTATACCGAACCGAATAACCACACATACTAAACATAAGAGAACCCCCAATCCCAAGCTCTCAGCCCACTAGTGACCAGCCCACCAGGCCCAACCGCTGGCCGCCACGGCCGCTTATGTGACGCCCCAGGTTTTTAATTACCGTCATTAACGCTAATGACCGAAATAGCCGGTCAAATGGTCAACCAAGGTCAAACCTAGGTCAACCTGGGCCCTCACCTCGGAAAACTCACTAACACACCCTAGTGACCCTAAATGAATAGTAAACACACTTGTGGGGCCAACCCATGGTCAAAGGGTGGGTCAAACCCCTTGCCACCCAGTGTCCACAGGTGTCTGCCGGAACTTTTGCCGCGTTCTCTAAAATTCACCTAAACACTTCAAATTCTACCTTTAGGAAAGTTGTAGATCTTGTTGATGGACACAACTTTCATGTAGATTGGCATTTCAAATTTTGAGGGGAAAATCTTGAAAAACCCCTTGCAAGGCAGAAATCACTGTTGCCAAAAACATGCTGACATTCAAAGTTGCCATTCATGTAATTCAAAATCTGTGAAGAAAAACCCTATATAGCGTTTTTAGAAGTTGTAGAGGGTGGTTGGATCTACAATTTTCATGTTCATCACTTGGTCAAGTTTTATTCAAAATTTTGGAGAAAATTTGGGTCGAACAGTGCTTCAGCGAAACGAGTTAGGAGGAGTGCCGACGCACCGCAACGTCGGGCGCGCCCACGCGCGCCGCGCGTCGGCCGGCCGCCACCGGCCGCACCCCGGCGTCCGCGCCCGCGTGCCTCCCGATGCCCCTCCGCCCGAGGCCGACCGCGCCCCTAGGTCGCGCCCCTGCCGAGGCGACCCGCGCGCCACGACGCGCCGGGGGTCGCACCGTGCCACGCGCGCGACGCGTCGCGCGCGCGCGTGCGGTGGCCGGACGCCCCCCTCGGACCGGCGGTCCGTCCGCGTCCCCTCGCCCGCGCGTGCGCCGTGCTACGGCCGTAGGTCACGCCGCCGTCACCGCCGGTCGGGTCGAGGCTATTTAAGCGTCGTCCCGTTCCCCCTCCGCGCGCCACCGAGCCTCCACCCCGCCATTACCGCCGCCGCCGGGACCTTGCGCGCCGCTCGCTCTCCCCACCCGCCAACCACTCCACTAGCTCCCCTAGACCCCGGTGCACCTCCCGGGTCACGTGTTGTCCAAGCCCGCGCCCTCCTCGCCGTAAACCCGAGCCGCCGCGGACGTCCCCGCCGGTCCGCCGCCGTGCGCCGCCGTGGAGGACCTCCCCGCCCCAACCGCGTGTACCTATCGATCCTAGGTGAGCCTACCCTCGACCCCGAGCTGTTCCCCGGCCAGGAGCGCCGCCGGAGCCGCCGGATTTCCGGCGAGCCCGCAGCCTCCCTGGCCAAGGACCCAATTGCGGGACTAGAAATCTTAGCAGGGTGTTTTCTGTGAATTAAGGACCTGTCTGTAATGAAAGTTATCTAAGTTTTCTTGCTAGTTAGTCCAGTGACTTGAAAAATCCCTAGAAATTCACAGAAAAATCAGAAAAATCCCAAACCAATTTTGTAGGGTTCAGGATGATAAACCCCACCTCTTTTGTTGTATACTCATGGCTAGATTCTAAATAGTTTTAGCAGGAAAAATACAAATGTGTTACACATAGATCTGTCATAACTTGAAATATATAAATCATCTGTAGCTAGATTTTGGATATGTTGTGTGTTAGGATATGACTAGATGCTGTGCCAAAAATTGCACAAAGTTATGCAGTACATCTTGCTAGATAAATTCTTTTCCATTCTTGCAGTAACTGCTTAGATGATTTTTCCTGTTAAATATATTTATGTTATTGAGCCCAACTTGTGCACACAGTCTTGTAATGCCAAAATAAACATCTTGTGAATTAATCATGAATTTTGGATTAACAGAAATAATTATTCTTGAATTATGCATGTTTTATTTTGTAAATTGATAAACCCAGTTCAGTAGAGATTCCATGTGAACATGCTGGTTCTTTAGGCTTGTTTAGGACCAGAGAGCATGCACAAGAAAGTTTGGATCATTTTGATGCTTATTTATTTTTATATGCATTTAAATAGAATCACTAGCTAGCCTTTGATATTTTCCATAATAATTAATTTCCTAGCATCCAACACTTACATGTGGGTCCTATGGACCAGGATAGGTGCTAGTAGGCTTAAGAAACACTCATTTAATTTTTGGTAATTTAATTGATTAATAAAAGGCTTAAATGCCCTTTCAATATTAAAGGGAAATAAAATAAAGAAAAATCCCTAATTAATTCTTTTCCTTTTTGAAGAGTATTATTTAATATAATTAAAAGATAATTAATTATCATCACTGATAAGAAATTAATTCACAATAAAAATATTAATTACACCTTTGTTGGTGAAGATAAAAGGAAATGAAGCTTTCACATGAAATGATAAGCTTAATAAAAACCTTTATTCAAATGTGGAATAAAAGAGTAACCCATGTACAACCAATAACCTTCCTAAAAGAGAAACATTAGCTGAATGCTTGTTAAGGTAAACATGACCAACCCAGAGTTGGATAAGACAACAAACTATCACATCACCTAAAGTGCATTGCATTCCGTGTAGATCTTCCAGACGGAGATTACTCCCTTGTCCCGGAAACCGAGGAAGGAGGAGCGGAAACTTCGCTGCAGTACGTGGAAGTACTCGACACCGAGGGTGCCCAAGCTAACCTAGTCGACGAAGGCAAGCTCCGGTGCATCTAACCTAGTTTTAAAAATTATTATTTCAATTATCTATGAATGATTGTGCATTTACGTTCGGAGTTGAATGAAACCCTAGATGCATGATCCATAGGTACCTTTGGTCCCTACTAGTATGATAGGTCGATAGCTACTAAGCTATAGGACCGTTACAAGTCGGGTGATGACCTCACTCGCGAGAATAGGTTCCTAGATAGGAATCACAATGTATCCTTAAATGGATTGCTCACGTGGTAAGAGCATGGGATCTGGGCTCCGGTCCAGTGGTTATGTGGGTTAAGTTTTTGAACGTACTAAGCACATGCCGGTTATGGGGCCGGTAAGCCTAGTACCTTAATGTGGCGGCGAGGGATCCTACTATTACTACTCTTGGGATTCACTCTCACGGCTAGCTACCGGTGGTGTATGGTGACTCCGGGTATCTCGCGGGGTATGCCGGATAGCTTGCACCAAAGACTGTAAGATTCGATCCCGACCCGAGGATTTTTGGGGACGGCCTGGGAAGTTGTCCTCGCGGGGGCAGCCTACCGTGTGTTTGGGTCTACCTTGCAAGGTTTAAATCAATCTTGAACTTACTTCCCGTTTGGATGTCATCTATGAGGAGAATGACTATTTGAGGAAGGTGTTGGGTTGGTTGTCTGGGCAGGAACCTCAATTGAAAATCATGATTGAGGAGTTCAAGAGAGCTGATGGTCGTGGTTTGGGTTTTGAGAAGTTGGGTGAAAAAGTGGGAGAGAACAGTGGGGAGAGTGTGTATGAGAAGTGTGTTGAGTCTAACCCCGAGTTTGAGGTGATCGGAGAGATCCAAGTCCCACTTCCAAAATCACCCAAGAACTCTTTCACACCAAAGCCCAACCACCTTTGCAACAAGCTTGACACAACCCAAGATCCACCCAAATTCCCACCTAAGACAAATGACTTCCAGAAACCGGTGAAGTTTGTGGGTGAGAAGGGTGAGAAGCCTAGAGAGAAGCCAGAGCCAAAACCAAAATCCATCCCCTTCAGGTGTGAGTATTGTGGCAAGGAGAGGCATCTTGCGGAGTTTTGCTACAAGAGGAAGAGGGATGAGAGGCTTGCTAGGGAGCAAGCGAACCAGGACAGGTATCGCCAGTCTCATGGTATTCCTGAGGCTAGAGTGCCACTTCCACGGGGTGTGGGAAGTGTGAGGAGTGTTGGCAGGTTCCCACAGAGAGGTGGTGGTGCAAGGTTTGAGAGGAGAGATTATGGTGTGCGTGCTGGTGAGAGGTTTGGTCGGGCTCGTGGTGGTTTTGCTGGATGTCCCCCTACTCGTTCTCAATACGGGTTTAGGGGAGATGATCGCAGCTTTGGGTTCCAGAGGAACTACGGACCACGTTTTCCCCCTCGTGGTGCTCGTACTCCTTCCATGGGACATGGGAAGTTTGGTGGCAAGGGAATGATGTTTGCTAACCCCTCTTTTGAGCAGATGGCTCGACACTGGTTTAACTTTCTTTGTGCTAACCCCAGTGTCGAGTCGTTAGCTCATTCTCGTTCTTGTTTCGACTACGGGCGGGGAGGCTTGGAGAACATTTGGTTGATTGACTCCGGATGTTCCCGACACATGACCAGAGATAAGAAGTGGTTCTCCAGCCTCACCCCAGTGAAGGAAAAGTTGTACATCACTTTTGGGGACAATGGACGAGGAAGGGTGCTTTCGGAGGGTGTTGTGCATGTGAGTGACAAGGTAACGTTGAAGAGAGTGGCTCTTGTGAAGTCTTTGGGTTTCAATTTGCTTTCGGTTTCTCAATTGCTTGATGAGGGATTTGAGGTGCGTTTCAAGTCTGGCGAGTCTCGTTTGCTTGATTCTCGAGGTGATCTTGTCTGTATGATCATCCGCGAGGGTCAGATTTTCAGGGCTGATTTCTCTCGTTCTTTGGGTCCTGCTTGCTGTTTGATGGCCGGTCCTTCTTCTGATTTGTGGAAATGGCATAGGCGGTTGGGACACTTGAGCTTTGATTTGGTTTCCCGCTTGAGTGGTCTTGACCTTGTCCGAGGATTGCCGAGGTTGAAGCTTGAGAAGGATTTAGTTTGTGCTTCTTGTTGGCATGGCAATATGGTAGCCACTCCCTATCCACCCTTGACCGATGTCATGACCGAGCGTCCGACAGAGCTGTTGCATATGGTCCTTGTTGGGCTAGCTCGAGTTCGCTCGGTGGGTGGGAAGTGGTATGTCCTTGTTGTGGTGGACGATTACTCTCGCTATGCCTGGGTGTTTTTCTTGGAAGACAAGAGTGAGACATTTGGTTTTGTTCGAGATCTGATCGTGAGGTTGAAAAATGAGAGGCATGGGAATGCTATTCGAGCTATCCGCAGTGATAATGGCTCTGACTTCAAGAACTCTCGTTTTGATGCCTTTTGTCGTGATCTAGGTCTTGAACATCAGTATTCGACCCCTTATGTGCCCCCTCAAAATGGAGTCGTGGAAAGGAAAAATTGGACTCTTTGTGAGATGGCTAGGACGATGCTCGATGAGCACAGGACTCCTAGGAGGTATTGGGCCGAGGCGGTCAATACGGCTTGTCATGTTTCCAACGGATTTTATTGCGAGCTTTCAAGAAGAAGACCCGTTATGAGCTTATGCATAGTCGGGAACCCAAGGTGAGTCATTTCCGAGTCTTTGGCCGCAAATGCTTTATTCTTAAGAAGGGAAAACTCGACAAGTTTGAGGCTAGGTCTAGTGATGGTATTTTCTTTGGATATGCTAACCACTCTAGAGCCATAGGGTGCTTAACCTTGAGACTAACAAAATCATGGAGACTTGCGAGGTAACCTTCGACGAGACAATGCCATGTACCTCTCTTGGCTTTGAATGTGCGGTGATGAAGAGATGGCCGAGGACCTCTTTGAAGAGGAGAAGGACGAAGCCGGAGATGATGATGGGGAGAACCATGCGCCCGAAGCCGAGTGTGTACCCACTACTTCCCCTACGACCACTATGGAGCGTGGACCGTCTACTTCATGGACAACGACGGTACAACAAGAGGACCGGCGAGAGAAGGCCGAAGTTGAGGGGGAGGTAGTCTCGAGGCGTGAGGCTCCCCGGCGGATTCAAAAAGTGCATCCCCTGTCGAAGATCATTGGGAACATCGACGAACGCACCACACGGTCAAGGTCCAGGAATTCCTCTCATTTCGCTCATGCTGCATTTGTTGCCACCTTTGAGCCCAAGGACATTGGACATGCTTTATCTGATGCAAACTGGGTCAATTCTATGCATGAGGAGTTGGAAAACTTTGAGAGGAACCAGGTGTGGGAGTTAGTTGAACCACCTCCAAATTGCCATCCCATAGGAACCAAGTGGGTTTGGAAGAACAAAGAGGGAGAGAATGGGATGGTTGTGAGGAACAAGTCCGGACTTGTTGCTCGGGGGTTTAGTCGAAGGAGGGGATCGACTATGAGGAGACCTTTGCTCCCGTGGCCCGTCTTGAGGCAATTCGGATCCTTCTAGCCTTTGCCGTGGCTAAAGGGTTCAAGTTGTTTCGGATGGACGTGAAGAGTGCTTTTCCGAATGGGGTCATAGAGGAGGAGGTGTATGTGAAGCGACCACCCGGGTTTGAGAGCGAGTTGTACCCACACGGGGTATACGGGTTGAAAAGGGCTCGAATGGGTTGAAACGGGCGCCCCGTGCTTGGTATGGGAGATTGAGAGGTTTTCTTTTGAGCGAGAGGGTTTGTGATGGGTACCGTGGATAGAACCTTGTTTCTCCTCAAGCATGGAAATGACTTGTTGATTGTTCGGATATACGTGGATGATATTGTCTTTGGTGGCTCGTCACATAACCTTGTTGCCAAGTTTGCGGATGAGATGAGCGGGGAGTTCGAGATGAGCATGATGGGCGAGTTGCGGTATTTTCTCGGGGCGCGGATCAAGCAAGTGAAGGACAGTACATTTGTGCACCAGACCAAGTACACAAAAGACATGCTGAGAAAGTTCCAGATGCAAGATGTGAAGCTGATGTCGACTCCCATGGGGAGTACGGCCACTTTGGATGCGGGTGAGGACGGAGAACCAGTGGACCAGCGGGAGTACAGGAGCATGATCGGCTCCCTCCTCTACTTGACGGCGACGAGGCCAGACATACAGTTCAATGTGTGTCTGTGCGCTCGTTTTCAGGCCTCGCCGAGGACATCACATCGACAGGTCGTCAAGAGGATTTTCAGGTACCTACAGTCTGCCCCTGGTCTTGGCCTTTGGTATTCTTCCTCCTCGACTCTTTCCCTAAACCCTAAACCCTAAACCCAAACATATAGAAGTGAGGTATCATTTCTTGAGGGACAATGTGGAAAAAGGAACCATTGTGTTGAGCCATGTCCCTACCCAAGATCAGCTAGCCGACATTTTTACAAAGCCTCTCGACCAAGCTACATTTGTGCGCTTGCGGGGGGAACTTGGGGTTTGTTGCCCTTTCTAGTTGATTCTTGGGGGATTTCCTTTTTGTATCATATGTATCATACCTTGTTTACTTTGATGTATAAATATGCTTTGCTTGATGTATAAACCATGGTAGGATAGCCATCTTGTCATATATAATGTTGCATTTGTATCATATTGCATTTTAGGATGATGAGCTTCTTTCATATGCCATATTTGAGTTTCTTTGGCTATTTGTGAGATGTTGGTCATATGTGTGGAGAAATGGCTATGTGAGGCTATGCTCTTGGAATATTTGAGATATATGTGTTGTGAGATAGCCTTTTTGAATCAAATGCTAATCTTGTCTAAATTTGATGAAATGTGCTCCACTCATGTGTAGTTGTGTATCCATGTCACAGTTTGGTCTAAATGTGCTTTTCATGCTTAGATTGTGCTTGGATGCCTTGTTCTTGCATTTGGGCCAAAGGCCGAATATCATTGTGAATGTTTAGCCTATGTTGCATTCATGGGGGAGCATAAGCTTCTTTTTGCCGCAAAGGCACTTCATGTACCATGAAATGAATTAATCTTGAAAAGAAGTGTATAATGCTTGAAAAATGCTCCATCCATCATGTCTATGCTTAAAATGTCTTATCTTTCACATATGGGTGCAAAACATGTTGCATGATGTTCACCAGTGGAGAAGTCTCCCCGAAGTGGACACATGGCTCATGAGCTTTGACATGACATGCTTTGCTTTATGGGTGTTTGCCATGATCTTTTGCTGAGAATTTGGTATCCTTGTATGATCTTTGAATTCTATGCATGTTTGTGGCTCAAGTGTGACATGGATAGGCTTTTACATGTGAAGCGAGCCTTCTTTTGGTAAAACTGCTTAAATCTGAAAATTTTGCTTTGTCACATGCTTGTATTTTCATATATTACTTGTGGCAATGCTTTGACTATGCTATGATTCATATGTGTGATCTTTGTCTCATTTTTAGCCTTTGACACTAGATTTGGCCTATTTGAGAAGCTCATGTAGATGTTTATATGCTTTATCTTGCATTTCTGCATTTTCACCTTGATTCATACATTGCCAACAAGGGGGAGAAGAGGTGAGCTTAATGAAAATTCAGAAGAGGTAAGCTAAATTTCAGGGGGAGCTTGCATTTTCTCAGGGGGAGCTTTCTTGAGTTCTTGAGCTTTCTTGCTGTTTTCGATGTGGAGTTTGTGCTTTGCTTGGCTTGTGACCTTTCTTCGCCTTTCTTTGGTTTTGGTCATGAGTTGAGCTTCTTTGTTTTTCTTTCTTCTTCCTTCCTTTCTTTCTCTGAATTTCATTTCGCGTTATGTGTTGTCAATGCACTCATCAAGGGGGAGATTGAGGACCAGGAGCGTCCCAATGATCGATGGATGACCGCTCCTCAGTGATGAGTGATTGACAACGGGTGTTGGACCGACTCTTGGCTTAGTGCGCGGTGTAGGCCGCGGCCTAGTTCGTGTTGTTGCGAGGTGAAGAACGGGCGCGAAAGGTCTTCGGCCTTGAGGGGCCTCTCGGGAGATGGAGAGACAAGTAGGTTCGGTTCGAGGGACCCGGTGGACAGCGGGACTGGGTGCGGGCCACATGGTGGCGACACAAGCAAGACAAAGTCATGGACAAGCGAGCCGGTGCACGGTGGCGGTCAAGTAAAGTGGTTTGGCGGGAGGCCGGACCGGGCACGCGGGGTTTGGTGGTTTGCCCACAAAACCACCGGCGGATGGTTTCTTGGTTTGGGCCTCAAAACCAAGTCCGAGGGCCCAACTCGATGGAGACGGGATCCGGCGTGTCGGGAAGCTTCGAGGCGGAGGACACGCGGCGGGATCGCATTGCTTGCGTCGGGAGGACGCGGGGGTGCGGCAAAGGCGTGGCCGTCCGATGGCAAGACCCACAAACATTACCTAAATGCCCCTACGTGGGTTGTATCGCCAGTAGTTAAGTTAGGGGTAGTCGAGTCATTTACCACTCCGGCGGGACCTGATATATAAGCCATCAGTGTGTGTGGATGGCTCTCTCTCTCCGCGACTTAGGGTTTCATTTCCTCCCTCCTCTTTCTCATTTTCGTAGCTATTTTTCTTCCATTTCCTCTAGTCTAGCATGAGAGCTTCATGAGAGATTTGTTGAGAGGAATGGATGCTAGGGCGGGATGCTAGACCTTGTGAATCTTTCCTGGTTTGTATAGAAGATTCGGGGTTGTGTTTTCGTGGTCTTTTTGTGCTTGTTTTCGTGCCTTTGTTCCCGGTGTGTTTCCGCGGATTTGAGTGGGTTTCTCCCCGGATTTCTTTAAGGGAAACATGGATAGATGTCTCGTGCATCTTTGTGATTGATCTTGTGCCCTCAAACGCCGGGAAACCACTTCGATTCGTGAGTTTTCGTTCGGTGCTCTAGCTTTCGGTGGTGCTCAAAGGATTCGCGATTCCCGGTGATTTAGGGAGTTAGGAGGCAAAATTTTTGGGCTATAGCATCCTTGTGTGACGCTTTTCAAGTCCCCAAACCCTTGTCTCCATAGCTTCAATCGTTTGGGAAATCCGATGATGATTTGGGGGAGTTGACCTTCGAGGTCGAGCTGTTTTCTGCTCTGTCCGTGCGGCGCGGACGGTCCGCGGGGTGGTTGCGGACGGTCCGCGGGTGGCGTGTTCGTCGTGTTCTTGCGCGTCCTTGCTTTTGATCCGGTTTGGCTTTTGGTTTTTGTTGCAGCCGGTTTGCGGACGGTCCGAGCTTGAGTAGCGGACGGTCCGCGACCCACGCGGACGGTCCGCCCGGCCTTGGCGGATGGTCCGTTTTTCTCGGGTCGCTTCTGTTGGTTCTGTGTGCTTTAACGGACGGTCCGCGGCGTAGGGCCGGACAGTCCGCAGGGTTGGCGCGGACGGTCCGCGGCTTCAGGTCGGACGGTCCGCGAGGCCAGTGCGGACGGTCCGCCCCTCCTGGCCGGACGGTCCGCTAGAGCCTGTGCGCTTTGCCTCTTGGTTCGATTCCTCCCCTCCTTCTTTCGTGCTTCTGCGTGTGCTTCAAGGAATCGTTCCTAAGGCTAGAGGTTGATCCATAACCTCGTGGTCTTGGCGATTGGTGTGTGACTCGATCCATCGCTCGTGTGTGACCGGGATTTGACTAGGGCATAGGACGGGTTCTTTTGGAAGAATTTTTACCGACTCCTATTCACTCCCCCCCTCTCTAGTCGCCATCTGATCCTTCAGCCCAGCAGCAGGCTCCAAAGCCTAATGCACCCCCTCGCGATGTTGGAGATCGCCGTTGCTACAACTGTGGCCAGCTAGGGCACTACATTAATGAGTGTCACAAGCCCAGGCAGATCAAGCCCCACCCGCAGAGTCAGAGTACGGGAAGCAAGCCTACCACTCCAGCCAAGAAGCCTATGGTGCAAGTGCGCCAAGGCAAGCTGAACTTCACTACCATGAGTGACATTCCAGCAGGAGCTCCTGTACTCACGAGTACATTCTCTATCAATAACACTCCTGTTAAGGTTTTGTTTGATTCGGGAGCCACCCATAGTTTCATAAATGAGAGTCTACTAGACAAATTGGGTCTAAGAGGAGCACAAACCAAATCTGCTTATAAAATTACCACACCCGGTGGAAACATCACGTCTCAGTTAGTGCTTTTGGAGTTCCTCTAAGACTAGGAAGTCGGGTTATTCAATCTAATCTGATAGTTATCAAATTGGGAAGCATGGATGTTATCTTGGGTATGGAATGGATGAATCAGCATAAGGTGGTTCTAGATATATCAGATAGGGTCGTAGAGATCAACTCTCCTACGGTCGGGCACACTACCTTGCACCTACCTTTCCGGGACGGTACCGACTCTTGTGCCTACGTGACCATTATCTCCTCTCTTGATGAAATTCCAGTAGTGTGTGAGTACCCGGATGTATTTCCTGACGAGTTGCCCGGGTATGCCACCGGACGCAGATGTCGAGTTTGTGATTGAACTCCGGCCGGTACCGCACCCATTTCCAAAAGACCTTATCGCATGCCACCCAAAGAGTTAGCTGAATTAAAAACCCAACTCCAAGAATTGTTAGATAAGGGTTACATTCGCCCGAGCTCTTCTCCTTGGGGTTGCCCCCGCTCTCTTTGTCAAAAAGAAAGATGGTAGCTTGAGAATGTGCGTAGATTATCGACCACTCAATGCAGTCACCATCAAAAACAAATACCCGCTTCCTCGAATTGATGTTCTTTTCGATCAATTGGCTGGTGCCAAAGTTTTCTCTAAGATCGATCTTCGTTCTGGCTACCACCAAATCAAGATTCGACCATGCGACATTCCTAAAACCGCTTTTTCCTCTCGTTATGGTCTTTACGAGTTCTTGGTCATGTCCTTCGGACTCACTAATGTGCCTGCCTACTTCATGTACCTCATGAACTCCGTGTTCATGACGGAGCTCGATAAATTTGTCGTGGTCTTTATCGATGATATTCTCATCTATTCGAAGAGCGAGAAAGATCACGCCAATCATCTCCGAGTTGTCCTTCAGCGTTTGCGAGATCACAAGCTTTATGCTAAGTTCTCCAAATGCGAATTCTAGTTGAAAAGTGTCAAATTCTTAGGGCACACCATCTCCCACGACGGTATCTCCGTAGATCCTAGCAAAGTTCAAGAGGTGATGGATTGGAGACCACCCAAATCCGTACATCAAATCCTCAGTTTCCTAGGATTGGCGGGATACTACCGTCGATTCATTCCTGACTTTTCTAGAATCGCAAAACCCATGACCGAATTACTCAAGAAAGGAGTAAAATTCGTGTGGAGTGAAGCATGTGAGAAAGCTTTTCACACCCTCAGACAACATCTAACTTCAGCCCCAGTGCTAGCTCAACCCGATAATTCCAAACCGTTTGAAGTCTTCTGTGACGCATCAGGCACGGGCCTCGGCTGTGTCCTTATGCAAGAAGGCCGAGTCATTGCCTATGCTTCATGGGCACTTCGACCCCATGAGCTCAATTATCCTACCCATGATCTTGAGTTAGCTGCTGTTGTCCATGCCCTCAAGATATGGAGACATTACCTAATGGGCAATCATTGCAATATCTTCACTGATCACAAGAGCCTCAAATACATCTTCACCCAGTCAGAATTGAATATGAGACAGAGAAGATGGCTTGAGTTGATCAAGGATTATGATCTAGAAGTGCACTATCATCCCGGCAAAGCAAATGTCGTTGCGGATGCTCTTAGCCGCAAGGATCATTGCAACCACCTAGAGTTGGAGCCAGTCAGTGAACCCTTGTGTGAAGAAATGAGAAGGCTCAACTTAGAAGTGGTACCGCAGGGAATTCTTTATGCCTTGATGGCAGAGTCAAATCTTTATGACCGGATTGTCACTGCCCAGCGCAATGATGCAGATGTTCAAACCATCAGGCAGAAACTAGCAGAAGGAGACCCAAAGTACACTTGTTTCCAGAAGGATCACCAAGACGTGGTCTGGTTTGGGAAACGTCTAGTGGTCCCTGTTGACCCAGAAATCAAGAAAATCATTCTAGATGAAACTCACAAGTCCAAGTTCTCTATTCATCCCGGTAGTACCAAGATGTACCAAGATCTAAAGCAGAACTTTTGGTGGTCCAATATGAAGGTGGATGTAGCCAAGTATGTAGCCGAGTGCGATACTTGCCACCGGATGAAAGCAAGTCATTTGAAATCGGCAGGAGTACTCCAACCCCTGTCGATACCTATGTGGAAGTGGGACGATATTAGTATAGATTTCATTGTGGGTTTACCCCTAACCCCTAGAAAGAAGGATTCTATTTGGGTAATTGTGGATAGACTTACCAAGACCGCTCACTTCATTGCCGTGCACACCACTTACTCCGTGCAACAATATGCAGAGTTGTACGTGGACCATATAGTTCGTCTGCATGGAATCCCAAAGACTATAATCTCTGATAGAGGGACTCAGTTTGTAGCTCGTTTTTGGGAACAGTTGCATGAGTGTTTGGGAACTCGGCTACTCCGCGGTTCCGGTTATCATCCGCAGACCGATGGTCGGACGGAGAGGATAAATCGATTCTAGAGGACATGTTGAGAGCAAGCATCTTGCACTTTGACAAGAGTTGGGACAAGTGTTTGTCTTTGGCAGAGTTCTCTTACAATAACAGCTATCAGGCCAGCTTCAAAATGGCACCGTTCGATGCCCTATACAGACGTAGATGCCGCACTCCGTTGAATTGGTCAGAGGCCGGAGAGAGAACACTCTTTGGACCAGAGTTAGTTAAAGAGGCCGAAGAAAGGGTGCAAGTGATAAGAGAAAATTTGAAGATGGCACAGATGAGACAAAAGAGTTACCATGACAAGGGAACGGCACCTCGACACTTTGAAGTAGGAGATCATGTATATTTGAAGGTATCCCCCACCAAAGGTGTGCAAAGGTTCGGAGTCAAGGGAAAGTTAGCCCCGCACTCATTGGACCATATGAAGTAATAGAAGTATGTGGACCCGTGGCTTACCGTATCCAATTGCCAGAACGGTTTTCCGCAGTTCACAATGTGTTCCATGTAACTCAGTTGAAGAAGGGAATGCCTGTTCCGGAGAATGAGATCATCACGGAAGCTAATGCTTGGATCAAGCCAGATTTCTCGCTCGTCGAGCATCCATTGAAGGTACTAGACCAAAAAGAGCGAAAGACCCGAAGGCAGACCGTGCGAATGTACAAGATCCAATGGAGCCGTCACACGGAAGAAGAAGCCACGTGGGAGACGGAGGATTATCTTAACACCAAGTATCCGGGCTTCCTCCAATCTCGAAACCGTGAGTTCCTTCTTCCCATCTCTTCGTTGTCAAATCGAATCTCGGGACGAGATTCCGTTTAAGGGGGGTAGGCTGTGACGCCCCAGGTTTTTAATTACCGTCATTAACGCTAATGACCGAATTAGCCGGTCAAATGGTCAACCAAGGTCAAACCTAGGTCAACCTGGGCCCTCACCCCGAAAAACTCACTAACACACCCTAGTGACCCTAAATGAATAGTAAACACACTTGTGGGGCCAACCCATGGTCAAAGGGTGGGCCAAACCCCTTGCCACCCCAGTGTCCACAGGTGTCTGCCGGAACTTTTGCCGTGTTCTCCAAAATTCACCTAAACACTTCAAATTCTACCTTTAGGAAAGTTGTAGATCTTGTTGAGGGACACAACTTTCATGTAGATTGGCATTTCAAATTTTGAGGGGAAAATCTTGAAAAACCCCTTGCAAGGCAGAAGTCACTATTGCCAAAAACAGGCTAACATTCAAAGTTGGCATTCATGTAATTCAAAATCTGTGAAGAAAAACCCTATATAGCCTTTTTAGAAGTTGTAGAGGGTGGTTGGATCTACAACTTTCATGTTCATCACTTGGTCAAGTTTTATTCAAAATTTTGGAGAAAATTTGGGTCGAACGGTGCTTCGGCCCGAAACGAGTTAGGCGGAGCGCCGACGCGCCGCGACGGCCGCGCGCGCCCACGCGCGCCACGCGTCGCCGGCCGCCCGCGTACCTCCCGACGCCCCTCCACCCGAGGCCGACCGTGCCCCTAGGCCGCGCCCCCGCCCAAGGCGACCCGCGCCCCACGACGCGCGGGGGTCGGCCCGCCGTGCCACGCGCGCGACGCGCGCGCGCGCGCGCGTGCGGTGGCCGGGCGCGCCCCCCTCTCCGGACCGGCGGTCCGTCCGCGTCCCCTCGCCCGCGTCCCCTCGCCCGCGTGCGCCGTGGTACGGCCGTGGGTCACGCCGCCGTCACCGCCGGGCCGGGTCGAGGCTATTTAAGCGCCGTCCTGTTCCCCCTCCGCGCGCCACCGAGCCTCCACCCGCCACCACCGCCGCCGGCCGGGACCTTGCGGCGCCGCTCGCTCTCCCCACCGGCCAACCACTCCACTAGCTCCCCTAGACCCCAGTTCACCTCCCGGGGTCACGTGTTGTCCAAGCCCGCGCCCTCCTCACCAGAAACTCGAGCCGCCGCGGACGTCCCCGCCGGTCGCCGCCGTGCGCCGCCGTGGAGGACCTCCCCGTCCCAACCGCGTGTACCTATCGATCCTAGGTGAGCCTACCCTCGACCCCGAGCTGTTCCCCGGCCAAGAGCGCCGCTGGAGCCGCCGGATTTCCGGCGAGCCCGCAGCCACCCCGGCCAAGGACCCAATTGCGGGACTAGAAATCTTAGCAGGGTGTTTTGTGTGAATTAAGGACCTGTCTGTAATGAAAGTTATCTAAGTTTTCTTGCTAGTTAGTCCAGTGACTTGAAAAACTCCTAGAAATTCACAGAAAAATCAGAAAAATCCCAAACTAATTTTGTAGGGTTCAGGATGATAAACCCCACCTCTTTTGTTGTATACTCATGGCTAGATTCTAAATAGTTTTAGCAGGAAAAATACAAATGTGTTACACATAGATCTGTCATAACTTGAAATATATAAATCCTCTGTAGCTAGATTTTGGATATGTTGTGTGTTAAGATATGACTAGATGCTGTGCCAAAAATTGCACAAAGTTATGCAATACATCTTGCTAGATAAATTCTTTTCCATTCCTGCAGTAACTGCTTAGATGATTTTTCCTGTTAAATATATTTATGTTCTTGAGACCAACTTGTGCACACAGTCTTGTAATGCCAAAATACATATCCTGTGAATTAATCATGAATTTTGGATTAACAGAAATAATTATTCTTGAATTATGCATGATTTCCTTTGTAAATTGATAAACCTAGTTCAGTAGAGATTCCATGTGAACATGCTGGTTCTTTAGGCTTGTTTAGGACCAGAGAGCATGCACAAGAAAGTTTGGATCATTTTGATGCTTATTTATTTTTATATGCATTTAAATAGAATCACTAGCTAGCCTTTGATATTTTCCATAATAATTAATTTCCTAGCATCCAACACTTACATGTGGGTCCAATGGACCAAGATAGGTGCTAGTAGGCTTAAGAAACACTCATTTAATTTTTGGTAATTTAATTGATTAATAAAAGGCTTAAATGCCCTTTCAATATTAAAGGGAAATTAAATAAAGAAAAATCCCTAATTAATTCTTTTCCTTTTTGAAGAGGATTATTTAATATAATTAAAAGATAATTAATTATCATCACTGATAAGAAATTAATTCACAATAAAAATATTAATTACACCTTTGTTGGTGAAGATAAAAGGAAATGAAGCTTTCACATGAAATGATAAGCTTAATAAAAACCTTTATTCAAATGTGGAATAAAAGAGTAACCCATGTACAACCAAACAACCTTCCTAAAAGAGAAACATTAGCTGAATGCTTGTTAAGGTAAACATGACCAACCCAGAGTTGGATAAGACAACAAACTATCACATCACCTAAAGTGCATTGCATTCCGTGTAGATCTTCCGGACGGAGATTACTCCCTTGTCCCGGAAACCGAGGAAGGAGGAGCGGAAACTTCGACCGTAGTACGTGGAAGTACTCGACACCGAGGGTGCCCAAGCTAACCTAGTCGACGAAGGCAAGCTCCGGTGCATCTAACCTAGTTTTAAAAATTCTTATTTCAATTATCAATGAATGATTGTGCATTTACGTTCGGAGTTGAATGAAACCCTAGATGCATGATCCATAGGTACCTTTGGTCCCTACTAGTATGATAGGTCGATAGCTGCTAAGCTATAGGACCGTTACAAGTCGGGTGATGACCTCACTCGCGAGAATAGGTTCCTAGATAGGAATCACAATGTATCCTTAAATGGATTGCTCACGTGGTAAGAGCATGGGATCTGGGCTCCGGTCTAGTGGTTATGTGGGTTAAGTTTTTGAACGTACTAAGCACATGCCGGTTATGGGGCCGGTAAGCCTAGTACCTTAATGAGGCGGCGAGGGATCCTACTATTACTACTCTTGGGATTCGCTCTCACGGCTAGCTACGGTGGTGTATGGTGACTCCGGGTATCTCGCGGGGTATGCGGATAGCGTGCACCAAAGACGTAAGATTTGATCCCGACCCGAGGATTTTTGGGGACGGCACTGGGAAGTTGTCCTCGCGGGGGCAGCCTACCGTGTGTTTGGGTCTACCTTGCAAGGTTTAAATCAATCGATTGTCGGCCTCTCACCGTTATCCGAGACTACTTACTCCACTAGACATGTGATCCCTAATGATGGAAGTTGATGAAGATGATGCTTGATTAATTGTATTGTACAACTATGTTTGTACTAGTTGGCTAATGTAGTAAAGATTAAACCTATTAGAACTTGTGCTAAAATATTGAAAGTAAGGACCTACTCTTTGTTACTTTTTAGCAAAAGCAACCCAGTAGCCAAAAAGCCTTTCATGGTCTAGATTTGGTGAAGTAGTTATCACCGACGGGTAAGACTTGCTGAGTATTAGTATACTCAGCCTTGCTGTAATGTGTTGATCCAGGTAATGCCTTCAGTGATGTGTGGCCCGGAGAGATCCCGCCCGGCTGGGAGCTGGAGAGGGTGGAGGACGACTACTGAAAGCATCATGGATGACCTCCCGTGGTGTCTTCGCTTCCGCTAGTTAATTTCCGCTGCTTTTCAAAACTTTGAACTATTTCATCATAACAAAAACTATGGTTTGTAATAATTAAACCCTACGGGGTACGAATTTGGATTCCAATGTTGTTGTATCTCTGGACTCGCCTTCGAGTGAATTTTAATGCATATATACGATCCTTGTCCTCTTCAAGTGATTTACCGGGCGTTAACCCGGCAACTAATGACAGGGGGGGTACTTTATTATTGCTTAATGACCAAAGTGGACCGGTCTTAGGCGATAGTACGGTATTTTCCTGGGCGGGTTGTCACAGCTTATCAAATCGCTGGGGAGGAGTCGAAACCCTGACCCTATCTACCCCTCCCTCGTTCTCTCATCTCCCCAAAGTCCAAATTAGCGGTGGTGGCAGTGGGTCAGTGGCAGCGGGCCGGCAGCTCTACGCGATTACACCTCTACTTCCACGCCATCAAGTGACATCTCTTCTCCGACGAGGCGAGCTGGTGACGTAGCTACCTAGGCTGATGTCCGGGAACCGCGGAGGGCGGAGGAGTAGAGCACATCAGGTGGATCTGCGACAGCGACTGCGTCGCCACAGCGGGCCGACAACACCACCCACGCAGACCTCTTCGTGGTACAACGACAACAACTACTGAGGAGTCCTCCAATGTATGTTCTGACTTCTGAGGTTTTGTACTAATTTTGTTCAGTCGATGCATGTGAGTGATTGATCCCTAAATTCCCATCTAATTCTCTCCATTTTGATTTATGAACCATGGTTTTCATTTGAATCATTTGTAGATGAGGGACACAGAAGATAAGGCGGCAAATCAAGTGGCAGTGACAGAAAAAGAAGTGATAGATGTGGACAAAGAGGAGCAGGACGAGCAGCAGAAGCAACTAGATGCTGATGCAGAGATAGAAACAAAGAAAAGGAAAACCATGGTTCCAAGATCAGATGCCTGGAACCACTTTATCAAGGTCAAGCTCCAGTCTGGGGAGGAGAAGGCCAAGTGCAAATACTGTGGAGGCCTATATGCGTGCGTTTCAAAGATAAATGGTACGCCCTCTTTGAATGCCTCTCTGAAAATCTGCAGAAAAAATCAGAACAAGCAAGTAGTTGATAAACAAGGCATTGCAATTGTTAGCTAGTCCTAGAAATAACAGTGTTGGTACTGTATCTACATGGAGATTTGATCTAGATGAACTTAAGCTTAGTTTTGCGGAGATGTTAATTGAAGATGAACTACCTTTTGCTGCATCTGAGCGATCTGGTCTTAAAAAGTTTATTGCCAAAGCATGTCCAAGATTTGTGGAGCCCTCTAGAAGAACAACCACCAGAAATTGTGTGAAAGTGTATGATGCCCAAAAAGAAAAAGTGCAAAAATTCATGAAAGAACACTGTGAAAGAGTTAACCTCACAACTGATACATGGACTGCTAACACCAAGCAAAACTACATGTGTGTCACTGCACATTTTATTGATAAACATTCGAACCTGCATGAGAAAATCATTAGATTTTCCCCTCTAAGGGACATGGAGGGGAAGACATTGGAAAACACTTAGAGAGTTGCTTGGTTTCATGGGGTATTGACAAAGTGTTTACTATAGCAGTAGACAACGCAAGTGCAAATAACAATGCAATCCATTACATGAGAAGGGTATTGAATGAGTACAAGGGTACCTTTGCTGAAGGGGACTATTTACATATGAGATGTGTTGCACATATTATCAACTTGATTGTGACTGAGGGTCTAAAGGAAATTGTAACTTATGTTGCTCGTGTTCGTGCTGCTGTCAAGTACAACAAAAGTGGGACATCTAGGCTAGTTAATTTCAAGAAATGTGGTGAATTAGCAAAGGTTAAGAGCAAAGATTTTATAAACCTAGATGTTTGCACTCGTTGGAACTCAACGTACCTTATGTTGAATGCTCCAAAAAAGTATGAAAAGGCATTTCAAAGGTACTGTGATGAGGACCCATACTATAAGCTAGAATTAGAAACTAATGGTCCTAGAGTTCCTGTCAAATCATATTGGGAGCAAGTTAGGAAGATGTCTAATTTCCTTGAGCATTTCTATGAACTTACTCTCTGTGTCTCAGCGACAAAGCATCCAACATCTCACACCTTCTTCCATGAGATTGCAGATGTTTTGGTCTTACTGCATAATTAGTGTCAGAGTGAAGATAGATTGTGTTAAGAAATGGGTAAGAGGATGCTAGTGAAGTATTCCAAGTATTTTGGGGGAGAAGTATGGAGAGAAACAGAGAAGAGAGGTGAGAAAGATAAGGTGGATCAATTGCATAACTTTGTTATCTTCTTTTGTGTAGTAGTTGATCCAAGATATAAACTATCAAATTACATAAAGATGGCCACTATGGTATACCTGATCATGGGCTGCCCGACCCGACTGTGCGACGGGTCGGGCGCGAGCCAAAATTTTCACCCGAACTCAAAAAATAACTCGACCCAACCCGCCACAACCCTAAAATTATAACTAAAAACATGAAACTCTACCCGACCCGTCCCACACGTGTGACGGGTCGGCGCGGGCCATGATTTTCAACCCTACAACCCGACATGACCCGACCCAAAACCGACACGACCCGACCCATGATCAGGTATACACTATGGTGATGTCTGGTAATGCAATAGGAGGGAAATTGTGGGAAACAATGAACATTTCTTTTCGCTCCTTGTTCAAAGAGTACAAAAATATGTATGCTCCAAGTGAAAAGGCACAACCTGTCGGTGTTTTATACCGGCAACCTACTAAGGGGAGTACCCGAAGTAGATGAATGTGGCCTCGCCGAGATCGGTAACTCGAAGGAAGAGACACGTGGCACACAATTTAGACAGGTTCGGGCCGCGAGGTGCGTAATACCCTATGTCATGTATGCTACGTAACTCTGGATTGATTGGGTCCGATTACAAGATGATGCAATCTTAAGCCGTGAGAGAGAGAGGGGTCCCTACCTCGCCTTATATAGTTCGGGAGGCAGGGTTACAAGTCGGTTCAGGGAGAGAGTACAAGTCGAGTACGTCTAGGAGTCCTCTATACAGTGCAGGACATGTACAACTTCCTATCCGAGTACTTCTCCTCTGTAGTCCTTGTGCTTCACGCCAGCAGGTGCCGTGCAGCACAAGTCGGGTAGTCCCAGGGGCCCACCGAGTAGTCGGTCCTGGTACCCACCGAGGTAGTGGGCCTAGGGAGGTCCATACGACAAGCCCCCGAGTACTTTGTAGTCGAGAAGGATAGCTTCGAGTCTTGACGGCCTTAACGAGTAGTCCTCAAGCGTCCCCGAGTACTACAAGTCAAAAGTCCTCAAGAGTAGTCGAAGCATACCGAGGCTGGAATGTACTCCAGCTGATATTTGAGCAATCCTGAAGTCTTCTCGAGTAGTCCCAAGCGTCCTCGAGTGCTGCTCTTGAAGGTCTTCAACAATGCCCGTGTTGTCTTGAAGCCGAAACTGATATGGAAGTGCGATTGCAAAATCGCACTCCATATGGAGTAGCCCCCGAGCCTTAGGTTGAGTTGTAGACTCTGGCTGAGAGTCCATCTGAAGTTTTGGCAAGAATATCCCGAAAAATCCAGAAAAAAACCGAAGGACACATGGCACGGAGCCCTCGAGCCTTAAGTCGAGTACTTCCTCTCGAATTGAAGGGTCATCTTGCAAAATGTGTCCTGAGTTGCTCTTGAGTCTTGTCGCTACCCAGTAAGTCGAGTAGAAGTAGCCGAGCCCCCGAGATGAGGCGCGTCGACTAGTGGAAGTTGAAGAGTTAGGCGTCGCCGCTGAGTCAGCCGAGCGCAGACTTATCCATCCGGCCGTTGGAAGGGCCGCTGTTGACTTATAAATAGAAGCCAAAACCCTTAGGGGTTTTCACCCCACGCATTCGCAGCCATTCCTAGCAGATCTAGCCAGGAATCACCGCCAGTGCGCACTGCCGCCGTTGAGAAGATTGTAGATCCAAGTGCGTCGCCGTAGGAAGTGTTGACGGTTAAAAATTATATCAAAGTTCGTTTGTGACTTGCAAGCGGACAAGTCTCCCGTCGTAGTCAAGGGACCCTTCTTCCCTCGAGTGGTGAACCCAAGGTATCGAATCCGTGGAACAAATGTGTGACGCAAAACTTAATCTAATAAAGCCAAGTAACTTCAATCTTCGATAAAAGAAACCCTAATGCATCTAAGTAAAAGACACGAAACGAATCTAATCTACTAAAGACCGGAGAAAACAAAGTAAGATTGGGTAGATAAACCGATCTAGAGGGATCGGGGTAAGCCTTTTGTTGAAGTTCCAAGCAAGAGAAGAAGTAGCAAATCGAATCTTAATAGAAGCCTCTTTAAATCGTGGTTTCCCGTCCAAATCCGAAAACATCCGCCTTTCGGAACCCCCGTTCTGTCACAACGTATCCCTATTCATGCGGGGAGCTTAGGGGCGAGTCAAAAGACAAGTCGAGATTCTTTCGAGAAGATTCGGCGTGCACCTCTAGCCACCGCGGCTACAAGAACACCCTATGTAATCTATCTCGAGAATAGAATTGGAATAAGCAAAGCCGATCGAAAAACGAAATCTTCGAGGAAACACTTGATCGCTAGGAAAAGATTCAACTTGATAATTCAACTATAACAATGATACATACACAAGATCACCACCGGGATCCTTCCTTGATCTTGCTTCGAGCTCCGGGAACTCCGACGTGGTCTTCCGTGCAAGGTTCCCACGTCGGCTAGGGGAACCCTAGTCAACTAGCTCGACCCTCTCCTCTCCGAGATGGTGTCCCTCTCTTCTCTGCTCCTCGGCGGCTGATGACGAATTCCTCTCCGCGTGGCTCTCGGTCAGGGGGCTATAAATAGCCCGATTGGCGGCTAGGGCAAAGGAGGGGGCAAATGGGCCCTGGATGGGCCCGGGCCGACCGGACCCGGGGCTGGCCGGCACCGGGCCCATCTAGGCCCGGCCCGAGGGCTCCTTTGCTCTACGTCGGTTCCCTTGCTTCTCGGATGTTTCCCCCTTCGCATGTAGGTCCATGTCGTCAGTTTCTCTCCGAATTGGACTCAACTCCTTGTCTTGCAAGATTCAACACTTTTCTGGTCAGGTCCTCGGAGTCTGTCGTCTTCTCGGATCAAGTCCCTGGCTTCTTGGAGTTAAGTTTGCTTCGTTGCATGACTTGTACGGGGCTTCAAGGTCTTGTCATGAGGTGCTTGATGAACTTATCCCGAAAGTCTTGCATTCAACGCTAAAATCCTGCATAAAGATTAAACTCCAAAACCGACATGCACACGTGAACTTGTTATACCACGGGGGTTAGTACCAATGGATAAGGTATAAAACTCATGCCAACACCGAAGGTAAACTCATGGCTAGGTTGACGGATTTTCACCGTCAACATCTCCCCCATGCTTAAACCTTGCTCGTCCTCGAGTAAGCCTTCGATGGATATCATCATTGCTAAACAATGTTTAAACCTTGCACTTGATCATACATGAGAAAACATAACGCTCTCAAAATTTTAATTTATTAAAGTTCCATAATGTACTAGCCTTCATCTCTACGGAGGGTAGATTCTTATTAAGCTTATCCCACAAGTATTAACATGCTCACAAAGTTTAAATAGATCTCAGAATTTTTGAAATAAAGAACGAGATAAAGAAAAGCTAGACCAAGTTCACAAATTTAAATCATCTTGTATATTGCTCATGAACTCTCATCTCACTTGTCTCTCAAGCCTATATATTCTACTCCTTTCCCTCTCATAACATATATGTGTGGTAGGCTTTATATGGAGCTTTGGGAAAGTTTAGTCCTAACAAGATTTTATAAATGAGGTGTTGTCAAAACAAGACAAGCTTCTCATGGTCTTACCAAGACTCGTCAAAAAGGTCATTGGAAAATGATGTTAAATCAAGGAGGGGAAAGAGAAAAATACACACACTTTAGATGAGTGGACATGTGCAAATAGCAAAGAGTGATCCCGAGGCACAAAGGAAGTCCTCGTTATCGGATTGCACATGATTGGAAAATGAGAATGGATCTTTTAAACTTGAAGCCTTGAATGCACTCTTAGAGAACCGGGGAGTTCACTTTACGCATATATTTTTTTCTCTTTCTCATATTTCTCATTCTTTTCTTTCGTTCTTTCTTTCATTCATTATATATATATTTTTTTCTTTGTGAGACCTTTGAGGACCATGTGTGGTTCGAGGACCGGTGGATGGTCGCTTCCCTGTGTGATGAGTGATTGACAACGTTGTGTGGACTGATTCTTGGCTAAGTATTGCGAGGTGCGGGTTGTGGCTTGACTCGTGTTGGTGCGGGTGAAGAACAAGCGCGAAAGGTCGTCGCCGGTGAGGCCTCCGGTGTGGAGAAGACAAGTAGGCTTCGTTCGAGGGACCGGTGGCCGGCGGGGGGTCAAGTGCGGGCCGCATGGTGGAATGAACGAGCAAGATGAAGTCGTGGATGGTTTCTTGGTTGAGCCTCAAAACTAAGGTCGAGCCGGGACTACGTGGGAGCCAAGTCATGAGTGGAGATTGGCGGAGGCTACACCGAGTTCGCGGGGTTTCCGGTGGTTCACCAGAAAACCACTGGGTTCCTTGGTTGATCCACAAAGCCAAGACCGGAGAACCGAAGACGGAGGTGCGAGCGGCACCGGACCGGTCCGACCGGTGGGTCCGCCCGGTCGGCCGGTGGGGACCGGTCGGCCGGTGAGGAGCACCGGTCGGCCGGTGTGCGACGATGCGGTCCGGAATCTTCGAAGCGGAGGACACGCGTCGGGATCGCATGGCTTGCGTCGAGGCTACGCGGGGTGCGGTCGCCGGCATCCGTCCGATGGTGAAGACATGAAGACTTCCAAATCCGCCCTTGAGGGGCTTGTATCCCTAGTTAGTAGAGAAGGGTATTTTGGACATTCGGTTGCCTCCATATAACCCAAGAGGTGAGAGGATGGCAGCCAACTCTTGGAACCCTAGCTCATTAGTTTTCCTATTTTCCACCTATTTTCTCTAGGTTTTCCTTAGGACTAGCAAGAGAGCTTCACGGAGAGATCTTGTAGAGAGGGATGGATGATCGGGCGGCTTGCTAGACCTTGTACGAATCTTTGCTTCATGTATAGATGATTCGGCGTGGTTCCTCAAGGTTTGGATGTGTTTTCCCCGGTTGTTCTTGGTGGTGATTTTCGGAGCCCTCTCTTCGTGATTTCTTTGGGGTGTTTTCGGGGTTTTTCTCTTGGGGATTTGATGGGGGGAAATTTGTGGGAACCCTTCGTGGTTCTTTGGGCTGTGATTCCCCTCCCAAATCCGTGAGAAAAAGTGCTCGATTTCGGGGTTTCTTGAGTTCTTGGGTTGGAAGTGTTTTCGGCGGGATTTCTTCGATTCCTCCTTTTTGGACGAGATTTGGTGGGATTAAACTTGGCTATGGACTCCTCATGAGGTGCTCCTGATATCCCCAAAGTCTTGTTCAAGTCCGTGGAGCGATTCGGGAGATCGAGTTTTGGATTTGGGGGAGTTGACCCGCGGGTGCTGTTCATCCCGAGCCGCCCGAGCTACACCGGTCGGCCGGTGCTCTTGACCGGTCGACCGGTGCAAGCCCTTGTGGGTTTTCACTCGGGTGAGCGTCTTGGTGTGTTCTTTGTTGTCCCGTGGTGCTGCTTGTTTCGAGTTTGGGTCCGTTTGGTGGTTGGTTGGCTTTGTTTGGTGCCTTGGGGGCTTTCCGTCGCCATCGGTCCGACCGGTGCGTCTCACGGTCGGCCGGTGTAGAGCCACTTAGTGGAAGTTGCTCAGGTTCACCGGCAGGGACCGGTCTGACCGGTGGTGCTCACCGGTCTGACCGGTGTGGGTCTGTAGACTCGGGGTTTGTTGTTCGGCCGCGTTCTCGAGTCGGAAGGCCGTGTGTGTTGGTTCCTAGGTCCGGTGGCACTCCGGTGGCTACGTGGGCTTGGCCAACTTGGGTAGTGAGTCGGAGACGTGTGTTAGAAGCCGTGTTCGTCTTGTTGGAGTTTTCATCTCCATCGAGAAGAATTTTTATCGGCTCCCATTCACTCCCCCCCCCTCTCCGGTTCGCCGTATCGGTCCTTCAAGTGGTATCGAGCCGGTTCGGGTCTTTGTTGACTCTAACCGAGTCTAAGATCCAAGGATGGCGTACCGAGAACGGGGTTCGGGTCCTCCACACTTCGATGGCAAGAACTACCATATGTGGAGCAAGCGGATGGGTGCGTTCCTCCGCGGAAAGGGTCGGCTTGCTTTGGGATGTCACGGTGGACACGGGCTATGTCCCGGCCGATGGATTTCCTTGCTCCGGGGGTCGAGGGACGGATTCGACGCCAACAATAAGGCGGTCGACTACTTGTTTCGTGCTTTGTGTCGGCCGAGTTCGATCGGGTGCACACCGAGCACTTGGCTTGTAGGATTTGGGCGGTGTTGAAGGAGGCTCATGTTGGGAACGCCCGGGTTCGAGGGCACGGTTGTATGCGACCTACGGAGAGAGTACGAGAACTTCACTCATCTCCCCGGTGAGTCCATCGATGCCTTGTTTCGAGAGATTCACGGTGGTGGTGAACAACATGAGGGCCAATGTGGACGTGCTCCCGTACGATGATCATGATAGAGCGGTCAAGCTCTTACACTCTTTGGATCGTACGATATGGGGCGGAAAGTTCGAGGCCATAGTCGAGTCGGAGAGGTATGATACTGCGACGGTGAACGAGCTATTCTCGAAGCTCAAGTCGGCGAGGTGGATAGGGGCATGACTGCCAAGCTCGAGGGACCGACTGATTCCCATAGTCTTGCCCTCGTTGGTGGTTCCAAAGGAAAAACTAACTCTAACCCATCCACCAGGATGTTCTCATTTTCCTCTTTGATGTCTATGCCAGATGAGGAGTTTGAGGACCTTGGAGAGGACGAGCTGGCGCTGTTGACGAGGCGGTTCGAAAGGCTGCACGAGAACCGCGTGAACATAAAGAGGAACACGAGGACTTGCTTCCAGTGCGGCAAGCCGGGACACTTCGTCGCCGACTGCCCGGAGAAGGTCGAGAACAAGGACAGCTACAAGCACAAGCCGAGGATGAACGATGGCAAGTACCGTTCGAGGCGCGACCACAAGAGCAAGCACAAGAACAAGTACAAGGACGAGCGACGATCGAGGAAGAAGGAGGGCGAGGCAAGGCCCGAGCGATGGTTGGAGCGAGCGACGTCGACTCCGGTTCCGCGTACTCCACCTCGAGCTCGAGCGACGGCCGAAGACAAGGGAGATCGCCGCAAGAACAAGAAGTCGTCCAAGAACACCGAGCGGGCCGAGCCGCTTCGCGAGAGATGGCTTCGCACCATGGCGTTGAGCTCCGGCGGCAAGAAGAGCACACGGAGCGACTCGGACTGCGAGTCCGACGACGAGGTGCGTGATGAACTTCCCTTCTTGCGCCGGGAGAATGAGAGGCTTGGCTCTTTGCTTGATAACCGTGATGACATGCTTAGAGAGGCCAAGAAAATGAGGAAAGAGCTTAGGGCTTCACTCGAGGATGCTAGGACTAGAGTGGGCGAGCTAGAGACACGGGTGCTTGGTAGCAAGCTTGAAGTTGATTCGCTTAAGGCTAGCCCCGTTGTTTCGATGAGAATGATTGTCTTGATTGCTCCATATTCCTTGCTGATCTTGCTTTGTTCAAGGAGAAGCATGCCTCCAAGTGTGAGGAACTAGATGTGCTTATGGTTGAAGTGGTCGCGCTTAAGTCTAGACTGCTTTGCTAGGTGCTTGCACTTCTTGCCCCGTTTTGCATGCTAAGATTGATGAGATGCATGCTTACACTAGTTCGCTCGAGGCTAAATTGAAGGAACCCATGCCTACATCTTGCTCTACCTGTGAAATGCATGCATTGAAAAATTTGGAGCTTGCACATTATGTTGATCGTTTGCAGGATGAGAATGATGATCTGAGGAAGTTGATGGGTTGGTTGTCCGGTCATGAGCCTCAGTTGAGGATGATGATCGAGGCCTTTAAGAGGCAAGATGGTGAGGGGCTTGGAGCAAACAAGGTTGGTGAAGGAAGTGGAGATAATATCCCGGAGCCACCAAAAACCCACCACAAAAATGATTTCCCACCAAACCCTAACCATCTAAGGAACCGACTAGACACAACCCCAGCTCCACCCGTGTTTCCTACACCCACAAATGATCTACAAAAGCCTATCAAGTTTGTGAGCACTTCGGGGAAAGTGTTCTTTGGGAAGGAGAGTGAGAAGGCAAGTGGTGAGAAACCGGTGGAGGGTTTGAGTGGAGAAAAATCGAGTGAACGACCACATCCCAAGCCTAAGCCTAAGCTTGTGAGGTTCCATTGTGGCTATTGTGGGAGAGATGGCCATAAGGAGGAGTTTTGCTTCAAGAGGAAGCGTGAGGAGAGAATGGAGAAGGAGTGGGCTAACAAGGACAAGTACCACCCTTCCGATGGTGTACTTGAGCCTCGTATGCGGATGCCCGGGGGCAAGGCAATTGTGAGGACGAGTTCGGGCTTGGGGAGAGAAGAAGGCTGCGGGTGGTGCTTCTTTGCCCGGGTCACACCGGTCAGACCGGTGTGGGGCACCGGTCAGACCGGTGCGGGCACGGACGGACACTGTTCGGGTTTCGAGCTCGTACAGGTGTGAGGGTTGTTTCTGGTGGTCGTGGTTCTGGTGGTTGGGCTGGAAAGGGTGCAGGTGGTTAGTTTGCTAGGCGTTCTCCTCCTCGTGCTCAATACGGGGATTGGAGGAGTCGTGGCGTTGAGTTGGAGAGGAAGGACGTTCCACGGGCTTTCTTGCGTGGTTTTGGTCCTCCTCCAGGCGAGAGAGGGGTGGTTCCCTCGGGGTGGTTATACCGTGGTGGTGTTCGTGGAGGTAGTTTTGGTAGGAGAGATGCTTTGGTTGGTGCTAACCCCACTTTCGAGCAAATGGCTCGGCACCTTGGTTTTCCTCTTTTGGTACTAACCCCGATCTTTGAGTCGTTTGTTCGCTCACGTGCCTATTTTTGATTTTCGGGTGGGAGACTTGAAGAACATTTGGTTGATTGACTCCGGTTGCTCGAGGCATATGACCGGAGACGAGGGGGTGGTTCTCAAGTCTCGTCCCGGTGGTGACGAAGAGGTACATCACCTTTGGGGACAATGGGCGTGGGCGTGTGCTTTCGAAGGTGAGATAAAAGTGAGTGACAAGATCACTCGAGGCGTGTTGCTCTTGTTCAATCGGCCGGGGTACAATTTGCTTTACGTGTCCCAGTTGTTGGATGAGGGCTTTGAGGTGTTGTTTCGGCCAGGTGGTTCTCGGATTGTGGACTCTCGAGGGGACCTTGTTTGTATGGTCGTTCCCGAGGGTCAGGTGTTTCGTGCTGATTTTTCTCAGTCTTCGGGTGTGGAGTGTTGTTTCTTGGCTGGTTCTTCGAGTGAGTTGTGGAAGTGGCATAGGAAGTTGGGTCACTTGAGCTTTGACCTTTTGTCTCGCTTGAGTAAACTCAATTTGGTCCGAGGATTGACACGGTTGAGGCTTGAGAAAGAGTTGGTTTGTGCTCCGTGTAGGCATGCCAAGATGGTGGCCTCTTCTCACCCGCCTCTCACCGATGTGATGACTGAGCGTCCATGCGAGCTGCTCCATATGGACCTTGTTGGCCCAGCTCGTGTGCGATCTGCGGGTGGAAAGTGGTATGTCCTCGTTGTGGTGGACGACTATTCTCGGTATGCGTGGGTGTTCTTTCTCGAGGATAAGGGGGAGACGTTTGGTTTTGTTCGAGATCTAGTCTTGAGGTTGAGGAACGAGAGGCACAAAGATGCCATACGAGCTATCCGTAGTGATAATGGCTCGGAATTCAGGAACTCTCGTTTTGAAACCTTTTGTCATGACTTGGGTCTTGAGCACCAGTTTTCGAGTCCGTATACGCCTCCCCAGAATGGTGTTGTGGAAAGAAAGAACAGGACCTTGTGCGAGATGGCTCGGACGATGCTTGATGAGCATAGGACTCCGAGGAGGTATTGGGGCGAGGCGGTGAATACCGCGTGCTATGTGTCGAACGGGATATACCTTAGAGTGCACAAGAAGAAGACATGCTATGAGTTGATGCATGGTCGCACACCCAAGGTGAGTCACTTCCATGTCTTTGGTTGCAAGTGTTTCATTCGAAGAAGGGCGGGAAGTTGGATAAGTTTGAGGCTAGGTCCGTCGATGGCATTTTCTTTGGTTATGCATCTCATTCTAGAGCATATCGTGTGCTCAATCTTGAAACTAACCAAATCGTGGAGACTTGCGAGGTAACCTTCGACGAGACAGAGCCACGTAGTCAGCTTGTCTTTGAGTGTGCAAGTGATGATGAGCTTGGCGAGGAGATCTTTCAGGAGGAGGAGCATGAACATGGCGATGATGAGGATGGCGGTGCTGTGCCCCCGGCTGAACATGTACCCACTACTTCGACTACGATGATGGATGGACCCTCTGCTACACCTATGACGACAAACCAAGAACGAGGAGAAGCTGATGTTGAGGGGGAGGTAGCTTCGAGGCGAGAACCTCCCCGGCGAGTTCAGGTGGATCACCCAGCTTCGAGGATCATCGGCGACATGAATGAACGCACTACACGGTCGAGGGTTCGAAACAATTCCCACTTTGCTCATGCTGCGTTTGTTGCTTCTTTTGAGCCCAAAGACATTGGACACGCACTATCTGATCACAATTGGGTTAACTCGATGCATGAGGAGTTGGAGAACTTTGAGAGGAATCAGGTGTGGGAGTTGGTTGACCCTCCCCCAGGGTGTAAGCCGATTGGTACAAAGTGGGTGTGGAAAAACAAAGAGGGAGAGAAGGGTGAGGTTGTGAGGAACAAGTTGAGACTTGTTTCTCGGGGGTTCGGTCGAAGGAGGGGATCGACTACGAGGAGACCTTTGCTCCCGTAGCCCGTTTGGAGGCGATTAGGATCCTTCTAGCCTTTTCCATGGCTAAAGGGTTCAAGATGCACCAAATGGATGTGAAGAGTGCTTTTCGAATGGTGTCTTGGAGGAAGAAGTGTATGTGAGGCGACCTCGGGGTTTGAGAGTGAGAAGTACCCCCACCGGGTGTACAAGTTGAGGAAGGCGGCCGTATGGGTTGAAGCAAGCGCCTAGAGCTTGGTATGGCGAGGTTGAGGGGGTTCTTGTTTGAGAGAGGCTTTGAGATGGGGAAGGTCGATCGGACCTTGTTTTTGCCGAGGCGGGGCGAGAGATATCCCGATTGTGCGGGTGTACGTGGATGATATTGTCTTTGGTGGCTCGTCTAACTCTCTTGTTGCGAGGTTTGCGATGATATGAGCGGGGAGTTTGAGATGAGCATGATGGGCGAGTTGCGGTTCTTCCTTGGGCTACAAATCAAGCAATCAAAGGAAGGAACATTTGTGCACCGGGCTAAGTACACCAAGGACATTGTGAGGAAGTTCAAGATGGAGGACTCCAAGGCTATGACGACGCCGATGAGTACGACTACGGCTCTTGATGCGGACGAGGAAGGTGAACACGTGGACCAGAAGGAGTACCGGAGCATGATCGGGTCACTCCTCTACTTGACGGCGACGAGGCCGGACATACGCTTCTCGGTGTGTCTGTGCGCTCGTTTTCAAGCGTCTCCGAGGACTTCGCATCGGCAAGCGGTGAAGAGAATTTTCAGGTACTTGCGTCACACTCCCGACTTCGGCCTTTGGTACTCCGTGTCCTCTTCGTTGGCGCTTCATGGTTTTTCAGACGCGGATTTTGCCGGGTGTCGGTTGGATAGGAAGTCCACTTCTGGGACTTGCTAGTTTTTGGGTTCTTCGTTGGTGTCTTGGTCTTCTCGTAAGCAGTCGAGTGTTGCTCAATCCACGACCGAGGCCGAGTATGTTGCCGCTGCTAGTTGTTGCTCTCAGCTCCTTTGGATCACCTACACCATGAGTGACTTTGGTGAGGAGTATACCCATGTCCCACTTCAATGTGATAGCACCAGTGCCATAAGCGTTGCAAAGAACCCAGTGCTCCATTCCAAAACCAAGCACATAGAAGTGAGGTATCATTTTCTGAGAGACAATGTCGAGAAAGGAAAGATAGCTTTGATCCATGTACCCACACATCACCAACTAGCCGATATTTTCATCAAACCCCTATATCAAGCAACTTTCACTCGTTTGCGGGGGGAACTTGGTGTGTGTTTGATTTCTTGAGTTGGGTGTGTGGGAGCTCTCTTTTGCCGGTGGTGTCGAGCCCGTTTTGCCTCCCCTCGAGGAGCCGGTTTGTAGCATATGTATAGCTTTCATTTGTGCATTTCTTGCATTTTGGCATGGCATATGTAGCATGATGTATAGGCATCCTTGTATCTTAGATTGCATGCATTTTGTATCATATGCATTGGTTAGGAAAAGCTTCTCTCATATACATTGTTCACCATGGAATGAAATATATGTCTTTGTGAGCTTGTTTGGTATGCTACGGTTAGTTTGGCTTAGCTCTTGATGATCTTGATGAATAATCCATGGTTGATAGCTATGCTTTTGAAAAATGTCACATGTATGCTCTCTCATGTGTAAATGCCTTTACATGCTCTTGACATGTTTTTGTGGCCTTGCTATGCTTAATTTATGGTTGGATAGCTAGTTTATTGATCATATGGGGCCAAAGGCTCATTTGCCATCATGAATGTTTAGCCCTCTTGATTTATCTTGTGGAGGAGCATAAGTTCCTTTTTGTCGCAAAGACATTTCATGTACCATTTACAAATCTGAAAATGAAATGAAAAATGCTTGGAAAATATGCTCCCATGTCACATGTGCTTGAATTTAATTTGCTTTGGGTGCTAAACCGTTGCATGATGCCTACCAATGAGAAGTCTCATACATAGAAGTAGGCACATGGCTCGGTGGCTTTGACATGACATGAGGTGCTTGTGGGTGTTTGTGATGGTCTTATGATTAGAATGGCTGTCCTAGCATGAAGTTTGTATGGCTTTGCCATTTTGATATGCTTTGATCATGTTTAGGACTTTGCTCATGAGAGGCAAGTTTTTCGCAAAATTGCCAAAATCCATCTTAGCTTCGTCCAATGGTTGTGAAACTTGGTGATCATGTAGTTGAGATCGATACGAAGCCGTAGAGTATCTAACTTGCTCATTTGGACGTGTATAGCATCCTATGTTGAATTTTGTGTATTTGAGAAGCTCTAGGTTGAAAGTTTTGCATTTTTGGCTTGATTCATGCATTGCCAACAAGGGGGAGAAGTTTGAGCTTGAAATGGCTTGGTGGATGCATTTAGAAGGTTTTCGAGTGGTTTCGAGCCATTTTAGGGTCTCGTTGTACACCGGTCGACCGGTGAAGAGCACCGGTCCGACCGGTGTGAGTTCTGGTCCCGTACACATGTTAGGCACCGGTTTGTCCGGTGGTGATGACCGGTCGACCGGTGTGAGCTCGAAATTGCTGCGGCTACCCCCGTTTTCATTTGGTTTTTGCATGCATTCGTCCGGGGGGAGTGCATTGGTTCGGGGGAGCTTGCATGTGTGCGGGGGAGCTCTTTGTGGTGTTCGAGCTTTGTTTTGGTGGTTTGCGCTCTTTGCTTGAGCTTTGCTTTGCCTCGGATGTGTCGAGTCGTTGCCCTTGCCTAAGGGGTCCGAGACTTGTCTTCTTCAAGTGATCTTGCTCTTTGCCTTTGTTTGGCTTTCGATCGCTTGTTGGAGTTTCTTTTTGTTTGTTTCTTTTCTTTTTCTTTTCTCTCTTGTTACTTTCGTGTGGGTGTTGTCAATGCACTCATCAAGGGGGAGATTCAGGACCATGTGTGGTTCGAGGACCGGTGGATGGTCGCTTCCCTGTGTGATGAGTGATTGACAACGTTGTGTGGACTGATTCTTGGCTAAGTATTGCGGTGCGGGTTGCGGCTTGACTCGTGTTGGTGCGGGTGAAGAACAAGCGCGAAAGGTCGTCGCCGGTGAGGCCTCCGGGTGTGGAGAAGACAAGTAGGCTTCGTTCGAGGGACCGGTGGCCGGCGGGGTCAAGTGAGGGCCGCATGGTGGCATGAACAACAAGATGAAGTCGTGGATGGTTTCTTGGTTGAGCCTCAAAACTAAGGTCGAGCCGGGACTACGTGGGAGCCAAGTCATGAGTGGAGATTGGCGGAGGCTACACCGAGTTCGCGGGGTTTCCGGTGGTTCACCAGAAAACCACTGGGTTCCTTGGTTGATCCACAAAGCCAAGACCGGAGAACCGAAGACGGAGGTGCGGCGGCACGGGACCGGTCCGACCGGTGGGGACCGGTCGGCCGGTGAGGAGCACCGGTCTCACCGGTGTGCGACGACGCGATCCGAAATCTTCGAAGCGGAGGACACGCGTCGGGATCGCATGGCTTGCGTCGAGGCTACGCAGGGTGCGGTCGCCGGGCATCCGTCCGATGGTGAAGACATGAAGACTTCCAAATCCGCCCTTGAGGGGCTTGTATCCCTAGTTAGTAGAGAAGGGTATTTTGGACATTCGGTTGCCTCCATATAACCCAAGAGGTGAGAGGATGGCAGCCAACTCTTGGAACCCTAGCTCATTAGTTTTCCTATTTTCCACCTATTTTCTCTAGGTTTTCCTTAGGACTAGCAAGAGAGCTTCACGGAGAGATCTTGTAGAGAGGGATGGATGATCGGGCGGCTTGCTAGACCTTGTACGAATCTTTGTTTCATGTATAGATGATTCGGCGTGGTTCCTCAAGGTTTGGATGTGTTTTCCCCGGTTGTTCTTGGTGGTGATTTTCGGACCCCTCTCTTCGTGATTTCTTTGGGGTGTTTTCGGGGTTTTTCTCTTGGGGATTTGATGGGGGAAATTTGTGGGAACCCTTCGTGGTTCTTTGGGCTGTGATTCCCCTCCCAAATCCGTGAGAAAAAGTGCTCGATTTCGGGGTTTCTTGAGTTCTTGGGTTGGAAGTGTTTTCGGCGGGATTTCTTCGATTCCTCCTTTTTGGACGAGATTTGGTGGGATTAAACTTGGCTATGGACTCCTCATGAGGTGCTCCCGATATCCCCAAAGTCTTGTTCAAGTCCGTGGAGCGATTCGGGAGATCGAGTTTTGGATTTGGGGGAGTTGACCCGCGGGTCTTTGTTCATCCCGAGTCGCCCGAGCTACACCCGGTGGTCGTGGGGCCGGTGCTCTTGGCCGGTCCGACCGGTGCAAGCCCTTGTGGGTTTTCACTCGGGTGAGCGTCTTGGTGTGTTCTTTGTTGTCCCGTGGTGCTTCTTGTTTCGAGTTTGGGTCCGTTTGGTGGTTGGTTGGCTTTGTTTGGTGCCTTGGGGGCTTTAATTGCCCCCCGGTGCCCATCGGTACGGCCCCGGTGCGTCTCACCAAGGTCGTCGGCCGAGGGTGTAGAGCCACTTAGTGGAAGTTGCTCGGGTTCACCGGCGGAGGGCCGGACTCCGACCGGTGGTGCTCACCGAAGTCCTGCAGTCCCGGTGTGGGTTCGTATGTAGACTCGGGGTTTGTTGTTCCGCTGCGTTCTCGAGTCGGAAGGTTTAACGTGTGTGTTGGTTCCTAGGTCCAGTGGCACTCCAGTGGCTACGTGGGCTTGGCCAACTTGGGTAGTGAGTCGGAGACGTGTGTTGCAAGCCATGTTCGTCTTGTTGGAGTTTTCATCTCCATCGAGAAGAATTTTTATCGGCTCCCATTCACTCCCCCCCTCTCTGGTTCGCCGTATCGGTCCTTCAACCTTCACCTTGGAAGTCACGTATATCTCCGAATATTTTTTTTATTTCATCATCATTTTTTTTTAAAAAATACTCCCCTTTGAACTCTCCCCTTTGAACTCTAAAACTGCATCGTACCTACTTCCTCCCCCATGCTTAGACGTTGCTCGTCCTCGAGCAAAGAGGCGAAAAATAAGGTAGGTACCGAAATAATTTTCCTTGGAGAGATACTTGAAATCTTCAATGTTGGCACCGTCTTGCGATCTTCCTTGAATTGATGATCAATTCTCAACGATAGGTTGTGGTCAAGGAAGTAAACACAAAAGATGATATTTGGTTTAAGGGTGGATATCCGGCGAGGTTTGTGAAATCTCCGATGCGGGGATACACAATGCACGGATAAAAGGCTAGCAAAAAGATAGATACGCAAAAATGGAATGACCAGCTTCTTAGTCTCGGGCCAGAGAAATCATGGCCTGCAATAACTCACTCAAAAATAAATCTTGTACACTAAGGTTTATGCACTCAAATATGTATTAGGCTTTGGATAGGTTGAGCAACACACAAGTGATATTTGTGACAAGGTTAGCGATATTTTTGAGCATAAAAGACATCTTTAATCTATTCATAACTTGAGAGCACATAAAACACTATGGGTCTTTATTTTAATCATAACCTCCGCTGAAAATTAAGCTAGTATTTAAATAAATTCAGATTTGTATTTTTAAGAGAGCACTAGCTTAAACATGCATAGATCAATTACAAAGATAGACAAAGCTGCAATTATAATCATATATCATCATGGCACAAATTTTTGTATCTTTTCCAATGATATAATCAAGGTGGTGTCTTTATTAATGATGACATCAAGTTGAAATACAAACTGAAAATAAACAAACATGCTTGCTGAAATTTAAATAAAAACAGAAAATACTATGCAAACACACATAAGCAAAAGCTGAAAATTACAGAGAAAAAGAAAAGAAAACTAAAGTTCCTAAATCTTCTAGTCCTCCGCCGGTGGTTGATGTTGATGATCTTGATAATAATACCCTTGCTCATAATATGATTGGACATTTCCTCCGACGAATTGATTTGGCTCCACAAGGTGAAGGCGTCCAAGCTCAAAGGCAATATTTGTGTTGCCTTCACCAAGTTGAGCTGCGTTAGCTTGGATGGCTGCGATGTTTTGGGCGTTTCTTGCAGCATTCCCTCCAATTATGGCCATGCTTTGTTGTGGTTGGGGATGAAGTTAGCGTTGGGCACAACATAATTTGGTGGGGGTGCCGGTGCACCCCCCCATGCTTGCTCTTGTGGCCCTCCGTAATAACTTGGCGGAGGAGGGATCCCGCCGAATGGTTGCACATTGGGTTGTGCTCCACTCGCTTGTGCGGAGGATGTTCCCTCCTCTACGATTCTTCCTCTTTTGTTCTTCCTTGCAGGGACAAGGAGTCCATCTTCCAACCAATCTTCTCTCCCTTCGGTGAAAAGCCTAAGCCTCTCATTGGGAAGGGGTAGGTTCACTATGGCCAACCGATAACCTCCTCTCTCATCTCCACTAATGTATTTGCCTTGCCGCAAATACTCAAAGCCAAGAGAGGTACCACGCAAAAGATGGTCGGGGTTTCTTGCGATCCCCGGCCGTAAGGAGAAGGCCAACATGGAGAGGTAGCACCCCGAACCAATATTACCCGCCCCCGATGTTGCTTCACAACACCAACGGTTGATCATAAGGTAAGAGGGGTCTATTGGCTGCACCGGCAATTAAAGCCGAGTATAGCCAATTCAACTCCGTGTCGGTCACCTTCGTCTCCTTCATCCTCCCCAATACCCTCTTGCACATCCAAGAGTGAAATATCCGGATAATGGGGTTGCGGATGCAATTGCGTTGTTGATGGGCTTCTCCGGAGATCATATTCCAAAATCCCGCTAACATGCCGGGTGGCACGTCAACTTTCTCCGGAGCTCCCTTGTGGAATCCAAGCAGCTCCCTAACGTGCTCGTAGGGAACCACTTGTTGGACTCCCTCCAAACGGAATGACAAGCTTTGCACCCCATCATCATCAAGGATGGGTGCAATAGTCATTAAAATTTCCAAGGCGAACCCCAAGTGGGTGTCCACCGATACTCCGTTGGAGAACCTGCACCCATCCAAGGTGCCCCAACATATAGTATATGTCGGTGCCAAAACCCAAGGTGTAGAGTGCTTGGTCGTCGAACTCGACGTTGGGCACAAGCCTCTTCTCAAGATTAGAGAGCCTCTCCTCCTCCTCCGCCGACAAGATGATGAAGCCGTACGAAGAGTATGTCGGGGTGTAAGGAGGTGGCGCGGTTGAACGGGTCGATCGTCGTGGTGGCGCGGGCTGCTCCTCCGTGTGCCCACGAGGTTCGGTAAACCTCATGGACGTGCTTCTTGCAACCCTCATACCACCAAGGAGGAGAGCATCGTTCCTCCTCGGTGGTGCCGTATCCGTCTCCATGCTCCGGGGAGACTCGGAAACCGAGTGCCTCCTCGAAGACGTGGTTGATGACGGCTTGGACGATGACGAACTCTTCTTCTTGGAGAAGAGACTTGTGGTTTTCTTCCACATGGTTGCTGCACTCTTTTCTTCAACTAAAACTCCGGGTTGCAACCGGTAACTAGGCACTTAAACTCTTTGCTTCGGATGTGGACTTTGAGTGGATTAAGGATGTGGATTTTTTCTTGAGCTATTGAGCTTGGGAAGGTTGGCTATGTCTACAGAGGTTTTGAGCACACAAACTTGAACACACAAATAGAGGAAGGAGAGGGAAGCTTGCCTGCAGAAAACGGGAGCCGGGGGGCTCCTTAAGTAGGTGAGGCCGGCGGCACGGGCCGGCCGGCCTGGGGTCCTCGGTGCACCACCCCGCCTCGTCTTTCTTCCAGCACGATCATTTCGCCTCCCGCAATTTTCCCCGCCCGCGTGCTCCACGAGTTGCACCGCCCAAACGCTCTTGTCCACTCCTTTTCATGCATTATTGGTCCTTCCACTTGATGCTCCATGCTCTGGGTCATGTCCATGCTCCCTAGCTCCACTTGCTTCACATGCCACCATGAAATTCCTGCAAAGTTGATGCTTGCTGCCCACCATGCTTGTCCTTTGCATGTGGAATTGGTGAAAGTTGATGAAAGGGAATCCAATGGTGCATGCATGATTAATTCAAACTAGATTGCCTCCATTAAGGTGTGTTTAAGGTTAAGCACTCCTCTAATTCGAAATTTAAAATATTTTTCAGAGCCATGCAAGAGCTCAAACATAATTTTAGAGAAGTTTTTAAACCATTAAAAACAAATGTAAGTCAAAAATATTTTTCGACTACGTTGATTTCGGTCTCACCGGTATAGTTTGCCTTCATCGGTTGAGAGCAAACATTTTCCGGCTTGATCATGGGGGCATAGGTTTAGGTTCTAATTTTGGCTAAATAAGAAAGATTTTGAATAAAACAAAATTAGAATAGGCTTAGAAAAATTCTAATCCTAGAGAAACCAAGGATAAAGATTTTTAAAACCAACCAAAAGTTTTGATTTCTAGGTTCACGCGAGTTCTACCACGCGCTGAATTTTATTAACATAAATATAAATCATGGTTCTACTCGTGTGGTTTTGGCATGAAAAATAAGTCAACCTCAGCACCATAATGAGGGTGAAAGGTTGAGCTAGGTTCTGAAATTACTTGGTTGAGGTTTCTCGAAAAGAAAAGAACAAACAAGCACATAGGAGGGTTCATGCAAAGGGTTTATGATAAAGCAAACATTCAATCAAGAATTATGTCTCTAATATTGTTCAACCACTTCTAAGTCTAATGTCTTTGCGTAATAAAACTCAAAAACTAAATTATTAAAAATACTCGAAAAACCTGGAATCGGGTTGTCATCCCGGTAGCTTATTCTTGACTCGACGAAACGGGTTGCCTCCCGCCTAGCGCTTCGTTTATAGTCTATAGCTAGACTTCTTCACTTGATTACTCCGGATCAACGCTCTTTGCGGGCGTTGCAATCTTGGGTACTCACTTCCGCACCATCTTGGGCGCGGGCTTGTCTTCCGGCTTAGTCATTTTTTTGGTCTTCACAGGCGGCTTCTCTTCCTTTGTCTTGACGGATGCAACACCTTCTTTGATTTTCTTTACGTTCATTTTTTTCGGCTCCTTCTTCTTTTTCAGCCCCTCTGTTTGTTTTGGTTCTCCCTTCACTCCAATCATGTTGCATGCCTCGATTCTTGGACGGAACTTGAAGGAACTCCTTTCTCCGTTGATGTCGAATGTGACCTCCCCCTTGCCAACATCAATAGTAGCTCCCACGGTCTTGAGGAAAGGCCTCCCTAGGATGAGCGGTGGCTTCTCCCTCTCTCCCATCTCGAGCACAACGAAGTCGACGGGGATGAAGTGGTGTCCGTCCTTCACGGGTACATCTTCAGCAATGCCCAAGGGATAGCGAATGGAGTTGTCTCCCAACTCCAAACATATTCTCGTAGGCTCCAGTGGTAGGCGTAGCTTCTCGAACACATCCCTCGGCATGACGCTCACACTAGCTCCAAGGTCGCATAACGCCTTCTCGAAGTTGAAAGAACCAACTGAACATGGAATTGTAGGGCACCCGGGGTCCTTTTGCTTTTCTAGCCCATTAGCAATAGCGGCACTACACTCCTCGGACATCTTGACATGATCTACCCCGAGTGTTTCTATCTCATATTTATTTGCAAGTATGTCTTTAAAGTAACGAGAATATGTAGGTACTTGTAGGGCATCTAGTAATGGCATGTTGATGCTAAGTCTACACACAACTTCCACAAACTTCTCAAAGTGGTTGTCAAGTTTACCTCGGAAGAAGCGTGGCTTGAGTTGCGGTATCCTCGTGTCTTCCTCCGGCATCTCAAATTCGGGTTCCTCAGTGACGATCCCTGTAACCTTCTCTTTAGCAACTCCTTCCACCTCGGTGGATGGTTTAATCTTCCTTGCTCCTGCGGAACGTTCCGGATCTTCGGTCTCCTTCCCCGAACGCGTTTGAATGGCCTTCGCCGATTCGGGACATTTGGGTTGTCCCGGAAGCTTCCCTTCATCATTAGTAAGGCGCCCCGCAAGTTGTCCCACTTGCGTCTCGAGCATCTTCATCATGTTGAGCACTTGATGATTGGAACTTCCGACCTCCGTCACTTTGCTATCGATGTTCTCCAACACCTTGTCTATGGTCTTGAACTTGGTGACGGTGTCCTTATTGATCTTAGCTTGCTCATCCATGAACTCCTTCAATTGTATACGAAGCGGAACCGCGTTAGGAATAGACGAGCTTGCATTAAATTGAGGCCTACCTTGCCCGTAGAGGAAGTTTGGCAATTCTCCCTTCCTCATGTAGTCGAGCACTTTGGCTTCCTCCGGACAATCTTTGCGGACATGGCCATACTCTCCACATTCTTCGCATGTGGACCTTGCTTCGGCGGCCTTCAAGTCTTGAGCCTCTTTCTTTTCCATCTCCATCTTCTCCAACCTCCTCATGAGCGAGTCGATCTTGCCTTCAAGTATATTCTCCTTCTCCACTTGCAAGACTCCTTTGACGTTCCCCGTGGGTTGAGCCGGATGCGGGCGCCGGACGACGCCCACGTGTCATTATCCGCGACCTTCTTGAATAGAGTGAAAGCTTCCGTCGGTGTAAGTTCGATGATGGATCCTCCCGCCGATGCATCGATGACCGTCCTTGACGCCATGGTGAGTCCTTGATAGAACTTTTGCACGAGGTCTTCCTTCGGGAACTTGTGATGTGGAACCGCCCGGGTGTACTCGTTGAAGCGCTTGAATGCCTCCGAGATAGTTTCCGTAGGATATTGAACAAAGGTGGCAATCTTATTACGCAAGCTTTGAGTTTTACCCGGTGAGTAGTATTCCTTCATGAAAGCCTTCATCAACGTGTTCCAATTTTGCTCCCTCTCCGCCGGTTGAGAGTGGAACCATTGCAAAGCCTCCCCGAGAAGTGAAAACGGAAAAAGCCTTGCCCTCATTTGGTCTTGAGTCACCCCATCCATGTTGAAAGTCTGACATAGTTGAATGAATGCTTGGAGGTGAAGGTTCGGATCCTCTTTACCGGTGAAGGGTGAATGTTGCACCATGCGGATTGTTGAGGTCTTGATCTCGAACGGTCTTCCGATCTCCTCGAGGTTCAAGATTGGTAGGTCGATGATGTCTGGGGTGCATAGCTCCCCAATCTTGCGTTCTTCCGGTGGTTGGTCACCCATCGGTGGAAGTCGATTCTCCCGAGGACTTTGAGGTGGTGAATTCTTCGGAGATTCCTGTGATTCTTTGTCTTCTGACTCCGAATCTACAAAATCCAGCGTTTTAGCTTGATGTCCTTCACGTCTCCTTAGCCTGTAAAATTTTCTGGATCATCCACAAAATTATTGGGTTTGTTGGAGAGGTAGCCGTCCATCTCCTGTTAGGGTTAGCAATAAACAAAGTATGCAAAAACTAGAAAGTAAAAACAAATCTATAAAAACTAGGGTTAGACAAACTAGATTAGATGTATTTTGAGGATGATCAAAATTTAGTAGATGCAAAAATAAAAACAAAGAGAAAACTGAAAATTACAAAAAGGCAATAAAAAATCAAATCTTGATCACTTGTTCCCCGGCAATGGCGCCAGAAAAAGGGGCTTGTTGACGGTTAAAAATTATATCAAAGTTCGTTTGTGACTTGCAAGCGGACAAGTCTCCCGTCGTAGTCAAGGGACCCTTCTTCCCTCGAGTGGTGAACCCAAGGTATCGAATCCGTGGAACAAATGTGTGACGCAAAACTTAATCTAATAAAGCCAAGTAACTTCAATCTTCGATAAAAGAAACCCTAATGCATCTAAGTAAAAGACACGAAACGAATCTAATCTACTAAAGACCGGAGAAAACAAAGTAAGATTGGGTAGAAAAACCGATCTAGAGGAATCGGGGTAAGCCTTTTGTTGAAGTTCCAAGTAAGAGAAGAAGTAGCAAATCGAATCTTGATAGAAGCCTCTTTAACTCGTGGTTTCCCGTCCAAATCCGAAAACATCCGCCTTTCGGAACCCCCGTTCTGTCACAACGTATCCCTATTCATGCAGGGAGCTTAGGGCGAGTCAAAAGACAAGTCGAGATTCTTTCGGAAGATCCGGCGTGCACCTCTAGCCACCGCGGCTACAAGAACACCCTATGTAATCTATCTCGAGAATAGAATTGGAATAAGCAAAGCCGATCGAAAAACGAAATCTTCGAGGAAACACTTGATCGCTAGGAAAAAGATTCAACTTGATAATTCAACTATAACAATGATACATACACAAGATCACCACTGGGATCCTTCCTTGATCTTGCTTCGAGCTCCGGGAACTCCGACGTGGTCTTCCGTGCAAGGTTCCCACGTTGGCTAGGGGAACCCTAGTCAACTAGCTCGACCCTCTCCTCTCCGAGATGGTGTCCCTTTCTTCTCTGCTCCTCGGCGGCCGATGACGAATTCCTCTCAGCGTGGCTCTCGGTCAGGGGGCTATAAATAGCCCGATTGGCGGCTAGGGCAAAGGAGGGGGCAAATGGGCCCCGGATGGGCCCCCGGGCCGACCGGGCCCGGGCCGGCCGGCACGGGCCCATCTAGGCCCATCCCGAGGGCTCCTTTGCTCTACGTCGGTTCCCTTGCTTCTCGGATGTTTCCCCCTTCGCATGTAGGTCCATGTCGTCGGTTTCTCTCCGAATTGGACTCAACTCCTTGTCTTGCAAGATTCCGCACTTTTACGGTCGGATCCTCGGAGTCTGTCGTCTTCTCGGATCAAGTCCCTGGCTTCTTGGAGTTAAGTTTGCTTCGTTGCATGACTTGTACGGGGCTTCAAGGTCTTGTCATGAGGTGCTTGATGAACTTATCCCGAAAGTCTTGCATTCAACGCGAAAACCCTGCATAAACATTAAACTCCAAAACCGACATGCACACGTGAACTTGTTATACCATGAGGGTTAGTACCAATGGATAAGGTATAAAACTCATGCCAACACCGAAGGTAAACTCATGGCTAGGTTGACGGATTTTCACCGTCAACAGGAAGCCACCGCCGTAGCCCCCGAGCGAATGCGCGTGAAGACACATTGCACTTGGAGAATGAAGCCCTCACCATCGAAGACCTCGAAGGCCGCCGGTGGGAAGAAGAGGGCTCGTGAGGAGGCCACTGGATCTGCTGCGGGGACATCGCCGCCAGTGTCTCCGCCGCGGCCAGATCCGAATCGCGAGTGGAAGAAGTCCAAAGCCAAGACCGAATATGTGCTGGCCCTTCTCAACAGTGGATTCTTGCGGGAGAAGGAGGTGGACATGTGGAGAGCCGCTGCAGGGGATCCGTACCCCATGGAGAAGAACCCGGATGAGATTCCGATGTTCACCCGGTTCGCGGAGCGAGGACTGTCTCTCCCGGCCAGCGACTTCTTCAAGGGGCTGCTGGGGTACTACGACATCGAGTACCTCATCCTCAACCCCAACAGTATCTTCCACACCTCAGTCTTCGTACATTTCTGTGAAGCTTTCTTGGGGATCAAGCCCCATTGGATCTTGTTCCGGAAGTTCTTCCGGGTGAAGCCCCAGCCCAGCGCCAACAATCCCCGAGTAGTGGGGGGAGCCGGGATCCAGATGAGGGAGGACGCCGCGGAGCAGTACCTCTCCTACAAGCTGATCGATTCCAACCAGGATTGGAAAGCGAAGTGGTTCTATGTGACCAACCACCATCTGGAGCTGCCGAAGCCAAGCGGGAAGCAGCCCAAGCACCGGCCGTGGTGGAACTCGGAGCCAACAATGCAGGAAGGTCTCCAGTTGCCCGAGCTGCTGGCGAAGATCAAGGCGCTGAGAGAAGCCGGGCTGAGGGCCGAACATGTGGCCTTCAGCTTCATGAAGCGAAGGGTGCAGCTGCTGATGGCCCGCGACACCCTAGGGTACCAGTACACCGGCGACGATGACACGTCGCGAATGCTTGGTGATGAAGTCGACGACGACATCGTTGACAGGCTGGGCATGATCTTCAAAGATATGTCGGCGTACACGCCGTGCCCTGCGCCCGAGTACTCCACCGCGCGCCCACCAAACAAGGTCAGTAGCCGTATCCATTGTCGAGTACTCATTATGGAAGTGTAGTCATGCTGACGTACTGTGCTTCTTGCAGGATGACTTGGTGAAGTTCATCTCCGAGTCGGCGTCGCCTCCTCAACTTGTCGAGGTCCCGGAGGAAGGGAAGGCCAAGGCCAAGGAGCGGCGTGAGGTTGGTGAAGGAGACAACACAGTTGTAGTTGAAGACACATCCGAGGAGGACGACGAAGAAGAAACGCTATAGGAGCGCTTCCAGCTGCGGTCGAGATTCAGCCGCCCTGGATTGCCGCACATTCCTCTCGTTCATGATCAGCCGACTAGCCTGGAGGCTAGCTTGCCCGCGCCGCCAAGGAAGCCATGCAACGTGGCCCGCAAGTGCGTGGCTAAGAAGTTGAAGGTCACGGAGACCACGTCCCAGGAGGTAAGCCGTCTTGAATAGGGTAGTCGAGTGCTTATGTCTCGATCTTGTGTGTTGATGACGAAGTTCCCTTGTTTGCAGGAGATGCCGCCTTCCGACCCCATTGAGCAGGGTGACAAAGCCGATTGGGACACGGTGGGGGAGCCAGCTGGGGGTAGTCGTAGCCCAACCCCCACCATGGAGGAACTCTTGGCGCAGATGACACGCCAGCCCCCTGTTGCTGAGGGGAGCACAGAACCCGCCGCTGCTGCCACTGAAGAGGAAGCAACTACTGAGGCGCAGAAGGAGGCGCCCGCCGAGGTAGGACTGGTCGACATTGCCAGTATCCTCGGCGCCCCAACCGTGACGATGGTCCGGTCGAGCTTGTAAGTGTTGTTTCTTCCCAAGTAGTACATTAGATGTGGTAGTCGTACTGGGTTGACAACCAGTTTGTGTACTCTGCAAGAAATCGACGGACTTGTCCTGGGAGGGGGATGAACCCGCTACAGCAGTGGCGGAAGAGGAGACCGCGCTGCCCGCTGGGGAGTCCGCTTCCGCCCCTCAGGAGGAGTCCGAGGCGCCGGCCGTTGAGGCTACGTTGCCCGAGGCCAGCGTCGTTGAAGGTGAGTACTTGTTCAGGTGCAAGTAACCCCGAAGAGTAGTCGTAGCCGCCAGGTATGACCGGTCCACTTGTACTTTGATGACAGGTGCTGAAGCCGAGGGAAGTGATATCCCGGCTGCGGTGCCCATAGAAGATGTGACACCGGAGGCTCAGGGAGCTGCCGGAGGAGTCCCCAAGCCGATGGAGGTGGCCGTCGGAGAAGCCGCCGTGACGACTGGAGGAGAGGGCGACGACGCACTGCCAGAACCCACTCTGGAGGTAGTCGTCCGCTCACCGGAGATCCAGGACGCAGAGCCAATCCGTTCGGCGCCCATGTCTGGAGCCGCGACGAGTAGTCGTGGCGGGACCGAGCTGTTGGTGGATGATCTGGTCGACCCGGCGACAGTAGCTCGTCACCTGGAGGCGGTGCGCCAGGCCGAGCAATGGATGAAGGTGAGTAGTCAACACCTTAGAGTAGTCAATCCTTTAGTGTTGAGTACCCAGTTGATATGTGTTGTATGTTGCAGGACGTCGCAGAGAGGTCCCAGCAGAAGTCCGACATGCTTCAGGGGTACGACGACACGGTACTCCGGGCGGAAGCCTTGGAGAAACAGCTTGTGAAGTCCCAGAAGCATGCCCCGCGATGCAGTCGAAGCTGGACACCGCCTTCGCCCAGTATCACAATGACATCCAAGATATGCAGGCGAAGAGCGACGAGTTCGTGCGGAAGAACAAGACTCTCCGCAACAAGAACAAAGGTACACGATCGCCTTGTTAGGTACTTGTTGATAGTAGCTTGAGGTAGTCTGACCCACTTTGCCTTGTTGATTGCAGAGCTTGAGACCCGCGTCGACCAACTGAGGGCTTCAGAGACCGACATGAAGAACCTCTTCTACCAGGAGCAAGAGGCCCGCAAGGTACTGGAGTATGATTATAAGGAGCTTGCTTACGAGTGCGACAAGCACATGGAGCTCAGTATTGCATCAGATCGTGACCTCGTCATACAAATCCTTGCAGAAGCTAAACGAGGACTGTGAGAAACTGCGGGCCCAGCTGAAGGAACTCGAGGAGGCCGCGCTTCCCATCGAGAGGCTACTCGTGCCTCATCCCGGAGGACCAAAGATAGCTCCATTGGTAGACCGGCTGAGGGAAGCCCCCAGCCGCCTGGCGACCTACGTCAAGCACTTGGCGAAGTCGATCCCCAACCAGGTTCTAGCCTTCATGAAGTCGTACTTCCCAAAGGCCCCAGTTGACGTAGTCGTCGGCGGACTAGCCGCCAACTGCACAGATGAGCAGTACGTGGAGCTGCTGGAGCAAATGGCGCCCATTGCTGAACAAGTCGCCGAGAAGTTGAATCTCCAGTAGTCCTGTCAAGTTAGCTCATAGCAGTAGTTGTACATAAACAATTGTAATGAACTTGTTTAAGTATGAATGAAGAAAACTTCCATGAATGAGTACTCGTTATCGCGATCTGTGAGTGCGGAGTCCCATCATGGAGTCGTCGCGAGTAGTCGTACTCGCCAGTAGTCCCACTGGGGGAAAGAGACAGTAAAGTAGTTGATAGATAATCAAACTTTATTACTGAAGAAGTACACCGGGATGGCCAGGGCCGTTGTTACAGAGAAGTTGCCAGGACTCGGAGGCCGCCTACAGCTAAGTAGTGCTAGGGCGTACAGCCGCTTACAGCAGTAGATCCGTTAGTAGCCGTGTAGGCTGGATCTATAAGTACATGGTCTCTCAGTAGACCGCTGCTGGAGTCCTTTGTCGCTCGTCGCAGCCCAAGATCCGTTAGTAGCCACGTGGGCTGGATCCTGGAGTGCAGTAGTCCGGAGACTGGTGCCTGGACCCGTAGGCCGCTTGCGGCGAAGGGGTCTTTGAGTAGTCTTATAGACTAGAGCCCCCGGTGTAGTCATGTAGACTAGACGTAGAATCGACAGAGTTAGTCTATGTTCCACAAGCTGTTAACGTCTTCGCCTTCAAGCGTCTTGAGGCGGTAGGAGCCCGGTCCGGTAACCTTTGCAACTATGAAGGGACCTTCCCAGGGGCGAGCTGAGCTTGTGTAGTCCTTCTGTGTTTTGGATGCGACAGAGGACGAGATCGCCAACGTTGAAGGAGCGTTCCTTAACGTTGCGGTCGTGGTAGCGTCGGATACCCTCTAGGTACCTTGCTGACTGGATGAGGGCGACACAACGAGCTTCTTCGAGTCCGTCGATGTCAACTCGTCTGCTGTCTTCGGATACGCCTTCGTCGTACTGCTCCACTGCTGGTGAATCCCACATGACATCAGCAGGGAGGATTGCTTCGGAGCCATAGACCAGGAAGAATGGAGATTGTCAAGTTGTCTTGGAGGGTTGAGTACGTAGCCCCCAGAGAGCATTGGGTAATTCCTTGATCCACTTGCCTCCTTTGGTATTGGCAGCGTCGTGTAGCCGCTTCTTGAGAGCGTTGAGCACCATCCCATTGGCGCGCTCGACTTGTCCATTGGCCCGAGGATGGGCAACTGAGACATATCGGACGTCGATCCACTGTTCTCGCAGTACTCCCAGAACTGGTGATTGTTGAAGTTGGAGCCCAGGTCTGTGATGATGCGATGGGGTAGTCCGTAGCGATGTACGGCTTCATCCAAGAAGTCGAGTACTCTGTCAGCCTTGGGCATGTAACCGGCTTGACCACGATCCACTTGGTGAACTTGTCGATGGACACCAGTACTCTGTTGAATCCACCTGGCGCAGTTGGTAGTGGCCCAATCATGTCGAGCCCCCAGCAGGCGAAAGGCCAGGTTGGCGGTATGGTGACTAGCTTGTAGGCTAGGACGTGTTGCTGCTTGGCGAAGTATTGGCACCCTTGGCACCTTCTAACGAGTTCTTCGGCGTCGCCCAGAGCTGTGTGCCAATAGAAAGCTTGTCGGAAAGCCTTGCTGACCAGCGTGCGAGAGGACGCGTGGTTGCCGCAGACGCCTTTATGGATCTCCTCCAAGATGTCCTGGCCTTCTTGTCTGGGAACACACTTCATGAGTATTCCAGAAGATGCGCCCCGCCTGTAAAGCTTGTCTCCGACGAGGACGTAGGACTTGGCCCGGCGGATGAGTTGCTCGGCCAAGTTCTTGTCCGAGGGAACCTTCTGCTCGCTGAGGTAGTTGATGAAGGGCTGCCTCCAGTCCACGTCGATCATCATGACCTCCTGGCCAGCCGGGGGATGCGTTGGGACAATTGTCGGTGGCGCCGGCTCCGGTTGGATGGCGCGTGAAGCTCGTGGATGAAGACACCCGCTGGTACTTGAGTGCGAGTAGAACCAAGCTTCGACAGGACGTCCGCTGCAACGTTGTTGTCGCGGACGACGTGGTGGAACTCGAGACCATAGAACTTGTTCTCGAGCTTGCGGACTTCTAGGCAGTAGGCGTCCATGTTCTCCTTGTTGCGGTCCCAGGACTTGTTGACTTGGTTGATGACCACTGCGAAGTCGCCGTAGACTAGTAGCCGCTTGATGCCTAGTGAAGCCGCGAGGTGGAGCCCGTGTAGCAGAGCTTCGTCCTCGGCTTCATTGTTTGAGACCTTCCAGAAGATCTGCAGGACGTACTTGAGTTTTTCGCTCATTGGAGAGATCAAGAGTACTCCTGCACCTGTGCCCTCGAGGTTGAGTGTGCCGTCGAAGTACATCACCCAGTGCTCTGGACGTTCGGTTGGAGTAGGTAGTTGATTCTCCTGCCACTCTGCCATGAAGTCGACTAGTGCCTGCGACTTGATGGCTGTGCGTGGCTTGAAGTCGATGTTGAGGGCGCAGAGTTCGGCTGCCCACTTGGAGATTCTTCCAGTAGCATCTTGGTTCCGCAAGATGTCGCTGAGTGGGTAGTCGGTGACAATGGAGATCGAGTACTCCTGGAAGTAGTGACGTAGCTTCCGCGAGGTGATGAGCACTGCGTACAAAAGCTTCTGTACTGGCTGGTAGCGTGCCTTGGATTCTGACAAGACCTCGCTGACGAAGTAGACTGGGCGCTGGACTGGATAGGCGTGGCCGTCTTCCTGCCGCTCGACGACGATGGCAGTACTGACCACGTGAGTAGTCGCAGTGAGGTAGAGCAGTAGTTGCTCGCCTTTGCGAGGAGCCGTGAGGACTGGTGGCTTCGATAGGAAGTCCTTGAGCTGGGCAAGGGCTTGGCCTACCTCTAGAGTCCACACGAACTTCTCTTGGTGCTTAAGCAATTTGAAGAAGGGGAGCCCCCGTTCTCCAAGCTTCGAGATAAATCTGTTCAAGGCCGCCATGCACCCGGTCAGCTTCTGGACGTCTTTGATGCACGTGGGAGCTTTCATGCTGGTGATGGCGGAGATCTTCTCAGGATTGGCTTCGATGCGGCGATGGCTGATAATGAAGCCGAGTAGTTTGCCCGAAGGTACGCCGAAGACGCACTTGTTCGGGTTGAGCTTCCAGCGGTACTCGCACAGGGATGCGAAAGTCTCTTCAAGGTCGTCGATGAGCGTGCTGGAGTTTTTGGTCTTGACGACCACGTCATCCACGTAGGCTTCGACGTTCTTGTTGAGTTGCCTCTTGAAGCAGGCCTGGATAGCTCGTTGCTATGTAGCGACGGCGTTCTTCAACCCGAAGGACATGGTCGTGTAGCAGTACGCGCCAAACAGGGTGATGAACGCGGTCTTCTCCTGGTCTTATTCCTTGATCACGATCTGGTGGTAGCCGCGATAGGGCGGGGGCCGAGGGAAGCAGAGCAGGTCGCAGCCTGCCGTGGAGTTGATGACTTGGTCAATTCGCGACAACCCGAAGGGGTCCTTAGGGCAGTGCTTGTTGAGGTTGGTGTAGTCGACGCACATCCTCCACTCGTACGAGTTCTTCTTGCGGACGAGGACGGGGTTGGCAAGCCACTTAGGATGGAAGACTTTTTTGATGAAGCCAGCCGCGAGTAGTTTGGCAAGTTCCTTCTTGATGGCGCCCCGTCTGTCGTCGGTGAAGCGGCGGAGGTGTTATCGCTTCGGGGTAGCTTTAGGATCGATGTTGAGGGAATGCTCAATCAACTCCCTGGGCACCCCTGGCATGTCCGCTGGTTTCCACGCGAAGATGTCGTGGTTAGCCCGGAGGAAGTTGATGAGCGCGTCTTCCTATTTGGGGTCGAGACCCGCCCCGATGGTGGTGGTCTTGCTGCTGTCGCCTGTCCCGAGGTCGATTGTTTTGACCAGAACCTCCTGAGGTGGCTGAGGCTTGTTAGCTTTGTCCGACTTCTCTGGGATGTCGAGTTCACTGGGGGCAAGCTTCTTTGACGCAGCGTAGATCTCCATCGTAGCGTTGGGTACTTGATTTGTGGAGGCAATCTCCACAGCTTCTGTGTCGTAGTCGTGTGAAATCTTCAAGTCCCTTTGCAGTGAGAGTACACCCGTTGGACTTGGCATCTTGAAAATCAAGTAGGTGTAGTGGGGTACCGCCATGAACTTGGCGATAGCCGGTCTGCCGAGGATGGCATGGTAGGATGTCTCGAAGTCCGCGACTTCGAATTTGATGTACTCGGTACGGTAGTTGTCCCGAGGTTCCCCAAAGGTAACTTGGTAGGACCACTTAGCCCAGTGGGATAGCCGCGTTGCCGAGTATGATGCCATAGAAGGGCGAGGTGCTCTTGGTGAGCATGTGGGTGATGTCGAGCTTCATCTTCTTCAAGGTCTTGGTGAAAAGGACGTTGAGCCCGCTTCCACCATCGATGAGGACCTTGTTGAGCTTGGAGCCCACGACCACCGGCTTTAGGACTAGTGGGAACCGCCCTGGTTCAGAGAAGCTAGTCCATTGATCCGCGCGGGAGAAGGTAATTGGTACCTCCGACCACCTGAGAGGGGTCGGGACCGCTGATTCAATGCTCATGACTTCGCGACGGGTAGCCTTTTGAACCCGTCTGCTAGGTAGTCCGCCGAAGAGGACGTTGACCGTCTTGTTGGGTTCCTGGAAGTCGCCATTGCCTTCATCATTCTTCTTCTTGCCTTTCTTGCCATGAGGGTGCTGTGGCTTTGGAGTATCCTTGAGTGCTCGCCTGAGTTGGTAGCACTGCTCGGTGGTGTGGTTGCCGTCCAGATGCCACGGGCACTTCTCCTTCAGCAAGTCTTTGAAGCCACTGGAGGTCTTCTTCGAGTTTTCCTTCGCAGGGCGCTGGATGGCCGCGACAGTGTTGTCTGGCTTGCGCTTCCAGTTGGGACCCGAGTAGTTGTTGTTGTTGCGACAGCCTTGGTTCCCGTTGTTGTTGCTGCTGCCGCCACCCGTGTTCTGTTTGCTCTTGCCGCGGATGGCGTCATACTTGGCGTTGGCCTTGTCTTCTTCATCGGCCCAGGACGTGATCATGTCCTTGAGGTGGGTGATAGAGCTTGGGCGGCGTCGACCGAAGTCTTCGAAGGTGCGACGGTGGTAGAGACTGTCTTGGAAGAGGTCGATGACTTCTTTGTCAGAGACATCGACTACTATGGCACGCTTGTCGAAGAAGCACCGCATGTACTTGCGAAGGGTCTCGCCTTGTTCCTGCTTCACCATGGCCAGGTCCATGCGAGTACCTGAGCGGCCCATTGCACCCGCGAAGTTGCTGGTGAACTGCTCCTTCAGCTGGTCCCACTTGTCGATCGAGTACTTCTCAAGTGACTCGAGCCATGTAAGCGGTGCCTAGTCCAGACAGAAGGGGAAGTAGAGGCACTTGGTGTCGTTGGTGCCGCCAGCGTTCTCGATGGAGAGGGCGTAGCATCTGAGCCACTGCACAGGATCCTGCTTCGCGTCGTACTTGGTGATTCCCAGAGGCTTGAATTTCTCTGGGAGGAGGAGGTTGCGAAGTCGCGCAGAGAAGGCGGGGAAGCCGTCGTTGTCGCCTGCAGTGGCGGACTTCTTCCGCAGTAGTTCTTCAATCTTCTGGTGGGCGTCGAAACCGCCTTGTGAGGGTCTGGAAACGTGGCTGTTCGCGTGGCCTCGGCCGCCGCGATCGCCTCCGCCACCAGGCCTTCTGTTAGCCCCGTGGTTGGAGCTTCCGCCGTCACTGCCTCCGCCGCCAGGGTCACGATGAGGGACGACCTCACGATCACCGCCAGCAGCTGCAGCGCTATTGCCTCCTTGGGAGGGTCCGCCGACCGTTGCACGAGTACGATTGGGATTGGCCGGCAGCTCAGCTCGAGTACGATTACGACCGAGGTCTGCGCTGCGACTTGTGGCTTCATTGTCGCAGTTCCTGACGGGGGGCGGCTGGGTGACCCTGTTGTCAACTCCCATGAAGTAAGCGTCTTCTGCGAGCTTGGCGATGACTTCTCCTGCGCGCATCCCCTGAGCTTGGCGTGCGATCGCTGTGATCGACATGAAGCATTGCTCCGGGGTAGTGTGTACCCTGCTCTCGACTTGGTCGAGAGCCTCTGTGAGGTTGCGGATGGGGAGGTTGTCTCGAAGACGCCGGCGCCGCTCGTTCCGCTTTCTGTTACGCTCACGTCGAGCGTCCCTGTTGGCGTCGGTCTCATCCGCGGGTGCTTCGGCAGACAGCTCGTCTGCAGAGATGTCCTCAAGGTATCGGTCGTCTGCCGTCCCTGAAGGTCCTGGCGTGTCGCCGGCAGCCATGAAGACTTGGCGGTCGGGGTTGCCAAGACTGGAGTCAGAGCTCGCCACCTCTGTTGGAGTGTACTCCTCAGCTCGAGCAAGTGGCGTTCCCTCCTGGAAGGGAAGCGAGTCGAGGTAGGCGACGTAGCGTGAGTTCCCGCTCGTCAGGTCTGCAGGCTTGCAGTCCGGCCAGTAGACGAATCTCCTGGCGGGTGTGGATGTTATAACCAAGCCAACAGCTGGACCTGACAGGGGTTGCTCTGTAGAGTTGTCCTCGGACTCGGTCTCCTCGGGGTCCGACCCGAAGTCGAACTCGTACGAAGAGTCCGAGTAGAAGCCGAAGAGGGGGTTGGAGTCCGAGGCATGGCCCGGGGCGGTGTCGGAGTCCGAGTCGTACTCAGGTACGGGCTCCTTGCCGGCCCGACGCGTGGTGGGAGCCTTCGTGTGGGCCCTGCTGACGTTGCGGGGGCCACGTGTGAAGCGCTCAGGGGGTGGGGAGTCCACATGCGATGGCTGAGTAGCCGGCTCGCATACTATAGCCCACGGGGACGTCGAGTTCGAATTGGAGGCGGATCTAAGCTCGAAGTCGGCGTGCTGGTCAAAAAGCGAAATTTCACCGAATTTGCCGGCGAGTTCGCCCGTGACTACTTCGGGAAGTGTCACGAGGCCAGTCTCCGGATTGGGCGGCATGGTGAGGCGGCGTTGGAAGGACCCAGCGCCGTCAGCAGTGCAAACCCAGGCGCCGAAGACGAAGGTGTCGTCGCGGTTGAAGGCGACAGTTGGCTTGATGAAGACGGAAGCCGTCGAGTTCGCCATGTGATCTCGGGCGAGAGTCCCTACCTGGCGCGCCAGCTGTCGGTGTTTTAGACCGGCAACCTACTAAGGGGAGTACCCGAAGTAGATGAATGTGGCCTCGCCGAGATCGGTAACTCAAAGGAAGAGACACGTGGCACACAATTTAGACAGGTTCGGGCCGCGAGGTGCGTAATACCCTACGTCCTGTATGCTGCGTAGCTCTAGATTGATTGGGTGCGATTACAAGATGATGCAATCTTAAGCCGTGAGAGAGAGAGAGGGGTCCCTGCCTCACCTTATATAGTCCGGGAGGCAGGGTTACAAGTCGGTTCAGGGAGAGAGTACAAGTTGAGTACGTCTAGGAGTCCTCTATACAGTGTGAGACATGTACAGTTTCCTATCCGAGTACTTCTCCTCTATAGTCCTTGTGCTTCACGCCAGCAGGTGCCATGCAGCGCAAGCCGGGTAGTCCCAGGGGCCCACCGAGTAGTCGGTCCTGGTACCCACCGAGGTAGTGGGCCCAAGGAGGTCCATACGACACAACCACCTAATGATTCTCAAGAATCAGTATCAAAGGGCAGAAACTTGATGAGGTCCATTATTGATCAACAAATGAGCAGCAATGGTGGTGGAAGTGTCACAGCCAAGTCTTAAATTGAGAAGTACTTCTCAGAAGAAAATGAGGAGGATAAGGAAGGGTTTGACATTCTCAAGTACTGGAAGGACAATGAAAATAGATTTCCAGTTCTATCTCAAATGGCTCGTGATCTCTCAGTTATCCCTATCTCCACTGTTGAATCAGAGTCCGCATTTAGTTTAGGTGGATGGATTCTTGATGACTTTAGAAGCTCCCTCACATCAACAATGGTTGAGAGACTCATTTGTGCAAGTGACTAGATTCGAGGGTCTGAATATGTTAGTGTTGAAGAGAACACTGAAGAAATTGCCAAGCTTGAAGACGGTAAATCAGTTTGTGATCCTTATGATTATATCTCAATACATTATTTTCTGTTCTACCTTTTGTACTACTAACATTGTTGTCTACTTGTCTTGTATGTTTTGTTTTGTAGAGCTATCTGGGCTGAACATTTCTTCTTCCAAGGACAAGGAGAAGGAGAGCACACGTGACATCTGAATGTTGAGGGCTTGAGGCTGAGCATGAGTAATTTCCAACCTGTTGTGTGTTGTCTGCTGCCCTGGCCTACTGCAGTGCTACTGTGCTACACATGGAGTCCTGGACTATATGTTCTCAAGCTATATTATTTATGTTGCTATTTGCAGACTTAATTTGTGATTTGAAAATTGAACTTGTGTAATTGTGTACTGTGATTTGTGAGAAACTGAATATGTGGTGAACTAGTGGCAGTTGTGACAGGTGAACCTTTTTATTTACATGTTTGAATAATATATTTGGTGCTGATATGTCATTTGTAATTCTGTATGACTGTATCTGTATGTCTGCTTCTAGGATGAAACCGAAAAATCGAACCGAAAACCGATCCCGAACAGGTCGGTTTTTGGTTTCCTAGAAAACCGATCGGTTACCAAAGACTGAAAACCCGAACTTTTTTAAAATCGTAAAACCGAACCGAATTGATCAGTAATACTGAATGCCCAGGCCTACTCGCTTCTTCCGCCCGCAGCACCCCCTCGGCCAACTCCTCTGAGGCAGGCGTGCGCGAGAGCACGAGCTCCGCCATCGCCTGGTCACTCCAGCAAGCTCCTCCCGCCCCGGTCACATCTCCCTCCCCTAACTTCCCTCTGCTCGCGGCGACAACCTCCGTCCTTGCTCCATGGCACGACAGAGCTCGATTCGGCGCGAAGGCAACCCTCCTCCGCCGGCGCAGGGGCGGAGCTCGATGTACGGATGGGTTGGGGCCGGCGCATGGGAGGATCCGGAGCAAGCCGCGGGGCACGCGGCCACTCACTAGTCATCCGCTCCTCCGTTGGTGAGCCGTGGGGGCGCGCGGCCCCTCCTCTGTTGCTCCTCCGCCGGCGAGAGGTCCGGTCTCCCTCCCCAACTGGGCAGTCATGGAAGAATCATGTCAATACTTCTGCAGTCATGGAAGAATGCTTTCGGTCACCTAAAAGGGATAGTAATCAAATTTGCTATTAGAAAACACAAGCATGAATAGAAAGCGTAACCAGTAAGGTTATGAAACTTACGAAGATCATCTGAACCTTCCTGATCGTCATCTAAAGAAAGCAACTTCTGCAGCTTACAATAATTAGAATCTATTCAGAAAAGATGCAGATCATAATTAGAATCTTGCCTTGTCTAAAAGGTTGTGTGATCCCCTGCTGCGACATGCTTCAGCAATGACCCAGGCCAAAAGGCACAGTACAATACTAATATGTTAGATGTTAGCCAATACCCAGCAAAGCACCACAAAGCATTAACTGTACCTCGTTGTCCAGATTTGGATAGGCGCCGAGTATACAGCAAAATGTGCTTATGACGCTTTATTTCAGGGGGCTATCTTCTTTAGACTTTTTGAGAGAATTTGGAAATCTTGGGCTCCACCTAAATGTCACTTCTTTATGTGGTTAGTTGCGCATAACAGATGTTGGACGGCTGATCTGCTGGAAAGACGTGGCCTCTCGCATCCAGATAAGTGCCCCTTGTGTGACCAAGAGGAAGAAACCATACAACATCTGCTGGTTAGGTCTGTGGTGGCTAGACAGTTCTGGTTGAAGGATCAGATGCGACTAGAGAGGGGGGAGTGAATAGGAGCCGGTAAAAATTCTTCTCAAAGAACCCGGCCTATACCCTAATCAAATCCCGGTCACACACAAGCGATGGATCGAATCACACACCAATCGCCAAGACAACGAGGTTATGGATCAACCTCCAGTCTTAGGAACGATTCCTCCAAGCACACGCGGAAGCACGAGAAAGGAAGGGAGGAACCGAACCAAAAAGCAAAGCACACAGGCTCTGGCAGACCGTCCGGCCAGGAGGGGCGGACCGTCCGCACTGGCCACGCGGACCGTCCGGCCTGCTACTGCGGACTGTCCGCGCACACACCCCGGACCGTCCGGCCCTTCGTCGCGGACTGTCCGAAAAAGCAAACAGAACCTCCAGAGACGACCCCGAATAATGGACCGTCCGCGGGGAGCACGCGGACCGTCCGCCAGGCACCCGCGGACCGTCCGTGCGCTGCTGCGGACTGTTCGAAACCTTGCCCAATGAAAACTCAAGGCCACGACGGATAAAAAGCGAAGCCGACCAAGAACACGAAGAACACGGGAAGAACTCGCTCCTCGCGGACCGTCCGCCGGTCCCTCGCGGACTGTCCGCGCCTCACGGACAGACCTGAAAACAGCCCGACCTCAAAGGTCAACTCACCCAAATCATCATCGGATTTCCCAAACGGTAGAAGCTGTGGAGACAAGGGTTTGGGACTTGAAAAGCGTCATACAAGGATGCTATAGCCCAAAAATCTTGCCTCCTAACTTCCTAAATCACCGGGAATCGCGAATCCTTTGAGCACCACCAAAAGCTAGAGCACCGAACGAAAATCCTTTAATCGAAGTGGTTTCCCGGCGTTTGAGGGCACAAGATCAATCACGAAGGTGCACAAGGCATCCATCCATGTTTCCCTCAAAGAAATCCGGGGAGAAACCCACTCAAATCTACGGAATCACACCAAGAACAAAGGCACCAAAAACAAGCACGAAAAAGACCACGAAAACCACAACGCCGAATCTTCTATACAAACCAGGAAAGATTCACAAGGTCTAGCATGCCGCCCTAGCATCCATCCCTCTCAACAAATCTCTCATGAAGCTCTCATGCTAGCCTAGAGAAAATAGAGAAGAAAAAATAGCTACGAAAATGATAAATGGGAGGGGGGAAATGAAACCCTAAGTCGCGGAGAGAGAGAGCCATCCACACACACTCATGGCTTATATACCGGGTCCCGCCGGTGTGGGAAATGACTCGACTACCCCTAACTCAACTACTGGCGATACAACCCACGCAGGGGCACTTATGTAATTTTCGTGGGTCTTGCCATAGGACGGCCACGCCTTCGCCGCACCCCGCGTCCTCCCGACGCAAGCCATGCGATCCCGCCGCGTGTCCTCCGCTTCGAAGCTTCCCGACACGCCCGGATCCCGTCTCCGTCGTGTTGGGTCTTCGGACTTGGTTTTGAGGCCCAAACCAAGAAACCGTCCTCCGATGGTTTTGTGGGCAAACCACCAAACCCCGCGTGCTCGGCCCGGCCTCCCGCCAAGCCTCTTGACTCGACCGCCACCGTGCACCGGCTCGATCGTCCATGACTTCGTCTTGCTCGTCTCACCACCATGTGGCCCGCACCTAGTTCCGTCGTCCACCGGGTCCCTCGAACCGAGCCTACTTGTCTCCCCATCTCCCGGAGGCCCCTAAAGGCTGAAGACCTTTCGCGCCCGTTCTTCACCTGCAACAACACGAACTAGGCCGCAGCCTACACCTGCGCACTGAGCCAAGAGTCAGTCCAACACCCATTGTCAATCACTCATCACTGAGGAGTGGTCATCCGTCGACCACCGGGACGCTCCTGGTCCTCAATCTCCCCCTTGATGAGTGCATTGACAACAAACAACGCGAAATGAAATTCAGATGAAGAAAGTAAGAAGAAAGAAAAACAAAGAAGCGCAACTCATGACCAAAACCGAAGAAAGGCAAAGAAAGGTCACAAGCCAAGCAAAGCACAAACTCCACACCGAAACAGCAAGAAAGCTCCCCCTGAACAAATGCAAGCTCCCCCTGAACATGTGGATGCAAACTTCCAAATTTTAGCTCACCTCTTCTGAATTTTCATTAAGCTCACCTCTTCTCCCCCTTGTTGACAATGTATGAATCAAGGTGAAAATGCAGAAATGCAAAACAAAGCATATAAACATCTACATGAGCTTCTCAAATAGGCCAAATTTAGTGACAAAGGCTATAAATGAGACAAAGAGCACATATATGGATCATAACATAGTCAAAGCATTGCCACAAGTAATATATGGAAATATAGGCATGTGACAAAGCAAATTTTCAGATTTGAATAATTATATCAAAAGATGGATCACTTCAAATATAAAAGCCTATCCATGTCATATTCGAGCCAAAAACATGCATATCACCCAGAGATCATACAAGTATATCCAATTCTCGACAAAAGATCATTGCAAACACCCATAAAACAAAGCATGTCATGTTAAAGCTCATGAGCCATGTGTCCACTTCGGGGAGACTTCTCCACTGGTGAACATCATGCAACATGTTTTGCACCCATGTTTAAAAGATAAGACATTTTAAGCATAAACATGATGGATGGAGCATTTTTCAAGCATACACACTTCTTTTCAAGATTAATTCATTTCATGGTACATGAAGTGCCTTTGCGGCAAAAAGAAGCTCATGCTCCCCCATTAATGCAACATAGGCTAAACATTCACAATGATATTCGGCCTTTGGCCCAAAAGCAAGAAGAAGACATCCAATCACAATCTAAGCATAGAAAGCACATTTAGACCAAAACGCGACATGGATACACTACTACACATGAGTGGAGCACATTTCCTCAAATTTAGTCAAGATTAGCATTTGATTCAAAAAGGGCTATCTCACAACATATATATCTCAAATATTCCAAGAGCATAGCCTCACATAGCCATTTTTCCACACATATGACCAATATTTCACAAATAGCCAAAGAAACTCAAATAAGGCATATAAAAGAAACTCATCATCCTAAAATGCAATATGATACAAATGCAACATGATATATGACAAGATGACTATCCTACCATGGTTTGTACATCAAGCAAAACATGTATGTACATCAAAGAAAACATGGTATGATACATATGGTACGAAAAGAAAATCCCCCAAGAGTCAACTAGAAAGGGCAACAAACCCCAAGTTCCCCCCGCAAGCGCACAAATGTAGCTTGGTCGAGAGGCTTTGTGAAAATGTCTGCTAGCTGATCTTGGGTAGGGACATGGCTCAACACAATGGTCCCTTTCTTCACATTGTCTCTCAAGAAATGGTATCTCACCTCTATATGTTTGGTTCTGGAGTGAAGCACAGGGTTTTTCGCCACGCTTATGGCACTGGTGCTATCACAAAGAAGTGGGATCTGGGTGCACTCCTCACCAAAGTCTCTCAAAGTGTATGAAATCTACAACAGCTAGGAACAGCAACTCGCGGCTGCAACATACTCTGCCTCGGTGGTAGACTGAGCTACACTAGACTGCTTGCGGGGAGACCACGAAACCAACGAGACCCAAGAAACTGGCAAGTACCAGAAGTAGACTTCCTCTCGACTCGACAACCGAAAAAATCCGTATTGGAAAAACCATGAAGAGAGAGAGTCGAGGAGGAAGAATACCAAAGGCCAAGACCGAGGGCGGATCGTAGGTACCGAAAATCCTTTTGACGGCTCGTCGATGTGATGTCCTCGGCGAAGCCTCGAAAACGAGCGCACGGACACACACTGAACTGTATGTCTAGCCTCGTCGCCGTCAGGTAGAGGAGGGAGCCGATCATGCTCCTGTACTCCCGCTGGTCCACTGGTTCTCCGTCCTCGTCCGCATCCAAAGTGGCCGTACTCCCCATGGGAGTCGACATCGGCTTCACATCTTGCATCTGGAACTTCCTCAGCATGTCTTTCGTGTACTTGGTCCGGTGCACAAAAGCTCCGTCCTTCACTTGCTCGATCTGCAGCCCGAGAAAGTACTGCAACTCGCCCATAATGCTCATCTCGAACTCCCTGCTCATCTCATCTGCAAACTTGGCAACAAGGTTATGTGACGAGCCACCAAAGAAAATATCATCCACGTATATCTGAACAATTAACAAGTCATTTCCATGCTTGAGGAGAAACAAGGTCCTATCCACGGTACCCATCACAAACCCTCTGCTCAACAGAAAACCTCTCAATCTCCCATACCAAGCACGAGGCGCCTGTTTCAAGCCATACAGAGCCCTTTTCAACCTGTACACCCTGTGTGGGTACAACTCACTCTCAAACCCAGGTGGCTGCTTCACATACACCTCCTCCTCTATGAACCCATTCAGAAAAGCACTCTTCACGTCCATCTGAAACAACTTGAACCCTTTAGCCACGGCAAAGGCTAGAAGGATCCGAATTGCCTCAAGACGGGCCACAGGAGCAAAGGTCTCCTCATAGTCGATCCCCTCCTTCCCCGACTAAACCCCTGCGCAACAAGTCTGGACTTGTTCCTCACAACCATCCCATTCTCACCCTCTTTGTTCTTCCAAACCCACTTGGTTCCTATAGGATGGCAGTTTGGAGGTGGTTCAACTAACTCCCACACCTGGTTCCTCTCAAAGTTTTCCAACTCCTCATGCATCGAATTGACCCAGTTTGCATCAGATAAAGCGTGTCCAATGTTCTTGGGCTCAAATGTGGCAACAAAAGCAGCATGAGCAAAATGAGAGGAATTCCTGGACCTTGACCATGTAGTACGTTCGTCGATGTCCCCAATGATCTTCGACAGGGGATGCACTTCTTGAATCCGTCGGGGAGCCTCACGCCTCGAGACTACCTCCTCCTCAACTTCAGCTTCTGTCGCCTGGTCCTCTTGTCGCACCGTCCTTGTCCATGAAGTAGACGGTCCACGCTCCGTAGTGGTCGTAGGGGAAGTAGTGGGTACACACTCTCCCCATCATCATCTCCAGCTTCATCCTTCTCCTCTTCAAAGAGGTCCTTGACCATCTCCTCATCACCTGCACATTCAAAACCAAGAGAGGTACATGGCATTGTCTCGTCGAAGGTTACCTCGCAAGTCTCCATGATTTTGTTAGTCTCAAGGTTAAGCACCCTATAGGCTCTAGAGTGGTTAGCATATCCAAAGAAAATACCATCACTAGACCTAGCCTCAAACTTGTTGAGTTTTCCCTTCTTAAGAATAAAGCACTTGCAGCCAAAAACTCGGAAATGACTCACCTTGGGTGCCCGACCGTACATAAGCTCATAACAGGTCTTCTTCTTGAAAGCTCGCAATAAAATCCTGTTGGAAACATGACAAGCCGTATTGACCGCCTCAGCCCAATACCTTCTAGGAGTCCTGTGCTCATCGAGCATCGTCCTAGCCATCTCACAAAGAGTCCGAATTTTCCTTTCCACGACTCCATTTTGAGGTGGCACATAAGGGGTCGAATACTGATGTTCAAGACCTAGATCACGACAAAAGGCCTCAAAACGAGAGTTCTTGAACTCTGAGCCATTATCACTGCGGATGGCTCGAATAGCATTCCCATGCCTCTCGTTTTTCAACCTCATGATCAGATCTGGAACAAAACCAAATGTCTCACTCTTGTCTTCCAAGAAAAACACCCAGGCATAGCGAGAGTAATCGTCCACCACAACAAGGACATACCACTTCCCACCCACCGAGCTAACTCGAGCTGGCCCAACAAGGTCCATATGCAACAGCTCTTTCGGACGCTCGGTCATGACATCGGTCAGGGGTGGATGGGAAGTGGCTACCATCTTGCCATGCCTACACGGAGCACAAACCAAATCCTTCTCAAGCTTCAACCTTGGCAATCCTCGGACAAGGTCAAGACCACTCAAGCGGGAAACCAAATCAAAGCTCAAGTGTCCCAACCGCCTATGCCATTTCCACAAATCGAAGAAGGACCGCCATCAAACAACGAGCGAGGACCCAAAGAACGAGAGAAATCAGCCCTGAAAATCTGACCCTCGGGGATGATCATACAAACAAGATCACCTCGAGAATCCAGCAAACGAGACTCACCAGACTTGAAACGCACGTCAAAACCTTCATCAAGCAACTGAGAAACTGAAAGCAAATTGAAACCCGAAGACTTCACAAGAGCAACTCTCTTCAACGTTACCTTGTCACTCACATGCACAACACCCTCAGAAATCACCCTTCCTCGTCCATTATCCCCAAATGTGATGTACATCTTTTCCTTCACTGGGGTGAGGCTGGAGAACCACTTCTTGTCTCCGGTCATGTGTCGGGAACATCTGGAGTCGATCAACCAAATGTTCTCCAAGCCTCCCGCCCGTAGTCGAAATGAGAACGAGAATGAGCTAGCGACTCGACACCGGGGGTTAGCACAAATAAAGTTGAACCGGTGTCGAGCCATCCGCTCAAAAGAGGGGTTAGCAAACATCATTCCCTTGCCACCAAACTTCCCATGTCCCATGGAAGGAGTACGAGCACCACGAGGGGGAAAACGTGGTCCGTAGTTCCTCTGGAACCCAAAGCTGTGATCATCTCCCCTAAACCCGTATTGAGGACGAGTAGGGGGACGTCCAGCAAAACCACCACGAGCCCGACAAAACCTCTCACCAGCACGCACACCATAATCTCTCCTAACGAACCTCCCACCACCACCTCTCTGTGGAAACCTACCACCCTGAGCTCCAACTCTACCAACACTCTTCACACTTCCCACACCCCGTGGAAGTGGCACTCTAGGCTCAGGAATACCATGAGACTGGCGATACCTGTCCTGGCTTGCTTGCTCCCTAGCAAGCCTCTCATCCCTTTTCCTCTTGTAGCAAAACTCTGCTAGATGCCTCTCCTTGCCACAATACTCACACCTGAAGGGGATGGGTTTTGGTTTTGGCTCTGGCTTCTCTCTAGGCTTCTCACCCTTCTCACTCACAAACTTCACTGGTTTCTTGAAGTCATTTGTCTTAGGTGGGAATTTGGGTGGACCTTGGGTTGTGTCAAGCTTGTTGCAAAGGTGGTTGGGCTTTGGTGTGAAAGAGTTCTTGGGTACTTTTGGAAGTGGGACTTGGATGTCTCCGATCACCTCAAACTCGGGGTTAGACTCAACACACTTCTCATACACACTCTCCCCACTGTTCTCTCCCACTTTCTCACCCAACTTCTCAAAACCCAAACCACGACCATCCGCTCTCTTGAACTCCTCAATCATGATTTTCAGTTGAGGTTCCTGCCTAGACAACCAACCCAACACCTTCCTCAAATAGTCATTCTCCTCATAGATGACATCCAAATGGGAAGTAAGTTCAAGATTGCGCAAAGTAACTTCATCACAGCTAGAACATGCATTGACAATAGGAGATTTCAAAGAAGCTTCCAAAGTGCTAATAGTAGAACGAGCATCAACAAGATTAGCATGCATAGTAGGACATGATTTACAAGCACCAAGCAAAGTGGGTCTAGCCTTAAGCTCATCATACTCAGTCCTAAGAGCATCTAGTTTAGCCAAAGTGGAAGCATTCTTCTCATTAAGCAACTTGATCTCATTCAACCATGCATCACACTCAAGACACTCAACATCATCAGGAGTAGTAGGAGCAAGTTTCAAAGAGTCATTCTCAAGTTTCAATTCAAGCAATTTGGACTCTAACTCTCCTACTTTCTCACTAGCATTCTCAAGTTGAGCCCTAAGATCTTTCCTCATCTTCTTAGCATCTCTCAACACACTATCACGATTGTCAATCAAGCCATTCAACCTAGTGATTTCAGCAAGCAAAGTGTCGGGGTCACGATTTACCTCATCCTCCGAGTCGGAGTTGCTGTCATCCTTCTCGCTCTTCTTGCTACTCGAGCTATGGGCCATGCCACAAAAGCCTTCAAGCGCCACACAACTCAATCCACTGAGGTTCCGGCTTGCACTCTTCTTGCCCTTGCGCCTCTCGACGTCTTCATCTTCGCTGCTTGAGCTTGACTGCGCGTCGCTTGAGCTTGAGTCGACGTCGCTTGCACCGGCCACCATGGCTCTTGCCTTGTCCTTCTTGTAGCCACCCTTGCTCGGTCCGCCGCTTGTCCTTGTCCTTGCTCTTGGACTTGCTGAAGTGCTTGCCCTTGGAGGAGTACTTGTCTTCACGCCTCGAGTGCGCCTTGTACTCGCTCATCTTGTACTTGTTCTCCTCCGCTTCCGGGCACTCGGCGATGAAGTGTCCACGCTTGCCACACTTGTAGCATGTCCCCGAGCTCCGCCTTGCATTCCTCCGACTCTCATGTAGTCGATCAAACCTCCTTGAGAGCAAGACCAGCTCCTCCTCGCCCAGCACATCAAACTCCTCATCTGGAATAGACATAAGAGAAGACAAGGAAAACTGTCGATAGGAAGGGTTAGATTTGCTCTTTGATCCGCCCACAAGAGCAAGACTATGGTCAGTCGAGCCCTCATGCTTGGATTGCAACTTCCTGTCAACCTCAGCCGACTTGAGCTTAGAAAAGAGGTCATCCAACTCAATAGTCAAATTTTGCCCAGACTCCTTGATGGCCTCAACCTTAGCACCCCAAACATTTGGGTCCAAGACATGCAAGAGCTTCAAAGCTTGATCATGCTCAGAGTAAGGAAAATCCTCAACATTAGCATTCATGTTGTTCACGATAGCGGTGAACCTCTGAAGCATCGCATCAATGTCCTCACCGGGAAGTTGAGTGAAGTTCTCATATTGCATCCAGTAAGAGACAAAGAGGCGAGCCTTCACATGGTTATCACCACCGTGAGCAACCAACAACTTCTCCCAAATTTGCCAAGCAAGATTCAAATGGCGAACACGCTCAAACTCAGGATCACACAAGCTCCGGACCAAGTGATCAACGGCTTTTGCATTTGCCTCATACTTGGCCTTGGCACCGGCATCGGTCACCATAAGAGTATGGATGTTGACCGGAATAGCATAGGTCTTGTCAAGCACAATGAAATCCAACAACTTGCCACGAAAAAGATCATCATACGAGCCGCCCACTTGTGGTAACCCTTGCCATCGAAGTGCGGCGGACCGCCCCGCTCAACGTATGCCATCTTAGGATTCGAGACTTGTCAAAGTCACAAAGAATCTGGGACCAAGCTCTGATACCAATTGAAGGATCAGGTGGCGACTAGGGAGGGGGGGAGTGTCGGTGTTTTAGACCGGCAAACCTACCAAGGGGTACCCGAGGTAGTAGATTGTGCGGTGAGGATCGTGATCGGTTGACCGAGAACTCGAAGGTATGCGCAAGGACACGGGACACAAGATTTATACAGGTTCGGGCTGCCAAGGTGGCGAACCCTACGTCCTGTTTGGGGGATCAAGTATGGTGCCTCGCGCTTGGTGTTGTTTGTCCCCGGAGGGATTGGGGATGTGCGGCTAGGTACCCGCCCTCCTTTATATAGTCCGGGGGGCGGGTTCCTAGTCGGTTACAAGGCGGAGTCCTAGTAGGAGTACACGGAGCGAGTCCTAGTAGGAGTACAGGGGAATTCTACTAGGAGTCCGTCTTCTACTATTCTTCCTTCCTTGCATGAGTATCCGGGTGTATGCCCGACAAGCCCCCGAGCACGTTGGAGTCGAGTGTAGTAGTTCGAGTAGTCTTGAAGCCTCTTCGAGTAGCTCTTGAGCGTCCTCGAGTACTCGCTTGGAGAAGCCTTCAATAGTACTTGAACCGCCGCGAGGCCGGAAGGTGGTCCACTCATCGGTCTTGAAAAAATTTGAATGATGGGTGTAGCATAGCGACCCCCGAGCCTTGAAATGATTAGGTAATCAATCCAAGGGTCTTCAGTGTTCGCGAAGCCATCATCCGAGTACTCTTGCAGCGTGTAGCCCCCGAGATAAGAGAGCCGTATGAGCCACGTCGAGTAGTGATTGGTGAGGAGCCCCCGAGCTTGAGAGCGAGCGAAGCATGCTGAAGTTATCTTCAAGTAGCCCCCGAGCTGGAGAGATTCCAAGTAGCAGTTTGGCGTCGAGCCGTGGAGCTTGAGAAGTAGTCGTGCCGTCAGAGCGGACTTTAGTTGCGACCGAAGTCGACTTTAGATGCCGGCGAAGCGGACTTTAGAATGCGACTTAAAAACCGAAGTCGACTTTGTGCCGCGCGGAGCGGACTTTGAGATGCGACTTGAAATCCGAAGTCGACTTTGTGCCGCGCGGAGCGGACTTTGAGATGCGACTTGAAAACCGAAGTCGACTTTGTGCCGCGCGGAGCGGACTTTGAGATGCGACTTGAAATCCGAAGTCGACTTTAGTTGCCGCACGGAGCGGACTTTGATATGCGACTTTAGAAGTTGACTTTAGTTGCCGCGTAGAGCGGACTTTAGGTGCGCCGCTACCGGTAGTCGACTTTGTGCCACGCGGGGTGGACTTAAGATGCAAAAAACGAAAAGCACTTTCCGGAAAGACAAAGCGAATAAAAAATCGAAAAAACACGAGTAGTTTTGCCGCCGGAGCGGGCTTAAGATTGCGACCGGAGTCGGCTTGTGCCACCGGAGTGGGCTTAAGTACCGAGCCATGGATTTCGGACCCAAGGTACGGTTGCCGCCGGAGCGGGCATGTGCCACCGAGTGGGCTTGGATGCGACCGTTAGCGTCGACTTGTGCCACCGGAGTGGGCTTAAGTACCGAGCCATGGATTTCGGACCCAAGGTACGGCTTGCCGCCGCAGCGGGCTTGAAGGTGCGACCGTAGTCGACTTGTGTACCTAGGCCATGGATTTCGGACCCAAGGTACGGGTGCCACCGTAGTGGACTTGAAGGTGCGACCGGAGTCGACTTGCGTGCACCGGGGCCATGGATTTCGGACCCAAGGTACGGAGCGCGAGTACTTAGGGCACTTGGACCCATGGTACGGAGCGTGAAGACTACGTGCGGCTAGGTTCCATCGTCGCCACGACCCGAGGGCCGCTTACGCCTAGGTTCCATCGAAGCTTACACACGTAGTATGCCACCGAAGCGGACGAAGATGCGACCGAGTCGACTTTAAGTTGCCGCATGGAGCGAACTTTAGAATGCGACTTTAGAAGTTGACTTTAGATTGCCGCGCGTAGCGGACTTTAGAAACTGCCTCCTAGGGATAGCCCCCGAGTTGATGAAGTAGACTCGCGGCGACTTGATTGATATGCCCCAAGAGTAGTCAGCAGAGTGTAGCTCCCGTGAAAACCCGCCGAGAAGCATACACAAATGAGTAGTCGGCAAGTAGTCCTACATGATGAGGAGAACAAGCCAAGAAACAGTAATCATTTAGATAAATGACTTAGCTGTTGCTGCCTGGGCAGACTTGTAGATGAAACCGTGGCGATCGGCGATGGAGCCGCGACGGTTGTTGTTGAAGTCGACTAGTCAGAGTTGATTCCGACTAGTTGTTGGGGGCGCGACTGCCGTTCTCGACTAGTTTGGAAAACTAGTCGAGATGAATGGTCGACGCGATGCGACCGAGGAAGATGACGTCGTGGCGGCGCGCGGCGTACTCGAAGTAGAGCCAGTGTTGCCGCGAGACAAGTAGTCGCACCCCACGGCGTGGCTGGGCGAGAGCTAGCGTGGCCACAAGACGAAATCGCGGCGCACGGAGTAGTCGACGACGAGACTGTGCGACGCGGAGTAGTCGACGACGAGCGGCGCGACGTGCCGAGGCACCGGACGCACCGCGCGTAGGCGAAGTAGTCGACGACGAGCTCGCGCGAGGCGGAGTAGTCGACGACGAGCGGCGCGACAAGCCGCATGACGAGCCGCGCGACGTGCCGAGGCACCCCGGACGCGCGGCGAAGACGAAGTAGTCGACGACGAGCCCGGGCGAGGCGGAGTAGGCGACGACGAGCGGCGCGACAAGCCGCGTGACGAGCCGCGCGACGTGCCGAGGCACTCGACGCGTGGCGAAGACGAAGTAGTCGACGACGAGCCCGGGCGAGGCGGAGTAGTCGACGACGAGCGGCGCGACAAGCCGCGTGACGAGCCGCGCGACGTGCCGAGGCACCGGACGCGCGGCGGAGGCGGAGTAGTCGACGACGAGCCCGGACGAGGCGAGTAGTCGATGACGAGCGGCGCGACAAGCCGCGTGACGAGCCGCGCGACGTGCCGAGGCACCCCGGACGCGCGCGTGGCGGGGGCAGTCGACGACGACGAGCTCGCGCGAGGCGGAGTAGTCGACGACGAGCGACGCGACAAGCCGCGTGATGAGCCGCGCGACGTGCCGAGGCACCCGGACGCGCGCGCGAAGACGAAGAAGTCGACGACGACGAGCCCGGGCGAGGCGGAGTAGACGGCGACGAGCGGCGTGACGAGCAGCATGATGAGCCGCACGACGTGCCGAGGCACCCGCACGCGCGGCGAAGACGAAGTAGTCGACGACGAGCCCGAGTAGTCGACGACGAGCGGCGCGACGAGCCGCATGATGAGCCGCACGACGTGCCGAGGCACACGGACGCACCGCGCGTAGGAGAAGTAGTCGACGACGAGGCCGAGTAGTCAACAACGAGCCGCGCGAGGAGCCGCACGTGCCGAGGCACCCGAACGCGCGGTGGGGGGCGGCGAGTCGACGACGAGCCCGGAGTAGTCGACGACGAGCGCGCGCGAGGAGCCGTGTGACGAGCCGCGCGACGTGCCGAGGCACCCCGGACGCGCGGCGTAGGCGAAGTAGTCGACGACGACGAGCTCGCGCGAGGCGGAGTAGTCGACGACGAGCGGCGCGAGGAGCCGCGTGACTAGCCGCGCGACGTGCCGAGGGCACCGCACGCGCGGCGTAGGCGAAGTAGTCGACGACGAGCCCGGGCGAGGCGAGTAGTCGACGACGAGTAGTTGACGACGAGCGATGCGATAAGCCGCGTGATGAGCCGCGCGACGTGCCGAGGCACCCGGACGCGCGGCGAAGACGAAGTAGTCGACGACGACGAGCCCGGGCGAGGCGGGAGTAGTCGACGACGAGCGCGCGACGAGCCGCATGATGAGCCGCGCGACGTGCCGAGGCACCCGTACGCGCGGCGAAGACAAAGTAGTCGACGACGAGCCCGAGTAGTCGACGACGAGCGGCGCGAGGAGCCGCGTGATGAGCCGCGCGACGTGCCGAGGCACCCCGGACGCGCGCGTAGGAGAAGTAGTCGACGACGAGCGGCGCGACGAGCCGCATGACGAGCCGCGCGACGTGCCGAGGCACCCGGACGCGCGGCAAAGACAAAGTAGTCGACGACGAGCCTGGAGTAGTCGACGACGAGCGCGCGACGAGCCGCAAGACGAGCCGCGCGACGTGCCGAGCCACCCGCACGCGCGGCATAGGCGAAGTAGTCGACGACGAGCGCGCGACGAGCCGCGTGACGAGCCGCGCGACATGCCGAGGCACCCCGACGCGCGGCGGAGGGTGAAGTAGTCGACAACGAGCCCGGAGTAGTCGACGATGAGTGGAGCGACGAGCCGCAAGACGAGCCGCGCGACGTGCCGAGGCACCCGGCGCGCGCGCGTAGTCGAAGTAGTCGACGACGAGCACGGAGTAGTCGACGATGAGCGGCGCGACGAGCCGCAAGACGAGCCGCGCGACGTGCCAAGGCACCCGACACGCGGCGGAGGCAAAGTAGTCGACGACGACGAGCGGCGCGACGAGCCGCGTGACGAGCCGCGCGACGTGCCGAGGCACCGGACGCGCGGCGTAGGTGAAGTAGTCGACGACGAGCGGCGCGACGAGCCGTGTGACGAGACGCGCGACGTGCCGAGGCACCCCGGACGCGCGGCGTAGGCGGCGTAGATCGCCGCAACCGGGGGAGTGGAGACGAGTACTCACGGTGCATGGCGAGGTTGACGAGAGCGCGTGCGGCCGGAGACGAGTAGTCGCGGCGCACGGCGAGGTCGACGATGAGCACGTGCGGCCGGAGACAAGTAGTCACGGCGCACGGCGAGGTTGACGTAGAGCAAACTTGATCGGGTGACACGAAATCGATTCCGTGTAGAGTTTCGCTGAGCCTGCGAGTTGCTGGTCGTCGAATAGTTGTCCATGTGATCGTTAGCATCGTCGAGCGATTGATCTTGATGATTAAGGTCCTTCGAATTCGTCCGGTGGCGATGATCACCCCTACCCGCGCGCCGGTGTCGGTGTTTTAGACCGAGCAAACCTACCAAGGGGTACCCGAGGTAGTAGATTGTGCGGTGAGGATCGTGATCGGTTGACCGAGAACTCGAAGGTATGCGCAAGGACACGGGACACAAGATTTATACAGGTTCGGGCTGCCAAGGTGGCGAACCCTACGTCCTGTTTGGGGGATCAAGTATGGCGCCCTGCGCTTGGTGTTGTTTGTCCCCGGAGGGATTGGGGATGTGCGGCTAGGTACCCGGCCCTCCTTTATATAGTCCGGGGGGCGGGTTCCTAGTCGGTTACAAGGCAGAGTCCTAGTAGGAGTACACGGAGCGAGTCCTAGTAGGAGTACGGGGGAATTCTACTAGGAGTCCGTCTTCTACTATTCTTCCTTCCTTGCATGAGTATCCGGGTGTATGCCCGACAGGAGTGAATAGGAGCCGTAAAAATTCTTCTCAAAGTACCCGGCCTATACCCTAGTCAAATCCCGGTCACACACAAGCGATGGATCGAATCACACACCAATCGCCAAGACAATGAGGTTATGGATCAACCTCCAGTCTTAGGAACGATTCCTTGAAGCACACGCGGAAGCACGAGAAAGGAAGGGAGGAACCGAACCAAGAAGCAAAGCACACAGGCTCTGGCGGACCGTCCGGCCAGGAGGGGCGGACCGTCCGGCCTGCTGCCGCAGACTGTCCGCGCACACATCCCGGACCGTCCGGCCCTTCGCCACGGACCGTCCGAAAAAGCAAACAGAACCTCCAGAGACGACCCCGAATAACGGACCGTCCGCGGGGAGCACGCGGACCGTCCGCCAGGCACCCGCGGACCGTCCGCCCGCTGCTACGGACTCTCCGAAACCTTGCCCAACGAAAACTCAAGGCCACGACGGATCAAAAGTGAAGCCGAGCAAGAACACGAAGAACATGGGAAGAACTCGCTCCTCGCGGACCGTCCGCTGGTCCCTCGCGGACTATCCGCGCCTCACGGACAGACCTGAAAACAGCCCGACCTCAAAGGTCAACTCCCCCAAATCATCATCGGATTTCCCAAACGGTAGAAGCTGTGGAGACAAGGGTTTGGGGACTTGAAAAGCGTCATACAAGGATGCTATAGCCCAAAAATCTTGCCTCCTAACTTCCTAAATCACCGGGAATCGCGAATCCTTTGAGCACCACCAAAAGCTAGTGCACCGAACGAAAATCCTTGAATCGAAGTGGTTTCCCGGCGTTTGAGGGCACAAGATCAATCACAAAGGTGCAAAAGGCATCCATCCATGTTTCCCTCAAAGAAATCCGGGGAGAAACCCACTCAAATCCGCGGAATCACACCAAGAACAAAGGCACCAAAAACAAGCACGAAAAAGACCACGAAATTCACAACGTCAAATCTTCTATACAAACCAGGAAAGATTCACAAGGTCTAGCATGCCGCCCTAGCATCCATCCCTCTCAACAAATCTCTCATGAAGCTCTCATGCTAGCCTAGAGAAAATAGAGAAGAAAAAATAGCTACGAAAATGAGAAATGGGAGGGGGGAAATGAAACCCTAAGTCGCGGAGAGAGAGAGCCATCCACACACACTCATGGCTTATATACCGGGTCCCGCCGGTGTGGGAAATGACTCCACTACCCCTAACTCAACTACTAGCGATACAACCCACGCAGGGGCACTTATGTAATGTTCGTGGGTCTTGCCATCGGATGGTCACGCCTTCGCCGCACCCCGCGTCCTCCCGACGCAAGCCATGCGATCCCGCCGCGTGTCCTCCGCTTCGAAGCTTCCCGACACGCCCGGATCCCGTCTCCGTCGTGTTGGGTCTTTGGACTTGGTTTTGAGGCCCAAACCAAGAAATCGTCCTCCGATGGTTTTGTGGGCAAACCACCAAACCCCGCGTGCTCGGCCCGGCCTCCCGCCAAGCCTCTTGACTCGACCGCCACCGTGCACCGGCTCGATCGTTCATGACTTCGTCTTGCTCGTCTCGCCACCATGTGGCCCGCACCTAGTCCCGTGTCCACCGGGTCCCTCAAACCGAGCCTACTTGTCTCTCCATCTCCTGGAGGCCCCTCAAGGCTGAAGACCTTTCGCGCCCGTTCTTCACCTGCAACAACACGAACTAGGTCGCAACCTACACCTACGCACTGAGCCAAGAGTCAGTCCAACACCCGTTGTCAATCACTCATCACTGAGGAGCGGTCATCCATCGACCACCGGGATGCTCCCGATCCTCACTAGTACTCCCTCTTTTATCAAGTGGACTCTCTCGACTCGCCCCGACAGCCGCTGAACTTTCTTTTGATGATTGGTGGGAGCGTGTGGAAGCTAGAGTTTTGAGGGAAGAGCACAAAGGAATTAACTCCTTAATCATTCTAGGAGCTTGGTGCATCTGGAAGCACCGCAATAGGTGTGTTTTCGATGGTATTAACCCTAGTGCTGCTGCTATTTTGAACCTGGCCAGAGATGAAGCTGAAGGACTGAAACAGCGAACCAGAGGGGGGGAGTGAAAGGGAGTCGATAAAAATTCTTCTTGAAGGAGATGGAGGCTCCAACAAGATGAACACGGCTTCCAACACATGTCTCCGACTTAACTACCAAAGTTGGTCAAGATCACGTTGCCACTGCAGTGCTACTGGTCCTAGGAACCAACACACAACTTTCCGAACCAAAACTCACGAACACACACAGCGGAAACTGGCACGTCTTTCTGCCTGTGTTACACCGGTCAGACCGATGGCCTGCGCCTGTCAGACCGGTGGACAGAGCCGGTCAGGCCGGTGGCAGTAGCAGCCGCACAACAAACGTTCCAAAGAGCCTCAGTGACTTCTCTAGGACCTGAAATAGAAACACCCCAAAACACAACCTGCAAGGAAGAAGGACCCTACACAAAGCCTAGCAAAACAACTCTAAACTGGCCAAGAACTGACAAACAACAGCACAACCCAAGGGCACACGTATTAAGCAACTCACCCGAGGCAAATCCCACAAAGGGCACACACCGGTCTGACCGGTCAAGAGCACCGGTCAGACCGGTGGAACTTGGCCAACTTGAGATGAACAGGACCCGCGAGTCAACTCCTCCAAATCCAACTCCCGATCTCCAGATTCGCTCCACGGATCCGAACAAGACTTTGGGGATAGTAGGAACACCTCATGGGCACTCCATTGCCAAGTTATGGTCCACCAAAACTTGTTGAATCAAGAGGAATCGAAGGATTTCCGCCACACCACAAACCCTAGGACAACGAAAACCCCAAAATAGAGCCCCTTTTCTCACGGATTTGGGAGGGGAATCAAAAGGAAAAGAACCACGAAGGTTTCATGCATACACCCCCAACAAATCTCCAAGAGAACGGCCTTGAAATCTCTCTAAGAAAATCGCTAAGAAAAGGCTCCGAAAATCACCAAAAAGGAAAATCGGGAAGAACTCAAACAGGCCTTGAGGAACCACGCTGAATCATCTATACATACCATGAAGATTCATACAAGGTCTAGCTTCCGCCCGATCATCCTACCCTCTCACAAGATCTCACCATGAAGCTCTCAAGCTAGTCCTATAAATTCCAAGGGAATAAGAAGAGGAAAATAGCAAAACAAAATGAGCTAGGGTTCCAAGAGATGGCTGCCATCCTCTCACCACTTGGGTTATATGGAGGCAACCGAAAGTCTAAAATACCCTTACTAGCTAATTAGGGATACATGCTCCTCAAGGGCGAATTCAGAAGTCTTTGTCATCGCTCCATCGTACGGATGCCCAACGACCGCAAACTTGCATAGCCTCGATGCAAGCCTTGCGATACCGACGCGTGTCCTCAGCTTCGAAGTCTCTGGTTGCGTCGTCGCACACCGGTCAGACCGGTTCTCCTCACTGGTCAGACCGGTACCCACCGGTCGGACCGGTCAGACTGACCGGTCAGACCGGTCCGATGCTGCTGCACCTCCTTCTTCGGTTCTTCGGTCTTGGCTTTGTGGATCAACCAAGGAACCCAGTGGTTTTCTGGTGAGACACTGGAAACCCCCCGAACTCGGTGTAGCCTCCGCCAATCGTCACTCATGACTTGGCTCCCACGTAGTCCCGGCTCGACCTTGGTTTTGAGGCTCTAGCAAGAAACCGTCCATGACTTCATCTTGCTATTCTTTCCACCATGCGGCTCGCACTTGACTCTGCTGGCCACCGGATCCCTCAAACGAAGCCTACTTGTCTTTTCCACACCTGGAGGCCTCACCAGCAACGACCTTTCGCACTTGTTCTTCACTTGCACCAACACAAGTCAAGCCGCAACCTGCACCTGCAATACTTAGCCAAGAATCAGTCCACACAACGTTGTCAATCACTCATCACACCAGGAAGCGACCATCCATCGGTTCTCGAACCACACATGGTCCTCAATCCCCCCCTTGATGAGTGCATTGACAACACACACACATATAGTAACCCGAGAGAAAAGAAAAAGAAAAGAAACGAATAAAAAGAAACTCCAACAAGCGATCGAAAACCAAAGAAAGGCAAAGAGAAAGATCACTTGAAGAAGACAAATCTCGGACCCCTTAGGCAAGGGCAACGGCTCGACACATCGGAGACAAAACTATGCTCAAGTAAAGAGCACAAACCACCAAACCAAAGCCCGAAAACCACAAAGAGCTCCCCCTACACACATACAAGCTCCCCCTGAACCAATGCAACTCCCCTGGACGAATGCATGCAAACCACTTGATGAAAACAGAGCAGCTGCATCAACTCAGCTCTGACCGGTCAGACCGGTCGCCACCACCGGTCAGACTGGTGCTCAACATGTGCACAAGACCATCACTCTGACCGGTCAGACCGGTTACCATGACCGGTTAGACCGGTGACACACAGAGCCCAGAAATGGCTCAAAACCACCTGAAAACCTTCCAAATGCATTCAGTAGCCCAAAACATGCTCAAACTTTCCCCCTTGTTGACAATGCATGAATCAAGACAAAATTTGGAAAAATGCAACCTAGAGCTTCTCAAATAGACAAAATTCAACATAGTATGCTACACATGTCCAAATGAGCAAGTTAGATACTCTATAGCTTCGTAATGACATCAACTTCATGATCACCAATTTTCACAACCATTGGACGAAGCTAAGTTAGAATAAAGCAATTTTGCGAAAAATTTCCCTCTCATGAGCAAAGTCCTAAACATGAGCAAAACACGTCAAAATGGCAAAGCCACACAAACTTCATGCTAGGACGACCATTCAATCGTAAGACCATCACAAACACCCGCAAGCACCTCATGTCATGCAAAGCCACCGAGCCATGTGCCTACTTCTATATATGAGACTTCTCATTGGTAGGCATCATGCAATGGTTTAGCACCCAAAGCAAATTAAATTTAGCCCATATGACATGAGAGCACATTTTCCATGCAATTTACATTTCATTTTCAGATTCATATTTGGTACATGAAATGTCTTTGGGACAAAAAGGAACTTATGCCCCTCCACAAGATAAAGCATGAGGGCTAAACATTCATGATGGCAAATGAGCATTTGGCCCCATATGATCAAAATAAGCTATACAACCACAAATTAAGTATAGTCAAGCCACTAAAACATGTCAAGATCATATAAAGGCATTTACTCACAAGAGAGCATACACATGACATTTTTCAAAAACATAGCCATCAACCATGGATATAAACGAAGACTATCACGAGCTAAGCCAAACTAACCATATCATACCACACAAGCTCACAAAGACATAAATATCATTCCATGGTGAACAATGTATATAGGAGAAACTTTTCCCATCCAATGCATATGATACAAAATGCATGCAATCTAAGATACAAGGATGCCTATACATCACGTTATATATGCCATGTCACATGCGAGAAATGCACAAAGGAAAGCTATACATATGCTACAAAGGAGCTCCCACACACCCAACTCAAGAAATCAAACACACACCAAGCTCCCCCCCGCAAACGAGTGAAAGTTGCTTGATTTAGGGATTTGGTGAAAATATCGGCTAGTTGGTCATGTGTGGGTACATGGATCAAAGCTATCTTCCCTTTATCTATGTTGTCTCTCTGAAAATGATATCTCACTTCTATGTGCTTGGTTTTGGAATGGAGCACTGGGTTCTTTGCTACAGTTATGGCACAGGGGCTATCACATTGAAGTGGAACATGGGTATACTCCTCACGAAAGTCACTCATGGTGTATGTGATCCAAAAAAGATGAGAGCAACAACTAGCTGCGGCAACATACTCTGCCTCGGTAGTGGATTGAGCAACACTCAACTGTTTGAGGGAAGACCAAGACACCAAAGAGGATCCCAAAAACTGGCAAGTCCCAGAAGTGGACTTCCTATCCAACCGACACTCGGCAAAATCCGCGTCTGAAAACCCCTGAAGCGCCAAAGAAGAAGACGCGAAGTACCAAAGGCCGAAGTCAGGAGGGTGATGCAAGTACCTGAATATGCGCTTGACCGCTTGCTGATGCGAAGTCCTTGAAGACGCTTGAAAACGAGCGCACAGACATACCGAGAACTGGATATTCGGCCTCGTCGCTATCAAGTAGAGGAGTGACCCGATCATGCTTCGGTACTCCTTCTGGTCCACGTGTTCACCTCCCTCATCCGCATCAAGTGCTGTAGTTGTACTCATAGGCGTCGCCATGGCCTTGGAGTCCTCCATCTTGAACTTCCTCACAATGTCCTTGGTGTACTTAGCTTGGTGCACAAATGTTCCTTCCTTTGATTGCTTGATTTGTAGCCCGAGGAAGAACTGAAACTCACCCATCATGCTCATCTTAAATTCCCTGCTCATATCATCTGCAAACCTTGCAACAAGAGAGTTAGACGAGCCACCAAAGACAATATCATCCACGCACACCTGCATAATCAGGATATCTCTGCCCTACCTGAGAAGAAACAAGGTCTGATCGACCTTCCCCATCTCGAACCCTCTCTCAAACAGGAACCCCCTCAACTGACCATACCACGCTCTAGGTGCCTGCTTCAACCCATACAATGCCTTCCTCAGTTTGTACACTCGCTGAGGGTACCTCTCACTCTCAAACCCTGGTGGCTGCCTCACATACACTTCTTCCAACACACCATTCAAGAAAGCACTCTTTACATCCATTTGGGTTAACTTGAACCCTATAGACACAGAAAAAGCTAGAAGGATCTTGATCGCCTCCAAACGAGCTACGGAAGCAAAGGTCTCCTCGTAGTTGATCTCCTCTTTATGATTGAACCCCTGAGCAACAAGCCTTGACTTGTTTCTCACAACTTAACCTTTCTCTCCCTCTTTGTTCTTCCACACCCATTTTGTCCCAATCGGCTTACACCCTGAGGGAGGGTCAACCAATTCCCAAACTTGGTTCCTCTCAAAGTTCTCCAACTCCTCATGCATCGAATTAACCCAATTATGATCAGATAGTGCGTGTCTAATGTCTTTGGGCTCAAAGGTGGCAACAAAAGCAGCATGAGCGAAATGAGAATTGTTCCGAACCCTTGACCATGTAGTACGTTCATTTAAGTCGCCGATGATCCTTGAAGCTGGGTGATCCACTTGTACTCACTGGGGAGGTTCTCGCCTTGATGCTATGTTGACGGTGAATTTCCGTCAACCTAGAGTACTTGTTATGCATTGGTTTCGATTATGATTTGCAACTAACCCACCACTAGGCACACTAATGATATAACAAGTTCACTCTTGCATGTTGATTTTGGAGTTTATTGTTTATGCAGAAAATTTACACTAAACAGGAGACTTTCGGGATAAGTTCACCAAGCACTTTGGAAGAAGATCATGAAGCCCGACAAGAGTCAAGACACGCGATGAACATGACTCTAAATGACCCGAGGACCGAAGCTTCAACGTGCAAGTCTTCATGGAATAAATCAGAAAACAACGAAGCTTGGATAGCAAGGATTCAAGCCTTAACCGTGAAGGAAACGACGTCTAAGGCCCACATGCAAGTGCACACAAATAAGGAATCACGCGAGAAGCAACCGGGGAGGAAACCGGGGCTGAACCAGGCCGAAATGGGCCTGGGCTGGCCGGCCTGGGCCGACCGGCCTAGCCCACTCTGGGCCCGGTTCGGCGCCCCCTTTGCCCTAGGTGTTCGTCTATTTATTGCCTCTTCCTCCGCCCGCTGCCACATCGAAAAAATCATTCTACTGACACCATTCACCAGAAAACCGCCAGCACAAGATGAGGGAGAAAGTTGGATGAGCTCGTCGCAAGGATCAATGCCTGCGGAGGGAAGGAAGCAAGAGGAGGACTCCAAGCCGCTGGCCTAGGGGTGTTCCCAAGCTTCATCGCCGCCATCTTCATCGACGACATTCTCCGGAGTCTTCATCACCCCTATGTGCTTCAATCCTTGTAAGATGATGGGGCAATGTCTCCGTTCATCCCTAGGGTTAGATGGATACATGTTATGTGATTGCTACATGAACACTATGCCTTTCGATTCTTAATGGTCTATGTCTATGCGAGTGCTTTATTCACATATGTATGTACAACTTGTGTTATTAGTAGGGTTTGTGCTAATCGTGGTGATTAGCTTAACCCTATCCATACTTAGGTATAGATGCGGTTATACGTGAAAGTGTTTGATTACCTTGCGTAGTGATAGTACGGTGGAGGGAAAAGACTTAGCGGCCGCATAACCGCCATGAAGCTAGTGTAGGCAACATCCTTTTCATATAGTAGATGCATGTTCATGTGGTCCTAAACCCTAGGGAGGGAACACTTATCTATCTTAATCTCTCTCTTGTGTCCACACTTTTCCATCTAGCTTCACCTTAGACTTCTTAGATTAACATAGGTTAGATTGTCTTTACCTTTAGATTAATACCCCTTTCAAAGGTTTCCCATCAACTAGATTAGTACTTGGTTAAGCGCTAGCAATCCCCTTGCTCCTTGGATTGACAAGAACCTTGGGGTCACCCCGTGGTGAAAAAGGTGTAGGTCCGTACGCTTGCGGATCGAAGGTTATTACGTGTTTCAACTGTCAACAAGCCCCTTTTTTTAGCGCTGTTGCCAGGGAGCAAGCCAGTTTGCTACGTTTAATCTTGTATTAGTTTTGTTGATTACTAACATCTAACCCTCGTTTTCTAGAAAAAACCCTTTTGTGTTTTTCTTTTCTTTTTATTTTTAGTGCCTAGCTGGTTCACCTCACCTTTGAAGGATGAAGAGATGTCACTAAGGGAGCTAGCATTGCTGTCAATGGAATACATTGAGATGCAAAAATCAGATTTGGCGCTTGCTACAACCCACTATGAAGTGAAGCCTAGAATCATCAACTTAGTGTCGACAAACCCCTTTAGAGGATTGGAGGATCACAACCCACATAGACACATTAAGGAATTCACGATGATATGCAACACGGTGTGACAAGGAGTTCTGGCCGCTTGGTTCAAGTGGAATCTTTTTCCGTTCTCTCTCAAAGATGAAGGGTGAAGATGGTACACACTTGCGTCCATTGAAGCAAAAGGAAATTGGGATGAGCTAGTGAAGAAGTTTCTTTTGAAGTTCTTTCCCATAAGCAAGGCCCAAGACTTAAGGAGGCAAGTGCTCACTTTCAAGCAAGGAGAGGATGAAGGAATTGATGAAGCATGGGACTGTTTTAATGAACTACTTGAGCGAGGCCCGAACTTGGGATTTTCTGGTGACTTGATGTTGCATACCTTTTATTTTTCATTAACCCCTAACTCGTCTCGTTTTGTAAGTGTGACAACCCCATCCGAGATAATTCCGTACTATCGCCTAAACCACTCCTTTTGGTCATTAAGCGATAATAGAGAATCATCCCATCGAGTGTTGCTGGGTTAACGCCCGGTAAATCACTTGTCAACACAGAGAGGATCGAACGTATGCATTAAAACTCCCACGAAGGAGAGTCCAGAGTGCCTTACAAATTAACATCAATCCCCCTTAGGGTCCATTATTACAAACATAGTTCCTTGACATGAAAATAAATAGTTCAGAGTTTATTGAAAACAGTGGAAGATAACTAAACGATACGATCACATCATAGGAGGCCTGTCCATGATGCAATCACTCCTCGTCATGCACCCATTCCAGCTCCCAGCCGGGTGGAAGTTCTCCGGGCCACACATCACATGCATTACCTGGAAACAACATTTATGAAGCAAGGCTGAGTATACTAATACTCAACAAGACTTACCCGTCTAAAGGAAAGACTTTACCTCTAATCATGCAAGGCTTTTGGCGAGTGGGTTTATTTGCCAAAAGCTACTAAGTAGTGAATCCTTACTTTCAATACTTTAGCTCATGTTCTAGTAGAAGTGATTATTACTAGATAAGCAACTATTGCAGTCATAGTTGTGCAAACAATTAATCAAATAATAATCTTCACAAAGTTCCATCATAAAGGGATATAATGGACAGTCGGGTAAGTAGTCTCAGATAACGGTGAGAGGCCGACAATCGATTGATTCATAACCTTGCAAGGTGGACCTAAATACATGGGAGGTGCCCTCACTAAGAGTTCACCAACCAGACGGTTCCCGTCATACTTCGGTTTGGGGATAATAGCTCACAGTCTTAAGCACAAGGTTTATCTGGGCTATGCCACTACGGTCACCCAGCCTCACGCATGCACTCGGGTGGTGAGCCCGGGGCCGCAACCCTAAGAGTAGTGATAGTAAAACCCCGAACCGCCTCATTTAGGTACTAGGGACGGCGGTGAGGATAGGGACGAAGCTCGATAATGTGTTGCCCTGGTAGCTCCATGTGTCCTAGGGAAGGTGCTAGATGGGTCGCTGGGCTTGGAGAACCGGCGGAGGAGCGAGCGTGGCTATGGTGATCTGGCGGCGGCCGCGGGAGCGCGGACTCAGGCAAGCAAGCGGTTTGGTTAGGCCAACATGTGGGTGTGCAAGCTCGGTGTGTGCAAGGAGAGGCTCTAGACGTGCTCAGGCGGCCATGGAAGTGGACGGGGTGATGAGCTCACCGAGGCGGCATCAATGGTGGACGGCGGAGCTCGGAGGCGGTGTGAGTGCGCGCGAGGCAGGGGGACGGGGCTGGTTTATATATGGGGAGGTCGGTAGGGAGCTAGTGGGCCATTCCTGTCGATCAGCGCACGCGAGGTGTGGGCGGCAACGCCTGGCGACGTGCAAGCACCGCGACGGCCAATGGCGCGCGGCGGCCGCACGCCGGAGGGTGCGGTCTCGCCACTTGGCGCCCCCCGGCGGTCGTGGACGTCACACAAAGGAACACGTCAGCGTGGCGCAGCGACCAGCGGGTACTCCGGTCCCTCGGCGTGCGCGCCTGTCGCGGGTACGGCGTGTACGATGGTGGCCGACGTGGCCGCGCGCGCGACGTCGTGACAGAGCGCACCCGGCGCTCCAAGGCGTTTTCTATTTGCTGAACTGATTTTCAAGCACGATTTTCTCTGAATTGTGAAACTAAACCGTGCCTTCCACTGAATAGCAAAGATGTAGATCAAGAATCCCTCTTCCATATTTGCAAAGGTTGGTAGGTGTTTTACTTAACGGGTTGGGCAAGATCTGCATGCCAACCTGGTGGACCTAAACACATGGGAGGTGCCCTAACTAAGAGTTCACCAACCAGGCGGTTCCCGTCATTCTTCGGTATGGGGATAATAGCTCACAGTCTTAAGTACAAGGTTTATCTGGGCTACGCCACTAAGGTCACCCAGCCTCACGCATGCACTCGGGTGGTGAGCCCGGGGCCGCAACCCTAAGAGTAGTGATAGTAAAACCCCGTACCGCCTCATTTAAGTACTAGGCTTACCGTGCCCATTTCCGACAAGTGTTTAGTACTTTCAAACACTTAACCAACGAAGCCATTGGACCAGAGCCCAAATCCCATGCTCTTACCACATGAGCAATCCATTTAACCAATAAGGTGATTCCAAAAAAGAGATCCTATTCTCGCGAGTGACGACCATCACTCGACTTGTACCGGATCCTTAGAGCATAGCCACTAGCAACCTAACATGCTAGTAAAAGATCAGAGGTACTTATGGATCATGCAAATAGGATTCCATTCAACTCCTGAACGTAAATGCACATAAGATAACAAAGATAAATTCAAACGTTTAAATGAAACACATAGGTTAATGAATAAACCGGGACTTGCCTTCGTCAGCACAAGCAGACACACAAACTTCCAGACTTTGGCCTAGGTCTTGCTCTACGGTCACGTAGTGCACATCTCCTCCTGCTCCCTCGTCCTCGTCAGCCGGCACAAGCGTATAGCTACCGTCGGGGACTTCTACACAAGGAATGCAATGCAGTGATTAGGAGGGTGGTTAATTTAGTTTACTTAACAAACAGTACCAAACAGCCACAAGGGACATAAGGTTGGCCATATTCCCCTTAACAAAGTATTTAAACATTTTCTTTTTTACAAGTTAATCAAAAGCTTATTTAACCTTCCTTTTAAGGTGATTGTGTGCACATCTATTAATGAATATTTAATTTAAACACAAACATCAAGGAAACATCACTGTTATGCTACCAACTTCTTTCCTAAATCATTTGTGTGATTTATGCACCAAAGGGTTTGTTTTTCCTATTTTTCTTTTACTAGATTAATCTAGTTTGCAACCTTTTAATCAACTAACACCTCTCAAACTTGCCCAACAGTGCCCACTGGCCCTAATGACTAGGAACACCCCCTTGGACAGCAAGCAACTAGTTTTTGCACCACTGAATTTAAATGCACAAAATAAAGGCATTTCTAGCTAGCATTTAATAGATAAATGCATATAAAAAAGATAAATATAACAGAGCTGATTCCAAAATTTCTCCTACACATGCCCTAGCCTAAAACAAACCTAAGTAACCAACAAATACACCTAGAGCTATTATAGATCTTGATCTATGCATTTATGAATAAAAGCAAGCCTAAATTAGGAAATGAGATTTATAACAGAGATAAAATCATGACAAATTCACCAGGGGTGTATTTTGGCATAACATGACAATAGCCAGAAGGTGGGCCCAAACATAATTACATTTTTAAGCTACAAATATCATCTAGGCAGATTTATCAATATCACAAGATAATTTATATAAAAAGATTTCTACAGTAAATTTGTGCAATTTTTGGCTTAGAACCTAGACATGCTAGTTCTCACAACATATCCAAAATCCATCTCAAGATCATGTGTGGATTTTGCAGAATCACAGATCTAGGTATTTTAATTTTCAATTTTTCAAGTAAAAATTATAGCTCAAAAGTATATACATATTTGGAGAAAGTTGTAGTTCTTGTTACATAGAGCACCACAAAATTGAGTTTGCCATTTTTGGATTTTTCTACGATTTTATATTGATTTTACAACTTTCAGCTGACACAGAAAGAAGGGGGTAGAATCTTTATGCACGCAGACCCCTGGAACTTTTAAACCTTCACAACTCTACCCTTCTCCTTTACGGCCAGACCCCCGAGTCCCAAAACACCCCACATCCAGGACCTCGGCGGCGGAGGGGAGGCCGCCGCCGGTGATGTGTGTCCGGTGCAGGCAAACAAATGGCATGGGGTTGCGATTGGCCTTACCCTCGATCGATTGGTGGTGGAGGTTCGGCCGGGGAGGTCACCGGCGTGCGGCGGAGGCGGAGCAGAGGCGGCGCGGCCGCGGAAGCTCGGACGGTGGTGAGGATAGGGATGGAGCTCGATAATGTGTTGCCCTGTTAGCTCCTAGGTATCCTAGGGAAGGTGCTAGATGGGTCGCTGGGCTTGGAGAACCGGCGGAGGAGCGAGCGTGGGTATGGTGATCCTGCGGCTGCCGCGGGAGAGCGAACTTCGGCGAGCAAGCGGTTCGGTTAGGCCAACACGTGGGTGTGCAAGCTCGGTGTGTGCGAGGAGAGGGTCTAGAAGTGCTCAGGCGGCCATGGAAGTGGACGGGGCGATGAGCTCACCGAGGCGGCATCAATGGCGGACGGCGGAGCTCGGAGGCGGTGTGCGTGCGCACGAGGCAGGGGGACGGGGCTGGTTTATATATGCGTGGGAGGTCGGTTGGGAGCTAGTGGGCCATTCCCGTCGATCAGCGCACGCGCGGTGTGGGCGGCAACGCCCGGCGATGTGCAAGCACCCCGACGGCCAATGGCGCGCGGCAGGCGGCACACCGACGAGTGCGGTCTCGCCACTTGGCGCCCCGGCGGTCGTGGACGTCACGCACAGGAGCACGCTGGCGTGGCACAACGACCAGCGGGTACTCCAGTCCCTCGGCGTGCGCGCCCGTCGCGGGTACGATGTGTACGACAATGGCTGACGTGGCCGCGCGCGCGACGTCGTGGTAGAGCGCGCTCGGCGCTCCAAGGCGTTTTCTATTTGCTGAACTGATTTTCAAGCACGATTTTCTCTTAATTTTGAAACTAAACCGTGCCTTCCACTGGATAGCAAAGATGTAGATCAGGTATCCCTCTTCCATATTTGCAAAGGTTGGTAGGTGTTTTACTCAACGGGTTGGGCAAGATCTGCATGACAACCTAGCGTTTTTCTCAGCGCCGGTGAACAGGAACCAAGTGCATTCAAATGAAATTTTTCCCAATTTCTGTTTCGAATTTCAAATGCCAATCAACAGCAAAGTTGTTGGTCTCAAGAAAATACACAACTTTGGTAATAGGAGATTTTGAAGTGTTTAAGGAAATTTTTGTGGAACGTGGCAAAGTTCTCACTGGCTCTAGGGTTCAAAGGGTGTATTAGGGTTTAAAGGTTGGATTTGGCACCCTTGTGTGTAGCCCAATTGTTAAGATGTGTAATTAGGGTTTGGTACACTCAATTATGGTTAAGAAAAGATTAACCCCCCTCATTAACACTAGTCTAAAAACACAGGGTGTTACAGCCTAGCCCCTTAACAGGAATCTCGTCCCGAGATTCGAAATCAAGAGTAAGTGAGGAGAGTTCACTTACGAGTTTGACTTGGAAGAAAGTCGGGGTACTTGGTGTTTAGAAATTGCTCGGTTTCCCATGTTGCTTCTTCTTCAGTGTGGTGACTCCATTGTATCTTGTACATCTTCACCCTTTGTCTCCTAGTTTGTCTCTCTTTTTGATCCAATACTCTCATGGGATACTCTGCTAGGGATAGATCCGGTTCTATTTCTGCATTGGTCTCATCAATTATTTGTGCTTCTAGAATTTGCTCACACTTCTTTAGTTGTGAGACGTGAAACACGTCATGCACTGCAGATAGTTGGTTCGGAAGTCGAATACGGTAGGTAACCGTACCAAACTTTTCGGTGACTTCATAAGGGCCAATATAGCGTGGAGCTAATTTCCCTTTTACTCCAAAGCGTTGCACACCTTTAGTTGGGGATACCTTTAGCTATACATAATTACCAACTTCAAACTCTTGGGGAGCTTTAGCTTTGTCATGATAACCCTTTTGTCTCATCTGAGCTCCTCTCAAATTTTCTCTAATCACACTCACTTTTTCTTCGGCTTCTTGTACTAGTTTGGGGTTAAATAAGGTTCGCTCTCCCGCTTGTGACCAATTTAATGGGGTACGACACCTTCTTCCATACAAGGCTTCAAACAGATCCATCTTCAAGCTAGCTTGATAACTATTGTTATAAGCAAACTCTTCTAGGGATAGGCATTTGTCCCAAGATTTGTCAAAATGAATGACGCAAGCTCTCAACATATCTTCTACTATTTGGTTTACTCTTTCTGCCTGACCATCAGTTTGAGGGTGATAGCTGGAGCTATGGATTAGCTTGGTTCCCAAAGATTCATGTACTTGTGCCCAAAAGCAAGCAACAAACTGAGTACCTCGATCTGATAGGATAGTCTTTGGAACCCCGTGCAATCGCACTATGTGATCAACATAGATTTCCGCATAGTGCTCGGCTGAATAGGTAGTGTGGACTGGAATGAAATGGACTATTTTAGTCAGTCGATCCACTATTACCCAAATGGAATCATGCTTCCAGGGTGTGAGAGGCAGCCCGACAATGAAATCCATGCTTATATCATCCCACTTCCAAGTAGGAATGGACAATGGTTGCATTTGACCTGCGGTCTTTAGGTGACTAGCCTTGATCCGTTGACAAGTATCACAACCGGACACATACTCGGCTATTTCACCATTCATATTTTACCACCAAAAGTTTTCCCTAAGGTCTCGGTACATTTTGGTACTTCCTGGATGAATGGTGAATTTAGAGAGATGGGCCTCATCTAAAATCTCCTTCTTTAAGTCCTGATCCTGGGGTATCACTAGTCTTTGTCCGAACCAAACAACTCCCTTGTCATCCCTTCGGAAACAATCATACTTGGGGTCTCTTTCTTCTAACTTCTGTTTGATTTTGTGAACCTCTTCATCGATGAGTTCGGCCATAGAAATTCTCTTATGGAGAGGAGATTCAATCGAGACAGCAAAAAGATTTCCATGCTCGACCAATTCCAAGTTAAGCTTCCTCATTTCTTCGCATAAATCCTCATTATACGGCTCCAACGTCACATAGTTACAATGTTTGCGGCTAAGCGCATATGCAACCACGTTAGCTTTGCCGGGATGATAATGGACTTCCAAATCGTAATCCTTTATCCATTCCAACCACCTTCTTCGTCTCATATTCAGATCGGATTGAGTGAAAATATACTTGAGACTCTTGTGATCCGTGTAGATATTGCAGCGATTACCCATCAAGTAATGCCGCCAAAGTTTTAAGGCATGCACGACTACTGATAGCTCAAGAACATGAGTAGGATAATTCTTCTCATGAGGCCGAAGTGCCCGTGAGTCATAGGCAATGACTCGGTTTTCTTGCATAAGCACGCAACCGAGACCAGTACCCGAAGCATCACAAAACACCTCAAACGATTTGGACATATCTACGGGAGCTGAAGTTAAGTGTTCTCTCATGGTATGGAAGGATTTATCACACTCCTCACTCCACACAAACTTGACACCTTTCTTCAATAGTTCCATCATGGGTTTAGCTATTCTGGAGAAATCCGGAATAAACCGACGGTAGTAGCCAGCTAGGCCCAGAAAACTGCGGATTTGATGTACCGACTTGGGTGGCTTCCAATCCATGACCTCCGGCACTTTGCTAGGATCCACGGAGATACCATCTTTGGAAATAGTGTGACCCAAGAATTTCGCACTATCCAGCCAAAATTCACATTTTGAGAATTTGGGATAGAGTTTGTGATCTCTCAATCGATGCAAGACAATACGAAGATGCTTCATATGCTCGGCTTAGCTCTTGGAATAAATGAGAATATCATCGATGAAGACCACTACGAACTTATCTAATTCATTCATGAAGACTGAGTTCATAAGGTACATAAAGTAGGCAGGTGCGTTCGTGAGACCAAAAGACATCACCAGAAATTCATAAAGGCCGTATCTGGTGGAAAAGGCTGTCTTCGGAACGTCACTTGCTCGAATCTTGATTTGATGATAGCCCGATCGAAGATCGATCTTGGAAAAGACTTTGGCACCAGCCAATTGATCAAAGAGAACATCAATGCGGGGCAACTGATATTTATTCTTGATGGTCACCGCATTGAGTGGACGATAGTCAACACACATCCTCAAACTACCATCTTTCTTCTTCACAAAAAAAGCGGGACCTCCCCACGGAGAAGAGCTTGGGCGGATATACCCTTTATCAAGCAATCTTGCAATTGGTTCTTCAACTCGGCTAGTTCTTTGGGTGGCATTCAGTAAGGCCTTTTAGATATAGGTGCGGTACCAGGCAAGTCATCGGGATGATTCGGTAAGCTCTATGACAAATTCGACGTCCCTGTCTGGTGGCATACCAGGCAAGTCATCGAGAAAGACATCTGGGTACTCACACACTTCTGGGATGTTTTCTAGTTGGATTGTTATGGCAGTATAGGAACACGAATTTATGCCTTCTGCTTTAGGCAAGTACAAGGTGGTGTGACCACTGGTAGGGGAATGGATTTGTACCATTCTCGTGGCAACGTCCAAAACAACCTGATGTTGGGTCAACCAATTCATCCCTAGAATTACATCTAGACCTCCCAATCCCAAATGAATCAGGTTGGTTAAGAAGGTTTTGCTACCAAGCTGCAAAGGTACAGCTTTAGTTAAAGTGTTGGAGGGAATTCTTCCTCCTGCCGTGGCTATTACGAAAGATTCTTTGGTATGACAAGAATGTGACGCCAGCTTGCTCACCTAGACTCTCACTTATGAAACTATGGGTTGCTCCAGAATCAAACAAAATTTTAACGGGGTGATCGCGGATAGAGAATGTACCCGTTAGCACTGTGGCTCCTTCCGGAATGTTGACCATCGTGGTGAAGTTCAGTTTTCCTGCTTAACTTGCACCATGGGTTTCTTGCGATGATTTCCATGACGGGAACCTGAGCCTTCACCTTGTTTGTTTTGCCTGGGCTTGGGGCACTCATTGATGTAATGCCCGGGCTGCCCAGAATTATAGCAGTGACGATCCTTGGTAGCACTATTGTTATTATTGTTGGCTGGGGGTGCACTAGGCTTATATGGCTACTGCTGTGCCTTATGGAACTGGAAATTCCCAGATGGCTTGTTCTGAGATGGGGTCACCCTCCAGTGTCTAGTTGAAGATGACTGGGAAGGACCCTGAGTACCTTTCTTGATGAAGCGGAATTTCTTGCCCGACCCACCAGTAGTAGTGAATCCGGCTTGCCTCTTTCTATCCCTCTAGGCTTTGGACATGGCATCCTCTTGAGAAATGGCCTTGTTTACAAGGTCTTGATAATTGTTAGGCTCATAAAGATTAAGCCTCTCATAGAGATCCCCATGTAGCCCAACACGGAAACGCTCTATCTTCTTGGCATCGTTGTCAACATGATGCCCACCATACTAATACAAGGCATTAAATTTTTTAGCATACTCATACACCGTGTCGGAACCTTGCTTCAGAGCAAGCAACACCTTCATCTTTCTATCCCTGAGACCTTTAAGAATGTGATGTTCCTTGAAGGTCTACTTGAATTCAGCCCACGTGATTTGATGTCCTACGGGAATCATAGTCTTGAAGTTCTCCCACCATATCAATGCTGCACCACGGAGTTGGAGGGCAGCGAAGCTAGCCTTGCGCTCTTCTGAGCAGGGCAAGGTGAACACAGAGAACTTGGCCTCAATGGCCCTGATCCACGCATCGGCAGTCAGTGGCTCCTTGGCCTCTTCAAAAGTTGGGGGCTTCATGGCATAAAAATGCTCATACTTGGTGACTCGGGGCTGGCTGTCGATGTCTTCCCCATGAGGATTGTTCTGCAGCTGCTGCGTTTGCAAGAGCTGCCGCATCATCTCAGTTTGGGTGACCATAAATTGCTCTTGAATGGTCATGTTGGCAGGAGGAGGCGGAGCGTCACTCCAACTTGCACCAAAGCCATTGGGAGAAGTACTAGTTTGTCCCACCATCTGAAATCCATGAGGTTTTCATTAGTTACATATTCACAAGCTTGTTTACAACATCCACAAGAAGAATATGCAAAACGAAAACTCATAGCATCAATTCGGTGAAAACCGGACAGAATAGCTGAGTTACTAGAAAATTCATAACTCTCTGCCCTTAATAGGAAAAGCTCCCGTTTTTGGTCAGCAAGTGCAAAATTTTATGAGCTCCAACATTGGTATTCAATCCGAGGTCCAATTCCAACGTTAACATGCCCGAAAAATTCTAACACCGAGGTTCTGCCTAGCTGTTTTTGCTGGAGGCCGAACTGCACAATTTCCGCTATAATTCTCGGTACGCTTATGCAATGTTGGTGAATTTTGGTGAGCATAATCTCCACAACATAACACACAAGGTTGGTATTCAACACACGACAAAACTTCGATCACAACAACCCTAAAGCATTCATTAAGAAATGACACATAGTGTTCATCCAAGCATTACATGATGCAGAGTCTTTGGATCGACTACACACTTATGTACAACAAAAGGTCATCATCCGTACTCTCTGAACAGCTGAGGACCATGTGTGGTTCGAGGACCGGTGGATGGTCGCTTCCTTGTGTGATGAGTGATTGACAACGTTGTGTAGACTGACTCATGGCTAAGTATTGCAGGTGCAGGTTGCGGCTTGACTGGTGTTGGTGCAGCTGAAGAACAAGCGCGAAAGGTCGTCGCCGGTGAGGCCTCCAGGTGTGGAGAAGACAAGTAGGCTTCGTTCGAGGGACCCGGTGGCTAGCAGGGTCAAGTGCGGGCCGCATGGTGGCATGAACAGCAAGATGAAGTCATGGACGGTTTCTTGGTAGAGCCTCAAAACCAAGGTCGAGCCGGGACTACGAGGGAGACAAGTCATGAGTGGAGATTGGCAGAGGCTACACCGAGTTTGCGGGGTTTCCGGTGGTTCACCAGAAAACCATTGGGTTCATTGGTTGATCCACAAAGCCAAGACCGAAGAACCGAAGACGGTGCTGCAGCAGCTCCAGACCGGTCTGACCGGTGGGGAGCACCGGTCTGACCGGTGTGCGACGACACAGTCCGGAGACTTCGAAGTGGAGGACACACGTCGGGATCGCATGGCTTGCATCGAGGCTACGCAGGGTGCGGTCGCCGGGCATCCGTCCGATGGTGAAGACATGAAGACTTCCAAATCCGCCCTTGAGGGGCTTGTATTCCTAGTTATTAGGAAAGGGCATTTTAGACTTTCGGTTGCCTCCATATAACCCAAGAGGTGAGAGGATGGCAGCCAACTCTTGGAACCCTAGCTCATTTGTTTTCCTATTTTCCCTTCCTATTTTCCTTAGGATTTCCATAGGACTAGCTTGAGAGCTTCATGGTGAGATCTTGTGAGAGGGTTGGATGATCGGGCGGCAAGCTAGACCTTGTATGAACCTTTGTTGCATGTATAGATGATTCGGCGTGGTTCCTCAAGGTTCGGATGTGTTGTTCCCGGTCGTTCTTGGTGGTGATTTTCGGAGCCCTCTCTTGGTGAATTCTTTGGGTTGTTTTCGGGACCTTTCTCTTGGGGATTTGATGGGGGAAATTTGTGGGAACCCTTCGTGGTTCTTCGAGCTTTGTTTTGGTGGTTTGCGCTCTTTGCTTGAGCTTGGTTTTTGTCTCGGATGTGTCGAGCCGTTGCCCTTGCCTAAGGGGTTCGAGACTTGTCTTCTTCAAGTGATCTTGCTCTTTGCCTTTGTTTGGCTTTCGATCGCTTGTTGGAGTTTCTTTTTGTTCGTTTCTTTTCCTTTTCTTTTCTCTCTTGTTACTTTCGTGTGGGTGCTGTCAATGCACTCATCAAGGGGGAGATTGAGGACCATGTGTGGTTCGAGGATCGGTGGATGGTCGCTTCCTTGTGTGATGAGTGATTGACAACGTTGTGTGGACTGACTCATGGCTAAGTATTGCGGTGTGCGAGTTGCGGCTTGACCGGTGTTGGTGCAGCTGAAGAACAAGCGCGAAAGGTCGTCGCCGGTGAGGCCTCCAGGTGTGGAGAAGACAAGTAGGCTTCGTTCGAGGGACCCGGTGGCCGGCGGGGGTCAAGTGCGGGCTGCATGGTGGCATGAACAAGAAGATGAAGTCATGGACGGTTTCTTGGTAGAGCCTCAAAACCAAGGTCGAGCCGGGACTACGTGGGAGCCAAGTCATGAGTGGAGATTGGCGGAGGCTGCACCGAGTTCGCGGGGTTTCCGGTGGTTCACCAGAAAACCACTGGGTTCATTGGTTGATCCACAAAGCCAAGATCGAAGAACCGAAGACGGTGCTTTGCGCAAAGCTCCCGGACCGGCTCGACCGGTGGGTACCGGTCTGACCGGTGGGGAGCACCGGTCTGACCAGTGTGTGACGACGCAGTCCGGAGACTTCGAAGCGGAGGACACGCGTTGGGATCGCATGGCTTGCGTCGAGGCTACGCAGGGTGCGGTCGCCGGGCATCCGTCCGATGGTGAAGACATGAAGACTTCCAAATCCGCCCTGGAGGGGCTTGTATCCCTAGTTATTAGGAAAGGGCATTTTAGACTTTCGGTTGCCTCCATATAACCCAAGAGGTGAGAGGATGGCAGCCAACTCTTGGAACCCTAGATCATTTGTTTTCCTATTTTCCCTTCCTATTTTCCTTAGGATTTCCATAGGACTAGCTTGAGAGCTTCATGGTGAGATCTTGTGAGAGGGTTGGATGATCGGGCGGCAAGCTAGACCTTGTATGAACCTTTGTTGCATGTATAGATGATTCGGCGTGGTTCCTCAAGGTTCGGATGTGTTGTTCCCGGTCGTTCTTGGTGGTGATTTTCGGAGCCCTCTCTTGGTGAATTCTTTGGGTTGTTTTCGGGACCTTTCTCTTGGGGATTTGATGGGGGAAATTTGTGGGAACCCTTCGTGGTTCTTCGAGCTTTGTTTTGGTGGTTTGCGCTCTTTGCTTGAGCTTGGTTTTTGTCTCGGATGTGTCGAGCCGTTGCCCTTGCCTAAGGGGTTCGAGACTTGTCTTCTTCAAGTGATCTTGCTCTTTGCCTTTGTTTGGCTTTCGATCGCTTGTTGGAGTTTCTTTTTGTTCGTTTCTTTTCCTTTTCTTTTCTCTCTTGTTACTTTCGTGTGGGTGCTGTCAATGCACTCATCAAGGGGGAGATTGAGGACCATGTGTGGTTCGAGGATCGGTGGATGGTCGCTTCCTTGTGTGATGAGTGATTGACAACGTTGTGTGGACTGACTCATGGCTAAGTATTGCAGGTGCAGGTTGCGGCTTGACTGGTGTTGGTGCAGCTGAAGAACAAGCGCGAAAGGTCGTCGCCGGTGAGGCCTCCAGGTGTGGAGAAGACAAGTAGGCTTCGTTCGAGGGACCCGGTGGCCGGCGGGGGTCAAGTGCGGGCCGCATGGTGGCATGAACAAGAAGATGAAGTCATGGACGGTTTCTTGGTAGAGCCTCAAAACCAAGGTCGAGCCGGGACTACGTGGGAGCCAAGTCATGAGTGGAGATTGGCGGAGGCTGCACCGAGTTCGCGGGGTTTCCGGTGGTTCACCAGAAAACCACTGGGTTCATTGGTTGATCCACAAAGCCAAGATCGAAGAACCGAAGACGGTGCTGCAGCAGCTCCAGACCGGTCTGACCGGTGGGTACCGGTCTGACCGGTGGGGAGCACCGGTCTGACCAGTGTGTGACGACGCAGTCCGGAGACTTCGAAGCGGAGGACACGCGTTGGGATCGCATGGCTTGCGTCGAGGCTACGCAGGGTGCGGTCGCCGGGCATCCGTCCGATGGTGAAGACATGAAGACTTCCAAATCCGCCCTGGAGGGGCTTGTATCCCTAGTTATTAGGAAAGGGCATTTTAGACTTTCGGTTGCCTCCATATAACCCAAGAGGTGAGAGGATGGCGCCAACTCTTGGAACCCTAGATCATTTGTTTTCCTATTTTCCATTCCTATTTTCCTTAGGATTTCCATAGGACTAGCTTGAGAGCTTCATGGTGAGATCTTGTGAGAGGGTTGGATGATCGGGCGGCAAGCTAGACCTTGTATGAACCTTTGTTGCATGTATAGATGATTCGGCGTGGTTCCTCAAGGTTTGGATGTGTTGTTCCCGGTCGTTCTTGGTGGTGATTTTCGGAGCCCTCTCTTGGTGAATTCTTTGGGTTGTTTTCGGGACCTTTCTCTTGGGGATTTGATGGCGGAAATTTGTGGGAACCCTTCGTGGTTCTTTGGGCTGTGATTCCCCTCCCAAATTCGTGAGTAAAGGGGCTCGATTTTGGGGTTTTTCGAGTTCTAGGGTTTGTGGTGCTCTTGGCGGGATTTCTTCGATTCTTCTTTTTTGGACAAGTTTTGGTGGGATTAAACTTGGCTATGGACTCCTCATGAGGTGTTCCTGATAGCCCCAAAGTCTTGTTCAAGTCCGTGGAGCGATTCGGGAGATCGAGGTTTGGATTTGGAGGAGTTGACCCGCGGGTGCTGTTCATCCCGAGCTGCCTAGGCTACACCGGTCTGACCGGTGCTCTTGACCGGTCTGACCGGTGCAACCCTCGGTGGGTTTTTGCTCGGGTGAACGTCTGGGTGTGTTCGCCGTTGTCTCGTGTTGCTGCTCGTTTCGAGTTTGGGTCGGTTTGGTGGTCGGTTGGCTTTGTTTGGTGCTTTGGGGGCTTTCGGCCGTGACCGGTCCAACCGGTGTGTCTCACCTGGCTCGATCGGTCCGGAGCCACTTAGTGAAAGTTGCTCAGTTTCACCGGCGGGGACCGGTCGGCCGGTGGTGCTCACCGGTCTGACCGGTGTGGGTCTGTAGACTCGAGGTTTGGTGTTCCGCTGCGTTCTCGGGTCGGAAGGTTGTGTGTTGGTTCCTAGGTCCAGTGGCACTCCAGTGGCTACGTGGGCTTGACCAACTTGGGTAGTGAGTCGGAGACGTGTGTTGGAAGCCGTGTTCATCTTGTTGGAGTTTCCATCTCCTTCGAGAAGAATTTTTATCGGCTCCCATTCACTCCCCCCTCTCTGGTTCGCAGTATCGGTCCTTCAACAGCCTCTAGCCTTACACAAAAGCTAGCTGAGGAGGCTAAACTAAGAGTACATGATTGTCCTCCAAAAGACAACTGCTAAACCACTAGTAACCCGCAACGGAGCCAACACTAGTATCCGGAGAATCGGGTGGTGGACCACCCACACTGTCCTCGCTCAAGCCGGAAACTCCCTGTAGCTCGTCTGGATCAGCAGGTGCAGCTGGTGGTGCAATCGGCGGCTGCTGCCCCTGGTGGGCCATCGCCTGCCACACCTCCACCTCTATCTCCATCTCAGCTACCTGGTTCTGCATCTCAACCACGTTCCGCACCAAGACAAAACACTGGGCCTCAGTGTGAGCTAGCTGCACTTGAGTCATCTCGAGAGTGTGGTCTCGGGCGAACAGCTGCTCTGTGAACTCGACACACTCCTGGTGCCACTGGATACGCTCGTCCTGAAGCGCAACAATCTCTTGCTGGAGGTGAGCAACGTTCTGTCGCTCAAACTGAAGGTCGAGGGTAAGGATATCCCTCATCGCTGTGGAGTCCATCAACACAAGTGAGAGCATACCCTGAGTGGAATGACGAAACACCTGCATGTTGTACACCTCCTCCAACAACCTCAGAAGCTCGAGCACAACAACCTCTGGAGGGTCCGTCGTGAGCAACACGTCGGTGAGCGAGATACGCTCACGCCAAGCCGGGTCGAGTGGGTCCATGGCCGGAAACAACCCCAGCGCAGTGAGCATCACCTCGTTTGGGTGCTACTCACAGAAGGTGTGAAGGATCTGCATGGCCGCGGACTCAACCGACTCGACACCGCGGTGAGCAAAGAATATCATGCTCAAGTCCGCCCACTCCGGGTGCTCGGGGTGGGGGAGCACGGTAGCGGTCGTGGGGCATAGGGAACACCCTGGTCCCAAAAAGAGACCACCTCGTACAGCGGCGGCGTAGTGTCGCCCACCTCACTGAGGGTCTCCCACAAAATGCGGGGAAAACCCTCCCAGTGAAGAGCATCGGTATGAATGGTACCGTCCGCGTTGATCTCGTAGATCGGTGGCTGCGCCATCTGTACAATAATTAGGGACTACACGTTAGACATCAATCGACATCAAAACGAGCAAAAGGGTAAAATCTGGTAGGTATGAACAAAAATTCATAACATAAAAACCAGGGCCCCAAAAATCCCCAACTTTCTACAACAACACAGTAGCCTAATTACACACACTTTTGGTATTCAAAGGTAGATCTAGATTGGATTGGAACATGCCCCAAAAATTGCATTTGCAGAGGGCTGCTGCTCTGGAAAACAGCATAACAGGGACTCACTAAACTGAGCATAACTCTCTGTAGGAAATTACTAAACTCCTGAGAAATTCACAGTAGATGCTCAATTTGAGAAGAAACAACTTTCCTAAAGGATGTCTAGTCAGATTCCTCACAGATTTGTCTACAAAAATTGAGAAATGACAGAAACAGAATCTGCCAGAAATTTCCTAAACTCAAAAGAGAGGAAAACCTTATCTAAGATCAAGCAATTTTCGTAGAAAAATCATTCAAGCAAACATGGACCAATCTTAGGTTCAATAAGATTTTAATTATGCATGCACATGTCTTAAACGACCTCACAAACATGGATCCAAAAGACGTAGTCAGTGCCGGTGGCAATAGTCGGCTCTCCTTATAATAAATAGTCGGAGCTACCCGATTCGTACTTAACAACTTACGAACGTTGTTAGTGTACCTGCAGAAAATGAACCTTCCATGCCAGCACGTCACGGAAGCGTCCACATACATTACCGTTCACTATAGGAACGGTATCCATGAGTCAAGCTGCTGTCCAACCTCGTACACCCTCCGTTTGAATGGAGTGTATAATTGCCTCGCATGATCGACATGCGGAATGCACACGCATGATAAACGTGGTGACATCACAACTCATAACTAGACGCGAAGATGGGATCCGTGGAAGGGATCACTCCATCAACCCTCGCAATTCCCGTGATGCGGAACAGCACACGTATGAAACACGTGGCTCATCTAGTTTGGTTGTGCAATAAAGTAAGTTTGACATAAAATAAAGTGTTGGAAGTTAGCAAAATAAACCATAGATTCTTAAGCCACCTTAAAGAACCCAAAATTCCCTCTAGGGCCTCTCTAGATCATTCCTTAATGATCCAATGGATTTTTAAAATCCAATCAATCTAGGCAAGTTTTATTGTAAATTATGTGATTAGCATTAATCTAATCACTCCGGTGCATACGGATGCTCTGATACCAACTGTGACAACCCCATCCGAGATAATTCCGTACTATCACCTAAACCACTCCTTTTGGTCATTAAGCGATAATAAAGAATCATCCCGTTGAGTGTTGCCGGATTAACGCCCGGTAAATCACTTGTTAACACGGAGAGGATCGAACGTATGCATTAAAACTCCCACGAAGGAGAGTCCAGAGTGCCTTACAAATTAACATCAATCCCCCTTAGGGTCCATTATTACAAACATAGTTCCTTGACATGAAAATAAATAGTTCAGAGTTTATTGAAAACAGCGGAAGATAACTAAACGATACGGTCACATCATAGGAGGCTTGTCCATGATGCAATCACTCCTTGTCATGCACCGGGTGGAAGTTCTCCGGGCCACACTTCACATGCATTACCTGGAAACAACATTTATGAAGCAAGGCTGAGTATACTAATACTCATCAACACTTACCCGTCTAAAGGAAAGACTTTACCTCTAATCATGCAAGGCTTTTGGCGAGTGGGTTTATTTGCCAAAAGCTACTAAGTAGTGAATCCTTACTTTCAATATTTTAGCTCATGTTCTAGTAGAAGTGATTATTACTATATAAGCAACTTGCAGTCATAGTTGTGCAAACAATTAATCAAATAATAATCTTCACAAAGTTCCATCATAAAGGGGTATCATGGCCAGTCGGGTAAGTAGTCTCAGATAACGGTGAGAGGCCGACAATCGATTGATTTATAACCTTGCAAGGTGGACCTAAACACATGGGAGGTGCCCTCACTAAGATTTCACCAACCAGATGGTTCCCGTCATACTTCGGTTTGGGGATAATAGCTCACAGTCTTAAGCACAAGGTTTATTTGGGCTACGCCACTACGGTCACCCAGCCTCACGCATGCACTCGGGTGGTGAGCCCGGGGCCGCAACCCTAAGAGTAGTGATAGTAAAACCCCGTACCGCCTCATTTAGGTACTAGGGACGGCGGTGAGGATAGGGATGGAGCTCGATAATGTGTTGCCCTGGTAGCTCCTAGGTGTCCAAGGGAAGGTGCTAGATGGGTCGCTGGGCTTGGAGAACCGGCGGAGGAGCGAGCGTGGCTATGGTGATCCGGCGGCGGCCGCGGGAGCGCGGACTCCGGCGAGCAAGCGGTTCGGTTAGGCCAACACGTGGGTGTGCAAGCTCGATGTGTGCGAGGAGAGGCTCTAGACGTGCTCAGGCAGCCATGGAAGTGGACGGGGCGATGAGCTCACCGAGGCGGCATCAATGGTGGACGGTGGAGCTCAGAGGCGGTGTGCGTGCGCGCGAGGCAGGGGGACGGGGCTGGTTTATATATGGGGAGGTCGGTTGGGAGCTAGTGGGCCATTCCCGTCGATCAGCGCACGCGCGGTGTGGGCGGCAACGCCTGGCGACGTGCAAGCACCCCGACGGCCAATGGCGCGCGGCGGGCTACGCGCCGGCGAGTGCGGTCTCGCCACTTGGCGCCCCTAGCGGTCGTGGACGTCACGCACGGGAGCACGTCGACGCGGCGCGGCGACCGGCGGGTGCTCCGGTCCCTCGGCGTGCGTGCCCGTCGCGGGTACGGCGTGTACGGTGGTGGCCAATGTGGCCGCGCGCGCGACGTCGCGACAGAGCGCACCCGGCGCTCCAAGGCGTTTTCTATTTGCTGAACTAATTTTCAAGCACGATTTTCTCTGAATTGTGAAACTAAACCATGCCTTCCACTAAATAGCAAAGATGTAGATCAAGTATCCCTCTTCCATATTTGCAAAGGTTGGTAGGTGTTTTACTCAACGGGTTGGGCAAGATCTGCATGCCAACCTGGTGTTTTTCTCGGCGCCGGTGAACAGGAACCGAGTGCATTCAAATGAAATTTTCCCAATTTTTGTTTCGAATTTCAAATGCCAATCAACATCAAAGTTGTTTATCTCGAGAAAATACACAACTTTGGTAATTGGAAATTTGGAAGTGTGTTGGTGGGGTATCCGAAATTCCGGACAGGATCCCTGGACACAAGAGAAGAATGTACTCAAACGTTCAAGTCAAAGTCGCAAATGACGTAAGAGGAGACAAAGGATCTCCTAGTAACTTCTTGTATATTTACAAGCCTGCCACTAGTTCACACGCTAAACCCGGACTTTTTGAGAGGACAACTTTGACTTTGCTTCTTGCTAGTTCGTGAATCTCCCCGTTCAGGAAATCTTCACGTGCCGTGACTCCCGTACTTGTCCTCCATCATATTGCCGAATTTCACAGATTCCCGAAGTTCGTGGCTCCGCAGGTTCATGGCTTTGTGTCTTTACGAATTCGCGACTTCGAGGCTTTGCAAGTTCAAGATTTCAAGCCATCGCGTGTTCGCGACTCCGAGGCTTCGAGAGTTCGGGATTCCAGACCACCGCACTTTCGCGACTCCGAGACTTTGTGAGTTCCAGATTCCAGATCTTCGCGAGTTCTTTGCTCCTGAAAACTTGCATCACAAACTTCATTAACCTCGACGTTTCGAGGGTGATAGGTTTTCCTGAATTCCCATCACTAGCCCCTCGGGGAAGCAGTTTGACTCCGACGATCCGATTTGACGAACATTTCAGAATTTCAGTCAAAAACGTCACCCTCGGAACGTCGGAGGGGACACGCGTCATCCGGAAACCTCGCAACGGTCGAATCGAGGTGCGTTCACAGAACTACCCCCCTTGCCCCTATAAATAGACGGCTTTCGCTGTCAAAATTTTTTCACCGTTCTCTTGCTTTGTTGCGAACTGTAGCTCTCTCCTTCGCGGAAATTCGTCTTGCATTCTAGCGTTTGTGGCTTCAAATTTTCTCCGAACTTTTCTAAGGTATTATTCTCTTTGTCTCTTAACTCTTGTTTCTTCTTTCCATTTTATTAGTATTCTTTATTTTGCGAATTTTGTTCACGAATGTCGTCTTTATTTTCTCTTATTTGTACTACTGTCGAATAGGTGGCTCGAGTCAAAAGTACTGCAAGACCCATGACGACCGAAGAACTTGCTACAGCTGGCCTTCCTGCCGAACCAGTTGCTCAGAATCCTGAGAATGTTGAACCTCCTGAAGAGGAGGGATCGCCTGCTGCCAGCGAATCCAGGAGTCACGAAGACGGTGAGGTCAGGACAGATGATGAAGACGTCGGGGATGTGGATGCCGACGTCAGAGATTTGGTCAGAACAAGGCCGACGGGACCTCTCCCTCCGTCTCTTGTTTTCGAGAATCCGAGGTTACCACGAACATGATCAAAGAATATGAAGCAGCTAGATTCTTCCCTTCAGGCACTGGGTCGGCTCCACTAGATGAGCAAACTCCTACTCCCGAAGATGGAGAGGTAGTTGTGTTTCGCGACTTCTTCACCTGTGGGCTGAGATTCCCTTGCGATCCGGTTCTCCCCGCAATTTTGGACGCTTTTTCGGTGAAGATTCATCAGCTCTCGCCGACGTCCTTCCTGGAGATGTCTAAGTTTATTTGGATCATGAAGACCTTCAGGTGTAACCTCAGCGCCGATTCTTTCGCAAGGTTTTTTGAGTTAGTCATTGTGCCTGACGTTATCAAAGTCGACGACGGGCAGTTTTACGAAGCTCACTATGCGTGTTGTACTTTCAACACCCGACGACAAAACACCCGAAGAGGGATCACGCGAATTCAGATCGCGCCCTGCTGCAAGACCAACTTTACTGACGACTGGAGCTCGTACCGGTTCTATGTCAAGGTTGACATGTCTAAGATTTCTGGATACGAAGGGCCGGCGCATCCTCTGTCCTCTCCTATCGAAGCCCTGACTGCTGTGAACACTCCTGAATTTAACCATCGGGCAGTGGGGATCAGAAGCTGCGAAAATGCTTTTCACCTCGCTAGCACTATCTTTGGAGGCCGCGACACTGTCGAAGAGTTCGTTGCTGCCCGGATTTGGCCGATCTCTTATGGCTGGGCCCCAAACGAGATCGTGCACTTCAATGTTAATTGGGCATCACAAGAAGTCCCTTTCTTGAAGTTCGTCATTAAACTGAGGGAGGGCCAAAGTGCCAATGCTTTCATGCTCGATGTCAAGAAAAGAGTAACTCTTATGATAGGTGAATATACTATGAACGAGTACAAGGTGTACAAAGCTTTGGTGAAGCATAAAAGGAAGATAAATCGTGTGTTCTCCGAAGTTTGCAGGGATAAAGCTTTTTCCTCGCGACGTCCAGGCCGCAAGCTTAAGATTTCTGCAGTTGCTGTTGCCAGCTGCTCGGTCGCTCCTCCAAAAGCCCCGAGGAGATGATCTTCCAAAAACGTCCCCGCGACTGCCGACGAGACTACATCTTCTGGCGTTCAACCCGCGAAGACAAGGTCTCTTGAGTCGTCGAAGCGCAGACACAAAACTTCCGAACAAGTTTTAGACGCCGAACTTCAGGCAGCCTCTAGCCTTGCTCAGATGAGCCGAAAGAAAGCCAAGAAAGCTGTTAAGAAGGTTGTCTGTATTGAAGGTCGGTAGGTTCCTTCCGCTTTCGACGACGACCTCTTCACGGAGCCCGGCCAGAAAGGTTCTTTTTTTTGGCCCTTGTTGAGATTCAATTTTCGTGAACACTGCCCGTCGGGTTCTGAAAATGAGTTCGTGGATATTAACTCCTTTTCAGATGCTGCTCCCGAAGTTCAGAAGGAAATTATGCCCGACGCTACCGCTGAGCCCCCTACTGCTGTTCCCTGGTCTGCTCATCCTCAAGGAGAGGCAACTCCCGAATTCACTAAAGAGCTTGAGCTTACTGTTCATAGGGGTGAAAATCCCGTCTCGGATTCTCCTTTGGTTGAAGTTCGCGAAGTTCTTCCTGAAGGTCGTGATTCTTCTCCTTCGGTAGCTGCCTTCAACAAGAGCTTCAGTACGTTGTATCGTGGTGAATTTCTAAGTGTTGGCTGCGAGGTGTCTAGAAACAAAGGTGGCGCACCCAAGATTTTAACGCTTTGGAAATCATCTGCGCTTATTGATGAAACAGGAGGGGAGGGTTCAGAACAGTCACTTCACTCACTTGGAGGAGCTGTTCGGGATTCTGGGAAGGAACCTCGATCCTCTCTGCAGAAAACTCCCGCCTCCTTAGGCAAATCTACTTCGGGTTCGGGGAAGAAGGTTACCTTACAAAATCTAAGCAGACAAGGTTCCATTATTTTCGTTAACTCTTGTACTTCTCAGCTTTACGAATTTTTGCTCAAGATTTTAATCATGGAACTTTTCAAAATTTAAGGACCTTCTTCGTTCGTACCCTCCGTCCAAGCTTGCGAAATTTCAAGAAGATTATGCTCTCAAATCTTCCATGCTCGAGAAAGTTGCCGCTGAATGGTTCATTGACCAAGAGAAGGCGAACAACCGACTTTCTCAAGAATCTAAGGAACTTAAGCGCAACTTTTCTCTTGCTCAGTCTGCAAATGTTGACCTCAAGAAAAAGGTAGCCGAATTGGCGGAAGCCCTGAAGCATTGTCAAGACGAGAAGAAGATTGCTGACGAGCACTTGAGCAATCCAAGAAGGATTTGGAGAAATTGCAGAAAACTCACGATGAAGATCTGAGTTTGATTGAAAACCTTCACATGACTCACAACAAATCCTCAAAAATTGCTGAAGATCTTCGTGCTAACAATGCTGACTTGTCCAGATCCCTGAGCAGCAAGGAACAAAGAATTCAAGATCTCGAAAAGGCCTTGACTGAGCAGAGGGAGACTTCGGAGAAGAGGGTTTCTGGCATTGTCAACAAGTTGAAGGCTTTGTTTGGGGAGTACGAGAGATCTTTGAACGATTTCGGTGTTCGTCCTACTCCTCTTATTGCCAACTTGGGGCTTCCTGAGTTCATGGAATGGATTGACGCTGAATTCAAGGCGCTTCCTGAAGTTATCTCTGGTGCTAACGACTTTGCGGCAGCCTTTTCTGTAGAAAGCATCCTGAAACTTCTTCACAACTTCGACTGCGCGGATCTCGCGAAGTTTCGCGAAAAGCTCCCGCAGTTCCCTAACGCCCTGAGCACCTCAAGAATTCAGCCAAATGAGGATGTGCAAGCTATCAGATCCAGATTCGCGAGGGAGTTCTGGCTTGCTAGTGGGAAGGAGGCTGTCAAGAGTATCGCACGTGCTAAGCTTGCCCAGGTTAGTTTTCGGACGGTTCTGTTCGCCACTGCTAATTCGCAAAATTTTTGCCCTTTGATTTTCCTTACATCTGTTTCTTTGCCTCTCTTAGCTAATTGATGAAGAGAAAGAGGAAAAGGCGCCGCTTCTCCTGAATCCTCTACTGAAGATGAAGAATCAAGCAACTCGAAAGAGGAGGGCTCAGGCGACAGCAGCGATGACGGCAGTGATGGCGACCAAGCCTCCGGGCATGAAGAAGACTCTCCGAAGGTTGACATTACGGGCTAGATATTTCCGAAACATTCGCCCTTCGTGGCTGTTCGTGTATATTTGTACATGCATTCAATTGTAGTGTCTTGCCTAAACAAGTTGTTTTTTTTGTAAACTTTAACCTGCGCAGGTCCTTCAAGTTGGGCCCGCGCAAGACGTGATGCCTCGGCGAATTCATCACGATAAAATGTTCGTTAGTGGCGAAGCATGGCATTTGTTCCAAAAGCCTCATCCCGAACAAGATTTTTCCGATTTTTCGCTTGAGGTTTCGCTTAGATTTTCTATGGGATGTTTCGATCTTTCTTGTTTCTTCCTTGTTCGTAAGAAGGAGAGTTCAAGTGCTGCGAATTCAAGTTCCTCGAGGATCCCGAAGACGGAGCCCCTTGGCCCGATCGCTGATGAGCTCGACTTTGCTTACGCTAGCGACATTACGGAAGATAATAGTCACAAACCAGGACACATTGTCGAACTTTCGTTCTAGGATCTATACTTTTCAATGTAATTGTTGCTGAACTATTTTGAAATTTTTATCCAACTAAGGCAATAAAGATGTTTTCTTTTTAAAAAACGTCACCCTCCCCCACCTTGCCGTTTTGCATGAAAATTTCAAGGCAAGTTAACGAAGTTTTACTATTCTTCGAGTATCTTGATCAAACACGCTTTTTGGAGAAATCTTCGTAAGTTTTTGAAAACTTCAAATGTTGTGACGCAAGTCGACAAAATTTGTTCTCGAATTTTGTGGACTTGAGCCGCTTGGCATACTTGCCTTGGTTGATACTGCAACCCTCAGTTGCTTCAACCATGTTTTTCTACGGATTTCCACCTGAGCCCCTTGCCCTTTTATCAGAATGTTTTTATCGTGAAAAACTTTCATGAATCTGCGTTAAGGAAAATTTTTTAAACAACGCCTCACACATTCACTTGACCGCAATCGCCATTAATTATCATCATGGAAACTCAGGCTACAACTCATTGTTGCCTCGAGCCTTTTCGGTGGAAATCCCTTTGTGGATGGGATTTTAGGTCACAACTTATTGTTGTCTCAGGCCTTTTCGGTGGGAATCCCTTCGTGGATGGGATTTTAGGACACAACTTATTGTTGTCTCAGGCCTTTTCAGTGGGAATCCCTTCGTGGATGGGATTTAGGCTTTCACGGAACTTTTTTCACAACATGTTATTCTTTTCACAATGGAATTGTGGCTATCAGGAAGCCCTTCACACAGACTTTTTCCTTTTTCACGATGGAATTCTGGCTATTAGGAAGCCTTTCTCACAAACTTTTTCTTTTGTCACGATGGAATTCCGGCTATCAAGAAGCCTTTCTCACGAACTTTTTCTTTTTTCACGATGGAATTTTGGCTATCAGGAAGCCTTTCTCAGGAACTTTTTCTTTTTTCACGATGGAATTCTGGCTATCAGGAAGCCTTTCTCACGAACTTTTTCTTTTTTCACAATGCAATTCTGGCTATCAGGAAGACTTTCTCACGAACTTTTTCTTTTTTCATGATGCAATTCTGGCTATCAGGAAGCCTTTCTCACGAACTTTTTCTTTTTTCATGATGGAATTCTTGAAATGCATGATTTGGGGGTGTCACACCCTGAAATTTCCAATTTCAGGATGTGAATAGAAAGAATAATTAAATAACAATTTTCTCGTAATTTTAAAATTTTTCCAACATTTAGTTTTTTTTACAGGGAATATATTATAAGAAAAATCCTTTGTTTGATTTTCTAAATTAAATAAAAGTTATGTGTGTTGCATTCATGCCGATGCATCTAGTGGTTCTTGAGTGCAAAAAGGTTTCAAAAATGCGTTTAGGAGCTGTCCAAAACCTTCTGAGAATTTTCCGGATTTTTCTGGAATTTATTCTCATTTTCCTCGTGCATTTTCTATTTATTAGAAGGTCTTAAAATCTTTTTCATGATCTCCAAATGCTTTATTTGGATTGTTCATGTCTTAATCTGTCTCTAGGAATTTTTCTTGAATTTTTGTGATTTTTTGAGTATTTTTGGTGCCTTGCAAACATTTACTAGACTTTACGGTAATTGTTTTTGCACTGGAAATGATTTCAGAAAATAGAAAATCTATCCTTTTCAACCTGGGCCGAGCCCGTGGGCTCGGCCCGCACCTGCCGAGCCTGCCTGTGCCGGCCCGCCCCGCCCGGCCCGGCGGGGCCCATCCGGCCAACCGGCCATAGAGACCGGAAGCGCCACGGCCCGGCCATGGCCGCCACCGCCCGGGCCGCCCCGCGCGCGCCCCTATAAAAAGGGCGCCGCCTCCCCGCGCGTGCCCTACTCCCCGCCCGCCGCCACCGTCGCCCCCCGTGCCGCGGACACCGAGATGCCACCGCCCGCGCCGGACCGAGCCGACCGCCGGCGATTGACCTCCGATTCCGGCCGGCCCCGTCGTTATCCGCCCCCGTGAGCACACCATCCTGTTGCAAACGATCCCCTCTTTTGATTTCGTGCCTCAATCGAGCTCCTTGGTGCTCGAATCGCCGGCGCCACCACCCCCCAAGGCCGCCGCCCCTCCCTGTGCGCCTCTGTCCAGAGGAGGAGGAAGACTAAGGCCGGTTTGCAGATAGCCCCCTGCCATTTCCTGTAATGAGTAGATCTATTTCTTGTGTCTTGTAATCTTGCGTAAAAAAACCCTAGATCTATTAGATGCTTGCAACCAGATCCAACCAGAGCCCTTTTACAGATCTATCCCCGATCTTTAACCTTTTCCTGAGCACTATTTAGTGTGTCTTGCATATCTTCCTAGCTAGCCCCTGAAGTCTACGGTTAATCTCGTTCAGGACCCTACAATCTTGTTTTGCTCATCAAATCTTCGTTTTAGCTCTGATTTAATCCGTTCAAGTTGCGTTAGGTCCATAATAATGTAAATCACGCGTTAGTGGTGTGTTTTCACCCTGTTTTGTTTTCTGAAAATAAAATTAATATTAATTTTGATTAATGCCTGGTTATACATGTCTTTTATAAATAAAAGCAATATAGATGTATATATCGTTTTTCATAAGCAAATTTAATTTGATTAATATTTCTATGACATGCTTTTATATATAAAAGTTAATTAGATCTTTACCTCGGTTTTCATAAACCAAATGTTAATTTGTTTAATAGTTAAATTAATCTTTTCTAATTAAAATTTGATTAGGCTTTTACATCGGCTTTTATAATAAATATTAATTTGATTAATGTCAATACCATATTGTTTTTAATAATAATATGATCTACTCGAACTACAAAGTTTCATTTATGTTGTTCATATAGTTTAGTTTTTCTCAATTAAATGTTTAATTGGTTAATTCGTATATGAATCTTTATTAATAAAACTTGACTAGTTCTTTACACCGGTTTTGTAAATAAAATTTAATATTGCATTAATGTCAACATGGGGTATTTTATTTCTGAAATATCCCTTATATTTGTTTTGTTAATTAAAATGAACATAGCTCATAGCCTTGCTCTCTCATATATGCAAAACGTTCGTTAGACGTTCTTTTCTTAGCTCAATCTTACTGTGACCTTTCCAGTTCATGCTCAATCTTCCACAACCATCTCTTCAAAGTTAACCAAGCCTTTCCCTTCCAAGCACACTTTGTGTTCTTTAATGATCCATCTAATCAAGCCTATCCTTTAGTGCGTTCTTTTAAAGCTTTCTTATGATTGGTGCTTTGTTCTTAGTATATGCTTGTTTGTTTGCTTTGTGTATGTTTGCGCCCCATGATTGATGCGCTTAGAGTGAACGCCGTTTGAGAAGTTTGAAGAGCAAGAGGTGAAGACATTTTGAGCAACTACTTTGGTTAAAGGCAAGTGTGTCCTTGATCTTTTGTCCTAAGAACTATATTTAATCACTCATTGCTTTGCTTGCATTAATTTTGATGGGTTCCTATTAAGGATTACCTAGTCTTTATGATCATTCCTTGTTAACCTGGGTTTATATTTATGTTGGGTAGCTATGCTTAGTTTCTATACCTGGGTTATGGTGGTTTTAATGAACATTAATGATGAAATGTGCTATACCTTTATGTTATATCTTTGATTGCTTAATACAAGACCATATGTTTAATCGGAACATGGAGAACCACCCTGGACAACAGTGCAACCACAAGGACTATATGGCTCTGGTCTTGGCCGAGTAATTAGGGAAGTCTTTGTGTGGTTATTACTCGCATAGTAGGTTGGGGACGGAGGAATTCTTTTATGGCTCTTCTATTCCGGAGAGGTGTTGGAACGGAAGACTCTATGGCTGACCGTCCGTAATAGAAGTGTGGTACGAAAGATATCCTCTATGACATACTACTATGGACTAATACGCACGGGGGGACTCTTTGTAAAGGCCTCGTAGCGTCCCTATGCAATCACACCTCGGTAGTGTGGTATGATGCTTGGCCGGCATCGCATGGTTGGGTTTAAAGTTCTTCGGGACTTTTACGCGACTTGTGGGTAAAGATGTACATCTTCTGCAGAGTGTAAAACTAATCGATTAGCCGTGCTCACGGTAAAAAGCGGCATGGACCCTCACATGATAATTGAACTTGAAGATGAACTTAAATTGTTCTCTCTGGTTATGCTTGCCATGTGCTTATGGCGTACCTCTTACCTTATGCTTAATTGTGGGATGGTATATACTTATACTTTATTAGTAAGTAGGTGCTAATATAACTTGACCAACTAAAATTTCTTAAATGCTTATATCCCAGTCCACTATAAAGCCTTTGCATTCATTCTTTTTCCCACACTTGCTGAGTACGACAAGTGCTCACCCTTGCTATAACCATTGTTGCTCAGAAAGAGGATGCTACTTTGAAGTCTTGTGAAGATGTTGCTGGTGCTAGGCGTACGCAACCCCCGCCGACCGCCCTGTGATGTTTGGAGCCTTCGTTTCCAGGATTAAGCGTAAATCTCTGATAATCTTCCTTTTTCTTACGTGATACTGTTTCCGTATTCACTTATATGTCACTATATGCATGAAACTTGATCCTGGCATGCATATAGGTATGGACTTGGTTTCCTTCGGAAAATCGGGTGTGACAGGGGGAAAACTCTTTTCATATATATGTCACAGAGAGTATTTACATAGGATCTGACTCGTTAAAAACCTTGCCTCTTGATTTAGAGCCCCCTTTGCAAGGAAAAAAGTACGGTCCTTCTTATTCTAATGCAACTAAGGAAAGAAAAGCTATTGTTTTTTCCCGAAATCACTTATAGACACGTGATTCAGATTTTTTAATATTCAGAATGCAAATTTGCGAAAAAAGAAAAAATACTCTAAGTTACATCTAGCTACAACTGGAACTTTCACAGGTAGTACCTTTTCCGGCTGTCGGCATTCCACGAATATGGCAACTCTTCGCCAGTTTGCTCCATCAAACGGAAAGCCCCTGGCATGTCTGTTTCTTTTGCAATGTATGGCCCTTCCCAAGATTCATGAAGTTTTCCCAGGTTCTCCCAGTTCTTCTTTCTTTTCAACACCAGATCACCAGTTTTGATGTCCTTCTGAACCACTTTTTTGTCTCTCCATGCTTTGTTCTCCTTTTGGTATTTCTCAATGTTCTCAGCAGCTTCAAGGATTGTCAGCTCAATCATGTCTTTTTCCACTTTCTTATCAATTTCTTCAATTTCTTTTGCTTTCAGGACTCTCATGCTTTTCTCGATTTCCTCTGGTGTCATTGCCTCAGTACCGAAGAGTAGGCGAAAGGGTGTGAAACCTGTTGCTCTTGACACGGTAGTGTTGTGGGACCAGATTACTTTTGGTAATTCATCTACCCATTTACCCTTCTTTTGGTCGAATAAGCACTTCTTGATTCCCGAAAAAATCAGGCCATTTGCCCTTTCAACTGCTCCATTGGACTGCGGATGATACACTAACGAAAATTTCGCATGAGTACCCAAGGTCTTGCAATATTCTTTGAAAGTGTAACAATCAAACTGTTTCCCATTCTCAACAGTCAGTTCTGTAGGAACTCCAAATCTGCAGATTATGTTCTTCCAAAAGAACTTTTGAATTGTTGGCACTTTGATGTTCGCGAGTGGTTTTGCTTCTACCCACTTCCTGAAATAATCGACGGCAACAACTACGAATCGATAATTCCCTTGAGCCGTTGGCAATGGCTCTACTAGATCCATTCCCCACCTTTGCAGTGGCCAAGATGGTGGAATTAAGTGAACTGGCACTGAAGGTAAATTTTGTTGATTCGCTGTTTTCTGCCATGCTTCACATTGCCGAACAAGTGCCTTAGCATCTATGTTTATGGTGGGCCAATAGAATCCCTGTTTTATTGCTTTTCCTGCCAAAGCCCTGGTGCCTATGTGAGCGCCACAGAATCCGCTATGAATTTCTTTGAGAAGTTGGAGGCCTGTTTTGGAGGTGATGCACCTTAGCCAAGGCTCAGTAACTCCCGATTGTACAGTTCTCCGTTTACCACTGTATAGCCCCGTGCCCTTTGTTTCAATCTCTTCTCTTCCAACTCATCTTGTGGTTCATAGTGACCTCTCAGATAAGCCATGATTTCTTCTCTTCAATCGGGAGTTTCTACTGCATTCACGATTTTCGGCCTTGATTCCTTGATTGATGGTTCTCTGATGATTTCGAAGAACACATCAGGGGGCAATTCTTGATTTCTTGCTGCTGCTTTCGCCAGTTTGTCTGCTTCATTATTGTCATCTCTTGGAATATGTTGTACTGAGTAACCTTTGAAGTGCCTTTCCATTTCTCTGACCTTTTCCAAGTACTTCATCAGAACAAGATTCCTTGCTTCACTTTGTTTATCAACATGTTCTTGAATAACTTTCGAATCTGTTCTGATTATGAAAGTTTGTTGCCCCAAAGCTTCCATTTTCCTCAATGCCAGGAGTAAAACTTCGTACTCCGTTGTGTTATTCGTGGAATGTTCATTGTTCGCGAATATGAGCCGAGCTTCATATCTTATCAATATCCCCGCCGGGGATGTTACCACAACTGAAATTCCAACTCCCCTGTAGCACCAAGCCCCATCACACTGGACTATTCGAGGCTCAGGTATTTTTTCATCGAGGTTCTGAGTTGGTGAAGTCCAATCCACGACAAAATCTGCCAAGACTTGCGATTTTATCGCGTTTCTTCTCTCGAAGTCCACAATGTATTCTGAGAGTTCAGCGCCCCATTTGATTATTCGGGTAGATGCCTCTCTATTTGCGAACAAATCACTCAGTGGCTGATTGGTGATGACCCTTATTCTGTGACCCTCGAAATAGTGCCTTAGCTTCCTTGCGGCCATGATGACTGCGTATGCAATCTTTTCCAATTCAGAATAGAAGATCTTCGAGCCAGACAAGGCTTCGGAAGAGAAATATACTGGGATTTGCTTGAGCTTTCCTTATTCCTCCTTTTCTTCCACCAGTACAACGCTTACTACCGAATTCGATGCAGACACGTATAGCAGAAGTGGCGATTTTGGTTCTGGAGGGCACAGCTTGGTCATGTTGGACAAATAATCTTTCAGTTCTTGGAAAGCTTGCTTTTGGGTTTCAGACAACTGGAAATTCTTGGCACTTCTAAGAACTTGAAAGAATGGTAAGCTTCTTTCTGCAGATCTAGGAATGAATCTGTTAAGCGTGGCCACTCTCCCTGTCAACTTCTGCACATCTTTCACTGAAACTGGATCTTGCATTTCTACTAATGCCTTGATTTTGTCGGGATTCGCCTCTATGCCCTTTGTTGAGACTAGGCATCCGACGACTTTCCCTTTGTGAATTCTGAATACACACTTCTCAGGATTGAGCTTCAGATTCGCTGCTCTCAAGTTCGCGAATGTTTCTACCAGATCACTGATGTGATCTCTTCTCTGGACATTCTTGACGACTATATCGTCCACGTATGCCAAGATGTTTCTGCGGATTTGAGGATGGAGGACTATTGCTATCATTCTCGAAAATGTGCATCCTGCGTTTTTCAGCCCCTCTGGCATTCTCACGAAACAAAACGTTCCAAAGGGAGTGATGAAGCTTGTTTTTTCTTCGTCCTCTTTGCGAACTCTGATTTGATGATATCCCGAGAACATATCCGGGAGGGAGAGCATTTCACCGTTGGTCGCATCATCTACGATTTTGTCTACCCTCTCCAAGGGAAAATCGTCTTTCTTGCATGCCTTGTTCAAATCCGTGAAGTCTACACACATTCTCCACTTTCCATTCTTCTTCTTTACTGGTACAGTGTTGGCCAGCCAGACTGGATACTTGACTTCTCTGATCACTTTTGTGTCTTGCAGTCTTTGAACTTCAGCTTCAACTGCTTTTACTTTTCTTCAGACATTTTCCGAAGTTTCTGTTTCTTGGGAGGTATTCTTTCATTTGTTTCTAGGGCATGTTCGATGATGTCCCTATCAACATCTTGCAGGTCTTTGGCTGACCATGCGAAAACATCCTTGTTTTTGTTCAAGAACTGTGCATGCTCTTTTTCTTTTCCGGGATTGAGGTGAGCCCCAATTGTGACAGCTCTGTCGGGCATGTCATCCAGGTACACTTTCTTGGTTTCACCATCAGCTACTATCTCAATCTTTTCTTTGTCAAGCTTGGCCTATTCGCGAGGTTCCTTCCTTTCTGCGGCTGTTTTTAGCTGGTACACATTTGCTTGCCTGGGGGTGTGGCCCTTTTCAATGTTTCTGGCCTCTTATTGATTGCCGAACATTGTAATGACCCCCTTAGGTGCAGGTATCTTCATACACAGGAATTGCTGTCTTATGGCTGCGCCGAATTTGTTCATGAATCCTCTGCTGAAAATCGCGAGGTATGGGTGATAGATGTCAACCACATCCAAGGTGAGATTCTCTGTTCTGGCATTATCAAGATCTCCGAAGGAAACATGAAGTGATATCTTTCCAACTGGCTTAATTGGATTTCCTCCGAAACCTTGTAATGGGTATTCTGGCGGGTGCAACATGTGCTGGCTCAGGTTCATCTTCTCGAATGTTTTCAAGAACAAAATGTCTGCCGAACTTCCATTGTCAACTAGGACCTTTCCAATGATCCACCCAGCTATGTTTACCTCGATGACCATGGCATCATTGTGAATCGCGGATTTCAGTTTGAAATCCTCTTCTGTGAAAGTGATTGGCACTTTGGCCCATTTCGGCCGTGCAGCTGGACCGTCATTGATGATAGTGTTCACAGACCTGAAATAATTGCTTCTTTGCTTCTTAGTCTCGAATTCCATGGCTGACCCTCCTGAAATTGGCATGATAGTCCCGAAAGATGGCAATGCCTTCGAGTTCTGAGGTCCTGAACTTGATTGTGGTCTTGATGAACTGTCGGGTGGTGGTGGTAAGATTTCCCGAATTGGCTGTGGTTCTTGGATTGATTGGATTGCCTCGTGACCGGGGAAAAAAGCTGCCGAGATGGTTGCCGGGATGATTGTGGTTGTGAAAATTGTTGAATTGGGACCGGACATGGTTCGCAGTTCATGAATTGCCCGAAGTTCGTCCGGCGAAAACTGACTCGGCATTGAGGACGCGATGCTCATCAACGCTTTTTCTTGCTGGATTCTTGCCATGTTTTTCTTGGTTTCTGTGCACCCTTCAGTGCTGTGTCCTCTCCCATGATACTGACAATAGAAGTACGGGTGTTTTGGGTTGTGGTTCGTGAGTCTCGGGGGTCCTCTTCCTCTTCCCCTTCCTCTGGGTGCAAACCCTCCTCGTGCACTAGGTCTGTTGTTTTGTAAGGCTGAGGATTTTCCACATTGTTGACATTTCGTGGATTCTGGGATTGCGCTCTCCAGGTCATCTCTCTGTTGCCTTGTCGGGCTTCATTTCGTTTAGCCACTCTTTTGCGATGGTCATCATCAGACAAGATGTACTCTTCTAGTTCATGAAAATGTTCTTCAACCGTCTTGGGTTTCTTTCTTATTAGATGCGAAGCTGTTGGTCCTGGAGTCAAACCTTTGATTAGTGCATTGATCGTTGTCTTGTCATCAGCTTCTGGGATCTGGGTCAAGAAGTTCCGCAATGGCTCTCTGTCTTTCTGCTTGCAGTTGTAGAGATCTGATGATTCAGCTGTTGTCTCATGAAACATCTGAAATGCTTGCATGAATTTTGTCTTGAGATCTACCCAGCTACAGACTGAGTGCAGCGGCAGCAATGAGTACCAATTCAGTACTGGTCCCTCGCAAGCAATGATGAAGGATTTGGCCAGCACAACATCGTCTCCTCTTGCTGAATTCATCACCGATTCATACCTCATGAGGAACTGCCTGGAATTTCCGAAGCTGTTATATTTCGAGAGAGAAACCGACTTGAATTTCGGTGGCCATGGTGCAGTTTGCAGTGAGGACCATGTGTGGTTCGAGGACCGATGGATGGTCGCTTCCTTGAGTGATGAGTGATTGACAACGTTGTGTGGACTGATTCTTGGCTAAGTATTGCAGGTGCAGGTTGCGGCTTGACTGGTGTTGGTGCAGGTGAAGAACAAGCACGAAAGGTCGTCGCCGGTGAGGCCTCCAGGTGTGGAGAAGACAAGTAGGCTTCGTTCGAGGGACCCGGTGGCCAGCGGGGTCAAGTGCGGGCCGCATGGTGGCATGAACAGCAAGATGAAGTCGTGGACGGTTTCTTGGTTGAGCCTCAAAACCAAGATCGAGCCGGGACTACGTGGGAGCCGAGTCATGAGTGGAGATTGGCGGAGGCTACACCGAGTTCGTGGGGTTTCCGGTGGTTCACCAGAAAACCACTAGGTTCCTTGCTTGATCCACAAAGCCAAGACCGGAGAACCGAAGACGGAGGTGCGGCGAAGCCGAGGCCGGGTCCGACCGGTGGGTCGACCGGTCCGACCGGTGGGTCTGACCGGTCTGACCGGTGGGTACTGGGTCGATGCGGGAGGAGCACCGGTCTGACCGGTGTGCGACGACGCAGTCCGGAATCTTCGAAGCGGAGGACACGCGTCGGGATCACATGGCTTGCGTCGAGGCTACGCAGGGGCGGTCGCGGGCATCCGTCCGATGGTGAAGACATCAAGAATTCCAAATCCGCCCTTGAGGGGCTTGTATCCCTAGTTAGTAGAGAAGGGCGTTTTAGACATTCGGTTGCCTCCATATAACCCAAGAGGTGAGAGGATGGCAGCCAACTCTTGGAACCCTAGCTCATTAGTTTTCCTATTTTTTCCACCTATTTTCCTTAGGTTTTCCTTAGGACTAGCAAGAGAGCTTCACGGAGAGATCTTGTTGAGAGGGATGGATGATCGGGCGGCTTGCTAGCCTTGTACGAACCTTTGTCTCATGTATAGATGATTCGGCGTGGTTCCTCAAATTTTGGATGTGTTTTCCCCGGTTGTTCTTGGTGGTGATTTTCGGAGCCCTCTCCGGTGATTTCTTTGGGTTGTTTTCGGGACCTTTCTCTTGGTGATTTGATAGGGGAAATTTGTGGGAACCCTTCATGGTTCTTTGGGTTGTGATTCCCCTCCCAAATCCGTGAGTAAAGGTGCTCGATTTTGGGGTTTCTTGAGTTCTTGGGTTGGAAGTGCTTTCGGCGGGATTTCTTCGATTCCTCCTTTTTGGACGAGTTTTGGTGGGATTAAACTTGGCTATGGACTCCTCACGAGGTGTTCCTGATATCCCCAAAGTCTTGTTCAAGTCCGTGGAGCGATTCGGGAGATCGAGATTTGGATTTGGGGGAGTTGACCCGCGGGTGCTTCATCCCGAGCTGCCCAGGCTACACCGGTATGACCGGTGTTCTTGACCGGTCTGACCAGTGAGAGCCCTTGTGGGTTTTTGCTCGGGTGAACGTCTTGGTGTGTTTGTTACTGTCCCGTGTTGTGGCTGTTTCGTGTTTGGGTTTGTTTGGTGGTCGTTTGGCCTGTTTGGTGCCTTGGGGGCTTTCAGGCTGCCATCGGTCTGACCGGTGCGTCTCACCGGTCTGACCGGTGTAGAGCCACTTAGTGGAAGTTGCTCAGTTACACCAGCAGGGACCGGTCTGACTGGTGGTGCTCACCGGTCTGACCAGTGTGGGTCTGTGGGCTCTAGGTTTGGTTTTTCTGCTGCGTTTCTTGAGTCGGCGGTGGTGTGTTGGTTCCTAGGTCTAGTGGCACTCCAGTGGCTACGTGGGCTTGACCAACCTTGGTAGTGAGTCGGAGACGTGTGTTGGAAGCCGTGTTCATCTTGTTGGAGTTTCGATCTCCTTCGAGAAGAATTTTTATCAGCTCCCATTCACTCCCCCCTCTCTGATTCGCCGTATCGGTCCTTCAAGTGGTATCAGAGCCGATTCGGTTCTTTATTGACTCTAACCAGTCTAAGATCCAATGATGGCGTACCAGGAATGGGGTTCGGGTCCTCCACACTTCGATGGCAAGAACTACCAGATGTGGAGCAAGCGGATGGGTGCTTTTCTCCGCGGAAAGGGTCAGATTCTTTGGGATGTCACGGTGGACACAAGGCTATGTCCAGCCGCTTGATTTCCTCGCTCCGGGATCGAAGGACGGCTTTGACGCCAACAATAAGGCGGTCGACTACTTGTTTCGTGCTTTGTGTCGGCCCCGAGTTCGATCGGGTGCACACCGAGCACTTGGATTGTAGGATTTGGGCGGTGTTGAAGGAGGCTCATGTTGGGAACGCCCGTGTTCGAGCACGGATGTATGCGACCTACGGGAGAGAGTACGAGAACTTCACTCATCTCCCCGGTGAGTCCATCGATGCCTTGTTTCAGAGGTTCACGGTGGTTGTGAACAACATGAGGGCCAATGTGGACGTGCTCCCGTACGATGATCATGATAGAGCGGTCAAGCTCTTACACTCTTTGGATCGTACGTTTTGGGGCGGAAAGTTCGAGGCCATTGTGGAGTCGGAGAAGTATGACACTCTGACCGTGAACGAGCTGTTCTTAAAGCTCAAGTCGGCTGAGGTGGATAGGGGCATGACTGCCAAGCTCGAGGGACTGACTGATTCCCATAGTCTTGCCCTCGTTGGTGGTTCCAAAGGAAAGGCTAACTCTAGCCCATCCACCAGGATGTTCTCTTTCTCCTCTTTGATGTCTATGGCAGATGAAGAGTTCGACGAGCTTGGAGAGGACGAGCTGGCGCTCTTGACGAGGCGGTTCGAGAGGCTGCACGAGAACCGCGTGAACATGAGGAGGAACACGAGGACTTTCTTCCAGTGCGGCAAGCCGGGACACTTCGTCGCCGACTGCCCGGAGAAGGCCGAGAACAAGGACAGCTACAAGCACAAGCCGAGGATGGACGGCAAGTACCGTTCGAGGAGCGACCACAAGAGCAAGCACAAGAACAAGTACAAGGACGAGCGACGATCGAGGAAGAAGGAGAGCCGAGGCAAGGCCCGAGCGATGGTTGGAGCGAGCGACGTCGACTCCAGTTCCGCGTACTCCAGCTCGAGCTCGAGCAGCAGTGAACACGAGGGAGATCGCCGCAAGAACAAGAAGTCGTCCAAGAACCTGAGCGGGCTGAGCTGCTTCGCGAGAGATGGCCTCTGCACCATGGCGCTGAGCTCCGGTAGCAAGAAGAGCACACAGAGCGACTCGGACTCTGAGTCCGACGACGAGGTGCGTGATGAACTTCCCTTCTTGCGCCAGGAGAATGAAAGGCTTAGCTCTTTGCTTGATAACCGTGATGACATGCTTAGAGAGGCTAAGAAAATGAGAAAAGAGCTTAGGGCTTCACTCGAGGATGCTAGGACTAGAGTGGCTGAGCTAGAGACACAGGTGCTTGATAGCAAGCTTGAGATTGATTCACTTAACGCTAGCCCTGTTGTTTCAGATGAGAATGATTGTGCTGATTGCTCCATATTCCTTGCTGATCTTGCTTTGTTTAAGGAGAAGCATTCCTCCAAGTGTGAGGAACTAGATGTGCTTAGGGTTGAAGTGGCTGAGCTTAAGTCTAGACCTGCTTTGCTAGGTGCTTGCACTTCTTGCTCTGTTTTGCATGCTAAGATTGATGAGATGCATGCTTACATTAGTTCGCTCGAGGCTAAATTGAAGGAACCCATGCCTACATCTTGCTCTACCTTTGAAATGCATGCATTGAAAAATTTGGAGCTTGCACATTATGTTGATCGTTTGCAGGATGAGAATGATGACTTGAGGAAGTTGATGGGTTGGTTATCGGGTCATGAGCCTCAGTTGAGGATGATGATCGAGGCCTTCAAGAGGCAAGATGGTGAGGGGCTTGGGGCAAACAAGGTTGGTGAGGGAAGTGGAGAGAATATCCCGGAGCCACCAAAAACCCACCACAAAAATGATTTCCCCCCAAAACCTAACCATCTTAGGAACCGACTAGACACAAACCCAGCTCCACCCGTGTTTCCTACACCCACAAATGACCTACAAAAGCCTATCAAGTTTGTGAGCACTTCGGGGAAAGTGTTCTTTAGGAAGGAGAGTGAGAAGGCTAGTGGTGAGAAACCGGTGGAGGGTTTGAGTGGAGAGAAACCAAGTGAGCGACCACATCCCAAGCCTAAGCCTAAGCTTGTGAGGTTCCATTGTGGCTATTGTGGGAGAGATGGCCATAAGGAGGAGTTTTGCTTCAAGAGGAAGCGAGAGGAGAGAATGGCAAAGGAGTGGGCTAACAAGGATAAGTACCACCCTTCCGATGGTGTACTTGAGCCTCGTACGCGATGCTCATGGGCAAGGCAAGTGTGAGGACGGTTCGAGCTTGGGGAGAGAGGAAGGTCGGCAGGGGCCTTGTGCCGAGTCACACCGGTCGGACCGGTGTGGGGCACGGTCGGACCGGTGCGAGGCCCGGACATACGGTGACCGGGTTTCGAGCTCGTACGGTGCGAGGGTTGTTTCTGGTGGTCGTGGTTCTGGTGGTTGGGCAGGAAAGGGTACAGGTGGTCAGTTTGCTAGACGTTCTCCTCCTCGTGCTCAATACGGGGATTGGAGGAGTCGTGGCTTTGAGTTGGAGAGGAAGGACGTTCCACGGGCTTTCTTGCGTGGATTTGGTCCTCCTCCGGGCGAGAGAGGGGTGGTTCCCTCGGGGGTGGTTACCGTGGTGGTGTTCGTGGAGGTAGTTTTGGTAGGAGAGATGCTTTGGTTGGTGCTAACCCCACTTTCGAGCAAATGGCTCGGCAAGATCGGTTTTCCTCCTTTGGTACTAACCCCGATCTTTGAGTCGTTTGTTCGCTCACGTGCCTATTTTTGAATTTCGGGAGGGAGACTTGAAGAACATTTGGTTGATTGACTCCGGTTGCTCGAGGCATATGACCGGAGACACGGGTGGTTCTCAAGTCTCGTCCCGTGGTGACGAAGAGGTACATCACCTTTGGGGACAATGGGCGTGGGCGTGTGCTTTCGAAGGTGAGATCAAAGTGAGTGACAAGATCACTGCGAGGCGTTTTGCTCTTGTTCAATCGTTGGGGGTACAATTTGCTTTCGTGTCCCGGTTGTTGGATGAGGGTTTTGAGGTGTTGTTTCGGCCGGTGGTTCTCGGATTGTGGACTCTCGAGGGGACCTTGTCCGTATGATCGTTCTCGAGGGTCGGGTGTTTCGTGCTGATTTTTCTCGGTCTTCGGGTGTGGAGCGTTGTTTCTTGGGCTGGTTCTTCGAGTGAGTTGTGGAATTGGCATAGGAAGTTGGGTCACTTGAGCTTTGACCTTTTGTCACCCTTGAGTAAACTCAATTTGGTCCGAGGATTGCCACGGTTGAGGCTTGAGAAAGAGTTGGTTTGTGCTCCGTGTAGGCATGCCAAGATGGTGGCCTCTTCTCACCCGCCTATCACCGATGTGATGACCGAGCGTCCATGCGAGTCGCTCCATATGGACCTTGTTGGCCCGGCTCGTGTCGATCCTCGCGGTGGGAAGTGGTATGTCCTTGTTGTGGTGGACGACTATTCTCGGTATGCATGGGTGTTCTTTCTTGAGGAGAAGGGGGAGACGTTTGGTTTTGTTTGAGATCTAGTCTTGTGGTTTAGGAACGAGAGGCACGAAGATGCCATACGAGCTATCCGCGGTGATAATGGCTCGGAATTCGGGAACTCTCGTTTTGAAACCTTTTGCCATGACTTGGGTCTTGAGCACCGCTTTTCGAGTCCGTATACGCCTCCCCGTAATGGTGTTGTGGAAAGGAAGAACGAGGACCTTGTGCGAGATGGCTCGGACGATGCTTGATGAGCATAGGACTTCGAGGAGGTATTGGGGGGCGAGGGCGGTGAATACCTCGTGCTATGTATCGAACGAATATACCTCGAGTGCACAAGAAGAAGACATGCTATGAGTTGATGCATGGTCGCACACCCAAGGTGAGTCACTTCCATGTCTTTGGTTGCAAGTGTTTCATTCGAAGAAAGGCGGGAAGTTGGATAAGTTTGAGGCTAGGTCTCGTCGATGGCATTTTCTTTGGTTATGCATCTCATTCTAGAGCATATCGTGTGCTCAATCTAGAAACCAACCAAATCGTGGAGACTTGCGAGGTAACCTTCGACGAGACGAGCCACGTAGTCGGCTTGTCTTTGAGTGTGCAGGTGGGATGATGAGCTTGGCGAGGAGATCTTTCAGGAGGAGGAGCATGAACATGGTGATGATGAAGATGGCGATGCAGTGCCCCCGGCTGAACATGTACCCACTACTTCGACTACGATGATGGATGGACCCTCTGCTACACCTACGACGACAAATCAAGAACGAGGAAAAGCTGATGTTGAGGGGGAGGTAGCTTCAAGGCAAGAACCTCCCCGGCGAGTTCAAGTGGATCACCCAGCTTCGAGGATCATCGGCGACATGAATGAATGCACTACACGGTCGAGGGTTCGAAACAATTCCCATTTTGCTCATGCTGCGTTTGTTGCTTCTTTTGAGCCCAAAGACATTGGACACACACTATCTGATCACAATTGGGTTAACTCGATGCATGAGGAGTTGGAGAACTTTGAGAGGAATCAGGTGTGGGAGTTGGTTGACCCTCCCCCAGGGTGTAAGCCGATTGGTACAAAGTGGGTGTGGAAAAACAAAGAGGGAGAGAAAGGAGAAGTTGTGAGGAACAAGTCGAGGCTTGGTGCTCAGGGGTTCAGTCAGAAGGAGGGGATCGACTACGAGGAGACCTTTGCTCCCGTAGCCCGTTTGGAGGCAGTTAGGATCTAGCTTTTTCTGTGGCTAAAGGGTTCAAGTTGCACCAAATGGATGTGAAGAGTGCTTTCCTGAATGGTGTGTTGGAGGAAGAAGTGTATGTGAGGCAGCCTCCGGGGTTTGAGAGTGAGAAGTACCCCCACCGGGTGTACAAGTTGAGGAAGGCGCTGTATGGGTTGAAGCAGGCGCCTAGAGCTTGGTATGGCAGGTTGAGGGGGTTCTTGTTTGAGAGAGGTTTTGAGATGGGGAAGGTCGATGAGACCTTGTTTTTGCTGAGGCGAGCGCAGATATCCTGATTGTGCAGGTGTACGTGGATGATATTGTCTTTGGTGGCTCGTCTAACTCTCTTGTTGCAAGGTTTGCAGATGATATGAGCAGGGACTTTGAGATGAGCATGATGGGCGAGTTGCAATTCTTCCTCGGGCTACAAATCAAACAATCAAAGGAAGGAACATTTGTGCACCAGGCTAAGTACACCAAGGACATTGCGAGGAAGTTCAAGATGGAGGACTCCAAGGCTATGAAGACGCCGATGAGTACGACTACGGCTCTTGATGCGGACGAGGAAGGTGAACACGTGGACCAGAAGGAGTACCGGAGCATGATCGGGTCACTCCTCTACTTAACGGCGACGAGGCCGGACATACAGTTCTCGGTGTGTCTGTGCGCTCGTTTTCAAGCGTCTCCAAGGACTTCGCATAGGCAAGCAGTGAAGCGAATTTTCAGGTACTTGCGTCACACTCCCTACTTCGGCCTTTGGTACTCCGCGCCCTCTTCTTTTGCGCTTCATGGCTTCTCGGACGCGGATTTTGCCGGGTGTCGGTTGGATAGGAAGTCCACTTCTGGGACTTGCCAGTTTTTGGGTTCCTCTTTGGTGTCTTGGTCTTCCCGCAAGCAGTCGAGTGTTGCTCAATCCACGACCGAGGCCGAGTATGTTGCCGCTGCTAGTTGTTGCTCTCAGCTCCTTTGGATCACCTACACCATGAGTGACTTTGGTGAGGAGTATACCCATGTCCCACTTCAATGTGATAGCACCAGTGCCATAAGCGTTGCAAAGAACCCAGTGCTCCATTCCAAAACCAAGCACATAGAAGTGAGGTACCATTTTCTGAGAGACAACGTAGAGAAAGGAAAGATAGCTTTGATCTATGTACCCACACATGACCAACTAGCCGATATTTTCACCAAACCCCTAGATCAAGCAACTTTCATTCGTTTGCGAGGGGAACTTGGTGTGTGTTTGATTTCTTGAGTTGGGTGTGTGGGAGCTCTCTTTTGCCGGTGGTGTCGAGCCCGTTTTGCCTCCCCTCGAGGAGCTGGTGGTAGCATATGTATAGCTTTCCTTTGTGCATTTCGTGCATTTTGCATAGCATTTGTAGCATGATGTATAGGCATCCTTGTATCTTAGATTGCATGCATTTTGTATCATATGCATTGGTTAGGAAAAGCTTCTCTCATATACATTGTTCACCATGGAATGAGATATATGTCTTTGTGAGCTTGTTTGGTATGCTATGGTTAGTTTGACTTAGCTCTTGATGATCTTGATGAATAATCCATGGTTGATAGCTATGCTTTTGAAAAATGTCACATGTATGCTCTCTCATGTGTAAATGCCTTTATATGCTCTTGACATGTTTTAGTGGCTTGGTTATGCTTAATTTGTGGTTGGATGGCTAGTTTATTGATCATATGGGGCCAAAGGCTCATTTGCCATCATGAATGTTTAGCCCTCTTGTTTTATCTTGTGGAGGAGCATAAGTTCCTTTTTGTCGCAAAGACATTTCATGTACCATTTACAAATCTGAAAATGAAATGAGAAATGCTTGGAAATGTGCTCCCATGTCATATGTGCTGAATTTAATTTGCTTTGGGTGCTAAACCGTTGCATGATGCCTACCAATGAGAAGTCTCATACATAGAAGTAGGCACATGGCTCGGTGGCTTTGACATGACATGAGGTGCTTGTGGGTGTTTGTGATGGTCTTATGATTAGAATGGTTGTCCTAGCATGAAGTTTGTGTGGCTTTGCCATTTTGATATGCTTTGATCATGTTTAGGACTTTGCTCATGAGAGGCAAGTTTTTCGCAAAATTGCCAAAATCCATCTTAGCTTCGTCCAATGGTTGTGAAACTTGGTGATCTTGTAGTTGAGATCGATACGAAGCCGTAGAGTATCTAACTTGCTCATTTGGACATGTGTAGCATTCTATGTTGAATTTTGTCTATTTGAGAAGCTCTAGGTTGAAAGTTTTGCATTTTTGGCTTGATTCATGCATTGCCAACAAGGGGGAGAAGTTTGAACTTGAAATGGCTTACCGGACGCATTTAGAAGGTTTTCAGGTGGTTTCGAGCCATTTCTGGGCTCTGTTGTACACCGGTCTGACCGGTGTGAGTCTTCGGTCTGTACACATGTTAGGCACCGATCCGACCGGTGGTGATCACCGGTCGACCGGTGTGAGTGAAAGTCTTTGCGCACTGTCCTATTTTCAAGTGGTTTGCATGCATTCGTCCAGGGGGAGGTGCATTGGTTCAGGGGGAGCTTGCATGTGTGCAGGGGGAGCTCTTTGTGGTTTTTCGAGCTTTGTTTCGGTGGTTTGCGCTCTTTGCTTGAGCTTTGCTTTGTCTCGGATGTGTCGAGCCGTTGCCCTTGCCTAAGGGGTCCGAGACTTGTCTTCTTCAAGTGATCTTGCTCTTTGCCTTTGTTCGGCTTTCGATCGCTTGTAGGAGTTTCTTTTTGTTCGTTTCTTTTCTCTCTTGTTACTTTCGTGTGGGTGTTGTCAATGCACTCATCAAGGGGGAGATTGAGGACCATGTGTGGTTCGAGGACCGATGGATGGTCGCTTTCTTGTGTGATGAGTGATTGACAACGTTGTGTGGACTGATTCTTGGCTAAGTATTGCAGGTGCAGGTTGCGGCTTGACTGGTGTTGGTGCAGGTGAAGAACAAGCGCGAAAGGTCGTCGCCGGTGAGGCCTCCGGGTGTGGAGAAGACAAGTAGGCTTCATTCGAGGGACCGGTGGCCGGCGGGGGTCAAGTGCGGGCCGCATGGCGGCATGAACACAAGATGAAGTCGTGGACGGTTTCTTCGTTGAGCCTCAAAACCCGGATCGAGCCGGGACTACGTGGGAGCCGAGTCATGAGTGGAGATTGGCGGAGGCTACACCGAGAGTTCGCGGAGACCGGAGAACCGAAGACGGAGGTGCGGCGGCACCCGACCGGACCGGTCGACCGGTGGGGACCGGTCCGACCGGTGTGCGACGACGCGATCCGGAATCTTCGAAGCGGAGGACACGCGTCGGGATCGCATGGCTTGCGTCGAGGCTACGCAGGGTGCGGTCGCGGGCATCCGTTCGATGGTGAAGACATCAAGAATTCCAAATCCGCCCTTGAGGGGCTTGTATCCCTTGTTAGTAGAGAAGGGCGTTTTAGACATTCGGTTGCCTCCATATAACCCAAGAGGTGAGAGGATGGCAGCCAACTCTTGGAACCCTAGCTCATTAGTTTTCCTATTTTTTCCACCTATTTTCCTTAGGTTTTCCTTAGGACTAGCAAGAGAGCTTCACGGAGAGATCTTGTTGAGAGGGATGGATGATCGGGCGGCTTGCTAGCCTTGTACGAACCTTTGTCTCATGTATAGATGATTCGGCGTGGTTCCTCAAGTTTTGGATGTGTTTTCCCCTGTTGTTCTTGGTGGTGATTTTCGGAGCCCTCTCTCGGTGATTTCTTTGGGTTGTTTTCGGGACCTTTCTCTTGGGGATTTGATAGGGGAAATTTGTGGGAACCCTTCGTGGTTCTTTGGGCTGTGATTCCCCTCCCAAATCCGTGAGTAAAGGTGCTCGATTTTGGGGTTTCTTGAGTTCTTGTGTTGGAAGTGCTTTCGGCGGGATTTCTTCGATTCCTCCTTTTTGGACGAGTTTTGGTGGGATTAAACTTGGCTATGGACTCCTCACGAGGTGTTCCCGATATCCCCAAAGTCTTGTTCAAGTCCGTGGAGCGATTCGGGAGATCGAGATTTGGATTTGGGGGAGTTGACCGCGGGTGCTTTGTTCATCCCGAGTCCGCCTGCCCCGAGCTACCGTCCGACCGGTCGTTCTTGCTCTTGACCCGTCTCGACCGGTGCGAGCCCTTGTGGGTTTTTGCTCGGGTGAACGTCTTGGTGTATTTGTTGTTGTCCCGTATTGTGGCTGTTTTGTGTTTGGGGTCTGTTTGGTGGTCGTTTGGCCTCGTTTGGTGCTTTGGGGACTTTCGGTCGCCATCGGTACCATCTCCATCGGTGCGTCTCACCCACCCACGGTCGACCGGTGTAGAGCCACTTAGTGGAAGTTGCTCGGTTACACCGGCGGGGACCGGTCGGCCGGTGGTGCTCACCGGGTCGACCGGTGTGGGTCCGTAGGCTCGAGGTTTGGGTTTTCCGCCGTTCGTTTCTCGAGTCGGAAGGTGGTGTGTTGGTTCCTAGGTCCAGTGGCACTCCAGTGGCTACGTGGGCTTGACCAACCTTGGTAGTGAGTCGGAGACATGTGTTGGAAGCCGTGTTCATCTTGTTGGAGTTTCGATCTCCTTCGAGAAGAATTTTTATCGGGTCCCATACACTCCCCCCCTCTCTGGTTCGCCGTATCGGTCCTTCATGCAGCCCTATGGATAGAGGTGATTCAGAATCTATGAACTGTGAGATTCCATTTCCCGTGAAGAAATTTTTTTAGGGGTTCTTCTGGTTGGTCCAGAGTTCTGATGTGGTGAATCTTGCCACAGTGAACTGTTTTCTTGTTCTTTCATTTCATCTATTTCTCTCTGTATCGTTTTGATTTGTTCTCTTGCTTGGTTGAGTTGTTCTAATTTTTCAGAGATCTTTCTCTTTGCTTGCAATTGGCTTGCGAATTTTTCTTTCTCTTTCTGCAGCTGCTGTATCTTCTATTGAACTCTCTCCAGTTCCCTGTCTATGGTGTCGTCATCATCATCAACATTCTCATGCGTTTGCTGTTCAGTAGGTTGTTCTTGAATGTGTGCTGTCTTCTCAGCTCTTGCCTTCATCAGATCTTCGAGTTTTGCTCTACGTTCTTGATCTGTGGTGTTTGAAGGTTCGGGAACGAAAGAGATTTCATTCCCTTCAAGAGGGTGGTGGTCTTCTTGATTTGTCTCAGCTGGAATGTTCTTCTTGGACTTCTTTTGTGGTGGCATCGTGAGTTGTTTTTTCGGCTGAAACACGGTGGGCACCAATGTTGGGGGGGGGGTATCCGAAATTCCGGACAGGATCCCCGAACACAAGAGAAGAATGTACTCAAACGTTCAAGTCAAAGTCACAAATGACGTAAGAGGAGACAAAGGATCTCCTAGTAACTGCTCGTGCCTCATGAGTTGTGAATCCCCTTACACATGCCCTCACGCCCCCTTTTATAGGGAGACGAAGGAACTTTTATATTCTGACAATACTCTTGAACTCAAAGAATATCCCTAGTGTGGACACACACACAAATGTCTTTTTTACATCTCATATATTTACAAGCTGCCACTAGTTCACACGCTAAACCCGGACTTTTTGAGACGACAACTTTGACTTTGCTTCTTGCTAGTTCGTGAATCTCCCCGTTCAGGAAATCTTCACGTGCCGTGACTCCCGAACTCGTCCTCCATCATATTCCCGAATTTCACAGATTCCCGAAGTTCGTGGCTCCGCAGGTTCATGGCTTTGTGTCTTTACGAATTCGCGACTTTGAGGCTTTGTAGGTTCAAGATTTGAAGCCATCGCGCGTTCGTGTCTCCGAGGCTTCGAGAGTTCGGGATTCCAGACCACCGCACTTTCTCGACTCCGAGACTTTGTGAGTTCCAGATTCCAGATCTTCGCGAGTTCTTTGCTTTTGAAAACTTGCATCACAAATTTCATTAACCTCGACATATCGAGGGTGACAAGTTATCGTGAATTCCCCAACAAATTGTTTAAGAAAAGTTTTGTGGAACGTGGCAAAGTTCTCACTGGATCTAGGGTTCAAGGGGTGTTCTAGGGTTTAAAGGTTGGATTTGGCACCCTTGTGTGTAGCCCAAATGTTAAGATGTGTAATTAGGGTTTGGTATACTCAATTATGGTTAAGAAAAGATTAACCCCCCTCATTAACACTAGTCTAAAAACACAGGGTGTTACAGTAAGCATGTGTGCAGGCGGTGATATAATGGATAAAACAATTAGTGAAGCCGCACAAATCTTACAAAGGATAAGTAATGTACAAAGAACGCAACGAGATTGGCAAAGACGTTGTCGAGAGGAGCAAAACGACAAAAGCAAACCCAAGGTGCTTGCTGAATTTTCTGAAAAAGATGAACCGAAGGTCGAGGAAGATGAACCGACCATACAAGAATCTGAAGATTCAGTTCCCAAGGTAAGAGAAGTCATTTCGGATGTTAAAAATGTTGAAACTAACATGAATGTAGGCCGAAGTATGTGGAATTCTAGACCATTGGCGGAGTTCAATCAATCCGGTTGGATTCAAGTTGATTTTGCCCCACTAATCAACTACCGAAGGAAGGAGGAACGCCAACACATTGCCAAACTAGTTGAAGATATATTTGATCAAGAGTTGAGTGGAGGGTTGATCCAAAAGATATTTGAAGAAGAAAGAGAAAAAGGAGATGAAGGATGGATCGACCGGTTTGACAACTCAAGGATTTATGATGAAGAAAGCGAAGAGTACAACCGTGACGAGCCTAGTGACTCGAAGGATAAATAGGAGAAGATATGACTCAAGCTAGAAGATGAATGGGAAGAAGTTGACATAGAGCAAGTACTCCATGAAGGCCCCTCCCCACAAGGTGATAGATTGTTTGCTATTAAAGCATACACCCTAGCAAATCAAGATATGGAAGCACTCAAGGATGAAGAAAAGAGTGAATCAACGACGAGCGATCTTGACGACATGTGGTACATGGGAGATAAAGAAACTAACATACAAGACTTTGAAGGCAAAGATTGGGATGACAATGAAGACTTCAAAGAAGAGACAAATGCAAATGTAGTTGATGGATTACACGTTCCACATGATGAGATGGAGGGGGTGCAAAAAGGTAACAAAGAGACACCTTCACTCGTTGAGATTGATTCGCCTTCAACACTGTTAGATGAACCAAATATCACTCTTGTTGAAAAAGCTCTAAGGCCAAGGTACACGCTGAAATCTCAAGATGTTATTGGTATTGATGATGATAAATTCAAATACTCATGCTCAACCAATAGAATAAATGATAGTTTAAATTATATGCCTTGTGACAACAATGATCATGTTGATAGGCTAGATTTTCTTGAGAATGAAAGAAAGGAAACATTTATGTTTGACCCAATTAATCTCACACCTAAAGAACCTTTGCATAATGATGAGCTAAGTGCTATGCATGAAACATATGCTTATTTTGTTTAAACCTTGACTTGTTGCTACAATTCGCATGTGGTGTTAATTATGAACGCATATGTTTACAATAAGTTTTGTAAATCTCGATCATGCTTTGCGCTTGGTCAAGCTAATGATCTTAAAAAAGCACATGTTGGGAGAAGGCCCGATTTTCACTAACCATGTAGACAAGGCTCGAATAATTAAAAAAGAAGTCATGCCTAAAAGAGTTGCAAGATAAATGATCAACTTCTCCAAATCCCGCAATGGATGATGCTGTATTCATCAATTTGAGAGCTTGTCCAGAGGTGTACAAGTGAAGAAAATGAGATATCTAGAAGCTCCATCAAGTTGACATTCCAACGCATCAAGAACCAACGAATTTGAAGACCCGTGCAAGGAGTTATGGAGAAAACATTGAGCGTTGCGCGTTCTGAAATTTCAGGACAGATTTCATCGCTCAAGTAAAACAGACATAACTCTCTTGTCCGGAGTCCGATTTGGGCAAATAAAGACTCATTGGAAAGAAAATTTTGTGCACTATGCAATGGAGTAGAGCTTGGGTATACTTTCTGTTCTGGATATTAAAGAAAAATTGATGGAGTGAAGGCAGCACCGAAGGGTTATAAAGAAGGAGATAGCGCTGAAGCAAAAGGATGTCTTGGGAAAGTCTTCTATAAGTGATCAAGCAAGCACAACATGGGAAGTAAATTAAAGCTGCATTGGTACCTTTCTTCTTGCATGAGGGACCATGGCTATGCGAGGAAAACAAGGTATGTGAGAAAGTCGAGCTCTATGACTTTAAATGAAGCGCTTTTCGGGAGGCAATCCGTTTCTTTATGTTTTTATTCCTTTCTTGGAGAGAATAAAGAAACTATGATCAACTTGTGGTTATTAATCTAAGTTTAGTTTTCCTTTTTAGAACCACCATCATGTTCATGATCATATTTATTTATTTGCATGCATTGCATTTTGTTATCAACGTGATGTTTCTTTGTGTATACATGTTTTGTACATAGTTGTCTTGATTATTTTATATACTTAATGATGTATGCTTCAGTTTCTATGTTAATGCTTTATAAGTCCTTATGATTATTTTCCTTTTGTGATCTTGTGTAAACATGGTGTTTAAACATGATTGCGGACCATCATCGTTAAGTTTGATAAACCTTGCTAGCTTTTCATATGTCTTCATGTTGCATTGGTTAGTTTATAAGCTTTGCAATGCGCTTAATTTTTCTTGTGCTATAAGAGTTATTGATTTAGGGATAGACATGGTGTTTTAACCATAGATTTATCAACCTTTATGGCTATGGATAAATTCGGCAACCTAGTTGTAAACATGGTGTTTAGAACTAGGTGAAAACATTGTATTTGTTTATATGTTTTCCTATCATGTGCATACGCACCTTACACCACGTACACTCATTAGATTTTTATTGTTGTAAACCTTTAAGTCTTAGGAAATATTGTTGGATTGTTGGCAATTCTCTCTACTCCCAATCGTCACCTTGGGGTAGAATGTGCGCTTAAAACGTCTTGCAGGCAAGATAGAGACTCTCACTACAAGGAAATTGAAGAATGACTAAGATAAAAATGCTTTGTCTTCTACTTCCATGCCTAGCAAAATGCTAAGCATGGGTGAGACCCTTAATCTTCAACATGGAAGTGCAACATGACGCTCTAGAAGATTGAATGATCAAGATCATTAACATAACCGGATCAATGCGCAAGAAGCCACTAATCTCATCAAAATTCTGCGTGGTCTCGAAGAGAAAACACTGGATATTTTTGGATATTTAGAAGCCCCATGAAGCTATGATTCCAACCAATAAAGAATCAAGAAAATTGGAGGTTCCTACAAGCGGTTATGCTCGAATCCCCGAGTGCAACACGTCCTGAAATCAGTTTTGGACAGCACACAGTGCTGAAGTGAAACGGACATAGCTTCCTTGTATGAACTTCGTTTTCGATGAATGACCACATGTTGGAAAGGTAATTTCATAAACTTTTAAATAGAGCTATATTTCGATATATGTTCTGTTCTGGACAAAGGGAAAATCTATGAAAAAGAGACAGCAAGGAGATGATGAGAACAAGAAAGAGGGGATGATGATGACAACATTGAAGAGAAGGGTGACCAGTGACTCCATTAAGCATACAAGATCAAATTGAGGAGTTTAGGAGCATTGATAAATCAAGAAAAAAGCAAAAGCCACATTGATACATGGAGATGTCGGAAGAAGCCAACGAAGAACTACAAAGGATGGTAACACCTCCATGGACCTTCTTTTTTCCGAATATAAATGCTTGTAAGTATGCCTTCAACCTTATTAGGTGCAACATTTTGTTTTTCTCTCCCAACAATAACATGGCTACTAGGAGGACAACCTAGTTTTCTTTTTATTTTCAATAGATAGGCATGACCATGTGTTCACCTCGATGTTTTATATTGCATATGCTTACGAAAAAATGATAAAAGTTACCGCTTTGTTTTACCTACATGAAGTTATACATGTCTTGGCTAATTGCTCTCGATAATACGATCTAAAATTAATTTATATACCGGCTCTTTTATTTGTGGAGGTGAAATGACTATGCTCTAGACCCACATACATATCTTTGCTCTTTGATTTAAGTTTATGGATAGCCAGATAACTTGTTGTTTTTATGAAAACTTAACTTTTATGCTATCTACATATTTGTGATACTCTTGCAAAGTTCTACCTACCAAAGCCATATACATATATGTTCTATGATAACCCGTAGATTGCAAACATATGTTTTGATGAGTTGGATTAGGATTGATTTTTATGGTTGGAGACTAAGAAGTTGGTCATTCCTTTGTGTAACTTTTCATGCTAGCCTTTTTGTCCATGCATTGTGGGTTTTCACATCGAAAATTTCAGAAACTTTGCTGGGCATCCACTTAAACCAAAAACACCTTTTTGTGATCACCTCCTTGTCCACAACCCAATTTGAGTATGGAGTAAAATTCTCGATGGAGATTCAAATATTCCGCAAGATTATGGAATTTATACTTACTTTAGCAGTCATTTCCCCTCTCTTTTATGCTCGAGGACGAGCATCGTTCATGCATGGCGGAGGAGTCATTACATCATCTCTGACAAGTGCTATGTAAGTATTATGTTGCAAAAGTTTTGAGGAGCAAAAGAAAAAAATTATGATGAGAAGAAAAGAAAAGTAAGAAAAAAAGAAGAATAAAGTAAGAAAAAAAGAAAGAGAGAAAAATGAGAAGGAAATAAAATAAAAGTAAAAAAATAAAATACAGATACTCCTCGGTTCTTTTTTGCTTCATAAGTTCTCAAGTGCCTTGATGACAAATCCATACTTAGATCTTCTGTCGGGCATAGACCCCGGGTACTCATGCAAGGAAGGAGGAAGAGTAGAAGACGGACTCCTACTAGAATTCCCCTGTACTCCTACTAGGACTCGCTCTGTGTAATCCTACTAGGACTCCTGCCTTGTAACAAACTAGGAACCCGCCCCCTGGACTATATAAAGGAGGGTCGGGTACCTAGGAGGACATCCTCAATCCCTCCGGGGATCAACATCCAAGCGCAGGGCGCAATACTACTCTAAACAGGACGTAGATAGCTACTCTGGCTACCCGAACCTGTATAAATCTCGTGTCTTGTGTCCTTGCGCAGACATTCGGGTTCCAGATCATGGCGATCCCCACCTACATTGCTGCGGGTACCTCCCATGGAGGTCGAGAGGTTTAAACACCGACATCTTCCAACTATGTGCAATCCGATAACGAGGACTTCACTCGTGCCTCAGGATCATCCATTTGCCATTTGCACATGTCCACCTATATAAATGTGTGTGTTTCATCCCTCTCACTTTCCAACATTTATTTTCCATGGCCTTTTTGACGAGTCTCAGTAATTTTGATAGATCTCTTTCTTAATTTGACAATATTTCAGATGTATGTTTTGCTTGGATTGTTTTTGACCTTCCAAGCTCCACATAAGCCTTCCACTATCGCATATGAGTAGAATAGGTTGAAAATAATCTAGTATAGGCTTGAGTGACTTGATGAGATTAGTGTTTCCATGTGCTTTTGCAAGAGATTTTCGCATATGTTGGATATGCATCTTTTTGAAAATTCTTCCATGTAACAAGGTAATGGTTTGAAGTTCACTTAAGTTTGAGAGCATCGTGTTTATTAAATATGGCTTGTTCTTTATTGTTAGTCTATCTTCCATAATGAAAAAGAAGCCGGTCAGAACTTGAACTTTAAAAATAAATTCTTAAGAGAGAGCAATTTGTCTCGTCATGAATGACTAAGTGCAGGGACAACATTGGAAGGCAACGCTGATTTCCCATTTTAAGCAAGGATTACTTACTCAAGGACGAGCAAGGTTTAAGCATGGGGGAGATGTTGACGGTGAATTTCCGTCAACCTAGAGTATTTGTTATGCATTGGTTTCGATTATGATTTGCAACTAACCCTCCACTAGGCACACTAATGATATAATGAGTTCACTCTTTCATGTTGATTTTGGAGTTCATTGTTTACGCAGGAAATCTACGCTAAAGAGGAGACTTTCAGGATAAGTTCACCAAGCACTTTGGAAGAAGATCATGAAGCTCGACAAGAGTCAAGACACGCGATGAACATGACTCCAAATGACCTGAGGACTGAAGCGTCAACATGCAAGTCTTCAGGGACTCAATCAGAAAACAGTGAAGCTTGAATAGCAAGGATTCAAGCCTTAACCGCGAAGGAAACGAAGTCTAAGACCCACATGCAAGTGCACACAAATAAGGAATTACGCGAGAAGCAACCGGGGAGGAAACCGCGGCCGAACCGGGCCGAAATGGGCCTGGGCTGGCCGGCCTGGGCTGACCGGCCCAGCCCACTCCGAGCCCGGTTCGGCGCCCCCTTTGCCTTAGGTGTTTGTCTATTTATTGCCTCTTCCTCCGTCCGCCGCCAGATCGAAAAATTCATTCTACCGACGCCATTCACCAGAAAACCACCACTGCAAGATTAGGGAGAGAGTTGGATGAGCTCGTCGCAAGGATCAATGCCGGCAGAGGGAACGAAACAAGAGGAGGACTCCAAGCCGCTGGCCTAGGGGTCTTCCCAAGCTTCATCGCCGCCATCTTCATCGACGACGTTCTCCGGAGTCTTCATCACCCCTATTTGCTTCAATCCTTGTAAGATGATGGGGTAATGTCTCCGTTCATACCTAGGGTAAGATGGACACATGTTATGTGATCGCAACATGAACACTATGCCTTTCAATGCTTAATGGTCTATGTCTATGCAAGTGCTTTATTCACATATGTATGTGCAACATGTGTTCTTAGTAGGGTTTGTGGTAATCGTGGTGATTAGCTTAACCCTATGGATGCTTAGGTATATATGCGGTTATACGTGAAAGTGTTTGATTACCTTGTGTAGTGACAGTACGGTGGAGGGAAAAGACTTAGCGACCGCATAACCGCCATGAAGCTAGTGTAGGCAACACCCTTTTCGTATAGTAGATGCATGTTCATGTGATCCTAAACCCTAGGGAGGGAGCACTTATCTATCTTAATCTCTCTCTTGTGTCCACCCCCATCTAGCTTCACCTTAGACTTCTTAGATTAACATAGGTTAGATTATCTTTACCTTTACATTAATACACCTTTCAAAGGTTTCCCATCAACTAGATTAGTACTTGGTTAAGCGCTAGCAATCCCCTTGCTCCACGGATTGACAAGAACCTTGGGAGTCACCCCGTGGTGAAAAAGGTGTAGGTCCGTACGTTTGCAGATCGAAGGTTGTTACGTGTTTCAACAATCAACATGCTACCTCCCCCTCAACAGTAGCTTCTCCTTGGACTTGATTTGTCATCGTAAGTGTGGGAGAAGGACCTTTCACCACCATGATCGAAGTAGTATGTACATGCTCAGCCACGGGCACCACACCACTATCTTCATCATCTCCATGTTCATGCTCCTCCAGAAAGATCTCAACACCAAGTTCTTCGTCACCTGCACACTCAAAGTCTAGATGACTATGTCGCTTTGTCTCATCGAAGGTTACCTCGCAAGTCTCCACGATTTGTTTAGTTTCAAGATTGAGCACACAATATGCTCTAGAGTGAGATGCGTAACCAATGAAAACACCTGAGGACCATGTGTGGTTCGAGGACCGATGGATCGTCGCTTCCTTGTGTGATGAGTGATTGACAACATTGTGTGGACTGATTCTTGGCTAAGTATTGTAGGTGCAGGTTGCAGTTTGACTGGTGTTGGTGCAGGTGAAGAACAAGTGCGAAAGGTCATCGCCGGTGAGGCCTCCAGGTGTGCAGAAGTCAAGTAGGCTTCGTTCGAGGGACCCGGTGGCCAGTGGGGTCTAGTGCGGGCCGCACGGTGGCATGAACAGCAAGATGAAGTCAGGGACAGTTACTTGGTTGAGCCAAAAAACCAAGGTCGAGCCGGGACTACGTGGGAGCCAAGTCATGAGTGGCGATTGGCGGAAGCTACACCAAGTTCGCGGGGTTTCCAGTGGTTCACCAGAAAACCACTGGGTTCCTTGGTTGATCCACAAAGCCAAGACCGGAGAACCGAAGACGGTGCAGCAGCAGCTCCAGACCGGTCTGACCGGTCTGACCGGTAGGTACCGGTCTGACCGGTGAGGAGCACCAGTCTGACCGGTGTGTGACGACACAGTCCGGAATCTTCGAAGCAGAGGACACGCGTCGGCATCGCAAGGCTTGCGTCGAGGCTAAGCAGTGTGCGGTCGCCGGGCATCCATCCGATGGAGAAAATCTGAAGACTTCCAAAACCGACCTTGAGGGGCTTGTATCCCTAGTGATTAAGTAAGGGTATTTTAGAGTCTTGGTTTCCTCCTATATGACCCAAGAGGTGAGAGGATGGCAGCCATCTCTTGGAACCCTAGTTCATTTTCTTTCTTATTTTCCCTTCCTATTTTCTTAGGATTTCCATGGGACTAGCTTGAGAGCTTCATGGTGAGATTTTGTGAGAGGGTTGGATGATCGGGCGACAAGCTAGACCTTGTATGGACCTTCTTGGTATGTATAGATGATTCGGCGTGGTTCCTCAAGGCTTTGTTGTGTTGTTCCCGGTTGTTTTTGGTGGTGATTTTCAGAGCCCTTTCTTGGTGTTTTCTTGGTGTGTTTTCGGGACCTTGCTCTTGGGGATTTGATGGGGGAAATTCTTGTGAACCCTTCATGGTTCTTTTGCCTTTGATTCCTCTTCCAAATCCGTGAGTTAAGGGTCTCAATTTTGGGGTTTTCGGTGTTCTAGGGTTAGAGGAGTTCTTGACGGGATTTCTTCAATTTCTCTTGACTTGACAAGTTTTGGTGGGATTAAACTTGGCTATGGACTCCTCATGAGGTGTTCCTAATATCCCCAAAGTCTTGTTCAAGTTCGTGGAGCGATTCGGGAGATCGAGGCTTGGATTTGGGGGTGTTGACCCGCGGGTGCTGTTCATCCTGAGAAGCCCAGGTCACACCGGTCTGACCGGTGCAACCCTTGTTGGGCTTTTGCTCGGGTGAACGTTTGGGTGTGTTCGCTGTTGTCTTGTGTTGCTGCTATTTCGAGTTTGGGTCAGTTTGGAGCTCGGTAGGCCTGTTTGGTGTTTTGGCGCTTTCTGGCTGAGACCGGTCTGACCGGTGTGTTGCACCGGCTTGACCGGTGTGGAGCCATTTTATGGAAGTCACCAGGTTTCACCAGCAGGGACCGGTCTGACCAGTGCTGCTCACCGACTGACAGGTGTTGGTTAGTGGACTCGAGTTTTGGTGTTCCTCTGCGTTCTCGGGTCTATGAGGTTGGGAGTTGGTTCCTAGGTTCAGTAGCACTCCAGTGGCTGCGTGGACTTGGCCGACTTGGGTAGTGAGTCGGAGACGTGTGTTGGAAGCCGTGTTCGTCTTGTTGGAGTTTCCATCTCCTTCGAGAAGAATTTTTATAGGCTCCCATTCACTCCCCCCCTCTCTGGTTCGGCGCATCGGTCGTTCAAGTGGTATCAGAGCTGGTTCGGGTCATTATTGACTCTAACCAGTCTAAGATCCAAGGATGGCGTACTAGAAACGGGGTTCGGGTCCTCCACACTTCGATGGCAAGAACTACCAGATGTGGAGTAAGCGGATGGCGACAGTCCTCCGCGGAAAGGGTCAGATCCTTTGGGATGTCACGGTGGACACAAGCTATGTCCAGCCGATGAACTTCCTTGCTCCAGGATCAAGGGACATGTTTGACGCCCACAACAAGGCGGTCGACTACTTGTTTCGTGCTTTGTGTCAGCCTGAGTTCGATCAGGTGCACACCGAGCACTTGGCTTGTAGAATCTGGTCGGTGTTGAAGGAAGCTCATGTTGGGAATGCCCAGGTTTAGGCTCGGATGTATGTTACCTACCGAAGAGAGTACGAGAACTTCACTCATCTCCCAGTTGAGTCCATCGATGCCTTGTTTCAGAGGTTCACGGTGGTTGTGAACAACATGAGGGCCAATGTGGACGTGCTCCCGTACTATGATCATGATAGAGCTGTCAAGCTCTTACACTCTTTGGATCGTACGATTTGGGGTGGAAAGTTCGAGGCCATTGTGGAGTCGGAGAAGTATGACACTCTGACGGTGAACGAGCTATTCTCGAAGCTCAAGTCGGCTTTGGTGGATAGGGGCATGACAGCCAAGCTCGAGGGACTGACTGACTCTCATAGTCTTGCCCTCGTTGGTGGTTCAAAAGGAAAGGCCAACACTAACCCATCCACCAGGATGTTCTCTTTGTCCTCTTTGATGTCTATGCCAGATGAGGAGTTCGACGAGCTTGGAGAGGATGAGCTGGCATTGCTTACGAGGAGGTTCGAGAGGCTGCACGAGAACCGGGTGAACATGAGGAGGAACACGAGGACATTCTTTCAGTGCGGCAAAAAGGGACACTTCGTTACCGATTGCCCAGAGAAGGTTGAGAATAAGGATGGCTACAAGCACAAGTCAAGGACGGATGGCAAGTACCGGTCGAGACGTGACCACAAGAGCAAGCACAAGAACAAGCACAAGGACGAGCGACGGTCGAGGAAGAAGGAGAGTCGAGGCAAGGCCCGATGTTGACGCTGAAAATCCGTCAATCTAGCCATGAGTTTACCTTCGGTGTTGGCATGACTTTTGTATCTTATTCATTGGTACTAACCCCCATGGTATAACAAGTTCACTTGTGCATGTCGGTTTTGGAGTTAAGTGTTTACGCAGGGTTTTAACGTTGAAAGCAAGACTTCCGGGATAAGTTCATTAAGCACCTCATGACAAGACCTTGAAGCCCGATACAAGTCAAGCAATGAAGTGAACATGACTCCAAGAGCCCAAGGACCAAGCCCGAGAAGATGATAAACTCCGAGGACCAAACCAAAAAAGTGCTGAATCTTGCAAGACAAGGAATTGACTCCAATTCGGAGAGAAACCGATGTCAAGGGCCCACATGCAAAAGGGGAGAACATCTAAAAGACGTGGGAAGCAACACCGGGCGAAGCAGGCCGCGGGATGGGCCGAATTGGGCCAATTCGGGGCCCAATCGGCCTCCCCTTTGACCTAATTGCTTCTCAGGCTATAAATAGCCCCCTGACCGAGAGCCACGCAGAACCGAAGTCGTAATCCGCCGCCGAGGAGCAGAGAAGCTTGAGGGACACCATCTCGGAGATGAGGGTCGTGCTAGTTGTCTAGGGTTTCCCTAGCCGACGTGGGAACCTTGCATGGAAGACCACGTCGGAGCTCCGGAGCGAGGATCAAGATTGAGGGAGGGCCCCGGTGGTGATCTTGTTCATGTAATCATTCATGGTGAAGTTTGTAAGTGAATTCGATTTCTAGCGATTAAGTGCCTTCTCGATGATTTTGTTTTCTTCTTGGTTTTGCTTCTTCTACGATCTAGTTTGCAGCTAGATTACATAGGGTGCTCTTGTAGCCGCGGTGGTTAGAGGTGCATACCGGACCGGCCAAGTGATTTCAACTTGTTCTATCGAACTCGCCCTAGACTACCCGCATGAATAGGGATACGTTGTGACAGAACGGGGGTTCCGAAAGGCGGGCGTTTTCGGAGTCGGATGGGAAGGCCACGATTTAAAGATGCTTTTAATGAGATTCGCTTTTCTATCTTCATCTATCTTGTTTGGAGCTACAACATAAGCATGATCTAGATTCTCTAGATTGGTTATCTCTTGCTTTCTCTTGCTACCTCTTTAGTAGATTAGATTAGATTCGTTTTCCTTATGATATCCGGTACAAGCGACGTTGACACAAGCTCAAGCGACGTGCATTCAAGCTCAAGCAGTGAGGATGAAGACGCCGGGAGGCGCAAGGGCAAGAAGAATGCAAGCCGGAACCTCAGTGGGTTGAGCTGTGTTGCACTTGGAGGCTTTTGTGGCATGGCCCATAGCTCAAGAAGCAAGAAGAGCGAGAAAGAAGACACCGACTCCAACTCAGAGGATGAGGTAAACCGTGACCCCGACTCTTTGCTTGCTGTGATCACTAGGTTTAATGGCTTGATTGACAACTGTGATAGTGTGTTGAGAGATGCTAAAAAAATGAGGAGAGATCTTAGGGCTCAACTTGAGAATGCTTGTGAGAAATTAGGAGAGTTGGAGTCTAAATTGCTTGAATTGAAACTTGAGAATGACTCTTTGAAACTTACTCCTACCATTTATGATGATGTTGAATGTTCTGAATGTAATGCATGGTTGAATGAGATCAAGTTGCTTAATGAGAAGAATGCTTCCACTTTGGCTAAACTAGATGCTCTTAGGACTGAGTATGATGAGCTTAAGGCTAGACCCACTTTGCTTGGTGCTTGTAAATCATGTCCTACTATGCATGCTAAGCTTGTTGATGCTCGTTCTACCATTAGCACTTTGGAAGCTTTTTTGAAATCTCCTGTTGTCAATGCATGCACTAGCTATGGTGAAGTTACTTTGCACAATATTGAACTTACTTCTCGTTTGGATGTCATCTATGAGGAGAATGATTATTTGAGGAAGGTGTTGGGTTGGTTGTTTGGGCAGGAACCTCAATTGAAAATCATGATTGAGGAGTTCAAGATAGCGGATGATCGTGGTTTGGGTTTTGAGAAGTTGGGTGAGAAAGTGGGAGAAAACAGTGGGGAGAGTGTGTATGAGAAGTGTGTCGAGTCTAACCCCGAGTTTGAGGTGATCGGAGACATCCAAGTCCCACTTCCAAAAGCACCCAAGAACTCTTTCACACCAAAGCCCAACCACCTTTGCAACAAGCTTGACACAAGCCAAGATCCACCCAAATTCCCACCTAAAACAAATGACTTCCAAAAACCGGTGAAGTTTGTGAGTGAGAAGGGTGTGAAACCTAGAGAGAAGCCAGAGCCAAAATCAAAACCCATCCCCTTCAGGTGTGAGTATTGTGGCAAGGAGAGGCATCTAGCAGAGTTCTGCTACAAGAGGAAAAGGGATGAGAGGCTTGCTAGAGAGCAAGCAAACCAGGACAGCTATCACCAGTCTCATGGTATTCCTGAGCCTAGAGTGCCGCTTCCACGTGGTGTGGGAAGTGTGAGTAGTGTTGGTAGAGTTGAAGCTCAGGGTGGTAGGTTCCCATATAGAGGTGGTGGTGAGAGGTTTGATAGGAGAGATAATGGTGTGCGTGCTGGTGAGAGGTTTGGTCGGGCTCGTGGTGGTTTCGCTGGACGTCCCCCTACTCGTCCTCAATACGGGTTAAGGGGTGATGATCGTAGCTTTGGGTTCCAGAGGAACTAGGGACCACGTTTTCCCCCTCGTGGTGCTCGTACTCCTTCCATGGGACATGGGAAATTTTGTGGCAAGAGAATGATGTTTGCTAACCCCTCTTTTGAGCAGATGGCTCGACACTGGTTCAACTTTCTTTGTGCTAACCCCAGTGTTGAGTCGTTGGCTCATTCTCGTTCTTATTTCTGACTACAGGCAGGAGGCTTGGAGAACATTTGGTTGATCGACTCCGGATGTTCCCGACACATGACCGGAGAAAAGAAGTGGTTCTCCAGCCTCACCCTAGTGAAGGAAAAAATGTACATCACTTTTGGGGACAACGGACGAGGAAGGGTGATTTCTGAGGGTGTGGTGCATGTGAGTGACAAGGTAACGTTAAAGAGAGTTGCTCTTGTGAAGTCTTTGGGTTTCAATTTGCTTTCGGTTTCTCAGTTGCTTGATGAGGGCTTTGAGGTGCGTTTCAAGTCTGGTGAGTCCCGTTCTTCGGATTCTCGAGGTGATCTTGTTTGTATGATCATCCCCGAGGGTCGATTTTCGTGGCTGATTTCTCTCGTTCTTTGGGTCCCGCTCGCCTGTTTGATGGCTGGTCTTTCTTCTGATTTGTGGAAATGGCATAGGCGGTTGGGTCACTTGAGCTTTGATTTGGTTTCCCGCTTGAGTGGTCTTGACCTTGTCCGAGGATTGCCGAGGTTGAAGTTTGAGAAGGATTTGGTTTGTGCTCCATGTAGGCATAGCAAGATGGTAGCCACTCCCCATCCACCCCTGACCGATGTCATGACTGAGCGTCCGACAGAGCTGTTGCATATGGACCTTGTTGGGCCAGTTCGAGTTCGCTCGGTGGGTGGGGAGTGGTATGTCTTTGTTGTGGTGGACGATTACTCTCACTATGCCTGGGTGTTTTTCTTGGAGGACAAAAGTGAGACATTTGGTTTTGTTCGAGATCTGATCGTGAGATTGAAGAACGAGAGGCATGGGAATGCCATTCGAGCTATCCACAGTGATAATGGCTCAGAGTTCAAGAACTCTTGTTTTGATGCCTTCTGTCGTGATCTAGGTCTTGAGCATCAGTTTTCGACCCCTTTTGTGCCCCCTCAAAATGGAGTTGTGGAAAGGAAAAATCGTACTCTTTTTGAGATGGCTAGGACGCTGCTCGATGAGCACAGGACTCCTAGGAGGTTTTGGGCTGAGGCGGTCAATACGGCCTGTCATGTCTCCAACAGGATTTTATTGCGAGCTTTCAAGAGGAATACCTGTTATGAGCTTATGCATGGTCGGGCACCCAAGGTGAGTCATTTTCGAGTCTTTGGCTGCAAGTGCTTTATTCTGAAGAAGGGAAAACTCGACAAGTTTGAGGCTAGGTCTAGTGATTGGATTGTCTTTGGATATGCTAACCATTCTAGAGCCTATAGAGTGCTTAACCTTGAGACTGACAAAATCATGGAGACTTGCGAGGTAACCTTCGACGAGACAATGCCATGTACCTCTCTTGGCTTTGAATGTGCAGGTGATGAAGAGATGGCTGAGGACCTCTTTGAAGAGGAGAAGGATGAAGCTGGAGATGATGATGGAGAGAACCATGTGCCTGAAGCTGAGTGTGTACCCACTACTTCCCTACGACCACTACGGAGAGTGGACCGTCTACTTCATGGACAACGACGGTGCGACAAGAGGACCAGGCGAGAGAAGCTGAAGTTGAGGGGGAGGTAGTCTCGAGGCGTGAGGCTCCCTGGCGGATTCGAGAAGTGCATCCCCTATCGTAGATCATTGGGGACATTGGCGAACGAACCACGCGGTCAAGGTCCAGAAATTCCTCTCATTTCGCTCATGCTGCATTTGTTGCCTCCTTTGAGCCCAAGGACATTGGACACGCTTTATCTGATGCAAACTGGGTCAATTCTATGCATGAGGAGTTGGAAAATTTTGAGAGGAACCAGGTGTGGGAGGTAGTTGAACCACCTCCAAATTGCCATCCTATAGGAACCAAATGGGTTTGGAAGAACAAAGAGGGTGAGAACGGGATGGTTGTGAGAAACAAGTCCAGAATTGTTGCTCAGGGATATAGTCGGAAGGAGGGGATCGACTATGAGGAGACCTTTGCTCCTGTGGCCCGTCTTGAGGCAATTTGAATCCTTCTAGCCTTTGCCGTGGCTAAAGGGTTCAAGTTGTTTCAAATGGATGTGAAGAGTGTTTTTCTGAATGGGGTCATAGAGGAGGAGGTGTATGTGAAGCAGCCACCGGGGTTCAAGAGTGAGAAGTATCCACACAGAATGTACCGGTTGAAAAGGGCTCTGTATGGGTTGAAACAGGTGCCCCGGGCTCGGTATGGGAGATTGAGAGGTTTTCTGTTGAGCAGAGGGTTCGTAATGGCTACCGTGGATAGGACCTTGTTTCTCTTCAAGCATGGGAATGGCTTGTTGATGGTGCAGATATACGTGGATGATATTGTCTTTGGTGGCTCGTCACATAACCTTGTTGCCAAGCTTGCAGATGAGATGAGCAGGGAATTCGAGATGAGCATGATGGGCGAGCTGCAGTACTTTCTCGGGTTGCAGATCAAGCAAGTGAAGGACGGAACATTTGTAGATCAGACCAAGTACACAAAAGACATTTTGAGGAAGTTCCACATGCAAGATGTGAAGCCTATGTCGACACCCATGGGGAGTACGACTACTTTGGACGCGGACGAGGACAGAGAACCAGTGGACCAGCGGGAGTACCGGAGCATGATCGGCTCCCTCCTCTACCTGACGGCGACGAGGCCAGACATACAATTTAGTGTGTGTCTGTGCGCTCGTTTTCAGGCCTCGCCGAGGACATCACATCGACAGGTCGTCAAGAAGATCTTCAGGTACCTACAGTCTGCCCCTGGTCTTGGCCTTTGGTATTTTTCCTCCTCGACTCTTTCACTTCATGGTTTTTTTGATGCGGATTTTGCTGGTTGCCGAGTCGAGAGGAAGTCTACTTCTGGTACTTGCCAGTTTCTTGGGTCCTCGTTGGTTTCGTGGTCTTCCCGCAAGCAGTCTAGTGTAGCTCTGTCCACCACCGAGGCGGAGTATGTTGCAGCCGCGAGTTTTTGTTCCCAGCTGTTGTGGATCTCATACACTTTGAGAGACTTTGGTGAGGAGTGCACCCAGATCCCACTTCTTTGTGATAGCACCAGTGCCATAAGCGTAGAAAAAAACCCAGTGCTTCATTCCAGAACCAAACACATAGAAGTGAGGTATCATTTCTTGAGAGACAATGTGGAGAAAGGGACCATTGTGTTGAGTCATGTCCCTACCCAAGATCAGCTTGCAGACATCTTTACAAAGCCTCTCGACCAAGCTACATTTGTGCGCTTGCGGGGTGAACTTGGGGTTTGTTGCCCTTTCTAGTTGATTCTTGGGGGAATTATTTTTGTACCATATGTATCATACCATGTTTCCTTTGATGTATATACATGCTTTGCTTGATGTATAAACCATGGTAGGATAGCCATCTTGTTATATATCATGTTGCATTTGTATCATATTGCATTTTAGTGTGATGAGCTTCTTTCATATGCCTTATTTGAGTTTCTTTGGCTACTTGTGAGATATGGGTCATGTGTGTGGAGAAATGGCTATGTGAGGCTATGCTCTTGGAATATTTGAGATATATGTGTTGTGAGATAGTCCTTTTTGAATCAAATGCTAATCTTGACTAAATTTGATGAAATGTGCTCCAAGTAGTGTATCCATGTCACTTTTTGGTCTAAATGTGCCTTTCATGCTTAGATTGTGCTTGGATGTCTCTTTCTTGCATTTGCTCCAAAGGCCGATATCATTGTGAATGTTTAGCCTATGTTGCATTCATGGAGGAGCATAAGCTTCTTTTTGCCGCAAAGGCACTTCATGTACCATGAAATGAATTAATCTTGAAAAGAAGTGTGTATGCTTGAAAAATGCTTCATCCATCATGTTTATGCATAAAATGTCTTATCTTTCACACATGGGTGCAAAATATGTTGCATGATGTTCACCAGTGGAGAAGTCTCCCCGAAGTGGACACATGACTCATGAGCTTTAACATGACATGCTTTGCTTTATGGGTGTTTGCAATGATCTCTTGTTGAGAATTTGATATCCTTGCATGATCTTTGGATGATATGCATGTTTTTGGCTAGAATATGACATGGATAGGCCTTTAAATTTGAAGTGAGCCATCTTTTGATAAAACTGCTCAAATCTGAAAATTTGCTTTGTCACATGCCTATATTTCCATATATTACTTGTGGCAATGCTTTGACTATGTTATGATCCATATGTGTGCTCTGTGTCTCATTTCTAGCCATTGACACTAGATTTGGCCTATTTGAGAAGCTCATGTAGATGTTTATATGCTTTGTTTTACATTCATGCATTTTCACCTTGATTCATACATTGTCAACAAGGGGGAGAAGAGGTGAGTTTAATGAAAAATTCAGAAAATCTTTGCATCCACATGTTCAGGGGGAGCTTGCATTTGTTCAGGGGGAGCTTTCTTGCTGTTTTCAGTGTGGAGTTTGTGCTTTGCTCGGCTTGTGACCTTTCTTTGCCTTTCTTTGGTTTTGGTCATGAGTTGAGCTTCTTTGTTTTTCTTTCTTCTTACTTTCTTTTTCTGAATTTCATTTCGCGTTGTGTGTTGTCAATGCACTCATCAAGAGGGAGATTGAGGACCAGGAGCGTCCCGGTGGTCGATGGATGACCGCTCCTCAGTAATGTGTGATTGACAACGGGTGTTGGACTGACTCTTCGCTCAGTGTGCAGGTGTAGGCTGCGGCCTAGTTTGTGTTGTTGCAGGTGAAGAACGGGCGTGAAAGGTCTTCAGCCTTGAGAGGCCTCCGGGAGATGGAGAGACAAGTACGCTCGGTTCGAGGGACCCGGTGGACGGTGGGACTAGGTGCGGGCCACATGGTGGCGAGATGAGCAAGACGAAGTCGTGGACAATCGAGCCGGTGCACGGTGGCGGTCGAGTCAAGAGGCTTGGCGGGAGGCCGGGCCGAGCACGCGGGGTTTGGTGGTTTGCCCACAAAACGATCGGAGGACGGTTTCTTGGTTTGGGCCTCAAAACCAAGTCCGAAGGCCCAACGTGACGGAGACAGGATCCGGGCGTGTCGGGAAGCTTCGAAGCGGAGGACACGTGGAGGGATCGCATGGCTTGCGTCGGGAGGACGCAGGTTGTGGCAAAGGTGTGGCCGTCCGATGGCAAGACCCACAAACATTACATAAATGCCCCTGTGTGGGTTGTATCGTCAGTAGTTGAGTTAGGGGTAGTCGAGTCATTTACCACACCGGCGGGACCCGATATATAAGCCATGAGTGTGTGTGGATGGCTCTCTCCCTCCGCGATCCAGGGTTTCATTTCCCCCTCCTCTTTCTCTTTTTCCTAGACTATTTTCTCCTCTATTTTCTCTAGGCTAGCATGAGAGCTTCATGAGAGATTTGTTGAGAGGGATGGATGTTAGGGCGGCATGCTAGACCTTGTGAATCTTTCCTGGTTTGTATAGAAGATTCGGCATTGTGGTTCCCGTGATGATTTTCGGAGTCATTTTTTTGCTATTTTCGTTCTTCGCGCGATTCGTCGATTTGAGGGCGTTTTTCTCTAGATTTCTTTGAGGGGATCATGGGTGAGTGCCTTGTGCCTCTTTGTGGATGATCTTGACCCCTCAAACGCCGGATTTGGCCTTCGATTCGTTGACTTTTGGATGAACCCTAGGTCATTGTGTTCTTGGCAAGAATTTGCGATTTCGGGAGTTGTAGGGAGTTTGAGACGTTATTGTTGGGGCACAACCTCTCCTTGGGGTGTTCATCATCTCCCCAAAATTTCGTCTCAAGACTCCAAGTGGTTTGGGAGATCCTTTGATCGAAAGTTTGGGGCGATTTCGCGGGCAGTGTTCTGGGCTGTCCCGAGTGATCCGGTCACTTGTGCCGGGTGACCCGAAAGGGGTAGGTTGATCCGGTCACTTGTGCTCGGGCGACCCGGTGCGGCTCTGTAGGGCTCAGGGTGACCCGGTCACTTGTGCCGGTTGACCCGGTAGGTCTCAGCCTTCTTCGTTGATTGCTCAAGTCCTTTCGTGTTTGCTTCCGCTTTGCTTCCTAGACTTTCAAGCTTTTTTCCTAAGGTATCAAGGGAGGTTTGTGTGTGCTTCCGCTTGTTTGTGTGTGACTCGGAGTTGCAATTGGGATATAGGCCGAGTTCTTCTGATAAAGAATTTTTATCGGCTCCCATTCACTCCCCCCCTCTGGTTCGCCGTTTCGGTCCTTCAACCGGTGAGGCCTCCGGGTGTGAAGAAGACAAGTAGGCTTCGTTCGTGTGGACCGGGAGCGTCCCGGTGGTCGGTGGATGACCGCTCCTTAGTGATGAGTGATTGACAACGGGTGTTGGACCGACTCTTGGCTTAGTGCGCGGTGTAGGCCGCGGCCTAGTTCGTGTTGTTGCGAGGTGAAGAACGGGCGCGAAAGGTCTTCGGCCTTGAGGGGCCTCCGGGAGATGGAGAGACAAGTAGGCTCGGTTCGAGGGACCCGGTGGACAGCGGGGCGCGGTGCGGGCCACATGGTGGCGACACAAGCAAGACGAAGTCATGGACAAGTGAGCCGGTGCACGGTGGCGGTCAAGTCGAGTGGTTTGGCGGGAGGCCGGACCGGGCACGCGGGGTTTGGTGGTTTGCCCACAAAACCACCGGCGGACGGTTTCTTGGTTTGGGCCTCAAAACCAAGTCCGAGGGCCCAACACGACGGAGACGGGATCCGGCGTGTCGGGAAGCTTCGAAGCGGAGGACACGCGGCGGGATCGCATGGCTTGCGTCGGGAGGACGCGGGGGTGCGGCGAAGGCGTGGCCGTCCGATGGCAAGACCCACAAACATTACCAAAATGCCCCTACGTGGGTTGTATCGCCGGTAGTGTAGTTAGGGGTAGTCGAGTCATTTACCACTCCGGCGGGACCTCGATATATAAGCCTGGAGTGTGTGTTGATGGCTCTCTCTCTCCGCGATTTAGGGTTTCATTTCCCCCCTTCCCTTTCTCATTTTCGTAGCTTTTTTCCTTCCTATTTTCTCTAGGCTAGCATGAGAGCTTCATGAGAGATTTGTTGAGAGGGATGGATGCTAGGGCGGCATGCTAGACCTTGTGAATCTTTCCTGGTTTGTATAGAAGATTCGGGGTTGTTTTTCGTGCCTTTTTGTGCCTATTTTCGTGCCTTTGTTCTCGGTGTGATTCCGCGGATTTGAGTGAGTTTCTTCCCGGATTTCTTTGAGGAAAACATGGATAGATGTCTTGTGCATCTTTGTGCTTGATCTTGTGCCCTCAAACGCCGGAAACTACTTCGATTCGTGAGTTTTTGTTCGGTGCTCTAGGTTTTGGTGGTGCTCAAAGGATTCGTGATTCCCGGTGATTTAGGGAGTTAGGAGGCAAGATTTTTGGGCTATAGCATCCTTGTGTGACGCTTTTCAAGTTCCCAAACCCTTGTCTCCATAGCTTCAACCGTTTGGGGAAATCCGATGATGATTTGGGGGAGTTGACTTTCGGGGGTCGGGGCAGTTTTCGCTCTGTCCGCACCGGCGGACGGTCCGCGGGGGGTCGCGGACGGTCCGCGTGGGTCGTGTTCGTCCCGTGTTCTTCGCGTTCTTGCTCGTCCTTCGTTTCGATCCGTCGCGATTTTGGTTTTTGGTTGGACGGAGTTTCGGACGGTCCGCGCTCGTCGGGCGGACGGTCGGCGGGTGCTTGGCGGACGGTCCGCGTGCTCCCCGCGGACGGTCCGTGGGTCGTGTGTGGCTTTGGTTCGTTCGTGTGATTTATCGGACGGTCCGCGGGAAGGGCCGGACGGTCCGCGCGACGTCGGCGCGGACGGTCCGCGAGAGCGAGTCGGACGGTCCGCGCGGTCCATCGCGGACGGTCCGCACCGCCGGGCGGGACGGTCCGCCGAGGAGCTGTGCGGTCTTTGTTTGTTTCGATTCCTTTCCTCCCTTTCTAGTGCTTCCGCATGTGCTTCTAGGAATCGTTCCTAAGGCTAGAGGTTGATCCATAACCTCGTGGTCTTGGCGATTGGTGCGTGATTCGATCCATCGCTTGTGTGTGACCGGGATTTGAGTAGGACATAGGCCGGGTTCTTTGGGAAGAATTTTTTACCGGCTCCTATTCACTCCCCCCCTCTCTAGTCGCCATCTGATCCTTCAATTGGTATCAGAGCTTGGTGCGGATTCTTTGCGACTTTGACAAGTCTCGAATCCTAAGATGGCGTACGTTGAGCGGGGCGGTCCGCCGCACTTCGATGGCAAGGGTTACCACAAGTGGGCGGCTCGTATGATGATCTTTCTTCGAGGAAAGGCTTTGTTGGATTTTATTGTGCTTGACAAGACCTATGCTATTCCGTCAACATCCATACTCTTATGGTGACCGATGCCGATGCCAAGGCCAAGTATGAGGCTAATGCAAAAGCCGTTGATCACTTGTGCCGGAGCTTGCGTGATCCGAGTTTGATCGTGTTCGCCATTTGGATCTTGCTTGGCAAATTTGGGATAAGTTGTTGGTTGCTCACGGTGGTGATAACCATGTGAAGGCTCGCCTCTTTGTCTCTTACCGGATGCAATATGAGAATTTTTCTCCACTTCCCGGTGAGGACATTGATGCGATGTTTCAGAGGTTCATCGCCATCGTGAACAACATGAAGGCTAATGTTGAGGATTTTCCGTACTCCGAGCATGATCGGGCTTTGAAGCTCTTGCATGTCTTGGATCCAAATGTTTGGGGTGCTAAGGTTGAGGCCATCAAGGAGTCCGGGAATTATTTGACTATTGAGTTGGATGACCTCTTTTCTAAGCTCAAGTCGGCCGAGGTTGACGGGAAGATGCTATCCAAGCATGAGGGCTCGGCCGACCATAGTCTTGCTCTTGTGGGAGGATCAAAGGGCAAATCTAACCCTTCTCGTCGACGCTTTTCTTTGTCCTCTCTTATGTCCATTCCGGATGAGGAGTTTGATGTCTTTGGGCGAGGAGGAGCCGGCCTTGCTCTCAAGAAGATTTGAACGACTACACGAGAGTCGGAGGAACGCAAGGCGGAGCTCGGGGACGTGCTACAAGTGTGGCAAGCGTGGCCACTTCATCGCCGAGTGCCGGATGCGAGAGGAGAACAAGTACAAGGTGAACGAGTACAAGGCGCACCCGAAGCGTGAAGACAAGTACTCCTCCAAGGGCAAGCACTTCAACAAGTCCAAGAGCAAGGACAAGGACAAGCGGCGACCGAGCAAGAGCACCTACAAGAAGAACAAGGCAAGAGCGATGGTGGCCGGTGCGAGCGACGTCGACTCAAGCTCAAGCGAGGAGCGATCAAGCTCAAGCGGCGAAGATGAAGACGCCGGGAGGCGCGGTGGCAAGAAGAGTGCAAGCGGAACCTCGGCGGGGCGAGGCCGTGTGGCGCTTGAGGGCTTTTGTGGCATGGCCCATAGCTCGAGCGAAAGCAAGAAGAGTGTGAAGGAAGACGGCGACTCCGACTCGGAGGATGAGGTAAACCGTGATCCCGACTCTTTGCTTGCCGAGATTGCTAGGTTGAATGGTTTGCTTGATAACCGTGATAGTGTCTTTGAGAGATGCCAAAAAGATGAGGAAAGATCTTAGGGCTCAGCTTGAGAATGCTAGTGAGAAAGTAGGAGAGTTAGAGTCAAAATTGCTTGAATTGAAACTTGAGAATGACTCTTTGAAACTTGCTCCTACTTCTCCTGATGATGTTGAATGTGTTGAATGTGATGCTTGGTTGAATGAGATTAAACTGCTTAATGAGAAGAATGCTTCTATTTTGGCTCAACTAGATGCTCTTAGGGATGAACACGATGAGCTTAAGGCTAGACCTACTTTGCTTGGTGCTTGCAAGTCATGTCCTACTATGCATGCTAAGCTTGTCGATGCTCGTTCTACTATTAGCTCTTTGGAAGCATCTTTGAAATCTCCTGTTGCAAATGCATGTTCTAGGCTGTGATGAAGTCACTTTGCGTAATCTTGAACTTACTTCCCGTTTGGATGTCATTTATGAGGAAAATGATTATTTGAGGAAGGTGTTGGGTTGGTTGTCCGGGGGGGAACCTCGGTTGAGAATCATGATTGAGGAGTTCAAGAGGGGCGATGGTCGTGGTTTGGGGTTTGAGAAGTTGGGTGAGAAAGTGGGAGAGAACGGCGGGGAGAGTGTGTACGAGAAGTGTGTTGAGTCTAACCCCGAGTTTGAGGTGATCGGAGAGATCCAAGTCCCACTCCCAAAAGCACCCAAGAACTCTTTCACACCAAAACCCAACCACCTTTGCAACAAGCTTGACACAACCCAAGATCCACCCAAATTCCCACCTAAGACAAATGATTTCCGAAACCGGTGAAGTTTGTGGGTGAGAAGGGTGAGAAGCCTAGAGAGAAGCCGAGCCAAAACCAAAACCCATCCCCTTCGGTGTGAGTATTGTGGCAAGGAGAGGCATCTTGCGAGTTTTGCTACAAGAGGAAGAGGGATGAGAGGCTTGCTAGGGAGCAAGCAAACCGGGACAGTATCGCCGGCCTCGCGGTATTCCCGAGCCTAGAGTGCCACTTCCACGGGGTGTGGGAAGTGTGAGGAGTGTTGGCGGGTTCCCACGGAGAGGTGGTGGTGGTGAGAGGTTTGTCGGGGAGAGATGATGGTGTGTGTGCTTTGGTGAGAGGTTTGGTCGGGCTCGTGGTGGTTTTGCTGGACGTCCTCCTACTCGTCCTCGGTACGGGTTTAGGGGAGATGATCGCGGCTTTGGGTTCCGGAGGAACTACGGACCACGTTTTCCCCCTCGTGGTGCTCGTACTCCTCCCATGGGACATGGGAAGTTTGGTGGCAAGGGAGTGATGTTTGCTAACCCCTCTTTTGAGCGGATGGCTCGACACCGGTTTAACTTTCTCTGTGCTAACCCCGGTGTCGAGTCGCTAGCTCATTCTCGTTCTTGTTTCGATTTGCGGGCGGGGAGGCTTGGAGAACATTTGGTTGATCGACTCCGGGTGTTCTCGACACATGACCGGAGATAAGAAGTGGTTCTCCGGCCTCACCCCGGTGAAGGAAAAGATGTACATCACATTTGGGGACAATGGACGAGGTAGGGTGCTTTCGAGAGGGTGTTGTGCATGTGAGTGACAAGGTAACGTTGAAGAGAGTGGCTCTTGTGAAGTCTTTGGGTTTTAATTTGCTTTCGGTTTCTCGGTTGCTTGATGAGGGTTTTGAGGTGCGTTTCAAGTCCGGCGAGTCTCGTTTGCTTGATTCTCGAGGTGATCTTGTCCGTATGATCATCCCCGAGGGTCGATTTTCGTGGCTGAATTCTCTCGTTCTTCGGGTCCTGCTTTCCGTTTGATGGGCGGTCCGTCTTCGATTTGTGGAAATGGCATAGGCGGTTGGGACACTTGAGCTTTGATTTGGTTTCCCGCTTGAGTGGTCTTGACCTTGTCCGAGGATTGCCGAAGTTGAAGTTTGAGAAGGATTTGGTTTGTGCTCCTTGTAGGCATGGTAAGATGGTAGCCACTCCCCATCCACCCCCGACCGATGTCATGACCGAGCGTCGGACGGACGTAGCTGTTGCATATGGACCTTGTTGGGCCAGCTCGAGTTCGCTCGGTGGGTGGGAAGTGGTATGTCCTTGTTGTGGTGGACGATTACTCTCGCTATGCACGGGTGTTCTTCTTGGAGGATAAGAGTGAAACTTTTGGTTTTGTTCGAGATGCGATCGTGAGGTTGAAAAACGAGAGGCATGGGAATGCTATTCGAGCTATCCGTAGTGATAATGGCTCGAGTTCAAGAACTCTCGTTTTGATGCCTTTTGTCGTGATCTAGGTCTTGAACATCAGTATTCGACCCCTTATGTGCCCCCTCAAAATGGAGTCGTGGAAAGGAAAAATCGGACTCTTTGTGAGATGGCTAGGACGATGCTCGATGAGCACGGGACTCCTAGGAGGTTTTGGGCTGAGGCGGTCAATACAGCTTGTCATGTTTCCAATCGGATTTTATTGAGAGCTTTCAAGAAGAAGACCTGTTACGAGCTTATGCATGGTCGGGCACCCAAGGTGAGTCACTTCCGAGTTTTTGGCTGCAAGTGCTTTATTTTGAAGAAGGGAAAACTCGACAAGTTTGAGGCTAGGTCTAGTGATGGTATTTTCTTTGGATATGCTAACCACTCTAGAGCCTATAGGGTGCTTAACCTTGAGACTAACAAAATCATGGAGACTTGCGAGGTGACCTTCGACGAGACAATGCCATGTACTTCTCTTGGCTTTGAATGTGCAGGTGATGAAGAGATGGCCGAGGACCTCTTTGAAGAGGAGAAAGATGAAGGCGGAGATGATGATGGGGAGAACCATGCGCCTGAAGCTGAGCATGTACCCACTACTTCCCCTACGACCACTTTGGAGCATGGACCGTCTACTTCATGGACAACGACGGTGCAACAAGAGGACCGGGCGAGAGAAGGCTGAAGTTGAGGGGGAGGTAGTCTCGAGGCGTGAGGCTCCCCGGCGGATTCAAGAAGTACATCCCCTTTCGAAGATCATTGGAGACATCAATGAACGCACTACACGGTCGAGGTCCGGGAATTCCTCTCATTTTGCTCATCTTGCTTTTGTTGCTACTTTTGAGCCCAAGGACATTGGACATGCTTTATACGATGCAAAGCTGGGTCAATTCTATGCATGAGGAGTTGGAAAATTTTGAGAGGAACCGGGTGTGGGAGTTAGTTGAACCACCTCCAAATTGCCATCCCATAGGAACCAAGTGGGTTTGGAAGAACAAAGAGGGAGAGAATGGGATGGTTGTGAGGAACAAGTCCGGACTTGTTGCTCGGGGGTTTAGTCGAAGGAGGGGATCGACTATGAGGAGACCTTTGCTCCTGTGGCCCGTCTTGAGGCAATTCGGATCCTTCTAGCCTTTGCCGTGGCTAAAGGGTTCAAGTTGTTTCGGATGGACGTGAAGAGTGCTTTTCGAATGGGGTCATAGAGGAGGAGGTGTATGTGAAGCGACCACACCGGGTTTGAGAGCGAGTTGTACCCACACAGGGTATACAGGTTGAAAAGGGCTCTGTATGGGTTGAAACAGGCGCCCCGTGCTTGGTATGGGAGATTGAGAGGTTTTCTTTTGAGCAGAGGGTTTGTGATGGGTACAGTGGATAGAACCTTGTTTCTCCTCAAGCATAGGAATGACTTGCTGATTGTTCAGATATACGTGGATGATATTGTCTTTGGTGGCTCGTCACATAACCTTGTTGCCAAGTTTGCAGATGAGATGAGCAGGGAGTTCGAGATGAGCATGATGGGTGAGTTGCAGTATTTTCTCGGGCTGCGAGATCAAGCAAGTGAAGGACGGTACATTTGTGCACCGGACCAAGTACACGAAAGACATGCGAGGAAGTTCCGGATGCAAGATGTGAAGCCGATGTCGACTCCCATGGGGAGTACGGCAACTTTGGATGCGGATGAGGACGGAGAACCGGTGGACCGGCGGGAGTACGGGAGCATGATCGGCTCCCTCCTCTACTTGACGGCGACGAGGCCGGACATACGGTTCGGCGTGTGTACCGTGCGCTCGTTTTCGAGCTTCCCCGAGGACATCACATCGACGGGCCGTCAAGAGGATTTTCGGTACCTACGATCCGCCCCTTGGTCTTGGCCTTTGGTATGCGTCCTCCTCGACTCTGTCTCTTCATGGTTTTTCCGATGCGGATTTTGCTGGTTGTCGAGTCGAGAGGAAGTCTACTTCTGGCACTTGTCAGTTTCTTGGTTCTTCGTTGGTCTCATGGTCTTCCCGCAAGCAGTCTAGTGTAGCTCAGTCTACCACCGAGGCGGAGTATGTTCTTCTGCCCGCGAGTTCTTTGTTCCCAGCTGTTGTGGATTTCCTACACTTTGAGAGACTTTGGTGAGGAGTGCACCCAGATCCCACTTCTTTGTGATAGCACCAGTGCCATAAGCGTAGCCAAAAACCCGGTGCTTCACTCCGGAACCAAACACATAGAGGTGAGGTATCATTTCTGAGGGACAATGTGGAGAAAGGAACCATCGTTTTGAGCCATGTCCCTACCCAAGATCAGCTAGCCGACATCTTTACAAAGCCTCTCGACCAAGCTACCTTTGTGCGCTTGCGGGGGAACTTGGGGTTTGTTGCCCTTTCTAGTTGATTCTTGGGGGATTTCCTTTTGTACCATATGTATCATACCATGTTTTACTTTGATGTATATACATGCTTTGCTTGATGTATAAACCATGGTAGGATAGCCATCTTGTCATATATCATGTTGCATTTGTGTCATATTGCATTTTAGGATGATGAGCTTCTTTTATATGCCATATGTGAGTCTCTTTGGCTATTTGTGAGATTTTGGTTATATGTGTGGAGAAATGGTGATGTGAGGCTATGCTCTTGGAATATTTGAGATATATGTGTGGTGAGATAGCCCCTTTTGAGATAAATGCTTAACTTGACTAATTTTTGATGAAATTTGCTCCACTCGTGTGTAGTTGTGTATCCATGTCACGGTTTGGTCTAAATGTGCTTTTCATGCTTAGATTGTGCTTGGATGCCTGTTCTTGCATTTGGGCCAAAGGCCGGATATCATTGTGAATGTTTAGCCTATGTTGCATTCATGGGGGAGCATAAGCTTCTTTTTGCCGCAAAGGCACTTCATGTACCATGAAATGAATTAATCTTGCAAAGAAGTGCATAATGCCTGAAAATTGCTCCATCCATCATGTCTATGCTTAAAATGTCCTATCTTTCACATATGGGTGCAAAACATGTTGCATGATGTTCACCGGTGGAGAAGTCTCCCCGAAGTGGACACATGGCTCATGAGCTTTGACATGACATGCTTTGCTTTATGGGTGTTTGCCATGATCTTTTGCTTTGAGAATTTGATATCCTTGTATGATCTTTAAATGGTATGCATGTTTGTGGCTCAAGTGTGACATGGATAGGCTTTTACATGTGAAGCGAGTCTTCTTTTGGTAAAAATGCTTAAATCCGAAAATTTTGCTTTGTCACATGCTTGTATTTTCATATATTACTTGTGGCAATGCTTTGACTATGCTATGATTCATGTGTGTGATCTTTGTCTCAATTTTAGCCTTTGACACTAGATTTGGCATATTTGAGAAGCTCATGTAGATGTTTATATGCTTTGCTTTGCATTTACGCTTTTTCACCTTGATTCATACATTGTCAACAAGGGGGAGAAAAGGTGAGCTTAATGAAAATTCAGAAAAAGGTGAGCTGAAATTTGGAAGTGTGCATCCACATGTTCGGGGGGAGGCATTTGTTCGGGGGGAGCTTTCTTGCTTGTTTTCGGTGTGGATTTTGTGCTTTGCTTGGCTTGTGACCTTTCTTTGTCTTTCTTCGGTTTTGGTCATGAGTTGAGCTTCCTTGTTTTTCTTTCTTCTTTCTTTCTCTTTCACTCGAATTTCATTTCGCGTTGTGTGTTGTCAATGCACTCATCAAGGGGGAGATTGTGGACCGGGAGCGTCCCGGTGGTCGGTGGATGACCGCTCCTTAGTGATGAGTGATTGACAACGGGTGTTGGACCGACTCTTGGCTTAGTGCGCGGGTGTAGGCTGCGGCCTAGTTCGTGTTGTTGCGGGTGAAGAACGGGCGCGAAAGGTCTTCGGCCTTGAGGGGCCTCGGGAGATGGAGAGACAAGTAGGCTCGGTTCGAGGGACCCGGTGGACGGCGGGACTGGGTGCGGGCCACATGGTGGCGACACAAGCAAGACGAAGTCATGGACAAGTGAGCCGGTGCACGGTGGCGGTCAAGTCATGTGGTTTGGCGGGAGGCCGGACCGGGCACGCGGGGTTTGGTGGTTTGCCCACAAAACCACCGGCGGACGGTTTCTTGGTTTGGGCCTCAAAACCAAGTCCGAGGGCCCAACACGACGGAGACGGGATCCGGGCGTGTCGGGAAGCTTCGAAGCGGAGGACACGCGGCGGGATCGCATGGCTTGCGTCGGGAGGGACGCGGGGGTGCGGCGAAGGCGTGGCCGTCCGATGGCAAGACCCACAAACATTACCAAAATGCCCCTACGTGGGTTGTATCGCCGATAGTGTAGTTAGGGGTAGTCGAGTCATTTACCACTCCGGCGGGACCCGATATATAAGCCTGGAGTGTGTGTTGATGGCTCTCTCTCTCCGCGACCTAGGGTTTCATTTCCCCCCTTCTCTTTCTCATTTTCGTAGCTTTTTTCCTTCCTATTTTCTCTAGGCTAGCATGAGAGCTTCATGAGAGATTTGTTGAGAGGGATGGATGCTAGGGCGGCATGCTAGACCTTGTGAATCTTTCCTGGTTTGTATAGAAGATTCGGGGTTGTTTTTCGTGCCTTTTTGTGCCTATTTTCGTGCCTTTGTTCTCGGTGTGATTCCGCGGATTTGAGTGAGTTTCTTCCCGGATTTCTTTGAGGAAAACATGGATAGATGTCTTGTGCATCTTTGTGCTTGATCTTGTGCCCTCAAACGCCGGAAACTACTTCGATTCGTGAGTTTTTGTTCGGTGCTCTAGGTTTTGGTGGTGCTCAAAGGATTCGTGATTCCCGGTGATTTAGGGAGTTAGGAGGCAAGATTTTTGGGCTATAGCATCCTTGTGTGACGCTTTTCAAGTCCCCAAACCCTTGTCTCCATAGCTTCAACCGTTTGGGAAATCCGATGATGATTTGGGGGAGTTGACTTTCGGGGTCGGGCTGTTTCTGCTCTGTCCGCACCTGGCGGACAGTCCGCGGGGGGGTCGCGGACGGTCCGCGTGGGTCGTGTTCGTCCCGTGTTCTTCGCGTTCTTGCTCGTCCTTCGTTTCGATCCGTCGCGATTTTGGTTTTTGGTTGGACGGAGTTTCGGACGGTCCGCGGTGTCGGGCGGACGGTCCGCGGGTGCTTGGCGGACGGTCCGCGTGCTCCCCGCGGACGGTCCGTGGGTCGTGTGTGGCTTTGGTTCGTTACGTGTGATTTATCGGACGGTCCGCGGGGAAGGGCCGGACGGTCCGCGACGTCGCGCGCGGACGGTCCGCGAGAGCGAGGTCGGACGGTCCGCGCGGTCCATCGCGGACGGTCCGCACTTGCCCGGGCGGACGGTCCGCCGAGAGCTCGTGCGGTCTTGTTTGTTTCGATTCCTTTCCTCCCTTTCTAGTGCTTCCGCGTGTGCTTCTAGGAATCGTTCCTAAGGCTAGAGGTTGATCCATAACCTCGTGGTCTTGGCGATTGGTGCGTGATTCGATCCATCGCTTGTGTGTGACCGGGATTTGAGTAGGACATAGGCCGGGTTCTTTGGGAAGAATTTTTTTACCGGCTCCTATTCACTCCCCCCCTCTCTAGTCGCCATCCGATCCTTCGGTTCGAGGGACCCGGTGGCCAGCAGGGTCAAGTGCGGGCCACATTGTGGCATGAACAACAAGATGAAGTCATGGACGGTTTCTTGGTTGAGCCTGAAAACCAAGGTCGAGCCGGGACTACATGGGAGCCAAGTCATGAGTGGCGATTGGCGGAAGCTACACCGAGTTCACAGGGTTTCCAGTGGTTCACCAGAAAACCACTGGGTTCCTTGGTTGATCTACAAAGCCAAGACCGGAGACCCGAAGACGGTGCTGCAGCAACTCTAGACCGGTCTGACCGGTGGGTACCGGTCTGACTGGTGACGAGCACCGGTCTGACCAGTGTGCGACGACGCAGTCCGGAATCTTCGAAGCGGAGGACACACGTCGGGATCGCAAGGCTTGCGTCGAGGCTAAGCAGTGTGCGGTCGCCGGGCATCTGTCCGATGGAGAAAATCTGAAGACTTCCAAAACCGCCCTTGAGGGGCTTGTATCCCTAGTGATTAAGTAAGGGTATTTTAGACTTTTGGTTGCCTCCTATGTAACCCAAGAGGTGAGAGGATGGCAGCCATCTCTTGGAACCCTAGTTCATTTGCTTTCCTATTTTCCCTTCTTATTTTCTTAGTATTTCCATAGGACAAGCTTGAGAGCTTCATGGTGAGATTTTGTGAGAGGGTTGGATGATCGGGCGGCAAGCTAGACGTTGTATGAACCTTCTTGGTATGTATAGATGATTCGGCGTGGTTCCACAAGGCTTTGTTGTGTTGTTCCCGGTTGTTCTTGGTGGTGATTTTCGAAGCCCTTTCTTGGTGGTTTTCTTAGTGTGTTTTCGGGACCTTGCTATTGGGGATTTGATGGGGGAAATTCATGTGAACCCTTCGTGGTTCTTTTGCCCTTGATTCCCCTCCCAAATCCGTGAGTTAAGGAGCTCGATTTTGGGGTTTTCGGTGTTCTAGGGTTAGAGTAGTTCTTGGCGGGATTTCTTCGATTTCTCTTGACTTGACAAGTTTTGGTGGGATTAAACTTGGATATGGACTCCACATGAGGTGTTCCTAATACCCCAAAGTCTTGTTCAAGTCCGTGGAGAGATTCGGGAGATCGAGGCTTGGATTCGGGGGCGTTGACCCGCGGGTGCTGTTCGTCCCGAGAAGCCCAGGTCACACCGGTCTGACCGGTGCCTCTCACCGGTTCGACCGGTGCAACCCTTGTTGGGTTTTTACTCGGGTGAACGTTTGGGTGTGTTCGTTGTTGTCCTGTGTTGCTGCTGTTTTTAGTTTGGGTCAGTTTGGAGCTCGGTAGGCCTGTTTGGTGTTTTGGGGCTTTCTGGCTGAGACCGGTCTGTCGTATGGACCTCCTTGGGCCCACTACCTCGGTGGGTACCAGGACCGACTACTCGGTGGGCCCCTGGGATTACCCGACTTGCGCTGCATGGCACCTGTTGGCATGAAGCTCAAGGACTACAGAGGAGAAGTACTCGGATAGGAAGCCGTACATGTCCCGCACTGTATAGAGGACTCCTAGACGTACTCGACTAGTACTCTCTCCCTGAACCGACTTGTAACCCTACCTCCCGGACTATATAAGGCGAGGCAGGGACCCCTCTCTCTCTCTCACGGCTTAAGATTGCATCATCTTGTAATCGCACCCAATCAATCCAGAGCTACGCAGCATACAGGACGTAGGGTATTACGCACCTCGCGGCCCGAACCTGTCTAAATTGTGTGCCACGTGTCTCTTCCTTCGAGTTACCGATCTCAGCGAGGCCACATTCATCTACTTCGGGTACTCCCCTTAGTAGGTTGCCAGTCTAAAACACCGACAGCTGGCGCGCCAGGTAGGGGATTGTTGACGGTGAAAATCTGTCAACCTAGCCATGAGTTTACCTTCAGTGTTGGCATGACTTTTGTATCTTATTCATTGGTACTAACCCCCGTGGTATAACAAGTTCACTTGTGCATGTCGGTTTTGGAGTTAAGTGTTTACGCAGGTTTTTAACGTTGAAAGCAAGACTTCCGGGATAAGTTCATTAAGCACCTCATGACAAGACTTTGAAGCCCGATACAAGTCAAGCAATGAAGTGAACATGACTCCAAGAGCCCAAGGACCAAGCCCGAGAAGATGATAAACTCCAAGGACCGAACTAGAAAAGTGCTGAATCTTGCAAGACAAGGAGTTGAGTCCAATTCGGAGAGAAACCGATGTCAAGGGCCCACATGCAAAAGGGGAGAACATCTAGAAGACGCAAGAAGCAACACCGGGCGAAGCAGGCCACGAGATGGGCCGAATTGGGCCCAGGCCGGCCGGCTCAGCCCTTTTCGGGGCCCAATCGGCCTCCCCTTTGACCTAATTGCTTCTCAGGCTATAAATAGCCCCCTGACCGAGAGCCACGCATCAACCAAGTCGTAATCCGCCGCCGAGGAGCAGAGAAGCTTGAGGGACACCATCTCGGAGATGAGGGTCGTGCTAGTTGTCTAGGGTTTCCCTAGCCGACGTGGGAACCTTGCATGGAAGACCACGTCGGAGCTCCGGAGCGAGGATCAAGATCCAGGGAGGGCCCCGGTGGTGATCTTGTTCATGTAATCGTTCATGGTGAAGTTTGTAAGTGAATCCGATTTCTAGCGATTAAGTGCCTTCTCGATGATTTTGTTTTCTTCTTGGTTTTGCTTCTTCTACGATCTAGTCTATAGCTAGATTACATAGGGTGCTCTTGTAGCCGTGGTGGCTAGAGGTGCATACCGGACCGGCCAAGTGATTTCAACTTGTTCTATCGAACTCGCCCTAGACTACCCGCATGAATAGGGATACGTTGTGACAGAACGGGGGTTCCGAAAGGTGGGCGTTTTCGGAGTCGGATGGGAAGGCCACGATTTAAAGATGCTTTTAATGAGATTCGCTTTTCTATCTTCATCTATCTTGTTTGGAGCTACAACATAAGCATGATCTAGATTCTCTAGATTGGTTATCTCTTGCTTTCTCTTGCTACCTCTTTAGTAGATTAGATTAGATGTGTTTTCTTTATGAGTTAGTAGATTAGATGCAACTTGTCTTCATAAGATAGTTTACCTTGCTTTACTAGATTGAATCCTTGCGTTGCACATTGTTCCACGGATTCGATACCTTGGGTTCACCACTCGAGGGAAGAAGGGTCCCTTGAGTACGACGGGAGACTTGTCCGCTTGCAAGTCTAAACGAACTTTGATACACCTATTAACCGTCAACAGGGATCTTGCCCGAGATCACATGGCGAACTCGATGGCTTCCGTCTTCATCAAGCGAACCGTCGCCTTCAACCGGGGCGACACCTTCGTCTTCGGCGCCTGGATTTGCACTGCTGACGGCGCTGGGTCCTTCCAACGCCGCCTCACCATGCCGCCCAATCCGGAGACCGGCCTCGTGACACTTCCCGAAGTAGTCACGGGCGAACTCGCCGGAAAGTTTGGCGAAATTTCGCTTTTCGACCAGCACGCCGACTTCGAGCTTGGATCCGCCTCCAACTCGAACTCGACGTCCCCGTGGGCCATTGTATGCGAGCCGGCTACTCAGCCATCGCATGCGGACTCCCCACCCCACGAGCACTTCACACGTGGCCCTCGCAACATCAGCAGGGCCCACATGAAGGCTCCCACCACACACCGGGCCGACAAGGAGCCCGTACCCGAGTACGACTCGGACTCCGACACCGCTCCCGGCCACGCCTCGGACTCCAACCCCCTCTTCGGCTTCTACTCAGACTCCGCGTACGAGTTCGACTTCGGGTCGGACCCTGAGGATCCCAAGTCCGAGGACAACTCTACAGAGCAGCCCTTGTCAGGACCGGCTTCCGGGCTAGTTATAACTCTACACCCGCCGGGAGATTCGTCTACTGGCCGGACCGCAAGCCTGCTGACCTGACAAGCGGGAACTCACGCTACGTCGCGTACCTCGACTCGCTTCCCTTCCAGGTGGGAACACCACTCGCTCGAGCTGAGGAGTACACTCCAACAGAGGTGGCGAGCTCTGACTCCAGTCTTGGCAACCCCGACCGCCAAGTCTTCATGGCTGTCGGCGACACGCCAGGACCCTCAGGGACGGCTGACGACCGATACCTTGAGGACATCTCCGTAGACGAGCTGTCTGCCGAAGCACCCGCGGATGAGACCGATGCCAACAGGGATGCTTGACATGATCGTAACAGAAAGCGGAATGAGCGGCGCCGGCATCTTCGAGACAACCTCCCCATACGCAACCTCGCAGAGGCTCTCGACCAAGTCGAGAGTAGGGTACACACTACCCCAGAGCAATCCCTTGTGTCGATCACAGCGATCGCATGCCAAGCTCAGGGGAAGTCATCGCCAAGCTTGCAGAAGACGCTTACTTCATGCGAGTTGACAACAGGGTCGCCTAGCCGGCCCCCTTCAAGAACCGCGACAACGAAGCCACAAGTCGCAGCACAGACCTCGGTCGTAACCGTACTCGAGCTGAGCTGCCGGCCAATCCCAACCGTACTCGTGCGACGGACGGCGGACCCTCCCAAGGTGGAAACAGCGCTGCAGCTGCTGGCGGCGATCGTGAGGTTGTCCCTCATCGTGACCCTGGTGGCGGAGGCAGCGACGGCGAAAGCTCCAACCATGGGGCCAACAGAAGGCCCGGTGGCGGAGGTGATCGTGGCGGCCGAGGCCACGTGAACAGCCACGTCTCCAGACTCTCACAGGGTGGTTTCGACGCTCGCCAGAAGATTGAAGAACTACGGCGGAAGAAGTCCACCACTGCAGGCGACAACGACGGCTTCCCCGCCTTCTCTGCGCGACTTCGCAACCTCCTCCTCCCAGAGAAATTCAAGCCTTTGGGAATCACCAAGTACGACGCGAAGCAGGATCCTGTGCAGTGGCTCAGATGCTACGCCCTCTCCATCGAGAACACTGGTGGCAACAACGACACCAAGTGCCTCTACTTCCCCTTCTGTCTAGACCAGGCACCGCTTAAATGGCTCGAGTCACTTGAGAAGCACTCGATCGACAAGTGGGACCACCTAAAGGAGCTGTTCACCAGCAACTTCACGGGTGCAATGGTCCGCTCGGGTACTCGCATGGACCTGGCCATGGTTAAGCAGGAACAAGGCAAGACCCTTCACAAGTACATGCGGCGCTTCTTCGACAAGCGCGCCACAGTAGTCGATGTCTCTGACAAAGAAATCATCAATCTCTTCCAAGACGGTCTCTACCACCGTCGCACCTTCGAAGACTTTGGTCGACGCCGCCCAAGCTCCATCACCCACCTCAAGGACATGATCACATCCTGGGCCGATGAAGAAGACAAGGCCAACTCCAAGTATGATGCCATCTGTGGCAAGAGCAAACAGAACACGGGCGGCGGCAGCAGCAACAACGGGAACCAAGGCGGTCGCAACAACAACAACTACTCGAGACCCAACCGCAAGCGCAAGCCAGACAACACTGTCGCGACTATCCAACGCCCTGCGAAGGAGAACTCGAAGAAGACCTCCGGCGGCTTCAAAGACTTGCTGAAGTTGAAGTGCCCGTGGCATCTGGACGGCAACCACACCACTGAGCAGTGGTACCAACTCAGGCGAGCACTCAAGGATACTCCGGAGCCACAGCACCCTCATGACAAGAAAGGCAAGAAGAAGAACGATTGTGACGCCCCAGGTTTTTAATTACCGTCATTAACGCTAATGACCGGATCAGCCGAGTCAAACCACTCAAACCCCTGTCAAACTTAGGTCAACCTAGGTCATCACCCGAAACCCTCGCCAATGAACCCTAATGAACCCCTTGACCAAGCCTACACACACCCGTAGTGGACCCTTGGTCAAAGACACGGTCAAAACCGGCTTAACCGTTGACGTCAGCGAATGTCGTCCGGAACTTTTGCAACGTTCTCCAAAATTCACCTAAACACTTACTACCTTTATGAAAGTTGTCCATCTTGTTGAGGGACACAACTTTCATGTAGATTGGCATGTCAAATTTTGGGTGGAAATTGGTGAAAAACTTGATCGATTGACAGTACCTCCTGTGTTTCCGGAACAGGCCGACATTCAAAGTTGGCACGACGTTCCCGCAAAATCCGTCAAGAAAAACACAAGGCGGCCTTTACAAAAGTTGTAGAGGGTAGTTAGATCTACAACTTTCCTATTCATTGTTTGGTGCACTTCTATTCAACTTTTTGGAGTTTGAAGCGTTCAAACAGGGGCACTGTAAAAATTTTTCAGTCGGCCGACGCCACCCCGCGACGTCGCCCGCGCCCGGCGCACGAGCCCGCGCACGGCGCCGCCGGTCCCGCGCCCCCGGGGGCGGTGCGTCGCCCGAGGCGCGCCTTCCCTAGGCCGTGGCACCCTTCCCCATGCTGCGCGCATGCCAAGGCTGCTCGGGACGCTGCGCCGCCGTACCACTCCTCGCATGACCCCGTGGTCCGACCGCCCCGTTGCGGACGTGCGCGTTCCCCGAGGCGCGTCTCCGGTCCGCCGGACGCGGGCGCGCGCGCGGGTCGGCTATATGTGTGTTGTCCCCTCGCCTCAACGCGCGGACACTCCCTCCACGCTCCACGGCACCGAGCCACACCACCGCACCCTCCCTCACGCGTGCATGCCGCCGCGGGGACGCGGTCGCGCCCCCACTAGCCCCCACGGCCGTGCAACCGTCCCGATCCCGATACCACACCTAGCCCCCGCCGGAGTCGACCACACCGCCCGTTCGCGTGCCCCGGCGGGAGGCTCGCCGGAGGCTCGCCGGAGCAGGGCGTACCGCGGCCGGCGGCCGGCCGCCGCCACCGCGCGACTCCGCCGGCGCCACCACCGCCCCATCCTCCGGTCGAAATCGAGCCTAGGGAGCCCCGGGACCACCCCGCGCCCGCTCCCCCGCCCGGCCAAGGCCGCCGGCTCGCCGAATTGCGCCGCCTGCGCCGGCCACCGCCCTAGGGACCACATTGCAAGACGTCAATTCTTTTCGAGGGTCAATCCGCAAAGGAGGGGTATATTTGTAAGACCTCAAAGCTTTCCAGGGACCTTGTTGCAAGATGAGTCTTCAATAGTATGTGGTGAATTGCTGATTCTTAGAAAGTCCATAGAAAATCGTAGAAAATTCAGAAAAATGCAAAACCGATTTTGTTGGATTCGTGGTGAAATATCCCACAACATTTGCTATTCTAGCTTGAGCTAATTCTTGATAGTTTTTGCATGAAAAATACAAATGTGAAAAACCTAGATCTGCAATATCTCAAAAACTATATATCCTCTGTAGCTAATTTTTGGATATGTTGTGTGTTAGCTCATGGCTAGATCCTATGCCCAAAATTGCACAAAGTTATGATGTAAATCGTTTTCTAAAAATGTTTTCCTATTTCTGGCAGATCTGAATAAATAATTTTTCTTGTTAAATATATTCATGTTCTTGAGTTCAAATTGTGCACACTGTCTTTTAATGCCAAAATACACATCTTGTGAATTAATCATGATTTTTCGATTAACATAAATCATTATTCCTGAATTATGCATGTTTTACTTTGAAAATTAATAAACCAAGTTCAGTAGAGATTCAATGTGAACATGCTGGTTCTTTAGGCTTGATTAGGACCAGAGAGCATGCACAAGAATGTTTGGATCATTTGGATGCTTATTTATTTTTATATGCATTTAAATGGAACCACTAGCTAGCCTTTGATATTTTCCATAATATTTAATTTCCTAGCATCCAACACTTACATGTGGGTCCAATGGACCAGTATAGGTGCTAGTAGGCTTAAGGGACACTACTTTAATTTTTGGTAATTTAATTGCTTAATAAAAAGCTTAAAAGCCCTTTTAATATTAAAGAGAGATTAAATAAAGAAAAGCCCTTATTTAATTCTTTTTCCTTTTTGAAAAGTATTATCTAATTTAATTAAAAGATAATTAATTCTCATTGCTGATAAGGAATTAATTCAAGGATAAAAATATTATTTATATCTTTGCTTGTGAAAGGAAAATGATTAAAGCTTTCACATGAAATGACAAGTACAAAGAAACCTTTATTCAATTGTGCAATAAAAGAATAACCCATGTACAACCAATAACCTGTCTAAAAGAGAAATCACCAAATCACCCATGTTAACTTGATTGTGGTTGCAAACAAGGTTAAAAAGGTTAAATATACCTACCCACTACTGTTGGTGAATTTAAATTAAATTATTTACATATATATGTACACAATCACCATCAAAAAGAATAAATAATAAAGAGTTGCACATTGTTCCTTTATGGAAGAGTATGTTGAATGTATTCTTATCTAGGTGAATGTGCCCAACAAATACACCCCTTGATTGTCAATATGGTTTGTAAGTGATTAAAGTAAAAACTGTCGAATAAATCTTGCATTTGCATCTTCGTGTAGATCTTTCCGCCAGTAGACGTAAGCTCGTGCCGGAAGGAGGAGACGAAGGTGCCGAAAAAGAGCTGCCGAGCGTGAACACAGCTCAAGACCTGGACCCAAATCCAGAAGGTCCCAAGGCCAACCTTGCCATCGAAGGCAAGCCCCGAATCATTAACCCTGACTTTTAAAAATTATGCAATTATGTTCGCTATTATTGTGCATTTACGTTTCAGGAGTTGATTTGAAACCCTAGATGCATGATCCCTAGGTACCTATGCTCTATCACTAGTATGTGTGACGCCCCAGGTTTTTAATTACCGTCATTAACGCTAATGACCGGATTAGCGGGCCAAATGGTCAACCCTAGGTCAACCTGGGCCCTCACCCATGAAAACTCCCTAACACACCCTAGTGGCCCTTAATGAATAGTAAACACACTTGTGGGGCCAACCCATGGTCAAAGGGTGTGTCAAACCCCTTGCCATCCCAGTGTCCACATGTGTCTGCCGGAATTTTTGCCGCGTTCGCCAAAATTCACCTAAACACTTAAAATTCTACCTTTAGGAAAGTTGTAGGTCTTGTTGAGGGACACAACTTTCATGTAGATCGGCGTTTCAAATTTGGAGAGGAAAATTGTGAAAAACCCCTTGCAAGACAGATTTTACTGTTGCCAGAAACAGGCTGACATTCAAAGTTGGCATTCAAATAGATTCAAATCTAGGAAGAAAAACCCTATACAGCCTTTGTAAAAATTGTAGCTGATACCTAGATCTACAACTTTGGTATTCTTCACTTGGTCCAGTTATGTTTGAAAATTTTGAGAAAAACCCACTTGAACACAGCACCAGCAGCACGGGTGGAGCCAGAGCGCGCCGCGCGCGACGTCGTGCGCACCCGCGCGCCGCCGCCGCCACCCGCCGCCGGCCTTGCCCCGGCGTCCACGCCCGTGTTGCCCGAGACCTCGCCAACCGCGCCACGCCCCGTCCCGAGGTCACGCGCCCCAACGCGCGCCACCCCGAGCCGCCCGCCGCCATCGTCTCCGCCGCGGTGCTAGAGCTCGTTGCTCGCGCTCGCCGCCGTCCAAACCCACAGCTAGCTTCCTTAGCACCCAGAATAGCTCACACGTGCGCTTGTTTGCCCCCATTTAGCCTCCACGCCGCGCCACCCCGAGCCGCCGTGAGCGCCGCCGCCGGCCACCGCCGTGCGCGCGTCCGCCGGAGCACACCCCGACCCCGCCACCACCGCCAAACGACCCGTGGTGAGCTCAATTGCAACCCCGTGCCGCTTGTTGCCGTGGCCCGGCCCCACATCACCGCCGGCGAGTCCTCCCTCCGCCGCAAGGGCATAGTTGTGATTTCTGAGGACCTAGTTGCAAGGAAACCTAACTAAGTTTATTTGCAGATCAGTCCAGTGGCTTGTAAAACCCCTAGAAAGTCACAGAAAAATCAGAAAAATCCCAAACCAATTTTGTAGGGTTCAGGATGCTAAACCCCACCTTTTTGTTGTATACTCATGGCTAGATTCAAAATAGTTTTTGCAGGAAAAATACAAATGTGTTATACATGGATCTGTCATAACTTGAAAAATATAACTCCTCTGTAGCCAAATTTTGGGTATGTTGTGTGTTAGGATATTACTAGATGTTGTGACAAAAATTCCACAAAGTTATGCAGTAGATTGTGCTAGACAAATTCTTTTCCATTCCTGCAATAACTGCCAAGATGTATTTTTCCTGTTAAATATATTTATGTTCTTGAGCCCATCTTGTGCACACTGTCTTTAATGCCAAAAGACACATCCTGTGAATTAATCATGAATTTGGGTTTAACAGAAGCAATTATTCTTGAATTATGCATGTTTTCTTTTGTAAATTAATAAACCAAGTTCAGTAAGGTTTCCATGTGAATGTGCTGGTTCTTTAAACTTGTTCAGGTCCAGAGGGCATGCACAAGAAAATTTGGATCATTTTGATGCTTATTTGTTTTTATATGCATTTAAGTTGAATCACTAGCTTGCCTTTGTTAATTTCCACAATATTTAATTTCCTAGCATCCAACACTTACAGGTGGGTCCAATGGACCAGGATGAGTGCTTGTAGGCTAAAGAAACACTCATGTAATTTTTGGTAATTTAATTGATTGATAAAAAGCTTAAATGCCCTTTTAATATTAAAGGGAAATTAAATAAAAAAATTCTTACTTAAATCTTTTTCCTTTTTAAAAGTATTATTTAATATAAATAAAAGAAATTTAATTACCAACACTAATAAGGAGTTAATTCACAAATAAAAATATCAATTACACCTTTGTTGGTAAAGATAAAATGAAATGAAGCTTCCACATGAAATGATAAGGCTTAATAAAAACCTTTATTCAAATGTGGAATAAAAGAGTAACCCATGTACAACCAATGACTTTCTAAAATAGTAACCTTAGATGAATGCTTGATAAGGTGAATATGACCAACTAGAGTTGGATAAGACTACAAACTATCACATCACCTAAAGTGCATTGCATTCCGTGTAGATCTTCCGGACGGAGATTACTCCCTGGTCCCGGAAACCGAGGAAGGCGGAGCAGAAGGTTCTCTGCAGTACGTGGACGTACTCGACACCGAGGGTGCCCAAGCTAACCTAGTCGTCGAAGGCAAGCTCCAGTGCATCTAACCCAGTTTTCAAATTCCTTATTCAATTATCTATGAATGATTGTGCATTTACGTTCAGGAGTTGAATGAAACCCTATATGCATGATCCATAGGTAACCTTGTCCTTACTAGCAAGATAGGTCGATAGCTGCTAAGCTATAGGACCGTTACAAGTCGGGTGATGACCTCACTCGCGAGAATAGGTTCCTAGATAGGAATCATACTATATCCTTAAATGGATTGCTCACGTGGTAAAAGCATGGGATCTGGGCTCCGGTCCAGTGGTTATGTGGGTTAAGTCTTTGAATGTACTAAGCACATGCTGGTTATGGGGCCGGTAAGCCTAGTACCATAATGAGGCGGCGAGGGATCCTACCGTTACTACTCTTGGGATTCGCTCTCACGGCTCGCCACCGGTGGTGTATGGTGACTCCAGTTATCTCGCGGGGTATGCCGGATAGCTTGCACCAAAGACTGTAAGATTCGATCCTGACCCGAGGATTTATGGGGAAAGTTGCCCTCGCGGGGACAGCCTACCGTGTGTTTGGGTCTACCTTGCAAGGTTTGAATCAATCGATTGTCGGCCTCTCACCATTACCCGAGACTACTTACTCCACTAGTCATGTGATCCCTAATGATGGAAGTTGATGAAGATTATGCTTGATTAATTGTATTGTACAACTTTGTTTGTACTAGTTGGCTAATGTAGTAAAGATTAAACCTACTAGAACTTGTGCTAAAATCTTGAAAGTAAGGACCTACTCTTTGTTACTTTTTAGCAAAAGCAACCCAGTAGCCAAAAAGCCTTTCATGGTCTAGACTTGGTGATGTAGACATCACCAACGGGTAAGACTTGCTGAGTATTAGTATACTCAGCCTTGCTATAATGTGTTGATCCAGGTAATGCCTTCAATGATGTGTGGCCCGGTGAGATCCCGCCCGGCTGGGAGCTGGAGTGGGTGGAGGACGACTACTGAAAGCATCATGGATGGCCTCCCGTGGTGTCTTCGCTTCCGTTAGTTAATTTCCGCTTCTTTTCGAAAACTTTGAACTATTCCGTCATGACAAAAACTATGGTTTGTAATAATTAAACCCTTCGGGGTACGAATTTGGATTTGAATGTTGTTGTATCTATGGACTCACCTTCGAGTGAGTTTTAACGCATATATTCGATCCTTGTGCTATTCAAGTGATTTACCGGACGTTAACCCGGCAACTTACGACAGGATGGTACTTTATTATTGCTTAATGACCAAAGTGGATCGGTCTTAGGCGATAGTACGGTATTTTCCTGGGCGGGTTGTCACAGTTGGTATCAGAGCTTATATGCACCAGAGATTAATTAATAAACCTTAATCATTGGTTTTTGAATAAAATATGCCAAGATTTTCTGATTTTCCGAAATACGTTGGTCCGCTAAGGATAAACTAGACAGAGAGGCCCTAGAGGGAATTTTGGGTTCTTTCAGGTGGCTTAATTAACTTATGGTTTATTTTGCTAACTTCCAGCACACTACATTATGTCAGACTTACATTCTCGCACAACCATACTAGTTCATCACGTTTTGCCATAGGTGGTGGTACCACAAGAAAGTCTTGTGAGGGACTAGTGGGACCTATTCCAATGGGTACCACGTCGCGTTTGAGTCTCGTCACGTTTTGCCATACGTGATGGTACCACGGGAAAGTCCGTGAGGGATGAGTGAGGCCTATTCCAATGGGCACTCACGTCGCGTCAGAGTCTTAAATAGGACGCTGTCCATGCAGCGGCTTAACGCATGGGTACCGTTTCTATAGTGAACGGTAATGTATGTGGACGCTTTCGTGACGTGCTGGCACGAAAGGTTCGTTTTCTGTAGGTACATAACAACGCTTCGTTAGTTGTTAAGCAAGTACCGTATAGCTCTCGACTAGATATTATAGGGAGAGACGAAAAAAAGCCTTGCCACCGGCACTAACTTTGATTTTTGGCTTGATAGCCATGTGAGGTCGAATAGGACGTCTTGCATGCATGTTAAAAATCAAAACAACCAAAATGGACCCAGAAATCGGAATTCCATATGTTCTCTAAGGAAGTTTATGATAGTTTGTGCTTTTATGCATTAGAAGTACTCCTCATACCTAGCCGTCATGCTGCCAAAATTTTACAAAAATTTGTTTACCATGTGATAGGTTATTTAAACCAAATTGTTGAATATAATGGCTCCTCAACCAGCTGTCTGGTAATAAGCAAATCTCAATCCTAGTTCGATGGGTTGGTTCACATTTCTCCTAGGCACCTATAGGTTAAGAACCTTTCATCTTGTCTCCTTAATCGATGTTCAACTTTAAAAAGGGCTAATTTCATTTCAAACTTGGGGAAATTTTTGAGGTTTCTGGATTTTAGGTTATGAATTTATTTCACAGCTGCCAGAACTTCACCATTTGACATGCCGTTCTCTTTGAGATCTGACATGAGTTACGTTTGTGTACAGATGGATTTCCCCGTGTTCCACCAGTTCAACGCTGACGGTACGATCCGTACCAACGGGTTACACTGGGAGGGTTTTCCGCGCTTGGCATGGGAAGCACTCAGTGCCGCAGGCTACCTTACCCCGCCGACGTACGAGGTGAAGGAGTTTGAGCGCTTTGGCGTTCCCCGCTGCAGGGTGATCGTTACTGTGTTGCCGCACCCAGACCACGCTGACTGGTTTGACCTGAGCTTTATTTACTGGGGATTTATCACGCACAAGTCCGTGGAGTCAGCCGCCCTCAGAGTGCTGACAGACTTTTGTGACCACAACCCTATGGTGGTAGCTCTTTCCCCGTTTGGACTGTTTCCTGCTGTGAGTCCTCACAACCCAGCTTGGTTGGACCGTATCGACCATCTACGGGAGCTACCGACCCTAGCAGAGCCGTTGGATGTTACCCAGACACTTGCTCGTTGTCTGAACGTGGTGTTCACACTCCAGGGGTTGCGTTATAACACCGCAGCAATCATTGCACAGCGCTTGGAGGCATCTAGGCGCAATTGGGAGCAGCTTTCAGCGGCACACCGGCGGCGAACTTCACGCTTACCCGGGTGCGGCGGGAGAACGACGAGCCGCGTGCTAGGAGGTTCCGGTGGAGCTTGAGAGAGGTGACCGCCTACAGAGGATCGTGGACTCGGAGGCGGAGAACCATGCACCGGAGGAGGATGCCGACGCACACGAGATAGAGAGGCCGACACTGCCGAGATGCGGGAGCACGTGCGGGGAGGGGCCGACGTACGGGTGGCCGCCTTACGGGCTATAGTGGCCTTACGGCCCACGCCCCCGATACGAGCACACCCGGAGGAGCGACGGGGCCGTGTCCGTGCCGGATCGGACAAGCCGGGCGGGGACCACCACTACCGACTCCCCCAGCTTCGCCTTCGTACAGTGGTGCTTCAGTGGGCAACTAGGTTGCCGACAGCAGGGAGTAGCAGGATGTCGATCTTACCGAGTTATCTTCGAGATGTTAGAGTAGTTGGCTTGACAGCACGTCTTCGTGCCAAGAAACTATTGTATCGTGTATTGTCATGATGTTCCAAATTCGAGTTGTAATGTCTTTAACCTTGTTCTATTATGTTGTAGTAAGAATGCTTAAGCTTGTATGCTTTAAGTGAATTTCGTTGTCTTTCAAATTGAAATTTTCTTGGGTTGAATACCAGATCCTTGGATAATTCGTTGCGAATGACCACTCTTGTCAAAGTTGCATTGTTTTTCTCCTAAAAACGTTGGTAAAACAAAGCATCTTTAAGAACATCACTCGTTGCCAGCAAATAAGTGCTCATTCGTATACCACCTTCTTTGGTATCCGGAATGACGATGATCGTTCGAAAGTGATTATGAGCCGCGCAATTGAGTAATCGCCGTCCCAACCGATTGAGAAGAACGATTCTATGAATCCTGGTGGCTATAGAATATTGTTGCTTGTTGCTGTCCTCATCATTTAATTACTAATGAGATGTGATTATGCATGATCGTGCTTGTCATCATTTGGAGTAAGCTTTCGGTTATCTCACTAATAACTCTCACTTTTCAGATGGTGGGAACCACGCGCAGCTCTGCCAACGGTTTTGGAGCAAGTGGTAATGGTGACTTGCCACCACCCCCGCCCATGACACCGACGGAGGCCTTCATGGCCACCCAAACCGAGGTCTTTGCGCCGCATCCTGCGGACGCAGCAGCGGATCGCCCGGCGGATGAACCGAGGGCCGCCACATGGGGCCAACCACGAGGGGCCTAACCGGGTCACCACGTACGCCCGGTTCATCGCCATGAAGCCGCCAACCTTCGCTAAAGCGAGAAGACCCTCGGAAGGCCGAGGCTTGGGTCAAGGCCATAGAGGCAAAATTCTCTTGCCTTTGTCTTTGCCTACGTTCCGAGGAGAACAAAGCGAACTTCGCGGCGCCGCAAGCTGCGAGGGGAAACTTTGATGTGGTGGGACCACTTCAAGTCCATGCAGCGAGGCCACGCTGTGACTTGGGACGAGTTCAAGCAGGCTTTCAAAAGCCACCACACCCCCAAGGGTCTGATGGACAGGAAGATGAGGGAGCTGTTAGCCCTCCGTCAAGGATCTGACTCCGTGTACCGCTATGCTCAGAAGTTCAATAGCTTATGCCAGTACGGTGGGCACAATGTTGATACTGATGCCAAGAAGATGGAGAGGTTCCGCGACGGGCTTGATGGCAAGCTGTATGAGTGCCTGAATCTACTCGAGCCCGCAAACTTCCATGAGCTCGTGAATAAAGCTATCTCGCAAGAGGATGCTATGAAGAAAGCCCATGGGGACAACAAGAGGATGTCCGGTTTCACCTCAGGCAGCGGAACAAGCAAGAAGTTTCGCTTTGTGAAGAAGGAAGCTCCAGGCCCATCCCCGGCAATCTTCAGGCGGACGCCGGACGATGAAGCCATTCCGGTTCCGTCGTGCCCGGCGAGCGGGGCGCAAAGCCTATTGCACCTCCTCGTGATGTTGGAGATCGTCGTTGCTACAACTGTGGCCAGCCAGGGCACTACATTAATGAGTGTCCCAAGCCCAGGCAAATCAAGCCCAACCCGCAGAATCAGAGTACGGGAAACAAGCCTGCCACTCCGGCCAAGAAGCCTATAGTGCAAGTGCGCCAGGGCAAGCTGAACTTCACTACCATGAGTTACATTCCCGCAGGAGCTCCAGTACTCACGGGTACATTCTCTATCAATAACACTCCTGTTAAGGTCTTATTTGATTCGGGAGCCACCCATAGTTTCATAAATGAAAGTTATTAGACAAATTGGGTCTAAGAGGAGTACAAACCAAATCTGCTTATAAAATTACCACACCGGTGGAGACATCACGTCTCAATTGGTGACCTTCGAAGTTCCTCTGAGACTAGGAAGTAAGGTTATTCGATCTAATCTTATAACCATCAAATTGGGAAGCATGGATGTTATTTTGGGTATGGAATGGATGAATCAACATAAGGTGGTTCTAGATGTATCAGATAGGGTCGTAGAGATCAACTCTCCTACGGTCGGGCACACTACCTTGTACACCGCCTTTCCGGACGATCCGACTCTTGTGCCTATGTGACCATTATCTCCTCCCTTGATGAAATTCCGGTAGTGTGTGAGTACCTGGATGTATTTCTCGACGAGTTGCCTGGTATGCCACCAGACAGAGATGTCGAGTTTGTGATCGAACTCCAGCCCGATACCGCACCCATTTCCAAAAGACCTTATCGCATGCCACCCAAAGAGTTAGCTGAACTAAAAACCCAACTACAAGAATTGTTAGATAAGGGTTACATTCGCCCGAGCTCTTCTCCTTGGGGTTGCCCTGCTCTCTTTGTCAAAAAGAAGGATGGTAGCTTGAGAATGTGCGTAGATTATCGGCCACTCAATGCAGTCACCATCAAAAACAAATACCCACTTCCTCGAATTGATGTTCTGTTTGATCAATTGGCTGGTGCCAAAGTCTTCTCTAAGATCGACCTTCGTTCTGGCTACCACCAAATCAAGATTCGACCATGCGACATTCCTAAAACCACTTTTTTCCACTCGTTATGGTCTTTACGAGTTCTTGGTCATGTCCTTCGGACTCACTAATGCACCTGCCTACTTCATGTACCTCATGAACTCCGTGTTCATGACGGAGCTCGATAAATTTGTCGTGGTCTTTATCGATGATATCCTCATCTATTCTAAGAGTGAGGAAGATCACGCCAAACATCTCCGAGTTGTCCTGCAGCATTTGCGAGATCACAAGCTTTATGCTAAGTTCTCCAAATGCGAATTCTGGTTGAAAAGTGTCAAATTCTTAGGGCACACCATTTCCCACGATGGTATCTCCGTAGATCCTAGCAAAGTTCAAGAGGTGATGGATTGGAAACCAGCCAAATCCGTACATCAAATCCGCAGTTTCCTAGGATTGTCGGGATATTACCGTCGATTCATTCCTGACTTTTCTAGAATCGCAAAACCCATGACCGAATTGCTCAAGAAGGGAGTGAAATTCGTGTGGAGTGAAGCATGTGAGAAAGCTTTTCACACCCTCAGACAACATCTAACTTCAGCCCCAGTGCTAGCTCAACCCGATAATTCCAAACCGTTTGAAGTCTTCTGTGACGCATCAGGCACCGGTCTTGGCTGTGTCCTTATGCAAGAAGGCCGAGTCATTGCCTATGCTTCACGGGCCCTTCGACCCCATGAGCTCAACTATCCTACCCATGATCTTGAGTTAGCTGCCATTGTGCATGCCCTCAAGATATGGAGACATTATCTAATGGGCAATCATTGCAATATCTTCACTGATCACAAGAGCCTCAAATATATCTTCACTCAGTCAGAATTGAATATGAGGCAGAGAAGATGGCTTGAGTTGATCAAGGATTATGATTTAGAAGTGCACTATCATCCGGGCAAAGCAAATGTTGTTGCGGATGCTCTTAGCTGCAAGGATCATTGCAACCACCTAGAGTTAGAGCCAGTCAGTGAACCCTTGTGTGAAGAAATGAGGAGGCTCAACTTAGAAGTGGTACCGCAGGGAATCCTTTATGCCTTGACGGCAGAGTCAAGCCTTTATGACAGGATTGTCACTGCCCAGCGCAATGATGCAGATATTCAAACCATCAGGCATAAACTAGTGGAAGGAGACCCAAAGTACACTTGTTTTCAGAAAGATCACCAAGATGTGGTCTGGTTTGGAAAGCGTCTAGTGGTCCCCGTTGACCCAGAAATCAAGAAAATCATTCTAGATGAAGCCCACAAGTCCAAGTTCTCTATTCATCCCGGTAGTACCAAGATGTACCAAGATCTAAAGTAGAACTTTTGGTGGTCCAATACGAAGGTGGATGTAGCCAAGTATGTAGCCGAGTGCGATACTTGCCACCGGATGAAAGCAAGTCATTTGAAATCGGCTGGAGTACTCCAACCCCTGTCGATACCTATGTGGAAATGGGACGACATTAGTATGGATTTTATTGTGGGTTTACCCCTGACCCCTAGAAAGAAGGACTCTATTTGGGTAATTGTGGATAGACTCACCAAGACCGCTCACTTCATTGCCGTGCATACCACTTACTCCGTACAACAATATGCAGAGTTGTACGTAGACCACATAGTTCGTCTGCATGGAATCCCAAAGACTATAATCTCTAATAGAGGGACTCAGTTTGTGGCCCATTTTTGGGAGCAATTGCACGAGTGTTTGGGAACTCAGCTCCTCTGTAGTTCCAGTTATCATCCACAGACCGATGGTCAGACGGAGAGGATAAATCAGATCCTAGAAGACATGTTGAGAGCAAGCATCTTGCACTTTGACAAGAGTTGGGACAAGTGTTTGTCCTTGGCAGAGTTCTCTTACAATAACAGCTATCAGGCCAGCTTGAAAATGGCACCGTTCGATGCTCTATATGGACGTAGATGCCGCACCCCAATGAACTGGTCAGAGACTGGAAAAAGAACACTTTTTGGACCAGAGTTAGTTGGAGAGGCCGAAGAAAAGGTGCAAGTGATAAGAGAGACTTTGAGGATGGCCCAGATGAGAGAAAAGAGTTACCATGATAAGGTAACCGCACATCGACACTTTGAAGTGGGAGATCATGTATACTTGAAAGTATCCCCCACCAAAGGTGTGCAAAGGTTCGGAGTCAAGGGAAAGTTAGCCCCGCGCTACATTGGACCCTATGAAGTAAACGAAGCCTGTGGACCCGTGGTTTACCGTATCCGATTGCCAGACCGGTTTTCCGCGGTTCACAATGTGTTCCATGTAACTCGGTTGAAGAAGGGACTTTGCTGTTCGGAGAACGAGATCATCTCGAAGCTAATGCTTGGATCGAGCCGGATTTCTTGCTCGTCGAGCATCCATTGAAGGTACTAGACCAAAAAGAGCGAAAGACCCGGAGGCAGACCGTGCGAATGTACAAGATCCAATGGAGCCATCACATGGAAGAAGAAGCCACGTGGGAGACGGAGGATTATTTTAACACCAAGTATCCGGGCTTCCTCCAATCCCGAAACAGTGAGTTCTTTCCCCATCTCTTCGTTGTCAAATCGAATCTCGGGACGAGATTCCGTTTAAGGGGGGTAGGCTGTGACGCCCCAGGTTTTTAATTACCGTCATTAACGCTAATGACCGGATTAGCCGGCCAAATGGTCAACCCTAGGTCAACCTGGGCCCTCACCCATGAAAACTCCCTAACACACCCTAGTGACCCTTAATGAATAGTAAACACACTTGTGGGGCCAACCCATGGTCAAAGGGTGGGTCAAACCCCTTGCCATCCCAGTGTCCACAGGTGTCTGCCGGAATTTTTGCCGCGTTCTCCAAAATTCACCTAAACACTTAAAATTCTACCTTTAGGAAAGTTGTAGGTCTTGTTGAGGGACACAACTTTCATGTAGATTGGCGTTTCAAATTTGGAGAGGAAAATTGTGAAAAACCCCTTGCAAGACAGATTTTCTTGTTGCCGAAAACGGTCGACATTCAAAGTTGGCATTCAAATAGATTCAAATTTAGGAAGAAAAACCCTATACGGCCTTTGTAAAAATTGTAGCTGGTACCTAGATCTACAACTTTGGTATTCTTCACTTGGTCCGATTATGTTTGAAAATTTTGAGAAAAACCCACTTGAACACGGCACCGGCGGCACGGGTGGAGCCGGAGCGCACGCGCGCGCGACGTCGTGCGCACCCGCGCGCGCCGCCGCCCCCCGCCGGCCTTGCCCGGAGTCCACACCCGCGTTGCCCGAGACCTCGCCAACCGCGCCACACCCCGTCCCGAGGTCACGCACCCCAACGCGTGCCACCCCGAGCCACCCGCCACCATCGTCGCCGCCGCTGGTGCTAGAGCTCGTTGCTCGCGCTCGCCGCCGTCCAAACCCACAACTAGCTTCCTTAGCACCCAGGATAGCTCACACGTGCACTTGTTTGCCCCCATTTAGCCTCCACGCCGCGCCACCCCGAGCCGCCGTGAGCGCCGCCGCCGGCCACCGCCGTGCGCCGTCGCCGGAGCACACCCCGACCCCGCCACCACCGCCAAACGACCCGTGGTGAGCTCAATTGCAACCCCGTGCCGCTTGTTGCCATGGCCCGGCCCCACATCGCCGCCGGTGAGTCCTCCCGCCGCCGCAAGGGCATGGTTGTGATTTCTGAGGACCTAGTTGCAAGGAAACATAACTAAGTTTATTTGCAGATCAGTCCAGTGGCTTGTAAAACCCCTAGAAATTCACAGAAAAATCAGAAAAATCCCAAACCAATTTTGTAGGGTTCAGGATGCTAAACCCCACCTCTTTGTTGTATACTCATGGCTAGATTCAAAATAGTTTTGGCAGGAAAATACAAATGTGTTATACATGGATCTGCCATTACTTGAAAAATATAACTCCTCTGTAGCCAAATTTTGGGTATGTTGTGTGTTAGGATATGACTAGATGCTGTGCCAAAAATTGCACAACGTTATGTAGTAGATTTTGCTAGATAAATTCTTTTCCATTCCTGCAATAACTGCCTAGATGTATTTTTCCTGTTAAATATATTTATGTTCTTGAGCCCATCTTGTGCACACTGTCTTGTAATGCCAAAAGACACATCCTGTGAATTAATCATGAATTTTGGTTTAACAGAAGCAATTATTCTTGAATTATGCATGTTTTCCTTTGTAAATTTATAAACCAAGTTCAGTAAGGTTTCCATGTGAATGTGCTGGTTCTTTAGGCTTGTTTAGGTCCAGAGTGCATGCACAAGAAAATTTGGATCATTTTGATGCTTATTTGTTTTTATATGCATTTAAGTTTAATCACTAGCTAGCCTTTGTTAATTTCCACAATATTTAATTTCCTAGCATCCAACACTTACAGGTGGGTCCAATGGACCAGGATGAGTGCTCGTAGGCTTGAGAAACACTCATGTAATTTTTGGTAATTTAATTGATTGATAAAAAGCTTAAATGCCCTTTTAATATTAAAGGGAAACTAAATAAAGAAAAAACCTTAATTAAATCTTTTTCCTTTTAAAAAGTATTATTTAATATAAATAAAAGAAATTTAATTACCAACACTAATAAGGAGTTAATTCACAAATAAAAATATCAATTACACCTTTGTTGGTAAAGATAAAATGAAATGAAGCTTCCACATGAAATGATAAGGCTTAATAAAAACCTTTATTCAAATGTGGAATAAAAGAGTAACCCATGTACAACCAATGACTTCCTAAAATAGAAACCTTAGATGAATGCTTGATAAGGTGAATATGACCAACTAGAGTTGGATAAGACAACAAACTATCACATAACCTAAAGTGCATTGCATTCCGTGTAGATCTTCCGGACGGAGATTACTCCCTGGTCCCGGAAACCGAGGAAGGCGGAGCAGAAGGTTCTGCAAGTACGTGGACGTACTAGACACCGAGGGTGCCCAAGCTAACCTAGTCGTCGAAGGCAAGCTCCAGTGCATCTAACCCAGTTTTCAAATTCCTTATTCAATTATCTATGAATGATTGTGCATTTACGTTCAGGAGTTGAATGAAACCCTATATGCATGATCCATAGGTAACCTTGTCCTTACTAGCAAGATAGGTCGATAGCTGCTAAGCTATAGGACCGTTACAAGTCGGGTGATGACCTCACTCGCGAGAATAGATTCCTAGATAGGAATCATACTATATCCTTAAATGGATTGCTCACGTGGTAAGAGCATGGGATCTGGGCTCCGGTCCAGTGGTTATGTGGGTTAAGTCTTTGAACGTACTAAGCACATGCCGGTTATGGGGCCGGTAAGCCTAGTACCATAATGAGGTGACGAGGGATCCTACCGTTACTACTCTTGGGATTCGCTCTCACGGCTCGCCACCGGTGGTGTATGGTGACTCGGGTATCTCGCGGGGTATGCGGATAGCTTTGCACCAAAGACTGTAAGATTCGATCCCGACTCGAGGATTTATGGGGACGGCCTGGGAAAGTTGCCGTCGCGGGGACAGCCTACCGTGTGTTTGGGTCTACCTTGCAAGGTTTAAATCAATCGATTGTCGGCCTCTCACCGTTACCCGAGACTACTTACTCCACTAGTCATGTGATTCCTAATGATGGAAGTTGATGAAGATTATGCTTGATTAATTGTATTGTACAACTTTGTTTGTACTAGTTGGCTAATGTAGTAAAGATTAAACCTACTAGAACTTGTGCTAAAATCTTGAAAGTAAGGACCTACTCTTTGTTACTTTTTAGCAAAAGCAACCCAGTAGACAAAAAGCCTTTCATGGTCTAGAATTGGTGAAGTAGACATCACCGACGGGTAAGACTTGTTGAGTATTATTAGTATACTCAGCCTTGCTATAATGTGTTGATCCAGGTAATGCCTTCAATGATGTGTGGCCCGGTGAGATCCCGCCCGGCTGGGAGCTGGAGTGGGTGGAGGACGACTACTGAAAGCATCATGGATGGCCTCCCGTGGTGTCTTCGCTTCCGTTAATTAATTTCCGCTGCTTTTCGAAAACTCTGAACTATTCCGTCATGACAAAAACTATGGTTTGTAATAATTAAACCCTTCGGGGTACGAATTTGGATTTGAATGTTGTTGTATCTCTGGACTCACCTTCGAGTGAGTTTTAATGCATATATTCGATCCTTGTGCTACTCAAGTGATTTACCGGGCGTTAACCCGGCAACTTACGACAGGATGGTACTTTATTATTGCTTAATGACCAAAGTGGATCGGTCTTAGTCGATAGTACGGTATTTTCCTAGGCGGGTTGTCACAGTATGCTAGGTCGATAGCTGCTATGCTATAGGACCGATAGAAGTCGAGTGATGTTCGTCACTCGCGAGAATAGGTTCCTAGATAGGAATCATAAGATATCCTTAAATGGATTGCTCATGTGGTAAGAGCATGGGATTGGGCTCCGGTCCAGTGGTCATGTGGGCTAAGCTTTTGAACGTACTAAACATTCGCCGGTTATGGGGCCGGTAAGCCTAGTACCTTAATGAGGCGGCACGGGATCCTACCATTACTACTCTTGAGAAATCTCCTATCCGGCTAGCTACTGCGGAAGGGTGGTGTATGGTGACTCCGGGTATCTCGCGGGGTATGCGGGATAGCTTTGCACCAGGGACTGTAAGATTCGATCCCAACCCGAGGATTTTTGGGGACGGCCTGGGACAGTTGTCCTCGCAGGGACAACCTACCGTGTGTTTGGGTCTACCTTGCAAGGTTTAAATCAATCGATTGTCGGCCTCTCACCGTTATCCGAGACTGCTTAATCAACTGGCCATGATATCCCATAATGATGGAACTCGAGAAATATTGTTGTATGAATTAATTGCTTGTCCAATTCTTGGTTGGATTAGATGGCACATTTAGAAATGATAATCAACTAGAACTTGTGATAAAATTTTGAAAATAAGGATCTACTCTTAGCAGCTGTTTAAGCAAGAGAAACTCCACTGGTCAAAAGCCTTTCATGTCTAGAGGTTGGTGATATAGTCATCGCCCGACGGTTAAGTCTTGCTGAGTATTAGTATACTCAGCCTTGCTTTAAAATTGTTGTTGCAGGTGTGATTGACCAGAAGGGTGACGACAAGTGATGACATCACGGATGGCCTCCTGTGATGTCTACCGTTGCGTTAGTCTATTTTATTTCCGCTGTTTTCAAACTCTGAACCTCTACTCCATGTCATGAATAATGGTTTGTAATAAAATGTTTAAATTCATGTTGTACGCTGGACTCGCCTTCGCGTGAGTTTTAATGCATGTGTCGATCCTCTGTTCGATGTCCAAGTGATTTACCGGGCGTTAACCCGGCAGCCAACGACAGGACGATACTTTACTATGGCTTAATGACCAAAGTGGATCGGTCTTAGGCGATAGTACGGTATTTTCCTGGGCGGGTTGCCACAACTGGTATCAGAGCGATTGTATGCACCAGAGCTTAATCAACAACCTTAATGACATGATTTTGGAATAAAAACTGCCAAGATTGTTCGGATTTGCAAAAAACGTTGGTTCGTTAAGGATAAACTAGACCGAGAGGCCCTAGAAGGAAATTTTTGGGTTCTTTCAGGTGGCTTATTAATCTATGGTTTATTTTGCTAACTCCCAGCACATTATTTTATGTTAGACTTACTTTCCTGCACAACCAAACTAGCTAAGCCACGTGTTTTATACGTGTGCTGTTCCGCATCACGGGAATTGCGAGGGTTGATGGAGTGATCCATTCCACGGATCCCATCTTCGCGTCTGTTTATGAGTTGTGTCCTGCCACGTGTTCATACGTGAGCATTCCGCATGTCGCTCATGCGAGGCAAGGATATACTCCATTCAAACGGAGAATGTCCGCGGTTGGACGCTGTCCATGCAGCGGCTTAACGCATGGATGCCGTTTCTATAGTGAACGGTAATGTATGTGGACGCTTTCATGAGTGCTGGCATGAAAGGTTCGTTATGATTCTGTGATCTTCTGCAGGTACACTAACCTTGTTTCGTAAGTCGCTAAGTAAGCATCGACTAGATCTCGACTAGTTATTATAGGGAGATGCGCGTGCCATGCCACCGGCGCTAACTCCGAGTTTCGGCTTGGATGCCTTGTGAGGACGATTAGGACGTCTTGCATCATGCTAAAAGTTGTGAAAGAACCTAAACTGAACTCATGTCTGTTTCCGTGTTCTCTGAGGTAAAACTAGTGATAGCGTGTTTTATCCTGTTTAGCCTCTTTAGGTGTAGATGTGTTGTCATGCTTAAATTTAATAGAATTGTTGCTTAAATTGCTGTTCTTGTCCAAGAACCTTTCGTCTAGGTGATCCTAACCTAGGTTGCTCCAATCTAATCCCGTTCTGCTCGCCCAAGTTCGTGGTCGTAACTTGGTCTACCACAAATTATGCTTGGTTAGTCAACCTTTGTCTTACTAACTTCTTAGGATCATTTGGAATCCTGCTTAAATAGCACCTTCCCTAATCCTCTAGCTCAACCTTGCGTACCCAACTTGAGTTCCATAACCTTGCTAAGTTGCTACACAAATTTGGGGAAGTATTGGACTCCGGTTTGAGTAGGATGTTCAGTTCCGATTGCCAGACCATGTATCATTGGTATGCCTGCTCGTTCGAGCTCAGCATACGATGGTATTTAAGTATGCATGGTTACCCCATACCTTGACCTTACCCGTATTCGTGGATCGAGTTACCTTTGTACACTCGCACCCGCCTGATTCTCACTTTTGTCGTTATGTCCAGATGGACAACGCTGGCTCTACGTCGGCTGATGTGGAATCATGGACTCTCGTGGACGACCTCGAGGAGGGTGGTTTTCCCCGCACTTTTGTGGGACACCACCGAAGGACTTTGGGTACACCACTTACCCAGAGTACTCGACACGTGAGGTCATGACCACAGGCCAACTCCTTCGTTGTGAAGTGAAGGTGAAGATTTCAGCGTGCCCGACCAATCCTGCTTGGGATGAGTGGGAGTGTACGGCACATGGAAGACACTTGTCCGACACAGGGCAGAAGGCTACTCTCGAAGCACTCACAACTTTCTGTGGAAAGCACCCTGCCTAGATAGCCAACTCTGCAGCTAAAGTCATTCCGGTACCCGAGCGACACGTTACACCGGGTGGTGAACGAGAAACTATCCTCCCATCCTAGAGCAACTCTCACTACAGCCCTGACCTTGTCACCTCAGTCCGCTTTTCGGAAGCCATGTACGACACCTACCAACGAATGGTGGGAGAAAGCATATTCTATAGACATCAGATCTATAGATACAAAGATAAGGAAGTGGAGTGTTCAGCTCAAGCGTTGAAGGAAGCCCGAGCAATGATCGCTACTCTCAAGAAGAAAAGACGCAAAGATAAGGCCAAGATACAGGAGTTAACCGAGATCATACATGAGCAGAATTTCTTGTTGCAGCATAACGGTCAATATATGCTTGAACTAGAAAACCAACTGGAAGCTCTAGCCGTTCCACCCACAGAACCTATCATTCCTGGACCAACGCAAGAATAAGATGTTGAGGATATCCAAGGTGAATCTGGAATTGAGTCTGGACCCGAGTCACCGTAGTCCTTCAGCATGGAAGATCCCACCCTCGGAAGTTGGTCCGTCAGGAATAAAATCCAAGTCGTGAGAGTGCAGTGTTGTAAGGAATCCTAGTGTACCATGACCACTTTTGGTCAACTATCGCTGTCGGTTGAACTAGGAACCTTGTCATTGCAGCTAGTCTGCCTTGTAATTCCAAATGTTGTTTGGTAATTCTGAAAACCCTCGTCGATGTAATGCCTTGATTAAATATCTCTTCCAGCAATGATTTTCGTAAGGCATTATTTATGCTAAGTTGTGATCAATCCAGATCCGTACTCCACGAATTTTGTGCCAGTCAAAGATCCAATCGATTCCTAAATCCTGAACTTGTTTCTTTTGGTCTTGCTCAAACCTTGTGATTTAAATTAAAATGTTGCTCTTGAGCATGCGTTGCATAGCATATGCATTCGAGAAGTATGAGTATACTAACGTGCATCCGCATGAAAACTCCGTACCCTTGCCTTACCTCCCTGGATTGGTGATGTTGTTGTCCCATAGCCAAAGGTGCCGCGACTGAACCTAGGGTATCGTGTGTGCTGCAACCACCCGACTGCCACTAGGAGCGCGCTAGGTATCTTGGTTGTGAGATAGCAACTCGTCACACAGATCCTCTCTCTACTTTGATTGCCCTTGCAATCACTAACGCATATGGGTAACTGAGTCATTCTAACGTGCATCATGAGCACCATACCGCACAAGCATATGCATTGCATCAACTTTGAAAAGTATTGCACTTTCAAGACAATGAGTTGTCAAAACCTCAAAATTTGCGAAATATTAAAGGTGTGAGCAAGATTATTACTTGAAGTTCCCACTTGAAGTCATCTTCGTACAGGAGATTATGGAACTCTGTCGTTAGCCTTCCTTTCTTTGTAATGGTCTATTGGAAATCTCTGACAAATTGGTCCCTTGCCTTAATCTCAATGACCTTGTAGCATCGATTCCTTTCCATGCTAGCCATGTGGAAACAATAGAAGTAGAAACATTTCTCTTGAGCAGTCAAGGTTCTCGAATAGTCAATGAGGAGAAGTCACTCATCGTGTGTTCGTTCTTGGTCCATGCTCACAACCTTCAAATCCTCAGAATCGAGCAAGGAAGTAGGCCTAGGATCGATCGAAGCCTTATACTACGCTCCTCTGTGTTGCTATCGCAAACATAAAGCGTAGTACACTGAGCTTTTCTTGTTTTGCTCCCCATCACGGTCGATTATTTAGACCGTTGAGCCCCATCGTCATCAGGGTCACGACCGTACGACGCCATGACATCGCTCTACTCTCGATTTCCGCAACCGTATTCACGACGCCGAGATCGCGTGAGCTGACCTTGTTGAGCTTCGTGTTGTCTACACCAGATACCGACTGGGTCAACAGACCGTTACAGCCCGCATCGGTTATAAAATGGAACCTTTTACCCGGAACCGCCGATACGAAAGCCCCATTTCCATCAGAGCTCGGCATTATCACTGTTCTTGTTCTTCTTCTAGCTAGCCTGGCTACCTGCCACTAGAGCACCTCTCCTAGCTACTTAAATCTTCCCGAGCAAACTGTTCTCCGTCTTCACTTCCGACGTCGAGAAGAAGCTCAGAGCAGATCGAAAGCAGAAATCAATCCAAGCTTCCACCCATGACTCCGTCTTCGGAAGAGCTCGAGTCGTTTCGCTGGACATTGTTAGGGATGTACCTCTGTATTGTAGGAGGATTATGTCTGCTATTAGCTGTGCATGTGCACATTCATCGTCCGCTTCCTCATGAACGGCGATGAGGTAGTAAGGAAAAGCACCTTGTACCTTTTTGTCCCGTCTGCATTTCCCAATCATGAGGTGTGTGGACCAGGCTTTACCGATTTGATATTGTGACTGTTGGGATGTCCGGTTTGCATTGCTTACCGTGAAACGAGTCTCGTAGAATATGTTCGAATTATAATCTTATGGGTGAGATTCCGAGCATGTGCTAATTAGGGACTTAAATTTTCAGATGTTCCGACCGGCATGGAGTAACCCCAATGGTTTGGATGCATCAGGTAGTGGTGATCTTACGCTACCGCCGCCCACGATGTTGACCGAAGCTTTCGTAGCAGCACATACTGAAGTGTTGTGCCAGCTCCTGCAGACACAACAGCAAATGGCTCAACAACTACAACAGATGCCACTGATGCGATCGAAGCTTCAACCTTCCAAGCCCTGTTCACCCTAAGTACCCACCCAGAGGGACATAAACGCCATTGTCGGCGCAACTCAACAGTTAGAAAGGCAGAATTCCGTGCTGAATCAGATGGTGTACGATATCATCCAAGGACGTTATGGGAACCCATATCAGAATTGTTTGGCAGACAGTCTCTCTCAGTCCTTATCTGCCTCTGTGGTCGAACAAGCCCGTTTGTTCAATGTGTTGGAACAGTATGTTAATCAAGACCAACACCAAGCCTCCGACTCAATATTACCGCCTTCTCGACTACCAATGGATCTTAGAGCCGAAGAGAGGACAAACCGAGGCAACAAGCGAGTATTATCTGAGATAGATGTAAGTGAGTGGGAAATTACCTGTACGGAGACCCATCCGCACAAGGGCAAATGAAGATGTAACACTAACAAGACCACTCAACTCCCTGCTAGTGCGACATCTTCGCGAACCACGAAGTGGGCAAGGAAAAAGGAGAGGCACAGGCTCCGCCTTGTCAAGAAAGCCCCGCAACAAATCTCCAAGCCCGGAGACATTCCACCCCGTTTGTGCTACAATTGTAGACAACTTGGGCATTACGCAATGGAGTGCCCGAACCCAAGAAATCAGAACCTCCAGCAACACAAGCAGAACCCCGAATCCGCTATCAACAACTACGACAACAAGCCAAGCCCACAAGTGGAGCAAAGCCAACTGAATTTCTTAGGTAACACCTTATCCCAGAACCATTCCTCACCTCCCCTTGTAATTTCGAATCTCGGGACAAGATTCTTCTTAAGGGGGGTAGGCTGTGACGCCCCAGGTTTTTAATTACCGTCATTAACGCTAATGACCGGATCAGCCGGGTCAAACCAGTCAAACCCCGGTCAAACTTAGGTCAACCTGGGTCATCACCCGAAAACCTCGCTAATGAACCCTAATGAACCCCTTGACCAAGCCTACACACACCCGTAGTGGACCCTTGGTCAAAGACACGGTCAAAACTGGCTTAACCGTTGACGTCAGCGAATGTCGTCCGAAACTTTTGCCTCGTTCTCCAAAATTCACCTAAACACTTAAAAATCTACCTTTATGAAAGTTGTCCATCTTGTTGAGGGACACAACTTTCATGTATATTGGCATTTCAAATTTTGGGTGGAAATTGGTGAAAAACTTGATCGATTGACAGTACCTCCTGCTTTCCGGAACAGGCCGACATTCAAAGTTGGCACGACGTTCCTGCAAAATCCGTCGAGAAAAACACTAGGCGGCCTTTACAAAAGTTGTAGAGGGTAGTTAGATCTACAACTTTCTTATTCATTGTTTGGTGCACTTCTATTCAACTTTTTGGAGTTTGAAGCGTTCAAACAGGGGCACTGTAAAAATTTTTCAGCCGGCCGACGCCACCCCGCGACGTCGCCGCGCCCGGCGCGCGGAGCCGCGCGCGCGCGCCGCCGGTCCGCGCCCCCGGGGGCGGTGCGTCGCCGAGGCGTGCCTTCCCTAGGCCGTGGCCCCCTTCCCATGCCGCGCGCATGCCAAGGCTGCCTGGGACGCTGCATCGCCGTACCACTCCTTGCATGACCCTGCGGTCCGACCGCTGTTGCCGGACGCGTGTGTTCCCGAGCCGCGTCTCCGGTCCCGCGGACGCGGGGGCGGCGCGCGGGTCGGCTATATGTGCGTCATCCCCTCGCCTCAACGCGCAGGACCCTCCCTCCACGCTCCACGGCACCGAGCCACACCACCGCACCCTCCCTCGCGCATGCACGCCGCCGCGGACGCCATTGGCGCCACCGCCGAGCCGAGCCGCCACTAGTCCCCACGGCGGGTGCAACCGTCCCGTGCCACCCCTAGCCCCTCGCCGGAGTCGACCACACTTGCCCGTTCGCGTGCCCCGGCCGGAGGCTCGCCGGAGCAGGGCGTGCCGCGGGCGGCGGCGGCCGCCGCCACCGCGCGACTCCGCCGGCGCCACAACCGCCCCAACCTCGGGTCGAAATCGAGCCTAGGGAGCCCCGGGACCACCCCGCGCCCGCTCCCGCCCGGCCAAGGCCGTCGGCCTCGCCGAAATTGCGCCGCCCGCGCCGGCCACCGCCCTGGGGACCACATTGTAAGACTTCAATTCTTTTCGAGGGTCAATCCGCAAAGTAGGGGTATATTTGTAAGACCTCAAAGCTTTCCAGGGACCTTGTTGCAAGATGAGTCTTCATAGTATGTGGTGAATTGCTGATTCTTAGAAAGTCCATAGAAAATCGTAGAAAACTCAGAAAAATGCAAAACCAATTTTGTTGGATTTGTGGTGAAATATCCCACAACTTTTGTTATTCTGTCTTGAGCTAATTCTTGATAGTTTTTGCATGAAAAATACAAATGTGAAAAACCTAGATCTGCAATATCTCAAAAACCATATATCCTCTGTAGCTAATTTTTGGATATGTTGTGTGTTAGGTCATGACTAGATCCTATGCAAAACATTGCACGAAGTTATGATGTAAATCTTTTTGTAAAAATGTTTTTCTATTTCTGGCAGATCTGCATAAATGATTTTTCTTGTTAAATATATTCATGTTCTTGAGCTCAACTTGTGCACACTGTCTTGTAATGCCAAACTGCACATCTTGTGAATTAATGATGATTTTTGGATCAACATAAATTATTATTCTTGAATTATGCATGTTTTCCTTTGAAAATTAATAAACCAAGTTCAGTAGAGATTCCATGTGAACATGCTGGTTCTTTAGGCTTGATTAGGACCAGAGAGCATGCACAAGAAAGTTTGGATCATTTTGATGCTATTTATTTTTATATGCATTTAAATGGAACCACTAGCTAGCCTTTGATATTTTCCATAATATTTTATTTCCTAGCATCCAACACTTACATGTGGGTCCAATGGACCAGTATAGGTGCTAGTAGGCTTAAGAGACACTTCTTTAATTTTTGATAATTTAATTGCTTGATAAAAAGCTTAAAAGCCCTTTTAATATTAAAGAGAGATTAAATAAAGAAAAGCCCTTATTTAATTCTTTTTCCTTTTTGAAAAGTATTATCTAATTTAATTAAAAGATAATTAATTCTCACTGCTGATAAGGAATTAATTCAAGGATAAAAATATTATTTATATATTTGCTTGTGAAAGGAAAATGATTAAAGCTTTCACATGAAATGACAAGTACAAAGAAACCTTTATTCAATTGTGCAATAAAAGAATAACCCATGTACAACCAATAACCCGCCTAAAAGAGAAATCACCAAACCACCCATGTTAACTTGAGTGTGGTTGCAAACAAGGTTAAAAAGGTTAAATATACCTATCCACTACTGTTGGTGAATTTAAATTAAATTATTTACATATATATGTACACAATCACCATCAAAAAGAATAAATAATAAAGAGTTGCACATCGTTCCTTTATGAAAGAGTATGTTGAATGTATTCTTATCTAGGTGAATGTGCCCAACAAATACACCCCTTGATTGTCAATATGGTTTGTAAGTGATTAAAGTAAAAACCGTCGCTCGTGCCGGAAGGAGGAGACGAAGGTGCCGACAAAGAGCTGCCGAGCGTGAACGTAGCTCAAGACCTGGACCCAAGTCCAGAAGGGCCCAAGGCGAACCTTGCCATCGAAGGCAAGGCCCGGATCGTTAACCCTGACTTTTAAAAATTATGCAATTATGTTCGCTATTATTGTGCATTTACGTTTCAGGAGTTGATTTGAAACCCTAGATGCATGATCCCTAGGTACCTATGCTCTATCACTAGTATGCTAGGTTGATAGCTGCTATGCTATAGGACCGATAGAAGTCGAGTGATGTTCGTCACTCGCGAGAATAGGTTCCTAGATAGGAATCATAAGATATCCTTAAATGGATTGCTCATGTGGTAAGAGCATGGGATTGGGCTCCGGTCCAGTGGTCATGTGGGCTAAGCTTTTGAACGTACTAAACATTCGCCGGTTATGGGGCCGGTAAGCCTAGTACCTTAATGAGGCGGCACGGGATCCTACCATTACTACTCTTGAGAAATCTCCTATCCGGCTAGCTACCGGGAAGGGTGGTGTATGGTGACTCCGGGTATCTCGCGGGGCATGCCGGATAGCCTGCACCAGGGACTGTAAGATTCAATCCCAACCTGAGGATTTTTGGGGACGGCCTGGGACAGTTGTCCTCGCGGGGACAGCCTACCGTGTGTTTGGGTCTACCTTGCAAGGTTTAAATCAATCGATTGTCGGCCTCTCACCGTTATCCGAGACTGCTTAATCAACTGGCCATGATATCCCATAATGATGGAACTCGAGAAATATTGTTGTATGAATTAATTGCTTGTCCAATTCTTGGTTGGATTAGATGGCACATTTAGAAATGGTAATCAACTAGAACTTGTGCTAAAATTTTGAAAATAAGGATCTACTCTTAGCAGCTGTTTAAGCAAGAGAAACTCCACTGGCCAAAAGCCTTTCATGTCTAGAGGTTGGTGATGTAGTCATCGCCCGACGGTTAAGTCTTGCTGAGTATTAGTATACTCAGCCTTGCTTCAAAATTGTTGTTGAAGGCGTGATTGACCAGAAGGGTGACGACAAGTGATGACATCACGGATGGCCTCCTGTGATGTCTACCGTTGCGTTAGTCTATTTTATTTCTGCTGTTTTCAAACTCTGAACCTCTACTCCATGTCATGAATAATGGTTTGTAATAAAATGTTTAAATTCATGTTGTACTCTGGACTCGCCTTCGCGTGAGTTTTAATGCATGTGTCGATCGTCTGTTCGATGTCCAAGTGATTTACCGGGCCTTAACCCGGCAACCAACGACAGGACGATACTTTACTATGGCTTAATGACCAAAGTGGATCGGTCTTAGGCGATAGTACGGTATTTTCCTGGGCGGGTTGTCACAACGACGAAGGCAATGGCGACTTCCAGGAACCCGACAAGACGGTCAACGTCCTCTTCGGTGGACTACCCAGCAGACGGGTCCAAAAGGCTACCATCGAGAAGTCATGAGCATTGAACCAGCGGTCCCGACCCCTCTCAGGTGGTCGGAGGTATCCATTACCTTCTCCCGCGCGGATCAATGGACTAGCTTCTCTGAACCAGGACGGTTTCCACTCGTCCTGAAGCCGGTGGTCGCGGGCTCCAAGCTCAACAAGGTCCTCATCGACGGTGGAAGCGGGCTCAACGTCCTTTTCACAAAGACCTTGAAGAAGATGAAGCTCGACATCTCCCACATGCTCACCAAGAGCACCTCGCCCTTCTACGGCATCGTCCCTGGCAACGCGGCTATCCCACTAGGCTCAGTGGTCCTGCTAGTTACCTTCGGGGAATCTCGGGACAACTACCGTACTGAGTACGTCAAGTTCGAAGTCGCAGACTTCGAGACATCCTACCATGCCATCCTCGGCAGACCGGCTATCGCCAAGTTCATGGTGGTACCCCCACTACACCTACTTGGTACTCAAGATGCCAAGTCCAGCGGGTGTACTCTCACTGCAAGGGGACTTGAATATTTCGCACGACTGCGACACAGAGGCTGTGGAGATCGCCTCCACAAATCAAGTACCCAACGCTATGATGGAGATCTACGCTACGTCGAAGAAGCTTTCCCCCAGTGAATTCGACATCCCAGAGAAGTCGGACAAAGCTAACAAGCCTCAGCCAGCTGAGGAGGTTCTGGTCAAAACAATTGACCTCGGGACAGGCGACAACAGCAAGACCACCACCCCAAATAGGAAGACACACTCATCAACTTCCTCCGGGCTAACCGCGACATCTTCGCGTGGAAGCCAGGTACATGCCAGGGGTGCCCAGGGAGTTGATTGAGCATTCCCTCAACATCGATCATAAAACTACCCCGAAGCGACAACACCTCCGCCGCTTCGCCGACGACAGACGGGACGCCATCAACAAGGAACTCGCCAAACTACTCACGGCTGGCTTCATCAGAGAAGTCTTCCATCCTGAGTGGCTCGCCAACCCCGTCCTCGTCCGCATGAAGAACTCAAACGAGTGGAGGATGTGCGTCAACTACACCGACCTCAACAAGCACTGCCCCAAGGACCCCTTCGGGTTGCCGCGGATTGACCAAGTCATCGACTCCACGGCGGGCTGCGACTCGCTTCTGCTTCCTCGGCGCTACTCCGGCTACCACCAGATCGCGATCAAGGAAGAAGACTAGGAGAAGACCGCGTTCATCACCCCGTTTGGCGCGTACTGCTACATGACCATGTCCTTCGGGTTGAAGAACGTCGGCGCTACATACCAACGAGCTATCCAGGCCTGCTTCAAGAGTCAACTCAACAAGAACGTCGAAGCCTATGTGGATGACGTGGTCGTCAAGACCAGAAACTCCAGCACGCTCATCGACGACCTTGAAGAGACTTTCGCGTCCCTGCGCGAGTACCGCTGGAAGCTCAACCCGAACAAGTGCATCTTTGGCGTACCTTCGGGAAAACTACTCGGCTTCATCATCAGCCATCACGGCATCGAAGCCAACCCCGAGAAGATCTCTGCCATCACTAGCATGAAGGCTCCCACGTGTATCAAAGACGTGCAGAAGCTGACCGGGTGCATGGCGGCTCTGAACAGATTTATCTCGAAGCTTGGAGAACGAGGGCTCCCTTTCTTCAAATTACTCAAGCACCAAGAGAAGTTCGTGTGGACCCCAGAGGCAGACCAAGCCCTTGCCCAGCTCAAGGACTTCCTTCAAAGCAACCTGTCCTCACGGCTCCTCGCAAAGGCGAGCAGCTACTGCTCTACCTCGCTGCGACTACTCACGTGGTCAGTACTGCCATCATCGTCGAACGACAGGAAGACGACCATGCCTACCCAGTCCAGCGCCCAGTCTACTTCGTCAGCGAGGTCCTATCCGAATCCAAGGCACGTCACCAGCCAGTACAGAAGCTCATGTACGCAGTGCTCATCACCTCGCGGAAGCTACGACACTACTTCCAGAAGTACCCGATCTCCGTTGTCACCGACTACCCGCTCAGCGACATCTTGCGGAACCAAGATGCTACTGGAAGAATCTCCAAGTGGGCGGTCGAACTCGGCGCCCTCAACATCGACTTCAAGCCACGCACAGCCATCAAGTCACAGGCACTAGTCGACTTCATGGCAGAGTGGCAGGAGAATCAGCTACCTACTCCAACCGAACGTTTAGAGCACTGGGTGATGTACTTTGACGGCTCACTCAACCTCGAGGGCGCAGGTGCAGGGGTACTCTTGATCTCTCCAACGGGCGAACAACTCAAGTACATCCTGCAGATCTTCTGGAAGGTCTCAAACAACGAAGCCGAGTACGAAGCTCTGCTATACAGGCTCTGCCTCGCGGCTTCACTGGGCATCAAGTGGCTACTAGTCTACGGCGACTCCGAAGTGGTCATCAACCAAGTCAACAAGTCCTGGGACCGCAACAAAGAGAACATGGACGCCTACTGCCTAGAAGTCCGCAAGCTTGAGAACAAGTTCTATGGTCTCGAGTTCCACCACGTCGTCCGCGACAACAACGTTGCAGCGGACGTCCTGTCGAAGCTTGGTTCTACTCGCGCTCAAGTACCAGCGGGTGTCTTTGTCCACGAGCTTCACGCGCCATCCATCGTGCCACCGACCACTGTCGCAGCGCATCCTCTGGCTGGCCAGGAGGTCATGATGATCGACGTGGACTGGAGGCAGCCCTTCATCGACCACCTCAGCGAGCAGAAGGTTCCCTCGGATAAGAACTTGGCCGAGCAACTCATCCACCATGCCAAGTCCTACGTCCTTGTCAGAGACAGGCTCTACAGGCAGGGCGCATCTTCCGGAGTACTCATGAAATGCGTTCCCCGACCAGAAGGAAAGGACATCTTGGAGGAGATCCATAAAGGCGTCTGCGGCAACCACGCGTCCTCACGCACGCTGGTCAGCAAGGCATTTCGACGGGCTTTCTATTGGCCCACAGCTCTGGGCGACGCCGAAGAACTCGTCAGAAGGTGCCAAGGGTGCCAATACTTCGCCAAGCAACAACACGTCCCGGCCTACAAGCTAGTTACCATACCGCCAACCTGGCCTTTCGCCTGCTGGGGGCTCGACATGATTGGGCCACTACCAACTACGCCAGGTGGATTCAACAGTACTGGTGGCTATCGACAAGTTCACCAAGTGGATTGAGGTCAAGCGGGTTACATGCCCCAAGGCTGACAGAGTACTCGACTTCCTGGACGAACTCGTACATCACTACCGACTAGCCCATCGCATCATCACAGACCTGGGCACCAACTTCAACAATCACCAGTTCTGGGAGTACTGCGAGAACAGCGGGATCGACGTCCGATACGTCTCAGTTGCCCATCCTCGGGCCAGTGGACAAGTAGAGCGCGCTAATGGGATGGTGCTCGACGCTCTCAAAATGCGGCTACATGACACTGCCAACTCCAAAGGAGGCACGTGGATCAAGGAACTACCCAATGCTCTCTGGGGGCTACGTACTCAGCCCTCCAAGCCAACGGGACAATCTCCATACTTCCTGGTCTGTGGCTCCGAAGCAATCCTCCCTGCTGATGTCATATGGGAGTCACTAGCAGTTGAGCAATACGACGAAGGCGTATCCGAAGACAGCAGACGAGTTGACATCGACGGACTCGAAGAAGCTCACTGCGCCGCCCTCGTCCAATCAACAAGGTACCTAGAGGGTATCCGACGCTACAACGATCGCAACGTTAAGGAACGCTCCTTCAACGTTGGTGATCTCGTCCTCCGCCGCATCCAGAACACGGAAGGACTTCACAAGCTCAACTCGCTCTGGGAAGGTCCCTTCACAGTCGCAAAGGTGACCGGACCGGGCTCCTACCGACTCCAGACGCTTCAAGGCGAAGACGTCAACAACTTGTGGAACATCGACCAACTCTGTCGATTCTACGCCTAGTCTACACGACTACACCGGGGGCTTCAGTCTATACGACTACTTCAATACCCCTTTGTCGTAAGCGGCCTCCGGGTCCAGGCTTCAGTCTCCGAACTACTCCACTCCATGATCCAGCCCGCGCGGCTACTAACGGATCTTGGGCTACGACGAGCGATAAAGGACTCCGGCTGCGGTCTACTAAGAGACCATCTACTTTTAGATCCAGCCTACACGGCTACTAACGGATCTACTGCTGTAAGCGGCTATACTCCCTAGCACTACTTAGCCGTAGGCGGCCTTCTAGTCCTGGCGACTACTCTGTAACAAAGGCCCTGGCCATCCAGGTGTACTTCTTCAGTAATAAAGTTTGATTTTCTATCAACTACTTTACTGTCTCTTTCCCCCAGCGGGACTACTGGCGAGTACGACTACTCGCGACGACTCCATGATGGGACTCCGCACTCACAGATCGTGATAACGAGTAGTCATTTATGGAAGTTTCTTTCATTAATACGTAAACAAGTTCATTACAACTGTTTATGTACAACCACTGCTACGAGCTAACTTTACAAGACTACTGGAGATTCAACTTCTCGGCGACTTGTTCAGCAATGGGCGCCATCTGCTACAGCAGCTCCTCGTACTGCTCGTCGGTGCAGTTGGCGGCTAGTCTGCCGGTGACTACGTCAACTGGGGCCTTTGGGAAGTACGACTTCATGAAGGCCAGAACCTGGTTGGGGATCCACTTCGCCAAGTGCTTGACGTAGGTCGCCCAGCGGCTGGGGGCTTCACTCAGCCGGTCCACCAATGGAGCTATCTTTGGTCCTCCGGGATGAGGCACGAGTAGCCTCGCGATGGGAAGCGCGGCCTCCTCGAGTTCCTTCAGCTGGGCCCGCAGCTTCTCGCAGTCTTCGTTCAGCTTATGCAAAGATTTGTAGCAGTTGACGAGGTCACGATCTGATGCAATACAGAGCTCCATGTGCTTGTCGCACTCGTAATCAAGCTCCTTATAATCGTACTCCAGTACCTTGTGGGCCTCTTGCTCCCGGTAGAAGAGGTTCTTCATGTCGGTCTCTGAAGCCTTCAGCTGATCGACGCGGGTCTCAAGCTCTGCAATCAACAAAGGCAAAGTGGGTCAGACTACCTCAAGCTATTATCAACAAGTACTCAGCAAGACAATGGTGTACCTTTGTTCTTGTTGTGGAGAGAATTGTTCTTCCGCATCAGATCGTCGCTCTTCGCCTGCATATCTTGGATGTCATTGTGATACTGGGCGAAGGTGGTGTCCAGCTTCGACTGCATAGCGGCGGTGTGCTTCCGGGCTTCCACAAGCTGTTCCTCCAAGGCTTCCGCCCGGAGCACTGTGTCACCGTACCCCTGAAGCATGTCGGACTTCTGCCGGGACCTCTCCGCGACGTCCTGCAACAGGCAACACATATCAACTAGGTACTCAACACTAAAGGATTGACTACTCAAAGGTGTCGACTACTCACCTTCATCCATTGCTCGGCCTGGCGTACCGCCTCCAGGTGACGAGCTACTGTCGCCGGGTCAACCAGATCATCCACCAACAGCTCAGTCCCGCCACGACTACTCGTCGCGGCTCCGGACATGGGTGCCGAGCGGATTGGCTCCGTGTTCTGGATCTCCGGCGAGCGGACGACTACCTCCAGAGCGGGTTCTGGCAGTGCGTTGTCGCCCTCTCCTCCAGTCGTCGCGGCTGCTTCTCCGATGGCCACCTCCATCGGCTCGGGGGCTCCTCCGACAGCTCCCTGAGCCTCCGGTGTCACATCTTCTACGGGCACCGCAGCCGGGATATCACTTCCCCCGGCTTCAACACCTGTCATCAAAGTACAAGTAGATCGGTCATACCTAGCGGCTACGACTACTCTTCGGGGTTACTTGCACCTGAGCAGAGTACTCACCTTCAATGAAGCTGGCCTCAGGCAACATAGCCTCCGCGACCGGCACCTCAGACTCTGCTTGAGGGGCGGGAGCGGACTCCTCTGCGGGTGGCGGGGCTTCCTCTTCTGCCACCATTGTGGCGGGTTCATCCCCCTCCCAGGTCAAGTCCGTCGATTTCCTGCAGAGTACACAAGCTAGTTGTCAACCCAGTACGACTACCACATCTAATGTACTACTCGGGAAGGGTCAACACTTACAAGTTCGACCGGACCACCGTCACGGTTGGGGCGCTGTGACGCCCCAGGTTTTTAATTACCGTCATTAACGCTAATGATCGGATTAGCCGGACAAATGGTCAACCCTAGGTCAACCTGGGCCCTCACCCATGAAAACTCCCTAACACAGCCCTAGAGACCCTTAATGAATAGTATTCACACTTGTGGGCCAACCCATGGTCAAAGGGTGGGTAAAACCCCCTTGCCATCCAGTGTCCACAGGAGTCTGCCGGAATTTTTGCCGCGTTCTCCGAATTTCACCTAAACACTTAAAATTCTACCTTTAAGAAAGTTGTAGGTCTTGTTGAGGGACACAACTTTCATGTAGAGTGGCATTTCAAATTTGGAGGGGAAAATTGTGAAAAACCCCTTGGAAGGCAGGATTCACTGTTCCAAGGCACAGGCTGACATTCAAAGTTGGCATTCAAACAGATTCAAATCTAGGAAGAAAAACCCTATACAACCTTTGTGAAAATTGTAGCTGGTACTTAGATCTGCAACTTTGGTATTCATTGTTTGGTCAAGTTTTACTCAAAATTTTGGAGAAAAAGTTGATCCAACACAGCACCAGCAACACTGTCAGGGCCAGTGCGCGCCGCGCGCGACGTCGTGCGCGCCCCGTGCGCGCCGCCGCCGCCGCCCGCCGCCGGCCACGCCCGGCGTCCGTGCCCGCACTCCCCGAGGCCTCGACGCTCGCGCCACGCCCCGTCCCGATGCCCGCGCCCCCCGAAGCGCCCCGTCCCGAGGTGCCCCGAGGCACACGCGGCCGTACGCGCGCACGCGCCACGGACCGGCGGTCCGTCGGCGGCGTCGCCGCCGTACGCGTGCGCCTCGAGCCGCCGTAGCACGGCCGGTATCGCCGCCGTCATCACCGTGTCACCCACGCGGCAGGCCGAGCCGGGTATTTAAGCCGTCCGCCTCTCCCCCGCGTGCCACACCGAGCCGCCCCGCGCCATTGCCGCCGCCGCACGCCGCCGAGCTCACCGCCGGTGCTCGCCGTCGACCAACCCCGCCGGTAGTCTCCTTAGGACCTAGTGAAGCTCCGGCACCCGCTTGTTTGCCGGAAACAAACCCCAACGCCGCCGTTCACCGGCCGCCGCGGGTACCGCCGCCGACCGCCGCGGAAGCTCGCCGCCGCCAACCCCCACCTCCCCCTCCGGTTCCCTCGTCGCCCCTAGGTGAGCGTGTGGTCCTCCACGGCCGCTTGCCCGGCCGGGATCGCCGCCGGCTCGCCGGAATCGGCCACGCCCGCGCCGCCGGCCTGGCCGGGGACCCAATTGCTTAGATTTCAATTTGTTCATGGTGCTGAGGGTAAAAGTTCAGGACTAGTTGTAAAGAACCCTATCTAACTTTTCTTACATATTAGTCCAAGCTCTTGTAAAATCCCTAGAAATTCACAGAAAAATCCTAAAAAGCCCAAACCAATTTTCTAGGGTTCAAGATGCTAAACCCCACCCTTTGGTTGTATACTCCTGGTTAGATTCAAAATAGTTTTGGCAGGAAAATTTCAAATGTGTTATACATGGATCTGTCATAACTTGCAAAGTATAACTCCTCTATAGCCAAGTTTTGGATATGTTGTGTGTTAGGATATGACTAGATGCTGTGCCAAAATTTGCACAAAGTTATGCAGTAGATTTTGCTAGACAAATTCTTTTCCATTCCTACAGTAGTTGCCTAGATGATTTTTCATGTTAAAAATGTTTATGTTCTTGGGCCCAACTTGTGCACACTGTCTTGTAATGCCAAAATGTACATGTTGTGAATTAATCATGATTTTTGGATTAACAAAAATAATTATTCTTGATTTATGCATGTTTTGCTTTGTAAATTAATAAACCAAGTTCAGTAGAGGTTCATGTGAACATGCTGGCTTTTTAGGCTTGTTTAGGACCAGAGAGCATGCACAAGAAAGTTTGGATCATTTTAATGCTTATTTATTTTTATATGCATTTAAGTTGAATCACTAGATAACCTTTGTTATTTTCCATAATATTTAATTTCCTAGCCTCCAACACTTACATGTGGGTCCAAAGGACCAGTATAGGTGCTAGTAGGCTTAAGAAACACTCAATTAATTTTTGGTAATTTAATTGATTAATAAAAGGCTTAAATGCCCTTTTAATATTAAAGGGAATTTAATAAAGAAAAATCCTTAATTAAATCTTTTTCCTTTTTGAAAGTATTGTTTAATATAAATAAAAGAAATTCAAATTATCATCACTGATAAGGAACTAATTCATAAAAAGAAATATCGATTACACCTGGTTGGTAAAGATGAACTGAATTGAAGCTTTCACATGAAATGATAAACTTAATAAAAACCTTTAATCAAATGTGGAATAAAAGAGTAACCCATGTACAACCAATAACTTCCTAAAATAGAAACCTTAGATGAATGCTTGTTAAGGTGAATATGACCAACTAGAGTTGGATAAGACAACAAACTATCACATCACCTAAAGTGCATTGCATTCCATGTAGATCTTCCGAACGGAGATTACTCCCCTGGTCCCGAAACCGAGGAAGGCGGAGCGGAAGGTTCTGCGATGCGTGGACGTACTCGACACCGAGGGTGCCCAAGCTAACATAGCCGACGAAGGCAAGCTCGGTGCATCTAACCTAGTTTTAAAGTTCTTTATTCAATTATCTATGAATGATTGTGCATTTACGTTCGGGAGTTGAATGAAACCCTAGATGCATGATCCATAGGTACCTTTGTCCTTACTAGTATGATAGGTCGATAGGTTTGCTAAGCTATAGGACCGTTACAAGTGGGGTGATGACCTCACTCGCGAGAATAGGTTCCTAGATAGGAATCATACTATATCCTTAAATGGATTGCTCACGTGGTAAGAGCATGGGATGCGGGCTCCGGTCTAGTGGTTATGTGGGTTAAGTTTTTGAACGTACTAAGCACATGCCGGTTATGGGGCTGGTAAGCCTAGTACCTTAATGAGACGGCTAGGGATGGAACTGTAACTACTCTTGGGATTCGCTCTCACGGCTCGCCACCGGTGGTGTATGGTGACTCCGGGTATCTCGCGGGGTATGCCGGATAGCCTGCACCAAAGACTGTGGCCTTTAATCCCGAACCGGGGATTTCTGGGGACGGCCTGGGATAGTTGTCCTCTCGGGGGCAGCCTAGCGTGTGTTTGGGTCTACCTTGCAAGGTTTGAATCAATCGATTGTCGGTCTCTCACCGTTACTTGAGACTACTTACTCCACTAGTCATGTGATCCCTAATGATGGAAGATGATGAAGATGATGTTTGATTAATTGTATTGTACAACTTTGTTTGTACTAGTTGGCTAATGTAGTAATATTAAACATACTAGAACTTGTGCTAAAATCTTGAAAGTAAGGACCTACTCTTTGTTACTTTTTAGCAAAGGCAACCCAGTATCCAAAAAGCCTTTCATGGTCTAGAATTGGTGAAGTAGATATCACCAACGGGTAAGACTTGCTGAGTATTAGTATACTCAGCCTTGCTATAATGTGTTGATCCAGGTATTGCCTTCAGTGATGTGTGGCCCGGTGAGATCCCGCCCGGCTTGGAGCTGGAGTGGGTGGAGGACGACTACTGAAGCATCATGGATGGCTTCCCGTGGTGACTTTGCTGCCGCTAGTTAATTTTTGCTGCTTTTGTCAAAACTCTGAACTATTTCGTCATGACAAAAACTATGGTTTGTAATAATTAAACCCTTCGGGGTGCGAATTTGAATTTGAATGTTCTTGTATCTCTGGACTCGCCTTCGAGTGAGTTTTAATGCATATATTCGATCCTTGTGCTCTCAAGTGATTTACCGGGCGTTAACCCGGCGACTTACGACAGGATGGTACTTCATTATTGCTTAATGACCAAAGTGGATCGGTCTTAGGCGATAGTACGGTATTTTCCTGGGTGGGTTGTCACAGTTGGCATCAGAGCTTATATGCACCAGAGATTAATTAATAAACCTTAATCACTGATTTTTGAATAAAATATGCCAAGATTTTCTGATTTTCCAAAATACGTTGGTCCGCTAAGGATAAACTAGACCGAGAGGCCCTAGAGGGAATTTTGGGTTCTTTCAGGTGGCTTATTTAACTTATGGTTTATTTTGCTAACTTCCAGCACATTACTTTATGTCGGACTTACTTTCATGCACAACCAACTAGCAGCCACGTGTTTTATACGTGTGCTGTTCCGCATCACGGGAATTGCGTGGGTTGATGGAGTGATCCATTCCACGGATCCCATCTTCGCGTCTGTTTATGAGTTGTGTGTCACCACGTGTTTCATACGTGTGCATTCCGCATGTCGCTCATGCGAGGCAAGGATACACTCCATTCAAACGGAGGGTGTCCGAGGTTGGACGCTGTCCATGCAGTGGCTTAACGCATGGATATTGTTTCTATAGTGAACGGTAATGAATGTGGACGCTTTCGTGACTTGCTGGCACGAAAGGTTTGTTTTCTGCAGGTACATAACAGCGCTTCGTTAGTTGTTAAGCAAGTACCGCATAGCTCTCGACTAGATATTATAGGGAGAGACGAATAAAAGCCTTGCCACCGGCACTAACTTCGATTTTTGGCTTGATTGCCATGTGAGGTCGAATAGGACGTCTTGCATGCATATTAAAACTCGAAATAACTAAAATGGACCCAAAAATTGGAATTCCATGTGTTTTCTAAGGAAGATTATGCTAGTGTGTGCTTTTTGTAAACTAGAATACCTCCCATACCTAGCCGTCATGCTGCCGAAATTTTGCGCAAAACTGTTTACCTTGTGCTAGGTTTAAATTAAAACCAAATTGTTAATTGCTCCTCAACTAGCTGTCTTGTAGTAAGCAAATCTCAATCCTAGTTTCGATGGGTTGGTTCACTTTTCCCTAGGCACATTCAGGTTAAGGACCCTTCATCTTGTTCCTTGATCATGCTCAACCTTAAAAAGCGTAATTAAAAGTATTAGAGGTAAATTGAAAACTTGGGAAAATTTTTGAGGCTTCACCATTTGACATGCCGTTCTCTTTGAGATCTGACATGAGTTACATTTGTGTACAGATGGATTTCCCCGTGTTCCACCAGTTCGACGCTGATGGTACGATCCGTACCAACGGGTTGCACTGGGAGGGTTTTCCGCGCTTGGCGTGGGAAGCACTCCGTGCCGCAGGCTACCTTACCCCACCGACGTACGAGGTGAAGGAGTTTGAGCGCTTTGGCGTTCCCCGCTGCAGGGTGATCGTTACTGTGCTGCCGCACCCAGACCACGCCGACTGGTTTGACCTGAGTTTTATTTACTGGGGATTTATCACGCACGAGTCCGTGGAGTCAGCCGCCCTCAGAGTGCGACAGACTTTTGTGACCACAACCCTACTTGTGGTAGCTCTTTCCCCCGTTTGGACTATTTCTGCTTGTGAGTCCTCACGACCCGGCTTGGTTGGACCGTATGGACCATCTACGGGAGCTACCGACCCTAGCGAGCCGTTGGATGTTACCCCGGACACTTGCCCGTTGTCTGAACGTGGTCTTCACACTCCAGGGGCTGCGTTATAACACCGCAGCAATCATTGAACAGCGCTTGGAGGCATCTAGGCGTGATTGGGAGCAGCTTTCAGCAGCACACCAGCAGCTGAACTTCACGCTTACCCAGGTGCAGCAGGAGAACGACAGGCTGCGTACTAGAAGGTTCCAGCTGGAGCTTGAGAGAGGTGACCGCCTCCAGAGGATCGTGGACCTAGATGCGGAGAACCATGCACTAGAGAAGGATGCCGACGCACACGAGATAGAGAGGCTGACACTGCTGCAGAACATTGCTGAGATGCAGGAGCACGTGCAGGAGGCTGACGTACGGGTGGCCGCCTTACGAGCTATAGTGGCCTTACGCCCCCGCGCCCCCGGTATGTGCACACCGGAGGAGCGCGGGGCCGTGTCCGGTCTGGATCAGACGAGCCAGGCAGGACCACTGTCGGGGACAGCCCTAGGGGTCCCCTTAAACAACGGGGAAATCCTCACTTAAAACCCGCAACAAAGCCAAAACACAATTTGCCTAACCATGCAGGAAACGACACACGCCGCAGGGACCCCGACGGCCCATCAAGGCGGCCCTCATAGAGATCCCCTCGAGCAGGCTCCGCCTCGCTCGAGGATGCGCGCCCCTCTCGGGCGGGCTCCGCCCCGTTCGAGGGGTAGCACTTCCCTCGAGCGGGCTCCGCCTCGCTCGAGGGCTCGCTCCCCCTCGAGCAGGTTCCGCCTCGCTCGAGGGTACATCCCTCCCTCGGCCGGGGTCCGCCACGCTCGAGGGCGCCCCTCACGCGTGCGCCGGCCCCCGTACACGGGCATTTAACGCCACGACACCGGCGGGACGGAGCCATCATGCGCCGGGGCTCGCGCCCCGTGCCGCCGCACCAACTCCCCGAGGGAGGAGCCCATCCCCATCACCGTGGGGAGGGACGTGCGGCGCGGCCGGTGTCGGTCCCGTGACGCCGTGCGCTCGCTCCCGATACGGCTAACGCGCCGAGCTCTCGAAGGGGGGCCGGATGCACCCTCGATTCACTTTCTTGTGACCCCGGAGGTTAGGTGGAGGCGCTAGGCCGGTGGAACACCATCCCCGCCATCGTAACAAGGTGGCCGCCATCCCCGCGCGTGCAGGCGCACGCCAGGCGCTGTGGCAACAACTCCAGCACTGTCAAGCGCGTCGGGAAGGGACGCCGTTTTACCTACTCCTGTACTCCGTACGGGCCAACGTCAGCACCTCCCTCGAGCCTATCAGAGGACATCGCCACCACCCGCCGCCCTTCTACCCTCGAACCGCCACTGTTCGGGTACAAGGTAGGCCATCATGGCCGGATCGGCTCGCGAGGATTGTCCCGGACGGCCACCCACTCTACAAGATAGCACGTCGTGCTTCCCCACGTAGCTAGATAGCACGGCGCGCATGTAATCCGCCTCCCCCTTGATCTATAAAAGGGGGGGGGGGCGAACCGCCCGGCCCGCGGGGGACACGGACGGAGCATACGAGACGTAGAGACGGACGGGAACACACGGCACACCACGTACTCATTCTCCAATTCTCCCACAATATCTTCGACCACTCCTCCGGGGACTTGGAAGCCACGCTTCCTCTCCCGCCTTGCATGTAGCAGCCCCCCACTACGAGGCACCCCCGGTCCTGAGCAATACGGTGCCTTGAGCACGCCTCTCGCCGGACGTACGGCCCCCTCGGCCGGAACCGGGATAAATCTCGTGTCTCTTATTGCTTAGCATCGACCATCGAGGGATAGACCTCGGCGCTTTCCTCTTGGTTAGTGTCGGGACCATATTCCGCACCGACGCTTGGCGCCCACCGTGGGGCACTCGAGCGCCCGAGGTCATTCCGTCAACTCCCTCCATGGTGATCCGCACCGAGTACCGTGGTACACGCTACCGCATGGGTAGCTCGGACCCCCTCCCGGCCCGGGTTCGAACTTCGCTTCGGGGACCCGAACTTTCGGGCCACGGGGAACGACTATCTCATGCGCCTCACCAATCGTGAGGAGCTCCGCGCGCGGCGCCGGCCGGGTCGGCTCGGCCCCCCCGCCGCACGCACCGCCACGGCGCGGGCGCCGCGAGCACGGATGCCGCGGGCCGTCGACGCCACGACGCCGCCGTCGCTCCGGGCGGCGCTCGCGCCGGGCGCGGTCCGAGCGGCGGCGGGCCGAGCGAGCCGCCACTCGGCACGGCGCGCCCGCCGTCACGACCGCCACCACCCCCGGCGGGACGGCGCACGGTCTCCGGACCGCGCACCCCCATCGGGCTGCGTGGCGCTACGTCGGCCTACAACGCCAACGTCAACACCACGATGCGCAGGGTTCCGCCTGGCCGTCACGTCTTCGTCGCCAGGGACCCCGGCGCCCCAGCAGGGGACGAGTCGTCCCTGGGTTCCCTCAACGCGTTGCCTCCCGCGAACCGCCACGGGTACACGGAGTGGGACTTCTTCGGCGTGCCGGACCCAGTCATGTTCCGGCGTTTTCTAGACGCTACGGACTACTGGTTCGTCTGCTCCGACGACTCCAGCACCGGGAGTTACGATCCCGCGTGGGAGTACTACGCCGTCATCACCAACGACCCAGCCAACGCCGCCGGTGCGGTGGGCGCCGGAGACGGGGAAGTCACGCACCGCCCCGGGGATCGCCACACGCACCGGCCGCGGGGCCAAGCGCTCCGGCCGGGGGCCGACGCCGACGCACACGGTGGCCCAAGCCCGCGAGCTCGAGGCCAAGCCGGCGGAGGAATGCGGACGGTGCGGGCGCTCCGCGCCTCAATGGCGGGGGGAAGCCTCCGCGCGCGGCGAACGCGCACGGGAGCCGGGCCAACGGGTCCGCGACCGCATCAACGCCGTCCCCAACGTCGACAACGCGGACGCGCCCCCGCGGGAGAGCGAAAAGCTCATCGCCACCGCGACGCCGCTCGCGGGCCATGCCGGCACCCTCGACCCCCGAGGCTCGAGACCCGCACCGCGAGGTGCAAACTCTCATCGAGCAAGCGGCCGTCCGGCGGGCGAGAACTCGGCCTCACGCATCCGCCAACGGGGGGATGCGCGGGACGACGAGGCCGCACCGGGAGGCGAACCCTCGGTCCACGCGGGGAGGACTCGCGGGGCGACCCGCCGACCAAGGACGCACGCCGGCCAAGGAGCGGCTCCTTGACGCACGCGGGCGGCTCGGATGGCGACGCCGGGCGAACGAGCGGGGCGGACGCACGAGCGGCAGGGGGCTACCACCCTCGACGGGGTGGACGCTACAACGAGCGGCGAGGACCGCTCCCCGACGCCCGAAGCCCCCCGTGGCACCCGTGTGTTCAGCCGGGAGATCCGCGCGGCGGCGTTCCCCCAACGCTTCCGCCAACCCTCGACCATCGTCAAGTACAACGGGGAGACGGACCCCCGCGTGTGGCTCAACGACTACCGCTTGGCTTGTCAGCTGGGCGGGGCCACCAGCGACGAGGTCATCATCCGCAACTTGCCCCTGCATCTCGGCGACGCGGCCCGGACATGGCTCGAGCACTTGCCCGCTAGCCAAATCCACAACTGGGATGATCTGGTCCGCACGTTCGTGGGCAACTTCCAGGGCACGTACGTGCGCCCGGAAATTCGTGGGACCTGCGCTCCTGCACACAGAAGCCCAGCGAGTCGCTGCGGGACTTCATACGGCACTTCTCCAAGCGGCGCACCGAGCTCCCCGGCATGGCGCGGTCCGAGATCGTGCACGCCTTCCTCGAGGGCACCACGTGCGGGACCTCGTGCGGGAGGCCGGGACGCGGCCCGCCTGCGCGGACTCCAACGAGGCGGTTCGACATCGCCACCGGCTTAGCCTCCCGGAGAAGAGGCCGTGGGGGCGATCTTCGACGGCAAGAAGGGCAAGCGCTCGGAGGACGCGCGCCGCGGAGGGCAGCAACTCCAAGGAGCCCCACCGCAACGACAAGTGGGGCAAGAAGGGGAAGAAGCCGCGCCGCGAGGCGCGCGAGCGAGGGCGCGACGGCGGCAATGCCGAGGCCCTTGCTTCGTTGACCCGGCTCGACGGGGCCCTCGACCGGCCCCTCGAGGACCGGGGGTGTTCGACGACATGCTGAAAAAGCCATGTCCTTACCACAATACCCCAGTGAACCACACCCTTGAGCAGTGCGATATGCTCAAGAAGTTCTATGGCCGTGCCGCCGCGAAGGAGGCAGAGGCCAAGAAAGACGGAGGCGATGGCGACGCAGGCGGCTTCCCCGCCGTCGAAAATGTGTTCCTCATCTTTGGGGGGCCAACCGTCGACATGTCGACCCGCCAGCGCAAGAAGGAGTGGCACGAGGTCCTCGCCGCGGAGAGGGTGCCTCCGTCCTTCCTCAATTGGTCGGAGGACGCCATCACCTTCAGCCGGGAAGACCACCCAAACCGCGTCCCCAACCCGGGCCAGTACCCGCTGGTGGTCGACCCCATCATCGGGAACGCACGGTTCTCGAAGGTCCTCATGGACGGAGGCGGCGAGCCTCAACATCCTCTACGTGCATACGTTACGCACGATGGGCATCGGGTTGGACCAGCTGCGGCCCAGCACGAAGCCGTTCCACGGCATCGCGCCCGGCAAGCAGGTCCAGCCCCTTCGGCAGATCGACCTGCCAGTTTGGTTTGGCACCCCGAAGAATTTCCGCAAGGAGATCCTCACCTTCGAGGTGGTGGGGTTCAAGGGGGCCTACCACGCTATACTTGGGCGACCCTGTTACGCCAAATTCATGGCGGTCCCCAATTATACCTACCTGAAGATGAAGATGCCGGGACCAAACGGCGTCATCACCGTCGGCTTGTCCATCGAGCACGCATTCGACTGCGATGTCGAGCGCGTAGAACACGCAGAGGCACTGGCGCTGGATGAAGCGCTGGTGAACACGTTGGAGAAGAAGACCTCGACTCCGCCGCCAAGCACGCCGGCACCTTCGAGGCCGCGGAGCAGACCAAGGGGGTCCCCCTCGACCCTTCAGCCCCTGAGGGCAAGGCGTTGAGGGTCAGCTCCACCCTCGACCCCAAATAGGAAGTGGTGCTCGTCGACTTCCTCAGCGCCAACGCCGACATCTTCGCGTGGAGCCCCTCGGATATGCCAGGCATCCCGAGGGAAGTCGCCGAGCACTCCCTTGACATCCTGCCAAACGCCCGCGCCGTGCGACGCGCTGCGCCGCTTCGACGAGGAGCGGCGACGGGCAATCGGAGCGGAGCTACGGAAGCTTCTCGAGGCCGGATTCATCAAGGAGGTGTTCCACCCAACGTGGCTAGCAAACCCCGTGCTTGTAAAGAAAAAGAATGGGAAGTGGCGGATGTGTATAGACTACACTAGTCTTAATAAAGCATGTCCTAAAGTTCCTTTTCCTTTGCCACGCATTGATCAAATCGTTGATTCAACGGCTGGGTGTGAATTGCTTTGCTTCCTTGATGCTTACTCCGGGTACCACCAAATAAAGATGAAGGAGTCCGACCAGCTCGCGACTTCGTTCATCACACCGTTCGGGACGTTCTGCTACGTCACGATGCCGTTTGGCCTCAGAAACGCGGGTGCAACATACCAGCGTTGCATGCAGCACGTTTTTGGGGATCACATCGGGCGGACGGTCGAAGCGTACGTGGACGACATCGTCGTAAAGACCAGGAAGGCGGACGACCTGGTCGACGACCTTGGCGTCGCGTTCAACTGCCTACGGGCCAATGGGGTCAAGCTAAACCCCGAAAAGTGTGTCTTTGGAGTGCCGCGGAGCATGCTCCTGGGATACATTGTCTCCCAGCGGGGAATCGAGGCCAACCCTGAAAAGGTTGCGGCCCTCGAACGAATGGGTCCGATCCGGGACCTCAAAGGGGTGCAGAAGGTGTTGGGGTGCCTCGCCGCCTTGAGCCGCTTCATCTCGCGGCTCGGCGAGAAGGGCCTGCCCCTCTATCGCCTCCTCAAGAAGCACGAGCGCTTCTCCCGGGACCGCCGAGGCCCGGGATGCGCTCGACAAGGCGAAGGCGTCTCTAACGCACGCCCCGATCCTCACGCCGCCGCAAGATGGCGAACCCCCGCAACTCTACGTGGCCGCAACCACCCGGGTGGTCGGCGCGTGATCGTCGTGGAGCGCACGGAGGAAGGGCATGCCTTGCCCGTACGGCGGCCGGTCTACTACGTCGGCGAGGTCTGTCGGACACAAACCCCGAGTCCCGAGAAGTTGCTATACGCGGTAGTCCTTGCGCGGCGCAAGCTCCGCCACTACTTCGAAGCCCACCCCGTCACGGTGGTTTCCTCCTTCCCACTAGGGGAGATCATCCGCAACCCCGACGCTGTGGGCAGGATCGCCAAGTGGTCCGTAGAGCTGATGGGTGAGACGCTCGCCTACGCCCCGCACAAGGCCGTCAAATCCCAAATCTTGGCGGATTTCGTCGCCGAATGGACGGACACACAGCTACCGCCACCGCAAATCCAAGCGGAGTGTTGGACTCTGTTCTTCGACGGCTCGGTGATGAAAACAGGGGCGGGCGTGGGCCTGCTCTTCGTGTCACCCCTCGGGGAACACATGCGGTACGCGGTGCGCCTCCACTTCCCCGCGTCTAACAATATGGCCGAATACGAGGCCCTGCTCTGCGGCCTCAAAATCGCCATTGAGTTAGGCGTCAAGCGCCTCGATGTGCGGGGGGACTCGCAGCTCGTGATCGATCAAGTCATGAAGAACGCGAACTGCCATGATGACAAGATGGAGGCCTACTGCAAAGCCGTGCGAGCCCTCGAGGACAAGTTCTACGGCATCGAGCTTAACCATGTGCCACACCGGTACAACGAGGAGGCGGACGAGCTCGCCAAGATCGCGTCCGGGCGGATCACCATCCCCCCGAACGTTTTCGCGCGCGACGTCGCTCAACCCTCGGTCGTCTTCGAGCCCTACCCCTCGAGTCACGACGAACCCTCGGGGGCTCCCTCGAATCCAGCGGGTGCGGAACCCATGGACGAGGACCCCTCGAACGAGGCGTACGTGCTCTCCCGCCTCGAGGGGTACGGCTCCCACGAGGCCGACGTGATGGACATCGAGCCGGCTCCTGTCCAAGAGGACTGGCGCGAAAAATACATCGCCTGGATCGCTCGAGGGGAACTCCCCGCGGACCGGGCCGCGGCCAGGCGCATCGCCAGGATGGCCAAGTCTTTTGCCCTCGTTGACGGCGAGCTGTACAAGCGCGCCGCCTCCGGCATCCTACAGCGGTGCGTACCCATCCCCGAGGGGCGCGAGCTCCTGCGGGACATCCATGCGGGGATCTGCGGCCACCACGCCGCGCCCCGCACCCTTGTCAGCAACGCGTTCCGCCAGGGCTTTTACTGGCCCACTGCGGTCGCGGACGCCGGCGAGATCGTGCGCACCCGTGAAGGATCTGACTCCGTGTACCACTATGCTCAGAAATTAATCAGCAGCCTTCAGATTCAGAACTTGCCAATGCTCCATCTACTGGTATGACTTTTATTACTCCTTTTTCAAAGATCAACACCGGCATTTACCCTTAATCTGGTATTTGCAGAAGAAACACTGGTAGATCATCCTGTGGATATCCCTGTTCCTCAACATATAAGTCCACCAAGGACTGAGTCACCTGCCCAAGTAGAGATTTCATCTTCATCAGGGACCCAATCACCCCCTGCTCAAACAGAAACACCAACTTCACCAGAGATGAACTCTCCTATCCAACCAGAGCCTTCAAGCCCTCCAAGGGTTCAATCCCCTGTTGGCCAGGCAGAAAACCCAACTTTGATAGAGGTAAATCCATCTCCTCTCCAGCCAGAAGCTTCAGAATTGCCAGAAACTGCACCAGCACCCTCTCACACAGAAGCCTCAGCTTTGCCACGAGCACCTCCTTCACTAGTGGCTCCAGAAATCACCCCTGAAACTGAACAAAACCTTGTTCCAGTTCAGGAAATCAGGCATGAGGTAAACACTTGCACTTAACTCTGTTATCTTCTTTATCTCCCAACACTCCTGACTTGGCAATGTTACCCTTTCAGGATCAACCTCCGTCATCATCAAACCCATTAATGGAGAATAATCCGACTGCCGAGACAAGGGAAGGGGGAAATCAAGCCTTGTCACAGGAAATACAAGAAAAGCTCAAGGAAATTTTTGCCTGGCTGCAGAGAAACGCTCGAGATCAAATCAGAGATCTCGATCATTTCGAGGAAATACTTGGACCCATCAGCCAAGAACTCCTTGAGGACATCAAGACCTCACTTGAACCCATCTCTGGTTTGGTTGTTCACTATGTAGCCATAAGACGAGCTCTGAGAAATGTGTCTTCCCGACCAGCTGTTGAACAAAAGAAAGCCAAAGATGAACAAGCCGTGAAGGGAGCACAATCTCAAACTGAGAACCACAAAGAGATACTGGCCAATCTGCAAGCTGCTCGTGAATTGAAAATCGCCAGAAAGGCCGCACTGGAGACAGAGCTGAAATGTTTATCAGCGGAAATAGAGGCTGATGACAAGAGGATAGCCGAACTTCCTGGATTGATAGGGAAGATCCAAGAGGAAGCAGCATTGGCCATAGCTGAGGTGAATCAATGTGATGCAGAGCTCACCATCCTGTCCAACGCCCAGAAAGATTATCAAGAACGGATGGAGAACATTCACCAGACAACATCGAGCGCCTCCAATGTAATTGCAAAGTATTTGAACATTTAGCTGTACCGATCGATGTGTAACCGAACTGGCCGTTCTTGCAACATTTGCCTTTTTACAAGTTTGCTTTCCCTTTTCATGCACGACCTTGAGTGCAATGCTGGACGAACCATTCGGTAACCAGTTAGCCAAGTAGCGACATACTCGAACGACACCTCAACCGTAACTTAGCCGAGTCAGTCAACCGAATACGACTCAGCCTTGAACTCCAAATGACCCGACGGCGGATTCGTCAAGGAAACCTCTCCACCTTCCAAGTTTCTTAGGATACGGGCCACGATCTAAGGCCACGACCTGAGGCCACGATCTCTTTCACCTGGCCTATAAATAGAAACCGTAGGTGCCCCAGCTCTTTACCAAGCCTTTAGCCCTCAAATCTTCGCCAACCTCAAGCTTTTTTCCCAATCGCTAACCGAAACGACCCGGATTTCCGCGAACGGAATCCCGAATCTTAGCACCTCGGTGGTAGTCCCGGAGGCTACCACGTGCAATCCCCCGTCTCGGCGATTCCAAAATCCATACGAGAAAAAGTAAAAACAAGGAAGTAGAGTACAACATTTATTTTATTACATTAATCGAGTACATCTCTTCGGCACATGCCGGGTACAAGTCCATCGGACCGAATCAAACGAAAATAAATCGTCTAGCGAGCGGCTCCATGAAAGCGCGGGAAACTCCATATCCGCGAGCGGCTCAAGTGTAGGAAGAGCTCGGTCCACCCGGCCGTCGTTGTCGAAGTCGTAGTCCGGCTCGCGTCGAGTCACCGGGGTCTACCCGATAAGCGGGTAGGTCATGTCGACTTCCCAACAAAGAGGCAAAAGCGGTGTATATTCTACTATGCAAGAAGTAACCCTAATGCGGGGCCGTAGAAGGCTTAAGCAAAGCGACGGTGCAACATTCAAGGTAAGCGAGAATATAGCAAGGAGGTCCACACCTCGGGGAAGCTTCCGCTTCCGAGGTCCACACCTCAGGGGTCCACACCCCGCTCAAGGAACACCACACCAAAGCACCGGATCACAACCACGATCCAGAACCCATCTCTCTTCGCGATGTGGGGCCCACCGGCTCCTATCCCCACATCTCAACGGCCGAAGCCGGGCTCACACACTCGGGGAAGAGAAGAAGCACAAGAGAAGTGTATCTAGTCAGGTGAGAGATCGAAAGACTCGTCCATAACCGGTGGACACGGACTATAGCTATAGGTTTAACACTGCGAGAGGTTGTACAACCGTACCCGCCCGAATAGGTCCGGAACCGGCCGTCACCGGTGTCCGACCCTACCATACGGGCGAAGCCCAAGTAAGTGGATAGTACCCTTCGCATCTCCGAGCACGGCCCGGCCTCCGCGGCGAGCTCATACTACCCGCGAGAGGTCCCTCGAAGGCGTGGAACCCTTCCCCGGCCTCGCCGAGGCAAAGTCTACTAAGGAGGGAAAGACCACTCCCGACACGATCACACCGATCCTCCTACGGGAGGGGGTGCTATCCACTACAAGTCTCACCCCGCACCCCCGCCCAATACAAGGCGGGCGGTCTGTACGAAAGTAGTCATTCGAAACAAGGTCAACTGACGATCGGTCCTTAAGGGGCCGAGAGCGAGCACTCAACATCTCCATCCCACACGACACGACCCTCGGGTAAGAGGCCAGATCGCATCTTCCCTCGGCAGCCATTCACAAGTAACCAGCGGCTCGCTCCCGCCAAAACACAGCAAGAGGGGGGGGGGGTACACAACCCAGAACACACGCTAGAATCATGCCGAGATACCCACATCTCAGCTCAAACCCAGAGCACCATCCATAATCAAACAACAAAAGTATGGATAGTTGAAGTAAGGGACTAGCTAGGGGTCTGTAGCTAGTCCGCGAGGTAGAAGAACAAGGAACGAGGTTATAATAAACATCAAGGCATGGCTAGTAAACAAAGTTATGCAATTCATCGAACAATGCATTAAAGTAAAGCACTAGCGACTAAATATCAACATGGGATCTATATGGTTGGGAGTGACATGACACCTTCGTGCCGTTGAAGCGATCGCCGTCCCGGTGCAGTGTACTCGGGGTCCTCCACGTCCTCCTGGTCGAAGCTCGGGTCTGCGGCACGAGATTCGACGCGAAAATATAAATACGGTGCACATCTAAGCAATAACTCCAAATAAAATCCAATTTAGAAGAACCAAAAGCTCCCAAACTACCTACAATCAGCAAGGTTTTGCAAACACGGATTTATAGAAATTAGTTTTGTATTTTTCCCGAGCACCCTAGAATTTATTACTAATTTTTAAAGGTCCAAAACATTTTCTGGAAATTAAAACAGAAAAGAAAAGGGGTTTTCCTGCTCCATGGGCCGAAAACGGGCTGGAAGGCTATCTGGGCTGATAACAGCCCCTTTGGGCTCGGTCCATCGAGTCCAGGCGGAAAAAGTCTATAGATCCCCCCTGAATTTCCGGTTGAGACCCCAAACATCAGTTTGGGCCCCGCTCTTAACGGCCTGGCTCCTAATGTGGCCCGATGGGCCGGACGGCTCTAAAGGCCCAACTAGCCGGCCCAGCGCCCCGCTCTTCCCCTTTACCACGACCAGGGGAGATCCCCTGCTCCTCAGGTGCTCGCCACGCCGGGCGGCGGCGCGGCCCGGCTCGCCGCCGGCCGGCGGCGCGCGCCCCTAGACACGGCGTCGGCGCTTCGGCCCCTCCTCTTTTCCCCCCCACTCACACGCGCGCACACGGCTCGGGGGTTGGTCCGCCGCACGCTCGCCACGGCGCGCGGCGCGGCGCCGCCGCGCCGGCGCGCGGCGCGTTCCCCCGGTGCGGGCGAAGCCCCGGCGCGGCGGGGTGCGGCCGATAGGGTCGTTCGCTCGCACACTCACCGCATAAACATGTGCACGGCTCAAGGCCGGCGCAAGACATAACGGTAGGCGGCGAGGCATGGCCGCACGCGCGGCTCACCGGCGGCGGGGCCACGGCCATGGCGCGCATGGGTGCGGCCGGCCGGCGCCCGCGCCCACCTCCACCCGCACGACACATCCACGGCACGAAGGCCGGGTTCACGGCAGCCACGAACACGGCAAAAAGAGCACGCTTGACCTCCGGCCGGCGGCGCGTCACGCGCTCGGCGCGGCGCACGACGGCGCGGCGCACGGCGACGCGGCGCGACACGGGGTGATCCCCCGGCCCCACCCGCAAATGCGCCAAGAAGCACCACAGAACGGCGACGGCTACGGGACATCACGGCTTGGGGTAGCCATGGCCCCGGGCCGCCGCCGCACGCCGCAACGCGGCGCGACGCGGCGTCACCCATGGGGGAGGCGGCGCGCGCGCGCGCACGAACGAGGCGGCTCGAAGGCACGCACACGGGCGGTTCGGCTAAGGCGGCCGGCGCAAGGAGAAGAGAAAGGTGACCACGGTGCTCACCGTGGGTCGACGGTGAAGGCGTAGCAGGCTTGGCGGTGCGGCGTCGGCGTCCACGGCGTGCTCCGGTCCGGCTCCCCCTCAAACACGAACGGCGCCTCCCCCTTGAACTCGAACGGCGCCTCACGAACACGTTCCGTCTCCGCAACGACGCGCCGGCGCGCGCGCGTCGCACTCCCCGCCTTGCCTCCTCTTCCCCGGCTTCCCCTTCTTCTTCCTCCCCCGTGGCGGCTGCGGATTGGGGACAAAAACCCCAAGTGGGTTGGTAGCGGGCGGTTGGCTCGGCTCTCCTCCTTTCCCCCTTTTGAAACCACGGCGACGCGAGGTTTAGGCGAAAACCCGGCGGTGCCCTCCCCGGCTTGGCATCCGAGGCGGCGGCGGCCCTCTCTCCCTCTCTCACGCGGTCGGGGGAAAAGGCACGGGGGTAAAAAGGGACTTTCCCCCTCCCGACTTGGCTCGGTTCGCGCGCTCGCCCGGCCCCCTCGGCGTGCGCGCCGGCCGGGCGGCTCGGCCGCGGCCCGCGCCGCGCAAGCGGTGCGACGGGACCGGTGGCGGCGCGCACGCGGGCCGGGCCGGCTCGCTCGGGTTAGGTGGGAAAGGGGTAAGGGGTGCGGGCGACCGGTGGGGTCCGCCGGTCGGTGGGTGCAAGAGGGTGAGGGGGCAGGCGCGGTGTGGGGTGGTTTGGGCCGGGCGAGAGCGGTCGTGGGCTAGGGCCGAAGCGGCGCAAGAGAAAGGTAGAATCGGCCCACTACTCCTAGCTGCCTTAAGGTTTAAAAGTTAAGGTTTGAATAAAGGTTTGATTAGGAGTTTGAATTTGAATTCCATTCAAATTCAAACTTCACACAAATGAACTCCAAATAGATCAAGGAAAATCCAACTCACTTGTTATACCATATTTTAAATATAATTTTTATAAATAGGATAAATTAGTGGAGAATTTGGTGAGAGGCTAGCAATTTGGCTAAAAATTTGATAGCACCCAAATGCAAGCAAAAAGTTTTAAATTTTCGAAAAATTTACACACCTAAATTCTCGGGTTGTTACATTCTCCCCCACCACCGAGAATCTCGTCCTCGAGATTTAGTCCTCGACCTCCTCCGTGAACAAGTGAGGGTACTCCTTCTCCGAGATCGGTTTCCTTCTCCCATGTTGCCTCTCGCTCGGTATGGTTGCTCCACAACACTCTACGAAGGGAATGGTAGTTCTCCTTGTTTCCTTGACAGCTCGTCCAAGATTTTCTCGGGGTATTACGTATACTCCGGAGTTGTCTTGCAAGTCAAGCAACTCCATGGGCACTTGTTTTGCCTCCACTTGCCTTCTCACTCTTCTTCGAAATTTGTGACACGTGAAACAACTTGGGTGAACTCCTGCCATTGTCTCGGGTAGTGCAAGCTGGTAGGCCAAACTCCCAATCCTACGGGTGATAGGGTACGGTCCCACGTACCTTGGTGCAAGCTTTCCCTTCACCAAGAACCTCTTAGTTCCTCGGAGCGGTGAGACCTTCAAGTACACCCTGTCGCCAACTGCAAAGGTCAACTCTCTCCTTCTCTTGTCGGCATAGCTCTTCTGACGACTTTGAGCGATTTTCAGGTTCTCACGAACTTTCTCGACTTTCTCCTCTGCTTCCTCAATGATTGCTGGTCCAAACAGAGCTCGCTCTCCAACCTCTGACCAAGCTAGCGGGGTCCTGCACTTTCGACCGTAAAGTGCCTCAAAGGGTGCCATCCGGAGACTTGCTTGAAAACTGTTGTTGTACGAGAACTCTGCAAACGGCAAACTGCTCTCCCAATCAGTGCCATAGGTGAGTGCACAGGCTCGTAACATGTCCTCCAGGACCTGGTTGACCCTCTCTGTCTGTCCGTCGGTCTGTGGGTGAAAAGGCGTGCCGTGGGCGAGAGTGGTGCCCATAAGCTTGTGGAAGCTCTGCCAAAACTTGGAGACAAACTGTGACCCTCGATCAGACACGATACTTCTGGGTGCCCCGTGTGGCACGAGTATGTGTTCTACGAACGGCTACGCCAACTTCTCGGTTGCATACACCGGGTCTTCACCGGCACAAAGTGAGCCACTTTAGTCGGCTTTGTCCACTATGACCCAAGCGAGTCGTTTCCTTTTGGTGTTCTAGGGAGTCCCACCACAAAGTCCATGGAAATGTCCTCCCACTTCCACCCTTGGGATATCCAACGGCTTCAACAAACCGGCGGGTTTCGATGTTCAATCTTTACTTCTGCTACGAGGTGTCACAACGGGCCACGTAGTGTGCTATGTCCTTCTTCATATCCTTCCACCAGTACCTGACCTTCAGATCTCTTGTACATCTTGGTGCTTTGCTGGGTGAATCGAGTACCTCGAGTCGTGAGCTTCTCTCATGATCTGATCTCGGAGAGTATTGTCTTGTGGTACACAGATCCGTTCTTTCAACCACACAGTGCCCTGTTCATCAACCCGATAATCCTCTGCTTTGCCCTGCTTCATTAGTTCTCGCAGCACTTTGATTTCTGCACACTCTTTCTGGGCTGTACGGATTCGCTCCTCCAGGTCGTAGGTCACTTGCATCACGTTGACTTGGCCTTGATCCACAATCTCGATTCTCAGCTTCTCTAGCTCTTCATGCAAAGCAGGTTGCTCTTCCTTTATCATGAGGTTGTTGCAGTATGTTTTCCGGCTCGGTGCATACGCCACGACGTTAGCTTTGCACGGGTGGTAGTTGATCTCGACGTCGTAGTCCTTGATCGGCTCTAACCACCGTCTCTGCCTCATGTTCGGCTCGGTACGTGTAAAGAAGTACTTCGAGGCTCTTGTGGTCGGAAAACGGCTCACACTTGTTCCCTATCGGGTAGTGTCTCCAGTTTTTGAGCGCATGCACAACGGTGCCAACTCCAAGTCGTGTGTCGGGTAGTTTTCCTCATGTTTCTTCAGCTATCCCGGAAGCATAAGCCACAACTTTCCCTTCTCCGCATCGGCACACAACCAAGTCCTTGCTTCGAAGCGTCACGGTAGACCACAAAGTCTTTCTTGATGTACGGCAAGGTAAGCAACTGGGGTTGTGGTGAGTCTCTTTTTCAGCTCTTGAAAGCTCTTCTCACACGCTTCTGACCACTCGAACTTTGTGTTGTTCTTGAGCAATTCTGTCATTGGCTTTGCGATCTTGGAAAAGTTCTCAATGAACCTCCGGTAGTAACCTGCCAACCCAAGGAAGCTTCTGACATCTGTCACGTTCAAAGGTTGCTCCCACTTGGTCACCGACTCAACCTTGGACGGATCCACGGCTATCCCCTCTGCTGACAACACGTGTCCCAAGAACGCGACCTTCTCCATCCAGAATTCGCACTTGCCGAACTTGGCGTACGGTTTCGCTGCCTCAGCCTCTCTAGCACAACTCTCAGGTGCTCCTCGTGCTCCTCAGTGGTCTCAGAGTAGATCAAGATATCATCGATAAACACCACTACAAACCCGTCCAACTCTTCCATGAAGACCTTGTTCATCGAGTTCATGAAGTAAGCGAGGCGTTGGTCAGCCCAAAAGAAACCACCACGAACTCGTACAAACCGTAGCGTGTGGTGAAGGCTGTCTTGGGTATGTCCTGCTCTCGAATCTTCATCGGTGGTAGCCTGACCTCAAGTCGATCTTGGAGAAGAACCTTGCCTTTTTGAGTCTATCCAGCAAATCCTCGATTCCGGGGCGGTGGGTACTTGTTCTTGATTGTCATCGAGTTGAGCGTGCGGTAGTCAATGCACATCCTCTTTGTACCGTCTTTCTTCTCCACGAAGAGCACCGGTGAACCCCACGGTGAGGCACTCGGCCGAACAAACCCTTGCTCGAGCAACTTCTTGAGCTGTTTCTTCAACTCGTCCAGCTCGTCGGACGACATCCTGTACGGACTCTTTGCAACGGGCCCCGCCCCTGGCATCAGCTCAATCACGAACTCCACGTCTCGGTCTGGGGGTAACTCCGTAAGCTCCTCTGGGAACACGTCCGGAAACTCACGGACCACTGGGATCTCTTCAATTTCCTTCCCACTCATGTTGCACATCATCGTAGCAACCTTCGGACTCTGCGGCTCGATCCGTACTGTTGTCCCGCTGGGGTGTTCAAGCTGTGTATCACTCGGGGTTGCAAGAAACTATCCCGTTGTGCTTTGCCAACCAATCCATCCCTAAGATCACATCTATCCCGGAAGACTCCAAAACTGTCAAGTCTGCCGTGAACGGTAGCCCCTCAAACACCATCCTCACTCCCCTGCACTCTAACGTACTCCTCTTCTCTCCTAGCGGAGAGCTAGTCAAGATAGGCCTTGGTCGAGGCTTAGTTGGTAAAGACCTTTCTTTAACAAACTTGGTAGAAATATACGAAAACTGAGCTCCGCGTATCAAACAAAACGGTAGCCAAAGCGAGTCAACAAGGAACTCACCAAGTGTGACGTCGGGTGCGTGTTCGCCTCCTCGACGGTGAGGTGGTTCGGACGGCCTCGAGTAGGCGGCGGGCGAGCGGACCTCTCGCCGTGTACGAGGTGGCTGTCCTCTGGTGCTTTGGTGGCTTCGGCCGGGGTCCGGAACCGAGTCTTTGCGGCTCGACTCCCTGGTGGTACTTGCTGGGGGCACTCAAACGACTTATGCCCAACCTGACGGCAGTTGAAGCATGTCACCTTGGATCTGTCCGCTGCCTGCGGTGGTGGCCTCGGCTTCCAGCTGTTCTGACCTCCACTCCCACACAGGTGGGTCTCGCTCTGTGGGCGGGGCGAGAGGCGTGGTGCCTCTGCGCGAGTCCGGTGGCCCCGTGTGTGCTTCGTCCTCTCGCCTGCGGGGAGGACACCGAGCGCCTCCGCCCGGTCGGTGCGCCTCGGACTTGCTCCCTCGTACCTCCATGTACTCCAACCCGGACCTCTCCACTATCGGTGCCTTGTCGATTATGGAGCGAAGTGTCGGGCGGTCGTGCGCGGACAAGTGGTGTGCCATCCCCTTGTGCGGCCCCTTCCCCGAACCGGTACACCTTCTTCTTTTCGTGTCGGTGTCGTCGGGCGCGTACCTCATCGGCTCCTCGGTAACGGTTGGCGTACTCCTGTGCGACATGTTTCCCATCTTGAGGTGCTGAACTCGTCGGCCTTTTCGTCCATCCTTGCGTACGGGATGTGGTGACTCCCGAAGGCCTCCACGAACTCGTCCCACCCGATGTGTAACGGGTCTGGTGCGAGTCACGGTAGTTGTCCCACCACGCACCGGCCGTGCCAACCGGGCCGGTGCGCGGCCACGATCACACACTCCTCTTCTCGTAAGCTCGGTCGGCTCCGGCTTCTTCTCGATCTCACGCAACCGGTTATCCGCATCCATCGGGTCCGCCGAGTGGTCAAAGGTAGGCGGGCGCGGCTTGTTGAAGTTTTCAACCTTCTTCTCCGGAAGCCCTGCGGAGCGTTGCGGTTCGGCCCCCGTGGTTGTTGTGGTTGTTGTTACGGGGCTAGCATCCGGGTGATCGTCCGCATCGGTCGAGTTTGCCTTGCCATCACGTCGGCCAAGTTCGGGGGAGGTGGCGGTGGTGGCACCTCGTGTCCCCGAGCCCGGCCTTGCTCCTCCCTCGGGCGGGGGTACCGCTCGTGCTCGAGCTCCTGCTCCCCGAGCTCCCGCGTCGTCGCGCGCGGCTCCTCGTCCGCCGACTCGGCCTCCTCGGCCCCCGCGGAGTCCGCCTCATGGCGCGAGACCTCCACGACGCCCACGGCCTCTCGCTCTGGCCGGGTTAGGGGGCATCCTCCCCTCCGTCGTCCCCGGCGACCTCCTCGAAACGGGCTAGGAGTCGCCGGACCTCCTTGCTCCCGACATACGTTCCGCTTGCAAGAGTTAGTAGCGGTAGGGAGAATGTATTTAATCGGAGTTATAGACTATAATGGAGTAATCCTCGCTAACAATCACAAAATTTCGGACGGACATTAAGAAGCATGAAATCCGAATGAAACCATGAAGATCCATGTCACTCAATCAATGCCACCATACAAAAGAGGTGCACCTCGAGGTTTACTCCTACGACCTTCGAGGGTACACGGCAACACATCCTGCTAACGCATGGTACATCATGGGGTAGCTACTACAGGCATGTCACATGAACGGTAGCATCACATCTGACTCACTACATCTACTCGAATGCGCTACAAGATCTCTTGCTCCCATCACTAAATACTCGGAGGTGTCTCGGAGCCGGTGTCTGTGGAGCCGAGTAGAACGGTGGCGAGTGGACTCTGGGTAACCGGCACCGGATCGCCGGTCCCCCGTAGTAGTCACAAGTGTCTCGCGAGCACGATCCATCTCCGCCGTGTCCTGCGAACCACTCGGGTACGGCCGCACTCGTGGTAGGAGTGTCGGGGGAAGCTCGAAAGTCTCCATCCTCGGTCTCGGGCCTCTTCTTAGGTGGTAGGCCGTGCGGAAAGCGCCTCCCGGCTGCGCCGGCCTGCGCGGTCGGAACGCTCCCGGGCCGCGCGGGTCTCGTCTGCTCGGTCCCTCTCCTCGTAGACCGGTCCTCCCGGAGTAACACATGTGGTGGTAGTTGTGTCGGCTCGCCTCCTGTAGGTCCCACACCTTGACCTGGTAGTCGACTGCTGCGGCTCCGATCGACTCCACCTGGTCTCGAGCCTCTGCCAGCCTCACTCGATCCTCTCGCGCGGCCTCCACCGAAGCCCGGTGAGCCTCCCGCTCTGCCCTCAACCGTGCCTCCAAAGTAGCAATCCTCCAGGAGTCTCTCTCAGTGCTGGCTGCGGCCGCTGCTAGCCCAAGCTGCACTAGCTCTCCGTTCCTCTCGTGCGCCGCCTCCAGCTCGTCCAGTAAATCCTCTCTGTCCTCCTCCAAGTCCCGAACCTGCCGCAGGGCAACGTCACACCTCCACCGAAGGTACAGTGTCTCTCCGTCCGCCCCCGAACGGTGCCCGGTCTCGGGCCGGGATGCACCGCCCGGCCGCGAGCATCGCCCTCGGTCCTCCCCGTCCACCGGAGTCACCTCCTGGTGCCGGTGCTCGGTCACTCGAGTCCCGGCGACCGTGGTCGAAGATCTCTCGGAAGTACCCCGAACGGTGTGTCCTTCGACCTCTCTGCGAACGGTCACAAACCTTCTTGAGAGCCCCTGCGTGCACCGGTGCGGTGCGCCTCCGTGACCGAGCTCTCGAAGCGGTACACCACTACCTCCTCAAACTCGGCACCCGTGGGTCTCGCCGGTACCGTGACGGTCGGTGTACGTGGGAGTCCGCTCCAAGTGCCCCATGGCCCTCCCCCTGTAGCTGACACCGTCGGTCTCCACTCCTGCTGCCTCCAGGCACTCCCTCAGCAGGTGGCAGAAGCCTCCGTAGCTCTTGCCGTCCGACTCCAAGGTAACCCACGTCGTTTCCGCCATCTGCACAACGTTGTTAGAGCGTAGTTAGTAAGGCAGTTAGTGAAAGTTAATCAAGGTAATGCATATATATAAGTATAGTTATATACATACGGAAGCCAAGGGGTTTATATAAAGTTTCAAGGTTCGGAAACGGCTTCCTGTACTATCGACCATTCCTGGGGCTCGTCCTACAGTCAAGCATGGCTCTGGTACCAACTGAAACGACCCGGATTTCCGCGAACGGAATCCCGAATCTTAGCACCTCGGTGGTAGTCCCAGGAGGCTACCACGTGCAATCCCTGTCTCAGCGATTCCAAAATCCATACAGAAAAGTAAAAACAAGGAAGTAGAGTACAACATTTATTTTATTACATTAATCGAGTACATCTCTTCGGCACATGCGGGTACAAGTCCATCGGGGACCGAATCAAACGAAAATAAATCGTCTAGCGACGGCTCCATGAAAGCGCGGGAAACTCCATATCCGCGGGCGGCTCAAGTGTAGGAAGAGCTCGGTCCACCCGGCCGTCGTTGTCGAAGTCGTAGTCGGCTCGCGTCGGAGTCACCGGGGTCTACCCGATAAGCGGGTAGGTCATGTCGACTTCCCAACAAAGAGGCAAAAGCGGTGTATATTCTACTATGCAAGAAGTAACCCTAATCTGGCCGTAGAAGGCTTAAGCAAAGCGACGGTGCAACATTCAAGGTAAGCGAGAATATAGCAAGGAGGTCCACACCTCGGGGAAGCTTCCGCTTCCGAGGTCCACACCTCGGGGGTCCACACCCCGCTCAAGGATCACCACACCAAAGCACGGATCACAACCACGATCCCGAACCCATCTCTCTTCGCGATGTGGGGCCCACCGGCTCCTATCCCCACATCTCAACGGCCGAAGCGGGGCTCACACACTCGGGGAAGAGAAGAAGCACAAGAGAAGTGTATCTAGTCGGGTGAGAGATCGAAAGACCGTCCATAACCGGTGGACACGGACTATAGCTATAGGTTTAACACTCGCGGAGGTTGTACAACCGTACCCGCCCGAATAGGTCCGGAACCGGCCGTCACCGGTGTCCGACCCTACCATACGGGCGAAGCCCAAGTAAGTGGATAGTACCCTTACGCATCTCCGAGCACGGCCCCGGCCTCCGCGGCGAGCTCATACTACCCGCGAGAGGTCCCTCGAAGGCCGTGGAACCCTTCCCCCGGCCTCGCCGAGGGCAAAGTCTACTAAGGAGGGAAAGACCACTCCCGACACGATCACACCGATCCTCCTACGGGAGGGGGTGCTATCCACTACAAGTCTCACCCCGCACCCCCGCCCAATACAAGGCGGGCGGTCCGTACGAAAGTAGTCATTCGAAACAAGGTCAGCGACGATCGGTCCTTAAGGGGCCGAGAGCGAGCACTCAACATCTCCATCCCACACGACACGACCCTCGGGTAAGAGGCCGGATCGCATCTTCCCTCGGCGGCCGTTCACAAGTAACCGGCGGCTCGCTCCCGCCAAAACACGGCAAGGGGGGGGGGGGGTACACAACCCCGAGAACACACGCTAGAATCATGCCGAGATACCCACATCTCGGCTCAAACCCAGAGCACCATCCATAATCAAACAACAAAAGTATGGATAGTTGAAGTAAGGGACTAGCTAGGGGTCTGTAGCTAGTCCCGCAGGTAGTAGAACAAGGAACAGGTTATAATAAACATCAAGGCATGGCTAGTAAACAGGTTATGCAATTCATCAGAACAATGCATTAAAGTAAAGCACTAGCAGCTAAATATCAACATGGGATCTATATGGTTGGGAGTGACATGACACCTTCGTGCCGTTGAAGCGATCGGCCGTCCCGGTGCGGTGTACTCGGGGTCCTCCACGTCCTCATGGTCGAAGCTCGGGTCCGCGGCACGAGATTCGACGCGAAAATATAAATACGGTGCACATCTAAGCAATAACTCCAAATAAAATCCAATTTAGAAGAACCAAAAGCTCCCAAACTACCTACAATCGGCAAGGTTTTGCAAACACGGATTTATAGAAATTAGTTTTGTATTTTTACGAGCACCCTAGAATTTATTACTAATTTTTAAAGGTCTAAAACATTTTCTGGAAATTAAAACCGAAAAGAAAAGGGGTTTTCCTGCTCCATGGGCCGAGAACGGGCTGGAAGGCTATCTGGGCTGATAACAGCCCCTTTGGGCTCGGTCCATCGAGTCCAGGCGGAATAAGTCTATAGATCCTCCCTGAATTTCTGGTTGAGACCCCAAACTTCAGTTTGGGCCCCGCTCTTAACGGCCTGGCTCCTAATGTGGCCCGACGGGCCGGACGGCTCTAAAGGCCCAACTAGTTGGCCCAGCGCCCCGTTCTTCCCCTTTACCACGACCAGGGGAGATCCCCTGCTCCTCAGGTGCTCGCCACGCCGGGCGGCGGCGCAGCCGGCTCGCCGGCCGGGCGGCGGCGGCGCCCCTAGACACGGCGTCGGCGCTTCGGCCCTCCTCTTTTCCCCCCCGCACTCACACACGCGCACACGGCTCGGGGGTTGGTCCGCCGCACGCTCGCCACGGCGCGCGGCGCGGCACGCCGTCGCCGGCGCGCGGCGCGTTCCCGGTGCGGGGCGAAGCCCCCGGGCGCGGCGGGGTGCGGCCGATAGGGTCGTTCGCTCGCACACTCTCACGCATAAACATGTGCACGGCTCAAGGCCGGCGCGGCCTACACGGTAGGCGGCGAGGCATGGGCGCACGCGCGGCCCTCACCGGCGGCGGGGCCACGGCCATGGCGCGCATGGGTGCGGCCGGCCGGCGCCCGCGCCCACCTCCACACACGGCACATCCACGGCACGAAGGCCGGGTTCACGGCGGCACGAGAACACGGCAAAAAGAGCACGCTTGACCTCCGGCCGGCGGCGCGTCACGCGCGCTCGGCGCGGCGCACGACGGCGCGGCGCACGGCCGACGCGGCGCGACACGGGGTGATCCCCCGGCCCCACCCGCAAATGCGCCAAGAAGCACCACGGGGAACGGCGACGGCTCCGGGACATCACGGCTTGGGGTAGCCATGGCCCCGGGCCGCCGGCCCCGCACAGCGCAACGCGGCGCGACGCGGCGTCACCCATGGGGAGGCGGCGGCGCGCGCGCACGAACGAGGCGGCTCGAAGGCACGCACACAGGCAGTTCAGCTAAGGCGACCGGCGCAAGGAGAAGAGAAAGGTGACCACGGTGCTCACCGTGGGTCGACGGTGAAGGCGTAGCAGGCTTGGCGGTGCGGCGTCGGCGTCCACGGCGTGCTCCGGTCCGGCTCCCTCTCAAACACGAACGGCGCCTCCCCCTTGAACTCGAACGGCGCCTCACGAACACGTTCCCGTCTCCGCAGCGACGCGCCGGCGGCGGCGCGCGTCGCACTCCCCGCCTTGCCTCCTCTTCCCCGGCTCCCCTTCTTCTTCCTCCCCCGGTGGCGGCTCTGGATTGGGGGCAAAAACCCCAAGTGGGTTGGTAGCGGGGCGGTTGGCTCTGGCTCTCCTCCTTTCCCCCTTTTGAAACCACGGCGACGCGAGGCTTAGGCGAAAACCCGGCGGTGCCCTCCCCCGGCTTGGCATCCGAGGCGGCGGCGGCCCTCTCTCCTCTCTCACGCGGTCAGGGGAAAAGGCACAGGGGTAAAAAGGGATTTCCCCCTCCCTGACTTGGCTCGGTTCGCGCGCTCGCCTGGCCCCCCTCCGGCGTGCGCGCCCGGCCCGGGCGGCTCGGCCGCGGCCCGCGCCGCGCAAGCGGTGCGACGGGACCGGCGGCGGCGCGCACGCGGCCGGGCCGGCTCGCTCGGGTTAGGTGGGAAAGGGGTAAGGGGTGCGGGCGGCCGGCGGGGTCCGCCGGGGTCGGTGGGTGCAAGAGGGTGAGGGGGCGGCCGCGGTGTGGGCTGGGTTTGGGCCGAACCGGTCGTGGGCTAGGGCCGAAGCAGCGCAAGAGAAAGGTAGAATCGGCCCACTACTCCTAGCGCCTTATGGTTTAAAAGTTAAGGTTTGAATAAAGGTTTGATTAGGAGTTTGAATTTGAATTCCATTCAAATTCAAACTTCACACAAATGAACTCCAAATAGATCAAGGAAAATCCAACTCACTTGTTATACCATATTTTAAATATAATTTTTATAAATAGGATAAATTAGTGGGGAATTTGGTGAGAGGCTAGCAATTTGGCTAAAAATTTGATAGCACCCAAATGCAAGCAAAAAGTTTTAAATTTTCGAAAAATTTACACACCTAAATTCACCGGGTTGTTACACTAACTTAGCCCCAAAAACCAATGGCGGGGAGCAACAACAGGCGTCGCGCCGCCGACGAAGCAGAGGGGAGCCATGCCAGTTCGCGTCAGAGGCAATGATCGCCATCTTTTCCTTTACGATTCATCTTTGATTCCCTTTCGTTTCTGACGATCACCTCTGTTTCAAGCTTATTCAATGGAATCCATCTCCCGCGCCGGCCAATCAGCCTCTGCCGGACGACTCGTCGGAGTCAGACCGCTACTCCCCCGTGCCCTACAGGGAACTTGACGCTCTCCGCTTCAAGGCGGAACTCGAGGTGGCCCAGCGCGAGCTGGAAGACGTCTCCAAGAAGGCTGGTATAGCCGAACTGGAGTGGGAGGACTAGCGCGAGCAGCTGCTGGCGACCATCGACGGTACGGCTCTGGAACCGCTCCCTAATCCAATCTGGCTTTTGATACTAATCACCTTTATCTTGCATTTTGCAGCCCGTGACACTGAGCTCAACCAGCTAAAAATGCTGGTGGAGCAATTGGCTGACAAGGTGAACGCCCGCGGAGATACGCTGGCGGAGCGCCTCGCCGCGGTGGAACACCGCGTGGATGAAGTGGCCACCCACGGCATCCGCCTGGGCACCACTTTGGGCCTGGTCGCCATGGCGACGCACACCGACGTTGACTACTCTACCTGGCCGCACGGCTTCCGGGGCGGCGCACCAGAAGACATTGACGAGATCGAGGTCATCTTGGAGCGCCTCGACGGCCACGACAACGCCATTGCCGAACTCACTCATCCCTAGTCTGTGCTAAATAGGCTCTTCGATTAGATTGTACTAGGGATGTTTGATTATCAGCAATAAATAAAGCACTTTTAATTCTCGTGCTTGTATTGCGATGATTTTTTCTGTGTTTGCATCTGTGAATCTTGTTTCTCCTTAAACGTATTCGGGAACTCGCTTGAGCCGAACACGCAAAAACAGAGGTCCCTTGGCGCATTACCCCAGAAAATCCTTGATTCGGCAATCCATAAGCACTGTTCAAACGAAAACCCTTCGCATTCTGGAGGAAACCCCCGCCGCTTGGTATTCCAATAATGCACGCCAGCCAGTCATCACTCCCAGCGCACTCTCTCAGTCAATAAAATAGCCTGCTGAGATGCCCTGCAAATCCACTCGCACACTCATCCATCACTTCTCATCTTCTCCCCTACTCCAGAAAAGAAAACCCCAAAGCCATGGACAAAGGCAAGCAACCCAAGGAGGATAGCGCCCCAAAGAAACGCACGATTCGAGAGTGAGTTTTCCTTTGACTTGCTTCTTGTTTCCTCATGTGGCCTCGTGTTTTACCTCCTCTCTGTTTTTTCTCCTTCAGCCTTGATCTGCTTCCTGAGGAAATCATTGGGACCGAAGACATGCCTGAGTACATCTCCTCTAATTCCTCTCTTGAAGTAGAGAATGCCACGTCCGAGCAGAGAATCAGCCATCAACTGCACCGCCGCGTCCGACACCTAGAGCACGACCTCCGGGACATCATCGCTCATTGCCAGGCCGAACGCGAGCGTCGCATGGCTCTGGAGGAACTAGTAGGAGGTAAATATCTTCAACTTCTTCTCGACTTCGTGCTCACATCCGGATCTCTGCCCCTAACGACTACTCCTCTGTTCCAGACGTCTTTGATAGGTACAATAACCTGAAAGCGGCTTGGGACAGCTTGGTGGAGGCAGCAAACCATGGTCATCCCCACGGCTTCCAAGTTCCCGTCACGGTGGTCCTGGAACAACTGAAGAGGGAGCAGCTGAAGAAGCAAAGAAAAGATTGAATCATACTTTTTCTTCTTATGCCAGGCCTTCTGCTTCCACCTCGTAGTCCTGATCACCAAGTTTGTTAGATGGAAACCTGCAAGAAGCATTTGTAATGTGGTTTCATGCTAAGGGCAATACATCTAAGTATTGGCCATTCCCTCTGTTTGGGGATTTTTTGTTCTAAAGGCGGCCTCATTCTTGAGCGTCGGCTATTTCTGTATCAGATGCATGTAATCCCCATGCTTGTGGTCAGCGATCGATTTCAATACTAGGATAATACTTCTTCAAATATCTTCCATTTATTGCGGTGGAAAAATTCTTCTCCTAGTAAAGTTTTCAACACGTAGGCATTACCGGGCACGCATCTGACCACCCGAAAGGGTCCTTCCTAGTTATGGGACCATTTGCCGAATTCACTGTATTTGGTTCCAATCGGCAGTAAAGCTTTCCAAACCAAATCCCCTTCTGTAAATTGCTTGGCTTTTACTTTCTTGTTGTAATATTTGGCAACCCGCAGCTTGTTCTTTTCAATGTTCTCCAGTGCTCTAAGACGGATCATGTGCAAATCTTCTAACTCATCCATCATTAAGCCACTGTAATCTTTGGAGCTTAAATCTTTCTGCAAAACCACTCTCCTAGAATCTGATTGTATTTCCCAAGGCAAAACTTCATGGTGCCCATAAACTAGTTCATAAGGAGATGTCTTTGTGGCTCCATGAGGGGCCATTCGGTAAGCCCACAAAGCTTCACTGAGTACCAAATGCCACTTCCTTGGCTTCTGGTCGATCTTCTTTTGTATAAGCTTGATCATGATCTTATTAGAAGCCTCTGCCTGACCATTAGCTTGGGCATAATAGGGAGAAGAATTAAATAACTTGATCCCCATGCTTTCGGCAAACTCCCTGAACTCCAAGGACACGAACTGGGCTCCTTGATCAGTTGTGATTGTTTGAGGGATTCCAAACCGATAGATGATGTGTTCCTTAACAAACTCAACCATATTTTTGGATGTCACCTTCTTCAGTGGAACTGCCTCAACCCATTTGGTAAAGTAATCCGTTGCCAAAAGCACAAACTTATGCCCCTTGCTAGATGGTGGATTAATCTGGCTAATCAAGTCTATACCCCAGCCCCTAAATGGCCATGGCTTGATAATGGGATTTAATGCTGATGCAGGAACTCTTAGAATATTTCCAAACCTCTGGCAGTCTTGACATCCCTTGTAATACTCAAAGAAGTCCTCCAATATCGTCGGCCAAAAGCACCCAGCTTGCCTGATAACCCATTTCATGCGGTAGGCCGATTGGTGTGCTCCACATATCCCATCATGTACTTCACTCATCATCCTTTTAGCTTCTTCTGGACCCAGGCATCGTAGCAACACCCCATCTAATGATTTGTGAAACAAACTATCATCCAGAAGAACAAATTTTATGGCCTTGTACCTGAGCTTCCTAGAGACTTTTCGGGATGGATCCTTCAAATAGTCAACGATCTCTTTTCTCCAATCATCTTCCGCAAGATCCATTCCCAGCGCACATATCTCTTTGGCAAACGCTTCTTGATTTTCTTTAAAACCGGAAGTGCTTTGAGCCAATCTGTTTGCTTCTTCATTGTGTTCTCTAGGAATATGCTGTAGAATTACCAACGGAAAACTTTTCAAGATTTCCCTGCATTCTTCGTAGTAACTCCTCAGCGCATCACTTTTACATTCGTATTGGCCGTTCAATTGCTTTATAACCAACTCCGAATCTCCATAAACCTCAACTGAAACGGCCCCGGCTTCTCTCAAATATTAAAGCCCCCGAAGCAATGCCTCGTACTCAGCCGATTGTTTGTGACGGTGGGGGGCTGGATAGGGATAGCAAAGTCAAACATCTCACCCCTGGGTGAAATCAATAAAATCCCTACTCCTCCACCTTTACCACATGATGATCCATCAAAAAACAAAGCCCAAGGAGTAATTTCAAGTAAATCAATTGATGGATCACGATGTTCAGTTATGAAATCGGCAATGATCTGACCTTTTATAGCTTTTGCCGATTCGAACTTTAACTCAAACTCCGATAAAGACAATATCCACTTGCCAATCCTGCCATTCAAAATTGGCATAGCTAACATATGTTTTATTACATCAAATTTGGAGTATACAATGCATTCGGCAATTAACAAGTAGTGCCGAAATTTTGTACACGAGTAGTACACGCATAGGGACAGCTTCTCTGCAGCCGAATACCTGGTTTCAATATCAAGTAATTTTCGGCTAAGGTACGCCACTACCCGCTCCTTTCCTTCGAATTCTTGAATAAGGGCCGATCCAATGGTTTGGGTATCAGCTGCCACGTACAACTTGAAAGGCTTATCCAACTGCGGAGGGACCAGTACTGGTGGTTCCTTCATATATTGCTTGATCTCGTCAAAAGCCTTTTGTTGTTCGTCGCCCCACATGAACTTCTGATCTTTCTTAAGCTTCAGCAATGGAGAAAATGGCAAAACCTTTTGTGACAGATTCGAGACGAATCTCCTTCCAAAATTAAACTTATCATGTTCTGGGGGAAAGGGTGGCCGTCCAGTTTCATCTTGTTGTCAAACTTGAGATGACCCTCCTGGATAGCCTTCTGGATCCTCATCCTGAAGACCCTGCAGTCGTTGATGGAGTGAGAATTCCTGTCATGGAAGCCGCAGTAACGTTTCTCCTTTACTCCATCGGGCCGAAGCATGGAATGCCCCTCAGGCAACTTGATTCGGCCTTCCTTCACCAGGAATTCAAACAGCTTATCAGCTTTAGTGACGTCAAAATCGTACGTGCCTTTGGTCTGCTTGATCCAGTGTTGATTCATGGTTAACGGCTCCTTCCCCCACATGATCTCAGCAGCAGCCACTTCCTGATCATCGTCAGAGTCCTCCATTTGATCGGCCTTCTCCAGGAACTGATTGTAGATATCATCTACATCGTGCTGTTTGCTGAACCTGGTGTCTTTCTTCAACCCATAGGCCTGGTTGCTCATTAATGACAGCTTTTGGAACAGTTGACCCAGGTTATCAAACTCCATACCAAACAGCTTTTCTCGTACGGCCGGCAGCATCCCTGCAACAGCCATGTCGGCCAACTGATCATCTGGCAGATTCAACGAAATACACATGCCTTTGATTTCCCTGAACCTCCTGAGGAACTCCAAGGGCGTCTCACTGTGTCTCTACTTCAGAGTGGCGAGGTCGATGAGCTTCTTTTCCGTGCTACCGCTGAAGTAATGGGCGTGGAATTTTCGCTCTAGCTCCTCCATGTGCTAACTGATTGGGGAGGCAAAGATGTGAACCACTGGAACACTGGGCCCGTCAGTGACATGGCAAAATTCCTGACCCTGAATGCCTCTTCAGACGAGGCTTCTCCGAGCAGCATCAGATAGTGAGCAATGTGCTCCACCGTGCTTGTGTCATCCTACCCAGAAAACTTTGTAAATTCCATCGGAGGTTTTACCCTCGGCGGTAGGATCACTTTGTAATACCACTCCGAGAACGGAGGCGTGTACGTAGGTCCCTGCATTTTAGGTTTGAGGCCGAATTGATTCTGCATCATATCGGCCATCTTCTGAACCAGGATATTGTCCTCCTGTACGCCTGTAGCTGGGTCGTAGCCCGGGTTCGGGAGAGCATCGATGGCACCATAGTTCATCACTTCGTGGTAGCCTCCACCGTACAAATTCTTCTGCAATCTGTTGCTAGCTGGGGCAATCTTGTAGGCGGAAGTAAGTGGAGCTCCAGACGAGCCAAATGCCAGCTCCCCATACGTGGGCTAATATGGGTTCAGCTGTTGCATCGGTTGACTTGTACTGCCCTGTGGAGGTGGTTGGACTGGCTGCCCTCCTGCGGCCTGCAGAGGGGGTTGAACCGGTTGACCTCCAGCGCCTTGCGGAGGAGGTTGGACGGCTTGGCTTCCAACGCTCTGCGGAGGAGGCTGAACTGCCTGGCTTCGCAATGGTGGCTGAGAACTGGACTCTCCAATCTCCACACTGCCTCCCTGAAGGGGTGCTCGACTGAATATTTGCTCCATGCCCGGGACGAAGGCAGCCACCATCATCTGCTTGAACACACCTAGGAAAGCTCTATGATGCCTGCTTAGCACGTCGTCCGAGGCGTCTCGAAACGCTTGCGTGCATTCCTCCCTCTCCTGCAGAGTTGTAGCGTCACTCTCTCCTGGCAATAGAACCCTGGGCATATCATTTTTGAGGTATGGGACGCCACTCTTGTTCTTTTTAAATGACAACAAGCATTTTTGTTGGAACTGATCCATAGAATCCTTCAGCTGTTGCAACTATCCCGGAGAGAGATCCTCGATGTTGACATCCATAATGTCACTGATGTCAGGCATCTTGATTTTCGGCTATTGCTGGGCATGCCAAAAAGTGCGTTGACGTAAAATCTGCACCTCACGCTAAGCACACAGCAAGCCGAACAAGCTAGCTTCACACGCGCAAAGATTCCAAGACGTGCCAATCAATTTTTCCTGAAAATTAACAAAAGACAAAGTAGTTAAATCCCAAAGCTTGGAACTTGCCGGGTGGTACCAGACAGTTCCATATTTGTGGCTAGAAAGCCAAGTGAGATGACATATAGCTATAAAGAGCTATCTGCCAGCAAACTAGAAACCATTCGGGAGCTTTAAAGTGCAAAAAGTAACATAGCAGAATAGATGATGTAAGCATGATGGTAGATCGGTCTTTATTTGGATAAAAATGCATGTGCGCAAAGCCATGACCGATTCCCGTGATAAATAATATTAAACAATAAATGAAGTAAAAGCATGATCATAAATATGCAATAAACAAGCATGCATAGGTTCAAAGCACTAGTCTACCGCATGTCTAGGTACTTTAAAACCTGTCAAGCATGATACCAAACAAATCTATCCACCGCATGATACAACTTGTTTGAAATCATACCACCATCCACAAATAGATCTATCCTCCGCATGATACAATCTAAATATGGAAAGCTAAAAGCATACTGTCGGTGCGGAATGTGGTCCCAACACTAACCAGTAATAAGCGCCAAGGTCTATCCCTCAATGGTCGATGCTAAGCAATCAGAGACACGAGGTTTATCCTGGTTCCGGCCAGGGGCCGTACGTCCAGCATTGGTGTGCTCGGGGCACTATATTGCTCAGCACCGGGGGTGCCTGTAGTGGGGCGGCTACAAACAAGGCGGGAGAGGAGGCGTGGCCCCCAAGTCCCTGGTGAAGTGGCTGAAGATGTTGTGGGAGAATTGGGGAACGTGTGTGTGGTGCGTCGTATGTTATCTGTTGTTCGTTGTGTCTTGTGTTGTCTCCTCCCTGTCCCCTGCAGCGAGGGAGTTCACCTTCCTTTTATAGGCCAAGGAGAGGGCAAATTAAAAGCATGCCGCACTATTTAGCTACATGGGGAAGTATGGTCCGCCGCAACGTAGAGTGGGCGGCCGCCTTGACGGTCTTTGCCGCGATCTGGCCATCATGGCGTATCTTGTACCCGAACAGTGGTGGCTTCGAGGGTAGTGGCGCAGTGGCTGGCCGTGATGTCCCCAGGCGGACTCGAGGGGGTTGCTGACGACGATCCGTACGGGATACAGTGGCAGGTGTGGCGGCGTCCCGTTCCCTCATGCCTCACAGCGCCGGAGCTGTTCCCACAGTGCCCGGCGTGGTGTTGTACGCACGGGGGCAACCGCCTACAATTTACAGTGGCAGGGATGGCGCCCCGCCGGCCTAGCGTCATGACCTGGCCCTGCAAGGTCACAGGAAAGCATTTCGAGGGTGTGGCCGGTCCCCCTTCGAGGGCTCGGCATGTTAGCCGTACGGGAGTAGGCGGCGCGGCGTCACGAGGCTGACACCGGCCATGTCGCACAGTCCCCCACAGTGGCGGGGATGGGTTCCCCCTAGGGAGTTGGTGCAACAGGACTGGGGCGTGAGTCCCAAGCGCATGATGGCGCTGCCCCGCCGTTGTCAGAGCATTAAATGCCCGTACCCGCGTGTGGGAACAGGCGTGCACGTGCGGAGCGCCCTCGAGCAAGGCGGAGCCTGCTCGAGGGAGGCGTGTACCCTCGAGCGGGGCGGAGCCCGTTCGAGGGAGGTGTGTACCATCGAGCGAGGCGGAGCCTGCTCGAGGGGACCTTTGAGTGGGCCGCCTTGGTGGGCCGCGGGGGCCACCGCGGCGTTGGCCGTGCCCTGTGTGCGCGCTTAAGCAAGATGCGTTTGGCTTTGGTTTTTTGCAGGTTTTAAGCGGGATTTCCCTTGTTGTTTTAGGGGACCCTCAGGGTTGCCCCTGATAGTAGCCCCCGAGCATCTGCGGGTTCGCCGGCCAGGCTCCCGCAGATGCTGAAGCCTACTGATAGGATGTCCTTCCCCCTAGTTTGCGAATGCTTTCCGTGGGGCCACGCTAGCGGACCCGCGGGTCTAGCCCTCGAAGCCCTGCAGGAGCGTGAGCGCTCCTGCAGGGGTTTTACCGCGGGATTTGGTCGCAGGGCGTGGTACATATCCCAACCGGCGTCGGTGATGTTTTAGCCGACTTCGGTGACGCACGCGCAGCTGGCACTATCCGCGGCCGGCGCAATCCAGGAGGTGTAGCCGTGCGCCGAGCCCCCGAGCCTGGGCCTGTTCGAGGCGTTCGGGTAGAGCTCTACGACTTGTTTTTAACGCACCCTCGCCGTCCCTCCGCGGGACGGAGGGTGAGGTTTCCGCAACCCCCATCGATCGGGTCGCGGATTGCGGATTTCTCGTTGAGCTGTTAGTGGGTGGTTCGAGTGGATGCCCATGCCTCGTTCGATAAGGGTAGGCTGCGCGGTCCGGAGACACGTCCATTAAAGCGCTTGCGTGGGTTTGCTAGGTGGGGCTCGGTCCCGTTCGCTAGGGACCGAGGGCGCGGAAGCTCTCCCTCGGTGGGATCCCCCCGGCTAGCTGCCCTCGTTGGCTCTCGAACACGACATGTGGGGCACCCTCGAGCCGGCGGGCTCGAGGAACGGCTCGAATGCGCGTTCCCTCGTCGTCCCTGACTCTGGTGATCTGGGGCGCCTGTTCGAACCCGTCGAGAGTCACGTTTCGAACCTCTGATCAGTATGGCCGTGCAGTGTGGCGGCTAGGCGCTCCCGTCTTTGCATCTACGGGTTTCGAGGGTCCCTGATCGTGTCAACCCCCAAATCGCTGATTAGTAAAATACTTCGGGGTGGCAGCTAGGCGCTCCCGTCTTTGCATCTGCGGGTTTCGAGGGTCCCTGATCGTGTCAGCCCCCGAAACGCTGATCAGTAAAATAGTGTAGTGTGGCAGCTAGGTGCTCCCATCTTTGCATCTGCGGGTTTCGAGGGTCCCTGATCGTGTCAGCCCCCGAAACGCTGATCAGTAAAATAGTGCGGGGTGGCAGCTAGGCGCTCCTGTCTTTGCATCTGCAAGTTTTTGAGGGTCCCTGATCATGTCAGCCCCCGAAACGCTGATCAGTAGAGTAGTGCATCGAAGGTACCTGTGGTGCCTGTTTTACTTCAACCGGGCCCCGAGGCTACCGGCCGATGTTTGCACCCTTTGAGGGTCGAATTTTTTCTGAGCCAGGGGCTCGCACCGCTCGAGGGTCTTCCTTACTTAGTAAGGGACCGGGCCATTTAATGCTCGCAGCCGCGGCTGTAGTTTCGCACCGCGGGCGCGCCTTTTTAGGCGTTGCAACCACGTGCGTAGTGGGCGGCGTGGGCAGGCGGATGTGACCGCCTGCTACGGCCCTGCCGTTTCTACGCCGTGATGATGGCCCGCGAGCGGTCGTGTGACCGCCGCGGTCGTGGAGGGGCCTGTTTGTCAGCTAGGGAATATTCCTCCTGCTGTAAATGCGCGCGGGGCGCACGCTCCGGAGAGCACGCCCGCGGCCTATAAATCCGACGAGAGGGGAAAACGGCGGTTTTTTACCTTAGCATTCGCCATTCTTGCTCCTTGTGCCTCAGCCTCCGAGCCATTCTTGCCATAGCACCTTTCTTCCTCCGGAGCTCTTCTCCTTCTTCCCGTTCCTCGTCCCTCGCCCCTTCGTCTACCCGCATGGCGCCCCAACCGCCTCTCGTCATCATCGACCCGTTTGCGTGGGAGCGCTCGACGGTGACGCGGCTAGCCCTGAACCAGCTGGTGACCGCCGGCAAGCTAGCGGCGAACGAGGATGGACGGCCGGCCGAGTGGATCGTGCCACCGGCAAGGGACCACGCGCCCAACCCTCCGAGTGGCTACATGGTTAGCTTCGTCCTCTTCCACGAGCGAGGCTTCACGGCGCCAGCGAGCCGCTTCATGCGGGCGCTCTGCCACCACTACGGCGTGGAGCTTCACAACTTCGCGCCGAATGCGATCTCGTAGGCGGCCATGTTCGTTGGCGTCTACGAGGGCTTCCTAGGGATCCCGGTGAACTGGGATCTCTGGATTCACCTCTTCCGCGCGGAGCTATTCATGCAGCAGACGTCGGAGTAGAGGACCCGCCGCGCAGTGCGCGCCGGCGGCATGTCGCTCGCCTTGCGGGGTCAGCGCAAGGACAACTACATCCCCTGCACCATGACGACCAACAATGCAGGCTGGAAGCTGGGTTGGTTCTACCTTCGCAACGACGAGCCCGGTCTCCCCCCCTACGCCGGTCTGGTGCTCCGGGAGAAGCCCGACTCCTGGCACCATGGGGTGTCCCCGCCCCGGCACGGGGATCGGTTGGACTCGCTTCCGGCCACGGCGAGGAATCCGGAGAACCGTGGGCGATCGCGCGGGGGCCGTCCTCGCTTTCCTCCACCACCGGCGGATCGTCCCCCTGATGGAGAGGCTGCTTCGCATCTTCGAGATGACCGAGACGGCGGACCCCACCGCGCTGGCGGGGTCGCGGATGCTGCAGAGCCCCCTCTTGCGGGAGTACGCGGCTACCCGGGCGCGGAGCGCTGTCGACCCCAAGTCCGTGCGCAACGACCGGTCCCTGTGGGATCTTGAGATGCTCCCCACCGGCAAGCTGGTGAGTGGAGTTCTTGGTTCTGTTTTCGATTTTGCCGATACCTCGGGTTGTTGATGCACTTCGATGCTTCACTCACAGCTGGTGCGGTTGAGTGCCGCAAAGTCCGACCCGCCCACTCCCCGCTCTCGCGCGCATGGTCGCGCGGCGCAACAGCGAGACCGGGAGCGGGCGGCACGCAAGAAGGAGCGCGCGACGCGACATCGGGAGCGTCGCGAGTGGAGGAGTGAGGAGTACCGGCTGCGAGAGTAGCAGGGGCTCTCCTCACCGAGGACCGAGGAGTACTCGTCGTCGGACGAGGAGGAGGAAGAAGAGGAAGAGGTTGGGGGGGCAGGGTCTCCCCGATAGGTGGGAGCTTGCACCCCCGTCGCCGGAGCCAGCTCCGGTGGTAGGGAGCGCATCGCCTTTGGGGCGGGTGCGGAGGCGCCCGCCGCTAGGCAATCGTTAACCGGGGCGGCGCGGGCCGCGGAGATGCCGGTGCGCGCCCGGAGGTGCGCGTGGCGGATGCGCTTGCGCACGGGGCGGGGCCCACGAGCGCGGTGGAGATGGCCGGAGGCGCGGCGGCGACCGCGCCGCCGCGCCGGCGTCGTCGGCCCCGGGACCTCGAGGAAGAGGAAGCGTGCCTTTTCCTCTTCGAGGTGAGAGACTTGTCCTTTCGTGAGGTTGCGTGTCTGATAGGCAGGGACCTGACGGTTTGCTCGTGCTCGCGCAGGGTGGTGCCAACCGTGCCTCCCCCGCACCGGCCAAGGTGTTGAGGGCGGACGCGTCCGTCCCCACCCGGCGGCGTTCGTCGAGGGTGCCGCGGGCGGGGGCGAGCGCGGCGGCGGCGGCCGGCGAGAGCTCGCAAGGTGCGGGCCGAGGCATCGAGGTCGCGGCCGGTGGTTCCACCCACCACGCCGCGGCCGGCGGCCGTCGAGGAGCGGCGGGCGCCGGTCGTGGTGGAGGGGCGGCTAGCGGTGCCGGTTGCGGTGACGCCACCGGCGGCGTCGCCGTGGAAGGCCACCCGAGGCCCGCGATTGTAGAGACGCGGCCGAGAGGCGGTGGCCGCGGCGCCGCGGCGGGGAGCTTGCGGCCGCGGAGGCGCGGGCGGAGGCATCGGTGGAGGCGCAGCAGGGGCCTACACCCGCCGGCGGCTCCCGGGCGGTGGTGGTGGAGATTCCTGACGACGACTCCCCGCCGCCCGGGTGGGACCAGTGGGTGAGCTTCCCCACGCTGTCCTCCGAGTTCCAGAAAGGGGCTCTTGTGAGGCGGCGGGACGGCCACATGGTGGCAGGAGGCCGAGGGCACGGCGCCGAGGCCTCTTCTTCTCTCGCCGGCCGCTCCGCTCCCGGAGAGGGGCGCGTTGACGGTCCGTCCGCCTTCGCCGACACCCAAGAGAAGCAGGAGCTGTGGGGGGAGCTCCGCGACCACGGCGCTGCGCTCAACCGAGCGTTGAACGAGGCGCTGCGGATTCATGGTGGCCCTGCGTGGCGCGTCTTCCAGGTGAGGCGCCGTCGTGTACTTTCTTTGATTCCTTCGTCTTCACGCTCGATCCTCGTGGCGCGACGCTCACTAGTTTCGGTTTGTTGGTGGCAGGAGCTCGAGCACTGTGCCCGCGACAAATATGGCGCCTTCGATCAGATGAGTGCCGAGCTCCGCCAGCTCCGGGAGCGGTGCGACGCCTTCGACGCGCTTGCTGACGCCTTGAGGACCCCAGACAGTTGGTTGTCGTACCGGGCTGAGGCCCTACGCGACTAGCTCCAAGAGTGCGAGAGGCAGGCCGCGGCACGCCCCTCCACCGTCGAGCGGGTTTGCACGTCACTCATCGATCGGGATGAGGCACTGTGGCAGGCGCGGGCGGATCTGGAGACGATGCGCACGCTGGCCACCAACTGGGAGGCGGAGGTGACCACCGTCCGGGCCGAGAACCAGGAGGTCCGTGCGTGGCTCCTAGAGGCGCAGGCCCAGTAGAGCCAGGCTGAGGAGAGGGCACGCGCGGCCGAGCAGAGGGCCAAGGAGGCCGACGAGCTGAAGGCCACCCTCGACGCCAAGGTTGCTGCGCTCGCCATCTCGGAGGACCGGCTCCTGCAAGAGCGCACCGCCCGCCGGGGGCGAGGAGCGACTCCGGCGGGGAGCGGGCCGCTCTTGTCGATGCCCGGTCGGCGCTCGAGCGGGAGCGCACCGCTCGTGAGGCGGCGCAGAAGTCGCTGGAGGAGCGGAACGAGGAGTTCTTGAAACTCGAGGGTGAACTGGTGGTCCTCAGCATCACGAGCACGAGCCAGGAGCAGGCCCTCAAGGAGCAGAGCGACACCGTCAACGGCCTTCAGCAGGCGGTCGAGGCCGAGCGCCGCGCCCTCGAGGTGGAGAAGAGACAGGTCGAAGGTAGGTCACTGTTTGTCTTTTGTTTCGCTGATTTTCCCTTAGAGGATTCTCCTCCATTTCTGATTTCTCTCTTGCTGGCAACATTCAAGCCTGCGCACTGCGCTGGGCATGCGACCGACCGGGCCGAGGCGCTGCAGGCGTCCTACAACTCCTCCGAGCGGGGGGCCGCCGGAGGCGCATTCCTGCGGCCCTCGAGACCTGCCCGGGCCGTGGAGGAGGGCGGCGCGAGGCTAGGGGAGCTCGGCGGCTAGCCGCCTGCGCGCCCTTGGCGGGCACATCTCCGGGCGCATGCGCCGGGCTCTGCACCTTGGCGTCCAGAAGGCCCTCAGAGTGGTGCGATCTCATTACGAGATCAACTTCGAAGCCGTGGCGGAGGTCTACATCGTCCCCGAGGGCGTCGAGGACGAGGTGGCGATGGAGCGCATGGACGCGTTAGCCGCTGACGCCGCCGAGGCGCTTGCCGAAGCCTTCGAGGAGTTCCTGTTCCCGGACGCCGTCGATGCCGATGCTCCCCAGGCCTGACGACTACCGGGCGCCAGGCCCTTTTTTGTTTGTATGTTAGTGTATGGGCCACGTGGCCATGTAAATGAACGAATCATTTTGTTTCAAACACTTGTGAAAGCGAAATGGTGTCCTTTACTTTATTGCGTTGTTTTGTTTCTCCTTTTTCCTGAGTAAATTCGATTTAGGGAAGTTCGATTTTCGCGAGCAGCCTGCTGGGCTGGAGGCAAAAGAGAAGGGCCGTATCCTCGCGAAGGCGTAGGCTATCTCTGCCTTGCGCGTCCTTTCTGCTAGGCTGTCAGCGCCATGTTCGAATTTTGCTCAAGGCCAAGGCCGACCCATACTTAGCGCGCGTGGATTATTTTTGCAAAAAAATGGGACCATTTTTTTTGGGGGGGATGCCCCCGGTACTAGCCCCCGAGGGTAACTTGGGTTTCAGGGGAAAGCCGAGTTGCCCTTTTTATTGAACTGGTGATGTTTACATAGTCGTCGCCAACTGGGGTGTTGGGCACGTGATTTACAACAAAAGACTTGGAAACCCTAGCTAGGGGTAGAAACGACGTAGCTGTTGGATGTTCCAAGCGTTGGTGAGTTCTTCACCGTCCTCGTTGGCTAGCTTGTATGTGCCAGGCTTGAGCACCTTCACCACGACGTAGGGTCCCTCCCACGGATGTGATAGCTTGTGGCGTCCTCGGTTGTCTTGGCATAGCCTTAGGACCAAATCCTCCTCGCTGAAGTCCCGCCGGTGTATCTTCCGTGCCTGGTAGCGCCGGAGGGACTGCTGGTATCTTGCGGAGTGCATCAAGGCCACGAGGCGCGCTTCATCCAGCTGGTCCAGTGAGTCCTCGCGGGCCCGCTGGTTGGCGTCCTCGTCATAGCCTCGCACCCTAGGTGACCCATATTCTAAGTCCGTGGGGAGGACGGCCTCCGCGCCATGGACTAGAAAGAACAGGGTGAACCCGGTGGCTCTGCTTGGGGTGGTCCTTAGGCTCCACACGACCGCAGGCAATTCCTGGAGCCATCTTCGACCAGACTTATTCAGCTGGTCGAAAATTCTGGGCTTAAAGCCTTGCAGGATCATGCCATTGGCACGTTCTACTTGGCCGTTGTCATGTGGGTGTGCCACAGCTGCCCAATCCACACGTATGTGGAATTTGTCGCAAAACTCCAGGAATTTCCTGCCCGTGAACTGGGACCCGTTGTCGGTGATGATGGAGTTCGACACTCCAAAACGATGGATGATGTCAGTGAAGAACGTCACTGCCTGTTCCGCCCTGAGATTCGTAATGGGGCGTACTTCTACCCACTTGGAGAATTTGTCAATTGCAACCAACAAGTGGGTGAAGCCCCCGGGCGCCTTTCGCAAGGGCCCGACAATGTCCAGCCCCCACACGGCGAAAGGCCATGTGATGGGGATGGTCTGCAGGACGTGAGCAGGGAGGTTGGATTTGCGGGCGTAGAACTGGCACCCCTCGCAGGTGCGCACGATCTCGCTAGCATCCGCGACTGCGGTGGGCCAATAAAAGCCTTGGCGGAACGCGTTGCCTACGAGGGTGCGGGGCGCGGTGTGGTGGTTGCAAATCCCCGTGTGTATGTCCCGGAGGAGCTCGCGCCCCTCGGGGATGGGCATGCATCGCTGCAGGATGCCGGAAGCGACGCGCTTGTACAGCTCGCCGTCGACGAGGGCAAAAGACTTGGCCATCCTGGCGACGCGCCTGTCCTCGGATCGGTCCGAGGGGAGCTCCCCTCGGTCCATCCAGGCAATGTACTTATCGCGCAAGTTCGTGCTGATGGCGGCCGACTCGATGTCCATCACTTCTGCCTCGCTGGCGCCGTACCCCTCGAGAAGGGAGAGCACGTACGCCTCGTTCGAGGGGTCCTCATCCATGGGCTCTGTGCCTGCCGGATTCGAGGGAGCCCCCGAGGGCTCCGCGCGGTTCGAGGGGTGCACCTCGAGGGTGATGGAGGGGCGATATCTCGGGCAAAAAACGTTCGGGGGGACAGTGATCCGCCCGGACGCGATCTTGGCCAGCTCGTCCGCCTCCTCGTTGTATCGGCGGGGCACGTGATTAAGCTCGATGCCGTAGAACTTGTCCTCGAGGGCCCGCACGGCCTTGCAGTACGCTTCCATCTTATCGTCGTGGCAGCTCGCGTTTTTCATGACTAGGTCAATCACGAGCTGCGAATCGCCCCGCACGTCGAGGCGCTTGACACATATTTCGATGGCGATCTTGAGGCCGCAGAGAAGGGCCTCGTACTCAGCCATGTTGTTCGACGCGGGGAAGTGGAGACGTACTGCGTACCGCATGTGTTCCCCGAGTGGTGACACGAAGAGCAGGCCCGCGCCCGCCCCGGTCTTCATCACCGAGCCATCGAAATACTGAGTCCAGCACTCTGCCTGGATCTGCAGCGGCGGCAGTTGTGTGGCCGTCCATTTGGCGACGAAATACGCCAGGATTTGGGACTTGATGGCCTTGCGTGGGGCGTAGGCGAGTGTTTCGCCCATCAGCTCCACCGACCACTTGGCGATTCTGCCCGCCGCGTCCAGATTGCGGATGATCTCCCCCAGCAGGAAGGAGGAGACCACCGTGACAGGGTGGGCCTCGAAGTAGTGGCGAAGCTTGCGCCGTGCAAGGACCACCGCGTACAGCAGCTTCTGGACTTGAGGGTAGCGTGTCTTGGTGTCGGACAAGACTTCGCTGATGTAGTACACCAGCCGCTGGACCGGCAGGGCGTGCCCTTCCTCCGTGTGCTCTACCACGATTACGGCGCTGACCACCTGTGTGGTCACGGCCACGTAGAGTTGCAGGGGTTTGCCGTCCTGCGGTGGTGTGAGGATCGGGGAGTGAGTCAAGGATGCCTTCAGCTTGTAGAGCGCATCCTGGGCCTCGGCGGTCCAGGAGAAGCGTTCGTGCTTCTTGAGGAGGTGGTAGAGGGGCAAGCCTTTCTCGCCGAGCCGCGAGATGAAGCGGCTTAAGGCGGCAAGGCACCCCAGCACCTTTTGTACCCCTATGAGGTCCCGAATTGGACCCATTCGCTCGAGGGCTGCAACCTTTTCGGGGTTGGCCTCGATGCCTCACTGGGAGACTATGTATCCTAAAAGCATGCCCCGCGGCACGCCAAAGACACATTTTTCGGGGTTCAATTTTACCCCGTTGGCTCGTAGGCAGCCGAACGCGATGCTGAGGTCGCCAACCAGGTCGTCCGCCTTCCTGGTTTTCACGACTATGTCGTCTACGTACGCCTCGACGGTTCGGCCGATATGTTCTCCGAAAACGTGCTGCATGCACCGTTGGTATGTTGCACCCGCGTTCCGGAGGCCGAACGGCATCGTGACGTAGCAAAACATCCCGAACGGCGTGATGAATGAAGTCGCGAGCTGGTCGGACTCCTTCATCTTGATTTGGTGGTACCCGGAGTAGGCATCAAGGAAGCAAAGTAGCTCACACCCGGCGGTCGAATCAACAATTTGATCGATACGTGGCAAAGGAAAAGGAACTTTAGGACATGCTTTATTAAGACTGGTGTAGTCTATACACATCCTCCATTTCCCGTTGTTTTTCTTTACTAGTACAGGATTGTCTAGCAACGTAGGGTGGAATACTTCCTTGATGAACCCGGCCTCGAGAAGCTTCCGCAGCTCCGCTCCGATCGCCCGCCGCCGCTCCTCGTCGAAGCGGCGGAGCCGTTGCTGCACGGCGCGGGAGTGAGGCAGGATGTCAAGGGAGTGCTCGGCGACCTCCCTCGGTATGCCTGGCATGTCCGAGGGACTCCACGCGAACATGTCAGCGTTGACGCGGAGGAAGTCGACGAGCACCACTTCCTATTTCGGGTCGAGGGCAGAACTGACCCTCAACACCTTGCCCTCGGGGGCAGCAGGGTCGAGGGGCACTTCCTTGGTCTGCTCCGCGGCTTCGAAGTTGCCGGCGTGCTTGGTGGTGGAGTCGAGGTCCTCGTTGACCATCTTCTCCAAGGTGGTCACCAGCGCTTCATCCAGCGCCAGTGCTTCCACGTGCTCCACGCATTCGACGTCGCAGTCGAAGGCGTGCTCGATGGACGAGCCCACGGTGATGACATCGTTTGGTCCTGACATCTTCATTTTGAGGTAGGTGTAGTTGGGGACGGCCATGAACTTGGCATAGCAGGGCCGCCCAAGTATGGCGTGATAGGCGCCCCAGAACCCCACCACCTCGAAGGTGAGCATCTCCTTGCCGAACCAAACAGGCAGATCGATCTGCCCGAGGGGCTGGACGCGCTTGCCCGGCGCGACGCCATGGAACGGCGTCGTGCTGGGCCACAGCTGGTCCAACCCGATCCCCAGCAGGTGCAGGGTGTGCGCGTAGAGGATATTGAGGCTGCTGCCTCCGTCCATCAAGACCTTTGAGAACCGTGCGTTCCCAATGACCGGGTCGACCACCAGTGGGTACTGGCCCGGGTTAGGGATGCGGTTCGGATGATCTTCACGGTTGAAGGTGATGGCGTCCTCGGACCAGTCAAGGAAGGAGGGAGGCGCCTTCTCCACGGCGAGGACCTCGTGCCCCTCCCGCTTGCGCTGGCAGCTCGACATGTCGACGGTCGCCCCCCCCCGAAGATGAGGAACACGTTCTCCACAGCGGGGAAGCCGCCAGCATCGCCATCTCCTCCGTCTTTCTTGGCCTCTGCGTCCTTCGCGGCGCCGCGGCCGTAGAACTTCTTGAGCATATCGCACTGCTCGAGGGTGTGGTTCACCGGTGTCTTGTGATATGGACACGGCTTCTTTAGCATGTCATCGAACACCCCCGGACCTCGAGGGGCCGGTCGAGGGCCCCGTCGAGCCGAGTCGACAGCAAGGGCCTCGGCGTCGTTGCCGTCGTGTCCCTGCTCGCGCGCCTCGCGGCGCGGCTTCTTCCCTTTCTTGCCCCGCTTGTCCTTCTGGTGGGTCTCCCTGGACTTGCTGCCCTCCGCGGGCGTGTCGTCCGAGCACTTGCCCTTTTTGCCGTCGAAGATCGCCCCCACGGCCTCTTCACCTGAGGCAAAGCTGGTGGCGATGTCAAACAGCTCGTTCGAGTCCGCCGGCGGGCTGCGCCCCAACTCGCGCACGATGTCCCGGCACGTGGTGCCCTCGAGGAAGGCATGCACAATTTCGGATTGCGCCACGCTTGGGAGCTCAGTGCAGCGCTTGGAGAAGCGCCATATGAAGTCCCGGAGCGACTCGCCGGGCTTCTAGGTGCAGGAGCGCAGGTCCCAAGAGTTCCCAGGGCGCACATACGTGCCCTGGAAGTTGCCCACGAACGTGCAGACCAAGTCGTCCTAGTTATGGATCTGACTGGCCGGCAGGTGTTCGAGCCACGTCCGGGCCGAGTCACCGAGGTGCAGGGGGAGGTTGCGGATGATGACCTCGTCGCTGGTGGCCCCGCCCAGCTGGCATGCTAGGCGGTCGTCGTTAAGCCACAAGCGGGGATCTGTCTCCCCGTTGTACTTGACGATGGTCGTGGGTTGGAGGAAGTGCTGAGGGAAGGCCGCCGCGCGGATCTCCCGGCTGAACACACGGGTTCCCGGGGGTTCCGATGTCGGCGAGCGGTCTTCATCGCTATCGTAGCGTCCACCTCGCCGAGGGTGGTAGCCTGCCGCCGCTCGCGCATCCGCTTTGCTCGTCCGCTGAGCATTGATGACGCTGCGGGCGTCGCCGTCCCGTGCTCTGCGCGTGTCGAGGAGCCATTCTCGAGCCGGTGTGCGTCCCGGGTTGGCGGGGCGCTCCGTCTCTTCACCTGCGTGCACCGAGGGCTCGCCCCCATCGCCCCGTGCGTCTCCTTGCTGGCGGATGCGAGACGCCGAGCTCTCGGCCCGCTGGACGACCGCTTGCTGGATGAGCGCCTGCGCGTCACGGTGCAGGTTCCGTTCCTCGGGTGTCGAGGGGGCGGGCATGGCCCGCAGCAGCGTCGCGGTGGCAATGAGCTTCTGGCTCGCTCGCGGAGGCATGTCCGGGTTGTCGACGTTGAAATCGGTGTTGATGCGGTCGTGGGCCTGTATACCCAGCTCCCGCACGCGCTCGCCGCGTGCAGAGGCTTCCCCCGCCATAGAGGCGCGGAGCAACCGCACCGTCCGATACTTCTCTGCCAGCTTGGCTTCAAGTTCGCGGGCTTGGGCTAACTGCGCGTCGACGTCGGCCCCAGCAGGGGCGCTTGGTCCCGCTGCCAAGCGCAGAGCGATCCCTGGGGCGGGCGTAACTTCCCCGTCGCCGGCGCCCGCTGCGCCGGTGGCGTTTGCTGGGTCGTTGGCGATGACAACGCAGCACTCCCGTGCGGGGTCGTAGCTCTCGGTGCTGGAGTTGTCGGAGCAGCCGAACTAGTAGTCCGTGGCGTCGAGAAATCTCCTGAACATTACCGGGTCCGGTACGCCTGAAAAGTCCCACTCCGCGTACCCATGCAGGTTGGCGGGTGGCAACGCGTCGAGAGAGCCTAGGGACGATTCGTCGCCGGCAGAAGCGCTAGGGTCCCTGGCGACGAAGACATGACGGCCAGAGGGAACCTTGCGCATCGTGGTGTTGGCGTTGGTGTTGTAGGCCGTCGTGGCGCCGCGCAGACCGATGGGGAAGTGCGGCCCGGAGACTGCGCGCTCCCCCGCCGGGCGGCGGTCGTCGCACGCGACGGTGCGCCGCGTTGGGGAGGCGGCGCGCTCGGCTTGCCGTCGCTCCGACCACGCCCGACGCGAGCGGCGTCCGGAGCGGCGGCGACGCCGAGACGGCGGCGGGCCCGCGGCATCCATGCCGGCGGGCGTTTGCGTCGTGGGCGCGCGCGCGCGGCGGCCGGGGGCGGTCCCGGCTTGGCGCCGCGCGCGGAGCTCCTCACGGTTGGTGAGGCGCATCAGGTAGCCGTTCCCAGTGGCCTGAAAGTTCAGGCCCCTGAACCGGATTTCGAACTCGGCGGGGAGGGGGTCCGAGCTTCCCATGGAGTAGCGCGTACCACGGTACTCGGTGTGAATCACCATGGAGGGAGTTGACGGTGGATTGACCTTAGGCGCTCGTTTTGCCCCACGGTGGGCGCCAACTATCGGTGCGGAATGTGGTCCCGACACTAACCAGTAATAAGCGCCAAGGTCTATCCCTCAATGGTCGATGCTAAGCAATCAGAGACACGAGGTTTATCCTGGTTCCGGCCGGGGGCCGTACGTCCAGCAGTGGTGTGCTCGGGGCACTATATTGCTCAGCACTGGGGGTGCCTGTAGTGGGGCGGCTAGAAGCAAGGCGGGAGAGGAGGCGTGGCCCCCAAGTCCCTGGTGAAGTGGTGGAAGATGTTGTGGGAGAATTAGGGAACGTGTGTGTGGTGCGTCGTATGTTATCTGTTGTTCGTTGTGTCTTGTGTTGTCTCATCCCTGTCCCCTGCGGCGGGGGAGTTCACCTTCCTTTTATAGGCCAAGGAGAGGGCAAATTACAAGCATCCTGCACCATTTAGCTACATGGGGAAGTATGGTGCGCCGCGATGTAGAGTGGGCAGCCGCCTTGACGGTCCTTGCCGCGATCTGGCCATCATGGCGTATCTTGTACCCGAACACTGGTGGCTTCGAGGGTAGGGGCGCAGTGGCTGGCCGTGATGTCCCCAGGCGGGCTCGAGGGGGTTGCTGACGACGATCCGTACAAGATACAGTGGCAGGAGTGGCGGCGTCCCGTTCCCACATGCCTCACAGCGCCGGAGCTGTTACCACAGTGCCCGGCGTGGTGTTGTACGCACGGGGGCGGCCGCACACGCAATTTACAGTGGCAGGGATGGCGCCCCGCCGGCCTAGCGTCATGACCTGGCCCTGCAAGGTCACGGGAAAGCATTTCGAGGGTGTGGCCGGCCCCCCTTCGAGGGCTCGGCACGTTAGCCATACGGTAGTAGGCGGCGCGGCGTCACGGGGCGGCGCCGGCCATGTCGCACGATCCCCCACGGTGGCGGGGATGGGTTCCCCCTAGGGAGTTGGTGCAACAGGACTAGGGCGTGAGTCCCAGGCACATGATGGCGCCGCCCCGCCGTTATCAGAGCATTAAATGCCCATACCCGCGTGCGGGAACGGGCGTGCGTGTGCGGAGCGCCCTCGAGAGAGGCGGAGCCTGCTCGAGGGAGGCGTGTACCCTCGAGCGGGGCGAAGCCCGCTCGAGGGAGGTGTGTACCCTCGAGCGAGGCAGAGCCTGCTCGAGGGACCTTTTGAGTGGGCCGCCTTGGTGGGCCGCGGGGGCCACCGCGGCGTGGGCCGTGCCCCGTGTGCGCGCTTAAGCAAGATGCGTTTGGCTTTGGCTTTTTGCAGGTTTTGAGCGGGATTTCCCCAGTCATTTTAGGGGACCCTCAGGGCTGTCCCCGACACATATAATATTTAAAGCATAACTTATAAACACGTTTCACTCGTGAAAGTATAACCGAATACGGCTGAACGGCCGAATCGGGGTCCATGAAGAAGGAACGAGCATTACCAAACAAGATAAATCTATCAGATTGGATCGGAATCTAATCCACCAGATGACTAGCCCCAAAACAACCCAAAAACCTGCATCTACCGCATGATACCCAGCTCTTTCAAGATTTATACAAGATTTGGTAAGCTTGAACCCGCAACACGTAACAATCTAGATTGAATCGGTTTCGACTATCAGGGAACATGTGATGCACGTGCTATTTAAGCCAAGGATATGAACTCGATTCGCATAAGGATCATCAAAAGAGATAAAGCCGATCCAAACCAATCTAGATTGGGAAAAGAAGTGTTACATGAATTTAAACATAAAGTAAAACTCAAAGAAACACAGGGTAAATTAATGAATCTATTGAATCTTGCCAAAATTCGATAGAGCCGATAACTAGCTTCAAGCTAGATCTTAGCCCACCGCATGGCTCATGATCTGACAAGAAACCCTCTTGAACCAAGCTTGAATATATCGCATGACACTAAGCATGGTAACAAGACTACTTGCATTAGATCTAAATCCACCGCATGATACTAGACATGATACAAGGTTGCCGGTACTCACGGAGGTCGACGGATCGATGAACCCTCTCGAAGAACTCGACGAGACGACAAAGGACTCAAGGGTTTGGCGTAAAGCCGGTTTGTATTGAGAATGTTTCTAATATCTGTTACATACATTCAAGGCCCATTTTATACCCTGTCAAGGATGACTTCGAATGGATTTTATACCTAATTTATCTCTAAGCGCGATTGCTTATCCATCCATTCACCTCTTCCGCTCGGGCCACGTCATCACGCAAATCCCACAAAATCAGCGCAACAGTTTCTTTGCCGAACGGAAACGAATTGCCGACCGCGGACTCTTCTGCCGAATTCATCTGAAGAAAACCTTCCTTCCGCCGGACGGACTCTTCACCGTGTTGGACCCACAGGTCAGACTCCTTACCAAATTTTGGTGTTAACAGATACGTCTACTGACCTTGTTTGGTGGGCGCGCGGCGGAGTACTCGGGCACAGGGCACGACGTGTACGCCGGCATATCTTTGAAGATCCTGCCCAGCCTGTCAACAATGTCGTCATCGTCGACTTCGTCACCAGGCATTGGCGATGTGTCGTCGTCGCCGGTGTACTTGTACCGTAGGGTGTCGCGAGCCATCAGTGGCTGCACCCTCCACTTCATGAAGCTGAAGGCCACGTGTTCGGCCCTCAACCCGGCCTCTCTCAACACCTTGATCTTCGCCAACAGGTCGGACAACTGGAGACCTTTTTGCATCGTCGGCTCTGAGTTCCACCACAGCCGGTGCTTGTCTGCTTCCCGCTTGGCTTCAACAGCTCCGGGTGGTGGTTGGTCACATAGAACCACTTCAGTTTCCAATCTTGGTTGGAATCTATCAGCTTGTTGGAGTGGTACTGCTCCGCGACGTCCTCCCTCATCTGGATTCCAGCTCCCCCACTACTCGGGTACTGTTGGCGCTGGGCTGGGGCTTCACCCGGAAGAACTTCCGGAACAAGATCCAATGGGGCTTGATCCCCAAGAAAGCTTCATAGAAATGTACGAAGACTGAGGTGTGGAAGATACCGTTGGGGTTGAGGTTGAGGTACTCGATCTTTGTAGTACCCCAGCAGCCCCTTGAAGAAGTCGCTGGCCGGGAGAGACAGTCCGCGCTCCGTGAACCGGGTGAACATCGGAATCTCATCCGGGTTCTTCTCCATGGGTTACGGGTCCCCTGCGGCGGCTCTCCACATGTCCACCTCCTTCTCTTGCAAGAATCCACTGTTGAGAAGAGCCAGCAGATCTTCGGTCTTGGCTTTGGATTTCTTCCACTCGCGATTCGGATCTGGCCGCGGTGGAGACACCGGCGACGATGTCCCCACAGCAGATCCGGCGGCTTCCTCACGAGCCCTCTTTTTCCCACTGGCGGCCTTCGAGGTCTTCGATGGTGAGGGATTCATTCTCCAAGTGCAAGGTGTCTTCACGCGCATTCGCTCGGGGGCTACGGCGGTGGCTTCCTACGGCGAAGCGCTTGGATCTACAATCTTCTCAACGGAGGCAGTGCGCACTGGTGGTGATTCCTGGTACCGACCTGCTAGGAATGGCTGCGAATGCGTGGGGTGAAAACCCTAGGGGTTTTGGCTTCTATTTATAAGTCAACAACAACCTCTCTAATGGCCGGATGGATAAGTCTGCGCTCGGGTGACTCAGCGGCGGCGCCTGACTCTTCAACTTCCACTAGTCGACGTGCCTCATCTCGGGGGCTCGGCTACTTCTACTCGCCTTCCTGGGTAGCGACAAGACTCAAGAGCAACTCAGGACACATTTTCCAAGATGACCCTTCAATTCGAGAGGAAGTACTCGACTCAAGGCTCGGGGCTCTGTGCCACGCATCCTTCGTTTTTTTCTCTAGATTTTTCGGGATATTCTTGCCAAAACTTCAGATGGACCCTCAGCCAGAGTCTACAACTCAACCTAAGGCTCGGGGGCTACTCCATATGGAGTGCGATTTTGCAATCACACTTCCATATCAGTTTCGGCTTCAAGACAACACGGGCATTGTTGAAGACATTCAAGAGCAGCACTCGAGGACGCTTGGGACTACTCGAGAAGACATCAAGATTGCTCAAATATCAGCTGGAGTACATTCCAGCCTCGGGATGCTTCGACTACTCTTGAGAACTTTTGACTTGTAGTACTCAGGGACGCTTGAGGACTACTCGTTAAGGCCGTAAAGACTACTCGAAGCTATCCATCTCGACTACAAAGTACTTGGGGGCTTGTCGTATGGACCTCCTTGGGCCCAATACCTCGGTGGGTACCAGGACCGACTACTCGGTGGGCCCCTGGGACTACCCGACTTGCGCTGCACGGCACCTGTTGGTGTGAAGCACAAGGACTACAGAGGAGAAGTACTCGGATAGGATGCTGTACATGTCCCGCACTTTATAGAGGACTCCTAGACATACTCGACTAGTACTCTCTCCCTGAACCGACTTGTATCCCTACCTCTCGGACTATATAAGGCGAGGCAGGGACCCCTCTCTCTCTCACGGCTTAAGGTTGCATCATCTTGTAATCGCACCCAATCAATCCAGAGCTACACAGCATACAAGACGTAGGGTATTACGCACCTCGCGGCCCGAACCTGTCTAAATTGTGTGCCACGTGTCTCTTCCTTCGAGTTACCGATCTCGGCGAGGCCACATTCATCTACTTCGGGTACTCCCCTTAGTAGGTTGTCGGTCTAAAACACCGACACGGTCTGACCGGTGTGTTGCACTGGCCTGACCGGTGTGGAGCCATTATGTGGAAGTCGCCAAGTTTCACCAGCAGGGACCGGTCTGACCGGTGCTTCTCACTGGTCTGACCGGTGTTGGTCAGTGGACTCGAGTTTTGGTGTTTCGCTGCGTTCTCGGGTCTGTGAGGTTGGGAGTTGGTTCCTAGGTTCAGTAGTACTCCATTGGCTGCGTGGACTTGGCCGACTTGGGTAGTGAGTCGGAGACTTGTGTTGGAAGCCGTGTTCGTCTTTTTGGAGTTTCAATCTCCTTTGAGAAGAATTTTTATCAACTCCCATTCACTCCCCCCTCTCTGGTTCGCCGCATCGGTCCTTCAACACCATCGACCGACCTAGCCTCAAACTTGTCCAACTTCTTCCCTTTCTTAAGGATAAAGCACTTGCAACCAAAGACATGGAAGTGACTCACCTTGGGTGTGCAACCATGCATCAACTCGTAACAAGTTTTCTTTTTGTGCACTATGAGGTAGATCCTATTCGAAACATAGCACACAGTATTCATTGCCTCAGCCCAGAACCTTCTTGGAGTCCTATGCTCATCAAGCATCGTTTGAGACATCTTACACAAGGTTCTATTTTTCCTTTCCACAACAACATTCTAGGGAAGTGTATACGGACTCAAAAATTGGTGTTCAAGACCCAAGTCATGGCAAAAGGTTTCGAAGCGCGAGCTTCTGAATTCCGAGCCATTGTCACTGTGAATTGCTCGTATGGCATCTCCATGCCTCTCATTCCTCAACCTCAAGACAAGATCTCGAACAAAACCAAACGTCTCCCCTTTCTCCTCAAGAAAGAACACCCACGCATACCGAGAGTATTCATCCACCACAATAAGGACGTACCACTTCCCACCTGCAGATCGCATACGAGCTGGGCCAACAAGGTCCATATGGAGCAGCTCGCATGGACGCTCAGTCATCACATCGGTGAGAGGTGAGTGAGAAGAGGCTACCATCTTGGCATGCCTACACGGCGCACAAACCAACTTGTTTTCAAGCCTCAACCGTGGCAATCCTCGGACCAAATTGAGTTTACTCAAGCGAGACAAATGGTCAAAGCTCAAGTGACCCAACTTCCTATGCCACTTCCACAAGTCACTTCAAGAACCAGCCAAGAAGGAACGCTCAAGACCAGAAGACTGAGAAAAATCAGCTTGAAACACCTGACCCTCGGGAACGACCATACAGACAAGGTCCCCTCGAGAATCCAAAATCCGAGAACCACCAGGCCGAAACAGCACCTCAAAACCCTCATCCAATAGCTGGGACACGAAAAGCAAATTGTACCCAAGCGATTGAACAAGAGCAACACGCCTGAGAGTGATCTTGTCACTCACCTTAATCTCACCTTCTGACAGCGCACGCCGTCGCCCATTGTCCCCAAAGGTGATGTACCTCTTTGTCACCATCGTGACGAGGCTTGAGAACCACCCCTTGTCTCCGGTCATATGCCTCGAACAACCAGAGTCAATCAACCAAATGTTCTTCAAGTCTCCCACCTGAAATTCAAAAATGAGCACATGAGCGAACAAACGACTTAGCACTGGGGTTAGTACCAAAAGAGTAAAACAAGTGCTGGGCCATTTGCTTCAAAGTTGGGTTAGCACAATCCAAAACATTCCTCCTATTGAAGCTACCTCCACGAACACCACCATGGTAACCACTATGAGGGAACCAACCCTCTCTAACTGGAGGAGGACCAAAACCATGAAAAGAAGACCGTGGACCATTCCTCCTCTCCATCTCAAAGCTACGACTCCTCCCGTCCCCGTATTGAGCACGAGAGGGAGAACTCCTAGCAAACTGACCACCTGCAAACTCTCCAGACCAACCACCAAAACCATGACCTCCTGAACCAAACCTAGACTCATCACGAGCACGAAAACTAGCCCCCTATCTTCCCAGACCTGCACCAGTCTAACCGGTGTGGAGCACCGGTCTAACCGATGTAGCCCGGCCAGCAACACCTCCAGCAGCCTTTCGCTCTCCCCAAGACGGAACTATCCTCACACACACCTTGGCCCTGGGCATCTGCACATGAGGCTCATGTACACCATTGGAAGGGTGGTACTTGTCCTTGTTTGCCCACTCCTTCGCCATTCTCTCCTCACGCTTCCTCTTGAAGCAAAACTCATCTTTGTGGCCATCTCTTCCACAATAACCACTACGAAACCTTATGGGCTTAGGCTTAGGCTTGGGATGGGGCTGCTCACTTGGTTTCTCTATACTCGACTTCTCAACCGGTTTCTCCTCACTAGTCCTCTCAACCGGATTCTCTCTTTCTTTCCCAAAGAACACATTCCCCAATGTGCTCTTGAACTTGATAGGCTTTTGGAAATTATCCGTGGAGTGAGGGAATATGGGTGGATCTGGGTTTGTGTCGAGTTTGTTTCGTAGTGGGTTGGGTTTAGGAGCAAAGGTATTCTTGTGGTAGGGTTTTGGTGGAGCTAGGATATCACCAATCTTTTCTCCACCCTCACCACTAACTTCTCCAACCTTCTCCGACCCAAGCGCTTTCCCATACTGGCGCTTATAGGTCACCATCATCATTTTGAGTTGGGGTTCATGCCCCGACAACCAACTCATCATTTTTCTCAACTCATCGTTCTCATCCTATAGAAGATCAACATAATGTGCAAGTTCCAGATTCTTTAAAGCATGCAATTCACAGGTAGAGCAAGAAGAAGGAATAGGTTCTTTCAACTTAGCCTCAAGCGAAACAGTATAAGCATGAATCTCATCAATTTTCCATGCAAAACAAGGCAAGAAGTGCAAGCACCTAACAAAGCAGGTCTAGACTTAAGCTCAGCCACTTCAACCCTAAGCACATCTAGTTCCTCACACTTGGAGGCATGCTTTTCCTTAAACATAGCAATATCAACTAGAAAGATAGGACAATCAGCACATTCAACTTCATCAAAAACTACAGGTGAAGCTTTCAGCGAATCAATCTCATGCTTAGCATCTAGGTTCTGTGTTTCTAGCTCAGCAACTCTAGTCCTAGCATCCTCAAGTGAGGCCCTAAGCTCCTTCCTCATCTTTTTTGCCTCTCTAAGCATATCATCACGATTATCAAGCAACAAGCCAAGCCATTCGTTCTCTTAACGCAAGAAGGGAAGCTCGTCACGTACCTCATCATCGGAGTCGGACTCCGAGTCGCTCTAGTTGCTCTTCTTGCTGCCGCAGCTAAGCGCCATGGTGGAGAAGCCGTCTCTAGCGAAGCATCTCAACCCACTTAGGTTCTTGAACGTCTTCCTGTACTTGCGTCGATCACCTTCATCTTCACTGCTACTCGAGCTCGAGGTGGAGTATGCAGAACTGGAGTCGATGTCGCTCACTCCAACCATCGCTCGGGCCTTGCCTCGGCTCCTCATTCTTCCTCGACCATCGCTCGTCCTTGTGCTTGCTCTTGTGCTTGTGCTTGTGGTCGCGCCTTGATCGGTACTTGCCATCCGTCTTCGACTTGTGCTTGTAGCTGTCCTTGTTCTCGACCGTCTTGGGGCAGTCGGCGACGAAGTGTTCCAGCTTGCCACACTGGAAGCAAGTCCTCGTGTTCACCCGGTTCTCGTGCATCCTCTCAAACTGCCTGGTCAGCAGTGCTAGCTCGTCCTCTCCAAGCACTTCGAACTCCTCATCTAGCAAGGACATCAAAGAGGTCAAGGAGAACATCCTGGTGGATGGGTTAGAGTTAGACTTTCCTTTTGAGCCACCGATGAGGGCGAGACTATGAGAGTCGGTCGGGCCCTCGGTTGGTTGTCATACCCCGATCCACCTCAGCTGACTTGAGCTTCGAGAACAGCTTTTTCATGGTCAGAGTGTCATACTTCTCAGACTCTACAATGGCCTCGAACTTTCCACCCCAAACCGTATGATCCGACGGGTGTAAGATCTTGATGACTCTATCATGATCATCATACGAGAGAACGTCCACATTGGCCCTCATGTTGTTTACCACCACGGTAAACCTCTAAAACAAAGCATCAATGGACTCACCGGGTAGATGAGTAAAGTTCTCGTACTCTCTCCGGTAAGTCGCATACATCCGAGCCTGAACATGAGCATTTCCAACATGAGCTTCCTTCAACACCGTCCAAATTGTACAAGCCAAGCTCTCCGTGTGCACCCGATCGAATTCAGGTTGACACAGAGCATGAAACAAGTAGTTGACCGCCTTGTTGTTGGCGTTGAACATGTCCCTCGATCCTGGAGCAAGGAAATTCATCGGTTCAACATAACTTGTGTCCACCGTGACATCCCAAAGGATCTGACCCTTTCCGCGGAGGAACGCCGCCATCCGCTTTCTCCACATCTGATAGTTTTTGCCATCAAAGTGTGGAGGATCCGAACCCCATTCCTGATATGCCATCCTTGGATCTTAGACTGGTTAGAGTCAATAAAGACCCGTAACCGGCTCTGATACCACTTCAATGACTGAAATAGCGAACCAGAGAGGGGGGGAGTGAATGGGAGCCAATAAAAATTCTTCTCGAAGGAGATGGAGGCTCCAACAAGATGAACACAGCTTACAACACACGTCTATGACTCAACTACCAAAGTTGGTCAAGACCACGTAGCCACTGGAGTGCTACTAGTCCTATGAACCAACACGCAACCTTCCGAACCAAAACTCACGAACACACGCAGCGGAAACTTGCATGGTTTGCTGCCTGTGCTACACCAGTCAGACTTGAGGACCATGTGTGTGGTTTGAGGACCGGTGGATGGTCGCTTCCTGGTGTGATGAGTGATTGATAATGTTGTGTGGACTGACTCTTGGCTATGTATTGCAGGTGCAGGTTGCGGCTTGACTAGTGTTGGTGCAGGTGAAGAACAAGCGTGAAAGGTCATCACCGGTGAGGCCTCCAGGTGTGAAGAAGTCAAGTGCGAGCCGCATGGTGGCAAGAACAGCGGGACGAAGTCGTGGACGATTTCTTGGTTGAGCCTCAAAACAAAGGTCGAGCTGTGACTACGTGGGAGCCGAGTCATGAGTGGCGATTGGCGGAGGCTACACCGAGTTCATGGGGTTTGTAGTGGTTCATCAGAAAACCACTGGGTTACTCGGTTGAGCCACAAAACCGAGGCCGAAGACTGAACGAGGAGGTGCGGGGATCCAGGCCGGTTCAACCGCCCAGGGGGGGTCTGACCGCTCTGGTCGCTGCCGCCGTGAAGCTTCGAAGCGGAGGACACGCGTCGGGATCGCAAGGCTTGCGTCGAGGCTAAGCAGGTTGCGGTCGCGGGGCATCCGTCCTTTGGAGAAAATCTGAAGACTTCCAAATTTGCCCTTGAGGGGCATGTATCCCTAGTTATTAAGTAAGGGTAGTTTAGTCTTTTGGGTGCCTCAATACAAACACTTGAGGGTATGGATGGCAGCCAACTCTTTGAACCCTAGCTCATTTGTTTTCTAATTTCCGTCCTTATTTTTCCTCTAGTTTTCTAGGACTAGCTTGAGAGCTTCATGTGAGATCTTGAGAGATGGATGGATGTACTGGTGGCAAGATAGACCTTGTACGAACCTTCATGGTATGTATAGATGATTTGGCATGGTTCCTCAAGGTTGTGTGTTGCTTTTCTCGTCCTTCTTTGTGATGATTTTCGGAGCTCTTTGTTGTTATTTTCTTGGCGGAGTTCTAAGGAGGATTTCTTGGGGATTTTGTTGGGTGTCACGTATGAGGACCTTGTGCCTCTTTGGCTGGTGACTTTGCCCCCAGATCTCCCTTGAATCGGACTCGATTTGGTTGTTTTTTTGAGTTTCTCAAGTTCTTGCCCTAGAGAGCCAAAATCTTCGATTCCTCTTGATTGTGAGCGATTTGGGTCGATTTCTTTGAGGTAGAGGTTGCCCAGGAGGTAACCCAGCTATTCCCGAGGTTTCGCTGCAATCCGTGGAGTGATTCGGGAGATCGGGCGATGGGAAGTTGAAGGTTGACCTGCGGGTAGGTTTTCTAACAGGGGCGGTCTAACCGCCTGGGAGGCGGTCTAACAACCCTAGGCCTTCCATGCGAAGGTTTTGATTTTACCGGATTTTCCTCTGTGAGTTTGTTCGCCTTGATCAGAGGAGTGTTCAGGTGAAATCTTGGGTCGTTTTCGTGCTGTTTGCTAGGAGTTCTTGCTTGGAGTTCTTTGTTGGGTACAGGAGGTTAGACCGCCCCTGGTAGCCGGTCTAACCGCCCCTAGGCCCTTGGGTGAAGTTTTGGTTTTCGCCAAGATTTCCTGGAAGCTAGCTTGGCCTTGACCAAAGATTTCTGTTGGTGAAACCGTGGTGCGTTTTGGTGCTCAAAAGAGGTGTTTCGGAGGATTTCTTGGTTGCCTGGTGGAGGCGGTCTAACCGCCCCCTTACCCGGTCTAACCGCCCCCCTTCAGACAGCCGGCCCTCGAGTTGTTTCTGCTGCCGTGTTCATGTAGGAGTCGAGGCTGTTGGTAGTGTTTGTTCCTAGGACCAGTAGCACTTCAATGGCTACGTGGTTTTGGCAAACGGAAGGTAGAAGCACGGAGCGTGTGACTTTGGGTGTCCGACCGAGCGAGTTCAACTTGTTGGAGTTACGATCTCCTTCGAGAAGATTTTTTATCGGCTCCCATTCACTCCCCCCTCTTTGGTCGCCTAATCGGTCCTTCAATTGGTATCAGAGTCGGTTCGGGTCTTTATTGACTCTAGCCAGTCTAAGATCCAAAGATGGCGTACAAGGAACAGGGTTTGAGTCCTCCACAATTCGATGGGAGGAACTACCAGATGTGGAGTAAGCGGATGGCGGCGTTCCTCCACGGAAAAGGTCAGATCCTTTGGGATGTCACAGTGGACACAAGTTATGTCCAGTCGATGAACTTCCTTGCTCCAGGATCGAGGGACATGTTCGACGCCAACAATAAGGCGGTCGACTACTTGTTTCGTGTTGTGTCAGCCTAAATTTGATCGGGTGCACACAGAGTGCTTGGCTTGTAGAATCTGGTTGGTGTTGAAGGAAGCTCATGTTGGGAATGCCCAGGTTCAGGCTCGGATGTATGCGACTTACCGGAGAGAGTACGAGAACTTCACTCATCTCCCCGGCGAGTCCATCGATGCCTTATTTTCAGAGGTTTACGGTGGTGGTGAACAACATGAGGGCCAATGTGGACGTGCTCCCGTACGATGATCATGATAGAGCCGTCAAGCTCTTACACTTGTTGGTCGTACAGTTTGGGGTGGAAAGTTCGAAGCCACTGTGGAGTCGGAGAAGTATGATACTCTGACTATGAATGAGCTATTCTCGAAGCTCAAGTCGGCTGAGGTGGATCGGGACATGACAGCCAAGATTGAGGGTCTGACTGATTCTCATAGTCTCGCCTTCGTCGGTGGCTCGAAAGGAACATCTAATGCTAACCCATCCACCAGGATGTTCTCCTTGTCCACCAGGATGCTAGATGAGGAGTTCGATGTGCTCGGCGAGGATGAGCTGGCGTTGCTGACCAGGCGGTTTGAGAGGATGCACGAGAACCGGGTGAACACAAGGAGGAACACGAGGAATTGTTTCCAGTGTGGTAAGCCGGGACACTTTGTCGCCGATTGCGCGGAGAAGGTCGAGAACAGGGACAACTACAAGCACAAGTTGAAGATGGATGGCAAGTACCGGTCGAGGCGCGACCACAAGAGCAAGCACAAGGGCAAGCGCAAGGACTAGCGACGATCGAGGAAGAAGGAGAGCCGAGGCAAGGCCCGAGCGATGGTTGGAGCGAGTGACGTCGACTCTAATTCCGCGTAGTCCACCTCAAGCTCAAGGAGCAGTGAAGATGAAGGTGATCGTCGCAAGGACAGGAAGTCGTCCAGGAACCTGAGCAGGCTGAGCTGCTTCGCTAGAGACGACTTCTGTACCATGGCGCTGAGCTCCGGCAGCAAGAAGAGCACCCAGAGCGACCAGACTCCGACTCCGACGATGAGGTGCATGATGAACTTCCCTTCTTGCGTCAGGAGAATGAGCGGCTTGGCTTGTTACTTGATAATTGTGATGACATGCTTAGAGAGGCAAAAATGATGAGGAAAGAGCTTAGGGCCTTGCTTGAGGATGCTAGGACTAGAGTGGCTGAGCTAGAAACACAAAATTTGGATGATAAGCTTGAAATTGATTCTCTGAAAGCTTCACCTGTTGTTTCTGATGAAGTTGAATGTGATGATTGTCCTATTTTCCTTGCTGATCTTGCCTTGTTTGAGGAAAAGCATGCCTCCAAGTGTGAGGAACTAGATGTGCATAGTGTTGAAGTGGCTGAGCTTATGTCTAGACCTACTTCTCTAGGTGCTTGCACTTCTTGCCCTGTTTTGCATGGAAAAATTGATGAGATGCATGCTTACATTGTTTCTCTTGAGGCTAAGTTGAAAGAACCAATTCCTACATCATGCTCTACCTGTGAATTGCATGCTTTGAAGAATCTGGAACTTGCACATTATGTTGATCGTTTGCAGGATGAGAATGATGAATTGAGAAAGTTGATGGGTTGGTTGTCTGGTCATGAGCCTCAGTTGAGGATAATGATCGAAACATACAAGAGGCAGGATGGTGAGGGACTTGGGGCAAACAAGGTTGGTGTGGGAAGTGGAGAGAATATCCCAGAGCCACAAAAAGCTCACCACAAAAATGATTTCTCTTGCCTGGTTGTGCTGTTCTAGCTTTTCAGATACCTTTCTTTTTTCCTACAATTAGCTTGCGATTTTTTCTTTCTCTTTCTGCAGCTGCTGTATCTTTTGCTGAACTATCTCTAGTTCTCTGTCTATGGTCTCGTCACCATCATCATCGTTCTCATGCGTTTGCTGTTCAGTAGGTTGTTCTTGAATGTGCGCTGTCTTTTCTGCTCTTGCCTTCATCAGAGCTTCGAGTTTTGCTCTCTGTTCTTGATCTGTGATGTTTGAAGGTTCGGGAATAAAAAAGATTTCATCTCCTTCAAGATGATGGTGGTCTTCTTGATCTGTCTCAGCTGGGATGTTCTTCTTGGACCTCTTCTGTGGTGGCATCATGAGTTGTTTTTCGGCTGAAACACGGTGGGCGCCAATGTTGGGGGTATCCGAAAATTCGAATGGAGCCCCCGAACACGAAAGAAATAATAGTAGGAACGTTCAAGTACAACAATGATGCAATGGGAGACAAAGAATCTCCCCAAAGACTGCTCAAGCCTCAAAAGTTGTGAATGCCTTTACACGTTCCCTCGCGCCCCCTTTTACAGGGAGACGAAGGGACTTTTACGTTCCGAGAATACCCCTCGGACCCAAGGAATATTCCTAGTGTGAACACGTACACGAATGTCTTTTACACCTCATATATTTATAAGCCTGCCACTAGTTCACACACCGAACCCGGACTTTTTGAGACGACGTCTTTGACTTTGCTTCTTACTGATTCGTGAATCTCCCCGCTCGCGCGCCGTTACTTCCGAATTTGACCTCAGGCAGATTCCCGAATTTCGTAGATTTCCGATTTCGTGATTTTGTAGGTTCGTGACTTTGGGTCTTCGCGAATGCGCGACTTCAGAGCTTCGCAGGTTCGAGATTCCAGATCTTCGCACGTTTGCGACTTCAGAGCTTCGCAGGTTCGAGATTCCAGATCTTCATGAATTCGATGTTCCTGAAAACTCATTTCACAAATTTCATAAACCTTGACTTTCGAGGGTGACAAGTTTTCCTGAATTCCCCAACACTAGCCCCTCGAGGAAGTGGGTTTACTCCGACGATCCGATTCCATGAAAATCTTAGAATTTCAGTAAAAAACGTCACCCTCGGAACGTCGGAGTGGACACACGTCCTCCGGAGACCTCGCAACGGTCAAATCGAGGTGTGTTCGCGGAACTGCCCCCCCCCTCGCCCCTATAAATAGAGAGTTGTCGCTGTAAAAAATTTTCACTATTTCCTCATCTTCTCCGAACTATGGCTTGCATTTTTGCCGACAGGCGTTTCGCGACCGAGTGCTCATAATTTTGAGACTTCCTTAACCTTTCTACGGTATTGATTTCTTTGTTACTGAGCAATTATTTTTGCTTTTCATTATATTCGTATTTTTCATTTTGCGAACTTTTCTCACGAATGTCTTCTTACTTATATTACTGTCGAATAGGTGGCTCGAATTAAAAGTACTGCAAGACCCATGACGATTGAAGAATTGGCAGCAGCCGGCCTTCCAGCCGAACCGGTAGTTGAGAATCCTGAGATTGTTCAACTCCCGAAGGGCACCCATCACCCGCTGCCAGCGAGTGTAGGAGTCACGAAGATGGGGAGGTCAGATCGGACGATGAAGATGTCAGGGACGTAGACGCCGACGTCAGAGATTTGATCAGAGCAAGGCCGACGGGACCTCTTCCTCCATATTTCATCTTTGGGGAATCCAAGGTTACTACAAATATGATCAGAGATTACAAAACAGCTGGATTCTTCCCCGCAGGCACCGGGCGTGCTCCACTTGATGAACAAACTCCCACTCCCGAAGATGGAGAAGTCATTGTGTTCCGCGATTTCTTCACCTGCGGGCTGAGATTTCTTTGTGATCCTGTTCTCCCCACGATTCTGGATGCTTTTTGCGTGAATATCCATCAGCTTTCAATGACCTCTTTCTTGGAAATTTCCAATTTCATTTGGATCATGAAAACCTTCAGCTGCAACCTTGGTGCTGATGCTTTCGCACGATTCTTCGAGTTGGTCATCATGCCCGACGTCATTAAGGTCGATGACGGTCAGTTCTATGAAGCTCACTACACGTGCTATACTTTCAACACCCGTCGACAAAACACGCGAAGAGGGATTACACGAATCCAAATTGCAACCTGCTGCAAGACGTATTTCGCCGAAGACTAGAGCTCGTATTGGTTCTATGTCAAGGTTGACATGTCCACGATTCCTGGATACGAAGGACCGGCTCATCCTTTCTCCTCGCCTATTGAGGCCTTGACTGTTGTGAGTACTGCGGATTTTAATCATCAGGCAGTTGGGATCAGGAGCTGCGAGAATGCCTTTCACCTTGCGAGTACTATCATTTGAGGCCGCACATCGTTGAAGAATTCGTTGCTGCCCGTATCTGGCCAATTTCTTATGGCTGGGCCTCAACTGAGATCGCGCACTTCAACGTTAACTTGGCAGCACAACAAGTTCCTTTCCCGAAGTTCGGCATCAAACTAAGGGAGGGCCAGAGTGCCAAAGATTTTTGCTTGAAATCGAGAGAAGAGTGACTCTCATGATTGGTGAATATACTATGAATGAGTACAAAGCATATAAGGCTACAGTGAAGCATAAGAGGAGGTAAATCGTGTATTCCATGAAGTTTGCGGGGTAAATCTTTTCCCTCCCGACACCCAGGTCGCAATCTGCAAATTCCTGTAGTTGCTGTTGCCAGCTGCTCAGTCGCTCCCCAAAGCCCCGAGAAGAAGATCTTCCAAAAGCGGCCCTTCAATTGCCGACGAGACTACATCCTCTAGTGTCGTACCTTCGAAGACGATGTCTCTTGAGTCACCAAAATGTAAGCGCAGATCTTCCGAACAAGTTTCGGACGCCGAAATCCAGGCGGCCTCCAGCCTTGCTCAGATGAGCCGGAAGAAAGACAAGAAGGCTGTTAAAAAGGTTGTCTCTTCTGCAGTTCAGCGGGTTCCCTCCGCTTTCGACGACGACCTCTTCATGGAGCCCAGCCAGAAAGGTTCTTTCTTTTGGCCCTTGTTGAGATTCAATTTTCGTGAACACTGCCCATCGGGTTCCGAAAATGAGTTCGTGGATATTGACTCCTTTTCAGATGCTGCTCCCGAAGTTCAGAAGGAAATCATTCCTGATGCTGCTGCTGAGCCCCCTACTGCTACTAATGACACTGCTGTTCCCTAGTCTGCTCATCCTCAAGAAGAGACATCTCCTGAATTCACCAAAGAGCTTGAGCTTACTATTCATAGGGGTGAAAATCCTGTCCCAGACGCTCCTTTGGTCGATGTTCGCGAACCTCTTCCTGAAGGTCGAGATCCTTCTCCTTCTGTAGCTTCCTTCAACAAAAGCTTTGGTATGTTGCATCGCTGTGAATTGCTAAGTGTTGGCTGTGAGGTGGCTAGAAACAAAGGTGGCGCACCCAAGATTTTAATGCTTTGGAAATCGTCTGCGCTTATTGATGAAACAGGGGAGGGGGGTTCAGAACAATCGCTTCACTCAGTTGGAGGATCTGTTCGCGATTCCGGGAAAGAACCTCGCTCCTCTCTGAAGAAAACTCCCGCCTCCTTAGGCAAATCTTCTTCGGGTTCGGGGAAGAAGGTTACTTTACAAATTCTAAGCAGACAAGGTTCGACTCATTTCGTTAACTCTTGTGCTTTTCATGTTTATGATTTTCTGCTCATGATTTTAATCATGGAACTTTTCAGAGTTTAAGGACCTTCTTCGTTCGTACCCTCCGTCCAAACTTGCGAAGTTTCAAGAAGATTATGCTCTTAAATCTTCCATGCTTGGGAAAGTTGCTGCTGAACGGCTCATCGATCAAGAGAAGGTGAACAAGCAACTATCTCATGAATCTAAAGAGCTTAAACGCAACTTTTCTCTTGCTCAAGCTGCAAATCTCGACATCGAGAAGAAAGTAGCCGAATTGGCGGAAGCCCTTAAGCGTTGCTAGGACGAGAAGAAGGTTACTAAAGAGGCACTTGACCGGTCTAAGAAGGATCTTGAGAAACTTGAGAAGACACATGACGATGATTTGCGGTTGATCGAGATTCTTCATAAGGATCATGACAAGTCCTTGAAAACTGCCGAAGATCTTCGCACAAACAATGCAGATCTAGCCAAGTCTTTGAGCAGTACGGAATGAAGGATACAAGATCTAGAGAGGGCACTAACTGAGTAGAGGGAGGATTTGGGGAGGAATGTTTCTGACATTATCAGCAAGTTGAAGATTTTGTTTGAAGAATACGAGAGTTCTTTGAACGAATTTGGACTTCCTGAGTTCTTGGAATGGATCGATGCTGAATTCAAAGCACTCCCTGAGGTTATCTCTGGTGCTAACGATTTCGCAGCGGCCTTTTCTGTAGAGAGAATCTTGAAGCTTCTTCATGACTTTGACAGCGCAGATCTTGCGAAGTTTCGTGAGAAACTTCCACAATTTCCCGATGCCATGAGCTCCTCAAGACTCTGTCCCAATGAAGATGTTGAAGATATCAGGTCTAAATTCGCGAGAGAATTCTGGCTCGCTAGCGGGAAGGAAGCTGTTAAGAACATTGCCCGGGCTAAACTTGCTCAGGTTGGTTTTCTTAGAAATTCTTGTAATTTCTGCGAGTTCGCTAAATTTTTCCTGTTTTTCTTATATTTCTTTCTTTGCTTCCCTTAATTGATTGAGGAAGAGAAGCAAGGAAGGGGCACTGTGTGTTCAGAGTCCTCTTCCGAAGATAACGAAAACGAAGAATCATCAGACTCAGGCGAGGAAGACTCTGGCGATAGCAGTGATGACGGCTGTGATGATGGTCATACCTCCGAACATGAGGAAGATTCCCCGAAGATTGACATCACGGGCTAAACTTTGATGAACATTTGCTTTTCGTGGTCCTTGTTTATATTTGTAACTTTGTTAAGATGTAACATTTTGCCTGAACAAATTGTCTTGTAACTTTAACCTGCGCAGGTACTGCAAGTTGGGTCTGCGCAGGATGTGATGCCACTACGAATTCATTGTGTAAATGTATTTGTTAGTGGCGAAGCTTGGCGTTTTTTCAAGGAAGCTCATCCAGAGCAAGACTTCTCGAATTTCTGGCTTGAAGCTTCACTCAAATTTTTGATCGGCTGCTTTGATCTTTCTTCTTTTTTCCTTCTTCATAAAGACGAGAACCCGACTACTGCAAGTTCGGGCCCTTCGCAAATCCCGAAGACGGATCCCCTTAGCCCCATTACCAGTGGGCTCGATTTCGCCTACGCGAGCGATATTGTAGAAGATAGTAGCCGCGAACCAGGGCACATCGTTGAACTTTCGTTCTAGGAATTGTATTTCTCAATGTAATTGTAACAAAACTATGTCGAAATTTTTATGCAATTAAGGCAATAAGGGCGTTTTGTTTGGAAAAACCTTCACCCTCCCCCACCATGCCATTTTGCATGAAAATTTTGAGGCAAGTTAAAGAAACTTTACTGTTCTTCGGTCATCATGATTATATAAACTTTTGAGAAATTTTCGTGAGTTTTGAAATTACAAATACTAAGATGCAAGTCGACAAATTTTTTTTGCGAATTTTGTGGACTTGACCTGCTTGGTATAATTGCCTCGGTTGATACTACAACCCTCAGTTGCTTCAACCACGATCTTCTATGAACCTTCACATGAGCCCCTTGCCCTTTTTACGAAATATATTCGCCATAGAAAGTTTTCATGAACCTGTATCAAGGAATTTTTAAACAATCGACACATATACTCGATTGGCTGCAATCGCCATCCATTATCATGATTTTAACTTAGGCTACAACTCATTGTTGTCTCAAGCCTTTTTGGTGGGAATCCCATTGACGGTGTGATTTAGGCCACAACTTGTTGTTGTCTCCAGCCTTTCTGTGGGAATCCCTTTGACGATGGGATTTAGGCCACAACTTGTTGTCTCAGGCCTTTCGGTGGGAATTTCTTTGACGATGGGATTTAGGCTTTCACATAGCCTTTTTCACAAACTCTTCCTCCTTTCACAATAGAATTATATCTATCAGGAACCTTTCAATTTTATTTCTTTTTAGTGGAATCTCGGCTATCACAAAGCCCCTTTTCACGAATTTTTATTTCACAATGGAATCTCAGCTATCACAAAGTCCTTTCACACAAACTCTTTTTCGGGATGGAATTCTGGCTATCAAGGAGCCTTTCACACGAACTTTTCTTTTTCACGATGGAATTCTAGGTATGAGGGAGCCTTTCACACGAACTTTTCTTTTTCACGATGGAACTCTGGCTGTCTAGGAGCCTTTCGCACGATCTTTTCTTTTCACGATGGAACTCTGGCTATCAAGGAGCCTTTCACACGAACTTTTCTTTTTTACGATGGAATTCTGGCTATCAGGGAGCCTTTCACACGAACTTTTCTTTTTCACGATGGAACTCTAGCTATCAAGGAGCCTTTCACACGAACTTTTCTTTTTCACGATGGAATTCAAAAAATGCGCGATTTGGGGGGAGACTCTTTTCATACATATATCACAAAGAGTATTTACATAGGATCCTCCACGTTAAAAACCTTGCCTCTTGATTTAGAGCCCCCTTTGCAAGGAAAAGAGTACGGTCCTCCTTATTGTATTGCTGCTACGAAAAAGAAAGCTAATGTTTTCCATGAAATCACTTATAGACACGTGATTCAGCTTTTTTGATTTCCTAAAATGTAAAATTGCGAAAAAAGGAAAAGTACTCTAAATTAGATCTAGCTACTTCTGAACTTTTAAGGGTAGTACCTTTTCAGGCTATCGGCATTCCACGAATATGGCAACTCTTCACCAGTCTGCTCTAGCAAACGAAAAGCCCCTGGCATGTTTGTTTCTTTTGCTATTAATGACCCTTCCCAAGATTCATGTAGTTTTCCTGGTTTCTCCTAGTTCTTCTTTCTTTTCAACACCAGATCGCCAGTTTTGATGTCCTTGCGAACCACATTCTTGTCTCTTCATGCTTTGGTCTCTTTTTGGTACTTCTCAATGTTCTAAGCGGCTTCGAGGATTGTCAACTCAATCATATATTTTTCCACTTTCTGATCAATTTCTTCAATTTCTTTTGCTTTCAACACTCTCATGCTCTGATTCTTGATTTCCTCAGGTGTCATTGCCTCAGTGCCGAAGAGTAGGTGAAAGGGCGTGAAACCTGTCGCTCTTGAAACAGTAGTGTTATGGGACCAAATCACTTTTGGCAATTCATCTACCCATTTACCCTTCTTCTGATCAAATATGCACTTCTTGATTCCCGAAAATATCAGGCCATTTGCCCTTTGAACTGTTCTGTTGGACTGCAGATGATATACTGATGAAAATTTCGAATGAGTACCTAGTGTCTTGCATTACTCTTTGAAAGTGTAACAGTCGAATTGTTTCCCATTATCGACAGTCAGTTCTCTAGGAAATCTTGATGAGTCTGGCCTAGGTGGGATTGGATTTATGGTAAGCCCGATGCACCGATTACGCAGTTTGGCCTCGGCGCCCGAATTTCGATGCAAACTTAACACCGTCCTTCGACCCACCCCTCAGGGAAAGGCCCAATCGCCCCAAAAGACTAGTCCATTAGGGGAACGGTGGCTCTCCCCTTTAAGGTGGCTTCCTCCTCCCAAGCTAAGAAAGGTGGGATAATGAGCCTCGCACGGTCGCCGCCCGACTACAACTGGGCCACATGGCCCATTTATGTTGCGTCTTTGCCAACGGTAATAGTGGAGGAAGATGTCCTCATCATTCTTCCCTTCTTAAGATGGGCCCAGCTCTGATACCAAATGATGAGTCCGGCCCAGGTGGGATTGGATTTATGGTAAGCCCGTGCACCCATTACGCAGTTTGGCCTCGGCGCCCGAATTTCGATGCAAACTTAGCACCGTCCTTCGACGCACCCCTCAAGGAAAGGCCCAATCGCCCCAAAAGACTAGTCCATTAAGGGAAGGGTGGCTCTTCCCTTTAAGGTGGCTTCCTCCTCCCAAGCTAAGCAAAGTGGAATAATGAGGCTCACACGGTCGCCGCCCGACTACAACTGGGCCACATGACCCATTTATGTTGCGTCTTTGCCAACGGGTAATAGTGGAGGGTGTATGGTTTCAACTCCCGTGCTCCTATTGATATTTTACCTTTGCCTACTAGTGAACGGGTTCATACTGATGCTAAAGAGTGTGCTGATTTTATTTTGCAACTTCATGAAACAACTAAGACCAACATTGAAAAAATGAATGAATTGTATAGAATTGCTGGTAGCAAAGGTAGAAAGGAAGTTAAGCTTGAACCAGGTGATTTGGTGTGGTTGCACTTAAGAAAGGATAGATTTCCAGATTTGCGAAAGCTAAGTTGATGCCTAGAGCTGATGGTCCATTCAAAATACTTGCAAAGATTAATGATAATGCCTACAAACTAGAATTGCCTCCCGAGTTTGGCGTCAGTCCCACCTTTAACATTTCAGATTTGAGACCTTACTTGGGGGAAGATGATGAGCTTGAGTCGAGGAAGACTCCGATTCAAGAGGGGGAGGATGATGAGAACATCACTCCGTTGGATGCGAACAACATTCTTGGTCCAATCACTAGGGCCCGTGCACGTCAATTGAATTTAGAGGTGAGCTCGTTCCTAAAACCTTCCTTTTATACTTTTGAGAATAGATTGCTACCTAATGATTATATTGTGATTAGGAACAAAGGAGAGGACCAGAATATGCATGGGAAGGGGCTTGGAGGCGTGGAGGTCCAGCAAGAGGGTGCAAGGCATGGTGGAGACCCAAATCAAGTCGACTTCGAGTCCGTCTCGGAGTCCAGGAACAGCCTGTCATAAATCGGACGCACAGGCCACATACGAAGTCGGATTTGGACGTTCTATATATGGATGGAAAGATAATTTCATAAAGCTTCCAATGGCAGTGGTCTCACCTTAAAATACGTGCGGAGTCCACGGGAATCATCGAATCATGATGTCATCCAGAATCTGTCTTGGTGCTGCGTCACCGTATTTTGGCCTTTGGGCCATGTATCGCGTGTGAGCCCATTAGGGGCACGTCCAGGGGGTCTTGCACGACCCTAGGGTCTTCTTAAACAGCAGCCACCCAACCATTAGGGTTTGGGTTTTGCTTTAGATCAATCTGTCTTTGAACACTCGCCGTCATTCGATTTGTGAAACCCCAACTCGAGTGCTTAATCTTTCATCTGCAGATTGTCACCATCTTTGAGAGCTGCATTCTTTCGAGTTCTTGCTTGTGTTCTTTGTTTCACAGGCAGGAATTAGCCTTCTCGGCGAGGTCAACCGGGTCCTGAAACGGTTGATAACCAGAGGAGTTGTGGTTTTAAGATTGCAGGGATTCGGGTCTTTTGATCTGAAGCCGGATCAGTGTTTCACGCTCCGCCCAAGACGAAGTTATCATCTTCTGACGGAAGATCGGGTCACCTAGTTCCCATCAACTCTGAATCTGTAGATTATGTTCTGCCAGAAGAACTTCTGAATTGTTGGTGCTCTGATGTTCGCGAGTGGTTTTGCTTCTACTCACTTCGTGAAATAGTCGACAGCAATAGCAGCGAATCGGTAGTCTCCTTGAGCCGTTGGCAATGGTCCGACTAGATCCATCCCCCACCTTTGCAGTTGCCATGATGGTGGGATCAAGTGCACTGGCATTGAAGGTAAATTTTGTTGATTCGCCGTTTTCTGGCATGCTTCACATTGCCGAACTAGCACCTTCGCATCTATGTTTATGGTAGGCCAATAGAATCCTTGCTTTATTGCTTTTCCTGCTAGAACCTTGGTGCCTATGTGTGCACCGCAGAATCCACTGTGAATTTCTTTGAGAAGTTCAAGGTCTTTTTCGGAGGTGATGCACCTTAGCTAAGGCTCAGTGACTCCCGATTTGTACAGTTCTCCGTTTACCACTGCGTAGCCCCTTGCCCTTTGTTTTATCCTTTTTTCTTCCAACTCATCTTGTGGTTCATAATAGCCTCTCAGATAAGCCATGATTTCTGCTCTCCAGTCGGGAGTTTCTACAACATTCACGGTTTTCGACCTTGGTTCGTTGATGGATGGTTCTCTGATGATTTCGAAGAACACATCCGGAGGCAATTCTTGATTTCTGGCTGCTGCTTTCGCCAGTTTGTCTGCTTCGTTGTTGTCATCTCTTGGAATATGTTGCAATGAATAACCTTTGAAATGCCTTTCCATTTCTCTGACCTTTTCAAGGTATTTCATCAGGATAGGATTCCTTGCTTCACTTTCTCTCTCGATATGTTCTTGAATAACTTTTGAATCTGTTCTGATGATGAAGGTTTGCTGACCCAAGGCTTTCATCTTTCTTAGTGCCAAGAGTAAGGCTTCATATTCTGTTGTGTTGTTCGTGGAATGCTCATTGTTCGCGAATATGTGTCGTGCTGCGTATCTTATCACGACTCCCGCCGGAGATGTTACCACCGCTGAAATTCCAACTCCCTTGTAGCACCAAGCTCCATCACACTGCACTATCCAAGGCGTAGGTATTTCTTCATCAAGATTTTGAGTTGGTGAAGTCCAATCCACGACAAAGTATGCCAATACTTGCGATTTTATCGCGCTTCTTCTCTCGAAATCGACGATGTATTCTGAGAGTTCAGCACCCCACTTGATTATTCGGGTAGACGCCTCTCTATTTGCGAACAAGTCACTCAGTGGTTGATTGGTGATGACCCTTATCTTGTCACTCACTACCAAATTTGATGCAGACACATATAGGAGAAGTGGCGATCTTGGTTCGGGAGGGCACAACTTGGTCATATTGGACAAGTAGTCTTTCAGTTCCTGGAAAACTTGCTTCTGAGTTTCGGACCACTGAAAGTTCTTAGCACTTCTGAGAACTTCAAAGAACGACAAGCTTCTTTCTGCAGCCATAGGAATGAATCTGTTAAGCGCGTCCACTCTTCCTGTCAATTTTTGGACATCCTTCACGGAAACTAGATCTTGCATTTCTACTAGTGCCTTGATTTTGTCAAGATTTGCCTCTATGCCCTTTGTTGAGACTAGGCATCCGAGGACTTTCCCTTTGTGAATGCCGAAAACACACTTCTCAAGATTTAGCTTCAGACTCGCTACTCTCAAGTTCGCAAATGTTTCCGCCAGATCATTGATATGATCTCTTCTTTGAACACTTTTGACGACTATGTCGTCCACGTATGCCAAGATGTTTCTCCGGATCTGAGGATGTAGGACTATTGCCATCATTCTCAAAAATGTGCATCCTGCGTTTTTCAGCCCCTCTGGCATTCTCACGAAACAAAATGTTCCGAAGGGAGTGATGAAGCTTGTTTTTTCTTCGTCTTCTTTGCCAACTCTGATTTGATGATATCCTGAGAACATATCCAGGAGTGAGAGCATCTCACTGTTGGTTGCATCATCTACGATTTTGTCTACCCTCTCCAAGGGAAAATCGACTTTCTTGCAAGCCTTGTTTAAATTCGTGAAGTCTACACACATTCTCCACTTTCCGTTCTTCTTCTTTACAGGTACAGTGTTGGCTAACCGGACTGGGTACTTGACCTCTCTGATCACTTTGGCATCCTGTAGCCTTTGGACTTCAGCTTCAACTGCTTTCACTTTTTCTTCGGACATCTTTCGTAGTTTCTGTTTCTTGGGAGATATTCTTTCGTCTGTTTCCAGGGCATGTTCAATGATGTCCCTGTCAACACCTTGCAGGTCTTTAGCTGACCATGCGAAAACATCCTTGATTTTGTTCAGGAATTTTATGAGCTCTTTCTCTTCTTCGGGATTGAGGTGAGCCCTAATTGTGACTGCTCTGTCGGGCATGCCATCTAGGTACACTTTCTTGGTTTCACCATCAGCTGCTATCTCAAGTTTTTCTTTGTCCCGCTTGGCCTCTTCATAAGGTTCCTTCTTTTCTTCAGCTGTTTTCAGCTGGTACACATTTTCCTGTCCTGGGGTATGGCCCTTTTCTATGTTTCTGGCCTCTTATTGATCGCCAAATATTGTGATGACCCCCTTGGGTGCGGGTATCTTCATGCACAAGAACTGCTGCCTTATGACTGCATCGAATTTGTTCACGAAACCTCTGCCGAAAATTGCAAGGTATGGGTGATAAATGTCGACGACATCAAAGGTGAGAGTGTCTGTTCTGGCGTTATCGAGATCTCCGAAGGATACAGGAAGCGATATTTTTCCCACTGGCTTGATTGGTTTTCCTCCGAAACCTTGCAATGGGTATTCCGGCGAGTGCAACATGTGCTAGCTCTGGTTCATCTTCTCGAAAGTTTTCAAGAACAAAATGTCTGCCGAACTTCCATTGTCTACTAGGACTTTTCCCATGATCCATCCAGTTATGTTTACCTCGATGACCCATACCTTGTGCTGGCATCATTGTGAATCGCGGATTTCAGTTTGAAATCCTGTTCAGTGAAAGTGATTGGCACCTTGGCCCATTCTGGTCGGGCAGCTGGACTGTCATTAATGATGGTGTGCACAGACCTGAAATATTTGTTTCTTTGCTTCTTGGTTTCGAACTCCATGGCAGATCCTCCTGAAATTGGCATAATGGTCCCGAAAGACGGCAAGGCTTTCAAGTTTTGGGTCTTGAACTTGATTCTGGTCTTGACGAACTTTCGGGTGGTGGTGGTAAGATTTCCCGAATTGGCTGTGGTTGTTGAATCGATTGGATTGCCTGCGACTGAGGGAAAAATTGCTGAGATGGTTGCCATGATGATTGTGGTTGTTGAAACTGCTGCATTGTGACTGGACTTGGTTGAGAGTTCATGAATTGTGGCTGCCAGAAGTTCGGGCGAAACTGATTTGGCATTGAGGACGCGATGCTCATCAACGCTTTCTCTTGCTGGATTCTTGCCATGTTCTTCTTGGTTTCTGAGCATCCTTCAGTGCTGTGTCCTCTCTAATTATACTGACAATATAAGTACATGTCTTTTGGGTTGTGATTTGTGAGTCTCGGGGGTCCTCTTCCTCTTCCCCTTCCCCTGGGTGCGAACCCTCCTCTTGTACTAGGCCAACTGTTTTGGTCAGGCGGAGGATTTTCCACATTGTTGATGTTTTGTGGGTTTTGGGATTATGCTCTCCAAGTCATTTCTCTGTTGCCTTGCCGTGCTTCATTTCGTTCGGCCACTCTTCTCCGATGATCATCATCAGACAAGATAAACTCTTCCAGTTCATGAAAAAGTTCTTCAACTGTCTTAGGTTTCTTTCACGTAAGATGCGAAGCTGTTGGTCCTAGAGTCAAACCTTTGATCAGTGCCTTGATTGTTGTTTTGTCATCGGCTTCTGGAATTTGGGATCTCTGCTGCATGAATCTTCTCACGAAGTTCCACAATGGCTCTCTGTCTTTCTGCTTGCATGAATTTTGTCTTGAGGTCTACCCAGCCACAGACTGAATGCGGCGGTAGCAAAGAATACCAATTCAATACTGGTCCTTCACAAGTAATGATGAAGGATTTGGCCAGTGCAACATCGTCTCCTCCTGCTGAATTCACAGCTGATTCGTACCTCATAAGGAATCGCCTGGAGTTTCCGAAACTGTTATATTTCGGGAGAGAGATCGGCTTGAATTTCGGTGGCGATCGTGAAGTTTGCAGCCCTATGGATGAGGACCAGGAGCGTCCCGGTGGTCGATGGATGACCGCTCCTCAGTGATGAGTGATTGACAACGGGTGTTGGACTGACTCTTGGCTCAGTGCGCAGGTGTAGGCTGCGGCCTAGTTCGTGTTGTTGCAGGTGAAGAACGGGCGCGAAAGGTCTTTAGCCTTGAGGGGCCTCCGGGAGATGGAGAGAGAAGTAGGCTCGGTTTGAGGGACCCGGTGGACGGAGGGACTAGGTGCGGGCTACATGGTGGCGAGACGAGCAAGAGGAAGTCATGGACGATCGAGCCGGTGCACGGTGGCGGTCGAGTCAAGAGGCTTGGCGGGAGGCCGGGCCGAGCACGCGGGGTTTGGTGGTTTGCCCACAAAACCATCGGAGGACGGTTTCTTGGTTTGGGCCTCAAAACCAAGTCCGAAGACCCAACACGACGGAGACGGGATCCGGGCGTGTCGGGAAGCTTCGAAGCGGAGGACACGCGGCGGGATCGCATGGCTTGCGTCGGGAGGACGCGGGGTGCGGCGAAGGCGTGGACGTCCGATGGCAAGACCCACAAACATTACATAAATGCCCCTGCGTGGGTTGTATCGCCAGTAGTTGAGTTAGGGGTAGTCGAGTCATTTCCCACACCGGCGGGACCCGATATATAAGCCATGAGTGTGTGTGGATGGCTCTCTCTCCGCGACTTAGGGTTTCATTTCCCCCCTCTTCTTTCTCTTTTTCCTGGACTATTTTGTTCTCCATTTTTTCTAGGCTAGCATGAGAGCTTCATGAGAGATTTGTTGAGCGGGATGGATGCTAGGGCGACATGCTAGACCTTGTGAATCTTTCCTGTTTGTATAGAAGATTCGGCGTTGTGTTTTTCGTGGTCTCTTTCGTGCTTGTTTTTGGTGCCTTTGTTCTCGGTGTAATTCCGTGGATTTGAGTGGGTTTCTCCCCGGATTTCTTTGAGGGAAACATGGATGGATGACTTGTGCATCTTTGGGATTGATCTTGTCCCCTCAAACGCCGGGAAACCACTTCGATTCAAGGATTTTTGGTCGGAGCTCTAGCTTTTGGTGGTGTTCAAAGGATCCGCGATTCCCGATGATTTAGGAAGTTAGGAAGCGAAATTTTTGGGGTATAGCATCCTTGGTTGACACTTTTCACGTCCCCAAACTCTTGTCTCAACAGCTTCTACCGTTTGGGAGATCCGGTGATGGATTGGGAGTGTTGACTTTCGGGGTTGAGCAGTTTTCAGTTCTGTTCGTGCGTGGCGGACGGTCCGCGAGGGCCTGGCGGACGGTCTGCGAGCACAGTGTTCTTCACGCGTTCTTCGTGTTCTTGCTCGGCTTTGCTTTCGATCCGTTTTGGTTTGGAGCTTTGGTCGGAAGTGGTTTCGGACAGTTCGCAGCAGTGGGCAGACGGTTCGCGGGTGCCTGGCGGACAGTCCGCGTGCTCCCCGCGGACGGTCCGTTATTCGGGGTCATCTCTGGAGGTTCTGGTTGCTTTTTCGGACGGTCCGCGGCGCAGGACCGGACAGTCCGCGGTGTGGGTCCGGACGGTCCGCGGCGGCGGCGGCGGACGGTCGCGTGGCTCGGCGGACAGTCCGCCCCTCCTGGCCGGACTGTCCGCCAGAGCCTGAGTGCTTTGTTCCTTGTTTCGATTCCTCCCTTCCTTCTTTCGTGCTTCCGCGTGTGCTTCAGGGAATCGTTCCTAAGACTTGAGGTTGATCCATAACCTTGTTGTCATGGCGGTTGGTGTGTGCTTCGATCCATCGCTCGTGTGTGACCGGGATTTGTCTTGGGTATAGGCCGGGTTCTTTGAGAAGAATTTTTACCGGCTCCTATTCACTCCCCCCTCTCTAGTCGCCATTGGATCCTTCAATTGGTATCAGAGCTTGGTGTCGGATTCTTTGTGACTTTGACAGGTCTTGAATCCTAAGATGGCGTACGTTGAGCGGGGTGGTCCGCCGCACTTCGATGGGAAGGGTTACCACAAGTGGGCGGCTCGTATGATGATCTTTCTTCGTGCCAAGTTGTTAGATTTCATTGTGCTTGACAAAACCTATGCTATTCCGGCCAACATCCATACTCTTATGGTGACCGATGCTGGTGCTAAGGCCAAGTATGAGGCAAATGCAAAAGTCGTTGATCACTTGGTCAGGAGCTTGTGTGATCCTGAGTTTGAGCGTGTTCACCATTTGAATCTTGCTTGGCAAATTTGGGAGAAGTTGTTGGTTGCTCACGGTGGTGATAACCATGTGAAGGCTCGCCTCTTTGTTTCTTACCGGATGCAATATGAGAACTTTAATCAACTTCCTAGTGAGGACATTGATGCGATGTTTCAGAGGTTCACCGCCATCGTGAACAACATGAATGCCAATGTTGAGGATTTTCCTTACACCAAGCATGATCAAGCTTTGAAGCCCTTGCATATCTTGGACCCAAATGTTTGGGGTGCTAAGGGTGAGGCCATCAAGGAGTCCGGGCAATATTTGACCATTGAGTTGGATGACCTCTTTTCTTAGCTCAAGTCGGCTGAGGTTGACAGGAAGTTGCAATCCAAGCATGAGGGCTCGACTGACCATAGTCTTGCTCTTGTGGGCGGATCAAAGGGCAAAGCTAACCCTTCCTGTCGACTGTTTTCCTTGTCCTCTCTTATGTTTATTCCAGATGAGGAGTTTGATGTGCTGGGCGAGGAGGAGCTAGCCTTGCTCTCAAGGAGGTTTGATCGACTACATGAGAGCCGGAGGAATGCAAGGCGGAGCTCGGGGACATGCTGCAAGTGTGGCAAGCGTGGATACTTCATCGCCGAGTGCCCGGAAGCGGAGGAGAACAAGTACAAGATGAGCGAGTACAAGGCGCACCCGAGGGCAAATACTCCTCCAAGGGCAAATACTCCTCCAAGGGCAAGCACTTCAGCAAGTCTAAGAGCAAGGACAAGGACAAGCGGCGACCGAGCAAGGGCGGCTACAAGAAGGACAAGGAAAGAGCCATGGTGGCCGGTACAAGCGACGTTGACTCAAGCTCAAGCGATGCGCAGTCAAGCTCAAACAGTGAAGATGAAGACGTCGGGAGGCGCAAGGGCAAGAAGAGTGCAAGCCGGAACCTCAGTGGTTTGAGTTGTGTGGCGCTTGAAGGCTTTTGTGGGATGACCCATAGCTCGAGCAGCAAGAAGAGTGAGAAGGAAGACAACGACTCCGACTCAGAGGATGAGGTAAATCGTGACCCCGACTCTTTGCTTGCTGAGATCACTATGTTGAATGGCTTGATTGACAACTGCGATAGTGTGTTGAGAGATGCTAAGAAGATGAGAAAAGATCTTAGGGCTCAACTTGAGAATGCTAGTGAGAAAGTAGGAGAGTTAGAGTCTAAGTTGCTTGAATTGAAACTTGAGAATGACTCTTTGAAACTTGCTCCTAATATTTCTGATGATGTTGAATGCACTGAGTGTGATGCATGGTTCAATGAGATCAAGTTGCTTAATGAGAAGAATGCTTCTACTTTGGCTAAACTAGATGCTCTTAGGACTGAGTATGTTGAGCTTAAGGCTAGACCCACTTTGCTTGGAGCTTGTAAATCATGTCCTACCATGCATGCTAAGCTTGTTGATGCTCGTTCTACCATTAGTACTTTGGAAGCATCTTTGAAATCTCCTGTCGTCAATGCATGCACTAGCTGTGATGAAGTTACTTTGCGCAATCTTGAACTTACTTCCCATTTGGATGTCATCTATGTGGAGAACGACTATTTGAGGAAGGTGTTGGGTTGGTTGTCTGGGCAGGAACCTCAATTGAAAATCATGATTGAGGAGTTCAAGATAGCGGATGGTCTTGGTTTGGGTTTTGAGAAGTTGGGTGAGAAAGTGGGAGAAAACAGTGGGGAGAGTGTGTGTGAGAAGTGTGTTGAGTCAAATCCCGAGTTTGAGGTGATCGGAGACATCCAAGTCCCACTTCCAAAAGCACCCAAGAACTCTTTCACACCAAATCCCAACCACCTTTGCAACAAGCTTGACACAACCCAAGATCCACCCAAATTCCCACCTAAGACAAATGACTTCCAGAAACCAGTGAAGTTTGTGAGTGAGAAGGGTGAGAAGCCTAGAGAGAAGCCAGAGCCAAAACCAAAAACCATCCCCTTCGGGTGTGAGTATTGTGGCAAGGAGAGGCATCTAGCAAAGTTTTGCTACAAGAGGAAGAGGGATGAGAGGCTTGCTAGGGAGCAAGCAAACCAGGACAGGTATCCCCAGTCTCATGGTATTCCTGAGCCTAGACTGCAACTTCCACGGGGTGGTGGAAGTGTGAGGAGTGTTGGTAGAGTTGGAGCTCAGGGTGGTAGGTTCCCACAGAGAGGTGCTGGTGAGAGGTTTGGTCGGGCTCGTAGTGGTTTTGCTGGACGTCCCCCTACTCGTCCTCAATACGGGTTTAGGTGAGATGATCGCAGCTTTGGGTTCCAGAGGACCTATGGACCACGTGTTCCCCCTCGTGGTGCTCGTACTCCTTCCATGGGACATGGGAAGTTTGGTGGCAAGGGAATGATGTTTGCTAACCCCTCTTTTGAGCAGATGGCTCGACACTGGTTCAACTTTCTGTGTGCTAACCCCAGTGTCGAGTCGTTAGCTCATTCTCGTTCTTGTTTCTGACTACATGCAGGAGGCTTGGAGAACATTTGGTTGATCGACTCCGGATGTTCCCGACACATGACCGGAGATAAGAAGTGGTTCTCCAGCCTCACCCCAGTGAAGGAAAAGATGTACATCACATTTGGGGACATTGGACGAGGAAGGGTGATTTCTGAGGGTGTGGTGCATGTGAGTGACAAGGTAACATTGAAGAGGGTTGCTCTTGTGAAGTCTTTGGGTTTCAATTTGCTTTCAGTTTCTCAGTTGCTTGATGAGGGCTTTGAGGTGCCTTTCAAGTCTGGTGAGTCTCGTTTGCTGGATTCTCGAGGTGATCTTGTTTGTATGATCATCCCCGAGGGTCAGATTTTTAGGGCTGATTTCTCTCGTTCTTTGGGTCCTGCTCGCTGTTTGATGGCCGGTCCTTCTTCTGATTTGTGGAAATGGCATAGGCGGTTGGAACACTTGAGCTTTGATTTGGTTTCCCGCTTGAGTGGTCTTGACCTTGTCCGAGGATTGCCGAGGTTGAAGCTTGAAAAGGATTTGGTTTGTGCTCCATGTAGGCATGGCAAAATGGTAGCCACTCCCCATCCACCCCTGACCGATGTCATGACCGAGCGTCCGACAGAGCTGTTGCATATGGACCTTGTTGGGCCAGCTCGAGTTCGCTCGGTGGGTGGGAAGTTGTATGTCCTTGTTGTGATGGACGATTACTCTCGCTACGCCTGGGTGTTTTTCTTGGAAGACAAGAGTGAGACATTTAGTTTTGTTCAAGATCTGATCGTGAGGTTGAAAAACGAGAGGCATGGAAATGCTATTCGAGCCATCTGCAGTGATAATGGCTCAGAGTTCAAGAACTCTTGTTTTGATGCCATTTGTCGTGATCTTGGTCTTGAACATTAGTATTCGACCCCTTATGTGCCCCCTCAAAATGGAGTTGTGGAAAGGAAAAATCAGACTCTTTGTGAGATGGCTAGGACGATGCTCGATGAGCACAGGACTCCTAGGAGGTATTGGGCTGAGGCGGTCAATACGGCTTGTCTTGTCTCCAACATGATTTTATTGCGAGCTTTCAAGAAGAAGACCTGTTATGAGCTGATGCATGGTCGGGCACTCAAGGTGAGTCATTTCCGAGTTTTTGGTTGCAAATGCTTTATTCTTAAGAAGGGAAAACTTGACAAGTTTGAGGCTAGGTCTAGTGATGGGATTCTCTTTGGATATGCTAATCATTCTAGAGCCTATAGGGTGCTTAACCTTGAGACTAACAAAATCATGGAGACTTGCGAGGTAACCTTCGACGAGACAATGCCATGTACCTCTCTTGGCTTTGAGTGTGCAGGTGATGAAGAGATGGCCGAGGACCTCTTTGAAGAGGAGAAGGATGAAACTAGAGATGATGATGGAGAGAACCATGCGCCTGAAGCTGAGTGTGTACCCACTACTTCCCCTACGACCACTATGGAGGGTGGACCATCTACTTCATGGACAACGACGGTGCGACAAGAGGACCGGGCGAGTGAAGCTGTAGTTGAGGGGGAGGTGGTCTCGAGGCATGAGGCTCCCCGGCGGATTCAAGAAGTGCATCCCCTATCGAGGATCATTGGGGACATCGACGAACGTACCACGCGGTCAAGGTCTATAAATTCCTCTCATTTCGCTCATGTTGCATTTGTTGCCACCTTTGAGCCCAAGGACATTGGACATGCTTTATCTGATGCAAACTGGGTCAATTCTATGCATGAGGAGTTGGAAAACTTTGAGAGGAACCAGGTGTGGGAGTTAGTTGAACCACCTCCATATTGCCATCCTATAGGAACCAAATGGGTTTGGAAGAACAAAGAGGGAGAGAATGGGATGATTGTGAGGAACAAGTCCAGACTTGTTGCTCAGGGATATAGTAAGAAGGAGGGGATCGACTATGAGGAGACCTTTGCTCCTGTGTCCCGTCTTGAGGCAATTCGAATCCTTCTAGCCTTTGTCGTGGCTAAAGGGTTCAAGTTGTTTCAACTGGATGTGAAAAGTGCTTTTCTGAATGGGGTCATAGAGGAGGAGTTGTATGTGAAGTAGCCACCGGGGTTTGAGAGTGAGAAGTATCCACACAGGGTGTACAGGTTGAAAAGGGCTCTGTATGGGTTGAAACAGGCGCCCCGGGCTTGGTATGGGAGATTGAGAGGTTTTCTGGTGAGCAGAGGGTTTGTGATGGGTACCGTGGATAGGACCTTCAGGTTCCCAAGTTTGCAGATGAGATGAGGAGGGAATTCGAGATGAGCATGATGGGCGAGTTGCAGTACTTTCTTGGGTTGCAGATCAAGCAAGTGAAGGACAGAACATTTGTACATCAGACCAAGTACACGAAAAGACATGCTGAGGAAGTTCCAGATGCAAGATGTGAAGCATATGTCGACACCCATGGGGAGTACGGCTACTTTGGATGCGGACGAGGACGGAGAACCAGTGGACCAGCAGGAGTACAGGAGCATGATCGGCTCCCTTCTCTACTTGACGGCGACGAGGCCAGACATACAGTTCAGTGTGTGTTTGTGCGCTCGTTTACAGGCTTTGCCGAGGACATCACATCGACAGGCCGTCAAGAGGATTTTCAGGTACCTACAGTCTGCCCCTGGTCTTGGCCTTTGGTATTCTTCCTCCTCGACTCTTTCACTTCATGGTTTTTCTGATGCGGATTTTGCTGGTTGTCGAGCCGAGAGGAAGTCTACTTATAGTTCTTGTCAGTTTCTTGGGTCTTCGTTGGTTTCGTGGTCTTCCCGCAAGCAGTCTAGTGTAGCTCAGTCTACCACCGAGGCAGAGTATGTTGCAGCCGCGAGTTGTTGTTCCCAGCTGTTGTGGATCTCATACACTTTGAGAGACTTTGGTGAGGAGTGCACCCAGATCCCACTTCTTTGTGATAGCACCAGTGCCATAAGCGTAGCGAAAAACCCAGTGCTTCATTCCAGAACTAAACACATAGAAGTGAGGTACCATTTCTTGAGAGACAATGTGGAAAAAGGGACCATTGTGTTGAGCCATGTTCCTACCCAAGATCAGCTTGCAGACATTTTCACAAAGACTCTCGACCAAGCTACATTTGTGCGCTTGGGGGGGGGGGGGGGAACTTGGGGTTTGTTGCCCTTTCTAGTTGATTCTTGGGGGATTTCCTTTTGTACCATATGTATCATATCATGTTTACTTTGATGTTGTCGTATGGACCTCCCTAGGCCCACTACCTCAGTGGGTACCAGGACCGACTACTCGGTGGGCCCCTGGGACTACCCGGTTTGCGCTACACGGCACCTGATGGCGTGGAGCACAAGGACTATGGAGAAGAAGTACTCGGTTAGGAAGCTGTACATGTCCTGCACTGTATGGAAGACTCCTAGACGTACTCGACTAGTACTCTCTCCCTACTCCGACTTGTAACCCTGCCTCCCGGACTATACAAGGCGGGGCAGGGACCTTTCTCTAGCACCTCATCCAATCCACGGCGCACTATTACACCATCTTGTAATCGTGCCCAATCAATCCAGAGCTACGCAGCATACAGGACGTAGGGTATTACGCACCTCGCGGCCCGAACCTGTCTAAATTGTGTGCCACGTGTCTTTTTCTTCGAGTTACCGATCTCAGCGAGGCCACATTCATCTACTTCGGGTACTCCCCTTAGTAGGTTGCCGGTTTAAAACACCGACAGCTGGCGCACCAGTAAGGGGTCTCGCCCGAGATCACATGGCGAACTCAACGGCTCCCGTCTACTTCAAGCCAACCGTCGCCTTTAACCGCGGCGACACCTTCGTGTTCGGCGCCTGGTTCTGCACTGCAGACGGCACGGGCTCTTTCCAGCGCCGCCTCACCATGCCGCCCAACCCGAAGACCGGCTTCGTGACGCTTCCTGAAGTTGTCACAGGCGAACTCGCCTGCAAGTTCGTCGAAATTTCGCTCTTCAACCATCACGCTGACTTCGAGCTCGAGTCCGCTTCCAACTCGAACTCGACGTCCCCATGGGCTATCGCATGCGAGCCGGCTGATCAGCCATCGCATACGGTCCCACCACTCCACGAGCGCTCCACACGTGGCCCCCGCATCCTCAGCCGGGCCCGCACGGGGACTCCCTCTTCGCGCCGGGCCGGCAAGGAGCCCGTACCCGAGTACAACTTGGACTCCGACACCGCCCCCGGCCACACTTCGGACTCCATCCCTCTCTCCGAGTTCTACTCGAACCCCGCATACGAGTTCGACTTCGGGTCGGACCCTGAGGATCCCGAGTCCGAGGACAACTCCACTGAGCATCCCTTGCCAGGGCCGGCCTCTGGGATGGTTATAACATCCACACCGGCCGGAAGATTCGTCTACTGGCCAGACCGCAAGCCCACTGACCTGATAAGTGGAGACTCACACTATGTCGCTTACATCGACTCACTACCGTTCCAGGAGGGAACACCACTTGCCCGAGCTGACTCGAACACCCCAACTGAGGTGGCGGTTTCTGAGTCCAGCCTCGGCACCCCTGATCGCCAAGTCTTCATGGCTGCCGGCGACACCCCAGGACCTTCAGGGACGGCCCAAGACAAGTACCTTGAAGACATCTCCTCCAACGAGCTCTCTCGCGATGCTCCCAGCAAACGAGACCCCTGCAGACAGAGACGCTCGACGTGAGCGTAACCGGAAGCGCAGCGAACGTCGCCGACGCCTCCGCGACAACATCCCCGTCCGCAATCTTGTGGAATCTCTCGAGGCGGTCGAGAGCAGAGTACACACTACTCCCGAGCAATGCCTCATGTCGATCACAGCGATCGCATGCCAGGCTCAGGGCATACGCGCTGGAGAGGTCATCGCCAAGCTCGCCGAAGATGCCTACTTCATGCGGGTCGACAACAGAGTCAACCAACCACCTCCCGCCAGGCACCGCGACAACGAAGCCACAAGTCGCAGCACCAACAACGGTCCCAACCGTACTCGAGCTGAGCTCCCAGCTGAGCCGAACCGTCCTCGCTCCAACGCCGGCGGACCTCCACAGCGTGACAACAGCAACTGCGAGGTCGTCCCCCATCGCGCTCCGGCCAGCGGCGACGGCCACGACCCCGACGGCGGTGGCAGTGACGGCGGAAGCTCCAACCATGGAGCCAACAAGAGGGCTGACGGCGGTGGCAGTCGCGGCGGCCGAGGCCACGCGAACATGAGGACCATGTGTGGTTCGAGGACCGGTGGATGGTCGCTTCCTTGTGTGATGAGTGATTGACAACATTGTGTGGACTGATTCTTGGCTAAGTATTGCAGGTGCAGGTTGCGGCTTGACTCGTGTTGGTGCAGGTGAAGAACAAGTGCGAAAGGTCGTCGCCGGTGAGGCCTCCGGGTGTGGAGAAGATAAGTAGGCTTCGTTCGAGGGACCCGGTGGCCAGCGGGGTCAAGTGCGGGCCGCATGGTGGCATGAACAGCAAGATGAAGTCGTGGACGGTTTCTTGGTTGAGCCTCAAAACCAAGGTCGAGCCGGGACTACGTGGGAGCCGAGTCATGAGTGGAGATTGGCGGAGGCTACACCGAGTTCGTGCGGTTTCCGGTGGTTCACCAGAAAACCACTGGGTTCCTTGGTTGATCCACAAAGCCAAGACCGAAGAACCGAAGTCAGAGCTACAACAGCGCCAGACCGGTCTGACCGGTGGGGACCGGTCTGACCGGTGAGGAGCACCGGTCTGACCGGTGTGCGATGACGCAGTCCGGAATCTTTGAAGCGGAGGACACGCGTCGGGATCGCATGGCTTGCGTCGAGGCTACGCAGGGTGCGGTCGCCGGGCATCCGTCCGATGGTGAAGACATCAAGAATTCCAAATCCTCCCTTGAGGGGCTTGTATCCCTAGTTAGTAGAGAAGGGCGTTTTAGACATTCGGTTGCCTCCATATAACCCAAGAGGTGAGAAGATGGCAGCCAACTCTTGGAACCCTAGCTCATTAGTTTTCCTATTTTCCACCTATTTTCCTTATGTTTTCTCTAGGACTAGCAAGAGAGCTTCATGGAGAGATCTTGTTGAGAGGGATGGATGATCGGGTGGCTTGCTAGACCTTGTACGAACCTTTGTCTCTTGTATAGATGATTCGACGTGGTTCCTCGAGGTTTGGATGTGTTTTCCCCGGTTGTTCTTGGTGGTGATTTTCGGAGCCCTCTCTCGGTGATTTCTTTGGGTTGTTTTCGGGACTTTTCTCTTGGGGATTTGATGGGGGAAATTTGTGGGAACCCTTCATGGTTCTTTGGGCTGTGATTCCCCTCCCAACTTCGTGAGTAAAAGTGGGTTTCTTGAGTTCTTGGGTTGGAAGTGCTTTCGGCGGGATTTCTTCGATTCCTCCTTTTTGGACGAGGTTTGGTGGGATTAAACTTGGCTATGGACTCCTCATGAGGTGTTCCTGATATCCCCAAAGTCTTCTTCAAGTCCGTGGAGTAATTCGGAAGATCGAGATTTGGTTTTGGGGGAGTTGACCCGCGGGTGTTGTTCATCCCGAGCTGCCCGGAGCTACACGGGTCGACCGTGCTGCGGGACCGGTCTGACCGGTGCGAGCCCTCGTGGGATTTTGCTCGGGTGAACGTCTTGGTGTGTTCGTTGTTGTCCCGTGTTGCTGCTGTTTCGAGTTTGGGTCTGTTTGGTGGTCGGTTGGCCTGTTTGGTGCCTTGGGGGCTTTCAGGATGCCATCGGTCTGACCGGTGTGTCTCACCGGTCTGACCGGTGTGGAGCCACTTAGTGGAAGTTGCTCAGTTTCACCAGCAGGGACCGGTCTGACCGGTGGTGCTCTTTGGTCTGACCGGTGTGGGTCTGTAGACTCGAGGTTTGGTTTTTCCGCTGGGTTTCTCGGGTCGGAAGGTGGTGTGTTGGTTCCTAGGTCCAGTGGCACTCCAGTGGCTACGTGGGCTTGACCAACCTTGGTAGTGAGTCGGAGACGTGTGTTGGAAGCTGTGTTCATCTTGTTGGAGTTTCCATCTCCTTCGAGAAGAATTTTTATCGGCTCCCATTCACTCCCCCCCCCTCTCTGGTTCGCCGTATCGGTCCTTCAGAACAGCCACGCCTCTGGTGCCTCACAGGGCGGCTACGACGCCCGCCAGAAGATTGAGGAGCTGCGGCGGAAGAAGTTGACCACCGCAGGCGACGGCGATGGCTTCCCCGCCTTCTCACCTCGACTTCGCAACTTGCTCCTCCCCGAGAAGTTCAAGCCTTTGGGGATCACCAAGTACGACGCGAAGCAAGACCCCATCCAGTGGCTCAGGTGCTACGCCCTCTCCATCGAGAACGCTGGCGGCAACAACGACACCAAGTGCCTCTACTTCCCCTTCTGCCTGGACCAAGCTCCACTCACATGGCTCGAGTCGCTGGATAAGCACTCGATCGACAAGTGGGACCAGCTGAAGGAGCAGTTCACCAGCAACTTCGCGGGCGCCATGGGCCGATCGGGTACTCACATGGACCTGGCCATGGTCAAGCAGGAACAAGGCGAGACCCTCCGCAAGTACATGCGCCGCTTCTTCGACAAGCGCGCTACCGTAGTCGACGTCACCGACAAGGAGGTCATCGACCTCTTCCAAGATGGCCTCTACCACCTCCGCACCTTCGAAGACTTCGGTCGTCGCCGCCCCAAGTCCATCAACCACCTCAAGGACATGATCACGTCCTGGGCGGATGAAGAAGACAAGGCCAACGCCAAGTACGACGCCATCCGTGGCAAGACCAAGCAGAACGCGGGCGGCGGCAGCGGCAACAACGCGAACCAAAGCGGTCGCAACAACAACAACAACAACAACTCGGGTCCCAACCGCAAGCGCAAGCCAGACAACACTGTCGCGGCTATCCAGCGCCCTGCGAAGGAGAACTCGAAGAAGAACTCCGGCAGTTTCAAAGACTTGCGGAAGGAGAAGTGCCGAGGCATCCAAACGGCAACCACACCACCGAACAGTGCTACCAACTCAGGCATGCACTCAAGGATACGCCAGAGCCACCGCACCCTCCGACAAAAAGGGCAAGAAGAAGGACGGCGACAACAACGACTTCCAGGAACCCGACAAGACCGTCAACGTCCACTTCGGTGGATTGCCCAGCAGGCGGGAGTAGAAGGCTACCCGTCGAGAAGTTATGAGCATTGAACCAGCGGTCCTGACCCCTCTCAAGTGGTCAGAGGTACCCATCACCTTCTCTCGCGCGGATCAATGGACCAGCTTCTCCGAATCTGGACGCTTCCCCCTCGTCCTGAAGCTAGTGGTCACGGGCTCCAAGCTCAACAAGGTCCTCATCGACGGTGGAAGCGGGCTCAACGTCCTTTTCACCAAGACCTTGAAGAAGATGAAGCTCGACATCACCCACATGCTCACCAAGAGCAACACGCCCTTCTACGGCATCGTTCCCAGCAACGCGGCTATCCCACTTGAAGGATCAGATGGCGACTAGAGAGGGGGGAGTGAATAGGAGCCGGTAAAAATTCTTCCCAAAGAACCCGGCCTATGTCCTACTCAAATCCCGGTCACACACAAGCGATGGATCGAATCACGCACCAATCGCCAAGACCACGAGGTTATGGATAAACCTCTAGCCTTAGGAACGATTCCTCAAAGCACACGCGGAAGCACTAGAATGGGAGGAAGGAATCGAACCAAGAAGCAAAGCACACAGGCTCTGGCGGACCGTCCGCGCAGGAGGGGCGGACCGTCCGCAAGAGCCGCGCGGACCGTCCGGCCGGGTATCGCGGACCGTCCGCACCCGAGCCGCGGACCGTCCGGCCCGAGCCGCGGACCGTCCGTTAAATCACACGGAACGACCCAAAGCCACCCTCGTGCCACGGACCGTCCGCGGGGAGCACGCGGACCGTCCGCCAAGCACCCGCGGACCGTCCGCCCGACACCGCGGACCGTCCAAAACTCCGTCCAACCAAAAACCAAAATCGCGACGGATCGAAACGAAGGACGAGCAAGAACACGAAGAACACAGGACGAACCCTAGCCGCGCGGACCGTCCGCCCGGTCCTCGCGGACCGTCCGCCGTGTGCCGACGGAGCGAGAAAATAGCCCGACCCCGAAAGTCAACTCCCCCAAATCATCATCGGATTTCCCAAACGGTTGAAGCTGTAGAGACAAGGGTTTGGGGACTTGAAAAGCGTCACACAAGGATGCTATAGCCCAAAAATCTTGCCTCCTAACTCTCTAAATCACCGGGAATCGCGAATCCTTTGAGCACCACCAAAAGCTAGAGCACCGAACGAAAAACTCACGAATCGAAGTAGTTTCCCGGCGTTTGAGGGCACAAGATCAAGCACAAAGATGCGCAAGGAACCTATCCATGTTTCCCTCAAAGAAATCCGGTAAGAAACTCACTCAAATCCGCGGAATCACACCGGGAACAAAGGCACGAAAATAAGCACAAAAAGCCACGAAAAACAACCCCGAATCTTCTATACAAACCAGGAAAGATTCACAAGGTCTAGCATGCCGCCCTAGCATCCATCCCTCTCAACAAATCTCACATGAAGCTCTCATGCTAGCCTAGAGAAAATAGGAAGGAAAATAGCTACGAAAATGAGAAAGAGAAGGGGGGGGGAAATGAAACCCTAAGTCGCGGAGAGAGAGAGCCATCAACACACACTCCAGGCTTATATATCAGGTCCCGCCGGAGTGGTAAATGACTCGACTACCCCTAACTACACTACTGGCGATACAACCCACGTAGGGGCATTTTGGTAATGTTAGTGGGTCTTGCCATCGGACGACCACGCCTTTGCCGCACCCCGCGTCCTCCCGGCGCAAGCCATGTGATCCCGCCGCGTGTCCTCCGCCTCGAAGCTTCCCGACACGCCCGGATCCCGTCTCCGTCGTGTTGGGCCCTCGGACTTGGTTTTGAGGCCCAAACCAAGAAACCGTCCGCCGATGGTTTTGTGGGCAAACCACCAAACCCCGCGTGCCGGTCCGGCCTCCCGCCAAACCACTTGACTTGACCGCCACCGTGCACCGGCTCACTTGACCATGACTTCGTCTTGCTTGTGTCGCCACCATGTGGCCCGCACCCGATCCCGCTCGTCCACCGGTCCCTCGAACCGAGCCTACTTGTCTCTCCATCTCCCGGAGGCCCCTCAAGGCTGAAGACCTTTCGCGCCCGTTCTTCACCCGCAACAACACGAACTAGGCCGCGGCCTACACTCGCGCACTAAGCCAAGAGTCGGTCCAACACCCGTTGTCAATCACTCATCACCGAGGAGCGAGTCATCCATCGACCACCGGGACGCTCCCCGGTCCACAATCTCCCCCTTGATGAGTGCATTGACAACACACAACGCGAAATGAAATTCGCAGTAAAAGAGAAAGAAAGAAGAAAGAAAAACAAAGAAGCTCAACTCATGACCAAAACCGAAGAAAGGCGAAGAAAGGTCACAAGCCAAGCAAAGCACAAAATCCACACCAAAAACAACAAGAAAGCTCCCCCCCGAACATGTGGATGCAAACTCATGCAAACTCCCAAAATTCAGCTCACCTCTTCCGAATTTGCATTAAGCTCACCTTTTCTCCCCCTTGTTGACAATGTATGAATCAAGGTGAAAATGCAGAAATGCAAAGCAAAGCATATAAACAACTACATGAGCTTCTCAAATAGGCCAAATCTAGTGTCAAAGGCTAAAAATGAGACAAAGATCACACACATGAATCATAGCATAGTCAAAGCATTGCCACAAGTAATAAATGAAAATACAAGCATGTGACAAAGCAAAATTTTCAGATTGAAGCATTTTTACCAAAAGGAGACTCGCTTCACATGTAAAAGCCTATCCATGTCACACTTGAGCCACAAACATGCATATTACTCGAAGATCATACAAGGATATCAAATTCTCAGCAAAAGATCATGGCAAACACCCATAAAGCAAAGCATGTCATGTCAAAGCTCATGAGCCATGTGTCCACTTCGGGGAGACTTCTCCACTGGTGAACATCATGCAACATGTTTTGCACCCATATGTGAAAGATAAGACATTTTAAGCATAGACATGATGGATGGAGCATTTTGCAAGTATTATGCACTTCTTTTCAAGATTGATTCATTTCATGGTACATGAAGTGCCTTTGCGGCAAAAAGAAGCTTATGCTCCCCCATGAATGCAACATAGGCTAAACATTCACAATGATATCCGGCCTTTGGCCCAAATGCAAGAACAAGGCATCCCAGCACAATCTAAGCATGAAAAGCACATTTAGACCGAACTGTGACATGGATACACAACTACACATGAGTGGAGCATATTTCATCAGAAATTAGTCAAGTTAAGCATTTATTTCAAAAGGGGCTATCTCACCACACATATATCTCAAATATTCCAAGAGCATAGCCTCACATCACCATTTCTTCACACATATAACCAATATCTCATCAATAGCCAAAGAGACTTAAATATGGCATATGAAAGAAGCTCATCATCCTAAAATGCAATATGACACAAATGCAACATGATATATGACAAGATGGCTATCCTACCATGGTTTGTACATCAAACAAAGCATGTATATACATCAAAGTAAAACATGGAATGATACATATGGTACAAAAAGGAAATCCCCCAAGAGTCAACTAGAAAGGGCAACAAACCCCAAGTTCCCCCCGCAAGCGCACAAATGTAGCTTGGTCGAGAGGCTTTGTAAAGATGTCGGCTAGCTGATCTTGGGTAGGGACATGGCTCAAAACAATGGTTCCTTTCTCCACATTGTCCCTCAGGAAATGATACCTCACTTCTATATGTTTGGTTCTGGAGTGAAGCACTGGGTTTTTGGCTACGCTTATGGCACTGGTGCTATCACAAAGAAGTGGGGTCTGGGTGCACTCCTCACCAAAGTCTCTCAAAGTGTATGAAATCCACAACAGCTGGGAACAACAACTCGCGGCGGCAACATACTCCGCCTCTCGTGGTAGGCCGAGCTACACTAGACGCTTGCGGGAAGACCATGAGACCAACGAAGAACCAAGAAACCGACAAGTACCGAGGAGTAGACTTCCTCTCGACTCGACAACCAAGAAAAATCCGCATCGGAAAAACCATGAAGAGACGAGTCGAGGAGGAAGAATACCAAAGGCCAAGACCGAGGGCGGACCGTAGGTACCCGAAAATCCTCTTGACGGCCCGACGATGTGATGTCCTCGGCGAAGCACGAAAACGAGCGCACGGACACACGCCGAACCGTATGTCCGGCCTCGTCGCCGTCAAGTAGAGGAGGGAGCCGATCATGCTCCCGTACTCCCGCCGGTCCACCGGTTCTCCGTCCTCATCCGCATCCAAAGTTGCCGTACTCCCCATGGGAGTCGACATCGGCTTCACATCTTGCATCCGGAACTTCCTCGGCATGTCTTTCGTGTACTTGGTTTGGTGCACAAATGTACCGTCCTTCACTTGCTTGATCTCGCGGCCCGAGAAAATACCGCAACTCGCCCATCATGCTCATCTCAAATTCCCTGCTCATCTCATCCGCAAACTTGGCAACAAGGTTATGTGACGAGCCACCAAAGACAATATCATCCACGTAAATCCGAACAATCGGCAAGTCATTTCTATGTTTGAGGAGAAACAGGGTTCTATCCACGGTACCCATCACAAACCCTCTAGTCAAAAGAAAACCTCTAAATCTCCCATACCAAGCACGGGCGCCCGTTTCAACCCATACGAGCCCTTTTCAACCCGTATACCCCGTGTGGGTACAACTCGCTCTCAAACCCGGTGGTCGCTTCACATACACCTCCTCCTCTATGACCCCATTCGAAAAGCACTCTTCACGTCCATCCGAAACAACTTGAACCCTTTAGCCACGGCAAAGGCTAGAAGGATCCGAATTGCCTCAAGACGGGCCACGGGAGCAAAGGTCTACTCATAGTCGATCCCCTCCTTCGACTAAACCCCCGAGCAACAAGTCCGGACTTGTTCCTCACAACCATCCCATTCTCTCCCTCTTTGTTCTTCCAAACCCACTTGGTTCCTATGGGATGGCAATTTGGAGGTGGTTCAACTAACTCCCACACCTGGTTCCTCTCAAAATTTTCCAACTCCTCATGCATAGAATTTACCCAGTTTGCATCAGATAAAGCATGTCCAATGTCCTTGGGCTCAAAAGTAGCAACAAAAGCAGCATGAGCAAAATGAGAGGAATTCCTGGACCTCGACCGTGTAGTGCGTTCATCAATGTTCCCAATGATCTTTGACAGGGGATGCACTTCTTGAATCCGCCGGGGAGCCTCACGCCTCGAGACTACCTCCCCCTCAACTTCAGCTTCTCTCGCCTGGTCCTCTTGTTGCACCGTCGTTGTCCATGAAGTAGACGGTCCATGCTCCAAAGTGGTCGTAGGGGAAGTAGTGGGTACATGCTCAGCTTCAGGCGCATGGTTCTCCCCATCATCATCTCCATCTTCATCTTTCTCCTCCTCAAAGAGGTCCTCGGCCATCTCTTCATCACCTGCACATTCAAAGCCAAGAGAGGTACATGGCATCGTCTCGTCGAAGGTCACCTCGCAAGTCTCCATGATTTTGTTAGTCTCAAGGTTAAGCACCCTATAGGCTCTAGAATGGTTAGCATATCCAAAGAAAAATACCATCACTAGACCTAGCCTCAAACTTGTCGAGTTTTCCCTTCTTCAAAATAAAGCACTTGCAGCCAAAAACTCGGAAGTGACTCACCTTGGGTGCCCGACCATGCATAAGCTCATAACGGGCCTTCTTCTTGAAAGCTCTCAATAAAATCCGGTTGGAAACATGACAAGTCGTATTGACCGCCTCGGCCCAAAACCTCCTAGGAGTCCCGTGCTCATCGAGCATCGTCCTAGCCATCTCACAAAGAGTCCGATTTTTCCTTTCCACGACTCCATTTTGAGGGGGCACATAAGGGGTCGAATACCGATGTTCAAGACCTAGATCACGACAAAAAGCATCAAAACGAGAGTTCTTAAACTCGCAGCCATTATCCTTGCGGATAGCCGGAATAGCATTCCCATGCCTCTCGTTTTTCAACCTCACGATCAGATCTCGAACAAAACCGAAAGTCTCACTCTTATCCTCCAAGAAGAACACCCAGGCATAGCGAGAGTAATCGTCCACCACAACAAGGACATACCACTTCCCACCCACCGAGCGAACTCGAGCTGGCCCAACAAGGTCCATATGCAACAGCTCTGTCGGACGCTCGGTCATGACATCGGTCAGGGGTGGATGGGGAGTGGCTACCATCTTACCATGCCTACAAGGAGCACAAACCAAATCCTTCTCAAGCTTCAACTTCGGCAATCCTCGGACAAGGTCAAGACCACTCAAGCGGGAAACCAAATCAAAGCTCAAGTGTCCCAACCGCCTATGCCATTTCCACAAATCAGAAGACGGACCAGCCATCAAACATCGAGCAGGACCCAAAGAACGAGAGAAATCAGCCACGAAAATCGACCCTCGGGGATGATCATAAGACAAGATTACCTCGAGAATCAAGCAAACGAGACTCGCCGGACTTGAAACGCACCTCAAAACCCTCATCAAGCAACCGAGAAACCGAAAGCAAGTTAAAACCCAAAGACTTCACAAGAGCCACTCTCTTCAACGTTACCTTGTCACTCACATGCACAACACCCTCCGAAACCACCCTACCTCGTCCATTGTCCCCAAATGTAATGTACATCTTTTCTTTCACCGGGGTGAGGGCTGGAGAACCACTTCGTATCTCCGGTCATGTGTCGAGAACACCCGAGTCGATCAACCAAATGTTCTCCAAGCCTCCCCGCCCTGCCGGTCGAAACAAGAACGAGAATGAGCTAGCGACTCGACACTGGGGTTAGCACAAAGAAAGTTAAACCAGTGTCGAGCCATCTGCTCAAAGGAGGGGTTAGCAAACATCACTCCCTTGCCACCAAACTTCCCATGTCCCATGGGAGGAGTACGAGCACCACGAGGGGGAAAACGTGGTCCGTAGTTCCTCTCGGAACCCAAAGCCGCGATCATCTCCCCTAAACCCGTACGAGGACGAGTAGGAGGACGTCCGGCAAAACCACCATGAGCCCGACCAAACCTCTCACCAGCCCCGCACACCATCATCTCTCCCGACAAACCTCTCACCACCACAACCTCTCCGTGGGAACACCGCCAACACTCCTCACACTTCCCACACCCCGTGGAAGTGGCACTCTAGGCTCGGGAATACCGCGAGACCGGCGATACCTGTCTCGGTTTGCTTGCTCCCTAGCAAGCCTCTCATCCCTCTTCCTCTTGTAGCAAAACTCGCAAGATGCCTCTCCTTGCCACAATACTCACACCCGAAGGGGATGGGTTTTGGTTTTGGCACCGGCTTCTCTCTAGGCTTCTCACCCTTCTCACCCACAAACTTCTCTGGTTTCGGAAATCATTTGTCTTAGGTGGGAATTTGGGTGGATCTTGGGTTGTGTCAAGCTTGTTGCAAAGGTGGTTGGGCTTTGGTGTGAAAGAGTTCTTGGGTGCTTTTGGGAGTGGGACTTGGATCTCTCCGATCACCTCAAACTCGGGGTTAGACTCAACACACTTCTCGTACACACTCTCCCCACTTGTTCTCTCCCACTTTCTCACCCAACTTCTCAAAACCCAAACCACGACCATCGGCTCTCTTGAACTCCTCAATCATGATTTTCAATTGAGGTTCCCCGCCAGCACAACCAACCCAACACCTTCCTCAAATAATCATTCTCCTCATAGATGACATCCAAACGGGAAGTAAGTTCAAGATTACGCAAAGTGACTTCATCACAACTAGAACATGCATTTGCAACAGGAGATTTCAATGATGCTTCCAAAGAACTAATGGTAGAACGAGCATCGACAAGCTTAGCATGCATAGTAGGACATGATTTGCAAGCACCAAGCAAAGTAGGTCTAGCCTTAAGCTCATCATGTTCAGTCCTAAGAGCATCTAGTTGAGCCAACATAGAAGCATTCTTCTCATTAAGCGAGTTTGATCTCATTCAACCAAGCATCACATTCAACACATTCAACATCATCGGGAGGAGTAGGAGCAAGTTTCAAAGAGTCATTCTCAAGTTTCAATTCAAGCAATTTTGACTCTAACTCTCCTACTTTCTCACTAGCATTCTCAAGCCGAGCCCTAAGATCTTTCCTCATCTTTTTGGCATCTCTCGACACACTATCACGGTTATCAAGCAAACCATTCAACCTAGCAATCTCGGCAAGCAAAGAGTCGGGATCACGGTTTACCTCATCCTCCGAGTCGGAGTCGCCGTCTTCCTTCACACTCTTCTTCTTGCCGCTTGAGCTATGGGCCATGCCACAAAAGCCCTCGAGCGCCACACGGCTCGGCCCGCCGAGGTTACGGCTTGCACTCTTCTTGCCACTTGCCCCTCCCGGCGTCTTCATCTTCGCCGCTTGAGCTTGGTCGCTCCTCGCTTGAGCTTGAGTCGACGTCGCTCGCACCGGCCACCATCGCTCTTGCCTTGTTCTTCTTGTAGGCGCTCTTGCTCGGTCGCCGCTTGTCCTTGTCCTTGCTCTTGGACTTGTTGAAGTGCTTGCCCTTGGAGGAGTACTTGTCTTCACGCCTCGGGTGCGCCTTGTACTCGTTCACCTTGTACTTGTTCTCCTCCACTTCGGGCACTCGGCGATGAAGTGGCCACGCTTGCCACACTTGTAGCACGTCCCTGAGCTCCGCCTTGCATTCCTCCAACTCTCGTGTAGTCGTTCAAACCTTCTTGAGAGCAAGGCCAGCTCCTCCTCGCCCAGCACATCAAACTCCTCATCTGGAATGGACATAAGAGAGGACAAAGAAAACTGTCGACAGGAAGGGTTAGATTTGCCCTTTGATCCTCCCACAAGAGCAAGACTATGGTCAGTCGAGCCCTCATGCTTGGATAGCAACTTCCTGTCGACCTCAGCCGACTTGAGCTTAGAGAAGAGGTCATCCAACTCTATAGTCAAATAATTCCCAGACTTCTTGATGGCCTCAACCTTAGCACCCAAACATTTGGGTCCAAGACATGCAAGAGCTTCAAAGCCTGATCATGCTCGGAGTACGGAAAATCCTCAACATTAGCCTTCATGTTGTTCACGATGGCGGTGAACCTCTGAAACATCGCATCAATGTCCTCACCGGGAAGTGGAGTGAAATTCTCATATTGCATCCGGTAAGAGACAAAGAGGCGAGCCTTCACATGGTTATCACCACCGTGAGCAACCAACAACTTATCCCAAATTTGCCAAGCAAGATTCAAATGGCGAACACGCTCAAACTCTGGATCACACAAGCTCGGCACAAGTGATCAACGGCTTTTGCATTAGCCTCATACTTGGCCTTGGCATCGGCATCGGTCACCATAAGAGTATGGATGTTGACCGGAATAGCATAGGTCTTGTCAAGCACAATAAAATCCAACAGCTTTCCTCGAAGAAAAATCATCATACGAGCCGCCCACTTGTGGTAACCCTTGCCATCGAAGTGCGGCGGACCGCCCCGCTCAACGTACGCCATCTTAGGATTCGAGACTTGTCAAAGTCGCAAAGAATCCGGCACCAAGCTCTGATACCAATTGAAGGATCAGATGGCGACTAGAGAGGGGGGGAGTGAATAGGAGCGGTAAAAATTCTTCCCAAAGAACCCGGCCTATGTCCTACTCAAATCCCGGTCACACACAAGCGATGGATCAAATCACGCACCAATCGCCAAGACCACGAGGTTATGGATAAACCTCTAGCCTTAGGAACGATTCCTCAAAGCACACGCGGAAGCACTAGAATGGGAGGAAGGAATCGAACCAAGAAGCAAAGCACACGGGCTCTTGCGGACCGTCCGCGCAGAGGGGCGGACCGTCCGCAAGAGCCGCGCGGACCGTCCGGCCGGGTATCGCGGACCGTCCGCACCCGAGCCGCGGACCGTCCGGCCCGAGCCGCGGACCGTCCGTTAAATCACACGAACGACCCAAAGCCACCCCCGTGCCACGGACCGTCCGCGGGGAGCACGCGAGCCGTCCGCGGGGAGCATGCGGACCGTCCGCCAAGCACCCGCGACCGTCCGCCCGACACCGCGGACCGTCCGAAACTCCGTCCAACCAAAAACCAAAATCGCGATGGATCGAAACGAAGGACGAGCAAGAACACGAAGAACACGGGACGAACCCCTAGCCGCGCGGACCGTCCGCCCGGTCCTCGCGGACCGTCCGCCCGAGTGCGGACGGAGCGAAAAATAGCCCGACCCCGAAAGTCAACTCCCCCAAATCATCATCGGATTTCCCAAACGGTTGAAGCTATAGAGACAAGGGTTTGGGGACTTGAAAAAGCGTCACACAAGGATGCTATAGCCCAAAAATCTTGCCTCCTAACTCCCTAAATCACCGGAATCGCGAATCCTTTGAGCACCACCAAAAGCTAGAGCACCGAACGAAAAACTCACGAATCGAAGTAGTTTCCCGGCGTTTGAGGGCACAAGATCAAGCACAAAGATGCGCAAGGAACCTATCCATGTTTCCCTCAAAGAAATCCGGTAAGAAACTCACTCAAATCCGCGGAATCACACGGGAACAAAGGCACGAAAATAAGCACAAAAAGCCACGAAAAACAACCCCGAATCTTCTATACAAACCAGGAAAGATTCACAAGGTCTAGCATGCCGCCCTAGCATCCATCCCTCTCAACAAATCTCACATGAAGCTCTCATGCTAGCCTAGAGAAAATAGGAAGGAAAATAGCTACGAAAATGAGAAAGAGAAGGGGGGGGGGAAATGAAACCCTAAGTCGCGAGAGAGAGAGCCATCAACACACACTCCAGGCTTATATATCAGGTCCCGCCGGAGTGGTAAATGACTCGACTACCCCTAACTACACTACTGGCGATACAACCCACGTAGGGGCATTTTGGTAATGTTTGTGGGTCTTGCCATCGGACGGCCACGCCTTTGCCGCACCCCGCGTCCTCCCGGCGCAAGCCATGCGATCCCGCCGCGTGTCCTCCGCCTCGAAGCTTCCCGACATGCCCGGATCCCGTCTCCGTCGTGTTGGGCCCTCGGACTTGGTTTTGAGGCCCAAACCAAGAAACTGTCCGCCGATGGTTTTGTGGGCAAACCACCAAACCCCGCGTGCCCGGTCCGGCCTCCCGCCAAACCACTTGACTTGACCGCCACCGTGCACCGGCTCACTTGTCCATGACTTCGTCTTGCTTGTGTCGCCACCATGTGGCCCGCACCCGGTCCCCGCCGTCCACCGGGTCCCTCGAACCGAGCCTACTTGTCTCTCCATCTCCCGGAGGCCCCTCAAGGCTGAAGACCTTTCGCGCCCGTTCTTCACCTGCAACAACACGAACTAGGCCGCAGCCTACACCTGCGCACTAAGCCAAGAGTCAGTCCAACACCCGTTGTCAATCACTCATCACTGAGGAGCGGTCATCCATCGACCACTGGGACGCTCCTGGTCCACACCACTAGGCTCAGTGGTCCTGCCAGTTACCTTCGGGGAATCTCGGGACAACTACCGTACTGAGTACATCAAGTTCGAGGTCGCGGACTTCGAGACTTCCTACCATGCCATCCTCGGCAGACCGGCCATCGCCAAGTTCATGGCGGTGCCCCACTACACCTACTTGGTACTCAAGATGCCAAGCCCAGCGGGTGTACTCTCTCTCCAAGGGGACTTGATGATCTCCCACGACTGCGACATAGAGGCCGTGGAGATCGCTTCTACGAATCAAGTACCCAACGCGATGATGGAGGTCTATGCTGCGTCGAAGAAGCTTGCTACAAGTGAACTCGACATCCCAGAGAAGTCTGACAGCGCCAACAAGCCTCAGCCACCTGAGGAGGTTCTTGTCAAGACGATCGACCTCGGTACAGGCGACCCCAGCAAGACCACCACCATCGGGGCTGGCCTCGACCCCAAATAGGAAGACGCGCTCATCAGCTTCCTTCGGGCTAACCGCGACATCTTCGCATGGAAGCCAGCGGACATGCCAGGAGTGCCCAGGGAGCTGATTGAGCACTGCCTCAATGTCGATCCTAAGGCCACCCCCAAGCGACAACACCTCCGACGCTTTGCCGATGATAGACGGGACGCCATCTGGAAGGAACTCGCCAAACTATTCGAAGCCGGCTTCATCAGAGAAGTCTTCCATCCTGAGTGGCTCGCCAACCCCGTCCTCGTCCGCAAGAAGAACTCGAATGAGTGGAGGATGTGCGTCGACTACACCGACCTCAACAAGCACTGCCCCAAGGACCCCTTCGAGTTGCCGCGGATTAATCAAGTCATCGACTCCACGGCGAGCCGCGACTGGTTCGCTTCCTCGACGCTACTCCGGGTACCACCGGATCGCGATCAAGGAAGAAGACCGGGGAGAAGACCGCGTTCATCACCCCGTTTGGCGCGTACTGCTACACGACCATGTCCTTCGGGTTGAAGAACGCCGGCGCCACCTACCAACGAGCTATCCAGGCCTGCTTCAATAGGCAACTCAACAAGAATGTCGAAGCCTACGTGGATGACGTGGTCGTCATTACCAGAGACTCCAGTACCCTCATCGGCGACCTTGAAGAGACTTTCGCATCCCTGCGTGAGTACCGCTGGAAGCTCAACCCGAACAAGTGCGTCTTCGGCGTACCTTCGGGCAAACTACTCGGCTTCATCATCAGCCAACGCGGCATCGAAGCCAATCCCGAGAAGATCTCCGCCATCACCAGTATGAAAGCTCCCACGAGCATCAAAGACGTCCAGAAGCTGACCGGGTGCATGGCGGCACTGAACAGATTTATCTCGAAGCTTGGAGAACGGGGGCTCCCCTTCTTCAAACTACTCAAGCACCAAGAGAAGTTCGTGTGGACTCCAGAGGCGGATCAAGCCCTTGCCCAGCTCAAGGACTTCCTATCGAAGCCACCGGTCCTCACGGCTCCCCGCAAGGGCGAGCAGCTACTCCTCTACCTCGCTGCAACTACTCATGTGGTCAGTACTGCCATCGTCGTCGAGCGGCAGGAAGACGGCCACTCCTACCTAGTCCAACGCCCAGTCTACTTCGTCAGCGAGGTAGAGGAGTAGCTGCATGATACCGGCCGTGCGAGAAGCTCACCCGTACGCAGTACTCATCACCTCGCGGAAGCTACGACACTACTTCCAGGAGTACTCGATCTCCATCGTCACCGACTACCCGCTCGGCGACATCCTGCGGAACCAAGATGCTACTGGAAGAATCTCCAAGTGGGCAGTCGAGCTCGGCGCCCTCACCATCGACTTCAAGCCACGCACAGCCATCAAGTCGCAGGCGCTAGTCGACTTCATGGCGGAGTGGTGGGAGAACCAGCTACCTACTCCAACCGTGCGACCAGAGCATTGGGTGATGTACTTCGACGGCTCACTCAACCTCGAGGGCGCAGGTGCAGGGTTACTCCTGATCTCTCCAACGGGCGAACAACTCAAGTACATCCTGCAGACCTTCTGGAAGGTCTCAAACAACGAAGCCGAGTACGAAGCTCTACTACATGGGCTCCGCCTCGCGGCTTTACTGGGCATCAAGCGGCTACTAGTCTACGGCGACTCCGCAGTGGTTATCAACCAAGTCAACAAGTCCTGGGACCGCAACAAGGAGAACATGGACGCCTACTGCCTAGAAGTCTGCAAGCTCGAGAACAAGTTCTATGGTCTCGAGTTCCACCACATCATCCGCGACAACAACGTTGCAGCGGACGTCCTCTCGAAGCTTGGATCTACCCGCGCTCAAGTACCAGCGGGTGTATTCGTCCACGAGCTTCACGCGCCATCCATCCCGGAGCCGGCGCCACCGACCACTGTCCCAGCGCACCCACCAGCCGGACAGGAGGTCATGATGATCGACGTGGACTGGAGGGAACCCTTCATCGACTACCTCAGCGAGCAGAAGGTTCCCTCAGACAAGAACTCGGCCGAGCAGCTTATCCACCGCGCCAAGTCCTACGTCCTCGTCGGAGACAAGCCTTACAAGCGGGGCGCATCTTCTGGAGTACTCATGAAGTGCGTCCCTCGGCAAGAAGACAAGGACATCTTGGAGGAGATCCACAAGGGCGTCTGTGGCAACCACGCGTCCTCCCGCACGCTGGTCAGCAAGGCCTTCCGACGAGCTTTCTACTGGCCCACTGCTCTGGGCGACACTGAAGAACTCGTCAGAAGGTGCCAAACATGGCGCATTTCGCCAAGCAACAGAACACGTCCCAGCCTACAAGCTAGTCACCATACCGCCAACCTGGCCCTTTGCCTGCTAGGGGCTCGACATGATCGGGCCACTGCCAACTGCGCCAGGTGGTTTCAACAGACTATTGGTGGCCATCGACAAGTTCACCAAGTGGATCGAGGTCAAGCCGGTCACATGCCCCAAGGCTGACAGAGTACTCGACTTCCTGGATGAACTCATGCATCGCTACGGACTACCCCACCGCATCATCACAGATTTAGGCTCCAACTTCAACAACCACCAGTTCTGGGAGTACTGTGAGAACAGCGGGATCGACGTCCGATATGTCTCTGTTGCCCATCCTCGGGCCAACGGACAAGTCGAGCGTGCCAATGGGATGGTGCTCGACGCTCTCAAGTAGCTGCTACACGATGCTGCTAACTCCAAAGGAGGCAAGTGGATCAAGGAACTACCCAACGCACTCTGGGGGCTACGGACTCAGCCCTCTAAGCCAACGGGGCAATCCCCTTACTTCCTGGTCTACGGCTCCGAAGCAATCCTCCCTGCCGACGTCATACGGAACTCGCCAGCAGTGGAGCATTACGATGAAGGCGTCTCAGAAGACAGCAGAAGAGTTGACATCGACAGCCTCGAATAAGCTCGCTGCGCTGCCCTCGTCCAGTCAGCAAGGTACCTAGAGGGTATTCGACGCTACCACAATCGCAACATCAAGGAACGCTCCTTCAACGTTGGTGATCTTGTCCTCCGTCGTATCCAGAACACGGAAGGACTACACAAGCTCAGCTCCCCCTGGGAAGGTCCCTTCACCGTGGCAAAGGTGACCGGGCCGGGCTCCTACCGCCTCCAGACCCTTGAAGGCGAAGACATCAACAACTCGTCGAACGTCGACCAGCTATGTCGGTTCTACGCCTAGTCTACACGACTACTCCGGGGTTCAAGTCTACACGACAACATCAACACCCCCCCCCCCCGCCGTAAGCGGCCTCCGGGTCTTGGCTCCAGTCTCCGGACTACTCTTCTCTAGGATCCAGCCCGCGCGGCTACCTACGGATCCTGGGCTGCGATGAGCGATAAAGGACTCTAGCAGCGGTCCACTAAGAGACCATGTACTCCAAGATCCAGCCTACACGGCTATCTACGGATCTACTGCTGTAAGCGGCTACCCGCCCTAGCACCACTTAGCTTTAAGCGGCCTCCGGGTTCAGGCAACTACTCGGTACCTACGGCCCTGGCCATCCAGGTGTACTTCTTCAGTAATAAAGTTTGATCGTTCATGAACTTCTTTACTGTCTACTCCCCTCAATGGGACTACTGCCGAGTACAACTACTCGCATCACTCAACGATGTGGCTCCGCACTCTGAGATCGCGACTACGAGTACTCATTGCTGGAATTTTCCTTTCATTAATACTTAAGCAATTCCATTACAATTGTTTTTGTACAACTTTGGCTACGATCTAACTATTACAGGGCTACTGGAGATTGAGCTTATCGGCTACTTGCTCCGCAATGGGCGCCATCTTCTCCAGCAACTCCGCGTACTCCGCATCGGTACAGTTGGCGGCTACCCCGCCAGCGACTACCTCCACGGGCTCCTTCGGGAAGTAGGACTTCATGAAGGCCAAGACTTGCTTCGGGATCGACCTCGCCATTTGCTTCACATAAGCCGCCAGCCAGCTGGGGGCTTCCCGGAGGCGATCCACGAGCGGAGCGATCTTGGGGCCACCCGGATGAGGCACCAAGAGCCTTGCGATCGGCAGCGTGGCTTCTTCAAGATCCTTCAGCTGGGCCCGCAGGGCCTCGCAATCTTCATTCAACTTCTGCAACGATTTGTAGCAGTTGACGAGATCGCGGTCAGAAGCAATCCGAAGCTCCATGTGCTTCTCGCACTCGAAGGCAAGTTCTTTATAGTCGAGCTCGAGTACCTGGCGGGCCTCCTGCTCCCGGTAGAAGAGGTTCTTCATACTTGTCTCTGAGGACTTCAACTGCTCCACTTGGCCCTCAAGCTCTGCAATACAACAAAGCGCAGCGGGTCAGACTACCTCTCGACCTCCAACAACTACCCAACAAGTCAAGCGGTGTACCTTTGTTCTTGTTGCAGAGTGTCTTGTTCTTTCGCACCAAGTCATCGCCCTTTGCCTGCAACTCTTGGATGTCATTATGATACTTGGCAAAAGCGGCGTCGAGCTTGGACTGCATGGCAGCCGCGTGCTTCCGCGACTTCAAAAGCTGATCCTCTAGTGCCTCAGCCCGGAGCACTGCGTCACCAAAGCCTTGCAGCATGTTTGACTTCTCGCGGGACCTCTCCACGATGTCCTGCACAGACAACACATGTCAACGAGTACTCAACAACAGAGGATTGACTACTCAGAAGTTAAGACTACTTACCTTCATCCACTACTCAGCCTGGCGGACCACCTCCAGGTGCCTGGCCACCGTCGCCGGGTCGACCAGATCGTTCGAGCAGCTCCACTCCGCCACGACTACTCGTGGCAGCTTCAGTCATCGGCGCAGAGCGGATGGGCTCTGCGTCTTGGACCTCCGGGGAGTGGACAACCACCTCCAGAGCAACCTCTGGTGGCACGGTGGCCTCCTCTACTCCGGTTGCCGCGGCGGCTTCCTCGGCGACCTCCTCCATCAGCTCGGGGGCTCCCTCAGCAGCCTCCGGCGCCTGTGGTGCCGACTTCTGCATGGGCACCGCTGCAGGGATGTCGCTCCCTTCGGCCTCGACGCTTGGCAAGAAGACGTCAACTTCATCAGCAACTACGACTACTCTATGGGGAAGACTAAAGCCTCAGTAGAGTTCTCACCCTCAACCACGCTGGCCTCGGGCAACGCAGCTCTAGCGGCTGGCACTCCTGACTCCGCCTGAGGGGCTGGGGTAGACTACTCGGCGGGCGGCGCGACTTCTTCCTCCGCCACCGTCGTGGAGGGCTCATCTCCCTCCCAGGATAGGTTTGTTGATTTCCTGCAGAAGTACACAAAATTGGTCATCATTCAAGCTCGACTACTACACCAAGTACTACTCGGGAAGGCCATGTACTTACAGGCTTGACCAGACTATCGTCACGGCCGGAGCACCGAGGATGCTGGCAATGTCTACCAGTCCACCCTCTGTGGGCGCCTCCTCCTGCGCCTCTGCCGGCCCGCCTCCTCTCGCAGCAACGGTAGCCGTCGCGGCACCCTCCTCGCGCTCCCCGCGGCCACCACCTCTTCGACGGCGGGGGCTGCGGATTCTGTGCCCCCTTGATGAGCAGGGGGCTGGCGCTCCAACTGCGCTATGAGTTCTTCAACAGTGGGGGCTGGGCTACGACTCCCAGCCGGCTCCCCCACTGTGTCCCACTCGCCTTCGTCGCCCTCCTCGACGGGCTCCGTTGCGGAACCTCCTGCATACAAGGAAAATCAATCATCAGCAAGTGTACTCGTACGACGGATACTCGACTACACTAGTCAAGACATCTTACCTCTTGAGGCGTGGTCTCTGAGACCCTCAGCTTCTTCGTCACCCACTTGCGGGCGGGGTTGCGCGGCTTCTGTGGCGGTGCAGCCAGACTAGCCTCCAGGCTAGCCGGCGGGTCTTGCACGAGGGGTACATGAGGCAAGCCGGGACGGCTAAACCTCGACCGCAGCTGGAACTGGTCTTGCAGCGTCTCGTCGTCGTCCTCCTCGAACGTGTCTTCCACGATGACGGTGTCATCGCCTTCACCGACTTCCCGCCGCTCCTTGGCCTTGGTCTTTCCTCCCTCTGGAATCTCGATTCCCTGAGGGGGCGGCTGTGGCTCGGAGACGAACCTCTTCAAGTCATCGTGCAAGGCACAAGACATCAGCACGACCACTCAAGCAATGACTACTCGACTAGGGGGTACAGCTACTTACCTCCTTTGGCGGGCGCGCGACGGAGTACTCTTGGACCGGGCACACCGTGTACGGTGGCATGTCCTTGAAGATGCGCGTCAGCCTATCAACGATGTCGTCGTCATCGACTTCACCTCCAGGCATCCGTGACGTGTCATCGTCGCCGGTGTACTCGAAGCCTAGGGTGTCTCGGGCCATCAGCGGCTGCACCCTCCGCTTCATGAAACTGAAGGCCACGTGCTCGGCCCTCAGTCCAGCTTCTCTAAGCTCCTTGATGCGCGCCAAGAGCTCGGGGAGCTGGATCCCCTCTTACATCATGGTCTCCGTGTTCCACCAGTCCCGGTGCTTGGGCTGCCTTCCGCTCGGCTTCGGCAAGCCGGGGTGGTGGTTCGTGACGTAGAACCACCTCGCCTTCCAATCGGTGTTGGAGTCGATGAGCTTGTACGCGAGGTACTGCTCTGCGGCGTCTTCTCTCATCTGGATGCCCGCCCCTCCGACTACTCGCGAATTGCTGGCGCTCGACTGCGGCTTCACCCGGAAGAATTTCCGGAACAGGATCCAGTGCGGCTTGATCCCCAAGAATGCTTCACAAAAATGGACGAAGACTGTGGTATGGAAAATGCCGTTAGTGTTGAGATTGAGGTACTCAACTCCGTAGTACCCAATAAGGCCTTTGAAGAAGTCGCTGGCCGGAAGCGCGAGTCTGCGCTCCGTGAAGCACGCGAACATCGAGATCTCGTCTTCAGCCTTCTCCATTGGGTACAGATCTCCGGCGGCGGCTCTCCACATATCCACCTCCTTCTCCTGGATAAATAAGCTATTGAGAAGGGCCAACAAATCCTCGGTCTTCACCTTTGACTTTTTCCACTCGCGGCTTGGATCTGGCCGCGGTGGAGACATCGGCGGCGCTGCCCCCGTGGCAGCCGCGGCGGCCTCGTCACGGCCCCTCTTCTTCCCGGCGGCCTTCGTAGGCTTGGACGGTGAAGGCTTCATTCTCCAAGTACACGGCGTCCTCACGCGCATTCGCTCGTAGGCTACTCTGGAAGCTCTGGGTGGCGGCGCGCTTGGATCTACTATGGCGGTGGCGCGCGCTGGAAGTGGATCTGGCTCAGATCTATTCGAAATGGCTACAACAGTGATGGGTGAAAAACCCTAAGGGTTTTGGCTTCTATTTATAAGTCAAACCGGCCCTCCAACGGCCAAATGGATAAGTTCGCGCTAGGCTGACTCAGCGGCCGCGCGTGACTCTTCGCATTCTACTAGTCGACGTGCCTCACCTCGGGGGCTCTGCTACTTCTACTCGACTACCTGGGAAGCGACAAGACTAAGGAGCTTCTCAGGACACATTCTTCAAGATGACCCTTCAATTCGAGAGGAAGTACTCGACTCAAGGCTCGGGGGCTCCGTGCCACGTGTCCTTCGGTTTTTTCTCTCCGGATTTTTCGGGATTTTCTTGCCAAGACTTCAGATGGACCCTCAGCCAGAACCTGCGGCTCAACCTAAGGCTCGGGGGCTACTCCATATGGAGTGTGATTTTGCAATCGCACTTCCATATTAGCTTCGGCTTCAAGACAAGGCGGGCATTTTTTGAAGACCTTCGAAAGTAGCACTCGAGGACGCTTGGGACTACTTGAGAAGACTTCAAGATTGCTCAAACATCAGCTGGAGTACATTCCAGCCTCGGGATGCTTCGACTACTCTTGAGGACTTTTGACTTGTAGTACTCGGGGACGCTTGAGGACTTCTCGTTAAGGCCGTCAAGACTACTTGAAGCTATCCTTCTAGACTACAAAGTACTCGGGGGCTTGTCGTATGGACCTCCCTGGGCCCACTACCTCGGTGGGTACTAGGACCGACTACTTGGTGGGCCCCTGGGACTACCCGGCTTGCGCAACACGGCACCTGATGGCGTGGAGCACAAGGACTATGAAGGATAAGTACTCGGTTAGGAAGCTGTACATGTCCTGCACTGTATGGAAGACTCCTAGACGTACTCGACTAGTACCCTCTCCCTACTCCGACTTGTAACCCTGCCTCCCGGACTATATAAGGCGGGGCAGGGACCTTTCTCTAGCACCTCATCCAATCCACGGTGCACTATTACACCATCTTGTAATCGTGCCCAATCAATCCAGAGCTACGCAGCATACAGGACGTAAGGTATTACGCACCTCGCGGCCCGAACCTGTTTAAATCTTGTGCCACGTGTCTCTTCCTTCGAGTTACCGATCTCGGCGAGGCCACATTCATCTACTTCGGGTACTCCCCTTAGTAGGTTGCCGGTCTAAAACACCGACAGATGTATATACATGCTTTGCTTGATGTATAAACCATGGTAGGATAGCCATCTTGTTATATATCATGTTGCATTTGTATCATATTGCATTTTAGGATGATGAGCTTCTTTCATATGCCTTGTTTGAGTTTCTTTGGCTACTTGTGAGATATTGGTCATGTGTGTGGAGAAATGGCTATGTGAGGTTATGCTCTTGGAATATTTGAGATATATGTGTTGTGAGATAGCCCTTTTTGAATAAAATGCTAATCTTGAATAAATTTGATAAAATGTGCTCCACTCATGTGTAGTAGGGTATCCATGTCACGTTTTGGTCTAAATGTGCTTTCTATGCTTAGATTGTGCTTGGATGTCTTTTTCTTGCATTTGGGCCAAAGGCCAAATATCATTGTGAATGTTTAGCCTATGTTGCATTCATGGGGGAGCATAATCTTCTTTTTGCCGCAAAGGCACTTCATGTACCATGAAATGAATTAATCTTGAAAAGAAGTGTGTATGCTTGAAAAATGCTCCATCCATCATGTTTATGCTTAAAATGTCTTCTCCTTTACACATGGGTGCAAAACATGTTGCATGATGTTCACCAGTGGAGAAGTCTCCACGAAGTGGACACATGGCTCATGAGCTTTGACATGACATGCTTTGCTTTATGGGTGTTTGCAATGATCTTTTGTTGAGAATTGGATATCCTTGTATGATCTCTGGATGATATGCATGTTTTTAGCTTGAATATGACATGGATAGGCCTTTACATGTGAAGTGAGCCATCTTTTGATAAAACTGCTCAAATCTGAAAACTTGCTTTGTCACATGCCTATATTTCCATATATTACTTGTGGCCAGGCTTTGACTATGTTATGATCCATATTTGTGCTCTTTGTCTCATTTCTAGCCTTTGATACTAAATTTGGCCTATTTGAGAAGCTCATGTAGATGTTTATATGCTTTGTTTTACATTTCCGCATTTTCACCTTGATTCATACATTGTCAACAAGGGGGAGAAGAGGTGAAGTGAGCTTAATGAAAATTCAGAAAAATGCATCCACATGTTCAGGGGGAGCTTGCATTTGTTCAGGGGGAGCTTTCTTGCTGTTTTCAGTGTGGAGTTTGTGCTTTGCTCGGCTTATAACCTTTCTTCGCCTTTCGTTGGTTTTGGTCATGAGTTGCGCTTCTTTGTCTTTCTTTTCTTCTTCTCTCTTTCTCTGAATTTCATTTCACGTTGTGTGTTGTCAATGCACTCATCAAGGGGGAGATTGGGGACCAGGAGCGTCCCGGTAGTCGATGGATGACCGCTCCTCAGTGATGAGTGATTGATAACGGGTGTTGGACTGACACTTGGCTCAGTGCGCAGGTGTAGGCTGCGGCCTAGTTCGTGTTGTTGCAGGTGAAGAACGGGCGCGAAAGGTCTTCAGCCTTGAGGGGCCTCCGGAAGATGGAGAGACAAGTAGGCTCGGTTCGAGGGACCCGGTGGACGACGGGACTAGGTGCGGGCCACATGGTGGCGAGACGAGCTAGAGGAAGTCATGGACGATCGAGCCAGTGCACGGTGGCGGTCGAGTCAAGAGGCTTGGCGGGAGGCCGGGCCGAGCACGCGGGGTTTGAGGTTTGCCCACAAAACCATCGGAGGACGATTTCTTGGTTTGGGCCTCAAAACCAAGTCCGAAGACCCAACACGACGGAGACGGGATCCGGGCGTGTCGGGAAGCTTCGAAGCGGAGGACACGCAGCGGGATCGCATGGCTTGCGTCGGGAGGACGCGGGGTGCGGCGAAGGCGTGGCCGTCCGATGGCAAGACCCACAAACGTTACATAAATGCCCCTATGTGGGTTGTATCACCAGTAGTTGAGTTAGGGGTAGTCAAGTCATTTCCCACACCGGCGGGACCCGATATATAAGCCATGAGTGTGTGTGGATGGCTCTCTCTCTCCGCGACATAGGGTTTCATTTCCCCCCTCCTCTTTCTCTTTTTCCTGGACTATTTTCTTCTCCATTTTCTCTAGGCTAGCATGAGAGCTTCATGAGAGATTTGTTGAGAGGGATGGATGCTAGGGTGGTGTTGACGGTGAAAATCCGTCAACCTAGCCATGAGTTTACCTTCGGTGTTGGCATGACTTTTGTATCTTATTCATTAGTACTAACCCCCGTGGTATAACAATTTCACTTGTGCATGTCGGTTTTGGAGTTAAGTGTTTACACAGGGTTTTAACGTTGAAAGGAAGACTTCCGGGATAATTTCATTAAGCACCTCATGACAAGACCTTGAAGCCCGATACAAGTCAAGCAATGAAATGAACATGACTCCAAGAGCCCAAGGACCAAGCCCGAGAAGATGATAAACTCCGAGGACTGAACCAGAAAAGTGCTGAATCTTGCAAGACAAGGAGTTGAGTCCAATTCGGAGAGAAACCGACGTCAAGGGCCCACATGCAAAAGGGGAGAACATCTAGAAGACGTGGGAAACAACACCGGGCGAAGCAGGCCGCGGGATGGGCCGAATTGGGCCCGGCCGGCGGCCCAGGCCGGCCGGCCCCGCCCAATTCGGGGCCCAATCGGCCTCCCCTTTGACCTAATTGCTTCTCAGGCTATAAATAGCCCCCTGACCGAGAGCCACGCAGAACCGAAGTCGTAATCCGCCGCTGAGGAGCACAGAAGCTTGAGGGACACCATCTCGGAGATGAGGGTTGTGCTAGTTGTCTAGGGTTTCCCTAGCCGACGTGGGAACCTTGCATGGAAGACCACGTCAGAGCTCCGGAGCGAGGATCAAGATCGAGGGAGGGCCCCGGTGGTGATCTTGTTCATGTAATCATTCATGGTGAAGTTTGTAAGTGAATTCGATTTCTAGCGATCAAGTGCCTTCTTGATGATTTTGTTTTCTTCTTGCTTTTGCTTCTTCTACGATCTAGTTTGCGGCTAGATTACTTAGGGTGCTCTTGTAGCCGAGGTGGCTAGAGGTGCATACCGGACCGGCCAAGTGATTTCAACTTGTTCTATCGAACTCGCCCTAGACTACCCGCATGAATAGGGATACGTTGTGACAGAACGGGGTTCCGAAAGGCGGGCGTTTTCGGAGTCGGATGGAAGGCCACGATTTAAAGATGCTTTTAATGAGATTCGCTTTGCTATCTTCATCTATCTTGTTTGGAGCTACAACATAAGCATGATCTAGATTCTCTAGATTGGTTATCTCTTGCTTTCTCTTGCTACCTCTTTAGTAGATTAGATTAGATGTGTTTTCTTTATGAGTTAGTAGATTAGATGCAACTTAGTTCATCATAAGATAGCTTACCTTGCTTTACTAGATTGAATCCTTGCGTTGCACATTGTTCCACGGATTCGATACCTTGGGTTCACCACTCGAGGGAAGAAGGGTCCCTTGACTACGACGGGAGACTTGACCGCTTGCAAGTCATAAACGAACTTTGATACAACTATTAACCGTCAACAAGCCCCTTTTTCTGGCGCCGTTGCAGGGGAACAAGCAATCAAGATCCAATCTAGTATCGCTTATTTTTCAGTTTTTTCTTTTGATTTTCTTTTGCATCTCTTAAGTTTGATCATCCTCAAAAAGATAAAAAATTCAATCTAATCTAGTTTTGATTAACACTAGTTTTTATGTTTAAACTTTTGTTTTATCACTAACCCTAACCAGAGATGGTTGGCTACCTCTCCAAGAAACCCAAACTTTTTTGTGGGTGATCCAGGAAAACTTTACAGGCAAAGGTGACGTGCAACACAAGCTAAAGGGTTGGAAATTCAAAAGTTGAAGTCGAAGGACTGTCGAAATCTCCAAGGGAATCACCACCTCCAAGTCCAAAGGGAGATCAACCTCAACCATCGGAGCGCTACGCACCCCGGACATTGTTGATCTACCTATCATAAACCTTCAAGACGCCGGGAGGCCGTTCAAGATCAAAGTCTCAACTATCCGCATGATGATTGCGAGAGCTGAATGCATACGAGCCGAATTCCTTGAGTGGCATATTGATTTACTTAAGAGGAGGATGGAGAAGATGGAGATGGAGAAAGAAGCTCAACACCTAAAGGCCGCCGAAGCAAGTTCCACATGCAAGGAGTGTGTGGAGTACGACCATGTCCAAGGTAACCCCGATTCAATGCAAGTTCGTCGATTCAAGATTTGGTTCCTATTTGTGCACAATTCAGGGACTTGATGGACGAGCAAGCTAAGATCAACAAGGACGCCGTCACTAAGTTCGAGGCTATGGAGAAAATATTAAAGAATTTAGATGGCAAGGTGACGGAGGTCGGAAGCTCTATACGTGAAGTGTTCATCGTGATGAAGATGCTAGACGCAAGTGGGACAACTTGCCGGGCGCCCGATGGGTAACAAAGAAGAATATCCGAGACAACTCCAAGGTCCCAAGACGGCGAAGGCTACTCAAGCTCACTCGGGAGAGATGAAGGATCACACTAGAGACCATGACGATCATGACCGAAGGACCAGAGTTCGAGATGCTGAGCCACAAGGAAGTTGTTTCATCCGTCAAGACCAAAGGACAAAGCCAGCCTGTGAAGACCAAAAAAAATGACTAAGCCGAAGTGGGTACCCAAGATTGCAACGCCCGCAAAGAGCGTTGATCCGGAGTAATCAAGTGAAGAAGTCTAGCCATGGACTATAAATGAAGCGCTAGGCGGGAGGCAACCCGTTTCGTCGAGTCAAGAATAAGCTACCGGGATGACAACCCGATTCTAGGTTTTTCAAGTCTTTTTAAATATAATTCAGTTTCGAATTTTACTACGCAAAACATTAGACTTGGAATGGTTGAACAATATTAGAGACATAATTCTTGGTTGAATATTTTGCTTGATCATAAACCCTTTACATGAACCATCCTATGTGATTGTTTGCTTCTTTTTTCGAGAAACCACAACCAAAAAAAAATTCAGAACCTAACTCAATTCTTCACCCTCATTATGGTGCTGTGGTTGACTTGTTTTTCATGCTAAAAACACACGAGTAGAGCCACGACTTGTATCTAGATGTTATTTAAATTTCAGCATGTGGTGGGACTCGCGTGAACCTAGAAGCTTGATTTTTGGTTGGTTTAAAAATCCATATCCTTGGTTTCTCTAAGATTAGAATTTTTCTAAGCCTCGCTTAATTTTATTTCATTCAAAATCTCTCTCATCCAATCAAAATTAGGACCTAAACCTATGCCCCCATGATCAAGCCTGGAAAAGCTTGCTCTCAACTAATGAAGGCAAACTATACTGGTGAGACCGAAATCGACGTAGTCGAAAAATATTTTCGACTTACATTTGTTTTTAATGGTTTAAAAACTTCTCTAAATTTATGCTTGAGCTCTTGCATGGCTCTGAAAAATATTTTTAAAGTTCGAAATTAGGGGAGTGCTTAGCCTTAAAAGGAGGCAATCTAGTTAACCTAACCATGCATGCACCATGATACATCACGGGATGCCCCTCCAACATATTTAAGCCACATGCAAAGTACAAGCATAGGGGGGCAGCCGAGGCTTTGTTTTGTAGGAATATCATGGATGAATGTGAGGCAAGGGAGTATGGAAGTGAGTCAAAGCGAAAACATCAAGTGGAAGGAGCAATAACGCAAGCGAAGGAGTGGACGGGAACGTTTGGAAGGTGTACGCGATCACGAAGAAACATGAATGCACTAGAAAAGAACCGAGCCAAGAGGAGGAGAGAGGTAAGTCTTTAATCCAACTCTTTGTTCGTGTGCTCTAGTTTGTAGGCCGGAATCACCTTAGACATAGCCATCCACCGCGTTTGTTTCGTGCAACAAATCACATCCTTAATCCACTCAAAGTCCAGACTCCAAAATAATATTTGTGTACCTTGTTACCGGGTGAAAACCCCGGATATATATTTGTGTGAGAGAGCGCTGCAATCATGGAAGAAAACTACAAGCCTTTTCACCAAAAAAAGGAAGGGATCATCGTCGTCTAAGCCATCAACCCCTTCGAGGAGGCACTCGGTTTCCGAGTTTCCTCGGAGTATGGAGGAGGACACGGCACCGCCGAGGAGGAACCACACTCTTCTCCTCGGTGGCATGAGGGCCACACGAAACTCTTTTATGAGGTTTACCAAACTTCAATAACATATGGAGGAGCCGCTCGTCCAACCTCGCCACTTGACACGATCATCCGCTCCACCTCCATGCGCTCCGTGGCATTCCAATGGGTTTATCATCACGACGGAGGAGGAGGAGAAGAAGCTCGCTAGACTTGGGTAGAGGCTTGTAGCGAACGTCGACATCGACGACCAAGCTCTCCACATATTGGGTTTCATACGGGACACCGGTGCAATTCTCTAACGGAGTGTCGGCAAACACCCACAAGGAATTCGCCTAGGAAATTTTCATGACCAAGGCGCATACCCTTGATGAAGGAGTGCTGAGTCTCTCATTCCGTTGGAGGGAGCCCACAAGTGGAGAAGAAGGAAGACATCGTCGGAAGGGTAACCTTGATCAATGATGCTATTTCTAGCACCTTGATGGGGTAATCTCCTTTCATCCATGGGTTGCACTCGATCTTGAGATGTAATCGAACTTTGTTGGATTATCTATCTATCATCTTGTGTTGGAAACACTTTAATGCTTAAGGTTAGCTACCATGCCGTAAAGGGAGTAAAGGGCTATATGCTTCCTTGGATCCATTCAACACAAGCCCCGATAGATTGGATTGGCTTTCATGTTCGAAACGATTGCATGTTCTAGTATCGTGGACCCATGGGCGAGTGTCTCCTATTTTCAAAAGGGGGCTCCGGAACAAGTGGATATGCATGAGGCACATGGGAAAGTCTTTGGAGTATGATCGCGGGAGGAGACCATCAACAAAGAAATACTATCCGGAACCCCATCATCCAAGTGTGTCACTTTTGTGCAAGTGGATTTTTGGGAGAATGAGAGAGACAAAGATAACCAACACGGAGTTGAATTGGCTTTACTCGGCTTTGATTGCCAAGTGGCCAATAGACCCCACTCACCTATGATCAACCGGTGGTGTTGTTGCAACATCGTGTTCGGAAGATATTGGTTCGGGGTGTTACCTCTCCATGTTGACTATCTCTTTAAAACCGGGTATTACAAGGAACCCAAATCATCTCCTACCCGGGACTTCCCTAAGAATATATGAAGAAAGGAAAATATATATATGTGAAGATGAGAGAGGAGGCTTCCAACCTGTCCTAGGTGAATTTGCCCCTTCCGGATTGAAGATTAAGACTTTTCTTGAGGGGAAGAAGATCGGTTAGAGGAAGGACTTCTTGTGCCGGCGAAGAGAAAAAAAAAGTATATAATAGAGAAGGATTAGGAGAAGGTTTTTCCACGACCCAAGAAGGAGGTGCACAACAAAATTATGTCCCACCATTGGGAGGAACCCCGGCGCCACCGAATTACTACGGTGGTGTACCAATGCAAGCATGGGGGAGTGGTGCAGCCATACCCCCACCATTTTTGCGGTGCCCAACGTAGCCTTTGCGGAGCCCTATGCACACCTTTTTCAACCACAACAAAATGTGGCCACCATTGGAGGATACACTGCAAGGAACATGCAAATTATTGCAGCCATCCAAACCAATGCAAACCAAATGGGTGAAGGAAATGCAAACGTCGCTTATGTGCTTGGACACCTTCACCTAGCACCGTCGGACAATTCTTAGGAGTAGTGGTGCATTCCTATTACAAGTAAGGGTACAACAACCAAGACTATCAATATCAACCACCGACGAAGATTAGAGAGAGGAGGAGCCTTAGCTATCTTTCCTGTACCCCCCTTTTCTTTAATTTTCAGCTTGTTTGCGCCTATGTATGCGTAGTATTTTCAGTTTTACTTTAATTTTTAGTGTTAGTTTAATTTTTCAGCGTGTATCTTAGTGTTTATTTTCATCATGAATAATGTCGCCACCAAGTTTTTACCTTTGGTAAAGTTAAAAAGTTTGTGTCATGATGATATATGATTATAATTGCCGCTTTGTTTATCTTTGTAATTGATTTATGCATGTTTGAACTAGTGCTCTCTTAAAAATACAAATCTGAAATTATCTAAATGCTAGCTTAATCTTCAGCGGAGGTTATGATTAAAATAAGGACCCATAGTGTTTTATGTGCTCTCAAGTTATGAATAGATTAAAGATGTCTTTTATGCTCAAAAATATTGCTAACCTTGTCACAAATATCGCTTGTGTGTTGCTCAACTTATCCAAAGCCTAATATATATTTGAGTGCATAAAACTTAGTGTACAAGATTTATTTTTGAGTGAGTTATTGCAGGCCATGCTTTCTCTGGCCCGAGACTAAGAAGCTGGTCATTCCGTTTTTGCGTATCTATCTTTTTGCTAGCCTTTTATCCGTGCATTGTGTATCCCCGCATCGGAGATCTCACAAACTTCGCCGGATATCCACCCTTAAATCAAATATCATCTTTTGTGATTACCTCCTTGACCACAACCTATTGTTGAGAATGGATCATCAATTCAAGGAAGATCGCAAGACGGTGCTAACATTGAAGATTTCAAGTATCTCTCCAAGGAAAAATACCCCGGTACCTACCTTATTTTTCGCCTCTTTGCTCGAGGACGAGCAACGTCTAAGCATGGGGGAGGAGGTAGGTACGGTGCAGTTTTAGAGTTCGAAGGGGAATATTTTAAAAAAATGATGAAAGAAAAAAAATCCGGAGATGATCATGACTTTCAAAAGAAAATATATATATATAATGAAAGAAAGAAAGAAAGAAAGAAAAAAATGAGAAATATGAGAAAGAAAAAAATGCGTAAAGTGAGCTCCCCGGTTCTCTAAGAGTGCATTCAAGGCTTCAAGTTTAAAAGATCCATTCTCATTTTCCAACCATATGCAATCCGATAACGAGGACTTCCTTTGTGCCTCGGGATCACTCTTTGCCATTTGCACATGTCCACTCATCTAAAAGCGTGTGTATTTTTCTCTTTCCCCTCCTTGATTTAACATTATTTTCCAATGACCTTTTTGACGAGTCTCGGTAAGACCATGAGAAGCTTGTCTTGTTTTGACAACACCTCATTTATAAAATCTTGTTAGGACTAAACTTTCCCAAAGCTCCATATAAAGCCTACCACACATATATGTTATGAGAGGGAAAGGAGTAGAATATATAGGCTTGAGAGACAAGCGAGATGAGAGTTCATGAGCAATATGCAAGGTGATTTAAATTTGTGAATTTGGTTTAGCTCTTTTCTTTATCTCGTTCTTTATTTCAAAAATTCTGAGATCTATTTAAACTTTGTGAGCATGTTAATACTTGTGGGATAAGCTTAATAAGAATCTACCCTCCGTAGAGGTGAAGGCTAGTACATTATGGAACTTTAACGAATTAAACTTTTGAGAGCATTATGTTTTTTTCATGTATGATCAAGTGCAAGGTTTAAACAATGAAGGGCAACGATGATATCCATCGAAGGCTTACTCGAGGACGAGCAAGGTTTAAGCATAGGGGAGATGTTGACGGTGAAAATCCGTCAACCTAGCCATGAGTTTACCTTCGGTGTTGGCATGACTTTTGTATCTTATTCATTGGTACTAACCCCCGTCGTATAACAAGTTCACTTGTGCATGTCGGTTTTGGAGTTAAGTGTTTACGCAGGGTTTTAACGTTGAAAGCAAGACTTCCGGGATAAGTTCATTAAGCACCTCATGACAAGACCTTGAAGCCCGATACAAGTCAAGCAATGAAGTGAACATGACTCCAAGAGCCCAAGGACCAAGCCCGAAAAGATGATAAACTCCGAGGACCGAACCAGAAAAGTGCTTGAATCTTGCAAGACAAGGAATTGAGTCCAATTCGAGAGAAACCAACGTCAAAGGGCCCACATGCAAAAGGGGAGAACATCTAGAAGACGTGGGAAGCAACACGGCGAAGCGAGCCGCGGGATGGGCCGATTTGGGCCCGGGCCGGCCGGCCCCGGGTCGGCTGCCCGGCCCCATTCGGGGCCCAATCGGCCTCCCCTTTGACCTAATTGCTTCTCGGGCTATAAATAGCCCCCCCGACCGAGAGCCACGCGAACCGAAGTCGTAATCCGCCGCCGAGGAGCGAGAGAAGCTTGAGGGACACCATCTCGGAGATGAGGGTCGTGCTAGTTGTCTAGGGTTTCCCTAGCCGACGTGGGAACCTTGCATGGAAGACCACGTCGGAGCTCCGGAGCGAGGATCAAGATCGAGGGAGGGCCCCGGTGGTGATCTTGTTCATGTAATCATTCATGGTGAAGTTTGTAAGTGAATTCGATTTCTAGCGATCAAGTGCCTTCTCGATGATTTTGTTTTCTTCTTGGTTTTGCTTCTTCTACGGTCTAGTTTGCGGCTAGATTACTTAGGGTGCTCTTGTAGCCGCGGTGGCTAGAGGTGCATACCGGACCGGCCAAGTGATTTCAACTTGTTCTATCGAACTCGCCCTAGACTACCCGCATGAATAGGGATACGTTGTGACAGAACGGGGGTTCCGAAAGGCGGGCATTTTCGGAGTCGGATGGAAGGCCACGATTTAAAGATGCTTTTAATGAGATTCGCTTTGCTATCTTCATCTATCTTGTTTGGAGCTACAACATAAGCATGATCTAGATTCTCTAGATTCGTTATCTCTTGCTTTCTCATGCTACCTCTTTAGTAGATTAGATTAGATGTGTTTTCTTTATGAGTTAGTAGATTAGATGCAACTTAGTTCATCATAAGATAGCTTACCTTGCTTTACTAGATTGAATCCTTGCGTTGCACATTGTTCCACGGATTCGATACCTTGGGTTCACCACTCGTGGAAAGAAGGGTCCCTTGACTACGACGGGAGACTTGTCCGCTTGCAAGTCATAAACGAACTTTGATACAACTATTAACCGTCAACAGGTGGCATGCTAGACCTTGTGAATCTTTCCTGGTTTGTATAGAAGATTCGGCGTTGTGTTTTTTGTGGTCTCTTTCGTGCTTGTTTTTGGTGCCTTTGTTCTCGGTGTGATTCCGCGGATTTGAGTGGGGTTTTCCCCGTATTTCTTTGAGGGAAACATGGATGGATGACTTGTGCATCTTTGGGATTGATCTTGTCCCCTCAAACGCCGGGAAACCACTTCGATTCAAGGATTTTTGTTCGGAGCTCTAGCTTTTGGTGGTGTTCAAAGGATCCACGATTCCCGATGATTTAGGAACTTAGGAGGAGAAAATTTTGGGATATAGCATCCTTGGTTGACACTTTTCATGTCCCCAAACTCTTGTCTCAACAGCTTCTACCGTTTGGGAGATCCGATGATGGATTGGGAGTGTTGACTTTCGTGCCTGGCGGACGGTCCACGGGGGCCTGGCGGACGGTCCGCGTGCACAGTGTTCTTCGCGTGTTCTTCGTGTTCTTGCTCGGCTTTGCTTTCGATCCGTTTTGGTTTGGAACTTTGGTTGGAAGCGGTTTTGGACAGTCCGCGGGTGCCTGGCGGACAGTCCGCGTGCTCCCCGCGGACAATCCGTTATTCGGGGTCGTCTCTGGAGGTTCCGGTTGCTTTTTCGGACGGTCCACGGCGCACGGCCGGACAGTTCGCGGTGTGGGTGCGGACGGTCCGCGGCAGCAGGCCGGACGGTCCGCGTGGCTCGAGCAGACAGTCCGCCCCTCCTGGCCGGACGGTCCGCCAGAGCCTGAGTGCTTTTTTCCTTGGTTCGATTCCTCCCTTCCTTCTTTCGTGCTTCCATGTGTGCTTCAAGGAATCGTTCCTAAGACTTGAGGTTGATCCATAACCTTGTTGTCTTGGCGGTTGGTGTGTGCTTCGATCCATCGCTCGTGTGTGACCGGGATTTGTCTAGGGTATAGGCCAGGTTCTTTGAGAAGAATTTTTACCGGCTCCTATTCACTCCCCCCTCTCCAGTCGCCATTGGATCCTTCAATGGATAGTGGTGATTCAGAATCTACGAATTCTGAGATTCCATTTCCCGCGAAGAAATTTTTTTTTGGGGTTCTTCAGGTTGGCCCAAAGTTCTGGTGTGGTGAATCTTGCCACAGTGAACTGTTTTCTTATTCGTTCATTTCATCTATTTCTCTTTGTAATGTTTCAATTTGTTCTCTTGCCTGGTTGAGCTGTTCTAGCTTTTCAGATATCTTTCTTTTTTCCTACAATTGGCTTGCGATTTTTTCTTTCTCTTTCTGCAGCTGCTGTATCTTTTGCTGAACTCTCTCTAGTTCTCTGTCTAAGGTCTCGTCGCCATCATCATCATTCTCATGCGTTTGCTGTTCAGTAGGTTGTTCTTGAATGTGTGCTGTCTTTTCAGCTCTTGCCTTCATCAGAGCTTCGAGTTTTGCTCTCCGTTCTTGATCTGTGATGTTTGAAGGTTCGGGAACAAAAGAGAATTCATTTCCTTCAAGATGATGGTGGTCTTCTTGATCTGTCTCAGCTGGGATGTTCTTCTTGGACCTCTTTTGTGGTGGCATTGTGAGTTGTTTTTCAGCTGAAACACGGTGGGCGCCAATGTTGGGGGTATCCAAAAATTCGAATGGAGCCCTCGAACACGAAAGAAATAACAGTAGGCACGTTCAAGTACAGCAATGACGCAATAGGAGACAAAGAATCTCCCCAAAGACTGCTCAAGCCTCAAAAGTTGTGAATGCCTTTACACGTGCCCTCGCGCCCCCTTTTACAGGGAGACGAAGGGACTTTTACATTCCGAAAATACCCCTCGGACCCAAGGAATATTCCTAGTGTGAACACGTACACAAATGTCTTTTACACCTCATATGTTTACAAGCCTGCCACTAGTTCACACACCGAACCCGGACTTTTTGAGACAACGTCTTTGACTTTGCTTCTTACTGATTCGTGAATCTCCCCGCTCGCGCGCCGTGACTTCCGAATTTGACCTCCGGCAGATTCCCGGATTTCGTAGACTTCTGATTTCGTGATTTTGCAGGTTCATGACTTTGGGTCTTCGCGAATTCGCGACTTCAGAGCTTCGCAGGTTCGAGATTCCAGATCTTCACACGTTCGCGACTTCAGAGCTTCGCAGGTTCGAGATTCCAGATCTTCGCACGTTCACGACTTCAAAGCTTCGCAGGTTCGAGATTCCGAATCTTCGTGAATTCGATGTTCCTGAAAACTCATTTCACGAATTTCATAAACCTTGCCGTTTTGAGGGTGACATGTTTTCCTGAATTCCCCAACACTCCACAAACAAATGATTTCCAAAGGCCTATCAAGTTTGTGAGTACTTTGGGGAAAGTGTTATTTGAGAAAGAAAGTGAGGTAGCAAGTGAGGAGAAGTCGGGTGAGAAGCCTAGTGAGGAGAAACCAGTTGAAAAACCGAGTGGAGAGAAACCAAGTGAGCAGCCCCATCCTAAGCCTAAGCCAAAGCCCATAAAGTTGAATTGTGGCTATTGTGGGAAGAGGGTCACAAGGATGAGTTTTGCTTCAAGAGGAAGCGTGAGGAAAGGATGGCAAAGGAGTGGGCGAACAAGGATAGGTACAACCCTTCCCATGGCATACCTAAGCCTCGTATGCCACTGTCCAGCGGTAAAGCTGTGGTGAGAAGTGTTCCAGCATGGGGAGGTGCAAGTTCCCACAGCCGAGGGGTGTTTCTGGAGAGGGCGGTCAGACCAGCCTGGCTAGGCGGTCAGACCGGCCCTGCCCAACGGGGGGTGATTAGACCGGCCTAGCTAGGTAGTTCAACCGCCCCCTCCAGAATTCTGGGTAAAGAGGTTGTCGAGGTGGTGAGTCAAGTGGTTTCAGTTCTGGAGGTCGTGGTGCCGGTGTTTGGTCTAGAGAGTCTACAGGTGGTCAGGTTGCTAGGTGTTCTCCCTTTCGTGCTCAATACGGGGATGGGAGGAGTCGTAGCTTTATGATGGAGAGGAGGGACGGTCCACGGTCTTCCTTTCGTGGTTTTGGTCCTCCTCTAGTTAGAGAGGGTTGGTTCCCTCGTAGTGGCTTTCGTGGTGGTGTTTGTGGTGGTAGCTTTTGTAGGAAAGATGTTTTGGATTGTGCTAACCCCATTTCTAAGCAAATGGCTCGGCACTAGTTTTACTCTTTTGGTACTAACCCGAGTGCTGAGTCATTTGTTCACTCATGTGCTCGTTTTTGAATTTCAGGTGGGAGACTTGAAGAACATTTGGTTGCTCGAGGCATATGACCGAAGACAAGGGGTGGTTATCAAGTCTCGTCCCGGTGGTGACGAAGAGGTACATCACCTTTGGGGACAATGGGCGAGGGCGTGTGTTATCAAAAGGTGAGATTAAGGTAAGTGACAAGATCACTCTCAGGCATGTTGCTCTTGTTCAATCGCTTGGATACAATTTGCTTTCTGTGTCCCAGCTGTTGGATGAGGGTTTTAAGGTGTTGTTTCGACCTGGTGGTTCTCGGGTTTTGGACTCTCGAGGGGACCATGTCTGTATGGTCGTTCCTGAGGGTCAGGTGTTTCGAGCTGATTTTTCTCAGTCTTCTGGTGTTGAGTATTGTTTCTTGGCTGGTTCTTCGATTGAGTTATGGAAGTGGCATAGGAAGTTGTGTCACTTGAGCTTTGACCTTTTGTCTCACTTGAGTAAACTCAATTTGGTCCGAGGATTGCCACGGTTGAGGTTTGAGAAAGAGTTGGTTTGTGCTCCGTGTAGGCATGCCAAGATGGTGGCCTCTTCTCACCCGCCTCTCACCGATGTGATGACTGAGCGTCCATGCGAGCTGCTTCATATGGACCTTGTTGGCCCAGCTCGTGTGCGATCTGTGGGTGGGAAGTGGTATGTCCTTGTTGTGGTGGATGACTACTCTCAGTATGCGTCGGTGTTTTTTCTTGAGGAGAAAGGGGAGACGTTTAGTTTTGTTCGAGATCTTGTCTTGAGGTTGAGGAACGAGAGGCAAGGAGATGTCATACGAGCAATTAACACTGACAATGGCTCGGAATTCAGAAACTCTCGTTTTGAAACCTTTTGCCATGACTTGGGTCTTGAACATTAGTTTTCGAGTCCGTATACGCCTCCCCAGAATGGTGTTGTGGAAAGGAAAACCAGGACCTTGTGTGAGATGGCTTGGACGATGCTTAATGAGCATAGGACTCTGAGAAGCTTCTGGGCTGAGGCGGTGAATATCGCGTGCTATGTTTCAAACAGGATCTATCTCAGAGTGCATAAGAAGAAAACCTACTATGAGTTGATGCACGGTCGCACACCCAAGGTGAGTCACTTTCATGTCTTTGGTTGCAAGTGCATTATCCTTAACAAAGGGAAGAAGTTGGACAAGTTTGAGGCTAGGTCAGTCAATGGTATTTTCTTTGGTTATGCATCTCACTCTAGAGCATATCGTGTGCTCAATCTTGAAACTAACCAAATCGTGGAGACTTGCGAGGTAACCTTCGACGAGACACAACCACGTAGTCAGCTTGTCTTTGAGTGTGCAGCTGATGATGAACTTGGCGAGGAGATCTTTCAGGAGGAGGAGCATGAACATGGAGATGATGAAGATGGCGGTGTGGTGCCCGCGGCTGATCATGTACCTACTACTTCGACTACAGTGATGGACGGCCCCTCTCCCGCACCTACGACGACAAACCAAAATCAAGGAGAAGCTACTATTGAGGGGGAGGTAGCATCAAGGTGAGAACCTCCCTGGCGAGTACAAGTGGATCACCCAGCTTCAAGGATCATCGGCGACATGAATGAACGTACTACACGGTCGAGGGTTCGGAACAATTCCCATTTCGCTCATTCTGCTTTTGTTGCCACCTTTGAGCCCAAAGACATTGGACACACACTATCTGATCATAATTGGGTTGATTCGATGCATGAGGAGTTGGAGAACTTTGAGAGGAATCAGGTTTGGGAATTGGTTGACCCTCCCCCAGGGTTTAAGCCGATTGAGACAAAATGGGTGTGGAAGAGCAAAGAGGGAGAGAAAGGTGAAGTGGTGAGAAACAAGTCAAGGCTTGTTGCTCAGGGGTTGGAGGGGATCGACTATGAGGAGACCTTTGCTCCCGTAGCCCGTTTGGAGGCAATTAGGATCCTTCTAGCCTTTTCCGTGGCTAAAGGGTTCAAGTTCCACCAAATGGATGTGAAGAGTGCCTTCTTGAATGGTGTGTTGGAGGAAGAAGTGTATGTGAGGCAACCCCCGGGGTTTGAGAGTGAGAAGTACCCCCACCTGGTGCACAAGTTGAGGATGGCGCTGTATGGGTTGAAGCAGGCGCTGTCGTATGGACCTCCCTAGGCCCACTATCTCAGTGGGTACCAGGACCGACTACTCGGTGGGCCCCTGGGACTACTCAGCTTGTGCCACACGGCACCTGATGGCGTGGGGCGCAAGGACTACGGCGGAGGAGTACTCGAATAGGAAGCTATACATGTCCCGTACTGTGTAAAGAACTCCTATACATACACGACTTGTACTCTCTCCTCAAACCGACTTGTAACCCTGCCTCCCGAACTATATAAGGTGAGGCAGGGACCCCTATCTCTCTCATACGCATCATCTTGTAAACACATTCAATCAATCCAGAGCTACGCAGCATACAGGACGTAAGGTATTACGCACCTCGCGACCCGAACCTGTCCAAATTGTGTGCCACGTGTCACTTCCTTCGAGTTACCGATCTCGGCGAAGCCACATTCATCTACCTCGGGTACTCCCATTGTTAGGTTGCCGGTCTAAAACACCGACAGCTGGCACGGCAGGTAGGGGATCTCGCCGAAGATCTCATGGCGAACTTGACGGCTTCGATCTTCATCAAGCCAACTGTCTCCTTCAACCGCGGTGACACCTTCGTCTTCGGGTGCTGGGTCTGCACTACTGACGGCACCGAATCCTTCCAACGCCGCCTCACCATGACACCCAACCCGAGTACCGGGCTCGTGATGCTTCCCGAAGTGATCACAGGCGATCTCGCCGGAACATTCGGCGAAATTTCGCTCTACAACCAACACGTCGACATCGAGTTTGGATCTGCCTCCAACTTGAACTCGACGTCCCTGTGGGCCATCACATGCGAGCCGGCTATTGAGCCATCATGTGCGGACTTCCCACTCCATGATTACTTCCCATACAGCCTCTGCAACGCTAGCAGGGCCCATGCAAAGGCTCTCACCGCCCGCTGGGCCGGCAAGGAGATCGCTTCCGACTGCACCTCGGACTCCAACCCCGACTCTGGCTACTACTCGGACTCCTCCTACGAGTTTGACTTCGGCTCGGACCCCGAGCCCGAGTCCGAGAACACCACGACTGAGCAACCTCTGTCAGAACCAGCCACCGGTCTGGTTATAACATCCACACCCGCCGGGAGATTCGTCTACTGGCCAGACTGCAAGCCTGCAGACCTGACGAATGGGAAGTCACGCTGCGTCGCTTACCTCGGCTCGCTTCCTTTCCAGGAGGGAGCACCACTAGCTCCAGCAGAGGAGCACACTCCAACAGAGGTGGCAACTACCGACTCCGGTCTCAGCACCCCTGATCGCCAAGTCTTCATGGCTGCCGGCGAGACGCCAGGACCTTCAGGGACCCGCCCTGACCGCTATTTCGAAGGCATATCCGCAGACGTAGTGTCTGCCAATGCACCCGCTGATTAAAACCACCGACGATAAGAACGTCTGACGTGAGCGCAACAGGAAGCGGAACGAATGGCGTAGACGTCTCCATGAGAGCCTCCCAATACGGAATCTCACAGAGGCACTTGATCAAGTCGAAAATCGGGTGCACACTACCCATGAATAGTGCCTCATGTCTATCACCACGATAGCACGTCAGGCTCAAGGAATGCGTGCGGGTGAAGTCGTCGCCAAGCTCACGGAGGACGCCTACTTCATGAGAGTCGACAATAGAGTCACTCAACCGCCTCCTGCCAGAACTCGTGAACACGAAGCCACAAGTCGCAGTCCAGCAGATAATGGACGCAACCACACTCGAGGAGAAATCCCCCCGAACCCCAATCGTACCCGGACGTCAGCTGGAGGATCTTCTCAGGGTGGTAATAGCGCTGGCAGCACTGGTGGTAGTCGCGGCGCTGCCGGTCATGGTGATGCCGGTGGCAGAGGCAGCGACGGCAGGAGCTCCTCACATGGGGCTGGAAGAAGAGCTGGTGGCGGAGGCGACCGCGGAGGCAGCGGCGATGCAGACAGCCACCATTGCCTCACGCGGCAGCTATGATGCCCGCCACAGAATTGAAGAAATACGATGCAACAAGTCCTCCACGGCAGGCGACAACGACGGCTTCCCCGCCTTCTCCTCTCGACTTCGCAATCTACTCCTCCCAAAGAAATTCAAACCTCTAGGGATCACCACGTACGACGCGAAGCAAGACCCAGTCCAATGGCTCAGATGCTACGCCCTCTCCATCGAAAATGCTGGTGGCAACGATGACACCAAGTGTCTCTACCTCCCCTTCTGCCTGGACCAAGCACCACTTACATGGCTCGAGTCACTCGACAAGTACTCGATCGACGAGTGGAACCAGCTCAAGGACCAATTCACCAGCAACTTCACGAGTGCCATGGGACCTGGCAATGGTGAAACAGTAACAGGGCGAGACCCTACGCAAGTACATGCGGCGCTTCTTCGACAAGCGTGCCACTATAGTCGATGTCACCGACAAGGAGGTCATCGACCTTTTCCAAGACGGTCTCTACCACCGTCGCACCTTCGAAGACTTCGGTCGACACCGCCCGAGTTCTATAACCAAGCTCAAGGACAAGATCACTTCATGTGCCGACGAAGAAGACAAGGCTAACGCCAAGTACGAAGCCATCCGTGGCAAGAGCAAGCAAAACCCGGGTGGTCGCAACAACAACAACAACTACTCGGGTCCTAACTGCAAGCGCAAGCCAGACAACACAGTCGTGGCTATCCAGCGTCTTGTGAAAGACAACTCGAAGAAGACCTCGGGTGGCTTCAAAGACTTGCTGAAAGAGAAGTGCCCATGGCATCTGGAGGGCAATCACACCACTGAGTAGTGCTACCAACTTCGGCGAGCACTCAAAAATACCCAGACCCACGGCCTCCTCATGACAAGATGGGCAAGAAAAAAGCCGACGAGGACAACAACGACTTCCAAGAACCCGACAAGACGGTGAATGTCCTCTTCGGCGGACTACTGAAGGACCGATACGGCGAACCAGGGAGGGGGGGAGTGAATGGGAGCCGATAAAAATTCTTCTCGAAGGAGATGAAAACTCCAACAAGACGAACGCGGCTTCCAACACACGTCTCCGACTCACTACCAAGGTTGGTCAAGTCCACGTAGCCACTGGAGTGCTACTGGACCTAGGAACCAACACACACAGCCTTCCGACTCGAGAACGCAGCGGAACAACAAACCCTGAGTCTACAGACCCACACCGGTCAGGCCGGTGAGCACCACCAAAAAGACCCAAACTCGAGACAGCAGCAACACGGGACAACAACGCACACACCAAGACGTTCACCCGAGCAAAAACCCACAAGGGCTCGCACCGGTCAGACCGGTCAAGAGCACCGGCCGGGACCGGTGTAGCTCGGGCGGCTCGGGATGAACAGCACCCGCGGGTCAACTCCCCCAAATCCAAATCTCGATCTCCCGAATCGCTCCACGGACTTGAACAAGACTTTGGGGATATCATGAAGACCTCATGAGGAGTTCATAGCCAAGTTTAATCCCACCAAAACTCGTCCAAAAAGGAGGAATCAAAGAAATCCCGCCGAAAGCACTTCCAACCCAAGAACTCAAGAAACCCCAAAATCGAGCACTTTTTCTCACGGATTTGGGAGGGGAATCACAGCCCAAAGAACCACGAAGGGTTCCCACAAATTTCCCCCATCAAATCCTCAAGAGAAAAGCCCCGAAAACACCCCAAAGAAATCACCGAGAGAGGACTTCGAAAATCACCACCAAGAACAACCGGGGAAAACACATCCAAACCTTGAGGAACCACGCCGAATCATCTATACATGAAACAAAGGTTCGTACAAGGTCTAGCAAGCCGCCCAATCATCCATCCCTCTCTACAAGATCTCTCCGTGAAGCTCTCTTGCTAGTCCTAGAGAAAACCTAAGGAAAATAGGTGGAAAATAGGAAAACTAATGAGCTAGGGTTCCAAGAGTTGGCTGCCATCCTCTCACCTCTTGGGTTATATGGAGGCAACCGAATGTCTAAAATGCCCTAGTCTACTAACTAGGGATACAAGCCCCTCAAGGGCGGATTTGGAATTCTTGATGTCTTCACCATCGGACGGATGCCCGGCGACCGCACCCTACGTAGCCTCGACGCAAGCCATGAGATCCCGACGCGTGTCCTCCGCTTCGAAGATTCCGGACTGCGTCGTCGCACACCGGTCAGACCGGTGCTCCTCACCGGTCAGACCGGTCCCCACCGGTCAGACCGGTCAGACCCACCGGTCGACCGGCCCGTGCGGTCTTCTTTGCGGCTTCGTCTTCGGTTCTCCGGTCTTGGCTTTGTGGATCAACCAAGGAACCTAGTGGTTTTCTGGTGAACCACCGGAAACCCCGCGAACTAGGTGTAGCCTCCGCCAATCTCCACTCATGACTTGGCTCCCACGTAGTCCCGGCTTGACCTTGGTTTTGAGGCTCAACCAAGAAACCGTCCACGACTTCATCTTGCTGTTCATGCCATCATGCGGCCCGCACTTGACCCCGCTGGCCACCGGGTCCCTCAAACGATGCCTACTTGTCTTCTCCACACCTGGAGGCCTCACCGCGATGACCTTTCACGCTTTTTCTTCACCCGCACCAACACCCGTCAAGCCGCAACCCGCACCCTGCAATACTTAGCCAAGAATCGGTCCACACAACGTTGTCAATCACTCATCACACAAGGAAGCGACCATCCACCGGTCCTCGAACCACACATGGTCCTCAATCTCCCCCCTGATGAGTGCATTGACAACACCCACACGAAAGTAACAAGAGAGAAAAGAAAAATAAAAGAAACAAACAAAAAGAAACTCCAACAAGCGATCGAAAGCCAAACAAAGGCAAAGAGCAAGATCACTTGAAGAAGACAAGTCTCGGACCCCTTAGGCAAGGGCAACGGCTCGACACTTCCGAGACGAAACAAAGCTCAAGCAAGGAGCGCAAACCACCAAAACAAAGCTCGAAAAAGAGCTCCCCCTGCACACAAGCAAGCTCCCCCTGAACCAATGCAACTCCCCCTGGACGAATGCATGCAAACCACTTGAAAACAGGACAGCTGCATCACTTTCAGCTCACACCGGTCAGACCGGTCATCACCACCGGTCAGACCGGTGCCTAACATAAGTACAGGACCAGCACTCACACCGGTCAGACCGGTGCTCCTCACCGGTCAGACTGGTGTACAACAGAGCCCAGAAATGGCTCGAAACCACCTGAAAACCTTCCAAAAGAATCCAATAAGCCATTTCAAGCTCAAACTTCTCCCCCTTGTTGGCAATGCATGAATCAAGCCAAAAATGCAAAACCTTCAACCTAGAGCTTCTCAAATAGACAAAATTCAACAAAGAATGCTACACATGTCCAAATGAGCAAGTTAGGTACTCTACGGCTTCGTATCGATCTAAACTACATGATCACCAAGTTTCACAACCATTGGACGAAGCTAAGATGGATTTTGGCAATTTTGCGAAAAACTTGCCTCTCATGAGCAAAGTCCTAAACATGATCAAAGCATATCAAAATGGCAAAGTCACACAAACTTCATGCTAGGACAGCCATTCTAATCATAAGACCATCACAAACACCCACAAGCACCTCATGTCATGTCAAAGCCACCGAGCCATGTGCCTACTTCTATGTATGAGACTTCTCATTGGTAGGCATCATGCAATGGTTTAGCACCCAAAGCAAATTAAATTCAGCACATATGACATGGGAGCATATTTTCCAAGCATTTTTCATTTCATTTTCAGATTTTTAAATGGTACATGAAATGTCTTTGCGACAAAAAGGAACTTATGCTCCTCCACAAGATAAATCAAGAGGGCTAAACATTCATGATGGCAAATGAGCCTTTGGCCCCATATGATCAATAACTAGCTATCCAACCACAAATTAAGCATAGCAAGGCCACAAAAACATGTCAAGAGCATGTAAAGGCATTTACACATGAGAGAGCATACATGTGACATTTTTCAAAAGCATAGCTATCAACCATGGATTATTCATCAAGATCATCAAGAGCTAAGCCACACTAACCGTAGCATACCAAACAAGCTCACAAAGACATATATCTCATTCCATGGTGAACAATGTATATGAGAGAAGCTTTTCCTAACCAAAGCATATGATACAAAATGCATGCAATCTAAGATACAAGGATGCCTATACATCATGTTACAAATGCCATGCAAAATGCAAGGAATGCACAAAGGAAAGCTATACATATGCTACAAACCGGCTCCTCGAGGGGAGGCAAAACGGGCTCGACACCACCGGCAAAAGAGAGCTCCCACACACCCAACTCGGAAATCAAACACACACCAAGTTCCCCCCCGCAAACGAGTGAAAGTTGCTTGATCTAGGGGTTTGGTGAAAATATCGGCTAGTTGGTCCTGTGTGGGTACATGGATCAACGCTATCTTTCCTTTCTCAACGTTGTCTCTCAGGAAATGATACCTCACTTCTATGTGTTTAGTTTTGGAATGGAGCACTGGGTTCTTTGCAACACTTATGGCACTGGTGCTATCACATTGAAGTGGGACATGGGTATACTCCTCACCAAAGTCACTCATGGTGTAGGTGATCCAAAGGAGCTGAGAGCAACAACTAGCAGCGGCAACATACTCGGCCTCGGTCGTGGATTGAGCAACACTCGACTGCTTGCGGGAAGACCAAGACACCAAAGAAGAACCCAAAAACCGGAAAGTCCCGAAGTGGACTTCCTATCCAACCGACACCCGGCAAAATCCGCGTCCGAAAAGCCATGAAGCGCCAAAGAAGAGGACGCGGAGTACCAAAGGCCGAAGTCGGGAGTGTGACGCAAGTACCGAAAATTCGCTTCACCGCCCGCCGATGCGAAGTCCTCGAAGACGCTTGAAAACGAGCGCACGGACACACCGAGAACCGTATGTCCGGCCTCGTCGCCGTCAAGTAGAGGAGTGACCCGATCATGCTTCGGTACTCCTTCCGGTCCACGTGTTCACCTTCCTCGTCCGCATCAAGAGCCGTAGTCGTACTCATCGACGTCGTCATAGCCTTGGAGTCCTCCATCTTGAACTTCCTCACAATGTCCTTGGTGTACTTAGCTCGGTGCACAAACGTTCCTTCCTTTGATTGCTTGATTTGTGGCCCGAGGAAGAACGCAACTCACCCATCATGCTCATCTCGAACTCCCCGCTCATATCATCCGCAAACCTTGCAACAAGATAGTTAGACGAGCCACCAAAGACAATATCATCCACGTACACCCGCACAATCGGGATATCTCTGCCCCGCCTCGGAAAAACAAGGTCCGATCGACCTTCCCCATCTCAAAACCTCTCTCAAACAAGAACCCCCTCAACCTTGCCATACCAAGCTCTAGGCGCCCGCTTCAACCCATACGGCGCCTTCCTCAACTTGTACACCCGTGGGGGGTACCTCTCACTCTCAAACCCCGGAGGTCGTCTCACATACACTTCTTCCTCCAACACTCAATTCGAGGAAAGCACTCTTCACATCCATTTGGTGCAACTTGAACCCTTTAGCCACGAAAAAGGCTAGAAGGATCCTAATCACATCCAAACGGGCTACGGGAGCAAAGGTCTCCTCGTAGTCGATCCCCTCCTTCGATCGAACCCTTGAGCAACAAGTCTCGACTTGTTCCTCACAACCTCACCCTTCTCTCCCTCTTTGTTTTTCCACACCCACTTTGTACCAATCGGCTTACACCCCGGGGGAGGGTCAACCAACTCCCACACCGATTCCTCTCAAAGTTCTCCAACTCCTCATGCATCGAGTTAACCCAATTGTGATCAGATAGTGCGTGTCCAATGTCTTTGGGCTCGAAAGAAGCAACAAATGCAGCATGAGCGAAATGGGAATTGTTTCGAACCCTCGACCGTGTAGTGCGTTCATTCATGTCGCCGATGATCCTCGAAGCTGGGTGATCCACTTGAACTCACCAGGGAGGTTCTCGCCTCGAAGCTACCTCCCCCTCAACATCAGCTTCTCCTCGTTCTTGATTTGTTGCCGTAGGTGTAGCAGAGGGTCCATCCATCATTGTAGTCGAAGTAGTGGATACATGTTCAGCCGGGGGCACCACACCGCCATCCTCATCATCACCATGTTCATACTTCTCCTCCTGAAAGATCTCCTCGCCAAGCTCATCATCACCTGCACACTCAAAGACAAGCTGACTACGTGGCTCTGTCTCGTCGAAGGTTACCTCGCAAGTCTCCACGATTTGGTTAGTTTCAAGATTGAGCACACGATATGCTCTAGAATGAGATGCATAACCAAAGAAAATGCCATCGACGGACCTAGCCTCAAACTTATCCAACTTCCTCGCCTTTCTTCGAATGAAACACTTGCAACCAAAGACATGGAAGTGACTCACCTTGGGTGTGCGGCCATGCATCAACTCATAGCATGTCTTCTTCTTGTGCACTCTGAGGTATATCCTGTTCGACACATAGCACGCGGTATTCACCGCCTCAGCCCAATACCTCCTCGGAGTCCTATGCTCATCAAGCATCGTCCGAGCCATCTCGCACAAGGTCCTATTCTTCCTTTCCACAACACCATTCTAGGGAGGCGTATACGGACTCGAAAACTGGTGCTCAAGACCCAAGTCATGGCAAAAGGTTTCAAAACGAGAGTTCCTGAATTCCGAGCCATTATCACTGCGGATAGCTCATATGGCATCTCCGTGCCTCTCGTTCCTCAACCTCAAGACTAGATCTCGAACAAAACCAAACGTCTTCCCCTTATCCTCCAGAAAGAACACCCAAGCATACCGAGAATAGTCGTCCACCACAACAAGGACATACCACTTCCCACCCGCAGATCGCACACGAGCTGGGCCAACAAGGTCCATATGGAGCAGCTCGCATGGACGCTCAGTCATCACATCGGTGAGAGGCGGGTGAGAAGAGGCCACCATCTTGGCATGCCTACACGGAGCACAAACCAACTCTTTCTCAAGCCTCAGCCGTGGCAATCCTCGGACCAAATTGAGTTTACTCAAGCGTGACAAAAGGTTAAAGCTCAAGTGACCCAACTTCCTATGCCACTTCCACAACTCACTCGAAGAACCGGCCAAGAAACAACGCTCCACACCCGAAGACCGAAAAAAAATCAGCACGAAACACCGACCCTCGGGAACGACCCTACAAACAAGGTCCCCTCGAGAGTCCACAATCCGAGAACCACCCGGCCGAAACAACACCTCAAAGCCCTCATCCAACAACCGGGACACAGAAAGCAAATTGTACCCCGGCGATTGAACAAGAGCAACACGCCTCGCAGTGATCTTGTCACTCACTTTGATCTCACCTTCGAAAGCACACGCCCACGCCCATTGTCCCCAAAAGTGATGTACCTCTTCGTCACCACCGGACGAGACTTGAGAACCACCCCCCGTCTCCCGCTCATATGCCTCGAACAACCGGAGTCAATCAACCAAATGTTCTTCAAGTCTCCCACCTGAAATTCAAAAATAGGCACGTGAGTGAACAAACGACTCAAGACCGGAGTTAGTACCAAAGGAGGAAAACCGATGCCGAGCCATTTGCTCGAAAGTGGGGTTAGCACCAACCAAAGCATCTCTCCTACCAAAACTACCTCCACGAACACCACCATGGTAACCTCCCCGAGGGAACCACCCCTCTCGCTCGGAGGAGGACCAAATCCACGCAAGAAAGCCCGTGGAATGTCCTTCCTCTCCAACTCAAAGCCACGACTCCTCCGATCCCCGTATTGAGCACGAGGAGGAGAACGCCTAGCAACCGACCACCGCACCCTTTCCACCCCAACCACCGTAACCACGACCACCCGAAACAACCCTCGGACCCGTACGAGCTCGAAACCCAAACGGCGTGTCCGTCTGTGCGTGCACCGGTCTGACCGGTGCCCCACACCGGTCTGACCGGTGTGACTCCGGACAGCAGCACCATCTGCAGCCTTCTTCTCTCCCCAAGCCCGAACTGTCCTCACAATCGCCTTGCCCCTGGGCATCTGCATACGAGGCTCAAGTACACCATCGGTAGGGTGGTACTTGTCCTTGTTAGCCCACTCCTTCTTCATTCTCTCCTCTCGCTTCCTCTTGAAGCAAAACTCCTCCTTATGGCCATCTCTCCCACAATAGCCACAATGGAACCTCACAAGCTTAGGCTTAGGCTTGGGATGTGGTTGCTCACTCGGTTTCTCTCCACTCAACACCTCCACCGGTTTTTCACCACTAGACTTCTCACTCTCCTTCTCAAAGAACACTTTCCCCGAAGTGCTCACAAACTTGATAGGCTTTTGTAGGTCATTTGTGGGTGTAGGAAACACGGGTGGAGCTGGGGTTGTGTCTAGTCGGTTCCTAAGATGGTTAGGTTTCGGAGGGAAATCATTTTTGTGGTGGGTTTTTGGTGGCTCCGGGATATTCTCTCCACTTCCCTCACCAACCTTGTTTGCCCCAAGCCCCTCACCATCTTGCCTCTTGAAGGCCTCGATCATCATCCTCAACTGAGGCTCATGACCGGACAACCAACCCATCAACTTCCTCAAGTCATCATTCTCATCCTGCAAACGATCAACATAATGTGCAAGCTCCAAATTTTTCAATGCATGCATTTCACAGGTAGAGCAAGATGTAGGCATGGGTTCCTTTAGTTTAGCCTCGAGTGAACTAGTGTAGGCATGCATCTCATCAATCTTAGCATGCAAAACAGGGCAAGAAGTGCAAGCACCTAGCAAAGCAGGTCTAGACTTAAGCTCAGCCACTTCAACCCTAAGCACATCTAGTTCCTCACACTTGGAGGCATGCTTCTCCTTAAACAAAGCAAGATCAGCAAGGAATATGGAGCAATCGGCGCAATCATTCTCATCCGAAACAACAGGGGCTAGCCTTAAGCGAATCAATCTCAAGCTTGCTATCTAGCACCCGTGTCTCTAGCTCGGCCACTCTAGTCCTAGCATCCTCGAGTGAAGCCCTAAGCTCTTTCCTCATTTTCTTGGCCTCTCTAAGCATGTCATCACGGTTATCAAGCAAAGAGCCAAGCCTCTCATTCTCCTGGCGCAAGAAGGGAAGTTCATCACGCACCTCGTCGTCGGACTCGCAGTCCGAGTCGCTCCGTGTGCTCTTCTTGCCGCCGGAGCTCGCCGGCATGGTGCGAAGCCATCTCTCGCGGGCGGCGGCTCGGCCCCGCTCGGTGTTCTTGGACGACTTCTTGTTCTTGCGGCGATCTCCCCTCGTCTTCACCGCTACTCGAGCTCGAGGTGGAGTACGCGGAACCGGAGTCGACGTCGCTCGCTCCAACCATCGCTCGGGCCTTGCCTCGCTCTCCTTCTTCCTCGACCGCCGCTCGTCCTTGTACTTGTTCTTGTGCTTGCTCTTGTGGTCGCGCCTCGAACGGTACTTGCCGTCCATCCTCGGCTTGTGCTTGTAGCCGTCCTTGTTCTCGGCCTTCTCGGGCGGTCGGCGACGAAGTGTCCCGGCTTGCCGCACTGGAAGCAAGTCCTCGTGTTCCTCCTCATGTTCACGCGGTTCTCGTGCAGCCTCTCGAACCGCCTCGTCAACGGCGCCGCTCCGTCCTCTCCAAGGTCATCAAACTCCTCATCTGGCATAGACATCAAAGAGGAAAAGGAGAACATCCTGGTGGATGGGTTAGAGTTAGCCTTTCCTTTGGAACCACCAACGAGGGCAAGACTATGGGAATCAGTCGGTCCCTCGAGCTTGGCAGTCATGCCCCTATCCACCTCAGCCGACTTGAGCTTCGAGAACAGCTCGTTCACCGTCAGAGTGTCATACTTCTCCGACTCGACAATGGCCTCGAACTTTCCGCCCTATATCGTACGATCCAAAGAGTGTAAGAGCTTGACCGCTCTATCATGATCATCGTACGGGAGCACGTCCACATTGGCCCTCATGTTGTTCACAACCACCGTGAACCTCTGAAACAAGGCATCGATGGACTCACCGGGGAGATGAGTGAAGTTCTTGTACTCTCTCCGTAGGTCGCATACATCCGTGCCTCGAACACCGGCGTTCCCAACATGAGCCTCCTTCGAAGACCGCCCAAATCCTACAAGCCAAGTGCTCGGTGTGCACCCAATCGAACTCGGCCGACACAAAGCACGAAACAAGTAGTCGACCGCCTTATTGTTGGCGTCGAAGCCGTCCCCTCGATCCCGGAGCGAGGAAATCAACCGCTGGACATAGCCTCGTGTCCACCGTGACATCCCAAAGGATCCGACCCTTTCCGCGGAGAAACACACCCATCCGCTTGCTCCACATCCGGTAGTTCTTGCCATCGAAGTGTGGAGGACCCGAACCCCGTTCCTCGGTACGCCATCCTTGGATCTTAGACCGGTTAGAGTCAATAAAGACCCGAACGGGCTCGATACCACTTGAAGGACCGATACGCTGAACCAGAGAGGGGGGAGTGAATGGGAGCCGATAAAAATTCTTCTCGAAGGAGATGAAAACTCCAACAAGACGAACGCGGCTTCCAACACACGTCTCCGACTCACTACCAAGGTTGGTCAAGTCCACGTAGCCACTGGAGTGCTACTGGACCTAGGAACCAACACACACAGCCTTCCGACTCGAGAACGCAGCGGAACAACAAACCCTGAGTCTACAGACCCACACCGGTCAGGCCGGTGAGCACCACCAAAAAGACCCAAACTCGAGACAGCAGCAACACGGGACAACAACGCACACACCAAGACGTTCACCCGAGCAAAAACCCACAAGGGCTCGCACCGCGTCGGACTCGTCAAGAGCACCCCGTTAGACCGGTGTAGCTTCGGCGACTCGGGATGAACAACGACCCGCGGTCAACTCCCCCAAATCCAAATCTCGATCTCCCGAATCGCTCCACAGACTTGAACAAGACTTTGGGGATATCATGAACACCTCATGAGGAGTTCATAGCCAAGTTTAATCCCACCAAAACTCGTCCAAAAAGGAGGAATCGAAGAAATCCCGCCTAAAGCACTTCCAACCCAAGAACTCAAGAAACCCCGAAATCGAGCACTTTTTCTCACGGATTTGGGAGGGGAATCACAGCCCAAAGAACCACGAAGGGTTCCTACAAATTTCCCCCATCAAATCCCCAAGAGAAAAGCCCCAAAAACACCCCAAAGAAATCATCGAGAGAGGACTTCGAAAATCACCACCAAGAACAACCGGGGAAAACACATCCAAACCTTGAGGAACCACGCCGAATCATCTATACACGAAACAAAGGTTCGTACAAGGTCTAGCAAGCCGCCCGATCATCCATCCCTCTCTACAAGATCTCTCCGTGAAGCTCTCTTGCTAGTCCTAGAGAAAACCTAAGGAAAATAGGTGGAAAATAGGAAAACTAATGAGCTAGGGTTCCAAGAGTTGGCTGCCATCCTCTCACCTCTTGGGTTATATGGAGGCAACCGAATGTCTAAAATGCCCTTCTCTACTAACTAGGGATGCAAGCCCCTCAAGGGCGGATTTGGAATTCTTGATGTCTTCACCATCGGACGGATGCCCGCGACCGCACCCCGCATAGCCCGGACGCAAGCCATGCGATCCCGACGCGTGTCCTCCGCTTCGAAGATTCCGGACTGCGTCGTTGCACATCGGTCAGACCGGTGCTCCTCACCGGTCAGACCGGTCCCCACCGGTCAGACCGGTCTGGTTGTCGCCGCACCTCCGTCTTCGGTTCTCCGGTCTTGGCTTTGTGGATCAACCAAGGAACCCAGTGGTTTTCTGGTGAACCACCGGAAACCCCGCGAACTCGGTGTAGCCTCCGCCAATCTCCACTCGTGACTTGGCTCCCACGTAGTCCCGGCTCGACCTTGGTTTTGAGGCTCAACCAAGAAACCGTCCACGACTTCATCTTGTTGTTCATGCCACCATGCGGCCCGCACTTGACCCCCGCCGGCCACCGGGTCCCTCGAACGAAGCCTATTTGTCTTCTCCACACACGGAGGCCTCACCCGGCGACGACCTTTCACTCTTGTTCTTCACCTGCACCAACACCAGTCAAGCCGCAACCTGCGCCTGCAATACTTAGCCAAGAATCAGTCCACACAATGTTGTCAATCACTCATCACACAAGGAAGCGACCATCCACCGGTCCTCGAACCACACATGGTCCTCAACTACCCACCAAGCGGTCTCAGAAGGCCATCAGACGGGAAGTTCTGAACATTGAACCAGCGGTCCCGACCCCTCTAAGGTGGTCAGAGATACCCATCACCTTCTCCCGCGTGGATCAATGTACAAGCTTCTCCAAACCAGGGTGATTCCCACTCGTCCTGAAACCAGTAGTCGCGGGCTCCAGACTTAACAAGGTACTCATCGACGGTGGAAGCGGCCTCAACGTCCTTTTCACCAAGACCTTGAAGAAGATGAAGCTGAACATCACTCACATGCTCACCAAGAGCACATCGCCTTTCTACGGCATCATCCCTGGCAACACGGCTATTCCACTAGGGTCTGTGGTCCTGCCAGTTACCTACCATGGAGAACTACCACACCAAGTACATCAAGTTCTAGGTCGCGCACTTCGAGAATTCCTACCATGCCATCCTCGGCAGACCAGCTATCGCCAAGTTCATGGCGGTACCCCACTACACGTACTTGGTACTCAAAATGCCAAGTCTTGCCGGTGTACTCTCGCTGCAAGGGGACTTGAAGATTTCCTTCAACTGCGACACAGAAGCTGTGGAACTCGCAGCCACCAATCAAGTACCCAACGCAATGATGGAGATCTATGCTGCATCTAAGAAGCTTGCCTCCACCGAACTCGAGATCCCAGAGAAGTCGGACACAGCAAACAAGCCCCAACCCTCTGACGAAGTACAAGTCAAAGCAATCGGCCTTGGGACTGGCGACAACAGCAAGACTACCATGATCGGGGCGGGCCTTGACCCGAAATAGGAAGATGCGCTCATCAGCTTCCTTCGAGCTAACCGAGACATCTTCGCTTGGAAACCAGCGGACATGCCAGGGGTGCCCAGGAATCTGATCGAGCACTCACTCAACGTCGATCCTAAAGCTACCCCCAAGAGACAACACCTCCGCCGTTTCGTCGACGACTGACGGGATGCCATCAAGAAGGAACTCGCCAAACTACTCGCGGCTGGCTTCATCAGAGATGTCTTCCATCCTGAGTGGCTTGCCAACCCCGTCCTCGTCCGCAAGAAGATCACGAACGAGTGGAGGATGTGCGTTGACTACACCGACCTCAACAAGAATTGCCCCAAGGACCCTTTCGGGTTGCCGCAGATGGATCAAGTCATCGACTCCACGGCGTGCTGCAACCTGCTCTGCTTCCTCGACTACTACTCCGGGTACCACCAGATTGCTATAAAGGAAGAAGACCAGGAGAAGACCGCGTTCATCACCCCGTTCGGCACCTACTGCTACACGACAATGTCATCTGGGTTGAAGAACACCGGCGCTACGTACCAACGAGCTATCTAGGCCTATTTCAAGAGACAGCTCAACAAGAACGTCGAAGCCTATGTGGATGACGTGGTCGTCAAGACCCGAAACTCCGACACGCTCATCGCCGATCTTGATGAGACTTTCGCATCCCTGCAGGAGTACCGGTGGAAGCTCAACCCGAACAAGTGCGTCTTCGGCGTACCTTCGGGAAAACTACTCGGCTTCATCATCAGCCATCGTGGCATCGAAGCCAACCCCGAGAAGATCTCCACCATTACCAAGATGAAAGCTCCCACCTGCATCAAAGACGTGCAGAAGCTTACCAGGTGCATGGCGGCCTTGAACATATTCATCTCGAAGCTCGGAGAACGGGGACTATCCTTCTTCAAACTACTCAAGCACCAAAAGAAGTTCATGTGGACCCCAGAGGCAGACCAAGCTCTGGCTCAGCTCAAGGACTTCCGATTCAAACCACCTGTCCTCACGGCTCCTCGCAAAAAGGAGCAGCTACTCCTCTACCTTGGTGCGACTACTCACGCGGTCAGTACTGCCATCGTCGTCGAGCGGCAAGAAGATGATCACGCCTACCTAGTCCAGTGACCTGTCTACTTCGTCAGCGAGGTCTTGTCGGAATCTAAGGCACGGTACCAGCCAGTGCAGAAGCTACTGTATGCAGTGCTCATCACCTCGCAGAAGCAATGACACTACTTCCAGCAGTACTCGATCACCGTCGTCACCGACTACCCAGTCGGTGACATCTTACGGAACCAAGATGCCACTGGAAGAATCTCCAAATGGGCAGTCGAACTCGGCGCCCTCACCATTGACTTCAAGCCACGAACAACCATCAAGTCACAAGCACTAGTCTACTTCAAGGCGGAGTGGCGGGAGAATCAGCTACCAACCCCAACCGAGCGACCAGAGCATTGGGTGATGTACTTCGACAGCTCACTCAAGCTCGAGGGCGCGGGTGCAGGGGTACTCCTGATCTCTCCAACAGGCGAACAACTCAAGTATGTCCTGCAGATCTTCTAGAAGGTCTCAAACAACAAAGCCAAGTACAAAGCCCTACTACATGGGCTCCGTCTCGCAGTATCACTGGGTATCAAGCGACTACTAGTCTATAGCGACTCTGCAGTGGTCATCAACCAAGTTAACAAGTCTTGGGATTGCAACAAGGAGAACATGGACGCCTAAGTCTGAAAGCTCAAGATGAAGGATCGGATGGCGACTAGAGAGAGGGGGAGTGAATAGGAGCCGGTAAAACTTCTTCTCAAAGAACCCAGCCTATACCCTAGACAAATCCCGGTCACACACGAGCGATGGATTTAATGACACACCAACCGCCAAGACAACAAGGTTATGGATCAACCTCAAGTCTTAGGAACGATTCCTTGAAGCACATGCGGAAGCACGAAAGAACGGAGGGAGGAATCGAACCAAAGAGCAAAGCAGCTAGGCTCTAGCGGACCGTCCGGCCAGGAGTCGCGGGAATCGCGGATCCTTTGAACACCACCAAAAGCTAGAGCTCCGAAGGAAAATCCTTGAAAGTGGTTTCCCGGCATTTGAGGGCACAAGATCAATCACAGAGATGCACAAGACATCCATCCATGTTTCCCTCAAAGAAAACCGGGGAGAAACCCACTCAAATCCGCGGAACCACACCAAGAACAAAGGCACCAAAAACAAGCAAGAAAAAGAACACGAAAATCACAACGCCGAATCTTCTATACAAACCAGGAAAGATTCACAAGGTCTAGCATGTCGCCCTAACATCCATCCCTCTCAACAAATATCTCATGAAGCTCTCATGCTAGCCTAGAGAAAATGGAGAAGAAAATGTCTAAGGAAAATGAGAAAATGGAGGGGATAAATGAAACCCTAAGTCGGGGAGAGAGGGAGCCATCCACACACACTCATGGCTTATATATCAGGTCCCGCCGGTGTGGGAAATGACTCGACTACCCCTAACTCAACTACTGGCGATACAACCCACGCAGGGGCATTTATGTAATGTTTGTGGGTCTTGCCATCGGACGGCCACGCCTTCGCCGCACCCCGCGTCCTCCCGACGCAAGCCATGCGATCCCGTCGTGTGGACTACTCGTCAAGGCCATCAAGACTACTCAAAACTATCCTGCTCGACTACAAAGTACTCGGGGGCTTGTCGTATGGACCTCCCTAGGCCCACTATCTGGGTGGGTACCAGGACCGACAACTTGGTGGGCCCCTGAGACTACTCGGCTTGTGCCACACGACACCTGATGGCGTGGGGCGCAAGGACTACGGCGGAGGAGTACTCGAATAGGAAGCTATACATGTCCCGTACTGTGTAAAGGACTCCTAGACGTACACGACTTGTACTCTCTCCTCAAACCGACTTGTAACCCTGCCTCCCGGACTATATAAGGTGAGGCAGGGACCCCTATCTCTCTCATACGCATCATCTTGCAAACACACCCAATCAATCCAGAGCTACGCAAGATACATAACGTAGGGTATTACGCACCTCGCGGCCCGAACCTGTCTAAATTGTGTGCCACGTGTCTCTTCCTTCGAGTTACTGATCTCGGCGAGGCCACATTCATCTACCTCGGATACTCCCCTTGGTAGGTTGCTGGTCTAAAACACCGACAAGCGCCTAGAGCTTGGTATGGTAGGTTGAGAGGGTTCCTATTTGAGTGAGGGTTTGAGATGGGAAAGGTCGATCAAGCCTTGTTTTTACTCAGGCAGGGCAGAGATATCCTGATTGTGCAGGTGTATGTGGATGATATGTCTTTGGTGGCTCGTCTAACTCTCTTGTTGCAAGGTTTGCAGAGGACATGAGCAGGGAATTTGAGATGAGCATGATGGGTGAGTTGCAGTTCTTCCTCTACAAATCAAATAATCAAAGGAAGGAATGTTTGTACACCAAGCTAAGTACACCAAGGACATTGTGCGGAAGTTCAAGATGGAGGACTCCAAGGCTATGGCAATGCCGATGAGTACGACTACAACTCTTGATGCGGATGGGTAAGGTGAACACGTGGACCAGAAGGAGTACCAAAGCATGATCAGGTCACTCCTCTACTTGACAGCGACGAGGACGGACATCCAGTTCTCGGTATGTCTGTGCGCTCGTTTTCAAGCGTCTCCGAGTACCTCGCATCGGCAAGTGGTAAAGCGAATTTTCAGGTACTTGTGTCACACTACTGACTTTGGCCTTTAGTACTCCACGTCTTTTTCTTTGGCGCTTCATGGTTTTTCAGACGCGGATTTTGCTGGTTGTCCGTTGGATAGGAAGTCCACTTCTGGGACTTGTCAGTTTTTGGGATCTTCTTTGGTGTCTTGGTCTTCCTGCAAATAGTCGAGTGTTGCTCAATCCACTACCGAGGTAGAGTACGTTGCTGCATCTAGTTGTTGCTCTCAGCTCCTTGGATCACATACACCATGAGTGACTTTGGTGACGAATATACCCATGTCCCACTTCAACGTGATAGCACCAGTGCCATAAGTGTTGCAAAGAAACCAGTGCTCCATTCCAAAACCAAGCACATAGAAGTGAGATATCATTTTTTGAGAGACAATGTAGAAAAAGGGAAAATAACCATGATCCATATACCCACACATGACCAACTAGCCGATATTTTCACCAAACCCCTAGATCAAGCAACTTTCACTCGTTTGCGGGTGGAGCTTGGTGTCTGTTTGATTTCTTGAGTTGGTGTGTGGGAGCTCATTTGTAGCATATGTATAGCTTTCTTTTTCTGCATTTTTTTGCCCTTGGCATGGCATATGTAACATGATGTATAGGCATCTTTGTATCTTAGGTTGCATGCATTTTGTATCATATGCATTTGTTAGGAAAAGCTTCTCCTATATACATTGTTCACCATGATGTGCTATATATGATCATGTGAGCTAGTTTGGTATGATATGGTTAGTTTGACTTAGCTCTTGATGATCTTGATTTATAATCCATGGTTGATGGCTATGTTTTTTGAAAAATGTCAAATATATGCCCACTTATGTGTAACTGCCTTTATATGATCTTGACATGTTTTAGTGGCTTGGTTATTCTTAAATTGTGGTTGGACAGCTTATTTTGATCATATGGGGCCAAAGGCTCATTTGCCATCATGAATGTTTAGCCCTCTTGCTTTATATTGTGGAGGGGCATAAGTTCCTTGTTGTCGCAAAGACATTTCATGTACCAAATAAGAATCTGAAAATGAAATGTAAAATGCTTGGAAAATGTGCTCCTATGTCATATGTGCTTAATTTAAATTTGCTTTGGGTGCTAAGCCGTTGCATGATGCCTACCAATGAGCAGTCTCATACATAGAAGTAGGCACATGGCTCGGTGGCTTTGACATGACATGAAGTGTGTGCTGGTGTTTGTGATGGTCTTATGTTTAGAATGGCTGTCCTAGCAAGAAGTTTGTGTAGCTTTGCTATTTTGACATGTTTTGCTCATATATAGGACTTTGCTCATGAGAGGGTAATTTTTCGCAAAATTGGTCAAATTCTTTTTAGCTTTGTCCAATGGTTGTGAGACTTGGTGATCATGTAGTTAAGGTCATTACAAACCTGTAGAGTATCTAACTTGATCATTTGGACATGTGTAGCACCTTGTGATGAATTTTGTATATTTGAGAAGCTATATGTTGAAACTTTTCGCATTTTGCCTTGATTCATGCATTGTCAACAAGGGGGAGAAGTTTGTGCATGTTTTGGGCACGTGGCGGCTTTTGGAAGGTGTTCCTATTGGTTCGGGCAGTTTTTGAAAAGTTTGGTGCAGGGCCGATCTCATGGGGCGGTCTAACCTCCCCTGGCGGTTAGATGTTTGGTAGGCTGTCTAACCGCCTGGTGCAGGCGGTCTATCCGCCCCAGGCAAAGTGAACAGGTTTTTGCTCCTTGTTGCATTCCCATGTTGCATTCCTGTATTGGTTCGGGGGGAGTGTGCTTTGGCTCAGAGGGAGCTTGCATATGTCCAGGTGGAGCTCGTTGTGCTGTTTGAGCTTTGGATTGGTGGTTTGTGCTCTTTGCTTGAGCATGGTTTTGTCTTGGATGTGTCGAGCTGTTGCCCTTGCCTAAGGGGTCCGAGACTTTCCTTCTTCAAGTGATCTTGCTCTTTGCCTTTCTTTGTCTTTCCATCGCTTGTTGAGGTTTCTTTTTATTCATTTCTTTTCTTCTTCTTTTCTCTCGGGTTAATATATGTGTGTGTGTTGTCAATGCACTCATCAAGGGGGAGATTGAGGACCATGTGTGTGGTTCGAGGACCGGTGGATGGTCGCCCCTGGTGTGATTAGTTATTGACAACATTGTGTGCACTGACTCTTGGCTAAGTATTGCAGATGCAGGTTGTGGCTTGACTGGTGTTGGTGCAGGTCAAGAACAAGAGTGAAAGGTCATTGCCGGTGAGGCCTCCAGGTGTGGAGAAGACAAGTAGGCTTGGTTCGAGGGACCCGGTCGCCAGCGGAGTCAAGTGCGGGCCGCATGGTGGCAAGAACAGCGGGACAAAGTCGTGGACGGTTTCTTGGTTGAGCCTCAAAACCATGGTCGAGTCGGGACTACGTGGGAGCCGAGCCATGATTGGCGATTGGCGGAGGCTACAGCAAGTTCGCGGGGTTTGCAGTGGTTCACCAGAAAACCACTCGGTTACTTGGTTGTGCCACAAAACCGAGGCCGAAGACTCGACAAGGAGGTGCGGGCACCCAGGGCAGTTCAACCGCCCAAGAGGGGTGGTCAGACTGCCTGGGCTGGTCTAACTGCCCAGGGGGCGGTCTGACGCCCTGGTCGCTGCCGCCGAGAAGCTTTGAAGCGGAGGACACGCGTCGGGATCGCAAGGCTTGCGTCGAGGCTAATCAGGTTGCGGTCGTTGGGCATCCGTCCGATGGAGAAAATCTAAAGACTTCCAAATTCGCTCTTGAGGGGCATGTATCCCTAGTTATTAAGTAAGGGTAGTTTAGTCTTTTGGGTGCCTCCATATAAACACTTGAGGGGATGGATGGCAGCCCACTCTTTGAACCCTAGCTCATTTGTTTTCTCATTTTCGTCCTTATTTTTCCTCTAGTTTTCTAGCACTAGCTTGAGAGCTTCATGTGAGATCTTGAGAGAGGGATGGATGTACGGGTGGCAAGCTAGACCTTATATGAACCTTCATGGTATGTATAGATGATTTGGCGTGGTTCCTCATGGTTGCGTGTTGCTTTTCCCGTCCTTCTTTGTGATGGTTTTCGGAGCTTTTTGTTGTGATTTTCTTGGCGGTGTTTTGAGGATGATTTCTTGGGGATTTTGTTGGGTGTCACATATGAGGACCTTATGCCTCTTTGGCTGGTGACTTTGCCCTCAAATCTCCCTTGAATAGGACTCGATTTGGTGGTTTTCGAGTTGCTCAAGTTCTTGCCCTAGAGAGCCGAAATCTTCGATTCCTCTTGATTGTGAGCAATTCGGGTTGACTCCTTTGAGGTAGAGGTTGCCCAGGAGGTAACCCAGCTATTCTCGAGGTTTCGCTGCAATCCTTGGAGTGATTCGGGAGATCGGGCGATTGTTGACGGTTCAAAACCGTGCTCAAATTCACCGCAAGCCTACGGGTGACTTGGTGCCTTTTCACTAAGGAGAGTCCTCCCTAGATTTGTCAATCCAAGGATCGGAAGCAAACCACTAAGGTTCTCTATCTAACCTACCAGTCTAACCCTATGTGAATCATAGATCACATAAAGATTAAACATACATGAAAGGATGCATGCATCACATCCACCTAGCCATAAAGGTGAGCATCCAAAAGGTAAGCCTAGCCTAACGTCTTCTCGTTGCCGTTCCGGCCAAGGTGACAAACCAATCTTAACCTATACTATGATGAGGATTACACTCGATATGGAGTAACCCGATATGGAGTAGTCTGATACACGTTCACTCGCCGCTTTCTCCTCCACCGTACTGTCACTACGCAAGGATATTCATCACCGAGCAACAACCTAGGTCCGTGCACTACTACGGTGTATCCGCAAAACAAGACTAATAACCATGATTCGATCTAATCCTACTAAAGGCATATGGTAGCTACACATATGAATAAGCACAACTCATAGTAGATCAAAGTAAAGACAAGAATAGATTTATATCACAATCGAAAGTTGAAGGTACAAACAACTTGACGAATTCAAGTCGTTGCTCCGGAACTCCACCATGGCTTCACCACGCAAGGCCAACCTGTCGGTGCTTTAGACCGGCAACCTACTACGGGGAGTACCCGAAGTAGATGATTGTGACTCGCCGAGATCGGTAACTCGAAGGAAGAGACACGTGGCACACAATTTAGACAGGTTCGGGCCGCGAGGTGCGTAATACCCTACGTCCTGTATGCTGCGTAGCTCTAGATTGATAGGGCACAATTACAAGATGGTGCAATAGTGCGCCGTGAGTTGTAGGGGATTGGATGAGGTGATCCTGAGATCGGTCCCTCGCCTCGCCTTATATAGTCGGGAGGCAGGGTTACAAGTCGGAGTAGGGAGAGAGTACTAGTCGAGTACGTCTAGGAGTCCTCTATACAGTGCGGAACATGTACAGCTCCTTAACCGAGTACTACTCCTGTGTAGTCCTTGTGCTCCACGCCTTCAGGTGCCATGTAGCGCAAGACGGGTAGTCCCAGGGGCCCACCGAGTAGTCGGTCCTGGTACCCACCGAGGTAGTGGGCCCAAAGAGGTCCATACGACAAGCCCCCGAGTACTTTGTAGTCGAGAAGGATTGCTTCAAGTAGTCTTGACGGCCTTAACGAGTAGTCCTCAAGCGCCCCTGAGTGCTACCAAGTCAAAAGTCCTCAAGAGTAGTCGAAGCATCCCGAGGCTGGAATGTAATCCAGCTGATATCTGAGCAATCTTGAAGTCTTCTCGAGTAGTCCCAAGCGTCGTCGAAGACTGCCTTCGAAGGTCTTCAAAAAATGCCTGTCTTGTCTTGAAGCCAGAGCTAACATGGAGGTGTGACTTGTAAAACCACACTCCATATCGAGTAGCGCCCGAGCCTTGAGCCGCGGGCTCTGGCTGCGGGTCCATCTGAAGTCTTGGCAAGAAAATCCCGAAAAATCCGGAGAGAAAAAACCGAAGGACACGTGGCACGGAGCCCCCGAGCCTTGAGTCGAGTACTTCCTCTAGAATTGAAGGGTCTTCTTGAAGAATGTGTCCTGAGATGCTCTTGAGACTAGCTGCTTCCCAGGTAGTCGAGTAGAAGTAGCCGAGCCCCCGCGGTGAGGCGCGTCGACTAGTAGAATACGAAGGGTCGCGCGCAGCCGCTGAGTCAGCCGCGCGTGGACTTATCCAGCCGCCCGTTGCGGAGCCGATTTGGCTTATAAATAAAAGCCAAAACCCTTAGGGCTTTTCACCCATTCGAGCTGCAGCCATTCCCTTTGCATCTGAGGCGAATCCACTCCTAGCGCTTGCTGCCGCCGTAGTAGATCCAAGTGCGCCGCCACCCAAATCCTTTAGGGTGGCCCCCGAGCGGATGCGAGTGAAGACGCCCTGCACTTGGAGGATGAAGCCGTCGCCGTCCAAGACGTCCAAGGCCAACGGGAAGAAGAGGGGCCGCGAAGAGGCCGCCGCAGCTGCCACCGGAGCGGCGCCGCCCATGTCTCCACCGCGGGCTGATCCGAGCCGCGAGTGGAAAAAGTCCAAAGTGAAGACGGAGGATCTGCTGACCCTCCTGAATAGTGGGTTCATCAGGGAGAAGGAAGTCGACATGTGGAGATCTGTCGCTGGAGATCCATATCCGATGGAGAAGGCCGAAGACGAGATCCCGATGTTCGCGCGGTTCGTGGAGCGCGGTCTTGCGCTCCTGGCCAGCGATTTCTTCAAGGGGCTGCTCAGGTACTACGGGATCGAGTACCTGAACCTGAACCCCAACGGCATCTTCCACACGTCAGTCTTCGTCCACTTCTGCGAAGCCTTCCTCGAGATCAAGCCGCATTGGGCGCTTTTCCGAAAGTTCTTCCGCGTCAAGCCGCAGCCCAGTGCCACCAATCCCAGGGTAGTCGGAGGAGCCGGCATCCAGATGAGGGAGGACGCCGTGGAGCAGTACCTGGCGTACAAGCTTGTCGACTCCAACACGGATTGGAAGACCAGGTGGTTCTACATCACGAACCACCACCCCGGCCTGCCGAAGCCGAGCGGACGGCGGCCCCGGTGCACCGTGAATGGTGGAATACGGAGCCCACCATGCAAGAAGGGATCCAACTCCCCGAGCTGCTAGCACGCGTCAAGGTGCTCAGGGAGGCGGGACTGAGGGCCGAGCACGTGGCCTTCAGTTTCATGAAGCGCAGGATCCAGCCGTTGATGGCTCGGGAGACCCTGGGCTTCGAGTACAGCCGGCGACGACGACGCGTCGCGGATGCCGGGAGGCGAGCTGGACGACAATGACATCATCGAGAGGTTGTCGCGGATCTTCAAGGACATGCCGCCGTACACGGCGTGCCCTGTCGAGGAGTACTCCGCCGCACGCCCGCCCAAGGAGGTGAGTAGTCGTACCCCCCTAGTCGAGTAGTGATTACTTGAAGTAGAGTTGCTGACGTCTTGTGTCTTGCGTAGGATGATGTGAAAAAGTTCATCTCCGAGCCGGAGCCACCTCCGAGTGGAATCGAGATCCCGAAGGAGGGCAAGGCAAAGGAGTGACGTGAAGTCGGTGAAGGTCACGACACTGTCGTCGTGGAGGATATCTCCGACGACGACGACGAAGACGAGGAGATGCTACAAGACCGCTTCCAGCTGCGGTCGAGGTTTAGCCGCCCGGGCTTGCCTCATGTTCCTCTGGTACAAGACCCCCCGACTAGCCTGGCTGCGCCGCAGCGAAAGCCGCGCAACCCCGCCAGGAAGCGGGTGGCGAAGAAGCTGAGGGTCTCAGAGACCACGCCTCAGGAGGTAAGTTGTCTTGAACAGAGTAGTCGAGTACCCTTTGTTCGAGTACGCTTGCTGACGAGCAGTCTTCCTTGTGTGCGGGGAGGTGCCGCCGGCGGGAGCCCGTCGAAGAGGGCGACGAGGGCGTGTGGGACACGGTGGGGGAGCCACCGCAAGTCGTAGTCCACCCCCCCACTGTTGAAGAGATCCTGGCGCAACTGGAGCGCCAGCCCCCAGCTCCGCAAGGGAGCACGAGACCTGTGGCCGCCGCCGTTGAAGAGGTGGTAGCCTCAGGAGCGCAGGAGACCGCTGCGCCGGCCGCCGCTACTGTGGAGGAAGCGGTAGCCGCAGGGGCGCAGGAGGAGGAGGCGCCCGCAGAGGGTGGACTGGTCGATATCGCCAGCATCCTCGGTGCCCCGGCCGTGACCATTGTCCGGTCGAACTTGTAAGTACCATATACTTATGAGTAGTACTTTGTTGCAGTAGTCGATGTTTCCTGACGACCATCTGTGCGCGCTTCTGCAGAAGATCCACGGATCTGACCTGGGATGGGGATGAGCCCTCATCAGCGGTGGCGGAAGAAGTCGCGCCGCCCGCCGAGGAGGCCGCTCCCGCTGCCCAAACCGCGATTGAGCTACAGGTTGCCGTGGCGCCACTGCCGGAGGCCAGTGTAGTTGAAGGTGAGTACCCTTCTTGAAGCAAGCAGCTCCACGAGGAGTAGTCGTAGGCACCGATGCACTTGTCTCTCTTTGACAGCGCCGAAGGTGGTGACATCCCCGCGGTGGTGCCAATGCAGGGTGACACCGAGGCCCCGAGGCTGCGGAAGGAGCCCCCGAGCCCATGGAGGAGGTCGTCGAGAAGACCGCCGGGGGAGAGGCGGTCACCACGTCGCCAGAGTTTGCTCTGGAGGTGGCTATCCGCTCCCCCGAGATCCAAGACGTAGAGCCCATCCGCGCTGCGCCGATGACGGAGGCCACCGCGAGTAGTCGCGGCGGTATAGAGCTGCTCGCAGATGACCTTATCGAGCCGGCGACGGTGGACAAGCATCTAGAGGCGATCCGTCGGGCGGAGCAGTGGATGAAGGTGAGTAGCTGTAGCCTTTGAGTAGCCAATCCTTTGTCGTTGAGTACTCTTTGTGACTTGAGTTGTCTTGTGCAGGACGTTGCGGAGTGGTCCCGCGACAAGTCGAACCTGCTGCAAGGTTATGGCGACACGGTGCTCCGAGCCGAGGCGCTTGTGGAGCAACTTGTGAAGTCGCGCGGCATGCCGCCGCCATGCGCCGAAGCTCGACGCCGCCTTCGCCAAGTACCATAACGATGTCATGGAGTTGCGGCGATGGGCGACGACTTGGTGCGGAAGAACAAAGGCCTCCGCAACAAGAACAAAGGTACACCCCTGAACTTGTCGGGTACTTGTTGGAGGTCGAGAAGCGTCTGACCCGCTGTTGCGTTGATGTGTTGCAGAGCTTGAGGGCCAGGTGGAGCAGCTGAAGGCTTCGGAGACGAGCATGAAGAACCTCTTCTACCGTGAGCAAGAAGCCCGCCAGGTACTTGAGCTCGACTACAAGGAACTCGCCTTCGAGTGCGAGAAGCATATGGAGCTTCGGATTGCTTCTAACAGGGATCTCGTGAACTGCTACAAATCCTTGCAGAAGTTGAACGAAGACTGCGAGGCATTGCGGGCCCGCTTGAAGGAGTTGGAAGAAGCCGCGTTGCCGATCGCGAGACTCCCGGTGCCGCACCCGGCGGCCCCAAGATAGCTCCTCCGGTGGATCGCCTTCGGAAGCTCCAAGCCGCCCGGCCGCCTACGTGAAGCACATGGCCGGGTCGATCCCAAGACAAGTCTTGGCCTTCATGAAGTCGTACTTCCCGAAGGCCCCGGTGGAGGTAGTCGCCGGCGGGTAGCCTCCAACCGCTCCGATGAGCAAGATGCGCAGCCGCTAGAGCGCATGGCTCCCATCGTGGAGAAGGTAGCCGAGAAGCCGAACCTCCGCAGCCCCGTAATAGGTAGCTAGTAGCCATAGTTGTACAGAAAACGATTGTAATGAATTGTTCAAGTATCAATGAAAGAAAATTTTCCGAAGCAATGAGTACTTGTAGTCGCGATCTCGCAGTATGGAGCGCCCATCGTGGAGTAGATGCGAGTAGTAGTACTCGGCTTTGGTAGTCCCGTTGTAGGGAGTAGACGAGAAAGAAGTTGATGAACAATCAAACTTTATTACCGAAGAAGTACACCCTGGGTGGCCGGGGCCGTAGTTACAATGTAGTCACTTGGACCGGAGGCCGCTTACTGTGAGTAGAGCTGGAGCGGGTAGCCGCTTACAGTCGTTGATCCGTAGGTAGCCGTGTAGGCTGGATCGTAGATCCGTAGGTAGCCGTGCAGGCTGGATCTTGGATTGTGGTTTCTTAGTAGACCGCTGCTAGAGTCCTTGACACTCGTGGCAGCCAAGGGTCCGTAGGTAGCCGCACGGGCTGGACCCTAGAGAGGAGTAGTCCGGAGACTGGAGCCAGGACCCGGGGGGTCGCTTGCGGCGAGGGGTGTTGACGTAGTCGTGTAGACTTGAACCCCAGGGTAGTCGTGTAGACTAGGCGTAGAATCGACAGAGTTGGTCGACGTTCCACGAGTTGTTGATGTCTTCGCCTTCAAGTGTTTGGAGGCGGTAGGAGCCTGGCCGGTCACCTTTGCGATGGTGAAGGGACCTTCCGAGGGGGAGCTGAGCTTGTGAAGTCGTTCCGTGTTCTGGATACGGCGGAGGACAAGATCTCCAACGTTGAAGGAGCGTTCCTTGACCTTGCGATCATGGTAGCGTCGAATACCCTCCAGGTACCTTGCTGACTGGACGAGGGCAGCGCAGCGAGCTTCTTCGAGGCTGTCGATATCAACTCGTCTGCTGTCTTCTTGGACGCCTTCGTCATAGTGCTCCACTGATGGCGAGTTCCATATGACGTCAGCAGGGAGGATGGCTTCGGAGCCGTAGACCAGGAATTAGGGGGATTGCCCCGTTGGCTTGGATGGTTGAGTCCGTAGCCCCTAGAGTGCGTTGGGTAGTTCCTTGATCCACTTGCCCCCTTTAGAGTTCGCGGCGTCGTGTAGCCGCTTCTTGAGAGCGTCGAGCACCATCCCATTGGCGCGCTCGACTTGTCCGTTGGCCCGTGGATGGGCGACTGAGACGTATCTGACATCGATCCCGCTGTTCTCGCAGTACTCCCAGAACAAGTGGTTATTGAAATTGGATCCCAGGTCTGTGATGATGCGGTGGGGTAGCCCATAGCGGTGTACGAGTTCATCAAGGAAGTCGAGTACTCTGTCAGCCTTGGGGCATGTGACCGGCTTGACCTCGATCCACTTGGTGAACTTGTCGATAGCCACCGCACCCTATTGAATCCTCCCCCGGCGCAGCTTGGCGGTGGCCCAATCATGTCGATCCCCCGGCGAGGCAAAGGGCCAGGTTGGCGGTATGGTGACTAGCTTGTAGGCTGGGACGTGTTGCTACTTGGCGAAGTACTGACATCCTTGGCATCTTCTGACGAGTTCTTCGGCGTCGCCCAAGGCTGTGGGCCAGTAGAAAGCTCGTCGGAAGGCCTTGCTGACCAGCGTGCGTGAGGACGCATGGTTGCCGCAGACGCCCTTGTGGATCTCCTCCAAGATGTCCTTGCCTTCTTCGCGAGGGACGCACTTCATGAGTACTCCAGAAGATGCGCCCCGCTTGTAAAGCTTGTCTCCGACGAGGACGTAAGACTTGGCGCGGCGGACGAGTTGTTCGGCTGCGTTCTTGTTGGAGGGGACCTTCTGCTCGCTGAGGTAGTCGATGAAGGGTTGCCTCCAGTCCACGTCGATCATCATGACCTCCTGCCCAGCCGTTGGATGGGCTGGGGCAGTGGTCGGTGGCGCCGGCTCCGGGATGGATGGCGCGTGAAGCTCGTGAACGAAGACGCCCGCTGGCACTTGAGCGCGGGTGGATCCGAGCTTGGAGAGGACGTCCGCTGCAACGTTGTTGTCGCGGACGATGTGATGGAACTCGAGACCGTAGAACTTGTTCTCGAGCTTGCGGACTTCTAGGCAGTAGGCGTCCATGTTCTCCTTGTTGCGGTCCCAGGACTTGTTGACTTGGTTGATTACCACTGCGGAGTCGCCGTAGACTAGTAGCCGCTTGATGCCCAGTGAAGCCGCGAGGCGGAGCCCGTGTAGGAGGGCTTCGTACTCGGCTTCGTTGTTTGAGACCTTCCAGAAGATCTGCAGGACGTACTTGAGTTGTTCGCCCGTTGGAGAGATCAGGAGTACTCCTGCACCTGCGCCCTCGAGGTTGAGTGAGCCGTCAAAGTACATCACCCAATGTTCTGGTCGCACGGTGGGAGTAGGTAGCTGGTTCTCCCGCCACTCCGCCATGAAGTCGACTAGTGCCTGCGACTTGATGGCTGTGCGTGGTTTGAAGTCGATAGTGAGGGCGCCGAGCTCGACGGCCCACTTGGAGATTCTTCCAGTAGCATCTTGGTTCCGCAGGATGTCGCCAAGTGGGTAGTCGGTGACGACGGAGACTGAGTACTGCTGGAAGTAGTGTTGTAGCTTCCGCGAGGTGATGGGTAGAGCGTACAGGAGCTTCTGCACGGGTTGATAGCGGGCCTTGGACTCTGATAGGACCTCGCTGACGAAGTAGACTGGACGCTGGACCGGGTAGGCGTGGCCGTCTTTCTGCCGCTCGACAACGATGGCAGTACTGACCACGTGGGTAGTCGCAGCGAGGTAGAGCAACGAGTGCTCTCCCTTGTGAGGAGCCGTGAGGATCGGTGGCTTGGATAGGAAGTCCTTGAGCCGGGCAAGGGCTTGATCCGCCTCCGGAGTCCACACGAACTTCTCTTGATGCTTGAGTAGTTTGAAGAAGGGGAGGCCCGTTCTCCTAGCCTCGAGATGAATCGTTCGGCCGCCGCCATGCACCCCGTCGGCTTCGGACGTCTTTGATGCTCGTGGGAGCTTTCATGCTGGTGATGGCAGAGATCTTCTCGGGGTTGGCTTCGATGCCGCGCTGGCTGATGATGAAGCCGAGTAGTTTGCCCGAAGGGACGCCGAAGACGCACTTGTCCCTGGTTTTGACAACCACGTCATCCACGTAGGCCTCGACGTTCTTGTTGAGTTGCCGCTTGAAGCAGGCCTGGATGGCCCGTTGGTAGGTAGCACCAGCGTTCTTCAACCCAAATGACATTGTCGTGTAGCAGTACGCGCCAAACGGGGTGATGAACGCGGTCTTCTCCCCGGTCTTCTTCCTTGATCGCGATCCGGTGGTACCGGAGTAGCGGTCGAGGAAGCAGAGCAGGTCGCGCCCGCCGTGGAGTCGATGACTCGATCAATCCGCGGCAACCCGAAGGGGTCCTCGGGGGCGTGCTTGTTGAGGTCGGTGTAGTCGACGCACATCCTCCACTCGTTCGAGTTCTTCTTGCGGACGAGGACGGGGTTGGCGAGCCACTCGGGATGGAAGACTTCTCTCGCCGAAGCCGCCGCGAGTAGCTTGGCGAGTTCCTTCTTGATGGCATCCCGCCTGTCGTCGGCAAAGCGTCGGAGGTGTTGTCGTTTGGGGGTGGCCTTAGGGTCGACGTTGAGGGCATGCTCAATCAGCTCCCTGGGCACTCCTGGCATGTTCGCTGGCTTCCACGCGAAGATGTCGCGGTTAGCCCGAAGGAAGCTGATGAGCGCGTCTTCCTATTTGGGGTCGAGGCCGGACCCGATGGTGGTGGTCTTGGTGGGGTCGCCTGTTCCGAGGTCGACCGTCTTGACGGGTACCTCCTCAGGTGGCTGAGGCTTGTTGGTACTATCATATTTCTCTGGGATGTCGAGTTCACTTGTAGCAAGCTTCTTCGACGCAACATAGACCTCTATCATCGCGTTGGGTACTTGATTTGTGGAGGCGATCTCCACGACTTTTGTGTCGCAGTCGTGGGAGATCTTGAGGTTCCCTTGGAGGGAGAGTACACCGGCTGGACTTGGCATCTTGAGTACAAAGTAGATGTAGTGGGGCACCGCCATGAATTTGGCGATGGCCGGTCTGCCGAGGATGGCGTGGTAGGAGGTCTCGAAGTCCGCGACCTCAAACTTGATGTACTCGGTACGGTAATTGTCCCGAGATGGCCGCGTTGCCGGGGACGATGCCGTAGAAGGGCATGCTGCTCTTGGTGAGCATGGGAGTGATGTCGAGCTTCATTTTCTTCAGGGTCTTGGTGAAGAGGACGTTGAGCCCGCTCCCACCGTCAATGAGGACCTTGTTGAGTTTGGAGCCCGCCACCGTTGGCTTCAGGACGAGGGGGAACCGTCCCGGTTCGGGAGAAGCCGGTCCATTGGTCCGCGCGGGAGAAGGTGATGGGTACCTCCGACCACCCGAGAGGGTTCGGACCGCTGGTTCAATGGACATTACTTCACGACGGGTAGCCTTCTGCTCCCGCCTGCTGGGCAGTCCGCCGAAGAGGACGTTGACGATCTTCTCGGGTTCTTGGAAGTCGTTGTTGTCGCCGTCCTTCTTCTTGTTCTTTTGATCATGAGGGTGTGGTGGCTCTGGCATCTCCTTGAGTGCATGCCTGAGCTGGTAGCACTGTTCGGTAGTATGGTTACCGTTTGGATGCCACGGGCACTTCTCCTTCAGCAGGTCTTTGAAGCCGCCGGAGTTCTTCTTCGAGTTCCCTTTCGCAGGGCGCTGGATAGCCGCGACAGTGTTGTCTGGCTTGCGCTTGCGGTTGGGACCCGAGTAGTAGTAGTAGTAGTTGTTGTTGTTGCGGCCGCCCTGGTTCGCATTGCTGCCGCTGCCACCGCCCTGATTCTGCTTGGTCTTGCCACGAATGGCATCGTACTTGGCATTGGCCTTGTCTTCCTCATCCGCCCAGGATGTGATCATGTCCTTGAGGTGGGGGATGGACCTGGGGCGGCGACGACCGAAGTCTTCGAAGGTGCGGCGGAGATAGAGGCCGTCTTGGAAGAGGTCGATGACCTCCTTGTCGGTGACGTCGACGACGGTAGCGCGCTTGTCGAAAAAGCGGCGCATGTACTTGCGGAGGGTCTCGCCTTGTTCTCGCTTGATCATGGCCGTGTCCATGCGAGTACCCGATCGGCCCATGGCGCCCGCGAAGTTGCTTGTGAACTGCTCCTTCAGCTGGTCCCACTTGTCGATCGAGTGCTTCTCCAGCGACTCGAGCCATGTGAGTGGTGCTTGGTCCAGGCAGAAGGGGAAGTAGTGGCACTTGGTGTCGCTGTTGCCGCCAGCGTTCTCAATGGAGAGAGCATAGCATCGGAGCCACTGGATGGGATCCTGCTTCGCGTCGTACTTGGTGATCCCCAAAGGCTTGAATTTGTCGGGGAGGAGCAGGCTGCGAAGTCGAGGTGAGAAGGCGGGGAAGCCGTCACCTTCAGCGGCAGTGGTCGACTTCTTCCGCCGCAGCTCCTCAATCTTCTGGCGGGCGTCGTACCCGTCGTGTGAGGCACCGGAGGCGTGGCTGTTCGCGTGGCCTCGGCCGCCGCGGCCGCCGCCGCCTCCCCGCCCTCTCGTTGGCCCCATGGTTGGAGCTGCCGCCGTCGCTGCCGCCGCCGTCGGGATCGTTGCCGCCGCCACCTGCCGGAGCGCGGTGGGGAACAACTTCTCGGTTGCCGCGGTCTTGTAGTGAAGGTCCGCCGGCGTTGGAGCGGCGACGGTTTGGCTCGGCTGGGAGGTCAGCTCGAGTACGGTTGGGACCGTTGTTGGCGCTGCGACTAGTAGCTTCGTGGTCGCGGGGCTTGGCTGGAGGAGGTTGGTTGACTCTGTTGTCAACCCGCATGAAGTAAGCTTCTTCAGCGAGCTTGGCGATGACCTCACCAGCGCGTATGCCCTGAGCCTGGCATGCGATCGCTGTGATCGACATGAGGCATTGCTCAGGTGTGGTGTGTACTCTGCTCTCGACCGCCTCGAGAGCTTCCGCAAGGTTGCAGATGGGGAGGTTGCCGCGGATGCGTCGACGGCGTTCGTTGCGCTTCCGGTTGCGTTCACGTCGAGCGTCTCTGTCTGCCGGAACCTCATTGGGTGGAGCATCAGCAGAGAGCTCGTTGGCGGAGATGTCTTCCGTGTGGTGCGGGTCCCCGAGCCGTGCTCGAAGGCCCCGGGGTGTCGCCGGCGACCATGAAGACTTGGCGATCGGGGGTGCCAAGGCTAGACTCGAGGGTGCCACCTCGGTTGGTGTGTTTGAGTCCGCCCCGGCTAGCGGTGTTCCCTCCCGAAACGGTAGTGAGTCGATGTAGGCGACGTAGCGTGAGTCTCCCTTTGCCAGGTCAGCAGGCTTGCGGTCCGGTCGATGAGCGTATCCGCCGGCGGGCGTGGATTTTATAACCGGCCCGGGCGGTCCCGACAAGGGAAACTCAGTGGAGTCATTTTCGGACTCGGGCTCCTCAGGGTCCGACCCGAAGTCGAACTCGTAGTCCGGGTTCGAGTAGAACTCGGAAAAGAGGGCCGGAGTCCCGGAGCGAGATCGGGGGCGGCGTCGGAGTCCGAGTTGTACTCGGGTACGGGCTCCTTGCCGGCCCGGCGCGGGAGTGGGGAGCCTCCGTGCGGGCCGGGTAAGGATGCGGGGGTCGCGCACGGAGGGGCTCGAGCGGTGAGGGGTCGCGCACGGAGCCGGCTCGCATGCGATGGCCCAAGGCGACGTCGAGTTCGAGTTGGAGACGGACTCGAGATCGAAGTCAGCGTGGTGGTTGAAGAGCGAAACTTCGCCGAACTTGCCGGCGAGTTCGCCCGTGACGGCTTCGGGAAGTGTCACGAGGCCTATCTTCGGGTTGGGCTGCATGGTGAGGCGGCGCTGGAAGGAGCCCGCGCCATCCGCAGTGCAGACCCAGGCGCCGAACACGAAGGTGTCGCCGCGGTTGAAGGCGACGGTTGGCTTGAAGCAGACAGGAGCCGTCGAGTTCGCCATGTGATCTCGGGCGAGAGCCCCTACCTGGCGCGCCAGCTGTCGGTGTTTTAGACCGGCAACCTACTACGGGGAGTACCCGAAGTAGATGATTGTGACTCGCCGAGATCGGTAACTCGAAGGAAGAGACACGTGGCACACAATTTAGACAGGTTCGGGCCGCGAGGTGCGTAATACCCTACGTCCTGTATGCTGCGTAGCTCTGGATTGATAGGGCACAATTACAAGATGGTGCAATAGTGCGCCGTGAGTTGTAGGGGATTGGATGAGGTGATCTTGAGATCGGTCCCTTCCTCGCCTTATATAGTCCGAGAGGCAGGGTTACAAGTCGGAGTAGGGAGAGAGTACTAGTTGAGTACGTCTAGGAGTCCTCTATACAGTGCGGAACATGTACAGCTCCTTAACCGATTACTACTCCTGTGTAGTCCTTGTGCTCCACGCCTTCAGGTGCCATGTAGCGCAAGCCGGGTAGTCCCAGGGGCCCACCGAGTAGTCGGTCCTGGTACCCACCGAGGTAGTGGGCCCAAGGAGGTCCATACGACACAACCATGGCGGCTAGGGCATGGCCTAGGCCATCTCCTAGGCAACTCGAGGACTTGCGGCGACCGTCGGCTTCCTCCCGGTGCTTCTCCTTCGTGTCGGAGACTCTCTGATGAATGGATGGATGTGGCGGCCAGCGGAGGCAGAGGCATTAAATAGACAAGCACCTAGGGCAAAGGGGGCGCAAACCGAGCCTAAAACAGGCCAGGCCGGCCGGCCTAAGCCGACCGGCCCAGGCCCCTTTCGGCCCAGTTCGGCCCAGTCTCACTCCTTGATGCTTCTTGGTCAATTGTTGACTTGCTCCCTTATGTATGTGGGCCCTTGACGTCGTCTTCTCCACGGTTTAGACAGAGCTTCTTGTCACACAAGCTTCAACATCTCCATGTCCCTGGAGTTTTCCATCTTCATGATTCGGTCCCTGGGACCTTCGGAGCCATACTCATGAGGTGTCTAACTTGTGCCGGGCTTCATGATCTTCTCTTGAAGTGCTTGATGAACTTATCTCGAAAGTCTCCACTTTAACGTTAATTTCCTGCATAAACAACAAACTCCAAAATCGACATGCGACAGTGAACTTGATACCTCTGGGGGGTTAGTACCATTGGTTAGAATATCAAATACGTGCAAATGCTGACGGTAAACTTATAGCTAGGTGTACCAAAATCGACCGTCAACATACCCCCATGCTTAAACCTTGCTCGTCCTCGAGCAACTACAAGATCTTTGCTCAATTTGGAAATCAGTGTTGCCCTTCAATGTCTTCCCTGCACTTAGTTATACACAACAAAACATATTGCTCTCTCAAGTATTTAACATTTAAGGTTCATGTTTTGACCGACTACTTCATTATGGAAGATAGACTATCATTAAAGAACATGCCACAATAAAACAAATATAGTGCTCTCGAACTTATGCAAACTTCAAACCTTTATCTTGTTGCATCGTGAAGAATTTTCAAAAATTTGCACATCTAACGTAAGTGAGGTTCTCATGCAAAAGCTCATGGAAACACTCATCTTGTCAAGTCACTCAAGCCTACACTATATTATTCTCAACCTATTCTACTCATATATGGAAGTCGAAAGCTTATGTTGAGATTTGTAGGTAAAAACAATCCTAGCAAAACATTATACTTGAAATGTTGTCAAACTAAGAGAGAGATCTATTGGACTTACCGAGACTAGTTAAAAAGGCCATGGAAAATAAATGTTGGAAAGGAAGAGAGATGGAACACACGCAATTAGAAAGGTGGACATGTGCAAGTAGAAAATGGGTGATCCCGAGACACGAATTAAGTTCTCGTTATCAGATTGCACATGGTTGGAAAAGATTGAGTATGGACTTGTCTTCAAAGCTCTCTAAGATTTAAATGAAGCTCAAAAGAACCGAGAAGCATTTTTATTTTTCTCTTTTTTTTTGTTTTTTTCTTTTCTTCTTCTTCTTATATTTTCTTTCCTTCTTCTTCTTCTTTTTTCTTTCCTTCATTTTTTCTTATATTTATTTTTTTTATTTTTTATTCTTCATTTTTATGCTCCTCCGAACTTTTAAGCATCATAGTACTTGCTATAGCAGTCCTCCCCCATGCTTAAATGATTGCTCGTCCTCGAGCATAGAAGTGAGGGGACCTATTGCTGCTAAAGAAGTACAAAATACTTGTATTCCTTTATAAATCTTTTGAAATCTTCAAGGGAATCCTCCATGTCGAAACTCGCATAATCATTGATGAGTCCCTCCATATGTTATATGTCTTGAAATTTTGCTAGAAAATCTTCAGAAAATTCGTCGAAGGATCATCCATACTCAAGTTGGGTTGTGGTCAAGGAGGTAATCACAAAAGGATGTTTTGGGTTTAGGGTGGATGCCCAGCGAAGTTTGTGAAATTTCCAATGCAGAAACTCACAATGCATGGACAAAAATGGCTAGCATGAAAAAGATATGCAAAGGAATGACTGCTTCTTAGTCTCATACCATAGAAATCAATCCTAATCCAACTCATCAAGATATAAGTTTGCAAAATTACTGAAGGATCGGATGGCGACTAGAGAGGGGGGGAGTGAATAGGAGCCGGTAAAAATTCTTCTCAAAGAACCCGGCCTATACCCTACAAAAATCCCGGTCACACACGAGCGATGGATCGAATCACACACCAATCGCCAAGACAACGAGGTTATGGATCAACCTCAAGTCTTAGGAATGATTCCTTGAAGCACACGCGAAAGCACGAAAGAAGGAGGGAGGAATCGAACCAAGGAACAAAGGAGTCAGGCTCTGGCGGACCGTCTGGCCAGGAGGGGCGGACTGTCCGCACGGGCCACACGGACTGTCCGCCCGCCGCCGCGGACCGTCCGCACCCGCGCCGCGGACCGTCTGGCCCTGAGCCGCGGACTGTCCGAAAAAGCAAACAGAACCTCCAGTAGCAACCCCGAATAACGGACCGTCCGCGGGGAGCACGCGGACAGTCCGCCCGGCACGCGCGGACCGTCCGAAACCTCGCCCAACCAAAACTCGAAAGCACAACGGATTGAAAACGAAGGCGAGCAAGAACACGAAGAACACGCGACGAACAGCGCGCTCGCGGACCGTCCGCCATCCCCTCGCGGACCGTCCGAGCCTTGCGGACAGAACCAAAAACAGCTCGACCCCGAAAGTCAACACCTCTAATCCATCACCGGATCTCCCAAACTGTAGAAGCTGTTGAGACAAGGGTTTGGGGACAAGATAAGCATCAAACAAGGATGCTATACCCCAAAAATTTTGCCTCCTAACTCCCTAAATCACCGAGAATCGCGGATCCTTCGAACACCACCAAAAACTAGAGCTCCGACCGAAAACCCTTGAATCGAAGTGGTTTCCCAGCATTTGAGGGCACAAGATCAATCCCAAAGATGCACAAGACATCCATCCATGTTTCCCTCAAAGAAATCCAGGGAGAAACCCACTCAAATCCGCTGAACCACACCAAGAACAAAGGCACCAAAAACAAGCACAAAAAACACCACGAAATTCACAACGCCGAATCTTCTATACAAACCAGGAAAGATTCACAAGGTCTAGCATGCCGCTCTAGCATCCATCCCTCTCAACAAATATCTCATGAAGCTTTCATGCTAGCCTAGAGAAAATGGAGAAGAAAATAGTCCAAGAAAAAGAGAAATGGAAGGGGGAAATGAAACCCTGAGTCGCGGAGAGAGAGCCCCGTCCACACACACTCATGGCTTATATATCAGGTCCCGCCGGTGTGGGAAATGACTCGACTACCCCTAACTCAACTACTGGCGATACAACCCACACAGGGGCATATATGTAATGTTTGTGGGTCTTGTCATCGGACGGCCACGCTTTCACCGCACCCCGCGTCCTCCTGACGCAAGCCATGCGATCCCGCCGCGTGTCCTCCGCTTCGAAGCTTCCCAACATGCCCGGATCCCGTCTCCGTCGTGTTGGGCCTTCGGACTTGGTTTTGAGGCCCAAACCAAGAAACCGTCCTCCGATGGTTTTGTGGGCAAACCACCAAAACCCGCGTGCTCGGCCCGGCCTCCCACCAAGCCTCTTGACTCGACCGCCACCGTTCACCGGCTCGATAGTCCATGACTTCGTCTTGCTCGTCTCGCCACCATGTGGCCCGCACCTAGTCCCGCCATCCACCGGGTCCCTCGAACCGAGCCTACTTGTCTCTCCATCTCTCGGAGGCCCCTCAAGGCTGAAGACCTTTCGTGCCCGTTCTTCACCTGCAACAACACGAACTAGGCCACAGCCTACACCTGCGCACTGAGCCCATAGTCAGTCCAACACCCGTTGTCAATCACTCATCACTGAGGAGCGGTCATCCATCGACCACCGGTACCCTCCTGGTCCTCAAACTCATCAAGATATAAGTTTGCAAACTAAAGGTTATATCATTAAAGTACTTGTATGTGTATATGTTTTGGTAGGTAGAGCATTACAAGAGATTCACAAATGTAGATAGCATAATGATTTTAAATAAAACAAGTGAAAGGCATAGGTCATCGGTAAACTTAAATCAAAGAGCAACATAAAGTATGTGGTCATAGAAATTAGTCATTTAACCTCCACAAATGAAAGAGCCAGTATTTAAATCAATTTAACTTCCTTTTAATAGAGAGCAAATAGTCATGTCATATAAAACATCATGCAAGTAAAACAAGGCGGCAACTTTCATCATTTTTCCATAAGCAAGACATACAAATGATATTATCATGGTAAGCTCAAAAGAGATGGTGATTCATTTATTGAAAAGTAAAAACTAACTAACCTAGGTTGTCCTCCTAGTAGCCATGTTATTGATCGAGAGATAAATACAAAGGTTGTCTATGGTTGAAAGCATATATGTGCAAGTATTTAAAAGACGATGAACAAAGAAAAAGATAAGGGAGAGTTACCGTCCGTTTCGATGCCCATAGTGAAGTGTAGCGTGGCCTCCCCCATGCTTAAGCATTGTGCTTAGCATGAAGAAAAAATGATGAGCATCTTGGTGAAGGTGTTCCTTGTACTCCACGTGGCCTTTTTCTCTTTCGTCCTTCAAAACCTCCCCCATGCTTAGCGTGTTGCTGAGTGTGAAAGAATTTGAATTGCTTGTAATTCCCTATTACCATGTGTTTGAGAATAATATTCACTTCTTGTCTTTGTGACTCATTTTTCCTTCAACCTCTTCTTATTATCATCAAGCCATGGTTCCAATCCTTCGTCATATCGTCATCACCGACTTCAATCCCGTCCTTTGTCGCTGCCTCATCTTCCATAGTTTTTCTTTTTCCTGCAGAACAAAACATGTACTAAAACACCCCTCCAAGTTGAAGTTCATAAAAGTATCTTTCCAACGAGCCATCATATGCATGAAACGGGTTCCGAACAAGAGATTTGTACTTATTTTACTCCGGCGATGCAATCTGTCCAATGCGATTTCAGACTGCGCAGCGCTCAATGTTTCTCCCATATCTCATTGTATGGGTCTTCAAAATTGATGATTCTTGATGTGTTAAAAAGGAGATTTGAAGGAGGTTCTGAATATTAACTTTTCTTCCATTGTACATCTCTGAACATGTGCTCAGATCTTGATGGAAACATCGACTTCCCTCTCAATCCTTGTAGATGACTAATGACCTTGATTGCAATCGGTCAAGAACTCATGGGAACACTTCGTCATGCCTGCAAAACAAATCAAATGCACATTCTACCCCCGGGGTTATGGTCGGGAGTAGAAAAAAATTGCCAACAAACCAAATGCATCCCTAAGACCTTAACGTGTGGCATAGCTTACCTAGTAAAAAGAAAAGAGGACCTAATGAGTGTATGTGCGTGTAGGTGAAAATGCAAACGAAAGGAAGGGATATAAATAAAACAATGTTTACACCAAATTTTAAGCTCCATGCTTACAAAGTGGTTGCCATACTTTCCATTCCTACAAAGATTTATTAACAAAGGTCAAAACACCATGTTCATCCCAAGATTAATAATTCTTTAAAGTGCAAGAGAAGTAGGACGCATTGCAAAATTTATAACCAACCAATGCAATGTGAAAGCAAGGTTTATAAAACTGAATAATGGTGGTCTCCAATCATGTCTAAACACCATGTTTACACAAGATTGCAAAAGAAAATGCCTCATGGGCACGAAACACCATTATGGAAATAAAGCATTCATCAAAAAGTTTCGCAAGAAACCAAGCTAACCTATGCATGATAGAACAAAGGGAGGTCGATGCGAAGCGCAAATGCAAAGGAGTTAGTAAAGAAATGGTCAGCAATGTTTGAAAAAGGATTTTGATGTTGTTACTCAATAATGACATGGAAGTCACTTTATTAGAGGTAGAGTCTTGTCAACAAAAGTTTTATCAAAAGACCTAAAACATGCTAACAAGGTTTTAAGGTAAGGCTTGTGGGTATCCTATATTTTTGCTTAAGATAAGAATTTTGAAAAGATAAGTCGGGTGAAGAAATTCTATCTAAGGTTGTTTTGAAAGAGAAGAAAAGAAAATAAGGGTAAGATTTTTGGATGAAAAACAAACCAATGGTTTTAGGACTACTAAAGGTATGGGAGGTTTTCCCTAAGGGTTTAGGATGGGGCTAGTCAAAATTTTAGAAAAAGGATAGAGATAGACTTTGTGGACTTGACATAAGTCGATTCCTCCCTTTGTTGGCCTAGGTTTTAGGTGTGGTTTGATAGGAAGGTTTAGGCAAAGATGAGATTTTTTAAAGAGGGTTTTAGATATGGTATGCATCATGCAACAAAATGCAAGGGTTGAGAATAAAGTGGAATGAAGTGCAACATTATATGAATGAAAAAAATGACATGATATGATATGGTGTTGGTCTAAACCAAAAACAAGAATTAGCCTAAGATGACTAACCACAAGTTTAGAATCAAAAGGGATCATACTTCATATTTCTCTCCAAAGACATAATTAAAAAGACTCTAAACACAAATAAGCACACAAAAAAGGGGTGTACAAGTTTTCCAAAAATCAAGTCGCAAAGTGCTCCCTCAATATATATATTAAAGCATACAACATGTGGTTGTGATATTTATTACAGCAATGGTACAAAGTTACTTGAAGTTTTCAAATAAAGAACACAATGTAGACTTGTCACAGTTTATATAAATTATAAAAAGATCAGGTTGCCTCCCACAAAGCGCTTCATTTAAACTCATAGAGCTCGACTTTCTCACGTACCTTTTTATCGTTGTGAAGCCATTGTTCTTTGTGCGAGAATCCAAAGCATCCATGCAGCTTAATGTTGACTTAATCTAGTGGTTTGCTTCCAACATCATCATGGGTTGAGTGGTGCCTCTTGTGTCTTCATTCATCCATCCTCCAGAGGGTTTGTTTTAGTCCTTAGCTTCTGAATTTAATCATGTATGTGTTGTGGAACCGTTGCCCCATCTTCTCTTTATTGACACCATGTCCATCTCCTCTATCTGGTCGTCATCGCCTTCTTGCTGACTCTTCTTCGTGGATTTACCCCTGCATCCAGAACAGAACATATACAAAATATAGTTCTATTGAAAAGTTTGTAAAATTACCTTTCCAACGGGTACTCATTCGCCTTAATCGGAGTCCGAATGAGGGAGATATGGCTGTTTCACTTCAGCATTGCTTGCTGTCCGGAATTTCAGCACGTGCAACAATCGGTGATTCGGCCATATCCGCTTGTAGGAACCTCCGATTGCCTTTCCGCTTGATTCGTTGGAACGTAGACTTCATGGAGCTTCTGAAAATTCAAATATATCCAATTGTTTTCTGCTGAGGTTGTGCAAGGCATCTTGATGACACCATTATCCTTTTTGTCCATCGATCCGGAGATGTACATGTGGTCTTCGTCTTGAAGTCTTTTAGGGCACCATGTCACGCATCCCTTGGCTTCAAAAGTCATTAACATCACTGCATGAGCATTATGGTAATTGAATACTTCTCCATCGTGCTTGACATGGTCGTTTCCGAAACCTATAGCTTGAACAAACAATCCTCCAAAAGAAATTAGTCTTAAAAACATAATTGACACACGTAGGCATACCTTGTTCATCTTCGTTTGCTTTGGGTGGGGGCTCAATAGAGGATGTTGGGCCACTAACCAAGGTTAGCACCTACCACTAAAGAGCAAAACATGTGTATCCATCAACTTGGTTGAACGAGGTTGGACTTGTTGAAGTCCGATTGTTGAAAACTTTTCTCAATCACTTTGTGTCTAGTTTTCCACCTACTTTCAAAGACATAAACAAGAAAGCAAGCGTATATGCAATGATAAAATTAGGGTTAGTTAAAAGAAAGATAGATCACCCTAGGGTTTGAGTTGCTGATCCCCGGCAACAGCGCCAAAAAAGGAGCTTGTTGACGGTTCAAACCCGTGCTCAAGTTCACCGCAAGCCTACGGGTGACTTGGCGCCTTTTTCACTAATGAGGGTCCTCCCTAGATTTGTCAATCCAAGGATCGAAAGCAAACCACTAAGGTTCTCTATCTAACCTACCAGTCTAACCCTATGTGAAGCATAGATCGCATAAAGATTAAACATACATGAAAGGATGTATGGATCACATCCACCTAGCCATAAAGGTGAGCATCCAAAAGGTAAGCCTAGCCTATCGTCTTCTCGTTGCCGTTCCGGCCAAGGTGACAAACCAATCTTAACATATACTATGATAAGGATTACACTCGATATGGAGTAACCTGATATGGAGTAGTCTGATACACGTTCACTCGCCGCTTTCTCCTCCACCGTACTGTCACTACGCAAGGATATTCATCACCGAGCAACAGCCTAGGTTCGTGCACTACTACGGTGTATTTGCAAATCAAGACTAATAACCATGATTCGATCTAATCCTACTAAAGGCATATGGTAGCTACACATATGAATAAGCACAACTCGTAGTAGATCAAAGTAAAGCCAAGAATAGATTTATATCACAATCGAATGTTGAAGGTACAAACGACTTGACGAATTCAAGTCGTTGCGGGAACTCCACCATGGCTTCACCACGCAGGGCCAACCATGGCGGCTAGGGCATGGCCTAGGCCATCTCCTAGGCAACTCGAGGGCTTGCGGCGGCCGTCGGCTTCCTCTCGGTGCTTCTCCTTCGTGTCGGAGACTCTCTGATGAATGGATGGATGTGGCGGCCGGCGGAGGCAGAGGCAATAAATAGACAAGCACCTAGGGCAAAGGGGGGTGCGAACTGTGCCTGAAATAGGCCAGGCCGGCCGGTCTGGGCCGACCTGCCCAGGCCCGTTTCGGCCCCGTCTCGCTCCCCGATGCTTCTCGGTCAATTGTTGACTTGCTCCCTTATGCATGTGGGCCCTTGACGTCGTCTTCTCCACGGTTTAGATAGAGCTCCTTGTCGTGCAAGTTCAACATCTTCTGTCCAGGTCCCTGGAGTTTTCCGGCTTCATGCTTCAGTCCCTGGGCTCTTTGGAGTCATGCTCATGAGGTGTCTTGACTTGTGTCGGGCTTCATGATCTTCTCTTGAAGTTCTTGATGAACTTATCCCGAAAGACTCCTCTTTAACGTTAATTTCCTGCATAAACAACAAACTCCAAAATCAACATGCGAGAGTGAACTTGATACCTCCGGGGGTTAGTACCATTGGTTAGAATATCAAATACGTGCAAATGTCGATGGTAAACTTATAGCTGGGTGTACCAAAATCGACCGTCAACAGCGATGGGAAGTTAAAGGTTGACCAGCGGGTTGGTTTTTAGGAAGGGGCGGTCTAACCGCCTTGGGGGGGTGGTCTAACTGCCCTAGGCCTTCCAGGTGAAGGTTTTGATTTTGCCAGATTTGCTATTGTGAGTTTGTTCGCCATGATTAGAGGAGCGTTCATGTGAAATCTTGGGTCGTTTTCGTGCTGTTTGCTAGGAGTTATTGCTTTGAGTTCTTTGCTGGGTACAAGAGGTTAGACCGCCCCTGGTAGCCAGTCTAACCGCCCCTAGGCCCCTAGGTGAAGTTTTGGTTTTCGCCAAGATTTCCTGGTAGCTAGCTTGGCCTGGACCAGAGATTTCTGTTAGTGAAACTGTGGTGCGTTTTGATGCTCGGAAGAGGTGTTTCGGAGGATTTCTTGGTTGCTTGGTGGAGGAGGTCTAACCGCCCCCTTACCCGGTCTAACCGCCCCCATCCAGACAGCCGGCTCTCAAGTTGTTTCCGCTGCCGTGTTCATGTAGGAGTCGAGGCTGCTGGTAGTGTTTGTTCCTAGGACCAGTAGCACTTCAGTGGCTACATGGTTTTGGCAAACGGAAGTTAGAAGTGCGGAGCATGTGACTTTGGGTGTCCGACCAAGCGAGTTCATCTTGTTGGAGTTATGATCTCCTTCAAGAGGAATTTTTATCGTCTCCCATTCACTCCCCCTCTCTGGTCGTCTAATCGGTCTTTCAAGACTGATGACCTGCTCCGGTCAAACCGGTGGACAGAGCCGGTCAGGCCGGTGGCTGCAGTAGCCGCACAACAAGCATTCCAGAGAGCCTCAGTGACTTCTCTAGGCCCTAAAATAGAAACACCCCCAAAACACAACCTGCAAGGAAGAAGGACCCTACACAAAGCCTAGCAACACAACTCTAAACTGGCGAAGAACTGACCAAAAAAAGCACAACCCAAGGACACACGGATTAAGCAACTCACTCGAGGCAAACCCCACAAAGGGCACACACTGGTCAGACTGTTCATATGCTCCAATCAGACCGGTGGAACCTGGCCAGCTCGGGATGAACAGAACCCGCAGGTCAACTCCTCCAAATCCAACTCCCGATCTCATGATTCGCTCCACGGATCTGAACAAGACTTTGGGGATAGTAGGAACACCTCAGGGGCACTCCATTGCCAAGTTATGGTCCACCAAAACTTGTTGAATCAAAAGGAATCGAAGGATTTCCGCCAAGAACACCACAAAATCCTAGGGCAATGAGAACCCCAAAATCGAGCCCCTTTTCTCAAGGGTTTGGGAGGGGAATCAAAGGGAAAAGAATCACGAAGGGTTCATGCATACATCCCCCAACAAATGCCCAAGAGAATTTCCTCGAAATCTCTCCAAGAAAATCGCCAAGAAAAGGCTCCGAAAATCATCAAAAAGGAAAATCGGGAAGAACTCAAACAAGCCTTGAGGAACCACACTAAATCATCTATACATACCAAGGTGCTCCTCACCGGTCAGACTGGTACCCACCGGTCAGACCGGTCCGATGCTGCTGCACCTCCATCTTCGGTTCTTCGATCTTGGCTTTGTGGATCAACTAAGGAACCCAATGGTTTTGTGGGGAACCACTGGAAATCCCGCGATCTCAGTGTAGCCTCCACCAATCACCACTCATGACTTGGCTCCCACATAGTCCCGGCTCGACCTTAGTTTTGAGGCTCTACCAAGAAACCGTCCATTACTTCATCTTGCCGTTCTTTCCACCATGCGGCTCGCACTTGACTCCGTTGGCCACCGGGTCCCTAAAATGAAGCCTACTTGTCTTCTCCACACCCGAAGGCTGCACTGGCAACGACCTTTCACACTTGTTCTTCATCTGCACCAACACCAGTCAAGCCACAACCTGCACCTACAGTACTTAGCCAAGAATCAGTTCACACAATGTTGTCAACACTTCATCACACCAGGAAGTGTCCATCCACCGGTCCTCGAACCACACATGGTCCTCAGAAGCTCAGATGTGGAGTTTAGCTGGGGCCAAAGGTCTTGCCTTTCTCTCCATCAGAGGGGCTGGTTAGGTGGTTCAGGTTTATGGTCTTGGGTCGTCCTATTTTGTAACTGGTGATTTAGCCTTCTCTTAATCAAGGGGTTGTGTGTGAGAGTTGGGACTAGTGTGTTCCCTTGTGGAGTTTGAGGACCATGTGTGATGGTCGCTTCCTGGTGTGATGAGTGATTGACAACATTGTGTGGACTGATTATTAGCTAAGTATTGCAGGTATAAGTTGCCACTTGACTCGTGTTGGTGCAGGTGAAGAACAAGCGCGAAAGGTCGTTGCCGGTGAGGCCTCCAGGTGTGGAGAAGACAAGTAGGCTTGGTTCGAGGGACCCGGTGGCCAGCGGGGTCAAGTACGAGCCGCATGGTGGCAAGAACGGCAAGATGAAGTCGAGGACGGTTTCTTGGTTGAGCCACAAAACCAAGGTCGAGCCGGGACTTCGAGGCAGCCAAGTCACGAGTGATGATTGGAGGAGGCTACATCAAGTTCGCGGGGTTTGCGGTGGTTCACCAGAAAACCATTAGGTTACTCAGCTGAGGCACAAAGCTGAGGCCGAAGACCGGGCGTGGCTGTCAGGCCAAAACCGTCCTGACCGGTTTGGAGAACCGGACTGACCTGTTTGGGGTCGCAGGGCGCCGGAAGCTTCGAGGCGGAGGACACGTGTCGAGATCGCAAGGTTTGCATCGAGGCTACACGAAATGCGGTCGCCGAGCATCCGTCTGTTGGTGCTACAAAGACTAATTCCCAAAGTGCCCTTGGTGGGCGTGTATCCTAGTTTAGGCTTTATGGGTATTTTAGTCTTTCGGCTTGCCTCCATATAACCCAAGGGGTGAGAGGATGGCAGCCATCTCTGTGGAACTCTAGTTCATTTGCTTTGCTATTTTCCTTTCCTATTTTCCTTAGCATTTTAAAGGACTAGCTTGAGATCTTCATGGTGAGATCTTGAGAAAGGGTAAAATGATTGGGAGGCAAGCTAGACCTTGTATGAACCTTCATGGTATGTATAGATGATTCGGCGTGGTTCCTCAAGGCTTTTGTTGTCTCTCCCGTTTTCCCTTTTTGGTGATTTTCGGAGCCTTTTCTTGGGATTTTCGTGGCGGAGTTCTGGAGGCGTTTCTTTGCGGGATTTGGTGTGGGAGTCACACATGAGGACCTTGTGCCTCTTTTCTTGGTGACCTTGCCCTTCCAAACCCGTGGAAAGCTCTCCGATTTGGTGGTTTTCGTTGGAGCTCGAGTTCTTGAGGTTTGGTCACGAGATTTGCGATTCCCCACGATTGAGAGCGTTTCGGTGCAATTCCTTTGAGGGAGAGGTCATCCATGAGGTGACCCAGGCATCCCCAAAGTTTCATTGCAATCCGTTGGGTGAATCGGGAGATCAGGTGATGCAAAGTTGAGGGTTGACCTGTGGTTGCTGTTTTTCCTATCTGTCTGGGCGAAACAGGTCTACCGGTTTTGGTCACAGTGGCCGTTGTTGATGGTGAAAATCCGTCAACCTAGCCATGAGTTTACCTTCGGTGTTGGCATGAGTTTTATACCTTATCCATTGGTACTAATCCCCGTGGTATAACAAGTTCACGTGTGCATGTCGGTTTTGGAGTTTAATGTTTATGCAGGGTTTTAGTGTTGAATGCAAGACTTTCGGGATAAGTTCATCAAGCACTTCATGACAAGACCTTGAAGCCCCGTACAAGTCATGCAACAAAGCAAAATTAACTCCAAGAAGCCGGGGACTTGATCCGAGAAGACGACGGACTCCGAGGACCCGACCGGAAAAGTGCCTCGAATCTTGCAAGACAAGGAGTTGAGTCCAATTCGGAGAGAAACCGAAGACATGGACCTACATGCGAAGGGGGAAACATCCGGAAGCAAGGGAACCGACGCGGAGCAAAGGAGCCCTCGGGGCGGGCCTAGATGGGCCCGGGCGGCCGGCCCGGTCCGGTCGGCCGCCCGTGCCCATCCAGGGGCCCATTTGCCCCCTCCTTTGCCCTAGCCGCCAATCGGGCTATTTATAGCCCCCTGACCGAGAGCCTCGGGGAGAAGAATTCGTCATCGGCCGCCGAGGAGCAGAGAAGAGAGGGACACCATCTCGGAGAGGAGAGGGTCGAGCTAGTTGACTAGGGTTCCCCTAGCCGATGTGGGAACCTTGCACGGAAGACCACGTCGGAGTTCCCGGAGCTAGAAGCAAGATCAAGGAAGGATCCCGGTGGTGATCTTGTGTATGTATCATTGTTATAGTTGAATTATCAAGTTGAATCTTTTCCTAGCGATCAAGTGTTTCCTCGAAGATTTCGTTTTTCGATCGGCTTTGCTTATTCCAATTCTATTCTCGAGATAGATTACATAGGGTGTTCTTGTAGCCGCGGTGGCTAGAGGTACACACCGGATCTTCCGAAAGAATCTCGACTTGTCTTTTGACTCGCCCTAAGCTACCCGCATGAATAGGGATACGTTGTGACAGAATGGGGGTTCCGAAAGGCGGATGTTTTCGGATTTGGACGGGAAACCACGATTTAAAGAGGCTTCTATTAAGATTCGATTTGCTACTTCTTCTCTTGCTTGGAACTTCATCAAAAGGCTTACCCCGATCCCTCTAGATCGGTTTATCTACCCAATCTTAGTTTGTTTTCTCCGGTCTTTAGTAGATTAGATTCGTTTTGTGTCTTTTACTTAGATGCACTAGTGTTTCGTTTATCGAAGATTGAAGTTACTTGGCTTTAATAGATTAAGTTTTGCGTCACACATTTGTTCCACGGATTCGATACCTTGGGTTCACCACTCGAGGGAAGAAGGGTCCCTTGACTACGACGGGAGACTTGTACGCTTGCAAGTCACAAACGAACTTTGATACAATTATTAACCGTCAACAAGCCCCTTTTTTACGGCGCCGTCGCCGGGGAACAAGTGATCAAGATTTGATTTTTTATTGCCTTTTTGTAATTTTCAGTTTTCTCTTTGTTTTTATTTTTGCATCTACTAAATTTTGATCATCCTCAAAATACATCTAATCTAGTTTGTCTAACCCTAGTTTTTATAGATTTGTTTTTACTTTCTAGTTTTTTTTTGCATACTTTGTTTATTGCTAACCCTAACGGAGATGGACGGCTACCTCTCCAACAAACCCAATAATTTTGTGGATGATCCGTGAAAAACTTTACGAGCTAAGGAGATGTGAAGCACATCAAGCTAAAAAGCTTGATTTTGTAGATTCGGAGTCGGAAGACAAAGGATCGCGAGAATCTCCGAAGAATTCACCACCTCGAAGTCCTCGGGAGAATCGACTTCCACCGATGGGTGACCAACCACCGCAAGAATGCAAGATTGGGGAGCTATGCACCCCAGACATCATCGACCTACCAATCTTGAACCTTGAGGAGATCGGAAGACCGTTCGAGATCAAGACCTCAACAATCCACATGGTGCAACATTCACCCTTCACCGGTAAAGAGGATCCGAACCTTCACCTCCAAGCATTCATTCAACTATGTCAGACTTTCAACATGGATGGGGTGACTCAAGATCAAATGAGGGCAAGGCTTTTTCCGTTTTCACTACTTGGGAAGGCTTTGCAATGGTTCCACTCTCAACCGGCGGAGACGGTGCAAAATTGGAACACGTTGATGAAGGCTTTCATGAAGGAATACTACTCACCGGGTAAAACTCAAAGCTTGCGTAATAAGATTGCCACCTTTGTTCAATATCCTACGGAAACTATCTCGGAGGCATTCGAGCGCTTCAACGAGTACACCCGGGCGGTTCCACATCACAAGTTCCCGAAGGAAGACCTCGTGCAAAAGTTCTATCAAGGACTCACCATGGCGTCAAGGACGATTATCGATGCATTGGCGGGAGGATCCATCATCGAACTTACACCGACGGAAGCTTTCACTCTATTCAAGAAGGTCGCGGACAATGACACGTGGGCGTCGTCCGGGCGCCTACATCCGGTTCAACCCACGGGAAACGTCAAAGGAGTCTTGCAAGTGGAGAAGGAGAACATACTTGAAGGCAAGATCGACTCGCTCATGAGGAGGTTGGAGAAGATGGAGATGGAAAAGAAAGAGGCTCAAGACTTGAAGGCCGCCGAAGCAAGGTCCACATGTGAAGAATGTGGAGAGTATGGCCATGTCCGCAAAGATTGTCCGAGTAAGCCAAAGTGCTCGAAAACATGAGGAAGGGAGAATTGCCGAACTTCCGCTACGGGCAAGGTAGGCCTCAATTTAATGCAAGCTCATCTATTCTTAATGCGGTTCCTCTTCGTATACAATTGAAGGAGTTCATGGATGAGCAAGCTAAGATCAACAAGGACACCGTCACCAAGTTCAAGACCATAGACAAGGTGTTGGAGAACATCGATAGCAAAGTGACGGAGGTCGGAAGTTCCAATCATCAAGTGCTCAACATGATGAAGATGCTCGAGACGCAAGTTGGACAACTTGCGGGGCGCCTCACTAATGATGAAGGGAAGCTTCCAGGACAACCCAAATGTCCCGAATCGGCAAAGGCCATTCAAACACGTTCGGGGAAGGAGACCGAAGATCCGGAACGTTTCGCGGGAGCAAGGAAGCTTAAACCATCCACCGAGGTGGAAGGAATTGCTAAAGAGAAGGTTACGGGGATCGTCACCGAGGAACCCGAATTTGAGATGCGGAGGAAGACACGAGGATACCGCAACTCAAGCCACGCTACTTCCAAGGTAAACTTGACAACCACTTTGAGAAGTTTGTGGAAGTTGTGCGTAGACTTAGCATCAACATGCCATTACTAGATGCCCTACAAGTACCTACATATTCTCGTTACTTTAAAGATATACTTGCAAATAAATATGAGATAGCAACACTCGGGGTAGATCATGTCAAGATGTCCGAGGAGTGTAGTGCCGCTATTGCTAATGGGCTAGAGAAGCAAAAAGACCCCGGGTGCCCCACAATTCCATGTTCGATTGGTTCTTTCAACTTCGAGAAGGCGTTATGCGACCTTGGAGCTAGTGTAAGAGTCATGCCGAGGGATGTGTTCGAGAAGCTACGCCTACCAATGGAGCCTACGGGAATATGTTTGGAGTTGGGAGACAACTCCATTCGCTATCCCTTGGGCATTGCCGAAGATGTACCCGTGAAGATTGGACACCACTTCATCCCCGTCGACTTCGTTGTGCTCGAGATGGGAGAGAGGGAGAAGCCGCCGCTCATCCTAGGGAGGCCGATCCTCAAGACCGTGGGAGCTACTATTGATGTTGGCAAGGGGGAGATCATGTTCGATATCAACGGAGAAAGGAGTTCCTTCAAGTTCCGTCCAAGAATTGAGGCATGCAACATGATTAGGGTGAAGGGAGAACCAAAACAAACGGAGGGGCTGAAAAAGAAGAAGGAGCCGAAAAAAATGAACGTAAAGAAAATCAAAGAAGGTGTTGCATCCGTCAAGACAAAGGAAGAGAAGCCGCCTGTGAAGACAAAAAAAATGACTAAGCCGACTAAGCCGGAAGACAAGCCCGTGCCCAAGATGGTGCGGAAGTGGGTACCCAAGATTACAACGCCCGCAAAGAGCGTTGATCCGGAGTAATCAAGTGAAGAAGTCTAGCTATAGACTATAAACGAAGCGCCAGGCGGGAGGCAACCCGTTTCGTCGAGTCAAGAATAAGCTACCGGGAGGACAACCCGATTCCAGGTTTTTCGAGTCTTTTTAATAATTTAGTTTTGAGTTTTATTACGCAAAGACATTAGACTTAGAAGTGGTTGAACAATATTAGAGACATAATTCTTGATTGAATGTTTGCTTTATCATAAACCCTTTGCATGAACCCTCCTATGTGCTTGTTTGTTCTTTTCTTTTCGAGAAACCTCAACCAAATAATTTCAGAACCTAACTCAACCTTTCACCCTCATTATGGTGCTGAGGTTGACTTATTTTTCATGCTAAAACCACACGAGTAGAGCCACGATTTATATTTAAGTGTTAATAAAATTCAGCACGTGGTAGGACTCGCGTGAACCTAGAAATCAAAACTTTTGGTTGGTTTTAAAAATCTTTATCCTTGGTTTCTGTAGGATTAGAATTTTTCTAAGCCTACTCTAATTTTGTTTTATTCAAAATCTTTCTTATATAGCCAAAATTAGAACCTAAACCTATGCCCCCATGATCAAGCCGGGAAAAGTCTGCTCTCAATCGATGAAGGCAAACTATACCGGTGAGACCGAAATCGACGTAGTCGAAAAACATTTTCGACTTACATTTGTTTTTAATGGTTTAAAAACTTCTCTAAAATTTTGTTTGAGCTCTTGCATGGCTCTGAAAAATATTTTAAATTTCGAATTAGAGGAGTGCTTAACCTTAAACACACCTAAATGGAGGCAATCTAGTTTGAACTAATCATGCATGCACCATTGGATTCCCTTTTATCAACTTTCACCAATTCCACATGCAAAGGACAAGCATGGTGGGCAGCAAGCATCAACTTTGCAGGAATTTCATGGTGGCATGTGAAGCAAGTGGAGCTAGGGAGCATGGACATGACCCAAAGCATGGAGCATCAAGTGGAAGGACCAATAATGCAAGAAAAGGAGAGGACGAGAGCGTTTGGGCGGTGCAACTCGTGGAGCACGCAGGCAGGAAAGTTGCAGAGGCGAAATGATCGTGCCTGGAAGAAAGACGAGGCGGGGAGGAGCCGGGAGGACCCCGGGCCGGCCGGCCCGGGCCGGCCGGCCTCACCTACTTAAGGAGCCCCCGGCTCCCGTTTTCTGCAGCAAGCTTCCCTCTCCTTCCTTTGCTTGTGTGTTCAAGTTTGTGTGCTCAAAACCTCCGTAGACATAGCCAACCTTCCCAAGCTTGATAGCTCAAGAAAAAATCCACATCCTTAATCCACTCAAAGTCCACATCCGAAGCAAGGAAGTTTAAGTGCCTAGTTACCGGTAGTTTTAGTTGAAGAAAAGAGTGCAGCAACCATGTGGAAGAAGACCACAAGTCTCTTCTCCAAGAAGAAGAGTTCGTCGTCGTCCAAGCCGTCATCAACCACGTCTTCGAGGAGGCACTCGGTTTCCGAGTCTCCCCGAGCATGGAGACGGATACGGCACCACCGAGGAGGAACGATGCTCTCCTCCTTGGTGGTATGAGGGCCGCAAGAAGCACTTCCATGAGGTTTACGAGAACCTTGTGGGCACACGTAGGAGCAGCCCGCGCCACCACGATGATCGACTCGCTCAACGGCGCCACCTCCTTACACCCCCGACATACTCTTCGTACGGCTTCATCATCTTGTCGGCGGAGGAGGAGGAGAGGCTCTCTAATCTTGAGAAGAGGCTTGTGCCCAACGTCGAGTTCGACGACCAAGCACTCTACACCTTGGGTTTTGGCACCGACATATACTATATGTTGGGGCACCTTGGATGGGTGCAGTTCTCCAACGGAGTATCGGTGGACACCCATTTGGGGTTCGCCTTGGAAATTTTGATGACTATTGCACCCATCATTGATGATGATGGGGTGCAAAGCTTGTCATTCCGTTTGGAGGGAGTCCAACAAGTGGTTCCCTACGAGCACGTTAGGGAGCTGCTTGGATTCCACAAGGGAGCTCCGGAGATAGTTGACATGCCACCCGGCATGTTGGCGGGATTTTGGAATATGATCTCCAGAGAAGCCCATCAACAACGCAATTGCATCCACAACCCCATTATCTGGATATTTCACTCTTGGATGTGCAAGACGGTATTGGGGAGGATGAAGGACAAAGGTGACCGACAAGGAGTTGAATTGGCTATACTCGGCTTTAATTGCCAGGCAGCCAATAGATCCCTCTTACATCATGATCAACCGTTGGTGTTGTGAAGCAACATCGGGGGCGGGTAATATTGGTTCGGGATGCTACCTCTCCATGTTGGCCTTCTCCTTGCGGCCGGGGATCGCAAGAAACCCCGACCACCTTTTGCGTGGTACCTCTCTCGGCATTGAGTATTTGCGGCAAGGCAAATACATTAGTGGAGATGAGAGAGGAGGTTATCGGTTGGCCATAGTGAACCTACCCCTTCCCAATGAGAGGCTTAGGCTTTTCAACGAAGGGAGAGAAGATTGGTTGGAAGAGGGACTACTTGTCCCTGCAAGGAAAAACAAAAGAGGAAGAATCGTAGAGGAGGGAACATCCTCCGCACAAGCGAGTGGAGCACAACCCAATGTGCAACCATTCGGCAGGATCCCTCCTCCGCCAAGTTATTACGGAGGGCCGCAAGAGCAAGCATGGGGGGGTGGTGCACCGGTATCCCCACCAAATTATGTTGTGCCCAACGCTAACTTCGCGGAGTCCTACGCTCATCATCCCCAACCACAACAAAGCATGGCCATAATTGGAGGGTATGATGCAAGAAACGCCCAAAACATCGCAGCCATCCAAGCTAACGCAGCTCAACTTGGTGAAGGCAACACAAATATTGCCTTTGAGCTCGGACGCCTTCACCTCGTGGAGCCAAATCAATTCGTCGGAGGGAATGTCCAATCGTATTATGAGCAAGGGTATTATTATCAAGATCATCAACATCAACCACCGGCGGAGGACTAGAAGATTTAGTAACTTTAGTTTTCTTTTCTTTTCTTTTTCTCTGTAATTTTCAGCTTTTGCTTACGTGTGTTTGCGTAGTATTTTCTGTTTTTATTTAAATTTCAGCAAGCATGTTTGTTTATTTTCAGTTTGTATTTCAACTTGATGTCATCATTAATAAATACACCACCTTGAATATATCATTGGAAAAGTTACAAAATTCGTGCCATAATGATATATGATTATAATTGCAGCTTTGTTCATCTTTGTAATTGATTTATGCATGTTTAAGCTAGTGCTCTCTTAAAAATACAAATCTGAATTTATTTAAATGCTTGCTTAATTTTCAGCGGAGGTTATGATTAAAATAAAGACCCATAGTGTTTTATGTGCTCTCAAGTTATGAATAGATTAAAGATGTCTTTTATGCTCAAAAATATTGCTAACCTTGTCACAAATATCGCTTGTGTGTTGCTCAACCTATCCAAAGCCTTATATATATTTGAGTGCGTAAACCTTAGTGTACAAGATTTATTTTTGAGTGAGTTATTGCAGGCCATGATTTCTCTGGCCCGAGACTAAGAAGCTGGTCATTCCGTTTTTGCGTATCTATCTTTTTTGCTAGCCTTTTATCCGTGCATTGTTTATCCCCGCATCGGAGATCTCACAAACTTCGCCGGATATCCACCCTTAAACCAAATATCATCTTTTGTGATTACCTCCTTGACCACAACCTATCGTTGAGAATGGATCATCAATTCAAGGAAGATCGCAAGACGGTGCCAACATTGAAGATTTCAAGTATCTCTCCAAGGAAAAATACCCCTGTACCTACCTTATTTTTCGCCTCTTTGCTCGAGACGAGCAACGTCTAAGCATGGGGGAGGAGGTAGGTATGGTGCAGTTTTAGAGTTAAAAGGGGAATATTTTTTAAAAAAATGATGAAAGAAAAAATTCAGCGACGATCGTGACTTTCAAAAAAAGAAAAAAAATATATATATAATGAATGAGTGAAAGAAAGAAAGAAAGAAAGAAAGAAAGAAAGAAAAGAATGGGAAATATGAGAAAGAGAAAAAAATATATGCGTAAAGTAAACTCCCCGGTTCTCTAAGAGTGCATTCAAGGCTTCAAGTTAAAAAGATCCATTCTCATTTTCCAACCATGTGCAATCCGATAACGAGGACTTTCTTTGTGCCTCGGGATCATTCTTTGCCATTTGCACATGTCCACTCATCTAAAAGTGTGTGTATTTTTCTCTTTCCCCTCCTTGATTTAACATCATTTTCCAATGACCTTTTTGACGAGTCTCGGTAAGACCATGAGAAGCTTGTCTTGTTTTGACAACACCTCGTTTATAAAATCTTGTTAGGACTAAACTTTCCCAAAGCTCCATATAAAGCCTACCACATATATATGAGAGGGAAAGAAGTAGAATATATAGGCTTGAGAGACAAGTGAGATGAGAGTTCATGAGCAATATACAAGATGATTTAAATTTGTGAACTTGGTTTAGCTTTTCTTTATCTCGTTCTTTATTTCAAAAATTCGAGATCTATTTAAACTTTGTGAGCATGTTAATACTTGTGGGATAAGCTTAATAAGAATCTACCCTCCGTAGAGATGAAGGCTAGTACATTATGGAACTTTAATGAATTAAAATTTTGAGAGCATTATGTTTTCTCATGTGTGATCAAGTGCAAAGTTTAAACATTGTTTGGCAATGATGATATCCATCGAAGGCTTACTCGAGGACGAGCAAGGTTTAAGCATGGGGGAGATGTTGACGGTGAAAATCCGTCAACCAAGTCATGAGTTTACCTTCGGTGTTGGCATGAGTTTTATACCTTATCCATTGGTACTAACCCCCGTGGTATAACAAGTTCACGTGTGCATGTCGGTTTTGGAGTTTAATGTTTATGCAGCGTTTTAGTGTTGAATGCAAGACTTTCGGGATAAGTTCATCAAGCACTTCATGACAAGACCTTGAATCCCCGTACAAGTCATGCAACAAAGCAAAATTAACTCCAAGAAGCCAGGGACTTGATCCGAGAAGACGACAGACTCCGAGGACCTGACCGAAAAGTCTTCCGAATCTTGCAAGACAAGGAGTTGAGTCCAATTCGGAGAGAAACCGACGACATGGATCAACATGCGAAGGGGGAAACATCCAGGAAGCAAGGCAACCGACGCGGAGCAAAGGAGCCCTCGGCCGGGCCTAGATGGGCCCGGGCCGGCCGGCCCGGTCCGGTCGGCCCCGAGGCCCATCCAGGGCCCATTTGCCCCCTCCTTTGCCCTAGCCGCCAATCGGGCTATTTATAGCCCCCTGACCGAGAGCCTCGGGGAGAAGAATTCGTCATCGGCCGCCGAGGAGCAGAGAAGAGAGGGACACCATCTCGGAGAGGAGAGGGTCGAGCTAGTTGACTAGGGTTCCCCTAGCCGACGTGGGAACCTTGCACGGAAGACCACGTCGGAGTTCCCGGAGCTAGAAGCAATATCAAGGAAGGATCCCGATGGTGATCTTGTGTATGTATCATTGTTATAGTTAATTATCAAGTTGAATCTTTTCCAAGAGATCAAGTGTTTCCTCAAAGATTTCATTCTTTGATCGGCTTTGCTTATTCCAATTCTATTCTCGAGATAGATTACATAGGGTGTTCTTGTAGCCGCGGTGGCTAGAGGTACACACCGGATCTTCCGAAAGAATCTCGACTTGTCTTTTGACTCGCCCTAAGCTACCCGCATGAATAGGGATACGTTGTGACAGAATGGGGGTTCCGAAAGGCGGATGTTTTCCGATTTGGACGGGAAACCACGATTTAAAGAGGCTTCTATTAAGATTCGATTTGCTACTTCTTCTCTTGCTTGGAACTTCAACAAAAGGCTTACCCCGATCCCTCTAGATCGCCTTTATCTACCCAATCTTAGTTTGTTTTCTCCGGTCTTTAGTAGATTAGATTCGTTTTGTGTCTTTTACTTAGATGCACTAGGGTTTCTTTTATCGAAGATTGAAGTTACTTGGCTTTAATAGATTAAGTTTTGCGTCACACATTTGTTCCACGGATTCGATACCTTGGGTTCACCACTCGAGGGAAGAAGGGTCCCTTGACTACGACGAGAGACTTGTACGCTTGCAAGTCACAAACGAACTTTGATACAATTATTAACTGTCAACAGCCGTTCAGGAAGATTTTTGGCAGGCATGTTGTTCTTTGCCTAAGAAGTCCCCTGGTCCAAGTTTCGTTGCGTTTGGAGTTCGTTTTCTTGGTTTTTGGCCTTGTTGATCTTTAGGGATTTCTGGGCAAAAGGCAGTCTGACCGGTTTGCAAAAGCGGTTTGACCGGTTTGGTCAAAGGTGTGTTTTGGAGATCTTCTTGGAACAAGTCTTTCTTTGGTAGAAGAAGCTCTGGTCCAAGTTTCGCCAAGTTTCGAGTTCGTTGGCTCTAGATTTGGGATTTTGAGTTTGAGCTCCCTGGGCGAAACCGGTGTGGCCGGTTTGGGAAAGAGGTCTGACCGGTTTTGGTGTGTTGGTGTTTGGCTAAGTCTAGCAAAACCGGTCTAACCGGTTTGGCAAGGAGGTCTGACCGGTTTTACTCTGGCAGCAGGTGCTGGAGTTGTTTTCCGCTCCGTGTTTTCGAGTGTTGCTTGGTTGGGTCTTGCTCCTAGGTCCAGTAGCAGTCCAGTGGCTACATGGACTTGGCAAGAGAAGCTTGTGGAGGTGCATGAGTGAAATTGAGTTCATAGGCCGAATTCTTGAACAAAATTTTTATCGGCTCCCATTCACTCCCCCCACCCTCTCTGGTTTGCCGCGTTGGTCCTTCAAGTGGTATCAGAGCCAGTTATGTGTCTTGATTGACTCTAACCAGTCTAAGATCCAAGGATGGCATACCAGGAACGAGGTTCGGGTCCTCCACACTTCGATGGAAAGAACTACCAGATGTTGAGTAAACGGATGGCAGCATTCCTCCATGGAAAGGGTCGGATCCTTTGGGATGTCACGGTGGACACAGGCTATGTCCAGCTGATGAACATCCTCGCTCCAAGATCGAGGGACATGTTTGACGCCAACAACAAGGCGGTCGACTACTTGTTTCGTGCTTTGTGTCAGCCTGAATTTGATCGGGTGCACACGGAGAGCTTGGCTTGTAGAATTTGGACGGTGTTGATGGAAGCTTATGTCAGAAATGCCCAAGTTCAAGCTTGGATGTATGCGACTTACCGGAGAGAGTACAAGAACTTCACTCATCTCCCGGTGAGTCCATCGATGCCTTATTTCAGAGGTTTATGGTGGTGGTACACAACAAGAGGGCCAATGTGGACATGCTCCCGTACGATGATCATGATAGAGCCATCAAGATCTTACACTCGTTGGATCATATGGTTTCGGGCGGAAAGCTCGAGGCCATTGTGGAGTCGGAGAAGTATGACACTCTAACCGTGAACTAGCTGTTCTCGAAGCTCAAGTCGGCTGAGGTGGATCGGGGTATGACAACCAAGATTGAGGGCCCGACCGACTCTCATAGTCTTGCCCACATCGGTGCCTCGAAAGGAAAGTCTAACTCTAACCCATCCACCAGGATGTTCTCCTTGTCCTCTTTGATGTATTTGCCAGATGAGGAGTTCGACGTGCTTGGAGAGGGCGAGCTGGCGCTGCTGACCAGGCGGTTCGAGAGGATGCACGAGAACTGGGTGAACTCAAGAAGGAACTTGAGGGCGTGTTTCAAGTGCGGCAAGACCAGACACTTTTTTGTCGAGTGTCCAAAGGTGAACAACCACGACAAGCACAAGTTCAAGGACAAGAGGAAGAAGACTAAGAAGAAGCATCATGGACATGGGAAGAAGACACGGTCTCGAGAGAAGATGAAGAGATCGAGCAACATCGAGTCCGACTCCGAGGACACGTCTTCAAGCTCGAGTGATGAAGACGAAGAGGGTGACAAGAAGAAGAAGAAGAACCTCGACAAGTGTCTCAACGGTTTTTGTGTGATGGTCCTAAACCTCAAGGACGACTTCTACGGCATGGCTCACAACTCCAGCAGCAAGAGAAGCCAAAAGGACGCCTCGGACTTAAATTCTGAGGATGAGGTATGTGATGAGCTCTCTTCTTTGCGCAAAGGAGAATGAGGAGTTGGTTGACTTGTTGATAATCGCGATCACAGCTTAGAGAGGCTAAGAAGCTTAGGAAGGAGCTTAGAGCTTTCCTTGAAGATGCTAGGACTAGAGTGGCTGAGCTAGAAACACAGGTTCTTGATGGCAAGCTTTGTCGGTGTTTTAGACCGGCAACCTACTAAGGGGAGTACCCGAAGTAGATGAATGTGGCCTCGCTGAGACCGGTAACTTGAAGGAAGAGACACGTGGCACACAATTTAGACAGGTTCGGGTCGCGAGGTGCGCAATACCCTACGTCCTATATGCTGCGTGGCTCTGGATTGATTGGGTGCGATTACAAGATAATGCAATCTGGTGCGTATGAGCGAGATGATCTAGAGAGAGGTCCCTGCCTCGCCTTATATAGTCCGGGAGGCAGGGTTACAAGTCGGTTCAGGGAAAGAGTACTAGTCGAGTGCGTCTAGGAGTCCTCTATACAGTGCGGGACATGTACAACTTCCTATCCGAGTACTTCTCCTCCGTAGTCCTTGTGCTTCACGCCAGCAGGTGCCGTGCAGCGCAAGTTGAGTAGTCCCAAAGGCCCACCAAGTAGTCGGTCCTGGTACCCACCGAGGTAGTGGGCCCAGGGAGGTCCCTACGACAAGCCCGCGAGTACTTTGTAGTCGAGAAGGATAGCTTCGAGTAGTCTTGACGGCCTTAACGAGTAGTCCTCAAGCGTCCTTGAGTGCTACAAGTCAAAAGTCCTCAAGAGTATTCGAAGGATCCCGAGGCTGGAATGTACTCCAGCTGATATTTGAGCAATCCTGAAGTCTTCTCAAGTAGTCCGAAGCGTCCTCGAGTGCTGCTCTTGAAGGTCTTCAACAATGCCCGTGTTGTCTTGAAGTCGAAACTGATATGGAGGTGCGATTGCAAAATCATACTCCATATGGACTAGCCCCCGAGCCTTAGGTTCAGTTGTAGACTCTGGCTGAGGGTCCATCTGAAGTTTTGGCAAGAATATCTCGTAAAATCTGGAGAAAAAACCGAAGGACACGTGGCACGGAGCCCCCGAGCCTTGAGTCGAGTACTTCCTCTCGAATTGAAGGGTCATCTTGTAGAATGTGTTATGAGTTGCTCTTGAATTTTTTCACTACCCAGGAAGTTGAGTAAAAGTAGTCGAGCCCCCGAGACGAGGCGTGTCGACTAGTAGAAGTTGAAGAGTCAGGCGCCGCGACTGAGTCAGCCGTCTGGAGACTTATCCATCTGGCCATTGGAGGAGCCGCTGATGACTTATAAATAGAAGCCAAAACCCTTAGGGGTTTTCACCCCACGCATTCGCAGACATTCCTAACAGATCGAGCCAGAAATCACCGCCAGTGCGCACTGCCGCCGTTGAGAGGATTGTAGATCCGAACGCGCCGCCATAGGAAACCATCACCGTAGCCCCCGAGCGAATGCGAGTGAGGACACCGTGCACTTGGAGAATGAAGCCCTCACCGTCGAAGACCTCAAAGGCCGCTGGTGGGAAGAAAAGAGCTCGTGAGGAGGCCGCGGGATCCGCCGCGGAGACATCGCCACCGGTGTCTCCGCCGCGACAAAATCCGAATCAAGAATGGAAGAAATCCAAGGCCAAGACCGAAGATCTGCTAGTGCTTCTCAATAGTGGATTCTTGCAGGAGAAGGAGGTTGACATGTGGAGAGCCGCTGCAGGGGATCAGTACCCCATGGAGAAAAGCCCAGACGAGATCCCTATGTTCACCCGGTTCGCGGAGCGAGGTTTGTCGCTTCTGGCCAGCGACTTCTTCAAGAGGCTGCTGGGGTACTACGGCATCGAGTACCTCAACCTCAACCCCAACGGTATCTTCCACTCCTCAGTCTTCGTACACTTTTGTGAAGCTTTCTTGGGCATCAAGCCCCATTGGATCCTGTTCCGAAAATTCTTCCGAGTGAAGCCCCAGCCCAGCGACAACAATCCCCGAGTAGTGGGGGGAGCCGGGATCCAGATGAGGCAGGACGGTGCGGAGCAGTACCTCTCGTACAAGCTTATCGACTCCAACCAAGATTGGAAGTCGAAGTGGTTTTACATCACGAACCACCACCCTGAGCTGCCGAAGCCAAGCGGAAAGCAGCTGAAGCACCGGCCATGGTGGAACTCGGAGCCAACAATGCAGGAAGGAATTCAGTTGCCCGAGCTGCTGGCGAAGATTATGTCTTTGAGAGAAGCCGGGCTGAGGGCCGAACATGTGGCCTTCAGCTTCATGAAGCGAAGGGTGCAGCCGCTGATGGCCTGTGACACCTTGGGCTATCAGTACACCGGTGACGACGACACGTCACGAATGCCCGGAGATGAAGTCGATAACGACAACATCATTGATAGGCTGGGCAGGATCTTCAAGGACATGCCGGCGTACACGCCGTGCCCTGTGCTCGAGTACTCCGCCGCGCGTCCACCCAATAAGGTCAGTAGCCATACCGAAGTCGGGTACCGATTGTGTAGTAGTAGTCATACTCATCCAATATGCTTCTTGCAGGGTGACGTGGTGAAGTTTGTCTCCGAGCCAGCGTCGCCTCCTCATCTTGTCGAGGTCCCAGAAGAAGGGAAGGCCAAGGCCAAGGAGAGGCGCGAGGTTGGTGAAGGAGACAAAAAAGTAGTCGTCGAAGACACGTCCGAGGAGGAAGACGATGAGGAGACACTGCAGGAGCGCTTCCAGCTGCGGTCAAGATTCAGCCACCCTGGATTGCCGCATATTCCTCTCGTTCAGGATCCGCCGACTAGCCTAGAGGCTAATTTGCCCGCGCCGCCAAGGAAGCCGCGCAACGTGGCCCGCAAGCGCGTGGCCAAGAAGTTGAAGGTCACGGAGACCACGTCCCAGGAGGTAAGCCGTCTTGAATAGGGTAGTCGAGTACTTATGTCTTGATGTTGTACATTGACAACGAAATTCCCTTGCTTGCAGGACATGCCGCCTTCCGATCACGTAGAGCAGGGAAACGAAGGCGATTGGGATACAGTGGGATAGCCAGCGGGGGGTAGTCGTAGCCCAGCCCCCACCGTAGAGGAGCTCTTGGCGCAGTTGGAGCGCCAGCCCCCGACTGCCGTGAGAGGGAGAGGAGGGCCAGCGCACCGACCCCCCGAAGAGGTAGCGGCTACTTAGGCTAAAGAGGAGGCGCCAGCCGAGGCTGGACTGGTCGACATTGCAGTATCCTCGGCGCCCTAACCGTGACAGTAGTCCGGTCGAGCTTGTAATTGCTGATCCTTCTTCAGTAGTAGATTAGATTTGGTAGTCGTACTGGGTTGACAGCCAGCTTGTGTACTCTGCAGGAAGTCGACGGACTTGAACTGGGAGGAAGATGAACCTGCCGCAGCGGTGGTGGAAGAGGAAACCGCGCCGCCTGCTGATGAGTCCGTTCCTGCCCCTCAGACAGAGTCCGAAACGCCGGCCGAGGAGGCTACATTGCTTGAAGCCAGCATCGTAGAATGTGAGTACTTTGCTTAAGTGCAAATGACCCCGATGAGTAGTCATAGCCGCTAGGTATGACTGATCCGGTTGTTCTATTGTTGACAGGTGCTGAAGCCGAGGGAAGCGCTGTCCCGTTGGCGGTGCCTGTTGAAGATGTGACACTAGAGACTCAGGAGGCTGCCGGAAGAGAACCCGAGCCGACGGAGGCGGCCGTCGAAGAAGCCGCCGCGACTGCTGGAGGGGAGCACGACGACGTGCCACCAGAACCGGCTCTAGAGGTTACGTACGCTCACCAGAGATCCAGGACGCGGAGCCGCTCCGCTCAGCGCCAATGTCCGGAGCCACGATGAGTAGTCGTGGCGGGATCGAGTTGTTGGCGGATGATCTTGTCCACCCGGCGACGGTAGCTCGGCACATGGAGGCAATGCGTCAGGCTGAGCAATGGATTAAGGTGAGTAGTCGACACCCTTGAGTAATCAATCCTTTAGTGTTGAGTACCCAGTTGACATTTGTTGTCGGTTGCAGGACTTCGCGGAGCGGTCCCGGCAGAAGTCTGACATGCTTCAAGGGTACGACGACACGGTGCTCCGGGCCGAGGCCTTGGAAGAACAGCTTGTGAAGGCCCAAAAGCACGCCGCCACGATACAATCGAAGCTGGACACCGCTTTCGCCTAGTATCACAACGATATCTGTCACACCCGGATTTAAGGACAAATCCGAATGCATAGAACACATGTGCGTCAGGATCAAGTTTCACACATGCGTTGACTCAGTGTATACCAAAACACAGTGTAAAAGCGTAAAGAGAGTATTAAAACATTATTACATGACCGAATGTCTCAAAATCGTAACATAAGCGAGTACTAGCAGTGGTAAAGGACGTCTCCACAGGTAGCTGACTGGTGGCACGCTCGCCTAGAAACCACCGAACTCTCCAGTAAAGTTTTCAAAGTGTCCGTCCGAGCAAAGAACCGGGTTGTGTAGATGCATATAAAAGAACAACAAGCATGAGCACATGTCGTACTCAACAAGGGAAAAGTTCTATAACAACATGCAAAGGCTTTATGGTGGAAGCTTGTGGTTGCATAACAAATTAGCATTTTAATTGGTCAAATTTTATTAAGCAAGCTAAATTACTAGCAAATATAAGTTTATACCAACCCAAAGATTAACATAAGCATCATCATCATGAATGAAAATAAATGCAACAAGTTTAATCCATCTTCCATAGTTTACTCATGTGAGGGTCCAGGCCGCCCGTGACCGTGGGCACGGCTAACTAGTTAGTTTTACACTCTGCAGAGGTTGTACATCTTTACCCACAAGTCGCGTAAAAATTCCGAAGAGCTTTAGACCCAACCACGCGATGCTGATCAGGCATCATACCACACTGCCGAGGTGTGATAGCATAGGGACGCTATGAGGCCATTACAAAGATCCCCAGATGCAGGCTGCTCGCTTGGTTACTTGACAGCGCAATGCATAAACCTCTCTTAGCTGCGAAGCTACCATAGAGCAGACACTAGTACAGTACTCAACATCAATGACCAAACGGTTTGGTCACGACACATGCAAATTTGGTCACGGAACACTTTTTTATGACCAACTTATGACCAAATTGAATTGGTCACAGAAGCTCCGTCACATTTGGTCTACCATGACCAATCGGTCATTTTGGTCATAGAAGTGGAACATTTCCATGACCAACACGTTTTTCGTCATAGAAGTGTATTTCTTCTATGACCAAGCCAAATGGTCACGAAATTGGTCACGGAAGGGGATGCCACGTGGCACGGCCCATGCTGGCTGCTGACGTAGCAAGGCACGTGCTGACATGGATATGATGCGTGGCTCTTTGACACAGTGCCACGTGTCGCGCTGCGGTTTGTCCACGTGTCGAGCTCTGAATGGTCCACGTGTTGCACTCAGGTTTGTCCACGTGTCGCACTCTGGTTTGTCCACGTGTCGCACTCTGGTTGCTCCACGTTTCGCTCTCTGGTTGGTCCACGTGGCAAATGATGACGTCAGTCACATCTCAAATGACATAACAACCACATGGCAAATGACATGGCAGTCACGTGGCAGATGATGATGCCAGTCACATGGCTGCTGAGGTGTACATATTTTTCATTCATGGGCCATTAAAATGGGCTGATTTTAGAAAAAGTGATTGAGTCCAAATTTATTTTAGCAAATAAAAATTATGGGTCGGAATCATTTCAGCCCACCAAAACTTTAAAAGCTACAGATCCCAAAAATTCAATAGCCTCATATCTTATCTTAATTAAAACATCAAAATAGGTACAATATCTCAAATAATATATAAGAGCATTAATAAAAACTTCTGGCTTCTGCTTGTTCCTGGTAGTCTTATTTCAACCAATGAATCTCTCTAATTGCTTGTTCTTTGCTGCATTTAGATCTAAGCATCCACTCCAAACTGCAAACATATGAAAATAAAAAGGAGTTTGATTCAATTTAGGAATGCTCAGAACCAATGGTTCAGAAAACACAGGTATATGGACCAAAATTCAGAGTAAAATTGCAAAAGATTAATAATTCAAACACTCATGCATCCTGATGCTCCCAGTGACCAAATACAAAATGAATAAGTTTGACAGCACCATGGCTTTCTGGCAATAGTTTTTTCAGGCAAACAAAGAGCATTTTGTTAATTCAACAAGCACATCAAGGTCTGAAGCAACATACTATGGAGGCAGGCAAGTAAACAAGTTCTGGAAGTTTAGTAAGAATGGACAAACTAGCATTCAATTCTAAGAACATCATATGTAAATCCAACACAGTGCATTTTCCATAGCCAACATATTGATTTGATCGTCGTTGTCCTGCGTATGGGCAGGACCGGATGTCAGCACTCACCAGCATCATTAAGCTAGGAGGAAGTACTCACATCATGTAGCACTAATGGTCGCAATGACCGCCCAATATGGCATGACACGAGCTATCAGATGCTTCAATTTCAATGTCCTCGTCAGTCAGCTCTTCACCCAGACCGTCTGCTTGGCAAAGTATAATGATATCTCACCTAGAAGCTAGATGAGATTCTAAGCTGCTTGCAATGTCAAAAAAAACTTTCTGGTCACCAACTCACACCCATACTGTTTCAAGGAGCTGTCTGGACATACAACTGTGCTTTCATCTAGTGGGTTGCAAGAACCCAACACAAATTCAGCAAAACAATAGTGCTATATTTGGCTTTCATGGCTACCAAAACTCAGGCATCACAGATTCAGAGGGATACTCCGAGACGGTCCCAAGCAGCGAGCTACCAAGGTAAGCCAAAAACAAAGAATGCTTTTGCAACATGGATTCAGCAAATACTACGCAACAAGAATGCAAAAGCAAAAAAAATTGTTAGAGACACAAAATGCTGCACAAATGAGGTTGCAAGGAGCTGACCTCTCTGAACAAAGTGATCAGCGAACGAGCAGCAATGGAAACAGCTTTCTCATGTGACGTTTTTGTATAAAACGAGATCTTGAAGCAGATCCTCATTCATCATCTGCAGGTTTCCCGGATGAGTGGATGAAGTAAGCAAGACAAGGCAACAAAGATAATAAGTGTGTATATGCTCAGCAACAACATGAATTAAAAACTGTCACCACAAAATTGGCAATCATTACAACCACAAAATAAAACAGTTCACAGGTTTATTCCTCTCCAATTATTGACATGGTTACATTTCTGGTAGCACAAATATTGAAAGCTTTTCAGTCTATCACTCATCATTAATAAAAAACAAAAAAAAATTGACAAATGTTCCCTTTGCTTGTCTGAATCTATGCTGAACACAAGGAATTCGTTACATACAAATGCAACTATTAAAAGCAGTATAGTCCAGTAAATCCAACACTTTAAGGGATGTCTAACTAGTAGCATTGCAGACAAAAGTACAGTTTGAGGCACCCAAAAAAATATGGGAATTCCTTAAACTGATGAAGCAATAAATGGGGTACCGTATGACAAATAAGGGGCATCTACTCTATTCTCATGTGTTTAGAGCACAAATAATAATATAGATTAGTTGTTGCTAGATTTTACAGCTACGCCTTGAAATACATGCATGGAAAATTCTTGTGTTTGACAGATTTGACACATACAGACACACTACGAAAGTATCATGTTGAGGCAAAATTGATGAATGATGAGCTCTACTTTCCTGGTGATTCTAAAATGTCAACAAAATCTTGGTATGGGAAACGAGTGTCATATATATACTTATATCACTAGTCTGGCTTGAATGCATTTATTCCTGTAGGAGTTTCAATGAGCAATTACATAATCCTTGATGTGCTTTTAGTACCAGCAAATTTGGCAAAATGTAGAAATCATGCAGAATAAAAATTTAACAGGCATGAATGGCCACTTCCTATCTGTAGAGATGCTAATTAAGCAATACGGTAATGGCTGGAAAGAAGCACAGTAGTTTTGGAAAGCAATGTTCTGCCGTTGTTATTTCATCAATGATAGCAAAGATAGGGGTTGGCGGCGCCTCAATATTTGATCCAATGATCTCAATTTTCATAGGTTTGCCATCAAGCTGCACATTGTTGTACCTCTTAACAGCAGCTAGAGCATCAGACCTTCTTGAGAAGACAACATCTGCAGTTCCCTGTTAAAGTTGAGGCACACATTAATGAGCGCTTGAACCATGGAAAGAAAAGGAAGGGGTAGACGGGGAGATAACGGGCATCAGAAGGAAGATCTTCCACTCCTGTCATAGTTGATGGAGAAACGCTTGATATCACTGACATCAGAAAATAGTTCCTGAGCAGAGTAGGATAAGCAATTGAGCATAATGTTTGGTTGGGTACAATGGCGCAGCAGAGCAAAACAAAGAAAAGATGGAATCTCATTCGTTTCGTCTCCTAATAAGCAGCAGTAGGCGCTCAATCGATGAATGAGTTTTGTAAGCAGAGATGCATCACTAGATTTAGGGCAGGAGAATCGACCTTGATGTCGTCGTTGGAGACGGCATAGTCGAGGTTGGAGATGTAGAGTGTGATGGGCTCATCGAGGGCGCCCGCCATCGGCACAGCCTGGAGCCGACCGGCTCCATATCCAGCATAAGCCATGGGCCGCCGCACCTGCGCCTGCGATTCGGTTAGTAGGAGCAGCAGCAGCAGCACGGCAGGAAATCTCGATTTTGGGAGAACGGGAGGTGCTCCTAACCTGGAAAGGGGAAGCGGTGCCTGAGGACGACGGCCTCGACCACCTCCTCGCCGGTGTCCGCGGGCGCGCCGAAGTTGTGGTACTCGCCTGGCGGCGGCACGAATGGCTGGTGCCGCTGCAGCAGCGCCCGCGCCGTGGCCTCGCCGGTCGCGCTGCCGGCCGCCGACGCCATGGGAGGCCGCGGATCCGGGCTGGGCACGCACGAGCCGCGGATCGGAAGGCCGGCGCGCGGTGGGTAGGCAGGCAGGGTTCGGGAGCTGTGATCTGAGATGGCGGTGTGGGTGGGCGAGGGTTTGTTGTTTGCGCGGCGGGACGGGGGAGGATGGAAAACGAGGGACAAGTGGTGGGGTGGGAGAAGCGAGGGAAAAGGATGCAGCTACGCGGTGGGATGGGCGGCGCTCGCCCTTCCCTCCTCCATGTGCGGCAGATCTGAGGAGGGAGAGGGAGCGGGCGGGTGGGGGCGACGGGAGGAGGCTGAGGGGAGGGAGGGAGTGGGACACAGGTTCTAGGGTTCGGGATCTTTTTATACGAAGCAAACACGATTTCGGCGTTGGATTGATGATCGATGGTCGATAATAATGGCAGGTTAATCGAAACGGGCTTAGTTACGTGTTGAAGCTTAACATTTTTCTTTTTCATTTCCTTTTTTCTTCTTTTCATATTATTGCACCGTTGTAAAGTAACGGATAGAAGTTATTATCTTATAGAAAAAACTCATTTTTATATGTAAAATACTATTATTGGATCGACGATCGATGGCTGCAATTATTTGGGCCGACATGGGCTTCTTTGTTTATTGTTTTTCTTTTTCTTTTTTCTTTTTATTGCACCATTTTGAAGTAACACTAAAAAATAATTATGTTATGTGTACAAATATATATTTTTATATATAACAGTATGGATACAAGTTTTCATCTAGGAGTTTTAAGATTTTTCGAGTGGATTTGCTGTTTTCTATCATTTAAATGAATTTCTACGTGTTTACCGAAAGTAATTCAAAATTGACCTATATGTGCATCTAATAAGTTTAAAAAATTCAAAAAAATTATATTTAGGCGCCTATGGTCCATTCTAGGCTACATCTAGGAGATTGACGAAAATTCAATTGTCTTGTAGGAAATTTCAAACTTCTACTAGGCACCTTGTTATAAAATAATGATAATAATAAATAAAAGTTATCAAAAAAGTATGTAAATTGGCATAGGATCATTTTATCGATGTACAAGATTGACAACAAAGTTTCATAAGATTTTGTGAAAATTGGAGTATACATTGTTCACAAACTAGCTAGATCATCACTTTGTTTCATACAACTCAACTTAAACTTCAAAGTTTGTACACACTCAAATACTTTCTTACTCGTGGGCACCTCAAATTTGGATGCAACCTTGTGTTGACCATAACATTAGATAATATTAAGTTATATTATCAATTATTATGAAAAAACATGTTTTTTATATTCTCTTTTTAGTTGGAAAAGATATGTTGTACGAAAAGTAATCAAGAAATAGTAATTAAGATACAATCAAATGGCACTGAGTAAAACATCTCGATTTTCGAAAAAATTAGGAAAAAGAATCAACCGATTTGGAGTTCGTATGAGGAAGAAAAACAGTTTACAAGTTTTAATCCGAGGAAAAAAAGAGAAATCGGTCCTTCATCATGAACACGTGACGAACTGGAATGAACTGATCGATTTTTCTTTTTTTCCTCGGATTAAAACTTGTCACTAGTCGTTCTCCCTCATACGAACTCGAAATGCAGTGATTCTTCTTCCCAAAATTTTTTAAAATCATGATTTATCAAGTTATGGTGTTGGATTCAATCATTTCTTCATGCAAAAAAACATGATCAATTCAAATTTTAAAATCCAAGTTTGACTCGGTCAAAACTCAGTCAAACGAAACACGAAATGAACTCGGATGAAAATCTTTTGAACACAAAAGTTTCATAACTTGTCGAGACTAACAAACTTTGTGTAGGTCAAATTTCCATTTGAGGAAGTGGTGATATTATGTAGTTCAAATATAACAAGCCACTCACATAGTTTAAGGAATTATGTGAGTGACTTGTTATATTTGGACTACATAACACTCAACTTTTTTGAAATGACTTGAGATTTTTTTGGTAGTCATTTGTAGCAAAAATACGGTCCCTCACAAGAACTTACATTTTTTGGACAATTATTTTAAGTTTTATAATTTTTTTCGTGTTGTGTGAGACAAAATATGGTGAATTATACATTGAACACTCTATAATTATGCAGCGACCTCCACATGTATTTGTTTCCTAGGACACAAGAGCATGAGAAATGGTACTAAGAAGGAAAAACAATTTGATGTGATTGCTAAGAGTAACATTTTGTCCTCACTATATGTAGGCGTTTTCAATAGAGTTTTTAATTAAGAAAATGCTCATGATCTATTATCACACCCTGAAATTTCCAATTTTAGGATGTGAATAAAAACAATAATTAAATAACGATTTTCTCATAATTTTAAAAAAATTTCCAACATTTATTTTTCTTTACAGGGAATATAGTATAGGAAAATCCATTGTTTGATTTTCTAATTGAATAAAAAGTTATGTGTGTTGCATTCATGCCGATGCATCTAATGGTTTTTGAGTGCAAAAGGTTTAAAAAAATGCGTTTAGGAGCTGTCCTAATTTTCCCGAGAATTTTCCGGATTTTTCTAGAACTTATTCTTATTTTCCTTGTGCTATTTCTATTTATTAGAAGGCTCTAAAATATTTTTCATGAGCTCCAAATGTTTTATTTGGATTGTTCATGTCTTAATCTATCTCTAGGAATTTTCCTGGAAATTTTGTGATTTTTCGAGTATTTTTCGTGCTCTAAAAACATTTTCTGGTGTTTACTGGAAATGTTTTCGCATTGAAAAATAAATTCAAAAAAAACCTATCCTACTGGAACGGGGCGAGCCCGAAGGCCCGACCCGCTCCGGCCCGCTCGGCCCGGGCGCCAAGCCCATCGGGGCCCGCCGCATGCAGCAGATTCGTCTCACCCCTCACTCGTCAACTGTGACAAATTCAACAATTCGTCACTGTTGAATTAACTACTATGACCAAATTTGTATATCGTCATAGAAAGAATAATCTTCTATGACCAAATATTTTTTTCGTCACTGCAATGAGAACTTCTATGACCAAACAGGAAATCGTCACTAGGTAATGGTCATAGATGATAGCATTTGTACTAGTGAGATCAGTCTGAGGGCCGAGTTATACACCAACTACCGGCAACCCCTAACCCTTATCAGGTAAAGCATACCTAACACCTAGTTCACTAATTAATAAGCCAAGACAGAGCCATATGTCTTGTGGTAGCACTGTTTTCCTGGGTGGTTCTCCATGTTCCGATTAACACAGGTGATCTTGTTTAACGAAGGTACAACATAAGTAAACCAAGATTAACATTGTTGTTCATCAAAACCACCATAATCCCAAGTTGAGCAACCAAGCACGGTCTACCCAACATAAACATAAACCCAGGTTGATCAAGACACAGGATAAACAAAACTAGTCAAACCTTAATAGTAGGACCCATCCATTTAATGCAAAGCAATAATAAATAACGGTGTAATTAAAATGCATGTTGTAATAGGATCAACGGGAATGCAGCAAGGACTTGCCTTCTACCAATGTGTGCTGCTGCTCAAGATCTTGGAAATCTTCAACTCTGGCGTTCTCCACGAACGAACCGTCTTCTACGAACCACATCATTCACATACAAGCATACAATGGAAGAAAATAAGAAACAATCACCAAACAGTACTAACAGAACTAAACAGGGGCAAAAAGTTGTTCTACTCCTCGAGACGATCGCGTGGACATAAAGAACGCTAAAAACGGAACTAAAACGACGAAGTTTTGGCTAAAACGGTGGGATCTAAAGCGGTGGTTAGGGTGATTGACCGATGATCGAAGTAGTTTGACTCCGGGGATCAAATCGATCCGGGTGGTGGATCAAGGATCCGGCGGCCACGGTCTCATGCGGGCGGCCGGCGGCGGGGAGCGGCCGGCGGCGGAGCGAGTGCGGCGGCGCGGGGTGGAGCGCTCACCGGTGCCACGGCTAACCCGAGCTAGGGTGCTCCTCTGGGCATGTGGGTTTCACCGGATCGAGGCGCATGACGCAAGGAACTCATCCAGGGCACCAGAACGGGCGCGCGGGGGGACGGTAGCGGCGGACCGCGCGGCGGGACGGACGGCCACCGGCGGCGAGCGCGGGCGACGCGGACGCGCCACGGGAACCCGAGCGGACGACACCGGGGTGCTCCGCACCTAGAGGCGTCGCTCCGGGGTGGCTCCAAGTCGACGGTGAGGCGGCAACGGTGCGGGTTGGCAGCGACGGCTTGGCAGCGGACGGCGGCGGTCAAGACCTAGGGTTCAGCTCGGGGCGGTGCTACTAGCGGCTAGGGTTTTTGGGGAAAACCCACGGGTGGAAGTGGAGGCGCCCTATAAAGGCTGAGGGGGGGCTTGGCGTGCGGGCCCAAGGGCAGGAGCGCTGCACGCGGGTGCGAGCCCGAGCTCGGGTTGGGTTCCTGCTCGGTCCGACCGAAGGTGGGGGATGACAGGTGGCCCCCACCTGTCGGCGACCACGGGCGAAGGTAGGCGGAGAAGGAGCTGTTGGGCCGGCTCGGTGGTCCTTGGGCTGAGCTGGGCTGACGGCGCGCGATGCCAGCGGACCAAGCCGAGGAAAAGGAGGAGCGGCAGCGGACTTTTGGTAGCAGGGCTGCAAACGAAACTGGCTTAGAAGAGTGGAAGGGAAAGGAGAAAGGTTTAGCATTTTTAAAGGGATCAATCAATTGAATTCAAATTTGGATTTGAATCCAAGCAAATCATAAATAATGCTCCAGCATGAATGCAATACACATCAAGCCACAAATTTAATTTGGAAGAACAAATAACGTTTTATTTTTTTCCTTATACTATATTCTCTATGAAGAATTAAAGGTTGGGCAAAATTTTAAAAATTAAGAGAAAATCATTGTTTAATTTTTCTTCCTATTCACATCCTGAAATTGGAAATTTCAGGGTGTGACAATATCCAAGATATGCAGGCGAAGAGCGGCGAGCTGGTGATGAAGAACAAGTCTCTCCGCAACAAAAATAAATGTACGCTATTGTAGTGCTGAGTACCCATTGATAGTATCGTGGAGGAGTCTGACCCACTTTGCCTTGTTGGTTGCAGAGCTTGAGACCCGCGTCGACCAGCTGAAGACTTGAGTGACCGACATGAAGAACCTCTTCTACTGGGAGAAGGAGGCCCGCGAGGTACTGGAGTACGATTATAAGCAGCTTGCTTACGAGTGCGGAAAGCACATGGAACTCTGCATTGCGTCGGATCGTGACCTCGTCAACTGCTACAAATCTTTGCAGAAGCCGAACGAGGACCGCGAGAAGCTGCGGGCACAGCTGAAGGAACTCGAGGAGGCCGCGCTTCCCATCGCGAGGCTACTCGTGCCTCATCCCGGAGGGCTGAAGATAGCTCCATTGGTGAACCGGCTGAAGGAAGCCTCAGCCGCCTGGTGACGTACGTCAAGCACTTGGCGAAGGCGATCCGCAACCAGGTTCTGGCGTTCATGAAGTCGTACTTCCCAAAGGCTCCTGTTGAAGTAGTCGCCGGTGGGCTAGCCGCTAACTGCACGGACGAGCAGTACGCAGAGCTACTGAAGCAGATGGTGCCCATTGCTGAACAAGTCGCCGAGAAGCTCAATCTCCAGTGTCACACCCGATTTTACAAGGAAAACCGAATGCATCTCATATGTGCGCCAGGATCAATTTACACACACATGATAGACAAAACGAGAGTAATACCATTGCAGTAATAAAACGTTCAAGAGTTAAACCAGTACGATAACCATTATTACATCCAGAGAGGTGGACTCGAAGGTCCGAACACAACGATAACTAAACGACGAGCAGCTCCATCATTGACTTCCACAGGCATGATGACTGGGGGATCCGCATGCCCTAGAACTCCTCGTAGTCACTCCAGTACTCGTCCTCGCCTCCGACGTTCTCCTCTGAACAGCGTTAAGCAATGGTGAGCACACTTATGGTTGGTGCTCAGCAAGTGGGAGAAACAGTGCAAGGCTATCAAGGATAGACTATGGTTCACAACGGTAAGCATTTTATAAGTTGGTCAAGTTTTATTAGCAAGCACCTAATTACTAGGTATAAGTGTATACCAACCCACATAACCTTAAAAGAAACCTCAAACCAAACCCACAAACCCATGATTTGCATTAATCTTCAAGTTTATTAATCATGTGAGGGTCCAAGCCGCTCTTGACCGTGAGCACGGCTGATCGATCAGTTTTACACTCTGCAGAGGTTGTACACTTTACCCACGGCTCGTGTTCCCCATCTTGCCCGGGTTAGCTAGACCCTTAAACACTTCCAAGGTGAGTGGCTAGGGGTCCACTACGAAGCCTTTACAAACGAAAAAAGAGAAACCAACAGCCCGCAACGATTACGGCGGCGGAGCGGACCATAACCCTCCCTAATGGTCAACACCTTAGCCAAGGTCGCTACCCCAAAAGGACCGGGCTATACCCCTTCAACTCCGGCCCCCTGTGCCCCTCTCGGAAAAGAGCTATCAGCTAACCCACTCTCCTAATTATTTGGCTAAGCCAGAGCCATGTGGACTGTGGTTGTACTGTTATCTTGGGTGGTTCTCCATGTTCCGATTATATATCAAGTTATCTTGTTTTAAGCACAAGCACATTATATAAGCAAAACTGAGATGTAAAACATAAACAAAGCATAACCAGACTCATGTAAAGCAGACTAAGCATTTATCTACCCCAAGCATTTGTTTAAACAGGGTTGATCAAGGTAAAGTGGTAAAACATCTAGTCAAGTCCTTATCTAGGTGTTTGCCCATCAGGTTTATGCATAGCAACATGAATAGTAAACTTTGTTTAGCATGCAGTGTCATAGGTTCAAAAAGATAATGCAGAGGGGGAAAGCCACTTGCCTTCCTCTACAAGCTGGGTGAAATCCTCCTCGAAGACAGGCTCTTCCTGATCACCTCCGACAGGGAGCTCAGACGAAATAGGCACGATATCTACGAGTCACACATGAACAACAAACAATAAATAAAACAGTACACCAAACAGTAATAAAACTGGTAAATTTGTTGTTTAAAAGATTCTACTCGTCGAGACGATCATTTCGATATATAGAACGCTAAAAACGGAGTTAAAATAAGAAAGATATGATTAAAACAGTTTACAAGGGCCTATCTGCAAGAAAACTAAGTTTACAGGGCTGTTTATAAATAAAATCAGGGGCTAAAACATAATTACAAAATAAAACAGAGGGGTCTAAGTGCAAAAAGGAGTGAAAAGGACCTTTAACACTATTAACCAGGGTAGACAGGGGCTAGATCGTAAAAACCAGGACCTAACCGTGAAGATTCTTAAAGGTGGAAGGACCGGCTTGCTAAAGTTTAAAAACTCAGGGGCTCTTAAGGAAAAGGGCCGCAGCCGCACCGTGGATCTCAGATCCAACGGCTGACGACGCATGCGCGCGCCGTGGACCGCGCCGTGCACCCGGTGCACGGGTCCACGGTGGACCGCCCCTTTCAAAACGAAGGGGTATCTGATCTGGGCCATCCGCGCAGGATCCGACGGCCCTGGACGTGCGCGAGCGGGCGCGGCGGCGAGCATGCCGGAGTGCGGCGCGCGCGCGCGGCGGGGCCTCGCCGGCGCTAGCTCGGACGGCGCTCCCGGCCATCACTTCGACCACGGGTTGGGGCAATTTGCTGCGCGGGCGCTTGCGCACGTGACCATGGAGTCAGGGGGGCGATCGGGCCTCACCGGCAGCCGGCACCGTAAGGGGGCAGCGCGGCTACTCCGGCGAGCCCGGGGAGACGATGTCGTGCGTGAAACAAGGGGGAATTGGGCGGGGGATAATGCTTACCGCGCACAGAGGATGACGGCGGGCTAACGGGCGGGGAAGAGGCGGCAGCAGAGGGGCTCGACGACGGAGGCGGCTCGGGCGGCGCTCCGGTGAGCTCGGGGCGTGGCTGCCACGGGCGTCGGGGACAAAGACCTGCGACAGCATGAGCTTGTCAAGCTCCTGGCGATCCCAGAAACCAAAGAAAACGGGCAAGGGGTCCAATCCTCCACCGGCGGCGACGGATCGACGGCGGCGGCGGGAACCCGAGGCGGCGGCGCGGGGAAATTAGTGCTCGAGCGCGTGTGCTAGCGAGTCGCAGAGGCAAAGGGAGGCGCAGGGGTTCGTGCGCGAGCTTAAATAGGAGCAAAGGGAGGAAGGCGAGGCGGGTAGGGGACGGGACGGCCGGCGGCTTGCCATTGATGGCCGCGGCCATCACGGCTCGGTGCAAGGAAAGGGGAAACGGCCCCAATTGATCAAGGGCGGTTAATTGACTTAATTGGCAAGCCTGGTGAGGAAAGAAAGGAAGGGGAAGAGGCGGGGCGCGGCGGGGATCGCGCGCGCGGCGTGGGCTCGGGGGGGGGGGGGGGGGCGGGAGGAAGAAGAAAGGAAGGGGGAGAGGGGAGGCTGACAGGCGGGCCCCGCTGCGACGCGCGGGGTAAAAAGAAAAAGGGAAAGGTGGGCCGGCGCGGGAGGCTGGTTGGGCCGCTTGGGCTGAAAGGGAGCCGGCGCTGGGTTTTCTTTTTTTTCTTTTTCTTTTTCAGACTCCATTTTCAAACCAAATTCATTTCAAATTCAAATCAAACCTATCAAACTTTTTCCCAAGTATTTTATAAACTTTTTAGAAACCTCACGGCAACCAAAAACCATGCAAACCAACTGATGATGCACAAACACTTGTTGTCTCTAAGTTATTTAAATTGTATTTAATATTTTTAGAGCTCAATTTAAATAGCAATTTAATTTCTTTAAATCCTTAAGACTATTTTAAGTTGCTAAGTGATTTTAGTGATGGAATTTTAGGGTGTCACAAATCCTACCCCATTAAAGAGAATCTCGTCCCGAGATTCAGAAGACTTAGAGAACAGCTGAGGAAAGTCTTCCTTGAGTTCATCCTCTCTTTCCCAAGTTGCCTCTTCCTCAGTATGATGACTCCACTGCACTTTACACATTCTAATGATCTTACTCCCGGTAACTCTTTCGACACATCCAAGATCTTAACAGGGTATTCTTTGTATGTCAGGTCATTCTCCATTTGAATATCCTCTAACTGTACCGGTTCTATCCTAACCTCACTTGTGCATTTCTTCAGTTGTGATACATGAAACACATCATGAACTCCCGATAACTGTGCTAACAACTCTAACTGGTATGCTACTTCTCCTTTCCGTTCCAAGATTTTGAAAGGTTCGATAAATCGAGGTGATAACTTCCCTCTGACATTAAACCTTCGTAATCCCCGAATAGGTGACACTCTGAGGTATGCATAATCACCGACTTCCAAAATCACCTCTCTTCGCCGAGGATCAGCATAACTCTTCTGTCTTGACTGTGCTGCTTTAAGATTCTCCCTTATGATTTCAACTTGCTTTTCTGCTTCTCGTATGCTGTCTGGCCCAAAGAGTTGTCTTTCACCAGTCTGGTTCCAAAACAACGGTGTTCTACACTTCCTTCCATACAAAGCTTCAAAAGGTGCCATTTTGATGCTGGACTGATAGCTGTTGTTATAGGCAAACTCTGCATAAGGCAAACTCTTATCCCAACTGCCACTGTTCTTCAACGCACAAGCTCTCAACATATCCTCGAGTATCTGATTTGTTCTCTCCGTCTGCCCATCAGTCTGAGGATGGTATGCTGAGCTGAAGTTTAACTTGGTATCCATCGATTCATGCAGCTTCTGCCAAAACCGTGAAGTAAACTGTGTGCCTCGATCTGACACTATCTTCTTCGGTACCCCGTGTAAACACACTATCCTTGAATTATACAACTCAGCTAGCTTCACTCCTGTATAGGTCGGCTTTCTTGGAATAAAGTGCGCTACCTTGGTTAATCTATCCACAATAACCCAAATAGAGTCATACCCATCACGAGTACGAGGTAATCCCACTATGAAATCCATACCAATTTCTTCCCATTTCCACTCAGGTACTTTCAGAGGCTGAAGCAATCCTCGCTTTGGCCTTTGATACTCAGCCTTCACTCTTTGACATACATCACACAAAGCTACATGAGCCGCTACATCTTTCTTCATCCCATACCACCAATATCTCTGCTTCAAGTCCTGATACATCTTGGTACTTCCAGGGTGTATAGAGTAAGCTGAATCATGTGCTTCCTTCAAGATAGCTTCCCTCAACTCCTTAATCTCAGGGACACAGATTCTGTTCTTAAACCACACTGTTCCTTTCTCATCTTCTCTGAATTCCGGAACTTTGCCTAACTTAATCAACTTCCTGTATTCTGCAATCTTGTAATCAGTCAACTATCCCTTTCTGATATCTTGCTCAAGTGTCAACTCAATCTCTAATGTCAAAGTCTCACTCGAAGCAACAATTCCCAAGTTAAGCTGTGCCATCTCCCAACATAGCTCCTGAGGTAACAGGTGTCCTATCAGCATGCTAGTCTGTCCCTTCCGACTCAAAGAATCTGCCACAACATTTGCCTTCCCTGGATGGTACTGGATATCCAAGTCATAATCTTTGATCAACTCCAACCACCTTCTTTGCCTCAAATTCAAATCCTTCTGAGTAAAGATATACTTCAGACTCTTATGGTCAGTAAAGATCTTGCACTTGTTCCCAATCATGTAATGTCTCCAAATCTTCAATGCGTGAACAACTGCAGCTAACTTAAGATCATGAGTAGGGTAGTTCTGCTCATGTTGCCTCAACTGTCTTGAAGCATAAGATACTACCTTTCCTTCTTGCATTAACACACATCCCAAACCTTGCCGAGAGGCATCACAGTATACATCGAACCCTTTCTGTATGTCTGGCATGATCAACACAGGTGTTGTGGTCAGCCTCTTCTTCAATTCCTCAAAGCTAGCCTGACACTTCTCATCCCACTTGAATTCTCTTCCTTTCTCGAGCAGAGTGGTAAGTGGCTTCACTATCTTAGAAAATCCTTCAATGAACCTCCGATAGTATCCTGCAAGTCCAAGGAAACTTCTGATCTCTGGCACATTCTTAGGCGGACTCCAGTTCAATACATCCCGAACCTTGCTTGGATCGACTGCTATGCCTCCATCTGTGATGATGTGTCCGAGAAAAGAGACCTCCTTCAACCAGAAAGCACACTTGTTGAACTTGGCATACAGCTGATGTTCCCGTAGCTTCTGTAACACAAGCCTCAGATGTTCCTCATGTTCTTTCTCACTGCGAGAGAATACCAGTATGTCATCAATGAATACCACAACGAACTTATCCAGATACTCCATGAATACATTGTTCATCAAATACATAAAGTATCCTGGTGCATTGGTCAGGCCAAAGGACATCACAGTGAACTCATATAACCCGTATCTAGATGTGAATGCTGTCTTTGGTATGTCCTCCACTCGAATTTTTAACTGGTGATAACCTGATCTAAGATCTATCTTAGAGAAGGCCTTAGCTCCTCTCATCTAATCAAACAAATCCTCAATCCGAGGTAAAGGGTATTTATTCTTGATAGTAACCTCATTAAGTGATCGATAGTCTATACACAACCTCCTAGATCCATCCTTTTTATCAACGAAGAGTGTGGGGGCTCCCCATGGTGATGAACTGGGACGGATAAACCCTTTACTAAGTAGTTCTTCGATTTGTTTCTTTAATTCAGCTAGATCTTTAACATCCATTCTATATGGTCTTTTAGATATGGGAGCGATTACCGTGTATAAGTTCAATACTAAATTCAATGTCACGATCAGGTGGCATACCTGGCAAATCCTCTGGAAACACATCAGGGAATTCATTCACTATCCTTATATCCTCCAAGGCCTTGCCTTCAACTGAGTTCACAACTCCTTTGCTAGATGTGGGTGCAGTCACATATTCTACTCTCTCCCCTTGAGGACTGGTTAACGATCGACCTCTTCCGACACCTTGAATAACTCCATCACAACTCCTTAACCAATCCATACCAAGAATGACATCTATTCCCCATGATTTTAGAACTACCGGATTAGCAAGAAAGTCTACCCCCATGATATTAATCTTTACTTGTGGGCATATATGACCCGCTTTTCATTTCTCCCCCGGGAGTGCTAACTATCGGTGGGTTCTTCATTGTGCTCATAGATAAGTTATATTTTGCCACAAATTGATCGAGTTATGAATGAATGTGATGCTCCCGAATCAAATAATACGGTAGCGAGGTAAAGAGTTGACGAAAAACGTACCCAATACCACGCCGGCATCATTCCGAGCTTGCTCCACCGATACATGATTAACTCGGCCTCGCACATGACTCTCTCGCCGGCCTCTCTTTGCGGGTGTACGTGGAGTACGAGCCTGTGAAGATGGCTGCCCAGTCCTGTTTCCATTGTCTCTCTGCGGAGTTTGCATCACCCTCTTGGGACAGTTATTAGCATAATGCCCCAGCTCTCCACACTTGAAGCATCCACCAGGCTGAACAGGGTTGGTGTTTCTGACAGGTGCCCCAGAGTTATTACTAGGACGACTCAGCTGAGGGGTAGGAGGTCTGGGTGTCTGAGGATTGAAGCGCTGTGGCTGAAACGAGCGCTGCAGCTGCATGTTCTGTGGATACCTCCCAGCTTGACCACCAGGACGATATGGAGTCAGGCTCTGCTGAGAATTGTAACGGGGACGGGTGTTGCTGCTAGATTGCCCATGAGACTGAAACTTGCGTTTCTGTTCACCCATCTCCTTTCTCTTGCTTTCCAGCCCAATAGCTTTGTTCACCAGCGTTTGAAAGTCTGGGAAGATGTGACTCTGCAGTTGATAGTTTAACGGACCAATCAAGCCATCCAGGAACCTTTCCTGCCTCTTTGGATCAGTGTTGACTTCATCAGGTGCATAGCATGACAAGTGAGTGAACTTGTCCAGATACTCAGTCACTGACATATTGCCCTGCCTCAGTGACAAGAACTCCCTCTGCTTAAGCTTGAGAACCCCTGAAGGAATGTGGTAAGTACGGAAGTTGTCACGGAACTCCTGCCAAGTGATGTTCTTCTCGTTGGGATGAGCGCTTGAGTACGCATCCCACCAATGCGCGGCTTCGCCCCACAAGTCTTCCAGCGGCATACAGGACCATCTCCCTGTCAGTGCATTGCACGATCTCCAGCTTCTTGGTGATAGTTTTCAGCCAGTCGTCAGCATCCAGTGGATCAGACGAGTGGGAAAACGTAGGGGGATGGTTGCTCATGAACTCCTTGTGCCCGTCCCTTGGTGGCGGGGGTGGCGGAGGGTTCGGCCGTGGTGGCCGGTTCCGTTGAGCTTGCATCTCGCCGCACCGTGTGGGTAAGGTTCTCGGATCGGTTGCATTTGCGCTGCCGGGAGGAGCTGCCGCATGTTTGGGTCCATTGCTTGGTTGATCGGTGGGGGTGGTCTTTGGGTTTTGCCGATTTGCGATATGTGCCGGATCACGGGCGGCACGTCTTGACCTCCTCCGGACACGGTGTTTACCATCCGACCGTTAGAAAAATCATATCTCGGATAGTTGTACTTGAATCAATGCAATAGAGGATAACTCAAAATAAAATAACAAGATGTTCTACGGCTAGGACAGATTCTCGTTGACCTCAAAGAATTATGTATAACTTTCTGTGTAATTATCCAATGACCACGAATTTTTACCAGATTATGATGTACAAAATTATGGAACCATCCCAACTGGAATCATTTCATTACTTTGTGCATAACTCCCAGAATATGTATTGTATAACATTGAATTTTTGACAGAAATTCATCCTCTAAATTTGTGAACTAACCCAACTGGTTTCATGTCATTTGGAGTTCTTTAGCTTGAGTTATAAGCAAAACATTACTGGTATGTCATATGACTGCGAAAACAGATTTGATCCATTCAAATTTGCATAAGAGATTAAGCAATGACAACCGATAAAACCCAAACCATTCTTTAATTAACTTAAAATTCAGATTGCATAGTGGCCATCACTCCACCATACAATTCACAATCAAGCAAAGATCCAACTCAAGCATGGTTGCAAACAGCATTCATTATTACAAGCAAATACGTTCACGCAGGAACGGTCTAACAAAAGGTAAATGATAAGGGCGAGCATACTAGGATCCTAGCCAAGACGAGTAGTAGCTTCATCGGTGCCGTAATGGAGCCTCTTGCGCGGAGGGGAAGCTGTAGTCTGATATGGCATGACTTCCTGAGGGAGTCACTGTCCTGCCAACCGTGCTTCCGGACGTGCTATCTTCGCCCATGCGACCGCAACTCTTCATGATACTTGTTTATCTCCAAAGTTGCTCCCTCCAGATCTGCGTTCAGAGCAGCAGTCACCCGTGCCAAGACGTCGATGCGATCATTGCCTCCTGCTGGCACCACGGTCACTTCTGTGCCACTTGCACGTCGAGGCACATGCCGGTACTCCGATTGGAACAACTACACCCGATTTGCATTGCAGATCGACCAGAGTGCCCTCCTTGCTGCATCATTCACCGCAGCATCATCTGTGGAGAACTGAGCTGTGCTATGGTGAGATGAGCGATACCTCCATCCTTCTGTATCATTCAGAGGCTTCCTGATGTAAACTCTGCAGGTATAGTAGTCTCTCATTCCCGCTAACCGAAGTGCTTAGTCACATAGAGAGGCCTTATGGTATATCCCGGGTACCTCGAACATCCCATAGAAGAATGCGAACTGTCCATTCTCGGCTTCGGTAGAATGTTTGTGGTATTCTCGCTCCATGATAGCGGGGGTTTTCATCCTCGTCTTCCTCTCGGGTTGCCAACGACATTGTCACCATCATCCTCACCCACACCGTCATCACCGGAGTCATCCGGGTCACCTCCTTCACCATCGAGCACTTTGGATCGGCGGTGCGGGGGTGCTTCCTCATTGGCCACAGGCGCCGGTGGGATCACAATGTCCCCATCAGCGTTTGCCTCCAGCACGGTGCCATCGTACAGTTGTGGCTGTTCGAATGGCTCATCTGGCTCCTCCTCCTCCATCTCAACCTCTTCAGGATCCTCCTCTTCTGGTTCCGGATTTACCTCCTCTGGGTCTTCTTCCACCTCAACCTCTGGCTGGAACTCCTCCGGTTCCACCTCAACATCATCAAGACGATGGCGAGGGGCCAGCTGTCCAGAAGGAAAGCTCCCACCAATGCTCTTGCGAGGGGACATGTAGGTTCTGGCCATCTGTCAAAGCAAAACCGATCTCAGAGTACAGAATAAATCAAAATGACAGTTTAAAATGATAAACAAAATCAAATTAGATTTTTAATGCGTAAATAAGATGATTTGAAGCATGATAAGGCTTTCTAGAACATGAATCCTTAATTTCGTCCATTTCTAACTAAGGCTGCGACCTACAGTCATCACGGCTCTGGTACCACTTTGTCACACCCGATTTTACAAGGAAAACCGAATGCATCTCATATGCGCGCCAGGATCAATTTACACACACACGATAGACAAAACGAGAGTAATACCATTGCAGTAATAAAAAGTTCAAGAGTTAAACCAGTACGATAACCATTATTACATCCAGAGAGGTGGACTCGAAGGTCCGAACACAACGATAACTAAACGACGAGCAGCTCCATCATTGACTTCCACAGGCATGAAAACTGGGGGATCCGCATGTCCTAGAACTCCTCGTAGTCACTCCAGTACTCGTCCTCGCCTCCGAAGTTCTCCTCTGAACAGCGGTAAGCAAGGGTGAGCACACTTATGGTTGGTGCTCAGCAAGTGGGGGAAACAATGCAAGGCTATCAAGGATAGTCTATGGTTCACAGCGGTAAGCATTTTATAAGTTGGTCAAGTTTTATTAGCAAGCACCTAATTACTAGGTATAAGTGTATACCAACCCACATAACCTTAAAAGAAACCTCAAACCAAACCCACGAACCCATGATTTGCATTAATCTTCAAGTTTATTAATCATGTGAGGGTCCAAGCTGCTATTGACCGTGAGCACGGCTGATCGATCAGTTTTACACTCTGCAGAGGTTGTACACTTTACCCACAGCTCGTGTTCCCCATCTTGCCCGGGTTAGCTAGACCCTTAAACACTTCCAAGGTGAGTGGCTAGGGGTCCACTACGAAGCCTTTACAAGGGAAAGAAGAGAAACCAACGACCCGCAACGATTCTGAGCGGCGGAGCGGACAATAACCCTCCCTAATGGTCAACACCTTAGCCAAGGCTGCTACCCCAAAAGGACCGGGCTATACCCCATCAACTCCGGCCCCCTGTGCCCCTCTCGGAAAAGAGCTATCAGCTAACCCACTCTCCTAATTATTTGGCTAAGCCAGAACCATGTGGACTGTGGTTGTACTGTTATCTTGGGTGGTTCTCCATGTTCCGATTAAATATCAAGTTATCTTGTTTTAAGCACAAGCACATTATATAAGCAAAACTGAGATGTAAAACATAAACAAAGCATAACTAGACTCATGTAAAGCAGACTAAGCATTTATCTACCCCAAGCATTTGTTTAAACAGGGTTGATCAAGGTAAAGTGGTAAAACATCTAGTCAAGTCCTTATCTAGGTGTTTGCCCATCAGGTTTATGCATAGCAACATGAATAGTAAACTTTGTTTAGCATGCAGTGTCATAGGTTCAAAAAGATAATGCAGAGGGGGGAAAGCCACTTGCCTTCCTCTACAAGCTGGGTGAAATCCTCCTCGAAGACAGGCTCTTCCTGATCACCTCCGACAGGGAGCTCAGATGAAATAGGCACGATATCTACAAGTCACACATGAACAACAAACAATAAATAAAACAGTACACCAAACAGTAATAAAACTGGTAAATTTGTTGTTTAAAAGATTCTACTCGTCGAGACGATCATTTCGATATATAGAACGCTAAAAACGGAGTTAAAATAAGAAAGATATGATTAAAACAGTTTACAGGGGCCTATCTGCAAGAAAACTAAGTTTACAGGGCTGTTTATAAATAAAATCAGGGGCTAAAACATAATTACAAAATAAAACAGAGGGGTATAAGTGCAAAAAGGAGTGAAAAGGACCTTTAACACAATTAACCAGGGTAGACAGGGGCTAGATCATAAAAACCAGGACCTAACCGTAAAGATTCTTAAAGGTGGAAGGACCGGCTTGCTAAAGTTTAAAAACTCAGGGGCTCTTAAGGAAAAGGGCCGCAGCCGCACCGTGGATCTCAGATCCAACGGCTGACGACGCATGCGCGCGCCGTGGACCGCGCCGTGCACCCGGTGCACGGGTCCACGGTGGACCGCCCCTTTCAAAACGAAGGGGTATCGATCTGGGCCATCCGCGCGAGGATCCGACGGCCACCGGACGTGCGCGAGCGGGCGCGGCGGCGAGCACGCCGGAGTGCGGCGGCGCGCGGTAGGGGCTCGCCGGCGCTATCCCCGGACGGCGCTCCCGGCCATCACTTCGACCACGGGTTGGGGCAATTTGCTTTGCGCGGGCGCTTGCGCACGTGACCATGGGGTCAGGGGGGGCGATCGGGCCTCACCGGCGGCCGGCACCGTAAGGGGGCGGCGCGGCTACTCCGGCGAGCCCGGGGAGACGATGCCGTGCACGAAACAAGGGAGAATTGGGCGGGGGATAATGCTTACCGCGCACAGAGGATGACGGCGGGCTAACGGGCGGAGAAGAGGCGGCAGCAGAGGGGCTCGACGACGGCGGTGGCTCGGGCGGCGCTCCAGTGAGCTTGGGGCGTGGCTGCCACGGGCGTCGGGGACGAAGACCTGTGACAGCATGAGCTTGTCAAGCTCCTAGCGATCCCAGAAACCAAAGAAAATGGGCAAGGGGTCCAATCCTTCACCGGCGGTGACGGATCGACGGCGACGGCGGGAACCCGAGGCGGCGGCGCGGGGAAATTAGTGCTCGAGCGCGTGTGCTAGCGAGTCGCAGAGGCAAAGGGAGGCGCAGGGGTTCGTGCGCGAGCTTAAATAGGAGCAAAGGGAGGAAGGCGAGGCGGGTAGGGGACGGGACGGCCGACGGCTTGCCATTGATGGCCGCGGCCATCACGGCTCGGTGCAAGGAAAGGGGAAACGGCCCCCAATTGATCGAGGGTGGTTAATTGACTTAATTGGCAATCCTGGGGCTCGGGGGGGGGGGGGGGGGGGGGGGGGGAGGAAGAAGAAAGGAAGGGGGAGGGGATGGGGCTGACAGGCAGGCCCCGGTTGTCAGCGCCGCGGGGTAAAAGAAAAAAAGAAAGGGTAAGGTGGGCCGACGCGGGAGGCTGGTTGGGCCGCTTGGGCTGAAAGGGAGTCGGCGCTGGGTTTTTCTTTTTTTTCTTTTTCTTTTTCAGACTCCATTTTCAAACCAAATTCATTTCAAATTCAAATCAAACCTTTCAAACTTTTCCCAAGAATTTTATAAACTTTTTAGAAACCTCACAAGCAACCAAAAACCATGCAAACCAACTGATGATGCACAAACACTTGTTGTCTCTAAGTTATTTAAATTGTATTTAATATTTTTAGAGCTCAATTTAAATAGCAATTTAATTTCTTTAAATCCTTAAGACTATTTTAAGTTGCTAAGTGATTTTAGCTCGTAGAAGTAGTTGTGTATAAACAAAGTTGTAATGAACTTGTTTAAGTATGAATGAAGGAAACTTCCATAAATGAGTACTCGTTATCGCGATCTGTGAGTGCGGAGTCCCATCATGGAGTCGTCGCGAGTAGTCGTACTCGCTGGTAGTCCCGTTGAGGGAAAGAGACAGTAAAGTAGTTGATAGATAATCAAACTTTATTACTGAAGAAGTACACCTGGATGGCCGGGGCCATTGTTACAAAGTAGTCGGCAGGACCCGGAGGCCGCTTACGGCTAAGTAGTGCTAGGGCGTACTAGCTGCTTACAGTAGTAGATCCGTTAGTAGCCGTGTAGGCTGGATCTAGGAGTACTTGGTCTCTCAGTAGACCACTGCGGGAGTCCTTTGTCGCTCGTCACAACCCAAGATCCGTTAGTAGCCGCGTGGGCTGGATCCTGGAGTGGAGTAGTCCGGAGACTAGGGTCTGGACCTGGAGGCCGCTTACGACGAAGGGGTCTTTAAGTAGTCGTATAGACTGGATCCTCCGTTGTAGTCGTGTAGACTAGGCGTAGAATCGACAGAGTTGGTCGATGTTCCCCGAGTTGTTGACGTCTTCGCCTTCAAGCATCTGGAGGCGGTAGGAGCCCGGTCCGGTCACCTTTGCAACTGTGAAGGGACCTTCCTAGGGCGAGCTGAGCTTGTGTAGTCCTTTCGTGTTCTGGATGCGGCGGAAGACAAGATCACCAATGTTGAACGAGCGTTCCTTAACGTTGCGATCGTGGTAGCGTCGGATACCCTCTAGATACCTTGCTGATTGGACGAGGGTGGCACAACGAGCTTCTTCGAGTCCGTCGATGTCAACTTGTCTGCTGTCTTCGGAGATGCCTCGTCGTATTGCTCCACTGCTGGTGAATCCCACATGACATCAGCAGGGAGGATTGCTTCGGAGCCGTAGACCAGGAAGTACGGGGATTGTCCCGTTGGCTTGGAAGGTTGAGTACGCAGCCCCCAGAGCGCATTGGCTAGTTCATTGATCCACTTGCCTCCTTTGGTGTTAGCGGCGTCGTGTAGCCACTTCTTGAGGGCGTCGAGCACCATCCCATTGGCGCGCTCGACTTGTCCGTTGGCCCGAGGATGGGCAACTGAGACATATAGGATGTCGATCCCGCTGTTCTCGCAGTACTCCTAGAACTGGTGATTGTTGAAGTTGGAGCCCAGGTCTGTGATAATGCGGTGGGGTAGTCCGTAGAGATGCGCGAGTTCATCCAGGAAGTCGAGTACTCTGTGAGCCTTGGGGCATGTAACCGGCTTGACCTCGATCCACTTGGTGAACTTGTCGATGGCCACCAATACTCGGTTGAATCCACCTAGCGCAGTTGGAAGTGGCCCAATCATGTCGAGCCCCCAACAGGCGAAAGGCCAGGTTGGCAGTATGGTGACTAGCTTGTAGGCCGGGACGTGTTGTTGCTTGGCGAAGTATTGGCACCCTTGGCACCTTCTGACGAGTTCTTCGGCGTCGCCCAGAGCTGTGGGCCAATAGAAAGCCCGTCGGAAGGCCTTGCTGTCGGTGTTTTAGACCGGCAACCTACTAAGGGGAGTACCCGAAGTAGATGAATGTGGCCTCGCTGAGATCGGTAACTCGAAGAAAGAGACACGTGGCACACAATTTAGACAGGTTCGGGCCGCGAGGTGCGTAATACCCTACGTCTTGTATGCTGCGTAGCTCTGGATTGATTGGGTACGATTACAAGATGATGCAATCTGACGCCGTGGATGAGATGTACAAGAGAGGGGTCCCTGCCTCGCCTTATATAGTCCGGGAGGCAGGGTTACAAGTCGGTTTAGGGAGAGAGTACTAGTCGAGTACATCTAGGAGTCCTCTATATAGTGCGGGACATGTACAGCTTCCTAACCGAGTACTTCTCCTCTGTAGTCCTTGTGCTTCACGCCATCAGGTACCGTGCAGTACAAGTCAGGTAGTCCCAGGGGCCCACCGAGTAGTCGATCCTGGTACCCACCGAGGTAGTGGGCCCAGGGAGGTCCATACGATAAGCCCCCGAGTACTTTGTAGTCGAGAAGGATAGCTTCAAGTAGTCTTGACGGCCTTAACGAGTAGTCCTTAGGCGTCCCCGAGTACTACAAGTCAAAAGTCCTCAAGAATAGTCGAAGCATCCCGAGGCTGGAATGTACTCCAGCTGATGTTTGAGCAATCCTCAAGTCTTCTCGAGTAGTCCCAAGCGTCCTCGAGTGCTGCCCTCGAAGGTCTTCCAAAATGCCCATGCTGTCTTGAAGCCGAAGATGATATGGAAGTGCAATTTGCAAAATCGCACTCCATATGGAGTAGCCCCCGAGCCTTAGGTTGAGTTGTAGACTCTAGCTGAGGATCCATCTGAAGTTTTGGCAAGAAAATCCCGAAAAATCCGGAGAAAAAACCGAAGGACACGTGGCACGGAGCCCCCGAGCCGTGAGTCAAGTACTTCCTCTCGAATTGAAGGTTCATCTTGTAGAATGTGTCCTGAGATGCTCTTGAGTCTTTCCGCTTACCAGGAAGTCGAGTTGGAGTAGCCGAGCCCCCAAGGTGAGACGCGTCGACTAGTAGAATTCGAAAGGTCACTCGCGGTCGCTGAGTCAGCCGAGCGCAAACTTATCCATCCGACCGTTGAGGGGCCGCGTTGACTTATAAATAGAAGCCAAAACCCTTAGGGTTTTTCACCCCACGCAGCTGCAATCATTCCCATTAGATCTAGCCAAGATTCACTGGTGCGCACTGCCGCCACTGAGTAGAGCTTAGATCCAAGTGTGCCGCCGTATGAAGCCACCACTGCAGCCCCCGAGCGAATGCGCGTGAAGACACCGTGCATCTGGAGGATGAAGCCGTCATCATCGCCGTCGAAGACCACGAAGGCCGCCGGCGGGAAGAAGAGGAGCCGCGAAGAGGCCGCCAGATCTGCCGTAGGGACATCACCGCCTGTGTCCCCGCCGCGGCCAGATCCAAACCGTGAATGGAAGAAGTCCAAGGCGAGACCGAAGACCTACTGGCCCTGCTCAACAGTGGATTCCTGCGAGAGAAGGAAGTGGACATATGGAAAGCCGCCGCCGGGGATCCGTACCCCATGGAGAAAAATCCAGACGAGATCCCAATGTTCGCGCGGTTCGCGGAGCGCGGACTTTCTCTCCCGGCGAGCGATTTCTTCAAGGGGCTCATGGGGTACTACGGCATCGAGTACCTCAACCTCAACCCCAACAGTATCTTCCACACTACCGTCTTCGTACATTTTTGCGAAGCTTTTCTAGGGATCAAGCCCCATTGGATCTTGTTCCAGAAGTTCTTCCGGGTGAAGCCGCAACCCAGCGCCAGCTGTTAACACCAAAATTTGGTACATGAAGGAGTCTGATTGGTTGACCCAGCTTGGTGGAAAAATCCGTCCCGGAGAAGGAAGGTTTCTTCAAAAAGATTTGGCAGAGAAGCTTGCGGTCGGCAGTTCGCTTCCGTTCGGCAGAAGGACTGTTTGCGCTGATTTTGCGGGATTGCGTGATGACATGGCCCGAGCGGAAGGAGCGAATGGATGGATAAGAATTCGCATTTGGACGATGAATTAGGTATCAAATATTGTACGCATAGTCCTCTAGGAGTCATGCCACGACAAGGTATAAATATGAACCCTGGCTGTATGTAATTGTATTCGAAACATTCTCGTAACAAACCGGCTTTACGCCAAACCCTTGAGTCCTTTGTCGTGTCGTCGAGTTCTTCAAGAGGGTTCATCGATCCGTCGACCTCCATAAGTACCGGCAACCTTGTATCATGTCTAGTATCATGCGGTGGATTTAGATTGTGATGCAAGTAGTCTTGTTACCATGCTTAGTATCATGCGGTAGATTCAAGCTTGGTTCAAGAGGGTTTCTTGTTAGGTCATGAGCCATGCTGTGGGCTAAGATCTAGCTTGAAGCTAGTTATCGGCTCTATTAGATTTTGGCAAGATCTAATAGATTCATTAAGTTACCATGTGTTGCTTTGAGTTTTTACTTTATGTTTAAATTCACGTAACACTCTTTTGCCCAATTTAGATTGATTTTGATCGGCTTTAATCTTGTTCGTGATCTTTGCAATCACATGTTCATATCTCACCTCAAAAGGGCATGTGGATCACGTGTTTGTTAAATAGCCGAAACCGAACCGATCTAGGTTGTTACATGTTGCGGGTTCAATCTTGTTAATTTTGTGTAAATCTTGACAGAACCACGTATCATGCGGTAGATGCAGGTTTTTGGGTTGCTTTAGAGCTGATCATCCGGTGGATTAGATCTTTAATTCAATCTAATAGATTTATCGTTTTGGCAATGTTTGTTCCTTCTTCATGGATCCCGATTCGGTTGTTCAGCCGTATTTGGTTATGCTTTCACGAGTAAAACGTGCTTATAAGTTATGTCTCAATCACTGTATGCTTTTAGTTTTCCATATTTACATTGTATCATGCGGTGGATAGATCTATTTGTGGTTAGTGGTGTGATTTTTAAACAAGTTGTATCACGCGGTAGATTAACTTGTTTGGCATCATGCTTGACGGGTTTTAAAGTATCTAGACATGCGGTAGACTAGTGCTTTCGGCCTATGCATGCTTGTTTATTACATATTTATGATCATGATGTACCTTATTTATTATTTACTGTTATTTATCCTTGAGGATCGGTCATGGCTTCATGCACGTGCAATTTTGTTCAAAATAAAGACCGATCTTTCATCATGCTTACGTCATCCGTTCGGCTATGTTCTGTTTTAGGTTTTAAAGTTCTCGAATGATTTCTAGTTTGCTGGCAGATAGCTTATCGTAGTTATATGTCATATCATGTGGCTTTATAGCCGTAAATATGGAACTGTCTGGTACCACCCGGCAAGTTCCAAGCTTTGGAATTTAACTACTCTGTCTTTTTGTTAATTTTCAGGAAAATTGACTGGCACGTCTTGGAATCTCTTCCCGTGTGAAGCTAGCTTGTTCGGCTTGCTATGTGCTTGACGTAGGGTGCAGATTTTGCGTCAACACACCTTTTGGCACGCCTGGTGGGACCAACAGCCGAAATCAAGATGCCTGAAATCGGTGACATCCTGGACGTCACCATTGAGGATCTTTCTCCAGAGCAACTACAACAGCTGAAAGACGCTACGGATCAGTTTCAGTTAAAGTGCTTGATGTCATTCAAGAAGAATAGAAGCGGCGTCCCATATCTCAAGAATGAGATGCCTAGGGTTCTGCTGTCAGGTGAGACTGACGCTACAACCCTTCAAGAGAAAGAAGAATTTATGCAAGCGTTTCGGGATGCTGCGGAATCTGTGCTGGGTAGGCATCACAAGGCTTTCCTGAGCATGTTCAAGCAAATGATGGTGGGCGTGTTTGGCCCAGGCATGGAACAAATATTCAGTCGAGTGTCCCCTCAGGGGCACTATTCAGAGATTAGGGAGTCCAGCTCCGCTCAGCCAGCGGGAACTCAGCCACCATTGCAGGGACAACCAACCCAGCCTCCTCCACAAAGCGTTGGGGGACAGCCGATTCAGCCACGCCACACAACGCTGGAAGTCAGCCAGTGCAGCCTCCTCTGCGAGCTGCAGGAGGATAGCCCCAGCTAGCAACAGGTTGTAGAAGAACTTGTACGGTGGAGGTTACCACGAAGTCATGGACTATGGTGCTATCGACGCTCTCACGAATACTGGGTACAGCGCAGCTGCATGCAGGAAGATGATATTCTGGTTCAGAAGATGGCCGATATGCTGCAAAATCAATTCGGCCTCAAGCCTAAAATGCAAGGACCAGCCTACACGCCTCCTTTCCCAGAATGGTACTATAGAGTGATCCTGCCGCCGAGGGTGAAGCCTCCAATGGAGTTTACAAAGTTTTCTGGGCAGGACGATATGAGCACGGTGGAGCACGTTTCTTGTTATCCGATGCAGCTTGGAGAGGCCTCAGCTGATGAGGCATTCAGGGTTAGATACTAACCCTTGTCACTGACGGGCTCTGCGTTCCAGTGGTTCACTTCTTTACCTCCCAAGTCAGTTGGCACCTGGAGGGAGTTGGAGCAAAAGTTTCACGCCCATTACTTCAGCGGTAGCACAGAGAAGAAACTAATCGACCTGACCACCTTAAAGCAGAGGCACAATGAGACGCCTCTGGAGTTCCTCAGGAGATTCAGGGAGGTCAAGGGCACGTGCTTCTCGTTGACTCTACCAGATGATCAGCTGGCTGATAAGGCCGTTGCAGGAATGTTGCCGACCGTGCGGGAAAAGTTGTTCGGTATGGAGTTTGACAACTTGGGCCAAATGTCTCAAAAGCTGTCGTTGATGAGCAACCAGGCCTATGGTTTCAAAAAAGGTAGCAGGTTCAACAAGCATCACGACATAGCCGACATCTACAATCAGTTCCTTGAGAAGGCTGACCAGATGGGGGATTCAAATGATGAAGAGGAAGTGTATGCCGTTGAGATCATGTGGGGCAAGGAACCTTTAACGATGAATCAGTGTTGGATCAAACAAACCAAGGGCACATACGACTTCGACGTCACCAAGGCTGATAAACTTTTTGAGTTCCTGGTAAAGGAAGGCCGAATCAAGTTGCCTGAAGGGCATTCCATGCTTCGGCCCAATTGAGTAAAAGAGAAACGCTACTGTGGCTTCCATGACAGAAATTCTCACTCCATCAATGACTGCAGGGTCTTCAGGATGAGCATCCAAAGGGCCATCCAGGAAGGGCACCTGAAGTTTGACAATAAAATGAAGCTGGATGGCCACCCTTTCCCTCAGAATATGATTGGCTTTTCTGTTAACATGGTGACTGCCGAAGATAAGGGGAAGGTCAAGGTCCTGACATCAGCTAAAGCAAAACAAGATGGAGCAGTGGATCCAGCACGACAAGTGACGTTGGAGCAGGTCCATGGAGAAGCCCCTCGTGTCCTCAGAAGCCATATTGAAGTTGGGGAATCGTCCAGGGCCAAACCCAGGGTCACTACGCGCATCCTCCTCAACAAGTGGCAGCGTTAGCTAGAGAAAGAACACTACCAGAAGCGAAGACACGAGGAGGAGAACCGCAGATTTGAGGAAGAAGCGTGCAGGAAAGAACTGGAGTAGTACACTCGCGAACAAGAGCGTGCACATTGGGGGTGCGCATTCTTCAGGGACTGGAATAAGGGCTTAAAACTTCCTACATTGAGAAACTACCCTGAGTGCAGTGACAAATACTTGGAATATAGGCAGGAGACTGTCAATCGCCAACCGTCCATGAAAGAATTGGAAGGATACACCCTAATGACGATCGGCGTCAAAAAATAATTGAGGTCATTGATCACCCCAGAAAGAGGCAAGCTGATCAGAGATGGGCTGATCAAGAGGACGAGGAACACGAATACATCTAGCATGAAGGACAGTGGTGCCCGCCTGGCTTGAGGAAGAGCCAAAAAAGAAGGGTTCAGCACTTGAGGAACCGTGATATGAGGCAGGCGGGGATCCAGAAGAAACAAGTATGGCGTCCAAAGGACAAGCCTGAAGGATCGTGTCGTTCGGCTCCAGCGTGTATGGTATACTTTCTGCCGAATGAGTTTATGGCTCCCGCTAATCAGGTTGTGCAGGAGGAAACGTCCCCTGGATGTCAATGATGATGAACAGCTTGGAGGACTGATGGCGCAATTGGTGTTAGACAAGCAAGCCACCTTTGACAAACCGGCCAAGAATCGACACATGAGGCCGTTATACTTGAAGGGATACGTCAATGGCAAGCCATTGACTAAGATGTTTGTCGATGGTGGAGCTGCGGTCAACGTGATGCCATATACTACCTTCAGGAAGCTTGGCATGGGCCTCGGAGATTTGACGCAGACGAGCATAATTCTGAATAATTTTGCTGGGAATCCTTCAGACACCAAGGGGTGCGTCCATGTGGACGTGATGATTGGGTCTAAGGCATTGCTCACGACCTTCTTTGTCATCGAAGGCAAAGGAGCCTATAGCCTACGGCTTGGGTGGGACTGGATCCACGCCAATTGCTGCATCCCATCTACCATGCATCAGCAGCTCATTCAATGGGTAGATGACGATATTGAGGTGGTCCAAGCAGATGACTCAGTGAGCGTTGCAAACAAGGAACCAGCTTTCTGGGAATATCAAGGCATCGATTGTTTCTCAGGGAAAGACTGGGGAGAAGGTCCTGTTGAGCCTGTCAGCAGTGATCAACAGCCGATTCAAGTAGTCGGCTCTTATAGTAATTTTTAATGGACAATCCGGTTGATGGGATTGATGGCAAGTTAGGGCGAGGATTCATGTCGGGCGACAAATTGGAGGAAGTTGATATTGGAGACGGTGACATGCCAAGGCCGACATTTATCAGCGCTAACTTGGAGTCTGTTGTATGGAAAGCCGCAGCTTTCGCACACGAACAATGAGAGGGAACTAAAGCTCGAGAACCAAAAGCCAAAATGTAAAGCGAAAAGACAAACAAAAGCTTCTTTCTCAACAGTGGAATTCTCAAAAGTCGATCCTCTTTACATGCGCCGGTCCGTCTCCTTTTATAGGGGAGGCGGGCGGACTTTTTACATTCCGAGAACACCCTCGTGTGAAACGAATCAAAACAGAATGTGCTAGGCTATCTTCGGGCGATCTCCAATTAGGTCTCCACGTAATCGGCGCTTCATGATGTCATGCCGCAGATCACGGCCCCTTTCCAACTTTCACCACGTGCGCCTGTCGGGGCGAAAACCCCCGAACCTTTCGGAGATCCCCCCTTTCGCCTAGCGCTCTTCATTGCCTGAAACAAAAACGACATACAAGTTTGAATTCATTAAGTGTTAGGAACGACGAAACCCCCCGTTCGAATCCCAGGTCGAGGCCCTCTGGGTGGATAACATTCGCCCTAGGGGTTTCGTCATGGAATGGATCGTCAAGCGGGACTTTGACACCCTGTGTTAAATTGGATTCGTGTTGATGGCTTTGGTGGCGACGAAGGGTGCTTGCCAAAGCGCGACGCCCGGAGGGTGGAAGTGCAATCTGCTGCCTCTGGGGGTTTCGTCACGGGTATCCTTTGCATAACCGCTCTCCATTCTTCGGGTATACGAAGGCTCGATTCCGAATCCCCCCAACAGAAGCCCCTCGATGGCGAAGCGTTTGCCTTGATTGCAAATCTGAGCCAGCGAAACTCGGGGATCGAGAATCGAGGCAAAAGAAAATGTCTTCCTCGGCGGCGGTGCCCAAGGGTATCTCTTGAAATACCTGAACTGCCCCTGGGCGGGTGTTTCTTACCGTTGAGTTTGAAATTTTTGACCGTTGGGTTTTACCGCCTATAAATAGCCGGAGTCGCCGCCGTGCGAGTCGGCTTGCGTTCCCGGCCTCATTTTTTCCTCCACGGTTTGTGCTTCTTTGTTTGCGCCTTTGCTTCCGGCGGATCGTTTCAGCGGAAGCCCCAGTCCAATTTCTGAGGTTAATTTTGCTTCCGCCTTTTCGCACGCACTTTCGTTATTCATTTTCCAGCACTAGGCGCTTGAGTCTATGTTTCTGAGGAAACTTAGTTGTTTGTGTCAAGCGTTCTTGCGAAAACATGGAGGACGAAGGATCGTCGTCAAATCGTGGGAAACAGATTGCACCGGCAGTTGCGGAGGCTTCTGCGACCTCCTCCACCTCGGCGTCTAGCTCGGAGTCTGGTAAGATTTCTGGCTTGGATTGGTCTGCCAGCTCTCGCGAGAGTGGCAATACCTCGTCTTCTTCTAGTAGCGATGCAAGTAGTAGTTCGGATGGGGGTTATGTCGAAATAATGCCTAGCGACACAGATGTTGAAAAACGTGTGCTTGAGGACGTGGAGGAGGGCGAAATAGGAGTGGAGGCTGATGCGGTTATGGAAGAGTCCGAAGGGAACCCGTCTGGGGCGAAAGCTCGCACTTGCTATATTGGTCGGTCCTTGATGACACAGGCTGATTTGGATGCCTTGCGGTTGGAAGGGTGCTTCGAGCCCGGGGTGTGTAGATTACCTGGAAATGAGACCACGCCAAAACCCCAGAAGAATGAAAGTGTGGTGTTCCGGGACTTTTTCACTGCAGGCCTTCGGTTGCAAGTATCCAAGAAATTTGCGGATATTTTGGCGGCCTACAGTGTTCAAATTCATCAACTGACGCCCAATTCTATTCCTCAAGTGCTGAAGTTTTTGTGGGCATGCCGAACCTTTGCTGGAGACAATGATGTCGAAACCTTCGTTCGACATTTCGAGATTCATTGGGCTAGAAAGCTGGTGAAGGTTGATGATGAAGACAAGGAAGCTCAATATGGGCGCCGTACCTTTCGGACCGTCGCTTGGCCAAAAATCAGGCTCCGGTGGAGCTGGCTCCGGCATACAAGAACAAGTGGGCCAACCGATGGACTTCGTACTGGTTTTATGTTCCCATCGAAGTGATTGGTCGGAATTCGAAGCAAGAAGAAGTGACGACATACGATTTGGCTAGCCGCATGGTCGATCTAGAGGTTGAGCTGTCGCCAGAATTGACGAAGGCCAGCCGGTCCTCAGCAAGTACGACGGCGTTTTATCAGGCGACGCGTGTGATCACCACGCGCGATGCCTTGGAAGAATTTGTGGCTGCTGATGTCTGGCCGTGCCAGCCCCGATGGGGGTCGTGGGCATTCAAGGTGCAGTGGTTTCCCGGGCTCGATAACGATGTGTGAAGCCCCATTTTCAATGTCAAACGACCAGAGGATATGACTGACGAAGAGATCGTTGCTGAAGTGGAGAGGAAAGTTGTACAGATGATAGGAAATTTTACCCATAAGGAATGGGAATGTGCCCAGAGGATTTTAAAGCATCAGGGCCGTGTTAACCGAGTTTTTGATGAGATGGGGGTGACATATTCCCCTCGTCCGGTGCCTCCGACGGCCGGCAAGAAAATGCAGCCTCCGGGCAACGTTGGGTCTGAAGTCGTTGATACCTCTCAGAAGGCCAAGTTAGGCAGGACCAGTTTAGCTGTTGAGAGTGTCGTGAAAAGCAGTAAAGCCCAAGATATCTTGGCCAAGCGGAAAGCGGACGCTGCGAAAGCAACCCTGCCACCGCTTGCTGAAAAGTCTACAAAGTTATCGAAAGTTAGCGAGACCTTGGCTCGTCGGAAGATTGAGGCGGCGAAAGTGGCCGCGGCCGAAAAGGAGAAGAAAAAGGCGCAGGACCCCGTCGTCCCTGTGGAAACAGACAAGGGGCCGGCCCTGAAGAAGAGATCGCTGGACACTGTTGAAAAGGTGAAGCAGCTAGCGGTTAAAGAAAAGGAACCTGAGGATGCTGAAGTTTCTGCTAAGAGAGCGCGGGTTGATCCAGTTGCTGAGACTGATGAAGACGTCGACATCATGACGACACCTCAGATTCAACCTTGTACTAAATATCCGCCGAAAGGATCAGCGCGGAAACTGGCTGAGGGGCTTTCGCAAGTGAATCAGACTGACGCCGGGGAGTTAGAAGCACGAGAAGCGAGAGGTAGGCGCGTGGCTGAACTGATTCAAAAGGACATTGCAATGGCTGAGGCAGCCCCGAAGGGGCGAGTGGCTGGGCTGGTGGATATCGTGGATGACTCGGAATCGCTTTGCTATATTGATGACGATGCCACTCGATCAGAAAAAGGCACAGATGTATCGCTGCCGCAGCCCCAGTGCGAAGCCACGACACATTTGAACGAAGGCTGTGGTGCAAAGGCTGAAGATCTGATTGACCTGGATGCTCCGGAAGTTGAAGCTTCGGCGGCGCAGACAACTCGTTCGCCTCCTCCGGTGTCCCGAGACGTTGACCTGGTGTCAACGAAACCTATTGAGGCTGCGGCGTCGGAGAAATTGACGGCGCCCGAAAGTCTCCAGCCTGAAGATGCTGGTACGGTGTTCTAACTTGAGAACACTATTTTCGTGCGCTTTCTTTCTATCGTACATTTTGTTTGCTTACGCGTTTTGCTTTCCCGTTATCCTTGGCAGCAAAAACTTTGGTCACCTTGAGCATTAAGGACCGGGAAAAGGAGGTTTTCCAGAATGAGGTGGATCCTTCCGCGTCAAGGTCAAGTCTCGCGTCAATGCTGGGGGAGCCTGGTATGAAGTTTCGCTTAACTTGTTGCTTTTTGATTTTTGACTTTGTGCCTTCGTCGTACTGGCGGTGCGAAGGGTATGCGCTAGATAACGTGGTTGTTGATCACTTTGCAGATTTTGAACGTACCATGGAGGATTTGAGTGCTGACGATTTAATGAAAGTTGTGCGAGCGTATCTTTCAAGAGGTATCGTCGCCTGCCAGAAAGGTTTTGAGAAGACTGCGTCGGAAGCAAAGGCCTCTTTTGACAAGCAAAAAATACTGGAAGACGAGAATCGGCGTTTGAGAGAGGAGAATGAGAGATTAAAGCGCGACGCCGATGATTGGGCGAGTCAGCGCGCCAAACGGCAGGAGGCACTTGATGCTTTAAAAAGAGAGCTTGAGTATAGCGTAAAATGCTATGAGGAGTGTCGTCAGGAATTGAAAGATATGACGGTGCAATATGATGCGCAAAATATCTTGCCGGCCGCCAATGCCGACCTCATTACGAATTGAAGAAGGTGAAGGGTGAGCTTGAGGATACTCTAGAGAAGAATGAGGCTTACGCCACCAATGGAGGGCGTATTTGGCGACTGAGTATCGTCGAGCTTTGGAAAGCTTCGGTGCCGAGGCCCAGGACTTCAAGATTACTGACAACATTTCTAGCTTCGTGGAGTGGTTACATAGCGAATTGAAGCTTCTGCCCGATACCATGAGCAAGATTGGGGACTATGGCACCGCTACCTGCTCTGAAATGTTGTTGAATCTTCACAAGCGACAGGGATGTGAACACTTCAAAGCTTTTGGGAGCCGAGGTTTTGTGTTTCCTTCACCCGAGGACGTTCCAGCCCCAAGTAAGACGGTCGATTTGATAAACAAGATCGTCCTCCGCAACTTTTGGGCCAAAAGTGGGCGAGCGCACGCACGAAAGAAGGCGGTGGATCGTTTGGCGAAGGTAAGTATTTCTGGTTCACTTCGACTTCGGCCACTTTTGCCGATCGATTGTTTATGGTGGTTGTTAATGGTTTCTTCCTTCTCACGGCTCCATTTTGGGCAGGCAAAACAAGCTTTGGAACTTCGAGAGCATCGCATGACGCACGGTCCAGAGGCAACTTTGGGGCCTTACGGACCCCCTAGAGACTGGCCGCCGAAGCCAGCTGATGATGCCCCTGAGCAGGCGATCCCCGGAGCCCCAGTTCGTGAAGCGCCTCAAGGCGAAAGCAGTCAGGTGGATCCCGTCACCGGAGAAGCGTTGGCTCCCCTTCGGCTCTGAATCGGTGGATTAGTGCTTTGAACAAAAACTGAAAATGGCGTGTTGGCCAATTTAAACATTTGAAGGATGAAATGTAAACTTGTATGCCACTGTAGTGTGCTGTAAATGTCGATCATAATTTTTGTTGTGTTAAGGCTTTTGAACGTTTAGAGCTTAAGTTATCGCTGCTTTCAAGTTACAGGTTTCGAAAGAAAACGTCTTCCCCCCCTTCGGAAGCAGGGATAACTTAGGTTCGACTACTTTGCTTGGGATTGTTATGTCATCAGAGCTTAGAACTTGTCGGTTCATTTAGATGTTTCACGATGCTGAGTGTTGAATTTTCTCGTTTGTTGCTTACGGTTTTTTCTTTTTGGTGAGAAACGAATAAAAAACTAGCCTTCGACGCGACGCTTAGGCGTGGAACGTGTCGAAGGACTAGGAGCCGTTTTGGATTTGTCAAATTTTACAGCTTTTGAGCTGTTTTTTGACGAGGCATTTGCTCGCGTTTTCTTTTTAGAAACGGTCGTCTTTGAAGCGTGCCTTATCACTTGCGACGTAGTTTCCGCACAAGTTAAGGACTGTAACGTTTCGGCTACCAAATTGTTTCGATTCGAGATTGAATCGCTTTTAAACGTCCTTCCTGGACGGGCTGACGAGAGGGCAGCTCTTTAAAAAATTGATTCTTGTGAATCGTTACGACTGCACCACTTGCGGGTGGGCTACTAATGGGTAGCACTTTGATGCTCTCACTTTCGGAGAGGGCTATTTTGAAATAGCACTTCAATTCATCCTCTTTTGGGATGGGCTATATTAAGATAGCACTTTGAGCCATGCGAAAGAGACACAACAAAATTTTAGGGAGGAAGTATTCCATTCATTTTGGAAATAAATTTTACATCAAGGCTGCCTCGTTAAAAACCTCACGCTCCAGAGTGGAGTCCTCCCTATGTGAGGAAAAGAGTACCCGCCTTGTTATTGAATTGTAAAATGCGAAAGTAAATGCTTTGGAAAAAGCAAATCTAAGATGAATCCTTCGCACTTATAGTATCGTGCGAAAGGCTCCTACTGAAAGTAAACTACGGAAAAAACTTACACAAGTTGTCCACATTCCATGAGTAAGGCAACTCCACACCTGCTTCGTCTTTGAGACGAAAGGCCCCATCACGAACCGAGCTAGAAACCACGTAGGGTCCTTCCCAAGCGAACTGGAATTTTCCTACAGCGTCGGCGTTCTTCTTTCTTTTCAAGACGAAATCTCCCACTTTGATGTTCTTGAGGGATACTTTCTTGTTCCTCCACTTCCTGGTTTCGTCTTGATACTTCAATAGGTTTTGTACTGCATCGAGTCTGTCGATTTCCACTAAGTCCTTGTCAGCCTCTTCGCTCTCGCGAGAGCTACCGGCCAAAACTCTGGCGCTTTCGTTGGTTAATTCTTCAGGGCACATCGCTTCGGCCCCGTACAGCAACCTGAATGGGGTGAATTTGGTTGTTCTTGACTCCGTAGTGTTGTGCGACCAGACGACCCGCGAGAGCTCATCTGCCCATTTTCCTTTCTTCTGTTCAAAGAGGCATTTCTTGATGGCAGAGAAAATTTGCCCATTGGCCCTTTCCACAGCACCATTGGATTGGGGGTGATACACGGATGCGAAGCATAGCTTCGTCCCGATGGAACGACAGTATTCCCTGAAATCTTGACAATCGAATTGCTTTCCATTGTCGACGGTGAGCTCTTTGGGTACTCCAAATCGCATATAATTTGCTTGCCAAAAGAATTTCCCGATAGTGGGCGAGGTGATGGTGGCGAGAGGTCTTGCTTCGATCCATTTTGTGAAGTATTCGATCGCTACCACCTTGCGAACTTGAAGTTGCCCTAGGCGGTGGGGAGCGGCCCGACGATGTCCATTCCCCCATCGCCGCAACGGCCAGGTTGGTGTGATGAGCTGCGATGGCGCGCCGGGCCTTCGCTGGTGCTTTGCGGCGAACTGGCATGCCTTGCAAGTTTTCACGATGTGCTCTGCATCTTTTATGGCCATTGGCCAATAAAAACCTTGCCTGAAGGCTTTTCCTGCCAATGCTCTCGCTGCGATGTGCGAGCCGCACATCCCTCCATGGATTTCTCTCATGAGCTCGATGCCTTGATCTTGGGAAATGCATTTGAGCAGTGGTGCACATACGCCCAGCTTGAACAAGACATCATCCTTGAGGACGTAACCCTTGGCTCGTGCCTGCATTCTTTTGAGGTCATGAGTTTCGACAGGTTCATAGTGCCCGCGAAGGAAAGCAATTATGGGGGCTCTCCAGTCCAGGCTTGCGATTGCATTGATAGTGCTGAGTGGTTGCTTGTCTGGCTTTGTGGATGGAGCGACTAAAATTTCAAAAAATACATCTGAGGGCATCGCCTCCCCCCTTGCGGCCTTCTTGGCGAGCTCGTCGGCTTCGCCGTTGTGTTTCCTGGGCAGGTGCTCGATGGTGAATCCCCGAAAATGCCTTTCCATTTTGCGCACCTCCGCTAGGTATTTGATCAGCTACGGCTCCTTGGCCTCACTTTCTTTTTCCACGTGGTCTTTGATGACCTTGGCGTCGCACTTAACTAGGAAGTTGCTGGCCCCTAGAGCTCTTACTTTGCGAAGGCCTAGCAACAAGGCTTCGTACTCAGTGGTGTTGTTAGTGCATCTGTCGGATGGATCCTTGTAATCAAGCCGGGCGGCATATCTTAGTTTGATGCCTGCCGAGGAGGTGATGATAGCTGCAATGCCAGCGCCCTTGCGCCCCCAGGCTCCGTCACATCTGATTTCCCAGATTGGCACTAGCTCTTCGTCGGTAATGACATTGCCAGGCGAAGTCCAATCTACGATGAAGTCTGCTAGGACTTGGGATTTGATTGCTGATCTCTTTCCAAAATCTATTGTGTATTCTGACAGCTCGGTTGCCCACTTGGCAATTCTGGACGAGGCCTCCTTGTTAATGAACGGATGAAGGACCGATAAGGCGACCGAGAGAGGGGGGGAGTGAATGGGAGCCGATAAAAATTCTTCTCGAGGGAGATTGAAACTCCGACAAGACGAACTAGCTCGGTCGGACCCCCGAAATCACACGCTCCGCACTTCTACCTCCCGTTTGCCAAAACCACGTAGCCACCGGAGTGCTACGGTCCTAGGAACAAACTCTACCAGCAACCACAACACACACACGGCACCGACGGCGGAAACAACTCGAAAGCCGGCTAACCGGAGGGGGGCGGTTAGACCGGGTATAGGGGGCGGTTATACCGCCTCCACCTAGTAACCAAGAAATCCTCCGAAACGCCTCTTCCGAGCACCAAAACACACCACGGTTTCACCAACGAGAGATCTCTGGTCAAGGCCATGCTAGCTACCGAGAAAATCTTGGCGAAAACCAAAACTTCACCCAAGGGCCTAGGGGCGGTTAGACCGGCTACACCGGGGCGGTCTAACCTCCCGTACCCAAGAACGAACCCCGACCAAGAACACCTAGCAAACCGCACGAGATCAACCCCAAATTTCACCCGGACACTCCTCCGATCAAGGTGAACGGACTCACGAGAGGAAAATCCGGTGAAACAAAACTTTGACCGGAAACACCCGGGCGGTTAGACCGCCCCCCGTAGGCGGTTAGACCGCCCCTTCCGAAAAACGAACCCGCGGGTCAAACCTCAACTTCCTCGCGCCCGATCTCCCGAATCACTCCACGGATTGCAGCCAAACTTCGGGGATAGGCCGGGTTACCTCTCGGGCAACCTCTTCCTCAAAGGAATCGACCCGAAACGCTCACAATCAAGAGGAATCGAAGAAATCGCTTCTCTAGGTCAAGAACTCGAGTTCCAACGAAAACCACCAAATCGAGTCCGATTCAAAGGAGATTTGGGGGCAAAGTCACCAGCCAAAGAGGCACAAGAACCTCATACGTGACACCCACCAAAAACCCCAAGAAATCGTTCTCAAAACACCGCCAAAAGAGCTCCGAAAATCAACATCAAAGAGACGGGAAAACCACCATGAAAAACCACGCCGAATCTTCTATACATACCATGAATGATTCGTACAAGGTCTAGTTTGCCACCCAAACATCCATCCCTCTCTCTAGATTTCACATGAAGCTCTCAAACTAGCCTTCTAAAAACCTAGAGAAAATAGAGAACGAAAATGGAAAAACCAAATGAGCTAGGGTTCCAAGAGTTGGTCGCCATCCACCCCTCTAATGAGTATATATGGAGGCACTAATAACTAGGGATACATGCCCCTCAAGGGCGGATTTGGAATTCTTGATGTCTTCACCATCGGACGGATGCCGGCGACCGCACCCCTGCGTAGCCTCGACGCAAGCCTTGCGATCCCGACGCGTGTCCTCCGCTTCGAAGCTTCTCGGCGCCGGCGGCCGGGCGGTCGGACCGCCCCCCCTTGGGCGGTTAGACCGGCCCGGTGGATCGACCGGCCCCCGGGCGGTCGACCGCCCCTCCCGGGCGGTTGAACCGGCCCGGGTGGCCGCACCTCCTCGTCGAGTCTTCGGCCTCGGTTTTGTGGCTCAACCGAGTAACCCGGTGGTTTTACGGTGAACCACGCGCAAACCCCCGCGAACTCGGTGTAGCCTCCGCCAATCTCCACTCATGACTCGGCTCCCACGTAGTCCCGGCTCGACCTTGGTTTTGAGGCTCTACCAAGAAACCGTCCACGACTTCATCTTGCTTGTTCATGCCACCATGCGGCCCGCACTTGACCCCGGCGGCCACCGGGTCCCTCGAACGAAGCCTACTTGTCTTCTCCACACCCGGAGGCCTCACCAGCAACGACCTTTCGCGCTTGTTCTTCACCCGCACCAACACGAGTCAAGCCGCAACCCGCACCCTGCAATACTTAGCCAAGAATCAGTCCACACAACGTTGTCAATCACTCATCACACAGGGAAGCGACCATCCATCGGTCCTCGAACCACACATGGTCCTCAATCTCCCCCTTGATGAGTGCATTGACAACACCCATGATTTGTAACCAAAGAGAAAAAAGAAAAGAAAATAAACTACTAAAAGAAAAACTCCAACAAGTGATCGAAAGCCAAAGAAAGGCAAAGAGCAAGATCACTTGAAGAAGAACAAGTCTCGGACCCCTTAGGCAAGGGCAACGGCTCGACACATCCGAGACAAAACCATGCTCAAGCAAAGAGCAAAAACCACCAAAAGCACACAAGGCCACGAGCCAAAAACTCACAAAAGAGCTCCCCCCGCACATATGCAAACTCCCCCCGAACCAATGCATGCAAGAAGGTCACTTGGAAATGCATGACAAAGAGCAAACCAAGCTCACACTTGCATAGGGCGGTTAAACCGCCCGCACGGCCGGTTAAACCGCCCCCGGTCATGTGACCGCCCCCGGGGAGGTTAGACCGCCCCATGTGACCTCCCCGCAAAAACTTCTGCGAAAAAATGCCGAACCACTTTGGACACCTTCCAATAGCTCCCAGGTGCCCAAATCATGCACACACTTCTCCCCCTTGTTGACAATGCATGAATCAAGGCAAAATGCAAAAACTTTCAACATATAGCTTCTCGAATATACAAAATTCATCACAAGGTGCTACACAAGTCCAAATGAGCAAGTTAGATACTCGACGGGTTCGTAATGACCTTAACTACGTGATCACCAAGTTTCACAACCATTGGACAATGCTAAAAAGGATTTGAGTAATTTTGCGAAAAGTTACTCTCTCACAAGCAAATACCTAAACATGATCAAAACATATCAAAATGGCAAAGCCACTCAAACTTCGCGGACTTTTTTCTGCCGGGATTGTTCTTCCATGCACATTCGAAGTCATTGTACGAGCGACAATACTTCTCGAATTCTTCGTAGAGGCGCTGGATAGTTTTGGGCCTTTCGCGCATGAGATGCGAGCGGAATTGACCGGCTCTTAAACCCACGATGGCGGCGTTGATGGCGACGGCGTCCAACACGTTTGGTGCCTGGGCTCTTAAGTGCACAAATCTTCTGAAGTAGTTTTGAAGGGGTTCCTTGTCCTTCTGCTTACAGGAGAAAAGGTCACTCTCTGTAAGTTCTGGACGCTGGAAACCTTGGAAGTTAGAGAGGATTCGGCGCCCGGATCATCCCATCCGTGAATCACGCACCGGGCTCGGCGAGAGAATACCACCGTGTCTTTGCCGCGTCATCAGCGGCGATGATGAAAGATTTCACTAGGACAGAGTCGTCACCGCCGGCTGAAAGGATGGCGGCTTCGTAGCTCATTAGGAATTGCCTTGGGTCAGACTGGCCTGAGAATCTAGGCAGTGGAACTGGCCTGTAAGTTTGCGGCCATGGAGTGATTTGGATCTCTTGAGACAAGAGAGATTTAGGGTCCCATGGTCTCGTGCGAATGGTGTGAATGTCTTGGTGCGAGGGACCAGACTCAAAAGGGCTCGCGAAGGGGTTGCGGCTGAATGTAGTGTGCGGAGGGGGCTGAGTGAAAACTCGGTGCGCTCGTTGAAATTAGGCTGACTAGGAACTGTGTATTCAGGTGAAGGTTGGGTGAAGCTTAAGGATTGTTTTGCTTTTAGGGCGCGCAGTTCCTCCTTTAGGGTAGCTATTTCTGCTTTTCTGTTTTTGAATCTCGGCTTCGTGCTGAATTGCCAAGAGCCGTTTCTTGGTTCTGGCCAATTCCTCAGCCTCCTTGCGCAATTTGGCCAGCTCCGCTTCCTGCGTTGGGTCGGGATCCGGGAGCGCCTCTCCCTGGGTGAGAAGCTGAGAGATTGAGCTCCTCGTCCAAGGAGGACGACACTCCTTTGCTGGAATTGACGGTGTTTCTCTTCTTCCTTGTGGACATTCTGGGTCTGATACTCGAGCCAAACACAAACGGTGGGCGCCAATTGTTGTATGGAAAGCCACAGCTTTCGCACACGAACAATGAGAGGGAACTAAAGCTCGAGAACCAAAAGCCAAAATGTAAAGCGAAAAGACAAACAAAAGCTTCTTTCTCAACAGTGGAATTCTCAAAAGTCGATCCTCTTTACATGCGCCGGTCCGTCTCCTTTTATAGGGGAGGCGGGCGGACTTTTTACATTCCGAGAACACCCTCGTGTGAAACGAATCAAAACAGAATGTGCTAGGCTATCTTCGGGCGATCTCCAATTAGGTCTCCACGTAATCGGCGCTTCATGATGTCATGCCGCAGATCACGGCCCCTTTCCAACTTTCACCACGTGTGCCTATCGGGGCGAAAACCCCCGAACCTTTCGGAGATCCCCCCTTTCGCCTAGCGCTCTTCATTGCCTGAAACAAAAACCACATACAAGTTTGAATTCATTAAGTGTTAGGAACGACGAAACCCCCCGTTCGAATCCCAGGTCGAGGCCCTCTGGGTGGATAACATTCGCCCTAGGGGTTTCGTCATGGAATGGATCGTCAAGCGGGACTTTGACACCCTGTGTTAAATTGGATTCGTGTTGATGGCTTTGGTGGCGACGAAGGGTGCTTGCCAAAGCGCGACGCCCGGAGGGTGGAAGTGCAATCTGCTGCCTCTGGGGGTTTCGTCGCGGGCATCCTTTGCATAACCGCTCTCCATTCTTCGGGTATACGAAGGCTCGATTCCGAATCCCCCCAACAGAGTCAAGTTTCAGAGAAGAGTTAATAGAGCTACTAAAAGAATATAAAGATTCCTTCGCTTGGGATTATTCGGAGATGCCTGATTTGGATCGTTCCATTGTTGAGCATCGGTTGCCAATCAAATCTAGTTTTAAGCCATATAAGCAAGCTCCCCGAAAAATCTACAAAGATGAAGTATTGGCCGATGTGAAGAAAGAAATTGAGAGATTACTTGATGCAAACTTCATTTGGCCATGCAGGTATGCGGAGTGGATATCTAACATCGTCCCTGTCTACAAGAAAAATGGAAAGATGAGCGTTTGCATAGATTTCAGGGACTTAAACAGAGCTACTCCTATGGACGGTTACCGATTTGTTGGTTGATGCTGCTGCTGGACATAAAGTTATCAGTTTCATGGACGGTAATGCAGGGTACAACCAAATTTTCATGGCAATAGAAGATATATCGATGACAGCCTTCAGATGTCTTGGTCATATAGGCCTGTTTGAATGGATAGTCATGACATTTGGGTTGAAAAATGCCGGTGCAACTTATCAGCGAGCCATGAATTACATCTTTCACGGGTTGATCGGCAAAATTGTTGAAATTTACATTGATGATGTCGTGATCAAGTCTTTGAATCATGGCACACACTTGGAGGATGTTAACAGAACTTTGGAATGCACCCGAAAGCATGGTTTGAAGATGAATCCAAGCAAATGCGCTTTTGGGGTATCAACTGGAGAATTCTTGGGATTCCTGGTACACGAAGGGGGGATTGAAGTTGGCAAGAAAAGCATGAAAGCTATTGATGAAGTTGTCCCTCCAACCAATCTCAAGGAGTTGCAATCACTGCTTGGCAAGATCAATTTTGTGAGAAGGTTCATTTCAAATCTGTCGCAAAAGGTTTTTCCCTTTTCTCCACTGTTGAAGCTTAAGAAGGATCAGAAGTTCACATGGGGTGACGAACAACAAAATGCTTTTGATGAAATAAAGCGGTACATGAAGGAACCACCACTACTAGTGCCTCCACAGTTGAATAAGCCTTACTAGTTGTACGTGGCGGCCGATACCCAAACCATTGGATCGGCCCTTATTCAAGAATTTGAAGGAAAGGAGCGGGTAGTAGCGTACCTTAGCCGAAAATTACTAGATATTGAGACTAGGTATTTAGCTGCAGAGAAGCTGTTCCTATGTGTGTACTACTCGTGTACAAAATTTCGGCACTACTTGTTGAATGCCGAATGCATTGTGTATTCCAAGTTTGATGTAATAAAACACATGTTATCTATGCCAATTTTGAATGGTAGGATTGGCAAGTGGATCTTAGCTTTATCTGAGTTTGAGTTGAAGTTCGAATCGGCAAAAGCCATAAAAGGTCAGATTATTGCCGATTTTATAACTGAACATCGTGATCCATCGATTGATTTGCTTGAAATTACTCCTTGGGCTTTTTTTTGATGGATCATCATGTGGTAAAGGTGGGGGAGTAGGGTTTCTATTAATTTCACCCATGGGCGAGATGTTTGAGTTTGCTATCCCTATCCAGCCCACTGTTACAAACAATCAAGCTGAGTACGAGGCATTGCTTCGAGGGCTTCAATATTTAAGAGAAGTCGGGGCTGTTTCAGTTGAGGTTTATGGAGATTTAGAGTTGGTTATAAAACAATTGAACGGCCAATATGAGTGCAAAAGTGATGCCCTGAGGAATTACTACGAGGAATGCAGAGAGATCTTGAAGAGTTTTCAGTTGGTAATTTTACAGCATATTCTTAGAGAACACAATGAAGAGGCAAACAGGTTGGCTGAAAGTGCTTCTGGCTATAGAGAAAATCAAGAAGCGTTTGCCATGGAGGTATGTGCATTGGGAATGGATCTTGCAGGAGATGATTGGAGAAAGGAAATCATTGATTATTTGGAGGATCTGTCCCGAAAGGTCTCCAGGAAACTCAGGTACAAAGCCATAAATTTTGTTCTTCTGGATGGAAGTCTATTCTACAAATCATTGGATGGGGTATTGCTGCGATGCCTGGGTCCAGAAGAAGCAAAAAAGATGATGAGTGAGGTGCATGATGCGATATGTGGAGCACATCAATCGGCCTACCGTATGAAATGGGTTATCAGGCAAGCTGGATGCTTTTGGCCGACGATGTTGGAGGATTGCTTTGAGTATTACAAGGGATGTCAAGACTGTCAGAAGTTTGGAAATATTCAAAGGGTTGCTGCATCAGCACTAAATCCCATTATCAAGCCATGGCCATTCAGGGGCTGAGGTATAGACTTGATTGGCCAGATTAACCCACCATCTAGCAAGGGGCATAAATTTGTGCTTTTAGCAACAGATTACTTCACCAAATGGCTTGAGGCAATTCCACTGAAGAAGGTAACATCAGAGAACATGGTTGAGTTTGTCAAGGAACACATCATCTATCGGTTTGGAATCCCTCAAACAATCATAACTGATCAAGGAGCCCAGTTTGTGTCCTTGGAGTTCAGGGAGTTTGCCGAAAGCATGGGGATCAAATTGTTCAATTCTTCTCTCTATTATGCCCAAGGTAATGGTCAGGCGGAGGCTTCTAACAAGATCATGATCAAGCTTATACAAAAGAAGATCGATCAGAAGCCAAAGAGGTGGCATTCGGTACTCAATGAAGCGTTATGGGCTTACCGAATGGCTCTTCATGGAGCTACAAAAACGTCTCCTTATGAATTGGTTTATGGACACCATGTTGTTTTACCTTGGGAAATGCAATCAGATTCTAGGAGAGTGGTTTTACAAAAAGACTTAAGCTCCAAAGATTACAGTGGCTTAATGATGGATGAACTAGAGGACTTGCACATGATTCGTCTTAAAGCGCTGGAAAATATCGAGAAGAACAAGCTGCGAGTTGCTAAATATTACAATAAGAAAGTAAAAGTCAGGCAGTTTGCAGAAGGGGATTTGCTTTGGAAAGCTTTACTGCCGATTGGAACCAAATACAGTGAATTCCGCAAATGGTCCCCAAACTGGGAGGGACCTTTTCAAGTGGTCAGATGTGTGCCTGGTAATGCCTACATATTGAAAACTTTACTAGGAGAGTGAGGACCATGTGTGGTTCGAGGACCGGTGGATGGTCGCTTCCTTGTGTGATGAGTGATTGACAACGTTGTGTGGACTGATTCTTGGCTAAGTATTGCAGGTGCAGGTTGCGGCTTGATTGGTGTTTGTGCAGGTGAAGAACAAGCGCGAAAGGTCGTCGCCGGTGAGGCCTCCAGGTGTGGAGAAGACAAGTAGGCTTCGTTCGAGGGACCCGGTGGCTAGCGGGGTCAAGTGCGGGCCGCATGGTGGCATGAACGAGCAAGATGAAGTCGTGGACGGTTTGTTGGTTGAGCCTCAAAACCAAGGTCGAGCCGGGACTACGTGGGAGCCAAGTCATGAGTGGAGATTGGCGGAGGCTACACCGAGTTCGCGGGGTTTTCGGTGGTTCACCAGAAAACCACTGGGTTCCTTAGTTGATCCACAAAGCCAAGACCGAAGAACCGAAGACGGTCTTTGCGAAGCGGTGCGGGCCGGTCCGGCCGGTGGGTACCCCGGTCGGCGGTGGGGAGCACCGGTCTGACCGGTGTGCAATGACGCAGTCCGTAGACGTCGAAGTGGAGGACACGCGTCGGGATCGCATGGCTTGAGTCGAGGCTACGCAGGGTGCGGTCACCGGGCATCCATCCGATGGTGAAGACATGAAGACTTCCAAATCCACCTTTGAGGGGCTTGTATCCCTAGTTATTAGGAAAGGGCATTTTAGACATTCGGTTGCCTCCATATAACCCAAGAGGTGAGAGGATGGAGCCAACTCATAGAACCCTAGCTCATTTGTTTTCCCATTTTCCTTCCTATTTTCCTTAGGTTTTCCATAGGACTAGCAAGAGAGCTTCATGGAGAGATCTTGTTGAGAGGGATGGATGATCGGGCGGCTTGCTAGACCTTGTATGAACCTTTGTTTCATGTATAGATGATTCGGCGTGGTTCCTCAAGGTTTGGATGTGTTTTCCCTGGTTGTTTTTGGTGGTGATTTTCGGAGCCCTCTCTCGGTGATTTCATTGGGTTGTTTTCGGGACTTTTCTCTTGGGGATTTGATGGGGGAAATTTGTGGGAGCCCTTCGTGGTTCTTTGGGCTGTGATTCCCCTCCCAAATCCGTGAGTAAAGGTGCTTGATTTTGGGATTTCTTGAGTTCTTGTGTTGGAAGTGCTCTTGGCGGGATTTCCTTGATTCCTCCTTTTTGGATGAGGTTTGGTGGGATTAAACTTGGCTATGGACTCCTCATGAGGTGTTCCTAATATCCCCAAAGTCTTGTTCAAGTCCGTGGAGCGATTCGGGAGATCGAGGTTTGGATTTGGGGGAGTTGACCCGCGAGTCTTGTTCATCCCGAGTCGCCCGGAGCTACACCGGTCTGACCGGTGATCTTGACCGGTCTGACCGGTGCATCCCTCGGTGGGATTTTGCTCGGGTGAACGTTTTGGTGTGTTTGCTGTTGTCTTGTGGTGCTGCTGTTTCGAGTTTGGGTCAGTTTGGTGGTCGGTTGGCCTATTTGGTGCCTTGGGGGCATTTAGGCTGTGATCGTTCTGACCGGTGTGTCTCACCGGTCTGATCGGTGTAGAGCCACTTAGTGAAAGTTGCTCAGTTTCACCAGCAGGGACCGGTCTGATCGGTGGTGCTCACCGGTCTGAACGGTGTGGGTCTGTAGACTCGAGGTTTGGTGTTCCGCTGCGTTCTCTGGTCGGAAGGTTGTGTGTTGGTTCCTAGGTCCAGTGGCACTCCAGTGGCTACGTGGGTTTGGCCAACTTGGGTAGTGAGTCGGAGACGTGTGTTGGAAGCCGTGTTCATCTTGTTGGAGTTTCCATCTCCTTCGAGAAGAATTTTTATCGGCTCCCATTCACTCCCCCCTCTCTGGTTCGCCGTATCGGTCCTTCAAGTGGTATCAGAGCGGGTTTGGGTCTTTATTGACTCTAACCAGTCTAAGATCCAAGGATGGCGTATCAGGAACGGGGTTCGGGTACTCCACACTTCGATGGCAAGAACTACTAGATGTGGAGTAAGAGGATGGGTGCGTTCCTCCGCGGCAAGGGTCAGATCCTTTGGGATGTCACGGTGGACACAGGCTATGTCCAGCCGATGGACTTCCTCGCTCCAGGATCGAGGGACAGATTCGACGCCAAGAATAAGGCGGTCGACTACTTGTTTCGTGGTTTGTGTCAGCCTGAGTTCGATCGGGTGCACACTGAGCACTTGGCTTGTAGGATTTGGGCGGTGTTGAAGGAGGCTCATGTTGGGAATGCCCAGGTTCAGGCACGGATGTATGCGACCTACCGGAGAGAGTACGAGAACTTCACTCATCTCCCCGGTGAGTCCATCGAAGCCTTGTTTCGAGAGGTTCACGGTGGTTGTGAACAACATGAGGGCCAATGTGGACGTGCTCCCGTACGATGATCATGATAGAGCGGTCAAGCTCTTACACTCTTTGGATCGTACGGTTTGGGGCGGAAAGTTCGAGGCCATTGTGGAGTCAGAGAAGTATGACACTCTGACGGTGAACGAGCTGTTCTCGAAGCTCCAGTCAGCTAATGTGGATAGGGGCATGACTGCCATGCTCGAGGGACCGACTGATTCCCATAGTCTTGCCCTCGTTGTGGTTCGAAAGGAAAGGCTATCTCTAACCCATCCACCAGGATGTTCTCTTTTTCCTCTTTGATGTCTATGCCAGATGAGGAGTTCGACGAGCTTGGAGAGGACGAGCTGGCGCTCTTGACGAGGCGGTTCGAGAGGCTGCACGAGAACCGAGTGAACATGAGGAGGAACACGAGGATTTGCTCCCAGTGCGGCAAGCCGGGACAGTTCGTCGCCGACTTCCCGGAGAAGGTCGAGAACAAGGACAGCTACAAGCACAAGTCGAGGACGGATGGCAAGTACCGGTCGAGGCGCGACCACAAGAGAAAGCACAAGAACAAGTACAAGGACGAGCGACGATCGAGGAAGAAGGAAAGCCGAGGCAAGGCCCGAGCGATGGTGGGAGCGAGCGACGTCGACTCCAGTTCCGCGTACTCCACCTCGAGCTCGAGCAGCAGAGAAGACGAAGGTGATCGTCGCAAGAACAAGAAGTCGTCCAAGAACCAGAGCGGGCTGAGCTATTTCGCGAGAGATGGCTTCTGCACCATGGCGCTGAGCTCCGGCAGCAAGAAGAGCACACAGAGCGACTCGGACCCTGAGTCCGACGACGAGGTGTGTGATGAACTTCCCTTCTTGCGCCAGAAGAATGAGAGGCTTGGCACTTTGCTTGATAACCGTGATGACATGCATAGAGAGGCCAAGAAAATGAGAAAAGAGCTTAGGGCTTCACTCAAGGATGCTAGGACTAGAGTGGCTGAGCTAGAGACACAGGTGCTTGATAGCAAGCTTGAGATTGATTCCCTTAAGGCTAGCCCTGTTGTTTCAGATGAGGTTGATTGTGCTGATTGCTCCATATTTCTTGCCGATCTTGCTTTGTTTAAGGAGAAGCATGCCTACAAGTGTGAGGAACTAGATGTGCTTAGGGTTGAAGTGGCCGGAGGTTAAGTCTAGACTCGCTTTGCTAGGTGCTTGCACTTCTTGACTCGTTTTGCATGCTATGATTGATGAGATGCATTCTTACACTAGTTCTCTTGAGGCTAAATTGAAGGAACCCATGCCTACATCACGCTCTACCTGTGAAATGCATGCTTTGAAAAATTTGGAACTTGCACATTATGTTGATCGTTTGCAGGATGATAATGATGACTTGAGAAAGTTGATGGGTTGGTTGTCTGGTCATGAGCCTCAGTTGAGGATGATGATCGAGGCATTTAAGAGGCAGGATGGTGAGGGACTTGGGGCAAACAAGGTTTGTGAGGGAAGTGGAGAGAATATCCCGGAGCCACCAAAAACCCACCACAAAATGATTTCCCCCCAAAACCTAACCATCTTACGAACCAACTAGACACAACCCCAGCTCCACCCGTGTTTCCTACACCCACAAATGATCTACAAAAGCCTATCAAGTTTGTGAGCACTTCGGGGAAAGTGTTCTTTGGGAAAGAAAGTGAGAAGGCTAGTGAGGGGAAACCGGTGGAGGAGTTGAGTGGAGAGAAACCTATTGAGCGACCACATCCCAAGCCTAAGCCTAAGCTTGTGAGGTTCCATTGTGGCTATTGTGAGAGAGATGGCCATAAGGATGAGTTTTGCTTCAAGAGGAAGCGAGAGGAGAGAATGGCAAAGGAGCAGGCTAACAAGGACAAGTACCACCCTTCCGATGGTGTACTTGAGCCTCGTGTGCGGATGCCCGGGGCCAAGGCGAGTGTGAGGACGAGTTCGGGCTTGGGGAGAGCGGAAGGGCGTGTTGGAGGCGCTCGCGCCCGGGTCACACCGGTCGGACGGTGTGGGGCACCGGTCGGACCGGTGCGGGCACAGAAGCGGCATTTTGGTTTCGTGCTCGTACAGGTGCGAGGGTTGTTTCTGGAGGTCGTGGTTCTGGTGGTTGGGCTGGAGAGTTTGCAGGTGGTCAGGTTGCTAGGCGTTCTCCCCCTCGAGTTCACTACGGGGATGGGAGGAGTCGTAGCTTTGAGAAGGAGAAGAGGGACGGTCCACGGGTTCTCTTTCGTGGTTTTGGTCCTCCTCCAGGCAGAGAGGGGTGGTTTCCTCAGGGTGGTTACCGTGGTGGTGTTCGTGGAGGTAGCTTTGGTAGGAGAGATGCTTTGGTTGGTGCTAACCCCACTTTCGAGCAAATGGCTCAGCACTGGTTTTACTCTTTTGGTACTAACCCCAGTGATGAGTCGTTTGTTCGCTCACGTGCTCGTTTTTGAATTTCAGGTGGGAGACTTGAAGAACATTTGGTTGATTGACTCCGGTTGCTCGAGGCATATGACCGGAGACAGGGGGTGGTTCTCAAGTCTCGTCCTGGTGGTGACGAAGCGGTACATCACCTTTGGGGACAATGGGCGTGGGCGTGTGCTTTCAGAAGGGGAGATCAAAGTGAGTGACAAGATCACTCTGAGGCGTGTTGCTCTTGTTCAATCGCTGGGGTACAATTTGCTTTCTGTGTCCCAGTTATTGGATGAGGGCTTTGAGGTGTTGTTTCGGCCAAGTGGTTCTTGGATTTTGGACTCTCGAGGGGACCTTGTCTGTATGGTCGTTCCCGAGGGTCAGGTGTTTCGTGCTGATTTTTCTCAGTCTTCGGGTGTGGAGCGTTGTTTCTTGGATGGTTCTTCGAGTGAGTGGTGGAAGTGGCATAGGAAGTTGGGTCACTTGAGCTTTGACCTTTTGTCTCGCTTGAGTAAACTCAATTGGGTCCGAGGATTGCCACGGTTGAGGCTTGAGAAAGAGTTGGTTTGTGCGCCGTGTAGGCATGCCAAGATGGTAGCCTCTTCTCACCCGCCTCTCACCGATGTGATGACTGAGCGTCCATGCGAGCTACTCCATATGGACCTTGTTGGCCCAGCTCGTGTGCGATCTGCGGGTGGGAAGTGGTATGTCCTTGTTGTGGTGGACGACTATTCTCGGTATGCGTGGGTGTTCTTTCTCGAGGATAAGGGGAAGACATTTGGTTTTGTTCGAGATCTAGTCTTGGGGTTGAGGAACGAGAGGCACGTAGATGCCCTACGAGCTATTCGCAGTGATAATGGCTCGGAATTCAGAAACTCTCATTTTGAAACCTTTTTCCATGACTTGGGTCTTGAGCACCAGTTTTCGAGTCCGTATACGCCTCCCCAGAATGGTGTTGTGGAAAGGAAGAACAGGACCTTGTGCGAGATGGCTCGGACTATGCTTGGTGAGCATAGGACTCCGAGAAGGTGTTGGGCTGAGGCGGATAATACCGCGTGCTATGTGTCAAACAGGATCTACCTCAGAGTGCACAAGAATAAGACATGCTATGAGTTGATGCATGGTAGCACACCCAAGGTGAGTCACTTCCATGTCTTTGGTTGCAAGTGTTTCATTCTGAAGAAAGGCAGGAAGTTGGATAAGTTTGAGGCTAGGTCTGTCGATGGCATTTTCTTTGGTTATGCATCTCATTCTAGAGCATATCGTGTGCTCAATCTTGAAACTAACCAAATCGTGGAGACTTGCGAGGTAACCTTCGAAGAGACAGAGCCACGTAGTCAGCTTGTCTTTGAGTGTGCAGGTGATGATGAGCTTGGCGAGGAGATCTTTCAGGAGGAGGAGCATGAACATGGAGATGATGAAGATGGCGGTGTGGTGCCCCCGGCTGAACATGTACCCACTACTTCGACTACGGTGATGGACGGACCCTCTACTACACCTACGACGACAAATCAAGAACGAGGAGAAGCTGATGTTGAGGTGGAGGTAGCATCGAGGCGAGAACCTCCCCAGCGAGTACAAGTGGATCACCCAGCTTCGAGGATCATCAGCGACATGAATGAATGCACTACACGGTCGAGGGTTCGAAATAATTCTCATTTCGCTCATGCTGCATTTGTTGCTACTTTTGATCCCAAAGACATTGGACACGCACTATCTGATCACAATTGGGTTAATTCGATGCATGAGGAGTTGGAGAACTTTGAGAGGAATCAGGTGTGGGTGTTGGTTGACCCTCCCCAGGGTGCAAGCCGATTGGTACAAAGTGGGTGTGGAAAAACAAAGAGGGAGAGAAATGTGAGCTTGTGAGGAACAAGACGAGGCTTGTTGCTCAGGGGTTCAGTCAGAAGGAGGGGATTGACTACGAGGAGACCTTTTCTCCCGTAGTCCGTTTGGAGGCGATAGGATCCTTCTAGCCTTTTACGTGGCTAAAGGGTTCAAGTTGCACCGAATGGATGTGAAGAGTGCTTTTCTGAATGGTGTGTTGGAGGAAGATGTGTATGAGAGGCAACCTCCGGGGTTTGAGAGTGAGAAGTACCCCCATCGGGTGTACAAGTTGATGAAGGCGCTGCATGGGGTTGAAGAAGGCGCCTAGAGCTTGGTATGGCAGGTTGAGGGGGTTCTTGTTTGAGAGAGGTTTTGAGATGAGGAAGGTCGATCAGACCTTGTTTTTGCTGAGGCAGGGCAGAGATATCCTGGTTGTGCAGGTGTACGTGAATGATATTGTCTTTGGTGGCTCGTCTAACTCTCTTGTTGCAAGGTTTGCAGATGATATGAGCAGGGAATTTGAGATGAGCATGATGGGCGAGTTGCAGTTCTTCCTCGGGCTACAAATCAAACAATCAAAGGAAGGAACATTTGTGCACCAAGATAAGTACACCAAGGACATTGTGCGGAAGTTCAAGATGGAGGACTCCAACGTTATGACGACGCCGATGAGTACGACTACAGCTCTTGATGCGACAAGGAAGGTCAACACGTGGACCAGAAGGAGTACCGGAGCATGATCGAGTCACTCCTCTACTTGACGGCGACGAGGCCAGACATCTAGTTTCGGTGTGTCTGTGCGCTCGTTTTCAAGCATCTCCGAGGACTTCGCATCGGCAAGCGGTGAAGAGAATTTTCAGGTACTTGCGTCACACTCCCGACTTCGGCCTTTGGTACTCCGCGTCCTCTTCTTTGGCGCTTCATGGTTTTTCAGACGCGGATTTTGCCGGGTGTCGGTTTGATGGGAAGTCCACTTCTGGGACTTGCCAGTTTTTGGGTTCTTCTTTGGTGTCTTGGTCTTCCCGCAAACAATCGAGTGTTGCTCAATCCACTACCGAGCCCGAGTATCTTTGCCGTGCTAGTTGTTGCTCTCAGCTCCTTTGGATTTCATACACCATGAGTGACTTTGGTGAGGAGTATACCCATGTCCCACTTCAATGTGATAGAACCAGTGCCATAAGCGTTGCAAAGAACCCAGTGCTCCATTCCAAAACCAAGCACATAGAAGTGAGGTATCATTTTCTGAGAGACAACGTAGAGAAAGGAAAGATAGCTTTGATCCATGTACCCACACATGACCAACTAGCCGATATTTTCACCAAACCCCTGGATCAAGCAACTTTCACTCGTTTGCGGGGGGCGCTTGGTGTGTTTGATTTCTTGAGTTGGGTGTGCGGGAGCTCTCTTTGTAGCATATGTATAGCTTTCCTTTGTGCATTTCTTGCATTTGGCATGGCATATGTAACATGATGTATAGGCATCCTTGTATCTTAGATTGCATGCATTTTGTATCATATGCATTGGATAGGAAAAGCTTCTCTCATATACATTGTTCACCATGGAATGAGATATATGTCTTTGTGAGCTTGTTTGGTATGCTATGGTTAGTTTCGCTTAGCTCATGATGATCTTGATGAATAATCCATGGTTGATAGCTATGTTTTTAAAATGTCACATGTATGCTCTCTCTTGTGTAAATGCCTCTATATGATCTTGACATGTTTTAGTGGCTTTGCTATGCTTAATTTGTGGTTGGATAGCTAGTTTATTGATCATATGGGGCCAAAGGCTCATTTGCCATCATGAATGTTTAGCCCTCTTGCTTTATCTTGTGGAGGGGCATAAGTTCCTTTTTGTTGCAAAGACATTTCATGTACCAATTATGAATCTGAAAATGAAATGAAAAAAAATGCTTGAAAAATATGCTCCCATGTCATATGTGCTGAAATTAATTTGCTTTGGGTGCTAAACCGTTGCATGATGCCTACCAATGAGAAGTCTCATACATAGAAGTAGGCACATGGCTCGGTGGCCTGTGGTGCTTGTGGGTGTTCGTGATGGTCTTATGATTAGAATGGCTGTCCTAGCATGAAGTTTGTGTGGCTTTGCCATTTTGATATGCTTTGATCATGTTTAGGACTTTCCTCATGAGAGGCACATTTTTAGCAAAATTGCCCAAATCCATCTTAGCTTCGTCCAATGGTTGTGAAACTTGGTGATCTTGTAGTTGATGTCGATACAAAGCTATAGAGTATCTAACTAGCTCATTTGGACATGTGTGGCATTCTTTGTTGAATTTTGTCTATTTGAGAAGCTCTAGGTTGAAAGTTTTGCATTTTTGGCTTGATTCATGCATTGCCAACAAGGGGGGAGAAGTTTGAGCTTGAAATGGCTTGTTGGACGCATTTAGAAGGTTTTCAGGTGGTTTCGAGCCATTTATGGGCTCCGTTGTTCACCGGTCTGACCGGTGTGAGTGCTGGTCCTGTACACATGTTAGGCACTGCTCTAACCTGTGGTGATGAACGGTTTGACCGGTGTGAGCTGAAGTTTGCATGCATTTGTCCAGGGGGAGGTGCATTGGTTCAGGGGGAGCTTGCATGTGTGGAGGGGGAGCTCTTTGTGGTTTCTCGAGCTTTGTTTTGGTGGTTTGCGCTCTTTGCTTGAGTTTTGATTTGTCTCGGATGTGTCGAGCCGTTGCCCTTGCCTAAGGGGTCCGAGACTTGTCTTCTTCAAGTGATCTTGCTCTTTGCCTTTGTTTGGCTTTCGATCACTTGTTGGAGTTTCTTTTTGTTCATTTCTTTTTCTTTTCTTTTCTCTCTTGTTAATTTCGTGTGGGTGTTGTCAATGCACTCATCGAGGGGGAGATTGAGAACCATGTGTGGTTCGAGGACCGGTGGATGGTCGCTTCCTTGTGTGATGAGTGATTGACAATGTTGTGTGGACTGATTCTTGGCTAAGTATTGCAGGTGCAGGTTGCGGCTTGACTGGTGTGGGTGCAGGTGAAGAACAAGCGCGAAAGGTCGTTGCCGGTGAGGCCTCCAGGTGTGGAGAAGACAAGTAGGCTTTGTTCGAGGGACCCGGTGGCCAGCGGGGTCAAGTGCGGTCCGCATGGTGGCATGAACAGCAGGATGAAGTCATGGACGGTTTCTTGGTTGAGCCTCAAAACCAAGGTCGAGTCGGGACTACGTAGAAGCCAAGTCATGAGTGGAGATTGGCGGAGGCTACACCGAGTTCGCGGGGTTTCCGGTGGTTCACCAGAAAACCACTGGGTTGCTTGGTTGATCCACAAAGCCAAGACCAGAGAACCGAAGACGGTCTTTGCGGCGGTGCCGGACCGGTCCGACTCGTAGGTCCGACCGGTCTGACCAGTGAGGAGCACCGGTCTGACCGGTGTGCGACGACGCTGTCCGGAGACTTCGAAGCGGAGGACACGCGTCGGGATCGCATGGCTTGCGTCGAGGCTACGCAGGGTGCGGTTGTCGGGCATCCGTCCGATGGTGAAGACATGAAGACTTCCAAAAGTGCCCTTGAGGGGCTTGTATCCCTAGTTATTAGGAAAGGGCATTTTAGACTTTCGGTTGCCACCATATAACCCAAGAGGTGAGAGGATGGCAGCCAACTCTTGGAACCCTAGCTCATTTGTTTTCCGTTTTTCCTTCCTATTTTCCTTAGGTTTTCCATAGGACTAGCAAGAGAGCTTCATGGAGAGATCTTGTTGAGAGGGATGGATGATCGGGCGGCTTGCTAGACCTAGTATGAACCTTTGTTTCATGTATAGATGATTCGGCGTGGTTCCTCAAGGTTTGGATGTGTTTTCCCCGGTTGTTCTTGGTGGTGATTTTCGGAGCCCTCTCTTGGTGATTTCTTTGGGTTGTTTCCGGGACCTTTCTCTTGGGGATTTGATGGGGGAAATTTGTGGGAACCATTCGTGGTTCTTTGGGTTGTGATTCCCCTCCCAAATCCGTGAGTAAAGGTGCTCGATTTTGGGGTTTTTTGAGTTCTTGGGTTGGAAGTGCTCTTGGCGGGATTTCCTTGATTCCTCCTTTTTGGACGAGTTTTGGTGGGATTAAACTTGGCTATGGACTCCTCATGAGGTCTTCATGATATCCCCAAAGTCTTGTTCAAGTCCGTGGAGCGATTCGGGAGATCGAGGTTTGGATTTGGGGTAGTTGACTCGCGGGTGCTGTTCATCCCGAGTCGCCCGTGCTACACCGCGTCTGCCGGTGCTCTTGACCGGTCCGACCGGTGCAACCCTCGGTGGGATTTTGCTCGGGTGAACGTCTTGGTGTGTTCGCCGTTGTCCCGTGGTGCCGCCGTTTCGAGTTTGGGTCGGTTTGGTGGTCGGTTGGCTTTGTTTGGTGCCTTGGGGGTTTTCGGGCTATGATCGGTCCGACCGGTGTGTCTCACCGGTCGACCGGTGTAGAGCCACTTAGTGAAAGTTGCTCAGATTCACCAGCAGGGACCGGTCTGACCGGTGTGTCTCACCGGTCTGACCGGTGTAGAGCCACTTAGTGAAAGTTGCTCAGTTTCACCAGCAGGGACCGGTCTGACCGGTGTGGGTCTGTAGACTCGAGGTTTGGTGTTCCGCTGCGTTCTCGGGTTCGAAGGTTGTGTGTTGGTTCCATGGTCCAGTGGCACTCCAGTGGCTACGTGGGCTTGGCCAACTTGGGTAGTGAGTCGGAGACGTGTGTTGGAAGCCGTGTTCATCTTGTTGGTGTTTCCATCTCCTTCGAGAAGAATTTTTATCGGCTCCCATTCACTCCCCCCTCTCTGGTTCGCCGTATCGGTCCTTCACTCTTTGCCTCTTTTTGGCTTTCGATCGCTTGTTGGAGTTTCTTTTTATTTGTTTTCTTTTCTTTTTCCTTTCTCTCTTGTTACTTTCATGTGGGTGTTGTCAATGCACTCATCAAGGGGGAGATTGAGGACCATGTGTGGTTTGAGGACCGGTGGATGGTCGCTTCGTTGTGTGATGAGTGATTGACAACGTTGTGTGGACTGATTCTTGGCTAAGTATTGCAGGTGCAGGTTGCGGCTTGATTGGTGTTGGTGCAGGTGAAGAACAAGCGCGAAAGGTCGTCGCCGGTGAGGCCTCCAGTTGTGGAGAAGACAAGTAGGCTTCGTTCGAGGGACCCGGTGGCCAGCGGGGTCAAGTGCGGGCCGCATGGTGGCATGAACAACAAGATGAAGTCGTGGACGGTTTCTTGGTTGAGCCTCAAAACCAAGGTCGAGCCGAGACTACGTGGGAGCCAAGTCATGAGTGGAGATTGGCGGAGGCTACACCGAGTTCGCGGGGTTTCCGGTGGTTCACCAGAAAACCACTGGGTTCCTTGGTTGATCCACAAAGCCAAGACCGAAGAACCGAAGACGGTCTTTGCGGCGCAGTGCCAGACCGGTCTGACCGGTCTGACCGGTGGGGAGCATCGGTCTGACCGGTGTGCGACGACGCAGTCCAGAGACTTCGAAGCAGAGGACACGCGTCGGGATCGCATGGCTTGTGTCGAGGCTACGCAGGGTGCGGTCGAAGGGCATACGTCCGATGGTGAAGACATGAAGACTTTCAAATCCGCCCTTGAGGGGCTTGTATCCCTAGTTATTAGGAAAGGGCATTTTAGACATTCGGTTGCCTCCATATAACCCAAGTGGTGAGAGGATGGAGCCAACTCTTAGAACCCTGGCTCATTTGTTTTCCCATTTTCCTTCCTATTTTCCTTAGGTTTTCCATAGAACTAGCAAAAGAGCTTCATGGAGAGATCTTGTTGAGAGGGATGGATGATCTGGCGGCTTGCTAGACCTTGTATGAACCTTTGTTTCATGTATAGATGATACGGCGTGGTTCCTCAAGGTTTGGATGTGTTTTCCCCGGTTGTTCTTGGTGGTGATTTTCGGAGCCCTCTCTTGGTGATTTTTTTGGGTTGTTTTCGCGACTTTTCTCGTGGGGATTTGATGGGGGAAATTTGTGGGAACCCTTCGTGGTTCTTCGGGCTGTGTTTCCCCTCCCAAATCCGTGAGTAAATGTGCTCGATTTTGGGGTTTCTTGAGTTCTTGGGTTCGAAGTGCTCTTGGCGGGATTTCCTTGATTCCTCCTTTTTCGACGAGGTTTGGTGGGATTAAACTTGTCTATGGACTCCTCATGAGGTGTTCCTAATATCCCCAAAGTCTTGTTCAAGTCTGTGGAGCGATTCGGGAGATCGAGGTTTGGATTTGGGGGAGTTGACCTGCGGGTGCTGCTCATCCCGAGCTGCCCAGGCTACACCGATCTGACCGGTGCTCTTGACCGATCGGATCAGTGCTACCCTCGGTGGGATTTTGCTCGGGTGAACGTTTTGGTGTGTTCGCTGTTGTCCTGTGGTGTTGCTGTTTCGAGTTTGGGTCAGTTTGGTGGTCAGTTGGCCTTTTTGGTGCCTTGGGGGCTTTCAGGCTGTGATCGGTCTGACCGGTGTGTCTCACCGGTCTGACCGGTGTAGAGCCACTTAGTGAAAGTTGCTCAGTTTCACCAGCAGGGACCGGTCTGACCGGTGGTGCTCACCGGTCTGACCGGTGTGGGTCTGTAGACTCGAGGTTTGGTGTTCCGCTGCGTTCTCGGGTCCAAAGGTTGTGTGTTGGTTCCAAGGTCCAGTGGCACTCCAGTGGCTACGTGGGCTTGGCCAACTTGGGTAGTGAGTCGGAGACGTGTGTTGGAAGCCGTGTTCATCTTGTTGGTGTTTCCATCTCCTTCGAGAAGAATTTTTATCGGCTCCCATTCACTCCCCCCTCTCTGGTTCGCCGTATCGGTCCTTCACTCTTTGCCTTTTTTTGGCTTTCGATCGCTTGTTGGAGTTTATTTTTATTTGTTTTCTTTTCTTTTTCCTTTCTCTCTTGTTACTTTCGTGTGGGTGTTGTCAATGCACTCATCAAGGGGGAGATTGAGGACCATGTGTAGTTTGAGGACCGGTGGATGGTCCCTTCCTTGTGTGATGAGTGATTGACAACGTTGTGTGGACTGATTCTTGGCTAAGTATTGCAGGTGCAGGTTGCGACTTGATTGGTGTTGGTGCAGGTGAAGAACAAGCGCGAAAGGTCGTCGCCGGTGAGGCCTCCAGTTGTGGAGAAGACAAGTAGGCTTCGTTCGAGGGACCCGGTGGCCAGCGGGGTCAAGTGCGGGCCGCATGGTGGCATGAACAACAAGATGAAGTCGTGGACGGTTTCTTGGTTGGGCCTCAAAACCAAGGTCGAGCCGAGACTACGTGGGAGCCAAGTCATGAGTGGAGATTGGCGGAGGCTACACCGAGTTCGCGGGGTTTCCGGTGGTTCACCAGAAAACCACTGGGTTTGCTTGGTTGATCCACAAAGCCAAGACCGAAGAACTGAAGACGGTGCTGCAGCAGTGCCAGACCGGTCTGACCGGTCTGACCGGTGGGGAGCACCGGTCTGACCGGTGTGCGACGACGCAGTCCAGAGACTTCGAAGCAGAGGACACGCGTCGGGATCGCATGGCTTGTGTCGAGGCTACGCAGGGTGCGGTCGACGGGCATCCGTCCGATGGTGAAGACATGAAGACTTTCAAATCCGCCCTTGAGGGGCTTGTATCCCTAGTTATTAGGAAAGGGCATTTTAGACATTCGGTTGCCTCCATATAACCCAAGTGGTGAGAGGATGGAGCCAACTCTTAGAACCCTAGCTCATTTGTTTTCCCATTTTCCTTCCTATTTTCCTTAGGTTTTCCATAGGACTAGCAAGAGAGCTTCATGGAGAGATCTTGTTGAGAGGGATGGATGATCGGGCGGCTTGCTACACCTTGTATGAACCTTTGTTTCATGTATAGATGATACGAAGTGGTTCCTCAAGGTTTGGATGTGTTTTCCCCGGTTGTTCTTGGTGGTGATTTTCGGAGCCCTCTCTTGGTGATTTTTTTGGGTTGTTTTCAGGACTTTTCTCGTGGGGATTTGATGGGGGAAATTTGTGGGAACCCTTCGTGGTTCTTCGGGCTGTGTTTCCCCTCCCAAATCCGTGAGTAAATGTGCTCGATTTTGGGGTTTCTTGAGTTCTTGGGTTCGAAGTGCTCTTGGCGGGATTTCCTTGATTCCTCCTTTTTCGACGAGGTTTGGTGGGATTAAACTTGGCTATGGACTCCTCATGAGGTGTTCCTAATATCCCAAAGTCTTGTTCAAGTCCGTGGAGCGATTCGGGAGATCGAGGTTTGGATTTGGGGGAGTTGACCTGCGGGTGCTGCTCATCCCGAGCTGCCCAGGCTACACCGATCTGACCGGTGCTCTTGACCGATCGGATCAGTGCTACCCTCGGTGGGATTTTGCTCGGGTGAACGTTTTGGTGTGTTCGCTGTTGTCCTGTGGTGTTGCTGTTTCGAGTTCGGGTCGGCCTTGGTGGTCGGTTGGCTCGTTTGGTGCTTTGGGGGCTTTCGAGCCGTGATCGGTCCCGACCGGTGTGTCTCACCGGTCTGACCGGTGTAGAGCCACTTAGTGAAAGTTGCTCAGTTTCACCAGCAGGGACCGGTCTGACCGGTGGTGCTCACCGGTCTGACCGGTGTGGGTCTGTAGACTCGAGGTTTGGTGTTCCGCTGCGTTCTCGGGTCCAAAGGTTGTGTGTTGGTTCCAAGGTCCAGTGGCACTCCAGTGGCTACGTGGGCTTGGCCAACTTGGGTAGTGAGTCGGAGACGTGTGTTGGAAGCCGTGTTCATCTTGTTGGTGTTTCCATCTCCTTCGAGAAGAATTTTTATCGGCTCCCATTCACTCCCCCCCCCCTCTCGGTTCGCCGTATCGGTCCTTCACTCTTTGCCTCTTTTTGGCTTTCGATCGCTTGTTGGAGTTTATTTTTATTTGTTTTCTTTTCTTTTTCCTTTCTCTCTTGTTACTTTCGTGTGGGTGTTGTCAATGCACTCATCAAGGGGGAGATTGAGGACCATGTGTAGTTCGAGGACTGGTGGATGGTCGCCTCCTTGTGTGATGAGTGATTGACAACGTTGTGTGGACTGATTCTTGGCTAAGTATTGCAGGTGCAGGTTGCGACTTGATTGGTGTTGGTGCAGGTGAAGAACAAGCGCGAAAGGTCGTCGCCGGTGAGGCCTCCAGTTGTGGAGCAGACAAGTAGGCTTCGTTCAAGAGACCCGGTGGACAGCGGGGTCAAGTGCGGGCCGCTTGGTGGCATGAACAACAAGATGAAGTCGTGGACGGTTTCTTGGTTGAGCCTCAAAACCAAGGTCGAGCCGGGACTACGTGGGAGCCAAGTCATGAGTGGAGATTGGCGGAGGCTACACCGAGTTCGCGGGGTTTCCAGTGGTTCACCATAAAACCACTGGGTTCCTTGGTTGATCCACAAAGCCAAGACCGAAGAACCGAAGACGGTCTTTGCGGCGGCGCAGCGACCGGTCTGACCGGTGGGTCTGACCGGTCTGACCGGTGGGTACCGGTCTGACCTGTGGTGAGCACCGGTCTGACCGGTGTGCGACGACGCAGTCCAGAGACTTCGAAGCAGAGGACACGCGTCGGGATCGCATGGCTTGCGTCGAGGCTACGCAGGGTGCGGTCGCCGGGCATCCGTCCGATGGTGAAGACATGAAGACTTTCAAATCCGCTCTTGAGGGGCTTGTGTCCCTAGTTATTAGGAAAGCGCATTTTAGACATTCGGTTGCCTCCATATAAACCAAGTGGTGAGAGGATGGAGCCAACTCTTAGAACCCTGGCTCATTTGTTTTCCCATTTTCCTTCCTATTTTCCTTAGGTTTTCCATAGGACTAGCAAGAGAGCTTCATGGAGAGATCTTGTTGAGAGGGATGGATGATCGGGCGGCTTGCTAGACCTTGTATGAACCTTTGTTTCATGTATAGATGATACGGCGTGGTTCCTCAAGGTTTGGATGTGTTTTCCCCGGTTGTTCTTGGTGGTGATTTTCGGAGCCCTCTCTTGGTGATTTCTTTGGGTTTTTTTAGGGACTTTCTCTTGGGGATTGGATGGGGGAAATTTTTGGGAACCCTTCGTGGCTCTTTGGGCTGTGTTTCCCCTCCCAAATCCGTTAGTAAATGTGCTCGATTTTGGGGTTTCTTGAGTTCTTGGGTTGGAAGTGCTCTTGGCGGGATTTCCTTGAATCCTCCTTTTTCGACGAAGTTTGGTGGGATTAAACATGGCTATGGACTCCTCATGAGGTGTTCCTAATATCCCCAAAGTCTTGTTCAAGTCCGTGGAGCGATTCGGGAGATCGAGGTTTGGATTTGGGGGAGTTGACCCGCGGGTGCTGCTCATCCCGAGCTGCCCAGGCTACACCGATCTGACCGGTGCTCTTGACCGGTCGGACCGGTGCAACCCTCGGTGGGATTTTGCTCGGGTGAACGTTTCGGTGTGTTCGCTGTTGTCCTGTGGTGCTGCTGTTTCGAGTTTGGGTCAGTTTGGTGGTCGGTTGGCCTGTTTGGTGCCTTGGGGGCTTTCAGGCTGTGATCGGTCTGACCGTTGTGTCTTACCGAACTGACCGGTGTAGACCCACTTAGTGAAAGTTGCTCCGTTTCACCAGCAGGGACCGGTCTGACCGGTGGTGCTCACCGGTCTAACCGGTGTGGGTCTGTAGACTCGAGGTTTGGTGTTCCACTGCGTTCTCGGGTCGGAAGGTTGTGTGTTGGTTCCTAGGTCCAGTCGCACTCCAGTGGCTACGTGGGCTTGGCCAACTTGGGTAGTGAGTCGGAGACGTGTGTTGGAAGTTGTGTTCATCTTGTTGGAGTTTCCATCTCCTTCGAGAAGAATTTTTATCGGCTCCCATTCACTCCCCCCCCCCCTCTCTGGTTCGCCGTATCGGTCCTTCAGAGAGGAATTTTCTGCTGCAATAAATGGAAGATATTTGAAGAAATATTATCCTAGTATCGAAATTGATCGTTGATCACAAGCATTGGGATTACTGGCATTTGATATAGAAACAGCCGTCGTTCAAGAACGAAGCCGCCTTTAGAACAAAAATTCCTAAATAGGGGAGATGGTCAATATTCAGATGTATTGCCCTTATCACGAAACTACATTACAAATACTTCTTGCAGGTTTATATCTAACAACCCAGTTGCTCAAAACGACGAAGGGGTGGGAAGCAGAAGGCCTGGCGTAAGAAGCGAAAGTATGCTTCAATCCTTTTTTCTTTGCTTCTTCAGCTCCTCCCTCTTCAGTTGTTTCAGGACCACCGTGACGGCAACTTGGAAGCTGTGTGGATGACCATGGCTTGCTGCCTCCATCAAGCTGTCCCAAGCCGCTTTCGGAGTTACCGTACGTCGAAACATCTGGGACAGAAGAACAGTTGTTAGAGACAGAGATCCGGGTGCAAGCATGGAGCCAAGATGAAGATGGAGATGTTTACCTCCTACCAACGCCTCCAAAGCCATGCGACGCTCGCGTTCGGCCTGGCAGCGAGCGGTGATGTCGCGGAGGTCATGCTCCAGATGCCGAACGCGGTGGCGTAACTGCTGGTTGATCATCTACTCTGGCGTGGCATTTTCTGCTTCAAGGGAGGAGTCGGAGGAGATGTATTCAGGCGATTCTTCGGTCCCGATGATTTCTTCAGGAAGCAGATCAAGGCTAAAGAAAACAAAGAGGGGGTAAAGCACGAGATCACGCACGAAAGCAAGAAGCAAGTTGAAGGAAAACTCACTCTCGAATGGTGTGTTTCTTTGGGGTGTTGTCCTCCTTGGGTTGCTTGCCTTTGTCCATGGCCTTGAGGTTTTCTCTTCTGGAGCAGGGGAGAAGATGAGAAGTGATGGATGAGTGTGTGAGTGGATTTGCAGGGCATCCCAGCAGGCTATTTTATTGACTGAGAGAGTGCATTGGGAGTGATGACTGGTTGGTGTGCGTTATTGGAATACCAAGCGGCAGGGTTTTCCTCCCGAATGCGAAGGGTTTTCATTGAATAATGCTTATGGATTCCCGAATTGAGGATTTTCTGCGGGTTTTGCACCAGGGGGCATCCGTTTTCTCGTGTTCGGCTCAAGCAAGTTCCCGAATGCGTTTAAGGAAAATAAGGCTCGCAGTTGCAAACACAGAGGAATCATCACAATGCAAGCATGGGGATTGAAAGTTCTTTATTTATTGCCGAAAATCAAACATCCCTAATACAATCTAATCAAAGAGCCTGTTTAGCACAGACTTGGGATGAGTGAGTTCAGCAATGGCGTCGCCGTGGCCGTCAAGGCGCTCCAAGATGACCTCGATCTCGCCGATGTCTTCTGGTGTGCCGCCCTGGAAGCCGCGCGGCCGGATGGTGTAGTCGACGCCGGTGTGCGTCTCCATGGCGGCCAAGCCCAAAGTGGTGCCCAGGCGGATGCCGTGGGTAGCCACCTCGTCCACGCGGTTTTCCACCGCGGCAAGGCGCTCCGCCGGCGTGTCTCCACGGGCGTTCACCTTGTCAGCCAATTGCTCCACCAGCATTTTAAGCTGGTTAAGCTCGGCATCACGGGTTGCAAAGTGCAATGTAATGGTGATTAGTATCAAAAGCCAGATTGGATTTGGGAGCAATTCAAGGGCTGTACCGTCGATGGTCGCCAGCAGCTGCTTGCGCTTGTCCTCCCACTCCAGTTCGGCTATGCCAGCCTTCTTAGAGATGTCTTCCAGCTCGCGCTGGGCCACTTCAAGATCCGCCTTGAAGCGGAGGGCGTCAAGTTCCCCGTAGGGCACGGGGGAGTAGTGGTCCGACTCCGAGGAGTCGTCCGACAGAGGTTGATTGGCCGGCGCAGAGGATGGGTTCCATTGAATAAGCCTGAAACAAAGGGAAATCTCAGACAAGCTATGAAGAGAAGATGGCGATCATTGCCTCCGACGCACACTGGCGCGGCTCCCTTCCGCCTCATCGGCGGCTTGGCGCCTGTTGTTGTTGCCCGCCATGGTTCTTGGGGCTGCGTTGGTGGTTGGGAAAAGAAAGCTTGAGGTTGGCAAAGATTTGAAGGCTAAAGGCTTGGTAAAGAGCTGGGGGCACCTACGGTTTTATTTATAGGCCTGATGAAAAAGATCGTGGTCTCAGATCGTGGCGTGTATCCCGAAAAACTTGAAAGGTGGAGAGGTTTCCTTGACCGATTCGCCGTCGGGTCGTTTGGGATTCAAAGCTGAGTCGTATTCGGTTGACTGGCTCGGCTGAGTTGCAGTTGGAGTGCCGTTCGGGTATGGCACTGTTTGACTACTTGTTGCCAAATGGATCGTTCAAGATGGTAATCGAAGTTATGCAGAGAAAAGGAAAGCGAACTTATAAAAGGCAAATGTTACGAGAACGGTTAATTCGGTTACACATTGCTCAATACAGTTAAACGTTTAAATATTTTGCGATTACATTGGAGGCATTTGATATTGTTTGATGAATATTCTCCATCCATTCCTGGTAATCTTTCTGAGCATTGGACAGGACGGTGAGCTCTGCGTCGCACTGATTCACTTCAGTTATGGCCGATGATGCTTCCTCTTGAGTTTTTTCTATCAGTCCAGGAAGTTCGGCTATGTTTTTGTCATCAACTTCTATTTTGGCTGATAAGTTCTTCAGCTCTGCCTCCAATGCAGCTCTTCTGGCTATTTTCAATTCGAGGGCAGCTTGCAGATTGGCCAACATTCCCTTGTGGTTCTCAGTTTGGGTTTGTGCTCCCTTCGTAGCTTGTTCAGCTTTGGCTTTCTTTTGCTCAACAGCTGGTCGGGTAGACACACTTTTCAAGGCTCGCCTTATTGCCACATAATGAATATCTAGACCAGAGATGGGCTCCAACGAAGTCTTGATGTCCTAAGGGAGCTTTTGACTGATGGGCTCAAGCATTCCTTCGAAATAATCAACATCTCTGATTTGGTCTCGAGCATCCTTTTGCAGCCAGGCGAATATTTCTTTGAGCCTTGCTTGGATTTCCTCTGATAGGGCTTGAGTTCCTCCTTCTCTTGTTTCGGCAGCTGGATCATTCACCACTAATGGGCTTAATGATGATGGAGTTTGATCCTGAAAGGGTAACATTGCCGAGTTAAGAGTGGTTCATTGAAAAAAGGAGATAACAGAGTTAAGTGCATGTGCTTACCTCATGCCTAATTTTCTGAGCTGGGGCAAGGTTTTGTTCAGGTTCATGGGATTTCTTGGGCCACTAATGAAAGAGGGGTCTGAGGAGCTCTTGGCAAAGCTGAGGCTTCTGCTTGAGAGGGTGCTGGTGCAGTCTCTGGTAGATTTGAAGCTTCTGGCTGAAAAGAAGGTGGATTTACCTCTGTTAAGGTTGGGGTTTCGGCCTGGCCAATAGGGGATTGAACCTTTAAAGGGCTTGAAGCCTCTGGTTGGATTGAAGGGTTCATCTCTGGTGAAGCTGGCACCCTGTTTGAGCAGGGGGTGACTGGGTCCCTGATGGGGATGAGATCTCTACTTGAGCAGAAGATGGCTCAGCTCTTGGTGAAATTACATGTTGAGGAACAGGGATATCCACAGGGTGATTCACCAGTGTTTCTTCTGCGAATACCAGATTAAGGGTAAATGCCAGTGTGGGTATTGATCTTTGAGGAGAAAGTAATAAAGGTCATACCAGTAGATGAAGCATTGGCAGGTTCAGAAGCTGAAGGCTACTGGATTCTAGTCTGAAATTGCACAAGGTGAAATTTGTCAGAATAAGAGTAATCTTGTGATCGAGAAAGAGGAAATCTTACCTCAACAGGGACTTTCTTGGTGGTTCTTTTCCTATTGGCAGCTGGAGGTGCAATCAGGGACAAGCCTTTTCTCTTGTCAGCAGTAGCACTGAAGAGAATTGGGTCCATTGTGGCATGCTTGGCCATCAGTTGAGCCAAAGTTGGGGATTTAAATCCCAGAGCAGAAATTGGATATACTGCATTATAAATGATTGTCCTGGCTCGAGGGCAGGCACTGTATTCTGCAGGGAGTAATCGAGATCATGGTTAGTAAAAGGAATGTCTGATCAGAAAGAGAAAGACAATTATGTTACCTCTGCAGTTGGCTGAAAATCAGGCATCAGCTCTAAACAAAATGAGTGCACTGGCTCACTGAAAATATGGTCATGAAATTCTTGCCACCAAGAGTTGAAGGTGGGATGAGCTATTGTTATGGGTGTGAAAGGCCAGGTGTAAAGAGTTGGGCTGCATTCATACTCAAAGACCCTTCTGGCTTGCATGTTTTCCTTGATTTCCCCTCTGGGTTTGAGGAATTCATGAAGAAATAATCTTGGGGGCATTTGGCCACATCCAAGTTGTCGGGCCATCATATTTGGCTGATAGTATTCATAAGTACTGTGATTTAACCTCCCCCCACAAAATTCAGCTGGCAAAGGACATGGGTGGATGAAGATACTAAAGATTTCTACAAACCTTCCATCTTGGCGTCCAGTTCCGAAGGAGAATTCACAGGGGAGAGTTAGGTTGTCATTATCCAGATAAAGAAGCCAAAGAGGGTCAGGGAAGCCTTTGAAGAAGAGCTCGAAAATTTCGCTGACATTCTGATTAATGGAAACAGTCGAAGCAACCTCTCCATAGGTTTGGCATCCTCTGGTGATCTGAGTTTCCCCTTCACTATAGCTGGACGAAGGGAAAAGCCGGTTGTTGAGGTCAATGCTGACAATCTGGTGCATATGCAATTGCCACTAAGGGCCGTTGACACATAGTATCTTCTGGCTAGTGTGCATTTGGGTGATAGTCTGATGAAGTATATGATACACACTACCCAGGAGGTATTTTCCAAGAGGAATACGTTTACCAGCAGCCAAATGCATAGCCATTGCAATGTGATTCAGAGTGGGCTCATTGGCTTTACCACAGAAAATAAACCTGCACAACCACATGTTCAGGAATGCCCTGTATTCGACTTCACTCAGAAGGCCATCTTTCATGTGATTTTGGATATATGACTTATATCCACTTCTTGACTTCACTCCTGTTTGTGGAGCCTTTGAAGTCCCAGGGGTACACGGATCCTGAAACATCAAGGCCGGTGATCATGTATACATCGGCCAGAGTTGGGGACATTGGGCCATGACCAAAAAGGAAAGCATTGACGCCATTTGACCAAAAGTGGCAAGCCTCTATCAGAAGATCTTCGTTCTTTGGGGTCTCGGCCAAGGAAAGCTCCAGACATTGAGCGATGCGGAGGCTGTCCCAAGTTTTGGTCTTGGAACTATTATCTGCAACTACCCTTTTATACCAATTTCTCTAGCCTGCAATTGGGGGCAAAGGCCAGTTTTTTATGGCGTCTTGCCACAGTGAAGGCCTAGATAGGGCCGCTTTGAAAGGGATTCTTTGGGATTCGGCTGCAATAAACTCGCGGGGATCAGAAATTCCCACAGGGCCGAGGAAATAAGATGTCGAATTGGCTTCAGTACAAATCAGAAGCTCAGTGGAAAGCTCCTGTTTGGAAAAGGCGGAGGAAGAAATTTGAGGTCAAAAATCGAAAAGATAATGCCGAATGAAGCTTATGGGGATGAAATTTACCTGGGTAGCTTGATTTTGGCCCACCATTGAGGATACAAGCTTTGGGGAAGGATGAACTAGGGTTTGGATCTGGACGGAGGCTCCGATGGATTGCAAGGAGAGAGAATAGGTGTTGGACAGATTCAATTTGAAGACGTTGGTAATAAGAGTCAATTTCGAAATAAAATCACTTTTATCCCGTAATTGAAGGGGCATATGTTAACACCAAATTTTGGTACAGGAAGGAGTCTGATTGGTGGACCCAGTTTGGTGGAAAAATCCGTCCGGGAGAAGGAAGGTTTCTTCAAAAAGATTCGGCAGAGAAGCTTGAGGTCGGCAGTTCGCTTCCGTTCGGCAGAAGGACTGTTTGTGCTGATTTTGCGGGATTGCGTGATGACGTAGCCCGAGCGGAAGGGGCGAATGGATGGATAAGCATTCGCGTTTGGACGATGAATTAGGTATCAAATATTGTACGCGTAGTCCTCCAAAAGTCATGCCACGACAGGGTATAAATATGAACCCTGGCTGTATGTAATTGTATTCGAAACATTCTCATAACAAACCGGCTTTACACCAAACCCTTGAGTCCTTTGTCGTGTCGTCGAGTTCTTCGAGAGGGTTCATCGATCCGTCGACCTCCATAAGTACCGGCAACCTTGTATCATGTCTAGTATCATGCGGTGGATTTAGATTGTGATGCAAGTAGTCTTGTTATCATGCTTAGTATCATGCGGTAGATTCAAGCTTGGTTCAAGAGGGTTTCTTGTTCGGTCATGAGCCATGCGGTGGGCTAAGATCTAGCTTGAAGCTAGTTATCGGCTCTATTAGATTTTGGCAAGATCTAATAGATTCATTAAGTTACCATGTGTTGCTTTGAGTTTTTACTTTATGTTTAAATTCACGTAACACTCTTTTGCCCAATTTAGATTGATTTGGATCGGCTTTAATCTTGTTCGTGATCTTTGCAATCACATGTTCATATCTCACCTCAAAAGGGCACGTGGATCACGTGGATCTAGGTTGTTACATGTTGCGGGTTCAATCTTGTTAATTTTGTGTAAATCTTGACAGAACCAAGTATCATGCGGTAGGTGCAGGTTTTTGGGTTGCTTTAGAGCTGATCATCCGGTGGGTTAGATCTTTAATTCAATCTGATAGATTTATTGTTTTGGCAATGTTTGTTCCTTCTTCATGGATCCCGATTCGGTTGTTCAGCCGTATTCAGTTATGCTTTCACGAGTAAAATGTGCTTATAAGTTATGTCTTAATCACTGTATGCTTTTAGCTTTCCATATTTAGATTGTATCATGCGGTGGATAGATCTATTTGTTGTTAGTGGTGTGATTTTCAAACAAGTTGTATCATGCGGTAGATTAACTGGCTTGGCATCATGCTTGACGGGTTTTAAAGTACCTAGACATGTGGTAGACTAGTGCTTTGGGCCTATGCATGCTTGTTTATTAAATATTTATGATCATGCTTTACCTTATTTATTATTTACTATTATTTATCCTTGAGGATCGGTCATGGTTTCGCGCACGTGCAATTTTGTTCAAAATAAAGACCGATCATTCATCATGCTTACGTCATCCGTTCGGCTATGTTCTGTTTTACGTTTTTAATTTCCCGAATGGTTTCTAGTTTGCTGGCGGATAGCTTATCGTAGCTATATGTCATCTCACGTGGCTTTACAACCGTAAATATGGAACTATCTGGTACCACCCGGTAAGTTCCAAGCTTTGGAATTTAACTACTCTGTCTTTTTGTTAATTTTCAGGAAAATTGACTGGCACGTCTTGGAATCTCTTCGCGTGTGAAGCTAGCTTGTTCGGCTTGCTGTGTGCTTGACGTAGGGTGCAGATTTTGCGTCAACACCAGCAACCCGCGAGTAGTCGGGGGAGCGGGGATCCAGATGAGGGAGGACGCCACTGAGCAGTACCTATCGTACAAGTTGATAGACTCCAATCTGTACTGGAACACCAAATGGTTCTACGTCACGAACCACCACCCGGAACTGCCGAAGCCCAGCGGGAAGCAGCCCAAGCACCGTCCGTGGTGGAACACGGAGCCGACGATGCAGGAAGGGCTCCAGCTGCCCGAGTTGTTGGCACTGATCAAGGCGTTGAGGGAAGCCGGGCAGAGGGCCGAGCACGTGGCCTTCAGCTTCATGAAGCGCAGGGTGCAGCCGCTGATGGCTCGCGACACCCTGGGATACGAGTACACCGGCGACGACGATACGTCGCGGATGCCTGGAGACGAAGTCGACGACGACGACATTGTCGACAGGCTGGCCCGGATCTTCAAGGATATGCCGCCGTACACGGCGTGCCCCGTACTAGAGTACTCCGCCGCGCGCCCACCAAATGAGGTTAGTAGCCGCATCCATAGTCGAGTACCCATTGCATGAGTGTAGTCATGCTAATGAGTTGCTTTTCTCTGCAGGATGACTTGAAGAAGTTCGTCTCCGAGCCGCCGCCGCCTCCTCAGCTAGTCAAGGTCCCAGAGGAGGGGAAAACCAAGGCCAAGGAGCGACGTGAAGTCGGCAAATGAGACGACACCGTTGTCGTGGAAGACACGTTTGAAGAGGACGACGACGATGAAACATTGCAGGACCGCTTCCAGCTACGGTCGAGGTTCAGCCGTCCTGGCTTACCTCACATCCCTCTCGTTCAGGATCAGCTGGCTAGCCTGGAGGCTAGTCTGCCCGCGCCGCCGAGGAGGCCGCGCAATGCGGCCCGCAAACGCGTGGCCAAGAAATTGAAGGTCACGGAGACCACGTCCCAAGAGGTAAGCCGTCTTGAGTAGTGTAGTCGAGTTTTGATGCCTCGAGTTCATATGTTGACGATGAAGCTTCCTTGTTTGCAGGAGATCCCACCTTCCGAGCCCGTTGAGCAGGGCGACGAAGGCGAGTGAGACACGGTGGGGGAGGCAGCTGGTAGTCGAAGCTCAGCCCCCAATGTTGAAAAGCTTTTGGCGCAAATGGAGCGCCAGCCCCCTGCTGCTCAGGGGAGCACGGAACCCGCTGCTGCTACTGCTGAAGAGGCAGCGGCCACAGAGGCGCAAGAGGAGGCGCCCGCCGAGGCGGGACTGGTCGACATCGCCAGCATCCTCGGCGCCCCAACTGTGACGGTGGTCCAGTTGAGCTTGGAAGTGTTGAATCTTCCCGAGTAGTACTTGATGTGGTAGTCGTACTTGATTGACAACCGGCTTGTGTACTCTGCAGGAAATCGACGGACTTGTCCTGGGAGGGGGATGAACCTGCCCACTCCCACCCCTCAGGCGGAGCCCAAGGCGTCGGCCGCTGAGGCTACGTTGCCCGAGGCCAGCGTGGTTGAAGGTGAGTACCCCGCTGAAGTCGAAGTGCCTTCGTAGAGTAGTTGTAGTCGCCATGTTGACTGATACACTTGTCTTCTTGTTGACAGGTGTTGAAGCCGAGGGAAGCGACATCCCCTCAGTGGTGCTTGTGGAAGACGTGGCACCGGGAACCCAGGAGGCTGCCGCAGAAGCTGCCGAGCTGATGGAGGTGGCCGCCGGAGGAGCCGCCGCGACGACAGGAGGAGGAGGGGACGACGCACTGCCAGAACCCGCTCTGGAGGTGGTCATCCGCTCACTAGAGATCCAGGACGCGGAGCCAATCCGCTCGGTGCTGATGACCAAAGTCGCTACGAGTAGTCGTGGCGGGATCGAGTTGTTGGCGGACGAGCTGGTCGACCCGGCAACGGTGGCTCGACACCTGGAAGCGGTGCGCCAAGCCAAGCAATGGATGAAGGTGAGTAGTCGTAACTCTTGAGTAGTCAATATTTTAGCGTTGAGTACCCATCTGATTTGTGCTATCCGCGCAAGACAAAGCTGAGAGGTCCAGGAAGAAGTCTAGTATGCTTCAAGGCTTCGGCGATGCCGTGCTCCAGGCGGAAGCTTTGGAAGAGGAACTCACAAAGTCCCGGAAACAAACTGTCGCCATGCAGTCGAAGCTGGACACCGCCTTCGCCAAGTACCACAATGACATCCAGGAGATGCAGGCGAAGAGTGACGACTTGCTGCGGAAGAACAAGTCTCTCCGCAACAAGAACAAAGGTACACCACTTGTCTCGTTGAGTACTTGTTGGAGGTCAAGAGGTAGTCCAACCCGCTGTGCCTTGTTGATTGCAGAGCTTGAGACTCGAGTTGATCTGCTGAAGGCTTCAGAGACTGATCCGAAGAACCTTTTCTACCGGAAGCAGGAGGCCCGCTAGCTACTCTAGTGTGATTATAAGGAGCTTGCTTACGAGTGCGACAAGCACATGGAGCTCTGTATTGCATCAGACCGTGACCTCGTCAACTGCTACAAATCATTGAAGAAGCTGAATGAGGATTGCGAGAAGCTGCGAGGCCATCTTAAGGAGCTTGAAGAAGCCACGCTCCCCATCGCGAGGTTGCTGGTGCCTCATCCTGGCGGTCCCAAGATAGCGCCGCTGGTGGACCGGTTGAAAGAAGCCCCCGGCCGGCTGGCGACCTACGTGAAGCATCTGGCGAAGTCGATCCCACACCAAGTGCTGGCCTTCATGAAGTCGTACTTCCCGAAGGCTCCCGTAGATGTAGTCGCCGGCGGGCTAGCCGCCAATTGCACAGATGAGCAGTACGCGGAGCTGCTGGAGCAGATGGCGCCTATTGCCGATCAAGTCGCCGAAAAGCTTAATCTCCAGTAGTCCTATAATAGTTAGCCGTAGCAGTAGTTGTACAAAAACAATTGTAATTGTTTAAGTATGAATGAAGAGAAACTTCCATCAATGAGTACTCGTAGTCGCGATCTTTGAGTGCGGAGTCCCATCGTGGAGTTGTTCGCGAGTAGCCGTACTCGGTAGTAGTCCCGTTGAGGGAGGAAGATAGTAAAGTAGTTGCTGAGTAATCAAACTTTATCACTGATGAAGTACACCTAGATGGCCAGGGCCGTAGTTACAGAGGAGTCGCCAGGACTCGGAGGCCGCTTACGGCTAAGTAGTGCTAGGGCGTGTAGCCGCTTACAGCAGTAGATCTGTAGGTAGCCGTATAGGCTGGATCTAGTAGTACATGGTCTCTCAGTAGACCGCTGCTAGAGTCCTTTGTCGCTCGTCGCAGGCCAGGATCCGTAGGTAGCCGCATGGGCCGGCTTCGGGGGAGGAGTAGTCCGAGACCGGTGCCCGGACCGGAGGCCGCTTACAGCGAAGGAGTAGTCCGGAGACTAGTGCCTGGACCCGGAGGCCGCTTACGGCGGAGGGGTCTTGATGCAGTCACGTAGACTTGAGCCCCCAGGGTAGTCGTGTAGACTAGGCGTAGAACCAACAGAGCTGGTCGACGTTCCACGAGTTGTTGAAGTCTTCACCTTCAAGTGTCTGGAGGCGATAGGAGCCCGGCCCGGTCACCTTTGCCACTGTGAAGGGACCTTCCCAGGGGGCGCTGAGCTTGTGTAGTCCTTCCGTGTTTTGGATGCGACGGAGGACGAGATCGCCAACGTTGATGGAGCGTTCCTTGACGTTGCGATCGTGGTAGCGTCGGATACCCTCTAGGTACCTTGCTGATTGGACGAGGACGGCGCAGCGAGCTTCTTCGAGCCCGTCGATGTCAACTCGTCTGCTGTCTTCAGAGACGCCTTCGTCGTAGTGCTCCACTACTGGTGAATCCCATATGACATCAACAGGGAGGATTGCTTCGGAGCCGTAGACCAGGAAGTAAGGGTATTGCCCCGTTGGCTTGGAGGGCTGAGTACGTAGCCCCCAGAGTGCATTGGGTAGTTCCTTGATCCACTTGCCTCCTTTAGAGTTAGCAGCATCGTGTAGCCGCTTATTGAGAGCGTCGAGCACCATCCCATTGGCGCGCTCAACTTGTCCGTTGGCCCGAGGATGAGCAACTGAGACATATCGGACGTCGATCCCGCTGTTCTCACAGTACTCCCAGAACTGGTGGTTGTTGGAGTTGGAGCCCAAGTCTGTGATGATGCGAGGGGGTAGTCCGTAGCGATGCACGAGTTCATCCAGGAAGTCGAGTACTCTGTCAGCCTTGGGGCATGTGACCGGCTTGACCTCGACCCACTTGGTGAACTTGTCGATGGCCACCAATACTCTGTTGAATCCACCTGGCGCAGTTGGTAGAGGCCCAATCATGTCGAGCCCCTAGCAAGAGAAAGGCCAGGTTGGCGGTATGGTGACTAGCTTGTAGGCTGGGATGTGTTGCTGCTTGGCGAAGTACTGGCACCCTTGGCACCTTCTGACGAGTTCTTCGGCGTCGCCCAGAGCTGTGGGCCAGTAGAAAGCTCGCCGGAAGGCCTTGTTGACCAGTGTACGAGAGGACGCATGGTTGCCACAGACGCCCTTGTGGATCTCCTCCAAGATGTCCTTGCCTTCTTGTCTGGGGACGCACTTCATGAGTACTCCGGAAGATGCGCCCCACCTATAGAGCTTGTCTCCGACGAGGATGTAGGACTTGGCACGACGGATGAGCTGCTCGGCCAAGTTCTTGTGAGAGGGAACCTTTTGCTCGCTAAGGTAGTCGATGAAGGGTTGCCTCCAGTCCACGTCAATCATCATGACCTCCTGGCCAGCCGGCAGATGCGCTGGGATAGTGGTCGGTGGCGCCGTCTCCGGGATGGATGGCGCGTGAAGCTCGTGGACGAAGACACCCGCTGGTACTTGAGCGCGAGTAGAACCAAGATTCGACAGGATGTCCGCTGCAACGTTGTTGTCGCGGACGATGTGGTGGAACTCGAGACCATAGAACTCGTTCTCGAGCTTGCGGACTTCTAGGCAATAGGCGTCCATGTCCTCCTTGTTGCGGTCCCAGTACTTGTTGACTTGGTTGATGACCACTGCAGAGTTGCCGTAGACTAGTAGCCGCTTGATGCCCAGTGAAGCCGCCAGGCGGAGCCCGTGTAGCAAGGCTTCGTACTCGGCTTCGTTGTTTGAGACCTTCCAGAAGATCTGCAGGATGTACTTGAGTTGTTCGCCCGTTGGAGAGATCAAGAGTACCCCTGCACCTGCGCCCTCGAGGTTGAGTGAGCCGTCAAAGTACATCACCCAATGCTCTGGTCGCTCGGTTGGAGTAGGTCGCTGATTCTCCCGCCACTCCGCCATGAAGTCGACTAGTGCCTGCGACTTGATGGCTGTGCGTGGCTTGAAGTCGATGGTGAGGGCGCCGAGTTCGACTGTCCACTTGGTGATTCTTCCAGTAGCATCTTGGTTCCGCAGGATGTCGCCGAGCGGGTAGTCGGTGACGACGAAGATCGAGTACTCTTGGAGGTAGTGTCATAGCTTCCGTGAGGTGATGAGTACTGCATACAGAAGCTTCTGTACAGGCTGGTAGCGTGCCTTGGACTCTGACAAGACCTCACTGACGAAGTAGACTGGGCGCTGGACTGGGTAGGCGTGGCCGTTTTCCTGCCGCTCGACGATGATGGAAGTACTGACCACATGAGTAGTCGCAGCGAGGTAGAGCAGTAGCTGCTCGCCTTTGCGGGGAGCCGTGAGGACTGGTGGCTTTGATAGGAAGTCCTTGAGCTGAGCAAGGGCTCGGTCCGCCTCTATGGTCCACACAAACTTCTCCTGGTGCTTGAGTATTTGAAGAAGGGGGAGCCCCCATTCTCCAAGCTTCGAGAGAAATCTGTTCAGGGCCGCCATGCACCCGGTCAGCTTCTGGACGTTTTTGATGCACGTCAGAGCTTTCATGCTGGTGATGGTGGAGATCTTCTCAGGGTTGGCTTCGATGCCGCGTTGGCTGATGATGAAGCCGAGTAGTTTGCCCGAAGGGATGTCGAAGACGCACTTGTTCGGGTTGAGCTTCTTGCGGTACTTTCGCAGGGACGTGAAAATCTCTTCAAGATTGTCGATGAGGGCGCTGGAGTTTCTGTTCTTGACGACTACGTCATCCATGTAGGCTTCGACGTTCTTGTTGAGTTGCCTCTTGAAGCAGGCCTGGATAGCTCAACCCGAAGGACATGGTCGTGTAGCGAGACGTGCCAAACGGGGTGATGAACACGGTCTTTTCTGGTGTTCTTCCTTGATCACGATCCGGTGGTACCGGAGTAGCGATCGTGGAAGCGAGCGGTCGCGGCTCGCCGTGGAGTCGATGACTTGATCAATCCGCGGCAACTCGAAGGGGTCCTTGGGGCAATGCTTGTTGAGGTCAGTGTAGTCGACGCACATCCTCCACTCGTTTGAGTTCTTCTTGCGGACGAGGACGGGGTTGGCGAGCCACTCAGGATGGAAGACTTCTCTGATGAAGCCAGCCGCGAGTAGTTTGGCGAGTTCCTTCTTGATGGCGTCCCGTCTGTCATCGGCGAAACGGCAGAGGTGTTGTTGCTTGGGGTAGCTTTAGGATCGACGTTGAGGTAGTGCTCGATCAACTCCCTGGGCACTCCTGGAATGTCTGCTGGTTTCCACGCGAAGATGTCGTGGTTAGCCCGGAGGAAGTTGATGAGCGCGTCATCCTATTTGGGGTCGAGGCCGGCCCCGATGGTGGTGGTCTTGCTGCTGTCGCCTGTCCCGAGGTCGATTGTCTTGACCAGAACCTCCTCAGCTGGCTGAGGCTTGTTGGCTTTGTCTGACTTCTCAGGTATGTCGAGTTCACTTGGGGCAAGCTTCTTTGACGCAGCGTAGACCTCCATCGTAGCATTGGGTACTTGATTCGTGGAGGCGATCTCCATAGCTTCCGTGTCGCTGTCGTGCGAGATCTTGAAGTCCGCTTGCAGTGAGAGTACACCTGCTGGACTTGGCAAATTGAGAACCAAGTAGGTGAAGTGGGGTACCGCCATGAATTTGGCGATAGCCGGTCTGCTGAGGATGGCATGGTAGGAGGTCTCGAAGTATGCGACCTCGAACTTGACGTACTGTTGACGGTGTATTTTGGTGCACCTAGCATGTTCATTACACTTTGGTTTGGATTTGATTATTGAACTAACCCGCCACTAGGCACACTAATCATATAACAAGTTCATTTTTGTGCATGCATTTGGAAGTGTTGTGTTTATGTAGGAAATCATGGACATAAAGGACGAATTCACAATAAGTTCAAAGGAGCATTCATGGAGTCTTGTTCGTGTTTATGAGTTCGCTGAAATTACTTCCAATGGTGGTGAGGACCGAAGTGTTACGAGGAACACCCCCGGGGATTGAAGCGTAAAAGATCAAACTTCATGCAAAGAGAGCCTCCATCTTGATCGCGAGGATAACGGCGTCAAAATCATCCAAGTGGAAGGGGCAAAGTAGATAAGTGCACGAGGACCCACGGAGCAAAAAGGGCGACCGAACCGGGCCGAAACCGGGCACGGGCCGGCCGGCCCGGTCGGATCGGCCCGGCCCACTTCGGGCACCGGTTCGGTCCCGTCTTCCTTGCCCTCGAAGGATCTTCGACCCTAAAACCCCCGACGCGCCGCCAACGGACGGAGAGGAGTTTATTCGCACCCGAAGGCCATCTACAAACTAGAGAGAGAGGAGGAGGATCTCCGGCGGGAGATCAACCACCTCGAAGGAAGCACCCTCTCGTGGAGAAGAAGGAAGACACCGGCGGAAGGGAAACCATGATCAACGGTGCCATGATCGGCACCTTGATGGGGTAATCTTCTCATTCGTCCATGGGTTGTAATCGATCTTGAGATGTAATCGCATTTTGTCGGATTATCTATCTATCATCTTGTGTTGAATATACTTTAATGCTTAAGGCTTGCAACCATGCCGTAAAGGGATTATAGGCCTCAATGCTTCCTTGGATCCATTCAATACGCCGTGGTCATCAAAGGTCTAGTCATGATTACCTTCGCGTAGTGACGATACGAGAGGAGGGAAAGGGCGAAACCGTGGTCACAACCCCGATAGATTAGATTGGTTTTTCATGTCTTTAAGCGATTGCATGTTCTAGTATCGTAGACCCGTGGGCGAGTGTCTTCTCTCTTGATCGTTTATCATTCTCTCTAGTGTAGTTTAGTTGTTTTTCTACTATAATAGTAGTTAGGGTTTTAGTAGCTAGTGTGTCGTTGTTGATCGAACGCTTGTAATCCCCTTGCTACGCGGATTGACAAGAACCTTGGGAATCCCGTGGTGAAAAACGTGTGGGGTCCGTACGCTTGCGGATCGTAGAGGGATACGTCTTTTATCCGTCAACAAGCCCCTTTTTCCGGCGCCGTTGCCGGGGAGCAAGTTAGTTTACATCGTTTGATTTGCATCTAACTTAGTTTTATATTTTAGTTTATCTTTTATTCGCTATATCTAACATTTATTATCGGAAAAACACTTGTTTCTTTTTTGTTTTTGTTTTTATCTTATTGTCTAGATGGAGTTCGTTAATCAACCCGTGGAAGAACCGGAGAAATCATTAAGGGATTACGCTAGCCCTCGATGTGAAGACATAAAGGTACAAGAGTCGGATTCGAAGCTCGAAGCGACCAAGTATGAAATTAAATCCAAGATCATGAAGATGGTGGCGGAAAACCCATTTGAAGGGATGGTTACGGAGAACCCATATAGACACATCGAGAGATTTCACGACAATATGCAACACGGTGCGTCAAGAAGGAGTTCCCGATGAATGGTTCAAATGGAATCTCTTTCCCTACTCACTTGCCGGCAAAGCAAAGACATGGTATTCGGTTGCGTCCTTTGAAGTTGAAGGCAATTGGAACAAGTTGACAAAGAAGTTTTGCGAGAAGTTCTTTCCAATGAGCAAGGTTCAACATCTAAGGAGGCAAGTGATCAATTTTATGCAAGGAGAAGAGGAAGGGATAGACCAAGCCCGGGATAGGTTTAATGAATTAATCGAACAAGGACCAAAACTCGGCTTCACCGGTGACGTACTCTTGCATACATTTTTCTTTTCCCTAACCCCTAGTTGCATGCGACACGTCGAAATGTGTGCAGGTGGGGATCTCATGGAGAAAACACTCACGGAAGCTGCCCAACTCCTACAAAAAGTTAGTAAAGCGGCTGCCATGCGAAGAGATTGGGAAACAAGACTTGCGGAAGAGCCGGAATTCAATTCAAGGAAGAAAAAGCTTGCTGATTTTTCTAAAGAGGCAACCCCGGAAGTCACAAAAGAGGAGCCGATCATGGAAAAGCTTGAACAAGAACACATCAAGTCAAGAACTACACCAAACGTCGACTTCGTCGCACCAAATGAGACGAACAAGAGAAGCATGTCAAGCGCGAAGCCACTAAGGGAGTTCGAGCCAATGGATTGGGTTCCTATTGATTACGGAGAAGTGTTCGACAAGAGGAGACCGTTCCCTAATCAAAAGGGAATGGCAAGAGCATTGGAAGTGGATTTCCCACCGGAGAGGAAAGCTGAAAATTCATACGACCTCGAAACCACCGGTGAGATTTTTGAAAAGCTCTTTGGAGATGATGTGGTGGATCCGGAACATATTGCCGAGGTGAAGAGGATCATGGGGATCAAGCCCGAAGCATCACCATACGCTCGCCTTGCTGAAATTTATTCGATCGGATCCGAAGAAGAAGAGAAGATGACGCCGCACTTGAGTTGCGAGATCAACGGAGTTCAATGCAAAGCTTTATGCGACATCGGAGCCCAAGTAAGTGTTCTATCTTCTAAAATTTACGATAAAGTTCAATACCACAACCTAGACTTAGCTCCAACATCAACGAAATTAATTATGGGAGATGGTAGAACTATCAAACCTCTAGGTATTGCTTGCAACATGAAAGTAAAAATCTCTAGAAACTATATACCAACCGATTTCTTTGTTATTGATGCTTACCATGGTAATTCCGATCATATAATCTTAGGTAGGCCTTTTCTTAAGTTGGTTGATGCCGTGTTAGATGCGGAGAAGGCAAAGTAACAATGAACCTTAATGGAACAAAGTACACATATAACTTTCTTCGTGCTTCTAAACACCTTACTCCTTTTCCTCCCGAAGATGAAGAAGTGGAAGAGATAGATAGTCTTTGTTTTGTTGAAACCCTTAGAGACCCGCTGCAAAGAGCAATGGAAAATCAAATTAGTAATCAACAAGATGAAGAACTAGAGGAAGCAACAAAAGGCTTAGAGCTGCATGATGGTAGTGTGGAGGAAGAGAAGTTCGAAGACATAGGAGAAATCAAACCCGAGGAACCACAAGTGCCCGAGGTAGACCTTAAACCTTTGCCCAAGGGATTAAAATATGAATTTTTGGGCCCAGACAAAACTTATCCGATCATTGTGAGCGACGAGTTGAGCCCCGAAGAAAATGAAGCGTTGCTGATTTTATTAAAAAAACATAGGAAGGTGATTGGATATTCAATCAATGATCTCAAAGGTATTAGCCCGGCCTTTTGCACTCATCGTATACCAATGGAAGACCAATGTAAGCTTGTAGTGGACCATCAAAGGAGGCTAACCCATGCCATGCGAGAGGTAGTAAAGAAAGAGGTTATCAAGTTACTTGATGCCGGAATCATCTACCCGGTTCCACATAGCGAATGGGTGAGCCCGGTACATTGTGTACCGAAGAAAGGAGGTTTGACCGTGGTGAAGAATGAGAAGAACGAATTGATACCGCAAAGAACCGTGACCGGGTGGCGGATGTGTATTGATTACCGTAAGCTTAACAAGGCGACGAAGAAAGATCACTTCCCCCTACCGTTCATAGACGAGATGCTCGAGAGGTTAGCAAACCACGCTTATTTTTGCTTTCTCGATGGATACTCGGGGTTCATGCAAATTCCTATTCACCCGGAAGATCAACATAAGACAACATTTACGTGTCCTTACGGAACGTTTGCATATAGGAGGATGCCCTTCGGCCTATGCAACGCTCCGGCCTCTTTTCAACGTTGCATGATGGCCGTTTTCTCGGAATTCATCGAAGAAATTGTTGAAGTGTTTATGGATGATTTTTCCGTTTACGGGAAGACGTTCATGGATTGCTTAGCAAACTTAGAAAAGGTCCTTACAAGGTGTGCGGAGGTAGATTTGGTTTTAAATTGGGAAAAATGCCACTTCATGGTTAAGCAAGGCATAGTGCTCGGACATGTTATATCCGAGAGAGGAATTGAAGTGGACAAGGCTAAGGTAGAGACGGTTGAGCAACTCCCACCTCCTACGGATATTAAGTCCTTAAGGAGCTTTCTAGGCCATGCCGGATTTTATAGAAGATTTATAAAGGACTTCTCGAGAGATCACTAAGCCTTTAACGCACCTTCTTCAAAAAGATGTGGCTTTTGACTTTGATGAGAAGTGTCTAGTGGCATTCCGGACCTTGAAAAATGCGTTGGTGAGTGCTCCCATCATCCAACCTCCGGATTGGAGCCAACCTTTCGAGATCATGTGTGACGCAAGTGACTACGCCGTAGGCGCGGTCTTGGGACAAAGAAAGGAAGGCCGAGTTCACGCCGTTTACTACGCTAGCAAAACTCTTAGTGGGGCACAATTAAATTACGCTACTACGGAAAAAGAATTGCTAGCGGTGGTATTCGCTTTCGAAAAATTCAGATCCTACATCGTGAACTCGAAAGTCATTGTTTACACCGATCACGCAGCCATAAAGTATCTCTTGGCTAAGAAGGAAGCTAAACCACGTTTGATTCGTTGGATCCTTCTTCTCCAAGAGTTCGATGTTGAAATTCGTGATAAAAAGGGGGTGGAGAATGTTGTGGCCGATCATTTGTCTAGGATGAATCGTGGGCAAGATGATAAAGAGCCCATAGAAGATAAGATGAGAGATGACCACCTCTATAGAGTGCTTGATAAAGATACTTGGATGATCGACATCATTCGAGCAATTCGAAAGATGCCCCTCGATCATCTAGACAAAAACACTCAAAGGAAGATAATTTCGAAAGTAAGAAATATTTTTGGGATGCACCATACCTCTTCAAGCTTGGCAATGATGGAGTGATGAGAAGATGTGTGCCAAGAGAAGAGAGGCTTGAGATTCTAAGGAAGTGCCACTCGGCGGAGTACGGTGGGCACTATAGCCATTTTCGAACCGAAGCCAAAGTATGGTCGAGCGGATTCTATTGGCCGGAGATGCATGAAGATACTAAAAGATATGTTGCGTCATGCCCCGAATGCCAAAGAACCGGAAACATCTCTCAAAGAAATTCTATGCCTTTGAAATACAACTTGCAAATCGACATATTCGATGTATGGGGCATAGACTTCATGGGGCCTTTTAAAAACTCATTTGGATTCGAGTATATACTTGTTATGGTTGATTATGTATCCAAGTGGGTAGAGGCTATACCATGTCGTAAAGCTTCCACGGAGGAGTCCATCACTATGATCAAGAACGTGATTTTCCCTCGTTTCGGTACACCGAGAATCTTGATAAGTGATGGAGGAACTCATTTCACCGGGAAGAACTTCAAAAGGTGCTTGTCCAAGTTGGGAATTGAGCATAGGGTCTCCACGGCCTATCACCCACAAACCAACGGACAAGCGGAGACGTCAAATAGGCAATTAAAAAGCATACTTAACAAGACCATAGAGAAGGGAGGCAAGGATTGGTCAAAGAAATTAGACGGAGCTTTATGGGCTTATCGAACGGCGTTTAAAACACCGATAGGTATGACCCCTTATCAATTCGTCTATGGAAAAGCTTGTCACCTTCCGGTTGAGTTAGAACATAAAGCCTATTGGGCGATTAAAGAGATGAACCTTGATCTCGATGCCGCGGTGGTGAAACGGAGAATTCAAATAAGCGAGCTAGAGGAGTTGAGGTTGAAAGCTTATGAAAACGCAAGCATATACAAAGAAAGAATCAAAAGGTGGTATGATAAAAGATTGAAGAAAAAAGAATTCAAAGAAGGAGATAAGGTCCTCCTCTACAATTCGAGGCTTAAAACCTTCGGAAAGGGGAAATTGCAAAGCAAGTGGGACGGACCTTATGTTGTGCATTCGGTGTTCTCCAACGGAGCGGTAACCATTATGGATATAAACGGCGATCAATTTGTGGTGAATGGACAGTGGCTTAAGGTTTACTACGAACCCGATGTCGTGCCCATTCATCATGTTGACGTCTTTACCATGGAGGAAGAGCCCGAACGTCCCGCCTAGGACGAAAAACAAGGCACCAACTTCTGTAAATAATTTTTCTTTTAGTTCTCTGGAGTTTTTCGCGAAGATTTACTGGGCCAACTTTTTCCCATGGGCTGAGGACGAAAAAATAGGGCGGTGTGCAAAAAAACCGGACCGGCCCGGCCCCCGAGGCAGGGTGGGCCGGCCGGCCCAGTCGGATCGGCCCAGGGGTGGCCCGACGCCCGATGTCCCCGAATTTCGCCCGAATTGCTCCTTTTTGACTTCCTTGTTTGGTCAGAAAATTTTAAGGGAAGTGTAAAAAAGGAAAATAAGGTTCCCAGGGCTTTTCTCTCAGGACTATATATTTGGCCGAATTGGGAGCTCGAGAATCAAACCTTTCAAGCAATGTGTTGCACCCTTGTAGCAGCCATTGAGCCTCCAAAAAGCTTAGAGTTGAAGGTAGAAGCCAAGAAGCCATCGATGGAGGAGGCGATGCGATGCGAGGTCAAGCTACCCGTCAAGAGGACCGCACGTATCCGTTGCGGAGGACGTGTCCCGACCGGAGCTCTTGCATCTCGCTACCCCGTCAAAGGAGAGAAGGTCCCTACACCCGTTCGAAGGTCGGCACGCCTCCAAGGCATCAAGGATTACAAGGAGATGTCGCCGGAGCCTAAGGATTATGGGGATAGCGACTACTCTGACGATCGTAGCCCGAGCTCGTGGGCGGCTGCCGGTAGAGATGATGATGATTGGGGTGAGCAACCCTATGAAAGGACTCCCGAAGGCCCTAACGGCGATGGCAACGGCGGTGGCGAAGGCGACAACAATGGAGGTGGCGACGACGGTGGTGACAACGGTGGAGATTATGGCGACGACGACCCCTTCGGATTGCATCCGGTGTGCTGTCGAGTTTGCCGCCAGTCCATCGCAGCTCTCTACGCGTCGGCCGACGAATGTCTTCAAACCATGGAAGCGATGAAGCAGCGTATGGAGGACTTGGAGCGCGTAGTTGAAGATGACTACAAGTTCCTTAACCGTAACGTGCGCAAGCTTTTCGGCATGGTTGGAAACATGAGAGGCAAGTGGTGCAAAGCTTGCTCGAAGTACCATTAGATCTAGTTTTCCCCTTTGGTTTTTGTAAGATACGACGAGGACGTCGTATGTTTTAAGTGTGGGGGAGAGCTAGCTCGCTAGCCTTAGCTTTTGAACTTCAAGTTTAGGTTCGGTTTAATCTTCGTGTGAGAGTCTTAGTGTTTTAATGAGTCTTTAGTTTTTGAGTCTGTTTTAAATTTTTTTTGCAAGCGTCTTAAATTAGTGTTGAGTCAAGAAAACCAAATAAAAAGAGTCTTATATATATCTTTGTGTTTTATGTATTGTTTATCTTTATTTACTTGTTTGTCTAATCTTCGATTCTTGATATATGAACACAAGTATGTGGTTTGAAAATCGTTTACCCTGGTGCTTAGTGGAATCGCCACTACTTAAAGTACCCATACCGCACTTCGATCTTGAGCTTCACATGCTAGTTGTGCTATGTTCGATGCTAAAAATTGGAGGATTTCAGTTCTGAAAATTATATTAAAACCCTTGTAATAAAGGTTAGCAAAATCTCTTTTTCCAAGTTGAGAGTATAAAAAAAATTCCTATCCAAAGCCAAGTTTGTTTTTTTCGCTCCACCATAAGTGTGATTAGCACGATGAGTTAGGCTAGGACCCTTCTCTCTTGGTGAGTTTTAATTTCAAGCAATGATCATGTCCTTGTGCCTATCTTTTGTTGCTAGCCTCCTCATTTATTCGAGTTCATGACTTTCATAACGAAAGTCATGTATATCACTGGATTCCATACCCAACCTTATACATCTCTTTTGAACATCGTATTCCTTGAACACAACCTATTTTCAAAGTTTCGTCTCGTCTCTAGCATGATTTATTTAAAGATTTCAGATTGTGTGCATGCGAGAAAAGGGAGAATTGAAAGCTTTGAAAAGATGTCAAGAGAGAGAAAAATAAAGAGAAAAAGTATGTGTATGGAAAAGAAAGAAAAAAAAGAGAAAAAAAATCATATGTGAATGAAAGAAGAAAAAAAAAGAGAGAAAGATGAGTTAGCAATGAAGATATGAGAGGGATGGATCAAGTGAAAGAAAAGAAAAATAATAAAGTGTAAGGAAGGATGTCACGTTGATTGTGAGACGAAACTTTTACTCTATTTCCAACCATGTGCAATCCGACAACGAGGACATCATTGGTGCCTTGAAGTCACAATTTTCTTTTGCCCTTGCACATGTCCACCATTCTAAATCTTCTCATCCTTGATATCCCTACATATGGTTAATTCTCATGATCATTGGCTTCGAAAGGTAGACAACCATTAGAGGAAGTTCTTAGTTTGACAATACTTGTGTTGATTGCGCTAGCCCTACCTATAGCTCCACTTTTACATGATATATGAGAGATTAATGGGAGGTGAGTGTTTTATAAAATTTGGTTAGGATAACCACTTCATATGAGTGACTCGAGAGAGCTTGGAGAAAGGTTTTTGTCTAATACTTGTTGCGGGAAATTTTGTTTTAAAAACCATAAAAACCCTCCGATGGAAGCAAAGAAGTAAGTATGGCTGAAATTGAAAGCTTCGAGTGAAGAGTTTGAGTTGTGGGGTAAATCTTGACGTGGTAAAAATTCTAAACGCCCATGTTTATGTTTGATTATCATTACTTTGTGTTTATGTATTAAAGATGAAGGGATTGACTAACTTGTGAAGAAGGATAAGTGATACACGATTACACTCCTTGGACGAAGTTCTTTTATGAGTACTTGCTCGAGGACGAGCAAGAGCTAAGTGTGGGGGAGATGTTGACGGTGTATTTTGGTGCACCTAGCATGTTCATTACACTTTGGTTTGGATTTGATTATTGAACTAACCCGCCACTAGGCACACTAATCATATAACAAGTTCATCTTTGTGCATGCATTTGGAAGTGTTGTGTTTATGTAGGAAATCATGGACATAAAGGACGGATTCACAATAAGTTCAAAGGAGCATTCATGGAGTCTTGTTCGTGTTTATGAGTTCGCTGAAATTACTTCCAATGGTGGTGAGGACCGAAGTGTTACGAGGAACACCCCCGGGGATTGAAGCGTAAAAGATCAAACTTCATGCAAAGAGAGCCTCCATCTTGATCGCGAGGATAACAGCGTCAAAATCATCCAAGTGGAAGGGGCAAAGTAGATAAGTGCACGAGGACCCACGGAGCAAAAAGGGCGACCGAACCGGCCGAAGCGGGCACGGGCCGGCCGGCCCGGTCGGATCGGCCCGGCCCACTTCGGGCACCGGTTCGGTCCCGTCTTCCTTGCCCTCGAAGGATCTTCGACCCTAAAACCCCCGACGCGCCGCCAACGGACGAGAGAGGAGTTTATTCGCACCGAGAAGGCCATCTACAAACTAGAGAGAGAGGAGGAGGATCTCCGTGGGAGATCAACCACCTCGAAGGAAGCACCCTCTCGTGGAGAAGGAGGAAGACACCGGCGGAAGGGAAACCATGATCAACAGTGCCATGATCAGCACCTTGATGGGGTAATCTTCTCATTCGTCCATGGGTTGTAATCGATCTTGAGATGTAATCGCATTTTGTCGGATTATCTATCTATCATCTTGTGTTGAATATACTTTAATGCTTAAGGCTTGCAACCGTGCTGTAAAGGGAGTATAGGCCTCAATGCTTCCTTGGATCCATTCAATACGCCGTGGCCATCAAAGGTCTAGTCATGATTACCTTCGCGTAGTGACAGTACGAGAGGAGGGAAAGGGCGAAACCGTGGTCACAACCCCGATAGATTAGATTGGTTTTTCATGTCTTTAAGCGATTGCATGTTCTAGTATCGTAGACCCGTGGGCGAGTGTCTTCTCTCTTGATCATTTATCATTCTCTCTAGTGTAGTTTAGTTGTTTTTCTAGTATAATAGTAGTTAGGGTTTTAGTAGCTAGTGTGTCGTTGTTGATCGAACGCTTGTAATCCCCTTGCTCCGCGGATTGACAAGAACCTTGGGAATCCCGTGGTGAAAAAGGTGTGGGGTCCGTACGCTTGCGGATCGTAGAGGGATATGTCTTTTATCCGTCAACACGTACTCGGTACGGTAGTTGTCCCGAGATTTCCCAAAGGTAACTGGCAGGACCACTGAGCCCAGTGGGATAGCCGCATTGCCGGGGACGATGTCGTAGAAGGGCGAGGTGCTCTTGGTGAGCATGTGGGTGATGTCGAGCTTCATCTTCTTCAAGGTCTTGGTGAAAAGGACGTTGAGCCCGCTTCCACCATCGATGAGGACCATGTTGAGCCTGGAGCCTGCGACCACTGGCTTCAGGACGAGAGGGAAATGCCCTGGTTCAGAGAAGCTGGTCCATTGATCCACGCGGGAGAAGGTAATGGGTACCTCCGACCACCTGAGAGGGGTCGGAACCGCTGGTTCAATGCTCATGACTTCTCAACGGGTAGCCTTTTGTTCCCGTCTGCTGGATAGTCCGTCGAAGAGGACGTTGACAGTCTTGTCGGGTTCCTGTAAGTCGTCGTTGCCTCCGTCGTTCTTCTTCTTGCCTTTCTTGTCATGAGGGTGCGGTGGCTTTGGAGTACCCTTGAGTGCTCGCCTGAGTTGGTAGCACTACTCGGTGGTGTGGTTGCCGTCCAGATGCCACGGCACTTCTCCTTCAGCAAGTCTTTGAAGCCGCCAGAGGTCTTCTTCGAGTTCTCCTTCGCAGGGCGCTGTATAGCCGCGATAGTGTTGTCTGGCTTGCGCTTGCGGTTGGGACCCGAGTAGTTGTTGTTGTTGCGACCGCCTTGTTTCCCGTTGTTGCCGCAGCCGCCGCCCGTGTTCTATTTGCTCTTGCCACGGATGGCGTCGTACTTGGCGTTTGCCTTGTCTTCTTCATCCGCCCAAGACGTGATAATGTCCTTGAGGTGGGGGATGGACTTGGGGTGGCGGCGATCGAAGTCTTCGAAGGTGCGGCGATGGTAGAGGCTGTCTTGGAAGAGGTCGATGACCTCCTTGTTGGTGACGTCAACTACGGTGGCGCGCTTGTCAAAGAAGCGGCGCATATACTTGCGGAGGGTCTCGCCTTGTTCCTGCTTTACCATAGCCAGGTCCATGCGAGTGTCCATTCGGCCCATGGCGCCTGCAAAGTTGCTTGTGAAATGCTCCTTCAGCTGGTCCCACTTGTCAATCGAGTGCTTGTCCAGCGACTCGAGCCATGTGAGTGGGGCTTGGTCCAGGCAGAAGGGGAAGTAGAGGCACTTGATGTCGTTGTTGCCACCAGCGTTCTCGATGGAGAGGGCGTAGCACCTGAGCCACTGGATTGAATCCTGCATCGCTTCGTACTTGGTGATCCCCAAAGGTTTGAACTTGTCGGGGAGGAGCAAGTTGCGTAGTCGAGGTGAGAAGGCGGGGAAGCTGTCGTTGTCGCCTGCAGTGGCGGACTTCTTCCGCCGCAGCTCTTCAATCTTCGGCGGCCCGTCGTAGCCGCCCCCGTGAGGCTCCGGAGGCGTGGCCGTTCGCGTGGCCTCGACCGCCGCGACCGCCCCCCGCCGCCGGCCCTCCTGTTGGCCCCATGGTTGGAGCTTCCGCCGTCGCTGCCGCCGCCGCTAGGATCACGGCCGCCGCCGTCAGGGCCATAGTGAGGGATGATCTCACGATTTCTGTTGCCACCCTGTGAGGGTCCGTCGGCGTTTGCGCGAGTACGGTTGGGCTGAGCCTGCAGCTCGGCTCGAGTACGGTTGCGGCCGAGGCCAGCACTGCGACTTGTAGCTTCATTGTCATGGTTCCTGACGGGGGGTGGCTGGGTGACCCTGTTGTCGACCCGCATGAAGTAAGCGTCTTCAGCGAGCTTGGCGATGACTTTTCCAGCACGTATCCCCTGAGCTTGGCGCGCGATCGCTGTGATCGACATGAGGCATTGCTCCGGGGTAGTGTGTACTCTGCTTTCGACCGCCTCGAGAGCTTCCGCGAGGTTGTGGATGGGGAGGTTGTCTCGAAGACGCCGGCGTCGTTCGTTGCGCTTTCTGTTATGCTCACGTCGAGCGTCCCTGTTGGCGTCGGTCTCATCCGCAGGTGCATCAGCAGACAGCTCGTTTGCAGAGATGTCTTCAAGGTACTTGTCTTGAGCCGTCCCTGAAGGTCCTGGTGTGTCGCCGGCAGCCATGAAGACTTGGCGATCGGGGTTGCCAAGACTGGATTCAGAGCTCGCCACCTCAGTTGGAGTGTATGAGTCAGCTCGGGCAAGTGGTGTTCCCTCCTGGAACGGGAGCGAGTCGAGGTAGGCGACGTAGCGTGAGTCCCCGCTTATCAGGTCGGCGGGCTTGCGTTCTGTCCAGTAGACGAATCTCCCGGCAGGTGTGGACGTTATAACCAGCCTAGAAGTTGGCCCAGATAAGGGTTGCTCAGTAGTGATGTCCTCAGACTCGGGATCCTCAGGGTCCGACCCGAAGTCGAACTCGTACGCGGAGTCCGAGTAGAAGCCGGAGAGGGGGTTGGAGTCCGAAGCGTGGCCAGGGGCGGTGTCGGAGTCCGAGTTGTACTCGGGTACGGGCTCCTTGCCAACCCGGCGCGAAGAGGGAGCCTCTGTGCGGGCCCTGCTGAGGATGCGGGGGCCACGCGTGGAGCGCTCACGGGGTTTTGAAACCACATGCGATGGCTGAGCAGTCAGCTCGCATGCGATATCCCACGGGGACGTCGAGTTCGAGTTGGAAGTGAATCCCAGCTCGAAGTCAGTGTGTTGGTCGAAAAGCGAAATTTCGCCGAACTTGTCGGTGAGTTCGCCCGTGACAACCTCAGGAAGCATCACGAAGCCGGTCTCCGGGTTGGGCGGCATGGTGAGGCGGTGTTGGAAGGATCCCGCGCCGTCAGCAGTGCAGACCCAAGCACTGAAGATGAAGGTGTCGCTACGGTTGAAGGCGACGGTTGGCTTGATGTAGACAGGAGCCGTCGAGTTCGCCATGTGATCTCGGGCGAGATCCCCTACCTGGCGCACCAGCTGTCAGTGTTTTAGACCAGCAACCTACTAAAAGGAGTACCCGAAGTAGATGAATGTGGCCTCGCTGAGATTGGTAACTCGAAGGAAGAGACACGTGGCACACAATTTAGACAAGTTCGGGCCACGAGGTGCGTAATACCTGACATCCTGTATGCTGCGTACCTCTGGATTGATTGGGTACGATTACAAGATGATGCAATCTTACGCTGTGAGATGAGATGATCAAGAGAGGGGTCCTTGCCTCGCCTTATATAGTTCGGGAGGCAGGGTTACAAGTCGGTTTAGGGAGAGAGTACTAGTCGAGTACGTCTAGGAGTCCTCTATACAGTGCAGGACATGTACAGCTTCCTAGCCGAGTACTTCTCCTCTGTAGTCCTTGTGCTTCACGCCATCAGGTACCGTGCAGCGCAAGTCAGGTAGTCCGAGGGGCCCACCGAGTAGTCGGTCTTGGTACCCACCGAGGTAGTGGGCCCAGGGAGGTCCATACGACACTTGCTGACCAGCGTGTGTGAGGAAGCGTGGTTGCCGCAGACGCCTTTATGGATCTTCTCCAAGATGTCCTTGCCTTCTTGTCGGGGAACGCATTTCATGAATACTCCAGAAGATGCGCCCCGCCTTTAGAGCTTGTCTCCGACGAGGACGTAGGACTTGGCCCGGCGGATGAGTTGCTCGGCCAAGTTCTTGTCCGAGGGGACCTTCTGCTCACTGAGGTAGTCGATGAAGGGCTGCCTCCAGTCCACGTCGATCATCATGACCTCCTGGCCAGCCGGGGGATGCGCTGGGTCAGTGGTCGGTGGCACCGGCTACGGGATGGATGGCTCGTGAAGCTTGTGGACGAAGAAACCCGCTGGTACTTGAGCACGAGTAGAACCAAGGTTCGACAGAACGTCCGCTGCAACGTTGTTGTCGTGGATGACATGGTGGAACTCGAGACCATAGAACTTGTTCTCGATCTTGCGGACTTCTAGGCAGTAGGTGTCCATGTTCTCCTTGTTGCGGTCCCAGGACTTGTTGACTTGGTTGATGACCACTGCGGGGTCACCGTAGACTAGAAGCCGCTTGATGCCCAGTGAAGCCGCGAGACGAAGCCCGTGTAGCAGAGCTTCGTACTCGGCTTCGTTGTTTGAGACCTTCCAGAAGATCTGCAGGACGGACTTGAGTTGTTCGCCCATTGGAGAGATCAAGAGTACCCTTGCACCTGCGCCCTCTGAGGACCAGGAGCATCCCAGTGGTCGATGGATGACCTCTCCTTAGTGATGAGTGATTGACAACGGGTGTTGGACTGACTCTTGGCTTAGTGCGCAGGTGTAGGCTGCGGCCTAGTTCGTGTTTGTTGCAGGTGAAGAACGGGTGCGAAAGGTCTTCAGCCTTGAGGGGCCTCCGGGAGATGGAGAGACAAGTAGGCTCGGTTCGAGGGACCCGGTGGACAGCGGGACTGGGTGCTGGCCACATGGTGGCGACACGAGCAAGACGAAGTCATGGACAATCGAGCCAGTGCACGGTGGCGGTCGAGTCAAGTGGTTTGGCGGGAGGTCAGACCGAGCACGCGGGGTTTGGTGGTTTGCCCACAAAATCATCGGAGGACGGTTTCTTGGTTTGGACCTCAAAACCAAGTCCGAGGGACCAACACGACGGAGACGGGATCCGGGCGTGTCGGGAAGCTTCGAAGTGGAGGACATGCGGCAGGATCGCATGTCTTGCGTCGGGAGGACGCGGGGTGCGGCAAAGGCGTGGCCGTCCGATGGCAAGACCCACAAACATTACCTAAATGCCCCTATGTGGGTTGTATCGCCAGTAGTTAAGTTAGGGGTAGTCGAGTCATTTACCACTCTGGCGGGACCCGATATATAAGCCATGAGGGTGTGTGAGTGGCTCTCTCTCTCCGCGACTTAGGGTTTCATTTCCCCCCTCCCATTTTCTTATTTTCGTAGCTATTTTCTTCTCTATTTTCTCTAGGCTAGCATGAGAGCTTCATGAGAGATTTGTTGAGAGGGATGGATGCTAGGGCGGCATGCTAGACCTTGTGAATCTTTCCTGGTTTGTATAGAAGAATCGGAGTTGTGTTTCTCGTGGTCTTTTGTGTTTGTTTTTGTGCCTTTGTTCTCGGTGTGATTTCGCAAATTTGAGTGGGTTTCTCCCCGGATTTCTTTGAGGGAAACATGGATAGATGTCTCGTGCATCTTTGTGATTAATCTTGTGCCCTCAAACACGGAGAAACCACTTCGATTCAAGGATTTTCGTTCGGTGAGGACCATGTGTGGTTCGAGGACCGGTGGATGGTCGCTTCCTTGTGTGATGAGTGATTGACAACGTTGTGTGGACTGATTCTTGGCTAAGTATTGCAGGTGCAGGTTGCGGCTTGACTCGTGTTGGTGCAGGTGAAGAACAAGCGCGAAAGGTCGTTGCCGGTGAGGCCTCCAGGTGTGGAGAAGACAAGTAGACTTTGTTCGAGGGACCCGGTGGCCAGCGGGGTCAAGTGCGGGCCGCATGGTGTCATGAACAGCAAGATGAAGTCGTGGACGGTTTCTTGGTAGAGCCTCAAAACCAAGGTCGAGCCGGGACTACGTGGGAGCCGAGTCATGGGTGGAGATTGGCGGAGGCTACACCGAGTCCGCGGGGTTTGCAGTGGTTCACCAGAAAACCATTGGGTTACTCGGTTGAGACACAAAACAGAGGCCGAAGACTCGACGAGGAGGTGCGGCCACCCAGGCCGGTTGAACCGCCCAGGAGGGGCGGTCAGACCGCCTGGGGCCGGTCAGATCCCCCGGGCCGGTCTAACCGCCCAAGGGGGGCGGTCTGACCGCCCTGACCACCGGCGCCGAGAAGCTTCGAAGCGGAGGACACGCATCGGGATCGCAAGGCTTGCGTCGAGGCTATGCAGGGTGCGGTCGCCGGGCATCCGTCCGATGGTGAAGACATCAAGAATTCCAAATCCGCCCTTGAGGGGCATGTATCCCTAGTTATTAGTGAAGGGTAGTTTAGTCTTTTGGGTGCCTCCATATATACTCATTAGATAGGTGGATGGCAGCCAACTCTTGGAACCCTAGCTCATTTGTTTTCTCCATTTTCGTTCTCCGTTTTCCTTAGGATTTTAGAAGGCTAGCTTGAGAGCTTCATGTGAGATCTAGAGAGAGGGATGGATGTTTGGGTGGCAAGCTAGACCTTGTACGAACCTTTCATGGCATGTATAGAAGGTTTGGCATTGTTCATCATGGTGGTTTTCCCGTCTCCCTTGTGTTGATTTTCGGAGCTCTCTTTGGCGGTGTTTTGAGGACGATTTCTTGGGGTTTTTGGTGGGTGTCACGTATGAGGTTCTTGTGCCTTTTTGCCTGGTGACTTTGCCCCCAAATCCCCTTTGAATCGGACTCGTTTTGGTGGTTTCTCGAGTTGGGCGTGTTCTTGACCTAGAGAAGCGATTTCTTCGATTCCTCTTGATTTTGAGCGTTTCGGGTCGATTCCTTTGAGGTAGAGGTTGCCCAGGAGGTAACCCAGCTATTCCCGAAGTTTTGTTGCAATCTGTGGAGTGATTCGGGAGATCGGGCGCGAGGAAGTTGAGGTTTGACCCGCGGGTTCGTTTTCTGGAAGGGGCGGTCTAACCGCCTACGAGGGGCGGTCTAACCGCCCCGGGTGTTTCCGGGTCAAAGTTTTGTTTCGCTGGATTTTCATCTATGAGTTTGTTCGCCTTGATCGAGAGGAGCGTCCGGGTGAAATTTGGGGTCGTTCTTGCGCGGTTGCTAGGTGTTCTTGGTTGGAGTTCGTTGCCTGGGTACAAGAGGTTAGACCGCCCCCCGGTAGCCGGTCTAACCGCCCCTAGGCCCCCGGGTGAAGTTTTGGTTTTCGCCAAGATTTTCTCGGTAGCTTGCATGTCCTTGACCAGAGATCTCTCGTTGGTGAAACCGTGGTGAGTTTTGGTGCTCGGAAGAGGCGTTTCGGAGGATTTCTTGGTTGCCGGTGGATGCGGTCTAACCGCCCCCTATACTCGGTCTAACCGCCCCCCTCCGGTTAGCCGGTCGGTCTTGCGTGTGTGTTGTGGTTGCTTTGGTAGAGTTTGCTCCTAGGACCGGTAGCACTCCGGTGGCTACGTGGTTTTGGCAAACGGGAGGTCTAAGTGCGGAGCGTGTGATTTCGGGGGGTTCGACCGAGCTAGTTCGTCTTGTTGGAGTTTCAATCTCCCTCGAGAAGAATTTTTATCGGCTCCCATTCACTCCCCCCCCCTCTCTCGGTCGCCTAATCGGTCATTCAAGTGGTATCGAGCCGGTTCGGGTCTTTGTTGACTCTAACCGCCTAAGATCCAAGGATGGCGTACCGGGAACGGGGTTCGGGTCCTCCACACTTCGATGGCAAGAACTACCGGATGTGGAGCAAGCGGATGGGTGCGTTCCTCTCGCGGAAAGGGTCGGCTTCTTTGGGATGTCACGTTGGACACGGGCTATGTCCGGCCGATGGATTTCCTTGCTCCGGGGGTCGAGGGACGGATTCGATGCCAACAATAAGGCGGTCGACTACTTTTTTCGTGCTTTGTGTCGGCCGAGTTCGATCGGGTGCACACCGAGCACTTGGCTTGTAGGATTTGGGCGGTGTTGAAGGAGGCTCATGTTGGGAACGCCCGTGTTCGGCACGGATGTATGCGACCTACGGAGAGAGTACGAGAATTTCACTCATCTCCCCGGTGAGTCCATCGATGCCTTGTTTCAGAGGTTCACGGTGGTTGTGAATAACATGAGGGCCAATGTGGACGTGCTCCCGTACGATGATCATGATAGAGCGGTCAAGCTCTTACACTCTTTGGATCGTACGATATGGGGCGGAAAGTTCGAGGCCATTGTCGAGTCGGAGAAGTATGACACTCTGATTGTTAACGAGCTGTTCTCGAAGCTCAAGTCGGCTGAGGTGGATAGGGGCATGACTGCCAAGCTCGAGGGACCGACTGATTCCCATAGTCTTGCCCTCGTTGGTGGTTCCAAAGGAAAGACTAACTCTAACCCATCCACCAGGATGTTCTCCTTTTCCTCTTTGATGTCTATGCCAGATGAGGAGTTTGATGACCTTGGAGAGGACGAGCTGGCGCTGTTGACGAGGCGGTTCAAGGGGCCGCACAAGAACCGCGTGAACATGAGGAGGAACACGAGGACGTGCTTCCAGTGCGGCAAGCCGGGACACTTCGTCGCCGACTGCCCGGAGAAGGCCGAGAACAAGGACAGCTACAAGCACAAGCCGAGGAAGGACGGCAAGTACCGTTCGAGGCGCGACCACAAGAGCAAGCACAAGAACAAGTACAAGGACGAGCGACGATCGAGGAAGAAGGAGAGCCGAGGCAAGGCCCGAGCGATGGTTGGAGTGAGCGACGTCGACTCCAGTTCCGCGTACTCCACCTCGAGCTCGAGCAGCAGTGAAGACGAAGGCGATCATCGCAAGAACAAGAAGTCGTCCAAGAACCTGAGCGGGCTGAGCTGCTTCGCGAGAGATGGCTTCTGTACCATGGCGCTGAGCTCCGGCAGCAAGAAGAGCACACGAGTGACTCGGACTGCGAGTCCGACGATGAGGTGCGTGATGAACTTCCCTTCTTGCGCCGGAGAATGAGAAGCTTGGCTCTTTGCTTGATAACCGTGATGACATGCTTAGAGAGGCCAAGAAAATGAGGAAAGAGCTTAGGGCTTCACTCGAGGATGCTAGGACTAGAGTGGGTGAGCTAGAGACACGGGTGCTTGATAGCAAGCTTGAGATTGATTCGCTTAAGGCTAGCCCCGTTGTTTCGGATGATAATGATTGTCTTGATTGCTCCATATTCCTTGCCGATCTTGCTTTGTTTAAGGAGAATCATGCCTCCAAGTGTGAGGAACTAGATGTGCTTAGGGTTGAAGTGGGCCGAGCTTAAGTCTAGACCTCGCTTTGCTAGGTGCTTGCACTTCTTGCCCTGTTTTGCATGCTAAGATTGATGAGATGCATGCTTACACTAGTTCGCTTGAGGCTAAATTGAAGGAACAAATGCCTACATCATGCTCTACCTGTGAAATGCATGCATTGAAAAATTTGGAACTTGCACATTATGTTGATCGTTTGCAGGATGAGAATGATGACTTGAGGAAGTTGATGGGTTGGTTGTCTGGTCATGAGCCTTAGTTGAGGATGATGATTGAGGCCTTTAAGAAGCAAGATGGTGAGGGACTTGGGGCAAACAAGGTTGGTGAAGGAAGTGGAGAGAATATCCCGGAGCCACCAAAAACCCACCACAAAAATGATTTCCCTCCAAAACCCAACCATCTTAGGAACCGACTAGACACAACCCCAGCTCCACCTATGTTTCCTACACCCACAAATGATCTCCGAAAGCCTATCAAGTTTGCGAGCACTTCCGGGAAAGTGTTTTTTGGGAAAGTGAGTGAGAAGGCAAGTGAGGAGAAATCGGTGGAGGAGTTGAGTGGAGAGAAACCAAACGAGCAGCCCCAATCCAAGCCTAAACCGAAGCTTGTGAGGTTCCGTTGTGGCCATTGTGCGAAAGAGGGTCACAAGGATGAGTTTTGCTTCAAGAGGAAGCGGGAAGAGAGGATGGCAAAGGAGTGGGCGAAGAAGGATAGGTACAACCCTTCCCATGGTGTACCTAAGCCTCGTATGCCACTGCCCAGGGGTAAGGCTGTGGTGAGAAGTGTTCCGGCATGGGGAGATGCGAGTTCCCGCGGCCGAGGAGCGAGGGTCCGGAGGGGGCGGTCGACCGGCCCGGCTAGGCGGTCGGGCCGGCCCGGCCCGAGAGGGGGGCGGTTAGGCCCGGCCTGGCTAGGCGGTTTAACCGCCCCCCCCCCCCCGGTGCTGGGCGGAGTGGTTTTCGAGGTGGTGAGTCGAGAGGTTTCAGGTCTGGAGGTGGAGTCGCTGGTCGTTGGTCTGGAGAGATAGCAGGTGGTCAGTTTTCTAGGCATTCTCCCCCTCGAGGTCACTACGGGGATGGGAGGAGTCGTAGCTTTGAGAAGGAGAGGAGGGACGTTCCACGGGTTGTCTTCCGTGGTTTTGGTCCTCCTCCAGGCAGTGAGGGGTGGTTTCCTCGGAGTGGTTACCGAGGTGGTGTTCGTGGTGATGGTTATGGTAGGAAAGATGGCTTGATGTGTGCTAACCCCACTTTCGAGCAAATGGCTCGGCACTGGTTTTCCTCTTTTGGTACTAACCCCAGTGCTGAGTCGTTTGTTCGCTCACGTGCTTGTTTTTGAATTTCAGGTGGGAGACTCGAAGAACATTTGGATGATTGACTCCGGTTGCTCGAGGCATATGACTGGAGACAGGGGGTGGTTCTCAAGTCTCGTCCCGGTGGTGACGAAGAGGTACATCACCTTTGGGGACAATGGGCGTGGGCGTGTGCTTTCAGAAGGTGAGATAAAAGTGAGTGAAAAGATCACTCTGAGGCGTGTTGCTCTTGTTCAATCGCTGGGGTACAATTTGCTTTCTGTGTCCCAGTTGTTGGATGAGGGCTTTGAGGTGTTGTTTCGGCCAGGTGGTTCTCGGATTGTGGACTCTCGAGGGGACCTTGTTTGTATGGTCGTTCCCGAGGGTCGGTGTTTCGTGCTGATTTTTCTCGGTCTTCGGGTGTGGAGCGTTGTTTCTTGACCGGTTCTTCGAGTGAGTTGTGGAGGTGGCATAGGAAGTTGGGTCACTTGAGCTTTGACCTTTTGTCTCGCTTGAGTAAACTCAATTTGGTCCGAGGATTGCCACGGTTGAGGCTTGAGAAAGAGTTGGTTTGTGCTCCGTGTAGGCATGCCAAGATGGTGGCCTCTTCTGACCCGCCTCTCACCGATGTGATGACTGAGCGTCCATGCGAGCTGCTCCATATGGACCTTGTTGGCCCAGCTCGTTTGCGATCTGTGGGTGGGAAGTGGTATGTGTCGTATGGACCTCCCTGGGCCCACTACCTCGGTGGGTTACAGGACCGACTACTCGGTGGGCCCCTGGGACTACCCGGCTTGCGCTACACGGCACCTGAAGGCGTGGAGCGCGAGGACTACACAGGAGTAGTACTCGGTTAGGGAGCTGTACATGTTCCGCACTGTATAGAGGACTCCTAGACGTACTCGACTAGTACTCTCTCCCTACTCCGACTTGTAACCCTGCCTCCCGGACTATATAAGGCGAGGCAGGGACCGATCTCTAGCATCCAATCTCCTCTCATACAACTCACGGCGCACCATTGCACCATCTTGTAATTGTGCCCTATCAATCCAGAGCTACACAGCATACAGGACGTAGGGTATTACGCACCTTGCGGCCCGAACCTGTCTAAATTGTGTGCCACGTGTCTCTTCCTTCGAGTTACTCGGTCTCGGCGAGTCACAATCATCTACTTCGGGTACTCCCCCGTAGTAGGTTGCCGGTCTAAAACACCGACACTGCGCGCCGGGTAGGGGTGATCATCACCACCGGCGAATTCGAAGGACCCTCGTCAACAAGATCAATCCACTCGTCGACTCGCCGAGATCCATTGAAGCAAGTCGCCTTGCTCTTGTCAAAGCGGAATCAATCTTCCTAAGCCGCGCGTCCGGCTGCTTCGACACGTCGCGCGGCTCGTCACGCGGCTCGCCGCACCGCTCGTCGACTACTCCGCCGTAGTAGGGGCACTCGCTCGAGATCACATGGCGAACTCGGCGGCTTCGTCCACTTCAAGCCAACCGTCGCCTTCAACCGCGGCGACACCTTCGTCTTTGGCGCCCGGGTCCGCACCGCCGATGGCGCGGGCTCCTTCCGCCGCCGCCTAACCGTGCGGCCCAACCCGAGGACAGGGCCTCGTGGCGCTTCCCCGAAGTTGTCACGGGCGAACTCGTCGGCAAGTTCGGCGAAATTTCGCTCTTCAACCACCACACCGACTTCGAGCTCGAGTCCGTCTCCAACTCGAACCCGACGTCGCCATGGGCCATCGCATGCGAGCCGGCCGCTCGGCCATCGCAGGGCGGCCCCCTCAACACGCAAGCACTCCGCGCGTGCCCCGCGCGTCCTCGGCCCCGGCCCGCGCGGGGGTTCCCACCGCGCCGGCCGGCAAGGAGCCCGTACCCCGAGACAACTCGGATTCCGACGCCGTCCCCGATCGCGTCTCGGACTCCGGCCCTCTCTCCGAGTTCTACTCGAACCCGGACTACGAGTTCGACTTCGGGTTGGACCCCGAGGAGCCCGAGTCCAAAGACGACTCCACCGAGCTTCCCTTGTCGGGGGCCAACCTCGGGGTTGGTTATAAAATCAACGCCGGCCGGGGAGATACGTCTTCGGCCGGACCGCAAGCCCGCCGACCTCGGTAAAGGGAGACTCACGCTACGTCGCCTACATCGACTCGCTACCGTTCCGGAGGGAACGCCATTAGCCCGGCCGACTCAAACACACCAACCGAGGTGGAACCCTGCGAGTCCGGCCCCGGGCACCCCCGATCGCCAAGTCTTCATGGCTGCCGGCGAGACCCCGGGACCTTCGAGCACGGGCCGAGGACAGTACACGGAGGACATCTCCGCGGACGAGCCGGCTCGCCAACGCACCTGCAGACGAGACCGCCGCCAACAGGGACGCTCGACGCAAACGTAACAGGAAGCGCAGCGAACGACGCCGGCGGCTCAGAGACAACCTCCCCATCCGCAACCTTGCGGAAGCTCTCGAGGCGGTCGAGAGTAGAGTACACACCACCCCTGTGCAGTGCCTCATGTCGATCACAATGATCGCACGCTAGGCTCAGGGCATACGCGCTGGAGAGGTCATCGCCAAGCTCTCTGAAGAGGCCTACTTCATGCGGGTTGACAACAGAGTCAACCAACCTCCTCCCGCTAAACCCCGCGACAACGAAGCTACTAGTCGCAGTGCCAACGCTGGTCCCAACCGTACTCGAGCTGACCTTCCAGCCGAGCCAAACTGCCGCCGCTCCAACGTCGGCGGACCTTCACAACAAGACCAAGGCAATCGAGAAGTTGTTCCTCACCGCGCTCCGGCCGGTGGCAGCGGCAACGACCCCGACGGCGGCGGCGGCCGACGGCGGCGGCTCCAACCATGGGGCCAACAGAGAGCCGGGAGGTGGCGGCGGTCGCGGCGGCCGAGGCCACGCGAACAGCCACGCCTCCGGCGCCTCGCACGGCGGGTACGACGCTCGCTAGAAGATTGAGGAGCTGCGGCGGAAGAAGTCGACCACCGCCGCTGAGGGCGACGGCTTCCCCGCCTTCTCACCCCGACTTCGCAACTTACTCCTCCCCGACAAGTTCAAGCCTTTGGGGATCACCAAGTACGACGCGAAGCAGGATCCTATCCAGTGGCTCCGATGCTACGCCCTCTCCATCGAGAACGCTGGCGGCAACAACGACACCAAATGCCTCTACTTCCCCTTCTGTCTGGACCAAGCACCACTCACATGGCCCGAGTCGCTCGACAAGCACTCGATCGACAAGTGGGACCAGCTCAAGGAGTAGTTCACAAGCAACTTCGCGGGCGCCATGGGCCGCTCGGGTACTCGCATGGACCTGGCCATGATCAAGCAGGAACAGGGCGAGACCCTCCGCAAGTACATGCGCCGCTTTTTCGACAAGCGCGCTACCGTCGTCGACGTCACCGACAAGGAGGTCATCGACCTCTTCCAGGACGGCCTCTACCATCGCCGCACCTTCGAGGACTTCGGTCGTCGCCGCCCCAAGTCCATCCCCCACCTCAAGGACATGATCACGTCCTGGGCGGATGAAGAGGACAAGGCCAACGCCAAGTACGACGCCATCCGCGGCAAGTCCAAGCAGAACCAGGGCGGCGGCAGCGGCGGCAATGCAAACCAAGGCGGCCGCAACAACAACAACAACAATAGCAACTACTCGGGTCCCAACCGCAAGCGCAAGCCAGACAACACCGTCGCGGCTATCCAGCACCCTGCGAAATGGAACTCGAAGAAGAACACTGGCGGTTTCAAAGACCTGCTGAAGGAGAAGTGCCCGTGGCATCCAAACGGCAACCACACTACCGAGCAGTGCTACCAACTCAGGCATGCACTAAAGGATACCCCGGAGCCACCGCATCCTCACGACCAAAAGGGCAAGAAGAAGGACGGCGACAACAACAACTTCCAAGAACCCGAGAAGACCGTCAACGTCCTCTTCGGCGGAGCGCCCAACGAGCGGGAGCGAGAAGGCTACCCGTCGTGAAGTGATGTCCATTGAGCCGGCGGTCCCGACCCCTCTCGGGTGGTCGGAGGTACCCATCACCTTCTCCCGCGCGGACCAATGGACCGGCTTCTCCGAACCGGGACGGTTCCCCCTCGTCCCGAAGCCAACGGTGGCGGGCTCCAAGCTCAACAAGGTGCTCATCGACGGTGGAAGCGGGCTCAACGTCCTCTTCACCAAAACCTTGAAGAAAATGAAGCTCGACGTCACCCCCATGCTCACCGGGAGCAGCACGCCCTTCTACGGCATCGTCCCGGTGCAACGCGGCTATCCCACCGGGCTCGGTGGTGCGCCGATTACCTTCGGTGCGTCTCGGGACAACTACCGCACCGAGTACATCAAATTCGAGGTCGCGGATTTCGAAACCTCTTACCACGCCATCCTCGGCAGACCGGCCATCGCCAAGTTCATGGCGCTGCCCCACTACACCTACTTGGTACTCAAGATGCCAAGTCCAGCCGGTGTACTCTCCCTCCAAGGGGACTTGAAGATCTCCCACGATTGCGACACAGAAGCCGTGGCGATCGCTTCCACAAACCAAGTACCCGACGCGATGATGGAGGTCTACGCCGCGTCGAAGAAGCTTGCTACAAGCGAACTCGACATCCCGCAGAAGTCGACGGCGCCAACAAGCCTCGGCCACCGAGGAGGTACTCGTCAAGACGGTCGACCTCGGAACGGGCGACCCCGGCAAGACCACCACCATCGGGGCCGGCCTCGACCCCAAATAGGAAGACGCGCTCATCGGCTTTCTTCGGGCTAACCGCGACATCTTCGCGTGGAAGCCGATGGACATGCCGGGAGTGCCCAAGGAGCCGATTGAGCACCGCCTTAACGTCGATCCAAAGGCCACCCCTAAGCGACAACACCTCCGACGTTTTGCCGACGACGGACGGGACGCCATCAAGAAGGAGCTCGCCAAGCTACTCGCAGTGGCTTCATCGGAGAAGTCTTTCATCTCGAGTGGCTCGCCAACCCCGTCCTTGTCCGCAAGAAGAACTCGAACGAGTGGAGGATGTGCGTCGACTACACCGACCTCAACAAGCACTTGCCCCAAGGACCCCTTCGGGTTGCCGCGGATTGATCAAGTCATCGACTCCACGGCGGGCTGCGACTGCTTTGCTTCCTCGATCGCTACTCCGGTACCACCGGATCTCAATCAAGGAGGAAGACCGGAAAAGACCGCGTTCATCACCCCGTTTGGCGCGTCTTGCTACACGACCATGTCATTCGGGGCCGAAGAACGCCGGCGCTACCTATCAACGGGCCATCCGGGCCCGCTTCAAGCGGCAACTCAACAAGAACGTCGAGGCTTACGTGGATGACGTGGTTGTCAAAACCCGGGAACTCCGGTACCCTCATCGACGACCTTGAAGAGACCTTCACATCACTACGCGAGTACCGCCGGAAGCTCAACCCGAACAAGTGCGTCTTCGGCGTCCCTTCGGGCAAACTACTCGGCTTCATCATCGACCCCGCGCGGCATTGAAGCCAATCCCGAGAAGATCTCCGCCATCACCGGCATGAAAGCTCCCACGAGCATCAAAGACGTCCGTAAGGCGACGGGGTGCATGGCGGCATTGAACGATTCATCTCGAAGCTAGAAGAACGGGGCCTCCCCTTCTTCAAACTACTCAAGCATCACGAGAAGTTCGTGTGCACTCCGGAGGCGGATCAAGCCCTTGCCCGGCTCAAGGACTTCTCGTCGAAGCCACCAATCCTCACGGCTCCTCACAAGGGCGAGCGGCCATCTTGCTCTACCTAGCCGCGACTACTCACGTGGTCGCATCGCCATCGTTGTCGAGCGGCGGGGAAGACGGCCACGCCTACCCGGTCCGGCGCCCGGTCTACTTCGTCGGCGAGGTTCTATCGAGTCCAAGGCTCGCTACCGGCCCGTGCGAAGCTGCCGTACGCTCTACTCATCACCTCGTGGAAGCTACGACACTACTTCCCGGGGAGTACTCGGTCTCCGTCGTCACCGACTACCCGCTCGGCGACATCCCGAGGAACCAAGACGCCACCGGAAGAATCTCCAAGTGGGGCGCGTCGAGCTCGGCGCCCTCACCATCGATTTCAAGCCACGCACGGCCATCAAGTCGCGAGGCACTAGTCGATTTCATGACGAGTGGCGGGAGAACCACCGCCTACTCCCACCGCGCGACCGAGCATTGGGTGATGTACTTCGACGGCTCGGTCAACCTCGAGGGCGCGGCGCGGGGGTACTCCCCGATCTCTCCAACGGGCGAACAACTCAAGTACGTCCTGCGGATCTTCCGGAAGGTCTCAAACAACGAAGCCGAGTACGAAGCTCTCCTACACGGGCTCCGCCTCGCGGCTTCACTGGGCATCAAGCGGCTGCTAGTCTACGGCGACTCCGCAGTGGTCATCAACCAAGTCAACAAGTCCTGGGACCGCAACAAGGAGAACATGGACGCCTACTGCCTAGAAGTCCGCAAGCTCGAGAACAAATTCTACGGTCTCGAGTTCCACCACATCGTCCGCGACAACAACGTTGCGGCGGACGTCCTCTCGAAGCTTGGATCCACCCGCGCTCAAGTACCAGCGGGCGTCTTCGTTCATGAGCTTCACGCGCCATCCATCCCGGAGCCGGCGCCACCGACCACTTTGTCCCGGCCCATCCACCCGAGTGGGCGGGGAGGCCATGATGATCGACGTGGACTGGAGGCAACCCTTAATCGACTACCTCAGTGAGCAGAAGGTCCCCTCCGACAAGAACGCAGCCGAACAACTCGTCCGCCGCGCCAAGTCTTACGTCCTCGTCGGAGACAAGCTTTACAAGCGGGGCGCATCTTCTGGAGTACTCATGAAGTGCGTCCCTCGTGAAGAAGGAAAGGACATCTTGGACGAGATCCACAAGGGCGTCTGCGGCAACCACGCGTCTTCACGCACGCTGGTCAGCAAGGCCTTCCGGCGAGCATTCTACTGGCCCACAGCCCTGGGCGATGCCGAAGAACTCGTCAGAAGGTGTCAAGGATGTCAGTACTTCGCCAGGCAGCAGCACGTCCCAGCCTACAAGCTAGTCACCATACCGCCAACCTGGCCCTTTGCCTGCTGGGGGCTCGACATGATTGGGCCACTGCCAACTGCGCCAGGAGGATTCAACGAGTGCGGTGGCTATCGACAAGTTCACCAAGTGGATCGAGGTCAAGCCGGTCACATGCCCCAAGGCCGACGAGTACTCGACTTCTGGATGAACTCGTACACCGCTATGGGCTACCCCACCGCATCATCACGGACACGGGGTCCAACTTCAACAACCACCGCTTACCGGGAGTACGCGAGAACATCGGGATTGACGTCCGATACGTCTCGGTCGCCCATCCACGGGCCAACGGACAAGTCGAGCGCGCCAACGGGATGGTGCTCGACGCCCTCGAAAAGCGGCTATCCGACGCCGCTAATTCCAAAGGGGGCAAGTGGATCAAGGAACTACCCAACGCACTCGGGGGCTGCGCGGACTCAACCATCCAAGCCAACGGGGCAATCCCCCCTACTTCTGGTCTACGGCTGCGAAGCCATCCTCCCTGCCGACGTCATATGGAACTCGCCGGCGGTGGAGCACTACGACGAAGGCGTCTCGGAAGACGACGGACGAGTTGACATCGACGGCCTCGAAGAAGCTCGCTGCGCCGCCCTCGTCCAATCGGCAAGGTACACGGAGGGTATCCGACGCTACCATGATCGCAACGTCAAGGAACGCTCCTTCAACGTTGGAGATCTTGTCCTCCGCCGTATCCAGAACACGGAAGGACTTCACAAGCTCAGCTCCCCCTGGGAAGGCCCCTTCACCGTGGCTAAGGTGACCGGGCCGGGCTCCTATCGCCTCCAAACACTTGAAGGCGAAGACGTCAACAACTCGTGGAACGTCGACCAACTCTGTCGATTCTACGCCTAGTCTACACGACTACTCCGGGGTTCAAGTCTAACCGACTACATCAACGCCCCCTGGCCGTAAGCGACCCTCCGGGCCCCCGGCTCCGGTCTCGGACTTCTCCTCTCCGGGATCCGGCCCCGCGCGGCTACCTACGGACCACGGGCCGCGACGAGCGTCAAGGACTCTAGTAGCGGTCTATCAAGAGACCACACTCCAAGATCCACCCCACGGCTACTTACGGATCTACGATCCAGCCTACACGGCTACCTATGGATCACCTGCTGTAAGCGGCTACCCGCTCCAGCGCTACTTAGCTGTAAGCGGCCCCCGGGTCCAAGCGATTACTCTGTAACTACGGCCCTGGCCACCCAGGTGTGCTTCTTCAGTAATAAAGATTGATCTTTCATCAACTTCTTTACTGCCTACTCCCTACAACGGGACTACTAAAGTCGAGTACTACTACTCGCACCCACTCCACGATGGGCGCTCCGCACTCTGAGATCGCGACTACGAGTACTCATTGCTGGAAAATTTTCTTTCATTGATACTTGAACAATCCATTACAATTGTTTTCCTGTACAACTATGGCTACTAGCTACTTATTACAGGGCTACTGGAGGTTCAGCTTCTCGGCTACCTGCTCCGCGATGGGAGCCATCTGCTCCAGCCGGCTGCGCATCTTGCTCATCGGAGCAGTTGGCGGCTACCCCGCCGGCGACCACCTCCACTGGGGCCTTCGGGAAGTACGACTTCATGAAGGCCAAGACTGTCTTGGGATCGACCCGGCCATATGCTTCACATAGGCGGCCAGCCGGCTTGGAGCTTCACGGAGGCGATCCACCAGAGGAGCGATCTTGGGGCCACCCGGGTGCGGCACCAGGAGCCTTGCGATCGGCAGAACGGCCTCCTCCAACTCCTTCAACTGGGCCCGCAATGCCTCGCAGTCTTCGTTCAACTTCTGCAAAGATTTGTAGCAGTTGACGAGATCTCTGTCAGAAGCAATCCGCAGCTCCATATGTTTCTCGCACTCGAAGGCGAGTTCCTTGTAGTCGAGCTCGAGTACCTGGCGGGCTTCTTGCTCCCGGTAGAAGAGGTTCTTCATGCTCGTCTCCGAGGCCTTCAGCTGCTCCACCTGGCCTTCGAGCTCTGCAACACAGCAACGCAACAGCGGGTCAGATACTTCTCGACTTCCAACAAGTACTCGACAAGTTGAAGGTTTTACCTTTATTCTTGTTGCGGAGGCCCTTGTTCTTCCGCACCAAGTCGTCGCCTTTCGCCTGCAGCGCCTGGACATCGTTATGGTACTTGGCGAAGGCGGCGTCGAGCTTTGATCGCATGGCGGTCGCGTGCTTCCGCGACTTCATAAGTGGCTCCTTTAGCGCCTCTGCTCGGAGCACGGTATCGCCATAACCCTGCAGCAGGTTCGACTTGTCGCGGGACCGCTCCGCAACGTCCTGCACAAGACAACTCAAGTCATGACGAGTACTCAACGGCAAAAGGATTGACTACTCGAAAGGCTACGGCTACTTACCTTCATCCATTGCTCGGCTCGACGGATCGCCTCCAGGTGCTTGACTACCGTCGCCAGCTCGACGAGATCGTCCGCAAGAAGCTCTATCCTGCCGCGGCCACTCGAGGTGGCCTCCATCATCGGTGCAGAGTGGATGGGCTCTGCGTCTTGGATCTCAGGGGAGCGGATAGCCACCTCCAGAGCAATCTCTGGCGACGTGGCGACCGCCTCTCCCCCGGAGGTCTTCTCGACGACCTCCGCCATAGGCTCGGGGGCTCCTTCGGCAGCCTCCGGGGCCTCTGGTGTCAACCTCTGCATTGGCACCCCCGCAGGGATGTCAACACCTTCAGCGCCTGTTAACAAAACGACATGTGCATCAGTGCCGACGACTACTGCAGCAGGTAGGGGTCATCAGACAAGATCGACTACTGCAGCAAGTACTACTCGTGAGGATATGGTACTTACAAGTTCGACCGGACAATGGTCACGGCCGGAGCACCGAGGATGCTGGCAATATCAACCAGTCCACCCTCGGCGGGCGCCTCCTCCTCCGCCCCCGCGGCTACCTCATCCTCCACGGCGGCGGCGGCCGGCGCAGACGTCTCTTGCGTTCCAAAGGCCACCACCTCTCCAACGGCGGCGGCCACGGGTCCCGTGCTCTCTTCTGGAGCAGGGGGCTGGCGCTCCAGTTGCGCCAGGAGTTCTTCAACAGTGGGGGCTGGACTACGACTTCCAGCCGGTTCCCCCACCGTATCCCACACGCCCTCGTCGCCCTCTTCGACGGGCTCCGCTGGCGGCACCTCCTGCATACAAAGGAAGACTACTCGTCAGCAACGTACTCGAACAACGGGTACTTGACTACTCTGCTCAAGACAACTTACCTCCTGAGGCATGGTCTCCAAGACCTTCTGTTTCTTCGTCACCCGCTTCCTGGCGGGGTTGCGCGGCTTCCGTGGCGGTGCAGCAAGGCTAGCCTCTAGGCTAGCCGGAGGGTCTTGTACCAGCGGAACATGAGGCAAGCCCGGGCGGCTAAACCTCGACCGCAGCTGGAAGCGGTCCTGCAGCGTCTCTTCGTCTTCGTCGTCATCGTCGGAGGTATCTTCCACGACGACGGTGTCGTCGCCTTTACCGACCTCGCGGCGCTCCTTCACCTTCCCCTCCACCGGGATCTCGATCCCGCTCGGTGGCGGCTGCGGCTCGGAGATGAACCTCTTCACAACCAAACAAACACTACTACAACCAAACACTACTCGACCAAGGGAGTACGACTACTCACCTCCTTGGGCGGGCGCGAGGCGGAGTACTCCTCGGCTGGGCACGCCGTGTATGGCGGCATGTCCTTGAAGATCCGCGACAACCTCTCGACGATGTCGTTGTCATCCAGCTCGCCTCCCGGCATCCGCGACGTGTCATCGTCGCCGGTGTACTCGAAGCCCGGGGGTCTCCCCGAGCCATAAGCGGGCCGGATCTGCGCTTCATGAAACTGAAGGCCACGTGCTCGGCCCTCAGTCCCGCCTCCCTGAGTACCTTGATGCGTGCTAGCGGCTCGAGGAGGCCGGATTCCTTCTTGCATGGTGGGCTCCGTGTTCCACCACTCACGGTGCCTAGGCTGCCGTCCGCTCGGCTTCGGCAGGCCAGGGTGGTGGTTCGTGATGTAGAACCACCTGGTCTTCCAATCCGTGTTGGAGTCGACAAGTTTGTACGCCAAGTACTGCTCCGCGGCGTCCTCCCTCAGCTGGATGCCTGCTCCTCTGACTACCCTAGGGTTGGAGGCACTTGGTTGCGGCTTGACGCGGAAAAACTTCCGGAAAAGCACCCAGTGCGGCTTGATTCCGAGGAAGGCTTCGCAGAAGTGGACGAAAACCGACGTGTGGAAGATGCCGTTGGGATTCAGGTTCAGGTACTCGATCCCGTAGTACCCGAGCAGCCCCTTGAAGAAGTCGCTGGCTGGGAGCGCAAGACCACGCTCCACAAACCGCGAGAACATCGGGATCTCATCTTCGGCCTTCTCCATCGGATATGGATCTCCAGCGGCGGATCTCCACATGTCGACTTCCTTCTCCCTGATGTACCCACTGTTCAGGAGGGTCAGCAGATCCTCCGTCTTCACTTTTGATTTCTTCCACTCGCGGCTCGGATCAGCCCGCGGTGGAGACATGGGCAGCGCCGCTCCGGTGGCAGCCGCGGCGGTCTCTTCGCGGCCCCTCTTCTTCCCGGCGGCCTTGGACGTCTTGGACGACGACGGCTTCATCCTCCAAGTGCAAGGCGTCTTCACTCGCATCCGCTCGGGGGCTACCCTAAAGGCTTCGGGTGGCGGCGCGCTTGGATCTACTACGGCGGCAGCAGGCGCTGGGAGTGGATCCGCTTCAAGATGCAAACGGAATGGCTGCGGCTCGAATGGGTGAAAAACCCTAAGGGTTTTGGCTTCTATTTATAAGCCAAATCGGCTCCGCAACGGGCGGCCGGATAAGTCCACGCGCGGCTGACTCAGCGGCTGCGCGTGACTCTTCGTATTCTACTAGTCGACGCGCCTCACCTCGGGGGCTCGGCTACTTCTACTCGACTACCTGGGAAGCGGCTAGTCTCAAGAGCATCTCAGGACACATTCTCCAAGAAGACCCTTCAATTCGAGAGGAAGTACCCGACTCAAGGCTCGGGGGCTCCGTGCCACGTGTCCTTCGGTTTTTCTCTCCGGATTTTTCGGGGAATTTCTTGCCAAGATTTCGGATGGACCCTAAGCTAGAGCTCGCGGCTCAAGGCTCGGGGGCTACTCCATGTAGAGTGCGGTTTTGCAAGTCGCACCTCCATACCAGCTTTGACATCAAGACAAGACAGGCAGTTTTTTGAAGACCTTCGAAGGCAGTTTTCGAGGATGCTTGGGACTACTTGAGAAGACTTCAAGATTGCTCAAACATCAGCCGGAGTACATTCCAGCCTCGGGATGCTTCGACTACTCTTGAGGACTTTTGACTTATAGCACTCGGGGACGCTTGAGGACTATTCGTTAAGGCCGTCAAGACTACTTGAAGCTATCCTTCTCGACTACAAAGTACTCGGGGGCTTGTCGTATGGACCTCCCTGGGCCCACTACCTCGGTGGGTTCCAGGACCGACTACTCGGTGTGCCCCTGGGAATACCCGGCTTGCGCTACGCGGCACCTGAAGGCGTGGAGCGCGAGGACTACACAGGAGTAGTACTCGGTTAGGGAGCTGTACATGTTCCGCACTGTATAGAGGACTCCTAGACGTACTCGACTAGTACTCTCTCCCTACTCCGACTTGTAACCCTGCCTCCCGGACTATATAAGGCGAGGCAGGGACCGATCTCTAGCATCCAATCTCCTCTCATACAACTCACGGCGCACCATTGCACCATCTTGTAATTGTGCCCTATCAATCCAGAGCTACGCAGCATACAGGACGTAGGGTATTACGCACCTCGCGGCCCGAACCTGTCTAAATTGTGTGCCACGTGTCTCTTCCTTCGAGTTACCGGTCTCGGCGAGTCACAATCATCTACTTCGGGTACTCCCCGTAGTAGGTTGCCGATCTAAAACACCGACAGTATGTCCTTGTTGTGGTGGACGACTATTCTCGGTATGCGTGGGTGTTCTTTCTCGAGGAGAAGGGGGAGACGTTTGGTTTTGTTCGAGATCTAGTCTTGAGGTTGAGAAACAAGAGGCACGGAGATGCCATACGAGCTATCCGCAGTGATAATGGCTCGGAATTCAGGAACTCTCGTTTTGAAACCTTTTGCCATGACTTGGGTCTTGAGCACCAGTTTTCGAGTCCGTATACGCCTCCCAAAATGGTGTTGTGGAAAGGAAGAACGGGACCTTGTGCGAGATGGCTCGGACGATGCTTGATGAGCATAGGACTCGAGGAGGTATTGGGGCGAGGCGGTGAATACCGCGTGCTATGTGTCGAACAGGATATACCTCAGAGTGCACAAGAAGAAGACATGCTATGAGTTGATGCATGGGCGCACACCCAAGGTGAGTCACTACCACGTCTTTGGTTGCAAGTGTTTCATTCTGAAGAAAGGCAGGAAGTTGGATAAGTTTGAGGCTAGGTCTGTCGATGGCATTTTCTTCGGTTATGCATCTCATTCTAGAGCATATAGTGTGCTCAATCTTGAAACTAACCAAATTGTGGAGACTTGCGAGGTAACCTTCGATGAGACAGAGCCACGTAGTCAGCTTGTCTTTGAGTGTGCAGGTGATGATGAGCTTGGCGAGGAGATTTTTCAGGAGGAGGAGCATGAACATGGTGATGATGAAGATGGCGGTGCGGTGCCCCCGGCTGAACATGTACCCACTACTTCGACAACGATGATGGATGGACCCTCTGCTACAACTACGACGACAAATCAAGAACGAGGAGAAGCTGATGTTGAGGGGGAGATAGCTTCGAGGCGAGAACCTCTCCGGCGAGTACAAGTGGATCACCCAGCTTCGAGGATCATCGGCGACATGAATGAACGCACTACACGATCGAGGGTTCGAAACAATTCCCATTTCGCTCATGCTGCGTTTGTTGCTTCTTTTGAGCCCAAAGACATTGGACACGCACTATCTGATCACAATTGGGTGAATTCGATGCATGAGGAGTTGGAGAACTTTGAGAGGAATTAGGTGTGGGAGTTGGTTGACCCTCCCCCAGGGTGTAAGCCGATTGGTACAAAGTGGGTGTGGAAAAAAAAGGAGGGAGAGAAGGGTGAGGTTGTGAGGAACAAGTCGAGACTTGTTGCTCAAGGGTTCAGTCAGAAGGAGGGGATTGACTATGAGGAGACCTTTGCTCCCGTGGCCCGTTTGGAGGCGATTAGGATCCTTCTAGCCTTTTCCGTGGCTAAAGGGTTCAAGTTGCACCAAATGGATGTGAAGAGTGCTTTTCTGAATGGAGTGTTGGAGGAAGAAGTGTATGTGAGACAGCCTCCGGGGTTTGAGAGTGAGAAGTACCCCCACCGGGTGTACAAGTTGAGGAAGGCGCCGCATGGGTTGAAGCGGCGCCGGAGCTTGGTATGGCGAGGTTGAGGGGGTTCTTGTTTGAGAGAGGTTTTGAGATGGGGAAGGTCAATCGGACCTTATTTTTGCCGAGGCATGGCGAGAGATATCTCGATTGTGCGGGTGTACGTGGATGATATTGTCTTTGGTGGCTCGTCTAATTCTCTTGTTGCAAGGTTTGCGGATGATATGAGCGAGGGAGTTTGAGATGAGCATGATGGGTGAGTTGCGGGTTCTTCCTCGGGCTACAAATCAAGCAATCAAAGGAAGGAACATTTGTGCACCGGGCTAAGTACACCAAGGACATTGTGAGGAAGTTCAAGATGGAGGACTCCAAGGCTATGACGACACCGATGAGTACGACTACGGCTCTTGATGCGGACGAGGAAGGTGAACACGTGGACCGAAGGAGTACCGGAGCATGATCGGGTCACTCCTCTACTTGACGGCGACGAGGCCGGACATACAGTTCTCGGTGTGTCTGTGCGCTCGTTTTCAAGCGTCTCCGAGGACTTCGCATCGGCAAGCAGTGAAGAGAATTTTCGGTACTTGCATCACACTCCCGACTTTGGCCTTTGGTACTCCGCGTCCTCTTCTTTGGCGCTTCATGGCTTTTCAGACGCGGATTTTGCCGGGTGTCGGTTGGATATGAAGTCCACTTCGGGACTTGCCGAGTTTTGGGTTCTTCTTTGGTGTCTTGGTCTTCCCGCAAGCAGTCGAGTGTTGCTCAATCCACGACCGAAGCCGAGTATGTTGCCGCTGCTAGTTGTTGCTCTCAGCTCCTTTGGATCACCTACACCATGAGTGACTTCGGTGAGGAGTAAACCCATGTCCCACTTCAATGTGATAGCACCAGTGCCATAAGCGTTGCAAAGAACCCAGTGCTCCATTCCAAAACCAAACACATAGAAGTGAGGTATCATTTCCTGAGAGACAGCATAGAGAAAGGGAAGATAGCTTTGATCCATGTACCCACACATGACCAACTAGCCGATATTTTCACCAAACCTCTAGATCAAGCAACTTTCAATCGTTTGCGGGGGGGACATGGTGTGTGCTTGATTTCTTGAGTTGGGTGTGTGGGAGCTCTTTTGTAGCATTTGTATAGCTTTCCTTTGTGCATCTCTTGCATTTGGCATTGCATATGTATCATGATGTATAGGCATCCTTGTATCTTAGATTGCATGCATTTTGTATCATATGCATTGGATAGGAAAAGCTTCTCCTATATACATTGTTCACCATGGGTTGCTATATATGTTTTTGTGAGCTTGCTTGGTATGCTACGGTTAGTTTGGCTTAGCTCTTGATGATCTTGTTGAATGATCCATGGTTGATGGCTAATTGTTTTGAAAAATGTCACATACATGCTCTCTCATGTGTAAATGCCTATATATGATCTTGACATGTTTTAGTGGTTTTGCTATGCTTACTTTGTGGTTGGATAGCTAGTTTATTGATCATATGGGGCCAAAGGCTCATTTGCCATCATGAATGTTTAGCCCTCTTGCTTAATCTTGTGGAGGGGCATAAGTTCCTTTTTGTCGCAAAGACATTTCATGTACCAATCATAAATCTGAAAATGAAATAAAAAATGCTTGGAAAATATGTTCCCCTGTAATATGTGCTGAAATTAATTTGCTTTGGGTGCTAAACCGTTGCATGTTGCCTACTAATGAGGAGTCTCATACATAGAAGTAGGCACATGGCTCGGTGGCTTTGACATGACATGAGGTGATTTTCGGTGTTTATGATGGTCTTATGATTAGAATGGCTGTCCTAGCATGAAGTTTGAGTGGCTTTGCCTTTTTGATATGTTTTGCTCATGTTTAGGTATTTGCTTATGAGAGAGTAACTTTTCGCAAAATTACTCAACTCCTTTTTAGCCTTGTCCAATGGTTGTGAAACTTGGTGATCACGTAGTTAAGGTCATTACGAACCTGTGGAGTATCTAACTTTCTCATTTGGACTTGTGTAGCTCCTTGTGATGAATTTTGTATATTCGAGAAGCTATATGTTGAAACTTTTCGCATTTTGCCTTGATTCATGCATTGTCAACAAGGGGGAGAAGTTTGTGCATGCTTTGGGCACCTGGGAGTGTTTGGAAGGTGTTCCAATTGTTTCGAGCAAATTTTGAGAAGTTTGGTGCGGGGCCGGTCTCTTGGGGCGGTCTAACCGCCCCGAGCGGTTAGATCAGGCACAGGCGGTCTAATCGCCCTGTACAGGCGGTCTAACCGCCCTAGGCAATGTGAGCAGGTTTTTGCTCTTTGTTGCATTCCCGTGTTGCATTGCTGCATTTGTTCAGGGGGAGTGTTCTTTGGCTCAGGGGGAGCTTGCATTTGTGCAGGGGGAGCTCTTTGTGGTGTTCGAGCTTTGCTTTGGTGGTTTGCGCTCTTTGCTTGAGCAGTGTTTTGTCTTGGATGTGTCGAGCCGTTGCCCTTGCCTAAGGGGTCCGAGACTTGTCTTCTTCAAGTGATCTTGCTCTTTGCCTATCTTTGGCTTTCGATCGCTTGTTGAGGTTTCTTTTTATTTGTTTCTTTTCTTTTCCTTTGCTCTTGTGTTACTTCATGTGAGTGTGTTGTAAATGCACTCATCAAGGGGGAGATTGAGGACCATGTGTGGTTCGAGGACCGGTGGATGGTCGCTTCCTTGTGTGATGAGTGATTGACAACGTTGTGTGGACTGCTTCTTGGCTAAGTATTGCAGGTGCAGGTTGCGGCTTGACTCGTGTTGGTGCAGCGCGAAAGGTCGTTGCCGGTGAGGCCTCCAGGTGTGGAGAAGACAAGTAGGCTTCGTTCGAGGGACCCGGTGGCTAGCGGGGTCAAGTGCGGGCCGCATGGTGGCATGACCAGCAAGATGAAGTCGTGGACGGTTTCTTGGCAGAGCCTCAAAACCAAGGTCGAGCCGGGACTACGTGGGAGCCGAGTCATGGGTGGAGATTGGCGGAGGCTACACCGAGTTCGCGGGGTTTGCAGTGGTTCACCAGAAAACCATTGGGTTAGTCGGTTGAGCCACAAAACCGAGGCTGAAGACTCGACGAGGAGGTGCGGCCACCCAGGCCAGTTGAACCGCCCAGGAGGGGCGCTCAGACCGCCTGGGGCCGGTTAGATCCCCCGGGCCGGTCTAACCGCCCAAGGGGGGCGGTCTGACCGCCCTGACCACCGGCGCCGAGAAGCTTCGAAGCGGAGGACACGCGTCGGGATCGCAAGGCTTGCGTCGAGGCTACGCAGGGTGCGGTCGCCGGGCATCCGTCCGATGGTGAAGACATCAAGAATTCCAAATCCGCCCTTGAGGGGCATGTATCCCTAGTTATTAGTGAAGGGTAGTTTAGTCTTTTGGGTGCCTCCATATATACTCATTAGATGGGTGGATGGCAGCCAACTCTTGGAACCCTAGCTCATTTGTTTTCTCCATTTTCGTTCTCCATTTTCCTTAGGATTTTAGAAGGCTAGCTTGAGAGCTTCATGTGAGATCTAGTGTTGATTTTCGGAGCTCTCTTTGGCGGTGTTTTGAGGACGATTTATTGGGGTTTTTGCTGGCTGTCATGTATGAGGTTCTTGTGCCTTTTTGCCTGGTGACTTTGCCCCCAAATCCCCTTTGAATCGGACTCGTTTTGGTGGTTTCTCGAGTTGGGCGTGTTCTTGACCTAGAGAAGCGATTTCTTCGATTCCTCTTGATTGTGAGTGTTTCGGGTCGATTCCTTTGAGGTAGAGGTTGCCCAGGAGGTAACCCAGCTATTCCCGAAGTTTTGCTGCAATCTGTGGAGTGATTCGAGAAATCGGGCGCGAGGAAGTTGAGGTTTGACCCGCGGGTTCGTTTTTTGGAAGGGGCGGTCTAACCGCCTACAGGGGGCGGTCTAACCGCCCTGGGTGTTTCCGGGTCAAAGTTTTGTTTCGCCGGATTTTCCTCTGTGAGTTTGTTCGCCTTGATCAGAGGAGCGTCTGGGTGAAATTTGGGGTCGTTCTTGCGCGCTTTGCTATGTGTTCTTGGTTGGAGTTCGTTGCTTGGGTACGGGAGGTTAGACCGCCCCCGGTAGCCGGTCTAACCGCCCCTAGGCCCCCGGGTGAAGTTTTGGTTTTCGCCAAGATTTTCCGGTAGCTAGCATGGCCTTGACCGAGAGATCTCTCGTTGGTGAAACCGTGGTGAGTTTTGGTGCTCCGAAGAGGCGTTTCGGAGGATTTCTTGGTTGCCGGTGGAGGCGGTCTAACCGCCCCCTATACCGGTCTAACCGCCCCCTCCGGTTAGCCGGCTTTTGAGTTGTTTCCGGCCTTGTCGGTCTTGCGTGTGTGTTGTGGTTGCTGGTAGAGTTTGCTCCTAGGACCAGTAGCACTCCAGTGGCTACGTGGTTTTAGCAAACGGGAGGTTGAAGTGCGGAGCGTGTAATTTCGGGGGTTCGACCGAGCTAGTTCGTCTTGTTGGAGTTTCAATCTCCCTCGAGAAGAATTTTTATCGGCTCCCATTCACTCCCCCCCCTCTCTGGTCGCCTAATCGGTCCTTCATTCGGTGCTCTAGCTTTTGGTGGTGCTCAAAGGATTCGCGATTCCCGGTGATTTAGGGAGTTAGGAGGCAAGATTTTTGGGCTATAGCATCCTTGTGTGACGCTTTTCAAGTCCCCAAACCCTTGTCTCCACAGCTTCAACCGTTTGGGAAATCCGATGATGATTTGGGGGAGTTGACCTTCGAGGTCGGGCTGTTTTTCTCGCTTCCGTCCGTGCCTCGCGGACGGTCCGCGGCGTCCGGGCGGATGGTGCGCGCCGCACGAGTTCGTCGGTGTTCTTCGTGTTCTTGCTCGCCTTTCGTTTCGATCCGTCGTGTTTTTGTGTTTTGGTTGGACGAAGTTTCGGACGGTCCGCAGCAGTGGGCGGACGGTCCGCGGGTGCCTGGCGGACAGTCCGCGTGCTCCCCGCGGACGGTCCGTTTTTCGGGGTTCGCTTCTGGTGGTTCTGTTGGTTTTAACGGACAGTCCGCGGCCCAGGCCGGACGGTCCGCGGTACCTGTGCAGACAGTCCGCGATACATTGGCGGACGGTCCGGGTGGCCCGTGCGGACAGTCCGCCCCTCCTGGCCAGACGGTCCGCCAGAGCCTGTGTGCTTTGCTTCTTGGTTTGATTCCTCCCTTCCTTTCTCGTGCTTCCGCGTGTGCTTCAAGGAATCGTTCCTAAGGCTAGAGGTTGATCCATAACCTCGTTGTCTTGGCGATTGGTGCATGATTCGATTCATCGCTTGTGTGTGACCGGGATTTGACTAGGGTATAGGCCGGGTTCATTGGGAAGAATTTTTACCGACTCCTATTCACTCCCCCCTCTCTAGTCGCCATCTGATCCTTCAATTGGTATCAGAGCTTGGTGCCGGATTCTTTGCGACTTTGACAAGTCTTGAATCCTAAGATGGCGTACGTTGAGCGGGGCGGTCCGCCGCACTTCGATGGCAAGGGTTACCACAAGTGAGAGGCTCGTATGATGATCTTTCTTCGTGGCAAGTTGTTGGATTTCATTGTGCTTGACAAGACCTATACTATTCCGGTCAACATCCATACTCTTATGGTGACCGATGCCAGTGCTAAAGCCAAGTATGAGGCAAATTCAAAAGCCGTTGATCACTTGGTCCGGAGCTTGTGTGATCCTGAGTTTGAGCGTGTTTGCCATTCGAATCTTGCTTGGCAAATTTGGGAGAAGTTGTTGGTTGCTCACGGTGGTGATAACCATGTGAAGGCTCACCTCTTTGTCTCTTACCGGATGCAATCTGAGAACTTCACTCAACTTCCCGGTGAGGACATTGATGTGATGTTTCAGAGGTTCACCGCCATCGTGAACAACATGAAGGAAAATGTTGAGGATTTTCCTTACACCGAGCATGATCAGGCTTTGAAGCTCTTGCATGTCTTGGACCCAAATGTTTGGGGTGCTAAGGTTGAGGCCATCAAGGAGTCTGGGCAATATTTGACTATTGAGTTGGATGACCTCTTTTCTAAGCTCAAGTCAGCTGAGGTTGACAGGAAGTTGCAATCCAAGCATGAGGGCTCGACTGACCATAGTCTTGCTCTTGTGGGCGGATCAAAGAGCAAATCTAACCCTTCCTGTCGACAGTTTTCCTTGTCTTCTTCTTATGTTTATTCCAGATGAGGAGTTTGATGTGCTGGGCGAGGAGGAGCTAGCCTTGCTCTCAAGAAGGTTTGATCGACTACACGGGAGTCGGAGGAATGCAAGGTGGAGCTCAGGGACGTGCTACAATTGTGGAAAGCGTGGCCACTTCATCGCCGAGTGACCGGAAGCGGAGGAGAACAAGTACAAGACGAGCGAGTACAAGGCGCACACGAGGCGTGAAGACAAGTACTCCTCCAAGGGCAAGCACTTCAGCAAGTCCAAGAGCAAGGACAAGGAGAAGCGGCGACCGAGCAAGGGCGGCTACAAGAAGGACAAGGTAAGAGCCATGGTGGTCGGTGCAAGCGACGTCGACTCAAGCTCAAGCGACGCGCAGTCAAGCTCAAGCAGTGAAGATGAAGACGCCGGGAGGCGCAAGGGCAAGAAGAGTGCAAGCCGGAACCTCAGCGGATTGAGCTGTGTGGCGCTTGAAGGCTTTTGTGGCATGTCCCATAGCTCGAGCATCAAGAAGAGCGACAAGGAAGACAGCGACTCCGACTCGGAGGATGAGGTAAATCGTGACCCCGACTCTTTGCTTGCTGAGATCACTAGGTTGAATGGCTTGATTGACAACCGTGATAGTGTGTTGAGAGATGCTAAGAAGATGAGGAAAGATCTTAGGGCTCAACTTGAGAATGCTAGTGAGAAGGTAGGAGAGTTAGAGTCCAAATTGCATGAATTGAAACTTGAGAATGACTCTTTGAAACTTGCTCCTACCTGATGATGTTGAATGTCTTTGAGTGTGATGCATGGTTGAATGAGATCAAGTTGCTTAATGAGAAGAATGCTTCCACTTTGGCAAAACTAGATGCTCTTAGGACTGAGTATGATGAGCTTAAGGCTAGACCTACTTTGCTTGGTGCTTGTAAATCATGTCCTACTATGCATGCTAAGCTTGTTGATGCCCGTTCTACCATTAGTTCTTTGGAAGCATCTTTGAAATCTCCTGTTGCAAATGCTTGCTCTAGCTGTGATGAAGTTACATTGCGCAATCTTGAACTTACTTCCCGTTTGGATGTCATCTATGAGGAGAATGACTATTTGAGGAAGGTGTTGGGTTGGTTGTTTGGGCAGGAACCTCAATTGAAAATCATGATTGAGGAGTTCAAGAGAGCGGATGGTCGTGGTTTGGGCTTTGAGAAGTTGGGTGAGAAAGTGGGAGAAAACAGTGGGGAGAGTGTGCATGAGAAGTGTGTTGAGTCTAACGCTGAGTTTGAGGTGATCGGAGACATCCAAGTCCCACTTCCAAAAGCACCCAAGAACTCTTTCACACCAAATCCGAACCACCTTTGCAACAAGCTTGACACAACCCAAGATCCACCCAAATTCCCACCTAAGACAAATGACTTCCAGAAATCGGTGAGATTTGTGAGTGAGAAGGGTGAGAAGCCTAGAGAGAAGCCAGAGCCAAAACCAAAATCCATCCCCTTCAGGTGTGAGTATTGTGGCAAGGAGAGGCATCTTGCAGAGTTTTGCTACAAGAGGAAGAGGGATGAGAGGCTTGCTAAGGAGAAAGCAAACCAGGACAGGTATCGCCAGTCTCATGGTATTCCTGAGCCTAGAGTGCCACTTCCACGGGGTGTGGGAAGTGTGAGGAGTGTTGGCAGGTTCCCACAGAGAGGTGGTGGTGCGAAGTTTGATAGGAGAGATGATGGTGTGCGTGCTGGTGAGAAGTTTGGTCAGGCCCGTGGCGGTTTTGCTGGACGTCCCCCTACTCGTCCTCAATACGGGTTTAGAGGAGATGATCGCAGCTTTGGGTTCCAGAGGAACTACGGACCACGTTTTCCCCTTCGTGGTGCTCGTACTCCTTCCATGGGACATGGGAAGTTTGGTGGCAAGGGAATGATGTTTGCTAACCCCTCTTTTGAGCAGATGGATCGACACTGGTTTAACTTTCTTTGTGCTAACCCCAGTGTCGAGTCGCTAGCTCACTCTCGTTCTTGTTTCGACTACGGGTAGGAGGCTTGGAGAACATTTGGTTGATCGACTGCGGATGTTCTCGACACATGACCGGAGATAAGAAGTGGTTCTCCGGCCCTCACCCCGGTGAAGGAAAAGATGTACATCACATTTGGGGACAATGGACGAGGAAGGGTGATTTCTGAGGGTGTTGTGCATGTGAGTGACAAGGTAACATTGAAGAGAGTGCCTCTTGTGAAGTCTTTGGGTTTCAATTTGCTTTCGGTTTCTCAGTTACTTGATGAGGGTTTTGAGGTGCGTTTCAAGTCTGGTGAGTCTCGTTTGCTGGATTCTCGAGGTGATCTTGTCCGTATGATCATCCCCGAGGGTCAGATTTTCAGGGCTGATTTCTCTCGTTCTTTGGGTCTGCTCGGCTTGTTTGATGGGCGGTCCTTCTTCGATTTGTGGAAATGGCATAGGCGGTTGGGACACTTGAGCTTTGATTTGGTTTCTCGCTTGAGTAGTCTTGACCTTGTCCGAGGATTGCCGAGGTTGATGCTTGAGAAGGATTTGGTTTGTGCTCCGTGTAGGCATGGAAAGATGGTAGCCACTCCCCATCCACCCCTGACCGTTGTCATGACCGAGCGTCCGATAGAGCTGTTGCATATGGACCTTGTTGGGCCAGCTCGAGTTCGCTCGGTGGGTGGGAAGTGGTATGTCCTTGTTGTGGTGGACGATTACTCTCGCTATGCCTGGGTGTTTTTCTTGGAAGACAACAGTGAGACATTTGGTTTTGTTCGAGATCTGATCGTGAGGTTGAAAAATGAGAGGCATGGAAATGCTATTCGAGCTATCCGCAGTGATAATGGCTCAGAATTCAATAACTCTCGTTTTGATGCCTTTTGTCGTGATCTAGGTCTTGAACATCAGTATTCGACCCCTTATGTGCCCCCTCAAAATGGAGTTGTGGAGAGGAAAAATCGGACTCTTTGTGAGATGGCTAGGATGATGCTCGATGAGCGCAGGACTCCTAGGAGGTTTTGGGCTGAGGCGGTCAATACGGCTTATCATGTTTCCAACAGGATTTTATTGCGAACTTTCAAGAAGAAGACCTGTTATGAGCTTATGCATGGTCGGGCACCCAAGGTGAGTCATTTCCGAGTCTTTGCCTGCAAGTGCTTTATTCTTAAGAAGGGAAAACTCGACAAGTTTGAGGCTAGATCTAGTGATGGTATTTTTTTGGATATGCTAACAACTCTAGAGCCTATAGGGTGCTTAACCTTGAGACTAACAAAATCATGGAGACTTGCGAGGTAACCTTCGACGAGACAATGCCATGTACCTCTCTTGGTTTTGAATGTGCAGGTGATGAGGAGATGGCCGAGGACCTCTTTGAAGAGGAGAAGGATGAAGCTGGAGATGATGATGGAGAGAACCATGCGCCTGAAGCTGAGTGTGTACCCACTACTTCCCCGATGACCACTACGGAGCGTGGACCGTCTACTTCATGGACAACGACGGTGCGACAAGAGGACCAAGCGAGAGAAGCTGAAGTTGAGGGGGAGGTAGTCTCGAGGCGTGAGGCTCCCCAGCGGATTCAAGAAGTGCATCCCCTGTCGAAGATCATTGGGGACAACGACGAACGTACTACACGGTCAAGGTCCAGGAATTCCTCTCATTTTGCTCATGCTGCTTTTGTTGCCACCTTTGAGCCCTAGGACATTGGACATGCTTTATCTGATGCAAACTGGGGCAATTATATGCATGAGGAGTTGGAAAACTTTGAGAGGAACCAGGTGTGGGAGTTAGCTGAACCACCTCCAAATTGCCATCCCATAGGAACCAAGTGAGTTTGGAAGAACAACGAGGGAGAGAATGGGATGGTTGTGAGGAACAAGTCCAGACTTGTTGCTCAGGGGTTTAGTCAGAAGGAGGGGATCGACTATGAGGAGACCTTTGCTCCCTTGGCCCGTCTTGAGGCAATTCGGATCCTTCTAGCCTTTGTCGTGGCTAAAGGGTTCAAGTTGTTTCAGATGGATGTGAAGAGTGCCTTTCTGAATGGGATCACAGAGGAGGAGGTGTATGTGAAGCAGCCACCTGGGTTTGAGAGCGAGTTGTACCCACACAGGGTGTACAGGTTGAAAAGGGCTCTGTATGGGTTGAAACAGGCGCCCCGTTCTTGGTATGGGAGATTGAGAGGTTTTCTGTTGAGCAGAGGGTTTGTGATGGGTACTGTGGATAGGAGCCTGTTTCTCCTCAAGCATGGAAATGAATTATTGATTGTTCAGATATACGTGGATGATATTGTCTTTGGTGGCTCGTCACATAACCTTGTTGCCAAGTTTGCAAATGAGATGAGCAGGGAGTTCGAGATGAGCATGATGGGCGAGTTGTAGTACTTTCTCAGGCTGCAGATCAAGCAAGTGAAGGACAGAACTTTTGTGCACCAGACCAAGTACACGAAAGACATGCTGAGGAAGTTCCAGATGCAAGATGTGAAGCCGATGTCGACTCCCATGGGGAGTACGGCCACTTTGTATGCGGACGAGGATGGAGAACTAGTGGACCAGCGGGAGTACAGGAGCCTGATCGGCTCCCTCCTCTACCTGACGGCGACGAGGCCAGACATACAGTTCATTGTGTGTCTGTGCGCTCGTTTTCAGGCTTCGCCGAGGACATCACATCGACAGGTCGTCAAGAGGATTTTCAGGTACCTACAGTCTGCCCCTGGTCTTGGCCTTTGGTATTCTTCCTCCTCGACTCTCTCTCTTCATGGTTTTTTCGATGCGAATTTTGCTAGTTGTCGAGTCGAGAGGAAGTCTACTTCTGGTACTTGCCAGTTTCTTGGTTCTTCGTTGGTTTCATGGTCTTCCCGCAAGCAGTCTAGTGTAGCTCAGTCTACCACCGAGGCGGAGTATGTTGCAGCCCGCGAGTTCTTTGTTCCCGAGCTGTTGTGGATTTCATACACTTTGAGAGCTTTGGTGAGGAGTGCACCCAGATCCCACTTCTTTGTGATAGCACCAGTTCCATTAGCGTAGCTAAAAACCCAGTGCTTCACTCCAGAACCAAACACATAGAAGTGAGGTATCATTTCTTGAGGGACAATGTGGAAAAAGGAACCATTGTGTTGAGCAATGTCTCTACCCAAGATAAGCTAGCCGACATCTTTACAAAGCCTCTGGACCAAGCTACATTTGTGCGCTTGCAAAGGGAACTTGGGGTTTGTTGCCCTTTCTAGTTGATTCTTGGGGGATTTTCTTTTGTATCATATGTATCATACCATGTTTTACTTTGATGTATATACATGTTTTTGCTTGATGTACAAACCATGGTAGGATAGCCATATTGTCATATATCATGATGCATTTGTATCATATTGCATTTTAGGATGATGAGCTTCTTTCATATGCCTTATTTGAGTTTCTTTGGCTATTTGTGAGATATTGGTCATATGTGTGGAGAAATGGTGATGTGAGGCTATGCTCTTGGAATATTTGAGATATATGTGTGGTGAGATAGCCCTTTTTGAAATAAATGCTAATCTTGACTAATTTTTGGTGAAATGTGCTCCACTCGTGTGTAGTAGTGTATCCATGTCACGTTTTGGTCTAAATGTGCTTTTCATGCTTAGATTGTGCATGGAAATCTTTTTCTTGCATTTGGGCCAAAGGCCGAATATCATTGTGAATGTTTAGCCTATGTTGCATTCATGGGGGAGCATAAGCTTCTTTTTGCCCCAAAGGGACTTCATGTACCATGAAATGAATTAATCTTGAAAAGAAGTGTGTATGCTTGAAAAAGAAAATGCTCCATCCATCATGTCTATGCTTAAAATATCTTATCTTTCACATATGGGTGCAAAACATGTTGCATGATGTTCACCAGTGGAGAAGTCTTCCCGAAGTGGACACATGGCTCATGAGCTTTGACATGACATGCTTTGCTTTATGGGTGTTTGCCATGATCTTTTTGCTGAGAATTTGATATCCTTGTATGATCTTTGAATAGTATGCATGTTTGTGGCTCAAGTGTGACATGGATAGGCTTTTACATGTGAAGCGAGCCTTCTTTTGGTAAAACCGCTTAAATCTGAAAATTTTGCTTTGTCACATGCTTGTATTTTCATATATTACTTGTGGCAATGCTTTGACTATGCTATGATTCATATGTGTGATATTTGTCTCATTTTTAGCCTTTGACACTGGATTTGGCCTATTTGAGAAGCTCATGTAGATGTTTATATGCTTTGTTTTGCATTTCTGCATTTTCACCTTGATTCATAAATTGTCAACAAGGGGGAGAAGAGGTGAGCTTAATGAAAATTCAGAAGAGGGGAGCTTACATTTGGGAGTTTGCATCCACATGTTCAGGGGGAGCTTGCATTTGTTCAGGGGGAGCTTTCTTGCTGATTTCAGTGTGGAGTTTGTGCTTTGCTTGGCTTGTGACCTTTCTTTGCCTTTTCTTGGTTTTGGTCATGAGTTTAGCTTCTTTGTTTTTCTTTCTTCTTTCTTCCTTTCTTTCTCTGAATTCCATTTCGCGTTGTGTGTTGTCAATGCGAAGGGAGAGATTGAGGACCAAGAGCGTCCCAGTGGTCGATGGATGACTGCTCCTCAGTGATGAGTGATTGACAACGGGTGTTGGACTGATTCTTGGCTTAGTGTGTAGGTGTAGGCTGCGGCCTAGTTCGTGTTGTTGCAGGTGAAGAACGGGCGCGAAAGGTGTTCAGCCTTGAGGGGCCTCCGGGAGATGGAGAGACAAGTAGGCTCGGTTCGAGGGACCCGGTGGACAGCGGGACTAGGTGCGGGCCACATGGTGGCGACACGAGCAACACGAAGTCATGGACAATCGAGCCGGTGCACGGTGGCGGTCGAGTCAAGTGGTTTGGCGGGAGGCCGGACCGAGCACGCGGGGTTTGGTGGTTTGCCCACAAAACCATCGGAGGACGGTTTCTTGGTTTGGACCTCAAAACCAAGTCCGAGGGCCCAACACGACGGAGATGGGATCCGGGCGTGTCGGGAAGCTTCGAAGCAGAGGACATGCGGCAGGATCGCATGGCTTGCGTCGGGAGGACGCGGGGTGCGGCAAAGGCATGGCCGTCCGATGGCAAGACCCACAAACATTACCTAAATGCCCCTGCATGGGTTGTATCACCAGTAGTTAAGTTAGGGGTAGTCGAGTCATTTACCACTCCGGCGGGACCCGATATATAAGCCATGCGGGTGTGTGAGTGGCTCTCTCTCTCCGCGACTTAGGGTTTCATTTCCCCCTCCCATTTTCTTATTTTCGTAGCTATTTTCTTCTCTATTTTCTCTAGGCTAGCATGAGAGCTTCATGAGAGATTTGTTGAGAAGGATGGATGCTAGGGCGGCATGCTAGACCTTGTGAATCTTTCCTGGTTTGTATAGAAGATTCGGAGTTGTGTTTCTCGTGGTCTTTTTGTGCTTGTTTTCGTGCCTTTGTTCTCGGTGTGATTCCGCGGATTTGAGTGGGTTTCTCCCCGGATTTCTTTGAGGGAAACATGGATAGATGTCTGGTGCATCTTTGTGATTGATCTTGTGCCCTCAAACGCCGGGAAACCACTTCGATTCAAGGATTTTCGTTCGGTCCTCTAACTTTTGGTGGTGCTCAAAGGATTCGCGATTCCCGTTGATTTAGGGAGTTAGGAGGCAAGATTTTTGGGCTATAGAATCCTTGTGTGACGCTTTTCAAGTCCCCAAACCCTTGTCTCCACAGCTTCAACCGTTTGGGAAATCCGATGATGATTTGGGGGAGTTGACCTTTGAGGTCGGGCTGTTTTTCTGCTCTGTCCGTGCCTCGCGGACGGTCCACGGCGTCCAGGCAGACGGTCTGCACCGCACGAGTTCGTCAGGTGTTCTTCGTGTTCTTGCTCTCCTTTCATTTCGATCCGTCGTGTTTTTGAGTTTTGGTTGGACGAAGTTTCGGACGGTCCGCAGCAGCGGGCGGACGGTCCGCGGGTGCCTGGCGGACAGTCCGCGTGCTCCCCGCGGACGGTCCGTTTTTTGGGGTTTGCTTCTGGTGGTTCTGTTGGTTTCAACGGACAGTCCGCGGCCCAGGCCGGACGGTCCTCCGTACCTGTGCGGAAAGTCCGCGATACATTGGCGGACGATCCGCGTGGCCCGTGCGGACAGTCCGCCCCTCCTAGCCGGACGGTCCGCCAGAGCCTGTTTGCTTTGCTTCTTGGTTCGATTCCTCCCTTCCTTTCTCGTGCTTCCGCGTGTGCTTCAAGGAATCGTTCCTAAGGCTAGAGGTTGATCCATAACCTCGTTGTCTTGGCGATTGGTGCATGATTCGATTCATCGCTTGTGTGTGGCCGGGATTTGACTAGGGTATAGGCCGGGTTCTTTAGGAAGAATTTTTACTGACTCCTATTCCCTCCCCCCTCTCTAGTCGCCATCTGATCCTTCACCCTCAAGGTTGAGTGAGCCATCGAAGTACATCACCCAGTGCTCTGGTCGCTCGGTTGGAGTAGGTAGCTGATTCTCCCGCCACTCCGCCATGAAGTCGACTAGTGCCTGCTACTTGATGGCTGTGCGTGGCTTGAAGTCGATGTTGAGGGCGCCGAGTTCGACTGCCACTTGGAGATTCTTCCAGTTGCATCTTGGTTCCGCAGGATGTCACCGAGTGGGTAGTCGGCGACGACGGAGATCGAGTACTTCTGGAAGTAGTGTCGTAGCTTCTGCGAGGTGATGAGCACTACGTATAGAAGCTTCTATACTGGCTGGTAGATTGCCTTGGACTCTGATAGGACCTTGCTGACAAAGTAGACTGGCGCTGGACTCGATAGGCGTGGCCGTCTTCCTGCCGCTCGGCGACGATGGTGGTACTGACCACGTGAGTAGTCGCAGCGAGGTAGAGCAGTAGCTACGTGCCTTTACGAGGAGCTGTGAGGACTGGTGGCTTCGATAGGAAGTTCTTGAGCTGGCAAGGGCTTGGTCTGCCTCTGGAGTCCACACGAACTTCTCTTGGTGTTTGAGTAATTTGAACTGGGAGCCCCCATTCTCAAAGCTTTGAGATGAATCCGTTCAAGGCCGCCATGCACCCGGTCAGCTTCTAGACGTCTATGATGCACATGGGAGCTTTCATGCTGGTGATGGCGGAGATCTTCTTGGGGTTGGCTTCGATGCCGCGATGGCTGATGATGAAGCCGAGTAGTTTGCCCGATGGTACGCCGAAGACGCACTTGTTCGGGTTGAGCTTCCAGCGGTACTCGCGTAGGGATGCGAAAGTCTCATCAAGGTCGTCGATGAGCGTGCTGGAGTTTCTGGTCTTGATGACCACGTCATCCACGTAGGCTTCGATGTTCTTGTTGAGTTGCCTCTTGAAGCAGGCTTGGATAGCTCGTTGGTATGTAGCGCCGACGTTCTTCAGCCCGAAGGACATGGTCGTGTAGCAGTACGTGCCAAACGGGGTGATGAACGCAGTCTTCTCCTGGTCTTCTTCCTTGATCGTGATCTGGTGGTACCCGGAGTAGCGATCGGGGAAGCATGAAGGACCGATACGGCGAACCGGAGAGGGGGGGGGAGTGAATGGGAGCCGATAAAAATTCTTCTCGAAGGAGATCGAAACTCCAACAAGACGAACGCGGCTACCAACACACGTCTCCGACTCACTACCCAAGTTGGCCAAGCCCACGTAGCCACTGAAGTGCCACCGGACCTAGGAACCAACACACACGGCCTTCCGACTCGAGAACGCGGCGGAACAACAAACCCCGAGCCTACGGAGACCTACACCGGTCGGACGGGGTGAGCACCACCGGTCGGAGCCGGTCCCTGCTGGTGAACCTGAGCAACTTCCACTAAGTGGCTCTACACCGGTCGGACCGGTGAGATGCACCGGTCGGACCGATGGCGACCGAGAAAGCCCCCAAGACACCAAACGAGGCCAACCGACCACCAAACGGACCCAAACTCGAAACGGCGGCACCACGGGACAACAACGAACTCACCAAGACGTTCACCCGAGGAAAGTCCCACAAGGGCTTGCACCGGTCGGACCGGTCAAGAGCACGGGTCGGTCCGGCCGTGTGGCTCAGGCGGCTCGGGACGAACGAAGCACCCGCGGGTCAACTCCCCCAAATCCAAATTTCGATCTCCCGAATCGCTCCACGGACTTGAACAAGACTTTGGGGATATCAGGAACACCTCATGAGGAGTCCATAGCCAAGTTTAATCCCACCAAATCTCGTCCAAAAAGGAGGAATCGAAGAAATCCCGCCGGAAGCACTTCCAACCCAAGAACTCAAGAAACCCCCAAAATCGAGCACCTTTCCTCACGGATTTGAGAGGGGAATCACGGCCCAAAGAACCACGAAGGGTTCCCACAAATTTCCCCCATCAAATCACCGAGAGAAAATCCCCGAAAACACCCCAAAGAAATCACCGAGAGAGGGCTCCGAAAATCACCACCAAGAACAACCGGGAAAACACATCCAAACCTTGAGGAACCACGCCGAATCATCTATACATGAAACAAAGGTTCGTACAAGGTCTAGCAAGCCGCCCGATCATCCATCCCTCTCTACAAGATCTCTCCGTGAAGCTCTCTTGCTAGTCCTAAGGAAAACCTAAGGAAAATAGGTGGAAAATAGGAAAACTAATGAGCTAGGGTTCCAAGAGTTAGCTGCCAACCTCTCACCTCTTGGGTTATATAGGCGGCAACCGAATGTCTAAAATGCCCCTCTCTACTAACTAGGGATACAAGCCCCTCAAGGGCGGATTTGGAATTCTTGATGTCTTCACCATCGGACGGATGCCGGCGACCGCACCTGCGTAGCCTCGACGCAAGCCATGTGATCCCGATGCGTGTCCTCCGCTTCGAAGATTTCGGACTGCATCGTCGCACACCGGTCGGACCGGTGCTCCTCACCGGTCAGACCGGTCCCCACCGGTCAGACCGGTCAGACCCACCGGTCAGACCGGTCTGGTGCTGCTGCACCTCCGTCTTCGGTTCTCCGGTCTTGGCTTTGTGGATCAACCAAGGAACCCGGTGGTTTTCTGGTGAACCACCGGAAACCCCGCGAACTCGGTGTAGCCTCCGCCAATCTCCACTCATGACTTGGCTCCCACGTAGTCCCGGCTCGACCTTGGTTTTGAGGCTCAACCAAGAAACCGTCCACGACTTCATCTTCTTGTTCATGCCACCATGCGGCCCGCACTTGACCCCCGCCGGCCACCGGGTCCCTCGAACGAAGCCTACTTGTCTTCTCCACACCCGGAGGCCTCACCGGCAACGACCTTTCGCGCTTGTTCTTCACCCGCACCAACACGAGTCAAGCCGCAACCTGCACCCTGCAATACTTAGCCAAGAATCGGTCCACACAATGTTGTCAATCACTCATCACACAAGGAAGCGACCATCCACCGGTCCTCGAACCACACATGGTCCTCAAAGCGAGAGCGGTCGCAGCCCGCCGTGGAGTCAATGACTTGGTCAATCCGCGGCAACCCGAAGAGGTCCTTGGGGCAATGCTTGTTGAGGTCAGTGTAGTCGACTCACATCCTCCACTCGTTCGAGTTCTTCTTGCGGACGAGGACGGGGTTGGCGAGCCACTCAGGATGGAAGACTTCTCCCGATGAAGCCAGCTGCGAGTAGTTTGGCGAGTTCCTTCTTGATGGCGTCCCGTCTGTCGTCGGCGAAGCGGCGGAGGTGTTGTCTCTTCCGGGGGGCTTTAGGATCCACGTTGAGTGAGTGCTCAATCAACTCCCTGGGCACCCCTGGCATGTCTGCTGGTTTCCACGCGAAGATGTCGCGGTTAGCCCGGAGGAAGTTGATGAGCGCGTCTTCCTATTTGGGGTCAAGGCCTGCCTCGATGGTGGTGGTCTTGCTGCTGTCGCCTGTCCCAAGGTCAATTGTCTTGACCAGAACCTCCTCAGCTGGCTAAGGCTTGTTAGCTTTGTCCGACTTCTCTGGGATGTCGAGTTCACTTGGGGCAAGCTTCTTCGACGCAGCGTAGATCTCCATCATTGCATTGGGTACTTGATTTGTGGAGGCGACCTCCACAGCTTCCGTGTCGTAGTCGTGCGATATCTTCAAGTCCCCTTGCAGCGAGAGTACACCTGCTGGACTCGGCATCTTGAGTACCAAGTAGGTGTAGTGGGGTACCGCCATGAACTTGGTGATAGCCGGTCCGCCGAGGATGGCATGGTAGGACGTCTCAAAGTCCGCAACTTCGAACTTGATGTACTCGGTATGGTAGTTGTCCTGAGATTCCCCGAAGGTAACTGGCAGGACCACTGAGCCCAGTGGGATAGCCGCATTGCCGGGGACGATGCCGTAGAAGGGTGAGGTGCTCTTGGTGAGCATGTGGGTGATGTCGAGCTTCATCTTCTTCAAGGTCTTGGTGAAAAGGACGTTAAGCCCGCTTCCACTGTCGATGAGGACCTTGTTGAGCTTGGAGCCCGCGATCACCTGCTTCAGGACAAGGGGGAACCATCCTGGTTTAGAGGAGCTAGTCCATTGATCCGCGCGGGAGAAGGTAATGGGTACCTCTGACCACCTGAGAGGGGTCGGAACCGCTGGTTCAATGCTCATGACTTCTCGACGGGTAGCCTTTTGGACTCGTCTGCTGGGTAGTCCGCCGAAGAGGACGTTCACCGTCTTGTCGGGTTCCTGGAAGTTGCCATTGCCTTCGTCGTTCTTCTTCTTGCTTCTCTTGTCATGAGGGTGCCGTGGCTCCGGAGTATCCTTGAGTGCTCGCCTGAGTTGGTAGCACTGCTTGGTGGTGTGGTTGCCGTCCAGATGCCACGGGCACTTCTCCTTCAGCAAGTCTTTGAAACTGTCGGAGGTCTTCTTCGAGTTCTCCTTCGCAGGGTGCTGGATAGGAACGACAGTATTGTCTGGCTTGCGCTTGCGGTTGGGACCCGAGTAGTTGTTGTTGTTGCGACCGCCTTGGTTCCCGTTGTTGCTGGTGCCGCCGCCCGTGTTCTATTTGCTCTTGCCACGGATGGCGTCATACTTGGCGTTGGCGTTGTCTTCTTCATCAGTCCAGGAGGTGATCATGTCCTTGAGATGGGTGATGGAGCTGGGGCGGCGACAGCCGAAGTCTTCGAAAGTGCGACGGTGGTAGAGACCGTCTTGGAATAGGTCGATGACTTCTTTGTTAGAGACATCGACTACTGTGGCGCGCTTGTCGAAGAAGCGCCGCATGTAATTGCGAAGGGTCTCGCCTTGTTCCTGCTTCACCATGGCCAGGTCCATGCGAGTACCCGAGCGGCCCATAGCACCCGCAAAGTTGCTGGTGAACTGCTCCTTCAGCTGGTCCCACTTGTCGATCGAGTACTTTTCGAGTGACTTGAGCCATGTGAGCGGGACTTGGTCTAGGCAGAAGGGGAAGTAGAGGCACTTGGTGTCGTTGTTGCCGCTAGCATTCTCGATGGAGAGGGCGTAGCATCTGAGCCACTACACGGGATCTTGCTTCGCGTTGTACTTGGAGATTCCTAGAGGCTTGAATTTCTCTGGGAGGAGGAGGTTGCGAAGTCGTGCAGAGAAGGCGGGGAAGCCGTCATTGTCGCCTGCAGTGGCGGACTTCTTCCGCCGCAGTTCTTCAATCTTCTGGCGGGCGTCGAATCCGCCCTGTGAGGCTCTGAAGACGTGGCTGTTCGCGTGGCCTCGGCCGCCGCGATCGCCTCCGCCACTGACCCTCATGTTAGCCCCATGGTTGGAGCTTCCGCCGTCTCTGCCTCCGCCGCCAGGGTCGCGATGAGGGACGATCTCACAGTCCCCGCCAGCAGCTGCAGCGCTGTTGCCACCTTAGGAGGGTCCGCCGGCCGTTGCACAAGTACGGTTAGGATTGGCTGCCAGCTCAGCTCGAGTACAGTTACGACCGAATTCTGCGCTGCGACTTGTGGCTTCGTTGTCGTGGTTCCTGGCGGGGGGGGGGCGGCTGAGCGACCCTGTTGTCAGCTCGCATGAAGTAAGCGTCTTCTGCAAGCATGGCGATGACTTCTCCAGCACGCATCCTCTGAGCTTGGCAGGCGACCGCTGTGATCGACATGAGGCATTGCTCCAGGGTAGTGTGTACCCTACTCTCGACTTGGTCGAGAGCCTCTGCGAGGTTGCGGATGGGGAGGCTGTCTCGAAGACGCCGACGCCGTTCGTTCCATTTTCTGTTGCGCTCACGTCGAGCGTCCCTATCGGCGTCGGTTTCATCCGCGGGTGCATTGGCAAATAGCTCGTCTGCAGAGATGTCTTCGAGGTATCGGTGGTCTGCTGTCCCTAAGGATCCTGGTGTGTCGCCGGCAGCCATGAAGAGTTGGCGATCGGGGTTGCCAAGACTGGAGTCAGAGCTCGCCACCTCTGTTGGGGTATACTTATGCGATGTAGCGTGAGTTCGCGCTCATCAGGTCAGCAGGCTTGCGGTCCGGCCAACAGACGAATCTCCCGGCAGGTGTAGATGTTATAACCAGCCCGGAAGCCGGTCCTGACAAGGGTTGCTCTGTAGAGTTGTCCTCGGACTCGGGATCCTCAGGGTCCGACCCGAAGTCGAACTCGTACGCGGAGTCCGAGTAGAAGCCGAAGAGGGGGTTGGAGTCCGAGGCGTGGCCGGGAGCGGTGTCGGAGTCGGAGTCGTACTCGGGTACGGGCTCCTTGCCGGCCCGCCGTGTAGTGGGAGCCTTCGTGTGGGCCTTGCTGACATTGCGGCGGCCACGCGTGAAGCGCTCGTGGCGTGGGGAGTCCATATGCGATGGCTGAGTTGCCGTCTCGCATACGATAGCCCACGGGGACGTCGAGCCCGAGTTGGAGGCGGATCCAAGCTCGGAGTCGGCGTGTTGGTCGAAAAGCGAAATTTCGCCGAACTTGCCGGCGAGTTCGCCCGTGACTACTTTGGGAAGCGTCACAAGGCCGGTCTCCAGGTTGGGCGGCATGGCGAGGCGACGTTGGAAGGATCCAGCGCCGTTAGCAGTGCAGACCCAAGCACCGAAGACAAAGGTGTTGCCGCGGTTGAAGGCGACGGTTGGCTTGATGTAGACGAAAGCCGTTGAGTTCACCATGTGATCTCGGGCGAGATCCCCTACCTGGCGCGCCAGCTGTCAGTGTTTTAGACCGGCAACCTACTAAGGGGAGCACCCGAAGTAGATAAATGTGGCCTCGCCGAGATCGGTAACTCGAAGGAAGAGACACGTGGCACACAATTTAGACAGGTTCGGGCCGCGAGGTGCGTAATACCCTACGTCCTGTATGCTGCGTGGCTCTGGATTGATTGGGTGCGATTACAAGATGATTCAATCAGGTGTGTATGAGCGAGATGATCTAGAGAGAGGTCCCTGCCTCGCCTTATATAGTCCGGGAGGCAGGGTGACAAGTCGGTTCAGGGAGAGAGTACTAGTCGAGTACGTCTAGGAGTCCTCTATACAGTGCGGGACATGTACAGCTTCCTATCCGAGTACTTCTCCTCCGTAGTCCTTGTGCTTCATGCCAGCAGGTTCCGTGCAGCGCAAGTCGAGTAGTCCCAGGGGCCCACCGAGTAGTCGGTCCTGGTACCCACCGAGGTAGTGGGCCCAGGGAGGTTCATACGACAAGCTTGAAACTGATTCTCTTAAGGCAAGCCCTATGGTTTTTGATCAAGTTGATTGTGCTGATTGCTTTGCTTTCCTAGCTGATTTGACTGCTCTTAGGGAAAAGCATGCCCCCAAGTGTGAGGAACTAGATGTGCTTAGGGTTGAGTTGGCTGAGCTGCAATCTAGACCTACTTTGCTTGGTGCTTGTACTTCTTGGCCTAGTTTGCATGAAAAAATCGCCGAGCTTCGGTCTTGCATTATTTCGCTTGAGGCTAATTTGAAAGTGCCTATTCCTACTTCCCGTTCTACTTGTGAATTACATGCTGTAAAGAATTTGGATCTTGCTAAATGTGTTGGTTTCTTGCAATATGAGAATGATAAGTTGCGTGAAGTGTTCAGTTGGTTGTCTAGTCAGGAACCTCAGCTTCGTATGATGATTGCTAGTTGTAAGCACTTTGATGGTTGGGCTTTGGGATTTGATAAGGTTGGTGAGAACAGTGGTGAGAGAGAAGGGAAATTTGGGATTGTTCAGTTCCACCACAACCCTTGCCCAAAGAAAAGTTTGCATCCAAGCCAAACCAGTTGCTTAAACCGAAAGAAAAATCGAGTGAGAAGGAAGGTGAAAAGCCTAGTGAGAAACCAAGTGGGAAGCCTAGTGAGAAGCCAAGTGAAGAACCTCACCCCAAGCCTAAGCCCAAACCAATCCGTTTCCATTGTGAGATTTGTGGAAAGGATGATCACAAGAGAGAGTTTTGCTACAAGAGAAGGAGAGAGGCGAGAATGGCTAAGGAGTGGGCAAACAAAGACAGGTACCATCCTTCTCATGGTGTGCTTGAGCCTCGTATGCCACTACCTAAGGGAAAGGGTTTTGTGCGTAAGGTTCCGGCTTGGGGAGAAAAGAGTGCTATGGGAGGAAGAGATCCTACTGGAGGAGTGAAATCGGTCAGACCGGTTTGGAAACCGGTCAGACCGGTTTGGAGGCAGCAGGGGGGACCTGGCTAGTTTTCGTGCTCATGATGAGTCTCGATTTGTTGTAGGATGTCGTGGTTCTAGTGGTTGGTCTCGAGAGTTTGCAGGTGGTTAGTTTGCTGGACATTCTCCACCTCGTGATCAATACGAGTTTGGAATAGGTCGCAGCTTTGAGTCTCAGAGGGGTTACGGAGAACACTTTCCCTGTTGTGGTAGTCGTACTCCTCCAATGAGACGAGAGTGGTTTTCCCATGGTGGTTCCAGGTTTGATAGGTTTGACAGGATGGATCGCAGTTTTGATAGGTACGGTAGGATGAATGTTGCTAACACTACTATTGAGGAAATGGCCTGACACTGGTATGACACCTTTGGAACTAACCCTAGTGTTGAGTCATTTGCTCGCTCTCGCTCTTGGTTTTGAGTTGCAGATGGGAGGCCCGTAAGACATTTGGTTGATATCGGGAGTGGTTCTCTGGCCTCATACCCCAATGGTGACATGGAGGTACATCACTTGCAGGGATGGTGGACAAGGATGAGTAACTTCTGAAGAAATGATAAAGGTAAGTGAATTTGTGACCTTCAAGTGTGTGGCCTTGGTCAAGCCACTTGGTTCTTTTTGCTCCTTGCCCTATCTCATGTGTGTAAGGTGAGCTTTGTATGCTCTTTGACCTTAATGCATGAGTTTAGGGGGAGCATGTGCGCTTGGTGTGCTTTTTCTCTATCATGTGTACTAAGGGTGAGCTTTGTATGCTCTTTGGCCCTAATGCATGTGTTTAGGGGGAGCTTGTGGGTTTGTGCTTCCTTGCTCTTTTGCCGGTGGTATCGAGCCCTTTTTTCCTACCCTTGAGAAGCCGGTCGTTTATGAGTTTTGTGTGTGGGAGCTCCTTTGTAGCATATGTATAGCTTTCCTTTGAGCATTTCTTGCATTTGGCATGGCATATGTAACATGATGTATAGGCATCCTTGTATCTTAGATTGCATGCATTTTGTATCATATGCATTTGGTAGGAAAAGCTTCTCTCATATACATTGTTCACCATGATGTGCTATATATGATCTTGTGAGACAGTTTGATATGGTATGGTTAGTCTGGCTTAGCTCTTGATGATCTTGATTTATATCCATGGTTGATGGCTATTGTTGACGGTGTATTTTGGTGCACCTAGCATGTTCATTACACTTTGGTTTGGATTTGATTATGGAACTAACCCGCCACTAGGCACACTAATCATATAACAAGTTCATCTTTGTGCATGCATTTGGAAGTGTTGTGTTTATGTAGGAAAACATGGACATAAAGGACGGATTTGCAACAAGTTCAAAGGAGCATTCATGGAGTCTTGTTCGTGTTCATGAGCTTGCTGAAATCACTTCCAATGGTGGCGAGGACCGAAGTGCTACGAGGAACACCCCGGGGATTGAAGCGTAAAAGATCAAACTTCATGCAAAGAGAGCCTCCATCTTGGACGCGAGGATAACGGCATCAAAATCATGCAAGTGGAGGGGGCAAAGTACATAAGTGCACGAGGACCCACGGAGCAAAGGGGCGACCAAGCCGGGCCGGGTGGGCACAGGCCGGCCGGCCCGGGCCGGCCGGCCCAGCCCACTTCCGGCACCGGTTCGGTCCAGTTTTCCTTGCCCTCGAAGGATCTTCAACCCTAAAACCCCCGAGGCGCCGCCAACACCAGGAGAGGAGTCATTCGCATCAGAAGGCCATCCACAAGCTAGAGAGAGAGGAGGAGGATCTCCGGCGGGAGATCAACCACCTCGAAGGAAGCACCCTCTCGTGGAGAAGAAGGAAGACACCGGCGGAAGGGAAACCATGATCAACGGTGCCATGACCAGCACCTTGATGGGGTAATCTTCTCATTCGTCCATGGGTTGTAATCGATCTTGAGATGTAATCGCACTTTGTCGGATTATCTATCTATCATCTTGTGTTGAATATACTTTCATGCTAAAGGTTAGCTACCATGCCGTAAAGGGAGTAAGGCCCCAATGCTTCCTTGGATCCATTCAATACGCCGTGTCCATCAAAGGTCTAGTCACGAATACCTTCGCGTAGTGACAGTACGAGAGGAGGGAAAGGGCGAAACCGTGGTCACAACCCCGATAGATTAGATTGGTTTTTCATGTCTTTAAGCGATTGCATGCTCTAGTATCGTAGACCCGTGGGCGAGTGTCTTCTACCTTGATATCTTAATCATTCTCTCTAGTGCGTTTAGTTGTTTTCTAGTATAATAGTAGTTAGGGTTTTAGTAGCTAGTGTGTCGTTGTTGATCGAACGCTTGTAATCCCCTTGCTCCGCGGATTGACAAGAACCTTGGGAATCTCGTGGTGAAAAAGGTGTGGGGTCCGTACGCTTGCGGATCGTAGAGGGATACGTCTTTTATCCGTCAACAAGCCCCTTTTTCTCGGCGTCGTTGCCTGGGAGCAAGTTAGTTTACATCGTTTGATTTGCATCTAACTTAGTTTTATATTTAGTTTATCTTTTATTTGCTATATCTAACATATATTATCTAGAAAAACACTTGTTTCGTTTTTGTTTTTGTTTTTATCTTATTGTCTAGATGGAGTTCGTTAATCAACCCGTGGAAGAACCGGAGAAATCATTAAGGGATTACGCTAGCCCTCGATGTGAAGACATAAAAGTACAAGAGTCGGATTCGAAGCTCGAAGCGACCAAGTATGTTAAATCCAAGATCATCAAGATGGTGGCGGAAAACCCATTTGAAGGGATGGTTACGGAGAACCCATATGGACACATAAGGGATTTCACGACAATATGCAACACGGTGCGTCAAGAAGGAGTTCCCGATGAATGGTTCAAATGGAATCTCTTTCCCTACTCACTTGCCGGCAAAGCAAAGACATGGTATTCGGTTGCGTCCTTTGAAGTTGAAGGCAATTGGAACAAGTTGACAAAGAAGTTTTGCGAGAAGTTCTTTCCAATTAGCAAGGTTCAACGTCTAAGGAGGCAAGTGATCACTTTCATGCAAGGAGAAGAGGAAGGGATAGACCAAGCCCGGGATAGGTTTAATGAATTAATCGAACAAAGACCAAAACTCGGCTTCACCGGTGACGTACTCTTGCATACATTTTTCTTTTCCCTAACCCCTAGTTGCATGCGACACGTCGAAATGTGTGCGGGTGGGGATCTCATGGAGAAAACACTCACGGAAGCCGCCCAACTTCTACAAAAAGTTAGTAAAGCGGCTGCCATGCGAAGAGATTGGGAAACAAGACTTGCGGAAGAGCCGGAATTCAATTCAAGGAAGAAGAAGCTTGCTGATTTTTCTAAAGAGGCAACCCCGGAAGTCACAAAAGAGGAGCCAATCATGGAAAAGCTTGAACAAGAACACATCAAGTCAAGAACTACACCAAGCGTCGACTTCGCCACACCAAATGAGATGAACAAGAGAAGCATGTCAAGCGCGAAGCCACTAAGGGAGTTCGAACCAATGGATTGGGTTCCTATTGATTACGGAGAAGTATTCGACAAGAGAAGACTGTTCCCCAATCAAAAGGGAATGGCAAGAGCAGTGGAAGTGGATTTCCCACCGGAGAAGAAAGGCTGAAAATTTGTACGACCTCGAAACCACGGTGAGATTTTTGAAAAGCTCTTTGGAGATGACGTGGTGGATCTGGAACATACTGCCGAGGTGAAGAGAATCATGGGGATCAAGCCCGAAGCATCACCATACGCTCGCCTCGCTGAAATTTACTCGATAGGATCCGAAGAAGAAGAGAAGATGACGCCGCACTTGAGTTGCGAGATCAACGGAGTTCAATGCAAAGCTTTATGCGACATCGGAGCCCAAGTAAGTGTTCTATCTTCTAAAATTTACGATAAAGTTCAATACCCCAACCTAGACTTAGCTCCAACATCAACGAAATTAATTATGGGAGATGGTAGAACTATCAAACCTCTAGGTATTGCTTGCAACATGAAAGTAAAAATCTCTAGAAACTATATACCAACCGATTTCTTTGTTATTGATGCTTACCATAGTAATTCTGATCATATAATCTTAGGTAGGCCTTTTCTTAAGTTGGTTGATGCCGTGTTAGATGCCGGAGAAGGCAAAGTAACAATGAACCTTAACGGAACAAAGTACAAATATAACTTTCTTCGTGCTTCTAAACACCTTACACCTTTTCCTCCCGAAGATGAGGAAGTAGAAGAGATAGATAGTCTTTGTTTTGTTGAAACCCTTAGAGACCCGCTGCAAAGAGCGATGGAAAATCAAATTAGTAATCAAAAAGATGAAGAACTAGAGGAAGCAACAAAAGGCTTAGAGCCGCATGATGGTAGTGTGGAGGAAGAGAAATTCGAAGACATAGGAGAAATCAAACCCGAGGAGCCACATGTGCCCAAGGTAGACCATAAACCTTTGCCCAAGGGATTAAAATATGAATTTTTGGGCCCAGACAAAACTTATCCAGTCATTGTGAGCGACGAGTTTAGTCCCGAAGAAAATGAAGCGTTGCTGATTTTATTAAAAAACATAGGAAGGTGATTGGATATTCAATTAATGATCTCAAAGGTATTAGCCCAGCCTTTTGCACTCATTGTATACCAATGGAAGACCAATGTAAGCCCGTAGTGGACCAACAAAGGAGGCTAACCCATGCCATGCGAGAGGTAGTAAAGAAAGAGGTTATCAAGTTACTTGATGCCGAATCATCTACCGGTTCCGCATAGCGAATGGGTGAGCTCGGTACATTGTGTACCGAAGAAGGGAGGTTTGACCGTGGTGAAGAATGAGAAGAACGAGTTGATACCGCAAAGGACCGTGACCGGGTGGCGGATGTGTATCGATTACCGTAAGCTTAACAAAGCGACGAAGAAAGATCACTTCCCCCTACCGTTCATAGACGAGATGCTCGAGAGGTTAGCAAACCACGCTTATTTTTGCTTTCTCGATGGATACTCGGGGTTCATGCAAATTCCTATTCACCGGAAGATCAACATAAGACAATGTTTACGTGCCCTTACGGAATGTTTGCATATAGGAGGATGCCCTTCGGCCTATGCAACGCTCGGCCTCTTTTCAACGTTGCATGATGGCCGTGTTTTCGGAATTCATCGAAGAAATTGTTGAAGTGTTTATGGATGATTTTTCCGTTTACGGGAAGACATTCATGGATTGCTTAGCAAACTTAGAAAAGGTCCTTACAAGGTGTGCGGAGGTAGATTTGGTTTTAAATTGGGAAAAGTGCCACTTCATGGTTAAGCAAGGCATAGTGCTTGGACATGTTATATCCGAGAGAGGAATTGAAGTGGACAAGGCTAAGGTAGAGACGGTTGAGCAACTCCCACCTCCTACGGATGTTAAGTCCTTAAGGAGCTTTCTAGGCCATGCCGGATTCTATAGAAGATTTATAAAGGACTTCTCGAAGATCACTAAGCCTTTAACGCACCTTCTTCAAAAGGATGTGGCTTTCGACTTTGACGAGAAGTGCCTAGCGGCATTCCGGACCTTGAAAAATGCGTTGGTGAGTGCTCCCATCATCCAACCTCCGGATTGGAGCCAACCTTTCGAGATCATGTGTGACGCAAGTGACTATGCCGTAGGCGCGGCCTTGGGTCAAAGAAAGGAAGGCCGAGTTCACACCATTTACTACGCTAGCAAAACTCTTAGTGGGGCACAATTAAATTACACCACTACGGAAAAAGAGTTGCTAGCGGTGGTATTCGCTTTCGAAAAATTCAGATCTTACATCGTGAACTCGAAAGTCATTGTTTACACCGATCACGCGGCCATCAAGTATCTCTTGGCTAAGAAGGAAGCTAAACCACGTTTGATTCGTTGGATCCTTCTTCTCCAAGAGTTTGATGTGGAAATTCGTGATAAAAAGGGGGTGGAGAATGTGGTGGCCGATCATTTGTCTAGGATGAATCGTGGACAAGATGATAAAGAGCCCATAGAAGATAAGATGAGAGATGACCACCTCTATAGAGTCTTTGGATAAAGATACTTGGATGATCGACATCATTCGAGCAATTCGAAAGATGCCCCTCGATCATCTAGATAAAAACACTCAAAGGAAGATAATCTCCGAAAGTATGAAATATTTTTGGGATGCACCATACCTCTTCAAACTTGGCAATGATGGAGTAATGAGAAGATGTGTGCCAAGAGAAGAAAGGGTTGAGATTCTAAGGAAGTGCCACTCGGCGGAGTACGGTGGACACTATAGACATTTTCGAACCGAAGCAAAAGTATGGTCGAGCGGATTCTATTGGCCGGAGATGCATGAAGATACTAAAAGATATGTTGCGTCATGCCCCGAATGCCAAAGAACCGGAAACATCTCTCAAAGAAATTCTATGCCTTTGAAATACAACTTACAAATCGACATATTCGATGTATGGGGCATAGACTTCATGGGGCCTTTTAAAAACTCATTTGGATTCGAGTATATCCTTGTTATGGTTGATTATGTATCCAAGTGGGTAGAGGCTATACCATGTCGTAAAGCTTCCACGGAGGAGTCCATCACTATGATCAAGAACGTGATTTTCCCCATTTCGGTACACCGAGAATCTTGATAAGTGATAGAGGAACTCATTTCACCGGGAAGAACTTCAAAAAGTGCTTGTCCAAGTTGGGAATTGAGCATAGGGTCTCCACGACCTATCACCCACAAACCAACGGACAAGCGGAGACGTCAAATAGGCAATTAAAAAGCATACTTAACAAGACCATAGAGAAGGGAGGCAAGGATTGGTCAAAGAAATTAGACGGAGCTTTATGGGCTTATCGAACGGCGTTTAAAACACCGATAGGTATGACCCCTTATCAATTCGTCTATGGAACTTGCCACCTTCCGGTTGAGTTGGAACATAAAGCCTATTGGGCAATTAAAGAGATGAACCTTGATCTCGATGCCGCGGTGGTGAATTGAAGAATTCAAATAAGCGAGCTAGAGGAGTTGAGGTTGAAAGCTTATGAAAACGCAAGCATATACAAAGAGAGAATCAAAAGGTGGTATGATAAAAGATTGAAGAAAAAAGAATTTAAAGAAGGAGATAAGGTCCTCCTCTACAATTCGAGGTTTAAAACCTTCGGAAAGGGGAAATTGCAAAGCAAGTGGGACGGACCTTATGTTGTGCATTCGGTGTTCTCTAACGGAGCGGTAACCATTATGGATATAAACGGCGATCAATTTGTGGTGAATGGTCGGCGGGCCGAAGGTTTAATACGAACCCGACGTCGTGCCCCTTCACCATGTTGACGTCTTCACCATGGAGGAAGAGCCCGAACGTCCCGCCTAGGACGAAAAACAAGGCATCAACTTCGTAAATAATTTTTCTTTTAGTTTTCTCGGAGTTTTTCGCGACGATTTACTGGGCCAACTTTTTCCCATAGGCTAAGGAAGAAAAAATAGGGCGGTGTGCGAAAAACCGGACCGGCCCGGCCCCCGAGGCAGGGGTGGGCCGGCCGGCCCAGCGGACCGGCCCCGAGGGGCCCGACGCCCGATGACGCCGAATTTCGCCCGAATTGCTCCTTTTTGACTTCCTTGTTTGGTCGGAAAATTTTAAGGGAAGTGTACAAAAGGAAAATAAGGTTCCCGGGGCTTTTTTCTCGGGACTATTTATTTGGCCGAATTGGGAGCTCAAGGATCAAACCTTTCAAGCAATGTGTTGCACCCTTGTAGCGACCATTGTGCCTCCAAGAAGCTTAGAGTTGAAGATAGAAGCCAAGAAGCCATCGATGGAGGAGGCGATGCGATGCGAGCTGAAGCTACCCGTCAAGAGGACCGCACGCATCCATTGCGGAGGACGTGTCCCGACCGGAGCTCTTGCATCTCGCAACCCCGTCGAAGGAAAGAAGGTCCCTACACCCGTCCGAAGGTCGGCACGCCTCCAAGGCATCAAGCGCAAAGATTACAAGGAGGTGTCGCCAGAGCCTAAGGATTATGGGGATAGCGACTACTCCGACGATCGTAGTCCGAGCTCGTGGGCGGCCGCCGGTAGAGATGAAGATGATTGGGATGAGCAGCCCAAGGAAAGGACTCCCGAAGGCCCCAACGGCGACAACAACGACGGCGGCGAAGGTGACGACAATGGAGGTGGCAACGACGGTGGTGACAGCGGTGGAGATTATGGCGACGACGACCCCTTCGGATTGCATCCGGTGTGTTGTCGAGTTTGCCGTCAATCCATCACGGATCTCTACACGTCGGCCGACGAATGTCTCCAAGCCATGGAAACGATGAAGCGGCGTATGGAGGACTTGGAGCGCGTAGTTGAAGATGACTACAAGTTCCTTAACCGCAACGTGCGCAAACTTTTCGGCATGGTTGGAAACATGAGAGGCAAGTGGTGCAAAACTTGCTTGAAGTACCACTAGATCTAGTTTTCCCCTTAGGATTTTGTAAGATACGACGAGGACGTCGTATGTTTTAAGTGTGGGAGAGAGCTAGCTCGCTAGCCTTAGCTTTTGAACTTCAAATTTAGGTTTGGTTTAATCTTCGTGTGAGAGTCTTAGTGTTTTTAATGAGTCTTTAGTTTTTGAGTCTGTTTTAAGTAATTTTTGCTAGTGTCTTAAATTAGTGTTGAGTCAAGAAAACCAAATAAAAAGAGTCTTTATATATATCTTTGTGTTTTATGTATTGTTTATCTTTATTTACTTGTTTGTTTAATCTTCGATTCTTGATATATGAACACAAGTATGTGGTTTGAAAAACGTTTACCGTGGTGCTTAGTGGAATCGCTACTACATAAAGTACCCATACCGCACTTCGATCTTGAGCTTCACATGTTAGTTGTGCTATGTTCGATGCTAAAAATTGGAGGATTTCAGTCCTGAAAATTATCTTAAAACCCTTGTAATAAAGGTTAGCAAAACCTCTTTTTCCAAGTTGAGAGTAAGAAAAAAATTCCTATCCAAAGCCAAGTTTATTTTTTTCGCTCCACCATAAGTGTGATTAGCACGATGAGTTAGGCTAGGACCCTTCTCTCTTGGTGAGTTTTAATTTCGAGCAATGATCATGTTCTTGTGCTTATCTTTTGTTGCTAGCCTCGTCATATATTCGGTAACGTGACCTTCACAACGAAAGTCACGCATATCGCCGAATTCCATACCCAACCATATACATCTCTTTTGTACATCGTATTCCTTGAACACAACCTATTTTCAAAGTTTCGTCTCGTCTCTAGCATGATTTATTTAAAAATTCAGATTGTATGCATGCAAGGAAAGAGAGAATTGAAAGCTTTGAAAAGTTGTAAAGAAAGAAAGAAAGAAAAATTATATGTGAATGAAAGAAGAAAAAGAAAAAGATGAGGTAGTAATAAAGATATGAGAGGGATGGATCAAGTGAAAGAAAAGAAAGAAAAATAAAGTGTAAGGAAGGGTGTCACGTTGATTGTGAGATGAAACTTTTACTCTATTTCCAACCATGTGCAATCCGACAACGAGGACATCATTGGTGCCTTGTAGTCACAATTTTCTTTTACCCTTGCACATGTCCACCATTCTAAATCTTCTCATCCTTGATATCCCTACATATGGTTAATTCTCATGATCATTGGCTTTGAAAGGTAGACAACCATTAAAGGAAGTTCTTAGTTTGACAATACTTGTGTTGATTGCGTTAGCCCTACCTATAGCTCCACTTTACATGATATATGAGAGATTAATGGGAGGTGAGAGTTTTATAAAATTTGGTTAGGATAGCCACTTCATATGAGTGACTTGAGAGAGCTTGGAGAAAGGTTTTTGTCTAATACTTGTTGCAGGAATTTTTGTTTTGAAAACCATAAAAACACTCCGATGGAAGCAAAGGAGTAAGCATGGCTGAAATTGAAGGCTTCAAGTGAAGAGTTTGAGTTGTGGGGTAAAACTTGACGTGGTAAAAGTTCTAAATGCCCATGTTTATGTTTGATTATCATTACTTTGTCTTGATGTATTAAGTATGAAAAGATTGACTAACTTGTGAAGGAGGATTAATGGTACACGATTACACACCTTGGACGAAATTCTTTTATGAGTACTTGCTCGAGGACGAGCAAGAGCTAAGTGTGGGGGAGATGTTGACGGTGTATTTTGGTGCACCTAGCATGTTCATTACACTTTGGTTTGGATTTGATTATGGAACTAACCCGCCACTAGGCACACTAATCATATAACAAGTTCATCTTTGTGCATGCATTTGGAAGTGTTGTGTTTATGTAGGAAAACATGGACATAAAGGACGGATTCGCAACAAGTTCAAAGGAGCATTCATGGAGTCTTGTTCGTGTTCATGAGCTTGCTGAAATCACTTCCAATGGTGGCGAGGACCGAAGTGCTACGAGGAACACCCCCGGGATTGAAGCGTAAAAGATCAAACTTCATGCAAAGAGAGCCTCCATCTTGGACGCGAGGATAACGACATCAAAATCATGCAAGTGGAGGGGGCAAAGTACATAAGTGCACGAGGACCCACGGAGCAAAAAGGGGCGACTAAGGCGGGCCGAGTGGGCTGGGCCGGCCGGCCCGGTCGGCCGGCCCACCCACTTCCGGCACCGGTTCGGTCCGATTTTCCTTGCCCTCGAAGGATCTTCAACCCTAAAACCCCCGAGGCGCCGCCAACACCGGGAGAGGAGTCATTCGCATCGAAGGCCATCCACAAGCTAGAGAGAGAGGAGGAGGATCTCCGGGGGAGATCAACCACCTCGAAGGAAGCACCCTCTCGTGGAGAAGAAGGAAGACACGGCGGAAGGGAAACCATGATCAACGGTGCCATGATCAGCACCTTGATGGGGTAATCTTCTCATTCGTCCATGGGTTGTAATCGATCTTGAGATGTAATCGCACTTTGTCGGATTATCTATCTATCATCTTGTGTTAAATATACTTTCATGCTTAAGGTTAGCTACCATGCCGTAAAGGGAGTAAGGCTCCAATGCTTCCTTGGATCCATTCAATACGCCGTGTCCATCAAAGGTCTAGTCATGAATACCTTCGCGTAGTGACGGTACGAGAGGAGGGAAAGGGCGAAACCGTGGTCACAACCCCGATAGATTAGATTGGTTTTTCATGTCTTTAAGCGATTGCATGCTCTAGTATCGTAGACCCGTGGGCGAGTGTCTTCTACCTTGATATCTTAATCATTCTCTCTAGTGCGTTTAGTTGTTTTCTAGTATAATAGTAGTTAGGGTTTTAGTAGCTAGTGTGTCGTTGTTGATCGAACGCTTGTAATCCCCTTGCTCCGCGGATTGACAAGAACCTTGGGAATCCCGTGGTGAAAAAGGTGTGGGGTCCGTACGCTTGCGGATCGTAGAGGGATACGTCTTTTATCCGTCAACGGCTATGTTTTTGAAAAATGTCTCATGTATGCCCTCTTGTGAGTACATGCCTTTATATGATCTTGTCATGTTCTAGTGGCTTGGCTATGCTTAATTTGTTGTTGGATAGCTTATTTTGATCATATGGGGTCAAAGGCTCACTTTCTATCATGAATGTTTAGCCCTCATGCTTTATCTTGTAGAGGGGCATAAGTTCCTTTTTGTCGCAAAGACATTTCATGTACCAAATATGAATCCGAAAATGAAATGTAAATTGCTTGGAAAATGTGCTCCCATGTCATATGTGTTGAATTTAATTTGCTTTGGGTGCTAAAACATTGCATGATGCCTACCAATGAGAAGTCTCATATATAGAAGTAGGCACATGGCTCGGTGGCTTTGACATGACATGAGGTGCTTGTGGGTGTTTGTGATGGTCTTATGATTAGAATGATTCTCCTAGCATGAAGTTTGTGTGGATTTGCCATTTTGACATGTTTTGCTCATGTTTAGGACTTTGCTCATGAGAGGGTAAATTTTCACAAAATTGCTCAATTCTATGTTAGCTTCGTCCAATGGTTGTGAAACTAGGTAATCATGAAGTTGATGTCATTACGAAGTCGAGAGTATCTAACTTGCTCATTTGGACATGTGTAGCACCTTGTGATGAATTTTGTATACTTGAGAAGCTCTAGGTTGCATGTTTTCGTATTTGAGCCTTGATTCATGCATTGGCAACAAGAGGGAGAAAGAAAGGTGGAGAAAAGTTGCATTGCATCCCTAGAACCTATCCCAAGAGTCGAGGGGGAGCTTGTGCATTTCTTTTGCATTTTTGGCTTTTGGGGCTGTGGTCGGTTGTACCAAAGCGGTCGACCGGTTTTGGCAACCGACCTGGCCGGTTTTGGGAACCGGCTTTGACCGGTTTGTGCCCGAGTTGGTACTTGTTCGGGGGAGTTTGCATATGTGTAGGGGGAGCTCGTGTATGCTTTGGTAGTTTGTGCTCTTTACTTGAGCATGGTTTTGCCTCGGATGTGTTGAGTCGTTGCCCATGCCTAAGGGGTCCGAGACTTGTCTTCTTCAAGTGATCTTTTCCTTTGCCTTTCTTTGGCTTTCGATTGCTTGTTGGAGTTTCTTTTGGTCATTTCTTTTCTTTTTCCTTTTCTTTTTGATTATCAAATGTTTGTGTTGTCATTGCACTCATCAAGGGGGAGATTGAGGACCATCCGTGGTTCGAGGACCGGTGGATGGTTGCTTCTTGGTGTGATGAGTGATTGATAACATTGTGTGGATTGATTCTTGGCTAAGTATTGCGGGTGCGGGTTGCGGCTTGACTCGTGTTGGTGCGGGTGAAGAACAAGCGCGAAAGGTCGTTGCCGGTGAGCCCTCCGGTGTGGAGAAGACAAGTAGGCTTGGTTCGAGGGACCCGATGGCCAGCGGGGTCAAGTACGGGCCGCATGGTGGCAAGAACGACAAGATGAAGTCGAGGACGGTTTCTTGGTTGAGCCACAAAATCAAGGTCGAGTCGGGACTTCGTGGGAGCCAAGTCATGAGTGGTGATTGGCGGAGGCTACATTAAGTTCGCGGGGTTTGCGGTGGTTCACCAGAAAACCATCGGGTTACTCGGGCCGAGCCACAAAGCCGAGGCCGAAGGCCGAGCGTGGGCTGTAAGGCCAAAACCGGCCCGATCGGTTTAGAGAACCGGTCGACCCGTTTGGGGTCACAAGGCGCCGAAGCTTCGAGGCGGAGGACATGCATCGGGATCGCAAGGCTTGCGTCGAGGATACGCGAAGTGCGGTCTCCGAGCATCCATCCGTTGGTGCTACAAAGACAAATTCCCAAAGTGCCGTTGGTGGGCGTGTATCCTAGTGTAGGCGTTAGGGGTATTTTAGTCTTTTTGCTTCCCTCCATATAACCCAAGGGGTGAGAGGATAGCATCCATCTCTTTGGAACTCTAGCTCATTTGCTTTGTTATCTTCCCTTCCTATTTTCCTTAGGATGTTAGAGGACTAGCTTGAGAGCTTCAGGGTGAGATATTGAGAGAGGGATGGATGATTGGGAGGCAATCTAGACCTTGTACGAACCTTCATGGTATGTATAGATGATTTGGCGTGGTTCCTCAAGGCCTTTTGTTGTCTCTCCAATTTTCACTTTTTGGTGATTTTCGGAGCCTTTTCTTGAGATTTTTGTGGCAGAGTTTTAGAGGTGTTTCTTTGCGGGATTTGGTGTGGGAGTCACACATGAGGATCTTGTGCCTCCTTTCTTGGTGATCTTGCCCCTCCAAACCCGTGGAAAGCTCTCTGAATTGGTGGTTTTCGTTGGAGCTCGAGTTCTTGGGGTTTGCTCACGAGATTTGCGATTCCCCATGATTGAGAGCGTTTCGGTGCAATTCCTTTGAAGGTGAGGTCATCCATGAGGTGACCCGGGCATCCCCAAAGTTTCGCTGCAATCTGTTGGGTGAATCGGGAGATCGGGTGATGCAAAGTTGAGGGTTGACCCGTGGATGCTATTTTTTCTGTTCGTACGGCGAAACCGTTCTAACCGGTTTGGGAAACGAGTCCGACCGGTTTTGGTCACGGTGGCCGTTCGGCAAGATTTTTGGCGGGAGTGTTGTTCTTTGCCTAAGAAGTCCCCATGTCCAAGTTTCGTCGCGTTTGGAGTTCGTTTGCTTGGTTTTTGGCCATGTTGATCTTTGGGGGTTTTCTTGGCAAAAGCGATCGACCGGCTTGGTCAAAGGTGTGTTTTGGAGGAGATCTTCTTGGAACAAGTCTTCCTTTGGTAGAAGGGAACATATCCGGTGGAAACCGGGCCACTTGTGGAAACTATGGAAACTCCGATCTCCACCGCCGGATCCTCATCCGGTGACTCGCGAGAGAGGTGGTGCCATTTTTCAATCAACCACCCGTCGGCCCCCATCTCCCGTGTATTTTTGCATCTTGCAATTAGCCCCTCAAACACGCTGCAGAGACCCATCCCCTCCGACGCCGCTTCCGAGGCGAAGTGGCGAGTTGCCTCGCCATCGAACCGCGGCGGCCCCGGCCATTGACCCCGCCTCCCCCCCGCCAATGCGGCCCCCCTCTCCATGGATCCGTGGCCCCCCTCTCGCCATCCTTGACCGAGCCACCGCCCTCTTGCCATCCTCGACGGAGGCGCCGCCCCCTTGCCATCTCGGACGGTGTCGTGCCCCCTCGCCATCGACCGAGCCGCCGCCCAAACATGTTTGACTTGTTCATCCGAACCACTCGCCCCTTTCCGGATAGGTGGCGATGGTGACAATTTTGGCATCTTCGGACTCGAAATCCGTCGAATAATGCAATGGTCTCTTGCAACTACGAGTTGTTCTTGAAACTTACCGAAAACTTCATGTGTATATATGACATTGCATTACTTCTCCATGAGCCACGGTGTCGAAATTTAGGATTGCTATGAAGACTTGCATTGTCGGCTTTCAACTCCTCTTCGCGCCGGCATTCCAAAGCTATGTCAAACCTTAGCCGAACTCAACAAAGGCCAATTTTCGATGAATGAAATCGTCACACCCCGAAATTTCCGGTTTCGGGATGTGAATATAGAGAATAATTAAATAATAATTTTTCTCATAATTTTAAAAATTTTCCAATCATTTATTTTCTTTACGGAAATGTAGTATAGAAAAAATCCTTGTTTGATTTTCTAAATCAAATAAGAAGTTGTGAGTGTTGCATTCATGGCGATGCATCTTGGTGATTCTTGAGTGCAAAAGGTTTCAAAAATGCGTTTAGGTATTGTCCAAATCCTTCCGAGAATTTTCCGGATTTTTACGGAATTTATTCTCATTTTCCTTCGACTTGTTTCTATTTATTAGAAGGCTCTAAAATCTTTCTCATGAGCACCAAATACTTTATTTCAATTGTTCATGCTCCAACCTAGCTCTAGGAATTTTCCTAGCATTTTTGGGGATTTTCAAAGTATTTTTCGTGGCTTGATTTAATTATCTAGCTACTTCGGATTATTTTTTTCACGAAAATACTTTCGAAAATAAAAAGAAATCTTTTCTTTTCCCGTAATCCTTCCCTCATTTTTGGCACAGCGGATGCTTTCATTGTGACCAAAGCCCTTTTCCGCCCCTTAAATTTCCTCCCAATTCGCTCACGACTCAACCCACGACCCACCTTACCTTTTAGCCCAACTAGGCATGTCGGTTGAAGTCTTGTGGTGCTCCCTCAACTTCTTCCAGCCGTAATTGCTCCGTAGGCCGCGGCCCATCGGCCCCGCTCGATCCATACCGCGAGCCCAACCCGCACGGGCGCTCGGCCCTAGCCGTCGGCCCGTGTGTAACACCCAAAAATTTTAATTATTGTTTTAATAAAATTTTGCTTAGCAACAAATGCTTGTTTAAGGATCATTAAGGTTTTCTTTAATTTTTATAGGCATCTAATTATTTTTCTTAATTAAATTAATGAACCATAGGAGTTTATTCTTGCATTCATGCTAGAGCACTATTTTTGTTTGGTTGAATTCAAACCCGTGTTTGAATTCATTGGTTTGAATTCTTTCGAAAATTTGCAAAACTTTTCTTATGGACCTCCCTGGGCCCACTACCTCGGTGGGTACTAGGACCAACTACTCGGTGGGCCCTCGGGACTACCGGCTTGCGCTACACGGCACCCGATGGCGTGGAGCACAAGGACTACGGAGGAGAAGTACTCGGTTAGGAGGCCGTACATGTCCCGCATTGTATGGAAGGCTCTAGACGTACTCGACTAGTACTCTCTCCCTACTCCGACTTGTAACCCCGCCTCCCGGACTATATAAGGCGAGGCGGGGACCCTTCTCTAGCATCTCATCCAATCCATGGTGCGCTATTACACCATCTTGTAATCGTGCCCAATCAATCCGAGCTACGCGGCATACGGGACGTAGGGTATTACGCACCTCGCGGCCCGAACTCGTCTAAATTGTGTGCCACGTGTCTCTTCCTTCGAGTTACCGATCTCGGCGAGGCCACATTCTTCTACTTCGGGTACTCCCCTTAGTAGGTTGCCGGTCTAAAACACCGACACGGGCGCGCCGGGTAGGGGATCTTGCCCGAGATCTCATGGCGAACTCGACGGCTCCGGTCTACTTCAAGCCAACCGTCGCCTTCAACCACGGCGACACCTTCGTGTTCGGCGCACGGGTCCGCACGCTTGCGGACGGCGCGGAGCTCCTTCTAGCGCCGCCTAACCATGCCGCCCAACCCGAAGACCGGCTTTGTGACGCTTCCCGAAGTTGTCACATGCGAACTCACCGCAAGTTCGGCGAAATTTCGCTCTTCAACCATCACGGCGACTTCGAGCTCGAGTCCGCTTCCAACTCGAACTCGACGTCCCCATGGGCTATCGCATGCGAGCGGGCCGCTCGGCCATCGCGGTGGTCCCACCACTTCGCGAGCGCTCCATGCGTGGCCCCCCGCATCCTCGGCGGGCCCGCACGGGGGGCTCCCCTCTTCGCGCCGGCCGGCAAGGAGCCCGTACCCGAGTACAACTCGGACTCCGACCCCGCCCCCGGCCACACTTCGGACTCCAACCCTCTCTCCGAGTTCTACTCGAACCCCGCATACGAGTTCGACTTCGGGTCGGACACGAGGATCCCGAGTCCGAGGACAACTCCACCGAGCATCCCTTGTCGGGGGCCGGCCTGCGGGGCCGGTTATAACATCTACCCCGCCGGGAGATTCGTCTCATCGGCCGGACCGCAAGCCTGCTGACCGGATAAGTGGAGACTCACGCTACGTTGCCTACATCGACTCGCTACCGTTCCAAGAGGGAACACCACTTGCCCGAGCTGACTCGAACACCCCAACTGAGGTGGCGGTTTCTGAGTCCAGCCTTGGCACCCCTGATCGCCAAGTCTTCATGGCTGCCGGCGACACCCCAGGACCTTCGGGGACGGCTCAAGACAAATACCTCGAAGACATCTCCTCTGACGAGCTCTCTGGCCGATGGTCCAGACAAAACGAGACCCCCGCAGACAGAGACACTCGACGTGAGCGTAACCGGAAGCGCGGCCGAACGTCGCCGGCGCCTCCGCGACAATTTCCCCGTCCGCAACCTTGCGGAAACTCTCGAGGCGGTCGAGAGCGAGTACACACTACCCCCGAGCAATGCCTCATGTCGATCACGGTGATCACACACCGGGCTCGGGGCATACGCGCCGGAGAGGTCATCGCCAAGCTCGGCGAGGACGCCTACTTGACGCGGGTCGACAACAGGGTCAACCAACCTCCTCCCGCCAGGCACCGCGACAACGAAGCCACAAGTCGCAGCGCCAACAACGGTCCCAACCGTACTCGAGCTGAGCTTCCCGCTCAGCCCAACCGCACTCGCTCCAACGCCGGCGGACCTCCACAGGGTGGCAACAGCAACCGCGAAGTCGTCCCTCACCGTGCTCCAGCCGGTGGCGGCGGCCATGACCCTGACGGCGGCGGCAGCGACGGCGGAAGCTCCAACCATGGAGCCAACAGGAGGGCCCGTGGTGGCGGCAGTCGCGGCGGCCGAGGCCACGCGAACGCCACGCCTGCGGCGCCTCACAAGGCGGCTATGACGCCCGCCGAAGATTGAGGAGGCGTGGGCGGAAGAAGTCGACCACCGCGGTGACAACGATGGCTTCCCCGCCTTCTCACCTCGACTTCGCAACTTGCTCCTCCCCCGACAAGTTCAAGCCTTTGGGGATCACCAAGTACGACGCGAAGCAGGATCCTATCCGGTGGCTCGGGTGCTACGCCCTCTCCATCGAGAATGCGGCGGCAACAACAACGACACCAAGTGCCTCTACTTCCCCTTACGCTTGGACAAAGCTCCACTCACATGGCTCGAGTCGGCCGGACAAGCACTCGATCGACAAGTGGGACCAGGTGAAGGAGCAGTTCACCGGCAACTTCGCGGGCGCCATGGGCCGATCGGGTACTCGCATGGACACGGCCATGGTCAAGCGAGGAACAAGGCAAGACCCTCCGCAAGTACATGCGCCGCTTCTTCGACAAGCGCACTACCGTGGCCGACGTCAACGACAAGGAGGTCATCGACCTCTTCCAAGACGGCCTCTACCATCGCCACACCTTTGAAGACTTCGGTCGTCGCCGCCTCAAGTCCATCCCGCACCTCAAGGACATGATCACGTCTCGGGCGGATGAAGAAGACAAGGCCAACGCCAAGTACGACGCCATCCGTGGCAAGAGCAAGCGAGAACACGGGCAGCGGCAACGACAACAACGAGAACCAAGGCGGTCGCAACAACAACAACTACTACTCGGGTCCCAACCGCAAGCGCAAGCCGGACAACACTTGTCGTGGCTATATAGCGCCTGCGAAGGAGAACTCGAAGAAGAATTCCGGCGACTTCAAAGACCTATTGAAGAAGAAGTGCCCGTGGCATACGAACGACAACCACACCACCGAGCGGTGCTACCGGCTCGAGGCATGCACTCAAGGGTACACCGAGCCACCGCACCCTCACGATAAAAAGGGCAAGAAGAAGAACGACGGAGGCAACGACGACTTCCGGAACCCGACAAGACCGTCAACGTCCTCTTCGGCGGACTACCCGGCGGGCGGGGAGCGAAGGCTACCCGTCGAGAAGTCATGAGCATTGAGCCGGCGGTTCCGACCCCTCTCGGGTGGTCGGAGGTACCCATCACCTTCTCTGCGCGATCAATGGACCGGCTTCTCCGAACCGGGACGGTTCCCCCTCTTCCCGAAGCCGGTGGTCGCGGGCTCCAAGCTCAACAAGGTCATCATCGATGGTGGAAGCGGGCTCAACGTCCTTTCACCAAGACCTTGAAAAAGATGAAGCTCGACATCACCCACATGCTCACCAAGAGCAACACGCCCTTCTACGGCATCGTCCCCGGTAACGCGGCTATCCCACCTGGGCTTAGTGGTCCCGCCGATTACCTTCGGGGAATCTCGTGACAATTACCGTACCGAGTACATCAAGTTCGAGGTCGCGGACTTCGAGACCTCTTACCACGCCATCCTCGGCGGACCGGCCATCGCCAAGTTCATGGCGGTGCCCCACTACACCTACTTGGTACTCAAGATGCCAAGCCCGGCGGGTGTACTCTCTCTCCAAGGGGACTTGAAGATCTCCCACGGCCGAGACACGAAGCCGTGGAGATCGCCTCTACGAATCAAGTACCCAACGCCATGATGGAGGTCTTTGCTTTGCGTCGAAGAAGCTTGCTACAAGTGAACTCGACATCCCGAAGAAGTCCGACGGCGCCAACAAGCCTCGGCCACCGAGGAGGTCCTAGTCAAGACGATCGACCTCGGAATAGGCGACCCTAGCAAGACCACCACCATCGGGGCCGGCCTCGACCCCAAATAGGAAGACGCGATCATCAACTTCTTCCGGCTAACCGCGACATCTTCGCGTGGAAGGCGCGACGGACATGCCGGGAGTGCCCGGGGAGTTGATCGAGCACTCGCCTCAACGTCGATCCTAAGGCCACCCCCAAGCGACAACACCTCCGACTCTTTGCCGACGACGGACGGGACGCCATCAAGAAGGAACTCGCCAAACTACTCGCGGTGGGTTCATCGGAGAAGTCTTCCATCTCGAGTGGCTCGCCAACCCCGTCCTCGTCCGCAAGAAGAACTCGAACGAGTGGAGGATGTGCGTCGACTACACCGACCTCAACAAGCACCGCCCCAAGGACCCCCTTCGGGTTGCCGCGGATTGATCAAGTCATCGACTCCACGGCGGGCCGCGACTCCGCTTCGCTTCCTCGGCCCGCTACTCCGGGTACCACCGGATCGCGATCAAGGAAGAAGACCGAGGAGAAGACCACGTTCATCACCCTGTTTGGCGCGTGCTTGCTACACGACCGTGTCCTTCGGGTTGAAGAACGCGGCGCCACCTACCAACGAGCTATCCGGGTTACGCTTCAAGAGGCAACTCAACAAGAACGTCGAAGCCTACGTGGATGACGTGGTCGTTAAGACCCGAAACTCTAGTACCATCATCAACGACCTTGAAGAGACCTTCGCATCTCGTGCGAGTACCGGCCGGAAGCTCAACCCGAACAAGTGCGTCTTCGGCGTACCTTCGGGCAAACTACTCGGCTTCATCATCGGCCAACGCGGCATCGAAGCCAACCCCGAGAAGATCTCTGCTATCACCGAGCATGAAAGCTCCCACGAGCATCAAAGACGTCCGAAGCCGACCGGGTGCATGGCGGCACCGAAGCAGTTCATCTCGAAGCTTGGAGAACGGGGGCTCCCCTTCCTCAAACTACTCAAGCACCAAGAGAAGTTCGTGTGGACTCCGAGAGGTGGACCAAGCCCTTGCCCGGCTCACGGACTTCCTATCGAAGCCGTCGGTCCTCACGGCTCCCCGCAAAGGCGGGCGGCCTCTGCTCTACCTCGCCGCGACTACTCACGTGGTCGATCGCCATCGTCGTCGAGCGGCGGGGAAGACGGCCATGCCAACCCGGTCCGGCGCCCGGTCTACTTCATCGGCGAGGTCCTATCGAGTCCAAGGCACGCTATCGGCTGTGCGAAGCTCCCGTGCGCGGTACTCATCACCTCGCGGAAGCTACGACACTACTTCCAGGAGTACTCAATCTCCGTTGTCACCGACTACCCGCTCGGCGACATCCTGCGGAACCAAGATGCTACTGGAAGAATCTCTAAGTGGGCAGTCGAGCTCGGCGCCCTCACCATCGACTTCAAGCCACGCACAGCCATCAAGTCGCAGGCGCTTGTCGACTTCATGGCGGAGTGGCGGGAGAATCAGCTACCTACTCCAACCGTGCGACCGAGCATTGGGTGATGTACTTCGACGGCTCACTCATCCTCGAGGGCGCGAGGTGCGGGGGGTACTCCCGATCTCCCCAATGGGCGAACAACTCAAGTACGTCCTGCGGATCTTCCGGAAGGTCTCAAATAACGAAGCCGAGTACGAAGCTCTCCTACATGGGCTCCGCCTCGCGGCCTTCACCGGCATCAAGCGGCTACTAGTCTACGGCGACTCCGCGGTGGTCATCAACCAAGTCAACAAGTCTTGGGACCGCAACAAGGAGAATAGGGACGCCTTCGGCTAGAAGTCCGCAAGCTCGAGAACAAGTTCTACGGTTTTGAGTTCCACCACATCGTCCGCGACAACAATGTCGCAATGGACGTCCTCTCCAAGCTCGGATCCACCCGCGCTCAAGTGCCGGTGGGCGTCTTCGTTCACGAGCTTCACGCGCCATCCATCCCGGAGCCGGCGCCACCGACCACCGTGTCCCGGCGCACCCACCGGTGGACGGGAGGTCATGATGATCGACGTGGACCGGAGGCAACCCTTCATCGACTACCTCGGCGAGCGAAGGTTCCCTCGGACAAGAACTCGGCCGAGCGGCTCATCCTCCGCGCCAAGTCCTATGTCCTCGTCGGAGACAAGCTTTACAAGCGGGGCGCATCTTCTCGGAGTACTCATGAAGTGCGTCCCTCGGCAAGAAGGCAAGGACATCTTGAGGAGATCCACAAGGGCGTTTGCGGCAACCACGTGTCCTCCCGTACGTTGGTCGGCAAGGCCTTCCGAGCAAGCTTTCTGCGGCCCACCGCTGCGGGCGATGCTTTGAAGAACTCTTCGAAGGTGCCAAGGATGCCGATATTTCACCAAGCGACAACACGTCCCGGTTTGTTGACGCAAAAAGTGCACCTAGCGCCAAACACACGGCAAGAAGCCGAACAAGCTAGCTTCACACGCGCAGAGTAACGATGACGTGCCGATCAATTTTTCCCGAAAATTAACAAAAGATAAAGCGATTAGATACCAAAACTTGGAACTTGCCGGTGGTACCGACGCTTCCATATTTACGGGCCGAAAGGCCACATGAGATGACACATAGCTATGGAAAAGCTATTTGCCAATGAATTGAAACCATTCGGGATCTTATAAAAGAAAAATCGATACTGCCGAATGAATGACGTAAGCATGACGGTAATCGGTCTTTGTTTGGTCAAGAATGCATAAACACGATATTATGACCGATCCCATGATAACCAATATTAAATAAATGAATAAAGTAAAACACGATCATAATCATGTAATGAACAAGCATGCATAGATCCAAAGCACTAGTCCACCGCATGTCTAGGTACTCTAAAACCCGTCGGGTACGATATCAAACAAATCTATCCACCGCATGATACAATTTGCATGAAGATCGTACCACTTTCCACAAATAGATCTATCCACCACATGATACAATCTAAATATGGAAAGCTAAAAGCACGCATTATTTAAAGCATGAAATACACACGTGTTCTACTCGTGATGAAACATAACCGAATACGACAAGGCGCCGATTCGGGGTCCATGAAGAAGGAACGAACGTTACCAAGCGAATAAATCTATCGAGTTGATTCGAAATCTAATCCACCGGATGACTACCTCTAAAGCAACCCAAAAACCTGCATCTACCACATGACACTCAGTTCTTCCAAGATTTATACCGACATTGGCAAGCTTGAACCCACAACACGTAACAACCTAGATTGATTCGGTTTCGGCTTTTGAAAACACAAGATCCACGCATTAAAACATGAAATCTACCCGTACAAGGATCACAAAAGAGATGAGCCGATCCAAACCTATCTGGATTGGGCAAAGGTGTTACATGAATCTAAACATGAGGTAAAAACTCGAAGTAACACAAGGTAACTTAATGAATCTATTGGATCTTGCCAAAATCCAATAGAGCCGATAACTAGCTTCAAGCTAGATCTTAGCCTACCGCATGGCTCATGACCTAACAAGAAACCCTCTTGAACCAAGCTTGAATCTACCGAAAGCATGGTAACAAGACTACTTGCATCGAGATCTAAATCCACCGCATGATACTAGACATGATACAAGGTTGCCGGTACTCACGGAGGTCGACGGATCGATGAACCCTCTTGAAGAACTCGACGACACGACAAAAGGACTCTAGGGTTTGGCGTAAGGCCGATGTGTTTTGAAGAATGATTGTCTATTACATACATTCAGGGCTCATATTTATACCCTGCCAAGTACAATCTCGAATGGATTCGTTGCCTAACTTATCTCTAAGTTTAATCGCCTATCTATCCATTCGTCCTCCCTACTTGAGCCACGTCATCATTCAATCCCGCAAAATCAGCTCTACTGTTCCTTTGCCGAACGGGAGCAGATAGCCGACCGCAGACTTCTTTGCCGAATACATCTGAAAAATCCTTCCCTTCCTCGAGACGGACTCCCCGACCGAGCCGGACCCACTAGTCGGACTCCTTACCAAATTTTGGTGTTAACACATGCCCCTTCAATTGGGGGGATAAAAGTAATTTTGTTCCGCAATTGACTCCGACCACGAATAGCTCAACTCAAATCTCGTCAACACCGTTCTTCTTCCTTCTCAATCCGCCGAACCTTCGTCTAGATTCAAACCCTAGATCTCCTTGTCCTAAGCTCAAATCTTCAATGGCGACTCAAAACCAAGATGCTCGGGTAAATCCTCCTCCCGTAAGCTTTCGGCATTTAGGTTTTCAATTTTGCCCGAGATTTCGTTTCGCCTTCCTCGGGAGCCTTCAACCGAGCTTTTGATTCGCACCGGGGCCAATTCGGGATCCTATTATCTTGGACCCGTGGGGGGAGCCCCGATCCTCAAGATTTCATCGCGGCCGAATCTCAAAGGATCCCTTTCAAGGCGGCTCTGTCCCCACCTCCTCGGTGGCAAGACACTTTTAAGAATTGGCCTTTACCTCCAATCGCGAGTCGGAGAACTTGGTACGGAGAATCCTCACGTAAAAGAGCGGATTGACCAAAAGCTCGGGATACCCTCCGCATTGCTCAATGCTTGGAGTTAACCTTGGCCGAGACCCCCAAAAATGAAGACCTTTTGATAGCAACTGCCACTTTTGGTCAAACGGTGTCAACGCCTTCCTCTTTGGCCATGGCCCAATGTCTCCAACCCTGGCCGATGTGTATATGATCACCGGCCTTGACATTACAGGGTCTGTTCAGCCCTGGAACTTCAAAGGTTCTTCACGCCAAACGGGGGTGAAACCGGGGAACGGATATAAACAGTATATCTTGAGCCACATGAAAGACAACCCCCTTGGTGATGTTGAATACCGGGCATTCCTGAATATGTGGCTATGCAGATTTGTCTTCTGTGGCAAAGCCAACGAGCCCACCCTGAATCATATCACAATGGCGACTCATTTGGCTAGTGGCAACCGCCTACCCCTTGGGAAATTCTTCCTAGGCAGTGTATACCATATGCTTCACCAAACTGTTACCCAGATGTACACTAGCCAAAGGATAGCATGTGTCAACGGCCCTTGGTGGTTCGTTCAGATATGGCTGCAGCTCCACCTGCATCAAATTGTTGGTGTTGATTTGAACACCAGGCTCTTCCCTTCGTCCAATCACCCTGAGGGAGAAAACAATGCTACCAGGGGATGTCAGAATTATGGAGAAGCGGCTTCAACTGTTCTCATTCAGCAAGACATTAGCCAGCTTTTCGAACTATTCTTCAAAGGTTTCCAGAATCCTCTCTGGCTCCCCTATCTGGATAATGACACATTGACTTTCCCTGTTGAATTCTCCTTTGAGCCTGGTCGTCAAGATGGGAGATTCCTAGAAATTTTCAACATCATAATCCGCCCATGTATCTTTGTCGGCCGAATTCAACGGAGGAAGGCTGAATTCTAGCACTTATGAATATTATCAGCCCAATGTAATGGCCAGGCAAATTGGATGTGGTCAGATGCCCCCAAGATTATTCCTGCACGAATTCCTCAAGCCCAGAGAGGAAATCAAAGAGAGTATGCACAGCAGCAGGGTTTTCCATTATGTGTGTAGTCCCACTATCTACACCTGTCCTTTCGTGCCCACAACCATAGCTCATCCCACCTTTAACTCCTGGTGGCAAGAACTCCACGATCACATCTTCAGTGAGCCTGTACACGTGTTCTGCGCAGAATTGATGCCTGATTTCCTACCAACTTCAGAGGTAATATAATGAACTTTTGGATCGACATTTTTCCTCTCAATCAATGATTTTGACCTTATTCTTTTGACTCCACAGAACACGGTGCCCTCAAGCCGAAATATCAACTATAATGCCGTAGGCCCGATTTCAGCACTGGGATTCAAGTCCCCAACTCTGGCCCAACTAATGGCCAGGTTTGCCACAACCGATCCAAGCCTCTCCAGCCTTGCTGCTGACAGGAGGCAAGGTTTGTCTCTGGTTGCTCCTCCAAATGCCAAGAGGAGGAGAACTGTCAAGAAAGTTCTTGTTGAGGTAAAACCTTTTGCTCTCTTGATCACAAGGGTACTCTAGTTTCGACAAATCACCTCTTGCGCATTTTCGGACTAGAGCCCAACAACCTTCGCATCGAACCCGCCAATGCCTCATCCACCGGTATGACCTCTCTTGTCTTCTCTTAAGGATGAACACGGCATTTACCCTTTTACTTTGACACTTGCAGAAGAAACAACGGAAGAACAACTGGTGGATGTCCCCGTGGCTCAACAAGCAAGTCCACCCAGGGTTGAATTACCTATCCCAGTGGAGATCTCATCTTCATCACCTTCTGCAGAAGCAATGAATTCTCCAGAGATGAGTCTCCCAATCCAGCCAGAGCCATCAAGTCCTCCAAGGGCACAATCACCCGTGGGTCACGCGAGACACTAATCTCAACGAGAGGTGGATCCAACTCCCCTTCGACCGAAGCCCTTGAGTTACCGGCGACTACATCAACACCTTCGACTTGGAAGCTTCGGCTTTGCTCCGGAGCACCTTCCTCACCGCGATTACCCCGTTCAAGAAATCAGCCGTGAGGTACTCATTTGCACTTAACTCTGCTACCTTTACATTTTAGCACCCTTAACTCGGCAATACTGCTTCTTGGGATCGAGCCCGTCATCATCAAGCTTTGCCATCGGAGAGCAACCCGGTTGCCGAGGCAATGGAAGGAGTGCACCAGCCTCTGTCAGATGAGGTGTTATCAAAGCTTAGAGAAATTGCTGCCTGGCTAGAAAGGGATGCACGAGATCAGTTCAAGGATCTCGATCACTTCGAAGAGATGCTTGAATCTATCAGCCAAGAACTTCGACGACGTCGAGTTTCTCTAGTATCCATCTCGTGGCTTGGACATACTTTATGCGCCCATAAGGCACGCTTTGAGGAAATTGCGCTCCCGCCCGACTATCGAAAAGAAGAAAGCCGATGCCGAACACGCCATGAACGGGGCACAATCCCAAGCAAAGAGCCACGGAGAGATACATTGGCTAGCCCTGCGAGGCTTCTTATGATCCGAAAATTGCCGTAAAAGCTGCTCTAGAAGCGGGACCGAGAAGCCCGTCGGTCGAGATAGAGGGCCGATAAAGAGAAAATAGCCGAGCTCCCCGGATTGATAGAAAAGACCCAAGCGGAAGCAAAATCGGCTATCACCAAGATAGAGCAATGCGATGCGAGAACTCACCAACTTGTCTGGTGCTCAAAAAGATTGCCAAGAACTGTTGGACAGCTTCCACCAAGCAACATCCAATGCTCGTGATGTGATTACGAAACATTTGAACATTTGAATACCCACATTGATGTATAACCGAATTGATCGCTCTTGTAATACTTATCCCCGCATTTAATTTATTTTTCTTCTCGCATACCTCTAAGTGTAAACGCTGAACAATCCAATCGGCAAAGAAATACCAACACCCGAATGGCACTTTGACTCCCTTCAGCCGAGCCAATCAACTGAATGTGACTCAGCCTAGAATTCCAAGCGACGGGCTGGCCAAGGAAACCTTTCCACCTTCCGATTTTCTTGGGATATGCGCCACGATCCAAAGCCACAACTCGAAGCCACGATTCATCTTGCCAGGCCTATAAATGTAACCGTAGGTGCCCCTAGCTCTCCACCAAGCCTTTTAGCTGTCGAATCTTTGCCAATCTCAGCTCTTCCTCTCTTCAAACAATGCACATCCCAAGCCAACATGGTGCGCCGCCTCAACCGCCGCCGCGCCTCCGACGAGGCAGAAGGGAGCAGCGCTAACGCGCGCCGGAGGCAATGATCGCCGATTCTTCTTCTCTGCTTCAACTTCGGTCTTCTCTTGTTTCTGACGATCATCTCCCTTTCAGGTTGATTCAGTGGAATCCGTCCCCCGTGCCGGCCAATCAACCTCTTCCAGACGACTCCTCGGAGTCCGACGGTCACTCCCCCGTACCCTACGGGGAAGAAGATGCTCTCCGCTTCAGGGAGGAGCTGGAGACGGCCCGACGCGAGCTGGAGGACGTCTCCAAGAAAGCGGGCATAGCCGAGCTTGAGTGGGAGGACCAGCGCAAACAACTCGCAGAAACCATTGACGGTACCGCTCCGTAATCGAATCTTTGATCCAACCCGGCTTTTGATGCTAATTCCTCTTTTCTTGCGGCCCGCGATGCCGAGCTCAACCCGTTGAAGGCGCCGGTGGAGCAACCGGCCGATAAGATGAATGCCCGCGGCGACACGCCGGCGGAGCGCCTTGCCACGGTGGAGCACCGCGTCGACGAGGTGGCGACCCATGGTGTTCATTTGGGCACCACCCCGGGCCCGGCCGCCATGGCGACGCATACGGACGTCGACTACTCCACCGGGTCGCGCGGCTTCGGGGGCGGCGCACGGGAGGACATCGACGAGATCGAGCTCATCCCGGAGCACCTCGATGTCCACGGCGACGCTATTGCCGAAATCACCCATCCCCAATCCGTACCGAACGAGCTTTTCGACTAGATTGTATTAGGGATGTTTGATCATCGGCAATAAATAAGAACTTCTGAATGAATTCGCCTTGCACTCGCATCCATGATTCTTATTTTTCTCGAATGCGCCTGGGAACTATCTTGAGCCGAACGCACGGGAACAGTTGCCTCTTGGCGCAAAATCCACAGAAGATCTTGATTCGGCAATCCACGAGTACTGTTCAAGCAAAAACCCTTTGTACTTGGAGAGAAAAACCCTGTCGTTTGGTATTCCAACAGTGCGTCTTTGTCCGGTCATCACTCCCAATGCACCCCTTCGGTCAATAAAAGAGCCTGCCGAGATGCCCTGCAAATCCACCCGCACACTCATCCATCATTTCTCATTTCTTCCCCCGTCTCTAGAGGAAAAAACCACGAGGCCATGGACAAGGGCAAGCAACCCCAGGAGAGCGAGTTCATCGAAGAAGCATACGATTCGAAGGTGAGTTCTTTCCCGATTTGTTCCTCGTCCTCCATATGATCCCGTGCTTCATGTTTTCTTCTTTTCCTCTTTCAGCCTTGATCTTGCTCCCCGAAGAAATCATCGGGACCGAAGATGTGCCGAGTACATCTCCTCCGATTCCTCCCTCGAAGCGAGAGGATGCCACGCCCGAGCGAGAGGACCGGTCCACCAACCGCGCCGCCGCGTTTGGCACCCGGAGCACGGCCTCGGGGACATCACCGCCCGTTGCCAAGCCGAACGCGAGCGTCGCATGGCTCGGGAGGCACTAGTAGGGGGTAAATGTTTCGACCTTTTCTTGACCTCATGCCCGCATTCGGATTTCTTGCCCCTAACATCGACTCCTCCGTTTTAGATGTCTCGACGGGTACAACAACTCGAAGATGGCACGGGACGACTTGATGGAGGCTGCGAACCATGGTCACCCCCATGCGTTCCAAGTTGCCGTCACGGTCGTCCCGGAACAGTCGAAGAGGGAGCGACGAAGAAGCAAAGAAAAGATTGAATCATACTTTTGCTTCTTTCTCCACGCCTTCGCTTCCCATCTCCTTGAAGTTCGGCCATCGGGGTTGTTAGATGTAAACCTGCAAGAAGCGGTTGTAATATGATTTTTGTGCTAAGGGCAATGCATCTAGGCACCGGCCATTTCTTTTGTTTATGGATTTTGTTCCGAAGGCGGCCTCGTTCTTGAGCGCCGGCCGTTTCGTGTCGATGTGTGCAATCATCGATCGATCTCGATGCTAGGATAATATTTCTTCGAGATATCTTCCATTTATTGCGTGCAGAAAATTCTTCTCCTAGCAAAGTTTTCAATATATATGCATTACCAGGGACGCATCTGACCACACGAAAAGGTCCTTCCCAGTTAGGGGACCATTTGCCGAATTCACTGTACTTAGTTCCAATCGGCAATAGTGCTTTCCACACCAACTCGCCTTCTGCAAATTGCCTCACTTTTACCTTCCTGTTATAGTACTTGGCAACCCGCAGCTTGTTTTTCTCGATGTTTTCCAAGGCTCTAAGACGGATCATGTGCAAATCCTCTAGTTCATCCATCATTAGGCCACCGTAATCTTTGGAGCTCAAATCTTTACGTAACACACCCCTCCTTGAATCGATTGCACTTCCCAAGGTAGAACCGCGTGGTGTCCATAAACTAATTCATAAGGAGAGGTCTTTGTAGCTCCATGAGGGGCCATTCGGTAAGCCCACGGTGCCTCACCGAGTACCGAATGCCATGTCCTTGGCTTCGGTCGATCTTCTTCTCGTATCGGCTTGATCATGATCTTATTAGAAGCCTCTCGCTTGACCATTAGCACGGGCATAGTAGGGAGAGGAATTAAACAATTTGATCCCCATGCTTTCGGCAAATTCTCTGAACTCCAGTGACACGAATTGTGCCCCTTGATCAGTGGTAATTGTCGAGGGATTCCAAACCGATAGATGATGTGTTCTTTGACAAATTCAACCATGTTTTCTGATGTCACCTTCTTCAGTGGGATCGCCTCGACCCATTTAGTAAAATAATCTGTAGCCAAAAGCACGAACTTATGCCCCTTGCTAGATGGTGGATTAATTTGGCCAATCAAGTCTATCCCCCAGCCCCTGAATGGCCATGGCTTGATGATGGGATTTAATGCCGATGCGGGGACTCTTTGAATATTTCCAAACTTTTGGCAATCCTGACATCCCTTGTAATACTCAAAGCAATCCTCTAATATCGTCGGCCAAAAGCATCCGGCTTGTCTGATGACCCATTTCATACGGTAGGCCGACTGGTGTGCTCCACATATCCCATCATGTACTTCGCTCATCATGTTCTTGGCCTCTTCCGGACCCGAGCATCGTAGCAATACCCCATCTAATGATTTGTAGAATAAGTTATCATCCAGAAGAACGAACTTTATGGCCTTGTACCTGAGCTTCCTAGAGACCTTGCGGGATGGATCCTTCAAGTAATCAACGATCTCTTTCCTCCAATCATCTTCTGCAAGATCCGTCCCCAGTGCACACACTTCTGCAGCAAACGCTTCTTGGCTCTCTTTGTAACCAGAGGCGCTTTGAGCCAGCTTGTTTGCTTCTTCGTTATGTTCCCTAGGAATATGCTGTAGAGTCACCAACGGGAAGCTCTTCAAGATTTCTCTGCATTCTTCGTAGTAACTCCTCGGCGCTTCACTTTTGCATTCGTATTGGCCGTTCAATTGCTTGATCACCGGCTCGAATCTCCATAAACTTCGACCGAAACGGCCCCCGCTTCCCTCAAATATTGAAGCCCTCGAAGCAATGCTTCGTATTCGACTCGGTTATTTGTGATAGTGGGGCACGTATAGGGATGGCAAATTCAAACATCTCACCTCTAGGCGAAATCGGTAGGATCCCTACTCCCCCACCTTTACCACATGACGATCCATCAAAAAACAAAGCCCGGGGGTAATTTCAAGTAAATTAATTGACGGATCGCGATGTTCGGTTATAAAATCGGCAATGATCCGACCTTTGATGGCCTTTGCCGATTCGAACTTCAACTCGAACTCCGATAAAGCCAAAATCCACTTGCCAATCCCGCCGTCCAAAATTGGCATAGATAACATATGTTTTATCACATCAAACTTGGAATACACGGTGCATTCGGCATTCAACGGTAGTGCCGAAACTTTGTACACGAGTAGTACACGCAAAGACACGACTTCTCTACGGCCGAATACCTGGTTTCGGGATCAAGTAATTTTCGGCTAAGATAGGCTACTACCCGCTCCTTTCCCTCAAATTCTTGAATAAGGGCCGATCCAATGGTTCGGGTATCGGCCGCCACGTACAACTTGAAAGGCTTGTTCGGTGAGGAGGAACCAACGCACCGGTGGCTCCTTCATGTCTTGCTTGATTTCATCGAAAGCCTTTTGTTGTTCGTCGCCCCGAGTGAACTTCCGATCTTTCTTTAACTTCAACAGCGGAGAGAATGGCAAGACCTTCTGTGACAAATTTGATATGAATCTTCTTACAAAATTAATCTTGCCGAGCATTGACTGCAGCTCCTTGAGGTTAGTTGGAGGAACCACTTCATCAATGGCCTTCATGCTCTTTTTGCCAACTTCAATTCCTCCTTCGTGGACCAAAAACCCCAAGAATTCTCCAGCTGATACCCCAAAAGCGCACTTGTTTGGATTCGGCTTCAAACCATGCTTTCGGGTGCACTCCAAGGTCCTCTTCACATCTTCCAAATGCGTGTCATGACTCAGGGACTTGATCACCACATCATCAATGTAGATTTCCACAATTTTGCCGATCAACTCGTGAAAAATATAATTCATGGCTCGTTGATAAGTTGCACCGGCATTCTTTAACCCAAACGTCATGACTATCCATTCAAACGAGCCTATATGACCGGGACATCTAAAGGCCGTCTTTGATATGTCCTCTATTGCCATGAAGATTTGGTTGTAACCCGCATTACCATCCATGAAACCGATGACTTTGTGCCCCGGCGCGGCGTCAATCAACAAATCGGCAATAGGCATTGGGTAACCATCCATCGGAGTAGCTCCGTTCGGGTCCCTGAAATCTATGCAGACCCTCATTTTTCCATTCTTCTTGTATACAGGGACGATGTTAGAAATCCACTCCGCATATATGCACGGCCGAACGAAGTTTGCGTCAAGCAATCTTTCAATTTCCTTCTTCACATCAGCCAATACTTCATCTTTGTAGATCTTCCGGGGTGGTTGCTTATATGGTTTGAAACCAGATTTGATTGGCAACCGATGCTCGACGATAGAACGATCCAATCCGAGCATCTCCGAATAATCCCGGGCGAAGCAATCTTTGTATTCCTTGAGAAGCTTAATTAATTCTCCCCCGAAGTCCGCCTGCAAGTCCGCGCGATGAATGTCGGCCTTGGCTTATCACCGTTTCCAATGTCAACCCCTTCTAATTTATCGGCCGACATGAATCCCCGCCCCAACTTGCCATCGGTGCCGTCTACGGGGTTCTCCATTAAAAATTTCTATAAGAGCCGATCGCTTGAATCGGTCGTTGATCACCGCCGACGAGCTCAACGGGACCTTCTCCCCGCTCTTTCCCGAGAAGCAATCAATACCTTGGTACTCCCGAAAGCCGGTTCCATGTTTGCTACGCTCACGGAGTCATCCGCACGAACGACCTCGATCTCATCGTCCACCCTTTGGATAAGCCGCCGATGCATGGTGGACGGGACACAACGGTTGGCATGAATCCGGTCCCGCCCAAGCAGCAGGCTGTAGGCCCCCTTGCCTTCGATGACAAAGAAGGTAGTGAGCAGCGTCTTGGATCCGATCATCAAATCCACGTGCGCGCATCCCTTGGTATCTGAAGGATTCCCAGCGAAGTCATTCAGGATTATACTTGTAGGTGTCAGATCGCTCGGGCCCATGCCAAGTTTCCTGAAGGTGGTGTACAGCATTACGTTGACTGCCGCCCCACTGTCGACGAACATCTTTGTCAATGGCTTGCCATTGACGTATCCTCTCAAGTACAGCGGCCTCATATGTCGATTCTTGGCCGGTTTGTCGAAGATTGCCTGCTTGGCCAGCACCAGTTGTGCCATCATCCCCTCGGCCTGTTCATCATCTAGGGCCGCTTCCTCCTGCACAACCTGGTTAGCGGGAGCCATGAACTCGTTCGGCAGAAAGTATACCATGCATGTTGGAGCCGAACGCTTTGATCCTTCAGGTTGATCTTTGGGGCGCCACACCTGCCTCGTCTGGATCCCAGCCTGCCTCAGCTCGCGGTTCCTCAAGCGCTCGACCCGTCTCTTCTGGCTTCTCCTCAGGCCGGGCGGGCACCATTGCCCCTTCTGCCAGATGTAGTCATCTTCATCCTCCTCTTGCTCAGCCCACCTGAGGTCAGCTCGTCGCTTCCTAGGATGATCAATGACTTCAATTTTTTGTCGCCGATCTCCATTAGGGTGGACCCTTCCAATTCTCTCGTGGACGGATCGGCGATTGGCGCTCTCCGCCCGTACTCAAAATACCCGTCACCGCATTCATGACGAGTTCTTCAACGTGGGCAACTTCAAACCCTCATTCCGGCAATGCCTCGAAGAAGGCACATCCCCGCTGCGCGCGCTCGCCGCTCGCGCGCGTGTATTGCTCCCGGTCCCTTCGCGCGCTTCTTCCTCAGCTCTACGCCTCTCCTCCTCAGCTCTGCTCTTCTGGTAGCGCTCCTTCTCCATCTGGCGCTGCCACTTGTTCAGGAGGATGCGCGTGGTCACCCTTGGCTTAGCTCTGGATGACTCCCCGATTTCTATGTGACTCCTGAGAATGCGGGGAGCCTCACCATGCACCTGTTCCAGAGTCACTTGGCGTTCTGGGTCCACCGTCCCATCTTGTCTAGCCCTGGCTGAGGTCAAGACCTTGACTTTCCCCTTCTCCTCGGCTGTTATCACGTTAACAGAAAAGCCCACCATGTTCTGAGGGAAGGGGTGGCCATCCAGCTTCATTTTGTTGTCGAACTTGAGGTGACCCTCCTGGATGGCCTTCTGGATCTTCATCCTGAAGACCCTGCAATCATTGATGGAGTGTGAATCCCTGTCGTGGAAGCCACAGTAACGTTTTCCTTTAACTCCATCGGGCCGAAGCATGGAATGCCCCTCAGGCAGCTTGATTCGGCCTTCCTTTACTAGGAGCTCAAACAATTTGTCAGCCTTTGTGATATCAAAATCGTAGGTGCCCTTGGTCTGCTTGACCCAGCGCTGATTCATCGTCAAAGGCTCCTTTCCCCACATGATTTCTGCCCCGGCCACATCCAGTTCGTCATCAGAGTCTTCGACCAGGTCAGCTTTGTCTAAGAACTGGTTGTAGATGTCAGCAACATCATGCTTCTTGCCAAACTTGGCATCCTTCTTGAAGCCGTACGCTGGTTGCTCATCGCTGATAGCTTCGTGATAGGCGGCCCGGGTTCTCGAACTCCATCCCGAACAATTTCTCGCGTACGGCCGGCAGCATCCCGGCGACGGCCATGTCAGCCAACTGGTCATCCGGCAAGTTAAGCGAGAAGCACATGCCTTTAACCTCCCTGAATCTCCTGAGAAATTTCAGCGGCGTCTCGCTATGCCTCTGCTTCATGGTAGCAAGGTCGATCAGCTTCTTCTCCAAGCCGTCGCCGAAATAGTGAGCGTGAAATTTCCGCTCCGAGTCCTTCCATCTCTCGCTAACCGACTCGGGGCGGGGACGAGAACCACCGGAATGCCGGGACTGTCGCTGACGCCGGGAAGTAGAGGACCCCGAATGCTTCCTCCCCGAGCGCTCCCGAGCCGCATGAGGTAACGAGCGATGTGCTCAACGTGCTTGTGTCGTCCCGGCTCCGAAAATTTTGTGAACTCCATTAGCGGCTTCACCCTTGGCGGAAGGAGCACGTTGTAGTACCACTGCGGGAACGGTGGCTTATAGGCGGGTCCCTGCATTTTTGGCTTGAGGCCGAACTGATTTTGCATCAATTCGGCCATCTTCCGCGCGCCGGGCGTCGTCCTTTTGCGCGCCCGGTCGGCGCGTATCCCGGGTGTGGGAAAGCGTCAAATGCGCCATAGTTTCCCACCTCATGGTAGCCCCCGCCGTACGGGTTTCTCTACAACCGCTTGTTCGCCGGAGCAATCCTCCGACCGAAGCGAACGGGGCCCAAGCGAGCCGAATGCCACATCTCCGTACGTGGGCCGGTACGGATTCGGCCGCTGCACGGAGTTGACCCGTGCCGCCTGCGCGGTGGTGGCCGGACCGGCCGTCCCCCTAAGGCTGCAAAGGGAGGCCGAACCGGCCGTTTCCCGGCGGCTCGTGGAGGAGGGCCGGAAAGCTTGACTTCCGGCCGCTCGAGGAGGAGGCTGCACCGGGCCGGCTCCGTAGTGGCGGCCGAGAGCTTGATTCGCCCGGCTCCACGGTGCCCCCCGGACGGGCGCCTTGCTAAATGCTTGTTCCATGTCCGGGCCAAAGACGGCCACCATCATCCGCCGGAGCGCACCGAGGAAAGCTTTGTTGTGCTTGCTCAACATGTAGTCTCGCGGATTCTTGGAATACCCGCATGCACTCTTCTTTCTCCTGCTGAATCGTGGCATCGCTCTCCCCGGCAGCAACACCCTGGGCATCTTGTTCTTCAGGTACGGGACGCCACTTCTATTCTTCTTGAAAGACAGCAGACATTTCGCCGAAACCGGTCCATGGCGTCCTGGAGTTGCCGCCGCTGCTCGGGAGATAGGTCTTCAAGGTTGACGTCCATGATGTCCGCGATCTCGGGCATCTTGATCCGTTCGTTTGTGGTCCCACCGGGCGTGCCAAAAAGTGTGTTGACGCAAAAAGTGCACCTAGCGCCAAACACACAGCAAGCCGAACAAGGCGGCTTCACACGCGCGCGAGTAACGATGACGTGCCGCTCAATTTTTCCCGAAAATTAACAAAAGATAAAGCGATTAGATACCAAAACTTGGAACTTGCGGGTGGTACCAGACAGTTCCATATTTACGGCTGAAAGGCCACATGAGATGACACATAGCTATGGAAAAGCTATTTGCCAATGAACTGAAACCATTCGGGATCTTATAAAAGAAAAATCGATACTGCTGAATGAATGACGTAAGCATGACGGTAATCGGTCTTTGTTTGGTCAAGAATGCATAAACACGATATTATGACCGATCCCATGATAACCAATATTAAATAAATGAATAAAGTAAAACACGATCATAATCATGTAATGAACAAGCATGCATAGATCCAAAGCACTAGTCCACCGCATGTCTAGGTACTCTAAAACCCGTCAGGCACGATATCAAACAAATCTATCCACCGCATGATACAATTTGCATGAAGATCGTACCACTTTCCACAAATAGATCTATCCACCGCATGATACAATCTAAATATGGAAAGCTAAAAGCACGCATTATTTAAAGCATGAATTACACACGTGTTCTACTCGTGATGAAACATAACCGAATACAGCAAGACAGCCGATTCGGGGTCCATGAAGAAGGAACGAACGTTACCAAGCGAATAAATCTATCAGGTTGATTCGAAATCTAATCCATCAGATGACTAGCTCTAAAGCAACCCAAAAACCTGCATCTACCGCATGATACTCAGTTCTTTCAAGATTTATACCGACATTGGCAAGCTTGAACCCGCAACACGTAACAACCTATCCGGATTGGGCAAAGGTGTTACATGAATCTAAACATGAAGTAAAAACTCGAAGTAACACAGGGTAACTTAATGAATCTATTGGATCTTGCCAAAATCCAATAGAGCCGATAACTAGCTTCAAGCTAGATCTTAGCCTACCGCATGGCTCATGACCTAACAAGAAACTCTCTTGAACCAAGCTTGAATCTACCGCATGACACGAAGCATGGTAACAAGACTACTTGCATCAGATCTAAATCCACCGCATGATACTAGACATGATACAAGGTTGCCGGTACTCACGGAGGTCGACGGATCGATGAACCCTCTCGAAGAACTCGACGACACGACAAAAGGACTCTAGGGTTTGGCGTAAGGCCGATGTGTTTTGAAGAATGATTGTCTATTACATACATTCAGGGCTCATATTTATACCCTGCCAAGTACAATCTCGAATGGATTCGTTGCCTAACTTATCTCTAAGTTTAATCGCCTATCTATCCATTCGTCCTCCCTACTTGAGCCACGTCATCATTCAATCCCGCAAAATCAGCTCTACTGTTCCTTTGCCGAACGGGAGCAGATAGCCGACCGCAGACTTCTTTGCCGAATACATCTGAAAAATCCTTCCCTTCCTCGAGACGGACTCCTAACCGAGCTGGACCCACTAGTGAGACTCCTTACCAAATTTTGGTGTTAACACCAGCCTACAAGCTAGTCACCATACCGCTAACCTGGCCCTTCGCCTGCTGGGGGCTCGACATGATTGGGCCACTACCAACTGCGCTAGGTGTCGGTGCGGAATGTGGTCCCGACACTAACAGTAATAAGCACCAAGGTCTATCCCTCAATGGTCGATGCTAAGCAATCAAAGACACAAGGTTTATCCTGGTTCCGGCCGGGGGCCGTACGTCCAGCAGTGGTGTGCTCGGGGCACTATATTGCTCAGCACCGGGGTGCCTGTAGTGGGGCAGCTACAAGCAAGGCGGGAGAAGGCGTGGCCTCCAAGTCCCATCTAAAGTGGCTGAAGATGTTGTGGGAGAATTGGGGAGTGTGTGTGTGGGGTGTCGTATGTTGTCTGTTGTTCATTGTCTCGTGTTGTTTTTGTGTCTTGTCCCCTGCGGCGGGGGAGTTCACCTTCCTTTTATAGGCCAAGGAGAGGGCGAATTACAAGCATGCCGCACTATTCAGCTACATGGGGAAGTATGGTGTGCAACGCCGTAGAGTAGGCGGCCGCCTTGACGGTCCTTGCCGCGATCTGGTCATCATGGCGTATCTTATACCCGAATAGTGGTAGCTTCGAGGGTAGGGGCGCAGTGGTTGGCCGTGATGTCCCCAAGCGGGCTCGAGGGGGTTGCTGACGACGATCCATACGGGATACAGTGGCAGGCATGGTGGCGTCCCGTTCCCGCGTGCCTCACAGTGCCGGAGCTGTTACCACAGTGCCCGGCGTGGCGTTGTACGCACGGGGGCGGCCGCCTGCAGTTAACAGTGGCAGGGATGGCATCCCACCGGCTTAGCATCATGACCTGGCCCTGCAAGGTCATGGGAAAGCGTTTCGAGGGTGTGGCCAGCCCCCCTTCGAGGGCTCGGCACGTTAGCCGTATGATAGTAGGTGGCGCGGCTTCACGGGGCTGACACCGGCCATGTCGCATAGTCCCCCACAGTGGCGGGGATGGGTTCCCCTAGGGAGTTGGTGCAACAGGGCCGGGGCCCGAGTCCCAGGCGCATGATGGCTCCGCCCCGCCGTTGTCAGAGCATTAAATGCCTGTACCCGCGTGCGGGAACGGGCGTGCGCGTGCGGAGCACCCTCGAGCGAGGCGGAGTCCGCTCGAGGTAAGCGTGCACCCTCGCGCGAGGCGGAGCCTGCTCGAGGTAGGCGTGTACCCTCGAGCGAGGCGGAGTCCGCTCGAGGTAAGCGTGCACCCTCGAGCGAGGCGGAGCCTGCTCGAGGGGACCTTTGAGTGGGCCGCCTTGGTGGGCCGCTGGGGACACCGCATCGTTGGCCGTGCCCGTGTGTGTGTTTAAGAAAGATGCGTTTAGCTTTGGTTTTTAGCAGGGTTTAAGCGGGATTTCCCCAGTTGTTTTAGGGGACCCTCAGGGCTGTCCCCGACAGTAGCCCCCGAGCATCTGCGGGTTCGTCGGCCAGGCCCCCGCAGATGCTGAAGCCTACTGATAGGACGTCCTTCCCCCTGGCTTGCAAACGCTTTACGTGGGGCCGCGTCAGCGGACCCGCGGGTCTAGCCCCCGAAGCCCTGTAGGAGCGTGAGTGCTCCTGCAGGGGTTTTGCCGTGGGATCTGGTCAGAGGGCGTGGTACATATTCCAACCGGCGTCGGCGATGTTTCAGCCGGCTTCGGTGACGCACGCGCAGCTGGCACTATCCGCGGCCGGTGCAATCCAGGAGGTGTAGCCGTGCGTCGAGCCCCCGAGCCTGGGCCCGTTCGAGGCGATCGGGTAGAGCTCTACGACTTGTTTTTAACGCGCCCTCGCCGTCCCTCCGTGGGACGGAGGGTGAGGTTTCCGCAACCCCCATCGATCTGGTCGCGGATTGCGGATTCCTCGTTGAGCTATTAGTGGGTGGTTCGAGTGGACGCCCATGCTCCGTTCGATAAGGGTAGGCTGCGCGGTCCGGAGACACGTCCATTAAAGCGCTTGCGTGGGTTTGCTAGGTGGGGCTCGGTCCCATTCGCTAGGGACCGAGGGCGCGGAAGCTCTCCCTCGGAGGGATCCCCCCGGCTAGCTGCCCTCGCTGGCTCTCGAACACGACATGTGGGGCACCCTCGAGCCGGCGGGCTCGAGGAATGGCTCGAATGCGCGTGCCCTCGTCGTCCCTGACTCTGGTGATCTGGGGCGCCTGTTCGAACCCGTCGAGGGTCAGGCTTCGAACCTCTGATCAGTAGGGCCGTGCGGGGTGGCAGCTAGGCGCTCCCGTCTTTGCATCTGCGGGTTTCGAGGGTCCCTGATCGTGTCAGCCCTCAAAACGCTGATCAGTAGAGTAGTGCGGGGTGGCGACTAGGCGCTCCCGTCTTTGCATCTGCAGGTTTCGAGGGTCCTTGATCGTGTCAGCCCTCGAAACGTTGATCAGTAGAGTAGTGCAGGGTGGCGACTAGGCACTCCCGTCTTCGCATCTGAGGGTTTCGAGGGTCCATGATCGTGTCAGCCCTCGAAACGCTGATCAGTAGAGTAGTGCGGGGTGGCGACTAAGCGCTCCCGTCTTCGCATCTGCGGGTTTCGAGGGTCCCTGATCGTGTCAGCCCTCGAAACGCTGATCAGTAGAGTAGTGCATCGAGGGTACCCATGGTGCCTGTTTTACTTCGAACGGACCCCGAGGTTACCGGCCGATGTTTGCACCCTTTGAGGGCCGAATTTTTTATGAGCCAAGGGCTCGCGCAGCTCGAGGGTCTTCCTTACTTAGTAAAGGACCGGGCCATTTAATGCTCGCAGTCGCGGCTGTAGTTTCGCGCCGCGGGCGCGCCTTTTAAGGCACTGCAACCGCGCGCGTAGTGGGCAGCGTGGGCAGGCGGATGTGACCGCCTGCCACGGCCCTCCCGTTTCTACGCCATGATGATGGCCCGCGAGCGGTTGCGTGGCCGCCGCGGTCGTGGTGGGGCCCGTCCGTCTGCGAGGGAATATTCCTCCTGCAGTTAATGCGCGCGGGGCGCACGCTCCGGAGAGCACGCCCGCGGCCTATAAATCCGACGAGAGGGGAAAACGGCGGTTTTTTACCTTAGCATTCGCCATTCTTACTCCTTGCGCCCCAGCCCCCGAGTCGTTCTTGCCCTAGCAGCTTTCCCCCTTCGGAGCCCTCCTAGTTCCTTGCTCCTTCGCCTGCTCGCAAGGCGCCCCAACCGCCTCTCGTCATCATCGACCAGTTGGCGTGGGATCGTTCATCGGTGACGCGGCTGGCCCTGAACCAGCTGGTGTCCGCCGGCCAGCTAGCGGCGAACTAGGATGGACGATCGGCCGAGTGGCTCGTGCCACCGGCAAGGGACCAAGCGCCCAACCCTCCGAACGACTACGTGGTCAGCTTCATCCGCTACCACGAGCGGGGCTTCACGGCGCCGGCAAGCCGTTTTATGCGGGCTCTCTACTTCTACTATGGCGTGGAGCTCCACAACTTCGCGCCGAACGCGATCTCGCAGGCGGCCACGTTCGTTGGCGTCTGCGAGGGATCCCTAGGGATCCCACTGAACTGGGATCTCTGGATTCACCTCTTCCGCGCGGATCTGTTCACGTTGCCGACGACGGAGCAGAGGACCCGCCGCGCGGTGCGTGCCGGTTGCATGTCCCTCGCCTTGCGGGGTTAGCACAAGGGTGACTACATCCCCTGCACGATGACGACCAACAATGCAGGCTGGGAGCGGGGGTGGTTCTATCTCCGCAACTACGAGCCCGGCCTCCCCCCTTACACCGGCTTGGTGATCCGGGAGAGGCCCGCGTCCTGGCATCACGGGGTGTCCCCGTCCCAGCATCGGGACCGGTTGGACTCGCTTCTGGCCGCGTTGAGGGATCTGGCGGGCCGTGGGCTGACCGCGGAGGCCGTCCTCGCCTACCTCCACCACCGGCGGGTCGTCCCCCTGATGGAGAGGCCGCTCCGCATCTTCAAGATGACCGAGACGGCAAACCCCGTCGCGTTGGCGAGGTCGCGGATGCTGCAGAGCCCTCTCCTGCGGGACTACACGGCCACCCGGGCGCGGAACGCCATCGACCCCAAGTCCGCGCGCAAAGACCGGTCCCTATGGGATCTTGAGATGCTCCCCACCGGCCGGCTGGTGAGTGGAGTTCTCGATTCCGTTTTTGATTTTGCCAATTCCTCAGGTTGCTGACACATTTCGATGCTTCGCTCGCAGCTGGCGCGGTTGAGCGCCGCAAAGTCCGACCCGCCCACTCCCCGCTCTCGCGCGCTCGGCGCGCGGCGCGGCCGGCAAGAGCGGGAGCGGGCGGCACGCAAGAAGGAGCGCGCGACGCGACATCGGGAGCGTCGCGAGCGGAGGAGCGAGGAGTACCGGCTGCGCAAGCAGCAGGGGCTCTCCTCACCGGGGACCGAGGAGTACTCGTCCTCGCATGAGGAGGAAGAAGAGGAAGAGGTTGGGGGGCAGGGTCTCCCCGATAGGTGGGAGCCTGCGCCCCCGTCGCCGGAGCCGGCTCCGGCAGCAGGAGCGGCATCGCTCGGGGCGGGTGCGGAGGCGCCCTCCGCCGGGCAATCGACAACGGGGGCCGCGCGGGTCGCGTAGGCGCCGGTGCGCGCCCGGAGGTGCACGCGGCGGATGAGCCCGCGCGCGCGGCGGGGCCCGCGCGCGTGGTGGAAATGGCCGGAGGCGCGGCGGCGACCGCACCGGCCGCGCCAGCGTCGTCGGCCTTGACCTCGAGGAAGAGGAAGCGTGCCTTGTCCTCTTCGAGGTGAGAGACTTGTCCTTTCGAGAGGATGCGTGTCTGATAGGCGGTGACCTGACGGTTTGCTCGTGCTTGCGCAGGGTGGTGCCAACTGTGCCTCCCCTTGCACCGGCCAAGGTGTTGAGGGCGGACACGTCCATCCCCACCCGGCGGCGAGCGCGGCGGCAGCAGCGGGCGAGAGCTCGCATGGTGCGGGCGAGGCCTCGAGGCCACCGCCGGTGGCTCCGCCCATCGCGCCGCGCCGGCGGGCGCCGGTCGTGGTGGAGGCGCGGCCGGTGGCGCCGGTCGCAGTGGCGCCACCGGCGCATCTACCGTGGAGGGCCACCCGGCGCCCGCGGTCGTGGAGACGCGGCGGGAGGCGGTGGCCGCGGCGCCGCGGCGGGAGCCCGCGGCCACGGAGGGGTGCGGGCGGAGGCGTCGGTGGAGGCGCGGCGAGGGGCTCGCACCCGCCGGCGGCTCCCGGGCGGTGATGGTGGAGATTCCGGACGACGACTCCCCGCCGCCCGGGTGGGACTAGTGGGTCAGCTTCCCCACGCCGTCCTCCGAGTCTCAGGAGGGGGCTCTTGTGAGGCGACGGAATGGCCACATGGTGGCAGAAGGCCGAGGGCACGGTGCTGAGGCTTCTTCTTCCCGCGTCGGCCGCTCCACTCCGGGAGAGGGGCACGTTGACGGTCCGCCCGCCTTCGCCGACGCCCAAGAGGAGCAGGAGCTGTGGGGGGAGCTCCGAGACCACGGCGCTGCGCTCAACCGAGCGTTGAACGAGGCGCTGCGGATTCATGGCGGCCCCGCGTGGCACGTCTTCTAGGTGAGGCGTCGTCGTCTACTTTCTTTGATTTCTTCGTCTTCACGCTCGATCCTCGCGACGCGACGCTCACTAGTTTCGGTTTGTTTGCGGCAGGAGCTCGAGCACCGAGCCCTTGACAAATATGGCGCCTTCGATCAGATGAGCGCCGAGCTCTGCCAGCTCCGGGAGCGGTGTGACGCCTTCTACGCGCTTGCTGATGCCTTGAGGACCCCGGACAGCTGGCTGTCATACCGGGTTGAGGCCCTACGCAACCAGCTCCAAGAGTGCGAGAGGCAGGCCGCGGCGCGCCCCCCACCCTCGAGCGGGTTTGCATGGCCCTCATCGACCGGGATGAGGCACTGCGGCAGGCACGGGCGGACCTGGAGAGGATGCGCACGCTGGCAACCAACTGGGAGGTGGAGGTGACCACCGTCTGGGCCGAAAACTAGGATGTCCGCGCGTGGCTCCTAGAGGCGCAGGGCCAGCAGAGCTAGGCTGAGAAGAGGGCGCGCGCGGCCGAGCAGAGGGCCCAGGAGGCCGACGAGCTGAAGGTCACCCTCGACGCCAAGGTTGCTGCGCTCTCCATCGCGGAGGACCGGCTCCTGCAAGAGCGCACCGCCCGCCAGGGGGCTGAGGGGCAGCTCCAGCAGGAGCGGGCCGCTCTTGTCGACGCCTAGTCGGTGCTCGAGCGGGAGCGCACCGCTCGCGAGGCGGCGCAGAAGTCGCTGGAGGAGCGGAACGCTGAGTTCTCGAAGCTCGAGGGCGAACCGGTGGTCCTCAGCATCACGAGTGCGAGCCAGGAGTAGTCCCTCAAGGAGCAGAGCGACACCGTCGTCGGCCTGCAGCAACCTTGGAGGGTTCACCCCCCTTTCTGATTGTCCCTCAAGGTAGGTCACTGTTTGTCTTTTGTTTTGCTGATTTTCCCTTAGAGGGTTCGCCCCCCTTTCTGATTTCTCTCTTGCCGGCAACGTTCGAGCTTGCGCACCGCGCTGGGGCACGCGACCGACCGGGCCGAGGCGCTGCAGGCCTCCTACAACTCCTCTTAGCAGGAGCTACTGGAGCTGCGCTCTGCGTCCCTCGAGACCTTCCAGGCCATGGAGGAAGGCGAGGCACAGGCTGGGAGCTCGCAGGCTAGCCGCCTGCGCGCCCTTGGCGGGCACGTCTCCGGGTGCATGCGCCGGGCTTTGCACCTTGGCGTCCAGAAGACCCTCGGAGTGGTGCGATCTCATAACGAGATCAACTTCGAGTCCGTGGCAGAGGGCTACATCATCCCCGAGGGTGTCAAGGACGAGGTGGTGATGGAGCGCGTGGACGCGTTAGCTGCCGACGCCGCCGAGGCGCTCGCCGAAGCCTTCGAGGAATTCCTGTTCCCGGACGCCGTCGATGCCGATGCTGCTCAGGCCTGAAGACTGCTGGGTGCCAGGCCCTTTTTTGTTTGTACGTTAGTGTATGGTCCGCGTGACCATGTAAATGAACAAATCATTTTGTTTCAAACACTTGTGAAAGCGAAATGGTGTCCTTTACTTTATTGCGCTGTTTTGTTTCTCCTTCTTCCTGAGTAAATTCGAGTTAGGGAAGTTCGATTTTCGCGAGCAGCCTGCTGGGCCGGAGGCAAGAGAGAAGGGCCGTATCCTCGTGCAGGCGTAGGCTATCTCTGACTCACGCGTCCTTTCCGCTAGGCTGCATGCGCCCTGTTCGAATTTTGCTCGAGGCCAAAGTCGAACCGTACTTAGCGCGCGTGGATTTTTTGCGAAAGAATGGGACCATTTTTGGGGGGGGAATGCCCCCCGTAGTAGCCCCCGAGGGTAACTTGGGTTTCAGGGGAAAGCCGAGTTGCCCTTTTTATTGAACTGGTGATGTTTACATGGTCGTCGCCAACTGGGGTGTTGGGCACGTGATTTGCAACAAAAGACTTGGAAATCCTAGCTAAGGGTAGAAGAGACGTAGCTGTTGGATGTTCCAAGCGTTGGTGAGTTCTTCGCCGTCCTCGTTGGCTAGCTTGTATGTGCAGGGCTTGAGCACCTTCACCACGACGTAGGGTCCCTCCCACGGAGGTGATAGCTTGTGGCGTCCTCGGTTGTCTTGGCGTAGCCTTAGGACCAAATCTCCCTCGCTGAAGTCCCGCCGGCGTATCTTCCGTGCCTGGTAGTGCCTGAGGGACTGCTGGTATCTTGCGGAGTGCATCAAGGCCACGAGGCGCGCTTCATCCAGCTGGTCCAGTGAGTCCTCGCGGGCTCACTGGTTGGCGTCCTCGTCATAGCCTCGTACCCTGGGTGACCCATATTCTAAGTCCGTGGGGAGGACGGCCTCCACGCCGTGCACTAGAAAGAACGGGGTGAACCCAGTGGCTCTGCTTGGGGTGGTCCTTAGGCTCCACACGACCGCAGGCAATTCTTGGAGGCATTTCCGACCAGACTTATTCAGTTGGTCGAAGATTCTGGGCTTGAGGCCTTGTAGGATCATGCCATTGGCACGTTCTACTTGGCCATTGGTCTGTGGGTGTGCCACAGCAGCCCAATCCACACGGATGTGGAATTTGTCGCAAAATTCCAAGAATTTCCTACCCGTGAACTGAGACCCGTTGTCGGTGATGATGGAGTTCGGTACTCCAAACCGATGGAAGATGTCGGTGAAGAACGTCACCGCTTGCTCCGCCCTGAGGTTCGTGATGGGGCGTACTTTCACCCACTTGGAAAATATGTCGATTGCGACCAACAAATGGGTGAAGCCCCCGGGCGCCTTTTGCAGGGGCCCGACGATGTCCAGCCCCCACACGGCGAAAGGCCATGTAATGGGGATGGTCTGCAGGACGTGAGCAAGGAGGTTGGATTTGCGGGCGTAGAATTGGCACCCCTCGCAAGTGCGCAGGATCTCGCTGGCATCCGCGACCGCGGTGGGCCAGTAAAAGCCTTGGCGGAACGCGTTGCCTACGAGGGTGCGGGGTGCGGCATGGTGGCCGCAAAAGCCCGCGTGAATATCCCGGAGGAGCTCGCGCCCCTCGAGGATGGGCACGCATCGCTGCAGGATGCCGGAGGCAGCGCGCTTGTACAGCTCCAGGCGATGTACTTGTCGCGCCAGTCCGCGCTGATGGGGGCTGGCTCGACGTCCATCACTTCTGCCTCGCTGGCACCGTACCCCTCGAGGAGGGAGAGCACGTACGCCTCGTTCGAGGGGTCCTCATCCATAGGGCTCTGCGCCTGCTGGATTCGAGGGAGCCCCCGAGGGTTCCGCGTGGTTAGAGGGGTGCGGCTCGAGGGCGACGGAGGGCTGGGCGATATCTCGGGTGAAAACGTTCGGGGGGACAGTGATACGCCTGGACGCGATCTTCGCGAGCTCGTCCGCCTCCTCATTGTACCGGCGGGACACGTGATTGAGCTCGATGCCGTAGAACTTGTTTTCGAGGTCTCGCACGGCTCTGCAGTATGCCTCCATCTTGTCATCATGGCAGCTCGCGTTTTCCATGACTTGGTCAATCACGAGCTGCGAATCCCCCCACACGTCGAGGCGCTTGACGCCTATCTCGATGGCGATCTTGAGGCCGCAGAGAAGGGCCTCGTACTCAGCCATGTTGTTTGACGCGGGGAAGTGGAGACGTACTGCGTACCGCATGTGTTCCCCGAGAGGTGACACGAAGAGCAGGCCTGTGCCCGCCCCGGTCTTCATCACCGAGCCGTCGAAATACAGAGTCCAGCACTCTGCCTGGATCTGCGGCGGCGGCATTTGCGTGTCCGTCCACTCAGCGACGAAATCCGCCAGGATCTGGGACTTGACGGCCTTGCGCGGGGCATAGGCGAGCGTCTCTCCCATCAGCTCCACCGACCACTTGGCGATTCTGCCCGCCGCGTCTAGATTGCGGATGATCTCCCCAGCGGGAAAGAGGAGACCACCGTAACAGGGTGGGCCTCGAAGTAGTGGCGAAGCTTGTGCCATGCCAAGACCACCGCGTACAGCAGCTTCTGGACTTGAGGGTAGCGTGTCTTGGTGTCGGACAAGACTTCGCTGATGTAGTACACGGGCCGCTGGACCGGCAGGGCGTGCCCTTCCTCCGTGCCCTCTACCACGATCATGACACTGACCACTTGGGTGGTCGCAGCCACGTAGAGTTGCAGAGGTTCACCGTCTCGCGGTGGTGTGAGGATCGGGGCGTGAGTTAAGGACGCCTTTAGCTTGCCGAGCGCATCCTGGGCCTCGGCGGTCCAGGAGAAACGCTCGTGCTTCTTGAGGAGGCGATAGAGGGGCAAGCCTTTTTCGCCGAGCCGCGAGATGAAGCGGCTCAAGGCGGCAAGGCACCCCAGCACCTTTTGTACCCCTTTGAGGTCCCGAATCGGACCCATTCGCTTGAGGGCTGCAACTTTTTCGGGGTTGGCCTCGATGCCTCGCTGGGAGACTATGTATCCTAGAAGCATGCCCCGCGGCACGCCAAAGACACACTTCTCGGGGTTCAATTTTACAGGCGAACGCGATGCTGAGATCGCCAACCAGGTCGTCCGCCTTCCTGGTTTTCACGACGATGTCATTTACGTACGCCTCGACGGTTCGGCCGATATGGTCTCCGAAAATGTGCTGCATGCACCGTTGGTATGTTGCGCCCGCGTTCCGGAGGCCGAACGGCATCGTGACGTAGCAAAACATCCCGAACGGCGTGATGAATGAAGTCGCGAGCTGGTCGGACTCCTTCATCTTGATTTGGTTGTACCTGAAATAGGCATCAAGGAAGCAAAGTAGTTCGCACCCTGCAGTCGAATCAACGATTTGATCGATACGTGGCAAAGGAAAAGGAACTTTAGGACATGCTTTATTAAGACTAGTGTAGTCTATACACATCCACCACTTCCCGTTCTTTTTCTTTACTAGTACAGGATTGGCTAGCCACGTAGGGTGGAACACCTCCTTGATGAACCCGGCCTCGAGAAGCTTCCACAGCTCCGCTCCGATCGCCTGCCGCCGCTTCTCGTCGAAACGGCGGAGCCGTTGCTGCACGGCGCGGGAGTGAGGCAGGATATCAAGGGAGTGCTCGGCGACCTCCCTCGGGATGCCTGGCATGTCCGAGGGGCTCCACGCGAAGATGTCGGCATTGGCGCGGAGGAAGTCGACGAGCACCACTTCCTATTTCGGGTCGAGGGTAGAACTGACCCTCAACACCTTGCCCTCGGGGGCAGCAGGGTTGAGGGGCACTTCCTTGGTTCGCTCCGCGGCCTCGAAGTTGCCGGCGTGCTTGGCGGTGGAGTCGAGGTCCTCGTTGACCATCTTCTCCAAGGTGGTCACCAGCGCTTCATCCAGCGCCAGCGCTTCCGCGTGCTCTACGCATTCGACATCGCAGTCGAAGGCGTGCTCGACGGACGAGCCCACGGTGATGACGCCGGTTGGTCCCGGCATCTTCATTTTGAGGTATGTGTAGTTGGTGACGGCCATGAACTTGGCGTAGCAAGGACGCCTAAGTATGGCGTGATAGGCGCCCTGGAACCCCACCACCTCGAAGGTGAGCATCTCCCTGCGAAAATTGCTTGGAGTGCCGAACCAAACAGGCAGATCGATCTACCCGAGGGGCTGGACGCACTTGCCCGGCACGTCGTGCTGGGCCGCAGCTGGTCCAACCCGATCCCCAGCAGGCGCAGCGTGTGCGCGTAGAGGATGTTGAGGCTGCTGCCTCCGTCCATCTGGACCTTTGAGAACCGCGCGTTCCCAATGACCGGGTCGACCACCAGTGGGTACTGGCCCGGGTTAGGGATGCGGTTCGGGTGATCTTCGCGGCTGAAGGTGATGGCATCCTCCGACCAGTCGAGGAAGGAGGTAGGCGCCTTCTCCGCGATGAGGACCTCGTGCCGCTCCCGCTTGCGCTGGCGGCTCGACATGTCGACGGTCGGCCCCCCGAAGATGAGGAACACATTCTCCACGGCGAGGAAGCCGCCGGCGTCGCCATCTCCTCCATCCTTCTTGGCCTCTGCGTCCTTCGCGGCGGCGCAGCCGTAGAACTTTTTGAGCATATCGCATTGCTCGAGGGTGTGGTTCACCGGAGTCTTTTGATATGGACATGGCTTCTTTAGCATGTCATCGAACACCCCTGGACCTCGAGGGGCCGGTCGAGGGCCCCGTCGAGCTGGGTCAACAGCAAGGGCCTCGCCATCGTCGGTGTCGCGTCCCTGCTCACGCGCCTCGCGGCGCGGCTTCTTCCCCTTTTTGCCCCGCTTGTCCTTCCGGTGGGGCTCTCTGGACTTGCTGCCTTCGCGGGCGCGTCGTCCGAGCGCTTGCCCTTCTTGCCGTCGAAGATCGCCCCCAGAGCCTCTTCACCTGAGGCGAAGCTGGTGGCGATGTTGAACAGCTCGTTTGAGTCCGCCGGCGGGCTGTGCCCAACTCGCGCACGAGGTCCCAGCACGTGGTGCCCTCGAGGAAGGCATGCACAATCTCGGATTGCGCCACGGTCGGGAGCTCCGTGCAGCGCTTGGAGAAGCATCGTATGAAGTCCTGGAGCGACTCGCCGGGCTTCTGGGTGCAGGAGCGCAGGTCCCAGGAGTTCCCAGGGCGCACATATGTGCCCTGGAAGTTGCCCACGAACGTGCGGACCAAGTCGTCCCAGTTATGGATCTGACTGGCCGGCAGATGCTCGAGCCACGTCCGGGCTGAATCGCCTAGGTGCAGGGGGTGGTTGCGGATGATGACCTCGTCCCTGGTGGCCCCGCCCAGCTGGCATGCTAGGCGGTAATCGTTGAGCCACACTCGGGGATCCGTCTCCCCGTTGTACTTGACAATGGTCATGGGCTGGCGGAAGCGCTGGGGGAAGGCCGCCGCGCAGATCTCCTGGCTGAACACACGGGTCCCCGGGGGTTCCGGCGTTGGTGAGCGGTCTTCATCGCTATCGTAGCGTCCACCCCGCCGAGGGTGGTAGCCTGCCGCCGCTCCCGCATCCGCTTTGCTCGTCCGCCGAGCGTTGATGACGTTGTGGGCGTCGCCGTCCCGTGCTTGCCCGCGTGTGTCGAGGAGCCGTTCTTTAGCCGGTGTGCGTCCCAGGTTGGCGGGTCGCTCCGTCGCTCCACCTGCATGCACCGAGGGCTCGGCCCCCTGTGCACCCCCATCGCCCCGCGCGTCTCCTTGCTGGCGGATGCGGGACGCCGAGCTCTCGGCCTGCTGGATGGCCGCTTCCTCGATGAGCGCCTGCGCCTCTCGGTGCAGGTTCCGCGCCTCGGGTGTCGAGGGGGCGGGCATGGCCCGCAGCAGCATCGCGGCAGCAATGAGCTTCTGGCTCGCTCGCGGAGGTGTGTCTGGGTTGTCGACGTTGAAATCGGCGTTGATGCCGTCGCGGGCCTGTTTGCCCAGCTCCCGCACGCGCTCGCCGCGTGCAGAGGCTTCCCCCGCCATAGAGGCGCGGAGCAACCGCACCGTCCGATACTCCTCCGCCAGCTTGGCTTCGAGTTCGCGGGCTTGGGCTAACTGCGCGTCGACGTCGGCCCCAGCAGGGGCGCTCGGTCCCATTGCCAGGCGCGGAGCGATCCCTGGGGCGGGTGTAACTTCCTTGTCGCCAGCGCCCGCTGCGCCGATGGTGTTCAATGGGTCGTTGGCGATGACGACGCAGCACTCCCGTGCGGGGTCGTAGCTCCAGATGCTGAAATCGTCGGAGCAACCGAACCAGTAGTCCGTGGCGTCAAGAAATCGCCTGAACATTACCGGGTCCGGTACGCCGGAAAAGTCACACTCCGCGTACCCGTGCAGGTTGGCGGGAGGCAATGTGTCGAGAGAGCCTAGGGACGACTCGTCGCCGGCGGAGGCGCTAGGGTCCCTGGCGACGAAGACGTGACGGCCAGGAGGAACCCTGCGCATTGTGGTGTTGGCGTTGGCGTTGTATGCCGTCGTGGCGCCGCGCAAACCGATGGGGAAGCGCGGCCGGAGACCGCGCGCTCCTCCGCCGGGGTGGCGGTCGTCGTGCCGACGGGCGCGCCGCGTTGGGAGGCGGTGCGCTCGGCCTTGCCGTCGCTTTGACCGCGCCCCGGCGTGAGCGCCGACCGAGCGGCGGCGACGCCAAGATGCCGACGGGCCCGCGCCGTCCGTGCCGGCGGGCGTTTGCGTCGTGGAGGCACGCGCAGCTGGGACCGGGGCGGACCCGGCTTGGCGCCACGCACGGAGCTCCTCACGATTGGTGAGGTGCATCAGGTACCGTTCCTAGTGGCTTGAAAGTTCAGGCCCCCGAACCGGATTTCGAACCCGGCGGGGAGGGGGTCCGAGCTGCCCATAGAGTAGCGCGTGCCGCGGTACTCGGTGAGAATCACCATAGAGGGAGTTGACGGTGGATTGACCTTAGGCGCTCGTTTGCCCCACGGTGGGCGCCAACTGTCGGTGCGGAATGTGGTCCCGACACTAACCAGTAATAAGCGCCAAGGTCTATCCCTCAATGGTCGATGCTAAGGAATCAAAGACACAAGGTTTATCCTGGTTCCGGCCGGGGGCCGTGCGTCCAGCAGTGGTGTGCTCAGGGCACTATATTGCTCAGCACCGGGGTGCCTGTAGTGGGGCAGCTACAAGAAAGGCGATAGAGAAGGCGTGGCCTCCAAGTCCCTGGTGAAGTGGCTGAAGATGTTGTGGGAGAATTGGGGAGCGTGTGTGTGGGGTGTCGTATGTTGTCTGTTGTTCGTTGTCTCGTGTTGTGCGTTGTGTCTTGTCCCCTGCGGCGGGGGAGTTCACCTTCCTTTTATAGGCCAAGGAGAGGGCAAATTACAAGCATGCCGCACTATTCAGCTACATGGGGAGGTATGGTGTGCAACGCCGTAGAGTAGGCGGCCTCCTTGACGGTCCTTGCCACGATCTGGTCATCATGGCGTATCTTGTACCCGAACAGTGGTAGCATCGAGGGTAGGGGCGCAGTGGTTGGCCGTGATGTCCCCAGGCGGGGTCGAGGGGGTTGCTAACGACGATCCGTACGGGATACAGTGGCAGGCGTGGCGGCGTCCCGTTCCCGCGTGCCTCACAGTCGGAGGGCCGTTACCACGGTGCCGGCGTGGTGTTGTACGCACGGGGGCGGCCGCCCGCGAGCACGGTGGCAGGGATGGCGTCCCACCGGCCTAGCGTCATGACCTGGCCCTGCAAGGTCACGGGAAAGCGTTTCGAGGGTGTGGCCGGCCCCCCTTTGAGGGCGCGGCACGTTAGCCGTACGGGAGTAGGTGGCGCGGCGTCACGGGGCTGACACCGGCCATGTCGCACAGTCCCCCACAGTGGCGCGGATGGGTTCCCCTAGGGAGTTGGTGCAACAGGGCCGGGCGCGAGTCCCAGGCTCATGATGGTGCCGCCCCGCCGTTGTCAGAGCATTAAATGCCCGTACCCGCGTGCGAGAACGAGCGTGCGCATGCGGAGCACCCTCGAGCGAGGCGGAGCCCGCTCGAGGTAGGCGTGTACCCTCGAGCGAGGCGGAGTCCGCTCGAGGTAAGCGTGCACCCTCGAGCGAGGCGGAGCCTGCTCGAGGTAGGCATGTACCCTTGAGCGAGGCGGAGTCCGCTCGAGGTAAGCGTGCACCCTCGAGCGAGGCGGAAGTACGTTGTCACACCCGAATTTGAAGGCAAACTCGAATGCATAAATTACATGTGCGCCGGGATCAAGTTACACACACGTAATGACTCGGTGAATATCGGATACGGTGCCAAAGCGTAAAAGAGAGTATTAAAACCATTACATGACCGAGAGTCTCAACATCGTATCATCGGAGCGAGCAACTAGCGGCGGATCTTCGAGAGAGGAACTCCACGGGACCGACGGCGGTGGCACGCACGCCTAGCACTTGACATCAATCTTCAAGTCCGAGCACAATCCGGGTTGTGTAGATGCAATAAATAAACAAGCGTGAGCACATGTCGTACTCGGCAAGAAGAGAGGAATATCATAATAAACATGCAAGGCCGTATATGTGGATGGCCAAGGGGTTTAAGCGAAAGTTAGCATTTTAGTTGATCAAATTTTATTAAGCAACTTACTTACTAGCAAATGTAAGTGTATACCATCCCACAATTAATGTGTAACATCATAACCATGAACATTAAGTAAAGAATCATTTAAATTCATCTTCCGATAGATTAATCATGTGAGGGTCCAGGCCGCTCTTGACCGTGAGCACGGCTAATCGATTAGTTTTAAACACTCGCAGAGGTTGTACATCTTTACCCACAAGTCGCGTAAAAACTCCGAAGAGCTTTAGACCCAACCACGCGATGCCGATCGGGCATCATACCACACTTTGCCGAGGTGTGATTGCATAGGGACGCTACGAGGCCTTTACAAAGATTCCCTAATGTGTAGCAACCCACTAGGTTTCAGGACGAAGCGGGGCATAAAGCTCCCTAGCGGGTACCGTGTCTTAGCAAAGCCCAACTCCCCGCTAGAGCAGGTCTATACTCCGTCAACGCCTCCCCATTGGTCCCTTTCAGGTAAGATCACCACAACACCAAGGTCTCTAATTATTCGGCCCAAGCCGAGCCATATAGCCTTGTGGTTGTACCGTTGTCTCGGGTGGTTCTCCATGTTCCAATTAAGCATATGGTCTTGCAATTAAATTACCATCAAAGAACATAGCGCATAAACGGATACCGTGTTGTTTGTTACCAACCCAGTTGAGCAACTAAGCAGCATCTACCATCAAGATTAATTATGTAACCCAGTTACAAGGCAACGGTCAAAAGAATCTAGGCATAGTCCTTAATAGGAACCCGTCAAAATTAATGCAAGCAAGAAAGTAAATACAGTGATTAAATGCATGTTCATATAGGATAAAACGGGTATGACCAAGGACACTTGCCTCTGACAAGATCCGGATTTGCTCAGAGTCTTCAAGTCTTCACCACGGAAAAATCTTCGGACGCTCGTTCTCTACGCATCACACATTCACATGCAAGAGACAAAACAATAAAATAAGAAAACAATTCACCAATCACTTCAAACAGGAACAAAAGCTTCACTAAACTGATCTACTCGTCGAGACGAACAAATGGATATAAAGAACGCTAAAAACGGAGCTAGAACGCGTAATCTACGACCGAAATAAGGTGCGGGGCTATACGCGGGGAAAACTAGGCTTACGGGGGCCTAACCGCAAAAACTCGGGGCTAAAACGTAATTTTAAAAAAGAAACACGGGGGCTAAAACCCTAAACTAGCAGCCAGGGGACCTCGGGCACAAAACTTTAAAGACCTAGGGTCCGAACCGCAAGGAAAAGGACACCGTTAGCAAGGGTTTCTCTAAGGTGGGGGGACCGGCCTGCGAATTTTAAAAAGAGAAAGGGCTTTTGTGCAAAACCACGCCTAACGGACCGGTTGACCGGTAAGGTTATGTTTGACCGAGGGAGTTGACGCGATCCGGACCGTCGGATGGAGATCCAAAGGCGGCGGTGCCGCGCGAGCGTGGGCGGCGGCGAAGCACGGCCGGCGGCGACGCGGGCACGGCGGCGCGTCGACGGCGAGCGGCGGCGCGGCCAGGCGTTTGGGGCCGGGGTGCTGCGTTCGCTGCGGGAACTCCACCGGGACGACGGCGAGCGCCCTGCGGACTCAACGGTGGGCTCCCCGGAGTGGCGACGGCGGAGCGCGGCGGCGCACGGCGAGCGGCCGTGGCGGGGCAAGTCCGGCGAGCCGGGGAACGCGCGGTGAAACGCGGAATCGCGCGCGGGGCGCCAACGAGAGGGGCTCCTCACCTTCACGCGCGGCTCCCGAAGCGATTCACAGCGGCGGAAAGGCGGCGACGGAGCGGAATCGATGGCGGGGCAGCGCGGCTAGGGTTTGAGGGGGCGGCGGCGCTGGGCTACGCGGGCAAGGCGAAGGGAAAACGGCGCGGCGAGGGCGGCGCGCTTAAAAGGTAAGGCAGCCCCGACGCGTGGGCCCAAGGGGGAGCGGGGGCGCGGGCGAGCGGCGGGCGCGGAGCCGGGGGGCGGCGCGGTCGGGGTCCGACCGGGCGCGGCCCCGAGGAGGAAGACGCCCCCGGGGTCCCACCCGTCGGCGAAACACGGGAGGAGAGGCGGTGGAGCGGGCCGGGGGGCCAACCGGGCTACCGAAGCCGGGCCGCACGCAAACGTTAACGAGCCGGGCCATGGTGCCGACTTGGGCCGAAGCAAGGGCCGGGTGGGCTGAAACGAAGAAAAGGAAAAAGGAAGGAGGGATAGATTTGAAATTTTGAAAAGGTTTCAAGCAAATGAATTCAAACTCGGGTTTGAATTCAACCAAACAAAAAAAATAGTGCCCCGACATGAATGCAACGAGAAACTCCTATGGTTCATTAATTTACTTAAGAAAATAATTAAATGCCTATGAAAATTAAATAAAACCCTAAAAATCCTTAAACAAGCATTTGTTGCTAAGCAAAATTTTATTAAAACAATAATTAAAATTTTTGGGTGTTACAAATCCTACCCCCTTAAGATGAATCTCGTCCTCGAGATTCGGAAGGATCAACAAAAAGTTCTGGATAGTCTTCCTTCAGCTCATCCTCTCTTTCCCAGGTTGCCTCATCCTCTGCATGATTACTCCACTGCACCTTGCACATCCTGATCACCCGATTCCTTGTGACACGTGCTAAAGTTTCCAAGATCTCGATGGGACGTTCAGTGTAAGTGAGATCCTCCTTGACAGTCAAACCATCCATAGGTAGTGGCTCTTTATCATGAGGTTGGAGACCCTTTTTCAATTGAGAGATATGGAACACGTCATGCACATCCGAGAGCTGATTTGGTAATTCCAACCTGTAGGCTACTTCTCCCACTCTCTCTAAGATCTTGAAAGGCCCGATAAAGCGAGGTGACAACTTTCCCTTTACTTTAAACCTGCGCAACCCTCTGATCGGTGACACTTTTAGGTACACATAGTCACCTTCTTGGAGAACCACATCTCTCCTCTTTCCATCCGCATAACTTTTCTGCCTTGATTGAGCAGCCCTCAAGTTTTCTCTTATGATCTGAACTTGTCTTTCTGCTTCCTTAATGATATCGGTTCCAAACAACTGACTCTCTCTTGTTTGGCTCCAATACAAAGGTGTTCTACACTTTCTCCCATACAATGCCTCGAAGGGTGCCATCTTGAGGCTAGCCTGGTAGCTGTTGTTGTAAGAAAACTCAGCGTAGGGCAAACTCTTATCCCAGCTACCTCCATGCTTAAGAGCACAAGCTCTCAACATGTCCTCCAGAATCTGGTTAGTCCTCTCAGTCTGTCCATCTGTCTGTGGGTGATAGGCTGAGCTGAAAGTTAACTTCGTATCTAAGGATTCATGAAGCTTTTCCCAGAAACGAGATGTGAACTGAGTACCTCTGTCGGATACTATCTTCTTAGGTACACCATGCAAGCACACGATCCTGGACATGTACAACTCAGCTAGCTTTGCCCCTGTATAGGTGGTTCGCACTGGTATGAAGTGAGCAACCTTTGTTAAACGATCCACTATAACCCATATTGAATCATACCCATCACGAGTACGGGGCAACCCAACAATGAAATCCATACCAATCTCTTCCCACTTCCACTCTGGCACCTTCAACGGCTGAAGCAATCCCGCTGGCTTTTGATGCTCAGCTTTAACTCTATGACAGGTGTCGCACAAGGCCACATGGGCTGCTACATCCCTCTTCATCCCATACCACCAATACCTCTGCTTGAGATCTTGATACATCTTGGTGCTTCCTGGGTGAATGGAATAAGCTGAATCATGAGCCTCTCTTAAGATGGTCTTTCGGAGATCTCCCACATCAGGCACACAAATCCTGTTCCTAAACCATATAGTTCCCTGATCATCCTCTGTGAAATCTGTGGCTTTACCCTTTTCCATAGTCTCTCTGATTTCTTTTATCTCTATATCTTCCAGTTGTCCTTTGCGTATCTCCTGCTCCAAGACAGACTCTACCTCCAAGGTAACTCCCTCGGTTTGAGCAACCATTCCCAGATTGAGTTTCTCAAACTCCTTCATCAGCTCTTCAGGCAACTGGAATGTCAAAGCCATGTTGGCATGTCCCTTCCGACTCAAAGCATCTGCAACCAAGTTTGCCTTCCCAGGATGATAGTGTATCTCCAGATCATAATCCTTGATCAGCTCTAACCAGCGACGTTGTCTCATATTCAAATCTTTCTGAGTGAAGATATACTTTAAACTCTTATGATCTGTATAAATCTGGCACTTGGTTCCCATAACGTAGTGTCTCCAAATCTTCAACGCGTGAACCACTGCCGCTAACTCCAGATCATGGGTAGGATAATTCAGCTCATGTTTCCTCAACTGTCGAGATGCATAGGCTATAACATGTCCTTCCTGCATGAGAACACAACCTAAACCTTGTCGGGACGCATCGCAGTAGATATCAAAACTCTTTTGCAGGTCTGGCATCACTAGAATTGGAGCTGAAGTCAACCTCTTCTTCAATTCCTCAAAACTGGCTTGACAGGCATCAGTCCACTTGAACTCTTTATCCTTCTCTAGTAGTGATGTAAGGGGCTTTGCTACTTTAGAGAACCCTTCAATGAAACGACGATAATACCCTGCAAGGCCAAGGAAACTCCTGATCTCCTTGACGGTCCGTGGCGGCTCCCATTTCAATACGTCACTAACCTTTGCTGGATCCACTGAAATTCCACCATCTGTGATGATATGCCCAAGGAAAGAGACTTCCTTCAACCAAAAATCACACTTGCTAAACTTGGGATACAACTGATGCTCTCTCAGCTTTTGCAACACAAGCCTCAGATGTTCTTCATGCTCCTTCTCATTCTTGGAGTAAATCAAGATGTCATCAATGAACACCACAACAAACTTATCCAGATACTCCATAAAAACTTTGTTCATCAGATACATGAAGTAGGCAGGTGCATTGGTTAATCCAAAAGACATAACTGTGTACTCATAGAGTCCATACCTAGTAGTGAACGCAGTCTTAGGAATATCGGATAATCTGATCTTCATCTGATGATACCCAGAACGTAAATCAATCTTTGAGAACACCTTAGCACCTCTCATCTGATCAAACAAATCGTCAATGCGGGGCAATGGATACTTATTCTTGATAGTAACATCGTTAAGCGATCGGTAATCCACGCACATCCGCTGAGTACCATCCTTCTTCTCCACAAAGATAACCGGTGCTCCCCAAGGTGATGAACTAGGACGAATGAATCCCTTCTCCAATAGCTCCTTAATCTGCTTCTTAAGCTCAAGTAATTGATCACTAGACATTCCGTAGGGGCGCTTGGAGATAGGAGCGATACCGGTGTAAAAGATCGATAACAAACTCAACTTCTCGATCAGGCGGCATACCTGGCAGCTCATCTGGGAACACATCTGGGTAATCGCACACCACCTTAATGTCCTCCAAAGATTCACCATTCATCTGGTTTACTGAACACCCTTCTACTGATGGTTGCGCAGCTGCAAATTCAATCTGTTCGCCGTCTAAACTGGTGAGGAGAACTGACTTCGTGGCATACTGGATTTCTCCTTTAAACTTACCCAACCATCCCATTCCAAGTACCACATCAATGCCAATAGAATCCAATACTATGGGGTCTGCTTGAAAATCCTTCCCCAAAATCTGAAGATTAACCCTGTTACATCTGTATATTGCCTTCATGTCTCCTCTTGCCGAACTTACTAGCATGGGACGGGGCATGGTGCTCATGGGGATGTTAAGTCTAGCTGCGCAGTGAGAGGTAATGAAAGAATGAGTTGCTCCAGCATCAAACACAACTGAAGCGAGGGCGGAGTTGACAAGACACATGCCGAACACTACTCGGGGGTTCTCTTGAGCAGTCTCTGCACTCACGTGGTTGACTCTACCACGTGCAAAATTCTGTTTTCCCTTGCTACCCTTCGAAATCTGGCTCTCGTTCCTCATCTGCTGGCTATGATGACTCTGTGCTGGAGTGTTGGGGGCATTCCTCTTAGGGCAGGCATTTACATAATGCCCAACCTTTCCACACCTTAAGCAGGCGGTACCTGCGGGGTTGCTAGTCTTCACTGGGGTGACAGCTGGCGCCATCTGACGACTCCGTAGAGGACGGGGTCGTGAAGTCTCGTCTGCCCTGGACACTGAAACTGCTGTTGACCAAAGTCCTCAATAGGGCCTTCGAACTGAAAGGGAGTCTCTTGAGGTGGATTAAAGCGAGGGCGAGTGCTACTTCCCGGATCGTCCGGGGGTAGTGGCTTTCCTCTTTAAGTCTTCCAACTCCTTGCGAACATACTCTAAACCAATGGCCTTGTCTAGCAACATCCGGAAGGATGGGAAGGTGTGGGATATGAGCCGGTACCGGAGTGGTTCGGCTAATCCCTCCAAGAACAACTCTTGTTTCTTCACATCATCAACAACCTCCTCAGGAGCATAACGAGACAACTCAACGAACTTGTCCCTGTACTCTATCACAGACATCTCTCCTTGCTTGAGTGCCAGGAACTCCTTCTTCTTTAACTTCATAAGGCTGGCAGGTATATGATAGCTCCTGAAGCTGGTGGTGAACTCCTGCCACGTGATAGCAGCAGGGGTGGCATGAGCGGCAACGTAGGCATCCCACCAAGCTGACACTGTCCCCTGAAGTCGACCTGAAGCATACAAGACCTTCTCTCTATCGTCGCACTGTGCGATGGTGAGCATCTTCTCCACTGTCCTCAGCCAATCGTCAGCCTCCAATGGATCAACTGCATGAGAAAACACCGGCGGGCAATGGCTCATGAACTGCTGGTGCTTATCCTTATGGGGCTGGTTCTGATTTATCTGAGCCTGCATGCTTGTCATGTTGGTGGACATGTCTGGAGAAGCTGCATCCGTGCGGCCACGAAACTGCTGCATCGCCGGATCCATTTGACTTTGCTGTTGAGTGATACTAAAACGGCCACTCGTCCTCTGATGTGGATCCAAACCTGGTGTTCACCATCTAAGGGTTAGGATCATGAGATTTAAATACTAGAGTAAAGAGATAACTCCGAAAGATGAAGCAACACGAACTTCCAGATTAAGACAGATTATGCTTGCCCCAATAAATCAAGTGCAACTAGCATTATTGATATCCATAAATTATGAAATTTCTCCAGAACAGGGGGTATGAAATTATGAAACTAGTCCAACTGGAATCAACTCAGTCGGAGATCTAGAACTTCAGATACAAAATAAACAAGTCGACTGGGTCAGCTGAGCTTCCAGATTCTGGTAGCTCCAATGTTTCGTTCACATTTCCCAGAATATATATTGGATGGTGCTGAATTTTTGGTAGAAAATCATGTATGAAATTTGTGAACTAACCCAACTGGTTTCATGCCGTTTGGAATTCTGTAACTGGAGATATAACCAAAACATTACTGCTATGTCGAGAGAGCTGCGTGAACAGATTTTGTATCCACAAGATTTGTTGGAGAGAAAAAGAAAGTTGGATAAAGGGAAGGACGGATAAAGCAAAGATTACTCAAGGTTGCGAGGATTGGGAAAGAATTACACCCCCCACTAACAAACTAGCTACTAAACTCGATGTCATTGTGGTCATCACTCCACAACACACCGCACTCAAACAAAGATCCAAATCAAGCATTTGTCACAAAATCAAACATTCAAACACACCTCTAAACTAAGCACACGTTAGGACGCTCGCATCTATCGATTTTTCTAAGATAGATCTTAAAGCTCCTATATCCTATTGAAGAAGATCGTTGAGACGAACAAGATGGGGTCACTTGATTACTGGGAACGATCAGGAACACGTGTAGGGTAGGATAATGAAAGATTGGAGAGGAGTACAGCAGGTGCTAAAGGTTCCTTAAGGCAAGATCAAGGGAGTTTAGAGTGAAAAGATTGATCAAGATAAGGTAGAGAACAAGTAGATTATCAAGGATGAGGTTAAAAGCAAGGATAAGTGTATTAAAATAGAATTAAAGCATAGCATGCAGTAGGAATGGCTTCTATGATATTATAATCCTTAAATTCGACCATTTTCCAACTAGGCTAACGTCCTACGATCAACACGGCTCGATACCACTTTGTCACACCCGAATTTGAAGGCAAACTCGAATGCATAAATTACATGTGCGCCGGATCAAGTTACACACACGTAATGACTCGGTGAATATCGGATACGAGTGCCAAAGCGTAAAAGAGAGTATTAAAACCATTACATGACCGAGAGTCTCAACATCGTATCATCGGAGAGCGAGCAACTAGCGGCGGATCTTCGAGAGAGGAACTCCACGGGCGGTGGCGGTGGCACGCACGCCTAGCACTTGACATCAATCTTCAAGTCGAGCGAAATCCGGGTTGTGTAGATGCAATAAATAAACAAGCGTGAGCACATGTCGTACTCAGCAAGAGAGGAATATCATAATAAACATGCAAGGCTGTATATGTGGATGGCCAAGGGGTTTAAGCAGGTTAGCATTTTAGTTGATCAAATTTTATTAAGCAACTTACTTACTAGCAAATGTAAGTGTATACCATCCCACAATTAATGTGTAACATCATAACCATGAACATTAAGTAAAGAATCATTTAAATTCATCTTCCGATAGATTAATCATGTGAGGGTCCAGGCCGCTCTTGACCGTGAGCACGGCTAATCGATTAGTTTTAAACACTCTGCAGAGGTTGTACATCTTTACCCACAAGTCGCGTAAAAACTCCGAAGAGCTTTAGACCCAACCACGCGATGCCGATCGGGCATCATACCACCTTCCTAGAGGTGTGATTGCATAGGGACGCTACGAGGCCTTTACAAAGATTCCCTAATGTGTAGCAACCCACTAGGTTTCAGGACGAAGCGGGGCATAAAGCTCCCTAGCGGGTACCGTGTCTTAGCAAAGCCCAACTCCCCGCTAGAGCAGGTCTATACTCCGTCAACGCCTCCCCATTGGTCCCTTTCAGGTAAGATCACCACAACACCAAGGTCTCTAATTATTCAGCCAAGCCAGAGCCATATAGCCTTGTGGTTGTCTTGTTGTCTCGGGTGGTTCTCCATGTTCCAATTAAGCATATGGTCTTGCAATTAAATTACCATCAAAGAACATAGCGCATAAACGGATACCGTGTTGTTTGTTACCAACCCAGTTGAGCAACTAAGCAACATCTACCATCAAGATTAATTATGTAACCCAGTTACAAGGCAACGGTCAAAAGAATCTAGGCATAGTCCTTAATAGGAACCCGTCAAAATTAATGCAAGCAAGAAAGTAAATACAGTGATTAAATGCATGTTCATATAGGATAAAACGGGTATGACCAAGGACACTTGCCTCGACAAGATCCGGATTTGCTCGAAGTCTTCAAGTCTTCACCACGAGAAAAATCTTCGGACGGCTCGTTCTCTACGCATCACACATTCACATGCAAGAGACAAAACAATAAAATAAGAAAACAATTCACCAATCACTTCAAACAGGAACAAAAGCTTCACTAAACTGATCTACTCGTCGAGACGAACAAATGGATATAAAGAACGCTAAAAACGGAGCTAGAACGCGTAATCTACGACCGAAACAAGGTGCAGGGCTATACTGCGGGAAAACTAGGCTTACAGGGGCCTAACTGCAAAAACTCAGGGCTAAAACGTAATTTTAAAAAAGAAACACAGGGGCTAAAACCCTAAACTAGCAGCCAGGGACCTCGGGCACAAAACTTTAAAGACCTAGGGTCTGAACCGCAAGGAAAAGGACCTGTTAGCAAGGGTTTCTCTAAGGTGGGGGGACCGGCTGCGAATTTTAAAAAGAGAAAGGGCTTTTGTGCAAAACCACGCCTAACGGACCGGTTGACCGGTAAGGTTATGTTTGACCGGGGAGTTGACGCGATCCGGACCGTCGGATGGAGATCCAAAGGCGGCCGGTGCCGCGCGAGCGTGGGCGGCGGCGAAGCACGACCGGCGGCGACGCGGGCACGGCGGCGCGTCGACGGCGGCGGCGGCGCGGCCGGCCGTTTGGGGCCGGGGGTGCTGCGTTCGCTGCGGGAACTCCACCGGGACGACGGCGAGCGCCCGCGGACTCAACGGTGGGCTCCCGGAGTGGCGACGGCGGAGCGCGGCGGCGCACGGCGAGCGGCCGTGGCGGGGGCAAGTCCGGCGAGCCGGGAACGCGCGGTGAAACGCGGAATCGCGCGTAGGACGCAACAGAGGGGGCTCCTCACCTTCACGCGCGGCTCCCGAAGCGATTCACGGCGGCGGAAAGGCGGCGACGGAGCGGAATCGATGGCGGGGGCGGCGCGGCTAGGGTTTGAGGGGGCGGCGGCGCCGGGCTACGCGGGCAAGGCGAAGGGGAAAACGGCGCGGCGGGCGGCGCGCTTAAAAGGTAGGGCAGCCCCGACGCGTGGGCCCAAGGGGGAGCGGGGGCGCGGGCGGCGGCCGGCGCGGAGCCGGGGGCGGCGCGGTCGGGGTCCGACCGGGCGCGGCCCCGAGGAGGAAGACGCCCCCGGGTCCCACCTCGTCGGCGAAACACGGGAGGAGAGGGCGGTGGAGCGGGCGGGCCGGGGCCAACCGGGCTACCGAAGCTGGGCCGCACGCAAACGTTAACGAGCTGGGCCATGGTGCTGACTTGGGCCGAAGCAAGGGCCGGGTGGGTCGAAACGAGAAGAAAAGGAAAAAGGAAGGAGGGATAGATTTGAAATTTTGAAAAGGTTTCAAGCAAATGAATTCAAACTCAGGTTTGAATTCAACCAAACAAAAAAAATAGTGCCCCAGCATGAATGCAACAAGAAACTCCTATGGTTCATTAATTTACTTAAGAAAATAATTAAATGCCTATGAAAATTAAATAAAACCCTAAAAATCCTTAAACAAGCATTTGTTGCTAAGCAAAATTTTATTAAAACAATAATTAAAATTTTTGGGTGTTACACTTGCTCGAGGTAGGTGTGTACCCTCGAGTGAGGCGGAGTCTGCTCGGGGTAAGCGTGCATCCTCGAGCGAGGCGGAGCCTGCTCGAGGGGACCTTTGAGTGGGCCGCCATGGTGGGCCGCGGGGGCCACCGCATCGTGGGCCGTGCCCGTGTGTGTGTTTAAGCAAGATGCGTTTAGCTTTGGTTTTTTAGCAGGTTTTAAGCGGGATTTCCCCAGTTGTTTTAGGGGACCCTCATGACTGTCCCCAACACCAGGTGATTTCAACAGAGTATTGGTGGCCATCGACAAGTTCACCAAGTGGATTGAGGTCAAGCCGGTCACATGCCCTAAGGCCGACAAAGTACTCGACTTCCTAGATGAACTCGTGCATCGCTACGGACTACCCCACCGCATCATCATAGATCTGGGCTCCAACTTCAACAACCACCAGTTCTGGGAATACTGCGAGAACAGCGGGATCGACGTCCGATACGTCTCAGTTGCCCATTCTCGGGCCAACAGACAAGTCGAGCGCGCCAACGGGATGGTGCTCGACACTCTCAATAAGCGGCTACACGATGCTGCTAACTCCAAAGGAGGCAAGTGGATCAAGGAACTACCAATGCACTCTGGGGACTACGTACTCAACTCTTCAAGCCAACGGGGCAATCCCCTTACTTCTTGGTCTACATCTCCAAAGCAATCCTCCCTGCCGATGTCATATGGAACTCACCAGCAGTGGAGCATTACGATGAAGGCGTCTCCGAAGACAGCAGACGAGTTGACATCGACAGCCTCGAAGAAGCCCGCTGCACTGCCCTCGTCTAATCAGCAAGGTACCTGGAGGGTATCCGACGCTACCACGATCGCAACGTCAAGGAACGCTCCTTCAACGTTGGTGATCTTGTCCTCTGCCGTATCCAGAACACGGAAGGACTACACAAGCTCAGCTCCCCCTGGGAAGGTCCCTTCACCATGGCAAAGGTGACCGGGCCGGGCTCCTACCGCCTCCAGACACTTGAAGGCGAAGACATCAGCAACTCGTGGAACGTCGACCAGTTCTGTCGGTTCTACGCCTAGTCTACACGACTACTCCGGGGTTCAAGTCTACACGACTACATCAACACCCCTCTGCCGTAAGCGGCCTTCGGGTCCAGGCTCCAGTCTCCGGACTACTCCTCTTCAGGATCCAGCCCACGCGGCTACCTACGGATCCTGGGCTGCGATGAGCGACGAAGGACTCTAGCAGCAGTCTACTAAGAGACCATGTACTCCAAGATCCAGCCTACACGGCTACTTACGAATCTACTGCTGTAAGCGGCTACTCGCCCTAGCACCACTTAGCTGTAAGCGGCCTCCGGGTCCAGGCGACTACTCTGTAACTACGGCTCTGGCCATCCAGGTGTACTTCTTCAGTAATAAAGTTTGAACGACTAGCAACGTCTTTACTGTCTACTTCCCTCAACGGGACTACTGCCGAGTACGACTACTCGCATCAACTCCACGATGGGGCTCCGCACTCTAAGATCGCGACTACGAGTACTCATTGATGGAACTTTTCTTTCATTAACACTTAAACAATTACATTGCAAATGTGTTTGTACACATACTACTATGAGCTAACTACTACAGGGCTACTGGAGGTTGAGCTTCTCGGCAACTTTCTCCGCTATGGGTGCCATCTGCTCCAGCAGCTCCGCGTACTGCTCATCTGTACAGTTGGCGGCTACCCCGCCGGTGACTACTTCCACGGGCGCCTTCGGGAAGTAGAACTTCATGAAGGCCAAGACTTGCTTCGGAATCGACCTCGCCATATGCTTTACATAAGTTGCCAGCCGGCTGGGTGCTTACCTGAGGCGATCCACGAGCAGCGCAATCTTGGGGCCGCCCGGATGAGGCACCAAGAGCAATGCAATCGGCAGCGCGGCTTCCTCAAGATCCTTCAGCTGGGCCCGCAGCGCCTCGCAATCTTCATTCAACTTCTGCAACGATTTGTAGCAGTTGACGAGATCACGGTCAGAAGCGATCCGAAGCTCCATGTGCTTCTCGCATTCGAAGGCAAGTTCCTTATAGTCAAGCTCGAGTACCTGGCGGGCCTCCTGCTCCCGGTAGAAGAGGTTCTTCATATCTGTCTCGGAGGTCCTCAACTGCTCCACCCGAGTCTCAAGCTCTGCAAAACAACAAGGCACAACGGGTGAGATTACCTCTCGACCTCCAACAACTACCCAACAAGTCAAGCGGCGTACCTTTGTTCTTGTTGCGGAGTGTCTTGTTCTTCCGCACCAAGTCGTCGCCCTTTGCCTGCAACTCCTGGATGTCATTATGATACTTGGCAAAAGCGGCGTCGAGCTTGGACTGCATGGCGGCCGCGTGCTTCTGCGACTTCAAGAGTTGATCTTCTAGCGCTTCAGCCCGAAGCACCGCGTCACCAAAGCCTTGCAGCATGTTGGACTTCTCGCGGGACCTCTCCACGATGTCCTGCACAGACAACACATGTCAAACGAGTACTCAACAAATAGAGGATTTACTACTCAGGCGTTGAGACTACTCACCTTCATCCATTGTTCTGCCTGGCGGACCGCCTCCAGATGCCTAGCTACCGTCGCCGGGTCCACCAAGTCGTCAGCCAGCAGCTCAACTCCGCCACGACTACTCGTGGCAGCCTCAGTCATCGGCGCGGAGCGGATGGGCTCTGCGTCCTGAATCTCCGGGGAGAGGACAACCACCTCCAGAGCAACCTCTGGCGGCACGGCGGCCCCCTCTCCTCCGGTTGCCGCGGCGGCTTCCTCGGCGACCTCCTCCATCAGCTCGGGGGCTCCCTCAGCAGCCTTCGGCGCCTGTGGTGTCGACTTCTGCATGGGCACCGCTGCAGGGATGTCGTTCCCTTCGGCCTCGACGCCTTCCAAGAAGACGTCAAGTTCATTAGCAACTACGACTACTCTATGGGGAAGGCTAAAACCGCAGTAGATTACTCACCCTCGACCACACTGGCCTCGGGCAACACAGCTCCAGCAGCTGGCGCTTCTGACTCCGCCTGAGGGGCTGGAGTAGACTCCTCGGCGGGCGGCGTGACTTTTTCCTCCGCCACCGTCGTGGAGGGCTCATCTCCCTCCCAGGATAGGTCTGTTGATTTCCTGTAGAAGTACACAAATTTGGTTGTCATTCAAGCTCGACTACTACACCAAGTACTACTCGGGAAGGCTCAGTACTTACAGGCTTGACCGGACTATCGTCACGGTAGGGGCACCGAGGATGCTGGCAATGTCTACCAGTCCACCCTCGGCGGGCGTTTCCTCTTGCGCCTCGGCGGTCACTGCCTCCTCTGCAGCGACGGTAGCCGGTGCAGCGCCCTCCTGTGCTCCTGCGGCCACCACCTCTTCGACGGCAGGGGTTGTGGGTTCCATGCTCTCTTCATGAGCAGGGGGCTGGCGCTTCAACTGTGCTATGAGCTCTTCAAAAGTGGGGGCTAGGTTACGACTCCCAGCGGGCTCCCCCACTGTGTCCCATTCGCCTTCGTCGCCCTCCTCGACGGGCTCCTTCGGCGGCACCTCCTGCAAGCAAAAGAAGCCTGGTCATCAGCAAATGGACTCAATAGACGGGTACTCGACTACACTACTCAAGACAACTTACCTCTTGAGGCGTGGTCTCAGAGACCTTCAGCTTCTTCGTCACCCGCTTGCGGGCGGGGTTGCGCGGCTTCCGTGGCGGCGCAGCCAGGCTAGCCGGTGGATCTTGCACGAGGGGTACATGAGGCAAGCCGGGACGGCTAAACCTCGACCGCAGCTGGAAGCGGTCTTGCAGCATCTCCTCGTCGTCGTCCTCCTCGAACGTGTCTTCTACAATGACGGTGTCATCTCCTTCGCCGACTTCCCGCCGCTCCTTGGCCTTGGTCTTTCCTCCCTCCGGAATCTCGATTCCCTGAGGGGGCGGCTGCGGCTCGGAGACGAACCTCTTCAAGTCATCCTGCAAGACACAAGACATCAGCGCGACTACTCACAAGCAATGACTACTCGACTAGGGGGTACGGCTACCTACCTCCTTTGGCGGGCGCGCGGCGGAGTACTCCTGGACGGGGCATGCCGTGTACGGTGGCATGTCCTTGAAGATGCGCGTCAGCCTGTCGATGATGTTGTCGTCGTCGATCTCGCCTCCGGGCATCCGCGATGTGTCGTTGTCGCCGGCGTACTCGAAGCCCAGGGTGTCGCGAGCCATCAGGGGCTGCACCCTTCGCTTCATAAAACTGAAGGCCACGTGCTCGGCCCTCAGTCCAGCTTCTCTGAGCACCTTGATGCGTGCCAACGGCTCGGGGAGCTGGATCCCCTCCTGCATCATGGGCTCCCTGTTCCACCAGTCCCGGTGTCTGGGCTGCCTCCCGCTCAGCTTCGGCAAGCCCGGGTGGTGGTTCGTGACGTAGAACCACCTCGCCTTCCAATCCTGGTTGGAGTCGATGAGCTTGTACGCGAGGTGCGCTCTCGCGGCGTCCTCCCGCATCTGGATGCCGGCTCCGCCTACTACTCGAGGGTTGCTGGCGCTCGGCTGTGGCTTCACCCGGAAAAACTTCCGGAACTGGATCCAGTGGAGCTTGATTCCCAGGAATGCTTCGCAAAACTGAATGAAGACGGCGATATGGAATATACCGTTGGGGTTGAGATTGACGTACTTGACACCGTAGTACCCGAGAAGACCTTTGAAGAAGTCGCTTGCAGGTAGTGCGAGTCCGCGCTCCACGAAGCGCACGAACATTGGAATCTCATCCTTGCTCTTCTCCATGGGGTATGGGTCCCCGGCGGCGGCCCTCCAACTGTCCATTTCCTTCTCATGGATGAACCCGCTGTTGAGGAGGGCCAGCAGATCCTCCATCTTCGTCTTCGACTTTTTCCACTCGCGGCTTGGATCTGGCCGCGGTGGAGACATCGGCGGCGCTGCCCCCATGGCAGTCGCGGCGGCCTCGTCACGGCCCCTATTCTTCCCGGTGGTCTTCGCGGACTTGGACGGTGAAGGCTTCATTCTCCAAGTACACGGCGTCTTCACGCGTATTCGCTCGGGGGCTACTCTGGAAGCTCTGGGTGGCGGCGCGCTTGGATCTACTGCGGCGGCGGCGTGCACTGGAAGTGGATCTGGCTCAGATCTATTCGAAATGGCTACAGCAGTGATGGGTGGAAAACCCTAAGGGTTTTGGTTAATATTTATAAGCCAAAACGGCCTTTCAACGGCCGTACGGGTGAGTCCGCGCTCGGCTGACTCAGCGGCCGCGCGTGACTCTTCACATTCTACTAGTCGATGCGCCTCACCTCGGGGGCTCGGCTACTTCTACTCGATTACCAAGGAAGCGACGAGACTCAGGAGCATCTCAGGACACATTCTTCAAGATGACCCTTCAATTGGAGAGGAAGTACTCGACTCAAGGCTCGTGGGCTCCGTGCCACGTGTCCTTCGGTTTTTTCTCTCCGGATTTTTCGGGATTTTCTTGCCAAGACTTCAGATGGACCCTCAGCCAGAGCCTGCGGCTCAACCTAAGGCTCGGGGGCTACTCCATATGGAGTGCAATTTTGCAATCGCACTTCCATATCAGCTTCGGCTTCAAGACAAGGCGGGCATTTTTTGAAGACCTTCGAAGGCAGCACTCGAGGACGCTTGGGACTACTCGAGAAGACTTTAAGATTGCTCAAACATCAGCTGGAGTACATTCCAGCCTCGGGATGCTTCGACTACTCTTGAGGACTTTTGACTTGTAGTACTCGGGGAAGCTTGAGGACTCGTTAAGGCCGTCAAGACTACTTGAAGCTATCCTTCTCGACTACAAAGTACTCGGGGGCTTGTCGTATGGACCTCCCTGGGCCCACTACCTCGGTGGGTACCAGGACCGACTACTCCGTGGGCCCCTGGGACTACCCGGCTTGAGCTACACAGCACCTGATGGCGTGGAGCACAAGGACTACGGAGGAGTACTCAGTTAGGAAGCTGTACATGTCCTGCACTGTATGGAAGGCTCCTAGACGTACTCGACTAGTACTCTCTCCCTACTCCGACTTGTAACCCTGCCTCCCGGACTATATAAGGAGAGGCAGGGACCCTTCTCTAGTATCTCATCCAATCCACGGTGCGCTATTACACCATCTTGTAATCGTGCCCAATCAATCTAGAGCTACACAGCATACAGGACGTAGGGTATTACGCACCTCGCGGCCCGAACCTTTCTAAATTGTGTGCCATGTGTCTCTTCCTTCGAGTTACTGATCTCGGCGAGGCCACATTCATCTACTTCGGGTACACCCCTTAGTAGGTTGCCGGTCTAAAACACCGACACCCCCCCTCCCCCCGTGTCTCGGTGCCAGGTGAGGCCCGGCGGTCATCCCTTTCCTTAGGCCGCGCCCGAGCCAGCCGAGTCCGACCGCGCTCCGTGCCGGCCGCACACCCGCGCCACCTCCCTTGGGCCCGCACGCCTAGGCGACCTGGGACACCTATAAGAGCCGCCGCCACCTCCTACCCTACCTTTTTCGCCTGGAACCCTAGACACCTCGCGCTGCCGCCACCTCACAACCCTAGGTCGCCGCCGCCGCTGCAGATTCTCCTCGGCCGCCGTCTCTCTTTCATTGTGGAGTAGTGCAGGAGCTTCGCGTGGAGGTGAGGAAGCCGCACGTGTTGCTTATGGACGCCCCCGTGTCGTGTGCTGCCAGTAGGAGCTCGCCGGAGCTCGCCTTGCGCCGCTGATCGCCCCTTTGCGATGTGCACCGCCGTCGTCGCCTATCTGTCTAAGTGGACCCCTTCTTTGAGTTTGCAAGATCTGTCTGTACGTCTAGGGCTAGTTGCCATGTCTTTTGGTGACCGAAAACCCGAGATCGAGTCTCGCCGGCGATCCCACCGCCGCTCGCCGCCGTGCGCCGCCGCCTGTGTCGCCGCTGTAGCGCCGCCGCTAACCGCAGCCGTCTGATCCTGATCCTGCGGTCCAGATCATTTCGAGCCATGGGGTCAACTGGCAACATACCGGTCAAACCTTCCGTGCACTGCGCTTTTGCTTTTAAGCCCCTCGGTTTTTCAATTTCACAAGTATACCCTTCCACCATAGAGAAGCCCTTACAAATAGGTCCAGATCTTTACGGTTTTAACCCTAGCTTTTCTAGGATTTGTGTCCGCAGTCCAGCCTTTGTAGATTTGTGCTATAGACCCTGTGTTTATAACCATAATTCTGTTTTAGCCCTTGGATTTTTGCAGTTAGGCCCCTGTAAGCCCAGTTTTCCAGCAGTTAAACCCCTACACCTTGTTTTGGTCGTAGATTACGTGTTCTAGCTCCGTTTTTAGCGTTCTTTATATCCATTTGTTTGTCTCGACGAGTAGATCAGTTTAGTGAAGCTTTTGTTCCTGTTTGAAGTGATTGGTGAACTGTTTTCTTATTTTATTGTATTGTCTCTTGCATGTGAATGTGTGATGCATAGAGATCGAGCAGTCCAAAGATTTTCTGTGGTGAAGACTTGAAGACTCTGAGAAATTCCGGATCTTGTGAGAGGCAAGTGTCCTTGGTCATACACGCTTTATCCTATATGAACATGCATTTAATCACTGTATTTACTTTTTTGCTTGCATTAATTTTGACGGGTTCCTATTAAGGACTATGCCTAGATTCTTTTGACCGTTGCCTTGTAACTGGGTTACTTAATTAATCTTGATGGTAGATGTTGCTTAGTTGCTCAACTGGGTTGGTAATAAACAACATGATACTCGTTTATGCTCTATGTTCTTTGACGGTAAGTTAATTACAAGACCATATGTTTAATTGGAACATGGAGAACCACCCAGGACAACAGTACAACCACAAGGCTATAAGGCACTGGCTTGGCTGATTAATTTGAGACCTTGGTGTTGTAGTAATCTTACCTGAAAGGGACAGATGGGGAGGCGTTGACGGAGTATAGACCTGCTCTAGTGGGGAGTTGTGCTTTGCTAAGACACGGTACCCGCTAGGGAGCTTTATGCCCCGCTTCGTCCTGAAACCTAGTGGGCTGCTGCACATTAGGGAATATTTGTAAAGGCCTCGTAGCGTCCCTATGCAATCACACCTCGGCAGTGTGGTATGATGCCTGATAAGCATCGCGTGGTTGGGTCTAAAACTCTTCGGAGCTTTTACACGACTTGTGGGTAAAGATGTACAACCTCTGCAGAGTGTTTAAAACTAATCCATTAGCCGTGCTCACTGTCAAGAGCGGCCTGGAGCCTCACATGATTAATCTATCGGAAGATGAATTTAAATTGTTCTTTACTTTATGTTCATGGTTATGATGTTACACTTTAATTGTGGGATGGTATACACTTACATTTGCTAGTAAGTAAGTTGCTTAATAAAATTTGATCAACTAAAATGCTAACCTGCTTAAACCCCTTGGCCATCCACATATACAGCCTTGCATGTTTATTATGATATTCTTCCCTTGACGAGTACGACATGTACTCACGCTTGTTTATTTATTGCACCTACACAACCCGGATTGCTGCTCAGACTTGAAGATTGATGATGAGTACTAGGAGTGCGTGCCACCAGTCAGCTGCCTGTGGAGTTCCATTCTGAAGATCCATTGCTAGTTGTTCGCTCTGATGATGCGTTGTTGAGACTCTCGGTCATGTAATGGTTTTAATACTCTCTTTTACGCTTTGGTACTGTATCTGATATTCACTGAGTCATTACGTGTGTTTAACTTGATCCTGGCGCACATGTAATTTATGCATTCGAGTTTGCCTTCAAATTCGGGTGTGACAAAGTGGTATCAGAGCCGTGTTGACTGTAGGACGCTAGCCTAGTAGGAAAATGGTCAAATTTAAGGATTACAATATCATAGAAGCCATTCTCACTTCATGCTATGCTTTAATTCTATTTTAATCTACTTGTCCTTGCTTTTAACCCCATCCTTGATAATCTACTTGTTCTCTACCTTATCTTGATCAATGTTTTCACTCTCAACCTCCTTGTTCTTGCCTTAAGGGATCTTTAGCATCTGCTTTACCCCTCTCTTATCTTGCTTTGTCCTTACCCTACACGTGTTCCTGATTGTTCCCACTAATCAAGTGACCCCATCATGTTCATCTCAATGATCTTCTTTAATAGGATATAGGAGCTTTAAGATCTTTATTAGTATAATCGATAGATGTGAGCGTCTTAATGTGTGCCTAGTTTAGAGGTGTGTCTGAATGTTTGATTTTGTGACAAATGCTTGGTTTGGATCTTTGTTTGAGTGCAGTGTGTTGTGGAGTGATGACCACAATGGCATCAGGTTTAGTAGCTAGTTTGTTTAGTTGGGGTGTGATTCTTTCCCAATCCACACAACCTTGAGTAATCTTTCCTTTATCTTTCTTTGTCCCTCCAACAAATCTTCGGTGCAAAATCTGTTCACGCAGCTCTCTGACATAACAGTAGTGTTTTGGTTATATCTCAAGCTACAGAATTCCAAACGACATCAAACCAGTTGGGTTAGTTCAAAATTTTCATATATGATTTTATGTGAAACATTCAGCACCATCCAATGTATATTCTGGGAGTTATGAACGAAACATTGGAGCTACCAGAATCTGGAAACTCGGCTGACTCACTCGACTTGTTTATTTTGTATCTGAAGTTCTAGAACTCCGATTGAGTTGATTCCAGTTGGATTAGTTTCATAATTTTTTACCCCCTGTTCTGGAGAAATTTCATAATGTATGGGTACCAATAATGATAGTTGCACTTGATTTATTGGGGCAAGCATAATCTGTCTTAATCTGGAAGTTCGTGTTGCTTCATCTTTCGGAGTTATCTCTTTGCTCTAGTATCTAAATCTCATGATCCTAACACTCATATGGTGAACACCAGGTCTGGATCCACATCAGAGGATGAGTGGCCGTTCTAGTATCACTCGGTAGCAAAGTTAAATGGATCCGGCGACGCAGCAGTTCCTGGCGGCACAGATGCAGCTTCTCCAGGACATGTCCACCAACATGACAAGCATGCAGGCTCAGATAAATCAGAACCAGCCACATAAGGACAAGCACCAGCAGTTCATGAGACATTGCCCGCCAGTGTTTTCTCATGCAGTTGATCCATTGGAGGCTGACGACTGGCTGAAGACAGTGGAGAAGATGCTCACCATCGCACAGTGCGACGACAGAGAGAAGGTCTTGTATGCTTCAGGTTGACTTCAGGGGATAGCGTCAGCTTGGTGGGATACCTACATTGCCACTCATGCCACCCCTGATGCTATCACTTGGCAGGAGTTCACCACCAGCTTCAGGAGTCATCATATACCTGCCAGCCTTATGAAGTTAAAGAAGGAGTTCCTGGCACTCAAGCAGGGAGAGATGTCTGTGATAGAGTACAGCGATAAGTTCGTTGAGTTGTCTTGCTATGCTCCTGAGGAGGTTGTTGATGATGTGAAGAAGCAAGAGTTGTTCTTGGAGGGATTAGCCGAACCACTCCGGTACCAGCTTATATCTCACACCTTCCCATCCTTCCAGATGTTGCTAGACAAGGCCATTGGTTTAGAGTACAATCGCAAGGAGTTGGAAGACCTAAAGAGGAAAGCCACCACCCCTGGACAGTCTGGAAGTAACACTCGCCCCCGCTTTAATCCACCTCAAGAGACTCCCTTGCAGTTTGGAGGCCCTATTGAGGAATTTGGTCAACAACAATTTCAGTGTCCAGTGCAGCAGACTTCACGACCCCGTTCTCTACGGAATCGTCAGATGGCGCCAGTTGTCACCCCGGTGAAGACTAGCACCCCTAGAGGTACCGCCTGCTTTAAGTGTGGAAAGGTTGGGCATTATGTAAATGCCTGCCCTAAGATGAACGCCCCCAACATTCCAGTACAGAGTCAGCATAGCCAACAGATGAGGAATGAGAGTAAAATCCCGAAGGGCAGCACGGGAAAACAGAGTTATGCACGTGGCAGAGTGAACCACGTGAGTGCAGAGACTGCTCAAGAGAACCCCCGAGTAGTGTTCGGCATGTGTCTTGTCAACTCCGCCCTAGCTTCAGTTTTGTTTGATGCTAGAGCAACTCATTCTTTTATTACTTCTCACTGTGTAGCTAAACTTAACATCCCCATGAGCGCCATGCCACGTCCCATGCTAGTTAGTTCAGCAAGAGGAGACATGAAGGCACTATACCGGTGTAACAATGTTAACCTTCAGATTTTGGGGAAAGATTTTCAAGCAGACCCCATAGTATTGGATTCTATTAGCATTGATGTGGTACTGGGAATGGGATGGTTAGGTAAGTTCAAAGGAGAAATCCGGTATGCCACAAGGTCAGTTCTCCTCACCAGTTTAGACGGCAAACGGATTGAATTTGTAGCTGCGCTACCGTTAGTAGAAGGGTGTTCAGTAAACCAGATGAACGGTAAATTTTTAGAGGACATTAAGGTGGTGTGTGATTACCCAGATGTGTTCCCAGATGAGCTGCCAGGTATGCCGCCTGATCGAGAAGTTGAGTTTGTTATCGATCTTTTACCTGGTACTACTCCTATCTCTAAGCGCCCCTACAGAATGTCTAGAGATCAATTACTTGAGCTTAAGAAGCAGAATAAGGAGCTATTGGAAAAGGGATTCATTCATCCTAGTTCATCACCTTGGGGAGCACCAGTTATCTTTGTGCAGAAGAAGGATGGTACTCAGCGGATGTGTGTGGATTACCGATCACTTAACGACGTTACTATCAAGAATAAGTATCCATTGCCCCGTATTGACGATTTGTTTGATCAGATGAGAGGTGCTAAGGTGTTCTCAAAGATTGATTTATGTTCTGGTTATCATCAGATGAGGATCGGATTATCAGATATCCCTAAGACCGCATTCACTACTAGGTATGGACTCTATGAGTACACCGTCATGTCTTTCGGACTAACCAATGCACCTGCCTACTTCATGTATCTGATGAACAAAGTTTTTATGGAGTACCTGGATAAATTTGTTGTGGTGTTCATTGATGACATCTTGATTTACTCCAAGAATGAGGAGGAGCATGAGGAACACCTGAGGCTTGTGTTGCAGAAGCTGAAAGAGCAGCAGTTGTATGCCAAATATAGCAAGTGTGATTTTTGGTTGAAGGAAGTCTCTTTCCTTGGGCATATCATCACAGATGATGGTATTTCAGTTGATCCAGCAAAGGTCGGTGACGTATTGAAGTGGGAGCCGCCACGGACTTTCAAGGAGATCAGGAGCTTCCTTGGCCTTGCAGGGTATTATCGTCAGTTCATTAAAGGGTTCTCTAAAGTAGCAAAGCCTCTTACATCACTACTAGATAAGGATAAAGAGTTCAAGTGGACTGATGCCTATCAAGCCAGTTTTGAGGAATTGAAGAAGAGGTTGACTTCAGCTCCAATTCTAGTGATGCTAGACCTGCAAAAGAGTTTTGATATCTACTGTGATGCGTCCCGACAAGGTTTAGGTTGTGTTCTCATGCAGAATGGTCATGTTATAGCCTATGCATCTCGACAGTTGAGGAAACATGAGCTGAATTATCCTACACATGATCTGGAGTTAGCGGTAGAAGATTTGGAGACACTACATTATGGGAACCAAGTGCCAGATTTACACAGATCATAAGAGTTTAAAGTACATTTTTACTCAGAAAGATTTGAATATGAGACAACGTCGATGGTTAGAGCTGATCAAGGATTATGATCTAGAGATACACTATCATCCTGGGAAGGCAAACTTGGTTGCAGATGCTTTGAGTCGAAAGGGACATGCCAACATGGCTTTGGCATTCCAGTTGCCTAAAGAGCTGATGAAGGAGTTTGAAAAACTCAATCTGGGAATGGTTGCTCAAACCGAGGGAGTTACCTTGGAGGTAGAGTCTGTCTTCGAGCAGGAGATACGCAAAGGACAACTGGAAGACATAGAGATAAAAGAAATCAGAGAGACTATGGAAAAGGGTAAAACCCCAGATTTCACGGAGGATGATCATGGACCTATATGGTTTAGGAACAGGATTTGTGTGCCTGATGTGAGAGATCTCTGAAAGACCATCTTAAGGGAGGCTCATGATTCAGCTTATTCCATTCACCCAGGTAGCACCAAGATGTATCAAGATCTCAAGCAAAGGTATTGGTGGTATGGGATGAAGAGGGATGTAGCCGCCCATGTGGCCTTGTGCGACACCTGTCATAGAGTTAAAGCTGAGCATCAAAAGCCAGCGGGATTGCTTCAGCCGTTGAAGATGCCAGAGTGGAAGTGGGAAGAGATTGGCATGGATTTTATTGTTGGGTTGCCCCGTACTCGTGATGGGTATGATTCAATATGGGTTATAGTGGATCGCTTAACAAAGGTTGCTCACTTCATACCAGTGCGAACCACATATACAGGGGCAAAGCTAGCTGAGTTGTACATGTCCAGGATCGTGTGCTTGCATGGTGTACCTAAGAAGATAGTGTCTGACAGAGGAACTCAGTTCACGTCACATTTCTGGGAAAAGCTTCATGAATCCTTGGATACGAAGTTAAATTTCAGCTCAGCCTATCACCCACAGACAGATGGACAGACTGAGAGGACTAACCAGATTCTGGAGGACATGTTGAGAGCTTGTGCTCTTAAGCATGGAGGTAGCTGGGATAAGAGTTTGCCCTACGCTGAGTTTTCTTACAACAACAGCTACCAGGCTAGCCTCAAGATGGCACCCTTCGAGGCATTGTATGGAAGGAAGTGTAGAACACCTTTGTATTGGAGCCAAACAGGAGAGAGTCAGTTGTTTGGAACCGATATCGTTAAGGAAGCAGAAAGACAAGTTCAGATCATAAGGGAAAACTTGAGGGCTGCTCAATCTAGACAGAAAAGTTATGCGGATGGAAAGAGGAGAGACGTGGTTCTCCAAGGAGGTGACTATGTGTACCTAAAAGTGTCACAGATCAGAGGTTTGCGCAGGTTTAAAGTGAAGGGAAAGTTGTCACCTCGCTTTATCGGGCCCTTCAAGATCTTAGAGAGAGTGGGAGAGGTAGCATACAGGTAGCATAGCTCTCAATTGAAAAAGGGTCTCCAACCTCATGATAAAGAACCACTACCTATGGACGGCTTGACTGTCAAGGTGGATCTCACTTACACTGAACGTCCCATCGGGATCTTGGAAACTTTAGCACGTGTTACAAGGAATCGGGTGATCAGGATGTGCAAGGTGCAGTGGAGTAATCATGCAGAGGATGAGGCAACCTGGGAAAGAGAGGACGAACTGAACGAAAACTATCCAGATCTTTTTGTTGATCCTTCCGAATCTCGAGGACGAGATTCATCTTAAGATGGTAGGATTTGTAACACCCAAAAATTTTAATTATTGTTTTCATAAAATTTTGCTTGGCAACAAATGCTTGTATAAGGATTTTTATAGTTTTATTTAATTTTTATAGGCATCTAATTATTTTTCTTAATTAAATTAATGAACCATAGGAGTTTATTGTTGCATTCATGCTGGAGCACTATTTTTGTTTGGTTGAATTCAAACCTGTGTTTGAATTCATTGGTTTGAATTCTTTTGAAAATTTGCAAAACTTTTCTCTTTTTTCACTCACCCCTTTTCCTTCTTGCTTCGGCCCAATCCAACCAGCGCAGCCTAGCTAACTCGCTCAGCCCAACCAGCTAACTCAGCAATGTGGCCCACGCGCAGCCCACCTTCGGCCTTAGCCGGCCCGCGTTGCCTCCTTCTCCCCCCCCCCCCCCCCCCGCGTTTCGCTGCCAAGTGGGGCCCGGCAGTCATCCCTTTCCTTAGGCCGCGCTCGAGCCAGCCGAGTCCGACCGCACCCCGTGCCGGCCGCGCACCCGCGCCACCTCCCTTGGGCCCGCATGCCTAGGCGACCTGGGACGCCTATAAGAGCCACCGCCACCTCACAACCCTAGGTCGCCGCCGCCGCTGTCGATTCGCCTCGGCCGCCGTCTCTCTTTCATCGTGGAGCAGTGCAGGAGCTTCGCGTGGAGGTGAGGAAGCCGCACGTGTTGCTTATGGACGCCCCCGTGCCGTGTGCTGCCTGTAGGAGCTCGCCGGAGGTCGCCTTGCGCCGCCAGCCGCCCCTTTGCGATGTGCGCCACCGTCATCGCCTACCTGTCGAAGTGGACCCCTTGTTTGAGTTCGCAAGATCTTGCTCTACGTCCAGGGCTAGTTGCTATGTCTTTTGGTGACCGGAAACCCGAGATCGAGTCTCGCCGGCGATCCCGCCGCCGCTCACCGCTGTGCGCCGCCGCCTGTGTCGCCGCTGTAGCGCCGCCGCCAACCGCAGCCGTCTAATCCTCATCCTGCGGTCCAAATCGTTTCGAGCCACAGGGTCAACCGGCAACATACCGGTCAAACCTTCTATGCGCTGCGCTTTTGCTTTTAAGCCCCTCGGTTTTTCAATTTCACAAGTATACCCTTCCACCGTAGAGAAGCCCTTACAAATAGGTCCAGATCTTTACAGTTTTCACCCTAGCTTTTCTAGGATTTGTGTTCACAGTCCAGCCTTTGTAGATTTGTGCTATAGACCCTGTGTTTATAAGTGTAGTTAAACCCCTACACCTTGTTTTGGTCGTAGATTACGCGTTCTAGCTCCGTTTTTAGCGTTCTTTATATCCATTTGTTTGTCTCGACGAGTAGATCAGTTTAGTGAAGCTTGTGTTCCTGTTTATAGTGATTGGTGAACTGTTTTTTTTATTTTATTGTATTGTCTCTTGCATGTGAATGTGTGATGCGTAGAGATCGAGCTGTCCAAAGATTTTCTGTGGTGAAGACTTGAAGACTCTGAGCAATTCCGGATCTTGTGAGAGGCAAGTTTCCTTGGTCATACCAGCTTTATCCTATATGAACATGCATTTAATCACTGTATTTACTTTCTTGCTTGCATTAATTTTGATGGGTTCCTATTAAGGACTATGCCTAGATTCTTTTGACCGTTGCCTTGTAACTGGGTTACTTAATTAATCTTGATGGTAGATGTTGCTTAGTTGCTCAGCTGGGTTGGTAATAAACAACATGATACCTGTTTATGCTCTATGTTCTTTGATGGTAAGTTAATTACAAGACCATATGTTTAATTGGAACATGGAGAACCACCCAGGACAACAGTACAACCACAAGGCTATATGGCTCCGGCTTGGCTGATTAATTTGACACCTTGGTGTTGTAGTAATGTTACCTGAAAGGGACAGATGGGGAGGCGTTGACGGAGTTTAGACCTGCTCTAGTGGGGAGTTGGGCTTTGCTAAGACACGGTACCCTCTAGGGAGCTTTATGCCCCGCTTCGTCCTGAAACCTATTGGGTTGCTGCACATTAGGGAATCTTTGTAAAGGCCTCGCAACGTCCCTATGCAATCACACCTCGGCAGTGTGGTATGATGCATGATCAGCATCGCGTGGTTGGGTCTAAAACTCTTCGGAGTTTTTACGCGACTTGTGGTTGAAGATGTACAACCTCTGCATAGTGTTTAAAACTAATCGATTAGTCGTGCTCACGGTCAAGAGCGGCCTGGACCCTCACATGATTAATCTATCAGAAGATGAATTTATATTATTCTTTACTTTATGTTCATGGTTATGATGTTACACTTTAATTGTGGGATGGTATACACTTACATTTGCTAGTAAGTAAGTTGCTTAATAAAATTTGATCAACTAAAATGCTAACCTGCTTAAACCCCTTGGCCATCCACATATACAGCCTTGCATGTTTATTATGATATTCTTCCCTTGCTGAGTACAACATGTGCTCACACTTGTTTATTTGTTGCACCTACACAACCCGGATTGCTGCTCAGACTTAAAGATTGATGATGAGTACTAGGCGTGCGTGCCACCAGTCAGCTGCTTGTGGAGTTCCATTCTGAAGATCCGCTGCTAGTTGTTCGCTCTGATGTTGCGTTGTTGAGACTCTCGGTCATGTAATGGTTTTAATACTCTCTTTTATGCTTTGGCACTGTATCTGATATTCACTGAGTCATTACGTGTGGCACATGTAATTTATGCATTCGAGTTTGCCTTCAAATTCGGGTGTGACACCGTGCGAAGCCCATCTGGTCCAACCACCAGTCCGCCATGGACACGGTGAGCACATCTTCGAGACCCCGAGACCCTAGACGTCCGAGTCACCGGTGATTGAAGCCGGTAGGAGCTCCTGTGCGCGCGGGTCTGAAGGAAGAAGAAGACCCGACGGTTTTGCAGCAAGGCCCCTGACTTTTCCTGTAATCTTTATCTTTTCTTTTGTGTCTTGCATCTTTCACAAGTAAAACCGTAGTTACTTTAGATTCCTTCAACCAGATCCACCTGAGGCTCTTTTTCAGATCTAACCCCGATTTTAACCTTTTTGCAAGCACTATTCAGTGTGTCTTGCATATCTTCTCAGCTAGCCCCTAAAGTCTATGGTTAATCTCGTTCAGGCCCCTGCAATCTTCTTTCCTCCATAGAATCTTTGTCTTTTCTCCATTTTAATTCATTCAAGTTACGTTAGGTTCATAATAATGTAAATTACGCATTAGTGGAGTGTTTTCATCATGTTTGTTTTCTGAAAATAAATTTTATATTAATTTTGTTAATACTTATCAAACATGCCTTTTCTAAATAAAAGCTATATAGAGCTAAACACCGTTTTTCATAATCAAATTTAATTTGATTAATGTTTCTCTCACATGCTTTTGTAAATAAAATCTAATTAGATCTTTTACCTGGTTTTCCATAAGTCAAATATTATTTTGCTTAATGATTAATTAATCTTTTCTAATTAAAAGTTAATTAGGCTTTTACATCAGCTTTTATAATAAATATTAATTTGATTAATGCCAATACCATTATGTTTTTGATAATAATATGACCTACTCAATTTACAAAGTTTCGTTTAGATTATTCATATAGTTTATCTTTTCTAAGTTAAATGTTTAATTGGTATAATTTATACATAAACATTTATGAATAAAACTTGACTAGGTTCTTTCTTCTACGGTTTTGCAAATAAAGTTTAATCTGCATGAAGATACCCTATACATATGTTTTGCTAATTAAAACAAACCCAAGCTTATAGTCTTTTATGTTTATAGATGTAAATCGTTCGATAGACTTTCTTTACCAAGCTCTATCTTAGTGTAATCTTTCCGGTCATTGCTCAATATTCCACAGCCATCTCTTTAAAGCTAACCAAGCCCTTCCCCTTCCAAGCACACTGTGTGTTCTTTAGTGGTCCATCTAATCAAGCCTATCCTTTAGTGTGTTCTTTTAAAGCTTCTCTTTAACTGGTGCCTTGTTCTTAGTTGCTTGCTTGTTTGCTTTGTGTATGCTTGTGCCCGATGATTGATGCGCATATAGTAAACGTTGTCTGAGAAGTCATGAAGAGCTTGAAGGTGAAGACATTCTGAGCAACATCACTACTTTGGTTAAAGGAAAGTGTGTCCTTGATCTTTTGTCCCAATAACTATGTTTAATCACCTTGCATATGGTTGCATTAATATGATGGGATCCATGTTTAAGGTTTGACCAGTGTTGTTTATCCTGTGCCTTGATCAACTGGGTTTATATGTATGTTGGGTAGTTATGCTTAGTTGCCATACTTTGGGTTATGGTGGTTTAATGAACTTAATGATAAACATGCTTTACTTCTATGCTATATATCTTTGGTTGCTTAATAGAAGATCATATGCTTAATCGGAACATGGAGAACCACCCAGTAAAATCGTACAACCACAAGGCACATGGCTCTGCCTTAGCTGAATAACTAGAGACTTTAGTGTTGTAGCAACCTTACCCGAAAGAGACAAATGGGGAGGCATTGACGGAGCATAGACCTGCTCTAGCGGGGAGTTGGGTTTGTTATTTTATGGTGGGGTACTGACCCGCTAGGGAGCTTTGTGCCCTGCTTCAACCTGAAACCTAGTGGGTTGTTGCTTAATGGAGGATCTTCGTAAAGGCCTCATCGCGTCCCTATGCAACCACACCTCGACTGTGTGGTAGGATGCCTGATCAGCATCACGTGGTTGGGTCTAAAGCTCTTCGGAGTTTTTTACGCGACTTGTGGTGAACGTGTACAACCTCTGCAAAGTGTTAAACTAATCGATTAGCCGTGCTCACGGTCAAGAGCGGCCTGGACCCTCACATGATAATTGAACTTGAAGATGGACTTAAATCACGTTCTCTGGTTATGCTTTCCATATTCTTATGGTGCATATTACCTTATGCTTAATGTGGGTTGGTATAAACTTATACTTTATTAGTAATCAGGTGCTAATAAAATTTGACCAACTATAATGCTAAATGCTTAAAGCCCAGTCCACTATAAAGCCTTTGCATTCATACTTTCCCCACACTTGCTGAGTACGACAAGTGCTCACCCTTGCTATAAACAATGTTGCTCAGAAGGAGGAAGCTTCTTTGAAGTCTTGTGAAGATGTTGCTGAGGCTAGGCGTACGCAACCCCCAATCGACTGCCTGTGAAGTTTGGTGCCTTCATTTCCAGGATTAAGCGTAAATCTCTAATAATCTTCCTTTTTCTTACGTGATACTGTTTCTGTATTCACTTATATGTCACTATATGCATGAAACTTGATCCTGGCATGCATATAGATTTGCACTTGGTTTTCTTTGGAAACAAGTGTGACAGAAACAGTTAAAAAAGGAATTTGCACTCTCCGATCTTGATGAAGTTCTAAGGATTCCTGCGAGAGGTACATCCATTAAGTATGATGGAATCCATGATTGTCGCATATCAAACTTTGTGGAAAACCACTCATTTTTCGTGAGCCCATATTTTGTCATGATAGCATTCCATTTAGACACAAAATCCTCAGGATCCTCCGACCCCCATACGCACTTGCCGAATTTATCCCAGAACTCCTTGTCCTCTCTTATGGAGGGACCAACCTTCTTAGGTACCTTATCCATTTTATGCCACATGTAAAATCTATGAACTGTATTTGGTAGAACCTGAGCAATAGCAGCCTTCATTTTCGCATCTTCATCTGTTATGATGAGATGAGGTGGTACTTGACCCATAGCCTTAAGAAAGATCTCAAACAACCACCCATATGACTTGATCTTTTCATCGGCCAAGAATGCTGCCCCAAGGAAAACACTTTGCAAGTGATGATTCACTCCAGTAAATGGCACAAACTTCATATTATATTGGTTAGTGGTATATGTTGCATCTACCAAAAGCACATCACCGAATAGACTACATTTTTTCCTGCATGTGGCATCTACCCGAAATACACGAATAAGTCGGCCTTCTTCATCCACCATGAAGTCGTAAAAAAAGGTAGGATTAACTTCTTTCTTTCGCTCAAGCTGTCCCACAAACATCTGTTCGTCACCATCCTTGATTTTGCTCCTCAAGTCACGATAGTAGTTCTGCAAATCCCTCCGCGTGCAACCAACATTTTGAGCACCACGGTCACTGACTTGAAGAAGTTGAAATGCCATGGACGTGCCAATGCTTGCCACATGACAATTGAACAAAGTACTTTTTGCCCTCTCACTGATATTATGGTTGGATCTTAGCAGGTGTCTATTATCCGGCGATACAAAACCATGGTTGTGCTCATCAACCATTGAAAATATTCGATACTTCTTGTCACTCTCAAGCTTCACAACAATATGTGCCTGGCAGCCACATCTAGTCTCCAACACATTTGATGTCTTCCTTTTTTTCTCAGAATCATCAGTAACATCTTTTACACTCCTTTATGTACCCTTCTCTTGCACAATAATTCTGCTTGAATAATATTTCCTCATTTCCTTTTTTGTGCTGACTAACATGAACACTGAAACCATTATCGTGTGCATACAATGTGTAAAATCTCTCCACATTTGTGAGTGTATCAAATACCATTCCAATGGTAGGCTTCAACTGTTCTTTGAATTTTTGTTCCATACTCGGAGAAGATGTTGCCCTTGGTGTGCTTGGTTCTTCGACAAGTGTTTCGACTCCCACGGTATCCATAGCTACTGCAATTTCTGTGAAAAAATTAGTTTCTACCAAAACAAACATACGAGACTAAAGAAAATGGCAGATTCCATGGCTCTAACCACGTGATGAAGAGCTCTCGGAGTTCATGGCTTGGTTGGCGGGCGGCCGGTGCTCCTGGTCCTGGCGTTCCTGAATTGCAGGCGCCATTGGATGGCGGTCCAAAACGGCGGGCGCAAGTGGCCGGTGTGGGAGAAGAATAGGCGGCCATTGAGGTGCATGAAGCATGAGCGTGCCATCTGTATTTCCGGGCGACGGCTTTCGGGCAACCGATCCCAGGCCATGAATCGTGGCTGACGTCTGCTAGGCGCCTGAGTTCATGGCGGGCGGGCGCTGGGGTCCGGGCGTCTGAATGACTGGCACTGAGGTCCTGTAGTCTGAGATGCTGCCGTCCGCGACGCCTGAGTTCATGGCTGGCGGCCGTTGGGATCCGCCCGTCTGAACGGCGGCCGTTGGGGTCCGGCTGTCTAAACGCCAGCCGCCCATCTCATCTTCATGTGCGGTACGCCCGTCCGAGGTGGTGTTTTTCGCGGCCTGGCTGCCGGCGGTAGGCTTCATGGCGGCGACGGTCAGGAACGGGGTGGCGAAATGTCTACCTGGGTCTTGGCGGCCATGGTGATTAGAGGGTCGTGGGGATTAGGGGTCGCGAGGGGCTAATTGCAAGATGCAAAAAGACATAGGAGATGGGGGCTGGCGGGCTGTTGATTGGAAAATGGCACCACCTCTCTTGCGAGTCACCAGATGAGGATCCAACAGTGCAGATCGAAGTTTCCACAGTTTCCACAGGTGGTCTGGTTTCCACCTGATATGTTCCCTTGGTAGAAGAAGCTCTGGTCCAAGTTTTGCCAAGTTTCGAGTTCGTTGGCTCTAGTTTTGGGATTTTGAGTTTGAGCTCCGTGGGCGAAACCGGTGTGACCGGTTTGGGAAAGGGGTCTGTCCGGTTTTGGTGTGTTGGCGGTTGGCTAAGTCTGGCAAAACCGGTCTGACCTGTTTGGCAAAGAGGTCTGACCGGTTTTACTCTGGCAGCAGGTGCTCGAGTTGTTTTCCGCTGCGTGTTTTCGAGTGTTTCTTGGTTGGGTCTTGCTCCTAAGTCCAGTAGCACTCCGGTGGCTGCGTGGACTTGGCAAGAGAAGCTTGTGGAGGTGCATGAGTGAAATTGGGTTCATAAGCTGAATTCCTGAATAGAATTTTTATCGGCTCCGATTCACTCCGCCCCCTATCTGGTTCGCTGCTTTGGTCCTTCAGAGTTCTTCTGTACGGCTCCATTTTTCCTTCTATTATTATAATGATAAGCAATTCTCCTGCGTATTCGAGAAAATATTAATTCTACCTCACAAATATTTAAATTATTAAAAAACAAATGTCAATAATTGCACTACAAAACATAAGGTATTCCTTCATTTGATAACTTCAGGATACATGAGGTAAACTTCTTTGTTTATCCTTATGCCCTGAAGTCTATATAAAATAGGTAACAATGAACAACAACTAAAACCGTAGACTGATGACTGTCTCATTCAGCAAACATAAAAGCTATTATTCAACTTACATATTATTAAATACATCACAATGGACTAACCAAACAAAATCCATCATCACCTATCTAACATTTATCTATTTCATCGCTCTCAGAGAAAAGAAGGTTGTACTAAGAAGGGAAAGTGAACATACCATGGTTAGCACCTGGAACATCTTTATGTGAAGCTGTGGTATATAGCAAGGTTGGGGCATAAGCAAAAAGAATTATCCACTATTAGCAGACTCAAATCAGTAGCTGGTGTGGCGTAACAAGCTTGAGTTCCGATCTCAAATTAATTAGAGGCCTTAAGAAAGAATGTAGGAGAATATTAATTGGAAATTTATCATTTGAAGGATGACCGACCAAAGCATAGAGGTTCTCAAAAGCATGAGTAGTTGAATGTGAAAACAAGGTTGCTGGGCTATTACACGATCTCAACTGAACAGGAGCATTCCAGTCAGCAACATCAACATACAACAGGCGTAAATGTGATACTTAGTTTCCTAACACTAACAATTGGAGACACATTCTAGAAGCACATTCCAAAGAGCACTTACTTTGTATGTGAAGCAGCTAAATGAGTGAACTGTTGATGCATAAACCAGGAAATTTCCATGTCAAAAAGCCAGCCTATGCAAAGCTCCAACTAATGCACTTGAATCTGTACATTCTCTGAAATACTGTAATCTCTAGCAAAGCTATGGTAGTTAATGACAGGGAACATAAATAGACCTGTTCAAATTAGTTTCACAGTAACTGCTATTGTATTGCCTCTTCTTTCCTATTACCCTCATTGTCCACATGCTCATGATAAAGGAACAGGCAACTGAAGTAGAATATCATGTCATACAACTCTGAAAATAAGAACTACCAGGCTGAGCTTTACATCTAGAATTTATGTGGAGTCTTTTTTTGCAAGAACCACATATGTTATATTAAAGCAGCAAAGTTACATCCAGGGCTTTAAGAAAGAAGCCAAATACAACAAAGTCCCTAAAACTAGATCCAGAACTGCCGCTGGAGAACAGGACGCCGGCGAACTGCAATAGTGGCGTCGTGGACGCAAGGTTGCAGTGGTGCGGAAGAGCCTCGCCATGCATAGGCTTCAAATGGCTGAAGACGCCATCGAAGGGAAACATCACCGGCGACCCAAAGATGATGTTGAAACTAGCGTCGATGGGTATGAAGTCACCGTCTTCAAAGCCGGTGGGTGGCTCGCTGCCAAGCCGATGATAGAGAATCTCGAGGGGACTTGTAGTCAACTGATTTAGTGCTGCTTGTTAGGTAAGGGCGTGGGCGGAGGCAGAGGATGGTGGACAAGTGGATGATTCTGGATGGATTGGCTTAGGTTTGTGTAGAGATGGCAAAGGAGCGGGGAATCCAAGCCAGGGGTGAGGGAAGGCAAGCGAAAATGAAGGTGGGATGATGGGGCGGAGGTGGGGCGGAGCTCAGGAGGAGGACATGCGGTGGAGCTCAGATCTGGTGGGAAACAGGGGATGAAGGCAGAGGGGATTATTTTATTATCCATACCTAGTCGGCAGAGTCGTCAGTGATGAGCTCGTCAATGAGGACGAGGGCGGTGACGGTGGCGAAACAAACGAGGTAGGTACTACCACAATGGGAGATGACCATATAGGCAAAAGAGAAACTAAAAAACCTAGGAAACTACTGGATCTATAAAATGGGGGGGGGGGGGGGTGCTCGCTGACCCTACTCACCGACGGCGAAGCGCCGGAGGGGGAGAGAGTGAGGCCCCAACGAAGCCGGCAGAAGAGGTGAGCGGGAGTAGGATGGTAGCTTTCAACGTCACACACACACAGGACTACAGGATGACAAAGCACCATTTATGTGGATTCTTTAAAGCACGACGCATTGCATATGCTAGTTACCTTGAAGGGTTATTCAAAAGCCTGAAATGCATCTGTTGATGTCACACAGACAGATGGGGAAGTCTCTGCAACAACAAGTGTGGGGAGGGTGCAGTACTCAGAATAAGCAATATGTGTGTTCATAATTGGAAAATGAACAACACATCCACATATTATTGAAAAATAAGCATGACATACAAGGGGCAGTATTCTTACCATGCAGGAAGACATCCCTAGGGACGAGGAGCTCGATGGGAGTGGGCACATCCAGGTATAGGGGAGGAGAAGCCAGAGCAGCGCGATGCCTTAGAGAATCCCTCAAAGACGAGGTCACACAGCTACCGACATATTCTTTTGTCGTGCTCTATGCTGTCACACTCACACACCTCCTGGATTTGAGAATGAGAGAGATGATGAGATGTGAGAGAAGACGAGAAGAAGAGAGAGAGGAAGGGAAGTGTCAGGAATGTGAATCTTCAGTTTCGTCAGTAAAGGAAGCAGAGCTTGTGAATCGTTCAAGAGGGCACCACAGATGCCGTCCATTTCATTTTCAATGGACACAATCACTTCTTCTTTTCACTGCCCTTTTATCTTTTCATTGTTACTGCTGTAATGTTGAGTTGCCTATACTTAAGCTGGGAGCCTATCGGTCCCAAGGATGGCGATGGATATGAACTATAACATAGGGTTAGTAGTAGTTGTAGTTCCTCCGCCGTCACATCACCGGCGTCTGCATCAGTCAGTACTCCTGGTTATCTTTGCCCGATTCAGTGAACTGCAGTTCTTGCCCTACCTGTGTTCCTTTCGGTCATGTTCTATAGTGTGGTCAGTCCGTTTTAGCCGATTGTCCCCTGCTCGATCCCCCGGGTCCTCTCAATTGGTATTTAGAGCTAGTTGCTCCTTGGCGAGATTACCTCGCTTCCACAGCTTGTTCCTCGTTTCTAGTCCTTGGCGAGATTGCTCTTTGGTGCGGGTTGCCAGGCAAGTCTTGGTGTAAAATTCCTTAGCCAAATGCACAATCCGAGCGACAGTAGACTAGACGTGTGAATCTTGTGGGGAGGGTTGACACCCAAACCAAATTCACAACGTCAACATGGCGAAGATTGCAGATCAGTCGGGTGAGGGTGAGGAAACTCCTTATGACCGTCGCTATGCTACTGCTACTGAAGTGGATGGTCTCAGGAGGACAGTGGACAATTTCATGAAGAACCAAGAACAACACAACGAGACTATGGCCCTCAACCTGGATCAAATCATGTCATACATGTCAATAATTGGTGCTCAAGTGGGAGTGCAACAAATAGAGGATAAAGGCACCAATGTCAAAGGTAATGACACCTTCACTGCTTTGTCTCAAGGTCAGAATGGATTCAGCAAGGAATCCCATGCCCATATTCATCAGTCCATTTACACTCCTAAGGATGCTACTTTAGCGAACAAACAAGTGGATCCCCAACAACCTCAAGGCACTTTTTACTATTACGATCTTGGGCAGACTGATTGGATGCACATGAAAACAAACACACCTGTTCCCAATCAGCACAACAAGGGATTTACACAAGGCCAGCAGTACTATGATGTGGAGTATTTGTGGGATGGCTATCCATGTACTTCTCAAGAGATAGAGGCTTTTAACCCTTTTTCCATCCCACCCACCAAACCCTCCCAATCCACCCAAAATCACATTCCAAACTCTTAACCCCTTGCACAATACTCCAGTCCATACCAAACAACAACCACCATTAACCAGTAATTATAGCTATAAATAACCTACCAGACACCCAACTCCATATACACCACACCAGATAGACAATTTCAATAGCCAGTTATAGTTTCAACACAAAGCTGTGGCTAAAGGTCCTAAATTAACCTTTCCTGAGTTTGATGGTATTGACCCAGACGGTTGGATCAGGAAATCAGAGGAGTACTTTGAAATGGTAGGAGTACCTAATGAGGACAGAGTCTAGTTGGCCGTGTTGTACATAAAGGGCAAGACTGAATTTTGGTGGAGAGGCACTGGATGCTCCTCTGTAAACTTGGCATGGCATACTTTTTGCAGAATATGATGGGTTCAATGAGAATTCAGCATCTGAAGCTATTGGGCAATTTCACTCTCTGAAACAAGTGAGTTCAATAAATGATTATGTGGAAAAGTTTGAAGAACTCACGGGTAAAATTAAGAGAGATAATCCATCATTGCAAGAGGAGTATTTTACCCACAGTTTTATTTCTGGACTAAAAGAACCTATACAACATCACCTGCAATGTCACAAACCCAAGTCCTTAAATGAAGCTTGTTGGTATGCTAGAAGGTTGGAGCAAACTAACCAATCTTCAAGAAAATTCCTTCCTTTTAACCCTGCAGCAAAGCTATTGAAACCTGGGGTTAAAGACATCAAGGCACCTGATCAGAAAGAAGCAAACAATATTGTTGAATTGAGGGCTCTGCTGGGAAGTGCTTCAAATGTAGAGAAACATGGGTTCCTGGAGATGCTAAAGTTTGTAAGGCAAAACAAAATTATTCAGTCATAGTGCTGCAAAATGATGAAGGGAAGGAGGAGATTGGAGTCATAGAGGATGGTACTCTTTCAGAAGAAGCTGAGTTCTTTGATGCTGAACAAGTTCCAATAATGCAACTTTCCATCAATGCTTTACTTAGTACTTCTCACATCACAAACACCTTCACACTCCAAGTTCAAATTGGCAAACATACGGCCACATCCTTAGTGGATACTGGCAGTGATACCTCTTTCATAAATGCTAAATTTGCACTAAAAACAAAGCATCCAATCTCTACTATTCAGCCTGTGAAAGTGGTGGCTGCTAATGGGAAGCACATGATGAGGAATACTACTTGTGTAAATTGCCCTTACAACATTCCGTTGACGCAAAATATGCACTCAGCGCCAATCACACAGCAAGCCGAAAAGCTTAGCTTCGCACGCGCAGAGAGAAAGTGACGTGCCGACTCAATTTTTCCTGAAAATTAACAAAAGGGAAAACAGTTAAATACCAAAACTTGGAACCTACCGGGTGGTACCAGGCAGTTCCATATTTACGGCTAAGAAGCCAAGCAAGACGACATGTAGCTATGCGAAGCTACCTGTCAAAGAACCATGACGATTCGGGTAAACGCAAAGGAAAAAAGAACATTGCCGAATGGATGACGTAAGCATGACAACGATCGATCTTTGAATAAACATGGATGCATGTGCAAAGCCATGACCGATCCTCGATGAAGATTAACATTAAATAAAGCAAAGCACGAACATGATCATGTATTAAAATAAGCATGCATAGATCCAAAGCATTAGTCTACCGCATGTCTAATCACTTTAAGATCCGTCGGGCACGACATCAAGCAAATCTATCCACCGCATGATACAACTTGCATGAAAGAACGCACCACTTTCCATAAATAGATCTATCCACCGCATGATACAACCCAAATATGGAAAGCTAGAAGCACACGTCTTTTAAAACATAAATAACGCACGTGATCTACTCGTGAAGATATAACCGAATGCGGCCGAACAACCGATTCGGGGTCCATGAAGAAGGAACAAACATTACCGCGTGAATGAATCTATCAAGCTGAATTGGAAATCTAATCCACACGATGACTAGCTCCAAAGCAACCCAAAAACCCGCATCTACCGCATGATACCCGGCTCTTTCAAGATTTATACTAACAAAGCAAGCTTGAACCCGCAACACGTAACAACCTAGATCGATTCGGTTTCGGCTATCGAAGAGCACGAGATCCACGCGTCGAAACACGAAACCTACTCTTGCACGGATCTTAAAAGGAAAAGAGCCGATCCAAACCCATCTAGATTGGGCAAAAGAGTGTTATATGAATTAAAACATAATGCAAAACTCATGATAACACAGGGTAACTTAATGAATCTATTGGATCTTGCCAAAACCCAATAGAGCCGATAACTAGCTTCGAGCTAGACCTTAGCCTACCGCATGGCTCGTGATCTAACAAGAAACCCTCTTGAACCAAGCTTGAATCTACCGCATGACACGAAGCATGGTAACAAGACTACTTGCATCAGATCTAAATCCACCGCATGATACTAGACATGATACAAGGTTGCCGGTACTCACGGAGGTCGACGGATCGATTGGCCCTCTCGAAGAACTCGACGACACGACAAGGGACTCTAGGGTTTGGCGTAAGGCCGGTGTGTATTGAGGAATGAACGTATCTTTACATACATCCAGGGGTCGTATTTATACCCCGCTGATTACAACTGCGAATGGATACATTACCTAACTAAACTTGATCGCCTGTCCATCCATTCGCTCCCTCTGATCGAGCCACGTCACCGTCCAATCCCGCAAAATCAGCTCTACTGTTCCTTTGCCGAACCGGGAGCGGATAGCCGACCGCGGATCCTTCTCGCCGAAAATCTCCGAAGATGCCTTTCCTTCCACCGGACGAACTCTTTTCCGAATTGGACCCACATGTCATACTCCTTACCAAATTTTGGTGTTAACACATGCCCCTTCAATTGTGGGATAAAAGTAATTTTGTTCCACAATTGACTCCAGCCACGAATCCTTGAGCCAAACCTGTCAACACCTGTTCTTCGCAATCCGCCGGATTCTTTGTTCAGATCCAACCCTAGATCCCCTTTGTTCCGAGCTCGAATCTCCAATGGCAACTCAGCACCAAGCTGCTCAGGTAATTTCACCCCTTCAAACTTTTGTTCGGCATTAGGTTTTCAATTTTACCTAAGATTTTCTTCTTCCGCTCTCTTCCAGGAACCATCTACTGCCCTTCTGATTCCTATTGAGGCCAATTCGCAATCTTATTATCTCGGTCCTGAAGGGAATCCTGACCCTCGAGATTTCATTGCCGCTGAATCTCAGAGAATTCCTTTCAAGGTAGCTTTATCTCCACCTCCTCGGTGGCAAGATGCGTTCAAGAACTGGCCTTTGCCCCCAATCGCGGGCTGGAAGACTTGGTACCGTAGGATTCTCGCGGATAAGAGCGGATTGACCAATCTGGATACTCTCCGCATTGCTCAATGTTTGGAGTTATCTCGTAGCCGAGATGCCCAAGAATGAAGATCTTCCGATAGCCGCGTGCCACTTCGGTCCAATGGCGTCAATGCCTTCTTTTTTGGGCATGGCCCAATGTCTCCAACTTTGGCCGATGTGTACATGATCACCGGCCTTGACATCACCGGTCCGTTCGGCCCTTGGAATTTCAAGAACTCCTCACGCCAAACGGGGGTAAAGCCGGGGAATGGCTACAAGAATTATATTTTGAAACATATGAGAGATAATCCCCTTGGCGAAGTTGAATACGAGCCTTCTTGAACATGTGGTTATGCGGGTTTGTCTTCCGTGGCAAGGCCAATGAACCCACTCGAATCATATCGCAATGGCGATCCATCTAGCCAGCGCAACCGCCTTCCTCTAGGAAAATTCCTTTTGGGCGAGTGTATACCATATGCTTCATCGGACGATTACCCAAATGTATACCGACCGAGAGGATAACGTGTGTCAATGGCCCTTGGTGGTTTGTTCGGATTTGGCTGCGACTTCACATGCACCGGATCGTAGGCGTCGACTTGAGCTCTAGGTTCTTCCCCTGGTCCAATCCCCACGAAAGAGAGCTTCAAGTCACCGGAGGGTGCCAAAGCTATGGAGAAGCAGCTTCAACCGTTATCATTCGACAGGACATCATCCAACTCTTCGAGTTGTTCTTCAAAGGCTTCCCCAATCCTCTCCGGCTTCCTTATATAGGCTATGACACTCGACCTTCCCCGTCGAATTCTCCTTTGAGCCCGGCCATCAAGATGGGAGATTCCCGGAAATCTTTAATATCATAATCCGCCCATGTATATTACCGGCCGAGTTCAATGGAGGGAGGCGGAATGCCGCACTTATGAGTACTACCGGCCTAACATCATGGCCGGACAACTTGGGTGTGGCCAGCCGCCCCCAAGATTGTTTCCCGCATGAATTCCTCAAGCCCGGGGAGGAAATCAAAGAATCGATGCGGTGCGACAGAGTTTTCAACTATGTGTGCGGTCCCCACCTGTCTACACATGTCCCTTTGTGCCCGCAATCATAGCTCACCCTACCTTCAACTCATGGTGGCAAGAATTCCACGACCACATCTTCGGTGAACCCGTTCATGTGTTCGTGCGGGCGGTGCCCGATTTTCTCGCCGAATTCGGAGGTAACACACCGAGCCCCTTGATCGGACTTTTACTCATGGTCCCGACCTCCATCTTTTGTCCACGAGAACACGCACCGCCCCTCGAGCCGGGGTAATCACTTATAATGCCGAAGGCCCGATTTCGCATTGGGGTTTAAATCTACAACCCCGCGCCAAGCGATGGACAGTACGCTACCACCGATCCCGGCCTTTCCCGGCCTTGCCGTTGACGGGAGGGAAGGATTGCATCCGGTTCCCCCTCCGAGCGCAAAAAGGAGGAGAACCGTCAAGAAAGTACTTGGTTGAGGTAAACTCCTTTACCTTCCGACTACGGTCACTCTTGTTCTTGATATATCATTGTGTATTTCGGACCGAGCCCAACCTTCTTCGTAACCAATACCTGCCGATGCTCCATCTATTGGTATGACCTTTTGCTGTTCTTTCTCAAGGATGAGCACTGGCATTTATCCCTTCATTTGGACATTTGCAGAAGAAACTGTTGGAGAACCACTTGTAGATGTTCCAGTGGTTCAACAGGCGAGCCCTTCCAGGGTTGCATTGCCCATCCCAGTAGAGGTTTCATCTTCATCACCTTCTGCGAATCGGCACGCTCTCCGGAGATGAATCCCTCAACTCAACTAGAGCCGCCAAGTTCTCCCGGATGCCATCGCCTATCGGCCAAGCGGCAATGGCCAACTTAACGAGAGGAAGATCCGATTCTTCCCCAGCCAGAAACTCACGAGTCGCTGATTGCTGCACCGGCATCTCCCGACTTGGACGTTTCGGCTCTACTCGGGACGCCTCCTCCGTCTGCGATTGCTCCCGCTCAAGATACCATTCATGAGGTACTTGGTTCCGCTCTTAATCTTGATACCTTGATGCTAGCATTCTCACCTCGGCGGTGTTGTTTTCGGGATCACGCCCCGTCATCATCGAGCCTCGCCATCGAGGGCCCGTCGGTGCCGATGTGATGAAAGAAGTAAACCGGCCGTTGCCCGACGAGGTATTGCTCAAGCTCAAAGAAATCGCGGCCCGGCTAGAGAAGAACGTCCGGGATCGGCTCAATGATCTCTGCCATTTTGAAGAGATGTTTGAGCCCATTAGTCGCAAACTTCCCGATGACATCAGAGCTTTTCTGTCGTCCATCTACGACTTAGAGCCCTTCTATGTTCCCTTGAGGCGTACTTGGAGGAAATTGCGCTCCCGTTCGGCCATTGAAAAGGAAAAAAGCGATGCCGAACGGGGCCATGAACGGGATACAATCCCAAGCAAAAAGCCACAAGGATGCCTTGGCCGACCCGCAAGCCTCTTACGATCCGAAAGTCGCCGGAAAGGCTGCTCTAGAGGCGGAATTGAAAAGCTTCGTCGGCGGAAATGGAGATTGACCGAAGAAAATAGCCGATCTCCCCGGATTGATAGCAAAGACCGAAGCGGAGGCGAGAATCGGTCGTTACCGGAGTAAAGCGAGTGCGATGCGAGCTTACGACTTATCCGATGCCCAAAAGGACTATCGGGAGATCTTGGATAACTCCCACTTGATAGTATCCAATGTTCGTCACGCACTTGCAAAACTCCTTAACGCTTGAATGTTCTTATTGATGTATACCCGGACCGGTCGTTCTTGTAATATTTCCTTTGCAATTTGTTTCCTTTCCTTGGCGTGCTTTGAGATGTGATGCCGAACGACCCGTTCGGTAGTGCAACGCTAATCGCCGAACGACACCTTGAACTCCTTTAGCCGAAACCATCGACCCACGCGCGTTTCGGCTTAGAACTCCAAACGACCCGCCGGCGGGTTGGTCAAGGAAATCTCTCCGCCTTCCGATTTTATTGGGACGTGCGCCACGATCCACGCCCACGATTCGAAGCCACAATTACCTTGCCGTGCCTATAAATGTTGCCATAGGTGCCCCTAGCTCTCCACCGGGCCTTCTAGCTCTCGAATCTTTGCCAATCTCTGGCCCTCTTGTAAACAGTGCACATCCCCAAACCGCAATGGTGCGCCGTCTCAACCGCCGCCGCGCCTCCGACGAGGCTGAGGGAAGCAGCGCCAATGCGCGCAGGCGGTGATGATCATCAACTTCTCCTTGTCGATCTTCCTTTTGATCTTCCTTTGCCTTGACAATCATCTCCCTTTTTTCAGTTTGATTCAGTGGAATCCGCCCCGCGCGCCGGCCAATCAGCCCCTTCCTGATGACTCTTCGGAGTCCGATGGCCACTCCCCCCGTGCCGTACGGGGGAAGCAGACGCTATTCGCTTCAAGGAGGAGCTAGAAGCGTCTCGTCTTGAGCTGGAGGCCGTCTCCAAAAAAGCGGGCGTGGCCGAACTAGAGTGGGAGGACCAGCGGAAACAACTGTTGGAAGCCATCGATGGTACGGTTCTGATTCTTGATTTAGTCCAGCCTTTGATGCTAATCCCTTCTTGTTTGCCCTTCACGGCTCGTGATGCCGAGCTCAACCTGCCTAAAAGCGGCCGGTGGAGCAGTGGCGGAGAAGGTGAACGCTCACGGCGACACGCCGGCGGAGCGCCCCGGCCGCGGTGGAGCGCCGTATTGACGAGGTGGCCGTCCATGGTGTTCGTCCGGGCACTACCTTGGGCACCGGCTGCGATGGCGACGCATACGGACGTCGACTACTCCACCCGGCCGCGTGGCTTCCGGGCGGCGCGCCGGAGGATATCGACGAGATCGAGCTCATCCTGGAGCGCCTCGACGGCCACGGCGACGCTATTGCCGAAATTACCCATCCCCAGTCTGTGCTGAACAGACTTTTTGATTAGATTGTACTAGGGATGTGTAAATGTCGGCAATATATGATGAACTTTTGGAATCTGCATTTGTTCCGTGATATTTCCCTTCGCATTTACATCTGTGAATTTGTCCTCTTTGAATGCATCTGGGAATTGTCTTTAGCCGAACGCTCGCAAACAACCTCCCCTTGGCGCAAGATCCACAAAGGATCCCAATTCGGCAATCCGTAAATACCGTTCAAAGAAAACCCTTCGCACTTGGTGGAAAACCCCGCCGCTTGGTATTCCAACGGTGTGTACCGGCCGCATCATCACTCCCAATGCGCCTCCTTGGTCAATAAAATAGCCCGTGGGGTGCTCGCAATTCCACTCGCACACTCCTCCATCACTTCTCGTCTCTTCTTCTGCTCGCTAGAAGAAAAAACCCCAACGCCATGGACAAGGGTAAACAACCTCGGGGGAGCGGCTCGTCAAGGAAGCGTACGATTCGGGAGTGAGTTCTTTCTCGATCCGCTCCTCATCCTTCCGCTTGATCTTGCGCTTCATGTTTTTCCTCTCGCCTCTTTCGGCCTTGATTTGCTTCCCGAAGAAATCATCGGAACCGAAGATGCTCCCGAGTACATCTCCTCCGATTCTTCTCTTGAGGCGGAGGATGCCACGCCCGAGCAAAGGGTCATCCATCGACCGCGCCGCCGTGTCCGGCACCGGAGCGTGACCTCGGGGACATGTCCGTCCGCTGTCAAGCCGAACGCGATCCGCCCTCCTTCATGTTTGCAATCCGGATTTCTTGCCCCCTAACCTTGATTCTTTTGCTCCGGATGTCTCGACGGGTACGGCAACTTTGAAGGCGGCCCGGGATAGCTTGGTAGAGGCCGCCAATCGTGGTCATCCTCGTGCGTTCCAAGTCGCCGTCACGGTGGTCCCGGAACAACCGAAGAGGGAGCGACGGCCGAAGAAGCAAAGAAAAGATTGAACCATACTTTCGCTTCTTACTCCACGCCTTCTCGCTTCCCTCCCTTAGGGGACTTGGCCTTTAGGGCCGCTATGTGTAATCCCGCAAGAAACCGGTTGTAGTGTAGTATTGAGCTAAGGGCAATGCATCGAGCACCGGCCATTTTCTTTTGTTCATGGATTTTTGTTCTAAAGGCGGCCTCGTCCCCGAGCGCCGCCTGTTTACGTGTCGATGTGTATAATCATCGATCGATTTCAATGCTAGGATAATACTTCTTCGGGTATCTTCCATTTATTGCGGCGGAAAACTCCTCTCCTAGCAAAGTTTTCAATATGTATGCATTACCGGAACGCATCCGACCACACGAAAAGGCCCCTCCCGGTAGGGGACCATTTGCCGAATTCATCGTATTTAGTTCCAATCGGCGGTAGCGCTTTCCAAACTAGATCGCCTTCGTGAATTGCTTTGCTTTTACTTTCTTGTTATAGTATTTGGCGACCCGCGGCTTGTTTTTCTCGATGTTCTCCGGGGCCCCGAGACGGATCATATGCAAATCTTCTAACTCATCCATCATTAGGCCACCTGTAATCCTTGGAGCTCAAATCGTTTTGCGGCACTACTCTCCTCGATTCGATTGCATTTCCCGGGCGGGGATCGCGTGATGCCCGTAAACCAACTCGTAAGGAGAAGTCTTTGTAGCTCCATGGGGGGCCATTCGGTAAGCCCACGGCGCTTCACCGAGTACCGAATGCCATCTCCTCGGCTTCGGGTCGATCTTCTTCTCGTATAAGCTTGATCATGATCTTGTTAGAAGCCTCTCGCTTGACCATTAGCTTGGGCATAGTATGGGGAAGAATTAAACAGTTTAATTCCCATGCTTTCGGCAAAATCTCTCGAATTCCAATGACACGAATTGTGCCCCTTGGTCAGTGGTAATCGTCTGTGGAATCCCAAATCGATAGATGATGTGTTCCTTGACGAATTCGATCATGTTTTCTGACGTCACCCTTTTGAGTGGGATTGCCTCGACCCATTTGGTGAAGTAATCTGTAGCCAAAAGCACGAACTTATGCCCCTTGCTGGATGGTGGATTAATTTGGCCAATCAAGTCTATACCCCAGCCCCTGAATGGCCATGGCTTGATGATGGGATTTAGTGCCGATGCGGGGACTCTTTGAATATTCCCGAACTTCGGCGGTCTTGACACCCCTTGTAATACTCAAAGCGAGTCCTCTAATATCGTCGGCCAAAAGCATCCGGCTTTGCCTAATAACCCATTTCATGCGATAGGCCGATTGGTGCGCTCCACATATCCCATCGTGTACCTCGCTCATCATGTTCTTGGCTTCTTCGGGACCCGTGCATCGTAACGATTACTCCATCTAATGATTTATAGAATAAATTGTCATCCGGAAAGAACGAACTTGATTGCCTTGTACCCGAGCTTCCTAGGGACTTTTCGGGATGGATCTCTCAAATAGTCAACGATCTCTTTCCTCCAATCATCTTCCGTGAGTTCCATCCCCGGTGCGCTCACCTCTCGCGGCAAATGCTTCTTGACTCTCTTTATAACCGGAGGCGCTGCGAGCCGGCTTTGTTTGCTTCCTCGTTATGCTCTCTAGGAATGTCTTTGTAAGGTTACCGGTGGAAAGCCCTTCAAGATTTCTCTCGCATTCCTCGTAGTAACTCCTCGGCGCCTCGCTTCGCACTCGTACCGGCCGTTCAATTGCTTGATGACCAACTCGAATCTCCATAAATTTCAACGGAAACGGCCCCGGCTTCTCTCAAATATTGAAGCCCTCGGAGCGGTTGCCTCGTACTCGGCTGGTTATTTGTGACGGTGGGTTGTATAGGAATGGCGAATTCGAACATCTCACCTGCGGGAGAAATTAGTAGGATCCCTACTCCCCCACCTTTGCCACATGATGACCCGTCAAAGAATAGAGCCCATGGGGTAATTTCAAGCGAGATCAATCGAAGGGTCACGGTGTTCGGTTATAAAATCGGCAATGACTTGACCTTTGATGGCTTTTGCCGATTCGAACTTCAACTCGAATTCGATAGAGCTAAAATCCATTTGCCAACCCGACCATTCAAAATTGGCATAGATAACATATGTTTTATCACATCAAACTTCGAGTATACAGTGCATTCGGCATTCAACAAGTAGTGCCGAAACTTTGTACACGAGTAGTATACGCAAAGACATAATCTTTCTACGGCCGAATACCTGGTTTCAGGATCAAGTAGTTTTCGGCTAAGATAAGCTACTACCCGTTCCTTCCCTTCGAACTCTTGAATAAGGGCCGATCCAATAGTTTGGGTATCGGCCGCCACGTACAACTTGAAAGGCTTGTTCGGTGAGGAGGAACCGGCACGGGTGGCTCCTTCATGTATTGCTTGATTTCCTCGAAAGCCTTTTGTTGTTCGTCACCCCATGTGAACTTCGATCCTTCTTTAGCTTCGACAACGGAGAGAACGGCAACACCTTCGTGATAAATTTGAGATGAACCTTCTCACAAAGTTGATCTTGCCGAGCAAGTGATTGCAACTCCTTGAGGTTGGTTGGAGGAACGACTTCATCAATGGCTTTCATGCTCTTTTTGCCAACTTCAATCCCTCCTTCGTGGACCAAAAACCCCAAGAACTCTCCGGTGACACCCCAAATGCACACTTGTTTGGATTCATCTTCGGACCATGCTTCCGGTGCATTCCGGGGTTTTCTTCACATCCTCCGGATGGGAGTCATGGCTTAAGGACTTGATCACTACGTCGTCAATGTAGATTTCCACGGTCTTGCCGATCAACTCATGAAAAATGTAATTCATGGCCCGCCGATAGGTTGCACCGGCATTTTTCAATCCAAATGTCATGACGATCCACTCAAACGAGGCCTATGTGACCAGGACATCTAAAGGCCGTTTTCGAGATATCTTCTATCGCCATAAAGATTTGATTGTACCCTGCGTTGCCATCCATGAAGCTAATCACCTTGTGCCCAGCAGCGGCGTCAATCAGCAAATCGGCAATAGGCATTGGGTATCCGTCCATGGGGGTAGCTCTGTTTAGGTCCCTGAAGTCTATGCAAACTCTCATTTTTCCATTTTTCTTGTACACAGGGACGATGTTGGAAATCCACTCCGCATATCTGCAGGGCCGAACGAAGTTTGCGTCAAGTAATCTTTCGATTTCCTTCTTCACATCGGCCAATACTTCATCCTTGTAGATTTTCCGGGGCGGTTGCTTATATGGCTTGAAACTAGGCTTGATTGGCAACCGGTGCTCGACGATGGATCGATCCAATCCAGGCATCTCCGAGTAATCCCAGGCGAAGCAATCTTTATATTCTTTGAGAAGCTCGATTAAGTTTCCCCCGAAGTCCGGTTGCAAACCCGCACCGATGAACGTCGGCCTTGGTTTATCACCGTTTCCAATGTCAACTTCCTCCAGCCTTATCGGCCGACATGAATCCTCGTCCCGCCTTGCCATCGGTGCCATCCACGGGGTTCTCCATTAAAAATTACCGTAAGAGCCGATCGCTTAAATCGGCCGTTGGTCACCGCCGACAGGTTCAACGGGACCTTCTCCCCGGTCCTTCCCCGAGAAGCAATCGATGCCTTGGTATTCCCGGAAGGCCGGTTCCATGTTAGCCACGCTCACGGAGTCGTCCGCCCGCACGACCTCAATCTCATCGTCCACCCACCGGATCGGTGTTGATGCATAGTGGATGGGACGCAGCGATTGGCGTGGATCCGGTCCCGCCCAAGCGGCGGTCGTAGGCTCCCTTCCCTTCGATGACGAAGAAGGTGGTGAGCAGCGTCTTGGACCCGATCATCAAGTCCACGTGAGCGCATCCTTTGGTATCCGAGGGGTTCCGGCGAAGTCGTTCGGGATGATGCTTGTTGGTGTCAAATCGCTCGGGGTCATGCCAAGCTTCCCGAAGGTGGTGTACGGCATCACGTTAACCGCCGCTCCACCGTCGACGAACATCTTGGTCAATGGCTTGCCATTGACGTACCCCCCTCAAGTACGGCGGCCTCATGTGGCGATTCTTGGCCGGCTTGTCGAAGATGGCCTCGCTTGGCAAGCACCGACCGCGCCATCATCTCCTCGGGGCGCTCGTCGTCAAAGGAAGCTTCCTCCCGCATCACCCGGTTAGCGGGAGCCATGAACTCGTTTGGCGGGGAAGTATACCATGCATGCGGGGGCTTGACGCTTTGATCCTTCCGGCCGGTCCTTGGGGCGCCACTTCGTCTCGTCCGGACCCCGGCTTGCTTCATCTCGCGGTTCCTCAAGCGTTGGACCCGCCTCTTCGGCTCTTGCGTAGACCGGGTGGGCACCATTGCCCCTTACGCCGGACGTAGACCTCCTCGTCCTCCTCGTGGTCGGCCCACCGAGATCGGCTCGGCGCTTCCCGGGATGATCAATGATTTCAATTTTTTGCCGCCGATCCCCATTCGGGTGGATCCTTCCAAGTCTTTCGTGGACGGATCGGCGATTGCGATTTCTCGCCTATACTCGGCATATCCGTCGCCGCATTCGGGACGGTTCCTTAATGTGGGTAGTTTCGGGCCTTCATTCCGGCGGTGCACGAAAAAGGCGCACCCCCGGTGGGCGCGCTCCGCCTCCGCGCGCGTGCTTTGTTCCCGATTCCATCCGCGCGCTTCCTCCTCGGCCCCGCGTTGCTCCTCCTCGTGACGACGCTCCCCGGTAGCGTTCCTTCTCCATCCGGCGCCGCCATTTATTAAGGAGGATGCGCGACGTCACCCCGGGTTTGGGCTTGGACGATTCCCCGATCTCGATGTGGCTCTTGAGAACGCGGGGGCGTCGCCCGGACTTGCTCTATGGTCACCCGGCGCCTCGGGTCAACCGATCCATCTTGCTTGGACACCGGGCCGAGGTCGGGACCTTGACTTTCCCTTTCTCTTCGGGCCGTTATCGCATTGACGAGAAGCCGAGCATGTTCTCGCGGGAAGGGGTGGCCATCCGGCTTCATCTTGTTATCGAATTTGAGGTGCCCTTCCCGGATAGCCTTTTGGATCCTCATCCCGAAGACCCCTGCGCTCGTTGATGGAATGGGAGTCCCCTGTCATGAAAGCCGCAAGAACGTTTCGCTTTGACTCCATCGGCCGAAGCATAGAGTGCCCTTCGAGCGACTTGATTCGGCCTTCTTTTACCAAGAGCTCAAACAACTTGTCAGCCTTTGTGATGTCAAAGTCATAGGTTCCTTTGGTCTGTCTGACCCAACGCTGATTCATTGTGAGAGGCTCTTTACCCCACATGATTTCTGCCGCAGCTATCTCCAGTTCGTCGTCAGAATCCTCGAACAAATCAGCTTTGTCCAAGAATTGATTGTAGATATCGGCGATGTCGTCTTGCTTGCCAAACTTGGGGTCCTTCTTGAGGCCATATGCCCGATTGCTCATCAAGGATAATTTACGTGATAGTTGGCCCAAGTTTTCAAACTCCATCCCAAAGAGCTTTTCGCGCACGGCTGGTAACATCCCGGCGACGGCCATATCGGCTAGCTGATCGTCTGGCAAGTTCAATGAGAAGCACATGCCCTTGACTTCTCTGAATCTTCTCAGAAACTCCAGCGGTGTTTCACTGTGCCTTTGCTTCAGGGTGGCGAGATCGATCAACTTTTTCTCAGAACTGCCGCTGAAGTAGTGAGCGTGGAATTTACGCTCCAAATCTTTCCACCTGGCCACTGACTCAGGCGGCAAGGACGAGAACCACTGAAAAGCTGGACCCGTCAGCGAGGCGGGGAAGTAGCGAACTACGAACGTCTCTTCGGCCGAACATTCCCCCGCTCGCATGAGATAACGAGCGATATGCTCGACCGTGCTTGTCTCGTCCCCGCCCGCAGAACTTTGTGAATTCCGTCGGTGGTTTTACCCTTGGCGGCAGGAGCACGTTATAGTACCACTCTGGGAACGGCGGCCTGTAGGTGGGGCCCTGCATCCTTGGCTTGAGGCCGAACTGATTCTGCATCAATTCGGCCATCTTGCGAGCTAGGGCATCTTCCTCCTGAGCGCCTGCAGCCGGCGCGTACCCTGGGTGCGGGAAGGCATCGAACGCTCCGTAATTCCCCACTTCATGATAGCCGCCGCCGTATAAATTCCTCTCGGGAGCCGCTTGGTGGACGGAGCTATTCTTCGACTGGGATCGAGTGGGGCCCCAGATGAGCCGAACGCTAAGTCTCCGTACGTAGGCTGGTACGGATTCGGCTGTTGCGCGGGCTGACCCGTGCTGCTCTGTGGTGGCGGCAGGATTGGTTGACTTCCTGAAGCCTGTAGCGGAGGCTGAACTGGCTGCCCCCCAGCGCCCTGTGGAGGAGATTGGAACGCTTGGCTCCCGGAGCTCTGAGGAGGGGGCTGCTGCACCGGCCCCGTGGTGGCGGCTGAGAGCTTGATTCACCCAGCTCCACGGTGCTCTTTCCGGCGTACGCCTTTCCGAACGCCTGCCCCGCGCCCGGCCGAAGAGGGCCACCATCATCCGTTGGAGCGACCCAAGGAAAGCTTGGTTGTGCTTGGTGAGCACGTCGTCCATTGACTCTTGGAAGATCCGCGCGCATTCTTCCTTTTCTTGTTGGGTCGTTGCGTCGGTTTCTCCCGGTAACGCACTCGGGCGTGCCATTCTTCAAATATGGTACACCACTTCGATTCTTCTTGAATGACATGAGACACTTCTGTTGAAACTGATTCACGGCGTCTACGAGCTGCTGATGCTGCTCTGGAGAAAGCTCCTCAATGCTGACATCCAGGAGGTCTGTGATCTCAGGCATCCTGAACCAATTCGGCTGTTGGTCCCACTGGGCGTGCCAAAAAGTGTGTTGACGCAAAATATGCACTCAGCGCCAATCACACAGCAAGCCGAAAAGCTTAGCTTCGCACGCGCAGAGAGAAAGTGACGTGCCAGTCAATTTTTCCTGAAAATTAACAAAAGGGAAAACAGTTAAATACCAAAACTTGGAACCTACGGTGGTACCAGGCGCGTTCCATATTTACGGCTAAGAAGCCAAGCAAGACGACATGTAGCTATGCGAAGCTACTCGTCAAAGAACCATGACGATTCGGGTAAACGCAAAGGAAAAAAGAACATTGCCGAATGGATGACGTAAGCATGACAACGATCGATCTTTGAATAAACATGGATGCATGTGCAAAGCCATGACCGATCCTCGATGAAGATTAACATTAAATAAAGCAAAGCACGAACATGATCATGTATTAAAATAAGCATGCATAGATCCAAAGCATTAGTCTACCGCATGTCTAATCACTTTAAGATCCGTCGGGCACGACATCAAGCAAATCTATCCACCGCATGATACAACTTGCATGAAAGAACGCACCACTTTCCATAAATAGATCTATCCACCGCATGATACAACCCAAATATGGAAAGCTAGAAGCACACGTCTTTTAAAACATAAATAACGCACGTGATCTACTCGTGAAGATATAACCGAATGCGGCCGAACAACCGATTCGGGGTCCATGAAGAAGGAACAAACATTACCACGTGAATGAATCTATCAAGCTGAATTGGAAATCTAATCCACCCGATGACTAGCTCCAAAGCAACCCAAAAACCTCGCATCTACCGCATGATACCCGGCTCTTTCAAGATTTATACCAACAAAGCAAGCTTGAACCCGCAACACGTAACAACCTAGATCGATTCGGTTTCGGCTATCGAAGAGCACGAGATCCACGCGTCGAAACACGAAACCTACTCTTGCACGGATCTTAAAAGGAAAAGAGCCGATCCAAACCCATCTAGATTGGGCAAAAGAGTGTTATATGAATTAAAACATAATGCAAAACTCATGATAACACAGGGTAACTTAATGAATCTATTGGATCTTGCCAAAACCCAATAGAGCCGATAACTAGCTTCGAGCTAGACCTTAGCCTACCGCATGGCTCGTGATCTAACAAGAAACCCTCTTGAACCAAGCTTGAATCTACCGCATGACACAAAGCATGGTAACAAGACTACTTGCATCGATCTAAATCCACCGCATGATACTAGACATGATACAAGGTTGCCGGTACTCACGGAGGTCGACGGATCGATTGGCCCTCTCGAAGAACTCGACGACACGACAAGGGACTCTAGGGTTTGGCGTAAGGCCGGTGTGTATTGAGGAATGAACGTATCTTTACGTACATCCGGGGGTCGTATTTATACCCCGCCGATTACAACCGCGAATGGATACATTGCCTAACTAAGCTTGATCGCTCGTCCATCCATTCGCTCCCTCTCGATCGAGCCACGTCACCGTCCAATCCCGCAAAATCAGCTCTCTTGTTCCTTTGCCGAACCGGGAGCGGATAGCCGACCGCGGATCCTTCGCCGAAAATCTCCGAAGATGCCTTTCCTTCCACCGGACGGACTCTTTTCCGAATTGGACCCACATGTCATACTCCTTACCAAATTTTGGTGTTAACACATTCAAGGCCATACTTTTACTTCTGATTTTAGGCTATTGGAAGTGTAGGGTTATGACATCATATTGGGAGCTGATTGGATCTTTACTCATAGTCCTGTTGGGCTCAATCTCAAGACCCGAGAATTTTCTAGCACTAATGATGGTCAAGACATTGTCACCCTTATGGATGAGTCACAACCCAGCAAACATATTGTCTTCTGTCGAAAGAAGATGTGCAAGTCGTTAAAGAAGCAAGCTGTTACAGTTGTACTGGTGCTAAGTTGTGGTACAGAACAGCAGGCTGCAACACCACCACAAGTCCAACACCCTGAGATCTCAGCACTATTGCAAGAATATGGGGTCATTTTCCAGGAACCACAACACCTACCACCACAAAGAACAGTGGATCATGCTATCACACTAATAGATTCTTCAAAAGCAGTAAACCAAAGGCCCAACAGATTACCTCACCATCAGTATAATGCTATGGAAGATTTAATCAAGAGCATGTTGGCATCTAATATGATCAGACCAAGCATTAGCCCTTATTCATCCCCTATCATTCTAGTGAAGAAAAAGGATGGAACCTGGAGAATGTGTGTTGACTATAGATCCCTCAATGCCAACACAATTAAGAACAAGTATCCTATTCCCATCATAGAAGACCTGCTTGATGAATTATTTGGAGCCACAGTTTTCTCTAAGATAGATCTCAGGGCTGGGTATCATCAGATAAGAATGAAGGACTCTGACATTGAGAAGACAACATTTACAACACATTTGGGCCATTTCAAATATGTTGTGCTACCTTTTGTCTTAACAAATGCCCCAACTACCTTCCAATCTCTCATGAATTCAGTTTTATCTCAATTCCTTAGAAAATTTGCTTTAGTATTCTTTGATGATATACTCATCTATAGCTCCACCATGTCTAATCATGTGAAGCATCTCAGAGCTGTCCTGGAAGTCTTGAAGCAAAATCAGTTATATGCTAAGTTTAGTAAATGCACCTTTGGCCAACCAAAAATTGAATACTTAGGCCATCTTATCAGTGGAGAAGGAGTAGCCACTGACCCTGCTAAAATCAACATTATTCAGTCTTGGCCTAGACCATCCAATGTGACTCAATTAAGATCATTTTTAGGCCTCACTGGATATTATAGAAGGTTTATTGAGGGCTATGGCATCATTTGTAGGCCTCTTTTCAATGCTCTAAAGAAAGATTCATTCAAATGGGACAATGAACAAGAAGCATCATTTCAACAATTGAAACAAGTTATGTCCACCGCTCCAGTCCTGGCATTACCTGACTTCACCAAGCCATTCATTTCGGAAACTGATGCAAGTGGATTGGGAATAGGAGCTATTCTAATGCAACGGGAACAACCTATTGCTTTTCTTAGCAAAACCCTTCGCCCTAAAGCTCAAGCAGCTTCCATCTATGAGAAAGAGGCTATGGCAATTTTGGAGGCACTCAAAAAGTGGAAACACTATTTTTCCACAACTTCCCTCATTATAAGAACTAATTAGCAAAGCCTAAAATATATAAAAGAGCAAAGACTAGTTGAGGGCATACAACATAAACTCTTAATAAAGTTGTTGGGCTTCAACTATACAGTGGTGTTAAAGCAAGGCAGAACTAATAAAGTTACTGATGCCTTATCCAGGGTGACACACTCATCTGAAATCTTGGCTATTTCAACAGTTATTCCCAAATGGGTTGAACATGTTACCAGGATCTATGAGCAGGACAAGACCTGCTCTGAGTTCATAAGCAAGCTTATTGTGGATCCACAGGCTATACCACACTTTTCCTGCTCTAATGGAGTACTTAGATACAAAGGGAGACTCTTCATTGGGGCAAATGGAGACCTGAGACAACTTTTACAGAGCTTTCACAATTCAGCCTTAGGAGACCACTCTGGAGAAAGGGCTACATATCAAAGGCTAAAGCTGAATTTTCACTAGCCAAAGATGAAGCAACATGTCACTGAATTTGTGAAAATTTGTCATGTCTGCCAGAAAAACAAATCTGAACATGTACCTTACCCAAGACTGTTACAACCTCTCCCATTACCATAAATGGCTTGGACACATATTTCAATGGATTTTGTGGAGGGTTTGCCCAAGTCACAGAACAAAGATGACATGTTGGTGGTAGTTGACAGAATATCCATGTATGCTCACTTTATTGCTTTGTCCCACCCTTAATCGGCAACACAAGTAGCACAACTATTCCTAGATAATGTCTTCAAGCTCCATGGGCTCCTAAAAGTAATTCTTACTGACAGAGACCCCATTTTCACAAGTTCTATTTAGCAGTCCTTTTTCAAAGCTATGGGTGTTCAATTACATTTGACTTCAGCATATCACCCTCAGACTGATGGGCAGACAGAGAGGGTCAATCAGTGCTTGGAGAATTATCTTAGATTCATGTGCTTTACAAGTCCAAAAAGATGGTCTTATTGGCTTTCCTAGTAGAATGGTGGTATAACTCTTCATACCACACTTCTCTGAATATGACTCCTTTTCAGGCTGTGTATGGGTTCAAACCATCTATGGTCGTCGAGGTGATAATTCATGACTGCCTAGACCTTACAGCTCAAGAGCAACGCAGAAATCGACAAGTGGCTCAACAGGTCATCAAGGAAAATTTACTCAAAGCCCAAGCAAGGATTAAACACCAAGCAGATAAGCACCGAGTTGACATGGAGTTCAGCGTTGGGGATATGGTTTACCTGAAGATTCGACCATATAGACACACATCTTTGAGTACTCACAATTCACTTAAGTTACACTCCAAGTTTTATGGGCCATTTCGAGTCTTGGAAAGGATTGGCAAGGCAGCATATAAACTGACATGCCTAAGGAATAAGCCACTTGGGAAGATGCATCTTTTATCTGCAAGGTTTTCCCTGCTTTCCATCCTTGAAGACAAGGATGTCTCAAAGGGGGGTATTGTCAGGAATGTGCATCTCCAGTTTCTTTAGTAAAGGAAGCAGAGCTTGTGAATGGTTCAAGAGGGCACCGCGGATGCTGTCCATTTCATTTTCATTGGACACAATCACTTCTTTTCACTGCCCTTTTATCTTTTCGCTGTTACTGTTGTAATGTTGAGTTGCCTGTACTTAAGCTAGGAGGCTATCAGTCCCAAGGATGGCGATGGATATAAACTAGAGCATAGGGTTAGTAGTAGCTGTAGTTCCTCCGTTGTCGCATCGCCGGCGTCTGCATCGGTCATTACTCCTGGTTATCTTTGTCTGATTCAGTGAATTGTAGTTCTTGCCCTACCTGTGTTCCTTTCGTTCATGTTCTTCAGTGTGGTCAGTCCATTTTAGCTGATTTCCCCCTGCTTGATCCCTCGGGTCCTCTCAGAAAAGAAGAGCACCTGCGCCATTACTGGCATTACTACCATCTGCTCCCGCTCCCGCGAGCTGTAGATCCAGTGCAAGCGCGGCTTGGAGTGGGAGCGACGCCGCCGCTCGAGCTCGAGGGGCCTTAGCGTAGGAGGGAGAGAGGTAGGGCGCGGCACAAGGCGAAGAATGGGGAGAGGGAGTGACTGCGGAAGAGCGGGGAGAGAGCGTGGCGGTGCAGCTGTGGGTTGCATTTTTCACGGAATGGACGTTTCTAATTCTACCCCACCCGGCCACCTGTGCGCTCCATTGCGCCTCCTGCGATCCGGTCCGCACTAGTCCGAGACCGAGGCGCAGGTAGCTGAGAGCGGGCCCTGCATTCGATGATACTAGAAAGGCTGGCGCGGCGTTGCCACACCATGACATATAGCCTAATGATTGGTAGAAAGAGTGAATATTTTACAGGATTTTAGGTTGTAGATTAATTACTTAAGAGTTTATATGCTATTTGTTACTTAAAAAGTAGGGATCGTGGATTCATTATGATAGAGTCAGGGGAATTATCCGCAAAATTTTGGAGTTGTGGTTAGATTTGTAGAAAGTTTATGGACTTTTCCATAAAAGTTTGTGGACCACGCATTAGTTCCAGTAAGTTAAAGTTTGTTGGAGATGCATGGATCACGAGTTAATTATTATGATAAAATCACATTAGAGGAGACTTGATCGAGGTAGATGTCATCAAATTTTCTGAAAGATGGCTTAAAGAAATGTTATTTTTTAACTTGAGGGGCTTAATTAAAATGTCGGAGTAGTGGTTTGACTACTATTTATTTTCAATAAAGTTTAAGTGGGTTCTATATAATTGGTAGCCCTCATGGCATTCCTTCAGAGCTTTAGGAGGTTTTCGTAAAGATATATATGAGGCGGTTGGAATGAAAATATATTTTGGCAAAGTTTGAGGGGGTTTCCATAAAACTATCTTTGCGGGTTGGACTACATATTAATTTTGATAAAGTTTTAGAGTGACTGTAAAAGTGACAGCCCTGTTGGCATTCCTTCAAAACTCGAGGTACTTTACACCAAACCCGAGAGGTGGTTTAATTAAATACTATTTTCACAAAGTTCGAGGTGGTCTTTGTAAAATTACCAGAGTGATGGCTTGGTTACATACACATGCTACACTGTGCCCATCATAATGATTTACATCATAATTGTATGTAAATAAAATAAATAAAAAGTTTTTAGAATATCTATACTATAAGGAGCGAAGACAATCGAAAACTTTTCTCACCCAATTCGGGTCCACCTTACCCCTCACGCTGGACCCACCCGTCAGGTTGCGTGATGACCAAAAAGGTGGAACGACCATAAAATCGCAATTTGGGGAGCATTTCTGCCAAAAACGTAATGTTTTTCTCTCCCACCCCGTGCGTACCCACCCCCTGCACTTGCTTTGGGCCAGTCCTACCCAGCTCCACACACAATGTCCTTATCAATCATGTTGGTCCCTTCGCTGCTCTTTCCTTCCCAGCACGGACACCGTAGCTCAGGTGAATACCAAACTATTCTCACCTTACCAATCTGTTCCTGAGAGACATGGGTACCCCTGGGTCCCCACTAACCAGGGTCTCAGCCGTCCCCGACATGCGGGCCCGACCTACCAGAAGACCAGCTGACCTGTCAGTAGGCCCTCCCCGACATGACATGTGGGCCCAAGGACATGAAGATACTTGGTGTATAAGACAAGACAGTTCAGACAGTTCAAGGCAGTTCGGATAAGCCTTCCATATTGTAACCGATTAGGATAGATGGAAACCGACTTGTAACCCAAGGCACGCCTGCCAATATAAGGCGACCTGGGGCGCCCCTCAAGGGAACGTCGTCGACTCCCTCCTTGGGGGCAGATGACTCTCTACATAATTCCAATACCAAACTGGACGTAGGGTTTTACTCTCCGGAGGCCCGAACCAGTATAAATCGGTCTTAAGGTGAACCACAAGGTTTTGTTAAGTGTTCAAATGCATAAGAGTTCAAACATGTTGCAAAGTGTGGAAAACTTCAATGTTCAAGGAACATTCTAAGAAACTATGTGAGAGATGTAGATATTGGTACACAAGTATATCATTCATTCATCGAAACCATTTGAAATTTTGAAGACAAGTCTAGGTACCCAAATTATGTTGGCAAGTCAATTTTTAGATTTTTTAGAGCAAACTAGATGTTAGTAGAATTATTACATCATTAACATAGGATGTAAAAACGGATTATAAGAATCTTGGGCACACAAGTGTGAGTGTTGATATTTTATTTAAATACTAAATGTCCAACTACGAATTGTTCGTATTTTTATGATTTTTAGGTGCTGTTTTGTGGGCTCTAATATTTTAGGGAAGCACGTTTCATTCGAAAGAAAAAAGTGGCTGGCCCACGCGTTAGCGTCAGCAGCCAAAATAAAAAGATAAGCACTGCCCGCCCATCGGACCCAACTCCCAAGAAAGGCGATGCAGGTTCACTAATCATCATCGCCTATGACACTGGCCCACTCGTCAGCGTCAGCAAGCAAACCGTGTGCGGACTGCCCAAAATTTCCCACCTATATTGACTATAATGCCCATGGAATTCCAATTGCTGCACAAAGTCGTCAAGGGCACGCCAGTAGTTTCATTAAACACAGTTACACGCGCCTTTCATATTCGGATCCTTGCTAGATAGATCCACAACGCCCGCACTCTCCCCACTGCTACCTCCACTCTCCCCGCGCGCCTTCGCCGCTTTCTCCCCGCCGCAGCCCTGCTCTTCTCCAGCCCCACCACTGTTACTGGCGTGCGGACGTCTTCTCGGCCAACCTAAAGACGTTTGACGCGGATCTGTCGACGTCGTCCCCGGCCACGATGACGAGCCAGCTGCCTCGGGTCACGACCCGATGTGGATCCAGCCCCTCCAACCATCACGAGAACAACTACTTCATTCACGACAGAGGTTAGTCTTGCTTGAACCCCCAACACCCTCTCCCTCCTCGGCTACCAAATCTGCTATATATTCATGTGGATTAGGGAGACATGCCTTGATAGTTCATCTTTAATTATTTGATTGCGGATTTGATAGATGGATTTTGTTGGCCCAAGTCTATTTGAATAAATTGTTGCTAACAGATGTAGTTATATAAATTGTTGAAATTCATTTTCATGTTCCTTGTGCTACAATTTTTGCACTGTAAATTCATGAAAAGCATTGAGGATGTTATCATACTTTAATTACGCTATGCTTTGAATGTACCAGATCGACAGTTATGCTTTCGACCTGTTAGCATACTTTAATTCTGCTATGCTTTAAATGTACCAGATCTACAGTTATGCTTTGGACCTATTAGCATATTTTAATTCTAATGGCCACATAATGTCATTGGGAATTGCATCACAGTGGTTTATACTGTAGTCCACCCAATCTGCTATATATTCATGTCAAGGTGGATTAGGGAGACATGCCTATTCATCTTCAATTTATTGACTATGGATTTGATGGATGAATTTTGTTGCTCCAAGTCTGTTTTGAATAAATTGTTGCTAAGAGATGAAGTTATATGAAATGATGAAATTCATTTTCATGTTACTGGTGCTACAATTTTTGCACTGTAAATTCATGAGAAGCATAAAGGATGTTAGCATACTTTAATTTTGCTATGCTTTGAATGTACCAGATCGACAATTATGCTTTGGACCTGTTAGCATAGTCTAATTCTGGTGGCCACATAATGTCAGTGGGAATTGTATCGCAGTGGTTTATAATGTAGTGATAACTAGATTGTCTCATGCTTTGTTGTGAGTGCTAATTGTTTCACTACTGTCATATATATTATTATTGTTGCTGTCATGATGTGTTATGAGTGTTGTTTCGCTACTGTCATATATAATGTCATGACCAATGCTTTATCCTCTTGTTGCTTGTACACATGGAACACACAATCCATCATTGCTGAAGTTGGACAAGGAAGCAGTTGAAGGAATTTATTCTCTACTTTGATATATAAGTATATTGTTGTGTCCTTGTCAAAATGGTTAGCACCTATCCCTGTATGCTAATTAAGTAAAATATGAACTGTGTATGTCTATGCTGATTTTATTTACGACTGTATCAACTATTTTGCTTGTCAGAGAAAACGAAATTATCTAATAAGAATTTTGTTTAGATTTTCAATCTTGCTTATGTTGCTCTACTGACAACCTGACATATCATCTATGGAATCTCCTACAACAATAAACTCCTCTACCTCTAGTGCATCATCACAGCCCATCGTCGGTGAACCTTCTTCATAGGGTCACTCAACACAAACTGCTGCGAGTAGTACTCGATCCCGTGGGTCAAGGACACAAACCAAATGGCTAGAAGACAAGTTGACTGCAACTAGACTTGATGCCATTTTTTGCCTACCCCAGATGTTGCGAGGGATAGATTTGTATTCGTCTGTGGTCTCATTGCTCGGGAGAGGGTGTCAATCAACAAGGACCATCTGTTCACAGTTTTAGAGGAAAAGCTAGTTTACCCAATCAATACTAATCCTGATGAACACGGTATGTTGACGTGATCTACGGGAGCAACCCTGAAAGCATGGTAGCTAGCCTTAAAACATTAAGCATCATCAACAAGAGATATGATAGACATATGATCCAAACAAGATAAATAGGTGATTACACATCAAGTTTCGTTACAACTCCATGGACAAACGAAAGGATTACCCCATCATGACGCTAGGCATGATACCATTGAGATGGTGGATGCCTCCGATGAAGATGGATTTTCGTTGTCCTTCAACTCCGGCGGCGCCGTGGCAAGCTCCCGTCCTCCTTCCTCCTGGCGACCTCCCTTGGGCTTGGAGATGATCTATCTCAAGTGTCCTCTGAAGGATCGGATGGCGACTAGAGACGGAGGGAGTGAATAGGAGCCGGTAAAAATTCTTCTCAAAGAACCCGGCCTATACCCTAAACAAATCCCGGTCACACACGAGCGATGGATCGAATCACACACCAACCGCCAAGACAACAAGGTTATGGATCAACCTCAAGTCGTAGGAACGATTCCTTAAAGCACACGCGGAAGCACGAATGAAGGAGGGAGGAATCGAACCAAGGAACAAAGCAGTCAGGCTCTGGCGGACCATCCGGCCAGGGGGGCGGACTGTCCGCACGAGCCACGTGGACTGTCCGCCAATGTACCGCGTACTGTCCGCACAGGTACAGTGGACCGTCCGGCCTGGGCCGCGGATTGTCCGTTAAAGCCAACAGAACCTCCAGTAGCGAACCCCGAAAAGCGAACCGTCCGAGGGGAGCACGCGGACTGTCCGCCAGGCACCCGCGGACTGTCCGCCCGGTACACGCGGACCGTCCGAAACCTCGTCCAACGAAAACTCAAAACCACAACGGATCGAAAGTGAAGACGTGTAAGAATACGAAGAACAAACGACGAACACTGTGTGCGCGGACCGTCCGCCAGGCCCTCGCGTACCGTCCGCGAGGCACGAACAGAACTGAAAACTGCTCGACCCCGAAAGTCAACACTCCCAATCCATCACCAGATCTCCCGAACGGTAGAAGCTGTTGAGACAAGGGTTTGGGGACATGATAAGCGTCAAACAAGGATGCTATACCCCAAAATTTTTCCTCCTAACTCCTTAAATCACCGGGAATCGTGGATCTTTTGAACACCACCAAGAACTAGAGCTCCGACCGAAAATCCTTGAATCGAAGTGGTTTCCCGGCGTTTGAGGGCACAAGATCAATCCCAAAGATGCCCAAGACATCCATCCATGTTTCCCTCAAAGAAATCCGAGGAGAAACCCACTCAAATCCGCGGAACCACACCAAGAACAAAGGCACCAAAAACAAGCACGAAAAAGACCACGAAAATCACAACTCCGGATCTTCTATACAAACTAGGAAAGATTCACAAGGTCTAGCATGCCCCCTAGCATCCATCCCACTCAACAAATCTTTCATGAAGCTCTCATGCTAGCCTAGAGAAAATGGAGAAGAAAATAGTCCAGGAAAAAGATAAATGGAAGGGGGGAAATGAAACCCTAAGGGGAGAAAGGAAAAAAGATAAATGGAAGGGGGGGGAATGAACCATCCACACACACTCATGGCTTATATATCGGGTCCCGCCGGTGTGGGAAATGACTCGACTACCCCTAACTCAACTACTGGCGATACAACCCACGTAGGGGCATTTATGTAATGTTTGTGAGTCTTACCATCGGACGGCCACGCCTTCGCCGCACCCCGCGTCCTCCCGACGCAAGCCATGCGATCCCGCCGCGTGTCCTCCGCTTCGAAGCTTCCTGACATGCCCGGATCCCGTCTCTGTCGTGTTGGGCCTTCGGACTTGGTTTTGAGGCCCAAACCAAGAAACCGTCCTCTGATGGTTTTGTGGGCAAACCACCAAACCCCGCGTTCTCGGCCCGGCCTCCCGCCAAGCCTCTTGACTCGACCGCCACCGCGCACCAGCTCGATCGTTCATGACTTCGTCTTGCTCGTCTCGCCACCATGTGGCCTGCACCTAGTCCCGTCGTCCACCGGGTCCCTCGAACCGAGCCAACTTGTCTCTCCATCTCCCGGAGGCCCCTCAAGGCTGAAGACCTTTCGCGCCCATTCTTCACCTGCAACAACACGAACTAGGCCGCAACCTACACCTGCGCACTGAGCCAAGAGTCAGTCCAACACCCGTTGTCAATCCCTCATCACTGAGGAGCGGCCATCCATCGACCACCGGGACGCTCCTGGTCCTCATCCTCCCCCAAGGGTCTCTCTCGTAGTTGATTTTCTCTTCCTCGGCAGCTCTGAGGGACTAGACAGCGTTTCTGGCGAATGGCAACTTGCCCCTGCGATTAGGGTTGCGTTTACTTAACACTGAAGAATGAGGGACGCGAACTGACGCAAAACCGGGTTTGGTCGGTCCGAACGGGCCAACCGGCCTAAGCCTTTTCTAGGCGGTTCGGGCCCGTTCTTCTCCCTGCGGCTCATCTTGACATTTTGCACTTGGCCCCCTTCATTTGTGTCATTTTGAGGTCGTCATCCCCACGATCAAGACAAAGGGATCTTTATGCATGAACTTCCGGTCTTTTCATCTTAGTCCTCGGGAGTTCTCCATTTAAGCACATTGTTCCTTGACACCTTTGGAGGCTAGTTGGCACATGGTCGGAGCTCCTTGATTGACTTGCAAAACGTTCTCCGAACTAGTTTCATCTTTTCTCATTTAACACGTGAATTCCTGCAAAAACACTATACTCCAAAATGCACATCCAACGGTGAACTTGTTATATCATTAGCATGCCTAGTGGTGGGTTAGTTCCAAAATGAAGTTCAAATCATAACATAACAAGTGTTCTTGGTTGACGGAAATCGGCCACAAACAGAGGATGATATCCTCACCGCAGCACTTGTATCGAGGTTGGGACCGAGGCGTGTCTATTTCACTTGGCTGGGGTAAAGGGTTTTGTGAAGAGTTCGCTGGAATGTACAGGAAGAAGAGGAACAAGAGGTCTAATGCTCATGATATGATGGACATAACATTTAAATCAATTGACCATGCTCTAAAACTATCAGGCATCGAAATATCGAAAAATATACTTCTTCCTTCCCAATTACCAGCACTTGTCAGTAGCAGTGAGGAAGAAGATGTGCAGGACCACGAGGAAGAACATGCGCATGACAGTGAGGAAGATGGAAGAGAGCAAGATCATTGGAATGCCAACGGTGACGAAGCGAATCAAGTGCACAGTAACAGTGGATCACCAATGCTAGACACAATAGATAAGTTGACAGAGCCAACTGCGTGCAGCCTTTTGGATGGCACCGGGATTAATGTGGAGCTCGCACTAGCCAAAGTCTTTCCATTTCAAAAGGCTTGCCATTCAGTGCCGGTGCAAGATGGCTATGTTGTGGTGCAACCTACTTATGTGTGGGCCAATACGAGTCAATACCCTCTGCCTGTACCAATTGATGGGGGTGACATAGAAACCCTAGCTGAGGCTCTCGTTCAATGGATCCAATGGCCAAAGGACAGGATCCTTCATTATACCACCCATGACGAGACATCCCAACCCTAAAGCCGCAATAGGTAGCAGGGGTACAACATCAGATGAAGGTACTACAACTCATTGTCAGCAAGAGAAGGCTCAATAGTAGCAGCAGCAGTAGGTCAGCAAAACTACTGTTGACGTTGTATTTTGGTACACCAAGCATATTCATTACACTTTGGTTTGGATTTGATTATGGAACTAACCCGCCACTAGGCACACTAATCATATAACAAGTTCATCTATGTGTATGCATTTGGATGTGTTGTGTTTATGTAGGAAAACATGGACATAAAGGACGGATTCACAACAAGTTCAAAGGAGCATTTATGGAGTCTTGTTCGTGTTCATGAGCTTGATGAAATCACTTCCAATGCTGGCAAGGACCGAAGTGCTACGAGGAACACCCCCGGGGATTGAAGCATAAAAGATCGAACTTCATGCGTGGAGAACCTTCCTCTTGGACGCGAGGATGACATCGTCAAAATCATGCAAGTGGAGGGGGCAAAGTGCATAATCACCTGAGGACCCACGGGAGAGAAGGGGCGACCGAACCGTGCCGAGATGGGCCCCGGGCCGGTCGGCCCAGGCCGGCCGGCCCGGCCCGGCCCGGCGTCAGTTCGGCCCCCCTTTCCTTGCACCCGAAGGATCTTCAACCCTAAAACCCTGGAGGCGCCGCCATTCGACAGGGGGACAGCCATTCGCACCAGGAGGCCATCCACAAGCTAGAGAGAGAGAGGAGGGAGATCTCCGGAGGGGGATCGTCCACCTCGAAGGAAGCACCCACAAGTGGAGAAGAAGGAAGACACCGTCGGAAGTGAAACCATGATCAACGGTGCTATGTCTAGCACCTTGATGGGGTAATCTCCTTTTTCGTCCATGGGTTGTAATCGATCTTGAGATGTAATCGCACTTTGTCGGATTATCTATCTATCATCTTGTGTTGAATATACTTTAATGCTTAAGGTTAGCTACCATGCCGTAAAGGGAGTAAGAGCTCTAATGCTTCCTTGGATCCATTCAATACGCTGTGTGCATTATAGGTCTAGTCATGAATACCTTCACGTAGTGACAGTACGAGAGGAGGGAAAGGGCGAAACCATGGTCACAACCCCGATAGATTAGATTGGTTTTCATGTCTTTAAGTGATTGCATGTTCTAGTATCGTAGACCCATGGGCGAGTGTCTTTTATCTTGATTGCTTAATCAATCTCTCTAGTGTAGTTTAGTTGTTTTCTAGTTTAATCGTAGTTAGAGGTTTGAGTAGCTAGAGTGTGAAGGTAGATCGAACGCTTGTAATCCCCTTGCTCCGCGGATTGACAAGAACCTTGGGAATCCCGTGGTGAAAAAGGTGTGGGGTCCGTACGCTTGCGGATCGTAGAGGGATACATCTTTTATCTGTCAACAAGCCCCTTTTTCTGGCGCCGTTGCCAGGGTGCAAGCTAGTTTACATCGTTTGGTTTGCATTTAACTTAGTTTTATATTTAGTTTATCTTTTTTTTACTATATCTAACACATATTATCTAGAAAACCATTTGTTTTGTTTTTGTTTTTGTTTTATCTTGTTGTCTAGATGGTGTTCGTCAATCAACCAGTGGAAGAACCGGAGAAATCATTAAGGGATTACGCTAGCCCTCGATGTGAAGACATAAAAGTACAAGAGTCGGATTCGAAGCTCGAAGCGACCAAGTATGAAATTAAATCCAAGATCATCGAGATGGTGGCGGCAAACCCGTTTGAAGGGATGGATATGGAGAACCCATATAGACACATAAGGCATTTCACGACGCTATGCAACACGGTGCGTCAAGAAGGAGTTCCCGATGAATGGTTCAAATGGAATCTCTTTCCCTACTCACTTGTCGGTAATGCAAAGACATGGTACTCGTTTGCATCCTTTGAAGTTGAAGGCAATTGGAACAAGTTGACAAAGAAGTTTTGCGAGAAGTTCTTTCCAATTAGCAAGGTTCAACATCTAAGAAGGCAAGTGATCACTTTCATGCAAGGAGAAGAGAAAGGGATAGACCAAGCTTGGGATAGGTTTAATGAGTTAATCGAACAAGAACCAAAACTCGGCTTCGTACCGGTGACGTACTCTTGCATACATTTTTCTTTTCCCTAACCCCTAGTTGCATGCAACACGTCCAAATGTGTGCAGGTGGGGATCTCATGGAGAAAACACTCACGAAAGCTGCCCAACTTCTACAAAAAAATAGTAAAGTGGCTGCCATGCGAAGAGATTGGGAAACAAGACTTGCGGAAGAGCCGGAATATAATTCAAGGAAGAGGAAGTGTGCTGAATTTTCTATAGACGCAACTCCAGAAGTCACAAAAGAGGAGCCAATCCCAGAAAAGCTTGAAGAATAACACATCAAGACAAGTACTACCCCAAGCGTTGACTTCGTCGTACCAAATGAGACAATCAAGAGAAGAATGTCAAGCGCGAAGCCACTAAGGGAGTTCGAACCAATGGATTGGGTTCCTATCGATTATGGAGAAGTATTCGACAAGAGAAGACCGTTTCCCTAATCAAAAGGGAATGGCGAGAGCATTGGAAGTGGATTTCCCACCAGAGAAGAAAGCGGAAGAATCATACGACTTTGAAACCACCGGTGAGATCTTTCAAAAGCTCTTTGGAGATGATGAAGTGGATCCGGAACACATAGCTGAGGTGAAAAGGATCATGGGGATCAAGCCCGAAGCATCACCATATGCTTGCCTCGCTGAAGTTTACGCGATAGGATTTGAATAAGAAGAGAAGATGGCACCACACTTGAGTTGCGAGATCAATGGAATTCAATGCAAAGCTTTATGCGACATCAGAGCCCAAGTAAGTGTCCTATCTTTTAAAATTTACGATAAAGTTCAAGACCACAACCTAGACTTAGCTCCAACATCAATGAAATTAATTATGGGAGATGGTAGAACTATTAAACCTCTAGGTATTGCTTGCAACATGAAAGTAAAAATCTCTGGAAAATGTATACCAACCGATTTCTTTGTTATTGATGCTTACCGTAGTAATCATGATCACATAATCCTAGGTAGGCCCTTTCTTAAGTTGGTTGATGCCGTCTTGGATGCCAGAGAAGGCAAAGTAACAATGAACCTCAATGGAACAAAGTACACATATAATTTTCTTCGCGTATCTAAACACCCTACACCCTTTCCTCCCGAAGACGAAGTAGAGGAGATAGATAGTCTTTGTTTTGTTGAAATCCTTAGAGACCCACTGCAAAGAGCGATGGAAAATCAAATTAATGATTAACAAGATGAAGAGCTAGAAGAAGCAACAAAAGGCTTAGAACCAAATGATGGAAGCGTGGAGGAAGGAATTTTGAGGAGATAGGAGAAATTAAACCCGAGGAGCCACAAGTGCCCGAGGTAGACCTTAAACCTTTGCCCAAAGGATTAAAGTACAAATTTTTTGGCCCAGACAAGACTTATCCAGTCATTGTGAGCGACGAGTTGAGTCCCGAAGAAAATGAGAAGTTGCTGATTTTATTGAAAAACATAGGAAGGTGATTGGATATTCTATTAATGATCTCAAAGGTATTAGCCCAGCCTTTTGCTCTCATTGCATACCAATGGAAGACCAATGTAAGCACGTAGTGGACCACCAAAGGAGGCTAACTCATGCCATGCGAGAGGTAGTAAAGAAGGAACTCATCAAGTTACTTGATGCCGGAATCATCTACCCAGTGCCGCATAGAGAATGGGTAAGCCCGGTGTCGGGGACCGCCCTAGGGGTCCCCTCAAACAATGGGGGAACCCTTACTTAAATTCCCGCATCAAAATAAGCTAAGCCTAACCATGCAGAAACTAACCATGCGGACATGGCCCATGCGGCGAGGACTTTGGAGGCCCACCAAGACGGCTCGTCTATAAGACCCCTCGAGCAGGCTCCGCCTCGCCCGAGGGTACGCTCCTCCTCGAACGGGCTCCGCCTCGTTCGAGGGGCAACCCCCCTCCTCGAACGGACTCCGCCCCGTTCGAGGGGCGACCCCCTTCCCTCGAGCGGTCCCGCCCCGCTCGAGGGCTCGCTCCCCTCGAGCGGGCCTCGCCTCGCTCGAGGGACCGCTCCACCCTCGGCCGGGGCCCGCCACGATCACGGGCGCCCCGCACGCGTGCGCCGGCCCCGTACTTGGGCATTTAACGCCCCGACGCCGCGGACGGCGCCATCATGCGCCCGGGCTCACGCCCCGTGCCGCCGCACCAACTCCCCGGGGAGGAGCCCATCCCCGCCACCGTGGGATGGACCGTGCGGTACGGCCGGTGTCGGTCCCGTGACGCCGTGCGCCCACTCCTGCATGCGACTAATGCGCCCGACCCTCGAAAAGGGGCCGGCGCACCCTCGATTCCACTTTCCCGTGACCTTGCGGGTTAGGTAAGGGGCGCTAGGCCGGTGGATGGCCATCCCGGCCACCGTAACGGCGCGGCCGCCGTACCCACGCGTGCGGGCGCACGCCCCCGACTCCGCGAGCGCACGCCGAAGCACCTTGCAGCAACCACTCCACCACCGCGAGCTCATTGGGAAGGAACGCCGTTCGCCCGCTCCCCGTACCCCGTACCGGCCATCGTCGGCCACCTCCCTCGAAGCCTATCGAGAACGCCATCGCCATCCGCCACCTCCTACCCTCGAACCGCCACTGTTCGGGTACGGGGTAGGTCATCATGGCCGGATCGCAGCGAAGATCGTCCGGACGACCGCCCACCCTACACCGTAGCGCGACGTGCTCCCTCACGTAGCTAGGCAGCGCGGCGTGCATGTAACTCACCGCCCCCTTGGCCTATAAAAGGGGAGGCGAGCCCCCAGCCGCGGGGGGACGAATTCAGAGGAACACGGCGCACCGTGCTCTCACTCTTTCATTCTCCCACAAACATTTCCGGCCACTCACCCGGGGACTTGGAAACCACGATTCCTCTCCCACCTTGCTTGTATTTTCCCCACTACAAGCACCCCCGGTGCCGAGCAATATAGTGCCACGAGCACACCGCCGTCGGACGTACGGCCCCCTCGGCGGAACCAGGATAAAACCTTGTGTCATTTGTTGCTTAGCATCGACCATTGAGGGATAGACCTAGGCGCTATCTACCGGTTAGTGTCGGGACCATATTCCGCACCGACGCTGGCGCCCACCGTCGCACCACGCCATCGCCCGGTAGACCAGCCAGCTGTCCGGCGTCCTGAGAGCTTCTGCGAGCGCGTCGAAAGCGCTGCATCGCTCCCGGAGCTGGCGGGCCTCGGCGTTCACCTGGTCGAACGCGCTGTACTTCTCATGGGCGCGGCGCTCGAGCTCCTGGCATCCACACATCGAACCTCGTAAGCGCCAAGTCTTGAATGCAGCACGCGAAAACGAAAAAAGGAAGGGAGCAAGAGCAACCGTGGCTCACCCGGAAGACGGTCCGGGCCGGCCGCCGTGGACCCGCGCCGCCTCGTTCAACGCGCGGTTGAGCGTGGCGCCGGTGGCTCCGAGCTCGCCCCGCAGCTCTCCGCTCCCCCCCCGGCGTCGGCAAACGCAGGGGGGATCCTCCACGGCCCCCCCACCCGGGGGGGACGGCCGGCGTGGGAGGACGAGGCCTCCGCACCGTGCCCTTGACCCCCCACCGTCGGGGTGACCCTCGCGCCGCCCTCACGAGGGCCCCCTCCCCGGGGCTCGGGGGAGGTCGTGGGCCGCCCGGCCCACCGGTTCCACCCGTGCGGCGGGGAGTCATCCGAGAGCTCCACCACCTCCGCCCGGAGACCGCCGGCGGGCGGAGCCTCCGCACCGCCCCGCCCGGCGCCCCCACTCGCGCCTCCGCGGCCACGGCGCCCGTCGTGGCGCCGTCGCCGCCACCTCCGCCCGTGCCGCCGCATCCGCGGGCGCCCCCGCAGGTTGCGCCCGCTCCGCCTCCTCCGCAAGTGGCCGCCACCACGGGCGGCACCTCCACCGTAGCCACCGCCGCGCGCCGCGCCTCCGTGGCGACCGGTGCCGGCCGCCCCCGGCGACCTCTCGGTTGCGCGCGCGGCGGCCGATCCGCCGGCCGGGGCCTCGAGGCCCCGGCGGCCGGGGGCCTTGCGAGCTCGTGCCCGCCGCCGCGCCCTCGTCCCCGGCGCGACCCCCTCGACGAACGCCGCCGGGTGGGGATCGACGCGTCCGTCCTCAGCACCTTGGCCGGTGCAAGAGGAGGGACGGTTGGCACCGCCCTGCGCAAACACGAACGGAGGATTAGAGCATCTAATAACCAGCGAACTAAAGCCAAGCAGAGGAAGAACAGGTTCCTTACCTCGCGGAGGAAAAGGCCCGCTTCCTTTTCCTCGAGGCCTCTGACGAGGCCGGCGCAGCGGCCGCGCCTGACGCAGCGCCTCCTGATGGCGCCGCTGCACGCACGGGCACGCCCGCCCCGTGCGCGGCGCGCCCGATGCCGCACCCCCCGATGACGCGCGCAGGCGCGGGGGCACGCTCGCCCCGCGCGCGGGCACGCCTCCCAACGCGCCCCTTGACGATGGTGCCGCGCGCGCGGACGCGCGCTCCCGCCGCGCGCGGGCACGCCGGACGCGCGCACGCACGTTCGCCGCGCGCGCCTCCGTGGCGCGCGCCGGCACCCCCGCGGCGCGTGCCGCCCTCGACGATGATTGCCCGGCGACGGGCGCCGGTGCGCCCGCCCCCGTGCAAGCTGCCCCCGACACCGCGCGGGTTCCGGCAACGGGGGCGCGGCCGCCACCCGTCCGAGGGGCCCTCCCCTTCGGACTCTTCCTCCTCGTCCTCGCTCCGAGGACGAGGGCTCCTCGATGTCCGGGGAGGAGAGCCCCGGCCTCCTCCCGCCGCCGTACTCCGAGGACCGTGCGGCGCGCGCGCGCTTGGCGCCGCCTTGCGTGCTCCCTCCCCGCGCGCCGCCCGCTCCCCGTCGCTCCCGCGCACCGCCCGGCCAAGCGCACGGGAGTCGGGGGTGGGCGGAACGGACTTGGCGATGTTGAACTCCACCAGCTGCGCACAAGAGTAACAATGGCGGATCAGGAGACGAAAGCAAGACCAAGAACTAAAACGAGATCAGAAACCCAACTCACCCGCGGTACGAAGGGGAGCATCTCGACGTCCCACGGGGTCCGGCCCCTCGGGCGGCGGCGGCGTCCGGGTGTCGACGGCGCTCCGCGCCCGGTGAGCGCGTACGGCCGCTCCCGGCGGCGTCGGGAGCATCCGCGACCTCGCCAGGTCGACGGGGTTGGCCGCCTCCGTCATCTCGAAGATGCAGAGGGGCCTCTCCATCAACGGCACGACCCGCCGATGGTGGAGGAAGGCGAGGACGCCCATCGCGGTCACCCCGTGCTTCTCGGCCCGCTCCAAGGCGCCCGAGACCGACTCTCGCCGCGCCGGTGCTGGGGCGTGGACACCCCGTAGCCCCAGGAGCTAGGCCTCTCCTTGAACACCCGGCCGGTGTAGGGGGGAAGGCCGGGCTCGGCGTTGCGCAGATAAAACCATCCCCGCTCCCAGCCGGCGTTGTTCGTCGTCATGGTGCAGGGGATGTAGACGTTCTTGAATTGCCCCCGCAGGGCAAGCGACATCCCGCCGGCGCGCACCGCGCGGCGGGTCCTTGGCTCCGTCGTAGGCTGCGTAAAGAGCTCCCCGCGGAAGAGGTGTACCCAGAGATCCCAGTTGACTGGGATCCCCATGGGACCCTTCGCGGACGCCCACGAACGTGGCCGCCGCGAGATCGCATTGGGGGCGAAGTTGTGCAACTCCACCCCCGTAGTAGTGGCACATTGCCCGCATGAATGTGCTCGCCGGCGCGTTGAAACCACGCTTGTGATAGCGGAGGAAGCTCACCACGTAACCCTCCGGCGGGTTGGGCTCGCGGTCCGCGGCCGGCGGCCACGATCCATTCGGGGCCGGCGCCCATCTTCGTTGGCCGACACGGTGGCGGCGGCGACCGGCTCGCCCGTGGCGAGCCGGGTCCCGGTCAACCTCTCCCGTGCGTACGGCTCCGGGACCCCGATCGGAAGCCGAGGCGGTGCCATGAGGGGGGGACGAACGAGTGCGAAGGCGGAGGACAAGGGAACGAGGAAAAAGCTCTAGCGCCGAGCCCGCGCGACGGCAAGAGTGAGGCGAAGGCGAAGGGACGGAGGACCGAAAACGGTGAGGAGCCAAGGTAAAAAACCGCCGTCCACTCCTCCCCGCGCGGTTTATAGGCGGCGAGGGCGAGTTCTCCGGAGCGGACGCCCGCCGGCATTAACTTGCGGGAATCTTTCCATCGCATCGACCGGAGGGCCCCACCACGACCGCGGCGGCTCTAACACCGCAGGGCGGGTCATCATTACGGCGAGACCGGCGGCCGACCGAGGCAAAACCGTCACGTCCGCCGGCCACGCCGCCCACTACGCGCGCGCGCGCGGCCGCGCCGCCTAAAAAGGCGCGCCCGCGCTGCAAAACCCGCGGCCACGACCGCAAGGCAATTAAATGCCCGGGCCCCTTGCCAAGCAAGGAGAGCCCTCGAGCGAGGCGAATCCTCGGCTCGAGACAAAGGCGACCCTCGATGGGATGACAGCGTGAGAAGGTCGCCCGGGACCTGCTCGATGTAGAGCAGACCACCGCGGGCACCCATGCCACGTGGAACCCTCGAGCGGCATGACCCTCAACTCGAAACAAGGCGACCCTCGATGAGATATTAGCGTGAGAAGGTCGTCCGGGACCTGCTTGACGTAGAGCGGACCACCGCGGGCACCCACGCCACGTAGGACCCTCGAGCGGCGTGACCCCCAACTCGAGACGATGTCAACCCCCTAAAAGAAGGCACGCGCGTAAGAGGATTGCCCGGGTCACGCTTGAAATAGAGCGACACCGAAAGCACTCATACCGCGCCGTGCCGCCAACAAGCACCTCGAGGGCCGGCACGTCCGGACCCCCTCGACGGCCGCAAACGCGAAAAGACGGGGCTGTCCATGCACGGCCCCGCACGGCCTTACGGTCGAGGGTTCGAAGCCCGACCCTCGACGGGTTCGAACGGCGCGCCCGCATCACGGAGTTAGGGACGACGAGGGCACGCGCATTCGAGCCGTTCCTCGAGCCCGTCGGCTCGAGGGTGCCCCACATGTCGTGTTCGAGAGCCGGCGAGGGCAGCTAGCGGGGGGATCCCACCGAGGGAGAGCTTCCGCGCCCCTCGGTCCCTAGCGAACGGGACCGAGCCCCACCTAGCAAACCCACGCAAGCGCTTCCATGGACGTGTCTCCGGACCGCGCGGCCTACCCTTATCGAACGGGGCATGGACGTCCACTTGAACCACCCGCTAGCGCTCGATGAGGAATCCGCGATTCGCGACCCGCTCGATGGGAGTCGTGGAAACCTCACCCTCCGTCCCGCGGAGGGACGGCGAGGGCGCGTTAAAAAACAAGTCGTCGAGGCTCGACCCGATCGCCTCGAACGAGGCCAAGGCTCGGGGGCTTGACGCACGGCTACACCTCCTTGCAATTGCACCCCGCCGGAGAAGCGGTGACGGGGGAGCGTGCACCCCCGATGCCGGCTGAAATACCGCCGATGCCGGTTGGCATATGTGCCACGCCTTTCTGACCGAATTGCTCGCGGTTAACCCCCTGCGGGGAGAGCCCACACTCTGCCCGGGGCTTCGAGGGCTAGACCCGCGGGTCCGCCGACGCGGCCCCACGGAAAGCGTTCGCAAACAAGGAGGGAAGAACATCCTATCAGTAGGTTCCAGCATGCGGGAGCCTCAATGGCAAACCCGCGGATGCTCGGGGGGCTACTTGTCGGGGACCGCCCTAGGGGTCCCCTCAAACAATGGGGGAACCCTTACTTAAATTCCTGCATCAAAATAAGCTAAGCCTAACCATGCAGGAAACTAACCATGCAGGACATGGCCCATGCGGCAGGACTTCGGAGGCCCACCAAGACGGCTCGTCTATAAGACCCCTCGAGCAGGCTCCGCCTCGCCCGAGGGTACGCTCCTCCTCGAACGGGCTCCGCCTCGTTCGAGGGGCAACCCCCTCCTCGAACGGACTCCGCCCCGTTCGAGGGGCGACCCTTCCCTCGAGCGGTCCCGCCCCGCTCGAGGGCTCGCTCCCCCCTCGAGCGGGCCTCGCCTCGCTCGAGGGACCGCTCCACCCTCGGGCGGGGCCCGCCACGATCACGGGCGCCCCGCACGCGTGCGCCGGCCCCGTACTTGGGCATTTAACGCCACGACGCCGCGGACGGCGCCATCATGCGCCGGGGCTCACGCCCCGTGCCGCCGCACCAACTCCCCGGGGAGGAGCCCATCCCCGCCACGCGTGGGATGGACCGTGCGTACGGCCGGTGTCAGTCCCGTGACACCGTGCGCCCACTACTGTACGACTAATGCGCCCGACCCTCGAAAAGGGGCCGGGCGCACCCTCGATTCCACTTTCCCGTGACCTTGCAGGTTAGGTAAGGGGCGCTAGGCCGGTGGGCGGCCATCCCGGCCACTGTAACGGCGCGGCCGCCGTACCCACGCGTGCGGGCGCACGCCCGACTCCGCGGCGCACGCCCAAGCACCTGCAGCAACCACTCCACCACCGCGAGCTCATTGGGAAGGAACGCCGTTCGCCCGCTCCCCGTACCCCCGTGCCGGCCATCGTCGGCACCTCCCTCGAAGCCTATCGAGAACGCCATCGCCATCCGCCACCTCCTACCCTCGAACCGCCCTCGTTCGGGTACGAGGTAGGCCATCATGGCCGGATCGCGGCGAAGATCGTCCGGACGGCCGCCCACCCTACACCGTAGCGCGACGTGCTCCCTCACGTAGCTAGGTAGCGCGGCGTGCATGTAACTCGCCGCCCCCTTGGCCTATAAAAGGGGGAGGCGAGCCCCCCCCCGCGGGGACGAGTTCGAGAGGAACACAGCGCACCGTGCTCTCACTCTTTCATTCTCCCACAACATTTCCAGCCACTCACCCAGGGACTTGGAAACCACGATTCCTCTCCCACCTTGCTTGTATTTGCCCCACTACAAGCACCCCCGGTGCTGAGCAATATAGTGCCACGAGCACACCGGCTAGCTGGACGTACGGCCCCCTCGGCCGGAACCAGGATAAAACCTTGTGTCATTTGTTGCTTAGCATCGACCATTGAGGGATAGACCTAGGCGCTATCTACGGGTTAGTGTCGGGACCATATTCCGCACCGACACCGGTACATTGTGTACCAAAGAAAAGAGGTTTAACCGTGGTGAAGAATGAGAAGAACGAATTGATACCGCAAAGAACCGTGACCGGGTGGCGGATGTGTATTGATTATCGTAAGCTTAACAAAGCAACGAAGAAAGATCACTTCCCCCTACCGTTAATCAACGAGATGCTCGAGAGATTAGCAAACCACGCTTATTTTTGCTTTCTCGATGGGTATCGGGGTTCATGCAAATTCCCATTCACCCGAACGATCAACACAAAACAACGTTTACATGCCCTTACAGAACGTTTGCATATAGAAGGATGCCTTTCGGTCTATGCAACGCTCCGGCCTCTTTTCAACGTTGCATGATGGCCGTATTCTCGGAATTCATCGAAGAAATTGTCGAGGTGTTCATGGATGATTTTTCCGTTTATGGGAAGATGTTCATGGATTGCTTGGCAAACTTGGAAAAGGTCCTCACGAGGTGTGCGGAGGTAGACTTGGTGTTAAATTTGGAAAAGTGCCACTTCATGGTTAAGCAAGGCATAGTGCTCGGACATGTTATATCCGAGAGAAGCACTGAAGTGGACAAGGCTAAGGTAGAGACGGTTGAGCAACTCCCACCTCCGACGGATGTTAAGTCCTTAAGGAGCTTTCTAGGCCATGCCTGATTTTATAGAATATTTAGTAAGGACTTCTCAAAGATCGCCTTTAACGCATCTTCTTCAAAAGGATGTGGCTTTCGACTTTGATGAGAAGTGCCTAGCGGCATCCCGGACCTTGAAAAGTGCGTTGGTGAGTGCTCCCATAATTCAACCTCCGGATTGGAGCCAACCTTTCGAGATCATGTGTGACGCAAGTGACTACGCCGTAGGCGCGGTTTTGGGTCAAAGAAAGGAAGGCCGAGTTCACACCGTTTACTATGCTAGCAAAACTCTTAGTGGGGCGCAATTAAATTATTCCACCACGGAAAAGGAGTTGCTGGCGGTGGTATTCACTTTCAAAAAATTCAGATCTTACATTGTTAACTCGAAGGCCACTGCTTACACCGATCACGCAACCATCAAGTATCTCTTGGCTAAAAAGGAAGCTAAACCATGTTTGATTCGTTGCATCCTCCTTCTCCAAGAATTTGATTTTAAAATTCGTGACAAAAACGGGGTGGAGAATGTTGTGGCCGATCATTTGTCTAGGATGAATCATGGTCAAGATGATAAAAAGCCCATAGAAGATAAGATGAGAGATGACCACCTCTATCGAGTGCTTGATAAAGATACTTGGATGATCGATATCATTTGAGTGATTCGGAAGATGCCTCTCGATCACCTAGAAAGTTTGGACAAGTTTTTGGTCAAATATAATAAAGAATTCGTAATTTAAGGGAGGCTTAAAGTTGGAAAGTTGTGCTGTTTTACACTAAGACATTAAACAACACAACTTTCCAACTTTAAGCTTCCCTTAAATTGTGAATTCTTTGTTATATTTGACCAAAAACTTGTCGAAATGATCCTATGAACATCCAAATTCACTTGTAGCCCAAAAATATTTAATATATTAGTGTAAAGTTCCTCAAAAAGTATGCCCAAAGTTGACTAGTTGACTCTAGTTTCAGACTTGGCATTTTTCATGTGTTGATTTGATAACACTTAGGCTATTTCAAAATTTGATTTCTCATTTTATACACCATGATTTGTAGTGCACATAGTTAAAATGGAACGTATGCACTCTATAGATCATACACCTCGAGTTTCACAAATTTAGGAGCTCATTTGGTAATTAAAAGGAATAAGTAAATACGACTAAATGAGACTGGGAACTCCCAGTCCAACCAGGTGATCGATCCGGTCACGCCACGGTGCGTGGCGTGACTCACGTACGAGTCGCGCCAGGCAGTGTGGCGTGACTCCCTTCGCCACGTCAGATGCGACTTTTTCCAACGCCACCGTGGACATTAGTCGCGCCACATCATGTGGCGTGACTCAAGTATTAGTCGCGCCACGAGGCTTGGCGCGACCAAAAGGGCTACTTCTTGGAATTTTAGTTGGGTTGGGGTTAGTTTTAAAATTTTAGATTAAAAAGGGTTAAAAAATAAAAAAATTCGTTATTAGAGAAGGGTATTTTAGACTTTCGGTTGCCTCCATATAACCCAAGAGGTGAGAGGATGGCAGCCAACTCTTGGAACCCTAGCTCATTTGTTTTCCCATTTTCCTTCCTATTTTCCTTAGGTTTTCCATAAGACTAGCAAGAGAGCTTCATGGAGAGATCTTGTTGAGAGGGATGGATGATCGGGCGGCTTGCTAGACCTTGTATGAACCTTTGTTTCATGTATAGATGATTCGGCGTGGTTCCTCATGGTTTGGATGTGTTTTCCCCGGTTGTTCTTGGTGGTGATTTTCTGAGCCATCTCTTGTTGATTTCTTTGGGTTGTTTTCGGGACCTTTCTCTTGGGGATTTCATGGGGGAAATTTGGGGGAACCCATCGTGGTTCTTTGGGTTGTGATTCCCCTCCCAAATCCGTGAGTAAAGGTGCTCGATTTGGGGGTTTCTTGAGTTCTTGGGTTGGAAGTGCTCTTGGCGGGATTTCCTTGATTCCTCCTTTTTGGACGAGTTTTTGTGGGATTAAACTTGGCTATGGACTCCTCATGAGGTGTTCCTAATATCCCCAAAGTCTTGTTCAAGTCCGTGGAGCGATTCGGGAGATCAAGGTTTGGATTTGGGGGAGTTGACCGCGGGTGCTTTGTTCATCCCGAGCTGCCCGAGCTACACCGGTCGACGGTGCTCTTAACCGATCCGACCGGTGCGAGCCCCGGTGGGTTTTTGCTCGGGTGAACGTCCGGGTGTGTTCGTTGTTGTCTGTGTTGCTTGTTGTTTCGAGTTTGGGTCGGTTTGGTGGTCGGTTGGCTTTGTTTGGTGATTTGGGGGCTTTCGGTGTGACCGGTCGACCGGTGTATCTCCCGGTCCCGACCGGTGTGGAGCCACTTAGTGAAAGTTGCTCAGTTTCACCAGCAGGGAACGGTCTGACCGGTGTTGGTCTGTAGACTCGAGGTTTGGTATTCCGCTGTGTTCTCGGGTCGGAAGGGTGTGTGTGTTGGTTCCTAGGTCCAATGGCACTCCAGTGGCTACGTGGGCTTGGCCAAACTGGGTAGTGAGTCGGAGACGTGTGTTGGGAGCCGTGTTCATCTTGTAGGAGTTTCCATCTCCTTCGAGAAGAATTTTTATCGGCTCCCATTCACTCCTCCCTCGCTGGTTCGCCGTATCGGTCCTTCAAGTGGTATCAGAGCCGGTTCAGGTCTTTGTTGACTCTAACCAGTCTAAGATCTAAGGATGGCATACCAGGAACGGGGTTCGGGTCCTCCACACTTCGATGGCAAGAACTACCAGATGTGGAGCAAGCGGATGGGTGCGTTCCTCCGCGGAAAGGGTCGGATCCTTTGGGATGTCACGGTGGACACAGGCTATGTCCAGCCGATGGACTTCCTCGCTCCAGGATCGAGGGACAGATTCGACGCCAACAATAAGGTGGTTGACTACTTTTTTCGTGCTTTGTGTCAGCCTGAGTTCGATCGGGTGCACACCAAGCACTTGGCTTGTAGGATTTGGGCGGTGTTGAAGGAGGCTCATGTTGGGAATGCCCAGGTTCAGGCACGGATCTATGCGACCTACCGGAGAGAGTACGAGAACTTCAGTCATTTCCCCGGTGAGTCCATCGATGCCTTGTTTCAGAGGTTCACGGTGGTTGTGAACAACATGAGGGCCAAGGTGGACGTGCTCCCATACGATGATCATGATAGAGCGGTCAAGCTCTTACACTCTTTGGATCGTACGGTTTGGGGTGGAAAGTTCGAGGCCGTTGTGTAGTCGGAGAAGTATGACACTCGACGGTGAACGAGTCTGTTCTCGAAGCTCAAGTCGGTCGAGGTGGATAGGGGCATGGTCGCCAATCTCGAGGGTCCGGCTGACTCCCATAGTCTCGCCCTCGTTGGTGGTTCCAAAGGAAAGGCTAACTCTAACCCATCCACCAGGATGTTCTCTTTCTCCTCTTTGATGTCTATGCCAGATGAGGAGTTCGACAAGCTTGGAGAGGACGAGCTGGCGCTCCTGACGAGGCGGTTCGAGAGGCTGCACGAGAACCGCGTGAACATGAGGATGAACACGAGAACATGCTTCCAGTGCGGCAAGCCGGGACACTTCGTCGCCTACTGCCCGGAGAAGGCCGAGAACAAGGACGGCTACAAGCACAAGCCGAGGATGAACGGCAAGTACCGTTCGAGGAGCGACCACAAGAGCAAGCACAAGAACAAGTACAAGGACGAGCGATGATGGAGGAAGAAGGAGAGCCGAGGCAAGGCCTGAGCAATGGTTGGATCGAGCGATGTCGACTCCAGTTCCGCGTACTCCACCTCAAGCTCGAGCAGCAGTGAAGACGAAGGTGATCGTCGCAAGAACAAGAAGTCGTCCAAGAACCTAAGCGGGCGAGGCACCGCCGCGAGAGACGGCTTGTACCATGGCGCGAGCTCCGGCGGCAAGAAGAGCACACGGAGCGACTCGGACTCTGATTCCGACGACGAGGTGCGTGATGAACTTCCCTTCTTGCGCCAGGAGAATGAGAGGCTTGGCTCTTTGCTTGATAACCGTGATGACATGCTTAGAGAGGCCAAGAAAATGAGAAAAGATCTCAGGGCTTCACTCGAGGATGCTAGGACTAGAGTGACTGAGCTAGAGACACAGGTGCTTGATAGCAAGCTTGAGATTGATTCCCTTAAGGCTAGCCCTGTTGTTTCGAATGAGGTTGATTGTGCTAATTGCTCCATCTTTCTTGCTGATCTTGCTTTGTTTAAGGAGAAGCATGCCTCCAAGTGTGAGGAACTAGATGTGCTTAGGGTTGAAGTGGCTGAGCTTAAGTCTAGACCTGCTTTGCTAGGTGCTTGCACTTCTTGCCCTGTTTTGCATGCTAAAATTGATGAGATGCATGCTTACACTAGTTCACTTGAGGCTAAATTGAAGGAACCCATGCCTACATCATGCTCTACCTGTGAAATGCATGCTATGAAAAATTTGGAACTTGCGCATTATGTTGATCGTTTGCGGGATGAGAATGATGACTTGAGGAAGTTGATGGGTTGGTTGTACGGTCATGAGCACGAGCGAGGATGATGATCGAGGCATTTAAGAGCGAGGATGGTGAGGGACTTGGGGCAAACAAGGTTGGTGAAGGAAGTGGAGAGAATATCCGGAACCACCAAAAACCCACCACAAAAATGATTTCCCCCAAAAACCTAACCATCTTAGGAACCGAGCTTGTCGGTGCGGAATATGGTCCCGACACTAACCGAGTAGATAGCGCCTAGGTCTCTTCCTCAATGGTCGATGCTAAGCAACAAATGACACATGGTTTTATCCCGGTTCCCGGCCAAGAGGGCCGTACGTCCGACGAGGGGCGTGCTCGTGGCACTATATTGCTCGGCACGGGGTGCTTGTAGTGGGGCAAGTACAAGCAAGGCGGGAGAGGAAGCGTGGCTTCCAAGTCCCCGTGAGAGTGGGCTGAAGATGTTGTGGGAGAATAAGGGAGTGAGTGCACGGTGCGTTGTGTTCAAATGAACTCGTTCCTCCGAACTCCTCCCTCGAACTCGTCCCCGCGGGCACGGGGGCTCGCCTCCCCTTTTATAGGCCAAGGGGGCGGCGGGTTACATGCACGCCGCGGTTGCCTAGCTACGTGAGGGAGCACGTCGCGCTACGGTGTAGAGTGGGCGGCCGTCGGACGATCTTCGGCGCGATCCGGCCATGATGGCCTACCTCGTACCCGAACGGTGGTGGTTCGAGAGTAGGAGGCGGCGGATGGCGATGGCGTCCTCGATAGGCTTCGAGGGAGGTGCGATGATGGGCGGTACGGGGTACGGGGAGCGGGGCGAACGGCGTTCCTTCCCAATGAGCTGCGGTAGTGGAGTGGTTGCTTTGCGGTGTTCGGGCGTGCGCTGCGGTGCGGGCGTGCGCACACACGCGTGGGTACGGCGGCCGCGCGTTACGGTGGCCGGGATGGCCATCCACCGGCCTAGCGCCCCTCACCTAACTGCGGGGTCACGGGAAAGTGAATCGAGGGTGCGCCGGCCCCCTTTCGAGGGTCGGGCGCGTTAGCCATACGGTAGTGGGCGCACGGTGTCACGGGGCCGACCCGGCCGTACGCGCCTGATCCATCCCACGGTGGCGGGGATGGGCTCCTCCTGGGGAGTTGGTGCGGCGGCACCGGGCGTGAGCCCGGGCGCATGATGGCGCCGTCTGCGGCATCGGGGCGTTAAATGCCCAAGTACGGGGCCGGCGCATGCGTGCGGGCGCGCCGTGAGCGTGGCGGGCCCCGGCGGGGCGGAGCGAACCCTCGAGCGAGTCGAGACCTGCTCGAGGGGGGGCGATCCCTCGAGCGGGGCGGGACCGCTCGAGGGAAAGGGGGTTGCCCCTCGAACGGGCGGAGCCCGCCCGAGGGGGGAGCGCGTCCTCGGCGGCGGGCACGCTCGAGGGGTCATCTCGGCGGGCCGTCTCGGTGGGCGTCGGGATCCGGCGTGGGCCGTGTCTGCATGGTTAGTTACCCGTATGGTTAGGATTAGCGTGTTTCGATGCGGGGATTTAAGTGAGGGTTCCCCCATTGTTTATGGGGACCCCTAGGGGCGGTCCCCGAACGGTGGCCCCCGAGCATACGCGGGTTGGCCATTGAGGCTCCCGCGGATGCGGAACCTCTTGATAGGACGTTCTTCCCTCCTTGTTTGCGAACGCTTTCGGTGGGGCCGCGTCGGCGGACCCGCGGGTCTAGCCCCGAAGCCTGCGGGGGTGTGGGTTCTCTGCGGGGGTTAACCGCGAGAACTTTGGTCGAAAGGCGTGGCACATATGCCAACCGGCATCGGCGGTGTTTCGGCCCGGCTTCGGGGGTGCACGCTCCCCTGTCCTTTGTCTCCCGGCGGGTGCAATTTCAAGGAGGTGTAGCCGTGCGTCAAGCCCCCGAGCCTTAGCCCGTTCGAGGCGATCGGGTCGAGCACGACGACTTGTTTTTTAACGCGCCCTCGCCGTCCCTCCGCGGGACGGAGGGTGAGGTCTCCACGACTCCCATCGAGCGGGTCGCGAATCGCGGATTCCTCGTCGAGGCGCTAGCGGGTGGTTCAAGTGGACGTCCATGCCCCGTTCGATAAGGGTAGGGCTGCGCGGTCGGAGACACGTCCATGGAAGCGCTTGCGTGGGTTTGCTAGGTGGGGCTCGGTCCCGTTCGCTAGGGGCCGAGGGCGCGGAGCTCTCCCTCGGTGGGATCCCCCCGGCTAGGCTGCCCTCGGCGGCTCTCGAACACGACATGTGGGGCACCCTCGAGCCGACGGGCTCGAGGAACGGCTCGAATGCGCGTGCCCTCGTCGTCCCTAACTGCGTGATGCGAGGCGCTGTTCGAACCCGTCGAGGGTCGGGCTTCGAACCTCGATTAGTAAGGCCGTGCGGGGCCGTGCCTTGGCTAGCCCGTCTTTTCACGTTTGAGGCCGTCGAGGGGTGCGGCGTGCCGACCCTCGAGGTGCTTGGTTGGTGGCACGGCGCGGCCATGAGTGCTTTCGGTGCCGCTCTATTTCAAGCGTGACCCAGGCGATCCTCTTACGCGCGTGCCTTCTTTTTAGAGGGTTGACATTGTCTCGAGCCGGAGGGTCATGCCGCTCGAGGGCTTCACGTGGCATGGGTGCCGCGGTGGTGCTGCTCTACATCGAGCGGGTCCCGGGCGACCTTCTCACGGCGATATCCCATCGAGGGTCGCCTCTCGTTTCGAACCGAGGGTCATGCCGCTCGAGGGCTTCACGTGGCATGGGTGCCGCGGTGGTGCGCTCTATATCGAGCGGGTCCGGGGCGACCTTCTCACGGCGATACCCCATCGAGGGGTCGCCTTTGTTTCGGCGAGGGTTCGCCTCGCTCGAGGGCTCTCCTTGCTTGGCAAGGGGCCGGGCATTTAATTGCCTTGCGGTCGTGGCCGCGGTTTTGCGGCGCGGGCGCGCCTTTTTAGGCATTGCGGCCGCGCGCGCGCGTAGTGGGCGGCGCGGCGGGCGGACGTGACGGTTTTGCCTCGGTCGCGGCCGGTCCTCGCCGTAATGATGACCCGCCTGCGGTGTTAGAGCCGGCGCGGTCGTGGTGGGGCCCACCCCGTCGACGCGATGGAAAGATTCCTGCGGTTAGTGCGGCGGGGGCGTCCGCTCGGAGAGCTCGCCCCGTCGCCTATAAAGCGCGGGGAGGAGTGGACGGCGGTTTTTTACCTTGGCACCTTACCACTTTCAGTCCCCCGTCTCTTCGCCTTCGTCTTGCTCTTGCCATCGCGCAGGCTCGCTGTTAGAGCTTTTTTTTTCTCTGCTCCTCGTTCTCCGCCTTCGCATTCCTTCGTCCCCCTCATGGCGCCACCCCAGCTTCCCGTTAGGATCTTGGAGCCGTACGCCTGGGAGAAGTCGACGGTGACCCGGCTCGCGCTTGGCGAGGCGGTCGCCGCCGGCCAGCTGTCGGCCAACGAAGAAGGGCGCCCAGCGGAGTGGATCGTGCCGCCGGCGACGCACCACGAGCCCAACCCGCCGGAGGGCTACGTGGTGAGCTTCCTCCGCTACCACGAGCGCGGCTTCAACGCGCCGGCGAGCACCTTCATGCGGGCAATGTGCTACTACTACGGGGGTGGAGGCTGCACAACTTCGCCCCCAACGCGATCTCGCAGGCGGCCACGTTCGTGGGCGTACGCGAAGGCGTCCCCGGGGATCCCGGTCAGCGGGATCTGCGGGTTCACCTATTCCGCGGGGAGCTCATCACGCGGCCTACGTCGGAGCGAGGACCCGCCGCGCGGTGCGTGCCGGCGGGATGTCGCTGGCCCTGCGGGGGCAGCTCAAGGATTTTTACATCCCCTGCACCATGACGACGAACAACGCCGGCTGGGAGCGGGGATGGTTCTACCTGCGTAACGCCGAGCCCGGCCTTCCTCCTTACACCGGCCGGGTGTTCAAGAAGAGGCCGGACTCCTGGGGCTACGGGGTATCTACGGCCCAGCATCGGGCGCGGCAAGAGTCCGTCCTCGCCGCCTGCCGGCGGGCGGCGAAGCACGGGCGAACGCGATGAGCGTCCTTGCCTTCCTCCACCACCCGGCGGGTTGTGCCCGCGATGCGAGAGGCCACTCGCGTCTTCGAGATGACGGAGGCGGCCAACCCCGTCGACCGGCGAGGTCGCGGATGCTCCCGGCGCCGGCCGGGAGCGGCCGTACGCGCTCACCGGGCGCGGAACGCCGTCGACACCCGGACGCCGCCACCTGCGGGTCGGACCCCGTGGGACATCGAGATGCTCCCCACGGGCCCGCGGGTGAGTTGGGTTCCTGATTTCATTTTAGTTCTCGGTCTCGCTTTCGCTTCCTGATCCGCCATTGTCGCCCTTGTGCGCAGCTGGTGGAGTTCAACATCGCCAAGTCCGTTCCACCCACCCCCGACTCCCGTGCGCTCGGCCGGGCGGCGCAGCGGGAGCAGCAGGAGCGGGCGGCGCGCGCAAGAGGGAGCACGCTAGGCGTCGCCAAGCGCGCGCGACCAACGGTCCGCGGAGTACGGCGGCGCGAGGAGGCGGGGCTCTCCTCCCCGGATATCGAGGAGCCCTCGTCCTCGGAGCGAGGACGAGGAGGAAGAGTCGAGGGGGAGGGCCCCTCGGACGGTGGCGGCTGCGCCCCGTCGCCGGAACTCGCGCCGGCGTCGGGGCGGCTTCGCTGGGGCGGGCGCCCCGGCGCCCGCCGCCGGGCGTTCGGCATCGGGGCGGCACGCGCGCGCGGAGGTGCCGGCGCGTGCCGCGGAGGCACGCGCGGCGGACGCGCCGCACGCGCGCGTCAAGCGTGCCCGCGCGCGGGGGGAGCGCGCCGCGCGCGAGGCATTATCGTCAAGGGGCGCGTCGGCGGGCGTGCCCGCGCGCGCGGGCGAGCGTGCCCCCGCGCGCGGTGGCGTCGTCGGGGGGGTGCGGCATCGGGCGCGCCCGCGCACGGGGCGGGCGTGCCCGTGCGTGCGGCGGCGCCGTCGGGAGGCGGCCGCGGCGGGCACGGCCGCCGCGCGGCCTCGTCCGCGAGGCCTCGAGGAAGAGGAAGAGGGCCTTTTCCTCCGCGAGGTAAGGAGCTTGTTCTCCTTCGTTTGGTTTGGTTTCTTGGTGATTAGGTGTTCTAACCCTCCGTTCGTGCTGCGCGGGCGGTGCCAACCGTTCCTCCTCTTGCACCGGCCAAGGTGCGGGGACGGACGCATCGATCCCCCACCCGGCGGCGTTCGTCGAGGGGGTCGCGCCGAGGGACAAGCGCGGCGGCGGGCATGAGCTCGCAAGGCCCGGCCGGGGCCTCGAGGCCCGGCCGGCGGATCGGCCGCCGGCTGCGCGGCCCGAGGTCGCGGGGGGCGGCCGGCGCCGGTCGCCGCGGAGACGCGAGGTTGCGGCGGCGGCCACGGTGGAGGTGCCGCCGCGGTGGCGGCCCCCTGCGGAGGAGGCGGAGCGGGCGCAACCTGCGGGAGCGCCCGTGGATGCGGCGGCACGGCGGAGGGCGGCGGCCACGGCACCACAACGGGCGCCGTGGCCGCGGAGGCGCGGGTGGAGGTGCGGCGGAGGCGGCGCAAGCGGCTGCGCCCGCCGGCGATTTGCGGGCGGAGGTGGTGGAGCTCTCGGACGACTCCCCGCCGCCCGGGTGGAATCGGTGGGCCGGGCGGCCCACGAACTCCCCCCGACCCCCGGGGAGGGGGCCCTCGTGAGGCGGCACGAGGGTCACATGGTAGTGGGGGGCCGAGGGCACGGTGCCGAGGCCTCGTCCTCCCACGCGGCCGCCCCGCCCGGGTGGGGGGCCGTGGAGGATCCCCCTGCGTTCGCCGACGCCGGGGGAGCGGGAGCTGCGGGGCGAGCTCGGAGCCACGGCGCCACGCTCAACCGCGCGTTGAACGAGGCGCTGCGGGTCCACGGCGGCCCGGCCTGGCTCGTCTTCCAGGTGAGCCACGGTTGCTCGTCTCTCTTCCTTTTTTGTTTTCGTGTGCTGCATTCAAGCCTTGGCACTTACGAGATTCGATGTATGGATGCCAGGAGCTCGAGCGCCGCGCCCACGATAAATACGACGCGTTCGACCGGGTGAACGCCGAGGCCCGCCAGCTCCGGGAGCGATGCAGCGCTTTCGACGCGCTTGCGGACGCTCTCAGGACGCCGGACGGTGGGCCGGCGTGCCGGGCGATGGCGTGGTGCGACGAGCTCCCCGAGAGCTCGAGGCGGGACCGGCGCGTCGCTCGAGCCTCGAGCGGATCCGCGCGGCCCTTGTCGATCGCGACGAGGCGCCGTGGAACGCGCGCGAGGACACGGACAAGACGCGCGGACGGCGCGCCGCCAACCGGGAGGCGGAGGTGGCCACCGCTCGCGCCGAGACCGGGAGCTCCGCACGTCGCTCGAGGGGGCGCGGCGCGGCGGCGCCGGGCGAGGAGCGGGCGCACGGGTTGGAGCGGCGTGCCAAAGAGGCCGACGACCCGAGGGCCGCCCTCGACGCCAAGGCCGCGGCCCTCGTCGCCGGCGAGGAGCGGCTCCGGCGGGAGCGCATCGCCCGCCGGGGGGCGAGGAGGCGGCTCCGGCGGGGAGCGAGGGCGCGCCCTTGGCGACGCCCGAACGGCGCCGGAGCGGGGAGCGCGTCGCGCGCGGCGGCGGCGAAATCGCTGGAGGAGCGGAACGCCGCATTCTCCAAGGTTGAGGACGAGGTGCTCGCGCTCAGCATCAGCAATGCCAGCCAGGAGCTGGCCCTTCGCGAGCAAGGCGAGACCGTCCAGCGCCTCGAGTTGGCGCTCGAGTCCGCGCGCCGCGACCTCGATCTGGAGAGGAAGCAAGTCGAGGGTGAGTCACTGTTTGACCCTGCTTGTTGGTTCTTGCTTTAGAGGGTTCATTTTTCTCTTTCTGATTTCTTGTCGTCTTGTTGATTCCAGGCTTGCGCACTGCCTTGGGGCACGGCTGGCCGGGCGGGCCGAGGCCTGCCGGGCTTCCTACAACTCCTCCGAGCGGGAGGCTGCGGGAGCGCGCGTGACGCGGCCCTCGAGACTCGCCGCGTCGTCGAGGAAGGCGAGGCCCGGGCCGGCCCGCTCGGCCGGCCCCCGCCCTGCGCGCCCTCGGCGGCCACGTCACGGAGCGGATGCGCCGGGCGTTGCACCTAGGCGTCCCGAGAAGGCCCTCGGAGTGGTGCGATCCCACTACGAGGTCAACTTCGAGGCGGCGGCGGAGGGCTACATCGTGCCCGAGGGCGTCGAGGACGAGGTGGCCATGGAGCGTGCGTACGCGCTTGCTGGCCGACGCCGCCGGGTCGCTCGCCGAGGCCTTCGAAGAATTCCTCTTCCGGACGCCGCCGATGCTTTCGCTCAACCCGCTCGAAAGCATCCGGGCGCTAGGCCCGTTTTTTGTTTATGTGTATCAGAATTCTGGCCTCGTGGCCTTTTGTAAATAAACAAGTCGTTTCATGAACATGGGCGATTCTTGTAAATGAAGTTGTTTGCTTATTACGCCTTTTGTTTCTCCTTCTTCCTGAGTAGATTCTAGTTAGGGGAGTTCGTTTTTCGCAGGGGGCCCGCTGGGTTGGAGGCGAGAGAGACGGGCCATAGCCACGCGGCGTAGGGGCGTCTCGGCTCGCACGCTCCTTCCGCTGTGCCACCTGCGCCCTGTTCGAATCATGGCTCGAGGTTGAAGTAGGAAACAAACTTAGCGCGTGTTGTTACGTTTTTTGCGCGAAAAAATGGGACCATTTGGGGGGGGGGTGCCCCCCGCAGTAGCCCCCGAGGGTAACTTGGGTTTCAGGGGAAAGCCGAGTTGCCCTTTTATTAGACTTGGAGTATTTACATAGGTGACACCAAGCTTGGGGTGTTGGCCATGCGCTTTTACAACGAGAAAATACTTGGAAATCCTAGCTAAGGGTAGAAGCGACGTAGGCGTTGGATGTTCCGGGCGTTGGTGAGCTCTTCGCCGTCCTCGTTGGCCGGCTTGTACGTGCCGGCTTGAGCACCTTCACCACGACGTAGGGTCCCTCCCATGGGGGCGATAGCTTGTGGCGCCCTCGGTTGTCTTGGCGTAGCCTTAGGACCAAGTCCCCCTCGCTGAAATCCCTCCGACGTATCTTGCGTGCTTGGTAGCGTCGTAGGGACTGTTGATACCTTGCGGAGTGCATCAACGCCACGAGGCGTACTTCGTCTAGCTGGTCCAGTGAGTCCTCGCGGGCTCGCTGGTTAGCCTCTTCGTCGTAGCCTCGAATCCTGGGCGACCCATATTCCAGGTCCGTGGGGAGGACGGCCTCCGCGCCATGGACTAGGAAAAACGGGGTGAACCCGTGGCTCCGCTTGGGGTAGTCCTTAGGCTCCACACGACTTTCGGTAGTTCTTGGAGCCATTTTTGGCCGGTTTGTTGAGCTGGTCGAAAATTCCGGGCTTGAGGCCCCGTAGAATCATGCCGTTGGCACGTTCCACTTGGCCGTTGGTCGTGGGTGTGCCACGAGCGCCCAATCCACGCGGATGTGGAACTTGTCGCGGAACTCCAAGAACTTCCGCCCGTGAGTGGGACCCATTGTCTGTGATGATGGAGTTTGGCACTCCGAAGCGGTAGACGATGTCGGTGAAGAACGTGACCGCCTGCTCAGCCCTCAAATTCGTGATGGGGCGCACCTCCACCCACTTGGAGAACTTGTCGATCGCGACAAGCAGGTGAGTGAAGCCCCCGGGCGCCTTCCGCAGGGGCCCGACGATGTCCAACCCCCACACGGCGAACGGCCATGTTACGGGGATCGTTTGCAGAGCGTGAGCGGGCAAGTTGGTCTTGCGGGCGTAGAACTGGCACCCTTCGCAAGTGCGCACGATCTCGCTGGCGTCCGCGACCGCGGTAGGCCAATAGAAGCCCTGGCGGAACGCGTTGCCAACGAGGGCGCGTGGTGCGGCGTGGTGGCCACAGATCCCCGCGTGGATGTCCCGTAGGAGCTCGCGCCCCTCGGGAATGGGTATACACCGGCGGAGGATGCCTGACGCGGCACGCTTGTACAGCTCGCCGTCGACGAGGGCGAAGGATTTGGCCATCCTGGCGATGCGCCTGGCTGCGGCCCGATCCGCGGGGAGTTCCCCTCGAGCGATCCAGGCGGTGTACTTTTCCCGCCAATCCGCTTGGGCAGGAGCCGGCTCTATATCCATCGCCTCGACCTCGTGGGAGCCGTACCCCTCGAGAAGGGAGAGCACGTACGCCTCGTTCGAGGGGTCCTCTTCCATGGGTTCCGCACCCGCTGGATTCGAGGGAGCCCCCGAGGGTCCGCCGTCGCTCGAGGGGTAGGGTTCGAAGGTGACCGAGGGCTGCGCGATGTCGCGCGCGAAGACGTTCGGGGGGACGGTGATCCGCCTGGACGCTATTTTTGCCAGCTCGTCTGCTTCCTCGTTGTACGGCGGGGGCACATGATTAAGCTCGATGCCGTAGAACTTGTCTTCGAGGGCCCGCACGGCTTTACAGTAGGCCTCCATCTTGTCGTCGTGGCAGCTCGCGTTCTTCATGACTTGGTCGATCACGAGCTGTGAATCCCCTCGTACGTCGAGGCGCTTGATGCCCAACTCAATGGCGATTTTGAGGCCGCAGAGAAGGGCCTCGTATTCCGCCATATTGTTGGACGCGGGGAAGTGGAGGCGCACTGCGTAGCGCATGTGCTCCCCGAGGGGTGACACGAAGAGCAGGCCCGCGCCCGCTCCTGTTTTCATCACCGAGCCGTCGAAGAACAGAGTCCAGCACTCTGCTTGAATCTGAGGGGGCGGTAGCTGCGTGTCCGTCCACTCAGCAACGAAATCGGCTAAGATTTGCGATTTGATGGCCTTGCGCGGAGCGTAGGCGAGCGTCTCGCCCATCAACTCCACGGACCACTTGGCAATTCTGCCTGCCGCGTCGGGGTTGCGAATGATCTCTCCTAGCGGGAAGGAAGAGACCACCGTAAATCCGGGTGGGCCTCGAAGTAGTGGCGGAGCTTGCGCCGCGCGGGGACTACCGCGTACAACGGCTTACCGGGACACGGGGGTAGCGCGTCTTTGTGTCCGACAGGACTTCGCTGATGTAGTAGACCGGCCTCTGCACAGGCAAGGCATGCCCTTCCTCCGTGCGCTCCACGACAATAACGGCGCTGACCACCTGGGTGGTTGCGGCCACGTAGAGTTGGAGGGGTTCGCCGTCTCGCGGCGGCGTAAGGATTGGGGCATGTGTCAGGGACGCCTTCAGCTTGTCGAGTGCTTCCTGGGCCTCGGCGGTCCAAGAGAAGCGCTCGTGCTTCTTGAGCAGCCGGTAGAGGGGCAGGCCCTTCTCACCGAGCCTCGAGACGAAGCGGCTTAAGGCGGCGAGGCACCCCAACACCTTCTGCACCCCTTTGAGGTCCCGAATTGGACCCATCCGCTCGAGGGCCGCGACCTTTTCAGGGTTGGCCTCGATTCCCCGCTGGGAGACGATGTACCCTAGGAGCATGCCCCACGGCACTCCAAAGACACATTTTTTCGGGGTTGAGCTTGACCCCGTTGGTCCGCAGACAGTTGAACGCGATGCCAAGATCGCTAACCAGGTCGTCCGCCTTCCTGGTCTTGACGACGATGTCATCCACGTAAGCCTCGACCGTCCGCCCGATATGGTCCCCAAAAACGTGCTGCATGCAGCGCTGATATGTTTCGCCCGCGTTTCGGAGGCCAAAAGGCATCGTGACGTAACAGAACGTCCCGAACGGTGTGATGAACGAAGTCGCGAGCTGGTCGGACTCCTTCATCTTTATTTGGTGATAACCCGAATAGGCATCAAGGAAACAGAGTAGTTCACACCCAGCCGTTGAATCAACGATTTGATCTATTCGTGGCAGAGGGAAAGGAACTTTTGGACATGCTTTATTGAGACTGGTGTAGTCTATACACATCCTCCACTTCCCATTTTTCTTTTTTACAAGCACAGGATTAGCTAGCCACGTAGGGTGGAACACTTCCTTGATGAATCCGGCCTCGAGGAGCTTCCGCAGCTCCGCTCCGATCGCCCGTCGCCGCTCCTCGTCGAAGCGGCGCAGCCGCTGCTGCACGGCGCGAGCGTTGGGCAGGATATCAAGGGAGTGCTCGGCGACCTCCCTCGGGATGCCTGGCATGTCCGAGGGGCTCCACGCGAAGACGTCGGCGTTGGCGCGGAGGAAGTCGACGAGCACTGCTTCCTATTTAGGATCGAGGGTCGAGCTGACCCTCAACGCCTTGCCCTCGGGGGCCGACGGGTCGAGGGGGACCCCTTTGGTTTGCTCGGCGGCCTCGAAGGTGCCGATGTGCTTGGCGGCGGAGCTGAGGTCGTCGTTGACCATCTTCTCCAGTGTGTTCACCAGCGCTTCATCCAGCGCTAGTGCCTCTGCATGTTCCACGCACTCGACGTCACAGTCGAATGCGTGCTCGATCGACGACCCGACGGTGATGACGCCGTTTGGACCCGGCATCTTCATCTTCAGGTACGTGTAGTTGGGGACCGCCATGAACTTGGCATAGCATGGTCGCCCAAGGATGGCATGGTAGGCCCCTTTGAATCCCACCACCTCGAAGGTGAGGGTTTCCTTGCGGAAATTCTTGGGGGTCCCAAACCGGACCGGCGGATCGATCCGCCCGAGTGGTTGAACCCGCTTGCGGCGCGATGCCGTGAAACGGCTTCGTGCTTCGGGCCGCACCGGTCCCCGGCCGATCCCCATCGGGCGCAAAGTATGCGCGAAGAGTATATTGAGGCTACGCCTCCGTCCATAAGGACCTTCGAAAACCCAGGCGTTCCCAATGATGGGATCGACCACCGGCGGGTGCGGCCCGGTTCGAGATGCGGTTTGGGTGGTCATCCCGGCTAAAGGTGATGGCATCCTTCGACCCGGTTGAGAAAGGCCGGAGGTGCCCTCTCGCGGCGAGGACTTCGTGCCGCTCCTTCTTGCGTTGCGGGTTGACATGTCGACGGTGGGTCCCCCAAAGATGAGGAACACATTTTCAACAGCGGGGAAACCACCCGCGTCGCCATCGCCCCCATCCTTCTTAGCCTCCGCCTCCTTCGCGGCGGCACGGCCATAGAACTTCTTGAGCATGTCGCACTTGCTCAAGAGTGTGGTTCACGGGGGTCTTGTGGTAGGGGCATGGCTTCTTCATCATGTCGTCGAACACCCCCGGGCCTCGAGGAGCCGGTCGAGGGCCCCGTCGGGCCGGGTCAACGCCGAGGGCCTCGGCGTTGCCGCCGTTGCGCCCCTGCTCGCGCGCCTCGCGCGCGGCGGCTTCTTCCCCTTCTTGCCCCGCTTGTCGTTGCGGCGCGGCTCCTTGGACCCGCTGCCCTCCGCGGGCGTGTCCTCGGAGCGCTTGCCCTTCTTGCCGTCGAAGATTGCCCCCCACGGCCTCCTCTCCCGGAGGCGAAGGGCGGTGGCAATGTCGAACAGCTCGTTCGAGTCCGTGGGCGGGCTGCGTCCCAGCTCGCGCACAAGGTCCCGGCACGTGGTGCCCTCGAGGAACGCGTGCACGATCTCGGACTGTGCCACGCTGGGGAGCTCTGTGCAGCGCTTGGAGAAGCGCCGTATGAAGTCCCGTAGCGATTCGCCGGCTTCTGCGTGCAGGAGCGCAGATCCCAGGAGTTCCCAGGGCGCACGTATGTGCCCTGGAAGTTGCCCACGAAGGTGTGGACTAGATCGTCCCAGTTATGGATCTGGCTGGCGGGCAAGTGCTCGGGCCATGTCGGGCCGCGTCGCCCACATGCGGGGGCAAGTTGCGGATGATCACTTCGTCGTTGGTGGCCCCGCCCCCGACGAGGGCCGGCGGTAATCGTTGAGCCGGACACGAGGGTCCCTCTCCCCGTTGTATTTGACGATCGTCGAGGGTTGACGGAAACGGCGGGGGGAACGCCGCCGTGCGGATCTCCCCGGCCGAACACGCGGGTGCCGGGGGCTCCGGCGTTGGGGAGCGATCCTCACCGCTGTCGTAGCGTCCACCCCTTCGAGGGTGGTAGCCCCTGGCCGCTCGCGCGTCCGCCTGGCGGGTGCGCCCGGCGTTGATGACGTTGCGGGCGTCTCCATCCAGCGCCCTGCGTGTGTCAAGGAGCCGCTCCTTGGCCGGCGTGCGTCCCTGGTCAGCAGGTTGACCCACGTGCACCGAGGGTTCGCCTCCTGGTGCAGGATCATCACCCCGTGCGTCCCCCTGTTGGCGGATGCGTGAGGCCGAGCTCTCGGCCTGCTGGACGGCCGCTTGCTCAAGGAGAGTCTGCACCTCGCGGTGCATGTCTCGAGCCTCGGGGGTCGAGGGTGCCGGCATGGCGCGTAGCAACGTTGCGGCGGCGATGAGCTTTTGGCTCGCCCGTGGCGGAGTGTCCACGTTGTCGACGTTGGGGACGGGGTTGAGGCGGTCACGGACTTGTCGGCCCAGCTCCCGCGCGCGTTCGCCGCGCGCGGAGGCCTCCCCTGCCATCGAGGCGCGGAGCAGCCGCGCGCGTCCGTATTCCTCCGCCGCCTTGGCCTTGAGCTCGCGGGCTTGGGCCGGTTGCGCGTCGACGTCGGCCCCGGCGGGAGCGCTTGGCCCCGCGGCCGGGCGCGTGGCGATCCCCAGGGCGGGCGTGACTTCCCCGTCTCCGCACCGCCGCACCGGCGGCGTTGGGCGGGTCGTTGGTGATGACGGCGCAACATTCCCGCGTGGGGTCATAGCTCCCGATGCTTTGGAGTCATCGGAGCGACCAAACCGCTGGTACGTGGCGTCGAGGAAGCGCCCGAACGCGGCCCCGGTCCGGCACACCGGAGAAGTCCCACTCCCGCGTACCCATGGCGGTTGGCGGGTGGCATCGTGTTGGCGGAGCCCAGGGACGACTCGTCCGCTGCTGAAGTGCCGGGGTCCCTGGCGACGAAGACGTGGAGACCAGGTGGAACCCTGCGCATTGTCGTGTTGACGTTGGCGTTGTAGGCCGTAGTGGCGCCACGCAGCCCGATGGGAATGCGGGGTCCGGAGACCGCACGCGGTCCCGGCCGGGGCGGTGGTGGTCGTCGTGACGGTGGGCGCACCGCGTTGGGCGACGGCGCGCTCGGCCGCCGCCGCTCGGACCGCGCCCGACGGGAGCGTAGCCCGGAGCGACGACGGCGTCGCGGCGTCGACGGGCCCGCGGCATCCGTGCTGCGGGCGCTGCGTCGGTGTCGTGCGTGCGGCGGAGACCGGGGCGGACTCGGCCTCGCGGCCGCGCGCGAAGCTCCTCACGATTGGTGAGGCGCATGAGATAGCCGTTCCCCGTGGCACCGGAAGTTCAAGTCTCCGAAGCGGATCTCGAACCCGGCGGGAGAGGATCCGAACTACCCATGTTGTAGCCGGTACCATGGTACTCGGTGCGGATCACCATGGAGGGAGTTGGATAAATGACCTTAGGCGCTCGTTTGCCCCACGGTGGGCGCCAACGTCGGTGCGGAATATGGTCCCGACACTAACCTGAGATAGCGCCTAGGTCTCTTCCTCAATGGTCGATGCTAAGCAACAAATGACACAAGGTTTTATCCCGGTTCCGGCCAAGAGGGCCGTACGTCCCGACGGGGGCGTGCTCGTGGCACTATATTGCTCGGCACGGGGGTGCTTGTAGTGGGGCAAGTACAAGCAAGGCGGGAGAGGAAGCGTGGCTTCCAAGTCCCCGTGAGAGTGGGCGAAGATGTTGCGGGAGAATAAGGGAGTGAGTGCACGGTGCGTTGTGTTCAACTGAACTCGTTCCTCCGAACTCCTCCCTCTCGAACTCGTCCCCGCGCGGGCGGGGGCTCGCCTCCCCTTTTATAGGCCAAGGGGGTGGCGAGTTACATGCACGCCGCGCCGCCTAGCTACGTGAGGGAGCACGTCGTGCTACGGTGTAGAGTGGGCGGCCGTCCGGACGATCTTCGCTGCGATCCGGCCATGATGGCCTACCTCGTACACGAACAGTGGTGGTTCGAGAGTAGGAGGCGGCGGATGGCGATGGCGTCCTCTCGATAGGCTTCGAGGGAGGTGCCGATGATGGCCGGCACAGTACGGGGGTACGGGAGCGGGCGAACGGCGTTCCTTCCCAATGAGCTCGCGGTAGTGGAGTGGTTGCTTTGCGGTGTTCGGGCGTGCGCCTGCGGTGCGGGCGTGCGCCCGCACGCGTGGGTACGGCGGCCGCGCCGTTACGGTGGCCGGGATGGCCATCCACCGGCCTAGCGCCCCTCACCTAACTGCGGGGTCACGGGAAAGTGAATCGAGGGTGCGCCGGCCCCCTTTCGAGGGTCGGGCGCGTTAGCCGTACGGTAGTGGGCGCACGGTGTCACGGGGCGACACCGGCCGTACCGCACGGTCCATCCCACGGTGGCGGGGGATGGGCTCCTCCCCGGGGAGTTGGTGCGGCGGCACCGGGGCGTGAGCCCGGGGCGCATGATGGCGCGGGTCGTCCCGCGGCGTCGGGGCGTTAAATGCCCAAGTACGGGGCCGGCGCACGCGTGCGGGCGCGCCCGTGAGCGTGGCGGGCCCCGGCCGAGGGCGGAGCGAACCCTCGAGCGAGTCGAGACCCGCTCGAGGGGGGGGGGGCGATCCCTCGAGCGGGGGCGGGACCGCTCGAGGGAAAGGGTTGCCCCTCGAACGGGGCGGAGCCCGCCCGAGGGGGAGCGCGTCCTCGAGCGAGGCGGAGCCTGCTCGAGGGGTCATCTCAGCGGGCCGTCTCGGTGGGCCGTCGGGATCCTGCCGCATGGGCCATGTCCTGCACGGTTAGTTTCCTGCATGGTTAGGCTTAGCGTGTTTCGATGCAGGGATTTAAGTGAGGGTTCCCCCATTATTTAAGGGGACCCCTAGGGCTGTCCCCGACACGACTAGACACAACCCTAGCTCCACCCGTGTTTCCTATACCCACAAATGATCTACAAAAGCCTATCAAGTTTGTGAGCACTTCGGGGAAAGTGTTCTTTGGGAAAGAAAGTGAGAAGGCTAGTGAAGGGAAACCGGTGGAGGAGTTGAGTGGAGAGAAACCTAGTGAGCAGCCACATTCCAAGTCTAAGCCTAGGTTTTTGAGGTTCCATTGTGTCTATTGTGGGAGAGATGGCCATAAAGATGAGTTTTGCTTCAAGAGGAAGCGAGAGGAGAGGATGGCCAAGGAGTGGGCTAACAAGGACAAGTACCACCCTTCCAATGGTGTACTTGAGCCTCGTGTGCAGATGCCCAGGGCCAAGGCGAGTGTGAGGACAGTTCGGGCTTGGGGAGAGCGGAAGGCTGTTGGAGGTCTTCTTGCCGGGGTACGAGTCACACCGGTCGGACCGGGTGTAGGGCACCGATCATACCGGTGCGAGCTTGGACGGATAGCGGTTTGGGTTTCGTGCTCGTACGGTGCGAGGGTTGTTTACGGAGGTCGTGGTTACGGTGGTTGGGTGGAGAGTTTGTAGGTGGTCGGGTTGCTAGGCGTTCTCCCCCTCGAGTTCACTACGGGGATGGGAGGAGTCGTAGCTTTGAGAAGGAGAGGAGGGACGGTCCACGGGTTCTCTTTCGTGGTTTTGGTCCTCCTCCGGGCGCAGAGGGGTGTTTCCCTCGGGGTGGTTACCGTGGTGGTGTTCGTGGAGGTAGCTTTGGTAGGAGAGATGCTTTGGTTGGTGCTAACCCCACTTTCGAGCAAATGGCTCGGCCTTGGTTTTACTCTTTTGGTACTAACCCCGATCTTTGAGTCGTTTCTTCGCTCACGTGCTCGTTTTTGAATTTAAGGTGGGAGACTTGAAGAACATTTGGTTGATTGACTCCGGTTGCTCGAGGCATATGACCGGAGACAAGGGGTGGTTCTCAAGTCTCGTCCCGGTGGTGACAAGGAGGTACATCACTTTTGGGGACAATGGGCGTGGGCGTGTGCTTTCAGAAGGTGAGATCAAAGTGAGTGACAAGATCACTTTGAGGCATGTTGCTCTTGTTCAATCGCTGGGGTACAATTTGCTTTCTGTGTCCCAGTTGTGGGATGAGGGCTTTGAGGTGTTGTTTCGGCCAGGTGGTTCTCGGATTTTGGACTCTCGAGGGGACCTTGTCTGTATGGTCGTTCCCGAGGGTCAGGTGTTTCGTGCTGATTTTTCTCAGTCTTCGGGCGTGGAGTGTTGTTTCTTGGCTGGTTCTTCGAGTGAGTTGTGGAGGTGGCATAGGAAGTTGGGTCACTTGAGCTTTGACCTTTTGTCTCGCTTGAGTAAACTCAATTTGGTCCGAGGATTGCCACGGTTGAGGCTTGAGAAAGAGTTGGTTTGTGCGCCGTGTAGGCATGCCAAGATGGTAGCCTCTTCTCACCTGCCTCTCACCGATGTGATGACTGAGCGTCCATGCGAGCTGCTCCATATGGACCTTGTTGGCCCAGCTCGTGTGCGATATGCGGGTGGGAAGTGGTATGTCCTTGTTGTGGTGGACGACTATTCTCGGTATGCGTTGGTGTTCTTTCTCAAGGATAAGGGGGAGACGTTTGGTTTTGTTCGAGATCTAGTCTTGAGGTTGAGGAACGAGAGGCACGGAGATGCCATACGAGCTATCCGCAGTGATAATGGCTCGGAATTCAGAAACTCTCGTTTTGAGACCTTCTGCCATGACTTGGGTCTTGAGCACCAGTTTTCGAGTCCATATACGCCTCCCAAGAATGGTGTTGTGGAAAGGAAGAACAGGACCTTGTGCGAGATGGCTCGGACGATGCTTGATGAGCATAGGACTCCAAGGAGGTATTAGGCTGAGGCGGTGAATACCGCGTGCTATGTGTCGAACAGGATATACCTCAGAGTGCACAAGATGAAGACATGCTATGAGTTGGTGCATGGTCGCACACCCAAGGTGAGTCACTTCCATGTCTTTGGTTGCAAGTGTTTCATTCTGAAGAAAGGCAGGAAGTTGGATAAGTTTGAGGCTAGGTCTGTCGATGGCATTTTCTTTGGTTATGCATCTCATTCTAGAGCATATCGTGTGCTCAATCTTGAACTAACCAAATTGTGGAGACTTGCGAGGTAACCTTCGACGAGACAGAGCCACGTAGTCAGCTTGTCTTTGAGTGTGCAGGTGATGATGAGCTTGGCGAGGAGATCTTTCAGGAGGAGGAGCATGAACATGGAGATGATGAAGATGGCGGTGCGGTGCCCCCGATTGAACATGTACCCACTACTTCGACTACGGTGATGGATGGACCATCTACTACACCTACGACGACAAATCAAGAACGAGGAGAAGCTGATGTTGAGGGGGAGGTAGCATCAAGGCGAGAACCTCCCCGGCGAGTACAAGTGGATCACCCAGCTTCGAGGATCATCGGCGACATGAATGAACGCACTACACGGTCGAGGATTCGAAACAATTCCCATTTTGCTCATGCTGCGTTTGTTGCTACTTTTGATCCCAAAGACATTGGACACGCACTATCTGATCACAATTGGGTTAATTCGATGCATGAGGAGTTGGAGAACTTTGAGAGGAATCAGGTGTGGGAGTTGGTTGACCCTCCCTAGGGTGTAAGCCGATTGGTACAAAGTGGGTGTGGAAGAACAAAGAGGGAGAGAAAGGTGAGGTTGTGAGGAACAAGTCGAGACTTGTTGCTCAGGGGTTCAGTCAGAAGGAGGGGATCGACTACGAGGAGACCTTTGCTCCCGTAGCTCGTTTGGAGGCGATTAGGATCCTTCTAGCCTTTTCCGTGGCTAAAGGGTTCAAGTTGCACCAAATGGATGTGAAGAGTGCTTTCCTGAATGGTGTGTTGGAGGAAGAAGTGTATGTGAGGCGACCTCGGGGTTTGAGAGTGAGAGGTACCCTCACCGGGTGTACAAGTTGAGGAAGGCGTTGTATGGGTTGAAGCGGCGCCTAGAGCTTGGTATGGCGGGTTGAGGGGGTTCTTGTTTGAGAGAGGTTTTGAGACGGGGAAGGTCGATCGAACTTGTTTTTCTTTGAGGCGGGCGGCGGAGATATCCTGATTGTGCAGGTGTACGTGGATGATATTTTCTTTGGTGGCTCGTCTAACTCTCTTGTCGCAAGGTCTGCAGATGATATGAGTAGGGAATTTGAGATGAGCATGATGGGCGAGTTGCAGTTCTTCCTCGGGCTACAAATCAAACAATCAAAGGAAGGAACATTTGTGCACCAGGCAAAGTACACCAAGGACATTGTGCAGAAGTTCAAGATGGAGGACTCCAAGGCTATGACGACGCCGATGGGTACGACTACAGCTCTTGATGCGAACGAGGAAGGTGAACACATGGACCAGAAGGAGTACCTGAGCATGATTGGGTCACTCCTCTTCTTGACGGCGACGAGGCTGGACATACAGTTCTCGGTGTGTCTGTGCGCTCGTTTTCAAGCATCTCCGAGGACTTCGCATCGGCAAGCGGTGAATCGAATTTTCAGGTACTTGCGTCACACTCCTGACTTCGGCCTTTAGTACTCCGAGTCCTCTTCTTTGGCGCTTCATGGTTTTTCAGACGCGGATTTTGCCGGGTGTCGGTTGGATAGGAAGTCCACTTCTGGGACTTGCTAGTTTTTGGGTTCTTCTTTGGTGTCTTGGTCTTCCCGCAAACAATCGAGTGTTGCTCAATCCACTACCGAGGCCGAGTATGTTGCCGCTGCTAGTTGTTGCTCTCAGCTCCTTTGGATTTCTTACACCATGAGTGACTTTGGTGAGGAGTATACCCATGTCCCACTTCAATGTGATAGCACCAGTGCCATAAGCGTTGCAAAGAACCCAGTGCTCCATTCCAAAACCAAGCACATAGAAGTGAGGTATCATTTCCTGAGAGACAACGTAGAGAAAGGAAAGATAGCTTTGATCCATGTACCCACACATGACCAACAAGCCGATATTTTCACCAAACCCCTAGATCAAGCATCTTTCACTCGTTTGCGGGGGGAACTTGGTGTGTGTTTGATTTCTTGAGTTGGGTGTGTGGGAGCTCTCTTTGTAGCATATGTATAGTTTCCTTTGTGCATTTCTTGCATTTGGCATGGCATATGTAACATGATGTATAGGCATCCTTGTATCTTAGATTGCATGCATTTTGTATCATATGCATTGGTTAGGAAAAGCTTCTCTCATATACATTGTTCACCATGGAATGAGATATATGTCTTTGTGAGCTTGTTTGGTATGCTATGGTTAGTCTAGCTTAGCTCTTGATGATCTTGATAAATAATCCATGGTTGATGGCTATGTTTTTTTTTTGAAAAACGTCACATATATGCTCTCTCATGTGTAAATGCCTTTATATGATCTTGACATGTTTTAGTGGCTTGGCTATGCTTAATTTGTGGTTGGATAGCTAGTTTATTGATCATATGGGACCAAAGGCTCATTTGCCATCAAGAATGGTTTGCCCTCTTGTTTTATCTTGTGGAGGGGCATAAGTTCCTTTTTGTCGCAAAGACATTTCATGTACCATTGAGGACCAGGATCGTCCCAGTGGTCGATGGATGACCGCTCCTCAGTAATGAGTGATTGACAACGGGTGTTGGACTGACTCTTGGCTTAGTGCGCAGGTGTAGGCTGCGGCCTAGTTCGTGTTGTTGCAGGTGAAGAACGGGCGCGAAAGGTCTTCAGCCTTGAGGGGCCTCCGGGAGATGGAGAGACAAGTAGCCTCGGTTCGAGGGACTCGGTGGACGAGCGGGACTAGGTGCGGGCCACATGGTGGCGATACGAGCAAGACGAAGTCATGGACAATCGAGCGGTGCACGGTGGCGGCCGAGTCAAGTGGTTTGGCGGGAGGCCCGACCGGCACGCGGGGGTTTGGTGGTTTGCCCACAAAACCATCGGCGGACGGTTTCTTGGTTTGGGCCTCAAAACCAAGTCCGAGGGCCCAACACGATGGAGACGGGATCCGGGCGTGTCGGGAAGCTTCGAGGCGGAGGACACGCGGCGAGATCGCATGGCTTGCGTCGGGAGGACGCGGGGGTGCGGCAAAGGCGTGGCCGTCGGATGGCAAGACCCACAAACATTACCTAAATGCCCCTACGTGGGTTGTATCGCCAGTAGTTTAGTTAGGGGTAGTCGAGTCATTTACCACTCACGGGACCTAATATATAAGCCATGAGTGTGTGTGGATGGCTCTCTCTCTCCGCGACTTAGGGTTTCATTTGCTCCCTCCTCTTTCTCATTTTCGTAGCTATTTTTCCTTCCATTTTCTCTAGGCTAGCATGAGAGCTTCATGAGAGATTTGTTGAGAGGGATGGATGCTAGGGCGGCATGCTAGACCTTGTGAATCTTTCCTGGTTTGTATAGAAGATTCGGGGTTGTTTTTCGTGGCTTTTCGTGCTTGTTTTCGTGCCTTTGTTCCCGGTGTGATTCCGCGGATTTGAGTGGGTTTCTCCCCGGATTTCTTTGAGGGAAACATGGATAGATGTCTTGTGCATCTTTGTGCTTGATCTTGTGCCCTCAAACGCCGGAAACCACTTCGATTCGTGAGTTTTCGTTCGGTGCTCTAGCTTTTGGTGGTGCTCAAAGGATTCGCGATTCCCGGTGATTTAGGGAGTTAGGAGGCAAGATTTTTGGGCTATAGCATCCTTGTGTGACGCTTTTCAAGTCCCCAAACCCTTGTCTCCATAGCTTCAACCGTTTGGGAAATCCGATGATGATTTGGGGGAGTTGACTTTCGGGGTCGGGCCGTTTCTCGCTCGTGTCCCGCACCGCGGACCGTCCGCGGGGTCTTCGGCGGACGGTCCGCGAGGCTAGGGTTCGTCGCGTGTTCGTCGTGTTCTTGCGCGCTTTTGTTTTCGATCCGGTTTGGCTTTTGGTTTTGGTTGCGGCCGGTTTGCGGACGGTCCGCGCTCGAGTAGCGGACGGTCCGTGGGTGGCGCGGACGGTCCGTTGGTGGCGCGGACGGTCCGTCGGTGGCGCGGACGGTCCGCCGGGCTTGGCGGACGGTCCGTTTTTCTCGGGTCGTTTCGGTGTTCCGTGTGTGTTTAATGGACGGTCCGCGGGGAGGGCCGGACGGTCCCGCGGGCGTCGGCGCGGACGGTCCGCGGTAGCAGGTCGGACAGTCCGCGCGGTTCATCGCGGACGGTCCGCACTGCCAGGCCGGACAGTCCGCCAGGAGCTGTGTGCAGTGCTGGTTGTCTCGATTCCTTTCTTCCCTTTCTAGTGCTTTCGCGTGTGCTTCTAGGAATCGTTCCTAAGGCTAGAGGTTGATCCATAACCTCGTGGTCTTGGCGATTGGTGTGTGATTCGATCCATCGCTTGTGTGTGACCGGGGTTTGTCTAGGACATAGGCCGGATTTTTTTGGAAGAATTTTTACCGGCTCCTATTCACTCCCCCCCCCCTCTCTAGTCGCCATCTGATCCTTCAATTGGTATCAGAGCTTGGTGCCGGATTCTTTGCGACTTTGACAAGTCTCGAATCCTAAGATGGCGTACGTTGAGCGGGGCGGTCCGCCGCACTTCGATGGCAATGGTTACCACAAGTGGGCGGCTCGTATGATGATCTTTCTTCGTGGGAAGCTGTTGGATTTTATTGTGCTTGACAAGACCTATGCTATTCCGGTCAACATCCATACTCTTATTGTGACCGATGCCGGTGCCAAGGCCAAGTATGAGGCTAATGCAAAAGCCGTTGATCACTTGGTCCGGAGCTTGTGTGATCCAGAGTTTGAGCGTGTTCGCCATTTGAATCTTGCTTGGCAAATTTGGGAAAAGTTGTTGGTTGCTCACGGTGGTGATAACCATGTGAAGGCTCGCCTCTTTGTCTCTTACCGGATGCAATATGAGAATTTCACTCCACTTCCCGGTGAGGACATTGATGCGATGTTTCAGAGGTTCACCGCCATCGTGAACAACATGAAGGCTAATGTTGAGGATTTTCCGTACACCGAGCATGATCGAGGCTTTGAAGCTCTTGCATGTCTTGGACCCAAATGTTTGGGGTGCTAAGGTTGAGGCCATCAAGGAGTACGGACATTATTTGACTATTGAGTTGGATGACCTCTTTTCTAAGCTCAAGTCGGTGAGGTTGACGGGAAGTTGCAATCCAAGCATGAGGGCTCGGCCGACCATAGTCTTGCTCTTGTGGGAGGATCAAAGGGCAAATCTAACCCTTCTGTCGACGCTTTATTTGTCCTCTCTTATGTCCATTCCGGATGAGGAGTTTGATGTCTTTGGGCGAGGAGGAGCCGGCCTTGCTCTCAAGAAGGTTTGAACGACTACATGAGAGTCGGAGGAATGCAAGGCGGAGCTCAGGGACGTGCTACAAGTGTGGCAAGCGTGGCCACTTCATCGCCGAGTGCCGGAAGCGGAGGAGAACAAGTACAAGGTGAACGAGTACAAGGCGCACCCGAGGCGTGAAGACAAGTACTCCTCCAAGGGCAAGCACTTCAACAAGTCCAAGAGCAAGGACAAGGACAAGCGGTGACCGAGCAAGAGCGGCTACAAGAAGAACAAGGCAAGAGCGATAGTGGCCGGTGCGAGCGACGTCGACTCAAGCTCAAGCGAGGAGCAGTCAAGCTCAAGCAGCGAAGATGAAGACGCCGGGAGGCGCAATGGCAAGAAGAGTGCAAGCGGAACCTCGGCGGGGGCCGAGCCGTGTGGCGCTTGAGGGCTTTTGTGGCATGGCCCATAGCTCAAGCGGCAAGAAGAGTGAGAAGGAAGACGGCGACTCCGACTCGGAGGATGAGGTAAACCGTGACCCCGACTCTTTGCTTGCTGAGATTGCTAGGTTGAATGGTTTGCTTGATAACCGTGATAGTGTCTTGAGAGATGCCAAAAAGATGAGGAAAGATCTTAGGGCTCAGCTTGAGAATGCTAGCGAGAAAGTAGGAGAGTTAGAGTCAAAATTGCTTGAATTGAAACTTGAGAATGACTCTTTGAAACTTGCTCCTACTCCTCCCGATGATGTTGAATGTGTTGAATGTGATGCTTGGTTGAATGAGATCAAAATGCTTAATGAGAAGAATGCTTCTACTTTGGCTCAACTAGATGCTCTTAGGACCGAACATGATGAGCTTAAGGCTAGACCCACTTTGCTTGGTGCTTGCAAATCATGTCCTACTATGCATGCTAAGCTTGTCGATGCTCGTTCTACCATTAGTTCTTTAGAAGCATCTTTGAAATCTCCTGTTGCAAATGCATGTTCTAGGCTTGTGATGAAGTTACTTTGCGCAATCTTGAACTTACTTCCCGTTTGGATGTCATCTATGAGGAGAATGACTATTTGAGGAAGGTGTTGGGTTGGTTGTCTGGGCAGGAACCTCAATTGAAAATCATGATTGAGGAGTTCAAGAGAGCTGATGGTCGTGGTTTGGGGTTTGAGAAGTTGGGTGAGAAAGTGGGAGAGAATAGTGGGGAGAGTGTGTACGAGAAGTGTGTTGAGTCTAACCCCAAGTTTGAGGTGGTGGTGAGAGGTTTGTCAGGAGAGAGGATGGTGTGCGTGCTGGTGAGAGGTTTGGTCAGGCTCGTGGTGGTTTTGCTGGACGTCCTCCTACTCGTCCTCAGTACGGGTTCAGGGGAGATGATCGCAGCTTTGGGTTCCAGAGGAACTACGGACCACGTTTTCCCCCTCGTGGTGCTCGTACTCCTCCCATGGGACATGGGAAGTTTGGTGGCAAGGGAGTGATGTTTGCTAACCCCTCTTTTGAGCGGATGGCTCGACACCGGTTTAACTTTCTTTGTGCTAACCCCGGTGTCAAGTCGCTAGCTCACTCTCGTTCTTGTTTCGACCGCGGGCGGGGAGGCTTGGAGGACATTTGGTTGATCGACTCCGGGTGTTCTCGACACATGACCGGATATAAGAAGTGGTTCTCCAGCCTCACCCCAGTTGAAGGAAAAGATGTACATCACATTTGGGGACAATGGACGAGGTAGGGTGCTTTCAGAGGGTGTTGTGCATGTGAGTGACAAGGTAACGTTGAAGAGAGTGGCTCTCGTGAAGTCTTTGGGTTTTAATTTGCTTTCGGTTTCTCAGTTGCTTGATGAGGGTTTTGAGGTGCGTTTCAAGTCTGGCGAGTCTCGTTTGCTTGATTCTCGAGGTGATCTTGTCCGTATGATCATCCCCGAGGGTCGATTTTCGGGGCTGATTTCTCTCGTTCTTTGGGTCCTGCTCGCCTGTTTGATGGCCGGTCCTTCTTCGATTTGTGGAAATGGCATAGGCGGTTGGGACACTTGAGCTTTGATTTGGTTTCCCGCTTGAGTGGTCTTGACCTTGTCCGAGGATTGCCGAGGTTGAAGCTTGAGAAGGATTTCGTTTGTGCTCCTTGTAGGCATGGTAAGATGGTAGCCACTCCCCATCCACCCCCGACCGATGTCATGACCGAGCGTCCGACGGAGCCGTTGCATATGGACCTTGTTGGGCCGGCTCGAGTTCGCTCGGTGGGTGGGAAGTGGCATGTCCTTGTTGTGGTGGACGATTACTCTCGCTATGCCCGGGTGTTCTTCTTGGAGGATAAGAGTGAGACATTTGGTTTTGTTCGAGATCCGATCGTGAGGTTGAAAAACGAGAGGCATGGGAATGCTATTCGAGCTATCCGCAGTGATAATGGCTCTGAGTTCAAGAACTCTCGTTTTGATGCCTTTTGTCGTGATCTAGGTCTTGAACATCAGTATTCGACCCCTTATGTGCCCCCTCAAAATGGAGTCGTGGAAAGGAAAAATCGGACTCTTTGTGAGATGGCTAGGATGATGCTCGATGAGCACAGGACTCCTAGGAGGTATTGGGCTGAGGCGGTCAATACAGCTTGTCATGTTTCCAACAGGATTTTATTGCGAGCTTTCAAGAAGAAGACCTGTTATGAGCTTATGCATGGTCGGGCACCCAAGGTGAGTCACTTCCGAGTTTTTGGCTGCAAGTGCTTTATTTTGAAGAAGGGAAAACTCGACAAGTTTGAGGCTAGGTCTAGTGATGGTATTTTCTTTGGATATGCTAACCATTCTAGAGCCTATAGGGTGCTTAACCTTGAGACTAACAAAATCATGGAGACTTGCGAGGTGACCTTCGACGAGACAATGCCATGTACCTCTCTTGGCTTTGAATGTGCAGGTGATGAAGAGATGGCTGAGGACCTCTTTTAAGAGGAGAAGGACGAAGCTGGAGATGATGATGGGGAGAACCATGCGCCTGAAGCTGAGCATGTACCCACTACTTCCCCTACGACTACTTTGGAGCATGGACCGTCTACCTCATGGACAACGACGGTGCAACAAGAGGACCAGGCGAGAGAAGCTGAAGTTGAGGGGGAGGTAGTCTCGAGGCGTGAGGCTCCCCGGCGGATTCAAGAATGAAACGACCGGATTTCCGCGAACGGAATCCCGAATCTTAGCACCTCGGTGGTAGTCCCGGGAGAGCTACCACGTGCAATCCCCGTCTCGGCGATTCCAAAATCCATACGAAAGGTAAAACAAAGAAGTAGAGTACAACATTTATTTTATTACATTAATCGTAGTACATCTCTTCGGCACATGCCGGTACAAGTCCATCGGGACTGAATCAAACGAAACAAATCGTCTAGCAACGGCCCCATGCAAGCGCGGGAAACTCCATATCCGCAGCGGCTCAAGTGTAGGAAGAGCTCAGTCCACCCAGCCGTCGTTGTCGAAGTCGTAGTCTGGCTCTGCGTCAGAGTCACCAGGGTCTACCCGATAAGCGGGTAGGTCATGTCAGCTTCCCAACAAAGAGGCAAAAGCGGTGTATATTCTACTATGCATGGGGTAATCCTAATGCGCCGTAGAAGGCTTAAGCAAAGCAGCGATTGCAACATTCAAGGTAAGCGAGTATAGCAATGAGGTCCACACCTCGGGGAAGCCTTTGCTTCCGAGGTCCACACCTCGGGGGTCCACACCCCGCTCAAGGAACACCACACCAAAGCACCGGATCTCAACCACGATCCGGATCCCAACTCTCATCCGCGATGTGGGGCCCACCGGCTCCTATCCCCACATCTCAACGGCCAAAGCGGGCTCACACACTCGGGGGAGAGAAGAAGCACAAGAGAAGTGTATCTAGTCGGGTGAGAGATCGAAAAGACTCGTCCATAACCAGTGGACACGGACTATAGCTATAGGTTTAACACTCGCGAGAGGTTGTACAACCGTACCCGCCCGAATAGGTCCGAACCGCCGTCACCGTGTCCGACCCTACCATACGGCCGAAGCCCAAGTAAGTGGATAGTACCCTTCCGCATCTCCGAGCACGGCCCCGGCCTCCGCGGCGAGCTCATACTACCCGCGAGAGGTCCCTCGAAGCCGTGGAACCCTTCCCCGGCCTCGCCGGGCAAAGTCTACTAAGGAGGGACGGACCACTCCCGACACGATCACACCGATCCTCCTACGGGAGGGTGCTATCCACTACAAGTCTCACCCCGCACCCCCGCCCAATACAAGGCGGGCGGTACCGTACGAAAGTAGTCATTCGATACAAGGTCAGCCGACGATCGGTCCTTAAGGGGCCGAGAGCGAGCACTCAACATCTCCATCCCACACGACACGACCCTCGGGTAAGAGGCCGAGATCGCATCTTCCCTCGGCGGCCGTTCACAAGTAACCGGCGGCTCGCTCCCGCCAAAACACGGCAAGGGGTACACAACCCCGGAACACACGCTAGAATCACACCGAGATGCCCACATCTCGACTCAAACCCGCAGCACCATCCATAATCAAGCAACAAAAGTATGGATAGTTGAAGTAAGGGACTAGCTAGGGGTCCGTAGCTAGTCCCGCAGTAGTAGAACAAGGAACGGGATATAATAAGCATCAAGGCATGGCTAGTAAACAGGTTATGCAATTCGTCGAACAATGCGGTAAAGTAAAGCACTAGCGACTAAATATCAACATGGGATCTATATGGTTGGGAGTGACATGACACCTTCGTGCCGTTGAAGCGGTCGTTGTCCGGTGCGGTGTACTCGGGGTCCTCCGCGTCCTCTCCGAGTCGAAGCTCGGGTGCGGCGGCACGAGATTCGACGCGAAAATAAGATACCGGTGCACTTCTAAGCAATAAAACCAAATAAAATCCAACTTAGAAAATCCAAAAGAGCCCGAACTACCTACAATCGGCAAGGTTTTGCAAATACGGATTTATAGAAATTAGTTTTGTATTTTTCGGAGCTCCCTAGAATTTATTACTAATTTTTAAAGGTCAAAATCATTTTCTGGAAATTAAAACAGAAAAGGAAAGGGATTTTTCCTGCTCTATGGGCCGTAAACGGGCTGGATGGTTATCTGGGCTGAAATCAGCCCCTTGGGCTCGGTCCAACGGCCCATGCGGAAGAAGTCTAGAGGACCCCCCCTGGTTTTCTGGCTGCGGTCCAACTCTACTAGGTGGGCTTCTTTTAAATAAAAGCGGCCTACTAATGCGGCCCGACGGCTCGACGGCTCGGCGCGGCCCGGCCCGCGCGGATGGCCCATTGGCCCGGCCGGCCTTTCCTTCTCCCGCGGCCCCGCGTACACGGGGTCACGTCCCCCCTCTTCCTCTGCGGTCGCCGTGCCCGGCGCGCCCTCGCCGGCGCGCGCATCGGCGGCGCTTCGGCCGGAAGCCCGGACTCGGCGGCCGGGGTGCGCCTCGAACTCACCACTTCCCTTCCGGTGCTCACGCATGCCCGCGCGGCTCGAAGGCCGGCTAGCCGCCTACCCGTCACGGCGCGCGACGCGACGTCGCTACCGAGCGCTCGCGTCTCCCCGCACGGCGGAACCCCCGGGCGCGCCGGGGTGCGGCCGGTAGGATTCCCCGGTGCACGCTCACCCGCACGACCCACCCCCACACACGGAGCTAGGCATGGAACGTCCACTCACGGTGCTCCACGGGCGGCGGGGCCACGGCCACGCGCGCGGGGTGCGGCCGGCCGCCGCCCGCGCCCACCTTCTCCCCGCAACAGGACAACCCGCGGCTCAAAGGCCGGACCCACGGCGGTTCAAAATACGGCGCAAAGGACACGCTTGACTTCCCTCCCGGCCGGCGGCGCGTCACGCGCTCGACGCGGCGCACGACGGCGCGGCGCGCATCGACGCGGCGCGGCACGGGGTGATCCCCCCGCCCACCCGCAATTACTCCAAGAAACACCACGGAGACGACAACGGCTCGGGGTCTTCACGGCTTGGGGTAGCCCCGACCCCAGTCGCCGCCGCACGCGCGCGACACGGCGCGACGCGGCGTCACCCATGGGGAGGCGGCGCGCGCGCACGCACGAACGGAGGCGGCTCGAAGGCACGCACACGAGCATCACGGCTAGGGCGACCGGCGCACGGTGAAGAGATAGGTGACCGCGGTGCTCACCGTGGGTCGACGGTGAAGGCGTAGCAGGCTTGACGGTGCGGCGTCGGCGTCGGTGTCCACGGCGTGCTCCGGTCCGGCTTCACCTCAATCACGAACGGCGCTTCCCCCTTGAACACGAACGGCGCCCCCCCCTCGTCCGGCTCCGCGGCCGACGCGCGGCGGCGGCGCTTCCGCACTCCCCCGCCTTGCCTCCTCTTCCCCGGCTCCCCCCTTCTTCTTCCCCCCCCTCCGATGGCTGCTCCGAGTTGGGGTAAAAACCCCAATGCGGGTGGTTGCGAGGCCAACGCTCCCCTCGCCCTCCTTTTGAACTAGCGCCGCGGAATCCCGAGGGGGAAAGCCCCAGCTTGCCCCTGGTTCGCCGCCGTCCCGGCCGGATGGCGCCGCGGCGCACGCGCCGCCCGCCTCGGGTGCTTGGGGAAAAAGGGCGGCGAGGTCTTTCACCTTTTCCGCGGTCACGCGCCCGGGTCCGCGGGCGCGCGCCGGTCTTGGCGTGCGTGCCGGCCGTTCGGACCGGCCGCGCGCGCCACCCCCGCGCGGGCCGGCGCGGTCGGACCGGCGGCGCGGCCGCCCAGCTCGACCGCGGCGCGACGGGTCTAGAGGATAAGGGGAAAAGGTTGGGGATGAATGGGGGTCTGACGAGCGGGGCCCACGTGACAGGAGTTGAGGGAGGGACGGTTTGGGCCGCGCAGTGCAGATGGGCCGAAAGCAGCTACGGGTTGGGCTGGCCGCGAAGCTACCGAAGGGAAATCGGCCCACTACTCCTGACTACACTTTGGTTTTAAAAGCTAAAGGTTTAAATAAGGGTTTGATTAGGAGTTTGAATTTGAATCCCAAACAAATTCAAACTTCACACAAAAGAACTCCAAATAAAACAGAGAAAATCCAACTCACTTGTTATGCCATATTTTAAATATAATTTTTATAAATAGGATAAATTAGTGGAGAATTGGGTGAGTGGCTAGCAATTTGGCTCAAAAATTGGTAGCACTCCAAAGCAAGCAAAAAGTTTTAAATTTTTCGCAAAATTCACACACCTAGATTCTCGGGTTGTTACATTCTCCCCCACCACCGAGAATCTCGTCCTCGAGATTTAGTCCTCGACCTCCTCCGCGAACAAGTGAGGGTACTCCTTCCTGAGATCGGCTTCTTTCTCCCATGTTGCCTCTCGCTCGGTATGGTTGCTCCACAACACTTTACAAAAGGGAATGGTAGTTCTCCTTGTTTCCTTGACAGCTCTGTCCAAGATTTTCTCAGGATATTCTGTATATTCTAGGTTGTCTTGCAAGTCGAGCAACTCCATGGGCACTTGCTTTGCCTCCACGCGCCTTCTCACTCTTCCTCGCCCGTCGACACGTGGAACACCGGGTGGACTCTCGCCATCGTCTCGGGTAGTGCTAGCCGGTAGGCCAAACTCCCAATCCTTCGGGTGATAGGGTACGGTCCCACGTACCTCGGTGCAAGCTTTCCCTTCACCAAGAACCTCTTGGTTCCTCGGAGCGGTGAGACTTTCGGGTACACTCGGTCGCCAACCGCAAAGGTCAACTCTCTCCTTCTCTTGTCGGCATAGCTCTTCGACGACTTTGAGCGATTTTCGGGTTCTCACGAACTTTCTCAACCCTCTCCTCTCGCTTCCTTAATGATTGCTGGTCCGAACGAGCTCGCTCCCCCAACCTCGACCAAGCTAGCGGGGTCCCCGCACTTTCGACCGTAAAGTGCCTCGAAGGGTGCCATCCGAGACTTGCTTGAAAAGTCGTTGTTGTACGAGAACTCGCGAACGGCAACCGCTCTCCCAATCGGTACCATAGGTGAGTGCACAAGCTCGTAACATGTCCTCCGGGACCCGGTTGACTCTCTCTGTCCGCCGTCGGTCCGTGGGTGAAAAGCCGTGGCTTTAGCCGAGAGTGGTACCCATAAGCTTGTGGAAACTCGCCAAAACTTGGAGACAAGCCGTGGCCCTCGATCGGACACGATACTTCGGGTGCCCCGTGTAGCCCGAGTATGTGTTCTACGAACGGCTCGCTAACTTCTCGGTAGCATACCCGGTCTTCACCGGCACAAAGTGAGCCACTTTAGTCGGCACTGTCCACTATGACCCAAACCGAGTCGTTTCCTTTTTGGTGTTCTAGGGAGTCCTACCACAAAGTCCATGGAAATGTCCTCCCACTTCCACACTGGGATATCCAACGGCTTCAACAAACCAGCAGGTTTCTGATGTTCAATCTTTACTCTGCTACAGGTGTCACAACAGGCCACGTAGTGTGCTATGTCTTTCTTCATGTCCTTCCACCGTACCTGTCCTTCAGATCTCTGTACATCTTGGTGCTGCCTGGGTGAATCGAGTACCTCGAGTCGTGAGCTTCTCTCATGATCTGTTCTCGGAGTGCCTTGTCTTGTGGTACACGGATCCGTTCTTTTAACCACACGGTGCCTCGTTCATCAACCCGATAGTCCTCTCGCTTTGCCCCGCTTCATTAGTTCTCGCAAGACTTTGATTTCCGCACACTCTTTACGGGGTCGTACGGATTCGCTCCTCCGGGTCATAGGTCACTTGCATCACGTTGACTTGGCCTTGATCCACAATCTCGATTCTCGCCTTCTCTAGCTCTTCATGCAAAGCGAGTTGCTCTTCCTTTATCATGAGGTTGTTGCGGTATGTTTTCCGGCTCGGTGCATCCGCCACGACGTTAGCTTTGCACTCGGGTGGTAGTTGATCTCGACGTCGTAGTCCTTGATCGGCTCTAACCACCGTCTCTCGCCTCATGTTCAGCTCGGTCTGTGTAAAGAAGTACTTCAGGCTCTTGTGGTCGGAAAACAGCTCACACTTGTTCCCTATCAGGTAGTGTCTCCAGATTTTGAGCGCATGCACAACAGCTGCCAACTCCAAGTCGTGTGTCGGGTAGTTCTCCTCGTGTTTCTTCAGCTGTCTGGAAGCATAAGCCACAACTTTCCCTTCCTGCATCAGCACACAACCGAGTCCTTGCTTTGAAGCGTCACAGTAGACCACAAAGTCTTTCTTGATGTCTGGCAAGGTAAGCACTGGGGCTGTGGTGAGTCTCTTTTTCAGCTCTTGAAAGCTCTTCTCACATGCTTCTGACCACTCGAACTTTGTGTTGTTCTTGAGCAATTCTGTCATTGGCTTTGCAATCTTAGAAAAGTTCTCAATGAACCTCCGGTAGTAACCTGCCAACCCAAGGAAACTCCTGACATCTGTCACGTTTAACGGTTGCTCCCACTTGGTCACTGACTCAACCTTGGACGGATCCACGGCTATCCCCTCTCCGCCGACAACACGTGTCCCAAGAACGCGACCTTCTCCATCCGTAACTCGCACTTGCTGAACTTGGCGTACGCTTCTGCTGCCTCAGCCTCTCTAGCACAACTCTCAGGTGCTCCTCGTGCTCCCTCGGTGGTTTCGAAGTAGATCAGATATCATCGATAAACACCACTACAAACCTGTCCAACTCTTCCATGAAGACCTTGTTCATCAAGTTCATGAAGTAAGCAGGGGCGTTGGTCAGCCCAAAGGAAACCACCACGAACTCGTACAAACCGTAGCGTGTGGTGAAGGCTGTCTTGGGTATGTCCTGCTCTCGGATTTTCATCTGGTGGTAGCCTGACCTCAAGTCGATCTTGGAGAAGAACCTTGCCTTTTTGAGTCTATCCAGCAAATCCTCGATTCTGGGCAGTGGGTACTTGTTCTTGATTGTCATCGAGTTGAGCGTGCGGTAGTCAATGCACATCCTCTTCGTACCGTCTTTCTTCTCCACGAAGAGCACTGGTGAACCCCACGGTGAGGCACTCGGCCGAACAAACCCTTGCTCGAGCAACTTCTTGAGCTGTTTCTTCAACTCGTCCAGCTCATCGGACGACATCCTGTACGGACTCTTTGCAACGGGCCCCGCCCCTGGCATCAGCTCAATCACGAACTCCACGTCTCGGTCTGGGGGTAACTCCGTAAGCTCCTCTGGGAACACGTCCGGAAACTCACGGACCACTGGAATCTCTTCAATTTCTTTCCCACTCATGTTGCACATCATTGTAGCAACCTTCGGACTCTGCGGCTCGATCCGTACTGTAGTCCCGCTGGGGGTGTTCAAGCCGTATCACTCGGGGTTGCAAGAAACTATCCCGTTGTGCTTTGCCAACCAATCCATCCCTAAGATCACATCTATCCCGGAAGACTCCAAAACTGTCAAGTCTGCCGTGAACGGTAGCCCCTCAAACACCATCCTCACTCCCCTGCACTCTAACGTACTCCTCTTCTCTCCTAGCGGAGAGCTAGTCAAGATAGGCCTTGGTCGAGGCTTAGTTGGTAACGACCTTTCTTTAGCAAACTTGGTAGAAATATACGAAAACTGAGCTCCAGTATCAAACAAAACAGTAGCCAAAACTGAGTCAACAAGAAACTCACCGAGTGTGACGTCGGGTGCAGCTGCTGCATCCTCAGCGGTGAGGTGGTTCAGACGGCCTCGAGTAGCTGGCGGCTGAGCTGACCTCTGCTGAGTACGAGGTGGCTGTCCCCCTGGTGCTGGTGGCTTCGCTGGGGTCTGGAACTGAGTACTGCGGCTCTGACTCCCTGGTGGTACCTGCTGGGGACACTCAAACGACTTATGCCCCACCTGACGGCGCTGAAGCACGTCACCTTGGACCCGTCCGCCGCCCGCGGTGGTGGCCTCGGCTTCCGGCCCTGCTTCCGACCTCCACTCCCTCCCCGAGTGGGTCTCCGCTCTCCGTGGCCGAGGCCGAGAGGCGTGGTGCCTCTGCTGAGTCTGGTGGCCCTGTGCGTAGCCTCGTCCTCTCGCCTGCGGGGTGGACCCGAGCGTCTCGCTCGGTCGGTGCGCTTGGTCTTGCTCCCTCGTACCTCCATGTACTCCAACCTGGACCTCTCCACTATCAGAGCCTTGTCGATTATGGAGCGAAGTGTCGGGCAGTCGTGCGCGGACAAGTGGTGTGCCATACCCTTGTGCAGCCCCTTCCTCGAACCAAGGTACACCTTCTTCTTTTCTGTGTCGGTGTCGTCGGGCGCGTACCTCATCAGCTCCTGGTAACGGTTGGCGTACTCCTGAACTGACATGTTTCCCATCTTGAGGTGCCTGAACTCGTCAGCCTTTCTGTCCATCACTTGCGTGCGGGATGTGGTGGCTCGGAAGGCCTCCACGAACTCGTCCCACCCGATGTGTAACGGGTCCCGGTGCGAGTCACGGTGGCCGTCCCACCACGCACCGGCCGTGCCAACCAGGCCGGTGCGCGGCCACGATCACACACTCCTCCTCTGTAAGCTCAGTCAGCTCCAGCTTCTTCTCGATCTCACGCAACCAGTTATCCGCATCCATCGGGTCCGCTGAGTGGTCAAAGGTAGGCGGGCGCGGCCTTGTTGAAGTTTTCAACCTTCTTCTCGGAATCCCTCCGGTGCGTTGCGGTTCGGCCCCTAGGGTTGTTGTGGTTGTTGTTCTGGGCTAGCATCTGGGTGATCGTCCGCATCGGTGAGTTTGCACCGCCATCACTTCGGCCAAGTTCGGGGGGAGGTGGCGGTGGTGGCACCTCGTGTCCCCCGAGCCCGGCCTCGCTCCTCCCTCTCGGGCCGGGGTACCTCGCTCGGGCTCGAGCTCCTCGCTCCCGAGCTCCCTCGTCGTCGCGCGCGGCTCCTCGTCCGCCGACTCGGCCTCCTCGGCCTCCGCGGAGCCCGCCTCGTGGCGCGAGACCTCCACGACGTCCACGGCCTCTCGCTCCCGCTGGGTTAGGGGCATCCTCCCCTCTGTCGTCCCCAGCGACCTCCTCGAAACGGGCTAGGAGTCGCCCGGACCTCCTTGACCCCGACATCTGTTCCAGTTGCAAGAGTTAGTAGCGGTAGGGAGAATGTATTTTAATCAGGTTGTAAACTATAAAGGAGTAATCCTGCTAACAATCACGAAATTTCAGACAGACATTAAGAAGCATGAAATCCGAATGAAACCATGAAGATCCATGTCACTCAAACAATGCCACCATACAAAAGGGGTGCACCTCGAGGTTTACTCCTACAACCTTCGAGGGTACACGGCAACACATCCTGCTAACGCATGGTACATCATGGGGTAGCTACTACAGGCATGTCACATGAACGGTAGCATTACATCTAACTCATTACATCTACTCTGAATCTGCTACAAGATCTCTACTCCCATCACTGAATACTCGAAGGTGTCTCGGAGCCGGTGTCCTGTGGAACTGAGTAAAACGGCGGGGAGTGGACTCCTGGGTATCCCGGCGCCCTGATCGCCGGTCCCCCGTAGTAGTCACAAGTGTCCTGCAGAGCACGATCCATCTCCGCTGTGTCCTGCGAACCACTCGGGTACGGCCGCACTCGTGGAAGGAGTGTCGGGGGAAGCTCGAAAGTCTCCATCCTCAGTCTGGGCCTCTTCTTAGGTGGTAGCTGTGCGGAGAGCGCCTCCAGCTCGGCCGGCCTCTCGCTGGTCGGAACGCTCCCGGCCGCGCGGGTCCCGTCCGCTCGGTCCCTCTCCCCTCGTAGACCCGCCCTCCCCGTGTAACACATGTGGTGGTAGTTGTGTCGGCTCGCCTCCCCGTAAGTCCCACACCTTGACCTCGGTAGTCGACTGCTGCGGCTCCGATCGACTCTACCTGGTCTCGTGCCTCTGCCAGCCTCACTCGATCCTCTCGCGCGGCCTCCACCGAAGCCCGGTGAGCCTCCCGCTCTGCCCCTAACCGTGCCTCCAACGTAGCGATCCTCCAGGAGTCTCTCTCAGTGCTGGCTGCGGCCGCTGCTAGCCCAAGCTGCACTAGCTCTCCGTTCCTCACGTGCGCCGCCTCCCGGCTCGTCCGCGCAAGTCCTCTCTCGTCCTCCTCCAAGTCCCGAACCTCGCCGCAGGGCAACGTCACACCTCCACCGAAGGTGCGGTGTCTCTCCGTCCGCCCGGAACGCGTGCACGGTCCTGGGCCAGGATGCACCGCCTGGCCGCGAGCATCGCCTGGTCCTCCCCGTCCACTGGAGCCACCTCCTGGTACCGTGCTCGGTCACTCGAGTCCCAGCGTCCGTGGTCGAAGATCTCTGCCGGAAGTACCCTGAACGGTGTGTCCTTCAGCCTCTCTCTGAGCAGGTCACAAGCCTTCTTGAGAGCCCTGCGTGCTCCGGTCTGGTGCGCCTCCGTGACCGAGCTCTCGAAGCAGTACACCACTACCTCCTCAAACTCTGGCACCCGCGGGTCTGCTGGTACCGTGACGGTCGTGTACGTGGGAGTCCGCTCCAAGTGCCCCATGGCCCTCCCCCCGTAGGCGACACCGTCGGTCTCCACTCCCGCGCCTCCGGGCACTCCCTCGGCGGTGGCGAGCCTCCGTAGCTCTTGCCGTCCGACTCCAAGGTAACCCACGTCGGTTCCGCCATCCGCACAACGTTGTTAGAGCGTAGTTAGTAAGGCGCTTAGTAAAAGTTAATCAAGGTAATGCATATATATAAGTATAGTTATATACATACGGAAGCCAAGGAGTTTATATAAAGTTTCAAGGTTCGAAACGGCTTCCTATGCTATCGACCATTCCCCGGGGCTCGTCCTACGGTCAAGCATGGCTCGGGTACCAACCGAAACGACCCGGATTTCCGCGAACGGAATCCCGAATCTTAGCACCTCGGTGGTAGTCCCGTGAGAGCTACCACGTGCAATCCCCGTCTCGGCGATTCCAAAATCCATACGTAAAGGTAAAACAAAGAAGTAGAGTACAACATTTATTTTATTACATTAATCGAGTACATCTCTTCGGCACATGCCGGTACAAGTCCATCGGGACCGAATCAAACAAAAACAAATCGTCTAGCAGCGGCCCCATGCAAGCGCGGGAAACTCCATATCCGCGTGCGGCTCAAGTGTAGGAAGAGCTCGGTCCACCCGCCCGTCGTTGTCGAAGTCGTAGTCCGGCTCGCGTCGAGTCACCGGGGTCTACCCGATAAGCGGGTAGGTCATGTCAGCTTCCCAACAAAGAGGCAAAAGCGGTGTATATTCTACTATGCATGGGGTAACCCTAATGCCGGTCGTAGAAGGCTTAAGCAAAGCAGCAGTGCAACATTCAAGGTAAGCAGAGTATAGCAATGAGGTCCACACCTCGGGGAAGCCTTTGCTTCCGAGGTCCACACCTCAGGGGTCCACACCCCGCTCAAGGAACACCACACCAAAGCACCGGATCTCAACCACGATCCAGATCCCAACTCTCATCTGCGATGTGGGGCCCACCGGCTCCTATCCCCACATCTCAACGGCCAAAGCCGGGCTCACACACTCGGGGGAGAGAAGAAGCACAAGAGAAGTGTATCTAGTCAGGTGAGAGATCGAAAGACTCCGTCCATAACCAATGGACACGGACTATAGCTATAGGTTTAACACTGCGAGAGGTTGTACAACCGTACCCGCCCGAATAGGTCCGGAACCGCCGTCACGGTGTCCGACCCTACCATACGGCTGAAGCCCAAGTAAGTGGATAGTACCCTTCTGCATCTCCGAGCCTGGCCCAGCCTCCGCGGCAGAGCTCATACTACCCGCGAGAGGTCCCTCGAAGCTGTGGAACCCTTCCCTGGCCTCGCCAGGGCAAAGTCTACTAAGGAGGGACAGACCACTCCCGACACGATCACACCGATCCTCCTACAGGAGGGTGCTATCCACTACAAGTCTCACCCCGCACCCCCGCCCAATACAAGGCGGGCGGTCTGTACGAAAGTAGTCATTCGATACAAGGTCAACTGACGATCGGTCCTTAAGGGGCCGAGAGCGAGCACTCAACATCTCCATCCCACACGACACGACCCTCGGGTAAGAGGCCAGATCGCATCTTCCCTCGGCAGCCGTTCACAAGTAACCAGCGGCTCGCTCCCGCCAAAACACAGCAAGGGGTACACAACCCAGAACACACGCTAGAATCACACCGAGATGCCCACATCTCAGCTCAAACCCAGAGCACCATCCATAATCAAGCAACAAAAGTATGGATAGTTGAAGTAAGGGACTAGCTAGGGGTCTGTAGCTAGTCCCGCAGGTAGTAGAACAAGGAACAGGATATAATAAGCATCAAGGCATGGCTAGTAAACAGGTTATGCAATTCATCAGAGCAATGCAGTAAAGTAAAGCACTAGCAGCTAAATATCAACATGGGATCTATATGGTTGGGAGTGACATGACACCTTCTGTGCCGTTGAAGCGATCGGCCGTCCGGTGCGGTGTACTCGGGGTCCTCCGCGTCCTCCCGGTCGAAGCTCGGGTACGCGGCACGAGATTCGACGCGAAAATAAGATACCGGTGCACTTCTAAGCAATAAAACCAAATAAAATCCAACTTAGAAAATCCAAAAGAGCCCGAACTACCTACAATCGGCAAGGTTTTGCAAATACGGATTTATAGAAATTAGTTTTGTATTTTTCGGAGTTCCCTAGAATTTATTACTAATTTTTAAAGGTCAAAATCATTTTACGGATTTTAAAACGAGAAAAAGGAAAGGGATTTTCTGCTCTATGGGCCGTAAACGGGGCCGGATGGTTATCCGGGCTGAAATCGCCCCTTGGGCTCGGTCCAACGGGCCCGGGCGGAAGAAGTCTAGAGGACCCCCCCCCGGTTTTCCGGCCGCGGTCAAACTCTACTAGGTGGGCTTCTTTTAAATAAAAGCCGGCCTACTAATGCGGCCCGACGGCCCGACGGCTCGGGCCGGCCCGGCCGGCGCGGATGGCCCATTGGCCCCGGCCGGCCTTTCCTTCTCCCGCCGACCCCGGTACACGGGGTCACGTCCCCCCTCTTCCTCTCGCGGTCGCCGTGCCGGCGGCGCCCCTCGCCCGCGCGCGCATCGGCGGCGCTTCCCGGCCGGAAGCCCGGACTCGGCGCCGGGGTGCGCCTCGAACTCACCACTTCCCTTCCGGTGCTCACGCATGCCCGCGCGGCTCGAAGGCCGGCTAGCCGCCTACCCGTCACGGCGCGCGACGCGGCGTCGCTGCCCGGCGCTCGCGTCTCCCCCCCGCACGGCGGAACCCCCGGGCGCGCCGGGGTGCGGCCGGTGGGGATTCTCGGTGCACGCTCACCGCACGACCCACCCCCACACACGGAGCTAGGCATGGAACGTCCACTCACGGTGCTCCACGGGCGGCGGGGCCACGGCCACGGCGCGCCGGGGTGCGGCCGGCCGGCGCCCGCGCCCACCTTCTCCCCGCAACAGACAACCTCGCGGCTCAAAGGCCGGACCCACGGTTCAAAATACGGCGCAAAGGACACGCTTGACTTCCCTCCCGGGCGGCGGCGCGTCACGCGCTCGACGCGGCGCACGACGGCGCGGCCGCGCATCGACGCGGCGCGGCACGGGGTGATCCCCCGGCCCCACCCGCAATTACTCCAAGAAACACCACGGAGACGACAACGGCTCGGGGTCTTCACGGCTTGGGGGTAGCCCCGACCCCCGGCCGCCGCCGCACGGCGCGACACGGCGCGACGCGGCGTCACCCATGGGGGAGGCGGCGGCGCGCACGCACGAACGGAGGCGGCTCGAAGGCACGCACACAGGCATCACGGCTAGGGCGACCGGCGCCCGGTGAAGAGATAGGGTGACCGCGGTGCTCACCGTGGGTCGACGGTGAAGGCGTAGCAGGCTTGACGGTGCGGCGTCGGCGTCGGTGTCCACGGCGTGCTCCGGTCCGGCTTCACCTCAATCACGGACGGCGCTTCCCCTTGAACACGAACGGCGCCCCCCCCTCGTCCGGCTCCACGGCCGACGCGCCGGCGGCGGCGCCCTCGCACTCCCCGCCTTGCCTCCTCTTCCCCGGCTCCCCCCTTCTTCTTCCCCCCCCTCCGATGGCTCGCTCCGAGTTGGGGCAAAAACCCCAATGCGGGTGGTTGCGAGGCCAACTCGCTCCCCCGCCCTCCTTTTGAACTAGCGCCGCGGGAATCCCGAGGGGGAAAGCCCCGCCTGCCCCCGGTTCGCCGCCGTCCCGGCCGATGGCGCCCGCGGCACGCGCCGCCCGCCTCGGGTGCTTGGGGAAAAAGGGCGGCGAGGTCTTTCACCTTTTCCGCGGTCACGCGCCCGGGTCCGCGGGCGCGCGCCGGTCTTGGCGTGCGTGCCGGCCGTTCGGACCGGCCGCGCGCGCCACCCCGCGCGCGGGCCGGCGCGGTCGGACCGGCGCGCGCGGCCGCCCGGCTCCCCGACCGCGGCGCGACGGTCTAGAGGATAAGGGGAAAAGGTTGGGGATGAATGGGGGTCTGACGAGCGGGGCCCACGTGACAGGAGTTGAGGGAGGGACGGTTTGGGCCGCGCAGTGCAGATGGGCCGAAAGCAGCTACGGGTTGGGCTGGCCGCGAAGCTACCGAAGGGAAATCGGCCCACTACTCCTGACTACACTTTGGTTTTAAAAGCTAAAGGTTTAAATAAGGGTTTGATTAGGAGTTTGAATTTGAATCCCAAACAAATTCAAACTTCACACAAAAGAACTCCAAATAAAACGAGAGAAAATCCAACTCACTTGTTATGCCATATTTTAAATATAATTTTTATAAATAGGATAAATTAGTGGAGAATTGGGTGAGTGGCTAGCAATTTGGCTCAAAAATTGGTAGCACTCCAAAGCAAGCAAAAAGTTTTAAATTTTTCGCAAAATTCACACACCTAGATTCCTGGGTTGTTACAAAGAAGTGCACCCCCTATCGAAGATCATTGGAAACATCGATGAACGCACTACACGGTCGAGGTCCAGGAATTCCTCTCATTTTGCTCATCTTGCTTTTGTTGCTACTTTTGAGCCCAAGGACATTGGACATGCTTTATCCGATGCAAACTCGGGTCAATTCTATGCATGAGGAGTTGGAAAATTTTGAGAGGAACCGGGTGTGGGAGTTAGTTGAACCACCTCCAAATTGCCATCCCATAGGAACCAAGTGGGTCCGGAAGAACAAAGAGGGAGAGAATGGGATGGTTGTGAGGAACAAGTCCAGACTTGTTGCTCAGGGGTTTAGTCAGAAGGAGGGGATCGACTATGAGGAGACCTTTGCTCCTGTGGCCCGTCTTGAAGCAATTCGGATCCTTCTAGCCTTTGCCGTGGCTAAAGGGTTCAAGTTGTTTCAGATGGACGTGAAGAGTGCTTTTCTGAATGGGGTCATAGAGGAGGAGGTGTATGTGAAGCAGCCACCTGGGTTTGAGAGCGAGTTGTACCCACACGGGGTATACGGGTTGAAAAGGGCTCGTATGGATTGAAACATGCGCCCCGTGCTTGGTATGGGAGATTGAGAGGTTTTCTGTTGAGCAGAGGGTTTGTGATGGGTACCGTGGATAGGACCTTGTTTCTCCTCAAGCATGGAAATGACTTGCCGATTGTTCGGATATACGTGGATGATATTGTCTTTGGTGGCTCGTCACATAACCTTGTTGCCAAGTTTGCGGATGAGATGAGCAGGGAGTTCGAGATGAGCATGATGGGTGAGTTGCGTATTTTCTCGGGACGCGCATCAAGCAAGTGAAGGACGGTACATTTGTGCACCAAACCAAGTACACGAAAGACATGCGAGGAAGTTCCGGATGCAAGATGTGAAGCCGATGTCGACTCCCATGGGGAGTACGGCCACTTTGGATGCGGATGAGGATGGAGAACCGGTGGACCGGCGGGAGTACAGGGAGCATGATCGGCTCCCTCCTCTACTCGACGGCGACGAGGCCGGACATACGGTTCGGCATGTGTCCGTGCACTCGTTTTCGAGCTTCGCCGAGGACATCACATCGACAGCCGTCAAGAGGATTTTCGGTACCTACGGCCCCTCTGGTCTTGGCCTTTGGTATTCTTCCTCCTCGACTCTTTCTCTTCATGGTTTTTCCGATGCGGATTTTGCTTTGGTTGTCGAGTCGAGAGGAAGTCTACTTCGGCACTTGTCGGTTTCTTGGTTCTTCGTTGGTCTCATGGTCTTCCCGCAAGCGCTCTAGTGTAGCTCGGTCTACCACGGAGGCAGAGTATGTTGCTGCCGCGAGTTGTTGCTCCCGCTTGTTGTGGATTTCATACACCGTGAGAGACTTTGGTGAGGAGTGCACCCAGATCCCACTTCTTTGTGATAGCACCAGTGCCATAAGCGTAGCCAAAAACCCAGTGCTTCACTCCATAACCAAACATATAGAAGTGAGGTATCATTTCTTGAGGGACAATGTGGAGAAAGGAATCATTGTTTTGAGCCATGTCCCTACCCAAGATCAGCTAGCTGACATCTTTACAAAGCCTCTCGACCAAGCTACATTTGTGCGCTTGCGGGGGGAACTTGGGGTTTGTTGCCCTTTCTAGTTGATTCTTTGGGGATTTCCTTTTTGTACCATATGTATCATACCATGTTTTACTTTGATGTATATACATGCTTTGCTTGATGTACAAACCATGGTAGGATAGCCATCTTGTCATATATCATGTTGCATCTGTCATATATTGCATTTTAGGACGATGAGCTTCTTTCATATGCCATATTTGAGTCTCTTTGGCTATTTGTGAGATATTGGTTATATGTGTGGAGAAATGGTGATGTGAGGCTATGCTCCTGGAATATTTGAGATATATGTGTGGTGAGATAGCCCCTTTTGAAATAAATGCTAAACTTGACTAATTTTTGATGAAATATGCTCCACTCGTGTGTAGTTGTGTGTCCATGTCACAGTTTGGTCTAAATGTGCTTTTCATGCTTAGATTGTGCTTGGATGCCTTGTTCTTGCATTTGGGCCAAAGGCCGAATATCATTGTGAATGTTTAGCCTATGTTGCATTCATGGGGGAGCATAAGCTTCTTTTTGCCGCAAAGGCACTTCATGTACCATGAAATGAATTAATCTTGAAAAGAAGTGTGAATGCTTGAAAAATGCTCCATCCATCATGTCTATGCTTAAAATGTTTTATCTTTCACATATGGGTGCTAAACATGTTGCATGATGTTCACCGATGGAGAAGTCTCCCCGAAGTGGACACATGGCTCATGAGCTTTGACATGACATGCTTTGCTTTATGGGTGTTTGCCATGATCTTTTGCCGAGAATTTGATATCCTTGTATGATCTTTGAATGGTATGCATGTTTGTGGCTCAAGTGTGACATGGATAGGCTTTTACATGTGAAGCGAGCCTTCTTTTGGTAAAACTGCTTAAAATCTGAAAATTTTGCTTTGTCACATGCTTGTATTTTCATATATTACTTGTGGCAATGCTTTGACTATGCTATGATTCCTATGTGTGATCTTTGTCTCATTTTTAGCCTTTGACACTAGATTTGGCCTATTTGAGAAGCTCATGTAGATGTTAATATGCTTTGCTTTTGCATTTCTGCATTTTCACCTTGATTCATACATTGTCAACAAGGGGGAGAAGAGCTGAGCTTAATGAAAATTCAGAAGAGGTGAGCTGAAAATTGGGAATTTGCATCCTCATGTTCAGGGGGAGCTTGCATTTGCTCGGGGGGAGCTTTCTTGCTGTTTTCGATGTGGAGTTTGTGCTTTGCTTGGCTTGTGACCTTTCTTCGCCTTTCTTTGGTTTTGGTCATGAGTTGAGCTTCCTTGTTTTTCTTTCTTCTTCTTTTCTCTTTTTCTCTGAATTTCATTTCGCGTTGTGTGTTGTCAATGCACTCATCAAGGGGGAGATTGAGGACCAGGAGCGTCCCGGTGGTCGCCGGATGACCGCTCCTCGGTGATGAGTGATTGACAACGGGTGTTGGACCGACTCTTGGCTTAGTGCGCAGTGTAGGCCGCGGCCTAGTTCGTGTTGTTGCGAGGTGAAGAACGGGCGCGAAAGGTCTTCGGCCTTGAGGGGCCTCCGGAGATGGAGAGACAAGTAGGCTCGGTTCGAGGGACCCGGTGGACGGCGGGACTAGGTGCGGGCCACATGGTGGCGATACGAGCAAGACGAAGTCATGGACAATCGAGCCGTGCACGGTGGCGGCCGAGTCAAGTGGTTTGGCGGGAGGCCGGACCGGCACGCGGGGTTTGGTGGTTTGCCCACAAAACCATCGGCGGACGGTTTCTTGGTTTGGGCCTTAAAACCAAGTCTGAGGGCCCAACACGACGGAGACGGGATCCGGCGTGTCGGGGAAGCTTCGAGGTGGAGGACACGTGGCGGGATCGCATGGCTTGCGTCGGGAGGACGTGGGGTGCGGCAAAGGCGTGGCCGTCCGATGGCAAGACCCACAAACATTACCTAAATGCCCCTATGTGGGTTGTATCGCCAGTAGTTTAGTTAGGGGTAGTCGAGTCATTTACCACTCCGCGGGACCTGATATATAAGCCATGAGTGTGTGTGGATGGCTCTCTCTCTCCGCGACTTAGGGTTTCATTTCCTCCCTCCTCTTTCTCATTTTCGTAGCTATTTTTCCTTCCATTTTCTCTAGGCTAGCATGAGAGCTTCATGAGAGATTTGTTGAGAGGGATGGATGCTAGGGAGGCATGCTAGACCTTGTGAATCTTTCCTGGTTTGTATAGAAGATTCGGGGTTGTTTTTCGTGGCTTTTCGTGCTTGTTTTCGTGCCTTTGTTCCCGGTGTGATTCCGCGGATTTGAGTGGGTTTCTCCCCGGATTTCTTTGAGGTTAACATGGATAAATGTCTTGTGCATCTTTGTGCTTGATCTTGTGCCCTCAAACGCCGGGAAACCACTTCGATTCGTGAGTTTTCGTTCGGTGCTCTAGCTTTTGGTGGTGCTCAAAGGATTCGCGATTCCCGGTGATTTAGGGAGTTAGGAGGCAAGATTTTTGGGCTATAGCATCCTTGTGTGACGCTTTTCAAGTCCCCAAACCCTTGTCTCCATAGCTTCAACCGTTTGGGAAATCCGATGATGATTTGGGGGAGTTGACTTTCGGGGTCGGGCCGTTTCTCGCTCTCGTTCGCACCGCGGACCGTCCGCGGGGTGCCGGCGGACGTCCGCGAGGCTAGGGTTCGTCGCGTGTTCGTCGTGTTCTTGCGCGCTTTTGTTTTCGATCCGGTTTGGCTTTTGGTTTTGGTTGCGACCGGTTGCGGACGGTCCGCGCTCGAGTAGCGGACGGTCCGTGGGTGGCGCGGACGGTCCGCCCCGGCTTGGCGAACGGTCCGTTTTTCTCGGGTCGCTTCGGTGTTCTCGTGTTTGTTTAACGGACGGTCCGTGGGGGAGGGCCGGACGGTCCGCGACGTCGGCGCGGACGGTCCGCGGTAGCAGGTCGGACGCTCCGCGCGCTTCATCGCGGAAGGTCCGCACCGCCGGTGCCGGACGGTCCGCTAAGAGCCGTGTGCGCTTTGGTTGTCTCGATTCCTTCCTTCCCTTTCTAGTGCTTCCGCGTGTGCTTCTAGGAATCGTTCCTAAGGCTAGAGGTTGATCCATAACCTCGTGGTCTTGGCGATTGGTGCGTGATTCGATCCATCGCTTGTGTGTGACCGGGGTTTGTCTAGGATATAGGCCGGATTCTTTTTGAAGAATTTTTACCGGCTCCTATTCACTCCCCCCCTCTCTAGTCGCCATCTGATCCTTCAACCATTTACAAATCTGAAAATGAAATGAAAAATGCTTGGAAATGTGCTCCCATGTCATATGTGCTGAATTTAGTTTGCTTTGGGTGCTAAACCGTTGCATGATGCCTACCAATGAGAAGTCTCATACATAGAAGTAGGCACATGGCTCGGTGGCTTTGACAGGACATGAGGTGCTTGTGGGTGTTTGTGATGGTCTTATGATTATAATGGCTGTCCTAGCATGAAGTTTGTGTGGCTTTGCCATTTTGATATGTTTTGATCATGTTTAGGACTTTGCTCATGAGAGGCAAGTTTTTCGCAAAATTGCTCAAATCCATCTTAGCTTCGTCCAATGGTTGTGAAACTTGGTGATCATGTAGTTGAGATCGATACGAAGCCGTAGAGTATCTAACTTGCTCATTTGGACATGTGTAGCAATCTTTGTTGAATTTGTCTATTTGAGAAGCTCTAGGTTGAAAGTTTTGCATTTTTGGCTTGATTCATGCATTGCCAACAAGGGGAGAAGTTTGAGCTTGAAATGGCTTGCTAGACGCATTTAAAAGGTTTTGAGGTGGTTTCGAGCCATTTCTGGGCTCTGTTGTGCACCGGTCTGACCGGTGAAGAGCACCGGTCTGACCGGTGTGAGTGCTGGTCCTGTGCACATGTTAGGCACCGGTCGGACCGGTGGTGATGACCGGTCTGACCGGTGTGAGCTGAAGTTGCTGCAGCTGCCCTGTTTTCAGCTGGTTTGCATGCATTGGTCCAGGGGGAGGTGCATTGGTTCAGGGGGAGCTTGCATGTGTGCAGGGGGAGCTCTTTGTGGTTGTTCGAGCTTTGCTGTGGTGGTTCGCGCTCTTTGCTTGAGCTTTGGTTTTGTCTCGGATGTGTCGAGTCGTTGCCCTTGCCTAAGGGGTTCGAGACTTGTCTTCTTCAAGTGATCTTGCTCTTTGACTTTGTTTGGCTTTCGATCGCTTGTTGGAGTTTCTTTTTGTTCGTTTCTTTTCTTTTTCTTTTCTATCTTGTTACTTTCGTGTGGGTGTTGTCAATGCACTCATCAAGGGGGAGATTGAGGACCATGTGTGATTCGAGGACCGGTGGTTGGTCGCTTCCTTGTGTGATGAGTGATTGACGACGTTGTGTGGACTGATTCTTGGATAAGTATTGCAGGTGCAGGTTGCGGCTTGACTGGTGTTGGTGCAGGTGAAGAACAAGCGCGAAAGGTCGTCGCCGGTGAGGCCTCCAGGTGTGGAGAAGACAAGTAGGCTTCGTTCGAGGGACCCGGTGGCCAGCGGGGTCAAGTGCGGGCCGCTGTTGACGGATAAAAGACGTATCCCTCTACGATCCGCAAGCGTACGGACCCCACACCTTTTTCACCACGGGATTCCCAAGGTTCTTGTCAATCCGCGGAGCAAGGGGATTACAAGCGTCCGATCTACAACGATACACTAGCTACTAAAACTCTAACTACTATTAAACTAGAAAACACTAAACTACACTAGAGAGAATGATAAACGATCAAGGTAGAAGACACTCGCCCACGGGTCTACGATACTAGAGCATGCAATCGCTTAAAGACATGAAAACCAATCTAATCTATCGGGGATGTGACCACGGTTTCGCCCTTTCCCTCCTCTCGCACTGTCACTACGCGAAGGTATTCATGACTAGACCTTTGATGGACACGGCGTATTGAATGGATCCAAGGAAGCATTGGAGCTCGTACTCCCTCTACGGCACGGTAGCTAACCTTAAGCATTAAAGTATATTCAACACAAGATGATAGATAGATAATTCGACAAAGTGCGATTACATCTCAAGATCGATTACAACCCATGGACGAATGAGAAGATTACCCCATCAAGGTGCTGATCATGGCACCGTTGATCATGGTTTCCCTTCCGCCGGTGTCTTCCTCCTTCTCCACGAGAGGGTTCTTCCTTCGAGGTGGTTGATCTCCCGCCGGAGATCCTCCTCCTCTCTCTCTAGCTTGTGGATGGCCTTCTGGTGCGAATGACTCCTCCCCTCGGTGTTGGCGGCGCCTCGGGGGTTTTAGGGTTGAAGATCCTTCGAGGGCAAGGAAAACGGGACCGAACCGGTGCCGGACCCGGGCCGGGGCCGGCCGGCCCCGCCCACCCGGCCCGGTTCGGTCGCCCCTTTTGCTCCGTGGGTCCTCGTGCACTTATGTACTTTGCCCCCTCCACTTGCATGATTTTGATGCTGTTATCCTCGCGTCCAAGATGGAGGCTCTCTTTGCATGAAGTTTGATCTTTTACGCTTCAATCCCCGGGGGTGTTCCTCGTAGCACTTCGGTCCTCGCCACCATTGGAAGTGATTTCAGCAGGCTCATGAACACGAACAAGACTCCGTGAATGCTCCTTTGAACTTGTTGCAAATCCGTCCTTTATGTCCATGTTTTCCTACATAAACACAACACTTCCAAATGCATGCACAAAGATGAACTTGTTATATGATTAGTGTGCCTAGTGGCGGGTTAGTTCCATAATCAAATCCAAACCAAAGTGTAATGAACATGCTAGGTGCACCAACATACACCGCCAACATCTCCCCACACTTAGCTCTTGCTCGTCCTCGAGCAAGTACTCGTAAAAGAATTTCATCCAAGGTGTGTAATTGTGTATCATTAATCCTCCTTCACAAGTTAGTCAATCCATTCATCTTTAATACATAAACACAAAGTAATGATAATTAAACATAAACATGGGCGTTTAGAACTTTTACCACGTCAAGTTTTACCCCACAACTAAAACTCCTTCACTTGAAGTCTTCAATTTCAGCCATACTTACTCCTTTGCTTCCATCGGAGGGTTTTTATGGTTTTCAAAACAAAAATCCTGCAACAAGTATTAGACAAAAACCTTTCTCCAAGATCTCTCAAGTCACTCATATAAAGTGGCTATCCTAACCAAATTTTATAAAACTCTCACCTCCCATTAATCTCTCATATATCATGTAAAGTGGAGCTATAGGTAGGGCTAGCGCAATCAACACAAGTATTGTCAAACTAAGAACTTCCTCTAATGGTTGTCTACCTTTCAAAGCCAATGATCATGAGAATTAACCATATGTAAGGATATCAAGGATGAGAAGGTTTAGAATGGTGGACATGTGCAAGGGCAAAAAAAATTTGTGACTACAAGGCACCAATGATGTCCTCGTTGTCGGATTGCACATGGTTGGAAATAGAGTAAAAGTTTCGTCTCACAATCAACGTGACACCCTTCCTTACACTTTATTTTTTTCTTTTCTTTCACTTGATCCATCCCTCTCATATCTTCATTGCTACCTCATCTTTTTCTCTTTTTCTCCTTTTTTTCATTCACATATGATTCTTTTTCTTTCTTTCTTTCTTTCTTTTCCATACACATACTTTTTCTCTTTATTTTTCTCTCTCTTGACAACTTTTCAAAGCTTTCAATTCTCTCTTTCCTTGCATGCATACAATCTGAATTTTTAAATAAATCATGCTAGAGACGAGACGAAACTTTGAAAATAGGTTGTGTTCAAGGAATACGATGTACAAAAGAGATGTATAGGGTTGGGTATGGAATCCGGCGATGATCATGACTTTCATTGTGAAAGTCACGTACCCAATATATGACGAGGCTAGCAACAAAAGATAAGCACAAGGACATGATCATTGCTCGAAATTAAAACTCACCAAGAGAGAAAGGTCCTAGCCTAACTCATTGTGCTAATCACACTTATGGTGGAGCGAAAAAAACTTGGCTTTGGATAGGAATTCTTACTCTCATTTTGGAAAAAGAGGTTTTGCTAACCTTTATTACAAGGGTTTTAAGATAATTTTCAGAACTGAAATCCTCCAATTTTTAGCATCGAACATAGCACAACTAACATGTGAAGCTCAAGATCGAAGTGCGGTATGGGTACTTTAAGTAGTAGCAATTCCACTAAGCACCACAGTAAACGTTTTTCAAACCACATACTTGTGTTCATATATCAAGAATCGAAGATTAAACAAACAAGTAAATAAAGATAAGCAATACATAAAACACAAAGATATATATAAAGACTCTTTTTGTTTGGTTTTCTTTACTCAACACTAATTTAAGACACTTGCAAAAATTTTAAAACAGACTCAAAAACTAAAGACTCATTAAAAACACTAAGACTCTCACACGAAGATTAAACCGAACCTAAACTTGAAGTTCAAAAGCTAAGGCTAGCGAGCTAGCTCTCCCCCACACTTAAAACATACGACGTCCTCGTCGTATCTTACAAAAATCCTAAGGGGAAAACTAGATCTAGTGGTACTTCAAGCAAGTTTTGCACCACTTGCCTCTCATGTTTCCAACCATGCCGAAAAGTTTGCGCACGTTACGGTTTAGGAACTTCTAGTCGTCTTCAACATGCGCTCCAAGTCCTCCATACGCTGCTTCATCGCTTCCATGGCTTGGAGACATTCGTCGGCCGACGTGTAGAGATCCGCAATGGATTGACGGCAAACTCGACAACACATCGGATGCAATCCGAAGGGGTCGTCGTCGCCATTATCTCCACCATCGTCACCACCGTCGTTGCCACCTCCATTGCCGTTGCCTTCGCCGCCGTCGTTGCCGTCGCCGTTGGGGCCTTCGGGAGTCCTTTCCTTGGGCTGCTCATCCCAATCATCATCATCTCTACCGGCCGCCGCCCACGAGCTCGGGCTATGATCATCGGAGTAGTCGCTATCCCCATAATCCTTAGGCTCCGGTGACACCTCCTTGTAGTCTTTGCGCTTGATGCCTTGGATGCGTGCCGACCATCGGACGGGTGTAGGGACCTTCTCTCCTTCGATGGGGTTGCGAGATGCAAGAGCTCCGGTCGGGACACGCCCTCTGTCGGTGCGGAATATGGTCCCGACACTAACCAGTAGATAGCGCCGAGGTCTATCCCTCAATGGTCGATGCTAAGCAATAAGAGACACGGGTTTTATCCTGGTTTCGGCCGAGGGGGCCGTACGTCCAGCAGTGGTGTGCTCGAGGCACTATATTGCTCAGCACCGGGGGTGCCTGTAGTGGGGCTGCTACAAGCAAGGAGGGAGAGAAAGCGTGGCTTCCAAGTCCCTGGTGGAGTGGCTGAAGATATTGTGGGAGAATTGGAGAATGAGTGCGTGGTGTGTTGTGAGTTCGGGCCTGAATGAATCTGTCCGTCCTCCCCCTGTGGCTGGGGGGTTCGCCCCCTTTTATAGATCAAGGGGGAGGCGAATTACATGCACGCCGCGCTATCTCGCTACGTGGAGAAGCACGACGTGATATGCTGTAGAGTGGGCGGCCGTCCGGGCGATCCTTGCAGCGATCTGGTCATCATGGCCTGACTTGTACCCGAACAGTGGCGGTTCGAGGGTAGAAGGGCGGCGGATAGTGGTGAAGTCTTCTGGTAGGCTCGAGGGAGGTGCTGACGTCGGCCCGTACGGAGTACAGGAGTGGGTAGAACGGCGTTCCTTCCCAACGCGCTCTACAGTGCCAGAGTGGTTGATACAGCGTCCGGCGTGCGCCTGTACGCGCGGGGATGTCTGCCGCGCTGCTACAGTGGCAGGGATGGCGTTCCACCGGCCTGGCGCCTCCACCTAATCCTGTAGGGTCACGAGAAAGCGAATCGAGGGTGCGTCCCGGCCCCCTTTCGAGGGGCTCGGCGCGTTAGCCGTCTTGGAGCGGGCGCACGGCGTCACGGGACCGACACCGGCCGCGGCGCACGGTCCCTCCCCACGGTGATGGGGATGGGCTCCTCCCCGGGGAGTTGGTGCGGCGGCACCGGGGTGGCGAGCCCCGGCGCATGATGGCGCCGTCCCGCCGGTGTCGGGGCGTTAAATGCCCGTGTACGGGGGGTCGGCGCATGCGTGAGGGGCGCCCTCGAGCGTGGCGGACCCCGGCCGAGGGCGAGCGCGTACCCTCGAGCGAGGCGGAGCTCCGCTCGAGGGGGAGCGAGCCCTCGAGCGAGGCGGAGCCCGCCCGGGGGAAGTGTTACCCCTCGGACGGGGCGAAGCCCGCCCGAGGGGGGCGCGCGCCCTCGAGCGAGGCGGAGCCTACTCGAGGGGATCTCTAAGAGGGCCGCCTTGATGGGCCGTCGGGGTCACTGCGGCGTGGGCCGTGTCCTGCATGGTTAGGCACCTGCATGGTTAGGCTTAACGTGTTTTGGTTTCATTGCGGGTTTTAAGTGAGGTTTTCCCCATTGTTTAAGGGGACCCCTAGGGCTGTCCCCGACAGTAGCCCCCGAGCATCTGTGGGTTTGCCATTGAGGCTCCCGCAGATGCTGGAACCTACTGATAGGATGTTCTTCCCTCCTTGTTCTGCGAACGCTTTCCGTGGGGCCGCGTCAGCGGACCCGCGGGTCTAGCCCCCGAAGCCCTGCAGGAGTGTGGGTGCTCCTGCAGGGGTTAACCGTGAGAACTTGGTCAGAGGGCGTGGCACATATTCCAATCGGCATCGGCGGTGTTTCAGCCGGCTTCGGGGGTGCACGCGCTGCTGGCACCGTCTCCCGGCGGGTGCGGTTTCAAGGAGGTGTGGCCGTGCGTCAAGCCCCCGAGCCTTGGCCCGTTCGAGGCGATCGGGTAGAGCTTTGCGACTTGTTTTTTAACGCGCCCTCGCCGTCCCTCCGCGGGACGGAGGGTGAGGTTTCCGCAACCCCCATCGAGCGAGGTCACGAATTGCGGATTCCTCGTCGAGCTGCTAGCGGGTGGTTCAAGTGGACGTCCATGCCCCGTTCGATAAGGGTAGGCCGCGCGGTCGGAGACACGTCCATGGAAGCGCTTGCGTGGGTTTGCTAGGTGGGGCTCGGTCCCGTTCGATAGGGACCGAGGGCGCGGAAGCTCTCCCTCGGTGGGATCCCCCGACTAGCTGCCCTCGCTGGCTCTCGAACACGACATGTGGGGCACCCTCGAGCCGACGGGCTCGAGGAACGGCTCGAATGCGCGTGCCCTCGTCGTCCCTGACTCTGCGATCTGTGGCGCCTGTTCGAACCCGTCGAGGGTCAGGCTTCGAACCTCTGATCAGTAGGGCCGTGCGGGGCCGCACCTGGACGGCCCCGTCTTTTGCGTTCGCGGCCGTCGAGGGGTCTGGGCGAGCCAGCCCTCGAGGCGGGGTTGGTAGCACGGCGCGGCATGGGTGCTTGCGGTGCCCGCTTTACTTCAAGCGGGCCCGGGCAACCCTCTCACGCGCGTGCCCTCTTTAGAGGGTTGATATTGTCTCGAGCGGGGGCTCGTGCCGCTCGAGGGCTTTACGTGGCATGGGTACCCGCGGTGCCCCGCTTTACATCAAGCGAGGTCCGGGCGGCCTTCTCACGTCGATGTCCCATCGAGGGCTGTTATCGTTTTGAGCCGAGGGCTCGTGCCGCTCGAGGGTTTTACGTGGCATGGGTACCCGCGGTGTCTGCTTTACATCAAGCAGGTCCCGGGCGGCCTTCTCACGTCGATATCCCATCGAGGGTTGCCCTTGTCTCGAGCTGAGGGCTCGTGCCGCTCGAGGGTTTTGCGCGGCATGGGTGCCCGCGGTGCCTGCTTTACTTCAAGCAGGCCCCGGGCGACCCTCTCGCGCCGATATCCCATCGAGGGCTATTTTCATCTCGAGCCGGGGGTCCGCCCCGCTCGAGGGTTCTCCTTGCTTGGCAAGGGACCCGGTCATTAAATGCCTCGCGGTCGAGGCTACGGTTTTGCGGCGCGGGCGCGTCTTTTTTAGGCGGCGCGGCGCGCGCACGCGTAGTGGGCGGCGTGGCGGTGGACGTGGCGCTCGCCTCGGTCCCTGCGGGTCTTCGCCGTGATGATGGCCCGCCTGCAGTGATGTGGCCGCTGCAGTCGTGGTGGGACCCGTTCGTCGGCGTGAAGGGAAGATTCCCTGCAGTTAATGCGAGCGGGGCATCCGCTCCGGAGAGCTCGCCCGTCGACTTATAAATCTGAGGGGTGGAGGAGACGGCGGTTTTTTACCTTAACGCCTCACCATTTTCAGTCCCCCGCCCCTTCGTCTTCATCTCGTCCTTGCCACCGTGCGGTGTCGCCGTTAGAGCTTTTCTTCCGTTCCTTGTCCTCCGCTCCTGCTTTTCTTTGCCTTCTTCATGGCGCCGCCTCAGCCTCCCCTCACGATTCTGGAGCCGTACGTTTGGGAGAGGTCGTCAGTGACCCGGCCCCGGCCCTTGGCGAGCGGTCGCCGCCGCCGGTTGGCGGCCAATGAAGATGGACGCCCGGCGGAGTGGATAGTGCCGCCGGCGGGGGACCGCGCGCCCAACCCGCCGGAGGGTTACGTGGTGAGCTTGATCCGCTACCACGAGCGGGGCTTCAACGCGCCGGCGAGCTACTTCATGCGGGCGATGTGCCACCACTACGGGGTGGAGCTGCACAACTTCGCCCCCAATGCGATTTCGCAGGCGGCCACGTTCGTGGGCGTCTGCGAAGGGGAACTGGGGATCCCAGTCAACTGGGAGCTCTGGGTTAACCTTTTGCGCGCGGATCTCTTCACGCAGCCCACGACGGAGCCGATGACCCGCCGCGCGGTGCGCGCCGGCGGGATGTCGCTTGCCCTGCGGGGGCAATTCAAGAACGTCTACATCCCCTGCACCATGACGACGAACAACGCCGGCTGGGAGCGGGGATGGTTCTACTTGCGCAACGCCGAGCCCGGCCTCCCCCTACACCGGTCGGGTGTTCAAGGAGAGACCCGACTCCCGGGGCTACGGGGTATCCACGCCCCAACATCGGAGGCGGCGAGGTCGGTCCCGGCCGCCTGCCGGCGCACCGGCGGCGATGGGGGTGAACGCGATGGGCGTCCTCGCCTTCCTCCATCATAGGCGGGTCGTGCTCTTGATGGAGAGGCCGCTCTGCATCTTCGAGATGACGAGAGGCGGCCAACCCCGTCAATCGGAGAGAGGTCGCGGATGCTCCCGACGCCCCTCGAGCGGCCATATGCGCTCACCGGGCGCGGAGCGCCGTCGATACCCGGCGCCGATGCTGCGGGCCGGACCCCATGGGACCTCGAGATGCTCCCCACTCGGCCCACCGGTGAGTTTGGTTCTTGATTTTGTTTTGGTTCTTGGTCTTGCTTCTGTCTCCCGACGCGTCCTTGTTGTTCCCGTGTGCGGTGGTGAGCTTCACCGTCGCCAAGTCCGTTCCGCCCACCCCCGACTCCCGCGCGCTTGGCGGGCGGCGCGGCGGCGGGAGCGAGGAGCGGGCGGCGCGCGAGGAGGGAGCGCGCGAGGCGACATCAAGCGCGCGCGCGGCCGGCGGGCCGCGGAGTACGGCGGCGCGAAGAGCCGGGGCTCTCCTCCCCGGGGACCGAAGAGTACTCGTCCTCGGAGGAGGACGAAGAGGAAGAGGCCGAGGGGGAGGGCCCCTCGATAGGTGGCGGCCCTGCGCCCCGTCCGCCGGAACCGGTGCCGGCGGCAAGGGCGGCATCGCCCCGCGGCGGGCGCGCCCGGCGCCCGTCGCCGGCAATCGACATCGGGGGACGGCGCGCGCGGCGCCGAGGCGCCGGCGCGCACCTCGGGGGCGCGCGCGCGCGCGCGCCCGTGCGTGCGTCGCGTGTGCTCCGCGCGCGGGGCGAGCGTGCCCCGCGCGCGTGGCGGCGTCGTCGGGCGGTGCCACGGCAAGCGTACTTGCGCGCGGGGCAAGCGTGCCCGAGCGCGCGCGGGGGCGCCTTCGGGAGGCGCGGCGTCGGGCGTGCGTGTGCGCGCGGGTGGGTGCGCCCGCGCGTGCGGCGCGGCGCCGTCGGAGACGAGGCGGCGGGCGCGCGCCGCGCCCGGCCTCATCCGGCGAGGCTTCGAGGAAAAGGAAGCGTGCATTTTCCTCCTTGAGGTAAGGGGCTCGATGCTTTACTTGGTTTAATTAGTTGATGATTAGGCGCTCTAACCCTCTGTTTGTGCCTGCGCAGGGTGGTGCCAACCGTGCCTCCCCTTGCATCGACCAAGGTGCTGAGGACGGACGCGTCCATCCCCACCCGGCGGCGCTCGTCGAGAGCGTCACGGACGGGGGGCAAGCACGGCGGTGGCGAGCGAGAGCTCGCGAGGCGCGGGCGGGGCCCCGAGGCCTAGGCCAACGAGATCGGTCCGCCGCGGCGTGGCCGGCGGTCCCCGAGGAGCGACCGGCGCCGGTCGTCGTGGGGGCGCGAGGTCGCGGCGGCGGTCGTGGCGAGCGGCGCCCCCGCGGGGGGGCCGTTGCGCGGAGGCGCGGTCCGCGGCGCCGGTGCGAGAGGAGGCGGGGCGGGCGCGGCCGCGGCGGTGCCGCGGTTGCGGAGGGGCGCGGCCGAGAGGTGGTGGTCGTGGCGCCGCATCCGGCGCCCGCGGCCACGGAGGCGCGCGAGTGGAGGCGCCGGTGGAGGCGGCGCGAGAGGCCGGGTGCCCGCCGGCGGTTCCCGGGCGGGAGGTGGTGGAGGTCCGGATGACGACTCCCCGCCGCCGGGTGGGACCGGTGGGCTAGCTTCCCCACGCGTTCCCCGAGCCCCGAGGAGGGGGCCCTCGTGAGGCGGCACGAGGGGCACATGGTGGCGGGGGACGGAGGACACGGTGCCGAGGCCTCGTCCTCCGCGCGCGCGGCCACCCCCGCCCGGGTGGAGTGGGCCACCGACGATCCCCGGCGTTTCGTGCGACGCTCGGGTGGAGCAGGAGCTCTGGGACGAGCTCCGAAGCCACGGCGCCACGCTCAACCGCGCGCTGAACGAGGCGTTGCGGGTTCATGGCGGCCCTGCATGGCGCGCCTTCCAGGTAGGGCCTCGTCGCTCGTTTCTTCTTCTTCTCATCTTCGTGTGCTGTTTCTGTGCCGTAACGCTTACGGACTTTGGTGTGTGGGTGCCAGGAGCTCGAGCGCCGCGCCCACGACAAGTACGATGCCTTCGACCGGGTGAACGCCGAGGTCCACCAGCTCCGGGAGCGGTGCAGCGCTTTCGACGCGCTTGCCGACGCTCTCAGGTCCCCGCGCACGGTGGGCGGCGTCCGGGCCCTGGTCTGGCCTGACGAGCTCCCTGAGAGCTTGAGGCAGGACACGGCGCGCCGCTCAAGCCTCGAGCGGGTGCGCGCGGCCCTCATCGACCGTGATGAGGCGGCGCGGCACGCGCGCTCGGACTTGGAGAAGACGCGGACGGCGGCCGCTAGCGGGGAGGTGGAGGTGGCTACCGTCCGCGCCGAAACCCGGGAGCTTCGCTCGTCACCCGAGGGGCGCGGGCGCGGCGGCCGCCGGGCCGAGGAGCGGGCGCGCGCGGGCGGGCGCGGCGGGCCAAGGAGGCCGACGACCACGAAGGCCGCCCTCGACGCCAAGGCCGCGGCCCTCGTCGTCGGCCGAGGAGCGGCTCCCGCAAGAAAGCACCGCCCACCAAGGGGCCGAGGAGCGGCTCCAGCAGGAGCAGGCCGCCCTCGTCGACGCCCGGGCAGCGCTGGAGCAGGAGCGCGCCGCCCACGAGGTGACGCGGAAGTCCTTGGCGGATCGGGACGCCAAGCTCTCCAAGGCCGAGGGCGAGGTCATTGTGCTCAGCATTGCGAGCGCAAACCATGAGATGGCCCTCCAGGACCAGGGTGAGACCGTCAAGCGCCTCGAGCTGACGGTCGAGGCCGGGCACCGCGACTTCGAGACGGAGAGGAAGCAAGTCGAAGGTGAGCCACTATCTGACTCTTGTCTTGTTGGTTTTTCGTTTGGGAACTCGCATTCCCTTTTTCTGATTTCTTTCTTGCCTTGGCGTTTCCAGGCTTGCGCACCGCCCTGGGGCACGCGGTGCGAGCGGGCCGAGGCGCGCGGCTTCCTACAACTCCTCCGAGCAGGGCTGCGTGTCGCGGCCCTCGAGACCTGCCGCGCCGTCGAGGAGGGCGAGGCCCCGGCCGGCGGCTCCCCGGCCGGCCGCTGCGTGCCCTTGGTGGCCATGTCACCGAGCGGATGCGCCGGCGCCGGCACGCTCGGGCGTCCGAGAAGGCCCTCGGAGTGGTGCGGTCCCACTACGAGGTTATCTTCGAGGCGGCGGCGGAGGGCTCCATCGTTCCCGAGGGCGTCAAGGACGAGGTGGCCATGGAGCGTGTGGATGCGCTCGCCGCCGACGCCGCCGGGTCGCTCGCCGAGGCCTTCGAGGAGTTCCTCTTCCGGACGCCGCTAACGCCGCCGCTCCTCCCGCCCTGAAAGCGCTTGGGCGCTAGGCCCGTTTTTGATGTGTATCGGTACTGCGGCCTCGTGGCCTTTTGTAAATAAACAAGTTGTTTCATGAACATTTGCTGTAATGAAATCGTTTGTTTATCACGTTTTTTGTTTCTCCTTCTTCCTGAGTAGATTCTAGTTAGGGGAGTTCGATTTTCGCAGGGGGCCTGCTGGGTTGGAGGCGAGAGAGAAGGGCCGTATCCACGCGGCGTAGGCTATCTCTGGCTCGCACGTTCCTTCCGCTGTGCCGCCTGCGGCCTGTTCGAATCGTTGCTCGAGGTTGAAGTAGAAAACAAACTTAGCGCGTGTGAGTTGTTTTTATTTTTGCGCGAAAAATAGGACCATTTTGGGGGGGGGGGGGGGGGTGGCCCCCCGCAAGAGCCCCCAAGGGTAACTTGGGTTTCAGGGGAAAGCCGAGTTGCCCTTTCTTTTAAACTTGAAATGTTTACATAGTTGCCACCAACTGGGGCGTTGGCCGTGTGATTTCTACAACAGAAAAAAATGCTTGGGAATCCTAGCTAGGGGTAGAAACGACGTAGCTGTTGGATGTTCCAAGCGTTGGTGAGCTCTTCACCGTCCTCGTTGGCCAGCTTGTACGTGCCGGGCTTGAGTACCTTCGCCACGACATAGGGTCCCTCCCATGGGGGCGACGGCTTGTGGCGCCCTTGGTTGTCTTGGCGTAGCCTTAGGACCGCATCCCCTTCGTTGAAATCCCCTCCGCGTATCTTGCGTGCTTGATAGCGCCCGAGGGACTCGCCGGTACCTCGCGAATGCATCGGGGGCTACGAGGCGTGCTTCGTCCGAAATGGTCCAACGAGTCCTCGCGGGCTCGGCCCGGGCCGGTGTCCTCGTCATAGCCTTGAACCCCCGGGCGAACCGTATTCTAAGTCCGTGGGGGAGGACGGCCTCCGCGCCGTGGACTAGGAAAAACGGGGTGAACCCGGTGGCTCCGCTCGGGGGTGGTCCTTAGGCTCCACACAACCGCTGGTAATTCTTGGAGCCATTTCCGCCCAGATTTGTTCAACTGGTCGAAAATTCTGGGCTTTAGGCCTTGTAAGATCATGCCATTGGCACGTTCTACTTGGCCGTTTGTCTGTGGGTGCGCCACAGCTGCCCAATCCTCACGGATGTGGAACTTGTCGCAGAACTCCAAGAACTTCTTGCCCGTGAACTGGGACCCATTGTCGGTGATGATGGAGTTCGGCACTCCAAAGCGGTAGACGATGTCGGTGAAGAATGTTACCGCCGGTTCTGCCCTTAGATTCGTGATGGGGCGCACCTCCACCCACTTGGAGAACTTGTCGATCGCGACCAACAAGTGGGTGAAGCCCCCGGCGCCTTCCGCGAGGGGCCCGACGATGTCCGGCCCCCACACGGCGAACGGCCATGTTACGGGGATGGTCCGTAGGGCATGGGCGGGCAAGTTGGACTTGCGGGCGTAGAACGGCACCCTTCGCGAGGTGCGCACGATCTCGGCGGCGTCCGCGACCGCGGTGGGCCGATCGCAAAGCCCCGGCGGAACGCGTTGCCGACGAGGCTGCGGGACGCGCGGCGTGGTGGCCCCGGATCCCCACGTGGATGTCCCGCAGGAGCTCGCGCCCCTCGAGAATGGGCACGCATCGCTGTAGGATGCCGGAGGCGGCGCTCTTGTACAGCTCGCCATCGACGAGGGCAAAAGACTTAGCCATCCTGGTGATGCGCCTGGCCACGGCCCGGTCCGCGGGGAGTTCCCCTCGAGCGATCCAGGCAATGTATTTTTCCCGCCAGTCCGCCTGGACAGGGGCCGGCTCGATGTCCATTACGTCAGCCTCGTGGGAGCCGTACCCCTCGAGAAGGGAGAGCACGTACGCCTCGTTCGAGGGTCCTCGTCCATGGGCTCCGCACCCGCTGGATTCGAGGGAGCCCCCGAGGGTTCGTTGTGATTCGAGGGGTAGGGCTCGAAAACGACCGAGGGTTGAGCGACGTCGCGTGCGAAAATGTTCGGGGGGACAGTGATCCGCCCGGACGCGATCTTGGCGAGCTCGTCCGCCTCCTCGTTGTACCGGCGGGGCACATGGTTGAGCTCAATGCCGTAGAACTTGTCCTCGAGGGCTCGCACGGCTTTGCAGTAGGCCTCCATCTTGTCGTCATGGTAGCTCGCGTTCTTCATGACTTGATCAATCACGAGCTGCGAGTCGCCCCTTACGTCGAGGCGCTTGACGCCTAACTCAATGGCGATTTTGAGGCCGCAGAGGAGGGCCTCGTATTCAGCCATGTTGTTAGACGCGGGGAAGTGGAGGCGCACCGCGTACCGCATGTGTTCCCCGAGGGGTGACACGAAGAGCAGGCCCGCGCCCGCCCCTGTTTTCATCACCGAGCCGTCGAAGAACAGAGTCCAGCACTCCGCTTGGATCTGTGGAGGCGGCGCTGCGTGTCCGTCCATTCGGCGACAAAATCCGCCAAGATTTGGGACTTGACGGCCTTGCGCGGGGCGTAGGCGAGCGTCTCGCCCATCGGCTCCACGGACCACTTGGCGATCCTCGCCCGCGGCGTCGGGGTTGCGGATGATTTCTCCTAGTGGGAAGGAGGAAACCACCGTGACGGGGTGGGCCTCGAAGTAGTGGCGGAGTTTGCTCCGGCAAGAACCACCGCGTACGGCAACTCTCTCGGACACCGGGGGTAGCGCGTCTTCGTGTCCGAGAGGACCTCGCCGATGTTGTAGACCGCCGCCGCACGAGGCAAGGCATGCCCTTCCTCCATGCGCTCCACGACGATCACGGCGCTCACCACCTGGGTGGTCGCGGCCACCTAGAGCTGCAGGGGCTCGCCGTCCTGCGGCGGCGTGAGGATCGGGGCATGCGTTAGAGACGCCTTCAGCTTGTCGAGCGCATCCTGGGCCTCGGTGGTCCAGGAGAAGCGCTCGTGCTTCTTGAGTAGGCGGTAGAGGGCGGGCCCTTCTCCCAGAGCCGCGAGATGAAGCGGCTCAAGGCGGCAAGGCACCCCAACACCTTCTGCACCCCTTTGAGGTCCCGGATCGGACCCATTCGTTCGCGGGCCGCGACCTTTTCGGGGGTTGGCCTCGATTCCCCGCCGGGAGACGATGTATCCCGGGAGCATGCCTCGCGGCACTCCAAAGACACACTTTTCGGGGTTTAATTTGACCCCATTGGCCCGTGGCGGTTGAACGCGACGCCGAGGTCGCCAACCGGAGTCGTCGCCTTCCTGGTCTTTACGACGATGTCGTCCACTTATGCTTCGACCGTCCGCCCGATGTGATCCCCAAAAACGTGCTTGCATGCGGCGCCGGTATGTTGCACCCGCGTTTCGAGGCCAAATGGCATCGTGACGTAGCGAACGTCCCAAACGGTGTGATGAACGAGGTCGCGAGCTGGTCGGACTCTTTCATCTTTATTTGGTGGTACCGGAATAGGCATCAAGGAAACGAGGCAATTCGCAACCGGTTTGTTGAGTCAACGATTTGATCAATGCGTGGCAAAGGAAAAGGAACTTTAGGACATGCTTTATTGAGACTAGTGTAGTCTATACACATCCGCCACTTCCCATTCTTTTTCTTTACAAGCACGGGGTTTGCTAGCCACGTTGGGTGGAACACCTCCTTGATGAATCCGGCCTCGAGAAGCTTCCGCAGCTCCGCTCCGATTGCCCGTCGCCGCTCCTCGTCGAAGCGGCGGAGCGCGTTGCCGCACGGCGCGGGCGTTTGGCAGGATGTCAAGGGAGTGCTCGGCGACTTCCCTCGGGATGCCTGGCATGTCCGAGGGGCTCCACGCGAAGATGTCGGCGTTGGCGCGGAGGAAGTCGACGAGCACCACTTCCTATTTGGGGTCGAGGGTGGAGCTGACGCTCAACGCCTTGCCCTCGGGGGCTGAAGGGTCGAGGGGGACCCCCTTGGTCTGCTCCGCAGCCTCGAAGGTGCCAGCGTGTTTGGCAGCGGAGTTGAGGTCTTCGTTGACCATCTTCTCCAGCGTGTTCACCAGCGCTTCATCCAGCGCTAGTGCCTCTGTGTGCTCCACGCATTCGACATCGCAGTCGAACGCGTGCTCGATCGACGAGCCGACGGTGATGACGCCGTTTGGGCCGGGCATCTTCATCTTTAGGTAGGTATAATTGGGGACCGCCATGGATTTGGCGTAACGAGGTTCGCCCAAGTATAGCATGGTAGGCCCCCCTTAAATCCCACCACCTCGAAGGTGAGGGTTTCCTTGCGGAAATTCTTTGGGGTGCCAAACCAAGGCGGCGGTCGATGCCGAGGGGTTGGACCTGCTTGCCGGGCGTGATGCCATGGAATGGCTTCGTGCTGGGCCGCAACTGGTCCAATCCGATCCCCATCAGGCGCAGCGTATGCGCGTAGAGGATGTTGAGGCTGCTGCCTCCGTCCATGAGGATTTTTGAGAACCGGGCGTTCCCGATGATGGGGTCAACCACCAGCGGGTACTGGCCCGGGTTGGGGACGCGGTTTGGGTGGTCCTCCCGGCTGAATGTGATGGCGTCCTCTGACCAATTGAGGAAGGACGGAGGCGCCCTCTCAGCGGCGAGGACTTCGTGCCGCTCCTTCTTGCGTTGGCGTGTCGACATGTCGACAGTTGGTCCCCCAAAGATGAGGAACACATTTTCGACGGCGGGGAAGCCGCCTGCGTCGCCATCGCCTCCGTCTTTCTTGGCCTCTGCCTCCTTCGCGGCGGCATGGCCATAGAACTTCTTGAGCATATCACACTGCTCAAGGGTGTGGTTCACGGGAGTTTTGTGGTAGGGACATGGCTTTTTCAGCATGTCATCGAACACCCTCGGGCCTCGAGGGGCCGGTCGAGGGCCCGGTCGAGCCGGGTCAACAGTGAGGGCCTCGGCGTTGCCGCCGTCACGCCCCTGCTCGCGCGCCTCGCGGCGCGGCTTCTTCCCCTTCTTGCCCCGCTTGTCATTGCGGTGGGGCTCCTTGGACTTGCTGCCCTCCGCGGGCGCGTCCTCGGAGCGCTTGCCCTTTTTGCCGTCGAAGATCGCCCCCACGGCCTCCTCCCCGGAGGCGAAGCTGGTGGCGATGTCGAACAGCTCGTTGGAGTCCGCAGGCGGGCTGCGTCCCAGCTCCCGCACGAGATCCCGGCACGTGGTGCCCTCGAGGAAGGCGTGCACGATTTCGGACTGCGCGACGCTGGGGAGCTCCGTGCAGCGCTTGGAGAAGCGCCGTATGAAGTCTCGCAGCGACTCGCCGGGCTTCTGCGTGCAGGAGCGCAGGTCCCATGAGTTTCCAGGGCGCACGTATGTGCCCTGGAAGTTGCCCACGAACGTGTGGACCAGGTCGTCCCGGTTGTGGATCGGTTGGCGGGCAAGTGCTCGAGCCATGTCGGGCCGCGTCGCCAAGATGCGGGGGCAAGTTGCGGATGATGACCTCGTCGGCCGGTGGCCCCGCCCGCCGGGCAAGCCAAGCGGTAGTCGTTGAGCCACACGCGGGGGTCCGTCTCCCCGTTGTACTTGACGATCGTCGAGGGTTGGAGGAAGCGTTGGGGGAACGCGCCGCGCGAATCTCCCCGGCCGAACACACGGGTGCACGGGGGCTCCCGGCGTCGGGGAGCGGTCTTCGCCGGCGTCGTAGCGCCCACCCCGTCGAGGGTGGTAGCCCCTTGTCGCTCGTGCGTCCGCCTTGCCGGTGCGCCCGGTGTTGATGACGTTGCGAGCGTCGCCATCCGGCGCCCTGCGCGCGTCAAGGAGTCGCTCCCCGGCGGCGTGCGCCCTTGGTCGGCGGGCCGCTCCGCCGGGTCTTCCCGCGTGCACCGAGGGTTCGCCCCCGGCGCGGCTTCGTCGTCCCGCGCATCCCCCCCGTTGGCGGATGCGTGAGGCCGAGCTCTCGGCCTCGCCGGACGGCCGCTTGCTCGATGAGGGTTTGCACCCTCGCGGTGCATGTCTCGAGCCCTCGGGGGTCGAGGGTGCCGGCATGGCCCGTAGCGGCGTCGCGGGCCGCGACGAGCTTCTGGCTCGCCCATGGGGGCGCGTCCGCGTTTTCGACGTTGGGGACGGTGTTGATGCGGTCGCGGACCCCGTCGGCCCGGCTCCCGTGCGTGTTCTCCGCGCGCGGGAGGCTTCCCCTGCCATTGAGGCGCGGAGCAACCGCACCGTTCGGGACTCCTCCGCCGCCTTGGCCTCGAGCTCCCGGGCTTGGGCTAGGCGGTGCGTCGGCGTCGGCGTCGGCCCCGGCGGGAGCGCTTGGCCCCGGCGGCCGGCGCGCGCGGCGATCCCCTGGGCGGTGCGTGACTTCCCCGTCTCCTGCGCCCACCGCACCGGCGGCATTGGCCGGGTCGTTGGTGATGACGGCGCAGCACTCCCGCGCGGGGTCGTAGCTCCCGGTGCTGGAGTCGTCGGAGCAGCCAAACCAGTAGTCCGCGGCGTCGAGGAAACGCCGGAACGCGACTGGATCCGGCACGCCGGAGAAGTCCCACTCCGCGTATCCGTGGCGGTTGGCGGGTGGCAACGTGTCGACGGAGCCCAGGGATGACTCATCCCCTGCTGAGGCACCGGGGTCCCTGGCGACGAAGACGTGGCGGCCAGGCGGAACCCTGCGCATCGTCGTGTTGACGTTGGCGTTGTATGCCGTCGTAGCGCCACGCAGCCCGATGGGGATGCGCGGTCGAGACCGCGCGCCGTCCCGCCGGGGCGGTGGCGGTCGTGATGGTGGGTGCACCGCGCCCGGGCGGCGGCACGCTCGGCTGCCGCCGCTCCGACCGCGCCCGACGCGAACGCGCGCCGCAGCGACGGTGGCGTCGTGGCGCCGACGGGCCCGCGGCATCCGTGCTGCGGGCGCCCGCGCCGTGGTGGTGCGCGCGGCGGGGGCCAAAGCCGACCCGGCTGGCGGCGCGCGCGGAGCTCCTCACGGTTGGTGAGGCGCATGAGATAGCCGTTCCCCGTGGCCCGAAAGTTCGGGTCCCCGAAGCGACCTCCGAACCCGGGGGGAGGGGGTCCGAGCTACCCATGCAGTAGCGTGTAGCACGGTACTCGGTGCGGATCACCATGGAGGGAGTTGACGGAATGACCTTAGGCGCTCGCTTGCCCCACGGTGGGCGCCAACTGTCGGTGCGGAATATGGTCCCGACACTAACCAGTAGATAGCGCCGAGGTCTATCCCTCAATGGTCGATGCTAAGCAATTAGAGACACGGGTTTTATCCTGGTTCCGACCGAGGGGGCCGTACATCCAGCAGTGGTGTGCTCGAGGCACTATATTGCTCAGCACCGGGGGTGCCTGTAGTGGGGCTGCTACAAGCAAGGCGGGAGAGGAAGCGTGGCTTCCAAGTCCCTGGTGGAGTGGCTGAAGATATTGTGGGAGAATTGGAGAATGAGTGTGTGGTGTGTTGTGAGTTCGGGCCTGAATGAATCTGTCCGTCCTCCCCCTACGGCTGGGGGGTTCGCCCCCCTTTTATAGATCAAGGGGGAGGCGAATTACATGCACGCCGCGCTATCTAGCTACGTGGAGAAGCACGACGTGCTATGCTGTAGAGTGGGCGGCCGTCCGGGCGATCCTTGCAGCGATCTGGTCATCATGGCCTGACTTGTACCCGAAGAGTGGCGGTTCGAGGGTAGAAGGGCGGCGGATGGTGGTGAAGTCTTCTGGTAGGCTCGAGGGAGGTGCTGACGTCGGCCCGTACGGAGTACAGGAGTGGGTAGAACGGCGTTCCTTCCCAACGCGCTCTACAGTGCCAGAGTGGTTGATACAGCGTCCGCATGCGCCCGTACGCGCGGGGGATGTCCGCCCGCGCCGCTACGCGTGGCGGGGATGGCGTTCCACCGGCCCGGCGCCTCCACCTAATCCTGTAGGGTCACGAGAAAGCGAATCGAGGGTGCGTCCGGCCCCCTTTCGAGGGCTCGGCGCGTTAGCCGTACTGGAGCAGGCGCACGGCGTCACGGGACGACACGGCCGCGGCTGCACAGTCCCTCCCCACAGTGATGGGGATGGGCTCCTCCCTGGGGAGTTGGTGCGGCGGCACCGGGGTGCGAGCCCCGGCGCATGATGGCGCCGTCCCGCCGGTGTCGGGCGTTAAATGCCCGTGTACGGGGGTCGGCGCATGCGTGAGGGGCGCCCTCGAGCGTGGCGGACCCCGCCGAGGGCGAGCTGTACCCTCGAGCGAGGCGAGCTCGCTCGAGGGGGAGCGAGCCCTCGAGCGAGGAGGAGCCCGCCCGGGGGAAGTGTTACCCCTCGGACGGGGCGAAGCCTGCCCGAGGGGGGGGGGCGCGCCCTCGAGCGAGGCGGAGCCTACTCGAGGGGATCTCTAAGAGGGCCGCCTTGATGGGCCGTCGGGGTCACTGCGGCGTGGGCCGTGTCCTGCATGGTTAGGCACCTGCATGGTTAGGCTTAACGTGTTTTGGTTTCGTTGCGGGTTTCAAGTGAGGTTTTCCCCATTGTTTAAGGGGACCCCTAGGGCTGTCCCCGACACCCTCCGCAACGGATGCGTGCGGTCCTCTTGACGGGTAGCTTGAGCTCGCATCGCATCGCCTCCTCCATCGATGACTTCTTGGCTTCTAGCTTCAACTCTAAGCTCCTTGGGGGCACAATGGCTGCTACAAGGGTGCAACATGTTGCTTGAAAGGTTTGATCCTCGAGCTCCTAATTCGGCCAAATAAATAGTCCTAAGAGAAAAGCCCTAGGAACCTTATTTTCCTTTTTTACACTTCCCTTAAAATTTTCCGACCAAACAAGGAAGTAAAAAAGGAGCAATTCGGGCGAAATTCGGCATCATCGGACGTCGGGCCCCTCTGAGCCGGTCCGCCTGGGCCGGCCGGCCCACCCTGCCTCGGGGGCCGGGCCGGTCCGGTTTTTTGCACACCGCCCTATTTTTTTCTTCCTTAGCCCATGGGAAAAAGTTGGCCCGGTAAATCTTCGCGAAAAACTCCGGAAAACTAAAAGAAAAATTATTTACAGAAGGTGATGCCTTGTTTTTCGTCCTAGGCGGGACGTTCGGGCTCTTCCTCCATGGTGAAGACGTCAACGTGGTGAAGGGGGACGACATCGGGTTCGTAGTAAACCTTAAGCCGTTGTCCATTCACCACAAATTGATCGCCGTTTATATCCATAATGGTTACCGCTCCGTTGGAGAACACCGAATGCACAACATAAGGTCCGTCCCACTTGCTCTGCAATTTCCCCTTTCCGAAGGTTTTAAACCTCGAATTGTAGAGGAGGACCTTATCTCCTTCTTTAAATTCTTTTTTCTTCAATCTTTTATCATACCACCTTTTGATTCTCTCCTTGTATATGCTTGCGTTTTCATAAGCTTTCAACCTCAACTCCTCTAGCTCTCTTATTTGAATTCTTCGTTTCACCACCGCGGCATCGAGATCAAGGTTCATCTCTTTAATCGCCCAATAGGCTTTATGTTCCAACTCAACCGAAAGGTGGCAAGCTTTTCCATAGACGAATTGATAAGGGGTCATACCTATCGGTGTTTTAAACGCCGTTCGATAAGCCCATAAAGCTCCGTCTAATTTCTTTGACCAATCCTTGCCTCCCTTCTCTATGGTCTTGTTGAGTATGCTTTTTAATTGCCTATTTGATGTCTCCACTTGTCCGTTGGTTTGTGGGTGATAGGCCGTGGAGACCCTATGCTCAATTCCCAACTTGGACAAGCACTTTTTGAAGTTCTTCCCGGTGAAATGAGTTCCTCCATCACTTATCAAGATTCTCGGTGTACCGAAACGGGGAAAAATCACGTTCTTGATCATAGTGATGGACTCCTCCGTGGAAGCTTTACGACATGGTATTGCCTCCACCCACTTGGATACATAATCAACCATGACTAGGATATACTCAAATCCAAATGAGTTTTTAAAAGGCCCCATGAAGTCTATGCCCCATACATCGAATATGTCGATTTGCAAGTTGTATTTCAAAGGCATAGAATTTCTTTGAGAGATGTTTCCGGTTCTTTGGCATTCGGGGCATGACGCAACATATCTTTTAGTATCTTCATGCATCTCCGGCCAATAGAATTCGCTCGACCATACTTTTGCTTCGGTTCGAAAATGGCTATAGTGTCCACGAGTACTCCGCCGAGTGGCACTTCCTTAGAATCTCAACCCTCTCTTCCCTTGGCACACATCTTCTCATCACTCCATCATTGCCAAGCTTGAAGAGGTATGGTGCATCCCAAAAATATTTCTTACTTTCGGAGATTATCTTCCTTTGAGTGTTTTTATCTAGATGATCGAGGGGCATCTTTCGAATTGCTCGAATGATGTCGATCATCCAAGTATCTTTATCAAGCACTCTATAGAGGTGGTCATCTCTCATCTTATCTTCTATGGGCTCTTTATCATCTTGTCCACGATTCATCCTAGACAAATGATCGGCCACAACATTCTCCACCCCCTTTTTATCACGAATTTCAACATCAAACTCTTGGAGAAGAAGGATCCAACAAATCAAACATGGTTTAGCTTCCTTCTTAGCCAAGAGATACTTGATGGCTGCGTGATCGGTGTAAACAATGACCTTTGAGTTCACGATGTAAGATCTGAATTTTTCAAAAGCGAATACCACCGCTAGCAACTCTTTTTCCGTAGTGGCATAATTTAATTGTGCCCCACTAAGAGTTTTGCTAGCGTAGTAAACGGCGTGAACTCGGCCTTCCTTTCTTTGACCCAAGACCGCGCCTACGGCGTAGTCACTTGCGTCACACATGATCTCGAAAGGTTGGCTCCAATCTGGAGGTTGGATGATGGGAGCACTCACCAACGCATTTTTCAAGGTCCGGAATGCCTCTAGGCACTTCTCGTCAAAGTCGAAAGACACATCCTTTTGAAAAAGGTGCGTTAAAGGCTTAGTTATCTTCGAGAAGTCCTTTATAAATCTTCTATAAAATCCGGCATGACCTAGAAAGCTCCTTAAGGACTTAACATCCGTAGGAGGTGGGAGTTGCTCAACCGTCTCTACCTTAGCCTTGTCCACTTCAATTCCTCTCTCGGATATAACATGTCCGAGCACTATGCCTTGCTTAACCATGAAGTGGCACTTTTTCCAATTTAAAACCAAATCTACCTCCGCACACCTTGTAAGGACCTTTTCTAAATTTGCTAAGAAATCCATGAACGTCTTCCCGTAAACGGAAAAATCATCCATAAACACTTCAACAATTTCTTCGATGAATTCCGAAAACACGGCCATCATGCAACGTTGAAAAGAGGCCGGGGCGTTGCATAGGCCGAAGGGCATCCTCCTATATGCAAACGTTCCGTAAGGACACATAAACGTTGTCTTATGTTGATCTTCCGGGTGAATGGGAATTTGCATGAACCCCGAGTATCCATCGAGAAAGCAAAAATAAGCGTGGTTTGCTAACCTCTCGAGCATCTCGTCTATGAACGGTAGGGGGAAGTGATCTTTCTTCGTCGCTTTGTTAAGCTTACGGTAATCGATACACATCCGCCACCCGGTCACGGTCCTTTGCGGTATCAACTCGTTCTTCTCATTCTTCACCACGGTCAAACCTCCCTTCTTCGGTACACAATGTACCGGGCTCACCCATTCGCTATGCGGAACCGGGTAGATGATCCTGGCATCAAGTAACTTGATAACCTCTTTCTTTACTACCTCTCGCATGGCATGGGTTAGCCTCCTTTGTTGGTCCACTACGGGCTTACATTGGTCTACCATTGGTATACAATGAGTGCAAAAGGCTGGGCTAATACCTTTGAGATCATTAATTGAATATCCAATCACCTTCCTATGTTTTTTTAATAAAATCAGCAACGCTTCATTTTCTTCGGGACTAAACTCGTCGCTCACAATGACTGGATAAGTTTTGTCTGGGCCCAAAAATTCATATTTTAATCCCTTGGGCAAAGGTTTATGGTCTACCTTGGGCACATGTGGCTCCTCGGGTTTGATTTCTCCTATGTCTTCGAATTTCTCTTCCTCCACACTACCATCATGCGGCTCTAAGCCTTTTGTTGCTTCCTCTCGGTTCTTCATCTTTTTGATTACTAATTTGATTTTCCATCGCTCTTTGCAGCGGGTCTCTAAGGGTTTCAACAAAACAAAGACTATCTATCTCTTCTACTTCCTCATCTTCGGGAGGAAAAGGTGTAAGGTGTTTAGAAGCACGAAGAAAGTTATATTTGTACTTTGTTCCGTTAAGGTTCATTGTTACTTTGCCTTCTCCGGCATCTAACACGGCATCAACCAACTTAAGAAAAGGCATACCTAAGATTATATGATCAGAATTACTATGGTAAGCATCAATAACAAAGAAATCGGTTGGTATATAGTTTCTAGAGATTTTTACTTTCATGTTGCAAGCAATACCTAGAGGTTTGATAGTTCTACCATCTCCCATAATTAATTTCGTTGATGTTGGAGCTAAGTCTAGGTTGTGGTATTGAACTTTATCGTAAATTTTAGAAGATAGAACACTTACTTGGGCTCCGATGTCGCATAAAGCTTTGCATTGAACTCCGTTGATCTCGCAACTCAAGTGCGGCGTCATCTTCTCTTCTTCTTCGGATCCTATCGAGTAAATTTCAGCGAGGCGAGCGTATGGTGATGCTTCGGGCTTGATCCCCATGATTCTCTTCACCTCGGCAATATGTTCCGGATCCACCACGTCATCTCCAAAGAGCTTTTCAAAAATCTCACCGGTGGTTTCGAGGTCGTACGAATTTTCAGCTTTCTTCTCCGGTGGGAAATCCACTTCCACTGCTCTTGCCATTCCCTTTTGATTGGGGAACAGTCTTCTCTTGTCGAATACTTCTCCGTAATCAATAGGAACCCAATCCATTGGTTCGAACTCCCTTAGTGGCTTCGCGCTTGACATGCTTCTCTTGTTCATCTCATTTGGTGTGGCGAAGTCGACGCTTGGTGTAGTTCTTGACTTGATGTGTTCTTGTTCAAGCTTTTCCATGATTGGCTCCTCTTTTGTGACTTCCGGGGTTGCCTCTTTAGAAAAATCAGCAAGCTTCTTCTTCCTTGAATTGAATTCCGGCTCTTCCGCAAGTCTTGTTTCCCAATATCTTCGCATGGCAGCCGCTTTACTAACTTTTTGTAGAAGTTGGGCGGCTTCTGTGGGTGTTTTCTCCATGAGATCCCCACCTGCACACATTTCAACGTGTCGCATGCAACTAGGGGTTAGGGAAAAGAAAAATGTATGCAAGAGTACGTCACCGGTGAAGCCGAGTTTTGGTCCTTGTTCGATTAATTCATTAAACCTATCCCAGGCTTGGTCTATCCCTTCCTCTTCTCCTTGCATGAAAGTGATCACTTGCCTCCTTAGATGTTGAACCTTGCTAATTGGAAAGAACTTCTCGCAAAACTTCTTTGTCAACTTGTTCCAATTGCCTTCAACTTCAAAGGACGCAACCGAATACCATGTCTTTGCTTTGCCGGCATGTGAGTAGGGAAAGAGATTCCATTTGAACCATTCATCGGGAACTCCTTCTTGACGCACCGTGTTGCATATTGTCGTGAAATCCCTTATGTGTCTATATGGGTTCTCCGTAACCATCCCTTCAAATGGGTTTTCCGCCACCATCTTGATGATCTTGGATTTAATTTCATACTTGGTCGCTTCAAGCTTCGAATCCGACTCTTGTACTTTTATGTCTTCACATCGAGGGCTAGCGTAATCCCTTAATGATTTCTCCGGTTCTTCCACGGGTTGATTAACGAACTCCATCTAGACAATAAGATAAAAACAAAAACAAAAACGAAACAAGTGTTTTTCTAGATAATATATGTTAGATATAGCAAATAACAGATAAACTAAATATAAAACTAAGCTAGATGCAAACCAAACGATGTAAACTAACTTGCTCCCCGGCAACGGCGCCAGAAAAAGGGGCTTATTGACGGATAAAAGACGTATCCCTCTACGATCCGCAAGCGTACGGACCCCACACCTTTTTCACCACGGGATTCCCAAGGTTCTTGTCAATCCGCGGAGCAAGGGGATTACAAGCGTCCGATCTACAACGACACACTAGCTACTAAAACTCTAACTACTATTAAACTAGAAAACACTAAACTACACTAGAGAGAATGATAAACGATCAAGGTAGAAGACACTCGCCCACGGGTCTACGATACTAGAGCATGCAATCGCTTAAAGACATGAAAACCAATCTAATCTATCGGGGATGTGACCACGGTTTCGCCCTTTCCCTCCTCTCGTACTGTCACTACGCGAAGGTATTCATGACTAGACCTTTGATGGACACGGCGTATTGAATGGATCCAAGGAAGCATTGGAGCTCGTACTCCCTCTACGGCACGGTAGCTAACCTTAAGCATTAAAGTATATTCAACACAAGATGATAGATAGATAATCCGACAAAGTGCGATTACATCTCAAGATCGATTACAACCCATGGACGAATGAGAAGATTACCCCATCAAGGTGCTGATCATGGCACCGTTGATCATGGTTTCCCTTCCGATGGTGTCTTCCTCCTTCTCCACGAGAGGGTGCTTCCTTTGAGGTGGTTGACCTCCCGCCGGAGATCCTCCTCCTCTCTCTCTAGCTTGTGGATGGCCTTCTGGTGCGAATGACTCCTCCCCTCGGTGTTGGCGGCGCCTCGGGGGTTTTAGGGTTGAAGATCCTTCGAGGGCAAGGAAAACGGGACCGAACCAGTGCCGGCCCGGGGCCGGGCCGGCCGGCCGGGCCGGCCGGCCCAGGCCCAATTCGGCCCAGTTCGGTCGCCCCTTTTTGCTCCGTGGGTCCTCGTGCACTTATGTACTTTGCCCCCTCCACTTGTATGATTTTGATGCTGTTATCCTCGCGTCCAAGATGGAGGCTCTCTTTGCATGAAGTTTGATCTTTTACGCTTCAATCCCCGGGGGTGTTCCTCGTAGCACTTCGGTCCTCGCCACCATTGGAAGTGATTTCAGCAGGCTCATGAACACGAACAAGACTCCGTGAATGCTCCTTTGAACTTGTTGGAAATCCGTCCTTTATGTCCATGTTTTCCTACATAAACACAACACTTCCAAATGCATGCACAAAGATGAACTTGTTATATGATTAGTGTGCCTAGTGGAGGGTTAGTTCCATAATCAAATCCAAACCAAAGTGTAATGAACATGCTAGGTGCACCAAAATACACCGTCAATAGCCGCGTGGTGGCATGAACAGCAAGATGAAATCAGGGACGGTTTCTTGGTTGAGCCTCAAAACCAAGGTCAAGCCAGGACTATGTGGGAGCTGAGTCATGAGTGGAGATTGGCGGAGGCTACACCGAGTTCGCGGGGTTTCCGGTGGTTCACCAGAAAACCACTGGGTTCCTTGGTTGATCCACAAAGCCAAGACCGAAGAACCGAAGACGGTGCTGCAGCAGCGCCAGACCGGTCTGACCGGTGGGTACCGGTCTGACCGGTGGGGAGCACCGGTCTGACCGATGTGCGACGGTGCAGTCCAGAGACTTCGAAGCAGAGGACACGCATCGGGATCGCATGGCTTGCGTCGAGGCTACGCAGGGTGCGGTCGCCGGGCATCCGTCCGATGGTGAAGACATGAAGACTTCCAAATCCGCCCTTGAGGGGCTTGTATCCCTAGTTATTAGAGAAGGGTATTTTAGACTTTCGGTTGCCTCCATATAACCCAAGAGGTGAGAGGATGGCAGCCAACTCTTGGAACCCTAGATCATTTGTTTTCCCATTTTCCTTCCTATTTTCCTTAGGTTTTCCATAGGACTAGCAAGAGAGCTTCATGGAGAGATCTTGTTGAGAGGGATGGAGGATCGGGCGGCTTGCTAGACCTTGTATGAACCTTTGTTTCATGTATAGATGATTCGGCGTGGTTCCTCAAGGTTTGGATGTGTTTTCCCCGGTTGTTCTTGGTGGTGATTTTCGGAGCCCTCTCTTGGTGATTTCTTTGGGTTGTTTTCGGGACCTTTCTCTTGGGGATTTGATAGGGGAAATTTGTTGGAACCCTTCGTGGTTCTTTGGGTTATGATTCCCCTCCCAAATCCGTTAGTAAAGGTGCTCGATTTTGGGGTTTCTTGAGTTCTTTGGTTGGAAGTGCTCTTGGCGGGATTTCCTTGATTCCTCCTTTTTGGACGAGTTTTTGTGGGATTAAACTTGGCTATGGACTCCTCATGAGGTGTTCCTAATATCCCCAAAGTCTTGTTCAAGTCCGTGGAGCGATTCGGGAGATCGAGGTTTGGATTTGGGGGAGTTGACCCGCGGGTGCTGTTCATCCCGAGCTGCCCAGGCTACACCGGTCTGACCGGTGCTCTTGACCAGTCTGACCGGTGCGAGCCCTGGTGGGTTTTTGCTCGGGTGAACGTCTGGGTGTGTTCGCTGTTGTCCTGTGTTGCTGCTGTTTCGAGTTTGGGTCAGTTTGGTGGTCGGTTGGCCTGTTTGGTGCTTTGGGGGCTTTCAGGCTGTGACCGGTCTGACCAGTGTGTCTCATTGGTCTGACCGGTGTGGTGCCACTTAGTGAAAGTTGCTCAGTTGCACCAGTCGGGACCGGTCTGACCGGTGGTGCTCACCGGTCTGACCGGTATTGGTCTGTAGACTCAAGGTTTGGTATTCCGCTGCGTTTTCGGGTCGGAAGGGTGTGTGTGTTGGTTCCTAGGTTCCGTGGCACTCCAGTGGCTACGTGGGCTTGGCCAACCTGGGTAGTGAGTCGGAGACGTGTGTTGGAAGTCGTGTTCATCTTGTAGGAGTTTCCATCTCCTTTGAGAAGAATTTTTATCGGCTCCCATTCACTCCCCCCCTCTCTGGTTCGCGTATCGGTCCTTCAGCTAGAGGAGATGAGGTTGAAGGCGTATGAAAATGCAAGCATATACAAAGAGAGAATCAATAGGTGGTATGATAAAAGATTGAAAAAGAAAGAGTTTAAAGAAGGAGATAAGGTCCTCCTCTACAATTCGAGGTTTAAAACCTTCAGAAAAGGGAAATTGTAAAGCAAGTGGGACGGACCTTATGTTGTGCATTCGGTGCTCTTCAACGGAGCGGTAACCATTATGGATATAAAAGGCGATCAATTTATGGTGAATGGTCAACCACTTAAGGTTTACTACGAACCCGACATTGTGCCCCTTCACCATGTTGATGTCTTCGCCATGGAAGAAGAGCTCGAACGTCCCGCCTAGGATGAAAAACATGGCATGAATTTTTGTAAATAATTTTTCTTTTAATTTTCTGGAGTTTCTCCCGAAGATTTACTGGGACAACTTTTTCCCATGGGCTAAGGAGGTGAAATAAGGGCGGTGCACGAAAAATCGGACCAGCCCGGCCCTCGAGACAGGGTGGGCCGACCGGCCTAGTCCGACCGGCCCAGGTGGGTCCCGACGACGGTCGATCCCGGTTTTTGCCCGAATTGCTCCTTTTCAACTTCCTTCTTCGGTAAGAAAATTTTAAGGGAAGTTGGAATAGAGAAAATGAGGTTCCTAGGGTTTTCCTCTTCGGACTATTTATTTGGCCGAATTGGGAGCTCGGGAATCAATCTCATCAAACAATATTTTGCACCCACGCGGCAGCCATTGTGTCCCCGAGGAGCTTAGAGTTGAAGCAAGGAGCCAAGGAGCCATCGATGGAGGAGGCGAAGCGATGTGAGCTCAAGCTACCCGTTGAGATCAATAGGACCGCCCGCATCCGTTGAGGAGGTCGTGTCCCGACCGGACCTATCACATCTCGCAACCCCGTCGAAGGAGAGAAGGTCCCTACGCCTGTTCGAAGGTCGGCGCGCATCCAAGGCATGAAGCAGAAAGGTTACAAGGAGGTATCACCCGAACCTAAGGATTATGGGGGTAGCGACTACTCCGACGATCGTAGCCCGAGTTGGTGGGCGGCCGCCGGAAGAGATGATAACGACCTCTACATTTGGGATGAGGTGCCTAAAAAGAAGACTCCTGAAGGCCCCAACGGCAGCGTTGATAACGGCGGCGACGACAATGGTGGTGGCGACGACGGTGGCGACGATGGTGGAGACGATGGCAATGATGACCCATTCGGATTGCATCCGATGTGTTGTGCGGCTTGCCATCACTCCATCGCGGATCTCTACGCGTTGGTCGACGAATGTCTCCAAGCCATGGAGGCGATGAAGCAGCGTTTGGAGGATTTGGAGCGCGTAGTTGAAGACGACTACAAGTTCCTTAACCGCAACGTGCGCAAACCCTTCGGCATGGTCGGGAACATGAGAGGCAAGTGGTGCAATACTTGGAAAGTACCACTAGGTCCAGTTTTCCCCTTAGGAATTTTGTAAGATACGACGAGGACGTCGTATGTTTTTAGCGTGGGGGAGAGCTGGCTAGCTAGCCTTAGCTTTTGAGCTTCAAGTTTAGGTTCGGTTTATTCTTCGAGAGAGTCTTAGAGTTTAAAGAGTCTTTAGTTTTTGAGTGTGTTTTTAAATTTTTGCAAGTGTCTTAAATTAGTGTTGAGTCAAAGAAAATCAAATAAAAAGAGTCTTTATATATTTTGTGTCTTGTGTGATGCTTATCTTTATTCACTTGTTTGTTTATCTTTGATTCTTGATATATAAACATAAGTGTGTGGTTCGAAAAACGTTTACTGTGGCGCTTAGTGCAATTGGTACTACTAATAGTACCCATACCGCACTTCGATCTTGAGCTTCACATGTTAGTTGTACCATGCTCAATGCTAAAAGTTGGAGGATTTCAGTTCTGAAAATTATCTAAAAAACCTTGTAATAAAGGTTAGCAAAACCTCTTTTTCCAAGTTGAGAGTAAGAAAAAAAATCATATACAAAGCAAATTTATTTTTTGCTCCACCATAAGTGTGATTAGCACGATGAGTTGGGCTAGGATCCTTCTCTCTTGGGAGTTTTAATTTCAAGCAATTATCATGTTCTTGTGCTTATCTTTTGTTGCTAGCCTCGTCATGCATTCGGTAACGTGACTTTCACATCGGAAGTCCTGTACATCGCCGAATTCCATACCCGAACCTATACATCTCTTTTGTACATCGCATTACTTGAACACAACCTACTTTCAAAAGTTTCGTCTCGTCTCTAGCATGATTTATTTAAAATTTCAGATTGTATGCATGCGAGAAAGAGAGGAGTTGAGAGCTTTGAAAACTTGTCAAGAGAGAGAAAAATAAAGAGAAAAGTACGAGTATGGAAAAGAAGGAAAGAAAGAAACAAAGAAAACATATAGAAAAGTAAAGAAAGAGAAAAATATGAGAATGAAAGAATGAAAGAAAAAGAAGAGAAAGAGAAAAGAGGAGTGGCAAGAAGGATATGAGAGGGATGAATCAAGTAAAAGAAAAAAGGTAAAAGTGCAAGGAAGGATGTCACGTTGTTCAGAGACGAAACTTTCACTCTTTTTCCAACATGTGCAATCCGACAACGAGGACATCATCGGTGCCTCGTAGTCATAATTTTCTTTTGCCCTTGCACATGTCCACCATTCTAAATCTTCTCATCCTTGATATCCCTACATATGGTTTATTCTCATGATCATTGGCTTTGAAAGGTAAGCAACCATTAGAGGAAGTTCTTAGTTTGACAATATTTGTGTTGATTGCGCTAGCCCTACCTATAGCTCCACTTTACATGTTATATGAGAGACTCAAGGGAGGTGAGATTTTATAAAATTGGTTTAGGATAGACACCTCATATGAGTGACTTGAGAGAGCTTGGAGAAAGGTTTTTGTCTAATACTTGTTGCAGTAATTTTGTTTTTTAAAAATCATAAAAACCCTCCGATGGAAGCAAAGAAGTAAGCATGGCTGAGATTGAAGGCTTCGAGTGAAGAGTTTGAGTTGTGGGGTAAATCTTGACGTGGTAAAGATTATAAACGCCCATGTTTATGTTTGATGATCATTACTCTATGTTTATGTATTAAAGACGAAAGGATTGACTAACTTGTGAAGAAGGATTAGCGGTACACGATTACAACACTTTGGATGAAGTTCTTTTACGAGTACTTGCTCGAGGACGAGCAAGAGCTAAGCGTGGGGGAGATGTTGATGGTGTATTTTGGTACACCAAGCATGTTCATTACTCTTTGGTTTGGATTTGATTATGGAACTAACCCGCCACTAGGGACACTAATCATATAACAAGTTCATCTATGTGCATGCATTTGCAAGTGTTGTGTTTATGTAGGAAAACATGGACATAAAGGACGGATTAGCAACAAGTTCAAAGGAGCATTTACGGAGTCTTATTCGTGTTCATGAGCTTGATGAAATCACTTCCAATGGTGGCAAGGACCGAAGTGCTACGAGGAACACCCCCGGGGATTGAAGCGTAAAAGACCGAACTTCATGCGCGGAGAACCTCCATCTTGGACGCAAGGATGACATCGTCAAAATCATGCAAGGGGAGGGGGGCAAAGTGCATAATCACCTGAGGACCCACGGAAGTGAAGGGGCAACCGAACCGGGCTGAGATGGGCCTGGGCTGGTCGGCCCAGCCGGCCGGCCCAGCCCAGTTCCGGCGTCGGTTCGGCCCCCCTTTCCTTGCACCCGAAGGATCTTCAACCCTAAAACCCAGGAGGCACCGCCATTCGACAGGGGAGAGCCATTCGCACCACGAAGCCATCCACAAGCTAGAAAGAGAGGAGGGAGTTCTCCGGAGGGGGATCGTCCACCTCGAAGGTAGCACCCACAAGTGGAGAACAAGGAAGACACCGTCGGAAGGGAAACCATGATCAACGGTGCTATGTCTATCACCTTGATGGGGTAGTCTCCTTATTCATCCATGGGTTATAATCGATCTTGAGATGTAATCGCACTTTGTCGGATTATCTATCTATCATCTTGTGTTGAATATACTTTAATGCTTAAGGTTAGCTACCATGCCGTAAAGGGAGTAAGAGCTACAATGGTTCCTTGGATCCATTCAATACGCCGCATCCATCACAGGTCTAGTCATGAATACCTTCACGTAGCGACAGTACGAGTGGAGGGAAAGGGCGAAACCGTGGTCACAACCTGTCGGGGACAGCCCTAGGGGTCCCCTTTAACAACTGGGAAATCCTCGCTTAAAACCCGCAACAAAGCTAAACACGCCCCGCATAACCATGCAGGATACGGCCCACGCCGCGGAGGCCCCAACGGCCCACCAAGGCGGCCCTCTCGAAGATCCCCTCGAGCAGGCTTCGCCTCGCTCGAGGATGCGCGTCTCCCTCGGGCAGCCTCCGTCCCATTCGAGGGGGTACGCTTACCTCGAGTGGGCTCCGCCTCGCTCGAGGGCCTGCTCCCCCCTCGAGCAGGCTCCGCCTCGCTCGAGGGCCCGCTCCCCCCTCGAGCAGGCTCCGCCTCGCTCGAGGGCGCTCCGCATGCGCATGCCTGCTCCCACGCACGGGCATTTAATGCCCTGACAACTGCAGGGTGGCGCCATCATGCGCCTAGGGCTCGCGCCCCGGTGCCGCCGCACCAACTCCCCAAGAGGGAGCCCATCCCCGCCACTGTGGGAGGCACTGTGCGGCGCGGCCGGTGCCAGTCCCGTGACGCCGCGCCGCCTACTCCGATACGGCTAACACGTCGAGCCCTCGAAGGGGGCCGGCCGCACCCTCGACTTGCATTCTTGTGACCTTGCAGGGTTAGGTGAAGGCGCTAGGCCGGTGGAACGCCATCCCTGCCACTGTTGACGGCATGGCTGCCGCCCCCGCGCGTACGAACCACACGCCGGGCGCTGTGGCAACAGCTCTAGCACTGCGGAGCGTACGGGAACGGGGTGCCGCCTTACCCGCCACTGTGCCCCGTACGGACCGACGTTAGCAACTCCCTTGAGCCCATCTGAGGACATCACAGCCGTCCGCCGCCTTTCTACCCTCGAAGCCGCCACTGTTCGGGTACAAGACGCGCCATGATAACCGGATCACTGCCAGGATCGTCCGGGCGGCCGCCTACTTCACAGCATAGCACGTCACGCTCCCTCACATAGCTAGATATCGCGGCGCGCATGTGATTCGCTCTCTCCTTGGACTATAAAAGGAGGACGAACCCACCTGCCGCAGGGGACCGAAAAAAAAGAAGAAACACAACACAACACCACAGGAGACAGGCTGCGCCACGCACTTGCTCTCCAATTCTCCCACAACATCCTCAATCACTACACCAGGGACTTGGAAGCCACGCTTCCTCTCCCGCCTAGCTTGTAACAGCCCCACTACAGACACCCCCGGTGCTGAGCAATATAGTGCCTTGAGCACACCATTGCTGGACGTACGGCCCCTCGGCCGGAACCAGGATAAATTCTGTGTCTCTTATTGCTTAGCATCGTCCATTGAGGGATAGACCTCGGCGCTTATTACTGGTTAGTGTCGGGACCACATTCCGCACCGACAGTTGGCGCCAACCGTGGGGCAATCGAGCGCATAAGGTCAATCCATCAACTCCCTCCATGGTGATCCGCACTGAGTACCACAGTACGCGCTACTGCATGGGCAGCTCGGACCCCCTCCCCGCCGGGTTCGAAATCCGGTTCGGGGGCCTAAACTTTCAGGCCACGGGGAACGGCTACCTCATGCGCCTCACCAACCGTGAGGAGCTCCGCGCGCGGCGCCAGGCCGGGTCCGCTCCGGTCCCCGCCGCGCGCACCACCACGGCGCGGACGCCCGCCGGCGCGGACGCCGCGGACCCGTCGACGCCACGATGCCGCCGCCGCTCGGTCACCGTTCGCGCCGAGCACGGTCCGAGCGACGGCGAGCCGAGCGCGCCGCCTCTCAGCGCGGCGTGCCCGTCATCACGGCAACCGCCACGCCAGCGGGACAGCGCACGATCTCCGGACCGCGCTTTCCCATTGGGCTGCGTGGTGCCACGACAGCCTACAACGCCAACGTCAACACCACGATGCGCAGGGTTCCCCCTGGCCGTCACGTCTTCGTCGCCAGGGATCCCAGCGCCTCAGCGGGTGACGAATCGTTCCTAGGCTCCCTTGACGCGCCGCCACCCGCTAACCTCCACGGGTACGCGGAGTGGGACTTCTCCGGCGTGCCGGACCCAGTCATGTTCAGGCGTTTTCTTGACGCTACGAACTACTGGTTCGGCTGCTCCGACGACTCCAGCACCAGGAGCTACGACCCCGCGCGGGAGTGCTGTGTCGTCACCACCAACGACCCAGCGAACGCCACCGGCGCCGTGGGCGCTAGAGACAGGGAGGTCACGCTTGCCCCGGGGATCGCTCCGCGGCCGGCCGCGGGGGCCAAGCACTCTGTGCCGGGGCCGACGCCGCGCGCGGCCTAGCCCAAGCCCGTGAGCTCGAGGCTAAGCTGGCGGAGGAGTATCGAACGGTGCGGCTGCTCCGTGCCTCAATGGCAGGAGAAGCCTCCGCGCGTGGCGAACGCGCGCGGGAGCTGGGCAAGAAGGTCCGCGATCGTATCAACGCCGACTTTAACGTCGACAACCCAGACGCACCTCCGCGGGCGAGCCAAAAGCTCATTGCCACCGCGACGCTGCTAAGAGCTATGCCAGCACCCTCAACCCCTGAGGCGCGGAACCTGCAACGCGAGGTGCAGGCTCTCATCGAGCAAGCGGCCGTCCAGCAGGCCGAGAGCTCGGCGTCACGCATTCGCCAACAGGGGGATCCGCGGGACGACGGAGCCGCACAGGGGGGCAAACCCTCGGTCCATGCAGGTGAAGCGGCGGGGCGACCCACCAACCCAGGGCGCACGCCGGCCAAGGAGCGGCTCCTTAACACGCGCAGGGCGCTGGACGGTGATGCTCGCAACGTCATCAACGCCCGGCGCACGAGCTAGGCGGATGCGCGAGCGGCGGTGGGCTACCACCCTCGACGAGGTGGACGCTACGACAGCGACGAGGACCGTTCCCCGACGCCGGAACCCCCGGGGACCCGTGTGTTCAGCCGGGAGATCCGCGCGACGGCCTTCCCTCAACGCTTCCACCAACCCTCGGCCATCGTCAAGTACAACGGGGAGACAGACCCTCGCGTGTGGCTCAACGACTACTGCCTGGCGTGCCAGCTAGGCGGGGCCACCAGCGACGAGGTCATCATCCGCAACTTGCCCCTGCACCTCGGCGATGCAGCCCGGACATGGCTCGAGCACCTGCCTGCCAGCCAGATCCACAACTGGGACGACTCCGGTCCGCACGTTCGTGGGTAACTTCCCGTGGCACGTACGTGCGCCCGGAAATTACGGGACTGCGCTCCCCGCACCCGAAGCCCGGCGAGTCGCTGCGGGACTTCATACAGCGCTTCTCCAAGCGTTGTACAGAGCTCCCCAGCGTGGCGCAATCCGAGATTGTGCACGCCTTCCTCGAGGGCACCACGTGCCGGGACCTCGTGCGGGAGCTGGGACGCAGCCCGCCCGCAGACTCCAACGAGTTGTTCGACATCGCCACCAGCTTCGCCTCAGGAGAGGAGGCCGTGGGGGTGATCTTCGACTGCAAGAAGGGCAGGCGCTCGGACGATGCGCCCGCGGAGGGTAGCAAGTCCATGGACCCCCACCGGAAGGACAAGCGGGGCAAGAAGGGAAAGAAGTCGCGCCGCGAGGCGCGCGAGCAGGGGCGCGACGGCGATCATGCCGAGGCTCTTGCTGTCGACCCGGCTCGACGGGGCCCTCGACCGGCCCCTCGAGGTCCGGGGGTGTTTGATGACTTGCTGAAAAAGCCATGTCCTTACCATAAGACCCCAGTGAACCATACCCTTGAGCAATGAGACATGCTCAAGAAGTTCTATGGCCGCGCCGCCGCGAAGGAAGCCGAGGCCAAGAAAGACGGAGGAGATGGCGACGCCGGCGGCTTCCCCGCCGTGGAGAACGTGTTCCGCATCTTTGGGGGACCCACCGTCGAAATGTCGACCCGCCAGCGCAAGCGGGAGCGGCACGAGGTCCCCGCCGCGGAGAAGGCGCCTCCCTCCTTCCTCAACTGGTCGAAGGACGCCATCACCTTCAGCCGGGAAGACCATCCGAACCGCATCCCCAACCCGGGCCAGTACCCGCTGGTGGTCGACCCAATCATTGGGAACGCGCGGTTCTCAAAAGTCTTGATGGACGGAGGCAGCAGCCTCAACATCCTCTACGCGCATACGCTGCGCTTTCTGGGGATCGGGATGGACCAGCTACAGCCCAGCACGAAGCCGTTCCATGGCGTCGCGCCCGGCAAGCAGGTACAGCCCCTCGAGCAGATCGACCTGCCGGTTTGGTTCGGCACCGCGAAGAATTTCCGCAAGGAAACGCTCACCTTCGAGGTGGTGGGGTTCAAGGGCGCCTACCACGCCATACTTGGGCGGCCCTGCTACGCCAAGTTCATGGCGGTCCCCAACTACACCTACTTGAAGATGAAGATGTCGGGACCGAACGACATCATCACCGTAGGCTCGTCCATCGAGCACGCATTTGACTGCGACGTCGAGTGCGTAGAGCACGCAGAAGCACTGGCGCTGGATGAAGCGCTGGTGACCACTTTGGAGAAGATGGTCAACAAGGACCTCGACTCCACCGCCAAGCACACCGGCACCTTCGAGGCCGCGGAGCAGACCAAGGAGGTCCCCCTCGACCCTGCTGCCCCCGAGGGCAAGGCGTTGAGGGTCAGCTCCACCCTCGATCCCAAATAGGAAGTGGTGCTCGTCGACTTCCTCCGCGCCAACGCCGACATCTTCGCGTGGAGCCCCTCGGATATGCTAGGTATCCCGAGGGAGGTCGCCGAGCACTCCCTTGACATCCTGCCTCACGCCCGCGCCGTGCAACAACGGCTGCGCCGCTTCGACGAGGAGCGGCGACGGGCTATCAGAGCGGAGCTGCTGAAGCTTCTAGAGGCCGGGTTCATCAAGGAGGTGTTCCACCCAACGTGGCTCGCAAATCCTGTACTTGTAAAGAAAAAGAACGGGAAGTGGCGGATGTGTATAGACTACACTAGTCTTAATAAAGCATGTCCTAAAGTTCCTTTTCCTTTACCACGTATTGATCAAATTGTTGACTCAACGGCTGGGTGTGAGCTGCTTTGCTTCCTTGATGCCTACTCCGGGTACCATCAAATAAAGATGAAGGCGTCCGACCAGCTTGCGACTTCGTTCATCACGCCGTTCGGGATGTTCTTCTACGTCACGATGCCGTTCGGCCTCCGAAACGCGGGCACAACGTATCAACGTTGCATGCAACACGTTTTCGGAGATCACATCGGACGGACGGTCGAGGCGTACGTGGACGACATCGTCGTGAAAACCAGGAAGGCGGACGACCTGGTTGGCGACCTTGGCATCGCGTTCGGCTGCCTACGCGCCAATGGGGTCAAATTAAACCCCGAAAAGTGTGTCTTTAGAGTGCCACGAGGCATGCTCCTGGGATACATCGTCTCCCAACGGGGGATCGAGGCCAACCCCGAGAAGGTCGCGGCCCTCGAATGAATGGGCCCGATCCGGGACCTCAAAGGGGTGCAAAAGGTGCTGGGGTGCCTTGCCGCCTTGAGCCGCTTCATCTCGCGGCTCGGCGAGAAGGGCCTGCCCCTCTACCGCCTACTCAAGAAGCACGAGCGCTTCTCCTGGACCACCGAGGCCCAGGATGCGCTCGACAAGCTGAAGGCGTCCTTAACGCACGCCCCGATCCTCACGCCGCCGCAGGACGGCGAACCCCTGCAGCTCTACGTGGCCGCAACCACCCAGGTGGTCAGTGCTATGATCGTGGTGGAGCGCACGGAGGAAGGGCACGCCCTGCCGATCCAGCGGCCGGTCTACTACATCGGCGAGGTCTTGCTGACACCAAGACGCGCTATCCCCAAGTCCAAAAGCTGCTGTATGCGGTGGTCCTCGCGCGGCGCAAGCTCCACCACTACTTCGAGGCCCACCCTGTCACGGTGGTCTCCTCCTTCCAGCTAGGGGAGATCATCCGCAACCCAGACGCGGCGGGCAGGATCGCCAAGTGGTCCATGGAGCTGATGGGCAAGACGCTCGCCTATGCCCCGCGCAAGGCCATCAAGTCCCAGATCCTGGCGGATTTCGTCACCGAATGGACGGATATGCAGCTGCCGCCGCCTCAGATCCAAGCAGAGTGCTGGACTCTGTATTTCGACGGCTCGGTGATGAAAACAGGGGCGGGCGCGGGCCTGCTCTTTGTATCACCCCTCGGGAAGACATGCGGTACACGGTGCACCTCCACTTCCCCGCGTCGAACAACATGGCTGAGTACGAGGCCCTCCTTTGCGGCCTCAAGATCGCCATCGAGTTAGGCGTCAAGTTCCTCGACGTGCGGGGGGACTCGCAGCTCGTGATCGACCAAGTCATGAAGAACGAGAGCTGCCATGACGATAAGATAGAGGCCTACTGCAAGGCCGTGCGACCCCTCGAAGACAAATTTTACGGCATCGAGCTCAATCACGTGCCACGCCGGTACAACGAGGATGCGGACGAGCTGGCCAAGATCGCGTCCGGGCGGATCACCGTCCCCCCGAACGTTTTTGCCCGCGATATCGCCCAGCCCTCGGTCGTCCTCGAGCCTCACCCCTCGAGCCACGCAGAACCCTCGGGGGCTCCCTCGAATCCAGCGGGTGCGGAACCCATGGATGAGGACCCCTCGAACGAGGCGTACGTGCTCTCCCTCCTCGAGGGGTATGGCGCCTATGGGGCTGATGTGATGGACATCGAGCCAGCCCCCATCAAAGCTGACTGGCGTGACAAGTATGTGGCCTGGATGGCCCGAGGGGAGCTCCCCACGGACCGGGCCACGGCCAGACGCATCGCCAGGATGGCCAAGTCCTTTGCCCTCGTCGACGGCGAGCTGTACAAGCGCGCCGCCTCCGGCATCTTGCAGCGGTGCGTACCCATCCCGGAGGGGCGCGAGCTCCTGCGGGACATCCACGCGGGGATCTGTGGCCACCACGCAGCGCCTCGCACCCTCGTTGGCAATGCCTTCCTCCAAGGCTTTTACTGGCCTACCGCGGTTGCGGATGCCAGTGAGATCGTACGCACCGCCGAAGGATGCCAATTTTACGCCCACAAGTCCAACCTTCCCGCTCATGTCCTACAGACCATCCCCATAACATGGCCGTTCGCTGTGTGGGGGCTGGACATCGTCGGGCCCCTGCGGAAGGCGCCCGGGGGCTTCACCCACTTGTTGGTCGCGATCGACAAGTTCTCCAAGTGGGTGGAGGTGCGCCCCATCACGAACCTCAGGGCGGAGCAAGCGGTGACGTTCTTCACCGACATCATCCATCGCTTTGGAGTGCCAAACTCCATTATCACTGACAACGGGTCCTAGTTCACGGGCAGGAAATTCTTGGAGTTCTGCGACAAGTTTCACATCCGTGTGGATTGGGCAACCGTGGCACACCCGCAGACCAACGGCCAAGTAGAGCGTGCCAACGGCATGATCCTATAAGGCCTTAAGCCTAGGATTTTTGACCAGCTAAACAAATCTGGTCGGAAATGGCTCCAAGAGTTACCAGCGGTCATGTGGAGCTTAAGGACCACCCCGAGCAGAGCCACCGGGTTCACCCCGTTTTTCCTAGTCCACGGAGCGGAGGCCGTCCTCCCCACGGACTTAGAATACGGATCGCCCAGGGTTCGAGGCTACGACGAGGATGCCAACCAGCGAGCCCGCGAGAACTCGCTGGACCAGCTGGACGAGGCACGCCTCGTGGCCTTGATGCACTCCACGAGGTATCAACAGTCCCTCAGGCGCTACCAAGTGTTAACACCGTACGGCACGGGGGAGTGGCCGTCGGACTCCGAGGAGTCGTCTAAAAGGGGTTGATTGGCCGGCGCAGGAGACTGGTTCCACTGAATCAATCTGAAAAGAAGATGATCGTCAAGACAAGAAAGAGATCAAAAGTTGAAGCAAAGAAGAGGAATCGACGATCATTGCCTCCGGCGCGCATTGGCGCTACTCCCCTCTGCCTCGTCGGAGGCGCGGCGGCGGTTGAGGCGGCGCACCATGATGGTTTGGGATGTGCACTGTTTGAAGAGAGGAAGAGCGGAATAGAGATTTCAGGTAAAGTTGAAAACCTAAATGCCGAATGAAACTTACGGAAGGGGAATTTACCTGAGCATCTTGGTTTTGAGCCGCCATTGGGAATTTGAGCTTCGAACAAGAGGATCTAGGGTTTGGATCTGGATGAGGATTCCGGCGGATTTGCGAAGGAAGAAGAACAGATGTTGACAGATTCGATTTGAAAGTGTTTGTGGCTGGAGTCAATTGCGGAACAAAATTACTTTTATCCCGCAATTGAAGGGGCATGTGTTGACACCAAAATTTGGTAAGGAGTCTGACTCGTGGGTCCAGCTCGATGAGGAGTCCATCTGGTGGAAGGAAAGATCTCTTCAGCTGTATTCGGTAAGGAGATCTACGGTCGGCTATCTGCTCCCGTTCGGCAAAGGAACAGTAGAGCTGATTTTGCGGGATTGGATGGTGACGTGGCTCAAGCAGAAAGGGCGAATGGATAGATAGGCGATCAAAGCTTAGAGATAAGTTAGGCAGCAAATCCATTCAAGATTGTACTTCGCAGGGTATAAATATGAGCCCTGAATGTATGTAAAAAAAGAACAACCATTCTTCAATACAAACCGGCCTTACGCCAAACTCTAGAGTCCTTTTGTCGTGTCGTCGAGTTCTTCGAGAGGGTTCATCGATCCGTCGACCTCCGTGAGTACCGGCAACCTTGTATCATATCTAGTATCATGCGGTGGATTTAGATCTGATGCAAGTAGTCTTGTTACCATGCTTCGTGTCATGCGGTAGATTCAAGCTTGGTTCAAGAAGGTTTCTTGTTAGGTCATGAGCCATGCGGTAGGCTAAGATCTAGCTTGAAGCTAGTTATCGGCTCTATTGGATTTTGGCAAGATCCAATAGATTCATTAAGTTACCCCGTGTTACTTTGAGTTTTTACTTTATGTTTAAATTCAAGTAACACTTTTACCCAATCTAGATGGGTTTGGATCGGTTCTACCTCTTTTCTGGTCCTTGTTCGAGTAGGTTTCATGTTTTAAAGTGTGGATCATGTGCTCTCCCGTAGCCGAAACCGAATCGATCTAGATTGTTACGTGTTGCAGGTTCAAGCTTACCAATGTCGGTATAAATCTTGAAAGAACTGAGTATCATGCGGTAGATGCAGGTTTTTGGGTTGCTTTGGAGCTAGTCATCCGGTAGATTAGATCTCAAATCACTCTGATAGATTTATTCACTTGGTAATGTTCGTTCCTTCTTCATGGACCCCGAATCGGCTGTTCAGCCGTATTCGGTTATGTTTCTTCACGAGTAGAACACGTGCGTAATTCATGATTTAAATAATGTGTGCTTTTAGCTTTTCATATTTAGATTGTATCATGCGGTGGATAGATCTATTTGTGAAAAGTGGTACGGTCTTCATGCAAATTGTATCATGCGGTGGATAGATTTGTTTGATATCGTACCCGACGGGTTTTAGAGTACCTAGACATGCGGTAGACTAGTGCTTTGGATCTATGCATGCTTGTTTATTACATGATTATGTTCGTGCTTTACTTTATTCATTTGTTTAATGTTGGTTATCATGGGGATCGGTTATAATCTCGCGTGCATGTATCTTTGGCCAAACAAAGACCGATTGCTGTCATGCTTACGTCATCCATTCGGCAGTATTGATTTTCCTTTTATAACTTCCCGAATGTTTTCAGTTCATCGGCAAATAGCTTTCCATAGCTATGTGTCATCTCATGTGGCTTCTTAGCCGTAAATATGGAACTGTCCGGTACCACCCGACAAGTTCCAAGTTTTGGTATTTAACTGCTTCATCTTTTGTTAATTTTCAGGAAAAATTGACTGGCACGTCTTGTTACTCTTTGCGCGTGTGAAGCCAGCTTTGTTCGGCTTGCTGTGTGTTTGGCGCCGGGTGCACGTTTTGCGTCAACACACTTTTTGGCACGCCGGTGGGACCACGGCCGATTAGATCAAGATGCACGACATCGTGGACATCATGGACGTCAACCTTGAGGATCTCTCTCCCGAGCAAGGTGGCGGCGGCTCCGGGACGCCATAGACCGGTTCCGGCCAAAAATGCCTCGCTGTCCTTCAAGAAAAATAGAAGTGGCGTCCCGTACTTGAAGAACGAGATGCCCGGGGGTGTTGCTGCCAGGGGAGAGCGATACCACGGCTCGAGGGGGAGAAAGAGGAGTGTATGCGAATATTCCGGGAATCTGCAGACTACATCCGAGCAAGCACAACAAAGCTTTCCTCGGTGCGCTCCGGCGGATGATGGTGGCCGTCTTTGGCCCGGGCATGGAACAAGCATTCGGCAAGGCACCCGTCCAAGGGGGCACCGTGAGCCGGGCGAGTCAAGCTCTCAACCACCATTACGGAGCCGGCCACATCGGCCTCCTCCTCAAAGCTGCGGAAGTCAAGCGTTCCCGCATCCTCCTCAAGGTGCCGGGGGTCGGCTAGTTCGGCCCCCACTACAGACCTCAGGAGGACAGCCAATCCAGCCACCACCGCAGGGCAGCACGGGTCAACCCGCGCAACAGCCGAATCCGTACCAGCCTACGTACGGGGAACTAGCGTTCGGCTCGCCTGGAGCCCCACTTGCCTCCGGCCACAGGATTACTCCGGCAAACAACTGGATGCAGATGAATTTATACGGCGGAGGCTACCATGAGGTGGGAAACTACGGGGCATTTGACGCCTTTCCGCATCCAGGATACGCGCCAGCTGCGGGCGCGCAAGAGGGCGACGCCCTGGCACGGAAGATGGCCTAGTTGATGCAAAATCAGTTCGGCCTCAAGCCAAAAATGCAGGGACCTGCCTACAAGCCGTCGTTCCCAGAGTGGTACTACAACATGCTCCTTCCACCAAGGGTGAAGCCGCCGACGGAGTTCACGAAGTTTTCAGGGCAGGACGACACGAGCACGGTGGAGCACATCGCTCGTTACCTCATGCAGCTCGGGGAATGCTCAGCTGAGGAAACATTCAGGGTTCGCTACTTCCCCGCATCACTGACAGGTCCAGCATTCCAGTGGTTCTCGTCCCTACCCCCTGAGTCAGTGTGCAAATGGAAGGACCTAGAGCGGAAATTCCACACTCATTATTTCAGTGGCAGCTCGGAGAAGAAGCTGATCGACCTTGCCACCCTGAAGCAGAGGCACAGCGAGACGCCGTTAGAGTTTCTTAGGAGATTCAGGGAGGTTAAAGGCATGTTCTTCTCGCTCAAGTTGCCAGATGATAAGTTGGCTGATATGGCCATCGCCGGGATGCTGCCGGCCGTACGTGAGAAATTGTTCGGGATGGAGTTTGAAAACCTGGGCCAGCTGTCACAGAAGCTATCACTGATGAGCAACCAAGCGTATGGCTTCAAGAAGGATGCTAAGTTTGGCAAGCGACATGATGTCGGCGACATCTACAACCGAGTTCTTAGACAAGGCGATGCGTTCGAGGATTCGATGACGAGCCGGATGTAGCCGCGGCCGAGATCATGTGGGGGAAAGAGCCTTTGACGATGAATCGGACGGGGTCAAACAAACCGGGGGCACCTACGATTTTGATATCACGAAGGCCGACAAACCTGTTTGAGCTCTTAGTAAAGGAAGGCCGAATCAAGGCGCCCGAGGGGCATTCCATGCTTCGGCCCGATGGAGTTAAGGGGAAACGTTACGTGGCTTCCACGACGGGGATTCGCACTCCATCAACGATTGCGGGGTCTTCGGGATGAAGATCCGGAAGGCCATCCGGGAAGGGCACCTTAAGTTCGACAACAAGATGAAGGCTGGATGGCCACCCCTTCCCTCGAACATGGTGGGCTTCTCTGTCAACATGGTGACGGGCGAGCGAAGGGAAAGCTCAAGGTCTTGACCTCGGCCCGGGGCTAGACGGGATGGAGCGGTGGACCGGAGCGCCAAGTAACTGCGGAACGGGTGCATGGTGAAGCCCCCCGCATTCTCGGGAGTCACCTCGAAATCGGGGAGTCATCCCGAGCCAAGCCCGGGGTGACCACGCGCATCCTCCTCAACAAGTGGCGGTGCCGGATGGAGAAAGAGCGCTACCGAAGCGACGCTACAAGGAGGAGAAGCGCGAGCCGAAGAAGAAGCACACCGAAGGGACCGGGAGCAATACACGAGCGAGCGGGAGCGCACGCACCGGGGATGTGCCTTCTTCGAGGGCATTGCCTGGAATGAGGGTTTGAAGCGCCCACGGCGAGGAACGCACGAGTGCGGTGACGGGTATGCGAGTACGGGCGGGGAGAGCGCAATCGCCGATCCGTCCATGATAGAATTGGAAGGATCCACCCTAATGGGGATCGGCGCCAAAAATTGAAGTCATCGATCATCCTAGGAAGCGGCAAGCCGACCTCGGGAGGGCTGATCAAGAGGAGGATGAAGACGACTACGTCGGCAAAAGGGGCAATGGTGCCCGCCGGCCCGAGGAGAAGCCGGAAGAGACGGGTCCGGCGCTTGAGGAACCGCGGGCGAGGGCGGTCGGGATCCGGACAAGGCGGGTGTGGCGCCCCAAGGATCGGCTGAAGGGTCAAAGCGTTCGGCTCCAACATGCATGGTATACTTTTTACGCCGAACGAGTTCATGGCTCCCGCTAACCGGGTTGTGCGGGAGAGGAAGCGTCCCCTAGATGACGAGCGGGTCGAGGGGATGATGGCGCAATTGGTGCGGCCAAGCGGGCAATCTTCGACAAACCGGCCAAGAATCGACATATGAGGCCGCTGTACTTGAGAGGATACGTCAATGGCAAACCATTGACCAAGATGTTTGTCGACGGTGGAGCGGCAATCAACGTAATGCCGTACACCACCTTTCAGGAAACTTGGCATGGGCCCGAGCGATCTGACGCCTACCAGCATAATACTGAATGATTTCGCTGGGAATCCTTCAGATACCAAGGGATGCGCTCACGTGGATTTGATGATCGGATCCAAGACGGCGCTCACTACCTTCTTTGTCATCGAAGGTAAAGGAGCCTACGGCTGCTTTGCTTGGGCGGGGCCCGGATTCATGCCAAGCTTGTTGCGTCCCATCCACCATGCATCAACGACTTATCCGGTGGGTGGATGATGAGATTGAGGTCGTCCGGGCGGATGACTCCGTGAGCGTAGCGAACATGGAACCGACCTTACGGGAATACCAAGGCATTGATTGTTTCTCGGGGAAAGGCGGGGAGAAGGTCTGTTGAACCCGTCGGCGGTGATCAACGGCCGATTCAAGCGATCGGCTCTTATAGCAATTTTTAATGGAAAACCCCGTAGATGGCACTGATGGCAAGTTGGGGCGAGGATTCATGTCGGTCGATAGATTAGAAGAGGTTGACATTGGAAGCGGTGATAAGCCAAGGCCGACGTTCATCAGTGCAAACTTGCAGTCGGATTTCAAGGGGGAATTAATTAAGCTTCTCAAAGAATACAAGGATTGCTTCGCCTGGGATTATTCGGAGATGCCTGGATTGGATCGTTCCATCGTCAAGCATCGGTTTCCAATCAAATCTGGTTTCAAACCATACAAGCAACCACCCCAGAAAATCTACAAGGATGAGGCACTGGCCGATGTGAAGAAGGAAGTTGAAAGATTACTTGATGCAAACTTCGTTCGGCCATGCAGATACGCGGAGTGGATTTCTAACATTGTCCCTGTATACAAGAAGAATGGAAAAATGGGGGTGCATAGATTTCGGGGACACGAACGAGCTACTCCGATGAACGGTTACCCAATGCCTATTGCCGATTTCTTTGATTGACGCCGCGGTGGACACAAGGTGATAAGTTTCATGGATGGCAACGCGGGGTACAACCAAATATTCATGGCAATAGAGGATATATCAAAGACGGCCTTCGGATGTCCTGGTCATATAGGCTGTTTGAGTGGATAGTCATGACATTTGGGTTAAAGAATGCGGTGCAACTTATCGGCGGGCCATGAATTACATTTTTCACGAGTTGATCGGCAAAATTGTGGAAATCTACATTGATGATGTGGTAATCAAGTCCCTAAGTCATGACACGCATTTCGAAGATATAAAGAGGACCCTAGAGTGCACCGGAAGCATGGCACGAAGATGAATCCAAACAAGTGCGCTTTTGGGGTATCGACCGTGGAGAGTTCTTGGGATTTCTAGTCCACGAGGGGGGAATCGAAGTTGGCAAGAAGAGCATGAAGGCCATTGATGAAGTTGTTCCTCCAACTAATCTCAAGGAGTTACAATCAACTTTGCTCGGCAAAATCAATTTCGTGAGAAGATTCATTTCAAATTTGTCACAAAAGGTTTTGCCATTCTCTCCACTGTTGAAGCTAAAGAAAGATCAGAAGTTCACATGGGGCGACGAACAACAAAAGGCTTTCGATGAAATCAAGCAGTACATGAAGGAGCCACCGGTGTTGGTTCCTCCTCAGCTGGATAAGCCTTTCAAGTTGTACATGGCGGCCGATACCCAAACCATTGGATCGGCCCTTATTCAAGAATTTGAAGGAAAGGAGCGGGTACTAGCATATCTTAGCCGAAAATTACTTGACCACTGAAACCAGGTATTCGAGTTTGTAGAGAAGAGCTTTGTGTCTTTGCGTGTACTACTCGTGTACAAAGTTTCGGCACTACCTGTTGAATGCCGAATGCACTGTGTATTCCAAGTTCGATGTGATAAAACATATGTTATCTATGCCAATTTTGAATGGCAGGATTGGCAAGTGGATTTTAGCTTTATCAGAGTTTGAGTTGAAGTTCGAGTCGGCAAAGGCCATCAAAGGTCAGATCATTGCCGATTTTATAACTGAACATCGCGATCCGTCAATTAATTTACTTGAAATTACCCCCTGGGCTTTATTTTTTGATGGATCGTCATGTGGTAAAGGTGGGAGTAGGGATCCTACTAATTTCACCTAGGGGTGAGATGTTTGAATTCGCCATCCCTATACAGCCCACTGTTACAAACAACCAGGCCGAGTACGAGGCACTACTTCGAGGGCTTCAGTATTTGAGAGAAGTCGGGGCCGTTTCAGTTGAAGTTTATGGGGATTCAGAGCTAGTGATCAAGCAATTGAACGGCCAATACGAGTGCAAAAGCGAAGCGTTAAGGAGTTACTACGAAGAGTGCAGGGAAATCTTGAAGAGCTTCCCATTGGTATCTCTACGACATATTCCTAGGGAACACAATGAAGAAGCAAACGAGGCTAGCTCAAAGCACCTCCGGTTACAAAGAGAGTCAAGAAGCATTTCTTTGCGAGGTATGTGCACTAGGGACGGGTCTCACGAAGGTGATTGGAGGAAAGAGATCGTTGATTACTTGAAGGATCCATCCCGAAAGGTCTCTAGGAAGCTCGGGTATAAGGCCATAAAATTCGTTCTTCCGGATGATAATTTATTCTATAAATCATTGGATGGAGTATTGCTGCGATGCACTGGGTCCCGAGAAGAAGCCAAGAGCATGATGAGTGAGGTGCACGATGGGATATGTGGAGCACACCAGTCGGCCTACCGTATGAAATGGGTTATTAGACAAGCTGGGTGTTTTTGGCCGACGATATTAGAGGATTGCTTTGAGTATTACAATGGGTGTCAAGATTGCCAGAGGTTTGGAAATATTCAAAGGGTCCCCACGTCAGCATTCAATCCCATCATCAAGCCATGGCCATTCAGGGTTGGGGAATAGACTTGATTGGCCAAATTAATCCACCATCTAGCAAGGGGCATAAGTTCGTGCTTTTGGCTATGGATTATTTTACTTAATGGGTTGAGGCGATCCCACTGAAGAAGGTGACATCTGAAAACATGGTTGAATTTATCAGGGAGCACATCATCTATCGGTTTGGAATCCCTCAGACTATCACCACTGATCAGGGGGCACAATTTGTGTCACTGGAGTTCAGAGAGTTTGCCGAAAGCATGGGGATTAAATTGTATAACTCTTCTCCTTATTACGCCCAAGCTAATTGTCAAGCAGAGGCTTCTAACAAAATCATGATCAAGTTGATACAAAAGAAGATCGACCAGAAGCCGAGAAGGTGGCATTCGGTACTCAGTGAGGCACTGTGGGCTTACCGAATGGCCCCCCATGGAGCTACAAAAACTTCTCCTTACGAATTGGTTTATGGGCATCACGCGGTTCTATCGTGGGAAGTGCAATCTGATTCAAGGAGGGTTGTGCTACAGAAAGATTTGAGTTCAAGGGATTACAATGGGCTAATGATGGACGAGCCAGAGGACTTACACATGATCCGTCTTAGAACCTTGGAAAACATCGAGAAAAACAAACTGCGGGTTGCCAAGTACTATAACAAGAAGGTAAAAGTCAGGCAATTCGCAGAAGGAGATTTGGTTTGGAAAGCGCTATTGCCGATTGGAACTAAATACAGTGAATTCGGCAAATGGTCCCCTAACTGGAAGGACCCTTTCGCGTGGTCAGATGCGTCCCTGGTAATGCATATATATTGAAAACTTTGCTAGGAGAGGAATTTTCCGCTGCAATAAATGGAAGATATCTGAAGAAGTATTATCTTAGCATTGAGATCGATCGATGATTACACACATCCGACACGAGAGGCAAACCGGCGCTCAAGAACGAGGCCGCCTTCAGAACAAAAAATCCATAAACAGAAGAAATGGCCAGTGCCTAGATGCATTGCCCTTAGCACAAAAACTACATTACAACTGCTTCTTGCAGGTTTACATCTAACAACCCTGGTGGTCAGATCTTCAAGGAGGTGGGAAGCAGAAGGCGTGGAGGAAGAAGCGAAAGTATGATTCAATCTTTTCGTTGCTTCTTCTGCTGCTCCCTCTTCAGCTGTTCCAGGACCACCGTGACGGCAACTTGGAACGCATGGGGGTGACCATGGTTTGCGGCCTCCACCAAGGTCTCCCAGGCTGTCTTCAGGTTGTTGTACCTGTCAGAGACATCTGAAAACAGAGAAATCGATGTTAGGGGCAAGAAATCCAAATGCAGGCATCAGGTCAAGAAGAGATCAGAAACACTTACCCCCTACTAGTGCCTCCAGAGCCATGCAACGCTCGCGTTCGGCTTGGCAACGGGCGGTGATGTCCCTGAGGCCATGCTCCAGGTACCGAACACGGCGGCGCAGTTGATGGCTGGTCCTCTGCTCAGGCGTGGCATCCTCTGCTTCGAGGGAGGAATCGGAGGAGATGTACTCATGCACATCTTCGGTCCCGATGATTTCTTCAGGGAGCAGATCAAGGCTGAAAGAGGAAAAGAAGAAAACATGAAGCGCGAGATCATATGGAGAACGAGGAATAAATCAAGGAAGAACTCACCTTCGGATCGTACGCTTCTTTGGTGAGCTGCTCTCCTGGGGTTGCTTGCCCTTGTCCATGGCCTTGGGGTTTTCTCCTCTAGAGACAGGGGAGGAAATGAGAAATGACGAATGAGTGTGCGAGTGGATTTGCGGGGGCATCTCGGCGGGCTCTTTTATTGACCGAAGGGGTGCATTGGGAGTGATGACCGGCCGATACGCACGTTGTTGGAATACCAAACGACAGGGTTTTTCTCCCCAAGTACAAAGGGTTTTGCTTGAACAGTGCTCATGGATTGCCGAATCGGGATCTTCTGTGGATTTTGCGCCAAGGGGCAGATGTTCTCGCGCGTTCGGCTCAAGATAGTTCCCGGATGCATTCAAAGAAAAATAAGAACCATGGATGCAAATGCGAAGCGAAATCATAACGGCACAAGCACAGAATTCAAAAGTTCTTATTTATTGTCGATGATCAAACATCCCTAATACAATCTAGTCGAAAATCCTGTTCAGTACAGATTGGGGATGAGTGATTTCGGCAATGGCGTTGCCGTGGCCATCGAGGCGCTCCGGGGATGAGCTCAATCTCATCGATGTCCTCGGCGCGCCGCCCCGAAGCCGCGCGGCTGGTGGAGTAGTCGACGTCCGTATGCGTCGCCATGGCAGCTAGGCCCAAGGTGGTGCCCAAACGGACACCATGGGTGGCCACCTCATCGACGCGGTGTTCCACCACAGCAAGGCGCTCCGCCGGTGTGCCGCCGTGGGCATTCACCTTGTCGGCCAGCTGCTCCACCAGCGCCTTCAGCTGGTTGAGCTCGGCATAGCGGGCTGCAAGAAGCGAGAAGAAAAGAGATTAGCATCAAAAGCCGGGCTGGATCAAAGAGCCGATTTCAAGGCTGTACCATCGATGGTTTCCAGCAGCTGTTTGCGCTGGTCTTACCATTCTAGCTCGGCTATGCCCGCCTTCTTGGAGATGTCCTCCAACTCGCGTCGGGCCGTCTCCAGCTCCTCCTAGAAGCGAAGGGCATCAAGCTCCCCGTACGGCATGGGGGAGTGGCCGTCGGACACCGAGGAGTCGTCTGGAAGGGGTTGATTGGCCGGCGCAGGAGACTGGTTCCACTGAATCAATCTGAAAAGAAGATGATTGTCAAGACAAGAAAAAGATCAAAAGTTGAAGCAAAGAAGAGGAATCGACGATCATTGCCTCCGGCGCGCATTGGCGCTACTCCCCTCTGCCTCGTCGGAGGCGCGGCGGCGGTTGAGGCGGCGCACCATATGGTTTGGGATGTGCACTGTTTGAAGAGAGGAAGAGCGGAAGAGAGATTTCAGGTAAAGTTGAAAACCTAAATGCTGAATGAAACTTACGGAAGGGGAATTTACCTGAGCATCTTGGTTTTGAGCCGCCATTGGGAATTTGAGCTTCGAACAAGAGGATCTAGGGTTTGGATCTGGATGAGGATTCCGGCGGATTTGCGAAGGAAGAAGAACGGTGTTGACGGATTCGATTTGAAAGTGTTCGTGGATGGAGTCAATTGCGGAACAAAATTACTTTTATCCCGCAATTGAAGGGGCATGTGTTGACACCAAAATTTGGTAAGGAGTCGACTCGTGGGTCCAGCTTCGATGAGGAGTCCGTCTCGGTGGAAGGAAAGATCTCTTCGGTTTGTATTCGGTAAGGAGATGCATGCGGTCGGCTATCCGCTCCCGTTCGGCAAAGGAACGAAGAGAGCTGATTTTGCGGGATTGGATGGTGACGTGGCTCAAGCGAAAGGGCGAATGGATAGATAGGCGATCAAAGCTTAGAGATAAGTTAGGCAGCAAATCCATTCAAGACGTACTTCGCGGGGTATAAATATGAGCCCCGAATGTATGTAAAAAAAGAACAACGATTCTTCAATACAAACCGGCCTTACGCCAAACTCTAGAGTACTTTTGTCGTGTCGTCGAGTTCTTCGAGAGGGTTCATCGATCCGTCGACCTCCGTGAGTACGGCAACCTTGTATCATATCTAGTATCATGCGGTGGATTTAGATCGATGCAAGTAGTCTTGTTACCATGCTTCGTGTCATGCGGTAGATTCAAGCTTGGTTCAAGAAGGTTTCTTGTTAGGTCATGAGCCATGCGGTAGGCTAAGATCTAGCTTGAAGCTAGTTATCGGCTCTATTGGATTTTGGCAAGATCCAATAGATTCATTAAGTTACCCCGTGTTACTTTGAGTTTTTACTTTATGTTTAAATTCACGTAACACTTTTTCCCAATCTAGATGGGTTTGGATCGGTTCTACCTCTTTTATGGTCCTTGTTCGAGTAGGTTTCATGTTTTAAAGTGTGGATCATGTGCTCTCCCATAGCCGAAACCGAATTGATCTAGATTGTTACGTGTTGCGGGTTCAAGCTTACCAATGTCGGTATAAATCTTGGAAGAACTGAGTATCATGCGGTAGATGCAGGTTTTTGGGTTGCTTTGGAGCTAGTCATCCGGTAGATTAGATCTCAAATCAATCTGATAGATTTATTCACATGGTAATGTTCGTTCCTTCTTCATGGACCCCGAATCGGCTGTTCAGCCGTATTCGGTTATGTTTCTTCACGAGTAGAACACGTGCGTAATTCATGATTTAAATAATGTGTGCTTTTAGCTTTTCATATTTAGATTGTATCATGCGGTGGATAGATCTATTTGTGAAAAGTGGTACGGTCTTCATGCAAATTGTATCATGCGGTGGATAGATTTGTTTGATATCGTACCCGACGGGTTTTAGAGTACCTACACATGCGGTAGACTAGTGCTTTGGATCTATGCATGCTTGTTTATTACATGATTATGTTCGTGCTTTACTTTATTCATTTGTTTAATGTTGGTTATCATGGGGATCGGTTATAATCTCGTGTGCATGTATCTTTGGCCAAACAAAGACCGATTGCTGTCATGCTTACGTCATCCATTCGGCAGTATTGATTTTCCTTTTATAAGTTCCCGAATGTTTTCAGTTCATCGGCAAATAGCTTTCCATAGCTATGTGTCAGCTCATGTGGCTTCTTAGAAGTAAATATGGAACTGTCCGGTACCACCCGGCAAGTTCCAAGTTTTGGTATTTAACTGCTTTATCTTTTGTTAATTTTCAGGAAAAATTGACTGGCACGTCTTGTTACTCTTTGCGCGTGTGAAGCCAGCTTTGTTCGGCTTGTTGTGTGTTTGGCGCCGGGTGCGCGTTTTGCGTCAACACCAAGCACGCAAGATACGCCGACGGGACTTCAGCGAGGGGGATTTGGTCCTAAGGCTACGCCAAGACAACCGAGGACGCCACAAGCTATGGCCTCCATGGGAGGGACCCTACGTCGTGGTAAAGGTACTCAAGCCCGGCACATACAAGCTGGCCAACGAGGACGGTGAAGAGCTCACCAACGCTTGGAACATCCAACAGCTATGTCGCTTCTACCCCTAGCTAGGACTTCCAAGTATTTCGTTGTAAAAATCACATAACCAACGCCCCAGTTGGTGACAGCTATGTAAACGCCATAAGTCTAATGAAAAGGGCAACTCGGCTTTCCCCGGAAACCCAAGTTACCCTCGGGGGCTACTGCGGGGGGCATCCCCCCCCAAAATGGTCCCATTTTCGCGCAAAAACGAAACAACTCACGCGCGCTAAGTTTGTTTTCTACTTCGACCCCGAGCAACGATTCGAACAGGGCGCAGGCAGCCTAGCGGAAGGAGCGCGCAAGCCAGAGATAGCCTACGCCTCCGCGAGGATACGGCCCTTCCCTCTCGCCTCCAACCCAGCAGGCCACCCGCGAAAATCGAACTCCCCTAACTAGAATCTACTCAGGAAGAAGGAAAAACAAAAAAGCGTAATAAACAAAAGACATCACTTTACATTGGCAAATGTTTATGGCAAAAATAACTTGTCTATTTACAAGGGCCGCACGGCCAGCATACTGATACATTAACAAAAAACGGGCCTAGCGCCCGGCTGTCTTCAGGCAGAAGGAGCGGCGGCATCAGCAGTGTCCGGGAAGAGGAACTCCTTGAAGGCTTCGGCGAGCGTCCCGGCGGCGTCGGCGGCCAGCGCGTCCACGCGCTCCATCGCCACCTCGTCCTCGACACCCTCGGGAACGACGTAGCCCTCCGCCAGCGCCTCGAAGTCGACCTCGTAGTGGGACCGCACCACCCCCGAGGGCCTTCGGACGCCAAGATACGGCCGCCCGGCGCATGCGCTCGGCGACGTGGCCGCTAAGGGCGCGCAGGCGGTTGGCCAACGAGCTACCGGCCTCTGCCTCGCCCTCCTCCACGACCCGGCAGGTCTCGAGGGCCGCGTTGCGCAACTCCTGCAGCTCCTGCTCGGAGGAGTTGTAAGAGGTCTGCAGCGCCTCGGCCCGCTCAACCGCATGCCCCAGAGCGGTGCGCAAGCCTGGAGTCGCCAAGACAAGAAAGAAATCAGAGAAAGGGTGCGAACCCTCTCACAGAAAACCAGCGAAACAGGAGTCAAGCAGCGGCTCACCTTCGACTTGCTTCCTCTCCACCTCGAGGGCGCGGTGCTCGGCCTCGACCGCCTGCTCGAGGCCCCTGTCGGTCTCGCCTTGCTCCTGCAGGGCCAGCTCCTGGTTCGCGCTCGCGATGCTGAGCACTATCAGCTCACCCTCGACCTTGGAGAGCTCCGCGTCTCGGCCCTCCAGCGACTTCTGCGCCGCCTCGCGAGCGACGCGCTCCTCGCTCCGCGGCCGACCGGCGTCGGCGAGGGCGGCTCGCTCCCGCCGGAGCCGCCCCTCGGCCCCTTGGCGGGTGGTGCGCTCCCCCGCGAAGCGGTCCTCGAGAGACGGCGAGCACCGCGACCTTGGCATCGAGGGCGGCCTTCAAGTCGTCGGCCTCCTTGGCCCTTTGCTTGAGCGCGCGCGCCCGTTCCTCGGCTGGCGCTGCCGCGCTCGCGCCCCCTCGAGCGACGAGCGGAGCCCCCGGTTCTCGTTGCGGACGCCGGCCACCTCCGCCTCCTAGTTGGTCGCCAGCGTGCGCATCTTCTCCAGGTCCGAGCGCGCGTGCTGCAGCGCCTCGTCCTGGTCGATGAGGGCTGTGCAGACCCGCTCGAGGCTAGAGGGACGCGCCGGGTCCTGCCTCGTGCTCTCGTCAAGTTGATCGCGCAGGGCCATGGCTCGATACGAGAGCCAGCCATCCGGGGTCCGGAGGGCGTCAGCGAGCGCGTCGAAGGCATCGCACCGCTCCCGGAGCCAATGGAGCTCGGCGTTCACCTGGTCGAAGGCGCCGTACTTGTCGCGGGCGCGGCGCTCGAGCTCCTATCACCCACAAGTCAAAACTCGTAAGCATCATGATACAGAGACGGCACGAAGAAACGAGGGAAGGAGGAAAACGAGCAACGATGCCTTACCTGGAAGACGCGCCATGCGGGGCCGCCGTGGACCCTCAGCGCCTCGTTCAACGCACGGTCGAGCATGGCACCGTGGCTGCGGAGCTCTCCCCACAGCTCCTGCTCCCCCTGGGCATTGGCGAACGCGGGCGGGTCGCCAGCGACCCCCTCCACCTGGGCGGAGTGGCCGGCGCGGGAAGACGAGGCCTCGGCGCCTTGTCCCCGGCCCCCCGCCACCATGTGCCCGTCACGTCGCCTCACGAGGGCCCCTTCCCCGGGACTCCGGGGAGAGCGTGGGAAAGCTCACCCACTGATCCCACCGGGCGGCGGCGGGGAGTCGTCGTCCGGGACCTCCACCACCACCGCCGGGAGCCGGCGGCGGCGCCGGCCCCTGCGTCGCCTCCGCCGGCGCCTCCACTTGCGCCTCCGTGGCCACGGGCGCCGACGTGGCGCCGTGGCCGCCGCTTCCGGCCGCGCCTCGCGACTACGGGCGCCCGACCGCCCTCCTCGCCCACCGCCGCCCGCTCGCCGTCACCGCGGCCGGCGCCGCGGACCGCGCCTCGTCGCGGCCGCCACCACGGCCGCATCTCCGCCACGCCGCCGCCGCGGGCCGCGCCTCCGCCACGACCGCGCCCGCCACTCCTCGACGACCACCGGCCGCGCCGCGGCAGGGGTCGATCCGCCGGCCGAGGCCTCGAGGCCTCGGCCCGCGCGCGTGAGCCCTCGCCCGCCGCCGCCGTGCTTGCCCCCGCCCGCGGCGCCCTCGACGAGCACCGCCAGGTGGGAACGGACGTGTCCGCCCTCAACACCTTGGCCGGTGCGAGGGGAGGCACGGTTGGCACCACCCTGCGCAAGTACAAACCAAAAATCAGAACACCTGGTCGCCAAAAAACCAAACCCCGCAGAAGAGCAAGCCCCTTACCTCGAAGAGGAGAAGGCGCGCTTCCTCTTCCTCGAGGCCTCGGTAGATGAGGCCGGCGCGCACGATGCGCCCGCCGCCCTCGCCTCCCCGGTGCCTCCGCCGCGCGCGCGGACCCCCACCCCCCGCGCGCGCGGTGCACTTGCCGCACGCGCCTCCGCGCGCGCGCCGCACCTCCGCGGCTCGCACCGCCCCCGTCGTTGATTGCCTAGCGGCGGGCGCCGCTGCGCCCGCCCCGGCGATCCCGCCCTTGCCGCCGGAGCCGGCTCGGCGACGGGGGTGCGGGCACCCACCTATGAGAGGGGCCCCGCCCCCGCCTTTTTCCTCCTCGTCCCCCTCCGAGGACGAATACTCCTCGGTCCGCCGCTCGCGGTGCTCGCGGTGCCACCTTGCACGCTCCTTCCTGCGCGCCGCCCGCTCCCTCTCCCCCGTTGGCTGCGTCGCCCCCCGCCGAGCGCGCGGGGGTCGGGGGGTGGGCGGAACGGATTTCGCGGCGCTCACGCTCACCGCCTACGGGCGAAAACGTCAAAGGCACGTCGGGAGCCGCAGGCAACATCAAGAACGAAAACGGGGCCAAGAACCATACTCACCGGCGGGCCGGTGGGGGAGCATCTCGAGGTCCCACGGGGGACCGGTCCCGGCGCGAAGATCCGGGTGTCGACGGCATTCCGCGCCCGCGTGAGCGCGTACGACCGCTCGAGGGGGGTCGGGAGCATCCACGACCTCGCCAGCGCGACGGGGTCTGCCACCTCCGTCATCTCGAAGATGCAGAGCGGCCTCTCCATCAGAGGCACGATCCGACGGTGGTGGAGGAAGGCGAGGACGCCCGCCGCGGTCAGTCCGCGCGTCGCCAGGTTCTTCAAGGCGGCCAGGAGCGAGCCCAGTCGCCTCCGATGCTGGGGCGTGGACACCCTGTAGCCCAGGAGTTGGGCTTCTCTCGGAACACCAGACCGGTGTAGGGGGGGAGGCCGGGCTCGGCACTGCGCAGGTAGAACCACCCCCGCTCCCAGCCGGCGTTGTTCGTCGTCATGGTGCAGGGGATGTAGTCGTCCTTGAACTGCGTCCGCAGGGCGAACGACATGCCGCCGGCGCGCACCACGCGGCGGGTCCTCTGCTCCGTCGTCGGCCGCGTGAAGAGCTCCGCTCGGAAGAGGTGGATCCGCAGCTCCCGCTGACGGGATCCCTAGATACCCCTCGCGTACGCCCACGAACGTGGCCGCCTGCGAAATCGCGTTCGGCGCGAAGTTGTGCAACTCCACGCCGTAGTGGTGGCAGAGCGCGCGCATGAAGCGGCTCGCCGGTGCGGCGAAGCCGCGCTCATGGAAGCGGATGAAGCTCACTACATAGCCTTCCGGCGGGTTGGGCGCGTGGTCCCCCGCCGGCGGCACGATCCATTCCGCCGGCCGGCCCTCCTCGTTCGCCGCCAACCGGCCGGCGGAGACCCGCCCGCGGAGGGCCCGCCGGTCACCGTCGACCGCTCCCGGTGCGTACGGGTCGAGGATCGTGAGGGGCGGAGGCGGCGCCATGAGAAAGGACAAGGGATCCGGGAGCGGAGGACAAGAAGAAGAAGAAGAGCTCTAATGGCGAAGGGCCGCGGTGGCAAGAGCAAAACGAAGGCGAGAGCGCAGGGGGCGAGAACGGCGAAACGCTAAGGTAAAAAACCGCCGCTTTTCCCTCCCCTCAGATTTATAAGCCGTGGGCGTGCTCTCCGGGGCGGACGTCCCGCGCGCATTAACTGCAGGGAATCTTCTTTCTCGCTGACGGGCGGGCCCCACCACGACCGCGGCGGCCACGCCACCGCGAACAGGCCATCATCACGGCGAAGAATAGCAGGGACCGTGGCAGGCGGTCACGTCCGCCTGCCCACGCCGCCCACTATGCGCGCGCACGGCTGCAATGCCTAAAAAAGCGCGCCCGCGACGCGAAATTACAGCCTCGGCTGCGGAGCATTTAATGGCCCGGTTCCTTACAAGGTAAGGAGAACCCTCAAGCGACACGAGCTCCTGGCTCGGGAAAATTTCAACCCTCGAAAGGGTACAGGCGTGAGAAGGTCGCCTCGGGGCCCGTTTTGAAACAAAGCAGGCACCGCAAGCACCCATGCCACGCTGTACCTCGAGCAAGACGAGCCCCCTGGCTCGGGAAAATTTCAACCCTCGAAAGGGTACAGGCGTGAGAAGGTCGCCTCGGGGCCCGTTTTGAAACAAAGCAGGCACCACAAGCACCCATGCCACGTTGTACCTCGAGCGGCACGAGCCCCTGGCTCGGGAGAATTTCAACCCTCGAAAGTGTACAGGCGTGAGAAGGTCACCTCGGGGCCCGTTTTGAAACAAAACGAGCACCACAAGCACCCATGCCACGCTGTATTTACTGATCAGCGCCTCGAGGGCTGGCTCGCCCAGGCCCCTCGATGGTCACAGATGCCAGGCCGGGAGCGCTTAGCCACCGCCCCGCACCATATTTATCGACCGGCGCCTCGAGGGCTGGCTCGCCCAGGCCCCTCGATGGTCACAGATGCCAGGCCGGGAGCGCTTAGCCACCGCCCCGCACCATATTTACTGATCAGTGCCTCGAGGGCTGGCTCGCCCAGGCCCCTCGATGGTCGCAGATGCCAGGCCGGGAGCGCTTAGCCGCCGCCCCGCACCATTCTTACTGATCAGCCGCCGAGGGCCGGCTCGCCCAGGCCCCTCGGTGGTCGCAGATGCGAAGACGGGGCCGCCCAGGCGCCACCCCGCACAGCCCTACTAATCAGAGGTTCGAAGCCTGAGCCCCGACGGGTTCGAACAGGCGCCCCAGATCACAGAGTCAGGGACGACGAGGGCACGCGCATTCGAGCCGTTCCTCGAGCCCTCCAGCTCGAGGGTGCCCCACATGTCGTGTTCGAGAGCCGCCGAGGGCGGCCTAGGCGGGGGGATCCCACCGAGAGAGAGCTTCCACGCCCTCGGTCCCAAGCGAACGGGACCGAGCCCCACCTAGCAAACCCACGCAAGCGCTTCAATGGACGTGTCTCTGGACCACGCAGCCTACCCTTATCGAACGGGGCATGGGCGTCCACTCGAACCACCTGCCAGCAGCTCAATGAGTAATCCGCGACCCGCTCGATGGGGGTTGCGGAAACCTCACCCTCCGTCCCGCGGAGGGACGGCGAGGGCGCGTTAAAAAACAAGTCGTAAAGCTCTACCCGATCGCCTCGAATGGGCCCAGGCTCAGGGGCTTGACGCTGTTGACGGATAAAACTCGTATCCACCTACGATCCGCAAGCGTACGGACCTACACCTTTTTCACCATGGGATTCCCAAGGTTCTTGTCAATCCGCGGAGCAAGGGTATTACTAGCGCTTAACAAAGTACTAATCTAGTTGACTAAGGAGAGTATTAATCTAAAAGTAAAACAATCTAACCTAAATTAATCTAAGTTAAGTTGATCAAACAAATCGAGGGTTAAACTAGATGATAAAGGGGTGAACACAAGAGAGTGAGTAAGAAAGATAAGCGTTCCCTCCCTAGGATCTAGGATAACATGGTATGCATCTACTACACGAGAGTGGTAAACCAATCTACCGGGGGTTGTGACCACGGTTTCGCCCTTTCTCTCCTCTCGTACTGTCACTACGCGAAGGTATTCATGACTAGACCTATGATGGACACGGTATGTTGATGGAATCTATGGGAGTAGCGGATATCATACGCCCGAAAAACATGGTAGCTAACCTTAATCATCAAAGCATCATCAACATGAAAATAATAGATTGAAACCACGAATCAAGTAGCGGTCACATAGCATGTATCCATCTAATCCTAGGGATGAACGGAGACATTACCCCATCATCTTACACGGATTGAAGCACATAGGGGTGATGGAGACTCCGGAGAACGTCGTCGATGAAGATGGCGGCGATGGAGCTTGGGAACACCCCTAGGCCAGCGGCTTGGAGTCCTCCTCTTGCTTCCTTCTCTCCGCCGGCGTTGATCCTTGCGACGAGCTCATCTAACTCTCTCCCTCATCTTGCGGCGGCGGTTTTCTGGTTATTGGCGTCGGTAGGATGATTTGTTCAATGTGGCGGCCGACGGCGGCGGAGGCAATAAATAGACGAACTCCTAGGGAAAAGGGGGGACCGAACCGACCCCGGAGTGGGCTGGGCCGGTCGGCCCAGGCCGGCCGGCCCAGGCCCACTTCAGCCCGGTTCGGCCCCGGTTTCCTCCCCGGTTGCTTCTCGCGTGATCCCTTATTCGTGTTCACTTGCATGTGGGCCTTTGACGTCGATTCCTTTACGGTTAAGGCTTGAATCCTTGCTATGCAAGGTTCGCTGTTTTCTGGTTGAGTCCCTGAAGACTTGCACGTTGACGCTTCGGTCCTCGGGTCATTTGGAGTCATGTTCATCGCGTGTCTTGACTCTTGTCGGACTTCATGATCTTCTTCCAAAGTGCTTGGTGAACTTATCCTGAAAGTCTCCTCTTTAGCGTAGATTTCCTGCGTAAACAACAAACTCCAAAATCGACATGCAAGTGTGAACTTGTTATATCATTAGTATGCCTAGTGGTGGGTTAGTTGCAAATCATAATGGAAACCAATGTATAACAAGTACTCTAGGTTGACGGAAATTCACCGTCAACATCTCCCCCATGCTTAAACCTTGCTCGTCCTCGAGTAAGTAATCCTTGCTTAAAAAGAGAAATCAGTGTTGCCTTCCAATGTTATCCCTGCACTTAGTCATTCATGACGAGGCAAATTGCTCTCTCTTAAGAATTTATTTTTAAAGTTCAAGTTGTGACCGGCTTCTTTTCCATTATGGAAGATAGACTAACAATAAAGAACAAGCCACATTTAATAAACATGATGCTCTCAAACTTAAGTGAACTTCAAACCATTACCTTGTCACATGGAAGAATTTTCAAAAAGATGCATATTCAACATAAGTGAAAATCTCTTGCAAGAGCTCATGGAACACTCATCTCATCAAGTCACTCAAGCCTATACTAGATTATTTTCAACCTACTCTACTCATATGTGATAGTGGAAGGCTTATGTGGAGCTTGGAAGGTTAAAAACAATCCTAGCAAAACATACATCTGAAATATTGTTAAATTAAGAGAGAGGTCTATTGGAATTACCGTGACTTGTCAAAAAGGCCATGGAAAATAAATGTTGAAAAGAGAGAGGGATGAAACACACACACATTTAGATAAGTGGACATGTGCAAGTGGCAAATGGATGATCCCGAGGCACGAGTGAAGTCCTCGTTATCGGATTGCACATGGTTGGAAGATTTGAGTATGGATTTGTCATCAAGGCACTTGAGGACTTATGAAGCAAAAAGATCCGAGGAGCATCTTTATTTTTTTTTCTTTATTTTATTTCCTTCTCTTTTTTTCTCTCTTTCTTTTTTTTTCACTTTATTCTTCCTATTTTTCTTACTTTTCTTTTCTTCTTATCATATTTTTTTTCATTTGTCTTTTTTTTTCTTTTGCTCCTCAAAACTTTTTGCAACATAATACTTACATAGAATTTGTGTCGGAGAATGACTCCTCCCCCATGCTTGAACGATGCTCGTCCTCGAGCATAAAAGAGAGGGAAAATGACCGCTAAAGTAAGTATAAATTCCATAATCTTGCGGAATATTTGAATCTCCATCGAGAATTTTACTCCATACTCAAATTGGGTTGTGGACAAGGAGGTAATCACAAAAAGATGTTTTTGGTTTAGGGTGGATGCCCAGCGAAGTTTGTGAAATTTTCGATGTGAAAACCCACAATGCATGGACAAAAAGGCTAGCATGAAAAAGTTACACAAAGGAATGACCAGCTTCTTAGTCTCGAACCATAGAAATCAATCCTAATCCAACTCATCAAAACATATGTTTGCAATCTACGGGTTTTGTTATCATAAAACATATATGTATATGGCTTTGGTAGGTAGAACTTTGCAAGAGCATCACAAATATGTAGATAGCATAAAAGTTAAGTTTTCATAAAAACAACAAGTTATCCGGCTATCCATAAACTTAAATCAAAGAGCAAAGATATGTATGTGGGTCTAGAGCATAGTCATTTCACCTCCACAAATAAAAGAGCCGGTATTTAAATTAATTTCAGATCATATTATAGAGAGCAATTAGCCAAGACATGTATAACTTCATATAGGTAAAACAAAGCGGCAACTTTCATCATCTTTCCGTAAGCATAGGCAATGTAGAACATCGAGGTGAACACATGGTCATGCTTATCTATTGAAAGTAAAAAGAAACCTAGGTTGTCCTCCTAGTAGCCATGTTATTGTTTGAAGAGAAAAACAAAAGGTTGCACCTAATTGATGTTGAAGGCATACTTACAAGCATCTGTGTTTGGAAAAGAGAAGGTGCATGGAGATGTTACCATCCTTTGTAATTCTTCGTTGCCTTCTTCCGACATCTCCATGTATCGATGTGGCTTTTGCTTTTGTCTTGATTTATTAATGCTCCTAAACTTCTGAATTTGATCTTGTATGCTTAATGGAGTCATTGGTCACCCTTCTCTTCAATGTTGTCATCACCATCTCCTCTTTCTTGTTCTCATCATCTCCTTGCTGTCTCTTTTTCATGGATTTCCCCCTCTGTCCAGAACAGAACATATATTGAAATATAGCTCTATTGAAAAGTTTATGAAATTACCTTTCCAACGTGTGGTCATTCATCGAAAACGGAGTTCAAACAAGGGAGCTATGTCCGTTTTACTTCAGCGCTGCGTGCTGTCCAAAACTGATTTCAGGACGTGTTGCACTCGGTGATTCGGGCATAACTTCTTGTAGAAACCTCCGATTGTCTTGATTCTTGATTTGTTGGAATCATAACTTCATGGGGCTTCTAATTATCCTAAAATATCTAGTGTTTTCCCTTTGAGACCATGCATAATTTTGATGAGATTGATAGCTTCTCGCGCATTGATCCAGTGATGTTAACGATCTTGATCAATCTATCTTCTAGAACGTCATGTTGCACTTCCGTGTTGAAGATTCAGGGTCTCCCCCATGCTTAGCATTTTGCTAGTCATGGAAGAAGAAGACAAAGCACTTCTTAGACATCCTTCAATTTCCTTGTAGTGAGAGTCTTTATCTTGCCTGTAAGACGTTTTAAACGCACATTCTACCCCCAAGGTGACGGTTGGGAGTAGATAGAATTGCCAACAATCCAACAATGTCTCCTAAGATTCTTAACTTGTGGCATAATTAGTTTAATGAGTAATAAAAACCTAATGAGTGTACGTGGTGCAAGGTGTGTATGCACATGATAGGAAAGCATATAAACAAAGACAATGTTTTCACCTAGTTCTAAACACCATGTTTACAACTAGGTTGCCGAATTTCTCCATAGCCATAAAGGTTTATATATCTAGGGTTAAAACACCATGTCTATCCCTAAATCAATAACTCTTATAGCACAAGAAAAATTAAGCGCATTTCAAAGCTTATAAACTAACCAAAGCAACATGAAAACATATGAAAAGCCAACTAGGTTTATCGAACTTAACGATGATGGTCCGCAATCTTGTTTAAACACCACATTTACACAAGATCACAAAAGGAAAATACCCAGCTGGAGCATTAACATGGATATGAAAGCATACATCATTAAGTATATAAAACAATCAAGCCAACTATGTGCAAAACATGTATACACAAAGAAACATCACGAGGACAACAAAATGCAATGCATGCAAATAAATAAATATGAGCATGAACATGATGGTGGTTCTAAAAAGGAAATCTAAACTTAGATTAATAACCACAAGTTGATCATCATAAGATGGTGCCATTCTTTATTCTCTCTAAGAAAGTAGTAAAAATATAAAGAAACGGGTTGCCTCCCGAAAAGCGCTTCATTTAAAGTCATAGAGCTCGACTTTCTCACATACCTTCTTTTCGTTGCATAGCCATGGCTCTTCATGCAAAAAGAAAAGGTACCAATGCAGCTTTAATTTACTTCCCATGTTGTGCTTGATCACTTATAGAAGACTTGCCCAAAGCATCCTTTTGTTTCATCGTTATCTCCTTCTCTATCATCCTTCGGTGCTGCCTTCACTCTATTATTTTTTTTAATGTCCAGAACAGAAAGTATACTCAAGCTATACTCCATTGCACAGTGCACAAAATTTCCTTTCCAGCGAGTCTTCATTTGCTCAAATCGGACTCCGGACAAGAGAGTTACGTCTGTTTTACTTCGGCGATGAAATCTGTCCTGAAATTTCAGAACGCGCAACGCTCAATGTTTCCTCCATAACTCCTTGCACGGGTCTTCAAACTTGTTGGTTCTTGATGCGTTGGAATGGTAATTTGATGGAGCTTCTGAATATCTCATTTTCTTCATTTGTACACCTCTGAACAAGCTCTCAAATTGATGAAGACAGCAGCATCCATCGCGGGATTCGGAGAGGTTGATGATTTATCTTGCAACTCTTTTAGGCATGACTTCTTTTTTTCATTATTCAAGCCTTGTCTACATGGTTAGTAAAAATCGAGCCTTTCCCGACATATGATTTTTTAAGGTCATTAGCTTGACCAAGCGCAAAGCATGATCGAGATTTACAAAACTTATTGTAAACATACGCGTCCGTAATTAACACCACATGTGAATTGTAGCAACAAGTCAATGTGTAAATAAAAGAAGCATATGTTTCATGCATAGCACTTAGCTCATCATTAGGCAAAGGTTCTTTAGGTGTGAGATTAATTGGATCAAACTTAAATGTTTCCTCTTTTTCATTCTCAAGAAAATCTAGCCTATCAACATGATCACTATTTGAACAAGGCATAGAATTTAAACTATCATTCATACTATTGGTTGAGCATGAGTATTTGAATTTATCAATATCAATACCAATAATATCTTGAGATTTCAGCGCGTACCTTAGCCTTAGAGCCTTTTCAACAAGATTGATATTTGGTTCATCAAGCGGTGTTGGAGGCGAATCGATCTCAACAAGTGTAGTTGCCTCGTCATCACCAGCTTGCAATTTCTTCAACTCATCATGTGGAACATGTAATCCTTCAACTATGTACGCATTCATCTCTTCTTTGAAGTCTTCTTTATCAACCAGATCTTCATCTTCAAAGACTTGTATGTTGCTTTCTTTATCTTCCATGTACCACATTTCGTCAAGATCGCTCATTGTTGATTCACTCTTTCCTTCATCCTTGAGTACTTCCATGTCTTGATTTGCTAGTGTGTAGGCTTCAATAGCACACAAGCTATCATCTAGCTTGAGTCCTATCTCCTCCCATTTATCCTTTGAGTCACTAGGCTCATCACGGTTGTACTCTTCTCTTCCTTCATCATAAATCTTTGAGTTGTCAAACCAGTCGATCCATCCTTCATCTCCTTCTTCTCTTTCTTCTTCAAACATCTTTTGGATCGACTCTCCACTCATCTCTTGATCAAATATATCTTCAACAAGTTTGGCGACGTGTCGGCGTTCCTCCTTCCTTCGGTAGTTAATTAGTGGGGCGAAATCAACTTGAACCCAACTGGATTGCTTGAACTCCGCCAATGGTCTAGCATTCCACATACTTCGGCCTAGATTCATGTTAGTTTCAACATTTTTAACATCCGAAATGACTTCTCTTACCTTGGGAAGTGGATCTTCACTTTCTTGTATGGTCGGTTCATCTTCCTTGACCTTCGGTTCATCTTTTTTAGAAATTTCAGCAAGCACCTTGGGCTTGCTTTTGTCATTTTGCTCCTCTCGACAAAGTCTTTGCCAATCCCGTTGCATTGTTTGTCCATTGCTTATCCTTTGTAAGATTTGTGCGGCTTCACTAACTGTTTTATCCATTATATCACCGCCTGCACACATGCTTACAAAATGAGACGAGTTAGGGGTTAGTGAAAAATAAAAGGTATGCAACATCAAGTCACCGGAAAATCCCAAGTTCGGGCCTCGCTCAAGTAGTTCATTAAATCGGTCCCATGCTTCATCAATTCCTTCATCCTCTCCTTGCTTGAAAGTGAGCACTTGCCTCCTTAAGTCTTGGACCTTGCTTATGGGAAAGAACTTCAAAAGAAACTTCTTCACTAGCTCATCCCAATTTCCTTTTGCTTCAACAGACGCAAGTGTGTACCATCTTCGCGCTTCATCTTCGAGAGAGAATGGAAAAAGATTCCACTTGAACCAAGTGGCCGGAACTCCTTTTTGTTGCATCGTGTTGCATAACATCGTGAATTCCTTAATGTGTCTATATGGGTTGTCATCCTCCAATCCTCTAAATGGTTTTGTCGCCACTAACTTGATGATTCCAGGCTTCACTTTGTAGTGGGTTGTAGCAAACGTCAAATCTGATTTTTGTATCTCAATGTCTTCCATTGACGGCATTGCTAGCTCCCTTAGCGACATCTCTTCGTCTTCCAATGGTGAGGTGAACAAATCCATCTAGGCACAAGAAAAGTAGAAAGAAAAACAAAAAGATTTTTTTCTTTTTTTTAGAAAACAAGGGTTAGGTGTTAGTAATCAACAAAATTAATACTAGATTAAACGTAGCAAACTGGCTTGCCCCCCGGCAACGGCGCCAGAAAAAGGGGCTTGTTGACGGATAAAACTCGTATCCACCTACGATCCGCAAGCGTACGGACCTACACCTTTTTCACCATGGGATTCCCAAGGTTCTTGTCAATCCGCGGAGCAAGGGTATTACTAGCGCTTAACAAAGTACTAATCTAGTTGACTAAGGAGAGTATTAATCTAAAAGTAAAACAATCTAACCTAAATTAATCTAAGTTAAGTTGATCAAACAAATCAAGGGTTAAACTAGATGATAAAGGGGTGAACACAAGAGAGTGAGTAAGAAAGATAAGCGTTCCCTCCCTAGGATCTAGGATAACATGGTATGCATCTACTACACGAGAGTGGTAAACCAATCTACCGGGGGTTGTGACCACGGTTTCGCCCTTTCCCTCCTCTCGTACTGTCACTACGCGAAGGTATTCATGACTAGACCTATGATGGACACGGTATGTTGATGGAATCTATGGGAGTAGCGGATATCATACGCCCGAAAAACATGGTAGCTAACCTTAATCATCAAAGCATCATCAACATGAAAATAATAGATTGAAACCACGAATCAAGTAGCGGTCACATAGCATGTATCCATCTAATCCTAGGGATGAACGGAGACATTACCCCATCATCTTACACGGATTGAAGCACATAGGGGTGATGGAGACTCCGGAGAACGTCGTCGATGAAGATGGTGGCGATGGAGCTTGGGAACACCCCTAGGCCAGCGGCTTGGAGTCCTCCTCTTGCTTCCTTCTCTCCACCGGCGTTGATCCTTGCGACGAGCTCATCTAACTCTCTCCCTCATCTTGCGGCGGCGGTTTTCTGGTTATTGGCGTCGGTAGGATGATTTGTTCAATGTGGCGGCCGACGGCGGCGGAGGCAATAAATAGACGAACACCTAGGGAAAAGGGGGGACCGAACTGACCCCGGAGTGGGGGGGGCCGGTCGGCCCGGCCGGCCGGCCCAGGCCCACTTCGGCCCGTTCGGCCCCGGTTTCCTCCCCGCCTTGCTTCTCGCGTGATCCCTTATTCGTGTTCACTTGCATGTGGGCCTTTGACGTCGATTCCTTTACGGTTAAGGCTTGAATCCTTGCTATGCAAGGTTCGCTGTTTTCTGGTTGAGTCCCTGAAGACTTGCACGTTGACGCTTCGGTCCTCGGGTCATTTGGAGTCATGTTCATCGCGTGTCTTGACTCTTGTCGGGCTTCATGATCTTCTTCCAAAGTGCTTGGTGAACTTATCCTGAAAGTCTCCTCTTTAGCGTAGATTTCCTGCGTAAACAACAAACTCCAAAATCGACATGCAAGTGTGAACTTGTTATATCATTAGTATGCCTAGTGGTGGGTTAGTTGCAAATCATAATGGAAACCAATGTATAACAAGTACTCTAGGTTGACGGAAATTCACCGTCAACAGACGCACGGCTACACCTTCTGGATTGCACCCGCCGGAGATAGTGCCAGCAGCGCGTGCGTCACCGAAGCCGGCTGAGACACTGCCGACGCCGGTTGAAACATGTACCATGCCCTCTGTCCAACTCTCGCGGTTAACCCCTACAGGAGCATCCACGCTCCTGCAGGGCTTCGGGGGCTAGACCCGCGGGTCCGCTGACGCGGCCCCACGGAAAGCGTTCGCAAGACCAGGAGGGAAGAATGTCCTATCGGTGGGATCCAGCATCTGCGGGAGCCTCAATGGCAAACCCACAGATGCTCGGGGGCTACTGTCGGGGACAGCCCTAGGGGTCCCCTTTAACAACTGGGAAATCCCCGCTTAAAACCCGCAACAAAGCTGAACACGCCCCGCCTAACCATGCAGGACACGGCCCACGCCGCGGAGGCCCCAACGGCCCACCAAGGCGGCCCTCTCGAAGATCCCCTCGAGCAGGCTTCGCCTGGCTCGAGGATGTGCATCTCCCTCGGGCAGGATCCGTTCCGTTCGAGGGGGTACGCTTACCTCGAGCGGGCTCCGCCTCGCTCGAGGGCCCGCTCCCCCCTCGAGCAGGCTCCGCCTCGCTCGAGGGCGCTCCGCATGCGCATGCCTGCTCCCACGCACGGGCATTTAATGCCCTGACAACTGCAGGGCGGCGCCATCATGCGCCTAGGGCTCGTGCCTCGGTGCCGCCGCACCAACTCCCCAGGAGGGAGCCCATCCCCGCCACTGTGGGAGGCACTGTGCGGTGCGGCCGGTGCCAGTCCCGTGACGCCGCGCCGCCTACTCCGATACGGCTAACACGCCGAGCCCTCGAAGGGGGGCCGGCCGCACCCTCGACTTGCTTGCTTGTGACCTTGCAGGGTTAGGTGAGGGCGCTAGGCCGGTGGAACGCCATCCCTGCCACTGTTGACGGCATGGCTGCCGCCCCCGTGCGTACGAACCACACGCCGGGCGCTGTGGCAACAGCTCTAGCACTGCGGAGCGTACGGGAACGGGGTGCCACCTTACCCGCCACTGTGCCCCGTACGGACCGACGTCAGCAACTCCCTCGAGCCCATCTGAGGACATCGCAGCCGTCCGCCGCCTTTCTACCCTCGAAGCCGCCACTGTTCGGGTACAAGACGCGCCATGATAACCGAATCGCTGACAGGATCGTCCGGGCGGCCGCCTACTCCACAGCATAGCACGTCACGCTCCCTCACATAGCTAGATAGCGCGGCGCGCATGTGATTCGCTCTCTCCTTGGACTATAAAAGGAGGACGAATCCCCCTGCCGCAGGGGACCGAAAAAAAGAAGAAACACAACACAACACCACAGGAGACAGGCTGCGCCACGCACTTTCTCTCCAATTCTCCCACAACATCCTCAATCACTACACCAGGGACTTGGAAGCCACGCTTCCTCTCCCGCCTAGCTTGTAGCAGCCCCACTACAGGCACCCCCGGTGCTGAGCAATATAGTGCCTCGAGCACACCATTGCTGGACGTACGGCCCCTCGGCCGGAACCAGGATAAATTCTTTGTCTCTTATTGCTTAGCATCGACCATTGAGGGATAGACCTCAGCGCTTATTACTGGTTAGTGTCGAGACCACATTCCGCACCGACACAACCGCGATAGATTAGATTGGTTTTCATGTCTTTAAGCGATTGCATGTTCTAGTATCGTAGACCCATGGGCGAGTGTCTTTTATCTTGATTGCTTAATCATTCTCTCTAGTTTAGTTTAGTTGTTTTCTAGTTTAATCGTAGTTAGAGGTTTGAGTAGCTAGAGTGTGAAGGTAGATCGAACGCTTGTAATCCCCTTGCTCCGCGGATTGACAAGAACCATGGGAATCCCGTGGTGAAAAAGGTGTGGGGTCTGTACGCTTGCAGATCATAGAGGGATACGTCTTTTATCCGTCAACAACTACGCAGCAGGAGCGTCGACAACAGCCAGAGTAGGAGCCTAGGCAAACTCCGCCTAAGCAGCAGCTGCAACTTGAGGATAAGAAACAGACGAAACATCAGCCTCTCCAGCAGCACGAGTATCGACAACAGCAGGAGGAGCCTAGGCAAACTACCCCTAAGCAGCAGCTGCAACATGAGGATAAGCAACAGACGAAACAGCAGCCTCTCTGGCAACAGGAGGAGGAACGCAGGCAATCTCCCCCTAAGAAGCTGATGCAACAAGTACAGCAGCTTCTGCAATAGGAGGAGCCTAGGCAATCTCCACTACAGAAGGGGAACCAGGCCACGAAACCTATGTCTAAAGATGAGATTGTTAAATGCATTATTGGGACAGAACAGGAATGACCAAAATACAAGCCCGGTGCACCTATGTTGTCAGAAGCAAACATAAAGGCTGATGGACCAAATTGTGCCAAGTTGCATGCTTACATCATGGAACACATTAAGGATAAACTTGCCTTTCCAGCAAAGGTGGATCAGGACTACTATAAAGATGGTTGTGGTGCTTTAATGTTAAACATTGCATTCAGTTGCGTGTATAACCTTATAACACTGGCTTCTCTGGATGTTACCTTCATGAGGTTGTGGACATTGTAAGTCCTTTAAAACCTAATAAGATATTTCTTTAATTTTGACCACAAAGTTCATGCATGCAAACAATTTGATTTTTTGTAGGAAATTGATGGACAAGGTAGTGGAGATGCAGATCAGTGTTTAGATATAGATTTGTTTACTTCCACAAATATTTCTCAACATTCTCACCAAGTTGGCAAAGCAATCTTAAATGCAATGAACAACGACTACGTGTTGGGTGCCTACTGCACTAGCCACAAGGTAACAATGATCATTTGTATGAAGTTCAAAGAGGTTTGGTATCTAGATTCTGCTAAACAACATCCCCTGGTAAAGTTCACAGACCTCCATCCTATTTTGAACTAGTCAGTTTCTTGTAGGTTTTGTTCACAAAAATTCAATCTCTTAGTGTTTCTAATTGGTATTGTTGACCATGCAGGGCCTTTCGTGCAGTATTTGTAGGTTTTGTTCACAAAAATTTAATCTCTTAGTGTAGGGCCTTTGGTGAACATGTACAGGACGAAGTGACGAAAGGAAAGAAAAAAAAGGCAAAAGCCACACTCAAGACAGAACAAATCTCGCTGTAAGATCGATGCATTTGGTACCGCATTAACTTGTCATTTTGGTACCTCGATGCAGTGTGCTCAGTAGCCATGCTGGTCCTCTTTGTGTGGATTCCATGTGGTATTCCATATGTTAAGACTACTCGATGACATACCTTACATCAAGAAGGCGGCTGTAAGTAGATAATAATGCTCAACCTTGTCTCTGCTCATTGTTGACGGTGAAATTCCGTCAACCTAGACATAAGTTTACCTTTGGTGTTGGCATGACTTTTGTCTCTTATCCATTGGTACTAACTCCATTGGTATAACAAGTTCATTCGTGCATGTCGGTTTGGAGTTTAGTGTTTATGCAGGGTTTTAGTGTTGAAAGCAAGACTTCCGGGATAAGTTCATCAAGCACCTCATGACAAGACCTTGAAGCCCGGTACAAGTCGTGCAATGAAGCAAACATGACTCCAAGAGCCCAGGGACCCAACCCGAGAAGATGAAAAAGTCTGAGGACCCAGTCAAAAAAGTGCCAAATCTAGCGGGACAAGGAGCTTCATCCAATTCGGAGAGAAACTGATGACAAGGGCCCACATGTAAAAGCGGAAGAATCTAGAAGACTCGGGAACCAACACTGGGCGAAGGAGGCGACTAACTGGGCCGAAGTGGGCCCAGGCCCACTACAAGAAACTATTTAATCTGTGACATAACCATTGTGTCGCGGATTAAATAAAATTCTTCGCAAATCAGCATCCGCGACGGTTTATGTTTTCGTGGTGGAATGAGCGTCATTGATTAAATCTCACGACGTTCCCTTAATAAACGTCACGATCCGTGACGTATCTGAATCGTCACGGACCAGCCCGAGCCCCATGCATCCCAACCCAGGGCTCACTATCCGTGACAAAATAAAATCATCACGGCTTGCTATTGACTGATGTGACATGGCTGCTGACTTGGATGCTGACGTGGATGCCACCTGGCTGCTTAAGTGGATGCCACCTGGACGCTGACTGGATGCCACCTGGCTGCTGACTCGGATGGTTTAATGACATGGATAATGACGCGGTTTGCCACGTGGCCGCTGACGTGGCAGCTGACTTGGACGTCAACGATAATGTGGACAATCACATGGTGTGATGACGTGGAATTTTTGGGACCCCTGTCTGACGGGCCCTATTCTAGCGGTGGGCCACATTTCAGCCCAGAATTTCAGCCCCTTGAAATCATTTCAGCCCACCAAAAATACCCATCACATTTAACCCACAGAATAATAAACACAAAAATCTTTCATACAGAATTTAGCCCAGATGCAATCAAATTCAGCCCATAAGATAATCACATGATTTTCTGTAATATAACATTTGTATCTTTCCAGTCTCATTTTGCATAAGAAGCATCACAACACCAAAATCTGTTTCAAAGTTTGCGTCAGCAGCATCTATACAACAGGCCTTGGTTCTTCACCTTCAATTGTTGCTGCAGCCAACCGATACTCCATTTCAATCTAGCAAGAAAACAGCAAATAACATTTGTAACTGAACTTGTCAATAAGATCAAATATGCTGACATGAATGTTACTGTGACAAGATTCTCTATAATTTAATTGTGACAAGAGATATGAATGACACCTCCTCAAGGATCAGATCAAATATGCATGCAAATGTCAATCTGAAATACTAGGAACTCCATGGACAGTAATTAGCGTCAAATAAGCTAGCAAACTTCTCACTAGTCAGCACTACACATCGTGCACAAAACCAGTGATTATATTATATGAACACTGTACTACTACATTGTCTAAAGTCTAAATTAATTCTGAAGTGTAGCTCACAAGCCTACGTTTTGCAATTAGAGCCTAGCAAATTACAACAACCAATGGAGACATAAATTACTTAATGACTAGAAAGGTGCCACAGCTTCTGCTGTGTTGTGAATGGTTAACTTAGAATAGTACTAATTCTGCCACTAAAAGACCTGTACATGACTAATTTTACATTTTATAACATGTATTTTTATTTAAATGGTCAAACAAGTCCCTTTACTGATAGATAGATGTATACTTAAGTTGTTATACTGAAGAACAATAATGCAGTGTTACTACTTTAAACTAAATAAAAACAGTATGCTACCAGGTTTGTTCAGCAAAAGTCCCAATTGTGTGCTGCCTTTTGGGATGAAGATCTTGTTCACTAGATGTAGTGCGCTCCTTAGGTTTTTCCTTGGATTGAAGCCCGGATGTGCACTGTCTTCACTGCAACCTTCTTGACTGCAACACTTATTTGTGCCTTCACAAGAATTAAACATGTCACCAGATCAAGACCATGAACTTTTTTAAACATGTGTTCAACTGTGAGCACTGAAGGACAAAAAGATTTGAACCCAACTAGAAGCATGCTCTTAGTATAATATCTGTTAGTTTCGTGAGCAATAGGATAACTACTGGAAGAACCTGAATGGTGTAAAAATAAGCATGTGCATTTAACCAATGCAAGGAAGAGGTGGGCAGAGTGTAAAGCAGGTACCCGATGTGATCATGAAAAGCTACAAACAGCAGGAATAAAACAAAATGTAAATCAGTAATTCCAATTTGCAATGAATCTTTCAAAAGATAATTTCTAGGATAAAGAGTAAACAATGTACATAGGAACCAAACAGTAAGGAAGGTAATATTAAGAGCATCCAACTGGGATCAATTACTTTCTATAATTAAATACAAGGAGAGAGCACCTTGCTGGTATTTAATACAGAACGATGTCCATTATTTTAACCATTTAAGAAAATAAGTCGCATTATTATATTATAATATCGCGGCATTTCAAATTAAGAAGCACGCTTATGTAATCAAGATTCTCATTCCTATTCATGGAACTGTATATAAACATGTCAGAAATTTCAAGCAAATGGAATACAATGACTAAAAAGGGTCAACAGTAGAGTCAAGCGGATCTGTTTTAGTCATGGCAGCTTTATCATGTATAAGCTTCTAGACCCAATATCATAACTTGCGGTGTGCATTCAAGCCGACAAAAACTAACCACATGAAATTGAGCACCCACCGCACACAAGGTCAATGCATATGCAAGGTTGACTTGTAAAATGGAAGGTAACTACTTACCAAGAATATCCGCAGTCCGCTCCTCGCCCGGCATACAATTCTGCCATTGAAAAGCATTCATCATTAACTGTCGCTCATATGCAATCACTAATACAAGATGGCGCAGAGAAAAGAATACATGATGCACCAGAGCACACACATGCAAGCGTTATTGCGCCATACAGCCACTAGTAAGGAGAGAAGATAAACTAATTTCGATATATATGAAACTGAACATCTCAGATCAGGAAATTATAGAATAAAAAACAAAGGTCCTCGTGGTAACTAAAAAGGTGTCATTACATACAACAATATAAGAAAGAGTAACCTTGTTAAGGACCAACTAAAGTACCATTGTCTTGAGGTAACACAATAATAAGTAGCGAATTATCAAAATAAGAACCAAGAGGCTAGGAAAAATCTTCACACTTGGCACCATTACATAGGTGTGCAATGTGCATGACTCAACTTTAAAGAATTCCTTTGAATAAAGCAAACACAATGTTTGAGAACCTGCTCTGAACAATACAGAAGCTCTGCCTTTCACGTGAGCTCACAGCCCATGAATGATCTACCTCACAAGTGATAGAACAAGTGTGAAACCAAATTGTAATTTTTTTTCTTTTACATGAGCAACATACTTTGTGATTATGGAAAATCCCAAAAAAAGATGGCAAAGGACACAAAACAGCTCAGGCAGTTAATATATTTGTATTCCCATGCAATTAGAAAACACGATCATATGGACCAGTGACCATTACTACATCATCATATAGATACAGTGGCATGCCACTTTCCTGACAGTACACAATCAGAGAGACCGCTACAAGATCACTTGGCGGCTCTGCAAGGACATATTAGTGAACTTTCACTAAACACAAAACTCACAAGATGTAATATATAAACTGTAATCAAATATTTCAGTGCCTCTACATGATATGACAACTCATATTTTTGCAAACATGCTAGCCCTTCCAAATTGAAATTATAAGGAGAATCAGGCTATGCTCATGGTCAACCAGTGCAAATGTATTTGAAAAATACATGAGTAAAATATTTCAGGACAAACCGATCAAAAGAGTGCAAACATGCTATGACAAGTCTTGCATGCATTGGCTTTTTAAGATGGTCTTGAGTATGCTTGTGCTGTGTGAGTGGGCTTCACCCATGAATGCAGCATAGCAAAGGTGACGTTGCAAGAAGATTCCAAGAGCATATACAAACATAACAAAGAAGTGACTAATAACCTGTCTAACTAATATGTAGACACTAGTTGCCATCATGTACACTTTGAGAGGATAGGACGTTGGTAGATCATACTACGAGGTGCGAATGGTAATTTGAAGCGCGACAGTGAGCGAAATCATTCATAAAACAACATAATCACGCGTTGTGATCTTAGTCAACCCGCGTCCCTGTGCACTACATATTACAAATAGTAGATAAACAAAAACGAGGAGAGGACTGAGTTGGTGCCAACCAACCTGATGGGTGTCGGGTAGAGAAGGGTGTCGTCCCTCTGAACCTTGCCGACGCGGAGGGAGACGAGGGGGGCGCAGAGGCATCACGCGAGCAAGCCGACCTCCGACACCTCGAAGTGCTGCACGGGTGAAAGCGGGTCAACCACCGCAGGGAAAAAATGGGTGATGCCTAGGAGGGAGGGAAGCGGGCTTAAAGCTTACCTGCGCGAGGTGCACGACGAGATGGTCGTCGGCGGCGGTGCAGGAGACGTTGAGGGTGACAAGAGGCCTAAGGCGCTCATCGGCGTGGTAGGCCCCCATGAGCTACTGGCGTAGAGGCGGCGGCGGCGGGGAAGCACCGGAGGACAATTCCGGTCAGGAGGTCTCTGGTTCGTCGCGCTCCAGTGGGAAGGTCTCTGGCTCATCGCGTCGGGGAGGGGACGGGATCTGGGCTCGGGCTCTGGCTCCGATTCCTACCTGGAGGGCGGCGGATCCATCGGGAAGGCGGAGGCGGAGGCGGAGGGGAGAAGGGCAAGGGTTGCTGCCGGGGGGCAAAGTGAATTGGGGATTTGGTTTTGGCTTGGCCTTGGCTTGGCTGCCAATGCCAACGTCGGCCTGGAGGTCACCGATAGAGAGGTGGAGGGAGAGGAGCGGTGGGAGGACGCCCGGATCGGCGCGGAGGCTAGCGGATCTGGCGATCGGATCGGGGACCCCACACCTGCTGTGTGTGTCTTTGGCTGGATCGGAGGCGGGGCGGAAATGGAAGGAGGAGGCGGGCGGGGAGAGAGGATAAGGCAGAGGGGAGCTAGGGTTCCACCCAATTTTATACTAAGGAAATGCGACTGGAGCCGTTGGATCAGCGATGGACGACCACAGATTGTTGGACCTTTGGGCCGAACAGGCCTTGTGTCATTCCTTCTCTACTTAATATTGTTCCTTTTCTTTTTCTTTTTATTGCATCATTACAAATAATTATCTTATATACACCAACTCATTTTCTATATGTAATAGACTATATATAAGTTGTCTAGTAGAAATTTCAAACAATTTGAAACTTTTTTACCATTTTCTATACATTAAATGAATTTCTATATGGTTACCGAATTTAATTCAAAATTGAACTCTATGTACCTCTAATAAAATTTGAAAAATTACCTAAAAAATATTTTAAATCTTATACGTTCCAAATTACTCCATACCTAGAAGATAGATGAAAAATTCAATTGTTTTCTAGGGACAATTCAAATTTCTACCTCCAATTTACCTCTTAATAATTACAATAATATTTAAAGCTGGTCAGAAAATTCTATAAATTGTCATAGCAGCATATTTTTTGTCCACAAGCGTGTCATTAACAAACTGAAGTAGTTTTAATAAAGTGATAACATACATTGCTCACAAATGGATAGATCTCTCACATTGTATCCTACAACTCTAAGTCAAACTTTGAGATTTCAATACCTTCTAACATGTTTCAACTCATATGCAACTCAAGTTTGTACATGACCTTATTTTGACTAAAAAATTAGTAAATATCAAGTTACTTTAGCAAGTCTTATGCAAAATCAGGTTTTTTCTACTTTGTACTTTGGTGAGAAAAGACAATGTATATAACAAATTCTATAAAATAACAACTTACATGCAAGTAAATGTCATAAAGTGACAGAGGTTGATTTTAGATAAAATCGGAAAAAAGAATCACAACATTTGGAGTTACTATAACCGAGAAATACCACTTACAAGTTTTAATTGTAGATTAAAAAGAAAAACAATGGTCTCGTTAACGACCTCGACCATTCAACCGATTTTAGAACATCTCGATTTTACTCAGTGCCACTTACAACTGGCATTGAGTAAAACATCTCGATTTTAGAAAAAAATAGGAAAAAGAATCAACCGATTTGGAGTTCGTATGAGGAAGAACAACAGTTTACATGTTTTATCTGAAGATTAAAAACAGAAATTGCACTTGCTATGAACTGAGATGAACAAGTGTGTTTTCTCTTTTTAATCTTTGACTAAAACTTGTAACTAGTTTTTTTTGCCTCATACTAACTCCAAATTGGATTATTCTTTTTTCTAAAATTTTCTAAAATCATACTCTACCAAGATCTACAACTTTAACAAATGAAAAAAATGATTTCGAATTCATATGCACTTCAAACTTTGCCATAACCTTGTGTTTAGATTATTATTGCAAAATACGAAGTTACCATTAGCAATGTTTGTTCAAAATGCATTTATTTATATTCTCTACATAAATGAATGAAAAGAAGCCATGTGAATAAGATTAAAGAAACAATAACCGACCTACAAAACAACGCAACAAAATGAAAGAACACGGTTTTAGATAAAATTGGAAAAAAGAAACACCAAATTTTGAGTTCTTATGAAAGAGAAAAACCAAATGCAACTTTTAATTGAGGATTCGAACACTGGTCACCAACCTAGGATTCGAACCCTGGTCACCAACCTCAGAATCAACTGTTCTCACTATTGCGCTCCTTGAAAAGGGTTCGATATGGTGCATCCGGTTGCTTACTTAAGGGTTAGGTGCGCTGATAGTCAGTAGGGTACAAAAGAGTACAAATGTTAGATAGAGTAAGTAACAATGTAGTAGCCTAGTGAAGTGGTGCTTTGTTTCAAGCGTGAGGTTTGGGGTTCGAGTCTCCGCGGCGCATTTAGGTTTTTTTTTGTTGAGGATGGTGGCCCGGGTGCTTTATTTATAAACATATAAATGAAATGGTAATTAGTATGAAAACGAACGACCTTACATAAAAGATCGTGATTTTACAAAAAATCAGAAAAAAATTAATGAATTTGGAGTTACTATGACCGAGAAACACTAGTTTCAAATTTTAATTCTAGATTAAAAAGAAAAAAGCTGGGGAAATGGGCTTAGCGTGTGCCACGTGGTAGCAACTCGACCAACCCTAGTGCTGCCACGTGGTCCCGAAGCTCCACCACTCGGTATATGAACAAATTATTTGATTGTCATTCAAATTTGCGAACATGGTCGTGGTGCGGTGGTAAGACGTTGTGGCCTTAACTCCGCCACTTGAGTTCTAGTCCCACACACACCCTATTTTTATGTCTTATATTTCGGAGGCCCAACTTAAACACGAGAAATGTTATAAATAAAGGAACACAATGACACATATCACATTTAACTCCGTAGCTAAGTGGTAAGTCCGTGGTTGGTTACCCGGTCACCTAGGTTGGAACCCCTACAGCTCCCATTTTTTGTCCAATATTTCGGTGAGTGCACGTGCAATTGGTCATAAATAAGGAAACACAAGAGAATCAGTCACATACAACTCCGCAGCTCACTGGTAAGTGATGTTGCTGGCTGCTTGGTGACCTGTTTTCGAACCCCCTACGACGGCAATTTTTTGTCCAATTTTACGGTGAGCGCACGTGGCGTGCGGTGGCCGATGACGTGGTGTGGCGTCCACGCCTACAGGCTTCCACGTAAGCATCAGTGTCAAAAAAAGTATAAATAAGTAAACAAACACAATTTGAGCAAGTCAAGAGAGGTGCTTTGGTGGTAAATTAGCCTCCTTTCCTCTTATTAGGTGCAAGGTTCCAATCCTAACCTTTTCATATTTTTGAATGTTTTTAACATTCATTAGGTATGTTTTTAAACTTTCATGAGGTCCAAGATTTGATTATGGGCTCTCCCTTTTTTTATTTTATTAGATTTTTTCAATTTATCAATTTTTTTCATCCATAACATGACTATTTTTTAGTTGTCGATCGCGACGAATCTACTCAAATGTTGCAGAGTTGTGGGCCGGTTTGCGACGAATGTAACAAACCGTCACAGTGTTCTGGGTCAAACCGTGACGAAACTGATAAAACGTTACGATTTTTGGGCTTGGTACCCATAACAATGAATCCATGACGTTCTCTGGAAACGTCACGAAAAATCTGTCACAGATTAAATAGTTTCTTGTAGTGGCCGGCCGGCCCAGGGCGGCCGGCCCAGCCCACTCCAGAGCCCAGTTGGCCCCCCCTTTGACCTAGGTGCCTCTCGGGCTATTTATAGCCCCTTGACCGAGAGCCACGCATCATCTAATTCGTCATCCGCCGCCGAGGAGCAAAGAAGCTAGAGGAACACCATCTCAGAGAGGAGGGTCGTGCTAGTTGTCTAGGGTCTCCCTAGCCGACGTCGGAACCTTGCATGGAAGACCACGTCGGAGCCCCGGAGCAAGGATCAAGATCGAGGTAGGATCCCGGTCGTGATCTTGTTCATGTAATCATTCATGGTGAAGGTTTATAGTGAATCCGATTTCTAGCGATCAAGTGCCTTCTCGATGATTTTGTTATCCCTTGGTTTTGCTTCTTCCCCAATCTATACTTAAGATAGATTGCATAGTGTGCTCTTGTAGCCGCGGTGGCTAGATGTGCATACCGAACCGACCAAGTGATTTCAACTTGTTCTTATCGAACTTGCCCTAGGCTAACCCGCACGAATAGCGGTGCATTGTGACAGAATGGTGGCTCCAAAAGGCGGGCGTCTTTGGAATCGGACTAGAGCCCACGGTTTAAAGATGCTTTTAATGAGATTCATTTTTCTATCTTATCTATCTTGTTTGGAGCTACAGCATATGCATGATCTAGACTCTCTAGATCGGTTATCTCTTTGCTTTCTCTTGCTACCTCTTAGTAGATTAGATTAGATTAGATTAGATGCGTTTTCTTGATGATCTCTTAGATTAGATGCAACTTGGTTCTTCAAAAGATAGCTTTTCTTGCTTTACTAGATTGAATCCTTGCGTAGCACATTGTTCCACGGATTCAATACCTTGGGTTCAACACTCGAGGGAAGAAGGATTCCTTGACTACGACGGGGGATTTGTCCGCTTGCAAATCCATATGAAGTTTGATACGAATATACACCGTCAACACTCATATTATCCATCTAATTTTAGAAACTGATTTGTACTTGTATTCTCATAAATGATTGTATTTTGCAGGATTTCAAAACTCCTGTAGATGTTTCCACAGAAGATCTAAAGTGTGTCCGGGAGATACTGTGCGAGTACATTCTTAAGGAGACCATCGACCGAAAGGGTAACATTTACAATGGTGCACCGTGAGTTTATTGTAGCCAGAAATTTGAAACTCATTTAGTCTTCTTTATTCAGGTGTTGTTACCTGAGAAACCTTCTGCTTGGCTTGCTTGGGTTGGGTTTAGATACTGCCTAGTTCAGGTAGTTTTCTCATGACTCCATCCAAACAAGCCCTGATGAGAGTAACTTGAAACTTGATGTGATCCTAGCTTGTCTATAAATGTGATCTTTCTTGTCTATAAATGTGATCTTGCTTTGCTTGTATCTATGATGTGAGAATGTGTTTGTGATGTCTTCTTGCCGTGGTGGCTGCCATATCCTGGTGGTTCTAGGATGCAACCCCTGGTGGCTACCAAATCCTGGCTGGTTCCAGGATGCAGCCAGCAAGCGGGCAGGTTACTGTAGGGGTGGCCTACGTATCTGTAACGGGCATTAATTAAAGCTCGTTACAAACACTGATCAGCGAGTAATGGGCTTCATTTGGAAAGCCCGTTACAAACATGCCCACAATGTAACGGGCAGTGTAAAAGTCTGTTACCAGTCCTGACCGGTGGGCCCCAGGACTTGGCCCGTTCATCGAGATGTAGGTTGAAAGCACGCGTCTCCTTTAATTTAGAGAAAGCAGACGTGCGTAGAAACGGATGTGTCTCATTTCGTCAAGACAGAGGAGATGCAGGTTCACGGAACATGTCTTTGATGTTAGTTTCACGGTAAAAGGCTCTATTTTCATGCCCGTTACCAAAGCTCCCTATGGGCCCAGAGAAACAGACATTTCACGTGACCGGTGACTTCTCGTGGTAACGGTCGTTGTTTGATTCCCGTTACGAATCCTATATGTGCTAAGACACACGTGAAATAGATGCGTCTCAGTTTGTCAAGATAGTGTAGACGCAGGTGCATAGCAGGCGTCTCCGATATTGAGCTACTATAACGGGTTGTGCTTTGGTGCCCGTTATGAAAGTTCCCTGTGGGCCCAGAGAAACAACCATTTCACGTGACTGGTGGCTAGTTGTGCTAACAGTCGTTGTTTAATGCCCGTTGCGAATATGTCTTATCAGTAAAGGGCATCTGCCCGTTACCTTTCTTGGCTTATTTGTAACACTTAATCGGTAATGGGCGCATTGCCCGTTACCAAAGGCAAGTCTTTCACATAGTGAACAGCAGTATCCCAACCAATAGGACACTGAGGAAATGTTGCGAAAAATAATTTTCAATCACGAGTGGTCCCACATATCAGTACAAGCAACAGTATCCAAACCGTTAGCACCCTAAGGAAATTTTGCAAAAATAATTTTTCATCATGAGGATTCGAATCGAAGATCTATACAAACAACACAACACTATTTAGCATTGGCGCCATTTATCTTGGAGGAATCTCGGAGATGGGTAGGGCCAGGTTCACTGGCATTGCCTCTCTTAGTCACCTTAGGCTTAGGCTGTAATCTTTCGCTCCTTTTAGGCTTTGACCTTGTTGTTGTTTTTATGTTTGTAAACTTATACCAAAACTCTCTCTTCTTCTTAATGAAAACATGCTATGCAGGTCCTAAAAAACACACAACACTATTTACTATAGCACCAATTCTGTGATTTTTTGGAACCTTGTGACGCCCCAGGTTTTTAATTAGCGTTATTAATGCTAATGACCGGATCACCTGAGTCAAACTTTCTGACATTGGTCAAACCATGGTCAACCGGGGTCATCACCTCGAAAACCTTGTCAATAATCCCTAGTGACCCTCTTGATCAAGTTAACACACACTTGTGGTCAACCCTTGGTCAAAACCCCTGTCAAAAACCCTTTGTCTTGGAACTTCATCCGAAACTTTTGTCACGTTCTCGAAATTTCACCTAAACACTCCAAAATCTCGCAATATAAAAGTAGTCTAGTTTTTCGAGGGACACAACCTTGCTTTTTGCTGGCATTGCACATTTGGAGTGGAAAATGGAGAAAAACTCGGTCAACTGCAGATTTTACTATTCATCAGCGCCATGAAAAACCAGAACTTTGCACGACGTTCCTGCTCAAACCATTGAGAAAAACATAGGATGGCCTTTGTAAAAGTTGTAGAGGGACACTTGATCTACAACTTTGCTATTTGCACTACAATGCACTTATATTCAATTTTTTGGAGAACAGGACAGTCAAACATGCGTTGACCGGCGTCCAAATAGCCACCACGGGCGCTCTAGAGCGCGACGCCGCCGACCAGCACCCGCGCCCACATGCCCTGCCACGTCACGCCCTGCCCTTCTCGACGTCTGGGCCCCGGCCGAGCCACGCGCCCCGAGGCCACGCATGCCGAGGCGATGCTTGCACTAAGGCGCCTTGAAGCCCGCGCCGACGCATGCCGCCTTTTCCGCCGCGCCGCACCGACCACGCCCGTGCCGTCTGCCGGCCACCTCCCTGCGCACCCGCGTACGCGTCCGAACCCCCCTCACTCTTCCCCTTGCACCACAGAGGAGGTGTGAGCCCTTTAAAAGGACCCCCCATTCCATCCTCGCGCGTGCCCGCTGTTCAACCGCCCTGAGCTGGCCGCCGCCTCGCCATTGGCGCCGCCAAGTCAGGTTGCCCCTCCACTTGCTCTCAGCACCTCCCAACCACTCAAACCCCTCCCCTAGTACCCTTTGGAGCCCGGGCCGATGCACATTGACCCGGCCGAGCCCCGACCTCGCCGGAGCAGGAGCTCCAGCGGCCGACACCGCCTGCCACCGCCGCACGCCATCACCAGGTCCACCCCGACCCCAACTCTGGCCACCATTAGGTCCAAGGTGATCCCCTGGCCCTCCTCCGCACCTTCCCCGACAGAACCCGCCACCGGCACGTCGGAACTGCTGCCGAACCCGCTGTCGGTGTAGCTAAGGGTCGCATTGCAAGGATTTAAATCTTTCTAGGGACCCCTGTAGCGAACATAGCCCCATTTGCCATTTGTTCGAGTTGATTTTTGGTGATTCATGCTAACACAATTAATGGGACTAACCACATTGTCTAGCATGTCTTTGTAGGCATTCATAGGTCTCATGGATGTTATCACATGTTAACATACCATGCACAAGTTAACATACCATGGACATGTTACATTACTTACAGCAAATTTGAGGACTTACTATATATTTGGAGGCTATAAGTAATGGCATGTTAAGTATGCTAAGTATGTTAAGTTGAAGCAAAGATACAAGTTGAAGACGCGAAGAAAAAGAAGAAAAAGGACATTGTCGGATGAACCAACGGTACCCAAATAGCAAGCGTCGGTGCAATCGTCGGACGAGTTGGTACACTGGTTGAAACCCTAGGCACCGTCGGATGAACCAATGGTACATTTTTTAGTTGTGTCGGACGAGTTGCAGAGGAAGAGCAGCGAAGACAGTAGCACCGGATGATCCGGCGGTCTGAGTGTGGACACCGTCGGTCTATCCGACGCTCAGTTTGAATCAAGACAGAGACGCGCCAAGACAAAGCCTTCAACACCGGATGATCCGACGCCTTGGTCAAGGTGAAGCGTCGGTCTATCTGTTGGTCGCGTGGAAGCTAACAGAGACGACTTGGTCGCGGGGTCTTCAGCACCGGATGAACCAACGCACCGTCGGTGTATAGCGTCGGAGCAGTTGTGTCAGAAAATCTCAACGCCTAAGTGATGTGGGAGGGGCACCGGATGAACCGACGCCCTGGAAAATCTAGCATCGGTTCATCCGACGCTACCTTTTTCAGTGGCCTTTAGCCAACGGCTAGTTTGATGCCTTGGGCTATTAATACCCCCTCCACTCACCCATTTGAGGTTGCCAGATTGTGTGGAAGTGCCGAGGAGTTCAAGACACATTGAAGATCATATCCAATCCATCCAAGTGCTTATTTGCTCATCCTTAGACTTGCATATGCTTTGTGTATGTGCTTAGTGCTAGGCTTAGCTTAGAGCTGAGTGAGTGCAAGGTTGTGCCAACCTTGTGAGGTGATTCTTGAGTGAATCAGGTTGTACAAGGTTCGCTAGAAGCCTTGGGGCCTAAGTGGTGCACCGGCAATCGTCATCGACCCTCCGGCTTGGTGTGGAGTGGCGAGGACACTTCGTGCGGGATACGTCGAGACCCCCTTCCTTGGTGGAGAAGCTCCTTAGTGGAGGTGGCATCAAGGTGACCAAGGGAGCTTGGCAAGTGCATAAGTTGCTAGCCTTTGTGGCGAGTCAAGTGGTTTTCTTGGGAGAGACTTGGTGACTGGGAAGCAATACTCTTGTGTGAGTGCTTCAAGAACGTGGACAAGGGGTGGCTTAGTGCCTACCGATACCACGAGATAAATCGCGTGTCAAGAGTTTGCTTCCTCTCATCCCCTTTACGTTTCCGCATTTACTCTATTGCAATATTTTCGTGCCTTTACTTTCCTACAGTAGTATCATGCTAGGATTGGCTATAGGTTGCAAACCTTGTTTTGGGATGGGAGTTTCACACTAGAACAACCTTAGATGCACATCTAGATAGTATGTTTTAGTTTACCTTTGTGCAAAAATAGTGAAGCCATAGGTTAAGGTTTTAAGATTACCTAATTCACCCCCTCCCCCTCTTAGGCTACGAGCATCCGATTCCTTACAAGTGGTATCAGAGCCGGGACTCACTTCCTTCGTGAGGAAACGCCAATTCGATTGGTAAATTGTGAGAACCGGCTCATTGGAACGGTTAGGCTTCACCGCCTAGTGAGTTGCTTTATAGAGGTATGAAAGGGGTGGATACCATAGGTTTGGCTCCACATTTCGATGGCACGGGCTATCCTCGGTGGAAGGTTCTCATGGAGGCCTATATCCAAGCAAAGGACCTTGATGTTTGGAGAGTCAACGATGAGGGCATGAGAAATGGTAGTAAGAAGGAAAAGCATTTTGATGTGATTGCTAAGAGTATCATTTTGTCCTCACTAGATGTAGGTGTTTTCAATAGAGTTTTTACTTGTTAAAATGCTCATGAGCTATGGAAAACCATCAAGGAGCAAAATGAGGGTTCAAAAGAAGTTGCTAATGAACGCTACGATTGTCTCCTTGAGGAATTCAATAGCTTTAAGCAACTTGCAAATGAAAATGCCGAATCTATGTATGCACGTCTAAATGTGCTTGTCAATGAGATTAATGCTTTAGGTGTGAAGAACATCACGGACGTGAACATCAACTGCAAGATCCTTCAAAGTCTTCGGATGCCCGATTATGACTTGGTGAAAGCTATTATCTATGAGAAGAAGCTCAAAAAATTGAATCCATCTAATATATTGAGCAAGATCATGGCACATGAACTTCAAATCATGCCCAAGTCCAAGAAGGCGCCCCAAGAAAAACCCCAAGAACCATCCTCTCCAACTACAAGCCATGCTCTCTCAAGCCAACAAGAGAAGATGTTGAGTAGGATGGCTACTCATGGAAGCTCAAGCGAGGATGATGGTGATGATGGTGATGATGAAGATTCCTCAAGTGATGAAGATGTTGAATCCATGGTGGCTGAGTACGTGAAGAAGATCTTCAAATATGTGAAGAAAGTCAACATGTATGGCTACAACGTCCACTTGAGAGAAGGGCGTCATCATCAACACATCAAGTTCACCAAGATCGAGCATAATCCCAAGAAGATGGCGGTCAAGTAGAGGAGACCAAGGCAAGAAGCAACTATCGCCGTCCGTGAGTGGACAAGTGGTGTAGAATCAAGTTCTTCTAGCACAAGTGATGAATCACGAAAGAACTTTACCACCCGCTTCATGCAAGGTCCTTCATCATCACTACACATGTGCCTTATGGCCAAAGGTATGGAGAGCAATGTAAGTGATGACGAATCCGACACCACCTCTCTTGATGATCTTGTTGAGCTAGTTCATGAGCAAAAAGGAATGCTTAATAAACAAGCTAATGAAATTAAAGAACTCAATGCTCTTAATGATCTTAGTGCAACCCTTGCTACAAATTATGAAAATTTGTTGTGCAAATTCAAATTGCTTAGCAAGGAGTGTGATGAGCTGAAATCTAAGCTTGAGAGCAATGAGACTAAAACAAGTAATTCCTTTGAGCTTGTTGAATCATCTATTCCTTGTGCAATTCCTATCTCTAAGGTAGATGCTTCAACTTCTCGCATTGATTCAATTGATGAATCTTGCTCACCATCTTGCAATGAGAATGTTGTTGTAGAAAAATGTGATTGTCTCATAGGTAAGAAAAATGATGAGCTCAAGCAAGAAGTGAAATGGCTCCGAGAGAGGTTGGCAAGCTTGATGGGCAAGGGCAAGAACGACGAAGAACAAGTGGACATCTCTCAAGACATAAAGAGCAAAGTCCAACCTTCTCAAGATAACCGTGATCCCATGGTGAAGAAGCTTGAGAAGGGTGCAACCGTGACTTGCTACAAGTGTCATGGAGAAGGGCACAAGTTCTACAAATGCCCTCAATTTGTCAAGAAGATGGACAAGGGTGAGAAAAAGAAGTTGAAGCCCACCATCAAGAGCTCCCTCATCTACACAAAGCCCAACCGCAAGAACAAGACCAAGAGCAACACCTAAGTCATCAAGAAGAAGACTAATGTCAAGGTGGTTGCACACAAGGTTGGGAAGATGAAGGGAGAGCAGGGTTGGAACCAACCCATTTGGGTGCCCAAGGAAGTCATCATAAACATGAAGGGGCCTCAAATGGTTTGGGTTACAAAGACCACTTGAAGGCCATGAGTGCGGGGACTTGGGAGGCTTGGCACAATAAATCTTGCAAGCTGGACATGTGTTGCCCAAGTGCCCCGGTTGAGGTAATGGTGACAACCCGCCCAGGAAAATACCGTACTATCACCTAAGACCGATCCACTTTGGTCATTAAGCAATAATAAAGTATCATCCTGTCGTTAGTTGCCGGGTTAACGCCCGGTAAATCACTTGAAAAGCAACAAGGATCGAATATATGCATTAAAACTCACTCGAAGGCGAGTCCAGAGATACAACAACATTAATATCCAAATTCGTACCCCGAGGGGTTTATTTATTACAAACCATAGTTTTTGCAATGATGAAATAGTTCAGAGTTTTCGAAAGCAGCGGAAATAAACTAGCGGAAGAGAAGTCACCACGGGAGGCCATCCATGATGCTTTCAGTAGTCGTTCTCCACCCACTCCAGCTCCCAGCCGGGCGGGATCTTTCCGGGCCACACATCACTGAAGGCATTACCTGGATCAACACATTATAGCAAGGCTGAGTTACTAATACTCAGCAAGACTTACCCGTCGGTGATAACTACTTCACCAGATCTAGACCATGAAAGGCTTTTTGGCTACTGGGTTGCTTTGCTAAAAAGTAACAAAGAGTAGGTCCTTACTTTCAAGATTTTAGCACAAGTTCTAGTAGGTTTAATCTTTACTACATTAGCCAACTAGTACAAACAAAGTTGTACAATACAATTAATCAAGCATCATCTTCATCAACTTCCATCATTAGGGATCTCATGACTAGTGGAGTAAGTAGTCTAGGGTAACGGTGAGAGGTCGACAATCGATTGATTTAAACCTTGCAAGGTAGACCCAAACACACGGTAGGCTGCCCCCGCAAGAACAACTTTCCCAGGTCGTCCCCATAAATCCTCGGGTCGGGATCGAATCTTACAGTCTTTGGTGCAGGCTATCCGGCATACCCCGCGAGATACCCGGAGTCACCATATACCACCGGTGGCGAGCCGTGAGAGCGAATCCCAAGAGTAGTAATGGTAGGATCCCTCGCGGCCTTATTAAGGTACTAGGCTTACCGGTCCCGTTCCCGGCAAATGCTTGGTACGTTCAAAAACTTAACCCACATAACCACTGGACCGGAGCCCAGATCCCATGCTCTTACCACGTGAGCAATCGATTTAGGATATATTATGATTCCTATCTAGGAACCTATTCTCGCGAGTGAGGTCATCACCCAACTTGTAACGGTCCTATAGCTTAGCAGCTATCGACCTATCATACTAGTAGGGACAAAGGTACCTATGGATCATGCATCTAGGGTTTCATTCAACCCCTGAACGTAAATGCACAATCATTCATAGGTAATTGAATAAAGAATTTTAAAACTAGGTTAGATGCACCGGAGCTTGCCTTCGTCAGCTCGGTTAGCTTGGGCACCCTCAGTGTCGAGCACTTCCACGTACTGCAGCGATGCTTCCGCTCCTCCTTCCTCGGTTTCCGGGACAAGGGAGTAATCTCCGTCCGGAAGATCTACACGGAATGCAATGCAAGATTTAGGTGATGTGATAGTTTGTTGTCTCATCCAACTCTTGGTTGGTCATATTCACCTTAACAAGCATCTATCTAATGTTTCTCTTTTAGGAATGTTATTGGGTGTACATGGGTTATTCTTTTATTGTACATTTGAATAAAGGTTTTTATTGTAATTGTCATTTCATGTGAGGGCTTTAATCCTTTTGCTTTCACAAGCAAGGGTGTAAATAATATTTTTATTTATGAATTACTCTCTGATCAGCAATGATAATTAATTATCTTTTTAATGTAATTAAATAATACTTTCAAAAAGAAAAAGAATTAATTAGGGGTTTTCTTTATTTTAACTCCCCTTTATTATTAAAAGGGCTTTTAAGCTTTTTATTAAACAATTAAATTCCCAAAAATTAAGAAAGTGTTTCTTAAGCCTACTAGCACCTATCCTGGTCAATTGGACCCACATGTGATGCTTGTATGCTAGGAAATTAAATGCTAATGAAAATAACAAAGGCTAGCTAGTGATTCCATTTAAATGCATATAAAAATAAATAAGCATCAAAATGATCCAAACGTTCTTATGTATGCCCTCTGGTCCTAAACAAGCCTCAAGAACCAGCATATATATCAAGGAGCTTCACTGAACTTGGTTTATTAATTTACAAAGGAAAACATGCATAAGTCAAGAATAATTATTTCTGTTAATCCAAAAATCATGATTAATTCACAAGATGTGCATTTTGGCATTACAAGACAGTGTGCACAAGTTGAGCTCAAGAACATAATTATATTTAACAAGAAAAATCATTTAGTCAGTTTCTGCAAGAATGGAAAAGAATTTATTTAGCAAGATCTACTGCATAACTTTGTGCAATTTTTGGCACAGTATCTAGTCATGGCCTAACACACAACACATCCAAGATTGGGCTACAGAGGAGTTATGGATTTTAAGTTATGACAGATCTAGGTTTGACACATTTGTATTTTTCATGCTAAAACTATTTAGAATCTAGCCCTGTGCAAATAACAAAAGAGGTGGGATTTCTTTTCCTGAACCCTACAAAATTTGTTTGGGATTTTTCTGATTTTTCTATGAATTTCTAGGCATTTTACAAGACACAAGACTAAACTGCAAGAAAAACTAGATAGGGTTCTTCAAAAACCAGCCCTGAAATTTTACCCTAGCACCCTAACAAGATTTAAATCGAAGCAATTGGGTCCCCGGCCGGGGAGGGCGGCGCGGGTCCGGCCAAATCCGGCGAGCCGGCGGCGATCTCGGCGGGCAAGTGACCGTGGGGGGACCATCGGCTCACCTAGGGGTGGCGGGGAACCGGAGGGGAGGTGGGGAGTTGGCCGGCGGCGAGGTTTGGCGGCCGCCAGCGGCGGTGACCGCGGCAGCCCGGTGAACGACGGCGTGGAGGCGAAAGGCTGGAAAACAAGCGGCTGTGTGAGCTTCACTAGGACCTAGGGAAGCTACTAGAGTGGCTGGCCGACGACGAGCACGGGCAGGAGAAGCTAGCACCGAGCGGCAGCGGCCATGGTGACGGGTGGTTCAGGTGGCGCGCGGAGGGGGAACAGCAGGGCTTAAATACGCTGCTCAGCAGCCTCAGGGTGACGTAGGGGTGTCAGGGGAGATGCACGCCGTGCTACGGCGGCTCGGGGCTCGCTCGCACGGCGGTGGCACGGCCGACGGACCGTCGGTCCGCGCGTGCGCGCGCGCATGGCGGCGCGGGCCTCGGGGCTCCTCGGGACGGGGCGCGCCGGGGGTGCGGGGCCTCGGGATGGAGCACACCCCGGCCGGTGTGGCCTCGGGTGGCGCGGGCATGGACGCCGGGGAAAGGCAGGGCGGCGGGCGGCGACGGCGGCGCGCGGGCGCGCACGACGTCGCGCATGGCGGCACTCTGTGCTCAAGTGTGTTACTGCTGCCCTGTTCCAACCGATTTTTCTCCAAAAAATTGAATAGAACTGGACCAAGTGATGAATACCAAAGTTGTAGATCTAGCTACCAGCAACAATTTCTACAAAAGCCATATAGGGTTTTCTTGCCCAGATCAAAAGTTATTTGAATGCCAACTTTGAATGTCAGTAGGGTTTGGCAAACAGTGAATCCTGGCTTGCAATGGATTTTTGAAGTTTTTCCCCTCAAAATTTGAAATGCCAATCTACATGAAAGTTGTGTCCCTCATCAAGATCTACAACTTTCATAAAGGTAGAATATTAAGTGTTTAGGTGAATTTTGGAGAACGCGGCAAAAGTTCCGGCAGACACCTGTGGACACTAGGGTGGCAATGGGTTTGACCCAACTTTTGACCATGGCTTGGCCCCACAAGTGTGTTTACTAGTCAATTAGGGTCACTAGGGTGGGTTAGTGAGTTTTTCGAGGTGAGGGCCCAGGTTGACTATGGTTTGACCATTTGATCGGCTATTATGGTTAATTAAAAACCTGGGGCGTCACAACCTACCCCCCTTAAACGGAATCTGGTCCCGAGATTCGATTTGATGACGAAGAGATGGGGAGAAAGACTCACTGTTTCGAGATTGTAGGAAGCCCGGATACTTAGTATTAAGATAGTCCTCCGTCTCCCACGTCGCTTCTTCCTCCGTGTGATTGCTCCATTGGATCTTGTACATTCGCACGGTCTGCCTTCGGGTCTTTCGCTCTTTTTGGTCTAGTACTTTCAATGGGTGCTCGACGAGCGAGAAATCCGGCTCGATCCAAGAATTAGCTTCCGTGATGATTTCATTCTTCGGAACAGGCATTCCCTTCTTCAACTGAGTTACATGGAACACATTGTGAACTGCCGAAAATCGTTCTGGCGATTGGATACGGTAAGCCACGGGTCCACACACTTCTATAACTTCATATGGTCCAATGTAGCGCGGGGCTAACTTTCCCTTTACTCCGAACCTTTGCACACCCTTGGTGGGGGAAATCTTCAAATATACATAATCTCCCACTTCAAAGTGTCGAGGTGCGGTTCCCTTGTCATGGTAACTCTTTTGCCTCATCTGTGTCGTCTTCAAATTTTCTCTTATCACTTGCACCCTTTCTTCGGCCTCTTTAACTAATTCCGGTCCAAAGAGTGTTCTCTCTCCGGCCTCTGATCAATTCAGCGGAGTGCGGCATCTGCGTCCGTATAGAGCACGAACGGTGCCATTTTCAAGCTGGCTTGATAGCTGTTATTGTAAGAGAACTCTGCCAAGGACAAAAACTTGTCCCAACTCTTGTCAAAGTGCAAGATGCTTGCTCTCAACATGTCCTCTAAAATCTGATTTATCCTCTCCGTCTGACCATCGGTCTGCGGATGATAACTGGAACTGCGGATCAGCTGGGTTCCCAAACACTCGTGCAACTGTTCCCAAAAACAAGCTACAAACTGAGTCCCTCTATCAGAGATTATAGTCTTTGGGATTCCATGCAGACAAACTATGTGATCCACGTACAACTCTCCATATTGTTGTACGGAGTAAGTGGTGTGCACGGCAATGAAGTGAGCGGTCTTGGTGAGTCTATCCACAATTATCCAAATAGAGTCCTTCTTTCTAGCTGTTAGGGGTAAACCCACAATGAAATCCATACTAATATCGTCCCACTTCCACATAGGTATCGACGGGGTTGGAGTACTCCTGCCGATTTCAAATGACTTGCTTTCATCCGGTGGCAAGTATCGCACTCGGCTACATACTTGGCTACATCCACCTTCATATTGGACCACCAAAAGTTCTCGCTTCGATCTTGGTACATCTTGGTACTACCGGGATGAATAGAGAACTTGGACTTGTGAGCTTCATCTAGAATGATTTTCTTGATTTCTGGGTCAACGGGGACCACTAGACGTTTCCCAAACCAGACCACATCTTGGTGATCCTTCTGGAAACAAGTGTACTTTGGGTCTCCTACTAGTTTCTGCCTGATGGTTTGAACATCTGCATCATTGCGCTGTGCAGTGACCACGACAATCTCGCTCTTAGAATAGATGAGAATATCATCGATAAAGACCACGACAAATTTATCGAGCTCCGTCATGAACACGGAGTTCATGAGGTACATGAAGTAGGCGGGAGCATTAGTGAGTCCGAAAGACATGACCAAGAACTCGTAAAGACCATAACGAGTGGAAAAAGCGGTTTTAGGAATGTCGCAAGGTCGAATCTTGATTTGGTGGTAGCCAGAACGAAGGTCGATCTTAGAGAAGACTTTGGCACCAGCCAATTGATCAAAAAGAACATCAATTCGGGGAAGCGGGTATTTGTTTTTGATGGTGACTGCATTGAGTGGTCGATAATCTACGCACATTCTCAAGCTACCATCTTTCTTTTTGACAAAGAGAGCAGGGCAACCCCAAGGAGAAGAGCTCGGGCGAATATAACCCTTATCTAACAATTCTTGGAGTTGGGCTTTTAGCTCGGCTAACTCTTTGGGTGGCATGCGATAAGGTCTTTTGGAAATGGGTGCGGTACCAGGCTGGAGTTCGATCACAAACTCGACATCTCTGTCTGGTGGCATACCAGGCAACTCATCGGGAAAGACATCCGGGTACTCACACACTACTGGAATTTCATCAAGAGAGGAGATAATGGTCACATAGGCACAAGAGTCGGTACCGTCCCGGAAAGGTTGGTACAAGGTAGTGTGCCCGACCGTAGGAGAGTTGATCTCTACGACCCTATGTTGAATCTAGAATCACCTTATGTTGATTTATCCATTACATACCCAAGATAACATCCATCCTTCCCAATTTGATGGTTATAAGATTAGATCGAATAACCCTACTTCCTAGTCTTAGAGGAACTTCAAAAGTCACTAATTGAGACGTGATGTTTCCACCTGGTGTCGTAATTTTATAAGCAGATTTGGTTTGTACTCCCCTTAGACCCAATTTGTCTAGTAGGCTCTCATTTATGAAACTACGGGTGGCTCCCTAATCAAATAAAACCTTAACAGGAGTGTCATTGATAGAGAATGTACCCGTGAGTACTGAAGCTCCTGCTGGGATGTCACTCATTGTAGTGAAGTTCAGCTTGCCTCGGCGCACTTGCACCATAGGCTTCTTGGCCGGAGTGGTTGGCTTGCTTCCTGCACCCTGATTCTGCGGGTTGGGCTTGATCTGCCTGGGCTTTGGACACTCACTAATGTAGTGCCCTGGATGGCCACAGTTCTAGCAACGACGATCTCCAACATCGCGAGGAGGTGCATTAGGCTTTGGAGCCTGCTGCTGGGCACTGCGGAACTGGAAGTTCCCTGTGGGCTTGCTCTGAGGTGGCTTCATCGTCCAGCGTCCAGCTTGAAGATTGCCGGGATGGGCCCGGAGCTTCCTTCTTCACAAAGCGAAACTTATTGCCCGTTCCGCTGCCTGGGGTGAAACCGGACATCCTCTTGTTGTCCTCGTGGGCTTTCTTCATAGCATCCTCCTGTGAGATAGCCTTGTTCACTAGCTCATGGAAGTTTGCGGGCTCGAGCAGATTCAGGCGCTCATACAGCTTGCCTTCAAGCCCGTCACGAAACCTCTCCACCTTCTTGGCATCAGTATCAACATCATGCCCACCATACTGGCACAAGATATTAAACTTTTGAGCATAGCGATACACTGAGTCAGATCCCTGATGGAGGGCCAACAGCTCCCTCATCTTCCTATCCATCAGTCCCTTGGGAATGTGGTGGCTCTTGAAAGCTTGCTTGAACTCACCCCAAGTCACAGTGTGTCCTCGCTGCATTGACTTGAAGTGGTCCCACCACATCAAAGCTTCCCCTCGCAGTTGCAGCGCTGCGAAGTTGGCTTTGTTCTCCTCGGAGCAAGGCAACACAAAAGCAAAGAATTTTGCCTCTATGGCCTTGACCCAAGCCTCAGCTTCCAGGGGGTCTTTTGCTTTAGCGAAGGTTGGCGGCTTCATAGCGATGAACTGGGCATACGTAGTGACCTGGTTAGGCCCCTCGTGGTTGGCCCCGTGTGGCGGCCCTCGGTTCATCCGCCGGGCGATCCGCTGCCGCGTCCGCAGGATCCGGCGCAAAGACCTCGGTTTGGGTGGCCATGAAGGCCTCCGTCGGTGTCATGGGCGGGGTGGTGGCAAGTCACCACTACCAGTTGCTCCGAAACCGTTGGGAGAGCTGCGCGTGGTTCCCACCATCTGAAAACAGAGCTTTATTAGTGAGATAACCAAAAGCTTACTCCAAATGATGACAAGCACGATCATGCACAATTACCTCTCATTAGCACTCAAATGATGAGGACAGCAACAATCAACAATATTCCATAGCCACTAAGATTCATGGAATCGCTTTCTCAACACGGTTAGGACTGCGATTGCTCAATTGCACGGCACATAAATACCCTCGAACGATCATTGTCATTTCGGATACCAAAGAAGGTGGTATACGAACGAGTACTTATTCGCTGGAAACGAGTGATGCCTCTAGAAATGCTTTGGTTTACCAACGTTCTTAGGCGAGAATGCAAAATTGACAAGCGTGGTCATTTGCAACGGTTTATCCAAGGATCTGGTATTCATATGCAAGAAGGTTTCAAATTTGAATGACAAACGAAATTTACTTAAAGCATACATGCTTAAGCATTCTTTATTACAACCCGATAGAACAAGGTTCAAAGACATTACAACTCGAATTTGAAACAACAAGACATGACACAATACAAGCAGTTACTTGGCACGAAGACGTGCTGTCAAGCCAACTACTCTAAACATCTCAAAGACAACTCGGCCGGATCGACTTCCTCCTAATCCCTGCTGTCGGCAACCTAGTTGCCCACTGAAGCACCACTGTACGTAGGCGAAGCTGGGGGAGTCGGTAGCGGTAGTCCTGCCTCGCTCGTCTGATCCAGACCGGACAAAGCCTGCTGCTCCTCCGGGTGTGCCTGTACTGGGGGTAGTGGCTGTAAGGCCACGATAGCCTGCAAGGCTGCCACCTGTACCTCGGCCTCCTACACCTGCTGCTGCATATCAGCAATGTTCTGTAGTAGCGTCAGCCTCTCAATCTCGTGCGCATCGGCATCCTCCTCTAGTGCATGGTTCTCCTTTTCCAGATCTACGATCCTCTGTAGGCGGTCGCCTCTCTCAAGCTCTAACTGAAACCTCCTAGCACGCGACCGTCATTCTCCCCGCCGCACCCGAGTAAGGGTGAAGTTCAGCTGCTGGTGTGCTGCTGAAAGCTGCTCCCAATCGCGCCTAGATGCCTCCAAGCGCTGCCCAATAATCGTCGCGGTGTTATAACACAGCCCCTGAAGTGTGAAGACCACGTTCAGACAACGGGCAAGCGTCTGAGTAACATCCAATGGCTCTGCTAGGGTCAGTAGCTCCCGTAGGTGGTCCATACGGTCCAACCATGCTGGGTCGTGAGGACTCACAGCAGGAAACAGTCCAAATGGAGAAAGAGCTACCACGGTGGGGTTGTGGTCACAGAAGTCTGTCAACACTCTGAGGGCGGCTGACTTAACGGACTTGTGAGTGATAAATCCCCAGTAGATAAAGCTCAAGTCAAACCAGTCGGCGTGGTCCAGGTGTGGCAAAACAGTAACGATCACTCTGCAGTGGGGAATGCCAAAGCGCTCAAACTCCTTCACCTCGTAAGTCAGTGGGGTGAGGTAGCCTGCGGCACTGAGCGCTTCCCACGCAAGGCGTGGAAAACCCTCCCAGTGCAACCCGTTGGTATGGATCGTACCTTCAGCGTCGAACTGGTGGAACACGGGGAAATCCATCTGTACACAAATGTAACTCATGTCAGATCTCAAAGAGAACGGCATGTCAAATGGTGAAGTTCTGGCAGTTGTGAATAAAAATTCATAACCAAAAATCCAGAAACCTCAAAAATTTCCCAAGTTTTAGATCAATCGTTTAATACTTTTAATTGAAATTTTAAGGCTGAGCATCGATCAAGGAAACAAGATGAATGGTCTTGAAAGGGAACTCGAAGAAGAATTCCGGCGGGTTCAAAGACCTGCTGAAGGAGAAGTGCCCGTGGCACCCGAACGGCAACCACACTACCGAGCAGTGCTACCAGCTCAGGCATGCACTCAAGGATACGCCGGAGCCACCGCACCCTCACGATCAGAAGAACAAGAAGAAGGACGGCGACGACTTCCAAGAACCCGAGAAGACCGTCAACGTCCTCTTCGGCGGACTACCCAGCAGGCGGGAGCGAAGGCTACTCGCCGTGAAGTGATGTCCATTGAACCAGCGGTTATGACCTCTCTCGGGTGGTCGCAGACACCCATCACCTTCTCCCGCGCGGACCAATGGACCAGCTTCTCCGAACCGGACGTTTCCCTCTCGTCCCGAAACCAACGATGGCGGGCTCTAAGCTCAACAAGGTGCTCATCGACGGCGGAAGCGGGCTCAACGTCCTCTTCACCAAGACTCGAAGAAGATGAACCTTGACGTCACCCCCATGCTCGACAAGAGCAGCATGCCCTTCTACGGCATCGTCCCGTGCAACGCGGCTATCCCACTAGGCTCGGTGGTACGCCGCTTACCTTCGGGCGTCTCGCGACAACTACCGCACCGAGTACATCAAGTTCGAGGTCGCGGATATCGAGACTTCCTACCATGCCATCCTCGGCAGACCGGCCATCGCCAAGTTCATGGCGGTGCCCCACTACACGTACTTGGTACTCAAAATGCCAAGTCCAGCTGGCGTACTCTCCCTCCAAGGGGACTTGAAGATCTCTCACGACTGCGATACAGAGGCCGTGGTGATCGCTTCAACAAATCAAGCACCCACCCCAATGATGGAAGTCTACGCCGCGTCGAAGAAGCTTGCCACAAGCAAACTCGACATCCCGCAGAAGTCCGACAACGCCAACAAGCCTCGGCCACCCGAGGAGGTGCTCACCAAGTCTGGCCGACCTCGGAACGGGCGACCCCACCAAGACCACCACCATCGGGGCCGGCCTCGACCCCAAATAGGAAGACGCGCTCATCGCCTTCCTTCGGGCTAACCGCGACATCTTCGCGTGGAAGCCACGGACATGCCAGGAGTGCCCCGTGGAGCCGATCGAGCACCGCCTCAACGTCGACCCAAAGGCCACCCCCCAAGAGACAAGCACCTCCGACGCTTCGCCGACGACGGACGGGATGCCATCAAGAAGGAGCTCGCCAAGCTACTCGCCGCCGGCTTCATCGGAGAAGTCTTCCATCGTGAGTGGCTCGCCAACCCCCGTCCTCGTCCGCAAGAAGAACTCGAACGAGTGGAGGATGTGCGTCGACTACACCGACCTCAACAAGCACTCGCCCCAAGGACCCCTTCGGGTTGCCGCGGATTGATCAAGTCATCGACTCCACGGCGGGCCGCGACTCGCTCTCGCTTCCTCGACCGCTACTCCGGTACCACCGGATCGCAATCAAGGAAGAGGACCAGGAGAAGACCGCGTTCATCACCCCGTTTGGCGCATACTGCTACACGACCATGTCATTCGGGTTGAAGAACGCCGCGCTACCTACCAACGGGCCATCCAGGCCTGCTTCAAGCGGCAACTCAACAAGAACGTCGAGGCCTACGTGGATGATGTGGTTGTCAAAACCAGGGACTCCAGCACCCTCATCGACGACCTTGAACAGACCTTCGCATCATTGCGCGAGTACCGCTGGAAGCTCAACCCGAACAAGTGCGTCTTCGGCGTACCTTCGGGTAAACTACTCGGCTTCATCATCAGCCAGCGCGGCATCGAAGCCAACCCCGAGAAGATCTCCGCCATCACCAGCATGAAAGCTCCCACGAGCATCAAGGACGTCCAGAAGCTGACGGGGTGCATGGCGGCATTGAACAGATTCATCTCGAAGCTAGGAGAACGGGGTCTCCCCTTCTTCAAACTACTCAAGCACCACGAGAAGTTCGTGTGGACCGCAGAGGCGGACCAAGCCCTTGCCCGGCTCAAGGACTTCCCGTCGAAGCCACCGGTCCTCACGGCTCCCCACAAGGGCGAGCGGCCCATCGCTCTACCTTGCCGCGACTACTCACGTGGTCGGTATCGCCATCGTTGTCGAGCGGCGGGGAAGACGGCCACGCCTACCCCGGTCCCGGGGCCCCGGTCTACTTCGTCGGCCGAGGTTCTATCGAGTCCAAGGCTCGCTACCGGCCCCGTGCGTGCTTCTCGTACGCTCTACTTATCACCTCGCGGAAGCTACGACACTACTTCCGGGAGTACTCGGTTTCCGTCGTCACCGACTACCCGCTCGGCGACATTCGAGGAACCCGCACGCCACCGAAGGATCTCCAAATGGGCCGTCGAGCTCGGCGCCCTCACCATCGACTTCAAGCCACGCACGCCCATCAAGTCGCAAGCTCTAGTCGACTTCATGGCGAGTGGCGGGAGAATCAACTACCCACTCCCACCGTGCGACCGAGCATTGGGTGATGTACTTTGACGGCTCACTCAACCTCGAGGGCACGGGCGCGAGTCCTCCCCGATCTCTCCAACGGGCGAACAACTAAAGTACGTCCCGCATCTCTCCGGAAGGTCTCGAACAATGAAGCCGAGTACGAAGCTCTCCCCGCATGGGCTCCGCCTCGCGGCTTCACTTGGCATCAAGCGGCTACTAGTCTACGGCGACTCCGCGGTGGTCATCAACCAAGTCAACAAGTCCCGGGACCGCAACAAGGAGAACATGGACGCCTATCGCCTAGAAGTCCGCAAGCTCGAGAACAAGTTCTATGGTCTCGAGTTCCATCACATCGTCCGCGACAACAACGTTGCGGCGGACGTCCTCTCGAAGCTCGGATCCACCCGCGCCCAAGTACCCGCGGGCGTCTTCGTCCATGAGCTTCACGCGCCATCCATCCCGGAGCCGGCGCCACCGACCACTGCCCCGCCCCCATCCACCAGCTGGGCAGGAGGTCATGATGATCGACGTGGACCGGGAGGCAACCCTTCATCGACTACCTCAGCGAGCAGAAGGTCCCCTCCGACAAAAACGCGGCCGAACAACTCGTCCGCCGTGCCAAGTCTTACGTCCTCGTCGGCGACAAGCTTTATAAGCGGGCGCATCTTCTCGGAGTACTCATGAAGTGCGTCCCTCGTGAAGAAGGCAAGGACATTTTGGAGGAGATCCACAAGGGCGTCTGCGGCAACCACGCGTCCTCACGTACGCTGGTCAGCAAGGCCTTCCGCGAGCCTTCTACTGGCCCACAGCCCTGGGCGATGCCGAAGAACTCGTCAGAAGGTGCCAAGGATGTCAGTTCTTCGCCAAGCAGCAACACGTCCCCGCCTACAAGCTAGTCACCATACCGCCAACCCGGCCCTTTGCCTGCTGGGGGCTCGACATGATTGGGCCACTGCCAACTGCGCCAGGAGGATTCAACAGGGTACTGGTGGCTATCGACAAGTTCACCAAGTGGATCGAGGTCAAGCCGGTCACATGCCCCAAAGCCGACGAGTACTCGACTTCCCGGATGAACTTGTACACCGCTACGGGCTACCCCACCGCATCATCACGGACACGGGGTCCAACTTCAACAACCACCGCCCGGGAGTACCGCGAGAATAGCGGAATCGACGTCGGATACGTCTCCGTCGCCCATCCACGGCCAACGGACAAGTCGAGCGCGCCAATGGGATGGTGCTCGACGCTCCCAAGAAGCGGCTACACGACGCCGCTAACTCAAAAGGGGGCAAGTGGATCAAGGAACTACCCAACGCACTCGGGGGCCGCGGACTCAACCATCCAAGCCAACGGGGCAATCCCCCTACTTCCCCGGTCTACGGCTCCGAAGCCATCCTCCCCGCCGATGTCATATGGAACTCGCCGAGCGGGGAGCACTACGACGAAGGCGTCTCGTAAGACAGCGACGAGTCGATATCGACGCCTCGAAGAAGCTCGTTGTGCCAATCGCCAAGGTACCGGAGGGTATCCGACGCTACCACGATCGCAACGTCAAGGAACGCTCCTTCAACGTTGGAGATCTTGTCCTCCGCCGTATCCAGAACACGGAAAGACTTCACAAGCTCGGCTCCCCCGGGAAGGCCCTTTCACCGTGGCTAAGGTGACCGGCCAGGCTCCTACCGCCCCCAAACACTTGAAGGCGAAGAAGTCAACAACTCGTGGAACGTCGACCAACTCTGTCGATTCTACGCCTAGTCTACACGACTACTTCGGGGTTCAAGTCTACACGACTTCATCAACACCCCCCCGCCGCAAGCGACCCTCCGGGTCCCGGCTTCAAGTCTCCGGACTACTCTCCTCCAGGTCCAGCCCGTGCGGCTACCTACGGACCCTGGGCTGCAACGAGCATCAAGGACTCTAGCAGCGGTCTATCAAGAGACCACACTCCAAGATCCAGCCCCACGGCTACCTACGGATCTGCGATCCAGCCTACACGGCTACCTACGGATCACTCACTGTAAGCGGCCACCCGCTCCAGTACTACTCAGCTGTAAGCGGCCTTCGGGTCCAGGCGACCCCTTGTAACTACGGCCCTGGCCACCCAGGTGTACTTCTTCAGTAATAAAGTTTGATTGTTCATCAACTTCTTTACTGTCTACTCCCTGCGACGGGACCACTAAGCCGAGTACTACTACTCGCACCTACTCCACGATGGGCGCTCCGCACTCGAGATCGCGCTACGAGTACTCATTGGCCGGAACATCACATTTCATTGGTATATGAAAAAGTTCATTACAACCGTTTCCTATACAACTATGGCTACTAGCTATCTATGCGGGGCTACCGGAGGTTCAACTTATCGGCTACCGCTCCGCGATGGGGAGCCATCTCGCTCCAAGAACTCGCATACCGCTCATCCGAGCAATTGGCGGCTACCCCGCCGCGACTACCTCCACCGGGGCCATCGGGAAGTACGACTTCATGAAGGCCGCACCGCTTCGGGATTGACTTGGCCATGTGCTTCACGTAGGCGGCCGGCCGGCTCGGCGCCTCACGAAGTCGATCCGCCAACGGAGCAATCTTGGGGCCGCCCGGTGCGGCACCAGGAGCCTCGCGATCGGGAGGGCGGCCCTCTTCAAGGTCCTTCACCGGGGGCCCGAGCGCCCTCGCGCCTTCGTTCAACTTCCGCAAGGATTTGTAGCAGGTTGACAAGATCCCGTCGATGCAATTCGCAACTCCATGTGCTTCTCGCACTCGAAGGCCGCCCTCCTTGTAGTCGAGTTCAAGTACCCGGCGAGCTTCCCGCTCCCGTAGAAGAGATTCTTCATGCCGATCTCCGAGCCTTTCGTCGCTCCACCTCGGCCTTCGAGTTCGCAACATCGAACACAACAACGGGTCGAGCTTGATGACTCCCAACAAGTACCCGACAAGTCAAGAACCATACCTTTGTTCTTGTTGCGGAGGCCTTTGTTCTTCCGCACCGCCTCGTCGCTCTTCGCCCGCAAGTCCATCACATCGTTGTGGTACTTGGCGAAGGCGGCGTCAAGCTTCGACCGCATGGCGGCCGCGTGCTTCCTCGACTTCATGAGCTGCTCCTCCAAGGCTTCGGCTCGCAAGACCGTGTCGCCGTAGCCTTGCGGCCAGATTCGACTTCTCGCGGGATCGCTCCGCGACGTCCCGCACAAGACAAGTACAAGTCAAGCGCAGTACTCAACGCAAAGGATTGACTACTCGGGAGGCAACGGCTACGTACCTTCATCCACCGGCTCGGCTCGCCGCATCGCCTCCAAGTGCCGCGCCAACACCGCCGGCTCGACGAGATCGTCGGCAAGCGCCCTCGATCCCCGCCACCGCTACTCGTTGTAGCCTCCGCCATTGGCGCCGAGCGGATAGGCTCCGCGTCTTGGATCTCCGGGGATCGGATCGCCACCTCCGTGGCAACCCCCGGCGACGTGGTAGCCGCCTCCCCCTCGGCGGACTTCTCGACGCGCTTCCCCCACCCGGCTCGGGGGGCTTCTACCGCAGCCTCTGGGGCTTCTGGTGTCAACTCCTGCATGGGCACCCCTGCAGGATGTCACCCCCTTCCGCCGCCCGTCGCCAAGGAACACGCGCATCGTATCTACGACTACTCTTTTTGGGGCTCTATAGCTTTAGGAGGAGTACTCACCTTCGACTACGACCGCCTCTGGCAGCGGCGCTTCGGCAGCCGGGGGCTCGGTCGCGGCTTGGGCCTCCCGGAGCGGGCTCCTCGACGGGCGGCGCGGCTTTTTCTCGCCTCCGCCGCCGTCGGCTCCTCCCCGTCCCGGCCAAGTCCGTGGATTTTCTCGCACAAGTATCCACCGCAGGGTCGTCGCATAAAATCGACTACTACAATGAGTACTACTCATGACGATATGTTACTTACAAGTTTGACCGGACGATAGTCACGGCCGGAGCGCCGAGGATGCCGGCGATATCAACCAGCTCCACCCTCGGCGGGCGTTTCTTCCTCCGCCTCCCGACTACCGCTTCCTCCACGGCGGCGGCGGCCGGCGCGTGTTCCCTCGCGCCCCCGCGGCTTCCACCACTTCGACGGCGGCGGTCGCGGGTACTCGCTCGCTCCCCCCTCGGGGGGGGGGCCGGGCGCTCCGCCCGTGCCGAAGTTCTTCGACGCGGGGAGCCGGACTTCGGCTTCCGCCCGGTTCCCCCACCGTGGGCCACATGCCCTCATCGCCCTCCTCCACGGGCTCGTTGGCGGCCTCTCCCCGCACACAAGGACGACTACTCGTCGCACCGTACCCGATCACCGGGTACTCGACTACTTTGCTCAAGATGATTTACCTCTGGAGGCGTGGTCTCTGAGACCTTCATCTTCTTGGCTACCCGCTTCTTGGCGGGGTTGCGCGGCTTCCTCGGCGGGCGCGGCGAAGGCTAGCCTCCGGTGCTAGCCGGAGGGTCCCGGATGAGAGGTACATGAGGCAAGCCCGGACGGCTAAACCTCGACCGCAGCTGGAAGCGGTCCTGCAGCGTCTCCTCGTCTTCCTCGTCATCGCGAGGTATCCTCCACGATGACGGGATCGTCGTCGTCTCCGACTACTCGCGCTCCTTCACCTTCTCCACCGTTGGGATCTCCATTCCGCTCGGTGGTGGCCGCGGCTCGGAGACAAACCGCTTCACATCATCCCGTGCAAAAGACACAAAGGCGTCGCAACTCGCTACAAGTGCCTACTACTCGACGGGGCGGGTACGGCTACTCACCTCGTTGGGCGGGCGCGCGGCGGAGTACTCCTCGACAGGGCACGCCGTGTACTCCGCATGTCCTTGAAGATCCTCGACAACCTCTCGATGATGTCGTTGTCCTCGATTTCGCCCCCGCATCCGCGACGTGTCGTCGTCGCCGGTGTACTCGAAGCCCATCGTATCCCGCGCCGACGGCGGCCGCGATCCGCGCTTCATGAAACCGAAGGCCACATGCTCGGCCCTCGCCCCGCATCCCGCAGGGTCTTGATGCGTGCCGGCAACTCCGGGAGCCGGATCCCCTCTTGCATGGTGGGTTCCGTGTTCCACCACTCTTGATGCTTGGATTGCCGTCCGCTCGGCTTCGGCAGCTCGGGATGGTGGTTCGTGGTGTAGAACCACCTCGTCTTCCGACCGTGTTGGAGTCCACGAGCTTGTACACCGGTGCGCTCGCCGGCATCTTCCCTCAACCGGATCCCGCCCCTCCGACTACTCGGGATTGGAGGCGCCGGGTCGCGGCTTCACACGGAAGAATTTCCGAAGAGAACCCGGTGTGGCTTGATCCCCAAGAATGCTTCGCGAAATGGACGAAGACAGAAGTGTGGAATATTCCGTTGGGGTTCAAGTTGAGGTACTCGATGCCATAGTACCTGAGAAGCCCCTTGAAGAAATCGCTCGCTGGGAGCGCAAGCCCGCGCTCCACGAAGCGCGAGAACATCGGGATCTCGTCTTGCGCTTTCTCCATCGGATAGGGATCTCCGCGCGGATCTCCACATATCGATCTCCTTCTCCCCGATGAACCCGCTCGTTCAACAAGGTCAGCAAGTCTTCGGTCTTCACCTTCGACTTTTTCCACTCGCGGCTTGGGTCAGCGCGCGGTGGAGATGTGGGCGGCGCCGCTCCGGTGCGGCCGCGGCGCCTCTCGCATGGCTCCTCTTCTTCCCCGCCGGCCTTCGACGTCTTCGACGGGGACGGCTTCATCCTCCAAGAACAGGGAGTCTTCACTCGCATTCGCTCGGGGGCTACCCTACAGCTTTCGGGTGGCGATGCGCTCGGATCTACTACGGCGGCAGTGCTCGCTGGAGTGGATCTACTTCAAGATTCAAGTGGCGAATGACTGCGGCTCACTTGGGTGAAAAACCCTAAGGGTTTCGGCTTGTATTTATAAGCCAAAACGCCTCCGCAACGGCGCGCCTCGGATAAGTCCACGCGTGGCTGACTCAGCGGCTGCGCGTGACTCTTCGCATTCCACTAGTCGACGCGCCTCATCTCGGGGGCTCGGCTAGTTCTACTCGACTACCTGGGACGCGGCTAGTCTCAAGAGCATCTCAGGACACATTCTCCAAAGAAGACCCTTCAATTCGAGAGGAAGTACTCGACTCAAGGCTCGGGGGCTCCGTGCCACGTGTCCTTCGGTTTTTTCTCTCCGGATTTTTCGGGATTTTCTCGCCAAGACTTCGGATAGATCCTCAGCCAGAGCTCGCGGCTCGAGGCTCGAGGGCTACTCCACGTGGATGGCGGTTCGCGAATCGCATCTTCTTGACGGCTCCGGCTTCAAGACAAGGCAGGCATTTCTGAAGACCTTCGAAGGCAGATTTCAAGGACGCTTGGGACTACTCGAGAAGACTTCAAGATTGCTCAAACATCAGCTGGAGTACATTCCAGCCTCGGGATGCTTCGACTACTCTTGAGGACTTTTGACTTGTAGTACTCAGGGACGCTTGAGGACTACTTGTTAAGGCCGTCAAGACTACTTGAAGCTATCCTTCTCGACTACAAAGTACTCGGGGGCTTGTCGTATGGACCTCCCTGGGCCCACTACCTCGGTGGGTGCCAGGACCGACTACTCGGTGGGCCCCCCGGACTACCGGCTTGCGCCGCACGCGCACCGAAGGCGTGGAGCACAAGGACAACACGGAGTAGTACTCGGTTAGGACTCGTACACGTTTCGCACCGTGTAGAGGTCTCCTAGACGTACTCGACTAGTACTCCTGCCCTACTCCGACTTGTAACCCTGCCTCCCGGACTATATAAGGCGAGGCAGGGACCGATCTCAGGATCACCTCACCTCACCTCATCCAATCTCAACTCACGGCGCACTATTGCACCATCCTGTAATCGTGCCCTATCAATCCAGAGCTACGCAGCATACAGGACGTAGGGTATTACGCACCTCGCGGCCCGAACCTGTCTAAATTGTGTGTCGCGTGCCTCTTCCTTCGAGTTACCGATCTCGGCGAGTCACATTCATCTACTTCGGGTACTCCCCGTAGTAGGTTGCCGGTCCAAAACACCGACACCTGGATGTGCCTAGGAAAGTGTAACCAACCCAAAAAGAACTAGGATTAAGACTTGCTATTACAAGATAGCTAGTTGAGGAGCAATTATTTTTAACAATTTGGTGTAATTAACCTAGTACAAGGTAACAATTGTTTTCAAAAATTTCGGCAGCATGACGGCTAGGTATGAGAGGTACTTTAGTTTATAAAAAGCACACACTAGCATAAACTTCCTTAGAGAACATATGGAAATTCGATTTTTGGGTCCAATTTAGTTGTTTCGATTTTTAACATGCATGCAAGACGTCCTATTCGACCTCACATGGCAATCAAGCCAAAAATCGAAGTTAGTGCCGGTGGCAGGGCTTTTATTCGTCTCTCCCTATAATATCTAGTCGAGAGCTATATGGTACTTGCTTAACAACTATCGAAGCGCTGTTATGTACCTGCAGAAAACGAACCTTTCGTGCCAGCACGTCACGAAAGCGTCCACATACATTATCGTTCACTATAGAAATGACATCCATGCGTTAAGCCGCTGCATGGACAGCGTCCTATTTAAGACTCTGACGTGACGTGAGTACCCATTGGAATAGGCCTCACTTATCCGTCACGGACTTTCCCGTGGTACCATCACTTATGGCAAAACGTGACGAGACTCAGACGCGACGTGACACCCATTGGAATAGGTCCCACTAGTCCCTCACAGGACTTCCCTGTGGTACCACCACGTATGGCAAAACGTGATGAACTAGTATGGTTGTGCAAGAAAGTAAGTCTGACATAAAGTAATGTGCTGGGAGTTAGCAAAATAAACCATAGGTTATTTAAGCCACCTGAAAGAACCCAAAATTCCCTCTAGGGCCTCTCGGTCTAGTTTATCCTTAGCGGACCAACTTATTTTGGAAAATCAGACAATCTTGGCATATTTTATTCAAAACCATTGATTAAGGTTTATTAATTAATCTCTGGTGCATATAAGCTACGATACCAATCGTGACAACCCGCCCGGAAAATATCGTACTATCGCCTAAGACCGATCCACTTTGGTCATTAAGCAATAATAAAGTATCATCCTGTCGTTAGTTGCCGGGTTAACGCCCGGTAAATCACTTGAAAAGCAACAAGAATCGAATATATGCATTAAAACTCACTCGAAGGCGAGTCCAGATATACAACAACATTAATATCCAAATTCATACCCCGAGGGATTTATTTATTACAAACCATAGTTTTTGCAATGATGAAATAGTTCAGAGTTTTAGAAAGCAGCGAAAATAAACTAGCGGAAGCGAAGTCACCACGGGAGGCCATCCATGATGCTTTCAGTAGTCGTCCTCCACCCACTCCAGCTCCCAGCCGGGCGGGATCTCTCCGGGCCACACATCACTGAAGGCATTACCTGGATCAACACATTATAGCAAGGCTGAGTATACTAATACTCAGCAAGACTTACCCGTCGGTGATAACTACTTCACCAGATCTAGACCACGAAAGGCTTTTTGGCTACTGGGTTGCTTTGCTAAAAAGTAACAAAGAGTAGGTCCTTACTTTCAAGATTTTAGCACAAGTTCTAATAGGTTTAATCTTTACTACATTAGCCAACTAGTACAAACAAAGTTGTACAATACAATTAATCAAGCATCATCTTCATCAACTTCCATCATTAGGGATCTCATGACTAGTGGAGTAAGTAGTCTCGGGTAACGGTGAGAGGCCGACAATCGATTGATTTAAACCTTGCAAGGTAGACCCAAACACACGGTAGGCTGCCCCCACAAGGACAACTTTCCCAGGCCGTCCCCATAAATCCTCGGGTCGGGATCGAATCTTACAGTCTTTGGTGCAGGCTACCCGGCATACCCCGCGAGATACCCAGAGTCACCATACACCACCGGTGGCGAGCCGCGAGAGCGAATCCCAAGAGTAGTAACAGTAGGATCCCTCGCCGCCTCATTAAGGTACTAGGCTTACCGGTCCCATTCCCGGCAAATGTTTGGTACGTTCAAAAACTTAACCCACATAACCACTGGACTGGAGCCCAGATCCCATGCTTTTACCACGTGAGCAATCCATTTAGGATATATTATGATTCCTATCTAGGAACCTATTCTCACGAGTGAGGTCATCACCCGACTTGTAACGGTCCTATAGCTTAGCAGCTATCGACCTATCATACTAGTAGGGACAGAGGTACCTATGGATCATGCATCTAGGGTTTCATTCAACTCCTGAACGTAAATGCACAATCATTCATAGGTAATTGAATAAAGAATTTTAAAACTAGGTTAGATGCACCGGAGCTTGCCTTCGTCAGCTAGGTTACCTTGGGCACCCTCGGTGTCGAGCACTTCCACGTACTGCAGCGATGCTTCCGCTCCTCCTTCCTCGATTTCCGGGACAAGGGAGTAATCTCCGTCTGTAAGATCTACACGGAATGCAATGCAAGATTTAGGTGTTGTGATAGTTTGTTGTCTTATCCAACTCTTGGTTGGTCATATTCACCTTAACAAGCATCTATCTAATGTTTCTCTTTTAGGAAGGTTATTGGGTGTACATGGGTTATTCTTTTATTGTACATTTGAATAAAGGTTTTTATTGTACTTGTCATTTCATGTGAAGGCTTTAATCCTTTTGCTTTCACAAGAAAGGGTGTAAATAATATTTTTATTTATGAATTACTTTCTGATCAGCAATGATAACTAATTATCTTTTTAATGAAATTAAATAATACTTTCAAAAAGAAAAAGAATTAATTATGGGTTTTCTTTATTTTAACTCCCCTTTATTAAACAATTAAATTCCCAAAAATTAAGAAAGTGTTTCTTAAGCCTACTGCACCTATCCTGGTCCATTGGACCCACATGTGATGCTTGGATGCTAGGAAATTAAATGCTAATGAAAATAACAAAGGCTAGCTAGTGATTACATTTAAATGTATATAAAAATAAATAAGCATCAAAATGATCCAAACTTTCTTATGTATGCCCTCTGGTCCTAAACAAGCCTAAAGGACCAGCATATATATCTAGGAGCTTCACTGAACTTGGTTTATTAATTTACAAAGGAAAACATGCATAAATCAAGAATAATTATTTCTGTTAACCCAAAAATCATGATTAATTCACAAGATGTGCATTTTGGCATTACAAGACAGTGTGCACAAGTTGAGCTCAAGAACATAATTATATTTAACAAGAAAAATCATTTAGGCAGTTTCTACATGAATGGAAAAGAATTTATTTAGCAAGATGTATTGCATAACTTTGTGCACTTTTGGGCACAGTATCTAGTCATGGCCTAACACATAACACATCCAAGATTGGGCTACAGAGGAGTTATGGATTTTAAGTTATGACAGATCTAGGTTTAACACATTTGTATTTTTCATGCTAAAACTATTTAGAATCTAGCCCTGTGCAAATAACAAAAGAGGTGGGATTTCCTTTCCTGAACCCTACAAAATTGGTTTGGTATTTTTCTGATTTTTCTATGAATTTCTAGGCATTTTACAAGACACAGGACTAAACTGCAAGAAAAACTAGATAGGGTTCGTCACAAACCAGCCCTGAAATTTTACCCTAAGCACCCTAACAAGATTTAAATCGAAGCAATTGGGTCCCCGGCCGGGGAGGGCGGTGCGGGTCCGGCCAAATCCGGCGAGCCGGCGGCGATCCCGGCCGGGCAAGCGGCCGTGGGGGACCATCAGCTCACCTAGGGGTGGCAGGGAACCGGAGGGGAGGTGGGGAGTTGGCCGGCGGCGAGGTTTGGCGGCGGCCAGCGGCGGTGACCGCGGCGGCCCGTGAACGGCGGTGTGGAGGCGAAAGGCTGGCAAACAAGTGGCTGTGTGAGCTTCACTAGGACCTAGGGAAGCTACTAGAGCGGCTGGCCGGCGACGAGCACGGGCGGGAGAAGCTAGCACCGAGCGGAGGCGACCATGGCGGCGGGTGGTTCGGGTGGCGCGCGGAGGGGGAACAGGAGGGCTTAAATACGCTGCTCAGCGGCCTCAGGGTGATGTAGGGGTGCCAGGGGAGATGCTCACCGTGCTACGGCGGCTCGGGGCTCGCGCGTACGGCGGCGGCACGGCCGACGGACCGCCGGTCCGCGCGCGTGCGCGCGCGTACGGCGGCGCGGGCCTCGGGGCTCCTCCGGGACCCGGGGCGCGCCGGGGGCGCGGGGCCTCGGGATGGAGCACGCCTCAACCGGTGTGGCCTCGGGCGGCGCGGGTGTGGACGCCGGGGCAAGGCCGGCGGCGGGCGGGCCGACGGCGGTGCGCGGGCGCACACGACATCGCGCGTGGCGGCGCTCTGTGCTCAAGTGTGTTGCTGGTCCCTGTTCCAACCGATTTTTCTCCAAAAAATTGAATAGAACTGGACCAAGTGATGAATACCAAAGTTGTAGATCTAGCTATCAGCAACAATTTCTACAAAATCCATATATGGTTTTCTTGCCCAGATCAAAAGTTATTTGAATGCCAACTTTGAATGTCAGCAGGGTTTGGCAAACAGTGAATCCTGGCTTGCAACGGATTTTTCAAGTTTTTCCCCTCAAAATTTGAAATGCCAATCTACATGAAAGTTGTGTCCCTCATTAAGATCTACAACTTTCATAAAGGTAGAATTTTAAGTGTTTAGGTGAATTTTGGAGAACACGGCAAAAGTTCCGGCAGACACCTGTGGATACTGGGGTGGCAATGGTTTTGACCCAACTTTTGACCATGGGTTGGCCCCACAAGTGTGTTTTTCGAGGTGAGGGCCCAGGTTGACTATGGTTTGACCACGGTTGACCATTTGACCGGCTATTAAGGTTAATTAAAAACCTGGGGCGTCACAGTAATGGATACTTGAACCGATCTCATGTATCATTGTAGCTCCATTGCCTTGTTTAGGTGCATTTTTTGCAATATTTACATATGGTAGGTGCTTGTGTCATGTGCTAACCCATGACCAACTTACATGGTTTGATTAGTGTGTAGGAAAGCTACATTTGTTCTTTCATGGTGCATGTTTTCATATATATCTTTTTGCATCATGAGCAAGCTATAAGGTTAGCTTCCCTTTTGTTGTCGTAAACTATGTGCATACATTTGGTTGGTGATTCAAACACTGAATGCACACATTAAGGGGGAGCTTATCTTATGGTTTGGTTATGGGACTAACATTGTTTCAAGATTATCTTATGTAGTCCCTTGGCGACGCGTTCCGATGCGGTGCTTCATTCTAAGAGAATGCTATTTCACTCTCAATGTGATCTAACATCTCTAAAAGATAGAATATAGCAATATAAGCTTCATGCTATTGAGTCATGTCCTTGCGAGCTTATGTCTCTATATAAGTTCAAAGGCAATGTACTCATACATTCCTAATCCTTGTGGTACCCCAAGTATCTTCTATGCAAGCTTCTTTCAAGTGGTGTCATCTAGTGATATCATTTCCAAGTAGCTCTTCTCAATGTGGTGCCAACAAGGTAGAGAGGATCAACCCCTGAAGGTATGCAATGATCAAAAGACTACAAGTGATATCTACAAGTGGTAATGTAACAAGAACCCATTTGTCTTATCTCTTGTCCTTTAAGCTACCTCCTTGCATGATACGTTCTAAGCTTCCATTGTCTTACTAGTTTGTAGTTGTGCACTTGTTTTCACACTATCATATTGTGCACACACTTAGGGGGAGCTTAGTTTGTATCATGCTAGTCTCATGAGCTTGTGATCCACCTTAGTTATTCTTACATGTGGTATCTTCATTGATATCATACATATGGATCATGGTTCATGCGGCTTTCTCCCTTGTATTTAACATTTCTCTCTGAGCTATGTTTGCTAGGACTTGCTAGCTTCCTTGGAGCCCTTTTGTTTTGGACTTTTTGGATATTTTATTCCGAAGGGGGAGGATGTGAGACCAAAGCAAGCTAGTGGTTCCAAGGATATGAGACCAAAGGGGGAGAATGTGAACATAGGAAGAGAAGATCAAAAAGGGGAAAGTTTGATCTAGGGGGAGTTTAGATGATGGTAAGCATCCAAGCAAGTGTAAGTGGCTCTAATTTTGTCAATTTTTGCAAATTTATGCTTGCTTTGCTTGTGTTGTCATAAATCACCAAAAAGGGGGAGATTGTAGCGAACATGGCCCCATTTGCCATTTGTTCAAGTTGATTTTGGTGATTCATTCTAACACAAGTAATAGGACTAACCACATTGTCTAGCATGTCTTTGTAGGCATTCATAGGTCTCATGGATGTTACCACATGTTAACATACCATGCCCAAGCTAACATGTAATGCCACAAGTTAACATAACATAGATATGTTAGGTTACTTACGGCAAATTTGAGGACTTAGTATATATTTGGAGGCTATAAGTAATGGCATGTTAAGTATGTTAAGTATGTTAAGTTGAAGCAAAGATACAAGTTGAAGACGTGAAGAAAAAGAAGAAAAAGGACACTGTCGGATGAACCGACAGTACCCAAATAGCAAGCGTTGGTGCAATCGTCGGACGAGTTGGTACACTGGTTGAAACCCTAGGCACCGTCGGATGAACCAACGGTACATTTTTTAGTTGCGTCGGACGAGTTGCAGAGGAAGAGCAGCGAAGACAGTAGCACCGGATGATCCGGCGGTTTGAATGTGGACACCATCGGTCTATCTGACGCTCAGTTTGAATCAAGACAGAGACGCGCCAAGACAAAGCCTTCAACACCGGATGATCCGACGCCTTGGTCAAGGTGAAGCGTCGGTCTATCTGTCGGTCGCGTGGAAGCTAACAGAGACGACTTGGTCGCGGGGTCTTCAGCACCGGATGAACCGACGCACCGTCGGTGTATAGCGTCGGAGCGCTTGTGTCGAGAGAATCTCAACGCCTAAGTGACGTGGGAGGGGCACCGGATGAACCGACGCCCCGGAAAATCTAGCATCGGTTCATCCGACACTACCTTTTTCGGTGGCCTTTAGCCAACGGCTAGTTTGATGCCTAGGGCTATTTATACCCCCTCCACTCACCCATTTGAGGTTGCCGATTGTGTGGAAGTGCCGAGGAGTTCAAGACACATTGAAGATCATATCCAATCCATCCAAGTGCTTATTTGCTCATCCTTAGACTTGCATATGCTTTGTGTATGTGCTTAGTGCTAGGCTTAGCTTAGAGCTGAGTGAGTGCAAGGTTGTGCCAACCTTGTGAGGTGATTCTTGAGTGAATCAGGGTTGTACAAGGTTCGCCGAAGCCTTGGGGCCTAAGTGGCGTACCGGCAATCGTCATCGACCCTCCGCTTGGTGTGGAGTGGCGAGGACACTTCGTGCGGGGGACGTGGAGACCCCCTTCCTTGGTGGAGAAGCTTCTTAGTGGAGGTGGCATCAAGGTGACCAAGGGAGCTTGGCAAGTGCATAAGTTGCTAGCCTTTGTGGCGAGTCAAGTGGTTCTCTTGGGAGAGACTTGGTGACAGGGAAGCAATACTCTTGTGTGAGTGCTTCAAGAAAGTGGACAAGGGGTGGCTTAGTGCCTACCGGCACCACGAGATAAATCGCGTGTCAAGAGTTTGCTTCCTCTCATCCCCTTTACGTTTCCGCATTTACTCTATTGCAATCTTTCCGTGCCTTTACTTTCCTACAGTAGTATCATGCTAGGATTGGCTATAGGTTGCAAACCTTGTTTTGGGATGGGAGTTTCACACTAGAACAACCCTAGATGCACATCTAGATAGTATGTTTTAGTTTATCTTTGTGCAAAAATAGTGAAGCCATAGGTTAATGTTTTAAGTTGCCTAATTCACCCCCTCCTCTCTTAGGCTAAGAGCATCCGATTCCTTACAACCCCAGTGTAAAGCAAGGGCATAGTTGTGAAAAGTCAGAAAGTTCCAGGGACCTCTTCGAATAACCGACAGTAGTGAACCCTTTTGGCTGAATCTTGTAAAATCCATAGAAAATTATACCAACATTAGAAAAAATCAAACTCAATTTTGTTGGATTCCTGGTGAAAACAGTACAACTTTTGTAAAGCATGATCATAGTTTTTCCAGCTAGTTTTTGCATGAAAAATACAAAACTAAAAAACCTAAATCTGTTGTATCTCAAAATATACAAGTGCTCTGTGGCTGAATTTTTAATATGTTGTGTGTTATGTCATTCCTAGCTTCTGTACCAAAAATTACATAGAGTCATGTTGTATATTTTTTTTAATATAAATTGTTTTGTGGTTATGATAGATCTGCCTAAATGATTTTTATGGCTAAAATTAAATAGATTTTTTTGCCCAACTTCTGCATGTTGCCTTTTTATGCCAAAATGTACCTCGGGTGAATTGATCACAATTTGTTATTTGTCAGAAATATTTATTCTTGATTTATGCTTAATTTGCTTTGTAAATGCATAACTCAAGCTCTATAATAGTTCTAGGTGTGTATGTTGCATTCCTAGCTTAGTTTTGGACCAGAGATTATGTGTGAGAAAGTTGAAATCAAATTGATGAATAATTATTTTTGTATGCATTTATCTTGCTTTAGCAGCTAGCTTTTGTTATTTTCGGTATAATTAATTTTCCAGCTTCCCTAGGCATGCATGTGTGTTCAGTGGCCTAGTATAGGTGTTTGGTGCTTAATAAACCTTTTCACTGAATGTTATCAATTTATTTTGTGAATAAAAGCAAAGGAAGTATATTAGGGTTTAATATTACATTAAATGGGAAAATCACCAACCACACCCCTTTATAATCCCATGTGTGTGATGTAAATCATTTTTAAAAGTATAAAGACCAACCCATTGTTGTCTGGTGGAAATTAAATTAATTTATTTAAATAAATGTGTACACAATCACTATTAAAAAGAATAAATAATAAAGAATCGCATATTGTTCCTTTTTGGAAGAGTATGCTGAATGTATTTCTTATCTAGGTGAGTGTGGTCAACCATGCACCCATGGTTGTCATTTGTTGTTTGTAATTAATTAAATTAAAAATTTTCAAATAAATCTTTTATTTGCATCCTCATGTAGATCTTCCCAACGGTAGATATATGCTCGTGCCGGAAGGAGGAGACGAAGGTGCTAGCGGAGAGCTGCAGTACGTGGACGTAGCTCAAGACCTAGACCAAAGTCCAGAAGGGCCCAAGGCCAACCATGCCAGCGAAGGCAAGCCCCGGATCATTAACTCCGTCTTTTAAAAATTATGCAATTATCTTTGTTATGATTGTGCATTTACGTTTCAGGAATTGAATTGAAACCCTAGATGCATGAACCCCTAGGTACCTATGCTCTATCACAAGTATGCTAGGTCAATAGCTGCTATGCTACAGGACCCGGTAGAAGTCGAGTGATGTTCGTCACTCGCGAGAATAGGTTCTTACGTTGGAATCATAAGATCTTTATAAATGGATTGCTCGTGTGGTAAGAGCATGGGATTTGGGCTCCGGTCCAGTGGCTTTCGTGGGCTAAGCTTTTGAATGTACTAAGCACCTGTCGGGAATGGGCTCGGTAAGCCTAGTACCCTAATGAGACGGTGCGGGAATTTACTATTACTACTCGTGAGTAATCACCTACCCGGCTAGCTACTAGGGAAGGGGGGTACTTGTGTGATGTTGGATGCCTCGCGGGGTATGCCAACTAGCCTTGTACCCAAGACTGTAAGATTCGATCCCAAGTCGAGGACTTTCGGAAACCGCCTTGATGATTGTCCTCGCGTGGGCACCCTACCGTGTGTTTAGGTTTACCTTGCAAGGTTTAAATCAATCGATTATCTGCCTCTCAGCGTTATCTAAGACTGCTTAATCCACTAGCCATGATATTCCGTAATGATGGAATTTGGTGAATATTATTGCTTGAATAAATTGCTTGTACAATTCTTGCTTGAAATAGTTGGCCTACTTAGAAATAATAATCAACAAAAATTTGTGCTAAAATATTGAAAGTAAGAACATACTCTTTGTTTTTTTAGCAAAAGAACTCCACTGGCCATAAAGCCTCTCATGTCTAGAGTTTGGTGAAGTAGTTACCACCCGGCGGTTAAGTCTTGCTGAGTATTAGTATACTCAGTCTTGCTTTAAAACTGTTGTTGTAGGTGTTGTTTGACCGTGTTGGTTTCCACCTGGCTGGGAGCAGGGATGGGTGGATGGCGACGAGTGATGACATCACGAACGACCTCCTGTGATGTCTACCATTGCGCTAGTTTATAATTCTGTTGTTTTGAACTCTGAACCTTTACTTATCTTGTCATGGAAAATGGTTTGTAATAATTTAAACCTTAGGGTTAATTTGGACTTAAATTGGTGTTTGTACTCTGGACTCGCCTTCGCGTGAGTTTTAATGCATATGTTTGATCCTTTGTGTGAACTCCAAGTGATTTACCGGGCGTTAACCCGGCAACTAACGACGGGATGATACTTTATTACTGCTTAATGACCATAGTGGATTGGTTTTAGGTGATAGTACATTATTTTACTGGGCGGGTTGTCACGAACCTCGTAGTTATTTCTTATATTTCTCCCAAAATACTATATCATGTTGTCCCGCGCCAAGTCACTTGGCCACGAACAACACATGGCCGGGTGGCCGCCACAGGTCACCGGACACGTCAGCCCCAACCACTCACTACCGGATTTCGAGCCTTCACTGAGAGCTAGTACCCTCTCGGCGAAGGGATTATTTCCCTAGGAGCACCCTTTGCTAAGCTCTTGGCAAAGGCTTCTTAGCGCAATTCTACCAACAAAGGGTTCTTTGCCGAGAGCCATGTCAATCCCTCTTGACACACATGTGCCGAGAGCACATATAGCTCTCAACAAAGACTTTTGAAAAATGAATAAAAAAAGCCAAAACACCCCACAGCGCGGGCCCACTGGCCGTCCACCGTGGCCCGCCGCCGCCAGACCTCTGCGGCCGTCGCCACCGCCGACCATCGACGCCACCACGCACACCACCACCACTAGCACCGGAGAGAGGTGGCACCGACCGACCCACCACCTGGGAGACCGGAGGCCGCCACAACAACCACCGAAGGTAGCCACCAACACCGCTGTAGACCGCCGCCACCACCATCATGGCTCGCTGCTTCCTCTGCCGCACCAGAGAAAGAACGAGTGAGGCAAAGAAGAAGAGACAGAGAGAGATAACCAGATTCACCACCATCTCACCCGGATCTGCAAGGTGGGTGCCCGTCGCCACCCCGTGGAGCTTGGGCCTAGTGATCCGGAGCCGTCGACGCTAGGGAACCTCCTATGTTGCGTCCCCACCGCCGCAGCAGGGCTCCCCAGACCGCAGCTCCTCACCGCTGGTGAGGGGCGAGAAGAGGGAGGAAGGGAGGGGAGGCAGAGGAAGGGGACGTTGGCGCAGCCGGTAGAGAGGAGGGGAGGTGACTCCGCCACCGGGAGGGAGGACTGGAGGAGGAAGGGGGCGGCGCCGGGAGGACAGGAACACAGAGGATGCGAGTGGGGCTAGGTTTTTGGGGTGGGAGCCGTATGATTTATCTCGAGCGAAATCGACGGATTGTCGTCGATCTTGACTCTAGGCGCCCAACAGATTTATGGGCTCGCATTCGGTCCAGGTGATAGAGGCAATTGGGACAATTCGACAACTTGTTCATCGATTTGTGGGCTTCGAGCCCAGCCTAGTTAATATATTTGACGAGAGGAATATTCACAGCAAAGAAAATTTTAATCAAACAGAATATTAAAAATAGCAAATAGATGTGAAACTTCTAAAACACATGAGACTAGTTATGTTGCATATTACTTATAGAAAAGTTTTTAGTCAAACTCAAATTTAATGTCTCTAATACTCCAAATCTAATGATATTAGTTCAAATTCTTAGAAACTTCTCGTGAGATGTCCTAGTTTCTAAACAATGTACAAACAATGTACGTGTCAAAGTGTTCAAACCATTCTTAATTTTTTACAACACCCTCCACATATAAAATAATGATCACTTGACAAATTTTGTGATTTTTAAACTTCATTTGAATTTTATAGAATTTTAAAACCATTCTACCTCACGATCTTCACCATGATCAAGGAACCAAAATTTAGCTTCATTTCGTGTATATGGTCATAGAGATGTCTCATGGATATGAAAATCATTTTCCCAACAACTTTACTCTATGACAACCTAAAAAGAAGTAAAATTTTTAAATATAGCCAACAGAGCTGAAATTATGCCAAATTTAAGCATAAGTTCTGTATAAGTGAGTGTTGAGGATAGAAAAATTTTGGAGGTAAAAAGTGATTTTTTAAAATTTCTTTGTTCAGACTCGAAAAATTGCACTCGACAAAGAAATTCTTTGCCAAGAGCCCGAGAGCCATCCTGTTGGCTCGTCAAAGAATTCTTTGCCGAGTGTTTTCTATTTGGCTCTCGGCAAAGAATTTCTGCGTCGTGTCACTCGCTCTCAGCAAAGAGCTCTCGGCAAAGAGCCCCTCTGTCGTGAGCCGGGTCTTTGGCTCTCGGCGAAGCCTCAGGCTCACGGCAAAGGCTCCGTTTTCGGTAGTGACTACATAGAGAGATTCTTGGCAGGAGAAAAGACCCGCACTGCCGCCAAAAATAGTTTTTATACAGGCCGCTGCCCGAAAGGCGAAAAAGGAGAACAGAGAGGCGACCCGAACAGATCAATCTCGCGAAGATTTGCGATTTCCAACAGTGGCTCACTCCTTAGGGCGTTCAAATCTTATTCCTCCTGTAGCAACACATCAAACTGGCAAACAATTTTGTATGTGCAAATGCGATATATTTGCAGGAAGTTCTTGGTTAAAGTTTCAAGATACAAGAATAGAGCTTGCAGTTTGGGCATTCCTCGGGAGTCTAAAGGTAAAACTGTAAGAACAGAGCTTGCAGTTTGGGCATTCCTCGGGAGTCTAAAGGTAAAACTGCCTTATCTAAATTGCGAGTCATAACGGGCCGACAAACGACTCAGCTTGCCTTCATCCGGTAGAGCTCGAGCATGACAAAACAGCGATGACCGGTGACGCTCTAAACGACCGAGTGTGCAAGTTATTACATAGACACGTGCACTTCTAGTATTATTCGAAGGAGGTAAAACTCTATATTTAACTAATATTTTACCTAAGGTGTTGGAATTGCTCTTAAAGCACTTCTGTCTGGGTACAAAAGTAAAGATTTCGGAACGACAATGCATATTGCTTCTATGATGGGGAAAAATAGAAAACAGACCTTGCAAATTAAATTACAAATAACGACCTTGCAAATTAAATCAAGTGTGTACTACAAAGTTTTTGAGTGACAATTCACGCAAGTAACTAATAGACGAAACAAATCTACCGGTTAAATTTCGTGATGACTACTTTATCGTTTCTACTTTCTATACACTGGTGGAGAGATGACCTTCAGTCCAGGTTGGTAAGGGGTATAGGTCCCTCAAGTCCAACCCGGACTGATGATGAGAAACTAAAGGCTGGCGCGCCCGCCCCTTTTGTCCCGGTTGCTAACACCACCCGTGACAAAAGACCCCCTTTTGTCTGGGGTGGTGTTACCAACCGTGACAAAAAGGATCACCCCCTTTAGTCTCGGTTCATAACACGAACCTAGATTAAAGGGGGTGACCCTTTTGTCACGCTTAGTGTTATCAATCCGGACTAAACGGGGTGAGCACTTATGGCATTAGTGACCACGTCGATGAAACCCTTTAGTTCCGGCTCCAAAGTTGAACCGGGACTAAAGAGACGTACCAAAGCCTCTTTGTCTACCAGTGATATAGGCATCGAAACCTACTAGAATCTGAATCCATGCTCTGGGAAATATCAAACAGCTGAAATTATACTCTGCAAATTGAACATTTTATTGTACAACTAACGAAATTTTCCTATACCTTATCAGGCACCTCTCTGTTCATGTAAAAACAAAACCACACATCCCAGGAAGCTAAACCAGCAGATGTAGGCTGCCGTCCATGTTTGGGTCGGTGCCCGACCGGCAGATCGGGCACGTTGAGTGCACGTCGAGCCACGGGTCGATGCACTCGACGTGGTACAGGTGTAGGCACACTGGCAGCAGCCGCACCGTCTCCCCTGTCTGGAACGAGCCGAGGCACACGGAGCACGTCACCGCTTCTTCGCTACCGCCGCCGCCGCCAGTCACGTTGTGTCTCACCGACCGGTTGTACGTGAACGATGGGAGGTCCGCCGCTGGGCTGGTGCGGCGTGGGCGGCCGCCGTTGTCGCGGTCGCCGCGGTGGCTGCCCAGACGCTGCTCCTCGTTCTCGTCGTCCCATGGCACCGGTGGTAGTAGTACGTGTGGTGGTGGTGCCCGCGACCGCGCGGCGAGGGCTGCTGCCGTCGCGGCGGCGGCGGCGGCATTGGCGCGGCTGTTGCGGTACCCCTGGCAGAGGCTGCAGACGAAGGTGACCACGAGCAGGAAGGCTCCGATGGAGATGGCTACGCCTGCGATGACCCCGCCGGGAGACCGCGAGCTGTTATCACTTGACCTCGGCGGCGTCTGCTGAAATGATGGTCGGGGCGGTGGCGCCGGGGACCACGCCCAGTGCGGCGGTGGCGGAGGGACGAAGGGGAAGCCCGGCGGCCAGATACCGGCCATGATGGGTGGAAGCTCTTCAAGCCAGCTCCGGCTACTGATTGGTAGTTTCTGTTATCATCGATATCTGGTAGCGGGTGTACGTATATGGTTTTATACCGCCGGGCAAGAATTTAAACAATCCGTGTAGGATGAAAACAACCGCGGCATCCTGGTACTGGATACCGATGATTCTGAGCCTAGAGTCAAATAGCAAATTTCTGAATCATTGCCAAATGCGCGTCTAGGAGGGGAAAACGATCAGCCGGGTTCCGGTTTTTATTTGTTTATTTTTACGCGTGACAGGAACCGGCCGGCTACGGTAGCCTTACGTTGTCAGGGCCGTCCGTCTGAACATGAAGTTGTGATTATTCAGTTCGTGACGCCTTGCATCTTGGTGACATTCAGTTAACGATGCTTGGCGTTGAACAGAAGAGAATACGGTTGGTCGAATCTGCCAAAAAGGATGATGATGGTCGTCAGATGGTGCGTGGCAACTGGCAATATTATATATTTTGAGTTTTTTTCAGTTAGAGACTAGAGTAGCTCTTGCGTCGTGTGAAGCTGGACCCTTAGATACTGAGGTTCATATCACGGTGGTAGTCAAGATGCATCTAACGAAAGTCGAAACCACATTATAAAATACCAAATTAAATGAGCTGATTAACCAATACCCAACCTCCAGCACCCAATAAATAGGACACACGAGTCAATTAAGTTTTGTGTATATTAATCACAATTCTTTTCCTGTTCTTGATCTACCACTACAAAAAACCCTGCAGTCCATGATGGTTGATTTTTGTCACGGATCATCAAAATTTCGTTATAAAATGGCATCCATGACGAAATTTTTTCAGAACGTAATGTATTGAGCGTCACATATTAGACGCCATGACGAACTACCGTTTTCGGCATAGATTACTGCAATCCATGACGTTCTCAGTTCGTCTTAGATCTGTCTAAAGCCCATTGAACTCGGCCCGAAGCCCAAAATCTATGACGAAATTGATCACCAGAATTAGAGGTTGCTTGTAGCAGCCTAGGAACAATGGATGTATAAAGGGTCAAACATAGCAGTTTATATTCTAATAACAAAGTTTAGTGTGCTGCACAAAGAGATCAGCATTCCAAAGGAACCCATGTTTGTGAACAAGCAGGCTATCATACACCACACACTACAGAATGATTATATAACTATTCAGTACCCGGGTGTCAGCATACACCCCGGGTACTCATGGTAAGGAAGGAAGAAGATGGACTCCTACTAGAATTCCCCTATAATCCTACTAGGACTCGTTCCGTGTAATCCTATTAGGACTCCTACCTTGTAACTGACTAGGCACCCGCCCCCTGGACTATATAAAGGAGGGTCGGGTACCACTACAAGACAAACCCCCATTTAGCAACATATCCCTAGCAACACATAATTTGCCTGTTGCAAGAATTGTGCCAGCAACGCTTGGAAAGTGTTGGGAGCCTCATCTGGTGTTTTTGTCTTTCTTCCTTATGCTAGGCTGTGGCAGTCATGCCTTCATTTTTTTTCCTTCCCATCGTAAATGCACAATGCGCAGCAGTAAAAACGCATACAACACAGTTTTTGTCTTTCTTCCTTGTGCTAGGCTGTGGCAGTCATGCCTTCATTTTTTTCCTTCCAATCGTAAATGCACAATGCACAGCAGTAAAAACGCATACAACAAAAAAGAGGCAGCTTGAGCCCTCGAACCCACAACCTCCGGCTAAACCGACTGATACTGGCTAACCAACACAGCTAGGAAACGAGTTGTGTTTATTGCGCTGCACTAATTTTATTTATTTAAAAAGGTATGCGATGCATTTGAAGTCACACAAATACCCTAAGGCCTGACGCTCTGGCTTCTATCCTGTACGTCCGCCGCCACCGTCAACGCCTCCTCTGCCCTCCGCCCCCAAAATCCGAGCCTGACGCTCTGGCTTCTATCCTGTACGTCCGCCGCCACCGTCAACGCCTCCTTTGCCCTCCGCCCCCAAAATCCGATCCCGGCCTATATCCTTGTCCATGCTGTCGACGGCAACCCATCCCCATTCCCCCATAAGAAACATCCAGGTTCCCAATAGCACAAAATTGATCATTGGTTCCGGCGTCCATAAAAACCAGCTTGGTTCATCTAGTTTTAGTTTAGAGAAGATCAAGGTAACACATTATCCTTCCAACTCTTGTTTTAGTTTGCCAGAAACACATCCTTTTGTTTGACTGTTCTATATATACTTGTATAACTCTGCTGTTTCATATGGAGCATAAGTAATTGACTCGATCTTTAGTCCCTGCCTCACTGCTAGATGTATACCTCCTAATCCTGGTTTCACTTGTGTGCCAAATTTGTTAGTGGTATGTTTGCAATATAATCATTCTATTGTTTTGGAAAAGCAATATAGCAGATAGCTTTGTCTGCAGCCTAAGATCTGTTCATTGGCCTTTTATAATTCTCAGGTTATAATTTATAATGTTGCCTTTCCAAAATCAGATGTCAGTAATGTAACTTGAACACATCCATGGAACCATAGTAATTTTCTTATGAGGTTTGTATAATACGAGAATAAATAAATAAAAGCAAGTACAATTGTTATTTGTGTATAGAACAATTAACAATAGCTTTGTTGTAGGTCCACAATGGATTTGGCAACCATCAAGCTTCTGTTGCGCTATCCTAAGGATTCTAAACGGTACTTAGCTGGTGTAGAAGGATTCATGATGCATTTGAGCATATGTATGATGACATAGCTATGGATGATGCCACAAATCTTCCAAATCCACTTACCGATGAACGAAAGTTGAAAGCACAAGAATTTTATAAGCTGATTGAAGATTCAAAGAAGCCTCTGTGGACAGGATGTGAACTTTCACTGCTAACTTTACTTGTGCTTTTGTTTAATATAAAGTCCATGAACAAATGGTCAGATAAATCATTTGGTGATCTACTTGATATTCTACATATGGCAATTCCAAAGGGAAAAGAATTATTGCCGAGAAACTTTTATGAGGCTAAGAAAGTTATTTCAAAATTTGGAGTGGGTTATGAAAGTATTCATGCATGCCCTAATAACTGCCAACTTTTCTGGGATAAAAAGGCAGATGATGATTTTTGTTCAACTTGTAAGGCTTCTAGGTGGAAAGATAAGGAACCTGAAACCACATTAACAAAGAAGCAAAGAAGGAAAGCAAGGCCTTGCAAAGTATTGCGATACTTCCCTATTAAAGAGAGGCTGAAAAGACACTTTATGTGCAAAGAAACTGCACCTCTTCTAAGGTGGCATGATGAAGAGCGCACAAAGGATGGTGCACTGCGGCACCCAGCTAATTCTCCAGCATGGATGAGGTTTGATGACAAGTTCCCACAAATTAAGTTAGATTCTCGTAACATTCGTTTTGGCTTGGCTACTGATGGGTTTAATCCTTATGGGATGTTGAGCTCTAAGTACAGTTGTTGGCCAGTTGTTTTGGTAATATATAACCTACCACCGTGGTTGTGCACGAAAGAGCATAATCTTATGTTGCCTTTAATAATTCCCGGTCCTAAAAGTCCTGGAGATAGACTTCATGTGTTCCTTCAACCACTTATTGATGACCTAAGAGACTTATTTCTAAATGGCATGGCCACATATGATGCATCAAGAGATGAAACTTTTACTTTGTGAGGAGCAGTGCTAATGACAATAAGTGACCTACCAGGCCTGGGGATGCTTCCTTCACATATGGTTCATGGAGAATTTGCATGCCCACCATGTGGAGAAAATGCATGGTCCAAACGTCTGAAGCATGGTCTTAAATCTTGTTTTATGGGCCATCGTCGATTTCTTCCTCTTGATCATCCTTTTCGTTCAGATAGTAATTCGTTCGATGGAACTGTGGAACCTGAAGCAGAGCCTATAACCTATTATGACCGTCAGATTTTGGATGAAATCATTGCACTTGGTAATTTCAATGAGTAAAAAACTTATAAGGCTGCAAGTAGTCTTTTCATATTGCCTTATTGGGATTATAATATTCTTCGGTATAATCTCGATGTGATGCATATAGAGAAGAATGTGTTTGAAAATTTGTATGGCACATTATCTAGTTTAGATGGAAAGACTAAAGATAATCTTAAAGCTCGTCTAGATCTCAAAGAGATGAACATTAGAGAGGACCTCCACCCACAAGAAACACCTTCAGGAAAGTTCTACCTGCCACCTGCAAGATTTTCTATGTCTAAAAGTGAAAGGCAATTATTCTGTAAAGTGCTTAAGGGCATTAAAGTTCCCGATGGCTATTCAGGAAATATATCAAAATGTGTAAATTGTGCTGAAGGAAAAATAGTTGGTCTCAAAACGCACGACTGCCATGTCTTGTTGCAGCAACTCATGCCTATCGCGTTGAGGGGTATTCTTCCGGATGATATCACAGCAGTAATATTTGAGTTGTCTGCTTATTTTCGAGGAATATGTTCAAAAGTGCTACATGTTGATGATCTTGACCGTTTGGAACAATCAATAAAAGTTACATTGTGCAAAATGGAGATGATATTTCCTCCTGGATTTTTTACAGTTATGGTTCATTTAGTAGTCCATTTAGCGACTGAATGCAAGATTGCTGGACCAGTTTGTTATCGATGGATGTACTTTATTGAAAGGTACTGATCCTTCATAATACAACATTCATTTTTGATCTGGGGTTAAATTGACATATTGTAAAACATACTGAATCAATTGTTTTCTAGCAGGTACCTTGGTAAATTGAAGTCATATGTTCACAACAAAGCTTATCCAGAGGCTTCAATGGCAAATTCATTTTTGGCAGATGAGTGTATGGTGTTTTGTTCTAGATATCTAGAAGGTTTCTCCACAAAGCATAATCGTCCATCAAGGAATGATGTTAAACAGGATTTTCTCGACTCTAATTTATATGGACCTGAATCCTCTTTGTTTCCTCTAGTAGGAAAACCATTGGGAAAACCATCTAATTTCATTTTAACTGATCTTGAGAAATTGCAAGCGCACAGATACGTACTGTACAACTGTGAAGTTGTAATTCCATATTTGAAGTAAGTGTCACTTTGTTCTTATCTAAAGTTCACAAATTTTTTTTACATTATATTTTTAAAACAGAAGTCTTGTTATTTTCCATTGTAGAGAACATGCTGCTGATCTTAAAAGGAGAAATCGTCACCGACGCCTATCTCTGAAAGTGATTGAGCAAATACAGAATAAAGAGTTTCCTGATTGGTTCATAGAACATGTATGTATCATATTTTGTTTTTGTTTCTTTGTACAAATATCTACTTTTGCTTATGTATATACTGGCATGATACAGATCATGCATTTGGAGGAAAATAATGGTAGCGATACCATTGATGAGGACATTAGATGGTTGGCCCGAGCTCCACTGGATGCAGCAAGAAGACATAGAGCCTTCAATGTTCGTGGATACAGATTTCGAGCCAAACGTTATGACAAGGTGACCCAAAATAGCGGAGTTGTTGTGACTGCAAAAACCTCAAGTTATTCATCAGCCAGTGATACTAAACCCATCCTTGGAGACGTTACGTACTATGGAAGGATCCTTGATATCATTGAGCTAAATTATTATGGGAAATTTTCAGTGGTGCTGTTTAAATGTGAATGGGTTGATTTCACTCAAGGAAAGGGAGTAAAAACAGATAAGTATGGTTGTACACTTGTGAATTTCTCACATAATATTCATAGTGGTGACAAGATTGAGCACGAGCCCTTTGTATTTGCAAATCAAGTTGACCAAGTGTTCTATGTTGAAGATGAGATAAATCAAGGATGGTCAGTTGTGTTGAAGATGAAGCCTAGAGATATATTTGAGATGGGAGAAGAATGGAATGATGTAGAATGTGAACCTTATCATGTCAGTACTATTCAATACCTCTTTGATAATGCTCGCAACAATCAGTTATGGGTTAGAAAAGATATAGAGGGAACAACGGTAGATCCTAGTACAAGTTCCGATCATGAAACTTAGTACCTCATGATATTAAATGTTAGATGTATTTTGATACTCTTAAATATTGTTGATCAGACTTGTTGGGCCAAAAGTTTGAGCCATTTTTCAGTAATATGGTTTGAGATTTGTTGGGAAAAGTTGTATATGTATATATTTTGTTGCTCAAACTTCAACATGCATGATATATATATTATTGTTGCCAATCTCCATTTGCATACTGAAATAAAGTTATATAAATAATCTTGTAGCAAGGAATTTCCCTCAACTCTTTATCTTGGCACCTACACGGAATGCCATACCCTAGGATGGAAAAACAAGAATTCAAAAATATTATTAATATTAACAAAATGCAGAAGCTGTGGAACGAATTCGCACCCTCCAAATATATTGAATGTACACATATGTTTCCACTAGGCCCGACGACCCTGTTAATTGTAAATAGTTAAAATGTCACATTATATATGCTTGGCATGCTACGGATGTCCGACAAATTGAGGAATACCCCTCCGACGTAAGTAAGATTAATTAAATAACAAAGCTGAACACAAATGAAGCTACGTGGCCAGTGATGATGTTGTCTCCTAGAACGATATCTTGGCATACGAACATAATGGGGCACGTCAGGTGATCAAGCGCAGCTGGGTACGGTCGGGTGACCTGACGCCTATTTTCTTGAGAATTTGTGACATGCACCTGTGGCCGGGTGACATGGCGAGGTGGTAGGGGCGAGGCCAGGTGACATGGCGATGTGGCAACGGCGTGCCCGGGTACCAGGCGACATGGCTAGGGTACGGTCAGGTGACCTAGCGCTTGCAGCCAGGCGTGGTATAGGAACAAAATGGAGCGCGCCCAGGTGATTTGGCGCCTGCGGTCAGGTGTGGTTGGGCACGGTCGGGTGAACTGACGCCTTTTTGTGTAGACAATTTGTGACGTGCACCTGTGGCCGGGTGACATGACAACATGGCGAGGGCGTGCCCAGGTACCAGGAGACGTGGCTAGGGCGCGGTTAGGTGACCTGGCGCTCGCAATCGGGCGTGGCTGGGTACGACCGGGTGACCTGACGACGTGGTTGAGGCGTGACCAGGTGATTTGGCGCTCGCGGTCGGGCGTGGTTGGGCACGTCCGGGTGACCTGACGACACAGTTGGGTCGTGGCCAGTGATGAGGCAGTCTCCTGGAATAATATCTTGGTATAGGAACAAAATGGAGCACTCCTATGTGTTCCGGCGCCTGCGGTCGGGTGTGGATGGGCACGGTCGAGTGAATTGACGCCTTTTTGTGTTGACGTGCACCTGTGTCCGAGTGACATGGCGATGTGGCAGGGGTGTGGCCGGGTGACGTGGCGATGTGATGGGGTGCGGTCGGTGTCGTATGGACCTCGCTGGGCCCACTACCTCGGTGGGTACCAGGACCGACTACTCGGTGGGCCCCTGGGACTACCTGGCTTGCGCTACACGGCACCTGAAGGCGTGGAGCACAAGGACTACACAGGAGTAGTACTCGGTTAGGGAGTTGTACATGTTCCGCACTGTATGGAGGACTCCTAGACGTACTCGACTAGTACTCTCTCCATACTCCGATTTGTAACCCTGCCTCCCGGACTATATAAGGCGAGGCAGGGACCGATCTCTAGCATCCAATCTCCTCTCATACAACCCACGACACACTATTGCACCATCTTGTAATCGTGCCCTATTAATCCAGAGCTACGCAGCATACAAGACGTAGGGTATTACGCACCTCGCGGCCCGAACCTGTCTAAATTGTGTGCCACGTGTCTCTTCCTTCGAGTTACCGATCTCGGCGAGTCACATTCATCTACTTCGGGTACTCCCCGTAGTAGGTTGCCGGTCTAAAACACCGACAGCTGGCGCGCCAGGTAGGGGCTCTCGCCCGAGATCACATGGCGAACTCGACGGCTTCCGTCCACTTCAAGCCAACCGTCGCCTTCAGCCGCGGCGACACCTTCGTGTTCGGCACCTGGGTCTGCACTGCTGATGGTGCGGGCTCCTTCCAGCCGCCGCGACCATGCAGCCCAACCCGAAGACAGGCTTCGTGACGCTTCCTGAAGTTGTCACGGGTGAACTCGCCGGCAAGTTCGGCGAAATTTCACTCTTCAACCACCACGCTGACTTCGAGCTCGAGTCCATCTCCAACCCGAACTCGACGTCACCATGGGCCATCGCGTGCGAGCCGGCTGCTCAGCCATCGCAGGAGGTCCCCTCATCTCGCGAGCACTTCGCGCGCGGCCCCCACACCCTCAGCTGGGCCCGCGTAGGGGCTCCCACTTCGCGCTGGGCCGGCAAGGAGCCCGTACCCGAGTACAACTCGGACTCCGACGCCACCCCCGACCACGTTTCGGACTCCAGCCCTCTCTCCGAGTTCTACTTGAACCCGGACTACGAGTTCGACTTCGGGTCGGACCCTGAGGAGCCCGAATCCGAAGACAACTACACCGAGCTTCCCTTGTCAGAGCCAGCCTCTGGGCTGGTTATAAAATCCACGCCGGTCGGGAGATACGTCTACTGGCCAGACCGCAAGCCTGCTGACCTGATAAAGAGAGACCCACGCTACGTCGCCTACATCGACTCGCTGCCGTTCCAGGAGGGAACACCCCTGGCCCGGGCTGACTCGAGCACACCAACTGAGGTGGTGCCTTCTGAGTCCAGCCTTGGCACCCCTGATCGCCAAGTCTTCATGGCTGCCGGCGACACCCCAGGGCCTTCAGGCACGGCTCAGGACAAGTACCTAGAAGACATCTCCTCCGACGAGCTCTCTGCTGATGCTCCACCGAACGAGAACCCGGCGGACGGAGACGCTCGACATGAGCGTAACCGAGCGCGGCGAACGTCGCCGCGCGCCTCCGCGACAACCTCCCCATCCGCAACCTTGCGGAAGCTCTCGAAGCGGTCGAGAGCGAGTACACACCACCCCCCGAGCAATGCCTCATGTCGATCACGGCGATCGCACGCCGGGCTCGGGGCATACGCGCCGGAGAGGTCATCGCCAAGCTCGGCCGAAGACGCTTACTTCATGCGGGTCGACAACGAGTCAACCGACCTCCTCGGCCGGGCACCGCGACAACGAAGCCACAAGTCGCAGCGCCAACAACGGTCCCAACCGTACTCGAGCTGACCTCCCAGCCGAGCCAAACCGTCGTCGCTCCAACGCCGGCGGACCTTCACAACAAGACCACGGCAACCGAGAAGTTGTTCCCCACCGTGCTCCGGCCGGTGGCGGCGGCAACGACCCCGACGGCGGCGGCAGCGACGGCGGAAGCTCCAACCATGGAGCCAACGGGAGAGGCGGCGGCGGCGGCGGTCGTGGCGGCCGAGGCCATGCGAACAGCCACGCCTCCGGCGTATCACACGGCGGGTACGACGCTCGCCGAAGATTGAGGAGGCGCGGCGGAAGAAGTCGACCACCGCCGCCGAAGGCGACGGCTTCCCCGCCTTCTCACCTCGACTTCGCAACTTGCTCCTCCCCGACAAGTTCAAGCCTTTGGGGATCACCAAGTATGACGCGAAGCGGATCCCATCCGGTGGCTCCGATGCTACGCCCTCTCCATCGAGAACGGCGGCGGCAACAACGACACCAAGTACCTCTACTTCCCCTTACTCGCTGGACCAAGCACCACTCACATGGCTCGAGTCGCCCGGACAAGCACTCGATCGACAAGTGGGACCGGTCGAAGGAGCGATTCACAAGTAACTTCGCGGGCGCCATGGGCCGATCGGGTACTCGCATGGACCCGGCTATGATCAAGCGAGAACAAGGCGAGACCCTCCGCAAGTACATGCGCTGCTTTTTCGACAAGCGCTCTACCGTCGTCGACGTCACCGACAAGGAGGTCATCGACCTCTTCCAAGACGGTCTCTATCACCGTCGCACCTTTGAAGACTTCGGTCGCCGTCGCCCCAGGTCCATTCCCCACCTCAAGGACATGATCACGTCCTGGGCGGATGAAGAGGACAAGGCCAATGCCAAGTACGACGCCATCTGTGGCAAGACCAAGCAGAACCAGGGCGGCGGCAGCGGCAGCAACGCAAACGAAGGCGGCCGCAACAACAACAACAACTACTCGGGTCCCAACCGCAAGCGCAAGCCAGACAACACTGTCGCGGCTATCCAGCGCCCTGCGAAGGGGAACTCGAAGAAGAACTCCGGCGGCTTCAAAGACCTGCTGAAGGAGAAGTGCCCGTGGCATCCAAACGGCAACCACACTGCCGAGTAGTGCTACCAACTCAGGCATGCACTCAAGGAGACGCCAGAGCCACCGCACCCTCATGATCAAAAGGGCAAGAAGAAGGACGGAGACAACAACGACTTCCAGGAGCCGAACAAGACCGTCAACGTCCTCTTCGGTGGATTGCCCAGCAGGCGGGAGCAGAAGGCTACCCGTCGTGAAGTGATGTCCATTGAACCAGCGGTCCCGACCCCTCTCAGGTGGTCGGAGGTACCCATCACCTTCTCCCGCGCGGACCAATGGACCAGCTTCTCTGAACCAGGACGGTTCCCCCTCGTCCTGAAGCCAGTGGTGGCGGGCTCCAAGCTCAACAAGGTGCTCATCGACGGTGGAAGCGGGCTCAACGTCCTCTTCACCAAGACCTTGAAGAAAATGAAGCTCGACATCACTCACATGCTCACCAAGAGCAACACGCCCTTCTACGGCATCGTCCCCGTCAACGCGGCTATTCCACTGGGCTCAGTGGTCCTGCCAGTTACCTTCGGGGCGTCTCGGGACAACTACCGTACCGAGTACATCAAGTTCGAGGTCGCGGACTTCGAGACCTCTTACCACGCCATCCTCGGCAGACCGGCCATCGCCAAGTTTATGGCGGTGCCCCACTACACCTACTTGGTACTCAAAATGCCAAGCCCAGTCGGTGTACTCTCCCTCCAAGGGGACTTGAAGATCTCCCACGACTGCGACACAGAAGCCGTGGAGATCGCCTCTACAAACCAAGTACCCAACGCGATGATGGAGGTCTACGCCGCGTCGAAGAAGCTTGCTACAAGTGAACTCGACATCCCAGAGAAGTCTGACAGCACCAACAAGCCTCCGCCACCTGAGGAGGTACTCGTCAAGACGGTCGACCTTGGAACTGGCGACCCCAGCAAGACCACCATCATCGGGGCTGGCCTCGACCCCAAATAGGAAGACGCGCTCATCAGCTTTCTACGGGCTAACCGCGACATCTTCGCGTGGAAGCCGACGGACATGCCGGGAGTGCCCGGGGAGCCGATTGAGCACTGTCTCAACGTCGATCCTAAGGCCACCCCCAAGCGACAACACCTCCGACGCTTTGCCGACGACAGGCGGGACGCCATCAAGAAGGAACTCGCCAAGCTACTCGCAGCTGGCTTCATCGGAGAAGCCTTCCATCCTGAGTGGCTCGCTAACCCTGTCCTCGTCCGCAAGAAGAACTCGAACGAGTGGAGGATGTGCGTCGACTACACCGACCTCAACAAGCACTGCCCCAAGGACCCCTTCGGGTTGCCGCGGATTGACCAAGTCATCGACTCCACGGCGGGCTGCGACCTGCTCTGCTTCCTCGACTGCTACTCCGAGTACCACCAGATCGCAATCAAGGAGGAAGACCAGGAGAAGACCGCGTTCATCACCCCGTTTGGTGCGTACTGCTACACGACCATGTCATTCGGGTTGAAGAACGCCGGCGCTACCTACCAACGAGCTATCCAGGCCTGCTTTAAGAGGTAACTCAACAAGAACGTTGAGGCCTACGTGGATGACGTGGTTGTCAAAACCAGGGACTCCAGTACCCTCATTGACGACCTTGAAGAGACCTTCGCATCACTACGCGAGTACCGCTGGAAGCTCAACCCGAACAAGTGCGTCTTCGGTGTCCCTTCGGGCAAACTACTCGGCTTCAACATCAGCCAGCGCGCATCGAAGCCAACCCCGAGAAGATCTCCGCCATCACCAGCATGAAGGCTCCCACGAGCATCAAAGACGTCCAGAAGCTGACAAGGTGCATGGCGGCGCTGAACAAATTCATCTCGAGGCTAGGAGAACGGGGTCTCCCCTTCTTCAAACTACTCAAGCATCAAGAGAAGTTCGTGTGGACCCCAGAGGCGGACCAAGCCCTTGCCCAGCTCAAGGACTTCCTATCGAAGCCACCGATCCTCACGGCTCCTCATAGGGGCGAGCAGCTACTGCTCTACCTCGCTGCGACTACTCACGTGGTCAGCACTGCCATCGTTGTCGAGCGGCAGGAAGACGGCCACGCCTACCCGGTCCAGCGCCCAGTCTACTTCGTCAGCGAGGTTCTATCAGAGTCCAAGGCCCGCTACCAGCCCATGCAGAAGCTCCTGTACGCTCTCCTCATCACCTCGCGGAAGCTACGACACTACTTCCAGGAGTACTCGATCTCCGTTGTCACCGACTACCCGCTTGGCGACATCCTGCGGAACGAAGATGCTACTGGAAGAATCTCCAAGTGGGCCGTCGAGCTCGGCGCCCTCACTATCGACTTCAAGCCACGCATAGCCATCAAGTCGCAGGCACTAGTCGACTTCATGGTGGAGTGGCGGGAGAACCAGCTACCCACCCCCACCGTGCGACCAGAGCATTGGGTGATGTACTTCGACGGCTCACTCAACCTCGAGGGCGCAGGTGCGGGGGTACTCCTGATCTCCCCAACGGGCGAACAACTCAAGTACATCCTGCAGATCTTCTGGAAGGTCTCAAACAATGAAGCCGAGTACGAAGCCCTCCTACACGGGCTCCGCCTCGCGGCTTCACTGGGAATCAAGCGGCTACTAGTCTACGGCGACTCCGCAGTGGTCATCAACCAAGTCAACAAGTCCTGGGACCGCAACAAGGAGAATATGGACACCTACTGCCTAGAAGTCCACAAGCTCGAGAACAAGTTCTATTGTCTCGAGTTCCATCACATCGTCCGCGACAACAACGTTGCAGCGGACATCGTCTCAAAGCTTGGATCCACCCGCGCTCAAGTGCCAGTGGGTGTCTTCGTCCACGAGCTTCACGCGCCATCCATCCGGAAGCCGGCGCCACCGACCACTGTCCCAGCCCATCCAACAGCTGGGCAAGAGGTCATGATGATCGACGTGGACTGGAGGCAACCCTTCATCGACTACCTCAGCGAGCAGAAGGTCCCCTCCGACAAGAACGCAGCCAAGCAACTCGTCCGCCGCGCCAAGTCCTACGTCCTCTTCGGAGACAAGCTTTACAAGCGGGGCGCTTCTTCTGGAGTACTCATGAAGTGCGTCCCTCGTGAAGAAGGCAAGGACATCTTGGAGGAGATCCACAAAGGCGTCTGCGGCAACCACGCGTCCTCACACACGGCGGGTCGGCAAGGCTTTCCGACGAGCTTTCTGCGGCCCACGGCTGCGGGCGATGCCGAAGAACTCGTCGAAAGTGCCAAGGATGTCGGTACTTCGCCAAGCGACAACACGTCCCGGCCTACAAGCTAGTCACCATACCGCCAACCCGGCCCTTTGCTTCCGGGGGCTCGACATGATTGGGCCACCGCCAACCGCGCCGGGGAGGATTCAACAGGGTATTGGTGGCCATCGACAAGTTCACCAAGTGGATCGAGGTCAAGCCAGTCACATGCCCCAAGGCTGACAAAGTACTCGACTTCCTGGATGAACTCGTACACCGCTACGGGCTACCCCATCGCATCATCACAGACCTGGGATCCAACTTCAATAACCACCAGTTCTGGGAATATTGCGAGAACAGCGGGATCGACGTCCGATACGTCTCAGTTGCCCATCCACGGGCCAACGGACAAGTCGAGCGCGCCAACGGGATGGTGCTCGACGCTCTCAAGAAGCGGCTGCATGACGCTGCTAACTCCAAAGGGGGCAAGTGGATCAAGGAACTACCCAACGCACTCTGGGGGCGGCGGACTCAGCCATCCAAGCCAACGGGGCAATCCCCCTACTTCTCGGTCTACGGCTCCGAAGCAATCCTCCCCGCTGACGTCATATGGAACTCGCCAGCAGTGGAGCACTACGACGAAGGCGTCTCAGAAGACAGCAGACGAGTTGATATCGACAGCCTCGAAGAAGCTCGTTGCGCTTCCCTCGTCCAATCAGCAAGGTACCTGGAGGGTATCCGACGCTACCATAATCGCAACGTCAAGGAACGCTCCTTCAACGTTGGAGATCTTGTCCTCCGCCATATACAGAACACGGAAGGACTTCACAAGCTCAGTTCCCCCTGTGAAGGTCCCTTCACCGTAGCAAAGGTGACCGGGCCGGGCTCCTACCGCCTCCAAACACTTGAAGGCGAAGATATCAATAACTCGTGGAACGTCGATCAGCTCTGTCGATTCTACGCCTAGTCTACACGACTACTCTGGGGTTCAAGTCTACACGACTACATCAACACCCCTGGCCGTAAGCGACCCCCCGGGTCCTGGCTCCAGTCTCCGGACTTCTCCTCTCCAGGCTCCAGCCCGTGCGGCTACCTACGGACCCTGGGCTGCGACGAGCGTCAAGGACTCTAGAAGCGGTCTACTAAGAGACCACACCCCAAAATCCAGGCTGCACGGCTACCTACGGATCTACGATCCAGCCTAGACGGCTACCTACGGATCAACTGCTGTAAGCGGCTACCCGCTCCAGCGCTACTCAGCTGTAAGCGGCCTCCAGGTCCAAGCGACTACTCTGTAACTACGGCCCTGGCCATCCAGGTGTACTTATTCAGTAATAAAGTTTGATAGTTCATCAACTTCTTTACTGCCTGCTCCCTACAACGGGACCACTACTGCCGAGTACTACTACTCGCATCCACTCCACGATGGGGGCTCCGCACTCTGAGATCGCGACTACGAGTACTCATTGCTGGAAAATTTCTTTCATTACTACTTAAACAATTCATTACAATTGTTTTCCTGTACAACCATGGATACTAGCTATCTATTACAGGGCTACTAGAGGTTAAGCTTCTCAGCTACCTGCTCCGCGATGGGAGCCATCTGCTCCAGCAGCTCTGCATAATGCTCATCCATGCAGTTGGCGGCTACCCCGCCGGAGACCACCTCCATTGGGGCCTTCGGGAAGTACGACTTCATGAAGGCCAAGACTTGTCTTGGGATCGACCTCGCCATGTGCTTCACGTAGGCGGCCAACCGGCTCGGAGCTTCCTTGAGGCGATTCACCAGAGGAGCAATCTTGGGGCCGCCCGGGTGCGGCACCAGGAGTCTTGCGATCGGCAGTGCGGCTTCTTCCAACTCCTTCATCTGGGCCCGCAATGCCTCACAGTCTTCGTTCAACTTCTGCAAGGATTTGTAGCAGTTGACGAGATCTCGGTCAGAAGCAATCCGAAGCTCCATATGCTTCTCGCACTCGAAGGCGAGTTCCTTGTAGTTGAGCTCGAGTACCTGGCGGGCTTCTTACTCCCGGTAGAAGAGGTTCTTCATGCTCATCTCCGAGGACTTCAGCTGCTCCACCTGGCCCTCAAGCTCTGCAACACGACAACAGCACAGTGGGTCAAAGGACTTCTCGACCTCCAACAAGTACCCGACCAGTTCAGCGGCGTACCTTTATTCTTGTTGCGAAGGCCCTTATTCTTCCGCACCAAGTCGTCGCCCTTCGCCTACAACTCTTGGACGTCGTTGTGGTACTTGGCGAAGGCGGCGTCGAGCTCCGACTGCATGGCAGCCGCGTGCTTCCGCGACTTCACAAGTTGCTCTTCTAGCGCCTCGGCTCGGAGCACCGCGTCGCCATAGCCCTGCAGCAGGTTCGACTTGTCGCGGGAACGCTCCGCAACGTCCTGCACAAGACAACTCAAGTCACAAATACTACTCAACGGCAAAGGATTGGCTACTCAAAGGCTACGGCTACTTACCTTCATCCACTGCTCGGCTTGACGGATCGCCTCCAGATGCTTGGCCACCGTCGCCGGCTCGATGAGATCGTCCGCGAGCAGCTCTATTCCACCACGACTACTCACGGTGGCCTCCGTCATCGGCACAGAGCGGATGGGCTCTGCGTCCTGGATCTCGGGGGAGCGGATAGCCACCTCCAGAGCAACCTCTGGCGACGTGGTGACCGCCTCTCCCCCGGCGGACTTCTCGACGACCTCCTCCATGGGCTCGGGGGCTCCTTCCGCAGCCTCCGGGGCCTCTGGTGTCAACCTATGCATCGGCACCCCTGCAGGGATGTCACCACCTTCAGCTTCAGCGCCTGTCAAAGAGATGACAAGTGCATCAGTGCCTACAACTAGTCCTCAAAGAGCCTTATAGCTTCAAGAAGGGTACTCACCTTCGACTACGCTGGCCTCCGGCAATGGCGCCTCGGCAGCCGGTGGCTCAGTCGCGGCTTGGGTAGCGGGAGCGGCCTCCTCGGCGGGCGGCGCGTCTTCTTCTGCTACCGCTGAAGAGGGCTCATCTCCCTCCCAGGACAAATCCGTGGATTTCCTGCAGAAACATTCACAGATGGTCGTCAGTCAACATCGACTACTGCAACAAGTACTACTCGTAAGGATACGGTACTTACAAGTTGGACCGGACAATTGTCACGGACGGAGCACCGAGGATGCTGGCGATGTCGACCAGTCCACCCTCGGCGGGCGCCTCCTCCGATGCTCCCGCGACTACCGCTTCCTCCACAGCAGCGGCGGCGGCGCGCGTGCTCTCTGCGCTCTCCGAGGCCACCACCTCTTCAACGGCGGTGGCCACGGGTCCCGTGCTCCTTTGTGGAGCTGGGGGCTGGCGCTCCAGCTGTGCCAAGATCTCTTCAACAGTGGGGGCTGGACTACGACTTCCAGCTGGCTCCCCCACTGTGTCCCACATGCCTTCGTCGCCCTCTTCGACGGGCTCCGTTGGCGGCACCTCCTGCATACAAGGGAGACTACTCGTCAGCAAGTGTACTCGTACAACGGGTACTCGACTACTCTGCTCAAGACAACTTACCTCCTGAGGCGTGGTCTCTGAGACCTTCAGCTTCTTCGTCACCCGCTTCCTGGCGGGGTTGCGCGGCTTCCGTGGCGGCGCAGCCAGGCTAGCCTCCAGGCTAGTCGGGGGGTCTTGTACCAGAGGAACATGAGGCAAGCCTGGGTGGCTAAACCTCGACCGTAGCTGGAAGCGGTCCTGCAACGTCTCCTCATCGTCATCGTCGTCGTCGTCGGTGGTATCCTCCATGATGACGGTGTCATCGCCTTCACCGACTTCTCGCCGCTCCTTCGCCTTCCCCTCCATCGGGATCTCGATTCCGCTCGGAGGTGGCTGCGGCTCGGAGACGAACTTCTTCAAGTTCTCCTGCAAGACACAAAACGTCAGCAATTCTACACCAGGCAATGACTACTCGACTGATAGAGTACGACTACTCACCTCCTTTGGCGGGCGCGCGACGGAGTACTCCTGTACAGGGCACGCCGTGTACGTCGGCATGTCTTTGAAGATCCGCGACAACCTCTCGATGATGTCGCTGTCGTCCAGCTCGCCTCCGGGCATCCGCGACGTGTCGTCGTCGCCGGTGTATTCGAAGCCTAAGCTGTCCCGAGCCATCAACGGCTGGACCCTTCGCTTCATGAAACTGAAGGCCACGTGCTCGGCCCTCAGTCCCGCCTCCCTGAGCACCTTGATGCGTGCCAGCAGCTCGGGAAGCTGGATTCCTTCTTGCATGGTGGGCTCCGTGTTCCACCATTCACGGTGCCTGGGCTGCCGTCCGCTCGGCTTCGGCAGGCCGGGGTGGTGGTTCGTGATGTAGAACCACCTTGTCTTCCAGTTGGTGTTGTAGTCGACAAGCTTGTACGCCAGATATTGCTCCGCGGCGTCCTCCCTCAACTGGATGCCGGCTCCTCCGACTACTCTTGGGTTGGTGGCACTTGGCTGTGGCTTGACGTGGAAGAACTTCCGGAAAAGCACCCAATGTGGCTTGATCCCGAGGAAGGCTTCGCAGAAGTGCACGAAGACCGCGGTGTGGAAGACGCCGTTGGGGTTCAGGTTCAGGTACTCGATCCCGTAGTACCCGAGCAGCCCCTTGAAGAAATCGGCCGGCGGGAGCGCAAGCCCGCGCTCCACGAACCGCGCGAACATTGGGATCTCGTCTTCGGCCTTCTCCATCGGATATGGATCTCCAACAGCGGATCTCCACATGTCGACCTCCTTCTCCCTGATGAACCCACTATTCAGGAGGGTCAGCAGATCCTCCGTCTTCACCTTGGACTTCTTCCACTCGCGGCTTGGATCAGCCCGCGGTGGAGACATGGGCGGCGCTGCTCCGGTGGCAGCGGCGGCGGCCTCTTCGCGGCCCCTCTTCTTCCCGGCGGCCTTCGACGTCTTGGATGGCGACGACTTCATCCTCCAAGTGCAGGGCGTCTTCACGCGCATCCGCTCGGGGGCTACCCTAAAAGCTTTGGGTGGCGGCGCACTTGAATCTACTACGGCGGCACCAAGCGCTGGGAGTGGATCTACTTCAGATGGATACGGAATGGCTGCAGCTCGAATGGGTGAAAAACCCTAAGGGTTTTGGCTTCTATTTATAAGTCAAACCGGCTCCGCAACGGGCGGCTAGATAAGTCCACGCGCGGCCGACTCGGCGACCCGCGCGTGACCCTTTGTATTCTACTAGTCGACGTGCCTCACCTCGGGGGCTCGGCTACTTCTACTCGACTACCCGGGAAGCGGCTAGCCTCAAGAGCATCTCGGGACACATTCTTCAAGATGACCCTTCAATTCGAGAGGAAGTACTCGACTCAAGGCTCGGGGGCTCCGTGCCACGTGTCCTTCGGTTTTTTCTCTCCGGATTTTTCGGGATTTTCTTGCCAAGACTTCAGATGGACCCTCAGCCAGAGCCTGCGGCTCAACCTAAGGCTCGGGGGCTACTCCATATGGAGTGCGATTTTGCAATCGCACCTCCAGCTCCGGCTTCAAGACAAGACAGACATTTTTTGAAAACCTTCGAAGGTAGTTTTCGAGGACGCTTGGAACTACTCGAGAAGACTTCAAGATTGCTCAAACATCAGCTGGAGTACATTCCAGCCTTGGGATGCTTCGACTACTCTTGAGGACTTTTGACTTGTAGCACTCAGGGACGCTTGAGGACTACTCGTTAAGGCCGTCAAGATTACTTGAAGCTATCCTTCTCGACTACAAAGTACTTGTGGGCTTGTCGTATGGACCTCCCTGGGCCCACTACCTCGGTGGGTACCAGGACCGACTACTCGGTGGGCCCACGGGACTACCCCGGTTTGCGCTACACGGCACACGAAGGCGTGGAGCACAAGGACTACACGGGAGTAGTACTCGGTTAGGGAGAGGCGTACATGTTCCGCACTGTATGGAGGACTCCTAGACGTACTCGACTAGTACTCTCTCCCTACTCCGATTTGTAACCCTGTCTCCCGTACTATATAAGGCGAGGCAGGGACCGATCTCTAGCATCCAATCTCCTCTCATACAACCCACGGCGCACTATTGCACCATCTTGTAATCGTGCCCTATTAATACAGAGCTACGCAGCATACAGGACGTAGGGTATTACGCACCTCGCGGCACGAACCTGTCTAAATTGTGTGCCACGTGTCTCTTCCTTCGAGTTACCGATCTCGGCGAGTCACATTCATCTACTTCTGGTACTCCCCGTAGTAGGTTGCCGGTCTAAAACACCGACAGTCGGGTACTTGGCGACGTGGCTAGGGCGCGGTAGGTGACCTAGCGCTCGCAGCTGGGCATGGCTAGGTACGACTGGGTGACCTGACGACGTGGCTAGGGGCACGACCAGGTGACTTAGCGCTCGCGGCTCGTTGTCAAAGTTGATTTAACCAAGTGTATTTCGCTCAAATATTTATAATCTATTAAATTGTCTTACTTTAATAGTTAACTAACAACGTACATGCTAATACCAGCATCATAATATAATCCTTTCCTAATATATTAAATTTGTCTTACTTACTAGTTATAGCCAACATTGTCCATCATAATACCAGCTTCATATTGTTATTTTGTCCTAAAATCTATTAATTTTGTTTTGGTTTCCCACTATTTTTCTGTATTCAGACTAATCTCCTTTTTTGGCCTACGCAAATTTCACCTCGCTAATCTAATTGGTTTTTAGCTCCCGCCATCCATTCCCTCCATTTATTTTCATTTCCCTCAATTTTTCCTCCAACCAGTCCGATCTCCCTCCTTTTTCTTGGCCCACGCAAATTCCAACCCTCGCTAATTATTTCAGGTTTGTGCAGTGACCCCACCATCCATCGAGATAAGGGAGGTGCGTAGGCTGTCTGATAGAAATTTCACCCATCTCTAACTGCCTTTTGGATTAATCTAGTCAGCTCCCCTTCCTCCCCCCATTCCACGCCAAGAAGGTCGTGGGTTTCTTCTCAGCCCCCCATCGCCCCCATCGCACGACTCCACATCTCCGGTGTCCTCTATTGCAGCACCACAACAGGACCTTAATCTTTCTCACCTCAATTAGGTTTGCAATGTTCGATCTGCTTCGGTCTCCTAAGGGTTTTACGTCGTGACGAGATCTTTCCTTGCCGCCGCCCTCTTGTCTCCTGCTTGTCCGTTTTGTTATTCTTAGAGATATCTTACTGCTCCAATTGCTTTGTGTTCTTTGATGTACTTTTTCCTCCATGACATAGTTGTTTACTGTTAGGCACAAGTAAAAAATGGGTGCCATTGGTTCTAGTTTCCTATCAGCGGTGCAATCTGTTTTAATCCTTCCCCTGCCGCTAGACAAACAGGAACCGTATAGAAACTGTCAGTACAAATTAGATATCCTGACGTGTTACCATCCACCAAGTTGCACTTTATATTAATTATGCTTGAACTGTGTACTAATAATTAAGCCACATTGAAGTAAACAGATTGGAAAATTCTTACGATTCCTAAACTTTCTTGTCAAGTTATCATGTATAACTCCACTCTATTAATTCTATTTGGTTGAAAATCAATCCCAGCAATCCATTCTTATTGTTAGTGAAAACTTAGTACCAATGAATCAAGGAATTCTGAGGAATTGTTAAAATATTTTCTTTTTCACTCCTTTTGATTTATCTAGTATTGAACTGTCCAGTTGCATAGGGAACTGATGAGTTCATTACCAACATTTTACAAATAATGTTATTTATATACAAATGATTAGTTCACATGTCAAATTATACTGTCATTGATGAACTTGTGTTGCAGACATGACAAGGGTTAGAAAAAAACGCATGGTTCAAAGCTTTGATGAATATATGTCAGAGGAGCATACTGGGCAAGAGAAACATGGAGAAAATGTAGCACCACCTAAAGATCAACCTAATGCAGGAGGCGACCATTTAGATAGCGATGGTGATATTGAGATTAATGTTCAAGGTAATAAGTAGACTGTTCTACTTAGCACAATATTCTTTGGATTTTTTTACTGAACAGTTCATTTTTGCAATGTAATACTAGAAGACGAAACCAAACAAACAGTAAAGCGTGGAAAGACTAAACTGAAAGACATTTGGAACCTGCCAAGAGGTACTAGAATCGTGGTTCAGTGTAATGAACTGAATCAACCAATTGGAGAAGAGGCTGGATTACTAGGAAAATTTCTTGGCATGCTGGCTAGGAATGGGTGTTTGTGTAGCTTGAGCTACAAGGATTGGAGACTTCTAATTGGAAAAAAGGAAAGAAACACAAATGAACAAAAAATAAGAATGATATACTGAAGCAAGTAAAGGTACATAATTCTAGTAGATATCTTATAATTTATTTTGTAATGTTAAATGGCTTACTTTCATTTTTGTCATATCCCTATTGCTATTCGTATGCAGATGAGATTCCTTTACCCTTATCGCATGGAAAAATGGATACTGCGAACCATTGCAGATAGATGGAGGCAACACAAGTCAAATCTGAAATCAATTTATTTTGATGTGAACAAGAGCAAGGAAGTTAACTACAACAATGCTCCTGATGGTGTAATTGTCGATCAGTGGATTGCACTTGTTGATAATTGGATGACTCAGAAAGCTCAGGTACATGGATATTCTTTTATGTACAAGTTGTTACCATATATGTGTTTGTCAGACATATTAGAATTTCTAAAGACTAGTTCAATGTAAATACTTTGCTTCATTTCCTCATTCTACAATAGGGAACAAGTAAGGCAAACAGGATACATCGTGCAAAGAAGAAGTCAATCCCTACAACTGGAACAAAGAGCTTTGCTCGAAACAGGGAGGAGCTGGTACATTTTGAACAACTTTAACTGATTACATTTGATGCATCCATATATGATGCAATAATTTTAATGTCCTTGGTATTATCTTTTGTGTTCTATAGAGGGCAAAAGATCCAGAAAAGAAATACCCACACAGGGCTGTTCTTTATATCCATACACACCATGCTAAAAGTGAGAAGAACATAAATGCACATGTGGTATACTACTTGTGATGTTCTATCTTTGATGAATTAAAATGCTATTTTTGTACAGTATTTAAATTCAAGTGACTGCTTTCCTAGGATAACTTGAAGGACCTAATAGTGCAGCAGCCAGATTTAGTAGACACTAGTCAAGGAAAGGATGCATGGAAAGGAGATGCACTAAGTCAAATATTAGGAGAGGAGAAGCCTGGGCATGTGCATGGTTTGGGACTTGTCCCAAATCCTGATCAAGTTTTTGAGCCAACTACTTCAAGGCGCCTTAAGAATATAAATCTGACTTCATTGGATGCAAAATCAAGTGAAGATGTCATATCTCTGAGACTTCAAATGGAAAAGTTTGAAGGTCGTATCCAAAGTCAAGATGCAACTATACTAGAACTGAAACAGAAGACGAAAACCTTGGAATAAAGACAAACTCAACAGGTATATTTAAAGAACTTTCACATTAAGCATTTCCTGTATTACATTTTGACTTTGGTGTTGCAGGGATGTTCAGATGATCCCGAGGATGTACCTAAAGATGGCTTTTGCATGGATATGCCAAATTCCAAAAGAAAAGTACGTATCTCTACAAAATATTCACATAACATAGGATTTTCAGTTAAACAAATTTTGAACTATATTATAAAATATAACCCATTGTCTTTCAACAGCGAGTATACGGTGACCCTCGAACTGAACAGTTTAGCAGGCTTGAGCAACAGGATTATACAATGGTAGGAATGAATCGACATGATATTCAAGTCAGACTTTTTTTTCTTAGTAACTCTTTATTCTTATTTACTACAGGACGAGCAAACTGATGAGGTTGACTATGAGGATATGCAGCCACTATACAAAATTTGTACTGAAGATAAGGTTCACATACATAATTTTGTACTGATATTTGCAGATCTGCAGATAGTACTGTTTACCTCCAGTTTCTTTTCAATTCTTCTGCCATGTATCCTAGAAAAAAATAGATTTCACTACATAATGACATTATATTTAAGTTTGAATATTTCCCCCAAAAATATACCATTTTGTAGTACTAAAGCCATCCATTGTGATTCTGTGTTGTATTGAATTGAAGAGAAAGGCGGCTAATGCTGTTGATGAAACCTTTTTGCAAGCCAATAGATATTCTACTGCACACAAGGTTAGTATTTGATCATCTACAGATGCATCTTTTTATCAAAGCATACATTTTCATAAAGTGACTAGTAATTTTGATTGTGACAGGTTAAATCAAAATATATCCATGATGACATTAGGTTGGACAAAAGCAAGTATATTGATGCAGCTGCAGCCAAGGTGATCAATGTCATTGCTTTGTTCTATGAATTTTATCAGATTATAGAGTGGTGTGTAATAAGTAAACTAGCATACATAACAGGGTGAGGGCCTAGAACCATCTTCCAATTTCTCAAATCAGGATGACTCCAATCACCAGGTATTTATGTTACATGAACATTTTCGAAATGTTAACTATGCTGATTTGACTACTTACTTGCTCCAGAACAATATGATGTCAACAAAAGCTAGTAGAACCATACATGCTAGTGTACAAGAAACATCTTTTTATGATGCATTTTTATTTTCTTTTTCCTAACAGTTAACCTAATTGCATACTTGTTCCCTGCAATATACTTTTGTAGAAAAAACAACATGGTGCAAAAAATTTGTCCACCGACAATTCAATGAAGGTATGGCTGAAACTGTTTACCACTTGTTTGATTTTATTTTGGGCATCTTTATTCACACAGTCATATATATACCTGTACTAGGTTGGCACTAAAGTATTCTTAAAGAGCTTGAAAAATCAAACTAAGGATGTTGCTCTTGCTACAATTGTAAGTTGTGATCGAACACAGAAACATGAAGGTGTTCAGCTAGGCAAAGAATTTTGGATGGTGCGTGTTGGTATTCCAATTATGGATAATGAACCACTGATACGACCATACAAAAGCTACAGAGTTATCAGAGATGCTCAAGGAGTTAATATCGCCTGGCCTTCAACTTTTGTATGTCATTTTCCTATTATCTCAATAGAGTTCCATTTCTACTAAATATGTTGCATTTCAGTAACCCAATTTTCATCTACAGGTTGAGAAGATAAATGCATGATTTGATCTGGAAGCCTACAGTTTGGTGAACATAGGGCTGGTAGCATTCTATGAGGAGTCCTCTGTATTTTTTTTCATTTCTTTGAGGAAACTGTTTCTGTACAAAAACTATGTCATGAATGATGTTGATGGTGCTCTTTGTAATGCAACATACTGTTTTTAATGTATTACTGAATGAGCTTATTTGTTATGTGCGGAATGTCTCAAGTCTCCCCATTAAACTTGACATGATGCATTTTCTATTTTTTTTGGTTCAAATTATAAATTCCAATTATTATTGATTAAATAAATAATTTCTTACTACACATATAAGTGTTGCAGCAACTCAAATCAATGTGTGGTAGCAACCCATAAAAGTCATTTGTTCATGGCTTGTACGAACACATGTAAGTGTTGCCACAACCATCTTATATCCGTTGCAACCTTGCAACGCTTATTTGAAGATGTTACCAACACATATATAAGTGTTGTGATAGACCCTTGCAACACCACTTTAGGCAACACTTGTTAAATGCGTTGGTATAGACCGTGCCAACGCATATATGAACTTTAAGCAACACATATATGCGTTGCAAAAGCGGGGTTCACTTTGTAGTGTACCTAGGAACACATCCACAATCCCTCCGGGGAACAACACCCAAGCGCAGGGCGCAATACTACTCCAAACAGGACGTAAGGTACGCTACTCTTTCTACCCGAACCTGTATAAATCTTATGTCCCCGCGTATACCTTCGAGTTCCAGGTGTGGCGATCCACACTATCTACACTGCGACGGGTACCCCGTATGGAGGTTGCCGGATATAAAACTCCGACATTGGCACCCACTGTGGGGCCAATCGTCACGATCATTAGGCGAATTCGAAGGACTTGTTATCAAGATCAATATGCTCAGTACAGATGAATTCGTTAGGCTACTGGTCAGAGCGCGGACAAATTTACATCAAGTCGATGCATCCGCGTGCCAGTCAAAGACCGAGTTCCCGTCCAAGACAGCACCGTCAGGGCAAATTGGGACACCAACAGCTCGGAACGAAACCTCCAGATTGCGAGGGTCAAAAAAATTGCTACGTGCTGACCAACCAGTCCGTAGACTTCTGAGCGGACGTGTCCGAGAACGAGTTTGTTTCTGCCGCAGGTTGGTGCATGTGAACGGCTCATTGATCAAGGGAAGGCAAAAAGAAAGGCACATGCGATGTACTGCGCCAAGTCTGATCCACTCCAGGTAGCATGTGGACTAATCAAAGCAATCAACAAAGTTTGAGTACTTGCGGTAAAAAGCAATTTTAAGGAATTTTGTGCTATACGCACATTGAAGGCTAGAAAAACCTCAAGACCTTTGCTTGTCACACACGTGAAGACGTACGCGAGTACATCAACTCTACCTCGACTAGACTCAACTAGAAAACTAGTCGAGGACGGTGTCGGGGAAAATGGCCTTCGGAAGCGTTACGCCATGTCCGGCCCGGTTGCTGACTTCGGGTTACGGATGAAAACAGGTTTTTGTTGAAGTATGCAGTGATGATTTAATGATAACACTGATACTACTCGAGTTATGTGAGCGTTGTTTCGCAGGAACAGCTCTCACCCTCGGCGATCCAGAAGGATGCGGACCTTTGGTGCCGAAGGTGTGAGTGGGTCAGAAGCACCGCGCGTCAGGTACGTTCCGACGCGAGGGGGAAGGCAGTCCAGGCGGGACGCCTCGGAAGCCCAATGCGGTCGGGGCGGAGTCGTGGGCTGGTTCGGCGCCAAAGGTGCGGTGCAAACGGTAGCCTCGGCTCTATCAAAGGGGCGCCGTAACACGTGGCTGCGCCGGACGTGTAAAGGGGCGTTGTACGAAGCGGAGACAAGAGGCGCCGCGTGTAAAGGTGGCTTGGCCGTACGAAGACACGCTGGAGGCCTGTACGAGGCGGGGAGTTACTGTTATACCCTTGTAAAGTGTGTAAAGCCGTTTGTCAGGAACGAAAAAAGTGTAATTGGGGTAAATGATCATACCCAGGGGCCTCCTATAAATAGTGGCTCCCTTGTAATCGAACTGACACACATTAATGAGAAGAGAGCTCCGAAGGCTTCAGTTTAATTCTTGGCTTTCAGTTTCCGAGTACTTCGTTTCTCCTTCATAGAGTTAGGAAGTAGTTATAGTAGTAGTAGAGGTAGAAGTAGTTAGAAGGTAGTTGTAGACTGCTTAGCGAAGGTAGCAGAAGCGACAAAGCTTTCCGCCCGCCTCTGAAGGGGCCATCAGCCGTAACCCCATCGGAGGAGGGTAGAGCTTTCAGGGGGCTATTGTGTCGGCGTCCACCTTCGGGCCCGATTTCCACCAACAGTTTGGCACCCACCTCGTGGAAGAATCCAAGATCGCATGGCAAGAACGCGATCAGCAGGCGTCGAAGCCACTACGGCCCAGGTGTCAACTCCACTGCTAGCGCCGGAACCTGCCAACCCTTCGGCTTCGGCCGTCCAGCCTTCGGCAGGGACCGGTGCCGGGGCGAGTATTCCGGAGGTCGAGCACACCGCTTCGGGGGTGTTCGAAGTCAGACTCGAGGGGCTGGGGGCTTCGGCGCAAGACATTGAAGCGCTACGAAGGATACGGGCTCTCATCGCGGGCAAGGCCGTAGCGGCCCAGCAAGAGCAGGAGGTGCGGCCGTCTTCATCTCAGGCGCAGCCGTCCCAGCGGTAGGGCGCGGCGCTGACGCATGCCGCTCTGGACGCCGTCGACTTCAATATCAGGCAAGTTGAGCGGTATCTCGCTCTGCTCTAGAGTCAAATCGCCGTCACGATGCCACATCAGCAAGTCATCCCTACGCCGGTTGCTCCAGCACCAGCACCCGCCGCGCAAGTCGCGCCGGCATCTCAGCAGCACGTCTAGCACACCCTGCACGCCACGCAAGCTCAGCTGGATCAGTGGAGGCAGTAGAAGGATGCGTCTAAGGGGCAGAGCATCGGTCATTAAGGAACGCGGGCAGGCGTTGGAACACTTCGTGTCATATGATGCGCGTTCCGCAACGTTGTCTTGGTATCCCTGCTCTCGGTCGAGCTCAAGAGCGCATCGTGGCCTCGTCGTTTCAACGCCAACACCCTGCCTCATTATGACGGAGACTACGACCCCAAAGAGTTCCTTATGAAGTTCGAAGCTGCAGTAGAATCCAACGGGGGTGACGCCACAACGAAGGCAAAGGTGCTTGTGATGGCCCTCAAAAGCGAGGTTCAGTATTGGTACGCGAACATACCGAAGGGGCATATAACCTCATGGTTTCAGCTGCGCAACAAGTTGTTGTCCAGTTTCAAAGGGATGCAAGTCGAAGAGCTAGATTCCAATGACCTCGTCAACATGTGCATCAAGGGGGATATGGAGTCATTGTAGGAGTACATGCACAGAGTGGTGAAGCTGACAGCGCATGCGCCTGGGGTGTCCGAAAGCAGCACCATTGATGCCGTCGTAGGGGGGTTGGAGGGTAGAAACCGCCAGGATGTGCTTGACAGAATCAAACTGAAGTCCCTGCAGGAGATATTTGAAGTAATGCAAGAATACTGCAAGTCCGATAAGGGTCGTCGCCGAAGGCTGTACCGAGCTAACACAGGCAAGAAGCAAAAGCAGCAGGGTCAGTGGGACTCACCGAAGGGATGGCAAAATCATCCACCGAAGCAGGCGCACCGTCAGGTCAATAATGTATCTGCATCCTCCGATCAAATTCAGAGCAGAAACGGTGGTGGGCACAAAGGACCGCATAAGAACGGAAGGGGACCGAAACCTCCGCAACCATCTCCACCACCCCCAGGGGGGCAAAAGGTTTTTCTGTTGGCTCCATGGAGTTAATGCATATCACCACACACATCACTGCCCTTCGGCGATCAAAAAGAAAATCGAGTGGGAAGCGGAGGAGAAGGCAAAGGCAGCGGGTTTGGCTGTGAACCACATCATGAAGTTCCAGAACCCGGGACAGTTCAGGGCTCTACCGCCACCGTATCACCACCAGCCTTTCCAGCCTGTGGCGCCCACGCAAGTGTTCTAGCCAGCGCAAGCATACACTCCTTCGGCACAAAAGCTGCCACCGCCCCCACCCATGCGCACGCAGCAACCTTCGTTATTTGTGCCTTTGTGGCCGAACCCACCCATCCACCATCAAACGCCTTACAGTCAGCTACCACCGCCACCACCACCAAAGCAAGAAGCACCTGATTCTAGCGGCCCGGGAATGATGGGTATGGTCAACATCATCAATGCAATTTCGAGCGGCTCCAATGAGCCGGTGCACACGACGAAGCGTTAGAGGCAGGAGTATTACCGAAGCATATCGCATATCTGCTCCAGAAAATATTTCAACTTGCCCTGGTCTCACATTCCAATAACTTTCACAACCGCTGACATTAGGCTGCAACACTACCCCCATAATGACCCACTCATCATAAGGGCGAACATAGGCAAGAACGTCCTGGTGAAAAATGGCAGCTCGGCGGATATATTAACCTGGCAGTGTTTTTCTGGCATGGGTTTTAAAAGGGAAGACATGCAAAAAGCGGAGCACCCGCTTTATGGCTTCGGTAACAAAAGAATTGAGGCACTGGGCAAGATTGATGTCAATGTGACCTTCGGGCAGGACGCCACCATGAGGACGGAAGTCATAATCTTTGATGTTGTTGACTTCGCATACCCATACAATGCCATCTTCGGTCGCAATACCATCGACAAGTTCGGAGCGGTCATTCACCAAGGGTACCTGCTGATGAAGATACCAACAGCTGCGGGGGCGATTTCGGTGTATGGCAGCCAAGAGGAGGCTCGGCGTGCCGAGCAGAACACTTCGGTGCATAACAGGCAAGTGCATGTTATTGATGAAGATGAGGGCGGTGAAGTTGTGCCAGAAGAAGAACAGAAGGATGAGGCGCAAATGAGGTAGTCAATGAAGCAAGCCGAAGTGGAGCGCATGAAAGCGGTTGACGACACGAGGACAGTCCCTTTGTGTGCAGATGTGCCAAGCAGGACCGTCATGATAGGCACCGAGGTCAGCAAGGAGGAGGAAGATAAACTCATGCAATTCCTTCGTCATAATCAGGATGTGTTTGCATGGTCCAAGTCAGACCTGACGGGGGTCCACCGTTCGGTCATAGAGCATGCCCTGAACACCGACCCGAAGATCAAACAAAAGCTTCAGAGGTAGCGGCCAATGTCAGATGACAGGGTGAAATCTGCGGAGGCTGAGGTGCAGAAACTGCTTGACGCGAGAATTATAAGAGAAGCGCAGTACCCCGTGGTGGCCAATGTTGTGATGGTGCCGAAGAAGAATGGGAACATGCGCATGTGCATCGATTTCACAGAACTCAACAAAGCATGCCCGAAAGACCCCTACCCGCTCCCAAGGATCGACATTATCATTGATCAAGCAGCCGGTTGTGAAATGCTAAGTCTCTTGGACTATTTCTCCGGATATCACCAGGTGTGGATGCGAAGGGAGGACGAGGCTAAGACTGGTTTCACAACTCCCTTCGGTATCTTCTGTTTTGTCAGAATGTCAGAAGGCCTTCGTAACGCCAGGCCCACTTTCAACCGCATGATGAAGCTGATCCTGGGTAGTCAGTTGGGGCACAACGCCTCAGCCTATGTCGACGACATTGTCATCATGAGCGAGAAGGAGAAAGACCACATTGCAGACTTGACTGAAACCTTCGATAACATGAGGCGGAACGGCCTCAACCTCAATCCAGAGAAGTGCATATTCGGCATACGAAAGGGGTAGTTGTTAGGATGCATGGTGTCGAAACGGGGCATACAGGCAAACCCTCAGAAAATCAAAGCATCACGCAGGATGCAGCCACCAAGTAACAGAAAGGAGGTGCAAAGGCTCACAGGCAAAATAGCATCACCAAACTGGTTCATCTCCAATGCAGCTGAGCGAAGCTTACCTTTCTTTAAGGTGCTTCGCGCGAAATCAGTTTTCCAGTGGGGTGCGGAGCAACGACAAGCCTTCGAGAATCTGAAAAACTATCTTGAAGAGGCAGCGGTGATGACCAAGCCGTCACCGAAGGCCGAGCTATTACTGTACAGTGCAGCGACCGACACAGCAATCAGCGCAGTTCTGGTTGAAGAGCGAATGGAGGCGGATACTTTAAAGCAGTTCCCCATCTATTATGTTTTCGAAGCCTTGAGCGGCTCGAAACTTTTTTACTCGGAGATGGAGAAGATGGCATACGCAGTGGTGATGGCCAAGAGGAAGCTTCAGCCCTATTTCTAAAGCCACAATATATCGGTCCCCACAGCTTTCCCTCTTCGTAACATGTTTGGAAACAAGGAGTCGACAGGGAGAATGGGCAAGTGGGCCACGGAGTTGGCAGAGCATGTTATAAACTTCGTTTCGCGCAGTGCAAAAAAATCTTAGGTCCTCACCAACTTTGTTGCTGACTGGACGCCTTCGGTCAAGACGGGGGATCCCGTAGTCTCGAAGCCAGTCTAGGAGGTTCAATGTGACAGAGCATATTGTCACTTGGGTTCGGCAGCAGCAGCAGTCCTCAAGTCCCCCTCTGGCATCAAGCTTCGCTACGCACTACGGCTAGATTGTGACAATTGCACCAATAACATGGCAGAGTATGAGGGGTTGTTGCTTGCACTTTTGAAGGCCAGAGCAGTGGGAGCAAGGAGACTCGTCATCTTGACAGACTCCGAGTTCATAGCCGGCCACATCGACAAAACTTACAAAGCAAAGAAGTATCTGCAGGCCGTGCATAGCATGGAGAAATTTTTCCTTGGCATTACAGTCAAGAGCTTTCCTAGGCACTACAACAAAGAAGCCGACGCCATAGCAAAGGCAACTGCTCTCCTCGATCCTCTACCCCCAGATGTGTTTTACGAAACAACGACAGTGAGATCTGCTGCAGACGAAGCAACGCCACCCAAGTTCGTGAACGCCATACAGAGTGAAGATTGGCGTGCCCAAATAGTAGCGGCAGTCAGGGGCTACTACGAGGCCGAAGACGGGGTCATTGACAAGAGAGTGGCCATCAGGGCAAAAAATTATCACATCATCGACGGTAACTTATACTGAAAGGGAGTGTGTGCCCCACTGCTAAAGTGTATATCAGTAACCGAAGGAAAGCAACTGCTCCATGAGATCCACAGCAGCATGTGCTCACATCACCTCGGCACGAGAGCCGTAGTGCAGAAGGCATTTTGTCAAGGATTTTACTGGCCTTCGGTCATGGCAGATGCACATGACATCGTTCGACAATGCCCAGAATGTCAGCGCCACGCGCCATACAGTAAGTTTGCCTCCAACGAGATACAGCTGTGTTGACGGTGTATTTTGGTGCACCTAGCATGTTCATTACACTTTGGTTTGGATTTGATTATGGAACTAACCCGCCACTAGGCACACTAATCATATAACAAGTTTATCTTTGTGCATGCATTTGGAAGTGTTGTGTTTATGTAGGAAAACATGGACATAAAGGACGGATTCGCAACAAGTTCAAAGGAGCATTTACGGAGTCTTGTTCGTGTTCATGAGCTTGATGAAATCACTTCCAATGGTGGCGAGGACCGAAGTGCTACGAGGAACACCTCCGGGGATTGAAGCGTAAAAGATCGAACTTCATGTGAAGAGAGCCTCCATCTTGGACGCGAGGATAACAGCATCAAAATCATGCAAGTGGAGGGGGAAAAGTACATAAGTTCACGAGGATCCACGGAGCAAAAGGGGCGACCGAACCGGGCCGAATTGGGCCTGGGCCGGCCAGCCCAGGCCGGCCGGCCTAGCCCAGTTCCGGCACCGGTTCGGTCCCGTTTTCCTTGCCCTCGAAGGATCTTCAACCCTAAAAGCCCTGAGGCACTGCCAACACCGAAATGAGGAGTCATTCGCACCAGAAGGCCATCCACAAGCTAGAGAGAGAGGAGGAGGATCTCCGGCAGGAGATCAACCACCTCGAAGGAAGCACCCTCTCGTGGAGAAGAAGGAAGACACCGGCGGAAGGGAAACCATGATCAACGGTGCCATGATCAGCACCTTGATGGGTTAATCTTCTCATTCGTCCATGGGTTGTAATCGATCTTGAGATGTAATCGCACTTTGTCGGATTATCTGTCTATCATCTTGTGTTGAATATACTTTAATGCTTAAGGTTATCTACCATGCCGCAAAGGGAGTAGAGCTGTGATGCTTCCTTGGATCCATTCAATACGCCGTGTCCATCAAAGGTCTAGTCATGAATACCTTCGCGTAGTGACAGTACGAGAGGAGGGAAAGGGCGAAACCGTGGTCACAACTCCGATAGATTAGATTGGTTTTCATGTCTTTAAGCGATTGCATGCTCTAGTATCGTAGACCCGTGGGCGAGTGTCCTCTATCTTTATATCTTAATCATTCCCTCTAGTGTGTTTAGTTGTTTTCTAGTTTAATAGTAAGTTAGGGTTTTAGTAGCTAAGTGTGTCACAGTAGATCAATCGCTTGTAATCCCCTTGCTCCGCGGATTGACAAGAACCTTGGGAATCCCGTGGTGAAAAAGGTGTGGGGTCCGTACGCTTGCGGATCGTAGAGGGATACGTCTTTTATCCGTCAACAAGCCCCTTTTTCTGGCGCTGTTGCCGGGGAGCAAGCTAGTTTACATCGTTTGATTTGCATCTAACTTAGTTTTATATTTAGTTTATCTTTTATTTGCTATATCTAACATTTATCATCTAGAAAAACACTTGTTTCGTTTTTGTTTTTATTTTTATCTTATTGTCTAGATGGAGTTCGTTAATCAACCCGTGGAAGAACCGGAGAAATCATTAAGGGATTACGCTAGCCCTCGATGTGAAGACATAAAAGTACAAGAGTCGGATTCGAAGCTCGAAGCGACCAAGTATGAAATTAAATCCAAGATCATCAAGATGGTGGCGGAAAACCCATTTGAAGGGATGGTTACGGAGAACCCATATAGGCACATAAGGGATTTCACGACAATATGCAACACGGTGTGTCAAGAAGGAGTTCCCGATGAATGGTTCAAATGGAATCTCTTTCCTTACTCACTTGCCGGCAAAGCAAAGACATGCTATTCGGTTGCGTCCTTTGAAGTTGAAGGCAATTGGAACAAGTTGACAAAGAAATTTTGCGAGAACTTCTTTCCAATTAGCAAAGTTCAACATCTAAGGAGGCAAGTGATCACTTTCATGCAAGGAGAGGAGGAAGGGATAGAACAAGCCTGGGATAGGTTCAATGGATTGATTGAACAAGGACCAAAACTCGGCTTCACCGGTGACGTACTCTTGCATACATTTTTCTTTTCCCTAACCCCTAGTTGCATGCGACACGTCGAAATGTGTGCAGGTGGGGATCTCATGGAGAAAACACTCACGGAAGCCGCCCAACTTCTACAAAAGATTAGTAAAGCGGCTGCCATGCGAAGAGATTGGGAAACAAGACTTGCGGAAGAGCCGGAATACAATTCAAGGAAGAAGAAGCTTGCTGATTTTTCTAAAGAGGCAACCCCGGAAGTCACAAAAGAGGAACCAATTGCGGAAAAGCTTAAACAAGAACACATCAAGTCAAGAACTACACCAAGCGTCGACTTCGCCACACCAAATGAGACGAACAAGAGAAGCATGTCAAGCGCGAAGCCACTAAGGGAGTTCGAACCAATGGATTGGGTTCCTATTGACTACGGAGAAGTATTCGACAAGAGAAGACCGTTCCCCAATCAAAAGGGAATGGCAAGAGCATTGGAAGTGGATTTCCCACCGGAGAAGAAAGCTGAAAATTCATACGACCTTGAAACCACCGGTGAGATTTTTCAAAAGCTCTTTGGAGATGATATAGTGGATCCGGAACATATTGCCGAGGTGAAGAGAATCATGGGGATCAAGCCCGAAGCATCACCATACGCTCGCCTCGCTGAAATTTACTCGATAGGATCCGAAGAAGAAGAGAAGATGACACCACACTTGAGTTGCGAGATCAACGGAGTTCAATGCAAAGCTTTATGCGACATCGGAGCCCAAGTAAGTGTTCTATCTTCTAAAATTTACGATAAAGTTCAAGACCACAACCTAGACTTAGCTCCAACATCAACGAAATTAATTATGGGAGATGGTAGAACTATCAAACCTCTAGGTATTGCTTGCAACATGAAAGTAAAAATCTCTAGAAACTATATACCAACCGATTTCTTTGTTATTGATGCTTACCATAGTAATCATGATCATATAATCTTAGGTAGGCCTTTTCTTAAGTTGGTTGATGCCGTGTTAGATGCGGAGAAAGCAAAGTGAAGGACCGATAAGGCGACCGAGAGAGGGGGGGAGTGAATGGGAGCCGATAAAAATTCTTCTCGAGGGAGATTAAAACTCCGACAAGACGAACTAGCTCGGTCGAACCCCCCGAAATCACACGCTCCGCACTTCTACCTCCCGTTTGCCAAAACCACGTAGCCACCGGAGTGCTACCGGTCCTAGGAACAAACACTACCAAGAATCACAACACACACGCAGCACCGACAAGGGAAACAACTCGAAAGCCGGCTAACCGGAGGGGGCGGTTAGACCGGTATAGGGGGCGGTTAGACCGCCTTCACCCGGCAACCAAGAAATCCTCCGAAACGCCTCTTCCGAGCACCAAAACACACCACGGTTTCACCAAAAGAGATCTCCGGTCAAGGCCATGCTAGCTACCGTAAAATCTTAGCGAAAACCAAAACTTCACCCAAGGGCCTAGGGGCGGTTAGACCGGCTACCCGGGGCGGTCTAACCTCCCGTACCCAGCAATGAACTCCAACCAAGAACACCTAGCAAACCGCGCAAGAACGGCTCCAAATTTCACCCGGACACTCCTCCGATCAAGGCGAACAAACTCACGAGAGGAAAATCCGGCGAAACAAAACTTTGACCCGGAAACACCCGGGCGGTTAGACCGCCCCCCCGTAGGCGGTTAGACCGCCCCTTCCAGAACACGAACCCGCGGGTCAAACCTCAACTTCCTCGCGCCCGATCTCCCGAATCACTCCACGGATTGCAGCCAAACTTCGGGGATAGTTGGGTTACCTCCTGGGCAACCTCTACCTCAAAGGAATCGACCCGAAACGCTCACAATCAAGAGGAATCGAAGAAATCGCTTCTCTAGGTCAAGAACTCGCCCAACTCGAAAAACCACCAAATCAAGTCCGATTCAAAGGGGATTTGGGGGCAAAGTCACCGGACAAAGAGGCACAAGAACCTCATACGTGACACCCACAAAAAACCCCAAGAAATCGTCCTCAAAACTCCGCCAAAAAGAGCTCCGAAAATCAACACGAAAGAGACGGGAAAACCACCATGAAGAACAACGCCGAACCTTCTATACATGCCATGAATGGTTCGTACAAGGTCTAGTTTGCCACCCAAACATCCATCCCTCTCTCTAGATCTCACATGAAGCTCTCAAACTAGCCTTCTAAAAACCTAGAGAAAATAGAGAACGAAAATGGAAAAACAAATGAGCTAGGGTTCCAAGAGTTGGCTGCCATCCACCCCTCTAATGAGTATATATGGAGGCACCCAAAAGACTAAAACGCCCTTCACTAATAACTAGGGATACATGCCCCTCAAGGGCGGATTTGGAAATCTTGATGTCTTCACCATCGGACAGATGCCCGGCAACCGCACCCTGCGTAGCCTCGACGCAAGCCTTGCGATCCCGACGCGTGTCCTCCGCTTCGAAGCTTCTCGGCGCCGGCGGCCGTGGCGGTCGGACCGCCACCCCCGGGCGGTTAGACCGGCCCCGGGAACCGACCGACCCCGGGCGGTCCGACCGCCCCTCCTGGGCGGTTGAACCGGCCTGGGTGGCCGCACCTCCTCGTCGAGTCTTCGGCCTCGGTTTTGTGGCTCAACCGAGTAACCCAGTGGTTTTCTGGTGAACCACTGCAAACCCCGCGAACTCGGTGTAGCCTCCGCCAATCTCCACTCATGACTCGGCTCCCACGTAGTCCCGGCTCGACCTTGGTTTTGAGGCTCTACCAAGAAACCGTCCACAACTTCATCTTGCTGTTCATGCCACCATGCGGCCCGCACTTGACCCCGCTGGCCACCGGTCCCTCGAACGAAGCCTACTTGTCTTCTCCACACCCGGAGGCCTCACCGGCAACGACCTTTCGCGCTTGTTCTTCACCCGCACCAACACGAGTCAAGCCGCAACCTCGCACCCGCAATACTTAGCCAAGAATCGGTCCACACAACGTTGTCAATCACTCATCACACAAGGAAGCGACCATCCACCGGTCCTCGAACCACACATGGTCCTCACAAAGTAACAATGAACCTTAATGGAACAAAGTACACATATAACTTTCTTCGTGCTTCGAAACACCTTACACCTTTTCCTCCCGAAGATGAAGAAGTAGAAGAGATAGATAGTCTTCGTTTTGTTGAAACCCTTAGAGACCCGCTGCAAAGAGCGATGGAAAATCAAATTAGTAATCAACAAGATGAGGAACTAGAGGAAGCAACAAAAGGCTTAGAGCCGCATGATGGTAGTGTGGAGGAAGAGAAATTCGAAGACATAGGAGAAATCAAACCCGAGGAGCCACAAGTGCCCGAGGTAGACCTTAAACCTTTGCGCAAGGGATTAAAGTATGAATTTTTGGGCCCAGACAAAACTTATCCAGTCATTGTGAGCGATGAGTTGAGTCCCGAAGAAAATGAAGCGTTGCTGATTTTATTAAAAAAACACAGGAAGGTGATTGGATATTCAATTAATGATCTCAAAGGTATTAGCCCAGCCTTTTGCACTCATCGTATATCAATGGAAGACCAATGTAAGCCTGTAGTGGACCACCAAAGGAGGCTAACTCATGCCATGCGAGAGGTAGTAAAGAAAGAGGTCATCAAGTTACTTGATGTCGGAATCATCTACCCTAAGCCCCGCATAGCGAGTGGGTGAGCCCGGACATTGTGTACCGAAGAAAGGAGGTTTGACCGTGGTGAAGAATGAGAAGAACGAATTGATACCGCAAAGAACCGTGACCGGGTGGCGGATGTGTATCGATTATCGTAAGCTTAACAAAGCGACGAAGAAAGATCACTTCCCCCTACCGTTCATAGACGAGATGCTCGAGAGGTTAGCAAACCATGCTTATTTTTGCTTTCTCGATGGATACTCGGGGTTCATGAAAATTCCTATTCACCCGGAAGATCAACATAAGACAACGTTTACGTGTCCTTACGGAACGTTTGCATATAGGAGGATGCCCTTCGGCCTATGCAACGCTCCGGCCTCTTTTCAACGTTGCATGATGGCTGTATTTTCGGAATTCATCGAAGAAATTGTTGAAGTGTTTATGGATGATTTTTCCGTTTATGTGAAGACGTTCATGGATTGCTTAGCAAACTTAGAAAAGGTCCTTACGAGGTGTGCGCAGGTAGATTTGGTGTTAAATTGGGAAAATTGCCACTTCATGGTCAAGCAAGGCATAGTGCTCGGACATGTTATATCCGAGAGAGGAATTGAAGTGGACAAGGCTAAGGTAGAGACGATTGAGAAACTCCCACCTCCTACGGATGTTAAGTCCTTAAGGAGCTTTCTAGGCCATGCCGGATTCTATAGAAGATTTATAAAGGACTTTTCGAAGATCACTAAGCCTTTAACGCACCTTCTTCAAAAGGATGTGGCTTTCGACTTTGATGAGAAGTGTCTAGCGGCATTCCGGACCTTGAAAAATGCGTTGGTGAGTGCTCCCATCATCCAACCCCCGGATTGGAGCCAACCTTTCGAGATCATGTGTGACGCAAGTGACTACGCCGTAGGCGCGGTCTTGTGTCAAAGAAAGGAAGGCCGAGTTCACGCCGTTTACTATGCTAGCAAAACTCTTACTGGGGCACAATTAAATTATGCCACTACGGAAAAGGAGTTGCTAGCGGTGGTGTTCGCTTTCGAAAAATTCAGATCTTACATCGTGAACTCGAAGGTCATTGTTTACACCGATCACGCAGCCATCAAGTATCTCTTGGCTAAGAAGGAAGCTAAACCACATTTGATTCGTTGGATTCTTCTTCTCCAAGAGTTTGATGTTGAAATTCGTGATAAAAAGGGGGTGGAGAATGTGGTGGCCGATCATTTTTCTAGGATGAATCGTGGACAAGATGATAAAGAGCCCATAGAAGATAAGATGAGAGATGACCACCTCTATAGAGTGCTTGATAAAGATACTTGGATGATCGACATCATTCGAGCAATTCGAAAGATGCCCCTCAATCATTTAGATAAAAACACTCAAAGGAAGATAATCTCTGAAAGTAAGAAATATTTTTGGGATGCACCATACCTCTTCAAACTTGGCAATGACGGAGTAATGAGAAGATGTGTGCCAAGAGAAGAAAGGGTAGAAATTTTGAGGAAGTGCCACTCGGCGGAGTACGGTGGACACTATAGCCATTTTCGAACCCAAGCAAAAGTATGGTCGAGCGGATTCTATTGGCCGGAGATGCATGAAGATACCAAAAGATATGCTGCATCATGCCCGGAATGCCAAAGGACCGGAAACATCTCTCAAAGAAATTCTATGCCTTTGAAATACAACTTGCAAATTGACATATTCGATGTATGGGGCATAGACTTCATGGGGCCTTTCAAAAACTCATTTGGATTCGAATACATCCTAGTCATGGTTGATTATGTATCAAAGTGGGTAGAGGCAATACCATGTCGTAAAGCTTCCATGGAGGAGTCCATCACTATGATCAAGAACGTGATTTTTCCCCGTTTCGGTACACCGATAATCTTGATAAGTGATGGAGGAACTCATTTCACCGGGAAGAATTTCAAAAAGTGCTTGTCCAAGTTGGGAATTGAGCATAGGGTCTCTACGGCCTATCACCCACAAACCAACGGACAAGCGGAGATGTCAAATAGGCAATTAAAAAGCATACTCAACAAGACCATAGAGAAGGGAGGCAAAGATTGGTCAAAGAAATTAGACGGAGCTTTATGGGCTTATCGTACGGCATTTAAAACACCGATAGGTATGACCCCTTATCAATTCGTCTATGGAAAAGCTTGTCACCTTCCGGTTGAGTTGGAACATAAAGCCTATTGGGCAATTAAAGAGATGAACCTTGATCTCGACGCCGCGGTGGTGAAACGAAGAATTCAAATAAGCGAGCTAGAGGAGTTGAGGTTGAAAGCATATGAAAACGCAAGCATATACAAGGAGAGAATCAAAAGGTGGTATGATAAAAGATTAAAGAAAAAAGAATTTAAAGAAGGAGATAAGGTCCTCCTCTACAATTCGAGGTTTAAAACCTTCGGAAAGGGGAAATTGCAAAGCAAATGGGACGGACCTTATGTTGTGCATTCGGTGTTCTCCAACGGAGCGGTAACCATTATGGATATAAACGGCGATCAATTTGTGGTGAATGGACAGCGGCTTAAGGTTTACTACGAACCCGATGTCGTGCCCCTTCACCATGTTGACGTCTTCACCATGGAGGAAGAGCCCGAACGTCCCGCCTAGGACGAAAAACAAGGCATCAACTTCTCGTAAATAATTTTTCTTTTAGTTTTCCGGAGTTTTTCGCGAAGATTTACCGGGCCAACTTTTTCCCATGGGCTAAGGAAGAAAAAAATAGGGCGGTGTGCAAAAACCCGGACCGGCCCGCCCCCGAGGGGGGTGGGCCGGCCGGCCCGGCGGACCGGCCCGCAGGGGCCCGACGTCCGATGATGCCGAATTTCGTCCGAATTGCTCCTTTTTGACTTCCTTGTTTGGTCAGAAAATTTTAAGGGAAGTGTAAAAAAGGAAAATAAGGTTCCCAGGGCTTTTCTCTCAGGACTATTTATTTGGCCGAATTGGGAGCTCGAGGATCAAACCTTTCAAGCAATATTTTGCACCCTTGTAGCAGCCATTGTGCCCCCAAGAAGCTTAGAGTTGAAGCTAGAAGCCAAGAAGCCATCAATGGAGGAGGTGATGCGATGCGAGCTCAAGCTACCCGTCAAGAGGACCGCACGCATCCGTTGCGGAGGGCGTGTCCCGACCGGAGCTCTTGCATCTCGCAACCCCGTCGAAGGAGAGAAGGTCCCTACACCCGTTCGAAGGTCGGCACGCATCCAAGGCATCAAGCGCAAAGACTACAAGGAGGTGTCGCCAGAGCCTAAGGATTATGGGGATAGCGACTACTCCGACGATCGTAGCCCGAGCTCGTGGGCGGCTGCCGGTAGAGATGATGATGATTGGGATGAGCAGCCCAAGGAAAGGACTCCCGAAGGCCCCAACGGCGACGGCAACGACAGCAACGAAGGCAACGACAATGGAGCTGGCGACGACGGTGGTGACAACGGTGGAGATTATGGCGACGACGACCCCTTCGGATTGCATCCGATGTGTTGTCGAGCTTGCCATCAATCCATCGCGGATCTCTACACGTCGGCCGACGAATGTCTCCAAGCCATGGAAGCGATGAAGCAGCGTATGGAGGACTTGGAGCGCGTAGTTGAAGATGACTACAAGTTCCTAAACCGTAACGTGCGCAAACTTTTCGGCATGGTTGGAAATATGAGAGGCAAGTGGTGCAAAACTTGCTTGAAGTACCACTAGATCTAGTTTTCCCCTTAGGATTTTTGTAAGATACGACGAGGACGTCGTATGTTTTAAGCGTGGGGGAGAGCTAGCTCGCTAGCCTTAGCTTTTGAACTTCAAGTTTAGGTTCGGTTTAATCTTTGTACAAGAGTCTTAGTGTTTTAATGAGTCTTTAGTTTTTGAGTGTGTTTTAAAATTTTTGCAAGTGTCTTAAATTAGTGTTGAGTCAAGAAAATCAAATAAAAAGAGTCTTTATATATATATATCTTTGTGTTTTATGTATTGCTTATCTTTATTTACTTGTATGTTTAATCTTCAATTCTTGATATATGAACATAAGTATGTGGTTTGAAAAACGTTTACTGTGGTGCTTAGTGGAATTGCTACTACTTAAAGTACCCATACCGCACTTTGATCTTGAGCTTCACATGTTAGTTGTGCTATGTTCGATGCTAAAAATTGGAGGATTTCAGTTCTGAAAATTATCTTAAAACCCTTGTAATAAAGGTTAGCAAAACCTCTTTTTCCAAGTTGAGAGTAAAAAAAAATTCCTATCCAAAGCCAAGTTTATTTTTTTTCGCTCCACCATAAGTGTGATTAGCACGATGAGTTAGGCTAGGACCCTTCTCTCTTGATGAGTTTTAATTTCGAGCAATGATCATGTTCTTGTGCTTATCTTTTGTTGCTAGCCTCGTCATATATTCGGTTACGTGACTTTCACAACGGAAGTCACGTATATCACCGAATTGCATACCCAACCCTATACATCTCTTTTGTACATCGTATTCCTTGAACACAACCTATTTTCAAAAGTTTCGTCTCTAGCATGATTTATTTAAAATTTCAGATTGTATGCATGCGAGGAAAGAGAGAATTTAAAGCTTTGAAAAGTTGTCAAGAGAGAGAAAAATAAAGAGAAAAAGTATGTGTATGGAAAAGAAAGAAAGAAAGAAAGAAAAATCATATGTGAATGAAAGAAGAAAAAGAAAAAGAGAAAAAGATGAGGTAGCAATGAAGATATGAGAGGGATGGATCAAGTGAAAGAAAAGAAAAATAAAGTGTAAGGAAAGATGTCACGTTGTTAAGAGACGAAACTTTTACTCTATTTCCAACCATGTGCAATCCGACAACGAGGACATCATTGGTGCCTTGTAGTCACAATTTTCTTTTGCCCTTGCACATGTCCACCATTCTAAATCTTCTCATCCTTGATATCCCTACATATGGTTAATTCTCATGATCATTGGCTTTGAAAGGTAGACAACCATTAGAGGAAGTTCTTAGTTTGACAATACTTGTGTTGATTGCACTAGCCCTACCTATAGCTCCACATTACATGATATATGAGAGATTAAATGGGAGGTGAGAGTTTTATAAAACTTGGTTAGGATAGCTACTTCATATGAGTGACGTGAGAAAGCTTGGAGAAAGGTTTTTGTCTAATACTTGTTGCAGGAATTTTTGTTTTGAAAATCATAAAAACCCTCCGATGGAAGCAAAGAAGTAAGCATGGCTGAAATTGAAGACTTCGAGTGAAGAGTTTGAATTGTGGGGTAAAACTTGACGTGGTAAAAATTCTAAATGCCCATGTTTATGTTTGATTATCATTACTTTGTGTTTATGTATTAAAGATGAAGGGATTGACTAACTTGTGAAGAAGGATAAGTGGTATATGATTACAACACCTTGGACGAAGTTCTTTTACGAGTACTTGCTCGAGGACGAGCAAGAGCTAAGCGTGGGGGAGATGTTGACGGTGTATTTTGGTGCACCTAGTATGTTCATTACACTTTGGTTTGGATTTGATTATGGAACTAACCCGCCACTAGGCACACTAATCATATAACAAGTTCATCTTTGTGGATGCATTTGGAAGTGTTGTGTTTATGTAGGAAAACATGGACATAAAGGACGGATTCGCAACAAGTTCAAAGGAGCATTTACGGAGTCTTGTTCGTGTTCATGAGCTTGATGAGCTTGATGAAATCACTTCCAATGGTGGCGAGGACCGAAGTGCTACGAGGAACACCCCCGGGATTGAAGCGTAAAAGATCGAACTTCATGTGAAGAGAGCCTCCATCTTGGACACGAGGATAACGACATCAAAATCATGCAAGTGGAGGGGGCAAAGTACATAAGTGCACGAGGACCCACGGAGCAAAAGGGGCGACCGAACCGGCCGAATTGGGCACGGGCCGGCCGGGCCCGCCCCACTTCCGCACCGGTTCGGTCCCGTTTTCCTTGCCCACGAAGGATCTTCAACCCTAAAAGCCCCGAGGCGCCGCCAACACCGAAAGGAGGAGTCATTCGCACCGAAGGCCATCCACAATCTAGAGAGAGAGGAGGAGAATCTCCCGGCGGGAGATCAACCACCTCGAAGGAAGCACCCTCTCGTGGAGAAGAAGGAAGACACGGCGGAAGGGAAACCATGATCAACGGTGCCATGATCAGCACCTTGATGGGGTAATCTTCTCATTCGTCCATGGGTTGTAATCGATCTTGAGATGTAATCGCACTTTGTCGGATTATCTGTCTATCATCTTGTGTTGAATATACTTTAATGCTTAAGGTTAGCTACCATGCCGTAAAGGGAGTAGAGCTCCGATGCTTCCTTGGATCCATTCAATACGCCATGTCCATCAAAGGTCTAGTCATGAATACCTTCGCGTAGTGACAGTACGAGAGGAGGGAAAGGGCGAAACCGCGGTCACAACTCCGATAGATTAGATTGGTTTTCATGTCTTTAAGCGATTGCATGCTCTAGTATCATAGACCCGTGGGCGAGTGTCCTCTATCTTGATATCTTAATCATTCTCTCTAGTGTGTTTAGTTGTTTTCCAGTTTAATAGTAAGTTAGGGTTTTAGTAGATAAGTGTGTCATAGTAGATCAATCGCTTATAATCCCCTTGCTCCGCGGATTGACAAGAACCTTGGGAATCCGGTGGTGAAAAAGGTGTGGGGTCCGTACGCTTGCGGATCGTAGAGGGATACATCTTTTATCCGTCATCAAGCTGATACCCCCAGTATGGCCCTTCGCCCGGTGGGGCATGGACATCGTCGGTCCGCTACCGACAGCGCCCGGAAATTACACCCATGCCGTGGTGGCAGTAGAGTATTTTTCCAAGTGGGTCGAAGAAAAGCCACTATTAAGCATTACTTCGGCAAGAATACAGAAATTCTTCTGGCAGAACATTGTGTGCCGCTTCGGCATGCCATACGAAGTCACTGTGGATAATGGCAAACAGTTCGACAACACCGACTTCAACGTCTTCTATGCTTATCTAGGCACCAAGTTATGCTTCGCTTTGGTCTACCACCCGCAGTCCAACGGGGCGGTAGAACGGGCCAATGGGGTAATTTTCGCCGGCATCAAAAGAAACATCACCGACTTGCCCAAGAGCAAATGGGCGAAGAGCTGCCGAGGGTGATCTGGTCCCACAATACCACAACTTCTAGAACCACACAGTTTTCAACTTTCAAGTTGCTTTATGGCGAGGAAGCCATGTTACCCAAGGAGTTGTGCATGGGAGCTTGGAGGGACATTCCTTCCAGTGACGAAGACCTCAAGACTTTGGTCCAGAACATCGAGGAGGTACGCTTGCAGGCTGGGACAAACCTGTCGACCTACCAAGAAGAAACCAGAAGGTGGAAAAACAAGAAGATTCGACCAAAGTTCATACGGTCGGGAGACCTGGTGCTACGTAAGATCCCGAAGGGAAAGCTGAAGGGTAAGATGCACGGGAAGTGGGAAGGTCCATTCATAGCAACCGTGACATCAAAAGAGCGGCCTTCAAGTTGCGTCGGTTGAGTGGCGAAAAAGAGCCCTACATAAGGAATGTGGACATGCTCCAGAAGTACATTGTCTGACGCCGTGGCGAAGTGGCAGCCCTTTGTATCTTCGTTTTATAGCCTTTGTTTCTTTTATGTTGAGATGTTTGTAATATATGTACATTAAATAGGAGGATGTACTCTTTTCCTCACGGGGAAGGCTTCGCGGTTCCCTACCGGACCCACGAAGTGTGAGGTTTTTAACGAGGCGGACCCAGACACTTTTTTTTTGACCTGTAATATACGTCAGTTTTCCCCCAGCACTTATCGCCCAATTTGCTTTTTATGAATACATTTTCGCAGCGACGAAGCTATGCTACCCCCATACACTCCAGGGGGCCATAGTCTTCGAAGTGGCCTTCGGCGGGGTAAGTGACGTCGTGGACGCGGATCGCATTAAGTGCGCACGGGCCACGCCCATCACTTATCGTCGTAACCGAAGGTGGAAGCATGCTTGTTGTGATGCGTCAGTCCCGTCATGACCGAAGAAAAAGTCCGCTTGACGCGGTACAAAGGCCCCGTTATGGCCTAAGTGGAAGCACGCTTGATGCGATGCGTCGGTCCCATCAAGGCCGAAGGAAAAGTCTGCTTGACGCGGCACAACCCGTTATGGCCTAAGTGGAAGCACGCTTGATGCGATGCGTCGGTCCCGTAACAACCAAAGGGAAAGTACGTTTGATGCGGCACAAAGGCCCCGTTATGGCCGAGGTGGAAGCACGCTTGATGCGATGCGTCAGTCCCGTTAAGACCGAAGGAAAAGTCCGCTTGATGCGGCACAAAGACCCGGTTATGGCCTAAGTGGAAGCACGCTTGAGGCAATGTGTCGGTCCCGTAATGACCGAAGGGAAAGTCCGCCTGACGCGGCACAGGGGCCGTATTATGGCTTAAGTGGAAGCACACTTGATGTGATGTGTTGGTCCCGTCGTGACCGAAGGAAAGGTCCACTTGACGCAGCGCGATGGCCTTGTTATGGCCTGAGTGGAAGCTCGTTTCCTTCAAAAAAATGCTCAGCACGGTACAAGAACTATCGTACTGACTAAGGGGCAGCTGTGTAAAGGGGGAGACGGTAGACGAAGGAGGGAAACGCGCGAACGGCAACGTTACATTCCGACAGAATTCAACTAGGATATCTAAGTAAGATAAGACACATGTCTCTCTCCTATAGTTTCGATCACTTGGGGCTAAGACGAAAGGAGGTGACGAAAGCCAGCGTAGTGATGTAGCGATCTAGGCCCTTTCGCACCTTTGGTAAGGGTGTGTTTCGGTGATAAATGACAACCATATGCTTGTGACTAACCTTTGTTTTGAAGTGGATTTCTAATTGGGTTATTGTCACGAGTATTTAATGGAATGAGACCCCTCAATTTGAATTAATGGACTCAATATGGTTGGATACTACAAGGCTAAGGACTTTGTTAGTTCCAAGTGTCACAAAGGAGATGAAGGACACTTGGATTGCTAGTTTGTAGTTTCGACCGTACTATTAAGAGGGGTTCATACATTAGTAGCTTGACCATGCACTCAAAAGCCATAAAAATATTCACACTCAGAGCCTGTTCGGTTGGCTGGTGGCTGATGGCTGGTGCTGGTTTGTTCTGAGACAAGAGTACTGCTGGCTGGTTGCTGGTGGTTGATTTGTTGTGAGAGAAAAGTACTGCTGGCTGGTAGCTGATAAGCCAAGCGAACAAGGCGTCAAGTTCCTTGGTTGTCAACTAGCTCAGAGAGTTCATGGAAGCAAGGTTGAAGCAAATGAATTGACGGAAAACTCAAAGGAACTGAACTGGACGAGTTAAAAAGAAGTTCCTAGCGTCGGATGAACCGACGCCCCATTATTTACATGCGTCGGATGAGTTATGTGGCCAGAAAATTCGAAATGGACCATCGGATGAAACGACGGTACAGGCATCGGTTCATCCGACGCCTTAGGGTTTGTCTACAATATGGGTCAAGGCTCTGGACTTAAGCATCGGACGATCCGACGCCTTGACCAACGGTTCATCTGACGGTTGGTTTTAAATCATACAGAGACGTGCCAAGTCAAATGCTTCAGCACCGGATGAACCGACGCTTGGATAGGTACACTCAACGGTTCATCCGACGGTCTAATTCAAATCATACAGAACCGCCCCATGTGTGGTTCCTTCAGCACCGGATGATCTGATGGGGCGTCGGTGTATTGTCTGGGTTTCAAGGCTCAACGGCTATATTGGAGTCTGTGAGTGACCGGATGATCCGACGCTTTGCAGGGGGAGACCATCGGTTCATCCGACGGTACTACTTTTTCAGGAAAACTTTTTTAACGGCTAGCCACCCTTGCTAGGCCTATAAATATGACCCCGTGCCTCTCTTGAGCTGCCTTTGCCATTCTGAAGATCCATTGCAGCCAAGGAGAAAAGGAGAGTGTGTTCTTGCCATTTGGGATTCTCTTCCTCTTCATTGAGGTGTTCTTCTTAGTGATCAAGAGTGTTCAAGGTGCATACATGGCTTAGCTTAGTGCTCAGGTCAAGTGAAGGTGTGCGGGCTTGTTACTCTTGGAGTTTGATGGCTCCTAGACGGTCTAGGTGACTTGGGGGTACACGGTTCGTGAGCTCTTGGAGATTGTGGGAGCCTCAAGACAAGCTTGGTGTACACGGTTCGAGACCCACCGTTCCGGAGATGGAGAACGGGTACTCTTAGTGAGCACTTGTGTCTTTGTGACTCAAGGGGGAGCAATACTCTAAGTGAGTGCTCCAACGTGGATTAGGGGGAAGCGTCAACTTCTCGATACCACGGGAAAAAATTCGGTCGCCTCTTGTCCCTCTCATTTACTTCTAGCACTTACTTTCAGCACCTTATTTCCGCTCGCAAGTTTCTTTGTCTTCGCTCTTGTTTTTGCTTGTTTGCTTCATATCTTGTCTAGGTTGTTATCTTGCCTCCTAGTGTGTTAATTTCTAAGGAAACTTGTGATAGTGTGCTCTAGTAGTAGGGAACAACCTTTTTAGAATGGGCAACACTAGTTGATAGGCTAAGGTTTTCGGTTTTCTCTAGAGCTTGCAAAAGAAGTCCCATATTCAACCCCCCTTCTATGTGACTTGATCCTACAAGTGGTATCAGAGCTAGGCTCCCTTTTGCTTGGCTTAACCGCCTAGGGAGATGGGGAAGGGAATCGGCAATGGCCATCCTAAGTTGGCGGGGAAGCGCTTCACCTTTTGGGCTCATAGAATGGCTAGCTACCATCAAGCTCAACACCATGATGCATGGCGCAATACCATGTATCCGTTGCCTACGGTTCCTACCGAGAGTGAAGCTAAGTGGAATGCGCGTGCTAGAAACCACATTTTTGAGGCGCTAGATGAGGAATTGTTTGATCGGGTCATTGCTTTGCCAACCGCCCATGAAGTGTGGATGGAACTCAAGGAGATCCACGTGGGTAACAAAAAGATCCGTGAGGGAAAATATGAGTTGCTCAAGTTGGAACTCAATGAGTTCAAAATGAAGGATGATGAGGGGGTAGAGCAAATGTATTCTAGGATGGGGCTGCTTATTTAAAGTATCAATTGTGACGTCCCAGGTGTTTAATTAACCCTAACAGTCGGTCAACTCAGTTGACAGCGGTCAAATCACGGTCAATCTGGGTCCTCACCTCGAAAATCTCACCAACCAACTCTATTGAACCCTTTGGGCTAGTGGACACACTTGTGGGGCCAACCCATGGTCAAAGACTTGGTCAAACCCCAACTAAACCCTAGTGTCCATAGCTGTCTTTCAGAACTTTTGCCGCGTTCTCCAAAATTCACCTAAACACTTAAAATTCTACCTTTAGGAAAGTTGTCCAACTTGTTGAGGGACACAACTTTCATGTAGATTGGCATTTCAAATTTTGAGTGGAAAGGCATGAAAAACTTGCTCCAAGGTCAGCATCTCCTGTTCATGAACACAGGCTGGCATTCGAAGTTGGCAACAGTTTCTTGCAAATTCTGTTGAGAAAACCCTATATAGCCTTTTTGAAATACCACTTTCGTATTCAAAGCTTGGTCAACTTTTATTCAAATTTTTGGAGAAATTTGGACTCAAACAGGGAGCCAGCAACACAACTTGGCCAGGGCGTCGGCGCGCCGCGACGTCGCGCGCGCGCGCGCCCGCGCGCCGGCCGACCTCGCCGTCCGCGCCCGATCGCCGCCCGATGCTCCCCTCCGCCCGAGGCCGACCGCGTCCCGAGGCTACGCGCCTCGCCGAGGACGCACGTGCCCCTCGACCCGCCGGGGTCGGCCGCCGCTCCACGCGCCGGCCGGACGCGCCCCCCCTTCGGACCGGCGGTCCATCCGCATTCCCCCACCCGCGTGCGCCGTACTACGGCCGTGATTCACGCCGCCGTCACCTCTAGGCCGGGCCAGGACTATTTAAGCACAGCCATTCCCCCCTCCGCGCTCTAGACCGCCGCAGCCCACCATTGCCGCCGCTGGTGAACTTGCAGCGCCGCTCGCTCCGCCGCCGGCCGACCGCCTCACTCTCTTCCCTAGGACCCGTAAAACCTCCTAGGGTCACACATTGTAGTCCGTGCTCCTCTCCTCGCTGGCACCCGAGCCGCCGCGGCAGCCGCCACCGGCCGTCGCCGACCCCCCCCCCCCCCCCCACCGGCAACTTCTCTGCCTGAGCCAAGGCCTCCAATCCACCCTAGGTGAGCATGCACGCGAGCCAGAGCCTTTCCCCGGCCGGGAGCACCGCCGGAGCTGCCGGATTTCCGGCGAGCCCGCCGCCTCCCATGGTCGAGGGGCCCAATTGCGAGCCCTCATTTCTTTCCAGGGGCTTCGGTGCAAAAGGGTATCTTCACTAGTGTATGCAATTTGCTGAAAATTGTAAAATTCCTAGAAATGTGTAGAAAATTCAGAAAAATGCAAAGTAAATTTTGTTGGAACCGTGGTGAAGAGTACTACAACTTTTGTTATACTGACATGGTCTGATTCTGGATATTTTTAGCATGAAAAGTAGGAACGTGAAAAACCTAGATCTGCAATATCTCAAAATCCAAAAGTCCCCTGTATCCAATTTTTGGATATGTTGTTTGTGATGTTATGAATAGCTGCTGTGCCAAAAATTGCACAAAGTTATGCAGTATATCTGTTTATATAAATTGTTGTCCCTTTATGCAGAATCTGCCTAGATGATTTTTCTAGCTAAAAGTATTCATGTTTTTGTGCCCAACTTGCGCATGCTGTCTTGTTATGCCAAATCACACCTCTGGTGATTTAATCATGATTTTGGATGATCAGAAATATTTATTATGAAGTTGTGCATGTTTTACTTTGTAAATTAATGAAGCAAGATCACTAGAGCTTCTAGGTGTGCTTGCTGGTTCTTTGTGCTTGTTTAGGATCAGAGAGCATGTATGAGGACGACTGGAGCATTTTAATGCTTATTTATTTTTGTATGCATTTAATTTGATTGCTAGCTAATCTTTTGTTGTTTTCCAAAGTAATTTCTTTTCTAGCTTCCAAGCTTAGCATGTGAGTCCAGTGGTTCATTATGGGTGTTATGATGCTTAAGAAACCCTTCTTTAAATTTTTAGTGAATTATTGATGATAATAACTTTAAAGGTCCTTATGGAGTAATGCTTTAGTTAAATTAGAAAAATGCCTTTCAGTTCTTTTCTCCTTTTTTAAGTGATGTCAAACTCAATTAAAATTTTAAGAACACACCATTGCTTATAAGGAATTAATTTATAAATAAATATCTTTGTACACACCCTTACTAGTGAGAGGCAAAAGGAATAAACCTTCACATAAAATATCAAGTATAAAGGGAACATTAACTCAAATGTGTAATAAAAGAATGAAACATATATCAATAATAACCTTCATAAAAAGAAATTAATAGTTAATTAAATGTTAAGGTGAATATGACCAACATGAGTTGGTTAAGATAAGCAAATTGTCACATCACCTGAACCCTGCATTGCATTCCGTGTAGATCTTCCTGACGGTGACTACTCACTCGTCCCGGAATCCGAGGAAGGAGAAGCAGAAGCTTTGCTGCAGTACGTGGAAGTACTCGACGACACCGAGGGTGCTCAAGCTAACTTAGGTGACGAAGGCAAGCCCCGGTGCATCTAACCAAGTTTTCAAATTTAATATTCATTTATCTATGGATGCTTGTGCATTTAAGTTCAGGAGTTGTATGGAACCTTAAATGCATGATCCCTAGGTACCCGTGTCCTTACTACCATGATAGGTCGATAGTTGCTAAGCTATAGGACCGTTACATGTCGGGTGATGATGTCACTCGCGAGAATAGGTTCCTAGATAGGAATCGTAAGATCTCCTTAAATGGATTTCTCATGTGGTAAGAGCATGGGATGTGGACTCCGGTCCAATGGCTATCGTGGGTTAAGTGTTTGAACGTACTAAGCACTTGTCGGGAATGGGACCGGTAAGCCTAGTACCTTAATGAGACGGTTAGGGATTTAACTGTCACTACTCTTGGGATGCATCTCACGGCTAGCTATCGGCGGTGTATGGTGAGTCTGGGTGCCTCGCGGGGTATTCTGGATAGCCTGCACCAAAGACTGTGGCCTTTTATCCCGACTCGAGGATTTTTGGGAACCATGTGGTGGTTGTCCTCGCGGGGGCATCCCACCGTGTGTTTAGGTCTACCTTGCAGGTTTGAATCAATCGATTGTCGGCCTCTCACCGTTATCTAAGACTACTTACTCCACTAGCCATGAGATCCATAATGATGGAAGTTGATGAATACTGTGCTTGATTAATTGTATTGTACAACTTTGTCTGTACTAGATGGCTAATTTAATAAAGATTAAATCCACTAGAACTTGTGCTAAAATCTTGAAAGTAAGGTCATACTCTTTGTTACTTTTCAGGAAAAGAAACCCAGTGGCCAAAAGCCTTACATGTCTAGAGTTGGTGAAGTAGTTATCACTGACGGGTAAGTCTTGTTGAGTATTAGTATACTCAGCCTTGCTATAATATGTTGCTCCAAGTAATGCTTTCGGTGATGTGTGGCCCAAGAGATCCCGCCCGGCTGGGAGCTGGAGTGGGTGGAAGATGACGACTGAAGGCATCATGGCTGGCCTCCCGTGGTGTTCTCGCTTTCCTCTTAGTTAATTTCCGCTGTTTCGAAAAACTCTGAACTACGTTGCTATGACAAAACCTCCGGTTTGTAATAACTAAACCCTTTGGGGTAAAATTCGAATGTTATTTACGTTGTATCTCTGGACTCGCCTTCGCGTGAGTTTTTATGCATATATGTCGATCCTTGTTGTTATTCAAGTGATTTATCAGGCGTTAACCCGGCAACTAATGACAGGATGATACTTTATTACTGCTTAATGACCAAACTGGATTGGTTTAGGCGGTAGTACAGTATTTTCCTGGGCGGGTTGTTACAGTTGGCATAAGAGCAATTATATGCACCAGAGACTAATTAATAACCTTAATTACCGGTTTTTGAATAAAATTTGCCAAGATTGTTTGGATTTCCCAAAATACGTTGGTCCACTAAGGATAAACGAGACCGAGAGGCCCTAGAGAGAATTTTTGGGTTCTTTTAGGTGGCGTATTAACCTATGGTTTATTTTGCTAACTCCCAGCACATTACTTTATGTCAGACTTTCTTGCACAACCAAACTAGTTGAGCCACGTGTTTTATACGTGTGCTGTGCCGCATCACGGGAATTGCGAGGGTTGATGTAGTGATCCATTCCACGGATCCCATCTTCGCGTCTGTTTATGATTTGTGTTGTCGCCACGTGTTTCATACGTGTGCATTCCGCATGTCGATCATGCGAGGCAAGGATACACTCCATTCAAATGGAGGGTGTCCGAGGTTGGACGCTGTCCATGCAACGGCTTAACGCATGGATATCGTTTCTATAGTGAACGGTAATGTATGGGGACGCTTTCGTGACGTGCTGGCACGAAAGGTTCGTTTTCTGCAGGTACATAACAGTGCTTCGTTAATCTCTCGGTGAGTACCGTATAACTCTCGACTAGATATTATAGGGAGAGACGAATAAAAGCCTCGCCATCGGCACTAACTTCGATTTTTGGCTCAATTGCCATGTGACGTCGAATAGGACGTCTTGAATGCATATTAAAAATCGAAACAAATTAAAATGGACCCAAAACCGAACATCTATATACTCTCTAAGGAAGATTTTGCTAGTGTGTGCTTTTATAAGCTAAAGTACCTCTCATGCTTAGCTGTCGTGCTGCCAGAATTTTGAAAAAGCTTGTTCACCTGGTTTCGTACCACGTGTTAGGAATTAATTAAACCAGTATGCTAAAATAATTTGTTCCTTGCTAGTCCGGCTTTTGTTCGTAAATTTCGATCACAGCTTCTTTCTTCCTGGTTTACTCCTTTCTAGGCACATCTGAACTTGCATCCTTCCATTTGTCTCCTTGATCTAGCTCAACCCTTGAAGACCAAAAGTGTGTAAAAAGAACCATTGTAGTAGCCGGAATAAATTGGGGGAAAATTTGTAGGGTTCTGGATTTTTGGTTATGAATTTTATTCACAACTGCCAGAACTTCACCATTTGGCATGCCGTTCTCCTTGAGACCTGACATGTGTTACATTTTTGTACAGATGGCTTTCCCCGTGTTTCACGAGTTCGACGCTGACGGTGCAATTCGTACCAACGGGTTGCACTGGGAGGGTTTTCCACGTCTTGCGTGGGAAGCTCCTAGCGCCGCTGGCTACACTACTCCACCGACTTACGAGGTGTCCGATTTCGAGCGACTGGGTGTTCCCCGTTGCAGGGTGCACTGTACTACCACACCCGGACCACGCCGACTGGTTCGACTTGAGTTTTGTCTACTGGGGTTTTATTACCCACGAGACCGTCGAGTCAGCCGCTCTCCGAGTGCTGACGGACTTCTGTGACCACAACCCCGCTGTGGTAGCTCTCTCACCATTTGGGCTGTTTCCTACTGTGAGTCCTCACGACCCGGCATGGTTGGACCGTATGGATCACCTACGGGAGCTTTTGTTGCTAGCGGAGCCGCTGGATGTCACTCAGATGTTGGCTCGTTGTCTTAACGTTGTCTTCACACTTCAGGGGCTGCATTATAATACCGCAGCGATTATCGGGCAGCGTCTGGAGGCAGGTAGGCGGGATTGGCAGCAGCTATCAGCAGCCCACCAGCAGCTAAATTTTACACTTACTCAGATGCAGCAGGAGAATGACAGGCTGCATGCCAGGAGATTCCAGTTAGAGTTAGAGAGAGGCGACCGCCTGCATAGGATTGTAGATCTGGAGGCGGAGGTTCACACCCTAGAAGAGAATGCCGATGCGTATGAGATTGAGAGGTTGACGCTACTTCAGAACATTGCGGATATGCAACACCAGGTGGAGGAGGCCGAGGTGCAGGTGGCAGCCCTACAGGCTATAGTGGCCTTATAGCCACTACCTCCAGTACAGGCACACCCAGTGGAGCAGCAGGGTCTGTCTGGTCTTGATCAGACGAGCCAGGCAGGACCACCGTTACCGACTCCACCAGACTCGCCTGCGGGCAGTTGTGCTTCAGTGGGTAACTAGGATGGCAGTGAACGACATCAAGAAGGAATGTACTCCTAGGTGTCATCAACGGGATGAGTGTGGTAGTCCGCTTAGGAGTATGTCGTCGTGCCATGCGATTGCATTGCAACTCAGTTGTATCATGAGGTTTTTTCAGATTTGAACCTATCCATCGTGTTGTAATAAAGAATGCTTAAGCACTTTGTGTTTCTACTCGAGTTTGATGTGATTCCACCGAGCTATTGAGATCTTGTGCGAGTTGTTTAACCAAGTGTGTCGAGTGTTACCATAACCGCGCTCGCCAACTCTAAGCATTTTGCATGATAATGAGAGAACTACGAAATTTTTGGTGAGTGCCGGTCAGTGGCCAAAGCGGCTTGGCGATTGTTCGCACGCTGCCTTCTCCGTATGCACGAAATGGGAAAACTCACCACGAGTTGAAGGCTAGCTCGAGGAACTCGAGTTACCGTATCCTCCAACTATGTTGAAGAATGATTTTATGGATCTTATTTTGGTTGCACGACATCTTTTGACTGTTGTTGTCATCATCATTTGAGTGCGAATGAGCTATGGTTATGCATGATTGCACTTGTCATCATTTATGAGTAAGATTTTTGGCTATGTGTCTAATAAAGGCTCGCATTTCATATTGTGAGAACCACACGCAGCTCTCCCAACGGGTTTGGAGCGAACGGTAGTGGTGACTTGCCGCCACCACCGCCCATGACGCCGTCGGAGGCCTTCATGGCCACCCAAACCGAGGTGTTGTGCCAGATCTTGCAGACGCAGCAACAGATCGCTCAGCAGATGAACCGCGGGCCGCCACACGGGGCCAATCACGAGGGGCCTAATCAGGTCACCACGTACGCTCAGTTCATCAGGATGAAGCCACCGACCTTCTCCAAGGCGGAAGACCCCCTGGAAGCTGAAGCTTGGGTCAAGGTCATCGAGGAAAAGTTCTCTGCCTTTGTGCTGCCTTGCTCCGAGGAGAACAAAGCCAACTTCGCAGCTCTGCAACTGCGAGGAGAAGCTTTAATGTGGTGGGATCATTTCAAGTCCATGCAGCGAGGGCGTGTTGTAACTTGGGATGATTTCAAGCAAGCCTTCAAGAGCCAGCACATCCCCAAGGGATTAATGGATAGAAAGATGAGGGAGTTGTTGGCCCTTAGGCAGGGGTCTGATACGATGTACCGTTACGCCCAGAAGTTTAACAGCTTGTGCCAATATGGTGGGCATCACGTAGACACTGATGCGAAGAAGATGGAAAGATTCCGTGATGGGCTAGATGGCAAGTTGTACGAGCGACTGAACCTGCTCGAGCCCGAAAATTTTCATGAGCTTGTGAACAAGGCTATCTCCCAAGAGGATGCCATGAAAAAGGCCCACAGGGACAAGAAGAGGCCGTCTGGTTTTGCTCAGGGCAGTGGAACTAATAAGAACTAATAAGAAGAGGCCGTCTGGACTGATTCTTGGCTAAGTATTGCAGGTGCAGGTTGCGGCTTGACTGGTGTTGGTGCAGGTGAAGAACAAGCGTGAAAGGTCGTCATCGGTGAGACCTCCAGGTGCGGAGAAGACAAGTCGGCTTCGTTCGAGGAACCCGGTGGCCAGCGGGATCAAGTGCGGGCCACATGGTGGCATGAACAGCAAGATGAAGTCATGGACTGTTTCTTGGTTGAGCCTCAAAACCAAGGTCGAGCCGGGACTACGTGGGAGCCGAGTCATGAGTGGAGATTGACGGAGGCTACACCGAGTTCACGGGGTTTCCGGTGCTTCACCAGAAAACCACTGGGTTCCTTGGTTGATCCACAAAGCCAAGACTGAAGAACCGAAGATGGTGCTGCAGCAGTGCCAGACTGGTCTGACCGGTGGGTACCGGTCTGACCGGTGGGGAACACCGGTCTGAACGTGTGCGACGACGCAGTCCGGAGACTTCGAAGCGGAGGACACGCGTCGGGCTCGCATGGCTTGCGTCGAGGCTACGCAGGGTGTAGTCGCCGGGCATCCGTCCGATGGTGAAGACATGAAGACTTCCAAATCCGCCCTTGAGGGGCTTGTATCCCTAGTTATTAGGAAAGGGCATTTTTAGACATTCGGTTGCCTCCATATAACCCAAGAGGTGAGAGGATGGCAGCCAACTCTTGGAACCCTAGCTCATTTGTTTTCCCTTTTTCCTTCCTATTTTCCTTAGGTTTTCCATAGGACTAGCTTGAGAGCTTCATGGAGAGATCTTGTTGAGAGGGATGGATGATCGGGCGGCTTACTAGACCTTGTATGAACCTTTTGTTTCATGTATAGATGATTCGGCGTGGTTCCTCAAGGTTTGGATGTGTTTTCCCCGGTTGTTCTTGGTGGTGATTTTCGGAGCCCTCTCTTGGTGATTTCTTTGAGTTGTTTTCGGGACCTTTCTCTTGGGGATTTGATGGGGGAAATTTGTGGTAACCCTTCGTGGTTCTTTGGGCTGTGATTCCCCTCCCAAATCCGTGAGTGAAGGTGCTCGATTTTGGGGTTTCTTGAGTTCTTGGGTTGGAAGTGCTCTTGGCGTGATTTCCTTGATTCCTCCTTTTTGGACGAGTTTTGATGGGATTAAACTTGGCTATGGACTCCTCATGAGGTGTTCCTAATATCCCCAAAGTTTTGTTCAAGTCCGTGGAGCGATTCGGGAGATCGAGGTTTGGATTTGGGGGAGTTGACCCGCGGGTGCTGTTCATCCCGAGTTGCCCAGGCTACACCAGTCTGACCGGTGCTCTTGACCGGTCTGACCGGTGCAACCCTCGGTGGGATTTTGCTCGGGTGAACGTCTGGGTGTGCTGTTGTCCCGTGTTGCTGCTGTTTCGAGTTTGGGTCAGTTTGGAGGTCGGTTGACCTATTTGGTCCCTTGGGGGCTTTCACGTTGTGACCGGTCTAACCGGTGTGTCTCACCGGTCTGACCGGTGCGGAGCCACTTAGTGAAAGTTGCCCAGTTTCACCAGCAGGGACCGGTCTGACCGGTGGTGCTCACCGGTCTGACCGGTGTTGGTCTGAAGACTCGAGGTTTGGTGTTCCGCTGCGTTCTCGGGTCGGAAGGGTGTGTGTGTTGGTTCCTAGGTCCAGTGGCACTCCAGTGGCTACGTGGGCTTGGCCAACTTGGGTAGTGAGTCGGAGACGTGTTTTGGAAGCCATGTTCATCTTGTAGGAGTTTCCATCTCCTTCGAGAAGAATTTTTATCGGCTCCCATTCACTCCCCCCTCTCTGGTTCGCCGTATCGGTCCTTCAAGTGGTATCAGAGCCGGTTCGGGTCTTTATTGACTCTAACCGCCCTAAGATCCAAGGATGGCGTACCGAGAACGGGGTTCGGGTCCTCCACACTTCGATGGCAAGAACTACCGGATGTTGAGCAAGCGGATGGGTGCGTTTCTCCGCGGAAAGGGTCGGATCCTTTGGGATGTCACGGTGGACACAGGCTATGTCCGGCAGATGGACTTCCTCGCTCTAGGATCGAGGGACGGATTCGACACCAACAATAAGGCGGTCGACTACTTGTTTCGTGCTTTGTGTCAGCCTGAGTTCGATCGGGTGCACACCGAGCACTTGGCTTGTAGGATTTGGGCGGTGTTGAAGGAGGCTCATGTTGGGAATGCCCAGGTTCAGGCACGGATGTATGCGACCTAACAGAGAGAGTACGAGAACTTCACTCATCTCCCCAGTGAGTCCATTGATCCCTTGTTTCAGAGGTTCACGGTGGTTGTGAACAACATGAGGGCCAATGTAGACGTGCTCCCGTACGATGATCATGATAGAGCGGTCAAGCTCTTACACTCTTTGGATCGTACGATTTGGGGCGGAAAGTTTGAGGCCATTGTGGAGTCGGAGAAGTATGACACTCTGACGGTGAACGAGCTATTGTCGAAGCTCAAGTCGGCTGAGGTGGATAGGGGCATGACTGCCAAGCTCGAGGGTCCGACTGATTCCCATAGTCTTGCCCTCGTTGGTGGTTCAAAAGGAAAGGCTAACGTTAACCCATCCACCAGGATGTTCTCTTTGTCCTCTTTGATGTCTATGCCAGATGAGGAGTTCGACGTGCTTGGAGAGGACGATCACTACTAGATTTTCCCCCTAATGCAACGCACAAAATGTGTTGCAATATGCCATATTTGGTTGCAATAGACACAATTGCAACCAAATTATTCCGTGGGCCATGGGATGCGAAAGGCCGCGTTGCATTAGGGTATTGCGTCGTTGTCCATCTAGTGGTTGCCAAAGTTTTTTTTGTTGCAACGTAACGCAACGTTGCAATTAGGGTTTTTTACAACACTTGTTTTGGTTGCATAGTGTACTATTGCGACACATCTGCGGTGTTGCCAAAGGTGCAATTGCAACGTTTCGTTTCGTTGCAAGTTATAGTATTGCTACGCACCGACTTTGGTTGCTATTGGTTGAACCTCCTCTATTACCACGAAAGTAATTTGGTTGGAATATGTAGTATTGTTTGATGCCACGAAATTGGTTAGTTGCTATAGGTGGTCTCCTCTATTGCCACAAAAGTTGATTTCGATGTGATAGGTAGCATTGTCTGATGCCACGATATTGGTTACGTTGCTTTAGGTGGTATCCTCTATTGCCACGTAATTTGATTGGTTGTAATATGTGGTCCTCTATTATTGCTTCGAAATTTGGTTGGTTGCCATAAGTTAAAGTCTTTATTACAACGTTTCTATTAGGGTTGCTACAAGTGCACTATCTATTGCCACGCTCTTTTGTGTTGCTACAAGTTGAACTTCTTATTACCACATTCCTATTAAGGGTTGCTTCAAGTACACCATACTATTGCCACGTTCCTTTTGTGTCGCTACAAGTTGAATTTCTTATTACCACGTTCATATTAGGGGTGCTACAAGTGCACCTTACTATTGCCACGCTACTTTTTGGCAACGAAAAACACTGATGTATTCTGCCACGCTCATTTATGTAGCAAAAGAGTAATTGCAACATTAATTAACATCACGGATAAATATAACAATGCATCTATAGTTAATTAACCAACATTGAACCATCCACCGAGTTAATTACATGACTCATGAAGTACGTAAATACCGAAAAGTTTGGCACAGGACATTGTTTCAACACATAGTAGACAAATTTGCTAGGACATGAAGAACTTGGTCTCGCCAATTGTTACTTGGAGATGATCCCAACACTTGATCAAGAAAGGGGGATTCAATGCGAGGAGGTCTCATCACCCGTAAAGAATCAACAAAATTTTTAAGCTAGCATCAATTAATCTCTAATATTGGAATTTGTGAAACAACAACATATAGCAAACCAAAGATTGATTGTGATTCATAAAAATAGCATAATGACATCAAATAATTACCACAACCATAAACACACTTTGACAAATTTGAAACATGAATTACATTCACAAAGCGGAAGAGTTGTTGAAAAAAGCTTCACCTCATGTCTTTTTGGTGCTTTGTCGTCTCCTTTGTGCAACTTGTACCCGTAGCCGTTGAGAAGAAATTTGTCTAACGGTGGATTGAGTTACGGGATTGTTAACACCACCTTTAGTGCTCCCCGGTTTTGCGAAATACTTGTTTTCGAGCTTCTTCGCATTCCTTCTCCTATGAACCAATCATTTGGAAGGATAAGATTAGGCGTAATTTCATCGAAGAATCGATGATATGTACTAGTAAAAAGTTGTGAATTCGAGAACAACCCGAGTACACGAGAGCACATTCCCCGGAGTCCGGTTGTACATTCCCAGATGTAGGAATTGATGGTTCCGCCGCCACGTTGTCTGCGGATTCAGCGACAAGGTTGTTTTGCTGGGTGATTGATGCAACCGCCGCCACGTCGGCAGATTCAGTGACATTGTTGCTTGGGCATGGTTGTACAGATATTGGCTGGTCAACCTACCAAAGGATACAAACATTCATATATAGAACCCAAGGAAAGAAACGCATTCATGCAAATAGCTTGACCAGTACCTGTGGAACTTGTGATTGTCCATTTGATGCTTGCGCATTGATAGGAACTCTTGCCTAAGCCGTTGTAGATCCGCCTACCTTCTCTTTTCACTTTCTTCAAGTTGGCGTGCATGTTCTCTCCTTTCTCGCTTCCCTTTCTTCTTCCCATCCCGACATTTTTTCTTGTAGCCGCCCAAATGCGTCCATGAGCTCGACGTGTTCCTCATGCGTCGTAGCTCTTCCCTACGAATTTGTTCCTCGCGCTCCGCATTGAGCAGCCGCCTTCTAGTTGGGTTTTTTGCCGTGTACCCGTTTCCATGCAACTTGGTTGATTTGCACTTCGTGACTTCTTTGTAGGCTTTTTGGAACATCTCGTTTTTTTCCTTTTGGGAAACAAAGTTGTTGTCCGCATTTGATTCCGCCTCGGCAATAACGCCGCTTGCGGTGTCCTAACATTTGCAAGGCACGGTGGAGGAGTTAGTTGAACAAGAGATTGGTTGCATTCTATAGTTGCATAAGCCTATGTATAGTAAGGTATGTACTAATTCATTGAGAACTCACATAGACATTTTTAGATTGTTCGTCCGTCCAAGACCCCCGGTTAGTGTGAGTTATCCACCAAAGTTCCATATCATCGGGCTCTTCACCGCTTCGGGTCTCTCTCGTTATGCCAAGAAAATAACAAATTAATGTTCTTCATCCCGCAAGACGCATTGGAGATGTGCTTGTCCAGCTTATTACCTTCTCATAGCTGCGCTGAGAATAAGGCTTAGCGCCTGACAAATGTCTTGTCATTTGTTGGCATCGAATCGCAGAATTTTGTGTGCTCCTTTCCTATACAATGTAAAGTTATGAACAAAAATCTTAAAGACTCAGACATCGCCATTTGAATGAAAAATGTAGTGGTCAAAATCGTAATTAACAATGTGGAACAAACCTTGAATTTAGCAAGATCGAAATACTTCAACGCATAGTGCCATTCAACAATATCTAATTCTCGTAGGCTTATGTAACATTCTCTGGTGGTAGCTGTTGTATGTCTTGGCTGTAGCACTGAAAGTTGAACGCCATCCTTTGTAACGCTCCCTAGCAATGGCCCATATCTTTTCCCTTGATTCACCATTATCCTCCATGTCCCACTTTGCCTGTTATATAATCACAATAGCATTCAAATATTGTGTGAGTTCATATGTTAGTTTTTATTTGAATTGTACTGAAAAGCAAAGTCTATTATTACCAATACATCAGTTGCTATTGCGTTTTTGACTTCTTCCCTAACATTTTTCCATGATTTCACTCCAATGATAGGAGCCCTTTTCCTTGTATACATGACCACTTCATCAACGAATGAGCGGTAGTTATCACCTATCGGTCCTCCATGTTTAGAGAATTGAATGTCTAACTGCGTCGCTTGCCCGCCTTGATTCTCTTGGCGATTACCGTCAATGCTCTTACGGGACCGCGTCCTCTTTTCTTAACTTTTTGTGAGCCTATTCCATGCGAACAACATGCATGTGATAATACCCACAAAATAACCGTATGCACAGACAGTAATTTCTATGGAACACATGTTACCGCATCCTTGCTCCCCGTTGTTTCCAACGCCGAGCATGAGATGGAGGCTGCACTGCAGGTGTTGGGTTCATTTCATTCTTGTGTTGCAAAATGAAGGTGGGGTCCACGTACCGTTCTCGCAGAATTTAGTGGCATATGATGACCGATCATATTTTGTAGTATGACAAAAAATGGTAATTTGCTTGCAAATTAGGAGAGGGATATTACCGATGTCTTCAAGCAGTCCCGCAACATTCGGGTATTCTCTCGTATGTATCGATTGTGTCATCCCCGAAAATGTCTTTTAATTCTGAAATATAATCCATAATTAATTTCATTCATGTGACCGAACATGCAAATTCGGGAGTATAAGTACACAAATATTTGGCCGAAGCATATCTTACCCAAGGCTTTCTTCTCTTGATGCAAATCAGCTAGCCAAAGTTTGTATTCATCTAAGTCACATTCTTCTACTTCTTCTTCATCATCAGCATTTATGTAAGCACTTTTGGATTTCAAAGGTGTTATGGCCATGGTATGGTTTATAGGTATTGGCTCTCTGGAGATAACTAATCTGATCACCATCTCCTCCTCGTGAATCTGTTTCATTCTTTCTACGTCGACGTCGTAGTCGATCTCAGTGAGTGTTGCTTCCGCAGTAGAGTCAGGAATTCTAGTCTTGTAGTAAACAATGTCCCTCATCCTGTACCCCAGTTTTTGTTTCATGTTGTTTATGGTTTGTAGGGTGATTTGTGAACCACGAGGGTGACAAGTATGTGTTGTATCTGGCTCCCCATCTATACCCTTCTCAATCATATATACGGTCCAAGACTGATCATCTAATGATCTGCACATTCATTTCGATGTCATATCAATAACATGTGAAGAAATTTGGTGTGCAAATCGCGTGATCAAATGCATGAAATCTAGGGTACCAGTGCGTGCACAGATGCATGAGATGTTGGATGCAGTACGAACGAGGGGAAAGATGGAACCACGATACGGCGTACCCGGCCTCGGTCGTCTCGTCCCGAGATGAAGGTAAAACATCGTGGTCCGCACCTATGTCCACATCGACGCGTGCTTCATCGTCGCCCGAAGGTGATGATGACCCAAAGAGAGCCCCCCGTCGCCCTAGGCCTAGGGGCCATGGTGGCGGTAGGTTCACCAATCGCCGCACCAGGGGTTGTGAACATTCTAGGTAGCATGGCCGACGACGGTGTGCGCTGCGCTTCAGAGGACGTAGGGGTCACCCTTGCCGGCTCCCTCGACGACGGCATCCTCGTGTACGCGCGGCGAGAAGCAGCTTGGCGGCGGCGGCGGCGGTAGTCGTATCGTCTACCCGGCCCCTAACTGACCGAGTTGTAGATTTGTTTTGCGAGGGGATTCAGGAGGGAAAGTAAAGACGCGCGACTTTTTACTCTTGTAACCCGGCGTGGTGGCCCCAGTCATGGTTGCGCGGTAGTTTGGGCGAAAGTTAAATAATTCGGATGGGAAAAAACTGGCGCCACATTCCAAATCGCCGGCTACCCATTTTTTTCCGAACGTTTGGCGTATTTGAGGGATGCATTTTGGTGTGGCCACCGACGGGTGGGTCCCACAAAGTTTACTTCTTGTTTACCACAAAGTTATTGTATATTGGTTGCACATTTTTTGATGTGGTCGGAGTAAATTTACGAATGTCATATTTGTATAAACTTTAGCAGACTACCATAAACCCTTTATCGATTTGTACCGTAGTAAAATGCATCACACAAATATGTGTAACAAACATAAAGATCGAGTAGCAATCGGTAAGATTTATGACAACTGAGTTTTCACAGGCTAGCTACCCGAGTCACGTTGACACCACACCAACTAAGGATCATCAAAAACATGCTCTACAATGACACAAATTGTAAAGACACATACATAGTCGAAAGACACAACTTGAGAGACATGCTTTGTGTTTATTAGCTGGATTTCTTCAAAGATGTGACTGAAATGACGCCAGAGCCTCTCTGCAAGGTCCCTCGTCAGTGGCAGATAAATTTCCTGAAAATGAAGAAAGCATTAAACGAACTGTCGAACAAATGATAACTGAAATTTCGTGCACCGAAACAATGTTTAGCAATCACCGAACTTGTAAAACACAAGAAAGAACGCAAACATGTACACCGAAATCCAGAATGTCTTTTAGGGTGCATCATGTGTGGAACTAATTTATCAAGAAATATCAGCAATCACAACTTTTATACCTTCCTTCGCATCATTAACGCTTCCTTGAGTGTGTAGAAGAACCAATCACACTCGTTTCGGATCCTACACTCCTCGCCGCGGAACCTACGCCACGAGTACCAAGCATGCCATCCCGCGTGGTCGCCACACCCGCGACCCGCACACCGCAAATCGTCGTGGCGAGGTACGGGCGCCGCACCGGCGACACGGCAATCGCATTCGCATCCGTAAGCAGGTGTAGTGCCACGTCGACGCAATGATCCTGGAGCGGCGTTTTGTGCAAGTCAAATTTATCCAAGGAAGCACCGTCGCCCCCTCTTGGGGTGCCTCGACCAAGCGCAAGAGCCTCCTGGCCTCGTCGTCGTCGGCCTCGCCGCTGTTGGGTCTGTAGAGGAAGAGGGAGAGGGCGTACATCGATTCCTTGTGACCCGCCTCCGCGGTGCGCCGTAGCTGGTCGTGGCACGGCGTGATGACGCCACGTGTGTTCCCCAGTACTGCGCGGCGCAAGCCGCTCTGGAACAAGGCCTCCGGGTTGCCGACGTTGGCCAGTGTGTTGACGAGCGCCGCGCGATACTCGTGGCCGAGGTAGAATCGACGCCGCAAGACGCGTTTCAGGGCTAGGCGTCGTCCGACCGTGGCGGCGCCGCCCACCACGCACATTGCCTTGCATGTTGCGCGCAGAGTTGCGGAGATCCACAATGGCATCCTCCTCGACCGCGCAGCCGACGCGGGAGACGATGTCAATCGTCGCCTCCGTCGGCGAGCCCCGGCAGCCTCGACGACGCCCCGTAGCGAGCCACGGAGATCTTTTCCATGGAGTGGTTGCGGTTCGTCACGCACGGTGGGTAATTGGATGTGCGACGCCGTTATCCCCGGCGAGGATGAGGGGAGATGGAAAAGAACCGCCGCCTCCCGCATCATGTTGTAGATTGAATTTAGGTGGTCGCAGGGTTCATTGGGTTTTAAGGAAACCGCGCTTTCATAGGGAGGACACGGAATCACCGGGTCAATGACGGGTGTACCCAAGCACTAGTTGGCCCACAAATCGCCTTTACGAAATTTGACTCGGGTGACCCCATCCGTGGACGGAGTTGCGGGACCCACTCGTAGGATTGTTGCGCCAAATCGTCGGCTCGAACCCGCGAGAGATTTCCCCATTGGACGAGTTGTGGGCCCCACTCGTCGGCACCCGGATTGGGATGTGTTCTTGAGTTGTTCATGTTCATAATGAACTTGATCATTTGTATCGTTTAATCATAACTTCAAAGTTGTTTATATTTGTCAAATGACGTCCAAATCAGGAAATGTTTTTTCCTACATTCTTATGACAACATAATCTTGATCATGGTGTCCACTCCATATCGTGTCACAAACGTACCGAGTAATAATAATTTAAAAATAGAACATTTCATAACTAGATTCAAGATTTTCAATCAAGAGACGACGTCAATTTGAAATGAGATGAATACCAAAGTTTCATAGCTCGTCGAGATGAACAATCTTTATATTGGTTGGATTCTCATTTGAAGAAGTGGTCCTACACATTGTTAGTTAATCCTAGGTTCACTCTCATTGTGTAAGAAACTTGGTCGGAGACATGTCTATTTTGTTCTACGTGATCGTACCCCTTCTTCAAATGAGAATCCAACCAATATAAAGTTTGTTCATCTCGACGAGCTATGAAAATTTGGTATTCATCTCATTTCAAATTGACGTCGTCTACCGATTGAAAATCTTGAATCTAGTTATGAAATGTTCTATTTTTAAATTATTATTGCTCGTACGCCGTGACACGATATGGAGTGGACACCATGATCTAGATTATGTTGTCATAAGAATGTAGGAAAAAAAATTTCCCGATTTGGACGTCATTTGACAAATATAAACAACTTTGAAGTTATGATTAAACGATACAAATGATCAAGTTCATTATGAACATGAACAACTCAAGAACACATCCCAACTGGGTGCCGACAGTGAGGCCCACAACTCGTCCAATGAGGAAATCTCTCGCGGGTTCGAAGCCGACGCTTGGCGCAACAATCCTACCGACAGTGGGTCCCGCAACTCCGTCCACGCATGGGGTCACCCAGCAGTCAAATTTCCGTTAAAGATCGATTTGTGGGCCAACAAGTGGCCGGGGTAGACCCGTCATTGACCCTTGGTAACCGCCCCACCCCGCCGAGTTAGTGGGGTCGCGTCCCCGCAATGGGATATTCTCGCCTTTTAGTCATTGATCCGTCGGCCCCACACGGTAGTAGTACGAATGCGCTTGCCCCGACGCGAGTTATATAACCGCGGGGCCTCGCCGTGTTTTCCAATCCCGCTCCTTTGCACCGCGCCGCTCTCGTCGATCTTGAGTAGCCGCTCGTCTCCCGCCCCCTCGACTCCCCCCCGCGCGCATCTATGGCCGGAGAGAAGCGCCCCGCGTAAGAGGCCCCCGGGGGTTCGTCGCCGTTGGTCCCGCCGCGTCTCCGTCGGTTGCTTTCTCGCCGGGGGTGAGTGTCTTCCTCGTCTCCATAATTTCCTATGCTCGCCGAGGATCCGATGTCGTCATTCTTCTTCTATTTCCTAGTGCGACATATGGCCCGGTCCTTCGGGGCCGGCGCGGCGCCTCCGTCCGGTGGATCTTCGTCGTCGGAATCCCGGAACTTGTCTTCTTCCTCGTCTCGGGCGACGCCCCCATTCGTCGGGGAGGCCGGGGACTCGCGAGGAACCGGCGAGGACGCGGCGTCGTCTAGACGACGCGCCGCGCAAGGTACGGGACCCGGAGGGGACCCCGGATGCGATGCATACCGCCCTTCGGGCGGGCCGAGACGGAGACAGCCGAAGTTCGCGGCCGCCAAGGCCGATGTGGAGGCCCGCCGCTTTGGTGAGTTCCTCGTATTCCGTCGCGCACGCCGCCCACTAGGCTCTTGTTTGACTCGTCGCCATTGTTTCTTGCCTCGCCCGAGGAGGCGGAGGCGTCTTTCCGCCGCGAGCGGGCGGAGGAGCCGCGCCGCCGCCCGAACGATCCGGGAGGATCGCCACGATGAACTTACGAGCGCGGCGGAGGTCGCCGTCACGCCGGCTCGGCCCGGGCTCCGCCCGCCGCCCGACCGTCTTCGCGCGCTCCCAAGGCGTGTCAAGGAGGCGGTGCGTGCCGGTGCGCGCGCGGGGAGCCACCCGCGCGCTCGCGACGGCGGACATTCAAGTCGACTTTCCCTTGGCCGATCCGCGGCCCGAGTGGCCGTTACCGCCGGATCGCACCGGCACTACGCGCCGCACTTCCCCATTGCGGCCGATGCCGCCGCCGCGAGGGTTGACATCGACGGCGTGCTTCGCGACGGCGCCGCCGCCAACATTGGCGGCCCGTAACTCACCTTTCTAAGATTAATCTGCACCGGCCCCTCGTGGCCGAGGAAATCGAACTTCGCATTGTTCCTTGTTTGTGCCATTGCGATTTTTGTTCACCGCCGCGGGGGGGGGGGGGGGCGTGGTCGGGTGTACGAAGCAAACTACTCCGGCCCCCGTGCCGTCTTGTCACCGGTCCGCGGCCAGCCGACGCGTGCTCGGTAGGAGGCTAGGAGCTTCGTTGAACAGGCGTCCGGTGGTACTCGAGTAGAGTACGTAGGACCGAACGCGTGGGAGATCGCGAGGCGCGGCGCCGCCGCGTTTCTTCTTCCGTTCGCATCTAAATAAAATTAGCCCCAAGAATCTTTCATAAATGGAACACTAAATATAATTTATTTGTAAAACCTTTTCACGTGTCGGCCGTAACTTTGTGTGACGAATCTAATGAACCTACTTAATCCAAACATTTAGCTACGCATTTTGAAAGTAGTTTTGAAAATAACTTACTTTAATACTTGTAATTAATGGTGCACCTCCATGGAGTAGTAAATGTAGATGAAGTCTAAAACTACAAAAATAATTTGGATCTACTTTGCGATACCGAGCTTTTCACAAACCTTTTCGTACATCAAACCCTTAGTGTGATTTTGCATGCAAATATCCGGTGCCGGTGAAGCGTTGCGTCCGTACCACAACTCCGCGGCGCGCGTGCGTGTAGCAGCTTAATTAGGAACCGCCGCCCCTTCGTCTTGTCGGTTGTCTTCAAATCTTGCCATGCCCATTGCTTCGGCAACCACCACGTCGATTTGACCCCGTATATGAAGCCGAAACGACAACATAGAATATACTAGTTTAGCCTCTTCCCTACCCCCGCCCCCCCCCCTCGCTCCCACCGTCGCATCGAAGGAGAAGGGGTTTTCTTGCTCGCCGCCATTGCCGGCGACCCCCCCAAAGCTTGCAATCTCTCGCAACCGCCATCGCAAGCGACCTCGAAACGGCGGCGATGACCCGAAGCGACGCATCGGGTGACGGCGGCGCCCCACAAATGAAGGGGGATGCCGTAGAGGCCACCGCCGCCGCCGGCCCCGTACAAGAACCTAGGGTGATGCGGGCGGAGCAATCCCGGCCGTGTCGCAGAGAGCGTCGCTTCGAAGGTTAGTCCTGCAAGGCACAATGAGTTGCTAGCTAGTCGTGGATTTGTCACGAGGTTGAAGATTCGGAACTTTGTTTTCTTGGTTTGGGACTGCAGGGTGGCAAGCGTGTCGCCCTCAACCCGTGGGAGGCCGCCGTTGATCCAGCCGACGTTCGAGATCGGAGCGGCTGGGACGAATGGCGCCCCGCCGTCGTCCGTCCACGACTTTCGGAGGAGCAGGGACCGCCCCCAACTACCATGCACGAGGTTGAATTCTTCAAGGAGCGGTACCCGAGCATCAAGACCATCGTCACTTGCGACGCCGGAGTAGTGGCGGAGTACATCGACGAAATCAAAGGTAGCCCACCTCCAGAACGTTTGCTCGTTGGATTGGACACCGAGTGGATTCAGCTTCGCAGGGCGGGTACAAGCTCGCATTGCCGCAATTGTGTGTCGGTTCGAGCCGCCTTATTTACCGTGTGCACCATGCCGGCTACAAGCTTCCCCGGTGTCCCGAGCAAGTTTCTCGCCGAGGAAGGCCACATCTTTGTCGGAGCGCATATCACCAACGATGCCGAACGCCTACGGGAGGACCGCGGCGTCAAGATTTCTAATTGGAAAGACCTTCAACTGATTGTTGCTGACGTTGATGAGAAGTATAGCCATCTGTACCGAAATGGTTACAGGTCGTCACTGGAGAAGATTGGAAATCGAGTACTGGAGCTACCTTTGTACAAGGACAGAAATGTGGACCACAGGCTTTGGGGTTTGAGGGTGTTGCACGGATGGCAGGTGAAATACGCCACCAAGGATGCATTTCTGTCTTTTGAGATTGCTAATCAGCTTGAGATCAAGCATGGTTACCGATTTCTCGCCGTATGCTAATTTGTAGAATCATGTAAATAATGTACTAACCAAAAGTAGCAAGTAGAATTTCTTGGTTTTCGGAACAAGTACATGTGTACATATTATTAGTAATTCAGTGATGGATTGAAACTAGGAGGCCTTGTTTATTTGGGAAATTTTGACAGATAACTTCCATATTACTCTAATTGTTTGTTGATTTACTAAAGATTAATTTGTATCATTTGTTAGTCAATTTTTTATTTTCTATATCAACATATTAAAAGCAACAGCACATATGCAAATTATCAATGTGCCCTTTTGTTAGAAAAGGATTGCAGTCCGAGATTGGGCCGGCCCATTTGTCCTTATTACTTCCCGGTGTGTGCGAAGCGCTGCACGCAAGAAGACATCAAAGATAATGTTTAGTGCCACACCGCTACCTCAAGCGGGCGCACCACAACTTAAAAGGCGAGGCGTGCTTGCCATCCCGAACTCCTCTGAACACTGCTTCCTCTCTACTAACCTCCGGGCTTGTTGGGCGGGCCGGCCCATCGGGCTCCCGCCGCCGGGCTTCACGCTCGCCGTAGAGCTTGTTGGTGACCCGGCCTACCCTACGCCCCCTATTTTTGTTTGTCATACCAATTTTTAGATTCATATTTTAAATATTAAGATTTATGCAAAAGTCTTCCGAAGTAGTAAATAATGGCAACATAGAAGTCATGACTACGGTCGAGTAAGTATCAATTGAAAAACTCATCATCTTGGGCATCTTGAACTATTGGTGCAACAATTCCATCATCAATGTACGTGTCATCCGCATCATGTTCATCATCAACATCAAATACTTCGTCGTCTGGTTCGTCAACCGCCTCGGCCCGAACCTGATTAATAACTGAGACATCGCCGGTTGTGCCTTCCTTGTCCGATCTAGACCAATTTGTCAAAACCTGGTGTTCACCGAGCAAATTAATACCTTCGATACCCACAGCAAGTGAGTCCTGGAGATCTAATTCAGGCATGGCAAACAAGTTCCTTGGTTTCATTGAAATAACACTGCTCCAAACATGTGTTTGTTCACCGCATTCACATAAAACACCAGCTCTCGCTCGTGTTGCCGAATATAGGGTTCATTGCTAAACTTGTGTCGAGTAGTATCGATGTCAATGACCCCATATTTATCTTTACCGTATCCTCTCGCCTCTCGTTGGTACTTGTGACAAGAGGCACATCAAACTACGCACACCGGAACGTAATAACTTCTTTTTGTCCAGGGAATTCCAAAGTGAGATCATTCTTTTAATCACCCCATACCAATTTGTGCCTTCTCGCCTCACCCTTGACAAGCACACCACCGTTTTGTGTCACAAGGATTCTCTCGATGTTAACGGTACGAAACAGCCAATTGTTGATATGACATCTATTCAATGTACGAGGTCGGGGATCCGGTCCTTGAGCAAGTGCAAACAAATCTGAACTTACTTCCCCTCTAGCATGTAAACCCGTGATCTTGCTTTCAAACCATCTTACGAGTTGAGCCTCATGTCGCTTATCAAGATTTCCCGGATCCATGTGCCCTCGCTCTTCCAAATGCTCGCCGCACACAAAAGAATATTTCCGTTAGTTTGATATTTAAAATTAAAAGCAATAATGATGTTCAGTAGTGCATCTTACTCGACATATGGTCTAGCTTCATCACAATTGCAAATTATGTAGTGCCTCATCTTCCGAAACTCATTTGGTGGTATTTCTTCAACCGTCTGTCCTCTCCTCTTGTAATCCATTTCTAAAAAATGCTCAAACCAGATGGTGGCTCATTAACAGTAACCGTTTCATGTCGATCAACACGATTGTCTTTGGTGTCCACGTCCAAGAATCTTGAGCGAATGTAAGGCACTCCTCGAGTATGTATCCCTCAAAGCAATTGAACCTTCAGGGTGAGCCTTGTTCCTCACATATCCTTTCACAAAGTGCGTAGGTACCGTTCCACCGGGTACATCCATCCGTAACACACTGGCCCCCCAAGTTTAGCTTCTTCGCCTAGATGAACAGCAAATGGATCATGATATCAAAAAATGCAGGTGGGAATATCATCTCAAGTCGACAAACAACCTCCCTAATTGAACAAATTGAGCCTGTCCAATTCTGATTCCACCAACTCCTTTGAACATAGTGCATCGAAGAAATTACTAAGCTGAATCAATCCAATGACAACAGCTTCTGGAAAAATCCTATGCACCACTAAGGGTAAAATTTTCTGTAGAATTAGATGGTAGTCATGTGTTTTCAAGCCTGACACCTTACGTGACTTTACATCAACACATCTTCTTATATTCGAGGAAACCCCATCAGGCATCTTCACTCCATATAGAAATTCACACAAACTTTCCCTGGCATCCTTATCTAACTCGTACAAGGCTGATGGCAAGGTATACTTATCATCTTTAATCACAGTGGTGCCGATCCGGTCGTATCCGTAGATGCTCCATGTCAAGCCGAGCATTCTCCCCGTCCTTACATTTGCCATCCAACTTAAGCGTAGTGCCTAGTATGCTCTCGCATATATTTTTCTCAATGTGCATCACGTCCAAATTATGCCCGATGAGCAAAGAAGACCAGCAAGGGAGCTAAAAAAAAATACTCTTCTTCCTCCAGACTTGTGCCATCCGTTGTCTTCGTCGCGCTTCCTTTTTTTTTGATAACAATGTCTTTCCAAATTCTACTTGTTCAAAAGTAGAATACCGCTCAAGTACCCGTGCACCGGATAGTGGTTCGGTGCCTCCCCGGTTTCGACCTTGTTGTTGAAGCCGACCGCATTGTTGCGCCATGGATGGTCGGGGGCCAAAAAACGTCGATGTGCCATGTAGCAAAGGCTTCCGCCCATGTTTCAACCACAAATACTCGTATGTTTGCGGCAGTATGGACATGCAAACTTTCCTTTAGTGCTCCAACCGGACAACATAGCATAGGCCGGGAAGTCATTAATTGTCCAAAGAAGTATAGCACGCAATCTAAAATTCTTCTTAGTCCCCGCATCTCTTGTTTTAACACCATTATTCCAAAGCTCCTTGAGCTCCAAATGATCGTGGGCCTCAAGTATACATCAATATCCATTCCAGGAGATTTTGGACCAGGAATCAACATTGACAAAATCCAGTTATATTGTTTCGACACATCCATGGAGGCAAATTGTAAGGAACCAGGATGACAAAGCCAAATGGAATACGTAAGACTTTGCATGCCAAAGGGATTGAACCCATCGTAAGCAAGACCCAGCCCTAACGTTACGACCTCCTCCTTCGAAAACCATTTAAACTCGAATCCACGTGCTTCCATGCCTTTGAGTCGGCAGGGTGACGCATTTTCACATCATTCACCAATTCATTCTTGTGCCACCGCATATCCTTTGACATTTGCTTTGACATATGCATTCTTTGAAGCCGAGGAATAAGAGGAAAGTAGCGTAGGATCTTAATCGGTAACCGCTTCTTAACGAAGTAGCACCCACCGCACCGCAATTATTATCGCAGGTTTTATCTACAACTTTCCACCTTGACTCCTTACAAATGGGACATGTTTCCAGATTTGCGTATTTATCAAAAATTAACACACAATCATTTTGGCATGCGTGTATCTTGACATAGTCCAAGCCCAGGTCTCGAATCACCCTTTGCACTTTATCCAAGGAGTCAGGAATACAATGCCGGTCAGGGAGAACCTTTCCAAAGAGCTTAAGTATGGCCTCCAATGACGCGTTACTTAAGCCATACATGCACTTTATCTGAAAAAGCTCCACAATAAAAGAGACCTTCATTGCATTTTTGCATCCTGGATACAATTCCTTCTTTGCCTCGCTCTAATAGTTTCAAAAAGATTTCTCGCTCGCTTATCCGCCTCTTCCTCATCTCCGGTTTGTCCATGATGTATAGTGCCACCGATAATGTTTCTAATCGCAGTATTGGTGGCAAAGCAGGGTTATCATCCAAACCATCTTCTTCATCGTCTTCTACAAATAAATGTGTTGTATCATCAGCTGTAGGTAGTGCATCATGATTATTGAGATCAGCAGTAACATCTTGATTCACAGGACCCTGAGAAGAAGTATTAGTTTGGTCTTGAATGTTACCAGCATCGATGAAACAATCAGCAAACCCTCTATTGAGTAAATGAATTTGAATGCGACCCACGGTGGAATGTCTGATCATGCATTGACACAATTTACATGGACACGCAATAGATCCACCTCGCGCTGATGAGGCCGTAAATTTTTGCTAAAAAAATTCGAAAATTGTCTCCGCCAATCCGCTGAGTGTCGAGGCAAGCGCATCCAACTTCGATCTTTGTCTGATGCCATTAGTTAATCTGCATTGTTCATGTTTCAATCGACCTTGATCACGATATATATACCAATATGCACATATATGCAGAGAACGATTGGATATATATATATACGAGATCAAGACATCGGTACGTACCGGCCGTGGCCGTAGCGCCGCTCAGATCTCCGCAACAAGAATCACGTGGAGATCGCCGTGGAGATCGATCCCCTAGAGGCCCTCGTGGAGATCTCCGCAACAATAACCAAGTTGTCGAAGACGGAATTTTGGAATGCTCCAGATCGGAAGAGCCCCTATCTGATCGTGGCAATACATACACGATAGACAAAATTTTAGTACAACCAAGGAATACCTGGTTTCAATATTTCTGAGGTTGTACGTAGTATGACCTTTCTCAGGGTTTTCAACATATGCGTAATTCATTATTTTTCTTTTCTGATCGGTCATATACGTAGATGCTAACAATAATACACAAAATTCAGGAGTTCTAGTGAAGAGTCTCCAAATTGTTGATCACAATGCTTTGTGAACATTCACATGAATAGCATAAACAATAACATGTCGCAATTCTGAAAACAGACAGATGGTTAGTCCAAATATGCATGACAGGACCCAACAGATTTCAATTTGTGTCACTCATGAGTTCAAATATTTTGCAAGGGCTCATCCAGATCCAAACACATAGACATACGAAGATGCATATATAAAGGTTCAAAGTTATTACTTAGATGTTGCCACATACACATCCATTCTTAGACCATTCACCAAAGATCCGCATAACATTCACCTAGGACCTCGGTTATGTTACGTACTAAGCTAGATTACTACTACTTGCGATTGACTTTATCCCGAAGCTTGCGGATCTTCTTCGCCATCACTTCTAACTTGTCGCCAACAGCCTCCATGAATTCCTTCGTGGTCATCTCCATGTCTTCATGCGTTCCAAAGCAATGTCGACGCTTAGGTTCTCAATTCGCTCCCGCAAATCATCATAGCGCTCCTTCACTCGTTGAACCATTTGGCGCAAGGGCATTTGCTATGGCGGACAACAAACACAAGTTACTAACATGAAATGTGTTACAACGAATATGTGGCCAATGCAGCAAATTAGTCAAAAAAAATGCACCTTTCTTTTCGATGATCCCGAAGCTTTTGATGGAGACGGTTTCTTGCTATTGTCCTCGCCCCCAAGATCCGAGTTTGGAATGATGATCCTCACCTGATTAGCAGTGTTCACTAGCCTGAGCAAACAAAACAATTTGTTGTTTTTCAGTTTTAAACAGCCTATTCAATCCCTTGACTCATAATGTATACCAATTTACCCGTGATCCCCCCGACTACCCCGCCGTAAAAGGCCTAACCTACTAAATGGGACAAACTCGCGTTCATTTGGCCGGCTTTGTTTTCGTGATTGTGATCAAATGTACACAGAGTCGTATTCACAACAAAAGATGGCAAGAAATCAAGCCAATTATCATTATCATTATCTAGTATGGGCTGAGATGGATGCACACAAAAACACAATTACCATTATCTAGTATGAAATTTTGATTACTATGAACTACTAACATTTTTCTAATTGCAAAAGGAGTCACACGATTCCCGGAAAATCAAAGAGGGTAGGGCAAAGTGTACCTCACTTCTCTTCTCGGGAACGCTTGCATCCGACTAGGGCCTCGCTTACCCTTACCCGATTGGATCGACTTGGCGATGCGGGCCGGCCGACGACGGCGACGAGGTGGCGGTGTCGTCCGTCACCGCAGGACGACAGGGGTTGGGGTGCCGCCGACCATACCGGGAGGACGACGAGGTAGGTGGTGTGGAACACTTGAACCGCCCGCGTGCATCGCGCTTCTCGCGTGGTGGAGTAGTAGCACCTCCGTACGCCGCCGCCGCCGCCCCGAAAACCCTCGGTGCGGCCCCCGCCGCTCCGCCGCCGCCGCTCTCCAGGATCCCCTCGATGCGGCCCCCGCCCCCGCCGTGGCGGCCGCTCGGGGGCCGGCGTGTTACGGCGCCGCGCCCCCTCGTCCGCGCCCGCCGCCGGGTCCGGGAAGGCTCGATGCGGCCACTCCGGCCGCCCGTCGCCGCTTGCCGCAGGGAAACCGCGATGCGGGGCATCTCGATGTGGACGCGACGGTCAGAGCCGACGAGGGGGATGGTTGGGAGCAACAGTGTATTGGGGGGTGGGGGAGCTGTAAGTTATAGACGATTTGGGCCGGCATATCCTTGTTTTTATTACTCTCATCGGCCCATTTGACATTTTCACATCCTAGTCTCCAGTACCTTTAGTGCCACCCCGTAAACTGAGAAGGGGGTATCCCAGCTTAAAAGGAGAGGCGTGCCTGCGCTTTCGAACTCCGTATTACCATCATCAACTAATGCTTGCTACTTGCGCTCCCGGGGCTTAATGGGCTGGCCGGCCCACTCGAGCTCCCGCTCGCCGGGCTTTACGCTCGCCGCTTGAGCCTATTGTGGTCTGGCTTAGCCCACATCCCCATAGAACACAATTTTTTTCCTCTCTTTTTTTCATGGTACATATAGTCTATACCATATTGTTAAAATTCAGATTTTTCATAATAAAATTTATTTATTAAATCACATTTTAAATTTCGCTACAACCCCATAGCAGATTTTTTTCATCTAAACAAATTTTGTGGCAATACGTACACAATATTCCTCCTTGAGGCTAGAAACGAAGCAAGTAGCCTTCCTTATATTGCAACAACGCAAAGAGATATTTGCAACCCCCCCCCCCCCCCCCCCCCCCCCCCCCCCCCCCCCCCCCCCCCCCCCCCCCCCCCAAAACCCCGAAGGATCGATGGCGACTAGAGAGGGGGGGGGGGAGTGAATAGGAGCCGGTAAAAATTCTTCCCAAAGAACCCGGCCTATGTCCTACTCAAATCCCGGTCACACACGAGCGATGGATCGAATCACGCACCAATCGCCAAGACCACGAGGTTATGGATCAACCTCTAGCCTTAGGAACGATTCCTCAAAGCACACGCGGAAGCACTAGAAAAAGGGAGGAAGGAATCGAACCAAGAAGCCAAGCACACAGGCTCTGGCGGACCGTCCGCGCAGGAGGGGCGGACCGTCCGCAAGAGCCGCGCGGACCGTCCGGCCGGGTATCGCGGACCGTCCGCACCCGGCCGCGGACCGTCCGACCTTAGCCGCGGACCGTCCGTTAATTTACACGAACGACCCAAAGACACCCGTGTGCCACGGACCGTCCGCGGGGAGCACGCGGACCGTCCGCCTAGCACCCGCGGACCGTCCGCCCGACACCGCGGACCGTCCGAAACTTCGTCCAACCAAAAACCAAAATCCCAACGGATCGAAACAAAGGACGAGCAAGAACACGAAGAACACGGACGAACCGGACCCGCGCGGATCGTCCGCCAGGAGGCCGCGGACCGTCCGCGAGGCTCGGACGAAACGAGAAAAATGCCCGACCTCGAAAGTCAACTCCCCCAAATCATCATCGGATTTCCCAAACGGTTGAAGCTGTGGAGACAAGGGTTTGGGTACTTGAAAAGCGTCACACAAGGATGCTATAGCCCAAAAATCTTGCCTCCTAACTCCCTAAATCACCGGGAATCGCGAATCCTTTGAGCACCACCAAAACCTAGAGCACCGAACGAAAACTCACGAATCGAAGTAGTTTCCGGCGTTTGAGGGCACAAGATCAAGCACAAAGATGCACAAGACATCTATCCATGTTTTCCTCAAAGAAATCCGGGAAGAAACTCACTCAAATCCGCGGAATCACACCGAGAACAAAGGCACGAAAATAGGCACAAAAAGGCACGAAAGACAACCCCGAATCTTCTATACAAACCAGGAAAGATTCACAAGGTCTAGCATGCCGCCCTAGCATCCATCCCTCTCAACAAATCTCTCATGAAGCTCTCATGCTAGCCTAGAGAAAATAGGAAGAAAAATGGCTACGAAAATGAGAAAGAGAAGGGGGGAAATGAAACCCTAAGTCCGGAGAGAGAGCCATCAACACACACTCCGGCTTATATATCGAGTCCCGCCGGAGTGGCAAATGACTCGACTACCCCTAACTACACTACGGCGATACAACCCACGTAGGGGCATTTTGGTAATGTATGTGGGTCTTGCCATCGGACGGCCACGCCTTTGCCGCACCCCCGCGTCCTCCCGACGCAAGCCATGCGATCCCGCCGCGTGTCCTCCGCTTCGAAGCTTCCCGACACGCCCGGATCCCGTCTCCGTCGTGTTGGGCCCTCGGACTTGGTTTTGAGGCCCAAACCAAGAAACCGTCCGCCGGTGGTTTTGTGGGCAAACCACCAAACCCCGCGTGCCCGGTCCGGCCTCCCGCCAAACCACTTGACTTGACCGCCACCGTGCACCGGCTCACTTGTCCATGACTTCGTCTTGCTTGTGTCGCCACCATGTGGCCCGCACCCGGGCCCCGCCGTCCACCGGTCCCTCGAACCGAGCCTACTTGTCTCTCCATCTCCCGAGGCCCCTCAAGGCCGAAGACCTTTCGCGCCCGTTCTTCACCCGCAACAACACGAACTAGGCCGCAGCCTACACCCGCGCACTAAGCCAAGAGTCGCTCCAACACCCGTTGTCAATCACTCATCACTAAGGAGCGGTCATCCACCGACCACCGGGACGCTCCCCGGTCCTCAATCTCCCCCTTGATGAGTGCATTGACAACACACAACGCGAAATGAAATTCGCAGTAAGAAAGAAAAGAAGAAGAAAGAAAAACGAAGAAGCTCAACTCATGACCAAAACCGAAGAAAGGCAAAGAAAGGTCACAAGCCAAGCAAAGCACAAAATCCACACCGAAAACAGCAAGAAAGCTCCCCCTGAACAAATGCCTCCCCCTGAACATGTGGATGCACACTTCCAAATTTCAGCTCACCTTTTTCTGAATTTTCATTAAGCTCACCTTTTCTCCCCCTTGTTGACAATGTATGAATCAAGATGAAAATGCAGCAATGCAAAGCAAAGCATATAAACATCTACATGAGCTTCTCAAATAGGCCAAATCTAGTGTCAAAGGCTAGAAATGAGACAAAGATCACACACATGAATCATAGTATAGTCAAAGCATTGCCACAAGTAATATATGAAAATACAAGCATGTGACAAAGCAAAATTTTCAGATTTAAGCAGTTTTACCAAAAGAAGACTCGCTTCACATGTAAAAGCCTATCCATGTCACACTTGAGCCACAAACATGCATACCATTGAAAGATCATACAAGGATATCAAGTTCTCAAGCAAAAGATCATGGCAAACACCCATAAAGCAAAGCATGTCATGTCAAAGCTCATGAGCCATGTGTCCACTTCGGGGAGACTTCTCCACTGGTGAACATCATGCAACATGTTTTGCACCCATATGTGAAAGATAAAACATTTTAAGAATAGACATGATGGATGGAGCATTTTTCGAGCATTATGCACTTCTTTTCAAGATTGATTCATTTCATGGTACATGAAGTGCCTTTGCGGCAAAAAGAAGCTTATGCTCCCCCATGAATGCAACATAGGCTAAACATTCACAATGATATCCGGCCTTTGGCCCAAATGCAAGAACAGCATCCAAGCACAATCTAAGCATGAAAAGCACATTTAGACCAAACCGTGACATGGATACACAACTACACACGAGTGGAGCAAATTTCATCGAAAATTAGTCAAGTTTAGCATTTATTTCAAAAGGGGCTATCTCACCACACATATATCTCAAATATTCCAAGAGCATAGCCTCACATCACCATTTCTCCACACATATAACCAATATCTCACAAATAGCCAAAGAGACTCAAATATGGCATATGAAAGAAGCTCATCATCCTAAAATGCAATATGACACAAATGCAACATGATATATGACAAGATGGCTATCCTACCATGGTTTGTACATCAAGCAAAGCATGTATATACATCAAAGTAAACATGGTATGATACATATGGTACAAAAAGGAAATCCCCCAAGAATCAACTAGAAAGGGCAACAAACCCCAAGTTCCCCCCGCAAGCGCACAAAGGTAGCTTGGTCGAGAGGCTTTGTAAAGATGTCGGCTAGCTGATCTTGGGTAGGGACATGGCTCAAAACGATGGTTCCTTTCTCCACATTGTCCCTCGGAAATGATACCTCACCTCTATGTGTTTGGTTCCCGGAGTGAAGCACCGGGTTTTTGGCTACGCTTATGGCACCCGGTGCTATCACAAAGAAGTGGGATCTCGGGTGCACTCCTCACCAAAGTCTCTCAAAGTGTAGGAAATCCACAACAACGGGAACGAAAGAACTCGCGGCAGCAACATACTCCGCCTCGGTGGTAGACCGAGCTACACTAGACCGCTTGCGGGAAGACCATGAGACCAACGAAGAACCAAGAAACCGACAAGTGCCGAAGTAGACTTCCTCTCGACTCGACAACCAAAGAAAATCCGCATCGAAAAAACCATGAAGAGACAGAGTCGAGGAGGAAGAATACCAAAGGCCAAGACCAAAGGCGGATCGTAGGTACCGAAAATCCTCTTGACGGCTCGTCGATGTGACGTCCTCGGCGAAGCTCGAAAACGAGCGCACGGACACACGCCGAACCGTATGTCCGGCCTCGTCGCCGTCAAGTAGAGGAGGGAGCCGATCATGCTCCCGTACTCCCGCCGGTCCACCGGTTCTCCGTCCTCATCCGCATCCAAAGTGGCCGTACTCCCCATGGGAGTCGACATCGGCTTCACATCTTGCATCCGGAACTTCCTCGCATGTCTTTCGTGTACTTGGTCCGGTGCACAAATGTACCGTCCTTCACTTGCTTGATCTCGCAGCCCCGAGAAAATACCGCAACTCGCCCATCATGCTCATCTCGAACTCCCCGCTCATCTCATCCGCAAACTTGGCAACAAGGTTATGTGACGAGCCACCAAAGACAATATCATCCACGTATATCCGAACAATCAACAAGTCATTTCCATGCTTGAGGAGAAACAAGGTTCTATCCACGGTACCCATCACAAACCCTCTCGCTCAAAAGAAAACCTCTCAATCTCCCATACCAAGCACGGGCGCCCGTTTCAACCCATACGCAGCCCTTTTCAACCCGTATACCCCGTGTGGGTACAACTCGCTCTCAAACCCGTGTGGTCGCTTCACATACACCTCCTCCTCTATGACCCCATTCGAAAAGCACTCTTCACGTCCATCCGAAACAACTTGAACCCTTTAGCCACGGCAAAGGCTAGAAGGATCCGAATTGCCTCAAGACGGGCCACGGAGCAAAGGTCTCCTCATAGTCGATCCCCTCCTTCCGACTAAACCCCCGAGCAACAAGTCCGGACTTGTTCCTCACAACCATCCCATTCTCTCCCTCTTTGTTCTTCCAAACCCACTTGGTTCCTATGGGATGGCAATTTGGAGGTGGTTCAACTAACTCCCACACCCCGGTTCCTCTCAAAGTTTTCCAACTCATCATGCATAGAATTGACCCAGCTTTGCATCGGATAAAGCATGTCCAATGTCCTTGGGCTCAAAAGTAGCAACAAAAGCAAGATGAGCAAAATGAGAGGAATTCCCGGACCTTGACCGTGTAGTGCGTTCATTGATGTCTCCAATGATCTTCGACAGGGGGATGCACTTCTTGAATCCGCCGGGGAGCCTCACGCCTCGAGACTACCTCCCCCTCAATGTCGCCTTCTCTCGCCCGGTCCTCTTGTTGCACCGTCGTTGTCCATGAAGTAGACGGTCCATGCTCCAAAGTGGTCGTAGGGGAAGTAGTGGGTACATGCTCGGCTTCGGCGCATGGTTCTCCCCATCATCATCTCCGCCTTCATCTTTCTCCTCTTCAAAGAGGTCCTCGGCCATCTCTTCATCACCCGCACATTCAAAGCCAAGAGAGGTACATGGCATTGTCTCGTCGAAGGTCACCTCGCAAGTCTCCATGATTTTGTTAGTCTCAAGGTTAAGCACCCTATAGGCTCTAGAGTGGTTAGCATATCCAAAGAAAATACCATCACTAGACCTAGCCTCAAACTTGTCGAGTTTTCCCTTTTTCAAAATAAAGCACTTGCAGCCAAAAACTCGGAAGTGACTCACCTTGGGTGCCCGACCATGCATAAGCTCATAACGGTCTTCTTCTTGAAAGCTCTCAATAAAATCCGATTGGAAACATGACAAGCTGTATTGACCGCCTCAGCCCAAAACCTCCTAGGAGTCCCGTGCTCATCGAGCATCGTCCTAGCCATCTCACAAAGAGTCCGATTTTTCCTTTCCACGACTCCATTTTGAGGGGGCACATAAGGGGTCGAATACCGATGTTCAAGACCTAGATCACGACAAAAGGCATCAAAACGAGAGTTCTTGAACTCGCAGCCATTATCACCGCGGATAGCTCGAATAGCATTCCCATGCCTCTCGTTTTTCAACCTCACGATCGGATCTCGAACAAAGCCAAAAGTCTCACTCTTATCCTCCAAGAAGAACACCCGTGCATAGCGAGAGTAATCGTCCACCACAACAAGGACATACCACTTCCCACCCACCGAGCGAACTCGAGCCGGCCCAACAAGGTCCATATGCAACGGCTACGTCGGACGCTCGGTCATGACATCGGTCAGGGGTGGATGGGGACTGGCTACCATCTTACCATGCCTACAAGGAGCACAAACCAAATCCTTCTCAAACTTCAACTTCGGCAATCCTCGGACAAGGTCAAGACCACTCAAGCGGGAAACCAAATCAAAGCTCAAGTGTCCCAACCGCCTATGCCATTTCCACAAATCAGAAGACGGACCAGCCATCAAACAACGAGCAGGACCCAAAGAGCGAGAGAAATCAGCCCTGAAAATCTGACCCTCGGGGATGATCATACAGACAAGATCACCTCGAGAATCAAGCAAACGAGACTCGCCAGACTTGAAACGCACCTCAAAACCCTCATCAAGCAACTGAGAAACCGAAAGCAAATTGAAACCCAAAGACTTCACAAGAGCCACTCTCTTCAACGTTACCTTGTCACTCACATGCACAACACCCTCTGAAAGCACCCTACCTCGTCCATTGTCCCCAAATGTGATGTACATCTTTTCCTTCACCGGGGTGAGGCCGGAGAACCACTTCTTATCTCCGGTCATGTGTCGAGAACACCGGAGTCGATCAACCAAATGTTCTCCAAGCCTCCCCGCCCGCAGTCGAAACAAGAACGAGAATGAGCTAGCGACTCGACACCGGGGTTAGCACATAGAAAGTTAAACCGGTTGTCGAGCCATCTCGCTCAAAAGAGGGGTTAGCAAACATCACTCCCTTGCCACCAAACTTCCCATGTCCCATGGGAGGAGTACGAGCACCACGAGGGGGAAAACGTGGTCCGTAGTTCCTCCGGAACCCAAAGCTGCGATCATCCCCCCTAAACCCGTACTGAGGACGAGTAGGAGGACGTCCAAAGAAAACCACCACGAGCCCGACCAAACCTCTCACCAAAGACGCCCACCATCATCTCTCCCCGACAAACCTCTCACCACCACCTCTCCGTGGGAACCTCGCCAACACTCCTCACACTTCCCACACCCCGTGGAAGTGGCACTCTAGGCTCGGGAATACCGCGAGGCCGGCGATACCGTCCCGGTTCGCTTGCTCCCTAGCAAGCCTCTCATCCCTCTTCCTCTTGTAGCAAAACTCGCAAGATGCCTCTCCTTGCCACAATACTCACACCCGAAGGGGATGGGTTTTGGTTTTGGCTCGGCTTCTCTCTAGGCTTCTCACCCTTCTCACCCACAAACTTCACTGGTTTCTGGAAATCATTTGTCTTAGGTGGGAATTTGGGTGGATCTTGGGTTGTGTCAAGCTTGTTGCAAAGGTGATTGGGCTTTGGTGTGAAAGAGTTCTTGGGTGCTTTTGGGAGAGGAACTTGAATCTCTCCGATCACCTCAAACCCGGGGTTAGACTCAACACACTTCTCGTACACACTCTCCCCACTGTTCTCTCCCACTTTCTCACCCAACTTCTCAAACCCCAAACCACGACCATCAGCTCTCTTGAACTCCTCAATCATGATTTTCAATTGAGGTTCCCGCCCGTACAACCAACCCAACACTTTCCTCAAATAGTCATTCTCCTCATAGATGACATCCAAACGGGAAGTAAGTTCAAGATTACGCAAAGTGACTTCATCACAACCTAGAACATGCATTTGCAACAGGAGATTTCAAAGATGCTTCCAAAGAACTAATAGTAGAGCGAGCATCGACAAGCTTAGCATGCATAGTAGGACATGATTTGCAAGCACCAAGCAAAGTAGGTCTAGCCTTAAGCTCATCATGTTCATTCCTAAGAGCATCTAGTTGAGTCAAAAGAGAAGCATTCTTCTCATTAAGCGCTTGATCTCATTCAACCAAGCATCACATTCAACACATTCAACATCATCGGAGAAGTAGGAGCAAGTTTCAAAGAGTCATTCTCAAGTTTTAATTCAAGCAATTTTGACTCTAAATCTCCTACTTTCTCACTAGCATTCTCAAGCCGAGCCCTAAGATCTTTCCTCATCTTTTTGGCATCTCTCAAAGACACTATCACGGTTATCAAGCAAACCATTCAACCTAGCAATCTCAAAGCAAGCAAAGAGTCGGGATCACGGTTTACCTCATCCTCCGAGTCGGAGTCGCCGTCTTCCTTCACACTCTTCTTGCTGCTCGAGCTATGGGCCATGCCACAAAAGCCCTCAAGCGCCACACGGCTCGGCCCCGCCGAGGTTCCGCTTGCACTCTTCTTGCCACCGCGCCTCCCGGCGTCTTCATCTTCGCCGCTTGAGCTTGACTCGCTCCTCGCTTGAGCTTGAGTCGACGTCGCTCGCACCGGCCACCATTGCTCTTGCCTTGTTCTTCTTGTAGGTGCTCTTGCTCGGTCGCCGCTTGTCCTTGTCCTTGTTCTTGGACTTGTTGAAGTGCTTGCCCTTGGAGGAGTACTTGTCTTCACGCCTCGGGTGCGCCTTGTACTCGTTCACCTTGTACTTGTTCTCCTCCGCTTCCGGCACTCGGCGATGAAGTGGCCACGCTTGCCACACTTGTAGCACGTCCCCGAGCTCCGCCTTGCGTTCCTCCGACTCTCGTGTAGTCGTTCAAACCTTCTTGAGAGCAAGGCCGGCTCCTCCTCGCCCAAGCACATCAAACTCCTCATCCGGAATGGACATAAGAGAGGACAAAGAAAACTCGTCGACAGGAAGGGTTAGATTTGCCCTTTGATCCTCCCACAAGAGCAAGACTATGGTCGGGCGAGCCCTCATGCTTGGATAGCAACTTCCCCGTCAACCTCAGCCCGATTTGAGCTTAGAAAAGAGGTCATCCAACTCAATAGTCAAATAGTTTCCCGACTCCTTGATGGCCTCAACCTTAGCACCCCAAACATTTGGATCCAAGACATGCAAGAGCTTCAAAGCTCGATCATGCTCGGAATACGGAAAATCCTCAACATTTGCCTTCATGTTGTTCACGATGGCGGTGAACCTCTGAAACATCGCATCAATGTCCTCACCGGGAAGTGGAGTGAAATTCTCATATTGCATCCGGTAAGAGACAAAGAGGCGAGCCTTCACATGGTTATCACCACCGTGAGCAACCAACAACTTATCCCAAATTTGCCAAGCAAGACTCAAATGGCGAACACGCTCAAACTCGGATCACACAAGCTCCGGCACAAGTGATCAACGGCTTTTGCATTAGCCTCATACTTGGCCTTGGCATCGGCATCGGCCACCATAAGAGTATGGATGTTGACCGGAATAGCATAGGTCTTGTCAAGCACAATAAAATCCAACAGCCTTTCCTCCAAGAAAGATCATCATACGAGCCGCCCACTTGTGGTAACCCTTGCCATCGAAGTGCGGCGGACCGCCCCCGCTCAACGTACGCCATCTTAGGATTCGAGACTTGTCAAAGTCGCAAAGAATCCGGCACCAAGCTCTGATACCAATTGAAGGATCAGATGGCGACTAGAGAGGGGGGGGAGTGAATAGGAGCCGGTAAAAATTCTTCCCAAAGAACCCGGCCTATGTCCTACTCAAATCCCGGTCACACACGAGCGATGGATCGAATCACGCACCAATCGCCAAGACCACGAGGTTATGGATCAACCTCTAGCCTTAGGAACGATTCCTCAAAGCACACGCGGAAGCACTAGAAAAAGGGAGGAAGGAATCGAACCAAGAAGCCAAGCACACGGCTCGGCGGACCGTCCGCGCAGAGGGGCGGACCGTCCGCAAGAGCCGCGCGGACCGTCCGGCCGGCATCGCGGACCGTCCGCACCCGGCCGCGGACCGTCCGACCTTAGCCGCGGACCGTCCGTTAACACACACAACGACCCAAAGACACCCGTGTGCCACGGACCGTCCGCGGGGAGCACGCGGACCGTCCGCCTAGCACCCGCGGACCGTCCGCCCGACACCGCGGACCGTCCGAAACTTCGTCCAACCAAAAACCAAAATCCCAACGGATCGAAACAAAGGACGAGCAAGAACACGAAGAACACGGGACGAATCGGACCCGCGCGGATCGTCCGCCAGAGGCCGCGGACCGTCCGCGAGGCTCGGACGAACGAGAAAAATGCCCGACCTCGAAAGTCAACTCCCCCAAATCATCATCGGATTTCCCAAACGGTTGAAGCTATGGAGACAAGGGTTTGGGTACTTGAAAAGCGTCACACAAGGATGCTATAGCCCAAAAATCTTGCCTCCTAACTCCCTAAATCACCGGAATCGCGAATCCTTTGAGCACCACCAAAACCTAGAGCACCGAACGAAAACTCACGAATCGAAGTAGTTTCCCCGCGTTTGAGGGCACAAGATCAAGCACAAAGATGCACAAGACATCTATCCATGTTTTCCTCAAAGAAATCCGGAAGAAACTCACTCAAATCCGCGGAATCACACCGAGAACAAAGGCACGAAAATAGGCACAAAAAGGCACGAAAGACAACCCCGAATCTTCTATACAAACCAGGAAAGATTCACAAGGTCTAGCATGCCGCCCTAGCATCCATCCCTCTCAACAAATCTCTCATGAAGCTCTCATGCTAGCCTAGAGAAAATAGGAAGAAAAATGGCTACGAAAATGAGAAAGAGAAGGGGGGAAATGAAACCCTAAGTCCCGAGAGAGAGAGCCATCAACACACACTCCTGGCTTATATATCGAGTCCCGCCGGAGTGGCAAATGACTCGACTACCCCTAACTACACCACGGCGATACAACCCACGTAGGGGCATTTTGGTAATGTATGTGGGTCTTGCCATCGGACGGCCACGCCTTTGCCGCACCCCCGCGTCCTCCCGACGCAAGCCATGCGATCCCGCCGCGTGTCCTCCGCTTCGAAGCTTCCCGACACGCCCGGATCCCGTCTCCGTCGTGTTGGGCCCTCGGACTTGGTTTTGAGGCCCAAACCAAGAAACCGTCCGCCGGTGGTTTTGTGGGCAAACCACCAAACCCCGCGTGCCCGGTCCGGCCTCCCGCCAAACCACTTGACTTGACCGCCACCGTGCACCGGCTCACTTGTCCATGACTTCGTCTTGCTTGTGTCGCCACCATGTGGCCCGCACCCGGGCCCCGCCGTCCACCGGGTCCCTCGAACCGAGCCTACTTGTCTCTCCATCTCCCGAGGCCCCTCAAGGCCGAAGACCTTTCGCGCCCGTTCTTCACCCGCAACAACACGAACTAGGCCGCGGCCTACACCTCGCGCACTAAGCCAAGAGTCGGTCCAACACCCGTTGTCAATCACTCATCACTAAGGAGCGGTCATCCACCGACCACCGGGACGCTCCCGGTCCTCAAACCCAAATAAGACGTTGCGTAAGGCCGTTCAAACGCAACCAACCCTAGTATGGTAGCCATAGCAAGTTTATATTGCAACACTCGAATTTCTAGTGCAACGCGAAGTAGGGTAGCAATATTTCCCACCAAATGCAACACAATGCTAAATAATGGGTGCATTAGCGCCAACTTGTTGCAACATCGCAAAGATATATTTGCGACCAAAATTCTACGTTGCGACATACTTGTTCAAACGCAACCATCCCTAGTATGGTGGCTATAGCAACTTTCAGTTGCAACGTAAGGAATGCTAATGCAACACAAAATTGGGGTGGCATTAGTTCCAACCAAATGCAACGGAAATCCTAAAAAAAGGGCGCATTAGCGTCAACATGTTGCAACCGAACAAATAGATAATGCAACTCAAATTTTGTGTTGCAATAGACACACAAATTGCAACCAAATCACCGTTTCGGTGCAATAGTACCCCACTATTGCAACCGAAATAGTGGTGTTTCCTAAGGGATTTGTTGCAATAGGGGGAAAACCTTGTAGTGCAAGCTGGCGCTTCTGACGAGGCGGTTCGAGAGGCTACACGAGAACCGAGTGAACATGAGGAGGAACACGAGGACATGCTTCAAGTGCGGCAAGGCTGGACATTATTTCGCCGAGTGTCCAAAGGTGAACAACCACGACAAGCACAAGTTCAAGGACAAGAGGAAGAAGTCCAAGAAGAAGGATCATGGACATGGGAAGAAGACACGGTCTTGAGAGAAGATGAAGAGATCAAGTGACATCGAGTCTGATTCCGAGGACACGTCTTCAAGCTCGAGTGATGAAGACGAAGAGGATAAGAAGAAGAGGAAGAAGAAGAAGAACCTTGGCAAGTATCTCAACGGCCTTTGTGTGACGGGTTTAAGCCTCAAGGACGACTTCTGCGGCATGGCTCGCAGTTCGAGCAGCAAGAGAAGCCAGAAGGACGCCTCGGACTTAGATTCCGAGGATGAGGTATGTGATGAGCTCTCTTCTTTGCGCAAGGAGAATGAGGAGTTGGTTGACTTGCTTGATAATCGCGATCACATGCTTAGAGAGGCTAAGAAGCTTCGGAAGGAGCTTAGATCTTTGCTCGAGGATGCTAGGACTAGAGTGGCTGAGCTAGAAACACAGGTTCTTGATAGCAAGCTTGAAATTGATTCTCTTAAGGCTAGCCCTGCTGTTTCTGATGAGAATGATTGTGCTGATTGCTCTGCTTTCTTGGCTGACTTGACTGATCTTAGGGAGAAGTATGCCTCCAAGTGTGAGGAACTAGATGTGCTTAGGGTTGAGTTGGCTGACCTACAATCTAGACCCACTTTGCTTGGTGCTTGAACTTCTTGCCCTAGTTTGCATGAGAAAATTGTTGAGCTCTGTTCTCGCATTGTTTCGCTTGAGGCTGATTTGAAAGTGCCTATTCCTACTTCTTGCTGTACATGTGAGTTGCATGCTATGAAGAATTTGGATCTTGCAAAATGTGTTGGTCGCTTGCAAGATGAGAATGATAAGTTGCGTGAAGTGCTGAGTTGGTTGTCAACTCAAGAACCTTAGCTTGGTATGATGATTGCTAGCTGTAAGCGCTTTGACAGTTGGGCTTTGGGATTGGATAAGGTTGGTGAGGGTAGTGGTGAGAGAGAAAGGAAATTTGGGAATGTTTCAGTTCCACCACAACCCACACCCAAAGACAAGTTTGCATCCAAGCCAAACCAACCAAGAGAAAAACCTAGTGAGAAGGCAAGTGAAATGCCTAGTGAGAAACCAATTGAGAAGCCTTGTGAAGAGCCTCATCCCAAGCCTAAGCCCAGATCAATCCGTTTCCATTGTGAGTTTTGTGGAAAAGATGGTCACAAGAGAGTGTTTTGCTTCAAGAGGAAGCGTGAGCAGAGAATGGCGAAGGAGTGGGCTAACAAGGACAAGTACCACCCTTCCGATGGTGTACTTGAGCCTCGTGTGCGCTGCCCGGGGCCAAGGCGAGTGTGAGGTCGCGGTCGGGCTTGGGGAGAGCGGAAGGTCGTTGGAGGTGCCGTCGCCCGGCTGCTACACCCGGTCGGACGGTGAGGGGCACCGGTCGGACGGTGCGGCCCGTACAGCGTGCAGCTTTGGGTTTCGTGCTTGTACAGGTGTGAGGTTTGGTTCTGGAGTTCGTGGTTTTGGTGGTTGGGTTAGAGAGTTTGCAGGAGGTCAGTTTGCTAGGTATTCTCCTCCTCGTGCTCAATACGGGGATGGCAGGATCCGTAGTTTTGAGAAGGAGAGGAGGGACAGTCCACGGGTTTTCTTTCGTGGTTTTGGTTTCTCCTCCAGGTAGAGAGGTTTGGTTACCTCATGGTGGTTACTGTGGTGGTGTTTGTGGAGGTAGCTTTGGTAGGAAAGATGGTTTGGTTTGTGCTAACCCCACTTTCGAGCAAATGGCTAGGCACTGGTTTTACACATTTGGAACTAACCCCAGTGTTGAGTCGTTTGTTCGCTCTTGCTCTTGGTTTTGAGTTGCAGGTGGATGGCCCGGAGAACATTTGGTTGATATCAGGGGTGGTTCTTCGGCCTCATATCCCAGTGGTGACATGTAGGTGCACCACTTTCGGGGATGGTGGACAAGGATGTGTTAATTGTGAAGAAATGATAAAGGTAAGTGTATTTGTGACATTCGAGTGTGTGGCCTTGGTCAAGCCACTTGGTTTGTTTTGCTCCTTCTCTATCTCATGTGTGTAGGGTGAGCTTTGTATGCTCTTCGGCCCTAGTGCATGTGTTTAGGGGGAGCTTGTGAGTTTTGTGCTCTTTTGCTCTTTTGCCGGTGGTGTCGAGCCCTTTTTGCCTCCCCTCGAGGAGCCGGTCGTTTGTGAGCTTGGTGTGTGGGAGCTCCTTTGTAGCATATGTATAGATTTCCTTTGTGCATTTCTTGCATTTGGCATGGCATATGTAACATGATGTATAGGCATCCTTGTATCTTAGTTTGCATGCATTTTGTATCATATGCATTGGATAGGAAAAGCTTCTCCTATATACATTGTTCACCATGGAATGAGATATATGTCTTTGTGAGCTTGGTTGATATGCTATGGTTAGTTTGGCTTAGCTCTTGATGATCTTGATGAATAATCCATGGTTGATAGCTATGTTTTTGAAAATGTCACATGTATGCTCTCTCATGTGTAAATGCCTTTATATGATCTTGACATGTTAGTGGCTTGGCTATGCTTAATTTGTGGTTGGGTAGCTAGTTTATTGATCATATGGGGCCAAAGGTCTCCCCCTTGATCAGTGCATTGACAACACACAACGCGAAATGAAATTCAAAGAAAGAAAGTAAGAAGAAAGAAAAACAAAGAAGCGCAACTCATGACCAAAACCGAAGAAAGGCAAAGAAAGGTCACAAGCCAAGCAGAGCACAAACTCCACACCGAAAACAGCAAGAAAGCTCCCCCTGAACAAATGCAAGCTCCCCCTGAACATGTGGATGCAAACTTCCAAATTTTAGCTCACCTCTTCTGAATTTTCATTAAGCTCACCTCTTCTCCCCCTTGTTGACAATGTATGAATCAAGGTGAAAATGCAGAAATGCAAAACAAAGCATATAAACATCTACATAAGCTTCTCAAATAGGCCAAATTCAGTGTCAAAGGCTAGAAATGAGACAAAGAGCATATTATGGATCATAACATAGTCAAAGCATTGCCACAAGTAATATATGGAAATATAGGCATGTGACAAAGCAAATTTCAGATTTGAATAATTATACGAAAAGATGGCTTACTTCAAATGTAAAAGCCTATCCATGTCATGTTCTAGCCAAAAACATGCATATCATCCAGAGATCATACAAGGAGATCAAATTCTTAACAAAAGATCATTGCAAACACCCATAAAGCAAAGCATGTCATGTTAAAGCTCATGCTCCATGTGTCCACTTCGGGGAGACTTCTCCACTGGTCAACATTGTTGACGCGAAAAGTGCACTCAACGCCAAACACACAGCAAGCCGAACAAAGCTGGCTTCACACGCGCAGAGAGCGAAAGACGTGCCAGTCAATTTTTCCTGAAAATTAACAAAAGACAAAGCAGTTAAATACCAAAGCTTGGAACTTGCCGGGTGGTACCAGACAGTTCCATATTTACGGCTAAGAAGCCAAATGAGATGACACATAGCTATAGAAAGCTATCTGCCAACGAACTACAACCATTCGGGAAACCGCAAAGGGAAAAAGCAACACTGCCGAATGGATGACATGAGCATGACAGCGATCGGTCTTTGTTTGAACAAGAATGCGTACGCACGAGGCCATGACCGATCCCCATGAAAATTAGCATTAAATAAATAAATAAAGTAAAGCACGGACATGATCATGTATTAAACAAGTATGCATAGATCCAAAGCACTAGTCTACCGCATGTCTAGTTACTTTAAAACCCGTCGAGTACGATATCAAGCAAATCTATCCACCGCATGATACAACTTGCATGAAAAACCGTACCACTTTCTAAAAATAGATCTATCCATCGCATGATACAATCTAAATATGGAAAGCTAAAAGCATACATCATTCAAAGCATGAATAATGCACGTGTTCCACTCGTGAAGAAACATAACCGAATACGGCTGAACGGCCAATTCGGGGTCCATGAAGAAGGAACAAACATTACCAAGTGAATAAATCTATCAGATTGATTTGGGAATCTAATCCACCGGATGATTAACTCCAAAGCAACCCAAAAACCTGCATCTACCGCATGATACCCGGCTCTTTCAAGATTTATACGAACATTAGCAAGCTTGAACCCGCAACACGTAACAACCTAGATCGATTCGGTTTCGGCTATCGGAAAACACAAGATCCACGTGTTAAAATATGAAATCTACTCGAACAAGGATCATAAAAGAGATAGAGCCGATCCAAACCCATCTAGATTGGGCAAAGCCGTGCTACATGAATTAAAACATAAAGTAAAACTCAAGATAACACGGGGTAACTTAATGAATCTATCGGATCTTGCCAAAATCCAATAGAGCCGATAACTAGCTTCAAGCTAGATCTTAGCCTACCGCATGACTCATGATCTAACAAGAAACCCTCTTGAACCAAGCTTGAATCTACCGCATGACACGAAGCATGGTAACAAGACTACTTGCATCAGATCTAAATCCACCGCATGATACTAGACATGATACAAGGCTGCCGGTACTCACGGAGGTCGACGGATCGATTAGCCCTCTCGAAGAACTCGACGACACGACAAGGACTCTAGGGTTTGGCGTAAGGCCGGTGTGTATTGAAGAATGATTGTCCTTGTTACATACATTCAGGGGTCATATTTATACCCTGTTGAGTACAACTTCGAATGGATTCGTTGCCTAACTTATCTCTAAGCTTGATCGCCTATCCATCCATTCGTCTTCCCTGATTGAGCCACGTCACCGTCCAATCCCGCAAAATCAGCTCTCTCGTTCCTTTGCCGAACCGGAGCGGATAGCCGACCGCGCATCTCTTTGCCGAATATCTCCGAAAATATCCTTCCTTCCACCAGACGGACTCTTTATCGAACCGGACCCACAAGTCAGACTCCTTACCAAATTTTGGTGTTAACACATGCCCCTTCAATTGTGGGATAAAAGTAATTTTGTTCCACAATTGACTCCAGCCACGAATACTTCAAATCAAATCTGTCAACACCTGTTCTTCACAATCCGCCAGAATCTTCATCTAGGTCCAACCCTAAATCCCCTCGTTCCGAGCTCACACTTCCAATGGCAGCTCAGAACCAAGATGCTCAGGTAAATTCATCCCCCGTAAGCTTCGTTCGGCATTTAGGTTTTCAATTTTACCTGAGATTTCCTTTTCCGCTTTTCTTCCAGGAGCCTTCTACTGAGCTTTTGATCCGCACCGAGGCCAATTCGAGATCTTATTATCTTGGTCCTGTGGGGAACTCTGACCCTCGAGATTTCATCGCAGCTGAATCTCAGAGAATCCCCTTCAAAGCAGCTCTGTCTCCACCGCCTCAGTGGCAAGACGCTTTCAAGAACTGGCCTTTACCTCCAATTATCTTCTGCAAGATCCGCCCCTAGCGCACACATCTCTGCAGCAAACGCTTCTTGACTCTCTTTGTAACCAGAGGCGCTCTGAGCCAGCCTGTTTGCTTCTTCGTTATGTTCTCTAGGAATGTGCTGTAGAGTCACCAACGGGAAACTCTTCAAGATTTCCCTGCATTCTTCGTAGTAACTCCTCAGCGCTTTACTTTTGCATTCGTATTGGCCGTTCAGTTGCTTGATTACCAACTCTGAATCTCCATAAACTTCAACTAAAACGGCCCCAACTTCTCTCAAATATTGAAGCCCTCGAAGTAATGCCTCGTATTCTGCTTGATTATTTGTGGCAGTGGGCTGTATAGGGATGGCGAATTCGAACATCTCACCTCTAGGTGAAATCAGTAGGATCCCTACTCCCCCACCTTTACCACATGATGATCCATCAAAAAACAAACCCCAAGGGGTGATCTCAAGCAAATCAATTGACGGATCGCGATGTTCAGTTATGAAATCGGCAATGATCTGACCTTTGATGGCGTTTGCCGATTCGAACTTCAACTCAAACTCTGATAAAGCTAAAATCCACTTGCCAATCCTGCCGTTCAAAATTGGCATAGATAACATATGTTTTATCACATCAAACTTGGAATATACAGTGAATTCGGCATTCAACAGGTAGTGCCGAAACTTTGTACACGAGTAGTACACGCAAAGGCACGCTTTCTCTCTGACCGAATACCCGGTTTCAGGATCAAGTAGTTTTCGGCTAAGATAAGCTACTACCCGCTCCTTTCCTTCAAATTCTTGAATAAGGGCCGATCCAATGGTTTGGGTATCGGCCGCCACGTACAACTTGAAAGGCTTGTTCAGCTGGGGAGGAACCAGTACTGGTGGCTCCTTCATGTACTGCTTGATCTCATCGAAAGCCTTTTGTTGTTCGTCGCCCCAAATAAACTTCTGATCTTTCTTTAACTTTAACAGCGGAGAAAACGGCAAGACCTTCTGTGACAAATTTGATATGAATCTTCTTACGAAATTGATCTTGCCGAGCAAAGGATCGCAACTCCTTGAGGTTAGTTGGAGGAACAACTTCATCAATGGCCTTCATGCTCTTTTTGCCAACCTCAATTCCTCCTTCGTGGACCAAAAACCCTAAGAATTCTCCAGCTGAAACCCCAAAAGCGCACTTGTTTGGATTCATCTTCAAACCGTGTTTCCGGGTGCACTCGAAGGTCTTTTTCACATCTTCCTAATGGGTGTCATGACTTAGGGACTTGATTTCCACATCATCAATGTAGTTCTCCACAATCTTGCCGATCAACTCATCAAAAATGTAATTCATGGCTCACTGATAGGTTGCACCGGCATTTTTCAATCCAAATGTCATGACGATCCACTCGAATAGGCCTATATGACCAGGGCATCTAAAGGCCGTCTTTGAAATGTCTTCTATTGCCATGAAGATCTGATTGTATCCCGCATTGCCATCCATGAAGCTGATCACCTTGTGTCCAGCGGCGGCGTCAATCAACAAATCGGCAATAGGCATCGGGTATCCATCCATCGGAGTAGCTCGTTTAGGTCCCCGAAATCTATGCAAACCCTCATTTTCACATTCTTCTTGTACACGGGACGATGTTAGATATCCACTCCGCATATCCGCATGGCCGAACGAAGTTTGCATCAAGTAATCTTTCAACTTCCTTCTTCACATCGGCCAATACCTCATCCTTGTAGATTTTCCGGGGTGGTTGCTTATATGGTTTGAAACCGGGCTTGATTGGCAACCGATGCTCGACGATGGAACGATCCAATCCCGGCATCTCCAAATAATCCCGTGCGAAGCAATCCTTGTATTCTTTGAGAAGCTCAATCAAATTCCCCCGAAGTCCGGTTGCAAATTTGCACCGATGAACATCGGCCTTGGCTTATCACCGCTTCCAATGTCAACTTCTTCCGGTTTATCGGCCCGACATGAATCCTCGCCCTAATTTGCCATCGGTGCCATCTACGGGGTTCTCCATTAAAAATTGCTATAAGAGCCGACCGCTTGAATCGGTCGTTGATCACCGCCGACAGTGTTCAACAGACCTTCTTCCCGCCTTTCCCCGAGAAACAATCGATGCCTTGGTATTCCCGGAAGGCCGGTTCCATGTTGGCCACGCTCACGGAGTCATCTCGCTTTGACAACCTCGATCTCATCGTCCACCCACCGGATAAGCCGTTGATGCATGGTGGATGGGACGCAACGGTTAGCATGAATCCAGTCCCGCCCAATCAGCGGCCGTAGGCTCCTTTGCCTTCGATGACAAAGAAGGTGGTGAGCAGCGTCTTGGACCCGATCATCAAGTCCACGTGAGCGCATCCCTTGGTGTCTGAGGGGTTCCCGGCGAAATCGTTCAAGATGATGCTTGTAGGCGTCAAATCGCTCGGGCCCATGCCAAGCTTCCTGAAGGTGGTGTACGGCATTACGTTGACTGCCGCTCCACCGTCGACGACCATCTTGGTCAATGTCTTGCCATTGACGTATCCCCTCAAGTACAACGGCCTCATATGACGATTCTTGGCCGGCTTGTCGAAGATGGCCTGCTTGGCCAGCACTAGTTGTGCCATCATCCCCTCGGTCTGCTCATCATCGAAGGAAGCTTCCTCCTGCATAACCTGGTTAGCAGGAGCCATGAACTCGTTCGGCAGAAAGTATACCATGCTGGAGCCGAACGCTTCGATCCCTCCGGTTGGTCTTTGGGGCGCCACACCTGCCTCGTCTGGATCCCGGCCTGCCTCATCTCGCGGTTCCTCAAGCGCTGGACCCGTCTCTTCTGGCTTCTCCTCAGGCCGGGGCGGGCACCATTGCCCCTTCTGCCACACGTAGTCATCTTCATCCTCCTCTTGATCGGCCCATCTGAGGTCAGCTTGGCGCTTCCCCGGGATGATCGATGACTTCAATTTTTTGGCGCCGATCCCCGTTAGGGTGGATCCTTCCAATTCTCTCGTGGACGGATCGGCGATTGGCGCTTTCCTCGCCCGTACTCAACATACCCGTCACCGCATTCCGGACGAGCTTCTTCAAGGTGGGCGGCTTTAAACCCTCATTCCGGCAATGCCCGAAGAAGGCGCATCCCCGATGTGCGCGCGCTGCTCGCGCGTGTGTACCGCTCCTGGTCCCTTCTGCGCGCCTCTTCTTCGGCTCTGCGTTGCTCCTCCTCGTAGCGCCGCTTCTGGTAGCGCTCTTTCTCTATCTGGCGCTGCCATTTGTTGAGGAGGATGCGCGATGTCACCCTGGGCTTAGCTCTGGATGATTCCCCAATTTCGATGTGACTCTTAAGAATGCGGGGGGCGTCACCTTGCATCTGTTCCAGAGTCACTTGGCGCTCTGGGTCCACTGCTCCACCTTGTCTAGACCTGGCTGAGGTCAAGACCTTGACTTTTCCTTTCTCCTCGGCTGTTATCACATTAACAGAAAAGCCCACCATGTTCTGAGGAAAGGGGTGGCCATCCAGCTTCATTTTGTTATCGAACTTGAGGTGACCCTCCTGGATAGCCTTTTGGATCTTCATCCTGAAGACCCTGCAATCATTGATGGAGTGTGAATCCTCGTCATGGAAGCCACGGTAACGTTTTGCTTTAACTCCATCGGGCCGAAGCATGGAATGCCCCTCAGGCAGCTTGATTCGGCCTTCTTTCACTAAGAGCTCAAACAATTTATCACTTTCGTGATATCAAAATCATAGGTTCCCTTGGTCTGCTTGACCCAAATGCCGATTCATTGTCAAAGGATCCTTCCCCCACATGATCTGTGCTGCGGCTACATCCAATTCATCATCAGAATCCTCGAACAAATCAGCCTTGTCCAAAAACTGGTTGTAGACGTCAGCGACGTCGTGCTGCTTGCCAAATTTAGCGTCCTTCTTAAAGCCATACGCCTGATTGCTCATCAGTGATAGCTTCTGTGATAGCTGACCCAGATTCTCAAACTCCATCCCGAACAACTTTTCGCGTATGGCCGGTAGCATCCCGACGACGCCCATGTCGCCCACCTGGTCATCCGGCAAGTTAAGCGAGAAGCACATGCCCTTGACCTCCCCCGAACCTCCCGGAGAAACTCCGGCGGCCGTCTCGCTATGCCTCGCTTCATGGTCGCAAGGTCAATCGGCTTCTTCTCCGAGTCGCCGCTGAAGTAATGAGCGTGGAATTTCCGCTCTAAGTCCTTCCATCTGGCAACTGATTCAGGGGGCAGGGACGAGAACCACTGAAACGCTGGACCTGTCAGCAATGTGGTGAAGTAGCGGACCCTGAATGTCTCCTCAGCCGAGCACTCCCCGAGCTGCATGAGGTAACGAGCGATGTGCTCGACCGTGCTCGTGTCGTCTTGCCCCGAAAATTTTGTGAACTCCGTTGGCGGCTTCACCCTTGGCGGCAAGAGCACATTGTAGTACCATTCTGGGAACGGCGGCTTATAGGCGGGTCCTTGCATTTTTGGCTTGAGGCCGAACTGATTTTGCATCAATTCGGCCATTTTCCGCGCCAGGCGTCGTCCTCCTACGCGCTGCCGCAACCGGCGCGTATCTCGGATGTGGGAAAGCATCAAACGCCCCGTAGTCCCCCACCTCATGATAGCCACCGCCGTACAAGTTTCTCTGCCGGCCCCGCTGGTCGCCGGAGCAATCCTCCGACCGAAGTGAGCGGGGGCGCCGGTCGAGCCGAATGCTAAGTCTCCGTACGTGGGCTGGTACGGATTCGGCTGTTGCACAGGTTGACCTGTGCTGCCCTGCGGTGGTGGCTGGATTGGCTGTCCTGAGGCCTGCAGTGGAGGGGCCGAACCGGCCGTTTCCCGGCCGGCTCGTGGCGGAGGCTGGAAAGCTTGACTTCCAGCGCTTTGGGGAGGAGGCTGCACTGGCGGGCTCCGAAGTGGTGGCTGAGAGCTTGATTCGCCCAGTTCCACAGTGCCCCCCTGGACGGGCGCTTTCTTGAACGCTTGTTCCATGCCGTGGGCCGAAGACGGCGACCATCATCTCGCCGGAGCGCACCGAGGAAAGCCTTGTTGTGCTTGCTAAGCATGTAATCTGCCGATTCTTGGAATACTCGCATGCACTCCTCTTTTTCCCCGCCGGGATGTGGTAGCGCTCTCCCCTGGCAGCAATACCCTGGGCATCTCGTTCTTCAGATACGGGACGCCGCTTCTATTCTTCTTGAACGACAGCAGACACTTGAGGTTGACATCCATGAGGTCTGCGATTTCAGGCATCTTGAATCTATTCGGCTGTGGTCCCACTGGGCGTGCCAAAAAGTGTGTTGACGCGAAAAGTGCACTCAACGCCAAACACACAGCAAGCCGAACAAAGCTGGCTTCACACGCGCAGAGAGCGAAAGACGTGCCAGTCAATTTTTCCTGAAAATTAACAAAAGACAAAGCAGTTAAATACCAAAGCTTGGAACTTGCCGGGTGGTACCAGACAGTTCCATATTTACGGCTAAGAAGCCAAATGAGATGACACATAGCTATAGAAAGCTATCTGCCAACGAACTACAACCATTCGGGAAACCGCAAAGGGAAAAAGCAACACTGCCGAATGGATGACATGAGCATGACAGCGATCGGTCTTTGTTTGAACAAGAATGCGTACGCACGAGGCCATGACCGATCCCCATGAAAATTAGCATTAAATAAATAAATAAAGTAAAGCACGGACATGATCATGTATTAAACAAGTATGCATAGATCCAAAGCACTAGTCTACCGCATGTCTAGTTACTTTAAAACCCGTCGAGTACGATATCAAGCAAATCTATCCACCGCATGATACAACTTGCATGAAAAACCGTACCACTTTCTACAAATAGATCTATCCACCGCATGATACAATCTAAATATGGAAAGCTAAAAGCATACATCATTCAAAGCATGAATAACGCACGTGTTCCACTCGTGAAGAAACATAACCGAATACGGCTGAACGGCCGATTCGGGGTCCATGAAGAAGGAACAAACATTACCAAGTGAATAAATCTATCAGATTGATTTGGGAATCTAATCCACCAGATGATTAGCTCCAAAGCAACCCAAAAACTTGCATCTATCGCATGATACCCGGCTCTTTCAAGATTTATACGAACATTAGCAAGCTTGAACCCGCAACACGTAACAACCTAGATCGATTCGGTTTCGGCTATCGGAAAACACAAGATCCACGTGTTAAAATATGAAATCTACTCGAACAAGGATCATAAAAGAGATAGAGCCGATCCAAACCCATCTAGATTGGGCAAAGGTGTGCTACATGAATTAAAACATAAAGTAAAACTCAAGATAACACGGGGTAACTTAATGAATCTATCGGATCTTGCCAAAATCCAATAGAGCCGATAACTAGCTTCAAGCTAGATCTTAGCCTACCGCATGACTCATGATCTAACAAGAAACCCTCTTGAACCAATCTTGAATCTACCGCATGACACGAAGCATGGTAACAAGACTACTTGCATCAGATCTAAATCCACCGCATGATACTAGACATGATACAAGGTTGCCGGTACTCACGGAGGTCGACGGATCGATTAGCCCTCTCGAAGAACTCGACGACACGACAAGGACTCTAGGGTTTGGCGTAAGGCCGGTGTGTATTGAAGAATGATTGTCCTTGTTACATACATTCAGGGGTCATATTTATACCCTGTTGAGTACAACTTCGAATGGATTCGTTGCCTAACTTATCTCTAAGCTTGATCGCCTATCCATCCATTCGTCTTCCCTGATTGAGCCACGTCACCGTCCAATCCCGCAAAATCAGCTCTACTGTTCCTTTGCCGAACCGGAGCAGATAGCCGACCGCAGATCTCTTTGCCGAATATCTCTGAAAATATCCTTCCTTCCACCAGACGGACTCTTTATCGAACCGGACCCACAAGTCAGACTCCTTACCAAATTTTGGTGTTAACAAACATCATGCAACATGTTTTGCACCCATGTGTGAAAGATAAGACATTTTAAGCATAAACAGGATGGATGGAGCATTTTTCAAGCATACACACTTCGTTTCAAGATTAATTCATTTCATGGTACATGAAGTGCCTTTGCGGCAAAAAGAAGCTTATGCTCCACCATGAATGCAACATAGGCTAAACATTCACAATGATATTCGGCATTTGGCCCAAATACAAGCAAAAGACATCCAAGCACAATCTAAGCATAGAAAGCACATTTAGACCAAAACATGACATGGATACACTACTACACATGAGTGGAGCACATTTCATCAAATTTAGTCGAGATTAGCATTTGATTCCAAAAGGGCTATCTCACAATATATATATCTCAAATATTCCAAGAGCATAGCCTCACATAGCCATTTCTCCACACATATGACCAATATCTCACAAATAGCCAAGGTGACTCAAATAAGGCATATAAAAGAAGCTCATCATCCTAAAATGCAATATGATACAAATGGAACATGATATATGACAAGATGGCTATCCTACCATGGTTTGTACATCAAGCAAAACATGTATATATATCAAAGTAAAACATGGTATGATACATATAGTACTAGAAAATCCCCTAAGAATCAACTAGAAAGGGCAACAAACCCCAAGTTCTCCCCGCAAGCGCACAAATGTAGCTTGGTCGAGAGGCTTTGTAAAGATGTCGGCTACCTGATCTTGGGTAGGGACATGTCTCAACACAATGGTCGCTTTCTCCACATTGTCCCTCAAGAAATGGTACCTCACCTCTATATGTTTGGTTCTGGAGTGAAGCACAGGGTTTTTCGCTACGCTTATGGCACTGGTGCTATCACAAAGAAGTGGGATCTGGGTGCACGCCTCACCAAAGTCTCTCAAAGAGTATGAAATCCATAACGGTCGGGAACAAGAACTCGCGGCCGCAAGATACTCGCCTTGGTGGTAGACCGAGCTACACTAGACCGCTTGAGGGGAAGACCATGAAACCAATGAAGACCCAAGAAACTGGCAAGTACCAGAAGTAGACTTCCTCTCGACTCGACAACCAGCAAAATCCGCATCGGAAAAACCATGAAGAGAAAGAGTCGAGGAGGATGAATACCAAAGGCCAAGACCAGGGGCACACTGTAGGTACCTGGAAATCCTCTTGACGGCCTGTCGATGTGATGTCCTCGGGGAAGCCTGAAAGCGAGCGCACAGACACACACTGAACTGTATGTCTGGCCTTGTCGCCGTCAAGTAGAGGAGGGAGCCGATCATGCTCCTGTACTCCCGCTGGTCCACTGGTTCTCCGTCCTCATCCGTATCCAAAGTAGCCGTACTTCCCATGGGAGTCGACATCAGCTTCACATCTTGCATTTGGAACTTCTTCAGCATGTCTTTCGTGTACTTGATCTGGTGCACGAATGTTCCATTCTTCACTTGCTTGATCTGCAGTCCGAGAAAGTACTGCAACTCGCCCATCATGCTCATCTCGAACTCCCTGCTCATCTCATCTTGACCGTGTAGTACGTTCGTCGATGTCCCCAATGATCTTCGACAGGGGATGCACTTCTTGAATCCGCCGGGGAGCCTCACGCCTCGAGACTACCTCCCCCTCAACTTCCCGCCTTCTCTCGCCGGTCCTCTTGTCGCACCGTCGTTGTCCATGAAGTAGACGGTTCACGCTCCGTAGTGGTCGTAGGGGAAGTAGTGGGTACACACTCAGCTTCAGGCGCATGGTTCTCTCCATCATCATCTCCAGCTTCATCCTTCTCCTCTTCAAAGAGGTCCTCGACCATCTCCTCATCACCTGCACATTCAAAGCCAAGAGAGGTACATGGCATTGTCTCGTCAAAGGTTACCTCGCAAGTCTCCATGATTTTGATAGTCTCAAGGTTAAGCACTCCATAGGCCCTAGAATGGTTAGCATATCCAAAGAAAATACCATCACTAGACCTAGCGTCAAACTTGTCAAGTTTTCCCTTCTTAAGAATAAAGCACTTGGAGCCAAAGACTGGGAAATGACTCACCTTGGGTGCCCGACCATGCATCAGCTCATAACAGGTCTTCTTCTTGAAAGCTCGCAATAAAATCCTGTTAGAGACATGACAAGCTGTATTGACCGCCTCAGCCCAATACCTCATAGGAGTCCTATGCTCATCGAGCATTGTCCTAGCCATCTCACAAAGAGTCCAATTTTTCCTTTCCACAATTCCATTTTGAGGGGGCACATAAGGGGTCGAATACTGATGTTCAAGACCTAGATCACGACAAAAAGCATCAAAAAGAGAGTTCTTGAACTTTGATCCATTGTCAGTGCGGATAGCTCGAATAGCATTCCCATGCCTCTCGTTTTTCAACCTCACGACCAGATCTCGAACAAAACCAAATGTCTCGAAAACACCCAGGCATAGCGAGAGTAATCGTCCACCACAATAAGGACATACCACTCCCCACCCACCGAGCGAACTCGAGCTGGCCCAACAAGGTCCATATGCAACAGCTCTGTGGGACGCTCGGTTATGACATCGGTCAGAGGTGGATGGGGAGTGGCTACCATCTTGCCATGCCTACACGGAGCACAAACTAAATCCTTCTCAAACTTAAACCTCGGCAATCCTCGGACAAGGTCAAGACCACTCAAGCGGGAAACAAAATCAAAGCTCAAGTGACCCAACCTCCTATGCCATTTCCACAAATCAGAAGAAGGACCGACCATCAAACAGCGAGCAGGACCCAAAGAACGAGAGAAATCAACCCTGAAAATCTGACCCTCGGGGATGATAATACAGACAAGATCACCTCGAGAATCCAGCAAACGAGACTCACCAGACTTGAAACGCACCTCAAAACCTTCATCAAGCAACTGAGAAACCGAAAGCAAATTGAAACCCAAGGACTTCACAAGAGCAACCCTCTTCAACGTTACCTTGTCACTCACATGCACAACACCCTCAGAAATCACCCTTCCTCGTCCATTGTCCCCAAATGTGATGTACATCTTTTCCATCACTGGGGTGAGGCTGGAGAACCACTTCTTATCTCCGGTCATGTGTCGGGAACATCTGGAGTCGATCAACCAAATGTTCTCCAAGCCTCCTGCCTGTAGTCAGAAACAAGAACGAGAATGAGCTAGCAACTCGACACTGGGGTTAGCACAAAGAAAGTTAAACCAGTGTCGAGCCATCTGCTCAAAAGAGGGGTTAGCAAACATCATTCCCTTGCCACCAAACTTCCCATGTCCCATGGAAGGAGTACGAGCACCACGAGGGGGAAAACGTGGTCCGTAGTTCCTCTGGAACCCAAAGCTGCGATCATCTCCCCTAAACCCATATTGAGGACGAGTAGGGGGACGTCCAGCAGAACCACCACGAGCCCGACCAAACCTCTCACCGGCACGCACACCATCATCTCTCCTATCAAACCTCTCACCACCACCTCTCTGTGGGAACCTACCACCCTGAGCTCCAACTCTACCAACACTCTTCACACTTCCCACACCCCGTGGAGGTGGCACTCTAGGCTCAGAAATACCATGAGACTGGTGATACCTGTCCTGGTTTGCTTCCTCCCTAGCAAGCCTCTCATCCCTCTTCCTCTTATAGCCAAAATCTGCTAGATGTCTCTCCTTGCCACAATACTCACACCTGAAGGGGATGGGTTTTGGTTTTGGCTCTGGCTTCTCTCTAGGCTTCTCACCCTTCTCACTCACAAACTTCACTGGTTTCTGGAAGTCATTTGTCTTAGGTGGGAATTTGGGTGGATCTTGAGTTGTGTCAAGCTTGTTGCAAAGGTGGTTGGGCTTTGGTGTGAAAGAGTTCTTGGGTGCTTGTGAAAGTGGGACTTGGATGTCTCCGATCACCTCAAACTCAGGGTTAGACTCAACACACTTCTCATACACACTCTCCCCACTATTCTCTCCCACTTTCTCACCCAACTTCTCAAAACCCAAGCCACGACCATCCGCTCTCTTGAACTCCTCAATCATGATTTTCAACTGAGGTTCCTGCCCAGACAACCAACCCAACACCTTCCTCAAATAGTCATTTTCCTCATAGATGACATCGAAACGGGAAGTAAGTTCAAGATTGCGCAAAGTAACTTCACCACAACTAGAGCATGCATTGACAACAGGAGATTTCAAAGAAGCTTCCAAAGTGCTAATAGTAGAACGAGCATCAACAAGCTTAGCATGCATAGTAGGACATGATTTACAAGCACCAAGCAAAGTGGGTCTAGACTTAAGCTCATCCTACTCAGTCCTAAGAGAATCTAGTTTAGCCAAAGTGGAAGCATTATTCTCATTAAGCAACTTGATCTCATTCAACCATGCATCACACTCAAGACACTCAACATCATCAGGAGTAGTAGGAGCAAGTTTCAAAGAGTCATTCTCAAGTTTCAATTCAAGCAATTTGGACTCTAACTCTCCTACTTTCTCACTAGCATTCTCAAGTTGAGCCCTAAGATCTTTCCTCATCTTCTTAGCATCTCTCAACACACTATCACGGTTGTCAATCAAGCCATTCAACCTAGTGATCTCAGCAAGCAAAGAGTCGGGGTCGCGATTTACCTCATGCTCCAAGTCGGAGTCGCTGTCTTCCTTCTCGCTCTTCTTGCTACTTGAGCTATGGGCCATGCCACAAAAGCCCTCAAGCGCCACACAGCTCAACCCATTGAGGTTCCGGCTTGCACTTTTCTTGCCCTTGTGCCTCCCGACGTCTTCATCTTCACTGCTTGAGCTTGACTGCGCGTCGCTTGAGCTTGAGTCGACGTCGCTTGCACCGGCCACCATGGCTCTTGCCTTGTCCTTCTTGTAGCCGCCCTTGCTCAGTCGCCGTTTGTCCTTGTCCTTGCTCTTGGACTTGCTGAAGTGCTTGCCCTTGGAGGAGTACTTGTCTTCACGCCTCGGGTGCGCCTTGTACTCTCTCATCTTGTACTTGTTCTCCTCCGCTTCCGGGCACTCGGCGATGAAGTGTCCACGCTTGTCACACTTGTAGCATGTCCCCGAGCTCCACCTTGCATTCCTCCGGATCTCATGTAGTCGATCAAACCTCCTTGAGAGCAAGGCCATCTCCTCCTCGCCCAGCACATCAAACTCCTCATCTGGAATAGACATAAGAGAAGACAAGGAAAACTGTCGACAGGAAGGGTTAGTGTTGGCTTTTCCATTTGATCCGCCCACAAGAGCAAGACTATGATCAGTCGAGCCCTCATGCTTGGATTGCAACTTCCTGTCAACCTCAGCCGACTTGAGCTTAGAAAAGAGGTCATCCAACTCAATAGTCAAATATTGCCCAGACTCCTTGATGGCCTCAACCTTAGCACCCCAAACATTTGGGTCCAAGACATGCAAGAGCTTCAAACCTTGATCATGCTCAGTGTAAGGAAAATCCTCAACATTAGCCTTCATGTTGTTCACGATGGTGGTGAACCTCTGAAACATCGCATCAATGTCCTCACCGTGAAGTTGAGTGAAGTTCTCATATTGCATCCGGTAAGAGACAAAGAGGCAAGCCTTCACATGGTTATCACCACCGTGAGCAACCAACAATTTCTCCCAAATTTGCCAAGCAAGATTCAAGTGGCGAACACGCTCAAACTCAGGATCACACAAGCTCCGGACCAAGTGATCAACGGCTTTTGCATTTGCCTCATACTTGGCCTTAGCACCAGCATCGGTCACCATAAGAGTATGGATGTCAACCGGAATAGCATAGGTCTTGTCAAGCACAATGAAATCCAACAACTTGCCACGAAGAAAGATCATCATACGAGCCGCCCACTTGTGGTAACCCATCCCATCGAAGTGCGGCGGACCGCCCCGCTCAACGTACGCCATCTTAGGATTCGAGACTTGTCAAAGTCACAAAGAATTCGGCACCAAGCTCTGATACCAATTGAAGGATCAGATGGCGACTAGAGAGGGGGGAGAGTGAATAGGAGCCGGTAAAAATTCTTCTCAAAGAACCCGGCCTATGCCCTAGTCAAATCCCGATCACACACAAGCAATGGATCGAATCACACACCAATCGCCAAGACAATGAGGTTATGGATCAACCTCTAGTCTTAGGAACCATTCCTTGAAGCACACGTGGAAGCACGAAAGAAGGAAGGGAGGAAACGAACCAAGGAACAAAGCACTCGGGCTCTGGCGGACTGTCCGGCCAGGTGGGGCGGACCGTCCGCACGGGCCACGCAGATCGTCCGGCCTGCTGCCGTGGACAGTCCGCACACACACCACGGACCGTCCGCCCCGTGCCCCCGACCGTCTGAAAAAGCAAACAGAACCTCCAGAGACGACCCCGACTAACGGACCGTCCGCGAGGAGCACGCGGACTGTCCGCCAGGCACCCGCGGACCGTCCGCCCGGTACACGCGGACCGTCCGAAACTTCGCCCAATGAAAACTCAAAGCCACGATGGATCGAAACAAAAGGCGAGCAAGAACACGAAGAACACCCGAGTGGAGAAAGCAGTTTTATGAATGTCACAAGGTCGAATTTTGATTTGATGGTAACCAGAACGAAGATCGATTTTGGAGAAAACTTTGGCTCCAGCCAATTGATCAAAAAGAACATCGATTCGGGGAAGAGGATATTTGTTCTTGATGGTGACTGCATTGAGCGGTCGGTAATCCACACACAGCCTCAAGCTACCATCTTTCTTTTTGACAAAAAGAGCGGGACAACCCCAAGGAGAAGAGCTCAAACGAATATAACCCTTATCTAACAACTCCTAGAGTTGGTTTTTCAGTTCGGCTAATTCTTTGGGAGGCATACGGTAAGGTCGTTTGGAAATGGGTGCGGTACCCGATTGGAGTTCAATTACAAACTCAACATCTCTGTCTGGTGGCATACCAGGCAACTCATCAGGAAAAACATCCGGATACTCACACACTACTGGAATTTCATCAAGAGGGGAGATAATGGTCACATAGGCACAAGAGTCGGTACCGTCCTTGAAAGGTAGGTACAAGGTAGTGTGCCCGACCATAGGTGAATTTATCTCTACAACCCTATTTGATATATCTAGAACCACCTTATGCTGGGTCATCCAATCCATACCCAAGATAACATCCAAACCTACCAAGCTTATGGCGATAAGGTTTGTTGGAAAGATTTTACTACCTAGTCCCAAGCATACTCCACGGATTCTTGATGGTAGAGATAAGCTTGGTAAGGTTTGACTCGTATTGCAGGTGCAGGTTGCGGCTTGACTCGTGTTGGTGCAGGTGAAGAACAAGCACGAAGGGTCATTGCCGGTGATGCCTCTAAGTGTGGAGAAGACAAGTAGGCTTCGTTCTAAGGACCCGGTGGCCAGCGGGGTCGAGTGCGGGCCGCATGGTGGCAAGAACAGCAAGATGAAGTCGGTGGACGGTTTCTTAGTTGAGCCACAAAACCAAGGTCGAGCTGGGACTTCGTGGGAGCCAAATCATGAGTGGTGATTGGAGGAGGCTACATCGAGTTCGTGGAGTTTCCGGTGGTTCATCAGAAAACTACTGGGTTCCTTGGTTGATCCACAAAGCCAAGACCGAAAAAGCGAAGACCGTGCTGCAGCTGTGCCAGAATGGTCTGACCGGTGGGTCTGACCAGTCTGACCGGTGAGGAGCACCGGTCTGACCGGTATGCAACGACGCAGTCCGAAGACTTCGAAGCGGAGGACACGCGTCGGGATCGCATGGCTTGCGTCGAGGCTACGCAGGGTGCGGTCGCCGGGCATCCGTCCGATGGAGAAGACATGAAGACTTCCAAATCTGCCCTTGAGGGGCTTGTATCCCTAGTTATTTGGAAAGGGCATTTTAGACTTTCAGTTGCCTCCTATATAACCCAAGAGGTGAGAGGATGGCAGCCTTCTCTTGAAACCCTAGTTCATTTGCTTTCCTATTTTCCTAGGATTTCCATAGGACTAGCTTGAGAGCTTCATGGTGAGATCTTGTTGAGAGGGTTGGATGATCGGGCGGCAAGCTAGACCTTGTATGAACCTTTGTGGCTTGTATAGATGATTCGGCGTGGTTCCTCAAGGTTTGGATGTGTTGTTTCCGGTTGTTCTTGGTGGTGATTTTCGGTGCTCTCTCTTGGTGATTTTCTCGGGGCGTTTTCGGGACCTTGCTCTTGGGGATTTGATGGGGGGAATTTGTGGGAACCCTTCGTGGTTCTTTGGGCTGTGATTCCCCTCCCAAATCCGTGAGTTAAGGGGCTCGATTTTGGTGGTTTCGGAGTTCTAGGGTTGGAGGTGTTCTTGAGGGTTGACTTTCGATTCCTCTTGATTTAGCAAGTTTTGGTGGACCAAATCATGGCTATGGGATGCCCATGAGGTACTCCTAGTATCCCCAAAGTCTTGTATGAATCCGTGGAGCGAATCGGGAGTTCGGTGTTTTTGAGGAAAAAGGTCTCTCTCTAGGGTTCGAAGCCTAAATCATTTTTCTAGTGGTGATGGCTTGATCTTCTTTGGAAGATTCTTTGGGAAAAGCTTCTTTGTGGTGTTGAGAGGCTTTGGTTCAAATTCCGTCATTTTTGGAGGTCGTTTGATCGAGTTTTGCCTTTTTCCCTTCTCCCTCTCGAAGGTTGAAATTTTACTCCAGGCTTTTCTCCGGGAAAAAACCCGGAGTATCCGGACTTTTTCTCCAGACTTTTTCTTCGGACTTTTTCTCCGGAAACCTCGGAGACTCCGAGAAAAAGTGCAGAGATTCCGGACTTTCTAGTGAGGTTTGCCTAGGCTTGTTCGATTGTGCTTCCGCTTTGTTTCTAAACTTGCTCTAACTTGTTCCTAGGGTCAGTAGGTCCGTTGTGACTATGTGATCTTGGCAAGTTTGTGTGGAGGTCTTTGGAAGTGACTTTGGGTCTTAAGTCGAGTTCCTAGAGAAGAATTTTTATCGTCTCCCGTTCACTCCCCCCTCTCTGGTTCCCCGTTTCGATCCTTCAAGTGGTATCAGAGCTGGTTCGGGTCTTTATTGACTCTAACCAGTCTAAGATCCAAGGATGGCGTACCAGGAACGGGTTCGGGTCCTCCACACTTTGATGGCAAGAACTACCAGATGTGGAGTAAGCGGATGGGTGCATTCCTCCGCGGAAAGGGTCAGATCCTTTGGGATGTCACGGTGGACACAGGCTATGTCCAGCCGATGGACTTCCTCGCTCCAGGATCGAGGGATAGGTTCGACGCCAACAACAAGGCGGTCGACTACTTGTTTCGTGCTCTGTGTCAGCCTGAGTTCGATCGGGTGCACACCGAGCACTTGGCTTGTAGAATTTGGACGGTGCTGAAGGAGGCTCATGTTGGGAATGCCCAGGTTCAGGCACGGATGTATGCGACCTACCATAGAGAGTACGAGAACTTCACTCATCTCCCCGGTGAGTCCATCGATGCCTTGTTTCAGAGGTTCACGGTGGTAGTGAACAACATGAGGGCCAATGTGGACGTGCTCCTGTATGATGATCATGATAGAGCTGTCAAACTCTTACACTCTTTGGACTGTACGATTTGGGGCGGAAAGTTCAAGGCCATTGTCGAGTCGGTGAAGTATGACACTCTGACGGTGAACGAGCTGTTCTCGAAGGTCAAGTCGGCTGAGGTGGATAGGGGCATGACAGCCAAGCTCGAGGGCCCGACTGACTCTCATAGTCTTGCCCTCGTTGGTGGTTTGAATGGAAAGGCTAACACTAACCCATCCACCAGGATGTTCTCTTTGTCCTCTTTGATGTCTATGCCAGATGAGGAGTTCGACGTGCTTGGAGAGAACGAGCTGGCGCTCCTGACGAGGCGGTTCGAGAGGCTGCATGAGAACCGAGTGAACATGAGGAGGAACACGAGGGCATGCTTCAAGTGCAGCAAGACTTGACACTATTTCGCCGAGTGTCCGAAGGTGAACAACCACGACAAGCACACGTTCTTGGACAAGAGGAAGAAGTTCAAGAAGAAGGATCATGAACATGGGAAGAAGGCTCGGTCTCGAGAGAAGATGAAGAGATCTAGCGACATTGAGTCCGATTCCGAGGACATGTCTTCAAGCTCGAGTGATGAAGACGAAGAGGATGACAAGAAGAAGAAAAAGAAAAAGAAGAACCCCGGCAAGTATCTCAACGGCCTCTGTGTGATGGGCCTAAGCCTCAAGGATGACTTCTGTGGCATGGCTCGCAGTTCGAGTAGCAAGAGAAGCCAGAAGGACGCCTCGGACTTGGATTCCGAGGATGAGGTATGTGATGAGCTCTCTTCTTTGCGCAAGGCGAATGAGGAGTTGGTTGACTTGCTGGATAATCGCAGTGGAGAAAGCAGTTTTATGAATGTCACAAGGTCGAATTCTGGAATGGTTCCCACGAAGGGTTCCCACAAATCCCCCCATCAAATCCCCAAGAGCAAGGTCCCAAAAACGCCCCGAGAAAATCACCAAGAGAGAGCACCGAAAATCACCACCAAGAACAACCGGAAACAACACATCCAAACCTTGAGGAACCACGTCGAATCATCTATACAAGCCACAAAGGTTCATACAAGGTCTAGCTTGCCGCCCGATCATCCAACCCTCTCAACAAGATCTCACCATGAAGCTCTCAAGCTAGTCCTATGGAAATCCTAGGAAAATAGGAAGGGAAAATAGGAAAGCAAATGAGCTAGGGTTTCAAAAGATGGCTGCCATCCTCTCACCTCTTGGGTTATATAGGAGGCAACTGAAAGTCTAAAATGCCCTTTACAAATAACTAGGGATACAAGCCCCTCAAGGGCAGATTTGGAAGTCTTCATGTCTTCTCCATCGGACGGATGCCCGGCGACCGCACCCTGCGTAGCCTAAACGCAAGCCATGCGATCCCGACGCGTGTCCTCCGCTTCGAAGTCTTCAGACTGCGTCGTCGCACACCGGTCAGACCGGTGCTCCTCACCGGTCAGACCGGTCAGACCCACTGGTCAGACCGTTCTGGCACAGCTGCAGCACAGTCTTCGCTTTTTCGGTCTTGGCTTTGTGGATCAACCAAGGAACCCAATAGTTTTCTGGTGAACGACCGGAAACTCCACGAACTCGATGTAGCCTCCGCCAATCACCACTCATGATTTGGCTCCCACGAAGTCCCAGCTCAACCTTGGTTTTGTGGCTCAACTAAGAAACCGTCCACCGACTTCATCTTGCTGTTCTTGCCACCATGCGGCCCGCACTCGACCCCGCTAGCCACCGGGTCCTTCGAACGAAGCCTACTTGTCTTCTCCACACTTGGAGGCCTCACCGGCAATGACCCTTCGCGCTTGTTCTTCACCTGCACCAACACGAGTCAAGCCGCAACCTGCACCTGCAATACTTAGCCAAGAATCAGTCCACACAACGTTGTCAATCACTCATCACACAAGGAAGCGACCATCCACCGGTCCTCGAACCACACATGGTCCTCAGATGATGCCTCCCCAGGGCAAACCCTCAGGGAACTTCCAGTTCCGAAATGCTCAGCAGCTGGCTCCAAAGCCTAATGCACCTCCTCGCAACGTCGGTGATCGCTGTTGCTTCAACTGTGGTCAGCCCGGGCATTACATCAGCGAGTCCCCCAAGCCCAAGAAGATCAAGCCCAACCCCCGGAACCACGGTGCAGGGAACAAGCCTGCCACTCCGGCTAAGAAGCCTATGGTGCAAGTATGCCAAGGCAAGCTGAACTTCACCACCATGAGAGACATTCCAGAGGGAGCCTCAGTTCTCATGGGTACATTCTCTATCAACAATACTCTGTTAAGATTTTATTTGATTCAGGAGCTACCCACAGTTTCATAAGTGAAAAACTTATAAGCACAATGGGTTTAAAGGGTTCTCATACCAATTCTGCTTACAAGATAACTACTCCGGGAGGGCATCTCACTTCTAATATCTTAATCCATGTAGTATGCTTGGGACTAGGTAGTAAAATTTTTCCAACAAACCTTATCGCCATAAGCTTGGTAGGTATGGATGTTATCTTGGGTATGGATTGGATGACCCAGCATAAGGTGGTTCTAGATATATCAGATAGGGTTGTAGAGATAAATTCACCTATGGTCGGGCACACTACCTTGTACCTACCTTTCAAGGATGGTACCGACTCTTGTGCCTATGTGACCATTATTTCCCCTCTTGATGAAATTCCAGTAGTGTGTGAGTATCTGGATGTTTTTCCTGATGAGTTGCCTGGTATGCCACCAGACAGAGATGTTGAGTTTGTAATTGAACTCCAATCGGGTACCGCACCCATTTCCAAACGACCTTACAGTATGCCTCCCAAAGAATTAGCCGAACTGAAAAACCAACTCTAGGAGTTGTTAGATAAGGGTTATATTCGTTTGAGCTCTTCTCCTTGGGGTTGTCCTGCTCTTTTCGTCAAAAAGAAAGATGGTAGCTTGAGGCTGTGTGTGGATTACCGACCACTCAATGCAGTCACCATCAAGAACAAATATCCTCTTCCCCGAATCGATGTTCTTTTTGATCAATTGGCTGGAGCCAAAGTTTTCTCCAAAATCGATCTTCGTTCTGGTTACCATCAAATCAAAATTCGACCTTGTGACATTCATAAAACTGCTTTCTTGGTAATGTCCTTTGGTCTCACGAATACCCCAGCCTACTTCATGTACCTCATGAACTCATTGTTTATGATAGAACTCGACAAATTCATAGTGGTCTTCATCGATGATATCCTCATCTATTCCAAAAACGAGAAAGGACATGCCAAACATCTCGGCATTGTCCTCCAACGTTTGCGGGATCATAAGCTTTATGCTAAGTTCTCCAAGTGCGAATTCTGGTAGAAGAGTGTGAAATTATTGGGGCACACTATTTCCCAAGATGGTATCTCCGCAGATCCTAGCCAAGTTCAAGAGGTGATGGATTGGAAACCACCCAAGTCCGTGCACCAGATCCGCAGTTTCGTAGGATTGGCGGGATACTACCGTCGATTCATTCCCGACTTCTCTAGAATCGAGAAACCTATGACCGAACTGCTAAAGAAAGGAGTGAAGTTCGTGTGGAGAGAAGCATGTGAAAAAGCCTTCCACACCTTTAGACAGCATTTAACCTCAGCCCCAGTGCTAGTGCAACCAGATAATTCCAAACCTTTTGAAGTCTTTTGTGACGCATCACGCACGGGTCTCGGCTGTGTTCTTACGCAAGATGGCCGAGTCATTGCCTATGCTTCATGGGCACTTCGACCTCATGAGATCAATTATCCTACCAATGATCTTGAGTTAGCTGCTATTGTCCACTCTCTCAAGATGTTGAGACATTAACTGATGGGTAATCGCTGTAATGTCTTTACTGATCACAAGAGTCTCAAATACATCTTTACTCAGTCAGAGTTGAATATGAGGCAAAGAAGATGGCTTGAGTTGATCAAGGACTATGACCTAGAGGTGCATTATCATCCTGGAAAAGCGAATGTTGTTGCGGATGCTCTCAGCCGCAAAGCTCACTGCAATCATCTAGAGTTAGAGCCAGTTAGTGACCCATTATGTGACGAAATGAGAAGGCTCAACTTATAAGTGGTACCGCAAGGAAATCTTTATGCCTTAGCTGCAGAATCCAATCTTTATGATAGAATTGTCACTGCTCAACGCACTGATGAAGACATACAAACCATCAAACAGAAACTGGCAGAGGGAGATCCCAAGTATACTTGTTTCCAGAAAGATCACCAGGGTGTGATTTGGTTTGGAAAACGCCTTGTGGTTCCTGTCGATCCGGAAATTAAGAAGAACATCCTTGATGAGGCTCATATGTCCAAGTTCTCTATTCATCCCGGCAGTACCAAGATGTACCAAGATCTGAAGCAGAATTTCTGGTGGTCCAATATGAAGGTTGATATAGCCAAATATGTAGCCGAGTGCGATACTTGTCATCGAATGAAAGCAAGCCATTTGAAATCGGCAGGTGTACTCCAACCCCTGTCGATACCCATGTGGAAGTGGGACGACATTAGTATGGATTTCATTATGGGTTTACCCCTGACCTCTAGAAAGAAAGATTCTATTTGGGTAATCATGGACAGACTCACCAAGACCGCTCAATTCATTATCGTACATACCACGTATTCAGTACAGCAATATGCAGAGTTATACATGGACCACATAGTTCGTTTGCATGGAATTCCGAAGACTATAATCTCTGATAGAGGAACTCAGTTTGTGGCTCGCTTCTAGGAGCAGTTACACGAGTGCTTAGGAACCAAGCTAATTCGCAGTTCCAATTATCATCCGCAGATCGATGGTCAGATGGAAAGGATAAATCAGATTTTGGAAGACATGCTACGAGCAAGCATCTTAGACTTTGATAAGAGTTGGGACAAGTGTTTGTCCTTGGAAGAATTCTCCTACAACAATAGCTATCAAGCTAGTTTGAAGATGGCACCGTTCGATGCTCTTTACGGACGAAGACGCCGCACTCCGCTGAACTGGTCCGAAGCCGAAGAAAAGTACAAGTGATAAGTGTCAGTGTTTTAGACCGGCAACCTACTAAGGGGAGTACCCGAAGTAGATGAATGTGGCTTCGCCGAGATCGGTAACTCGAAGGAAGAGACACGTGGCACACAATTTAGACAGGTTCGGGCCGCGAGGTGCGTAATACCCTACGTCCTGTATGCTGCGTGGCTCTGGATTGATTGGGTGCGATTACAACATGATGCAATATGGTGCATATGAGCGAGATGATCTAGAGAGACGTCCCTGCCTCACCTTATATAGTCCGGGAGGCAGGGTTACAAGTCGGTTCAGGGAGAGAGTACTAGTCGAGTACATCTAGGAGTCCTTGTTGACGCGAAAAGTGCACTCAACGCCAATCACACAAAGCAAGCCGAACAAAGGCGGCTTCACACGCGCGAGAGAGCAAAATGACGTGCCGATCAATTTTTCCCGAAAATTAACAAAAGATAAAACATGTTAAATACCAAAGCTTGGAACTTGCCGGGTAGTACCGCACGGTTCCATATTTGCGGCCAAGAAGCCAAGCAAGATGACACGTAGCTATGTAGAGCTATCTCGTCAAAGAACCACAACCATTCGGACCATTATAAAGGGAAAAGGAACAACTGCCGAATGGATGACGTAAGCATGACGACGATCGGTCTTTGTATAAACAAAGATGCAAGCATGAAGTTATGACCGATCCCCATGAGGATTAGCATTAAATAAAATAAGGTAAAGCACGGACATGATCATGCATTAAGAGAGCACGCATAGATCCAAAGCACTAGTCTACCGCATGTCTAGTTACTTTAAAACCCGTCGGGTATGATAACAAACAAATCTATCCACCGCATGATACGATTCGTATGAAAAATGTACCACTTTCCACAAACGAGATCTATCCACCGCATGATACAATCTAAATATGGAAAGCTAAAAGCATGCATCACTTAAGACATAAACAATGCACGTGTTCTACTCGTGAAAATATAACCGAATACGGCTAAACAAATGTCCGATCCAAGGTCCATGAAGAAGAAACAAACATTACCACATGAATAAAATCTATCGATCGATTTGGGAATCTAATCCACCGGATGACTAGCTCCAAAGCAACCCACAAACCCGCATCTACCGCATGATACCCGGTTCTTTCAAGATTTATACGAACATGGCAAGCTTGAACCCGCAACACGTAGCAACCTAGATCGATTAGGTTTCGGCTATCGGAAAGCATTAGATCCACGCGTCAAAACACGAAACTTGCTCGAACAAGGATCACAAAAGAGATATAGCCGATCCAAGCCCATCTAGATTGGGCAAAGATGTGTTACATGAATTCAAACGTAAAGTAAAACTCAAGATAACACGGGATAACTTAATGAATCTATTGGATCTTGCCAAAATCCAATAGAGCCGATAACTAGCTTCAAGCCGTATCTTAGCCTACCGCATGGCTCGTGATCTAACAAGAAACCCTCCCGAACCAAGCTTGAATCTACCGCATGACACGAAGCATGGTAACAAGACTACTTGCATCAGATCTAAATCCACCGCATGATACTAGACATGATACAAGGTTGCCGGTACTCACGGAGGTCGACGGATCGATTGGCCCTCTCGAAGAAACTCGACGACACGACAAGGACTCTAGGGTTTGGCGTAAGGCCGGTGTGTATTGAGGAATGAACGTGTTTTTTACATACATTCGGGGGTAGTATTTATACCCCGTCGAGTACAACCGCGAATGGATTCATTGCCTAACTAAACTTGATCGCCTATCCATCCATTCGTTTCCCCCGATTGAGCCACGTCACCGTCCAATCCCGCAAAATCAGCTCTACTGTTCCTTTGCCGAACCGGAGCAGATAGCCGACCGCAGATCCTTTTGCCGAAAATCTCTGAAAACATCCTTCCTTCCACCAGACGGACTCTTTTTCGAACCGGACCCACATGTCAGACTCCTTACCAAATTTTGGTGTTAACACATGCCCCTTCAATTGTGGGATAAAAGTAATTTTGTTCCACAATTGACTCCAGCCACGAATCTGTCAACACCTGTTCTTCGCAATCCGCCGGAATCTTCGTCCAGATCTAACCCTAGATCCCCTTGTTCTGAGCTCGAACCTCCAATGGCAACTCAGAACCAAGCTGCTCAGGTAAATTCATCCCCCACAAACCTTGTTCGGCATTAGGTTTTCAATTTTCCCTGAGATTTTCCTTTTCCGCTTTCCTCCAGGAGCCTTCTCTCGCTCTTCCGATTCCTATCGAGGCCAATGCGCGGCCTTATTACCTTGGTCCCGTAGGGAACCCCGACCCTCGGGATTTTATTGCCGCCGAATCTCGGAGAATCCCTTTCAAGGCAGCTTTGTCTCCACCTCCCCAGTGGCAAGATGCGTTCAAGAACTGGCCTTTGCCCCCAATTGCAGGCTGGAAGACTTGGTATCGGAGGATTCTTGCAGATAAAAGTGGACTGACCAACCTGGATGCTCTCCGCATCGCGCAATGCTTGGAGTTATCCGTGGCTGAGACACCCAAGAATGAAGATCTTCTGATAGCCGCATGCCACTTCTGGTCAAATGGCGTCAACGCCTTTCTTTTCGGGCATGGCCCAATGTCTCCAACTTTGGCCGATGTATACATGATCACTGGCCTTGACATCACCGGGTCTGTCCAGCCCTGGGACTTCAAAAACTCTTCACGCCAGACAGGGGTAAAGCCAGGGAACGGCTACAAGAATTATATCTTGAAGCACATGAGAGACAATCGCCTTGGCAATGTTGAATACGAGCTTTTCGAACATGTGGCCGTGCGGGTTCGTTTTCTCGTGGTAAAGCCAACGAGCCTACTTTAAACCACATTGCAATGGCGACTCATCCGGCCGGTGGCAATCGCCTTCCTCTCGGGAAAATTCTTCTTGGGCGGCGTTTATCGTATGCTTCATCGACCGTCACCCAAATGTACACCGGTCGAGGGATAACGTGCGTCAATGGCCCTTGGTGGTTTGTTCAAATGTGGCTGCAGCTCCACATGCATCAAATTGTTGGTGTTGATTTGAACTTCAAGTTCTTCCCTTTGTCCAATCACCCCGAAGGAGAACCTCAAGCTACCGAGAGGATGCCAAAACTACGGAGAAGCGGCTTCAATCGTTTCTACCCGGCAGGACATCGGCCCGGCTCTTCGAATTGTTCTTCAAAGGTTTTCCCAATCCTCTTTGGCTTCCTTATCCGGGCAACGGCACCTTGACCTTCCCCGTTGAGTTTTCCTTTGAGCCCGGCCATCAAGATGGGAGATTCTTGGAAATCCTTAACATCATAATCCGCCCATGCATACTGCCGCCGAGTTCAATGGAGGAAGACTGAATGTCAGTACTTATGAATATTATCAGCCTAATGTAATGGCCAGGCAACTTGGATGCGGCCAGATGCCCCCAAGATTGTTTCTGCATGAATTCCTCAAACCCAGGGAGGAAATCAAAGAACTCGATGCGAGGCGAGAGTTTTCAACTATGTGTGCAGTCCCACTGTCTACACATGTCCTTTTGTGCCCACAACCATAGCTCACCCCACCTTCAACTCCTGGTGGCAAGAATTTCATGACCATATCTTCAGTGAGCCTATTCATGTGTTCTGTGCAGAATTGGTGCCTGACTTTCTGCCGACTTCAGAGGTAACATAATGAGCCCTTGGATCAAGCATCCCCTCTTTATTCATGGTCTTGACCTTCATCTTTTGTCCACAGAACACAGTGCCTGCCCCTCGAGCCAGGGCAATTGCTTACAATGCTGAATGCCCAATTTCAGCACTGGGATTTAAATCCACCACTCTGCATCAACTAATGGCCAGGTATGCTACCACAGATCCCAGCCTTTCTAGCCTTGCTGCGTATAGGAGCGGTGGTCTCGCATCCGATTGCCCCCAAGTGCTAAAAGGAGAAGGACTTTGTCAAGAAAGTGCTTGTTGAGGTAAGCCCTTTTGCTTTCTTGATTACCGGGTTACTCTGTTCTTGATGAATCGTATCATTGTGCCTTTCGGACCGAGCCCAGCAGCCTTCAGAACCAATACCTGCCAATGCCCCATCCACTGGTATGACCTCTACTGTTCTTTCTTAAAGATGAGCACTGGCATTTACCCTTCCCATTTGACATTTGCAGAAGAAATAATAGAAGAGCAGCTTGTAAATGTCCCAGTGGTGCAGCAAGCAAGCCCACCAGGGGTTGAATTACCTATCCCAGTGGAGATTTCATCTTCATCACCTTCTGCAGAAGCAGCACATTCTCCAGAGATGAATCTCCCTATTCAACCAAGTCCCCCAAGGGTGCCATCACCTGTCGGTCAAGCAGAGATGACCAACCCAACAGAGGCGGATCCAACTCCTCATCAGCCAGAAACTCACGAGCCGCTGATAGCCGCATCGGCATCTCCCAGCTTGGAAGTTTCGGCTCTGCCTGGGGCATCTCTTTCGCCTGTGATCGCCCCTGCTCAAGAAACCAGCCATGAGGTATCCATCTGCGCTTAATTTTGGTACCTCGATGTTAGCATTCTTGACTCGGCAATGTTGTTTCTCGGATCGGCTCCATCATCATCAAGCTTACCATCAGAGAGCCACTCAACTGCCGAGGTGATGAAAGAAATAAACCGGCCATTTGCCGCGATGAAGTGTTGCCCAAACTTAAAGAAATTGCAGCCTGGCTAGAAAAAGATGTTCAGGATCAGTTTAATGATCTCCATCACTTCGAAGAGATGTTTGAATCGTCGACCAAGAACTTCCCGAAGACATCGTAGCTTCTCTATCTTCTCGTCTATGGCTTAGAAGATTTTTATGCGCCCGTAAGGCGTGCTTTGAGAAAATTGCGCTCTCGCCCGGCCATTGAAAAGAGGAAGATCGATGCCGAACATGCCATGAACGGGGCCCAATCCCAAGCGAGAGGGCCATAAAGATGCATTGTCTAACCCGCAAGCTTCCTATGATCCGAAAGTTGCCGGAAGGCCGCTCTAGAGGCAGAACGAGAAGCCTATCAGCAGAGATAGAGATTGACAAAGAGAAAATAGACGAACTTCCCGGATTGATAGCAAAGACCCAAGCGGAAGTAAAATCGGCCGTCACCAAAATAGAGCAATGCGATGCAGAACTCACTGACTTATCCGGAGCCCAAAAGGATTGCCAAGAGTTGCTGGACAATTCCCATTTGATAACATCCAATGCTCGTCGTGTACTTGCCAAACTTTTGAATGCCTGAACATCCTCATTGATGTATGACTCAATTGGTCGTTCTTGTAATATCTTCTTGTGATCTGTTTTTTTTCTTCTGCGTACTTTCAGATGTAATGTTGAACGACCCATTCGGTAGTGAAACGCCAATTCCCGAACGGACCCATTCGGTAGTGAAACGCCAATTCCCGAACGGCACTTTGATTTCCTTTAGCCGAACCCGTCAATCTGCACGCGGTTCAGCCTCGAACTCCAAGCGACCCGCCGGCGAGCTGGCCAAGGAAACCTTTCCACCTTCCGATTTTCCTGGGATATGCGCCACGATCCACAGCCACGACTCGAAGCCACGATTCGTCCTGCCAGGCCTATAAATGTTACCATAGGTGCCCCTAGCTCTCCACCAGGCCTTCTAGCTCTCGAATCTTTGCCAACCTTTAGTCCTCTCGCAAACAGTGCACATCCCAAACCACAATGGTGCGCCGTCTCAACCGCCGCCGCGCCTCCGACGAGGCCGAGGGGAGCGCCGCCAATGCGCGCGCAGCGGTGATGATCGTCGATCTCTCCCCTTTGATTCTCGTTCTTGATCTTCTTTTGCCTTGACGATCATCCCTTTTTTTTCGCATTGATTCGGTGGAATCCGCCTCGTGCGCCGGCCAATCAACCCCTGCCAGATGACTCTTCGGAGTCCGATGGCCACTCCCCGGTACCGTACGGGGAAGAAGACGCCATCCGCTTCAAGGAGGAGCTAGAGGCGTCCCGTCGCGAGCTGGAGGACGTCTCCAAGAAAGCGGGCGTGGCCGAGCTAGAATGGGAGGACCAGCGCAAACAGCTGCTGGAGGCCATTGACGGTATGGCTCTGAGATTGACTCTTGATCCAGCCCGGCCTCTGATGCTAATCTTTTCCGTTTGCTCTTTGCAGCCCGCGACGCCGAGCTCGACCAGCTAAAGGCGCTGGTAGAGCAATTGGCCGAGAAGGTGAATGCCCGCGGCAACACGCCGGCGGAGCGCCTGGCCGCGGTGGAGCGCCGCGTCGACGAGGTGGCCGTCCATGGCGTTCGTTTGGGCACCACCTTGGGCCCGGCCGCGATGGCGACGCATACGGACGTCGACTATTCCACCGGGCCGCGTGGCTTCCGTGGCGGCGCGCCGGAGGGACATCGACGAGATCGAGCTCATCCCGGAGCGCCTTGACGGCCACGGCGACGCCATTGCCGAAATTACCCATCCTCAATCCGTGTTGAACGGGCTCTTCGACTAGATTGTACTAGGGATGTGTAAATATCGGCAATAGATGAAGAACGTTTGAATTACGCACCGTTTGTTCGCGATGACTTCCCTTTGGATTTTGCATCCGCGAATTTTGTTTTCTTTGAATGCATCCGGAACTATCTTTAGCCGAACGCGCGAGAACAACTCGCCTCTTGGCGCAAAAATCCACAAAGGATCCCAATTCGGCAATCCGTAAACACCGTCCAAGAGAAAACCCTTCGCACTTGGTGGAAAACCCCCGCCGCTTGGTATTCCAACAAGGTGTATCGGCCATTCATCACTCCCAATGCGCCTCCCCGGTTAATAAAATAGCCTGTGGGGTGCTCGCAAATCCATTCGCACACTCCTCCATCACTTCTCATCTCTTCCCCCCCGCCTCCCGAGGAAAAAACCCCAACGCCATGGATAAGGGTAAACAACCTCAGGAGAGCGGCTCATCAAAGAAGCGTACGATTCGGAAGTGAGTTCTTTCTTGATCTGCTCCTTGTTCTCCCGCTTGATCTTGCGCTTCATGTTTTCCTCTTGTCCTTTTCAGCCTTGATTTGCTTCCCGAAGAAGTCATCGGGACCGAAGATGTGCCTGAGTACATCTCCTCCGATTCCTCTCTCGAAGCAGAGGATGCCACGCCTGAACAGAGGACCAACCATCGGGCCGCGCCGCCGCGTACGACACCCGGAGCGTGGCCTCGGGGACATGTCCGTCCGTTGCCAAGCCGAGCGCGATCGTCGCATGGCGCCGGAAGCACTAGTAGGGGGTAAATGCTTCGACTCCTTCATGTTTGCATCCGGATTTCTTGCCCCTAACCTTGATTCTCCCGCTCCGGATGTCTCTCGACGGTACGGCAACCTTGAAGGCGGCCCGGGGACGCCTTGGTAGAGGCCGCCAATCATGGTCATCCTCGTGCGTTCCAAGTCGCCGTCACGGTGGTCCTGGAACAACTGAAGAGGGAGCAGCAGCCGAAGAAGCAAAGAAAAGATTGAATCATACTTTCGCTTCTTCCTCCACGCCTTCTGCTTCCCACCTCCTCGGGGACCCGACCATCGGGGCCGTTAGATGTGATCCCGCAAGAAGCAGGTTGTAATGTAGTATCGAGCTAAGGGCAATGCATCCGTGCACCGGCCATTTTCTCTTGTTCACGGATTTTGTTCCGAAGGCGGCCTCATTCTCGAGCGCCGGCTATTTTTGTGCCGGATGTGTGTAATCATCGATCGATCTCAATGCTAGGATAATATTTCTTCGGATATCTTCCATTTATTGCAGCGGAAAATTCTTCCCCTAGCAAAGTTTTCAATATGTATGCATTACCGGAACGCATCCGACCACACGAAAAGGCCCCTCCCGGTTTAGGGGACCATTTGCCGAATTAACGTATTTAGTTCCAATCGGCAATAGTGCTTTCCAAACTAGATCACCTTCTGCGAATTGCCTTACTTTTACTTTCTTGTTATAGTACTTGGCGACTCGCAGCTTGTTTTTCTCGATGTTCTCCAGGGCCCTGAGACGGATCATATGCAAATCCTCTAACTCATCCATCATTAGGCCACTGTAATTCTTGGAGCTTAACTCGTTTTGCAACACTACTCTCCTTGAATCGATTGTATTTCCCAAGGCGAGATTGCATGATGCCCGTAAACCAACTCGTAAGGAGAGGTCTTTGTACCTCCATGGGGGGCCATTCGGTAAGCCCACGGTGCTTCACCGAGTACCGAATGCCACCTCCTTGGCTTCGATCGATCTTCTTCTCGTATCGGCTTGATCATGATCTTATTAGAAGCCTCTCCCTTGACCATTAGCTTGGGCATAATATGGAGAGGAATTAAACAATTTGATTCCCATGCTTTCGGCAAAATCTCCGAACTCCAATGACATGAATTGTGCCCCCTGGTTAGTGGTAATCGTCGAGGGATCCCAAATCGATAGATGATGTGTTCCTTGACGAACTCGACCATGTTCTCTGACGTCACCTTCTTCAGTGGGATTGCCTCGACCCATTTGGTAAAGTAATCTGTAGCCAAAAGCACGAACTTATGCCCCTTGCTAGACGGTGGATTAATTTGGCCAATCAAGTCTATACCCCAGCCCCCCGAATGGCCATGGCTTGATGATGGGATTCAATGCCGATGCGGGGACTCTTTGAATATTCCCAAACCTCCGGCAATCTTGACACCCCTTGTAATACTCAAAGCGAGTCCTCTAATATCGTCGGCCAAAAGCATCCAGACTTGTCTAATAACCCATTTCATCCGATAGGCCGATTGGTGCGCTCCACATATCCCATCGTGCACCTCGCTCATCATGTTCTTGGCTTCCTCTCGGACCCGGCATCGTAGCAACACCCCATCTAATGATTTATAGAATAAATTATCATCCAGAAGAACGAACTTGATTGCCTTGTACCTGAGTTTCCTAGAGACTTTTCGGGATGGATCTTTCAAGTAGTCAATGATTTCTTTCCTCCAATCATCTTCTGCAAGGTCCGCCCCTAGTGCAAACACCTCTGCAGCAAATGCTTCTTGACTCTCTTTATAACCAGAGGTGCTCTGAGCCAGCTTGTATTCTTCCTCGTTATGCTCTCTAGGAATGTGCTGTAGGGTTACCAATGGAAAGCTCTTCAAGATTTCTCTGCACTCCTCGTAGTAACTCCTCAGCGCTTCGCTCCTGCACTCGTATTGGCCGTTCAATTGCTTGATGACCAGTTCTGAATCTCCATAGATCTCAACTGAAACGGCCCCGGCTTCTCTCAAATATTGAAGCCCTCGAAGTAGTGCCTCGTACTCAGCCTGGTTATTTGTGACAGTGGGTTGTATAGGAATGGCGAATTCAAACATCTCACCTCTGGGCGAAATTAGTAGGATCCCTACTCCCCCACCTTTGCCACACGATGACCCATCAAAAAATAAAGCCCAAGGGGTAATTTCAAGTAGATCAATTGACGGGTCACGATGTTCAGTTATAAAATCGGCAATGACCTGACCTTTGATGGCTTTTGCCGATTCGAACTTCAACTCGAATTCTGATAACGCTAAAATCCATTTGCCAATCCGACCATTCAAAATTGGCATAGATAACATATGCTTTATCACATCAAACTTTGAGTATACAGTGCATTCGGCATTCAACAAGCTGTGCCGAAACTTTGTACACGAGTAGTACACGCACAGACACAGTTTCTCTATAGCCGAATACCTAGTTTCAGGATCAAGTAGTTTTCGGCTAAGATAAGCTACTACCCGCTCCTTTCCTTCGAACTCTTGAATAAGGGCCGATCCAATGGTTTGGGTATCGGCCGCCACGTACAACTTGAAAGGCTTGTTCAGCTGAGGAGGAACCAAAGACCGGCGGCTCCTTCATGTACTGCTTGATCTCATCAAAAGCCTTTTGTTGTTCGTCGCCCCATGTGAATTTCTGATCTTTCTTTAGCTTCGGCAATGGAGAGAATGGCAACGCCTTCGTGATAAATTTGATATGAATCTTCTCACGAAGTTGATCTTGCCGAGCGTTGATTGCAATTCCTTGAGGTTGGTTGGAGGAACGACTTCATCAATGGCTTTCATGCTCTTTTTGCCAACTTCGATTCCCCCCTCGTGGACCAAAAACCCCAAGAACTCTCCACCGATACCCCAAAAGCACACTTGTTTGGATTCATCTTCGGACCATGTTTCCGGTGCACTCCAAGGTCTTCTTCACATCTTCCGGATGGGTGTCATGACTTAAGGACTTGATCACCACGTCATCAATGTAGATTTCCACAGTTTTGCCGATCAACTCATGAAAAATGTAATTCATGGCCCGTTGATAGGTTGCACCGGCATTTTTCAACCCAAACGTCATGACTATCCACTCAAATAGGCCTATATGACCGGGACATCCGAAGGCCGTCTTTGATATGTCTTCTATTGCCATGAAAATCTGATTGTATCCCGTGTTGCCATCCATGAAACTAATCACCTTGTGTCCGGCGGCGGCGTCAATCAAAAAATCGGCAATAGGCATCGGGTATCCATCCATGGGAGTAGCTCTGTTTAGGTCCCCGAAGTCTATGCAAACTCTCATTTTTCCATTCTTCTTATACACGGGACGATGTTAGAAATCCACTCCGCATATACCGCACGGCCGAACGAAGTTTGCGTCAAGTAATCTTTCGATTTCCTTCTTCACATCGGCCAATACTTCATCCTTGTAGATTTTCCGGGCGGTTGCTTATACGGTTTGAAACCAGGCTTGATTGGCAACCGGTGCTCGATGATGGAACGATCCAATCCAGGCATCTCCGAGTAATCCCGGCGAAGCAATCTTTATATTCTTTGAGAAGCTCAATTAAATTCCCCCGAAGTCTGGTTGCAAGTTTGCACTGATGAACGTCGGCCTTGGCTTATCACCGCTTCCAATGTCAACTTCTTCCAGTTTATCGGCCGACATGAATCCTCGCCCTAATTTGCCATCAGTGCCATCCACGGGGTTCTCCATTAAAAATTACTATAAGAGCCGACTGCTTGAATCGGCTGTTGGTCGCTGCTGACAGGTTCAACAGGACCTTCTCCCCAGTCCTTCCCTGAGAAGCAATCGATGCCTTGGTACTCCCAGAAGGCTGGTTCCATGTTGGCTACGCTCACGGAGTCGTCTGCATGGACGACCTCAATCTCATCATCCACCCACTGGATAAGCTGTTGATGCATGGTGGATGGGACGCGACGATTAGCATGAATCCGGTCCCGCCCAAGCGACGAAGTCGTAGGCTCCTTTGCCCTCGATGACAAAGAAGGTGGTGAGCGGCGTCTTGGACCCGATCATCAAGTCCATGTGGGCGCATCCTTTGGTGTCCGAGGGGTTCCCGCGAAGTCGTTCAAGATGATGCTTGTAGGTGTCGGATCGCTCGGGCCGATGCCAAGCTTCCCCGAAGGTGGTGTACGGCATTACGTTGACCGCCGCGCCACCGTCGACGAACATCTTGGTCAATGGTTTGCCATTGACGTACCCCCCTCAAGTACAGCGGCCTCATATGGCGGTTCTTGGCCGGCTTGTCGAAGATGGCCTGCTTGGTCAGCACCAGTTGCGCCATCATCCCCTCGGGCTGCTCGTCATCAAAAGAAGCTTCCTCCTGCATAACCTGGTTAGCAGGGGCCATGAACTCGTTCGGCAGGAAGTATACCATGCATGTAGGAGCCGAACGCTTCGATCCCTCCGGCTGGTCCTTGGGGCGCCACTTCTGCCTCGTCTGGATCCCGGCTTGTTTCATCTCACGGTTCCTCAAGCGCTGGACCCGCCTCTTCTGGCTCCTGCGTAGGCCGGGCGAGCACCACTGCCCTTTCTGCCAGACGTGGAGATCCTCGTCCTCTTCCTGATCGGCCCACCCGAGATCGGCTTGGCGCTTCCCGGGATGATCGATGGTCTCAATTTTTTGACGCCGATCCCCATTCGGGTGGATCCTTCCAAGTCTCTCGTGGACGGATCGGCGATTGCGCTTTCTCGCCCTTGTACTCAACGTATCCGTCGCCGCACTCGGGACGCTTCTTCAATGTGGGCGGCTTTAGGCCTTCATTCCCGGCGGTGCCCGAAGAAGGCGCATCCCTAGTGTGCACGCTCTTGCTCGCGCGTGTACTTGCTCTTGGTCCCTTCTACGCGCTTCCTCTTCGGCTCGCGTTGCTCCTCCTCGTGGCGACGCTTACGGTAGCGCTCTTTCTCTATCTCGGCGCCGCCATTTGTTGAGGAGAATGCGCGACGTCACCTTGGGTTTAGGCCTGGATGACTCCCCAATCTCCATGCGGCTCTTGAGCACGTGGGGTGCGTCGCCTTGCACTTGCTCCGGGGTCACCTCGGCGTTCGGGTCCACCGCTCCACCTTGCTTGGACCTCGGGCCGAGGTCGGGACCTTGACCTTCCCCTTCTCCTCGGCCGTTATCGCATTGACGGGAAAAGCCGAGCATGTTCGAGGAAAGGGGTGGCCATCCGGCTTCATCTTGTTATCGAACTTGAGGTGTCCCTCCCGGATAGCCTTCGGATCCTCATCCCGAAGACCCCGCGATCGTTGATGGAGTGCGAGTCCCCGTCATGGAAGCCACGATAACGCTTCGCTTTAACTCCATCGGGCCGAAGCATAGAATGCCCTTCGGGCGGCTTAATTCGGCCTTCTTTCACCAAGAGCTCGAACAACTTATCAGCCTTTGTGATGTCGAAGTCGTAAGTCCCTTTGGTCTGCTTGACCCAACGCTGATTCATTGTCAAGGGCTCTTTACCCCACATGATTTCCGCTGCGGCTACCTCCAATTCATCGTCAGAATCCTCGAACAGATCGGCTTTGTCCAGGAACTGGTTGTAGATGTCAGCGACGTCGTGCTGCTTGCCAAACTTGGGGTCTTTCTTGAGGCCATATGCCTGATTGCTCATCAGAGATAACTTTTGTGACGACGGTGGCCCAAGTTCTCAAACTCCATCCCAAATAGCTTCTCGCGCACGGCCGGTAACATCCCGGCGACGGCCATATCGCCACGGTCGTCCGGCAAGTTCAATGAGAAGCACATGCCTTTGACTTCCCCGAATCTTCTAAGAAACTCCCGGCGGTGTTTCGCCGTGCCTTTGCTTCGGGGTGGCGAGATCAATCAACTTCTTCTCGGAAGCGCCGCCGAAGTAATGAGCGTGGAATTTACGCTCCAAGTCCTTCCATCCGGCCACCGATTCGGGCGGCGGGGACGAGAACCACCGAAAAGCCGGACCCGTCGGTGAGGCGGGGAAGTAACGAACCCCGAACGTCTCCTCGGCCGAGCATTCCCCAAGCCGCATGAGGTAACGGGCGATGTGCTCGACCGTGCTTGTCTCGTCCTCGCCCCGAGAACTTTGTGAATTCCGTCGGCGGCTTCACTCTAGGCGGCAAGAGCACGTTATAGTACCACTGCGGGAACGGTGGCCCGTAGGCGGGACCCCCGCATCTTTGGCTTGAGGCCGAACCGATTCCCGCATCAATTCGGCCATCTTGCGCGCTAGGGCGTCATCTTCTTGCGCGCTGCGGTGCGCGCGTACCCCGGGTGCGGGAAGGCGTCGAATGCTCCGTAATTTCCCACTTCATGGTAACCACCGCCGTACAAATTCTTCTCGGGAGCCGGTGGTCGACGGTGCAATTCTCCGACCGGGGTCAAGTGGGGCCCCAGACGAGCCGAACGCTAGGTCTCCGTACGTAGGCTGGTACGGATTCGGGCTGTTGCACGGGGCCGACCCGTGTCTTTGCTCCGTGGTGGTGGCGGGGATTGGTTGACTTCCTGAAGCTTGCAACGGGGGCCGAACCGGCGCCCCCCGGCGCCTGCGGAGGAGGTTGGAACGCTTGGCTTCCGGCGCTCTGAGGAGGAGGCCGCCGTGGCCGGCTCCGTAGCGGCGGCCGAGAGCTTGATTCACCCGGCTCTACGGTGCTCCTCCGGAAGGGCGCCTTCCCGAACGCTTGCTCCATGCCCGGGCCAAAGATGGCCACCATCATCTACCGGAGCGATCCGAGGAAGGCCTTGTTGTGCTTGGTGAGCATGTAATCTGCCGACTCTTGGAACACCCGTGCGCATTCCTCCTTTTCCCCGCCGAGACGTAGCATCGACTTCCCCCGTAGCGAGCACTCTAGGCATCTCATTCTTTAGATATGGGACGCCGCTTCGTTCTTCTTAAATGACGGCGAGCACTTCGCCGAAATTGATCTACGACGTCTTGGAGCTGCCGCCGCTGCTCCGGAGAAAGATCTTCGAGGTCGACGTCCATAAGATCCGCAATCTCGGGCATCTTGAATTAATTCGGTACGTTGGTCCCCCCGGGCGTGCCAAAAAGTGTGTTGACGCGAAAAGTGCACTCAACGCCAATCACACGAAAGAAGCCGAACAAAGCGGCTTCACACGCGCGAGAGAGCAAAATGACGTGCCGATCAATTTTTCTTGAAAATTAACAAAAGATAAAACATGTTAAATACCAAAGCTTGGAACTTGCCGGTAGTACCGGACGCTTCCATATTTGCGGCCAAGAAGCCAAGCAAGATGACACGTAGCTATGTAGAGCTATCTGTCAAAGAACCACAACCATTCGGACCATTATAAAGGGAAAAGGAACACCGCCGAATGGATGACGTAAGCATGACGACGATCGGTCTTTGTATAAACAAAGATGCAAGCATGAAGTTATGACCGATCCCCATGAGGATTAGCATTAAATAAAATAAGGTAAATCACGGACATGATCATGCATTAAGCGAGCACGCATAGATCCAAAGCACTAGTCTACCGCATGTCTAGTTACTTTAAAACCCGTCGGGTACGATAACAAACAAATCTATCCACCGCATGATATGATTCGTATGAAAAACGTACCACTTTCCACAAACAGATCTATCCACCGCATGATACAATCTAAATATGGAAAGCTAAAAGCATGCATCACTTAAGACATAAACAATGCACGTGTTCTACTCGTGAAAATATAACCGAATACGGCTAAACAAACCGATCCAGGGTCCATGAAGAAGAAACAAACATTACCACATGAATAAAATCTATCGACCGATTTGGGAATCTAATCCACCGGATGACTAGCTCCAAAGCAACCCACAAACCCGCATCTACCGCATGATACCCGGTTCTTTCAAGATTTATACGAACATGGCAAGCTTGAACCCGCAACACGTAGCAACCTAGATCGATTCGGTTTCGGCTATCGGAAAGCATTAGATCCACGCGTCAAAACACGAAACTTGCTCGAACAAGGATCACAAAAGAGATATAGCCGATGCAAACCCATCTAGATTGGGCAAAGATGTGTTACATGAATTAAAACGTAAAGTAAAACTCAAGATAACACGGGATAACTTAATGAGTCTATTGGATCTTGCCAAAATCCAATAGAGCCGATAACTAGCTTCAAGCCGGATCTTAGCCTACCGCATGGCTCGTGATCTAACAAGAAACCCTCCCCGAACCAAGCTTGAATCTACCGCATGACACGAAGCATGGTAACAAGACTACTTGCATCAAATATAAATCCACCGCATGATACTAGACATGATACAAGGTTGCGGTACTCACGGAGGTCGACGGATCGATTGGCCCTCTCGAAGAAACTCGACGACACGACAAGGACTCTAGGGTTTGGCGTAAGGCCGGTGTGTATTGAGGAATGATCGTTTTTTTTACATTCATTCGGGGGTAGTATTTATACCCCGTCGAGTACAACCGCGAATGGATTCATTGCCTAACTAAACTTGATCGCCTATCCATCCATTCGTTTCCCCCGATTGAGCCACGTCACCGTCCAATCCCGCAAAATCGGCTCTCTTGTTCCTTTGCCGAACCGGAGCGGATAGCCGACCGCGCATCCTTTTGCCGAAAATCTCGAAAACATCCTTCCTTCCACCGGACGGACTCTTTTTCGAACCGGACCCACATGTCGGACTCCTTACCAAATTTTGGTGTTAACGAGTCCTCAATACAGTGCGGGACATGTACAGCTTCCTATCCGAGTACTTCTCCTCCGTAGTCCTTGTGCTTCACGCCAGCAGGTGCCGTGCAGCGCAAGTCGAGTAGTCCTAGGGGCCCACCGAGTAGTCGGTCCTGGTACCCATCGAGGTAGTGGGCCCAGGAAGGTCCATACGACAAGCCCCCAAGTACTTTGCAGTCGAGAAGGATAGCTTCGAGTAGTCTTGACGGCCTTAACGAGTAGTCCTCAAGCGTCCTTGAGCGCTACAAGTCAAAAGTCCTCAAGAGTAGTCGAAGCATCCTGAGGCTGGAATCTACTCCAGCTGATATTTGAGCAATCCTGAAGTCTTCTCGAGTAGTCCCAAGCGCCCTCGAGTGCTGCTCTTGAAGGTCTTCAACAATGCAAATGTTGTCTTGAAGCCGAAACTAATATGGAGGTGCGATTGCAAAATCGCACTCCATATGGAGTAACCCCCGAGCCTTAGGTTGAGTTGTAGATTCTGGCCGAGGGTCCATCTGAAGTTTTGGCAAGAATATCCCATAAAATCCGGAGAAAAAACCGAAGGACACGTGGCACAGAGCCCCCGAGCCTTGAGTCGAGTACTTCCTCTCGAATTGAAGGGTCATCTTGTAGAATGTGTCCTGAGTTGCTCTTGAGTCTTGTCGCTACCCAGGAAGGCGAGTAGAAGTAGCCGAGCCCCCGAGAGGAGGCGTGTCGACTAGTAGAAGTTGAAGAGTCACGCGCCGCCACTGAGTCAGCCGTCTGGAGACTTATCCATCTTGCCGTTGGAGGAGCCGCTGTTGACTTATAAATAGAAGCCAAAACCCTTAGGGTTTTTCACCCCACGCATTCGCAGCCATTCCTAGCAGATCAAGCCAGAAATCACTGCCAGTGCGCACTGCCGCCGTTGAGAGGATTGTAGATCCGAACGCGCCGCCGTAGGAAACCATCACCGTAGCCCCCGAGCGAATGCGAGTGAAGACACCGTGCACTTGGAGAATGAAGCCCTCACCGTCGAAGACCTCAAAGGCCGCTGGTGGGAAGAAAAGGGCTCGTGAGGAGGCCGCCAGATCTACCGCGGGGACATCGCCGCCGGTGTCTCCGCCGCGACCAAATCCGAATCAAGAATGGAAGAAATCCAAGGCCAAGAACCGAAGATCTGCTAGCACTTCTCAACAGTGGGTTCTTGCGGGAGAAGGAGGTTGACATGTGGAGAGCCGCTGCAGGGGATCCGTACCCCATGGAGAAAAGCCCGGACGAGATCCCTATGTTCACCAGGTTCGCGGAGAGAGGTCTGTCTCTTCCGGCCAGCGACTTCTTCAAGGGGCTGCTGGGGTACTACGGCATCGAGTACCTCAACCTCAACCCCAACGGTATCTTCCACACCTCAGTCTTCGTACACTTCTGCGAAGCTTTCTTGGGGATCAAGCCCCATTGGATCCTGTTTCGAAAATTCTTCTGAGTGAAGCCCCAGCCTAGCGCCAACAATCCTCGAATAGTTGGGGAGCCGGGATCCAGATGAGGGAGGACGTCGCGGAGCAGTACCTCTCGTACAAGCATATCGACTCCAACCAATATTGGAAGTCGAAGTGGTTTTACATCACAAACCACCACCCTGAGCTGCCGAAGCCAAGCGGAAAGCAGCCGAAGCACCAGCCATGGTGGAACTCGGAGCCAACAATGCAGGAAGGAATCTAGTTGCCCAAGCTGCTGGCGAAGATTAAGACTTGGAGAGAAGCCAGGCTGAGGGTCGAACATGTGGCCTTCAACTTCATGAAGCGAAGGGTGCAGCCGCTGATGGCCCGCGACACCTTGGGCTATCAGTACACCGGCGACGATGACTCGTCGTGGATGCCCGGAGATGAAGTCGACGACGACGACATCATTGATAGGCTAGGCAGGATCTTCAAGGACATGCCGGCGTACACGCCGTGCCCTGTGCCCGAGTACTTCACCGCGCGTCCACCCAATAAGGTCAGTAGCCGTACCGAAGTTGGGTACCGATTGTGTAGTAGTAGTCTTACTCATGCAATATGCTTCTGGCAGGACGATGTGGTGAAGTTCGTCTCTGAGCCGGCGTCGCCTCCTCAACTTGTCGAGGTCCCAGAAGAAGGGAAGGCCAAGGCCAAGGAGCGGCGCGAGGTTGGTGAAGGAGACGACACAGTAGTCGTCGAAGACACGTCCGAGGAGGACGACGATGAGGAGACACTGCAGGAGCACTTCCAGCTGTGGTAAAGATTCAGCCGCCCTGGATTGCCGCATATTCCTCTCGTTCAGGATCCGCCGACTAGCCTAGAGGCTAGTTTGCCCGTGCCGCCAAGGAGGCCACGCAACGTAGCCCGCAAGCGCGTGGCCAAGAAGTTGAAGGTCACAGAGACCACGTCCCAGGAGGTAAGCCGTCTTGAATAGGGTAGTCGAGTACTTATGTCTCGATGTTGTACATTGACGACGAAATTCCCTTTCTTGCAGGACATGCCGCCTTCCGATCCCGTAGAGCAGGGAAACGAAGGCGATTGGGATACAGTGGGAGAGCCAGCTGGGGGTAGTCGTAGCCCAGCCCCCACAGAAGAGCTCTTGGCGCAGTTGGAGCGCCAGCCCCCAGTTGGTTAGGAGGGTACTGCAACGGCCACTGCTGTTGCTAAAGAGGCAGCGGCTACTGAGGCGCAAGAGAAGGCGCCTGGCGAGGCTGGACTGGTCGACATTGCCAGTATCCTTGGCGTCCCAACCGTGACTGTAGTCCGGTCGAGCTTGTAAGTGCTGATCCTTCCTGAGTAGTACATTAGATTTGGTAGTCGTACTGGGTTGACAGCCAGCTTGTGTACTCTATAGGAAGTCGACGGACTTGACCTGGGAGGAAGATGAACCCGCCGCAACGGTGGTGGAAGAGGAAACCGCTCCGCCTGCTGAGGAGTCCGCTCCCGCCCCTCAGACAGAGTTCGAAGCACCGGCCGAGGAGGCGACATTGCCTGAAGCCAGCATCGTAGAAGGTGAGTACTTTGCTTAAGTGCAAATGATCCCGATGAGTAGTCGTAGCCACCAGGTATGACTGATCCGGTTGTCCTATTGTTGACAGGTGCTGAAGCTGAGGGAAGCGCTATCTCGTTGGCGGTGCCTATTGAAGATGTGACACCGGAGACTCAGGAGGCTGCCGGAAGAGCCCCAGAGCCGACAGAGGTGGACGTCGAAGAAGCCGCCACGACAGTTGGAGGGGAGCACGACGACGTGCCGCCAGAACCAGCTCTGGAGGTAGTCGTACGCTCGCTAGAGATCCAGGACGTGGAGCCGCTCCGCTCATTGCCAATGTCTAGAGCCATGACGAGTAGTCGTGGTGGGATCGAGTTGTTTGCGGATGATCTTGTCCACCCAGCGACCGTAGCTCGGCACATAGAGGCAACGCGCCAAGCCGAGCAATAGATGAAGGTGAGTAGTCGACACCCTTGAGTAATCAATCCTTTAGTGTTGAGTACCCAGTTGACATCTGTTTTTGTTGAAGGACGTCGCGGAGCGGTCCCGGCAGAAGTCTGACATGCTTCAAAGGGTACGGCGACACGGTGCTCCGGGCCGAGGCCTTGGAAGAACAGCTTGTGAAGGCCCGGAAGCACGCCACCGCAATGCAATCGAAGCTGGACACCGCCTTCGCCCAGTATCACAACGATATCCAAGATATGCAGGCGAAGAGCGACGAGCTGGTGCGGAAGAACAAGTCTCTCCACAACAAAAATAATGGAACGCTATTGTAGCGCTGAGTACCCATTGATAGTATCATGGAGGAGTCTGACCAGCTTTGCCTTGTTGGTTGCAGAGCTTGAGACCCGCGTCGACTAGCTGAAGGCTTCAGAGACCGACATGAAGAACCTCTTCTACCGGGATAAGGAGGCCTGCGAGGTACTGGAGTATGATTATAAGCAGCTTGCTTAGGAGTGCGACAAGAACATGGAGCTCCGCATTGCGTCGGATCGTGACCTCGTCAACTGGTACAAATCTTTGCAGAAGCTGAATGAGGACTGCGAGAAGCTGCGGGCCCAGCTGAAGGAACTCGAGGAGGCCGCGCCCCATCGCGAGGCTACTCGTGCCTCATCCCGGAGGACCAAAGATAGCTCCATTAATGGACCGGCTGAAGGAAGCCCCCAGCCGCCTGGCGACGTACGTCATGCACTTGGCGAAGTCGATCCCCAACCAGGTTCTGGCGTTCATGAAGTCGTACTTCCCAAAGGCTCCTGTTGAAGTAGTCGCCGGCGGGCTAGCCGCCAACTGCACGGACGAGCAGTACGTGAAGCTGCTGGAGCAGATGGCGCCCATTGCTGAACAAGTCGCCGAGAAGCTCAATCTCCAGTAGTCTTGTAAAGTTAGCTCGTAGCAGTAGTTCTGTATAAACAAAGTTGTAATGAACTTTTTTAAGTATGAATGAAGGAAACTTCCATAAATGAGTACTCGTTATCGCGATCTGTGAGTGCGAAGTCCCATCATGGAGTCGTCGCAAGTAGTCGTACTCGTCGGTAGTCCCGTTGAGGGAAAGAGACAATAAAGCAGTTGATAGGTAATCAAACTTTATTACTGAAGAAGTACACCTGGATGGCCGGGGCCGTTGTTACAAAGTAGACGCCAGGATCCTGAGGCCGCTTACGGCTAAGTAGTGCTAGGGCGTACTAGCCGCTTACAGTAGTATATCCGTTAGTAGCCGTGTAGGCTGGATCTAGGAGTACTTGGTCTCTCAGTAGACCGCTGCTAGAGTCCTTTGTTGCTCGTCGCAGCCCAAGATCCGTTAGTAGCCGCATGGGCTGGATCCTGGAGTGGAGTAGTCTGGAGACTAGGGCCTGGACCTGGAGGTCGCTTACGGCAAAGGGGTCTTTAAGTATTCGTATAGACTGGAGCCTCTAGTGTAGTCGTGTAGACTAGGCGTAGAATCAACAGAGTTGGTCGATGTTCCATGAGTTGTTGATGTCTTTGCCTTCAAGCGTCTAGAGGCGGTAGGAGCCTGGTCCGGTCACCTTTGCAACTGTGAAGGGACTTTCCCAGGGCGAGCTGAGCTTGTGTAGTCCTTCCATGTTCTGGATGCGGTGGAGGACAAGATCACCAACATTGAAGGAGCGTTCCTTAACGTTGTGATCGTGGTAGCGTCGGATACCCTCTAGGTACCTTGCTGATTGGACAAGGGCGGCACAGCGAGCTTCTTCGAGTCCGTCGATGTCAACTCGTCTGCTGTCTTCGGAGATGCCTTCGTCGTATTGGCTTCAGAGCCGTAGACTAGGAAGTACGGGGATTGTCCCGTTAGCTTGGATGGTTGAGTACGCAGCCCCCAGAGCGCATTGGGTAGTTCCTTGATCCACTTGCCTCCTTTGGTGTTGGCGGCATCGTGTAGCCGCTTCTTGATGGTGTCGAGCACCATCCCATTGGCGCGCTCGACTTGTCCATTGGCCTGAGGATGGGCAACTGAGACGTATCGGACGTCGATCCCGCTGTCCTCGCAGTACTCCCAGAACTGGTGATTGTTGAAGTTGGAGCTCAGGTCTGTGATGATGCGGTGGGGTAGTCCGTAACGATGCACGATTTCATCCAGGAAGTTGAGTACTCTGTCAGCCTTGGGGCATGTAACCGGCTTGACCTCAATCCACTTGGTGAACTTGTCGATGGCCACCAATACTCGGTTGAATCCACTTGGCGCAGTTGGAAGTGGCCCAATCATGTCGAGCCCCCAGCAGGCGAAAGGCCAGGTTGGCGGTATGGTGACTAGCTTGTAGGCCGGGACGTGTTGTTGCTTGGCAAAGTATTGGCACCCTTGGCACCTTCTGATGAGTTCTTCGGCGTCGCCCAGAGCTGTGGGCCAATAGAAAGCCCGTCGAAAGGCCTTGCTGACCAGCGTGCGTGAGGACGCGTGGTTGCCGCAGACGCCTTTATGGATCTCCTCCAAGATGTCCTTGCCTTCTTGTCGGGGAACGCATTTCATGAGTACTCCGGAAGATGCGCCCCGCCTGTAGAGCTTGTCTGAGGACGTAGGACTTGGCCCAGCGGATGAGTTGCTCAGCCAAGTTCTTGTCCGAGGGGACCTTCTGCTCGCTGAGGTAGTCGATGAAGGGCTGCCTCCAGTCCACGTCGATCATCATGACCTCCTGGCTAGCCGGGGGATGCGCTGGGTCAGTGGTCGGTGGCACCGGCTCCGGGATGGATGGCATGTGAAGCTCGTGGATGAAGACACCCGCTAGTACTTGAGCGCGAGTAGAACCAAGCTTCGACAGAATGTCTGCTGCAACGTTGTTGTCGCGGACGACATGGTGGAACTTGAGACCATAGAACTTGTTCTCGAGCTTGCGGACTTCTAGGCAGTAGGCGTCCATGTTCTCCTTGTTGAGGTCCCAGGACTTGTTGACTTGGTTGATGACCACTGCGGAGTCGCTGTAGACTAGTAGCCGCTTGATGCCCAGTGAAGCCGCGAGGCGAAGCCCGTGTAGTAGGGCTTCGTACTCAGCTTCGTTGTTTGAGACCTTCCAGAAGATCTGCAGTACGTACTTGAGTTGTTCGCCAGTTGGAGAGATCAAGAGTACCCCTGCACCTGCGCCCTCGAGGTTGAGTGAGCAGTCGAAGTACATCACCCAGTGCTCTGGGCGCTCGGTTGGAGTAGGTAGCTGATTCTCCCGCCACTCCTCCATGAAGTCGACTAGTGCCTGCGACTTGATGGCTGTGAGTGGCTTGAAGTCGATGTTGAGGGCGCCGAGTTCGACTGCCCACTTGGAGATTCTTCCAGTTGCATCTTGGTTCCACAGGATGTCACCGAGCGGGTAGTCGGTGAAGACGGGGATCGAGTACTCCTGGAAGTAGTGTTGTAGCTTCCGCGAGGTGATGAGCACTACGTTCGGAAGCTTCTGTACTAGCTGGTAGCGTGCCATAGACTCTGATAGGACCTCGCTGATGAAGTAGACTGGGAGATGGACTAGATAGGTGTGGCCGTCTTCCTGCCACTCGACGACTATGGCGGTACTGACCACGTGACTAGTCGCCTTTACGAGGAGCTGTGAGGACTGGTGGCTTCGATAGGAAGTCCTTGAGCTGGGCAAGGGCTTGGTCTGCCTCTGGAGTCCACACGAACTTCTCTTGGTGTTTGAGTAATTTAAAGAAGGGGAGCCCCCGTTCTCCAAGCTTCGAGATGAATCTGTTCAAGGCCGCCATGAACCCGATCAGCTTCTGGACGTCTTTGATGCACGTGGGAGCTTTCATGTTGGTGATGGCGGAGATCTTCTCGGGGTTGGCTTCGATGCCGCGATGGTTGATGATGAAGCCGAGTAGTTTGCCCGATGGTACGCCGAAGACGCACTTGTTCGGGTTGAGCTTCCAGAGGTACTCGCGCAGGGATGCGAAAGTCTCTTCAAAGTCGTCGATGAGCGTGCTGGAGTTTCTGGTCTTGACGACCATGTCATCCACGTAGGCTTCAACGTTCTTGTTGAGTTGCCACTTTAAGTAGGCCTAGATAGCTCGTTGGTATGTAGCGCCGGCGTTCTTCAGCCCGAAGGACATGGTCGTGTAGCAGTACGCGCCAAACAGGGTGATGAACATGGTCTTCACCTGGTCTTCTTCCTTGATCGCGATCTGGTCGTACCCGGAGTAGCAGTCGAGGAAGCAGAGCAGGTCGCAGCCCGCCGTGGAGTCAACGACTTGGTCAATCCGCGGCAACCCGAAGGGGTCCTTGGGGCAATGCTTGTCGAGGTTGGTGTAGTCGACGCACATCCTCCACTCGTTCAAGTTCTTCTTGCGGACGAGGACAGGGTTGGCGAGCCACTCAGGATGGAAGACTTCTCTGATGAAGCCAGCTGCGAGTAGTTTTGCGAGTTCCTTCTTGATGGCATCCCGTCTGTCGTGGGCGAAGCGGCGGAGGTGTTGTCGCTTCGAGGTGGCTTTAGCATCGACGTTGAGTGCTCAATCAACTCCCTGGGCACCCCTGGCATGTCTGCTGGTTCGCACACGAAGATGTCGTAGTTAGCCCGGAGGAAGTTGATGAGCGCGTCTTCCTATTTGGGGTCAAGGCATGCCCCGATGGTGGTGGTCTTGCTGTTGTCGCCTGTCCCAAGGTGAATTGTCTTGACCAGAACCTCCTCAGCTGGCTGAGGCTTGTTAGCTTTGTCTGACTTCTCTGGGATGTCGAGTTCACTTGGGGCAAGCTTTTCGACGCAGCGTATATCTCCATCATTGCATTGGGTACTTGATTTGTGGCGGCGATCTCCACAGCTTCCGTGTCGCAGTCGTGCGATATCTTCAAGTCCCCTTGCAGTGAGAGTACACCTGCTGGACTCGGCATCTTGAGTACCAAGTAGGTGTAGTGGGGTACCGCCATGAACTTGGCGATAGCCGGTCTGCCGAGGATGGCATGGTAGGACGTCTCGAAGTCCGCGACTTCGAACTTGATGTACTCAGTACGGTAGTTGTCCCGAGATTCCCCGAAGGTAAATGGCAGGACCACTGAGTCCAGTGGGATAGCCGTGTTGCCGGGGACGATGCCGTAGAAGGGAGAGGTGCTTTTGGTGAGCATGTGGGTGATGTCGAGATTCATCTTCTTCAAGGTCTTCGTGAAAAGGACGTTAAGCCCGCTTCCACCGTCGATGCGGACCTTGTTGAGCTTGGAGCCCGCGACCACCGCCTTCAGGACGAGTGGGAACCGTCCTGGTTCAGAGAAGCTAGTCCATTGATCCGCGCGGGAGAAGGTAATGGGTACCTCCGACCACCTGAGAGGGGTCGGAACCGCTAATTCAATGCTCATGACTTCTCAACAGGTAGCCTTTTGGACCCGTCTGCTGGGTAGTCCGCCGAAGAGGACGTTCACTGTCTTGTCGGGTTCCTGGAAGTCTCCATTGCCTTTGTCATTCTTCTTCTTGCCTTTCTTGTCATGAGGGTGTCGTGGCTCCCGAGTATCCTTGAGTGCTCGCCTGAGTTGATAGCACTGCTCGGTGGTGTGGATGCCGTCCAGATGCCACGGGCACTTCTCCTTCAGCAAGTCTTTGAAACCGCCGGAGGTATTCTTCAAGTTCTCCTTCGCAGGATGCTGGATAGCCGCGACAGTATTGTCTGGCTTGTGCTTGCAGTTGGGACCCGAGTAGTTGTTGTTGTTGCGACCACCTTGGTTTTCGTTGTTGCTGCTGCCGCCGCTCGTGTTCTGTTTGCTCTTGCCACGGATGGCGTCATACTTGGCGTTGTCTTTGTCTTCTTCATCAGCCCAGGAGGTGATCATGTCCTTGAGATGGGTGATGGAGCTGGGGCGGCGACGGCCGAAGTCTTCGAAAGTGCGACGGTGGTAGAGACCGTCTTGGAAGAGGTCGATGACTTCTTTGTCAGAGACATCGACTACTGTGGCGTGCTTGTCGAAGAAGCGCCGCATGTACTTGCGAAGGGTCTCGCCTTGTTCCTGCTTCACCATGGCCAGGTCCATGCGAGTACCCGAGCGGTCCATAGAGCCCGTGAAGTTGCTGGTGAACTACTCCTTCAGCTGGTCCTACTTGTCGATCGAGTACTTTTCCAGTGACTCGAGCCATGTGAGCGGGGCTTGGTCCAGGAAGAAGGGGAAGTAGAGGCACTTGGTGTCGTTGTTGCCGCCAGCGTTCTCGATGGAGAGGGCGTAGCATCTGAGCCACTGCACGAGATCTTGCTTCACGTCGTACTTGGAGATTCCCAGAGGCTTGAATTTCTCTGGGAGGAGGAGGTTGCGAAGTCGCGCAGAGAAGGTGGGGAAGCCGTCGTTGTCGCCTGCAGTGGCGGACTTCTTCCGCCGCAGTTCTTCAATCTTCTGGCGGGCGTCGAAACCGCCCTGTGAGGCTCTAGAGACATGGCTGCTCGTGTGGCCTTGGCCGCCGCAATCGCCTCCGCCACCTGCCTTCCTGTTAGCCCCATGGTTGGAGCTTCCGCCGTCACTGCCTCCGCCACCAGGGTCGCGATGAGGGACGATCTCACGGTCGCCACTAGCAGCTGCAGCGTTGTTGCCACCTTGGGAGGCTCCGCTGGCCATTGCACGAGTACGGTTAGGATTGGCCGGCAGCTCAGCTTGAGTACGGTTACGACCGAGGTCTGCGCTGCGACTTGTGGCTTCGTTGTCGCGGTTCCTGGAGGGGGCGGCTGAGCGACCCTGTTGTCAACTCGCATGAAGTAAGCGTCTTCTGCAAGCTTGGCGATGACTTCTCCAGTGCGCATCCCCTGAGCTTGGCGGGCGACCGCTGTGATCGACATGAGGCATTGCTCTGGGGTAGTGTGTACCCTACTCTCGACTTGGTCGAGAGCCTCTGCGAGGTTGCGGATGGGGAGGTTGTCTCGAAGACGCTGGCGCCGTTCATTCCGTTTTCTGTTGCGCTCACGTCGAGCGTCCCTGTTGGCGTCGGTTTCATCCACGGGTGCGTTGGCAGACAGCTCGTCTGCAGAGATGTCTTTGAGGTATCGGTCGTCTGCTGTCCCTGAGGGTCCTGGCATGTCACCGGCAGCCATGAAGACTTGGCTATCGGGGTTGGCAAGACTGGAGTCGAAGCTCGCCACCTCTGTTGGGGTATACTCTTTAGCTCGAGCGAGTGGTGTTCCCTCCTGGAAGGGAAGCGAGTCGAGGTAGGCGACGTAGCATGAGTTCCCGCTCATCAGGTTAGCAGGCTTGCGGTCCGGCCAGTAGACGAATCTCCTGGCGGATGTAGATGTTATAACCAGCCCGGAAGCCGGTCCTGACAAGGGTTGCTCTATAGAGTTATCCTCGGACTCGGGATCCTCAGGGTCCGACCCGAAGTCGAACTCATACGCGAAGTCCGAGTAGAAGCCGAAGAGGGGGTTGGAGTCCGAGGCGTGGCCGGGAGCGGTGTCGGAATCCGAGTCGTACTCGGGTACGGGCTCCTTGCCGGCCCGGCGTGTAGTGGGAGCCTTCGTGTGGGCCCTGCTGACATTGCGGGGGCCACGCATGAAGCGCTCACAGTGTGGGGAGTCCATATGCGATGGCTGAGTTGCCGGCTCGCATACGATAGCCCACGGGGACGTCGAGCCCGAGTTGGAGGCAGATGCAAGCTCGAAGTCGGCGTGTTGGTCGAAAAGCGAAATTTCGCCGAACTTGCCGGCGAGTTCGCCCGTGACTACTTCGGGAAGCGTCACGAGGCTGGTCTACGGGTTGGGCGGCATGGTGTGGCGACTTTGGAAGGATCCGGCGCCGTCAGAAGTGCAGACCTAGGCACCGAAGACGAAGGTGTCGCCGCGGTTGAAGGCGACAGTTGGCTTAATGTAGACGGAAGCCGTCGAGTTCGCCATGCGATCTCGGGCGAGATCCCCTACCTTGCGCACCAGCTGTCGGTGTTTTAGACCGGCAACCAACTAAGGGGAGTACCCGAAGTAGATGAATGTGGCATCGCTGAGATAGGTAACTCAAAGGAAGAGACACATGGCACACAATTTAGACAGGTTCGGGCCGCGAGGTGCGTAATACCCTACGTCCTGTATGTTGCGTGGCTCTGGATTGATTGGGTGCGATTACAAGATGATGCAATCTGGTGCGTATGAGCGAGATGATCTAGAGAGAGGTCCCTGCCTCGCCTTATATAGTCCGGGAGGCAGGGTTACAAGTCGGTTCAGGGAGAAAGTACTAGTCGAGTACGTCTAGGAGTCCTCTATACAGTGTGGGACATGTACAACTTCCTATCCGAGTACTTCTGCTCTGTAGTCCTTGTGCTTCACGCCAGCAGGTGCCATGCAGCGCAAGTCGAGTAGTCCCAGGGGCCCACCGAGTAGTCGGTCCTGGTACCCACTGAGGTAGTGGGCCCAGGGAGGTCCATACGACAATAAGGGAAAATTTGAAGATGGCTCCGATGAGACAAAAGGGTTACAATGACAAGGGAACCACACCTCGACACTTTGAAGTGGGAGATTACGTGTATCTGAAGGTGTCCCCCACCAAAGGTGTGCAGATGTTCGGTGTCAAAGGGAAGTTAGCTCCACACTACATTGGACCCTATGAATTCATAGAAGTATGTGGGCCAGTAGCTTATCGTATCCAATTGCCAGAACAGTTTTCCGCAGTCCACAATGTGTTTCATGTAACTCAATTGAATAAGGGAACGCCTGTGCTAGAGAACAAAGTCGTCACAGAAGCTAATTCTTGGATTGAGTCGGATTTCTTGCTCATCGAGCACCCATTAAGAGTATTGGACCAAAAAGGGCGAAAGACCCGAAGACAAACAGTGAGAATGTACATGATACAATGGAGTCATCACACGGAAGAAGAAGCAACTTGGGAGACGGAAGACTACCTCAACACGAAGTATCCGGGCTTCCTGCAATCTCGAAACCGTGAGTTCTCCTCCCCATCTTAATGTCCTCAAGTCGAATCTCGGAATGAGATTCCGCTTAAGGGGGGTAGGCTGTGACGCCCCATGTTTTTAATTAACCCTAACCGTCGGTCAACCCGGCTGACAGCGGTCAAATCACGGTCAACCTAGGCCGTCACCTCGAAAAGCTCACCAACCAACTCTATTGAACCCTTTGGGATAGTGGACACACTTGTGGGGTCCACCCATGGTCAAAGACTTGGTCAAACCCCAACTAAACCCTAGTGTCCATAGCTGTCTTTCGGAACTTTTGCCGCGTTCTCCAAAATTCACCTAAACACTTAAAATTCTACCTTTAGGAAAATTGTCCAGCTTGTTGAGGGACACAACTTTCATGTAGATTGTCATTTCAAATTTTGAGTGGAAAGGCATGAAAAACTTGCTCCAAGGTCAGCATCTCCTGTTCATGAACACAGGCTGGCATTCAAAGTTGGCAACTGTTTCTTGCAAATTTTGTTGAGAAAAACCCTATATAGCCTTTTTTGAAAGTGGTAGAGTATAGCTAGATCTACAACTTTCGTATTCAAAGCTTGGTCGACTTTTATTCAAATTTTTGGAGAAATTTGGACTCAAACAGGGAGCCAGCAACACAACTTGGACAGGGCGCCGCCTCACCGCGACGTCGCTCGCGCCTCGCCGCCGCGCCGGCCGACCTCGCCGTCCGCGCCCACTCGCCGCCCGATGCTCCCCTCCGCTTGAGGCCGACCGCGTCCCGAGGCTACGCGCCCGCCGAGGGCCGCCCACACCCCACGACGCGCCGAGGTTAGCACCGCGCCACGCGCCGCGCGCGCGCGCGCCGTGCGACGGCCGGATGCGCCCCCTTCGACCGGTGGTCCATCCGCGTTCTCCTACCCGTGTGCGCCGTACTACGATCATGATTCACACCGTCGTCAGCTCTAGGCCAGGCCAGGACTATTTAAGCGCCACCATTCCCCCCTCCGCGCTCCAGACTGCCGCAGCTCGCCATTGCCGCCGCCGCTGGTGAACTTGCAGCGCCGCTCGCTCCGCCCGCCGGCCGACCACCTCACTCTCTTCCCTAGGACCCATAGAACCTCCCGGGGTCGCGCATTGTCGTCCGTGCGACTCTCCTCGCCGGCACCCCGAGCCGCCGCGGCAGCCGCCGCCGGCCGTCGTCGAACCCCCACGCCGGCAACTTCTCCGCCCGAGCCAAGACCTCCAATCCACCCTAGGTGAGCATGCACGTGAGCCCACCACCTCCCATGGTCGAGGGGCCCAATTGCGATCCCTCATTTCTTTCCAGGGGCTTCGGTGCAAAAGGTTATCTTCATTGGTGTATGCAATTTGCTGAAACTTGAAAAATTCCTAGAAATTTGTAGAAACATCAGAAAAATGCAAACTAAATTTTTTTGGAACCGTGGTGAAGAGTAATACAACTTTTGTTATACTCACATGGTCTGATTATGGATATTTTTAGCATGAAAAATAGGAATGTGAAAAACCTAGATCTGCAATATCTCAAAATCCACAAGTCCCCTGTATCCAATTTTTGGATATGTCGTGTGTGATGTTATGACTAGCTCCTGTGCCAAAAATTGCACAACGTTATGCAGTAAATCTGTTTATATAAATTGTTTTCCCTTTATGCAGAATCTGCCTAGATGATTTTTGTAGCTAAAAGTATTTATGTTTTTGTGCCCAACTTGTGCATGCTGTCTTGTTATGCCAAATCACACCTCTGGTGATTTAATCAAGATTTTTGGATGATCAGAAATATTTATTCTTAAATTGTCCATGTTTCCCTTTGTAGATTAATGAAGCAAGATCAGCAGAGCTTCTAGGTGTGCTTGCTTGTTCTTTTGGCTTGTTTAGGACCGGAGAGCATGTATGAGGAAGACTGGAGCATTTTAATGCTTATTTATTTTAATTTGTATGCATTTAATTTGATTGCTAGCTAATCTTTTGTTCTTTTCCAAGGTAATTTATTTTCTAGCTTCCAAGCTTAGCATGTGAGTCCAGTGGTTCAGTATGGGTGTTATGATGCTTAAGAAACCCTTCTTTAAATTTTTAGTGAATTATTGACGATAAAAACTTTAAAGTTCCTTATGGAGTAATGCTTTAGTTAAATTAGAAAAATGCCTTTTAGTTCTATTCTCCTTTTTGAAGTGATGTCAAACTCAATTAAAAGGCTAAGAACACACCCTTGCTGATAAGGAATTAATTTATAAATAAATATCTTTGTACACACCCTTACTAGTGAGAGATAAAACGAATAAACCATCACATGAAATATCAAGTATAAAGGGAACATTAATTCAAGTGTGTAATAAGAGAATGAAACATATATCAATAATAACCTTCATAAAAAGAAATTAATAGTTAATTAAATGTTAAGGTGAATATGACCAACAAGAGTTGGTTAAGATAAGCAAATTGTCACATCAACCTGAACCCTGCATTGCATTCCGTGTAGATCTTCCTGACGGTGACTACTCACTTGTTCCGGAATCGGAGGAAGGAGAAGCAGAAGCTTCGCTGCAGTACGTGGAAGTACTCGACGACACCGAGGGTGCTCAAGCTAACTTAGCTGACGAAGGCAAGCCCCGGTGTATCTAACACAGTTTTCAAATTTAATATTCATTTATCTATGGATGCTTGTGCATTTAAGTTCAGGAGTTGTATGGAACCTTAGATGCATGATCCCTAGGTACCCGTGTCCTTACTAGCATGATAGGTCAATAGCTGCTAAGCTATAGGACCGTTACAAGTCGGGTGATGATGTCACTCGCGAGAATAGGTTCCTAGATAGGAATCATAAGATCTCCTTAAATGGATTGCTCATGTGGTAAGAGCATGGGATGTGGACTCTGTTCCAATGGCTATCGTGGGTTAAGTGTTTGAACGTACTAAGCACTTCTCGGGAATGGGACCGGTAAGCGTAGTACCTTAATGAGACGGTTAGGGATTTAACAGTTAATACTCTTGGGATGCGTCTCACGGCTAGCTATCGGTGGTGTATGGTGAGTTTGGGTGCCTCGCGAGGTATTTCGGATAGCCTGCACCAAAGACTGTGGCCTTTTATCCCGACCCGAAGATTTTTGGGAACCGTGTGGTGGTTGTCCTCGCGGGGGCATCCCACTTTGTGTTTAGGTCTACCTTGCAAGGTTTGAATCAATCGATTGTCGGCCTCTCACCGTTATCTGAGACTACTTACTCCACTAGGCATGAGATCCCTAATGATGGAAGTTGATGAATACTATGCTTGATTAATTGTATTGTACAACTTTGTCTGTACTAGATGGCTAATTTAATAAAGATTAAACCCACTAGAACTTGTGCTAAAATCTTGAAAGTAAGGACATACTCTTTGTTACTTTTCAGCAAAAGAAACCCAGTGTCCAAAAGCCTTACATGCCTAGAGTTGGTGAAGTAGTTATCACCGACGGGTAAGTCTTGCTGAGTATTAGTATACTCAGCCTTGCTATAATATGTTGCTCCAGGTCTTTCGGTGATGTGTGGCCCGGAGAGATCCCGCCCGGCTGGGAGCTGGAGTGGGTGGAAGATGACGACTGAAGGCATCATGGCTGGCCTCCCGTGGTGTTCTCGCTTTCCGCTTAGTTAACTTCCGCTGTTTCGAAAAACTCTGAACTACGTTGCTATGACAAAAACTCCGGTTTGTAATAACTAAACCCTTCGAGGTAAAATTCGAATGTTATTTATGTTGTATCTCTGGACTCGCCTTCTCGTGAGTTTTTATGCATATATGTCGATCCTTGTTGCTATTCATGTGATTTACCGGGCGTTAACCCGACAACTAACGACAGGATGATACTTTATTACTGCTTAATGACCAAAGTGGATTGGTTTAAGCGGTAGTACGATATTTTCTTGGGCGGGTTGTCACATCAATGCTCTCGATGTTGCTAACCTTTCTGAGCAGGAAAACATCCGAAAAATCCTTCAAACGCTCCCCAAGCCAAGATACAACATCGTCAAGGCACTTCTCTTTGAGAAGGATTTCACTACCCTCACCATCACCGAGGTTGTGAGCAAGATCCGCTCCCATGAGATGTTCATGATGGAAGACATGGAATCATCTACCTCACACTCAAGTGCCCAGAAAGATCTTGCACTCAAGCCAAGTGAAAAGGGCAAGTCCAAGAAGATCAAGGAAAAAGCTTCTTCGTCCTCAAGTGAAAGTGAAGATCCAAGTGACTCAAGTGAAGCGGAGAGCGATGATGCTAAGCTTGATCTTATCATGAGGAAGACCACAAGGATGCTATCCAAGATTGGCAAGAAGGGCTACAACTATGATTCTAATAAGCAAAAGTTCTGGTCATCAAGAAGAAGTGGTGAGGGAAGCAATAGGAAGTGCTGCAATTGTGGTAGCTATGATCATCTCTCATATGATTGCCCCAAGCCTGACAAGCGAGTGTCAAACTCAAGCAAGAAGAACGATAAAGATGACAAGGATGCCAAGTACTACAAGAAGAACTCATCCAAGAAAAAGTCATCAAACAAGTCCTACCACAAGAAGAAGGGTGAACATCATTCTCTCTTGGTAAATGAATGGGTGATCGGGGGTGAGACATCAAGTAAATCAAGTGAGAGTGAAGAAGACAAGAACAAGAAGATCGCCGGTATTGCTATCATGGATGATGAGCCTCCACTTCCACCTCCACCTATGTGCTTCATGGCAAAGCACTCCAAGGTGAGAATAGCGATAGTAGTGGGTCTTCTAGTAGTGATGATGAACTCTCACCGCTTGCTCTTAAAGATCTTCTTGATGAATATACCTCCATGATTAACAAACAAAAGAGTAAGCTCAAAGCACTTGATGAGACTCATGAAAAACTTAAGCTATCATATGATGAGCTGCTTGCGAAGCACAATGACTTTAGCAAAGAACATGATGCTTTGGTAGTGTCCAACAAGTCACTTAGAGATGACCACAACAAGTTACTTATAAGCACAATGAGCTAATCATCAAGCATGATGGCATAACCATGCTTAAAAAGTCTCTTGAGTCAAATCATATGAATCTTAAGAAAAAACATGTGCTCTTAGAGATGAAATATCAAGAACTTGAGCTTGCTAGTGAGGACAGGTTCTAGTGGGCATGCAAATGCTAGAGAAGTCACTAAAGTCAATGCCTCCACCTCATGTGATGATCTAATTGAAGAACCTAAGGTCTTTCTTAATGTTGAAAGTATTGCATCTTCCTCCAAGACTAACCATGATAGGGTGAAAGCTCTTGAAGATGAAGTGAGAAGCTTAAGGTCTTGTGTAAAGACCTTGGCCAAGGGTGAGGAGTTGCACAAGGAGATCCTCTACTACAATGCAAGAGACTATGGGACAAAGGGGTTTGGTGCTTTCCCTAATCCCATCAAGGAAACTCCTAGGTCTAAGTAGCTATATGGGTGTTTCATCAAAGAAGTTGGATCTTATTGTCAACATTGCAAGGTCACCGGTCATCACACAAGGGAGTGCCCAACACCTACTCGTCCCTTACCCACCTTGCCTAACAATTACAAGTCCATGTACAATGATAACCATTTCTTGTTGATGAAGAAGAACAATGGCAAAGTGGCAATCAAGTTCATTGGGACCAAACCAAAAGTCAAGCCACCTAGAAGCTTGTGGATTCCTAAAGCTCTTATCACTCACGTCAAAGGGCCCAAACTAGCTTGGGTTCCTAAGTCTCATTGCTAATTTCTTGTGTGTAGGTGAACTACAAGGCCGAAGGGAGTCATTGGATACTTGATAGTAGTTGCACTCAACATATGACCGGCCAAGTAAAAATGTTCACCTTACTAGTGGATGATGCGGGATATCATTAACAAGTTTCATTTTGTGATAATTCAAAAGGAAGGATTTTCGGATTGGGTGAAATCTCTCTAACAAATGATTTATCCCTTTCCAATGTTCTCTTTGTGGATTCTTATAGACCTTGGTCTTTCATTCACATTTGATGATGAAGGGGTCACAATCACTAACAAGAAATCTAATGAAATTATTTTCAAGGGATTCCGCTATGGCAATCTTTATCTTGTAGATTTTACATCTCGTGAAGCAAACTTGACTACTTGCCTCATCTCCACTACATCCAAGGGTTGGCTATGGCATCGTCGCATTGCACACATAGGCATGAGACAACTCAAGAAAGCTTTCAAGAAAGACATGGTCCTTGGTGTGAAGGATGTTACATTTGAAAAGGACAAGTTGTGTAGTGCATGTCAAGCCGACAAGCAAGTTGCAAGTCATAATCCTATGAAGGCTTATGTATCTACCACAAGACCATTGGAGCTCATCCACATGGACCTCTTCGGACCAACTACATACAAGAGTCTTGGTGGTAATCTCTATTGTCTTGTCATTGTTGATGATTTATCATGCTATACTTGGACTTTCTTTTCGCAGGACAAGGGCAAGACATTTGACATCTTCAAGAAGTTCGCTACTAGAGCCCAAAATGAATTTGGGTCATTTATGGTGAAGATTAGGAGTGACAATGGGTCAGAATTCCGCAACACAAAGGTGGAAGAGTATTGCGATGGTGAAGGCATCAAGCATGAATTCTCCTCAACCTATACACCCCAACAAAATGGTGTGGTTGAGAGGAAGAACAAGACACTCATCACTCTTGCTAGAGCTATGTTGGATGACCATGGAGTCTCGCAAAGGTTTTGGGCGGAAGCTATCAACACGGCATGTCACGCTTCAAATAGAGTGTATCTCCACCGACTCATGATGCAGACACCATATGAGCTACTCATTGGGAGAAAGCCCAACATCTCTTACTTCCGGGTGTTTGGTTGTAAGTGTTTCATATTCAAGAAGAGGAAGCATCTAGGGAAGTTTGAGAGTAGAGTAGATGAGGGCATATTTGTTGGTTATGCATCTAACTCCAAAGCATATAGAGTATTCAATAACTCTACACGAGTGATTGAAGAAACATGTGATGTGGAGTTTGATGAATCTAATGGCTCCCAAAGAGATGGTTTTTGTTGTGATGATGTAGGAAAAGAACCTCTCCGAGAAGCAATGTAGAAGATGGTCATTGGTGACATCAAGCCAAAGGAGGATGATGACTCTCACTCCATTCATGAAGACTCCTCCTCAGATGATGATGATAATGATGATCCACCAAGGCGTCCACCTACATCTCCCACAAGACAAGATAGTCCATCTTCCTCACAAGAACCACCTCCTATATCACAAGACACTCAAGATCAAGTAGAGGACATGGGCGAAGTTCAATCTCAAGATGATCCCACCTCTACAATATTTGGAAGACGCACAAGGACTTCAACAAATCATCCAATTGATCTTGTGTTGGGTGATCTCCGAGGGGGTACAAGGACTCGCCACTAGCAATATGCCTCATTTTGCAAACATCATGCCTTTGTCTCTTTTGTAGAACCGACCACTATAAATGAAGCTCTTGGGGAAGCGGATTGGATCTTGGCTATGCAAGATGAGCTCAACAACTTCACAAGAAACCAATTATGGGAGTTGGTAGAGCGCCCCAAGAACAAGAATGTGATTGGCTTCAAGTGGGTCTACCGGAACAAGCAAGATGAACATGGCATTGTGGTGAAGAACTAGGCAAGACTTGTCGCCAAAGGGTACTCTTAAGGCTTGGATTATGGAGAGACCTTCACTCCGGTGGCACGTCTTGAAGCTACCTGTATCCTCCTTGCATATGCCTCTAGTCATAAAATGAAGTTATTTCAAATGGATGTAAAGAGTGCTTTCTTGAATGGCTTCATCAATGAAGAAGTCTATGTGGAGCAACCTCCCGGTTTTGAGGATGCTAAATATCCTAACCATGTCTATAGGTTGCACAAGGCTTTATATGGACTCAAGCAAGCTCCTAGGCCATGGTATGAGAGGCTCCGAGATTTTCTCATTGAAGCGGGATTCAAGATTGGTAGAGTGGACAACACGCTATTCACCAAGATAATCGACAAAGAACTTTTCATTTGTCAAATTTATGTTGATGATATTATCTTTGGCTCTACTAATCTCAAAGTGTGCAAGGATTTTAGTGAACTCATGACTAGGGAATTCGAGATGTCAATGATCGGAGAGCTCAACTTCTTCCTTGGGTTTCGAATCAAGCAATTGAAGGAAGGGACTTTCATCCATCAAGAGAAGTACACCAATGATATTCTCAAGAAGTTCAAGATGGATGATTGTAAGCCGATCAAGACTCCAATGCCTACTAATGGACATCTCGACCTAGATGAGGGAGGTAAATCGGTTGACCAAAAGCTTTACCGTTCTATGATCGGTTCTCTTCTTTATCTTACTGCATCTAAGCCCGATATCATGTTTAGTGTTTGTATGTGTGCTCGGTTTCAAACCAACCCTAAAGAATCTCACCTAAGTGCTTTGAAAAGGATCCTTAGATATTTAAAATACACACCTAGCATTAGCTTGTGGTACCCCCACGGTGCTTGTTTTGAGCTCTTGGGTTATTCAGATTCGGACTTTGCCGGGTGTCGAGTAGACCGTAAGAGTACTTCAGGTGGGTGCCATTTGCTAGGTCGCTCTTTGGTTGCTTGGTCCTCTAAGAAGCAAAACTCCATGGCCTTATCCACCGCAGAGGCAGAATACTTTTCCGCGGGGGCTTGTTGTGCTCAAATCCTCTACATGAAGCAAAGCCTCTTGGATTATGGTGTGGTTCTAGATAGGGTTCCCCTCCTTAGTGACAATGAGAGTGTCGTAAAAATTGCTAACAACCCGGTTCAACACTCTCGCACAAAGCACATTGATATCCGTCACCACTTCTTGCGAGGCCACGTTGCTAAAGGGGACATTGTTTTTTGTGGTGTTCGCTCTGAGGAGCAATTAGCAGATATATTCACCAAGCCTCTTGATGAAAACGCTTTTTGTAGGCTTCGGAGTGAATTAAATGTGCTTGATGCGTCCAACATCATGTAATACTTGTCATATAGTTTGCATTTGCATATGTACATGATTAGGGGCTTGTCTAACCTTGATGAGATAGTGGTGAGTATGGGTCTTGCTTGAGCCGATGGTTCTCTTGTTTCACTCAAGGCATGATGAATGGCTCACCATGAATAAGCTCATCAAGGGTTCAAACTTGGCAAGTTAGTTTACCTTTTTGCTTTGCACTTTTGCTTGTCATGTAGGATGCATTCATGTTTAATTTCATGCATTTGTTCTTGCATAGCATAGCGTGAGAGAAGTCACAAAGGAAACTCACACCATGAGAAATTTGCTTAGTGTTCAATGCAAATCAACAACTCTTAAGGTGTGATGAGACAAATGATTGTGCTTAATGCCTATTGAGTTAAGTCCTAACGAGCTTATGGTGTCAATCTCTAAGTTCAAAGGCAATTAACTCATACATTCCCTTTTTTGGAGCTCCCTCCCTCCTTTGGTTCTTAATTTGCCTATTTTTATCTATGGTTTATCCCTTTTTAGGGAGCTAATTGTGGATTTATAAGTATTTTATAAAGGAGTGCTTGAGGGGTGAGGTTGTCACTCAGGATTGATCCAAGGATGTGCTTGTGTTGGCTTGTGTGTGACATTCACCGGATCAAAAATGAGAAATAGTTCTGTCGGTGCGGAATGTGGTCCCGACACTAACCAGTAGATAGCGCCGAGGTCTATCCCTCAATGGTCGATGCCAAGCAACAAGTGACACAAGGTTTTATCCTGGTTCCGGCCGAGGGGGCCGTACGTCCAGCAGGAGTGTGCTCACGGCACTATATTGCTCAGCACCGGGGGTGCCTGTAGTGGGGCTGCTACAAGCGAGGCGGGAGAGGAAGCGTGGCTTCCAAGTCCCTAGTGGAGTGGCTGAAGATGTTGTGGGAGAATAAGAGAGTGAGTGCACGGCGTGGGATGAGTCTGTCTGAGTCTGCCCGTCTCCTCTCCCCGCGGCTGGGGGGTTCGTCCCCCTTTTATATTTCAAAGGGGAGGCGAACTACATGCATGCCGCGCTATCTAGCTACGTGGAGAAGCACGACGTGCTACGCTGTAGAGTGGGCGGCCGTCCGGGCGATCCTTGCAGCGATCTGGTCATCATGGCTTGACTTGTACCCGAACAGTGGCGATTCGAGGGTCGGGAAGCAGCGGATGGCGGTGATGTCCTCTGATAGGCTCGAGGGAGGTGCGACGCGCGGCCCGTACGGCGCACGGGAGTTGGCGAACGGCTTTCCTTCCCGACGCGCTTCACGGGGCCGGGAGTCGTTGCTACGGGGTCCGGCGTGCGCCCGCACGCGCGGGTACGGCGGCCACGCCGTTGCGCGGGCGGGGATGGCAGTTCACCGGCCTAGCGCCTCCACCTAACCCTGTAGAGTCACAAGAAAGTACATCGAGGGTGTGTCGGCCCCCTTTCGAGAGCTCGGCGCGTTAGCCGTACCGGGGTGTGCGCGCGGTGTCACGGGACTGACACCGGCCGCACTGCACAGTACCCCCCCCCACAGTGACGGGGATGGGCTCCTCCCTGGGGAGTTGGTGCGGCGGCACCGGGGTGCGAGCCCCGGGCGCATGATGCCACCGTCCTGCGGCGTCAGGGCGTTAAATGCCTGTGTACGGGGCCGGCGCACGCGTGAGGGGTACCCTCGAGCGTGGCGGACCCCGACCGAGGGCGGGGCGTACCCTCGAGCGAGGCGGAACCCGCTCGAGGGAGGGGGCTCCCCCTCGAGCGGGGCGATGCCCGCCCGAAGGGAGCGCGCAGCCTCGAACGAGGCGGAGCCTGTTCGAGGGGATCCTTACGTGGGCTACCTCGATGGGCCGTCGGAGTCCCTGTGGGCCGTGTCCTGCATGGTTAGGCACCTGCATGGTTAGGCTTAATGTTTTTGGGTTTTGTTCCAGGTTTTAAGTAGGGTTTCCCCCATTGTTTAAGGGGACCCCTAGGGCTGTCCCCGACAGTAGCCCCCGAGCATCTGTGGGTTTGCCATTGAGGCTCCCGCAGATGCTGGAACCTACTGATAGGACGTTCTTCCCTCCTTGTTCTGCGAACGCTTTCCGTGGGGCCGCGTCAGCGGACCCGCGGGTCTAGCCCCCGAAGCCCTGCAGGAGTGTGGATACTCCTGCAGGGGTTAACCGCGAGAATTTTGGTCAGAGAGACGTGGCACATATGCCAACCGGCATCGGCGGTATTTCAGCCGGCTTCGGGGGTGCACGCACCGCTGACACTGTCTCCGGCGGGTGCAATTTCAAGGAGGTGTAGCCGTGCGCCAAGCCCCCGAGCCTTGGCCCGTTCGAGGCGATCGGGTAGAGCTTGGCGACTTGTTTTTTAACGCGCCCCCTCCGTCCCTCCGCGGGACGGAAGGTGAAGTTTCCGCAACCCCCATCGAGCGGGTCGTGGATTGCGGATTCCTCGTCGAGCTGCTAGCGGGTGGTTCAAGTGGACGTCCATGCCCCGTTCGATAAGGGTAGGCTGCGCGGTCCGGAGACACGTCCATGGAAGCGCTTGCGTGGGTTTGCTAGGTGGGGCTCGGTCCCGTTCGCTAGGGACCGAGGGCGCGGAAGCTCTCCCTCGGTGGGATCCCCCGGCTAGGCGCCCTCGGCCGGCTCTCGAACACGACATGTGGTGCACCCACGAGCCGACGGGCTCGAGGAACGGCTCGAATGCGCGTGCCCTCGTCGTCCCTAACTCTGCGATCTGTGGCGCCTGTTCGAACCCGTCGAGGGTCAGGCTTCGAACCTCTGATCAGTAGGGTCGTGCGGGGTGGCGCCTGGGCGGCCCCGTCTTTTCACGTTTTGCGGCCGTCGAGGGGTCTGGGCGAGCCAGCCCTCGAGGTGCTAGTTGGTAGTACAGCGCGGCATGGGTGCTTGCGGTTCCTGCTTTATTTCAAGCAGGCCCCGGGCGACCCTCTCACGCGCGTGCCCTTTTTAGAGGGTCGATGTTGTTTCGAGCCGGGGGCTCGTGCCGCTCGAGGGTTTTGTGTGGCATGGGTACCCGCGGTGCCTGCTTTACATCAAGCAGGTCCCGGGTACCTTCTCACGTCGATATCCCATCGAGGGTTGCCCTTGTCTCGAGCCAGGGGCTCGTCCCGCTCGAGGGTTTTGCGTGGCATGGGTACCCGCGGTGCCTGCTTTACATCAAGCAGGTCCCGGGTACCTTCTCACGTCGATATCCCATCGAGGGTTGCCCTTGTCTCGAGCCAGGGGCTCGTCCCGCTCGAGGGTTTTGCGTGGCATGGGTACCCGCGGCGCCTGCTTTACATCAAGCAGGGCCCGGGTACCTTCTCACGTCGATATCCCATCGAGGGTTGCCCTTGTCTCGAGCCAGGGGTTCGCCCCGCTCGAGGGTTCTCCTTGCTTGGCAAGGGACCCGATCATTTAATGCCTCGCAGTCGAGGCCGCGGTTTTTGCAGCGCGGGCACATCTTTTTAGGCGCTGCGGCCGCGCGCGCGCGTAGTGGGCGGCGTGGCAGGTGGACGTGACGGTTTCACCTCGGCCCCTGCGGGTCTCCGCCGTGATGATGGCCCGCCCGCAAGTGATGTGGCCGCCGCGGTCGTGGTGGGGCCCGTCCGTCGGCGTGAAGGGAAGATTCCCTGCCGGTTAATGCGAGCGGGGCGCCCGCTCCGAGAGCTCGCCCCGTCGGCTTATAAATCTGAGGGAGTGGGGAAACGACGGTTTTTTACCTTAGCGCCTCACCGTTTTCAGTCCCCCGTCCTTTCGTCTTCGCCTTGTTCTTGCTACCGCGCGTTATCGCCGTTAGAGCCTTTCTTCTGTTCCTCGTTCTCCGTCCTCGCATTCCTTCGTCCTTCCTCATGGCGCCGCCACAGCTTCCCCTCACGATCTTGGAGCCATACGCCTGGTAGAGGTCGACGGTGACGCCCCTGGCCCTTGGCGAACTGGTCGCCGCCGGCCAGCTGTCAGCCAACGAAGATGGGCGTCCGGCGGAGTGGATCGTGCCGCCAGCGGCGGACCGTGAGCCCAACCCGCCGGAGGGTTATGTGGTCAGCTTCATTCGCTACCACGAGCGGGGCTTCAACGCGCCGGCGAGCACCTTCATGCGGGCGATGTGCCACTACTACGGGGTGGAGCTGCACAACTTCGCCCCCAACGCGATCTCGCAGGCGGCCACCTTTTTGGGCGTTTGTGAAGGGTACCTGGGGATCCCAGTCAATTGGGAGCTCTGGGTACACCTTTTCCGCGCGGAGCTCATCACGCAGCCCCACGACGGAGCCGAGGACCCGCCGCGCGATGCGCGCCGGCGGGGATGTCGCTTGCCCCGCGGGGGCAATTCAAGGACGTCTACATCCCCCGCACCATGACGACGAACAATGCCGGTTGAGAGCGGGGATGGTTCTACCTGCGCAACGCCGAGCCCGGCCTTCCCCCCTACACCGGCCGGGTGTTCAAGGAGAGGCCTGCCTCCTGGGGCTACGGGGTGTCCACGCCCCAGCATCGGGTGCGGCGGGGAGTCGGTGCCGGCCGCGGCGGGCCGCCCGTCGACGATGGGGCTGAGGGCGGTGGGCGTCCTCGCCTTCCTCCATCATAGGCGGGTCGTGCCTTTGATGGAGAGGCCGCTCTGCATCTTCGAGATGACGGAGGCGGTTGAATGCGACGCCAAGGTCGCTAACCGAGCCGTCCGCCTTCTCGGTCTTCACGACGATGTCGTCCACGTACGCTTCGACCGTCCGCCCGATGTGATCCCCAAAAAACGTGCCGCATGCGGCGTCGGTATGTTGCACCCGCGTTTCGAGGACAAATGGCATCGTGACGTAGCGAACGTCCCGAATGGTGTGATGAACGAGGTCGCGAGCTGGTCGGACTCTTTCATCTTAATCTGGTGGTATCCGGAATAAGCATCAAGGAAACGAGCGATTCGCACCCGAGTTGTTGAGTCAACAATTTGATCAATGCGTGGCAAAGGAAAAGGAACTTTAGGACATGCTTTATTGAGACTCGTGTAGTCTATACACATCCGCCACTTCCCATTCTTTTTCTTTACAAGCACGGGGTTTGCTAGCCACGCTGGGTGGAACACCTCCTTGATGAATCCGGCCTCGAGGAGCTTCCGCAGCTCCGCTCCGATTGCCCGTCGCCGCTCCTCGTCGAAGCGGCGGAGCCGTTCGTCGTACGGCGCGAGCATTTGGCGGGATGTCAAGGGAGTGCTCGGCGATTTCCCTCGGGATGCACCGGCATGTCCGAGGGGCTCCACGCGAAAATGTCGGCGTTGGCGCGGAGGAAGTCGACGAGCACTGCTTCCTATTTGGGGTCGAGGGTGGAGCTGACCCTCAACGCCTTGCCCCTCGGGGGCCGAAGGGTCGAGGGGGACCCCCTTGGTCTGCTCCGCAGCCTCAAAGGTGCCTGCGTGCTTGGCGGCGGAGTTGAGGTCTTCGTTGACCATCTTCTCCAGCGTGTTCACCAGCGCTTCATCCAGCGCTAGTGCCTCTGCGTGCTCCACACATTCGACATTGCAGTCGAACGCGTGCTCGATCGACGAGCCGACGGTGATGACGCCGTTCGGGCCGGGCATCTTCATCTTTAGATAGGTATAATTGGGGACCGCCATGAATTTGGCATAGCAGGGTCGCCCAAGTATAGCATGGTAGGCCCCTTTGAACCCCACCACCTCGAAGGTGAGGGTCTCCTTGCGGAAGTTCTTAGGGGTGCCAAACCAGACCGGCAAGTCGATCTGCCCGAGGGGTTGAACCTGTTTGCCGGGCGCGATGCCGTGGAACGGCTTCGTCTTCGGGCCGCAGCTCGGTCCAATCCGATCCCCATCGGGCGCAGCGTATGCGCGTAGAGGATGTTGAGGCTGCTGCCTCCGTCCATGAGGACCTTCGAGAACCGGGCGTTCCCGATGATGGGGTCGACCACCAGGGGGTACTGGCCCGGGTTAGGGACGCGGTTCGGGTGGTCCTCCCGGCCGAATGTGATGGCGTCCTCCGACCAGTTGAGGAAGGACGGAGGCGCCCTCTCAGCGGCGAGGACTTCGTGCCGCTCCTTCTTGCGTTGGCGTGTCGACGGTTGGTCCCCCAAATATGAGGAACACATTTTCGACGGCGGGGAAGCCGCCGGCATCGCCATCGCCTTCGTCTTTCTTGGCCTCTGCCTCCTTCCCGGCGGCACGGCCGTAGAATTTCTTGAGCATGTTGCCTTGCTCAAGGGTGTGGTGCACTGCGGGGTCTTATGGTAGGGACATGGCTTCTTTAGCATGTCATCGAACACCCCCCGGCCTCGAGGGGCCGGTCGAGGGCCCCGCCGAAGGACCGATAAGGCGACCGAGAGAGGGGGAGTGAATGGGAGCCGATAAAAATTCTTCTCGTGGGAGATCGAAACTCCGACAAGACGAACTAGCTCGGTCGAACCCCCGAAATCACACGCTCCGCACTTCTACCTCCCGTTTGCCAAAACCACGTAGCCACCGGAGTGCTACCGGTCTTAGGAACAAACTCTACCAAAGCAACCACAACACACACGCGGCAAGACCGACGCCGGAAACTACTCGAAAGCCGGCTAACCGGAGGGGGCGGTTAGACCGGGTATAGGGGGCGGTTAGACCGCCTCCACACGGCAACCAAGAAATCCTCCGAAACGCATCTTCCGAGCACCAAAACACACCACGGTTTCACCAACAGAGATCTCCGGTCAAGGCCATGCTAGCTACCGAGAAAATCTTGGCGAAAACCAAAACTTCACCCAAGGGCCTAGGGGCGGTTAGACCGGCTACCCGGGGCGGTCTAACCTCCCCGTACCCGGAATGAACTCCAACCAAGAACACCTAGCAAACCGCGCGAGAACGGCTCCAAATTTCACCCGTACACTCCTCGGATCAAGGCGAACAAACTCACGAGAGGAAAATCCGGCGAAATAAAACTTTGACCCGGAAACACCCCCGGTGGTTAGACCGCCCCCACGTAGGCGGTTAGACCGCCCCTTCCGAACACGAACCCGCGGGTCAAACCTCAACTTCCTCGCGCCCGATCTCCCGAATCACTCCACGGATTGTAGCCAAACTTCGGGGATAGGCAGGGTTACCTCCTGGGCAACCTCTACCTCAAAGGAATCGACCCGAAACGCTCACAATCAAGAGGAATCGAAGAAATCGCTTCTCTAGGTCAAGAACTTTCTCAACTCGAAAAACCACCAAATCGAGTCCGATTCAAAGGGGATTTGGGGGCAAAGTCACCAGCCAAAGAGGCACAAGAACCTCATACGTGACACCCACCAAAAACCCCAAGAAATCGTTCTCAAAACACCGCCAAAAAGAGCTCCGAAAGTCAACACCAAAGAGACGGGAAAACCACCATAAAGAACAACGCCAAACCTTCTATACATGCCATGAATGGTTCATACAAGGTCTAGCTTGCCACCCAAACATCCATCCCTCTCTCTAGATCTCACATGAAGCTCTCAAGCTAGCCTTCTAAAAACCTAGGGAAAAAGGAGAACGAAAATGGAAAAACCAAATGAGCTAGGGTTCCTATAGTTGGCTGCCATCCACCCCTCTAATGAGTATATATGGAGGCACCCAAAAGACTAAACTACCCTTCACTAATAACTAGGGATACATGCCCCTCAAGGGCGGATTTGGAATTCTCGATGTCTTCACCATCGGACGGATGCCCGGCGACCGCACCCTGCGTAGCCTCGACGCAAGCCTTGCGATCCCGACGCGTGTCCTCCGCTTCGAAGCTTCTCGGCGCCGGCGGCCGTGGCGGTCGGGGACCGGCCCCCCCGGGCGGTTAGGACCGGCCCGGTGGATCCGACCGGCCCCGGGCGGTCCGACCGCCCCTCCCGGGCGGTTGAACCGGCCCGGGTGGCCGCACCTCCTCGTCGAGTCTTCGGCCTCGGTTTTGTGGCTCAACCGAGTAACCCGGTGGTTTTCCGGTGAACCACCGCAAACCCCGCGAACTCGGTGTAGCCTCCGCCAATCTCCACTCATGACTCGGCTCCCACGTAGTCCCGGCTCGACCTTGGTTTTGAGGCTCTACCAAGAAACCGTCCACGACTTCATCTTCTTGTTCATGCCACCATGCGGCCCGCACTTGACCCCCGCCGGCCACCGGTCCCTCGAACGAAGCCTACTTGTCTTCTCCACACCCTGGAGGCCTCACCGCAACGACCTTTCGCGCTTGTTCTTCACCTGCACCAACACGAGTCAAGCCGCAACCTGCACCTGCAATACTTAGCCAAGAATCAGTCCACACAACGTTGTCAATCACTCATCACACAAGGAAGCGACCATCCACCGGTCCTCGAACCACACATGGTCCTCAATCTCCCCCTTGATGAGTGCATTGACAACACACATGATTTGTAACCAAAGAGAGAAAAAAAAGAAAATAAACTACTAAAAGAAAAAACTCCAACAAGTGATCGAAAGCCAAAGAAAGGCAAAGAGCAAGATCACTTGAAGAAGAACAAGTCTCGGACCCCTTAGGCAAGGGCAACGGCTCGACACATCCGAGACAAAACCATGCTCAAGCAAAGAGCAATAACCACCAAAAGCACACAAGGCCACGAGCCAAAAACTCACACAAGAGCTCCCCCCGCACATATGCAAACTCCCCCCGAACCAATGCATGCAAGAAGGTCACTTGGAAATGCATGACAAAGAGCAAACCAAGCTCACATTGCATAGGGCGGTTAAACCGCCCGCACGGGCCGGTTAAACCGCCCCCGGTCATGTGACCGCCCCCGGGGAGGTTAGACCGCCCCATGTGACCGCCCCGCAAAAACTTCTCTCGAAAAATGCCGAACCACTTTGGACACCTTCCAATAGCTCCCGGTGCCCAAATCATGCACACACTTCTCCCCCCTTGTTGACAATGCATGAATCAAGGCAAAATGCGAAAACTTTCAACATATAGCTTCTCGAATATACAAAATTCATCACAAGGTGCTACACAAGTCCAAATGAGCAAGTTAGATACTCGACGGTTCGTAATGACCTTAACTACGTGATCACCAAGTTTCACAACCATGGGACAATGCTAAAAAGGATTTGAGTAATTTTGCGAAAAGTTACTCTCTCACAAGCAAATACCTAAACATGATCAAAACATATCAAAATGGCAAAGCCACTCAAACTTCATGCTAGGACAGCCATTCTAATCATAAGACCATCATAAACACCCAAAAGCACCTCATGTCATGTCAAAGCCACCGAGCCATGTGCCTACTTCTATGTATGAGACTTCTCATTGGTAGGCATCATGCAACGGTTTAGCACCCAAAGCAAATTAAATTCAGCACATATGACATGGGAGCACATTTTCCAAGCATTTTTCATTTCATTTTCAGATTTATGATTGGTACATGAAATGTCTTTGCGACAAAAAGGAACTTATGCCCCTCCACAAGATTAAGCAAGAGCGCTAAACATTCATGATGGCAAATGAGCCTTTGGCCCCAAATGATCAATAAACTAGCTATCCAACCACAAAGTAAGCATAGCAAAGCCACTAAAATATGTCAAGATCATATATAGGCATTTACGCATGAGAGAGCATGTATATGACATTTTTCAAAAATTAGCCATCAACCATGGATCATTCAACAAGATCATCAAGAGCTAAGCCAAACTAACCATAGCATACCAAACAAGCTCACAAGAACATATATAGCGACCCATGGTGAACAAGGTATATAGAAGAAGCTTTTCCTATCCGATGCATATGATACAAAATGCATGCAATCTAAGATACAAGGATGCCTATACATCATGTTACATATGCCATGCCAAATGCAAGAAATGCACAAAGGAAAGCTATACATATGTTACAAACCGGCTCCTCGAGGGGAGGCAAAACGGGCTCGACACCACCGGCAAAAGAAAGCCCCCACACACCCAACTCAAGAAATCAAACACACACCAAGTTCCCCCCGCAAACGAGTGAAAGTTGCTTGATCTAGGGGTTTGGTGAAAATATTGGCTAGTTGGTCATGTGTGGGTACATGGATCAAGGCTATCTTCCCTTTCTCTACGTTGTCTCTCTGGAAATGATACCTCACTTCTATGTGTTTGGTTTTGGAATGGAGCACTGGGTTCTTTGCAACGCTTATGGCACTGGTGCTATCACATTGAAGTGGGACATGGGTATACTCCTCACCAAAGTCACTCATGGTGTAGGTGATCCAAAGGAGCCGAGAGCAACAACTAGCGGCGGTAACATACTCGGCTTCGGTCGTGGATTGAGCAACACTCGGCCCTTACGAGAAGACCAAGACACCAAAGAGGAACCCAAAAATCGGCAAGTCCCGGGAGTGGACTTCCTATCCAACCGACACCCGGCAAAATCCGCGTCCGAAAAACCATGAAGCGCCAAAGAAGAGGACGCGGAGTACCAAAGGCCGAAGTCGGGAGTGTGACGCAAGTACCCGAAAATTCGCTTCACCGCTTGCCGATGCGAAGTCCTCGGAGACGCTTGAAAACGAGCGCACGGACACACCGAGAACTCGTATGTCCGGCCTCGTCGGCGTCAAGTAGAGGAGTGACCCAATCATGCTCCGGTACTCCTTCGGTCCACGTGTTCACCTTCCTCATCCGCATCAAGAGCCGTAGTCGTACTCATCGGCGTCGTCATAGCCTTGGAGTCCTCCATCTTGAACTTCCTCACAATGTCTTTGGTGTACTTAGCCTCGGTGCACAAATGTTCCTTCCTTTGATTGCTTGATTTGTAGCCCGAGGAAGAACCGCAACTCACCCATCATGCTCATCTCAAACTCCCTCGCTCATATCATCCGCAAACCTCGCAACAAGAGAGTTAGACGAGCCACCAAAGACAATATCATCCACGTACACCCGCACAATCGGGATATCTCCCTGCCCTCGGCAAAAAAACAAGGTCCGATCGACCTTCCCCATCTCAAAACCTCTCTCAAACAAGAACCCCCTCAACCTCGCCATACCAAGCTCTAGGCGCCCGCTTCAACCCATACGGCGCCTTCCTCGCCTTGTACACCCGTGGGGGTACTTCTCGCTCTCAAACCCCGGAGGTCGCCTCACATACACTTCTTCCTCCAACACTCCATTCGGAAAAGCACTCTTCACATCCATTTGGTGCAACTTGAACCCTTTAGCCACGAGAAAAGGCTAGAAGGATCCTAATCGCCTCCAAACGGGCTACGGGAGCAAAGGTCTCCTCGTAGTCGATCCCCTCCTTCCGACGAACCCCCGAGCAACAAGTCTCGACTTGTTCCTCACAACCTCACCCTTCTCTCCCTCTTTGTTTTTCCACACCCACTTTGTACCAATCGGCTTACACCCCGGGGGAGGGTCAACCAACTCCCACACCCGATTCCTCTCAAAGTTCTCCAACTCCTCATGCATCGAGTTAACCCAATTGTGATCGATAGTGCATGTCCAATGTCTTTGGGCTCAAAAGAAGCAACAAATGCAGCATGAGCAAAATGGGAATTGTTTCGAACCCTCGACCGTGTAGTGCGTTCATCCATGTCGCCGATGATCCTCGAAGCCGGGTGATCCACCCGAACTCGCGGGGGAGGTTCTCGCCTCGAAGCTACCTCCCCCTCAACATCAGCTTCTCCTCGTTCTTGATTTGTCGTCGTAGGTGTAGCGAGGGTCCATCCATCATCGTAGTCGAAGTAGTGGGTACATGTTCAGTCGGGGGCACCGCACCGCCATCCTCATCATCTCCATGTTCATGCTCCTCCTCCTGAAAGATCTCCTCGCCAAGCTCATCATCACCTGCACACTCAAAGACAAGCTGACTACGTGGCTCTGTCTCATCGAAGGTTACCTCGCAAGTCTCCACGATTTGGTTAGTTTCAAGATTGAGCACACGATATGCTCTAGAATGAGATGCATAACCAAAGAAAATGCCATCGACAGACCTAGCCTCAAACTTATCCAACTTCCTCGCCTTTCTTCGAATGAAACACTTGCAACCAAAGACATGGAAGTGACTCACCTTGGGTGTGCGACCATGCATCAACTCATAGCATGTCTTTTTATTGTGCACTCGAGGTATATCCTCGTTCGACACATAGCATGCGGTATTCACCGCCTCAGCCCAATACCTCCTCGGAGTCCTATGCTCATCAAGCATCGTCCGAGCCATCTCGCACAAGGTCCTGTTCTTCCTTTCCACAACACCATTCTGGGGAGGCGTATACGGACTCGAAAACTGGTGCTCAAGACCCAAGTCATGACAAAAAGTTTCAAAACGAGAGTTCCTGAATTCCGAGCCATTATCACTGCGGATAGCTCGTATGGCATCTCCGTGCCTCTCGTTCCTCAACCTCAAGACTAGATCTCGAACAAAACCAAACGTCTCCCCCTTATCCTCCGTAAAGAACACCCACGCATACCGAGAATAGTCATCCACCACAACAAGGACATACCACTTCCCACCCGCGATCACACACGAGCCGGGCCAACAAGGTCCATATGGAGCAGCTCGCATGGACGCTCAGTCATCACATCGGTGAGAGGCGGGTGAGAAGAGGCCACCATCTTGGCATGCCTACACGGAGCACAAACCAACTCTTTCTCAAGCTTCAACCGTGGCAATCCTCGGACCAAATTGAGTTTACTCAAGCGAGACAAAAGGTCAAAGCTCAAGTGACCCAACTTCCTATGCCACTTCCACAACTCACTCGAAAAACCAGCCAAGAAACAACGCTCAACACCCGAAGACTGAGAAAAATCAGCACGAAACACCTACCCTCGGGAACGACCATACAAACAAGGTCCCCTCGAGAGTCCACAATCCGAGAACCACCCCGGCCGAAACAACACCTCAAAACCCTCATCCAACAACTGAGACACAGAAAGCAAATTGTACCCCAGCGATTGAACAAGAGCAACACGCCTCGCAGTGATCTTGTCACTCACTTTTATCTCACCTTCTCGAAAGCACACGCCCACGCCCATTGTCCCCAAAGGTGATGTACCTCTTCGTCACCACGGGACGAGACTTGAGAACCACCCCCCTCGTCTCCGGTCATATGTCTCGAGCAACCGGAGTCAATCAACCAAATGTTCTTCAAGTCTCCCACCTCGAAATTCAAAAACAAGCACGTGAGCGAACAAACGACTCAAAGACCGGGGTTAGTACCAAAGGAGGAAAACCAGTGCCGAGCCATTTGCTCGAAAGTGGGGTTAGCACACATCAAGCCATCTTTCCTACCATAGCTACCACCACGAACACCACCTCGGTAACCATTCCGAGGGAACCACCCCTCACTGCCTGGAGGAGGACCAAAACCACGGAAGACAACCCGTGGAACGTCCCTCCTCTCCTTCTCAAAGCTACGACTCCTCCCATCCCCGTAGTGACCTCGAAGGGGAGAATGCCTAGCAACCGACCACTGCTTGTCTCTCTAGACCAACCACCAACAACTCCACCTCCGGACACCGAAACCTCTCGACTCACCACCTCGAAAACCACTCCGCCCCGAGTGCGGGGGGGGCCCGGGTTAAACCTCCTTGCCGGGCCGGTCTAACCGCCCCCTTCGGGCCGGGCCGGCTCCGACCGCCTAGCCGGGCCGGTCCGACCGCCCCCTCCCGAACGGCTCCTCGGCCGCGGGAACTCACATCTCCCCATGCCGGAACACTTCTCACCTCGGCCCTTACCCCCGGGTAGTGGCATACGAGGCTTAGGTACACCATGGGAAGGGTTGTACCTATCCTTGTTCGCCCACTCCTTTGCCATCCTCTCTTCCCGCTTTCTCTTGAAGCAAAACTCATCCTAGTGACCCTCCTTCCCACAATGGCCACAACGGAACCTCACAAGCTTAGGTTTTGGCTTGGATTGGGGCTGCTCGCTTGGTTTCTCTCCACTCAACTCCTCCACCGATTTCTCCTCACTTGCCTTCTCTCTCACTTTCCTAAAGAACACTTTCCCCGAAGTGCTCACAAACTTGATGGGCTTTTGGAGATCATTTGTGGGTGTAGGAAATATAGGTGGAGCTGGGGTTGTGTCTAGTCGGTTCCTAAGATGGTTGGGTTTTGGAGGGAAATCATTTTTGTGGTGGGTTTTTGGTGGCTCCGGATATTCTCTCCACTTCCTTCACCAATCTTGTTTGCCCCAAGCCCCTCACCATCTTGCCTCTTAAAGGCCTCGATCATCATCCTCAACTGAGGCTCGTGACCGGACAACCAACCCATCAACTTCCTCAAGTCATCATTCTCATCCTGCAAACGATCAACATAATGTGCAAGCTCCAAATTTTTCAATGCATGCATTTCACAGGTAGAGCAAGATGTAGGCATGGGTTCCTTCAATTTAGCCTCGAGTGAACTAGTGTAAGCATGCAACTCATCAATCTTAGCATGCAAAACAGGGCAAGAAGTGCAAGCACCTAGCAAAGCGAGTTCTAGACTTAAGCTCGGCCACTTCAACCCTAAGCACATCTAGTTCCTCACACTTGGAGGCATGCTTCTCTTTAAACAAAGCAAGATCGGCAAGGAATATGGAGCAATCAAGCACAATCATTTTCATCGGCAACAACGGGGCTAGCCTTAAGCGAATCAATCTCAAGCTTGCTATCAAGCACCCGTGTCTCTAGCTCAGCCACTCTAGTCCTAGCATCCTCGAGTGAAGCCCTAAGCTCTTTCCTCATTTTCTTGGCCTCTCTAAGCATGTCATCACGGTTATCAAGCAAAGAGCCAAGCCTCTCATTCTCCTGGCGCAAGAAGGGAAGTTCATCACGCACCTCGTCGTCGGACTCAGAGTCCGAGTCGCTCTGTGTGCTCTTCTTGCTGCCGGAGCTCAACGCCATGGTGCAGAAGCCATCTCTCGCGAAGCAGCTCAGCCCGCTCAGGTTCTTGGACGACTTCTTGTTCTTGCGGCGATCTCCCTCATCTTCGCTGCTGCTCGAGCTCGAGGTGGAGTACGCGGAACTGGAGTCGACGTCGCTCGCTCCAACCATCGCCCGGGCCTTGCCTCGGCCCTCCTTCTTCCTCGATCGTCGCTCGTCCTTGTACTTGTTCTTGTGCTTGCTCTTGTGGTCGCGCCTCGAACGGTACTTGCCATCGTTCATCCTCGGCTTGTGCTTGTAGCCGTCCTTGCTCTCGGCCTTCTCCGGGCGGTCGGCGACGAAGTGTCCCGGCTTGCCGCACCGGAAGCGGGTCCTCGTGTTCCTCCTCATGTTCACGCGGTTCTCGTGCGGCCTCTCGAACCGCCTCGTCAACGGCGCCGGCTCGTCCTCTCCAAGGTCATCAAACTCCTCATCCGGCATAGACATCAAAGAGGAAAACGAGAACATCCTGGTGGATGGGTTAGAGTTAGTCTTTCCTTTGGAACCACCAACGAGGGCAAGACTATGGGAGTCGGTCGGTCCCTCTAGCTTGGCGGTCATGCCCCTATCCACCTCGGCCGACTTGAGCTTTGAGAACGGCTCGTTCACCGTCGAGTATCATACCTCTCCGACTCGACTATGGCCTCGAACTTTCCGCCCCATATCGTATGATCCAAAGAGTGTAAGAGCTTGACGGCTCTATCATGATCATCGTACGGGAGCACATCCACATTGGCCCTCATGTTGTTCACCACCACCGTGAACCTCTGAAACAAGGCATCGATGGACTCACCGGGGAGATGAGTGAAGTTCTCGTACTCTCTCCGTAGGTCGCATACACCGTGCCCGAACCCGGGGCGTTCCCAACATGAGCCTCCTTCAACACCGCCCAAATCCTACAAGCCAAGTGCTCGGTGTGCACCCGATCGAACTCGGGCGACACAAAGCACGAAACAAGTAGTCGACCGCCTTATTGTTGGCGTCGAATCCGTCCCTCGACCCCGGAGCAAGGAAATCCATCGGCTGGACATAGCCCTTGTGTCCACCGTGACATCCCAAAGCACCGACCCTTTCCGCGGAGGAACGCACCCATCCGCTTGCTCCACATCCGGTAGTTCTTGCCATCGAAGTGTGGAGGACCCGAACCCCGTTCTCGGTACGCCATCCTTGGATCTTAGACTGGTTAGAGTCAACAATGACCCGAACCGGCTCTGATACCACTTGAAGGACCGATAAGGCGACCGCAGAGGGGGGGAGTGAATGGGAGCCGATAAAAATTCTTCTCGTGGGAGATCGAAACTCCGACAAGACGAACTAGCTCGGTCGAACCCTCGAAATCACACGCTCTGCACTTCTACCTCCCGTTTGCCAAAACCACGTAGCCACTGGAGTGCTACTGGTCTTAGGAACAAACTCTACCAGCAACCACAACACACACGCAGCACCGACAGCGGAAACTACTCGAAAGCCGGCTAACCAGAGGGGGCGGTTAGACCGGGTATAGGGGGCGGTTAGACCGCCTCCACATGGCAACCAAGAAATCCTCCGAAACGCCTCTTCCGAGCACCAAAACACACCACGGTTTCACCAACGAGAGATCTCTCGGTCAAGGCCATGCTAGCTACCGAAAATCTTGGCGAAAACCAAAACTTCACCCAAGGGCCTAGGGGCGGTTAGACCGGCTACCCGGGGCGGTCTAACCTCCCGTACCCAGCAATGAACTCCAACCAAGAACACCTAGCAAACCGCGCGAGAACGGCTCCGTATTTCACCCGGACACTCCTCCGATTAAGGCGAACAAACTCACGAGAGGAAAATCCGGCGAAATAAAACTTTGACCCGGAAACACCCCGGGCGGTTAGACCGCCCCCTGTAGGCGGTTAGACCGCCCCTTCCAGAACACGAACCCGCGGGTCAAACCTCAACTTCCTCGCGCCCGATCTCCCGAATCACTCCACGGATTGCAGCCAAACTTCGGGGATAGCCGGGTTACCTCCCGGGCAACCTCTACCTCAAAGGAATCGACCCGAAACGCTCACAATCAAGAGGAATCGAAGAAATTGCTTCTCTAGGTCAAGAACTTGCTCAACTCGAAAAACCACCAAATCGAGTCCGATTCAAAGGGGATTTGGGGGCAAAGTCACCACCAAAGAGGCACAAGAACCTCATACGTGACACCTATCAAAAACCCCAAGAAATCGTTCTCAAAACACCGCCAAAAAGAGCTCCGAAAGTCAACACCAAAGAGACGGGAAAACCACCATAAAGAACAACGCCAAACCTTCTATACATGCCATGAATGGTTCATACAAGGTCTAGCTTGCCACCCAAACATCCATCCCTCTCTCTAGATCTCACATGAAGCTCTCAAGCTAGCCTTCTAAAAACCTAGGGAAAAAGGAGAACGAAAATGGAAAAACCAAATGAGCTAGGGTTCCTAGAGTTGGCTGCCATCCACCCCTCTAATGAGTATATATGGAGGCACCCAAAAGACTAAACTACCCTTCACTAATAACTAGGGATACATGCCCCTCAAGGGCGGATTTGGAATTCTCGATGTCTTCACCATCGGACGGATGCCGGCGACCGCACCTCGCGTAGCCTCGACGCAAGCCTTGCGATCCCGACGCGTGTCCTCCGCTTCGAAGCTTCTCGGCGCCGGCGGCCAGGGCGGTCGAGCCGGCCCCCCCGCGGCGGTTAGACCGGCCCGGTGGATCCGACCGGCCCCGGGCGGTCTGACCGCCCCTCCTGGGCGGTTGAACCGGCTTGGGTGGCCGCACCTCCTCGTCGAGTCTTCGGCCTCGGTTTTGTGGCTCAACCGAGTAACCCAGTGGTTTTCTGGTGAACCACTGCAAACCCCCGCGAACTCGGTGTAGCCTCCGCCAATCTCCACTCATGACTCGGCTCCCACGTAGTCCCGGCTCGACCTTGGTTTTGAGGCTCTACCAAGAAACCGTCCACGACTTCATCTTGCTTGTTCATGCCACCATGCGGCCCGCACTTGACCCCGCCGGCCACCGGGTCCCTCGAACGAAGCCTACTTGTCTTCTCCACACCCTGGAGGCCTCACCGCAACGACCTTTCGCGCTTGTTCTTCACCCGCACCAACACGAGTCAAGCCGCAACCTCGCACCCGCAATACTTAGCCAAGAATCGGTCCACACAATGTTGTCAATCACTCATCACACAAGGAAGCGACCATCCACCGGTCCTCGAACCACACATGGTCCTCACCCGCCGAGCCGGGTCGACGCCGAGGGCCTCGGCGTTGCCGCCGTCGCGCCCCTGCTCGCGCGCCTCGCGGCGCGGCTTTTTCCCCTTTTTGCCCCGCTTGTCGTTGTGGTGCGGGTCCTTGGACTTGCTGCCCTCCGCGGGCGGGTCCTCGGAGCATTTGCCCTTCTTGCCGTCGAAGATCGCCCCTACGGCCTCCTCCCCGGAGGCGAAGCTGGTGGTGATGTCGAACAGCTCATTGGAGTCCGCAGGCGGGCTGCGTCCCAGCTCCCGCACGAGGTCCCGGCACGTGGTGCCCTCGAGGAAGGCATGCACGATTTCGGACTGTGCCACGCTGGGGAGCTCCGTGCAGCGCTTGGAGAAGCGCCATATGAAGTCCCGCGGCGACTCGCCGGGCTTCGCGTGCGGAGCGCGAGTCCCATGAGTTCCCGGGCGCACGTATGTGCCCCGGAAGTTGCCCACGAACGTGTGGACTAGGTCGTCCCAGTTATGAATTTGGCTGGCGGGCAAGTGCTCGAGCCAGGTCCGGGCCGCGTCGCCAAGATGTAGGGGCAGGTTGCGGATGATGACCTCGTCGTTGGTGGCCCCGCCCAGCTGGCAAGCCAAGCGGTAGTCATTGAGCCACACGCGGGGGTCCGTCTCCCCGTTGTACTTGACGATCGTCGAGGGTTGGCGGAAGCGTTGGGGGAACGCTGCCGCACGGATCTCCCGCCGAACACATGGGTGCCCGGGGCTCCCGGCGTCGGGGAGCGGTCCTCGCCGCTGTCGTAGCGCCCACCCCGTCGAGGGTGGTAGCCCTTTGCCGCTCGTGCGTCCGCCTTGCCGGTGCGCTCGGCGTTGAGCGTCGCCATCCGGCGCCTGCGCGCGTCAAGGAGTCGCTCCTTGGCGGCGTGCGCCCTTGCTCGGTGGGTTGCCCCGCTTGTCCCCCCCGCGTGCACCGAGGGTTCGCCTCCCCGGTGCGGCTTCGTCGGCGCGAGCATCCCCCCTCGCCGGCGGATGCGTGAGGCCGAGCTCTCGGCCTGGCGCCGGACGGCCGCTTGCTCGATGAGAGTTTGCACCTCGCGGTGCATGTCTCGAGCCTCGGGGGTCGAGGGTGCGGCATAGCCCGCGGCCGGCGTCGCGGCGGCGACGAGCTTCGGCTCGCCCGCGGGGGCACGTCCGCGTTTTCGACGTTGGGGGAAGGCGTTGATGCGGTCGCGGACTCGTCGGCCCGGCTCCCGCGCGCACTCGCCGCGCGCGAGGCTTCCCCCCCGCCATTGAGGCGCGGAGCGGCCGCACCGTTCGGTATTCCTCCGCCGGCTTGGCCTCGAGCTCGCGGGCTTGGGCAAGCCGTGCGTCGACGTCGGCCCCGGGCGGGCGCGCTTGGCCCCGCGGCCGGGCGCGCGGCGATCTTTGGGGCGGGCGTGACCTCCCCGTCTCCCGGCGCCCACCGCACCGGCGGCGTTGGCCGGGTCATTGGTGATGACGGCGCGGCACTCCCGCGCGGGGTCGTAGCTCCCCGTGCTAGAGTCGTCGGAGCGACCGAACCGGTGTCCGCAGCGTCGAGGAAACGCCGGAACGCGACTGGGTCCGGCACACCGGAGAAGTCCCACTCCGCGTATCCGTGGCGGTTGGCGGGTGGCATCGTGTCAACGGAGCCCAGGGATGACTCATCTGCTGCTGAGGCGCCGAGGTCCCTGGCGACGAAAACGTGGTGGCCGGGCGGAACCCAGCGCATCGTCGTGTTCACGTTGGCGTTGTAGGCCGTCACGGCGCCACGCAGCCCGATGGGGATGCGCGGTCCGGAGACTGCGCGCTGTCCCGCCGGGGCGGTGGCGGTCGTGGTGGCGGGCGCACCGCGCCCGGACGGCGGCGCGCTCGGCTGCCGCCGCTCGGATCGCGCCCCGACGCGAGCGCCGCCCGAGCGACGGTGGCGTCGTGGCGCCGACGGCCCGCGGCATCCGTGCTGCGGGTGCCCCGCGCCGTGGTGGTGCGCGCGGCGGGGGGGCCAATGCCGACCTAGCCCGGCGCCGTGCGCGGAGCTCCTCACGGTTCGTGAGGCGCATAAGATAGCCGTTCCCCATGGCCTGAAAGTTCAGGTCCCCGAAGCGGATTTCGAACCCGGCTGGGAGGGGGTCCGAGCTACCCATGCAGTAGCGTGTAGCACGGTACTCGGTGCGAATCACCATGGAGGGAGTTGGTGGAATGACCTTAGGCGCTCGTTTGCCCCACGGTGGGCGCCAACTGTCGGTGCGGAATGTGGTCCCGACACTAACCAGTAGATAGCGCCGAGGTCTATCCCTCAATGGTCGATGCCAAGCAACAAGTGACACAAGGTTTTATCCTGGTTCCGGCCGAGGGGGCCGTACGTCCAGCAGGAGTGTGCTCACGGCACTATATTGCTCAGCACCGGGGGTGCCTGTAGTGGGGCTGCTACAAGCGAGGCGGGAGAGGAAGCGTGGCTTCCAAGTCCCTAGTGGAGTGGGCGAAGATGTTGTGGGAGAATAAGAGAGTGAGTGCACGACGTGGGATGAGTCTGTCTGAGTCTGCCCGTCTCCTCTCCCCGCGGCTGGGGGGTTCGTGCCCCTTTTATAGTTCAAAGGGGAGGCGAACTACATGCATGCCGCGCTATCTAGCTACGTGGAGAAGCACGACGTGCTACGCTGTAGAGTGGGCGGCCGTCCGGGCGATCCTTGCAGCGATCTGGTCATCATGGCTTGACTTGTACCCGAACAGTGGCGATTCGAGGGTCGGGAAGCAGCGGATGGCGGTGATGTCCTCTGATAGGCTCGAGGGAGGTGCTGACGCAGGCCCGTACGGCGCACAGGAGTTGGCAGAACGGCGTTCCTTCCAGACGCGCTTCACGGGGCTGGAGTCGTTGCTACAGGACCAGGCGTGCGCCTGCACGCGCGGGTACGGCGGCCACGCCGTTACAGTGGCGGGGATGGCAGTTCACCGGCCTAGCGCCTCCACCTAACCCTGTAGAGTCACAAGAAAGTACATCGAGGGTGTGCCGGCCCCCTTTCGAGGGCTCGGCGCGTTAGCCGTACCGGGGCGTGCGCGCGGTGTCACGGGACTGACACCGGCCGCACTGCACGCCCCCCCCCCACAGTGACGAGGATGGGCTCCTCCCTGGGGAGTTGTTGTGGCGGCACCGGGGTGCGAGCCCCGGGCGCATGATGGCACCGTCCTGCAGCGTCAGGGCGTTAAATGCCCGTGTACGGGGCCGGCGCACGCGTGAGGGGTACCCTCGAGCGTGGCGGACCCCGGCCGAGGGCGGGGCGTACCCTCGAGCGAGGCGGAACCCGCTCGAGGGAGGGGCTCCCCTCGAGCGGGGCGATGCCCACCCGAAGGGAGCGCGCAGCCTCGAACGAGGCGGAGCCTGTTCGAGGGGATCCTTACGTGGGCTACCTCGATGGGCCGTCGGAGTCCCTGTGGGCCGTGTCCTACATGGTTAGGCACCTGCATGGTTAGGCTTAATGTTTTTGGGTTTTGTTCCAGGTTTTAAGTGGGGTTTCCCCCATTGTTTAAGGGGACCCCTAGGGCTGTCCCCGACAAGTTCAACCAAAATCGAATTGTCACTGTCGGATGAACCGACGGCATATAGATTCTAGCGTTGGATCATCCGGTGAAGGGGTCTCGGCGCTCAGTTGCTCTCTGTTTGAAAATTTCACACCGTCGGATGAACCGACGCCTAAGCGTCTTTATACCATCGGTTTATCCAGTGCTGAAGAAATTTTCACTTTTCCTCAGACCCGCGCTCAACTGCTCCGACGCATTTTAAAATCAGGCCGTCGGATCATCTGATGCCCTATTTCACCTAAGAGCTCAGTTGCACCTACGGTTCGACCGACGCCTCTAATTTTCCACCGTCGGTTCATCCAACGCTACACTGATGCATTGGTCCCACCCTTCATATCCGTCGGCAGCCTCTCTAATCGTTCAAACCCTAATCTCTAACCGCCGCCGCCGGCAGTGCCCGTCTGCCGCCTTTGTGCTCGTCTTCGGCGACTTCTCCGGGTCGTGCGCATACAGCCCTTTCCGCCGGTCCTCCGCTGTCCCCCCATGCTCGCCGCTGGCCATCTGCTCCACCCCTCCTCGTGGATTTCGCGCGTGTGCCGCCGCCACCCGACCTAGGGTTAGCCCGCGCTGCCGATTCCCACCGTGTGCCGCCACCAAGGCTCGCCGGCGACCTCCAGGAGGAGCGCAAGGGCTCAATTTGTCCCTCCACAACTGCTTGTGTCCTCCAATCCTTGCTGTGGTGAAGAACTCATCATCTTCCCATCCTAATTGTCACTGTTTCAGTTCAATTCAAGGGATTTTGGTGTGTCAGTGCTTTGTCTTGTTCTCCAAAGAAGTTGATGTCATGGCTTAGTGCTCAATTTCATTATTGGTTGCTCACATGCTCGTTAGCTAATGTCATGGTCACTTTTTGAGCACTTTTGTTGGCATGTGCTAGACTCATTCAGTTATCCACACACATTTGCACATCTTATCCACCTAAGGACATCCTAGGTTTCAAATCTTCAATTTGTGGCAGTACACCCACTAGAATTTCTTCAATTAGGCTCATATCATTCATATGCTTTGCGTAAGGACCCCTTATCCGTAGTTACATATCATGTTTATTCTCGTCTCTAGCCATTCTATAATCTTCTATCTTTTCTCTCACAGATGGAAGGTGATAAGAGGAAGGGTAAGGCAGTAGCCGAGCCGAAGAAGAAGAAGACCAGGCAGTAGAAGGAGTGGGAGAGAGTGCTAGCAGTGCCCGACACTCAGGGTCAGCCTCAGAGGGACATACGGATCTCAGAGGGTACACAGGGTCAAGGGGAGCAGCCCAGGGTGAGCAGCAGTCAGAGCAGCAGACTCAGCAGCAGCACCAGCCACGTCGCTCAGGTAGAGGGCACCAGCCAGCAGAGCAGACAGAGTCACCTCCCTCCCAGGCCAGGTCCGGACCTCGGACACGAGGAGGTCACACTCAGCCTCAGTCGACACCTCATCAAAGGAGAGCTGGCGTGGAAGAGCTCACAAAGAGAGAGCAGCAGGCTCATGACCCTCAAGTTCCCAGAGGTCCACGAGCAGAGGCCTTCGGAGTTTACCTCCGTGACCTTCGTCACCTGCCAGGGCCAAAGATTCGGCGGTTGCGGAGCGTACCTGAGGACCAGTGGTTTCCTCGTGGTAGAGAGGACTGTGACCCTCGCTTCTGGACGATCCTACAGGAGAGCTTATATGCCTCCTACACTTAGAGGGGTTCCCAGCTCAGCCAGCACCGGATGCTTCAATTCACCGCTCTTAAGGCAGCTGCAGCTGGTGCGCCGATCCTCCCATTCTTCGACTACCAGAGGGGACTAGTGGACTTAGTGACTCGGAGGTCACGATACACCCCCGACTGGGTCATAGTGTTCTACTCCATTGTCTACGTGGATGCTGACCGGGTTGCTATCAGGTTCATGTTCATGGGTCAGCAGGAGAGGGTCACCAGAGAGGGGGTCACCGAGTTGCTCCAGGTTGACCTTCACGACGACTCGATCCACTACCTGGCTTACCCCGACGTCGAGCCTGCTCGTCGTGCTCACTCTCCAGTTCTTCCGTCAGATGACGAGATCAGCTTCCTGTTCTAGCAGCCGTTCCTCCCCGGCACACCCAGGACACCAGACAGACTGATTCGTGAGGCGTACGTCGTCCACTACGCACTCAGGAGGTCTGTACTTTACCGGATGGGGAGCGCATAGTCGTTCATAGGGGTACACCAGTGCTCCTCATGTACGTGATGGCGAAGCGCCCGTTTGATCTCGTGGATATCATGATAGCTGAGACTGAGGATGCCATCATGGATGGTATGGGGATGACTAGACAGCAGCCCTTCGCTCACTGGATCAGTTTGTTGTTGTCACGTCTAGAGGCCCAGCGGTACGTTAGCGTGTTGGAGTCGTCCAAGATTATCTTCCCGACGTACCGCCCTCCGATGCCAGGAGACAGGGGAGAGGCCCGAGAGGCCTGAGGAGAGCCGACGAGACACTTCAGGCACGAGCAGCAGCAGAGGTGTTGATGGACGAGGCAGCCAGGAAGGATGCTACTCCAGCTGCAGCAGAGGCACCTCTTCCTCAGTACTTCGCCACCGACGATGTGTCCTCTAGTGACGACGAGGCCTTCGTGCTTGCTCCTGAGCCAGTTTTCAGAGTTCGTCGGACCCATGACGACGAGGCAGGAGGTTCCTCACTTCCCGGCCAGTGAGAGGTTGAGTCCCCTATTTCGACGATCACAGCTGCATAGGTGTCTCAGCCGGACCAGCTCGCTACTCTTATCCAGACCATGGCTTCTCAGACACATACGACACTCCAGGTACAACAGTAGATGCAGGCTTAGTTTCAGCAGTACTAGGAGTCTCAGCAGGTGATCCTTGAGGGGATCCGTCAGCAGCAGGAGGCATAGAGGCAGCAGATGCTCCAACAACAGATGATGACCTCTCAGATGTCCACTTTCATGTCTGGATGCCTCGGCCAGCTCTTTCAGCAGTCAGGGATCCAACTACCTCAGCCACCGACCACTGCCCAGCTTCAGGCCGACCCCGACTGCACCTCTTCCTCCTGCCGGTGGGTTCGTGAATGTCCCTCTTGCGACTTTTCCACAGTCTCCACTCCTTCAGAAAGGGATGTTCACGGTACCCCAGATGATGACACCACATGTCGCGGTCACTTCTTCCTTCCTGGACCAGCTTCAGATGACCACTCCGACGTCGTCACAGCTGCCATCTCCACTCACCACAGGAGCACTTGTCTTTGAGATGCCAGCTCGCACCACTCTGCCCAGTCCACAGGTGTCTTCACCTCTTCTGAGCCTCACTACAGCACGGGCAGAGGGTCTGGGTCAGGAAGACTACTACCTGCGTGCTATCACCGAGCAGATCTCTTTAGCGCTCACCTCCGACCCCGAGGTTCCAGCTCCCAAGTCCACTCAGGCTCCGACTTCAGGCACCGGGACGACTACAGCTCCACCAGCTCCACCTCCTCCGGCTTCAGGTCCTTCCTCTCCGACTTGGTCTCTTCTCAGCGAGGACGACGACGACGACTCCTCCGGCTTCTCTGCTCGACCTTCGAGGGTCGTCTATACCTCGCCGTCGGACCCCTCCTCTCCACCTCAGCCTTAGACTCCTTTTCGGTGCTTGTTGCCAAATGGGGAGATAGATAGGGGGAGTAGAGATAGGGGGAGTTAGGGGAGAGTGCATGTTTTTGTGTTCTTTGTAGCCACTCTCGCTTTGTGGAGTTTCATGATGAGACATGTATTTGGATCTTGTGTTTGTCATTGATTTACATGTCTACTCATGTTTGTGGTGCTTGTTTACCTTAATGCATGTGTTTACCGCGTATTCTATTTCATGCATTAGAAGTTGAAAGGATCAAGATGTCGACTAGAGGGGGGGTGAATAGTCGAACCTGAAAATCATAAACTTTTTCACAGCTGTCAGATGCAGGTCCGGAGACTCCGAATATTTTTCTGGATACTCTGGGAAATCCGGGAATCCGGGAAAATGTCCGGATAGTCCGGCCTGCAAGGGAAAGATTAAATCGACAGAAATTAGACTTGCTCAAAAGTAAATCTGTGAAAATAGGTTATGCACTGGGATGAGACAAGCCTGATTATCCACTCAAAACCTGTAGGAACCTCAACACGAAGTAGATCGGCACCAAACCCTAGATATGTGTTCAAGCAAGAGACAAGCATACAACAAGATGAACAAGCACAAGAGACACAAGGATTTGTTACCGGAGTTCAACCTCACACCTTGAGGTCTACGTCTACGTCTCCGTTGAGGTACCCACGAAGGGTGGACCTTTACACCTAGGCCACTTTCCTCCCTCTAGCGACCACAAAGATCAAGCTAGAGTTACTTACTCAATGTCGGGGTAATACAAACTTTCTTGGGCAGCCACAACCTTTGGATGCTCCAAGGCAACGCCTAGCCGGCTAGGAGCTCAAGGCTCCAAGAGTAACAAACACGAATTTTGCCAACCAAGCGAAGAACGAGGTGCTCTAGAGATGGGAAATCAGCTCACCAGCACTCTTCAAGCCCTTGCTCTCAAATCCTCTTAAATCCCACAACAAATCTCACCAACATTGAGCCAAAGGGAGAAAGGGGAGGAGTAAATGAGGTTTGCAACAGTTCACCCGTAATATAGCCGTTGAGGCTTTATGACCGGAGTATCCGGGTAAACCCAAAATCTCCGGAAGTCCGGAGTCTCCGGGGTAAACCCGGACACTCCGGCCTTCCAAGGTCAGCACCCAAGAAAAGATCCCCGTGAATGTGTTGGTGCAAAGGTGTCTCTCATAGGTTTTGTATTAGCAACTAGAGCACCTGTTCGACTCTTGGAAGACATAATTCCTGTCCCTCTTGATAGTACGACATTCCTAGGACTCAAATTCAAAATTAGAAAATAAATAAGCCTTCTTAGGAATCCTTTAGAGCACCACTTTCTCTTTGTGTAGTCAAAGAGCTATGCTTGATGCCATACATAATTTTAATACCTGCTCATGGACTAGATAAATTTATTAGCCGCTTAGGTGTGTGTCATTAAATCACTAAAACCAACTTAGGGGGCCAAGATACTCATCAATCTCCCCCTTTTTGGTGATTGATGACAACACACTTAAGTCATACAAGAGATAATCAATGAATATTAAACGCTTTTGTAATACTCCCCCTTAATATGTGCACTTTGATCTTGAATATCAATGGTCCTATTAGGGCCAAAATTTTTCACAACAAGAGAAGCAAGAGGGTATTACAACAGTGGGGTGCATGTGACGTGCAATAGATCAAAAGTTAAATGCTCATGACAGGTTATGCATTCAACAAAAAGGGAAAAAAGAATTCTGGTGCTGAGAGGATCGGAGTCTCCGGGCCAGGTCCGGAGTGTCCGGAAAATCCGGATTCTCCGGGAAAAAGTCCGGACTCTCCGGGCTTCAACACAGCAGTAGAAAAAACAGACATCACACAGTTTTTCAATCTAGCATAAACTGTCCTTAGCAGATAAAAAGCAGAGAAAAACATCACATGCACACAACCAAATTTCTCAAGCTCACATAGTCTCACACAAACGAAATTTAGAGTTATTACAAGCCAAGTTCCAAATTCAAATACAAATACAAGTTCATTGTTCCTCCAACACATAAATAGATAACTTCACTCCCCCTTTAGCATCAAGCGCCAAAAAGGAGGTGTGGAGCAGCGGAGTCACTCGGAGTCGTTGTCCTCGTCCTCTTCTTCTTCATAATTTCCCTCATCCTCTTCTTCTTCTTGGACACCTTGGGCGTCCCACTCCGTGAAAGGGTCATCAAACTCGGGAAGCTCGCGGTAGGGATCGGTGGGAAGGCCAAGGTGAGACTTGATCTCGATGATGTCGTGGCGGTTCTCATTTGTCTTCGTGGCTATAGTCTTGCACATGTTGAAAATGGTCTTGAGCACCCTCTTTATCATTGAGCCACAGTGCCGACGGGGAGGTGGAGAAGAGGAATGTGTAGCGGGCAAATCATAATGGTGATGAGCTGCACTCGACGATCCAACATACTTACGGCCTTTGGGAGGCCTCTTTGCACGATCACGGAGGTGGCGAAGCGGCTCATGGACAACATCCTTTGGATAGCGGACATTTCTAACTCTCTCAATCATGTACATGAGATAGGGGGCATACGGAAGATGCTTCATGGGATCATTCATGGCCCTCCTCAACTCATTCCAAATGAAGTCGAAGACACAAAATCCTTCTTCATCTGGTGCCATCCTATTGAGAAGATTTGGAGCAAAATATCTCAAAGCTGTAACATCTCCTATCTCAGGATCAATAGTGGCACGAAAGAATTGATTGAGATAGTAGTAGTAGGGATTGAGTTGGTCCGCCTTGCCCTCAATGGACAAATCTCGGCTATGAAATATAAAGGGGAGCTCCTTGGGCTTGTACTTGTTCTTATTCTGCATGGGGGAGCGCCTCTCATCCTTAGAGCCAAGACCCAAGAGCCGAGAGAAGGTCATGTAGTCAATAGTGCATTTTTGTCCTTGAGTCGTCCAAGTGATGGTGTTGTCATGGGGATTGAAGTAGTAAGAGAAATGGAATTGAGCAAGAATTTCCTTATTCCAATTGTACCTAAAACCCATGATGTCATAGAGGCCAACTTCCTTGCACTTGTCAATGATGGAATTGAACACGGTGTTGTTTAGCTCTTCATAATACTTCCAATCAATGTACTTCATTGGCACAATGGGAGCCATGTTCTTGGAAGCTAGCTTGGGATTGCGGATCACGGATTCATAGAAATCCCGGTGAAAATCACACCAAAACCTTGCCTCAAGTCCCTCTCCCTTGAGATACAAATAGACACTCTCCTCTCTTTGTTCCCTCACTGCTAGAGAGTTTCTTGAGTAGTCCCTAATCATGTGTTCAGCAAATCCAAGAACTGAGCCTGAGTCCCTTAGCTTGATAGGGGTGTCAACTACTCGGGCATTTTGTGGGAGAGTAGAAATGAGTCTAGGAGGAGTTTTGGGGTAGATATGAGAGGCTACTCCTTGCTTGTGTTTATGAGGAACTCGAGTAGCTGGGCGGCTTTGGTGGACACATGGGGCTTGATGGCTCTTTTTGGGATGTAGATCTAGCAACCCTCTACCACTTTCGAAAAGGCTATATAGGGTTTTTCTCAATAGATTTTGCAAGAAAAGGTTGCCAACTTTGAATGTCAATCAATTTCCATGAACAGGAGATACTGACCTTTGGGCAAGTTTTTCATGCTTTTCCACTCAAAATTTGAAAGGCCAATCTACATGAAAGTTTTGTCCGTCAATAAGCTGGACAGCTTTCATAAAGGTAGATTTTGAAGTGTTTAGATGAAATTTGGAGAACGCGACAAAAGTTCCGAAAGACATTTATGGATACTAGGGTTTGAGTGGGGTTTGAACAAGTCTTTGACCATGGGTTGGCCCCACATGCGTGTCCACTAGAGCAAAGGGGTCATTAGAGTTGGTTTGTGAGTTTTTCGAGGTGAGGACCCAGGTTGATCGTGATTTGACCACTGTCAGCTGGGTTGACCGACGATTAGGGTTAATTAAAAACCTGGGGCATCACAGAGATGAAGGGGCAGGGGATCTAATTGTTTTGGAAGGAGAAGATACAAGAGATTTGTTTCCAAACACGGTTTAAGTATGCAATGGAGACGACGTTTGGCTAATCCGCGTAGAGACGATGTTTCGTTACTCCGCGTATCATTTAATTCTACATTGGAATCACTACCTCTGTAGCTCTGGTCTCAGCCATTTACTGGCAACAGTTTCTCCATTGACCGTCTTGGGAACCTCTTCCCATTTCCTGTGCTGTTGATCTTATACCTTGCTCTCTTTTTTTGGAGATGATGACTACATTGGTCATGTTTGGATGGAGGTGTTAGTGTTAGTTTGTAGCAAACTAACACCAAAACTAACACTTTGGAGCCAAACACATGTGTTAGTTTGGTGTTAGTTGGAACTAACACCCCCAAAAAAACTAACACCTCCAAGAGGTGGTAATTGGTGTTAGTTTGGTGGACCCAACCCCTTTTCTCTTTCCCTCTCCTTTTTCAAATGTTTGGAAAAGTTAACTCAAATGCAAGCTAACACATACATCCAAACATCCTAGATGTTAGTTTTTATGTGTTAATTTGGAGGTTCTAAAAACTACCACTAACAGTGACACTAACATCTACCATCCAAGCACGGCCATTGGAGATGATGTTTGGTTACTCCGCGTATCATTTAATTCTACATTGGAATCACTACCTCTGCAGCTCTGCTATCAGCCATTGACCTGCAACAGTTTCGCCATTGACCATCTTGGGAACCTTCCTGTTTCCTGTGCTCTTGATCTTATCCCTTCCTTGTTTTTGCTATAAAAAGGCATCGACGCCTATCGGTCCTCCTCACTTCAAGTTTCTTCCTTTTTCTCTAGATCTAGATCTAGCTATATGGTTCCTTCTTCTGATAGAATAAAGCAAGTCACTTGCATCCTTCTTCTCTAGATCTAGATCCAGATCTAGCTGTGGAGCAAAGAATAGATCTTATAGGGCGCAAGATTTTGCTTTTCTCTCTTCTTCCTCCTCCTTCTCTTAGTTTCTAGAATAATTCTTGTGATATGGGTGATTGGGTTGCTCATCCCTCTACCACAGCTGCCAGAAGAATTCTTGTGACATACTTCTTTCTCACAGCCGTGTCCGGGGAAGGTAGCCCAGAATCTCCTGGCATTAGGACGAACAATTTCATCCTGTGTCCAATGATCATTGTTTTCACGATGAACAATCCGACCGAATTCATCTTGTGTCCAATGATCATTATTTTTCCTATGCTTTCTCCCTCCACTCACGGAATGCTCTTGCAACCCAAAAGTGCAGGTTCAAGAAGCTTTGTGGTCTCATTGCAAGCCAGGAATCAGTTCTCTAAGCCATCAACAGAAATGGAGCTTGTTCGATGACCATGTCCAGCAAGATCGACGACCTGCGAGCAAGATCGATGTGTGTGTGTGTGTGTGTGATTTTGCATATCTCATCATGAAGATATGGCCGCATTGTAACCTTGTTCTGATATATCAATGATGACTGTAATCTGTGTGTGTATGATTTTGCATATCGCGTCATGAAGATATGGCTGCATTATAACCTTGTTCTGATGTATCAATGATGACTGTAATCTGTGTGTGTGTGATTTTGCATCTAAAGAGACATGCTTTTGTGATTATCTCTGTGCAGTACAATTTTTTCGTAACAAAGGTGACACGGGTTCGTTAATCCTCGTCTCTTGCCCGTGACTTAGGCGATGAGGGTTGGCTAATCCTCGTATCTTTGATATTAATGCCCGTTACTGAACTGAAGCAGAATATAAACGGAATATATATAGTATTTTTTGGCAGAATATATTACAAGTAGGATTCAAATTCCACCACATCCCATATATTACAAAAAGGATTGAAATTCCACCAATACATCGCATCCTTTATATTACAAAACGGATTCCATTTCCACCAATAGACACATCCTCTGGCATTAAAAAAAGGATTCAGCAGAAATCTGGCTTGCTTTTTCTTCCTTGATTTCTGTATATGGATTTTTTCACTATAGTCGCTTCGCAAGTACGGTGTTTTGTTAGTTCCCAAGAGTTGGAACTCGTATGAAGTGTCAAAGGATGGAATTTCGTCAAACTAGTTGTATTCCTCCTTCTCAACAACATTTTCAGTCCCTACAATCCTTTTTTTTCCAGGCATAACCACAGACCAATTCTTCTTTGCAAGGTCAGGTACATAGAACACTTGCTCAACATCGTTGGTGAAGACAAATGGTTCATTTTTGTAACCAAAGACCCGGAGAGCAACATTAACATAACCATATTTGTGCATGCTCACAGCTCTCATCCCATTGGTGACCCATATACACCGAAACAAGGCTACCTTCAATCCTACATATTCAAGCTCCCATATCTCCTATATTTGACAAAAATATGTGTCGGTCTCCGTGTCATCATCATTGTCATGACTGTCGTCAATGACAGCCCGTACACACAAACCACTATTTTTGATAGACGCTCTTTTTATCCTAGGTCATGGTGTAGAACGTGTATCCATTAATATCCATTCCTTCGTATCTTCTAACAGTGAACAATGGCCCCTCTACTAATTCCAATCTCTTCGGTAATTACAACATTATTGCTGCATGTCTCGACATAATCCCGGAGCCACCTGCTGAAACCTTGCATGTGCATCATTGCAAGCCAAGCCCTACCACGGTTAGGGTTGTCTTCACGTAGTTTTCGTTTGTTCTCATTGGCAAATGGTGTAATTAGGTGCAGCTGTTGTATCATGGTGAAATGAGCCTTTTGGAAGGCATATGCATCCGGAGTGACTGACCTTTTCCCCATGGTCCCAACACCTGAAAGCCAACCTTCATGCCGTGAGCGAGGCACACAATGTGGTTTTGTTGGTCCATATAACCCATGGCCTACTCCACTGTTTCGACGGTCTCGTAGCCACGAACAATGTCTCCATCCGGAAATAACCGGTTATGTACTAATAATTTCAGGAATCCATAAAACCTCTCATATGGAAACATCTGATGAAGGTAAGATGGGCCAAGGAACCAGATTTCCCTCGCGAGGTGTGCTGTTAGATGCAGCATGAGATCAAAGAATGATGGTGGGAAGGTAGCTTCAAGCAGGCATAGGGTCTTGAAATGCCTCCTCTCCAAGTCCAATAGTTTTTCCTCAACAATCACCTTCTATTCTATTGCATCGAAGAATAAACACAAGCTCGTGACCGTGTCGCGAACCGGTTCTGTCTTGATACCTCTAAGTGCAACAGGAAGAAGAGTTGTCATCAACACATGCCAATCATTAGATTTCATCAAGTTGAAATTCATTTTCATGGCCTTAACTGAAACTAGCCTCTTCAAGTTTGATGAGTATCCTGAAGGTGGTTGCACTGACAGAATTCTTTTCTCTCTACCTTTGTCAAGGCGGTTGCTGCAATGGGAAGGTTCGTCCCCGTCTCTGTTTCCTCTGCATAGAGCTCCGGCCTAATGCCAGCCCTTTAAGATCCTCCCTTGCATTTTTATGATCTTTTCCTTTGGACTTCTGTTGTAACAATGTTCCACAAGTAGCTTCACACACATTCTTTTTAACGTGCATGTTGTCAATTGAATGACGCACATCCAACATCGGCCAATACTCTAGCTACCATATAATTGATTTCTTGTTCCACATTCCTTCTTCTTCTTCACCATCTTGTTTCTTTCTTTTGCCAAAGGTTTTTTCAGTCAGTTTGGGTAACTCAATAGTTTTGTTGTCCTTTACTTTCAAGTGGACTAGATCTCCAGTCACATGCAACGATGCCTCTCGATTCTCCATTTTCCCATTAAACTGACAATCCATGGCCCGATATGGATGTTTCTTGCCGAGTAAACGACGATGCCCCATAAATACGTATTCCTTTGAATGTGTTAGCCATATTGCGCAAGTATCTTCCAAGTAGTGTGGGCAAGCTGCACCTTTCCTTTTACTCTGGCCAAAGAGGTTGCGATGAGCTGGGTTGTCGTTGATGGTGGTGAACAATATGCCATGCATTGTGAACTCCTCACGCTTGTACACATCCCAAACCTTTGGCACACCAGTCTTCCACAATATCTTCAAGTCATCAACTAGTGGCCTAAAGTAGACATCAATCGGTCGCCAGGTTGCTTTGGCACGGAGACCAATATTGTCAGCATCATATATTTCTGTTTCTTGCATAGCCAGGGTGGAAGGTTGTACAACGACAACATGACAGGCCAAGTGCTATATGTTGAGCTCTGGTTACCGAATGGGCTCATGCCATCTGTGCTCTTAGTAAACCGTATGCTCCTTGCATCGTCAAACCATGGGAAGTGGGTATTAACGTTACCCCATTGCGCTGCATCTGCGGGGTGCCTAAACTTGCCATCTTTCTTATAATTAAGCTTCTTTCGGCCTTTGTCATGCCAATGCAAGAGTTGGCCTCCTTTCGTGTTGAGAACCATCTTCTCAGCTGAGGAATGATGCAAAAATACCATGCCACCCTCACAGGAGCCCCTCTGTTAGCCTTCTTCTTCTTGCCTCTAATCTCGCTGGGCTCGTTCTCGTCATCTCCACCATCCTTTTTCCTCTTGTACCGATCATAGCCACACTTGGGGCACTTGTCAAGGTTTGCATAATCTCCGTGGAACAATACACAATGTTCTTGCATGCATGGATTTTTTCAACCTCTATTCCTAGAGGACAGATTATCTTCTTCGCCTCATAGACAAACTCTGCTATTTGGTTTCCTTCAGGTAGCATGTCTCTAAGCACATCCAATAGATGTTTGAAACTTTTGTTGCTCCAACCATGATATGACTTAAGCTGCAGAAGTTTTAGAACACCAGAAAGGTGAGAGTACTTCTGGCAATCAGGACAGAGGGGCTTCTTTGAATCCTCAATGAACTGCTTAGGCTCGCTAATTCAGAATGTGTGTACACTCGTTGAAACTCAACATCCCGCAACATTTGATCAACATTGTGCACATGTTGCAACACCTCACCATCTGAAGGACCGATACGGCAAACCAGAGAGGGGGGGAGTGAATGGGAGCCGATAAAAATTCTTCTCGAAGGAGATGGAAACTCCAACAAGTTGAACACGGCTTCCAACACACGTCTCCGACACACTACCCAAATTGGCCAAGCCTGCGTAGCCACTGGAGTGCCACTGGACCTAGGAACCAACACACAACATTCCGACCCGAGAACGCAGTGGAACACCGAACCTCGAGTCCACTGACCAACACCGGTCAGACCGGTCCCTGCTGGTGAGAGTTGAAGACTTCCACTAAGTGGCTTCACACCGGTGAGGCCGGTGCAACACATCGGACAGACCGATCCAAGCCTGAAAGCCCCCAAATCACCAAACAGGCCTATCGACCTTCACACTGACCCAAACTCGAAACAGCTGCAACACAGGACAACAGTGAACACACCGAGACGTTCACCCGAGCAAAAACCCACCATGGGTTTCACCGGTCAGACCGGTCAGGAGCACCGGTCAGACCGGTGTAGCCTGGTCAGCTCGGGATGAACAACACTCGCGGGTCAACTCCCTCAAATCCAAACTTGAACAAGACTTTGGGGATAATAGGAACACCTCATGAGGAGTCCATAGCCAAGTTTAATCCCACCAAAACTTGTCCAAAAAGGAGGAATCAAAGAAATCCCGCCAAGAACACCTCTAACCCTAGAACTCGGAAAACCCCAAAATCGAGCCCTTTACTCACGGATTTGGGCGGGGAATCACAGCCTAAACAATCACAAAGGGTTCCCACAAATTTCCCCCATCAAATCCCCAAGAGAAAGGTCCCGAAAACAACCTAAGGAAATCACCAAGAGAGGGCTCCGAAAATCACCACCAAGAACAACCGGGAACAACACATCCAAACCTTGAGGAACCACACCGGATCATCTATACATGCCACAAAGGTTCATATAAGGTCTAGCTTGCCGCCCGATCATCCAACCCTCTCAACAAGATCTCACCATGAAGCTCTCAAGCTAGTCCTATGGAAATCCTAAGAAAATAGGAAGGGAAAATAGGAAAACAAATGAACTAGGGTTTCAAGAGATTGCTGTCATCATCTCAACTCATGGGTTATATGGAGGCAACCGAAAGTCTAAAATGCCCTTTCCTAATAAGTAGGGATACAAGCCCCTCAAGGGCGGATTTGGAAGTCTTCATGTCTTCTCTATCGGACGGATGCTCGGCGGCCGCACCCTGTGTAGCCTCGACGCAAGCCATGCGATCCCGACATGTGTCCTCCGCTTCGAAGTCTCCAGACTTCGTCGTTGCACACCGGTCAGACCGGTGCTCCTCACCAGTCAAACCGGTACCCGCCGGTCCGGACCGGCGGACCCACCGGTCGGACCGGTCCCGCCATCTTCGCAAAGCACCATCTTCGGTTCTTCGGTCTTGGCTTTGTGGATCAACCAAGGAACCCAGTGGTTTTCTGGTGAACCACTGGAAACCCCGTGAACTCGGTGTAGCCTCTGCCAATCACCACTCATGACTCGGCTCCCACGTAGTCCCGGCTCGACCTTGGTTTCAGGCTCAACCAAGAAACCATCCATGACTTCATCTCGCTATTCATGCCACCATGCGGACCGCACTTAACCCCGCTGGCCACCGGGTCCCTCGAACGAAGCCTACTTGTCTTCTCCACACCTGGAGGCCTCACTGGCGACGACCTTTCGTGCTTGTTCTTCACCTGCACCAACACCAGTCAAGCTGCAACCTGCACCTGCAATACTTAGCCAAGAATTAGTCCACACAACGTTGTCAATCACTCATCACACAAGGAAGAGACCATCCACCGGTCCTCGAACCACACATGGTCATCAATCTCCCCTTGATGAGTGCATTGACAACACCCACAAAAGTAACAAGAGAGAAGAGAAAAACAGAAGAAACGAACAAAAAGAAACTCCAACAAGCGATCGAAAGCCAAACAAAGTCAAAGAGAAAGATCATTTATAGAAGACAAGTCTCGGACCCCTTAGGCAAGGGCAATGGTTTGACACATCCGAGACAAAACAAAACTCAAGCAAAGAACACAAACCACCAAAACAAAACTCGAAAAGCCACAAAGAGCTCCCCCTGCGCACATGCAAGCTCCCCCTGAACCTATGCAACTCCCCCTGGACGAATGCATGCAAACCACTTGAAAACAGGGCAGCTGTAGCAACTTCAGCTCACACCGGTCAGACCGGTCACCACCACCGGTCAGACCGGTGCCCAACATGTGCACAGGACCAGCACTCTGACCGGTCAGACCGGTGACCTCGACCGGTCAGAACGGTGCACACCATAGCCCAAAAAATGGCTCGAAACCACATGAAAACCTTTTAGATGCATCCAGCAAGCCATTTCAAGCTCAAACTTCTCCCCCTTGTTGGCAATGCATGAATCAAGCCTAAAATGCAAAACTTTCAACCTAGAGCTTCTCAAATAGACAAAATTCAACAAAGGATGCTACACATGTCCAAATGAGCAAGTTAGATACTATATGGCTTCATATTGATCTCAACTACAAGATTATCAAGTTTCACAACCATTGGACGAAGCTAAGATGGATTTGGGCAATTTTGTGAAAAACTTGCCTCTCATGAGCAAAGTCCTAAACATGATCAGAACATATCAAAATGGCAAAGCCACACAAACTTCATGCTATGATAGTCATTCTAATCATAAGACCATCACAAACACCCACAAGCACCTCATGTCATGTCAAAGCCACCGAGCCATGTGCCTACTTCTATGTATGAGACTTCTCATTGGTAGGCATCATGCAATGGTTTAGCACCCAAAGAAAATTACATTAAGCACATATGACATGGGAGCATATTGTCCAAGCATATTTCATTTCATTTTCAGATTTATAAATGATACATGAAATGTCTTTGCGACAAAAAGGAACTTATGCTCCTCCATAAGATAGAACAAGAGGGCTAAACATTCATGATGGCAAATGAGCCTTTTGCCCCATATGATCAATAAACTAGCTATCCAACCACAAATTAAGCATAACCAAGCCACTAAAATATGTCAAGATCATATAAAGGCATTTACAAATGAGAGAGCATATATATGTGACATTTTTCAAAAACATAGCTATCAACCATGGATTATTCATCAAGATCATCAAGAGCTAAGCCAAACTAACCATAGCATACCAAACAAGCTCACAAATACATATATCCCATTAAATGGTGTCGGTGCGGAATGTGGTCCCGACACTAACCAGTAATAAGCGCCAAGGTCTATCCCTCAATGGTCGATGCTAAGCAATAAAAGACACAGAGTTTATCCTGGTTCCGGCCGAGGGGCCATACGTCCAGCAGCGGCGTGCTCAAGGCACTATATTGCTCGAGACCGGGGTGCCCGTAGTGGGGCGCTACAAGCAAGGCGGGATGTAACACCCTAATTTTATTAAAAATTTTGGCTTTATAAAATTTGCTAGCAACCATTTATTTGCCTAAGGAATATAAGGTTGTTTATTTATTTTTAGGCATTTAAAACCTTTCTAAAATAAAGTTAATGAATTATAGGAATTAATTGTTGCATTCATGCCGGTGCATTTCTTTTGGTTGCTGGAATTCAAATTCAAATTTGAATTCTATTGTTGAATCCTTCTCTTAACCTAAAACCCCTTTTCAAAATTAGTGAAACCTTTCCCTTCTACCCCTAAGCTTCACATCCTTTCTGGCCCGAACTTTGCTTGCGGCCCATTTGTTGGAAGTCCGCCGGCGCCCCTTTTTCTCTTCAGCTTGGGGGCACGCACGCCAGCCCAGTTGCTGCCGCCGGCCGTTGCGGCCCAACCCGCGCAAGCCCGCTCAGCTCGGCCACCGCTTGGCCTTTTGGCCCAAGACGGCCATAGCCACCGCCGCGGCCGCCTCCCCCTTGCGCAGCCGATGACGGTGGACCCCACCCGTCATCCCCGACCTCCCGTGTCCCGGCCCGGACTCGCCCTCGAGTCCGACCGCCGCCGCCGTGCGAGTCCGCCGCCGCGCACGCCTCGGACGCGGTGGCCCGCACGCCTAGGTGCTCTACCGGCTATTTAAAGCCGCGCCGCCCCTTGGACCTCCTACCCGAGCCGCCCGAGCCAAGCCGCCATCTTGCGCCGCCACCCAAAACCCCAGGCCGCGCCGCCGTTTTCGGTCTTCGCCGCCGCCGCCGCCTCGTCGTCAAGGAACTCGCCTAGAGCCGCGCCCGGAGGTGAGCTAAGCACCCACGTCGCTCGTCGCCGTCCCCGTGCACCATGCCGCCCGCGCGCTGCTCGCCGGAGCTCGCCGCTACCCGAGCCGCGCCGCCGCTTCGTGTGCCGCCTCCGTCCCGTGTCGACCGCCGCCGCCGCCTAGATGGGTTTGTCGTCCCGTGCGCCGCATCTAGGTGTTTTCCTCGCACCGAATCGAGCCCGGGAACCCTAGATAGGTTTTCGCCGATGAGTCCGTCGCCGGTCGCCGCCGCCGGCCGACGCACGCCGCCGCCCCGCCGCTTGCTCGCGTCCCCGCGCCATCGGATTAAAATCCGACGCCCCTGATCCAATCCAGCCGCGCCGCTTCGCCCGCGAGCCACCGGCAGCTCGCTAGATCCGATCCAACGGTCTCGCATCGGGTCAACCCGGTCAGCCAGGTCAACCCACCGCCAGCCCTGGCGTTTTTGCAGAAAAGCCCCTGGATTTTCTTTATTTACAAAAATACCCTTCCACCGTATAAGATTCCTTACAGCTTAGTCCTTTTTCTTTATTTAAGCCCGAAACCTTTTCAAATCTTCGCATTAGTCCCCGGAACTTCTCGAGCCCATATCTTGATCGTTTTAGCTCCGATTTTAGCGTTCTTTATGTCCACGCGTTCGTCTCGAAGCGTAGATTAGTTTCATGCTACTGTTTAGATCTGTTTGATCTATTTGGTGACTGTTTCTTATTTATTTCTATTGTATGCTTGTATGTGATGATTGTGGATCGTAGAGAGCGATTCGTTCGAGGGATTTGAAGATCCGGTCGTGCAAGAGTTTGAGCAGCAAGGCTTTGTTGAAGGCAAGTATTTTTTGATGCATGCCCGCTTGTCCTACATAACATGCATTTAAATTCACCGGTTTTACTTTTCCGCTTGCATTAATTTGAATGGAGCCTATTAAGGATCATGCCTAGCTTTTTACTACCTTTACCTTGATGCCGGGAATTAAATTAATCTTGTGGTAGTTATTGCTTAGCATGCTCAACTCGGGTTTTGGTATTAATCTACTCGGTTACCTTTTGTTATTTCATGTTCCGTCTATGATCTTTTACTTTGCAAGATCACTTTAATTTGATAATCGGAACATGGAGAACCACCCAGGAAAACAAGACAACCACAAGAACTAATGGGCAATGGTCTTGGCCGATTAACTAGGAACTTTAGCATGGGATGGTCTTACCCGATAAGGACAAGGGATCGGCGGTACCGTGGGGTATGGACTCGCTCTAGCGAGGGGGTTGGGTGAGTTATTCTTTTATGGTGGGGTATTGACCTGCTAGGGGACTTTATACCTTGCTAACCGATCCGACCTTGTGGGTCATAACTTGCTAGGGAACCTTTGTAAAGGCCATGTAGCGTCCCTATGCAATCACACCTCGGAAGTGTGGTATGGTGTCTTGCAAACACCGCATGGTTGGGTCCAAAGTTCTTCGGAGCTTTTACGCTGCTTGTGGGTAAAGATGTACAACCTCTGCAGAGTGTTAAACTAATCGATTAGCCGTGCTCACGGTCGGGAGCGGCTCGGACACTCACATGATTAAATTATGGAACTTTAATGTTTAATTGCTGTTTTATTCTTTATTTATGATGCTTATATCTTATTAATTGGGTTGGTATGAACTTACACCTTTAGTAATCAGGTTGCTAATAAAACTTGACCAACTAAAATGCTAAAGTGCTTGAACCTTAGCCATCCACCATATGGCCTTGCATGTTATGTTGTTTTCCCCTTGCTGAGTACGATATGTGCTCACGCTTGTTTATTCTCTTGCATCTACAATACCCGGATTTGCTCGCTCGGACCGGGAGAACGTTGAAGATAATCCGAAGATTTCCGGGAGTTCTAGGTGTGCGTAGTCTTCGCTCACCGCTCCGTGGAGGCATTTTGTCCGCTGCGAGAACTCGTTTGTTTAAGTTTCGATTAAGACTATGGTTTGTAATAACTCTTTATTCGTGTGGCACCGATTTTGGTATTCATAATGTCTAAGCGTGTGTGTAACTTGATCCTGGCGCACACGTGATCAATGCATTCGGTTTTGCCTTGGAAACCGGGTGTGACAGAGTGGTACCAGAGCTGTGTTGACTGTAGGAGCGCTAGCCTAGATAGTAATGGTCGAATTAAGGATTTTATACTCATAGAAGCTTTCTTACACATGCTTGCTTTATTCTTTACTAACCTTACTCTTGCCTTTTTGCTTCACTCTTGAGCTGTCTGCATTCTTTATCTTGTGCTTGCTTTAGCTCTCATCCTTTTTACCTTACCATCTTTCTCATTCTGCACTACACTACAGATGGTTCGTAGCTTGGAGACTTCTCGGCCGGAGCGAGTCCACCGCATGCTCCACAGGAACAGTACCATGATTTGCATGATGGAGATACAGATGAGGAGATTGAGATGGAGCCTGCACCTGTGGTTTTCCCCAACCTTATCATGGTGCCTGATGATGAGGAAGATCCGGAGGAGGTGATCCAAGAGGAGGACGAGCTAGCTGAACAACCCAACCTAGAGGAGCAAGCGCCAGAAGAAGATGAAGATTCCTCAGATCAAGAGATGGAGGAACAAGAGCAAGAAGAGGAAGAGAGGGAAGCGATCTGGGGAAGTGTACCATTACGTAGCCGATGGAGTAGGCATACCCATGGCGGACCACCCGAGGGCAATGGTACTTCGCCTAGGCTATGATAAGGCCCCCGTCTACCATTGTGAGCCGTGGACCCATCCGTGGTTCGAGCCCCATTGGGAGGTTCCCGCCATCTTGGAGGAGTACGTTCCATGCCGTGGAGTGAAGGAGGTGTCCAAGCATCATGATGTGGCTCACGGGACTACTATGGATGCCGGGATAGCGAGTCGGCTCGGAGGGTGCTCTATGTGCTCTCTCACAAGGAGCGTGACAGGTTGGAGGATACCCACCGCCACTACACACCTTTCGGGGCAAGTGGGGAAGCCAAGACTTACATCGCCCCGGCAGACCAGCCTATGAAGGGACGCTCAACAATGTCCGAGGCCTACTTGCAGCCGTGAACACCGCATTGGATGATGCCAACAACACGCTATATGCAGCACAGCAGCAAATCTTCACTCCGGAGACGCAGAGGCGTGCCTCGGAAGCCGCACTTTTGAACAAGGGAGCACCGGAAGCCCATGAAGCCGCGAAGGATGTACCTCCCCATCACCCAAGAGGCCACACTACGACTCCCCCCGACGCTCGCACGGATGCCATGGCTGAAGATAGTCCTTAGGTTTAAGATTAAGGATAGGATTTCCTTGTAATCGCTAGTAGACGATCGGTAAAGTGTGTTTAGCTTAGAGGTGTGGTTGAATGCTTGATTTTGTGCTTAATGTGTGAGTTGGATTTTTGGTTGAGTGCAATGTGTTGTGGAGTGATGACCACAACGACATTGGTTTAGTAGTAAGTTTGTGGGGTTATCTTTCAGTCTCAATCAGTTATCTATCTTAATCTTTTTGTCCTCTTAAGTTTTCCCTTAATACAAATTCGAGATCCCAAAAATCTGTTCGCACAGTTTTCTGAGTCAGCAGTACTGTTTTAATTTTATCTCGGGCTACAAAACTCCGATTGCAGTAAAACCAATTGGAAAAGTTCAAGAATTTCATTACTGATTTTCTGTGAAAAATTCAGAATATTTGGATGGAAAACCAGAGAGATATGACTAAAACATTACAGTCCCACGAATCTGTTAAACACTGCCGACCTACCTGACTTGTTTATTTTATAACCAGAGCTACACAACTCCGATTGAGGTGATTCCAGTTGGAGTAGTTTCATAATTTCATTACCTTTTATCAGTACAAAATCCATAATTTTTGGTTACTTATACAGAGAGCTATGCCTGATTGTTTGGAGTCAACAGAATCTGTCTTATCTGAATATCATTGCTATCTTATCTTCCTAAGTTTAAACCTTGATGCAATCATCTAAAATAACGTTCCTAACACTCAGATGGTGAACACCAGGTCAGGATCAGGTGTTAATCAACCCGCAGGAAGAGCACCCCAGCCAAGACAAATGGATCCCGCTATGCAGCAGTTCTTGGAGGCACGGACCCGGCTCCTCCAAAACTTGACCACCACCGTGACAAACTTGCAAGCTCGAGTCAACAATCCGCCGGTGCCGCCACCGCGCCTCGCAACAAGCACCGAGAGTTCATGAGTCATCACCCTCCCGTGTTTACCCACACCGCTGATCCACCGGAAGCTGAAGATTGGCTCAAGACAATACTTAAGATGCTCACTACCTGTCGCGTGTGACGACAGAGAGAAGGTCCCGTATGCGGCAGACGACTTCGTGGCTCGCAGCCGCTTGGTGGGATGCGTACTCGCCGCTCATGCCGCCCCGTACACTATCACTTGGGAGGAGTTTACCACCAACTTCGAAGCCATCACATACCCTCTCGGAGTCATGAAAATCAAGAAGAAGGAGTTCCTTTCGCCGAAGCGAGGAGGAATGTCGGTGGTCGAGTATAGAGACAAGTTCATCGAGCTATCTCGCTATGCACTGAGGAGGTTGTCGAAGATAGGAAGAAGCAGGAGCCGTTCTTGGATGGATTGGTTGGTTCGCTGCGGTACCACCGATGTCATATCCCTTTCCTAACTTTCAGCAGCTAGTTGATGCCGCTATCCGCTTAGAGCACAAGCGCAAGGAGCTCGGAGAGCAGAAGAGGAAGGCCGCCAGCTCTGGGCAGTTTGGGAGTGCGTCTCGCCCGCGCTTCAACCCACCGCCGAACACCCCGTTCCGCTATGGGGGACCGGGTGGAAACTTTGGGCAGCAGCAGTCCCAGCGTCCTGTTCAGCAGTTCCAGCAGTCTGCTCAGCAGTTTCAGCGTCCTGTTCCTCAGACTCCCCGCCCAGCTTCCCAGCAGAGTCAGCAGAGAGCCCCAGTTGGCACACCTGTAAGGACCGTGGCACCGCCCAATCCTGCCACCACTACTTGCTTCAAGTGCGGAGAACTTGGTCACTATGCCAATGCTTGCCCAAAGAGGAACCCTCCACACACCCCTACACGGAACAAGAACCGAGACAAGGAGCGGAAGCCAAACCCCGCGGCCTAACAAGGGACAACGAGCTATGCACGAGGCAAGGCGATGCACGTTGATGCCGAAGTCGCCCGGAGAACCCCGGAGTAGTGCTCGGTATGTTTCTAGTTAACTCTACTCCCGCCTCGCTTTGTTTGATTCCGGAGCATCCCATTCTTTCATTACATTCCGGTTCGTAGCTCAACATAATCTACCTATCGGTCCCATGTCTCGCCACATTTTAGTTACCTCACCTCGGGGGGGAATTGAAAGCTATCTATAAATGTGATAACGTCCATCTCAAGATCGTGGGCGGGAGATTTTCGTGCCAATCTTATAATCTTGGATTCAAAGGGGATCGATGTGATATTGGGAATGGGATGGTTGACCGCGTGTGATGCGGTGATTCGGTGTGCTAAGAGGTCAATCCTTCTTACAAGTCCAAATCGGTGAAAGGTTTGAGTTTGCGCAGATCCCGCACCATCAAATGCCGGTGCCGTGAATAAGCTTGACGGAGCGACCTTGGAAGACATACGAGTAGTGTGCGATTATCCCGATGTGTTTCCCGAGGAGTTGCCGTGTATGCCCCCGACCGAGATGTTGAGTTCGTTATTGATCTTTTACCCGGTACGCTCCTATCTCTAAGCGCCCATATAGAATGTCTAGTGATCAGTTACAAGAACTTAAAGCTCAGATTAAAGAATTATTGGGTAAAGGGTTCATTCGTGCTAGTTCATCACCTTGGGGAGCACCCGTTATCTTTGTTGGTAAGAAAGATGGCACACAGAGAATGTGTGTTGATTACAGGTCTCTTAATGATGTTACTATCAAGAACAAGTATCCTCTGCCACGTATTGAAGATTTGTTTGATCAGATGAGAGGAGCAACCGTGTTTTCTAAGATCGATCTGCGATCAGGTTACCATCAGTTGAAGATTAGGCCTTCAGATATTCCTAAGACAGCTTTTACTACCAGGTACGGACTTTATGAGTACACAGCTATGTCTTTTGGGTTAACCAATGCACCCGCGTACTTTATGTACTTGATGAACAAGATCTTTATAGAGTATCCGGACAAGTTCGTTGTGGTATTCATTGATGACATTCGATCTACTCCAAGAATGAGGAGGACCATGAGGAGCATTTGAGACTTGTGTTGCGAAGCTAAGAGATCATGAGTTATATGCGAAGTTCGGCAAGTGTGAGTTCTCGGCTCAAGGAAGTATCTTTCCTAGGTCATATCATCACCAACGGAGGTATTGCTTGTGGATCCTAGCAAGGTTAGCGATGTATTGAAGTGGGAAGCCCCTCGTACGGTTTCGAGATTCGGAGTTTCCTTGGACTTGCCGGTTACTATCGTCGGTTTATTGAAGGATTCTCTAAGATTGTGAAGCCCCTCACTACATTGCTAGAGAAGGACAGGGAATTCAAATGGACCAGTGCATGTCGGTCCGCTTTTGAAGAGTTAAAGAAGCGGTTAACCACAAGACTCTGTTCTAGTAATGCCTGATCTACGAAAGAGTTTTGACATATATTGTGATGCATCTCGACAAGGACTAGGATGTGTGTTGATGCAGGAAGGTCATGTTATCGCCTATGCATCTCGTCAGTTGAGGAAGCATGAGTTGAACTATCCTACGCATGATCTTGAGTTAGCGACGGTGGTTCATGCATTGAAGATTTGGAGACACTACATTATGGGAACTAAGTGCCGGATCTATACCGATCACAAGAGTTTGAAGTACATCTTTACTCGAAGGATCTTAATCTAAGACAAGCGTCGTTGGTTAGAACCGATCAAGGACTATGATCTAGAGATTCACTACCATCCGGGTAAAGCGAATCTGGTTGCTGATGCTTTAAGTCGGAAGGGCCACACTAACATGGCAATGACCATTCAGTTTCCTGACGAGTTGGTAAAAGAGTTTGAAAGGCTCGACTTGAAAGTGGTTTCACATGCAGAAGGAGTGACTTTGGAAGTACAGTCTACTCTAGAGCAAGAGATACGCAAGAGGCAGCTAGAGGATGCTGGAATACAAAAGATTAAAGAGAGCATGCAACAAGGAGAAGCCCCAGATTTCACAGAAGATGAGCAAGGAACCGTGTGGTTTAAAAACCGGTTGTGTGTCCCAGAGACGGGAGATCTTAGAGAGAAGATCTTGAGAGAAGCTCACGACTCAGCTTACTCTATCCATCCAGGCAGTACCAAGATGTACCAGGATCTCAAGCAGAGGTATTGGTGGTACAGTATGAAGAGAGACGTGGCCGCCCATGTGGCTTTGTGCGACACTTGTCACCGGGTTAAGGCTGAACATCAAAGACCCGCTGGTTTGCTTCAACCTTTGAAGGTGCCTGAGTGGAAGTGGGAAGAGATCGGAATGGATTTCATAGTGGGTTTACCCCGGACCCGAGATGGTTATGATTCGATTTGGGTCATCGTGGATCGTTTGACTAAGGTAGCTCACTTCATTCCGGTAAAGACTACCTATACAGGAGCTAAGTTGGCAGAGCTATACATGTCCAGGATCGTTTGTTTGCATGGTGTACCAAAGAAGATCGTGTCAGACAGGGGTACTCAGTTTACTTCTCGTTTCTGGGGGAAGTTGCATGAATCTCTGGATACTAAGCTAAATTTCAGCTCAGCTTATCATCCACAGACGGATGGACAGACAGAGAGAACCAATCAGATCCTAGAGGACATGCTGAGAGCATGTGCGCTTAAGCATGGTTGTAGTTGGGATAAGAGCTTGCCGTATGCCGAGTTCTCTTATAACAACGGCTACCAAGCCGCTCTCAAAATGTCACCCTTTGAGGCTCTATATGGAAGGAAGTGTAGGACTCCGTTATTTTGGAGTGAGACAGGCGAAAGGCGGTTATTTGGGGCGGATATCATCGAGAGAAGCGGAGAAACAAGTTCGCATTATCGTAGAAAATTTGAGGATTGCGCGGTCTAGACGAAAAGCTATGCGGATGGTAAACGAAGAGATGTGGTCTTTCGGAAGGCGATTACGTGTATCTAAAGGTATCACCTATCGAGGTTTGCGTCGATTCGCAGTTAAAGGAAAGTTGTCACCTCGCTTTATTGGACCTTTCAAGATCATTGAGAGAGTGGGAGAAGTGGCTTACGATTAGAGTTGCCGGTCCGGCTAGCCGATGTGCATGATGTGTTCCATATCTCTCGGTCGAGGAAGGGTTTTGGCCCTCATGACAAAGAGCCGTTACCCTTGGATGATCTAAGCGTTAAAGAGGATCTCACTATTGTTGAACACCCCATTCGGATATTGGAAACAATGACAAGGGTCACCAGGAATAGTGTGATTAAGATGTGCAAAGTACAGTGGAGTAATCATGCGGAGGATGAGGCAACATGGGAAAGAGAGGATGAGCTGAAAGCAGAGTTTCCACATCTTTTTCCCAATCCGTCCGAATCTCGAGGACGAGATTCTTCTTAAGGGGGGTAGGATTTGTAACACCCTAATTTTATTAAAAATTTTGGCTTTATAACATTTGCTAGCAACCATTTATTTGCCTAAGGAATATAAGGTTGTTTATTTATTTTTAGGCATTTAAAACCTTTCTAAAATAAAGTTAATGAATTATAGGAATTAATTGTTGCATTCATGCCGGTGCATTTCTTTTGGTTGCTTTGGAATTCAAATTCAAATTTGAATTCTATTGTTGAATCCTTCTCTTAACCTAAAACCCCTTTTCAAAATTAGTGAAACCTTTCCCTTCTACCCCTAAGCTTCACATCCTTTACGGCCCGAACTTTGCTTGCGGCCCATTTGTTGGAAGTCCGCCGGCGCCCTTTTTCTCTTCGGCCTTGGGGGCACGCACGCCGGCCCGCTTCGCCCGCCGCCGGCCGCCGTTGCGGCCCAACCCGCGCAAGCCCGCTCGCTCGGCCACCGCTTGGCCTTTTAGCCCAAGACGGCCATAGCCACCGCCGCGCCGCCTCCCCCTTGCGCTAGCGGCCGATGACAGGTGGACCCCACCCGTCATCCCCGACCTCCCCGTGTCCCGGCCCGGACTCGCCCTCGAGTCCGACCCGCCCGCCGCCGTGCGAGTCCGCCGCCGCGCACGCCTCGGACGCAGGGCCCGCACGCCTAGGTGCTCTACCGGGCTATTTAAAGCCGCGCCGCCCCTTGGACCTCCTACCTGAGCCGCCCGAGCCAAGCCGCCATCTTGCGCCGCCACCCAAAACCCTAGGCCGCGCCGCCGTTTCGGTCTTCGCCGCCGCCGGCCTAGAGCCGCGCCCGGAGGTGAGCTAAGCACCCACGTCGCTCGTCGCCGTCCCCGTGCACCATGCCGCCCGCAGTTGCTCGCCGGAGCTCCGCCGCTACCCGAGCCGCGCCGCCGCTTCGTGTGCCGCCTCCGTCGCGTGTCGGCCGCCGCCGCCGCCCTAGATGGGTTTGTCTGTCCCGTGCGCCGCATCTAGGTGTTTTCCTCGCACCGAATCGAGCCCGGGAACCCTAGATAGGTTTTCGCCGACGAGTCCGTCGCCGGTCGCCGCCGCCGGCCGACGCACGCCGCCGCCCCGCCGCTTGCTCGCGTCTCGCGCCATCGGATTAAAATCCGACGCCCCTGATCCAATCCAGCCGCGCTGCTTCGCCCGCGAGCCACCGCAGCCGCTAGATCCGGATCCAACGGTCTCAGATCGGGTCAACCCTGGTCGCCGAAGTCAACCCACCGCCAGCCCTGGCGTTTTTGCAGAAAAGCCCCTGGATTTTCTTTATTTACAAAAATACCCTTCCACCGTATAAGATTCCTTACAGTTTAGTCCTTTTTCTTTATTTAAGCCCGAAACCTTTTCAAATCTTCGCAGATTAGTCCCTGGAACTTCCCGAGCCCATATCTTGATCGTTTTAGCTCCGATTTTAGCGTTCTTTATGTCCACGCGTTCGTCTCGAAGCGTAGATTAGTTTCATGCTACTGTTTAGATCTGTTTGATCTGTTTGGTGACTGTTTCTTATTTATTTCTATTGTATGCTTGTATGTGATGATTGTGGATCGTAGAGAGCGATTCGTTCGAGGGATTTGAAGATCCGGTCGTGCAAGAGTTTGAGCAGCAAGGCTTTGTTGAAGGCAAGTATTCCTTGATGCATGCCCGCTTGTCCTACATAACATGCATTTAAATTCACCGTTTTACTTTTCCGCTTGCATTAATTTGAAGGGAGCCTATTAAGGATCATGCCTAGCTTTTTACTACCTTTACCTTGATGCCGGGAATTAAATTAATCTTGTGGTAGTTATTGCTTAGCATGCTCAACTCGGGTTTTGGTATTAATCTACTCGGTTACCTTTTGTTATTTCATGTTCCGTCTATGATCTTTTACTTTGCAAGATCACTTTAATTTGATAATCGGAACATGGAGAACCACCCAGGAAAACAAGACAACCACAAGAACTAATGGGCAATGGTCTTGGCCGATTAATTAGGAACTTTAGCATGGGATGGTCTTACCCGATAAGGACAAGGGATCGGCGGTACCGTGGGGTATGGACTCGCTCTAGCGGGGGTTGGGTGAGTTATTCTTTTATGGTGGGGTATTGACCTGCTAGGGGACTTTATACCTTGCTAACTGATCCGGACCTTGTGGGTCATAACTTGCTAGGGAACCTTTGTAAAGGCCATGTAGCGTCCCTATGCAATCACACCTCGGAAGTGTGGTATGGTGTCTTGCAAACACCGCATGGTTGGGTCCAAAGTTTTTCGGAGCTTTTACGCTGCTTGTGGGTAAAGATGTACAACCTCTGCGCAGTGTTAAACTAATCGATTAGCCGTGCTCACGGTCAGGAGCGGCCCGGACACTCACATGATTAAATTATGGAACTTTAATGTTTAATTGCTGTTTTATTCTTTATTTATGATGCTTATATCTTATTAATTGGGTTGGTATGAACTTACACCTTTAGTAATCAGGTTGCTAATAAAACTTGACCAACTAAAATGCTAAAGTGCTTGAACCTTAGCCATCCACCATATGGCCTTGCATGTTATGTTGTTTTCCCCTTGCTGAGTACGATATGTGCTCACGCTTGTTTATTCTCTTGCATCTACAATACCCGGATTTGCTGCTCAGACTGGGAGAACTTTGAAGATAATCCAGAAGATTTCCAGGAGTTCTAGGTGTGCGTAGTCTTCAGTCAGCTGCCTGTGGAGGCATTTTGTCCGCTGCGAGAACTCGTTTGTTTAAGTTTCGATTAAGACTATGGTTTGTAATAACTCTTTATTCGTGTGGCACTGATTTTGGTATTCATAATGTCTAAGCATGTGTGTAACTTGATCCCGGCGCACACGTGATCAATGCATTCGGTTTTGCCTTGGAAACCGGGTGTGACACGGGAGAAGAAGCGTGGCTTCCAAGTCCCTGGTATAGTGACTGAAGATGTTGTGGGAGAATTGGAGAGCAAGTGCGTGGAGCAGCCTGTCTCCTGTTGTGTTGTGTTGTGTCTCTGTCCGTCCGTCCGTCCGTCCCCTGCGGCAGGGGGGTTCGTCCTCCTTTTATAGACCAAGAAGAGAGCGAATCACATGCGCGCCACGCTATTTAGCTACGTGAGGGAGCGTGATGTGCTATGCTGTAGAGTAGGCGGCCGTCCGGACGATCCTTGCAGCGATCCGGCCATCATGGCTTATCTTGTGACCCGAACAATGGGCGACTTCGAGGGCGAAGGGCAGCGGATGGCCGTGAAGCCTTTAGATGGGCTCGAGGGAGTTGCCGACGTCGGTCCGTACGGGGCCACGGAAGTGGCAGGTAGGAGAGGCGGCGTCCCGTTCCCGTACGCTCCACGGCCGGGGCCGCGCGCGCCGCCCGGTGTGGGTTCGTACGCGCGGGGGCGGCCCGGCCATGCCGTGAGCAAGAACGGGCGGGGGGATGGCGTCCCACCCAGGCCTAGCGCCTCCACCTAACCCCCGCAAGATCACAAGAAAGCAAGTCGAGGTTGCGGCCGGCCCCCCTTCGAGGGCTCGGCGTGTTAGCCGTGACCGGAGTAGGCGGCACGGTGTCACGGGACCGCGCACCGGCCACGCCGCACGCTTCCTCCCCACGGTGGGCGGGGATGGGATCCCTCTCGGGGAGTTGGTGCGGCGGCACGGGCGCGAGCCCCGGGGCGTATGATGGCGTCGCCCGGCCGTTGTCGGGGCATTAAATGCCCGCGTACGGGAGCGCAAGGACGCATGCGTGCGGGGCGCCCTCGAGCGAGGCGGACCCCGTTCGAGGGGGGAGCGGGCCCTCGAGCGAGGCGGACCCCGTTCGAGGGGGGGCGGGCCCTCGAGCGAGGCGGAGCCTCCCGTCGGGGGTCAAGCGTACCCCCTCGAACGGGACGGAGCCTACCCGAGGGAGGTGCGCATCCTCGAGCGAGGCGAAGCCTGCTCGAGGGAATCTTCGAGAGGGCCTCCTTGGTGGGCCGTTGGGGGCCTCCGTGGCGTGGGTCGTGTCCTGCATGGTTAGGCGAGGTGTGTTTGGCTTTGTTGCGTGTTTTAGCCGAGGATTTCCCCGAGCTCTGTTAAAGGGGACCCCTAGGGCTGTCCCCGGCGGCAGCCCCCGAGCATCCGTGGGTTTGCCATTAAGGCTCCCGCGGATGCCGGAACCATACCGATAGGACGTTCTTCCCCTCCTGGTCTCGCGAACGCTCTCCGTGGGGCCGCGTCAGCGGACCCGCGGGTCTAGCCCCCGAAGCCCTGCAGGAGCGTGGGTGCTCCTGTAGGGGTTAACCGCGAGCGTTGGCCAGAGGGCATGGTACATGTTTCAACCGGCGTCGGCAATGTCTCAGCCGACTTTGGTGACGCACACGCTGCTGGCACTATCTCCGGCGGGTGCTATCCAGAAGGTGTAGCCGTGCGTCAAGCCCCCGAGCCTGGGCCCATTCGAGGCGATCGGGTAGAGCTTTACGACTTGTCTTTTAACGCGCCCTCGCCGTCCCTCCGCGGGACGGAGGGTGAGGTTTCCGCAACCCACATCGAGCGGGCCGCGGATTGCGGATTCCTCGTTGGGCTCGCTCCTGGCCGCGTTGAAGAACCTGGCGACGCGAGGGCTGACCGCGGCGGGCGTCCTCACTTTCCTCCACCACCGTCGGATCGTGCCTCTGATGGAGAGGCCGCTCTGCATCTTCGAGATGACGGAAGTGGCGGACCCCGTCACGCTGGCGAGGTCGCGGATGCTTCCGACCCCCCTTGAGCGGGGGTACGCGCTCACACGGGCGCGGAACGCCGTCGACACCCCGCGATGTTCCGCGCCGGGGACGGTCCCCGTGGGACCTCGAGATGCTCCCCACCGGGCCCGCCGGGGTGAGTATGGTTCTTGACCCTGTTTTCGTTCTTGATGTTGCCCCTGGCCCCTGACGCGCCTTTGATGTTCTCGCCTGCAGCTGGTGAGCTTTAGCGCCGCGAAGTCCGTTCCGCCCACCCCTGACTCCCGCGCGCTCGGTCGGGCGGCGCGGCAAAGAACGGGAGCGGGAGCGGGCGGCGCGCAAGAGGGAGCGCGCGAGGCGGCACCGCGAGCGCCGCGCGAGCGGCGGAGCGAGTAGGCTGCCGCCGCGCGAGCAGCGGGGGCTCTCCTCTCCCGGGGGACCGAGGGAGTATTCGTCCTCGGAGGAGGACGAGGAGGAAGAAGCCGGGGGGCGGTGGCCCCTCTCGATAGGTGGGAGCCCTCGCCCCCGTCGCCGGAGCGCCGCCCCCCGGCAAGGGCGGCATCCGCCGCGGGCGGGCGCAACGGCGCCCGCCGCCCGCGGAATCGACAACGGGGCGGCGCGAGCCGCGGAGGTGCCGGCGCGCGCCGCGGAGGCGCCCGCAGCGACAGAGCGCACCCGCGCGCGCGGGGACGCGGGCCCGTGCGCACGGTGGAGACATCGGGGGGCGAGGCGACGGGCGCGTCGGCCGTGCCGGCCTCATCCGCCGAGGCCTCGAGGAAGAGGAAGCGCGCCTTCTCCTCTTCGAGGTAAGGGGCTTGCTCTTCCCGGGGTTTGGTTTTTGGCGCACCGAGCACTGCGACTTTTTGTTTGTATTTGTGCAGGGTGGTGCCAACCGTGCCTCCCCTCGCACCGGCCAAGGTGTTGAGGGCGGATGCGTCCATTCCCACCCGGTGGCGCTCGTCGAGGGCGCTGCGGGCGGGGGCGAGCACGACGGCGGCGGCGGGCGAGATCTCGCGGGCGCGGGCGAGGCCTCGAGGCCTCGGCCGGCGAATCGGCCGGCCCGCGGCGCGGCCGGTGGTCGTCGAGGAGCGGCGGGCACCGGTCGTGGCGGAGGTGCAGCCCGCGGCGGCGGCTACGGCGGAGATGCGCCCGCGGTGGCCGCCGCGACGGAGGTGCGGTCCGCGGCGCCGGCCACGGCGGGAGGCGGAGCGGGCGGCGGTGGGCGAGGAGGGCGGTCGGGCGCCCGTAGTCGCGGAGCGCGGCGGAAGCGGCGGCCACGGCGTCGCGTCGGCGCCCGTGGCCACGGAGGCGCAAGTGGATACGCCGGCGGAGGCGACGCAGGAGGGGGCGCGCCGCCGGTGGCTCCCGGGCGGTGGTGGTGGAGGTCCCGGATGACGACTCCCCGCCGCCCGGGTGGGATCAGTGCGTGAGCTTCCCCACACTTTCCTCAGAGTCCCAGGAGGGGGCCCACGTGAGGCGGCGCGACGGCCACATGGTGGCGGGGGGCCGAGGTCATGGCGCCGAGGCCTCATCTTCCTGCGCCGGCCACTCCGCCCAGGTAGAGGAGATCGCTGGCGATCCGCCCGCGTTTGCCGACGCACGGGGGGAACAGCGAGGGCGTGGGGGGAGCTCCGCAACCATGGCGCCACGCTCAACCGAGCGTTGAACGAGGCGCTGAGGGTCCATGGCGGCCCCGCGTGGCACGTCTTCCAGGTGGGGCATCGTTGCCTGCCTCTTTCCCTTTCTCTTGTTTCCGCGCTCGATCCTTGCATCATGGTGCTTACGGGTTTTGACTTGTGGGTGACAGGAGCTCGAGCGCCATGCCCGCGAGAAGTACGGCGCCTTCGACCAGGTGAACGCCGAGCTCCACCGGCTCCGGGAGCGGTGTGATGCCTTCGACGCACTCGCCGACGCCCTCCGGACCCCGGATGGCTGGCTCTCGTATCGGGCCATGGCCCTGCACGATCAACTTCACGAGAGCGCGAGGCAGGACCCGGCGCGTCCCTCTAGCCTCGAGCGGTTCTGCACAGCCCTCATCGACTGGGATGAGGCGCTGAGGCAGGCGCGCTCGGACCTGGAGAAGATGCGCACGCTGGCGACCAACTGGGAGGCGGAGGTGGCCGGCGTCCGCAACGAGAACCGGGGGCTCCGCTCGTCGCTCGAGGAGGCGCAGCGCAGGACGCGCCGGGCCGAGGAGCGGGGGCGCACGCTCGAGCGAGAGGGCCAAGGAAGCCGACGACTTGAAGGCCGCTCTTGACACCAAGGTCGCGGCGCTCGCCGCCTCCGAGGGCGCCTCTCGCCGAGGAGCGTACCGCCCGCCAAGGGGCCGAGGGGCGGCTCCGGCGGGGAGCGTGCCGCCCATGCTGCCGACGCCCGGTCGGCGCTGGAGCAGGAGTGCGTCACTCGCGAGGTGGCGCAGAAGTCTCTGGAGGGCCGAAACGCGGAGCTCTCCAAGGTCGAGGGCGAGCTGATAGTGCTCAGCATCACGAGCGCGAACCAGGAGCTGGCCCTCCAGGATCAAGGCGAGACCGTCAGGGGCCTCGAGCAGGCGGTCGAGGCCGGGCGCCGCGCCCTCGAGGTGGAGAGGAAGCAGGTTGAAGGTAAGTCGATGTTCGACTCCTGTTTCGCTGGTTTTCTGTTAGAGGGTTCGCACCCTTTTTCTGATTTCTTTCTTGTCTTGGCGACTCCAGGCTTGCGCACCGCTCTGGGGCACGCGGGCGGGGGCCGAGGCGGCCGCGCGCGGACCTCCTACAACTCCTCCGAGCAGGAGCTGCAGGAGTTGCGCAACGCGGCCCTCGAGACCTGCCGGGTCGTGGAGGAGGGCGAGGCATAGGCCGGTAGCTCGTTGGCCAGCCGCCTGCGCGCCCTTAGCGGCCACGTCGCCGAGCGCATGCACCGAGCGCTGCATCTTGGCGTCCAGAAGGCCCTCGGGGTGGTGCGGTCCCACTACGAGGTCGACTTCGAGGCGCTGGTGGAGGGCTACGTCGTTCCCGAGGGTGTCGAGGACGAGGTGGTGATGGAGCGCGTGGACGCGCTGGCCGCCGACGCCGCCGGGACGCTCGCCGAAGCCTTCGAGGAGTTCCTCTTCCCGGACGCTGCTGATGCCGCCGCTCCTTCCGCCTGAAGACAGCCGGGCGCCATGCCCGTTTTTTGTTAATGTATCAGTATGCTGTCCGTGCAGCCCTTGTAAATAGACAAGTTATTTTTGCCACAAACATTTACCAATGTAAAGTGAAGTCTTTTGTTTATTGTGCTTTTTTGTTTCTCCTTCTTCCTGAGTAGATTCTAGTTAGGGGAGTTCGATTTTCGCGGGTGGCTTGCTGGGTTGGAGGCGAGAGAGAAGGGCCGTATCCTCGCGGAGGCGTAGGCTATCTCTGGCTCGCGCGCTCCTTCCGCTAGGCTGCCCGCGCCCTGTTCGGATCTTTGCTCGAGGCTGAAGTAGAAAACAAACTTAGTGCGCGTGAGTTGCTTCGTTTTTTGCGCGAAAATGGGACCATTTTGGGGGGGGATGCCCCCCGTAGTAGCCCCCGAGGGTAACTTGGGTTTTGGGGGGAAAGCCGAGTTGCCCTTTTCATTAGACTTATGGCGTTTACATAGTTGTCACCAACTGGGGCGTTGGTTATGTGATTTTTACAACGAAATACTTGGAAATCCTAGCTAGGGGTAGAAGCGACGTAGCTGTTGGATGTTCCAAGCGTTGGTGAGCTCTTCACCGTCCTCGTTGGCCAGCTTGTACGTGCCGGGCTTGAGTACCTTTACCACGACGTAGGGTCCCTCCCATGGAGGCGATAGCTTGTGGCGTCCTCGGTTGTCTTGGCGTAGCCTTAGGACCAAATCCCCCTCGCTGAAGTCCCGTCGGCGTATACGTCGTATGGACCTCCCCCGGGCCCACTACCTCGGTGGGTACCGGGACCGACTACTCGGTGGGCCCCCGGGACTACCCGGCTTGCGCTACACGGCACCCGAAGGCGTGGAGCACAAGGACTACACGGGAGTAGTACTCGGTTAGGAAGCCGTGCATGTTCCGCACCGCGCGAGAGGACTCCTAGACGTACTTGACTAGTACTCTCTTCCTACTCCGACTTGTAACCCCGCCTCCCGGACTATATAAGGCGAGGCGAGGGACCGATCTCCCTCATCGAATCTCATCTCATACAACCCACGGCGCACTATTGCACCATCTTGTAATCGTGCCCTATCAATCCAGAGCTACGCAGCATACAGGACGTAGGGTATTACGCACCTCGCGGCCGAACCCTGTCTAAATTGTGTGCCACGTGTCTCTTCCTTCGAGTTACCGATCTCGGTGAGTCACATTCATCTACTTCGGGTACTCCCCGTAGTAGGTTGCCGGTCTAAAACACCGACAGCTGGCGCGCCGGTAGGGGATCTCGCTCGAGATCACATGGCGAACTCGACGGCTTCCGTTCACATCAAGCCAACCGTCGCCTTCAACCGTGGCGACACCTTCGTCTTCGGCGCCTGGGTCTGCACTGCTGATGGCGCGGGCTCCTTCCAGCGCCGCCTGATCATGCAGCCCGACTCGAGGACAGGCCTTGTGACGCTTCCCGAAGTTGTCACAGGCGAGCTCGCCGGCAAGTTCGGCGAAATTTCGCTTTCCAACATCCACGCTGACTTCGAGCTCGAGTCCGTCTCCAACTCGAACCCGACGTCGCCATGGGCCATCACATGCGAGCCGGCTCCTCGGCCATCGCAGCGGCCCCGTCACCGTGCCGGCCGCTCCGCGCGTGGCCCCCGCGTCCCCCGGCCGGGCCCGCACGGAGGCTCCTTCGGCACGCCGGGCGGCAAGGAGCCCGTAACCGAGTACAACTCGGACTCCGACGCCGTCCCCCGACCACGTCTCGGACTCCAGCCCTCTCTCCGAGTTCTACTCGAACCCGGACTACGAATTCGACTTTGGGTCGGATCCTGAGGAGCCCGAGTCCGAAGATGACTCCTCTGAGCTTCCCTTGTCAGGGCCGGCCCTGCGGGCCGGTTATAAGATCGACGCCGGCCGGAAGATACGTCTACTGGCCAGACCGCAAACCTGCTGAGCTGACAAAGGAGGACTCACGCTACGTCGCCTACATCGACTCACTACCGTTCCAGAGGGAACACCCTTAGCCCGTGCCGACTCAAACACACCAACCGAGGTGGCACCTTACGAGTCAAGCTTGGGTACCCCCCGATCGCCAAGTCTTCATGGCTGCCGGCGACACCCCGGGACCCTCGAGCACGGCCGAAGACAGTACACGGAAGACATCTCCGCGGACGAGCCGTCCGCCAATGCACCCGCGACGAGACCGTCGCCAACGGGGATGCCCGACGCGAGCGCAACAGAAGCGCAACGAACGGCGCCGGCGGCTCGCAGACAACCTTCCCATCCGCAACCTTGTGGAGGCTCTCGAGGCGGTTGAGAGCGAGTACACACCACCCCCCGAGCAATGCCTCATGTCGATCACGGCGATCGCGCGTCGTGCTCGGGGTATACGCGCCGGAGAGGTCATCGCCAAGCTCGCCGAAGACGCCTACTTCATGCGGGTCGACAACGAGTCGCCCAACCTCTCCCGCCTAAGCCTCGCGACAACGAAGCTACTAGTCGCGGCCGCCGATCCCGGCCCCCAACCGTACTCGAGCCGACCTCCCGCCGATCCAAACCGCCGCCGCTCCACCGCCGGCGGACCTTCACGACAAGAACAAGGCAACCGAGAAGTCGTCCCCCACCGTGCTCCGGCCGGTGGCGGCGGTAACGACCCTGACGGCGGCGGCAGCGACGGCGGCAGCTCCAACCAAGGGGCCAACAGAAGAGCTGGAGGCGGCGGCGCCGCGGCGGCCGCGGCCACGCGCACGCCCACGCCTCCGGCGCCTCTCATGGCGGGTACGATGCTCGCCGGAGAATCGAAGAGTTGCGGCGGAATAAGTCGACGACCGCCGCCGAAGGCGACGGCTTCCCCGCCTTCTCACCCCGCTTCGCAACCTCGCTTCCTCCCCGACAAGTTCAAGCCTTTGGGGATCACCAAGTACGACGCGAAGCGAGATCCCATCCAGTGGCTCCGATGCTACGCCCCCTCCATCGAGAACGGCCGGCGGCAACAGCGACACCAAGTGCCTCTACTTCCCCTTCTGCCTGGACCAAGCCCCACTCACATGGCTCGAGTCGCTGGACAAGCACTCAATCGACAAGTGGGACCAGCTGAAGGAGCAGTTCACAAGCAACTTCGCGGGCGCCATGGGCCGTTCGGGTACTCGCATGGACCTTGCCATGATCAAGCAGGAACAAGGCGAGACCCTCCGCAAGTACATGCGCCGCTTTTTCGACAAGCGCGCTACCGTCGTGGACGTCACCGACAAGGAGGTCATCGACCTCTTCCAGGACGGGCTCTACCATCGCCGCACCTTCGAGGACTTCGGTCGTCGCCGCCCCAGGTCCATTCCCCACCTCAAGGACATGATCACGTCCTGGGCGGATGAAGAGGACAAGGCCAACGCCAAGTACGACGCCATCCGCGGCAAGTCCAAGCGAGTAACCAAGGCGGCGGCGGCAGCAAGAATCCAAACCAAGGCGGCCGCAACAACAACAACAACAACTACTACTACTACTCGGGTCCCAACCGCAAGCGCAAGCCGACAACACCGTCGCGGCTATCCGGCGCCCTCGAAAAGGGAACTCGAAGAAGAATTCCGGCGGGTTCAAAGACCCGTCGAAGGAGAAGTGTCCGTGGCATCCGAACGGCAACCACACTACCGAGCAAGGTGCTACCGGCTCGAGCACGCACTCAAGGATACGCCGGAGCCACCGCACCCTCACGACCAAAATAACAAGAAGAAGGACGGTGACGACAACGACTTCCAAGAACCCGAGAAGACCGTCAACGTCCTCTTCGGCGGACTACCCCGCGGGCGGGAGCGAAGGCTACCCGTCGTGAAGTGATGTCCATCGAGCCGCCGGTCATGACCCCTCTCGGGTGGTCGAGACACCCATCACCTTCTCCCGCGCGGACCAATGGACCAGCTTCTCCGAACCAGGACGGTTTCCCCTCGTCCTAAAGCCAACGAGTGGCGGGTTCCAAGCTCAACAAGGTGCTCATCGACGGTGGAAGCGGGCTCAACGTCCTCTTCACCAAAACCTTGAAGAAGATGAACCTTGACGTCACCCCCCATGCTCGACAAGAGCAACATGCCTTTCTACGGCATCGTCCCGTGCAACGCGGCTATCCCACTAGGCTCGGTGGTACGCCGCTTACCTTCGGGGCGTCTCGGGACAACTACCGCACCGAGTACATCAAGTTCGAGGTCGCGGATTTCGAGACTTCCTACCATGCCATCCTCGGCGGACCGGCCATCGCCAAGTTCATGGCGGTGCCCCACTACACCTACTTGGTGCTCAAGATGCCAAGTCCGGCCGGTGTACTCTCCCTCCAGGGGGGACTTGAAGATCTCTCACGACGCGATACGCAGGCCGTGGTGATCGCTTCAACAAAGCAAGTACCCAACCCGATTGTGGAAGTCTACGCTGCGTCGAAGAAGCTTGCCACAAGCGAACTCGACATTCCGGAGAAGTCTGACAGCACCAACAAGCCTCAGCCACCTGAGGAGGTACTCGTCAGGGCAATCGACCTCGGAACAGGCGACCCCAGCAAGACCACCACCATCGGAGCCGGCCTCGACCCCAAATAGGAAGACGCGCTCATCAGCTTCCTTCGGGCTAACCGCGACATCTTCGCGTGGAAACCAGCGGACATGCCAGGAGTGCCCAGGGAGCTGATTGAGCACTGCCTCAACGTCGATCCAAAGGCCACCCCCAAGCGACAACACCTCCGACGCTTTGCCGACGACAGACGAGACGCCATCAAGAAGGAGCTCGCCAAGCTCCTGGCGGCCGGCTTCATCCGAGAAGTCTTCCACCCTGAGTGGCTCGCCAACCCCGTCCTCGTCCGCAAGAAGAACTCGAATGAGTGGAGGATGTGCGTCGACTACACCGACCTCAACAAGCACTGCCCCAAGGATCCCTTCGGGTTGCCGCGGATTGATCAAGTCATCGACTCCACGGCGGGCTGCGACTGCTCGCTTACTCGGCCGCTACTCCGGTACCACCAGATCGCAATCAAGGAAGAAGACCAGGAGAAGACCGCGTTCATCACCCCGTTTGGCGCGTACTGCTACACGACCATGTCTTTCGGGTTGAAGAACGCCGGTGCCACCTATCAACGGGCCATTCAGGCCTGCTTCAAGCGGCAGCTCAACAAGAACGTCGAGGCCTACGTGGATGACGTGGTTGTCAAAACCAGGGATTCCAGTACCCTCATCGACGACCTTGAAGAGACCTTCGCATCGCTACGCGAGTACCGCTGGAAGCTTAACCCGAACAAGTGCGTCTTCGGCGTCCCTTCGGGCAAACTACTCGGCTTCATCATCGGCCAACGCGGCATCGAAGCGAACCCCCGAGAAGATCTCCGCCATCACCGGCATGAAAGCTCCCACGAGCATCAAGGACGTCCGTAAGCCGACGGGGTGCATGGCGGCATTGAACAGATTCATCTCGAGGCTAGGAGAACGGGACCTCCCCTTCTTCAAACTACTCAAGCATAACGAGAGGTTCGTGTGGACCACGAGAGGCGGATCAAGCCCTTGCCCGGCTCAAGGACTTCCCGTCGAAGCCGCCAATCCTCACGGCTCCTCACAAGGGCGAGCGCCTCTTGCTCTACCTAGCCGCGACTACTCATGTGGTCGCATCGCCATCGTTGTCGAGCGGCAAGAAGACGGCCACGCCTACCCGGTCCAGCGCCTAGTCTACTTCGTCGGCGAGGTTTTATCGAGTCCAAGGCTCGCTACCGGCCCCGTGCGAAGCTCCCCGTACGCTCTACTCATCACCTCGCGGAAGCTACGACATTACTTCCAGGAGTACTCGGTCTCCGTCGTCACCGACTACCCGCTCGGCGACATCCTGAGGAACCAAGACGCCACCGGAAGAATCTCCAAATGGGCTGTCGAGCTCGGCGCCCTCACCATCGACTTCAAGCCACGCACGGCCATCAAGTCGCAAGCGCTAGTCGACTTCATGGCAGAGTGGCGGGAGAACCGGTTACCTACTCCCACCGTGCGACCGAGCATTGGGTGATGTACTTTGACGGCTCACTCAACCTCGAGGGCGCGGCGCGGGGTACTCTCGATCTCTCCAACGGGCGAACAACTCAAGTACGTCCCGCATCTTCTCGGAAGGTCTCAAACAACGAAGCCGAGTATGAAGCCCTCTTACACGGGCTCCGCCTCGCGGCTTCGCTTGGCATCAAGCGGCTACTAGTCTACGGCGACTCCGCGGTGGTCATCAACCAAGTCAACAAGTCTTGAGACCGCAACAAGGAGAACATGGACGCCTACTGCCTAGAAGTTCGCAAGCTCGAGAACAAATTCTATGGTCTCGAGTTCCACCACATCGTCCGCGACAACAACGTTGCAGCGGACGTCCTCTCGAAGCTCGGATCCACCCGTGCCCAAGTACCCGCGGGCGTCTTCGTCCATGAGCTTCACGCGCCATCCATCCCGGAGCTGGCGCCACCGACCACTGTCTCAGCTAACCTCCCAGCTGGACAGGAGGTCATGATGATCGACGTGGACTGGAGGCAACCCTTCATCGACTACCTCAGCGAGCAGAAGGTCCCCTCCGACAAAAACGCAGCCGAACAACTCATCCGCCGCGCCAAGTCTTACGTCCTCGTCGGTGATAAACTCTACAAGCGAGGCGCATCTTCAGGAGTACTCATGAAATGCGTCCCTCGCGAGGAAGGCAAGGACATCCTGGAGGAGATCCACAAGGGTGTCTGCGGCAACCACGCGTCCTCACGCACGGCCCGGTCGGCAAGGCCTTCCGGCGAGCATTCTCCGGCCCACAACCCCCGGGCGATGCCGAAGAACTCGTCGAAGGTGCCAAGGGTGTCCGTTCTTCGCCAAGCGGCAACATGTCCCCGCCTACAAGCTAGTCACCATACCGCCAACCCGGCCCTTCGCCCGCCGGGGGCTCGACATGATTGGGCCACCGCCAACTACGCCGGGGAGGATTCAACGGGTACCGGTGGCTATCGACAAGTTCACCAAGTGGATCGAGGTCAAGCCGGTCACATGCCCCAAGGGCGACGAGTACTCGACTTCTGGATGAACTCGTACACCGCTACGGGCTACCTCACCGCATCATCACATACCTGGGGTCCAACTTCAACAACCACCAGTTCTGGGAGTACCGCGAGAACACGGAATCGACGTCAGATACGTCTCAGTCGCCCATCCACGGGCCAACGGACAAGTCGAGCGCGCCAATGGGATGGTGCTCGACGCCCTCAAGAAGCGGCTACATGACGCTGCTAACTCAAAAGGGGGCAAGTGGATCAAGGAACTACCCAACGCACTCTGGGGCTGCGGACTCGGCCATCCAAGCCAACGGGGCAATCCCCCTACTTCTCGGTCTACGGCTGCGAAGCCATCCTCCCCGCCGATGTCATATGGAACTCGCCGGCGGTGGAGCATTACGACGAAGGCGTCTCGGAAGACGACGCGACGAGTTGATATCGACGGCCTCGAAGAAGCTCGGCCGTGCCGCCCTCGTCCAATCGGCAAGGTACCCGGAGGGGTATCCGACGCTACCACGATCGCAACGTCAAGGAACGCTCCTTCAACGTTGGAGATCTTGTCCTCCGCCGTATCCGAACACGGAAGGACTTCACAAGCTCGGCTCCCCACGGGAAGGCCCTTTCACCGTGGCTAAGGTGACCGGGCCGGGCTCCTACCGCCTCCAAACACTTGAAGGCGAAGAGGTCAACAACTCGTGGAACGTCGACCAACTCTGTCGATTCTACGCCTAGTCTACACGACTACTCCGGAGTTCAAGTCTACGCGACTACATCAACACCCCTCGCCGCAAGCGACCCTCCGGTCCCGGCTCCAAGTCTCGGACTACTCTCCTCCCGAGTCCGGCCCGTGCGGCTACCTACGGACCACGGGGCGCGACGAGCGTCAAGGACTCTAGCAGCGGTCTACCAAGAGACCACACTCTAAGATCCAGCCCGCACGGCTACCTACGGATCCGGGATCCGGCCCTACACGGCTACCTACGGATCACTCGCCGCAAGCGGCTACCCGCTCCGGCGCCACTTAGGCGTAAGCGGCCTCCGGTCCAGCGACTACTTGTAACTACGGCCCCCGGCCACCCGTGTGTACTTCTTCAGTAATAAAGCTTGATTGTTTATCAACTTCTTTACTGACTACTCCCTGCTACGGGACTACTAAAGCCGAGTACTACTACTCGCACCTACTCCACGATGGGAGCTCCGCACTCTGAGATCGCGGTTACGAGTACTCATTGATGGAACATCACATTTCATTGATACATGAATAGTTCATTACAACTGTTTCCTATACAACTACGGCTACTAGCTATCTATGCAGGGCTACTGGAGGTTCAATTTTTCGGCTACCTGCTCTGCGATGGGAGCCATCTCGCTCCCGGCAGCTCCGCGTATTGCTCATCCGAGCCGGTTGGCGGCTACTCCGCCGGCGACCACCTCCCCGGAGCCTTCGGGAAGTACGACTTCATGAAGGCCGGCCCGCCTTCGGGATCGACTTGGCCATGTGCTTCACGTAGGCGGCCGGCCGGCTTGGCGCCCTCACGAAGTCGATCCGCCAACGGAGCGATCTTGGGGCCGCCGGGTGCGGCACCAAGAGCCTCGCGATTGGGAGGGCGGCCTCTTCAAGGTCCTTCGGTCGGGGCCCGGAGCGCCTCGCAATCTTCGTTCAACTTCGCAAAGATTTGTAGCGCTTGACGAGATCTCTGTCGATGCAATCCGCGGCTCCATGTGCTTCTCGCACTCGAAGGCCGACCTCCTTGTAGTCGAGTTCAAGTACCGGCGGGGGTTCTTGCTCCCGGTAGAAGAGATTTTTCATGCCGACCTCCGAGGCCTTCGATCGCTCCACCGGCCTTCGAGTTCCGCAACACCGAACACGGCAACGGGTCGAGCTTGATGACTTCCAACAAGTACCCGACAAGTCAAGAGACATAGCTTTATTCTTGTTGCGGAGGCCTTTATTCTTCCGCACCGGCTCGTCGCCCTTCGCCCGCAAGTCCATCACGTCGTTGTGGTACTTGGCGAAGGCGGCGTCAAGCTTCGACCGCATGGCGGCCGCGTGCTTCCTCGACTTCATAAGTCGCTCCTCCGGGGCCTCGGCTCGCACCACGGTGTCGCCGTAACCTTGCGGCAGATTCGACTTCTCGCGGGATCGCTCCGCGACGTCCCGCACAAGACAAGCTCAAGTCCAGCGAGTACTCAACACAAAAGGATTGATTACTCGGGAGGCAATGGCTACGTACCTCCATCCACGCTTCGGCTCGCCGCATCGCCTCCAAGTGCTGCGCCAACACCGCCGGCTCGACAAGATCGTCGGCAAGCAGCTCAATCCCGCCACGGCTACTCGTTGTAGCCTCCGTCATTGGCGCCGAGCGGATAGGCTCCGCGTCTTGGATCTCGGGGGATCGGATTGCCACCTCCAGGGCAACCCCTGGCGACGTGGTAGCCGCCTCCCCCTCGGCGGACTTCTCGACAACTCCCTTCATGGGCTCGGGGGCTCCTGCTGCAGCCTTCGGGGCTTCTGGTGTCGACTCCTGCATGGGCACCCCTGCAGGGATGTCACCTCCTTCAGCGCCTGTCAATAAGGAACACACGCATCAGTGCCTACGACTACTCCTTCCGGGGCTCTATAGTTTCAGGAAGAGTACTCACCTTCGACTACGACCGCCTCTGGCAGCGGCGCTTCGGCAGCCGGGGGCTCGGTCGCGGCTTGGGCTTCAGGAGCGGGCTCCTCGACGAGCGGCGTGGCCTCTTCCTCCCGCCACCGTCGCGGGATCCTCTCCGTCCCAGCTCAAGTCTGTGGATTTTCTGCAGAAGTATCCAGAGGGTCGTCAGACAAATCGACTACTACAACGAGTACTACTCATGAAGGCGTGGTACTTACAAGTTCGACCGGACGATAGTCACGGCCGGAGCACCGAGGATGCTGGCGATGTCAACCAGTCCACCCTCGGCGGGCGTTTCTTCCAGCGCCTCTTCGACTACCGCCTCCTCCACGGTGGCGGCGGCCGCGCGCGAGGGCGTCTCCCCGCGTCCCCTCGCGGCTTCCGTCTCTCCAACGGCGGCGGACGCGGGTACTCCGCTCTCCTCCCGGAGCGAGGGGGCCGGCGCTCCCGGCCGCGCCGGGATTTCTTCGACAGTGGGGGCTGGGCTTCGGCTTCCAGCCGGTTCCCCCACCGGGTCCCACACGCCTTCGTCGCCTTCTTCGACAGGCTCCGTTGGCGGTACCTCCTGCACACAACAGACGACTACTCATCAGCAACGAACTCGATTATCGGGTTCTCGACCACTCTGCTCAAGACAGACTACCTCCGGAGGCGTGGTCTCTGAGACCTTCATCTTCTTCGCCACCCGCTTCTTGGTGGGGTTGCGCGGCCTCCGCGGCGGCGCAGCAAGGCTAGCCTCCAGGCTAGCCGGAGGGTCTCGCACGAGTGGCACGTGAGGCAAGCCTGGACGGCTAAACCTCGACCGCAGCTGGAAGCGGTCCTGCAGCGTGTCTTCATCTTCATCATCGTCATCGGAGGTATCCTCCACGATGACGGTGTCGTCGCCGTCTCCAACTACTCGGCGCTCCTTCACCTTCTCCACCGTTGGGATCTCGATTCCACTTGGTGGTGGTTGCGGCTCGAGAGACGAACCGCTTCACATCGTCCTGCGCAAAAAAGACACAAGGCGTCAGCAACTGCACTACGAGTACCTATTACTCGACGAGGGGGTACGACTACTCACCTCGTTGGGCGGGCGCGCGGCGGAGTACTCCTCGACCGGACACGCCGTGTACGGTGGCATGTCCTTGAAGATCCTCGTCAATCTCTCGACAATGTCGTTGTCGTCGAGCTCGCCCCCCGGCATCCGCGACGTGTCGTTGTCGCCGGTGTACTCGAAGCCCATCGTATCCCGCGCCATCAGCGGCTGGATCCGGCGCTTCATGAAACTGAAGGCCACGTGTTCGGCCCTCAGTCCCGCATCCGCGCAGTCTTGATGCGCGCTAGCAACTCCGGGAGCTGGATCCCCTCCTGCATGGTGGGCTCCGTGTTCCACCACTCTTGGTGCCTGGGCTGCCGTCCGCTCGGCTTCGGTAGCTCGGGATGGTGGTTCGTGATGTAGAACCACCTCGTCTTCCGGTCGGTGTTGGAGTCCACGAGCTTATATGCCAAGTACTTGCTCCGCGGCATCCTCCCTCGCCCGGGATCCCGCCCCTCCGACTACTCCGGGGTTGGAGGCGGCGGGCCGCGGCTTCACGCGGAAGAGCTTCCGAAGAGAACCCAGTGCGGCTTGATTCCCAGGAAGGCTTCGCAGAAGTGGACGAAGACAAAAGTATGGAAGATACCATTGGGGTTCAGGTTGAGGTACTCGATGCCATAGTACCTGAGCAGCCCCTTGAAGAAGTCGCTTGCTGGTAGCGCAAGACCGCGCTCCACGAAGCGCGAGAACATCGGGATCTCGTCTTCGGCTTTCTCCATTGGATAGGGATCTCCTGCGGCGGATCTCCACATGTCGATCTCTTTCTCCCTGATGAACCCGCTGTTCAACAGGGTCAGCAAGTCCTCCGTCTTCACCTTCGACTTTTTCCACTCGCGGCTTGGGTCAGCGCGCGGTGGAGATGTGGGCGGCGCTGCTCCGCTGCCGGCGGCGGCGGCCTCCTCGCATGGCTCCTCTTCTTCCCGCCGGCCTTCGACGTCTTCGACGGGGACGGCTTCATTCTCCAAGTGCAAGGAGTCTTCACTCGCATCCGCTCGGGGGCTACACTAAAGCTTTCGGGTGGCGATGCGCTCGGATCTACTACGGCGGCGGCGGCGGGCCGGGGTGGATCTACTTCAAGATTCAAGTGGCGAATGACCGCGGCTCACTTGGGTGAAAAACCCTAAGGGTTTCGGCTTGTATTTATAAGCCAAAACGCCTCCGTAACGGGCGGCCGGATAAGTCCACGCGCGGCCGACTCGGCGGGCGCGCGTGACTCTTCGTATTCTACTAGTCGACGCGCCTCACCTCGGGGGCTCGGCTACTTCTACTCAACTACCCGGGACACGGCTAGTCTCAAGAGCATCTCGGGACACATTCTCCAAGAAGACCCTTCAATTCGATAGGGAGTACTCGACTCAAGGCTCGGGGCTCCGTGCCACGTGTCCTTCGGTTTTTTCTCTCCGGATTTTTCGGGATTTTCTTGCCCGGACTTCGGATAGATCCTCGGCCTAGAGCCCGCGGCTCGGGCTCCGGGGGCTACTCCACGCGGATTGCGGTTCCGCAAATCGCATCTCCATGACGGCTCCGGCTTCAAGACAAGACGAGCATTTTCTTGAAGACCTTCGAAGGCGGATTTCAAGGACGCTTGGAACTACTCGAGAAGACTTCAAGATTGCTCAGACATCGGTGGAGTACATTCCGGCCTCGGGATGCTTCGACTACTCTTGAGGACTTTTGACTTGTAGCACTCGGGGACGCTTGAGGACTACTCGTTAAGGCCGTCAAGACTACTTGAAGCTATCCTTCTCGACTACAAAGTACTCGGGGGCTTGTCGTATGGACCTCCCCCGGGCCCACTACCTCGGTGGGTACCGGGACCGACTACTCGGTGGGCCCCCGGGACTACCGGCTTGCGCTACACGGCACCCGAAGGCGTGGAGCACAAGGACTACACGGAGTAGTACTCGGTTAGGAAGGCCGTGCATGTTCCGCACCGCGCGAGGGACTCCTAGACGTACTTGACTAGTACTCTCTTCCTACTCCGACTTGTAACCCCGCCTCCCCCGACTATATAAGGCGAGGCGGGGACCGATCTCCCTCATCGAATCTCATCTCATACAACCCACGGCGCACTATTGCACCATCTTGTAATCGTGCCCTATCAATCCGAGCTACGCAACAGACAGGACGTAGGGTATTACGCACCTCGCGGCCCGAACTCGTCTAAATTGTGTGCCACGTGTCTCTTCCTTTGAGTTACCGATCTCGGCGAGTCACATTCATCTACTTCGGGTACTCCCCGTAGTAGGTTGCCGGTCTAAAACACCGACAGTATCTTGCGTGCTTGGTAGTGCCTGAGGGATTGTTGATACCTCGCGGAGTGCATCAAGGCCACAAGGCGTGCCTCGTCCAGCTGGTCCAGCGAGTCCTCGCGGGCTCGCTGGTTGGCATTCTCGTCGTAGCCTCGAACCCTGGGTGATCCGTATTCTAAGTCCGTGGGGAGGACGGCCTCCGCGCCATGGACTAGGAAAAACGGGGTGAACCCGGTGGCTCTGCTCGGGGTGGTCCATAGGCTCCACACTACCGCTGGTAACTCTTGGAGACATTTCCGACCAGATTTGTTTAGCTGGTCGAAAAATCTAGGCTTAAGGCCTTGTAGGATCATGCCGTTGGCACGCTCTACTTGGCCGTTGGTCTGCGGGTGTGCCACAGCTGCCCAATCCACACGGATGTGGAACTTGTCGCAGAACTCCAAGAATTTCCTGCCCGTGAACTGGAACCCGTTGTCGGTGATAATGGAGTTTGGCACTCCAAAGCGATGCATGATGTCGGTGAAGAACGTCACCGCTTGCTCCGCCCTGAGGTTCATGATGGGGCGCACCTCCACCCACTTGGAGAACTTGTCGATCGCGACCAACAAGTGGGTGAAGCCCCCGGGTGCCTTCCGCAGGGGCCCGACGATGTCCAGCCCCCACACGGCGAACGACCATGTTATGGGGATGGTCTGCAGGACATGAGCGGGAAGGTTGGACTTGCGGGCGTAGAACTGGCACCCTTCGCTGGTGCGTACGATCTCGGCCGGCGTCCGCGACCACGGTAGGCCGCAAAAGCCTTGGCGGAAAGCATTGCCAACGAGGGTACGAGGCGCGGCGTGATGGCCGCAGATCCCGGCGTGGATGTCCCGCAGGAGCTTGCGCCCCTCGGGGATGGGCACGCACCGCTGCAAGATGCCGGAGGCGGCGCGCTTGTACAGCTCGCCGTCGACGAGGGCAAATGACTTGGCCATCCTGGCGATGCGTTTGGCCGCGGCCCGGTCCGTGGGGAGTTCCCCTCGGGCCATCCAGGCCACATACTTGTCACGCCAGTCAGCCTTGACGGGGGCCGGCTCGATGTCCATCACATCAGCCCCATAGGCGCCATACCCCTCGAGGAGGGAGAGCACGTACGCCTCGTTTGAGGGGTCCTCATCCATGGGTTCCGCACCCGCTAGATTCGAGGGAGCCCCCGAGGGTTCTGCGTGGCTCGAGGGGTGAGGCTCGAGGACGACCGAGGGCTTGGCGATATCACGGGCAAAAACGTTCGGGGGGACCATAATCCGCCCGGACGTGATTTTGGCCAGCTCGTCCGCTTCCTCGTCGTACCGGCGGGGCACGTGATTGAGCTCGATGCTGTAGAACTTATCCTCGAGGGCTCGCACAGCCTTGCAGTATGCCTCCATCTTGTCGTCATGGCAGCTCGCGTTCTTCATGGCTTGGTCGATTACGAGCTGCGAGTCCCCCCCGCACGTCGAGGCGCTTGACGCCTAACTCGATGGCGATCTTGAGGCCGCGGAGAAGGGCCTCGTATTCAGCCATGTTGTTTGAAGCGGGGAAGTGGAGGCGCACCGCGTATCGCATGTGCTCCCCGAGGGGTGACACAAAGAGCAGGCCCGCGCCCTCCCCTATTTTCATCACCGAGCCGTCGAAGTACAGAGTCCAGCACTCTGCCTGGATCTGTGGCGGTGGCAGCTGCGTATCCGTCCATTCAGCGATGAAATCCGCCAGGATCTGGGACTTGATGGCCTTGCGCGGGGCATAGGCGAGCGTCTCGCCCATCAGCTCCACGGACCACTTGGCGATCCTGCCCGCCGCGTCTGGGTTGTGGATGATCTCCCCTAGCGGGAAGGAGGAGACCACCGTGACGGGGTGGGCCTCGAAGTAGTGGCGGAGCTTGCGCCGCGCAAGGACCACCGCATACAACAGCTTTTGGACTTGGGGGTAGCGCGTCTTGGTGTCAGACAAGACCTCGCTGATGTAGTAGACCGGCCGCTGGCTCGGCAAGGAGTGCCCTTCCTCCGTGCGCTCCACCACGATCACAGCGCTGACCACCTGGGTGGTTGCGGCCACGTAGAGCTGCAGGGGCTCGCCGTCCTGCGGCGGCGTGAGGATCGGGGCATGCGTTAAGGACGCCTTCAGCTTGTCGAGCGCATCCTGGGCCTCGGTGGTCCAGGAGAAGCGCTCGTGCTTCCTGAGTAGGCGGTAGAGGGGCAGGCCCTTCTCGCCGAGCCGCGAGATGAAGCGGCTCAAGGCGGCAAGGCACCCCAGCACCTTTTGCACCCCTTTGAGGTCCCAGATCGGGCCCATTCGTTCGAGGGCCGCGACCTTCTCGGGGTTGGCCTCGATCCCCCGTTTGGAGACGATGTATCCCTGGAGCATGCCTCGTGACACTCCAAAGACACACTTTTCGGGGTTTAATTTGACCCCATTGGCCCGTAGGCAGCCGAACGCGATGCCAAGGTCGCCAACCAGGTCATCCGCCTTCCTGGTTTTCACGACGATGTCGTCCACGTACGCCTCGACCGTCCGTCCGATGTGATCTCCGAAAACGTGCTGCATGCAACGTTGATACGTCGCACCCGCGTTTCGGAGGCCGAACGGCATCGTGACATAGCAGAACATCCCGAACGGCGTGATGAATGAAGTCGCGAGCTGGTCGGACTCCTTCATCTTTATTTGATGATACCCGGAGTAGGCATCAAGGAAGCAGAGCAGCTCACACCCAACCGTTGAGTCAACAATTTGATCAATACGTGGCAAAGGAAAAGGAACCTTAGGACATGCTTTATTAAGACTAGTGTAGTCTATACACATTCGCCACTTCCCGTTCTTTTTCTTTACAAGTACAGGGTTTGCTAGCACGTATTGACTCCGGGTATCTACCGGTTAGCTACCGGGAAGGGTGGTGTATGGTGACTCCGGGTATCTCGCGGGGTATGCCGGATAGCCTGCACCAGGGACTGTAAGATTCGAACCCAACCCGAGGATTTTTGGGGACGGCCTGGGACAATTGTCCTCGCGGGGACAGCCTACCGTGTGTTTGGGTCTACCTTGCAAGGTTTAAATCAATCGATTGTCGGCATCTCACCGTTATCCGAGACTGCTTAATTGACTGGCCATGATATCCCATAATGATGGAACTCGAGAAATATTGTTGTATGAATTAATTGCTTGTCCAATCCTTGGTTGGATTAGATGGCACATTTAGAAATGGTAATCAACTAGAACTTGTGCTAAAATTTTGAAAATAAGAATCTACTCTTAGCAGCTGTTTAAGCAAGAGAAACTCCACTGGCCAAAAGCCTTTCATGTCTAGAGGTTGGTGATGTAGTCATCGCCCGACGGTTAAGTCTTGCTGAGTATTAGTATACTCAGCCTTGCTTTAAAACTGTTGTTGCAGGTGTGATTGACCAGAAGGGTGAGGACAAGTGATGACATCACGGATGGCCTCCTATGATGTCTACCGTTGCGTTAGTCTATTTTATTTCCGCTGTTTTCAAACTCTGAACCTCTACTCCATGTCATGAATAATGGTTTGTAATAAAATGTTTAAATTCATGTTGTACTCTAGACTCGCCTTCGCGTGAGTTTTAATGCATGTGTCGATCCTCTGTTCGATGTCCAAGTGATTTACCGGGTGTTAACCTGGCAGCCAACGACATGACGATACTTTACTATGGCTTAATGACCAAAGTGGATCGATCTTAGGCGATAGTACTGTATTTTCCTGGGCGGGTTGTCACAGCTGGTATTAGAGCGATTGCATGCACCAGAGTTTAATCAACAACCTTAATCACATGATTTTGGAATAAAAACTGCCAAGATTGTTCGGATTTGCAAAAAACGTTGGTTCGTTAAGGATAAACTAGACCGAGAGGCCCTAGAAGGAAATTTTTGGGTTCTTTCAGGTGGCTTATTAATCTATGGTTTATTTTGCTAACTCCCAGCACATTATTTTATGTCAGACTTACTTTCCTGCACAACCAAACTAGCTGAGCCACGTGTTTTATACGTGTGCTGTTCCGCATCATGGGAATTGCAAGGGTTGATGGAGTGATCCATTCCACGGATCCCATCTTCGCGTCTGTTTATGAGTTGTGTCCTGCCACGTGTTTCATACGTGAGCATTCCACATGTCGCTCATGCGAGGCAAGGATATACTCCATTCAAAGGAGAATGTCCGAGGTTGGACACTGTCCATGCAGCGGCTTAACGCATGGATGCCGTTTCTATAGTGAACGGTAATGTATGTGGACGCTTTCATGAGGGCTGGCATGAAAGGTTCGTTGTGATTCTGTGATCTTCTGCAGGTACACTAACCTCGTTTCATAAGTCGCTAAGTAAGCATCGACTAGATCTCAACTAGTTATTATATGGAGATGTGCGTATGTGCCATGCCACCGGTGCTAACTCCGAGTTTCGGCTTGGATGCCTCGTGAGGACGTTTAGGACGTCTTGCATCATGCTAAAAGTCGTGAAAGAACCTAAACTGAACTCATGTCTGTTTCCGTGTTCTCGGAGGTAAAACTAGTGATAGCGTGTTTTGTCCTGTTTAGCCTCTTTAGGTGTAGATGTGTTGTCATGCTTAAATTTAATAGAATTGTTGCTTAAATTTCTGTTCTTGTCCAAGAACCTTTCGTCTAGGTGATCCTTACCTAGGTTGCTCCAATCTAATCCCGTTCTGCTCGCCCAAGTTCGCGGTCGTAACTTGGTCTACCACAAATTATGCTTGGTTAGTCAACCTTTGTCTTACTAACTTCTTAGGATCATTTGGAATCATTCTTAAATAGCACCTTCCCTAATCCTCTAGCTCAACCTTGCGTACCCAACTTGAGTTCCATAACCTTGCTAAGTTGCTACACAAATTTGGGGAAGTATTGGACTCCGGTTTGAGTAGGATGTTCGGTTCCGATTGCCAGACCATGTATCATTGGTATGCCTGCTCGTTCGAGCTCAGCATACGATGGTATTTAAGTATGCATGGTTACCCCATACCTTGACCTTACCCATATTCGTGGATCGAGTTACCTTTGTACACTCGCACCCGCCTGATTCTCACTTTTGTCGTTATGTCCAGATGGACAATGCTGCCTCTACATCGGCTGATGTGGAATCATGGACTCTCGTGGACGACCTCGAGGAGGGTGGTTTTCCTGCACTTTTGTGGGACACCCTCAAGGACTTTGGGTACACCACTTACCCAGAGTACTCGACACGTGAGGTCATGACCACAGGCCAACTCCTTCATTGTGAAGTGAAGGTGAAGATTTCAGCGTGCCCGACCAATCCTGCTTAGGATGAGTGGGAGTGTACGGCACACGGAAGACACTTGTCCGACACGGTGCGAAGCTTCGCTCTCGAAGCACTCACAACTTTCGTGGAAAGCACCCGCCGAGATAGCCAACTCTGCAGCTAAAGTCATTCCGGTACCCGAGCGACACGTTACACCGGGTGGTGAACGAGAAACTATCCTCCCAGCCCAGAGCAACTCTCACTACAGCCCTGACCTTGTCACCTCAGTCCGCATTTCGGAAGCCATGTACGACACCTACCAACGAATGGTGGGAGAAAGCGTATTCTATAGACATCAGATCTATAGATACAAAGTTAAGGAAGTGGAGTGTTCAGCTCAAGCGTTGAAGGAAGCCCGAGCAATGATCGCTACTCTCAAGAAGGAAAGACGCAAAGATAAGGCCAAGATGCAGGAGTTAACCGAAATCATACATGAGCAGAATTTCTTGTTGCAACATAACGATCAATATATGCTTGAACTAGAAAACCAACTTGAAGCTCTAGCCGTTCCACCCCCAGAACCTATCATTCATGGACCAGCGCAAGAAGAAGATGTTGAGGATATCCAAGGTGAATCTGGAATTGAGTCTGGACCCGAGTCACCGTAGTCCTTCAGCATGGAAGATCCCACCCTCGGAAGTTGGTCCGTCAGGAATAAAATCCAAGTCGTGAGAGTGCAGTGTTGTAAGGAATCCTAGTGTACCATGACCACTTTTGGTCAACTATCGCTGTCGGTTGAACTAGGAACCTTGTCATTGCAGCTAGTCTGCCTTGTAATTCCAAATGTTGTTTGGTAATTCTAAAAACCCTCGTCGATGTAATTCCTAGATTAAATATCTCTTTTAGCATTGATGTTCGTAAGGCATTATTTATGCTAAGTTGTGATCAATCAAGATCATTCCTAAATCCGGAACTTGTTTCTTTTGGTCTTGCTCAAACCTTGTGATTTAAATTAAAATGTTGCTCTTGAGCATGCGCTGCATAGCATATGCATTCGGGAAGTATGGGTATACTAACGTGCATCCGCATGAAAACTCCGTACCCTTGCCTTACCTCCCTGGATTGGTGATGTTGTTATCCCATAGCCAAAGGTGCCGCGACGGAACCTAGGGTATCGTGTGTGCTGCAACCACCCGACTGCCACTAGGAGCGCGCTAGGTATCTTGGTTGTGAGATAGCAACTCGTCACACAGATCCTCTCTCTACTTTGATTGGCCCTGCAATCACTAACGCATATGGGTAACCGAGTCATTCCAACGTGCATCATGAGCACCATATCGCACAAGCATATGCATTGCATCAACTTTGAAAAGTATTGCACTTTCAAAACAACGAGTTGTCAAAACCTCAAAAAAATTGCGAAACAAGTAAAGGTGTGAGCAAGATTATTCTTTGAAGTTCCCACTTGAAGTCATCTTTCGTACAAGAGATTATGGAACTCTGTCATTAGCCTTCCTTTCTTTGTAATGGTCTATTGGAAATCTCTGACGAATTGGTCCCTTGCCGTGAATCTCGACAACCTTGTAGCATCGATTCCTTTTTCTGCTAGCCAAGTGGAAATAGTAAAAGTAGAAATTTTTCTCGAGCAGTCAAGGTTCTCGAATAGTCAATATGGAGAAGTCATCCATCGTGTATTCGTTCTTGGTCCATGCTTATAATTTTCAAATCCTCAGAATCGAGCAAGGAAGTACGCCCAGGATCGATCGAAGCATTGTTGCGACACTTCTCTTTGATGCTATCACAAGCGTGAAGCGTAGTACAGCGAGCTTTTCTTGTTTTGCTCCCCATCACGGTCGATTATTTAGACCATTGAGCCCCATCGTCATCAGTGTCACGACCGTACGACGCCATGACGTCGCTCTACCATCAATTTCCGCAACCGTATTCACGACGCCGAAGCCTCACGGGCTGACCATTTTCGAGCTCCGTGTTGCCTACACCAGATACCCGACTGGGTCAAGTGACCGTTACAGCCCCGCATCGGTTATAAAATGGAACCTTTTACTGGAACCGCCGATGCGAAAAGCTCCAGTTCCATCCGACCTCGGCATTATCACTGTTCTTGTTCTTCTTCTAGCTAGCCTGGCTACCTGCCACTAGAGCACCTCTCCCAGCTACTTAAATCTTCCCGAGCAAACTGTTCTCCGTCTTCATTTCCGACGTCGAGAAGAAGCTCAAAGCAGATCGAAAGCAGAAATCAATCCAAGCTGCCACCCATGACTCCATCTTTGGAAGAGCTCGAGTCGTTTCGCTGGACATTGTTAGGGATGTACCTCTATATTGTAGGAGGATTATGTCTGCTATTAGCTGTGCATGTGCACATTCATCGTCCGCTTCCTCATGAACGGCGATGAGGTAGTAAGGAAAAGCACCTTGTACCTTTTTGTCCCATCTGCATTTCCCAATCATGAGGTGTGTGGACCAGGCTTTACCAATTTGATATTGTGACTGTTGGGATGTCCGGTTTGCATTGCTTACCGTGAACGAGTCTCATAGAATATGTTCGAATTATAAGCTTATGGGTGAGATTCTGAGCATGTGCTAATTAGGGACTTAAATTTTCAGATGTTCCGACCGGCATGGAGTAACCACAATGGTTTGGATGCATCAGGTAGTGGTGATCTTACGCTACCGCCGCCCACGATGTTGACCGAAGCTTTCGTAGCAGCACATACTGAAGTGTTGTGCCAGCTCCTGCAGACACAACAGCAAATGGCTCAACAACTACAACAAATGCCACCGATGCCATCGAAGCTTCAACCTTCCAAGCCCTATTCACCCGAAGTACCCACCCAGAGGGACATAAACGCCATTGTCGGCGCAACTCAACTGTTAGAAGGGCAGAATTCCGTGCTGAATCAGATGGTGTACGATATCATCCAGGGACGTTATGGGAACCCATATCAGAATAGTTTGGCAGACAGTCTCTCTCAGTCCTTATCTGCCTCTATGGTCGAACAAGCCCGTTTGTTCAATGTGTTGGAACAGTATGTTAATCAAGACCAACACCAAGCCTCCGACTCAATATTACCTCCTTCTCGACTACCAATGGATCTTAGAGTCGAAGAGAGGACAAATCGAGGCAACAAGCGAGTATTATCTGAGATAGATGTAAGTGAGTGCGAAATTACCTGTACGGAGACCCATCCGCACAAGGGCAAACGAAGATGTAACACTAACAAGACCACTCAACTCCCTGCTAGTGCGACATCTTCGCGAACCACGAAGTGGGCAAGGAAAAAGGAGAGGCACAGGCTCCGCCTTGTCAAGAAAGCCCCGCAACAAATCTCCAAGCCCGGAGACATTCCACCCCATTTGTGCCACAATTGTAGACAACCGGGGCATTACACAATGGAGTGCCCGAACTCAAGAAATCAGAACCTCCAGCAACACAAGCAAAACCCCGGATCCGCTATCAACAACTACGACAACAAGCCGAGCCCTCAAGTGGAGCAAAGTCAAATGAATTTCTTAGGTAACACCTTATCCTAGAACCATTCCGCACCTCCCCTTGTAATTTCGAATCTCGGGACGAGATTCTTCTTAAGGGGGGTAGGCTGTGACACCCCAGGTTTTTAATTACCGTCATTAACGCTAATGACCGGATCAACCGGGTCAAACCAGTCAAACCCCGATCAAACATAGGTCAACCTGGGTCATCACCCGAAAACCTCGCCAATGAACCCTAATGAACCCCTTGACCAAGCCTACACACACCCGTAGTGGACCCTTGGTCAAAGACACGGTCAAAACCGGCTTAACCGTTGACGTCAGCGAATGTCGTCCGGAACTTTTGCCGCGTTCTCCAAAATTCACCTAAACACTTAAAAATCTACCTTTATGAAAGTTGTCCATCTTGTCGAGGGACACAACTTTCATGTAGATTGGAATTTCAAATTTTGGGTGGAAATTGGTGAAAAACTTTATCGATTGACAGTACCTCCTGTTTTCCGGAACAGGCCGACATTCAAAGTTGGCACGACGTTCCTGCAAAATCCGTCGAGAAAAACACTAGGCGGCCTTTACAAAAGTTGTAGAGGGTAGTTAGATCTACAACTTTCCTATTCATTGTTTGGTGCACTTCTATTCAACTTTTTGGAGTTTGAAGCGTTCAAACAGGGGCACTGTAAAAATTTTTCAGCCGGCCGACGCCACCCCCGCGACGTTTCCCGCGCCCGGCGTGCGAGCCGCGCGCGCGCGCCGCCGGCCTCCGCGCCCCCGGGGGGCGGTGCGTCGCCCGAGGCGCACCTTCCCTAGGCCGTGGCCCCCTTCCCCCATGCCGTGCGCATGCCAAGGCTGCTTGGGACGCTGCGCCGCCGTACCACTCCTCGCATGACCCTGCAGTCCGACCGCTGTTGCCGGACGTGCGCGTTCCCGAGGCGCGCCTCGGGTCCGCTGGACGTAGGGCAGCGCGCGTGTCGGCTATATGTGCGTCGTCCCCTCGCCTCAACGCACAGGACCCTCCCTCCACGCTCCGCGGCACCGAGCCACACCACCGCACCCTCCCTCGCGCGTGCACGCCTCCGCAGGACGCCATTGGCGCCGCCGCCGAGCCGCGCCCCCACTAGCCCCCACGACTGTGCAACCGTCCCGGTACCACCCCTAGCCCCTGCTGGAGTCGACCACACTGTCCGTTCGCGTGCCACGGCCGGAGGCTCGCCGGAGCAGGGCGTACTACGGCTAGCAGCGGCCGCCGCCACCGCGCGACTCCGCCGGCGCCACCACCGCCCCAACCTCCGGTCGAAATCGAGCCTAGGGAGCCCCGGACCACCCCGCGCCCGCTCCTGCCCGGCCAAGGCCGCCGGCCTCGCCGGAATTGCTCTGCCCACGCCGGCCACCGCCCTGGGAACCACATTGCAAGACTTCACTTCTTTTCGAGGGTCAATCCGCAAAGTAGGGGTATATTTGTAAGACCTCAAAGCTTTCCAGGGACCTTGTTGCAAGATGAGTCTTCAATAGTATGTGGTGAATTGCTGATTCTTAGAAAGTCCATAGAAAATCGTAGATAACTCAGAAAAATGCAAACCCAATTTTGTTGGATTCATGGTGAAATATCCCACAACTTTTGTTATTCTGTCTTGAGCTAATTCTTGATAGTGTTTGCATGAAAAATACAAATGTGAAAAATCTAGATCTGCAAAATCTCAAAAACCATATATCCTCTGTAGCTAATTTTTGGATATGTTGTGTGTTAGGTCATGGCTAAATCCTATGCCAAACATTGCACAAAGTTATTGTGTAAATCTTTTTCTAAAAATGTTTTTCTATTTCTAGCAGATCTGCATAAATGATTTTTATTGCTAAATATGTTCATGTTCTTGAGCTCAACTTGTGCACACTGTCTTGTAAGGCTAACATGCACATCTTGTGAATTAATCATGATTTTTGGATTAACTGAAATAATTATTCTTGAATTATGCATGTTTTCCTTTGAAAATTAATAAACCAAGTTCAGTAAAGATTCCATGTGAACATGCTGGTTCTTTAGGCTTGATTAGGACCAGAGAGCATGCACAAGAAAGTTTGGATCATTTTGATGCTTATTTATTTTTATATGCATTTAAATGGAACCACTAGGTAGCCTTTGATATTTTCCAAAATATTTAATTTCCTAGCATCCAACACTTACATGTGGGTCCAATGATCAGTGTAGGTGCTAGTAGGCTTAAGAGACACTACTTTAATTTTTGGTAATTTAATTTCTTAATAAAAAACTTAAAAGCCCTTTTAATATTAAAGAGAGATTAAATAAAGAAAAGCCCTTATTTAATTCTTTTTCCTTTTTGAATATATTATCTAATTTAATTAAAAGATAATTAATTCTCATTGCTGATAAGGAATTAATTCAAGGATAAAAATATTATTTATATCTTTGCTTGTGAAAGGAAAATGATTAAAGCTTTCACATGAAATGACAAGTACAAAGAAACCTTTATTCAATTGTGCAATAAAAGAATAACTCATGTACAACCAATAACCTGCCTAAAAGAGAAATCACCAAACCACCCATGTTAACTTGAGTGTGGTTGCAAACCAGGTTAAATATACCTACCCACTACTGTTGGTGAATTTGAAATAAATTATTTACATATATATGTACACAATCACCATAAAAAAATAATAAAGAGTTGCACATTGTTCCTTTATGGAAGAGTATGTTGAATGTATTCTTATCTAGGTGAATGTGCCCAACAAATACACCCCTTGATTGTCAATATGGTTTGTAAGTGATTAAAGTAAAAACCGTCGAATAAATCTTGCATTTGCATCTTCGTGTAGATCTTTCCGCCAGTAGACGTACGCTCGTGCCGGAAGGAGGAGACGAAGGTGCCGACAAAGAGCTGCCGAGCGTGAACGTAGCTCAAGACCTGGACCCAAGTCCAGAAGGGCCCAAGGCCAACCTTGCCATCGAAGGCAAGCCCCGGATCATTAACCCTGACTTTTAAAAATTATGCAATTATGTTCGCTATTATTTTGCATTTACGTTTCAGGAGTTGATTTGAAACCCTAGATGCATGATCCCTAGGTGCCTATGCTCTATCACTAGTATGCTAGGTCGATAGCTGCTATGCTATAGAACCGATAGAAGTCGAGTGATGTTCGTCACTTGCGAGAATAGGTTCCTAGATAGGAATCATAAGATATCCTTAAATGGATTGCTCATGTGGTAAGGGCATGGGATTGGGCTCCGGTCCAGTGGTCATGTGGGCTAAGCTTTTGAACGTACTAAACATTCGCCGGTTATGGGGGCGGTAAGCCTAGTACCTTAATGAGGCGGCACGGGATCCTACCATTACTACTCTTGAGAAATCTCCTATCTGGCTAGCTACCGGGTAGGGTGGTGTATGGTGACTCCGGGTATCTCGCGGGGTATGCCGGATAGCCTGCACCAGGGACTGTAAGATTCGATCCCAACCCGAGGATTTTTGGGGACGGCCTGGGACAGTTGTCCTCATGGGGACAGCCTACCGTGTGTTTGGGTCTACCTTGCAAGGTTTAAATCAATTGATTGTCAGACTCTCACCGTTATCCGAGACTGCTTAATCAACTGGCCATGATATCCCATAATGATGGAACTCGAGAAATATTGTTGTATGAATTAATTGCTTGTCCAATCCTTGGTTGGATTAGATGGCACATTTAGAAATGGTAATCAACTAGAACTTGTGCTAAAATTTTGAAAATAAGGATCTACTCTTAGCAGCTGTTTAAGCAAGAGAAACTCCATTGGCCAAAAGCCTTTCATGTCTAGAGGTTGGTGATGCAGTCATCGCCCGACGGTTAAGTCTTGCTGAGTATTAGTATACTCAGCATTGCTTTAAAATTGTTGTTGCAGGTGTGATTGAGCAGAAGGGTGACGACAAGTGATGCCATCACGGATGGCCTCCTGTGATGTCTACCATTGCGTTAGTCTATTTTATTTCCGCTATTTTCAAACTCTGAACCTCTACTCCATGTCATGAATAATGGTTTGTAATAAAATGTTTAAATTCATGTTGTACTCTGGACTCGCCTTCGCGTGAGTTTTAATGCTTGTGTCGATCCTTCGTTCGATGTCCAAGTGATTTACCGGGTGTTAACCCGGCAGCCAACGACAGGACGATACTTTACTATGGCTTAATGACCAAAGTGGATCGGTCTTAGGCGATGGTATGGTATTTTCCTGGGCAGGTTGTCACACACTGGTGCTATCACATTGAAGTGGGACATGGGTACACTCCTCACCAAAGTCACTCATGGTGTATGAAATCCAAAGGAGCTGAGAGCAACAACTAGCAGCGTCAACATACTTTGCCTCGGTAGTGGATTGAGCAACACTTGATTGTTTGCGGGAAGACCAAGACACCAAAGAGGAACCCAAAAACTGGCAAGTCCCAGAAGTGGACTTCCTATCCAAACGACACCCGGCAAAATCAACGTTTGAAAAACCATTAAGTGCCAAAGAAGAGGACGCGGGGTACCAAAGGCCGAAGTCGGGAGTGTGACGCAAGTACCTGAAAATTCGCTTCACCGCTTGCCGATGCGAAGTCCTCGGAGACGCTTGAAAATGAGCGCACAGACATACCGAGAACTGGATGTCCGGCCTCGTCGCCGTCAAGTAGAGGAGTGACCCGATCATGCTCCGGTACTCCTTCTGGTCCACGTGTTCACCTTCCTCGTCCGCATCAAGAGCTGTAGTCGTACTCATCGGCGTCGTCATAGCCTTGGAATCCTCCATCTTGAACTTCCGCACAATGTCCTTGGTGTACTTAGCTTGGTGCACAAATGTTCCTTCCTTTGATCGCTTGATTTGTAGCCCGAGGAAGAACTGCAACTCGCCCATCATGCTCATCTCAAATTCACTGCTCATTGAGGACTAGGAGCGTCCCAGTGGTCGATGGATGACCGCTCCTTAGTGATGAGTGATTGACAACGGGTGTTGGGCTGACTCTTGGCTTAGTGCGCAGGTGTAGGCTGCGGCCTAGTTCGTGTTGTTGCAGGTGAAGAACGGGCGCGAAAGGTCTTTAGCCTTGAGGGGCCTCCGGGAGATGGAGAGACAAGTAGGCTCGGTTCGAGGGACCCGGTGGACAGCGGGACTGGGTGCGAGCCACATGGTGGCGACACGAGCAAGACGAAGTCATGGACAATCGAGCCGGTGCACGGTGGCGGTCGAGTCAAGTGGTTTGGCGGGAGGCCGGACCGAGCACGCGGGGTTTGGTGGTTTGCCCACAAAACCATCGGAGGACGGTTTCTTGGTTTGGGCCTCAAAACCAAGTCCGAGGGCCCAACACGACGGAGACGGGATCCGGGCGTGTCGGGAAGCTTCGAAGCGGAGGACATGCGGTGGGATCGCATGGCTTGCATCGGGAGGACGCAGGGTGCGGCAAAGGCGTGGTCGAGTCATTTACCACTCCGGCGGGACCCGATATATAAGCCATGAGGGTGTGTGAATGACTCTCTCTCTCTCTTCGCAACTTAGGGTTTCATTTCCTCCCTCCCATTTCTCATTTTCGTAGCTATTTTCTTCTCCTTTTTCTCTAGGCTAGCATGAGAGCTTCGTGAGAGATTTGTTGAGAGGGATGGATGCTAGGGCGGCATGCTAGACCTTGTGAATCTTTCCTAGTTTGTATAGAAGATTCAGAGTTGTGTTTTTCGTGGTCTTTTTGTGCTTGTTTTCGTGCCTTTGTTCTTGGCGTGATTCTGCGGACTTGAGTGGGTTTCTCCCCGGATTTCTTTGAGGGAAACATGGATGGATGTCTCGTGCATCTTTGTGATTGATCTTGTGCCCTCAAACACCGGAAACCACTTCGATTCGAGGATTTTCGTTCGGTGCTCTAGTTTTTGATGGTGCTCAAAGGATTCGCGATTCCCGGTGATTTAGGGAGTTAGGAGGCAAGAGTTTTGGGCTATGGCATCCTTGTGTGACGCTTTTCAAGTCCCCAAACCCTTGTCTCCACAGCTTCAACTGTTTGGGAAATCCGATGATGATTTGGGGGAGTTGACCTTCGAGGTCGGGCTGTTTTTCTGCTCTGTCCGTGCCTTGCGGACGGTCCGCGTCGTCCTGGCGGACGGTCCGCGCCGCGCGTGTTCATTAGGTGTTCTTCGTGTTCTTGCTCACCTTTCATTTTGACCTATCGTGGTTTTCAGTTTTGGTTGGATGAAGTTTCAGACGGTCCGCGTGTGCTGGGCGGACGGTCCGCGGGTGCCTGGCGGACAGTCCGCGTGCTCCCCGCGGACGGTCCGTTATTCGCGGTGCGTCTCTAGTGGTTCTGTGTGTTTTATCGGACGGTCCGCGGCGTAGGGCCGGACAGTCCGTGGTGTTGGTGCGGACGGTCCGCGGCAGCAGGCCGGACGGTCCGCGTGGCCAGTGCGGACGATCCGCCCCTCCTGGCCGGACGGTCCGCCAGAGCCTGTGTGCTTTGCTTCTTGGTTTGTTTCCTTCCTTCCTCTCTTGTGCTTCCGCGTGTGCTTCAAGGAATCATTCCTAGGACTAGAGGTTGATCCATAACCTCGTTGTCTTGGCGATTGGTGTGTGATTCGATCCATCGCATGTGTGTGACCGGGATTTGACTAGGGTATAGGTCGAGTTCTTTGAGAAGAATTTTTACCGGCTCATATTCACTCCCCCCTCTCTAGTCGCCATCTGATCCTTCAATTGGTATCAGAGCTTGGTGTCGGATTCTTTGCGACTTTGACAAGTCTCAAATCCTAAGATGGCGTACGTTGAGCGGGGCGGTCCGCCGCACTTCGATGGCAAGGGTTACCACAAGTGGGTGGCTCGTATGATGATCTTTCTTCGTGGCAAGTTGTTGGATTTCATTGTGCTTGATAAGACCTATGCTATTCCGGTCAACATCCATACTCTTATGGTGACCGATGCGGGTGCTAAGGCCAAGTATGAGGCAAATGCAAAAGCCGTTGATCACTTGGTCCGGAGCTTGTGCGATCCTGAGTTTGAGCGTGTTCGCCATTTGAATCTTGCTTGGCAAATTTGGGAGAAGTTGTTGGTTGCTCATGGTGGTAATAACCATGTGAAGGCTCGCCTCTTTGTCTCTTACCGGATGCAATATGAGAACTTCACTCAACTTCCCGGTGAGGACATTGATGCGATGTTTCAGAGGTTCACCGCCATCGTGAACAACATGAAGGCTAATGTTGAGGATTTTCCTTACACCGAGCATGATCAGGCTTTGAAGCTCTTGCATGTCTTGGATCCAAATGTTTGGGGTGCTAAGGTTGAGGACATCAAGGAGTCTAGGCAATATTTGACTATTGAGTTGGATGACCTCTTCTCTAAGCTCAAGTCGGCTGAGGTTGACAGGAAGTTGCAATCCAAGCATGAGGGCTCGACTGACCATAGTCTTTCTCTTGTGGGTGGATCAAAGGGAAACTCTAACCCTTCCTGTCGACAGTTTTCCTTGTCTTCTCTTATGTCTATTCCAGATGAGGAGTTTGATGTGCTGGGCGAGGAGGTGCTGACCTTGCTCTCAAGAAGGTTTGATCGACTACACGAGAGTCGGAGGAATGCAAGGCAGAGCTCAGGGACGTGCTACAAGTGTGGCAAGCGGGGCCACTTCATCACCGAGTGCCCGGAAGCGGAGGAGAACAAGTACAAGATGAACGAGTACAAGGCGCACCCGAGGCGTGAAGGCAAGTACTCCTCCAAGGGCAAGCACTTCAGCAAGTCCAAGAGCAAGGACAAGGACAAGCGGCGACCGGGCAAGGGCGGCTACAAGAAGAACAAGGCAAGAGCCATGGTGGCCGGTGTGAGCGACGTCGACTCAAGCTCAAGCGACGAGCAGTCGAGTTCAAGCAGTGAAGATTAAGACACCGGGAGGCGCAAGGGCAAGAAGAGTGCAAGCCGGAAACTCAGTGGGTTGAGTTGTGTGGCGCTTGAAGGCTTTTGTGGGATGGCCCATAGCTCGAGCAGTAAGAAGAGCGAGAAGGAAGACAACGACTCCGACTCGGAAGATGAGGCAGGAGGCTTGGAGAACATTTGGTTGATCGACTCCGGATGTTCTCGACATATGACCGGAGATAAGAAGTGGTTCTCCAGCCTCACCCCAGTGAAGGAAAAGATGTACATCACATTTGGGGACAATGGACAAGGAACGGTGATTTCTGAGGGTGTGGTGCATGTGAGTGACAAGGTAACGTTGAAGAGGGTTGCTCTTGTGAAGTCTTTGGGTTTCAATTTGCTTTCGGTTTCTCAGTTGCTTGATGAGGGTTTTGAGGTGCGTTTCAAGTCTGGCGAGTCTCGTTTGCTAGATTCTCGAGGTAATCTTGTCTGTATGATCATTCCCGAGGGTCAGATTTTCAGGGCTGATTTCTCTCGTTCTTTGGGTCCTGCTCACTATTTGATGGCTGGTCCTTCTTCTGATTTGTGGAAATGGCATAGGTGGTTGGGACACTTGAGCTTTGATTTGGTTTCCCTCTTGAGTGGTCTTGACCTTGTCCGAGGATTGCCGAGGTTGAAGCTTGAGAAGGATTTGGTTTGTGCTCCGTGTAGGCATGGCAAGATGGTAGCCACTCCCCATCCACCCCTGACCGATGTCATGACCGAGCGTCCGACAGAGCTGTTGCATATGGACCTTGTTGGGCCAGCTCGAGTTCGCTCGGTGGGTGAGAAGTGGTATGTCCTTGTTGTGGTGGACGATTACTCTCGCTATGCTTGGGTGTTTTTCTTGGAAGACAAGAGTGAGACATTTGGTTTTGTTCGAGATCTGATCGTGAGGTTGAAAAACGAGAGGCATGGGAATGCTATTCGAGCTATCCGCAGTGATAATGGCTCAGAGTTCAAGAACTCTCGTTTTGATGCCTTTTGTCGTGATCTAGGTCTTGAACATCAGTATTCGACCCCTTATGTGCCACCTCAAAATGGAGTTGTGGAAAGGAAAAATCGGACTCTTTGTGAGATGGCTAGGACGATGCTCGATGAGCACAGGACTCCTAGGAGGTATTGGGCTGAGGCGGTCAATACGGCTTGTCATGTTTCCAACAGGATTTTATTGCGAACTTTCAAGAAGAAGACCTGTTATGAGCTTATGCATGGTCGAGCACCCAAGGTGAGTCATTTCCGAGTTTTTGGCTGCAAGTGCTTTATTCTTAAGAAGGTAAAACTCGACAAGTTTGAGGCTAGGTCTAGTGATGGTATTTTCTTTAGATATGCTAACCACTCTAGAGCCTATAGGGTGCTTAACCTTGAGACTAACAAAATCATGGAGACTTGCGAGGTAACCTTCGACGAGACAATGCCATGTACCTCTCTTGGCTTTGAATGTGCAGGTGAAGAAGAGATGGCCGAAGACCTCTTTGAAGAGGAGAAGGATGAAGCTGGAGATGATGATGGGGAGGACCATGCGCCTAAACCTGAGTGTGTACCCACTACTTCCCCTACGACCACTACGCAGCGTAGACCGTCTACTTCATGGACAACGACGGTGCGACAAGAGGACCAGGCGAGAGAAGCTGAAGTTGGGGGGGAGGTAGTCTCGAGGCGTGAGGCTCCCCGGCGAATTCAAGAAGTGCATCCCCTGTCGAAGATCATTGGGGACATCGACGAACGTACTACACGGTCAAGGTCCAGGAATTCCTCTCATTTTGCTCATGCTGCTTTTGTTGCCACCTTTGAGCCCAAGGACATTAGACACACTTTATTTGATGCAAATTGGGTCAATTCTATGCATCAGGAGTTGGAAAACTTTGAGAGCAACCAGGTGTGGGAGTTAGTTGAACCACCTCCAAATTGCCATCCTATAGGAACCAAGTGGGTTTGGAAGAACAAAGAGGGTGAGAATGGGATGGCTGTGAGGAACAAGTCCAGACTTGTTGCTCAATGGTTTAGTCAGAAGGAGGGGATCGACTATGAGGAGACCTTTGCTCCTGCGGCCTGTCTTGAGGAAATTCAGATCCTTCTAGCCTTTGCCGTGGCTAAAGGGTTCAAGTTGTTTCAGATGGATGTGAAGAGTGCCTTTCTGAATGGGGTCATAGAGGAGGAGGTGTATGTGAAGCGACCACCGGGTTTGAGAGTGAGTTGTACCCACACGAGTGTACGGGTTGAAAAGGGCTCGTATGGGTTGAAACGGGCGCCCCGTGCTTGGTATGGGAGATTGAGAGGTTTTTTGTTGAGCGAGAGGGTTTGTGATGGGTACCGTGGATAGGACTTTGTTTCTCCTCAAGCATGGAAATGACTTGTTGATTGTTCAGATATACGTGGATGATATTGTCTTTGGTGGCTCGTCACATAACCTTGTTGCCAAGTTTGCAGATGAGATGAGCAGGGAGTTCGAGATGAGCATTATGGGCGAGTTGCAGTATTTTCTCGGGCTGCAGATCAAGCAAGTGAAGGATGGAACATTCGTGCACCAGACCAAGTACACGAAAGACATGCTGAGGAAGTTCCAGATGCAAGATGTGAAGCCGATGTCGACTACCATGGGGAGTACGACTACTTTGGATGCGGACGAGGACGGAGAACCGGTGGACCAGCGGGAGTACAGGAGCATGATCGACTCCCTCCTCTACTTGACGGCGACGAGGCCAGACATACAATTCAGCGTGTGTCTGTGCGCTCGTTTTCAGGCTTCGCCTAGGACATCACATCGACAGGCCGTCAAGAGGATTTTCAGGTACCTACAGTCTGCCCCTGGTCTTGGCCTTTGGTATTCTTCCTCCTTGACTCTCTCTCTTCATGGGTTTTCGGATGCGGATTTTGCTGGTTGTCGAGTCGAGAGGAAGTCTACTTCTGGTACTTGCCAGTTTCTTGGTTCTTCGTTGGTTTCATGGTCTTCCCGCAAGTAGTCTAGTGTAGCTCAGTCTACCACCGAGGCGGAGTATGTTGCAGCCGCGAGTTGCTGTTCCCAGTTGTTATGGATTTCATACACTTCGAGAGACTTTGGTGAGGAGTGCACCCAGATCCCACTTCTTTGTGATAGCACCAGTGCCATAAGCGTAGCTAAAAACCCGGTGCTTCACTCCAGAACCAAACACATAGAAGTGAGGTATCATTTCTTGAGGGACAATGTGAAAAAAGGAACTATTGAGTTGAGTCATGTCCCTACCCAAGATCAGCTAGCCGACATCTTTACAAAGCCTCTCGACCAAGCTACATTTGTGCGCTTGCGGGGGAACTTGGGGTTTGTTGCCCTTTCTAGTTGATTCTTGGGGGATTTCGTTTTGTATCATATGTATCATACCATGCTTTTACTTTGATGTATATACATGTTTTGCTTGATGTACAAACCATGGTAGGATAGCCATTTGGTCATATATCATGTTGCATTTGTATCATATTGCAGTTTAGGATGATGAGCTTCTTTCATATGCCTTATTTGAGTCTCTTTGGCTATTTGTGAGATATTGGTCATATGTGTGGAGAAATGGTGATTTGAGGCTATGCTCTTGGAATATTTGAGATATATGTGTGATGAGAGAGCCCTTTTTGAAATAAATGCTAATCTTGACTAATTTTTGGTGAAATGTGCTCCACTCATGTGTAGTAGTATATCCATGTCACGTTTTGGTCTAAATGTGCTTCCTATGCTTAGATTGTGCCTGGATATCTCTTTCTTGCATTTGGGCCAAAGGCCGATATCATTGTGAATGTTTAGCCTATGTTGCATTCATGGAGGAGCATAAGCTTCTTTATGCCGCAAAGGCACTTCATGTACCATGAAATGATTTAATCTTGAAAAGAAGTGTGTAATGCTTGAAAAATGCTCCATCCATCATGTCTATACTTAAGATGTCTTATCTTTCACATATGGGTGCAAAACATGTTGCATGATGTTCACCAGTGGAGAAGTCTCCCCGAAGTGGACACATGGCTCATGAGCTTTGACATGACATGCTTTGCTTTATGGGTGTTTGCCATGATCTTTTGCTGAGAATTTGATATCCCTGTATGATCTTTGAATGGTATGCATGTTTGTGGCTCAAGTGTGACATGGATAGGCTTTTACATGTGAAGCGAGCCTTCTTTTGGTAAAACTGCTTAAATCTGAAAATTTTGCTTTGTCACATGCTTGTATTTTCATTTATTACTTGTGGCAATGCTTTGACTATGCTATGATTCATATGTGTGATCTTTGTCTTATTTTTTAGCCTTTGACACTAGATTTGGCCTATTTGAGAAGCTCATGTAGATGTTTATATGCTTTGTTTTGCATTTCGCATTTTACCTTGATTCATACATTGTCAACAAGGGGGGAGAAGAGGTGAGCTTAATGAAAATTCAGAAGAGGTGAGCTAAAATTTGGAAGTTCGCATCGACATGTTCAGGGGGAGCTTGCATTTGTTCAGGGGGAGCTTTCTTGCTGTTTTAAGTGTGGAGTTTGTGCTTTGCTTGGCTTGTGACCTTTCTTTGCCTTTTTTTGGTTTTGGTCATGAGTTGAGCTTCTTTGTTTTTCTTCCTTTCTCTCTTTCTCTGAATTTCATTTCGCATTGTGTGTTGTCAATGCACTCATCAAGGGGGAGATTGAGTACCAGGAGCGTCCCAGTGGTCGATGGATGACCGCTCCTCAGTGATGAGTGATTGACAACGGGTGTTGGACTGACTCTTGGCTTAGTGCGCAGGTGTAGGCTGCGGCCTAGTTCGTGTTGTTGCAGGTGAAGAACGGGCGCGAAAGGTCTTCATGCTTGAGGGGCCTCCGGGAGATGGAGAGACAAGTAGGCTCGGTTCGAGGGACCTGGTAGACAGCGGGACTCGGTGCGGGCCACATGGTGGCGACACGAGCAAGACGAAGTTATGGACAATCGAGCCGGTGCACGGTGGCGGTCGAGTCAAGTGGTTTGGCGCGAGGCCGGACCGAGCACGCGGGGTTTGGTGGTTTGCCCACAAAACCATTGGAGGACGGTTTCTTGGTTTGGGCCTCAGAACCAAGTCCGAGGGCCCAACACGACGGAGATGGGATCCGGGCGTGTTGGGAAGCTTCGAAGCGGAGGACACGCGGCGGGATCGCATGGCTTGCGTCGGGAGGACGCGGGGTGTGGCAAAGGCGTGGCCGTCCGATGGCAAGACCCACAAACATTAACTAAATGGCCCTGCGTGGGTTGTATCGCCAGTAGTTAAGTTTGTTAACACCAAAATTTGGTAAGGAGTCTGACTTGTGGGTCCGGCTCGGTGAGGAGTCCGTCCGGTGGAAGGAAGGTTTTTCTCAGATGTATTCGGCAGAAAGATTCGCGGTCGGCTATCTACTTCTGTTCGGCAAGGGAACAGTTGAGCTGATTTTGCGGGATTGGACGGTGACGTGGCTCAAGCAGGAAGGGCGAATGGATGGATAAGCGATCAAGCTTAGAGATAAGTTAGGCAACAAATCCATTCGAGGTTGTACTCGGCAGGGTATAAATATGAGCCCTGAATGTATGTAATAGAGACGATCATTCTCAATACAAACCGGCCTTACGCCAAACCCTAGAGTCCATTTGTTGTGTCGTCGAGTTCTTCGAGAGGGTTCATCGATCCGTCGACCTCCGTGAGTACCGGCAACCTTGTATCATGTCTAGTATCATGCGGTGGATTTAGGTCTGATGCAAGTAGTCTTGTTACCATGCTTCGTGTCATGCGGTAGATTCAAGCTTGGTTCAAGAGGGTTTCTTGTTAGATCATGAGCCATGCGGTAGGCTAAGATCTAGCTTGAAGCTAGTTATCGTCTCTATTGGATTTTGGCAAGATCCAATAGATTCATTAAGTTACCCCGTGTTGCTTTGAGTTTTTACTTTATGTTTAAATTCATGTAACACCTTTTGCCCAATCTAGATGGGTTTGGATCGGCTTTATCCCTTTCATGATCCTTGTACGAGTCGAGTTCGTGTCTTGGGTTAATTTAACACGTGGATCACGTGCTTTCCGATAGCCGAAACCGAATCGATCTAGGTTTTTACGTGTTGCGGGTTCAAGCTTACCAATGTTGATATAAATCTTGAAAGAACTGAGTATCACGCAGTAGATGCAGGTTTTGGGGTTGCTTTGGAGCTAGTCATCCGCTGGATTAGATCTCAAATCAATCTGAAAGATTTGTTTCGCTTGGTAATGTTCGTTCCTTCTTCATGGACCCCGAATCGGCTGTTCAGCCGTATTCGGTTATATTTCTCACGAGTAGAACATGTGCGTAATTCATGCTTTAAATGATGTATGCTTTTAGCTTTCCATATTTAGATTGTATCATGCGGTGGATAGATCTATTTGTGGAAAGTGGTACGATTCCCATGCAAGTTGTATCATGCGGTGGATAGATTTGTTTGGCATCGTACCCGACGGGTTTTAAAGTACCTAGACATGCGGTAGACTAGTGCTTTGGATCTATGCATGCTTGTTTATTACATGTTTATGCTCGCGCTTTACTTTATTTATTTATTTAATGTTAACCACCATGGGGATCGGTCGTAATCCTGCGCACGTGCATCTTTGCTCTGAACAAAGACCGATCGCCGTCATGCTTATGTCATCCATTCGGCTATGTTACTTTTCCTTTTATAAGCTCCCGAATTGTTTCAGTTTATTGGCAGATAGCTTTCCATAGCTATGTGTCATCCCATTTGGCTTGGTAGCCGTAAATACGGAACTGTCTGGTACCACCCGGCAAGTTCCAAGCTTTGGTATCTAATTACTTTGTCTTTTGTTAATTTTCAGGAAAAATTGACTGGCACGTCTTGTGATTCTTTGCACGCGTGAAGCCAGCTTGTTCGGCTTGCTGTGTGTTTGGCGCTAGGTGCACGTTTTGCGTCAACACACTTTTTGGCACGCCCAGTGGGACCACAGCCGAAAAAATCAAGATGCCTGAAATAGAGGATATCATGGATGTCGACATAGAGAACCTCTCTCCTGAACAACGACATCAGCTCCAAGACGCCGTGGACCAGTTCCAACAGAAATGTCTGCTGTCCTTCAAGAAGAACAGAAGTGGCGTCCCATACTTGAAGAATGAGATGCTCAGGGTATTGTTGCCAGGGGAGAGCGACGCCACGACCCAGCAGGAGAGAGAGGAGTGCATGCAAGCATTCCGGGATTCTGCGGACCACGTCTTGAGCAGGCACCACAAAGATTTCCTTGGTGCGTACAAGAAAGTGATGGTGGCTGTCTTTGGCCCAGGCATGGAGCAGGCATTCAGCAAGACACCCGCTCAAACGGGCACCGTGGAGTTGGGCGAGTCAAGCTCTCAACCACCATTACGGAGCCAGCCGGTCCAGCCTCCTCCTCAGAGCGTCGGGAGTCAAGCTTTCCAGCCTCCTCCGCAAGGCACTGGGGGTCAGGCAGTTCAACCCCCACTACAGGCCTCAGGAGGACAACCAATCCAGCCACCACCGCAGGGCAGCACGGGTCAACCTGTGCAACAGCCGAACCCGTACCAGCCCACGTACGGGGAGATAGCATTCGGCTCGCCTGGGGCCCCGCTTGCCTCCGGCCACAGGATTGCTCCGGCAAGCAACTGGCTGCAGAGGAACCTATACGGCGGAGGCTACCACGAGGTGGGAAACTACGGAGCCATTGACGCTTTCCCGCATCCAGGTTACGCACCAGCTGCAGGCACACAGGAGGACGACGCCCTGGCGCGGAAGATGGCCGAGTTGATGCAAAATCAGTTCGGCCTCAAACCGAAAATGCAGGGACCTTCCTACAAGCCGCCGTTCCCAGAGTGGTACTTCAACGTGCTCCTTCCGCCAAGGGTGAAACCTCCGACGGAGTTCACGAAATTTTCCGGGCAAGACGACACAAGCACGGTGGAGCACATTGCTCGCTACCTGATGCAGCTCGGAGAATGCTCAGCTGAAGAAGCGTTCAGGGTCAGATACTTCCCCGCGTCACTGACGGGCCCGGCATTCCAGTGGTTCTCGTCCTTGCCCCCTGAGTCAGTTAGCAGATGGAAGGACCTGGAACGGAAATTCCACGCCCACTATTTCAGCGGCAGCTCAGAGAAGAAGCTGATCGACCTTGCCACCCTGAAGCAGAGGCACAGCGAGACGCCATTGGAAATTCTCAGGAGGTTCAGAGAAGTTAAGGGCATGTGCTTTTCGCTCAACTTGCCAGATGACCAGTTGGCCGACATGGCCGTTGCTGGGATGCTGCCGGCCGTGCGTGAGAAACTGTTTGGTATGGAGTTTGAAAACCTGGCCAGCTGTCTCAAAAGCTATCGTTAATGAGCAACCAAGCGTATGGCTTCAAGAAGGATGCCAGGTTTGGCAAACAGCATGACGTGGCGGACATCTACAACCAGTTCTTGGACAAGGCCGACCTGATCGAAGATTCTGATGATGAACTGGACGTGGCCGCAGCCGAAATCATGTGGGGGAAAGAGCCATTAACAATGAATCAACGCTGGGTCAAACAGACCAAAGGCACCTATGATTTCGACATCACAAAGGCTGACAAGCTGTTTGAGCTCCTAGTGAAGGAAGGCCGAATCAGATTGCCTGAGGGGCATTTCATGCTTCGGCCTGATGGGGTAAAGGAGAAGCGTTACTGCGGCTTCCACGACAGGAACTCACACTCCATCAACGACTGCAGGGTCTTCAGGATGAGGATCCAGAAAGCCATCCAGGAGGGACACCTCAAATTTGACAACAAGATGAAGCTGGACGGCCACCCCTTCCCTCAGAACATGGTGGGCTTTTCTGTCAACATGGAGACGGCTGAGGAGAAGGACAAGGTCAAAGTCTTGACCTCAGCCAGGGCTAGACAGGATGGAACAGTGGACCCGGAGCGACAAGTAACTTTGGAGCAGGTGCACGGTGAAGCCCCCCGCATTCTCAAAAGCCACATCGAAGCCGGGGAATCATCCAGAACCAAGCCCAGGGTGACCACGCGTATCCTCCTCAACAAGTGGCAGCACCAGTTGGAAAAAGAGCGCTACCAGAAGCGAAGATACGAGGAGGAGAAGCGCAGAGCTGAAGAAGAGGCACACAGAAGAGACCTGGAGCAATACACGCGCGAGCAGCGCGCGCGCACCGGGGATGCGCGTTCTTCGAGCACGGTTGGAACGAGGGTTTGAAGCGCCCACGGCGAGGAACGCCCCGAGTGCGGTGACGGGTATTTTGAGTATAGGCGGGGAGACCGCCAATCGCCGGTCCGTCCTTGAGAGAATTGGAAGGATCCATCCGAACGAGGATCGGCGCCAAAAAATTGAAATCATTGATCATCCCAGGAAAAGGCAAGCCGATTTAAGGTGGGCTGATCAAGAAGAGGACGAAGACGAGTACATCTGGCAGAAGGGGCAATGGTGCCCGCCTGGCCTAAGGAAAAGTCAGAAGAGACGAGTTCAATGCTTGAGGAACCGTGAACTGAGGCAGGTTGGGATCCAAACAAGGCAGGTGTGGCGTCCAAAGGATCAACCTGAAGGGTCAAAGCGTTCGGCTCCAACGTGCATGGTATATTTTCTGCCGAATGAGTTTATGGCTCCTGCTAATCAGGTTGTGCAGGAAGAGGCGTCCCTAGATGATGAGCAGATCGAGGGGATGATGGCGCAGCTGGTGCTAGCCAAGCAAGCCATCTTCGACAAACCGGCAAAAAATCGACACATGAGGCCGCTGTACTTGAGGGTATATGTCAATGGCAAGCCATTGACCAAGATGTTTGTCGACGGTGGAGCGGCAGTCAACGTAATGCCGTACACCACCTACAGGAAACTTGGCATGGGCCCTAGCGATCTGACGCCCACAAGCATAATACTGAATGATTTCGCTGGGAATCCTTCAGACACCAAGGGATGCGCTCACGTGGATCTGATGATCGTGTCCAAGACACTGCTCACTACCTTCTTTGTTATTGAAGGTAAAGGGGCCTACGACCCTCTTTTGCTTGGACGGGACCGGATTCATGCCAATTCTTGCGTCCCATCCACCATGCATCAGCAGCTCATCCAGTGGGTGGATGATGATATTGAGGTTGTCCAGGCAGATGACTCCGTGAGTGTTGCAAACATGGAACTAGCGTTCTGGGAGTATCAAGGCATTGACTGTTTCTCAGGGAAAGACTGGGGAGAAGGTTCTGTTGAACCTGTCAGCAGCGATCAACAGCCGATTCAAGGAGTCGGCTCTTATAGTAATTTTTAATGGAGAACCCCGTCGATTGCACTGATGGCAAGTTGGGGTGAGGATTTATGTCGGCTGATAAATTAGAAGAAGTTGATATTGGAGGCGGTGATAAGCCAAGGCCGACGTTCATCAGCGCAAACTTGCAACCGGACTTCAGGGAAGAATTAATCTGGCTGCTCAAGGAATACAAAGATTGCTTCGCCTGGGATTATTCGGAGATGCCTGGACTAGATCGTTCCATCGTTGAGCACCGGTTGCCAATCAAATCTGGTTTCAAACCATACAAGCAACCACCCCGGAAAATCTACAAGGATGAGGTATTGGCCGATGTGAAGACAGAAGTTGAAAGATTACTTGATGCAAACTTCGTTCGGCCATGCAGATATGCGGAGTGGATTTCTAACATTGTCCCTGTTTACAAGAATAATGGAAAGATGAGGGTCTGCATAGATTTCAGGGACCTGAACAGAGCTACTCCGATGGATGGTTACCCCATGCCTATTGCCGATTTGTTGATTGACGCCGGAGCTGGACAAAAAGTGATCAGTTTCATGGATGGCAATGCGGGATACAACCAAATATTCATGGCAATAGAGGATATATCGAAGACGGCCTTCAGATGTCCCGGTCATATAGGCCTGTTTGAATGGATAGTCATGACATTTGGATTAAAAAATGCCGGTGCAACTTATCAGCGAGCCATGAATTACATTTTTCACGAGTTGATCGGCAAAATTGTGGAAATTTACATTGATGATGTTGTGATCAAGTCCCTAAGTCATGACACACATTTGGAAGATGTGAAAAGGACCTTGGAGTGCACCCGAAAGCATGGTTTAAAGATGAATCCAAACAAGTGCGCTTTTGGGGTATCAGCTGGAGAGTTCTTGGGATTTTTGGTCCACGAAGGGGGAATTGAAGTTGGCAAGAAGAGCATGAAGGCCATCGATGAAGTTGTTCCTCCAACTAATCTCAAGGAGTTACAATCACTGCTCGGCAAAATTAATTTCGTGAGGAGATTCATTTTAAATTTGTCACAGAAAGTTTTGCCATTCTCTCCACTACTGAAGCTAAAGAAAGATCAGAAGTTCACATGGGGCGACGAACAACAAAAGGCTTTCGATGAGATCAAGCAGTACATGAAGGAGCCACCAGTGTTGGTCCCTCCTCAGCTGGATAAGCCTTTCAAGTTGTACGTGGCGGCCGATACCCAAACCATTGGATCGGCCCTTATTCAAGAATTCGAAGGAAAGGAGCGGGTAGTAGCGTATCTTAGCCAAAAACTACTTGATCCTGAGACCAGGTATTCGGCTATGGAAAAGCTGTGCCTGTGCGTGTACTACTCGTGTACAATGTTTCGGCACTACTTGTTGAATGCTGAATGCACTGTGTATTCCAAGTTCGTTGTAATAAAACATATGTTATCTATGCCAATTTTGAATGGCAGGATTGGCAAATGGACCTTGGCCTTATCAGAGTTTGAGTTAAAGTTCGAATCGGCAAAGGCTATAGAGGGACAGATCATTGCCGATTTTATAACTGAACATCGCGATCCGTCAATTGATTTGCTTGAAATTACTCCTTGAGCTTTGTTTTTTGATGGATCATCATGTGATAAAGGTGGGGGAGTAGGGATCCTACTAATTTCGCCTAGGGGTGAGATGTTTGAATTTGCCATCCCTATACAGCCCACTGTTACAAACAATCAGGCCGAGTACGAAGCACTGCTTCGAGGGCTTCAATATTTGAGAGAAGCTGGGGCCGTTTCAGTTGAAGTTTATGGAGACTCAGAGTTGGTAATCAAGCAATTGAACGGCCAATACGAATGCAAAAGTGAAGCGCTGAGGAGTTACTACGAAGAATGCAGGGAAATCTTGAAGAGCTTCCCGTTGGTAACTCTACAGCATATTCCTAGGGAACACAATGAAGAAGCAAACAGGCTGGCTCAAAGCGCCTCTGGATACAAAGAGAGTCAAGAAGCGTTTACTGCAGAGGTATGTGCACTGGGGACGGATCTTGCGGAAGATGATTGGAGAAAAGAGATCGTTGATTACTTGAAGGATCCATCCCGAAAGGTCTCTAGGAAGCTCAGGTACAAGACCATAAAATTCGTTCTTCTGGATGACAATTTGTTCTATAAAACATTAGATGGGGTATTGTTACGATGCCTGGGTCCAGAAGAAGCCAAGAACATGATGAGGGAAGTGCACGATGGGATATGTGGAGCACACCAATCGGCCTACCGCATGAAATGGGTCATCAGGCAAGCTGGGTGCTTTTGGCCGACAATATTAGAGGATTGCTTTGAGTATTACAAGGGATGTCAAGATTGCCAGAGGTATGGAAATATTCAAAGAGTCCCCGCGTTAGCATTGAATCCCATCATCAAGCCATGGCCATTCAGGGGCTGGGGTATAGACTTGATTGGCCAGATTAATCCACCATCTAGTAAGGGGCATAAGTTCGTGCTTTTGGCTACGGATTATTTTACTAAATGGGTTGAGGCGATCCCACTGAAGAAGGTGACGTCGGAAAACATGGTTGAATTTGTCAAGGAGCACATCATCTATCGGTTTGGGATCCCTCAGACAATCACAACTGATCAAGGGGCCCAATTCGTGTCCCTGGAGTTCAGAGAGTTTGCCGAAAGCATGGGGATCAAATTGTTTAACTATTCTCCCTATTATGCCCAAGCTAATGGTCAAGCGGAGGCTTCTAATAAGATCATGATCAAGCTGATACAAAAGAAGATCGACCAGAAGCCAAAAAGGTGGCATTCGGTACTCAGTGAGGCACTGTGGGCTTACCAAATGGCCGCCCCATGGAGCTACAAAGACCTCTCCATATGAATTGGTTTATGGACACCATGCGGTTCTACCTTGGGAGGTGCAATCAGATTCAAGGAGAGTTGTGTTACAGAAAGATTTGAGCTCCAAAGATTACAGTGGCCTAATGATGGATGAGCTAGAGGATTTACACATGATCCGTCTTAGGGCCCTGGAAAACATCGAGAAGAACAAGCTGCGGGTTGCCAAGTACTATAACAAGAAAGTAAAAGTCAGGCAATTTGCAGAAGGAGATTTGGTTTGGAAAGCGTTATTGCCGATTGGAAATAAATATAGCGAATTCGTCAAATGCGAGGACCATGTGTGGTCGCTTCCTTGTGTGATGAGTGATTGACAACGTTGTGTGGACTGATTCTTGGCTAAGTATTGCAGGTGCAGGTTGCGGCTTGACTTGTGTTGGTGCAGGTGAAGAACAAGCGTGAAAGGTCGTCGCCGGTGAGGCCTCCAGGTGTGGAGAAGACAAGTAGGCTTCGTTCGAGGGACCCGGTGGCCAGCGGGGTCAAGTGCGGGTCGCATGGTGGCATGAACAACAAGATGAAGTCGTGGACGGTTTCTTGGTTGAGCCACAAAACCAAGGTCGAGCCCGGACTATGTGGGAGCCAAGTCATGAGTGGAGATTGGCGGAGGCTACACCGAGTTCGCGGGGTTTTCGGTAGTTCACCGAAAAAACCACCGGGTTCCTTGGTTGATCCACAAAGCCAAGACCGAAGAACCGAAGACGGAGGTGCGGCGGCACCGGACCGGTCCGACCGGTGTGCGACGACGCGGTCCGGAATCTTCGAAGCGGAGGACACGCGTCGGGATCGCATGGCTTGCGTCGAGGCTACGCGGGGTGCGGTCGCCAGGCATCCGTCCGATGGTGAAGACATCAAGAATTCCAAATCCGCCCTTGAGGGGCTTGTATCCCTAGTTAGTAGAGAAGGGCATTTTAGACATTCGGTTGCCTCCATATAACCCAAGAGGTGAGAGGATGGCGGCCAACCCTTGGAACCCTAGCTCATTAGTTTTCCTATTTTCCACCTATTTTCCTTAGGTTTTCTCTAGGACTAGCAAGAGAGCTTCACGGAGAGATCTTGTACAGAGGGATGGATGATCGGGCAGCTTGCTAGACCTTGTACGAACCTTTGTTTCATGTATAGATGATTCGTCGTGGTTCCTCAAGGTTTGGATGTGTTTTCCCTGGTTGTTCTTGGTGCTGATTTTCGGAGCCCTCTCTCGGTGATTTCATTGGGTTGTTTTCGGGACTTTTCTCTTGGGGATTTGATGGGGGAAATTTGTGGGACCCTTCGTGGTTCTTTGGGCTGTGATTCCCCTCCCAAATCCGTGAGTAAAAGTACTCGATTCTGGGGTTTCTTGAGTTCTTGGGTTGGAAGTGCTTCCGGCGGGATTTCTTCGATTCCTCCTTTTTGGACGAGATTTGGTGGGATTAAACTTGGCTATGGACTCCTCATGAGGTGTTCCTGATATCCCCAAAGTCTTGTTCAAGTCCGTGGAGCGATTCGGGAGATCGAGATTTGGATTTGGGGAGTTGACCCGCGGGTGCTGTTCATCCCGAGCTGCCCAGGCTACACCGGTCTGACCGGTGCTCTTGACCGGTCTGACCGGTGCGAGCCCTTGTGGGTTTTTGCTCGGGTGAACGTCTCGGTGAGTTCGTTGTTGTCCCGTGTTGCTGCTGTTTCGAGTTTGGGTCAGTTTGGTGGTCGGTTGGCCTGTTTGGTGCCCTGGGGGCTTTCAGGCTGCCATCGGTCTGACCGGTATGTCTCACCGGTTTGACCGGTGTAGACCAACCTAGTGAAAGTTGCTTAGTTTCACCAGCAGGGACCGGTCTGACCAGTGGTGCTCACCGGTCTGACCGGTGTGGGTCTGTAGACTCGAGTTTTGGTGTTCCGCTGCGTTCTCGAGTCGGTAGGCTGTGTGTGTTGGTTCCTAGGTCCAGTGGCTACGTGGGCTTGGCCAATCGTGGTAGTAAGTCGGAGACATGTGTTGGAAGCCGCGTTCATCTTGTTGGAGTTTCAATCTCCATCGAGAAGAATTTTTATCGGCTCCCATTCACTCCCCCCCTCTCTGGTTCACCGTATCGGTCCTTCAAGTGGTATCAGAGCCAGTTTGGGTCTTTGTTGACTCTAACCGCCCTAAGATCCAAGGATGGCGTACCGAGAACGGGGTTCGGGTCCTCCACACTTCGATGGCAAGAACTACCGGATGTGGAGCAAGCGGATGGGTGCTTTCCTCCGCGGAAAGGGTCGGCTTCTTTGGGATGTCACGGTGGACACGGGCTATGTCCGGCCGATGGATTTCCTTGCTCCGGGGTCGAGGGACGGATTCGACACCAACAATAAGGCGGTCGACTACTTGTTTCGTGCTTTGTGTCGGCCGAGTTCGATCGGGTGCACACCGAGCACTTGGCTTGTAGGATTTGGGCGGTGTTGAAGGAGGCTCATGTTGGGAACGCCCGAGTTCGAGGCACGGATGTATGCGACCTACGGAGAGAGAGTACGAGAACTTCACTCATCTCCCCGGTGAGTCCATCGATGCCTTGTTTCAGAGGTTCACGGTGGTGGTGAACAACATGAGGGCCAATGTGGACATGCTGCCGTACGATGATCATGATAGAGCGGTCAAGCTCTTACACTCTTTGGATCGTACGATATGGGGTGGAAAGTACGAGGCCATAGTCGAGTCGGAGAGGTATGATACTCTGACGGTGAACGAGCTGTTCTCGAAGCTCAAGTCGGCTGAGGTGGATAGGGGCATGACTGCCAAGCTCGAGGGACCGACTGATTCCCATAGTCTTGCCCTCGTTGGTGGTTCCAAAGGAAAGACTAACTCTAACCCATCCACCAGGATGTTCTCGTTTTCCTCTTTGATGTCTATGCCAGATGAGGAGTTTGATGACCTTGGAGAGGACGAGATGGCGCTGTTGACGAGGCGGTTCGAGAGGCTGCACGAGAACCGCGTGAACATGAGGAGGAACACGAGGACTTGCTTCCAGTGCGGCAAGCGGGACACTTCGTCGCCGACCGCCCGAGAAGGCCAAGAACAAGGACGGCTACAAGCACAAGCCGAGGATGAACGATGGCAAGTACCGTTCGAGGCGCGACCACAAGAGCAAGCACAAGAACAAGTACAAGGACGAGCGACGATCGAGGAAGAAGGAGGGCCGAGGCAAGGCCCGAGCGATGGTTGGAGCGAGCGACGTCGACTCCGGTTCCGCGTACTCCACCTAGAGCTCGAGCAGGCGGTGAAGACGAGGGAGATCGCCGCAAGAACAAGAAGTCGTCCAAGAACCCGAGCGGGCCGAGCCGCTTCGCGAGAGATGGATTCCGCACCATGGCGGCGAGCTCCGGCGAGAAGAAAAGCACACGGAGCGACTCGGACTGCGAGTCCGACGACGAGGTGCGTGATGAACTTCCCTTCTTGCGCCGGGAGAATGAGAGGCTTGGCTCTTTGCTTGATAACCGTGATGACATGCTCGGAGAGGCCAAGAAAATGAGGAAAGAGCTTATGGCTTCACTCGAGGATGCTAGGACTAGAGTGGTCGAGCTAGAGACACAAGTGCTTGATAGCAAGCTTGAGATTGATTCGCTTAAGGCTAGCCCCGTTGTTTTTGATGAGAATGATTGTGCCGATTGCTCCATATTCCTTGCTGATCTTGCTTTGTTTAAGGAGAAGCATGCCTCCAAGTGTGAGGAACTAGATGTGCTTAGGGTTGAAGTGGCCGAGCTTAAGTCTAGACCCGCTTTGCTAGGTGCTTGCACTTCTTGCCCTGTTTTGCATGCTAAGATTGATGAGATGCATGCTTACACTAGTTCGCTCGAGGCTAAATTGAAGGAACCCATGCCTACATCTTGCTCTACCTGTGAAATGCATGCATTGAAAAATTTGGAGCTTGCACATGATGTTGATCGTTTGCAGGATGAGAATGATGACTTGAGGAAGTTGATGTGTTGGTTGTCCGGTCATGAGCCTCAGTTGAGGATGATGATCGAGGCCTTTAAGAGGCAAGATGGTGAGGGGCTTGGGGCAAACAAGGTTGGTGAAGGAAGTGGAGAGAATATCCCGGAGGCACCAAAAACCCACCACAAAAATGATTTCCCTCCAAAACCTAACCATCTAAGGAACTGACTATACACAACCCCAGCTCCACCCGTGTTTCCTACACCCACAAATGACCTACAAAAGCCTATCAAGTTTGTGAGCACTTCGGGGAAAGTGTTCTTTGGGAAGGAGAGTGAGAAGGCTAGTGGTGAGAAACCGGTGGAGGGTTTGAGTGGAGAGAAACCAAGTGAGCAGCCACATCCCAAGCCAAAGCCTAAGCTTGTGAGGTTCCATTGTGGCTATTGTGGGAGAGATGGCCATAAGGAGGAGTTTTGCTTCAAGAGGAAGCGAGAGGAGAGAATGGAGAAGGAGTGGGCTAACAAGGACAAGTACCACCCTTCCCATGGTGTACTTGAGCCCCGTATGCAGATGCCTAGGGGCAAGGCGATTGTGAGGACAGTTCGGGCTTGGGGAGAGAAGAAGGCTGCACGTGGTGCTTTGCTTGTCCGTGTCACACCGGTCGAACGGCGTGGGGCACCTCGGCCGACCGGTGCGGGCACAGACGGACCGGTTGTTTGGGTTTCGAGCTCGTACGAGTGCGAGGGTTGTTTCGGAGGTCGTGGTTACGGTGGTTGGGCCGGAAAGGGTACGGGTGGTCGGTTGCTAGGCGTTCTCCTCCTCGTGCTCAATACGGGGATCGGAGGAGTCGTGGTTTTGAGTTGGAGAGGAAGGACGTTCCACGGGCTTTCTTGCGTGGATTTGGTCCTCCTCCAGGCAGAGAGGGGTGGTTCCCTCAGGGTGGTTACCGTGGTGGTGTTCGTGGAGGTAGCTTTGGTAGGAGAGATGCTTTGGTTGGTGCTAACCCCACTTTCGAACAAATGGCTCGGCACTGGTTTTACTCCTTTGGTACTAACCCCAGTGCTGAGTCATTTGTTCGCTCACGTGCATATTTTTGAATTTCAGGTGGAAGACTTGAAGAACATTTGGTTGTTTGACTCCGGTTGTTCGAGGCATATGACCGGAGACAGGGTGTGGTTCTCAAGTCTCGTCCCGGTGGTGACGAAGAGGTACATCACCTTTGGGGACAATGGGCGTGGGCGTGTGCTTTCAGAAGGTGAGATAAAAGTGAGTGACAAGATCACCCTGAGGCGTGTTGCTCTTCTTCAATCGCTGGGGTACAATTTGCTTTTTGTGTCCCAGTTGTTGGATGAGGGCTTTGAGGTGTTGTTTCGGCCAGGTGGTTCTCGGATTGTGGACTCTCGAGGGGACCTTGTTTGTATGGTCGTTCCCGAGGGTCAGGTGTTTCGTGCTGATTTTTCTCAGTCTTCGGGTGTGGAGCGTTGTTTCTTGGCTGGTTCTTCGAGTGAGTTGTGGAAGTGGCATAGGAAGTTGGGTCACTTGAGTTTTGACCTTTTGTCACGCTTGAGTAAACTCAATTTGGTCCGAGGATTGCCACGGTTGAGGCTTGAGAAAGAGTTGGTTTGTGCTCCGTGTAGGCATGCCAAGATGGTGGCCTCTTCTCACCCGCCTCTCACCGATGTGATGACTGAGCGTCCATGCGAGCTGCTCCATATGGACCTTGTTGGCCCAGCTCGTGTGCGATCTGTGGGTGGGAAGTGGTATGTCCTTGTTGTGGTGGACGACTATTCTCGGTATGCGTGGGTGTTCTTTCTTGAGGAGAAGGGGGAGACATTTGGTTTTGTTCGAGATCTAGTCTTGAGGTTGAGGAACGAGAGGCACGGAAATGCCATACGAGCTATCCGCAGTGATAATGTCTCGGAATTCAGGAACTCTCGTTTTGAAACCTTTTGCCATGACTTGGGTCTTGAGCACCCCTTTTTCGAGTCCGTATACGCCTCCCCGGAATGGTGTTGTGGAAAGGAAGAACGGGACCTTGTGCGAGATGGCTCGGACGATGCTTGATGAGCATAGGACTCCGAGGAGGTATTGGGGCGAGGCGGTGAACACCGCGTGCTATGTGTCGAACGGGATATACCTCGAGTACACAAGAAGAAGACATGCTATGAGTTGATGCATGGCCGCACGCCCAAGGTGAGTCACTTCCATGTCTTTGGTTGCAAGTGTTTCATTCGAAGAAAGGCGGGAAGTTGGATAAGTTTGAGGCTAGGTCTCGTCGATGGCATTTTCTTTGGTTATGCATCTCATTCTAGAGCATATCGTGTGCTCAATCTTGAAACTAACCAAATCGTGGAGACTTGCGAGGTAACCTTCGACGAGACGAGCCACTTAGTCGGCTTGTCTTTGAGTGTGCGGGTGATGATGAGCTTGGCGAGGAGATCTTTCGGGAGGAGGAGCATGAACATGGTGATGATGAAGATGGCGGTGCGGTGCCCCCGGCTGAACATGTACCCACTACTTCGACTACGATGATGGATGGACCCTCTGCTACACCTACGACGTCAAATCAAGAACGAGGAGAAGCTGATGTTGAGGGGGAGGTAGCTTCGAGGCGAGAACCTCCCCGGCAAGTTCAACTGGATCACCCAGCTTCGAGGATCATCAGCGACAGGAATGAACGCAGTACACGGTCGAGGGTTCGAAACAATTCCCACTTTGCTCATGCTGCGTTTGTTGCTTCTTTTGAGCCCAAAGACATTGGACACGCACTTTCTGATCACAATTGGGTTAATTCGATACATGAGGAGTTGGAGAACTTTGAGAGGAATCAGGTGTGGGAGTTGGTTGACCCTCCCCCAGGGTGTAAGCCGATTGGTACAAAGTGGGTGTGGAAAAACAAAGAGGGAGAGAAGGGTGAGGTTGTGAGGAACAAGTCGAGACTTGTTGCTCAAGGGTTCCGTCGAAGGAGGGGATCGACTACGAGGAGACCTTTGCTCCCCGTAGCCCGTTTGGAGGCGATTAGGATCCTTCTAGCCTTTTCCGTGGCTAAAGGGTTCAAGTTGCACCAAATGGATGTGAAGAGTGCTTTTCCGAATGGTGTGCTTGGAGGAAGAAATGTATGTGAGGCGGCCTCGGGGTTTGAGAGTGAGAAGTACCCCCACCGGGTGTACAAGTTGAGGAAGGCGCCGTATGGGTTGAAGCGGGCGCCTAGAGCTTGGTATGGCGGGTTGAGGGGGTTCTTGTTTGCGAGAGGCTTTGAGATGGGGAAGGTCGATCGGACATTGTTTTTGCTTTGAGGCAGGGCAGAGATATCCTGATTGTGCAGGTGTACATGGATGATATTGTCTTTGGTGGCTCGTGTAACTCTCTTGTTGCGAGATTTGTAGATGATATGAGCAGGGAGTTTGAGATGAGTATGATGGGTGAGTTGCAGTTCTTCCTCGGGCTACAAATCAAGAAGTCAAAGGAAGGAACTTTTGTGCACCAGGCTAAGTACACCAAGGACATTGTGAGGAAGTTCAAGATGGAGGACTCCAAGGCTATGACGACGCCAATGAGTACTACTACAGCTCTTGATGCGGACGAGAAAGGTGAACATGTGGACCAGAAGGAGTACCGGAGCATGATCGGGTCACTCCTCTACTTGACGGCGACGAGGCCGGACATACAGTTCTCAGTGTGTCTATGCGCTCGTTTTCAAGCGTCTCCGAGGACTTCGCATCGGCAAGCGGTGAAGAGAATTTTCAGGTACTTGCGTCACACTCCCGACTTCGGCCTTTGGTACTCCGCGTCCTCTTCTTTGGCGCTTCATGGTTTTTCAGACGCGGACTTTGCCGAGTGTCGGTTGGATAGGACGTCCACTTCTGGAACTTGCCAGTTTTTGGGTTCTTCTTTGGTGTCTTGGTCCTCCCGCAAGTAGTCGAGTGTTGCTCAATCCACGACCGAGGCCGAGTATGTTGCCGCTGCTAGTTGTTGCTCTCAGCTCCTTTGGATCACCTACACCATGAGTGACTTTGGTGAGGAGTATACCCATGTCCCACTTCAATGTGATAGCACCAGTGTCATAAGCGTTGCAAAGAACCCAGTGCTCCATTCCAAAACCAAACACATAGAAGTGAGGTATCATTTTCTGAGAGACAACGTTGAGAAAGGAAAGATAGCTTTGATCCATGTACCCACACATGACCAACTAGCCGATATTTTCACCAAACCCCTAGATCAAGCAACTTTCACTCGTTTGCGGGGGGGACTTGGTGTGTGTTTGATTTCTTGAGTTGGGCGTGTGGGAGCTCTCTTTTGCCGGTGGTGTCGAGCCCGTTTTGCCTCGCCTCGAGGAGCCGGTTTGTAGCATATGTATAGCTTTCCTTTGTGCAACCCTTGCATTTGGCATGGCATATGTAACATAATGTATAGGCATCCTTGTATCTTAGATTGCATGCTTTTTGTATCATATGCATTGGTTAGGAAAAGCTTCTCTCATATACATTGTTCACCATGGAACGAGATATATGTCTTTGTGAGCTTGTTTGGTATGCTACGGTTAGTTTGGCTTAGCTCTTGATGATCTTGATGAATAATCCATGGTTGATAGCTATGCTTTTGAAAAAAGTCTCATGTATGCTCTCTCATGTGTAAATGCCTTTACATGCTCTTGACATGTTTTTGTGGCCTTGCTATGCTTAATTTGTGGTTGGATGGCTAGTTTATTGATCATATGGGGCCAAAGGCTCATTTGCCATCATGAATGTTTAGCCCTCTTGATTTATCTTGTGGAGGAGCATAAGTTCCTTTTTGTCGCAAAGACATTTCATGTACCATTTACAAATCTGAAAATGAAATGAAAAATGCTTGGAAAATATGCTCCCATGTCATATGTGCTGAATTTAATTTGCTTTGGGTGCTAAACCATTGCATGATGCCTACCAATGAGAAGTTTCATAAATAGAAGTAGGCACATGGCTTGGTGGCTTTGACATGACATGAGGTGCTTGTGGGTGTTTGTGATGGTCTTATGATTAGAATGGCTGTCCTAGCATGAAGTTTGTGTGGCTTTGCCATTTTGATATGCTTTGATCATGTTTAGGAATTTGCTCATGAGAGGCAAGTTTTTCGCAAAATTGCCAAAATCCATCTTAGCTTCGTCCAATGGTTGTGAAACTTGGTGATCATGTAGTTGAGATCGATACGAAGCCGTAGAGTATCTAACTTACTCATTTGGACATGTGTAGCGTTCTTTGTTGAATTTTGTCTATTTGAGAAGCTTTAGGTTGATAGTTTTGCATTTTTGGCTTGATTCATGCATTGCCAACAAGGGGGAGAAGTTTGAGATTGAAATGGCTTGCTGGACGTGTTTAGAAGGTTTTCAGGTGGTTTCGAGCCTTTTCTGGGCTCTGTTGTGCACCGGTCTGACCGGTCAGGGTCAAAGGTCTGACCGGTGTGAGTGCTGGTTCTGTACACATGTTGCACACCGGTCGGCCGGTGGTGTGGACCGGTCGACCGGTCGGGGCTGTTTTGTTGCGGTGCCCTATTTCAAGTGGTGTCTTGCATGCATTCGTCCGGGGGGAGGTGCATTGGTTCGGGGGAGCTTGCATGTGTGCAGGGGGAGCTCTTTGTGGTGTTCGAGCTTTGTTTCGGTGGTTTGCGCTCTTTGCTTGAGCTTTGCTTTGTCTCGGATGTGTCGAGCCATTGCCCTTGCCTAAGGGGTCCGAGACTTGTTTCCTTCAAGTGATCTTGCTCTTTGCCTTTGTTTGGCTTTCGATCGCTTGTTGGAGTTTCTTTTTGTTCGTTTCTTTTTCTTTTCTCGTTCTCTCTTGTTACTTTCGTGTGGGTGTTGTCAATGCACTCATCAAGGGGGAGATTGAGGACCATGTGTGGTTCGAGGACCGGTGGATGGTCGCTTCCTTGTGTGATGAGTGATTGACAGCGTTGTGTGGACTGATTCTTGGCTAAGTATTGCAGGTGCAGGTTGCGGCTTGACTCGTGTTGGTGCAGGTGAAGAACAAGCGCGAAAGGTCATCGCCGGTGAGGCCTCTAGGTGTGGAGAAGACAAGTAGGCTTCGTTCGAGGGACCCGGTGGCCAGCGAGGTCAAGTGTGGGCCGCATGGTGGCATGAACAGCAAGATGAAGTCGTGGACGGTTTCTTGGTTGAGCTACAAAACCAAGGTCGAGCCGGGACTACGTGGGAGCCAAGTCATGAGTGGAGATTGGCGGAGGCTACACCGAGTTCGCGGGGTTTTCAGTGGTTCACCAGAAAACCACTGGGTTCCTTGGTTGATCCACAAAGCCAAGACCGAAGAACCGAAGACGGAGGTGCAGCAGCACCACGTACCGGTCGGCGGTGAGGAGCACCGGTCTCACCGGTGTGCGACGACGTAGTCCAGAATCTTCGAAGCGGAGGACACGCGTCGGGATCGCATGGCTTGCGTTGAGGCTACGCAGGTGCGGTCGCCGGGCATCCGTCCGATGGTGGAGACATCAAGAATTCCAAATCCGCCCTTGAGGGGCTTGTATCCCTAGTTAGTAGAGAAGGGCATTTTAGACATTCGGTTGCCTCCATATAACCCAAGAGGTGAGAGGATGGCGGCCAACTCTTGGAACCCTAGCTCATTAGTTTTCCTATTTTCCACCTATTTTCCTTAGGTTTTCTCTAGGACTAGCAAGAGAGCTTCACGGAGAGATCTTGTAGAGAGGGATGGATGATCAGGCGGCTTTCTAGACCTTGTACGAACCTTTTTTTCATGTATGGATGATTCGGCGTGGTTCCTCAAGGTTTGGATGTGTTTTCCCCGGTTGTTCTTGGTGGTGATTTTCGGAGCCCTCTCTCGGTGATTTCTTTGGGTTGTTTTCGGGACTTTTCTCTTGGGGATTTGATGGGGGAAATTTGTGGGAACCCTTCGTGGTTCTTTGGGCTGTGATTCCCCTCCCAAATCCGTGAGTAAAAGTGCTCGATTTTGGGGTTTCTTGAGTTCTTGGGTTGGAAGTGCTTCCGACGGGATTTCTTCGATTCCTCCTTTTTGGACGAGATTTGGTGGGATTAAACTTGGCTATGGACTCCTCATGAGGTGTTCCTGATATCCCCAAAGTCTTGTTCAAGTCCCTGGAGCGATTCGGGAGATCGAGATTTGGATTTGGGGGAGTTGACCCGCGGGTGCAGTTCATCCCGAGCGCCCGAGCTACACCGGTCGGCCGGTGCTCTTGACCGGTCCGACCGGTGCGAGCCCTTGTGGGTTTTTGCTCGAGTGAATGTCTCGGTGAGTTCGTTGTTGTCTCGTGTTGCTTCGCTTGTTTCGAGTTTGGGTCGGTTTGTTGGTCGGTTGGCTTGTTTGGTGCCCTTGGGGCTTTCGGTTGCCATCGGTCCGACCGTGTGTCTCACCGGTCGGACCGGTGTAGAGCCACTTAGTGAAAGTTGCTCGGTTTCACCGGCGGGGACCGGTCCCGACCGGTGGTGCTCACCGGTCTGACCGGTGTGGGTCTGTAGACTCGAGTTTTGGTGTTCCGCTGCGTTCTCGAGTCGGTAGGCTGTGTGTGTTGGTTCCTAGGTCCAGTGGCACTCCAGTGGCTACGTGGGCTTGGCCAATCGTGGTAGTAAGTCGGAGACGTGTGTTGGAAGCCGCGTTCATCTTGTTGGAGTTTCAATCTCCATCGAGAAGAATTTTTATCGGCTCCCATTCACTCCCCCCTCTCTGGTTCGCCGTATCGGTCCTTCAAAATGGTCCCCTAACTGGGAAGGGCCTTTTCGTGTGGTCAGATGCGTCCCTGGTAACGCATACATATTGAAAACTTTACTAGGAGAGGAATTCTCCGCCGCAATAAATGGAAGATATCTGAAGAAATATTATCCTAGTATTGAAATCGATCGATGATCACCAGCAGTGGGATTACACGCAGCCGGCGCTCAAGAACGAGGCCGCCTTTAGAACAAAAATTCACAAACAAAAGAAATGGCCAGTGCCTAGATGCATTGCCCTCAGCACAACACTACATTACAACTGCTTCTTGCAGGTTTACATCCAACAACCCTGGTGATCAAGACCTCAAGGAGGTGGGAAGCAGAAGGCGTGGAGGAAGAAGCGAAAGTATGATTCAATCTTTTCTTTGCTTCTTCGGATGCTCCCTCTTCAGTTGTTCCAGGACCACCGTGACGGCAACTTGGAATGCACGGGGGTGACCATGATTTGCGGCCTCCACCAAGGTGTCCCAAGCCGCTTTCAGGGTGTTGTACCTGTCAGAGACATCTGAAACAGAGGAGTGGGTGTTAGGGGCAAGAAATCCAGATGTGGGCACAAAGTCAATAAGAAGTCAGAAACATTTACCCCCCACTAGTGCCTCAAGAGCCATGCGATGCTCGCGTTCGGCTTGGCAAAGAGCGGTGATGTCCCTGAGGCCGTGCTCCAGGTGCCGAACGCGGCGGCGCAGTTGATGGCTGGTCCTCTGTTCGGGCGTGGCGTCCTCTGCTTCGAGGGAGGAATCGGAGGAGATGTACTCAGGCACGTCTTCGGTCCCGATGATTTCTTCAGGAAGCAAATCATGGCTGAAAGAGGAAAAGAAGAGGAGGTAAAGCACAAGATCATATGGGAAACAGGGAGTAAATCAAGGGAAAACTCACCTTCGAATCGTGTGTTTCTTTGGAGGGCTGCTCTCCTGGGGTTGCTTGCAGGGCATCTCAGCATGGCCTTGGGGTTTTTTCCTCTGGAGACAGGGGAGGAAATGAGAAGTGATGGATGAGTGTGCGAGTGGATTTGCAGGGCATCTCAGCAGGCTATTTTATTGACCGAAGGGGTGCATTGGGAGTGATGACTGGCCAGCGTACACTGTTGGAATACCAAACGGCAGGGTTTTCTTCCTGTATACGAAGGGTTTTCGCTTGAACAGTGCTTATGGATTGCCGATTCAGGGATCTTCTGTGAATTTTGCGCCAGTGGGCATCTGTTCTCGCGTATTCGGCTCAAGACAGTTCCCGGATACGTTTAAGGAAAAGCAAGATTCACGGATGCAAACGTAAAGAAAATCATCGCAGTGCAAGCACAGAATTCAAAAGTTCTTTATTTATTGCCGATAATCAAACATCCCTAATACAATCTAGTCAAAAAGCCTGTTCAGCACAGACTGGGGATGAGTGATTTCGGCAATGGCGTCGCCGTGGCCATCGAGGCGCTCCAAGATGAGCTCAATCTCCTCGATGTCTTCTGGCGCGCCGCCCCGGAAGCCGCGCGGCCTGGTGGAGTAGTCGACTTCCATGTGCGTCGCCATGGCAGCCAAGCCCAGGGTGGTGCCCAAGCGGATGCCATGGGTGGCCACCTCATCGACGCGGTGCTCCACCGCAGCAAGGCGCTCCGCCGGTGTGTCCCCGCGGGCGTTCACCTTATCGGCTAGCTGCTCCACCAGCGTCTTTAGATGGTTGAGCTCGGCATCGCGGGCTGCAAAGTGCAAGAAGAAAGGGGATTATCATCAAAGGCCGGATTAGATCAAAAATTGATTTCAGAGCTGTACCGTCGATGGTCTCCAGCAGCTGCCTGCGCTGGTCCTCCCACTCCAACTCGGCTATGCCAGCCTTTTTGGAGACCTCCTCCAGCTCGCGCTGGGCCGTCTCCAGTTCCGCCTTGAAGCGGAGAGCATCGAGTTCCCCGTAGGGCACGGGGGAGTGGCCGTCAGACTCCGAGGAGTCGTCCGGAAGGGGCCGACTGGCCGGCGCAGGAGACGGATTCCACTGAATCAACCTGAAAAGAGGATGATCGTCAAAACAAAAGAAGATCAAAGATGAATCAAGACAGAGGGATTGGCGATCATTGCCTCCCGCGCGCATTGGCGCTGCTCCCCTCCGCCTCATCAGAGGTGCGGCGTCGGTTGAGGCGGCGCACCATGCTGTTCTGGGATGTGCACTGTTTGGAAAGAAGAAGAGTTGAGATTGGCAAAGATTCGAGAGCTAAAGTCTTGGTGGAGAGCTAGGGGCACCTACGGTTTCATTTATAGTCCTGGCAAGGCAGATCGTGGCCTCAAGTCGTGGCTCTGGATCGTGGCGCATATCCCAAGAAAATCAGAAGGTGGAAAGGTTTCCTTGACCAGTCCGCCAATGGGTCACTTGGAGTTCTAGGCTGAGTCATATTCAGTTGATTGGCTCGGCTGAGAGGAGTCAAAGCGCCATTCGGGTGTTGGCATTTCTTTGCCGAATGGGTCGTTCAGCATTACATTTGAAGGTGCGCAGAGGAAAAAGGAAATAAAATTGCAAGAACGGATGTTACAAGAGCGACCAATTCAGTTATACATCAATTGAAGCATTTAAATGCTCAAGTATTTCGCAATAACACTACGGACATTTGATGTTGCTTGGCGAAAATTGTCCAACCGCTCCTGATAATCTTTTTGGGCAGTAGACAAGGTGGTAAGTTCTGCATCGCATTGTTTCACCTTGGCTATAGCTGATTTTGCTTCCTCTTGGGTCTTCTCTATCAATCCAGGGAGCTCAGCTATTTTCTTGTTATCGGCCTCTGTCTCAGCTGATAGGCTTCTCAGTTCTGCCTCCAAAGAGGTTTTCCTGGCAATTTTTAAATCATAAGAAGCTTGCAGATTGGCCAATGTATCTTTATGGCTCTTGGTCTGAGATTGTGCCCCTTTCATGGCTTGTTCAGCACTGGCTCTCTTCTTTTCAACAGCAGGGTGGGAGCGCACCTTCCTCAAAGCTTGCCTTATGGGCACGTAGTGAATTTCCAAGCCACAGATAGATGCAAGAGAAGCACTGATGTCCTCAGGGAGTTCTTGGCCAATACATTCGAGCATTTCTTCAAAGTGATCGAGATCCTTGAATTGATCTCGTGCATCTTTTTCCAGCCAGGCAAAGATCTCCTTGAGCTTGTCTAATACTTCCTCTGATGGAGTTTGATGCACTTCTTCCCTTGCCTCGGCAACTGGATGGTCCCCCATTGACAGACTTGATGATGATGGGGCCTGATCCTGAGAAAGCAGTATTGCCAAGTCAGGAGTGCTGAAAGTAAAGGTAGCAGAGTTAAGTGCAAATGAGTACCTCATGTCTGATTTCTTGAGCTGGGGTAGGACTTTGTTCAGAAGCAACCACTGGTGGAGGAGGTGTTCCAGGTAAAGCTGAAGCTTTTAAGTGAGAAGGCGCTGATGCAGTTGCTAGCAACTCAGGGGCTTCTGGCTGAAGAGGAGATGGGTTCACCTCCGCTGGGGTTGGTGTCTCTGCATGACCAGCAGGTGATTGGGCCCTTGGAGGACCTGATAGTTCTGGTTGGATTGGGAAACTCATCTCTGGAGAGTTTATTGCTTCTATTTGAACAGGGGGTGATTGAGTCCCTGATGAAGATGAGATTTCCACTTGGACAGGTAACTCAACCCTGGGTGGACTTGTTCGTTGAGACACTGGGACGTCCACAAGTTGTTCTTCCATTGTTTCTTCTGCAAGTGCCAAATTAAAAGATAAATGCCAGTGTTCATCCTCAAGGAAGAGGACAGTGAAGGTCATACCAGTGGATGGGGCATTGGCAGGTTCTAGAACTGAAGATTGTTGGGCTCTGGTCTGAAAATGCACAAGATATGATTTATCAGAAACAGAGTAATCTTGTGATCAAGAAAGGAAAAGGTTTTTACCTCAACAAGGACTTTCTTGACAGTTCTTCTTCTCTTGGCATTTGGAGGAGCTATTAGAGACAAACCTTGCCTCCTATCAGCAGCAAGGCTGGAAAGACTTGGGTCTGTTGTGGCAAACCTGGCCATTAGCTGAGCCAGGGTTGGGGACTTGAATCCCAGTGCTGAGATTGGGCCTATGGCATTGTAGGTAATATTCCTGGCTCGAGGGGCAGGCACTGTGTTCTGTGGGTAAAAGAAATAAGATCAGAATCATGATTAGAGGAGGAAATGTCTGATCCAAAGGTTAATTATATTACCTCCGAGGTTGGTCGGAAATCGAGGCATCAACTCGCACCGAACATGTGTACGGGCTCATTGAAGATATGATCATGGAACTCTTGCCACCAGGAGTTGAAGGTGGAGTGAGCTATTGTTGTAGGTACAAAAGGCCAGGTGTAGACGGTGGGACTACACACATAACGGAAGACTCTGCTACTGTGCATGAGTTCTTTGATTTCCTCTCTGGGCTTGAGGAATTCATGCAGAAACAGTCTTGGGGGCATCTGGCCACATCCAAGTTGCCGAGCCATTACGTTAGGCTGATAATATTCATAAGTGCTATAGGTCAGCCTTCCTCCATTGAATTCAGCTGGCAGAATGCATGGGCGGATTATGATATTGAGGATCTCCAAGAATCTCCCATCTTGGCGTTCGGTTTCAAAAGAGAATTCACAGGGGAAAATCAAATTGTCATTTTCCAGATAAGGGAGCCAGAGAGGATTTTGGAAACCTTTGAAGAATAGCTCGAAAAGCTGGCTGGTATCCTGCTGAATAAGAACAGTTGAAGCAGCTTCTCCATAAGTCTGGCATCCTCTGGTGGCTTGAGGTTCCCCTTCAGGGTGATTGGATGAAGGGAAGAGCCGGGTGTTCAAGTCAACACCAACGATCTGATGCATGTGTAGCTGCAGCCACATTTGAACAAACCACCAAGGACCGTTGACACATGCTATCCTCTGGCCGGTGTACATCTGGGTGACAGTTTGATGAAGCATATGGTACACACTGCCTAGGAGGAATTTCCCAAGGGGGAGGCGGTTGCCACTGACCAGTTGAGAAGCCATTGCAATGTGATTCAGGGTAGGCTCATTGGCTTTACCACAGAAGATGAACCTGCATAGCCACATGTTCAGAAACGCCCTGTATTCAATTTCACCAAGGGGGCCGTCCTTCATGTGGTTCAAGATATAGTTCTTGTATCCGCTCCCTGGTTTCACCCCTGTTTGTCGTGAGGAACTTCTGAAATCCCAGGGTTGAACGGATCCTATAATGTCAAGGCCGGTGATCATATACACATCGGCCAGAGTTGGAGACATTGGGCCTTGGCCAAAGAGGAAAGCGTTGATGCCGTTCGACCAAAAATGGCAAGCTACTATCAAGAGGTCTTCATTCTTGGGGGTCTCGGCCAATGATAACTCCAGGCACTGAGCAATGCGAAGGGTATCCCAGTTCTGGGTCCTAGCACTCTTGCCTGCAAGAATCCTCTGGTACAAATTTTTCCAGCCTGCGATTGGAGGCAAGGGCCAGTTCTTGAGAGCATCCTGCCACTGAGGAGGTGGGGACAGAGCCGCTTTGAATGGGATCCTTTGAGATTCAGCCGCGATGAAATCTCGAGGATCAGAGTTTCCCACAGGACCAAGGTAGTAAGATCTTGAATTGGCCTCGGTGCGAATCAAAAGCTCAGTGGAAGGCTCCTAAAGGAAAGCGGAAAAAATCTCAGGTAAAATTGAAAACTTAAATGCCGATTGAAGCTTACGGGAGGAGAATTCACACCGAGCGACTTTCGTTTTGAGCCGCCATTGGGGATTTGAACTCGGAACAAGGGGATCTAGGGTTTGGATGCAGACGAGGATTCCGGCGGATTGCGAAGAGAGAGAACAGGTGTTGACAGATTCGATTTGAAAATTTTTGTGGCTGGAGTCAATTCCGGAACAAAATCACTTTTATCCCGCAATTGAAGGGGCATGTGTTAACACCAAAATTTGGTAAGGAGTCTGACTTGTGGGTCCGGCTCGGTGAGGAGTCCGTCCGGTGGAAGGAAGGTTTTTCTCAGATGTATTCGGCAAAAAGATCCGCGGTCGGCTATCTGCTTCCGTTCGGCAAGGGAACAATTGAGCTGATTTTGCGGGATTGGACGGTGACGTGGCTCAAGCAGGAAGGGCGAATGGATGGATAAGCGATCAAGCTTAGAGATAAGTTAGGCAACAAATCCATTCGAGGTTGTACTCGGCAGGGTATAAATATGAGCCCTGAATGTATGTAACAGAGACGATAATTCTCAATACAAACCGGCCTTACGCCAAACCCTAGAGTCCATTTTTCGTGTCGTCGAGTTCTTCGAGAAGGTTCATCGATCCGTCGACCTCCGTGAGTTCCGGCAACCTTGTATCATGTCTAGTATCATGCGGTGGATTTAGATCTGATGCAAGTAGTCTTGTTACCATGCTTCGTGTCATGCGGTAGATTCAAGCTTGGTTCAAGAGGGTTTCTTGTTAGGTCATGAGCCATGCGGTAGGCTAAGATCTAGCTTGAAGCTAGTTATCGGCTCTATTGGATTTTGGCAAGATCCAATAGATTCATTAAGTTACCCCGTGTTGCTTTGAGTTTTTACTTTATGTTTGAATTCATGTAACACGTTTTGCCCAATCTAGATGGGTTTGGATCGGCTTTATCCCTTTCGTGATCCTTGTACGAGTCGAGTTCGTGTCTTGGGTTAATTTAACACGTGGATCACGTGCTTTCCGATAGCCGAAACCGAATCGATCTAGGTTGTTACGTGTTGCGGGTTCAAGCTTACCAATGTTGATATAAATCTTGAAAGAACTGAGTATCACGCGGTAGATGCAGGTTTTGGGGTTGCTTTGGAGATAGTCATCCGGTGGATTAGATCTCAAATCAATCTGATAGATTTGTTTCGCTTGGTAATGTTCGTTCCTTCTTCATGGACCCCGAATCGGCTGTTCCGCCGTATTCAGTTATATTTCTCACGAGTAGAACACGTGCGTAATTCGTGCTTTAAATGATGTATGCTTTTAGCTTTCCATATTTAGATTGTATCATGCGGTGGATAGATCTATTTGTGGAAAGTGGTACGATTGCCATACAAGTTGTATCATGCGGTGGATAGATTTGTTTGGCATCGTACCCGACGGGTTTTAAAGTACCTAGACATGCGGTAGACTAGTGCTTTGGATCTATGCATGCTTGTTTATTACATGTTTATGCTCGCACTTTACTTTATTTATTTATTTAATGTTAAGCACCATGGGGATCGGTCGTAATCCTGCGCACGTGCATCTTTGCTCTAAACAAAGACCGATCGCCGTCATGCTTATGTCATCCTTTCGGCTATGTTACTTTTCCTTTTATAAGCTCCCAAATGGTTTCAGTTTATTGGCAGATAGCTTTCCGTAGCTATGTGTCATCCCATTTGGCTTGGTAGCCGTAAATACGGAACTGTCTGGTACCACCCGGCAAGTTCCAAGCTTTGGTATCTAATTACTTTGTCTTTTGTTAATTTTCAGGAAAAATTGACTGGCACGTCTTGTGATTCTTTGCATGCGTGAAGCCAGCTTGTTCGGCTTGCTGTGTGTTTGGCGCTAGGTGCACATTTTGCGTCAATAAAGTTAGGGGTAGTCGAGTCATTTACCACTCCGGCGGGACCCGATATATAAGCCATGAGGGTGTGTGAGTGACTCTCTCTCTCTCTCCGCGACTTAGGGTTTCATTTCCTCCCTCCCATTTCTCATTTTCGTAGCTATTTTATTCTCCGTTTTTTCTAGGCTAGCATGAGAGCTTCATGAGAGATTTGTTGAGAGGGATGGATGCTAGGGCGGCATGCTAGACCTTGTGAATCTTTCCTGGTTTGTATAGAAGATTCGGAGTTGTGTTTTTCGTGGTCTTTTTGTGCTTGTTTTCGTGCCTTTGTTCTTGGCGTGATTCTGCGGACTTGAGTGGGTTTCTCCCCGGATTTCTTTGAGGGAAACATGGATGGATGTCTCGTGCATCTTTGTGATTGATCTTGTGCCCTCAAACACCGGGAAACCACTTCGATTCGAGGATTTTCATTCGGTGCTCTAGTTTTTGATGGTGCTCAAAGTATTCGCGATTCCCGGTGATTTAGGGAGTTAGGAGGCAAGAGTTTTGGGCTATGGCATCCTTGTGTGACGCTTTTCAAGTCCCCAAACCCTTGTCTCCACAGCTTCAACTGTTTGGGAAATCCGATGATGATTTGGGGGAGTTGACCTTCGAGGTCGGGCTGTTTTTCTGCTCTGTCTGTGCCTCGCGGGCGGTCCGCGTCGTCCTGGCGGACAGTTCGCGCCGCGCGTGTTCGTCAGGTGTTCTTCGTGTTCTTGCCGCCTTTCGTTTCGATCCGTCGTGGTTTTGAGTTTTGGTTGGACGAAGTTTCGGACGGTCCGCGTGTGCTGGGCGGACGGTCCGCGGGTGCCTGGCGGACAGTCCGCGTGCTCCCCGCGGACGATCCGTTATTCGCGGTGCGTCTCTGGTGGTTCTGTGTGTTTTATCGGACGGTCCGCGGCATAGGGCCGGACAGTCCGCGGTGTTGGTGCGGACGGTCCGCGGCAGCAGGCCGGACGGTCCGCGTGGCCAGTGCGGACAGTCTGCCCCTCCTGGCCGGATGGTCCGCCAGAGCCTGTGTGCTTTGCTTCTTGGTTCGTTTCCTTCCTTCCTCTCTTGTGCTTCCGCGTGTGCTTCAAGGAATCGTTCCTAGGACTAGAGGTTGATCCATAACCTTGTTGTCTTGGTGATTGGTGTATGATTCGATCCATCGCCTGTGTGTGACCGGGATTTGACTAGGGTATAGGCCGGGTTCTTTGAGAAGAATTTTTACCGGCTCCTATTCACTCCCCCCTCTCTAGTCGCCATCTGATCCTTCACTCATATCCTCTGCAAACCATGCAACAAGAGCGTTAGACGAGCCACCAAAGACAATATCATCTACGTACACCTGCACAATCAGGATATCTCTGCCCTGCCTTAGTAATAACAAGGTCTGATCGACCTTCCCCATCTCAAAACCTCTCTCAAACAAGAACCCCCTCAACCTGCCATACCAAGCTCTAGGCGCCTGCTTAAACCCATACAGCACCTTCCTCAACTTGTACACCCGATGGGGGTACTTCTCACTCTCAAATCTCGGAGGTTGCCTCACATACACTTCTTCCCCCAACAAACCATTCAGGAAAGCACTCTTCACATCCATTTGGTGCAACTTGAACCCTTTAGCCATAGAAAAGGCTAGAAGGATCCTAATCGCCTCCAAACGGGCTACGAGAGCAAAGGTCTCCTCGTAGTCGATCCCCTCCTTCTGATTGAACCCCTGAGCAACTAGCCTCGACTTGTTCCTCACAACCTCACCTTTCTCTCCCTCTTTGTTCTTCCACACCCACTTTGTGTCAATCGGCTTACACCCTGGGGGAGGGTAAACCAACTCCCAAACCTGATTCCTCTCAATGTTCTCCAACTCCTCATGCATCGAATTAACCCAATTGTGATCAGATAGTGCGTGTCCAATATCTTTGGGCTCAAAAGTAGCAACAAATGCAGCATGAGCGAAATGAGAATTGTTCCGCACCCTCGACCGTGTAGTGTGTTCATTCATGTAGCCGATGATCCTCTAAGCTGGGTGATTCACTTGTACTCGCCGGGGAGGTTCTTGCCTCGATGCTACCTCCCCCTCAACAACAGCTTCTCCTTGATCTTGATTTGTCGTCGTAGGTGTAGGAGAGGGTCCGTCCACCACTGTAGTCGAAGTAGTGGGTACATGTTCAGCCGGGGGCACCGCACCGCCATCTTCATCGTCTCCATGTTCATGCTGACTATGTGGCTGTGTCTCGTCGAAGGTTACCTCACAAGTCTCCACGATTTGGTTAGTTTCAAGATTGAGCACACAATATGCTCTAGAATGAGATGCATAACCAAAGAAAATACCATCGACAGCCCTAGCCTCAAACTTATCCAACTTCTTGCCTTTCTTCAGAATAAAGCATTTGCAATCAAAGACATGGAAGTGACTCACCTTGGGTGTGCGACCATGCATCAACTCATAGCATGTTTTCTTCTTGTGCACTCTGAGGTAGATCCTGTTTGACACATAGCATGCGGTATTCACCGCCTCAGCCCAATACCTTCTCGGAGTCCTATGCTCATCAAGCATTGCCCGAGCCATCTCGCACAAGGTCATGTTCTTCCTTTCCACAACACCATTCTAGGGAGGCGTATACGGACTCGAAAACTGGTGCTCAAGACCCAAGTCATGGCAAAAGGTTTCAAAACGAGAGTTTCTGAATTCCGAGCCATTGTCACCGCGGATAGCTCGAATGGCATCTCCGTGCCTCTCGTTCCACAACCTCAAGACTAGATCTCGAACAAAACCAAACATCTCCCCCTTATCCTCGAGAAAGAACACCCACTCATACCGAGAGTAGTCGTCCACCACAACAAGGACATACCACTTCCCACCCGCAGATCGTACACGAGCTAGGCCAACAAAGTCCATATGGAGCAGCTCGCATGGACGCTCAGTCATCACATCGGTGAGAGGCGGGTGAGAAGAGGCTACCATCTTGGCATGCCTACACGGAGCACAAACCAACTCTTTCTCAAGCCTCAACCGTGGCAATCCTCGAACCAAATTGAGTTTACTCAAGAGAGACAAAAGGTCAAAGCTCAAGTGACCCAACTTCCTATGCCACTTCCACAACTCACTCGAAGAACCAGCCAAGAAACAACGCTCCACAGCCGAAGACTGGGAAAAATCAGCATGAAACACTTGACCCTTGGGAACGACCATACAAACAAGGTCCCGTCGAGAGTCCAAAATCTGAGAACCACCAGGCCGAAACAACACCTCAAAACCCTCATCTAACAACTGAGACACAAAAAGCAGATTGTACCCCAGCGATTGAACAAGAGCAACACGCCTCAGAGTGATCTTGTCACTCACCTTAATCTCACCTTCTAAAAGCACACGCCCATGACCATTGTCCCCAAAAGTGATGTACCTCTTCGTCACCACAGGAACGAGACTTGAGAACCACCACCTGTCTCTGGTCATATGCCTCGAGCAACCGGAGTCAATCAACCAAGTGTTCTTCAAGTCTCCCACCTCGTCGCTGGACTCAGAGTCCGAGTCGCTCTGCATGTTCTTCTTGCTACCGGAGCTTAGCGCCATGGTGCAAAAACCGTCTCTAGCAAAGCAGCTCAGCCCGCTTAGGTTCTTAGATGACTTCTTGCTCTTGCGACGATCACCTTTGTCTTCACTGCTACTCGAGCTCGAGGTGAAGTACGCGGAACTGGAGTCGACGTCACTCGCTCCAACCATCGCTCGGGCCTTGCCTTGGCTCTCCTTCTTCCTCGATCGTCGGTCGTCCTTGTGCTTGTTCTTGTACTTGCTCTTGTGGTCGCGCCTCGACCAGTACTTGCCATCCTTCCTCGACTTGTGCTTGTAGCCGTCCTTGTTCTCGACCATCTTCGGGCAGTCGGCGACGAAGTGTCCTGGCTTGCCGCACTGGAAGCATGTCCTCGTGTTCCTCCTCATGTTCACTCGGTTCTCATGCAGCCTCTCGAACCGCCTCGTCAGGAGCGCCAGCTCGTCCTCTCCAAGCACATCGAACTCCACATCTGGCATAGACATCAAAGAGGACAAAGAGAACATCCTGGTGGATGGGTTAGTGTTAGCCTTTCCTTTCGAACCACCAACGAGGGCGAGACTATGGGAATCAGTTAGACCCTCAAGCTTGGCAGTCATGCCCCTATCCACCTCAGCCGACTTGAGCTTCGAGAACAGCTCGTTCACCGTCAGAGTGTCATACTTCTCCGACTCCACAATGGCCTCGAACTTTTCGCCCCATATTGTACGATGCAAAGAGTGTAAGATCTTGACAGCTCTATCATGATCATCGTACGGGAGCACATCCACATTGGCCCTCATGTTGTTCACAACCACCGTGAACCTCTAAAACAAGGCATCGATGGACTCACCGGGGAGATGAGTGAAGTTCTCGTACTCTCTCCGGTAGGTCGCATACATCCGTGCCTGAACTTGGGCATTCCCAACATGAGCCTCCTACAGCACCGTCCAAATTCTACAAGCCAAGTGCTCTGTGTGCACCCGATCGAACTCAGGCTGACACAAAGCACGAAACAAGTAGTCGACCACCTTGTTGTTGGCGTCGAACCTGTCCCTCGATCCTGGAGCGAGGAAGTCCATCGGTTGGACATAGCCTGTGTCCACCGTGACATCCCAAGGGATCTGACCCTTTCCACGGAGGAACGCTCCCATCCGCTTACTCCACATCTGGTAGTTCTTGCCATCGAAGTGTGGAGGACCCGAACCCCGTTCCTGGTACGCCATCCTTGTATCTTAGACTGGTTAGTGTCAATAAAGACCCGAACCTGCTCTGATACCACTTGAAGGACCGATACGACGAACCAGAGATGGAAACTCCAACAAGTTGAACACAACTTCCCACACACGTCTCCGACTCACTACCCAAATTGGCCAAGCCCATGTAGCCACTGGAGTGCCACTGGACCTAGGTACCAACACACAACCTTCCGACCTGAGAACGCAGTGGAACACCAAACCTCGAGTCCACTGACCAACACCAGTCAGACCGGTGAGCACCACCGGTCAGACCGATCCCTACTGGTGAGAGTTGATGACTTCCACTAAGTGCCTTCACACCGGTCAGGCCGGTGCAACACACCGGTCAGACCGGTCCAAGCCTGAAAGCCCCCAAATCACCAAACAGGCCTACCGACCTCCACACTGGCCCAAACTGGAAGCAGCTGCAACACAGGACAACAGCGAACACACCTAGACGTTCACCCGAGCAAAAACCAACCAAGGGTTTACCCAGTCAGACCGGTCAAGAGCACCGGTCAGACCGGTGTAGCATGGGCAACTCGGGATGAACAACACCCGCAGGTCAACACCCTCAAATCCAATCTTTGATCTCCCGAATCACTCCACGGACTTGAACAAGACTTTGGGGATAATAGGAACACCTTATGAGGAGTCCCTAGCCAAGTTTAATCCCACCAAAACTTGTCCAAAAAGGAGGAATCAAAGAAATCCCGCCAAGAACACCTCTAACCCTAGAACTCGGAAAACCCCAAAATCGAGCCCCTTTACTCATGGATTTGGGAGGGGAATCACAGCCCAAAGAACCACGAAGGGTTCCCACAAATTTCCCCCATCAAATCCCTAGAGAAAGGTCCCGAAAACAACCCAAAGAAATCACCAAGAGAGGGCTCCGAAAATCACCACCAAGAACAACCGGGAACAACACATCCAAACCTTGAGGAACCACGTCGAATCATCTATACATGCCACAAAGGTTCATACAAGGTCGAGCTTGCCGCCCGATCATCCAACCCTCTCAACAAGATCTCACCATGAAGCTCTCAAGCTAGTCCTATGGAAATCCTAAGAAAATAGGAAGGGTAAATAGGAAAGAAAATGAACTAGGGTTTTAAGAGATTGCTGCCATCCTCTCTCCTCATGGGTTATATGGAGGCAACCGAAAGTCTAAAATGCCCTTTCCTAATAACTAGGGATACAAGCCCCTCAAGGGCGGATTTGGAAGACTTCATGTCTTCTCCATCGGACGGATGCACGGCGACCGCACCCTGCGTAGCCTCGACGCAAGTCATGCGATCCCGACGTGTGTCCTCCACTTCGAAGTCTCCGGACTGCGTCGTCGCACACCAATCAGACCGGTACTCCTCACCGGTCAGACCGGTACCCACGGGTCAGACCGTTCAGACCAGTCTGGCACTGCTGTAGCATCGTCTTCGGTTCTTCGGTCTTGGCTTTGTGGATCAACCAAGGAACCTAGTGGTTTTCTGGTGAACCACTGGAAACCTCGCGAACTCGGTGTAGCCTCCGCCAATCACCACTCATGACTCGGCTCCCACGTAGCCCCGGCTCTACCTTGGTTTTCAGGCTCAACCAAGAAACCGTCCATCACTTCATCTTGCTATTCATGCCACCATGCGGTCCGCACTCAACCCCGCTGGCCACCGTGTCCCTCGAACGAAGCCTACTTGTCTTCTCCACACTTGGAGGCCTCACTGGCGACGACCTTTCGCGCTTGTTCTTCACCTACACGAACACCAGTCAAGCCGCAACCTGCACCTACAATACTTAGCCAAGAATCAGTCCACACAATGTTGTCAATCACTCATCAAAGCGTAAATCTCTGATAATCCCCCTTTTTCGTACGTTTTGCTAATTAAAATAATCCTATCATAGGTTTTGCTAATTAAAATAAACATAGCTCATAGTCTTTGTTACCCCTAAGTGCAAATCAATCGTTAGACGTTCTTGAGGACCATGTGTAGTTCGAGGACCGGTGGATCGTCGCTTCCTTGTGTGATGAGTGATTGACAACGTTGTGTGGACTGATTCTTGGCTAAGTATTGCAGGTGCAGGTTGCGGCTTGACTCGTGTTGGTGCAGGTGAAGAACAAGAGCGAAAGGTCGTTGCCAGTGAGGCCTCCAGGTGTGGAGAAGACAAGTAGGCTTAGTTCGAGGGACCTGGTGGCCAGCGGTGTCAAGTGCGGGCCGCATGGCGGCAAGAACAGCAAGATGAAGTCGGTGGACAGTTTCTTGGTTGAGCCACAAAACCAAGTTCGAGCCGGAACTTTGTGGGAGCCAAGTCATGAGTGGTGATTGTAGGAGGCTACATCAAGTTCGCGGGGTTTGCAGTGGATTACTAGAAAATTACCGGGTTACTCGGCTGAGCCACAAAGCCGAGGCCGAAGACCGGGCGTGGCTGTCAGGCCAAATCCGGCCTGACCAGTTTGGAGAACCGGTCTGACCGGTTTTAGGTCGTAGGGCGTCGGAACCTTCGAAGCGGAGGACACGCGTCGGGATCACAAGGCTTGCGTCGAGGCTACGCGAAGTGCGGTCACTGGGCATCCATCCGATGGTGCTATGAAGACAAACTCCCAAAGTGCCCTTGGTGGGCGTGTATTTTAGTTTAGGCCTTAGGGGCATTTTAGACTTTAGGCTTGCCTCCATATAACCCAAAACGTGAGAGGATGGCAGCCAACTCTTGGAACCCTAGCTAATTCGTTTTCCTATTTTTTCTTCCTATTTTCTTAGGATTTCTATAGGACTAGCTTGAGAGCTTCACGGTGAGATCTTGTGAGAGGGTTGGATGATCGGGCGGCAAGCTAGACCTTGTATGAACCTCCTTGGTATGTATAGATGATTCAGCGTGGTTCCTCAAGGCTTTGTTGTGTTGTTCCCGGTTGTTCTTGGTGGTGATTTTCGGAGCCCTCGCTTGGTGGTTTTCTCAGTGTGTTTTTGGGACCTTGCTCTTGGGGATTAGATGGGGGAAATTCGTGTGAACCCTTCGTGGTTCTTTTGCCTTTGATTCCCCTCCCAAATTCGTGAGTTAAGGGACTCGATTTTGGGGTTTTTGGTGTTCTAGGGTTAGAGGTGTTCTTGAGAGTTGACTTTCGATTCCTCTTGATTGAGTAGTTTTGGGGACCAATCATCTAGCTAAGGGTAGCCCACGAGGTACCCCAACTATCCCCAAAGCCTCACTTTGATCCGTGGAACTAATCGGGAGATCGATTGGTGAAAGGTTTGAGTTTTTCCCGGGGGCTGTGTTCTTCCCGACTGTCTAGGTCAAAACCGGCCTGACTGATTTCCCAAACTGGTCTGACCGGTTTCGCCCTGTGGGCTGTCGAGAAGGGTTTTCGAGCAAGGAAGTCTCTGTTGCGCTATGGCTTCTTTTGTTCAGATCTGGAAAGGCTCTTGAGGTGTTTTGGGTCTTTGGGGAGTTTCTAGACAAAGTCGGTCTGACCGGTTTGCCAAACCGGTCTGACAGGTTTCCTCTGCCTGCGTGAGGCTAAGTCCAACAGAAGCGGTTTGACTGGTTTCAGAAACCGGCCTGACCAGTTTGGGCTGCAAGCAGCCGTGTCGTGAGTGTTTCCGCTGCGTGTGTGCTGTGGCTGTTGGTTGGGTCTTGCTCCTAGGTTCAGTAGCACTTCAGTGGTTGTGTGAACTTGGCAAGAGAAGCTTGCGGAGGTGCACGAGTGAAATCGGGTTTATAGGCCGAATTCTTGAATAGAATTTTTATCAGCTCCCATTCACTCCCCCCCTCTCTGGTTCGCCGTTTCGGTCCTTCAGTTCTTTATCAAGCTCTATCTTAGTGTGACTTTCCGGTCCTTGCCCAACCTTCCACAACCATCTCTTTAAAGCTAATCAGAACTTTCCCTTCCAAGCATGTTTTGTGTGCCTTAGTGATCCACAAATTTGATCTCTATTTGTGAGACATGGGTACCCCGGGGTCCCTACCGACCAGGCTCGCGGCCGTCCCCGACAAGCAAGTCTGGCCTACCAGAAGACCCGTCGACCTGTCAGTGGGGCCAACCGACCTGGTTGGCGGCCCACACGACCTCTTGAAGACCATCTAGAAGATTCTCTAGACAACCTAGTTCAGCACGACCTCAAGACTTGGTGAACAAAGACAAGACTTCAGTGGATTTCGACCAAAGCAGATCGACAGGATATGGCAAGCGATGTAATCACCTGGAATTAGGTCTCCTGGTCATAACCGACCTGGAGTCTGGGAACCGACCTCGTCTGGTGGACAATATAAGGAAAGCAAGGTGACCCTTGTAACATACGCAATCCCCAAGCAATACAAGTCGAAGAACTAGAGGTAGGGTTTTACCCTCTGGAGGCCTGAACCAGTATAAACTCGTTGTGTTCTCTGTGTTCCGCGTACTTGTGTGCGACCTTTGAGTTCTTAGCCTTAGATTCCGCCCCACCGAACAACTAAACCACTAGGATTAGCACCCCCGTGGGTTGTCTAGATCTCACCATCTGACAGTTGGCGCACTAGGTAGGGGGAATCAAGGTTCTTCATGCGACTCGATGAATTGGACCTATGGCGTCATCTTCCCGGAGAGCATGATGGACATCCTTGCCAATCCTGTCGACATCTGCTTTGCCTCGATGCCCACAAAATTCACCACTCCAGCCGCCTACCTCATCATCGAAGGCAATGCAGTCACCAAAGATCAACAGATCGGGACAGATCTATTGATCGAAACCCACCCACCTACTCCTAGCGACCTGATCGCTGGGATCGATCGTGTCGAGGGCATGCTCTCTAACACAATCAAAGTTTGCGAACGCGACAAACAACATCGTAGAACCTCATCGCCCTCTAGCATGCCTCTTGGCTTGCACAACGTAGTCCACATAGCATCACGCTACATGAAGCGCAAGATCCAGATCGAATCCGAACCCAAGGCCCAAGATCATGGAAGTCGCAGGAGTCACCTCGACGAACCCTGCCTTGTCCACGAGAATCCCAAACACACGACACGATAGTGCCGTGTCCTCAAGAAGCTTCGTCGACCTCTCACTGCGGCCCATCGCCGCCAGCTGAACCGAGAGTCGTCTCCGTACCGCCTTGCGTTCCAGATCGCCCGCACAACTATCTCCCCGAACTATCCGAGAGAAGATCTTGAAACTCTAGATCGCGAGATCTTGGTTGTCTCTGCAGATGAACCACCTCAAGATGGAGAATCACATGAACAACGCGAGGAGCGCGAGAACGCCAATGCTGCCAGAGCTGTTCATCGGCAACAAGAACTCGCTGCTGCTGTCCCAGGTGCAGGTCAACAACCAGGTCAACAACCACTCAACGCCGGGCAATAAGTACCTACGGCACCAGCCACCCCTTAGCAATGACGCCAAGACAATAACCTCGTGCCAATCGACAATGTGCCAAAGACCTCCTGAGGGACTTTGAGTGAGATGGTCTCGAAGTCTACAACTCCCCACAAACCAACTTAGGAGCCACTCTTGCCACCCTAAACCACCTCAATGATTCTCCGGCGGTACGACATCATCAAGCTAACATCTGCGTCACCGCTGCCCAGATTGAAGAAATAGGTCGTAGATATAGCAGATCTGCGGCAAGCTCCTATTCCAGGAGCAGATCGGAACATCCTCGCCAACGACGTCACAGCCAGGGTCCCCTTTAGCTGGTGGCTGAAGAGGGACGATGTGAAAATGAAGTGGTGCAGCCAGTCAACCCCGTTGCCAATGCTGCACCTAATGCTCCAGCTAACCCCGCAGCTAATGCCCCGGTAAACGCTCCAGCCAACGCCGCCGCCAACATCGCCAACAACACAACTAACACTGCCAATTTCCAAAGGAACGCCGCTTCAAACCTGAGGCAGAACGCAGGAGCTTAGCCACCGCCGGTACAGGCTAACCGCGCAGAAAGAAGCTAGCGTCAATGCATAAGAGATGAAGTCAAGATAGCACGGCGCGCTAACTACGACCGTGACCATGGGGTCCCTAACGCCCTTGACGCCAATAACCCCATCCAAGCAACGGACCTGTGGCATATGCAGGATCAGGAACTCCTACGACGTGCCCAGTACGACCAAGGCAACAACCCTCCCGACGACCTCTACATCATTCTAATAGCTTACGCCCCGTCAGTAAGCCTGGGAGCGGTCAACAACTTCCCTGCACTCTCACAACATCTCCGGATAATCAGATACCCAAGGACTTCAAGACAGCCATTGAGAAGTACGACGGTCGCTCCGACCCAAGTATATGGCTCAAAATGTACAGCATCACAACACACGCCTCTGGAGGCAATGAAGACCACATGGCGGGATACTTCCATCTTGGATGCGAGGATGACATCTGTGACGCACCAGGTTTTCGGCCGAGTTTATTAACCCTAATGAGCAGGTCAACTGTGTTGACTTTGGTCAAACGACGGTCAACCTGGGCCATCACCTTGAAAACATCAGCGACAAACCCTAATGACTCCTTTTGGTCAACCTTGGTCAACCCTTGGTCAAACCCCACTCAAAACCCCTTGAACACCCCTTTGCCCTCCAATGTCAGCCAGAACTTTTGCCACGTTCTCCAAATTTCACCTAAACACTTCAAAATCTCCCAATGTAAAAGTTGTATGTTTTGTCGAGGGACACAACTTTCATGTTGAGTGGCTTTTGAGATTTGAAGATTAAATAGGTCAAAAACTCAAGTCAACGCCCAGGGTTACTATTCACCGGCGCCCAGAAATCAGTGATCCTGGCACGCAAATTGTGCAAAAATAGTGGAGAAAAGACCCTACGCCCTTTACAGAAGTTGTAGAGGAACACAAGATCTACAAATTTCCTATTCACACCTTGGTCCACTTTAGTTGGAAAATTTGGAGAAATTCGCGTTTGAACAGGGCCATTTGAAATTGAACCGTGCCGGTTCGCGCCCACGCTCGATGTCGCACGCGCTGGGCCGCGTCGGCCGCGCCGTCGGCCGACCAGGCACGAACGCCGGTACCCCACAGTGATCGTCGGTCCCAAGGCCTCGCATCGACGTTCGCACCCACACCCTCCTCGCCACGCGTCCCGCATTCTCTGGCCGAGCACACCAACCTTGCCGCCGCCCAAACAATGGCCACGCTGCCGTACTTCGCCTGCGCTCCCGCTCACGTCGTCGTACGCGCCTCGCGCCGCCCCTGGGCTACCATTGGCCGTCGCGCCTCGCACCGCCCTTGCGCCATACCGTGACCCCCTCCCTAGGGCATGAGCACCTATAAAAGGAGTCAAGTTCGCCGCCGCGCACCTTGGTCCTGGTAACAAGCTGCCGTCTACCATAGGAGCTGCCACGGTGAACTCCACCCTCCGGACGCTTGCAACGCCAACACGTGCCACTCCTACCTTCCCCTTGCACCCACAAAGCTTCCACGCTCGCTTGTTGGCCAGATCGAGCCGCCGATTCGCCAGAGTGGAGCTTCCAGCAGCGGCCGCCGCCAGTCTCCGCGGAGCCCGCCCGCCGGCCCTCTCCCCGCCGCGTGTAAGCACACAAAGCGCTCCCTTGTGACCCCTAGACCCTCCCTAGCTACTTCCCTGGCCAAGGCCGCCGGCGAGGTCGCCGGAATCCAGCCGGCCGCGCCGCCCCTTGGTCCGAGGACTACATTGCATGGCTGGAGTTCTTTCCAAGGTTGTTTGTGCAAATCGGGGTATATCTGTGAAGCTCAAATTCTTTCCAAGGGTCTGTTCGCAAAAGGGTTCTTCACCCTTTGTGTGTTTTAGCTATATCTTTGAAAAATCGTATAAAATCACAGAAAAACCAAAAATTGCAAACCCAATTTTGTTGTGGTCTAAGTAACTAGGACTGCAACTTTCTCAAAGCATGTATATACTTTTGAGCTTTACTTTTTGCTTGAAAAATTGAAATATGAAATACCTAGATCTGTGATTCTGCAAAATCCATACATGATCTTGAGCTGGATTTTGGATATTTTGTAAGCACTAGCATGCGTAGGTCCTGTGCCAAAAATTGCACAAAGTTACTAAAGAAATCGTTTTATATGATTTATCTTGTGTTATTAACAAATCTGCCTAGATGATTTTTGTAGCATAAAATATAATTATTTTCGAGCCCAACTTCTGGCTATTATCTTGTAATGTTGAAATGCACCTTTGGTCAATTTATATGATTTTATCTTTGTTAGAATTATTATTCCATTATTTATGCTTGTTTTTAATCATAATTGTGTAGATCAAGATCTATAAAGGCTATAGATGTGTTTGTTGGTTTCCTAGGCATGTTTTGGACAATAGAAACAGTGAGAGAAAGTTTGAGTCCAGAAGTGCTATATTTATTTTTATATGCATTTATCTTGTTTTTGGTGAATAGAAATGCCATAATTGATATATTTATTTTTGTTGCTTCAGCATGTGTGCATGTGTGATTAGTAGCTTGTCTTAGACTTATTGAGTTCAGGGAACACCACTCTTAGTGTTTTATGATTTATTTTGTCGAAGAAAAATGGAGAAGCCTTTGTAGGAGGAATATTGAAATTAATTGGGGAAAATCACAATTCATACCTAAGGACATTGTGTTTGTGTGGTAAAACTTGCTAATTAGTTTATAACCAACCTCTTGTTGTTTTGTGAGAATTAACTTCATTTATTTATATATATATGTACACAGTCACTATTTAAAAAGTCTAGATAATAAAGCAACGCATATTATTCCTTTATAGGAAGAGTATGCTAAATGTATTATTATATAGGTGAATGTGGTCAACCATGCACCCCATGGTTGTCATTTCTTGTTTGTGATTCACTAGATCAACTTGTCACTTAAGTCTTGCATTTGCATCCTCCGTGTAGAAGTCCCCGACGGTAGCTACACACTTGTGCCAGCTAACGAGTACGAGGGAGCTGGAGGAGACGTGCACTACGACACTGTAGAGCAAGACCCGGGCCAAAGTCCGGAAGTTTGTCTAACTGCTTGTGCCAACGAAGGCAAGCCCCGGTTTTATCATTAACCCATGTTTTATTTAAATTATGCAACTATCTTTGTTATTCTATGTGCATTTACGTTCAGGATTTTAATGAAACCCTAGTTGCATGATCCCTAGGTGCCTATGTTCTTTTACTAGTATGCTAGGTCGTTAGATGCTATGCTCTAAGGACCCGGTAAAAGTCGAGTGATGTTCGTCACTCGAGAGAATAGGATTTCCTTTGTGGAGTCACCCTATTTATAAATGGATTGCTCATGTGGTAAGAGCATGGGATTTGGGCTCCGGTCAAGTGGCTTCGTGGGCTAAGCTTTTGAACGTACTAAGCACTTGTCGGGAATGGGACCAGTAACCCTAGTACCATAATGAGACGACACGGGATTTTACTACTACTACTCTCGATTCGTCTCCTGCCCGGCTTGCAACTGTGAGGAGGGTACTTGTGTGAGACTGGGTGCACTAGGTGGGGCACGCCAGATAGCCTTGTACCCGGGACTGTAGGCTACTGTCCCGACCCGACGATTTTTGGGAACCATTTGGTCGGTGTCGGCTTTGTTGGGGAACCGTTCCGTGTGTTTAGGTTTACCTTTCAAGGGTTTATGAATCAATCGATTGTCGGACTCTCACCGTTATCTGAGACTGCTTAATCAGCTGGCCATGATATCCCTTAATGATGGAACTATGTGGAATCTTCTGCGTGAATTAATTGTATTGTACAATTCTTGATTGTATTAGTTGCTCATGGTAGTAATGGTAATCTCACTAGAATCTGAGCTAAAATATTAAAAGTAAGGATCCATGATCCTAGTTGCTTTTTGGCAAAACAAACCCACCAGCCAAAAGCCCTACATGTCCAGAGGTAACTTTTGTCGGGTAAGTCTTGCTGAGTATTAGTATACTCAGCCTTGCTATAATTGTTGTTTTCAAGTGAAGTTGTTTGTCCTGGTGAGATCCCACCCGGCTGGGAGTTGGAATGGGTGGATGGTGACGCCGAGTAATGGCATCACGGATGGCTTCTCATCGTATCGCTATTAGTACTTCCGCCGTTTTAATAAAACTCTGAACCATTTACTTTTATGTCAAGAACTATGATTAGTAATAATGGACCCTACGAGGAGATTTGTATTAACATGTAAGGCACTCTGGACTCTCCTTCATGGGAGTTTTAATGCATACGTTCGATCCTGTCTGTGATGTCAAGTGATTTAACAGGTGTAAACCCGGCAACACTCAACGGGATACTTCTTTATTATCGCTTAATGACCAAAAGGAGTGGTTTAGGCGATATTGCGGAATTATCTCGGATGGGGTTGTCACAACATCGTCTAAATGGTGCAAGTAGAGGGGCAAGGTGCATAATCACACGATGACCCACAGGAGCGAAGGGGCGACGGAGCCAAGCCGTGATGAGCCGGGGCCAGTTGGCCCAAGCCGTCCGGCCTGGCCCACTCCTAGGCTCGGTTGGGGGCTCCTATATAACTACCGAAAGGTGGATAAGCATGTGAACTATAAAACCCACGAAGGCCCAAAATAACCCATTTACTAGCTTTAAAGTCCCCCAAATAACGACGCGCTTTGACTTTTTTTAATATTTTTGCATAAACATTTTCAGAAATGTTGCGAACATTTTTTCCTCATCATTTTTTGAAGTTTTGTCAACATTTTTAAGAGTGTAGCCACATTTTTCGTCAACACTTTTCGAAAGTGTTACCAACATTTTTCAGAAGTTTGCCAACAATTTTTCTCATCAATATTTTCCGGAAGTGTAACCATTATTTTTCCTCAACATTTTCTAGAAGTGTTGCCAACATTTCTTCGTCAACATTTTTGTCAACATTTTTCGGAATTGTTACCAACATTTTTTCTCGTTAACATTTTTCGGAAGTGTTGCCAACATTTTTTGTAGTCAACATTTTTCAAAAGTGTTCCCAACATTTTTTTGTCAACATTCCCAGAAGTGTTGACAACATTTTTTGTCAATATTTTTCAGAAGTGTTGCCGGCATTTTTTCTTGTCAACATTTTTTCGGAAGTGTTGGCAACATTTTTCGAATGTGTTATCCTACTTTTGGTCAACATTTTTTACAAAATGTTGCAGCATTTTTTAATGGTTGGACAACTTTGTTTTGAGTTTCGACATTTTTCAGAAATCCTCCGCTCGGTCGGTGAGGGCCGCGGCCGCGCTCCGACCGACGCGAGCGAGCCGTGGGTAGGCCGGCGAACCGCGGTCTCCGCCCACGACGCACCTTGCCGGCAAGCCCCCGCCGACGGCGTCCGCGCGGCGGCGTCCGGCCGGGGAGCCCCCGCGCGCGGGGGCATGGCGGCGTCCGGCCCGCCGCGGCACCGGCGGGAGCGCGCGACGACGAGAGGAGGCGGGGTCGGCCGGCGCCGGGGCGGAGGACGAGGCGGGGCTAGCCGGTAGTGGAGGCAGGGAAGCGGAGGAGGCGACCATGGCGGGGTGTGTGCGGGAGAAGGGCGGCGGCGGGTTCACGAGAGAAAGAGGATGGATGCTAGGGTTTGGTGTTAGGTGGGCCGCTATGGGCTTCTAATAGGTTATAGGTCGCTAACAAAAAAATCTTCGGAAGGTATATAGGATCTATTGGGTCGGTTTGGCCCCCCTTTCCTTGCACCCGGATGATCTTCAACCCTAAGTCTCCGGAGGCACCGCCATTCGTGAAACAGAGAGCCATTCGCACCGAGAAGCCATCCACAAGCGAGAGAGAGAGGAGGGAGATCTCCGAGAGGAGGATCGCCCAACTCGAAGGAAGCGACGGAAGTGGAGAAGAAGGAAGACACCATCGGAAGCGTCACCATGCTCAACGGTTCCATGTCTAGCACCTTGATGGGGTAATCTTCTTATTCGTCCATGGGATGTAATCGGTATTGAGATGTAATTGTTACTTTGTTGGAACATCTATCTATCGGCTTGTGTTGAATGTGCTTAGATGCTTAAGGTTAGCTACCATGCCGTAAAGGGAGTATGGGCCCCAATGTTCCCTTAAATCCATTCAATACGTCGTGTCCATCATTGGTCTATCCACGAATACCTCTGCGTAGTGACAGTACGGGGGGAGGGAAAGGGCGAAACCGTGGTCACAACCTTCGATAGATTAGATTGGTTTTCATGCTTTAAGCAGTTGCATGTTTGAGTATCTTAGACCCGTGGGCGAGTGTCTCCTATCTTGATAGCTTAATCGTTCTCTCTAGTGTAGTGTGGTCGTTGTCTAGTTTAATCATAGATTGGGTTTAGGTAGTTAGTGAGTTGAGGTAGATCAAACGCTTGTAATCCCTTTGCTCCGTGAATTGACAAGAACCTAGGGAATCCCGTGGTGAAAAAGGTGTAGGTCCGTACGCTTGCAGATCGTAGGTGGATATGTCTTTTATCCGTCAACAAGCCCGTTTTTCAGAAAATCTTGTTGACGGTTAAATAACACGTCAAGTTACGATCCGCAAGCGCACGGGTCGGTTGTAGCTTTTCCCTTAGAGTATTCCCCCAAGGTTAATCAATCCGTGGAACAAGTGGATTGCTATGCTCAACTAAGCACTAATGATGTTTTTTGAAAGCTTTTTATCAAATATGTGCAAGTAAGGAACTTAATATAATTTAATCAAGGTTAAAGAAGACAAAGTAGAGAGTGATGGAAAGGACATCTCAAGAATGTAGAACGCTTGTCCAAGGGATCTAGGATCACTTGAAGATGTAACCACCTAGCAAGAACAGCCCGACCTAATCTATCAAAGGTAAAAGTGCACGGAGTCCAACCCTTTCCCTCTCACATACTAGTCACTACACGAGGGTAATACGTGATTGAACACCAAGTGCACAAGACGTTGATGTGTTCTAGGCATGCATGATCAAAGGTGTGAACCAAGTTCATTATGTTTTCCCTCCCGCGCACTGTCACTACACGAAGGTAATTGCATAAAGAACAAAAGGAACACGATAGAGAAGCTATGAGCGATGCATCCCCAAAGCAAGCCGGCCAACTAATATGATTAAAGCACCATCAACATGAACATGAATATGATAGCAAAAGATTCAAAACATAGGTTCGGTGATTACAACTCAAGATCCCCCTTCAACCCCTATGACAAACAAGGTCTTTACCCCATAATGTTACTCATTGTAGCGCTGATCATGGCGTAGAATCCCCCGAAGTAGATGAAGGCCACGAGTGCTCCCTTCGCGATCCAGTCTGCTTCTTGTTCTCGGTATTGAGGCGGTGGACGATGAATGAATTTTCGTGTGGCTCTCGTCCAGGGGGCTATAAATAGCACAAGAGGCAACTAGTTCAAGGGGGCGTCGAACCGGGCTCAAAATGGGCTGGGCCGGTTGGCCCAAGCCGGCCGGCCCAGGCCCGTTCAGCCTAGTTCGGCCCCGGTATCCTCCTGGGTTGCTTCTCGCGCGATTACCTACTTGTGTGCACTTGCATGTGGGCCTTTGACGTCGTTTCCGTCACGGTTAAGGCTTGAATCTTGCTATCTAAGCTTCGCCGTTTTCTGGTTGAGTCCCTGAAGATTTGCATGTTGACGCTTCGGTCCTCGGGTCATTTGGAGTCTTGTTCATCGCATGTCTTCACTCTTGTCGGGCTTCATGATCTTCTTCTGAAGTGCTTCACGAACTTATCTCGAAAGTCTCCTCTTCAGTGTAGATTTCCTGCGTAAACAATAAACTCCAAATCGACATGCAAGAGTGAACTTGTTATATACGGGGGGTTAGTTATAGTGGTTAGAATAATAAATCAATGCCAACATTATAGGTAATCTCATGGCTAGGTTGACAGAAATTCACCGTCAACAACTCCCCCATGCTTAAACCTTGCTCGTCCTCGAGTAAGCCTTTAATGAATATCAGCGTTGCCTTTCATTGCTTTATACCCTGCACTTGCTCACACACGAGAAAACGTAATGCTCTCAACGATATAATAATTAAAGTTCCATAACGTATTAGCCTTCATCCTTATGGAGGGTAGATATTAATTTAAGCACTTCCCACAAGTGATTACCTCATGCTCCCAAATTTCAAATGAATCTTAGAAATTTTTGAATTAAGAGCAAGATGTAGGAAAATAGCTAAACCAAGTTCAATAACAAACTTCCTTGCATCTTGCTCTTGTACCCTCATCTCATCTTGTCTCTCAAAGCCTATTCATTCTACTCCTTTCCCCTCTCAATATTTATAGTGGAAGGCTTTATGTCGAGCTACATGGGAAAAGTTTAGTCCTACCAAGATATTATAAATGAGATGTTGTCAAAACAAGACAAGCTTCTCATGGTCTTACCGAGACTCGTCAAAAGGTCATTAGAAATTAATGTTAAGTCAAGGAGGGGGAGAGAAAAATACACACACTTTGAGATAGGTGGACATGTGCAAATGGCAAAGAGTGATCCTGAGGCACAAAGGAAGTCCTCGTTACCGGATTGGACAACTTTGGATCTTAAATCTTGAAATTTTTGAGATTCCAATTGCACTTTAGAGAACTGGGGAGTTCAATTTTTTCTCATATATATATTTTTTTCTCTCTTTTTTATACTCATTTTTTTCATTCTCCTTTTTTCCTTTTTCCATTATTATTTTTTTATTTGCTCCCCTTGAACTCTAAATTGCATTGTACCTACCTCCCCCCCATGCTTAGACATTTGCTCGTCCTCGGGCAAAGAGGTGATAGAGATAAGGTAGGTGCTAGAAATATTTTTTTCCATTGGAGAGATACTTGAAATCTTCAACCTTGGCACCATCTTGCAATCAATGATAGGTTGTGGTCAAGGAGGTAAACACAAAAGATGATATTTTTGGTTTTAAGGGTGGATATCCGGCGAGGTTTGTGAAATCTCCGATGTGGGGATACACAATGCACGGATAGAAAGGCTAGCAACAAAAGAGATACACAAAAACGAAATGACCAAATTTTTAGTCTCGGGCCAGAAAAATCAAGGCCTGAAATAACTCACCCAAAAATAATTCTTGTACACTAAGGTTTATGCACTCAACATATATATGGCTTTGGATAGGTAGAGCAAAATGCAAGTAGCATTAATTGACAAGGTTAGCTCATATATTTTTAACAACAAAACATCTTTAACTCATCTGAAATTGAGAGCATGAAAATAATACTATAAGTCTTAATTTTAATCATAACCTCCACAAAGATTAAGCTAGCATTTAATTAATTTCAGGTTCATATTAAAGAGAGCACTAGCTTAATCATGCATGAAACAAGTACAAAAGTTGAGCAAAGTGACAACTTTTCATCATATATGAAGGATCAGATGGCGACTAGAGAGGGGGGAGTGAATAGGAGCTGGTAAAAATTCTTCCCAAAGAACTCGGCCCATGCCCTAGTCAAATCCCGGTCACACACAAGCGATGGATCGAATCACACACCAATCGCCAAGACAACGAGGTTATGGATCAACCTCTAGCCTTAGGAACGATTCCTTGAAGCACACGCGGAAGCACGAGAAAGGAAGGGAGGAATCGAACCAAGAAGCAAAGCACACAGGCTCTGGCGGACCGTCCGGCCAGGAGGGGCGGACCGTCCGCACTGACCTCGTGGACCGTCCGGCCTGATGCTGCGGACCGTCCGCGCCAACCCTGCGGACTGTCCGGCCCTACGCCGCGGGACCGTCTGATAAAGCACACAGAACCAACAGGGACGCACCCGAACCACGGACCGTCCGCGGGGAGCACGCGGACTGTCCGCCAAGCACCCGCGGACCGTCCGCCCTCTGCTGCGGACCGTCCGAAACTCCGTCCAACCGAAACTCAAAAATGCGACGGATCGAAACGAAAGGCGAGCAAGAACACAAAGAACACGGGACGAACACGAGCGGCGCGGACCGTCCGCCAGGAGGGCACGGACCGTCCGCGAGGCTCGGACTGAGCAGCAAAACGCCCGACCTCGAAAGTCAACTCCCCCAAATCAACATCGGATTTCCCAAACCCTTGAAGCTGTGGAGACAAGGGTTTGGGAACTTGAAAAGCGTCACACAAGGATGCTATAACTCAAAAATCTTGCATCCTAACTATCTAAATCACCGGGAATCGCGAATCCTTTGAGCACCACCAAAAGCTTGAGCACCGAACGAAAACTCTCGAATCGAAGTGGTTTCCCGGCGTTTGAGGGCACAAGATCAATCACAAAGATGCGCGAGACATCTATCCATGTTTCCCTCAAAGAAATCCGGGGAGAAACCCACTCAAATCCGCGGAATCGCACCGAGAATGAAGGCACAAAAACAAGCACAAAAAGACCACAAAAAACACAACTCTGAATCTTCTATACAAACCAGGAAAGATTCACAAGGTTTAGCATGCCGCCCTAGCATCCATCCCTCTCAACAAATCTCTCATGAAGCTCTCGTGATACGAAAATGAGAAATGGGAGGGAGGAAATGAAACCCTAAGTCGCGCAGAGAGAGAGCCATCCACACACACTCATGGCTTATATATCAGGTCCCGCCTGTCGGGGACAGCCCTAGGGGTCCCCTTAAACAATGGGGAAAACCTCACTTAAAACTCGCAACGAAACCAAAATACGTTGAGCCTAACCATGCAGGTGCCTAACCATGCAGGACACAGCCCACAGGAACTCGGACGGCCCATCGAGGCGGCCCACGTGAGGATCCCCTCGAACAGGCTCCGCCTCGTTCGAGGATGCGCACTTCCTTCGGGCGGGCATCGCCCCGCTCGAGGGATAGCACTTCCCTCGAGCGGGCTCCGCCTCGCTCGAGGGTACGCCCCGCCCTCGGCCGGGGTCCGCCACGCTCGAGGGTGCCCCTCACGCGTGTGCCGGCCCCGTACACGGGCATTTAACGCCCTGACGCCACAGGACGGCGCCATCATGCGCCTGGGGCTCGCACCCCGGTGCCGCCGCACCAACTTTCCAGGGAGGAGCCCGTCCCCGCCACAGTAGGAGGGGACTGTGCAGTGCGGCCGGTGTCAGTCCCGTGACACCGCACGCACGCCCCAGTACGGCTAACACCCTCGATTCACTTTCTTGTGACCCTACAGGGTTAGGTGGAGGTGCTAGGATGGTGGACTGCCATCCCCGCCACCGTAACGGCGTGGCCGTCGCACCCCGCGCGTGCGGGCGCACGCCGGCCCCCGTAGAAACGACTCCAGCCCCCGTGAAGCGCATCGGGAAGGAACGCTGTTTTGCCTAATCCTGTACGCCGTACGGGCTGCGTCGCGCACCTCCCTCGAAGCTATCGAGAGGACATCACCACCGTCCGTGCTCTCCTACCCTCGAACCGCCCTCGTTCGGGTACAAGTCGAGCCATGATGACCGGATCGCCGCAAGGATCGCCGGACGACCGCCCACTCTACTGAAGATAGCACGTCGTGCTTCTCCACGTAGCTAGATAGCGCGGCGTGCATGTAATTCGCCTCCCCCTTGGTCTATAAAAGGGGGACGAACCCCCCAGCCGCGGGGGACGAGAACACACCCATACAGACTCATCCCACGCCGTGCACTCACTCTCTTATTCTCCCACAACATCTTCAGCCACTCCACTAGGGACTTGGAAGCCACGCTTCCTCTCCCTCCTCGCTTGTAGCAGCCCCACTACAGGCACCCCCGGTGCTGAGCAATATAGTGCCGTGAGCACACCCCTGCTGGACGTACGGCCCCCTCGGCCGGAACCAGGATAAAAGCCCTGTGTCACTTGTTGCTTAGCATCAACCATTGAGGGATAGACCTCGGCGCCATCTACTGGTTAGTGTCGGGACCATATTCCGCACCGACAGTTGGCGCCCACCGTGGGGCAAACGAGCGCCTATGGTCATTCCGTCAACTCCCTCCATGGTGATCCGCACTGAGTACCGTGCTACACGCTACTGCATGGGTAGCTCGGACCCCCTCCCAGCCGGGTTCGAAATCCGCTTCGGGGACCTGAACTTTCAGGCCACGGGGAACGGCTATCTCATGCGCCTCACCAACCGTGAGGAGCTCCGCGCGCGCGCGCCGGGCCGAGTCGGCTTTGGCCCCCGCCGCGCGCACCACCACGGCGCGGGCGCCCGCGAGCACGGATGCGCGGGCCCGTTGGCGCCACGACGCCACCGTCACTCGGGCGGCGTTCGCGTCGGGCGCGGTCCGAGCGGCGGCGGCCGGCGCGCGCCGCCCGGCCGAGGTGCTCCCACCATCACGACCGCCACCCGCCCGGCGGGGACGGCGCGGGGTCTCGGACCGCGCATCCCCATCGGCCGCGTGGCGCTACGACGGCCTACAACGCCAACGTCAACACGACGATGCGCGAGGTTCCGCCCGGCCGCCACGTCTTCGTCGCCGGGGACCCCGGCGCCTCGGCCAGGCGATGAGTCATACACGGGCTCCGTCGACACGATGCCACCCGCCAACCGCCACGGATACGCGGAGTGGGACTTCTCCGGCGTGCGGGACCCGGTCGCGTTCCCGCGTTTCCTCGACGCCGCCGCGGACTGCGGTTTGGTCGCTCCGATGACTCCGGCACCGGGAGCTACGACCCCGCGCGGGAGTGTTGCGCCATCATCACCAACGACCGGCCAACGCCGCCGGTGCGGGGGCGCCGAGACGGGGAGGTCACACCGCCCCGGGGATCACCGAGCGCCGGGCCGCGGGGCCAAGCGCTCCCCGCCGGGGCCGACGCCGACGCACGGCTTGCCCAAGCCCGCGAGCTCGAGGCCAAGCTAGCGGAGGAATACCGAACGGTGCGGGCGCTCCCGCGCCTCAATGGCGGGGGGAAGCCTCGCGCGCGCGGCGAACGCGCGCGGGGCCGGGGCCGACGGTCCGCGACCGCATCAACACCGTCCCCAACGTCGAAAACGCGGACGTGCCCCCGCGGGCGAGCCGAAGCTCGTCGCCGCCGCGACGCCGCCGAGGGCTATGCCGGCGGCCTCAACCCCCGAGGGCTCGAGACATGCACCGCGAGGTGCAAACTCTCATCGAGCAAGCGGCCCGTCCAGCGGGCCGAGAGCTCGGCCTCACGCATCCGCCAACGGGGGGGATGCGCGGGGCGATGAAGCTGCACCGGGAGGCGAACCCTCGGTGCACGCGGGGGGACCATCGGGGCAACCCACCGAGCAAGGGCGCACGCCGGCCAAGGAACGACTCCTCGACGCGCGCAGGGCGCTAGATGGCGACGCCCGCAACGTCATCAATGCCAAGCGCACCAGCAAGGCGGACGCACGAGCAGCAAGGGGCTACCACCCTAGACGGGGTGGGCGCTACGACAACGGCGAGGACCGCTCCCCGACGACGGAGCCTCCAGGCACCCGTGTGTTCAGCCGGGAGATCCGTGCGGCGGCGTTCCCCAACACTTCCGCCAACCCTCGACGATCGTCAAGTACAACGGGGAGACGGACCCCCGCGTGTGGCTCAACGACTACCGCTTGGCTTGCCAGCTGGGCGGGGCCACCAGCGACGAGGTCATCATCCGCAACCTGCCCCTACACCTTGGCGATGCGGCCCGGACATGGCTCGAGCACTTGCCCGCCCGCCCGCATCCATAACTGGGACGACCTAGTCCACACGTTCGTGGGCAACTTCCAGGGCACATACGTGCGCCCTGGGAACTCATGGGACCTGCGCTCCCCGCACGCGAGCCGGCGAGTCGGCCGCGGGACTTCATACGGCGCTTCTCCAAGCGCCGCACGGAGCTCCCCGGCCGTGGCACGGTCCGAGATCGTGCACGCCTTCCTCGAGGGCACCACGTGCGGGACCTCGTGCGGGAGGCCGGGACGCGCCCCGCCCTGCGGACTCCAATGAGCCGTTCGACATCGCCACCGGCTTCGCCTCCGGGAGGAGGCCGTGGGGGCGATCTTCGACGGCAAGAAGGGCAAGCGCTGCGAAGACGCGCCCGCGGAGGGCAGCGAGGTCCAAGGAGCCGCACCGCAACGACAAGCGGGGCAAGAAGGGGAAAAAGCCGCGCCGCGAGGCGCGCGAGCGGGGCGCGACGGCGGCAACGCCGAGGCCCTCGGCCCCGTCGACCCGGCTCGACGGGGCCCTCGACCGGCTCCTCGAGGCCCGGGGGTGTTCGACGACATGCTGAAGAAACCATGTCCCTACCACAAAACCCCAGTACACCACACCCTTGAGCAATGCGACATGCTCAAGAAATTTTACGGCCGTGCCGCCGCAAAGGAGGCAGAGTCCAAGAAAGACGAAGGCGATGGCGACGCGGGCGGCTTCCCCGCCGCCGAAAATGTGTTCCTCATCTTTGGGGGACCAACTGTCGACATGTCGACACGCCAACGCAAGAAGGAGCGGCACGAGGTCCTCGCCGCTGAGAGGGCGCCTCCGTCCTTCCTCAATTGGTCGGAGGACGCCATCACGTTCAGCCGGGAGGACCACCCAAACCGCGTCCCCAACCCGGGCCAGTACCCGCTGGTGGTTGACCCCATCATCGGGAGCGCCCGGTTCTCGAAGGTCCTCATGGACGGAGGCAGCAGCCTCAACATCCTCTACGCGCATACGCTGCGCCTGATGGGGATTGGATTGGACCAGCTGCGGCCCAGCACGATGCCGTTCCACGGCATCGCGCCCGGCAAGCAGGTTCAACCCCTCGGGCAGATCGACCTACCGGTCTGGTTTGGCAACCCTAAGAACTTCCGCAAGGAGACCCTCACCTTCGAGGTGGTAGGGTTCAAAGGGGCCTACCATGCTATACTTGGGCGACCCTGCTACGCCAAATTCCTGGCGGTCCCCAATTATACCTATTTGAAGATGAAGATGCCCAGCCCGAACGGCGTCATCACCGTCGGCTCGTCGATCGAGCACGCGTTCGACTGCGATGTCGAATGCGTGGAGCACGCAGAGGCACTGGCGCTGGATGAAGCGCTGGTGAACACGCTGGAGAAGATGGTCAACGAAGACCTCGACTCCGCCGCCAAGCACGCTGGCACCTTCGAGGCCGCGGAGCAAACCAAGGAGGTCCCCCTCGACCCTTCGGCCCCCTAGGGCAAGGTGTTGAGGGTCAACTCCACCCTCGACCCCAAATAGGAAGTGGTGCTCGTCGACTTCCTCCGCACCAACGCCGACATCTTCGCGTGGAGCCCCTCGGACATGCCAGGCATCCCGAGGGAAGTCGCCGAGCACTCCCTTGACATCCTGCCAAATGCTCGCGCAGTACAGCAACGGCTCCGCCGCTTCGACGAGGAGCGGCAACGGGCAATCGGAGCGGAGCTGCGAAAGCTTCTCGAGGCCGGATTCATCAAGGAGGTGTTCCACCCAACGTGGCTAGCAAACCCCGTGCTTGTAAAGAAAAAGAATGGGAAGTGGCGGATGTGTATAGACTACACTAGTCTCAATAAAGCATGTCCTAAAGTTCCTTTTCCTTTGCCACGCATTGATCAAATCATTGACTCAACGGCTGGGTGCGAACTGCTCTGTTTCCTTGATGCTTATTCCGGGTACCACCAGATAAAGATGAAAGAGTCCGACCAGCTCGCGACCTCGTTCATCACACCGTTCGGGACGTTCTGCTACGTCACGATGCCATTTGGCCTCAGAAACGCGGGTGCAACATATCAGCGTTGCATGCAGCACGTTTTTGGGGATCACATCGGGCGGACGGTCGAAGCATATGTGGACGACATCGTCGTAAAGACCGAGAAGGCGGACGACCCGGTTGGCGACCTTGGCGTCGCGTTCGACCGCCTACGGGCCAATGGGGTCAAATTAAACCCCGAAAAATGTGTCTTTGGAGTGCCGCGAGGCATGCTCTGGGATACATCGTCTCCCGGCGGGGAATCGAGGCCAACCCCGAAAAGGTCGCGGCCCTCGAACGGATGGGTCCAATCCCGGGACCTCAAGGGGGTGCGAGAAGGTGTTGGGGTGCCTTGCCGCCTTGAGCCGCTTCATCTCGCGGCTCGGTGAGAAGGGCCTGCCCCTCTACCGCCTACTCAAGAAGCACGAGCGCTTCTCTTGGACCACCGAGGCCCAGGACGCGCTCGACAAGCTGAAGGCGTCTCTAACGCACGCCCCGATCCTCACGCCGCCGCGGACGGCGATCCCCTGCCGGCTCTATGTAGCCGCAACCACCCGGAGGTTGTGGGCGCCGTGATCGTTGTAGAGCGCACGGAGGAATGGCATGCCTTGCCCGTGCGGCGACCGATCTACTACATCGGCAAGGTCCTCTCGGACACGAAGAAACGCTACCCACGGAGTCCGAAGCTGCGTACGCGGTGGTTCTTGCGCGGCGCAAACTCCGCCACTACTTCGAGGCCCACCCGGTCACGGTGGTTTCCTCCTTCCCACTAGGAGAAATCATCCGCAACCCCGACGCCGCGGGCGAGGATCGCCAAGTGGTCCGTGGAGCTGATGGGCGAGACGCTCGCCTACGCCCCGCGCAAGGCCATTAAGTCCCAAATTTTGGCGGATTTCGTCGCCGAATGGACGGATACACGGCTACGCGCCGCCACAAATCCAAGCGGAGTGCTGGACTCTGTTCTTCGACGGCTCGGTGATGAAAACGGGGGCAGGCGCGGGTCTGCTCTTCGTGTCACCCCTCGGGGAACACATGCGGTACGCGGTGCGCCTCCACTTCCCCGCGTCTAACAACATGGCTGAATACGAGGCCCTCCTCTGCGGCCTCAAAATCGCCATTGAGTTAGGCGTCAAACGCCTCGACGTAAGGGGCGACTCGCAGCTCGTGATTGATCAAGTCATGAAGAACGCGAGCTGCCACGACGACAAGATGGAGGCCTACTGCAAGGCCGTGCGAGCCCTCGAGGATAAGTTCTACGGCATCGAGCTCAACCATGTGCCCCGAAGGTACAACGAAGAGGCGGACGAGCTCGCCAAGATCGCGTCCGGGCGGATCACCGTTCCCCCGAACGTTTTCGCGCGCGACATCGCTCAACCCTCGGTCACCTTCGAGCCCTACCCCTCGAATCACAACGAACCCTCGGGGGCTCCCTCGAATCCAGCGGGTGCGGAGCCCATGGACGAGGACCCCTCGAACGAGGCGTACGTGCTCTCCCTTCTCGAGGGGTACGGCTCCCCACGAGGCCGACGTAATAGACATCGAGCCGACCCCCATCCAGGCGGACTGGCGGGAGAAATACATTGCCTGGATCGCTCGAGGGGAACTCCCCGCGGACCGGGCCGCGGCCAGACGCATCGCCAGGATGGCCAAATCGTTCACCCTCGTCGACGGCGAGCTGTACAAGCGCGCCGCCTCCGGCATCCTACAGCGATGCGTGCCCATTCCCGAGGGGCGCGAGCTCCTGCGGGACATCCACGCGGGGATCTGTGGCCACCACGCCGCGCCCCGCACCCTCGTCGGCAACGCGTTCCGCCGGGGCTTCTGCGGCCCCCCGCGGTCGCGGACGCCGGCGAGATCGTGCGCACCTACGAGGGGTGCCGGTTCTACGCCCGAAAGTCCAACTTGCCCGCCCACGCCCTACAGACCATCCCCGTAATATGGCCGTTTGCAGTGTGGGGGCTGGACATCGTCGGGCCCCTGCGAAAGGCGCCAGGGGGCTTCACCCACTTGTTGGTCGCAATCGACAAGTTCTCCAAGTGGGTGGAGGTGCGCCCCATCACGAATCTAAGGGCAGAGCAGGCGGTGACATTCTTCACCGACATCGTCTACCGCTTTGGAGTGCCAAACTCCATCATCACCGACAACGGATCCCAATTCACGGGCAAGAGGTTCTTGGAGTTCTGCGACAAGTTCCACATCCGCGTGGATTGGGCATTGTGGCGCACCCACGAACCAACGGCCAAGTGGAACGTGCCAATGGCATGATCTTACAAGGCCTAAAGCCCGGGATTTTCGACCGCTTGAACAAATCCGGGTGGAAATGGCTCCAAGAACTACCAGCGGTTGTGTGGAGCCTAAGGACCACCCCGAGCAGAGCCACCGGGTTCACCCCGTTTTTTCTAGTCCACGGCGCGGAGGCCGTCCTCCCCACGGATTTAGAATACGGGTCGCCCAAGGTTCGAGGCTATAACGAGGATGCTAACCAACGAGCCCGCGAGGACTTGCTGGACCAACTGGACGAAGCGCGCCTCGTAGCCTTGATGCATTCCGCGAGGTACCAGCAGTCCCTCAGGCGCTATCAAGCACGCAAGATACGCCGACGGGATTTCAGTGAACGAGACCTGGTCCTAAGGCTACGCCAAGACAACCGAGGGCGCCACAACCTATCGCCCCCATGGGAGGGACCCTACGTCGTGGTGAAGGTACTCAAGCCCGGCACATACAAGCTGGCCAACGAGGACGGTGAAGAGCTCACCAACGCTTGGAACATCCAACGGCCTACATCACTTCTTCCCTTAGCTAGGATTTCCAAGTATTTTTGTTGTAAAAACCGCACGGCCAACGCCCCGCTTGGCTACAACTATGTAAAAGCTTTAAGCTCAATAAAAAGGGCAACTCGGCTTTCCCCCGAAAACCCAAGTTACCCTCGGGGGCTCTTGCGGGGGGGCATCCCCCCCCCCCCCAAAATAGTCCCATTTTTTCGCGCAAAAAACACAACAACCCACACGCGCTAAGTTCGTTTCCTACTTCAACCTCGAGCCACGATTCGAACAGGGCGCAGGCGGCACAGCGGAAGGAGCGTGCGAGCCAGAGATAGCCTACGCCGCGTGGACATGGCCCTTCTCTCTCTCCTCCAACCCAGCGGGCCCCCTGCGAAAATCGAACTCCCCTAACTAGAATCTACTCAGGAAGAAGGAGAAACAAAAAGCGTGATAAACAAACAACTTCATTTACAGCAAATGCTCATGTTCATGAAACAACTTGTTTATTTACAAAAGGCCACGAGGCCAGAATACTGATACACACAAACAAAAAACGGGCCTAGCGCCCAACTGCTTTCAGGCGGGAGGAGCAGCAGCATCAGCGACGTCCGGGAAGAGGAACTCCTCGAAGGCCTCGGCGAGCGACCCGACGGCGTCGGCAGTGAGCGCATCCACACGCTCCATGGCCACCTCGACCTCGACGCCCTCGGGAACGATGTAGCCTTCCGCCAACGCCTCGAAGTTAACCTCGTAGTGGGATCGCACCACTCCGAGGGCCTTCTCGGACGCCCGGCTGCCCGGCGCCGGCGCATCCGCTCGGTGACATGGCCACCAAGGGCGCGTAGGCGGCCGGCCGCCGAGCTCGCCGGCCGTGCCTCGCCCTCCTCGACGGCGCGGCGGTCTCGAGGGCCGCGTCGTGCAGCTCCCGCAGCTCCTGCTCGGAGGAGTTGTAGGAGGCCTGCAGCGCCTCGGCCCGCTCAGCCGTGTGCCCTAGGGCGGTGCGCAAGCCTGGGAACACCAAAGCAAGAAAGAAATCAGAACAAGGGAATGCGAGTTCCCAATCGAAAAACCATCAAGACGAGAGTCAGATTGTGGCTCACCTTCGACCTGCTTCCTCTCCATCTCGAGGTCGCGGCGCGCGGCCTCGACCGTCAGCTCGAGGCGCTCGACAGTCTCGCCCTGCTCCCGGAGGGACATCTCCTGATTGGCGTTGGTGATGCTGCGCATAATCACCTCGCCCTCGGCCTTGGAGAGCTTGGCGTCCCGATCCGCCAAGGTCTTCTACGTCACCTCGTGGGCGGCGCGCCCTCGCTCCCGGCGCGACACGGGCGTCGGTGAGGGCGGCTCCCCCTCGCCGGAGCCGCTCCTCGGCCCCTTGGCGGGCGGTGCTCTCTTGCGGGAGCCGCTCCTCGGCGACGACGAGGGCCGCGGCCTTGGCGTCGAGGGCGGCCTTCGTGTCGTCGGCCTCCTTGGCCCGCCGCTCCCGGCCCCGCGCGCCCGCTCCTCGGCCCCGGCGCTGCGCTGCGCCCGCGCCCCCTCAAGCGACGAGCGAAGCTCCCGGGCTTCGACGCGGACGGTCGCCACCTCCGCCTCCCGGTTAGCGGCCGGCGTCGGCGTCTTCTCCAAGTCCTCGCGCGCGTGCCCCGGCGCCTCATCACGATCGATGAGGGGCGCGCGCACCCGCTCGAGGCTCGAGCGGCGCGCCGCGTCTGCCTCGAGCCCTCGGGCGGCCTCGTCGAGCCGGAGCCAAGGCCCGGACGCCGGCCCGCCTATCCGGGGGGACCTGAGAGCGTCGGCAAGCGCGTCGAAGGCGCTGCACCGCTCCCGGAGCTGGTGAACCTCGGCGTTCACCCGGTCGAACGCATCGTACTTGTCATGGGCGCGACGCTCGAGCTCCTGGCAACCACAGAATCAAAACCCATAAGTGCCGTGACACGAAGGCAGCACACAACCGAAAGAAAGGAGAGAACAAGCAACCACGGCTAACCTGGAAGACGAGCCATGCCGAGCCGCCATGGACCCGCAGCGCCTCGTTCAACGCGCGGTTGAGCGTAGCGCCGTGGCTCCGGAGCTCGCCCCAGAGCTCCTGCTCCCCCCTGGCGTCGGCAAACGCAGGGGGATCATAGACGGCCCCCTCCACCGGGGCAGGGCGGCCGGCGCGGGAGGACGAGGCCTCGGTGTCGTGTCCTCGACCCCCCACCACCAGGTGACCCTCCGGCTCGGGGGAATTCATGGGCTAGCTGGCCCACTGGTCCCACCCAGGCGGCGGAGAGTCGTCCGAGACTTCCACCACCTCCGCTTGCGGAACGCCGGCGGGCGCCGCCGCTCGTGCCGCCTCCACCGGCGCCTCCGCTGCGTCTCCGCGGCCGCGGCGCCCCGGCACGGCGTCGTGGCCACCACCTCGCGGCTGCGCCTCTGCGGCCCACGGGCGCCGCGGGTTGCTCCCGCTCCGCCTCCTCCACACGACGCGCCCCCGCGGGCCGCGCCTCCACCACCGCCGCCGCCGCGGCCCTCGCACCCCCCACGACGGCGGCCGGCCGCTCCTCGGTGACCGCCGACCGCGCCGCGGCGGCCGATCTTTTGGCCGAGGCCTCGGGGCCCCCGGCCGCGCCCTCGCGAGCTCACGCCCGCCGCCGCCGTGCTCGTCCCCGCCCGCGGCGCCCTCGACGAGCGCCGCCGGGTGGGGATGGACGCGTTCGTCCTCAGCACCTTGGCAGGTGCGAGAGGAGGCACGGTTGGCACCACCCTGCGCAGGCACGAACGGAGGGTTAGAACGCCTAATCATCAACCAATTAAACCGAGTGAAGCATCGAGCCCCTTACCTCGAGGAGGAAAAGGCGCGCTTCCTCTTCCTCGAGGCCTCAGCGGATGAGGCCGGTGCGGTCGCGCGCGCCCAACGCCGCCCCCCTCCCGAAGGCGCCGCCGCGCGCGCGGGCACACTCGCCCGCGTGCGGGGTGCGCCCGCCGCCGCACTCCTCGACGACGTCGCCGCGCGCGCGGGCGCGCCTTCCCCCGCGCGCGGGCACACTCGATGCGCGCGCCGCGCGCGCTCGCCGTGTGCGCCCCCGACGAGCGCGCGGCGCGCCTCCGCGGCATGCGCCGCCCTCGATGTCGATGGCCGGCCGGCGGGCGCCGTTGCACCCGCCCCGGGCGATGTCGCCCTCACCGCCGGCGCCGGCTCCGGCGACGGGGGCGCGGGCCGCCACCACTCGTCGAGGGGGCCCTCCCCCTCGGCCTCTTCCTCCTCGTCCTCCTCCGAGGACGAGCACTCTTCGGTCCCCGGGGAGGGAGAGCCCCGGCTCTTCGCGCCGCCGGGTACTCCGCGGCCCGCCGATCGCGACGCGCTTGACGTCGCCTCGCGTGCTCTCTCTTGCACGCCGCCTCCTCCTGCCCGCCGCCGGCCGCGCGCCGCCCGGCACGGCGCGCGCGGGAGTCGGGGGTGGGTGGAACGGACTTGGCGACGGTGAAGGTCACCGGTGGCGTACACGGGAGCAACAAGGGCGCGTCAGAGGCAAAGGCAACACAAAGAACTAAAACGAAATCAAGAACCAAACTCACCCGGCGGGCCGGTGGGAAGCATCTCGAGGTCCCACGGGGTCCGACCCGCCGAGCATCGGCGGCGTCCGGTGTCGACGGCGCTCCGCGCCCCGGTGAGCGCATACGGCCGCTCGAGGGGCGTCGGGAGCATCCGCGACCTCGCCGGAGTCGACGGGGTTGGCCGCCGGCTGTCATCTCGAAGATGCGAGCGGTCTCTCCATCAAGGGCACGACCCGACTATGATGGAGGAAGGCGAGGACGCCCATCGCGTTCGGCCCCATCGTCGCCGGGGGCGGCCGCCGCGGCCGGGACCGACTCCCCGCCGCCTCCGATGCCGGGGCGTGGACACCCCCGTAGCCCCAAGAGTCGGCCCTCTCCTTGAACACCCGACCGGTATAGGGGGAGGCCGGGCTCGGCGTTGCGCGGGTAGAACCATCCCCGCTCCCAACCGGCGTTGTTCGTCGTCATGGTGCGGGGGATGTAGACGTTCTTGAATTGCCCCCGCGGGGCAAGCGACATCCCGCCGGTGCGCATCGCACGACGGGTCCTCGGCTCCGTCGTGGGCTGCGTGATGAGCTCCGCGCGAAAAAGGTGTACCCGCAGCTCCCAATTGATCGGGATCCCCGGGTACCCTTCACGCACGCCCACGAATGTGGCCGCCCTCGCGAGATCGCGTTGGGGGCGAAGTTGTGCGGCCTCCACTCCGTAGTGGTGGCACATCGCCCGCATGAAGGTGCTCGCCGGTGCGTTGAAGCCCCGCTCGTGGTAGCGGATGAAGCTCACCACGTAGCCCTCCGGCGGGTTAGGCGCGCGATCCGCAGCAGGCGGCACGATCCACTCCGCCGGACGCCCATCTTCGTTGGCTGACAGGTGGCCGGCGGCGACCAGCTCGCCAAGGGCCAACGGCGTCACCGTCGACCTCTCCCAAGCGTACGGCTCCAAGATCGTGAGGGGAAGCTGAGGCGGCGCCATGAGGAAAGACGAAGGAATGCGAGGACGGAGGACGAAAAACGGAAGACGAGCTCCAACGGCGACACCGCGCGGTGACAAGAGCGAGGCAAAGACGAAGAGGCGGGGGACCAAAAATGGTGAGACGTCAAGGTAAAAAACCGCCGTCTCCTCCACCCCTCAGATTTATAAGCCGACGGGGCGAGCTCTCCGGAGCGGATGCCCCGCTCGCATTAACTGCAGTGAATCTTCCCTTCACGCCGACGGGCGGGCCCCACCACGACTGCAGCGGCCACATCACTGCAGGCGGGCCATCATCACGGCGGAGACCCGCAGGGATCAAGGTGAAGCCGTCACGTCCACTTGCCACGCCGCCCACTACGCGCGCGCGCGGCCTCAGCGCCTAAAAAGACGCGCCCGCGCTGCATAAGCCGCAGCCTCGACTGCGAGGCATTAAATGATCGGGTCCCGGCAAGGAGAACCCTCGAGCGGGGCGAACCCCTGGCTCGAGACAAGGGCAACCCTCGATGGGATATTGACGTGAGAAGGTACCCGGGACCTGCTTGATGTAAAGCAGGCACCGCGGGTACCCATGCCACGTAAAACCCTCGAGCGGCACGAGCCCTCGGCTCAAAACGAAGACAACCCTCGATGGGATATCGATGTGAGAAGGTACCCGGGACCTGCTTGATGTAAAGCAGGCACCGCGGGTACCCATGCCACGTAAAACCCTCGAGCGGCACGAACCCTTGGCTCAAAACGCAGGCAGCCCTCGATGGGATATCGACGTGAGAAGGTACCCGGGACCTGCTTGATGTAAAGCAGGCACCGCGGGTACCCATGCCACGTAAAACCCTCGAGCGGCACGAGCCCTCGGCTCAAAACGAAGACAGCCCTCGATGGGATATCGACGTGAGAAGGTACCCGGGACCTGCTTGATGTAAAGCAGGCACCGCGGGTACCCATGCCACGTAAAACCCTCGAGCGGCACGAGCCCTCGGCTCAGAACGAAGACAGCCCTCGATGGGATATCGACGTGAGAAGGTACCCGGGACCTGCTTGAGGTAAAGCAGGCACTGCGGGTACCCATGCCGCGTAAAACCCTCGAGCGGCACGAGCCCTCGGCTCGAGACAACATCAACCCTCTAAAGAGGGCACGCACGTGAGAGGGTCGCCCAGGGCCTGCTTGAAGTAAAGCAGGCACCGCAAGCACCCATGCCGCGCTGTGCTACCAACCAGCACCTCAAGGGCTGGCTCGCCCAGACCCCTCGACGGCCGCAAACGTGAAAAGACGGGGCCGCCCAGGCGCCACCCCGCACGGCCCTACTGATCAGAGGTTCGAAGCCTGACCCGCGACGGGTTCGAACAGTGCCACGGATCGCGAGTTAGGGGCGACGAGGGCACGCGCATTCGAGCCGTTCCTCAAGCCCGTCGGCTCGAGGGTGCCCCACATGTCGTGTTCGAGAGCCAGCGAGGGCAGCTAGCCGGGGGGATCCCACCGAGGGAGAGCTTCCGCGCCCTCGGTCCCTATCGAACGGGACCGAGCCCCACCTAGCAAACCCATGCAAGCGCTTCCATGGACGTGTCTCCGGACCGCGCAGCCTACCCTTATCGAACGGGGCATGGACGTCCACTTGAACCACCCGCTAGCAGCTCGACGAGGGATCCGCAACTGCGACCCGCTCGATGGGGGTTGCGGGAAACCTCACCCCTCCGTCCCGCGGAGCGACGGCGAGGGCGCTTTAAAAAACGAGTCGCCAAGCTCTACCCGATCACCTCGAACGGGCCAAGGCTCGGGGGGCTTGGTGCACGGCTACACCTCCTTGAAACCGCACCCGCCGGAGACGATTGCCGGCGGGCCCGAAATACCACCGATGCCGGTTGGCATATGTGCCACGCCTCTCCCGACCAAAATTCTCGCGGTTAACCCCTACGGGGGTATCCACACTCTGCGCAGGCTTCGGGGGGCTAGACCCGCGGGTCCGCTGACGCGGCCCCACGGATAGCGTTCGCAGAACAAGGAGGGAAGAACGTCTTATCAGTAGGTTCCAGCATATGCGGGAGCCTCAATGGCAAACCCGCAGATGCTCGGGGGCTACTGTCGGGGACAGCTCTAGGGGTCCCCTTAAACAATGGGGAAAACCTCACTTAAAACTCGCAACGAAACCCAAATACGTTGAGCCTAACCATGCAGGTGCCTAACCATGCAGGACATAGCCCACAGGAACTCGGACGACCCATCGAGGCGGCCCACGAGAGGATCCCCTCGAACAGGCTCCGCCTCGTTCGAGGATGCGCACTTCCTTCGGGCGGGCATCGCCCCGCTCGAGGGATTTAACGCCCCGACGCCGCGGACGCGCGCCATCATGCGCCCGGGGCTCGCACCCCGGTGCCGCCGCACCAACTCCCCGGGGAGGAGCCCGTCCCCGCCACAAGAGGAGGGGACCGTGCGAGGCGGCCGGTGTCGGTCCCGTGACACCGTGCGCACGCCCCGAAAGACGGCTAACGCGCCGAGCCCCTCGAAAGGGGGCCGGCGCACCCTCGATTCACTTTCTTGTGACCCTACAGGGTTAGGTGGAGGTGCTAGGATGGTGGACTGCCATCCCCGCCACTGTAACGGCGTGGCCGCCGCACCCGCGCGTGCAGGCGCACGCCGGGCCCTGTAGCAACGACTCCAGCCCCGTGAAGCGCATCGGGAAGGAACGCTGTTTTGCCTAATCCTGTACGCCGTACGGGCCTGCGTCAGCACCTCCCTCGAAGCTATCAGAGGACATCACCACCGTCCGCTGCTCTCCTACCCTCGATCCGCCACTGTTCGGGTACAAGTCAGGCCATGATGACCAGATCGCTGCAAGGATCGCCCGGACAGCCGCCCACTCTACAGCATAGCACGTCGTGCTTCTCCACGTAGCTAGATAGCGCGGCATGCATGTAGTTCGCCTCCCCCTTGATCTATAAAAGGGGGACGAACCCCCCAGCCGCGGGGGACGAGACATAACACACCCATACAGACTCATCCCACGCCGTGCACTCACTCTCTTATTCTCCCGCAACATCTTCAGCCACTCCACTAGGGACTTGGAAGCCACGCTTCCTCTCCCGCCTCGCTTGTAGCAGCCCCACTACAGGCACCCCCGGTGCTGAGCAATATAGTGCCGTGAGCACACCCCTGCTGGACGTACGGCCCCCTCGGCCGGAAACAGGATAAAAGCCCTTTGTCACTTGTTGCTTAGCATCAACCATTGAGGGATAGACCTCGGCGCTATCTACTGGTTAGTGTCGGGACCATATTCCGCACCGACACCGCCGGAGTGGTAAATGACTCGACTACCCCTAACTGAACTACTGGCGATACAACCCATGTAGGGGCATTTAGGTAATGTTTGTGGGTCTTGCCATCGGACGGCCACGCCTTTGCCGCACCCCGCGTCCTCCCGACGCAAGGCATGCGATCCCGCCACATGTCCTCCGCCTCGAAGCTTCCCGACACGCCCGGATCCCGTCTCCGTCGTGTTGGGCCCTCCGACTTGGTTTTGAGGCCAAAACCAAGAAACCGTCCGCCGATGGTTTTGTGGGCAAACCACCAAACACCGCGTGCCCGGTCCGGCCTCCCGCCAAACCACTTGACTTGACCGCCACCGTGCACCGGCTCGATTGTCCATGACTTCGTCTTGCTCGTGTCGCCACCATGTGGCCCGCACCCAGTCCCGCTGTCCACCGGGTCCCTCGAACCGAGCCTACTTGTCTCTCCATCTCCTGGAGGCCCCTCAAGGCCGAAGACCTTTCGCGCCCATTCTTCACCTACAACAACACGAACTAGGCCGCAGCCTACACCTGCGCACTAAGCCAAGAGTCAGTCCAACACCCGTTGTCAATCACTCATCACTAAGGAGCGGTCATCCATCGACCACTGGAACGCTCCTGGTGTTGGCGTAAAAAGTGCACTCAACGCCAATCACACAGCAAGCCGAACAAAGCTGGCTTCACACGCGCAGAGAGCAAATGACGTGCCAGTCAATTTTTCCTGAAAATTAACAAAAGATAAAACATGTTAAATACCAAAGCTTGGAACTTGCCGGGTTGTACCAGACAGTTCCATATTTGCGGCTAAAGAGCCAATTAGGATAACACATAGCTATGCAAAGCTATCTGTCAAAGAACCACGACCATTCGGGCAATCATAAAGGGAAAAGGAACACTGCCGAATGGATGACGCAATCATGACAACGATCGGTCTTTGTATAAACAAAGATGCAAGCTCAAAGTTATGACCGATCCCCATGAAGATTAGCATTAAATAAATGAAGTAAAGAACGGACATGATCATGTATTAAATAAGCATGCATAGATCCAAAGCACTAGTCTACCGCATGTCTAGTTACTTTAAAACCCGTCGGGTACGATAACAAACAAATCTATCCACCGCATGATACGATTTGCATGAAAAACGTACCACTTTCCACAAATAGATCTATCCACCGCATGATACAATCTAAATATGGAAAGCTAAAAGCATACATCATTTAAAACATAAATAATGCACATGTTCTACTCGTGAAAATATAACCGAATACGGCTGAACGTACCGATCCAGGGTCCATGAAGAAGGAACAAACATTACCACGTGAATAAATCTATCAGACTGATTTGGGAATCTAATCCACCGGATGACTAGCTCCAAAGCAACCCAAAAACCTGCATCTACCGCATGATACCCGGTTCTTTCAAGATTTATACGAACATAGCAAGCTTGAACCCGCAACACGTAACAACCTAGATCGATTCGGTTTCGGCTATCGGAAAGCACAAGATCCACGCGTCAAAACACGAAACCCGCTCGAACAAGGATCATACAAGAGATATAGCCGATCCAAACCCATCTAGATTGGGCAAAGATGTGTTACATGAATTAAAACATAAAGTAAAACTCAAGATAACACGGGATAACTTAATGAATCTATTGGGTCTTGCCAAAATCCAATAGAGCCGATAACTAGCTTCAAGCCGTATCTTAACCTACCGCATGGCTCATGATCTAACAAGAAACCCTCTTGAACCAAGCTTGAATCTACCGCATGACACGAAGCATGGTAACAAGACTACTTGCATCGATCTAAATCCACCGCATGATACTAGACATGATACAAGGTTGCCGGTACTCACGGAGGTCGACGGATCGATTGGCCCTCTCGAAGAACTCGACGACACGACAAGGACTCTAGGGTTTGGCGTAAGGCCGGTGTGTATTGAAGAATGATCGTATCTGTTACATACATTCAGGGGTCATATTTATACCCTGTTGAGTACAACTGCGAATGGATTCATTGCCTAACTAAACTTGATCGCCTATCCATCCATTCGTCTCCCCCGATTGAGCCACGTCACCGTCCAATCCCGCAAAATCGCTCTCTTGTTCCTTTGCCGAACCGGAGCGGATAGCCGACCGGCATCTCTTTGCCGAAAATCTCTCGAAAATATCCTTCCTTCCACCGGACGGACTCTTTTTTCGAACCGGACCCACATGTCGGACTCCTTACCAAATTTTGGTGTTAACACATGCCCCTTCAATTGTGGGATAAAAGTAATTTTGTTCCACAATTGACTCCGACCACGAATCCTTGAATCAAATCTCGTCAACACCTTGTTCTTCGCAATCCGCCGAATCTTCGTCCGCATCCAACCCTAGATCCCCTTGTTCCGAGCTCGAACCTCCAATGGCAACTCGTAACCAAGCTGCTCGGGTAAATTCATCCCCCCGCAAACCTTGTTCGGCATTAGGTTTTCAATTTTACCCGAGATTTTCCTTTTCCGCTTTCTTCCGGAGCCTTCTCTTGCTCTTTTGATTCCTATCGAGGCCAATTCGCAGCCTTATTACCTTGGTCCCGTAGGGAATCCCGACCCTCGAGATCTTATTGCCGTCGAATCTCGCAGAATCCCCTTCAAGACAGCTTTGTCTCCACCTCCTCGGTGGCAAGATGCGTTCAAGAACCGGCCTTTGCCCCCAATTGCGGCCGGAAGACTTGGTATCGGAGGATTCTTGCGGATAAGAGTGGATTGACCAACTCGGATGCTCTCCGTATCGCCCAATGCTTGGAGCTATCCGTGGCCGAGAACCCCAAGAATGAAGATCTTCCGATAGCCGCATGCCACTTTTGGTCAAATGGCGTCGGCGCCTTCCTTTTTGGGCATGGCCCAATGTCTCCAACCTTGGCCGATGTATATATGATCCGTGGCCTTGACATCACCGGGTCCGTTCGGCCACCGGGACTTCAAAAACTCTTCACGCCGGACGGGGGTAAACCCGGGGAATGGCTACAAGAATTATATCTTGAAGCACATGAAAGACAATCCCCCTTGGCAATGTTGAATACGCAGCTTTTCCGAACATGTGGCCGTGCGATTCGTTTTCCGTGGCAAAGCCAACGAGCCCACTTTGAACCATATCCGCAATGGCGACTCATCCGGCCGGTGGCAATCGCCTCCCTCCGGGAAAATTCTTCTTGGGCGGCGTATATCATATGCTTCATCGATCGTTACCCAAATGTACACCGGTCGAGAGGATAACATGCGCCAATGGCCCTTGGTGGTTTGTTCAAATGTGGCCGTGCAGCTCCACATGCATCAAATTGTCGGTGTCGATTTGAACTTCGGGTTCTTCCCTTTGTCCAATCACCCCGAAGGAGAGCCTCAAGCTACCAGAGGATGCCAAAACTACGGAGAAGCGGCTTCAACTGTTTCCATCCAGCAGGACATCAGCCAGCTCTTCGAGTTGTTCTTCAAAGGTGTCCCCAATCCTCTTTGGCTTCCTTATCTAGGCAACGACACCTTGACCTTCCCTGTTGAGTTTTCCTTTGAGCCCATCCGGGAGCTATGTTTAGCCGAACGCGTGAGAACAACTGCCCCTTGGCGCAAAATCCACAGAGGATCCCAATTCGGCAATCCGTAAACACTGTTCAAGAGAAAACCCTCCGCACTTGGTGGAAAACCCTGCCGCATGGTATTCCAACAGTGTGTACTGGCCAGTCATCACTCCCAATGCGCCTCCCCGGTCAATAAAATAGCCTGTGGGGTGCTCTGCAATTCCACTCGCACACTCCTCCATCATTTCTCATCTCTTCCCCTGCCTCTAGAGGAAAAAACCCCAACGCCATGGACAAGGGTAAACAACCTCGGAGAGCGGCTCATCAAAGAAGCGTACGATTCGGAAGTGAGTTCTCTCTTGATCTCGCTCCTTGTTCTCCTCGCTTGATCTTGCGCTTCATGTTTTCCTCTCGTCCTTTTCAGTCTTGATTTGCTTCCCGAAGAAGTCATCGGGACCGAAGATGTGCCTGAGTACATCTCCTCCGATTCCTCTCTCGAAGCAGAGGATGCCACGCCTGAACAGAGGACCAACCATCAGCTGCGCCGCCGCGTACGGCACCTGGAGCATGGCCTCAGGGACATGTCCGCCCGTTGCCAAGCCGAGCGCGAGCGTCGCCTGGCTCTGGAAGCACTAGTAGGGGGTAAATGCTCCTGACTCCTTCATGTTTGCATCTGGATTTCTTGCCTCTAACCCCCGATTCTCCCCGCTCCCGGATGTTTTTGACAGTACAAGCAACCCGAAGGCGGCCCGGGATAGCTTGGTAGAGGCCGCCAATCATGGTCATCCTCGTGCGTTCCAAGTCGCCGTCACGGTGGTCCTGGAACAACTGAAGAGGGAGCGACGGCCGAAGAAGTAAAGAAAAGATTCATACTTTCGCTTCTTCCTCCACGCCTTCTGCTTCCCACCTCCTTGGGGACCTGACCATCAGGGTTGTTAGATGTGATCCCGCAAGAAGCAAGCTTGTAATGTAGTATTGAGCTAAGGGCAATGCATCCAGGCACTGGCCATTTTCTCTTGTTCATGGATTTTGTTCTGAAGGCGGCCTCATTCTCGAGCGCCGGCTATTTTTTGTGCCAGATGTGTGTAATCATCGATCGATCTCAATGCTAGGATAATATTTCTTCAGATATCTTCTATTTATCGCAGCGGAAAATTCTTCTCCTAGCAAAGTTTTCATTATGTATGCATTACCAGGAACGCATCTGACCACACGAAAAGGCCCCTCCCAGTTAAGGGACCATTTGCCGAATTCACTGTATTTAGTTCCAATCGGCAATAGCGCTTTCCAAACTAGATCGCCTTCTGCGAATTGTCTTACTTTTACTTTCTTGTTATAGTACTTGGCGACTCGCAGCTTGTTTTTCTCGATATTCTCCAGGGCCCTGAGACGGATCATATGCAAATCTTCTAACTCATCCATCATTAGGCCACTGTAATTCTTGGAGCTCAACTCGTTTTGCAGCACTACTCTCCTTGAATCTGATTGTATCTCCCAAGGCAGGATTGCATGATGCCCGTAAACCAACTCATAAGGAGAGGTCTTTGTAGCTCCATGGGGGGCCATTCGGTAAGCCCACAGCGCTTCACTGAGTACCGAATGCCACCTCCTTGGCTTTTGATCGATCTTCTTCTGTATCAACTTGATCATGATCTTATTAGAAGCCTCTGCTTGACCATTAGCTTGGGCATAATATGGAGAAGAATTAAATAATTTGATTCCCATGCTTTCGGCAAAATCTCTCGAACTCCAATGACACGAATTGTGCCCCCCGGTCGCTGGTAATCGTCCGAGGGATCCCAAATCGATAGATGATGTGTTCCTTGATGAATTCGATCATGTTCTCTGACGTCACCTTCTTCAAAGGGATTGCCTCGACCCATTTGGTAAAGTAATCTGTAGCCAAAAGCACGAACTTATGCCCCTTGCTAGACGGCGGATTAATTTGTCCAATCAAGTCTATACCCCACCCCCGAATGGCCATGGCTTGATGATGGGATTCAATGCCGATGCGGGACTCTTTGAATATTCCCGAACCTTTGGCAATCTTGACATCCTTTGTAATACTCAAAGCGCTCCTCTAATATCGTCGGCAAAAAGCATCCAGCTTGTCTAATAACCCACTTCATCCGATAGGCCGATTGGTGCGCTCCACATATCCCATCGTGCACCTCGCTCATCATGTTCTTGGCTTCTTCCCGGACCCGGGCATCGTAGCAATACCCCATCTAATGATTTATAGAATAAATTATCGTCTAGAAGAACGAACTTGATTGCCTTGTACCTGAGTTTCCTAGAGACTTTTCGGGATGGATCTTTCAAGTAGTCAATGATTTCTTTCCTCCAATCATCTTCTGCAAGGTCCGCCCCTAGTGCACACACTTCTGCAGCAAACGCTTCTTGACTCTCCTTGTAACCAGAGGCGCTCTGAGCCAGCCTGTTTGCCTCCTCGTTATGCTCTCTAGGAATGTGCTGTAGGGTTACCAATGGGAAGCTCTTCAAGATTTCCCTGCACTCTTCGTAGTAACTCCTCGCTGCCTCGCTCCCGCACTCGTATTGGCCGTTCAATTGCTTGATTACCGCTTCCGAATCTCCATAGATCTCAACTGAAACGGCCCCCGGCTTCTCTCAAATATTGAAGCCCTCGAAGTAGTGCCTCGTACTCAGCCTGGTTATTTGTGACAGGGGGTTGTATAGGAATGGCGAATTCAAACATCTCACCTCTGGGCGAAATTAGTAGGATCCCTACTCCCCCACCTTTGCCACACGATGACCCATCAAAAAATAAAGCCCAAGGGGTAATTTCAAGCAGATCAATTGACGGGTCACGATGTTCAGTTATAAAATCGGCAATGACCTGACCTTTGATGGCTTTTGCCGATTTGAACTTCAATTCGAATTCTGATAAAGCTAAAATCCATTTGCCAATCCGACCATTCAAAATTGGCATAGATAACATATGTTTTATCACATCAAACCTCGAGTGTACAAGGTGATTCGGCATTCAACGTGCAAGTGCCGAAACTTTGTACACGAGTAGTACACGCAAAGACACGGCTTTCCGTAGCCGAATACCCGGTTTCAGGATCAAGTAATTTTCGGCTAAGGTAAGCTACTACCCGCTCCTTTCCTTCGAATTCTTGAATAAGGGCCAATCCAATGGTTTGGGTATCGGCCCCCACATACAACTTGATAGGATTGTTTAGCTGAGGGGGAACCAGCACCGGCGGCTCCTTCATGTACTGCTTGATCTCATCAAAAGCCTTTTGTTGTTCGTCGCCCCATGTGAATTTCTGATCTTTCTTTAGCTTCAGCAATGGAGAGAATGGCAACACCTTCTTTGATAAATTTGAGATGAATCTTCTCACGAAGTTGATCTTGCCGAGCAGTGATTGCAATTCCTTGAGGTTGGTTGGAGGGACGACTTCATCAATGGCTTCCATGCTCTTTTTGCCAACTTCGATTCCCCCTTCGTGGACCAAAAACCCCAAGAACTCTCTAGCTGATACCCCAAAAGCGCACTTGTTTGGATTCATCTTCAAACCGTGTTTCCGGGTGCACTCCAAGGTCTTCTTCACATCTTCCAGATGGGTGTCATGACTTAAGGACTTGATCACCACGACATCAATGTAGATTTCCACGGCTTTTGCCGATCAACTCATGAAAAATGTAATTCATGGCCCGTTGATAGGTTGCACCGGCATTTTTCAACCCAAATGTCATGACTATCCATTCAAATAGGCCTATATGACCAGGACATCTAAAGGCCGTCTTTGATATGTCTTTTATTGCCATAAAGATCCGATTGTATCCCGCGTTGCCATCCATGAAACTAATCACCTTGTGTCCAGCGGCGGCGTCAATCAACAAATCGGCAATAAGCATCGGTATCCATCCATGGGAGTAGCTCTGTTTAGGTCCCTGAAGTCTATGCAAACCCTCATTTTTCCATTCTTCTTGTACACAGGGACGATGTTAGAAATCCACTCCGCATATCTGCACGGCCGAACGAAGTTTGCGTCAAGTAATCTTTCGATTTCCTTCTTCACATCGACCAATACTTCATCCTTGTAGATCTTCCGGGTGGTTGCTTATATGGTTTGAAACCAGGCTTGATTGGCAACCGATGCTCGACGATGGAACGATCCAATCTAGGCATCTCCGAGTAATCCCGTGCGAAGCAATCCTTATACTCTTTGAGAAGCTCAATTAAGTTCCCCCTGAAGTCTGGTTGCAAATTTGCACTGATGAACGTCGGCCTTGGCTTATCACCGCTTCCAATATCAACTTCTTCCGCCTTTATCGGCCGACATGAATCCTCGCCCTAATTTGCCATCAGTGCCATCCACGGGGTTCTCCATTAAAAATTACTATAAGAGCCGACTGCTTGAATCGGCCGTTGGTCACCGCCGACGGTTCAACAGACCTTCTCCCCCGCTCCCTTCCCCGAGAAGCAATCGATGCCTTGGTACTCCCGTGCAAGGCCGGTTCCATGTTGGCTACGCTCACGGAGTCGTCTCGCCCGGACGACCTCAATATCATCATCCACCCACCGGATAAGCCGTTGATGCATGGTGGATGTGACTCAGCCAGCTAGCGTGAATCCGGTCCCGCCCAAGCAAGCAGGCCGTAGGCTCCTTTGCCCTCGATGACAAAGAAGGTGGTGAGCGAGCGTCTTGGACCCGATCATCAAGTCCACGTGGGCGCATTCTTTGGTGTCCGAGGGGTTCCCGCGAAGTCGTTCAAGATGATGCTTGTAGGTGTCAAATCGCTCGGGCCCATGCCAAGCTTCCTGAAGGTGGTGTACGGCATTACGTTTACTGCCGCTCCACCGTCGACGAACATCTTGGTCAATGGCTTGCCATTGATGTACCCCCTCAAGTACAGCGGCCTCATATGGCGGTTCTTGGCCAGCTTGTCGAAGATGGCCTCGCTTAGCCACACCGGGCTTGCGCCATCATCCCCCTCGGGCCGCTCGTCATCAAAGGAAGCTTCCTCTCGCGTAACCCGGTTAGCGGGAGCCATGAACTCGTTCGCAGGAAGTATACCATGCATGTAGGAGCCGAACGCTTCGATCCCTCCCCGCCGGTCCTTGGGGCGCCACTTCGCCTCGTCCGGATCCCGCTTGTTTCATCTCGCGGTTCCTCAAGCGCCGGACCCGCCTCTTCCGGCTTCTCGCGTAGACCGGCGGGCACCACCGCCCCTTCGCCGCACGTGGACATCCTCGTCCTCTTCCCCGATCGCCCCACCCGAGATCGGCTTGGCGCTTCCCGGGATGATCGATGACTTCAATTTTTTGACGCCGATCCCCATTCGGGTGGATCCTTCCAAGTCTCTCGTGGATGGATCGGCGATTGCGCTTCCTCGCCCGTACTCAACATATCCGTCGCCGCATTCGGGACGCTTCTTCAATGTGGGCGCTTTAGGCTCTCATTCCGGCGGTGCTCGAAGAAGGCGCATCCCCGCGTGTGCGCGCTCCCCGCTCGCTCGTGTCTTGCTCTTGGTCCCTTCTACGCGCTTCTTCTTCGGCCTCCGCGCCGCTCCTCCCTCGTGACGACGCTTCCGGTAGCGCTCTTTCTCTATCTCGGCGCCGCCATTTGTTGAGGAGAATGCGCGACGTCACCTTGGGTTTAGGCCTCGGATGACTCCCCAATCTCGATGTGGCTCTTGAGCACGCGGGGGCGTCGCCTTGTACTTGCTCCGCAGTCACCCCGGCGCTCCGGGTCCACCGCTCCACCTTGCTTGGACCCTCGGGCGAGGTCGGACCTTGACCTTCCCCTTCTCCTCGGGCCGTTATCGTATTGACGGAAAAGCCGAGCATGTTCTCGAGGAAAGGGGTGGCCATCCAACTTCATCTTGTTATCGAACTTGAGGTGTCCCTCCTGGATAGCCTTCTGGATCCTCATCCTAAAGACCCTACAATCGTTGATGGAGTGTGAATCCTTGTCATGGAAGCCACAGTAACGTTTCATTTTAACTCCATCAGGCCGAAGCATAGAATGCCCCTTATGCAGCTTAATTCGGCCTTCTTTCACCAAGAGCTCAAACAACTTATCAGCCTTTGTGATGTCAACGTCGTAAGTCCCTTTGGTCTGCTTGACCCAACGCTGATTCATCGTCAAGGGCTCTTTACCCCACATGATTTCTGCTGCAGCTACCTCCAATTCATCGTCAGAATCCTCGACCAGATCAGCTTTGTCCAAGAACTGGTTGTAGATGTCAGCGACGTCGTGCTGCTTGCCAAACTTGGGGTCCTTCTTGAGGCCATATGCCTGATTGCTCATCAGAGATAACTTTTGCGACAGCTGGCCCAGGTTCTCAAACTCCATCCCAAATAGCTTCTCGCGCACGGCCGGTAACATCCCGGCGACGGCCATATCGCCCACCGATCGTCCGGCAAGTTCGGCCGAGAAGCACATGCCTTTGACTTCCTTGAATCTTCTAAGAAACTCCGCCGGTGTTTCGCCGTGCCTTTGCTTCGGGGTGGCGAGATCAATCGCTTCTTTTCGTAGCCGCCGCCGAAATAATGAGCGTGGAATTTACGCTCCAAATCCTTCCATCTGGCCACTGATTCGGGAGGCAGGGACGAGAACCACCGGAAAGCTGGACCCGTCGCTGAGGCGGGGAAGTAGCGAACCCCCGAACGTCTCCTCGGCCGAGCATTCCCCAAGCTGCATGAGGTAACGGGCGATGTGCTCGACCGTGCTTGTCTCGTCCCCGCCCCGAGAACTTTGTGAATTCCGTTGGCGGCTTCACCCTCGGCGGCAAGAGCACGTTATAGTACCACTCTGGGAACGGCGGCCTATAAGCGGGGCCCTGCATCTTTGGCTTGAGGCCGAACCGATTCTCGCATCAATTCGGCCATCTTGCGCGCTAGGGCGTCATCTTCTTGCGCGCCCGCAACCGGCGCGTACCCCCGGGTGCGGGAAGGTGTCGAACGCTCCGTAATTTCCCACTTCATGATAACCACCGCCGTACAAATTCTTCTCGGGAGCCGCTGGTCGACGGAGCAATTCTCCGACCGGGGTCAAGTGGGGCCCCGCACGAGCCGAACGCTAGGTCTCCGTACGTAGGCCGGCACGGATTCGGCCGCGTGCACGGGCCGACCCGTGCCGCTCCGTGGTGGCGGCGGATTGGTTGACTTCCCCGAAGCTTGCAACGGGGCCGAACCGGCCGCCCCCGCCCGCCCGCGGAGGAGGTTGGAACGCTTGGCTTCCGGCGCTCCGAGGAGGAGGCCGCCGTGGCCGGCCCGTAGCGGCGGCCGAGAGCTTGATTCACCCGCCTCTACGGTGCTCCTCCGGAAGGGCGCCTTCCCGAACGCTTGCTCCATGCCCGGCCAAAGATGGCCACCATCATCCGCCGGAGCGATCCGAGGAAGGCCTTGTTGTGCTTGTTGAGCATGTAATCCGCCGACTCTTGGAACACCCGCGCGCATTCCTCCTTTTCCCCGCCGAGACGTAGCATCGACTTCTCCCCGCAGCGCACTCTAGGCATCTCGTTCTTTAGATATGGGACGCCGCTTCTCGTTCTTCTTAAATGACAAGCAGGCACTTCGCCGAAATTGATCTACGACGTCTTGGAGCCGTTGCCGCCGCTCCGGAGAAAGATCCTCCGTGTCGACGTCCATAAGGTCCGCAATCTCGTGCATCTTGAATTAATTCGGCCGTTCGTCCCACCGGGCGTGCCAAAAAGTGTGTTGGCGTAAAAAGTGCACTCAACGCCAATCACACAAGAAGCCGAACAAAGCCGGCTTCACACGCGCAGAGCAATGACGTGCCGCCAATTTTTCCCGAAAATTAACAAAAGATAAAACATGTTAAATACCAAAGCTTGGAACTTGCCGGTTGTACCGAAGCTTCCATATTTGCGGCTAAAGAGCCAATTAGGATAACACATAGCTATGCAAAGCTATCTCATCAAAGAACCACGACCATTCGGGCAATCATAAAGGGAAAAGGAACACTCGCCGAATGGATAATGCAATCATGACAACGATCGGTCTTTGTATAAACAAAGATGCAAGCTCAAAGTTATGACCGATCCCCATGAAGATTAGCATTAAATAAATGAAGTAAAGCACAGACATGATCATGTATTAAATAAGCATGCATAGATCCAAAGCACTAGTCTACCGCATGTCTAGTTACTTTAAAACCCGTCGGGTACGATAACAAACAAATCTATCCACCGCATGATACGATTTGCATGAAAAACGTACCACTTTCCAAAAATAGATCTATCCACCGCATGATACAATCTAAATATGGAAAGCTAAAAGCATACATCATTTAAAACATAAATAATGCACATGTTCTACTCGTGAAAATATAACCGAATACGCCCTGAATGTACCGATCCAGGGTCCATGAAGAAGGAACAAACATTACCACGTGAATAAATCTATCGACCGATTTGGGAATCTAATCCACCGATGACTAGCTCCAAAGCAACCCAAAAACCTGCATCTACCGCATGATACCCGGTTCTTTCAAGATTTATACGAACATAGCAAGCTTGAACCCGCAACACGTAACAACCTAGATCGATTCGGTTTCGGCTATCGGAAAGCACAAGATCCACGCGTCAAAACACGAAACCCGCTCGAACAAGGATCATACAAGAGATATAGCCGATCCAAACCCATCTAGATTGGCCAAAGATGTGTTACATGAATTAAAACATAAAGTAAAACTCAAGATAACACGGGATAACTTAATGAATCTATTGGGTCTTGCCAAAATCCAATAGAGCCGATAACTAGCTTCAAGCCGTATCTTAGCCTACCGCATGGCTCATGATCTAACAAGAAACCCGCTTGAACCAAGCTTGAATCTACCGCATGACACGAAGCATGGTAACAAGACTACTTGCATCGCATCTAAATCCACCGCATGATACTAGACATGATACAAGGTTGCTCGGTACTCACGGAGGTCGACGGATCGATTGGCCCTCTCGAAGAACTCGACGACACGACAAGGACTCTAGGGTTTGGCGTAAGGCCGGTGTGTATTGAAGGATGATCGTATCCGTTACATACATTCGGGGGTCATATTTATACCCCGTTGAGTACAACCGCGAATGGATTCATTGCCTAACTAAACTTGATCGCCTATCCATCCATTCGTCTCCCCCGATCGAGCCACGTCACCGTCCAATCCCGCAAAATCGCTCTCTCTGTTCCTTTGCCGAACCGGAGCAGATAGCCGACCGCAGATCTCTTTGCCGAAAATCTCTGAAAATATCCTTCCTTCCACCAGACGGACTCTTTTTTCGAACCGGACCCACATGTCAGACTCCTTACCAAATTTTGGTGTTAACACCTGGTCCTCAATCTCCCCCTTGATGAGTGCATTGACAACACACAAGGCGAAATGAAATTCAGAGAAAGAAAGAAAGGAAGAAGAAAGAAAAACAAAGAAACTCAACTCATGACCAAACCCGAAGAAAGGCAAAGAAAGGTCACAAGCCAAGCAAAGCACAAACTCCACACCGAAAAACAACAAGAAAGCTCCCCCTGAACAAATGCAAGCTCCCACTGAACATGTGGATGCAAACTTCCAAACTTTAGCTCACCTCTTCTGAATTTTCATTAAGCTCACCTCTTCTCCCCCTTATTGACAATGTATGAATCAAGGTGAAAATGCAGAAATGCAAAACAAAGCATATAAACATATACATGAGCTTCTCAAATAGGCCAAATCTAGTGTCAAAGGCTAAAAGATGAGACAAAGATCACACATATGAGTCATAGCAAAGTCAAAGCATCGCCACAAGTAATATACGAAGATACAAGCATGTGACAAAGCAAAATTTTCAGATTTAAGCAGTTTTACCAAAAGAAGGCTCGCTTCACATGTAAAAGCCTATCCATGTCACACTTGAGCCACAAACATGCATGCCATTCAAAGATCATACAAGGATATCAAATTCTCAGCAAAAGATCACGGCAAACACCCATAAAGCAAAGCATGTCATGTCAAAGCTCATGAGCCATGTGTCCACTTCGGAGAGACTTCTCCACTGGTGAACATCATGCAACATGTTATTCACCCATATGTGAAAGATAAGACATTTTAAGCAGATACATGATGGATGGAGCATTTTGAAGCATTATACACTTCTTTTCCAGATTAAATCATTTCATGTTACATGAAGTGCCTTTGCGGCAAAAAGAAGCTTATGCTCCCCCATGAATGCAACATAGGCTAAACATTCACAATGATATTCGGCCTTTGGCCCAAATGCAAGAAAAAGGCATCCAAGCACAATCTAAGCATAGAAAGCACATTGAGACCAAAACGTGACATGGATACACTACTACACATGAGTGGAGCACATGTCACCAAGAATTAGTCAAGATTAGCATTTAGTTCAAAAAGGGCTATCTCACCACACATATATCTCAAATATTTCAAGAGCATAGCCTCACATCACCATTTCTCCACACATATGACCAATATCTCACAAATAGCCAAAGAAACTCAAATATGGCATATGAAAGAAGCTCATCATCCTAAAATGCAATATGATACAAATGCAACATGATATATGACAAGATGGCTATCCTACCATGGTTTGTACATCAAGCAAAGCATGTATATACATCAAAGTAAAACATGGTATGATACATATGACACAAAAAGGAAATCCCCCAAGAATCAACTAGAAAGGGCAACAAACCCCAAGTTCCCCCGCAAGCGCACAAATGTAGCTTGGTCGAGAGGCTTTGTAAAGATGTCGGCTAGCTGATCTTGGGTAGGGACATGGCTCAACACAATGGTTCCTTTCTCCACATTGTCCCTCAAGAAATGATACCTCACTTCTATGTGTTTGGTTCCGGAGTGAAGCACTCGGGTTTTTGGCTACGCTTATGGCACCGGTGCTATCACAAAGAAGTGGGATCCGGGTGCACTCCTCACCAAAGTCTCTCAAAGTGTACGAAATCCACAACAAATTGGGAACAAAGAACTCGCGGCCGCAACATACTCGCCTCGGTGGTAGACTGAGCTACACTAGACTGCTTGCGGGAAGACCATGAAACCAACGAAGACCCAAGAAACTGGCAAGTACCAAAAGTAGACTTCCTCTCGACTCGACAACCAGCAAAATCCGCATCAGAAAAACCATGAAGGGAAAGAGTTGAGGAGGACGAATACCAAAGGCCATGACCAGGGGCAGACTATAGGTTCCTGAAAATCCTCTTGACGGCCTATCGATGAGATGTCCTCAGCGAAGCCTGAAAGCGAGCGCACAGACACACGCTGAACTGTATGTCTGGCCTCGTCGCCGTCAAGTAGAGGAGGGAGCCGATCATGCTCCTGTACTCCCGCTGGTCCACTGGTTCCCCGTCCTCGTCCGCATCCAAAGTGGCAGTACTCCCCATGGGAGTCGACATCGGCTTCACATCATGCATCTGGAACTTCTTCACCATGTCTTTCGTGTACTTGGTCTGGTGCACGAATGTTCCATCTTTCACTTGCTTGATCTCGTACACGAGAAAAACTGCAACTCGCCCATCATGCTCATCTCGAACTCCCTGCTCATCTCATCTGCAAACTTGGCAACAAGGTTATGTGACGAGCCACCAATGACAATATCATCCACGTATATCTGAACAATCAACAAGTCATTTCCATACTTGAGGAGAAACAAAGTCCTATCCACGGTACCCATCACAAACCCTCTGCTCAACAGAAAACCTCTCAATCTCCCATACCAAGCACGGGCGCCCGTTTCAACCCATACGAGCCCTTTTTCAACCCGTACACCCCTGTGGGGTACCCGCCCCCCCTCCCAAACCCGTGTGGCTCGCCTAACATACACCTCCTCCTCTATGACGCCATTCGAAAAGCACTCTTCACGTCCATCCGAAACAACTTGAACCCTTTAGCCACGGCAAAGGCTAGAAGGATTCGAATTGCCTCAAGACGGGCCATAGGAGCAAAGGTCTCCTCATAGTCGATCCCCCTCCTTCTCGACTAAACCCCCGAGCAACAAGTCCGGACTTGTTCCTCACAACCATCCCATTCTCTCCCTCTTTGTTCTTTCAAACCCACATGGTTCCTATGGAATGGCAATTTGGAGGTGGTTCAACTAGCTCCCACACCTGGTTCCTCTCAAAGTTTTCCAACTCCTCATGCATAGAATTGACCCAGTTTGCACAGATAAAGCATGTCCAATGTCCTTGGGCTCAAAAGTGGCAACAAAAGCAGCATGAGCAAAATGAGAGGAATTCCTGGACTTTGATCGTGTAGTGCGTTCATCGATATTCCCAATGATCTTCGACAGGGGATGCACTTCTTGAATCCGCCGGGGAGCCTCACGCCTCGAGACTACCCCCCCCCCCCCTCAACTTCAGCTTCACTCGTCTGGTCCTCTTGTTGCACCGTCGTTGTCCATGAAGTAGACGGTCCACGCTCTGTAGTGGTCGTAGGGGAAGTAGTGGGTACACATTCAGCTTCAGGCGCATGGTTCTCCCAATCATCATCTCCAGCTTCATCCTTCTCCTCTTCAAAGAGGTCCTCGGCCATCTCTTCATCACCTGCACATTCAAAGCCAAGAGAGGTACATGGCATTGTCTCGTCGAAGGTTACCTCGCAAGTCTCCATGATTTTGTTAGTCTCAAGGTTAAGCACCCTATAGGCTCTAGAGTGGTTAGCATATCCAAAGAAAATACCATCACTAGACCTAGCCTCAAACTTGTCGAGTTTTCCCTTCTTAAGAATAAAGCACTTGCAACCAAAGACTCGGAAATGACTCACCTTGGGTGCCCGACCATGCATCAGCTCATAACAGGTCTTCTTCTTGAAAGCTCGCAATAAAATCCTGTTGGAAACATGACAAGCCGTATTGACCGCCTCAGCCCAATACCTCCTAGGAGTCCTGTGCTCATCAAGCATCGTCCTAGCCATCTCACAAAGAGTCCAATTTTTCCTTTCCACGACTCCATTTTGAGGGCGCACATAAGGGGTCGAATACTGATGTTCGGGACCAAGATCACGACAAAAGGCATCAAAACGAGAGTTCTTGAACTCTGAGCCATTATCACTGCGGATAGCTCGAATAGCATTCCCATGCCTCTCGTTTTCAACCTCACGATCAGATCTCGAACAAAACCAAATGTCTCACTTTTATCTTCCAAGAAAAACACCCAAGCATAGCGAGAGTAATCGTCCACCACCACAAGGACATACCACTTCCCACCCACCGAGCAAACTCGAGCTGGCCCAACAAGGTCCATATGCAACAGCTCTGTCGGACGCTCGGTCATGACATCGGTCAGGGGTGGATGGGGAGTGGCTACCATCTTGCCATGCCTACACGGAGCACAAACCAAATCCTTCTCAAGCTTCAACCTCGGCAATCCTCGGACAAGATCAAGACCACTCAAGCGGGAAACCAAATCAAAGCTCAAGTGTCCCAACCGCCTATGCCATTTCCACAAATCAGAAGAAGGAACGGCCATCAAACAACAAGCAGGACCCAAAGAACGAGAGAAATCAGCCCTGAAAATCTGACCCTCGGGGATGATCATACAGACAAGATCACCTCGAGAATCAAGCAAACGAGACTCGCCAGACTTGAAACGCACCTCAAAACCCTCATCAAGCAACTGAGAAATCGAAAGCAAATTGAAACCCAAAGACTTCACAAGTGCCACTCTCTTCAACGTTACCTTGTCACTCACATGCACAACACCCTCAGAAATCACCCTTCCTCGTCCATTGTCCCCAAATGTGATGTACATCTTTTCCTTCACTGGGGTGAGGCTAGAGAACCACTTCTTATCTCTGGTCATGTGTCGAGAACACCCGGAGTCGATCAACCAAGTATCCTCCAATCCTCCTGCCTGCAGTAAGAAACAAGAACGAGAATGAGCTAGAGATTCGACACTGGGGTTAGCACAAAGAAAGTTAAACCAATGTCGAGCCATCTGCTCAAAAGCGGGGTTAGCAAACATCATTCCCTTGCCACCAAACTTCCCATGTCTCATGAGAGGAGTACGAGCACCACGAGGAGGAAAACATGGTCCGTAGTTCCTCTGGAACCCAAAGCTGCGATCATCTCCCATAAACCCGTATTGAGGACGAGTAGGAGGACGTCCAGCAAAACCACCACGAGCCCGACCAAACCTCTCACCAGCACGCACACCATCATCTCTCCTCACAAACCTACCACCCTGACCTCCAACTCTACCAACACTCTTCACACTTCCCACACCCCGTGAAGTGGCAGTCTAGGCTCAGGAATACCATGAGACTGGCGATACCTGTCCTGGTTTGCTTGCTCCCTAGCAAGCCTCTCATCCCTCTTCCTCTTGTAGCAAAACTCTGCAAGACGTCTCTCCTTACCACAATACTCACACCTGAAAGGGATGGGTTTTGGTTTTGGCTCTGGCTTCTCTCTAGGCTTCTCACCCTTCTCACTCACAAACCTCACCGGTTTCTGGAAGTCATTTGTCTTAGGTGGGAATTTGGGTGGATCTTGGGTTGTGTCAAGCTTGTTGCAAAGGTGGTTGGGCTTTGGTGTGAAAGAGTTCTTGGGTGCTTTTGGAAGTGGGACTTGGATGTCTCCGATCACCTCAAACTCGGGGTTAGACTCAACACACTTCTCATACACACTCTCCACACTGTTCTCTCCCACTTTCTCACCCAACTTCTCAAAACCCAAACCACGATCATCCACTCTCTTGAACTCCTCAATCATGATTTTCAATTGAGGTTACTGCCCAGACAACCAACCCAACACCTTCCTCAAATAGTCATTCTCCTCATAGATGACATCCAAACGGGAAGTAAGTTCAAGATTGCGCAAAGTAACTTCATCACAACTAGAGCATGCATTTGCAACAGGAGATTACAAAGATGCTTCCAAAGAACTAATGGTAGAACGAGCATCAATAAGCTTAGCATGCATAGTAGGACATGATTTACAAGCACCAAGCAAAGTGGGTCTAGCCTTAAGCTCATCATATTCAGTCCTAAGAGCATCTAGTTTAGCCAAAGTGGAAGCATTCTTCTCATTAAGCAACTGGATCTCATTCAACCATGCATCACACTCAAGACATTCAACATCATCAGGAGTAGTAGGAGAAAGTTTCAAAGAGTCATTCTCAAGTTTCAATTCAAGCAATTTGGACTCTAACTCTCCTACTTTCTCACTAGCATTCTCAAGTTGAGCCCTAAGATCTTTCCTCATCTTTTTGGCATCTCTTAGCACACTATCACGGTTATCAATCAAGCCATTCAACCTAGCAATCTCAGCAAGCAAAGAGTCGGGGTCACGATTTACCTCATCCTCCGAGTCGGAGTCGCTGTCTTCCTTCTCGCTCTTCTTGCTGCTTGAGCTATGGGCCATGCCACAAAAGCCTTCAAGCGCCATACAGCTCAACCCACTGAGGTTCCGGCTTGTACTCTTCTTGCCCTTGCGCCTCTCGGCGTCTTCATCTTCGCTGCTTGAGCTTGACTGTTCGTCGCTTGAGCTTGAGTCGACGTCGCTCGCACCGGCCACCATCGCTCTTGCCTTGTTCTTCTTGTAGCCGCTCTTGCTCTGGCCGTCGCTTGTCCTTGTCCTTGCTCTTGGACTTGTCGAAGTGCTTGCCCTTGGAGGAGTACTTGTCTTCACGCCTCGGGTGCGCCTTGTACTCGTTCATCTTGTACTTGTTCTCCTCCGCTTCCGGCACTCGGCGATGAAGTGGCCACGCTTGCCACACTTGTAGCACGTCCCCGAGCTCCGCCATGCATTCCTCTCGACTCTCGTGTAGTCGATCAAACCTTCTTGAGAGCAAGGCCGCCTCCTCCTCGCCCGGCCACATCAAACTCCTCATCCGGAATGGACATAAGAGAAGACAAGGAAAATTGTCGACGGGAAGGGTTAGATTTGCCCTTTGATCCGCCCACAAGAGCAAGACTATGGTCGGTCGAGCCCTCATGCTTGGATTGCAACTTCCCGTCAACCTCACCGACTTGAGCTTAGAAAAGAGGTCATCCAACTCAATAGTCAAATAATTCCCGTACTCCTTGATGGCCTCAACCTTAGCGCCCCAAACATTTGGGTCCAAGACATGCAAGAGCTTCAAAGCCTGATCATGCTCGGTGTAAGGAAAATCCTCAACATTAGCTTTCATGTTGTTCACGATGGCGGTGAACCTCTGAAACATCGCATCAATGTCCTCATCGGGAAGTGGAGTGAAGTTCTCATATTGCATCCGGTAAGAGACAAAGAGGCGAGCCTTCACATGGTTATCACCATCGTGAGCAACCAACAACTTCTCCCAAATTTGCCAAGCAAGATTCAAATGGCGAAGACACTCAAACTCTGGATCACACAAGCTTCGAACCAAGTGATCAACGGCTTTTGCATTAGCCTCATACTTGGCCTTAGCACCGGCATCGGTCACCATAAGAGTATGGATGTTGACCGGAATAGCATAGGTCTTGTCAAGCACAATGAAATCCGCCCACTTGTGGTAACCCTTGCCATCGAAGTGCGGCGGACCGCCCCGCTCAACGTACGCCATCTTAGGATTCGAGACTTGTCAAAGTCGCAAAGAATCCGGCACCAAGCTTTGATACCAATTGAAGGATCAGATGGCGACTAGAGGGGGGAGTGAATAGGAGCCGGTAAAAATTCTTCCCAAAGAACCCGGCCTATGCCCTAGTCAAATCCCGGTCACACACAAGCGATGGATCGAATCACACACCAATCGCCAAGACAACGAGGTTAAGGATCAACCTCTAGCCTTAGGAACGATTCCTTGAAGCACACGCGAAAGCACGAGAAAAGAAGGGAGGAGTCGAACCAAGAAGCAAAGCACACAGGCTCTGGCGGACCGTCCGGCCAGGAGGGACGGACTGTCCGCACTGACCTCGCGGACCGTCCGGCTTGATGCCGCGGACCGTCCGCGCCAACCTCGCGGACTGTCCGGCCCTGCGCCGCGGACCGTCCGATAAAGCACACAGAACCAACAGGGACCCACCCGAACCACGGACCGTCCGCGGGGAGCACACGGACTGTCCGCCAGGCACCCGCGGACCGTCCGCCCTCTGCTGCGGACCGTTCGAAACTCCGTCCATCCGAAACTAAAAAACGCGACGGATCGAAACGAAAGGCGAGCAAGAACACGAAGAACATGGGACGAACACGAGCGGTGCGGACCGTCCGCCAGGAGGGCGCGGACCGTCCGCGAGGCTCGGACAGAGCAGAAAAACGCCCAACCTCGAAAGTCAACTCCCCCAAATCATCATCGGATTTCCCAAAAGGTTGAAGCTGTGGAGACAAGGGTTTGGGGACTTGAAAAGCGTCACACAAGTATGCTATAACCCAAAAATCTTGCCTTCTAACTCCCTAAATCACCGGGAATCGCGAATCCTTTGAGCACCACCAAAAGCTTGAGCACCGAACGAAAACTCTCGAATCGAAGTGGTTTCCCGACGTTTGAGGGCACAAGATCAATCACAAAGATGCGCGAGACATCTATCCATGCTTCCCTCAAAGAAATCCGGGGAGAAACCCACTCAAATCCGCGGAATCGTACCGAGAACGAAGGCACGAAAACAAGCACAAAAAGACCACGAAAAACACAACTCCGAATCTTCTATACAAACCAGGAAAGATTCCAAGGTTTAGCATGCCGCCCTAGCATCCATCCCTCTCAACAAATCTGTCATGAAGCTCTCATGCTAGCCTAGAGAAAATGGAAGAAAAATAGCTACGAAAATAAGAAATGGCAGGGAGGAAATGAAACCCTAAGTCGCGCAGAGAGAGAGCCATCCACACACACTCATGGCTTATATATCAGGTCCCGCCGGAGTGGTAAATGACTCGACTACCCCTAACTGAACTACTGGCGATACAACCCATGTAGGGGCATTTAGGTAATGTTTGTGGGTCTTGCCATCGGACGGCCACGCCTTTGCCGCACCCCGCGTCCTCCCGACGCAAGCCATGCGATCCCGCCGTGTGTCCTCCGCCTCGAAGCTTCCCGACACGCCCGGATCCCGTCTCCGTCGTGTTGGGCCCTCGGACTTGGTTTTGAGGCCCAACCCAAGAAACCGACCGCCGATGGTTTTGTGGGCAAACCACCAAACCCCGCGTGCCCGGTCCGGCCTCCCGCCAAACCACTTGACTTGACCACCATCGTGCACCGGCTCGATTGTCCATGACTTCGACTTGCTCGTGTCGCCACCATGTGGCCCGCACCTAGTCCCGCTGTCCACCGGGTCCCTCGAACCAAGCCTACTTATCTTTCCATCTCCCGGAGGCCCCTCAAGGCTGAAGACCTTTCGCGCCCATTCTTCACCTGCAACAACACGAACTAGGCCGCAGCCTACACCTGCGCACTAAGCCAAGAGTCTGTCCAACACCCGTTGTCAATCACTCATCACTGAGGAGCGGTCATCCATCGACCACTTGGACGCTCCTGGTTCTCAATATATTATCATGGCATCAACTTAATATTTTTACCAAAGGCTGATCAAGGTGAGGAAGTTTATTCATGGTGATCTTTAACACTAACACACATGCTGAAAATTAAATAAAGTAGAAGGCTATTTACAACTTACCTTGTTTTCGTCGCTTAGTCTTGATGGTCCAGGTCACCATCCAAGGTGTAGACGTCAATGTATTTAATAGGCACAACATCAGGCTCTAGGAATACCTTGAGTCGTTGCCCATTCACAACATATTGATCTCCTTTGGCGTCCATGATCGTTACCGCTCCTGATGGTGACACTGAATGTACGACGTACGGTCCATCCCATTTGCTTTGTAGTTTTCCTTTGCCGAAGACCTTGTATCAAGAATTGTATAGTAGGACCTTGTCTCCTTCCTTGAATTCCTCCTTATGCAATATTTTGTCATACCATCTCTTCATCCTTTATTTATAGATGCTAGCGTTGTGATTTGCCTTCAATCTCAGCTCTTCAAGTTCACTTATTTGAATCCTCTGCTTTATTCGTGCCGCATCAATATCAAGATTCATCTCCTTTATTGCCCAATAAGCCTTGTGCTCTAGTTCTACGGATAAATGACATGTTTTTCCGTAAACAAATTGATAAGGGGTCATACCTAATGGTGCTTTATGTGTGGTCCGGTATGCCCACAATGCTTCGTCTAGCTTCTTTGAGCAATCTTTTCCTCCTTTAGTCACCGTCTTCATGAGTATTCCTTTGAGTTGGTTGTTCGATGTTTCCGGTTGGCCATTTGTTTGTGGATGATAGACCGTAGACAGCCTATGCTCGATTCCCAACTTTGCCAAACATTTTTTAAAATCCTTGCCAATAAAGTGTGATCCACCATCACTTATTAAAATTCTAGGAACGTTGTAATCGAGGGAATATCACCGTCTTGATTATTTGAATAGTCTCTTCCATAGATGCTTTCCGACATGGAATTGCTTCAACCCATTTTGATACATAATTAACTATGAACAAGATGTGTTCATATCCATTCGAGTTCACGAATGGTCCCATAAAGTTGATGCCCCAAAATCAAATATATCAACTTGCAAATTATAATTCAGCAACATTGCATTCCTTTGTGACATATTTCCACTCCTTTGGCACTCGGCAAGTTGCAACAAACCTTTTAGCATCCTCGTGCATCTCAAGCCAATAGAATCCGCTTGCCCATACTTCTACTCGTGTTCTAAAATGTCCATAGTGTCCTCCATATTTTGACGAGTGGTATTTTCTTAGAATTTCTTCTCTTCCTTGCTGCGACACACATCTTCTTAGCACTCCGTCATCTCCACATCTATATAGGTATGGTGCATCCCAATAAAATTTTCTACTCTCGGCAATTACCGTTCTTTTTAGCATCTTTGTCCAAGTGATCTAATGGCATCTTCCGTCGGCATCTTATGATATCATGCATAATTCACATGAGCATCATTTAAAGTTTTACTTGCATAATAAATTGCGTGTACCTTCCCTTCCTTCCTTCGTCTAAGAACGGCTCGAACGGCATAATCACTTGCGTTGCACGTTATCTCAAATGGTAGATTCCAATCGGGAGGTTGCATAATTGGTGCACTTATGAGAGATTGCTTCAACGTCTGGAAAGCATGCAAGCATTCTTCATCAAAATTGTATTCCACATCTTTTTGGAGAAGTCGTGTCAATGGCTTGGTGATATTTGAGAAATCCTTTATAAATCTTCTATAAAATCCGGCATGCCCGAGAAAGCTTCTTAACGATTTCATATTTTACAGAGGCGGCAGCTTTTCAACCGTTTCAATCTTAGCTTTGTCCACCTCTATTCCTCTCTCGTATATTACATGTCCCAAGACTATCCCTTGTTTCACCATAAAGTGACACTTCTCCCAATTAAGCACTAGGTCAATTTCTCCACACCTTTCAAGAAATTTTTCCAAAATTTTCAAGCAACTTTCAAAACACGTTCCATGCACCGAGAAGTCGTCCATGAATACCTCCATAATTTCTTCAATAGAATCCGAGAATATAGCCATCATGCATCTTTGAAAAGTGGCCGGTGCATTACATAAACCAAATGGCATACTTCTATATGTGAAAGTTCCATACGGACATGTGAAGGTTGTCTTTTGTTGATCATCCGGATGAATGGGAACTTGCATGAACCCTGAGTATCCATCAAGGAAACAAAAGTAATAATGTTTAGCTAACCTTTCAAGCATCTCGTCGACAAAGGGTAGCGGAAAGTGATCCTTCCTTGTTGCCTTGTTCAACTTTCTATAGTCGATGCACATTCTCCATCCGGTCACGATCCGTTGTGGTATCAACTCATCCTTCTCATTCCTTACAACCGTTATTCCTCCTTTCTTTGGTACACAATGCACCGGGCTCACCCATTCACTATGTGGCACGGGGTATATTATTCCGGCATCCAACAATTTGATCACCTCCTTCTTCACCACCTTGCGCATGGCATGACTCAATCTTCTTTGAGGCTCAACAACGGGCTTGCATTGTTCCTCAAGTGGTATGCGGTGGGTGCAAAAGGCTGGACTAATACCCTTCAAGTCACTTATCGAGTACCCGATCACCTTCTTGTGTTTCCTCAATAAATTCAGCAACTTATCCATCTCCTCCAGTCTTAAATCATCACTCACGATGACCGGATACGTCTTATCGGCTCCTAAAAATTCATACTTTAATCCCTTGGGAAATAGATTTAACTCAATATCGGCCATCTCCGGTTCTTGTTGTTTCAAATCTCCAATATCTTCATAATTTTCTTCATCCAAGCTTTCATCTTGTGCCTTCGACCCCTTGATTGCTTCCGCTAGATCTTTGTTTTGATCATCATACATAGCATCATTATCCATTGCTCTTTGGAGAGGGTCTTTGAAAGTATCAACAAAACAAAGATCATCTACCTCTTCGTTATCAAGAGGTAGAGCTAAAGCAATACGAGAAGCGGGTAGTAAATCATATGTGGATTTAGTTCCATCTAAATCAATAGTAACTCTACCCTTTCCGGCATCAAGAACGGCATTGACCAACTTAAGAAAAGGCCTACCAAGAATTATATCATCATGTCCATTATGGCAAGCATCAATTACGAAAAATTTGGTTGGAATAATTTTACCTAAGATAGCAACATCTAAATCTCTAAGCACACCCAAAGGTCTTATTGTTCTACCATCTCCCATGATTAATTTTATTTGTGTTGGAGCAAGATTTAAAGTTTTACTAAAAAGCTCATAATAAATCTTGGAAGTCATGACACTAACTTGAGCTCCTATGTCACATAAGGCTTGTTAACGGATAAAAGACGTATCCACCTACGATCCGCAAGCGTACGGACCTACACCTTTTTCATCACGGGATTCCCTAGGTTCTTACCAATCCGCGGAGCAAGGGGATTACAAGCATTTGATCTACCTCTACTCACTAACTACCTAAACCCAATCTATGATTAAACTAGAAAACGACCACACTACACTAGAGAGAACGATTAAGCTATCAAGATAGGAGACACTCGCCCATGGGTCTATGATACTCGAACATGCAACCTCTTAAAGCATGAAAACCAATCTAATATATCGGGGGTTGTGACCACGGTTTCACCCTTTCCCTCCCCCCGCACTGTCACTACGTGGAGGCACTCGTGACTAGACCTATGATGGACACGGCGTATAGATTTGATCTAAGGGAGGATTGGGGCCCATACTCCCTTTACGGCATGGTAGCTAACCTTAAGCATCTAAGCACATTCAACATAAGATGATAGATAGATGTTCCAACAAAGTAACGATTACATCTCAAGACCGATTACAACCCATGGAGGAATAAGAAGATTACCCCATCAAGGTGCTAGACATGGACCGTTGACCATGGTGACGCTTCGTACGGTGTCTTCCTTCTTCTCCACTTGAGGGTGCTTCCTTCGAGTTGGGCAATCCTTCTTCGAAGATCTCCCTCCCCTCTCTCTAGCTTGTGGATGGCCTCTCGGTGCGAATGTGAGCACCATGTGTGGTTCGAGGACCGGTGGATGGTCACTTCCTGGTGTGATGAGTGATTGACAACGTTGTGTGGACTAATTCTTGGCTAAGTATTGCACGTGCAAGTTGCGGCTTGACTGGTGTTGGTGCAGGTGAAGAACAAGCGCGAAAGGTCGTTGCCGGTGAGGCCTCGAGGCGTGGAGAAGACAAGTAGGCTTCGTTCGACGGACCCGGTGGCTAGCAGAGTCAAGTGCGGGCCGCATGGTGGCAAGAACGGCAAGATGAAGTCATGGACGGTTTCTTGGTTGAGCGATGACAAAGATTTCCGATTTCGCCCTCGAGGGGCATGTATCCCCAAATAGCTAGTAAGGGTATTTTAGACTTTCGGTTGCCTCCTATATAACCCAAGAGGTGAAAGGATGGCAGCAATCTCTTGGAACCTAGTTCATTTGCTTTCCTATTTTCCCTTCCTATTTTCTCTAGGATTTCTATAGGACTACCTTGAGAGCTTCGTGGTGAGATCTTGTGAGAGGGTTGGATGATCGGGCGGCAAGCTAGACCTTGTATGAACCTCCTTGGTATGTATAGATGATTCGGCGTGGTTCCTAAAGGCTTTGTTGTGTTGTTCCCGATTGTTCTTGGTGGTGATTTTTGGAGCCCTCTCTTGGTGGTTTTCTCGGTGTGTTATCAGGACCTTGCTCTTGGGAGTTTGATGGGGGAAATATGTGTGAACCCTTCGTGGTTCTTTTGCCTTTGATTCCCCTCCCAAATCCGTGAGTTAAGGGGCTCAATTTTGGGATTTTCAGTGCTCTAGGGTTAGAGGAGTTCTTGTCGGGATTTCTTCGATTCCTCTTGATTTGGTGAGTTTTGGTGGACAGTAACTTGGCTATGGAATCCCCATGAGGTGTTCCTACTATCCCCGAAGTCTTTCACAAGTCCATGGAGTGATTCGGGAGATCGAAGTTTGGATTTGGGGGACTTGACCCGCATATGTTGTTCATCCCGAGCTGCCCAGGCTTGACCGGTCTGACCGGTGTGTGTGACCGGTCTGACCGGTGTATGCCACTTGTGGGATTTGCCTCAGGTGAACTGCTTGACTCGTGTGTCTTTGAATCGTGGTGCTTTTGTTCTGTTCTTGGTCTGTTTGGAGTTGTTTTGGTAGGCATTTTGAAGGGTTTTCCTTTCGTGCAGGTTGTGTTTTGGGAGTGTTTTTGTTCCAGAGCTTAGAGAAGTCACTGAGGCTCTCTGGAACACTTGTTGTACGGCTGCTGTAGCCACCGGCCTGACCGGCATTGTTCACCGGTCTGACCGGTGCAGCACAGGCAGCAAGTCGTGCAAGTTTCCGTTGTGCGTGTTGGTGAGTTTTGGCTCGGAATGTTGTTTGTTAGTTCCTAGGTCTAGTAGCACTCCAGTGGATGCGTGGGCTTGACCAACTTGGGAAGTGAGTCGAAGACGTGTGCTGGAAGCCGTGTTCGTCTTGTTGGAGTCTCCATCTCCTTCGAGAAGAATTTTGATCGGCTCCCATTCACTCCCCCCTCTCTGGTTCGGCGTATCAGTCCTTCAATTGGTATCAGAACCAGTTACGGGTCTTGATTTACTCTAACTAGTCTAAGATCCAAGGATGGCGTACCAGGAACGGGGTTCGGGTCCTCCACACTTCGATGGCAAAAACTACTAGATGTGGAGTAAGCGGATGGCGGCGTTCCTCCGCGGAAAGGGTCAAATCCTTTGGGATGTCACGGTGGACAACAGCTATGTCCAGCCGATGAACTTACTTGCTTTAGGATCAAGGAACATGATCGACGCCAACAACAAGGCGGTCGACTACTTGTTACGTGCTCTGTGTCACCCTGAATTCGATCGGGTGCACATGGAGAGCCTGGCTTGTAGAATCTGGTCGGTGTTGACAGAAGCTCATGTTCGGAATGCCCAGGTTCAGGCTTGGATGTATGCGACCTACTAGAGAGAGTATGAGAACTTCACTCATCTCTCCGGTGACTCCATCGATGCCTTGTTTCAGAGGTTCACGGTTGTGGTGAACAACATGAGGGCCAATGTGGACGTGCTCTCGTACGATGATCATGATAGGGCTGTCAAGCTCTTACACTCTTTGGATCATACGATTTGGGGCGGAAAGTTCGAGGCCATTGTGGAGTCGGTGAAGTATGACACTTTGACCGTGAACGAGCTGTTCTCGAAGGTCATGTCGACTGAGGTGTATAGGGGCATGACAGCCAAGATCGAGGGCCCGACTGACTCTCATAGTCTCACCCTCATCGGTGGTTCAAAAGAAAAGACTAACGCTAACCCATCCACCAGGATGTTCTCTTTTTCCTCTTTGATGTCTATGCTAGATGGAGTTCGACATGCTTGGAGAGGACAAGCTGGCGTTGCTGACGAGGAGGTTCGAGAGGCTACACGAGAATAGAGTGAACATGAGGAGGAACACGAGGACATGATTCCAGTGCGGCAAACCGGGACACTTTGTCACTGACTACCCGGAGAAGGTCGAGAACAAGGATAGCTACAAGCACAAGTCAAGGACGGATGGCAAGTACAGGTCGAGGCGTGACCCCAAGAGCAAGCACAATAACAAGCACAAGGATGAGCGACAATCGGGGAAGAAGGAGAGCCAAGGCAAGGCCCGAGCGATGGTTGGAGCGAGCGACGTCGACTCCAGTTTCGCGTACACCACCTCGAGCTCAAGCAGCAGTGAAGATGAAGGTGAACGTTGAGGACCATGTGTAGTTCGAGGACCGGTGGATGGTCGCTTCCTAGTGTGATGAGTGATTGACAATGTTGTGTGGACTAATTCTTGGCTAAGTATTGCAGGTGTAGGTTGCGGCTTGACTCGTGTTGGTGCAGGTGAAGAACAAGAGCGAAAGGTCGTTGCCGGTGAGGCCTCCAGGTGTGGAGAAGACAAGTAGGCTTCGTTCAAGGGACCCGGTGGCCAGTGGGGTGAAGTGCGGGCCGCATGGTGGCAAGAACAGCAAGATGAAGTCGGTGGACGATTTCTTGGTTGAGCCACAAAACCAAGGTCGAGCCGGGACTTCGTGGGAGCCGAGTCATGTGTGGTGATTGGCGGAGGCTACATCAATTTCGCGGGGTTTGCGGTGATTCACCAGAAAATCACTGGGTTACTCGACTGAGCCACAAAGCCGAGACCGAAGACCACGTGTGGCTGTCTGGCCAAAACCTTCCTGACCGGCTTGGGGTCGCAGGGCGCCGGAAGCTTCGAGGTGGAGGACACGTGTCGGGATCGCAAGGCTTGCATCGAGGCTACGAGAAGTGCGGTCGTCGGGCATCTGTCCGATGGTGCTACGAAGACAAATTCCCAAAGTGCCCTTGGTGTGCGTGTATCCTAGTTTAGGCTTTAGGGCTATTTTAGTCTTTCGGCTTGCCTCCATATAACCCAAGGGGTGAGAGGATGGCAGCCAACTCTTGGAACCCTATCTCATTTTTTTTCCTATTTTCCCTTCCTATTTTCTTAGGATTTCCATAGGACTAGCTTGAGAGCTTCATGGTGAGATCTTGTGAGATGGTTGGATGATCGGGCGGAAAGCTAGACCTTGTATGAACCTCCTTGGCATGTATAGATGATTCGGCGTGGTTCCTCAAGGCTTTGTTGTGTTGTTCCCGGTTGTTCTTTGTGGTGAGTTTCGGAGCTCTCTCTTGGTGGTTTTCACGGTGTGTATTCGGGACCTTGCTCTTGGTGATTTGATGGGGGAAATTCATGTGAACCCTTTGTGGTTCTTTTGCATTTGATTCCCCTCCCAAATCCATGAATTAAGGGTCTCGATTTTGGAGTTTTCGGAGCTCTAGGATTAGAGGTGTTCTTGAGGGTTGACTTTCGATTCATCTTGATTGAGTGGGTTTTGGAGACCGAGCTTCTAGCCAAGAGTAGCCCACGAGGTACCCCATCTATCCCCAAAGTCTCACTTTGATCCGTGGAACGAATCGGGAGATCGATTGGTGGAAGGTTTGAGTTTTTCCCGTGGGTTGAGTTCTTCCCGACTGTCCAGACCAAAACTGGTCTGACCGGTTTCCCAAACCGGTCTGACCGGTTTAGTCCTGTGGGCTGTCGTGAAGAGTTTTTTAGCAGGAAGTCTCTGGTGTGCAATGGCTATTCTTGTTCAAAGGAGGAGAGGTTCTTGAGACAGGAAGAGTTTTTGGGAGTTTCTGGGTAGAACCGGCCTGACCGGTTTGCTAAACCGGTCTGACCGGTTTCCCTTGCCTGCGAGAGGCTGAGTCCAACAGAAGCGGTCTGACCGGTTTCAGAAACCGACCTGACCGTGGGCTACCAGCAGTCGTGTCGTGTGTGTTTCTGTTGCGTGTGTGCTATAGCTGTTGATTGGGTCTTGCTCCTAGTTTCAGTAGCACTTTAGTGGTTGTGTGAACTTGGCAAGAGAAGCTTACGGAGGTACACGAGTGAAATCGGGTTCATAGGCCGAATTCTTGAATAGAACTTTTATCGGCTCCCATTCACTCCCCCCTCTCTAGTTCGCCATTACGATCCTTCAAGTGGTATCAGAGACGGTTCGGGTCTTTATTGACTGTAAATAGTCTAAGATCCAAGGATGGTATACCAGGAACAGGGTTCGGGTCCTCCACACTTCGATGGAAAGAACTACCAAATGTGGAGTAAGCGGATGGCGGCGTTCCTCCGCGGAAAGGGTCAGATCCTTTAGGATATGACAGTGGATAACAGCTATGTCCAGCCGATGAACTTCCTTGCTCCAGGATCGAGGGACATGTTCGACGCCAACAACAAGGTGGTCGACTACTTGTTTCGTGCTCTGTGTCAGCTTGAATTCGATCGAGTGCACACAGAGAGCTTGGCTTGTAGAATCTGGTCGGTGTTGAGAGAAGCTCATGTTTGGAATGCCCAGGTTCAGGCTCGGATGTATGCGACCTATCGGCGAGTGTACGAGAACTTCACTCATCACCCCAGTGAGTCCATCGATTCCTTGTTTCAGAGGTCCACGATGGTTGTGAACAACATAAGGGCCAATGTGGACGTGCTCCCGTACGATGATCATGATAGAGCTGTTAAGCTCTTACACTCTTTGGATCGTACGATTTGGGGAGGAAAGTTCGAGGCCATTGTGGAGTCGGAAAAGTATGACACTCCGACGGTGAACGAGCTGTTCTCGAAGCTCAAGTCGGCTGAGGTGGATAGAGGCATGACAGCCAAGCTCGAGGGCCCGACTGATTCTCATAGTCTTTCTCTCGTCGGTGGTTTGAAAGGAATGGCTAACACTAAACCATCCACCAGGATGTTCTCTTTGTCCTCTTTGATGTCTATGCCAGATGAGGAGTTCGACATGCTTGGAGAGGACGAGCTGGCGTTGCTGATGAGGAGGTTCGAGAGGCTGCACGAGAACCGGGTGAACATGAGGAGGAACACAATGACATGCTTCCAGTGCGGCAAGCCTGGACACTTCGTCGCCGACTACCCGGAGAAGGTCGAGAATAAGGATCTCTACAAGCACAAGTCAAGGACGGATGGCAAGTATCGATCGAGGTGTGACCACAAGAGCAAGCACAAGAACAAGCATAAGGACGAGCGACGATCGAGGAAGAAGGAGAGCCGAGGCAAGGCCCGAGCGATGGTTGGAGCGAGCGAAGTCGACTCCAGTTCTGCGTACTCCACCTCAAGCTCAAGCAGCAGGGAAGATGAAGGTGATCGTCACAAGAGCAGGAAGTCATCCAAGAACCTGAGCAGGCTGAGCTGCTTCACGAGAGACGGCTTCTGCACCATGGCGCTGAGCTTCGACAGCAAGAAGAGCACACACAGCGACTCGGACTCTGATTCCAACAATGAGGTGTGTGATGAACTTCCCTTCTCGCGTCAGGAGAATGAACGACTTGTCTTATTGTTTGATAATCATGATGACATGCTTAGAGAGGCTAAGAAGATGAGGAAAGAGCTTAGGGCCTCACTCGAGGATGCTAGGACTACAGTGGCTAAGCTAGAAACACAGAATTTGGATGCTAAGCTTGAAATTGACTCTTTGAAAGCTTCACCTGTTGTTTCTGATGAAGTTGAATGTGCTGATTATCCTATTTTCCTTGTTGATCTTTCCTTGTTTAAGGAAAAGTATGCCTCCAAGTGTGAGGAACAAGATGTACTTAGGGTTGAAGTGGCTGAGCTTAAGTCTAGAACTGCTTTGCTAGGTGCTTGCACTTCTTGTCATGTTTTGCATGAGAAAATGGATGAGATGCATGCTTAACTTTTTCTCTTGAGGCTAAACTGAATGAACCAATTCCTACACCTTGCTCTACCTGCGAATTGCATGCTTTGAAGAATATGGAACTTGAACATTATGTTGATCGATTGCAGGATGAGAATGATGAGTTGAGAAAGTTGATGGGTTGGTTGTCTGGTCATGAGCCTCAGTTGAGGATAATGATCGAGACATTCAAGAGGTAGAATGGTGAGGGACTTGGGGCAAACAAGGTTGGTGAGGGAAGTGGAGAAAACATTCCAGAGCCACCAAAAACCCACCACAAAAATGATTTCCCTCCTAAACCTAATCATCTCAGGAACCGACTAGACACAACCCCAACCACACCCGTGTTTCCTCCACAAACAAATGATTTCCAAAAGCCTATCAACTTTGTGAGCACTTCGGGAAAAGTGTTCTTTGGGAAAGAGAGTGAGGATGCTAGTGAGGAGAAACCGGTTGAGAAGCTGAGTGGAGAGAAAACAAATGATCAGCCCCAACCCAAGCCTAAACCCAAGCTTGTGAGGTTTCATTGTGGCTATTGTGGGAGAGATGGCCATGAGGATGAGTTTTGCTTCAAGAGGAAGCGAGAGGAGAGAATGGCAAAGGAGTGGGCTAACAAGGACAAGTACCACCCCTCCAGTGGTGTACTTGAGCCTCGTGTGCAGATGCCCAGAGCTAAGGCGGGTGTGAGAACAGTTCCGGCTTGGGGAGAGCGAAAGGCTGCAGGAAGTGCTGCTGGAGGTGTGAAACCGGTCAGACTGGTTTTGAAACCGGTCAGACCGGTTTGGAGTCTGCAGGGGGCAAGTTTGGTTTTCGTGCTCGTGATGAGTCTCAGTTTGTCTCAGGTGGTCGTGGTTCTGGTGGTTGGTCTGGAGAGTCTCAGGTGGTCAGTTTGCTAGGCGTTCTCCTTCTCGTGCTCAATACGGAGATGGGAGGAGTCGCAACTTTGAGATGGAGAGGAGGGATGATCCACGGTTCTCCTTTCGTGGTTTTGGATCCTCCTCCAGGCAGAGAGAGTTGGTTTCCTTGGAGTGGTTACCTGGGTGGTGTTCGTGGAGGTAGCTTTGATAGGAGAGATGCATTGGAGTGTGCTAACCCCACTTTCGAGAAAATGGCTCGGCACTGGTTTTACTCTTTTGGTACTAACCTCAGTGCTGAGTCGTTTGTTCGCTCACGTGCTCGTTTTTGAATTTTGGGTGGGAGACTTGAAGAACATTTGGTTGATTGACTCCGGTTGCTTGAGGCATATGACCGGAGACAAGGAGTGGTTTTCAAGTCTCGTCCCAGTCGTGACAAAGAGGTACATCACCTTTGGGGACAATGTGCTTTCAGAAGGTGAGATTAAGGTGAGTGACAAGATCACTCCCAGGAGCGTTGCTCTTGTTCAATCGCTTGGATACAATTTGCTTTCTGTGTCCCAGCTACTGGATGAGGGTTTTGAGGTGTTGTTTCGGCCTGGTGGTTCTCGGATTTTGGACTCTCGAGGGGACCTTGTCTACGTGGTCATTCCCGAGGGTTAGGTGTTTCGAGCTGATTTTTCTTAGTCTTCTGGTCTTGAGCGTTGTTTCTTGGCTGGTACTTCGAGTGAGTTGCGGAAGTGGCATAGGAATTTGGGTCACTTGAGCTTTGACCTTTTCTCTCGCTTGAGTAAACTCAATTTGGCCCGAGGATTGCCACGGTTGAGGCTTTAGAAAGAGTTGGTTTGTGCCCCGTGTAGTCATGCCAAGATGGTAGCCTCTTCTCACCTGCCTCTCACCGATATGATGACTCGGCGTCCATGTGAGCTGCTATATATGGACCTTGTTGGCCCAGCTCGTGTGCGATCTGCGGTGGGAAATGGTATGTCCTTATTGTGGTGGATAACTACTCTCGGCATGAGTGGGTGTTCTTTCTCGAGGATAAGGGGGAGACGTTTGGTTTTGTTCAAGATCTTGTCTTGAGGTTGAGGAACAAAAGGCACGGAGATGCCATACGAGCAATCCGCAGTGACAATGGCTCAGAATTCAGAAACTATCTTTTTGGAACCTTTTGCCATGACTTGGGTCTTGAACACCAGTTTTTGAGTCCGTATACGCCTCTCCAGAATGGTGTTGTGGAAAGGAAGAACAGAACCTTATGTGAGATGGCTCGGACGATGCTTGATGAGCATAGGACTCCGAGAAGGTTTTGGGCTGACGTGGTGAATACCGCGTGCTATGTGTGGAACAGGATCTACCTCAGAGTGAATAAGAAGAAATCCTGCTACGAGTTGATGCTCGGTCGCACACCCAAGGTGAGTCACTTCCATGTCTTTGATTGCAAGTGTTTTATTCTGAGGAAAGGGAAGAAGTTGGATAAGTTTGAGGCTAGGTCGGTCGATGATATTTTCTTTGTTTATGCATCTCACTCTAGAGCATATCGTGTTCTCGATCTTCAAACTAACCAAATCGTGGAGACTTGCGAGGTAACCTTCGACGAGACACAACCACGTAGTTAGCTTGCCTTTGAGTGTGTAGGTGATGATGAGCTTGGCAAGGATATCTTCAGGAGGAGGAGCATGAACTTCGAAATGATGAAGATGGTGGTGAGGTGCCCGTGGTTGAACTTCGACTATGATGGTGGACGGACCTTCTCCCACACATACGACGGCAAATCAAGATCAAGGAGAAGCTGCTGTTGAGGGGGAGGTAGCATCAAGGCAAGAACCTCACCGGCGAGTACAAGTGGATCACCCAGCTTCAAGGATCATCGGTGACATGAATGACCGTACTACACGGTCGAGGGTTTGAAACAATTCTCATTTCACTCATGCTGCATTTTTTGCTACTTTTGAGCCCAACGACATTGGACACACACTATCTGATCATAATTGGGTTAATTCGATGCATGAGGAGTTGGAGAACTTTGAGAGGAATTGGGTTTGGGAATTGGTTGACCCTCCCCTAGGGTGTAAGCTGATTGGGACAAAGTGGGAGTGGAAGAACAAAGAGGGAGAGAAAGGTGAAGTGGTGAGGAACAAGTCAAGACTTGTTGCTCAGAGGTTTTGATGAAGGAGGGGATCGACTATGAGGAGATCTTTGCTCCCGTAGCCCGTTTGGAGGCGATAAGGATCCTTCTAGCCTTTTCCTTGGCTAAAGGGTTCAAGTTGCACCAAATGGATATGAAGAGTGCTTTCCTGAATGGTTTGTTGCAGGAAGAAGTGTATCTGAGGCAACAACTGGGGCTTGAGAGTGACAAGTACCCCCACCGGGTGTACAAGTTGTGGAAGGCGTTTTATGGGTTGAAGCAGACGCCTAGAGCTTGGTATGGTAGGTTGAGGGGGTTCTTGTTTGAGAGAGGTTTTGAGATGGGGAAGGTTGATCAGACCTTGTTTCTACTCAGGCAGGGCAAAGATATCTTGATTGTTCAGGGGTACGTGGATGATATTGTCTGTGGTGGCTCGTCTAACACTCTTGTTGCATGGTTTGCAGAGGATATGAGCAGGGAATTTGAGATGAGCATGATGGGCGAGTTGCAGTTCTTTCTCGGGCTACAAAAGGAAGGAACATTTGTGCACCAAGCTAACTACACCAAAAACATTGTGCGAAAGTTCAAGATGGAGGACTCTAAGGCTATGGCGACGCCGATGAGTACGACTACAGCTCTTGATGCGGATGAGGAAGGTGAACACGTGGACCAGAAGGAGTACCGAAGCATGATCGGGTCACTCCTCTACTTGACGGCGACGAGGCCGGACATCCAATTCTCGGTATGTCTGTGCGCTCGTTTTCAAGTATCTCCGAGGACTTCGCATCAGCAAGCGGTGAAGCGAATTTTCAGGTACTTGCGTCACACTCCCGACTTTGGCCTTTGGTACTCTACGTTCTCTTCTTTGGCTCTTCATGGTTTTTCAGATGCCGATTTTTCTAGGTGTCGGTTGGATAGGAAGTCCACTTCTGGGACTTGCCAGTTTTTGGGATCTTCTTTGATGTCTTGGTCTTCCCGCAAACAGTCGAGTGTTGCTCAATCCACTACCGAGGCAGAGTACGTTGCCACTGCTAGTTGTTGCTCTCAGCTCCTTTGGATCACATACACCATGAGAGACTTTGGTGAGGAGTATAGCCATGTCCCACTTTAATGTGACAGCACCAGTGCCATAAGCGTTGCAAAGAACCCAGTGCTCCATTCCAAAACCAAGCACATAGAAGTGAGGTATTATTTTCTGAGAGATAACGTAGAGAAAGGAAAGATAGCTTTGATCCATGTACCCACACATGACCAATTAGCTAATATTTTCACCAAACCCCTAGATCAAGCAACTTTCACTCGTTTGCAGGAGGAGCTTGGTGTGTGCTTGATTTCTTGAGTTGGGTGTTTGGGAGCTCCTTCGTAGCATATGTATAGTTTCCTTTGTGCATTTCTTGCATTTGGCATGGCAAATGTAACATGATGTATAGGCATCCTTGTATCTTAGATTGCATGGAATTTTGTATCATATGCATTTTGTAGGAAAAGCTTCTCTAATATACATTGTTCACCATGATGTGCTATATATGATCTTGTGAGCTAGTTTGGTATGCTATGGCTAGTTTGGCATAGCTCTTGATGATCTTGATTTATATCCATGGTTGATGGCTATGTGTTTGTAAAATGTCACATATATGCTCTCTCATGTGTAAATGCCTTTATATGATCTTGACATGTTTTAGTGGCTTGGTTATGCTTAATTTGTGGTGTCGGGGACAGCCCTAGGGGTCCCCTTAAACAACGGGGAAAGCCCCACTTAAAACCCACAACAAAACCAAAACACATTGTGCCTAACCATGCAGGATACGGCCCATGCCGCAGGGACCCCGACGGCCCACCAAGGCGGCCCTCTTGAAGATCCCCTCGAGCAGGCTCCGCCTCGCTCGAGGATGCGCGTCCCCCTCGGGCGGGCTCCGCCCCATTCGAGGGGGTGTGCTTTCCTCGAGCGGGCTCCGCCTCGCTCGAGGGCCCGCTCCCCCCTCGAGCGAGGCACCGCTTCGCTCGAGGGTCCGTCCCGCCCTCGACCGGGGTCCGCCACGCTCGAGGGCGCCCCTCACGCGTGCGCCGACCCCCCGTACACGGGCATTTAACGCCACGACACCGGCGGGACGGCGCCATCATGCGCCGGGGCTCGCGCCCCCGTGCCGCCGCACCAACTCCCCAGGGAGGAGCCCATCCCCATCACTGTGGGGAGGGACTGTGCAGCGCGGCCGGTGTTAGTCCCGTGACGCCGCGCGCCTGCTCCAGTACGGCTAACGCGTCGAGCCCTCGAAGGGGGGCCGGTTGCACCCTCGATTTGCTTTCTTGTGACCCTACAGGGTTAGATGGAGGCGCTAGGCCGGTGGGACGCCATCCCTGTGCGTGCAGGCGCACGCCAGGCGCTGTAGCAACAACTCCAGCACTGTGGGGCGTGCAGACACGGGACGCCGCCTTCCCTACTCCTGTGCTCCGTACGGGCCAACGTCAGCAGCTCCCTCGAGCCTATCAGAAGGCATCACCACTATCTGCCGCCCTTCAACCCTCGAACCGCCACTGTTCGGGTACAATATTGGCCATGATGGCCAGATCGCTGCAAGGATCGCCCGGACGGCCGCCCACTCTACAGCATAGCACGTCGTGCTGCCCCACGTAGCTAGATAGCACGGCTCGCATGTGATTCGCCTCCTCCTTGATCTATAAAAGGAGGGCGAACCCCCCTGCCGCGAGGGACACACGGACGAACAGACAGACGAGCATATAGCACACAGCACACCACGTACTCATTCTCCAATTCTCCCACAATATCTTCATCCACTTCACCAGGGACTTGGAAGCCACGCTTCCTCTCCCGCCTTGCTTGTAGCAGCCCCACTACAGGCACCCCCGGTGCTGAGCAATATAGTGCCTTGAGCACACCACTGCTGGACGTACGGCCCCCTCAGCCGGAACCAGGATAAATCCCGTGTCTCTTATTGCTTAGCATCGACCATTGAGGGATAGACCACGGCTCTTTCTACTGGTTAGTGTCGGGACCATATTCCGCACCGACTGTTGGCGCCCACCGTGGGGCAGGCTGAGCGCCTGAGGTCATTCCTCCAACTCCCTCCATGGTGATCCGCACTGAGTACCGTGGTACACGCTACTGCATGGGCAGCTCGGACCCCTCCGAGCCGGGTTCGAAATTCGCTTCGGGGACCTGAACTTTCAGGCCACGGGGAACGGCTACCTCATGCGCCTCACCAACCGTGAGGAGCTCCGCGCGCGGCGCCGGGCCGGGTCCGCTCCGGTCCCCGCCGCACGCACCACCACGGTGCGGCCGCCCGCGGCGGGGATGCCGCGGGCCCGTCGACGCCGCGACGCCGCCGTCGCTCCGGCGGCGTTCGCGCCGAGGTGCGGTCCGAGCGGCGGCAAGCCGAGCGCGCGCCTCTCGGCGCGGCGCGCCCGCCGTCACGACGGCCACCATCCCAGCGGGACATCGCGCAGTCTCCGGACCGCGCATACCCATCGGGCTGTGTGGCGCCACGTCGGCCTACAACGCCAACGTCAACACCACGATGCGCAGGGTTCCGCCTGGTCGCCACGTCTTCGTCGCCAGGGACCCCAGCGCCTCAGCGGGCGACGAATCGTGCCTGGGTTCCCTCGACGCGTTGCCACCCGCCAACCGCCACGGGTACGCGGAGTGGGACTTCTCCGGCGTGCCAGACCCAATCATGTTCCGGCGTTTCCTAGACGCTACGGACTACTGGTTCGGCTGCTCCGACGACTCCAGCACCAGGAGTTACGACCCCGCGCGGGAGTGCTACGCCGTCATCACCAACGACCCAGCCAACGCCGCCGGCGCGGTTGGCGCCGGAGACGGGGAAGTCACGCCGCCCCCCAGGGGATCGCCACGCGCCCGGCCGCGGGGCCAAGCGCTCCCGCCGGGGCCGACGACGACGCGCGGGCGGCCCAAGCCCGCGAGCTCGAGGCCAAGCCGGCGGAGGAATACGGACGGTGCGGCCGCTCCGCGCCTCAATGGCGGCGGGGAAGCCTCGCGCGCGCGGCGAACGCGCGCGGGAGCCGGGCCGACAGGTCCGCGACCACATCAACACCGCCCCCAATATCGACAACGTGGACGCGCCCCCGCGGGCGAGCCAAAAGCTCATCGCCGCTGCGACGCTGCTGCGGGCCATGCCAGCACCCTCGACCCCCGAGGCTCGAGACCTGCACCGCGAGGTGCAAACTCTCATCGAGCAAGCGGCCGTCTAGCAGGCCGAGAGCTCGGCCTCACGCATCCGCCAACAGGGGGATGCGCGGGACGACGAAGCTGCACCGGGAGGCGAACCCTCGGTCCACGCAGGAGGACCGGCGGGGCGACCCGCCGACCAAGGACGCACACCGGCCAAGGATCGGCTCCTTGACGCACGCATGGCGCTGGATGGTGACGCCCTCAACGTCATCAACGCCAGGCGCACGAGCAGGGCGGACACGCGAGCAGCAATGGGCTACCACCCTCGACGGGGCGGACGCTACGACAGCGGCGAGGATCGCTCCCCGACGCCGGAACCCCCGGGGACCCGCGTGTTCAGCCGGGAGATCCGTGCGGCGGCGTTCCCCCAACGCTTCCGCCAACCCTCGACCATCGTCAAGTACAACGGGGAGACGGACCCCCGCGTATGGCTCAACGACTACGGCTTGGCTTGCCGGTGGGCGGGGGCCACCGGCCGACGAGGTCATCATCCGCAACTTGCCCCCGCACCTCGGCGACGCGGCCCGACATGGCTCGAGCACTTGCTCGCCGCCCAAATCCACAACCGGGACGATCCGGTCCGCACGTTCGTGGGCAACATCCGGGGGCACGTACGTGCGCCCGGAAATTCATGGGACTCCGCGCTCCCCGCACGCGAGCCCGGCGAGTCGCTACGGGACTTCATACGGCGCTTCTCCAAGCGCTGCACGGAACTCCCCAGCGTGGCGCAGTCCGAGATCGTGCACGCCTTCCTCGAGGGCACCACGTGCAGGGACCTCGTGCGGGAGCTAGGACGCAGCCCGCCCGCGGACTCCAACGAGCTGTTCGACATCACCACCAGCTTCGCCTCCGGAGAAGAGGCCGTGGGGGCAATCTTCGACGGCAAAAAGGGCAAGCGCTCAGAGGACGCGCCCGCGGAGGGCAGCAAGTCCAAGGAGCCCCACCGCAACGACAAGCGGGGCAAGAAGGGGAAAGAAGCCGCGCCGCGAGGCGCGCGAGCAGGGGCGCGACGGCGGTAATGCCGAGGCCCTTGCTGTTGACCCGGCTCGACGGGGCCCTCGACCGGCCCCTCGAGGCCCGGGGGTGTTTGACGACATGCTGAAAAAGCCATGTCCTTACCACAAGACCCCAGTGAACCACACCCTTGAGCAGTGCGATATGCTCAAGAAGTTCTATGGCCGCGCCACCGCGAAGGAGGCAGAGGCCAAGAAAGACGGAGGCGACGGCGACGCAGGCGGCTTCCCCGCCGTCGAAAACGTGTTCCTAATCTTTGGGGGCCAACAGTCGACATGTCGACCCGCCAGCGCAAGAAGGAGCGGCACGAGGTCCTCGCCGCGGAGAGGGCGCCTCCGTCCTTCCTCAATTGGTCGGAGGACGCCATCACCTTCAGCCGGGAAGACCACCCGAACCGCGTCCCGAACCCGGCCGCACCCGCCGGTGGTCGACCCCATCATCGGGAACGCACGGTTCTCGAAGGTCCTCATGGACGGAGGCGGCGGCCTCAACATCCTCTATGCGCATACGTCGCGCCCGATGGGGATCGGGTTGGACCGAGCGTGGCCCGGCAGACGAAGCCGTTCCACGCGCATCGCGCCGGCAAGCGGTGTCCGCCCCTCGGGCAGATCGACCTGCCAGTTTGGTTTGGCACCCCAAAGAACTTTCGCAAGGAGATCCTCACCTTCGAGGTAGTGGGGTTCAAGGGGGCCTACCATGCTATACTTGGGCGACCCTGTTACGCCAAATTCATGGCGGTCCCCAACTATACCTACTTGAAGATGAAGATGCCGGGACCAAACGGCGTCATCACCGTCGGCTCATCCATCGAGCATGCATTCGACTGCGACGTCGAGTGCGTAGAACACGCAGAGGCGCTAGTGCTGGATGAAGCGCTGGTAACCACCTTGGATAAGATGGTCAACGACGACCTCGACTCCACCGCCAAGCACGCCGGCACCTTCGAGGCCGCGGAGCAGACCAAGGAGGTCCCCCTCGACCCTTCAGCCTCCGAGGGCAAGGCGTTGAGGGTCAGCTCCGCCCTCGACCCCAAATAGGAAGTGGTGCTCGTCGACTTCCTCCGCGCCAACGCCGACATCTTCGCGTGGAGCCCCTCGGATATGCCAGGCATCCCGAGGGAGGTCGCCGAGCACTCCCTTGACATCCTGCCAAACGCCCGCGCCGTGCAACAACGGCTCCGCCGCTTCGACGAGGAGCGGCGACGGGCAATCGGAGCGGAGCCGCGGAAGCTTCTCCGGGCCGGATTCATCAAGGAGGTGTTCCACCCAACGTGGCTAGCAAACCCCGTGCTTGTAAAGAAAAAGAATGGGAAGTGGCGGATGTGTATAGACTACACTAGTCTAAATAAAGCATGTCCTAAAGTTCCTTTTCCTTTGCCACGCATTGATCAGATCGTTGATTCAACGGCTGGGTGTGAATTGCATTGCTTCCTTGATGCTTACTCTGGGTATCACCAAATAAAGATGAAGGAGTCCGACCAGCTCGCGACTTCGTTCATCACACCGTTCGTTACGTTCTGTTACGTCACAATGCCGTTTGGCCTCCGAAACGCAGGTGCGACATACCAGCGCTGCATGCAGCACGTTTTCGGGGATCACATCGGGCGGACGGTCGAGGCATACGTGGACGACATTGTCGTAAAGACCATGAAGGCGGACGACCTGGTTGGCGACCTTGACGTCGCTTTCGGCTGCCTATGGGCCAATGGGGTCAAATTAAACCCCGAAAAGTGTGTCTTTGGAGTGCCGCGAGGCATGCTCCTGGGATATATTGTCTCCCAACGGGGAATCGAGGCCAACCCCGAAAAGGTTGCGGCCCTCGAACGGATGGGTCCGATCCGGGACCTCAAAGGGGTGTAGAAGGTGCTGGGGTGCCTTGCCGCCTTGAGCCGCTTCATCTCGCGGCTCGGTGAGAAGGGCCTGCCCCTCTATCGCCTCCTCAAAAAGCACGAGCGCTTCTCCTGGACCGCCGAGGCCCAGGATGCGCTCGACAAGCTGAAGGCATCTCTGACGCACGCCCCGATCCTCACGCCGCCGCAAGATGGCGAACCCCTGCAGCTCTACGTGGCCGCAACCACCCAGGTGGTCAACGCCGTGATCGTCGTGGAGCGCGCGGAGGAAGGGCACGCCTTGCCTGTACAGCGACCGGTCTACTACATCAGTGAGGCCCTGTCAGATACGAAGACACGCTACCCTCAGGTCCAGAAGTTGCTGTATGCAGTAGTCCTTGCGCGACGCAAGCTCCGCCACTACTTCGAGGCCCACCCCGTCACGGTGGTTTCCTCCTTCCCACTGGGGGAGATCATCCGCAACCCCGAAGCTGCGGGCAGGATCGCCAAGTGGTCCGTGGAGCTGATGGGCGAGACGCTCGCGTACGCCCCGCGCAAGGCCGTCAAATCCCAAATCTTGGCAGACTTCGTCGCCGAATGGACGGATACGTAGCTACCGCCGCCGCAAATCCAAGCGGAGTGTTGGACTCTTTTCTTCGACGGCTCAGTGATGAAAACAGGGGCGGGCGCGGGCCTGCTTTTCGTATCACCCCTCGGGGAACACATGCGGTACACGGTGCGCCTCCACTTCCCCGCGTCTAACAACATGGCCGAATACGAGGCCCTCCTCTGCGGCCTCAAAATCGCCATTGAGTTAGGCGTCAAGCGCCTCGACGTGCGGGGGGACTCGCAGCTCGTAATCGATCAAGTCATGAAGAATGCGAGCTGCCATGACGACAAGATGGAGGCCTACTGCAAAGCCGTGCGAGCCCTCGAGGACAAGTTCTACGGCATCGAGCTCAACCATGTGCCCCGCCGGTACAACGAGGAGGCGGACGAGCTGGCCAAGATTGCGTCCGGGCGGATCACCGTCCCCCCGAACGTTTTCACACGCGACGTCGCTCAACCCTCGGTCGTTTTCGAGCCACACCCCTCGAGTCACAACGAACCCTCAGGGGCTCCCTCGAATCCAGCGGGTGCGGAACCCATGGACGAGGACCCCTCGAACGAGGCGTACGTGCTCTCCCTCCTTGAGGGGTATGGCTCCCACGAAGCTGATGTGATGGACATCGAGCTAGCTCCTGTCAAAGCGGACTGGCGCGACAAATACATCGCCTGGATCGCTCGAGGGGAACTCCCCGCGGACCGGGCCGCGGCCAGGCACATCGCCAGGATGGCTAAGTCCTTCGCCCTCGTTGACGGCGAGCTGTACAAGCGTGCAGCCTCCGGCATCCTGCAGCGGTGAGTGCCCATCCCCGAGGGACGCGAGCTCCTACGGGACATTCACGCGGGGACCTGTGGCCACCACGCCGCGCCTCACACCCTCGTCGGCAACGCATTCCGCCAGGGCTTTTACTGTCCTACCGCGGTCGCGGACGCCAGCGAGATCGTACGCACCTGCGAAGGGTGCCAGTTCTACGCCCGCAAGTCCAACTTGCCCGCACATGCCCTGCAAACCATCCCCGTGACATGGCCATTTGCCGTGTGGGGGCTGGACATCGTCGGGCCCGTGAGGAAGGCGCCCGGGGGCTTCACCCACTTGTTGGTCGCGATCGACAAGTTCTCCAAGTGGGTGGAGGTGCGCCCCATCACGAATCTCGGGCGGAGCGGCGGTAACATTCTTCACCGACATCGTCTACCGCTTTGGAGTGCCAAACTCCATCATCACCGACAATGGGTCCCGCGTTCACGGGCGGAAGTTCTTGGAGTTCGCGACAAGTTCCACATCCGTGTGGATTGGGCGCCGTGGCACACCCATAGACCAACGGCCAAGTAGAGCGTGTCAATGGCATGATCTTTCAAGGCCTAAAGCCCGAGAATTTTCGACCGGCTAAACAAATGCGGGCGAAAATGGCTCCAAGAGTTACCGGCGGTTGTGTGGAGCCTAAGGACCACCCCCCGAGCGAGCCACCGGGTTCACCCCGTTTTTCCTAATCCATGGCGCGGAGGCCGTCCTCCCCACGGACTTAGAATACGGATCGCCCGGGGTTCGAGGCTATGACGAGGATGCCAACCGCCGAGCCCGCGAGGACTCGCTGCATTAGCTGGACGAGGCACGCCTCGTGGCCCTGATGCATTCCGCAAGGTACCAACAGTCCCTCAGGCGCTACCAAGCACGCAAGATACGCCGGCGGGATTTCAGCGAAGGGGATCTGGTCCTAAGGCTACGTCAAGACAACCGAGGGCGCCACAAGCTATCGCCCCCATGGGAGGGACCCTACGTCGTGGTGAAGGTACTCAAGCCCGACACGTACAAGCTGGCCAACGAGGACGGTGAAGAGCTCACCAACGCTTGGAACATCCAACAGCTACATCGTTTCTACCCCTAGTTAGGATTCCCAAGCATTTTCTGTTGTAAAAATCATATGGCCAACGCCCCAGTTGGTGACAACTATGTAAACGCCTCAAGTCTAATGGAAAGGGCAACTCGGCTTTCCCCTGAAACCCAAGTTACCCTCGGGGGCTACTGCGGGGGGCACCCCCCCCAAAATGGTCCCATTTTTGCGCAAAAATAAAACAACTCACACGCGCTAAGTTTGTTTCCTACTTCAACCTCGAGCAACGATTCGAACAGGGCGCAGGTGGCCTAGCGGAAGGAGCGCGCGAGTCAGAGATAGTCTACGCCACGAGGATACGGCCCTTCTCTCTCGCCTCCAACCCAGCAGGCCCCCCGCGAAAATCGAACTCCCCTAAGTAAAATCTACGCAGGAAGAAGGAGAAACAAAAAAGCGCAATAAGCAAAAGACTTCATTTCGTATCAACAAATGTTTACGAATAAGACAATGTGCTTATTTACAAGGCCGCATGGCCAGAATACTGATGCACGAACAAAAAACGGGCCTAGCGCCCAACTGTCTTCAAGCGGGAGGAGCGGCAGCGTCAGCAGCATCCGGGAAGAGAAACTCCTCGAAGGCTTCAGCGAGCGACCCGGCGGCGTCGGCGGCGAGCGCATCCACACGCTCCATCGCTCCCTCGTCCTCGACCCCCTCGGGGACGATGTAGCCCTCCGCCAGCGCCTCGAAGTTGACCTCGTAGTGGGACCGCACCACTCCGAGGGCCTTCTGGACGCCCAGATGCAGCGCCCGGCGCATCCGCTCGGTGACGTGACCGCCAAGGGCACGCAGGCGGCCGGCCGGTGAGGCTGCCGGCCCGTGCTTTGCCCTCCTCCACGGCTCGGCAGGTCTCGAGGGCCGCACCACGCAGCTCCCGCAGCTCCTGCTCGGAGGAGTTATAGGAAGCCTGCAGCGCCTCGGCCCGCTCAGCTGCATGCCCCAGGGCGGTGCGCAAGCCTGGAATCGCCAAGACAAGAAAGAAATCAGAAAGGGGGATGCGAGCCCTCTAACAGAAAAACCAACAAGGCAAGAGTCAAACAGTGGCTCACCTTCGACTTGTTTCCTCTCCACCTCGAGAGCGCGGCGCTCGGCCTCGACCGCCAGCTCGAGGCGCTTGACGCCCTCGCCCTGCTCCTGGAGGGCCAGCTCTTGGTTTGCGCTCGTAATGCTGAGCACAATGAGCTCGCCCTTGGTCTTAGAGAGCTTGTCGTCCCGCTCCGCCAATGACTTCTGCGCTGCCTCGCGAGCGACGCGCTCCTCGCTCCCGGCGCCGTCCGGCGTCGACGAGGGCGGCTTTGCTCTCTCGCCGGAACCGCCCCTCGGCCCCTTGGCGAGCGGTGCGCTCCTGCGAGAGCCGCTCCTCGGCCGACGACGAGCGCCGCGGCCTTGGCATCCGTTGACGGTTAATAATTGTATCAAAGTTCGTTCGTGACTCGCAAGCGTACAAGTCTCCCGTCGTAGTCAAGGGACCCTTCTTCCCTCGAGTGGTGAACCCAAGGTATCGAATCCGTGGAACAAATGTGTGACGCAAGACTTAATCTATTAAAGCCAAATAACCGCAATCTTCAATAAAGAACCAAATGCATCTAAGTAAAAGAAACAAAACAGATCTAATCTACTAAAAACCGGAGAAAACAAAGTAAGATTGGGTAGATAAACCGATCTAGAGGGATCGGGGTAAGCCTTTTGTTGAAGTTCCAAGCAAGAGAAGAAGTAGCAAATCGAATCTTAATAAAAGCCTCTTTAAATCGTGGTTTCCCATCCAAATCCGAAAACATCCGCCTTTCGAGACCCCCGTTCGTCACAACGTATCCCTATTCATGCGGGGAGCTTAGGGCGAGTCAAAAGACAAGTCGAGATTCTTTCGGAAGATCCGCGTGTACCTCTAGCCACCGCGGCTACAAGAACACCCTATGTAATCTATCTCGAGAATAGAATTAGAATAAGCAAGGCCGATCGAAAAACGAAATCTTCGAGGAAACACTTGATCGCCGGGAAAAGATTCAACTTGATAATTCAACTATAACAATGATACATACACAAGATCACCACCGGGATCCTTCCTTGATCTTGCTTCTAGCTCGGGAACTCCGACGTGGTCTTCCGTGCAAGATTCCCACGTCGGCTAGGGGAACCCTAGTCAACTAGCTCGACCCTCTCCTCTACTAGATGGTGTCCCTCTCTTCTCTCGCTTCTCGGCGGCCGAAGACGAAATCTTCTCTCGCGTGGCTCTCGGTCGGGGGACTATAAATAGCCCGATTGGCGGCTAGGGCAAAGGGCGACGGGTTTGGGCCCTAAATGGGCTCGGGCCGACCGGACCGGGCCGGCCGGCCCGGGCCCATTTAGGCCCGGCCCCGTGGGCTCCTTTGCCCGAGGTCGGTTCCCTTGCTTCCCGGATGCTTCCCCCTTCGCATGTAGGTCCATGTCGTCGGTTTCTCTCCGAAATGGACTCAACTCCTTGTCTTGAAAGATTCGAGACTTTTCCGGTCGTGTCCCCGGAGTCCGTCGTCTTCTCGGATCAAGTCCCCGGCTTCTTGGAGTTAATTTTGCTTCATTGCATGACTTGTTCGGGACTTCAAGGTCTTGTCATGAGGTGCTTGATGAACTTAACCCGAAAGTCTTGCATTCAACACTAAAACCCCGCATAAACATTAAACTCCAAAAACGACATGCACAAATGAACTTGTTATACCACCGGGGTTAGTACCAATGGATAAGGTATAAAACTCATGCCAACACCGAAGGTAAACTCATGGCTAGGTTGACGGATTTTCACCGTCAACATCTCCCCCATGCTTAAACCTTGCTCGTCCTCGAGTAAGCCTTCGATGGATATCATCATTGCTAAACAATGTTTAAACTTTGCACTTGATTACACATGAGAAAACATAATGCTCTCAAAATTTTAATTCATTAAAGTTCCATAATGTGCTAGCCTTCATCTCTACGGAGGGTAGATTCTTATTAAGCTTATCCCACAAGTGTTAACATGCTCACAAAGTTTTAAATAGATCTCGAATTTTTGAAATAAAGAACGAGATAAAGAAAAGCTAAACCAAATTCACAAATTTAAATCATCTTGTATATTGCTCATGAACTCTCATCTCACTTGTCTCTCAAGCCTATATATTCTACTCCTTTCCCTCTCATATATATGTGGTAGGCTTTATATGGAGCTTTGGGAAAGTTTAGTCCTAACAAGATTTTATAAATGAGGTATTGTCAAAACAAGACAAGCTTCTCATGGTCTTACCGAGACTCGTCAAAAAGGTCATTGGAAAATAATGTTAAATCAAGGAGGGGAAAGAGAAAAATACACACACTTTAGATGAGTGGACATGTGCAAATGGCAAAGAGTGATCCCGAGGCACAAAAGAAGTCCTCGTTATCGGATTGCACATGGTTGGAAAAAGAGAATGGATCTTTTTATCTTGAAGCCTTGAATGCACTCTTAGAGAACCTAGGGAGTTCACTTTACGCACAAATATATTTTTTTTTCTTTCTTATATTTCCCATTCTTTTCTTTCTTTCATTCATTCATTTTTTTCTTTCCTCGTCATATATTCAGTCCATGACTTTCACAACGAAGTTTTGATTTTTTATACCTTGAAAGTCATGAATATCACCGGATTTCTTTTTTTTTCTTTCATCATTATATATATTTTTTAAAATACTCCCTTTTGAACTCTAAAACTGCACCGTACCTACCTCCTCCCCCATGCTTAGACGTTGCTCGTCCTCGAGCAAAGAGGCGAGAAATAAGGTAGGTACCGGAGATATTTTTCCTTGGAGAGATACGTGAAATCTTCAATGTTGGCACCGTCTTGCGATCTTCCTTGAATTGATGATCCATTCTCAACGATAGGTTGTGGTCAAGGAGGTAATCACAAAAAAATGATGTTTGGTTTAAGGGTGGATATCCGGCGAAGTTTGTGAGATCACCGATGCGGGGATACACAATGCACGGATAAAAGGCTAGCAAAAAGATAGATACGCAAAAACGGAATGACCAGCTTCTTAGTCTCGGGCCAGAGAAATCATGGCCTGCAATAACTCACTCAAAAATAAATCTTGTACACTAAGGTTCATGCACTCAAATATATATAAGGCTTTGGATAGGTTGAGCAACACACAAGTGATATTTGTGACAAAGTTAGCAATATTTTTGAGCATAAAAGACATCTTTAATCTATTCATAACTTGAGAGCACATAAAACACTATGGGTCTTTATTTTAATCATAACCTCCGCTGAAAATTAAGCTAGTATCTAAATAAATTCAGATCTGTATTTTTAAGAGAGCACTAGCTTAAACATGCATAAATCGACTACAAAGATGAACAAAGCTGCAATTTTAATCATATATCATCATGGCACGAATTTTGTAACTTTTCCAATGATATAATCAAGGTGGTGACATTATTAATGGTGATATCAAGGTGAAATACACGCTGAAAATAAACAAACATGCTTGCTGAAAATAAATAAAAACAGAAAAATACTACGCAAACACACATAAGCAAAAGCTGATAATTACAGAGAAAAAGAAAAGAAAAGAAAACTAAAGTTCCTAAATCTTCTAGTCCTCCGTCGGTGGTTGATGTTGATAGTCTTGATAATAATACCCTTGCTCATAATATGGTTGGACGCTTCCTCTGTCGAATTGATTTGGCTCCACAAGGTGAAGGCGTCCAAGTTCAAAGGCAATATTTGCGTTGCCTTCACCGAGTTGAGCTGCGTTAGATTGGATGGCTACGATGTTTTGAGCATTTCTTGCAGCATACCCTCCAATAATGGCCATGCTTTGTTGTGGTTGGGGATGATGAGCGTAGGACTCCGCGAAGTTAGCGTTGGGCACAACATAATTTTGTGGGGGTACCGGTGCACCACCCCCCCATGCTTGTTGTTGAGACCCTCCGTAATAACTTGGCGGAGGAGGAACTCCGCCGAATGGTTGCACATTGGGTTGTGCTCCACTCGCTTGTGCGGAGGATATTCCCTCCTCTACGATTCTTCCTCTTTTGTTCTTCCTTGCAGGGACAAGTAGTCCCTCTTCCAACCAATCTTCCCTTCCTTCGGTGAAAAGCCTAAGCCTCTCATTCGGAAGGGGGAGGTTCACTATGGCCAACCGATAACCTCCTCTCTCATCTCCACTAATGTACTTGCCTTGCCGCAAGTACTCAAAACCGAGAGAGGTACCACGCAAAAGGTGAGCGGGGTTTCTTGCGATCCCCGGCCGCGAGGAAAAGGCCAACATGGAGAGGTAACACCCCGAACCAATATTACCCGCCCCGATGTTGCTTCACAACACCAACGGTTGATCATGAGGTAAGAGGGGTCAATTGGCTGCCTGGCAATTAAAGCCGAGTATAGCCAATTCAACTCCGTGTCGGTCACCTTTGTTTCCCTCATCCTCCCCAATACCCTCTTGCACATCCAAGAGTGAAATATCCGGATAATGGGGTTGCGGATGCAATTGCGTTGTTGATGGGCTTCTCCGGAGATCATGCTCCAAAATTCCGCCAACATGCCGGGAGGCACGTCAACTTTCTCCGGAGCTCCCTTGTGGAATCCAAGCAGCTCCCTTACGTGCTCGTAGGGAACCACTTGCTCGATTCCCTCCAAACGGAATGACGGGCTTTGCACCCCATCATCATCAACGATGTGTGCATTAGTCATCAAAATTTCCAAGGCGTAACCCAAGTGGGTGTCCACCGATATTCCGTTGGAGAACCGAACCCACCCGAGGTGCCCCAACATGTAGTATATGTCGGTGCGAAACCCCAAGGTGTAGAGTGCTTGATCGTCGAACTCGACGTTTGGCACAAGTCTCTTCTCAAGATTGGCGAGCCTCTCCTCCTCCGCCGCCGACAAGATGATGAAGCCGTACGAAGATTGTGTCGGGGTGTAAGGAGGTGGTGCGGTTGAGCGAGTCGATCGTCGTGGTGGCGCGGGCTGCTCCTCCGTGTGCCCACGAGGTTCGGTGAACCTCATGGAAGTGCTTCTCGCAGCTCTCATACCACCAAGGAGGAGAGCGTCGTTCCTCCTCGGTGGTGCCGTGTCCGTCTCCATGCTCCGGGGAGACTCGGAAACCGAGTGCCTCCTCGAAGACGTGGTTGATGACAGCTTGGACGACGACGAACTCTTCTTCTTGGAGAAGAGACTTGTGGTCTTCTTCCACATGGTTGCTGCACTCTTTCTTCAACTAAAATTCCGGGTTGCAACCGGTAAACTAGGCACTTAAACTCTTTGCTTCGGATGTGGACTTTGAGTGGATTTAGGGTGTGGATTTTTCTTGAGCTATCAAGCTTGGGATGGTTGGCTAAGTCTACGGAGGTTCCGAGCACACAAACTTGAACACACAAACAAGGGAAGGAGAGGGAAGCTTGCTCGCGAAAAACGGGCGCCGGGGGGCTGCTTATATAGGGCAGGCCGGCCGGCTGGGGCCGGCCGGCCCGGGGCTCCTCCGGCTCCTCCTCGGCGCGTCTTTCTCCCGGCACGATCATTTCGCCTCTGCAACTTTCCCCGCCCGCGTGCTCCACGAGTTGCACCGCCCAAACGCTCTCGTCCACTCCTTTTCTTGAATTATTGGTCCTCCCACTTGATGCTTCATGCTTTGGGTCATGTCCATGCTCCCTAGCTCCACTTGCTTCACATGCCACCATGAAAATCCTGCAAAGTTGATGCTTGCTGCCCACCATGCTTGTCCTTTGCATGTGGAATTGGTGAAAGTTGATAAAAGGGAATCCAATGGTGCATGCATGATTAATTTAAACTTGATTGCCTCCATTTAGGTGTGTTTAAGGTTAAGCACTCCTCTAATTCGAAATTTAAAATATTTTTCAGAGCCATGCAAGAGCTCAAGCATAAATTTAGAGAAGTTTTTAAACCATTAAAAACAAATGTAAGTCGAAAATATTTTTCGACTACGTCGATTTCGGTCTCACCGGTATAGTTTGCTTTCATCGGTTGAGAGCGAACGTTTTCCCGGCTTGATCAAGGGGGCATAGGTTTAGGTTCTAATTTTGGCTAAATAAGAAAGATTTTGAACAGAACAAAATTAGATTAGGCTTAGAAAAATTCTAATCCTAGAGAAACCAAGGAAAAAGATTTTTTTTAAAACCAACCAAAAGCTTTGATTTCTAGGTTCACGCGAGTCCTACCACGTGCTGAATTTTTATAACACTTGAATATAAATCGTGGCTCTACTCGTGTGGTTTTAGCATGAAAAATAAGTCAACCTCAGCACCATAATGAGGGTGAAAGGTTGAGTTAAGGTTCTGAAATTATTTGGTTGGGGGGTTTCTCGAAAAGAAAAGAATCAAACAAGCACATAGGAAGGTTCATGCAAAGGGTTTATGATAAAGCAAACATTCAATCAAGAATTATGTCTCTAATATTGTTCAACCACTTCTAAGTCTAATGTCTTTGCGTAATAAAACTCAAAAACTAAATTATTAAAAATACTCGAAAAACCTGGAATCGGGTTGTCCTCCCGTAGCTTATTCTTCACTCGACTTGACGAAATGGGTTGCCTCCCGCCTAGCGCTTCGTTTATAGTCTATAGCTAGACTTCTTCACTTGATTACTCCGGATCAACGCTCTTTGCGGGCGTTGCAATCTTGGGTACCCACTTCCGCACCATCTTGGGCGCGGGCTTGTCTTTTGGCTTGGTTGTCTTAGTCATTTTTTTGGTCTTCACAGGCGGCTTCTCTTCCTTTGTCTTGACGGATGCAACACCTTCTTTAATTTTCGTTTCGTTCACTTTTTTCGGCTCCTTCTTCTTTTTCAGTCCCTCCGTTTGTTTTGGTTCTCCCTTCACTCCAATCATGTTGCATGCCTCAATCCTTGGACGGAACTTGAAGGAACTCCTTTCTCCGTTGATATCGAACATGATCTCCCCCTTGCCAACATCAATAGTAGCTCCCACGGTCTTGAGGAACGGCCTCCCTAGGATGAGCGGCGGCTTCTCCCTCTCTCCCATCTCGAGCACAACGAAGTCGACGGGGATGAAGTGGTGTCCAATCTTCACGGGTACATCTTCGGCAATGCCCAAGGGATAGCGAATGGAGTTGTCACCCAACTCCAAACATATTCCCGTAGGCTCCATCGGTAGGCGTAGCTTCTCGAACACATCCCTCGGCATGACACTCACACTAGCTCCAAGGTCGCATAACGCCTTCTCGAAGTTGAAAGAACCAACTGAACATGGAATTGTAGGGCACCCGAGGTCTTTTTGCTTCTCTAGCCCATAAGCAATAGCTGCACTACACTCCTCGGACATTTTGACATGATCTACCCCGAGTGTTGCTATCTCATATTTATTTGCAAGCATGTCTTTAAAGTAACGAGAATATGTAGGTACTTGTAGGGCATCTAGTAATGGCATGTTGATGCTAAGTCTATGCACAACTTCCACAAACTTCTCAAAGTGGTTATCAAGTTTACCTCGGAAGTAGCGTGGCTTGAGTTGCGGTATCTTCGTGTCATCTTCCGGCATCTCGAATTCGGGTTCCTCGGTGACGATCCCCGTAACCTTCTCTTTAGCGGCTCCTTCCACCTCGGTGGATGGTTTAAGCTTCCTTGCTCCCGCGGAACGTTCCGGATCTTCGGTCTCCTTCCCCGAACGTGTTTGAATGGCCTTCGCCGATTCGGGACATTTGGGTTGTCCGGAAGCTTCCCTTCATCATTAGTTAGGCGCCCCGCAAGTTGTCCAACTTGCGTCTCGAGCATCTTCATCATGTTGAGCACTTGATGATTGGAACTTCCGACCTCCGTCACTTTGCTATCGATGTTCTCCAACACCTTGTCTATGGTCTTGAACTTGGTGACGGTGTCCTTGTTGATCTTAGCTTGCTCATCCATGAACTCCTTCAATTGTATCCGAAGTGGAACCGCGTTAGGAATAGATGAGCTTGCATTAAATTGAGGCCTACCTTGCCCGTAGCGGAAGTTCGGCAATTCTCCCTTCCTCATGTAGTCGAGCACTTTGGCTTCCTCCGGCAATCTTTGCGGACATGGCCATACTCTCCACATTCTTCGCATGTGGACCTTGCTTCGGCGGCCTTCAAGTCTTGAGCCTCTTTCTTTTCCATCTCCATCTTCTCCAACCTCCTCATGAGCGAGTCGATCTTGCCTTCAAGTATGTCTTCCTTCTCCACTTGCAAGACTCCTTTGACGTTCCCCATGGGTTGAGCCGGATGTAGGCGCCGGATGACGCCCACGTGTCATTATCCGCGACCTTCTTGAATACCGTGAAAGCTTCCGCTCGGTGTAAGCTCGATGATAGATCCTCCCGCCGATGCATCGATGATCGTCCTTGACGCCATGGTGAGTCCTTGATAGAACTTTTGCACGAGGTCTTCTTTCGGGAACTTGTGATGTGGAACCGCCCGGTGTACTCGTTGAAGCGCTCGAATGCCTCCGAGATAGTTTCGTAGGATATTGAACAAAGGTGGCAATCTTATTACACGAGCTTTGCCGGTAGTATTCCTTCATGAAAGCCTTCATCAACGTGTTCCAATTTTGCACCGTCTCCGCCGGTTGAGAGTGGAACCATTGCAAAGCCTTCCCGAGTAGTGAAAACGGAAAAAGCCTTGCCCTCATTTGATCTTGAGTCACCCCATCCATGTTGAAAGTCTGACATAGTTGAATGAATGCTTGGAGGTGAAGGTTCGGGTCCTCTTTGCCGGTGAAGGGTGAATGTTGCACCATGCGGATGGTTGAGGTCTTGATTTCGAACGGTCTTCCGATCTCCTCGAGGTTCAAGATTGGTAGGTCGATGATGTCGGGGTGCATAGCTCCCCAATCTTGCGTTCTTCCGGTGGTTGGTCACCCATTGGTGGAAGTCGATTCTCCCGCGGACTTTGAGGTGGTGAATTCTCCGGAGATTCCTGCGATCCTTCGTCTTCCGAATCCGAATCTACAAAATCCAGCTTTTTAGCTTGATGTGCTTCGCGTCTCCTTAGCCCTGTAAAGTTTTTCTGGATCATCCACAAAATTATTGGGTTTGTTGGAGAGGTAGCCGTCCATCTCCTGTTAGGGTTAGCAATAAACAAAGTATGCAAAAAAACTAGAAAACAAAACAAATCTATAAAGACTAGAGTTAGACAAACTAGATTAGATGTATTTTGAGGATGATCGAAGTTTAGTAGATGCAAAAATAAAACAAAATCAGTACTGAAAATTACAAAAAAAAAGCAATAAAAAATCAAATCTTGATCACTTGTTCCCCGGCAACGGCGCCAGAAAAAGGGGGCTTGTTGACGGTTAATAATTGTATCAAAGTTCGTTCGTGACTCGCAAGTGTACAAGTCTCCCGTCGTAGTCAAGGGACCCTTCTTCCCTCGAGTGGTGAACCCAAGGTATCGAATCCGTGGAACAAATGTGTGACGCAAGACTTAATCTATTAAAGCCAAATAACCGCAATCTTCAATAAAGAACCAAATGCATCTAAGTAAAAGAAACAAAACAGATCTAATCTACTAAAAACCGGAGAAAACAAAGTAAGATTGGGTAGATAAACCGATCTAGAGGGATCGGGGTAAGCCTTTTGTTGAAGTTCCAAGCAAGAGAAGAAGTAGCAAATCGAATCTTAATAAAAGACTCTTTAAATCGTGGTTTCCCGTCCAAATCCGAAAACATCCGCCTTTCGAGACCCCCGTTCTGTCACAACGTATCCCTATTCATGCGGGGAGCTTAGGGCGAGTCAAAAGACAAGTCGAGATTCTTTCGGAAGATCCGGCGTGTACCTCTAGCCACCGCGGCTACAAGAACACCCTATGTAATCTATCTCGAGAATAGAATTGGAATAAGCAAAGCCGATCGAAAAACGAAATCTTTGAGGAAACACTTGATCGCTGGGAAAAGATTCAACTTGATAATTCAACTATAACAATGATACATACACAAGATCACCACCGGGATCCTTCCTTGATCTTGCTTCTAGCTCCGGGAACTCCGACGTGGTCTTCCGTGCAAGGTTCCCACGTCGGCTAGGGGAACCCTAGTCAACTAGCTCGACCCTCTCCTCTCCTAGATGGTGTCCCTCTCTTCTCTCGCTTCTCTCTGCGGCCGAAGACGAAATCTTCTCTCGCGTGGCTCTCGGTCGGGGGACTATAAATAGCCCGATTGGCGGCTAGGGCAAAGGGCGACGGGTTTGGGCCCTAAATGGGCCCGGGCCGACCGGACCGGGCCGGCCGGCCCGGGCCCACTTAGGCCCAGCCCGTGGGCTCCTTCGCCCGAGGTCGGTTCCCTTGCTTCCTGGATGCTTCCCCCTTCTGCATGTAGGTCCATGTCGTCGGTTTCTCTCCGAATTGGACTCAACTCCTTGTCTTGCAAGATTCAGCACTTTTCTGGTCAGGTCCCTGGAGTCTGTCGTCTTCTCGGATCAAGTCCCCTGCTTCTTGGAGTTAATTTTGCTTCATTGCATGACTTGTTCAGGACTTTAAGGTCTTGTCATGAGGTGCTTGATGAACTTATCCCGAAAGTCTTGCATTCAACACTAAATCCCTGCATAAACATTAAACTCCAAAAACGACATGCACACGTGAACTTGTTATACCACGGGGGTTAGTACCAATGGATAAGGTATAAAACTCATGCCAACACCAAAGGTAAACTCATGGCTAGGTTGACGGATTTTCACCGTCAACGGCATCGTGGGCGACCTTCAAGTCGTCGGCCTCCTTGGCCCGCTTGCTCCCGGCCGCCGCGCCCGCTCCTCGGCCGGCGCGCTGCTGCCGCGCCCCCTCGAGCGACGAGCGAAGCTCCCGGTTCTCGCCGCGGACGCCGGCCACCTCCGCCTCCCGGTTGGTCACCGGCGTCCGCATCTTCTCCCGGATCCGAGTGCGCCGCCACAGCGCCTCATCACGATCAATTAGAGCCGTGCAGACCCGCTCGAGGCTAGAGCGGCGCGCCGGGTCCTGCCCGGTACTCTCGGGGAGTTCGTCGCGCAAGACCACGGCCCGGTACGCCAACCAACCGTCCGGGGTCCTTAGGGCATCGGCGAGCGCGTCGAAAGCGCCGCATCGCTCCCGGAGCTGGCGGAGCTCGGCGTTCACCCGATCGAAGGCGTTGTACTTGTCATGGGCGCGGCGCTCGAGCTCCTGTCACCCACAAATCGAAACCCGTAAGCGCCACGACAAAGAAACAGCGCACAAAAACGAGAGAAAGAAGAAAACGAACAACAACATCCTACCTGAAAGACGCGCCATGCGCCGCCTCACGAGGGCCCCCTCCTGGGGCTCGGGGGAGCGCGTGGGGAAGCTCGCCCACTGATCCCACCCGGGCGGCGGGGAGTCGTCGTCCAGGACCTCCACCACCTCCGCCGGGAACCGCCGCGCGACCGGCGCCAACCCTTCCGCCCCGCCGCCCGCCGTGCCTCCACTTGCGCCTCCACGGCCACGGGCGCTTGACGTGGCGCCGCGGCCACCACCTTCGGCCGTGCCCCCGCGGCGGGGGGTGCCCGGCCACCCTCCGCGGCCACGCCCACCGCGGGCCGCATCCGCCCGCCTCCGCCGCGGTTGGCGCCACAAGGCTGCGCCTGCCCGTCGCGCCGGCCACCATCGGTCGCGCCTCCGCCATGACCGCCGCCGTGGGGCGCGCCTCTGCCACGGCCGGCGCCGGCCGCTCCTCGGCAACCACCGGATGCGCCATGGCGTGCCGATCCGCCGGTCGAGGCCTCGGGGCCCCGCCCGCGCCTCGCGAGCTCTCGCCCGCTGCCGCCATGCTCGCCCCCGCCCGCGACGCCATCGACGAGTGCCGCCAGGTGGGGATGGACGCGTCCGTCATCAGCACCTTGGCCGGTGCGAGGGGAGGCACAGTTGGCACCACCCTGCGCAGGCACAAACAGAGGGTTAGAATGCCTGATCATCAAAAAATCAAACCAAGTAGAGGATCGAACCCCTTACCCCGAGGAGGAAAAGGCGCGCTTCCTTTTCCTCGAAGCCTCAGCGGATGAGGCCGGCGCGGTCGGCGCGCCCGCCGCCGCACCTTCGACGTCGCCGCCGCGCGCGCGCGCCCCGCCCCGCACGCGGGCGCGCTCGCCGCACGCACGGGCGCCTGCGCGCGCGCGCGCCGCCCCCGATGTCGATTGCCTCGGCGGCGGGCGCCGTTGCGCCCGCCCCGAGCGATGCCGCCCTTGCCGCGGAGCCGCTGCGGCGACGGAGGCGAGGGCTCCCCACTCGTCGAGAGGGGCCCCGCCCCTCGGCCTCTTCCTCTTCGTCCTCCTCCGAGGACGAGTATTCCCTCGGTCCCGGGGAGGAGAGCCCCGGCTCCTCGCGCCGCCCGTGGCACTCCGCGCTCCGTCGCTCGCGGCGCTCATTGTGCCGCCTCGCGCGCTCCCTCTCGCGCGCCACCCGCTCCTCGCTCCCGGCCGCTTTGCCGCCCGGACCAAGCGCGCGCGGGAATCGGGGGGTTGGCGAACGGATTTCGCGGCGGTGAAGTTCACCAGCTGCATGCAGGAACATCAAAGACGCGTCAGAAGGCAGAGGCAACACCAAGAACTAAAACAGAATCAAGAATCACACTCACCAGCGGGCTGGTGGGGAGCATCTCGAGATCCCACGTGGTCCGCTCCGGGTGCGTCGGCATCCGGGTGTCGACGGTGCTCCGCGCCCGGGTGAGCACGTACGGCCGCCCGAGGGGGGTCGGGAGCATCCGCGACCTCGCCAACGCGATGGGGTCCGCCTCCTCGGCATCTCAAAGATGCGGAGCGGCCTCTCCATCGGAGGCACGACCCACCGGTGATGGAGGAAGGCGAGGACGCCCATCGCGGTCGGTCTCCGCCGCCTGCGGTGCCGGGGCGTGGACACCCCGTAACCCCAAGAGCCGGGCTTCTCCTTGAACACCCGGCGGGTGTAGGGGGGGGGCCGGGCTCGGCGTTGCGCGAGTAGAACCATCCCCGCTCCCGGCCGGCGTTGTTCGTCGTCATGGTGTAGGGGATGTAGTGGTCCTTGAACCGCCCCCCGCGGGGCAAGCGACATCCCGCCGCGCGCACCACGCGGCGGGTCCTCGACTCCATCGTGGGGCTGCGTGAAGAGCTCCGCGCGGAAGAGGTGTGCCCGCAGCTCCCGGTTGGCGGGGATCCCCCGGGTACCCCTCGTAGACGCCCACGAATGTGGCCGCCTGCGAGATCGCGTTGGGCGCGAAGTTGTGCAGCTCCACGCCGTAGTAGTGGCACAGCGCCCGCATGAAGCGGCTCGCCGGCGCGTTGAAGCCTCGCTTGTGGAAGCGGACGAAGCTGACCACATAGCCTTCTGGCGGGTTGGACGCGCGGTCCCCTGCCGGCGGCACTATCCACTCTGCCGGGCGGCCCTCCTCATTTGCCGCCAGCTGGCCGGCGGTGACCAGCTCGTTGAGAGCAAGCGGGGTCACCGACGACCTCTCCCAGGCGTACGGGTCAAGAATCGTGACGGGCGGAGGCGGCGCCATGAGAAGAGGGCAAAGGAATGCGAGAGCGGAGGACGAGAAGAAGAGGAAGAACTCAAATGGCAAAGCCGCACGGTGGCGAAGGCAAGGCGAAGACGAAAGCACAGGGGGCAGAAATGGCGGAGCACTAAGGTAAAAAACCGCCGCTTCCCCCTCCCCTCGGATTTATAAGCCGCGGGCGAGCTCTCCGGGGCGGATGTCCCGCGCGCATTAACTGCAGGGAATCTTCTCTTCACACTGACGAACGGGCCCCGCCACGACCGCAGCGGCCACATCACCGCGAGCTGGCCATCATCACGGTGAAGACTAGCAGGGACCGAGGCAAGCGGTCACGTCCGCTTGCCACGCCGCCCATTATGCGCGCGCGCGCGCGCGCAACGCCTAAAAGAGCGCGCCGCGTTGCGAAACCGCAGCCCCTACTGTGGGGCATTTAATGACCCGGTCCCTTGCCAAGCAAGGAGAACCCTCGAGCAGAGCGAGCCCCTGGCGCGGGGTAAATTCAACCCTCAAAGGGACATCGGCGTGAGAAGGTCGCCCGGGGCCTGCTTGAAGTAAAGCAGGCACCACGAGCACCCATGCCACGCAAAACGCTCGAGCGGCACGAGCCCCTGGCTCGAGACGATGTCAGCCCTCGAAGGGACATCGGCGTGAGAAGGTCGCCCGGGGCCCGCTTGAAGTAAAGCGGGCACCACGAGCACCCATGCCACGCAAAACCCTCGAGCAGCACGAGCCCCTGGCTCGAGACGATGTCAGCCCTCGAAGGGACATCGGCGTGAGAAGGTCGCCCGGGGCCTGCTTGAAGTAAAGCAGGCACCTCGAGCACCCATGCCACGCAAAACCCTCGAGCGGCACGAGCCCCTGGCTCAAGACAATATTAACTCTCTAAAAGGGCACATGCGTGAGAAGGTCGCCCGGGGCCCGCTTGAAGTAAAGCAGGCGCCACAAGCACCCATGCCACGCTATGCTACCAACCAGCACCTCGGGGGCTGGCTCGCCCAGACCCCTCGACGGCCGCAGACGCAAAAGACGGGGCCGCCCAGGCGCCGCCCCCGCACGGCCCCTGCGATCGACGAGGTTCGAAGCCCGACCCTCGACGGGTTCGAACAGGCGCCCCAGATCGCAGAGTCAGGGACGACGAGGGCACGCGCATTCGAGCCGTTCCTCGAGCCCATCGGCTCGAGGGTGCCCCACATGTCGTGTTCGAGAGCCAGCGAGGGCAGCTAGCCGGGGGATCCCACCGAGGGAGAGCTTCCGCGCCCTCGGTCCCTATCGAACGAGACCGAGCCCCACCTAGCAAACCCACGCAAGCGCTTCAATGGACGTGTCTCTGGACCACGCAGCCTACCCTTATCGAACGGGGCATGGGCATCCACTCGAACCACCCACTAGCAGCTCAAAGAGGAATCCGCAATTCGCGACCCGCTCGATGGGGGTTGCAGAAACCTCACCCTCCGTCCCGCGGAGGGATGGCGAGGGCGCGTTAAGAAATAAGTCGTAAAGCTCTACCCGATCGCCTCGAACGGGCCCAAGCTCGGGGCTTAACGCACGGCTACACCTCCTCGGCTTGCACCCGCCGGAGACAGTGCCAGCAGCGCGTGCGTCACCGAAGCCGGCTGAGACATTGCCGATGCCGGTTGAAACATGTGCCACGCCCTCTGGCCAGTTCTCGCGGTTAACCCCTGCAGGGGCATCCACGCCCCTGCAGGGCATTGTGTGGACTAGGAGCGTCCCAGTGGTCGATGGATGACCGCTCCTCAGTGATGAGTGATTGACAACGGGTGTTGGACTGAGTCTTGGCTTAGTGCGCAGGTGTAGGCTGCGGCCTAGTTCGTGTTGTTGCAGGTGAAGAACGGGCGCGAAAGGTCTTCGGCCTTGAGGGGCCTCCGGGAGATGGAGAGACAAGTAGGCTCGGTTCGAGGGACCCGGTGGACGGCGGGACCGGGTGCGGGCCACATGGTGGCGACACAAGCAAGACGAAGTCATGGACAAGTGAGCGGTGCACGGTGGCGGTCAAGTCAAGTGGTTTGGCGGGAGGCCGGACCGGGCACGCGGGGTTTGGTGGTTTGCCCACAAAACCATCGGCGGACGGTTTCTTGGTTTGGGCCTCAAAACCAAGTCCGAGGGCCCAACACGACGGAGACGGGATCCGGGCGTGTCGGGAAGCTTCGAGGCGGAGGACACGCGGCGGGATCGCATGGCTTACGTCGGGAGGACGCGGGGTGCGGCAAAGGCGTGGCCGTCCGATGGCAAGACCCACAAACATTACCAAAATGCCCCTACGTGGGTTGTATCGCCAGTAGTTTAGTTAGGGGTAGTCGAGTCATTTACCACTCCGGCGGGACCTGATATATAAGCCATGAGTGTGTGTTGATGGCTCTCTCTCTCCGCGACTTAGGGTTTCATTTCCCCCCTTCTCTTTCTCATTTTCGTAGCTATTTTCCTTCCTATTTTCTCTAGGCTAGCATGAGAGCTTCATGTGAGATTTGTTGAGAGGGATGGATGCTAGGGCGGCATGCTAGACTTTGTGAATCTTTCCTGGTTTGTATAGAAGATTCGGGGTTGTTTTTCGTGGCTTTTTGTGCTTATTTTCGAGCCTTTGTTCCCGGTGTGATTCCGCGGATTTGAGTGAGTTTCTTCCCGGATTTCTTTGAGGGAAACATGGATAGATGCCTTGCGCATCTTTGTGCTTGATCTTGTGCCCTCAAACGCGGAAACTACTTCGATTCGTGAGTTTTCGTTCGGTGCTCTAGCTTTTGGTGGTGCTCAAACGATTCGCGATTCCCGGTGATTTAGGGAGTTAGGAGGCAAGATTTTTGGGCTATAGCATCCTTGTGTGACGCTTTTCAAGTCCCAAACCCTTGTCTCTACGGCTTCAACCGTTTGGGAAATCCGATGATGATTTGGGGGAGTTGACTTTCGGGGGTCGGGCTGTTTTCTCGTTCTTTCCGCACACGGCGGACGGTCCGCGAGGACCGGGCGGACGGTCCGCGCGGCTCGAGTTCGTCCCGTGTTCTTCGTGTTCTTGCTCGTCCCTTGTTTTGATCCATCGTGTTTTTGGTTGGACGGAGTTTCGGACGGTCCGCGGTGTCGGGCGGACGGTCCGCGGGTGCTTGGCGGACGGTCCGCGTGCTCCCCGGGGACGGTCCGTGGCACGGGGGTGGCTTTGGGTCGTTCGTGTGATTTAACGGACGGTCCGCGGCTCGGGCCGGACGGTCCGCGGCTCGGGTGCGGACGGTCCGCGATGCCCCGGCCGGACGGTCCGCGCGGCTCTTGCGGACGGTCCGCCCCTCTGCGCGGACGGTCCGCCGAGCTTGTGTGCTTTGCTTCTTGGTTCGATTCCTTCCTCCCTTTCTAGTGCTTCCGCGTGTGCTTTGAGGAATCGTTCCTAAGGCTAGAGGTTGATCCATAACCTCGTGGTCTTGGCGATTGGAGCGTGATTCGATCCATCGCTTGTGTGTGACCGGGATTTGAGTAGGACATAGGCCGGGTTCTTTGGGAAGAATTTTCACCGGCTCCTGTTCACTCCCCCCTCTCTAGTCGCCATCCGATCCTTCAATTGGTATCGAGCTTGGTGCGGATTCTTTGCGACTTTGACAAGTCTCGAATCCTAAGATGGCGTACGTTGAGCGGGGCGGTCCGCCGCACTTCGATGGCAAGGGTTACCACAAGTGGGCGGCTCGTATGATGATTTTTCTTCGAGGAAAGCTGTTGGATTTTATTGTGCTTGACAAGACCTATGCTATTCCGGTCAACATCCATACTCTCATTGTGACCGATGCCGATGCCAAGGCCAAGTATGAGGCTAATGCAAAAGCCGTTGATCACTTGTGCCGAAGCTTGTGTGATCCAGAGTTTGATCGTGTTCGCCATTTGAATCTTGCTTGGCAAATTTGGGATAAGTTGTTGGTTGCTCACGGTGGTGATAACCATGTGAAGGCTCGCCTCTTTGTCTCTTACCGGATGCAATATGAGAATTTCACTCCACTTCCCGGTGAGGACATTGATGCGATGTTTCAGAGGTTCATCGCCATCGTGAACAACATGAAAGCTAATGTTGAGGATTTTCCGTACTCCGAGCATGATCAGGCTTTGAAGCTCTTGCATGTCTTGGACCCAAGTGTTTGGGGTGCTAAGGTTGAGGCCATCAAGGAGTCTGGAAATTATTTGACTATTGAGTTGGATGACCTCTTTTCTAAGCTCAAGTCAGCTGAGGTTGACAGGAAGTTGCTATCCAAGCACGAGGGCTCGACTGACCATAGTCTTGCTCTTGTGGGAGGATCAAAGGGCAAATCTAACCCTTCCTGTCGACAGTTTTCTTTGTCCTCTCTTATGTCCATTCCAGATGAGGAGTTTGATGTCTTTGGGCGAGGAGGAGCTGGCCTTGCTGTCAAGAAGGTTTGAACGACTACACGAGAGTCGGAGGAGCGCAAGGCGGAGCTCAGGGACGTGCTACAAGTGTGGCAAGCGTGGCCACTTCATCGCCGAGTGCCCGGAAGCGGAGGAGAACAAGTACAAGGTGAACGAGTACAAGGCGCACCCGAGGCGTGAAGACAAGTACTCCTCCAAGGGCAAGCACTTCAACAAGTCCAAGAGCAAGGACAAGGACAAGCGGCGACCGAGCAAGAGCAACTACAAGAAGAACAAGGCAAGAGCGATGGTGGCCGGTGCGAGCGACGTCGACTCAAGCTCAAGCGAGGAGCGATCAAGCTCAAGCGGCGAAGATGAAGACGCCGGGAGGCGCGGTGGCAAGAAGAGTGCAAGCCGGAACCTCGGCGGGGCCGAGCCGTGTGGCGCTTGAGGGCTTTTGTGGCATGGCCCATAGCTCAAGCGGCAAGAAGAGTGTGAAGGAAGACAGCGACTCCGACTCGGAGGATGAGGTAAACCGAGATCCCGACTCTTTGCTTGCTGAGATTGCTAGGTTGAATGGTTTGCTTGATAACCGTGATAGTGTGCTGAGAGATGCCAAAAAGATGAGGAAAGATCTTAGGGCTCAGCTTGAGAATGCTAGTGAGAAAGTAGGAGAGTTAGAGTCAAAATTGCTTGAATTGAGACTTGAGAATGACTCTTTGAAACTTGCTCCTACTCCTCCTGATGATATTGAATGTGTTGAATGTGATGCTTGGTTGAATGAGATCAAACTGCTTAATGAGAAGAATGCTTGTATTTTGGCTCAACTAGATGCTCTTAGGACTGAACATGATGAGCTTAAGGCTAGACCTACTTTGCTTGGTGCTTGCAAATCATGTCCTACTATGCATGCTAAGCTTGTCGATGCTCATTCTACCATTAGTTCTTTGGAAGCATCTTTGAAATCTCCTGTTGCAAATGCATGTTCTAGGCTGTGATGAAGTCACTTTGCGTAATCTTGAACTCACTTCCCGTTTGGATGTCATCTATGAGGAGAATGACTATTTGAGGAAGGTGTTGGGTTGGTTGTACGGGCGGGAACCTCAATTGAAAATCATGATTGAGGAGTTCAAGAGAGCCGATGGTCGTGGTTTGGGGTTTGAGAAGTTGGGTGAGAAAGTGGGAGAGAACGATGGGGAGAGTGTGTACGAGAAGTGTGTTGAGTCTAACCCCGAGTTTGAGGTGATCGGAGAGATCCAAGTCCCACTCCCAAAAGCACCCAAGAACTCTTTCACACCAAAGCCCAACCACCTTTGCAACAAGCTTGACACAACCCAAGAGCCACCCAAATTCCCACCTAAGACAAATGATTTCCGAAACCGGTGAGGTTTGTGAGTGAGAAGGGTGAGAAGCCTAGAGAGAAGCCGAGCCAAAACCAAAACCCATCCCTTTCGGGTGTGAGTATTGTGGTAAGGAGAGACGTCTTGCGAGTTTTGCTACAAGAGGAAGAGGGATGAGAGGCTTGCTAGGGAGCAAGCAAACCGGGACGGGTATCGCCGGTCTCGCGGTATTCCCGAGCCTAGAGTGCCACTTCCACGGGGCGTGGGAAGTGTGAGGAGTGTTGGCGGGTTCCCACGGAGAGGTGGTGGTGAGAGGTTTGTCGGGAGAGATGATGGTGTGCGTCTTTGGTGAGAGGTTTGGTCGGGCTCGTGGTGGTTTTGCTTTGGACGTCCTCCTACTCGCCCTCGGTACGGGTTTAGGGGAGATGATCGCAGCTTTGGGTTTCGGAGGAACTACGGTGCTCGTACTCCTCCCATGGGACATGGGAAGGTTGGTGGCAAGGGAGTGATGTTTGCTAACCCCTCTTTTGAGCGATGGCTCGACACCGGTTTAACTTTCTTTGTGCTAACCCCCGGTGTCGAGTCGCTAGCTCATTCTCGTTCTTGTTTACGATTTGCGGGCGGGGAGGCTTGGAGAACATTTGGTTGATCGACTCCGGGTGTTCTCGACACATGACCGGAGATAAGAAGTGGTTCTCCGGCCTCACCCCGGTGAAGGAAAAGATGTACATTACATTTGGGGACAATGGACGAGGTAGGGTGCTTTCGAGAGGGTGTTGTGCATGTGAGTGACAAGGTAACGCCGAAGAGAGTGGCTCTTGTGAAGTCTTTGGGTTTTAACTTGCTTTCGGTTTCTCGGTTGCTTGATGAGGGTTTTGAGGTGCGTTTCAAGTCGGGCGAGTCTCGTTTGCTTGATTCTCGAGGTGATCTTGTCCGTATGATCATCCCCGTGGGTCGATTTTCGGGCCGATTTCTCTCGTTCTTTGGGTCCTCGCTCGCCTGTTTGATGGCCGGTCCTTCTTCGATTTGTGGAAATGGCATAGGCGGTTGGGACACTTGAGCTTTGATTTGGTTTCCCGCTTGAGTGGTCTTGACCTTGTCCGAGGATTGCCGAGGTTGAAGCTTGAGAAGGATTTGGTTTGTGCTCCTTGTAGGCATGGTAAGATGGTAGCCACTCCCCATCCACCCCTGACCGATGTCATGACCGAGCGTCCGACGGAGCCGTTTGCATATGGACCTTATTGGGCCGGCTTGAGTTCGCTCGGTGGGTGGGAAGTGGTATGTCCTTGTTGTGGTGGACGATTACTCTCGCTATGCCTGGGTGTTCTTCTTGGAGGATAAGAGTGAGACTTTTGGTTTTGTTCGAGATCGATCGTGAGGTTGAAAAACGAGAGGCATGGGAATGCTATTCGAGCTATCCGCAGTGATAATGGCTCTGAGTTTAAGAACTCTCGTTTTGATGCCTTTTGTCGTGATCTAGGTCTTGAACATCAGTATTCGACCCCTTATGTGCCCCCTCAAAATGGAGTCGTGGAAAGGAAAAATCGGACTCTTTGTGAGATGGCTAGGACGATGCTCGATGAGCACAGGACTCCTAGGAGGTTTTGGGCTGAGGCGGTCAATACAGCTTGTCATGTTTCCAACCGGATTTTATTGAGAGCTTTCAAGAAGAAGACTGTTATGAGCTTATGCATGGTCGGGCACCCAAGGTGAGTCACTTCCGAGTTTTTGGCTGCAAGTGCTTTATTTTGAAGAAGGGAAAACTCGACAAGTTTGAGGCTAGGTCTAGTGATGGTATTTTCTTTGGATATGCTAACCATTCTAGAGCCTATAGGGTGCTTAATCTTGAGACTAACAAAATCATGGAGACTTGCGAGGTGACCTTCGACGAGACAATGCCATGTACCTCTCTTGGCTTTGAATGTGCGGGTGATGAAGAGATGGCCGAGGACCTCTTTGAGGAGGAGAAAGATGAAGGCTGGAGATGATGATGGGGAGAACCATGAGCCCGAAGCCGAGCATGTACCCACTACTTCCCCTACAACCACTTTGGAGCATGGACCGTCTACATCATGGACAACGACGGTGCACCAAGAAGACCAGGCGAGAGAAGGCCGAAGTTGAGGGGGAGGTAGTCTCGAGGCGTGAGGCTCCCCGGCGGATTCAAGAAGTGCATCCCCCGTCGAAGATCATTGGGAACATTGATGAACGCACTACACGGTCGAGGTCCGGGAATTCCTCTCATTTTGCTCATGCTTGCTTTTGTTGCTACTTTTGAGCCCAAGGACATTGGACATGCTTTATCCGATGCAAACCGGGTCAATTCTATGCATGAGGAGTTGGAAAATTTTGAGAGGAACCGAGGTGTGGGAGTTAGTTGAACCACCTCCAAATTGCCATCCCATAGGAACCAAGTGGGTTTGGAAGAACAAAGAGGGAGAGAATGGGATGGTTGTGAGGAACAAGTCCGGACTTGTTGCTTAGGGGTTTAGTCGAAGGAGGGGATCGACTATGAGGAGACCTTTGCTCCCGTGGCCCATCTTGAGGCAATTCGGATCCTTCTAGCCTTTGCCGTGGCTAAAGGGTTCAAGTTGTTTCGGATGGACGTGAAGAGTGCTTTTCGAATGGGGTCATAGAGGAGGAGGTGTATGTGAAGCAGCCACCGGGTTTGAGAGCGAGTTGTACCCACACGGGGTATACGGGTTGAAAAGGGCTCGTATGGGTTGAAACGGGCGCCCCGTGCTTGGTATGGGAGATTGAGAGGTTTTCTATTGAGCGAGAGGGTTTCGATGGGTACCGTGGATAGAACCTTGTTTCTCCTCAAGCATAGAAATGACTTGCCGATTGTTCGCATTTACGTGGATGATATTGTCTTTGGTGGCTCGTCACATAACCTTGTTGCCAAGTTTGCGGATGAGATGAGCGGGGAGTTCGAGATGAGCATGATGGGCGAGTTGCGGTATTTTCTCGGGCTGCGGATCAAGCAAGTGAAGGATGCTACATTTGTGCACCAAACCAAGTACACAAAAGACATGCTTGAGGAAGTTACGGATGCAAGATGTGAAGCCGATGTCGACTCCCATGGGGAGTACGGCAACTTTGGATGCGGATGAGGACGGAGAACTAGTGGACCAGCGGGAGTACAGGAGCATGATCGGCTCCCTCCTCTACTTGACGGCGACGAGGCCAGACATACAGTTCAGCGTGTGTCTGTGCGCTCGTTTTCAGGCTTCGCCGAGGACATCACATCGACAGGCCGTCAAGAGGATTTTCAGGTACCTACAGTCTGCCCCTGGTCTTGGCCTTTGGTATTCTTCCTCCTCGACTCTGTCTCTTCATGGTTTTTCCGATGCGGATTTTGCTGGTTGACGAGTCAAGAGGAAGTCTACTTCTGGTACTTGTCAGTTTCTTGGTTCTTCGTTGGTCTCGTGGTCTTCCCGCAAGCAGTCGAGTGTAGCTCAGTCTACCACAGAGGCGGAGTATGTTGCTGCCGCGAGTTGTTGCTCTCAGTTGTTGTGGATTTCATACACTTTGAGAGACTTTGGTGAGGAGTGCACCCAGATCCCACTTCTTTGTGATAGCACCAGTGCCATAAGCGTAGCCAAAAACCCAATGCTTCACTCCAGAACCAAACATATAGAAGTGAGGTATCATTTCCTGAGGGACAATGTGGAGAAAGGAACCATTGTTTTGAGCCATGTCCCTACCCAAGACCAGCTAGCCAACATCTTTACAAAGCCTCTCGACCAAGCTACCTTTGTGCGCTTGCGGGGGGAACTTGGGGTTTGTTGCCCTTTCTAGTTGATTCTTGGGGGATTTCTTTTTTTTTGTACCATATGTATCATACCATGTTTTCTTTGATGTATATACATGCTTTGCTTGATGTACAAACCATGGTAGGATAGCCATCTTGTCATATATCATGTTGCATTTGTGTCATATTGCATTTTAGGATGATGAGCTTCTTTCATATGCCATATTTGAGTCTCTTTGGCTATTTGTGAGATATTGGTTATATGTGTGGAGAAATGGTGATGTGAGGCTATGCTCTTGGAATATTTGAGATATATGTGTGGTGAGATAGCCCCTTTTGAAATAAATGCTTAACTTGACTAATTTCTGATGAAATATGCTCCACTCGTGTGTAGTTGTGTATCCATGTCACAGTTTGGTCTAAATGTGCTTTTCATGCTTAGATTGTGCTTGGATGCCTTGTTCTTGCATTTGGGCCAAAGGCCGGATATCATTGTGAATGTTTAGCCTATGTTGCATTCATGGGGGAGCATAAGCTTCTTTTTGCCGCAAAGGCACTTCATGTACCATGAAATAAATTAATCTTGAAAAGAAGTGCATAATGCTTGAAAAATGCTCCATCCATCATGTCTACGTTTAAAATGTCTTATCTTTCACATATGGGTGCAAAACATGTTGCATGATGTTCACCAGTGGAGAAGTCTCCCCGAAGTGGACACATGGCTCATGAGCTTTGACATGACATGCTTTGCTTTATGGGTGTTTGCCATGATCTTTTGCTGAGAATTTGATATCCTTGTATGATCTTTGAGTAATATGCATGTTTGTGGCTCAAGTGTGACATGGATAGGCTTTTACATGTGAAGCGAGTCTCCTTTTGGTAAAACTGATTAAATCTGAAAATTTTGCTTTGTCACATGCTTGTACTTTCATATATTACTTGTGGCAATGCTTTGACTATGCTATGATTCATGTGTGTGATCTTTGTCTCATTTTTAGCCTTTGACACTAGATTTGGCCTATTTGAGAAGCTCATGTAGTTGTTTATATGCTTTGCTTTGCATTTCTGCATTTTCACCTTGATTCATACATTGTCAACAAGGGGGAGAAAAGGTGAGCTTAATGAAAATTCAGAAGAGGTGAGCTGAAATTTGGGAGTTTGCATGAGTTTACATCCACATGTTCAGGGGGAGCTTGCATTTGTTCAGGGGGAACTTTCTTGCTGTTTTCGGTGTGGATTTTGTGCTTTGCTTGGCTTGTGACCTTTCTTCGCCTTTCTTCGGTTTTGGTCATGAGTTGAGCTTCTTTGTTTTTCTTTCTTCTTTCTTTCTCTTTTACTCTGAATTTCATTTCGCGTTGTGTGTTGTCAATGCACTCATCAAGGGGGAGATTGTGGACCAGGAGCGTCCCAGTGGTCGATGGATGACCGCTCCTCAGTGATGAGTGATTGACAACGGGTGTTGGACCGACTCTTGGCTTAGTGCGCGGTGTAGGCTGCGGCCTAGTTCGTGTTGTTGCGGGTGAAGAACGGGCGCGAAAGGTCTTCGGCCTTGAGGGGCCTCCGGAGATGGAGAGACAAGTAGGCTCGGTTCGAGGGACCCGGTGGACGACGGGACCGGGTGCGGGGCACATGGTGGCGACACAAGCAAGACGAAGTCATGGACAAGTGAGCCGGTGCACGGTGGCGGTCAAGTCAAGTGGTTTGGCGGGAGGCCGGACCGGCACGCGGGGTTTGGTGGTTTGCCCACAAAACCATCGGCGAACGGTTTCTTTGTTTGGGCCTCAAAACCAAGTCCGAGGGCCCAACACGACGGAGACGGGATCCGGGCGTGTCGGGAAGCTTCGAGGCGGAGGACACGCGGCGGGATCGCATGGCTTGCGTCGGGAGGACGCGGGGTGCGGCAAAGGCGTGGCCGTCCGATGGCAAGACCCACAAACATTACCAAAATGCCCCTACGTGGGTTGTATCGCCAGTAGTTTAGTTAGGGGTAGTCGAGTCATTTACCACTCCGGTGGGACCTGATATATAAGCCATGAGTGTGTGTTGATGGCTCTTGCTCTCCGCGACTTAGGGTTTCATTTCCCCCTTCTCTTTCTCATTTTCGTAGCTATTTTCCTTCCTATTTTCTCTAGGCTAGCATGAGAGCTTCATGTGAGATTTGTTGAGAGGGATGGATGCTAGGGCGGCATGCTAGACCTTGTGAATCTTTCCTGGTTTGTATAGAAGATTCGGGGTTGTTTTTCGTGGCTTTTTGTGCTTATTTTCGTGCCTTTGTTCCCGGTGTGATTCCGCGGATTTGAGTGAGTTTCTTCCCGGATTTCTTTGAGGGAAACATGGATAGATGCCTTGCGCATCTTTGTGCTTGATCTTGTGCCCTCAAACGCCGGGAAACTACTTCGATTCGTGAGTTTTCGTTCGGTGCTCTAGCTTTTGGTGGTGCTCAAAGGATTCGCAATTCCCGGTGATTTAGGGAGTTAGGAGGCAAGATTTTTGGGCTATAGCATCCTTGTGTGACGCTTTTCAAGTCCCCAAACCCTTGTCTCTACAGCTTCAACCGTTTGGGAAATCCGATGATGATTTGGGGGAGTTGACTTTCGGGGTCGGGCTGTTTTCTGTTCTGTCCGCACCTAGCGGACGGTCCGCGAGGACCAGGCGGACGGTCCGCGCGGCTCGAGTTCATCCCGTGTTCTTCGTGTTCTTGCTCGTCCCTTGTTTCGATCCATCGTGTTTTTAGTTTTTGGTTGGACGGAGTTTCGGACGGTCCGCGGTGTCGGGCGGACGGTCCGCGGGTGCTTGGCGGACGGTCCGCGTGCTCCCCGCGGACGGTCCGTGGCACGAGGGTGGCTTTGGGTCGTTCCGTGTGATTTAACGGACGGTCCGCGGCTCGGGCCGGACGGTCCGCGGCTCGGGTGCGGACGGTCCGCGATACCCGGCCGGACGGTCCGCGCGGCTCTTGCGGACGGTCCGCCCCTCCTCGCGCGGACGGTCCGCCGCAGCTCGTGTGCTTTGCTTCTTGGTTCGATTCCTTCCTCCCTTTCTAGTGCTTCCGCGTGTGCTTTGAGGAATCATTCCTAAGGCTAGAGGTTGATCCATAACCTCGTGGTCTTGGCGATTGGTGCGTGATTCGATCCATCGCTTGTGTGTGACCGGGATTTGAGTAGGACATAGGCCGGGTTCTTTGGGAAGAATTTTCACCGGCTCCTATTCACTCCCCCCCTCTCTAGTCGCCATCTGATCCTTCACTTTGGGGGCTAGACCCGCGGGTCCGCTGACGCGGCCCAACGGAAATCGTTCGCAAAACAAGGAGGAAAGAACGTCCTATCAGTAGGTTCCAGCATCTGCGGGAGCCTCAATGGCAAACCCGCAGATGCTCGAGGGCTACTGTCGGGGACAGCCCTAGGGGTCCCCTTAAACAACGGGGAAAGCCCCACTTAAAACCCACAACAAAACCAAAACACAGTTTGCCTAACCATGCAGGATACGGCCCATGCCGCAGGGACCCCGATGGCGCACCAAGGCGGCCCTCTTGAAGATCCCCTCGAGCAGGCTCCGCCTCGCTCGAGGATGCGCGTCCCCCTCAGGCGGGCTCCGCCCCGTTCGAGGGGGTGTGCTTCCCTCGAGCGGGCTCCGCCTCGCTCGAGGGCCCGCTCCCCTCCCCCCGAGCGGCACCGCTTCGCTCGAGGGTCCGTCCCGCCCTCGACCGGGGTCCGCCACGCTCGAGGGCGCCCCTCACGCGTGCGCGGGCCCCCGTACACGGGCATTTAACGCCATGACACCGGCGGGACGGCGCTATCATGCGCCGGGGGGCTCGCGCCCCGGTGCCGCCGCACCAACTCCCCAGGGAGGAGCCCATCCCCATCACTGTGGGGGGGGGACTGTGCAGCGCGGCCGGTGTCAGTCCCGTGACGCCGTGCGCCTGCTCCAGTACGGCTAACGCGCCGAGCCCTCGAAGGGGGGCCGGTTGCACCCTCGATTTGCTTTCTTGTGACCCTACAGGGTTAGGTGGAGGCGCTAGGCCAGTGGGACGCCATCCCTACCACTGTAACGGCATGGCCGCCGTCCCCGCGCGTGCAGGCGCACGCCAGGCGCTGTAGCAACAACTCCAGCACTGTGGGGCGTGCAGAAACGGGACGCCGCCTTCCCTACTCCTGTGCTCCGTACGGGCCAACGTCAGCAGCTCCCTCGAGCCTATCAGAAGGCATCACCACCATCTGCCGCCCTTCAACCCTCGAACCGCCACTGTTCGGGTACAAGATAGGCCATGATGGCCAGATCGCTGCAAGGATTGCCCGGACGGCCGCCCACTCTACAGCATAGCACGTCGTGCTTTCCCACGTAGCTAGATAGCGCGGCGCGCATGTGATTCGCCTCCTCCTTGATCTATAAAAGGAGGGCGAACCCCCCTGCCGCGGGGGACAGACGGACGAACGGACCGACGAGCATATAGCACACAGCACACCACGTACTCATTCTCCAATTCTCCCACAATATCTTTAGCCACTTCACTAGGGACTTGGAAGCCACGCTTCCTCTCCCGCCTTGCTTGTAGCAGCCCCACTACAGGCACCCCCGGTGCTGAGCAATATAGTGCCTTGAGCACACCACTGCTGGACGTACGGCCCCCTCGGCCGGAACCAGGATAAATCCCGTGTCTCTTATTGCTTAGCATCGACCATTGAGGGATAGACCACGGCGCTTTCTACTGGTTAGTGTCGGGACCATATTCCGCACCGACATGTGGTTGGATAGCTAGTTTATTGATCATATGGAGCCAAAGGCTCATTTGCCATCATGAATGTTTAGCCCTCTTGCTTTATCTTGCGGAGGGGCATAAGTTCCTTTTTGTCGCAAAGACATTTCATGTACCAAATTTGAATCTAAAAATGAAATGTAAAATGCTTGGAAAATGTGCTCCCATGTCATATATGCTCAATTTAATTTGCTTTGGGTGCTAAATTGTTGCATGATGCCTACCAATGAGAAGTCTCATACATAGAAGTAGGCACATGGCTCGGTGGCTATGACATGACATGAGGTGCTTGTGGGTGTTTGTGATGGTCTTATGATTAGAATGGTTTTCCTAGCATGAAGTTTGTGTTGCTTTGCCATTTTGACATGTTTTTCTCATGTTTAGGTTTTTGCCCATGAGTGGGTAAATTTTCGCAAAATTGCTCAATTCTATCCTAGCTTCGTCCAATGGTTGTGAAACTTGCTAGTCATGAAGTTGATGTCATTACGAAGCTGTAGAGTATCTAACTTGCTCTTTTGGTCATGTGTAGCATCTTGTGATGAATTTTGTATACTTTAGAAGCTCTAGGTTGCATGTTTTCAAATTTGTGCCTTAATTCATGCATTGCAACAAGGGGGAGAAAGAAAGGTGGAGAAAAGTTTCATTGCATCCCTAGAACATATCCTAAGAGTCAAGGGGGAGCTTGTGCATTTCTTTTGCATTTTTGGCATTTGGGGGGTGTGGTCAGCTGTACGAAATCAGCCTGACTGGTTTTGGGAACGTGCCTGACCGGTTTTGGGAACCGGCCTGACCGGTTTGTGCCGAGGTTTGGCACTTGTTCAGGGGTAGTTTGCATATGTGCAGGGGGAGCTCTTGTATGCTTTGGTGGTTTGTGCTCTTTGCTTAAGCATGGTTTTGTCTCGGATGTGTCGAGCCATTGCCCTTGCCTAAGGGGTCCGAGACTTGTCTTCTTCAAGTGATATTGCTCTTTCCCTTTATCGGTTTTCGATCGCTTGTTGGAGTTTCTTTTTATTCGTTTCTTTTCTTTTTCCTTTTCTCTGATTTCCAAATGTGTGTGTTGTCAATGCACTCATCAAGGGGGAGGTTGAGGACCATGTGTGGTTCGAGGACCAGTGGATGGTCGCTTCCTAGTGTGATGAGTGATTGACAACATTGTGTGGACCAATTCTTGGCTAAGTATTGCAAGTGCAGGTTGCGGTTTGACTCGTGTTGGTGCAGGTGAAGAACAAGCGCGAAAGGTCGTTGCTGGTGAGGCCTCCAGGTGTGGAGAAGACAAGTAGGCTTCGTTCGAGGGACCGGTGGCCAGCGGGGTCATGTGTGGGCCGCATGGTGGCAAGAACAGCAAGATGAAGTCGGTGGACGGCTTCTTGGTTGAGCCACAGAACCAAGGTTGAGCCGGGACTTCATTGGAGCTGAGTCATGAGTGGTGATTGGTGGAGGCTACATCACATTCGCGGGGTTTGCGGTGGTCACCAAAAAATCACCGGGTTACTCGGCTGAGCCACAAAGCCGAGACCGAAGACCGGGCGTGGCTGTCTAGACAAAACCGGCCTGACCGGTTTGGAGAACCGGTCTGACCGGTTTAGGGTCGCAGGGCGCAGGAAGCTTTGAAGCGGAGGACACGCGTCGGGATTGCAAGGCTTGCGTCAAGGCTACGCGAAGTGCGGTCGCCGGGCATCCGTCCGATGGTGCTATGAAGACAAATTCCCAAAGTGCCCTTGGTGGGCGTGTATCCTAGTTTAGACTTTAGGGGTATTTTAGTCTTTCGGCTTGCCTCCATATAACCCAAGGGGTGAGAGGATGGCAGCCAACTCTTGGAACCCTAGCTAATATGTTTTCCTATTTTCCCTTCCTATTTTCTTAGGATTTCCATAGGACTAGCTTGAGAGCTTCATGGTGAGATCTTGTGAGAGGGTTGGATGATCGGGCGGCAAGCTAGACCTTGTATGAACCTCCTTGGTATGTATAGATGATTCGGTTTGGTTCCTCAAGGCTTTGTTGTGTTGTTCTCGGTTGTTCTTGGTGGTGTTTTTCGGAGCACTCTCTTGGTGGTTTTCTCGGTGTGTTTTCGGGGCCTTGCTCTTGGTGATTTGATGGGGGAAATTCATGTGAACCCTTTGTGGTTCTTTTGCCTTTGATTCTCCTCCCAAATCTGTGAGTTAAGGGGCTTGATTTTGGAGTTTTCGGAGCTATAGGGTTAGAGGTGTTCTTGAGGGTTGACTTTCGATTTTTCTTGATTGAGTGGGTTTTGGGGACCGAGCTCCTAGCCAAGGGTAGCCCACGAGGTACCCCATCTATCCCCAAAGTCCCACTTTGATCTATGGAATGAATCGGGAATGGTGATTCGCCCCGACACGATTTTGAGGAGCTCGTCGCCTCCTCGTTGTACCGGCGGGGCACGTGATTAAACTCTATGCCGTAGAACTTGTCTTCGAGGGCCCGCACGGCATTGCAGTATGCTTCCATCTTGTCGTCGTGACAGCTCGCATTCTTAATGACCTGGTCAATCACGAGCTGCGAGTCTCCCCTAACGTCGAGGCGCTTGATGGCCGTCTCGATGGTGATTCTAAGGCCGCAGAGAAAGGCCTCGTACTACGCCATGTTGTTTGACGCGGGAAATGCAGGTGCACCGCGTACCTCATGTGCTCCCCGAGGGGTGAGATGAAGAGTAAGCCCGCGCCTGCCCCGGTTTTCATCACCGACCCATCGAAGTAGAGGGTCCAACACTCAACCTGGACATGCGGCGGCAGCTGTGTGTCCGTCCATTCGGCGACGAAATCAGCCAGGATCTGGCATTTGATCGCTTTGCGCGGCGCATAGGTGAGTGTTTCGCCCATTAACCCCACCGACCACTTGGCAATCCTGCCCGCCGCGTCCGGGTTTCGGATAATCTCCCCCAACGGAAAGGAGGAGACCACCATGACCGGATGGGCCTCGAAGTAGTGGCGAAGCTTGCGCCGTGCGTGCACCACCACATAGAGCAGCTTTTGGATCTGCGGGTAACGCGCCTTGGTCTCGGACAACACCTCGCTGATGTAGTAAACATGCCGTTGGACTGGTAGGGCGTGTTCCTCCTTTGTGCGCTCCACCATGATGACGGCGCTGACCACCTGGGTGGTTACGGCGATGTCGAGGTACAGAGGCTCGCCATCCCGGGGTGGCGTTAAGATCGGCACATGGGCCAGTGTTGCCTTGAGCTTGTCATGCGCCTCCTGGACCTTGACGGTCCAGGAGAAGCGCTCGTGCTTCTTCAAGAGTCGGTAGAGGGGCAACCCCTTTTCACCGAGCCGCGAGATGAAGTGGCTCAAGGTGGCGATGCACCCCAACACCTTCTGGACCCCCTTAAGGTCTCGAACCGGGCCCATTCACTCGAGGGCTATGACCTTCTCAGGGTTGGGCTCTATGCCCTGCTGGGAGACCATGTACCCTAGCAACATGCCTCGCGGCACTCCGAAAACGCACTTCTCGGGGTTCAGCTTCACCCCGTTGGCTCGAAGGCAATCGATGCCACGCGCAGGTCGTTAACCAGGTCGTCCACCTTCCAGGTTTTTACGACTATATGGTCTACGTAAGCTTTAACGGTCCACCCGATGTGATCTCCGAAAACGTGCTGCATGCAGCGCTGATATATAGCGCCCGTGTTTCGGAGACCAAACGGCATCGTTACGTAGCAGTACATCCCGAACGACGTGATGAATGAAGTCGTGAGCTGGTCGGACTCCTTCATTTTTATTTGGTGGTACCCAGAATAGGCATCAAGAAAGCATAAGAGTTCACACCCTGCAGTCGAGTCAACGATTTGATCGATTCGTGGCAAAGGAAAACGAACCTTAGGACATGCTTTATTCAAACTAGTATAGTCTACACACATCCACCACTTCCCATTCTTTTTCTTAACTAGTACAGGATTAACTGGCCACGTAGGGTGGAACACTTCCTTGATGAACCCGGCCTCGAGGAGCTTCTGCAGCTCCACTCCGATCGCCCGGCGCCGCTCTTCGTCAAAGCGGCGCAGCCGTTACTGCACGGCGCGGCAGTGAGGTAGGATGTCAAGGGAGTGCTCAGCGACCTCCCTCGGGATTCCTAGCATATCTGAGGGGCTCTACGCAAAGATGTCGGCATTGGCATGGAGAAAGTCGACGAGCACCACTTCCTATTTCTGGTCGAGGGTGGAACTGACCCTCAATGCCTTGCCCTCAGGGGCAGCAGGGTCGAGGGGCACCTCCTTGGTTTGCTCGGCAGCCTCGAAGCTGCCGGCGTGCTTGGCGGTGGAGTCGAGGTCTTTGTTGACCAGCTTCTCCAGATTCGCTACGAGCGCTTCATCCAGCGCTAGCGCCTCAGCGTGCTCCACGCACTCGACGTCTCAGTCGAACGCGTGCTCGATCGATGAGCCCACGGTGATGACGCCTTTGGGTCCCGGCATCTTCATATTGAGGTAGATGTAGTGGACCTCCATGAACTTGGCGTAGCACGGCCGCTCGAGAATGGCGTGGTACACGCCCCTGGACCCCACCATCTCGAAGGTGAGCGTCTCCTTGCGAAAGTTGTCTGGCGTGCCGAACCAGACAGGCAGATCGATCTGCATGAGGGGCTGGACGCACTTGCCCGGCGCGACGCCATGGAATGGCATCATGCTTGGCCGTAGGTGGTCCAACTCGATCCCCAGCAGCCGCAGAGTGTGCACGTAGAGGATGTTGAGGCTGCTGCCTCCGTCCATCAGCACATTGGAGAAGCGCGCATTGCCCATGACCGGGTCGACGACCAGCGGGTACTGGCCCGGGTTGGGGATGCGGTTTGGGTGATCCTCGCAGTTGAAGGTGATGGCATCCTCCGACCAGTCGTGGAAGGAGGGAGGAGTCTTCTCCACGGCAAGGACCCCGTGCCGCTCCCGCTTGCGCTGCCTGTTGGACATGTCCATGGTCGGCCCCCCGAAGATGAGGAAGACGTTTTCCACAGCGGGAAAGCCGCTGGCGTCGCCGTCACCCCCATCCTTCTTGGCCTCGCCATCCTTCACGGTGGCACGGCTGTAATACTTCTTGAGCATGTCGCACTGCTCAAGGGTGTGGTTGATCGGCGTATTGTGGTACAGGCAAGGCTTCTTCAACATGTCGTCGAATATGACGGGGCGTCGAGGGGCCGCTCGAGGACCCCTTCGAGTTGGGTCAACAGCGAGGGCCTCGTCCCCGTTGTCATCGCGCCCCTGCGCGCGTGCCTCGTGGCGGGGCTTCTTGCCTTTTTTGCCTTGCTTGTGTTTCTCCGGGGGCTCTTTGGACTTGCTGCCCTCCACGGGCATGTCGTCCATGCGCTTGCCCTTCTTTCCGTCGAACATGGCCCCCACCGCCTTCTCATCGGAGCCAAAGCTGGTGGCGATGTCGAACAACTCGTTGGAGTAGACCGGCGGGCTGCGCCCGAGCTCGCACACGAGGTCCTGGCAGGTCGTGCCCTCGAGGGATGCGTGTACTATCTCGGACTGGGCCACACTCGGGAGCTCCGTGCAACGCTTGGAGAAGCGCCGTATGAAGTCCCGGAGTGATTCGCCGGGCTTCTAGGTGCTCACGCGTAGGTCCCAGGAGTTACCAGGGTGCACGTACGTGCCCTGGAAGTTCCTCACGAAGGTGCGGACTAGGTCATCCCAGTTGTGGATCTGACTGGTTGGCAGGTGTTCGAGCCACGTCCACGCCGAGTTGGCGAGGTGTAGCGGCAGGTTGTGGATGATCACCTCGTCAGTGGTTGCTCCGCCCAGCTAGCATGCCAGGCAGTAATCGTTGAGCCATACATGGGGGTCCATCTCCTCCATGTACTTGTCGATGGACGTGGGCTAGTGGAAGCGCTGCGGGAAGCTCGCTGTGCGGATCTCTCGGCTGAACACCCGAGTCCCCGGGGGCTCCGGCGTCAGCGAGCGGTTCTCGCGGCTGTCATAGCGCTCACCCCGCCATGGGTGGTAGCCTGCCGCCGCCCGTGCCTCTGCATTGCACGTCCGCCGGGCATTGATGACGTTGCGAGCGTCGCCTTCCTGGGTCTGCCCGCGTGTGTCAAGGATTCGCTCCCTGACCGGCGTCCGGCCCTTGGTTGGCGGGCTGCCCCGCCGCACCGCCCGCGTGTGCCGACGACGCGCCGCACCCGTCGTCCCGCGCGCTCATGCTTGCGTGCCTCTGTCGTCCCACGCGCTCCCCTGCTGGCGAATGCGGGACGCCGAGCTCTCGGCCTGTTGCACGGCCGCTTGCTCGATGAGCGCCTGCGCCTCGCGGTGCAGGTTCCGCGCCTCAGGCGTTGAAGGGGCGGGCATGGCTCGCAGCAGTGTCGTGGCTGCGATGAGCTTTTGGCTTGCTCGTCGGGGCGTACTCGGGTTGTCGACGTTGAAGTCAGTGTTGATGCGCTCACGGGCTTGCTTGCCTAGCTCACGCGCGCGTTCGCCACGCGCGGAGGCTTCTCTGGCGATGGAGGCGTGAAGCAGTCGCACCGCGCAGTACTCCTCTGTGAGTTTGGCCTCGAGCTCGCGTGCTTGGGCTAGCTGCACGTTGATGTCGACACCCCTCGGCAGTGTGGTGGGGGCGCACTTGGCCCCGGGCACTGGGTGCATGCACAAAGATGAACTTGTTATGTGATTAGTGTGCCTAGTGGCGGGTAAGTTCCATAATAAAATCCAAACCAAAGTGTAATGAACATGTTTGGTGTACCAAAATACACCGTCACCACAGGCAACCTATAATCATCCTGGCAACACTCACCACCTCGCCAGAGTGCGGATGAGACGTGATGAAACTCTCCGTGAGTACACCAACTGCTACTTCGAAAACCGCAACACCCTAGCGAGTGTCAAAGATGCGGACAAACTGCTTATTACAAGAAAGGAGTCACCAACATCAAGCTCTTAGAGAAGATCCATGAAGCTGATGCACATACCATTGCCGACCTCATGGCCTACGTCGATAAGCTAGTCGACACTCAAGATGCAGTGACGCACGACTTCAACGGCAAAGATCATGATGATGGAGGAAACAGGTCGCTCAAGCGATCTGGCGAAGCTTACATGACAGACCCACCAAGGCCTGCCACCTTCCTCGAAGGTTTCTTCAACATGGTCATTAACGACCAATGCTAGTTCCACCGTGACGCCAAACATACCATGAGGGTGTGCGAGCAGCTGAAACGTGCCCTTGGAGTACCCTTCAACTCCAAGAAGACCAAGAGCACCAACAACGACGACCAGAACGCTCAGCGCTTCGACAACCATAACCGTCGACCTGATCGACGTGATTACCGTGATCGCAGGCCCTATCGTCGCAGTGACGACAGGGATCGATGTGATTATTGCCGCGACTACCACCGTGACGACAGATGCGACGACTGCCGTCACAACGACCGCCGTGACGACGCAAGGTTGACTGCCACGACGACAAGCGCAGTGATCGCCGAGATGAGCGGCGCGATGACAAATGTCGTCAGGACGACCACAACTGCTGGGACAACAACCGCAAGGAGCGGTTTCCACCGCTACCACCTAAAGGGGGCAACCCCAATGGTGCGTTCCAGTCAGCCAACCGAGAGATCAACTTCATCGCCGGCAGTCGCGAAGGTACCAAAAGAAACAGACAGCTCCGATCAAACACAAGGAAGATCAGGCATGACAACACTGAAACTCTACAACCTCTGCGTTGGTCTGACTTACCAATCACTTTCTCTAGGAAAGATCATTAAGTCCACATCCCTGACCCCAGGACCTAACCGCTGGTCGTTAACCCCATAGTCGATGGGGCCTTCCTGCCTAAGACTCTTATCGATGGGGGTAGTAGCTTGAACATCATCTTCACAGAGACGCTACGCAAGATGGACTTCGACTTCAACAAGATGACCGCCTGTGATGAGCCCTTCTATGGGGTTGTGCCCGGAAAGGCTGCATACCCCATAGGTCGTGTATGCCTATCGGTTACATTTGGCACAAAAAAGAACTTACGCACAGAATACTTGACGTTCGAGGTCGCGGACTTCCTCTCCTCTTACCACTCTATCCTCAGACGACCCATGCTCGCCAAGTTCATGGCCATACCTCATCACACCTGCCTCATCATGAAGATGCCGGCGCCAAACGGAATTTTCTCCGTCCTCGGGGACATCATGGTCTCCTACAACTGCGAAAGTGCCACCGTCGAGCTATCCAAATACTCTGCGGTCAACGTTGCATCAACAGTCATGGTCGCCTAGGCAGCCAAGACGACCAAACCACTCTGGAGGTACCAGAGCAGAAGCGTACAAACACAGCCTTGGACCCAAGTCCAACTATCAAGAAGGTTTGCCTCGGCCTGCCCGACGCATCTAAGGAAGTCGTCCTCGGGCCAACCTCGACCCCAAATAGGAACTCGCTGTCGTATGGACCTCCCTGGGCCCGTTACCTCAGTGGGTACCAGGACCGACTACTCAGTGGGCCCCTGGGACTACCGGCTTGTGCCACACGGCACCTGATGGCGTGAGACGCAAGGACTACAGAGGAGAAGTACTCGGATAGGAAGCTATACATGTCCTGTACTATGTAGAGAACTCCTAGACGTACCCCACTTTTGTAGTACTCTCTCCCAGAACCGACCTGTAACCCTGCCTCCCGGGCTATATAAGGCAAGGCAGGGACCCTTCTCTCTCATACGCATCATCTTGTAAAAAAACCAATCAATCCAGAGCTATGCAGCATACAGGATGTAGGGTATTACGCACCTCGCGGCCCAAACCTGTCTAAATTGTGTTCCACGTGTCTCTTCCTTCGAGTTACCGATCTCGGAGAGGCCACATTAATCTACCTCGAGTTCTCCCCTTGCTAGGTTGTAGGTCTAAAACACTGACTGCTGGTGCGCCAGGTAGGGGATCTCGTCGAAGATCTTATGGCGAACTCAACGGATTCAATCTTCATCAAGCCAACCGTCGTCTTCAACTTTGGCGACACCTTCGTCTTCGGCTCCTGGGTCTGCACTGCTGACGGCGCCGGATCCTTCCAGCGCCGCCTCACTATGACGCCCAACCCAAAGTCCGGGCTCGTGATGCTTCCTGAAGTAGTCACGGGCGATCTCGCTAAGAAATTGGGCGAAATTTCGCTCTACAACCAACACGCCAACTTCAAGCTTGGATCCGACTCCAAATCGAACTCGACCTCCCTGTGGGCCATCGCATGCAAGCCGGCTATCGAGCCATCATGTGCGGACTCCCCACTCCATAATCACTTCCCATACGGCCTCTGCAACTCCAGCAAGGCCCACACGAAGGCTCTTTCTGCACGCCGGGCCGGGAAGGAGATCGTCTCCGAGTACAACTCGGACTCCAACCCCGTCGCCCAGCTATAACTTGGACTCCAACCCCGTCTCCGGCTACTACTCGGACTCCTCCTACGAATTCGACTTCGGGGCGGACCCTGACGAGCCCGAGTCTAAGAACCACACGACTGAGCAACCGCTGTCAGGTACAGCTTCTGGCCTGGTTATAACATGTACACCCGTTGGGAGATTCGTCTACTGGTTAGACCGCAAGCCCGTAGACCTGACAGATGGGAACTCACGCTGCGTCACCTACCTCGACTCACTTCCCTTCCAGGAGGGAACACAGCTAGCTCCAGCTGAGGAGCACACTCCAACAGAAGTGGCGACTAGTGACTCCACCCTCGGCTCTCCTGATCGTCAAGTCTTCATGACTACCAACGAGACGCCGGGACCCTCAGGGACACAACCTAACCGATATCTCGAGGATATCTCAGCAGACGAATTGTCTGCCAATGCACCTGCGGACGAAACCGACGCCGACAAGAACGCCCGGCGTGAACGGAACAGAAGGTGGAACGAATGGCGCCGACGTCTCCGGGAGACCCTACCCTTACGGAATCTCGTAGAGGCTCTCGACCAAGTCGAAAACCGAGTGCACACTAACCCAGAGCAGTGCCTCATGTCTATCACCACGATAGCACGTCAAGCTCAGGGGATGCGTGCGGGAGAAGTCATCGCCAAGCTCGCAGAGGACGCCTACTTCATGAGAGTTGACAAACAGAGTTGCTCAAGTGCCTCCCTTCAGGACTCGCCAATCCGAGAACAAAGCCACAAGGCGCAGTCCAGCTGATAACGGACGCAACCGTACCTGAGAAGAACTACGGCTAACCCCAACCATACTCGGGCATCGGCCGGCGGACCTTCTCAGGGTGGCAACAGCGCTGGCGGCGGCGGCGGTAACCGCGATGTCGTCCCTCATCGCGATCCTGGCGGCGGAGGTAGCGGCGGCGGGAGCTTCTCACACGGGGCTGGAAGGAGAGCCGGTGTCAGAGGCGATCGCGGTGCCTGAGGCCACGCAAACAGCCACGTCACCAGTGTCTCGAGCGGCAGCTACGATGCCCGTCACAAAATCGAGGAAATTTGGCGCAATAAATCCGCAGGACAGAATGACGGCTTCCCCACCTTCTCTGCAGGGCTTCGCAATCTACTTCTCCCGGAGACATTCAAACCACTGGGGTTCACCAAGTACGATGCCAAGCAAGACCCAGTACAGTGGCTCAGATGCTACGCCCTCTCGATCGAAAACGCTAGTGGCAATAATGACACGAAGTGCCTCTACTTTCCTATCTTCCTGGACCAAGATCCACTTACATGGCTTGAGTCACTCGAGAAGTACTCGATCGACTAGTGGGACCAGCTCAAGGACCAGTTCACCATTAACTTCGTGGGCGCTATGGGTTGCTCGGGTACTCGCATGGACCTGGCAATGGTGAAGCAGGAACAGGGCGAGACCCTACGCAAGTACATGCGGCGCTTCTTCGACAAGCGCGCCACCGTAGTCGACGTCACCGACAAGGAGGTCATCGACCACTTCCAAGACGGTCTCTACCACCGTCGCACCTTTGAAGACTTTGTTCGTCGCCGCCCGAGCTCCATCACCCACCTCAAGGATATGATTACCTTCTGGGCTGATGAGGAAGACAAGGCTAACGCCAATTACGACGCCATTCGTGGCAAGAGCAAGCAGAACATGGGTGGCAACAACAACAGGGATCAAGGCGGTCGCAGCAGCAACTACTCGGGTCCTAATCGCAAGCTCAAGCCAGACAACACAGTCGCGGCTATCCAGCACCCTGCAAAAGACAACTCAAAGAAGACCTCTGGCGGCTTCAAGGACTTGCTGAAAGAGAAGTGCCCGTGGCATCTGGATGGCAACCATACTACCGAGCAGTGCTACCAACTCCGGTGAGCACTCATGGACACTACGGAACCATGGCACCCTCACGACAAGAAAGGTAAGAAAAAGGCTGACGAAGGCAATGGCGACTTCAAAGAACCCGACAAGACGGTGAACGTCCTCTTCGGAGGACTACCCAACCGACGGGCTCAGAGGGCTACCCGACGAGAAGTCCTAAGCATTGAACCAGCGGTCGCGACCCCTCTCCGGTGGTCGGAGGTACCCATTACCTTCTCCCGCACGGATCAATGGACAAGCTTCTCTGAACCAGGGTGTTTTCCTCTCGTCTTGAAGCCGGTAGTCGCGGGCTCCAGACTTAACAAGGTTCTCATCGACGGTGGAAGCGGGCTCAACGTCCTTTTCACAAAGACCTTGAAGAAGATGAAGCTTGGCATCACCCACATGCTCACCAAGAGAACTTCGCCTTTCTACGGCATCGTCCCCGGCAACGCGGCTATCCCACTAGGCTCAATGGTACTTCCAGTTACCTTCGGGGAGACAATGGAAAACTACCGCACTGAGTACATCAAGTTCGAAGTCGTGGACTTCGAGACTTCTTATCATGCCATCCTCGGCAGACCATCTATCGCCAAGTTCATGGCGGTACCTCACTACACATACTTGGTACTCAAGATGCCAAGTCCGGCTGGTGTACTCTCGCTACAAGGGGACTTGAAGATGTCCTTCGACTGCGAAACAGAAGCTGTGGAACTCGCAGCCATGAATCAAGTACCCAATGTAATGATGGAGATCTACGCTGCATCCAAGAAGCTTGCCCCAAGTGAACTCGACATCCCAGAGAAGTCGTACAACGCCAACAAGCCTCAGCCAGTTGAGGAGGTTCAAGTCAAGACGATTGACCTCGGGATAAGTGACAGCAGCAAGACCACCACCATCGGGGCGGGCCTCGACCCGAAATAGGAAGACGCGCTCGTCAGCTTCCTCAGGGCTAACCGAGACATCTTCGTGTGGAAACCAGTGGACATGCCAGGGGTGCCCAGGAATCTAATCGAGCACTCACTCAACGTCGATCCTAAAGCTACCCTGAAACGACAACACCTCCGCCATTTTGCCAACGACCGATGGGATGCCATCAAGAAGGAACTCGCCAAACTACTCGCGGCCGGCTTCATCAGAGAAGTCATCCATCCTGAGTGGCTCGCCAACCCCGTCGTCGTCCGCAAGAAGAACACGAATGAGTGGAGGATGTGCGTCGACTACACCGACCTCAACAAGCACTGCTCCAAGGACCCCTTCGGGTTGCCGCAGATAGACCAAGTCATCAACTCCGAGGCGGGCTGCGACCTGCTCTGCTTCCTCGACTGCTACTCCGGGTACAACCAGATCGCTATCAAGGAAGAAGACCAAGAGAAGACCATGTTCATCACACCATTTGGCGCGTACTGCTACACGATCATGTCTTTCGGGTTGAAGAATGCCGGTGCTACTTACCAGCGAGCTATCCAGACCTGTTTCAAGAGGTAGCTCAACAAGAACGTCGAAGCCTATGTGGATGACGTGGTCATCAAGATTAGAAACTTTGACATGCTCATCGCCGATCTTGAAGAGACTTTCGCATCCTTGCGAGAGTACCGCTGGAAGCTCAACCCGAACAAGTGCGTCTTCGGCGTACCGTTGGGTAAACTACTCAGCTTCATCATCAGCCATCGCAGCATCGAAGCCAATCCCGAGAAGATCTCCGCCATGACCAACATGAAAGCTCCCATGTGCATCAAAGATGTACAGAAGCTTACCGGATGCATGGCGGCCCTGAACAGATTCATCTCGAGCCTTGGAGAACGGGGGCTCCCTTCTTCAAATTACTCAAGCATCAAGAGAAGTTCGAGTGGACTCCAGAGGCAGACCAAGCACTTTCTCAGCTCAAGAACTTCTTATCCAAGCTAACAGTCCTCACGGCTCCTTGCAAAAAGGAGCAGCTATTACTCTACCTCGCTGCGACTACTCACGTGGTCAGTACTACCATCGTTGTCGAGCGGCAGGAAGATGGCCACGCCTATCCAGTCCAGCGACCAGTCTACTTCGTCAGCGAGGTCCTGTCGGAATCTAAGGCACGCTATCAACCAGTACAGAAGCTACTGTATGCAGTGCTTATTACCTCGCGGAAGCTTCGACATTACCTCCTGGAGTACTCGATCTCCGTCGTCACCGACTACCCGCTTGGCGACATCCTGCGGAACCAAGATGCTACTGGAAGAATCTCCAAGTGGGTAGTCGAACTCGGCACCTCAACATCGACTTCAAGCCACGAACAGCCATCAAGTCGTAGGCACTGGTCGACTTCATGGCAGAGTGGCGGGAAAATCAGCTACCTACTCCAACGGAGCACCCAGAGCACTAGGTGATGTACTTCGACGGCTTGCTCAAGCTCGAAGGAGCAGGCGCAGGGGTACTCTTGATTTCCCCAACGGGCGAACAACTCAAGTACGTCATGCAGATCTTCTAGAAGGTCTCAAACAACAAAGCCGAGTACGAAGCTCTGCTACACGGGCTCTGCCTCGCGGCTTCACTGGGCATCAAGCGACTACTAGTCTACGGCGACTCCGCAGTGGTCATCAACCAAGTTAACAAGTCCTGGGACCGCAACAAAGAGAACATGGATGCCTACTGCCTAGGAGTCTGCAAGCTCGAGAACAAGTTCTATGGCCTCGAGTTCCATCACGTTGTCCGCGACAACAACGTTGCAGCGGACGTCCTGTTGAAGCTTGGTTCTACTCGTGCTCAAGTACCAGCGGGTGTCTTCATCCACGAGCTTCACGCGCCATCCATCCCGGAGCCAGCACCGACGACCACTGACCCAGCACCCTCCGTAGCTGGCCAGGAGGTCATGATGATAGACGTGGACTGGCGACAACCCTTCATCGACTACATCCACGAGCAGAAGGTTCCCATGTGAAGGACCGATACGGCGAACCAGAGAGGGGGGGGGGAGTGAATGGGAGCCGCTAAAAATTCTTTCTCAGAAGAACTCGGCCTATATCCCAATCGCAACTCCGAGTCACACACAAATACGCGGAAGCACACACAAACCTCCCTTGATACCATAGGAACAAAGCTTGAAAGGCTAGGAAGCAAGGCAGAAGCAAACGCGAAAGAACATGAGCAATCAACGAAGAAGGCTGAGACCTACCGGGTCAACCGGCACAAGTGACCGGGTCACCCTGAGCCTTACAGAGCCGCACCGGGTCACCCGAGCACAAGTGACCGGATCAACCTACCACCTTCGGGTCACCCGGCACAGGTGACCGGATCACCCGGGACAGCCCAGAAAACTGCCCGCGAAATCGCCCCAAACTTTAGATCAAAGGATCTCCCAAACCACTTGGAGTCTTGAGACGAAATTTTGAGGAGATGATGAATACCCCAAGGAGAGGTTATGCCCCAAAAATTACGGTCTCAAACTTCCTACAACTCCCGAAATCGCAAATCCTTGCCAAGAGCACTTCCAACCCAAGAACTCAAGAAACCGCAAAATCGAGCACCTTTACTCACCGATTTGGGAGGGGAATCACAGCCCAAAGAACCACGAAGGGTTCCCACAAATTTCCCCCATCAAATCCCCAAGATAAAGCGTGTCCAATATCCTTGGGCTCAAAGGTGGCAACAAAAGCAGCATGAGCAAAATGAGAGGAATTCCTGGACCTTGACCGTGTAGTACGTTCGTCGATGTCCCCAATGATCTTCAACATGGGATGCACTTCTTGAATCCGCCGGGGAGCTTCACGCCTCGAGACTACCTCCCCCTCAACTTCAGCTTCTCTCGCCTGGTCCTCTCGTCGCACCGTCGTTGTCCATGAAATAGACGGTCCACGCTCCGTAGTGGTCGTAGGGGAAGTAGTGGGTACACACTCAGCTTTAGGCGCATGGTTCTCTCCATCATCATCTCCAGCTTGATCCTTCTCCTCCTGAAAGAGGTCATCGGCCATATCCTCATCACGTGCACATTCAAAGCCAAGAGAGGTACATGGCATTGTCTCGTCGAAGGTTACCTCGCAAGTCTCCATGATTTTGTTAGTCTCAAGGTTAAGCACCCTATAGGCTCTAGAATGGTTAGCATATCCAAAGAAAATACCATCACTAGACCTAGCCTCAAACTTGTCGAGTTTTCCCTTCTTAAGAATAAAGCACTTGCAGCCAAAAACTCGGAAATGACTAACCTTGGGTGCCCGACCATGCATCAACTCATAATAGGTCTTCTTCCTGAAAGCTCGCAATAAAATCTCGTTGGAAACATGACAAGCCGTATTGACAAGCCATCTCACAAAGAGTCCGATTTTTCCTTTCCACAACTCCATTTTGAGGGGGCACATAAGGGGTCGAATACTGATGTTCAAGACCTAGATCACGACAAAAGGCATCAAAACGAGAGTTCTTGAACTCTGAGCCATTATCACTACGGATAGCTCGAATAGCATTCCCATGCCTCTCGTTTTTCAACCTCACGATCAGATCTCGAACAAAACCAAATGTCTCACTCTTGTCTTCCAAGAAAAACACCAAAGCATAGAAAGAGTAATCGTCCACCACAACAAGGACATACCACTTCCCACCCACCGAGCGAACTCGAGCTGGCCCAATAAGGTCCATATGCAACAGCTCTGTCGGACGCTCGGTCATGACATCGGTCAGGGGTGGATGGGGAGTGGCTACCATCTTGCCATGCCTACACGGAGCACAAACCAAATCCTTCTCAAGCTTCAACCTCGACAATCCTCAGACAAGGTCAAGACCACTCAAGCGGGAAACCAAATCAAAGCTCAAGTGTCCCAACCGCCTATGCCATTTCTACAAATCGAAGAAGGACCGGCCATCAAACGGCGAGCGGGACCCAAAGAACGAGAGAAATCAGCCACGAAAATCGACCCTCGGGGATGATCATACAGACAAGATCACCTCGAGAATCCAGCAAACCAGACTCACCAGACTTGAAACGCACCTCAAAACCTTCATCAAGCAACTGAGAAACCGAAAGCAAATTGATACCCAAAGACTTCACAGGAGCAACCCTCTTCAACGTTACCTTGTCACTCACATGCACAACACCCTCAGAAATCACCCTTCCTCGTCCATTGTCCCCAAATGTGATGTACATCTTTTCCTTCACTAGGGTGAGGCTGGAGAACCACTTCTTATCTCCGGTCATGTGTCGGGAACATCCGGAGTCAATCAACCAAATGTTCTCCAAGCCTCCCCGCTCGTAGTCAGAAACGAGAACGAGAATGAGCTAGCGACTCGACACTGGGGTTAGCACAAAGAAAGTTAAACCAGTGTCGAGCCATCTGCTCAAAAGAGGGGTTAGCAAACATCATTCCCTTGCCACCAAACTTCCCATGTCCCATGAATGGAGTACGAGCACCACGAGGGGGAAAACGTGGTCCATAGTTCCTCTGGAACCCAACACTGCGATCATCTCCCCTGAACCCGTATTGAGGACGAGTAGGGGGACGTCTAGCAAAACCACCACGAGCCCGACCAAACCTCTCACCAGCACGCACACCATCATATCTCCTAACGAACCTCTCACCACCACCTCTTTGTGGGAACCTACCACCCTGAGCTCCAGCTCTACCAACACTCTTCACACTTCCCACACCCCGTGGAAGTGGCACTCTCGGCTCAGGAATGCCATGAGACTGGCGATACCTGTCCTAGTTTGCTTGCTCCCTAGCAAACCTCTCATCCCTCTTACTCTTGTAGCAAAACTCTGCTAGATGCCTCTCCTTGCCACAATACTCTCTCTAGGCTTCTCACTCACAAACTTCACCGGTTTCTGGAAGTCATTTGTCTTAGGTGGGAATTTGGGTAGATCTTGGGTTGTGTCAAGCTTGTTGCAAAGGTGGTTGGGCTTTGGTGTGAAAGAGTTCTTGGGTGCTTTTGGAAGTGGGACTTGGATGTCTCCGATCACCTCAAACTCGGGGTTAGACTCAACACACTTCTCATACACACTCTCCCCACTGTTCTCTCCCACTTTCTCACCCAACTTCTCAAAACCCAAACCACGACCACTCGCTCTCTTGAACTCCTCAATCATGATTTTCAATTGAGGTTCCTGCCCAGACAACCAACCCAACACCTTCCTCAAATAGTCATTCTCCTCATAGATGACATCCAAACGGGAAGTAAGTTCAAGATTGCGCAAAGTAACTTCATCACAGCTAGTGCATGCATTGACAACAAGAGATTTCAAAGAAGCTTCCAAAGTGCTAATAGTAGAACGAGCATCAACAAGCTTAGCATGCATAGTAGGACATGATTTACAAGCACCAAGCAAAGTGGGTCTAGCCTTAAGCTCATCATACTCGATCCTAAGAGCATCTAGTTTAGCCAAAGTGGAAGCATTTTTCTCATTAAGCAACTTGATCTCATTCAACCATGCATCACACTCAAGACACTCAACATCATCAGGAGTAGTAGGAGCAAGTTTCAAAGAGTCATTCTCAAGTTTCAATTCAAGCAATTTGGACTCTAACTCTCCTACTTTCTCACTAGCATTCTCAAGTTGAGCACTAAGATCTTTCCTCATCTTCATAGCATCTCTCAAGACACTATCACGGTTGTCAATCAAGCCATTCAACCTAGTGATCTCAGCAAGCAAAGAGTCGGGGTCACGATTTACATCATCCTTCGAGTCGAAGTCGCTGTCTTCCTTCTCGCTCTTCTTGCTGCTTGAGCTATGGGCCATACCACAATTACCCTCAAGCGCCACACAGCTCAACCCACTGAGGTTCCGGCTTGCACTCTTCTTACCCTTGCGCCTCCGGCGTCTTCATCTTCACTGCTTGAGCATGACTGCGCGTCGCTTGAGCTTGAGTCGACGTCGCTTCCACCAGCCACCATGGCTCTTTCCTTGTCCTTCATGTAGCCACCCTTGCTCGGTCGCCGCTTGTCCTTGTCCTTGCTCTTAGACTTGCTGAAGTGCTTGCCCTTGGAGGAGTACTTGTCTTCACGCCTCGGGTGCGCCTTGTACTCGCTCATCTTGTACTTGTTCTCCTCCGCTTCCAGGCACTTGGCGATGAAGTGTCCACGCTTGCCACACTTGTAGCATGTCCCCGAGCTCCGCCTTGCATTCCTTCGGCTCTCATGTAGTCGATCAAGCCTCCTTGAGAGCAAGACCAGCTCCTCCTCGCCCAACACATCAAACTCCTCATCTGGAATAGACATAAGAGAAGACAAGGAAAACTGTCGACAGGAAGGGTTAGTGTTGGCTTTGCCCTTTGATCCGCCCACAAGAGCAAGACTATGATCAGTCGAGCTCTCATGCTTGGATTGCAACTTCCTGTCAACCTCAGCCGACTTGAGCTTAGAAAAGAGGTCATCCAACTCAATAGTCAAATATTGCCCAGAATGCTTGATGGCCTCAACCTTAGCACCCCAAACATTTGGGTCCAAGACATGCAAGAGCTTCAAAGCTTGATCATGCTCGGTGTAAGGAAAATCCTCAACATTAGCCTTCATGTTGTTCACGATGGCGGTGAACCTTTGAAACATCGCATCGATGTCCTCACCGGGAAGTTGAGTGAAGTTCAAATATTTCATCCGGTAAGAGACAAAGATGCGAGCCTTCACATAGTTATCACCACCGTGAGCAACCAACAACTTCTCCCAAATTTGCGAAGCAAGATTCAAATGGCGAACACGCTCAAACTCAGGATCACACAAGCTCCGGACCAAGTGATCAACGGCTTTTGCATTTGCCTCATACTTGGCCTTAGCACCAGCATCGGTCACCATAAGAGTATGGATGTTGACCGGAATAGCATAGGTCTTGTCAACCACAATGAAATCCAACAACTTGCCACGAAGAAAGATCATCATACGAGCCGCCCACTTGTGGTAACCCTTGCCATCGAAGTGCGGCGGACCGCCCCGCTCAACGTACGCCATCTTAGGATTCGAGACTTGTCAAAGTCATAAAGAATCCGGCACCAAGCTCCGATACCAATTGAAGGATCAGATGGCGACTAGAGAGGGGGGGAGTGAATAAGAGCCGGTAAAAATTCTTCTCAAAGAACCCGGCCTATACCCTAGTCAAATCCCGGTCACACACAAGCGATGGATCGAATCACACACCAATCGCCAAGACAACGAGGTTATGTATCAACCTCTAGTCTTAGGAACGATTCCTTGAAGCACACGCGGAAGCACGAAAGAAGGAATGGAGGAATCGAACCAAGAAACAAAGCACTCAAGCTCTGGCGGAACGTCCGGCCAGGTGGGGCGGACCGTCCGCACGGGCCACGCGGACCGTCCGGCCTACTGCCGCAGACTGTCCGCACACACACCGTGGACCGTCCGGCCCTTCGCCGTGGACCGTTCGAAAAAGTAAACAGAACCTCCAGAGACGACCCTGAATAACGGACCGTCCGCGGGGAGCACGCGGACTGTCCGCCATGCACCCACGGACCGTCCGCCCGGTACACGCGGACCGTCCGAAACTTTGCCCAACAAAAACTCAAAGCCACGACAGATCGAAACAAAAGGCGAGCAAGAACACGAAGAACACGGGAAGAACTCGCTCCTCGCGGACCGTCCGCCGTTCCCTCGCGAACTATCCGCGCCTCACGGACAGACCTGAAAACAGCCCGACCTCGAAGGTCAACTCCCCCAAATCATCATCGGATTTCCCAAACAGTAGAAGCTGTGAAGACAAGGGTTTGGGGACTTGAAAAGCGTCACACAAGGATGCTATAGCCCAAAAATCTTGCCTCCTAACTCCCTAAATCACCGGGAATCGCGAATCCTTTGAGCACCACCAAAAGCTAGAGCACCGAACGAAAACCCTTGAATCGAAGTGGTTTCCCGGCGTTTGAGGACACAAGATCAATCACAAAGATGCATGAGACATCCACCCATGTTTCCCTCAAAGAAATCCGGGGAGAAACCCACTCAAATCCGCGGAATCACACCGAGAACAAAGGCACCAAAAACAAGCACGAAAAAGACCACGAGAAACACAACGTCGAATCTTCCATACAAAATAGGAAAGATTCACATGGTCTAGCATGCCGCCCTAGCATCCACCCTCTCAACAAATTTCTCATGTAGTTCTCATGCTAGCCTAGAGAAAAATGGAGAAGGAAATAGTCCGGGAAAAAGAGAAATGGGAAGGGGGAATGAAACCCTAAGTCGCGAAGAGAGAGAGAGAGCCATCCACACACACTCATGGCTTATATATCGGGTCCCGCCGGTGTGTGAAATGACTCGACTACCCCTAACTCAACTACTGGCGATACAACCCACGCAGGGGCATTTATGTAATGTTTGTGGGTCTTGCCATCGGACGGCCACGCCTTCGCCGCACCCCGCATACCGCCGCGTGTCCTCCGCTTCGAAGCTTCCCGCCACGCCCGGATCCCGTCTCCGTCGTGTTGGGTCTTCAGACTTGGTTTTGAGGCCCAAACCAAGAAACCGTCCTCCGATGGTTTTGTGGGCAAACCACCAAACCCCGCATGCTCGGTCCGGCCTCGCGCCAAACCACTTGACTCGACCGCCACCGTACACCGGCTCGATTGTCCATAACTTCGTCTTGCTCGCCTCGCCACCATGTGGCCCGCGCCTAGTCCCACCGTCCACCGGGTCCCTCGAACCGAGCCTACTTGTCTCTCTATCTCCCAGAGGCCCCACAAGGCTGAAGACCTTTCGCGCCCGTTCTTCACCTGCAACAACACGAACTAGGCCGCAGCCTACACCTGCGCACTGAGCCAAGAGTCAGTCCAACACCCGTTGTCAATCACTCATCACTGAGGAGCGGTCATCCATCGACCACCGGGACGCTCCTGGTCCTCAGTAGAAGAACTTGTGGCGCAACTGACGCGCCAGCCCCTAGTTGCTGAGGGGAGTACTGAACCGGCCGTGGTTGTTGCTGAAGAGCCAACGACTACTGAGGCCCAAGAGGAGGTGCCTGCTGAGGCTGGACTGGTCGACATCGCCAGCATCCTCGGCGCCCCAATCGTGACAGTAGTCCGGTTGAGCCTGTAAGTGAAGATCTTTCCCGAGTAGTACATTTGGTTTGGTAGTCGTACTTGGTTGACAACCAGTCGCATACTCTTCAGGAAAACTACGGACTTAACCTGGGATGGGGATGAACCCAGCGCAGCGGTGGCTGAAGAGGAATCTGCGCCAGCCGCTGAGGAGTCCGCTCCCGCCCCTCAAGAAGAGTCTGAGGCGCCGGCCGTGGAGGCTACGTTGCCAGAGGCCAGCATTGTAGAAGGTGACTACACTGCACGAGCGCAGGTATCCTCGAGGAGTTGTCGTAACTGCCAATGGTGACTAATCCAGTTGTCTTCTTGTTGACAGGGGCCGAAGCCGAGGGAAGGACTACTCCCGAAGCGGTGCCCGTTGAAGGCCAGACACCGGAGACCCAAGGAGCCGGCGGAGAAGCCCCGGAGCTGATGGAGGTAGCCAGTGGAGAAGCCCCAGCGATGGCCGGAGAGGAACGCGGCGATGTACTGCCAGAATCAACCCTGGAAGTAGTCGTCCGTTCGCTGGAGATCCTGGATGCGGAGCCAATCCGCTCGACGCCGATGTCTGGAGCCGCCACAAGTAGTCGTGGTGGGGTTGAACTCCTGGCAGATGACCTTGTCGACCCGGCGTCGGTAGCTCGTCACTTGGAAGCGATGCACCAAGCCGAGCAGTGGATGAAGGTGAGTTGTCGATGCCCTTGAGTAGTCAATCTGCCGTACAATGCTGAGTACCCAGTTGACAGCTGTTTTCTACTGTAGGATGTCACGGAGAGATCCCGACAGAAGTCTGGCATGCTCCAGGGGTATGGCGACGCAGTGCTTTGGGCGTAGGCCTTGGAAGAACAACTCGTGAAGGCCCGGAAGCACTCCGCCATGCTCCAATCAAAACTGGACGGCGCCTTCACCCAATATCACAATGAAGTCCAGGATATGCAGGCGAAGAGCGACGAGCTGGTGCGGAAGAACAAGTCGCTATGCAACAATAATAAAGGTATGTGTTGTCTTGTCGAGTACCCATTGAAAATGCCTTGCAGTAGTCTGACCCGCCTTGCTTGTTGATTGCAGAGCTTGAGACTCGCGTCGAGCAACTAAGGGCCTCAAAAGTCGACATGAAGAACCTCTTCTACCGGGAGAAGGAGGCCCGTGAAGTACTTGAATATGACTATAAGCAGTTGGCTTACGAGTGCGATAAGCACATGGAGCTTCGAATTACCTCGGATCGTGACCTCGTGAATTGCTACAAATCTTTGCAAAAGCTAAACGAGCACTGCGAGAAGTTGCAGGCCCATCTGAAGGATCTCGAGGAAGCCACACTTCCCATTGCGAGGCTACTGGTGCCTCATCCGGGTGGACCGAAGATAGCTCCCTTGGTGGACCGGCTGAGAGAAGCTCCTAGTCGTCTGGCGACGTACATCAAGCACCTGGCGAAGTCGATCCCCAACCAGATCTTGGCATATATGAATTCGTACTTCCCGAAGGCTCAGGTGGATGTAGTCGCCGGTGGACTAGCCGCCAACTGCACAGACGAGCAGTACGCGGAGCTGCTGGAGCAGATGGCGCCAATTGCTGAGCAGGTCGCCGAGAAGCTTAACCTCCAGTAGTCCTGTAGGGTGAGCTTGTAACAATAATTGTATAAACAGAGTTGTATTTAACTTGTTTAAGTATGAAATAAGAAAACTTCTCAGAAATGAGTAATCATTGTTGCAAGGTGTGTATGCAGAGTTCTCATTGTGGAGTTGTCACGAGTAGTCGTACTCGTCAGTAGACCCGTTGAGGGAAAGAGACAGTAAATCAGTTGATAGATAATCAAACTTTATTACTGAGAGAAGTACACCTAGATGGCCAGGGCCGTTTTACAAGAGTAGTCCCCAGGACCCGGAGGCCGCCTACGGCTAAGTGGTGCTAGGGCGTATAGCCGCTTATAGCAGTAGATCTGTTAGTAGCCGTGTAGGTTGGAACTAGGAGTACATGGTCTCTCAATATACCGCTGCTGGAGTCCTTTGTCGCTCGGAGCAGCCCAAGATCTGTTAGTAGCCGTTAACACTAGATCATGGAGTATAGTAGTCCAGGGACTAGTGCCTGGACCCGGAGGCCGCTTACGGCGAAGGGGTTTTGGAGTAGTCTTGTAGACTTGAGCCCCCAGGGTAGTCGATAGACTAGTCATAGAATCAACAGAGCTGGTCGATGTTCCACAAGTTGTTGACGTCTTCGCCTTCGAGCGTCTGGAGGCGATAGGAGCCCAGTCCGGTCACCTTTGCAACTGTGAAGGGACCTTCCCAGGGCGAGCTGATCTTGTGTAGTCCTTCCGTGTTCTGAATGCAGCAGAGGACAGGATCACCAACGTTGAAGGAGCGTTCCTTGACGTTGTGATCGTGGTAACGTCGGATACCCTAGAGGTACCATGCTGATTGGACGAGGGCGACATAGCCAGCTTCTTCGAGTCCATCGATGTCAACTCGTCTGCTATCTTTAGATATTCCTTCGTCGTATTGCTCTACTGCTGGTGAGTCCTACATGACATCAGTAGGGAGGATTGCTTCGGAGCCGTAGACCAGGAAGTATGGTGATTGTCCCATCGGATTGGAGGGTTGAGTACATAGCCCCCAGAGCGCATTGGGTAGTTCCTTGAACCACTTGCCTCACTTCTATATGCCTGGTTTTGGAATGGAGCACTGGGTTCTTTGCAACGCTTATGGCACTTGTGTTATCACATTGAAGTGGGACATGGGTATACTCCTCACCAAAGTCACTCTTGGTGTATGAAATCCAAAGGAGCTGAGAGAAACAACTAGCAGCAGCAACATACTCTACATCAGTAGTGGATTGAGCAACACTCGATTGTTTGCGGGAAGACCAAGGCACCAGAGAAGACCCCAAAAACTGGCAAGTCCCAGAAGTGGACTTCCGATCCAACCGACACCCGGCAAAATCCGCGTCTAAAAAAACCATGAAGCGCCAAAGAAGAGGACGCGGAGTACCAAAGGCCAAAATCGGGAGTGTGACGCAAGTACCTGAAAATTCGCTTCACCGCTTGCCGATGCGAAGTCCTTGGAGATGCTTGAAAACGAGCGCATAGAGACACCGAGAACTGTATGTCCTGCCTCGTCGCCGTCAAGTAGAGGAGTGACCCGATCATGCTTCGGTACTCCTTCTGGTCCACATGTTCACCTTCCTCGTCCGCATCAAGAGCTGTAGTCGTACTCATCGGCGTCGTCATAGCCTTGGAATCCTCCATCTTGAACTTCCGCACAATGTCCTTGGTGTACTTGGCTTGGTGCACAAATGTTCCTTCCTTTGATTGTTTGATTTGTAGTCCGAGGAAGAACTGCAACTCGCCCATCATGCTCATCTCAAATTCCATGCACATATCCTCTGCAAACCTTGCAACAAGAGAGTTAGACGAGCCACCAAAGACAATATCATCCACGTACACCTGCACAATCAGGATATCTTTGCCCTGCCTCAGCAAAAACAAGGTCTGATCGACCTTCCCCATCTCAAATCCTCTGTCAAACAAGAACCCCCTCAACCTACCATACCTCTAGGCACCTGCTTCAACCCATACAGCGCCTTCCTCAACTTGTACACCCGGTGGGGGTACTTCTCACTCTCAAACCCCGGAGGTTGCCTCACATACACTTCTTCCTCCAACACACCATTCAGAAAAGCACTATTCACATCCATTTGGTGCAACTTGAACCCTTTAGCCACGGAAAAGGCTAGAAGGATCCTAATCGCCTCCAAACGGGCTACAGGAGCAAAGGTCTCCTCGTAGTCAATCCCCTCCTTCTGACTGAACCCTTGAGCAACAAGTCTTGACTTGTTCCTCACAACCTCACCTTTGTCTCCCTCTTTGTTCTTCCACACCCACTTGGTACCAATCGGCTTACACCCTGGGCGAGGGTCAACCAACTCCCAAACCTGATTCCTCTCAAAGTTCTCCAACTCTGCATGCATCGAATTAACCCAATTGTGATCAGATAATGCGTGTCCAATGTCTTTGGGCTCAAAAGTAGCAACAAATGCAACATGAGCGAAATGGGATTTATTTCGAACCCTTGACCGTGTAGTGCGTTCATTCACGTTGCCGATGATCCTCGAAGCTGGGTGATCCACCTGTACTCGCCGGGGAGGTTCTCGCCTCGATGCTACCTCCCCCTCAACATCAGCTTCTCCTCGTTCTTGATTTGTCGTCGTAGGTGTAGTAGAGGGTCCGTCCATCACCACAGTCGAAGTAGTGGGTACATGTTCAGCCGGGGGCACCGCACCACTATCTTCATCGTCTACATGTTCATGCTCCTCCTCCTGAAAGATCTCCTCACCAAGCTCATCATCACCTGCACACTCAAAGACAAGCTGACTACGTGGCTCTGTCTCATCGAAGGTTACCTCGCAAATCTCCACGATTTGGTTAGTTTCAAGATGGAGCACACAATATGCTCTAGAATGAGATGCATAACCAAAGAAAATACCATCGATAGACCTAGCCTCAAACTTATCCAACTTCCTGCCTTTCTTCAGAATGAAGCACTTGCAACCAAAGACATGGAAGTGACTCACCTTGGGTGTGCGACCATGCATCAATTCATAGCATGTTTTCTTCTTGTGCACTCTGAGGTAGATCCTGTTTGACACATAGCACGCGGTATTCACCGCTTCAGCCCAAAACCTCCTCGGAGTCCTATGCTCATCAAGCATCGTCCGAGCCATCTCGCACAAGGTCCTGTTCTTCCTTTCCACAACACCATTCCGGGGAGGTGTATACAGACTCGAAAACTGGTGCTCAAGACCCAAGTCATGGCAAAAGGTTTCAAAACGAGAGTTTCTGAATTCCGAGCCATTATCAATGCGGATAGCTCGTATGGCATCTCCGTGCCTCTCGTTCCTCAACCTCAAGTCTAGATCTCGAACAAAACCAAACGTCTCCCCCTTATTCTCAAGAAAAAACACCCACGCATACCGAGAATAGTCGTCCACCACAACAAGGACATACCACTTCCCACCCGCAGATCGCACATGAGCTGGGCCAACAAGGTCCATATGGAGTAGCTTGCATGGATGCTCAGTCATCACATCGGAGAGAGGCGGGTGAGAAGAGGCCATCATCTTGGCATGCCTACACGGAGCACAAACCAACTCGTTCTCAAGCCTCAACCGTGGCAATCCTCGGACCAAATTGAGTTTACTCAAGCGAGACAGAACGTCAAAGCTCAAGTGGCCCAACTTCCTATCCCACTTCCACAACTCACTCTAAGAACCAGCCAAGATACAACGCTCCACGCCGGGCGAGAAAAATCGGCACAAAACACACGACCCTCGGGAACGACCATACGGACAAGGTCTCCTCGAGAGTCAAAATCCGAGAACCACCGAGGCCGAAACAACACCTCAAAGCCCTCATCCAACAAGCCGGGACACAAAAAGCAAATTGTACCCCGCGATTGAACAAGAGCAACACACCTCGAGTGATCTTGTCACTCACTTTGATCTCAAAAATGAGTGACAAGATCAAAGTGAGTGACAAAATCACTCGAAGCGTGTTTCTCTTGTTCAATCGCCGGGGTACAATTTGCTTTCGTTGTCCCGGCTTGTTGGATGAGGGCTTTGAGGTGTTGTTTCGGCCAGTGGTTCTCGGATCTTGGACTCTCGAGGGGACCTTGTCGCATGGTCGTTCCCGAGGGTCGTGTTTCGTGCCGATTTTTCTCGCCTTCGGTGTGGAGCGTTGTTTCTTGGCCGGTTCTTCGAGTGAGTTGTGGAAGTGGCATAGGAAGTTGGGTCACTTGAGCTTTGACCTTCCGTCTCGCTTGAGTAAACTCAATTTGGTCCGAGGATTGCCACGGTTGAGGCTTGAGAAAGAGTTGTTTGTGCTCCGTGTAGGCATGCCAAGATGGTGGCCTCTTCTCACCCGCCTCTCACCGATGTGATGACTGAGCGTCCATGCGAGCTACTCCATATGGACCTTGTTGGCCCAGCTCGTGTGCGATCTCGCGGTGGGAAGTGGTATGTCCTTGTTGTGGTGGATGACTATTCTCGGTGTGTGTGGGTGTTCTTTTTTGAGGATAAGGGGGAGATGTTTGGTTTTGTTCGAGATCTAGTGTTGAGGTCGAGGAACGAGAGGCACGGAGATGCCATACGAGCTATCCGCAAGGATAATGGCTCGGAATTCAGAACTCTCATTTTGAAACCTTTTGCCATGACTTGGGTCTTGAGCACCCGCTTTTGAGTCCGTATACGCCTCCCTAGAATGATGTTGTGGAAAGGAAGAACAGACCTTGTGCGAGATGGCTCGACGATGCTTGATGAGCATAGGACTCCGAGGAGGTATTGGGCCGAGGCGGTGAATACCGCGTGCTATGTGTCGAACAGATATACCTCGCAGTGCACAAGAAGAAGACATGCTATGAGTTGATGCATGGTCGCACACCCAAGGTGAATCACTTCCATGTCTTTGGTTGCAAGTGTTTCATTCCGAGGAAAGGCAGGAAGTTGGATAAGTTTGAGGCTAGGTCTCGTCGATGGCATTTTCTTTGGTTATGCATCCCATTCTAGAGCATATCGTGTTCTCAATCTTGAAACTAACCAAATCGTGGAGACTTGCGAGGTAACCTTCGACGAGACAGAGCCACGTAGTCGCCTTGTCTTTGAGTGTGTAGGTGATGATGAGCTTGGCGAGGAGATCTTTCAGGAGGAGGGGCATGAACATGGAGATGATGAAGATGGTGGTGCGGTACCCCCGACTGAACATGTACCCACTACTTCGACTACGATGATGGATGGACCCTCTACTACAGCTACAACGATAAGTCAAGAACGAGGTGAAGCTGATGTTGTGGGGGAGGTAGCATCGAGGCGAGAACCTCCCCAGCGAGTACAAGTGGATCACCCAGCTTCGAGGATCATCGGCGACATGAATGAATGCAATACACGGTAGAGGGTTCGAAACAACTCCCATTTCGCTCATGCTGCATTTGTCGCTACTTTTGCGCCCAAAGACATTGGACACACACTATCTGATCACAATTGGGTTAATTCGATGCATGAGGAGTTGGAGGACTTTGAGAGGAATCAAGTGTGGGAGTTGGTTGACCCTCCCCCAGGGTGTAAGCCGATTGGTACAAAGTGGGTGTGGAAAAACAAAGAGGGAGAGAAAGGAGAAGTTGTGAGGAACAAGTCGAGGCTTGTTGCTCAGGGGTTCAGTCAGAAGGAGGGGATCGACAATGAGGAGACCTTTGCTCCCGTAGCCCGTTTGGAGGCGATTAGGATCCTTCTAGCCTTTTCCGTGGCTAAAGGGTTCAAGTTGCACCAAATGGATGTGAAGAGTGCTTTCCTGAATGGTGTGCTGGAGGAAGAGGTGTATGTGAGGCAGCCTGCGGGGTTTGAGAGTGAGAAGTACCCCCACCGGGTGTACAAGTTGAGCAAAGCGCTGTATGGGTTGAAGCAGACGCCTAGAGCTTGGTATAGGCATTGCATATGTAACATGATGTATAGGCATCCTTGTATCTTAGATTGCATGCATTTTGCATCATATGCATTGGATAGGAAAAGCTTCTCCTATATACATTGTTCACCATGGGTTACTATATATGTTCTTGTGAGCTTGTTTGGTATGCTATGGTTAGTTTGGCTTAGCTCTTGATGATCTTGATGAATGATCCATGGTTGATGGCTACTTTTTGAAAAATGTCACATATATGCTCTCTCATGTGTAAATGCTTCTATATGATCTTGACATGTTTTAGTGGCTTTGTTATTCTTAATTGGTGGTTGGATAGCTAGTTTATTGATCATATGGGGCCAAAGGCTCATTTGCCATCATGAATGTTTAGCCCTCTTGTTTTATCTTATGGAGGGGCATAAGTTCCTTTTTGTCGCAAAGACATTTCATGTACCAATTATAAATCTGAAAATGAAATGAAAATGCTTGGAAAATATGCTCCCATGTCATATGTGCTAAATTTAATTTGCTTTGGGTGCTAAACCGTTGCAAGATGCCTACCTATGAGAAGTCTCATATAAAGAAGTAGGCACATGGCTCGGTGGCTTTGACATGACATGAGGTGCTTGTGGGTGTTTATAATGGTCTTATGATTAGAATGGCTGTCCTAGCATGAAGTTTGAGTGGCTTTGCCATTTTGATATGTTTTGCTCATGTTTAGGTATTTGCTCATGAGAGACTAACTTCTCGCAAAATTACTCAAATCCTTTTTAGCCTTGTCCAATGGTTGTGAAACTTGGTGATCACGTAGTTAAGGTCCTTACGAACTTGTAGAGTATCTAACTTGCTCATTTGGACTTGTGTAGCTCATTGTGATGAATTTTGTATATTTGAGAAGCTATATGTTGAAAGTTTTCGCATTGTATCTTGATTCATGCATTGTCAACATGGGGGAGAAGTTTGTGCATGCTTTGATCACCTGGGAGTGTTTGGAAGGTGTTCCAATTGGTTCGGGAAAATTTTGAGCATTTTGGTGCAGGACCGGTCTCTTGGGGTGGTCTAACCGCCCCCCAGGCGGTTAGATGTGGCACAGGCGGTCTAACCGCCCTGTATAGGCGGTCTAACCGCCCTGGGCAGAGTGAGCAGGTTTTTGCTCTTTGTTGCATTCCCGCGTTGCATTGCTGCATTTGTTCGGGGGAGTGTGCTTTGGCTCGGGGAAGCTTGCATATGTGCGGGGGGGAGCTCTTTGTGGTGTTCGAGCTCTCTTTCGGTGGTTTGCGCTCTTGGCTTGAGCTGTGTTTTGTCTCGGATGTGTCGAGCCGTTGCCCTTGCCTAAGGGGTCCGAGACTTGTCTTCTTCAAGTGATCTTGCTCTTTGCCTTTCTTTGGCTTTCGATCGCTTGTTGAGGTTTCTTTTTATTTGTTTCTTTTCTTTTCCTTTTCTCTTGTGTTACTTCATGTGAGTGTGTTGTCAATGCACTCATCAAGGGGGAGATTGAGGACCAGGTGTGGTTCGAGGACCGGTGGTTGGTCGCTTCCTTGTGTGATGAGTGATTGACAACGTTGTGTGGACGATTCTTGGCTAAGTATTGCGGGTGCGGGTTGCGGCTTGACTCGTGTTGGTGGAGGTGAAGAACAAGCGCGAAAGGTCATTGCCGGTGAGGCCTCCGGGTGTGGAGAAGACAAGTAGGCTTCGTCCGAGGGACCCGATGGCCGGCGGGGTCAAGTGCGGGCCACATGGTGGCATGAACAAGAAGATGAAGTCGTGGACGGTTTCTTGGTAGAGCCTCAAAACCAAGGGCGAGCCGGGGCTACGTGGGAGCCGAGTCATGAGTGGAGATTGGCGGAGGCTACACCGAGTTTGCGGGGTTTGCGAGAGGTTCACCGAAAAACCACCGGGTTACTCGGTTGAGCCACAAAACCGAGGCCGAAGACTCGACGAGGGGGTGCGGCCACCCGGGCCGGTTCAACCGCCCAGGAGGGGCGGTCAGACCGCCTGGGGCCGGTCAGATCTCCCGGGCCGGTCTAACCGCCCAGGAGGGGGCAGTCTGACCGCCCTGGCCGCCGGCGCCGAGAAGCTTCGAAGCGGAGGACACGCGTCGGGATCGCAAGGCTTGCGTCGAGGCTAAGCAGGTTGCGGTCGCCGGGCATCCGTTCGATGGTGAAGACATGAAGACTTCCAAATCCGCCCTCGAGGGGCATGTATCCCTAGTTATTAGTGAAGGGTAGTTTAGTCTTTTGGGTGCCTCCATATATATTCATTGGATGGGTGGATGGCAGCCAACTCTTGGAACCCTAGCTCATTTGTCTTTCCATTTTGTTCTCCATTTTCCTTAGGATTTTAGAGGACTAGCTTGAGAGCTTCATGTGAGATCTAGAGAGAGGGATGGATGTTTGGGTGGCAAGCTAGACCTTGTACGAACCTTTCATGGCATGTATAGATGGTTTGGCGTTGTTCATCATGGTGGTTTTCCCGTCTCTTTTGTGTTGATTTTTGGAGCTCTTTGTTGGCGGTGTTTTGAGGACGATTTCTTGGGGTTTTTGGTGGGTGTCACGTATGAGGTTCTTGTGCCTCTTTGACTGGTGACTTTGCCCCCAAATCTCCTTTGAATCGGACTCGATTTGGTGGTTTCTCGAGTTGGGCGAGTTCTTGACCTAGAGAAGCAATTTCTTCAATTCCTCTTGATTGTGAGCATTTCGGGTCGATTCCTTTGAGGTAGAGGTTGCCCAGGAGGTAACCCAGCTATTCCCGAAGTTTTGCTGCAATCCGTGGAGTGATTCGGGAGATCGGGCGCGAGGAAGTTGAGGTATGGCCCGCGGGTTCGTTTTCTAAAAGGGGCGGTCTAACCGCTTGCAGGGGGCGGTCTAACCGCCCTGGGTGTTTCCAGGTCGAAGTTTTGTTTCGCCGGATTTTCCTCTCGTGAGTTTGTTCGCCTTGATCGAGGGAGCGTCCGGGGTGAAATTTGGGGTCGTTCTCGTGCGGTTTGATAGGTGTTCTTGGTTGGAGTTCATCGCTCGGTACAGGAGGTTAGACCGCCCCCGGTAGCCGGTCTAACCGCCCCTAGGCCCCCGGGTGGAGTTTTGGTTTTCGCCAAGATTTTCTCGGTAGCTAGCATGGCCTTGACCAGTGATCTTTGTTGGTTAAACCGGGGTGAGTTTTGGTGCTCGGAAGAGGCGTTTCAGAGGATTTCTTGGTTACCAGGTGGAGCCGGTCTAACCGCCCCCTATACCCGGTCTAACCGCCCCCCTCTGGTTAGCCGGCTTTTGAGTTGTTTCCGCTGTCGTTGCTGCGTGAGTGTTGTGGTTGCTGGTAGAGTTTGTTCCTAGGACCAGTGGCACTCCAATGGCTACGTGGTTTTGGCAAACGGAAGGTAGAAGTGCGGAACGTGTGATTTCGGGGGTTCGACATAGCTAGTTCGTCTTGTCGGAGTTTCAATCTCCCTCGAGAAGAATTTTTATCGGCTCCCATTCACTCCCCCCTCTCTGGTCGCCTATTCGGTCCTTCAACCACTCTGAGGAAACCACCCCTCGCTGCCTGGAGGAGGACCAAAACCACGGAAGACAACCCGTGGACCGTCCCTCCTCTCCTTCTGAAAGCTACGACACCTCCCATCCCCGTATTGAACTCGAAGGGGGGAATGCCTAGCAAACTGACCACCTGCTGACTCTCCAGACCAACCACCAGCAACACCACCTCCAGAACTGAAACCTATCGACTCACCACCTCGAAAACCACTCCGCCCAGAATTCTGGGGGCGCGGTTGAACTGCCTAGCCAGGCCGGTCTAACCGCCCCCCCTCTGGGCAGGGCCGGTCTGACCGCCTAGCCAGGCCGGTCTAACCGCCCCCTCCAGAACTGCTTCTCGGCTGCGAGAACTCGCATCTCCCCATGTCAGAACACATCTCACCACAGCTTTACCCCTGGGTAGTGGCATACAAGGCTTAGGTACACCATGGGGAGGGTTGTACCTATCCTTGTTCGCCCACTCCTTTGCCATCCTCTCTTCCCGCTTCCTCTTGAAGCAAAACTCATCCTTGTGGCCCTCTTTCCCAGCATAGCCACAATTGAACCTCACAAGTTTAGGCTTAGGCTTGGATTAGGGCTGCTTGCTTGGTTTCTATCCACTCAACTCCTCCACCGGTTTCCCCTCACTAGCCTTCTCACTCACTTTCCCAAAGAACACTTTCCCGGAAGTGCTCACAAACTTGATAGGATTTTGGAGATCATTTGTGGGTGTAGGAAACACGGGTGGAGCTGGGGTTGTGTCTAGTCGGTTCCTAAGATGGTTGGGTTTTGGAAGGAAATCATTTTTGTGGTGGGTTTTTGGTGGCTCTGGGATATTCTCCCCACTTCCCTCACTGACCTTGTTTGCCCCAAGTCCCTCACCATCCTGCCTCTTAAAATCCTCGATCATCATCCTCAACTGAGGCTCATGACCAGACAACCAACCCATCAACATTCTCAGCTCATCATTCTCATCCTGCAAACGATCAACATAATGTGCAAGTTCCAAAATTTTCAAAGCATGCATTTCACAGGTAGAGCATGAGGTAGGCATGGGTTCCTTCAATTTAGCCTCAAGGGAACTAGTGTAAGCATGCATCTCATCAATATTATCATGCAAAACAGGGCAAGAAGTGCAAGCACCTAGCAAAGCAGATCAAGATTTATGCTCAACCACTTCAACCATAAGCACATCTAGTTCCTCACACTTGGAGGCATGCTTTTCCTTGAATAAAGCAAGATCAGCAAGAAAGATGGAGCAATCGGCACAATCAACCTCATCAGAAACAACAGGGCTAGCCTTAAGGGAATCAATCTCAAGCTTGCTATCAAGCACCTGTGTTTCTAGCTCAGCCAGTCTAGTCCTAGCATCCTCGAGTGAAGCCCTAAGCTCTTTTCTCATTTGCTTTGCCTCTCAAAGCATGTCATCATGATTATCAAGCAAAGTACCAAGCCGTTCATTCTCCTGGCGCAAGAAGGGAAACTCATCACGCACCTCGTCATCAGACTAAGAGTCCGAGTCGCTTTGTGTGCTCTTCTTGCTGCAGGAGCTCAACGCCATGGTGCAGAAGCCGTCTCTAGTGAAGCAGATCAGCCCGCTCAGGTTCTTGGACGCCTTCTTGCCCTTGCGACGATCACCTCCGTCTTCACTGCTACTTGATCTCGAGGTGGAGTACACAGAACTGGAGTCGACGTCGCTCGCACCAACCATCGCTCGGGCCTTTCCTCGGCTTTCCTTCTTCCTCGATCGTTGCTCGTCCTTGTGCTTGTTCTTGTACTTGCTCTTGTGGTCGCATCTCGACCGGTACTTGCCATCGTTCCTCGGCTTGTGCTTGTAGCCGTCCTTGTTCTCGACCTTGTCCAGGCAGTCGGCGATGAAGTGTCCTGGCTTACTGCACTGGAAGCATGTCCTCGTGTTCCTCCTCATGTTCACTCGGTCCTCGTGCAGCCTCTCGAACCGCCTCGTCAGGAGCGCCAGCTCGTCCTCTTTAAGCACATCGAACTCCTCATCTGGCATAGACATCAAAGAGGAGAAAGAGAACATCCTGGTGGATGAGTTAGTGTTAGCCTTTCCTTTCGAACCACCAACGAGGGCGAGACTATGGGAATCAGTCGGACCCTCGAGCTTGGCAGTCATGCTCCTATCCACCTCAGCAGACTTGAGCTTCGAGAACAGCTTGTTCACGGTCAGAGTGTCGTACTTCTCCGACTCCACAATGGCCTCGAACTCTCCGCTCCATATTGTACAATCCAAAGAGTGTAAGAGCTTGACAGCTCTATCATGATCATCGTACGGGAGCACATCCACATTGGCCCTCATGTTGTTCACAACCACCGTGAACCTCTGAACCAAGTGAGGACCATGTGTGGTTCGAGGACCGGTGGATGGTCACTTCCTTGTGTGATGAGTGATTAACAACATTGTGTGGACTGATTCTTGGCTAAGTATTGCAGGTGCAGGTTGCGGCTTGACTCGTGTTGGTGCAGGTGAAGAACAAGAGCGAAAGGTCGTTGTCGGTGAGGCCTCCAGGTGTGGAGAAGACAAGTAGGCTTCGTTCGAGGGACCCGGTGGCCAGTGGGGTCAAGTGCGGGCCGCATGGTGGCATGAACAGCAAGATGAAGTCATGGACGGTTTCTTGGTAGAGCCTCAAAACCAAGGTCGAGCCGGGACTACGTCGGAGCCGGGTCATGAGTGAAGATTGGTGGAGGCTACACCGAGTTCGCGGGGTTTGCAGTGGTTCACCAGAAAACCACTAGGTTACTCGGTTGAGCTACAAAACTGAGGCCGAAGACTCGACGAGGAGGAGCGGCCAGCCAGGCTGGTTCAACCGCCCAGGAGGGGCGGTCAGAATGCCTGGGTCGGTCAGATCTCCCGGGCCGGTTTAACCGCCCAAGGGGGGCGGTCTGACCGCCCTGGCCGCCGGCGCCGAGATGCTTCGAAGCGGAGGACACGCGTCGGGATCGCAAGGCTTGCGTCGAGGCTAAGCAGGTTGCGGTGGCCGGGGATCCGTCTGATGAAGATATTCCGAAGATTTCCAAATCCGCCCTCGAGGGGCATGTATCCCTAGTTATTAGTGAAGTGTAGTTTAGTCTTTTGGGTGCCTCCATATATACTCATTGAGTGGATAGATGGCAGCCAACTCTTGGAACCCAAGCTCATTTGTTTTTCCATTTTCGTTCTCCATTTCCCTAGTTTTTCCTAGGACTAGCTTGAGAGCTTCATGTGAGATCTAGAGAGAGGGATGGATGTTTGGGTGGCAAGCTAGACCTTGTATGAACCTTCCATGGTATGTATAGATGGTTCGGCGTTGTTCCTCAAGGTGGTTTTCCCGTCTCTTTTGTGGTGATTTTCGGAGCTCTTTGTTGGCGGTGTTTTGAGAACGATTTCTTGGGGGTTTTGGTGGGTGTCACATATGAGGTTCTTGTGCCTCTTTGGCTGGTGACTTTGGCCCCAAATCTCTCTTGAATCAGACTCGATTTGGTGGTTTTTCGAGTTGGGCGAGTTCTTGACCTAGAGAAGCGATTTCTTCGATTCCACTTGATTGTGAGGATTTTGGGTCGATTCCTTTGAGATAGAGGTTGCCCAGGAGGTAACCCAGCTAATCCCGAAGTTTCGCTGCAATCCGTGGAGTGATTCGGGAGATCGGACGCGAGGAAGTTAGGGTTTGACCCGCGGGTTCATTTTCTGGAGGAGGCGGTCTAACCACCCGAAGGGGGTGGTCTAACCGCCCTGGGGTTTCCAGGTCAAAGTTTTGTTTCGCCGGATTTTCCTCTGTGAGTTTGTTCGCCTTGATCAGAGGAGCGTCTGGGTGAAATTTCGGGTCGTTCTCGTGTCGTTTGCTAGGTGTTCTTGGCGGGAGTTCGTTGCTGGGTACAGGAGGTTAGACCGCCCCCGGTAGCCGGTCTAACCGCCCCTAGGCCTCTGGGTGGAGTTTTGGTTTTCGCCAAGATTTTCTGGTAGATAGCATGGCCATGACGAGAGATCTCTGTTGGTGAAACCGTGCTGCGTTTTGGTGCTCGAAAGAGGTGTTTCTGAGGATTCCTTGGTTGCCAGGTAGAGGCGGTCTAATCGCCTCCTATACCCGGTCTAACCGCCCCCTCTGGTTAGCCAGCTTTCGAGTTGTTTCCGCTGTCGTGGGTGCGTGTGTGTTGAGGTTGCTAGTAGAGTTTGTTCCTAGGACCAGTAGCACTCCAGTGGCTATGTGGTTTTGGCAAACGGAAGGTAGAAGTGTGGAGCGTGTGATTTTGGGGGTCCGACCGAGCGAGTTCATCTTGTCAGAGTTTCAATCTCCCTCGAGAAGGATTTTTATCGGCTCCCATTCACTCCGCCCCTCTCTGGTCGCCTAATCGGTCCACGAGTTTGCAGGATGGAGCTGCTCGCATGGACGCTCAGTCATCACATCGGTGAGTGGCGGGTGAAAAGAGGCTACCATCTTGGCATGCCTACACGGCGCACAAACCAACACTTTCTCAAGCCTCAACCGTGGCAATCCTTGGACCAAATTGAGTTTACTCAAGCGAGACAAAAGATCAAAGCTCAAGTGACCCAACTTCCTATGCCACTTCCACAACTCACTCGAAGAACCAGCCAAGAAACAACGCTCCACATCCGAAGACTGAGAAAAATCAGCACGAAACACTTGACCCTCGGGAACGACCATACAGACAAGGTCCCCTCGAGAGTCCAAAATCCGAGAACCACCTGACCGAAACAACACCTCAAAGCCCTCATCCAACAAGCCGGGACACAGAAAGCAAATTGTACCCCAGCGATTGAACAAGAGCAACACGCCTCAGAGTGATCTTGTCACTCACCTTAATCTCACCTTCTGAAAGCACACGCCCACGGCCATTGTCCCCAAAGGTGATGTACCTCTTTGTCACCACCGGGACGAGACTTGAGAACCACCCCCTGTCTTCGGTCATATGCCTCGAGCAACCGGAGTCAATCAACCAAATGTTCTTCAAGTCTCCCACCTGAAATTAAAAAACGAGCACGTGAGCGAACAAACGACTCAACACTGGGGTTATTACCAAAAGAGTAAAACCAGTGCCGAGCCATTTGCTCGAAAGTGGGGTTAGCACCAACCAAAGCATCTCTCCTACCAAATCTACCTCCACGAACACCACCACGGTAACCACCCTGAGGGAACCACCCTTCTCTGCCTGGAGGAGGACCAAAACCACGAAAGAGAACTCGTGGATCGTCCCTCTTCTCCTTCTCAAAGCTACGACTCCTCCCATCCCCGTAGTGAACTCGAGGGGGAGAACGCCTAGCAACCCGACCACCCCGCAAACTCTCCCGGCCCAACCACTAGAACCACGACCTCCGTAAACAACCCTCGCACTCGTACGAGCACGAAACCCAAGACGCCGCCCTGTCCGGGCAGCGCACCGGTCTCACCGGTGCCCCACCCGGTCGGACCGGTGTGACACAGGCACCGGCACCTCCAACGACCTTCCGCTCTCCCCAAGCCCGAACTGTCTTCACACTCGCCTTGGCCCTGGGCATCTTCACACGAGGCTCAAGTACACCATCGGAAAGGTGGTACTTGTCCTTGTTAGCCCACTCCTTTGCCATTCTCTCCTCTCGCTTCCTCTTGAAGCAAAACTCATCCTTATGGTCATCTCTCCCACAATAGCCACAATGGAACCTCACAAGCTCAGGCTTAGGCTTGGGATGTGGCTGCTCACTCAGTTTCTGTCCACTCAATTCCTCCACCGGTTTCCCCTCACTAGCCTTCTCACTTTCTTTCCCAAAGAACACTTTCCCGGAAGTACTCACAAACTTGATAGGCTTTTTGTAGATCATTTGTGGGTGTAGGAAACACGGGTGGAGCTGGGGTTGTGTCTAGTCGGTTCCTAAGATGGTTAGGTTTTGAGGGGAAATCATTTTTGTGGTGGGTTTTTGGTGGCTCCGGGATATTCTCTCCACTTCCGTCACCAACCTTGTTTGCCCCAAGTCCCTCACCATCCTGCCTCTTAAACGCCTCGATCATCATCCTCAACTTAGGTTCATGACTAGACAACCAACCCATCAACTTTCTCAAGTCATCATTCTCATCCTGCAAACGATCAACATAATGTGCAAGTTCCAAATTTTTCAAAGCTTGCATTTCACAGGTAGAGCATGATGTAGGCATGGGTTCCGTCAATTTAGCCTCAAGAGAACTAGTATAAGCATGCATCTCATCAATCTTAGCATGCAAAATAGGGCAAGAAGTGCAAGCACCTAGCAAAGTAGGTCTAGACTTAAGCTCAGCCACTTCAACCCTAAGCACATCTAGTTCCTCACACTTGGACGCATGCTTCTCCTTAAACAAATCAAGATCAACGAGAAATATGGAGCAATCAGCACAATCAACTTCATCCGAAACAACAGGGCTAGCCTTAAGGAAATCAATCTCAAGCTTGCTATCAAGCACCTGTGTCTCTAGCTCAGCCACTTTAGTCCTAGCATCCTCGAGTGAAGCCCTAAGCTCTTTTCTCATTTTCTTGGCCTCTCTAAGCATGTCATCACGGTTATCAAGCAAAGTGCCAAGCCTCTCATTCTCCTGGCGCAAGAAGGGAAGCTCATCACGCACCTCGTCGACGGACTCAGAGTCCGAGTCGCTTTGTGTGCTCATCTTGCTGCTGGAGCTCACCGCCATGGTGCAGAAGCCATCTCTCGCGAAGCAGCTCAGCCCGCTCAGGTTCTTGGACGAATTCTTGTTCTTGCGACAGTCACCTTCATCCTCACTGCTGCTCGAGCTCGAGGTGGAGTACACGGAACTGGAGTCAACGTCGCTCACTCCAACCATCGCTCGGGCCTTGCCTCGACTCTCCTTCTTCCTCGATTGTCGCTTGTCCTTGTACTTGTTCTTGTGCTTGCTCTTGTGGTCGCGCCTCGACCGGTACTTGCCATCTGTCCTCGACTTGTGCTTGTAGTTGTCCTTGTTCTCGACCTTCTCCGGGCAGTCGGCGACGAAGTGTCCCGACTTGCCGCACTGGAAGCAAGTCCTCGTGTTCCTCCTCATGTTCACGCGGTTCTCGTGCAGCCTCTCGAACCGCCTCGTCAGGAGCGCCAGCTCGTCCTCTCAAAGCTCGTCGAACTCTTCATCTGGCATAGACATCAAAGAGGAGAAAGAGAACATCCTGGTGGATTGGTTAGAGTTAGCCTTTCCTCTGGAACCACCAACGAGGGCAAGACTATGGGAGTCAGTCGGTCCCTCGAGCTTGGCAGTCATGCCCCTATCCACCTCAGCCGACTTGAGCTTCGAGAACAGCTCGTTCACCGTCAGAGTGTCATACTTCTCCAACTCCACATTGGCCTCGAACTTTCCGCCCCAAATCGTACGATCCAAAGAGTGTAAGAGCTTGACCGCTCTATCATGATCATCGTACGGGAGCATGTCCACATTGGCCCTCATGTTGTTCACAACCACCGTGAACCTCTGAAACATGGCATCGATGGACTTACCGAGGAGATGAGTGAAGTTCTCGTACTCTCTCTGGTAGGTCGCATACATCCGTGCCTGAACCTGGGCATTCCCAACATGAGCCTCCTTCAAAACCGCCCATATCCTACAAGCCATGTGCTTGGTGTGCACCCGATCGAACTCAGACTGACACAAAGCACGAATCAAGTAGTGGACCGCCTTATTGTTGGTGTCGAATCTGTCCCTCGATACTGGAGCGAGGAAGTCCATCGGCTGGACATAGCCTGTGTCCACCGTGACATCCCAAAGGATCTGACCCTTTCCGCGGAGGAACGCACCCATCCGCTTGCTCCACATCTGGTAGTTCTTGCCATCGAAGTGTGGAGGCCCCGAACCCCGTTCCTGGTACGCCATCCTTGGATCTTAGACTGGTTAGAGTTAATAAAGACCTGAACCGGCTCTGATACCACTTGAAGGACCGATACTGGTTAGAGTCAATAAAGACCTGAACAGGCTTGGATGTTGAGAGGGATGGATGATCGGGCCGCTTGCTAGACCTTGTATGAACCTTTGTTTCATGTATAGATGATTCGGCGTGGTTCCTCAAGGTTTGGATGTATTTTCCCCGGTTGTTCTTGGTGGTGATTTTCGGAGCCCTCTCTTGGTGATTTCTTTGGGTTGTTTTCGGGACCTTTCTCTTGGGGATTTGATGGGGGGAATTTGTGGGAACCCTTCGTGGTTCTTTGGGCTGTGATTCCCCTCCCAAATTCGTGAGTAAAGGTGCTCGATTTTGGGGTTTCTTGAGTTCTTGGGTTGGAAGTGCTCTTGGCGGGATTTCCTTGATTCCTCCTTTTTGGATGAGTTTTGGTGGGATTAAACTTGGCTATGGACTCCTCATGAGGTGTTCCTAATATCCCCAAAGTCTCGTTCAAGTCCGTGGAGCGATTCGGGAGATCATGGTTTGGATTTGGGAGAGTTGACCCTGCCCGTTCGTTCATCCCGAGCTGCCCGTGCTACACCGGTCCGACCGGTGCTCTTGACCGGTCCGACCGGTGCAACCCTCAGTGGGTTTTTGCTCGGGTGAACGTCTGGGTTTGTTCACTGTTGTCTTGTGTTGCTGCTGTTTTGAGTTTGGGTCAGTTTGGTGGTCAGTTGGCCTATTTGGTGCTTTGGGGGCTTTCAGGCTGGGATCGGTCTGACCGGTGTGTCTCACCGGTCTGACCGGTGTGGGTCTGTAGACTCGAGGTTTGGTGTTCTGCTGCGTTCTCGGGTCGGAAGGTTGTGTGTTGGTTCCTAGGTCCAGTGGCACTCCAGTGGCTACGTGGGCTTGACCAACTTGGGTAGTGAGTCAGAGACGTGTGTTGGAAGCCGTGTTTATCTTGTTGGAGTCTCCATCTCCTTCGAGAAGAATTTTTATCGGCTCCCATTCACTCCCCCCTCTCTTTTTGCCGTATCGGTTCTTCACCTTTTTGCCAAATCGGTTAGACCGGTTTCGCCCAGACAGATAGGAAAAACGCAACCCGCGGAAACCACCTCTTCTTCCAAACAATCGATCTCTCGATTCACCCAAGGGATTGCAACCAACCTTCGGGGGAAGGTGGATTACCTCTTGGGCAACCTCAAGGGGTCCATCCCGAAATGCATCCAAAAGGGAGGAATTGAAAGTCAACTACCAAGAACACCTTTTCCCGAGTTCATCCAAAAACCACCAAATCGAAGCCGTTTCGGAGGGTTAGTTGGAGCAAGATCACCAAGCAAAGTGGCACAAGGTCCTAATACGTGACATCCAGCATGAACCCCTCAAAGAAACGCCCCCAAAACTTCTCCACGAAATTCCAAGAAAAGGCTCCAAAAATCACCAGAAAGGAAAAACGGGAAGAACACAAATAAGCCTTGAGGAACCATGTCGAATCATCTATACATACCATGAAAGGTTCATACAAGTTCTAGCTTCTGCCCAATCATCCTTCCCTCTCACAAGATCTCACCATGATGCTATCAAGCTAGTCCTATAGAAACCCTAAGGAAAATAGGAAGGAAAAATAGGAAAACCAAATGAGCTAGGGTTCCCAGAGATAGCTGCTATCCTTTCACCACTTGGGTTATATGGAGGCAAGCCAAAAGACTAAATTACTTCTAAAGTTTAAAATAAGATACACGCCCCCAAGGGCATTCTGGGAATTTGTCTTTGTAGCACCATCGGACGGATGCCCGGCGACCGCACTTCGCGTAGCGTCGACGCAAGCCTTGGGATCCCGATGCGTGTCATCCGCCTCGAAGCTTCCGGCACCCTGCGACCCCAAACCGGTCAGACGGGTTCTCTAAATCGGTTAGGCCAGTTTTGGCCTGACAGCCACGCCCGATCTTCAGCCCCGGCTTTGCGGCTCAACCGAGTAACCCAGTGGTTTTCTGGTGAACCACCTCAAACCCTGCGAATTTGATGTATCATCCACCAATCACCACTCATGACTTGGCTCCCACGAAGTCCCGGCTCGACCTTAGTTTTGTGACTAAACCAAGAAACCGTACACGACTTCATCTTGTCGTTTTTGCCACCATGCGGCCCGCACTTGACCCCGCTAGCCACCAGGTCCCTCGAACCAAGCCTACTTGTCTTCTCCACACCTGCTGTCTTCAACTGCACCAACATGAGTCAAGCCACAACCTGGACCTGCAATACTTAGCCAAGAATCAGTCCACACAACATTGTCAATCACTCATCACACCAGGAAGCGAGCTTTCACCGGTCATCAAACCACACATTGTCATCAATCTCCCCCTTGATGAGTGCATTGACAGCACACACATTTGATAACCAGATAGAAACGGAAAAAGAAAAGAAACGACCAAAAGAAACTCTAGCAAGCGATCGAAAGCCGAGAAAAGGCAAAGAGAAAGATTACTTGAAGAAGACAAGTCTCGAACCCCTTAGGCAAGGGCAACGGCTCGACACATCTGAGACAAAACTGTGCTCAAGCAAAGAGCACAAACCACCAAAGCATACAAAAGCCCCCCCTGCACATATGCATACTCCCCCTAAACCAAAGCACACTCCCCTGGATTTGTGCATGCTCAGCAACAAAAATCGGTCACACCGGTTTCCAAAACCGGTCCAACTGGTTTTCTTCAACATCTCACTCCAAAATCGGTCACACCGGTTTCCAAAACTGGTCCAACCAGTTCTCTTCAGCAGCACACTCCAAATGCCAAAATAGCAAAAGAAATGCACAACTGGGATAGGTTCTTGTGATGCAATCCAACTTTTCTCCACCTTTCTTTCTCCCCCCTTATTGCCAATGCACGAATCAAGGCTCAAATTTGAAAATATGAAACCTAGAGCTTCTCAAGTATACAAAATTCATCACAAGATGCTACACATGTCCAACTGAGAAAGTTAGATACTCTACATTCGAAATGACATCAACTTCATGATTATCAAGTTTCACAACCATTGGACGAAGCTAAGATAGAATTGAGCAATTTTGCGAAAATTTATCCTCTCATGGGCAAAGTCCCAAACATGAGAAAAACATGTCAAAATTGCAAAGACACACAAACTTCATGCTAGGACAACCATTCTAATCATAATACCATCACAAACACCCACAAGCACCCCATTTCATGTCAAAGCCGCCGAGTCATGTGCCTACTTCTATATATGAGACTTCTCTTTGGTAGGCATCATGCAACAGTTTAGCACCCAAAGAAAATTAAATTTAGCACATATGACATGGGAGCACATTTTTCAAGCAATTTACATTTCATTTTCAAATTCATATTTGGTCCATGAAATGTCTTTGCGACAAAAAGGAACTTATGCCCCTCCACAAGATAAAGCATGGGGGCTAAACATTCATGATGGCAAATGAGCCTTTGACATGCTCACAGACTTTGATAGTGCCGGAGAGCATGCCTTCGACACGATTGATCCCGGCGATCAGGTCGCTAGGAGTGGGTGGGTGGGTCTTTGATGTCAGATCTGTTTCGATCTGTTGGTTGGCGGTGACCGCGTTGCCTTCGATGATGAGGAAGGCAGCTGGAGTGGTGGATTTTTCCTGCATCGAGCCAAAGTGGATGTCGACAGGGTTGGTGAGGATGTCTGCCATGCTCTTCGAGAAGATGACGCCATTGGTCGAAGCCATCGAGTTGCACGAAGAACCTTGACTCAGGCCCTACCTGGCGCACCAAATGTCAGATGGTGAGATCTGGACAACCCATGGGGGGGTGTTAATCCTTGTGGTTTAGTTGTTCAACGGGGAGGAGTCTAAGGCTAAGAACTCGAAGGTCACACACGAGTACGCAGAACACGAAGAACACAACGAGTAATACCCTACGTCTAGTTGTAGATTGCTTGAGGATTGGACTGATTGTAGAAGGGGTCGCCTCGTCCGCCTTATTTTGACCAGCAGATGAGGTCGGTTCCTAGACTCACGACCAGGAGACCTGAGTCTACGTTACACATCTTGCCATATCCCGTCGATCTACTTTGGGCGAAATCCACCGAGGTCTTGTCTTGTACGCCGAGTCTTGAGGTCGTGATGAACTTGGTCGTCTAGGGAATCTTCTGGAAGATCTTCAGAAGGTCGTGTGGGCTACCAACTAGATCGGTTGGGCTCACTGATAGGTCGGCGAGTCCTCTAGTAGGCGGACCCACTTGTCGGGGACGGCCGTGAGCCTGGTCGGTGAGGACCCAGGGTTACCCATGTCTCACAAGCCCCAGAGCGAGGTGCATGCACAGCGACCTTAGAAAGGTCATGATGAAGTCGTAGAGCTATCGACAGGACAAATAGCATGCACGTCGGTCCAAAAAAGAAAAGAACAAATCAGCTTGGCAGCTGGCCTGTTTGAAGTCTTGCCGAACAAAAGGGAGGTTGAGTGACGACCTATAGGAAGCAGGCTTCCAATAGATCGAAACGACGATGAAAAAATTCAGAGGGCATCGACGATGCACTCATGATTAGTATCCAAGCATCGTGGTGGGCAAGATGGCCGGTATGATGGTCCAAAAATGAAGAAGAGGAGAAAAAGAAGGTTGAGTGACGACATGATGAGAAACAGGTTTCCCAACAGGTCGGTACGACGAGCAAAACAAGAGGGCAACGAAGACGCACTCGTAGAGTAGCCCCTGAGCATTGAAGCAGGCAGCATGGCTGGTTTGATTCTCAAAAAAAAGAGAAGAAAACTGAGTAATGTTCTTGGATCGAACAAAGTGTAGAGACACCCAGATTTCCTAGCATAGCTGCAAGGAGTCTGGTAGGGCCGACCTCAAGGAGGCCTTGTAGGCATGTCGACCACGAAGAGGTCTCAAACCATCAACGTCTAGTATCCGAGGATACCCAGGGTGATCTTGAAAGGAGCGTCATATAGAGAGGTCTTCTATAGTCTTTGAAATCAACGATGAAGGTGGCAAAACAATACTAATCTAAATGTGTGGAGACACCCAGATATCCTGCATGGCTGCAAGGAGTCTGGCACGGCCACCCGAGGCATGTCGACCTCATGAAGGTCTCAAATCAGAGGCGCCCAAGCATCCGAAGATACTTGGCAGAGCTGTTAGGTGAGCACCCCACAAGGAGGCCTTCATTCCTGACATAAAATGCTAGGTGTCCAGAGCAGGCTGGCAAGGCTACGATAGCACACCGACCCAACAAGGTCACACATACGGAGCGCCCAACTAGGTTGGCAGAGCCGTAGACATACCTGGGTACTGAAAGACCTAGGTATTAAGGCACGCCAACCTCAAGGAGGTCGTTTTGGTGTCCAGACGACCAACAAAGCTGCTAGCCATCCAGCGGAGCCATGATACTGAGGTACTGACGACCTTAGCAATAGGCACACCGACCACGGGGCCCGACAAAAATGGTAGATCTCCGTGGTGCTTCTGATCTTTCTAGTACTTTTATATCTCTAGGCACCGAGACGGATCTGATAGAGCAGCGAGGCACGCCTACCCTGGAAGGTCTTCAATCGAAACAATGACCATTCTGCCTGGGAAATAGAAATATAGGCTGATTGGAATAGGTCCGTTTATGTGCAGAGACATGGCGGGTGCACCAGGACGCAGAGCCTAGCGGGTGCGAATAAATGACATCAGGTCGTAGAGGAAGGGCATAGAGTCCTCGTCGAAAAGGGGGCTAATTTTGGCGCGGAGCCACCCGACGTAGGGTCAGGTTTTGTCGTGTAGTGTAGACTACAGAGTCACGGGGCAACAGTGGTCAGAGATGCTCTTGCCACCCAAAAAATGACAAACTGCCCACTGATCGAGGGAGTTATTGTAGCCATGTGACCTCTGCGGTGGGGCTCAGGCACCACTAATGCACAAACGACAAAGACTTCGAGAGTTAGAGAAAGTAATATCATCGCCTTTAATCATGCACAAGCTACAGGTCCCGATATCACGTGGTGACCGTGTCATTACTTCGCCACCAGCCCAGGGCGCGGTTTTGTCTATAAATAGCACCTTTGCAACTAAGGGAGGCAAGCACCGAAACACAATTGGGATATGAAGCCGCAGTGTAGTATTCCCACCATGCCATGGGCATGCGTTCATCCACAAGATTGTAGAGCTTTGTTCTTGTGGATACTTGGAGCTAGGAGAATTCTCGCGAGAAGGAAACAACACCTTCACTCTACCAACCCTACCTCAGCGGGGTACCAGGTAGACTTTGGAGGTGATGCTGTTCGAGCTGGAGCTATAGCAAGACGTCTCTGGTGAGCACCGGGAGCTCACTAGGGCTTGGATTTCAACACCGAAGAGCAAGCTCGTGCCTCCATTCCAATAGTTCTGGCCGAGCGTGCCTTAGATTATGTGTCGTCCTGCAGTTGTCTCTCGCAAGGCCGCCATCAAGGTCCTGGTAAGTCTCACAACGTACTCTGCTCTGGCAAAGTAGGTCATGGTGACCGCTCTGGGTGGCCCAGGCCTTGTAGCATGTTTATCTTGTGTGTCAGGTTCTGGATCCAATGAGGTCGGAGGCGACTTATGTACCTTCGAGAGGTCTATGTATTGTTCGCTCTCTTCTATCATGTACATGGTCGTTTTGGCAAAATGATTTGTCAATGACCTAAATAATGTGACATGAGGGCTTGCAAAACGTGTTTTCTATTAGGATGACCTGATGTTATCTTCTTCTTTGGATGATGACCTAAACTTAGATTAGGTCACAATTGTAGTCTATAAACGAAAAATGCGTCTTGATCTTCTCGCGAACTTCTTGGGATAGAGCCGTTGAGGCATATTGTGCGGTGGAAGGAACCGCAACGGATAGATTTGGTGGACCCCCTATAAATAGGGCGGCCTGAGGCGGTGTTGACCCCATTCCCATTCGTCTTCCTCCCGTCGCTCTCACTTCCACCGCTGTTGCTTTCTCTCTCCCGCCGCACCGCAGCGAAGTTGCGACCGCCGTGCTCCCGCGCCCAACCATCCAGCCTCCAGCTCCGGCTGGGCACGTGCTAGCGCCGTGTGACAACCCGCCGAGGAAAATACCGTGCTACCGCCTAAACCAAACCACTTTGGTAATTAAGCAGTAATAAAGTATCATCCTGTCGTTAGTCGCCGGGTTAACTCCCGGTAAATCACTTATAAAGCAACAAGGATCGACATATATGCATTAAAACTCACACGAAGGCAAGTCTAGAGATAGAACATAATTAACATCTGAAATTTGCCCTGAAGGGTTTAATTATTACAAACTGAAATTTTTGTCATAGCAACGTAGTTCAGAGTTTTTCGAAACAGTGGAAATTAACTAAGCGGGAAGCGAGAACATCACGGGAGGCCGGTCATGATGCCTTCGGTTGTCATCCTCCACCCACTCCAACTCCCAGCTGGGCGGGATCTCTCCGTGCCACACATCATCGAAAGCATTACCTGGATCAACATTTGGTAGCAAGGCTGAGTATACTAATACTGAGCAAGACTTACCCGTCGGTGATAACTACTTCACCATCTCTAGACATGTAAGGCTTTTGGCCACTGGGTTTCTTTTGCTGAAAAATAACAAAGAGTATGTCCTCACTTTCAAGATTTTAGCACATGTTCTAGTGGGTTTAATCTTTACTAAATTGGCCATCTAGTAAGGAAAAAGTTGTACAATACAATTAATCAAACATAGTATTCATCAACTTCCATCATTAGGGATCTCATGGCTAGTGGAGTAAGTAGTCTCAGATGACGGTGAGAGGCCGACAATCGATAGAATCAAACCTTGCAAGGTAGACCGAAACACACGGTGGGATGCCCCCGCGAGGACAACCACCACACGGTTCCCAAAAATCCTCGGGTCGGGATAAAAGGCCACAGCCTTTGGTGCAGGCTATCCGGAATACCCCGCGAGGCACCCGGACTCACCATACACCACCGGTAGCTAGCCGTGAGACGCATCCCAAGAGTAGTGACAGTTAAATCCCTAACCGTCTCATTAAGGTACTAGGCTTACCGGTCCCATTACCGACAAGTGCTTAGTATGTTCAAACACTTAACCCACAATAGCCATTGGACCGGAGTCCACATCCCATGCTCTTACCACATGAGCAATCCATTTAAGGAGATCTTATGATTCCTATCTAGGAACCTATTCTCATGAGTGACATCATCACCCGACTTGTAACGGTCCTATAGCTTAGCAGCTATCGACCTATCATGCTAGTAAGGACAAGGGTACCAAGGGATCATGCATCTAAGGTTCCATACAACTCCTGAACTTAAATGCACAAGCATCCATAGATAAATGAATATTAAATTTGAAAACTGGGTTAGATGCACCGAGGCTTGCCTTCGTCAGCTAGGTTAGCCTGAGCACCCTCGGTGTCGTCAAGTACTCCCACGTACTGCAGAGCAGCTTCCGCTTCTCCTTCCTCAGATTCCGGGACGAGCGAGTAGTCACCGTCAGGAAGATCTACACGGAATGCAATGCAGGGTTCAGGTGATGTGACAACTTGTTTATCTTATCCAACTCTTGTTGGTCCTATTCACCTTAACAAATAATTAACTATTACTTTCTTTTTATGAGGGTTATTATTGACATGCGTTTCATTCCTTCATCACACACTTGAATTAATGTTCCCTTTATACTTGATATTTCATGTGAAGGTTTATTTCTTTTAGCTCTCACTAGTAAGGGTGTATACAAAGATATTTATTTATAAAATAAGTCCTTATCAGCAAGGGTTTGTTCTTAGCCTTTTAATTAAGTTTGACATCACTTCACAAAAAGGAGAAAAAGTACTAAAAAGGCATTTTTCTAATTTAATTAAAGCATTACACCATAAGGACCTTTAAAGTTTTTATCATCAATAATTCACTAAAAATTTAAAGAATGATTTCTTAAGCATTATAACACCCATACTGAACCACTGATCACTCATGCAAAGCTTGGAAACTAGGAAATAAAATATTTTGGAAAAATAACAAAAGATTAGCTAGCCATCAAATTAAATGCATACAAAATTAAATAAGCATCAAAATTCTCCAATCTTCCACATACATGCCCTCTGGTCCTAAACAATCCTAAATTACAAGCAAGCACACCTAGAACCACTATTGATCTTGCTTTAATAATTTACAAAGGAAAACATGCATCTATCAAGAATAAATATTTCTGATCATCCAAAAATTATGATTAATTCACTAGAGGTGTGTTTTGGCATAACAAGACAGCATGCACAAGTTGGGCACAAAAGCATAAATATTTTTAGCTACAAAAATCATCTAGGCAGATTCTACATAAAAGGAAAACAATTTATATAAAAAGATTTACTGCATAACTTTGTGCAATTTTTGGCACAATAGCTAGTCATAACATCACACACAACATACCCAACATCAAGGTTTTTCACATTCCTATTTTTCATGCTAAAAATATCATGAATCAGACCAGAGTATAACAAAAGTCGTAGTACGCTTCACAACGAACCCAAAAAAATGTAGTTTGCAATTTTCTGAATTTTCTACGATTTTCTACACATTTTACAAGTTTCTACAAACTGGATACACTATTGAAGATTCATTTCGCACCGAAGCCCCTGGAAAGAATCAGACTCTCTCAGATGGGTCCCTGGTTCACGGTTTTAACCTTGGAAAGATTTCAATCATCACAAATCTACCCTTCCGCCTCCGGGTGGGCTCGCCGGCGGCGATGGCCGACCGGCCTTTGTAACACCCTAATTTTATTAAAATGTGGCTTTATTAAAATTTGCTAGAAACCATTTATTTACTTAAGGAATATAAGGTTGTTTTATTTAATTTTAGGCATTTAAAACTTTTCTAAAATAAAGTTAATGAAATATAGGAATTAATTGTTGCATTCATGCTGGAGCATTTCTTTTTGGTTGCTGGAATTCAAATTCAAATTTGAATTCTATTTGCTTGGAGCCTTTACCTAAATCCCTAAATTCCCAAACCAAAAACACATTCCTAACCCCTACCTTTTCACCCATTCAGCCCACCGGCCCAACAGCCGCGCTGCAGCCCAACCTACGCAGCAGTAGGCCGCCGCCAGCCTTTCAGCCCAGCTCGCGCAAGCGCCGCTCCGCGGCCCACCCGGCCCGGCTCGGCCGGTCCACGGCCGCCGGCCCGCTCCCCGCCTCCGCCCGCGCCCGCCGACCACCGGGGCCCGCTCGTCATCCCCTACCCCCGCGCCGGTCCTCCGCCCGGACTCCGCGCCGCCGCCCGAGTCCGACGGGAGCACGCCTCCCCCGTGCGTGACCCGCACGCCAAGGAGCCCCCCGCCCGGCTATTTAAACCGTGCGCCGCCCCCCGGACGCCCTACCCGAGCACCCGTCACCCGCCGCCTCTTGCGCCGCGCCCCTGCCCGAAACCCTAGCTCGAGCTAGCCGCCACCGCCGTCGAATCCCGCCGCCGTTGTCCTTCCGCCGCCAAGGGTTCGCTCCGGAGCCGCACAAGAAGGTGAGCATCGCGCCCGTGCAGCACGTCGTCGTCCCCGTGCACCCAGCCGCTCCAACGACCTCGCCGGAGTTCGCGCCCCGCGTCGCCGCGTCGACCGCCCACGCCGCCGCATCGCCGCCCGAGCCGTCGCCCTAGAACGATCCGCCGCTCCGCGCGCGTCGCGTAGGTGCCATTCGCGCCTCAAACCGTGGCAAAACACCCTAGATCGGGGTCCTCGCCGGCGAGCCCGCCGCCGTCCGCCGCCGGCCTCGCGCCGCCCCGCCGCCGCCGCTTACTCGCGATCCGAGCCGTCGGATCTAAATCCGAGGCGTTCCGTCGTCGCCGCCGGCCCGCGAGCCACCGCAACCGCCAGATCTGGATCTAACGGTCCCAGATCTAGTCAACTCGAGTCAACTGGTCAACCCCCCCGCCAGCCTTGGCAATTTTGCAGAAAAGCCCCTGAGTTTCTTATATTTACAAAAGTACCCTTCCACCTTAGAAATTTTCTTACAGTTTAGTCCTTTTTCTTTATTTTAGCCCAAAACCTTTTCAGATCTTTACAGATTGGTCCCTATACCTTCCCTAAGCCATAACTTAGTCGTTTTAGCTCCGATTTTAGCGTTCTTTATGTCCACGCGTTCGTTTCGAAGCGTACATTAGTTTTATGCTACTGTTTAGATCTGTTTGATCTGTTTGGTGACTGTTTCTTATTTATTCCTATTGTATGCTTGTATGTGATGATTGTGGACCGTAGAGAGCGATTCGTTCGAGGGATTTGAAGATCAAGTCGTGCAAGAGTTTGAGCAGCAAGGCTTTGTTGAAGGCAAGTATTCCTTGATGCATGCCCGCTTGTCCTACATAACATGCATCTAAATTCACTGTTTTTACCTTTTCGCTTGCATTAATTTGATGGGAACCTATTAAGGATCATGCCTAGCTTTTTACTACCTTTACCTTGATACCGGGAATTAAATTAATCTTGTGGTAGCTATTGCTTAGCATGCTCAACTGGGAATTGGTATTAATCTACTTGGTTACCTTTTTGTTATTCTATGTTCCGTTTATGATCTTTTACTTTACAAGACCACTTTAATATGATAATCGGAACATGGAGAACCACCCAGGAAAACAGTACAACCACAAGAACTAATGGGCAATGGTCTTGGCTGAATAATTAGGAACTTTAGCTTGGGATGGTCTTACATGATAAGGACAAGGGATCGGCGGTACTGTGGGGTATAGACTCGCTCTAGCAGGGGGTTGGGTGAGTTATTCTTTTTATGGTGGGGTATCGACCTGCTAGGGGACTTTATACCTTGCTAACTGATCTGGACCTTGTGGGTCATAACTTGCTAGGGAACCTTTGTAAAGGCCATGTAGCGTCCCTATGCAATCACACCTCGGAAGTGTGATATGGTGCCTTGCAAACACCGCATGGTTGGGTCCAAAGTTCTTCGGAGCTTTTACGCTCGCTTGTGGTAAAAGTGTCCAAATCTGCAGAGTGTTAAACTAATCGATTAGTCGTGCTCACGGTCAAGAGCGGCCTGGACACTCACATGATTAAATTAGGGAACTTTAATGTTTAATTGCTGTTTTATTCCTTATTTGTGATGCTTATATCTTATTAATTGGGTTGGTATGAACTTACACCTTTAGTAATCAGGTTGCTAATAAAACTTGACCAACTAAAATGCTAAAGTGCTTGAACCTTAGCCATCCACCATATGGCCTTGCATGTTATGTTGTTCTCTCTTGCTGAGTACGATATGTGCTCACGCTTGTTTATTCTCTTGCATCTACAATACCCGGAATTGCTGCTCAGACTGGGAGAACTTTGAAGACGTTCCAGGAGATTTCCAGGAGTTCTAGGTGTGCGTAGTCTTCAGTCAGCTGCCTGTGGAGGCATTTTGTCCGCTGCGAGAACTCGTTTATTTAAGATTCGTTTAAGACTATGGTTTGTAATAACTCTTTATTCGTGTGGCACTGATTTTGGTATTCATAATGTCTAAGCGTGTGTGTAACTTGGTCCTGGCGCACACGTGATCAATGCATTCGGTTTTGCCTTTAAAACTTGGTGTGATAGCCTTGACCCACAAGCGGCGAAGTACTTCCTAGGGGCTCACCTAGGGCTGATTGGAGAGGTTGGACGGCACGGCCGGGGCTCCAGCGAGGGTGCGCGGCGGCGCCGACCGGTTCTGTCCGCTGGAGCACGTGCTCCGGCGAGGATGCGGCTCGGGTTGGTCGAGGCACGAGCCAGGGGTGTCAAGTAAGTGCTAGGGAAGCTGCCAAGTAGCTCGCATGGCGTCGAGGACGAGCAGAGCAGAGGTTGCGACAATGGGTGCTAGGGAAGCTGCCAAGTAGCTCGCATGGCGGCCGGCAGCGGACAGTGGGGGAAGACGGTGGCTTGAGCGCGCGCGGTTGGACCGGCTTTTATAGGCGAGGAATTCCCCGGTGACGTCGCCGTGACACCGGAGATGCCGCCGTAGTCCGGCCTCCTCGGTCGGCGCGCGTACGGCGGGGGGCGCCACCATCGGACCGGCGGTCCGTGGCGCGCGCGCGCCCGCCGGTTCGGTGCGGACACGACGGTGCGCGGCCCCGGGTAGACTCCCGGGGAGCCTAGGGGCGCGAGCGCGTGGGGAAGCACACGCCTCGATCGGCGCACGGCCTAGGGTGTCGTGTGGCGCGGACACTAAGGGCGGGCGGCGCGTGGCCGGCGACGCATGGCGCACGGGCGCGCGATGTCGCGGCGTGACGGCACCCGGACAGAAACTTTTTTCTGAGTACTAGCTTGAAAACAGTTTTCTCCAAAAATTTGAATAGAAGTTGACCCAACTTTGAACACAAAAGTTGTAGATCTAGCTATCCTCTATCACTTTCAAAATGGCTCTATGGGGTTTTCTCAACAGAGTTTGCAGCAAACGGTTGCCAACTTTGAATGTGACTCGGTTTCCATGAACAGGAGATGCTGACCTTGGATCAAGTTTTTCATGCTTTTCCACTCAAAATTTGTAATGCCAATCTAGATGAAAGTTGTGTCCCTCCACAAGCTGGACAACTTTCCTAAAGGTAGAATTTTAAGTGTTTAGGTGATTTTTGGAGAACACGGCAAAAGTTCCGAAGGACAGCTATGGACACTAGGGTTTAGTTGGGGTTTTGACCAAGTCTTTGACCATGGGATGGCCCCACAAGTGTGCCCACTAGCCTAAGGGGTCATTAGAGTTGGTTGGTGAGTTTTTCGAGGTGAGGGCCCAGGTTGACCTTGATTTGACCATTGTCAGCCGGGTTGACCGACGGTTAGGGTTAATTAAAAACCTGGGGCGTCACAGCGTACCCCCCTTAAACGGAATCTCGTCCCGAGATTCGAATTGAGAACATTAAGATGATGAGGAGAACTCACAGTTTCGAGATTGCAGGAAGCCCGGATGCTTGGCGTTGAGGTATTCCTCCATCTCCCAAGTTGCCTCTTCTTCCGTTTGGTGACTCCATTGTATCTTGTACATTCTCACTGTTTGTCTTCGGGTCTTTCGCTCTTTTTTGTCCAATACTCTTAATGGGTGCTCGAAGAGCGAGAAATCCGGCTCAATCCAAGCATTAGCTTCTATGACAACTTCGTTCTCTAGCACAAACATTCCCTTCTTCAATTGAGTTACATGAAACACATTGTGGACTGCGGAAAACAGTTCTGGCAATTGGATATGATAAGCCACTGGCCCACATAATTCTTTGACTTCATAGGGTCCAATGTATCGTGGAGCTAGCTTCCCTTTGACACCGAACCTTTGCACACCTTTGGTGGGGGACACCTTCAGATACACGTAATCTCCCACTTCAAAGTGTTAGGGTGCGGTTCCCTTGTCTTGATAACTCTTTTGCCTCATCCGGGCCATCTTCAAATTCTCTCTTACTACTTGCACCTTTTCTTCGGCATCCTTAACTAAGTCTGGACCAAAGAGTGTCCTTTCCCCGGCCTCCGACCAGTTCAGTGGAGTGCTGCATCTTCATCTGTAAAGAGCATCGAACGGAGCCATCTTCAAACTGGCTTGATAACTATTGTTGTAGGAGAATTCTTCCAAGGACAAACACTTGTCCCAACTCTTGTCAAAGTGCAAGATGCTTGCTCGTAACATGTCTTCCAAAATCTGATTGATCCTTTCCGTCTGACCATCGGTCTGCGGATGATAACTGGAACTGCGAGTTAACTTTTTTCCTAAGCACTCATGTAACTGCTCCCAGAAGCGAGCTACAAACTGAGTTCCTCTGCCAGACATTATAGTCTTCGGAATCGCATGCAAACGAACTATGTGGTCCATGTATAACTCTGCATATTGATGTACTGAATACGTGGTACGTACGGCAATGAAATGAGCGGTCTTGGTGAGTCTGTCCACGATTACCCAAATAGAATCTTTCTTTCTAGCGGTCAGGGGTATACCCACAATGAAATCCATACTAATGTCGTCCCACTTCCACATGGGTATCGATAGGGGTTTGAGCACACCTATCGATTTCAAATGTCTTGCTTTCATTCGATGACAAGTATCGCACTCGGCTACATACTTGGCTATATCAACCGTCATACTGGACCACAAGAAATTCTGCTTTAGATCTTGGTACATCTCTGTACTGCCGATATGAATAGATGTTGACGGATAAAAGACGTATCCCTCTACGATCTGCAAGCGCACGGACCCCACACCTTTTTCACCACGGGATTCCCAAGGTTCTTGTCAATCTGCGGAGCAAGGGGATTACAAGCGTTCGATCAACAACGACACACTAGCTACTAAAACCCTAACTTACTATTAAACTAGAAAACAACTAAACTACACTGGAGAGAATGATAAACGATCAAGGTAGAAGACACTCGCCCACGGGTCTACGATACTAGAGCATGCAATCGCTTAAAGACATGAAAACCAATTTAATCTATCGGGGTTGTGACCACGGTTTCGCCCTTTCCCTCCTCTCGTACTGTCACTACGTGAAGGTATTCATGACTAGACCTTTGATGGACACGGCGTATTGAATGGATCCAAGGAAGCATTGGAGCTCGTACTCCCTTTACGGCATTGTAGATAACCTTAAGCGATTTGTTAGGAGGGATGGATGTTAGGGCGGCATGCTAGACCTTGTGAATCTTTCTTGGTTTGTATAGAAGATTCGGCGTTGTGAATTTCGTGGTCTTTTTCATGCTTGTTTTTTGTGCTTTTGTTCTTGGTGTGATTCCGTGGATTTGAGTGGGTTTCTCCCCGGATTTCTTTGAGGGAAACATGGATGGATGTCTTGTGCATCTTTATGATTGATCTTGTGGCCTCAAACGCCGGAAACCACTTCGATTCAATGATTTTTGGTCGGAGCTCTAGTTTTTTTGGGTCTTCAAAGGATCCGCGATTCCCGGTGATTTTGGGAGTTAGAAGGCAAAATTTTTGGGTTATAGCATCCTTGGTTGACGCATATCATGTCCCCAAACTCTTGTCTCAACAGCCTTCTACCGTTTGGGAGATCCGCCGATGAGTTGGTGGTGTTGACCTTCGGGGTCGTGATGTTCTTGCCTCTCGCTCGTGAGGCGCGGACGGTCCGCGTGGGGCCGGCGGACCGTCCGCGGGTGCGTGTTCGTCTCGTGTTCTTCGTGTTCTTGCTCGGCTTCGCTTTCGATCCATTTTAGTTTTGAGTTTTGGTTGGACGAAGTTTCGGACGGTCCGCAGCAGTGGTGCGGACAGTCCGCGTGTGCCTGGCGGACGGTCCGCGTGCTCCCCGCGGACGGTCCGTTTTTCGGGGTTCGCTTCCGGAGGTTCTGTTGGCTTTATCGGACAGTCCGCGGCCCAGGCCGGACAGTCCGCCGTACCCGTGCGGACAGTCCGCGGTACCTTGGTGGACAGTCCGCGTGGCCCGTGCGGACAGTCCGCCCCTCCCTAGCCGGACGGTCGCGCGTGCCCGGCGCCTTTGTTCCTTGGTTCGATTCCTCCGTCTTTTCTTTCGTGCTTCCGCGTGTGCTTCAAGGAATCGTTCCTAAGACTTGAGGTTGATCCATAACCTTGTTGTCTTGGCGATTGGTGTGTGATTCGATCCATCGCTCATGTGTGACCGGGATTTGTCTAGGATATAGGCCGGGTTCTTTGAGAAGAATTTTTACCGCTCCTATTCACTCCCCCCCTATCTAGTCACCATCCGGTCCTTCAATTGGTATCGAGCATGGTGCCGTATTCGTGGGGACTTTGACAAGTCTTGAATCCTAATATGGCGTACGTTGAGCAGGGCGGTCCGCCGCACTTCGATGGGAAGGGTTACCACAAGTGGGCAGCTCGTATGATGATCTTTCTTCGTGGCAAGTTGTTAGATTTCGTTGTGCTTGACAAGACCTATACTATTCCGGCGGATATCCATACTCTTATGGTGACCGATGCCGGTGCTAAGGCCAAGTATGAGGCAAATGCAAAAGCCGTTGATCACTTGGTCCGAAGCTTGTGTGATCCTGAGTTTGAGCGTGTTCGCCATTTGAATCTTGCTTGGCAAATTTGGGAGAAGTTGTTGGTTGCTCACGGTGGTGATAACCATGTGAAGGCTCGCCTCTTCGTTTCTTACGGGATGCAATATGAGAACTTTACTCAACTTCCCGGTGAGGACATTGATGCGATGTTTCGCAGGTTCACCGCCATCGTGAACAACATGAAGGCCAATGTTGACGATTTCCCTTACACCGAGCATGATCAATCTTTGAAGCTCTTGCGTATCTTGGACCAAAATGTTTGGGGTGCTAAGGTTGAGGCCATCAAGGAGTCCGGGCAATACTTGACTATTGAGTTGGATGATCTCTTTTCTAAGCTCAAGTCGGCTGAGGTTGACAGGAAGTTGCAATCCAAGCATGAGGGCTCCACTGATCATAGTCTTGCTCTTGTGGGCGGATCAAAGGGCAAAGACAACACTAACCCTTCCTGTTGACAGTTTTCCTTGTCTTCTCTCGTGTCTATTCTAGATGATGAGTTCGATGTGCTGAGCAAGGAGGAATTGGCCTTGCTCTCAAGGAGGTTTGATCGACTACATGAGAACCGGAGGAATGCAAGGCGGAGCAAGGGCAAGAAGAATGCAATCCGGGACCTCGGTGGGTTAAGCCGTGTTGCACTTGGGGGCTTTTGTGGCATGGCCCATAGCTCAAGCAGCAAGAATAGTGAGAAAGAAGATACCGACTCCGACTAGGAGGATGAGGTAAACCGTGACCCCGACTCTTTGCTTGCCGAAAACACTAGGTTGAATGGCTTGATTGACAACCGTGATAGTATGTTGAGAGATGCTAAGAAGATGAGAAGAGATCTTAGGGCTCAACATGAGAATGCTAGTGAGAAAGTAGGAGAGTTAGAGTCTAAATTGCTTGAATTGAAACTTGAGAATGACTCTTTGAAACTTACTCCTACCATTTCTGATGATGTTGAATGTACTGAATGTGATGCATGGTTGAATGAGATCAAATTGCTTAATGCGAAGAATGCTTCCACTTTGGCTAAACTAGATGCTCTTAGGATTGAGTATGATGAGCTTAAGGCTAGACCCACTTTGCTTGGTGCTTGTAAATCATGTCCTACTATGCACGCTAAGCTTGTTGATGCTCGTTCTACCATTAGCACTTTGGAAGCTTCTTTGAAATCTCCCGTTGTCAATGCATGCACTAGCCGTGATGAAGTTACTTTGCGCAATCTTGAACTTACTTCCCGTGTTTGGATGTCATCTATGAGGAGAATGATTATTTGAGGAAGGTGTTGGGTTGGTTGTACGGGCAGGAACCTCAATTGAAAATCATGATTGAGGAGTTCAAGAGAGCGGATGGTTGTGGTTTGAGTTTTCGAAGTTGGGTGAGAAAGTGGGAGAAAACAGTGGGGAGAGTGTGTATGAGAAGTGTGTTGAGTCTAACCACGAGTTTGAGGTGATCGGAGAAATCCAAGTTCCACTTCCAAAAGCACCTAAGAACTCTTTCACTCCAAAGCCCAACCACCTTTGCAACAAGCTTAACACAACCCAAGATCCACCCAAATTCCCACCTAAGACAAATAACTTCCGAAACCGGTGAAGTTTGTGAGTGAGAAGGGTGTAAACCTAGAGAGAAGCCCGAGTCAAAACCAAAACCCATCCCCTTCGAGTGTGAGTATTGTGGCAAGGAGAGGCATCTAGCGAGTTTTGCTACAAGAGGAAGAGGGATGAGTGGCTTGCTAGGGAGCAAGCAAACCAAGACAGTATCGCCGGTCTCATGGTATTCCTGAGCCTAGAGTGCCACTTCCACGGGGTGTGGGAAGTGTGAGGAGTGTTGGTAGAGTTGGAGCTCGGGGTGGTAGGTTCCCACGGAGAGGTGGTGGTGAGAGGTTTGATAGGAGAGATGATGGTGTGCGTGCTTGGTGAGAGGTTTGGTCGGGCTCGTGGTGGTTTTGTCGGATGTCCCCCTACTCGTCCTCAATACGGGTCTAGGGGAGATGATCGCAGCCTTTGGGTTCCGGAGGAACTACGGACCACGTTTTCCCCTTTGTGGTGCTCGTACACCTTCCATAGGACATGGGAAATTTGGTGGCAAGGGAATGATGTTTGCTAACCCCTCTTTTGAGCAGATGGCTCGACACTGGTTCAACTTTCTTTGTGCTAACCCTAGTGTCGAGTCATTGGCTCATTCTCGTTCTTGTTTCTGACTACAGGCAGGAGGCTTGGAGAACATTTGGTTGATCGACTCCGGATGTTCCCGACACATGACCGGATATAAGAAGTGGTTCTCGAGCCTCACCCCAGTGAAGGAAAAGATGTACATCACGTCCGGGGGACAACGGACGAGGAAGGGTGATTTCGAGGGTGTAGTGCATGTGAGTGACAAGTTAACATTGAAGAGGGTTGCTCTTGTGAAGTCTTTGGGTTTCAATTTGCTTTCGGTTTCTCAGTTGCTTAATGAGGTCTTTGAGGTGCGTTTCAAGTCTGGTGAGTCTCATTTGCTGGATTCTCGAGGTGATCTTGTTTTTATGATCATCCCCGAGGGTCAGATTTTCAGGGCTGATTTCTCTTGTTCTTTGGGTCCTGCTCGCTGTTTGATGGTCGGTCCTTCTTCTGATTTGTGGAAATGGCATAGGCGGTTGGGTCACTTGAGCTTTGATTTGGTTTCCCACTTGAGTGGTCTTGACATTGTCCGAGGATTGCCGAGGTTGAAGTCTGAGAAGGATTTGGTTTGTGCTCCGTGTAGGCATGGCAAGATGGTAGCCACTCCCCATCCACCCCTGACCGATGTCATGACCGAGCGTCCGACAGAGCTGTTGCATATGGACCTTGTTGGGCCAGCTCGAGTTCACTCCGTGGGTGGGAAGTGCTATGTCCTTGTTGTGGTGGACGATTACTCTCGCTATGACTGGGTGTTTTTCCTGGAAGACAAGAGTTAGACATTTGGTTTTGTTCGAGATCTGATAGTGAGGTTGAAAAATGAGAGCCATGGGAAAGTCATTCGATCTATCCATAGTGATAATGGCTCAGAGTTTAAGAACTCTCGTTTTGATGCCTTCTGTCGTGATATAGGTCTTGAACATCAGTATTCGACCCCTTTTGTGCCCCCTCAAAATGGAGTTGTGGAAAAGAAAAATCGGACTCTTTGTGAGATGGCTAGGACGATGCTCAATGAGCACAGGACTCCTAGGAGGTATTGGGCTGAGGCGGTCAATACGGCCTGTCATGTCTCCAACAGGATTTTATTGTGAGCTTTCAAGAAGAAGACCAATTATGAGCTTATGCATGGTCGGGCACCCAAGGTGAGTCATTTCCGAGTCTTTGGGTGCAAGTGCTTTATTTTTAAGAAGGGAAAACTCGACAAGTTTGAGGCTAGGTCTAGTGATGGATTTTTTTTGGATATGCTAACCATTCTAGAGCCTATAGAGTGCTTAACCTTGAGACAAACAAAATCATGGATACTTGCGAAGTAACCTTCGACGAGACAATGCCATGTACCTCTCTTGGCTTTCAATGTGCAGGTGATGAGGAGATGGCCAAGGACATCTTTGAAGAGAAGAAGGATGAAGCTGGAGATGATGATGGAGAGAACCATGCGCCTGAAGCTGAAGGTGTACCCACTACTTCCCCTACGACGACTACAGAGGGTGGACCTTCTACTTCATGGACAACGACGGTGCGACAAGAGGACCAAGCGAGAGAAGCTGAAGTTGAGGGGGAGGTAGTCTCGAGGCGCGAGGCTCCCCGGCGGATTCAACAAGTGAATCCCCTATCGAAGATCATTGGGGGCATCGACGAACGTACCACGCGGTGAAGGTCTAGAAATTCCTATCATTTCGCTCATGCTGCATTTGTTCCTCCTTTGAGCCCAAGGACATTGGACACGCTTTATCTGATGCAAACTAGGTCAATTCTATGCATGAGGAGTTGGAAATTTTTGAGAGGAACCAGGTGTGGGAGTTAGTAGAACCACCTCCAAATTGTCATCCTATAGGAACTAAGTGGGTTTGGAAGAACAAAACGGGTGAGAATGGGATGGTTGTGAGGAACAAGTCCAGACTTGTTGCTCGGGGATATAGTCAGAAGGAGGAGATCGACAATGAGGAGACCTTTTCTCCTGTGGCCTGTCTTGAGGCAATTCGAATCCTTCTAGCCTTTGCCGTAGCTAAAGGGTTCAAGTTGTTTCAAATGGATGTGAAGAGTGCTTTTCTAAATGGGGTCATAGAGGAGGAGGTGTATGTGAAGCAGCCACCGGGGTTCGAGAGTGAGAAGTATCCACACAGGGTGTATAGGTTGAAAAGGGCTCTTTATGGGTTGAAACAGGCGCCCCGGGCTTGGTATGGGAGATTGAGAGGTTTTCTGTTGAGCAGAGGGTTCGTGATGGGTACCGTGGATAGGACCTTATTTCTCCTCAAGCATGGGAATGACTTGTTGATTGTGCAGATATACGTGGATGATATTGTCTTTGGTGGATCGTCACATAACCTTATTGCCAAGTTTGCAGATGAGATGAGCAGGGAATTCGAGATGAGCATGATGGGTGAGTTGCAGTACTTTCTCGGGTTGCAGATCAAGCAAGTGAAGGATGGAACATTTGTACATCAGACCAAGTACACGAAAGACATGCTGAGGAAGTTCCAGATGCAAGATGTGAAGCCTATGTCGACACCCATGGGAGTACATCTACTTTGGATGCGGGCGAGGACGGAGAACCAGTGGACCAGCGAGAGTACTGGAGCATGATCGGCTCCCTCCTCTACCTGACGGCGACGAGGCCAGACATACAGTTCAGTGTGTGTCTGTGCTCTGGTTTTCAGGCCTCACCGAGGACATCACATCGACAGGCCATCAAGAGGATCTTCAGGTACTTACAGTCTGCCCATGGTCTTGGCCTTTGGTATTCTTCCTCCTCGACTCTTTCACTTCATGGTTTTTCTAATGCGGATTTTGCTGGTTGCCGAGTGGAGGGGAAGTCTACTTCTGGTTCTTGCCAGTTTCTTGGGTCCTCGTTGGTTTCGTGGTCTTCCCGCAAGCAGTCTAGTGTAGCTCAGTCTACCACCAAGGCGGAGTATGTTGCAGCCGCGAGTTGTTGTTCCCAACTGTTGTGGATCTCATACACTTTGAGAGACTTTGGTGAGGAGTGCACCCAGATCCCACTTTTTTGTGATAGCACCAGTGCCATAAGCGTAGCGAAAAACCCAGTGCTTCATTCCAGAACCAAGCACATAGAAGTGAGGTATCATTTCTTGAGAGACAATGTGGAGAAAGGGACCATTGTGTTGAGTCATGTCTCTACCCAAGATCAGGTTGCAGACATCTTTACAAAGCCTCTCAACCAAGCTACATTTGTGCGCTTGCGGGGGGAACTTGGAGTTTGTTGCCCTTTCTAGTTGATTCTTGGGGGTTTTGCTTTTGTACCATATGTATCATACCATGTTTGCTTTGATGTATATACATGCTTTGCTTGATGTATAAACCATGGTAAGATAGCCATCTTGTTATATATCATTTTGCATTTGTATCATATTGCATTTTAGGATGATGAGCTTCTTCCATATGCCTTATTTGAGTTTCTTTGGCTACATGTGAGATATTGGTCATGTGTGTGGAGAAATGGTTATGTGAGGCTATGCTCTTGGAATATTTGAGATATATGTGTTGTGAGATAACCTTTTTGAATCAAGTGCTAATCTTGACTGAATTTGATGAAATGTGATCCACTCATGTGTAGTAGTGTATCCATGTCATTTTTTGTCTAAATGTGCCTTTCATGCTTAGATTGTGCTTGGATGTTTCTTTCTTTCATTTGGGCCAAAGGCCGATATCATTGTGAATGTTTAGCCTATGTTACATTCATAGAGGAGCATAAGCTTCTTTTTGCCGCAAAGGCACTTCATGTACCATGAAAGGAATTAATCTTGAAAAGAAGTGTGTATGCTTCAAAAATGCTCCATCCATCATGTTTATACTTAAAATGTTTTATCTTTCACACATGGGTGCAACACATGTTGCATGATGTTCACTAGTGGAGAAGTCTCCCCGAAGTGGACACATGGCTCATGAGCTTTGACATGACATGCTTTGCTTTATGGGTGTTTGCAATGATCTTTTATTAAGAATTTGATATCCTTGTATGATCTCTAGATTATATGCGTGTTTTTGGCTAGAATATGACATGGATAGGCCTTTACATTTGAAGTGAGCCATATTTTGATAAAATTGCTCAAATCTGAAAATTTGATTTGTCACATTCCAATATTTACATATATTACTTGTGGCAACGCTTTGAATATGCTATGATCCATATGTGTGCTCTTTGTCTCATTTCTAGCCCTTGACACTAGATTTGGCCTATTTGAGAAGCTCATGTAGATGTTTATATGCTTTGTCTTGCATTCATGCATTTTCACCTTGATTCATACATTGTCAACAAGGGGGAGAAGAGGTGAGCTTAATGACAAATTCAGAAAAATGCATCTAAAATATAGAAGTTTGCATCCACATGTTCAGGGGGAGCTTGCATTTGTTCAGGGGAGCTTTCTTGTTGTTTTCAGTGTGGAGATTGTGCTTTGCTCGGCTTGTGACCTTTCTTTGCCTTTCTTTGGTTTTGGTCATGAGTTGAGCTTCTTTGTTTTTTCTCTCTTCTTACTTTCTTTCTCTGAATTTCATTTCGCGTTGTGTGTTGTCAATGCACTCGTCAAGGGGGAGATTGAGGACCAGGAGTGTCCCGGTGGTCGATGGATGACCGCTCCTCAGTGATGAGTGATTGACAATGGGTGTTGGACTGACTCTTGGCTCAGTGCGCACGTGTAGGCTGCGGCCTAGTTTGTGTTGTTGCAGGTGAAGAATGGGTGCGAAAGGTCTTCAGCCTTGAGGGGCCTCCGGGAGATAGAGAGACAAGTAGGCTTGGTTCGAGGGACCCGGTGGACGGCGGGACTAGGTGCGGGCCACATGGTGGCGAGACGATCAAGACGAAGTTGTGGACGATTGAGCCGGTGCACGGTGGCGGTCAAGTCAAGAGGCTTGGCGGGAGGCCGGGCCGAGCACGCGGGGTTTGGTGGTTTTCCCACAAAACCATCGGAGGACGGTTTCTTGGTTTGGGCCTCAAAACCAAGTCCGAAGGCCCAACACGACGGAGACGGGATCCGAGCGTGTCGGGAAGCTTCAAAGCGGAGGACACGCGGCGGGATCACATGGATTGCGTCGGGAGGACGCGGGGTGCGGCAAAGGCGTGGCCGTCCGATGGCAAGACCCACAAACATTACATAAATGCCCCTGCGTGGGTTGTATCGCCAGTAAATGAGTTAGGTGTAGTCGAGACATTTCCCACACTGGCGGGACCCGATATATAAGCCATGAGTGTGTGTGGATGGCTCTCTCTCTCTCCGTGACTTAGGGTTTCATTTCCCCCCTTCCATTTCTCTTTTTCCCGAGACATTTTCTTCTCCATTTTCTCTAGGCTAGCATGAGAGCTTCATGAGAGATTTGTTGAGAGGGATGGATGTTAGGGCGGCATGCTAGACCTTGTGAATCTTTCCTGGTTTGTATAGAAGATTCGGCATTGTGAATTTCATGGTCTTTTTCGTGCTTGTTTTTTGTGCTTTTGTTCTTGGTGTGATTCCGCGGATTTGAGTGGGTTTCTCCCCGGATTTCTTTGAGGGAAACATGGATGAATGTCTTGTGCATCTTTGTGATTGATCTTGTGCCCTCAAACGCTGAGAAACCACTTCGATTCAAGGATTTTTGGTCGGAGCTCTAGTTTTGGTGGTGTTCAAATGATCCGCAATTTTCGGTGATTTAGGGAGTTAGGAGGCAAAATTTTTTAGGTATAGCATCCTTGGCTGACTCATATCATGTCCCCAAACTCTTGTCTCAACAGCTTCTACCGTTTGGGAGATCCGGTGATGAGTTGGTGGTCTTGACCTTCGCGGTCGTGCTGTTCTTGCCTCTGTCTGTGAGGCGCGGACAGTCCGCGTGGTGCTGGCGGACAGTCCACGGGTGCAGTGTTCGTCTTGTGTTCTTCGTGTTCTTGCTCGGCTTCACTTTCGATCCGTTTTGGTTTTGAGTTTTGGTTGGACGAAGTTTCAGACGGTCCGCAGCAGAGGTGCGGACAGTCCGCGAGTGCCTAGCGGACGGTCCGCGTGCTCCCTGCGAACGATCCGTTTTTCGGGGTTCGCTACTGGAGGTTCTGTTGGCTATAACGGACAGTCCGCGGCCCAGGCTAGACGGTCCGCCGTACCCGTGTGGACAGTCCGCGGTACCTTGGCGGACAGTCCGCATGGCCCGTGCGGACAGTCCGCCCCTCCTGGCCGGACGGTCCGCCAGTGCCTGGCAGCTTTGTTCCTTGGTTCGATTCCTCCCTCCTTTCTTTCGCGCTTCCGCGTGTGCTTCAAGGAGTCGTTCCTAAGACTTGAGGTTGATCCATAACCTTGTTGCCTTGGCGATTGGTGTGTGATTCGATCCATCGCTCGTGTGTGACCGGGATTTGTCTAGGGTATAGGCCAGGTTCTTTGAGAAGAATTTTTACCGGCTCCTATTCACTCCCCCCCTCTCTAATCGCCATCCGATCCTTCAGTTATGTACCTGCAGAAAACGAACCTTTCATGACAGCACGTCACGAAAGCGTCCCCATACATTACCGTTCACTATAGAAACGGTATCCATGTGTTAAGCCGCTGCATGGACAGCGTCCAACCTCGGATACCCTCCGTTTGAATAGAGTGTATCCTTGCCTCACATGATTGACATGCGGAATGCACACGTATGAAACACGTGGCGACATCACAACTCACAAACAGGCACGAAGATGGGATCCGTGGAATGGCTCACTCAATCAACCCTCGCAATTCCCGTGATGCGGCATAGCGCGTATATAAAACACGTGGCTCATCTAGTTTGCTAGTGCAAGAAAGTAAGTCTGACATAAAGTAATGTGCTGGGCATTAGCAAACTAAACCATAGGTTAATAAGCCACCTGAAAGAACCCAAAATTCCCCCTAGGGCATCTCGGTCTATTTTACCCTTAGGGACCCAACGTATTTTGGTAAAACCAAACAATCTTGGCAAATGTTATTCAAAAATCAGTGATTAAGGTTAGTAATTAATCTCTGGTGCATATAATTGCTCTGATGTCAATTGTGACAACCCGCCCAGGACAACACCATACTACCTCCCAAACCAATCCACTTTGGTCATTAAGCAGTAATAAAGTATCATCCTGTCGTTAGTCGCCGGGTTAACGCCCGGTAAATCACTTATATAGCAATAAGGATCGACATATATGCATTAAAACTAACACGAATGCGAGTCCAGATATAAAACATATTTAACATCCGAAATTTACCCTGAAGGGTTTAATTATTACAAACCGAAGTTTTTGTCATAGCAACGTAGTTCAGAGTTTTTCGAAATAGCGGAAATTAACTAAGCGGGAAGCGAGAACACCACGGGAGACCGGCCATGATGCCTTCAGTCGTCATCCTCCACCCACTCCAGCTCCTAGACAGGCGGGATCTCTCCGGGCCACACATCACCGAAAGCATTACCTAAATCAACATTTGATAGCAAGGCTGAGTATACTAATACTCAGCAAGACTTACCCGTCGGTGATAACTACTTCACCAACTCTAGACATGTAAGGCTTTTGGCCACTGGGTTTCTTTTGCTGAAAAATAACAAAGAGTATGTCCTTACTTTCAAGATTTTAGCACAAGTTCTAGTGGGTTTAATGTTTACTAAATTAGCCATCGAGTACAGACAAAGTTGTACAATACAATTAATCAAACATAGTATTCATCAACTTCCACCATTAGGGATCTCGTGCCTAGTGGAGTAAGTAGTCTCAGATGACGGTGAGAGGCCGACAATCGATTGATTCAAACCTTGAAAGGTAGACCTGAACACACGGTGGGATGCCCCCGCGAGGACAACCACCACACGGTTCCCAAAAATCCTCGGGTCGGGATAAAAGGCCATAGTCTTTGGTGCAGGCTATCCGGAATATCCCGCGAGGCACCCGGACTCACCATACACCACCGGTAGCTTGCCGTGATACGCATCCCAAGAGTAGTGACAATTAAATCCCTAATCGTCTCATTAAGGTACTAGGCTTACCGGTCCCATTCCCGACAAGTGCTTAGTACGTTCAAATACTTAACCCACAATAGCCATTGGACCGGAGTCCACCTCCCATGCTCTTACCACATGAGCAACTCATTTAAGGAGATCTTATGATTCCTATCTAGAAACCTATTCTCGCGAGTGACATCATCAAACGACTTGTAACGGTCCTATAGCTTAGCAGCTGTCGACATATCATGCTAGTAAGGACACAGGTACCTAGGGATCATGCATCTAAGGTTCCATGCAACTCCTGCACTTAAATGCACAAGCATGCATAGATAAATGATTATTAAATTTGAAAACTGGGTTAGATGCACCGGGGCTTGCCTTCGTCAGGTAGGTTAGCCTGAGCACCCTCGGTGTCGTCGAGTACTCCCACGTACTGCAGAGTAGCTTCCGCTTCTCCTTCCTCGGATTCTGGGACGAGTGAGTAGTCACCGTTAGGAAGATCGACACAAAATGCAATGCAGGGTTCAGGTGATGTCACAACTTGTTTATCTTATCCAACTCTTGTTGGTCCTATTCACCTTAACAAATAATTAACTATTACTTTCTTTTTATGAGGATTATTATTGACATGCGTTTCATTCCTTCATCACACACTTGAATTAATGTTCCCTTTATACTTGATATTTCATGTGAAGGTTTTTATCATCAATAATTCACTAACAATTTATAGAATGATTTCTTAAGCATCATAACACCCATACTGAACCACTGATCACTCATGCAAAGCTTGGAAACTAGGAAATAAAATATTTTGGAAAAATAACAAAAGATTAGCTAGCAATCAAATTAATTGCATACAAAATTAAATAAGCATCAAAATGCTCCAATCTTCCTCATACATGGCCTTTGGTCCTAAATAAGCCTAAATTACAAGCAAGCACACCTAGAACCACTATTGATCTTGCTTTAATAATTTACAAAGGAAAACATGCATCTATAAAGAATAAATATTTCTGATCATCCAAAAATTAAGATTAGTTCACCAGAGGTGTGTTTTGGCATAACAAGGCACCATGCACAAGTTGGGTACAAAAACTTAAATATTTTTAGCTACAAAAATCATCTAGGAAGATTGTGCATAAAAGGAAAACAATTTACATAAAACGATTTACTGCATAACTTTGTGCAATTTTTGGCACAGGAGCTAGTCATAACATCACACACAACATACCCAAAATTTAGATACAGGGGACTTGTGGATTTTGAGTTATGGCAGATCAAGGTTTTTCACATTCCTATTTTTCATGCTAAAAATATCAAGAATCAGACCATGTGAGTATAACAAAAGTCGTAGTACTCTTCACAAGGAACCCAACAAAATTTAGTTTGCAATTTTCTGAATTTTCTACGATTTGCTACACATTTTACAAGTTTCTGAAAACTGGATACACTTTTGAAGATTCATTTCGCACCGAAGCCCCCGGAAAGAATCAGACTCTCGCAGATAGGTCCCTGGTTCACTGTTTTAACCCTGGAAAGATTTCAATTGTAATAAATCTACCCTTCCGCTGCCGGGTGGGCTCGCTGGCGGCGATGGCCGGCCGGCCTTGACCCACAAGCGGCGCGGTACTCCCTAGGGGCTCACCTAGGGCTGATTGGAGAGGTTGGACGGCGCGGCCGGGGCAACGGTGAGGGTGCGCGGCGGCGCCGACCGGCTCCGGCCGCTGGAGCACACGCTCCGGTGAGGTTGCGGCTCGAGTTGGTCGAGGCATGGGCCAGGGGTGTCAAGTAACTGCTAAGGAAGCTGCCAAGTAGCTCGCACGGCGCCGGGGGCGAGCGGAGCAGAGGTTGTGGCGGTGGCTCTAATGGCGGCCGGTGGCAGACAGTGGGTGAAGACGGCGGCTTGAGCACGCGCGGTTGGACTGGCTTTTATGGGCGAGGAGTTCCCCGGTGACGTCGCCGTGACGCCGGAGATGCGGACGTAGTCTGGCCTCCTCGGCCTACGCGCGTACGGCGCCGACACGACGACGCTCGGCCTCGGGTTGACTCCCAGGATCCTAGGGGCGCGGGCGGGTGGGGAAGCGCATGCCTCAACCGGCGCGTGGCGCGGACACCGAGGGCCGGCGGCGCGCAACCGGCAACGCGCGGTGCACGGGCGCGCGACGTCGCGACGCGACGGCGCCCGGACTGAAATGTTTTGCTAAGTACTAGCTTGAAAACAATTTTCTCCAAAAATTTGAATAGAAGTTGACCCAACTTTGAACACGAAAGTTGTAGATCTAGCTATGGGGGTTTTCTCAACAGATTTTGCAGGAAATGGTTGCCAACTTTGAATGCCACCCGGTTTCCTTGAACAGGAGATGCTGACCTTGGATCAGTTTTGCATGCTTTTCCACTTAAAATTTGAAATGCCAATCTACATGAAAGTTGTGTCCCTCCACAAGCTGTACAACTTTCCTAAAGGTAGAATTTTAAGTATTTAGGTGAATTTTGCAGAACGCGGCAAAAGTTCAGAAGGACATCTATGGACAAGGGTTTAGTTGGGGTTTTGATCAAGTCTTTGACCATGGGATGGCCCCACAAGTGTGCCTACTAGCCTAAGGGGTCATTAAAGTTGGCTGGTGAGTTTTTTGAGGTGAGGGCCCGGGTTGACCGTGATTTGACCACTGTCACCGGGGTTGACCGACGGTTAGGGTTAATTTAAAACCCGGGCGCGTCACACGCCGCCACTCGTGCCGTGCTCCTCTTGTGCATGCGTGTCAAGACTTTGTGCCACATTAGATTTAGCTCAAACCCTAGCGGTGAGATGGCGATGGAGGGAGCTTCCATCCCGGACCCACAGGCGGTGTGGGTCCGGTCGACGATGACCGAGGCGAAGATCCAAGCGCCGGTGGATCACGACTACTCCGGGCGAAGGCGGAGGTGGAGTGGAGGGCGGCCGCCGGGGAGCGGTTCCCGAGCGAGGACGTCAAGGAGCAGGTCGTCTTCAGTTCCTTCTTCGAGCGCGACTTCAACCTTCTGGCGGGAGACTTCTTCCGTGGGCTACTTGTTGACGGTTAATAGTTGTATCAAAGTTCGTTTGTGACTTGCAAGCGGACAAGTCTCCCGTCGTAGTCAAGGGACCCTTCTTCCCTCGAGTGGTGAACCCAAGGTATCGAATCCGTGGAACAATGTGCAACGCAAGGATTCAATCTAGTAAAGCAAGGTAAGCTATCTTATGAAGGTAAGTTGCATCTAATCTACTAACTCATAAAGAAAACGAATCTAATCTAATCTACTAAAGAGGTAGCAAGAGAAAGCAAGAGATAACCAATCTAGAGAATCTAGATCATGTTTATGTTGTAGCTCCAAACAAGATAGATGAAGATAGTAAAGCGAATCTCATTAAAAGCATCTTTAAATCGTGGCCTTCCCATCCGACTCCGAAAACATCCGCCTTTCGAGACCCCCGTTCTGTCACAACGTATCCCTATTCATGCGGGGAGCTTAGGGCGAGTTCGATAGAACAAGTTGAAATCACTTGGCCGGTCCGTATGCACCTCTAGCCACCGCGGCTACAAGAGCACCCTATGTAATCTAGCTATAGACTAGATCGTAGAAGAAGCAAAACCAAGAAGAAATCAAAATCATCGAGAAGGCACTTAATCGCTAGAAATCGGATTCACTTACAAACTTCACCATGAATGATTACATGAACAAGATCACCACCGGGGCCCTCCCTCGATCTTGATCCTCGCTCCGAGCTCCGACGTGGTCTTCCATGCAAGGTTCCCACGTCGGCCGGGAAACCCTAGACAACTAGCACGGCCCTCATCTTCAAGTTGGTGTCCCTCAAGCTTCTCTTCTCCTCGGCGGCGGAATACGACTTCTTCTCTCGCGTGGCTCTCGGTCGGGGGACTATAAATAGCCCGATTAGCGGCTAGGGCAAAGGACGACGCATTTGGGCCCTAAATGGGCCCGGGCCGACCGGACCCGGGCCGGCCGGCCCGGGCCCATTTAGGCCCGGCCCGCGGGCTCCTTTGCCCGAGGTCGGTTCCCTTGCTTCCCGGATGCTTCCCCCTTCGCATACGGGTCCATGTCGTCGGTTTCTCTCCGAATTGGACTCAACTCCTTGTCTTGGAAGATTCAAGACTTTTCTCGGTCGGTCCCCGGAGTATGTCGTCTTCTCGGATCAAGTCCCCGCTTCTTGGAGTTAATTTTACTTCATTGCATGACTTGTTCGGGGCTTCAAAGTCTTGTCATGAGGTGCTTGATGAACTTACCCCGAAAGTCTTGCATTCAACACTAAATCCCCGCATAAACATTAAACTCCAAAAACGACATGCACATGTGAACTTGTTATACCACGGGGGTTAGTACCAATGGATAAGGTATAAAATTCATGCCAACACCGAAGGTAAACTCATGGCTAGGTTGACGGATTTTCACCGTCAACATCTCCCCCATGCTTAAACCTTGCTCGTCCTCGAGTAAGCCTTCGATGGATATCATCATTGCTAAACAATGTTTAAACTTTGCATTTGATCATACATGAGAAAACATAATGCTCTCAAAATATTAATTCAATAAAGTTCCATAATGTACTAGCCTTCATCTCCACGGAGGGTAGATTCTTATTAAGCTTATCCCACAAGTATTAACATGCTCACAAAGTTTTAAATGGATCTCGCAGTTTTTGAAATGAAGAACGAGATAAGAAAAGCTAAACCAAATTCACAAATTTAAATCATCTCATGTATTGCTCATAAACTCTCATCTCACTTGTCTCTCAAGCCTATATATTCTACTCCTTTCCCTCTCATATATATGTGGTAGGCTTTATATGGAGCTTTGGGAAAGTTTAGTCCTAACAAGATTTTATAAATGAGGTGTCGTCAAAACAAGACAAGCTTCTCATGGTCTTACCGAGACTCGTCAAAAAGGTCATTGGAAAATAATGTTAAATCAAGGAGGGGAAAGAGAAAAATACACACACTTTAGATGAGTGGACATGTGCAAATGGCAAAGAGTGATCCCGAGGCACAAAAGAAGTCCTCGTTATCGGATTGCACATGGTTGGAAAATGAGAATGGATCTTTTTAACTTGAAGCCTTGAACGCACTCTTAGAGAACCTGGGAGTTCACGTTACGCTCATATATATTTTTTTTTCTCTTTCTCATATTTCTCATTCTTTTCTTTCTTTCTTTCTTTCTTTCTTTCTTTCTTTCGTCATATATTCAGTCCATGACTTTCACAATGAAGTTATGATTTTTTGATACCTTGAAAGTCATGCATATCACTGGTTTTTTTTTTCATCATTATATATATATCTTTTTTTTTAAATACTCCCTTTTGAACTCTAAAACTGCACCGTACCTACCTCCTCCCCCATGCTTAGACGTTGCTCGTCCTCGAGCAAAGAGGCGAAAAAAAATAAGGTAGGTACCGGAATATTTTTCCTTGGAGAGATACTTGAAATCTTCAACGTTGGCACCGTCTTGCGATCTTCCTTGAATTGATGATCCATTCTCAATGATAGGTTGTGGTCAAGGAGGTAATCACAAAAAGATGATATTTGGTTTAAAGGTGGATATCCGGCGAAGTTTGTGAGATCACCGATGCGGGGATACACAATGCACGGATCAAAGGCTAGCAAAAAGATAGATACGCAAAAACGGAATGACCAGCTTCTTAGTCTCGGGCCAGAGAAATCATGGCCTGCAAAAACTCACTCAAAAATAAATCTTGTACACTAAGGTTTATGCACTCAAATATATATAAGGCTTTGGATAGGTTGAGCAACACACAAGTGATATTTATGACAAGGTTAGCGATATTTTTGAACATAAAAGACATCTTCAATCTATTCATAACTTGAGAGCACATAAAACACTATGGGTCTTTATTTTAATCATAACCTCCGCTGAAGATTGAGCTAGCATTTAGATAATTTCAGATTTGTATTTTTAAGAGAGCACTAGTTCAAACATGCATAGATCAATTACAAAGATGAACAAAGCAGCAATTATAATCATATATCATCATGGCACAAACTTTGTAACTTTAACAAAGGTAAAAACTTGGTGGTGACATTATTCATGATGAAAATAAAAACTAAGATACATGCTGAAAATTAAACTAAAAACTGAAAATTAAAGCAAAACTGAAAACACTACGCAAACATAGGCGCAAACGAGCTGAAAATTAAAGAAAAGGGGGTAAAGGAAAGATAACTAAAGCTCCTCCTCTCTCTAATCTTCCGCCGGTGGTTGATATTGAAAGTCTTGGTTGTTGTACCCTTACTTGCAATAGGAATGCACCACTCCTCCTATGAATTGTCCGACGGTCTTTGGGTGAAGGTGTCCAAGCACATAAGCGACGTTTGCATTTCCTTCACCCATTTGGTTTGCATTGGTTTGGATGGCTGCAATAATTTGCATGTTCCTTGCAGCGTATCCTCCAATGGTGGCTCCATTTTGTTGTGGTCGAGGAAGGTGTGCAAATGGCTCCGCAAAGGCTACGTTGGGCACCGCAAAAATGGTGGGGGTATGGCTGCACCACTCCCCCATGCTTGCATTGGTACACCACCGTAGTAACTCGGCGGCGCCGGGTTCCTCCCAATGGTGGGACATAATTTTGTTGTGCACCTCCTTCTTGGGTCGTGGAAAAACCTTCTCCTAATCCTTCTTTATTATATATATATAAATGATTTTTTTTTTTTTTTCGCCGGCACAAGAAGTCCTTCCTCTAACCGATCTTCTTCCCCTCAAGAAAAATCTTAATCTTCAATCCGGAAGGGGCAAATTTACCTAGGCCACTTGGAAGCCTCCTCTCTCATCTTCACTCTTATATTTTCCTTTCTTCATATATTCCTAGGGAAGTCCCGGGTAGGAGATGATTTGGGTTCCTTGCAATACCCGGTTTTAAAGAGATAGTCAACATGGAGAGGTAACAACCCGATCTCCCGAATCCGATGTTGCTCACAACACCACCGGTTGATCATAGGTGAGTAGGGTTGATTGGCTGCGAGTAAATCCAATTCAACTCCGTGTTGGTTATCTATGTCTCTCTTATTCTCCCCAAAAATCCACTTGCACAAAAGTGACACACTTGGATGATGGGGTTCCGGATAGTATTTCTTCGTTGATGGTCTCTTCCCGTGATCATACTCCAAAAACCTTCCCATGTGCCTTCATGCACATACTTGTTTCGGAGCTCCCTTTTGAAAATAGGAGACACTCGCCCATGGGTCTACGATACTAGACATGCAATCGTTTCGAACATGAAAACCAATCGATCTATCGGGGATTGTGTTGAATGGGTCCAAGGAAGCAGTGGAGCCCTTACTCCCTTTACGGCATGGTTGCTAGCCTTAAGCATTAAAGTATTTTCAGCACAAGATGATAGATACATAATCCAACAAAGTGTGATTACATCTCAAGATCGACGCAACCCATGGGTGAAAGGAGATTACCCCATCAAAGTGCTAGAAATAGCATCACCGATCAAGGTTACCCTTCCGACGATGTCTTCCTTCTTCTCCTCTTGTGGGCTCCCTCCAACGGAATGAGAGACTCAGCACTCCTTCATCAAGGTTATGCGCCATGGTCATGAAAATTTCCTAGGCGAATTTCTTGTGGGTGTTTGCCGACACTCCATTGGAGAATTGCACCGGTGTCCCGTGTGAAACCCAATATGTGGAGAGCTTGGTCGTCGATGTCGACGTTCGCTACAAGCCTCTACTTAAGGTGAGCGAGCTTCTTCTCCTCCTCCGTCACGATGGCATACCCCTCGGAGTACCGCGGAGCATATGGAGGTGGAGCGGATGATCGTGTCAAGTGGCGAGGTTGGACGAGCGGCTCCTCCATATGTTATTGAAGTTTGGTAAACCTCATAAACGAGTTTCGTGTAGCCCTCATGCCACCAAGGAAAAGAGTGCGATTCCTCCTTGGCGGTGCCGTGTCCTCCTCCATACCCCGAGGAAACTCGGAAACCGAGTGCCTCCTCGAAGAGGTTGTCGATGATGGCTTAGACGACGATGATCCCTTCTTCTTCGGTGAAAAGACTTGTAGTTTTCTTCCTTGATTGCAGCACTCTCCCTCACAAATATATATCCGGGGTTTTCACCCGGTAACAAGGTACACAAATATTATTTCGGAGTCTGGACTTTGAGTGGATTAAGGATGTGGATTTTTTTTTGAGCTATCAAGCTTGGGAAGGTTGGCTATGTCTACGGAGGTTTTGAGCACACAAACTTGAACACACAAACAAAGGAAGGAGAGGGAAGCTTGCCTGCAGAAAACGGGAGCCGGGGGGCTCCTTATGTAGGTGAGGCCGGCCTCGGTGCTCCTCCCCGTCTCGTCTTTCTTCCGGCACGATCATTTCACCTCTCGCAACTTTCCCCGCCCGCGTGCTCCACGAGTTGCACCGCCCAAACGCTCTCGTCCACTATTGGTCCTTCCACTTGATGCTTCATGTTTTGGGTCATGTCCATGCTCCCTAGCTCCACTTGCTTCACATGCCACCATGAAATTCCTAAAAAGTTGATGCTTGCTGCCCACCATGCTTGTCCTTTGCGTGTGGAATTGGTGAAAGTTGATGAAAGGGAATCCAATGGTGCATGCATGATTACTAGACTGCCTCCATTAAGGTGTGTTTAAGGTTAAGCACTCCTCTAATTCGAAATTTAAAATATTTTTCAGAGCCATGCAAGAGCTCGAACATAATTTTAGAGAAGTTTTTAAACCATTAAAAACAAATGCAAGTCGAAAATATTTTATTTTTACGTCGATTTCGGTCTCACCGGTATAGTTTGCCTTCATTGGTTGAGAGCAAGCTTTTCCCGGCTTGATCACGGGGGCATAGGTTTAGGTCCTAATTTTGATTAGATGAGAGAGATTTTGAATGAAATAAAATTAAGTGAGGCTTAGAAAAATTCTAATCTTAGAGAAACCAAGGATATGGATTTTTGAACCAACCAAAAATCAAGTTTCTAGGTTCACGCGAGTCCTACCACATGCTGAAATTTAAACAACATCTAGATACAAGTCGTGGCTCTACTCGTGTGTTTTTAGCATGAAAAACAAGTCAACCACAACATCATAAAGGGGATGAAAGGTTGAGTTTGGTTCTGAAATTTTTTTTTTTGGTTGTGGTTTCTCGAAAAAGAAGCAAACAATCACATAGGATGGTTCATGTAAAGGGTTTATGATCAAGCAACATGTTCAACCAAGAATTATGTCTCTAATATTGTTCAACCATTCTAAGTCTAAGGTTTTGCGTAGTAAAATTCAGAACTGAATTAAATTTAAAAAGACTTGAAAAACCTGGAATCGGGTTGTCCTCCCGGTAGCTTATTCTTGACTAGACGAAACGGGTTGCCTCCCCGCCTAGCGCTTCGTTTATAGTCCATGGCTAGACTTCTTCACTTGATTACTCCGGATCAACGCTCTTTGTGGGCGTTGCAATCTTGGGTACCCACTTTGGCTTAGTCAATTTTTTTTGGTCTTCACAGGCTGGCTTTGTCCTTTGGTCTTGACGGATGCAACATCTTCCTTGTGGCTCGGCATCTCGAACTCCTGTCCTTCGGTCGTGATCTTCATGGTCTCTAGTGTGATCCTTCATCTCTCCCGAATGAGCTTGAGTAGCCTTCGCCGTCTTGGGACCTTGGAGTTGTCTCGGATATTCTTCTTTGTCACCAATCGGTTGTCCGGCAAGTTGTCCCACTTGCGTCTCTAACATCTTCATCACGATGAACACCCCGCATGTGGATCTTGCCTTGGCAGCCTTTAGGTGTTGAGCTTCTTTCTCCATCTCCATCTTCTCCATCCTCGTTGATCTTGAACGGCCTTCCGGCGTCTTGACTTGGAGGTGGTGATTCCCTTGGAGATTTTGATGGTCCTTCGAGCTTGTGTTGCACGTCACCTTTGCCCGTAAAGTTTTCCCGGATCATCCACAAAAAAGTTTTGGGTTTCTTGGAGAGGTAGCCAACCATCTCCGGTTAGGGTTAGTAATAAAACAAAAATCTAAATAGAAAAGAAAAAAAATTAGGGTTAATCAAAACTAGATTAGATTGACTCTTTTTTTTTTTTTTGAGGATGATCAAACATAAGAGATGCAAAAGAAAATCAAAAGAAAAACTGAAAGATAAGCGATACTAGATCAGATCTTGATTGCTTGTTCCCCGGCAACGGCGCCAGAAAAAGGGGCTTGTTGACGGTTAATAGTTGTATCAAAGTTCGTTTGTGACTTGCAAGCGGACAAGTCTCCCGTCGTAGTCAAGGGACCCTTCTTCCCTCGAGTGGTGAACCCAAGGTATCGAATCCGTGGAACAATGTGCAACGCAAGGATTCAATCTAGTAAAGCAAGGTAAGCTATCTTATGAAGGTAAGTTGCATCTAATCTACTAACTCATAAAGAAAACGAATCTAATCTAATCTACTAAAGAGGTAGCAAGAGAAAGCAAGAGATAACCAATCTAGAGAATCTAGATCATGTTTATGTTGTAGCTCCAAACAAGATAGATGAAGATAGTAAAGCGAATCTCATTAAAAGCATCTTTAAATCGTGGCCTTCCCATCCGACTCCGAAAACATCCGCCTTTCGAGACCCCCGTTCTGTCACAACGTATCCCTATTCATGCGGGGAGCTTAGGGCGAGTTCGATAGAACAAGTTGAAATCACTTGGCCGGTCCGGTATGCACCTCTAGCCACCGCGGCTACAAGAGCACCCTATGTAATCTAGCTATAGACTAGATCGTAGAAGAAGCAAAACCAAGAAGAAATCAAAATCATCGAGAAGGCACTTAATCGCTAGAAATCGGATTCACTTACAAACTTCACCATGAATGATTACATGAACAAGATCACCACCGGGGCCCTCCCTCGATCTTGATCCTCGCTCCGAGCTCCGACGTGGTCTTCCATGCAAGGTTCCCACGTCGGCCGGGAAACCCTAGACAACTAGCACGGCCCTCATCTTCAAGTTGGTGTCCCTCAAGCTTCTCTTCTCCTCGGCGGCGGAATACGACTTCTTCTCCGCGTGGCTCTCGGTCGGGGGACTATAAATAGCCCGATTAGCGCTAGGGCAAAGGACGACGCATTTGGGCCCTAAATGGGCTCGGGCCGACCGGATCGGGCCGGCCGGCCCGGGCCCATTTAGGCCCGGCCCGCGGGCTCCTTTGCCCGAGGTCGGTTCCCCTTGCTTCTCGGATGCTTCCCCCTTCGCATACGGGTCCATGTCGTCGGTTTCTCTCCGAATTGGACTCAACTCCTTGTCTTGGAAGATTCGCGCACTTTTCCGGTCGGGTCCCCGGAGTATGTCGTCTTCTCGGATCAAGTCCCCGGCTTCTTGGAGTTAATTTTACTTCATTGCATGACTTGTTCGGGGCTTCAAAGTCTTGTCATGAGGTGCTTGATGAACTTACCCCGAAAGTCTTGCATTCAACACTAAATCCCCGCATAAACATTAAACTCCAAAAACGACATGCACATGTGAACTTGTTATACCACGGGGGTTAGTACCAATGGATAAGGTATAAAATTCATGCCAACACCGAAGGTAAACTCATGGCTAGGTTGACGGATTTTCACCGTCAACACTATCGTACTACTACCAGCTGGAGCTGGTACACCTCATTCCCAACTCCATAACTATAGTTTGAACTTCGTGTTATGGAGGTATTTTTTCTATGTCAAAAGCACTGGCAAGAGGTCTGGGTTAGTGGGGGATGTAATGTTCAACTTGAGGTCAAGCCTCAAAGCGGAGTGGATAGATACCGACCTCCTCGACAACACTACTGGGTGGAAGTCGGAGTGGTTCTATATTGCAGATCTCCTTCCTAGTCTTCCACATCATACTGGCCATAAGGCAGTGAAGATAAACGAGTGGGACTTGGGGTTGTCGTCCCGCGATCTTGCGGAGCTCAAGCCGGTCCTAGAGCTCGTCAGTGAGCTGAAGAAGCAGGGAGTGACAGGAGCGGCGGTGGCTAGGTCGTTCTGCCGGCGGATGATCCAACCAATCAAGGATCGGGTCCACCCGGCATAAGAGTACTGGGGGCAATTGGACCCCACACGCGAGGTCAACCGGAAGGTCTCCAAGGAGGAGATGGCGGCTAGAGTGTCCCAGATGTATTCTGGGAAGGTGAAGGTGAAGAAGTGCCCAAAGGCACACTCGTTAAAGAGGCCGGCTGATCCGGTAAGATCCTGAGATCTACCTTTAGGTCATTTCACTTTGATTGTTTTAGTTGTTTAGGTCGTATAATGTTATTTTCGTCGGTGTGCAGGAGCGCGAGCTTTAGATGTGGTGCCCAGCACCTCTCCCTGAGGGTGAGCAGCACCGGAGGAAGCTTAGGTCAGACATGTACAAGCCACCAGCAGGTCGTTTGCTAGAGGCTTACGAGTCTGACTCATCGGTCAAGGCCGACGAAGATACTAATACAGAGGCTAGGGTAGACCCAGACGCTGGTGGCGCTGTGAAGTCCCGACGCAGAACTAGGTCGACAGTTGGAAAGAAGTCAGCTTTAGCTGTTGCTCCTGCTATCCTTGCGGTGAAGGCCGTAGAGCAGAAGAAGAAGAAGAAGAGAAAGAGGAAGGCTGCTTCCCCACGGGCTGTCGTTACTCCATCGTTTCCAACGCCCCGCTCGCGGGAGGTCAAGTCAGAAAAGGAGGAGGAGGAGGAGTCGGAGAAGGCGAAGGATGAGGCGATGGAGGTCTTGCCGGTCCCTGAGGAGCGACCAGCAAGGAGGTCGGAGAGTCCTGCTGCCAGGAGACAACGGGAGTTAGTACAGAAGATGTCGGAGGATGCCCTCCGGCGTGGTTTGGAGGCGCAGCGCACTGCTGCAGTGGCGCAGGCGAGGATGCCTGCGATGATTAAGCCTTGGATATTTTGGCTGAAGAATCGGCTGCCGGCCATGACGAGGTAAAGTCTTGATGGCCGATTGTGTCTTTTACTTATTGTTTTGCAAATTCTTGTCTTTACAAGGTGTTTCGCCATGCAGGTCGGTGACGAGGCCACAAGGGGGTCTAGGTGCCCCATCTTCTCCTTCCTGCACGAGGTCGCCTGAGCCACGGGTCGTGGGGGAGGAGCTTGCTGATGACGCACGTACTGCTACGCTGCCTCAAGGAGTGGTTGAGAGCAGGGTGACTTCACCGCCTATGGCGGACGCGAGGGTGGAGATCCCCCGCACGCAGCTGATGGAGCGGGAGGAGCTTCTGCTGGCGGCGTCGGGGCGACGACCTCCCCAACGGTCATTGACATCGACCCCATCAGTGCGGTGCCTGGTGGGGCTGAGGACCTGGTCAGGGACCAAGCTCAAATCGACCTGACTCCAGGAGGTCCGGAAACATCTGGCGTGCAGGTACCTCCATCTTCGTCCTCGAGCCCGAGGTTGCCACGAAGGTCAATTAACTGGAATTAGACCCCTTGGCAGGAGGACGGGTTTGAAGACAACGAGGACATACAGGCCTTGCGGACTAGAATTATCACTATCAATAACACTCTGACGGTGAGTTGTCCACGTCATGTTGTTGTTACTTGATTTTTTTGTAAATGAAATGATGCTGACGACCTGATTACTCTGTAACAGTCGCTAGCAGAGAGGGCCAAAGGTCGGGCCGGCCTACTTAAGAATGCGACGGAGAAGGAGCAGCGGATTGTCGACCTTGAGCGAGAGCTCAAGGAGGTCCGCGAGGCGGCAACCGTCGAGAAGAAGAGGCTCGAGGATGAGCTCGCCGAGGAGAAGTGCAAGGCCGTGGAGGCTACCGCGCAGTTCAATACCATGGCTACTGGTAGGTCGAGTCTTCATGTTGACGATCGTTTTCGAGAGGAAGGTCGTTAGCTGTTTGCTAACTGTTGTAGCTTGCAGATTTCCGTAACCGCGAAGAGGAGCTGAAGAACGCTCTCGACCTCCAAGACCAAGGTTTGGGATTTGGAGGTGAAGGTCTGGGAGATCGAGGCTGGAGGACTGGAACTCAAATGGGCGATGAAAGAAGCTGCTGACAGTGAGTACGCCATATCTCAAAAGTTGGCTTATGACACAGGAGCTCGTCGGGGCCTTGAAGCCAACTTCAAAGTTGTTTTGAAGTCATTGCAGAGTGACCAAATCACCATTGCAGGGTATGAGGTGGAGTTGAACGACCTCAAGGACGCTGCCAACTATGCAATGGTTTGCATAGCTGTTCCGGCAGAGGGGGAGGAGCAAAAACCCATTGTGGATCGCCTGGTAGACACTCCTAATAGACTTTTGACCTTGCTGAGGGCGATGAGCTTTGAGGCGGCGACCGATGTGTTGGTGAGAGTTAAGTCTCACTATCTTGACGTCGACATGGCCAAGATCAAGGGAGGCACTAACACCGCAAAGGACCTCCAGGCCCTGGAGCTTGAAGTTGAAGAGGACGCCATGGAAGTGATGGAGACCGTTGACTTTGAAGGTGATGGCGCTGGCGGTGGCGACCAGTAGTCTTGAGTTAGGAGTTGTACCTCCTCCTCCACTCATAACTTGTAACTAATGCTTCAGGGATATGTTGGAGAAACCTTAACGAAGTACTTGCCTTTTGCCTGTACGAGCTTGGTAGATCTTGTAGATGTTGACGTCCTGTGTTCTTTACTCGCTGACCACTACTCACGGAGAGGTTCGCTTACCAACCTCCACAGCTCATCGTGGAGGCTTACGAGAGGTCAGTGGGCGAGGTAGGAGCCTAGGGCACAGGTCTGGCGACCTTTCCGACCAAGCATGCTCGTAGCGGGGGGGGGGGGGGGCGTCGTACTCGTAAGGGATGGTGTCCTCAGATCGAACGATTCCTAGGTTGGCTTTTGAGCCAAGCCCCTGAGCATATCGAGGGGGAGGAAAAGAAATGACTCGGAACCCCCAGGTTTTGCAACCCATATGTTGGCTTTAGCCAAGCCCTTGAGCGTGTCGAGGGGGAGGGTTTATTGTGTGAGCGAGAAGGAGGCAGTGCTCGTCTTATAGCAGATGAGTGCTTAAAATATTTATTTATTTAATCTGCAAAAAGGTACCGATAAGGGGCGTTGTCCCGATCTTCACGACGTAGGATTCCGATCTTGATAACTAGCCAAAGAATGGCCGATAACTTGCTGCAAGCAGCGATAACTAGTGCAACCCGACGACACGCACAAGGAGCCAACCACCGTCTCTTCTACGGCAGCCCGAACCAAGGATTCGCCCAATCACACTCTCGAAGAACCAACCTACGCAACCTGGACACGAAAGACCAAGAGCACGGATTGGGTGCCGATGACGCGGCCGCTTCGCAATCTCCGCGAAGGAAAACACAAGAGCAAAGGGGTAGAGATTTCTCTCAAGTTTGTTAGCACTCAGCTGAACAAAGGGTTCTGGTTTTCGATTATCAAAAGTCTGCCATTGCTATGTAACAAGGGGGTATTTATACTAGCAACAGCCCTGCTAGATAGGTGTGAATTCAAGATAGAAATGAAGAGTCTAAGTAGATGAAAAGTCTTCCACGAACTGACTTCAGAAGTGGTCTCGGGCGGCTGTTGACCTTCTGGAGCAGTCTTCAGTAATTCAGCCATAACTTTTTATTGGGAAGTGGAAAATACGAACGGTTGGATGCGTTAGAAAGCTAACTTGAAGGTCCTTCCATCCATGTATTCCATGTACCACGACACTTTGTATAATGGTACAGTTTTGCACTCGAACTTGGACTTGATGCTGACTGTTGAGCTCCTGAGCAGCATGCACTTAAACTGGTCGGGTGCAAAAACTAGGAATGCAAACTGGTCGGGGATAGAGGCAATGAAAATTAGACTTGAAGAGCTTTCCAGCAAGTGCTCATTCACATTCATAGCTTTTGGAAATCAAAAGTTATGAACGTTTCTTGTACTGGTCCGGTTTTTTTGTTGAGGTAGTTCGTTCTTGCTGAAGTGCTTCATTCTTGCTGAAGTGATCCGTTTCATCTTCTTGCTCACTTGTATACCTAATTACAACCAAAGTAGAGCACTTAGGTAGTATAACATTCATAGAATTATTAAAGTTAATATCAGTTAGGAATGAATTCACCTGCTCTTGTAATTTCTTAGCACGACTTCTTGTTAATGGTCCACGATTTACATCTTCAATTTTGGATGGTGAAGGATTGACACTTGAGGAAGCATGTATGGTTGGGATGTCCTCATCATCCTCCCCCTCTTGACAAGGAGTCGTCCTCGACTCGATCCTTCCAGCCCAAAGAACGGTGTTAAGTCAGCAACATTGAAGGATGTGCTAACACCATACTCTTCAGGGAGCTCAATCTTGTAAGCATTATCATTGATCTTGGCTAACACTCTGAATGGACCATCTCCTCTTGGCATTAACTTAGATTTGCGCTTGTCTGGAAACCGATCTTTGCGAAGGTGTACCCATACTAAATCTCCAGGCTCAAATGTCACCTTCTTGCGATGCTTGTTTGCCCATGCAGCATAGTACTTGGACCTCTTCTCAATTGCTTCTTTGGTCTTCTCATGAATCTTCTTGACATAAGACGCGCGCTTGGAGGCTTCCATGTTGGTTCTTTCCTGTAATGGTAGAGGCAGCAAATCTATCGGAGCAAGTGGTTTGAAACCATACACAACTTCAAAAGGACACAGATTAGTTGTAGAGTGTACTGCCCTATTATAGGCGAATTCCACATGTGGCAAGCACTCTTCCCATTCCTTCAAGTTCTTCTTGATCAAGGATCGCAGCAACATAGAAAGTGTTCTATTCACAACTTCAGTTTGCCCATCCGTTTGGGGGTGGCATGTAGTGGAAAATAGCAGCCTTGTACCGAGCTTTGCCCACAACGTCTTCCAAAAGTAGCTCAAAAACTTGGTGTCACGGTCTGAAACAATCGTCTTGGGCATGCCATGCAATCTCACAATATCCCTGAAAAATAGAAAGGCTATGTGGGAAGCATCGTCGCTTTTATCACATGGTATAAAATGTGCCATTTTAGAGAACCGATCAACAACAACAAAAATTGAATCCCTCCCCCTCTTTGTCCTAGGTAATCCCAAAACAAAATCCATGCTAATATCTTCCCAAGGAGCATTAGGAACAGGCAAGGGAGTATATAATCCATGGGGGTTCAGTTTTGACTTAGCTTTGTGACAGGTGACACATTTTTGTACCGGTCGTTGAACATCTCTTCTCATCTTTGGCCAATAGAAATGATCAGCTAGCATCTCATATGTCTTTCTCCATCCAAAGTGACCCATCAAACCTCCTCGCATGTGTTTCTGTAACAATAAAAGTCTAACGAGCAACCGGGAACGCACAATTTGTTAGCTCGAAACAAGAATCCATCATGAATATGATATTTTTCCCACCCTTTTCCATTTGTGCATTTTACATATGGTTCTGAAAATTCATGATCAGTGGAGTACAATTCTTTTATGTTTTCAAGTCCCGGCACCTTTACTTCAAGTTGATTTAGTAAAACATTTTTACGGGACAAAGCATCTGCAACAATGTTTTCCTTACCTTTCTTATATTTCACAACATAAGGAAAAGTTTCTATGAATTCAACCCATTTGGCATGTCTACGGTTCAGTTTTGCTTGGCCCTTTAAATATTTTAAAGCCTCATGATCTGAATGAATAACAAATTCTTTTGGCCATAAGTAATGTTGCCAAGTCTCAAGTGCTCTTACCAAAGCATACAACTCCTTGTCATACACCGAATAGTTCACTTATGCTCCTCCCAACTTCTCACCGAAGTATGCCACGGGCTGTCCATTTTGCATGAGAACACCTCCAATCCCAATCCCACTTGCATCACATTCAACCTCAAAGGTTTTAGTGAAATCCGGCAACACAAGCAAGGGGGCTTCAGATAACCTTCTCTTTAATTCTTGGAAAGCTTTCTCTTGTGGTTCACCCCATTGGAAGGCAACACCTTTCTTTGTCAACTCATTTAGTGGAGCAGCTATTGTGCTGAAATCTCTCACAAATCTCCTGTAAAAACCAGCAAGTCCGTGGAAACTTCTTACTTGACTTACATTTGTAGGAGTTGGCCAATCCTTGATTGCTTTCACCTTTGATTCATCAACCTGAATTCCTGAACCTGAGACAACAAAACCAAGAAACACAACTTGATCCGTACAAAATGTGCACTTCTCAAGGTTAGCAAATAATTTTTCCTTCCTAAGCACATCTAGAACTTGCTGAATATGAGCAACATGTTCCTCTAATGTCTTGCTGTAAATTAAGATATCATCAAAGTAAACAACAACAAATTTTCCAATGAATGCTCGCAAGACATGATTCATCAATCTCATGAAGGTACTAGGTGCATTAGTCAATCCGAAAGGCATAACTAACCATTCATATAATCCAAACTTTGTTTTGAAAGCAGTTTTCCATTCATCTCCAATTTTCATTCTAATTTGATGGTAACCACTTCTTAAATCAATTTTAGAAAATATCATAGATCCACTCAACTCATCTAACATATCATCTAGTCTAGGAATTGGATGACGATAACGAACAGTGATGTTATTTATGGCTCTACAATCTACACACATCCTCCATGAACCATCTTTCTTTGGCACCAAAATCACAGGTACAGCACAAGGACTTAAACTTTCACGCACATAACCTTTATCTAAAAGTTCTTGTACTTGCCTTTGAATTTCTTTGGTTTCTTCAGGGTTGGTGCGATATGCTGGACGGTTCGGAAGTGTAGCTCCAGGGATGAGATCAATTTGATGTTCAATGCCACGCAATGGAGGAAGTCCAGCAGGTGTTTCCTCTGGAAAAACATCTTCATATTCCTGCAAAACACGTGCAGCAACACTAGGAATAGAGGTTAAGTCGTTAGCTGAAAGCAATGTGTCCTTACACACTAGTATGATCATTACTTGGTCCGGGTTTTTCCGCACATCTCTTATTTCAGATTTGGTGGCTATCATCACTAAGTTCTCTCCCTCTCTTTTCTTATTTTCTCTCATATTTGGCTTGTGGCTCTCACTCACCGATTTGTGGATGGCACTCAAATTCTTTTTCTCTCCTTCTTTTGCACTCTCATTCTTCTCATTGGAGCTCTTTTGCAAGTGCTCAACTAGAAGTTGATGCGGTGTCATGGGTTTAAGAATCAACTCCTTGCCCTTCCACTTGATGGTGTATTGATTAGTCCGACCACAATGAAGGGATGATCGATCATATTGCCATGGTCTTCCTAGCAACATGTGACACGCCGTCATTGGTGCTACATCACACTCCACGGTGTCAACATATTCACCAATCTTGAAAGGAACTTTCACTCTTTGTGCAATTTTAATGGAACCAGAATTATTTAACCATTGCACATGATAAGGTTGAGGATGTTTCAACAGCTTTAAACCAAGCTTTTCAACCATCTCTTTGCTAGCAAGATTGTGGCAGCTTCCACCATCAATGATTACCTTGCATACCTTGTCTTCAACCTTGGCTCTAGTTTGAAAGAGATTGTGCCGCTGTCCATTTTCATCTTCACTCATTTGCACACTCAAAATTCGAGTTACAACAAGAGCAACACCTTGTTCAAATTCACGAAGTCCTTCTCAAGATTATCTTCTTCTCCAATATCTTCATGTTCTTCATCACTAGCAGATTCATATTCTCCTTGGTCATTCACAATGATGGTTCGATTATTTGGACACTCTCTTGCAACGTGACCACGACCACCACACTTGAAGCATTGGATTCCACTACTTTTAGTGGAAGAACCCGCTGAAGTAGATGATGAGTTTGCTGATTTGTTCCTCTCAATTTGAGCAGCCAGCTCTTTGCCACTAGAAGCATCAAAATTGCTAGAGCGTGCACCACCACTTGAGTTGGAAGTTGTACCTCTACTTGCACTACCTCTTGGGGTGAATTTGCTTCCACTTTGAGTACTTCTTGTGCTGAAAGAGACTCCTCTACTGGACTTCATGTCCTGCTGCAATTGGCGTTCAGCTTTGGTTGCTTGATGTACCAAATCAATGAGATGACGGTACGATTGAAATTCAACAATGCGCTGAATGTTGCGATGCAGCCCAGCCATGAAACGCGCAATTGTTTGCTCTTCATCTTCATAAACATTGGCTCTAATCATTGCCTTCTCCATCTCTTTATAATACTCTTCAACAGAGAGAGTACCTTGCTTCAAATTCTGCAATTTATCAAAGAGATCACGCCGATAATGCTTCGGCACAAAGCGACTTCTCATCTCACATTTCATTTCAGCCCAAGTGGCAATAGGGACTTCTCCATCTTCTTCACGATCATGGATTAATTGTTCCCACCGGATCGAGCATATCCATCAAACTCAAGGGATGCCATTGCCAACTTCTTCTCCTCCGTATAATTATGCATACGAAAGATCTTGTCTACCTTCAACTCCCAAGTGAAATATGCTTCAGGATCGGATCCTCCATCAAATTTTGGCATGGTAAATTTCAGTTTACCAAATCTCTCCTCACGATGGCCCCCTCTATATTGTCGGCGATCAAAGCGAAATTGGGAATGATTATCATCATCCTCATCTCCGCATTCTTCATCATCATGTCTTCGATTTCGGCCTCTTCCTCTTCCATATGCAGCACCTCGATTCCTCCTTCCTCTTCCTCTTCCATCACTATGTTCTCCGTCTTCACCGTGGTTGATTGCACCATCATTAGGGGGACGGTTCAATCTGATTTCAGCTAGGATGGTTTGCAAATCTTGTGCCAACCGATCTTGTCTCTCTTCAAGGCTTTGCTTGAGTTCATTGAATTGGGCCGGACTAACACATTCTTCAATCCCATCTCCCATCTTCCCGTCGGATTAGAGAGAACAAGGCAACAAATATATGTGGAATAGGAAATTATATGTGGAATCTCACAAGCTCACCTCTCTTACCAACCGAAGCTCTTATGAATTCCTGCGGATTGCAAAAGGGCCAAAGCGTGGTGGTAACACGAGAGTGATGATTAAGAGAATACAAGGTCAGCGTTCCTATGACGGTGGGTTTTAAGTGGAGCTTGGTGGGAAATGACTCACAAGGAATGCAATCTGAATTCTATATGTTGTAATGCTTAAATCACGGTCCAAGCTAGAAGATCAATGCAAGTGCTGACCACAAGATATGAATGATGTATAATGATCAAACACACGCGCAAAGATAATTTCAGATTTGATGCAAACAAGGAGTATGCTTAGGATGCAAGTGTTGCAATCAAACCCAAGCAAAATTTTGCACCAAAAGATGGATAACAATCTGGTTCTGTACTTGAATAAAAATTCAGAACTTGTGCACTTAAACAAATAGATCTTTCAACTCTTCTTTCACAACTTTTTTTTAGCACCCTTTTTTTTTTAATATAACCAACAATAAGATCAGATATAATACTTGCACACTTTTTTTTTTGTGAAACAAGACACAACCGTCAACAATAACTTGATAGGATCAAAGTTAACGCGAAGGATGATACCGGTTTCAGATTTTTTTTTTTGTAGGGTTTTCTTAGGGATATAAAGAGGCACAAAGGACACACAAAGGAAGATATGATCAGCAACAAAACAAAGATTCTAATGGACCGAAACTTAAGCAAAACTCACTAGAATAACAGATTGAAACAAAGGGCTATATCAAGATATTTTTGTGGCTTTTTAGTGGATAGGACGAACACAATATATATGTAGCTAAGGGTAAAAATCCTACCGTGGCAACCGTAGAGCTCGATACCGGATGATAAGGGGCGTTGTCCCGATCTTCACGACGTAGGATTCCGATCCTGATAACTAGCCAAAGAATGGCCGATAACTTGCTGCAAGCAGCGATAACTAGTGCAACCCGACGACACGCACAAGGAGCCAACCACCGTCTCTTCTACGGCAGCCTGAACCAAGGATTCGCCCAATCACACTCTCGAAGAACCAACCTACGCAACCTGGACACGAAAGACCAAGAGCACGGATTGGGTGCCGATGACGCGGCCGCTTCTGCAATCTCCGCGAAGGAAAACACAAGAGCAAAGGGGTAGAGATTTCTCTCAAGTTTGTTAGCACTCAGCTGAACAAAGGGTTCCGGTTTTCGATTATCAAAAGTCTGCCATTGCTATGTAACAAGGGGGTATTTATACTAGCAACAGCCCTGCTAGATAGGTGTGAATTCAAGATAGAAATGAAGAGTCTAAGTAGATGAAAAGTCTTCCACGAACTGACTTCAGAAGTGGTCTCGGGCGGCTGTTGACCTTCTGGAGCAGTCTTCAGTAATTCAGCCATAACTTTTTATTGGGAAGTGGAAAATACGAACGGTTGGATGCGTTAGAAAGCTAACTTGAAGGTCCTTCCATCCATGTATTCCATGTACCACGACACTTTGTATAATGGTACAGTTTTGCACTCGAACTTGGACTTGATGCTGACTGTTGAGCTCCTGAGCAGCATGCACTTAAACTGGTCGGGTGCAAAAACTAGGAATGCAAACTGGTCGGGGATAGAGGCAATGGAAACTAGACTTGAAGAGCTTTCCAGCAAGTGCTCATTCACATTCATAGCTTTTGGAAATCAAAAGTTATGAACGTTTCTTGTACTGGTCCGGTTTTTTGTTGAGGTAGTTCGTTCTTGCTGAAGTGCTTCATTCTTGCTGAAGTGATCCGTTTCATCTTCTTGCTCACTTGTATACCTAATTACAACCAAAGTAGAGCACTTAGGTAGTATAACATTCATAGAATTATTAAAGTTAATATCAGTTAGGAATGAATTCACCTGCTCTTGTAATTTCTTAGCACGACTTCTTGTTAATGGTCCACGATTTACATCTTCAATTTTGGATGGTGAAGGATTGACACTTGAGGAAGCATGTATGGTTGGGATGTCCTCATCAGGTACAAGAAAAGGAAATACATGGCTTGAATTTAAAAATATTGTACGGATAGAATCGCCGTAGATGCTCCATGTTCCAGGGGTTGGGTACTCCTTGCCCGTTGCCCCACTGGAGTCGATATGTTGACGGGCTGATGACTTTGGTGACGATGAAAGGTTCCTCCCAAGGGGAAGAGAGCTTCTGCATGCCGTAGGTCTTCTGGGTGCGTCTGAGGACGAGGTCGCCAACGTTGAAGGAAGTCTCCTTAACGTTGCGATCATGATAGTGTCGAAGCTGTTGGTCGTGACAAGCTTGCCGCATGAAAGCGGTGAGTCTCTGTTCTTCGAGGCTGTCGAGGTCGATGCGGCGTGTTTGCTCGGCCTCTCCTTCCTCGTAGAATTGGATCCGTGGAGCTCCAAAGGAGATGTCAGAAGGTAGTACAATTTATGATCCATAAATCAAAAAGACGGGCGAGAAGCCTGTACAGGAGCTAACTTGAGTATTAAGACCACAAATCACATGTGGCAGCTCTGCTAACCACCGGGTGGCATAGTTGGAGGTGTCGTCATAGATACGGTCCTTAAGAGCTTGGAGTACCATGTTGTTGGCTCTTTCGACCTGGTCGTTGCACCGTGGGTGGGTGACCAAGGAGTAGTAGATGTCGATAAGGTTGTCTTGGCAAAAGTCCCAGAAGACCGAGCCAGTGAAAGCTACACCTAGCTCGGTGATGATCCTGTGACGCACACCGAAGCGATGCTTGATGCCTCTGATGAATTTGACTGCTTCTTCCGACTTTACTTTCGCAACAAGTCGAACTTCAATCCACTTGGTGAATTTGTCGACGGCAACTAGGATATCTTTATAGCCACCGGGGGCGGTACGAAACAGTCCTACAGCATCAAGACCCCACATAGAGAATGGCCATGTCGGAGGAATAGTGTGCATGACCTGTGCGGGCAGGTGCTGCTGTTTGGCAAAGAATTGGCATCCTTTGCACCTCTTTACGAGGTATTTAGCATCGGTCACGGCCGTGGGCCAGTACAATCTAGATCGGTACACTTTGCCGACCAAGTTGGTGGACGCCACGTGGCAGCAACATTCGCCGTTGTGGATCCCAGTTAGGAGCTGGAGACCTTCTGATCGTAGCATACATTTCATCAAGATGCCAGTAGAGGTAGCCTTTCTATATAGGTCGGAACCAATCACGACGTAGTTAGCACTTCGCCGCGTGATGCGTTCTCGCTCTGCTTTGTCGTCGGGGACAAGCTGGTTGAGTATGAAGTCTATGAAGGGCTTGCGCCAATCATCCTCTTTTTCAGACATCAGCACATCTCGGGGAGGTGCTGAACTTTGATCGTTTGGAGGTGGTTCTGGATTATCGGGATCTAGAAGCTTGATTGAAGGCTTGCGTAGGTCTTGGACGAACATGCCTGCGGAGACTAGAGCTCGACGAGAGCCTAGTTTGGAAAGTACATCGGCAGCTACATTGTTGTTCTGTGGGAAGTGCTGGAACTCAATCCCCTCGAAATGGCTTTCGAGTTTACGAATCTCAGTGCAGTAAGCATGCATCGTGTCCTTGATGTAGTCCCACTCTTTATTGACTTGCTCGATGACGACATTGGAATCGGCAAAAGCAAGTAGTCGCTTGATGCCAAGGGACACTGCTATGCGGAGTCTGTGGATCAGAGCTTCCTACTCTGCGCCGTTGTTGGAGGCCTTGTAGTGAAATTGTGAAGGACCGATACGACGAACCAGAGAGGGGGGGAGTGAATTGGAGCTAATAAAAATTCTTCTCGAAGGAGATGGAAACTCCTACAAGACGAACACGGCTTCCAACACACGTCTCTGACTCACTACCCAAGTTGGCCAAGCCCACGTAGCCACTGGAGTGCCACTGGACCTAGGAACCAACACACACACCCTTCCGACCCGAGAACGCAGCGGAACACCAAACCTCGAGTCTTCAGACCAACACCGGTCAGACCGGTGAGCACCACCGGTCAGACCGGTCCCTGCTGGTGAAACTGGGCAACTTTCACTAAGTGGCTCCACACCGGTCAGACCGGTGAGACACACCGGTTAGACCGGTCACAGCCTGAAAGCCCCCAAGGCACCAAACAGGTCAACCGACCTCCAAACTGACCCAAACTCGAAACAGCAGCAACACGGGACAACAGCGAACACACCCAGACGTTCACCCGAGCAAAAACCCACCGAGGGTTGCACCGGTCAGACCGGTCAAGAGCACCGGTCAGACCGGTGTAGCCTGGGCAGCTCGGGATGAACAGCACCCGCGGGTCAACTCCTCCAAATCCAAACCTCGATCTCCCGAATCGCTCCACGGACTTGAAGAAGACTTTGGGGATATTAGGAACACCTCATGAGGAGTCCATAGACAAGTTTGATCCCACCAAAACTCGTCCAAAAAGGAGGACTTGAAGAAATCCCGCCAAGAGCACCACGAACCCTAGAACCCGAAAACCCCAAAATCGAGCCCCTTTACTCACCGATTTGGGAGGGGAATCACAGCCCAAAGAACAAAGAACCACGAAGGGTTCCCACAAATTTTCCCCATCAAATCCCCGAGAGAAAGGTCCCGAAAACAACCCAAAGAAATCACCAAGAGAGGGCTCCGAAAATCACCACCAAGAACAACCGGAAACAACACATCCAAACCTTGAGTAACCACGCCGAATCATCTATACATGCAACAAAGGTTCATACAAGGTCTAGCTTGCCGCCCGATCATCCAACCCTCTCACAAGATCTCACCATGAAGCTCTCAAGCTAGTCCTATGGAAATCCTAAGGAAAATAGGAAGGAAAATAGGAAAACAAATGAGCTAGGTTTCCAAGAGTTGGCTGCCATCCTCTCACCTCTTGGGTTATATGGAGGCAACTGAAAGTCTAAAATACCCTTCTCTAACAACTAGGGATACAAGCCCCTCAAGGGTGGTTTTGGAAGACTTGAAGCTTTCTCCATCGGACGGATGCCCGGCGACCGCACCCTGTGTAGCCTCGACGCAAGCCATGCGATCCCGACGCGTGTCCTCCGCTTCAAAGTCTCCGGACTGCGTCGTTGCACACTGGTCAGACCGGTGCTCCCCACCGGTCAGACCGGTCAGACTCACCGGTCAGACCGGCCTGGCGCTGCTGCAACTCCGTCTTCGGTTCTTCAGTCTTGGCTTTGTGGATCAACCAAGGAACCCAGTGGTTTTCTGGTGAACCACCGGAAACCCCGCGAACTCGGTGTAGCCTCTGCCAATCTCCACTCATGACTCGGCTCCCACGTAGTCCCGGCTCGACCATGGTTTTCAGGATCAACCAAGAAACCGTCCATGACTTCATCTTCTTGTTCATGCCACCATGCGGCCCGCACTTGACCCCCGCCGGCCACCGGGTCCCTCGAACGAAGCCTACTTGTCTTCTCCACACTCGGAGGCCTCACCGGCGACGACCTTTCGCGCTTGTTCTTCACCCGCACCAACACGAGTCAAGCCGCAACCCGCACCTGCAATACTTAGCCAAGAATCGGTCCACACAACGTTGTCAATCACTCATCACACAAGGAAGCGACCATCCACCGGTCCTCGAACCACACATGGTCCTCAATCTCCCCCCTTGATGAGTGCATTGACAACACCCACACGAAAGTAACAAGAGAGAAAAGAAAAAGAAAAGAAACGAACAAAAAGAAACTCCAACAAGCGATCGAAAGCCAAACAAAGGCAAAGAGCAAGATCACTTGAAGAAGACAAGTCTCGGACCCCTTAGGCAAGGGCAACGGCTCGACACATCCGAGACAAAACAAAGCTCAAGCAAAGACCGCAAACCACCAAAGCAAAGCTCGAACAATCACAAAGAGCTCCCCCTGAACACATGCATGCTCCCCCTGAACTAATGCACCTCCCCCTGGACGAATGCAAGCAAACCAGCTGAGAACAGGGCAGCTGCAGCAACTTCAGATCACACCGGTCAGACCGGTCATCACCACCGGTCAGACCGGTGCCTAACATGTGTACAGGCCAGCACTCACACCGGTCAGACCGGTGCTCCTCACCGGTCGGACCGGTGTACAACGAAACCAGAAATGGCTCGAAACCACCTGAAAACCTTCTAAGTGCGTCCAGTAAGCCATTTCATGCTCAAACTTCTCCCCCTTATGGGCAATGCATGAATCAAGCCAAAAATGCAAAACTTTCAACCTAGAGCTTCTCAAATAGACAAAATTCAACAAATAAAAATGAGAAAGTTAGATACTCTACGGCTTCGTATCGATCTCAACTACATCATCATCAAGTTTCACAACCATTGGACGAAGCTAGGATGGATTTTGGCAATTTTGCGAAAAACTTGCCTCTCATGAGCAAAGTCCTAAACATGATCAAAGCATATCAAAATGGCAAAACCACACAAACTTCATGCTAGGACAGCCATTCTAACCATAAGACCATCACAAACACCCACAAGCACCTCATGTCATGTCAAAGCCTCCGAGCCATGTGCCTACTTCTATGTATGAGACTTCTCATTGGTAGGCATCATGCAACGGTTTAGCACCCAAAGCAAATTGAATTCAGCACATATTACATGGGAGCACATTTCCAAGCATTTTTCATTTCATTTTCAGATTTATAATTGGTACATGAAATGTCTTTGCGACAAAAAGGAACTTATGCCCCTCTACAAGATAAGGCAAGAGGGCTAAACATTCATGATTGCAAATGAGCCTTTGGCCCCATATGATCAATAAACTAGCTATCCAACCACAAATTAGCATAGCCGAGCCACTAAAACATGTCAAGATCATATAAAGGCATTTACACATGAGAGAGCATACATGTGAGATTTTCAAAAGACATAGCTATCAACCATGGATTATTCATCAAGATCATCAAGAGCTAAGCCAAACTAACCACAGCATACCAAACAAGCTCACAAAGGCATATATCTCATTCCATGGTGAACAATGTATATGAGAGAAGCTTTTCCTAACCAATGCATATGATACAAAATGCATGCAATCTAAGACACAAGGATGCCTATACATCATCTTACATATGCCATGCCAAATGCAAAAAATGCACAAAGGAAAGCTATACATATGCTACAAAGAGAGCTCCCACACACCCAACTCAAGAAATCAAACACACACCAAGTTCCCCCCGCAAACGAGTGAAAGTTGCTTGATCTAGGGGTTTGGTGAAAATATCGGCTAGTTGGTCATGTGTGGGTACATGGATCAAAGCTATCTTTCCTTTCTCTACGTTGTCTCTCAGGAAATGATACCTCACTTCTATGTGCTTGGTTTTGGAATGGAGCACTGGGTTCTTTGCAACGCTTATGGCACTGGTGCTATCACATTGAAGTGGGACATGGGTATACTCCTCACCAAAATCACTCATGGTGTATGAAATCCAAAGGAGCTGAGAGCAACAACTAGCAGCAGCAACATACTCGGCCTCGGTAGTGGATTGAGAAACACTCGATTTCTTGCGGGAAGACCAAGACACCAATGAAGAACCAAAAAACTGGCAGGTCCCAGAAGTGGACTTCCTATCCAACTGACACCTGGCAAAATCCGCGTCTGAAAAGCCATGAAGCGCCAAAAAGGAGGACGCGGAGTACCAAAGGCCGAAGTCGGGAGTGTGACGCAAGTACCTGAAAATTCTCTTCACCGCTTGCCGATGCGATGTCCTCGGAGACGCTTGAAAACGAGCGCACAGACACACCGAGAACTGTATGTCCGGCCTCGTCGCCGTCAAGTAGAGGAGTGACCCGATCATGCTCCCGTACTCCTTATAGTCCACGTGTTCACCTTCCTCGTCCGCATCGAGAGCTGTAGTCGTACTCATCGGCGTCGTCATAGCCTTGGAGTCCTCCATCTTGAACTTCCGCACAATGTTCTTAGTGTACTTAGCCTGGTGCACAAATGTACCTTCCTTTGATTGTTTGATTTGTAGCCCGAGGAAGAACTGCAACTCGCCCATCATGCTCATCTCGAATTCCCTGCTCATATCATCTGCAAACCTTGCAACAAGAGAGTTAGACGAGCCACCAAAGACAATATCATCCACGTACACCCCGCACAATCGGGATATCTCCGCCTCGCCTCGCAAAAAACAAGGTCAGATCGACCTTCCCCATCTCAAAACCTTTCTCAACCAAGAACCCCCTCAACCTGCCATACCAAGCTCTAGGTGCCTGCTTTAGCCCATACAACGCCTTACTCAACTTGTACAGCCAGTGGGGGTACTTCTCGCTCTCAAACCCCGGAGGCTGCCTCACATACACTTCTTCCTCCAACACACCATTCAGAAAAGCACTCTTCACATCCATTTGGTGCAACTTGAACCCTTTAGCCACGGAAAAGGCTAGAAGGATCCTAATCGCCTCCAAACGGGCTACGGGAGCAAAGGTCTCCTCGTAGTCGATCCCCTCCTTCTGACTAAACCCTTGAGAAACAAGCCTCGACTTGTTCCTCACAACCTCACCTTTCTCTCCCTCATTGTTTTCCACACCCACTGTGTACCAATCGGCTTACACCCTGGGGGAGGGTCAACCAACTCCCAAACCTGATTCCTCTCAAAGTTCTCCAACTCCTCATGCATCGAATTAACCCAATTGTGATCAGATAGTGCGTGTCCAATGTCTTTGGGCTCAAAAGTAGCAACAAATGCAGCATGAGCGAAATGAGAATTGTTTCGAACCCTTGACCGTGTAGTTCATTCATTCATGTCGCCGATGATCCTCGAAGCTGGGTGATCCACCTGTACTCGCCGGGAAGGTTCTCGCCTCGATGCTACCTCCCCCTCTACACCAGCTTCTCCTCGTTCTTGATTTGTCGTCGTAGGTGTAGTAGAGGGTTCGTCCATCATCGTAGTCGAAGTAGTGGGTACATGTTCAGCCGGGGGCACCGCACCGCCATCTTCATCATCTCCATGTTCATGCTCCTCCTCCTGAAAGATCTCCGCGCCAAGCTCATCATCACCTGCACACTCAAAGACAAGCTGACTACGTGGCTTTGTCTCGTCGAAGGTTACCTCGCAAGTCTCCACGATTTGGTTAGTTTCAAGATTGAGCACACGATATGCTCTAGAGTGAGATGCATAAACAAAGAAAATACCATCGACAGACCTAGCCTCAAACATATCCAACTTCCTGCTTTTCTTCAGAATGAAACACTTGCAACCAAAGACATGGAAGTGACTCACCTTGGGTGTGCGACCATGCATCAACTCATAACATGTTTTCTTCTTGTGCACTCTGAGGTAGATCCTGTTCGACACATAGCACGCGGTATTCACCGCCTCAGCCCAATACCTCCTCGGGGTCCTATGCTCATCAAGCATCGTCTGAGCCATCTCGCACAAGGTCTTGTTCTTCCTTTCCACAACACCATTCTGGGGAGGCATATACGGACTCGAAAACTGGTGCTCAAGACCCAAGTCATGGCAAAAGGTTTCAAAACGAGAGTTTCTGAATTCTGAGCCATTATCACTGCGGATAGCTCGTATGGCATCTCCGTGCCTCTCGTTCCTCCACCTCAAGACTATGTCTCGAACAAAACCAAACGTCTCCCCCTTATCCTCGAGAAAGAACACTCACGCATACCGAGAGTAGTCATCCACCACAACAAGGACATACCACTTCCCACCCGCAGATCGCACACGAGCTAGGCCAACAAGATCCATATGGAGCAGCTCGCATGGACGGTCAGACATCACATCGGTGAGAGGCGGGTGAGAAGAGGCTACCATCTTGGCATGCCTACAAGGCGCACAAACCAACTCTTTCTCAAGCCTCAACCGTGGCAATCCTCGGACCAAATTGAGTTTACTCAAGCGAGACAAAAGGTCAAAGCTCAAGTGACCCAACTTCCTATGCCACTTCCACAACTCACTCGAAGAACCAGCCAAGAAACAACGCTCCACACCAGAAGACTAAGAAAAATCAGCACAAAACACCTGACCCTCGGGAATGACCATACAGACAAGGTCCCCTCGAGAGTCCAAAATCCGAGAACCACCTGTCAAAACAACACCTCAAAACCCTCATCCAACAACTGGGACACAGAAAGCAAATTGTACGCTAGTGATTGAACAAGAGCAACACGCCTCAGAGTGATCTTGTCACTCACTTTGATCTCACCTTCTGAAAGCACACGCCCACGCCCATTGACCCCAAAAGTGATGTACCTCTTCGTCACCACTGGGACGAGACTTGAGAACCACCCCCTGTCTCCGGTCATATGCCTCGAGCAACTGGAGTCAATCAACCAAATGTTCTTCAAGTCTCCCACCTGAAATTCAAAAATGAGCACGTGAGCGAACAAACGACTCAGCACTCGGGTTAGTACCAAAAGAGTAAAACCAGTACCGAGCCATTTGCTCGAAAGTGGGATTAACACCAACCAAAGCATCTCTCCTACCAAAGCTACCTCCACGAACACCACCACGGTAACCACCCTGAGGGAACCACCCCTCTCTGCCTGGAGGAGGACCAAAACCACGAAAGAGAACCCGTGGACCGTCCCTCCTCTCCTTCTCCAAGCTATGACTCCTCCCATCCCCGTAGTGAACTCGAGGGGGAGAACGCCTAGCAACCAGACCACCTGCAAACTCTCCAGCCCAACCACCAGAACCACGACCTCCAGAAACAACCCTCGCACCTTTACGAGCACGAAACCCAAACCGCTGCCTGTTCAGCCCTGCACCGGTCTGACCGGTGCCCCTCACCGGTTTGACTGGTGTAGCCTGGGCAGCAGCACCTCCAACAGCCTTCCGCTCTCCCCAAGCCCGAACTGACCTCACACTCGCCTTGGCCCTGTACAACTGCACACGAGGCTCAAGTACACCATCGGAAGGGTGGTACTTGTCCTTGTTAGCCCACTCATTCGCCATTCTCTCCTCGCGCTTCCTCTTGAAGCAAAACGCTCTCTTGTGACCATCCTTTCCACAAAACTCACAATGGAAACGGATCGATCTGGGCTTAGGCTTGAGATTAGGCTCTTCACAAGGCTTCTCACTTGGTTTCTCACTGGGCGTTTCACTTGCCTTCTCACTCAGTTTTTCTCTTGGTTGGTTTGGCTTGGATGCAAACTTGTCTTTGGGTGTGGGTTGTGGTGGAACTGAAACATTCCCAAATTTCCTTTCCCTCTCACCACTGCCCTCACCAACCTTATCGAATCCCAAGGCCCAACCATCAAAGCGTTTACAGCTAGCAATCATCATACCAAGCTGAGGTTCTTGGCTCGACAACCAACTCAGCGCTTCACGCAACTTATCATTCTCATCTTGCAAGCGACCAACACATTTTGCAAGATCCAAATTCTTCATAGCATGCAACTCACATGTAGAGCAAGAAGTAGTAATAGGCACTTTCAAATCAGCCTCAAGCGAAACAATGCGAGAACGAAGCTCAACAATTTTCTCATGCAAACTAGGGCAAGAAGTGCAAGCACCAAGCAAAGTGGGTCTAGATTGTAGCTCATCCAACTCAACCCTAAGCACATCTAGTTCCTCACACTTGGAGGCATACTTTTCCCTAAGATGAGTCAAGTCAGCTAGGAAAGCAGAGCAATCAGCACAATCATTCTCATCAGAAACAATAGGGCTAGCCTTAAGAGAATCAATTTCAAGCTTGCTATCAAGAACCTGTGTTTCTAGCTCAGCCACTCTAGTCCTAGCATCCTCGAGCATAGATCTGAGCTCCTTCCTAAGCTTCTTAGCCTCTCTAAGCATGTGATCGCGATTATCAAACAAGTCGACCAACTCCTCATTCTACTTGCGCAAAGAGGAGAGCTCATCACATACCTCATCCTCGGAATCCAAGTCTGAGTCGCTCTGTGTGCTCTTCTTGCTGCCGGAGCTCAGTGCCATGGTGCAGAAGCCGTCTCTCACGAAGCAGCTCAGCCCAGTCAGTTTCTTGGACGACTTCTTGCTCTTGCGACGATCACCTTCATCCTCACTGCTGCTCGATCTCGAGGTGGAGTATGCGGAACTGGAGTCGACGTCGCTCGCTCCAACCATCGCTCGGGCCTTGCCTCGGCTCTCCTTCTTCCTCGATCGTCGCTCGTCCTTGTACTTGTTCTTGTGCTTGCTCTTGTGGTCTCGCCTCGAGCGGTACTTGCCATCCATCCTCGACTTGTGCTTGTAGCCGTCCTTGTTCTCGGCCTTCTCCGGGCAGTCGGCGACGAAGTGTCCCGGCTTGCCGCACTGGAAGCATGTTCTCGTGTTCCTCCTCATGTTCACGCGGTTCTTGTGCAGCCTCTCGAACCGCCTCGTCAGGAGCGCCAGCTCATCCTCTCCAAGCTCGTCGAACTCCTCGTCTGGCATAGACATCAAAGAGGAGAAGGAGAACATCCTGGTGGATGGGTTAGAGTTAGCCTTTCCTTTGGAACCAACAATGAGGGCGAGACTATGGGAGTCAGTCGGACCCTCGAGCTTGGCAGCCATGCCCCTATCCACCTCAGCCAACTTGAGCTTCAAGAACAGCTCGTTCACCGTCAGAGTGTCATACTTCTCTGACTCCACAATGGCCTCGAACTTTCCGCCCCTAATCGTATGATCCAAAGAGTGTAAGAGCTTGACCGCTCTATCATGATCATCATATGGGAGCACGTCCACATTGGCCCTCATGTTGTTCACAACCACCGTGAACCTCTGAAACAAGGCATCGATGGACTCAACGGGGAGATGAGTGAAGTTCTCGTACTCTCTCCTGTAGGTCGCATACATCCGTGCTCGAACCCGGGGCATTCCCAACATGAGCCTCCTTCAAAGACCGACCAAATTCTACAAGCCAAGTGCTCGGTGTGCACACGATCGAACTCGGCTGACACAAAGCACGAAACAAGTAGTCGACCGCCTTATTGTTGGCGTCGAATCTGTCCCTCGATCCTGGAGCGAGGAAATCCATCGGCTGGACATAGCCTGTGTCCACCGTGACATCCCAAAGGATCTGACCCTTTCCGCGGAGAAACACGCCCATCCGCTTACTCCACATGTGGTAGTCCTTGCCATCCTTGGATCTTAGACTAGTTAGAGTCAATAAAGACCCGAACCGGGCTCTGATACCACTTGAAGGACCGATATGGTGAACCAGAGAGGGGGGGAGTGAATGGGAGCCGATAAAAATTCTTCTCGAAGGAGATGGAAACTCCTACAAGATGAACACAGCTTCCAACACACGTCTCCGACTCACTACCCAAGTTGACCAAGCCCACGTAGCCACTGGAGTGCCACTAGACCTAGGAACCAACACACACACCCTTCCGACCTGAGAACGCAGCGGAACACCAAATCTCGAGTCTTCAAACAAATACCGGTCAGACCGGTGAGCACCACTGGTCAGACCGGTCCCTGCTGGTGAAACTGGGCAACTTTCACTAAGTGGCTCCACACCGGTTAGTCCGGTCACAGCCTGAAAGCCCCCAAGGCACCAAACAGGTCAACCGACCTCCAAACTGACCCAAACTCGAAACAGCAGCAACACGGGACAACAGCGAACACACCCAGACGTTCACCCAATCAAAAACCCACTGAGGGTTACACCGGTCAGACTGGTCAAGAGCACCGGTCAGACCGGTGTAGCCTGGGCAGCTCGGGATGAACAGCACCCGCGGGTCAACTCCCCCAAATCCAAACCTCGATCTCCCGAATTGCTCCACGGACTTGAACAAGACTTTGGGGATATTAGGAACACCTCATGAGGAGTCCATAGCCAAGTTTGATCCCACCAAAACTCGTCCAAAAAGGAGGAATAGAAGAAATCCCGCCAAGAGCACCACGAACCCTAGAACCCGGAAAACTCCAAAATCAAGCCCCTTTACTCACGGATTCGGGAGGGGAATCACAGCCCAAAGAAACACGAAGGGTTCCCACAAATGTTCCCCATCAAATACCCAAGAGAAAGGTCCCGAAAACAACCCAAAGAAATCACCAAGAGCGGGCTCCGAAAATCACCACCAAGAACAACCGGAAACAACACATCCAAACCTTGAGGAACCACGCCGAATCATCTATACATGCAACAAAGGTTCATACAAGGTCTAGCTTGCTGCCCGATCATCCAACCCTCTCACAAGATCTCACCATGAAGCTCTCAAGCTAGTCCTATGGAAATCCTAAGGAAAATAGGAAGGAAAACAGAAAAACAAATGAGCTAGGGTTCCAAGAGTTGGCTGCCATCCTCTCACCTCTTGGTTTATATGGAGGCAACCAAAAGTCTAAAATACCCTTCTCTAACAACTAGGGATACAAGCCCCTCAAGGGCGGTTTTGGAAGACTTGAAGCTTTCTCCATCGGACGGATGCCCGGCGACCGCACCCTGCGTAGCCTCGACGCAAGCCATGCGATCCCGACGCGTGTCCTCCGCTTCGAAGTCTCCGGACTGCGTCGTCGCACGCCGGTCAGACCGGTGCTCTCCACCGGTCAGACCGGTACCCAACGGTCAGACCGGTCTGGCGCTGCTGCAGCTCCGTCTTCGGTTCTTTGGTCTTGGCTTTGTGGATCAACCAAGTAACCCAGTGGTTTTCTGGTGAACCACCGGAAACCCCGCGAACTCGGTGTAGCATCCGCCAATCTCCACTCATGACTCGGCTCCCACGTAGTCCCGGCTCGACCTTGGTTTTCAGGATGAACCAAGAAACTGTCCATGACTTCATCTTGTTGTTCATGCCACCATGCGGCCCGCACTTGACCCCGCTGGCCACCAGGTCCCTTGAACGAAGCCTACTTGTCTTCTCCACACCTGGAGGCCTTAGCGGCGACGACCTTTCGCGCCTGTTCTTCACCTGCACCAACACCAGTCAAGTCGCAACCTGTACCTGCAATACTTTGTCAATCACTACGTTGTCAATCACTCATCACACAAGGAAGCGACCATCCACCGGTCCTCGAACCACACATGGTCCTCAATTTGCAGGACGTACTTGAGTTGTTCTCCCTGAGGAGAGATGAGCAATACGCCTGCACCCGCCCCTTCGAGGTTGAGGGTGCCATCGAAGTACATTATCCAGTGTTGAAGTCGTTCCTTGGGAGGGGGCATCTGGATCTCTGTCCACTCAGACACAAAGTCTGCGAGGATCTGCAACTTGATCGCTTTCCTGGGGAAAAACTCGATTTCGAACTCTGCAAGCTCGACTGACCACTTGACAATACGGCCTTTGGTGTCGCGGTCGAGGATGATCTCCCCTAGGGGGAACGAAGATGGAACCACGTTCTTGTGGGCTTGGAAATAATGGTGGAGATTTCTCGACATGATCAGGAGCACATAGAGCAGCTTCTGAGGTTGTGTGTAACGTGTATTAGCGTCGGCCAGGACCTCGCTCACATAATACACAGGTCGTTGAACAGGATAGGCCTACCCTTCTTCTTCTCGCTCGGCGACGAGGACCGTGCCGACCACATTAGTTGTGCCAGAGATGTAGAGTGTTTCCATTGGGATTGGAGGTGTCATGACCGGCGTCGTCGTCAATGACTCTTTGAGAGCCTTGAAGGCTTTCTGGGCTTCATCGTCCCATACGAATTTGTTGGCCTTCTTCAATAGCTTGAAGAAGGGCAATCCTTTTTCACCGAGCTTGCTGATGAAACGACCAAGAGCCGCCATCATACTAGAGAGCTTCATGACGTCTTTCTTGTAGGATGGTTTGGACATCTTGCATATAGCATCGACCTTTGCAAGGTTAGCTTCAATGCCTCGGTGCCCGACCATGAAGCTCAGGAGTAGTCCGGAGGGCACACCGAAGACACACTTTGTTAGGTTCAGCTTCCACTAGAATTCTCGTAGATTGGCGAAGGTCTCGGTGAGGTCGGCGATGATCTTGTCTTCCTCTATGGTCTTGACGACCACATTGTCTACGAAGGCTCCGACATTCTTCCTGATTTGGGACTTCAAGCATTTCTGGATTGCCTTCTGATACATTGCTCCAGTGTTTTTCAGACCAAAGGTCACGACCTTCTAGAAATATATGCCGTGAGGCGTTATGAATGCCATTTTGTCTTCGTCATCGGGATGTAGGGCTATCTGGTGATACCCTGAGTAGCAGTTGAGGAAGCAGAGCCGTGGAGTCCATGACCTGGTCGATACGGGGAAGAGGGAAGGAATCCTTCAGACAGTGCTTATTGAGGTCGGTGTAATTGATAAATATTCTTAATTCACCAGTTTTCTTGGGTACAAGAATCGGATTTGCGAGCCAAACCAGTTGTTGACATTCTCTAATAAAACCTGCAGCTTACAGACTTCTACTTCTATAGCTTGGTTTCTATCTTCTGCAAATCGCCGGAGCTTTTGCTTGATAGGCCGTGCGGTCTTGTTGACTTCAAGTTTGTGCTCAGCCAGCTCCCTAGGGACACCAGGCATGTCGGATGGACTCCATGTGAAGATGTTAGCGTTGTCCCTGAAGAAGCTGGTGAGCGCGAGTTCCTATTTGGGGTCGAGGTCGGCCCCGATGACAACTTCCTTGGATGCGTCGGACAGGCCGAGGCAAACCTTCTTGACAGCTGGTTTTGGGTCCAAAGCAGTACTTGTACGCTTCTACTCTGGTACCTGCAGAGTTGTTTGGTCGATCTTGGTTGCCTGGGCGACCATGACCGTTGCTGCGGTTTTGATTGTTGGATCTTTGGAGAGCTCGACGGTGGCACTTTCACAGTTGTAGGAGACCATGATGTCCCTGAGGACAGAAAGGATTTCGTTTGGTGCTTTCATGATGAGGTAGGTGTGGTGCGGTATAGCCATGAACTTGGCGAGCATAGGTCGTCGAAGATAGCATGTTATGAAGAGCGGAAGTCCGCAACATCAAACGTCAGGTACTCTGTACGGAAGATCTCCTCTATGCCAAAGGCGACCGGTAGGCATACACGACCTATGGGATACGTAGCCTTGCCAGGCACGACCCCGTAGAAGGGTTGATCGCAAGCGGTCATTTTGTTGAAGACGAACTCCATCTTGCGCAGCGTCTCTGTGAAGATGATGTTCAGTCTGCTACCCCCGTCGATGAGGGTTTTGGGCAGCCAGGCCCCATTGACTATGGAGTTAACAACCAGTGGGTACGTCCCGGGGTCAGGAATGTGAACCCAATGATTTTTCCTGGAGAAAGGGACTGGCAATTCAGACCACCGTAGTGGTCTTGGGTTTTCAGTGTTGACGTGCCCGATCTCCCTGGCGTTTGATCAAGTCTGCCGGTTGCTTTTGATCGCTTGGCGACCACCAACGATGAAGTTGATCTCGCGGTTGGCCTTCTGAAATGCACCATTGGGGTTGCCCCTTTCGATGGTGGTGGTAGAGTCCGCTCCTTCCGGTTGTTGTCGCGTTGATTGTGGTCATCCTGGCGACGTCGATCATCTCGTCGGTCGTTGTGACAATCGTCACGGCAGTCATCACGATGATCGCTCTTGTGGTCGTCACGCCTGTCGTTGCGGTCATCGCGACGGTAGTCGTCGCATCTATTATTGCGGCGGTAGTCGCGGCGATAATCACGTCAATCCCTATCATCATTACGAGAATAGGGCCTGCGGTCACGGTAATCTCGTCGATCCAGTCAACGGTTACGATTGTTGTAGCATTGAACACTGTTCCAGTCGTCATTGTTGTTGCTTCTGGTCTTCTTGGAGGTAGACGAAACTCTAAGGGCACCCTTCAGCTGGTCGCACTCCCTCATGGTGTGTTTAGCGTCGCGGTGGAACTGGCACTGGTCGTCCATGACCATATTGAAGTCACCTTCGAGGAGGGTGGAAGGTCTTGGTGGATCTGTCACATAGGCTTCGCCAGAATGCTTGCGCGACTTGGTGTCTCCATCGTCATGTTCTTCTCTGTTGAAGTCGTGCATTACCGCGTTTTGAGTGTTGACCAGTTTGTCGACGTAGGCCTGAGGTCACCAATGGTGTGTGCATCAGCTTCGTGGATCTTCTCAAACAACTTGATGTTGGTGATCCCCTTCTTTTAGTAGGCGATGACGTCGTCATCTTTAACACCTGCACGGGTGTTGCGATTCTCAAAGTAGTGGTTAGTGTACTCACGGAGAGTTTCATCGCGTCTAATCCGTACTCTGGCGAGGTGGTGAGTATTGCCAGGACGATTATAGGTCGCCTGGTAGTTGGTCGTGAAAAGGCGAGACAATGTTGCCCAGGAGGTGATACACTCTGCTGGGAGATTGACGAGCCATAGAAGTGGTGCCTTCCCATCACAAGGGGGAAGTACCCAACCATGTGTTCTTCATTGCCCCCGGAGGAGCATGCTGCTATGTTGTACATGTTGAGCCATATACTCAGGTCAGAGCTACCATCGTACTTCTGAATGGCTGGCTTGAAATCTTTGGGATATCTGATTGTGCGGAGATGTCGTCAGAATGCTAGGAAATTGTTGACCACTCCCGGACTTGCTGATGGAGCATGAGCTGCAAGGATGACGTAGAGGTCGTCGGGAGGGTCGTTGTCTTGGTTGTAATGGGCACACCGTAGGAGTTCCTAGTCGTGCATGATCCAGAGATCTGTAGCTTGAATGGGGTTGTAGGCGTCAAGGGCGTCGGGAACCCCATCCCAGAGCTATTTCCACTTCATCTCTTATACGATGACACTGGCTTCCTTCAGCATGATTGGCCTGGACCAGAGGAGGCTGAGCTCCTACATTGTGTTCTGGATTTGGGGCGGCATTCCCCTGGATGTTGGCAACATTGGTTGCGTTGTTAGCGACATTACCAGCTGCATTGGCTGGAGTGTTTGCTGGAGCATTAGCCGTGGGGTTGGCTAGAGCGTTAGCTACAGCATTGGTAGCGGGGTTAACCGGCTGTGCTTCTTCATTTTCACCTCGTCCCTCTTCAGCCACCGGGTCGAGGGGACCCTGGCTACGACGTCACTGGCGAGGATGCTCTGATCTGCTCCTGGAATAAGAAGTTGCGCCGGATATGCTGTATCTAGGACCTCTTTCTTCGATCTGAGCAGCAGCGATGTGGATGTTGGCTTGGAGACATCAGACCATTGGAGAATCTTCGAGGTGATTCAGAGCGGCAAGAGCAACTCCCAAGTTGGTTTGTGGCGAGATGTAGACTCTTGGTTCATCTAGCAGCGGTGAGCCGCAGTAAGAGGTCGGCAAAGCTTCTTCAGGACACGGCACGGGCGCGCTGTGTGTTTGGGCTTCTCATGGATTGGGCAGGGTTCGTCGAGATGACTCCTGCAGCTTCCACGATCTTGGGTCTTGGGTCCAGATTCAGTCTGGATCTTGCGCTTCATGTAGCGTGATGCTACACGAGCTATGTTGCGCAAGCCAAGAGGCATGCTGGAAGGCAAAGAGGTCGTGCAAGGGCGTTTGACGCGCTCACAGACTTTGATCGTGTCGGAGAGCATGCCCTCGACACGATTGATCCCGGCGATCAGGTCGCTAGGAGTGGGTGGGTGGGTCTCTGATGTCAGATCTGTTTCGATCTGTTGGTTGGCAGTGACCGTGTTGCCTTCCATGACGAGGCAGGCGGCTGGAGCGGTGCATTTTGCCAGCAACGAGCCAAAGCGGAGGTCGACAGGGTTGGCGAGGATGTGCGCCATGCCTCCGGGAAGATGACGTCGTTGGTCGAAGCCATCGAGTTGCACGAAGATCCATGACTCAGCCCCTACCTAGCGCACCAAATGTTAGATGGTGAGATCTGGACAGCCCACGGGGGGTGTTAATTCCTGTGGTTTAGTAGTTCAACTTGGGAGTACGCGGAACATGGAGAACACAACGAGTTTATACTAGTTTGGGCCTCTGGAGAGTAATACCCTACGTCCAGTTGTCGGTGTAGATTGCTTGAGGATTGGACTAATTGTATGAGGGGTCTCCTTGTCCGCCTCATATTGACCAGCGGATGAGGTCGGTTCCCTGACTCTTGGTCGGTTACGACCAGGAGACCTAAGTCTATGTTACACATCTTGCCATATCACATCGATCTGCTTTGGGCAAAATCTACCGAGGTCTTGTCTTGTACACCGAGTCTTGTGGTCGTGATGAACTAGGTCCTCTGGGAAATCTTCTAAAAGGTCTTCAGGAGGTCGTGTGGGCTGCCAACTAGGTCGATTGGGTCCACTGACAGGTCGGTGAGTCTTCTAGTAGGCCGGACCCACTTGTCGGGGACGGTCGTGAGCTAGGTCGGTGGGGACCAAGGGGTACCCATGTCTCACAATCAAAATACGTTATCCAAACACAAATTAATCATAGCCAAGCCACTAGAACATATCAAGATCAAATAAAGGCAGTTACTCACAAGAGAGCATGCATGTGTCATTTAAAAAAAACATATCCATCAACCATGGATATAAATCAAGATGATCATGAGCTAAGCCAAACTAACCATAGCATACCAAACTAGCTCTTAAGATCATATATATCACATCATGGTGGACAATGTATATGAGATAAGTTTTTCCTACAAAATGCATATGATACAAAATGCATGCAATCTAAGATACAATATTCCATGCCAAACGCAAGAAATGTACAAAGGAAAGCTATACATATGCTACAAGGGAGCTCCCACACATAAAGCTCACAAACGACCAACTCCTCGAGGTGAGGCAAAAAGGGCTTGACACCACTGGCAAAAGAGCAAAGGAGCACAAAACTCACAAGCTCCCTCAAAACTCATGCATTAAGGCCAAAGAGCATACAAAGCTCACCTTACACACATGAGATAGGGCAAAGAGCAAAATGAACCAAGTTGCTTGACCAAGGCCACACACTTGAAGGTCACAAATTCACTTTCCTTTATCATTTCATTAGAAGTCACTCATCCTTGTCCACCATCCCTGAAAGTGATGTACCTCCATGTAACCACTAGGGTATGAGGCCGGAGAACCACCCCTGTTATCAACCAAATGTTCTCTGGGCTTTCCACCATCAACTCAAAACCAAGAGCGAGAATGAGCAAATGACTCAACACCGGGGTTAGTCCCAAAGGTGTCAAACCAGTGTCGGGCCATTTCCTCAAAAGTAGGGTTAGCATCATGCTGGGACCTTGCGCACAAAGCCCTTTCCCTTAGGAAGTGGCATACGAGGCTCAGGCACATCATGAGAAGGGTGGTACCTGTCCTTGTTCGCCCACTCCTTTGCCATTCTCGCCTCTCTTTCTCTTACAGCAAAACACTATCTTGTGACCATACTTTCCACAAAACTCACAATGGAAACGGATTGGTCTTGGCTTAGGCTTGGTGTAAGGCTCTTCACATGGCTTCTCACTAGGCTTCCCGCTTGGTTTCTCACTAGGCTTTTCACTTGCCTTCTCACTCGGTTTTTTCTCTTGGTTGGTTTGGCTTAGATGCAAACTTGTCTTTGGGTGTGGGTTGTGATGGAACTGGAGCATTCCCAATTTTCCTTTCTTTCTCACCACTGCTCTCACCAAACTTATCAGATCCCAAAGCCCAACCATCAAAGCGCTTATAACTAGCAATCAACACACCTAGCTAAGGTTCCTGACTAGACAACCAAGTCAGCACTTCACGCAGCTTACAGTTCTCATCCTGCAAATCATCATCACATTGTGCAAGTTCCAAATTTTTCATAGCATGCAACTCACAGGGAGAACAAGAAGTAGGAATATGCACTTTCAAATCAGCCTCAAGCGAAACATTGTGAGATCGAAGCTCAACAATTTTTTCATGCAAACCATGGCAATAAGTACATGCACCAAGCAAAGTGGGTATAGATTGCAGCTCAGCCAACTCAACCCAAATAACATCTTGTTCCTCACACTTGGAGGCATGCTTTTCTCTATGAGAAATCAAATCAGCTAGGAAAACGGAGCAATCAACACAATCAACCTCATCAGAAACCACAGGGCTAGCCTTAAGAGAATCAATTTCAAGCTTGCCATCAAGAACCTGTGTTTCTAGATTAGCCACTCTAGTCCTAGCATCATCAATAAAAACTCTAAGCTATTTTCTAAGCTTCTTAGCCTCATCCTCGGAGTCAGAGTCTGAGTCCGAGGCATTCTTTTGGCTTCTCTTCCTGCCGGAGCTGCATGCCATGCCGCAAAGGCCATCCTTCTTGTTGTAGTTCCTCGAAGTCTTGCTTGTGGTACATCAGAGACCATTCAAGTACTTGCGGAAGTCCTTCTTCTTTTTCTTCTTCCTGTCATCCTCTTCTTCTTCTTCACTTGAGGTTGATGACGCGTCCTCAGAGCCGAAGTCGACGTCGCTCGATCTCTTGATCTTCTCCCGGGCCAGTGTCTTCCTCCTATGTTCATGCTCTTTATTGGATCTTCTTACTTTGTCCTTCAACTTGTGCTTGTCGTGGTTTTTCACCTTCGGACACTCGGCGAAAAAGTGTCCAGTTTTGCCGCACTTGGAGCACGTCCTCGAGTTCCTTCTTGAGTTCACCCGGTTCTCGTGCATCCTCTTGAACCGCCTGGTCAGCAACACCAGCTCATCCTCTCCAAGCACGTCGAACTCCTTGTCTGGCAAAGACATCAAAGAGGACAACGAGAACATCGTGGTGGATGGGTTAGCGTCAGATTTTCCTTTCGAGCCACCGATGAGGGCGAGACTATGAGTGTTAGTCGGGCCCTCAATCTTGTCTGTCATACCCCGATCCACCTCAGCCGACTTGAACAGCTCGTTCACAGTCAAAGTGTCATTCTTCTCAGACTCCACAATGGCCTCGAACTAGCCGCACCAAACCGTATGATCCAGCGAGTGCAAGAGCTTCACGGGTCTATCATGATCATCGTACGGGAGCACATCCACATTGGCCCTCATGTTATTCACCACAACCGTGAGCCACTGAGACAAGGCATCGATGGACTCACCAGGAAGATGAGTAAAATTCTCGTACTCTCTCTGGTAAGTCGCATACATCCGATCCTGAACCTGAGCATTTCCATCATGAGCTTCCTTCAACACCATCCAAATTCAACAAGCCAAGTTCTGCGTATCCACCCGATCGAAATCGGAATGATACAGAGCAGGAAACAAGTAGTCGACCAACTTGTTGTTGGCGTCGAACATGTCCCTCGATCCTGGAGTAAGGAAGTTCATCGGTTGGACATAGCTTGTGTCCACCGTGGCATCCCAAAGGATCTGACCCTTTCCACAAAGAAACGCTGCCATCCGTTTACTCCACATCTGGTAGTTCTTTCCATCGAAGTGTGGAGGACCCGAACCCCGTTTCGGGTATGCCATCCTTGGATCTTAGACTGGTTAGAGTCAATGAAGACCCGTAGTCGGATCTGATATGACCGAAATGGCGAACCAGAGAGGGGGGCAGTGAATGGCGGTCGATAAAAATTCTATTTAAGAATTCGGCCTATGAACCCGATTTCACTCGTGTGCCTCCATAGGCTTCTCTTGCTAAGCCCACGCAGCCACTAGAGTGCTGCTAAACCGAGGAGCAAGGCTCCACCAAGCAACACTCGAAAACACGCAGCGAAAAACAACTCGAGCACCTGCTGCCAGAGTAAAACCGGTCAGACCGATTTTGCAAGGGGACAAAACGACTGAGTCACCCGAAACTGGTCAGACCTCTTTCCCAAACCGGTTAGACCGGTTTCGCCCAGACAGGAAAAACGCAACCCGTGGAAACCACCTGTTCTTCCAACCAATTGATCTCCTGATTCACTCAACGGATTGCAACCAAACTAGGATACCTCTACTCAAGGGGTCCATCCCGAAATGCATCCAAAAGGGAGGAATCGAAAGTCAACTACCAAGAACACCTTTTCCCGAGTTCATCCAAAAACCACCAACTCGAAGTTGTTACAGAGGGTTTGTTGGAGCTAGATCACCAAGCAAAGAGGCACAAGGTCCTCATACGGGACATCCAACAATAATCCCTCAAAGAAACGCCCCCAAAACTTCTCCGCAGAAATTCCAAGAAAAGGATCCAAATATCACAAAAAAAACGAGAAGAACACAAACGAGCCTTGAGGAACCACACCGAATCATTTATGCATACCATGAAACATTCATACAAGGTCTAGCTTCCGCCCGATCATCCTTCCCTCTCACAAGATCTCACCATGAAGCTCCAAGCTAGTCCTATAGAAATCCTAAGGAAAATATGAAAGAGAAAATAGGAAAACCAAATAAGCTAGGGTTCGCAGAGATAGCTGCCATCCTTTCACCACCTGGGTTATATAGAGGCAAGCCGAAGGACTAAATTACCCCTAAAGTCTAAACTAGGATACACGGCCAACAAGGGCACTTTGGCAATTTGTCATTTTAGCACCATTGGATGGATACCCGACGACCGTACTTTACGTAGCCTCGACGCTAGCCTTGCGATCCCGACGCGTGTCCTCCTTCTCGAAGCCTCTGGCACCACGCGACCCGAATCCGGTCAGACCGGTTCTCCAAACCGGTCAGGTCGGTTTTGGCGTGACAGCCACGCCCGGTCTTCGGCCTCAGCTTTGTGGCTCAACCGAGTAACCCAGTGGTTTTCTGGTGAACCACCGCAAACCTCGCGAACTTGATGTAGCCTCCCCCAATCACCACTCATGACTTGGCTCCCACGAGGTCCTGGCTCGACCTTGGTTTTGTGGGTCAAGTAAGAAACCTTCCACGACTTCATCTTGTCGTTCTTGCCACCATGCAGCCCGCACTTGACCCCGCTGGACACCGGGTCCCTCGAACCAAGCCTACTTGTCTTCTCCACACATGGAGGCCTCGCCAGCAATGACCTTTCACGCTTGTTCTTCACCTGCACCAACATGAGTCAAGCCGCAATCTACACCTGCAATACTTAGCCATGAATCAGTCCACACAACGTTGTTAATCACCCACCACACCAGGAAGCGACCATCCACCAGTCCTCAAACCACGCATGGTCCTCATCAATCCAGTGAATTGTACTACTGTGAAGAATCTAGTGACCTAGTGGGATGCTAAAATTGCCTTGAGATGGGACATTTTGCCTGTCATTGTCCCCAACCCCGAAGGAAGCATCAAGCATACGGTCGCAATAACCAAAAAGTTAAGATAACGTCTCGACCAAGAGATCAAGAGCATGAGGGCTTGGCCTGGAACATACGCGGAGGATCACTAGTTTCCAGAGGTACTTGACCTTGATGATAGTTTTAAAGTTCTGCCTCTTTCCGCTTGTTGTCTCAATCCAGTCGTGGTGTACGTTTGCTACATCCATATTCGTGCTCCTCATGTTTTGTGTCATTTGTTCCCTTCTTTTTAGGATCAGTTTCACCCTACCCTTGGATACCGAACTTGTGCTTCGTAACCTCACTGTTGACGGTGTATATTCATATCAAAGTTCATATGGATTTGCAAGCGGACAAATCCCCCTCGTAGTCAAGGGACCCTTCTTCCCTCGAGTGGTGAACCCAAGCTATCGAATCCGTGGAACAATGTGCAACGCAATGATTCAATCTAGTAAAGCAAGGAAAGCTATCTTATGAAGAACCAAATTGCATCTAATCTAATATATCATCAAGAAAATGAATCTAATCTAGTATACTAAGAGATAGCAAGAGAAAGCAACAGATAAACGATATAGAGAGTCTAGATCATGCTTATGTTGTAGCTCTAAACAAGATACATGAAGATAGAAAAGCGAATCTCATTAAAAGCATCTTTAAACCGTGGCCTCCGGTCCGATTCTGAAAACGCCCGCCTTTCAAAGCCCCCGTTCTATCACAACGTACTCCTATTCATGCGGGTAGTCTAGGGCGAGTTCGATAAGAACATATTGAAATCACTTGGTCGGTTCGGTACGCACCTCTAGCCACCACGGCTACAAGAGCACCCTATGCAATCTATCTTAAGTATAGATTGGGGAAGAAGCAAAACCAAGAAGAAAACAAAATCATCGAGAAGGCACTTGATCGCTAGAAATCAGATTCACTATAAAACTTCACCATGAATGAATACATGAACAAGATCACCACCGGGATCCTACCTCGATCTTGATCCTTGCTCCAGAGCTCCGACGTGGTCTTCCATGCAAGGTTCCCACGTCGGCTAGGGAGACCCTAGACAACTAGCACAACCCTCATTGTCCCTCAAGCTTCTCTGCTCCTCGGCGGCAGATGACAAATTGATTCATGCGTGGCTCTTGGTGGGGGTTTATAAATAGCCCGAGAGGCACCTAGGTCAAAGAGGGGGGCCGTCTGAGCCTCGAAATGGGCTGGGTCGACCGGCCTAGGCCGACCGGCCTGGCCCATTTCGGCCTAGTTCGTGGCCTCCTTTGCCCGGTGTTGCTTCTCGAGTCTTCTAGATCCTTCCCCCTTTTGCATGTGGGCCCTTGTCGTCAGTTTCTCTCCGAATTGGACGAAGCTCCTTGTCTCGCAAGATCCAGCACTTTTCTAGCTAGGTTCTCGGTGTTTTCCATCTTCTCGGGTTGGGTCCTTGGGCTCCATGGAGTCGTGTTCACTTCATTGCTTGACTTGTACCGGGCTTCAATGTCTTGTAATGAGGTGCTTAATGAACTTATCCCGGAAGTCTTGCTTCTAACGCTAAAACCCTTCATAAACACTAAACTCCAAAACCGACATGCACAAGTGAACTTGTTATACCACGGGTGTTAGTACCAATGGATAAGATACCAAAGTCATGCCAACACCGAAGGTAAACTCATGGCTAGGTTGACGGAATTTCACCGTCAACACTCACCGAGGTCCTAGTGAAATATGAGTATTTTTGGAGCACCCATCTTGGATTTTCGGTACTTTAGTCGACGTTGTTCAGAAAGTGGGCACAATCTATGCAAGATTGAATAATTCCTATTGCAGTTATCTTGGTTAATCAATAAGAAAGAAACAATCAACTCTGCCAAGACAAACAAAGTGTCATTATGCTTCTTGGTTGTCTCTAGACATTTTATGGCTAAAAAATGTTGGTCATTCAACATTTTCTTGCATTGATATCCCCACACTTATCGCTTTAAACTCTCAGTCCTTGAATCTGAATTTCTAGTTCTTGCTCACATATAAATGCATGATTAAGAACATATATATCTATGCATAATGAGCATCATCACAACAGGAATATGCTGCAGCTCTAGCAACATAATTCATGAGCATGGGAATGCATTACATTACATGCGCATCGGGAAACCTGGTTTCAACTGACCTGCATACGCACTGAAGGTCTCAACCTTTCTACTATATCCTCCTTGGTGGTGATGTTGTTGTTTCATAACCAAAGGTGCCGCGACAGAACCTGGGGCATCGTGTGTGCTGCAGCCATGTGATTACCACCAGGAGCGCACTAGGTATTTAGGTTGTGAGAAAGCAACTCATCGCATATCATATTTCTTGAACTCTCAGTTGATCTCCATGTCACTAACTTAATTCATAGGTAATGTGAGTCATGCTGACATTGCATCATAAGCATGGGCATCAAGCATTCATAAACATGTGCATCATCAAGAGGGCATCAATAATACATCATGTCATGAGCATTGTCACTTTGGGCACAAGTCATTACCATATGCATAAACATTATCATTCCATGTCATCAGTGCATCAAAATACAGTTTAAATGCATTACATCCTAAGGCAATACCGTATAGTAAAAAATAATTCTTTGATAAATACCTTGAGCAAGGGTTAATTCCCAACTCTCATCTTTTTCCCAAATTCTGTCAATTGACATTTGAAAGTTAACACTTCCAAAGACAATCCCTGAGTTGACATGTTGGGTACTTTTATACAGGAAAATTAAGAAACCTTTGTAAACAAGCCTCACAAAATGTTTGTTTACTAGTCTTCCCTTTCTTCATAGAAATCCCTACAGAACCATTGAACTTGGTCTCTTTCTTTCCTCAATTGACATGTCTAGGTTTGAATTTGTTGCTTTGCCTAGTTGTTTACATATGGTAGGTTGCTTGTGTCATGTGCTAACCCATGAGCAACCCTACATGGTTTGTTTATGTGTAGGAAAGCTACACTTGTTCTTTCGTGGTGCATGTTTTCTTATATATCTCTCTGCATCATGAGCAAGCTATAGCGTTAGCTTCCCTTTTGTTGTCATAAACAATGTGAGTACATTTGGTTGGTGATTCAAACACTAAATGCACACATTTAGGGGGGAGCTCATCCTTGGATTGGTTATGGGACTAACATTGTTTCAAGGTTATCTTATGTAGTCCCTGGTGACGCGTTCCGGTTCGGTACTTCATTATAAGAGAATGATATTTCACTCGCAATGTGATCTAATATCTCTAAAAGAGTGAATATAGCAATATGAGCTTCATGCTATTGAGTCATGTCCTTGCGAGCTTATGTCTCTATATAAGTTCAAAGGTAATATACTCATACATTCCTTATCCTTGTGGTACCCCAAGTGTCTTCTATGCAAGGTTCTTTCAAGTGGTGTCACCTCTAGTGATATCATTTCCAAGTGGCTCATCTCAATGTGCTGCGAACAAGGTAAAGAGGATCATCCCCCGGAGGTATGCAATAATCAAAAGACTACAAGTGATATCTACAAGTGGTAATGTAACAAGAACCCATGTGTCTTATCTCTTGTCCTTTAAGCTACCTTTTTATATGATATGCTCTAAGCTTCCTTGCCTTACAAGTTTGTAGTTGTGCACTTGATTTTCACTCTATCATTTTGTGCACACACTTAGGAGGAGCTTAGTTTGTATCATGCTAGTCTCATGAGCTTGTGGTCCACCTTAGTTACTCGCACATGTGGTATCTTCATTGATATCATACATATGGATCATGGTCCATGCAGCTTTCTGCCTTGTATTTAACATTTCTCTTTGAGCTATGTTTGCTAGGACTTGCTAGTTTCCTTGGAGACATTTTGTTTTGGGATCTTTTTGGAGATTTTATTCCAAAGGGGGAGAATGTGGGACCAAAGCAAGCTAGTGTTTCCAATGTGGGAAGAGGCAAGCTATGTGTGAACATAGGAAGAGAAGATCTCAAAAAGAGGGAAGTTTGATCCAGGGGGAGTTTGGATGATGGTAAGGATCCAAGTAAGTGTAAGTGGCTCTAATTTTGTCAATTTTTTGCAATTTTATGCTAGCTTTGCTTGTTTTGTCATAAATAACCAAAAAGAGGGAGATTGTAACATGACCCAATTTGCCATTTGTTCGAGTTGATTTTGGTGATTCATGCTCACACAAGCAATGGGCCTAACCACTTTGTCTACCATGTCTTTATAGGCATTCCTAGGTCCCATGGATGTTACCACATGTTAACATACCATGCCCAAGCTAACATGTCATACACACAAGTTAACATACCGTTGACATGTTAGGTTACTTATAGCAAAAATGAGGACTTAGTATATATTTTGAGGCTATAAGTGATAGCATGTTAAGTATGTTAAGTTGAAGCAAAGATCCAAGTCGAAAATGCGAAGAAAAAGGAAGGAAAAGACACCGTCGGATGAACCGACGGTACCATTGGTGCATAGCGTTGGAGCACTTGGTACACTGTGCAACGACTGGAGTTAACTTGATACAGTCGAATGAATCGACGGTTCCTTTCCTAGTTGTGTCGGATGAATTGGAGAAGAGTAGTCGCGAAGACAGCAGCGTCGAATGAACCGATGGTCCATTGGAGGGAACTGTCGGTGCGGAATATGGTCCCGACACTAACCAGTAGATAGCGCCGAGGTCTATCCCTCAATGGTCGATGCTAAGCAATCAGAGACACGGGTTTTATCCTGGTTCCGGCCGAGGGGGCCGTACGTCCAGCAGTGGTGTGCTCAAGGCACTATATTGCTCAGCACGGGGGGTGCCTGTAGTGGGGCTGCTACAAGCAAGGCGGGAGAGGAAACGTGGCTTCCAAGTCCTTGGTGAAGTGGCTGAAGATATTGTGGGAGAATTGGAGGGTGAGTACGTGGTGTGTTGTGCGTTCCAGTCTGAATGTTTCTGTGTCCCCTGCGGCTGGGGGGTTCGCCCCCCTTTCATAGATCAAGGGGGAGGCGAATTACATACGTGCCGCGCTATCTAGCTACGTGGGGAAGTGCGACGTGCTATGCTGTAGAGTGGGCGGCCGTCCGGACGATCCTTGCGGTGATCTGGCCATCATGGCCTACCTTGTACCCGAACAGTGGCGGTTCGAGGGTAGAAGGGCGGCAGCTGGTGGCGAAGTCTTCTGATAGGCTCGAGGGAGGTGCTGACGTTGGCCCGTACGGAGTACAGGAGTAGGCAGAACGGCGTCCCTTCCCAACGCGCTCCACAGTGCCGGAGTGGTTGCTACGGAGCCCGGCGTGCGCCTGCACGCGCGGGGATGGCGGCCACCTCTTGTTACGGTGGCGGGGATGGTGCTCCACCGGCCTAGCGCCTCCACCTAACCCTGTAGGGTCACAATAAAGTAAATCGAGGGTGCGTCGGTCCCCCTTCGAGGGCTCGGCGCGTTAGCCGTCTTTGGAGCGGGCGCACGGCGTCACGGGACCGACACCGACCGTGCGCACGGTCCCCTCCCCACGGTGATGGGGATGGGCTCCTCCCCGGGGAGTTGGTGCGGCGGCACCGGGGGCGAGCCCCGGCGCATGATGGCGCCGTCCCCCGCCGGCGTCGGGGCGTTAAATGCCCGTGTACGGGGGCCGGCGCACGCGTGAGGGGCACCCTCGAGCGTGGCGGACCACGGCCGAGGGCGGGGCGTACCCTCGAGCGAGGCGGAACCCGCTCGAGGGGGAAAGAGACCTTGAGCGAGGCGGAGCCCGCTCGAGGGAAGTGCTACCCCTCGAACGGGGCGGAGCCTGCCCGAGGGGAGCGTGCATCCTCGAGCGAGGCGGAGCCCGCTCGAGGGAATCCCCAAGAGGGCCGCCTTGATGGGCCGTCGGAGTCCCTGCAGCGTGGGGGCCGTTCCCCGCATGGTTGGGCAAATTGTGTTTTGGCCTTGTTGTGGGTTTTAAGTGAGGATTTCCCCGTTGTTTAAGGGGACCCCTAGGGCTGTCCCTGACAGTAGCCCCCGAGCATCTGCGGGTTTGCCATTGAGGCTCCCGCAGATGCTGGAGCCTATTGATAGGACGTTCTTCCCTCCTTGTTTTGCGAATGCTTTCCGTGGGGCCGCGTCAGCGGACCCGCGGGTCTAGCCCTCGAAGCCCTGCAGGAGTGTGGGTGCTCCTGCAGGGGTTAACCGCGAGAACTGGTCAGAGGGCGTGGCACATGTCTCAACCGGCATCGGCAGTGTTTCAGCCGGCTTCGGTGACGCACGCGCTGCTGGCGCTGTCTCCGGCGGGTGCAGGCCAAGGAGGTGTAGCCGTGCGTTAAGCCCCCGAGCACGGGCCCATTCGAGGTGATCGGGTAGAGCTTTACGACTTGTTTTTTAACGCGCCCTCGCCGTCCCTCCGCGGGACGGAGGGTGAGGTTTCCGCAACCCCCATCGAGCGGGTCGCGAATTGTGGATTCCTCTTCGAGCTGTTAGTGGGTGATTCGAGTGGACGCCCATGCCCCGTTCGATAAGGGTAGGCTGCGTGGTCCGGAGACACGTCCATGGAAGCGCTTGCATGGGTTTTCTAGGTGGGGCTCGGTCCCGTTCGATAGGGACCGAGGGCGCGGAAGCTCTCCCTCGGTGGGAGCCCTCGGCTAGCTGCCCTCGCTGGCTCTCGAACACAACATGTGGGGCACCCTCGAGCCGACGGGCTCGAGGAACGGCTCGAATGCGCGTGCCCTCGTCGCCCCTGACTCTGCGATCTGGGGCGCCTGTTCGAACCCGTCGAGGGTCAGGCTTCGAACCTCTGATCAGTAGGGCCATGCGGGGCGGCGTCTGGGCGGCCCCGTCTTTTGCGTTTGCGGCCGTCGAGGGGTCTGGGCGAGCCAGCCCTCGGGGCGCTGGTTGGTAGCACTGCGTGGCATGGGTGCTCGCAGTGCCTGCTTTGCTTCAAGCTGGCGTCGTGCGACCTTCTCACGCACGTGACCCCTTTTTAGAGAGTTGATATCGTTTCGAGCCAGGGGCTCGCGCCGCTCGAGGGTTTTGCGTGGCATGGGTGCTCGTGGTGCCTGCTTTACTTCAAGCAGGCCCCGGGCGACCTTCTCACGCCGATGTCCCTTCGAGGGCTAAAATCGTCTTGAGCCAAGGGCTCGTGCCGCTCGTGGGTTTTGCGCGGCATGGGCACCCGTGGAGCCTGCTTTACTTCAAGCAGGCCCCGGGCGGCCTTCTCGCGTCGATGTCCCTTCGAGTGCTGAAATTGTCTTGAGCCAAGGGCTCGTACCGCTCGAGGGTTTTACGTGGCATGGGTGCCCGTGGTGCCTGCTTTACTTCAAGCAGGCCCCGGGCGACCTTCTCACGCCGATATCCCTTCGAGGGCTGTCGTCGTCTCGAGCCAGGGGTTCGCCCCGCTCGAGGGTCCTCCTTGCTTGGCAAGGGAACGGGCCATTAAATGCCTTACAGTCGAGGCCGCGGCTCTGCAACGCGGGCGCGCCTTTTTAGGCGTTGCGGCCGCGCGCGCGCGTGTAGTGGGCGGCGTGGCAGGCAGATGTGACCGCTTGCCTCGGTCCCTGCTAGTCTTCGCCGCGATGATTGCCCGCCCGCGGTGATGTGGCCGCGGCAGTCGTGGTGGGGCCCGTTCGTCGGCGTGAAGGGAAGATTCCCTGCAGTTAATGCGCGCGGGACATCCGCTCCGGAGAGCTCGCCCGCGGCTTATAAATCTGAGGGAAAGGGGAGACGGCGGTTTTTTACCTTTGCGCTCTGCCATCTTAGCCCCCTGCGCCTTCGTCTTCGTCTCGCCTTTGCTACCGTGCGGTGTCGCCATTAGAGCTTTCCTTCCGTTTCTTGTCCTCCGCTTTCTCATCCCTTTGCTTCCTCCTCATGGCACCGCTTCCGCCCCTCACGATCCTTGACCCATATGTCTGGGAGCGGTCGACGGTGACGGCGTTGGACCTTGGTGAGCTGGTCGCCGCCGGCCAGCTGTCAGCAAATGAGGATGGCCGCCCGGCGGAGTGGATTGTACCGCCGGCGGCGGATCGCGCGCCCAACCCGCCGGGAGGGCTACGTGGTCGGCTTCATTCGCTTCCACGAGCGGGGCTTCAACGCGCCGGCGAGGCTGCTTCATGCGGGCACTTTGTGCTACTACTACGGCGTGGAGCTGCACAACTTCGCGCCCAACGCGACCTCGCGGCGGCCACGTTCGTGGGCGTCCGCGAGGGGTACCCGGGGATCCCCGGTCAGGCGGGAGCTGCGGGTACACCTCTTCCGGCGGAGCTCTTCACGCAGCCCACGACGGAGCCGAGGACCCGCCGCTCGGTGCGCGCGGCGGGATGTCGCTTGCCCCGCGAGGGCAATTCAAGGACGACTACATCCCCCGCACCATGACGACGAACAACGCCGGCCGGGAGCGGGGATGATTCTACTTGCGCAACGCCAAGCCCGGCCTCCCCCCTACACCGGTCGGGTGTTCAAGGAGAAGCCCGGCTCTTGGGGCTACGGGGTGTCCACGGCCCGGCACGGAGGCGGCGGGGACTCGGTCTCGGGCGCCCGAAGAGCCCGGCGACGCGGGGGCCGAACACGTTGGGCGTCCTCGCCTTCCTCCATCACCGGTGGATCGTGCCTCCGATGGAGAGGCCGCTCTACATTTTCGAGATGACGGAGGCGGCCAACCCCGTCGATGCGGCGAGGTCGCGGATGCTCCGGACCCCGCTCGGGCGGGCGTACGCGCTCACGCGGGCGCGGAACACCGTCGACACCCGGATGCCGCCGTGTCCGGGACCGGACCCCGTGGGACCTCGAGATGCTCCCCACCGGCCCGTTGGTGAGTGTGACTCTTGATTTCGTTTTAGTTCTTGGTGTTGCTTACGCCTCCGACGCGTCCTTGGTGTTCGTGCGTGCGGTCGGTCGGCTTTACCGCCTCCAAGTCCGTTCCGCCCACCCCCGACTCTCGCGCACTTGGCCGGTGCGGCGCGGCCGGTGGGAGCGAGGAGCGGGCGGCGCGCGGGGAGGGATCGCGCGAGGCGGCGTAACGAGCGCCGGTGAGCGGCGGAACGTGGAGTACCGGCGGCGCGAAGAGCCGGGGCTCTCCTCCCCGGGGAGCGAGGAGCCCTCGTCCTCGAGGGATGACGAAGAGGAAGAGGCCGAGGGGGGAGGCCCCTCGGATAGGTGGGAGTCGTCGCCCCCCCGCCGCCGGAGCCGGCTCCGGCGGCAAGGGCGACATCGCCCGGGGGCGGGCGCAACGGCGCCCGTCGCCGAGCAATCGTCATCGGGGCGCGGCGCGCGCCGGCGGGCGCGCCGCGCGCACCTCGGGGGCGCGTGCGGCTAGCGTGCTGTGCGCGCGGCGAGCGCGCGCCGCGCGAGGGGCGGGGCTTGCGCGCGCGGCGGCGACATCGGGGAGGCGTGGCGGCGGGCGCGCCGGGCCGCGCCGGCCTCATCCTTCGAGGCGTCGAGGAAAAGGAAGCGTGCCTTTTCCTCCTCGAGGTAAGGGGTTCGATCTTCTACTTTGGTTTGATTTTCGATGATCGGGCGTCCTAACCCTTCGTTTGTGCCTCGCGCGGTGGTGCCAACCGTGCCTCCCCCCTTGCACCGGCCAAGTTGCGAGGACGGACGCGTCCATCCCCACCCGGCGGCGCTCGTCGAGGGCGTCACGGGCGGGGGCAAGCACGGCGGCGGCGGGCGAGAGCTCGGCCGGGCGTGGGCACGGGGCCCCGAGGCCTCGGCCGACGGATCGGTCCGCCGCGGCACGGCCGGCGGTCCCCGAGGAGCGACCGGCGCCGGCCGTCGTGGGGGCGCGAGGGTTGCGGCGGCGGTCGTGGCGGAGGCGCGGCCGCGCGAGGCTCTTTCGTGGAGGCGCGGTTCGCGGCGCCGGCTGCGAGGAGGCGGGGGCGGGCGCAACCCGCGGCGGCGCCGTGGCCGCAGGGCGCGGCCGGAGGTGGTGGTCGTGGCGCCGCGTCGGGCGCTCGCGGTCACGGAGGCGCGAGTGGAGGCGCCGGTGGAGGCGGCGCAAGGGCCGTTGCCCGCCGGCGGTTCCGGGGCGGAGGTGGTGGAGGTCCCGATGATGACTCCCCGCCGCCGGGTGGGACCGGTGGGCTAGCTTCCCCACGCGTTCCCCCGAGCCCCGGGGAGGGGGCCCTCGTGAGGCGGCAAAGGGGCACATGGTGGCGGGGGACCGAGGACACGGTGCCGAGGCCTCGTCCTCCCGCACCGGCCACCCCGCCCAGGTGGAGGGGGCCATCGATGATCCCCGGCGTTTGCTGACGCCGGGGGGAGCAGGAGCTCTGGGGCGAGCTCGGAGCCACGGCGCCACGCTCGACCGCGCGGCCGAACGAAGCGGCTGCGGGTCCATGGCGGCCCCGCATGGCGCGTCTTCCGGGTAGGGTGTCGTCGCTCGTTTTCTTCTTCTTCTCATCTTCGTGTCTTCGCTTCGTGCCGTAGCGCTTACGGATTTTGGTGTGTGGGTGCCGGGGAGCTCGAGCGAGGCGGAACTTGCTCGAGGGGGAACGAGACCTCGAGCGAGGGGAGCCCGCTCGAGGGAAGTGCTACCCCTCGAACGGGGCGGAGCCTGCCCGAGGGGAGCGTGCATCCTCGAGCGAGGCGGAGCCCGCTCGAGGGAATCCCCAAGAGGGCCGCCTTGATGGGCCGTCGGAGTCCCTGCAGCGTGGGCTGTTCCCTGCATGGTTGGGCAAATTGTGTTTTGGCCTTGTTGTGGGTTTTAAGTGAGGATTTCCCCGTTGTTTAAGGGGACCCCTAGGGCTGTCCCTGACAGTAGCCCCCGAGCATCTGCGGGTTTGCCATTGAGGCTCCCGCGGTGCCGGAGCCTATTGATAGGACGTTCTTCCCTCCTTGTTTTGCGAATGCTTTCCGTGGGGCCGCGTCGGCGGGCCCGCGGGTCTAGCCCTCGAAGCCCGCGGGAGTGTGGGTGCTCTGCAGGGGTTAACCGCGAGAACGGGTCGAGAGGGCGTGGCACATGTCTCAACCGGCATCGGCGGTGTTTCGGCCCGGCTTCGGTGACGCACGCGGCTGGCCGGCGCCGTCTCCCGGCGGGTGCGAGCCCAAGGAGGTGTAGCCGTGCGTTAAGCCCCCGAGCCCGGGCCCATTCGAGGCGATCGGGTAGAGCTTTACGACTTGTTTTTTAACGCGCCCTCGCCGTCCCTCCGCGGGACGGAGGGTGAGGTTTCCGCAACCCCCATCGAGCGGGCCGCGAGTGCGGATTCCTCTTCGAGCTGTTAGTGGGTGATTCGAGTGGACGCCCATGCCCCGTTCGATAAGGGTAGGCTGCGTGGTCCGGAGACACGTCCATGGAAGCGCTTGCATGGGTTTGCTAGGTGGGGCTCGGTCCCGTTCGATAGGGACCGAGGGCGCGGAAGCTCTCCCTCGGTGGGACCCCTCGGCTAGCCGCCCCTCGGCCGGCTCTCGAACACAACATGTGGGGGCACCCTCGAGCCGACGGGCTCGAGGAACGGCTCGAATGCGCGTGCCCTCGTCGTCCACGACTCGCGATGCGGGCGCGCTGTTCGAACCCGTCGAGGGTCGGGCTTCGAACCTCCGATCGGTGGGGCCATGCGGGGCGGCGTGCGGGCGGCCCCGTCTTTTGCGTTTGCGGCCGTCGAGGGGTGCGGGCGAGCCGGCCCTCGAGGCGCCGGGTTGGTAGCACCGCGTGGCATGGGTGCTCGCGGTGCACTCGCTTGCTTCCAAGCGGGCGTCGTGCGACCTTCTCACGCACGTGACCCCTTTTTAGAGAGTTGATATCGTTTCGAGCCGGGGGCTCGGCCGCTCGAGGGTTTTGCGTGGCATGGGTGCTCGTGGTGCACCGCTTTACTTCAAGCGGGGCCTCGGGCGACCTTCTCACGCCGATGTCCCTTCGAGGGCTAAAATCGTCTTGAGCCAAGGGCTCGTGCCGCTCGAGGGTTTTGCGCGGCATGGGCACCCGTGGAGCCTGCTTTACTTCAAGTACGCCCGGGCGGCCTTCTCGCGTCGATGTCCCTTCCGGGGCTGAAATTGTCTTGAGCCAAGGGCTCGTACCGCTCGAGGGTTTTACGTGGCATGGGTGCCCGTGGTGCCTGCTTTACTTCAAGCGAGGCCTCGGGCGACCTTCTCACGCCGATATCCCTTCGAGGGTTGTCGTCGTCTCGAGCCAGGGGTTCGCCCCGCTCGAGGGTCCTCCTTGCTTGGCAAGGGAATGGGTCATTAAATGCCTTGCAGTCGAGGCCGCGGCTCTGCAACGTGGGCGCGCCTTTTTAGGCGTCGCGGCCGCGCGCGCGCGCATAGTGGGCGGCGTGGCAGGCGGATGTGACCGCTTGCCTCGGTCCCTGCTAGTCTTCGCCGCGATGATTGCCCGCCCGCGGTGATGTGGCCGCGGCAGTCGTGGTGGGGCCCGTTCGTCGGCGTGAAGGGAAGATTCCCTGCCGGTTAATGCGCGCGGGACATCCGCTCGGAGAACTCGCCCGCGGCTTATAAATGCGAGGGAAAGGGGAGACGGCGGTTTTTTACTTTTGCGCTCCGCCATCTTAGCCCCCTGCGCCTTCGTCTTCTTCTCTCCTTTGCTACCATGCGGTGTCGCCATTAGAGCTTTCCTTCCGTTTCTTGTCCTCCGCTTTCGCATCCCTTTGCTTCCTCCTCATGGCACCGCTTCCGCCCCTCATGATCCTTGACCCATATGCACGGGAGCGGTCGACGGTGACGCCGCCGGCCCTTGGCGAGGCTGGTCGCCGCCGGCCACCGTCGGCAAATGAGGATGGCCGCCGGCGGAGTGGATTGTACCGCCGGCGGCGGATCGCGCGCCCAACCCTCCGGAGGGCTACGTGGTCAGCTTCATTCGCTTCCACGAGCGGGGCTTCAACGCGGCGGCGGCTGCTTCATGCGGGCAGCTGTGCTACTACTACGGCGTGGAGCCGCACAACTTCGCGCCCAACGCGACCTCGCGAGCGGCCACGTTCGTGGGCGTACGCGAGGGGTACCCGGGGATCCCGGTCAGGCGGGAGCTGCGGGTACACCTCTTCCGGGCGGAGCTCTTCACGCAGCCCACGACGGAGCCGAGGACCCGCCGCTCGGTGCGCGCCGGCGGGATGTCACTTGCCCCGCGAGGGGCAATTCAAGGACGACTACATCCCCTGCACCATGACGACGAACAACGCCGGTGGGAGCGGGGATGGTTCTACTTGTGCAACGCCAAGCCCGGCCTCCCCCCTACACCGGTCGGGTGTTCAAGGAGAAGCCCAGCTCTTGGGGCTACGGGGTGTCCACGGCCCGGCACGGAGGCGGCAGGACTCGGTCTGGGCGCCCCGAAGAGCTCCGGCGACGCGGGGGCCGAACGCGTTGGGCGTCCTCGCCTTCCTCCATCACCGGCGGATCGTGCCTCTGATGGAGAGGCCGCTCTGCATCTTCGAGATGACGGAGGCGGCCAACCCCGTCGATCTGGCGAGGTCGCGGATGCTCCGGACCCCGCTCGGGCGGGCGTACGCGCTCACGCGCGGCGCGGAACGCCGTCGACACCCGGATGCCGCCGTGTCCGGACCGGACCCCGTGGGACCTCGAGATGCTCCCCACCGGCCCGTTGGTGAGTGTGACTCTTGATTTCGTTTTAGTTCTTGGTGTTGCTTCGCCTCTCGACGCGTCCTTGGTGTTCGTGCGTGCGGGCGGTCGGCTTTACCGCCTCCAAGTCCGTTCCGCCCACCCCCGACTCTCGCGCGCTTGGCGGGTGCGGTGCGGCGGCGGGAGCGAGGAGCGGGCGGCGCGCGGGGAGGGATCGCGCGAGGCGGCGTAACGAGCGCGGTGAGCGGCGGAACGCGGGAGTACCGGCGGCGCGAAGAGGCGGGGCTCTCCTCCCCGGGGACCGAGGAGCCCTCGTCCTCGAGGGATGACGAAGAGGAAGAGGCCGAGGGGGAGGCCCCTCGGATAGGTGGGAGTCGTCGCCCCCGCCGCCGGGAGCCGGCTCGGCGGCGGCAAGGGCGACATCGCCGGGGCGGGCGCAACGGCGCCCGTCGCCGAGCAATCGTCATCGGGGGCGGCGTGCGCGGGCCGGGGCGCCCGGCGCGCACCTCGGGGGGCGCGTGCGGCTAGCGTGCTGTGCGCGCGGCGGCGAGCGCGCGCCGCGCGCGGGGCGGGGCTTGCGCGCGCGGTGGCGACATCGGGAGGCGTGGCGGCGGGCGCGCCGGCCGCGCCGGCCTCATCCTCGAGGCGTCGAGGAAAAGGAAGCGTGCCTTTTCCTCCTCGAGGTAAGGGGTTCGATCTTCTACTTTGGTTTGATTTTCTGATGATCAGGCGTCCTAACCCTTTGTTTGTGCCTGCGCAGGGTGGTGCCAACCGTGCCTCCCCTTGCACCGGCCAAGGTGCTGAGGACGGACGCGTCCATCCCCACCCGGCGGCGCTCGTCGAGGGCGTCACGGGCGGGGGCAAGCACGGCAGCGGCGGGCGAGAGCTCGGCCGGGCGTGGGCGGGGCCCCGAGGCCTCGGCCGGCCAGATCGGTCCGCCGCGGCGCGGCCGGCGGTCCATGAGGAGCGACCGGCGCCGGCCGTCGTGGGGGCGCGAGGTTGCGGCGGCGGTCGTGGCGGAGGCGCGGCCCGCGAGAGGCCGCCGCTTCTTGTGGAGGCGCGGTCCGCGGCGCCGGGCGAGAGGAGGCGGGGGCGGGCACAACCCGCGGCGGCGCCCGTGGCTGCGAGGCGCGGCCGGAGGTGGTGGTCGTGGCGCCGCGTCGGGCGCTCGCGGTCACGGAGGCGCGAGTGGAGGCGCCGGTGGAGGCGGCGCAAGGGCCGTTGCCCGCCGGCGGTTCCCGGGCGGAGGTGGTGGAGGTCCCGGGATGACGACTCCCCCCGCCGCCGGGTGGGACCGATGGGCTAGCTTCCCAACGCGTTCCCCCGAGCCCCGTGAGGGGGGCCCTCGTGAGGCGGCAAAGGGGCACATGGTGGCGGGGGACCGAGGTCACGGTGCGAGGCCTCGTCCTCCCGCACCGGCCACCCCGCCCGGGTGGAGGGGGCCATCGATGATCCCCGGCGTTTGCGACGCCGGGGGGAGCGGGAGCTCGGGGCGAGCTCGGAGCCACGGCGCCACGCTCGACCGCGCGTTGAACGAAGCGCTGCGGGTCCATGGCGGCCCTGCATGGCGCGTCTTCCAGGTAGGGCGTCGTCGCTCGTTTTCTTCTTCTTCTCATCTTCGTGTGCTGCTTCTGTGCCGTAGCGCTTACGGATTTTGGTGTGTGGGTGCCAGGAGCTCGAGCGCCGTGCCCACGACAAGTACGATGCCTTCGACCGGGTGAACGCCGAGGTCCACCAGCTCCGGGAGCGGTGCAGCGCTTTCGACGCACTTGCTGACGCCCTCAGGTCCCCGGACGGTGGGCCGGCGTACGGGCCATGGCACGGCTCGACGATCTCCCGGGGAGCTCGAGGCGGGACACGGCGCGCCGCTTGAGCCTCGAGCGGATCCGCGCAGCCCTCATCGATCGTGATGAGGCGCGCGCATGCGCGCTCGGACTTGGAGAAGACGCGGACGGCGGCCGCCAGCGGGTAGGCGGAGGTGGCTAACGTCTGCGGCGAGAACCGGGAGCTTCGCTCGTCGCTTGAGGGGGCGCGGGCGCGGCGGCGCCGAGGCGAAGAGCGGGCGCGCGGGCCGGGCGGCGGGCCAAGGAGGCCGACGACTTGAAGGCTGCCCTCGACGCCAAGGCCGCGGCCCTCGTCGCCACGCGAGGAGCGGCTCTGCAAGAGAGCATCGCCCGCCAAGGGCGAGGGGCGGCTCCGGCGGGGAGCGGGGACGCCCTCGTCGACGCCGGGCGGCGGCGGAGCGAGCGCGTCGCCCACGAGGTGTCGCGAGAAGTCCTTGGCGGATCGGGACGCCAAACTCTCCAAGGGCCGAGGGCGAGCTCATTGTGCTCGGCATTGCGAGCGCAAACCGGAGATAGCCCTCCGGGGAGCGAGCGAGGCCGTCAAGCGCCTCGGGCGGCGGTCGAGGCCGAGCGTCGCGCTCTCGAGATGGAGAGGAAGCGGGTCGAAGGTGAGCCACTGTTTGACTCTTGCCTTGTTGGTTTTTCTGTTGGAGGGCTCGCATTCCCCTTTCTGATTTCTTTCTTGTCTTGGCGATTCCAGGCTTGCGCACCGCCCTGGGGCACGCGGCTGAGCGGGCCGAGACGCTGCAGGCTTCCTACAACTCTTCCGAGCAGGAGCTGAGGGAGCTGCGCGGCGCGGCCCTCGAGACCTGCCATGCCTTGGAGGAGGGCGAAGCACAGGCGGGAGCTCGGCCGGCCGGCCGCTGCGTGCCCTCGGCGGCCATGTCACCGAGCGGATGCGCCGGGCGGCGCATGCGGGCGTCCGAGAGGCCCTCGGAGTGGTGCGGTCCCACTACGAGGTTAACTTCGAGGCGCTGGCGGAGGGCTACATCGTTCCCGAGGGCGTCGAGGACGAGGTGGCGATGGAGCGTGTGGATGCGCTCGCCGCCGACGCCGCTGGGTCGCTCGCCGAAGCCTTCGAGGAGTTCCTCTTCCCAGAAGCCGCTGACGCTGCCGCTCCTCCCGCCTGAAAGCAGTTGGGCGCTAGGCCCATTTTGATGTGTATCAGTATTCTGGCCTTGTGGCCTTTTGTAAATGAACAAGTTGTTCTTGGACATAAACATTTGCTGTAATGAAGTCATTTGTTTATCACGTTTTTTGTTTCTCCTTCTTCTCGAGTAGATTCTAGTTAGGGGGGTTCAATTTTCGCGGGGGCCCGTTTGGGTTGGAGGCGAGAGAGAAGGGCCATATCCATGCGGCGTAGGCTATCTCTGGCTCGCACGCTCCTTCCGCTGGGCCGCCTGCGCCCTGTTTGAATCGTTGCTCGAGGTTGAAGTAGGAAACAAACTTAGCACGTGTGAGTTGTTTTTATTTTTTGCGCGAAAAATAGGGCCATTTTGGGGGGGGGGATGCCCCCCGCAGTAGCCCCCGAGGGTAACTTGGGTTTCAGGGGAAAGCCGAGTTGCCCTTTCTATTAGACTTAAGGCGTTTACATAGTTGCCACCAACTGGGGCGTTGGCCATGTGATTTTTACAACAGAAAAAATGCTTGGGAATCCTAGCTAGGGGTAGAAACGACGTAGCTGTTGGATGTTCCAAGCGTTGGTGAGCTCTTCACCGTCCTCGTTGGCCAGCTTGTACGTGCCGGGCTTGAGTACCTTCACCACGACATAGGGTCCCTCCCATGGGGGCGATAGCTTGTGGCGCCCTCGGTTGTCTTGGCGTAGCCTTAGGACCGGACCCCTTCGGCGAAATCCCGCCGGCGTATCTTGCGTGCTTGATAGCGCCTGAGGGACTGCTGGTACCTCGCGGAATGCATCAGGGCCACGAGGCGTGCTTCGTCCAGCTGATCCAACGAGTCCTCACGAGCTCGCTGGCTGGCATCCTCGTCATAACCTCGAATCCTGGGCGAACCGTATTCTAAGTCCGTGGGGAGGACGGCCTCCGCGCCGTGGACTAGGAAAAACGGGGTGAACCCAGTGGCTCTGCTCGGGTGGTCCTTAGGCTCCACACAACCGCTGGTAATTCTTGGAGCCATTTTCGCCCAGATTTGTTCAACTGGTCGAAAATTCTGGGCTTTAGGCCTTGTAAGATCATGCCATTGGCGCGTTCTACTTGGCCGTTGGTCTGTCGGTGCGCCACAGCTGCCCAATCCACACGGATGTGGAACTTGTCGCGAACTCCAAGAACTTCTGCCCGTGAGCGGGACCCATTGTCGGTGATGATGGAGTTCGGCACTCCAAAGCGGTAGACGATGTCGGTGAAGAATGTTACCGCCTTTGCTCCGCCCTTAGGTTCGTAATGGGGCGCATCTCCACCCACTTGGAGAACTTGTCGATCGCGACCGGCAAGTGGGTGAAGCCCCCGGCGCCTTCCGCGGGGGCCCGACGATGTCCGGCCCCCACACGGCGAACGGCCATGTTACGGGGGATGGTCCGTAGGGCATGGGCGGGCAAGTTGGACTTGCGGGCATAGAGCGGCACCCTTCGCGGGTGCGCACGATCTCGGCCCCGGCGTCCGCGACCGCGGTGGGCCGGTAAAAGCCTGGCGGAAAGCGTTGCCGACAAGGGTGCGGGGCGCGGCGTGGTGGCCACGGATCCCCGCGTGGATGTCCGCGGGGAGCTCGCGCCCCTCGGGAATGGGCACGCATCGCTGTAGGATGCCGGAGGCGGCGCACTTGTACAGCTCGCCGTCGACGAGGGAAAAAGACTTAGCCATCCTGGCGATGCGCCTGGCCGCGGGCCGGTCCACGGGGAGTTCCCCTCGAGCGATCCAGGCAATGTACTTTTCGCGCCAGTCCGCTTGGGCAGGAGCCGGCTCGATGTCCATTACGTCGGCCTCGTGGGAGCCGTACCCCTCGAGAAGGGAGAGCACGTACGCCTCGTTCGAGGGGTCCTCGTCCATGGGTTCCGCACCCGCTGGATTCGAGGGAGCCCCCGAGGGTTCGTTGTGACTCAAGGGGTAGGGCTCGAAGACGACCGAGGGTTGAGCGACGTCGTGCGCGAAGACGTTCGGGGGGACGGTGATCCGCCTGGACGCGATCTTGGCGAGCTCGTCCGCTTCCTCGTTGTACCGGCGGGGTACGTGGTTGAGCTCGATGCCGTAGAACTTGTCCTCGAGGGCTCGCACGGCCTTGCAGTAAGCCTCCATCTTGTCGTCGTGGCAGCTCGCGTTCTTCATGACTTGATCAATCACGAGCTGCGAGTCGCCCCGCACGTCGAGGCGCTTGACGCCTAACTCAATGGCAATTTTGAGGCCGCGAGAGGAGGGCCTCGTACTCGGCCATGTTGTTAGACGCGGGGGAAATGGAGGCGCACCGCGTACCGCATGTGTTCCCCGAGGGGTGACACGAAGAGCGAGGCCCGCGCCCGCCCCTGTATTCATCACCGAGCCGTCGAAGAACAGAGTCCAGCCTCCGCTTGGATGCGTGGCGGCGGTAGGCTGCGTGTCCGTCCATTCGGCGACGAAATCCGCCAAGATTTGGGACTTGACGGCCTTGCGCGGGGCGTAGGCGAGCGTCTCGCCCATCGGCTCCACGGACAACTTGGCGATCTTGCCGCGCGCGTCGGGGTTGCGGATGATTTCTCCCCGGTGGGAAGGAGGAAACCACGGGGTGACGGGGTGGGCCTCGAAGTAGTGGCGGAGTTTGTGCCGCGCAAGAACCACCGCGTACGGCAACTTCGGACACGGGGGGTAGCGCGTCTTTGTGTACGAGAGGACCTCGGCGATGTAGTAGACCGGCCGCCCCGCACGGAGCAAGGCATGCCCTTCCTCCATACGCTCCACGACGATTACGGCGGCGACCACCCGGGTGGTTGCGGCCACGTAGAGGCTGCAGGGGTTCGCCGTCTTGCGGCGGCGTGAGGATCGGGGCGTGCGTTAGAGACGCCTTCAGCTTGTCGAGAGCATCCTGGGCCTCGGTGGTCTAGGAGAAGCGCTCGTGCTTCTTGAGTAGGCGGTAGAGGGGCAGGCCCTTCTCACCGAGCCGCGAGATGAAGCGGCTCAAGGCGGCAAGGCACCCCAACACCTTCTGCACCCCTTTGAGGTCCCGGATCGGACCCATTCGTTCGAGGGCCGCGACCTTTTCAGGGTTGGCCTCGATTCCCCGCTGGGAGACAATGTATCCCAGGAGCATGCCTCGCGGCACTCCAAAGACACACTTTTCGGGGTTTAATTTGACCCCATTGGCCCGTGGCGGTTGAACGCGACGCCAAGGTCGCCAACCGAGGTCGTCCGCCTTTACGGTCTTTAAGACGATGTCGTCCATGTACGCTTCGACCGTCCGCCGATGTGATCCCCAAAAACGTGCTTGCATGCGGCGGTATGTTGCACCCCGCGTTTCGAGGCCAAACGGCATCGTGACGTAGCGAACGTCCCGAACGGTGTGATGAACGAGGTCGCGAGCTGGTCGGACTCTTTCATCTTTATTTGGTGGTACCGGAATAGGCATCAAGGAAACGAGCAATTCACACCCGACCTGTTGAATCAACGATTTGATCAATGCGTGGCAAAGGAAAAGGAACTTTAGGACATGCTTTATTAAGACTAGTGTAGTCTATACACATCCGCCACTTCCCATTCTTTTTCTTTACAAGCACGGGGTTTGCTAGCCACGTTGGGTGGAACACCTCCTTGGTGAATCCGGCCTCGAGAAGCTTCCGCGGCTCCGCTCCGATTGCTCGTCGCCGCTCCTCGTCGAAGCGGCGGAGCCGTTCTTTGCACGGCTCGGGCGTTTGGCGGGATGTCAAGGGAATGCTCGGCGACTTCCCTCGGGATGCACGGCATGTCCGAGGGGCTCCACGCGAAGATGTCGGCGTTGGCGTGGAGGAAGTCGACGAGCACCACTTCCTATTTGGGGTCGAGGGTGGAGCTGACCCTCAACGCCTTGCCCTCGGGGGCTGAAGGGTCGAGGGGGACCCCCTTGGTCTGCTCCGCGGCCTCGGAGGTGCCGTGCTTGGCGGCGGAGTTGAGGTCTTCGTTGACCATCTTCTCCAGCGTGTTTACCAGCGCTTCATCCAGCGCCAGTGCCTCTGCGTGCTCCACGCACTCAACATCGCAGTCGAATGCGTGCTCGATCGATGAGCCGACGGTGATGATGCCGTTTGGGTCGGGCATCTTCATCTTCAGGTAGGTATAATTGGGGACCGCCATGAATTTGGCGTAACAGGGTCGCCCAAGTATAGCATGGTAGGCCCCCTTGAATCCCACCACCTCGAAGGTGAGGGTTTCCTTGCGGAAATTCTTTGGGGTGCCAAACCCGGACGCGAGGTCAATGCGCCCGAGGGGTTGGACACCTTGCCGGGTGCGATGCGGGTGGAACGGCTTCGTCTTCGGGCCGCGGGCGATCCGGCCCGATCCCCATCGGGCGCAAAGTATGCGTGTAGAGGATGTTGAGGCTGCTGCCTCTGTCCTTGTGGACCTTCGAGAACCGGGCGTTCCCGATGATGGGGTCAACCACCGGCGGGTGCGGCCGGGTTGGGGACGCGGTTTGGGTGGTCCTCCCGCCGAATGTGATGGCGTCCTCCGACCAATTGAGGAAGGACGGAGGCGCCCTCTCCGCGTCGAGGACCTCGTGCCGCTCCTTCTTGCGTTGGCGTGTCGACATGTCGGCTTGTTGGCCCCCGAAGATGAGGAATACATTTTCGACGGCGGGGGAAGCCGCCTGCGTGGCCGTCGCCTCCGTCTTTCTTGGCCTCTGCCTCCTTCGCGGCGGCACGGCCATAGAACTTCTTGAGCATATCGCACTGCTCAAGGGTGTGATTCACGGGAGTCTTGTGGTAAGGACATGGCTTTTTCGGCATGTCGTCGAACACTCCCGGGCCTCGAGGGCCGGTCGAGGGCCCGTCGAGCGGGTCAACGGCAAGGGCCTCGGCGTTGCCGCCGTCACGCCCCCGCCCGCGCGCCTCGCGGCGCGGCTTCTTCCCCCTTCTTGCCCCGCTTGTCGTTGCGGTGGGGCTCCTTGGACTTGCTGCCCTCCGCGGGCGCGTCCTCCGAGCGCTTGCCCTTCTTGTCGTCGAAGATCGCCCCCACGGCCTCCTCCCCGGAGGCGGGGCGGTGGCGATGTCGAGCGGCTCGTTGGAGTCCGCGGGCGGGCTGCGTCCCGGCTCCCGCACGAGGTCCCGACACGTGGTGCCCTCGAGAAAGGCGTGCACGATCTCGGACTGCGCCACGCTGGGGAGCTCCGTGCAGCGCTTGGAGAAGCGCCGTATGAAGTCCCGCAGCGACTCGCCGGGTTTCTGCGTGCTGGAGCGCAGGTCCCACGAATTCCCAGGGCGCACGCATGTGCCCGGGAAGTTGCCCACGAACGTGTGGACCAGATCATCCCAGTTGTGGATCTGGCTGGCGGGCAAGTGCTCGAGCCATGTGCGGGCCGCGTCGCCAAGATGCAGGGGCAAGTTGCGGATGATGACCTCGTCGCTGGTGGCCCCGCCCAGCTGGCAAGCCAAGCGATAGTCGTTGAGCCACACACGGGGGTCCGTCTCCCCGTTGTACTTGACGATGGTCGAGGGTTGGCGGAAGCGTTGGGGGAACGCTGCCACGCGGATCTCCAGGCTGAACACACGGGTGCACGGGGGCTCGGCGTCGGGGAGCGGTCTTCGCCGGCTGTCGTAGCGTCCACCCCGTCGAGGGTGGTAGCCCCTTGCTTGCTCGTGCGTCCGCCTGGCCGGGTGCGCCCGGCGTTGATGACGTTGCGGGCGTCGCCATCCGGCGCTGCGTGCGTCAAGGAGCCGCTCCTTGGCCGGCGTGCGCCCTTGGTCGGCGGGCCGCTCCGGCCGGTCTCCCCGCGTGCACCGAGGTTCGCCCCCGGTGCGGCTTCGTCGTCCCACGCATCCCCCTTGTTGGCGGATGCGTGAGGCCGAGCTCTCGGCGTCTTTGGACGGCCGCTTGCTCGATGAGAGTTTGCACCTCGCGGTGCATGTCTCGAGCCTCGGGGGTCGAGGGTGCCGGCATGGCCGTAGCGGCGTTGCGGCGGCGACGAGCTTCGGCTTGCTGCGGGGGCGCGTCCGCGTTGTTGACGTTGGGGACGGTGTTGATGCGGTCGCGGACCTGTCGGCCCAGCTCCCGTGCGCGTTCGCCGCGCGCGGAGGCTTCCCCCCGCCATTGAGGCGCGGAGCAGCCGCACCGTTCGGTATTCCTCCGCCAGCTTGGCCTCGAGCTCGCGGGCTTGGGGTAGCTGCGCGTCGGCGTCGGCCCCGGCGGGGAGCGCTTGGCCCCGCGGCCAGGCGCGCGGCTATCCCTGGGGCAGGCGTGATTTCCCCGTCTCCGGCGCCCACCGCGCCGGCGGCATTGGCTGGGTCATTGGTGATGACGGCGCAGCACTCCCGCTCGGGATCGTAACTCCCGGTGCTGAGTCGTCGGAGCAGCCAAACCAGTAGTCCGCAGCGTCGAGAAAACGCCGGAACGCGGCCCCGGGTCCGGCACGCGGAGAAATCCCACTCCGCGTATCCGTGGCGGTTGGCGGGTGGCAACGCGTCCAACGGAACCCGGGGACGACTCATCCCCTGCCGAGGCGCCGGGGTCCCTTGCGACGAAGACGTGGCGGCCAGGCGGAACCTGCGCATCGTGGTGTTGACGTTGGCGTTGTAGGCCGACGTAGCGCCACGCGGCCGATGGGGATGCGCGGCCGGAGACCGTGCGCTGTCCCGCCGGGCGGTGGCGGTCGTGATGGCGGGCGCACCGCGCCGGGCGGCGGCGCGCTCGGCCTGCCGCCGCTCGGACCGCGCCCGACGCGAACGCGCCCGAGCGACGGTGGCGTCGTGGCGTCGACGGGCCCGCGGCATCCGTGCCCGCGGGCGCTCGCGCCCTGTGGTGGTGCGCGCGGCGGGGGCCAAGGTTGACTCGGCTCGGCGGCTGCGCGCGGAGCTCCTCACGGTTGGTGAGGCGCATGAGATAGCCGTTCCCCGTGGCACGAAAGTTCGGGTCCCCCGAAGCGAATTTCGAACCGGTGCCGGGAGGGGGTCCGAGCTACCCATGCAGTAGCGTGTAGCACGGTACTCAGTGCGAATCACCATGGAGGGAGTTGACGGAATGACCTTAGGCGCTCGATTGCCCCACGGTGGGCGCCAACTGTCGGTGCGGAATATGGTCCCGACACTAACCAGTAGATAGCGCCGAGGTCTATCCCTCAATGGTCCATGCTAAGCAATCAGAGACACGGGTTTTATCCTGGTTCCGGCCAAGGGGGCCGTACGTCCAGCAGTGGTGTGCTCAAGGCACTATATTGCTCAGCACCGGGGGTGCCTGTAGTGGGGCTGCTACAAGCAAGGCGGGAGAGGAAACGTGGCTTCCAAGTCCCTGGTGAAGTGGCTGAAGATATTGTGGGAGAATTGGAGGGTGAGTACGTGGTGTGTTGTGCGTTCCGGTCTGAATGTTTCTGTGTCCCCTGCGGCTGGGGGGTTCGCCCCCCTTTTATAGATCAAGGGGGAGGCGAATTACATGCGCGCCGCGCTATCTAGCTACGTGGGGAAGTGCGACCTGCTATGCTTTGTAGAGTGGGCGGCCGTCCGGACGATCCTTGCGGTGATCTGGCCATCATGGCCTACCTTGTACCCGAACAGTGGCGGTTCGAGGGTAGAAGGGCGGCAGCTGGTGGCGAAGTCTTCTGATAGGCTCGAGGGAGGTGCTGACGTTGGCCCGTACGGAGTACAGGAGTAGGCGAGACGGCGTCCCTTCCCAACGCGCTCCACAGTGCCGGAGTGGTTGCTACGGAGCCGGCGTGCGCACGCACGCGCGGGGATGGCAGCCACGGCTGTTACAGTGGCGGGGATGGTGCTCCACCGGCCTAGCGCCTCCACCTAACCTCGTAGGGTCACAAGAAAGTAAATCGAGGGTGCGTCCCGGCCCCCCTTCGAGGGGCTCGGCGCGTTAGCCGTCTTGGAGCGGGCGCACGGCGTCACGGGATTGACACCGGCCGCGGCGCACGGTCCCTCCCCACGGTGATGGGGATGGGCTCCTCCCCGGGGAGTTGGTGCGGCGGCACCGGGGCGAGCCCCGGCGCATGATGGCGCCGTCTCGCCGGCGTCAGGGCGTTAAATGCCCGTGTACAGGGGCCGGCGGACGCGTGAGGGGCACCCTCGAGCGTGGCGGACCCCGACCGAGGGGGAACGAGACCTCGAGCGAGGCGGAGCTGGCTCGAGGGAAGTGCTACCCCTCGAACGGGGCAGAGCCCGCCCGAGGGGAGCGTGCATCCTCGAGCGAGGCGGAGCCCGCTCGAGGGAATCCCCAAGAGGGCCGCCTTGATGGGCCGTCGGAGTCCCTGCAGCGTGGGCTGTAGGAAAATTGTGTTTTGGCCTTGTTGTGGGTTTTAAGTGAGGATTTCCCCGTTGTTTAAGGGGACCCCTAGGGCTGTCCCCGACAGGAACCATCAGTCTATGCAGTGGTCCAGTCTGAAAAAGATAGAGACGCACCAAGACGAAGCATTAAGCATCTGATGAACCAATGGGTGTGCAGCTGTTCATCCGACGTTCGCATGGAAGCTACCAGAGACATTTTGGCCACAGGGTCTTCAGCACCGGATGATCCGACGGAGCGTCGGAGCAGTTGTGTCAATGATTACGTGCGGTGGAGGCAACAGCTAGTAGCTTTTAGCAGCTTTTAGCCAACGGCTAGTTTGATGCCTTGGGCTATTGATACCTCTTCCACTCACCCATTTGAGGTTGCTGGATTGTGTGAAAGTGCAGCGGAGTTCAAGACATCTAGAAGATCATTTCCAATCCATCCAAGTGCTCAATTGCTCATCCATAGACTTGCATATGCTTAGTGTATGTGCTGAGTGCAAGGCTTAGCTTAGAGCTTAGTGAGTGCAAGGTTGTGCCAACCTTGTGAGGTGATATTTCAGCGAATCAAGTTGTACAAGGTTCGTCGGAAGCCTTGGGGCCTGAGTGGCTCACCGGCAATCGTCATCGACCCTCCGACTTCGTGTGGAGCCGCGAGGACACTTTGTGCGGGGGACGTGGCGACCCCTTCCTTGTTGGAGAAGCTCCTTAGTGGAGGCGGCATCAAGGTGACCAAGGGAGCTTGGCAAGTGCCTAAGTGGCTAGCCTTTGTGGCCAGTAAGTGGTGCTCTTGGGAGAGACTTGGTGACCGGGAAGCATTACTCTTGTGTGAGTGCTTCAACAACGTGGACTAGGGGTGGCTTAGTGCCTACCGATACCACGGGATAAATCACGTGTCAAGTGTTTACTTCCTCTCACCCCCTTTACGTTATCGCATTTACTCTATTGGAATCTCTACTTCCCTTTACTTTCCTATAGTAGTATCATGCTAGGACTGGCTATAGGTTGCAAACCTTGTTTTGGGATGTGAGTTTCACACTAGAACAACCCCAGTTGCACATCTAGATAGTATGTTCTAGTTTATTTTTGTGTAAAACTAGTGAAGCCATAGGTTAAGGTTTTTAGTTTGCCTAATTCACCCCCTCCCCCTCTTAGGCTACGAGCATCGATTCCTTACACTTTTTTAAGGAAAGTGCTACGCTTATCCATCCGGAAAGAAGAAAGGGGTCGGTTGAATATTCATTTTGCAAAATGGATAGTCAATGCCGATGTGGGTTACCAAACCCATGTCGCTTTGTTGGCTGGTGCGCGAGCAGGCAATGGTTACCTTCTTTATACGAGGCTGCTGACGCTGGCGTGTGGGCTCGAAACTTTTTTTTGAAATGACACTTAATTGCTTCCCTCAAAAATTAGGGCCCATAAAGCAACACCTAAAATTTAATAAAAATACGAACAATTCATAGTTTTTTATGAATTGAACAACTCATAGGAGTAGTTGGGTATTTGGTATTTTGAATAAAATATGAACAGTCATACGTCTCCTTTTGATCAGATGACTCTTTTTGTGGCCAAGAGCTCTGCAGAGCTGATGCGGGTTCCGAGGCGTGTGACCGACCGCCTGACATTTTACCATCTTGTCAATATAAATCCCGGCCGACCATGAACTTCGTCAACCACGACACCAATAAAACCCCAACAGCACCGTCTTCGGTCTCCAAGAAGTGAATCTAAGAGCTTCTTCTTGGTCAAGCGCGTGCATGTCATCGTCAATTGAGCCATCCAGGAATCGGATAAGGGAGAAGGTGCCCCCGCCCCCGCCCGCCGAGGTGAAGCCACCCCCGCCCGACGAGCCCGAGGAGGTGCTGGCGCCGCGCCCGTGGAGGTCGTGCGTGCTCCTCCACTAAATGCTGACGAAGCCACTTGGTCAGTGAACTTGTTCCGCGATGCTTTCATGATGCTTCTAAAGGTGGCCGCTCATCTCGGGGTCCCAGCACCCAGAGACCTGCTGCAGATGACCGTGAAGGATTACACCTTTAAGATGAATATCTTGGTTGGGGACCTGGAGAGAGGAGTGCTTGCCCCCATCGACGACGATGGCAGCGACGATGGCAGCCTGGACGGTGGGGCTCCTCTAGCTGCAACTACCTCTGCTTAATATGTTCCTCCGTTGATGTGTTCTTCCAGTGTGTTTGTTTGACTTGTGATGGACTAGTCGATCCTCTGTTAATATGTTCCTCCTGTGTGAATGTTGAACTTGTGATGAACTAGTAGATCTAAGAAACGCGATAGATCAATCCATGTCTCCTATTTTGGAACGCATTGCAATGTCTATGGCAGCAACTTACAATGAATTGCAATGTGTATGCCAGAAGTTTGTTACTCAATTTGTGTCATTTTAAGGCAGCAGTTCACAATGAATTGCAATGAGTATATATGCCAGAGTTATGCCAGAAGTTTGTTACACTATCTGTGTTAATAATCCGCATTTCCTTTGCCTCGTGCTGCATTGAAATGTCAGCACAGATGAATTGATGAATTTTGTGATGTGTGACACATTAAGATTTGTGACCCAATTGTCATTCCATCCATTCTTCATTCATACATTTAAGTTTGTCATATGTGACAAATTTTTCATTCTTCATCCACACAGATGAAGCAAAAACCCCACTTTTAACATCAGAATTACTTCTTTGCAGCATATATCCCTAGTAAACATCCAAATACTACACAAACAACAGCCACAATAATCAAGTTCATCTTCCAGGTCACATTGTCCATCTTCTCCTCCAGTGCTTTTTTCCTCTGCTTGTCCTCTAGTGCTTGCCTCTCCTCGCCGCACCCAATTTGACATAACACTGAATCAACTACTTCATCGACCATGCCTGGCCAGTTCGACGATCGAAAAACAATGACGCCAACAACCTTCACCATCTGGAGATACTCCTCGTGGAAACGATAAAATCCACAATTCTTGGTGTACTTCTTGGATGCATATTCATTCGGCCATGGGCATTTCTGACAATGGAGCACTTGTTGGCGACGAGGGTTAGTGTACCAGCGTTGCCGGGCCGGATGCATATTCATTAGGCTAGGAGCATTTCGGACAATGGAGTACTTGTTGGCGACGAGGGTTAGTCTACCCGCATCACCTTTGTCGGTCGGGCACGCTACAGTTATATTTGTTTATACAGGCTTCTAACGCTACCTTTGTCGGTCGGGCATGCTACGGTTATCTTTTTTTATACGAGGCTTATGATGCTACCGGCCGGGGCCGACACTATTTTTTTCGAATTGAAACTTGCTTCCCTAAAATATTACACCCCATAAACAACACCAAAACATTCGTAAAAAATAGGAACAATTAATAGTTTGTAATTTAGTATTTGAATAAAATATCAACAACCACACTTGTCTAACCAAATTTCTTAAAATTAGATTTTTTATCTCTTGTTTACCATAGAAAAATTATAATAACGTTTTAGTGTGTTCTAAAAATTCTACAAATTTACTTGGCAGCATAATTTAAGTCCCTAAGCATCTCTACAAAAATTCATTTGAAAACGGAAGATTATACTTGTGTACAAATGTATACATCTCTCACATCGTTTCTTAGAATGTTACTTCAACATTGAAGTTTTCCACACTTTAAAACATGTTTGAAGTCATATGCATTTTAAATTTTAATATAACCTTATGTTCACCGTAAGATTGTGAAATGCAAAGTTTCAATAGTAATGGTTGAGTAAAACCAATATTATTTGTATGTTGTACTTATAAGGATCACTATAAGGTGTATAAACAACATCTATGAAATGGAGTTACATACAAAAAAAATGTCATAAATGAATAGATATTGATTTTAGAAAATTTCAGTAGCAAATATCATCAAATTTGGATTACGGTTGACAGAGAAATACGTGATAGAAACTTTGACTGCAGATTAAAAGAGGAGAAGCAAATTGATCTTCATTCGAGTAGACCTGGCCCCGCCTCATCATTGGCGACGGGTGGTTGTTAATCATCATATCATTTGCGTATCCGAACCTTTTTAATAAATGCCCCGCACCGCCTTCCACCTTCTATCCCCTTCTTCATCTTCCTCCTTCCTCGTCTCCGTCACATCCTCGTTTCATTCACTCTGCCTAGGCGGATGCATAGTCATTCGGCCGTGGGCATTTCCAACAATGGAGCACTTGTTGAAGACGAGGGTTAGTGTACCAGTGTTGCCGCGGCAGATGCATATTCATTCGGCCAGGAGCATTTCAGAGAATGGAGTACTTATTAGCAACCAGGGTTAGTCTATCCACAACACCTTTGTCGGTCGGGCATGCTACGGTTATCTTTTTTTATACAGGCTTATGATGCTACCGCTGGGGCCGACACTATTTTTTCTGAATTGAAACTTGCTTCCCTAAAATATTACACCCCATAAACAACACCAAAACATTCGTAAAAAATAGGAACAATTCATAGTTGGTAATTTAGTATTTGAATAAATATCAACAACCACACTTGTCTAACCAAATTTCTTAAAATTAGATTTTTTAATTCTTGTTTACGATATAATAATTATAATAATGTCTTAGTGTGTTCTAAAAATTTTACAAATTGACTTGGAAACATAATTTAAGTCCCTAAGCTTGTCAACAAAAATTCAAATGGTTTTGAAAAAGGAAGATTATACTTGTTTACAAATGTCTACATCTCTCACATACTTTCTTAGAATGTTACTTCAACGTTGATGTTTTCCACACTTTGAAACATGTTCGAACACATATGCATTTGAAATTTTAATATAACATTATGTTCACAGTAAGATTACGAAATGCAAAGTTTCATTAGTAATGGTTGGGTAAAACAAATATTATTTCTATGTTGTACTTATAAGGATCAATATAAGGAGTATAAACAACATCCAAGAAATGGAATTACATACGAAAAAAAGTCATAAATGAAAAGATATTGATTTATAGATAAATTCAGAAACAAATATCATCAAATTTCGATTGCGGTTGACGGAGAAATACATGATACAAAATTTGATTGCAGTTTAAAAGAGGAAAAGCAAATTGTTCTTCATTCGAATGCAACTGGCCCTGCCCCTTCCTTGGCGACCGATGGTTGGTAATCATCATATCATTTGCACATCCGAACCATTTTAATTAATGCTCCGCACTGCCGTCCACCTTCTATCCCCTTCGCCGATTTCCGCCTTCCTCGTCTGCGTCACAACCTTTTTTCCTTCACTCTGCCTGGGCGGATGCATATTCATTCAGCCAGGGATTTCGGATAATGGAGCACTTGTTGGCGACGAGGGTTAGGGTACCAGCGTCGTCAGAGCGGATGCATATTCATTAGGCAAGGGGCATTTCTGGCAATGGAGCACTTGTTGACGATGAGGGTTAGTCTACCTGCATCGCCTTCGTTGGTCGTGTAGGCTATGGTTATCTTTCTTTTATATATGTTTCTAACGCTAACGTGTGGGCCCGACACTATTTTTTCCGAATTGAAACTTGCTTCCCCTAAATATTATACCCCATAAACAACACCAAAAATTTCGTAAAAAATACGAACAATTCATAGTTGGTAATTTAGTATTTGAATAAATATCAACAACCACACTTGTCTAACCAAATTTCTTAAAATTAGATTTTTTATCTCCTGTTTACGAAATAATAATTATAATAATGTCTTAGTGTTTTCTAAAAATTTTACAAATTTACTTGGAAACATAATTTAAGTCCCTAAGCTTGTCTACACAAATTCAAATGGTTTTGAAAAGGAAGATTATACTTGTGTACAAATGTCTATATCTCTCACATAGTTTTTAGAATGTTACTTCAACGTTGATGTTTTCCACGCTTTGAAACATGTTCGAACACATATGCATTTGAAATGTTAATATAACATTATGTTCAACGTAAGATTACGAAATGCAAAGTTTCATTAGTAATGGTTGTGTAAAACAAATATTATTTCTATGTTGTACTTATAAGGATCAATATAAGAAGTATAAACAACATCCAAGAAATGGGATTACATACGAAAAAATGTCATAAATGAATAGATATTGATGTTTAGAAAAATTCAAAAACAAATATCATCAAATTTGGATTGCGGTTGACGAAGAAATACATGATACAAAATTTGATTGTAGTTTAAAAGAGGAAAAGCAAATTGTTCTTCATTCGAATGCAACTGGCCCTGCCCCTTCTTTGGCGACGGATGGTTGTTAATCATCTTATCATTTGCACATCCGAACCATTTTAATTAACGCTCTGCAATGCCTTCCACCTTCTATCCCCTTCTCCGACTTCCGCCTTCCTCATCTGTGTCACAACCTTGTTTCCTTCACTCTGCCTGGGCGGATGCATATTCATTCGACCAGGGATTTCGCATAATGGAGCACTTGTTGGCGACGAGGGTTAGGGTACCAGCGTCGTCAGAGCGGATGCATATTCATTAGGCAAGGGGCATTTCTGGCAATGGAGCACTTGTTGACGATGAGGGTTAGTCTACCTGCATCGCCTTCGTTGGTCGTGTAGGCTATGGTTATCTTTCTTTTATATATGTTTCTAACGCTAACGTGTGGGCCCGACACTATTTTTTCTGAATTGAAACTTGCTTCCCCTAAATATTATACCCCATAAACAACACCAAAAATTTCGTAAAAAATACGAACAATTCATAGTTGGTAATTTAGTATTTGAATAAATATCAACAACCACACTTGTCTAACCAAATTTCTTAAAATTAGATTTTTTATCTCCTGTTTACGAAATAATAATTATAATAATGTCTTAGTGTTTTCTAAAAATTTTACAAATTTACTTGGAAACATAATTTAAGTCCCTAAGCTTGTCTACACAAATTCAAATGGTTTTGAAAAGGAAGATTATACTTGTGTACAAATGTCTATATCTCTCACATAGTTTTTAGAATGTTACTTCAACGTTGATGTTTTCCACACTTTGAAACATGTCCGAACACATATGCATTTGAAATTTTAATATAACATTATGTTCACTGTAAGATTACGAAATGCAAAGTTTCATTAGTAATGGTTGTGTAAAACAAATATTATTTCTATGTTGTACTTATAAGGATCAATATAAGAAGTATAAACAACATCCAAGAAATGGGATTACATACGAAAAAATGTCATAAATGAATAGATATTGATGTTTAGAAAAATTCAAAAACAAATATCATCAAATTTGGATTGCGGTTGACGAAGAAATACATGATACAAAATTTGATTGTAGTTTAAAAGAGGAAAAGCAAATTGTTCTTCATTCGAATGCAACTGGCCCTGCCCCTTCTTTGGCGACGGATGGTTGTTAATCATCTTATCATTTGCACATCCGAACCATTTTAATTAACGCTCTGCAATGCCTTCCACCTTCTATCCCCTTCTCCGACTTCCGCCTTCCTCATCTGTGTCACAACCTTGTTTCCTTCACTCTGCCTGGGCGGATGCATATTCATTCGACCAGGGATTTCGCATAATGGAGCACTTGTTGGCGACGAGGGTTAGGGTACCAGCGTTGTCAGGGCGGATGCATATTCATTCGGCAAGGGGCATTTCTGGCAATGGAGCACTTGTTGGCGACGATGGTTAGTGTACCAGCGTCGTCGGGGCGGATGCATATTCATTCGGCCAAGGGCATTTCAGACAATGGAGCACTTGTTGGCGATGAGGGTTAGTCTACATGCATCACCTTTGTCGGTCGTGTAGGCTATGGTTATCTTTTTTTATATATTTTTCTAACGCTTACGTGTGGGCCCGACACTATTTTTTCTGAATTGAAACTTGCTTCCCCCAAATATTATACCCCATAAACAGCACCAAAAAATTTGTAAAAAATACGAACAATTCATAGTTGGTAATTAAGTATTTGAATAAAATTTGAACAACCACACTTGTCTAACCAAATTACGATATAATAATTATAGTAGCGTCTTAGTGTGTTCTAAAAATTTTACAAGTTGACTTGGCCATATAATTCAAGTCCCTAAGCAAGTCTACAAAAATTCATTCGACAACGGAAGATTGTACTTTTGTATAAATGTCTACATCTCTCACATAGTTTCTTAGAATGTTACTTCAACATTGAAGTTTTCCACACTTTAAAACATGTTCGAACTCATATGTTCATTGTAACATTACGAAATGCAAAGTTTCATTAGTATTGGTTGTGTAAAAAAATATTATTTCTATGTTGTACTTATAAGGATCAATATAACGTGTATAAATAACATCCAAGAAATGGAATTACATACGAAAAAATGTCATAAATGATTAGATATTGATTTTTAGAAAAATTCAAAAACAAATATCATCAAATTTGGATTACTGTTGACGGAGAAATACGTGATACGAAATTTGATTGAAGATTAAAATAGGAAAAACAAATTGTTCTTCATTCAAATATACCTGGCCCTGCCCCTTCATTGGTGACGGGTGGTTGTTAATCATCATATCATTTGCACATCCGAACCTTTTTAATTAATGCTCTGCACTGCCTTCCACCTTCTATCCCCTTCTCTGGCTTCTGCCTTCCTCGTCTCCATCACAACCTTGTTTCCTTCACTCTGCCTGGGCGGATACATATTCATTCGGCCAGGGGCATTTCTTACAATGGAGCACTTGTTGGTGACGAGGGTTAGTGTACCAACGTTGTTAGGGCAGTTGCATATTCATTCGGCAAGGGGCATTTCTGACAATGGAGCACTTGTTGGCGACGATGGTTAGTGTACCAGCATCGTTGGGGCGGATGCATATTATTCGGCCAAGGGCATTTCAGACAATGGAGCACTTGTTGGCGACGAGGGTTAGTCTACCTACATTGCCTTTGTCATTCGGATAGGCTACGGTTTTTTTATATATGTTTTTGACGCTGACGCGTGAGCGTGACACTATTTTTCTAAGTTGAAACTTGCTTCCCTCAAATATTATACCCCATAAACAGCACCGAAATATTCGTAACAAATACGAATAATTCATAGTTGGTAATTTAGTATTTGAATAAAATATCAACAGCTACACTTGTCTAACCAAATTTCTAAAATTAGTTTTGTTATCTCTTGTTTATGTTTTAATAATTATAGTAGCGTCTTAGTGTGTTCTGAAAATTCTACAAATTGACTTGGCAATATAATTTAAGTGCCTAAGCATGTCTACAAAAATTCATTCGAAAACAGAAGATTATACTTGTGTATAAATGTCTACATCCCTCACATAGTTTCTTAAAATGTTACTTCGATATTGAAGTTTTCCACACTTTAAAACATGTTCGAAATCATATGCATTTGAAATTTTTACATAACCTTATGTTCACCATTAGATTACGAAATGCAAAGTTTCATTAGTAATGGTTGTGTAAAACAAATATTATTTCTATGTTGTACTTACAAGAAACAATATAAGGTGTATAAACAACATCCAACAAATGGAATTACATACGCAAAAATGTCACAAATGAATAGATGTTGATTTTAGAAAAATTTAGAAACAAATATAATTAAATTTGGATTACGGTTGGCGGAGAGCAAAGCTGGAATCCGTAGAGCACGTGTAACACCCTAAAATTCCATCACTAAATTAATGTAAGCAACATGGTGTTTTAGTTTTTGTTTTCTAAGGAAATAATAAATTATCAAATAAATTATGCTCTAAAATATTTAAATATCATTTGGAATAATTTTAGAAGCAATAAGTGTTTATGCATCATGGTTTGCAATGCATGGTGTTTTTGTGTGTTGGTGTGAAGTTTTAAAAGTCCTTAAAATAATTTGAAAACATGCAAACGGTTTGAAGTGTTTAAAGTTTGAAAAGAATTTTGAAGTTCGAAAAGAATTTAAGAAAAGGGTTTTAAAAGAAAAAGGTTTCGAAAAAACAGACCCCCAAATCCCTTACCTCCTCCCTTTCAGCCCGCTAGGCTGCTTCCCGCCGCCGGCCCGCTTTTCTTGCTAGGCCCGTTTCCTTTCCGTGGCCCAGCTCTCCTCCTTCCTTTCCCCTTTCGCTGGCCCAAGTCTTTCTCGCGGCCCAGCAACACCCTCTCGTCTCTTTCCAGCCGCTAACAGCCTGGGCCCGCTAGTCAGCCGCATCTTTCTCCTCTGGTCGCACGCGTCGCAGCAGCCTGAAGGACCGAAACGGCGAACCAGAGAGGGGGGGAGTGAATGGGAGCCGATAAAAAATCTTCTCGAAGGAAATGGAAACTCCAACAAGATGAACACGGCTTCCAACACACGGCTCCGACTCACTACCCAAGTTTGCCAAGTCCACGTAGCCACTGGAGTGCCACTGGACCTAGGAACCAACACACAACCTTCCGACCCGAGAACGCGGTGGAACACCAAACCTTGAGTCTACAGACCAACACCGGTCAGGCCGGTGAGCCCCACCGGTCAGACCGGTCCCTGCTGGTGAAACTAGGCAACTTTCACCAAGTGGCTCCACACCGGTCAGACTGGTGAGACACACCGGTTAGACCAGTCACAGCCTGAAAGCCCCAAAGCACCAAACAGGCCAACCGACCACCAAACTGACCCAAACTCGAAACAGCAGCAACACAGGACAATAGCGAACACACCCAGACGTTCACCCGAGCAAAAACCCACTGAGGGTTGCACCGGTCAGACCGGTCAAGAGCACTAGTCAGACCGGTGTAGCTTGGGCAGCTCGGGATGAACAACACCCGCAGGTCAACTCTCCCAGATCCAAACCTCGATCTCCCGAATCGCTCCACAGACTTGAACAAGACTTTGGGGATATTAGGAACACCTCATGAGGAGTCCATAGCCAAGTTTAATCGCACCAAAACTTGTCCATAAAGGAGGAATCGAAGAAATCCCGCCAAGAACACCACACACCCTAGAACTCAGAAAACCCCAAAATCGAGCCCCTTTACTCACGTATTTGGGAGGGGAATCACAGCCCAAAGAACCACGAAGAGTTCCCACAAATTCCCCCCATCAAATCCCCAAGAGAAAGGTCCCGAAAACAACCCAAAGAAATCACTAAGAGAGGGCTCCAAAAATCACCACCAAGAACAACCGGGAGCAACACATCCAAACCTTGTGGAACCACGCCGAATCATCTATACATGCAACAAAGGTTCATACAAGGTCTAGCTTGCCGCCCCATCATCCAACCCTCTCACAAGATCTCACCATGAAGCTCTCAAGCTAGTCCTATGGAAATCGTAAGGGAAATAGGAAGGAAAAAGGGAAAACAAATGAGCTAGGGTTCCAAGAGTTGGCTGCCATCCTCTCACCTCTTGGATTATATGGAGGCAACCGAAAGTCTAAAATACCCTTTCCTACCAACTACAGATACAAGCCCCTCAAGGGCGGTTTTGGAAGACTTGAAGCTTTCTCCATCGGACGGATGCCCGGCGATCGCAACTTGCTTAGCCTCGACGCAAGCCTTGCGATCCCGACGCGTGTCCTCCGCTTCGAAGATTCCGGACTGCGTCGTCGCACACCGGTCAGACCGGTGCTCCTCACCGGTCAGACCGGTACCCACCGGTTAGACCGGTCTGGCACTGCTGCAGCACCGTCTTCGGTTCTTCTGTCCTGGCTTTGTGGATCAACCAAGGAACCTAGTGGTTTTCTGGTGAACCACCGGAAACCCCGCGAACTCGGTGTAGCCTCCGCCAATCTCCACTCATGACTCGACGACTAGAGAGAGGGGGAGTGAATAGGAGCCGGTAAAAATTCTTCTCAAAGAACCCGGTCACGCACAAGCGATGGAACGAATCACACACCAATCGCCAAAACAACGAGGTTATGGATCAACCTCAAGTCCTAGGAACGATTCCTTGAAGCACACGCGAAAGCACGAAAGAAGGAGGGAGGAATCGAACCAAAGAGCAAAGCGACCGAGGCTGCGGGGGATCGTCCCGGCCGGGCGGCGGGCGGACGTCCGTGATGGCCGTGCGGACCGTCCCGGAGGTACCGCGGACTGTCCGCACCCTTGCCGCGGACTGTCCAGCCTGAGCCGCGGACCGTCCGTTAAAGCGAACAGAACCACCAGAACTGACCCGAGAAAAACGGACCGTCCGCGAAGACCGGGCGGACCGTCCGCTACTGGAGCTCGGACCGTCCGCAAACCAGCTGCAACGAAAAACCAAAACAAAATCGGATCGAAAGCAAAGCCGAGCAAGAACACGAAGAACACGCGAAGAACACTGTACATGCGGACCGTCCGCATGGCCCTCGCGGACCGTCCGCCAAGCACGAACAGAACTGAAAACTGCTCGACCCCGAAAGTCAACACTCCCAATCCATCACCGGATCTCCCTAACGATAGTAGCTGTTGAGACAAAGAGTTTGGGGACATGTAAAGCGTCAACCAAGTATGCTATACCCCAAAAATTTCGTCTCCTAACTCCCTAAATCATCGGGAATCGCGGATCCTTTGAACACCACCAAAAGCTAGAGCACCGAACGAAAATCCTTCCATGTTTCCCTCAAAGAAATCCGAGGAGAAACCCACTCAAATCCGTGGAAACACACCAAGAACAAAGGCACCAAAAACAAGCACGAAAATAGCACAAAAAGAGCTCCGAAAAAGCAAACAAAAGAAATTCGGGAATAGAAAGATTGGCACAAGATTTAGAGGATGAAATCACTATGAATATCTTGTCCAATCGATTACAAGCCACTCCTAGAAACCAAATCTAAGATGGCAAAAAGCTCCAATCAAAGAGCCACTCTTCCCTCTCTCCCTCTCTCCCAAAGCACTCCAAAATGAAAGAGTACAACGACCTCTAGCCCAAGAGTTGGCTGAAAATTCAGCCCCCTCCTCCTATATATAGGCCCTCCGAAGACCGAAGTGCCCCTACACTAGGAGTACAACTCAAGCCCTCACGGGGGCATTTTGGTCAACACATGAAGTTCACCATCGGACGGCCGCGCATCCATCAGGCCTTCACGTCCTCCCGACGCAAGCACCTCGATCATGCCGCGTGTCGCCCGCCTCGAAGCTTCCCGACGCACCGGATACCGTCTCCGTCACGTCAGGCCCTCGGGCTCGGTTTTGAGGCCCAAACCGAGAAACCCTCCTCCGACGGTTTTGTGGCCAAACCACCAAACCCCGCGTACACGGCCCGTCCTCACCACGCCAAGCGTCGAGCCCGCCAAGCCTTTCACCTCCGGCGCCGGACGGTCTACTCGGTCTTGCCTCGTTCCTTGACTTGGCCACCACCGATGCACCGGCTCCATGTCCACGACTTCGTCTTGCTCTTCTTGCACCATGCGGCTCGCACTTGATCCCGTCGGCCACCGGGTCCCTCGAACCAAGCCTACTTGTCTCTACACTCCTCGGAGGCCCCGCAAGGCTAATACCTTTCGCGCCTGTTCTTCACCTGCACCAACACAAACCAAGCCGCAACCAACACCTGCAATACTAGGCCAACAGTCAGTCCACACAACGTTGTCAACCACTCCTCACGAGTGCATTGAGAACACACCACATAAACAATAAGGTAAATACACAAAATAAAACACACACAACACAACTCAACACTACACACACAAAGCTTCAAACCATCCGGTCAATCACTCATCACACACGGACCAAGGTACTTCTCAACTTGGTTCCTCAATCTCCCCCTTGATGAGTGCATTGACAAAAGAAGGTCAAAAAGCAAATAAGAACTCATCCAAGCGCCACAAAGCCTATAAAAAGCAAACAAAAGGCCACTTGAAGTGAGAAGGGATAAAAGCATGCTCCGACAAATTCCTCTCGAAACCAAAGCAAGCACAAAGGCTAAGTGCAAACGAAGAGACACACTACCAACATGCAACCCCTAAAAGCCATCAAACCAAAATGCTCAACCCAAAGTGCCATAAAACTCTTACCGAACACTTGTCCACCGCTCATCACCATCAAATCAAGGTTCATATCAACTTGATTTTCCAAATTTCTCCCCCTTGAGGAGCGGATTGACAACATGTGAGCACAAAGAAAAGGTTTGAGAGGGCAAAGACCGAACACCTCATCCAAGTGAAAGAAAACCACACAAGAGCAAAGAACAAGGTCACTTGGCATGAGAGAAACCACAAAGGCCAACTCAATGTCTCGATCCCCAAAGACATGGGCAAGGCTCGACACAACCGAGACAAGAATGCATGATCCCTCAAGAAGAGGCACAAAGGGCTCAACACCAATCATGTGATAATCGAAAACATAAGTCAACCGCCGGCTCCTCAAAAAGAGGCAAAGGGGCTCAACACCACCGGCAGAAGAGCACAAAACTCACAAACTCCCCCTAAACACATGAGCTAGGACCAAAGAGAATACAAAGCTCACCCTAAACTCATGAGATAGAGAAAAGAGCACACCAAGCTCACAAGCTCCCACCTAAACACATGCACTAGGGACAAAGAGCATACAAAGCTCACCCTAAACACACGTGATAGAGCAAAAAGCAACCACCAAAGCACAACTCAGGCAAACAAAGGAGACTCACCAAAGCTCCCCCCTACCCAAATGCAAGCTCCCCCTGAACATGTGGATGCAAACTTCAAAATTTTAGCTCACCTCTTCTCCCCCTTGTTGACAATGTATGAAGCAAGGTGAAAATGCAGAAATGCAAAACAAAGCATATAAACATCTACATGAGCTTCTCAAATAGGCCAAATTTAGTGACAAAGGCTAGAAATGAGACAAAGAGCACATATATGAATCATAACATAGTCAAAGCATTGCCACAAGTAATATATGGAAATATAGGCATGTGACAAAGCAAATTTTCAGATTTGAATAATTATATCAAAAGATGGCTCATTTCAAATGTAAAAGCCTATCCATGTCACACTTGAGCCACAAACATGCATACCATTCAAAGATCATACAAGGATATCCAATTCTCAACAAAAGATCATTGCAAACACCCATAAAGCAAAGCATGTCATGTTAAAGCTCATGAGCCATGTGTCCACTTCGGGGAGACTTCTCCACCGGTGAACATCATGCAACATGTTTTGCACCCATGTGTGAAAGATAAGACATTTTAAGCATAAACATGATGGAGGGAGCATTTTTCAAGCATACACACTTCTTTTCAAGATTAATTCATTTCATGGTACATGAAGTGCCTTTGCGGCAAAAAGAAGCTTATGCTCCTCCATGAATGCAACATAGGCTAAACATTCACAATGATATCGGCCTTTGGCCCAAATGCAAGAAAGAGACATCCAAGCACAATCTAAGCATGAAAGGCACATTTAGACCAAAAAGTGACACGGATATACTACTACACATGAGTGGAGCACATTTCATCAAATTTAGTCAAGATTAGCATTTGATTCAAAAGGGCTATCTCACAACACAGATATCTCAAATATTCCAAGAGCATAGCCTCACATAGCCATTTCTCCACACACATGACCAATATCTCACAAGTAGCCAAAGAAACTCAAATGAGGCATATGGAAGAACTCATCATCCTAAAATGCAATATGATACAAATGCAACATAGGTAGATATGTACATCAAAAGGAACATGATATATGACAGAATGCAAGACACAAATGTCAAACCTACCAAAGTCTATACATCATGATATATGATACAAATGCAATGCAGAATGCATAGGGAGTCAAGGAACTTGACTTAACACCAATAAAGCTCACGAGGGAACACACCAACCAAGAATCGCTCCAAGCGAGAGAAGAGCCACCAAAGGTCCCAATTGAGTACCATTGAAAAAGTACCAATTTGCAAAGCTGCAAAGATCCCAATTGAATACCATAGAAGGAATATCAATTTAAGGATCAGGATCACAAAGACTACCCAGAAAGCCACAACCCTTCTTGGAATCAAATTCCCTATCAAAAGAAGCCAAGCTCCCCCTCAACCAAGGGCAACTAACAAAGCAAAAGCTAGGAAAAGGAAGAGCAAGGAAAAACTCTAAAACCAACCGAAAAGAGGAACAACAACACAACTCGAAGACAAGACAAGCCCAAAACTCCAAGGAAAGCTCACAACATGCTACAAAATGCATTGATAATATCAATTAACATAAATAGAGTATTGTAACATGATTCCACAAATATGACTAAGCATGGGCAAGCAAGTATGTCAACAAGGTACAACACTAAACCAACATGATACCAAAGAACAACATGCCAAGCAATATACAAGAACTAAACAAAGGCATGATACAAGATCACATGGATCATCCACCAAAATATATTACAAAGCTAGCATGACAAGATATACATGGGGGACAAACATGCTAACAAGAAAGGTACCATCGAGCTAGACAAACATGATATGAATGAACAACATGACATATCCGAGCAATCAACCATAAAGCATGACATGATGTTCATAAATAACATCCACCATAAAATCATACAAAGATAGCAAGATAGATATTCAAGTTCACAAAGCTATCATGAACAAGGTGGCTAGCCTACCATGGTTTTCACACAAGCAAGACACAAGTATATACAAGAGAGGACAAGGGGAAAAGAAAACTCACTATACATGTGTACAAAGGCTTTCAAGAGCCATCCAAAACGGTGTGGAGAACCATCATGTCTACATTGAGCTTATGTTCTCCAAGCTGCGTCTCCATACCTACACACAAGGAGAGGAGAAAGACCGGAGCCTTGGATCCCAAGGGGTTAGCAAGCACGTACTTGGGAATCAAAGATTTGGTCACGCGGGTAAGTGGTGCACACAACCTATCATGTGGGTTAGCATGATGCAAATGCCGGTTGGAATGAAAAGTCTTTCGAACACCCTTGGAACCATGCCTCAAAGAAGTCACTCGCGAGGAAAGTTGAGTGCTACCACAAGCAAAAAGGCAAAGATCCTTCGGGGTCGTAGGAGAAGAACCAACACAAGCACCACGAGAAGCATGTCGCGAACCAACACAAGAAACACTAGAAGCATGTCCACGAGCATGGCCTAACGCACTAGAAAGAGTGTCATAAAACCCATCCACAAATCGCGCCTTCTTAGGCTCACAAGTGTTCATGCCATGAGAAGGGCTATGAACAACCAAAGGCCTAGAGGCACCTCCTCGCCATATTCTCCTTGCCCGGCGGTAGCAAAAACTCTCTTGATGCCCATCCTTCCCACAGTGAGAGCAATGGTACAAAGGCCTATTGAGAGGCACGGTCGGAGTGGATGAATCACCATTCTCTTGTAAGTGGGAAGTCCCTTGGGACTTAGAGCATGAAGCATCAACCCCAACATCCAACTTGGTGCCGACATTAGAATCACACGTGCCATGAGACAGGCTACGTGGCTTCTTAAAAGCTTTAGCACGCACAAGTCGCTCGTGCTTGACACGGCGAAAGCAAAACTCAACGGTATGCCCATCCTTCTTGCAAAAAGTGCATTGGAACCTCGGCTTGGGAATATGAGTTCCAAATACGTGGGAGGCACCCTTTCCATTCAAATCACCTTGGGAACACCGGAAGAAGCAACAAGCTTAGGAGTAGCTATGAGAGAGCTATCCAAAGCACTAGCACAATTACCACCATCCAAAGACTCACACTCAAGAGAAGAAATCGACTCCGGTTTAGAAGAAGCAAATTTAGAAGCATCAACATCGGAGTGACACGAGAAGCATGAATCCAAACCCTTGGCACAAAGACTCTTGCACCTTGTGCGCAAAACCTCATTTTGAGACTTGAGGCGCTCACAAGTACCACATGTCATATTTCTCAGATTATTGATTTCTTCTTCAATGCATTTAGCATATGTGGTACGCAAGAGTTCATTTTCTTTCTCAAGGTTGGCACTCATCTCATCATGCTCAACCGACTTGAAGGATCTGATGGCGACTAGAGAGGGGGGAGTGAATAGGAGCCGGTAAAAATTCTTCCCAAAGAACTCGGCCTATACCCTAGTCAAACCCCGGTCACACACGAGCGATGGATCGAATCACACACCAATCGCCAAGACCACGAGGTTATGGAACAACCTCTAGTCCTAGGAACGATTCCTTGAAGCACACGCGGAAGCACTAGAAAGGGAAGGAAGGAAACGAAACAAGCAAAGACCGCACACGGCCTCTCGGCGGATCGTCCGCCTAGCGGTGCGGACCGTCCGCGATGAACCGCGCGGACCGTCCGACCTGCTACCGCGGACCGTCCGCACCGACGCCGCGGACCGTCCGGCCCTCTCCGCGGACCGTCCGTTAAACACACACGCGAACACCGAAGCGACCCGAGAAAAACGGACCGTCCGCCGAGGCCGGGCGGACCGTCCGCGCCACCCGCGGACCGTCCGCTACTCAAGCCCGGACCGTCCGCAAACTGGCTGCAACAAAAACCAAAGGCCAAACCGGATCGAAAACGAGGACGCGCAAGAACTCGACGAACACGCGACGAACACGACCCACGCGGACCGTCCGCGACCACCCCGCGACCGTCCGCCGGGTGCGTACGGAGCGAAAACAACCCGACCCCGAAAGTCAACTCCCCCAAATCATCATCGGATTTCCCAAACGGTTGAAGCTATGGAGACAAGGGTTTGGGGACTTGAAAAGCGTCACACAAGGATGCTATAGCCCAAAAATCTTGCCTCCTAACTCCCTAAATCACCGGAATCGCGAATCCTTTGAGCACCACCAAAAGCTAGAGCACCGAACGAAAACTCACGAATCGAAGTAGTTTCCCGGCGTTTGAGGGCACAAGATCAAGCACAAAGATGCACAAGACATCTATCCATGTTTCCCTCAAAGAAATCCGGGGAGAAACCCACTCAAATCCGCGGAATCACACCGGGAACAAAGGCACGAAAACAAGCACGAAAAGCCACGAAAAACAACCCCGAATCTTCTATACAAACCAGGAAAGATTCACAAGGTCTAGCATGCCGCCCTAGCATCCATCCCTCTCAACAAATCTCTCATGAAGCTCTCATGCTAGCCTAGAGAAAATGGAAAGAAAAATAGCTACAAAATGAGAAAGAGGAGGGAGCAAATGAAACCCTAAGTCGCGGAGAGAGGGAGCCATCCACCCACACTCATGGCTTATATATCAGGTCCCGCCGGAGTGGTAAATGACTCGACTACCCCTAACTAAACTACTGGCGATACAACCCACGTAGGGGCATTTAGGTAATGTTTGTGGGTCTTGCCATCAGACGGCCACGCCTTTGCCGCACCCCGCGTCCTCCCGACGCAAGGCATGCGATCCCGCCACGTGTCCTCCGCCTCGAAGCTTCCCGACACGCCCGGATCCCGTCTCCGTCGTGTTGGGCCCTCGGACTTGGTTTTGAGGCCCAAACCAAGAAACCGTCCGCCGATGGTTTTGTGGGCAAACCACCAAACCCCGCGTGCTCGGTCCCGGCCTCCCCGCCAAACCACTTGACTTGACCGCCACCGTGCACCGGCTCGTCTATCCATGACTTCGTCTTGCTCGTATCGCCACCATGTGGCCCGCACCCGGGCCCCGCCGTCCACCGGTCCCTCGAACCGAGCCTACTTGTCTCTCCATCTCCCGGAGGCCCCTCAAGGCGAAGACCTTTCGCGCCCGTTCTTCACCTCGCAACAAAGACGAACTAGGCCGCGGCCCTACACCTCGCGCACTAAGCCAAGAGTCGGTCCAACACCCGTTGTCAATCACTCATCACTGAGGAGCGGTCATCCATCGACCACTGGGACACTCCTGGTCCTCAATCTCCCCCTTGATGAGTGCATTGACAACACACAACGCGAAATGAAATTCAGAGAAAAAGAGAAAGAAAGAAGAAAGAAAAACAAGGAAGCTCAACTTATGACCAAAACCAAGGAAAGGCAAAGAAAGGTCACAAGCCAAGCAAAGCACAAACTCCACACCGAAAACAGCAAGAAAGCTCCCCCTGAGCAAGTGCAAGCTCCCCCTGAACATGTGGATGCAAACTCATGCAAACTCCCAAATTTCAGCTCACCTCTTCTGAATTTTCATTAAGCTCACCTCTTCTCCCCCTTGTTGACAATGTATGAATCAAGGTGAAAATGCTGAAATGCAAAAGCAAAGCATATAAACATCTACATGAGCTTCTCAAATAGGCCAAATCTAGTGTCAAAGGCTAAAAATGAGACAAAGATCACACATATGAATCATAGTATAGTAAAAGCATTGCCACAAGTAATATGTGAAAATACAAGCATGTGACAAAGCAAAATTTTCAGATTTAAGCAGTTTTACCAAAAGAAAGCTCGATTCACATGTAAAAGCCTATCCATGTCACACTTGAGCCACAAACATGCATACCATTCAAATATCATACAAGGATATCAAATTCTCAGCAAAAGATCATGGCAAACACCCATAAAGCAAAGCATGTCATGTCAAAGCTCATGAGCCATGTGTCCACTTCGGGGAGACTTCTCCACTGGTGAACATCATGCAACATGTTTAGCACCCATATGTGAAAGATAATACATTTTAAGCATAGACATGATGGATGGAGCATTTTTCAAGTATTCACACTTCTTTTCAAGATTAATTCATTTTATGGTACATGAAGTGCCTTTGCGGCGAAAAGAAGCTTATGCTCCCCCATGAATGCAACATAGGCTAAACATTCACAATGATATTCGGCCTTTGGCCCAAATGCAAGAACAAGGCATCCAAGCACAATCTAAGCATGAAAAGCACATTTAGACCAAACTGTGACATGGATACACAACTACACACGAGTGGAGCATATTTCATCAAAAATTAGTCAAGTTTAGCATTTATTTCAAAAGGGGCTATCTCACCACACATATATCTCAAATATTCCAAGAGCATAGCCTCACATCACCATTTCTCCACACATATAACCAATACCTCACAAATAGCCAAAGAGACTCAAATATGGCATATGAAAGAAGCTCATCATCCTAAAATGCAATATGATACAAATGCAACATGATATATGACAAGATGACTATCCTACCATGGTTTGCACATCAAGCAAAGCATGTATATACATCAAAGTAAAACATGGTATGATACATATGGTACAAAAAGGAAATCCCCCAAGAATCAACTAGAAAGGGCAACAAACCCCAAGTTCCCCCCGCAAGCGCACAAATGTAGCTTGGTCGAGAGGCTTTGTGAAAATGTCCGCAAGCCGATCTTGGGTAGGGACATGGCTCAACACAATGGTTCCTTTCTCCACATTGTCCCTCAAGAAATGATACCTCACTTCTATATGTTTGGTTCCGAGGTGAAGCACTCGGTTTTTGGCTACGCTTATGGCACCGGTGCTATCACAAAAAAGTGGGATCCGGGTGCACTCCTCACCAAAGTCTCTCAAAGTGTATGAAATCCACAACAAATGGGAACAACATCTCGCGGCGGCAACATACTCGCCTCCGTGGTAGACCGAGGTACACTAGACCGCTTGCGGGAAGACCATGAGACCAACGAAGACCCAACAAACCGGCAAGTACCGAAGTAGACTTCCCGTCGACTCGACATCCAAAGAAAAATCCGCATCGGAAAAACCATGAAGAGAAAGAGTCGAGGAGGAAGAATACCAAAGGCCAAGACCAGGGGCGGATCGTAGGTACACGAAAATCCTCTTGACGGCCCGTCAATGTGATGTCCTCGGCGAAGCACGAAAACGAGCGCACGGACACACGCCGAACCGTATGTCCGGCCTCGTCGCCGTCAAGTAGAGGAGGGAGCCGATCATGCTCCCCGTACTCCCGCCGGTCCACCGGTTTTCCGTCGTCATCCGCATCCAAAGTGGCCGTACTCCCCATGGGAGTCGACATCGGCTTCACATCTTGCATCCGGAACTTCCTCGCATGTCTTTTGTGTACTTGGTCCGGTGCACAAATGTATCGTCCTTCACTTGCTTGATCGCGATCCGAGAAAATACTGCAACTCGTCCATCATGCTCATCTCGAACTCCCTGCTCATCTCATCTGCAAACTTGGCAACAAGGTTATGTGACGAGCCACCAAAGACAATATCATCCACGTATATCTAAACAATCGACAAGTCATTTCCATGCTTGGGGAGAAACAAGGTTCTATCCACGGTACCCATCACAAACCCTCTGCTCAAAAGAAAACCTCTCAATCTCCCATACCAAGCACGGGGCGCCTGTTTCAACACATATAGAGCCCTTTTCAACCTGTATACCCTGTGTGGGTACAGCTCGCTCTCAAACCCGGAGGTCGCTTCACATACACCTCCTCCTCTATGACCCCATTCGGAAAAGCACTCTTCACGTCCATCCGAAACAATTTGAACCCTTTAGCCACAGCAAAGGCTAGATGGATTCGAATTGCCCCGAAGACGGGCCACGGGAGCAAAGGTCTCCTCATAGTCGATCCCCTCCTTCGACTAAACCCCCGAGCAACAAGTCCGGACTTGTTCCTCACAACCATCCCATTCTCTCCCTCTTTGTTCTTCCAAACCCACTTGGTTCCTATGGGATGGCAATTTGGAGGTGGTTCAACTAACTCCCACACACGGTTCCTCTCAAAGTTTTCCAACTCCTCATGCATAGAATTGACCCGGTTTGCATCGGATAAAGCATGTCCAATGTCCTTGGGCTCAAAAGTGGCAACAAAAGCAAGATGAGCAAAATGAGAGGAATTCCTGGACCTTGACCGTGTAGTGCGTTCGTCGATGTTCCCAATGATCTTCGACAGGGGATGCACTTCTTGAATCCGCCGGGGAGCCTCACGCCTCGAGACTACCTCCCCCTCAACTTCAGCTTCTCTCACCTGGTCCTCTTGTTGCACCGTCGTTGTCCATGAAGTAGACGGTCCACACTCCATAGTGGTCGTAGGGGAAGTAGTGGGTACACACTCAGTTTCAGGCGCATGGTTCTCCCCATCATCATCTCCAGCTTCATCCTTTTCCTCTTCAAAGAGGTCCTCGGCCATCTCTTCGTCACCTGCACATTCAAAGCCAAGAGAGGTACATGGCATTGTCTCGTCGAAGGTCACCTCGCAAGTCTCCATGATTTTGTTAGTCTCAAGGTTAAGCACCCTATAGGCTCTAGAATGGTTAGCATATCCAAAGAAAATACCATCACTAGACCTAGCCTCAAACTTGTCGAGTTTTCCCTTCTTCAGAATAAAGCACTTGCGGCCAAAAACTGCGAAGTGACTCACCTTGGGTGCCCGACCATGCATAAGCTCATAACGAGTCTTCTTCTTGAAAGCTCGCAATAAAATCCCGTTGGAAACATGACAAGCCGTATTGACCGCCTCGGCCCAATACCTCCTAGGAGTCCTATGCTCATCGAGCATCGTCCTAGCCATCTCACAAAGAGTCCGATTTTTCCTTTCCACGACTCTATTTTGAGGGGCACATAAGGGGTCGAATACCGATGTTCAAGACCTAGATCACGACAAAAAGCATCAAAACGAGAGTTCTTGAACTGCGAGCCATTATCACTCCGGATAGCTCGAATAGCATTACCATGCCTCTCGTTTTTCAACCTCACGGTCGGATCTCGAACAAAACCAAATGTCTCACCATTATCCTCCAAGAAGAACACCCGGGCATAGCGAGAGTAATCGTCCACCACAACAAGGACATACCACTTCCCACCCACCGAGCGAACTCGAGCCGGCCCAACAAGGTCCATATGCAACAGCTCTGTCGGACGCTCGGTCATGACATCGGTCAGGGGTGGATGGGGAGTGGCTACCATCTTACCATGCCTACACGGAGCACAAACCAAATCCTTCTCAAGCTTCAACTTCGGCAATCCTCGGACAAGGTCAAGACCACTCAAGAGGGAAACCAAATCAAAGCTCAAGTGTCCCAACCGCCTATGCCATTTCCACAAATCAGAAGGACCGGCCATCAAACAACGAGCAGGACCCAAAGAACGAGAGAAATCAGCCCTGAAAATCTGACCCTCGGGGATGATCATACAGACAAGATCACCTCGAGAATCAAGCAAACGAGACTCACCAAACTTGAAACGCACCTCAAAACCTTCATCAAGCAACTGAGAAACCGAAAGCAAATTGAAACCCAAAGACTTCACAAGAGCCACTCTCTTCAACGTTACCTTGTCACTCACATGCACAACAACCTCTGACAGCACCCTTCCTCGTCCATTGTCCCCAAATGTGATGTACTGCTTTTCCTTCACTGGGGTGAGGCTGGAGAACCACTTCTTATCTCCGGTCATGTGTAGAGAACACCCGGAGTCGATCAACCAAATGTTCTCCAAGCCTCCTGCCTGTAGTCAGAAACAAGAACGAGAGTGAGCTAGCGACTCGACACTGGGGTTAGCACAAAGAAAGTTAAACCAGTGTCGAGCCATCTGCTCAAAAGAGGGGTTAGCAAACATCATTCCCTTGCCACCAAACTTCCCATGTCCCATGGGAGGAGTACGGGCACCACGAGAGGGAAAACGTGGTCCATAGCTCCTCTGGAACCCAAAGATGCGATCATCTCCCCTAAACCCGTACGGAGGACGAGTAGGAGGACGTCCAGCAAAACCACCACGAGCCCGACCAAACCTCTCACCAGCACGCACACCATCCTCTCTCCCCGACAAACCTCTCACCACCACCTCTCCGTGGGAACACTCGCCAACACTCCTCACACTTCCCACACCCCGTGGAAGTGGCACTCTAGGCTCGGGAATACCATGAGACCGGTGATACTGTCCCGGTTCGCTTGCTCCCTAGCAAGCCTCTCATCCCTCTTCCTCTTGTAGCAAAACTCGCAAGATGCCTCTCCTTGCCACAATACTCACACCCGAAGGGGATGGGTTTTGGTTTTGGCTCGGCTTCTCTCTAGGCTTCTCACCCTTCTCACCCACAAACTTCACCGGTTTCGGAAATCACTTGTCTTAGGTGGGAATTTGGGTGGATCTTGGGTTGTGTCAAGCTTGTTGCAAAGGTGGTTAGGCTTTGGTGTGAAAGTGTTCTTGGGTGCTTTTGGAAGTGGGACTTGGATCTCTCCGATCACCTCAAACTCGGGGTTAGACTCAACACACTTCTCATACACACTCTCCCCACTCGTTCTCACCCACTTTCTCACCCAACTTCTCAAAACCCAAACCACGACCATCGGCTCTCTTGAACTCCTCAATCATGATTTTCAATTGAGGTTCCCCCCCGACAACCAACCCAACACCTTCCTCCAATAGTCATTGTCCTCATAGATGACATCCAAACGGGAAGTAAGTTCAAGATTGCGCAAAGTAACTTCATCACAGCTAGAACATGCATTTGCAACAGGAGATTTCAAAGATGCTTCCAAAGAACTAATGGTAGAACGAGCATCGACAAGCTTAGCATGCATAGTAGGACATGATTTGCAAGCACCAAGCAAAGTGGGTCTAGCCTTAAGCTCATCATATTCAGTCCTAAGAGCATCTAGTTGAGCCAAAGTAGAAGCATTCTTCTCATTAAGCAGTTTGATCTCATTCAACCAAGCATCACACTCAACAGATTCAACATCATCAGGGGGGGTAGGAGCAAGTTTCAAAGAGTCATTCTCAAGTTTCAATTCAAGCAATTTTGACTCTAACTCTCCTACTTTCTCGCTAGCATTCTCAAGCTGAGCCCTAAGATCTTTCCTCATCTTTTTGGCATCTCTCAGCACACTATCACGGTTGTCAAGCAAACCATTCAACCTAGCAATCTCAGCAAGCAAAGAGTCGGGGTCACGGTTTACCTCATCCTCCGAGTCGGAGTCACTGTCTTCCTTCTCACTCTTCTTGCTGCTTGAGCTATGGGCCATGCCACAAAAGCCCTCAAGCGCCATACAGCTCAACCCGCTGAGGTTCCGGCTTGCACTCTTCTTGCCATTGCGCCTCCCGGCGTCTTCATCTCCGCTGCTTGAGCTTGACTGCTCCTCGCTTGAGCTTGAGTCGACGTCGCTCGCACCGGCCACCATCGCTCTTGCCTTGTTCTTCTTGTAACCGCTCTTGCTCGGTCGCCGCTTGTCCTTGTCCTTGCTCTTGGACTTGTTGAAGTGCTTGCCCTTGGAGGAGTACTTGTCTTCACGCCTCGGGTGCGCCTTGTACTCGTTCACCTTGTACTTGTTCTCCTCCGCTTCCGGGCACTCGGCGATGAAGTGGCCTCGCTTGCCACACTTGTAGCACGTCCCTGAGCTCCGCCTTGCATTCCTCCGACTCTCGTGTAGTCGTTCAAACCTTCTTGAGAGCAAGGCCAGCTCCTCCTCGCCCAGCACATCAAACTCCTCATCTGTAATGGACATGAGAGAAGACAAGGAAAACTGTCGACAGGAAGGGTTAGATTTGCCCTTTCATCCGCCCACAAGAGCAAGACTATGGTCAGTCGAGCTCTCATGCTTGGATTGCAACTTCCTGTCAACCTCAGCCGACTTGAGCTTAGAAAAGAGGTCATCCAACTCAATAGTCAAGTAATGCCCAGACTCCTTAATGGCCTCAACCTTAGCACCCCAAACATTTGGGTCCAAGACATGCAAGAGCTTCAAAGCCTGATCATGCTCGGTGTACGGAAAATCCTCAACATTAGCCTTCATGTTGTTCACGATGGCGGTGAACCTCTGAAACATCGCATCTATGTCCTCATCGGGAAGTGGAGTGAAATTCTCATATTGCATCCGGTAAGAGACAAAGAGGCGAGCCTTCACATGGTTATCACCATCGTGAGCAACCAACAACTTCTCCCAAATTTGCCAAGCAAGATTCAAATGACGAACACGCTCAAACTCTGGATCACACAAGCTCCGGACCAAGTGATCAACGGCTTTTGCATTAGCCTCATACTTGGCCTTAGCACCGGCATCGGTCACCATAAGAGTATGGATGTTGACCGGAATAGCATAGGTCTTGTCAAGCACAATGAAATTCAACAGCTTCCCACGAAGAAAGATCATCATACGAGCCGCCCACTTGTGGTAACCCTTGCCATCGAAGTGCGGCAGACCGCCCCGCTCAACGTACGCCATCTTAGGATTCGAGACTTGTCAAGGTCGCAAAGAATCCGGCACCAAGCTCTGATACCAATTGAAGGATCAGATGGCGACTAGAGAGGGGGGGGAGTGAATAGGAGCCGGTAAAAATTCTTCCCAAAGAACCCGGCCTATACCCTAGTCAAACCCCGGTCACACACGAGCGATGGATCGAATCACACACCAATCGCCAAGACCACGAGGTTATGGAACAACCTCTAGTCCTAGGAACGATTCCTTGAAGCACACGCGGAAGCACTAGAAAGGGAAGGAAGGAAACGAAACAAGCAGCACTGCACACAGCTCCTGGCGGACTGTCCGGCCTAGCAGTGCGGACCGTCCGCGATGAACTGCGTGGACCGTCCGACCTGCTACCGCGGACCATCCGCACCGACGCCGCGGACCGTCCGGCCCTCTCCGCGGACCGTCCGTTAAACACCAGAAGCGACCCGAGAAAAACGGACCGTCCGCCGAGGCCGGGCGGACCGTCTGCGCCACCCGCGGACCGTCCGCTACTCAAGCCCGGACCGTCCGCAAACTGGTTGCAACGAAAACCAAAGGCCAAACCGGATCGAAAACGAGGACGCGCAAGAACTCGACGAACACGCGACGAACACGACCCACACGGACCGTCCGCGACCACCCCGAAAGTCAACTCCCCCAAATCATCATGGGATTTCGCAAACGGTTGAAGCTATGGAGACAAGGGTTTGGGGACTTGAAAAGCGTCACACAAGGATGCTATAGCCCAAAAATCTTTCCTCCTAACTCCCTAAATCACCGGGAATCGCGAATCCTTTGAGCACCACCAAAAGCTAGAGCACCGAACGAAAACTCACGAATCGAAGTAGTTTCCCGGCGTTTGAGGGCACAAGATCAAGCACAAAGATGCACAAGACATCTATCCATGTTTCCCTCAAAGAAATGCTGGGGAGAAACCCACTCAAATCCGCGGAATCACACCGGGAACAAAGGCACGAAAACAAGCACGAAAAGCCACGAAAAACAACCCCGAATCTTCTATACAAACCGGAAAGATTCACAAGGTCTAGCATGCCGCCCTAGCATCCATCCCTCTCAACAAATCTCTCATGAAGCTCTCATGCTAGCCTAGAGAAAATGGAAAGAAAAATAGCTACAAAATGAGAAAGAGGAGGGAGCAAATGAAACCCTAAGTCGCGGAGAGAGGGAGCCATCCACCCACACTCATGGCTTATATATCAGGTCCCGCCGGAGTGGTAAATGACTCGACTACCCCTAACTAAACTACTGGCGATACAACCCACGTAGGGGCATTTAGGTAATGTTTGTGGGTCTTGCCATCGGACGGCCACGCCTTTGCCGCACCCCGCGACCTCCCGACGCAAGCCATGCGATCCCGCCGCGTGTCCTCCGCCTCGAAGCTTCCCGACACGCCGGATCCCGTCTCCGTCGTGTTGGGCCCTCGGATTTGGTTTTGAGGCCCAAACCAAGAAACCGTCCGCCGATGGTTTTGTGGGCAAACCACCAAACCCCCGCGTGCTCGGTCCGGCCTCCCGCCAAACCACTTGACTTGACCGCCACCGTGCACCGGCTCGTCTGTCCATGACTTCGTCTTGCTCGTGTCGCCACCATGTGGCCCGCACCCAGTCCCGCTGTCCACCGGGTCCCTCGAACCGAGCCTACTTGTCTCTCCATCTCCCGGAGGCCCCTCAAGGCTGAAGACCTTTCGCGCCCGTTCTTCACCTGCAACAGCACGAACTAGGCCGCAGCCTACACCTGCGCACTAAGCCAAGAGTCAGTCAAACACCCGTTGTCAATCACTCATCACTGAGGAGCAGTCATCCATCGACCACTGGGACGCTACTGGTTCTCACGACTTTTTCAAAGCCAAAACTTCACTTTCCAAATCAATGCATGAGGTGCAAACGTAATCACATGAACAAGCTACATCATTTACATCTCGCAAAGCACTATCATCATTGCAAGAAGTATGGCAAGCATCCTCAACCAGCAACAAAGAACACTTGCTACAAGGCATGGATTTCATATCACAAATTTCAGCCCTAGCATGCTCAAGTTTATCTACACATGTGGTGTGAGTCAATTTTAGTTCATTAATTTCAGCAAGCAAAGACTCACAAGAAACACATGGTAGGGAAGCACTTGACTCTAACAAAGCAATCTTACTCCTAGCCATATCAAGTTCATCATTCAAAGCAACACAAGAGTTAGGCATAGAAGCATTGGATTTCAACAAGTCAATTTCAGATTGCAAGTTAGCAAGAGATGATCTCAATTCATCATTCTCAAAATCAAGATTGTCGCATGCTCTTCTAAAAGCTTCAACATGCATTTTGCGCCAATTAACTTCATCTTTTAATTTCTCATTTTCAGCACACAAGGCATCGCAAGATTTGCAAGGCAAAGAAGCTTTGAAATTTAACACCTTAATTTCAGATTTCAAGCATGCAATGGAAGCAATCAAAGCATCATTTTTAGCATGCATGGTGTTACAAGAAGTGCAAGAATTCAAAGCACGAGACTTCCAATGAGCCATACCACATTTCAACGTAGTAAGAGAGCATTTCATCTTCTCATTCTTTCTACGCAAGGCATCACACAAATCTATGTTTCTCCTATGCAAGTCTCCACAATAACACTCACAATCATCCAACCTATTGCATAGGATCAAGATAGCTTTGGCAAGTGTACCTTGGTTCATGCCTCCTAGCTTGTGGTAGAGCTCGCCTTTCTTGATGTCACCATATCGATAGTCCTCGATGAGAGATATCATCTCCTCCACTCCGGCTTCCGCCTCAACCGCCATCCTCCTCCTGCTCAAAGAACCACAAGGAGAAGAACTTGGTGCCATAATCAAAGTACCGGTTAGGATTAGCCGAAAGCAAACTCGAGGAACAAGCAACGATGCAAAGAAAGCACTCAAAATGCCTCAATTCTCTAACAACTACTGACGAGTTCAATAGCAAAGGATCTTATCTTTTTCCCAAAATTTTACCACTGAACAAGGAGCACCAAAGATAGAGGCACAAAAAATTTCAGCTCAAAATAAGGTGAAATGAAGTCTAGAGAAAATCCAGAAGAAACAAGACAAAGCCGCAAGAGACTTAAATGAGGATTTTTCAATTATCTTCTTGATTTTTTCTGAATTTTTGAAGACCCCAAAATGATCTTTAGATGGTTTTGGATCACCTACAAATGGAGTCACGAAACTGCTGTAAAAATTTGAGCCAAAATGGAGCACTGAGCGAAAAGTTATGCCCGTTTTACTGAAGGTATCTCAAGTTATGGTTTTCCAAGGGCACAACTCCAAATCGTCGGACTCAAAACATGCAAACAAAGGTCGCAAGAAAAAGCACCTCTTTCCTCTAGTCACCCTATGGATTCAAGACTTGTTAGAGTCGCAAAGAATCCGGCACCAAGCTTTGATACCAATTGAAGGATCGGATAGCGACTAGAGAGGGGGGAGTGAATAGGAGCCGGTAAAAATTCTTCTCAAAGAACCCGGTCACGCACAAGTGATGGAACGAATCACACACCAATCGCCAAAACAACGAGGTTATGGATCAACCTCAAGTCCTAGGAACGATTCCTTGAAGCACACGCGGAAGCACGAAAGAAGGAGGGAGGAATCGAACCAAAGAGCAAAGCAGCCAGGCTCTGGCGGACAACAGCAAAGAACAAGATCACTTGAAGAAGACCGGTCTCGGACCCCTTAGGCAAGGGCAACGGCTCGACACATCCGAGACAAAGCAAAGCTCAAGCAAAAAGTGCAAACCACCGAAACAAAGCTCGAACAACCACAAAGAGCTCCCCCTGCACACATGCAAGCTCCCCCTGAACCAATGCACCTCCCCCTGGACGAATGCATGCAAACCACTTGAAAACAGTGCAGCTACAGCAACTTCAGCTCACATCGGTCGGACCGGTCATCACCACCGGTCAGACCGGTGCCTAAAATGTGTACAGGACTAGCACTCACACCGGTCAGACCGGTGACCTCGATTGGTCAGACCGGTCACAACAAAGCCCAGAAATGGCTCGAAACCACCTGAAAACCTTCTAAATGCACCCAACAAGCCATTTCAAGCTCAAACTTCCCCCCCTTGTTGGCAATGCATGAATCAAGCCAAAAAATGCAAAATATTCAACCTAGAGCTTCTCAAATAGACAAAATTCAACAGAGAATGTTACACATGTCCAAATGAGCAAGTTAGATACTCTACAGCTTCGTATCGATCTCAACTACATGATCACCAAGTTTCACAACCATTGGACGAAGCTATGATGGATTTGGGCAATTTTGCGAAAAACTTGCCTCTCATAAGCAAAGTCCTAAACATGATCAAAGCATATCAAAATGGCAAAGCCACACAAACTTCATACTAGGACAGCTATTCTAATCATAAGACCATCACAAACACCCACAAGCACCTCATGTCATGTCAAAGCCACCGAGCCATGTGCCTACTTCTATGTATGAGACTTCTCATTGGTAGGCATCATGCAACGATTTAGCACCCAAAGCAAATTAAATTCAGCACATATGACATGGGAGCATATTTTCCAAGCATTTTCCATTTCATTTTCAGATTTAAATGGTACATGAAATGCCTTTGCGACAAAAGGAACTTATGCCCCTCCACAAGATGAAGCAAGAGGGCTAAACATCCATGATGGAAAATGAGCCTTTGGCCCCATATGATCAATAAACTAGCTATCCAACCACAAATTAAGCATAGCAAAGCCACTAAAACATGTCAAGATCATATAAAGGCATTTACACATGAGAGAGCATACATGTGACAATTTTTCAAAAAACATAGGCATCAACCATGGATTATTCATCAAGATCATCAAGAGCTAAGCCAAACTAACCATAGCATACCAAACAAGCTCACAAAGACATAAATAGCATTCCATGGTGAACAATGTATATAGGAGAAGTTTTTCCTATCCAATGCATATCATACAAAGTGCATGCAATCTAAGATACAAGGATGCCTATACATCATGTTACATATGCCATGCCAAATGCAAGAAATGCACAAAGGAAACTATACATATGCTACAAAGGAGCTCCCACACACCCAACTCAAGAAATCAAACACACACCAAGTTCCCCCGCAAACGAGTGAAAGTTGCTTGATCTAGGGGTTTGGTGAAAATATTGGCTAGTTGGTCATGTGTGGGTACATGGATCAAAGCTATCTTTCCTTTCTCTACGTTGTCTCTGAGAAAATGATACCTCACTTCTATGTGTTTGGTTTTGGAATGGAGCACTGGGTTCTTTGCAACGCTTATGGCACTGGTGCTATCACATTGAAGTGGGACATGGGTATACTCCACACCAAAGTCACTCATGGTGTATGAAATCCAAAGGAGCTGAGAGCAACAACTAGCAGCGGCAACGTACTCGGTCTCGGTAGTGGATTGAGCAACACTCGGTAAGTCCCAGAAGTGGACTTCCTATCCAACCGACACCCGGCAAAATCCGCATCTGAAAAACCATGAAGCGCCAAAGAAGAGGACACGGAGTACCAAAGGCCGAAGTCAGAAGTGTGACGTAAGTACCTGAAAATTCGCTTCACCGCTTGCTGATGCGAAGTCCTCGGAGACACTTGAAAACGAGCGCACAAACACACCGAGAACTGTATGTCCGGCATCGTAGCCGTCAAGTAGAGGAGTGACCCGATCATGCTCTGGTACTCCTTCTGGTCCACGTGTTCACCTTCCTCGTCCGCATCAAGAGCTATAGTCGTACTCATCGACGTCGTCATAGCCTTGGAGTCCTCCATCTTGAACTTCCGCACAATGTCCTTGGTGTACTTAGCCTGGTGCACAAATATCCCTTCCTTTGATTGTTTGATTTGTAGCCCGAGGAAGAACTGCAACTCACCCATCATGCTCATCTCAAATTCCCTGCTCATATCCTCTGCAAACCTTGCAACAAGAGAGTTAGACGAGCCACCAAAGACAATATCATCCACGTACACCTGCACAATCAGGATATCTCTGCCCTGCCTCAGCAAAAACAAGGTCCGATCGACCTTCCCCATCTCAAAACCTCTCTCAAACAAGAACCCCCTCAACCTACCATACCAAGCTCTAGGCGCCTGCTTCAACCCATACAGCGCCTTCCTCAACTTGTACACCCGGTGGGGGTACTTCTCACTCTCAAACCCAGGAGGCTGCCTCACATACACTTCTTCCTCCAACACACCATTCAGGAAAGCACTCTTCACATCCATTTGGTGCAACTTGAACCCTTTAGCCACGGAAAAGGCTAGAAGGATCCTAATCGCCTCCAAATGGGCTACGGGAGCAAAGGTCTCCTCGTAGTCAATCCCCTCCTTCTGACTGAACGCCTGAGCAACAAGCCTTGACTTGTTTCTCACAATCTCACCTTTCTCTCCCTCTTTGTTCTTCCACACCCACTTTGTACCAATTGGCTTACAGCTTGGAGGAGGGTCAACCAACTCCCGAACCTGATTCCTCTCAAAGTTCTCCAACTCCTCATGCATCGAATTAACCCAATTGTGATCGGATAGTGCGTGTCCAATGTCTTTGGGCTCAAAAGTAGTGACAAATGCAGCATGAGCGAAATGAGAGTTGTTCCAAACCCTCGACCGTGTAGTGCGTTCATTCATGTCGCCGAAGATCCTCGAAGCTGGGTGATCCACTTGTACTTGTCGGGGAGGTTCTCGCCTCGATGCTACCTCCCCCTCAACATCAGCTTCTCCTCATTCTTGATTTGTCGTCGTAGGTGTAGTAGAGGGTCCGTCCACCACCGTAGTCGAAGTAGTGGGTACATGCAAAAGTTAATATGATTAATACTAGTTAAATATTTCTTATAATTAGAAGCTAATTAGATGTGTACCTTGGTTTTCATAATCAAACCTAAATTGAGTAATGTTTATGCAATTTTCTTCCAAAATAAAGGCAATATAGGTTTATCTCAAGTTTTCTTAATTAACTTGTTAATTTAATTAATATGAATATAAATGTGTTTTATTTTAATTTGATTAGAATAACTCGAAATATAAAAATAAGCGCCTAGATGCTTTTACATGCTTCTTTAAATGTATAATTTGCATAAATCATACTTAAATATTTATAAAAAAATTGAACTTTAATAGGGTATTTCTTTGAAATAACATATACACATGACTTGCTTAATTATTTTACATCCCCCTCAACATCAGCTTTTACATCGTCTTTTATATACAAATATAACTTGCTTAATTATTAATAGGGTATTTCTTTGAAATAACCTATACACATGACTTTACTTAATTAAAATATACCAAGCACATGTCTAGCTCTTATTTGTGATCATCCAAAGCTTCCCGATAGTTCCTAGTGCTTTCGTGTCGCATCCCTATAGCCAACCCTTGTCTTCTCTTTAAGCTTTTCATGCTTGGTGTATTGTTTTGTTTATCGTATGTTTTCTTGTGTGCTCGTAGACATCGTGTCGGTTTCAAGTGAGCAGCCAGTTGGAGCGGATCAAGAGCAAGTGTTTGAAGAAGAACTCTAGTGTTTAAGCAAGGAAGGCAAGTGGACTTCTCCCCCTGCACATTCTATTTTTGTCACACACAACTTGCATGATAATTAAGTTTACATTTAATGTTGTATTGCATAAATTTGACGGGAAAATTACCTTTTTAAGGACATGACTAGATTTTATCCCAATTACCTTGGACAACCCTTTTAAACAATTGTTTTGGGTAGAAATGCTTAGTTTGCTATAACTTGGGATGGTTCAATTGAATCTTTTGCAATGGTGAATGTTGATCACGATAACTTTGGTGATATATATGTGTGTTCTTATGGTTAATAACAAGATCATATGGTTTAATCAGAACATGGAGAACCTCCCAGGAAAACAGTGCAACCACAGTCCATATGGCTCTGGCTTAGCCAATTAATTAGGTGTGCGATTGTACTGGTGACCTTATCCGAAAGGAACACTGGGGGCTCGGGGTTGCAGGGGTATAGCCCGGTTCTTTTGGGGTAGAAGCCTTTGCTAAGGTGCTGACCACTAGGGAGGGTTATGGTCCGCCCTGAGCTGTAACTGTCGTGGGTTGTTGGTCTTTTGCATATCTTTGTAAAGGCTTCGTAGCGTCCCTGTGCAACCACACCTCGGAAGTGTGGTATTGTGTTTGATCAACACATGCGTGGTTGGGTTCAAAGTTCTTCGGAGCTTTTACGCGAGCTGTGGTGAAAGTGTACAACCTCTGCAGAGTGTAAAACTGATCGATCAGCCGTGCTCACAGTCAAGAGCGGCATGGACCCTCACATGATAATCAAACTTAAAGATGGAATTAAATCGTGGTTTACTGTGTGTTTTTGAGAGGATATGCTTTCCTAAATGCTTAAGTGGGTTGGTAAAAATTTACATCTAGTAAATAGGTGCTTGCTATCAAAAACTTGACCAACATTAAAATGCTAACCGCTGCAAAACTCTTAGCCTATTCTTGATAGCCTTGCATCTTCCCCCACTTGCTGACCTCCAACCATAAGAGTGCTCACCTTTGCTTACCGCTTTTCAGAGGAGAACACTTGAGAAGAGTACTTCAGCGACTACGAGGAGTTCTGAGGCTTGCGTCTTCATAGTTATCGTTTTATCATTGTAAAGACCTTCGAGTTCATTGTCTGAGTGTAATTGAGAGATAATGTAATGGTTTAACTCTTGTATGTTTTTATTGCTGTTTATTGATATTTCACTCATGACGTCTAACATATGTGTGTAAACTTGATCTTGGCGCACATATGAGATGCATTTGGTTTTCTTCGGAAAATCAGGTGTGATAGCACGAACTAGCAGAACCCAGAGGGATCTCTTCACAAGTCCAAGAAGAACAAGGAAGAACAAGGGTGTGCAAGAGACTCAGCAGCTCGGCTGCAAGAAAACCATATGTGGTTGTCTATTCTCAATAATCAAACTTAGTTTTTTTATTAGTACATAGAGGGTATTTGTACTAGGAACAACCCTCCTAGTTGGCTGTGAATTCGAGATGGAAATGAAGAGGCTAAGCATGTGAAAAGGCTCGCCAGAAATCATCTTCCGAGGTGGACTTGCGTGGTTGTTAACCTTTTGTGCAGCCTCCACTAAATCTGTCATAACTTTTTATTGGGAAGTTCAATGGACATGTGGTTTCTTGCATTGGAAAGTTGACTTCCAAGACAATTCCGTGAAGTACTCATGCAACTCGAGAGCTGTCAAGGACAGCCACAAGGGTCCCCTAAATAACCAAGGGAAACCAACTTAAAACCCGCAAAAAACGCGAATCACGGATCAACTCACGCACCTAAAACACATGCACGACATGACGACGACCCTGGTGGCCCCCGCAGCCCGCCAGGGCGGCATGGCGGAACGCCCTCCAAGTAAGGTCCGCCTCGCTCGAGGGTTAGACGCTCCCTCGGGAGAGTTCCACCTCGCTCTATGCCTTAACGCCCCCTCAGGCGGGGTCCGCCTCGCTCGAGGGCTCAAGCCCACCCCTCGGGCAAGGTCCGCCTCGCTCGAGGGCTCAACGCCCCCTCGGCGAGGACCGCCTCGCTCCAGGGGACCTGCACGCACGTTGCCCACACTCCTGCCTCCTGTATGGGCATTTAATGCTCTAACACCGCGAGACGCACGCCACGACCCTGGCACGCCCGGGAATCGCGTCCCAGTGCTGTTTCACCAACTCCCTATGGGAGGCCATCCACGCCGCTGTGTAACACTGTGCGGTAAGGCCGATGTCAGCTCCGTGACGCTGTGCCACCTACCCCCGTACGGCTAACGCGCCGAGCCCTCGAAGGGGGCCGGCAGCACCCTCGAATGCCTTTTTTGTGATTACGTAGGGCCACGGCCGAAGGACCGATAAGGCGACCGAGAGAGGGGGGGGGTGAATGGGAGCCGATAAAATTCTTCTCGAGGGAGATTGAAACTCCAACAAGACGAACTAGCTCGATCGGACCCCCGAAATCACACGCTCCGCACTTCTACCTCCCGTTTGCCAAAACCACGTAGCCACCGGAGTGCTACCGGTCCTAGGAACAAACTCTACCAAGCAACCACAACACACACGCAGACGCGACGGCGGAAACAACTCGAAAGCCGACTAACCGGAGGGGGCGGTTAGACCGGGTATAGGGGGCGGTTAGACCGCCTCCACCCCGGCAACCAAGAAATCCTCCGAAACGCCTCTTCCGAGCACCAAAACACACCACGGTTTCACCAACGGAGATCTCCGGTCAAGGCCATGCTAGCTACCGAAAAATCTTGGCGAAAACCGAAACTTCACCCAAGGGCCTAGGGGCGGTTAGACCGGCTACCTTGGGCGGTCTAACCTCCCCGTACCCGAGCAACGAACCCCGACCAAGAACACCTAGCAAACGCACGAGAACGACCCCAAATTTCACCCGGACACTCCTCCGATCAAGGCGAACAAACTCACGAGAGGAAAATCCGGCGAAACAAAACTTTGACCCGGAAACACCCGGGGTGGTTAGACCGCCCCCCCGTAGGCGGTTAGACCGCCCCTTCCGAAAACGAACCCGCGGGTCAAACCTCAACTTCCTCGCGCCCGATCTCCCGAATCACTCCACGGATTGCGGCCAAACTTCGGGAATAGCCGGGTTACCTCCCGGGCAACCTCTACCTCAAAGGAATCGACCCGAAACGCTCACAATCAAGAGGAATCGAAGAAATTGCTTCTCTAGGTCAAGAACTCGCCCCACTCGGAAAACCACCAAATCGAGTCCGATTCAAAGGGGATTTGAGGGCAAAGTCACCAGACAAAGAGGCACAAGAACCTCATACGTGACACCCACCAAAAACCCCAAGAAATCGTTCTCAAAACACCGCCAAAAAGAGCTCCGAAAATCAACACAAAAGAGACGGGAAAACCACCATGAAGAACCACGCCGAACCTTCTATACATGCCATGAATGGTTCGTACAAGGTCTAGTTTGCCACCCAAACATCCATCCCTCTCTCTAGATCTCACATGAAGCTCTCAAACTAGCCTTCTAAAAAACCTAGGGAAAATAGAGAACGAAAATGGAAAAACCAAATGAGCTAGGGTTCCAAGAGTTGGCTGCCAACCTCTCACCTCTTGGGTTATATAGGCGGCAACCGAATGTCTAAAATGCCCTTCACTAATAACTAGGGATACATGCCCCTCAAGGGCGGATTTGGAATTCTTGATGTCTTCACCATCGGACGGATGCCCGGCGACCGCACCCTGCGTAGCCTCGACGCAAGCCTTGTGATCCCGACGCGTGTCCTCCGCTTCGAAGCTTCTCGGCGCCGGCGGCCAGGGCGGTCAGACCGCCCCCCCTGGGCGGTTAGACCGGCCCAGTGGATCTGACCGGCCCCAGGCGGTCTGACCGCCCCTCCTGGGCGGTTGAACCGGCCTGGGTGGCCGCACCTCCTCGTCGAGTCTTCGGCCTCGGTTTTGTGGCTCAACCGAGCAACCCAGTGGTTTTCTGGTGAACCACTGCAAACCCCGCGAACTCGGTGTAGCCTCCGCCAATCTCCACTCATGACTCGGCTCCCACGTAGTCCCGGCTCGACCTTGGTTTTGAGGCTCTACCAAGAAACCGTCCAGGACTTCATCTTGCTGTTCATGCCACCATGCGGCCCGCACTTGACCCCGCTGACCACCGGGTCCCTCGAACGAAGCCTACTTGTCTTCTCCACACCTGGAGGCCTCACCGGCAACGACCTTTCGCGCTTGTTCTTCACCTGCATCAACACGAGTCAAGCCGCAACCTGCACCTGCAATACTTAGCCAAGAATCAGTCCACACAACGTTGTCAATCACTCATCACACAAGGGAGCAACCATCCACCGGTCCTCGAACCACACATGGTCCTCAATCTCCCCCTTGATGAGTGCATTGACAACACACTCACATGAAGTAACATAAGAGAAAAGGAAAAGAGAAGAAACAAAATAAAAAGAAACTCCAACAAGCGATCGAAAGCCAAAGAAAGGCAAATAGCAAGATCACTTGAAGGAGACAAGTCTCGGACCCCTTAGGCAAGGGCAACGGCTCGACACATCCGAGACAAAACACGGCTCAAGCAAAGAGCGCAAACCACCACAGCAAAATTCGAACACCACAAAGAGCTCCACCTGCACGAATGCAAGCTCCCCCCGAGCCACAAGACACTCCCCCCCGAACACATGCATCAATGCACCTCGGGAATGCAACAAAGAGCAAAAACCTGCTCACACCGCCCGGGGCGGTTAGACCGCTGCCCAAGGCGGTTAGACCGCCCCCGCCCGAACCGACCGCACGCGGGGGCGGTTAGACCGCCCAAAGAAACCGGCCCCGCACCAATCTGCACAAGAATTGCCCGAAACAATTGGAACACCATCCAAACACTCCCAGTGCCCAAAACATGCACAAACTTCTCCCCCTTGTTGACAATGCATGAATCAAGGCAAAATGCGAAAACTTGCAACATATAGCTTCTCAAATATACAAAATTCATCACAAGGAGCTACACAAGTCCAAATGAGCAAGTTAGATACTCGACAGTTCGTAATGACCTTAACTACGTGATCACCAAGTTTTACAACCATTGGACAATGCTAAAAAGGATTTGAGTAATTTTGCGAAAAGTTACTCTCTCACAAGCAAATACCTAAACATGATCAAAACATATCAAAATGGCAAAGCCACTCAAACTTCATGCTAGGACAGCCATTCTAATCATAAGACCATCATAAACACCCAAAAGCACCTCATGTCATGTCAAAGCCACCGAGCCATGTGCCTACTTCTATATATGAGACTTCTCATTGGTAGGCAACATGCAACGGTTTTAGCACCCAAAGCAAATTAATTTCAGCACATATGACATGGGAACATATTTTCCAAGCATCTTTCATTTCATTTTCAGATTTGTAAATGGTACATGAAATGTCTTTGCGACAAAAAGGAACTTATGCCCCTCCACAAGATTAAGCAAGAGGGCTAAACATTCATGATGGCAAGTGAGCCTTTGGCTCCATATGATCAATAAACTAGCTATCCAACCACAAAGTAAGCATAGCAAAACCACTAAAACATGTCAAGATCATATATAGGCATTTACGCATGAGAGAGCATGTATATGACATTTTTCAAAAATTAGCCATCAACCATGGATCATTCAACAAGATCATCAAGAGCTAAGCCAAACTAACCATTGCATACCAAACAAGCTCACAAGAACATATATAGCGACCCATGGTGAACAAAGTATATAGGAGAAGCTTTTCCTATCCGATGCATATGATACAAAATGCATGCAATCTAAGATACAAGGATGCCTATACATCATGTTACATATGCAATGCCAAAAGCAAGAAATGCACCAACAAAAGCTATACATATGTTACAAACCGGCTCCTCGAGGGGAGGCAAAACGGGCTCGACACCACCGGCAAAAGAAAGCCCCCACACACCCAACTCAAGAAATCATACACACACCAAGTTCCCCCCGCAAACGAGTGAAAGTTGCTTGATCTAGGGGTTTGGTGAAAATATCGGCTAGTTGGTCATGTGTGGGTACATGGATCAAGGCTATCTTCCCTTTCTCTACGTTGTCTCTCGGGAAATGATACCTCACTTCTATGTGTTTAGTTTTGGAATGGAGCACCGGGTTCTTTGCAACGCTTATGGCACTTGGTGCTATCACATTGAAGTGGGACATGGGTATACTACTCACCAAAGTCACTCATGGTGTAGGTGATCCAAAGGAGGCCGAGAGCAACAACTAGCGGCGGCAACATACTCGGCTTCGGTCGTGGATTGAGCAACACTCGGCCGCTTACGAGAAGACCAAGACACCAACGAAGAACCCAAAAAGCGGCAAGTCCCGAAGTGGACTTCCTATCCAACCGACACCCGGCAAAATCCGCGTCTGAAAAACCATGAAGCGCCAAAGAAGAGGACGCGGAGTACCAAAGGCCGAAGTCGGGAGTGTGACGCAAGTACCTGAAAATTTGCTTCACCGCTTGCCGATGCGAAGTCCTCGGAGACGCTTGAAAACGAGCGCACAGACACACCGAGAACTGTATGTCCGGCCTCGTCGCCGTCAAGTAGAGGAGTGACCCGATCATGCTCCGGTACTCCTTCTGGTCCACGTGTTCACCTTCCTCATCCGCATCAAGAGCTGTAGTCGTACTCATCGGCGTCGTCATAGCCTTGGAGTCCTCCATCTTGAACTTCCTCACAATGTCCTTGGTGTACTTAGCCTGGTGCACAAATGTTCCTTCCTTTGATTGCTTGATTTGTAGCCCGAGGAAGAACTGCAACTCACCCATCATGCTCATCTCAAACTCCCTGCTCATATCATCTGCAAACCTCGCAACAAGAGAGTTAGACGAGCCACCAAAGACAATATCATCCACTTACACCCGCACAATCGGGATATCTCTCCCTGCCTCGGCAAAAACAAGGTCGATCGACCTTCCCCATCTCAAAACCTCTCTCAAACAAGAACCCCCTCAACCTTGCCATACCAAGCTCTAGGCGCTCGCTTCCAACCCATACGGCGCCTTCCTCAACTTGTACACCCGGTGGGGGTACTTCTCGCTCTCAAACCCCCGAGGGCTGCCTCACATACACTTCTTCCTCCGGCACACCATTCGGAAAAGCACTCTTCACATCCATTTGGTGCAACTTGAACCCTTTAGCCACGAGAAAAGGCTAGAAGGATCCTAATTGCCTCCAAACGGGCTACGGGAGCAAAAGTCTCCTCGTAGTCGATCCCCTCCTTCGACCGAACCCCCGAGCAACAAGTCTCGACTTGTTCCTCACAACCTCACCCTTCTCTCCCTCTTTGTTTTTCCACACCCACTTTGTACCAATCGGCTTACACCCCGGGGGAGGGTCAACCAACTCCCACACCCGATTCCTCTCAAAGTTCTCCAACTCCTCATGCATCGAGTTAACCCAATTGTGATCGGATAGTGCGTGTCCAATGTCTTTGGGCTCGAAAGAAGCAACAAATGCAGCATGAGCAAAATGGGAATTGTTTCGAACCCTCGACCGTGTAGTGCGTTCATCCATGTCGCCGATGATCCTCGAAGCTGGGTGATCCACCTGAACTCGCCGGGGAGGTTCTCGCCTCGAAGCTACCTCCCCCTCAACATCAGCTTCTCCTCGTTCTTGATTTGTCGTCGTAGGTGTAGCAGAGGGTCCATCCATCATCGTAGTTGAAGTAGTGGGTACATGTTCAGCCGGGGGCACCGCACCGCCATCCTCATCATCTCCATGTTCATGCTTCTCCTCCTGAAAGATCTCCTCGCCAAGCTCATCATCACCTGCACACTCAAAGACAAGCTGACTACGTGGCTCTGTCTCGTCGAAGGTTACCTCGCAAGTCTCCACGATTTGGTTAGTTTCAAGATTGAGCACACGATATGCTCTAGAATGAGATGCATAACCAAAGAAAATACCATCGACGGACCTAGCCTCAAACTTATCCAACTTCCTGCCCTTCTTCGAATAAAACACTTGCAACCAAAGACATGGAAGTGACTCACTTTGGGTGTGCGACCATGCATCAACTCATAGCATGTCTTCTTCTTGTGCTCGAGGTATATTCCGTTCGACACATAGCATGCGGTATTCACCGCCTCGGCCCAATACCTCCTCGGAGTCCTATGCTCATCAAGCATCGTCCGAGCCATCTCGCACAAGGTCTCGTTCTTCCTTTCCACAACACCATTCGGGGAGGCGTATACGGACTCGAAAACTGGTGCTCAAGACCCAAGTCATGACAAAAGGTTTCAAAACGAGAGTTCCTGAATTCCGAGCCATTATCACTTTGCGGATAGCTCGTATGGCATCTCCGTGCCTCTCGTTCCTCAACCTCAAGACTAGATCTCGAACAAAACCAAACGTCTCCCCCTTATCCTCTAGAAAGAACACCCACGCATACCGAGAATAGTCATCCACCACAACAAGGGCATACCACTTCCCACCCGCGAGATCGCACACGAGCCGGGCCAACAAGGTCCATATGGAGCGGCTCGCATGGACGCTCGGTCATCACATCGGTGAGAGCCGGGTGAGAAGAGGCCACCATCTTGGCATGCCTACACGGAGCACAAACCAACTCTTTCTCAAGCTTCAACCGTGGCAATCCTAGGACCAAATTGAGTTTACTCAAGCGAGACAAAAGGTCAAAGCTCAAGTGACCCAACTTCCTATGCCATTTCCACAACTCACTCGAAAAACCGCCAAGAAACAACGCTCAACACCCGAAGGCCGAGAAAAATCAGCACGAAACACCCGACCCTCGGGAACGACCATACAAACAAGGTCCCCTCGAGAGTCCACAATCCGAGAACCACCGGCCGAAACAACACCTCAAAGCCCTCATCCAACAAGCCGAGACACGAAAGCAAATTGTACCCCGGCGATTGAACAAGAGCAACACGCCTCGAGTGATCTTGTCACTCACTTTTATCTCACCTTCGAAAGCACACGCCCACGCCCATTGTCCCCAAAGGTGATGTACCTCTTCGTCACCACCGGGACGAGACTTGAGAACCACCCCCTGTCTCCGGTCATATGCCTCGAACAACCGGAGTCAATCAACCAAATGTTCTTCAAGTCTCCCACCTGAAATTCAAAAACAAGCACGTGAGCGAACAAACGACTCAGCACTGGGGTTAGTACCAAAAGAGGAAAACCGGTCCGAGCCATTTGCTCGAAAGTGGGGTTAGCACCAACCAAAGCATCTCTCCTACCAAAACTACCTCCACTAACACCACCTCGGTAACCACTCCGAGGAAACCACCCCTCACCTTTGCCGGAGGAGGACCAAAACCACGGAAGACAACCCGTGGAACGTCCCTCCTCTCCTTCACAAAGCTACGACTCCTCCCATCCCCGTAGTGACCTCGAGGGGGAGAATGCCTAGCAACCCGACCACTGCTTGTCTCTCCGGACCAACCACCGGCAACTCCACCTCCGGACACCGAAACCTCTCGACTCACCACCTCGAAAACCACTCCGCCCCGAGTGCAGGGGGCCGGTCCCAAACCGCCTAGCCGGGCCGGTCCAACCGCCCCCCTCGGGCCGGGCCGGTCCCGACCGCCTAGCCGGCCGGTCGACCGCCCCCTCCGAACGGCTCCTCGGCGCGGGAACTCGCATCTCCCCATGCCGGAACACTTCTCACCACGGCCTTACCCCGAGCGGTGGCATACGAGGCTTAGGTACACCATGAGAAGGGTTGTACCTATCCTTGTTCGCCCACTCCTTTGCCATCCTCTCTTCCCGCTTCCTCTTGAAGCAAAACTCATCCTTGTGACCCTCCTTCCCACAATGGCCACAACGGAACCTCACAAGCTTAGGTTTTGGCTTGGATTGGGGCTGCTCGCTTGGTTTCTCTCCACTCAACTCCTCCACCGATTTCTCCTCACTTGCCTTCTCTTTCACTTTCCCAAAGAACACTTTCCCCGAAGTGCTCACAAACTTGATGGGCTTTTGGAGATCATTTGTGGGTGTAGGAAATATAGGTGGAGGCTGGGGTTGTGTCTAGTCGGTTCCTAAGATGGTTGGGTTTTGGAGGGAAATCATTTTTGTGGTGGGTTTTTGGTGGCCCCGGATATTCTCTCCACTTCCTTCACCAACCTTGTTTGCCCCAAGCCCCTCACCATCTTGCCTCTTAAAGGCCTCGATCATCATCCTCAGCGAGGCTCATGACCGGACAACCAACCCATCAACTTCCTCAAGTCATCATTCTCATCCTGCAAGCGATCAACATAATGTGCAAGCTCCAAATTTTTCAATGCATGCATTTCACAGGTAGAGCAAGATGTAGGCATGGGTTCCTTCAATTTAGCCTCGAGCGAACTAGTGTAAGCATGCATCTCATCAATCTTAGCATGCAAAACGGGGCAAGAAGTGCAAGCACCTAGCAAAGCGGTCTAGACTTAAGCTCGGCCACTTCAACCCTAAGCACATCTAGTTCCTCACACTTGGAGGCATGCTTTTCCTTGAACAAAGCAAGATCGGCAAGGAAAATAGAGCAATCAGCACAATCATTCTCATCAGAAACAACAGGGCTAGCCTTAAGCGAATCAATCTCAAGCTTGCTATCAAGCACCTGTGTCTCTAGCTCAGCCACTCTAGTCCTAGCATCCTCGAGTGAAGCCCTAAGCTCTTTCCTCATTTTCTTGGCCTCTCTAAGCATGTCATCACGGTTATCAAGCAAAGAGCCAAGCCTCTCATTCTCCTGGCGCAAGAAGGGAAGTTCATCACGCACCTCGTCGTCGGACTCAGAGTCCGAGTCACTCTGTGTGCTCTTCTTGCTGCCGGAGCTCAACGCCATGGTGCAGAAGCCATCTCTCGCGAAGCAGCTCAGCCCGCTCAGGTTCTTGGACGACTTCTTGTTCTTGCGGCGATCTCCCTCGTCTTCGCTGCTGCTCGAGCTCGAGGTGGAGTACGCGGAACTGGAGTCGACGTCGCTCGCTCCAACCATCGCTCGGGCCTTGCCTCGGCCCTCCTTCTTCCTCGATCGTCGCTCGTCCTTGTACTTGTTCTTGTGCTTGCTCTTGTGGTCGCGCCTCGAACGGTACTTGCCATCGTTCATCCTCGGCTTGTGCTTGTAGCTGTCCTTGCTCTCGGTCTTCTCCGGGCAGTCGGCGACGAAGTGTCCCGACTTGCCGCACCGGGAAGCGTGTCCTCGTGTTCCTCCTCATGTTCACGCGGTTCTCGTGCAGCCTCTCGAACCGCCTCGTCAACAGCGCCAGCTCGTCCTCTCCAAGGTCATCAAACTCCTCATCTGGCATAGACATCAAAGAGGAAAACGAGAACATCCTGGTGGATGGGTTAGAGTTAGTCTTTCCTTTGGAACCACCAATGAGGGCAAGACTATGGGAGTCAGTCGGTCCCTCGAGCTTGGCAGTCATGCCCCTATCCACCTCAGCCGACTTGAGCTTCGAGAACAGCTCGTTCACCGTCAGAGTATCGTACCTCTCCGACTCGACTATGGCCTCGAACTTCCCGCCCCATATCGTACGATCCAAAGAGTGTAAGAGCTTGACCGCTCTATCATGATCATCGTACGGGAGCACGTCCACATTGGCCCTCATGTTGTTCACAACCACCGTGAAGCTACGGAACAAGGCATCGATGGACTCACCGGGGAGATGAGTGAAGTTCTCGTACTCTCTCCGGTAGGTCGCATACAACCGTGCTCGAACACGGGCGTTCCCAACATGAGCCTCCTTCAACACCGCCCAAATCCTACAAGCCAAGTGCTCGGTGTGCACCCGATCGAACTCGGCCGACACAAAGCACGAAACAAGTAGTCGACCGCCTTATTGTTGGCGTCGAATCCGTCCCTCGACCCCGGAGCAAGGAAATCCATCGGTGCGAACATATCCTGTGTCCACCGTGACATCCCACGAGTCCGACCCTTTCCGCGGAGGAACGCACCCATCCGCTTGCTCCACATCCGGTAGTTCTTTCCATCGAAGTGTGGAGGACCCGAACCCCGTTCTCGGTACGCCATCCTTGGATCTTAGACGGGTTAGAGTCAACAAAGACCCGAACCGGCTCGATACCACTTGAAGGACCGATAAGGCGACCGAGAGAGGGGGGGAGTGAATGGGAGCCGATAAAATTCTTCTCGAGGGAGATTGAAACTCCAACAAGACGAACTAGCTCGGTCGGACCCCCGAAATCACACGCTCCGCACTTCTACCTCCCGTTTGCCAAAACCACGTAGCCACCGGAGTGCTACCGGTCCTAGGAACAAACTCTACCAGCAACCACAACACACACGCAGCACCGACGGCGGAAACAACTCGAAAGCCGGCTAACCGGAGGGGCGGTTAGACCGGGTATAGGGGGCGGTTAGACCGCCTCCACCCGGCAACCAAGAAATCCTCCGAAACGCCTCTTCCGAGCACCAAAACACACCACGGTTTCACCAACGGAGATCTCTGGTCAAGGCCATGCTAGCTACCGAGAAAATCTTGGCGAAAACCGAAACTTCACCCAAGGGCCTAGGGCGGTTAGACCGGCTACCTTGGGCGGTCTAACCTCCCGTACCCAGCAACGAACCCCCGACCAAGAACACCTAGCAACCGCACGAGAACGACCCCAAATTTCACCCCGGACACTCCTCCGATCAAGGCGAACAAACTCACGGAGGAAAATCCGGCGAAACAAAACTTTGACCCGGAAACACCCGGGCGGTTAGACCGCCCCCGTAGGCGGTTAGACCGCCCCTTCCCGAAAACGAACCCGCGGGTCAAACCTCAACTTCCTCGCGCCCGATCTCCCGAATCACTCCACGGATTGCGGCCAAACTTCGGGAATAGCCGGGTTACCTCCCGGGCAACCTCTACCTCAAAGGAATCGACCCGAAACGCTCACAATCAAGAGGAATCGAAGAAATCGCTTCTCTAGGTCAAGAACTCGCCCCACTCGGAAAACCACCAAATCGAGTCCGATTCAAAGGGGATTTGGGGGCCAAGTCACCAGACAAAGAGGCACAAGAACCTCATACGTGACACCCACCAAAAACCCCAAGAAATCATTCTCAAAACACCGCCAAAAAGAGCTCCGAAAATCAACACAAAAGAGACGGGAAAACCACCATGAAGAACCACGCCGAACCTTCTATACATGCCATGAATGGTTCGTACAAGGTCTAGTTTGCCACCCAAACATCCATCCCTCTCTCTAGATCTCACATGAAGCTCTCAAACTAGCCTTCAAAAAACCTAGGGAAAATAGAGAACGAAAATGGAAAAACCAAATGAGCTAGGGTTCCAAGAGTTGGTCGCCAACCTCTCACCTCTTGGGTTATATAGGCGGCAACCGAATGTCTAAAATGCCCTTCACTAATAACTAGGGATACATGCCCCTCAAGGGCGGATTTGGAATTCTTGATGTCTTCACCATCGGACGGATGCCCGGCGACCGCACCTCGCGTAGCCTCGACGCAAGCCTTGTGATCCCGACGCGTGTCCTCCGCTTCGAAGCTTCTCGGCGCGGCGGCCGGGCGGTCGGACCGCCCCCACCGGGCGGTTAGACCGGCCCGGTGGATCCGACCGGCCCCGGGCGGTCCGACCGCCCCTCCCGGCGGTTGAACCGGCCCGGGTGGCCGCACCTCCTCGTCGAGTCTTCGGCCTCGGTTTTGTGGCTCAACCGAGCAACCCGGTGGTTTTCTCGGTGAACCACCGCAAACCCCGCGAACTCGGTGTAGCCTCCGCCAATCTCCACTCATGACTCGGCTCCCACGTAGTCCCGGCTCGACCTTGGTTTTGAGGCTCTACCAAGAAACCGTCCGAGGACTTCATCTTCTTGTTCATGCCACCATGCGGCCCGCACTTGACCCCGCCCGACCACCGGGTCCCTCGAACGAAGCCTACTTGTCTTCTCCACACCTAGAGGCCTCAGCGGCAACGACCTTTCGTGCTTGTTCTTCACCCGCATCAACACGAGTCATGCCGCAACCTGCACCTGCAATACTTAGCCAAGAATCAGTCCACACAACGTTGTCAATCACTCATCACACAAGGAAGCGACCATCCACCGGTCCTCGAACCACACATGGTCCTCACACGTCGTGACGTCAGGCCGGTGGGATCGGTCATCCCCATCGCTGTCAACCCTGTGCGACCATCCCTGCCACTGCCGCTCTGTTGACGGTGAAATTCTGTCAACCTAGCCATGAGTTTACCTTCGGTGTTGGCATGACTTTATCCATTGGTACTAACCCCCGTGGTTTAACAAGTTCACTTGTGCATGTCGGTTTTGGAGTTTAGTGTTTATGCAGGGTTTTAGCACCTCATGACAAGACCTTGAAGCCCGGTACCAGTCTAGCAATGAAGTTAGCATGACTCCAACAAGCCCAAGGACCCAACCCGAGAAGATGGAAAACTCCGAGGACCTAGCCAGAAAAGTGCTGAATCTTGCAAGACAAGGAGCTTCGTCCAATTCAGAGAGAAACTGACGAAAAGGGTCCAGATGCAAAAGGCGAGAAGATCTGGAAAACTCGGGAAGCAACACCAGGTGAAGGAGGCCACGGACTGGGCCGAGATGGGCCCCGGCCGGTCGGCCCAGGCCGGTCGGTCCATCTTGTTTCGGGGCCCAGTCGGCCTCCCCTTTGACCTAGATGCATCTGTGGCTATTTATAGCACCCTGACCGAGAGTCACGGAGGAATCAATTCGTCATCCGCCGCCAAGGAGCAGAGAAGCTTGAGGGACACCATCTCGGAGATGATGGTCGTGCTAGTTGTCTAGGGTCTCCCTAGCCGACGTGGGAACCTTGCATGGAAGACCACGTCGGAGCTCCGGAGAAAGGATCAAGATCGAGGTAGGATCCCGGTGGTGATCTTGTTCATGTAATCATTCATGGTGAAGTCTTTAAGTGAATCCGATTTCTAGCGATCAAGTGCCTTCTCGATGATTTTGTTTTCTTCTTGGTTATGCTTCTTCCCCAATCTAGTCTATAGCTAGATTACATAGGGTGCTCTTGTAGCTGTGGTGTCTAGAGGTGCATACCGCACCAACCAAGTGATTTCAACTTGTTCTTATCGAACTCGCCCTAGACTACCCGCATGAATAGGGATACGTTGTGACAGAACGGGGGTTCCGAAAGGTGGGCGTTTTCGTAGTCGGACCGGAGGCCACAATTTAAAGATGCTTTTAATGAGATTCGCTTTTCTATCTTCATCTATCTTGTTTTGAGCTACAACCTAAGCATGATCTAGATTCTCTAGATCGGTTATCTCTTTGCTTTCTCTTGCTACTTCTTTAGTAGATTAGATTAGATGTGTTTCCTTTATCAGTTATTAGATTAGATGCAATTTAGTTCTTCATAAGATAGCTATCCTTACTTTACTAGATTGAATCCTTGCGTTGCACATTGTTCCACGGATTCGATACCTTGGGTTCACCACTCGAGGGAAGAAGAGTCCCTTAACTACGACGGAAGACTTGTCCGCTTGCAAGTCTAAATGAACTTTGATACAACTATTAACCGTCAACAAGCCCCTTTTTCTGGCGCCGTTGCCGGGGAACAAGCAATCAAGATCCAATCTAGTATCGCTTATTTTTCAGTTTTTCTTTTGATTTCCTTTTTGCATCTCTTAAGTTTGATCATCCACAAAAGAAAAAAATCAATCTAATCTAGTTTTGATTAACCCTAATTTTTCTTTTTTTAGATTTTTTGTTTTTGCTAACCCTAACCGGAGATGGTTGGCTACCTCTCCAAGAAACCCAAAACTTTTTGTGGATGGTCCAAGAAAACTTTACAAGCAAAGGAGGCGTGCAACACAAGCTAAAGGGTTGGAAACCCTAGATCCAAAAGCCAAAGTCGAAGGACTATCAAAATCTCTAAGGGAATCACCACCTCCAAGTCCAAAGGAAGATCAACCTCAACCGCCACCCATGGGAGAACAACCACAACCGGAGCGCGAGATCGAGCTATGCACTCCGGACATCGTTGATCTACCTATCATAAACCTTCAAGACGGTGGAAGGCCGTTCAAGATCAAGGTCTCAACTATCTGCATGACGATTGCGAGAGCTTTGGAGCGTTTCAATGAATACATACGAGCCGAATTCCTTGAGTGGCATATCGGGTTACCTAAGAGGAGGATGGAGAAGATGGAGATAGAGAAAGAAGCTCAACACCTAAAGGCTGCCGAACCAAGATCCACATGCAAGGAGTGTGAGGAGTACGGCCATGTCCAAGGTAAACCTCAATTTAATGCAAGTTCATCCATTCAAGGTTTGGTTCCTCTTTGTGCACAATTCAAGAACTTCAAGGACGAGCAAGCTAAGATCAACAAGGACGCCGTCACCAAGTTCGAGGCTATGGAGAAAATATTGAAGAATTTAGATGGAAAGGTGACGGAGGTCGGAAGCTCTATACATGAAGTGTTCATCGTGAAGATGCTAGAGATGCAAGTGGGACAACTTGCCGGACAACCGATGGGTGACAAAGAAGAATTTCCGAGACAACCCCAAGGTCCCAAGATGGAGAAGGCTACTCAAACTCATTCGGGAGAGATGGAGGATCACACTAAGGAGACCATGACGAGCACGACCGAAGGACCAAAGTTTGAGATGTCGAGCCACTACATGAAGGGAGTTGTTGCATCCTTCAAGACCAAGGAAGAAAGCCAGCCTGTGAAGACCAAAAAAATGACTAAGCCGAAGAATAAGCCCGTGCCCAAGATGGTGCGGAACTGGGTACCCAAGATTGCAACGCCCACAAAGATCATTGATTCGAAGTAATCAAGTGAAGAAGTCTAGCCATGGACTATAAACGAAGCGCTAGGCGGGAGGCAACCCGTTTCGTCGAGTCAAGAATAAGCTACAGGGAGGACAACCCGATTCCAGGATTTTCAAGTCTTTTTAATAATTCAGTTTTGAATTTTACTACGCAAAACATTAGTCTTAGAATGGTTGAACAATATTAGAGACATAATTCTTGGTTGAATATTTTGTTTTGATCATAAACCCTTTACATGAACCATCCTATGTGTTTGTTTGCTTCTTTTTGAGAAACCACTACCAAAAATATTCAGAACCTAACTCAACCATTCTTCCTCTTTATGATGTTGTGGTTGACTTGTTCTACATGCTAAAAACACACGAGTAGAGCCACGACTTGTATCTATATGTTATTTAATTTTCAGCACGTGGTAGGACTCGCGTGAACCTAGAAACTTAACTTTTGGTTGTTTTAAAAATCTATATCTTTGGTTTCTCTAAGATTAGAATTTTTTTAAGCCTCATTTAATTTCATTTTATTCAAAATCTCTCTCATCTAATCAAAATTAGAACCTAAACCTATGCCCCCATTATCAAGCCGGAAAAAGCTTGCTATCAACTAATGAAGATAAATAATACCAATGAGACCAACATAAAGGTAGTCGGAAAATATTTTCGACTTACATTTGTTTTTAATGCTTTAAAAACTTCTCTAAATTTATTCCCGAGCTCTCTCATAGCTCTGAATTTATTTTTAATTTTCGAAATTTGAGGAGTGTTTAGCATTAAAACATGCTTAGAGGGAGGCAATCTAGTTAACTTAACCATGCGTGCACCATGATGCATCACGGGATGCCCCTCCAACATATTTTATCGAACCACATGCAAAGTACAAGAATGGGGGGCAGCCAAGGCTTTGTTTTGTAGGAATATCATGGAGGTATGTTAGGCAAGGGAGTTCGGAAGTGAGTCGAAACAAAAACATCAAGTGGAAGGAATAATAATGCAAGCGAAGGAGTGGACGAGAACGTGGAAGGTGCACGCGGTCGCGAAGCAACATGAGTGTGCTAGAGAAGAACCGAGCCAAGAGGAGGAGCAAGGTAAGTGTCCCATCCAGCTCTTTGTTCGTGCGCTCTAGTTTGTAGTCCGGAACCACCTTAGACTTAGCCATCCACCCCGCTTGTTTCGTGCAACAAATCACATCCTTAATCAACTCAAAGTCCATACTCCAAAATAATATTTGTGTACCCTGTTACGGTTGAAAACCCCGGATATATATTTGTGAGGAAGAGAGTGCTGCAACCATGGAAGAAAACTACAAGTCTTTGCACCAAGGAAGAAGGGATCATCGTCGTCCAAGCCATCATCGACAATCTCTTCGAAGAGGCACTCGGTTTCCGAGTCTCCTCGGAGTATTGAGGAGGACACGGCACCGCCAAGGAGGAACCACACTCTTCTCCTCGGTGGCATGAGGGCCACACGAAACTCATTTATGAGGTTCACCAAACTTCAAGGACATTGGAGGAGCCGCCCGTCCAACCTCACCGCTCGACACAATCATCCACTCCACCTCCACAAGCTCTGTGGTATTCCAATGGGTTTATCATCACAACGTAGGAGGAGGAGAAGAAGCTCGCTCGCCTTGAGTATAGGCTTGTAGTGAACATCAACTTCGACGACCAAGCTCTCCACATATTGGGTTTTCATACGGGACACCGATGTTGGGTGCAATTCTGTAACGGAGTGTCGGCAAACACCCACAAGGGATTCGTCTGGGAAATCATGACCACGACGCATATCCTTGATGAAGGAGTGCCGAGTTTCTCATTGCATTCGGAGGGGGATCGACCACCTCAAAGGAAGCACTGACAAGTAGAGAAGAAGGAAGACACCGTCGGAACGGTAACCATGATCAACAGTGCTATCTAGCACCTTGATGGGGTAATCTCCTTTCATCCATGGGTTGCAATCGATCTTGAGATGTAATCACGCTTCATTGGATTATCTATCTATCATTTTGTGTTGAATATACTTTAATGCTTAAGGTCAGCTACCATGTCGTAAAGGGAGTAAGGGTTCCAATGCTTCCATGGATCCATTCAACACGTCGTGTCCATCATAGGTCTAGTCATGAATACCTTCGCGTAGTGAGTACAAGAGGAGGGAAAAGGGCGAAACCCTGGTCACGACCCCCGATAGATTAGATTGGTTTTCTTGATCAAAACGATTGCGTGTTCTAGTATCGTAGACCCATGGGCGAGTGTCTCCTATTTTGATTGAACAAGCGGTTCCCTATGTATTAGGGAATAACTAGGTTTTCAAAAAGGAAGCCCTGGAACAAGTGGATGTGCATGAAGGCACATGGAAGGTTTTTGGAGTATGATCGCGGGAGAATACCATCAACGAATAAATACTATCCGGAACCCAATCATCCAAGTGTTTCACTCATATGTGCAAAAGGATTTTGGGGAGAATAAGAGAGACAAAGATAACCAACACGGAGTTAAATTGGCTTTACTCGGCTTTGATTGCCAAGTGGCCAATAGACCCCTCTTACCTTATGATCAACCGGTGGTGTTGTGAGCAACATCAAGTTCGAGAGATATTGGTTCGGGGTGTTACCTCTCCATGTTGGCTATCTCTTTGAGACCGGGTATTACAAGGAACCCGAAGCATCTCCTACCCGGGCTTCCCTAAGATTTGAAGAAAAGCAAATATATAAGTGAAGATGAGAGAGGAGGCTTCAAAGTGGCCAAAGTAAGTTTGCACCTATCGGATGGAAGATTAAGACATTTCTTGAGGGGAAGAAATATTGGTTAGAGGATGGACTTCTTGTGCCGGCGAAAAAAATAAAAAAGAAGGATTATAGGAGAACGTTCTTTCACGGCCCAAGGGGGAGGTGCGCAACAAAATTATGCGCCACCATTTGTAGGAGCCCTGGCGCCGCCGAGTTACTACAATGGTGTACCAATGCAAGCATGGGGGAGTGATGCAGCCATGACCCCACCAAATTTTGCGGTGCCCAACGTAGCCTTTGCTGAGCCATATGCACACCTTCCTTAACCACAACAAAATGCAGCCATCGTTGGAGGATACGCTGCAAGAAAACATGCAAATTATTGCTGCCATCCAAACCAATGCAAACCAAATGGGTGAAGGAAATGCAAACATTGCTTATGTGCTTGGACACCTTCACCTAGCACTGTCGAGACAATTCATAGGAGGAGCGGTGCAATCCTATTATGAGTAAGGGTAAAACAACCATGATTATCAATATCAACCACCGGCGGAAGATTAGAGAGAGGAGGAGCGTAGTGGGCGACGTGGGCAGGCAGACGTGACCACGCGTCGCGGCTCTCCGGATACCGCGCCGTAATGATAGCGCGCGTGCAGGCGCGCGGCCACCTCGGCCGTGGTGGGTCCCGCCCGTCAACGATCGAGGTTTTTACTAGCAGTTAATGCATGTGGGGCGTGCGTTCCAGAGAGCACAGCCCCGTGGATCTATAAATCCAAAGGAGGGAGGCGAGGCAAATCTTTACCTCTGCACTTAGCGTTTGCTGTCCTCGCCCCTTACACTTCCGCCGCAGAGCTGCACTTGCTTTCCCGCCAGTGCACCGCTCTTGCTCCACGCTCCCCGCTCCTTCGCCAATCCTCATGGCTCCTCCTCAGCCCATCATCATCATCGACCCGCTGCCATGGCCGCGCTCGACGGCGACGAGGCTCTCTCTGAGCGAGCTGGTGACCGCCGGCCAGCTCGCGGCAAATGAGGATGGGCGTCCTGCGGCGTGAATCGTGCCGCAGCCGAACGAGTTGGAGCCCAACCCACCGTACGGGTATATCGTCAGTTTCATCCGCTTCCACGAACGGGGCTTTGCGGCGCCGACGAGTCGCTTCATGCGCGCGCTGTGCTTCCACTACGGCGTGGAATTACACAACTTCACGCCGAACGAGATTTCGCAAGCGGCGACGTTCGTCGGCGTGTGCGAGGGCTTCCTGGGGATCCCTGTCAACTGGGATCTCTGGGTTCACGTCTTCCGTGCGGAGCTGCACACGCTGACTACGCCAGAGCCGAAGATCCGCCGCGCGGTGCGTGCCGGCGGCATGACGATCACGCTGCGGAACACGCGTAGGGAGCTCTACATCCCCTGCATGATGACCTCCAACAACGAGGAGTGGGAGCGGGGGTGGTTCTATCTCCGCAACGATGGCGCCGGCCTTCCCCCCTACTCATGCAAGGTGCTGATGGACAAGGCCGACTCCTGGCATCACGGGGTGTCCCCGCCTTCGCACCAGACGCGGCTGGACTCGCTCCTGGCCGCATTGAAGGACCTGGTGGACGGCGGCTTGACCGCGGGGTGCGTCCTCGCGAACCTCCATCAACGGCGGATCGTCGCACTGGCGCAGTCACAGTTGCTGCCGGGCCTCTTCCCGCGGGAGTACGCGGCCACCCGGGCGCGGCGCGCCATCGACCTCAGGACCGGCTGGAACGACGACGCGGCCCTTTGGGCATTCACCATGCTCCCCGTCGGCCGTTGGTAAGTGGACTCCCGCCTCCCCTTGTTCTGCCGGTTCGCAGGGCGTCAGCATGTCTTGAAATCTTGCCTGTTTCTTTTGCAGATAAGGGTTGTAAACGCCGCACGGTCCGACCCGCCTATGCCTCGATCTCGAGCACAGGTGCGCACAGCGCAGCGGCGGGAACAGGAGCGGGCGGCGCGCAAAAGGGAGCGAAGCATCCGGCGACGAGAGCGCCGGGAACGAAGGAGTGAGGAGTTCCGGCTGCGCGAGCAGCAGGGGCTCTCCTCTCCTGGGACCGAGGAATACTCATCATCAGGCGAGGAGGAGGAGGAGAGCGACGGGGGCCGGGCTCCCCCCGAGAGGTGGGAGCCTTCACCCCCTTCGCCCAGAGCCGCGGAGGCGGTAGAGGAGATGACGCCTGGGGCGGGCGCAGGAGCGCCCGTTGCCAGGAGACCCACGAGGGAGGCGACGCGCACCGCGGAGCGCGCGCGCGCGCGCGCGGAGATGGCCGGGGGTGCGGCAGCGGCCACACCGGTGGCGGCAACGACGTTCGCCGAGCCCCCGAGGAAAACGAAAAGGGGATTTTCCACGCTGAGGTAAGTGATTGCTTCCCCTCAAGCGTGTTCTTAGATTGGCCATGGCCTAAGTTTCTTGTTTTCGTGCTCACAGGGTGGCGCCCACTGTTCCCCTTCTCGCGCCTACCAAGGTGCTGAGGACTGATGCCGTCGTCCCCACCAGGCGGTGCTCGTCGAGGGCGTCGCTGGCGGCCGCGAGCACGGCGTTAGCGGCGAGCGGCGGCTCGCACGGCGCGGGCGAGGCCACGGAGTCGCGGTCGGTGGCGAAGACTACGGTGCGCGGCCGGCGGCCGCGGAGGTCCGGCAAGCGGCGGCGGTTGCGGAGCCGCAGTAGCCAGCGACCGAAGTGGAGCCGCAGCAGCCGACGGCCGATGTGGTGTGGTCCTGTAAAAGCACGTAGAAGATATTCGAGGGTGTCGCCGCGCAACCCCCCCCCCCCCCGAGGGTGCGGTGTGTTAGCCGTACGGGGTAGGCGGCACAGTGTCACGGGCGTGCGGCCTTGCCGCACGGTCTTCCCGAACGGCGGCGGGGATGGCCTCCCCGGGAGTTGGCGAAACAGCGCCGGGGCGTGATTCCCAGGCGTGTCAGAGTAGTGGCGCGGCCCTGTGGCATCAGAGCATTAAATGCCCGTACGCACGTGCGAGAACAGGTACACGCGGGGGCATGGGAAAGGCGCGCGTGGGTGCCCTCGAGCGGAGCGGGCCCTACCCGAGGGGGTGCTCAGCCCTCGAGCGAGGCGGACCTCGTTCGAGGGGCGGGGCTGGGCCCTCGAGTGAGGCGGACCCCGCCCTAGGGGGTGTAAGGGCCTCGAGCGAGGCGGACCTCGCCCGAGGGAGCGTCTATCCCTCGAGCGAGGCAGACTTCACTCGAGGGGCGTCCGCTGCATTGTCTTGGCGGGCCACGGGGGCCACCAGGGTCGTGGTTGCGCTGTGTATGTGTTTTAGGTGTGCAAGTTGATTTGTATTTTGCGTTTTTTGTAGGTTTTAAGCGGTTTCCCCTCGGTTATTTAGGGGACCCTTAGGGCTGTCCCCGACACCCTCGACGAGCGCCGCCTGGTGGGGACGGCCGCGTCCGACCTCAGCACCTTGGCAGGTGCGAGAGGGGGCACGGTGGGCGCCACCTTGTGAACGCGAAGACGAGAAAGTTGAGACCTTGCCGATCTAAAAGACATGGCTACGGGGGAGCGATCGCCTACCTCAGGGTGGAGAATCCCCGCTTCCTCTTCCTCGGTGGCTCGGCGGGCGCTGTAGCCGGCACCGGCGTGGCCACCGCCTCGCCCCCAGTCATCCCAGCGGCGCGCGCCGGGGCCTCCACGGTGTGTGTCGCCTCTCTCATAGGCTGCAGGGCGACGACGAGTACTCTAAAGTCGCATGGGAGGATAGCCCCTCATGCTCGCGCAGTCGGAACTCCCGGCACTCCCGTCACCGGATCCTCTTCTCCTTCTTGCGCGCCGCTCGCTCTTGCTCCCGCCACTGCGCCGCACGCGCGCGTGCTTGTGCTTGCGGCGTGGGCAGGTCGGACCGCGCGGCGTTCACGGCCATCACCTGCAGGGGGCGAGCGAAACTCCAGAACTGCAACGCTGCTCCACGAATCAATAGACTGAAGAGGGGTGGGAACCCTACTCACCAGCGGGCCCTCGGGGAGCATGGTGAACGCCCAAAATGCGGTGTCGTCGGCCCTCATGGCCTTGATTCGTGGAGATTTTTGGGAAGAATTTTTACCGGCTCCTATTCACTCCCCCCTCTCTAGTCGCCATCTGTTCCTTCAATTGGTATCAGAGCTTGGTGCCGGATTCTTTGCGACTTTGACAAGTCTCGAATCCTAAGATGGCGTACGTTGAGCGGGGCGGTCCGCCGCACTTCGATGGCGTATGATGATCTTTCTTCGTGGGAAGTTGTTGGATTTCATTGTGCTTGACAAGACCTATGCTATTTCGGTCAACATCCATACTCTTATGGTGACCGATGCCGGTGCTAAGGCCAAGCATGAGGCTAATGCAAAAGCCGTTGATCACTTGGTCCGAAGCTTGTGTGATCCTGAGTTTGAGCGTGTTCGCCATTTGAACCTTGCTTGGCAAATTTGGGAGAAGTTGTTGGTTGCTCACGGTGGTGATAACCATGTGAAGGCTCGCCTCTTTGTCTCTTACCGGATGCAATATGAGAACTTCACTCCACTTCCCGGTGAGGACATTGATGCGATGTTTCAGAGGTTCACCGCCATCGTGAACAACATGAAGGCCAATGTTGAGGATTTTCCTTACACTGAGCATGATCAAGCTTTGAAGCTCTTGCATATGTTGGACCCAAATGTTTGGGGTGCTAAGGTTGAGGCCGCCAAGGAGTCTGGGCAATACTTGACTATTGAGTTGGATGACCTCTTTTCTAAGCTCAAGTCGGCTCAGGTTGACAGGAAGTTGCAATCCAAGCATGAGGGCTCGACTGATCATAGTCTTGCTCTTGTGTGCGGATCAAATGGCAAAGCCAACACTAACCCTTCCTGTCGACAATTTTCCTTGTCTTCTCTTCTGTCTATTCCAGATGAGGAGTTTGATGTGCTGGGTGAGGAGGAGCTGGCCTTGCTCTCAAGGAGGTTTGATCGACTACATGAAAGCCGGAGGAATGCAAGGCGGTGCTCGGGGACATGCTACAAGTGTGGCAAGCATGGACACTTCATCGCCGGAGGCTTGGAGAACATTTGGTTGATCGACTCCGGATGTTCCCGACACATGACCGGATATAAGAAGTGGTTCTCGAGCCTCACCCCAGTGAAGGAAAAGATGTACATCACATTTGGGGACAATGGACGAGGAAGGGTGATTTTTGAGGTTGTTGTGCATGTGAGTGACAAGGTAACGTTGAAGAGGGTTGCTCTTGTGAAGTATTTGGTTTCAATTTGCTTTCGGTTTCTCAGTTGCTTAATGAGGGCTTTGAGGTGCGTTTCAAGTCTGGTGAGTCTCGTTTGCTGGATTCTCGAGGTGATCTTGTTTGAATGATCATCCCTGAAAATCTGACCCTCGGGGATGATCATACAGACAAGATCACCTCGAGAATCCAGCAAACGAGACTCGCCAGACTTAAAACGCACCTCAAAACCCTCATCAAGCAACTGAGAAACCGAAAGCAAATTGAAACCCAAAGACTTCACAAGAGCCACTCTCTTCAACGTTACCTTGTCACTCACATGCACAACACCCTCAGACATCACCCTTCCTCGTCCATTGTCCCCAAATGTGATGTACATCTTTTCCTTCACTGGGGTGAGGCTGGGAGAACCACTTCTTATCTCCGGTCATGTGTCGAGAACATCCGGAGTCGATCAAGCAAATGTTCTCCAAGCCTCCCTGCCCGTAGTCGAAACAAGAACGAGAGTGAGCTAACGACTCGACACCTGGGTTTAGCACAAAGAAAGTTAAACCGAGTGTCGAGCCATCTGCTCAAAAGAGGGGTTAGCAAACATCATTCCCTTGCCACCAAACTTCCCATGTCCCATGGGAGGAGTACGAGCACCACGAGGGGGAAAACGTGGTCCGTAGTTCCTCTGGGACCCAAAGCTGCGATCATCTCCCCTGAACCCGTATTGAGGACGAATAGGGGGACGTCCAGCAAAACCACCACGAGCCCGACCAAACCTCTCACCAGCACGCACACCATCATCTCCCCTAACAAACCTACCACCCTGAGCTCCAACTCTACCAACACTCTTCACACTTCCCACACCCCGTGGAAGTGGCACTCTAGGCTCAGGAATACCATGAGACTGGCAATACCTGTCCTGGTTTGCTTGCTCCCTAGCAAGCCTCTCATCCCTCTTCCTCTTGTAGCAAAACTCTGCAAGATGCCTCTCCTTGCCACAATACTCACACCCGAAGGGGATGGGTTTTGGTTTTGGCTCTAGTTTCTCTCTAGGCTTCTCACCCTTCTCACTCACAAACCTCACCGGTTTCTGGAAGTCATTTGTCTTAGGTGGGAATTTGGGTGGATCTTGGGTTGTGTCAAGCTTGTTGCAAAGGTGGTTGGGCTTTGGTGTGAAAAAGTTCTTGGGTGCTTTTGGAAGTGGGACTTGGATGTCTCTCGATCACCTCAAACTCGGGGTTAGACTCAACACACTTCTCATGCACACTCTCCCCCTTTGTTCTCTCCCACTTTCTCACCCAACTTCTCAAAACCCAAACCACGACCATCCGCTCTCTTGAACTCCTCAATCATGATTTTCAATTGAGGTTCCCGCCCGGACAACCAACCCAACACCTTCCTCAAGTAGTCATTCTCCTCATAGATGACATCCAAACGGGAAGTAAGTTCAAGATTGCGCAAAGTAACTTCATCACAGCTAGTGCATGCATTGACAACAAGAGATTTCAAAGAAGCTTCCAAAGAGCTAATAGTAGAACGAGCATCAACAAGCTTAGCATGCATAGTACGACATGATTTACAAGCACCAAGCAAAGTAGGTCTAGCCTTAAGCTCATCATACTCAGTCCTAAGAGCATCTAGTTTAGCCAAAGTGGAAGCATTCTGCTCATTAAGCAACTTGATCTCATTCAACCATGCATCACACTCAAGACATACAACATCATCAGGAGTAGTAGGAGCAAGTTTCAAAGAGTCATTCTCAAGTTTCAATTCAAGCAATTTGGACTCTAACTCTCCTACTTTCTCACTAGCATTCTCAAGTTGAGCCCTAAGATCTTTCCTCATCTTTTTGGCATCCCTTAGCACACTATCATGGTTTGTAAATCAAGCCATTCAACCTAGTGATCTCAGCAAGCAAGGAGTCGGGGTCACGATTTACCTCATCCTCCGAGTCGGAGTCGCTGTCTTCCTTCTCGCTCTTCTTGCTGCTTGAGCTATGGGCCATGCCACAAAAGTCTTCAAGTGCCATACAGCTCAATCCACTGAGGTTCCGGCTTGTACTCTTCTTGCCCTTGCGCCTCCCGACGTTTTCTTCTTCGCTGCTTGAGCTTGACTGCTCGTCGCTTGAGCTTGAGTCGACGTCGCTCGCACCGGCCACCATCGCTCTTGCCTTGTTCTTCTTGTAGCCGCTCTTGCTCAGTCGCCGCTTGTCCTTGTCCTTGCTCTTGGACTTGCTGAAGTGCTTGCCCTTGGAGGAGTACATGTCTTCACGCCTCGGGTGCGCCTTGTACTCGTTCATCTTGTACTTGTTCTCCTCTGCTTCCGGGCACTCGGCGATGAAGTGGCCACGCTTGCCACACTTGTAGCACGTCCCTGAGATCCGCCTTGCATTCCTCCGACTCTCGTGTAGTCGATCAAACCTTCTTGAGAGCAAGGCCAGCTCCTCCTCGCCCAAAGACATCAAACTCCTCATCTGGAATGGACATAAGAGAAGACAAGGAAAACTGTCGACAGGAAGGGTTAGATTTTCCCTTTGATCCGCCCACAAGAGCAAGACTATGATCAGTCGAGCCCTCATGCTTGGATTGCAACTTCCTGTCAACCTCAGCCGACTTGAGCTTAGAAAAGAGGTCATCCAACTCAATAGTCAAATATTGCCAAGACTCCTTGATGGCCTCAACCTTAGCACCCCAAACATTTGGGTCCATGACATGCAAGAGCTTCAAAGCCTAATCATGCTCGGTGTAAGGAAAATCCTCAACATTGGCTTTCATGTTGTTCACGATGGCGGTGAACCTCTGAAACATCGCATCAATGTCCTCACCGGGAAGTTGAGTGAAGTTCTCATATTGCATCCGGTAAGAAACAAAGAGGAGAGCCTTCACATGGTTATCACCACCGTGAGCAACCAACAACTTCTCCCAAATTTGCCAAGCAAGATTCAAATGGCGAACACGCTCAAACTTAGGATCACACAAGCTCCGGACCAAGTGATCAACGGCTTTTGCATTTGCCTCATACTTGGCCTTTGCACCAGCGTCGGTCACCATAAGAGTATGGATGTTGACCGGAATAGCATAGGTCTTGTCAAGCACAATGAAATCCAACAACTTCCCACGAAGAAAGATCATCATACGAGCCGCCCACTTGTAGTAACCCTTCCCATCGAAGTGTGGCGGACCACCCCGCTCAACGTACGCCATCTTAGGATTCAATACTTGTCAATGTCACAAAGAATCCAGCACCAAGCTCTAATACTAATTGAAGGATCGGATGGGGACTAGAGAGGGGGGGGGGAGTGAATAGGAGCCGGTAAAAGTTCTTCTCAAAGAACCCGGCCTATACCCTAGACGATTCCCGGTCAAACACAAGCGATGGATCGAATCACACACCAACCGCCAAGACAACAAGGTTATGGATCAACCTCAAGTCTTAGGAATGATTCCTTGAAGCACACGTGGAAGCGAGAAAGAAGGAGGAAGGAATCGAATCAAAGAACCAAGCTGTCAGCCTCGGGCGGTCTGTCCGGCCAGGCGGGGCGGACTGTCCGCAAAGGCCGCGCGGACAGTCCGGCCAGGTGCCGCAGACAGTCCGCAAGGGACACGCGGACTGTCCGGCCAGGAGCCACGGACCGTCCGTTAAATACAACAGAACCACCAGAATCGACCCGAGAAAAACGGACCGTCCGCGAAGACCGGGCGGACCGTCCGCGCGGGTTCCGGACCGTCCGCTACTGAAGCTCGGACCGTCCGCGAACCGGTTGCAACGAAAACCTAAAGCGAAACTGGATTGAAAGCAAAGGCATGCAAGAACACGAAGAACACACGAAGAACACGTAGCCCGCGGACCGTCCGCCACCGCCTCACGGACCGTCCGCGCCGCACGGACAGAGCAGAAAACTGCTCGACCCCAAGGGTCAACTCTCCCAATCTATCACCGGATCTCCCAAATGGTAGAAGCTGTTGAGACAAGAGTTTGGGGACATTAAAGGCATCAACCAAGGATGCTATACCCCAAACATTTTGCCTCGTAACTTCCTAAATCATCAGGAATCGCGGATCTTTTGAACACCACCAAAAACTAGAGCTCCGAACGAGAATCCTTGAATCGAAGTGGTTTCCCGGCGTTTGAGGGCACAAGATCAATCCCAAAGATGCACAAGACATCCATCTATGTTTCCCTCAAAGAAATCCGGGGAGAAACCCACTCAAATCCGCGGAATCACACCAAGAACAAAGGCACCAAAAACAAGCATGAAAAAGACCACGAAAATCACAACGCCGAATCTTCTATACAAACCAGGAAAGATTCACAAGGTCTAGCATGCCTCCCTAGCATCCATCCCCCTCAACAAATCTCTCATGAAGCTCTCATGCTAGCGTAGAGAAAATGGAGAAGAAAATAGTCCGAAAAAAGAGAAAGAGAAGGGGGAAAAGAAACCCTAAGTAGCGGAGAGAGAGAGCCATCCACACACACTCATGGCTTATATATCGGATCCCGCCGGTGTGGGAAATGACTCGACTACTCCTATCTCAACTACTGGCGATACAACCCACGCAGGGGCATTTATGTAATGTTTGTGGGTCTTTCCATCGGACGGACACGCCTTCGCCGCACCCCGCGTCCTCCTGACGCAAGCCATGCGATCCCGCTGCGTGTCCTCCGCTTCGAAGCTTCCTAACACGCTCGGATCCCGTCTCCGTCGTGTTGGGCCTTCGGACTTGATTTTGAGGCCCAAACCAAGAAACCGTCCTCCGATGGTTTTGTGGGCAAACCACCAAACCCCGCGTGCTCGGCCCGGCCTCCCGCCAAGCCTCTTGACTCGACCGCCACCGTGCACCGGCTCGATCGTCCATGACTTCGTCTTGCTCGTCTCGCCACCATGTGGCCCGCACCTAGTCCCGCCGTCCACCGGGTCCCTCGAACCGAGCCTACTTGTCTCTCCATCTCCCGGAGGCCACTCAAGGCTGAAGACCTTTTGCGCCCGTTCTTCACCTGCAACCACACGAACTAGGCCGCAGCCTACACCTGCGCACTGAGCCAAGAGTCAGTCCAACACCTGTTGTCAATCACTCATCACTGAGGAGCAGTCATCCACCGACCACCGGGACGCTCCTGGTCCTCATGGCTTCAATGCCTTGGTGTCTGACCATGAAGCCTAGGAGCAACCCGGAAGGTACACCGAAGATGCACTTCGTTGGGTTGAGCTTCCACTGGAATTCCCGTAGGTTGGCAAAAGTCTCGGTAAGGTCGACGATGAGCTTTTCTTCCTCTGTGGTTTTGATGACCACATCGTCTACATAGGCTTCAATGTTTTTTCGATTTGGGACTTGAGGCACTTCTGAATTGCCTTCTGGTATGTTGCTCCAGCGTTTTCAGGCCAAAGGTCATGACCTTGTAGCAGTAGATACCATGGGGTGTTATGAACGCTATTTTGTCTTCGTCGTCGGGATGCAGGGCTATCTGGTGATACCCTGAGTAGCAGTCGAGGAAGCAAAGTAGGATGCTACCAGCCCTGGAGTCCACGACCAGGTCGATACGAGGAAGAGGGAAAGGATCCTTCGGGCAGTGCTTGTTAAGGTCGGTGTAATCGATACAAATCCTTAATCCACTTGTTTTCTTTGGTACAAGAACCGGGTTTGCGAGACAAACCGGGTGTTGTCATTCTCTAATGAAACCTGCAGCTAAGAGCTTACAGACTTCTACTTCTATATCTTGTTTTCTATCTTTTGCAAATCGCCGGAGCTTTTGCTTGATAGGCCGTGCGGTCTTGTGGACTTCAAGTTTGTGGTCATCCAGCTCCCTGGGGACACCGGGCAGTGTCAGATGGACTTCATGCGAAGATGTCAGCATTGTCCCCGAGGAAGCTGGTAAGCGCGAGTTCCTATTTGGGGTCGAGGTCGGCCCCGATGACGACTTCCTTGGATTCGTCGGGCAGACCGAGGCAAACCTTCTTGACAGCTGGACTTGGGTCCAAGGCTGTACTTGTACGCTTCTGCTCTGGTACCTACAGAGTTGTTTGGTCGATCTTGGCTGCCTGGGCGACCATGACCGTTGATGCTGCTTTGATTGCTGAATCCTTGGAGAGCTCGACAATGACACTTTCACAATTGTAGGAGACCATGATGTCCTGAAGGACGGAAAGGATTCTGTTTGGCGCTGGCATCTTCATGATGAGGTAGGTGTGGTGGGGTATGGCCATGAACTTGGAGAGCATAGGTCGTCCGAAGATAGCGTGGTACGAAGAGCGAATGTCCGTGACGTCAAATGTCAAGTATTTTGTGCGGAAATTCTCCTCTGTGCCAAAGGTGACCGGTAGGCATACACGACCTATGGGGTATGCAGCCATGCCGGGTACAACCCCGTAGAAGGGTTCGTCACAAGCAGACATCTTGCTGAAGTCGAACTCCATCTTGCGCAGCGTCTCTGTGACGATGATGTTTAAGCTGCTGCCCCATCAATGAGGGTCTTAGGCAGCCAGGCCCCGTTGACTATGGGGTTGACGACCAACGGGTAGGTCCCGGGGTCAGGGATGTGAACCCAATGATCTTTCCTGGAGAAAGTGATTGGGAATTCAAACCACCGTAGAGGTCGCGGGTTTTCAGTGTTGACGTGCCAGATCTCCCTGGCGTTTAATCGGGTCTGTCGGTTGCTTGTGATCGCTGGGTGACCACCAACGATGGAGTTGATCTCGCAGTTGGCCTTCTGAAACGCCCCATTGGGGTTGCCCCTTAGGGTGGTGGCGGCGGGGTCCGCTCCTTCCGGTTGTTGTCGTGGTGACTGTGGTCATCCTGACGACATCGATCAGGATGTTAGTCATCTCGTTAGTCGTTGTGACTATTGTCATGGCGATCATCACGACGATCACTTCTGTAGTCGTCGCGCCTGTCATTGCGGTCATCGCGACGGTAGTCGTTGCGCCTGTCATCACGGCAGTAGTCGCGGCGGTAATCACGTCGATCCCTATTGTCGTCGCGAGTATAGGGTCTGCGATCATAGTAATCTCGTCGATCAAGTCGATGGTTATGATTGCCAAAGCGTTGACCACCGTTCCGGTCGTCATTGTTGTTGCTTCCGGTCTTCTTGGAGGTAGACGGGACTCCAAGGGCGCGCTTCAGCTGCTTGCACTCCCTCATGTTGTGTTTAGTGTCGCGGTGGAACTGGCACTGGTCGTCCATGACCATATTGAAGTCACCTTCGAGGAAGGTGGAGGGTCTTGGTGGATCTGTCACATAAGCTTTGCTAGAACGTTTGCGCGACCTGGTGCCTCCATCGTCGTGATCTTCTCCATTGAAGTCGTGCATCAGTGCATCTTGAGTGTCGACCAATTTGTCGACGTAGGCCATGAGGTCACCAATGGTGTGTGCGTCAGCTTCGTGGATCTTCTCGAACAGCTTGATGTTGGTGATCCCCTTATTGTAATGAGCGATGACGTCTTCGTCTTTAACACCTACGAGGGTGTTGCGGTTCTCGAAGTAGGGGTTAGTGTACTCACGGAGAGTTTCATCACGTCTCATCCGTACTCTGGCGAGGTGGTGAGTATTGCTAGGACGATTGTAGGTCGCCAGGTAATTGGTCGTGAAAAGTCAGGACAATGTTGCCCAGGAGGTGATGCACTCTGCCGGGAGATAGTCGAGCCACAAGAGTGGTGCCTTGCCCATCACAAGGGGGAAGTACCCCGCCATGTGGTCTTCATTGCCTCAGATGCACGTGCCACGATGTTGTACATGTGTTGACGGTGTATTTTGGTACACCAAACATTTTCATTACACTTTGGTTTGGATTTGTTTATGGAACTAACCCACCGCTAGGCACACTAATCATATAACAAGTTCAGCTATGTGCATGCATTTTGAAGTGTCGTGTTTATGTAGGAAAACATGGACATAAAGGACGGATTCGCAACAAGTTCGAAGGAGCATTTACGGAGTCTTGTTCGTGTTCATGAGGTTGATGAAATCATGTCTAATGGTGGTGAGGACCGAAGTGTTACGAAAGAACACCCCCGGGGATTGAATCGTAAAAGACCGAACTTCATGCGCGGAGAACCTCCATCTTGGACGCGAGGATGATATCGTCAAAATCACCTGAGAACCCACGGAAGCGAAGGGGCGACCGAACCAAGCCGAAATGGGACTGGGCCGGTCGGCCTAGGCCGGCCGGCCCAGCTGACTCCAGGAGTCGGTTTGGCCCCCACTTTCTTGCACCCGAAGGATCTTCAACCCTAAAGCCCTGGAGGCGCCATCATTCGCAGAGGGGAGAGCCATTTGTACCAGGAGGCCATCCACAAGCTAGAGAGAGAGGAGGGAGATCTCCGGAGGGGAATCGACCACCTCGAAGGAAGCACCCACAGGTGGAGAAGAAGGAAGACACCGTCGGAAGGGTGACCATGATCGATGGTGCTATGTCTAGCACCTTAATGGGGTAATCTTCTTATTCGTCCATGGGTTGTAATCGATCTTGAGATGTAATCGTACTTTGTTTGATTATCTATCTATCATCCCGTGTTGAATATACTTTAATGCTTAAGGTTAGCTACCATGCCGTAAAGGGAGTAGAGCTCCAATGCTCCCTTGGATCGATTCAATACGCTGTGTCCATCATAGGTCTAGTCACGATTACCTTCGAGTAAGTAATCGGATGCTCGTTAGCTTGAGAGGGGATGAATTAGGCAACTTAAAATCTTAACCTATGGCTTTACTATATTTACACAAAGATAAACTAGAACATACTATCTAGATGTGCAACTAGGGTTGTTCTAGTGTGAAACTCCCATCCCAAAACAAGGTTTGCAACCTATAGCCATTCCTAGCATGATACTACTCTAGGAATGTAATGGCAAGCAAAGATTGCAATAGAGTAAATGCGGAAACGTAAAGGGGATGAGACGAAGCAAACTCTTGACACGCGATTTATCCCGTGGTATCGGTAGGCACTTGTGACAACCCGCCCAGGAAAATACCGTACTATCGCCTAAGACCGATCCACTTTGGCCATTAAGCAATAGTAAAGTACCATCCTGTCGTTAGTTGTCGGGTTCACACCCGGTAATCACTTGGAATTCAGACAGAGGATTGACATATGCATTAAAACTCACGCGAAGGCGAGTCCAGAGTACAACACGAGTTAACATAATTTATTACAAACCATTGTTCATGAGATGGAGTAAAGGTTCAGAGTTTGAAAACTGTTGAAATAAAATAAACTAGCGCAACGGTAAACATCACAGGAGGCCATCCGAGATGTCATCACTTGTCGTCACCCTTCCGGTCAACAACACCTGCAACCACAGTTTTAAAGCAAGGCTGAGTATACTAATACTCAGCAAGACTTAACCGTCGGGTGATAACTACATCACCAAACTCTAGACATGAAAGGCTTTTGGCAGGTAGAGTTTCTTTTGCTGAATAGCTACTAAGAGTAGATCCTTATTTTCAATATTTTAGCACAAGTTCTAGTTGATTACCATTTCTAAATGTGCCATCTAATTCAATCAAGAATTGGGCAAGCAATTAATTCATACAACAATATTCCTCGAGTTCCATCATTACGGGATATCATGGCCAATTGAATAAGCAGTCTCGGATAACGGTGAGAGGCCGACAATCGATTGATTTAAACCATGCAAGGTAGACCCAAACACACGGTAGGTTGCCCCCGGAAGGACAACTTTCCCAGGCCGTTTCCGTCGATCTTCAGCTCGGGAGCGGAACCTACATTCCTTGGTACAAGGCTTACTGGATCGCTCCCACACGAACGTCCATACTCACGCAGGTACCACACTGTTGCAAGCAGGGGGACACAAGTGCCCCAGGTTTAGTAGGTAAAGGTTCCCTTACCGCGTCAATCGGGTATTAGGCTTACTGGTCCCATTCCCGGTATATGTTTAGTACGTTCAAAAGGTTAGCCCACGAAAGCCACTGGTCCGGAGCCCAAATCCCATGCTCTTACCACATGAGCAATCCATTTATAAAGATCTTGTCATTCCAACATAAGAACCTATTCTCGCGAGTGACGAATATCACTCGACTTCTACCGGGTCCTATAGCATAGCAGCTATCAACCTAGCATACTAGTAAAAGGACATAGGTACCTAGGGATCATGCATCTAGGGTTTCAAATCAACTCCTGAAACATAAATGCGCAATCATAGCAACGATAATTACATAAATTTCAAAATCAGGGTTAATGATCCGGGGCTTGCCTTCGATGGCAAGGTTGGCCTTGGGCCCTTCTGGACTTTGGTCCAGACCTTGCTCTACAACGACGTGGTACACGTCTCCGTCAGCTCCTCCGTCTCCTCCTTCCGGCACACGCGTACCGCTACCGCTCGGGAGATCTACACGAGGATGCAAATGCCAGATTTAATTGACGATTTTTAATTTAATTCACCACAAACCACAAGTGACAATCAAGGGGTGTATTAGTTGGACACATTCACCTAGATAAGAAATACATTTAGCACACTCTTCCAAAAGGAACAATATGCAGCTCTTTATCAGATATTCTTTTTGATAGTGATTGTGTACATATATATGTAAATAATTTAATTCAACTTCACAAACAGTAGTGGGTGGCTATATTTAACCTTTTAAAATGATTTGCAACCACACCCAAGATTGGTAGGGATGGTTTGGTGATTTTTCCCATTTAATGACTATTAAGCCTTTAATCGCTTCCATAGCTTTTATTCATGAAATTAATTAAGAAAATTCATTGGATGGGTGTGTTACACTCTACAAACCTATAACAAGCCACAGGACACACATGCAAGCCTTGGATAGCTAGAAATTAATTATTTTCAAAAAAAGACAAAAGCTAGCTAGAAGGACAAGGTAAAAGCACATAAAAATAATTACTCTTCAAAATGATCCAAACTTTCCCACACATGTTATATGGTCCAAAACTAGCCTAGGGATGCAGCATATACACCTAGAACTATTATGGAACTTGAGTTATAATTTTTCAAAGAAAATCAAGCATAATTCAAGAATAAATATTTCTGGTAATTATAAAATTGTGATTAACTCACTAGAGGTGAGTTTTGGAATAAAAAGATAGTATGCAAACGTTGGTTGCAAAAACCTGACTATTTTTAGCTAGAAAAATCATTTATGCAGATCTGGAAGAAATGGAAAATCATTTTTATAAAAAGATTTACATAATAACTTTGTGCGATTTTTGGCATAGGAGCTAGTAATGACCTACCACACAACATATCCGAGAATTGAACTTAGAGGATTTATAGATTTTGCATTATAGTGGATCTAGGGTTTTCACATTTGTATTTTTCATGCAAAAACTAAAAGGAACTAGCTCAGGCAAGAATAACAAAAATTGTAGGATAATTAACAGTGGATCCAAAAAATTTGGTTTTGCATTTTTCTGTTTTTTCTACGATTTTCTACGCAATTTACCAGAAACAGCCAAAGCACTTTTACTATTTGAGTTTCCAATTGCAGGGAGCCCTCGAAAAGAACTACTGTTTCGCAATGTGGTCCCTGGGCGGGCCGGCCGGCGCGGCTCGCCGGAATTGAGCCACTCTGGTGGCGCCCTTGACCAGGGAATGGTTGGAGGAGGTTGAGGGGCTCACCTACCGTCGATTTGAGGCCGAGGATGGGGTGCGGAGCGCCGGGGAAGGGCCGGCCGGTGGCACCCAGGCGGGCTGGCCGCGGTGCGCCCCTGCCCGGCGGTGCTCTAGCTTGGGAGAAGAGGCGGTGGTGTTGGGAAGGTCGTAGGGGTGCTAAGGACCTCTCAAGTTCTTGGATGGCGTTGGAAATTTCGGAGGAAAGGCTGCGCCCGCGGCGAGCTGCCAGGCGGTCACGGTGGCGATGCCGTCGCTCAGCGAGGGGGAGAAAAACAGACTGGGCAAGGCATAGATGATGAGGGCGACGGACTACGGCTTTAAGCCTTATCGACGAAGGACCCCCGCTTAACTCCGCGGTACGGCGTCGAAGGGATAGGAGGTGGGAGTCTGCGCCGCGACGCTCTCGGGCACGGCGCGCGGCAGTACGGCGCGATAACTGCGACTCGCGTTCCAAGGTGGTCGGCGCGGAGGGGAACCAGCGGCTCACGGCTCGAGGCAGTTGTAACACCCTAAAATTGCATCACTAAATTAATGTAAGCAACACGATGTTTTAGATTTTATTTTCTAAGGATTAATTAAATTATCAAATAAAATTGGCCTTAAAAATATTTAAATATCATTTTAATAATTTAGAAGCAATAAGTGCTTGTGCATCATGATTTGAGTGCATGAGTTTTGGCTGTGGTGTGGTTTTAAAAGTCTTAAAATACTTGTGAAAATTCTTAAAAATAATTGTGAAATAGTTTGTGAAAATTTGTGTAAAGGTTGAATTTAAAATATGTTTGAAAAGTTGTTAAAAATGGTTTGTGAAAAGCCTTTAAAATAGTTGGAGAAATTTGTGTTAAAATTTGAATTTGAAAAGATGTAAAAGATTTGATTTAAAAAGGTTTGGAAAAGATTTGAAATGGATTTGAAAAAGAAAAAAACAAAAAAAAAACAAAACCTATGTAACCTCTACCCGCGGCCCACCTCCCCTCCCTCATTTCTTTTCCAGCCGCGGCCCAATTCCTCGCCCGGCCCACGTATCACGCAGGCCCGCTAGCGCTCGCCACCTCTCCTTCTCTCTCTCGGCCACCGACAGGTGGGGCCCACCCGTCGGGCTCGTCTCCCACCTCCAGCTCCCCCTCTCCTTCCACCGGCCGCGGCGGCCTCCCGCGCCGTCGCACCCCAGCGCCGCCTTCCCGCGTCTCCCTCCGCCTTCAAGCCTCCATCAAGGCGCATTGAAGCACCAACTTCACTCCCCCCATCAATTTCCCCCGTTTCCTCTCCATTCAAGTTCCCCCCTCTTGTATGCTTTGAAGCCGCCGGCCCCCATGGCCATTGATGGCCATTACTTCCGGCCGAAGCCCCCTCTCCCCTCCTCGCCCTATAAAAGCACACCCAGAGGCTCAAAGTTGCCCCTTCATCCTCTCCCGTGCTCCCACACCCTCCTCCTCGCCCTCCCCCACACGCGCCGCCGCACTGGAGGTCCACCGCCGCCCGAAGCTCAGCTGCCGCCTCGATCTCCGCCACTACCGCTTCCCCATCGACCAAGTTGTCTCCAACCCGTTGTTGTGGTGGTGAGCAAGCTCTCCCTTGCTTCCTTCTATTGGCCTCGGCTCCCCGAACCTCCGGATGAGTTTGCCTTGTCCTCGGTACCGCGCGTAGGAGCAAACCACGCCCGAAATAGTGGCGGGAGCTCGAGATCAAGCGAGCTCCGGCGAGCCGCCTCCGCTCCGCCGTCGTTTCCTGCTGCGCGCCGCCCGTCGCCCGCGTGCGATCGGGGCCGTTCGATCGGCGCGGACGGCCCAGATCATAAAGGGGGCGTACCCCTTAGATCGATCCACCGTAGACCGGTGGACCGGGTCCACAGGCGTGGTCCACAGGCCTTGCGTCAGCATTGCGTCAGCCCTGTGTCAGCATTGCGTCAGCCCGGCAAATCGCAGCCCGCCACGTGGCGCCTCCACAGCTCACCCGCCGGCCGCCCTGGCAGTTTTGCAAAAAGAACCCCGCACTTTCTAAAATCACATATATGCCCTTCCACCTTAAAGAACCATTGCATATAAGTCCTGATTTTCATGCTTAGGCCCCTGCAGTCCTTGATTTCTCTATTCTAAAGCCCATCCTTGATCTTTTACATGTTAGACCTCCTAGTTTCACACATAATTATGTTTAGGTCCCTGAAATCTTGCAGAAAACTCCATAAACTTCCAGATATTCACAATTTAGTCCTTGAATCTTGTTTTAGCCATATCTTTTCCGTCCTAGCTCAGTTTTAAGCGTTCTTGGTGTCCGTGCGACCCTCTTTTCAAGCCCGTCGGTTTTAGAACCTTGTTTAGTCCATAGATCTAGCATTTTAGCTCCGTTTAACCCCGTTCTTATTGCGTTAGGCTCATATAAACACAAAGTACGCGTTAGGAGCAATGATGTACATGTTCTTTATTTTATATTTTATTTAAATATTAAATATGATTAAATCCTATTACACATGCTTTTCTAATTAAAATATAATTAGAAGTTTAACACGTGTTTTCATAAGAAAGTTAATATGATTAATATTAAATGAATATTTCTTTTAATTAAAAGTTAATTAGATGTATACCTCGGTTTTATAATCAAACTTAATTTGATTAGTGATTATGCAATTTGCTTTCTACTAAAATGTAACATAGGCTATATCCCGGGTTTTCTTAATTAAATGTTAATTTGATTAAAATGAATATAAATGTATTTTTAAGTTATAATATGATTAGAATAACTCGAAATATAAAAATAAACGCCTAGATGCTTTTACATGCTTCTTTTAAAATTAAATGTTTAATTCGCATAAATCATACTTGAATATTTATAAGTAAAATTGGACTAGTCTTACATTGTCTTTTAAATACAAATATAACTTGCTTAATTATAAATAAGGTATTTCTCTGAAATAACCTATACACATGATTTTACTTAATTAAAAGATATCAAACGCATAGCTAGCTCTTGTTTGTGATCATCTAAACCTCCCGATAGTTCCGAGTGTTCCTTGTGTTCGCTTTCCTAAACCCAAACCCTGTTTTCCCTTTAAGCTTTTCATGCTTGGTGTATTGTTTTGTTTATTGTATGTATTCTTGTGTGCTCGTAGACATCGTGCAAGTTTCAAGCGAGCAACCAGTTGAAGTAGATCGAGAGCAAGTGTTTGAAGAAGAAGAACCTTAGTGATTAAGCAAGGAAGGCAAGTGGTCTTCTCCCCCTGCATGATTCTATTTTGTCCTATGTAATTGCATGACAACTAAGTTTATATTTATCATGATATTGCATTAAATTGATGGGAACACCCTTTTTAAGGACTTACCTAGACTTTTACCCACAATCCTTGGATCAACCCTGTTTAATAAATGTTTTTGGGTAGAATATGCTAGTTGCTCAACTTGGGTTGGATAAAAATGGTTTTCCAAGAAAAAGGCTTGTATGTTGAACGATGATGCTTTTGGTAATACAAGATCATATGACTTAATCGGAACATGGAGAACCACCCAAGAAAACATGCGCAACCACAGTGTTACATGGCTCTGACCTTAGCCAATTAATTAGGTGTGCGATTGATCTGATGGCCCTTTTCCGAAAGGAGCAGAGGGGGATCCGGGTTGCAGGGGTATAGCCCGGTCCTTTTTGGGGTAGCAGCCTTTGCTAAGGTGCTGGCCACTAGGGAGGGTTATGGTCCGCCCTGATCTGTAACTATGCGGGTCGTTAGTCTTTTGTATACCTTTGTAAAGGCTTCGTAGCGTCCCTATGCAATCACATCTCGGAAGTGTGGTATGATGCCTGATCAGCATCGCATGGTTGGGTTCAAAGTTCTTCGGAACTTTTACGCGAGCTGTGGGTAAAGTGTGCAAACCTCTGCGAGTGTAAACTCGATCGATCGGCCGTGCTCACGGTCATGAGCGGCTTGGACCCTCACATGATTAATAAACTTGAAGATGAGAATAAATCGTGGTTTGGTGAAGCTCGATGAGCTTTGGGTTGTTTTGCTTAAAAGTTTCTTAAGTGGGTTGGTATATACTTACATCTAGTAATTAGGCGTTCTTTAATTAAAAGTTTGACCAACATTAAAATGCTAACCGCTGCAAAACCATAGCCTATCCTTGGTATCCTTGCATCTTCCCCCACTTGTTGAGTACCAACCATAAGTGTACTCAGCCTTGCTTACCGCTGTTCAGAAGAGAACAATGGTGAAGAGTTCTACAGCGACTTTGAGGAGTTCTGAGGCTTGCGTCTCCCCCAGTCAAGTGCCTGTGGAAGCGGAAGACGAAGACTTGACGTGTAGTTATCGTTTTCCGAAGTTAAAGACCTTCGTGTCTTCCGAATGAGTGTAGTAAGTTGTTAAACCCCTTGTTACGTTTTTACTGACTATGATAATACACTCATTTCGTCTATCATATGTGTGGAACTAGATCCTGGCACACATATGAGATGCATCTGGTTTCCCTCCGGAAATCGGGTGTGACAGCAGTGGGGAGACGGCCTGCACGGACGCCGAGGAGGTGCGGTGGCCGGCGCGCGCGCGCGCGCAACCAAAGCCGCGAGAACGCCGGCGCGCCGGCGGCGCTCTAGAGCGCGGCTGTGTAGCGTTTCGGCTGGTCAACGCATCTTCGACTGGTCAACGCACTATTTGGGGGATAAAAACTCGAAGTTTTGCAACTAAAGTGCACAAAGTGGTGAATAGGAAAGTTGTAGATCTCACTCCCCTCTACAACTTTTACAAAGGCCGTATAGTGTTTTTCTCAACGGATTTTGCTGGAACGTCGTGCCAACTTTGAATGTCGGCCTGTTATGGCAAACAGGAGGTACTGGCGGTTGACCAAGTTTTTCACCCTTTTCTGCTCAAAATTTGAAATGCCAATCTACACGAAAGTTGTGTCCCTCAACAAGATGGACAACTTTCATAAAGGTAGATTTTGAAGTGTTTAGGTGAATTTTGGAGAACGCGGCAAAAGTTCCGGACGACATTCGCTGACATCAACGGTTAAGCCGGTTTTGACCGTGTCTCTGACCAAGGGTCCACCACGGGTGTGTGTAGACTTAGTCAAGGGGTTCATTGGGGTTCATTGGCAAGGTTTTCAGGGTGATGACCCAGGTTGACCTAGGGTTGACCATTGTCGGTAGGTTTGACTCGGCTGATTCGGTAAGTAGCGTTAATGACGTTAATTAGAAACCTGGGGTGTCACAGCACTAAGCCACCCCTAGTCCACGTTGTTGAAGCATTCACACAAGAGTATTGCTTCCCGGTCACGAAGTCTCTCCCAAGAGCACCACTTGACTCGCCACAAAGGCTAGCCACTTAGGCACTTGCCAAGCTCCCTTGTTCACCTTGATGCCGCCTCCACTAAGGAGCTTCTCCACCAAGGAAGGGGGTCTCCACGTCCCCCGCACAAAGTGTCCTCGCCGCTCCACACCAAGCCGGAGGGTCGATGACGATTGCTGGTGAGCCACTTAGGCACCAAGGCTTCCGGTGAACCTTGTACAACTCAGGAATCACCTCACAAGGTTGGCACAACCTTGCTCTCACTCAGCTCTAACCTAAGCCTAGTACTAAGCACATACACAAAGCATGTACAACTCTAAGGATGAGCAATTTAGCACTTGGATGGATTGGATATGATCTTCAATGTGTCTTGAACTCCTCTGCACTTCCACACAATCCTAGCAACCTCAAATGGGTGAGTGGATGGGGTATAAATAGCCTAAGGCATCAAACTAGCCATTGCCTAACGGCCACTGAAAAAGGTAGCGTCGGATGAACCGATGCTAGATTTTCCAGGGCATCGGTTCATCCGGTGCCCCTCCCACGTCATATATCCATTGAGATTCTCTGACACAACTGCTCCAACACTATACACCGATGGTCGGTCGGATCATCCGGTGCTGAAGACCCCGCAACCAAATCGTCTCTGTTAGCTTCCACGTGACCGTCAGATAGACCGACGCTACCCCTTGACCAAGGCGTCGGATCATCCGGTGCCGAAGGCTTCGTCTTGGCACGTCTCTGTCTTGATTCAAACTAAGCGTGGGATAGACCGACGGTGTCCCCACTCAGACTGTCGGATCATCCGGTGCTACTGTCTTCACTGCTCTTCCTTTGTAACTCGTCCGACGTATCTAGAAATTGGACCGTCGATTCATCCGACGGTGCCTAGGGTTTCAACCAGTGTACCAACTCGTCCGACGATTGCACCGACGCTCTGTATTTGGGTACCGTCAGTTCATCCGACGGTGTCTTTTTCCTTCTTTTTCTTCGCGTCTTCAACATGGATCTTTGCTTCAACTTAACATACTTAACATATTTAACATGCCATTACTTATAGCCTCCAAATATATACTAAGTCCTCAAATTTGCTGTAAGTGACCTAAAATGTCCATAGTATGTTAACTTGTGGCATGACATGAATGCCTACAAAGACATGCTAGACAATGTGGTTAGTGCCATTACTTGTGTTAGCATGAATCACCAAAATCAACTCGAACAAATGGCAAATGCAGCCATGTTCTCTACACTTCGCGTAGTGACAGTACGAGAGGAGGGAAAGGGCGAAACCGTGGTCACAACCCCGATAGATTAGATTGGTTTTCGTGTTTAAAGCGATTGGATGTTCTAGTATCGTAGACTCATGGGCTAGTGTCTTTTATCTTGATAGCTTAATCGTTCTCTCTAGTGTAGTTTAGTTGTTTTCTAGTTTAATCGTAGTTAGGGTTTGAGTAGTTAGTAAGTAGAGGTAGATCAAACGCTTGTAATCCCCTTGCTCCATGGATTGACAAGAACCTTGGGAATACCGTGGTAAAAAAGGTGTACGTTCGTACGCTTGCGGATCGTAAGTGGATACGTCTTTTATCCGTCAACAATCCCCTTTTTCTGGCGCCGTTGCCAGGAAGCAAGCTAGTTTACATCGTTCGGTTTGCATTTAACTTAGTTTTATATTTAGTTTATCTTTTGTTTGATAACATCTAACACATATTACGTAAAAACCACTTTGTTAGTTTTTGTTTTTGTTTTTGTTTTTATCTTGTTGTCTAGATGGTGTTCATCAATCAACCCGTGGAAGAACCGGAGAAATCACTAAGGGATTACACTAGTCCTCGATGTGAAGACATAAAAGTATAAGAGTCGGATTCCAAGCTCGAAGCGACCAAATATGAGATTAAATCCAAGATCATCGAGATGGTGGCGGCAAACCTATTTGAAGGGATGGTTATGGAGAACCCATATAGACACATAAGGCATTTCAAGACGCTATGCAATACGGTGCGTCAAGAAGGAGTTCCCGATGAATGGTTCAAATGGAATCTCTTTCCCTACTCACTTGCCGGTGAAAAAAGACGTGGTACTCATTTGCATCCTTTGAAGTTGAAGGCAATTGGAATAAGTTGACAAACAAGTTTTGCGAGAAGTTCTTTCCAATTAGCAAGGTTCAACATCTAAGGTGGCAAGTGATCACTTTCATGCAAGGAGAAGAGGAAGGGATAGACCAAGCTTGGAATTGGTTTAATGAGATGATCGAACAAGGGCCAAGACTCATCTTCTCCGGTGACATACTCTTGCATACATTTTTCTTTTCACTAACCCCTAGTTGCATGCAACACTTCCAAATGTGTGTAGTTGGGGATCTCATGGAGAAAACACTCATGGAAGCCGCCCAACTTCTACAAAAAATTAGTAAAGCGGCTGCCATGCGAAGAGATTGGGAAACAAGACTTGCGGAAGAGCCAGAATATAATTCTAGGAAGAAGAAGTGTGCTGAATTTTCTAAAGAGGCAACCCCGGAAGTCACAAAAAAGGAGTCAATCCCGGAAATGCTTGAAGAAGAATAAATCAAGTCGAGAACTACCCCGAGCGTTGACTTCGCCGCATCAAATGAAACAAACAAGAGAAGCATATCAAGCGCGAAGCCACTAAGGGAGTTCAAACCAATGGATTGGGTTCCAATCGATTACAGAGAAGTATTCGATAAGAGAAAACCGTTCCCTAATCAAAAGGGGATGGCAAGAGCATTAGAAGTGGATTTCCCACCGGAAAGGAAAGCGGAAGATTCGTACGACCTTGAAACCACCGGTGAGATCTTTCAAAAGCTCTTTGGAGATGATGAATTGGATCCAGAACACATAGCCGAGGTGAAGACAAACATGGGGATCAAGCCTGAAGCATCGCCATACACTTGCCTCGCTGAAGTTTACGCGATAGGATCCGAAGAAGAAGAGAAGAGGGCACCACACTTGAGTTGCGAGATCAACGGAGTTCAATGCAAAACTTTATGCGACATCGGAGCCCAAGTAAATGTCCTATCTTCTAAAATTTACGATAAAGTTCAAGACCACATCCTAGACTTAGATCCAACATCAACGAAATTAATCATGGGGGATTGTAGAACTATTATACCTCTAGGTATTGCTTGCAACGTGAATGTAAAAATCTATGGAAAATGTATACCAACCGATTTCTTTGTTATTGATGCTTACCAAAGTAATCATGATCACATAATCCAAGGTAGGCCCTTTCTTAAGTTGGTTGATGCCGTGTTGAATGCCGGAAAATGCAAAGTAACAATGAACCTTAATGGAAAGAAGTACACATATCACTTTCCTCGCGTTTCTAAACACCCCATACCCTTTCTTCCTGAAGACGAAGTAGAGGAGGTAGATAAGTCTTTGTTTTGTTGAAACCCTTAGAGACCCGCTGCAAAGAGCAATGAAAATCAAATTAATGATTAACAAGATGAAGAGCTAGAAGAGGAAACAAAAGGCTTAGAACCACAAGATGGAAGCGTGGAGGAAGAAAAATTCGAGGACATAGGAGAAATTAAATCCGAGAAGCCACAAGTGCCCGAGGTAGACCTTAAACCTTTGCCTTAAGGATTAAAGTAAGAATTTTTGGGTCCAGACAATACTTATACAGTCATCATGAGCGACAAGTTGAGTCCCAAAGAAAATGAGGAGTTGCTGATTTTATTGAAAAAACATAGGAAGGTGATTGGATATTTGATTAATGATCTCAAAGGTCTTAGCCCAGCCTTTTGCACTCACCATATACCAATGGAAGACCAATGTAAGCCCGTAGTGGACCACCAAAGGAGGCTAACTCATGCCATGCGAGAGGTAGTAAAGAAAGAGGTCATTAAGTTACTTTATGCCAGAATCATCTACCCGGTTCCGCATAGCGAGTGGGTGAGCCCGGTACATTGTGTACCAAAGAAAGGAGGTTTAACCGTGGTGAAGAATGAGAAGAATGAGATGATACCGCAAAGAACCATGACCGGGTGGCGGATGCGTATCGATTATCGTAAGCTTAACAAAGCAATGAAGAAAGATCATTTCCCCCTACCATTCATCGACGAGATGCTCGAGAGATTAGCAAACCACGCTTATTTTTGCTTTCTCGATGGGTACTCGGGGTTCATGCAAATTCCCATTCACCCGGACGATCAACACAAAACAACGTTTACATGCCCTTATGGAACGTTTGCATATAGAAGGATGCTTTTCGGTCTATGCAACGCTCCGGCCTCTTTTCAATGTTGCATGATGGCCGTATTCTCGGAATCCATCGAAGAAATTGTCGAGGTGTTCATGGATGATTTTTTCGTTTATGGGAAGATGTTAATGGATTGCTTGGCAAACTTGGATAAGGTCCTCACGAGGTGTGCAGAGGTAGACTTGGTGTTAAATTGGGAAAAGAGCCACTTCATGGTTAAGCAAGGCATAGTACTCGGACATGTTATATCTGAGAGAGGAATTGATGTGGACAAGTCTAAGGTAGACACGGATGAGCAACTCCCACCTCCGACGGATATTAAGTCCTTGAGGAGCTTTCTAGGTCATGCCAGATTTTATAGAAGATTTATTAAGGACTTCTCAATGATCACTAAGCCTTTAACGCATCTCTTTCAAAAGTATGTGGCTTTCGACTTTGATGAGAAGTGCCTAGCAGCATTCCCGACCTTGAAAAGTGTGTTGGTGAGTACTCCCATTATTCAACTTCCAGATTGGAGCCAACCTTTCGAGATCATGTGTGATGCAAGTGACTATGCCGTAGGCGCGGTTTTGGGTCAAAGAACGGAAGGCCGAGTTCACGCCATTTACTACGCTAGAAAAACTCTTAATGAGGCACAATTAAACTATGCCACTACGGAAAAGTAGTTGCTAGCAGTGATATTAGCCTTTGAAAAAATCAGATCTTACATCATGAACTCGAAGGTCATTGTTTACACCAATCATGGAGCCATCAAGTATCTCTTTACTAAGAAGGATGCTAAACCATGTTTGATCCGTTGGATCCTTCTTCTCCAAGAGTTTGATGTTGAAATTCATGATAAGGAGGGGGTGAACAAGATGATAAAGAGCCCATAGAATACAAGATGGGAGATGACCACCTCTATCGAGTGCTCGATAAAGACACTTGGATGATTGATATCATTCGAGCGATTTGGAACATGACTCTCGACCATCTAGATAAAAATAAAAGGAAGATAAGCTCCAGAAGTAAGAAGTACTTTTGGGATGCACCATACCTCTTCAAACATGGCAATGATGGAGTCATGAGAAGATGTGTGCCAAGATAAGAGAGGCTAGAAATTTTGAGATAGTGCCACTCGACGGAGTATGGTGGACACTATAGCAATTTTAGGACCCAAGCAAAAGAGTGGTCTAGCGGATTCGATAGGCCGGAGATGCATGAAGATACTAAAAGATATGTTGCATCATGCCCCGAATGCAAAGAAACGGAAACATCTCTCGGAGAAATTCTCTGCCTTTGAAATACAATCTATAAATCGATTTATTCGATGTGTGGGGTATAGACTTCATGGGGCCTTTCAAAAACTCATATGGATATGAGCATATTCTAGTCATGGTTGATTATGTATCCAAGTGGGTAGAGGCCATGCCATGTCGTAAAGCTTCCACGGATGAGTCCATTACTATGATCAAGAACGTGATTTTTCCTCGTTTCGGTACACCGAGAATCTTGATAAGCGATGGAGGGACTCACTTCACTGGGAAGAATTTCAAAAAGTGCTTGTCCAAGTTGGGAATTGAACATAGGGTCTATACGGCCTATCATCCACAAAACAACGGACAAGCAGAAATGTCGAATAGGCAATTAAAAAGCATCTTCAACAAAACCATAGAGAAGGGAGGCAAGGATTGGTCAAAGAAATTAGACGGAGCTTTGTGCATATCGAACGGCATTCAAGACACCGATAGGTATGACCCCTTATCAATTCGTCTATGGAAAAGCTTGCCACCATCTGGTTGAGTTGGAACATAAAGCCTATTGGGCGATTAAAGAGATGAACCTTGATCTCGATGCCGCGGTGGTAAAACGAAGCATTCGAATAAGCGAGCTAGAGAAGATGAGGTTGAAAGCATACAAGAATGCAAGCATATACAAGGAGTGAATTAAAAGGTGGTATTATAAAAGGTTGAAAAAGAAAGAGTTTAAAGGAGATAAAGACCTCTACATTTTGAGGTTTAAAACCTTCGGAAAGGGGAAACTGCAAAGCAGGTGGAACGGACCTTATGTTGTGCATTCGGTGCTCTCCAACGGAGCGGTAACCATTATGGATGTGAAAGGTGATCAATTCATGGTAAATGGTCAATGGCTTAAGGTTTACTACGAACCCGACGTTGTGCCCCTTCACCACATTGATGTCTTCACCATGGAAGAAGAGCCCGAACGTCCGGCCTAAGACGAAAAACGAGGCATGGATTTTTGTAAATAGCTTTTCTTTTAATTTTCTAGTGTTTCTCGCGAAGATTTACTGGGCCAACTTTTTCCCTTGGGCTGAAAAAGCGAAAAAAGGGCGGTATACGGGAAACCGGACCGGACCGGCCCCCAGAACAGGGTGGGCCGGCCGGCCCAGTCCGACCGGCCCAGTGGGGCCCCGGTGGCGCTTTGCCCCGGTTTTTCCCCGGAAAGCTCCTTTTCGACTTCCTTCTTCGGTCCGAAAATTTTAAAGGAAGATTGAATAAGGAAAATGAGGTTCCTAGGGTTTTCCTTTTCGGACTATTTATTTTTGGCCGAATTGGGAGCTCGAGAATCCATCCCATCAAGCATACTTTTGCACCCATGTAGCAGCCATGGTGTCCCCGAGGAGTGTAGAGTTGAAGCAAGGCGCCGAGGAGCCATTGATGGAGGAGGCGAAGTGATGCGAGCTCAAGCAACCCGTCTAGATCAAGAGGACCACTCGCATCCATTGCGGAAGGCATGTCTCGACCGGAGCTATCGCTTCTCGCAACCCCGTCAAAGAGGAGAAGGTCCCTATTCCCGTTCGAAGGTCAGCGCGCATTCGTGGCATGAAGCGGAAGGACTACAAGGAGGTGTCGCCCGAGCCTAGGGACTATGGGGATAGCGACTACTCCGACGATCGTAGCCCGAGCTCGTGGGTGGCCGCCGGAAGAGATGATAAGGATTTGTACATTTGGGAAGAGGTGCCCAAGGAAAAGACTCCCGAAGGCGCCAACGACGACAACAATGATGGCGACGATGGCCGCGACGATGGCAGAGACCCTGGCATTGACGACCCTTTAGTGATGCATCCGATGTGTTGTGCGGCTTGACGTCACTCCATCTCGTAGCTCTACGCATCGGTCGGTGAATGTTTCGAGGCCATGGAGGCGATGAGGCGACGCATGGAGGATTTGGAGCGCGTAGTCGAAGACGACTACAAATTCCTAAACCGCAACATGAGCAAACTTTTTGGAATGGTTGGGAACATGAGGGGAAAGTGGTTCAATAGTTGCGGAAAGTACCAGTAGGATTTTTGTAAGATACGACGAGGACGTCGTATGATTTTAGCGTGGGGGAGAGCTAGCTTTTAGATTTTGAGCTTCCAGTTTTTGAGCTTAAAGTTTAGATTGGTTCGGTTTAGTCTTCAAGAGAGTTTAGTTTTCGAGAGAGTTTTAGAGTTTAAGAGTCTTTAGTTTTTTTAGTGTGTTTTTAAATTTTTTGCAAGTTTGAAGTTTCTTAATTTAGTGTTGCGTCAAAGAAAATCAAATAAAAAGAGTCATTTAAATTTTGTGTTTTATGTGTTGCTTATCTTGATTTACTCATTCGTTTATCTTTAATTCTTGATATATGAAAATAAGTGTGTGGTTTGAAATACATTTACCGTGGAATTGCTACTTATAAAGGTACCCATACCACACTTTGATCTTGAGCTTCACATGTTGGTTGTGATATGTTCAATGCTAAAAGTTGGAGGAATTCAGTTCCGAAAATTATCTAAAAACCGTTGTAATAAAGGTTAGCAAAACCTCTTTTTCCAAGTTGAGAGTAAAAAAATCCTATACAAAGCCAAATTTATTTTTTGTGCTCCACCATAAGTGTGATTAGCACGATGAGTTGGGATAGGATCCTTATCTCTTAGGAGTTTTAATTTTGAGCAATGATCATGTACTTGTGCTTATCTTTTGTTGCTAGCCTCGTCATGCATTCGGTAACGTGACTTTCACATTGGAAGTCCCATACATCGCCGAATTCCATACCCAACCCTATACATCTCTTTTGTACATCACATTCCTTGAACACAACCTACATTCATAGTTTCGTCTTGTCTCTAGCATGGTTTATTTAAAATTTCATATTGTGTGCATGCAAGAAAGAGAGGAGTTGAGAGCTTTGAAAAGATGTCAAGAGAGGGAAAAATAAAGAGAAAAATATGGGTATGGAAAAGACAAAAATATAGAAGTAAAGAAAGAGAAAAATATGTGTATGAGATAAAGACGAAGAATACAAAGAGAGAAGAGGAGTGGCAAGAAAGATATGAGAGGGATGAATCAAGTGAAAAAAAATAAAAGTGCAAGGAAAGGAAGTCACGTTGTTGAAAGACGAAACTTTCACTCTTTTTCCAACCATGTGCAATTCGACAACGAGGACGTCATCGGTGCCTCGTAGTCATATTTTCTTTTGCCTTTGCACATGTCCACCATTCTAAATCTTCTCGCCCTTAATATCCCCATATATGGTTTACTCTCATGATCATTGGCTTTGAGAGGTAAACAACCATTAGAGGAAGTTCTTAGTTTGACAATACTTGTGTTGATTGCACTAGCCCTACCTATAGCTCCACTTTAAATGTTATATGAGAGACTTATGGGAGGTGAAAGTTTTATAAAATTGTTTAGGATAGCCACTTTATATGGGAGACTTGAGAGATCTTGGAGAGAGGTTTTTGTCTAATACTTGTTGCAGGAATTTTGTTTTTGAAAAATCATAAAAACCCTCCAATGGAAGCAAAGAAGTAAGCATGGCTGAAATTGAAGACTTCGAGTGAAGAGTTTGAGTTGTGGGGTAAATCCTGACGTGGTAAAGATTCTAAATGCCCATGTTTATGTTTGATGATCATTATTTTATGTTTATATATTAAAGATAAAGGATTGACTAACTTGTGAAGAAAGATTTAGCAGAACATGATTACAACACCTTGGACGAAGTTCTTTTACGAGTACTTGCCCGAGGACGAGCAAGAGTTAAGCGTGGGGGAGATGTTGACGATGCATTTCGGTACACCAAACATGTTCATCACACTTTGGTTTGGATTTGTTTATGGAACTAACCCGCCACTAGGAACATTAATCATCTAACAAGTTCATCTATGTGCATGCATTTGGAAGTGTTGTGTCTATGTAGGAAAACATGGACATAAAGGACGGATTCGCAACAAGTTCAAAAGAAAAAAAATGGAGTCTTGTTCGTGTTCATGAGCTGGACGAAATCACTTCTAATGGTGGCGAGGATCGAAGTGTTACGAAAAAACACCCCCGGGGATTGAAGCGTAAAAGACCGAACTTCATGCGTGGAGAACCTCCATCTTGGACGCGAGGGTGACATCATCAAAATCATGCAAGTTGAAGGGGCAAAGTGCATAATCACTTGAGGACCCACGGGAGTGAAGGGGCGACCGAACCGGGCCAAAACAGGCCTGGGCCGGTCGGCCCAGGCCGGCCGGCCCAGCCCACTCCGGGAGTCGGTTCGGCCCCCCTTTCCATGCACCTGAAGCATCTTCAACCCTAAACCCTTGAGGCGCCGCCATTCGCAGAGGGGAGAGCGATTCGTATCAGGAGGCCATCCACAAACTAGAGAGAGAGGAGGGAGATCTCCGGAGGGGGATCAACCATCTCGAAGGAAGCACCCACAAGTGGAGAAGAAGGAAGACACCGTCGGAAGGGTGACCATGATCAACGGTGCTATGTCTAGCAACTTGATGGGATAATCTCCTTATTCGTCCATGGGTTGTAATCGATCTTGAGATGTAATCGTATTTGTTGGATTATCTACCTATCATCTTGTGTTGAATATACTTTAATGCTTAAGGTCAGCTACCATGCCGTAAATTAAGGGAGTAGTGCCCCAATGCTCCCTTGGATCCATTCAATACGCCGTGTCTATCATAGGTCTAGTCATGATTAACTTCATGTAGTGACAGTACGAGAGGAGGGAAAGGGCGAAACCGTGGTCACAGCCCCCGATAGATTATATTGGTTTTCGTGTTTAAGGCGATTGCATGTTCTAGTATCGTAGACCGATGGGCGAGTGTCTTTTATCTTGATAGCATAATCGTTCTCTCTAGTGTAGTTTAGTTGCTTTCTAGTTTAATCGTAGTTATGGTTTGAGTAGTTAGTAAGTAGGGGTAGATCAAACACTTGTAATTCCCTTGCTCCGCAGATTGACAAGAACCTTGGGAATCCCGTGGTGAAAAAGGTATAGGTCCGTACGCTTGCGGATCGTAGTTGGATACATCTTTTAGCCGTCAACAACATCTTGAGCCATATACTTGGGTCGGAGCGACCGTCGTACTTCTCAATGGCTGGATTGAAGTTTTTGGGGTATCTGATCGTGCGAAGATGACCTGAGAACAATGGGAAATTGTTGACCGCACCCGGGCTCGCTGATGGAGCATGAGCAGTAGGGATGACGTAGAGGTCGTCGGGAGGGCCATTGTCTTAGTTGTATTGGGCACGGCGCAGGAGCTCCTGGTCGTGCATGATCCGGAGATCGGTAGCTTGAATAGGGTTGTTGGCGTCGAGGGCGTCGGGAACCCCATGTTCGCTGTCGTAGTTAGCACGTCGAGCTATCTCCACTTCATCTCTTATGCGGTGACGTTGGCTTCCTTCAGCACGACTAGCCTGGACCAAAGGATGTTGAGTTCCTGCATTGTGCCTTGGATGTGGGGCGACATTCCCCTGGATTTTGGCAGCATTGGCTGCATTGTTGGCGGCATTACCAGCAGCATTGGCCGGAGCGTTTGCTGGAGCATTATCCGCAGGGTTGGCTGGAGCATTAGATGCAACATTGGAAGCGGGGTTGGCCGGCTGCACTACTTTGTTTTCTTCTCGTCCCTCTTCAGCCACGGAGTTGAGAGGACACCGGCTACGATGTCGCTGGTGAGGACGCTCTGATCTGCTTTTGGAGTATGAACTTGCTGCGGATCTGCTGTATCCAGGACCCCTTTCTTCGATATGACCAGATGCGACGTGAACGTTGGCTTGGAGACGCTGGACCATTCGAGAATCTTCGAGGTGATTCAGAGCAGCAAGAGCAGCTCCCAAGTTGGCCTGCATTGAGTTGTAGACTTCAAGTCCATCGCCCTCGAAGTCCCTAAGGAGGTCTCGTGCACGCAGTCTGTTGGCGCGAGGTGGATCATCACGGCGTCGCTGCTGCAAAGCAGTTGGTGCCGCAGGTTCCTGTTGCCGACATTGGCATTGACTTGTCTGACTTCAGCCGGTTGGTGTCCTGCACCTGGGGCAGCAGCAGCGAGCTCTTGTTGTCGGCGGACGGCTCTAGCAGCATTGATGTTTTCACACTATTGACATTGCTCATCTGTTTCTCCGTCTTGCGATGGTACATCCGCAGAGATGACCAAGATCTGGCGATCTAGGGTCTCGAACTCCTCTCCCTACTAATTCGGGGAGATCTTTGTGTGGGCGACTTGGAAGCAAGGCGGTCCGGAGACAACTTTTGGTTCATCCGATGGCGGTTAGCCGCGGTGAGAGGTCGGTGAAGCTTCTTGAGGACATGGCACTGGCGCGTGGTGTGTTTAGACTTCTCATGGACAGGGCAGGGTTCGTCTAGGTGATTCCTGCAACTTCCACGATCGTGGGTCTTGGGCCCAGATTCGATCTGGATCTTGCACTTCATGTAGTGTGATGCTACACGAGCTGCATTGCGCAAGCTGAGAGGCATGCTGGAGGGTGACGAGGTCGTGCGAGGGTGTTTGACGCGCTCACAGACTTTGATCGTGTCAGAGAGAATGCCCTTGGCGCGATTATTCCCGGTGGTTAGGTAGCTAGGAGTGGGTGGGTGGGTCTCCGACGACAGATCTGTGTCGATTTGTTGGTTGCTGGTGACCGCATTGCCTTCGATGACGAGGCAGGTGGCTGGAGCGGTGGACGTCACTGGCATCGAGCCAAAGCAGATGTCGATAGGCTTAGCGAGGATGTCTGCCATGCTCTCTGGGAAGAGACATCGTTGGTCGAAGCCATCGAGTCACACGAAGAACTTTGACTCAGCCCCTACCTGGTGCGCCAACTGTCAAATGGTAAGATCGGGTCAGCCCACGGGGGTGTTAATCCCTGTGGTTTAGTTGTCCGACATAGAGGAGTCTAAGGCTAAGAACTCGAAGGTCGCACATGAGTATACAGAACATAGAGGACACGACGAGTTTATACTGGTTCGGGCTCCAGAGAGTATAACCCTACGTCCAGTTGTTGGTGTAGATTGCTTGAGGATTGCGTATGTTGTACAAGGGGTCACGTCGTCCGCCTTATATTGGCCAGCGAATGAGGTCGGTTCCCAGACTCCTGGTCGGTTATGACCAGGAGACCTAAGTCTACATTGCTGAAGGATCAGATGGCGACTATTGAGGGGGGAGTGAATAGGAGCCGGTAAAAATTATTCTAAAAGAACCTGTCCTATACCCTAGTCAAATCCCGGTCACACACAAGTGATGGATCGAATCACACACTAATCGCCAAGACAACGAGGTTATGGATCAACCTCTAGTCCTAGGAACGATTCCTTGTAGCACACGCGGAAGCACAAGAGGGGAAAAGAGGAATCAAACCAAGAAGCAAAAAACACAGGCTCTGGCGGACCGTCCGGCCAGGATGCTATAGCCCAAGAATCTTGCCTCCTAACTCCCTGAATCACCAGGAATCGCGAATCCGTTGAGCACCACCAAAAGCTAGAGCACCGAACGAAAATCCTTGAATCGAAGTGGTTTCCCGGCGTTTGAGGGCACAAGATCAATCACAAAGATGCACGAGACATCAATCCATGTTTCCCTCAAGGAAATCCGGGGAGAAACCCACTCAAATCCGCGGAATCACACCAAGAACAAAGGCACGAAAACAAGCACAAAAAGACCACGAAAAACACAATTCCGAATCTTCTATACAAACCAGGAAAGATTCACAAGGTCTAGCATGACGCCCTTGCATCCATCCCTCTCAACAAATCTCTCATGAAGCTCTCATGCTAGCCTAGAGAAAATGGAGGAAAAATAGCTACAAAAACGAGAAATGGGAGGGGGGAAATGAAACCCTAAGTCGCGGAGAGAGAGAGCCATCCACACACACTCATGGATTATATATCTGGTCCCGCCAGAGTGGTAAATGACTCGACTACCCCTAACTTAACTACTGGCGATACAACCCACGTAGGGGCATTTAGGTAATGTTTGTGGGTCTTGCCATCGGACGGCCACGCCTTTGTCGCACCCCGCGTCCTCCCGACGCAAGCCATGCGATCCCGCCGCGTGTCCTCCGCTTCGAAGCTTCCCGACACGCCCGGATCCCGTCTCCGTCGTGTTGGGCCCTCGGACTTGGTTTTCAGGCCCAAACCAAGAAACCGTCCTCCGATGGTTTTGTGGGCAAACCACCAAACCCCGCGTGCTCGGTCCGGCCTCCCGCCAAACCACTAGACTCGACCGCCACCGTGCACCGGCTCGATTGTCCATGACTTTGTCTTCCTCGTCTCGCCACCATGTGACCCGCACATAGTCCCGTCGTCCACCGGGTCCCTCGAATCGAGCCTACTTGTCTCTCCATCTCCCGGAGGCCCCTCAAGGCTGAAGACCTTTCGCGCCCGTTCTTCACCTGCAACAACACAAACTAGGCCGCAGCCTACACCTGCGCACTAAGGCAAGAGTCAGTCCAACACCCGTTGTCAATCGATCATCACCGAAGAGCGGTCATCCATCGACCACCGGGACGCTTCGGTCCTCAATCTCCCCCTTGATGAGTGCATTGACAACACACAACGCGAAATAAAATTCAGAGAAAGAAAGAAAGGAAGAAGAAAGAAAAACAAAGAAGCTCAACTCATGACCAAAACCAAAGAAAGGCAAAGAAAGGTCACAAGCCAAGAAAGGCACAAACTCCACACTGAAATCAGCAAGAAAGCTCCCCCTGAACAAATGCAAGCTCCCCCCTGAACATGTGAATGCAAACTTCCAAATTTTAGCTCACCTCTTCTGAATTTTCATTAAGCTCACCTCTTCTCCCCCTTGTTGACAATGTATGAATCAAGGTGAAAATGCAGAAATGCAAAACAAAGCATATAAACATCTACATGAGCTTCGCAAATAGGCCAAATTTAGTGTCAAAGGCTAAAAATGAGACAAAGATCACACATAGGAAACATAGCATAGTCAAAGCATTGCCACAACTAATATACGAAAATACAAGCATGTGACAAAGCAAAATTTTCAGATTTAAGCAATTTTACCAAAAGAAGGCTCGCTTCACATGTAAAAGCCTATCCATGTCACACTTGAGCCACAAACATGCATACCATTCAAAGATCATACAAGGATATCAAATTCTTAGCAAAAGATCATGGCAAACACCCATAAAGCAAAGCATCTCATGTCAAAGCTCATGAGCCATGTGTCCACTTTGGGGAGACTTCTCCACTGGTGAACATCATGCAACATGTTTTGCACCCATATGTGAAAGATAAGACATTTTAAGTATAGACATGATGGATGGAGCATTTTTCAAGAATACACACTTCTTTTCAAGATTAATTCATTTCATGGTACATGAAGTGCCATTGCGGCAAAAAGAAGCTTATGCTCCGCCATGAATGCAACATAGGCTAAACATTCACAATGATATCGGCCTTTGGCCCAAATGCAAGAAAAAAAGACATTCAAGCACAATCTAAGCATGAAAAGCACATGTAGACCAAACTGTGACATGGATACGCTACTACACACCAGTGGAGCACATTTCACCAAAATTTAGTCAAGATTAGCATTTATTTCAAAAAGGGCTATCTCTCCACACATATATCTCAAATATTCCAAGAGCATAGCCTCACATGACCTTTTATCCACACATATGACCAATATCTTACAAATAGCCAAAGAGACTCAAATATGGCATATGAAAGAAGCTCATCATCCTAAAATGCAATATGATACAAATGCAACATGATATATGACAAGATGGCTATCCTACCATGGTTTGTACATCAAGCAAAACATGTATATACATCAAAGTAAAACATGGTATGGTACATATGGTACAAGAAAAACCCCAAGAATCAACTAGAAAGGGCAACAAACCCCAAGTTCCCCCCGGAAGCGCACAAATGTAGCTTGGTCGAGAGGCTTTGTGAAAAATTCTGCAAGCTGATCTTGGGTAGGGACATGGCTCAACACAATGGTTCCTTTTTCCACATTGTCCCTCAAGAAATGATACCTCACTTCTATATGTTTGGTTCTGGAGTGAAGCACTGGGTTTTTGGCTACGCTTATGGCACTGGTGCTATCACAAAGAAGTGGGATCTGGGTGCACTCCTCACCAAAGTCTCTCAAAGTGTATGAAATCCACAATAGCTGGGAACAACAACTCGCGGCTGCAACATACTCCGCCTCGGTGTTAGACTGAGCTACACTAGACTGCTTGCGGGGAGACCATGAAACCAACGAAGACCCAAGAAACTGGCAAGTACCAGAAGTAGACTTCCTCTCGACTCGACAACCAGCAAAATCTGCATCGGAAAAACCATGAAGAGAGATAGTCGAGGAGGAAGAATACCAAACGCCAAGACCAGGGGCTGACTGTAGGTACCTAAAAATCCTCTTGACGACCTGTCGATGTGATGTCCTTGGCGATGCCTGAAAACGAGCTCACAGACACACGTTGAACTGTATGTCTGGCCTCGTCGCCGTCAAGTAGAGGAGGGAGCTGATCATGCTCTTGTACTCCCGCTGGTCCACTGGTTCTCCGTCCTCGTCCGCATCCAAAGTGGCCGTACTCCCCATGCGAGTCAACATCGGCTTCACATCTTGCTTCTGGAACTTCCTCAACATGTCTTTCGTGTACTTGGTCTGGTGCACAAATGTTCCATCCTTCACTTGCTTGATCTGCAGCCCGATAAAGTACCACAACTCGCCCATCATGCTCATCTCGAACTCCCTGCTCATCTCATCTGCAAACTTGGCAACAAGGTTATGTGACGAGCCACCAAAGACAATATCATCCACGTATATCTGAACAATCAACAAGTCATTTCCATACTTGAGGAGAAACAAGGTCCTATCCACGGTACCCATCACAAACCCTCTCGCTCAACAGAGAACCTCTCCATCTCCCATACCAAGCACGGGGCGCTCGTTTCAACCCATACGAGCCCTTTTCAACCCGTACACCCCGTGTGGGTACAACTCACTCTCAAACCCGGTGGTCGCTTCCCATACACCTCCTCCTCTATGACCCCATTCGAAAGGCACTCTTCACATCCATCCGAAACAACTTGAACCCTTTAGCCACGGCAAAGGCTAGAAGGATCCGAATTGCCTCAAGACGGGCCACAGGAGCAAAGGTCCCCTCATAGTCGATCCCCTCCTTCTGACTAAACCCCTGAGCAACAAGTCTGGACTTGTTCCTCACAACCATCCCATTCTCTCCCTCTTTGTTCTTCCAAACCCACTTGGTTCCTATGGGATGGCAATTTGGAGGTGGTTCAACTAACTCCCACACCTTGTTCCTCTAAAAGTTTTCCAACTCCTCATGCATAGAATTGACCCAGTTTGCATTAGATAAAGCATGTCTAATGTCCTTGGGCTCAAAAGTGGCAACAAAAGCAGCATGAGCAAAATGAGAGGAATTCCTGGACCTTGACCGTGTAGTACGTTCGCCGATGTCCCCAATGATCTTTGACAGGGGGTGCACTTCTTGAATCCGCCGGGGAGCCTCACGCCTCGAGACTACCTCCCCCTCACCTTCAGCTTCTCTCGCCTGGTCCTCTTGTCGCACCGTCGTTGTCCATGAAGTAGACGGTTCACGCTCCATAGTGGTCGTAGGGGAAGTAGTGGGTACACACTCAGCTTCAGGCGCATGGTTCTCTCCATCATCATCTCCACCTTCATCCTTCTCCTCTTCAAAGAGATCCTCGGCCATCTCCTCATCACCTGCACATTCAAAGCCAAGAGAGGTACATGGCATTGTCTCGTCGAAGGTTACCTCGCAGGTCTATAGGCTCTAGAGTGGTTAGTCTCAAGGTTAAGCACCCTATAGGCTCTAGAGTGGTTAGCATAACCAAAGAAAATAACATCACTAGACCTAGCCTCAAACTTGTCGAGTTTTCCCTTCTTAAGAATAAAGCACTTGCAGCCAAAGACTCGGAAATGACTCACCTTGGGTGCCCGACCATGCATAAGCTCATAACAGGTCTTCTTCTTGAAAGCTCGCAATAAAATCCTGTTGGAAACATGACAAGCCGTATTGACCGCCTCAGCCCAATACCTCCTAGGAGTCCTGTGCTCATCGAGCATCGTCCTAGCCATCTCACAAACAGTCCGATTTTCCTTTCCACGACTCCATTTTGAGGGGGCACATAAGTGAGGACCATGTGTGGTTCGAGGACCGGTGGATGGTCGCTTCCTTGTGTGATGAGTGATTGACAACGTTGTGTGGACTGATTCTTGGCTAAGTATTGCAGGTGCAGGTTGCGGCTTGACTCGTGTTGGTGCAGGTGAAGAACAAGCGCGAAAGGTCGTTGCCGGTGAAGCCTCCAGGTGTGGAGAAGACAAGTAGGCTCCGTTCGAGGGACCCGGTGGCCAGCGGGGTCAAGTGCGGGCCGCATGGTAGCATGAACAGCAAGATGAAGTCGGGGACGGTTTCTTGGTAGAGCCTCAAAACCAAGGTCGAGCCGGGACTACGTGGGAGCCGAGTCATGAGTGGAGATTGGCGGAGGCTACACCGAGTTCGCGGGGTTTGCAGTGGTTCACCAGAAAACCACTGGGTTACTCGGTTGAGCCACAAAACCGAGGCCGAAGACTCGACGAGGAGGTGCGGCCACTCAGGCCGGTTCAACCGCCCGGAGGGGGTGGTCGGACCGCCCGGGGCCGGTCGGATCCACCGGGCCGGTCTAACCGCCCGGGGGGGCGGTCGACCGCCCGGCCGCCGCACCGAGAAGCTTCGAAGCGGAGGACACGCGTCGGGATCGCAAGGCTTGCGTCGAGGCTACGCGAGGTGCGGTCGCCGGGCATCCGTCCGATGGTGAAGACGTCAAGAATTCCAAATCCGCCCTTGAGGGGCATGTATCCCTAGTTATTAGTGAAGGGTAGTTTAGTCTTTTGGGTGCCTCCATATATACTCATTAGAGGGGTGGATGGCAGCCAACTCTTGGAACCCTATCTCATTTGGTTTTTCCATTTTCGTTCTCCATTTTCCTTAGGATTTTAGAAGGCTAGCTTGAGAGCTTCATGTGAGATCTAGAGAGAGGGATGGATGTTTGGGTGGCAAGCTAGATCTTGTATGAACCATTCATGGCATGTATAGAAGGTTTGGCGTTGTTTATCATGGTGGTTTTCCCGTCTCTTTGGTGTTGATTTTCGGAGCTCTTTTTGGCGGTGTTTTGAGGACGATTTCCGGGGTTTTTGGTGGGTGTCACGTATGAGGTTCTTGTGCCTCTTTGGTCGGTGACTTTGCCCCCAAATCCCCTTTGAATCGGACTCGATTTGGTGGTTTCTCGAGTTGGCCGAGTTCTTGATCTATAGAAGCGATTTCTTCGATTCCTCTTGATTGTGAGCGTTTCGGGTCGATTCCTTTGAGGTAGAGGTTGCCCGGAGGTAACCCGGATATTCCCGAAGTTTGGCTGCAATCCGTGGAGTGATTCGGGAGATCGGGCGCGAGGAAGTTGAGGTTTGACCCGCGGGTTCGTTTTACGGAAGGGGCGGTCTAACCGCCTACGAGGGGCGGTCTAACCGCCGGGGTGTTCCCGGTCAAAGTTTTGTTTCGCCGGATTTTCCTCTCGTGAGTTTGTTCGCCTTGATCGGAGGAGTGTCCGGGTAAAATTTGGGGTCGTTCTCGTGCAATTTGCTAGGTGTTCTTGGTTGGAGTTCGTTCTTTGGGTACGGGAGGTTAGACCGCCCCGGGTAGCCGGTCTAACCGCCCCTAGGCCCTTGGGTGAAGTTTTGGTTTTCGCCAAGTTTTTTTCGGTAGCTAGCATGGCCTTGACCGAGAGATCTCTCGTTGGTGAAACCGTGGTGTGTTTTGGTGCTCGGAAGAGGCATTTCGGAGGATTTCTTGGTTGCGGGTGGAGGCGGTCTAACCGTCCCCTATACCGGTCTAACCGCCCCCTCGGTTAGCCGGCTTTCGAGTTGTTTCCGCCGTCCGTGCTGCGTGTGTGTTGTGGTTGCTTGGTAGAGTTTGTTCCTAGGACCGGTAGCACTCCGGTGGCTACGTGGTTTTGGCAAACGGGAGGTAGAAGTGCGGAGCGTGTGACTTCGGGGGTTCGACCGAGCTAGTTCGTCTTGTCGGAGTTTCAATCTCCCTCGAGAAGAATTTTTATCGGCTCGCATTCACTCCCCCCCCCTCTCTCCGGTCGCCTTATCGGTCCTTCAAGTGGTATCGAGCCGGTTCGGGTCTTTGTTGACTCTAACCGCTCTAAGATCCAAGGATGGCGTACCGGGAACGGGGTTCGGGTCCTCCACACTTCGATGGCAAGAACTACCGGATGTGGAGCAAGCGGATGGGTGCATTCCTCCGCGGAAAGGGTCGGCCGCTTTGGGATGTCACGGTGGACACATGCTATGTCCACCGATGGATTTCCTTGCTCCGGGGTCGAGGGGACGGATTCGACGCCAACAATAAGGCGGTCGACTACTTGTTCCGTGCCTTGTGTCGGCTGAGTTCGATCGGGTGCACACCGAGCACTTGGCTTGTAGGATTTGGGCGGTGTTGAAGGAGGATCATGTTGGGAACGCCCGTGTTCGAGGCACGGATGTATGCGACCTACCGGAGAGAGTACGAGAACTTCACTCATCTCCCCGGTGAGTCCATCGATGCCTTGTTTCAGAGGTTCACGGTGGTGGTGAACAACATGAGGGCCAATGTGGACGTGCTCCCGTATGATGATCATGATAGAGCGGTCAAGCTCTTACACTCTTTGGATCGTACGATATGGGGCGGAAAGTTCGAGGCCATAGTCGAGTCGGAGAGGTATGATACTCTGACGGTGAACGAGCTGTTCTCGAAGCTCAAGTTGGCTGAGGTGGATAGGGGCATGACTGCCAAGCTCGAGGGACCGACTGACTCCCATAGTCTTGCCCTCGTTGGTGGTTCCAAAGGAAAGACTAACTCTAAGCCATCCACCAGGATGTTCTCGTTTTCCTCTTTGATGTCTATGCCAAATGAGGAGTTTGATGACCTTGGAGAGGACGAGCTGGCGTTGTTGACGAGGCGGTTCGAGAGGCTGCACGAGAACCGCATGAACATGAGGAGGAACACGAGGACCTGCTTCCAGTGCGGCAAGCCGGGACACTTCGTCGCCGACTGCCCGGAGAAGGCCGAGAGCAAGGACAGCTACAAGCACAAGCCGAGGATGAACAATGGCAAGTACCGTTCGAGGCGTGACCACAAGAGCAAGCACAAGAACAAGTACAAGGACGAGTGACGATCGAGGAAGAAGGAGGGCCGAGGCAAGGCCCGAGCGATGGTTGGAGCGAGCGACGTCGACTCCAGTTCCGCGTACTCCACCTCGAGCTCGAGCAGCAGTGAAGACAAGGTATATCGCTGCAAGAACAAGAAGTCGTCCAAGAACCTGAGCGGGCTGAGCTGCTTCGTGAGAGATGGCTTCTGCACCATGACGCTGAGCTCCGGCGGCAAGAAGAGCACACGGAGCGACTCGGACTGCGAGTCCGACGACGAGGTGCGTGATGAACTTCCCTTCTTGCGCCGGGAGAATGAGAGGCTTGGCTCTTTGCTTGATAACCGTGATGACATGCTTAGAGGGGCCAAGAAAATGAGGAAAGAGCTTAGAGCTTCACTCGAGGATGCTAGGACTAGAGTGGGCGAGCTAGAGACACGGGTGCTTGATAGCAAGCTTGAGATTGATTCGCTTAAGGCTAGCCCCGTTGTTTCGGATGATAATGATTGTGCTTGATTGTTCCATATTCCTTGCCGATCTTGCTTTGTATAAGGAGAAGCATGCCTCCAAGTGTGAGGAACTAGATGTGCTTAGGGTTGAAGTGGCTGAGCTTAAGTCTAGACCTGCTTTGCTAGGTGCTTGCACTTCTTGCCCTGTTTTGCATGCTAAGATTGATGAGATGAATGCTTACACTAGTTCGCTCGAGGCTAAATTGAAGGAACCCATGCCTACATCTTGCTCTACCTGTGAAATGCATGCATTGAAAAATTTGGAGCTTGCACATTATGTTGATCGCTTGCAGGATGAGAATGATGATTTGAGCAAGTTGATGGGTTGGTTGTCCGGTCATGAGCCTCAGTTGAGGATGATGATCGAGGCCTTTAAGAGGCAAGATGGTGAGGGGCTTGGGGCAAACAAGGTTGGTGAGGGAAGTGGAGAGAATATCCTGGAGCCACCAAAAATCCACCACAAAAATGATTTCCCTCCAAAACCCAACCATCTTAGGAACCGACTAGACACAACCCCAGCTCCACCTATATTTCCTACACCCACAAATGATCTCCGAAGGCCTATCAAGTTTGTGAGCACTTCCGGGAAAGTGTTCTTTGGGAAAGTGAGTGAGAAGGCTAGTGAGGAGAAATCGGTGGAGGAGTTGAGTGGAGAGAAACCAAGCGAGCAGCCCCAATCCAAGCCAAAAGCTAAGCTTGTGAGGTTCCGTTGTGTCCATTGTGGGAAGGAGGGTCACAAGGATGAGTTTTGCTTCAAGAGGAAGCGGGAAGAGAGGATGGCAAAGGAGTGGGCGAACAAGGATAGGTGCAACCCTTCCCATGGTGTACCTAAGCCTCGTATGCCACTACCCAGGGGTAAGGCTGTTGTGAGAAGTGTTCCGGCATGGGGAGATGCGAGTTCCCGCGGCCGAGGAGCCGTTCGGGAGGGGGCGGTCGAGGCCCAGGCCCGGCTAGGCGGTCGGGCCGGCCCGGCCCGAAGGGGGGCGGTTAGGCCGGCCCGGCTGGGCGGTTTAACCCCCCCCCCCCCCCCGCATTTCGGGGCGGAGTGGTTTTCGAGGTGGTGAGTCGAGAGGTTTCGGTGTCCGGAGGTGGAGTTGCTTTGGTGGTTGGTCCGGAGAGACGACGGTGGTCGGTTGCTAGGCATTCTCCCCCTCGAGGTCACTACGGGGATGGGAGGAGTCATAGCTTTGAGAAGGAGAGGAGGGACGTTCCACGGGTTGTCTTCCGTGGTTTTGGTCCTCCTCCGGCGGTGAGGGGTGGTTCCCTCGGAGTGGTTACCGAGGTGGTGTTCGTGGTGGTAGTTATGGTAGGAAAGATGGCTTGCTGTGTGCTAACCCCACTTTCGAGCAAATGGCTCGGCATTGGTTTTCCTCCTTTGGTACTAACCCCGATCTTTGAGTCGTTTGTTCGCTCACGTGCTTGTTTTTGAATTTCGGTGGGAGACTTGAAGAACATTTGGTTGATTGACTCCGGTTGCTCGAGGCATATGACCGGAGACGGGGGTGGTTCTCAAGTCTCGTCCGGTGGTGACGAAGAGGTACATCACCTTTGGGGACAATGGGCGTGGGCGTGTGCTTTCGAAGGTGAGATAAAAGTGAGTGACAAGATCACTGCGAGGCGTGTTGCTCTTGTTCAATCGGCGGGGTACAATTTGCTTTCGTGTCTCGGTTGTTGGATGAGGGCTTTGAGGTATTGTTTCGGCCGGGTGGTTCTCGGATTGTGGACTCTCGAGGGGACCTTGTTTGTATGGTCGTTCCCGAGGGTCAGGTGTTTCGTGCTGATTTTTCTCAGTCTTCGGGTGTGGAGCGTTGTTTCTTGGTCGGTTCTTCGAGTGAGTTGTGGAGGTGGCATAGGAAGTTGGGTCACTTCGGCTTTGACCTTTTGTCTCGCTTGAGTAAACTCAATTTGGTCCGAGGATTGCCACGATTGAGGCTTGAGAAAGAGTTGGTTTGTGCTCCGTGTAGGCATGCCAAGATGGTGGCCTCTTCTCACCCGCCTCTCACCGATGTGATGACTGAGCGTCCATGCGAGCTGCTCCATATGGACCTTGTTGGCCCAGCTCGTGTGCGATCTGCGGGTGGGAAGTGGTATGTCCTTGTTGTGGTGGATGACTATTCTCGGTATGCTTGGGTGTTCTTTCTCGAGGATGAGGGGGAGACGTTTGGTTTTGTTCGAGATCTAGTCTTGAGGTTGAGGAACGAGAGGCACGGAGATGCCATACGAGCTATCCGCAGTGATAATGGCTCGAAATTCAGGAACTCTCGTTTTGAAACCTTTTGTCATGACTTGGGTCTTGAGCACCAGTTTTCGAGTCCGTATACGCCTCCCCGGAATGGTGTTGTGGAAAGGAAGAACGAGGACCTTGTGCGAGATGGCTCGGACGATGCTTGATGAGCATAGGACTCCGAGGAGGTATTGGGGTAGGGCGGTGAATACCGCGTGCTATGTGTCGAACGGGATATACCTCGAGTGCACAAGAAGAAGACATGCTATGAGTTGATGCATGGTCGCACACCCAAGGTGAGTCACTTCCATGTCTTTGGTTGCAAGTGTTTCATTCTGAAGAAAGGCAGGAAGTTGGATAAGTTTGAGTCTAGGTCTGTCGATGGCATTTTCTTTGGTTATGCATCTCATTCTAGAGCATATCGAGTGCTCAATCTTGAAACTAACCAAATCGTGGAGACTTGCGAGGTAACCTTCGACGAGACAGAGCCACGTAGTCAACTTGTCTTTGAGTGTGCAGGTGATGATGAGCTTGGCGAGGAGACCTTTCGGGAGCGGGAGCATGAACATGGTGATGATGAAGATGGCGGTGTGGTGCCCCCGCCGAACATGTACCCACTACTTCGACTACGATGATGGATGGACCCTCTGCTACACCTACGACGACAAATCAAGAACGAGGAGAAGGCGATGTTGAGGGGGAGGTAGCTTCGAGGCGAGAACCTCCCCGGCGAGTTCAAGTGGATCACCCGGCTTCGAGGATCATCGGCGACATGAATGAACGCACTACACGGTCGAGGGTTCGAAACAATTCCCATTTTGCTCATGCTTTGCGTTTGTTGCTTCTTTCGAGCCCAAAGACATTGGACACGCACTATCCGATCACAATTGGGTTAATTCGATGCATGAGGAGTTGGAGAACTTTGAGAGGAATCGGGTGTGGGAGTTGGTTGACCCTCCCCCCGGGGTGTAAGCCGATTGGTACAAAGTGGGTGTGGAAAAACAAAGAGGCGAGAGAAGGGTGAGGTTGTGAGGAACAAGTCGAGACTTGTTGCTCGGGGGTTCGGTCGAAGGAGGGGATCGACTACGAGGAGACCTTTGCTCCCGTAGCCCGTTTGGAGGCGATTAGGATCCTTCTAGCCTTTTACGTGGCTAAAGGGTTCAAGTTGCACCAAATGGATGTGAAGAGTGCCTTTTTGAATGGAGTGTTGGAGGAAGAAGTGTATGTAAGACGACCTCCGGGTTTGAGAGTGAGAAGTACCCCCACCTGGGTGTACAAGTTGAGGAAGGTCTTGTATGGGTTGAAGCGGCGCCTAGAGCTTGGTATGGCGAGGTTGAGGGGGTTCTTGTTTGAGAGAGGTTTTGAGATGGGGAAGGTCGATCGGACCTTGTTTTTGCTTGAGGCGGGCGAGGAGATATTCGATTGTGCGGGTGTACGTGGATGATATTGTCTTTGGTGGCTCGTCTAACTCTCTTGTTGCAAGGTTTGCGAGATGATATGAGCGGGGAGTTCGAGATGAGCATGATGGGTGAGTTGCGGTTCTTCCTCGGGCTACAAATTAAGCAATCAAAGGAAGGAACATTTGTGCACCGAGGCTAAGTACACCAAGGACATTGTGAGGAAGTTCAAGATGGAGGACTCCAAGGCTATGACGACGCCGATGCGTACGACTACGGCTCTTGATGCGGATGAGGAAGGTGAACACGTGGACCGGAAGGAGTACCGAGCATGATCGGGTCACTCCTCTACTTGACGGCGACGAGGCCGGACATACGGTTCTCGGTGTGTCCGTGCGCTCGTTTTCAAGCGTCTCCGAGGACTTCGCAACGGCAAGCGGTGAAGAGAATTTTCGGTACTTGCGTCACACTCCCGACTTCGGCCTTTGGTACTCCGCGTCCTCTTCTTTGGCGCTTCATGGCTTTTCGGACGCGGATTTTGCCGGGTGTCGGTTGGATAGGAAGTCCACTTCGGGAGTTGCCGATTTTGGGTTCTTCTTTGGTGTCTTGGTCTTCTCGCAAGCGGTCGAGTGTTGCTCAATCCACGACCGAAGCCGAGTATGTTGCCGTCGCTAGTTGTTGCTCTCGGCTCCTTTGGACCACCTACACTATGAGTTACTTTGGTGAGGAGTATACCCATGTCCCACTTCAATGTGATAGCACCGGTGCCATAAGCGTTGCAAAGAACCCGGTGCTCCATTCCAAAACCAAACACATAGAAGTGAGGTATCATTTCCTAAGAGACAACGTAGAGAAAGGGAAGATAGCTTTGATCCATGTACCCACACATGACCAACTAGCCGATATTTTCACCAAACCCCTAGATCAAGCAACTTTCACTCGTTTGCAGGGGGAACTTGGTGTGTGTTTGATTTCCTGAGTTGGGTGTGTGGGAGCTTTCTTTTGCCGGTGGTGTCGAGACCGTTTTGCCTCCCCTCGAGGAGCCGGTTTGTAGCATATGTATAGCTTTCCTTTGTGCATTTCTTGCATTTGGCATTGCATATGTAACATGATGTATAGGCATCCTTGTATCTTAGATTGCATGCATTTTGTATCATATGCATTGATAGGAAAAGCTTCTCCTATATACTTTGTTCATTATGGGTTGCTAGATATGTTCTTGTGAGCTTGTTTGGTATGCTATGGTTAGTTTGGCTTAGCTCTTGATGATCTTGTTGAATGATCCATGGTTGATGGCTAATTTTTGAAAAATGTCATATACATGCTCTCTCATGCGTAAATGCCTATATATGATCTTGACATGTTTTAGTGGCTTTGCTATGCTTACTTTGTGGTTGGATAGCTAGTTTATTGATCATATGGGGCCAAAGGCTCACTTGCCATTACGAATGTTTAGCCCTCTAGCTTAATCTTGTGGAGGGGCATAAGTTCCTTTTTGTCGCAAAGACATTTCATGTACCAATCATAAATCTGAAAATGAAATGCAAAATGCTTGGAAAATATGCTCCCATGTCATATGTGCTGAATTTAATTTGCTTTGGGTGCTAAACCGTTGCATGATGCCTACCAATGAGAAGTCTCATCCATAGAAGTAGGCACATGGCTCGGTGGCTTTGACATGACATGAGGTGCTTTTGGGTGTTTATGATGGTCTTATGATTAGAATGGCTGTCCTAGCATGAAGTTTGAGTGGCTTTGCCATTTTGATATGGTTTGCTCATGTTTAGGTATTTGCTTGTGAGAGAGTAACTTTTCGCAAAATTACTCAAATGCTTTTTAGCCTTGTCCAATGGTTGTGAAACTTGGTGATCACGTAGTTAAGGTCATTACGAACCTGTCGAGTATCTAACTTGCTCATTTGGACTTGTGTAGCTCCTTGTGATGAATTTTGTATATTCGAGAAGCTATATGTTGAAAGTTTTTGCATTATGCCTTGATTCATGCATTGTCAACAAGGGGGAGAAGTTTGTGCATGTTTTGGGCACACGGGAGTGTTTGGAAGGTGTTCAAATTGTTTCGGGCAAATTTTGAGCGAGTTTGGTGCGGGGCCGGTCTCTTGGGGCGGTCTAACCGCCCCCGGGCGGTCGGTTCGAGCCGAGGCGGTCTAACCGCCCGTACGGGCGGTCTAACCGCCCGGGCGGTGTGAGCAAGTTTTTGCTCTTTGTTGCATTCCCAAGTTGCATTGATGCATGTGTTTAGGGGGAGTGTCTTGTGGCTCAGGGGGAGCTTGCATATGTGCAGGGGGAGCTCGTTGTGGTGTTCGAGTTTTGCTTTGGTGGTTTGCGCTCTTTGCTTGAGCTGTGTTTTGTCTCGGATGTGTCGAGACGTTGCCCTTGCCTAAGGGGTCCGAGATTTGTCTTCTTCAAGTGATCTTGCTCTTTGCCTTTCTTTGGCTTTCGATCGCTTGTTGGGGTTTCTTTTTATTTTGTTTCTTTTCTTTTCCTTTTCTCTTGTGTTACTTCATGTGAGTGTGTTGTCAATGCACTCATCAAGGGGGAGATTGAGGACCATGTGTGGTTCGAGGACCGGTGGATGGTCGCTTCCTTGTGTGATGAGTGATTGACAACATTGTGTGGACCGATTCTTGGCTAAGTATTGCGGGTGCGGGTTGCGGCTTGACTCGTGTTGGTGCGGGTGAAGAACAAGCGCGAATGGTCGTTGCGGTGAGGCCTCCGGGGTGTGGAGAAGACAAGTAGGCTCCGTTCGAGGGACCCGGTGGCCAGCGGGGTCAAGTGCGGGCCGCATGGTAGCATGAACAGCAAGATGAAGTCGGGGACGGTTTCTTGGTAGAGCCTCAAAACCAAGGTCGAGCCGGGACTACGTGGGAGCCGAGTCATGAGTGGAGATTGGCGGAGGCTACACCGAGTTCGCGGGGTTTGCAGTGGTTCACCAGAAAACCACTGGGTTACTCGGTTGAGCCACAAAACCGAGGCCGAAGACTCGACGAGGAGGTGCGGCCACTCAGGCCGGTTCAACCGCCCAGGAGGGGCGGTCAGACCGCCTGGGGCCGGTCAGATCCACCGGGCCGGTCCTAACCGCCCGGGGGGCGGCTCGACCGCCCCGGCCGCGGCGCCGAGAAGCTTCGAAGCGGAGGACACGAGTCGGGATCGCCGGGCTTGCGTCGAGGCTACGCGGGGTGCGGTCGCCGGGCATCCGTCCGATGGTGAAGACGTCAAGAATTCCAAATCCGCCCTTGAGGGGCATGTATCCCTAGTTATTAGTGAAGGGTAGTTTAGTCTTTTGGGTGCCTGCATATATACTCATTAGAGGGGTGGATGGCAGCCAACTCTTGGAACCCTAGCTCATTTGGTTTTTCCATTTTCGTTCTCCATTTTCCTTAGGATTTTAGAAGGCTAGCTTGAGAGCTTCAGGTGAGATCTAGAGAGAGGGATGGATGTTTGGGTGGCAACATAGACCTTGTACGAACCATTCATGGCATGTATAGAAGGTTTGGCGTTGTTTATCATGGTGGTTTTCCCGTCTCTTTGGTGTTGATTTTCGGAGCTCTTTTTGGCGGTGTTTTGAGGACGATTTCTTGGGGTTTTTGGTGGGTGTCACGTATAAGGTTCTTGTGCCTCTTTGGCTGGTGACTTTGCCCCCAAATCCCCTTTGAATCGGACTCGATTTGGTGGTTTCTCGAGTTGGGCAACTTCTTGATCTAGAGAAGCGATTTCTTCGATTCCTCTTGATTGTGAGCGTTTCGGGTCGATTCCTTTGAGGTAGAGGTTGCCCGGGAGGTAACCCGACTATTCCCGAAGTTTGGCTGCAATCCGTGGAGTGATTCGGGAGAACGGGCGCGAGGAAGTTGAGGTTTGACCCGCGGGTTCGTTTTACGGAAGGGGCGGTCTAACCGCCTACGGGGGGCGGTCTAACCGCCCGGGTGTTTTCGGGTCAAAGTTTTGTTTCGCCGGATTTTCCTCTCGTGAGTTTGTTCGCCTTGATCGGAGGAGTGTTTGGGTAAAATTTGGGGTCGTTCTCGTGCGGTTTGCTAGGTGTTCTTGGTTGGAGTTCGTTCTTTGGGTACAGGAGGTTAGACCGCCCCGGGTAGCCGGTCTAACCGCCCGGGGGGCGGTCGACCGCCACGGCCGCCGGCGCCGAGAAGCTTCGAAGCGGAGGACACGCGTCGGGATCGCAAGGCTTGCGTCGAGGCTACGCAGGGTGCGGTCGCCGGGCATCCGTCCGATGGTGAAGACGTCAAGAATTCCAAATCCGCCCTTGAGGGGCATGTATCCCTAGTTATTAGTGAAGGGTAGTTTAGTCTTTTGGGTGCCTCCATATATACTCATTAGAGGGGTGGATGGCAGCCAACTCTTGGAACCCTAGCTCATTTGGTTTTTCCATTTTCGTTCTCCATTTTCCTTAGGATTTTAGAAGGCTAGCTTGAGAGCTTCATGTGAGATCTAGAGAGAGGGATGGATGTTTGGGTGGCAAGCTAGACCTTGTACGAACCATTCATGGCATGTATAGAAGGTTTGGCGTTGTTTATCATGGTGGTTTTTCCGTCTCTTTGGTGTTGATTTTCGGAGCTCTTTTTGGCGGTGTTTTGAGGACAATTTTTTGGGGTTCTTTGGTGGGTGTCATGTATTAGGTTCTTGTGCCTCTTTGGCTGGTGACTTTGCCCCCAAATCCCCTTTGAATCGGACTCGATTTGGTGGTTTTTCGAGTTGGGCGAGTTCTTGATCTAGAGAGGCGATTTTTCCGATTCCTCTTGATTGTGAGCGTTTCGGGTCGATTCCTTTGAGGTAGAGGTTGCCCAGGAGGTAACCCGGCTATTCCCAAAGTTTGACCGCAATCCGTGGAGTGATTCGGGAGATCGGGCGCGAGGAAGTTGAGGTTTGACCCGCGGGTTCGTTTTTACGGAAGGGGCGGTCTAACCGCCTACGAGGGGCGGTCTAACCGCCCGGGGTGTTTTCGGGTCAAAGTTTTGTTTCGCCGGATTTTCCTCTCGTGAGTTTGTTCGCCTTGATCGAGGGAGCGTCCGGGTAAAATTTGGGGTCGTTCTCGTGCGGTTTGCTAGGTGTTCTTGGTTGGAGTTCGTTCTTTGGGTACAGGAGGTTAGACCGCCCCGGGTAGCCGGTCTAACCGCCCCTAGGCCCTTGGGTGAAGTTTTGGTTTTCTCCAAGTTTTTCCGGTAGCTAGCATGGCCTTGACCGAGAGATCTCTGTTGGTGAAACCGTGGTGTGTTTTGGTGCTCGGAAGAGGCATTTCGGAGGATTTCTTGGTTGCCGGTGGAGGCGGTCTAACCGCCCCTATACCCGGTCTAACCGCCCCCTCTCGGTTAGCCGGCTTTCGAGTTGTTTCCGCCGTCCGTGCTTTGCGTGTGTGTTGTGGTTGCTTGGTAGAGTTTGTTCCTAGGACCAGTAGCACTCCAGTGGCTACGTGGTTTTGGCAAACGGGAGGTAGAAGTGCGGAGCGTGTGACTTCGGGGGTTCGACCGAGCTAGTTCGTCTTGTCGGAGTTTCAATCTCCCTCGAGAAGAATTTTTATCGGCTCCCATTCACTCCCCCCCCCCTCTCTGGTCGCCTTATCGGTCCTTCAATAAGGGGTCGAATACTGATGTTCAAGACCTAGATCATGACAAAAGGCATCAAAACGAGAGTTCTTGAACTCTGAGACATTATCACTGTGGATAGCTCGAATAACATTCCCATGCCTCTCGTTTTTCAACCTCACGATCAGATCTCGAACAAAACCAAATGTCTCACTCTTATCTTCCAAGAAAAACACCCAGGCATAGCGAGAGTAATCGTCCACAACAACAAGGACGTACCACTTCCCACCCACCGAGCGAACTCGAGCTGGCCCAACAAGGTCCATATGCAACAGCTCTGTCGGACGCTCGGTCATGACATCGGTCAGGGGTGGATGGGGAGTGGCTACCATCTTGCCATGCCTATACGGAGCACAAACCAAATCCTTCTCAAGCTTCAACCTCGGCAATCCTCGGACAAGATCAAGACCACTCAAGCGGGAAACCAAATCAAAGCTCAAGTGTCCCAACCGCCTATGCCATTTCCACAAATTAGAAGAAGGACCAGCCATCAAACAACGAGCAGGGCCCAAAGAACGAGAGAAATCAGCCCTGAAAATCTGACCCTCGGGGATGATCATACAGACAAGATCATCTCGAGAATCCAACAAACGAGACTCACCAGACTGAGAAACTGAGAAACTGAAAGCAAATTTAAACCCAAAGACTTCACAAGAGCAACCCTCTTCAATGTTACCTTGTCACTCACATGCACAACACCCTCAGAAATCACCCTTCCTCGTCCATTGTCCCCAAATGTGATGTACATCTTTTCCTTGACTGGGGTGGGGCTGGAGAACCACTTCTTGTCTCCGGTCATGTGTCGGGAACATCCGGAGTCAATCAACCAAATGTTCTCCAAGCCTACTGCCTGTAGTCAGAAACAAGAACGAGAGTGAGCTAGCGACTCGATACTGGGGTTAGCACAAAGAAAGTTAAACCAGTGTCGAGCCATCTGCTCAAAAGAGGGGTTAGCAAACATCATTCCCTTGCCACCAAACTTCCCATGTTCCATGGGAGGAGTACGAGCACCACGAGGGGGAAAACGTGGTGCGTAGTTCTTCTGGAACCCAAAGCTGCGATCATCTCTGAAGGACCGATACGGCGAACCAGAGAGGGGGGGAGTGAATGGGAGCCCATAAAAATTCTTCTCGAAGGAGATGAAAACTCCAACAAGACGAACACGGCTTCCAACACACGTCTCCGACTCACTACCCAAGTTGGCCAAGCCCACGTAGCCACTGGAGTGCCACTGGACCTAGGAACCAACACACACAGCCTTCCGACTCGAGAACGCAGCGGAAAAACAAACCCCGAGTCTACAGACCCACACCGGTCAGACCGGTGAGCACCACCGGTCAGACCGGTCCCTGCTGGTGAAACTGAGCAACTTTCACTAAGTGGCTCTACACCGGTCGGACCGGTGAGACACACCGGTCAGACCGATGGCAGCCTGAAAGCCCCCAAGGCACCAAACAGGCCAACCGACCACCAAACGGACCCAAACTCGAAACGGCGGCAACACGGGACAACAACAAACACACCAAGACGTTCACCCGAGCAAAAACCCAACGGGGATCGCACCGGTCGGACCGGTCAAGAGCACCGGTCGGACCGGTGTAGCACGGGCGACTCGGGATGAACAGACACCGCGGGTCAACTCCCCCAAATCCAAATCTCGATCTCCCGAATCGCTCCACGGACTTGAACAAGACTTTGGGGATATCATGAACACCTCATGAGGAGTTCATAGCCAAGTTTAATCCCACCAAAACTCGTCCAAAAAGGAGGAATCGAAGAAATCCCGCCGAAAGCACTTCCAACCCAAGAACTCAAGAAACCCCGAAATCGAGCACTTTTTCTCACGAATTTGGGAGGGGAATCACAGCCCAAAGAACCACGAAGGGTTCCCACAAATTTCCCCCATCAAATCCCCAAGAGAAAAGCCCCCACGAAGGGAATCACGGCCCTAGCTAGCATGGCCTTGACCGGAGATCTCTGTTGGTGAAACCGTTGTGTGTTTTGGTGCTCGGAAGAGGCGTTTCGGAGGATTTCTTGGTTGCCGGGTGGAGGCGGTCTAACCGCCCCCTATACCCCGGTCTAACCGCCCCCTCCGGTTAGCCGGCTTTCGAGTAGTTTCCGCCGTCGGTCTTGCGTGTGTGCTTGTAGTTCTTGGTAGTGTTTGTTCCTAGGACCGGTAGCACTCCGGTGGCTACGTGGTTTTGGCAAACGGGAGGTAGAAGTGCGGAGCGTGTGATTTCGGGGGTTCGACCGAGCTAGTTCGTCTTGTCGGAGTTTTAATCTCCCTCGAGAAGAATTTTTATCGGCTCCCATTCACTCCCCCCCCTCTCCCGGTCGCCTTATCGGTCCTTCAAGTGGTATCAGAGCCGGTTCGGGTCTTTGTTGACTCTAACCAGTCTAAGATCCAAGGATGGCGTACCAGGAACGGGGTTCGGGTCCTCCACACTTCGATGGCAAGAACTACCGGATGTGGAGTAAGCGGAAGGGTGCGTTCCTCCGCGGAAAGGGTCGGCCGTTTGCTTTGGGATGTCACGGTGGACACGAGGTTATGTCCGGCCGATGGATTTCCTTGCTCCGGGGTCGAGGGACGGATTCGACGCCAACAATAAGGCGGTCGACTACTTGTTTCGTGCTTTGTGTCGGCCGAGTTCGATCGGGTGCACACCGAGCACTTGGCTTGTAGGATTTGGGCGGTCTTGAAGGAGGCTCATGTTGGGAACGCCCGTGTTCGGGCACGGATGTATGCGACCTACCCGAGAGAGTACGAGAACTTCACTCATCTCCCCGGTGAGTCCATCGATGCCTTGTTTCGCAGGTTCACGGTGGTGGTGAACAACATGAGGGCCAATGTGGACGTGCTCCCGTACGATGATCATGATAGAGCGGTCAAGCTCTTATACTCTTTGGATCGTACGATATGGGGCGGAAAGTTCGAGGCCATAGTCGAGTCGGAGAGGTACGATACTCCGACGGTGAACGAGCCGTTCTCGAAGCTCAAGTCGGGCCGAGGTGGATAGGGGCATGATCGCCAAGCTCGAGGGATCGGCCGACTCCCATAGTCTTGCCCTCGTTGGTGGTTCCAAAGGAAAGACTAACTCTAACCCATCCACCGGATGTTCTCGTTTTCCTCTTTGATGTCTATGCCGGATGAGGAGTTTGATGACCTTGGAGAGGACGAGCCGGCGCCGTTGACGAGGCGGTTCGAGAGGCCGCACGAGAACCGCGTGAACATGAGGAGGAACACGAGGACCTGCTTCCGGTGCGGCAAGCGGGACACTTCGTCGCCGACCGCCCGAGAAGGCCGAGAGCAAGGACGGCTACAAGCACAAGCCGAGGATGAACGATGGCAAGTACCGTTCGAGGCGCGACCACAAGAGCAAGCACAAGAACAAGTACAAGGACGAGCGACGATCGAGGAAGAAGGAGGGCCTAGGCAAGGCCCGAGCGATGGTTGGATCGAGCGACGTCGACTCCGCTTCCGCGTACTCCACCTCGAGCTCGAGCGGCCGGAAGACGAGGGAGATCGCCGCAAGAACAAGAAGTCGTCCAAGAACACCGAGCGGGGCCGAGTTGCTTCGCGAGAGATGGCTTCTCGTACCATGGCGCCGAGCTCCGGCGGCAAGAAGAGCACACGGAGCGACTCGGACTGCGAGTCCGACGACGAGGTGCGTTATGAACTTCCCTTTTTGCGCCGGAGAATGAGAGGCTTGGCTCTTTGCTTGATAACCGTGATGACATGCTTAGAGAGGCCAAGAAAATGAGGAAAGAGCTTAGGGCTTCACTCGAGGATGCTAGGACTAGAGTGGGCGAGGCTAGAGACACGAGGTGCTTGATAGCAAGCTTGAGATTGATTCGCTTAACGCTAGCCCCGTTGTTGCTTGATGAAAATGATTGTGCTGATTGCTCCATATTCCTTGCTGATCTTGCTTTGTTTAAGGAGAAGCATGCCTCCAAGTGTGAGGAACTAGATGTGCTTAGGATTGAAGTGGGCCGAGCTTAAGTCTAGACTCGCTTTGCTAGGTGCTTGCACTTCTTGCCCCGTTTTGCATGCTAAGATTGATGAGTTGCATGCTTACACTAGTTCGCTCGAGGCTAAATTGAAGGAACCCATGCCTACATCTTGCTCTACTTGTGAAATGCATGCATTGAAAAATTTGGAGCTTGCACATTATGTTGATCGCTTGCGGGATGAGAATGATGACTTGAGGAAGTTGATGGGTTGGTTGTCCGGTCATGAGCCTCGGTTGAGGATGATGATCGAGGCCTTTAAGAGGCAAGATGGTGAGGGGCTTGGGGCAAACAAGGTTGGTGAAGGAAGTGGAGAGAATATCCGGAGCCACCAAAAACCCACCACAAAAATGATTTCCCTCCAAAACCCAACCATCTTAGGAACCGACTAGACACAACCCCGGCTCCACCTATATTTCCTACACCCAAAAATGATCTCCAAAAGCCCATCAAGTTTGTGAGCACTTCGGGGGAAAGTGTTCTTTGGGAAAGTGAAAGAGAAGGCAAGTGAGGAGAAATCGGTGGAGGAGTTGAGTGGAGAGAAACCAAGCGAGCAGCCCCAATCCAAGCCAAAACCTAAGCTTGTGAGGTTCCGTTGTGGCCATTGTGGGAAGGAGGGTCACAAGGATGTGTTTTGCTTCAAGAGGAAGCGGGAAGAGAGGATGGCAAAGGAGTGGGCGAACAAGGATAGGTACAACCCTTCCCATGGTGTACCTAAGCCTCGTATGCCACTACCCGGGGGTAAGGCCGTGGTGAGAAGTGTTCCCGCATGGGGAGATGCGAGTTCCCGCGGCCGAGGAGGCTGTTCGGAGGGGGCGGTCGGACCGGCACGGCTAGGCGGTCGGGCCGGCCCGGCCCGAGGGGGGCGGTTAGGCCGGCACGGCTAGGCGGTTTAACCGGCCCCCCCGCACTCTCGGGCGGAGTGGTTTTCGAGGTGGTGAGTCGAGAGGTTTCGGTGTCCGGAGGTGGAGTTGCTTTGGTGGTTGGTCCGGAGAGACGGCAGGTGGTCGGTTGCTAGGCATTCTCCCCCTCGAGGTCACTACGGGGATGGGAGGAGTCGTAGTTTTGAGAAGGAGAGGAGGGACGCTCCACGGGTTGTCTTCCGTGGTTTTGGTCCTTCTCCGGGCGGTGAGGGGTGGTTCCCTCGGAGTGGTTACCGAGGTGGTGTTCGTGGTGCTAGCTATGGTAGGAAAGATGGCTTGATGTGTGCTAACCCCACTTTCGAGCAAATGGCTCGGCACCGGTTTTCCTCCTTTGGTACTAACCCCGATCTTTGAGTCGTTTGTTCGCTCACGTGCTTGTTTTTGAATTTCGAGGTGGGAGACTTGAAGAACATTTGGTTGATTGACTCCGGTTGCTCGAGACATATGACCGGAGACAGGGGGTGGTTCTCAAGTCTCGTCCCGTGGTGACGAAGAGGTACATCACCTTTGGGGACAATGGGCGTGGGCGTGTGCTTTCAGAAGGTGAGATAAAAGTGAGTGACAAGATCACTCGAGGCGTGTTGCTCTTGTTCAATCGGCGGGGTACAATTTGCTTTCGTGTCTCGGTTGTTGGATGAGGGATTTGAGGCGTTGTTTCGGCCGGAGTGGTTCTCGGATTGTGGACTCTCAAGGGGACCTTGTTTGTATGGTCGTTCCCGAGGGTCGGGTGTTCCGTGCTGATTTTTCTCGGTCTTCGGGTGTTGAGCGTTGTTTCTTGGTCGGTTCTTCGAGTGAGTTGTGGAGGTGGCATAGGAAGTTGGGTCACTTGAGCTTTGACCTTTTGTCTCGCTTGAGTAAACTCAATTTGGTCCGAGGATTGCCACGTTTGAAGCTTGAGAAAGAGTTGGTTTGTGCTCCGTGTAGGCATGCCAAGATGGTGGCCTCTTCTCACCCGCCTCTCACCGATGTGATGACTGAGTGTCCATGCGAGCTGCTCCATATGGACCTTGTTGGCCCGGCTCGTGTGCGATCCGCGGGTGAGAAGTGGTATGTCCTTGTTGTGGTGGATGACTATTCTCGGTATGCGTGGGTGTTCTTTACGGAGGATAAGGGGGAGACGTTTGGTTTTGTTCGAGATCTAGTCTTGAGGTTGAGGAACGAGAGACACGAAGATGCCATACGAGCTATCCGCAGTGATAATGGCTCGGAATTCAGGAACTCTCGTTTTGAAACCTTTTGTCATGACTTGGGTCTTGAGCACCAGTTTTCGAGTCCGTATACGCCTCCCCGAATGGTGTTGTGGAAAGGAAGAATAGGACCTTGTGCGAGATGGCTCGGACGATGCTTGATGAGCATAGGACTCCGAGGAGGTATTCGCCGGAGGCGGTGAATACCGCATGCTATGTGTCGAACAGGATATACCTCGAGTGCACAAGAAAAAGACATGCTATGAGTTGATGCATGGTCGCACACCCAAGGTGAGTCACTTCCATGTTTTTGGTTTCAAGTGTTTCATTCGAAGAAAGGCGGGAAGTTGGATAAGTTTGAGGCTAGGTCTCGTCGATGGCATTTTCTTTGGTTATGCATCTCATTCTAGAGCATATCGTGTGCTCAATCTTGAAACTAACCAAATCGTGGAGACTTGCGAGGTAACCTTCGACGAGACGGAGCCACGTAGTCGGCTTGTCTTTGAGTGTGCGGTGATGATGAGCTTGGCGAGGAGATCTTTCGGGAGGAGGAGCATGAACATGGAGATGATGAGGATGGCGGTGCGGTGCCCCCGGCGAACATGTACCCACTACTTCGACTACGACGATGGATGGACCCTCTGCTACACCTACGACGACAAATCAAGAACGAGGAGAAGGCGATGTTGAGGGGGAGGTAGCTTCGAGGTGAGAACCTCCCCGGCGAGTTCAGGTGGATCACCCAGCTTCGAGGATCATCGGCAACATGGATGAACGCACTACACGGTCGAGGGTTCGAAACAATTCCCATTTTGCTCATGCTGCATTTGTTGCTTCTTTCGAGCCCAAAGACATTGGACACGCACTATCTAATCACAATTGGGTTAACTCGATGCATGAGGAGTTGGAGAACTTTGAGAGGAATCAGGTGTGGGAGTTGGTTGACCCTCCCCCAGGGTGTAAGCCGATTGGTACAAAGTGGGTGTGGAAAAACAAAGAGGGAGAGAAGGGTGAGGTTGTGAGGAACAAGTCGAGACTTGTTGCTCGGGGGTTCGATCGAAGGAGGGGATCGACTACGAGGAGACCTTTGCTCCCGTAGCCCGTTTGGAGGCGATTAGGATCCTTCTAGCCTTTTCGTGGCTAAAGGGTTCAAGTTGCACCAAATGGATGTGAAGAGTGCTTTTCCGAATGGAGTGTTGGAGGAAGAAGTGTATGTGAGGCGACCTCGGGGTTTGAGAGCGAGAAGTACCCCCACCGGGTGTACAAGTTGAGGAAGGCGGCGTATGGGTTGAAGCGGGCGCCTAGAGCCCGGTATGGCGAGGTTGAGGGGGTTCTTGTTTGAGAGAGGTTTTGAGATGGGGAAGGTCGATCGGACCTTGTTTTTGCCGAGGCGGGGCGGAGATATCCCGATTGTGCGGTGTACGTGGATGATATTGTCTTTGGTGGCTCGTCTAACTCTCTTGTTGCGAGGTTTGCGGATGATATGAGCGGGGAGTTTGAGATGAGCATGATGGGTGAGTTGCGGTTCTTCCTCGGGCTACAAATCAAGCAATAAAAGGAAGGAACATTTGTGCACCGGGCTAAGTACACCAAGGACATTGTGAGGAAGTTCAAGATGGAGGACTCCAAGGCTATGACGACGCCGATGAGTACGACTACGGCTCTTGATGCGGATGAGGAAGGTGAACACGTGGACCGGAAGGAGTACCGGAGCATGATCGGGTCACTCCTCTACTTGACGGCGACGAGGCCGGACATACGCTTCTCGGTGTGTCCGTGCGCTCGTTTTCAAGCGTCTCCGAGGACTTCGCATCGGCAAGCGGTGAAGCGAATTTTCGGGTACTTGCGTCACACTCCCGACTTAGGCCTTTGGTACTCGCGTCCTCTTCTTTGGCGCTTCATGGCTTTTCGGATGCGGATTTTGCCGGTGTCGGTTGGATAGGAAGTCCACTTCGGGACTTGCCGCTTTTTGGGTTCTTCTTTGGTGTTTTGGTCTTCCCGCAAGCGGTCGAGTGTTGCTCAATCCACGACCGAAGCCGAGTATGTTGCGGTGCTAGTTGTTGCTCTCGGCTCCTTTGGATCACCTACACCATGAGTGACTTTGGTGAGGAGTATACCCATGTCCCACTTCATTGTGATAGCACCAGTGCCATAAGCGTTGCAAAAAACCCAGTGCTTCATTCCAAAACCAAACACATAGAAGTGAGGTATCATTTCCTGAGAGACAACATAGAGAAAGGGAAGATAGCCTTGATCCATGTACCCACACATGACCAACTAGCCGATATTTTCACCAAACCCCTAGATCAAGCAACTTTCACTCGTTTGCGGGGGGAACTTGGTGTATGTTTGATTTCTTGATTTGGGTGTGTGGGGGCTTTCTTTTGCCGGTGGTGTCGAGCCCGTTTTGCCTCTCCTCAAGGAGCCGGTTTGTAGCATATGTATAGCTTTTCTTTGTGCATTCCTTGCTTTTGGCATTGCATATGTAACATGATGTATAGGCATCCTTGTATCTTAGATTGCATGCATTTTGTATCATATGCATCGGATAGGAAAAGCTTCTCCTATATACTTTGTTCACCATGGGTCGCTATATATGTTCTTGTGAGCTTGTTTGGTATGCTATGGTTAGTTTGGCTTAGCTCTTGATGATCTTGTTGAATGATCCATGGTTGATGGCTATTTTTTTTTTTGAAAAATGTCATATACATGCTCTCTCATGCGTAAATGCCTATATATGATCTTGACATATTTTAGTGGCTTTGCTATGCTTACTTTGTGGTTGGATAGCTAGTTTATTGATCATTTGGGGCCAAAGGCTCATTTGCCATCATGAATGTTTAGCCCTCTTGCTTAATCTTGTGGAGGGGCATAAGTTCCTTTTTGTCGCAAAGACATTTCATGTACCAATCATAAATCTGAAAATGAAATGAAAAATGCTTGGAAAATGTGCTCCCATGTCATATGTGCTGAATTTAATTTGCTTTGGGTGCTAAACCGTTGCATGATGCCTACCAATGAGAAGTCTCATACATAGAAGTAGGCACATGGCTCGGTGGCTTTGACATGACATGAGGTGCTTTTGGGTGTTTATGATGGTCTTATGATTAGAATGGCTGTCCTAGCATGAAGTTTGAGTGGCTTTGCCATTTTGATATGTTTTGATCATGTTTAGGTATTTGCTTGTGAGAGAGTAACTTTTCGCAAAATTACTCAAATCCTTTTTAGCATTTTCCAATGGTTGTGAAACTTGGTGATCACGTAGTTAAGGTCATTACGAACCCGTCGAGTATCTAACTTGCTCATTTGGACTTGTGTAGCACCTTGTGATGAATTTTGTATATTCGAGAAGCTATATGTTGAAAGTTTTCGCATTTTGCCTTGATTCATGCATTGTCAACAAGGGGGAGAAGTTTGTGCATGTTTTGGGCACTGGGAGTGTTTGGAAGGTGTTCCAATTGTTTCGGGCAATTTTTGAGCGAGTTTGGTGCGGGGCCGGTTTCTTCGGGCGGTCTAACCGCCCCCCGGGCGGTCGGTTCGGGCGAGGCGGTCTAACCGCCTTGGGCGAGCGGTCTAACCGCCCGGGCGGTGTGAGCAGGTTTTTGCTCTTTGTTGCATTCCCGAGGTGCATTGATGCATGTGTTCGGGGGAGTGTCTTTGTGGCTCGGGGGAGCTTGCTTTTGTGCGGGGGAGCTCTTTGTGGTGTTCGAGTTTTGCTTTGGTGGTTTGCGCTCTTTGCTTGAGCCGTGTTTTGTCTCGGATGTGTCGAGCCGTTGCCCTTGCCTAAGGGGTCCGAGACTTGTCTTCTTCAAGTGATCTTGCTCTTTGCTTTTCTTTGGCTTTCGATCGCTTGTTGGGGTTTCTTTTTATTTTGTTTCTTTCTTTTTTCTTTTCTCTTATGTTACTTCATGTGAGTGTGTTGTCAATGCACTCATCAAGGGGGAGATTGAGGACCATGTGTGGTTCGAGGACCGGTGGATGGTCGCTTCCTTGTGTGATGAGTGATTGACAACGTTGTGTGGACCGATTCTTGGCTAAGTATTGCGGGTGCGGGTTGCGGCTTGACTCGTGTTGGTGCGGGTGAAGAACAAGCGCGAAAGGTCGTTGCGGTGAGGCCTCCGTGTGTGGGAGAAGACAAGTAGGCTTCGTTCGAGGGACCCGGTGGCCGGCGGGGGTCAAGTGCGGGCCGCATGGTGGCATGAACAGCAAGATGAAGTCGTGGACGGTTTCTTGGTAGAGCCTCAAAACCAAGGTCGAGCGGGACTACGTGGGAGCCGAGTCATGAGTGGAGATTGGCGGAGGCTACACCGAGTTCGCGGGGTTTGCGGTGGTTCACCGTAAAACCACCGGGTTACTCGGTTGAGCCACAAAACCGAGGCCGAAGACTCGACGAGGAGGTGCGGCCACCCGGCCGGTTCAACCGCCCGGGAGGGGCGGTCGGACCGCCCGGGGCCGGTCGGATCCACCGGGCCGGTCCTAACCGCCCGGGGGGGCCGGTCCGACCGCCACGGCGCCGCCGCCGAGAAGCTTCGAAGCGGAGGACACGCGTCGGGATCGCAAGGCTTGCGTCGAGGCTACGCAGGGTGCGGTCGCCGGGCATCCGTCCGATGGTGAAGACATCGAGAATTCCAAATCCGCCCTTGAGGGGCATGTATCCCTAGTTATTAGTGAAGGGTAGTTTAGTCTTTTGGGTGCCTCCATATATACTCATTAGAGGGGTGGATGGCAGCCAACTCTTTGAACCCTAGCTCATTTAGTTTTTCCATTTTTGTTCTCTTTTCCTAGGTTTTTAGAAGGCTAGTTTGAGAGCTTCATGTGAGATCTAGAGAGAGGGATGGATGTTTGGGTGGCAAACTAGACCTTGTACGAACCATTCATGGCTTGTATAGAAGGTTCGGCGTTGTTCTTCATGATGGTTTTCCCGTCTCTTTTGTGTTGATTTTCGGAGCTCTTTTTGGCGGAGTTTTGAGGACGATTTCTTGGGGTTTTGGTGGGTGTCACGTATGAGGTTCTTGTGCCTCTTTGTCGGTGACTTTGCCCCCAAATCCCCTTTGAATCGGACTCGATTTGGTGGTTTTCGAGTTGAGCGAGTTCTTGACCTAGAGAAGCGATTTCTTCGATTCCTCTTGATTGTGAGCGTTTCGGGTCGATTCCTTTGAGGTAGAGGTTGCCCGGGAGGTAACCCGACTATCCCCGAAGTTTGGCTGCAATCCGTGGAGTGATTCGGGAGATCGGGCGCGAGGAAGTTGAGGTTTGACCCGCGGGTTCGTGTTCGGGAAGGGGTGGTCTAACCGCCTACGGGGGCGGTCTAACCGCCCGGGTGTTTCCGGGTCAAAGTTTTGTTTCGCCGGATTTTCCTCTCGTGAGTTTGTTCGCCTTGATCGAGGAGTGTCCGGGTGAAATTTGGAGCCGTTCTTGCGCGGTTGCTAGGTGTTCTTGGTTGGAGTTCATTGCTGGGTACGGGAGGTTAGACCGCCCCGGGTAGCCGGTCTAACCGCCCCTAGGCCCTTGGGTGAAGTTTTGGTTTTCGCCAAGATTTTCGGTAGCTAGCATGGCCTTGGCCGGAGATATCTCTGTTGGTGAAACCGTGGTGTGTTTTGGTGCTCGGAAGAGGGGTTTCGGAGGATTTCTTGGTTGCCGGGTGGAGGCGGTCTAACCGCCCCCTATACCCGGTCTAACCGCCCTCTCCGGTTAGCCGCTTTCGAGTAGTTTCCGCTGTCGGTCTTGCGTGTGTCTTGTAGTTGCTGGTAGTGTTTGTTCCTAGGACCGGTAGCACTCCGGTGGCTACGTGGTTTTGGCAAACGGGAGGTAGAAGTGCGGAGCGTGTGATTTCGGGGGGTTCGACCGAGCTAGTTCGTCTTGTCGGAGTTTTAATCTCCCTCGAGAAGAATTTTTATCGGCTCCCATTCATTCCCCCCCCCCTCTCTCGGTCGCCTTATCGGTCCTTCAATCACCACCGGTCGGACCGGTGCCTAACATATGTACGGGACCAGCACTCACACCGGTCGGACCGGTGCTCCTCATCGGTCGGACCGGTGTACAACGAGCCCGTAAATGGCTCGAAACCACCTGAAAACCTTCCAAAAGCATCCAACAAGCCATTTCAAGCTCAAACTTCTCCCCCTTGTTGGCAATGCATGAATCAAGCCAAAAATGCAAAAATGCAACCTAGAGCTTCTCAAATAGACAAAATTCAACAAAGAATGCTACACATGTCCAAATGAGCAAGTTAGGTGCTCTACGGCTTCGTATCGATCTCAACTACATGATCACCAAGTTTCACAACCATTGGGCGAAGCTAAGATGGATTTTGGCAATTTTGCGAAAAACTTGCCTCTCATGAGCAAAGTCCTAAACATGATCAAAGCATATCAAAATGGCAAAGCCACACAAACTTCATGCTAGGACAGCCATTCTAATCATAAGACCATCACAAACACCCACAAGCACCTCATGTCATGTCAAAGCCACCGAGCCATGTGCCTACTTCTATTTATGAGACTTCTCATTGGTAGGCATCATGCAACGGTTTAGCACCCAAAGCAAATTAAATTCAGCACGTATGACATGGGAGCATATTTTCCAAGCATTTTTCATTTCATTTTCAGATTTGTAAATGGTACATGAAATGTCTTTGCGACAAAAAGGAACTTATGCTCCTCCACAAGATAAATCAAAACGGCTAAACATTCATGATGGCAAATGAGCCTTTGGCCCCATATGATCAATAAACTAGCCATCCAACCACAAATTAAGCATAGCAAGGCCACACAAACATGTCAAGAGCATGTAAAGGCATTTACACATGAGAGAGCATACATGTGACATTTTTCAAAAGCATAGCTATCAACCATGGATTATTCATCAAGATCATCAAGAGCTAAGCCAAACTAACCGTAGCATACCAAACAAGCTCACAAAGACATATATCTCATTCCATGGTGAACAATGTATATGAGAGAAGCTTTTCCTAACCAATGCATATGATACAAAATGCATGCAATCTAAGATACAAGGATGCCTATACATCATGTTACATATGCCATGCCAAATGCAAGAAATGCACAAAGGAAAGCTATACAAATGCTACAAACCGGCTCCTCGAGGGGAGGCAAAACGGGCTCGACACCACCGGCAAAAGAGAGCTCCCACACACCCTACTCAAGAAATCAAACACACACCAAGTTCCCCCCGCAAACGAGTGAAAGTTGCTTGATCTAGGGGTTTGGTGAAAATATCGGCTAGTTGGTGATGTGTAGGTACATGGATCAAAGCTATCTTTCCTTTCTCGACATTGTCTCTCAGAAAATGGTACCTCACTTCTATGTGCTTGGTTTTGGAATGGAGCACTGGGTTCTTTGCAACGCTTGTGGCACTAGTGCTATCACATTGAAGTGGGACATGGGTATACTCCTCACCAAAGTCACTCATGGTGTAGGTGATCCAAAGGAGGCCGAGAGCAACAACTAGCGGCGGCAACATACTCGGCCTCGGTCGTGGATTGAGCAACACTCGACCGCTTGCGGGAAGACCAAGACACCAAAGAAGAACACAAAAAGCGGCAAGTCCCGAAGTGGACTTCCTATCCAACCGACACCGGCAAAATCCGCGTACGAAAAACCATGAAGCGCCAAAGAAGAGGACGCGGAGTACCAAAGGCCGAAGTCGGGAGTGTGACGCAAGTACACGAAAATTCGCTTCACCGCTTGCCGATGCGAAGTCCTCGGAGACGCTTGAAAACGAGCGCACGGACACACCGAGAACGTATGTCCGGCCTCGTCGCCGTCAAGTAGAGGAGTGACCCGATCATGCTCCGGTACTCCTTCGGTCCACGTGCTCACCTTCCTCGTCCGCATCAAGAGCCGTAGTCGTACTCATCGGCGTCGTCATAGCCCCGGAGTCCTCCATCTTGAACTTCCTCACAATGTCCTTGGTGTACTTAGCCCGGTGCACAAATGTTCCTTCCTTTGATTGCTTGATTTGTAGCCCGAGGAAGAACCGCAACTCACCCATCATGCTCATCTCGAACTCCCCGCTCATATCATCGCAAACCTTGCAACAAGAGAGTTAGACGAGCCACCAAAGACAATGTCATCCACGTACACCCCGCACAATCGGGATATCTCTCGCCTCGCCTCGGCAAAAACAAGGTCCGATTGACCTTCCCCATCTCAAAACCTCTCTCAAACAAGAACCCCCTCAACCTGCCATACCAAGCTCTAGGCGCCTGCTTCAACCCATACAGCGCCTTCCTCAACTTGTACACCCGGTGGGGGTACTTCTCACTCTCAAACTCCGGAGGCTATCTCACATACACTTCTTCCTCCAACACTCCATTCATAAAAGCACTCTTCACATCCATTTGGTGCAACTTGAACCCTTTAGCCACGGAAAAGGCTAGAAGGATCCTAATCGCCTCCAAACGGGCTACGGGAGCAAAGGTCTCCTCGTAGTCGATCCCCTCCTTCTGACTGAACCCTTGAGCAACAAGTCTCGACTTGTTCCTCACAACCTCACCCTTCTCTCCCTCTTTGTTTTTCCACACCCACTTTGTACCAATCGGCTTACAACCTGAGGGAGGGTCAACCAACTCCCACACCTGATTCCTCTCAAAGTTCACCAACTCCTCATGCATCGAGTTAACCCAATTGTGATCAGATAGTGCGTGTCCAATGTCTTTGGGCTCAAAAGAAGCAACAAACGCAGCATGAGCGAAATGGGAATTGTTTCGAACCCTCGACCGTGTAGTGTGTTCATTCATATCGCCGATGATCCTCAAAGCTGGGTGATCCACTTGAACTCGCCGGGGAGGTTCTCGCCTCGAAGCTACCTCCCCCTCAACATCAGCTTCTCCTTGTTATTGATTTGTCGTCGTAGGTGTAGCAGAGGGTCCATCCATCATCGTAGTCGAAGTAGTGGGTACATGTTCAGCCGGGGGCACCGCACCTCCATCCTCATCATCTCCATGTTCATGCTCCTCCTCCTGAAAGATCTCCTCGCCAAGCTCATCATCACCTGCACACTCAAAGACATGCTGACTACGTGGCTCTGTCTCGACGAAGGTTACCTCGCAAGTCTCCACGATTTGGTTAGTTTCAAGATTGAGCACACGATATGCTCTAGAATGAGATGCATAACCAAAGAAAATGCCATCGACAGACCTAGCCTCAAACTTATCCAACTTCCTGCCCTTCTTCAGAATGAAACACTTGCAACCAAAGACATGGAAGTGACTCACCTTGGGTGTGCGACCATGCATCAACTCATAGCATGTCTTCTTCTTGTGCACTCTGAGGTATATTCTGTTCGACACATAGCACGCGGTACTCACTGCCTCAGCCCAATACCTCCTCGGAGTCATATGCTCATCAATCATCGTCCGAGCCATCTCGCACAAGGTCCTGTTCTTCCTTTCCACAACACCATTCTGGGGAGGCGTATACGGACTCGAAAACTGGTGCTCAAGACCCAAGTCATGGCAAAAGGTTTCAAAACAAGAGTTCCTGAATTCCGAGCCATTATCACTGCGGATAGCTCGTATGGCATCTCCGTGCCTCTCGTTCCTCAACCTCAAGACTAGATCTCGAACAAAACCAAACGTCTCCCCCTTCTCCTCAAGAAAGAACACCCACGCATACCGAGAATAGTCGTCCACCACAACAAGGACATACCACTTCCCACCCGCAGATCGCACACGAGCTGGGCCAACAAGGTCCATATGGAGCAGCTCGCATGGACGCTCAGTCATCACATCGGTGAGAGGCGGGTGAGAAGAGGCCACCATCTTGGCATGCCTACACGGAGCACAAACCAACTCTTTCTCAAGCCTCAAACGTGGCAATCCTCGGACCAAATTGAGTTTACTCAAGCGAGACAAAAGGTCAAAGCTCAAGTGACCCAACTTCCTATGCCACTTCCACAACTCACTCGAAGAACCAGTCAAGAAACAACGCTCCACACCCGAAGACTGAGAAAAATCAGCACGAAACACCTGACCCTCGGGAACGACCATACAAACAAGGTCCCCTCGAGAGTCCACAATCCGAGAACCACCTAGCCGAAACAACACCTCAAAGCCCTCATCCAACAACTGGGATACCGAAAGCAAATTGTACCCCAGCGATTGAACAAGAGCAACACGCCTCAGAGTGATCTTGTCACTCACTTTTATCTCACCTTCTGAAAGCACACGCCCACGCCCATTGTCCCCAAAGGTGATGTACCTCTTCGTCACCACCGGGACGAGACTTGAGAACCACCCCCTGTCTCCGGTCATATGCCTCGAACAACCGGAGTCAATCAACCAAATGTTCTTCAAGTCTCCCACCCGAAATTCAAAAATAGGCACGTGAGCGAACAAATGACTCAAAGACCGTGGTTAGTACCAAATGAGGAAAACCGGTCGAGCCATTTGCTCGAAAGTGGGGTTAGCACCAACCAAAGCATCTCTCCTACCAAAACTACCTCCACGAACACCACCACGGTAACCACCCTGAGGGAGCCACCCCTCTCTGCCTGGAGGAGGACCAAATCCACGCAAGAAAGCCCGTGGAACGTCCTTCCTCTCCAACTCAAAGCCACGACTCCTCCGATCCCCGTATTGAGCACGAGGAGGAGAACGCCTAGCAAACTGACCACCTGTACCTTTTCCAGCCCAACCACCAGAACCACGACCACCTGAAACAACCCTCGGACCTGTACGAGCTCGAAACCCAAACAGCTGTCTGTCCAGGCCTGCACCGGTCTGACCGGTGCCCCACACCGGTCTGACCGGTGTGACCTGGACAGCATCACCACCTGCAGCCTTCTTCTCTCCCCAAGCCGAAACTGTCTTCACAATCGCCTTGCCCCTGGGCATCTGCATACGAGGCTCAAGTACACCATCGGAAGGGTGGTACTTGTCCTTGTTAGCCCACTCCTTCTTCATTCTCTCCTCTCGCTTCCTCTTGAAGCAAAACTCCTCCTTATGGCCATCTCTCCTACAATAGCTACAATGGAACCTCACAAGCTTAGGCCTTGGCTTGGGATGTGGTTGCTCACTTGGTTTCTCTCCACTCAAACCCTCCACCGGTTTCTCACCACTAGCCTTCTAACTCTCCTTCCCAAAGAACACCTTCCCCGAAGTGCTCACAAACTTGATAGGCTTTTGTAGGTCATTTGTGGGTGTAGGAAACACGGGTGGAGGCTGGGGTTGTGCCTAGTCGGTTCCTTAGATGGTTAGGTTTTGGAGGGAAATCATTTTTGTGGTGGGTTTTTGGTGGCTCCGGGATATTCTCTCCACTTCCTTCACCAACCTTGTTTGCCCCAAGCCCCTCACCATCTTGCCTCTTAAAGGCCTCGATCATCATCCTCAACTGAGGCTCATGACCGGACAAACAACCCATCAACTTCCTCAAATCATCATTCTCGTCTTGCAAACGATCAACATAATGTGCAAGCTCCAAATTTTTCAATGCATGCATTTCACAGGTAGAGCAAGATGTAGGCATGGGTTCATTCAATTTAGCCTCGAGCGAACTAGTGTAAGCATGCATCTCATCAATCTTAGCATGCAAAACAGGGCAAGAAGTGCAAGCACATAGCAAAGCAGGTCTAGACTTAAGCTCGGCCACTTCAACCCTAAGCACATCTAGTTCCTCACACTTGGAGGCATGCTTCTCCTTGAACAAAGCAAGATCGGCAAGGAATATGGAGCAATCAGCACAATCATTCTCATCGAAACAACGGGGGCTAGCCTTAAGCGAATCAATCTCAAGCTTGCTATCAAGCACCCGTGTCTCTAGCTCGGCCACTCTAGTCCTAGCATCCTCGAGTGAAGCCCTAAGCTCTTTCCTCATTTTCTTGGCCTCTCTAAGCATGTCATCACGGTTATCAAGCAAAGAGCCAAGCCTCTCATTCTCCTGGCGCAAGAAGGGAAGTTCATCACGCACCTCGTCGTCGGACTCGCAGTCCGAGTCGCTGCGTGTGCTCTTCTTGCCGCCGGAGCTCAGCGCCATGGTGCAGAAGCCATCTCTCGCGAAGCAGCTCAGCCCGCTCAGGTTCTTGGACGACTTCTTGTTCTTGCGGCGATCTCCCTCGTCTTCACTGCTGCTCGAGCTCGAGGTGGAGTACGCGGAACTGGAGTCGACGTCGCTCACTCCAACCATCGCTCGGGCCTTGCCTCGGCCCTCCTTCTTCCTCGATCGCCGCTCGTCCTTGTACTTGTTCTTGTGCTTGCTCTTGTGGTCGCGCCTCAAACGGTACTTGCCATCGTTCATCCTCGGCTTGTGCTTTTACCTGTCCTTGTTCTCGGCCTTCTCCGGGCGGTCGGCGACGAAGTGTCCGGCTTGCCGAACCGGAAGCAAGTCCTCGTGTTCCTCCTCATGTTCACGCGGTTCTCGTGCGGCCTCTCGAACCGCCTCGTCAACAGCGCCAGCTCGTCCTCTCCAAGGTCATCAAACTCCTCATCGGCATAGACATCAAAGAGGAAAAGGATAACATCCTGGTGGATGGGTTAGAGTTAGCCTTTCCTTTGGAACCACCAACGAGGGCAAGACTATGGGAATCGGTCGGTCCCTCGAGCTTGGCGATCATGCCCCTATCCACCTTAGCCGACTTGAGCTTCGAGAACAGCTCGTTCACCGTCAGAGTGTCATACTTCTCCGACTCGACAATGGCCTTGAACTTTCCGCCCCATATCGTACGATCCAAAGAGTGTAAGAACTTGACCGCTCTATCAGGATCATTGTACGGGAGCACGTCCACATTGGCGCTCATGTTGTTCACCACCACCGTGAACCTCTGAAACAAGGCATCAATGGACTCACCGGGGAGATGAGTGAAGTTCTCGTACTCTCTCGAGTAGGTCGCATACATCCGTGCTCGAACACCGGGCGTTCCCAACATGAGCCTCCTTCGGCACCGCCCAAATCCTACAAGCCAAGTGCTCGGTGTGCACCCGATCGAACTCGGCCGACACAAAGCACGAAACAAGTAGTCGACCGCCTTATTGTTGGCGTTGAAGCGTCCCTCGATCTGGAGCGAGGAAATCAACCGCCCCGGACATAGCTTTGTGTCCACCGTGACATCCAAAGGATCCGACCCTTTCCGCGGAGAAACGCACCCATCCGCTTGCTCCACATCTGGTAGTTCTTGCCATCGAAGTGTGGAGGACCCGAACCCCGTTCCTGGTACGCCATCCTTGGATCTTAGACTGGTTAGAGTCAACAAAGACCCGAACCGGCTCTGATACCACTTGAAGGACCGATACGACGAACCAGAGAGGGGGGAGTGAATGGGAGCCGATAAAAATTCTTCTCGAAGGAGATGAAAACTCCAACAAGACGAACACGGCTTCCAACACACGTCTCCGACTCACTACCCAAGTTGGCCAAGCCCACGTAGCCACTGGAGTGCCACTGGACCTAGGAACCAACACACACAGCCTTCCGACTCGAGAACGCAGCGGAAAAACAAACCCCGAGTCTACGGACCCACACCGGTCGGGACCGGTGAGCACCACCGGTCGGACCGTCCTGCTTGGTGAACCGAGCAACTTTCACTAAGTGGCTCTACACGGGTCGACCGGTGAGACACACCGGTCGGACCGATGGCAGCTGAAAGCCCCCAAGTCACCAAACGGGACAACCGACCACCAAACGGACCCAAACTCGAAACGGCGGCAACACGGGACAACAACGAACACACCAAGACGTTCACCCGAGCAAAAACCCAACGGGGGCTCGCACCGGTCGGACCGGTCAAGAGCACCGGTCGGACCGGTGTAGCACCGGCGACTCGGGATGAACAGCACCCGCGGGTCAACTCCCCCAAATCCAAATCTCGATCTCCCGAATCGCTCCACGGACTTGAACAAGACTTTGGGGATATCATGAACACCTCATGAGGAGTTCATAGCCAAGTTTAGTCCCACCAAAACTCGTCCAGGATTTGGGAGGGGAATCACAGCCCAAAGAACCCAATGGCGGCCGCTGCGCAGCCTCCGTCTTCGGTTCTCCCGGTCTTGGCTTTATGGATCAACCAAGGAACCCAGTGGTTTTCTGGTGAACCACCGGAAACCCCGCGAACTCGATGTAGCCTCCGCCAATCTCCACTCATGACTTGGCTCCCACGTAGTCCCGGCTCGACCTTGGTTTTGAGGCTCAACCAAGAAACCGTCCACGACTTCATCTTCTTGTTCATGCCACCATGCGGCCCGCACTTGACCCCGCCGGCCACCGGGTCCCTCGAACGAAGCCTACTTGTCTTCTCCACACTCGGAGGCCTCACCGCCGATGACCTTTCGCGCTTGTTCTTCTCCCGCACCAACACAAGTCAAGCCGCAACTCGCACCTGCAATACTTAGCCAAGAATCAGTCCACACAACGTTGTCAATCACTCATCACACAAGGAAGCGACCATCCACTGGTCCTCGAACCACACATGGTCCTCAATCTCCCCTAAACCCGTATTGAGGACGAGTAGGGGGACGTCCAGCAAAACCACCACGAGCCCGACCAAACCTCTCACCAGCACGCACACCATCATCTCTCCTCTCAAACCTCGCACCACCACCTCTCTGTGGGAACCTGCCAACACTCCTCACACTTCTCACACCTCGTGGAAGTGGCACTCTAGGCTCAGGAATACCATGAATTTGGCGATACCTGTCCTGGTTAGCTTGCTCCCTAGCAAGCCTTTCATCCCTCTTCCTCTTGTAGCAAAACTCTGTAAGATGCCTCTCCTTGCCACAATACTCACACCTGAAGGGGATGGATTTTGGTTTTGGCTCTGGCTTCTCTCTAGGCTTCTCACCCTTCTCACCCACAAACTTCACCGGTTTCTGGAAGTCATTTGTCTTAGGTGGGAATTTGGGTGGATCTTGGGTTGTGTCAAGCTTGTTGCAAAGGTGGTTGGGCTTTGGTGTGAAAGAGTTCTTGGGTGCTTTTGGAAGTGGGACTTGGATGTCTCCAATCACCTCGAACTCGGGGTTAGACTCAACACACTTCTCATACACACTCTCCCCACTGTTCTCTCCCACTTTCTCACCCAACTTCTCAAACCCCAAACCACGACCATCAGCTCTCTTGAACTCCTCAATCATGATTTTCAATTGAGGTTCCTGTCCAGACAACCAACCCAATACCTTCATCAAATAGTCATTCTCCTCATAGATGACATCCAAACGGGAAGTAAGTTCAAGATTGCGCAAAGTAACTTCATCACAGCTAGAGCATGCATTTGCAACAGGAGATTTCAAAGATGCTTCCAAAGAACTAATGGTAGAACGAGCATCAACAAGCTTAGCATGCATAGTAGGACATGATTTACAAGCACCAAGCAAAGTAGGTCTAGCCTTCAACTCATCATACTCAGTCCTAAGAGCATCTAGTTTTGCCAAAGCAGAATCATTCTTCTCATTAAGCAACTTTATCTCATTCAACCATGCATCACACTCAAGACATTCAACATCATCAGGAGTAGTAGGAGCAAGTTTCAAAGAATCATTCGCAAGTTTCAATTCAAGCAATTTGGACTCTAATTCTCCTACTTTCTCACTAGCGTTCTCAAGTTGAACCCTAAGATCTTTCCTCATCTTCTTAGCATCTCTCAACACACTATCACGGTTGTCAATCAAGCCATTCAGCCTGGTGATCTCAGCAAGCAAAGAGTCGGGGTCACCATTTACCTCATCCTCTGAGTCGGAGTCGCTGTCTTCCTTGTCGCTCTTCTTGCTGCTCGAGCTATGGGCCATCCCACAAAAGCCTTCAAGCGCCATACAGCTCAATCCACTGAGGTTCCGGCTTGCACTCTTCTTGCCCTTGCGCCTCCCGGCATCTTCATCTTCACTGCTTGAGCTTGACTTCGCGTCGCTTGAGCTTGAGTCGACGTCGCTTGCACCGGCCACCATGGCTCCTGCCTTGTCCTTCTTGTAGCCGCCCTTGCTCGATCGCCACTTCTCCTTGTCCTTGCTCTTGGACTTGCTGAAGTGCTTGCCCTTGGAGGAGTACTTGTCTTCACGCCTCGGGTGCGCCTTGTACTCGCTCGTCTTGTACTTGTTCTCCTCCGCTTCCGGGCCCTTGGCAATGAAGTGGCCACGCTTGCCACACTTGTAGCACGTCCCTGAGCTCCGCCTTGCATTCCTCCGACTCTCATGTTGTCGATCAAACCTCCTTGAGAGCAAGGCCAGCTCCTCCTTGCCCAGCACATCAAACTCCTCATCTGGAATAGACATAAGAGAAGACAAGGAAAACTGTCGACAGGAAGGGTTAGATTTGCCCTTTGATCCACCCACAAGAGCAAGACTATGGTCAGTCGATCCCTCAGGCTTGGATTGCAACTTCCTGTCAACCTCAGCCGACTTGAGCTTAGAAAAGAGGTCATCCAACTCAATAGTCAAGTACTGCCCAGACTCCTTGATGGCCACAACCTTAGCACCCCAAACATTAGGATCCAAGACATGCAAGATCTTCAAAGCCTGGTCATGCTCGGTGTAAGGAAAATCCTCAACATTAGCCTTCATGTTTTTCACAATGGCGGTGAACCTCTGAAACATCGCATCAATGTCCTAACCGGGAAGTTGAGTGAAGTTCTCATATTGCATCCGGTATGAGACAAAAAGGCAAGCCTTCACATGGTCATCACCACCATGAGCAACCAACAACTTCTCCCAAATTTGCCAAGCAAGATTCAAATGGCGAACACGCTCAAACTCAGGATCACACAAGCTCCGGACCAAGTGATCAACGGCTTTTGCATTTGCCTCATACTTGGCCGTAGCACCGGCATCGGTCACCATAAGAGTATGGATGTTGACCGGAATAGCATAGGTCTTGTCAAGCACAATGAAATCCAACAGCTTTCCACGAAGAAAGATCATCATACGAGCCGCCCACTTGTGGTAACCCTTGCCATCGAAGTGCGGCGGACCGCCCCGCTCAAAGTACGCCATCTTAGGATTCAAGATTTGTCAAAGTCGCAAAGAATCCGGCACCAAGCTCTGATACCAATTGAAGGATCAAATGGCGACTAGAGAGGGGGGGAGTGAATAGGAGCCGGTAAAAATTCTTCTCAAAGAACTCGGCCTATACCCTAGTCAAATCCCGGTCACACACAAGCGATGGATCGAATCACACACCAATCGCCAAGACAACGAGGTTATGGATCAACCTCTAGTCCTAGGAATGATTCCTTGTAGCACACGCGGAAGCACAAGAGGGGAAGAGAGGAAACAAACCAAGAAGCAAAGGACACAGGCTCTGGCGGACCGTCCGGCCAGGAGGGGCGGACCGTCCGCACGGGCCTCGCGGACCGTCCGGCTGCGCGCCACGGACTGTCCGCACACACACTGCGGACTGTCCGCCCCTGCACGGCGGACCGTCCGTTAAACCGAACAGAACCACCAGAACTAACCCGAGAAAACGGACCGTCCGCGAAGGCCAGACGGACCGTCCGCGCGGGTCCCGGGCTGTCCGCTACTGAAGCTCGGACCGTCCGCAAACCGACTGCAATGAAAACCTAAAGCAACACCAGATCGAAACAAAACGAAACAAGAACACGAAGAACACCGCAACGAACTGGAGCGGCGCGGACTGTCCGCCTGGTCCTCGTGGACCGTCCGCCACGTGCGGACAGAGCAGAAAACGCACGACCCCGAAAGTCAACTTCCCAAAATTATCATCGGATTTCCCAAATTGTTGAAGTTGTGGAGACAAGGATTTAGGGACTTGAAAAGCGTCACACAAGGATGCTATAGCCCAAAAATCTTGCCTCCTAACTCCCTAAATCACCAGGAATCGTGAATCCTTTGAGCACCACCAAAAGCTAGAGCACCGAACGAAAATCCTTGAATCGAAGTGGTTTCCCGGCGTTTGAGGGCACAAGATCAATCACAAAGATGCACGAGACATCTATCCATATTTCCCTCAAATAAATTCGGGCAGAAACCCACTCAAATCCGCGGAATCACACCAAGAACAAAGGCACGAAAACAAGCACAAAAAGACCACGAAAAACACAACTCCGAATCTTCTATACAAACCAGGAAAGATTCACAAGGTCTAGCATGACGCCCTAGCATCCATCCCTCTCAACAAATCTCTCATGAAGCTCCCATGCTAGCCTAGAGAAAATAGAGGAAAAATAGCTACAAAAACGAGAAATGGGAGGGGGGAAATGAAACCCTAAGTCGCGGAGAGCGAGAGCCATCCACACACACTCATGGATTATATATCTGGTCCCGCCAGAGTGGTAAATGACTCGACTACCCCTAACTTAACTACTGGCGATACAACCCACGTAGGGGAATTTAGTTAATGTTTGTGGGTCTTGCCATCGGACGGCCACGCCTTTGCCGCACCCCGCGTCCTCCCGACGCAAGCCATGCGATCCCGCCGCGTGTCCTCCGCTTCGAAGCTTCCCGACATGCCCGGGTCCCATCTCCGTTGTGTTGGGCCCTCGAACTTGGTTTTGAGGCCCAAACCAAGAAACCGTCCTCCGATGGTTTTGTGGGAAAACCACCAAACCCCGCGTGCTCGGTCCGACCTCCCGCCAAACCACTTGACTCGACAGCCACCGTGCACCGGCTCGATTGTCCATGACTTCGTCTTGCTCGTCTCGCCACCATGTGACCCGCACCTAGTCCCGTCATCCACCAGGTCCCTCGAACCGAGCCTACTTGTCTCTCCATCTCCCGGAGGCCCCTCAAGGCTAAAGACCTTGCGCGCCCGTTCTTCACCTGCAACAACACGAACTAGGCTGCAGCCTACACCTGTGCACTAAGCCAAGAGTCAGTCCAACACATGTTGTCGATCACTCATCACTGAGGAGCGTGTCGTATGGACCTCCCTGGGCCCACTACCTCGGTGGGTACCAAGACCGACTACCCGGTGGGCCCCTGGGACTACCCGGCTTGCGCTACACGGCACCTGAAGGCGTGGAGCACAAGGACTACACAGGAGTAGTACTCGGTTAGGGAGCTGTACATGTTCCGCACTGTATAGAGGACTCCTAGACGTACTCGACTAGTACTCTCTCCCTACTCCGACTTGTAACCCTGCCTCTCGGACTATATAAGGCAAGGCGAGGGAACGATCTCGGGATCACCTCACCTCATCCAATCTCATACAACCCACGGCGCACTATTGCACCATCTTGTAATTGTGCCCTATCAATCCCGAGCTACGCGGCATACGGGACGTAGGGTATTACACACCTCGCGGCACGAACCTCGTCTAAATTGTGTGCCACGTGTCTCTTCCTTCGAGTTACCGATCTCGGCGAGTCACAATCATCTACTTCGGGTACTCCCCGTAGTAGGTTGCCGGTCTAAAACACCGACCCGGCGCGCCGGGTAGGGGCCCTCGCTCGAGATCACATGGCGAACTCGACGACTTCCGTCCACTTCAAGCCAACCGTCGCCTTCAACCGCGGCGACACCTTCGTCTTCGGCGCCCGGGTCCGCACGCGGCGATGGCGCGGGCTCTTTCCGGCGCCGCCCGACCGTGCGGCCCAACCCGAGGACAGGCCTCGTGACGCTTCCCCGAAGTTGTCACGGGCGAGCTCGCCGGCAAGTTCGACGGAATTTCGCTCTTCGACCACCACGGCGACTTCGAGCTCGAGTCCGTCTCCAACTCGAACCCGACGTCGCCATGGGCCACCACATGCGAGCCGGCTGCTCGGCCATTGCGGGCGGCCCCTCACCACGCGGGCGCTCCGCGCGTGGCCCACGCATCCTCACCCAAGCCCGCATTAGCGCTCCCACTTCGCGCCGGGTCGGCAAGGAGCCCGTATCCGAGTACAACTCGGACTCCGACGCCGTCCCCGATCGCGCTTTGGACTCCGGCCCTCTCTCCGAGTTCTACTCGAACCCGGACTACGAGTTCGACTTCGGGTCGGACCCCTGAGGAGCCCGAGACCGAAGACGACTCCACCGAGCTTCCCTTGTCGGGGCCGGCCTCGGGGCCGGTTATAAAATCAACGCCGGCGGGAGATACGTCTGCGGCCGGACCGCAAGCCCGCGGACACCGGTAAAGGGAGACTAACGCTACGTCGCCTACATCGTCTCGCTACCGTTCCGGAGGGAACACCACTAACCCGGGCGACTCAAATACACCAGCCGAGGTGGCACCCTGCGAGTCCCGGCCCCGGGTACCCCCGATCGCCAAGTCTTCATGGCTGCCGGCGACACCCCGGGACCTTCGAGGCACGGGCGAGGACAGTACACGGAGGACATCTCCGCGGACGAGCTGCACCGCCAACGCACTGCGGATGAGACCGTCGCCAACGGGGACGCTCGACGCGAACGCAACGGAAGCGCGGCGAACGACGCCGGCGGCTCGGAGACAACCTCCCCATCCGTAACCTTGCGAGCTCTCGAGGCGGTCGAGAGCGAGTACACACCACCCACCGAGCGATTGCCTCATGTCGATCACGACAATCGCACGCCGGGCTCGGGGTATACGCGTTGGAGAGGTCATCGCCAAGCTCGGCCGAAGAAGCCTACTTCATGAGGGTCGACAACGAGTCAACCAACCTCCTCCGGCCTAAACCCCGCGACAACGAAGCTACTAGTCGCGAGCGCCAACGCGGCCCCAACCGTACTCAAGCCGACCTCCCCGGCCGATCCAAACCGCCGCTGTCCAACGCCGGCGGACCTTCACGGCAAGACCAAGGCAACCGAGAAGTTGTTCCCCACCGCGCTCCGGCCGGTGGCGGAGGCAACGACCCCGACGGCCGGCGGCGGCGACGGCGGCGGCTCCAACCATGGGGCCAACGAGAAGAGCCGGAGGCGGCGGCGGTCGCGGCGGCCGAGGCCACACGAACGCCACGCCTCCGGCGCCTCGCACGGCGGGTACGACGCTCGCCGAAGATTGAGGAGCCGCGGCGGAAGAAGTCGACCCCTTGCCGCCGAGGGCGACGGCTTCCCCGCCTTCTCACCTCGACTTCGCGACTTACTCCTCCCCGACAAATTCAAGCCTTTGGGGATCACCAAGTACGACGCGAAGCGGATCCTATCCGGTGGCTCCGATGCTACGCCCTCTCCATCGAGAACGGCGGCGGCAACGGCGACACCAAATGCCTCTACTTCCCCTTACGTCCGGACCAAGCACCACTCACATGGCTCGAGTCGCTCGACAAGCACTTGATCGACAAGTGGGACCGGCTCAAGGAGCGAGTTCACGAGCAACTTCGCGGGCGCCATGGGCCGTTCGGGTACTCGCATGGACCCGGCCATGATCAAGCGAGGAACAGGGCGAGACCCTCCGCAAGTACATGCGCCGCTTTTCGACAAGCGCGCTACCGTCGTCGACGTCACCGACAAGGAGGTCATCGACCTCTTCCGGACGGCCTCTACCATAGCCGCACCTTCGAGGACTTCGGTCGTCGCCGCCCTAGGTCCATCCCCCACCTCAAGGACATGATCACGTCTCGGGCGGATGAAGAGGACAAGGCCAACGCCAAGTACGACGCCATCCGCGGCAAGTCCAAGCGAGAACCGGGCGGCGGCGGCGGCGGCAATGCAAACCAAGGCGGCCGCAACAACAACAACAACGATAACTACTCGGGTCCCAACCGCAAGCGCAAGCCGGACAACACCGTCGCGGCTATCCGGCGCCTGCGAAAGGGAACTCGAAGAAGAACTACGGCGGTTTCAAAGACCTGTCGAAGGAGAAGTGCCCGTGGCATCCAAACGGCAACCACACTACCGAGCGGTGCTACCAACTCGGCATGCACTCAAGGATACCCCGGAGCCACCATATCCTCACGACCAAAAGGGCAAGAAGAAGGACGGCGACAACAACGACTTCCAAGAACCCGAGAAGACCGTCAACGTCCTCTTCGGCGGACGCCCCGCGAGGCGGGAGCGAAGGCTACCCGTCGTGAAGGGATGTCCATTGAGCCGGCGGTCCCGACCCCTCTCGGGTGGTCGGAGGTACCCATCACCTTCTCCCGCGCGGACCAATGGACCGGCTTCTCCGAACCGGGACGGTTCCCTCTCGTCCCGAAGCCAACGGTGGCGGGCTCCAAGCTCAACAAGGTGCTCATCGACGGCGGAAGCGGGCTCAACGTCCTCTTCACCAAAACCTTGAAGAAAATGGAGCTCGACGTCACCCCCATGCTCACCAAGAGCAACACGCCCTTCTATGGCATCGTCCCGAGCAACGCGGCTATCCCACCGGGCTCGGTGGTACGCCGATTACCTTCGGGGCGTCTCGGGACAACTACCGCACCGAGTACATCAAATTCGAGGTCGCGGATTTCGAGACCTCTTACCACGCCATCCTAGGCGGACCGGCCATCGCTAAGTTCATGGCGGTGCCCCACTACACCTACTTGGTACTCAAGATGCCAAGTCCGGCCGGTGTACTCTCCCTCCGGGGGGGACTTGAAGATCTCCCACGGCGCGACACGGAGGCCGTGGCGATCACTTCCACAAACCAAGTACCCAACGCGATGATGGAGGTCTTCGCCGCGTCGAAGAAGCTCGCTACGAGCGAACTCGACATCCCGAGAGAGAGTCGACGGCGCCAACAAGCCTCGGCCACCCGAGGGAGGTACTCGTCGGGACGGTCGACCTCGGAACGGGCGAACCCGGCAAGACCACCACCATCGGGGCCGGCCTCGACCCCAAATAGGAAGACACGCTCATCGGCTTTCTTCGGGCCTAACCGCGACATCTTCGCGTGGAAGCCGACGAACATGCCAGAGTGCCCGGGGAGCCGATTGAGCATTGCCTTAATGTCGATCCAAAGGCCACCCCTAAGCGACAACACCTCCGACGTTTTGCCGACGACGGACGGGGCGCCATCAAGAAGGAGCTCGCCAAGCTACTCACGGTGGCTTCATCAAAGAAGTCTTTCATCCTGAGTGGCTCGCCAACCCCGTCCTCGTCCGTAAGAAGAACTCAAACGAGTGGAGGATGTGCGTCGACTACACCGACCTCAACAAGCACTGCCCCAAGGACCCCTTCGGGTTGCCGCGGATTGATCAAGTCATCGACTCCACGGCGGGCCGCGACTGCTCTGCTTCCTCGACCGCTACTCCGTGTACCACCGGATCGCAATCAAGGAGGAAGACCGGAAAAGACCGCGTTCATCACCCCGTTTGGCGCGTCTTGCTATACGACCATGTCATTCGGGTTGAAGAACGCCGGCGCTACCTACCAACGGGCCATCCGGGCCCCGCTTCAAGCGGCAACTCAACAAGAACATCGAGGCCTACGTGGACGACGTGGTTGTTAAGACCGGGGACTCCGGTACCCTCATCGACGACCTTGAAGAGACCTTCGCATCGCTACGCGAGTACCGCCGGAAGCTCAACCCGAACAAGTGCGTCTTCGGCGTCCCTTCGGGCAAACTACTCGGCTTCATCATCGACCCGGCGCGGCATTGAAGCCAACCCCCGAGAAGATCTCCGCCATCACCGACATGAAAGCTCCCACGAGCATCAAAGACGTCCGAGAAGCCGACGGGGTGCATGGCGGCATTGAACGAGATTCATCTCGAGGCTAGGAGAACGGGGCCTCCCCTTCTTCAAACTACTCAAGCATCACGAGAAGTTGGTGTGGACCGCGAGAGGCGGATCAAGCCCTTGCCCGGCTCAAGGACTTCTGTCAAAGCCACCAATCCTCACGGCTCCTCACAAGGGCGAGCAGCCTCTTGCTCTACCTAGGCGCGACTACTCACGTGGTCAATACCGCCATCGTTGTCGAGCGGCAAGAAGACGGCCACGCCTACCGGTCCCGGCGCCCGGTCTACTTCGTCGGCGAGGTTCTATCGAGTCCAAGGCTCGCTACCGGCCGTGCGAGAAGCTCCCGTACGCTCTACTCATCACCTCGCGGAAGCTACGAAACTACTTCCGGGAGTACTCGGTCTCCATTGTCACCGACTACCCGCTCGGCGACATCCCGAGGAACCAAGACGCCCCCTGGAAGAATCTCCAAGTGGGCCGTCGAGCTCGGCGCCCTCACCATCGACTTCAAGCCACGCACAACCATCAAGTCGCAAGTACTAGTCGACTTCATGGCGAGTGGCGGGAGAACCACTGCCTACCGCCTAGAAGTCCGCAAGCTCGAGAACAAATAATATGGTCTCGAGTTCCATCACATCGTCCGCGACAATAACGTTGCGGCGCACGTCCTCTCGAAGCTTGGATCCACCCCCGCTCAAGTACCGGCGGGCGTCTTCGTCCATGAACTTCACGCGCCATCCATCCGGAGCCGGCGCCACCAACCACTTGTCCCGGCCCATTCACCCGCCGGGGCGGGAGGTCATGATGATCGACGTGGACCGGAGGCAACCCTTCATCGACTACCTCGGCGAGCGAAGGTACCCTCCGACAAGAACGCGGCCGAACAACTCGTCCGTCGCGCCAAGTCATACGTCCTCGTCGGAGACAAGCTTTACAAGCGGGCGCATCTTCGGAGTACTCATGAAGTGCGTCCCTCGTGAAGAAGGCAAGGACATCTTGGAGGAGATCCACAAGGGCGTCGCGGCAACCACGCGTCTTCGCGCACGGCCGGTCGGCAAGGCCTTCCGGCGAGCTTTCTGCGGCCCCACGGCCACGGGCGATGCCGAAGAACTCGTCGAAGGTGCCAAGGATGCCGGTACTTCGCCAAGCGACAACATGTCCCGGCCTACAAGCTAGTCACCATACCGCCAACCTGGCCCTTTGCCGGCGGGGGCTCGACATGATTGGGCCCACTGCCAACGGCGCCAAGAGGATTCAACGGGGTACCGGTGGCTATCGACAAGTTCACCAAGTGGATCGAGGTCAAGCCGGTCACATGTCCCAAGGGCGACGAGTACTCGACTTCTGGATGAACTCGTACACCGCTACGGGCTACCCCACCGCATCATCACGGACACGGGGTCCAATTTCAACAACCGGCGATTACGGGAGTACGGTGAGAACGGCGGAATTGACGTCCGATACGTCTCAGTCGCCCATCCACGGGCCAACGGACAAGTCGAGCGCGCCAATGGGATGGTGCTCGACGCCCTCAAGAAGCGGCTACACGACGTCGCTAACTCCAAAGGGGGCAAGTGGATCAAGGAACTACCCAACGCACTGCGGGGCGCGGACTCAACCATCCAAGCCAACGGGGCAATCCCCCTACTTCCTGGTCTACGGCTCCGAAGCCATCCTCCCTGCCGACGTCATATGGAACTCGCCGGCGGTGGAGCACAACGATGAAGGCATCTCGGAAGACAACGGACGAGTTGACATCGACGGCCTCGAAGAAGCTCGGCGCGCCGCCCTCGTCCAATCGGCAAGGTACCTAGAGGGTATCCGACGCTACCATGATCGCAACGTCAAGGAACGCTCCTTCAACGTTGGAGATCTCGTCCTCTCGCCGTATCCCGAACACGGAGGGACTTCTCAAGCTCGGCTCCCCACCGGGAAGGTCCCTTCTCCGTTACAAAGGTGACGGGGCGGGCTCCTACCGCCTCCAAACACTTGAAGGCGAAGACGTCAACAACTCGTGGAATGTCGACCAACTCTGTCGATTCTACGCCTAGTCTACACGACTACTCCGGGGTTCAAGTCTAATCGACTACATCAACACCCCTCGCCACAAGTGACCCTACGGGTCCCGGCTCCGATCTCCGGACTACTCTTCTCCGGGGGTCCGGCCCGTGCGGCTACCTACGGACCCCGGGCTGCCGAAGAGCGTCAAGGACTCTAGCGACGGTCTACCAAGAGACCACACTCCAAGATCCGGCCCCGCACGGCTACTTACGGATCTACGATCCGGCCTACACGGCTACCTACGGATCAACCGCGCAAGCGGCCACCCGCTCCGGCGCTACCCGGTACATGTAAGCGGCCTTCGGGTCCGAGCAACTACTTTGTAACTACGGCCCCGGCCACCCGGGTGTACTTCTTCGGTAATAAAGTTTGATTGTTCATCAACTTCTTTCTTGTCTACTCCCTACAACGGGACTACCAAAGCCAAGTACTACTACTCGCACCTACTCCGGGATGGGCGCTCCGCACTCGAGATCGCGACTACGAGTACTCATTACGGAAAAACTTCTTTCATTGATACTTGATACAATTCATTACAATTGTTTTCTGTACAACTATGGCTACTAGCTACCTATTACGGGGCTACCGGAGGTTCGGCTTCTCGGCTACTGCTCCGCGATGGGAGCCATCCGCTCCGGCCGGCTCGCATCTTGCTCATCCGAGCGCTTGGCGGCTACCCCGCCGGCGACCACCTCCACCGGAGCCTTCGGGAAGTACGACTTCATGAAGGCCAAGACCTGCCTTGGGATCGACTTGGTCATATGCTTGACGTAGGCGGCCGGCCGAGTGGAGCTTCACGAAGGCGATCCACCGGAGGAGCGATGGTGGGGCCGCCGGGTGCGGCACCGGGAGCCTTGCGATCGGCGAGAGCGGCCTCCTCCAACTCCTTCAATCGGGCCCGCAATGCCTCGCAATCCTCGTTCAATTTCCCGCAAAGATTTGTAGCGATTGACGAGATCTCTATCGAGGCAATCCGCGGCTCCATATGCTTCTCGCACTCGAAGGCGAGCTCCTTGTAGTCGAGCTCGAGTACACAGCGGGCTTCCTGCTCCCGGTAGAAGAGGTTCTTCATGCTCGTCTCCGAGGCCTTCAGCTGCTCCACTCCGGCCCTCAAGGCCGTGCAACACGGCAACGCAACAGCGGGTCAGATGCTTCACGACTTCCAACAAGTACTCGACAAGTCAAAGGATATACCTTTATTCTTGTTGCGGAGGCCCTTGTTCTTCCGCACCAAGTCATCGCCCTTCGCCCGCAACTCCATGATGTCGTTGTGGTACTTGGCGAAGGCGGCGTCGAGCTTTGATCGCATGGCGGCCGCGTGTTTCCGCGACTTCACGAGCTGCTCCTCCGGCGCTTCCGCTCGGAGCACGGTGTTGCCATATCCCTCGCGGCGGGTTCGACTTGTTGCGGGATCGCTCCGCGACGTCCCGCACAAGACAACTCAAGTCAAGAAGAGTACTTAACGGCAAGAGGATTGACAACTCAAAGGCTAAGGCTACTTACCTTCATCCATTGCTCGGCTCGACGGATCGCCTCCGGGTGCTTGGCTACCATCGCCGGCTCGACGAGATCATCCGCCGGAAGTTCTATCCCGCCGTGGCTACTCGAGGTAGCCTCCGTCATCGGCGCAGAGCGGATGGGCTCGTGTCTTGGATCTCAGGGGAGCGGATAGCCACCTCCAGAGCAATCTCTGGCGACGTGGTGACCGCCTCTCCCCCGGCGGACTTCTCGACGACCTCCCCCACGGGCTCGGGGGCTCCTTCTGCAGCCTCTGGGGCCTCTGGTGTCAACTCCTGCATTGGCACCCCCGCAGGGATGTCACCACCTTCAGCGCCTGACAACAAAACAACACGTGCATCAGTGCCTACGACTACTCATCCTGGAGCTCTGCAGCTTCAAGAAGGGTACCCACCTTCGACTACACTCGCCTCCGGCAGCGGCGCTTCGGTAGCCGGGGGCTCAGTCGCGGCTTGGGCATCGGGAGCGGTCTCCTCGACGGGCGGCGCGACTTCTTCCGCCACCGCTGATGAGGGCTCATCCCCATCCCATGTCATATCTCGTAGATTTTTCACGCGAGAAGCACACACGAATGGTCGTCGGGCAAACATCGACCACTACATCAAGTACTACTCGCAAGGATATGGTACTTACAAATTCGACCGGACAATGGTCACGGCCGGAGCACCGAGGATGCGGCAATATCAACCGATCCAACCCTCGGCGGGCGCCTCCTCCTCCGCCCCTCGCGGCCCCCGCCTCTTCCACGGTGGCGGCGGCCGGCGCGGGATGTCTCCTGCGCTCCGGGGTCGCCACCTCTCCGGCGGAGGCGGCCACGGGTCTGTGCTCTCTTCGGAGCGAGGGGGCCGGCGCTCCCGGCTCGCGCCAGGAGTTCTTCAACAGTGGGGGCTGGACTACGACCTCCAGCCGGTTCCCCCACCGGGTCCCACACGCCCTCGTCGCCCTCTTCGACGGGCTCCGTTGGCGGCACCTCCTGCACACAAGGAAGACTACTCGTCAGCAATGTACTCGAACAACGGGTACTCGACTACTCTGCTCAAGACAACTTACCTCCTGAGGCGTGGTCTCCGAGACCTTCAGTTTCTTCGTCACCCGCTTCCTGGCGGGGTTGCGCGGCTTCCGTGGCAGCACGGCAAGGCTAGCCTCCGGAGCTAGCCGAAGGGTCTTGAACTAGTGGAACATGAGGCAAGCCCGGCGGCTAAACCTCGACCGCAGCTGGAAGCGGTCCTGCAGCGTCTCTTCGTCTTCGTCGTCGTCATCGGAGGTATCTTCCACGATGACGGTGTCGTCGCCTTCACCGACTTCGCGGCGCTCCTTCACCTTCCCCTCCACCGGGATCTCGATCCCGCTCGGTGGCGGCTGCGGCTCGGAGATGAACCTCTTCACATCATCCTGCGCAAGACATGGGGCGTTAGCAACTCTACTACAAGTAATCACTACTCGACCGAGGGAGTACGACTACTCACCTCCTTGGGCGGGCGCGCGGCGGAGTACTCCTCGACTGGGCACGCCGTGTATGGCGGCATGTCCTTGAAGATCCGCGACAACCTCTCGACGATGTCGTTGTCGTCCAGCTCGCCTCCCGGCATCCGCGACGAGTCGTCGTCGCCGGTGTACTCGAAGCCCAGGGTCTCCCGAGCCATCGGCGCGGCGGATCCTTCGCTTCATGAAACTGAAGGCCACGTGCTCGGCCCTCAGTCCCGCTTCCCTGAGCACTTTGATGCGTGCTAGCAGCTCGGGGAGCTGGATCCCTTCTTGCATGGTGGGCTCCGTGTTCCACCACTCACGGTGCCTGGGCTGCCGTCCGCTCGGCTTCGGCAGGCCAGGGTGGTGGTTCGTGATGTAGAACCACCTGGTCTTCCAGTCCGTGTTGGAGTCGACGAGCTTGTACGCCAGGTACTGCTCCGCGGCGTCCTCCCTCAGCTGGATGCCGGCCCCTCCGACTACTCTGGGGTTGGAGGCACTTGGTTGCGGCTTGACGCGGAAGAACTTCGGAAGAGCACCCGGTGCGGCCCGATTCCGAGGAAGGCTTCGCAGAAGTGGACGAAGACCGACGTGTGGAAGATGCCGTTGGGGTTCAGGTTCAGGTACTCGATCCCGTAGTACCCGAGCAGCCCCTTGAAGAAGTCGCTGGCTGGGAGCGCAAGACCACGCTCCACGAAACAGGAGAACATCGGGATCTCATCTTCGGCCTTCTCCATCGGATATGGATCTCCCGCGGCGGATCTCCACATGTCGACTTCCTTCTCCCGGATGAACCCACTGTTTAGGAGGGTCAGCAGGTCCTCCGTCTTCACCTTGGATGTCTTCCACTCGCGGCTCGGATCAGCGCGCGGTGGAGACATGGGCGGTGCCGCTTCGGTGGCGGCCGCGGCGGCCTCTGCGCGGCCCATGTTTCTTCCCGGCGGCCTTGGACGTCTTGGACGGCGAAGGCTTCATCCTCCAAGTGCAAGGCGTCTTCACTCGCATCCGCTCGGGGGCTACCCTAAAGGCTTCGGGTGGCGGCGCGCTTGGATCTACTACGGCGGCGGGCGCCGGGAGTGGATTCGCTTCAAGATTCAAATGGAGTGGGCGCGACTCGAATGGGTGAAAAACCCTAAGGGTTTTGGCTTCTATTTATAAGCCAAATCGGCTCCGTAACGGGCGGCCGAATAAGTCCACGCGCGGGCGACTCGGCGGGCGCGCGTGACTCTTCGTATTCTACTAGTCGACACGCCTCACCTCGGGGGCTCGGCTACCTCTACTCGACTACCGGGAAGCGGCTCGTCTCAAGAGCATCTCGGGACACATTCTCCAAGAAGACCGTTCAATTCTCCAAGAGTAGTCGACTCAAGGCTCGGGGGGCTCCGTGTCACGTGTCCTTCGGTTTTTTCTCTCCCGGATTTTTCGGGATTTTCTTGCCAAGACTTCGGATGGACCCTCGGTGGAGCCCGCGGCTCGGGGCTCGGGGGCTACTCCATGTGGAGTGCGGTTTTACAAGTTGCACCTCCATACCGGTTTCGGCTTCAAGACAAGACGGGCGAGCTTTTGAAGACATTCGAAGGCGGTTTTCGAGGACGCATAGGACTACTCGAGAAGACTTCAAGATTGCTCAAACATCGGTGGAGTACATTCCGGCTTCGGGATGCTTCGACTACTCTTGAGGACTTTGACTTGCGGCACTCGGGGACGCTTGAGGGCCGCTTGTTAGGGCCGTCAAGACTACTTGAAGCTATCCTTCTCGACTACAAAGTACTCGGGGGCTTGTCGTATGGACCTCCCTGGGCCCACTACCTCGGTGGGTACCAGGACCGACTACCGGTGGGCCCACAGGACTACCGGCTTGCGCTACACGGCACCTGAAGGCGTGGAGCACAAGGACTACACAGGAGTAGTACTCGGTTAGGGAGCTGTACATGTTTCGCACTGTATAGAGGACTCCTAGACGTACTCGACTAGTACTCTCTCCCTACTCCGACTTGTAACCCTGCCTCCCGGACTATATAAGGCGAGGCAGGGACCGATCTCAGGATCACCTCACCTCATCGAATCCCCTACAACCCACGGCGCACTATTGCACCATCTTGTAATTGTGCCCTATCAATCCAGAGCTACGCAGCATACAGGACGTAGGGTATTACGCACCTCGCGGCCCGAACCTGTCTAAATTGTGTGCCACGTGTCTCTTCCTTCGAGTTACCGATCTCGGCGAGTCACAATCATCTACTTCGGGTACTCCCCGTAGTAGGTTGCCGGTCTAAAACACCGACAGAGCGGTCATCCATCGACCATTGGGACGCTCCTGGTCCTCAGTTACACATCTTGCCATATCCCGTCGATCTGCTTTAGGCGAAGTCCAGTGATGTGTTGTCTTGTACGCCAAGTCTTGAGGTCATAGCAGATCAGGCCGTCTTTGGAATCTTCTTGAAGGTCTTCAGGAGGTCGTGTGGGCTGCCAACTAGGTCGGTTGGGCCCACAGACAGGTCGGCAGGTCTTCTAGTAGGCCGGACCCACTTGTCGGGGACGGCCGTGAGCCTGGTCGGTGGGGACCCATGGGTACGCATGTCTCACAAGGCCTTTGGAGAGTAAAACTTTATGTCTAGTGTGATGAGATTATGTGGAAGAGGTGAAGTCCCCACGAATGGAGCTCTAGGTCGCCTTATATGGCTGGCGGGCTAGGGCTTCCATTCGAGGTTAGTGGACCCTCACTCATCGGGGTCGGTTACAAATTTGGGAAGGTCGCCTTCCGTGATTATAGACTAGATCCTGCGATCCTCGGGTCAACTGGCGACGCTGCCGCCGTGATCTAAGGAGAGGCTTGCCCCGCAAGCCTGGCAGGTCGCCCACGATCTGGATAAGGTCGCCCGAAGTCTTCCAAGGTCGCCGAAACTGTGGATAAGGTCACCAGGACCACTTGCAGGTTGGATAAGCTTCTCACAGATCGGCTGAGCTTCTGGCAGGCCGGGCCCACTCGTCAGGGACCTCGAGGACCCTGGTCGGTGGGGACCCATGGGTACCCATGTCTCACAAGCCCCTAATCGACGTGTAGGTGAAGAGGTGGAAACGAAGCCACCGTCGGGCATACACCCCCGGTACTCGTGCAAGGAAGGAAGAATAGTAGAAGACGGACTCTCGGTAGAATTCCCCCGTGCTCCTACTAGGACTCGCTCTGTGTACTCCTACTAGGACTCCTACCTTGTAACCGACTAGGAACCCGCCCCCTGGACTATATAAAGGAGGGCCGGGTACCTAGCCGCACATTCCCAATCCCTCCGGGGACGACCAACACCAAGCGCAGGGCGCCATACTTGATCCCTCAAACAGGACGTAGGGCTCGCCACCTGGGCAGTCCGAACCTGTATAAATCTTGTGTCCCGTGTCCTTGCGCATACCTTCGAGTTCTCGGTCTCCCGATCACGATCCCCACCGCACAATCTACTACCTCGGGTACCCCCTTGGTAGGTTTGCCGGTCTAAAACACCGACAGCTGGCGCGCCAGGTAGGGGTGATCATCGCCACCGGGCGAATTCGAAGGACCTTAATCATCAAGATCAATGCTTCTCCACGACACCGACAAATCACATGGACAACTATTCGACGACCAGCAACTCGCAGGCTCGGCGAAACTCTACACGGAATCGATTTCGTGTCACCCGATCAAGTTTGCTCTACGTCGACCTCGCCGTGCGCCGCGACTACTTGTCTCCGGCCGCACGTGCTCATCGTCGACCTCGCCGTGCGCCGCGACTACTCGTCTCCGGGCCGTACGCGCTCTACGTCAACCTCGCCATGCACCGCGAGTACTCATCTCCAATCCCCCGGCGCCGGCGATCTACTTCACCTCCGCCGCGCGTCCGGGGTGCCTCGGCACGTCGCGCGGCTCGTCACGCGGCTCGTCGCGCGCGCTCGTCGTCGACTACTCCGCCTCGCGCGAGCTCGTCGTCGTCGACTCCACCTTGCCTCCGCGCGCGTCGGTGCCTCGGCACGTCGCGCGGCTCGTCGAGCGGCTCGTCGCGCGGCTCGTCGTCGACTACTCCGCCTCGCGTTGGCTCGTCGTCGTCGACTACTTCACCTCCGCCGCCGTCCCGGGTGCCTCGGCACGTCGCGCGCGCTCGTCACGCGGCTCGTCGCGCCGCTCGTCGTCGACTACTCCGCCTCGCGCGAGGCTCGTCGTCCTCGACTACTTTGCCGCGCCGCGCGTCCGGGGTGCCTCGGCACGTCGCGCGGCTCGTCACGCGGCTCGTTGCGCCGCTCGTCGTCGACTACTCCGCCTCGCGTAGGCTCGTCGTCGTCGACTACTTCACCTCCCGCCGCGCGTCCCGGTGCCTCGGCACGTCGCGCGGCTCCTCGCGCGGCTTGTCGCACGCTCGTCGTCGACTACTCGCCTCGCGCGAGCTCGTCGTCGTCGACTACTTCGTCTCCGCCGCGCGTCGGGGTGCCTCGGCACGTCGCGCGGCTCGTCACGCGGCTTATCGCGCCGCTCGTCGTCGACTACTCCGCCTCGCGCGAGGCTCGTCGTCGTCGACTACTTCGTCTTCGCCGCGCGTCCCGGGTGCCTCGGCACGTCGCGCGGCTCGTCACGCGGCTTGTCGCGCCGCTCATCGTCGACTACTCGTCGTCGACTACTTCGACTCCGCCGCGCGTCGGGGTGCCTCGGCACGTCGCGCGGCTCGTCACGCGGCTTGTCGCGCCGCTCGTCGTCGACTACTCGTCGTCGACTACTTCGACTACGCCGCGCGCCGGGGTGCCTCGGCACGTCGCGCGGCTCGTCTTGCGGCTCGTCGCTCGCCCATCGTCGACTACCCGGGCTCGTCGTCGACTACTTTGCCTCCACCGCGCGTCCCGGGTGCCTCGGCACGTCGCGCGGCTCGTCTTGCGGCTCGTCGCTCCGCCCATCGTCGACTACTCCCGGGCTCGTCGTCGTCGACTACTTCGTCTTCGCCGCGCGTCGGGGTGCCTCGGCACGTCGCGCGGCTCGTCACGCGGCTTGTCGCGCCGCTCGTCGTCGACTACTCCGCCTCGCGCGAGCTCGTCGTCGTCGACTACTTCGTCTTCGCCGCGCGTCGTGGGTGCCTCGGCACGTCGCGCGGCTCGTCACGCGGCTTGTTGCGCCGCTCGTCGTCGACTACTCCGCCCTCGCGTAGGCTCGTCGTCGTCGACTACTTCACCTCCGCCGCGCGTCCCGGGGTGCCTCGGCACGTCGCGCGGCTCCTCACGCGGCTTGTCGCGCCGCTCGTCGTCGACTACTCCGCCTCGCGCAGGCTCGTCGTCGTCGACTACCTCGTCTTCGCCGCGCGTCCGGGTGCCTCGGCACGTCGCGCGGCTCGTCCACGCGGCTTGTCGCGCCGCTCGTCGTCGACTACTCCGCCTCGCGCAGGCTCGTCGTCGTCGACTACTTCGTCTTCGCCGCGCGCGTCCGGGTGCCTCGGCACGTCGCGCGGCTCGTCACGCGGCTTGTTGCGCCGCTCGTCGTCGACTTCTTCGTCTCCGCCGCGCGTCCGGGGTGCCTCGGCACGTCGCGCGGCTCGCCACGCGGCTTGTCGCGCCGCTCGTCGTCGACTACTTCGCCTCACGCAGGCTCATCGTCGACTACTCCGCCTATGCTGCGCGTCCGGGTGCCTCGGCACGTCGCGCAGCCCGTCACACGGCTCATCATCGACTACTCCGTGCGCCGCGACTTCGTCTCGCGGCCACGCGGCTCTACTTCATCCACGCCGTGCGTCGTGACTACTTGTCTCGCGGCAACACCGATGTAGATCAAAGTTTTGATCGGCTTCGTGTTCTTGACGTGATGGTTGTGTAACGAATTACTCCTACCGGTCGGAATTCCGCCATCGGAGTTAAGTGATACACGTAAACCCGGTCACAACGAGAAGGAGATCAATTGGATTGGTCGAATCGAAGTTAGGTCAAGTGCCGGCGCATGGGATGCGTGGCGGTGGCGGATTGGATCTCTACGGCCGGGAAAAACCGGAAAACATGTTGTTCGGTAAAACAGCCATAACTTTTCGTGGTTAACTCGGATGAAGAAGTTTTCTATATGAAAATTGATCTACAGAAAATTTTTCATATGTAATTAACCAGCTTTGCTGGTCGCGGCGAAATTAGTTTTGCGAAATTCGGCTTGCAAGATGGGTTTTCGGGCGTTTTAAGTTTGGACGTCGGAATTGCGATAATCTTTTTTGCAGGTTTTGTGATCGGTATGGCCTATATGTGTATGTGATGCATGTGTGTAATTTATTCGTGACCTGCGTGTCACGTGTACGGCAATACGGCTGGAGCCATGTGTATTGTCAAAATTAATGTAATGGTCTGCGTACCAATTTGTGATGATCTAATACGCGATTGTGTAACTTTCATTACTAGCACGCGTTAGATAGTTCTTGGAGGACTCATCACATGGAGGATGGCACACACGGATCACGGAGATGGAGATCAACATGATGTACGGGTCAATGGAGATGGAGATCACCATGCGACAATAGGCCATACCGTGTTACAACTGTGTGAATGTCGTTCTTACCGTTATACTTTTACATGCGACAATGTTATTTTCTTGCGTGTGATGTTACGAGTAGAACGATCCCTTTGGAATTTTAAGTTAACATGCCCTCCCAACACTTGCCACCGTCCCACGTCTCGTACAATTAGTGGTGGGTCTATGAAATTAGGGTGCCACTAGTTTTCCTTGACTAGACGGGTTTGTATCGGATACTTACACGCATAAGTGTTGGTTTGCTTATCAAAGTCATCTTAACGGTTAAGGACTTTGGGGCATAAAGGTTGGGAGCCTAGACATAGAGATGTCACCCAACAACAGGAGTCATATGTGATATGATTAGCAAAGAGTTGCTTACCGATCTACCTTGTTTACTAGCGGTGACGCAAAAGCTCACTAGTAGACTTGTTAGTTGTGGATTCTGAATCACTAAGTATCAATGTGGGGATATTGATTTTAGTGGGAGTAAATTCTTTTATTTTACTCAGTCATGGATATTTTTGTCTTAGTATTTTGCATTTATTATTTTGTTGTAGATGGCACCTAGTAAGGAATTTTCTTTGCGTACGATCCTTGAGAAGGACAAGTTGAATGGAACGAACTATACGGATTGGATCCGTAACCTTAGAATTATTCTCAAGGCCGAGAAAAAGGAAGAGGTTCTAGACACCCCTTTACCCGATGAGCCCGATGAAAATGCAACACTCGCCGTAAAGAACGCTTACAAGAAGGCATGGGATGTCGATCTTGAAGTGGGTTGCCTTATGCTTGCGTGTATGGAACCGGACTTGCAAATGCGGTTTGAGTCGGTCCATGTGCACTATATGGTCGTGGCACTCAATGATATGTTCGCCACACAAGGCTAGGACCGAAAGGTTCAATGTCTCTAAAGCCTTTGTGGAGTGCAAATTGGCGAAGGCGCGCCGGTAGGACCACATGTAATCAAAATGGTTGGTTACGTTCAAAGGTTGGAGAAGCTAGGCTTCCCACTCGGGCAAGGAGTTGTCCACCGATTTCATTCTCACATCTCTTCCGCCTAGCTATGGGAACTTCATCTCGAACTACCATATGCATGGGGCGGAGAAGGGCTTGAATGAACTGTGGTATGCTAAAGACAAGAGAGAGTGACATCAAGAAAGGCACCGGCAAAGAATATGTGATGGCGATCCAAAACAAGCCGACCTTTAAAAGGAAGGGCAAGTCTTGGAAGAAGAAAGGCAAGGCCAAGGATAAGATCCCCATGCCAAACCGTACGCCCAAGGCTAGTCCAGCTGCCAATGCTGAATGTTTTCATTGTAAGGAGATTGGTCATTGGAAAAGAAACTGCAAGTTGTACCTAGCTTCTTTGAAGAACAAGGGAAGCAAGGGTACTTCCACTTCAGGTACACTTCATGTTTATGTTACAGATCATGTTTTCCTCGCTAATACTGTCATTAATTCTTGGGTATTTGATACCGGATCGGTTGCTCACATTTGCAATTCGACACAGGGAATGATAAGAAGTAGAAGCGTTGGAAAAGGAGAAGTTGATTTCCGCGTGGGCAATAATGCAAGAGTTCTGCGTTGACCGTCGGAACGATGCAACTCCACCTCCCGTCAGGATTTATTATGGATTTGAATAATTGTTATTTTGTTCCTAGTTTGAGTCGAAACATTTTATCCCCTTCATGTTTGATGAAGGATGGTTATTCATTTGCGAGGGAAAACAATGGTTGTGTGATCTCTAAGGATAATATGTTTGTGGCTTGTGCATCCATTGTGAATGGCTTATTTGTTTTAAATCTTGACGATTCACCTATCTGTAACATAAGTGCTAAAAGGTCTCGACCTAATGATTTAAGTCCTACCTACATATGGCATTGTCGGTTGGGTCACATCGATGAAAAGCGCATGAAGAAGCTCCATAACGATGGACTTTTAACTTCGTTTGATTTTGAATCCTACGAGACATGTGAAGCTTGTTTGCTAGGCAAGATGACCAAGATGCCTTTCTCGGGTTTTCCCGAGAGAGCCTCAGACTTACTGGAACTCATACATACGGATGTGTGTGGACCAATGAGTATGACAGCTAGAGGTGGATACCAATAGTTCATAACGTTCACTGATGATTTAAGTAGATATGGTTATGTCTATTTAATGAATCACAAGTCTGAAACTTTTGAAAAGTTCAAAGAATTTCAGAGTGAAGTAGAAAATCAACGTGGCAAGAAAATCAAGACCTTGCGTTCTGATCGTGGAGGTGAGTATTTGAGCCATGAGTTTAGCGCTCATCTAAAGAGTTGCGGAATTGTTCCACAACTTACGCCACCCGGAACACCTCAAAGAAATGGTGTATCCGAGCGACGTAATCGAACCTTGTTGGACATGGTCCGATCAATGATGAGCCGATCGGACCTACCATTGTCATTTTGGGGTTATGCTCTAGAAACCGCAGCTTTCACTTTAAATAGGGTACCTTCTAAGTCCGTAGTTAAGACACCATATGAGATGTGGACCGGTAAGACTCCTAGTTTGTCTTTTCTGAAAATTTGGGGTTGTGAGGTTTATGTGAAGAAACTTCAATCGGATAAATTAACACCTAAATCGGACAAGTGCATATTCGTGGGATATCCAAAGGAAACCTTGGGATATTATTTCTACAACCGGTCAGAAGGCAAAGTGTTTGTTGCTCGGAACGGCGTTTTCTTAGAGAAAGAGTTTCTTAAAAGAGAAAAATGTAGACAGAAGGTGTATCTTGAAGAAGTTCAAGATGAGCCGGTTGGGCAAGATTTCACAATTGATGCTAATGTAGCTAAACGAGTTGAGATGCCCGTGGCAAGAGAAGCACCACCACAACCACGAAGGTCTGAAAGGGCACGTCGCGCAACTGATAAGCTCAATCTCATGATCGCGGGAGAGTGCGACATATTGTTGTTAGACAATGATGAACCTATGACATATGCGGAAGCAATGATGGACCCGTATTCCGAGAAATGGCAAAGTGCCATGAGATCCGAAATAGATTCCATGGATAACAATCTAGTTTGGAACTTGGTTGACCCGCCGTATGGTGTTAAACCCATAGAGTGCAAATGGATCTATAAGAAGAAGAGGGACATGGATGGAAATGTTCACATCCATAAAGCTCGACTTGTTGCAAAAGGTTTTCGACAAGTTCAAGGAGTTGACTACGACGAGACATTCTCACCCGTAGCGATGCTTAAATCTATTCGGATCATTCTAGCTATAGCTGCATATTTCGATTATGAGATATGGTAGATAGATGTCAAAACAACTTTCCTAAATGGAAATACGGCGAGGATGTGTATATGACACAACCTCGAGGGATTTGTTGATCCAACCAATCTTTGGGAAGGTGTGCAAACTTCAAAAATCCATTTATGGATTGAAGCAAGCATCTCGGAGTTGGAACCTTCGCTTTGATGAGGTGGTAAAAGGGTTTGGCTTCATTCGGAGTGAAGAAGAGCCTTGTGTTTACAAGAAGGCAAGTGGGAGCTTGGTAGTATTTCTAATCTTATATGTGGATGACATATTACTGATTGGAAATGACATTCCTATGCTTGAGGCCGCTAAGACCTCATTAAAAAATAGTTTTTCAATGAAGGACTTAGGTGAGGCGGCATACATTTTGGGCATCAAATTCTCTAGAGATAGATAAAAAAGGCTTATAGGATTAAGCCAAGACACTTACATTGATAAAGTGTTGAAAAGGTTCAACATGGAAGAGGCGAAGAAAGGGTTCTTGCCTATGTCACATGGTATACATCTTAGCAAGACTCGGTGTCCTTCGACAACTGATGAGCGGGAACGCATGACTAGAATACCGTATGCTTCGGCCATCGGATCTATTATGTATGCAATGATATGTACACGTCCAGATATTTCGTATGCACACAGTGTTACAAGCGGATACCAATCCGATCCGGGTGAGGGTCACCGGGACGGCGGTTAAAAATGTTTTTAAGTACTTAAGAAGGACTAAAGGCATGTTCCTAGTCTATGGAGGTGAGGAGGAGCTCGTTGTAACGGGTTACACCGATGCTAGTTTCCAAACCGACCAAGACGATTCAAAGTCGCAATCGGGATACGTATTTACGATAAATGGTGGAGCCGTGAGCCGGAAGAGTTCCAAGCGAGGAGACAATGGGCGATTCTACAACGAAGCCGAGTACATCGCGGCTTCGGAAGCTGCAAAGGAGGGTGTTTGGATAAGGAAGTTCCTTTCTGAACTTGGTGTGTTTCCGAGTGTCTCTAGCCCGTTGGATCTTTATTGTGACAACAATGGGGCTATTGCGCAAGCAAAGGAGCCAAGGAACCACCAAAAGAATAAACATGTACTGCGGAAATTTCATCTGATACGAGAGATCGTTAGACGAGGTGATATCAAGATATGCAAAGTGCACACGGATTTGAATGTTGCAGATCCTTTGACAAAACCCCTTCCACAGCCTAAGCATGAGGCGCACATGAGAGCTATGGGTATTAGATATATTCTAGATTAGCTCAAGTGCAAGTGGAAGAATGTTAGAAATATGTCCTATAAGGAATTATAGAGATGATTATATTTCATTATATCCATGTCACTTGGTTCTTTTATTGAATATCCATGAAAGGCGACTTGTATTTGATTGGCAATTATGTGAATTGTTTGTGAAACTCTTTTACTTGTATGGTTATTCAAAAGTTGTCCCTAGTATGAGTTAATGACTAGCACATGAATTAGTTGATGACTATGTTTCACAAGTCATGAACATGGAGATGTATAACTAATAATGTGGGCACATGTATGACATGGGGTACGGACCGACCCAATTTGAGACCTTGTTCTCTCGTTTACACAACGTATACGCTATGTCCTTAGACTTGAGATTGTCGCATGTACTCAAGATGTGAATTGACCTACTTAGGGGCCATCAACCGCTACTCCGTAATCGGGTAGTCATAAAGATGACTTTCGGGTTTGTCGGGAAGCATCTTTGTGAGGCATGGTCAATCAAGATAGAATTTGCCCCTCTACTTGAGAGAGATATCTCTCGGGCCCCTCGAGTGATCGGATCAAGAAATGCATGGCCGTGCTGGGTTAAGGGTTAACCCCCTTTTGATGATCCGAATCACAGTGTCGAGAAAGAGAGGTTAGCTTGGAGCTAGACCAAATATCGTGAGGCAAAGGGAATAGCATGTATGAATTGTTGTGATGGTTTGTCTGATAAGATCTTTACGTATGCATAGGAGTTGACACGTCTTGCTAGAGTCCGCTATCAACTATTGATCGAGTAGTGTACTCGGGTCAAGTCTATGTGTACGTGAACCTATAGGGTCACACACTTAAGGGGTTGGAAGCCGAATGAGGATGAATATACTTGCATAGTTGACTCAAGTGCAAGTGGGAGACTGTTGGAAATATGCCCTGGAGTCAACTGGATTTGATCCACTAGTGGGCTCAGATGGATTTGATCCATTATAGTGTAAAAGTCCTAATGGGCCACAAATGTTGTAAAGCCCATTAGTATTGGAAGGGGTACACCATCTATTAGTCCCGTATTGCTAATGGACGATGGTGTGGGGGGTTTTCCTCCCAATAAATATGGACCACACCCCTCCTGAAAAGACACAACTTTCTCAAGTAGCGGCCGCGCCGCTAACGCTCCCTCCTCGTCGCACTCGTGGACCTAGCGATCCGGCGTGCGTCGCTTCCTTCTCCGTACGTGTGGATACCTTGGAGGTGCTACATCCGGAGCACTTGGATCGGACGAGCCGCACGTGCAAGTCAAGAAGGACGTGAGCAACCGCACCGCTCGCTACCCTCGACGCGTTCGTCTACATCGACACGGTTCCGCCGCATCCGCGCGTCTAGTGGTAATCCCGTGATCTCCGACGAGCAGTTCTGTTTTGCGGGGGAAATTTTTGTTTTGCGCTAGCGTAGCCACCCCGTTTCCCCTTCGCGTGCTTGCTGTGGAGGAGGCGGACGGGGAGCAACCCGCGGCGCCCATGGCCGCGGGAGGTGCTGCCGGAGGTGGTGGCCGTGGCGCCGTGCCGGCGCCCGCGGCCGCGGAGACGCGGGCGGAGGCGCCGGTGGAAGCGGCACAAGCGGCGGCGCCCGCCGGCGTCCCGGAAGCGGAGGTGGTGGAGGTCTCGGACGACTCCCCGCCACCGGGGTGCGATCGGTGGGCCGGGCCGGCCCACGAATTCCCCCGAGCCCCAGGAGGGGGCCCTCGTGAGGCGGCGCGAGGGTCACCTGGTGGTGGGGGGTCGAGGACACGGCGCCGAGGCCTCATCCTCCCGCGCCGGCCGCCCTGCCCAGGTGGAGGGGGCCGTCGATGATCCCCCTGCGTTTGCCGACGCCAGGGGGGAGCGAGGAGCTCGGGACGAGCTCCGGAGCCACGGCGCTACGCTCAACCGCGCGCTGAACGAGGCGCTGCGGGTCCATGGCGGCCCAGCATGGCTCGTCTTCCAGGTTAGCCGTGGTTGCTTGTTCTCTCCTTTCTTTCGTTTGTGTATGCTGCCTTCGTGTCACGGCACTTATGGGTTTTGGTTCTGTGGTTGCCAGGAGCTCGAGCGTCGCGCCCACGACAAGTACGACGCGTTCGACCGGGTGAACGCCGAGGTCCACCAGCTCCGGGAGCGGTGCGGCGCTTTCGACGCGCTTGCCGACGCTGTCAGGTCCCCCGGACGGTGGGCCGGCGTACGGGCCCCTAGCCTCGGCTGACGAGCTGCCCGAGGGCTCGAGGCAGGACACGGCGCGCCGCTCGAGCCTCGAGCGGGTGCGCGCAGCCCTCATCGATCGTGATGAGGCGCTGTGGCACGCGCGCGAGGACTTGGAGAAGACGCGGACGCTGGCCGCTAACTGGGAGGCGGAGGTGGTGACCGTCCGCACCGAAGCCCGGGAGCTTCGCTCGTTGCTTGAGGGGGCGCAGGCGCAGCAGCGCCGGGGGCCGAGGAGCGGGCGCGCGAGCCGGGAGCAGCGGGCCAAGGAGGCCGACGACCCGAAGGCCGCCCTCGACGCCAAGGCCGCGGCCCTCGTCGTCGGCCGAGGAGCGGCTCCCGCAAGGGAGCACCGCCCGCCAAGGGGCCGAGGAGCGGCTCCGGCGGAGCGAGCCGCCCTCACCGACGCCCGTGCGGCCGGGAGCGAGGAGCGCGCCGCCCACGAGGTGACACGAAGGGTCCTTGGCGGATCGAGACGCCAAGCTCTCCAAGGCCGAGGGCGAGGTGATTATGCTCGGCATCACCAACGCCAATCGGGGAGATGTCCCCTCCGGGAGCGAGGGCGAGACCGTCGAGTGCCTCGAGGCGACGGTCGAGGCCGTGCGCCGCGACCTCGAGATGGAGAGGAAGCAAGTCGAAGGTGAGCCACGATCCGACTCTCGTCTTGTTGGTTTTTCGATTGGGAACTCGCATTCCCTTTTTCTGATTTCTTTGTTGCCTTGGTGTTCCCGTGCTTGCGCACCGCCCTAGGGCACGCGGCCGAGCGGGCCAAGGCGGCCGCAGGCCTCCTACAACTCCTCCGAGCCGGGGGGCCGCGGGAGCCGCGCGATGCGGCCCTCGAGACCCCGCCACGCCGTCGAGGAGGGCGAGGCGCGGCCGGCGGCTCGGCCGGCCGGCCGCCCGCGCGCCCTTGGTGGCCATGTCACCGAGCGGATGCGCCGGGCGGCCGCAGTGGGCGTCCGAGAAGGCCCTCGGAGTGGTGCGATCCCACTACGAAGTTAACTTCGAGGCGGCCGAGAGGGGCTACATCGTTCCCGAGGGCGTCGAGGACGAGGTGGCCATGGAGCGTGTGGATGCGCTCGCTGCCGATGCCGCCGGGTCGCTCGCCGAGGCCTTCGAGGAGTTGCTCTTCCCGGACGTCGCTGATGCTGCTGCTCCTCCCGCCTGAAAGCAGTTGGGCGCTAGGCCCGTTTTTTGATGTGTATCAATATCCTGGTCCCGTGGTCTTTTGTAAATAAACAAGTTGTTTCATGAACGTGAGCATTTGCTGTAAATGAAGTCGTTTGTTTATCACACTTTTTGTTTCTCCTTCTTCCTGAGTACATTCTAGTTAGGGGAGTTCGATTTTCGCAGGGGGCCCGCTGGGTTGGAGGCGAGAGAGAAGGGCCATATCCACGCGGCGTAGGCTATCTGCGGCTCGCACGCTCCTTCCGCCGTGCCGCTCGCGCCCGTTCGAATCGTGGCTCGAGGTTGAAGTAGGAAACAAACTTAGTGCGTGTGGGTTGTTGTGTTTTTTGCGCGAAAAAATGGGACTATTTTGGGGGGGGGATGCCCCCGCAAGAGCCCCCGAGGGTAACTTGGGTTTTCGGGGGAAAGCCGAGTTGCCCTTTTTATTGAGCTTAAAGCTTTTACATAGTTGTAGCCAAGCGGGGCGTTGGTCGTGCGGTTTTTACAACAAGAATACTTGGAAATCCTAGCTAAGGGTAGAAGCGACGTAGCTGTTGGATGTTCCAAGCGTTGGTGAGCTCTTCACCGTCCTCATTGGCCAACTTGTATGTGCCGGGCTTGAGTACCTTCACCACGACGTAGGGTCCCTCCCATGGGGGCGATAGCTTATGGCGCCCTCGGTTGTCTTGGCGTAGTCTTAGGACCAGGTCTCCTTCACTGAAATCCCGCCGGCGTATCTTGCGTGCTTGATAGCGTCTGAGGGACTGCTGGTACCTCGCGGAATGCATCAAGGCTACGAGGCGTGCTTCGTCCAGCTGGTCCAACGAGTCCTCGCAGGCTCGTTGGTTAGCATCCTCGTTATAGCCTCGAACCTTGGGCGACCCGTATTCTAAATCCGTGGGGAGGACGGCCTCCGCGCCGTGGACTAGGAAAAACGGGGTGAACCCGGTGGCTCGCGCTCGGGGGTGGTCCTTAGGCTCCACACAACCGCCGGTAGTTCTTGGAGCCATTTCCGCCCCGATTTGTTCAGGCGGTCGAAAATTCCGGGCTTTAGGCCTTGTAAGATCATGCCATTGGCACGTTCCACTTGGCCGTTGGTCCGTGGGTGCGCCACGGTCGCCCAATCCACACGGATGTGGAACTTGTCGCGAACTCCAAGAACTTCTTGCCCGTGAATTGGGATCCATTGTCGGTGATGATGGAGTTTGGCACTCCAAAGCGGTAGACGATGTCGGTGAAGAATGTCACCGCCTGCTCTGCCCTTAGATTCGTGATGGGGCGCACCTCTACTCACTTGGAGAACTTGTCGATTGCGACCAACAAGTGGGTGAAGCCCCCGGGCGCCTTCCACAGGGGCCCGACGATGTCCAGCCCCCACACGGCGAACGGCCATGTTATGGGGATGGTCTGTAGGGCATGGGCGGGTAAGTTGGACTTGCGGGCGTAGAACTGGCACCCCTCGCAGGTGCGCACGATCTCGCTGGCGTCTGCGACCGCAGTGGGCCAGTAGAAGCCCTGGCGGAACGTGTTGCCGACGAGGGTGCGGGGCGCGGCGTGGTGGCCACAGATCCCCGCGTGGATGTCCCGCAGGAGCTCGCGCCCCTCGGGAATGGGCACGCATCACTGTAGGATGCCGGAGGCGGCACGCTTGTACAGCTCGCCGTCAACGAGGGCGAAAGACTTAGCCATCCTAGCGATGCGCCTAGCCGCGGCCCGGTCCGCGGGGAGCTCCCCTCGAGCGATCCAGGCAATGTATTTATCCCGCCAGTCCGCCTGGACGGGGGCCGGCTCGATGTCCATCACGTCGGCCTCGTGGGAGCCGTACCCCTCGAGAAGAGAGAGCACGTACGCCTCGTTCGAGGGGTCCTCGTCCATGGGCTCCGCACCCGCTGGATTCGAGGGAGCCTCCGAGGGTTCGTTGTGATTCGAGGGGTAGGGCTCGAAGGCGACTGAGGGTTGAGCGATGTCGCATGCGAAAACGTTCGGGGGAACGGTGATCCGCCCGGACGCGATCTTGGCGAGCTCGTCCGCCTCTTCGTTGTACCTTCGGGGCACATGGCTGAGCTCGATGCAGTAGAACTTGTCCTCGAGGGCTCGCACGGCCTTGCAGTAGGCTTCCATCTTGTCGTCGTGGCAGCTCGCATTCTTCATGACTTGATCAATCACGAGCTGCGAGTCGCCCCTTACGTCGAGGCGTTTGATGCCTAACTCAATGGCGATTTTGAGGCCGCAGAGGAGGGCCTCGTATTCGGCCATGTTATTAGACGCGGGGAAATGGAGGCGCACCGCGTACCGCATGTGTTCCCCGAGGGGTGACACGAAGAGCAGGCCCGCGCCCGCCCCCGTTTTCATCACCGAGCCGTCGAAGAACGAGTCCAGCCTCCGCTTGGATCCGTGGAGGCGGCAGGCTGCGTGTCCGTCCATTCGGCAACGAAATCCGCCAAGATTTGGGACTTGATAGCCTTGCGCGAGGCGTAGGCGAGCGTCTCGCCCATCAGCTCCACGGACCACTTGGCGATCCCCGCCCGTGGCGTCGGGGTTGCGGATGATTTATCCTAGTGGGAAGGAGGAAACCACCGTGACGGGGGTGGGCCTCGAAGTAGTGGTGGAGTTTGCACCGCGCGAGAACCACCGCGTACGCAACTTCGGACACGGGGGTAGCGCGTCTTCGTGTCCGAGAGGACCTCGCCGATGTAGTAGACCGGCCGCCGCACGGCAAGGCATGCCCTTCCTCCGTGCGCTCCACAATGATCACGGCGCTCACCACCCGGGTAGTCGCGGCTACGTAGAGCTGCAGGGGGCTCGCCGGTCCGGCGGCGGCGTGAGGATCGGGGCGTGCGTTAGAGACGCCTTCGGCTTGTCGAGCGCGTCCCGGGCCTCGGTGGTCCGGAGAAGCGCTCGTGCTTCTTGAGTAGGCGGTAGAGGGCGCAGGCCCTTCTCACCGAGCCGCGAGATGAAGCGGCTCAAGGCGGCGAGGCACCCCAACATCTTCTCGCACCCCCTTGAGGTCCCGGATCGGACCCATCCGTTCGAGGGCCGCGACCTTTCGGGGGTTGGCCTCGATTCCCCGGCCCCGGGGAGACGATGTATCCCGGGAGCATGCCTCGCGGCACTCCAAAGACACATTTTTCGGGGTTTAACTTGACTCCGTTGGCCCGTAGGCGGTTGAACGCGACGCCAAGGTTGCCAACCGTGGTCGTCCGCCTTCCCCGGTCTTCACAACGATGTCGTCCACGTACGCTTCGACCGTCCGCCCGATGTGATCCCCAAAAATGTGCTTGCATGCAACGCCGGTATGTTGCACCCGCGTTTACGAGGCCAAATGGCATCATGACGTAGCGAACGTCCCGAACGGTGTGATGAACGAGGTCGCAAGCCGGTCGGACTCTTTCATCTTTATACGGTGGTACCCGGAATAGGCATCAAGGAAACAGAGCAGTTCGCACCCAGCCGTTGAGTCAACAATTTGATCAATGCGTGGCAAAGGAAAAGGAACTTTAGGACATGCTTTATTGAGACTAGTGTAGTCTATACACATCCGCCACTTCCCATTTTTTTTTTCTTTACAAGCACGGGGTTTGCTAGCCATGTTGGGTGGAACACCTCCTTGATGAATCCGGCCTCGAGAAGCTTTCGCAGCTCTGCTCCGATTGCCCGTCGCCGCTCCTCGTCGAAGCAGCGGAGCCGTTGCTGCACGGCGCGAGCGTTTGGCAGGATGTCAAGGGAGTGCTCGACGACTTCCCTCGGGATGCCTGGCATGTCCGAGGGGCTCCACGCGAAGATGTCGGCGTTGGCGCGGAGGAAGTCGACGAGCACCATTTCCTATTTGGGGTCGAGGGTGGAGCCGACCCTCAACGCCTTGCCCTCGGGGGCTGAAGGGTCGAGGGGGACCCCCTTGGTCTGCTCCGCGGCCTCGAAGGTGCCAGCGTGTTTGGCAGCGGAGTCGAGGTCTTCGTTGACCATCTTCTCCAGCGTGTTCACCAGCGCTTCATCCAGCGCTAGTGCCTCTGCGTGCTCCACACATTCGACATCGCAGTCGAACGCGTGCTCGATCGACGAGCCGACGGTGATGATGCCGTTCGGACCGGGCATCTTCATCTTTAGGTAGGTATAATTGGGTACCGCCATGAATTTGGCGTAACAGGGTCGCCCAAGTATAGCATGGTAGGCCCCTTTGAACCCCACCACCTCGAAGGTGAGGGTCTCCTTGCAGAAGTTCTTAGGGGTGCCAAACCGGACGGGCGGGTCGATGCCGCCCGAGGGGTTGAACCTGCTTGCCGGGCGCGATGCCGTGGAACGGCTTTGTCTTTGGGCCGCGGTGGTCCAATCCGATCCCCATCAGGCGCAGCGTATGCGCATAGAGGATGTTGAGGCTGCTGCCTCTGTCCATGAGGACCTTCGAGAACCGAGCGTTCCCGATGATGGGGTCAACCACCAGCGGGTACTGGCCCGGGTTGGGGACGCGGTTTGGGTGGTCCTCCCGGCTGAATGTGATGGCGTCCTCCGACCAATTGAGGAAGGACGGAGGCGCCCTCTCAGCGGCGAGGACTTCGTCTTTCGCTCCTTCTTGCGTTGGCGTGTCGACATGTCGACGCTTAGCCCCCCCAAAGATGAGGAACACATTTTCGACGTCGGGGGAAGCCGCCCGCGTCGCCATCGCCTCCGTCTTTCTTGGCCTCTGCCTCCTTCGCGGCGGCACGGCCGTAGAATTTCTTGAGCATGTCGCATTGCTCAAGGGTGTGGTGTACTGGGGTTTTGTGGTAGGGACATGACTTCTTCGGCATGTCATCGAACACCCCCGGGCCTCGAGGGGCCGGTCGAGGGCCCCGTCGAGCGGGTCGACGGCGAGGGCCTCGGCGTTGCCGCCGTCGCGCCCCTGCTCGCGCGCCTCGCGGCGCGGCTTTTTCCCCTTCTTGCCCCGCTTGTCGTTGCGGTGCGGCTCCTTGGACTTGCTGCCCTCCGCGGGCGCGTCCTCGGAGCGCTTGCCCTTCTTGCCGTCGAAGATCGCCCCCACGGCCTCCTCCCCGGAGGCGAAGCTGGTGGCGATGTCGAACAGCTCGTTGGAGTCCGCAGGCGGGGGCTGCGTCCCAGCTCCCGCACGAGATCCCGCACGTGGTGCCCTCGGGGAAGGCGTGCACGATCTCGGACTGCGCCACGCTGGGGAGCTCCGTGCAGCGCTTGGAGAAGCGCCGTATGAAGTCCCGCAGTGACTCGCCGGGCTTCTGCGTGCAGGAGCGCAGGTCCCATGAGTTTCCAGGGCGCACGTATGTGCCATGGAAATTGCCCACGAACGTGTGGACCAGGTCGTCCCAGTTGTGGATCTGGCTGGCGGGCAAGTGCTCGAGCCATGTTCAGGCCGCGTCGCCAAGATGTAGGGGCAGGTTGCGGATGATGACCTCGTCGCTGGTGGCCCCGCCCAGCTGGCAAGCCAAGCGGTAGTCGTTGAGCCACACACGGGGGTCCGTCTCCCCATTGTACTTGACGATCGTCGAGGGTTGGCGGAAGCGTTGGGGGAACGCTGCCGCATGGATCTCCCGGCTGAACACACGGGTGCCTGGGGGCTCCGGCGTCGGGGAGCGGTCCTCGCCGCTGTCGTAGCGTCCACCCCGTCGAGGGTGGTAGCCCCTTGCCGCTCGTGCGTCCGCCTTGATGGTGCGCCCGGCGTTGATGACGTTGAGGGCGTCACCGTCCGGCGCCTGCGTGCGTCAAGGAGTCGCTCCTTGGCCGGCGTGCGCCCTTGCTCGGTGGGTCGCCCCGGCCGGGGTCCCCCCGCGTGCACCGAGGGTTCGCCTCCCGGTCTTGCTTCCATCGCCCCGCGCATCCCCCCCGTTGGCGGATGCGTGAGGCCGAGCTCTCGGCCTGGCCGGACGGCCGCTTGCTCGATGAGAGTTTGCACCTCGCGGTGCATGTCTCGAGCCTCGGCGGTCGAGGGTGCGGCATAGCCCGCGGCGGCGTCGCGGCGCGCGACGAGCTTCGGCTCGCCCGCGGGGGCATGTACGCGTTTTCGACGTTGGGGACGGTGTTGATGCGGTCGCGGACCTGTCGGCCCAGCTCCCGTGCGCGTTCGCCGCGCGCGGAGGCTTCCCCTGCCATTGAGGCGCGGAGCAACCGCACCGTTCGGTATTCCTCCGCCAGCTTGGCCTCGAGCTCGCGGGCTTGGGCTAGGCGGCGTGCGTCGGCGTCGGCCCCGGCGGGGAGCGCTTGGCCCCCGCGGCCAAGCGCGCGGCGATCCCCAGGGCGGGGCGTGACTTCCCCGGTCTCCGGCGCCCACCGCACCGGCGGCATTGGCCGGGTCGTTGGTGATGACGGCGCGGCCTCCCGCGCGCGGGGTTGTAGCTCCCGTGTCTTTGAGTCGTCGGAGCGACCAAACCGATGGTCCGCGACGTCGAGGAAACGCCGGAACGCGGCCCGGGTCCCGCACGCGGAGAAGTCCCACTCCGCGTATCCGTGACGGTTGGCGGGTGGCATCGTGTCGGCCGAGCCCAAGGATGACTCATCCCCTGCTGAGGCGCCGGGGTCCCTGGCAACGAAGACGTGGCGGCCGGGGCGGAACCCCGCGCATCGTCGTGTTGACGTTGGCATTATAGGCCGTCGTAGCGCCACGCGGCCCGATGGGGGATGCGCGGTCCGAGACCGCACGCCCCCCCGCCGGGGCGGGTGGCGGTCGTGATGGTGGGCGCACCGCGCCGGGCCGGCGGCGCGCTCGGCTGCCGCCGCTCGGACCGCACCGACGCGAACGCCGACCGGAGCGGCGGTGGCGTCGTGGCGCCGACGGGCCCGCGGCATCCGTGCCTGCGGGCGCTGCGCGCCGTGGTGGTACGCGCGGCGGGGGCCACGGCCGACCCCGGCACGGCGCGCGCGCGGAGCTCCTCACGGTTGGTGAGGCGCATGAGATAGCCGTTCCCCGTGGCCTGAAAGTTCAAGTCCCCGAAGCGAATTTCGAACCCGGCTGGGAGGGGGTCCGAGCTACCCATGTAGTAGCGTGTACCACGGTACTCAGTGCGGATCACCATGGAGGGAGTTGACGAAATGACCTTAGGCGCTCGATTGCCCCACAGTGGGCGCCAACTGTCAGTGCGGAATATGGTCCCGACACTAACCAGTAGATAGCGCCGAGGTCTATCCCTCAATGGTCGATGCTAAGCAACAAGTGACACAGGGTTTTATCCTGGTTCCGGCCGAGGGGGCCGTACGAACGACGGTGTGCTCACGGCACTATATTGCTCGGCACCGGGGTGCCCGTAGTGGGGGGCTGCTACAAGCGAGGCGGGAGAGGAAGCGTGGCTTCCAAGTCCCTGGTGTAGTGGGCGAAGATGTTGTGGGAGAATTGAGAGTGAGTGCACGGTGTATGCGAAGGGCTCCAGGTCTGTGACCTCAAGCGTCTTGCTGTCTGCCGTCTTCTGTCCCCCGCGGCTGGGGGGTTCGTCCCCCTTTTATAGATCAAGGGGGAGGCGAATTACATGCACGCCGCGCTGTCTAGCTGCGTGGGGGAGTGCGACGTGCTACGCTGTAGAGTGGGCGGCCGTCCGGGCGATCCTTGCAGCGATCTGGTCATCATGGCCTGACTTGTACCCGAACAGTGGCAGTTCGAGGGTAGGAGAGCAGCGAATGGCGGTGATGTCCTCTGATAGGCTCGAGGGAGGTGCTGACGCAGGCCTGTACGGCGTACAGGAGTAGGCAGAACGGCGTTCCTTCCCAACGCGCTTCACGGGGCTGGAGTCGTTGCTACAGGGCCTGGCGTGCGCCTGCACGCGCGGGTACGGCGGCCACGCCGTTACGGTGCGCGGGATGGCGGTCCACCGGCCTAGCGCCTCCACCTAACCCCCGTAGGGTCACAAGAAAGTGAATCGCGGGTGCGCCGGCCCTCTTTCGAGGGCTCGGCGCGTTAGCCGCATTGGGGGGGCGTGCGCACGGTGTCACGGGACGACACCGGCCGCGCCGCACGGTCCCCTCCCACGGTGGCGGGGATGGGCTCCTCCCCGGGGAGTTGGTGCGGCGGCACGGGGTGCGAGCCCCGGCGCATGATGGCGCCGTCTTGCGGCGTCGGGGCGTTAAATGCCCGTGTACGGGGGACGGCGCACGCGTGAGGGGCACCCTCGAGCGTGGCGGACCCCGGGCGAGGGCGGGGCGTACCCTCGAGCGAGGCGGAGCCCGCTCGAGGGAAATGCTGCCCCTCGAGCGGGGGCGAAGCCCGCCCGAAGGGAGCGCGCGTCCTCGAACGAGGCGGAGCCTGTTTGAGGGGATCCTTACGTGGGCCGCCTCGATGGGCCGTCGGAGTCCCTGTGGGCTGTGTCCTGCATGGTTAGGCACCTGCATGGTTAGGCTTAACGTATTTGGGTTTCGTTGCGGGCTTTAAGTGAGGTCTTCCCCATTGTTTAAGGGGACCCCTAGGGCTGTCCCCGACACACAGAAAGAAAATTTTACCCCAACGATGGAACAAGAGCAACACACCTGAAAGTGATCTTGTCACTCACCTTAATCTCACCTTCTGAAAGCACACGCCCACACCCATTGTCCCCAAAAGTGATGTACCTCTTTGTCACCATCGGGACGAGACTTGAGAACCACCCCTTGTCTCCGGTCATATGCCTCGAGCAACCGGAGTCAATCAACCAAATGTTCTTCAAGTCTCCCACCTGAAATTGAAAAACGAGCACGTGAGCGAACAAACGACTTAACACTGGGGTTAGTACCAAAAGAGTAAAACCAGTGCCGAACCATTTGCTCGAAAGTGGGGTTAGCACCAACTAAACCATCTCTCCTACCAAAGCTACCTCCACGAACACCACCACGGTAACCACCCTGAGGGAACCACCCCTCTGCCTGGAGGAGGACCAAAACCACAAAGGAAAGCCCGTGGACAGTCCCTCCTCTCCTTCTCAAAGCTACGACTCCTCCCATCCCCGTAGTGAACTCGAGGGGGAGAATGTCTAGCAACCTGACCACCTGCAAACTCTCCAGCCCAACCACAGAACCTCGACCTCCAGAAACAACCCTCGCTCCTGCACGAGCACGAAACCCAAACTGCTGCCTGTTCAAGCCTGCACCGGTCTGACCGGTGCCCCACACCGGTCTGACCGGTGTGGCCTGGGCAGCAGAACCTCCAACAGCCTTCCGCTCTCCCCAAGCCCGAACTGTCCTCACACTAGCCTTAGCCCTGGGCATCTGCACACGAGGCTCAAGTACACCATCGGAAGGTGAAGGACCGATACGGCGAACCAGAGAGGGGGGAGGGAGTGAATGGGAGCCGATAAAAATTCTTCTTGAAGGAGATAGAAACTCCAACAAGATGAACAAGGCTTCCAACACACGTCTCCAACTCACTACCCAAATTGGCCAAGCCCACGTAGCCACTGAAGTGCCACTGGACCTAGGAACCAACACACAACCTTCCGACCCGAGAACACAGCGGAACACCAAACCTCGAGTCTACAGACCCACACCGGTCAGACCGGTGAGCACCACCGGTTAGACCGGTCCCTGCTGGTGAAACTGAGCAACTTTCACTAAGTGGCACTACACCGGTCAGACCGGTGAGACACATCAGTCAGACCGATCACAGCCTGAAAGCCCCCAAGGCACCGAACAGGCCAACCGACCACCAAACTGACCCAAACTCGAAACAGCAGCACCACAGGACAACAGCGAACACACCAAGACATTCACCCGAGCAAAATCCCACCGAGGGTTGCACCGGTCAGACTGGTCAAGAGCACCGGTCAGACCGGTGTAGCCTGGGCAGCTCAAGATGAACAGCACCCGCGGGTCAACTCCCCCAAATCCAAACCTCGATCTCCCGAATCGCTCCACGGACTTGAACAAGACTTTGGGAATATTAGGAACACCTCATGAGGAGTCCATAGCCAAGTTTAATCCCACCAAAACTCGTCCAAAAAGGAGGAATCAAGGAAATCCAGCCAAGAGCACTTCCAACCCAAGAACTCAAGAAACCCCAAAATCGAGCACCTTTACTCACGGATTTGGGAGGGGAATCACAGCCCAAAGAACCACGAAGGGTTCCCACAAATTTCCCCCATCAAATCCCCAGGAGAAAAGTCCCGAAAACAACCCAAAGAAAACACCAAGAGAGGGCTCCGAAAATCTCTACCAAGAACAACCGGGGAAAACACATCCAAACCTTGAGGAACCACGCCGAATCATCTATACATGAAACAAAGGTTCATACAAGGTCTAGCAAGACGCCCGATCATCCATCCCTCTCAACAAGATCTCTCCATGAAGCTCTCTTGCCAGTCCTATGGAAAACCTAAGGAAAATAGGAAGGAAAATGGGAAAACAAATGAGCTAGGGTTCCAAGAGTTGGCTGCCATCCTCTCACCTATTGGGTTATATGCAGGAAACCGAAAGTCTAAAATACCCTTCTCTAACAACTAGGGATACAAGCCCCTCAAGGGCAGTTTTGGAAGACTTGAAGCTTTCTCCATCGGACGGATGCCCGGCGACCGCAACCTGCTTAGCCTCGACGCAAGCCTTGCGATCCCGACGCGTGTCCTCTCGCTTCGAAGATTCCGGACTGCGTCGTCGCACACCGGTCAGACCGGTGCTCCCCACCGGTCAGACCGGTACCCACCGGTCGGCCGACCGGCCTGCACCTCTTGCGCAAAGACCGTCTTCGGTTCTTCGGTCTTGGCTTTGTGGATCAACCAAGGAACCCAGTGGTTTTCTGGTGAACCACCGGAAACCCTGCAAACTCGGTGTAGCCTCCGCCAATCTCCACTCATGACTCGGCTCCCACGTAGTCCCGGCTCGACCTTGGTTTTGAGGCTCAACCAAGAAACCGTCCATGACCTCATCTTGTTGTTCACGCCACCATGCGGCCCGCACTTGACCCCGCTGGCCATCGGGTCCCTCGAACGAAGCCTACTTGTCTTCTCCACACCTGGAGGCCTCACCGGCGACGACCTTTCGCGCTTGTTCTTCAACTACACCAACACCATTAAAGCCGCAACCTGCACCTGCAATACTTAGCCAAGAATCCGTCCACACATCGTTGTCAATCACTCATCACACAAGGAAGCGACCATCCACCGGTCCTCGAACCACACATGGTCCTCAATCTCCCCCTTGATAAGTGCATTGACAACACCCACACGAAAGTAACAAGAGAGAAAAGAAAAAGAAAAGAAATGAACAAAAAGAAACTCCAACAAGTGATCGAAAGCCAAACAAAGGCAAAGAGCAAGATCACTTGAAGAAGACAAGTCTCAGACCCCTTAGGCAAGGGCAACAGCTCGACACATCCAAGACAAAGCAAAGCTCAAGCAAAGAGCGCAAACCACCGAAACAAAGCTCGAAAAACCACAAAGAGCTCCCCCTACACACATGCAAGCTCCCCCTGAACCAATGCACCTCCCCCTAGACGAATGCATGCAAACCAGTTGAAAACAGGGCAGCTGCAGCAACTTCAGCTCACACCGGTCAGACCGGTCATCACCACAGGTCAGACCAGTGCCTAAGAAGTGCACAGGATCAGCACTCACACCGGTCAGACCGGTGACCTTGACCGGTCAGACCGGTGGCCAACAGAGCCCAGAAATGGCTCGAAACCACCTGAAAACCTTCTAAATGCATCCAGCAAGCCATTTCAAGCTCAAACTTCTCCCCCTTTTTGGCAATGCATGAATCAAGCCAAAAATGCAAAATATTCAACCTAGAGCTTCTCAAATAGACAAAATTCAACATAGGATGCTACACATGTCCAAATGAGCAAGTGAGATACTTTATAGCTTCGTATTGACATCAACTACAAGATCACCAAGTTTCACAACCATTGGACGAAGCTAAGATGGATTTGGGCAATTTTGCAAAAAACTTGCCTCTCATGAGCAAAGTCCTAAACATTATCAAAACATATCAGAATGGCAAAGCCACACAAACTTCATGCTAGGACAGCCATTCTAATCATAAGACCATCACAAACACCCACAAGCACCTCATGTCATGTCAAAGCCACCGAGCCATGTGCCTACTTCTATGTATGAGACTTCTCATTGGTAGGCATCATGCAACGGTTTAGCACCCAAAGCAAATTAAATTTAGCACATATGACATGGGAGCACATTTTCCAAGCATTTTACATTTCATTTTCAGATTTATAAAAGGTACATGAAATATCTTTGCGACAAAAAGGAACTTATGCCCCTCCACAAGATAAAGCAAGAGGGCTAAACATTCATGATGGCAAATGAGCCTTTGGCCCCATATGATCAATAAACTAGCTATCCAACCACAACTTAAGCATAGCCAAGCCACTAAAACATGTCAAGATCATATAAAGGCATTTACACATGAGAGAGCATACATGTGACAATTTTTCAAAAACATAGCCATCAACCATGGATTATTCATCAAGATCATCAAGAGCTAAGCCAAACTAACCATAGCATACCAAACAAGCTCACAAAGACATAAATAGCATTCCATGGTGAACAATGTATATAGGAGAAGCTTTTCCTATCCAATGCATATGATAAAAAATGCATGCAATCTAAGATACAAGGATGCCTATACATCATGTTACATATGCCATGCCAAATGCAAGAAATGCACAAAGGAAACTATACATATGCTACAAAGGAGCTCCCACACACAAAGCTCACAAACCACCGGCTCCTCGAGGGGAGGCAATAAGGGCTCGACACCACTGGCAATAGAGCAAAGGAGCACAAAACTCACAAGCTCCTCCTAAACACATGCACTAGGGCCAAAGAGCATACAAAGCTCACCCTACACACATGAGATAAAGAAGGAGCAAAACAAACCAAGTGGCTTGACCATGGCCACACACTCGAAGGTCACAAATACACTTACCTTTATCATTTCTTCACAATTCACTCATCCTTGTCCACCATCCCCGAAAGTGATGCACCTACATGTCACCATCGGGATATGAAGCCGAAGAACCACCCCCGATATCAACCAAATGTTCTCCGGGCCATCTACCTACAACTCAAAACCAAGAGCGAGAGCGAGCAAACGACTCAACACTGGGGTTAGTTCCAAAAGTGTAAAACCAGTGCCTAGCCATTTGCTCGAATGTGGGGTTAGCACAAACCGAACCATCTTTCCTACTAAAGCTATCTCCACGAACACCACCACGGTATCCACCATGAGGTAACCAAACCTCTCTACCTGGAGGAGGACCAAAACCACGAAAGAAAACCCGTGGACTGTCCCTCCTCTCCTTCTCAAAACTACGGATCCTCCCATCCCCGTATTGAGCACGAGGAGGAGAATGCCGAGCAAACTGACCTCCTACAAACTTTCCAGCCCAACCACCAGAACCACGAACTCAAGAACCAAACCTCGCACCTGTACGAGCACGAAACCCAAACTGCTGCCTATCCAGGCCTACACCGGTCTGACCGGTGCCCCTCACCGGTCTGACCGGTGTAGCTCGGCGACGACGCACCTCCAACGGCCTTCCGCTCTCCCCAAGCCTGAACTGACCTCACACTCGCCTTGGCCCTGGGCATCTGCACACGAGGCTTAAGTACACCACTGGAGGGGTGAAACTTTTCCTTGTTAGCCCACTCCTTCGCCATTCTCTCCTCACGCTTCCTCTTGAAGCAAAACACTCTCTTGTGACCATCCTTTCCACAAAACTCACAATGGAAACGGATCGATCTGGGCTTAGGCTTGGGATGAGGCTCTTCACAAGGCCTCTCACTTGGTTTCTCACTAGGCGTTTCACTTGCCTTCTCACTCGGTTTTTCTATTGGTTGGTTTGGCTTAAATGCAAACTTGTCTTTGAGTGTGGGTTGTGGTGGAAGTGAAACATTCCCAAATTTCCTTTCTCTCTTACCACTGCCCTCACCAACCTTATCCAATACCAAAGCCCAACCGTCAAAGCGCTTACAGCTAGCAATCATCATACCAAGCTGAGGTTCTTGACTCGACAACCAACTCAGTGCTTCACGCAACTTATCATTCTCATCTTGCAAGCGACCAACACATTTTGCAAGATCCAAATTCTTCATAGCATGCAACTCACATGTAGAGCAAGAAGTAGGAATAGGCACTTTCAAATCAGCCTCAAGCGAAACAATGCGAGAACGGAGCTCAGCAATTTTCTCATGCAAACTAGGGCAAGAAGTGCAAGCACCAAGCAAAGTGGGTCTAGATTGTAGCTCAGCCAACTCAACCCTAAGCACATCTAGTTCCTCACATTTGGAGGCACACTTCTCCCTAAGATCAGTCAAGTCAGCCAGGAAAGCAGAGCAATCATCACAATCGTTCTCATCAGAAACAACAGGGCTAGCCTTAAGAGAATCAATTTCAAGCTTGCTATCAAGAACCTGTGTTTCTAGCTCAGCCACTCTAGTCCTAGCATCCTCGAGCAAAGATCTAAGCTCCTTCCTAAGCTTCTTAGCCTCTCTAAGCATGTGATCGCGATTATCAAGCAAGTCAACCAACTCCTCATTCTCCTTGCGCAAAGAAGAGAGCTCATCACATACCTCATCCTCGGAATCCAAGTCCGAGGCGTCCTTCTGGCTTCTCTTGCTGCTCGAACTGCGAGCCATGCCGCAGAAGTCGTCCTTGAGGCTTAGGCCCGTCACACAAAGGCCGTTGAGATACTTGTCGAGGTTCTTCTTCTTCTTCTTCTCCTTCTTGTCATCCTCTTCTTCTTCATCACTTGAGCTTGAAGACGTGTCCTCGGAATCGGACTTGATGTTGCTTGATCTCTTCATCTTCTCTCGAGACTGAGCCTTCTTCCCATGTTCATGATCCTTCTTCTTGAACTTCTTTCTCTTGTCCATGAACTTGTGCTTGTCGTGGTTGTTCATCTTCGGATACTCAGCGAAATAGTGTCCAGTCTTGCCGCACTTGAAGCATGTCCTCGTGTTCCTCCTCATGTTCACCCAGTTCTCGTGCAGCTCTCGAACCTCCTCGTCAGGAGTGCCAACTCGTCCTCTCCAAGCACATCGAACTCCTCATCTGGCATAGACATCAAAGAGGACAAAGAGAACATCCTGGTGGATGGGTTAGTGTTAGCCTTTCCTTTCGAACCACCAACGAGGGCGAGACTATGAGAGTCAGTCGGACCCTTGAGCTTGGCAGTCATGCCCCTATCCACCTCAGCCTACTTGAGCTTCGAGAACAGCTCATTCACCGTCAGAGTGCCATACTTCTCTGATTCCACAATGGCCTCGAACTTTCCGCCCCATATTGTATGATCCAAGGAGTGTAAGAGCTTGATGGCTCTATCATGATCATCGTACTGGAGCACGTCCACATTGGCCCTCATGTTGTTCACAACCACCGTGAACCTCTGAAACAAGGCATCGATGGACTCATCGGGAAGATGAGTGAAGTTCTCGTACTCTCTCCGGTAGGTCACATACATCCGTGCCTGAACCTGGGCATTCCCAACATGAGCCTCACTCAGCACCGTCCAAATTCTACAAGCCAAGTGCTCGGTGTGCACCCGATCGAACTCAGGCCGACACAAAGCATGAAACAAGTAGTTGACCGCCTTATTGTTAGCGTCGAACATGTCTCTCGATCCTGGAGCAAGGAAGTTCATCGGCTGGACATAGCCTGTGTCGACCGTGACATCCCAAAGGATCTGACCTTTCCCGCGGAGGAACGCCGCCATCCGCTTACTCCACATCTGGTAGTTCTTGCCATCGAAGTGTGGAGGACCCGAACCCCGTTCCTGGTACGCCATCCTTGGATCTTAGATTGGTTAGAGTCAATAAAGACCCAAACCGGCTTTGATACCACTTGAAGGACCGATACGGCGAACCAGAGATGGAGGACTGAATAGGAGACGATAAAAATTCTTCTCGAAGGAGATGGAAACTCCAACAAGATGAACACGGCTTCCAACACACATCTCCGACTCACTACCCAAGTTGGCCAAGCCCACGTAGCCACTGGAGTGCCACTGGACCTAGGAACCAACACACAACCTTCCGACCTGAGAACGCAGCGGAACACCAAACCTCGAGTCTACTGACCAACACCGGTCAGACCGGTGAGCACCACCGGTCAGACCGGTCCCTGCTGGTGAGAGTTGGTAACTTCCACTATGTGGCTTCACACCGGTCAGGCCGGTGCAACACACCGGTCAGACCGGTCCAAGCCTGAAAGCCCCCAAATCACCAAACAGGCCTACCGACCTCCGAACTGACCCAAACTCGAAACAGCTGCAACACAGGACAGTAGCAAAAACCCACCAAGGGTTGCACCGGTCAGACCGGTCAAGAGCACTGGTCAGACCGATGTAGCCTGGGCAGCTCGGGATGAACAGCACCCATGGGTCAACTCCTCCAAATCCAAATCTTGATCTCCCAAATCGCTCCACGGACTTGAACAAGACTTTGCGGATAATAGGAAAACCTCATGAGGAGTCCATAGCCAAGTGTAATCCCACCAAAACTTGTTCAAAAAGGAGGAATCGAAGAAATCCCGCCAAGAACACCTCTAACCCTAGAACTCGGAAAACCCCAAAATCGAGCCCCTTTACTCACGGATTTGGGAGGGAAATCACAGCCCAAAGAACCACGAAGCGTTCCCACAAATTCCCCCCATCAAATCCCCAAGAGAAAGGTCCTGAAAACAACCCAAGAAAAACACCAAGAAAGGGCTCCGAAAATCACCACCAAGAACAGCCGGGAACAACACAACAAGGCCTTGAGGAACCACGCCGAATCATCTATACATGCAACAAAGGTTCATACAAGGTCTAGCTTGCCGCCCGATCATCCAACCATCTCACAAGATCTCACCATGAAGCTCTCAAGCTAGTCCTATGGAAATCCTAAGAAAATAGGAAGGGAAAATAGGAAAGCAAATGAACTAGGGTTCCAAGAGGTTGGCTGACATCCTCTCACCTCATGGGTTATATAGAGGCAACCGAAAGTCTAAAATACCCTTTCCTAATAACCTGGCAAGTGCGGCCGGCCCTAGCAGGTGCGGGCGGCCCTGCCCCCTGCCACGTCCTCACTCCCAAACACTTATTTCCCCACATGCACAACTTGGATGAACGAGATCTATCAACGAAACGTCGGTTTGATCGAATGGATGAAGTTGTGATCACTTGGATCAATGGGTCCACCTCTCTGGTCGATCAACTACCACAACCGTCATTCCAAGAGCATCCTCAGCGTCAGCAAGCGAAGGCAGTTTATCCCATGGCTTAGGGGTGGACCGGCCGGACCTAGAGGGCCGTCCGCACCTCCCAATCGCCATACCGGCCAAAACCAATGCAAAGAACCGACCCTCAACCGCCTCAGGAGCAAGGATCAGGAGCGCTCGAGTCAAGAGGTGGTGATCATAGGGTCGGCTGCACCTCCCCGTCCGGCCGCACCTATGAAAATGGGCCAACACTTTCAACCGACCTCACTTACCTATAAAAGAGCCTCACACCCACTAGATCACACACACCATGCAGGAGCATCTCATTTCCACTCTTTAGTTCACTTATAGTAGGATTAGTTTAGCTTGGGAGTTAGAGTCGAGTCAAGCAAGCCTTGGGGTTCCGGAGGAGTCTTCTTCAGAGTTCCGGTGTTGCTCTTGTATCCTTTCTTTGTTTAGACTAGAGTACCATTCAAGTTTTCTTTCTATCTTACTTTTAGAGTCAATTACATTCAGCTTTTACTTTGCTCTAGAAGCTTTATTCTTGGTTTAGATTAAAGTTAGTTTAATCTATAGTGTTGGCATAGCTCTCTTGAACCCTATAGTGTTGTGGTCGTTCTTCGCTTGATCTCTGGTGTTGCGGATTGAGAGAGAGACCTTCGTTCGTGGTACCCGGGGAAAGGTTCTTTGGTTCATTATGAGCACGGTGCTCAGAGCTTACCTTAGTCTTAGATTGGTGTCCCACACAACGGAATAGTTGTGGTACCCTAAGGAGGTGACAGCTCCAGACGGGCTTTGTAGTCCACCAGGTTAGTTCGGGTCGGTAGGATTCAACGCGTCGTAGTCCTCCCTTCTCATCCCAGTCTGAGGGCACGGCTTTGCATGCCCCTGCAGCACTAGAAGAGCTTGTCGACTTAGCTTGCCTTTGTTATCCTCTGCTTTGGTCTTTTGCCTAGAGTTGACAATAGTAGATAGATTGTGTTAGGATCCTTTCTCGTCCCATTGTCCTCCCAGCTCGCTATCCTCTATAGTCTTTTATCTAGATCTCCTAGCATGTGTCAAGTTATCCCCGAATATCTTTATTCGTTATCCCCCGCTATAGCTCTTTACCAAGTCTTGGTTAATCTCCACTGTTTACTCGATCATCTTTGTTGTCGCGCCTCCCTTGGGAAAATATAAGTCGACAACCCGAATACCACTGGGTGAAGTTCTACAACGGTAATCCATGCGCTTGCATACTTTTCTGTGATTGTGTGTTTTACCCCCGACGTCCCCTGGTCCCATTACTAGAGGTGTGAAACCGGTGGTGACACTTGTAGGTGCCAACAAGCATTTCTGTCACCATTGCCATTTGTACCATCTTAGTGGTGAGGCTAAGGAACGTCAACAGCTGGTCAGCTGTTGCCCACCCAAAGACGAATGGGCAAGTCATGAGGGCGAACGACATGATCCTGCAAGGCTTGAAGCCACGAATCTTCAAGTGACTCGAGAAGTTCCAAGCGAGATGGGTGGCCGAGCTACCGTCCGTGCCGTGGAGTCTACGTACCACACCATGCCGAGCTACGCGATTCACGCCCTTCTTCATAGTGCATGGCTCCGAAGCGGTCTGGCCCACAGACATCGACTACGGCAGTACGCGAGTACGGGCCTACACCGAGGAAGGCAACCAAGTCGCGCTCGATTACGTGATCGACCAAGTCGACGAGGCGCGCGATGTAGCGCTACTGCGATGCGCAAAATACCAGCAGGCCCTGCGGTGCTACCACGAACGCAATGTGCGCCCCCGTGAGTTCCTTGTCGGAGACCTGGTGCTCCGATGAGTCCAAGGCAGCAAGGACAGGCACAAGGTATCACCACCCTAGGAGGTGCCGTTTATGATCCACGAAGTGCTCCGACCAGGGACATACAAGATCTAGTACCAGGACGGAAGGGTTGTCTCCAATGCATGGAACATCAAACACCTGCACCCATTTTATCCTTGAATAACTGTTCAAACCTCGTACATCAATAAATAGATGATGCATGCCTTGTTCACATGTCCTTGTGTTTGGAAACTTATTGATGGTTGTGTTCATGTCTTTGCAACAACATTTGGGGCTGAGCAGCGAGCGTCTTCGCACCAGTGCAAAGACGCTTTCTGCTCGGGGGCTACCCAGGGCACGATGCGTGCCCTCCATCCATTTTTTATGAATTTTTCAAAAATCATGTCAATGGTGTCGAGACCGATCGCACGAGCGAAAGGTTTTTTGATGGAAACCCGATCTCGCGAAAAGTAAAGATGACGGCCTGTGTGGGATGAGGGGCTTTTGTTCGTTCAAAGCTCCTACGCCTCTGTGGCTACGGCACGAAGACTTGCGAGCACTTCTCGAGTCCCCAGGTCTTTGTCCGACCCCTTTTCGAAAGCATTCGGGTGACCTCCTAGACTCTAGTCCAAAAAACGATTTCACGAGAAAACCACGCTAAGTTACCTCCCGAACCTTTCGAGTTCTCGGAGGCTGCGAACAAGTGGTTGCACTTAGCGGATTGAGGGGGTCGAGCTTTCTCACTCCTACACCTCTGTGCCTCCTGAGTAAGGCTCATTCATCTCGGTTTTCTAAGATCGACTACGCGTTGTTGCATCATCCTCGGGCGCTCGGAAGCGATCAAGATGTAATGCAACTCGAATAAAGTACATAGCTACATGACTTGTAGCCTTATGACTTCTTTCGGTCATTACATAAAACAAAATATGGTAAGGGCTCGGGGGCTTCTGGGTCCTCTGGTGCGTCCTGTGGTAGCAGCTCTAGGTCCCTCAAGGCAGCGTCGGCCATGTCGCTGGTGAAGGAGGCGCAGTCGGAGATGCCAGGGGCCCAGCCGCCGCTCAGCGCCATGCTGTCCAACCCCTGGTAGTGCGACTCGAACATGGCGAGGACTCAGTGCACTACTCGTCGGGCCATCACCAACTCAAGCTCTCAGATCGCGCCTGGAAGGCGCCCGACTTCCTCAACCAGCGTCTCGGGCGTCACTGGCCCGGTCGACACGCCGAGCCCGGCCATAGCCGTGCTGATCGCCCTTCCATGCTTGGCCAGGTCCTCGATGGTCTTCTGGCGGGCAGCCTCCGACTGGCGCTGGGCGTCCCGGGCTTGGTTCAGGATGGCCGCATCCTGCTCTCGAGCCATCTACAATTGCTCCAGCTCAGTTTTGATCTCTGAAAGACGAACAGAGCGACAAGTTATGGAGGATCCGCAGAAAAGGGGAAGACAGTGCCAAGGTCTGACACTCACTCTGAAGCTGCTCCGACAAGCGTCCAACTGCACCATCCTTCTCGATGACCTTGAGGAGGGTAGTGTTCAGCTCCTGCTTCTGCTTCGGCAACTTCGAGGTCATCTCAGCACAATACACGCGCACCCCTACGAAGGCGACCAGCGAATCAGAACATGACAAGAAACGATCAGCGAGGGAGGCGAAGAGGAAAGCAACCACACGACTCACCCTCGAGGTCCTCCGACAGCTTGGCATTGCTCTCGCGTAGCCGCGTCGCCTCCTCGGAGACCTCTTGAAGCTAGTTGGAGACCTGGGAGAACTAGCGGCCAGTCGTCGCCAGATCCGTTGTGGCAGTGCCTAGGTCACGCTCCAACTCCGACACCCTCGCCTCGAGCATCGCCTTCTCGCGAGCTGCAGCCTGGGCGGTGTCCCGGCGGCTGCTTTGGTGGTAGAAGCGGTGATCCTGGCCCTCTCAGCGGTCTCTTTGGCAGACGTCATGGCTGCGCCGAGCTTCTCGACCTTGGCCTCAGCGAGGGCCAGCCTCGACGCCAGCGAGTCCCGCTTGGTGGTGGCTACTGCGGCAGCGGTCTGGGCGGCAGTGGTGCGATCCTCCGCAGACTGCTGGACTGCTTCAAGGGACGTCCGCGATGACGCCTCGCTCGCCACCGCTGCGACCGCCGCCACCCGAGCCACGACGAGCTGCATATCCAATTGAGCTTGCTTCGCACGGAGCTCACGTGTCGTGCGTGCTCGCCTCCGATCTGATGCCGCAAGAGTCTACCCCAAACCAGACAAGAGTTAGCCACACTTCTTGGAAGAACCAGGAAATCGAAAAACAAGTTACTCAAACAAGGAAACTTGCCGAAGTCGCGGGGAGGATCAACTCATCGAACACGTGGTGTGCCCACGCCAACTGCGCTCAAGGGTGTTGGACGCCGCGGCCTCCTCATAGTCCTCGGTGTCGTCGCCAGCCTCGAAGGCAGCCGCCCATGGGGCGAGGGAGAGCTCGAGGGCATGGGCCTCACCGCTCGCGGCGCCTTGCGACAAAGCTGCACCCAAGCCCTGCTCGGCCTCCTGGATCTCCGGGGAGGCAGCCCTTGTCGTGCCCTCGGGGGCATCGCGCACCTGAGAGGCTACGTCAGGCTGGCTCGATACAAGGACCTCCTTCGCGGCAGCAGCAACCGTTCGGGGCGACGAAGGCCCCTCCCCTCCGACAACACCCTCAGTCGCGCCGACTACCGGTGCAGTGGGCACAGTTGTGACTGATTCAGCAAGCTGGGGCAGGGATGCGCCCATGCCTTCCCCGGTCGATGTTGGTGAGGGAACGATCACGACCAAATCCATGCTAGCCGCGGACTCCTTGAGAACACCCTCTACCTCCTCTAGCGCGGCAGACATCAGCTCTGTCGCCACCTCCAGCATCTCCCGGTCGTTGCTCGGGAGTTCGGCGATGTCGAGATCAACGGTCCTGATGCTGGGGAAGTCCACGTACCAAGACAATGCCAAGTCCGCCACACTCTCGACCGGCGCTGTGCCCTCGGCCGTTGAAGACTCAAGCGTCGTTGACGTTGTGGCACCCAGCCCCCCACCAGTGGGGGTGACACCAAACCATCGTCAGCGGGCACCATCACCACGTCCTCAGTACCTACGCCGGCCTAGGCCGGTGGCTCCAAAGTCGCTTGGGGGCGGTCATCTCCGTGACCGTCCGTCCCTCCTCAACGACGGCGACGACCACTAGCAGGGGCAGCACGCCCGATTCCTCCACCACGGTGGCCACGGCAGCCCCTCCTCGACCTGCACCGGGAGCAGCTCGGCGTATGGAGGCTGGGGACGGGGCTTAGAGGACACAACCTGTGCGCTCAAGGCCAAGCACTTCACGGGCGTGAGGCTGAGCACACCGGGGTTGGCATGCCTACGAGAAGATACAACTGATGTTAACAAGCAAGGAAAGTTGAAGAGTTCGTGATGGAGGCTCCGAGAATGAAAACTTACATCCTGGAGTGCACCCGGGACATCTTCGTTAGGCGGCCCGACGAGCCCAGCTTGGGGGCTACGCGCTTGGAGCCCTCCAACTCAAGGGTTGCCCCACTTTGATCCGCCGCCTCGATGGTGGCGCTGCGCTCCCCCAACTGCTCGGGGGCAGATCGTCAAATCTCTACCACGGTCGGGGTTGATCCTTGGCCCCCGCTAGCGACGAGGGTGAAGGATCGATACGGCGAACCAGAGAGGGGGGGAGTGAATGAGAGCCGATAAAAATTTTTCTCGAAAGAGATGGAGTCTCCAACAAGATGAACACGGCTTCCAACACACGTCTCCGACTTACTACCCAAGTTGGCCAAGCCCACGCAGCCACTGAAGTGCTACTGGACCTAGGAACCAACTCCAACCTCACAAACCCGAGAACACAGCGGAACACAAAACTCGAGCCTCACTGACCTACACCAGTCAGGCCGGTGAGCACCACCGGTCAGACCGGTCCCTGCTGGTGAAACCTGGCGACTTCCACATAATAGCTCTACACCGGTCAGGCTGGTGCAACACACCGGTCAGACCGGTCCCAGCCAGAAAGCCACAAAACACCAAACAGGCCTACCAAGCTCCAAACTGACCCAAACTTGAAACAGCAGCAACACGGAACAACACAAAACTCACCCAAACGTTCATCCGAGCAAAAGCCAATAGGGGTCCGCACCGGCCAGACTAGTGAGAGGCACCGGTCAGACCGGTGTGGCCTGGGCTTCTCGAGATGAACAGCACCCACAGGTCAACACCCCCAAATCCAAACCCGGATCTCCCGAATCGCTCCACGGACATGCGCAAGACTTTGGGGATAGTAGGAACACCTCATGGGGAGTCCATAGCCAAGTTATTGTCAACAAAAACGCTTCAAATCAAGAGGAATCAAAGAAATCCTGCCAAAAACTACTCTAACCCTAGAACACCGAAAACCCCAAAATCGAGCCGCTTAACTCACGGATTTGGGAGGGAAATCAAAGGGAAAAGAACCACAAAGGGTTCACACATACGTCCCCCACCAAATTCCCAAGAGCAAGGTTGCGAAAACACACCAAGAAATCCACCAAGAGAGGGCTCCGAAAATCACCACCAAGAACAAACGGGAACAACACAACCAAGCCTTGATGAACAACGTTGAATCATCTATACATACCAAAGAGGTTCGTACAAGTTCTAGCTTGCCACCCGATCATCCTTCCCTCTCACAAGATCTCACCATGAAGCTCTCAAGCTAGTCATATAGAAATCCTAGGGAAAATAGGAAGAAAAAATAGGAAAGCCAAATGAGCTAGGGTTCCAAGAGATGGCTGCCATCCTCTCACCTCTTGGGTTATATGGAGGCAACCAAAAGTCTAAAATACCCTTACTAGCTAATTAGGGATACTTGCCCCTCGCGGGCGAAATCAGAAATCTTTGTCATCACTCCATCGGACGGATGCCCGGTGACCGCAACCTGCTTAGCCTCGACGCAAGCCTTGCGATCCCGACGCGTGTCCTCTGATTCGAAGTGTCCGGACTGTGTCGTCGCACATCGATCAGACCGGTGCACCTCACCGGTCAGACCAGTGCACCTCACCAGTCAGACCGGTAACCATCGGTCAAACCGGTCAGACCCACCGGTCAAACCGGTTTGGAGCTGCTGCATCTCCGTCTTCGGTTCTTCGGTCTTGGATTTGTGGATCAACCAAGAAACCCAGTGGTTTTTTGGTGAACCACCGGAAACTCTGCGAACTCGGTGTAGCTTCTGCCAATCTCCACTCATGACTCGACTCCCACAAAGTCCCGGCTTGACCTTGGTTTTGTGGCTCAACCAAGAAACCGTCCATGACTTCATCTTTCAGTTCATGCCACCATGCGGCCCGCACTTGACTCCGCTGGCCACCGGGTCCCTCGAACGAAGCCTACATGTCTTCTCCACACCTGGAGGCCTCACCGACGACGACCTTTAGCGCTTGTTCTTCTCCTGCACCAACACTAGTCAAGCCACAACCTGCACCTGCAATACTTAGCCAAGAATTAGTCCACACAACGTTATCAATCACTCATCACACCAGGAAGCGACCATCCACCAGTCCTCAAACCACACATGGTGTGACAACCCGCCCAGGAAAATACCATACTATTGCCTAAACCAATCCACTTTGGTCACTAGGCAATACTAAAGTATCGTCCTGTCGTTAGTTGCCGGGTTAGCGCCAGGTAAATCACTTGGATATAAACACGGATTGACAATATGCATTAAAATCACGCGAAGGCGAGTCCAGAGTACACTACACTAATTTAAACAATTCTGCCCCGAAGGGTTTAATTATTACAAATCTTTGTTCATGACTTGAAGGTAAAGGTTCAGAGTTTTAAACAGCGGAAATAAAATAATCTAGCGCAACGGTAAACATCACAGGAGGCCATCCGTGATGTCATCACTGGTCGTCATCCACCTGGTCAACAACACCTAAAGCAAGGCTGAGTATACTAATACTCAGCAAGACTTAACCGTCGGGTGATAACTACATCACCAAACTCTAGACATGAGAGGCTTTTTGGCTGGTAGTGTTCTTTTGCTGTAAAGCAACAAAGAGTAGGTCCTTACTTTCATTATTTTAGCACAAGTTCTAGTTGAATACTAAGTGTGCGAACTAATTCAATCAAGAATTGTACAAGCAGTTAATTCATACAATAATATTCACCAAATTCCATCTTTACGGGATATCATGGCCAGTTGATTAAGCAGTCTCGGATAACGGTCAGAGGCCGCCCGATTGGTTTATAACCATGCAAGGTGGACCTAAACACACGGAAGAATGCATACCCCAAGAAGGTCCAACAAAAACGAAACGGGGTATACACCAACCAGGCGGTTCCCGTCGATCTTCGGCTTGGGATCGGAACCTACATTCCTTGGTATAAGGCTTACTGGCTCACCCACACACAAACGTCCAGACTCACATAGGTACCACACTGTTGCAAGCAGGGGGACACATCTCTGTGCCCCAGGTGTAGTAGGGAAAGGTTCCCTTGCCCCGTCAATCGGGTACTAGGCTTACCGGTCTCATTCCCAACAAGTGTTTAGTACGTTCAAAAGCTTAGCCTGTCGGTGTATAAACCTCTCGACCTCCATGGGAGGTACCCGCAGCAAGGTAGAAGGTGAGGATCGCCATGATCTGGAACCCGAAGGTACGCGCGAGGACACAAGACACAAGATTTATATAGGTTCAGGTAGCCGGAGTAGCTACCATACATCCTGTTTGGAGTAGTATTGCGCCCTGCGCTTGGTGTTGTCCTCAGAGGAATTGTGGATGTTTGGCTAGGTACCCGACCCTCCTTTATATAGTCCTGGGGGCGGGTTCCTAGTCGGTTACAAGTCAAGAGTCCTAGTAGGATTACATGGCACGAGTCCTAGTAGGAGTACAGGGGAATTCTACTAGGAGTCTGTCTGCTTCCTTCCTTGCAGTACCCGGGTTGTATGCCCGACATAGCCCACGAAAGACACTAGACTGGAGACCAAATCCCATGCTCTTACCACATGAGCAATCCATTTACAAAGATCTTATGATTCCAACATAAGAACCTATTCTCGCGAGTGACGAACATCAACCGACTTCTACCGGGTCCTATAGCATAGCAGCTATCGACCTAGCATACTAGTAAAAGAATAGAGGTACCTAAGGATCATGCATCTAGGGTTTCATTCAACTCCTGAAACATAAATGCACAATCATAGTAACGATAATTGCATAAATTTTAGAAAGAGGGTTAATGATCCGGCCTTGCCTTCGCTGGCAAGGTTGGCCTTGGGCCCTTCTGGACTTTGGTCTAGGCCTTGCTCTACAACGACGTGGTGCATGTCTCCGTCAGCTCCTCCGTCTCCTCCTTCCGGCACACGCGTACAACTACCGTCGGAAAGATCTACACGAGGATGCAAATGCAAGATTTAATTGACGATCTTTAATTTAATTAATTTCAAACAACATGTGACAACCATGAAGAGTATGGTTGGCCATATTCACCTTAACAAACACACCTTGGTATAATCTTTCTACTAAAGTAATTTCTTACGGTGTTTTGTTATTTATTCTTTTTTATAATGATTGTGTACATATATTATGTAATTAAAATAATTTAGCTTTCGCAAACAGCAAGGGGTTGATCTTTATCATTTTTAAAATGATTTACATCACACTCATAGGGTCTTTATATGTGTAGTTGATGATTTTTCCAATTCATTTTAATATTATGCTTTTAAAAGGCTTCCATAGCATTTATTCATAAAATAATTTAATAAAATTCAGTGGGATATGTTATGAAGCATTTCCAAACCTATACAAGCCATTGCACCCACATGCACACTTAGGAGAGCTATGAATTTAATTATAACGAAAATAACAAAAACTCGTCACCCAAACATGAGAAATGCATCCAAAAATAAATACACATCAAAATGATCCTAACTTTCTCACACATGTGATATGGTGCAATACTAACCTAGGGATGCAACATATACACCTAAAACTATTATGAAACTTGACTTATGCAATTACAAAGAAAAACAAGCATATTTCAAGAATAAATATTTCTTATAACTATAAAATTGTGATTAGTTCACCAGAGGTGCATTTTAGCATCAAAAGAATGCATGCAGAAGTTGAGACGAAAAACTTAATTAGTTTTAGCTACACAAATCATTTGGACAGATTCTGCATAAATAGAAAACAATTTATATAAAAATATTTACAACATAACTTTATGCAATATTTGGTTCAGGAGCTAGTAATAACCTAACACACAACATATCCAAAAATTAGGTACAGAGGATTCATGGATTTTGAGATATCACAGATCTGTTTTTTTCACATTTCTATTTTTCACGCAAAAACTATCAGGAAAAATTATGGCAGTGCATTGTAAAAGTTGTAGCATTTTTCACAACGAATCCAACAAAATTGGCTTTGTATTTTTTTGACTTTTCTACGGTTTTGTACAAATTTTACAAAATTCCGCACCTTCACCTAGATCTAGAAGAGACAGATTTACGAACAGGCCCTTCACCTTCACCTAGATTTAGCACCTTCACCTATATCTAGAAGAGCACCTTCACCTCGAATTTCGCAGACAGACCCTCGGGTCGAAAATTTAGATTGCAATTGGGCGCTGGCGCCATGGTGTTGACGGATAAAAGACATATCCCTCAACGATCCGCAAGCGTACGGACTCCACACCTTTTTCACCATGGGATTCCCAAGGTTCTTGTCAATCCGCAGAGCAAGGGGATTACAAGCGTTCGATCTACAACGACACACTAGCTACTAAAACCCTAACTATTATTATGCTAGAAAACAACTAAACTACACTAGAGAGAATGATTAAGATATCAAGATAAAAGACACTCGCCCACGGGTCTACGATACTAGAGCATGCAATCGCTTAAAGACATGAAAACCAATCTAATCTATCGGGGTTGTGACCACGGTTTCGCCCTTTCCCTCTTCTCGTACTGTCACTACGCGAAGGTATTCATGACTAGACCTTTTATGGACACGACGTATTGAATGGATCCAAGGAAGCATCGAGGCCTATACTCCCTTTGCGGCATGGTAGCTAACCTTAAGCATGAAAGTATATTCAACACAAGATGAAAGATAGATAATCCGACAAAGTGCGATTACATCTCAAGATCGATTACAACCCATGGACGAATGAGAAGATTACCCCATCAAGGTGCTGATCATGGCACCGTTGATCATGGTTTCCCTTTCGACGGTGTCTTCCTTCTTCTCCACGAGAGGGTGCTTCCTTCGAGGTGGTTGATCTCCCTCCGGAGATCCTCCTCCTCTCTCTCTAGCTTGTGGATGGCCTTCTGGTGCGAATGACTCTCCCTCGGTGTTGGCGGCGCCTCGGGGCTTTTAGGGTTGAAGATCCTTCGAGTGCAAGGAAAACGGGACCGAACCGGCGCCAGAACTGGGCTGGGCCGGCCGGCCTGGGCCGACCGGCCTGGGCCCAGTTCGGCCCGGTTCGGTCACCCCTTTTGCTCCGTGGGTCCTTATGCACTTATGTACTTTGCCCCCTCCACTTGCATGATTTTGATGATGTTATCCTCGCGTTCAAGATGGAGGTTCTCTTCACATGAAGTTCAGTCTTTTACGCTTCAATCCCCGGGGGTGTTCCTCGTAGCACTTCGGTCCTTGCCACCTTTGGAAGTGATTTCATCAAGCTCATGAACACGAACAAGACTCCATAAATGCTCCTTTGAACTTGTTGCGAATCCGTCCATTATGTCCCTGTTTTCCTACATAAATGCAACACTTCCAAATGCATGCACGTAGATGAACTTGTTATATGATTAGTGTGCCTAGTGGCGGGTTAGTTCGATAATCAAATCCAAACCAAAGTGTAATGAACATGCTAGGTGCACTAAAATACACCATCAACACATGGCTGGCGGAGGGAGCTCAATTTCGGCGAGGGGAAGGCTCGGCTCGGCCGGGAAAGGGTGGGGGAGTGCTCAGGGGCTCACCTACGACCGATTCCGGGGGTTGGACGGCCTCGAGGGCGTGCCGGCGAGGGGGCTCGACGGCACCAGCCTCCGGTGGCCGCTGCGAGCTCGCCTCTGGAGGCTCTAGGGGATCCTAGTGAAGGTGGCTAGGGTGCCACACGGCCGCGGGAAAGAGCAGGAGGGCGAGCTCGCCGTGGAGGCGCCAATGGCGGACCGTGATGACTAGCCTGCTCTCGGCACGATGGGCGACTTTTATAGCCAGCCGGCTCCTCGGCTTGTGCGTCAAAGTAAGAGCTCGGTGTTACTCCGTAGTACGGCGATCTGCCTTGGCTTGCGTGCGTGCAGGAGACGGGCGACGGACCGCGGGAAAAGTACGGGGCGGTACGAGAGAGCGGCACACGTCCCTAGAAGGCCGGCGTGGAGGGGAACCGGCGACCCTGACCTTGAGGCGGTGGGGAACGAGCCCGGACAGACGCCGAGGCAGGCACGGTACCCTCCACGCGGCGCGGCCAAGCCGGCAGGGCACCCGGCGCGCCGGTGGCGCTCTAGAGTGTGGCCAAGCTGCATTTCAGTCGGTCAACCCTACTTGACCGTGCGTTTCTCCAAAAATTTGAATTGTGCGACAAAAACGGTAGATGCGAAAGTTGTAGATGAGACATCCCTTTACAACATTTGCAAAGGCCGTCATATGTCTTTCTCGACGGTTTAAGCAGGAACGCCAAGCAAAGTTCGGGTTTTGCAGAGCACTGATGAATAGCGAAAACTGTAATTAACCAAGTTTTTCACCCTTTTCCGCTCCAAATTTGAAATGCCATCCAACATGAAAGTTGTGTCCCTTGAAAAACTGGACAACTTTTATATTGGTAGAATTTGAAGTCTTTAGGTGAAATTTGGAGAACGCGGCAAAAGTTCCAGAATGACGATGACTGACAAGGGGTTTGACTAGGGTTTTAGCTAGAGTTTGACCAAGCTTTGACCACAAAAGTGTGTTGACTTAATTAGGAGTGTCATTAGCACTAAGCAAGGTATTCAAGCACATGAGGTGTTACACATGGTCCTCAACCTCCCTCTTGATGAGTGCATTGACAACACCCACAAATAGTAAGAAGAGAGAAAAGAAAAAGAAAAGAAACAAATAAAAAGAAACTCCAACAAGCGATCAAAAGCCAAACAAAGGCAAAGAGAAAGATCACCTGAAGAAGACAAGTCTCGGACCGCTTAGGCAAGGGCAATGGCTCGACACATCCGAGACAAAACCATGCTCAAGCAAAGAGCACAAATCACCAACCAAAGCTCGAAAACCACAAAGAGCTCCCCGTGCACACATGCAAGCTCCCCCTGAACCAATGCAACTCCCCCTGGACTAATGCATGCGAACCACCTCATGAAGCCCCGCAACTACATCAGCTCAGCTCTCACTGGTCAGACTGGTCACCCTCACCGGTCAGACCGGTGGGCAAGATCGCCCAGCACCTGGGAACCACACCGATCAGACTGGTGCCCTTCACTGGTCAGGCCGATGCCACCTGGGAAACTGCCAGAGCTCAAAAATAGCTCGAAACCACTTGGAAACCTTCTAAATGCGTGCAACAAGCCATTTCAAGCTCAATCTTCTCCCCCTAATGGCCATATTGCAACCAAATATAGGTGTTGGCCAAGACATCATTCCTAGTAGTGAATAGATCGCCGGTGTCACCCATTGGGATATGGGTGGCTCATGGCTTCGTGTCGCGCAACAAAACAGTGCAGGGCCAAGCTTCATGGGCTGTCGACATTGATTGCTGCTGGTCGCTATTCACGGTACCATGTGGTAGCGTCGTAATGGCAGGACGTTGGCGACTGGTGCTGGGATTGCCCGAGTTGAGGGGCAGCATTAGGACTTAGGGGCGAAGATGGACATGGAGATTAATGGGGAAAGACGACTGTGGCCAGACGCAAACATCATCGAATGATACGACGTATCGGGATGGTGACAATGCCCCTTGAATTGAGCTTGTGCGAGTTTGCAGTTAGGGACAAATGGGAAGGACAATCAGCTAGGGTCAGGCGCTACTGTGCAGAGAGGTATTGGTTGTGCAGAATCAAACTGGTTGGTCTAATTATTCACTTGGGCAATAAAAGCAGCTGCTAGTAATGATTGTTTTGGGTAGTCCTGGGCCTACCTAGACTACCCATTGGGTCCACCCATGTGCAGAAGGGGGTACTTGTAGGCAAGAGGGAGCTTGAGTGGCACACTTGTGATCCACCGACTATGGATGCAGACGGCTCTGATCAGTGATCCTTGGTCGGTTGCAAGTCTGTTCCCAAGTCGGTGGAGCGAAATACTAGGAGTTGCAGGTGAGTAGGTTCGGCCGACCATACCCACTCATCGTGTGATGCATTAACACTGCTGAGAAATGTCAGTGATCACTCCTTGGTGACGGTTGTGGCGGTTAAGGGTGGCTCCATCGATCCAAGTGCTTCCATCCTTAGCCTTTTAATCAAACCGACACGAAACCAACAATTCTAGTTTATTTATGACTTTGTTGTGGGACTGGAGTTGTCATGGACCTGAGGGCACAAAGTTGGTAGGTGCACCCGCACCACCTTTTATGGTTTCTGGCACATGGACTTGGCACCCTTTGGTATTATGCCGAGTGTAGAGTCATTTGCAAAGTTTCATGTTGTTTTGAGAAGTTCCATAGGGCTGGCCACACCTAGTAGGTACACCCACACCTCCTCTAGCACGTCTCGTGTCACAATCTTCCGAGAGGCAAAATTTTTGCATTCATACTCCAAATTTTGTGAACCAAAACTACATTTTGATCATCTTGGCGAGAGCTTCACAGTGGTTCTATTATACTTTTGCATTCACGAGGTTGTTTGGGAAGATGATATATTTGTGCTATAATGGCTCATTTGTATATGCATCCAAATATTAACCACAACTCGTGGAATCTTTTAGTTTATAACCCTATGACTATGGTGTACAGTATGATGGACTGAATTTTATCCAAAGTTGAGGGTCGAAAATTGGGGCTAACGACTGTCAACACATACAACTGTTCCATAGCAAGTTCTTTGCCATAATACACTCTCTTGAAACTGATATTTACCTTGTAATGCTCCTTCAATCCTCTCTAAAGTTCTATAGGTCTGATATTTTTTATCCTTGGACAACCAATCTGTGATCTTCTCATGAATCCAAAACTTGGTACCACCTTTTGCCCACTATGTGAAAACCTCAAATAGGTCATGCAACATTTGTATTGGACCCTTAATGCTCGTTACATCCACCCACATCTGTAACGGTTGTTCTTTTGTGCCCGTTACCTATAAGCGCTCCAGGACGACCCGGGGGTTGGCCTCCACAACGCCCGTTGCTAATGTGGACTTCTGGTAATGAGCTTCTTAAATGCCCGTTACATAAATTCTTTGTAAAGGATGTTAAAGAGAGCCTGCTACAAATGTTAAACCTATCAGTAACGGGATTGTAAAGACCATTACTGATCAATGCCGTATCAGTAACAGACTGCTTAAGTTTGTTACTGATTGCTGCCTTATTGGTAACGGGCTATAAAGTCTGTTACCGATAATTTCGTACTGGAGATGCATGCTTGAAGGTCTTCTTTGCTGGCGACCCAATTGGATGTGTCTCATGTCTTAGGACTCGTCTCATTTGATTGCCACCCAGGGTCGCCTTTTTCCTCACATCGGAGACGCAAGTTGTTATTGCTCGTCTATGTCTTCTCCTTCTGACACCACTCACTCTATCTCCGCACAATGCCACTCCTGTTCCGACAACAACACTCGCTCTCCCTCCTTAAAAGGCCGCTCGCTCTGTGTGCTCAGATGTCCCTGTTGTCCTGTCCCGTACGCAGCCGTCAGCTGCGCACGCTCTTAGGATCGTGCTTAATTTCTCTTTTCAGAAAGCCGGCGCTTCACCAGGCCGGCCGGCCGCGTGCGCGACAGCGAGGGGGGCCAGAGCGGACGTCGACCGTGCCGTCCTCCGCGCTGTTGCCACGGTCGCGATGCCGCCTCCAATCCTCCTCCTCGGCTGCACTCACCACGTAGAAAGTCCTCATCAAGGTGGAAATTAATTGGCCCCTTTTATTGAAATTCTTTAGTTGTCCTAATGCTCTTGTGTGTTATCGGTTTTTTTGTGTAATGAATTATGGTCATTTGGTGTATGGAATGCAGATGGCGTATGTTGCTCGGGCTTGGATGTACAGACAAAAGCAAGAAGATTGGGAGAATTTCTTAAGTTGGGTCAATGTTTTTCTAAATCAAGCAGAGGCGGATATGACAAACCATGGTGTTCAGCAATGCTTTTCCCCTGTATTGATTGTCTCAACCAAAAGAAATTCGCACAACGGGAAATCATTTTTCATCTTTTGGTCACACATGGTTTCACAAAAAATTACACGTGTTGGAATAAACATGGTGAGGAAGGCCTTAATGAACTCGAAGCAGGCTTCCTAAATGAAGGTGAAGTGCGACACCATGCTACCGACCATGATGAAGACCTTGATGACAGTGGACTTTTTGAGGGAAATGAACATTATTCCCACCAAATGTGTTGAGGCTTGATGATATCACTGATCAAGAAGTTAGGGGCTTTGATGATGGTGAGGTGTTGTAACATGTGCACAATGTTGATCAAATGTTGCGGGATGTTGAGTTTCACTGAGTGTACACACCTTCTGAATTAGCGAGGCTGAAGTAGTTCATTGAAGATTTAAAGAAACCCCTCTATCCTGATTGCCAGAAGTACTATCGCCTTTCTGGTGATCTAAAACTTCTGTAACTTAAGGCAGTTCATGGTTGGAGCAACAAAAGTTTCAAACATCTATTAGATGTGTTTGGAGACATTCTACATGACGGAAACCAAATAGCAAAGTCTGTCTATGAGGCGAAAAAGATAATCTGTCCTCTTGGAATAGAGGTTGAAAAAATCCATGCATGCAAGAACAGTTGTGTATTGTTCCGTGGAGATTATGCAGACCTTGACAAGTACCCCAAGTGTGGCTATGATCGGTACAAGAGGAAAAAGGATGGTGGAGGTGATAATAATGCTAATGACGAGAACGAGCCTGGCGAGATCAGAGGAAAGAAGAAGAAGGCTGACAGAGGGGCTCCTATGAGGGTGGCATGGTATTTTTGCATCATTCCTCGGCTGAGAAGATGGTTTGCAACACGAAAGGAGGCTCAACTCTTGTGTTGGCATGACAAGGCCGAAAAGAGCTTAATAAGAAAGATGGCAAGTTTAGGCACCTCGCAGATGCAACGCAGTGGGGTAACATTAATAACCACTTCCCATGGTTTGACGACGCAAGGAGCATACGATTTGCTATGAGCACAGATGGCGTGAACCTATTTGGTAACCAGAGCTCAACACATAGCACCTGGCCTGTCGTGCTGTCATTGTACAACCTTCCACCCTGGCTATGCAAGAAACAAAAATATATGATGCTGACAATATTGGTCTCCAGGCGAAAGCAACCTGGCGACCGTATTGATGTCTACTTGAGGTCACTAGTTGATGACTTGAAGATATTGTGGAAGCCTGGTGTGCCAGAGGTTTGGGATGAGTTCAAGCGTGAGGAGTTCTCAATAAATGCCATGTTGTTCACCACCATCAATGACAACCTAGCTCATCGCAACCTCTCTGGCCAGAGTAAAAGGAAAGGTGCAGCTTGCCCACACTGCTTGGAAGATACTTATGCAGTATGGCTAAGACATTGAAAGAAATACGTATTTATGGGACACCGTCGGTTCCTCGGGAAGAAACATCCATACCGTGCCATGAATTGTCAGTTTAATGTGAAAAGGAGAATCGAGAGGCGTCGTTGTATGTGACTGGAGATCTGGTCCACTTGAAAGTCAAGGACATCTAAACTATCAAGGAGTTACCTAAACTGATTGAAAAACCCTTGGCAAAAGAAAGAAATGACATGGTGAAGAAGAAGAAGGAATGTGGAACAAGAAATCAATTCTATGGGAGCTAGAGTATTGGCCAATGTTGGATGTGCATCATTCGATTGACAACATGCATGTCAGGAAGAATGTGTGTGAAGCTACTTGTGGAACATTGCTACAACAGACGTCCAAAGGAAAAGATCATTAAAATGCAAGGGAGGATCTTAAAGAGTTGGGCATTAGGACGAAGCTCTATGCAGAGGAAACAGAGATGGGGACGAACCTTCCCGTTGCTGCAACCACCTTGTCAAAGGCAGAAAGAAAAGAATTCTATCAGTTTTTGCATAATTTGAAAGTACCTTCAGGCTACTCATCAAACTTCAAGAGGCTAGTGTCAGTGAAGGACGTGAAAATGAATTTGAACTTGATGAAATCTCATGATTGTCATGTGTTGATGACAGCTCTTCTTCCTGTTGCACTTAGAGGTATCAAGACGGAACTGGTTCCAGACGCGGTCACGAGCTTGTGTTTATTCTTCAATGCAATAGAACAGAAGGTGATTGACGAGGAAAAACTATTGGACTTGGGGAGAAGGCATTTCCAGACCCTATGCCTTCTTGAAGCTACCTTCCCACCATCATTCTTTGAGCTCATGCTGCATCTAATAGCACACCTCATGAGGGAAATCTGGTTCCTACCCATCTTACCATCATCAGATGTTTCCATATGAGAGGTTCTATGGATTCCTGAAATCATTGGTACATAACTGGTTATTTCCGGAGGGAGCCATTGTTCGTGGCTACGCGACCATCGAAGGAGTGGAGTGGGCAATGGGTTATATGGACCCACAAAACCCCATTGATGTGCCTCGCTCATGGCATGAAGGTAGGCTTTCAGGTGTTGGGACCATGGGGAAAAGGTCAGTCACTCCGGATGCAGATGCCTTCCAAGAGGCTCATTTCACCATGATACACAACAGCTGCACCTAATTACACCGTTTGCCAATGAGCACAAACGACAACTACGTGAAGACAACCCTAACTGTGGTGGGGCTTGGCTTGCAAAGATGCACATGCAAGGTTTCAGCAGGTGGCTCCGAGATTATGTTGAGACATGCGGCAATAATGTTGTAATTACCGATGAGATAAAGAATCTAGCAGCGGGGCCATTGTTCAATGTTACAAGATACAAAGCAATGGATATCAATGGATACACATTATACACCATGTCCCAGGATAAAAAGAGCATCTATCAAAATAGTGGTGTGCGTCTACGGGCCGTCGTCGATGACAGTCAGGATGATATGACACGGAGACAGACACATATTATGGCCAAATAGTGGAGATATGGGAGCTTGATTATGTAGGATTGAAGGTAGTCTTGTTTCGGTGTAGATGGGTCACCAATGGGAAGAGAGCTATGAGCAAGGACAAATATGGTTATGTTAGTGTTGATCTCCGGGTCTTTGGTTTCAAAAACGAACCATTTTTCTTTGACAACGATGTTGAGAAAGTGTTCTATGTACCTGACCTTGCAAAGAAGAACTGGTCTGTGGTTATGCATGAAAAAAAGGATTGTTGGGGTTGAAAATGTTGTTGAGGAGGAGGAATACAACCAATTTGACGAAATTCCATCCTTTGACACTTCATTCAATCCCCAACTCTTGGGAACTAACAAAACACCATACTTGCGAAGTGACCATAGTGAAAAAATCCATATACAGAAATCAAGGAAGAAAAAGGAAGCTTGATTTCTGCTGAATCCTTTTTGTAATGCCAGAGGATGTGTCTATTGGTGGAAATGGAATCTGTTTTGTAATATAAAGGAAGCGATGTGTTGGTTGAATTTCAATCCTTTTTGTAATATATGGGATGTGGTGGAATTTGAATCGTGCTTGTAATATATTCTACCTAAGATACTATATGTATTCTTTTTATATTCTGCTTCAGTTCAGTAACAGGCGTTAATATCAAAGAGACGAGGATTAGCCAACCCACGTCGCCTAAGTTACGGGCAAGAGATGAGGATTAAAGGACCCGTGTCTCCTTTGTTAAGGGCAAAAGACGAGGACTAGCGAACCCGCATCGCCTTTGTTATGGGTAAGATATGCGAAATCACGAACATATTACATAAAAAGGGATATGGATTAGCCAGCGCCCGTCGGCTTGTTCTTCAAGCTTTGCAAGTGAGTAGGTAAATCATACAAAAAATTGTACTGCATAGAGATAATCACACAAGCATGTCTCTTGAAATGCAAAATCACACACACACAGATTACATCAAAAGAGACACAGATTAGCCAGCCCCCGTCGGCTTGTTCTTCTTCATGCTTGCAAGTGAGTAGGTAAATCATTCAAAAAATTGTACTAGACAGATATAATCACACAAACATCTCTCTTGAGATGCAAAATCACACACACACATAGATTACAGTAATCATTGATACATCAGACCAAGGTTACAATGCGGTCATATCTTCATGATGAGATATGCAAAATCACAGACACAGGTCGATCTTGCTCGCAGGTTGTCGATTTTGCTGCACATGGTCATCGAACAAACTCCATTTCTACTCACGGCTTAGAGACTTGATTCCTGGCATGACTAAAGAAAGCTTCTGTCTTGCAACCCTAATTTTGGTTTGCAAGAGCCTTCCGCGAGTGGAGGGAGAAAGCATGGTAGTAGGAAAAAATAATGATATATGCTCCATCCAGATTCTGGCTTCTTCCTCATCTTTTAAGTGAACACAAGAGAAAGATACAAAAAGGGTGGAAACATATCCCTTAAAAAATCAATCCTCTTAGAGGAGAAGAGGAAAGCAAAAGGAAGCCCAAGTGTGACCGAAAAGATGCAACAGGCTTTTTGTGGGCTTGTTCATCCTAATGCCACGAGGTTCTGGGCTACCTTCCCCAGACACGGCTGTGAGAAAGAAGTATGTCACAAGGATTCTTCTAGTAGCTGTGTTAGAGGGATGAGCAACCCAATCACCCATATCACAAGAATTCTTCTAGCAACTGAGAGATCGAGGAGGAGGAAGAAGAGAGAAAAGCAAAAGCTTGAACCCTACAATATCTATTCTTTGTGCCATAGCTAGATCTGGAGGAGGAAGAAGAGAGGAAGCAAATGACTCACTTTATTATATCAGAAGAAGGAACCATATAGCTAGATCTAGATCTAGAGAAAAAGGAAGCAACTTGAAGTGAGGAGGACCGATAGGCGTCAGTGCCTTTTTATAGCAAAAACAAGGAAGGGATAACATCGGTTGTAAAAAAAGAGAGAGGAAAGGATAAGATCAAGAGCACAGGAAACAGGAAGGTTCCCAAGATGGTCAATGGCGAAACTGTTGACAACCAATGGTTGAGAGCCGAGGTAGTGATTCTAATGTAGAATTAAATGATACGCAGAGTAACCAAACATCGTCTCTAATGTACTTATCGTCTCCAAAAAAAGAGAGGGGAAGGAATAAGATCAAGAGCACAAGAAACGGGAAGGTTCCCAAGATAGGTCAATAGGGAAACTGTTGCCAGTCAATGGCTGAGAGCATAGGAAGTGACTCCAATGTAGAATTAAATGATGCGCAGATTAACCAAACATCGACTCCAATGGAGAATTAAAGGACACTACGCGGATTAGCCAAATGTCGTCTCTAATGGAGAATTACATGATAACGCGGATTAGCCAAACATCATCTACATTGCATACTTAAACCGTGTTTGGAAACAAATCTCCTGTATCCTCTCCTTCCAAAACAATTTAGACCCCCTGCCCCTTCATCTCTACCCGCAAAAAACAGCAAATGCCTACTCCTCATTGTCACCATTCCCAACCAGAGATGAATAGCATGCTGGGAAGAAGCAGGTGGCACCAGCCGTCGTCGCTGCTGGGCCTCCCTCAAGACCTTCACATTGAGATTGCGGAGCGCGTCGGTGCGACCTCAGTGCGGCCCTTGGCTGACCTCCACAGCCTAAGCAGTGCTTGCTCGACCATGCGCCGCGTGTTCGGTGATGGTGACGTCAGCCAGCGTTTGTAGATAGAGGGGATACGAGATGAGATTTCTTGGGTGTGGGACCCCACCGCTTACAAAGCATTCCTTGCTATGCTGACCAGTCTCGGGAATCCGGAGGCTTGCTTCTTCTCCGGGATCAAAGCCGTCTTCATGGAAAACAGTGGATACAATGATCTCTGGTGCACTGCCGAGGGTGGGCACGATGTGGCGGCCTATCTATATGTCATCTTGCTCTACAGAGACAATGGTGGTGCCACCGCCGATGACACCGCGAAGTGCTAAATGAGGCGGTCGCGGGCGACGGCAGTACGACATCGAGATGGCTAAGCAACGAGGGGTGTCTGCCTTTGCGGGACAAGGCCGTGCGTGCGATCCACTACTCGACTTGGCACATTTGGGGTGAACCGCTGCCGCCTCCAGCACAGGTGTGCGGCGATCAACCATGTGCAGACAACGACGGCAGCTGCGGCGTGGAAAAAGGATGGCTTTGAAATTCTCTGTTTTGCAGCGAAGACTATAGCCTGCGCTGCGGAAGGGTGAAGTTCGCATGGAGTATTGGAATAAGAAATTAGTAGTAGATTAGATTTTTATGATACTCAAATTATCTGTGTAAAATTTTGGGAGAGCAGCAAATCCGATGCGGGTTATCAGCCCCGCGTGGCTATTCAAATGAAGAATAGTTCTCATTTCTCCTTTTAATCTGGAATCAGATGTTGTGACAAGTATTTCTTCGTCGCTATTAGTCCAAATTTGATTTTTTTAAAAAACATTTCCTGAAATCACCATCTTTTTATTACTTTCATTGTTTAGTGCACATTTCGTTTGTTGAATAATGTTTATATGTCTTATTTTGTTCTTTGTAAGTACAACATACAAATAAGATTTGTTTTACACAACTATCACTGATGAAACTTTACATTTTGTAAGCTTAAGGTGAACACAAGGTTTTGTTAAGTTTTCAAATACATATGAGTTCGAACATGTTGCAAAGTGTGGAAAGCTTCAATATTCAAGCAAAAATTCTAGGAAACTATGTGAGAGATGTAGACATTTGTACACAAGTATATTATTCCTTCATCGATATAATTTGAAATTTTGTAGACAAGTTTAGGTACCCAAATTATGTTGTCAAGTCAATTTATAGATTTTCTAGAGCAAAATTGATGTTATTATAATTATTATATAATTATCATGGGGTGTAAAAATGAAATATATGAATTTTGGGCACACAAGTGTGACTGTTGATATTTATTCAAATACTAAATGTCCAAATACGAATTGTTCGTATTTTTATGATTTTTAGGTGTTGTTTTATGGGCTCTAATAATTTAGGGAAGCAAGTTTCATTCCAAAAAATATAGTGACGGGCCCACGCGTCAGCGTTAGCAGCCAATATAAAAAAGATAATCGTTGCCTGCCCTCCTGGACCCAACTGCCAACAAATGCGATGCGGGTTCATTAACTATCGTCGCCAATGACACTGGCCCACGCGTCAACGTCAGCGTCAGCAGGCTAACCTACATCGGCAATGACTATCCATTGTTACTTGTCTCTAAGATCTAAGTCATCACAACATATCTATAGTTCATCACAACAGAACACAGTTCATCACAACGCGAATGGATCTTCTCGCGTCTATTAGATCGAGTTCATGACATACAAAATCTAACAACCAAACTAATTAACTAAGTAGTTCATGATCGACAAACAAACATAGCAGTTCATGTCCAAGAACCTGATGAAGACACAAAAGCGCACACACATTGTTACTAATTGGTAGAGGAGTCTATCAATTAGTTGGAGTACTACTGTCGTCGCCGCCGTGGCTGCCATCGTCGCCGTCAGAGCCGCCGTGGCTGCCGTCGTCATCGAAGATGAAGTGGCGGCGGGCAGCCCACATGACCACAGGGTTGTTCTCGAGCTTCTCAGCCAACCCGTGGATCCTAAAGGCGAGATCCTTCACGCTTGGGTCCTTGTACACATCATGATGCGCCTTGATGTCGAAGGTCGTGCCAACACCTTCAAGCTTTCTGAAGGCGCTCCTGAGTATCTCGACGGTGAACTTAGTGTCGTTGAAGAGCGGTTCCTCGTCGGTGTCCTTGGCCGACGGCTCCTTCCCCTTCTCCAACTTCTTCCGACGGCGGCTTTCGTCGTCGTCATCCTTCCTTCGTCCCCGCTTCAACGGCGGCGGGCTCCTCGATGCCATCTCCTCCTTCTCTCGGTGACCGAAGATTTCTAGTGGTGGATCGCGGGAGGAAGAAGTGAAAAAGATGATAAGCTTATGGAAGAAGCAGGGGAAACCAGGGGAGGGCGAGGGAGTTATATTGACAAGACGCGTTACCGTCAGGCGCCTCTGCCCCCACCCACTACTCCATTACTGCCAGTGTGTGCCACTCGATTGCACATCGGGCTCCGTTTCGGGTGCAAAACCGTCCAAAACCACACGTCGCCTTTCAATTATGCGGGAAGGAGAAGGGGCGGAGCAATGATGTCGGGCCCACTTGTCAACGGCAGCAGCCAAACTGCGGTGCCTTTTCAATTTCCATTTATTCTTTTATTACATGGCCGAGGCGCCTTCTTCAACCTTCAACCCTCGTCGCCTTCTTCCACTTCAATCATTGTCGCCAACTTCATCCCTCCTCACCTTCAACTTCAATCCTCGTTGCCAACTTCGTCCCTCGTCGCCAACTTCAACCCTCATCGCCTTCAACTTCAACCCTCGTCGCCTTTCAATTTCCAAACCCCGTCACTTTTCTATTTCCTCCCCTTCTCCTTGATGCTCGCGGTGTGCTTGAACTTGTCACCCAGATCATCATCCACTCCATCAAGAATGAGCCCATCTTCAATTTTCTGAGCCTTCGCAATAAAATCTGCGGCACCTTCCGGCGCATCTGTGACTCCGATGAGGTACTACTGCATGTGTCGCTGCGTGATCTTCGTGAGGCATGCAAGAATCGCTACGTTAGGTTGTGCTTTGAGCAGTGCTTCCACGAGGCCAATCATCCGGAGGCATTGTGCTTCGAGGGGATGGAGAGGTTGATGAGGCGGCGGAACCCCGATAAGGGTCTGAAGATGATCGGAGATGCCGCTGCTGAAGACTCTGGTGCCAAGTACTTCTTAGCGATGCTGAAGTACCGTTGCAACCCGACGGACCCCAAAGCCATGGAACTACGCCAGGAAATTAGCGGCGACCTGTCGCCGCCTGATGCCAGGTGGAAGAACCACAACCTGCGGCGGCGGCGCTACCTCGTCAAGTAGGATTTCGATAATATTGCATGGTGGTACTGGCTTGACGACGGCGACGACGTCTACATTCCGTTATTGTCCATCCAGAATCCCCACATCTGCATTTGGGCAGCGGGATGTAGGAGCTACGGGCCGGATACCAAAGAGATCACCCACTACTGCAGTGCCAAGTGTCGCATCCGTGATGAGTTTGACCTCTGGACATGTTGCTTGTGCGCCGCTGTGGAGTACGCCATCGGCAGGATGAACATCAGGATGTAGGCGCAAAAATCAATGAACATTATCTATCTTGATTGTAAATTATTAGATACAACTAAACACGGATTTGATTTTATCGGGATGTCGGTTTTTGACTGGTTTTTGATAGATAATTTTTGATTTGTCACGTTTGTGAGTCAAATTGAAGGTTGCGGTGGTCTCATTTGCCACCGACGAGGCCTGGGATGCCCTCTTGGGTGTCAAAACCACCAAAGCAGGCATGGCGGTGGCGGGCGGCGGTGCCCTCTACTTCCTTTGTTCTATTGGAGAATGAAGAACAGTTTATCCGTCCCACGTCGCTGACGACATTTCTCTTTTTAATCCACAATCAAATTTTTGTAACATGTATTTCTTCATCGTAATTAGTCCAAATTTGATTATTTTTTCTACAGTATTCTAAAATCACCGTGTTTTCATTATTTTCATTGTTTAGTGTATATTCCGTTTCTCAAACAATGTTTATATGCCTTATCTTGTTCTATGTAAGTACATCATATAAATAATATTTGTTCTCCACACCTCCTGTAATGAAACTTTGCATTTTCGTAATCTTAAGGTGAACCCCAAGGTTTGGTTAAGTGTTCGAATGCATATGAGTTCGAACATGTTGCAAAGTGTGGAAAACTTCAATGTTCAAGGAACATTCTACGAAACTATGTGCGAGATGTAGATATTTGTACACAAGTATATTATTCCTTCGTCGAAACCATTTGAAATTTGGAAGATAAGTCTAGGTACCCAAATTATGTTGGCAAGTCAATTTGTAGATTTTTTAGAGCACACTAGGTGTTAGTAGAATTATTACATCATTAACATGGGATGTAAAAACGGATTCTAAGAATCTTGGGCACACAAGTATGACTATTGGTATTTTAATCAAATACTAAATGTACAAATACGAATTATTCATAATTTTATGATTTTTAGGTGTTGTTTTATGGGCTGTAATATTTTACGGAAGCCCGTTTCATTCAAAAGAATATTGTGGCTGGCCCACTCATCAGCGTCAGCAGTCAAAATAAAAAGATAACTGATGCCCGCCCGCCGGACCCAACTCCCAATAAAGGCGATGCGGGTTCACTAACCATCGTCGCCTATGACATTGGCCCACTCGTCAGCGTCAGCAGGCAACCGTGCACGGGCTACTCAAAATTTCCCACCTATATTGACTATAATGCCCATGGAATTCCAATTGGTACAAAGAGCCGTCAAGGGCACGCCAGTAGTTTCATTAAACATAGTTACACACGTCATTCATATTCGGCTCCTCGCTTGACAGATCCACATCGCCCGCATTTTTCCCACCGCTACCGCCACTCGCCCCGCTCTCCTTCGCCGCTCTCTCCCCGCCGCAGCCCTGCTCTTCTCTAGTCCCACCGCTCCATGCGTGACGATGGTGACAAGGACGTGGTTACCGGCGTGCTGACGTACGTCTTCCCGGCCAACCTAAAGATGGTTGACGTGAATCCGTCGACGTCGTCCCTGGTCACGACGACGAGCCGGCCGCCTTAGGCCACGAGCCGACGTGGATCCGGCCCCTCCGACCATCACGAGAACAACTACTTCATTCGCGACAGAGGTTAGTCCTTCTTGAACCCCCAACGCCCTCTCTCTCCTCATCCACCGAATCTGCTATATATTCATGTCAATGTGGATCAGGGAGACATGCCTTTATATTTCATCTTTAATTGATTGATTGTGGATTTGATGGATGGATTTTGTTGCCCCAAGTCTGTTTGAATAAATTGTTGCTAACAGATGTAGTTATATGAACTGTTGAAATTCATTTTCATGTTCCTGGTGCTACAATTTTTGCACTGTAAATTCATGAAAAGCATCGAGGACGTTAGCATACTTTAATTCTGCTATGCTTTGAATGTACCAGATCGACAGTTATGCTTTGGACCTGTTAGGATACTTTAATTCTTCTATGCTCTGAATGTACCAGATCGACAGTTATGCTTTGGACCTGTTAGCATACTTTAATTCTGCTATGCTTGGAATGTACCAGATCGACAGTTATGCTTTGGACCTGTTAGCGTACTTTAATTCTGATGGCCACATAATGTCAGTGTGAATTGCATCGCAGTGGTTTATAATGTAATGTTAACTAGCCTATCTTATGCTTTGTTGTGAGTGTTAATTATTTCACTACTGTCATATATATTGTTATTGTTGGTGTCATGATGTGTTGTGAGTGTTATTTCACTATTGTCATATATAATGTCATGACCATTGCTTTATCCTCTTGTTGCATGTACACACGGAACACACAATCCCTCATTGCTGAACTTGGACAAGCAAGTCGTTGAAGAAATTTATTCTCTGATTTGATATATAAGCATATTGTTGTGTCCCTGTGAAAATGGTTAGCACCTATCTCTGTATGCTAATTAAGTAAAATATGAACTGTGTATGTCTATACTGATTTTATTTACGATTGTATCAACTATTTTGCCTGTCAGAGAAAACGAATTTATCTAATAAGAATTTTGTTAAGATTTTCAGTATTGCTTATGTTGCTCTACTGACAAACCTGACATATCATCTATGCAGTCTCCCACAACAACAAGCTCCTCTACCTCCAGTGCATCATCAGAGCTCATCGTCGGTGAACCTTCTTCACAGGGTCACTCAGCACAGACTGCTGCGAGTAGTACTCGATTCCACGGGTCAAGGACACAAACCAAATGGCCAGAAGCAAGTTGACTGCAACTGGACTTGATGCCAATTTTTGGCCTACCCCAAATGCTCTGAGGGATAGATTTGTATTGGTCTGTGGTCTCATTGCTCGAGAGAGGGTGTCAATCAACAAGACGGTTGATGATCACTCACCAATTGAGAAAGACCATCTGTTCACAGTTTTATAGGAAAAGCTAGATTACCCAGCCAATCTGGAAGAATCTGTTCGCAAGAAGGTAGTTAAGGCAGCTATATCAGAGATTGGAATCTTGCAACGGCGGTTCAAGGCCCATTTAAAAAAAATATGTGAGTGACGAGGAGACTCCCTTTGTGAAGCATGCCTTTTTGCAACAACAAGATTGGGACATGTTTGTGCATGAAACCAATTCACCTTCATTTCAGCAATTGAGTCAGGAGTGAAACAAAAGTGAGCATTGCATAATAAGTCACACAAGACGTGAAGAATAGGTTATCGTGGTAAAAGGAAAGAGTGGGAGGAGGAGGATACAAACCTAGCTGCAGAAGGAAAACAGAACCCTTGGGACAAATTTCCTAGACGTTCAAGACCTTATCTGTGGGCGAGGGTAGGGAAGAAGAAGAAGAACTAGTAAAGGAAGCAGGGGCATAACATTCAGTAACCCTGCGTTGATGGGATAGCAGATAGGGTGAAAACTCTTGCATCTCAGGGTAGCGATGGTTCATTCTCTGGGTTAGGGAAGATGATATCCTCACCGCAACACTTGAGACTCCAAAGCATCGAGGTCATGTCCGAGGCGTGTTGTCACACAAGATTTACTGAAGGAAACCAAGTGCAAACCTATATGCATGACAGGATCAAGTTTCATGCATATAGTGACATATAAGTGAATACAGAAATAGTATCACATAAGAAAAAGAGAGATTATCAGAGTTCTACATGTAAATCCTGGAAACGAAGGCTTAAAACATCACAACATCACAGGCAATCGACTGAGGGTTGCGTACGCCTAGCACTCATCAACATCTTCACAAGACTTCACAGTAGCCTCCTCCTTCTGAGCAACATTGTTTATAGCAAGGGTGAGCACTTGTCGTACTTAGCAAGTGTGGAAAAAGATATGAATGCAAAGGCTTTATAGTGGACTGGGCTATAAGCATTTAAGCAATTTTAGTTGGTCAAGTTTTATTAGCACCTGATTACTAATAAAATATAAGTTTATACCAACCCACAATTGTCATAAAGAGATAGATAAGATACGCCATAAGCATATGGCAAGCATAACCAGAGAACATGATTTGAGTCCATCTTCAAGTTCAATTATCATGTGAGGGTCCAGGCCGCCAGTGATCGTGGGCACGGCTAACTAGTCAGTTTTACACTCTGCAGAGATTGTACGTCTTTACCCACAAGTCGCGTAAAAACTCCGAAGAGCTCTAGACCCAACCACACGATGCTGATCAGGCATCATACCACACTGCCGAGGTGTGATTGCATAGGGACGCTACGAGGCCGTTACAAAGATCCCCAGATGCAGGCTGCCCGCTAGGTTACCTGATCAGTGCAGCGTATAAAGCTCCCGGACGAGTACCGTGTCTTAGCCAAGCCCACACCTACGCCCGAGCAGGTCCATACGCCATCTATCGTCAGCCCCATCCCTTATCAGGTAAAGCATACCTAACACCTAGTTCTCTAATTATTAAGTCGAGACAGAGCCATATGTCTTGTGGTTGTACTATTTTCCTGGGTAGTTCTCCATGTTCCGATTAAACATATGGTCTTGTATTAAACGTCCAAAGATATAACATAAAGGTATAACGTGATTCATCATTATTGTTCATTAAAACCACCATAACCCAGATATAGCAAGTAAGCATAGCTACCCAACATAAATGTAAACCAAGGTTAACAAGGAATGATCATAAATACTAGGTAATCCATAATAGGAACCCATCAAAATTAATGCAAGCAATGTAATGAGTGATTAGATATAATTCTTAGGACAAAAGATCAAGGACACACTTGCCTTTAACCAGAGGGTAATTGCTCAGAATCTTCCACTTCAAGCTCTTCCAAACTTCTCGAACGGCGTTCACTCTAAACGCATCAATCATCGGGCACAAACATACACGAAGCAAACAAACAAGCATACTAAGAACAAAGCACCAATCAAAAGAAAACTTTAAAAGAGCACGCTAAAGAATAGGTTCGACTCTATGGTTACACAAATGCAAAGAACGCTGAAAACAAAACTAAGGTCGAATCTATCGAAAGATTATTATCAATCCACAAGAAGAGTCTACGCGCTTGACATATTTTAATAAGAAACCATATGGAAAGAATATTTCAGAGAAATACTCTATATTAATCAAAGTTATATTTAATTATAGAAAACACGATACACCTAATCATACTTTATTAGCAGATATTTGAGTACTGTTATATCAAATTAACAATTAATCATTAAAATACAAAGCATGTGAAGGAATCTAATCGAATAACTTTATATGCGTGTTCAACTAAACATATTAATATTGAAAAGACATTTATAATATCATTAAGCATATTAACTTTATTATGAAAATGGATATGTAACACTAAGCATCTTTTATTTAGAAAAGCTAGTTATAAGAAGAATTTACCAAATTACATCATGATTAAAGAAAGCCGGGATTGAACCTAATCACTTTTATTTAGAAACCAATGGAATAAGTATTAATCAAGATTAACATGCAACTTTGATGTTAAAACAAAGTAACAGGTGGTACACATGCTAACGCACAGGTTAAGGTGAAACGAACTATAACGGTACAAAACTAATCTACGCGTTAGGAGGAACATGTTAGTGAAAGAATTACTGAGATCGGAACTGTATAGACTAGGATATGATTTTTAATAACAAGAAAAAGGTAATTGATTGAATATGACATAAAGATGATGTCTCCATAAGAAATAATCAAGAAAAGAAATTAAATGATAGATAGATTTGTTGACGTGAGCAAGGATTTTACAGATGACTAAATAATTATCACATAGATCAAAGATTTGCAAGGCCTAGTGATCAATGAAGTTTCATATTACCGAAAAAGAAGTGTAGGAAGAAAAGTGCTGAATATATGGTAAAGGAAAAGTTTTAATTACCACGTAAGCATGATGTCACCGAGATGTCATCACCGGCAAGAGGAAGACGTAGGAAAATGCATGGCTTGCTCATCAGCACCAACGTGCATGTTTGTCTTTCTATAGCTATGATCTTGCTAGGACTTAATAACCGATGGTGATGATGGTTGGCGACGGCTGCAAAGAGACACGACGAATTGAACTAAGCTGAGTTGGCATGCATCAATAGGAGGCGCACGGCGGTAGGCAGCATGAGATTCAAATAGTAGATGCATGAATTGGAGATAAATAAAATGTGAACATGCATGCATGAGTAGCTAACAAACACATCACTGGTGATACATACGTGCATGAAGGCTTGCTTGGATCAGTGTGATAGAGGACGACGGAATCGAAGGGTGCATAAGGAGATTCTCACCAGCAGCAACAACGGCGAGCTCGGCAAAACACGGGTCGATCGATCTCAGCGACTATGAGGGCATCTGTCGTCACAGCTCGCGGAAATGTAGGGCACGCCAGGTCCGTGGAAGTGATGCACATAACTGGCCACCATGGAGGGGTTGAGCAGCGGCGGAAGATAGAGCAGCGGCTGCCGGCAGCAGCGACCATGGGGAAAAACGAGAAAGAGGAACAAGTGCTACCAAGGCAAACAAGTCGGTGCAGCAGGTCATGTTGGAGAACATGGGTGACGGCTCAGTGACGATGCGGACGATGACGAGCAGCGGCTCAGTGACGATGCGGATGATGACGAGCAGCGGCAGACACTCGGCTTGACGACATGAAGATCCTGGTGGCACTAGCTTGCTCTCCTGGCCGGTGGAACAGGCGACGGCCAGCAAGCTCCGCTCAGCTCCGCGGCTTCCGGCGGCGGGGCTGCGCACGCGAGATAGGGCGGCGGCAGGCGGCAACTAAGCAAGGTATTGAGTTAGGGCACACGTAATTGCTGGTGCAAACTAGGAAAAATATATACGGAGCAGCACATGGCTGAGCACGTTGGGCCGGCCTGGAGCTCTTGCCGTGCACAACTCCAATTAATCGAAATCAAAATGGAGTTGTAGAGAGGTATCTGGGCTGCTAGCTTCCATTTGAATGAAATAAAAAAAACTGGGTCGGGACAAAGCAAAGAAATTGGGCATGACGTGGATCATATTTTGGATAAAATATGACTTCCAGCTAAAAAACATAGACTCAGGGAATTCGTAGAGTTCCTTGGTGACGACAAAACTGTAGAAGCTCAAAGAGTTTTGGGGCAGTATGATGGCTTATAGATAGTTTGGGACACGATGTATCCAAATAAAATATTTGGAGCTTGTGAAAAAGATATATAGCCTTGTATGGAAAAGATTTAGCTTCGATACAAATGAGAATTGATTCTAGAATTGACCAGAAATTTCTCGGAAGGACTTGGTTAGCTCCTACACGCCTTTTAAAACCTTTTACACTCAAGAAGCACCAAGATGTATCAGCATGAATGCAACACTCACAACTTTTTATTTGATTTCGAAAATCAAACAAATGATTTTTCCTATACTATATTTCCTGTAAAGAAAAATAAATGTTGGAAAAATTTTAAAATTATGATAAAAATGTTATTTAGTTATTCTCTCTATTCACATCCTGAAATTGGAAATTTCAGGGTGTGACACGTGTCTAGTTCACTTGGATGGGGTAAAGGGTTTGGTGAAGAGTTCGCTAGAATGTACAGGAAGAAGAGGAACAAGAGGTCTAATGCTCGTGATATGATGGACATAACATTTAAATCAGTTCTCCATGCTCTAAGACTATCAGGCCTTGACATACCGAAAAATGCACTTCTTCCTTCCTAATTACCAGCGTCTATCAGTAGCAGCGAGGAAGAAGATGTGCATGGCAGCAAGGAAGAAGATGGGCATAACCGCGAGGAAGAACATGCGCATGACAACGAGGAATATGGCAGAGAGCAAGATCATCGGAATGCCAATGGTGACGAAGCGAATCAAGTGCACAGTGATAGTCGACCACCTATGCTGGACACAATAGATAAGCTGAGAGAGCCACCCATGTGCAGCCTTTTGGATGGCACCCAAATTAATGTGGAGCTCGCACTAGCGAAAGTCTTTCCATTTCAAAAGGCTTTCCATTCAGTACCAGTGCATGATGGGTATGTTGTGGTGCAACCTACTTATTTGTGGGCCAATGCGGGTCACTACCCTCTGCCTGCACCAATTGATGGGGCTGACATAGCAACCCTAGCTGAGGCTCTCGTTCAAAGGATCCAATGGACAAAGGACAGGATCCTTATACCACCCATGACGAGACATTCCAACCCCGAAGCTGCAACAGGTAGCAGGGGTACAACATCAGATGGAGATACTACAGCTCAGTGTCAGCAAGAGAAGGCTCAATTGCAGTAGTAGCAGCAGAAGATCAGCAAAACTATGCAGCGGGAGCGTCGACAACAGTTGGAGGAGGAGCCCAGGCAAACTCTGCCTAAGCAGCAGCTGCAACTTGAGGATAAGCAACGGACGAAACAGCAGCCTATCCAGCAGCAGGAGTGTCAACAACAGCACGAGGAGCCCAGGAAAACTACGCCTAAGCAGTAGCTGCAACATGAGGATAAGAAACAAACGCAACAGCAGCCTCTCCAGCAGTAGGAGGAGGAGCGCAGACAATCTCCCCTAAGCAGCAGATGCAACAAGTACAGCAACCTCTGCAATAGGAGGAGCCCAGGCAATCTCCACTGCAGACGGGGAACCAGGCTAGGAAACCTCTATCTAAAGATGAGATTCTTCACTTTATTATTGGGACAGAACCGGAACGACCAAAATACAAGCCTGGTGCACCTATGTTGTTAGAAGCAAACGTAAAGGCTGCTGGACCAAATTGTGTCAAGTTGCATGCTTACATCATGGAACACAGTAAGGATAAACTTGCCTTTCCAGCAAAGGTGGATCAAGACTACTTTAAAGGTGGTTGTGGTGCATTAATGTTAAACATTGCATTCAGTAGCGTGTATAACCTTATAACCCTGGCTTCTCTAGATGTTACCTTCATGAGGTTGTGGACATTGTAAGTCCTTTAAAACCTAAAAAGATATTTCTTTAATTTTGACCACAAAGTTCATGCGGTCTAACAATTTGATTTTTTGTAGGAAAATGATTGACAAGGCAGCGAAGATCCAGATCAGTGTTGGGTTTTTAGATCCATATTTGTTTACTTCCACAAATATTTCTCAGCATTCTCACCAAGTTGGCAAAGCAATCTCAAATGCAATGAACAACGACTACGTGGTAGGTGCCTACTGCACTAGCCACTGGGTTATAGTGATCATCTGTATGAAGTTCAAAGAGGTTTGGTATCTAGATTCTGCGAAGCAACATCCCCCGCTAAAGTTCCTAGACCTCCAACCTATTTTGAACTGGTCAGTTTCTTGTAGGTTTTGTTCACAAAAATTCAATATCTTAGTGTTTCTAATTGGTATTGCTGACCATGTAGGGCCTTTGGTACAGTATTTGTAGGTTTTGTTCACAAAAATTCAATCTCTTAGTGTTTCTAATTGGTATTGCTGATCATGCAGGGCCTTTGGTGAACATGCACAGGACGGAGTGACGAAAGGAAAGGAAAAAAAGCCAAAAGCCACACTCAAGCACAAAACAAATATCGCTGTAAGACCGAGGTTTTTTATGGTCCCTTCTTACCTATTTGGTACTGCATTAAATTGCCATTTTGGTACCTTGATGTTGTGTGCTAAGCAGCCATTGGGGTCCTCTTTGTGTGGATTCCATGTGGCATTCCATATGTTAAGACTACTCGATGACATACTTGACATAAAGAAGGCTGTTGTAAGTAGATAATAATGCTCAACCCTGTCTCTGCTCATATTATCCATTTGATTTTGGAAACTAATTTCTACTATTCTCATAAATGATTGTATTTTGCAGGATTTCAAGTCTCCTGTAGATGTTTCCACAGAAGATCTAAAGCGTGTCCGGGAGATGCTGTGCGATTACATTCTTAAGGAGACGATCGACCGAAAGGGCAACTTCTACAGTGGTGCACCATGAGTTTATTGTAGCCAGAATCTTGAAACTCATTCAGTCTTTTTAGTCAGGTGTTGTTGCCTGAGAAACCTGCTTGGCTTGCTTGGTTGGGGTTAGATACTGCCTGGTTCAGGCAGTTTTCTCATTGAAGGACCTATTAGGCGACCAGAGAGGGGGGAGTGAATGGGAGCCAATAAAAATTCTTCTCCAAATTCGTGTCCCAAATTCACAACCAAGGATCCTCACATGAGTTTGCCAAAGTCGTGTAGTCACAATGGGCCTACCAACCTGAGGAGGAAACCCCAAACGATCCCAAAGCGAAAGCGAAACTCAGAGAGCAAAGGACTTAGCAGCTCAACACTGGAGCAGGAGGACCGTCCGCAAGCACCTAGCGGACCGTCCGCGAGGTCTAGGACGGACCATCCACGAGGACTAAGCGGATTGTCCGCGTGGCTGCGGTGGACCATCTGAAAATAACCCCCGAACCTCCATCACTGCACCCTCAATAACGGATTGTCTGCGATGGGCCAGCGGACCGTCTGCCCCATCACAGATCGTCCGGCACGCTAGTACGGACCGTCCGCGAACTCCGTGCAACAAAAATCCACCGACAAAATGGATCGAACGAAAGACACGCCAGAACTCACGAAGAACACGAAGAATACTTGGGCTTTCAGGCTCCTCACGGACCGTCCGCCATGTACCCGCAGACTGTCCGCCAGGAGGAATTCCTACAGCCCGAGCTCGACCCCTTGAAGGTCAACTCCACCTTCCCTTTGCCCGATCTCCCGAATCAACCAAGGGATTCTACCAAATCAAAGGTGAAGATGAAGCGTCTCTAAGAGATGCTATACCTACGAATTCGTAGCTTCAAACCCACTGAATCGAGACGAATCAAGATTCTACCAAGCTCAAGAACAAAGCTAGGTTTCCAACCGAAATTCTTCAATCGGAGGTCAAGATCAAGCACAAAGATGCACGAGTCAACTGTCCATGATTCCCACCAACAAATCCGAACCGAAACACCTCAGAATCGAAGAAACAAGTCTCGCGCAAAAAACCAAAGAAAATAGCTCGAAAAACACAAGAAAATCCAACGAGCTACAAACGAGGAATCGACGCAACCATGAAAGCTTCCATTCACTCGGAGGTAAGATTCTTTACAAACAGAGGAAAAATCTAACCCTATGGAGCAAGGAAATGAGAAGAAGTCTGGATGGATGGTTTGCCTGGAAACCATAGAGCTAATATACATGAGTCCCCTCCGGGCCAGGCAAAAGACCACACTACCCCTAGCACTTAAGTTGTGATACAACCCCTTAGGGGAAAATAGGTCATGTAGCACTCTTCTTCATCGCACGGTCACGCTGTTGCCGCATACCGCGTCCTCCCAACGCAAGCCCTGCGATCCCGTGTAAGTCCAATCAAGCCCTAAGTGGGTTTTGGTGAATTAAGTGACAACTTGATTAAACCCTAACACTCTTGTGAAGCATGTGAGCAGGTTATTGTTTGATAAATGATATTTATGTGTAAATTCATGCATTTAGCTCATATTGCAAATAAGACAAGGGTGGATCATGACAATATACTTGGAACGATTATAGGCATGCTAAGAGTGAATGTCATGATAAAGAAAGGATGTTGTTCCCATTTGGACTTCACATAAGGCATACAACAGGTGATCCTAAGCTAAAGAAAAGCAAATATAGAGGCATGATTATATGTGACAATTGGTTGGCCTTTCTATGTTGGGCAGAGCACATTGTGAAGAAAGGAGAAGCTTGTGGTATAATAATGTGAGAATTAAATCAAAGTTGAATATTTCATCAAGGGCTTTCACCATCGACACATGATAGAGCTTGATGACCAATATTGTGAGGTTTATCAAGCAAAACATCAAGGAATTTCACTATTGCTACAAGATGGAACGTGATGACCTGAACAACAAGTTTACTAAGTTCAATATCAAATGGTTTTCTTACTTTTTATGAAGATTATTGACTTGTTCAAAGAAGCTATTCGCGAGACTTCAAGTTGAGGTTTTGACAAGGGTCATGTGGTTATCTATATTACTTTGGATCTACAAATGGAAGTTTGCAAAAGCAAGAATATTTGATATCAATCAAAGGACAAACAAATTGAGTGGCATCTCAAATGGCTTTCTCTCTATGGTGCAAGGCTCGAATAAATTGTGGCAAGGGTAAGTGATTAAGAGATCAAGATGGCTAAAACGAGGAACTAAGCTAAGGCTATGGATAACGACCATAAGTGAAGTGTCTAAGGTGAAGTTGAGAGCATCAAGGACTTCGAAGTATCATATCCAAGCCTACAGAGGAAGTGATAAACTGCATCTAATGTCATGAATGATAAATTGGAGTGGCTTAAGAATTCAAAGTGGTTGATCTCTACTCTATGGAAGAATTCTAAGTCACTAGCTCAAGGTGGACATGCTCACGCACATGCATATATTTGTTCATCTACAACATGTGCTTAGTTTGTACACATCATTGGAAACCCTCGAATCATTGAAGATCAATTACTGGCATACCTTAGAGGTTCAAGCTCAAGTGGATTAATTAGGGTTTATCTTTTATCTTGAGTTTAGGTATGTCGTACTATCAAGAGGGATGAATCATTGGTTGGACAACAAACATCAAAAAGTGCTCAAGTGAAACCTAGAGAGACTAACCCGTGAGATCAAAAGCTTAGTTGAGCTCTCTGGCCAAAACCGGCCTGACTGGCTTTGGAAACCGTTCTGACTGGTTTGGGCACTGACACCGTCCAACGGGTAGTTGGTTTGAAAACCGGTCTGACCAGTTTTGTCTGACAGACTAACGACTAGTTTTGAGTGTGGTGGGTATTTATACCCATGAGCTCCTCTTTGAGGTGCTGCTAGTTCTCCACACTCCTAACACCTTCCAGAACCATATCTAAGCTCTCCCCAACCTCTCTAAGTGAGATTCAAGCCTATAGTGCCATATCCTTGAGTTGGGTTGAGAGAGTGACTTGTGTGAGAGCTTTAAAGAGCTTTAAGAAGTCTAGTGAGCATCCCACACTTGAGCACCTGCTGATTTCGTTGAAGATCTTTGAAGCATCTTTTACTCTTGGAGCATTTGCTCCTAGACAGCTAGAGGTCGCTTGGAAGCTCCAATCTGAGATTGTGGAAGCTCCAAGAAGTTTGTATTACCCCTGTGAATCTAGTGGAAACATTCTCATCTCAAGAGTTCGTTCTCTTGACTTGAGACCGAGGTAAAGGGCAAGCCTTGTGTGGCGAGTCTATCCTTATGTGGATACCTCAACAATGTGGACGTAAGCAAGCCTTTGTGGCGAGCTGAACCACAGGATAAATCCTTGTGTCAATTGTACTTTTACTGTATCTTTATCTTTCTTGTTGTTGTATCTCCCTATATAGAATATATCTTGTGCTTCCGCTACAATTTACTTTGGTGTGCTTGTGCTGTGTGTAGGGACTTTATTGATACACTTGGAAACCCCTGTAGTAGTCCCACACCAAGTTTGGTTTGTTCTAGAACTCGTAGAGGGGATTTACATATTGTTGGTTCTGTCTGTGTAAAACCGGTCAGACCGGTTTCTGTGCTGACAGTGGGTTGATTTTTTATAAGTGTGCAGATTTACCTATTCACCCCCTCTAGGCAACATCAAGATCCTTTCAATTGGTATTAGAGCAAGGTTCTCCGATTCGAGCTTAACCGCTTGGAGAAAAGATGTCGACAACATATGAGGTATCTTTTGAGCCATTGTCTCTATGTGGCTCAAACTTTGATTCTTGGTGAGCTCATGTACTTAATAGAATTAGGACCATTGGTCCACATGCAGAGTATGTTTTAGTTGCTAGTATTCTCCCTCCTTGCACTAGAGTAGACAACTTTGACTTGTCAGACTTATCTAGAGAGGAGTTAAAATGTTGGAAACTCAATGCTCAATTTACTAAATACATTTGTAGTACCTTGAGTTGTGATGTGCAGGAATTGATTTGTGAGGACATAATCAATGCACTTGACATTTGGAAGATTGTTCAAGATCTCTACGATGTGCCCAAATGTGAAGATCAAGATCAATGAGCAAACATGCAAAGTGAAGCCACAGCTGCAAACCACTCATCTTCATGTGCTCATGATGACATCTTGGCCAAGTGTGATGACAAAAGAGAAATCAAAGGCCAAGATGAAGATTTGGGGTTTGAGCATGACAAGCCGTCAACTCGTGAGGATCAAAGTGAAAATGTGTCTTCAGAAAGGTGTTCTACCTTTGGAGAACACACTGATGCTCTAGTGACCACACCCAAAGATCAACAAGACAAGAAAAGCAAGTCGGGTGACCCTGTGGGGAAACTGGTCCAACCGGTTTCCAAAACCGGTTTGACCGGTTTTCACAGGATGAACACTTCGAAGAGCAACAAGTGTTCAAGAAGGCGATCAAGAATAGCACCGACAGTTTATAGGTCCTCAACTCTCAGTGTTGATGATCACAAGTGCTTGATGGCCAAGAGAAGCAAGGAAACCAAGGACAACCAAATGGCAAAGAGAGTTGAAGACCAAGTGGACACCATAAATTCTTTGACTCAAAAGCTTGAAGCCTTCAAACTCTCTCACTCTACCTTGGTCAATAAATATGATGTCTTGCTTAACAAAGTTGCTTGGGCTACTAACCCGTCTACATGTGTAACATCTTTGGAGAAAGAAAAGAAAGTGCTTAATGAAAATCTTAAAAAGCTCACTAGCGAGCATATGGTTTTGCAAGCACATCACAAAGAGCTTGAGTGCTCTCATGAAATGCTTGTAGAATCGTATACTTGTCTAGAAGTATCTCATGAGGTTGTGCTTTCATCGGTAACTTCCACTCAACCTCTCTCACACACATGCACATGCTCACATCTCAATATTAAATTGTCTTGTACTAAACCTTGTTGTTCTCAAGCAAGCCAATCTAGTATGGAGCATGTATTTGTAGAGACTTGTGATGATCTCCTTGCAAAAGAAAATGATCAACTCATGCAAGAGGTTGGAAGGCTTAAGGATGACTTGAGTAAGTTGAAGGGAAAGTGTCAAGTGCAACCTTGTCAAGATAACCGTGACAACATGGTGAAGAAGCTTGAGAAGGGTTCAAACCGCACTAGCTCAATCCTTCGACCGAAGAAGCAAGGAAAAAATCACAAGGCTCAAGAAATCAAGAAAAAGAAGATTGATCACATACAATGCTTCAAGTGCTCAAAGATGGGGCACTATGCATCGATGTGCTCTCCTCAACTCAAAAACAACAAGAAAAGGCAACGGAAGCTAAGGAGAAGGATATGCTACAAATGTAAGCAACATGGACACTTCATTAGTGATTGTCCACAAGCAACTGGGGTGTTGTCTGTACCAAACCGGTCTGACCGGTTTGGGAAACCGGTTAGACCGATTTTGGCAATAGTGGCGCCTCAAGTTCATATCAAGCGCAATCAAACTTCTTCAGTAAGTCCCAAGATTAAGAAGGAGCAAGTGAGCAAAAACAAGTGCAAGGCCTCAGCAAGAAAGATCAAAAGCCGTATTTGATACACTTGTCGGTCAAAGGGACATGAGAGTAATGAGTGTCCAAATGGTAACATTCCTAAGTCAAAACTCGTCAATTATGCATTCTCTAGGATTAGGGATGACAAGAATGATATTTATGCTACCAGAGTGATTAGTTCACCTCAAACTAGCATAAGAACCATTTGGATCCCAAAATCTATTATGACTAACCCTAAAGGACCCAACATGGTTTGGGTACCAAAAAGAGCTTGCTAGAATTGCAGGAGCATGGAGATGCATTGGAGGCCTAACAAAACTCAAGAGAAGGTCAATGAACTAGAATAATGTCAAACATCAAGTATAAACTCTCTTTTCCTACTCCAATGACATCTCGGTAACATAAGCTTCATCTTTCATCTTAGTTAATTGATCCTAAGTGGTCACTTGTGCTCATGGTTTTAGTTTTGTGCACTTGGCTTGACTAAGTACTTTGGTGTACATATATGCTCCTCTTTCCATATGATGCTTGTAACCGCTCTCTAGTAGGGCATTTTGGTTTAATTGGTGCAGGTTCAAATGAGAAGCAAAATTGTAAATCAATCAAGTGTATGGACATAAGTGATGTTAGACCAAGTTGAATCATATGAAAAGATGACGAAAAATTCCATGCTTTAACACAAACTCCAAGGGCCACACACATCCCTGCTTCTCTGCAAGTACAGACCTCAAAGGTTCCGGGAAATTCTCCGGAGGTTCCAAGAATTGATGTAGGAACCCAACATCCGGGAAATTCTTTGGAGGTTCCGTGTTTTGGATTTTTAATTCAAAAAACTTATAGAATCAGGGTGATTGTTAGTATTTGAAGATCCATGAAGACAAGCCTGCATCAAGAGCTGATAGAGTCTTGAAAAAGAGTGTTGGTTGGACTGACTGGCAAAATCGGTCTGACCGGTTTGCCAAACAGGTCTGACCCGTTCTGGCCCAGCATAGTCTGACTTAGTATTAAACTTCAAGATTAGTCTAAGAATTTCAAACATTTATCCTCAGCTTCTGTTTAGCATCATACATACACTATCTTGGTGATAGTAAGTACTCTTGGCACAATTTCAATATTTGTAAATTATTTCTCTCTTGTGCCTAGAGCAAATTGTGAAGTGACCTCTCATAGTTCATTAATTTGACTAAGTGCTTGTTTCATGCAACTCAAATTCATGATGCACCTATTTAGGGGGAGATCACTCTACAATTTGTGTCTTTGAGACTAATGCTTTCATCTAGTAATCCCTTGTAGTCTCAAATTCAGAGCCCGTCTCTTTCTCTATGGACTATGCTATGATTCTTGAATCTATTATGGTAATATTGAGCAAATGTTTCTATTTGGATTATGAAACTAACCTTAAGCATAGATACTCACCATAATATAGTTTAAATTCCTCAAGTTGGACATAATTGTCAAAATGGTGCATGTGACCCTAGTCGTTCACATTAACTCATGTGCTCCATAAACAAAGGGATTTTGATCTATATTGTGATGTTTCAATTTTTGGTGGACCTCTTGTCTCTCAAACCCAAAAGGTCACTAAGGATTGAAACTAGTACTTGTGCTATTTAAGTGTCCCCCTCTTGTGTTGTGTATAAAAGGTCTATCAAAATGAGATCTATAACTTGGACCTAACATGGTAATGCACAAGTTAAGGAAAATCATATTTCACCAATGTGAAGATGTGATAAGCTAGAGGCAAAGGTATGATTCACACTCATTTCTTTTTCTACCTTTGTCATCTAGGTTTTATTCATGCTAGTGTGTGCATTTTCTTAGCATGTGGTCTATTCACGGTCTCTTGTGGGTGCCAATTGGATATTTAATTGATGCCTACCTAATATTGAGTTTATGTCAAATGTTTGTTGTAATGTGAGAGGCATGAGTTAAATATACCAATATGGTTCTAAATCTTGTTTAGCCACAAGTTTGAGTGACATAAGTTAGATTTTCAAAATCTCAACTAGCATGATAGAATTTGTGTGATTTTTCAAAATATTTGGAGTTTGGTCCTTATGACCAAATCGATCCACTTGTGACTATAGTTAACCTTGCTTGATTGATGGCTAGTCACAAGTGGTGAGATTTTTTTAAGTCCAACATATTCTTCACATCCTTCTCTCTCTAAGTTTCTTGGAAGTATCAAGGAGCTTTTGGACCTAAATGAAAATATTTTTAAGGGAATTATCTAGTGACCAAAGTTCATTGCTTTATCTTCTCAGTTCACTAGATCTATCTTAAAAGAAAAAGGGAGCAAAATTCTTCCAATATCTTATCTTTTTATTAATCACCTTTCTAAAAAAAGTGTTTTTCAATAAAGAGTTAAAGCTTCAGGTTTTTCAGCAAAAGGACTAGTATCTGGAATCATCTTGATCTTATCTCTCTTATTAGTTCTCAAATTGAGCTTCAATATCTCAGATTCTATCTTCAGGAGGTTTCCTGAGGGAAACTGGTCTGACAGGTTTCTGAAACCGGTCTGACCGGTTTTACCCCGGGGCCACCCCTTAATGGGTATCCCATTTGGAATATTTCTTATCCATCCCCACTTCACCCTCACTAGACCAAGCCCGAGCTCCCCTTCTCCAAACCGTGCCCCCTCTCTCCTCTTACTCTCCCACTATGAAAACTTGAGTTTGGACCATGGAGAAGCTTTCCCACTTGAAGGTTAAGGGCTTGCGGTGCTAATCTTCGGCTTGATCGGATTGGAGACCATTTTTGGTGGTTTAATCATCTTCTCCCATCCTCTCAAGGTATTCAAAGACTTTCTTTGCCCGATCTCTTTGCTCCATGCATTTCTCTCGAATTCCTTTGAGCAATCATCAATTAGTATGCCCAGGAAGCTATCTCTAAATTTTTGAATCAATTTGCATGACTACATTTCAAATTCCATAATCTAGGGTTTCAGCCGACGAAACCGGTCTGACCGGTTTCTGAAACCGGTCTGACCGGTTTTGACTGGACAGAAACCATAATTTTCCTTAATTTCTTCAAATTCCTTTCTCGTCAAGTCCCAAATCAATTCCTATGTTCCTTATACATACTTTGTCACTTATTCTTGATCAGGAACAACATGTCATACTTCTCGAAGACCTATATGAGGTCGAAGAAGAAGAAGAGGGTTGATGAGCCTGAAGGCGTTTCCGATCCGATTGAGGCATCCGGTGCCTCTAGTGGGCCTATCTTAAGGCCTAAGACATCCAGGGCATCTCAGCCCGTTGTGGACAAGATCGTGGAAGAAGATGAACAAGGGCATGAGACCTCTAGTGATGATAATGAGAGTGAAGAAAATTATAGAATGCAGTTCAGGCATGGGAAAGGACCAACAGATGATGTTGACGACGATGATGATGAAGAGGAAGATTATGGTGTCAGGGAAAGAGGTGTTGAAGAATGAGAAGATGAGGAGGTGATGCTTGAGATCCATAGGCCAGTCAATCCCAGATCTCATCGCATTGTGAATTATCTTGGGATGGGTAAGACAGAGGAAGCTAGGAGGAAGAGAAGGGAATGTCCCTATAGTGAGCCTAAGGATATGGCTAGTGGGATAGATTACAGGTTTCACACTTTCTTTCAGCAGGATTACTACTCCACTGCCATCATAGCTAAGAAGAAAGGCATAGTTGCAGAGGCTCGGTGGATAGATTGGGGATACATGGAGAAGGCAAACAATGCCGTTTTTAGAGATATAATTGATGTTTGAACTTCTTTGAGGATCAAGCCTCTGATGGGTTTCAGGAACAGTTGGAACACGGAGGTAATTGCTCAGTTCTATGCCACCGTTGCATTTGAGGAACATGAGGGTGCTAGGAAGATGCATTGGATGACCGAGGGGACTAGATACAATGTCTCCTTCACTACCTTTGATAGGTACCTTGGAGCTAGTCCGGCAGATTTGACTCTACCTTGCATTCACCGAGGCACTTGTCCTATGGAGCCGTCTGAAATGAAGTTCATGTATCCTAGAGATAAGCAAGCCATGCGGGTTTTGCAGCAGGACTTTACTTCTACTACAGTGTGCTGAACCGTATGTTTCGCTTGACCCTCACACCTAGGGGTGGAAACCCGACGGATATCTCCAACTTTGCTAAGGACTTGCTCATTCACATTAGGCCTCGTGGACTTCCATTTTCTGTGAGCGACTTTATTTGGGAGGAAATCAAGTCTATTAGCGAGACCCCCAGAGGTTGTGTGGATATGCACCGTACATAATGCATATCATCGAGAAAGCGTCAAATAGGAAATTTCTAAAGGATTCAAAGCATGAGCCTTTCAAGGTCCCCGTACCCAAGAGGATGAGGTTACCTTCACATAGAAGGTATGACGAGAAGATGGAGGAAGGCAAAGGACAACAGCAGTATCAGCCAGCTGTTGATTCTAGTCAGGGCCAAACCGGTCTGACCGGTTTGGGAAAATGGCCTGACTGGTTTGGGGCTGGCAGCAGCAGCCAGCCAAGGGACAAGCCACCCTCTCCCAATCGTAAGCTCTTGAACTTTTTCACTTCTATGTGTAAGAGCCAGAGGGATGTGTTGGTTGAGCAGCAGAGGTCTAGGAAAGAGAGGAAGCAAATGAAGGACACTCTCAAGCTTTTACATTATCACCACGGATTTGAGCCTCCTAGATCTCCACCCTCCTCCGAGACAGAGGAGCCCGAGATTCCTTCGGTGGATAGCATGGTGGCACAGCTAGGCTCCGAGGGTTACTTTCAACAATATGCTCACCACTATAGATATCAAGTTCCTAGTCCTCCACCTCCTCCCATGGGACCTCCTACTAGTGGACAAAGTGTTGTATCTCAAGCTTATCAGTCACTCTTCGGGAACATTGATGGTAAGATGTGTTTCAATTTCTTATTCGTTAGCATCTACCATTCTTCCTCGAGTTCTAAAATTCAAATTCTCTCTTAGACTACCCTTCTTCACATGGTGGTGTTCCTCCGGAGTATGGCGGTGCTCCTCCGGGGTATGGTGGTCAGTGATGCTCAGCAGCACCTCTTCTCCAAGTTTTTAGTGATGGATGACAAAGGGGGAGAAGAATAGTCGATTAAAGCTTATCTATCTTGTGATGTTGTGGTGAAACCGGTATGTCCGATTTGTGCTGAGCAACCCCAAGCTCCTATGTATCCAGTTATCTTTTATCTTAGAGACTTGTTGAGAGATTTGGATCTGTAATACTATCTGTTGAACTGTATCTATGTGTTTGACTTGAGAACTCTAGTATTGTGTGCTACAATGTGTGTAATGTACTCTAAATGTTTATAAGTGATTTAATGTTAGTTTGTGATGCATTTGTGTTAGATGAATGAGTTTGTTTCTGAGTTTCCTTGTTTTGTGGGTTGACTGGGTGAAACCGGTCTGACCGGTTTCTGAAACCCGTCTGGCCGGTTTTACCCCAGACAGCACACACTTCTTTGTGTTTTGTCTCTTGTTTCTGATAACTCATATCATATGCATCACACATTTATTTTATCTTGTCACACACTTGTTGCACCCCACCTTGCTGAGATTTAGGGGGAGCTCCATGTGTTTCTCAATATATGTGCAAATTGGCATTTTTAGGCCAAATTTTTTAATTCCATTCATTGCACACATTGAGGGGGAGCTTTACCTAAATCTTAGTTTTTATGAGCTATATTTTCATATCTTTTGAAAGCTTTAATCAAGGTTGTCATCATCACCAAAAAGGGGGAGATTGTAAGTGCAATCAAGCCCTTAGTGGGTTTTGGTGAATTAAGTGACAATTTGATTAAAACCCTAACACTCTTGTGAATCATGTGAGCAGGTTATTGTTTATTGATAAATGATATTTATGTGTAAATTCATGCATTTGGCTCATATTGCAAATAAGACAAGGGTGAATCATGACAATATACTTGGAATGATTATAAGCATGCTAAGAGTGAATGTCATGATAAAGAAAGGATGTTCTTCCCATTTGGACTTTACATAAGGCATACAACAAGTGATCCTAAGCTAAAGAAAATCAAATATAGAGGCATGACTATATGTGACAATTGGTTGGCCTTTCTATGTTGGGCAGAGCACGTTGTGAAGAAAGGAGAAGCTTGTGGTATAATAATGTGAGAATTAAATCAAAGTTGAATATGGCATCAAGGGCTTTCACCATCGACACATGATAGAGCTTGATAACCAATATTGTGAGGTTTATCAAGCAAAACATCAAGTAATTTCACTATTGGTACAAGATGGAACTTGATGATCTAAATAATAAGTTTACTAAGTCCAATATCAAATGGTTTTCACTCTTACTTTTTATGAAGATTATTGACTTGTTCAAAAAAGCTATTTGCGAGATTTCAAGTTGAGTTTTTGACAAGAGTCATGTGGTTATCTATATTACTTTGGATCTACAAATGGAAGCCTTGCACCATAGAAAAAAGTTATCTATATTACTTTGCACCTTGCTCCTCCCGAGGTTATTCGACGAGTCTTTCCGCAGCACAGCAACAACTTCTGTCTCCAAGCACTCCATCGCAGATAGCTCCATGGACATGAGCAGTTGTCGGTACTCGGAGTTTGGCGGAGGGGATCAGCAAGGTGTCGATGACCATGCAGACAAGGAGAGCCCCCTGGTTCTGCGCAACAAGGTGCCGAGGTGGCACGAGCAACTGCAATGCTGGTGCCTCAACTTCCGTGGGCGTGTGACGGTGGCATCAGTGAAGAACTTCCAGCTGATAGCTTCTGCGCCGCAGGCAGGAGCTGGGCAGACGGCGGCGCCAAGCCACGACACGGTGATCTTGCAGTTCGGTAAGTTGCAAGGGATACGTTCACCATGGACTACCGGTACCCGCTGTCGGCTTTCCAGGCCTTCGCCATATGTTTGACCAGCTTCGACACAAAGCTGGCCTGTGAATAGATAGATAGACAGATGGGGTTAGCATAGCAGCGATTAGGGCAGGTAAGCTGTGCTGCCTGTATGTGATAAGCAGAGCATTCGAAGTGACTGCATGTACATAGCACAGCTAGTATAGTAGCTGTTGATTCAAGCCCTTGGTTTCGTGAGTTGTGTGCTTTCAGAAACCTGAAAATGGCTTTTGTGTAGACTTTGTTTTTGCAATTCCTGGGTATGCAGCTGGTATTCCTGAAAAAAATTGGATGGTGTTTGGAATGAATGAGTTGTGTGGGTATTAGATGAAAGCAACTTGTAGACTAGTGCTGGTCCACCATACCATTAATAACAAGTTGTTGATATATACAGCGACTGCTGATGAGGGTTGATGGCTTGCTTTATGCTTGGGGTTAATTAGCACTACTTCTGTTTGATGATGATTGCGTAAGCAAGCAACGAGAATTCGTCTAATCCTAATCCTGGTCCGGATGAGCTAGCTGCTCTGACCAAATCAGCAGCTGAGAGAAGCTGTGAGCGAATCCCAGCTTCAGAATTCGCTCTGCGCCATGGTTAATCCCTGGAATTGCCAGATGCACGCATAATAAACTTTTAAACAATTCGTCGATTGGACTGTTCTCATTAACAAACAAATCAGCCTGCCAGCTGACCAAAGAAAATAAAATTCGGCTGTCTGCGATCATTATCGTTGATGTCTTGTCGTGTTCCCATCCAACTGCGATTAGCGAGGGATGGATCAATGGATGGACACACCGATGGAGATTCTTTGGATGGACAAACAAAAAAACAAAGCTGGTTAGCCTAAAACAAAACTAGATTCCCTGCAGCTGCAGCCAAATTCTTTGGACAAACAAAACTGTGAGCACAGCAGAAGGAGATTCGGCTGCCTGTGCTTACAGACGACCATTTTGGATGAAATGACTGTTCAAATGTCACGTGGCTGTTCAAATGTCATGTGACTTCAAGTTAAGTTTACTAAGTTTTCTCTCTATGGTGCAAGACTTGACTCAATTGTGGCAAGGGTAAGTGATGAAGAGATTAAGATGGCTAAAACGAGGAACTAAGCTAACGCTATGGATAGCGACCATAAGCGAAGTAGCTAAGGTGAAGTTGAGAGCATCAAGGACTTCGAAGTATCATATCCAAGCCTACTGAGGAAACTGATAAATTACATCTAATGTCATAATTGATAAATTTGGAGTGGCTTAAGAATTCAAAGTGGTTGATCTCTACTCTATGTAAGAATTCTAAGTCACTAACTCAAGGTGGACATGCTCAAGCACATGCATATATTTGTTCATCTACAACATGTGCTCAGTTGGTACACATCATTGGAAGCCCTCGAATCATTAAAGATCAATTATTGGCGTACCTTGGAGGTTCAAGCTCAAGTGGATTAATTAAGGTTTATCTTTTATCTTGAGTTTAGGTATGCCATACTATCAAGAGGGATGAATGTTTTGGTTGGACAACAAACATCAAAAAGTGCTCAAGTGAAACCTAGAGAGACTAACCCGTGAGATAAAAACCTTAGTTGAGCTCTCTGGCCAAAACAGGCCGACCGGTTTTGGAAACCGGTCTGACCGGTTTGGGCACTGACACCGTCCAAAGGCTAGTTGGTTTGAAAACCGGTCTGACCGGTTTGGCAAACTGGTCTGACCAGTTTTGTCTGACAGACTAACGTCTAGTTTTGAGTGTGATGGGTATTTATACCCATGAGCTCCTCTTTGAGGTGCTGCTGGTTCTCCACACTCCTAACATCTTTCAGAACCATAGCTAAGCTCTCCCCAACCTCTCTAAGTGAGATTGAAGCCTATAGTGCTATATCCTTGAGTTGGGTTGAGAGAGTGACTTGTGTGAGAGCTTTAAGAAGTCTAGCGAGCATCCCACACTTGAGCACCTGCTGATTTCATTGAAGATCTTTGAAGCATCTTTTACTCTTGGAGCATTTGCTCCTAGACGGCTAGAGGTCGCTTGGAAGCTCCAATCCGAGATTGTGGAAGCTCCAAGAAGTTTGTATTACCCCTGTGAATCTAGTGGAATCCCTCTCATCTCAAGAGTTCGTTCTCTTGACTTGAGACCAAGGTAAAGGGTAAGCCTTGTGTGGCGAGTCTATCCTTGTGTGGATACCTCAACAACGTGGATGTAAGCAAGCCTTGTTGGCAAGCTGAACCACGGGATAAATCCTTGTGTCAATTGTACTTTTACTGTATATTTATCTTGCTTGTTGTTTTATCTCTCTATCTAGCATATATCTTGTGCTTCCGCTACGATCTACTTTGGTGTGCTTGTGCTGTGTGCAGGGACTCTTTTGGTACACTTGGAAACCCGTGTGGTAGTCCCTCACCAAGTTTGGTTTGTGCTAGAACTCGTAGAGGGGATTTACATATTGTTGGCTCTGTCTGTGTAAAACCGGTCTAACCGGTTTTCGAAACCGGTCTGACTGGTTTCTGTGCTGACAGTGGGTTTATTTTTTATAAGTGTGCAGATTCGCCTATTCACCCCACTCTAGGCGACATCAAGATCCTTTCATCCCGCCACGCGCCCGCCGGCATCGAAGCTTCTCGGCGCGCCCGGATCTCATCTCCGCCCACCGAGCCTCCGGTCTTGGTTTTGTGGCTCAACCAAGTAACCCGACGGTTTTTTGGTGAACTGCGGCAAACCCCGCTGTTGGGGAATTCAGGAAAACCCGTCACCCTCGAAACGTTGAGTTTAACAAAGTTCTCGAAACAAGAAAGGGGGTCACGAACATGCGGAAGCCCGGAGTCTCGAGCTGTCGGTGGCCCGAACTTCGGAGGACGGCCAATTCGGAAATCTGTCAAGGGCTAAGTTCGGGAGTCGCGCGCGAGGACATGCGCGAACCAGCGGAGAAGCAAAGGCCAATTCGGGAATTTGTTGAAGACCCAGTTCGGGAGTTTCACGTGAAGACATTCACGAACTAGGGGAGAAGCAAAGTCAAAGTTGTTGTCCCAAAAAGTCCGGGTTTAGATTGTGAACTAGTGGCAGATTTGTAAATATGTTACACAAAAAAGACATTCTTGTATGCGTTCACACTAGGAATATTCTCTGAGCCTGAGGGTGTTTTCGGTATATAAAAGTCCCTTCATCTCCCTATAAAAGGGGGCGCGAGGGCACGTGTAAACGGATTCAGACTTTTTGGAACTTGTGCTACTTGCAGAGGGAATCACAATCTCTTTGCGCTCTCACTTTGTGCTTGAACGTGTTTAAAACTCTTTCTCGTGTAGGGGTTGTCATCCGAATTTTTCGGGTAACCCCCCAACATTGGCGCCCACCATGTTCCAGCCGAAAAGAAACTCACGATGCCACCTCAGAAGAAATCCAAGAAGAACGTTCCAGCACAGGCAAACCGAGACGATCACCATCCTACCCAAGGGAATGAAACCTCTTTCGTTCCTGAATCTTCGAACACAACAGACCAAGAACGAAGAGAAAAGCTCGAAGCTCTCATAGGAAGGGCCTTACATCGCCAGGGAAAAAGATATGCCAGGGGCTTTTCGCCTAATGGAGCAGACTGGCGAAGAGTTGCCGTATTCGTAAAATGCTGACAGTCTAAAAAGGTATTATCCATGAAAACCCTAGTTGTAGATAGATGTAACATTTAGTAGTTTTCCGATTTTCATAAGTTTGTACTTTAGAGAACAAAAAATCCGAATCACGTATCTATAAGTGATTTCGGAACCAAAAATCAGTTTTACCTTTTCTAGTCGCATTAGAATAAGAAGGACCGTACTCTTTTCCTTGCAAAGGGGGCTCTAAATCAAGAGGCAAGGTTTTTAACGAGGCGGATCCTATGTAAATACTCTTTGTGATATATATATGAAAAGAGTCTTCCCCAAATTGCGTATCTCGAGAATTCCATCGTCAAAAAAGAAAAAAGTTCGTGAGAAAGGCTTCGTGATAGCCAGAATTCCATCGTGAAAAAAGAAAAAAGTTCATGAGAAATGCCTCGTGACAGCCAGAATTCCATCGTGAAAAAAGAAAAAAAAAATCATGAGAAAGGCTTCGTGATAGCCAGAATTCCATCGTGAAAAAAGAAAAAAGTTCGTGAGAAATGCCTCGTGATAGCCAGAATTCCATCGTGAAAAAAGAAAAAAAAATTCGTGAGAAAGGCTTTGTGATAGCCAGGAATCCATCGTGAAAAAAAAAGAAAAAAGTTCGTGAGAAGGGCTTCGTGATAGCCAGAATTCCATCAAGAAAAAAGAGGCCTGAGACAACAACAAGTTGTGGCCCAGAAAATCCCATCCATCAAGGGATTCCCACCAAAAGAGGCCTGAGACAACAACAAGTTGTGGCCTAGAAAATACCATCCATTAAGGGATTCCCACCCAAAGAGGCCTGAGACAACAACAAGTTGTGGCATAGAAAATCCCATCCATTGAGGGATTCCCACCCAAAGAGGCCCGGAATAGCAGCGAGCTGTGGCCCAGAAAGTCCCATCCACGAGGGGATTTCCACCGAAAAGAAAAGCCGGCAGGTTGACTTCGAGAAAGTAAATGCCGAAAAGTTTTTCGTGATAACGTCGTCACAAGGAAAGGGCAAGGGGCTCGTGCGAAAAATCGTAGAAAGTTTTGGTTGAAGCAACTGAAGGTTGCAACATCAACCGGGGCAAGTTTGCCAGATGGATCAAGTCCACAAAATTCGAAAACAAATTTTGTCGACTTGCGCGACGACGGTTAAAAATTTTCAAAAGTTAACAAATATTCCTCCTAAAGGCGTACTCGATCGAAATACGCGAACTGCAAGTTTCCTAAACATGCCTTCAAGTTTTCATGCAAAACGGCAAGGTGGGGGAGGGTGACGTTTTTTCAAGAAAAAACGTATTTGTTGCCTTATTCGCATAAAAACTTCCGAACAGTTCCTCAGTAATTACAACAGTCACTGCGAAATTTAAAATGAAAGCTCTACAACATGTCCTTGTTTACAAACGTTGTTTTCAGCCATATCACTAGCATAGGCGAAGTCAGACGCGCCTGCTAAGGGGCTAAGGGGCTCCGTCTTCGGAATTTTCGCGGAGCACGAAGTAGAGGATGCAGAACGTCTCTTCTTACGAAACAAGAAAAATGAAGAGAGATCAAAACAGCCCATAGAAAATTTAAGCGAGGCCTCAAGCCAAAAATCGGAAAAGTCTTGTTCGGGATGTGCTCGCTTGAACAGATGCCACGCTTCACCACTAACGAACATCCTATCCCGATGAATTCGTAGCGGCAACACGTCCTGCGCAGGCCCAGCTTGCAGGACCTGCGCAGGTTAAAGTATACAAAACATTTGTTCAGGGAAATTAAGTGAATCTACATAAATATACAGGCAACCTTGAATACACCCAAGGTTCGGACATAGCATCTAGTTCGTAAGATCCACCTTCGGAGAATCATCCTCGTGTTCGGGGGTTTGCTCGCCGTCACTGCCTCCATCGCCACTGCTGCTACTGCTGCTGCTGCTGCCGCCTGAGCCCCCTTCGCCTGAGTTGCTCGAATCTTCGCCGGAAGTCGATACTTCGGGGGACGCAGCGATGTCCTCAAGATTCTCCTCCTCGTTCAGCTGAAAAAGAAAGAAAAGCAAATGTGAAGGGAATTCGAGAGACTGAAACATCGGTGGCAGACACAAGTCACGAAATCGAACAAGAAACTACCTCAGCGAGCTTAGCATGCGCAATGGCCTTGACGGTGTCCTTCCCACTAGTTAACCAAAATTCCCTTGCGAACATGATCTTGATAGCCTGAACATCGGCATTAGCTCGAAGTATCACAGTGCTTGTGGCGCTAGGGAATTGGGAGATATTCTTACGAAACTTCTCCAAGTCAGCGCAGTCGAAGTCATGGAGAATCTTCAAAATGCTCTCCACGGAGAAGGCGGCCGCGAAGTCACGGGCGTCGGAGATCACCTCAGCAAGGGCCTTGAACTCGGTCTCCATCCAATCCATGAATTCGGGAATCTCAATGTTATCCGGAAGAGGAGCTGGACGAATGCCGAATTCGTTCAAGGACTTCTTGTATTCCTCATAGAGCAGTTTCAGCTTCTCCAGAATTTCGGAGGTGTTTTTCTTCGAGGCTTCACTCTGCTCCGCCAGCGCCTTTTCAAGATCCACGATTTTACGATCTTTCGCGCTCAGAGACTTGGCGAGACTGGCATTATTAGTGCGAAGATCTTCGGCAACTTTCGAAGCCCTTTCATGTTTCTCCCGAAGATTTTCGATCAAGCTGAGATCATCTTCGTGGGCCTTCTGAACCTTATCCAGCTCCTTCTTAGATTGCTCAAGAGCTGCCCCCGCGGCCTCCTTTTCATCCTGACTTGCCTTCAGAGCCTTCGCCAACTCGCCTACCTTCTTCTCGAGTTCCACATTCGCGGATTGGGCAAGGGCGAAGCTGCGCTTGAGTTCTTTAGATTTCTGGGACAGTTGCTTGTTCATCTTCTCTTGTTCAACGAGCCGCTCTATGGCAACTTTCCCCAGCATAGAGTGTTTAAGCGCATAATCCTCCTGAAAGCGCGCTAGCTTCGAGGGAGGGTAAGAGTGCAAGAGATCCTTGAATTCTGAAAAATTTAAGATTAAAGCCTAAGATCAAAATTCAAGAATCGGAGAAAAAGCACAAAAGAGTACTGAGAAGGGACGAACCTTGCTTACTGAACTGCTGCATGGTGACTTGTTTAGCCGAACCGGAGGAAGCTCTACCCTGAGGCGAAGGGGTGCCTTCGGGAGAAGGATGAGGCCCTTTCTCAGAACCAGCAGCAGCTCCTTCAGGTTGTCCCGAACTCTCCCCTCCTGATTCATCAACAGTCACAGATGATTTCCACAGTGTTAAAATCTTAGAAGTCTTGCTCCCAACGCCGGTGGTCTTGAAGCCAACACTTAATAATTTTCCACGATGAGACGTACCGAAGCTCTTGTTGAAAGCAACCAAAGAGGGAGAGGGAGTTTGATCTTCGGGAACAACCTCCCGAACTTCGACCAAGGGAGCGTGTTCGGTAGGATTCTCCCCCCTTTGTACAGTGAGCTCAAGCTCTTTGGCGAATTCGGGGGAGGCTTCATCCCGAGAGAGAGCGGGTTGAGAGACATCGGCAGCAGAGGCTTCAGCAGCAACGGGGGCCTCAGTGGGGGCAGTAACATCAGCAGCGATAGTGGACTCATCAGCAGCAGCAGGAACAGTCTCCTTGCGAACTTCGGGAGCAGCATCTGAAAAGGAATCAACATCTACGAATTCATTCTCGGAACCAGACGGACAGTTGTCTCGAAAGTTAAATAGTGGCCAGGGGCAAACACCTTTGAGGCTGTCTGCTTCCACGAAGGCGTCGTCGTCGAAGGCGGATGGAACTCGCCGAACACCGACGGAAGAAACTTTCTTCGCCGTCTTCTTCAACCTCTTGCGGCTCATCTGGGCAAGGCCCGAAGCAGTCTAGAGCTCCGCGTCCGAAGTTCGTTCAGAAGTCTTTTGCTTGCGTTTCGACGATTCCAGGGATCTTGTCCTGGAAGGCTTGACCCCTGAAGAAGTGCCCTCGCTGGCAGGTGATGAGCCTCGCTTCAATGACCTTATTCGGGGAGCATTGATCGGGGAAGCTGAGCAACTGGCCACGGCAACGGCAGGAAGCTTCAACTTGGGACCTGGGCCTCGAGAACTAAAAAATTTGTCCCCACAAACTTCCGAAAAAACGCGGTTGATCCTCTTCTTATGCTTTACCAGAGCCTTGTACGCCTTATACTCATTCATGGTATATTCGCCTACCATGACGTTCACCCTCTTTTCCACTTCTTCCATGAAGGCCTCAGCGCTCTGGTCTTCGCGAAGTTTAATCCCGAACTTCGGGAAGGGCACCTTTTGATCTGCCCAGTTGACGTTGAAGTACAAAAGCTCAGTAGGGGACCAACCACTCGAAATAGGCCAGACCCGGGCAGCGACGAATTCTTCAATAATGTCACGGCCGCCAAGTATAGTGCTGACCAGGTGAAATGCATTCTCGTAACTTCTAATTCCCAAGGCCCGTTGGTTGAATTTGGCAACATTCACCGCGGTCAGAGGCGCAATCTGGCAGGACAATTTCGGCATATTGACCTTCAGATAAAACCAATGAGACCTCCAATCATCGGTGAGGTTAGACTTGCAACAGGGAGCAATCTGGATTCGGGTAATTCCTTTTCGGGTATTCTGACGTCGCGTGTTGAAAGTGCAACACGCATGCTGACTGTGATAGAACTGCCCGTCATTGCCCTAGACAACCTCAGGGATAATCACCAATTCGTAGAATTTGGCGAAGGCATCGACACTGGGATTGCAGCCGAAGGTCTTCAAAATCCAAATAAACTTCGACACTTCGAGGAAAGATGTCAGCGAAAGCTGGTGGATTTTCACTGAAAATGCATCAAGAATAGCCGGTAGGACCGGGTCGCAGGGGAACGTCAGCCCGCAGATAAAGAAATCCCGAAAGACAACAACTTCTCCGTCTCTAGGGGTAGGGATCTCTTCATCAAGCGGGGCTCACCCAGCGCCCGGAGAGAAGAACCCAGCCTTCTCGTATTCCCAAATCATGTTGGTTGTGACCTTAGACTCTCCGAAGACGAGTGAGGGTGGCAACGGGCCAGAACTCCTTGCATTAACCAGGTCACTAACGCCGGCATCCACATCTCCGATGTCTTCGCCATTGTCAGATTGAACCTCCCCGTCTTCGTGACTCCTGGAGCCACTGGGAGAACCAGAATCCTCGGTTGGTGCAGCATGCTCAGCACCTTCGACGGCTGGGTCGAGCGGGGGACCAGCTGCGATGAGTTCTTCGGTAGTCATGGGTCTAGCAGTACTTTTAACTCGAGCCACCTAACCAACAAATACAAACATACGAACCAATAAAAACAACATTCGGCAATGAAGTCCGTAAAACAAAAATATCACCACAGCAAAGTATGACAGGCAATAATCGAAAGGGAGAAATAAGATAGTACCTTAGAAAGATGCGAAGACAACCGGGAGTTCACGAATTCTGCAGAAGAAGGCGAAATTCCGCGAGAAAGAGAGATGCACAAATCGTAAAAACAAGAAAGCTGTAAAATTTTTTAACAGCGACAACCCGCTATTTATAGGGGCGGGGAGGGGAAGTTCCGCGAAACCTGCCTCGATCTGACCGTACTAGGGTCCCCGGGCGACGCGTGTCCCCTCCGACGTTCCGAGGGTGACGTTTTTCACTAAATTTCCGAAGGATTCGTGGAATCGGATCGTCGGAGTCAACCCGCTTCCCCGAGGGGCTAGTGTTGGGGAATTCAGGAAAACCCGTCACCCTCGAAACGTTGAGTTTAACCAAGTTCTCGAAACATGTTTTTCAGGAGCAGGGAATTCACGATTTTCGGAAGCCTGGAACCTGTGAAGCCTCGGATTCGCGAATGTGCGAAGTTCGGGAATCTTGATTCGGTTAAGAAAGGGGGTCACGAACATGCGGAAGCCCGGAGTCTCGAGCTGTCGGTGGCCCGAACTTCGGAGGACGGCCAATTCGGAAATCTGTCAAGGGCTAAGTTCGGGAGTCGCGCGCGAGGACATGCGCGAACCAGCGGAGAAGCGAAGGCCAATTCGGGAATTTGTTGAAGACCCAGTTCGGGAGTTTCACGTGAAGACATTCACGAACTAGGGGAGAAGAAAAGTCAAAGTTGTTGTCCCAAAAAGTCCGGGTCTAGAGTGTGAACTAGTGGCAGATTTGTAAATATGTTACACGAAAAAGACATTCTTGTATGTGTTCACACTAGGAATATTCTCTGAGCCTGAGGGTGTTTTCGATATATAAAAGTCCATTCATCTCCTAATAAAAGGGGGCGCAAGGGCACGTGTAAACGGATTCAGACTTTTTGGAACTTGTTCTACATGCAGAGGGAATCACAATCTCTTTGCGCTCTCACTTTGTGCTTGAACGTGTTTAAAACTCTTTCTCGTGTAGGGGTTGTCATCTGAATTTTTCGGGTAACCCCCCAACACCCGCGTGTAGACTCCGGTCGTGAGTGTAACACCCTGTATTTTTGCTTAGTGTTGATTAGTGCTAATGACTCTCTTAATCTAATCCCTAACCACACTTGGTCAACCTTAAGTCAAAACCCTAGCATAAACCCTAGTTACCCCTTTGACCTTCTTTGTCAACCTAGAACTTTTGGCATGTTCACCAAGATTCCACTAAACACTTCAAAATCTCTGTAGCGAACATGGCCTCATATGCCATTAGTTCGAGTTTGATTTTGGCGTTTCATGACAACGTGATCATTGGGACTAACCATATTGTTTTAGCATGTCTTTGTAGACACTTCTAGGTCCCAAGGATTGAAGGATCGGATGGCGACTAGAGCGGGGGGGGGAGTGAATAGGAACGATTCCTTGAAGCACACGCGGAAGCACGAAGGAAGGAGGAAGGAATCGAACCAAGGAACAAAGCTGCCAGGCACTGGCGGACTATCCGACCAGGTGGGGCGAACTGTCCGCAAAGGCCACGCGGACAGTCCGGTCAGGTGCCGCGGACAGTCCGCAAGGGCCACGCGGACCGTCCGGCTAGGAGCCACGGACCGTCCGTTAAAGCCAACAGAACCACCAGAACCGACCCAAGAAAAACGGACAGTCCGCGAAGACCAGGCGGACCGTCCGCGCGGGTTCCGGACCGTCGGCTACTGAAGCTCGGACCGTCCGCAACCGGCTGCAACGAAAACCTAAATCAAAACCGGATCAAAAACGAAGGCGAGCAAGAACGTGACGAACACATGAAGAACTGGGCTGAACATGCACCTCGCAGACGGTCCGCGGAGAGGGGGCGGACTGTCCGCTAGGTCAAACAGAGCAGAAAAATCCAGAGCTCGCGAAGTCAACCCCACCAACTCATCACCGGAAATCCCAAACGGTTCAAGTTCTTGAGACAAGATTTGGGGGAGATGTTAGGCACCCCTAGGTGAGATTATACCCCAAAAATCTCGTCTCCAAACCCACCAAATCACTGGGAATCACGGATCACACGAGCACAAGTCTTACTCACGTGTTCATCCAAAGAATCACGAATCTAGGATGATTTGAGGAGTTTGGGGGCAAGAAATCACTGGGAAAAGAGGCACAAGGCACTCAAGGATGAACCCCCAAACAAATCCGAGCCAAAAACCGTCTAGAAAACGAGAATCAAGACGAGCACGAAAATAGCACAAAAATGTCTCCGAAAAACATCACGGGAACCACAACGCCGAATCTTCTATACAAACCAGGAAAGATTCACAAGGTCTAGCATGCCGCCCTAGCATCCATCCCTCTCAACATATCTCTCATGAAGCTCTCATGCTAGCCTAGACAAGAAATGGAGGAGAAAATGTCTCGGGAAAATGAGAAATGGGAGGGAGGAAATGAAACCCTAAGTCGCGGAGAGAAAGAGCCATCCACACACACTCATGGCTTATATATCGGGTCCCGCCGGTGTGGGAAATGACTCGACTACCCCTAACTCAACTACTGGCGATGCAACCCACGCAGGGGCATTTATGTAACGTTTGTGGGTCTTGCCATCGGACGGCCACGCCTTCGCCGCACCTCGCGTCCTCCCGACGCAAGCCATGCGATCCTGCCGCGTGTCCTCCGCTTCGAAGCTTCCCGACACGCCCGGATCCCATCTCCGTCATGTTGGGCCTTCAGACTTGGTTTTGAGGCCCAAACCAAGAAACCGTCCTCCGATGGTTTTGTGGGCAAACCACCAAACCCGCGTGCTCCGCCCGGCCTCCCGCCAAGCCTCTTGACTCGACCGCCACCGTGCACCGGCTCGATCGTCTACGACTTCGTCTTGCTCGTCTCGCCACCATGTGGCCCGCACCTAGTCCCGCCGTCCACCGGGTCCCTCGAACCGAGCCTACTTGTCTCTCCATCTCCCGGATGCAAGAAAACCACATGCCATAATGAGAAAAACAAGGGTCAAAACCGAGCAAGAAAGGAAAAGAAACGACACTATCGGATGAACCGACGGTACCTTAGCAGCAAGCGTCGGTGCAATCGTCGGACGAGTTGGTACACTGGTGAAACCCTTGGCACCGTCGGATGAACCGACGGTCCATCTTTTAGTAGCGTCGGACGAGTTGCAGAGGAAGAGCAAGGAAGACAGTAGCACCGGATGATCCGACGGTCTGAGTGGGGACACCGTCGATCTATCCGACACTCAGTTTGAATTCATACAGAGACGCGCCAAGACAAAGCCTTCAGCACTAGATGATCCGGCGCCTTGGTCAAGGTGAAGCGTCAGTCTATCCGACGGTCGCGTGAAAGCTAACAGAGGCGACTTGGACGCGGGGTCTTCAGCACCGGATGATCCGACCCACTGTCGGTGCATAGCGTCGGAGCAATTGTGTCAAAAAAACCTCAACGGCTAAGTGACGTGGGAGGGGCACCGGATGAACCGATGCCCTGGAAAAGCTTAGCATCGGTTCATCCGACGCTACCTTTTTCAGCAGCTTTTAGCCAACGGCTAGTTTGATGCCTTGGGTATTTATACCCCCTCCACTCACTCATTTGAGGTGGCTGGATTGTTTGGAAGTGTAGAGGATTTCCAAGACACATTGAAGATCATATCCAATCCACCTAAGTGCTTAGTTGCTCATCCTTAGACTTGCATATGCCTTGTGTATGTGCTTAGTGCTAGGCTTAGCTTAGAGTTGAGTGAGTGCAAGGTTGTGCCAACCTTGTGAGGTGATTCTTGACTGAATCAAGTTGTACAAGGTTCGCCAGAAGCCTTGGGGCCTAAGTGTCTCACCGGCAATCGTCATCGATCCTCCAGCTTGGTGTGGAGCAGCGAGGACACTTTGTGCGGGGGACGTAGAGACCCCCTTCCTTGGTGGAGAAGCTCCTTAGTGGAGGCGGCATCAAGGTGACCAAGGGAGCTTGGCAAGTGCCTAAGTGGCTAGCCTTTGTGGCGATTCATGTGGTGCTCTTGGGAGAGACTTGGTGACCGGGAAGAAATACTCTTGTGTGAGTGCTTCAACGTGGACTAGGGGTGGCTTAGTGCCTACCGATACCACGAGATAAATCGCGTGTCAAAGAGTTTGCTTCCTCTCATCCCCTTTACGTTTCCGCATTTACTCTATTGCAATCTTTGCTTGCCTTTACTTTTCTAGAGTAGTATCATGCTAGGATTGGCTATAGGTTGCAAACCTTGTTTTGGGATGGGAGTTCCACACTAGAACAACCTAGTTGCACATCTAGATAGTATGTTCTAGTTTACCTTTGTGCAAAAATAGTGAAGCCATAGGTTAAGGTTTTAAGTTGCCTAATTCACCCCCTCCCCCTCTTAGGCTAACGAGCATCCGATTCCTTACAATCTCCCAATGGGAAAGTTGTGCAGTTTGTCGAGTCAGACAACTTTCATGTTGGGCGGCATGGCTAGTATGGAGTGCAAAAGGGTGAAAAATGCAAGTCAATGCCTGCCTTTACTTTTCATGGGCGCCGAGAATTCTGTAAACTTTTCCTGCAATTCGTGCCAAATCTATTGATCAAAATACCCTAGAGCTTTTGGCAAAGTTGTAGTGGGTAGTCTGGTGAGCAACTTTGGTATTCAAAGGTTTGTGCACTTTTGTCGCAAAAATTGGAGAAAATTCAATTTAAAGTGAAGCACTTGGAACTGGTTTGAGCCGGAGCGCCAGCACCCTCACGACGTCGCGCCGCGCACGCCACGTCGGCCCGCCGCCATACCCCCGCGTGCGCACGCCGAGATGCCGAAGACCCATCGGTCCGAGGCCGGATGCCATGGGCACCGTGCGCCTACGGGGCGTGACAAGGTACCCACCCCTACACCGGTGCCACGCGGCCGCCGCGCACACGCCCGAGCGCGCGCCGCCTTCCGCCATTGGCCGTTGGCCCGCCACACATCGCAACCGCCTCCACGCCATGCCGTCTCCACTGTGCACACGGATCCTGGGAGAAACCACCTCGACACACTGCTGGACCTTTAAAACCCCCACCCTTCTTTCTCTTGCACGCGACAGAGCACACACTGGCCGCCACCGTCCGCCATTGGCGTTGCCGGTGAGCTCTCTCCTCCGTTCGTGCCCGTGACCCACCGACCACTCGAAGCTCTTCCCTAGACTCCACTCGAGCCCCCACGGCCACACATGGCCTAGCTCCGCCCCACATTTCGCCAGAAACCTCGTCGCCCCGGAGGCGCCGCGGTTGCCTCGCCGCCGGCCACCGCCGGGCCCTCCTCCGGCCAAGCCACTGGCACAGATCGACCCCACGTGAGTCCAATCGATCACCCCGCCCATTTTTTTGCATCCTTCGGTCCCACCTCGCCACCGGCGAGCTCGCCCGCCGCCGTAGGGGCACAGTTGTGAATGCCAAGGGCATATCTGTGAAAGAAGGACCCGTGTGTAAAGACCTTTATCTAGGTTTTGTTTCAACTAAGTCTAGTGGCTTGCAAAAATGATAGAAAATCGTAGAAAAATCCACAAATTGCATAACCTATTTTGATGTGCTCTGTGTGACTAGAACTACAACTTTTACAAAACTGGTATATACTTTTGAGCTTTAGTTTTTACATGAAATATAGAAATCCCTTTTATCTAGATCTGTTGTACTGCAAAATCCACACATGTTCATGAGCTAACTTTTGGATATGTTGTGAGTACTAGCATGTGTAGGTCCTGTGCAAAAATTTGCACAAATTACCGAGGGAATCTTTTATTATGATTTATCTAGTATTTAAGCCTTTTCTTCCTAGATGATTTTTGTGGCAAAAAGTAAATAGATTTTTGAGCTATACTTCTGGTAATAGTCATATTATGCCTAGTTGCACCTTTACTGAACTAATCATGATTTTTGGACTGGTAGAAATATTTACCCCTGATTTATGCTTGTTTTCAATCATAAATGTGTAGATCAAGATCTATAATGGCTATAGATGTGTTTATTAGTTTCCTAGGATTGTTTTAGATCAAAGAGGGAGTAGGAGAAGGTTTGGCTCCAAAAGTGCTATATGTATTTTTGTGTACATTTATCATTTATGTGCTAGCTAGAAATGCTATATTTTGTCCATTTATTTTCATAACTCCAATTTGTGCACTTGCTTTCCTGACGAAGTGTTCTTGGTCAAAGAGACCAGTGTGTGTTAGTTGGGCTTGTTACGAGGCTTTTTATTGAATAAAAGTGGAGGTACTATAATAGGCTTGTGAGGGAAATAAATGGAAAAATTATCCTTTATATGCTTAGACCCTATAGATGAGCTAGGGAAGTAATTTAAGAAAACAGAAAACACATTTCCTTGTTGTTTGTGCATTAAATTATTTATTTCTTTTAGATGTGTGCACAGTCACCATAAAGAGAAGATATTAATCCTTTTTTATTATCCTTTAAAGGGAAAATGTTAAATACTATTGTCAAGGTGAATATGGTCACCCATATGCTCCTTGTGACTGTTGCTTCTTTTAAATTAATTACACGTTAATTAATGCATGAGCATCCTCCGTGTAGAAGTCCCCGACGGTAGCTACACGCTCGTGCCGGCTGACGAGGACGAGGGAGCTGGAGGAGACGTGCACTACATGACCGTAAAGCAAGATCTAGACCAAAGTCCGGAAGTTTGTGTGTTTGCTTGTGCTGACGAAGGCAAACCCCGGTTTATTCATTAACCTATTTGTTTCTTTCAAACTTCTAAATTATCATTGTTATTTTATGTGCATTTACGTTCGGGAATTGAATTGAAACCCTAGTTGCATGATCCTTAATTACCTATGATCTTTTACTGGCATATTAGGTCGCTAGTTGCTATGCTCTAAGGATCCGGTTCAAGTCGAGTGATGTTCGTCACTCGCGAGAATAGGATCTCCTTTACGGAATCACCATATGTATAAATGGATTTCTCATGTGGTAAGAGCATGGGATTTGGGCTCCGGTCCAGTGGCTTCGTTGGTTAAGTGTTTGAAAGTACTAAACACTTGTCGGAAAAGGGTATGGGGTTTTACTATCACTACTCTTAGGGTTGAGGCCCCGGGCTCGCCACCTGAGTGCATGCGTGAGACTGGGTGACCTTAATGCGTAGCCCAGTAAACCTTGTACTTAAGACTGTGAGCTTGTAACATACCAGAAATTTCATTGTTTTCCCATGTGTGAATTTTCGCAATAATTTAAAACTTTTTGTTTGAACTTGTGTGCTACCAAGTTTGAACCCAAATTGCTAGCCACTCATCTTAAATTCTATATAATTAAAAACCATATAAAAACTATTTCTAATATTATGGTATAAATTGTGAGTTGGAGTTCCTTGGATTTTATTTTGGAGTTTCAAATTGAGTGAAGTTTGAATTTGAATTCTATCCAAATTCAAACTATATGATTTATATAAATGCAAAACCTATTTTACTAACCCTACTAAGGCCGAAAGCCTACTAACGTCTAACCCAGCCCGCCGTTCTAACCAGGTCGGCCCACCTTTACCTCCCTGCGTGCAACCCACCACCGGCCCAGCTACCGTGATCCAACAGCTCAACCGCGGCCCAACCTAGCCCACCTAACCTTCCCTCTATCTTCTCTCACCGCCAGGCGGGACCCACACACGGGCCGCCCCTGTTCTTCTTCCTCCCCCTCTGACCTGAGAGGGTGCCATCGCACCGCGAGCCGCGCCTCTCCACGCGCGCCCGCACGCCGGCCACACTGCCCGGCCGAACCAGCGCGCATGCCGAGCAGCGCGCACGCCTAGGCCTCCGTCTCGTGTGCTCCGCTCGGGGAAAAACCCCTTTTACCCCTGCACCGTGACGCCCATAGGCCTCCGCTCGCCATTGGCGCACGGCCACGTCGCCATAAACACCTTGGCGCCCAATCGGAGCTCCGGCCAACTCTTGCCCTCGCCTACCTTTGACCGAGCGCCCAGGCGGGGACCAACACCCCATCCGCTCCTTGTCCCCAAACCGATTGGGATTTTTCCCCTTCTCCTTGCCTTCCGATTCACCGCAGCGCTCTGCGCTTTCCCAACCTCCTGCTCCACCTCTCTGCTCCGTTGCCGCGTGCTCTGGTGCCCCACACCCCGTAGCGTCCTTCCGCGGCTCGGCGCGCACACCCACACCAATCCCTCCAACCGTGAGCCGCGCCATGCCCAGGGTGCCGTCTCCGCTGACGACGAGAGCCGCGCCAAGCACCGCCACGAACGACGACACCGAGTAGGAGCCGGCGCCGGAACCATCAAGGACGACGACAGTCTCGAAGACAGGGGACCGAGCTCCAGGCGTACCATGTCGCCGCGAACCCGAGGGAGCCAAGCAAGGAATCAATGCCGTCGCCGTGAACATCACCACCGCGGACTTCACGGCCACGTCTACATCTCCGCCCCTCGGTGAGCTTGCCGCTCGCCCTTCTTCTCCACCCATGGGAGCACGCCCCAGCGCCGCGCCGTCGGCCTTCGCGTCATGCAGCTCCGCAAGGACGCCGACGCGTCGCACCCAAGCGTGTGTCGTCTCTCGCCGCTTAAACCTCGGTCCGTCGCCTTCCGCCTCGCCGTTTTCTCCGTGCCGTTGCTCCCCGGCCCGGTCTTCGTGCCGTGCAGGATGCCTCGCGCCGCCGCCGCAGTTCACCCCAGACCCGCGCCGGGCGACGTCGCTCTACGTCTGTTGCGCCTCGCCAACGCGTTCCACATTTGTCCCTGAAGGATTCGCCTGTGATCATGGCCTTCGTGTCGAGCACTTGCTCCTAGCGCCAAGCGTTGAAGAACGGGACCGCCGGCTCGATGATCTTGTGGCGCTCGCCCTGTGTTCGACCCTTTGCGCAGACAGAGCACAGCAGCTCGCCTTTCTTCGTTGAGCCGTCTCTGCGTGGCCTAGTGTGACGAGGCCATCTGCAGGTGCTCGCCCGCCCGCCGCACCGCGCTATCCCCGCCCGCACAACGCGCCGCTCTGCCTTGCGCCGTGCCACCGCCTCGCGCCGCACCGCTCTGCGTCACCCTGACGCCGCTCTCGTGCTGTGGTCCGGCCTTCGCGTCGTGATGACCTCTCTCTGCAGGTGCATGCTCAGCCGCCGTCGCCAAAATTCAATGCCGGCAAGCCCTTGCCGAGCCACCGTTTCCTTTGGGGCATTCATCCGAACACCTGGCGTGCGCTTCCTTTTCCTTGCGCCTTGGGAGAAGCCGCATCGAAGTCTGCAGAGCTGCCCTCCTCATCGCTGCCATCTGGATCCCATGTGGCTCTCCACTCATGTCTCGGCCACACACAAGGCCACGTCTCCTTGAGCCGCAAAGGATCCCGTAGCCGCCGTCACTCTTGGACTTCAGCCGAATTGGAGGGGTGAATTGGGACTTCCGCAGGGTTCCCGTAACAGGCTTCGGCCCACGGAAGCCGCTTAGCCCCACAAATTAGTCAGGCCGAACCAAGCAGTTGGAGGGCATTTTCTAGACTTTTCCAATCTTGGGCCGATCTGGGCCGGCCCATTGGACCACTAACACCTTGGGCCCACTTTCCGCCCACCGACCCGTCGACCCGTTGACCACCGACATCATGCTGATGTCATCCCTATTTTCAAATTAAAAATCCTTTTCTCTTTTATAAATAATTCTGGAAATTAATTTATAAAACCTTTCATCTTTGAAAATTCTTATCTATTTATCCGGAGATCCGAAAATTATGAAACCACTTGCGTTGGTTTCATAATTTTGAGACGCTCACTGCTACCCTATCCTTACCCGCTCATGCCCTTGAATCGAGCCCCTTTTCGCCCCGTGTTCTTGGAGTAGAATTCGTGGCCGCTGCTCGCCACTGTGCTAATGTGGGTCTGGGACGCCGGAGCCCCGCAACTAACCATTGGCGTGCCGCGGACAGGAATCCTACCCATTGTCTCATCGCCTACCTATTCTACACCTTTACCTTCCCTTTTTGCTGCTTCGCGCTTAACCCGCTTCTGCTCTACGAAGCTATGTGTTGTGAAGCGTGTACCGTGCCATGTGCTTGAAACCAGGATGTCGCACGTGATGGACGGCCGTGTCGTGAGCAGAGGCCTCTGCTTCACGCTCGGCAACCCCGAGCCGCAACCTAGCTGCCCTGCCATGGACGTTTCCGCATCATCAGTACAAGCCTCGTAGCGCTCTTAAACACACCTTACCTCTTCACCACCCGTTATCGGTCACAAGTTGATCCTTTCACATCCTCAGAGTTGTTGCCGCATATCTTGGCATGGTAATGCCTCTTCTAGTTTATGTCCAATCTCGCTTTGCTATCATCATCCGTTGCGCTAACGCTTGAATCCTCTGTGAGTTAAAACCTAGCAAGTGCTTGATTTCAGCCTCTCCGCTTTCCTGCTTGCAGGCTTGATTACCTAAGGTCTTAGCCGTAAGACCCGTAAGCTAACTTTGAACTAACTCATGACCCTACCCTGTTTTCTAGGATATAAAAACTAGTTGCTTAAACTACTTTTGTTTTAAAACCAATTGCTCTATTTTCATTAATTAAACCAGTGCTGCTTGTATTTACTCTGGAGTTTATTTGGATCTTCCAAATTGGTTTTTATCGATGTTTTTGCATTAGATGAATGCTCGTTATTTATTTCCGCGTCGCATCTTGTGTAGGCTTGTGTTCTTGTTGAAGACCCGAGCTGCGACGACTGAGGAGGCTCGACTACCCCGACTTTGCCCGAGAGGATGGTCAACCTCTACTACTCTACGACGACTACCGCGCAGGTGTCATGTCACTCCCAACCATGTAGAACCCATGCATGCTATTAGTTGCTAGTGCTATATTTATGTTACTTGATTTGATGGATTGCATAGCCATTTGATTAGCCTTGCCTTGATATTTGATATATCCTCGCTTCCTTGCTTTACCTACCTCGGGGCTAGCTACGTACCCCTAGCTAGTCCCATATACCAACTATCCATACTTTTGTTGCTTGATTATGGATGGTTCTCTGGGTTTGGACTGAGATGTGGGAGATCTCGCTGTGTTCTAGCGTGAGTTCTGGGTGTGTTCTTCCTTGATGTGTTACTGGCGGGAGCGAGCCGTTTGGTTACTTGTGAACGTCTACCTCAGGGAGATGCGATCTGGCCTCTAACCCGAGCGGTGTGTCGTAAGGGATGGAGATGGGGGAGTGCTCGCTCTCGGCCCTTAAGGACCGATCGTCAGACTAACCATGCTTATTTAGACTCTTACCGTACAAACCGCTCGCCTTATTATGGGCGGGGGTGCGGGGTGAGACTCGTAGTGGATAGCACCCCTCCTGTAGGCGAATCGGTGTGATCGTGTCGGGAGACGGCTCTTTCCTCCTTAGAAGACTTCGCCGCGGCGAGGCCAGGGAAGGGTTCCACAGCTTCGAGGGACCTTCTGCGGGCAGTATGAGCTCTACCGCGGAGGCCGCGCCGTACTCGGAGACGCAGGAGGGTACTATCCACTTACTTGGACTCCGGCCGTATGGTAGGGTTTCGGGTGGTTCGCTACCATCCGGCTCTATTCGGGCGGGTACGGTTGTACAACCTCTCGCAGTGTTTAAATCTATAGCTATAGTCCGTGTCCACGAAAGTTATGGACGGGCCCCGAGATCTGTTATTCTGGCTAGACTCTTTTGTTGTGCTTCTTCTCTCCCCCGAGTGAGTGAGCCCGGCCTGAGGCCGTTGAGATGTGGGGATAGGAGCAGGTGGGCCTCACATCGCAGATGAGAGTTGGGAGCTGGATCGCGGTTGTGATTCAGTGCTTTGGTGTGGGCATCCTTGTTGAGGGGTGTGGACCCCGGAGGTGTGGACCTCGGAGGTGTGGACCTCCCGGAGGTGTGGACCTCGCTGCTTATTCTGCATACCTTGATTGTTGCCACCGCGTTGCTGCATGCATAACTTTCTACAGCCCAATATAGGTTTTATCCATGCATACTAGATTCAACCACCGCTTTTGCACTTTGTTGGGAAGCTGACATGACCTACCCGCTTATCGGGTAGATGCTGGCATTTCAGACTCGGTGACCGCCTACGACTACAACTACTGTGACGAAGGTGTGAAGACTAGAGCTGGTCCTACGCTCGAGCTTGCCTGTGGAGCTGGAGACGCTTCGCTTATGTAGATCCGCTGCGTAGGTGTTTTACCTTTCTTGACTCAGTCCTGTTGGACTTGTACCCGGCTTGTGCCGAAGAGTTGTACTCTGATGATGTAATAATAATATCATGTAATTCTTCTTTTATTCCCGTGTTTTATGGATTTGTACCACTTGAGACAGGGATTGCACGTGATAGCCTCTTCCTGGGACTATCACGGAGGTGCAGAGAGTCGGGTTTCCGTTCGCGGAAATTCGAGTCGTTTCAGGTGGTATCAGAGCCGTACTTGATCGTAGGACGAGCCCTAGCAACGGCCGATAGTTTAGGACAGCCTAAGTATCCTTGATTGAGTATATACTCCTTAACTCTTATATAAACCCCTTGAAATCTGCTATTACCTCCTTGAATTCTCACTAACTGACTCACTAACAACCCCTCTACACGATTGGTGGCCTAAGGAGAACAACTGATGTCACATGCTCGCAACTCTGAGGTACGACGTCTGATACAAGGGAAAGACAACTACGACAGGGACAACTATGAAGATGGAGTACGGGGACGCGATGAAGCTGAATCTACAGGACTCAATTGGATTATCCCTGCTGACACATCAGTGTCATGTTATGTCAACACAGTTGTCTCTACTTTGGAACTAAATCCACTGGGGAATGATTAGATTGCCCCGTGATACATGAAGTCTGCATACAGATGAATCTAGAACGTACACGAAGCCGCACCCTTCCACCTTTTGCTCGGAACAGAGCTTGGATAACCCAAGATGCCCAACTCCGAGGACAATGAGGAGTTAAGACTTTAAGTTTTAGTGTGCCAACATATATAAATTAGATGCACTATATGGAACTAGCACACATAAGCTTGGATGCAGGAGTCGAAGATTCCTGATATGCCTGTAGCTCAGCAGTTGGATGAAGACCCAAAGGCTCGAAGCTATACGGATAGCCGAGTCACGAAGGATTAAGATATCAAAATGAGTTGTAGATACGTGAGGCGACCAATGGATTGAACAGTCAAGATAGCACCACTTACAAGCAAGCATCACACATACTCAGAGTAATAGCTGGATAATTGACCCCCGTGGACTTTCCCCTCGGTAAGCAATATGAAACTTGGATGCTCGCCGTGGTCGATGACCGAATAAGATGAATGAATGAGGAACACGGGGCATGGATACAACAATAAATATAGAGTACCCCCTTTTTCTTCCAAGGACAAAGCCATGAGAACCAAAGATGAAGGAGAGTTCCACCAACTTACTTCGGAAAGATCAGTGCCGAAACACCAGATGGCATGCGTTCTTTCAAGTGTTGAATAACTAACATTAGGAAAAATCCCTCAAGTGCCCACGATATACTAGTATGCTTATGCCGGTGTAACCTCGAAGGTCTTAGAAGTCAGCCTCGAGGAACACATTTGTTTTGGTGCATTGCTTGAGTGATTGGATCTTTATGGTTTTATGGTTATTATGCTTCTTCATGATTGTGTGAAATTATATTGAGTGCTTATGCTTGCTAGATCTTTAGATGACTTCTTTAGAGACCGTATCTCCCCTTCCTGCAAGATCAAGCTAGCAGAGCGAAGATCGATGTGCTCAAGCCAACTTAACAAGGTCAAACTTCAGAAGACATGAAGGATTTCTTGCAACCTCGGCCAATCAGACCAATACTTTGGATGAGATGTTCTAAAAACATTGGACTCAAGTTCGTAAACCAGAAAATGAGTACCTTAAGAATTCGTAACTTTTGAAGCTCGAAAGTGCATGTACCTCTATGGAAGCATACATTGGTTAAGATCAATTGAGTACCCTAAGATATCAGCAATGCATTTTGGATAACTTCAATCGGAACTCAATTATCGGATAAAGATGAAGTACTCCATATGGAACAACAATCAATACGAGAAATTTTATTGGAGTACTTTAGCTTCCGTAGGGTACCTTATGAACGTTCGCCTTTGGAATTTGCTGATGGAATACAGAGTTTGCCTATAAGGTTCTCCGCTTAACCGCGAATAGACCCATGTGGAGACTCAAAAGAATATGGTAACCTCATATCTTGGTAATGGATCCATCAATGAGAGCAATTAACACATCAGAAGAAAACCCAAGATAATGAGGAAGTGGATATAAGCGCATCAATCTCTCCACAGACAGACAATCACACATGTTTATGGAATTGCGCCCCTGACCATGTAATCGGAAGTAACAAATCCTTGCATAAGGGATCATCCCTAAGTAGATCGTACCTCGACCCGGAAGGTATTGTTGAGGTTTTGGATTTGATTCGGATGACTAAACTCAAAGGATATAAGATTTGCACTACACAAGCAGTCATCCTAGAATCATTCTTACTGGGTTAACCCCTCTTACGCCCCTAGGTAGTTGACTTGTGATTACTGAGGAAGCAGTAAACAACTACGTACCACAAGATGTGGTTTTGGAATAGGATACCTGAAGGGTAACTAAAGGAAACACGAGGTCGAAAATTGGAGTAAGATGTGAAGATCAGCCGATCCAACTTTTAGAATAAACAAGTAACGAAGAAACTCTACGGGACACTACCTTTGGATCGGTGGAAAGGAGAATTTCTCGAACAACCACTAGACTCAAGTGATCAGTTCGACCTCGCGGTGGAACCTACCACCCTATTGGAAAAGAAGTAATAAAAGGTTGAGAGCAAAAGTGAGAAAAATTGCTCACCTAAACGGGTGTCATTATTGGGAATTGTGGAATAAGCATGGCAAAGCCATAAAGACATGAATATTTCCAGGATACCTAAAGGTGAGAATACCATCATGAGGAGTAACTAAAAGGAATGGTAAAGGATCAAGGTCTACTCTAAGGCTGCACAAGTGAATCGATCCCTCCGCGAGGTCATGATAACTACAGACGTTCTGAGGAATTAAATATGCTTCGATGGTATTCCTAAGGGAGGACATCAACCATGTATCCTTAGTTTGTTAAACATGCATCGGAAAAATAGATGTGACTTTGTCGAGATGGTCCATCTGAAGAAGTTGGAATCAAAAGGGACTAGTGTGAGATTTCGGATGGATAGAGCCACTCACATAGTCGAGGGTGTTGCAGACGACCCCTCTTAACATGGACTATCATGAATGGGAAGTAACCATTCATAGAGTTCATGACCTTGGACATGTTTAACATCGCTAGCATCCTAACGAGAACAGTAGCGGACGTGCTGAGCCAACAAATGGATTACAACGTAAAGGACATACGAAGTTGGTAAGGATTACTGGACCCTCAAAGAGGAAGGAAGTTATGTTCACCCGTGTTCGATAGGTGCCGAGAGTGCACGCCATAAGAGGTGCAATAGCACTAATACTTTGGAAAATCATGATATCTACCTCTGGATCAAGAGATAAAATTATACATCTTCAATAAATCTCAGATGGATAGGGCTTCAAGAAGATTCATTGGATCAACTAGGAAAACCGAGAGAATGTATGACTCCCTCATATGGAAGGAAGTGGGAGAATCGTGCCTATTTGGATTAAAAGTACTTGACGGATGTCATGAGAGTATGATCAATCTCATATGCAATGATTTTGGAATAAGCTAATTGATAACAAGGATGTGACCTCAAACGTGAGGATTAGAATATTATGAGAATGTCACATTCTACTAAGCCTATGTGAGATGGCTAGATGAGAAGAACTAAGATAAGAGGAATCTAGGCCGTAGTTGTAATTTCTCACGTTTTTGAACCAGAGAATAATCTTGGGATATGTATGGATGATAATACGAGAATCTTATGGAAGCTACCGAAAGAGGTCATATAATACCACTTTGCATTGGAGGCCCCAACGGGAAACTAGATATGTTGACACTAAGCACCTGTGGAACCTTGGAATAAACACGTCGTCACCTCATCTACATTGGGAAGCTTAACATAAAGAAGAAACAGAAGGCATACCGAAGTGAAGACCCTCACCACACCTTGTATGAGCTTAATCTCGAGGACGAGATTCTCGTGAGGGGGGTGGAATGTAACATACCAGAAATTTCATTGTTTTCCCATGTGTGAATTTTCGCAAAAATTTAAAACTTTTTGTTTGAACTTGTGTGCTACCAAGTTTGAACCCAAATTGCTAGCCACTCATCTTAAATTCTATATAATTAAAAACCATATAAAAACTATTTCTAAGATTATGGTATAAATTGTGAGTTGGAGTTCCTTGGATTTTATTTTGGAGTTTCAAATTGAGTGAAGTTTGAATTTGAATTCTATCCAAATTCAAACTATATGATTTATATAAATGCAAAACCTATTTTACTAACCCTACTAAGGCCGAAAGCCTACTAACAGTCTAACCCAGCCCGCCGTTCTAACCAGGTCGGCCCACCTTTACCTCCCTGCGTGCAACCCACCACCGGCCCAGCTACCGTGATCCAACAAACTCAACCACGGCCCAACCTAGCCTACCTAACCTTCCCCCTATCTTCTCTCACCGCCGGGCGGGGACCCACACACGGGTCGCCCCCGTTCTTCTTCCTCCCCCTCTTACCCGAGAGGGTGCCATCGCACCGCGAGCCGCGCCTCTCCACGCGCGCCCGCACGCCGGCCACGCTGCCCGGCCGAACCAGCGCACACGCCGAGCAGCGCGCACGCCTAGGCCTCCGCCTTGTGTGCTCCGCCCAGGGAAAAACCCCTTTTACCCCTGCACCGTGACGCCCGTAGGCCTCCGCTCGCCATTGGCGCACGGCCACGTCGCCATAATCACCTTGGCGCCCAATCGGAGCTCCGGCCAACTCTTGCCCTCGCCTACCTTTGACCGAGCGCCCAGGCGGGGACCAACACCCCATCCGCTCCTTGTCCCCAAACCGATTAGGATTTTCCCCTTCTCCTTGCCTTCCGATTCACTGCAGCGCTCTGCGCTTTCCCAACCTCCTGCTCCACCTCTCTGCTCCGTTGCCGCGTGCTCTGGTGCCCCACACCCCGTAGCGTCCTTCCGCGGCTCGGCGCGCACACCCACACCAATCCCTCCAACCGTGAGCCGCGCCATGCCCAGGGTGCCGTCTCCGCTGACGACGAGAGCCGCGCCAAGCACCGGCACGAACGACGACACCGAGCAGGAGCCGGCGCCGGAACCATCAAGGACGACGACGGTCTCGAAGACAGGGGACCGAGCTCCAGGCGTACCATGTCGCCGCGAACCCGAGGGAGCCAAGCAAGGAATCAACGCCGTCGCCGTGAACATCACCACCGCGGACTTCACGGACACGTCTACATCTCCGCCCTCGGTGAGCTTGCCGCTCGCCCTTCTTCTCCACCCATGGGAGCACGCCCCAGCGCCGCGCCGTCGGCCTTCGCGTCGTGCAGCTCCGCGAGGACGCCGACGCGTCGCACCCAAGCGTGTGTCGTCTCTCGCCGCTTAAACCTGGTCTATCAGCTTCGCCTCGCTGTTTTCTCCGTGCTGTTGCTCCTGGCCCGGTCTTCGTGCCGCGCAGGATGCCTCGCGCCGCCGCCGCAGTTCACCCCAGACCCGCGTCGGGCGACGTCGCTCTGTGTCTGTTGCGCCTCGCCAACGCGTTCCACGTTTGTCCCTGAAGGATTCGCCTGTGATCACGGCCTTCATGTCGAGCACTTGCTTCTAGCGCCAAGCGTTGAAGAACGGGACCGCCGGCTCGATGATCTTGTGGCGCTCGCCCTGTGTTCGACCCTTTGCGCAGACAGAGCGCAGCAGCTCGCCTTTCTTCGTTGAGCCGTCTCTGCGTGGCCTAGTGTGACGAGGCCATCTGCAGGTGCTCTGCCGCCTCGCTGCACCGCGCTGTCCTGCTACACAACGCGCTGCTCTGCCTTGCGCTGTGCCACCGCCTCGCGCCGCACCGCTCTGTGTCACCCCGACGCCACTCTCGTGCTGTGGTCCGGCTTTCACGTCGTGATGACCTCTCTCTGCAGGTGCATGCTCAGCCGCCGTCGCCAAAATTCAATGGCCGGCAAGCCCTTGCCGAGCCACCGTTTCCTTTGGGGCATTCATCCGAACACCTGGCGTGCGCTTCCTTTTCCTTGCGCCTTGGGAGGAGCCGCATCGAAGTCTGCAGAGCTGCCCTCCTCATCGCTGCCATCTGGATCCCATGTGGCTCTCCACTCATATCTCGGCCACACACAAGGCCACGTCTCCTTGAGCCGCAAAGGATCCTGTAGCCGCCGTCACTCTTGGACTTCAGCGGAATTGGAGGGGTGGATTGGGACTTCCGCAGGGTTCCCGTAACAGGCTTCGGCCCACGGAAGCCGCTTAGCCCCACATTTTAGTCAGGCCGAACCAAGCAGTTGGAGGGCATTTTCTAGACTTTTCCAATCTTGGGCCGATCTGGGCCGGCCCATTGGGCCACTAACACCTCGGGCCCACTTTCGGCCCACTGACCCGCCGACCCGCTGACCACCGACATCATGCTGATGTCATCCCTATTTTCAAATTAAAAATCCTTTTCTCTTTTATAAATAATTCTGGAAATTAATTTATAAAACCTTTTATCTTTGAAAATTCTTATCTATTTATCCGGAGATCCGAAAATTATGAAACCACTTGCGTTGGTTTCATAATTTTGAGACGCTCACTGCTACCCTATCCTTACCCGCTCATGCCCTTGAACTGAGCCCCTTTTCGCCCCGCGTTCTTGGAGTAGAATTCGTGGCCGCTGCTCGCCACTATGCTAATGTGGGTCTGGGACGCCGGAGCCCCGCAACTAACCATTGGCGTGCCGCGGACAGGAATCCTACCCATTGTCTCATCGCCTACCTTTTCTACACCTTTGCCTTCCCTTTTTGCTGCTTCATGCTTAACCCGCTTCTTCTCTACGAAGCTATGTGTTGTGAAGCGTGTACCGTGCCATGTGCTTGAAACCAGGATGTCGCACGTGATGGACGGCCGTGTCGTGAGCAGAGGCCTCTGCTTCACGCTCGGCAACCCCGAGCCGCAACCTAGCTGCCCTGCCATGGACGTTGCCGCATCATCAGTACAAGCCTCGTAGCGCTCTTAAACACACCTTACCTCTTCACCACCCGTTATCAGTCACAAGTTGATCCTTTCACATCCTCAGAGTTGTTGCCGCATATCTTGGCATGATAATGCCTCTTCTAGTTTATGTCCAATCTCGCTTTGCTATCATCATCCGTTGCGCTAACGCTTGAATCCTTGAGGACCATGTGTGGTTCGAGGACCGGTGGATGGTCGCTTCCTTGTGTGATGAGTGATTGACAACGTTGTGTGGACCGATTCTTGGCTAAGTATTGCGGGTGCGAGTTGCGGCTTGACTCGTGTTGGTGCGGGTGAAGAACAAGCGCGAAAGGTCGTCGCCGGTGAGGCCTCCGGTGTGGAGAAGACAAGTAGGCTTTGTTCGAGGGACCCGGTGGCCGGTGGGGTCAAGTGCGGGCCGCATGGTGGCATGAACAAGCAAGATGAAGTCGTGGACGGTTTCTTGGTTGAGCCTCAAAACCAAGGTCGAGCCCGGACTACGTGGGAGCCAAGTCATGAGTGGAGATTGGCGGAGGCTACACCGAGTTCGCGGGGTTTCCGGTGGTTCACCGTAAAACCACCGGGTTCCTTGGTTGATCCACAAAGCCAAGACCGAGAACCGAAGACGGAGGTGCGGCGACACGGACCGGTCCCGACCGAGTGGGTCCGACCGGCCCGGCGTGGGGGACCGGCTCGACCGGTGAGGAGCACCGGCTCGACCGGTGTGCGACGACGCGGTCCGAATCTTCGAAGCGGAGGACACGCGTCGGGATCGCATGGCTTGCGTCGAGGCTACGCGGGTGCGGTCGCCGGGCATCCGTCCGATGGTGAAGACATCAAGAATTCCAAATCCGCCCTTGAGGGGCTTGTATCCCTAGTTAGTAGAGAGGGGCATTTTAGACATTCGGTTGCCGCCTATATAACCCAATGGGTGAGAGGATGGCAGCCAACTCTTTGGAACCCTAGCTCATTAGTTTTCCTATTTTCTACCTATTTTCTCTAGGTTTTCCTTAGGACTAGCAAGAGAGCTTCACAGAGAGATCTTGTAGAGAGGGATGGATGATCGGGCGTCTTGCTAGACCTTGTACGAACCTTTGTTTCATGTATAGATGATTCGGCGTGGTTCCTCAAGGTTTGGATGTGTTTTCCCCGCTTGTTCTTAGTGGTGATTTTCGGAGCCCTCTCTTCGTGATTTCTTTGGGGTGTTTTCGGGGCTTTTCTCTTGGAGATTTGATGGGGGAAATTTGTGTGAACCCTTCGTGGTTCTTTGGGGCGTGGTTCCCCTCCCAAATCCGTGAGTAAAAGTGCTCGATTTTGGGGTTTCTTGAGTTCTTGGGTTGGAAGTGCTTTCGGCAGGATTTCTTCGATTCCTCCTTTTTGGACGAGTTTTGGTGGGATTAAACTTGGCTATGAACTCCTCATGAGGTGTTCATGATATCCCCAAAGTCTTGTTCAAGTCCGTGGAGCGATTCGGGAGATCGAGATTTGGATTTGGGGGAGTTGACCCGCGGGTCTTGTTCATCCCGAGCCGCCCGTGCCACACCGGTCCGACCGGTGCTCTTGACCGGTCCGACCGGTGCGAGCCCTTGTGGGTTTTTGCTCGGGTGAACGTCTTGGTGTGTTCGCCGTTGTCCCGTGTTGCCGCCTGTTTCGAGTTTGGGTCCGTTTGGTGGTCGGTTGGCTTTGTTTGGTGCCTTGGGGGCTTTCGGCCGCCATCGGTCCGACCGGTGTCTCTCACCGGTCGACCGGTGTAGAGCCACTTAGTGAAAGTTGCTCGGTTTCACCGGCGGGGACCGGTCCGACCGGTGGTGCTCACCCCGTCCGACCGGTGTGGGTCCGTAGACTCGGGGTTTGTTGTTCCGCCGCGTTCTCGAGTCGAAGGCCGTGTGTGTTGGTTCCTAGGTCCGGTGGCACTCCGGTGGCTATGTGGGCTTGGCCAACTTGGGTAGTGAGTCGGAGACGTGTGTTGGTAGCCGCGTTCGTCTTGTTGGAGTTCTCATCTCCATCGAGAAGAATTTTTATCGGCTCCCATTCACTCCCCCTCTCTGGTTCGCCGTATCGGTCCTTCAAGTGGTATCAGAGCCGGTTCGGGTCTTTGTTGACTCTAACCAGTCTAAGATCCAAGGATGGCGTACCAGGAACGGGGTTCGGGTCCTCCACACTTCGATGGCAAGAACTACCAGATGTGGAGCAAGCGGATGGGTGCGTTCCTCCGCGGAAAGGGTCGCCGTTTTGGGATGTCACGGTGGACACAGGCTATGTCCAGCCGATGGATTTCCTTGCTCCAGGGTCGAGGGACAGATTCGACGCCAACAATAAGGCGATCGACTACTTGTTTCGTGCTTTGTGTCAGCCTAATTTCGATCGGGTGCACACCGAGCACTTGGCTTGTAGGATTTGGGCGGTGTTGAAGGAAGCTCATGTTGGGAACGCCCGTGTTCGAGCATGGTTGTATGCGACCTACGGAGAGAGTACGAGAACTTCACTCATCTCCCCGGTGAGTCCATCGATGCCTTGTTTCGCAGGTTCACGGTGGTGGTGAACAACATGAGGGCCAATGTGGACGTGCTCCCGTACGATGATCATGATAGAGCGGTCAAGCTCTTACACTCTTTGGATCGTACGATATGGGGCGGAAAGTTCGAGGCCATAGTCGAGTCGGAGAGGTATGATACTCTGACGGTGAACGAGCTGTTCTCGAAGCTCAAGTCGGCTGAGGTGGATAGAGGCATGACTGCCAAGCTCGAGGGACCGACTGATTCCCATAGTCTTGCCCTCGTTGGTGGTTCCAAAGGAAAGACTAACTCTAACCCATCCACCAGGATGTTCTCGTTTTCCTCTTTGATGTCTATGCCAGATGAGGAGTTTGATGACCTTGGAGAGGACGAGCTGGCGCTGTTGACGAGGCGGTTCGAGAGGCTGCACGAGAGCCGCGTGAACATGAGGAGGAACACGAGGACTTGCTTCCAGTGCGGCAAGCCGGGACACTTCGTCGCCGACGCCCGCAGAAGGCCGAGAACAAGGACGGCTACAAGCACAAGCCGAGGAAGAACGATGACAAGTACCGTTCGAGGCGCGACCACAAGAGCAAGCACAAGAACAAGTACAAGGACGAGCGACGATCGAGGAGGAAGGAGGGCCGAGGCAAGGCCCGAGCGATGGTTGGAGCGAGCGACGTCGACTCCGGGCCGCGTACTCCACCTCGAGCTCGAGCAGGCAGCCGACGACGAGGGAGATCGCCGCAAGAACGCGAAGTCGTCCAAGATCCCGAGCGGGCCGAGCCGCTTCGCGAGAGACGGCTTCGCACCATGGCGTTGAGCTTCGGCGGCAAAGAAGAGCACACAGAGCGACTCGGACTCTGAGTCCGACGACGAGGTGGGAGACTTGAAGAACATTTGGTTGATTGACTCCGGTTGCTCGAGGCATATGACCGGAGACAGGGGGTGGTTCTCAAGTCTCGTCCCGGTGGTGACGAAGAGGTACATCACCTTTGGGGACAATGGGCGTGGGCGTGTGCTTTCAGAAGGTGAGATAAAAGTGAGTGACAAGATCACTCTGAGGCGTGTTGCTCTTGTTCAATCGCTGGGGTACAATTTGCTTTCTGTGTCCCAGTTGTTGGATGAGGGTTTTGAGGTGTTGTTTCGGCCTGGTGGTTCTCGGATTGTTGACTCTCGAGGGGACCTTGTTTGTATGGTCGTTCCCGAGGGTCAGGTGTTTCGTGCTGATTTTTCTCAGTCTTCGGGTGTTGAGCGTTGTTTCTTGGCTGGTTCTTCGAGTGAGTTGTGGAAGTGGCATAGGAAGTTGGGTCACTTGAGCTTTGACCTTTTGTCACGCTTGAGTAAACTCAATTTGGTCCGAGGATTGCCACGGTTGAGGCTTGAGAAAGAGTTGGTTTGTGCTCCATGTAGGCATGCCAAGATGGTGGCCTCTTCTCACCCGCCTCTCACCGATGTGATGACTGAGCGTCCACGCGAGCTGCTCCATATGGAACTTGTTGGCCCGGCTCGTGTGCGATCTCGCGGTGGGAAGTGGTATGTCCTTGTTGTGGTGGACGACTATTCTCGGTATGCGTGGGTGTTCTTTACGGAGGATAAGGGGGAGACGTTTGGTTTTGTTCGAGATCTAGTCTTGAGGTTGAGAAACGAGAGGCACGGAGATGCCATACGAGCTATCCGCGGTGATAATGGCTCGGAATTCGGGAACTCTCGTTTTGAAACCTTTTGTCATGACTTGGGTCTTGAGCACCGGTTTTCGAGTCCGTATACGCCTCCCCGGAATGGTGTTGTGGAAAGGAAGAACAGGACCTTGTGCGAGATGGCTCGGACGATGCTTGATGAGCATAGGACTCCGAGGAGGTATTGGGGTACCGAGGCGGTGAATACCGCATGCTATGTGTCGAACAGGATATACCTCGAGTGCACAAGAAGAAGACATGCTATGAGTTGATGCATGGTCGCACACCCAAGGTGAGTCACTTCCATGTCTTTGGTTGCAAGTGTTTCATTCGAAGAAAGGCGGGAAGTTGGATAAGTTTGAGGCTAGGTCTCGTCGATGGCATTTTCTTTGGTTATGCATCTCATTCTAGAGCATATCGTGTGCTCTATCTTGAAACTAACCAAATCATGGAGACTTGCGAGGTAACCTTCGACGAGACGAGCCATGTAGTCGCCTTGTCTTTGAGTGTGCGGGTGATGATGAGCTCGGCGAGGAGATTTTTCGGAGGAGGAGCATGAACATGGTGATGATGAAGATGGCGGTGTGGTGCCCCCGGCCGAACATGTACCCACTACTTCGACTACGATGATGGATGGACCCTCTCGCTACACCTACGACGACAAATCAAGAACGAGGAGAAGCCGATGTTGAGGGGGAGGTAGCTTCGAGGCGAGAACCTCCCCGGCGAGTTCAAGTGGATCACCCGGCTTCGAGGATCATCGGCGACATGAATGAACGCACTACACGGTCGAGGGTTCGAAACAATTCCCATTTTGCTCATGCTGCATTTGTTGCTTCTTTCGAGCCCAAAGACATTGGACACGCACTAATTGATCACAATTGGGTTAACTCGATGCATGAGGAGTTGGAGAACTTTGAGAGGAATCAAGTGGGTGTGGAAAAACAAAGAGGGAGAGAAGGGTGAGGTTGTGAGGAACAAGTCGAGACTTGTTGCCCGGGGGTTCGGTCGAAGGAGGGGATCGACTACGAGGAGACCTTTGCTCCCGTAGCCCGTTTGGAGGCGATTAGAATCCTTCTAGCCTTTTCTCGTGGCTAAAGGGTTCAAGTTGCACCAAATGGATGTGAAGAGTGCTTTTCGAATGGAGTGTTGGAGGAAGAAGTGTATGTGAGACGACCTCCGGGGTTTGAGAGTGAGAAGTACCCCCACCGGGTGTACAAGTTGAGGAAGGCGCCGTATGGGTTGAAGCGGCGCCTAGAGCTTGGTATGGCGAGGTTGAGGGGGTTATTGTTTGAGAGAGGTTTTGAGATGGGGAAGGTCGATCGGACCTTGTTTTTGCTTGAGGGCAGGGCGGAGATATCCCGATTGTGCGGTGTGTACGTGGATGATATTGTCTTTGGTGGCTCGTCTAACTCTCTTGTTGCGAGGTTTGCGGATGATATGAGCAGGGGAGTTTGAGATGAGCATGATGGGCGAGTTGCGGTTCTTCCTCGGGCTACAAATCAAGCAATCAAAGGAAGGAACATTTGTGCACCGGGCTAAGTACACCAAGGACATTGTGAGAAAGTTCAAGATGGAGGACTCCAAGGCTATGACGACGCCGATGAGTACGACTACGGCTCTTGATGCGGACGAGGAAGGTGAACACGTGGACCGGAAGGAGTACCGAAGCATGATCGGGTCACTCCTCTACTTGACGGCGACGAGGCCGGACATACGGTTCTCGGTGTGTCCGTGCGCTCGTTTTCAAGCGTCTCGAGGACTTCGCATCGGCAAGCGATGAAGAGAATTTTCGGGTACTTGCGTCACACTCCCGACTTCGGCCTTTGGTACTCCGCGTCCTCTTCTTTGGCGCTTCATGGCTTTTCGGACGCGGATTTTGCCGGGTGTCGGTTGGATAGGAAGTCCACTTCCGGGACTTGCCGCCTTTTGGGTTCTTCGTTGGTGTCTTGGTCTTCTCGTAAGCGGTCGAGTGTTGCTCAATCCACGACCGAAGCCGAGTATGTTGCCGCCGCTAGTTGTTGCTCTCGGCTCCTTTGGATCACCTACACCATGAGTGACTTTGGTGAGGAGTATACCCATGTCCCACTTCAATGTGATAGCACCGGTGCCATAAGCGTTGCAAAGAACCCAGTGCTCCATTCTAAAACCAAGCACATAGAAGTGAGGTATCATTTCCTGAGAGACAACGTTGAGAAAGGAAAGATAGCGTTGATCCATGTACCCACACATCACCAACTAGCCGATATTTTCACCAAACCTCTAGATCAAGCAACTTTCACTCGTTTGCGGGGGGAACTTGGTGTGTGTTTGATTTCTTGAGTTGGGTGTGTGGGAGCTTTCTTTTGCCGGTGGTGTCGAGCCCGTTTTGCCTCCCCTCGAGGAGCCGGTTTGTAGCATATGTATAGCTTTTCTTTGTGCATTTCTTGCATTTGGCATGGCATATGTAACATGATGTATAGGCATCCTTGTATCTTAGATTGCATGCATTTTGTATCATATGCATTGGTTAGGAAAAGCTTCTCTCATATACATTGTTCTCCATGGAATGAGATATATGTCTTTGTGAGCTTGTTTGGTATGCTACGGTTAGTTTGGCTTAGCTCTTGATGATCTTGATGAATAATCCATGGTTGATAGCTATGCTTTTGAAAAATGTCACATGTATGCTCTCTCATGTGTAAATGCCTTTACATGCTCTTGACATGTTTTTGTGGCCTTGCTATGCTTAATTTGTGGTTGGATAGCTAGTTTATTGATCATATGGAGCCAAAGACTCATTTGCCATCATGAATGTTTAGCCCTCTTGATTTATCTTGTGGAGGAGCATAAGTTCCTTTTTGTCGCAAAGACATTTCATGTACCATTTACAAATCTGAAAATGAAATGAAAAATGCTTGGAAAATATGCTCCCATGTCATATGTGCTGAATTTAATTTGCTTTGGGTGCTAAACCGTTGCATGATGCCTACCAATGAGAAGTCTCATACATAGAAGTAGGCACATGGCTCGGTGGCTTTGACATGACATGAGGTGCTTGTGGGTGTTTGTGATGGTCCTATGGTTAGAATAGCTGTCCTAGCATGAAGTTTGTGTGGCTTTGCCATTTTGATATGTTTTGATCATGTTTAGGACCTTGCTCATGAGAGGCAAGTTTTTCGCAAAATTGCCAAAATCCATCTTAGCTTCGTCCAATGGTTGTGAAACTTGGTGATCATGTAGTTGAGATCGATACGAAGCCGTAGAGTACCTAACTTGCTCATTTGGACATGTGTCGAATTCTTTGTTGAATTTTGTCTATCCGAGAAGCTCTAGGTTGCATTTTTTGCATTTTTGGCTTGATTCATGCATTGCCAACAAGGGGGAGAAGTTTGATCTTGAAATGGCTTGTTGGACGCGTTTAGAAGGTTTTCAGGTGGTTTCGAGCCATTTACGGGCTTCGTTGTACACCGGTCCGACCGGTGAAGAGCACCGGTCCGACCGGTGTGAGCGCCGGTCCCGTACATATGTTGGGCACCGCGTCCGACCGGTGGTGATGACCGGTCCGACCGGTGTGAGCCGAAAGTGCTGCGAGCCGTCCCGTTTTCAAGTGGTTTTGAAGGACCGATAAGGCGCCCGCAGAGGGGGGGGGGGAGTGAATGGGAGCCGATAAAAATTCTTCTCGAGGGAGATTGAAACTCCGACAAGACGAACTAGCTCGGTCGAACCCCCCGAAATCACACGCTCCGCACTTCTACCTTCCGTTTGCCAAAACCACGTAGCCACCGGAGTGCTACCGGTCCTAGGAACAAACTCTACCAAAGAATCACAACACACGCGCAGCACCGACAGCGGAAACAACTCGAAAGCCGGCTAACCGCGAGGGGGCGGTTAGACCGGGTATAGGGGGCGGTTAGACCGCCTCCACCTCGGCAACCAAGAAATCCTCCGAAACGCCTCTTCCGAGCACCAAAACACACCATGGTTTCACCAACAAAGATCTCTGGTCAAGGCCATGCTAGCTAACGTAAAATCTTGGCGAAAACCAAAACTTCACCCAAGGGCCTAGGGGCGGTTAGACCGGCTACCCGGGGCGGTCTAACCTCCCGTACCCAGCAATGAACTCCAACCAAGAACACCTAGCAAACCGCGCGAGAATGACTCCAAATTTCACCCGGACACTCCTCTGATCAAAGCGAACAAACTCACGAGAGGAAAATCCGGCGAAACAAAACTTTGACCCGGAAACACCCCGGGCGGTTAGACCGCCCCCCCGTAGGCGGTTAGACCGCCCCTTCCCGAACACGAACCCGCGGGTCAAACCTCAACTTCCTCGCGCCCAATCTCCCGAATCACTCCACGGATTGCGGCCAAACTTCGGGGATAGCTGGGTTACCTCCCGGGCAACCTCTACCTCAAAGGAATCGACCCGAAACGCTCACAATCAAGAGGAATCGAAGAAATCGCTTCTCTAGGTCAAGAACTCGCCCAACTCGAAAAACCACCAAATCGAGTCCGATTCAAAGGGGATTTGGGGGGCAAAGTCACCACCAAAGAGGCACAAGAACCTCATACGTGACACCCACCAAAAACCCCAAGAAATCGTTCTCAAAACACCGCCAAAAAGAGCTCCGAAAATCAACACAAAAGAGACGGGAAAACCACCATGAAGAACCACGCCGAACCTTCTATACATGCCATGAATGGTTCGTACAAGGTCTAGTTTGCCACCCAAACATCCATCCCTCTCTCTAGATCTCACATGAAGCTCTCAAACTAGCCATCTAAAATCCTAGGGAAAATAGAGAACGAAAATGGAAAAACCAAATGAGCTAGGGTTCCAAGAGTTGGCTGCCATCCACCCCTCTAATGAGTATATATGGAGGCACCCAAAAGACTAAAACGCCCTTCACTAATAACTAGGGATACATGCCCCTCAAGGGCGGATTTGGAATTCTTGATGTCTTCACCATCGGACGGATGCCCGGCGACCGCACCCTCGCGTAGCCTCGACGCAAGCCTTGCGATCCCGACGCGTGTCCTCCGCTTCGAAGCTTCTCGGCGCGGCGGCCCCGGGCGGTCGGACCGCCCCCCCGGGCGGTTAGACCGGCCCGGTGGATCTGACCGGCCCCAGGCGGTCTGACCGCCCCTCCTGGGCGGTTGAACCGGCCCGGGTGGCCGCACCTCCTCGTCGAGTCTTCGGCCTCGGTTTTGTGGCTCAACCGAGTAACCCAGTGGTTTTCTGGTGAACCACTGCAAACCCCGCGAACTCGGTGTAGCCTCCGCCAATCTCCACTCATGACTCGGCTCCCACGTAGTTCCGGCTCGACCTTGGTTTTGAGGCTCTACCAAGAAACCGTCCACGACTTCATCTTGCTTGTTCATGCCACCATGCGGCCCGCACTTGACCCCGCCGGCCACCGGTCCCTCAAACGAAGCCTACTTGTCTTCTCCACACCCCGGAGGCCTCACCCGCAACGACCTTTCGCGCTTGTTCTTCACCTGCACCAACACGAGTCAAGCCGCAACCTGCACCTGCAATACTTAGCCAAGAATCAGTCCACACAACGTTGTCAATCACTCATCACACAAGGGAGCGACCATCCACCGGTCCTCGAACCACACATGGTCCTCAATCTCCCCCTTGATGAGTGCATTGACAACACACTCACATGAAGTAACATAAGAGAAAAGGAAAAGAAAAGAAACAAAATAAAAAGAAACTCCAACAAGCGATCGAAAGCCAAAGAAAGGCAAAGAGCAAGATCACTTGAAGAAGACAAGTCTCGGACCCCTTAGGCAAGGGCAACGGCTCGACACATCCGAGACAAAACACAGCTCAAGCAAAGAGCGCAAACCAAAACAACAAAACTCGAACACCACAAAGATCTCCCCCCGCACAAATGCAAGCTCCCCCCCGAGCCACAAAGACACTCCCCCCCGAACACATGCATCAATGCACCTCGGAATGCAACAAAGAGCAAAAACCTCGCTCACACCGCCCAAGGCGGTTAGACCGCCCGCCCAAGGCGGTTAGACCACCCCCGCCCGAACCGACCGCCTTGGGGGCGGTTAAACCGCCCAAAGAAACCAGCCCCGCACCACACTCGCTCAAAAATTGCCCGAAACAATTGGAACACCTTCCAAACACTCCCAGTGCCCAAATCATGCACACACTTCTCCCCCTTGTTGACAATGCATGAATCAAGGCAAAATGCAAAAACTTTCAACATATAGCTTCTCGAGTATACAAAATTCATCACAAGGAGCTACACAAGTCCAAAAGAGCAAGTTAGATACTCGACAGTTCGTAATGACCTTAACTACATGATCACCAAGTTTCACAACCATTGGACAATGCTAAAAAGGATTTGAGTAATTTTGCGAAAAGTTACTCTCTCACAAGCAAATACCTAAACATGATCAAAACGTATCAAAATGGCAAAGCCACTCAAACTTCATGCTAGGACATCCATTCTAATCATAAGACCATCATAAACACCCAAAAGCACCTCATGTCATGTCAAAGCCACCGAGCCATGTGCCTACTTCTATGTATGAGACTTCTCATTGGTAGGCATCATGCAACGGTTTAGCACCCAAAGCAAATTAATTTCAGCACATATGACATGGGAACATATTTTCCAAGCATTTTTCATTTCATTTTCAGATTTGTAAATGGTACATGAAATGTCTTTGCGACAAAAAGGAACTTATGCCCCTCCACAAGATTAAACAAGAGGGCTAAACATTCATAATGGCAAGTGAGCCTTTGGCTCCATATGATCAATAAACTAGCTATCCAACCACAAAGTAAGCATAGCAAAACCACTAAAACATGTCAAGATCATATAAAGACATTTACACATGAGAGAGCATATATGCGACATTTTTCAAAAATTAGCCATCAACCATGGATCATTCATCAAGATCATCAAGAGCTAAGCCAAACTAACCGTAGCATATCAAACAAGCTCACAAGAACATATATAGCAACTCATGGTGAACAATGTATATAGGAGAAGCTTTTTCTAACCGATGCATATGATACAAAGTGCATGCAATCTAAGATACAAGGATGCCTATACATCATGTTACATATGCCATGCCAAATGCAAGAAATGCACAAAGGAAAGCTATACATATGCTACAAACCGGCTCCTCAAGGAGAGGCAAAACGGGCTCGACACCACCGGCAAAAGAAAGCCCTCACACACCCAACTCAAGAAATCAAACACACACCAAGTTCCCCCCCGCAAACGAGTGAAAGTTGCTTGATCTAGGGGTTTGGTGAAAATATCGGCTAGTTGGTCATGTGTGGGTACATGGATCAAGGCTACTTTCCCTTTCTCTACGTTGTCTCTCGGGAAATGATACCTCACTTCTATGTGTTTGGTTTTGGAATGAAGCACCGGGTTCTTTGCAACGCTTATGGCACCGGTGCTATCACATTGAAGTGGGACATGGGTATACTCCTCACCAAAGTCACTCATGGTGTAGGTGATCCAAAGGAGCCGAGAGCAACAACTAGCGAGCGGCAACATACTCGGCTTCGGTCGTGGATTGAGCAACACTCGACTGCTTACGAGAAGACCAAGACACCAACGAAGAACCCAAAAACTGGCAAGTCCCAGAAGTGGACTTCCTATCCAACCGACACCCGGCAAAATCCGCGTCTGAAAAGCCATGAAGCGCCAAAGAAGAGGACGCGGAGTACCAAAGGCCGAAGTCGGGAGTGTGACGCAAGTACCTGAAAATTCTCTTCACTGCTTGCCGATGCGAAGTCCTCGGAGACGCTTGAAAACGAGCGCACAGACACACTGAGAACTGTATGTCCGGCCTCGTTGCCGTCAAGTAGAGGAGTGACCCGATCATGCTCCGGTACTCCTTCTGGTCCACGTGTTCACCTTCCTCGTCCGCATCAAGAGCTGTAGTCGTACTCATCGGCGTCGTCATAGCCTTGGAGTCCTCCATCTTGAACTTTCTCACAATGTCCTTGGTGTACTTAGCCTGGTGCACAAATGTTCCTTCCTTTGATTGCTTGATTTGTAGCCCGAGGAAGAACTGCAACTCACCCATCATGCTCATCTCAAACTCCCCGCTCATATCATCTCGCAAACCTTGCAACAAGAGAGTTAGACGAGCCACCAAAGACAATATCATCCACGTACACCCGCACAATCGGGATATCTCCGCCCCCGCCCTCAGCAAAAACAAGGTCTGATCGACCTTCCCCATCTCAAAACCTCTCTCAAACAAGAACCCTCTCAACCTGCCATACCAAGCTCTAGGCGCCTGCTTCAACCCATACAGCGCCTTCCTCAACTTGTACACCCGGTGGGGGTACTTCTCACTCTCAAACCCCGGAGGGTCGCCTCACATACACTTCTTCCTCCAACACTCCATTCGTAAAAGCACTCTTCACATCAATTTGGTGCAACTTGAACCCTTTAGCCACGAAAAAGGCTAGAAGGATCCTAATCGCCTCCAAACGGGCTACGGGAGCAAAGGTCTCCTCGTAGTCGATCCCCTCCTTCCGATCGAACCCCCGAGCAACAAGTCTCGACTTGTTCCTCACAACCTCACCCTTCTCTCCCTCTTTGTTTTTCCACACCCACTTTGTACCAATCGGCTTACACCCCGGGGAGGGTCAACCAACTCCCACACCCGATTCCTCTAAAAGTTCTCCAACTCCTCATGCATCGAGTTAACCCAATTGTGATCAGATAGTGCGTGTCCAATGTCTTTGGGCTCGAAAGAAGCAACAAATGCAGCATGAGCAAAATGGGAATTATTTCGAACCCTCGACCGTGTAGTGCGTTCATCCATGTCGCCGATGATCCTCGAAGCTGGGTGATCCACTTGAACTCGCCGGGGAGGTTCTCGCCTCGAAGCTACCTCCCCCTCAGCATCAGCTTCTCCTCGTTCTTGATTTGTCGTCGTAGGTGTAGCAGAGGGTCCATCCATCATCGTAGTTGAAGTAGTGGGTACATGTTCGGCGGGGGCACCGCACCGCCATCCTCATCATCTCCATGTTCATGCTTCTCCTCCTGAAAGATCTCCTCGCCAAGCTCATCATCACCGCACACTCAAAGACAAGGCGACTACGTGGCTCTGTCTCGTCGAAGGTTACCTCGCAAGTCTCCACGATTTGGTTAGTTTCAAGATTGAGCACACGATATGCTCTAGAATGAGATGCATAACCAAAGAAAATGCCATCGACAGACCTAGCCTCAAACTTATCCAACTTCCCCGCCTTTCTTCGAATGAAACACTTGCAACCAAAGACATGGAAGTGACTCACTTTGGGTGTGCGACCATGCATCAACTCATAGCATGTCTTCTTCTTGTGCACTCGAGGTATATTCTCGTTAGACACATAGCACGCGGTATTCACCGCCTCGGCCCAATACCTCCTCGGAGTCCTATGCTCATCAAGCATCGTCCGAGCCATCTCGCACAAGGTCCCGTTCTTCCTTTCCACAACACCATTCGGGGGGCGTATACGGACTCGAAAACCGGTGCTCAAGACCCAAGTCATGACAAAAGGTTTCAAAACGAGAGTTCCCGAATTCCGAGCCATTATCACCGCGGATAGCTCGTATGGCATCTCCGTGCCTCTCGTTCCTCAACCTCAAGACTAGATCTCGAACAAAACCAAACGTCTCCCCCTTATCCTCCGTAAAGAACACCCACGCATACCGAGAATAGTCATCCACCACAACAAGGACATACCACTTCCCACCCGCGGATCGCACACGAGCCGGGCCAACAAGGTCCATATGGAGCAGCTCGCATGGACGCTCGCTCATCACATCGGTGAGAGGCGGGTGAGAAGAGGCCACCATCTTGGCATGCCTACACGGAGCACAAACCAACTCTTTCTCAAGCTTCAAACGTGGCAATCCTCGGACCAAATTGAGTTTACTCAAGCGAGACAAAAGGTCAAAGCTCAAGTGACCCAACTTCCTATGCCACCTCCACAACTCACTCGAAGAACCAGCCAAGAAACAACGCTCAACACCCGAAGACTGAGAAAAATCAGCACGAAACACCTGACCCTCGGGAACGACCATACAAACAAGGTCCCCTCGAGAGTCAACAATCCGAGAACCACCTGGCCGAAACAACACCTCAAAGCCCTCATCCAACAACTGAGACACAGAAAGCAAATTGTACCCCAGCGATTGAACAAGAGCAACACGCCTCGCAGTGATCTTGTCACTCACTTTTATCTCACCTTACGAAAGCACACGCCCACGCCCATTGTCCCCAAAAGTGATGTACCTCTTCGTCACCACGGGACGAGACTTGAGAACCACCCCCTGTCTCCGGTCATATGCCTCGAACAACCGGAGTCAATCAACCAAATGTTCTTCAAGTCTCCCACCCGAAATTCAAAAACAAGCACGTGAGCGAACAAACGACTCGAAGACCGGGGTTAGTACCAAAAGAGGAAAACCGAGTGCCGAGCCATTTGCTCGAAAGTGGGGTTAGCACCAACCAAAGCATCTCTCCTACCAAAACTACCACCACGAACACCACCTCGGTAACTACTCCGAGGGAACCACCCCCTCACCTGCCCGGAGGAGGACCAAAACCACGGAAGACAACCCGTGGAGCGTCCCTCCTCTCCTTCTCAAAGCTACGACTCCTCCCATCCCCGTAGTGACCTCGAGGGGGAGAATGCCTAGCAACCGACCACCCGTTTGTCTTTCCGGACCAACCACCGGCAACTCCACCTCCCGGACACCGAAACCTCTCGACTCACCACCTCGAAAACCACTCCGCCCCGAGTGGGGGGGCCGGTTAAACCGCCTAGCCGGGCCGGTCTAACCGCCCCCCCCTCTCGGGCCGGGCCGGTCCGACCGCCTAGCCGGGCCGGTCCGACCGCCCCCTCCCCGAACGCCTCCTCGGCCGCGGGAACTCACATCTCCCCATGCCGAACACTTCTCACCACGGCCTTACCCCCGGGCGGTGGCATACGAGGCTTAGGTACACCATGGGAAGGGTTGTACCTATCCTTGTTCGCCCACTCCTTTGCCATCCTCTCTTCCCGCTTCCTCTTGAAGCAAAACTCATCCTTGTGACCCTCCTTCCCACAATGGCCACAACGGAACCTCACAAGCTTAGGTTTTGGCTTGGATTGGGGTCGCTCGCTTGGTTTCTCTCCACTCAACTCCTCCATCGATTTCTCCTCACTTGCCTTCTCTTTCACTTTCCCAAAGAACACTTTCCCCGAAGTGCTCACAAACTTGATGGGCTTTTGGAGATCATTTGTGGGTGTAGGAAATATAGGTGGAGGCGGGGTTGTGTCTAGTCGGTTCCTAAGATGGTTGCGTTTTGGAGGGAAGTCATTTTTGTGGTGGGTTTTTGGTGGCTCCGGATATTCTCTCCACTTCCTTCACCAACCTTGTTTGCCCCAAGCCCCTCACCATCTTGCCTCTTAAAGGCCTCGATCATCATCCTCAACCGAGGCTCATGACCGACAACCAACCCATCAACTTCCTCAAGTCATCATTCTCATCCCGCAAGCGATCAACATAATGTGCAAGCTCCAAATTTTTCAATGCATGCATTTCACGGGTAGAGCAAGATGTAGGCATGGGTTCCTTCAATTTAGCCTCGAGCGAACTAGTGTAAGCATGCATCTCATCAATCTTAGCATGCAAAACAGGGCAAGAAGTACAAGCACCTAGCAAAGCAGGTCTAGACTTAAGCTCAGCCACTTCAACCCTAAGCACATCTAGTTCCTCACACTTGGAGGCATGCTTCTCCTTAAACAAAGCAAGATCGCATGGAATATGGAGCAATCAAGCACAATCATTTTCATCGGCAACAACGTGGGCTAGCCTTAAGCGAATCAATCTCAAGCTTGCTATCAAGCACATGTGTCTCTAGCTCGCCACTCTAGTCCTAGCATCCTCGAGTGAAGCCCTAAGCTCTTTCCTCATTTTCTTGGCCTCTCTAAGCATGTCATCACGGTTATCAAGCAAAGAGCCAAGCCTCTCATTCTCCCGGCGCAAGAAGGGAAGTTCATCACGCACCTCGTCGTCGGACTCGCAGTCCGAGTCGCTCCGTGTGCTCTTCTTGCTGCCGGAGCTCGGCGCCATGGTACGAGAAACCGTCTCTCGCGAAGCGGCCTCGGCCCGCTCGGGTTCTTGGACGACCTCTTGTTCTTGCGGCGATCTCCCTCGTCGTCGCCGCCGCTCGAGCTCGAGGTGGAGTACACGGAACCGGAGTCGACGTCGCTCGCTCCAACCATCGCCGGGCCTTGCCTCGGCCCTCCTTCTTCCTCGATCGTCGCTCGTCCTTGTACTTGTTCTTGTGCTTGCTCTTGTGGTCGCGCCTCGAACGGTACTTGCCATCGTTCATCCTCGGCTTGTGCTTGTAGCTGTCCTTGCTCTCGGTCTTCTCCGGCGGTCGGCGACGAAGTGTCCCGGTTTGCCGCATCGGAAGCAGTCCTCGTGTTCCTCCTCATGTTCACGCGGTTCTCGTGCAGCCTCTCGAACCGCCTCGTCAATAGCGCCAGCTCGTCCTCTCCAAGGTCATCAAACTCCTCATCTGGCATAGACATCAAAGAGGAAAACGAGAACATCCTGGTGGATGGGTTAGAGTTAGTCTTTCCTTTGGAACCACCAACGAGGGCAAGACTATGGGAGTCAGTCGGTCCCTCGAGCTTGGCAGTCATGCCCCTATCCACCTCAGCCGACTTGAGCTTCGAGAACAGCTCGTTCACCGTCGAGTATCATACCTCTCCGACTCGACTATGGCCTCGAACTTTCCGCCCCATATCGTACGATCCAAAGAGTGTAAGAGCTTGACCGCTCTATCATGATCATCGTACGGGAGCACGTCCACATTGGCCCTCATGTTGTTCACCACCACCGTGAACCTCTCGGAACAAGGCATCGATGGACTCACCGGGGAGATGAGTGAAGTTCTCGTACTCTCTCCGTAGGTCGCATACAACCGTGCCCGAACTCGGGCGTTCCCAACATGAGCCTCCTTCAACACCGCCCAAATCCTACAAGCCAAGTGCTCGGTGTGCACCCGATTGAACTCAGGCTGACACAAAGCACGAAACAAGTAGTCGACCGCCTTATTGTTGGCGTCGAATCTGTCCCTCGACCCTGGAGCAAGGAAATCCATCGGCCGAACATATCCCGTGTCCACCGTGACATCCCACGAGTCCGACCCTTTCCGCGGAGGAACGCACCCATCCGCTTGCTCCACATCCGGTAGTTCTTTCCATCGAAGTGTGGAGGACCCGAACCCCGTTCCTGGTACGCCATCCTTGGATCTTAGACTGGTTAGAGTCAACAAAGACCCGAACCGGCTCTGATACCACTTGAAGGACCGATAAGGCGCCCGAGAGAGGGGGGGGGAGTGAATGGGAGCCGATAAAAATTCTTCTCGAGGGAGATTGAAACTCCGACAAGACGAACTAGCTCGGTCGAACCCCCGAAATCACACGCTCCGCACTTCTACCTTCCGTTTGCCAAAACCACGTAGCCACCGGAGTGCTACCGGTCCTAGGAACAAACTCTACCAAAGCAATCACAACACACGCGCGGCAAAGACCGACAAGCGAAACAACTCGAAAGCCGGCTAACCGAGGGGGCGGTTAGACCGGGTATAGGGGGCGGTTAGACCGCCTCCACCCGGCAACCAAGAAATCCTCCGAAACGCCTCTTCCGAGCACCAAAACACACCACGGTTTCACCAACAAAGATCTCTCGGTCAAGGCCATGCTAGCTAACGTGAAAATCTTGGCGAAAACCAAAACTTCACCCAAGGGCCTAGGGGCGGTTAGACCGGCTACCCGGGGCGGTCTAACCTCCCGTACCCAAAGCAATGAACTCCAACCAAGAACACCTAGCAACCGCGCGAGAATGACTCCAAATTTCACCCGGACACTCCTCCGATCAAAGCGAACAAACTCACGAGAGGAAAATCCGGCGAAACAAAACTTTGACCCGGAAACACCCCGGGCGGTTAGACCGCCCCTCGTAGGCGGTTAGACCGCCCCTTCCAGAACACGAACCCGCGGGTCAAACCTCAACTTCCTCGCGCCCAATCTCCCGAATCACTCCACGGATTGCGGCCAAACTTCGGGGATAGTCAAGTTACCTCCCGGGCAACCTCTACCTCAAAGGAATCGACCCGAAACGCTCACAATCAAGAGGAATCGAAGAAATCGCTTCTCTAGGTCAAGAACTCGCCCAACTCGAAAAACCACCAAATCGAGTCCGATTCAAAGGGGATTTGGGGGCAAAGTCACCAGCCAAAGAGGCACAAGAACCTCATACGTGACACCCACCAAAAACCCCAAGAAATCGTTCTCAAAACACCGCCAAAAAGAGCTCCGAAAATCAACACCAAAGAGACGGGAAAACCACCATGAAGAACCACGCCGAACCTTCTATACATGCCATGAATGGTTCGTACAAGGTCTAGTTTGCCACCCAAACATCCATCCCTCTCTCTAGATCTCACATGAAGCTCTCAAACTAGCCATCTAAAAACCTAGGGAAAATAGAGAACGAAAATGGAAAAACCAAATGAGCTAGGGTTCCAAGAGTTGGCTGCCATCCACCCCTCTAATGAGTATATATGGAGGCACCCAAAAGACTAAAACGCCCTTCACTAATAACTAGGGATACATGCCCCTCAAGGGCGGATTTGGAATTCTTGATGTCTTCACCATCGGACGGATGCCCGGCGACCGCACCCTGCGTAGCCTCGACGCAAGCCTTGCGATCCCGACGCGTGTCCTCCGCTTTGAAGCTTCTCGGCGCCGGCGGCCAGGGCGGTCAGACCGCCCCCCCTGGGCGGTTAGACCGGCCCAGTGGATCTGACCGGCCCCAGGCGGTCTGACCGCCCCTCCTGGGCGGTTGAACCGGCCTGGGGTGGCTGCACCTCCTCGTCGAGTCTTCGACCTCGGTTTTGTGGCTCAACCGAGTAACCCAGTGGTTTTCTGGTGAACCACTGCAAACCCCGCGAACTCGGTGTAGCCTCCGCCAATCTCCACTCATGACTCGGCTCCCACGTAGTTCCGGCTCGACCTTGGTTTTGAGGCTCTACCAAGAAACCGTCCACGACTTCATCTTGCTGTTCATGCCACCATGCGGCCCGCACTTGACCCCCGCGGCCACCGGGTCCCTCGAACGAAGCCTACTTGTCTTCTCCACACCGGAGGCCTCACCGGCAACGACCTTTCGCGCTTGTTCTTCACCCGCACCAACACGAGTCAAGCCGCAACCCGCACCTCGCAATACTTAGCCAAGAATCGGTCCACACAACATTGTCAATCACTCATCACACAAGGGAGCGACCATCCACCGGTCCTCGAACCACACATGGTCCTCGAGTTTGCATGCATTCGTCCGGGGGAGTTGCATTGGTTCATGGGAGCTTGCATGTGTGCGGGGGGAGCTCTTTGTGGTTTTTCGAGCTTTGTTTCGGTGGTTTGCGCTCTTTGCTTTAGCTTTGTTTTGTCTCGGATGTGTCGAGCCGTTGCCCTTGCCTAAGGAGTCCGAGACTTACCTTCTTCAAGTGATCTTGCTCTTTGCCTTTGTTTGGCTTTCGATCGCTTGTTGGAGTTTCTTTTTGTTCGTTTCTTTTTTTCTTCTTTTCTCTTTTCTTACTTTCGTGTGGGTGTTGTCAATGCACTCATCAAGGGGGAGATTGAGGACCATGTGTGGTTCGAGGACTGATGGATGGTCGCTTCCTTGTGTGATGAGTGATTGACAACATTGTGTGGACTGATTCTTGGCTAAGTATTGCAGGTGCAGGTTGCGGCTTGACTCGTGTTGGTGCGGGTGAAGAACAAGCGCGAAAGGTCGTCGCCGGTGAGGCCTCCGGTGTGGAGAAGACAAGTAGGCTTTGTTCGAGGGACCCGGTGGCCGGTGGGGTCAAGTGAGGGCCGCATGGTGGCATGAACAAGAAGATGAAGTCGTGGACGGTTTCTTGGTTGAGCCTCAAAACCAAGGTCGAGCCGGGACTACGTGGGAGCCAAGTCATGAGTGGAGATTGGCGGAGGCTACACCGAGTTCGCGGGGTTTCCGGTGGTTCACCGTAAAACCACCGGGTTCCTTGGTTGATCCACAAAGCCAAGACCGAGAACCGAAGACGGAGGTGCGGCGGCACCGACCGGTCGACCGGTGGGGACCGGTCCGACCGGTGTGCGACGACGCGGTCCGAATCTTCGAAGCGGAGGACACGCGTCGGGATCGCATGGCTTGCGTCGAGGCTACGCAGGGTGCGGTCGCCGGGCATCCGTCCGATGGTGAAGACATCAAGAATTCCAAATCCGCCCTTGAGGGGCTTGTATCCCTAGTTAGTAGAGAGGGGCATTTTAGACATTCGGTTGCCGCCTATATAACCCAAGAGGTGAGAGGTTGGCAGCCAACTCTTTGGAACCCTAGCTCATTAGTTTTCCTATTTTCCACCTATTTTCCTTAGGTTTTCTCTAGGACTAGCAAGAGAGCTTCACGGAGAGATCTTGTAGAGAGGGATGGATGATCGGGCGGCTTGCTAGACCTTGTACGAACCTTTGTTTCATGTATAGATGATTCGGCGTGGTTCCTCAAGGTTTGGATGTGTTTTCCCCACTTGTTCTTGGTGGTGATTTTCGGAGCCCTCTCTTCGTGATTTCTTTGGGGTGTTTTCGGGGCTTTTCTCTTGGAGATTTGATGGGGGAAATTTGTGGGAACTCTTCGTGGTTCTTTGGGCTGTGATTCCCCTCCCAAATCCGTGAGAAAAAGTGCTCGATTTTGGGGTTTCTTGAGTTCTTGGGTTGGAAGTGCTTTCGGCGGGATTTCTTCGATTCCTCCTTTTTGGACGAGTTTTGGTGGGATTAAACTTGGCTATGAACTCCTCATGAGGTGTTCATGATATCCCCAAAGTCTTGTTCAAGTCCGTGGAGCGATTCGGGAGATCGAGATTTGGATTTGGGGGAGTTGACCCGCGGGTGCTGTTCATCCCGAGCTGCCCAGGCCACACCGGTCTGACCGGTGCTCTTGACCGGTCTGACCGGTGCGAGCCCTTGTGGGTTTTTGCTCGGGTGAACGTCTTGGTGTGTTCGCTGTTGTCCCGTGGTGCTGCTGTTTCGAGTTTGGGTCTCGTTTGGTGGTCGGTTGGCCTTGTTTGGTGCCTTGGGGGCTTTCGGCCGCCATCGGTCCGACCGTGTGTCTCACCGGTCCGACCGGTGTAGAGCCACTTAGTGAAAGTTGCTCAGTTTCACCGGCAGGGACCGGTCCGACCGGTGGTGCTCACCGGTCCGACCGGTGTGGGTCCGTAGACTCGGGGTTTGTTGTTCCGCCGCGTTCTCGAGTCGGAAGGCCGTGTGTGTTGGTTCCTAGGTCCAGTGGCACTCCAGTGGCTACGTGGGCTTGGCCAACTTGGGTAGTGAGTCGGAGACGTGTGTTGGTAGCCGCGTTCGTCTTGTTGGATTTCTCATCTCCATCGAGAAGAATTTTTATCGGCTCCCATTCACTCCCCCCCCCCTCCTCTCGGTTCGCCGTATCGGTCCTTCAATCCTCCGTGAGTTAAAACCTAGCAAGTGCTTGATTTCGGCCTCTCCCGCTTTCCTCGCTTGCAGTGCTTGATTACCTAAGGTCTTAGCCGTAAGACCCGTAAGCTAACATTGAACTAACTCATGATCCTACCCTGTTTTCTAGGATATAAAAACTAGTTGCTTAAACTACTTTTGTTTTAAAACCAATTGCTCTATTTTCATTAATTAAACCAGTGCTGCTTGTATTTACTCTGGAGTTTATTTGGATCTTCCAAATTGGTTCTTATCGATGTTTTTGCATTAGATGAATGCTCGTTATTTATTTCCGCGTCGCATCTTGTGTAGGCTTGTGTTCTTGTTGAAGACCCGAGCTGCGACGACTGAGGAGGCTCGACTACCCCGACTTTGCCCGAGAGGATGCTCAACCTCTACTACTCTACGACGACTACCACGCAAGTGTCATGTCACTCCCAACCATATAGAACCCATGCATGCTATTAGTTGCTAGTGCTATATTTATGTTACTTGATTTGATGGATTGCATAGCCATTTGATTAGCCTTGCCTTGATATTTGATATATCCTGCTTCCTTGCTTTACCTACCTCGGGGCTAGCTACAAACCCCTAGCTAGTCCCATATACCAACTATCCATACTTTTGTTGCTTGATTATGGATGGTTCTCTGGGTTTGGACTGAGATGTGGGAGATCTCGGTGTGTTCTAGCGTGAGTTCTGGGTGTGTTCTTCGTTGATGTGTTACTGGCGGGAGCGAGCCGTTTGGTTACTTGTGAACGTCTACCTCAGGGAGATGCGATCTGGCCTCTAACCCGAGCGGCGTGTCGTATGGGATGGAGATGGGGGAGTGCTCGCTCTCGGCCCTTAAGGACCGATCGTCAGACTAACCATGCTTCTTTGGACTCTTACCGTACAAACCGCTCGCCTTGTTATGAGCGGGGGTGCGGGGTGAGACTCGTAGTGGATAGCACCCCTTCTGTAGGCGGATCGGTGTGATCGTGTCGGGAGACGGCTCTTTCCTCCTTAGAAGACTTCGCCCCGGCGAGGCCAGGGAAGGGTTCCACAGCTTCGAGGGACCTCCTGCGTGCAGTATGAGCTCTACCGCGGAGGCTGCGCCAGACTCGGAGACGCAGGAGGGTACTATCCACTTACTTGGACTCCAGCCGTATGGTAGGGTTTCGGGTGGTTCGCTACCATCCGGGCTCTATTCGGGCGGGTACAGTTGTACAACCTCTGCAGAGTGTTTAAACCTATAGCTATAGTCCGTGTCCACAGGTTATGGATAGTCCTGAGATCTGTTATTCTGGCTAGACTCTTTTGTTGTGCTTCTTCTCTCCCCCGAGTGAGTGAGCCCGGCCTGAGGCCGTTGAGATGTGGGGATAGGAGCAGGTGGGCCCCACATCGCAAATGAGAGTTGGGAGCTGGATCGTGGTTGTGATTCAGTGCTTTGGTGTGGGCATCCTTGTTGAGGGGTGCGGACCCCGGAGGTGTGGACCTCGGAGGTGTGGACCTCGCTGATTATTCTGCATACCTTGATTGTTGCTACCGCGTTGCTGCATGCATAACTTTCTACAACCCAATATAGGTTTTATCCATGCATACTAGATTCAACCACCGCTTTTGCTCTATTTTGGGAAGCTGACATGACCTACCCGCTTATCGGGTAGATGCTGGCATTTCAGACTCGGTGACCACCTACGACTACAACTACTGTGACGAAGGTGTGAAGACTAGAGCTGGTCCTACGCTCGAGCTTGCCTGTGGAGCTGGAGACGCTTCGCTTATGTAGATCCGCTGCGTAGGTGTTTTACCTTTCTTGACTCGATCTGTTGGACTTGTACCCGGCTTGTGCCGAAGAGTTGTACTCTGATGATGTAATAATAATATCATGTAATTCTTCTTTTATTCCCGTGTTGTATGGATTTGTACCACTTGAGACAGGGATTGCACGTGATAGCCTCTTCCTGGACTATCACAGAGGTGCAGAGAGTCGGGTTTCCGTTCGCGGAAATTTGGGTCGTTTCAGAGCTATTATCCCCAAACGGAAGAATGACGGGAATCGCCTGGTTGGTGAACTCTTAGTGAGGACACCTCCCGTGTGTTTAGGTCCACCTTGCGGTTTGCATCAATCGATTGTCAGCATCTCACCATTATCTGAGACTACTTAATCTACTAGCCATGATAACCCTTTATGATGGAACTTTGTGATGATTAATATTTGCTTAATTGTTTGGACAACTATGACTGCAATAGTTGCTTATCTAGTCATGATTACCATACTAGAACTTGAGCTAAATTGTGAAAGTAAGGATTCACTACTTAGTAGCTTTTTGGCAAACAAACCCACTAACCAAAAGCCTTGCATGATTAGAGGTAAAGTCTTTCTTTTAGACGGGTAAGCCTCACTAAGTATTAGTATACTCAGCCTTGCTATTTGAATGTTGTTTCCAGGTAATGCATGTGATGTGTGGCCTGGAGAACTTCCACCCGGCTTGGAGCTGGAATGGGTGGATGACGACGAGTGATTGCATCATGGACAGGCCTCCTATGATGTTGATCATACCGTTTAGTTATCTTCCGTTGTTTTACTGAACTCTGAACCATTTACTTTCAAGTCAAGAACCATGGTTTGTAATAATGGACCCTATGGGGAATTTGATGTTAATTTGTAAGGCACTCTGGACTCTCCTTCGTGGGAGTTTTAATGCATATGTTCGATCTTCTCTGTGTTTTCAAGTGATTTACTGGACCTAAACCCAGTAACACTCAATGGGATGATTCTTTATTATCGCTTAATGACTAAATTGAGTGGTTTAGGCGATAGTACAGAATTATCTCGCATGGGGTTGTCACAGTTGGTACCAGAGAATCCGTATGCACTGGAGTGATTAGATTCATGATAATCACATGGTTTACAATAAAACTTGCCAAGATTGATTGGATTTTGAAAATACATTGGATCGTTAAGGAATGATCTAGATCGAGAGGCCCTAGAAGGAATTTTGGGTTCTTTAAGGTGGCATAAAAATCTATGGTGTATTTTGCTAACTTCAACACTTTACCTTATGTCAGATTTACTTTCTTGCACAACCAAACTAGATGAGCCACGTGTTTTATATGTGTGTTGTTCCGCATCACGGGAATTGCGAGGGTTGATGGAGTGATCTATGCAACGGATCCCATCTTCGCGTCTGGTCACTCACGTGTTTTATACGTGTGCTTTCCGTATGAAGTCATACGAAGGATGACATGCTCTTTTCAAGATGAACATGTCATGGGTTGTGATGTCGCCATGTTTCTCATATGTGTGCATTTCGCATGTCGAATATGCGAGTCAAGGATACACTCCATTCAAATGGAGGGTGTCCGAGGTTGGACGCTGTCCATGCAGTGGCTTGACGCATGGATATCGTTTCTATTGTGAATGGTAATGTATGAGGACACTTCTGTGACGTGCTGGCATGGGAGGTTCATTTTCTGCAGGTACACTAACTACGTTTCGTAAGTCGATAAGTGCGAATCGAGTAGCTCCGACTAATTATTATATGGAGAGCCGATTATAAGCTTGCCACCGGCACTAACTACGTCTATTGGATCCTTGTGTGTGAGGTCGTTTAAGGCGTCTGCATCATGATTAAAATCATGTTGAACCTAAATTTTTTTCTTGCGTGTTTGAGTTATATTTCCTGGGCTGACTGCTTGATCTTAGATAAGGTTTTCCTCTCTCTTGATCTTAGGAAATTTCTGGCAGATTGTGCTGCAGTAATTTCACAAGTTTTAGAGCCAAATCTATGAGGAATATGACTAGACATCCTTTAGGAAAGTTGTTTCATATCAAATTCAGCATCTACTATGAATTTCTCATGATTTTAGGAATTTTCTGTTAGGAGTTATGCTCAGTTTAGTAAGTCTCTGTCCTGCTATTTTTCTGGGTAACCTTCATGTGAAAATGTAATTTTTTGAGCACATTCCCATCCAATCTAGATTCACTTTTGCATACCATGAGTGTGCACAATTATGTCACTGAGTTTCTGTAGGAATTTAGTAATTTTTGGGGCCCTGGTTTTTATGTTATGAATGTTTGTTCATCCCTGCCAGATTTTCGCCCTTAATCATTTTGATATTGTTTCGATGTCTATCGTGTAGTCCCTATCTTTTGTACAAATGGCGCAGACACCGGTCTACGAAATTGACGTGGACGGTACCATTTGTACCAATGTCCTTCACTGGGAGGGTTTTCCCCGCATTTCGTGGGAGACTCTCGGTGAGGTTAGCTACACTACGCCGCCGCTGTACGAGGTGGTCTCCTTTTGGGACCAGGGTGTTCCTTACACCCGCATGACCGCTACCACACCCCGAGCACCCGGAGTGGGCAGACTTGAGCATGTTGTTTTTTGCTCACCATGGTGCCGAGTCAGTCGAGTCCGCGTCCATGCGGATCCTCCACACCTTCTGCGAGCAGCACCCGGACGAGGTGATGCTCACTACGCTGGGGTTGTTCCCGGCCATGGACCCCCTTGACCCGTCTTGGCATGAGCGTATGTCGCACACCGACGTGTTGCTCACAACTGACCCTCCAGAGGTCGTTGTGCGCCAGCATCTGAGGTTGTTGGAGGCGGTCTACAACATGCAAGTGTTTCATCTCTCCACTCAGGGTATGCTTTCAGTTGTATTGATGGACGCCGCGGCGATGAGGGATATCCTCACCCTCGACCTCCAGTTTGAGCAACAGACCATCGTTCACCTCCAGCAGGAGATTGTTGCGCTTTAGAACGAGCGTATCCAGTGGCACCAGGAGCGTGCCGAGTTCACGGAGCAGCTGCACGCCAGAGACCACGCTCTAGAGATGACACAGATGCAGCTAGCTCACACTAAGGCCCAGCGTTTTGCCTTAGTGCAGAACGTGGCGGAGATGCAGAACCAGGCGGCTGACCTGGAGATAGAGGTGGAGGTGTGGCAGGCGTTGGCACACCAGGGACAGCAGCCGCCGATTGCTCCACCGGCTGCAACTGCCACTCCGGACGAGCTACATGGAGCTTCGAGCTTGAGCGAGGATAGTGTTGACGGTCCACCACCCGCTTCTCCGGACACTAGTGCTGGCTCCGCTGCGAGCTACTAGCGGTTTAGTGGTTGTCTTTAGAAGTCAAATCATGTACTCTTAGTTTAGCCTTTTCAGCTAGCTTGTGTGGAAGGGTCAAGGCTGCTCGGAGAGTACTTGTGTTGAGCTTTTGTTGTAGATAGTGTGTAGGTGATCCAAAGACTCCGCATCATGTAATGCTTGGATGAACACCTTTATGTCGTCGTTTCAATGAATGAAATAGGGTTGTTGTGATCAAAATTTCACCTTGTGCTGAATACCAAAGTTGTGTGGTATGTTGTGGAGATCATGCTCACGAAAATTTACCACATGCATAGGCTTACCGATAGTTATGGCGAAACTTGTGTATTTCAGCCTCTAATAAAACAGCTAGGCAGAACCTCGGTTACGGAATTTTTCGGGCATGATAATGTTGGAATTGGACCTTGAGTTGAATACCAATATTGGAGCTTACTAAATTTTGCACTTGCTGACCAAAAATGAGAATTTTTCTCAAAGGCAGCAGAGAGTTATGAATTTTTCATTAACTCAGCTGCAATGTCCGGTTTTCACCAAAGTGATGGTATGATGTTTCCGTCTTGCATATTCTTCTTGTGGATAATGTAAATAAGCTTGTGAATATGTGGCTAATGAAAACCTCATGAATTTCAGATGGTGGCCCAAACCCGTTCATCCCCTAATGGTTTTGGTGCAAGTGGGAGTGACGCTCCGCCACCTCCTCCCAACATGACCATCCAAGAGCAATTCATGGTCACCCAAACCGAGGTGATGCGCCAGCTCTTGCAAATGCAGCAGGCACTTGCCCAGCAGCTGCAGAACAATCCCCGTGTGGAGAATCTTGATGGCCAGCCTCGAGTCACCAAGTATAAGCATTTCTATGCCATGACGCCCCCGACTTTCGAGGAGGCCAAAGAGCCACTGGTTGCAGATGCATGGATCTGGGCCACTGAGGCCAAGTTCTTAGTGTTCACCTTGCCCTGCTCCGAAGAGTGCAAGGCTAGCTTCTCTGCCCTCCAGCTCCGTGGTGCAGCACTGATTTGGTGGGAGAATTTCAAGACCATGATCCCAGCGGGACATCAAATCACATGGGCTGAATTCAAGAGGGCTTTCAACGAACATCACAATCCTAAGGGTCTCATGGACAGAAAGATGAAGGAGTTGCTTGCACTAAAGCAAGGATCTGACACGGTTTATGAGTATGCTAAGAAGTTCAATGCTCTATGTCAGTGTGGTGGGCATCATATTGACAGCGATGCCAAGAAGATAGAGCATTTCCGTGATGGGCTACACGGGGTTCTCTATGAGAGGCTTAATCTTTATGAGCCTAATAGCTATCAGGACCTTGTGAACAAGGCCATTTTTCAGAAAGATGCCATGACAAAGGCCGAGAAGGATAGGAAGAGGCAGGCCGGATTCACCACTGTTGGTGGGTCAGGCAAGAAGTTCCGCTTTGTCAAGAAGGGTACTCAGGGTCCTCCCCAGTCATCTTCAACTGGACACTGGAGGGTGATCCCATCTTAGAACAAATCTTCTGGGAATTTCCAATACCGTAAGACATAGCAGTAGCCCTACAAGCCTAGTGCACCCTCAGCCAACAACAACAATGCTGCAAAGGACCGTTGCTGCTATAATTGTGGGCAGCCAGGACACTACATCAGTGATTGCCCCAAACCCAAGCAAAACAAGCAAGGTGAAGGCTCAAGGTCCCGTCAGGGCAATCAAGGCAAGAAACCCGTGGTGCAAGTTAAGCAGGGCAAACTGAACTTCACCACCATGGTTGACATTTTAGAGGGAGCGACAGTGCTAACGGGTACATTCTCTATCTGTGGTCACCCCGTTAAAATTTTGCTTGATTCTAGAGCAACTCATAGTTTCATAAGTGAAAGTCTAGTGCACAAATTGGAGTTACATTCTTGCCACACCAAAGAGTCTTTTATAGTATCCACCGTAGGAGGAAGGGTTCCCTCCAACACTATAACTAAGGTTGTACCGTTGCAGCTTGGTAGTAAAACTTTCTTGACCAATCTTATTCACTTGGGATTGGGAGGCCTATATGTAATCCTAGGAATGAATTGGTTGACCCAACACCAAGTCATTTTGGACATTGCTACAAGAATGATAGAAATTCATTCCCCTACCAGTGGTCACACCACCTTGTTTTTACCTAAAGTAGAAGGCATAAATCCTTGTTCCTATGCTGCAGTGACCATCCAGCTAGAAAACATCCCAGTGGTGTGTGAGTATCCAGATGTTTTTCCTGATTACTTGTGTGGCATGCCACCAGACAGGGATATCGAATTTGTCATAGAACTTCAACCTGGCACCGCACCTATCTCCAAAAGACCTTACCGTATGCCACCCAAAGAGCTAGCCGAGTTGAAAAATCAGCTGCAAGAATTGCTTGATAAAGGGTATATCCACCCAAGTTCTTCTCCTTGGGGGAGTCCTGCTCTTTTTGTGAAGAATAAAGATGGTAGTTACGGATGTGTGTTGACTATCGTCCACTCAATGCGGTGACAATCAAGAATAAATATCCCTTGCCCCGCATTGATGTCCTCTTTGATCAATTGGCTAGTGCCAAAGTCTTTTCTAAGATCGATCTTCAACCGGGCTATTATCAAATTAAGATTCGATCAAGTGACATTCCGAAGACGACCTTCTCTACCATATATGGTCTTTATGAATTTCTGGTGATGTCAAGGACCGATACGACGAACCATAGAGGGGGGAAAGTGAATTGGAGCTGATAAAAATTCTTCTAGAAGGAGATGGGAACTCCAACAAGATGAACACGACTTCCAACACACGTCTCCGACCCACTACCCAAATTGTCCAAGCCCACGTAGCCACTGGAGTGCCACTGGACCTAGGAACCAACACACAACCTTCCGACCTGAGAACGCAGTGGAACACCAAACCTCGAGTCCACTGACCAAAACCGGTCAGACCGGTGAGCACCACCGGTCAGACTGGTCCCTGCTGGTGAGAGTCGACAACTTCCACTAAGTGGCTTCAAACCGGTCAGGCCGGTGCAACACACCGGTCAGACCGGTCTAAGCCTGAAAGCCCCCAAATCACCAAACAGGCCTACCGACCTCCAAACTGACCCAAACTCGAAACAGCTGCAACACAGGACAACAGCGAACACACCCAGACGTTCACCCGAGCAAAAACCCACCAAGGATTGCACCGGTGAGACCGGTCAAGAGCACCGGTCAGACCGGTGTAGCCTGGGCAGCTCGGGATGAACAGCACCCGCGGGTCAACTCCCCCAAATCCAAACTTCAATCTCCCGAATCGCTCCACGGACTTGAACAAGACTTTAGGGATAATAGGAACACCTCATGAGGAGTCCAAAGCTAAGTTTAATCCCACCAAAACTTGTCCAAAAAGGAGGAATCAAAGAAATCCCGCCAAGAACACCTCAAACCCTAGAACTCGGAAAACCCCAAAATCGAGCCCCTTTACTCACGAATTTGGGAGAGGAATCACAGCCCAAAGAACCACGAAGGTGTGACAACCCGCCTAGGAAAATACCGTACTATCGCCTAAGACCGATCCACTTGGGTCGTTAAGCAATAGTAAAGTATCATCCTGTTGTTGGTTGCCGGGTTAACGCCCGGTAAATCACTTGGACATCGAACAGAGGATCGACACATGCATTAAAACTCACGCGAAGGCGAGTCCAGAGTACAACATGAATTAAACATTTTATTACAAACCATTGTTCATGGTATGAGGTAAAGGTTCAGAGTTCGAAAATACAGTGGAAATAATTTAAACTAGCGCAACGGTGAACATCACAGGAGGCCATCCGTGATGTCCTTACTTGTCGTCACCCTTCTGATCAGTCACAAATGCAACAACAGTTTTAAAGCAAGGCTGAGTATACTAATATTCAGCAAGACTTAACCGTCGGGTGATGACTACATCACCAACCTCTAGACATGAAAGGCTTTTGGCCGGTGGAGTTCCTTTGCTAAACAGCTGCTAAGAGTAGATCCTTACTTTCAATCTTTTAGCACAAGTTCTAGTTGATTACCCTTTTTAAGTGTGCCAACTAATCCAATCAAGAATTGGACAAGCAATTAATTCATACAACAACATTTCTCGAGTTCCATCATTATGGGATATCATGGCCAGTTGATTAAGCAGTCTCGGATAACGGTGAGAGGCCGACAATCGATTGATTTAAACCTGGCAAGGTATACCCAAACACACGGTAGGCTGCCCCCGAGAGGACAACTTTCCCAGGCCGTCCCCAAAAATCCTCGGGTTGGGACCGAATCTTACAGTCCCTGGTGCAGGCTATCAGTCACCATACACCACCCTTCCCGGTAGCTAGCCGGTAAGGAGATTTCTCAAGAGTAGTAACGGTAGGATCCCGTGCCGCCTCATTAAGGTACTAGTCTTACCGGCCCCATAACCGGTGAATGTTTAGTACGTTCAAAAGCTTAGCCCACATGACCACTGGACCAGAGCCCAATCCCATGCTCTTACAACATGAGCAATCCATTTAAGGATATCTTATGATTCCTATCTAGGAACCTATTCTCGCGAGTGACGAACATCACTCGACTTCTATCGGTCCTATAGCATAGCAGCTATCGACCTAGCATACTAGTGATAGAGCATAGGTGCCTAGGGATCATGCATCTAGGGTTTCAAATCAACTCTTGAAACGTAAATGCACAATAATATCAAACATAATTGCATAATTTTAAAAGACGGGGTTAATGATCCGGGGCTTACCTTCGCTGGCAAGGTTGGCCTTGGGCCCTTCTGGACTTGGGTCCAGGTCTTGAGCTACGTTCACGCTCGGCAGCCCTTTGTCGGCACCTTCGTCTCCTTCCGGCACGAGCGTACGTCTACTGGCGGAAAGATCTACACGAAGATGCAAATGCAAGATTCATTCGACGGTTTTTACTTTAATCACTTACAAACCACATTGACAATCAAGGGGTGTATTTGTTGGGCACATTCACCTAGATAAGAATACATTCAGCATACCCTTCCACAAAGGAACAATATGCAACTCTTTATTAATTATTCTTTTTGATGGTGATTGTGTACATTTATATGTAAATAATTTAATTTAAATTCACCAACAGTAGTGGGTAGGTATATTTAACCTTTTTAACATGATTTGCAACCATCCTCAAGTTAACATGGGTGGTTTGGTGATTTCTCTTTTAGGATGGTTATTGGTTATACATGGGTTATTCTTTTATTGCACAATTGAATAAAGGTTTCTTTGTACTTGTCATTTCATGTGAAGGCTTTAATCCTTTTTCCTTTCACAAGCAAGATATGAATAATATTTTATCCTTGAATTAATTCCTTATCAGCAATGAGAATTAATTACCCTTTAATTAAATTAGATAATGCTTTCAAAAAGGAAAAAGAATTAAATAAGGGCTTTTCTTTATTTAAATTTTCTTTAATAGAGAAAGGGCTTTTAAGCTTTTTATTAAGCAATTAAATTACCAAAAATTAACGTAGTGTTTCTTAAGCCTACTAGCACCTATACTTGTCCATTGGACCCACATGTAAGTGTTGGATGCTAGGAAATTAAATATTATGGAAAATATCAAAGGCTAGCTAGTGATTCCATTTTAAATGCATACAAAAGTAAATATGCATCAAAATGGTCCAAACTTTCTTGTGCATGCTCTCTGGTCCTAAACAAGCCTAAAGAACCAGCATGTTCACATGGAATCTCTACTGAATTTGGTTTATTAATTTACAAAGGAAAACATGCATAATTCAAGAATAATTATTTCTGTTAATCCAAAAATCATGATTAATTCACAATATTTGCATTTTGGCATTACAAGACAGTGTGCACAAGTTGAGCTCAAGAACGTAAATATATTTAACAAGAAAAATCATTTATGCAGATCTGCCAGAAAGAGAAAAACATTGTTAGAAAAAGATTTACATCATAACTTTGTGCAATTTTTGGCATAGTAGCTAGTCATGACCTAGCACACAACATATCCAAAAATTAGCAACGGAGGATGTATGGTTTTTGAGATATTGCAGATCTAGGTTTTTCACATTTGTATTTTTCATGCCAAAACTAACAGGAATTAGCTCAGTCCAGAATAACAAAAGTTGTGGGATATTTCACCATGAATCCAACAAAATTGGTTTTGCATCTTTCTGAATTTTCTACGATTTTCTATGGATTTTCTAAGACTCAGCAATTCACCACATACTATTGAAGACTCATCTTGCAACAAGGTCCCTGGAAAGCTTTGAGATCTTACAAATATACCCCTACTTTGCGGATTGACCCTCGAAAAGAATTGAAGTCTTGCAATGTGGTCCCCAGGGCGGTGGCCGGCACGGGCGGCGCAATTCCGGCGAGGCCGGCGGCCTTGGCCGGGCGGGAGCGGGCGCGGGTGGTGCCGGGGCTCCCTAGGCTCGATTTCGGCCGGAGGTTGGGGCGGTGGTGGCGCCGGCGGAGTCGCACGGTGGCGGCGGCCGCTGCCGGCCGCGGTACGCCCTGCTCCGGCGAGCCTCGGCGGGGTGTTGACGCAAAATGTGCACCTAGCGCCGGTCACACAGCAAGGCCGAACAAGGCGGCTTCACACGCGCAAAGAGTCACGATACGTGCCAGTCAATTTTTCCTGAAAATTAACAAAAGACAAAGCAGTTAGATACCAAAGCTTGGAACTTGCCGGGTGGTACCAGACAGTTCCATATTTACGGCCACAAAGCCAGATAAGACGACATATAGCTATAGAAAGCTATCTGCCAGCAAACTGACACCATTCGGGAGCTTAAAGAAGGAAAAGGTGACATAGCCGAATGGATGACGTAAGCATATTGGCGACCGGTCCTTGTTTGGGCAAAGATGCACGTGCGTGAAGTCACGACCGATCCCAAGGGTGATCAACATTAAATAAATAGATAAAGTAAAGTACGGACATAAACATGTAATAAACAAGCATGCATAGATCCAAAGCACTAGTCTACCGCATGTCTAGGTACTTTAGAATCCGTCAAGTACGATGCCAAACAAATCTATCCACCGCATGATACAACTTGCGTGGGTATCGTACCACTTTCCACAAATAGATCTGTCCACCGCATGATACAATCTAAATATGGAAAGCTAAAAGCATACATTATTTAAAGCATGAATTACGCACGTGTTCTACTCATGAGAAACATAACCGAATAGGGCTGAACAGCCGATTCAGGGTCCATGAAGAAGGAACAAACATTACCAAGTGAAATAAATCTATCAGATTGACCTGAAATCTAATCCACCGGATGACTAGCTCCAAAGCAACCCAAAAACCTGCATCTACCGCATGATACTCAGTTCTTTCAAGATTTATACAAACGTTGGCAAGTTTGAACCCGCAACACGTAACAACCTAGATCGATTCGGTTTCGGCTATCCGAAAAGTACGTGATCCACATGTTGAAATAACCAAAAGCACGAACTTGACTCACATAAGGATCACCAGAAGGTAAAAAAGCCGATCCAAACCCATCTAGATTGGGCAAAAGGTGTTACATGAATTTAAACATAAAGCGAAAACTCAAAGCAACACAGGGTAACTTAGTGAACCTATTGGATCTTGCCAAAATCCAATAGAGCCGATAACTAGCTTCAAGCCAGATCTTAGCCTACCACATGGCTCATGACCTCACAAGAAACCTTCTTGAACCAAGCTTGAATCCACCGCATGACACGAAGCATGGTAACAAGACTACTTGCATCAGATCTAAATCCACCGCATGATACTAGATATGATACAAGGTTGCCGGTACTCACGGAGGTCGACGGATCGATGAACCCTCTCGAAGAACTCGACGACACGACAAATGGACTCTAGGGTTTGGCGTAAGGCCGGTTTGTATTGAAGAATGATTGTGTGTATTACATACATTCAGGGCTCATATTTATACCCTGCCAAGTACAACCTCGAATGGATTCGTTGCCTAACTTATCTCTAAGCTTGATCGCCTATCCATCCATTCGTCCTTCCTGCTTGAGCCACGTCACCATCCAATCCCGCAAAATCAGCTCAACTGTTCCTTTGCCGAACGGAAGCAGATAGCCGACCGCAGATCTCTTTGCCGAATACATCTGAGAAAAAACCTTCCTTCCGCTAGACGGACTCTTCACCGAGCCGGTCCCACGGGTCGACTCCTTACCAAATTTTGGTGTTAACACATGCCCCTTCAATTGCGGGATAAAAGTGATTTTGTTCCGCAATTGACTCCAGCCACGAACATTTTCAAACCGAATCTGTCAACACCTGTTCTTCTTTCTTCGCAATCCGCAGGAATCCTCGTCTAGATCCAAACCCTAGATCTCCTTGTTCTAAGCTCAGATCCCCAATGGCGGCTCAAAACCAAGCTGCTCAGGTAAATTCCCCTCTCGTAAGCTTCATTCGGCATTTGGGTTTTCAATTTTACCTGAGATTTCTTTTCCGCTTTCCTTCAGGAGCCTTCCACTTAGCTTTTGATTCGCACCGAGGCCAATTCAAGATCCTATTACCTTGGTCCTGTGGGGAACTCTGATCCTCGAGATTTCATCGCGGCTGAATCTCAAAGGATCCCTTTCAAAGCGGCTCTATCCCCACCTCCCCGGTGGCAAGATGCTTTCAAGAACTGGCCCTTGCCTCCAATCGCAGGCTGGAAAAATTGGTACCGGAGGATCCTTGCAGATAAGAGTGCCAGAACCCAAAACTGGGATACCCTCCGCATTGCTCAGTGCCTGGAGTTATCTTTGGCCGAGACCCCCAAAAATGAAGACCTTTTGATAGCGACTGCCATTTTTGGTCAAACGGTGTCAACGCCTTCCTCTTTGGCCACGGCCCGATGTCTCCAACTCTGGCCGATGTGTACATGATCACCGGCCTTGACATTACGGATCCGTTCAACCCCGGGATTTCGAAGTTCTTCACAAAGCAAACGGGGGTGAAACCAGGAAGCGGATATAAGAACTACATCTCGAACCACATGAAGGACAATACCCTTGGTGAAATTGAATACAGGGCATTTCTGAACATGTGGCTATGCAGGTTCGTCTTCTGTGGTAAAGCCAATGAGCCTACCCTGAATCACATTGCAATGGCTTCTCACTTGGTCAATGGCAACCGCCTTCCCCTTGGGAAATTCCTCCTGGGCAGTGTGTATCATATGCTTCACCAAACTGTCACCCAGATGTATACTAGCCAGAGGATAACATGTGTCAATGGTCCTTGGTGGTTTGTTCAAATGTGGCTGCAGCTCCACGTGCATCAAATCATTGGTGTTGATTTGAACACCAGGCTCTTCCCTTCATCCAATCACCCTGAAGGGGAACCCCAAGCCACCAGAGGATGCCAGAATTATGGAGAAGCTGCTTCAACTGTTCTTATTCAGCAGGACATCAGTCAGCTTTTTGAACTATTCTTCAAAGGTTTCCAAAACCCTCTCTGGCTCCCTTATCTGGACAATGACACTTTGACTCTCCCCTGTGAATTCTCTTTTGAAACCGAACACCAAGATGGGAGATTTCTAGAGATTCTCAATATCATAATCCGCCCATGCATGCTGCCGGCTGAATTCAATGGATGAAGGCTGACCTATAGCACTTATGAATATTATCAGCCCAATGCAATAGCTCGGCAACTTGGGTGTAGCCGGATGCCCCCAAGATCGTTTCTCGCATGAATTCCTTAAGCCTAGAGAGGAAATCAAGGAACTCATGCACGATAGCGAGTATTCCGTTATGTGTGCGGTCCCACCTGTCTACACTGGCCTTTTGTACCCACAACAATAGCTCACTCCACCTTCAACTCCTGGTGGCAAGAATTCCATGATCATATCTTCGGTGAGCTCCGTACACTTGTTCCGTGCGAGTTGATGCCCGATTTTCAGCCAACTTCGGAGGTAATATAATTAACCTTTGGATCGACATTTCTTCCTCTAATCATGATTCCGATCTTATTTCTTTTACCCACATAACACGATGCTCGGCTCCTCGAGCCGGGAATATTACATACAATGCCGTAGGCTCGATCTCGGCAAGACGGGATTCGGTCCCCAACTCGGCTCGCCTAATGGCTAAGTTTGCCACAACGGACCCAAGTCCGTCCAGCCTTCTTCTGCTGATAGGAGGCAAGGTTTGTCTCTGATTGCTCCTCCAAATGCCAAGAGGAGGAGAACTATCAAGAAAGTCCTTGTTGAGGTAAAAATCTTTTCCTTTCTTCATCACAAGATTATCCCATTTCTGATAAATCATATCTTGTGCATTTTCAGACTAGAGCTCAACAATCTTCAGTTCCAGCACCTGCCAATGCCCCATCCACTGGTATGACCTGCACTGTCCTCTTTCTCAAGGATGAACACTGGCATTTATTTTTGATTTGGTACTTGCAGAAGAAACAATGGAAGAACAACTTGTGGACGTCCCAGTGTCTCAACAAACAAGTCCACCCAGGGTCGAGCCACCTGTTCAAGTGGAAATCTCATCTTCATCAGGGACTCAATCACCCCCTGTTCAAGCAGAAGTACCAAACTCTCCAGAGATGAGTTTCCCAATCCAACCAGAACCATCAAGTCCTGCAAGGGCCCAATCATCTACTAGTCATGAAGAGACACCAACCCCAACAGAGGTGAACCCATCTCCTCTTCAGCCAGAAGCTTCTGAGTTGCCAGCAACTGCAGCAGCGACTTCTCATATAGAAGCTTCAGCTCTGCTTGGGACACCTCCTTCACCAATGATTACCCCTGAACAAAGTCCTACCCCAGCTCAAGAAATCAGACATGAGGTACTCATTTGCACTTAACTCTGTTGCCTTTACTTTCAGCACTCCTAACTCGGCAATATGCTTTCTTAGGATCAGGCCCCACCATCATCAAGTCTGTCAATGGGGAATAATCCTGTTGCCGAGGTGATGGAAGAAATGCATCAAACCTTGTCAGAGGAAGTACTTGAAAAGCTTAGGGAGATCTTTGCCTGGTTGGAAAAAGATGCTCGAGATCAGTTCAAAGATCTCGGCCACTTTGAAGAAATGTTCGAGTCTATCAGCCAAGAACTTCCTGAGGACATCAGTGCTTCTCTTGCATCTATCTGCGGCCTGGAAATCCATTACGCGCCCATAAGGCAAGCTTTGAGGAAGGTACGCTCCCGCCCGGCTATTGAAAAGAAGAGAGCCAGTTCTTGAACAAGCCATGAGCGGGGCACAATCTCAGACTGAGAGCCACAAAGATACATTCGCCAATCTGCAAGCTTCTTGTGATTTAAAAATCACCCGGAAAGCCGCCCTAGAGGCGGAACCGAGAAACCCGTCGCCGAGATAGAGGCCGATAACAGGAGAATAGCCGAGCTCCCCAGATTGATAGAGAAGACCCAAGAGGAAGCAAAATCGGCTATGGCCAAGATGAAACAATGCGATGCAGAGCTTACCACCTTGTCTAGCGCCCAGCAAGATTGTCAGGAGCGGTTGGACAATTTCCGCCAAGCAACATCCAATGTCCGTGGTGTGATTGCGAAATACTTGAACATTTAAATGCTTCAATTGATGTATAACCGAATTGGTCGCTCTTGTAATATCTTTTCTTGCAATTTCATTTCCTTTTTTCTTCTGCGCTCCTTCAAACGTAATGTTGAACGACCCTTTCAAAGAAAGAAATGCCAACACCCGAATGGCACTTTGACTCCTCTCGCCGAGCCGGTCAATCGAATACGACTCGGCCTAGAACTCCAAGCGACCCATCGGCGACTGTTCAAGGAAACCTTTCCACCTTCCGATTTTCTTGGGATATGCGCCACGATCCCGAGCCACAACTTGAAGCCACGATCTGTCTTGCCAGGCCTATAAATGAAACCGTAGGTGCCCCTAGCTCTCCACAAAGCCTTTAGCTCTCGAATCTTTGCCAATCTCAACTCTCCTTCTTCCCAAACGGTGCACATCCCAGAGCAAGATGGTGCGCCGCCTCAACCGACGCCGCGCCTCTGATGAGGCGGAATGGAGCAACGCCAATACGCGCAAGGAGGCAATGATCGTCGATTCCTTTTCTTTGATTCATCTTTGATCTTCTTTTGTTTTGACGATCATCCTTTTTCGGGCCGATCCAAAGTGGAACCCATCTCTCGCGCCGGCCAATCAACCTCTTCCGACGACTCCTCGGAGTCCGACGGCCACTCCCCCCGTGCCCTATGGGGAACTCGACGCTCTCCGCTTCAAGGCGGAACCGGAGACGGCCCAGCGCGAGCTGGAGGACGTCTCCAAAAAGGCGGGCATAGCCGAGCCGGGAGTGGGAGGACCAGCGCAAGCAGCTGCTGGAAACCATCGACGGTACAACTCTGAAATCAATCCTTGATCCAACCCGGCTTTTGATGCTAATCCCCTTTCTTCTTGTACCTTGCAGCCCGCGATGCCGAGCTCAACCAGCTGAAGACGCTGGTGGAGCAGCTGGCCGACAAGGTGAACGCCCGCGGTGATATGCCGGCGGAGCGCCTTGCTGCGGTGGAGCACCGCGTTGATGAGGTGGCCACCCGTGGCATTCGTTTGGGCACCACCTTAGGCCTAGCTGCCATGGCAACGCACACGGACGTCGACTACTCCACCAGGCCGCGCGGCTTCCGGGGCGGCGCGCCAGAAGACATCGAGGAGATTGAGCTCATCTTGGAGCGCCTCGACGGCCACGGCGACGCCATTGCCGAAATCACTCATCCCCAATCTGTGCTGAACAGGCTTTTCGACTAGATTGTATTAGGGATGTTTGAACATCGGCAATAAATAAAGAACTTTTGAATTCTGTGCTTGCACTGCGATGATTTCTTTACATTTGCTTCCGTGAATCTTGTTTCTCCTTAGACGTATCCGGGAACTGCCTTGAGCCGAACGCGTGAGGACGGATGCCCCTCGGTGCAAAATCCACAGAAGATCCCCGAATCGGCAATCCATATGCACTGTTCAAGCGAAAACCCTTCGTACTTGGGAAGAAAACCCTGCCGCTTGGTATTCCAACAGTGTACGCTGGCCAGTCGTCACTCCCAATGCACCCCTTCGGTCAATAAAATAGCCTGCCGGGATGCCCCGCAAATCCACTCGCACACTCATCCATCACTTCTCATTTCCTCTCCCGTCTCCGCAGGAAAAAACCCCAAGGCCATGGACAAGGGCAAGCAACCCCGGGAGAGCGGCCTTCCGCAGAAACGCACGATCCGAAGGTGAGTTTTCCCTTGATTTACTTTCTCGTCTCCCACATGATCTTGCGCTTTACCTTATCTTCTTTTCCCCTATCAGTCTTGATTTGCTTCCTGAAGAAATCATCAGGACCGAAGATGTGCCTGAGTACATCTCCTCCGATTCCTCCCTCGAAGCAGAGGACGCCACGCCTGAACAGAGGACCAGCCATCAACTGCGCCGCCGCGTTCGGCACCTGGAGCACGGTCTCAGGGACATCACCGCTCGTTGCCAAGCCGAGCGCGAGCGTCGTATGGCTCTGGAGGCACTAGTGGGGGGTAAATGCTTCTGACCTCTTCTTGATTTCGTGCCCACATCTGGATTTCTTCCCCCTAACACCCACTCTTCTGTTTTAGATGTCTCTGACAGGTACAATAACCTGAAAACGGCTTGGGATAGCTTGGTGGAGGCCACAAATCATGGTCACCCCCGTGCATTCCAAGTCGCCGTCACGGTGGTCTTGGAGCAACTGAAGAGGGAGCAGTCGAAGAAGCAAAGAAAAGATTGAATCATACTTTCGCTTCTTTCTCCACGCCTTCTGCTTCCCACCTCCTCGTAGTCTAGATCACCGGGGTCGTTGGATGTAAACCCGCAAGAGGCGGGTTGTAAAGAAGTTTGGTGCTAAGGGCAATGCATCTAGGCACTGGCCATTTCTCCTGTTTGTGTATTTTGTTCTGAAGGCGGCCTCGCTCTTGAGCGCTGTCTATCTCTTGTGTCAGATGCTTGTAATCCCACTGCTGGTGATCATCGATCAATTTCAATGCTAGGATAATATTTCTTCAAATATCTCCCATTTATTGCAGTGGAAAATTCCTCTCCTAGTAAAGTTTTCAATATGTATGCATTACCAGGGACGCATCTGACCACACGAAAGGGTCCTTCCCAATTAGGGGACCATTTGCCGAATTCGCTGTATTTAGTTCCAATAGGCAACAGCGCTTTCCAAACCAAACCGCCTTCTGCAAATTGCCTTACTTTTACCTTCTTGTTACGGTACTTGGCAACCTTTGCGTTTGTTCTTCTCAATGTTTTCCGGGGCCCTAAGACGGATCATGTGTAAATCCTCTAGCTCATCCATCATGAGGCCACCGTAATCCTTGGAGCTCAAATCTTTACGTAACACAACCCTCCTTGAATCTGATTGCATTTCCCAAGGTAGAACCGCATGGTGTCCATAAACCAATTCATAAGGAGAGGTCTTTGTAGCTCCATGAGGGGCCATTCGGTAAGCCCACAGTGCCTCACTGAGTACCGAATGCCATCTTCTTGGCTTCTGGTCGATCTTCTTTTGTATTAGCTTGATCATGATCTTATTAGAAGCCTCTCGCTTGACCATTAGCTCCGGGCATAATAGGGAGAAGAGTTAAACAATTTGATTCCCATGCTTTCGGCAAATTCTCTGAACTCCAGGGACACGAATTGAGCCCCTTGATCAGTTGTGATGGTCTGAGGGATTCCAAACCGATAAATGATGTGCTCCTTGACAAATTCAACCATGTTTTCCGACGTCACCTTCTTCAGTGGAATCGCCTCAACCCATTTAGTAAAATAGTCCGTAGCCAAAAGCACAAACTTGTGCCCTTTGCTAGATGGTGGATTAATCTGGCCAATCAAATCTATACCCCGGCCCCCGAATGTCCATGGCTTGATGATGGGATTCGGTGCTTGATGTGGGGACTCTTTGAATATTTCCAAACTTCGACAATCTTGACATCCTTTGTAATACTCAAAGCAATCCTCTAATATCGTCGGCCAAAAGCACCCGGCTTGTCCGACAACCCATTTCATGCGGTAGGCCGATTGGTGTGCTCCGCATATCCCATCATGCACTTCACTCATCATTATTTCGCTTCTTCCGACCCGGGCATCGTAGCAACACCCCATATAATGATTTGTAAAACAAATTGTCATCCGGAAGAACGAATTTTATGGCCTTGTACCGAGCTTCCTAGAGACCTTTCGGGATGGGTCCTTCAAATAGTCGACGATCTCTTTTCTCCAATCATCCTCCGCAAGATCCGTCCCTAGTGCACACACACTCCGTAGCAAACGCGTCTTGGTTTTCTTTGTAACCCGAGGCGCTCCGAGCCACCTTGTTCGCTTCTTCGTTATGTTCTCTAGGAATATGTTGTGAGAGTTACCAACGGAAAGCTCTTCAAGATTTCCCCGCATTCTTCGTAGTAACTCCTCGCGTGCTTCACTTTTGCATTCGTATTGGCCGTTTAATTGCTTGATCACCGTTGACGGTGAAAATCCGTCAACCTAGCCATGAGTTTACCTTCGGTGTTGGCATGAATTTTATACCTTATCCATTGGTACTAACCCCCGTGGTATAACAAGTTCACGTGTGCATGTCGTTTTTGGAGTTTAATGTTTATGCGGGGATTTAGTGTTGAATGCAAGACTTTCGGGATAAGTTCATCAAGCACCTCATGACAAGACCTTGAAGCCCCGAACAAGTCATGCAATGAAGCAAAACTAACTCCAAGAAGCCGGGGACTCGATCCGAGAAGACAACAAACTCCGGGGACCCGACCGTAAAAGTGCCTTGAAGCTTGCAAGACAAGGAGTTGAGTCCAATTCGGAGAGAAACCGACGACATGGACCTACATGCGAAGGGGGAAGCATCCGGAAGCAAGGGAACCGACCTCGGGCAAAGGAGCCCGCGGGCCGGGCCTAAATGGGCCCGGCCGGCCGGCCCGGTCCGGTCGGCCCGAGCCCATTTAGGGCCCAAATGCGACGTCCTTTGCCCTAGCCGCCGATCGGGCTATTTATAGTCCCCCGACCGAGAGCCACGCAGGGAAGATTTCGTCTTCGGCCGCCGAGAAGCGAGAGAAGAGAGGGACATCATCTAGGAGAGGAGAGGGTCGAGCTAGTTGACTAGGGTTTCCCTAGCCGACGTGGGAACCTTGCAAGGAAGACCACGTCGGAGTTCCCGAGCTAGAAGCAAGATCAAGGAAGGATCCCGGTGGTGATCTTGTGTATGTATCATTGTTATAGTTGAATTATCAAGTTGAATCTTTTCCCGCCGATCAAGTGTTTCCTCGAAGATTTCGTTTTTCGATCGGCTTTGCTTATTCCAATTCTATTCTCGAGATAGATTACATAGGGTGTTCTTGTAGCCGCGGTGGCTAGAGGTACACGCCGGATCTTCCGAAAGAATCTCGACTTGTCTTTTGACTCGCCCTAAGCTCCCCGCATGAATAGGGATACGTTGTGACGAACGGGGGTCTCGAAAGGCGGATGTTTTCGGATTTGGACGGGAAACCACGATTTAAAGAGGCTTTTATTAAGATTCGATTTGCTATTTCTTCTTTTGCTTGGAACTTCAACAAAAGGCTTACCCCGATCCCTCTAGATCGGTTTATCTACCCAATCTTACTTTGTTTTCTCCGGTTTTTAGTAGATTAGATTCGTTTTGTGTCTTTTACTTAGATGCATTAGGTCTTTTATCGATTATTGAAGATTACTTGGCTTTAATAGATTAATTCTTGCGTCACACATTTGTTCCACGGATTCGATACCTTGGGTTCACCACTCGAGGGAAGAAGGGTCCCTTGACTACGACGGGAGACTTGTACGCTTGCGAGTCACAAACGAACTTTGATACAATTATTAACCGTCAACAAGCCCCTTTTTCTGGCGCCGTTGCCGGGGAACAAGTGATCAAGATTTGATTTTTTATTGCTTTTTTTTGTAATTTTCAGTACTGATTTTGTTTTATTTTTGCATCTAATAAGCTTCAATCATCCTCAAAATACATCTAATCTAGTTTGTCTAACTCTAGTCTTTATAGATTTGTTTTGTTTTCTAGTTTCTTTTGCATATTTTGTTTATTGCTAACCCTAACGGAGATGGACGGCTACCTCTCCAACAAACCCAATAATTTTGTGGATGATCCGAAAAAACTTTACGAGTGCTAAGGAGACGCGAAGCACATCAAGCTAAAAAGCTGGATTTTGTAGATTCGGAGTCGGAAGACGAAGGATCGCGAGGAATCTCCGGAGAATTCACCACCTCAAAGTCCGCGGGAGAACCGACGTCCACCAATGGGTGACCAACCACCGGAAGAACGCAAGATTGGGGAGCTATGCACCCCAGACATCATCGACCTACCAATCTTGAACCTCGACGAGATCGGAAGACCGTTCGAGATCAAGACCTCAACAATCCGCATGGTGCAACATTCACCCTTCACCGGCAAAGAGGATCCGAACCTTCACCTCCAAGCATTCATTCAACTATGTCAGACTTTCAATATGGATGGGGTGACTCAAGATCAAATGAGGGCAAGGCTTTTTCCGTTTTCACTACTCGGGAAGGCGTTGCAATGGTTCCACTCTCAACCGGCGGAGACGGTGCAAAATTGGAACACGTTGATGAAGGCTTTCATGAAGGAATACTACTCACCGGGTAAAACTCAAAGCTTGCGTAATAAGATTGCCACCTTTGTTCAATATCCTACGAAAACTATCTCGGAGGCATTTGAGCGCTTCAACGAGTACACCCGGGCGGTTCCACATCACAAGTTCCCGAAAGAAGACCTCGTGCAAAAGTTCTATCAAGGACTCACCATGGCGTCAAGGACGATCATCGATGCATCGGCGGGAGGATCTATCATCGAGCTTACACCGACGGAAGCTTTCACGCTATTCAAGAAGGTCGCGGATAATGACACGTGGGCGTCATCCGGCGCCTACACCCGGCTCAACCTATGGGGAACGTCAAAGGAGTCTTGCAAGTGGAGAAGGAAAACATACTTGAAGGCAAGATCGACTCGCTCATGAGGAGGTTGGAGAAGATGGAGATAGAAAAGAAAGAGGCTCAAGACTTGAAGGCCGCCGAAGCAAAGTCCACATGCGAAGAATGTGGAGAGTATGGCCATGTCCGCAAAGATTGTCCTGAGGAAGCCAAAGTGCTCGACTACATGAGGAAGGGAGAATTGCCGAACTTCCGCTACGGGCAAGGTAGGCCTCAATTTAATGCAAGCTCATCTATTCCTAACGCGGTTCCACTTCGGATACAATTGAAGGAGTTCATGGATGAGCAAGCTAAGATCAACAAGGACACCGTCACCAAGTTCAAGACCATAGACAAGGTGTTGGAGAACATCGATAGCAAAGTGACGGAGGTCGGAAGTTCCAATCATCAAGTACTCAACATGATGAAGATGCTCGAGACGCAAGTTGGACAACTTGCGGGGCGCCTCACTAATGATGAAGGGAAGCTTCCGGACAACCCAAATGTCCCGAATCGGCGAAGGCCATTCAAACACGTTCGGGGAAGGAGACCGAAGATCCGGAACGTTCCGCGGGAGCAAGGAAGCTTAAACCGTCCACCGAGGTGGAAGGAGCTGCTAAAGAGAAGGTTACGGGGATCGTCACCGAGGAACCCGAATTTGAGATGCCGGAAGATGACACGAGGATACCGCAACTCAAGCCACGCTACTTCCGAGGTAAACTTGACAACCACTTTGAGAAGTTTGTGGAAGTTGTGCGTAGACTTAGCATCAACATGCCGTTACTAGATGCCCTACAAGTACCTACATATTCTCGTTACTTTAAAGACATTCTTGCAAATAAATATGAGATAGCAACACTCGGGGTAGATCATGTCAAGATGTCCGAGGAGTGTAGTGCAGCTATTGCTTATGGGCCGGAGAAGCAAAAAGACCCCGGTGCCCTACAATTCCATGTTCGGTTGGTTCTTTCAACTTCGAGAAGGCGTTATGCGACCTTGGAGCTAGTGTGAGTGTCATGCCGAGGGATGTGTTCGAGAAGTTACGCCTACCGATGGAGCCTACGGGAATATGTTTGGAGCCGGGTGACAACTCCATTCGCTATCCCTTGGGCATTGCCGAAGATGTACCCGTGAAGATTGGACACCACTTCATCCCCGTCGACTTCGTTGTGCTTGAGATGGGAGAGAGGGAGAAGCCGCCGCTCATCCTAGGGAGGCCGTTCCTCAAGACCGTGGGAGCAACTATTGATGTTGGCAAGGGGGAGATCATGTTCGATATCAACGGAGAAAGGAGTTCCTTCAAGTTCCGTCCAAGGATTGAGGCATGCAACATGATTGGAGTGAAGATAGAACCAAAACAAACGGAGGGGCTGAAAAAGAAGAAGGAGCCGAAAAAAGTGAACGTAACGAAAATTAAAGAAGGTGTTGCATCCGTCAAGACAAAGGAAGAGAAGCCGCCCGTGAAGACCAAAAAAATGACTAAGCCGCCCAAGCCAAAAGACAAGCCCGCGCCCAAGATGGTGCGGAAGTGGGTACCCAAGATTGCAACGCCCGCAAAGAGCGTTGATCCGGAGTAATCAAGTGAAGAAGTCTAGCTATAGACTATAAACGAAGCGCTAGGCGGGAGGCAACCCGTTTCGTCAAGTCAAGTCAAGAATAAGCTACCGGGAGGACAACCCGATTCCAGGTTTTTCGAGTATTTTTAATAATTTAGTTTTTGAGTTTTACTACGCAAAGACATTAGACTTAGAAGTGGTTGAACAATATTAGAGACATAATTCTTGATTGAATGTTTGCTTTATCATAAACCCTTTGCATGAACCCTCCTATGTGCTTGTTTGATTCTTTTCTTTTCGAGAAACCCCTCAACCAAATAATTTCAGAACCTTAGCTCAACCTTTCACCCTCATTATGGTGCTGAGGTTGGCTTATTTTTCATGCTAAAACCACACGAGTAGAGCCACGATTTATATTCAAGTGTTATAAAAATTCAGCACGTGATAGGACTCGCGTGAACCTAGAAATCAAAGCTTTTGGTTGGTCTCAAAAATCTTTATCCTTGGTTTCTCTAGGATTAGAATTTTTCTAAGCCCATTCTAATTTTGTTCTATTCAAAATCTTTCTTATTTAGCCAAAATTAGAACCTAAACCTATGCCCCCATGATCAAGCCGGGAAAACGTTCGCTCTCAACCGATGAAAGCGGACTTTACCGGTAAGACCAAAATCGACGTAGTCGAAAAATATTTTCGACTTACATCTGTTTTTAATGGTTTAAAAACTTCTCTAAAATTATGTTCAAGCTCTTGCATGGCTCTGAAAAATATTTTAAAATTCGAATTAGAGGAGTGCTTAACCTTAAACACACCTAAATGGAGGCAATCAAGTTTGAATTAATCATGCATGTGCCATTGGATTCTCTTTTATCAACTTTCACCCACTCCACATGCAAAGGACAAGCATGGTGGGCAGCAAGCATCAACTTTGCAGGATTTCAATGGTGGCATGTGAAGCAAGTGGAGCTAGGGAGCATGGACATGACCCAAAGCATGGAGCATCAAGTGGGAGGACCAATAATTCAAGAAAAGGAGTGGACGAGAGCGTTTGGGCGGTGCAACTCGTGGAGCACGCGGGCAGGGAAAGTTGCGGAGGCGAAATGATCGTGCCCGGGAGAAAGACGCACCGAGGAGGAGCCGTTGGAGCCCCGGGCCGGCCGGCCTAGGCCGGCCGGCTCGCCCTATAAATGGTGCCCCCCGGCGCCCGTCTTCTGCGGCAAGCTTCCCTCTCCTTCCCTTGTTTGTGTGTTCAAGTTTGTGTGCTCAGAACCTCCGTAGACTTAGCCAACCACCCAAGCTTGAGAGCTCAAGAAAAAATCCACCTCCCTAATCCACTCAAAGTCCACATCCGAAGCAAAGAGTTTAAGTGTCTAGTTTACCGGTTGCAACCCGGATTTTTAGTTGAAGAGAGAGTGCAGCAAGCATGTGGAAGAAGACCACAAGTCTCTTCTCTAAGAAGAAGAGTTCGTCGTCGTCGAAGCCGTCATCAACCACGTCTTCGAGGAGGCACTCGGTTTCCGAGTCTCCCCCGAGCATGGAGACGGACACGGCACCACCGAGGAGGAACGACGCTCTCCTCCTTGGTGGGATGAGGGCTGCGAGAAGCACTTCCATGAGGTTCACCGAACCTCGTGGGCGCACGGAGGAGCAACCCGCGCCACCACGACGATCGACTCGCTCAACCGCACCACCTCCTTACACCCCGACACAATCTTCGTACGGCTTCATCATCATGTCGGCGGAGGAGGAGGATAGGCTCGCCAATCTGGAGAAGAGGCTTGTGCCAAACGTCGAGATCGACGACCAAGCACTCCACACCTTGGGTTTTCGCACCGACATAAACTACATGTTGGGGCACCTCGGGTGGATTCAATTCTCCAACGGAATCTCGGTGGACACCCACTTGGGTTACACCTTGGAAATTTTAATGACTATGGCACCCATCGTTGATGATGATGGGGTGCAATGCTTGTCATTCCGTTTGGAGGGAATCCAACAAGTGGTTCCCTACGAGCACGTAAGGGAGCTGCTTGGATTCCACAAGGGCGCTCCGGAGAAAGTCGACGTGCCTCCCGCATGTTGGCGGAATTTTGGGGCATGATCTCCGGAGATGCCCATCAACAACGCAAAAGCATCCGCAACCCCATTATCCGGATATTTCACTCTTGGATGTGCAAGAGGGTATTGGGGAGGATGAGGGAAACAAAGGTGACCGACACGGAGTTAAATTGGCTATACTCGGCTTTGATTGCCGGGCAGCCAATTGACCCCTCTTACCTCATGATCAACCGTTGGTGTTGTGAAGCAACATCGGGGGCTAGTGATATTGGTTCGGGGTGTTACCTCTCCATGTTGGCCTTTTCCTTGCGACCGGGGATCGCAAGAAACCCCGCTCACCTTTTGCGCGGTACCTCTCTCGGTTTTGAGTACTTGCGGCAAGGTAAGTACATTAGTGGAGATGAGAGAAGAGGTTACCGATTGGCCATTGTGAACCTCCCTCTTCCGGATGAGAGGCTTAGGCTTTTCACCGAAGGAAGGGAAGATTGGTTGGAAGAGGGAATACTTGTCCCCGCAAGGAAGAACAAAAGAGGAAGGATCGTAGAAGAGGGAACATCCTCCGCACAAGAGGGTGGAGCACAACCCAATGTGCAACCATCCGGCGGGGTTCCTCCTCCGCCAAGTTATTACGGAGGGTCTCAACAACAAGCATGGGGGGGTGGTGCACCGGTACCCCCTCAAAATTATGTTGTTCCCAACGTTAACTTCGCGGAGTCCTACGCTCATCATCCCCAACCACAACAAAGCATGGCTATCATTGGAGGATACGCTGCAAGAAATGCTCAAAATATCGCAGCCATCCAATCCAACGCAGCTCAACTCGGTGAAGGCAACGCAAATATTGCCTTTGAACTTGGTCGCCTTCACCTTGTAGAGCCAAATCAATTCGACGGAGGAAGCGTTCATTCATATTATGAGCAAGGCTATTATTATCAAGACTATCAACATCAACCACCGGCGGAGGATTAGAAGACTTAAGGAACTTTAGTTTTCTCTTCTTTTTCTCTGTAATTTTCAGCTTTTGCTCTTATGTGTTTGCGTAGTATTTTTCTGTTTTTATTTAAATTTCAGCAAGCTTGTTATGTTTATTTTCAGTGTGTATTTCAGCTTGATATCACCTTTAATAAAGTCACCACCTTGATTTTTATCATTGGAAAAGTTACAAAATTTGTGCCATATTGATATATGATTAAAATTGCAGCTTTGTTCATCTTTGTAGTTGATTTATGCATGTTTAAGCTAGTGCTCTCTTAAAAATACAGATCTGAATTTATTTAAATGCTAGCTTAATTTTCAGCGGAGGTTATGATTAAAATAAAGACCCATAGTGTTTTACGTGCTCTCAAGTTATGAATGGATTGAAGATGTCTTTTATGCTCAAAGATATTGCTAACCTTGTCACAAATATCACTTGTGTGTTGCTCAACCTATCCAAAGCCTTATATATATTTGAGTGCGTAAACCTTAGTGTACAAGATTTATTTTTGAGTGAGTTATTGCAGGCCATGATTTCTCGGCCCGAGACTAAGAAGCCGGTCATTCCGTTTTTGCGTATCTATCTTTTTGCTAGCCTTTTATCCGTGCATTGTGTATCCCCGCATCGGTGGTCTCACAAACTTCGCCGGATATCCACCCTTAAACCAAATATCATTTTTTGTGATTACCTCCTTGACCACAACCTATCATTGAGAATGGATCATCAATTCAAGGAAGATCGCAAGACGGTGCCAACGTTGAAGATTTCAAGTATCTCTCCAAGGAAAATATCTCCGGTACCTACCTTATTTTTCGCCTCTTTGCTCGAGGACGAGCAACGTCTAAGCATGGGGGAGGAGGTAGGTACGGTGCTGCCTTAGAGTTCAAAAGGGAGTATTTTAAAAAAATATATATATAATGATGAAAGAAAAAAAAATTCGGCGATGTACATGACTTCCAAGGTGAAGAAAGAAAAAAAATATATATATATATATAAGAAAGAAAGAAAAGAATGAGAAATATAAGAAAGAGAAGAAAAAAAATATATATTTGTGCGTAAAGTGAACTCCCCCGGTTCTCTAAGAGTGCATTCAAGGCTTCAAGATAAAAAGATCCATTCTCAATTTTCCAACCATGTGCAATCCGATAACGAGGACTTTCTTTGTGCCTCGGGATCACTCTTTGCCATTTGCACATGTCCACTCATCTAAAGTGTGTGTATTTTTCTCTTTCCCCTCCTTGATTTAACATTATTTTCCAATGACCTTTTTGACGAGTCTCGGTAAGACCATGAGAAGCTTGTCTTGTTTTGACAACACCTCATTTATAAATTCTTGTTAGGACTAAACTTTCCCAAAAGCTCCATATAAAGCCTACCACATACATATGAGAGGGAAAGGAGTAGAATATATAGGCTTGAGAGACAAGTGAGATGAGAGTTTATGAGCAATACATGAGATGATTTAAATTTGTGAATTTGGTTTAGCTTTTCTTATCTCGTTCTTCATTTCAAAAATTCGAGATCCATTTAAAACTTTGTGAGCATGTTAATACTTGTGGGATAAGCTTAATAAGAATCCACCCTCCGTGGAGATGAAGGCTAGTACATTATGGAACTTTAATGAATTAAAATTTTGAGAGCATTATGTTTTCTCATGTGTAATCAAATGCAAAGTTTAAACATCGTTTAGCAATGATGATATTCATCGAAGGCTTACTCGAGGACGAGCAAGGTTTAAGCATGGGGGAGATGTTGACGGTGAAAATCCGTCAACCTAGCCATGAGTTTACCTTCGGTGTTGGCATGAATTTTATACCTTATCCATTGGTACTAACCCCCGTGGTATAACAAGTTCACGTGTGCATGTCGTTTTTGGAGTTTAATGTTTATGCAGGGATTTAGTGTTGAATGCAAGACTTTCGGGATAAGTTCATCAAGCACCTCATGACAAGACCTTGAAGCCCCGAACAAGTCATGCAATGAAGCAAAACTAACTCCAAGAAGCGGGGACTCGATCCGAGAAGACAACAAACTCCGGGGACCCGACCGGAAAAGTCTTCGAAGCTTGCAAGACAAGGAGTTGAGTCCAATTCGGAGAGAAACCGACGACATGGACCTACATGCGAAGGGGGAAGCATCCAGGAAGCAAGGGGAACCGACCTCGGGCAAAGGAGCCCGCGGGCCGGGCCTAAATGGGCCCGGGCCGGCCGGCCCGGTCCGGTCGGCCCGTGCCCATTTAGGGCCCAAATGCGACGTCCTTTGCCCTAGCCGCCGATCGGGCTATTTATAGTCCCCCGACCGAGAGCCACGCAGGAAGATTTCGTCTTCGGCCGCCGAGAAGCGAGAGAAGAGAGGGACATCATCTAGGAGAGGAGAGGGTCGAGCTAGTTGACTAGGGTTTCCCTAGCCGACGTGGGAACCTTGCAAGGAAGACCACGTCGGAGTTCCCGAGCTAGAAGCAAGATCAAGGAAGGATCCCGGTGGTGATCTTGTGTATGTATCATTGTTATAGTTGAATTATCAAGTTGAATCTTTTCCCGGCGATCAAGTGTTTCCTCGAAGATTTCGTTTTTCGATCGGCTTTGCTTATTCCAATTCTATTCTCGAGATAGATTACATAGGGTGTTCTTGTAGCCGCGGTGGCTAGAGGTACACGCCGGATCTTCCGAAAGAATCTCGACTTGTCTTTTGACTCGCCCTAAGCTCCCCGCATGAATAGGGATACGTTGTGACGAACGGGGGTCTCGAAAGGCGGATGTTTTCGGATTTGGACGGGAAACCACGATTTAAAGAGGCTTTTATTAAGATTCGATTTGCTATTTCTTCTTTTGCTTGGAACTTCAACAAAAGGCTTACCCCGATCCCTCTAGATCGGTTTATCTACCCAATCTTACTTTGTTTTCTCCGGTTTTTAGTAGATTAGATTCGTTTTGTGTCTTTTACTTAGATGCATTAGGTCTTTTATCGATTATTGAAGATTACTTGGCTTTAATAGATTAATTCTTGCGTCACACATTTGTTCCACGGATTCGATACCTTGGGTTCACCACTCGAGGGAAGAAGGGTCCCTTGACTACGACGGGAGACTTGTACGCTTGCGAGTCACAAACGAACTTTGATACAATTATTAACCGTCAACAATCACCAACTCTGAATCTCCATAAACCTCAACTGAAACGGCCCCAGCTTCTCTCAAATATTGAAGCCCCCGAAGCAGTGCTTCGTATTCGGCTGATTATTTGTGACAAGGTGGCTCGTATAGGGATGGCAAATTCAAACATCTCACCTCTAGGCGAAATCGGCGGGATCCCTACTCCCCCACCTTTACCACATGACGATCCATCAAAAAATAAAGCCCAAGGGGTAATTTCAAGCAAATCCATTGACGGATCGCGATGTTCTGTTATGAAATCGGCAATGATCTGACCTTTGATAGCTTTTGCCGATTCGAACTTCAACTCAAATTCTGATAAAGCCAAAATCCATTTGCCAATCCTGCCGTTCAAAATTGGCATAGATAACATATGTTTTATTACGTCAAACTTGGAATACACAGTGCATTCGGCATTCAACAAGTAGTGCCGAAACTTTGTACACGAGTAGTATACGCACAGACACAGCTTCTCTACAGCCGAATACCTGGTCTCAGGATCAAGTAATTTTCGGCTAAGATATGCTACTACCCGTTCCTTTTCTTCGAATTCTTGAATGAGGGCCGATCCAATGGTTTGGGTATCGGCCGCCACGTACAACTTGAAAGGCTTCTCCCGGTCGAGGAGGGACCAACGACGGCGGCTCCTTCATGTCTTGCTTGATCTCATCAAAAGCCTTCGTTGTTCGTCGCCCCATGTGAACTTCGATCTTTCTTTAGCTTCGAGCAATGGAGAGAATGGCAAAACTTTACGTGACAAATTTGAGATGAATCTCCTCACGAAATTAATTTTGCCGGGCAGTGATTGCAACTCCTTGAGATTAGTTGGAGGAACAACTTCATCAATGGCCTTCATGCTCTTCTTGCCAACTTCAATTCCCCCTTCGTGGACCAAAAATCCCAAGAACTCTCCAGCTGTTACCCCAAAAGCACACTTGTTTGGATTCATCTTTAAACCATGTTTTCGGGTGCACTCCAAGGTCCTTTTCACATCTTCCAAATGTGTGTCATGACTTAGGGACTTTATCACGACATCATCGATGTAAATTTCAACAATTTTGCCGATCAACTCGTGAAAAATGTAATTCATGGCTCGCTGATAAGTTGCACCGGCATTTTTTAACCCAAATGTCATGACTATCCATTCAAACAGGCCTATATGACCAGGACATCTGAAGGCAGTCTTCGATATATCCTCTATTGCCATGAATATTTGGTTGTATCCCGCATTGCCATCCATGAAACTGATCACCTTGTGCCCGGCGCGCGTCAATCAACAAATCGGCAATAGGCATGGGGTAACCTTCCATCGGAGTAGCTGCGTTCGAGTCCCCGAAATCTATGCGGACCCTCATTTTTCCATTCTTCTTGTAAACGGGGACAATGTTAGAAATCCACTCCGCGTATCTGCATGGCCGAACGAAGTTTGGATCAAGTAGTCTTTCAACTTCTTTCTTCACATCGGCCAATACCTCGTCCTTGTAGATTTTCCGGGGTGGTTGCTTGTACGGTTTGAAACCAGATTTGATGGGCAACCTATGCTCAACGATGGAACGATCCAGTCCAGGCATCTCCGAATAATCCCAGGCGAAGCAATCTTTATATTCCTTGAGCAGCTTGATTAATTCCTCCCTGAAGTCTGGTTGCAAGTCTGCACTGATGAACGTCGGCCTTGGCTTATCACCGCTTCCAATGTCAACTTCTTCTAGTTTATCGGCCGACATAAATCCTCGCCCCAACTTGCCATCGGTGCCATTGACGGGGTTCTCCATTAAAAATTACTATAAGAGCCGATCGCTTGAATCGGTACGTTGATCGCCGCCGACAGTTCAACGGGACCTTCTCCCCGCTCTTTCCCCGAGAAACAATCAATGCCTTGGTATTCCCGTAAAGCCGGTTCCATGTTCGGAACGCTCATGGAGTCATCCCGCTTGGACGACCTCAATATCATCGTCCACCCACTCGGATAAGTCGCGATGCATGGTGGATGGGACGCGGCAATTGGCATGAATCCGGTCCCATCCAAGCGATGAGGGTCGTAGGCTCCTTTACCTTCGATAACGAAGAAGGTCGTGAGCAATGTCTTGGACCCGATCATCGGATCCACGTGAGCGCATCCCTTGGTGTCCGAAGGATTCCCCGGCGAAATCATTCGGTATTATGCTTATAGGCGTCGATCGCTAGGGCCCATGCCAAGTTTCTCGAAGGTGGTGTACGGCATTACGTTGACTCGCCGCTCCACCGTCGACAAACATCTTTGTCAATGGCTTGCCATTGACATATCCCCTCAAGTACGCGGCCTCATGTGTCGATTTTTTGCCGGTTTGTCGAAGATGGCCCCGCTTGGCTAGCACCGCTTGCGCCATCATCCCCTCGATCTGCTCATCATCCGGGGATGTCTCTTCCCCGCACAACCCGATTAGCGGGAGCCATAAACTCATTCGGCGAGAAAATATACCATGCATGTTGGTGCCGAACGCTTGGACCCCTCAGGTTGATCCTTTGGACGTCACACCTGCCTTGTTCGGACCCCAGCCTGCCTCAGTTCACGGTTCCTCAAGCGTTGAACCCGTCTCTTCGGACTTCTCCTTAGGCCGGGAGGGCACCATTGCCCCTTTTGCCAGATGTAGTCGTCTTCGTCCTCCTCTTGATCAGCCCACCTTAAATCAGCTTGCCTTTTCCTGGGATGATAAATGATTTCAATTTTTTGGCGCCGATCCCCGTTAGGATGGACCCTTCCAATTCTCTCATGGACGGATCGGCGATTGGCAGTCTCCTGCCTGTACTCAACATATCTATCACTGCACTCGGGCGCGTTCCTCGGTGTGGGTAGCTTCAAACCCTCGTTCCAACAATGCCTGAAGAATGCACATCCCCAGTGCGCACGCTCCTGCTCGCGCGTGTATTGCTCCAGGTCCCTTCTGTGTGCCTCCTCTTCGGCTCTGCGCTTCTCCTCCTCGTATCTTCGCTTCTGGTAGCGCTCTTTTTCCAACTGGCGCTGCCACTTGTTGAGGAGGATGTGCGTGGTCACCCTGGGCTTGGCTTTGGATGACTCCCCGATTTCGATGTGACTCCTGAGAATGCGGGGGGCTTCACCATGTACCTGCTCCAAAGTTACTTGACGCTCCGGTCCACGAATCCATCTCCGCCTAGCCCCGGGCGAGGTTAAGACCTTGACCTTGCCATTCTCCTCGGCCGTCACCATGTTGACGGAAAAGCCCACCATGTTCGAGGGAAGGGATGGCCATCCAGCTTCATCTTGTTGTCAAATTTGAGGTGCCCCTCCTGGATGGCTTTCTGGATCTTCATCCTGAAGACCCTGCAGTCGTTGATGGAGTGCGAGTCCCTGTCGTGGAAGCCACAGTAACGTTTCCCCTTGACTCCATCGGGCCGAAGCATGGAATGCCCTTCAGGCAACCTGATTCGGCCTTCCTTCACCAAGAGATCAAACAACTTGTCAGCTTTCGTGATGTTGAAGTCGTAGGTGCCCTTGGTCTGCTTGACCCAGCGCTGATTCATCGTTAATGGTTCCTTTCCCCACATAATTTCTGCTGCGGCCACATCCAGTTCATCATCGGAATCTTCTGTCAGATCGGCCTTGTCCAAGAACTGGTTGTAGATGTCCGCTACGTCGTGCTGCTTGCCAAACCTGGCATCCTTCTTGAAGCCGTACGCCTGGTTGCTCATCAACGATAGCTTTTGAGACAGTTGGCCCAGGTTTTCAAACTCCATGCCAAACAGCTTCTCACGCACGGCCGGCAGCATCCCGGCGACGGCCATGTCAGCCAGCTGGTCATCTGGCAGGTTGAGCGAGAAGCACATGCCCTTAACCTCCCTAAACCTCCTGAGAAATTCCAACGGCGTCTCGCTGTGCCTCTGCTTCAGGGTGGCAAGGTCGATCAGCTTCTTCTCTGAGCTGCCGCTGAAATAATGGGCGTGGAATTTCCGTTCCAGGTCCTTCCATCTGCTAACTGACTCAGGGGGCAAGGACGAGAACCACTGGAATGCCGGGCCCGTCAGTGACGCGGGGAAGTATCTGACCCTGAACGCTTCCTCAGCTGAGCATTCTCCGAGCTGCATCAGGTAACGAGCAATGTGCTCCACCGTGCTTGTGTCGTCTTGCCCGGAAAATTTCGTGAATTCCGTCGGAGGTTTCACCCTTGGCGGAAGGAGAACGTTGAAGTACCACTGCGGGAACGGCGGCTTGTAGGCGGTGTCCCCGCATCTTTGGCTTGAGGCCGAACCGATTCTCGCATCAACTCGGCCATCTTCCGTGCCGGGGCGTCGTCCTCCCGTGTGCCCGCAGCCGGCGCGTAACCGGATGCGGGAAGGCGTCTATGGCACCGTAGTTCCCTACTTCGTGGTAGCCTCCGCCGTAGAGATTCCTTTGTAGCCGCTTGCTCGCCGGAGCAATCCCGTGGCCGAAGCGAGCGGGGCCCCGTGCGAGCCGAATGCCAAGTCCCCGTACGTGGGTTGGTACGGGTTCGGGCCGCGTGTTGCACGGGTTGACCCGTGCCGCCCGTGGCGGTGGCCGAACCGGTCGTCCTCCCCGCCGCCCGCCGCGGGGGGTTGAGATGGCTGACCTCCCGCACCTTGTGGAGGAGGATGGAAAGCTTGACTCCCGGCGCTCTGAGGAGGAGGCTGGACCGGCTGGCTCCGTAATGGTGGTTGAGAGCTTGACTCGCCCAATTCCACGGTGCCCCCTTGGATGGGTGCTTTACTGAATGCCTGCTCCATGCCTGGGCCAAAGACAGCCACCATCATTTGCTGGAACGCACCAAGGAAAGCTTTGTGGTGCTTGCTCAAAACGTGATCCGCAGAATCCCGAACGCTTGCGAGCATTCCTCTCTCTCTCCCGCATGGTCGTGGCGTCGCTCTCCCCTGGCAACAATACCCTGGGCATGTCATTCTTCGGTAGGGTACGCCACTTCGTTCTTCTTAAAGGATAGCGTACACTTCCGCCTGGAACCGATCCACGGCGTCCCGGAGCTGCTGCCGCCGCTCGGAGAGAGGTCTTCAATGTTGACATCCATTATGTCCGCGAATTTTAGGCATCTTGATCGTTTCGGCCGTGTCCCACCGGGCATGCCAAAAAGTGTGTTGACGCAAAATGTCCACCTAGCGCCGGACACACGGCAAGCCGAACAAGCCGGCTTCACACGCGCAAAGAATCACGAGACGTGCCGGTCAATTTTACGTGAAAATTAACAAAAGAGAAAGTAGTTAGATACCAAAGCTTGGAACTTGCCGGGTGGTACCGACGCTTCCATATTTACGGCCACAAAGCCGGATAAGACGACATATAGCTATAGAAAGCTATCTCCGCCAAAGAACCGACACCATTCGGGAGCTTAAAGAAGGAAAAGGTGACATAGCCGAATGGATGACGTAAGCATATTGGCGTCCGGTCCTTGTTTGGGCAAAGATGCACGTGCGTGAACTCACGACCGATCCCAAGGGTGATCAACATTAAATAAATAGATAAAGTAAAGTACGAACATAAACATGTAATAAACAAGCATGCATAGATCCAAAGCACTAGTCTACCGCATGTCTAGGTACTTTAGAATCCGTCAAGTACGATGCCAAACAAATCTATCCACCGCATGATACAACTTGCGTGGGTATCGTACCACTTTCCACAAATAGATCTATCCACCGCATGATACAATCTAAATATGGAAAGCTAAAAGCATACATTATTTAAAGCATGAATTACGGACGTGTTCTACTCATGAGAAACATAACCGAATACGGCCGAATGTACCGATTCAAGGGTCCATGAAGAAGGAACAAACATTACCAAGTGAAATAAATCTATCGATTGACTCGAAATCTAATCCACCGGATGACTAGCTCCAAAGCAACCCAAAAACCTCGCATCTACCGCATGATACTCGCTTCTTTCAAGATTTATACAAACGTTGGCAAGTTTGAACCCGCAACACGTAACAACCTAGATCGATTCGGTTTCGGCTATCCGAAAAGTACGTGATCCACATGTTGAAATAACCAAAAGCACGAACTTGACTCACATAAGGATCACCAGAAGGTAAAAAAGCCGATCCAAACCCATCTAGATTGGGCAAAAGGTGTTACATGAATTTAAACATAAAGCGAAAACTCAAAGCAACACAGGGTAACTTAGTGAACCTATTGGATCTTGCCAAAATCCAATAGAGCCGATAACTAGCTTCAAGCCAGATCTTAGCCTACCACATGGCTCATGACCTCACAAGAAACCTTCTTGAACCAAGCTTGAATCCACCGCATGACACGAAGCATGGTAACAAGACTACTTGCATCAGATCTAAATCCACCGCATGACACTAGATATGATACAAGGTTACCGGTACTCACGGAGGTCGACGGATCGATGAACCCTCTCGAAGAACTCGACGACACGACAAATGGACTCTAGGGTTTGGCGTAAGGCCGGTTTGTATTGAAGAATGATTGTGTGTATTACATACATTCAGGGCTCATATTTATACCCTGCCAAGTACAACCTCGAATGGATTCGTTGCCTAACTTATCTCTAAGCTTGATCACCTATCCATCAATTCGTCCTTCCTGCTTGAGCCACGTCACCATCCAATCCCGCAACATCAGCTCAACTGTTCCTTTGCCGAACGGAAGCAGATAGCCGACCGCAGATCTCTTTGCCGAATACATCTGAGAAAAAACCTTCCTTCCGCTACACAGACTCTTCACCGAGCTGGACCCACAGGTCAGACTCCTTTACCAAATTTTGGTGTTAACACGGGGCACGCGAACGGGCAGTGTGGTCGACAGCAGGGGCTAGGGGTGGTACCGGGACGGTTGCACGGCCGTGGGGGCTAGTGGGGGCGCGGCTCGGCGGCGGCGCCAATGGCGTCCCGCGGCGGCGTGCACGCGCGAGGGAGGGTGCGGTGGTGTGGCTTGGTGCCGTGGAGGGAGGGTCCTGCGCGTTGAGGCGAGGGGACGACGCACATATAGCCGACCCGCGCGATGCCCTGCGTCCAGCGGACCGGAGACGCACCTCAGGAACGCGTGCGTCCGGCAACAGCGGTCGGACCGCAGGGTCATGTGAGGAGTGGTACGGCGGCGCGGCGTTCCAAGCCTCCTCGGCATGCGCGTGGCGTGGGGAAGGGGCGACCTCGGAGAGCGGGTCCTCGGGCGGCGTGTGCGCGCGGGCGTCGAGGCGCGGGGCGCGGGCGCGAGGCGGTGGCGCGCGCGCGCGCGGGCGGGCGCCGGCGCGGCCTGGCGCGCGGAGCGCCTGAAATCATTCAGCCTGGCCCTGTTCGAGCACGTTTTTCTCCCAAAAATTGAATAAAAGTGCACAAAGCAATGAATAGGAAAGTTGTAGATCTAACTACCCTCTACAACTTTCAAAAAGGCCATATAGTGTTTTTCTCAAAGGATTTGCAGGAACGTCGTGCCAACATTGAATGCCGGCCTGTTCCAGAAAACAGGAGGTACTGTCAATCGATCAAGTTTTCACCAATTTCCACCCAAAATTTGAAATGCCAATCTACATGAAAGTTGTGTCCCTCAACAAGATGGACAACTTTCATAAAGGTAGATTTTTAAGTGTTTAGGTGAATTTCGGAGAACGCGACAAAAGTTCCGAACGACATTCGCTGACGTCAACGGTTAAGCCGGTTTTTACCGTGTCTTTGGCCAAGGGTCCACTATGAGTGTGTGTAGGCTTGGTCAAGGGGTTCATTAGGGTTCATTGGCGAGGTTTTTCGGGTGATGACCCAGGTTGACCTAGGTTTGACCGGGGTTTGACTGGTTTGACTCGGCTGATCCGGTCATTAGCGTTAATGATGGTAATTAAAAACCTGGGGCGTCACAGAAGGGTTCCCACCAATTTCCCCCATCAAATACCCAAGAGAAAGGTCCCGAAAACAACCCAAGAAAAACAGCAACAAAGGGCTCCGAAAATCACCACCACGAACAACCGGGAACAACACAACAAGGCCTTGAGGAACCACGCCGAATCATCTATACATGCCACAAAGGTTCATACAAGGTCTAGCTTGCCGCCCGATCATCCAACCCTATCACAAGATCTCACCATGAAGCTCTCAAGCTAGTCCTATGGAAATCCTAAGAAAAATATGAAGGGAAAATAGGAAAGCAAATAAACTAGGGTTCCAAGAGATTGGCTGCCATCCTCTCACCTCATGGGTTATATGGATGCAACCGAAAGTCTAAAATACCCTTTCCTAACAACTACGGATACAAGCCCCAAGGGCTGTTTTGGAAGTCTTCAAGCTTTCTCCATCGAACAGATGCCCGGCGACCGCAACCTGCTTAGCCTTGACGCAAGCCATGCGATCCCGACGCATGTCCACCGCTTCGAAGATTCTGGACTGCGTCGTCACACACCGGTCAGACCGGTGCGCCTCACCGGCCGGGGCCGGCACCAACCGATCAACCGGTCGGACCCACCGGTCGACCGGTCCGCACCGCCGCAGCATCGTCTTCGGTTCTTCGGTCTTGGCTTTGTGGATCAACCAAGGAACCCGGTGGTTTTCCGGTGAACCACCGAAACCCCCGCGAACTCGCTTAGCCTCCGCCAATCTCCACTCATGACTCGGCTCCCACGTAGCCCCGGCCTCGACCTTGGTTTTCGTGCTCGACCAAGAAACCGTCCATGACTTCATCTTGTCGTTCATGCCACCATGCGGCCCGCACTTGACCCCCGCCGGCCACCGGTCCCTCGAATGAAGCCTACTTGTCTTCTCCACACCTGGAGGCCTCACCGGCGACGACCTTTCGCGCTTGTTCTTCACCTACACCAACACCAGTCAAGCCGCAACCTGCACCTGCAATACTTAGCCAAGAATCAGTCTCCACAACGTTGTCAATCACTCATCACACAAGGAAGCGACCATCCACCGGTCCTCGAACCACACAGGGTCCTCAATCTCCCCCTTGATAAGTGCATTGACAACACCCACACGAAAGTAACAAGAGAGAAAAGGAAAAGAAAAGAAACGAACAAAAAGAAACTCCAACAAGCGATCGAAAGCCAAACAAAGGCAAAGAGCAGGATCACTTGAAGAAGACAAGTCTCAGACCCCTTAGGCAAGGGAAACGGCTCGACACATCCGAGACAAAACAAAGCTCAAGCAAAGAGCGCAAACCACTGAAACAAAGCTCGAAAAACCACAAAGAGCTCCCCCCACACACATGCAAGTTCCCCCCGACAGGGTAGCCGCAACAACTTCAGCTCACACCGGTCAGACCGGTCAACACCACCGGTCAGACCGGTGCCCAACATGTGCACAGGATCAGCACTCTGACCGGTCAGACCGGTGCACAACAGAGCCCAGAAATGGCTCGAAACCACCTGAAAACCTTCTAAATGTGTCCAGCAAGCCATTTCAAGCTCAAACTTCTCCCCCTTGTTGACAATGCATGAATCAAGACAAAAAAGAAAAACTTTCAACCTTGAGCTTCTCAAATAGAAAAAATTCAACAAAGGATGCTACACATGTCCAAATAAGCAAGTTAGATATTCTATAGCTTCGTGTCAACATCAACTACAAGATCACCAAGTTTCACAACCATTGGACGAAGCAATTTTGCGAAAAACTTGCTTCTCATGAGCAAAGTTCTAAACATGATCAAAACATATCAAAATGGCAAAGCCACACAAACTTCATGCTAGGACAGCCATTCTAATTATAAGACCATCACAAACACCCACAAGCACCTCATGTCATGTCAAAGCCACTGAGCCATGTGCCTACTTCTATGTATGAGACTTCTCATTGGTAGGCATCATGCAACGGTTTAGCACCCAAAGCAAATTAAATTCAGCACATATGACATGGCAGCACATTTTCCAAGCATTTTACATTTCATTTTCAGATTCATAAATGGTACACGAAATGTCTTTGCGACAAAAAGGAACTTATGCCCCTCCACAAGATGAAGCAAGAAGGCTAAACATTCATGATGGCAAATGAGCCTTTGGCCCCATATGATCAATAAACTAGCTATCCAACCACAAATTAAGCATAACCAAGCCACTAAAACATGTCAAGATCATATAAAGGCATTTACACATTAGAGAGCATATATATGTGACAATTTTAAAAAACATAGCTATCAACCATGGATTATTCATCAGGATCATCAAGAGATAAGCCAAACTAACCATAGCATACCAAACAAGCTCACAAAGACATATATAGCATTCCATGGTGAACAATGTATATAGGAGAAGCTTTTCCTATCCAATGCATATGATACAAAATGCATGCAATCTAAGATACAAGGATGCCTATACATCATGTTACATATGCCATGCCAAATGCAAGAAATGCACAAAGGAAAGCTATACATATGTGAAGGACCGATACGGCGAACCAGAGAGGGGGGGAGTGAATGGGAGCCGATAAAAATTCTTCTTGAAGGAGATGGAAACTCCAACAAGATGAACGCGACTTCCAACACACTTCTCCAACTCACTACCCAAGTTGGTCAAGCCCACGTAGCCACTGGAGTGCCACTGGACCTAGAAACCAACACAACCTTCCGACCTGAGAACGCAGCGGAACACCAAACCTCGAGTCTACAGACCAACACTGGTAAGACCGGTGAGCACCACCGGTCAGACCGGTCCCTTCTGGTGAAACTGGGCAACTTTCACCAAGTGGCTCCACACCGGTCAGACCGGTGAGACACACCGGTTAGACCGGTCACAGCTTGAAAGCCCCCAAAGCACCAAACAGGCTAACCGACCTCCAAACAGACCCAAACTCGAAACAGCCCCAACACAGGACAACAGCGAACACACCCAGACGTTCACCCGTGCAAAAACCCACCGAGGGTTGCACTGGTCAGACCGGTCAAGAGCACCGGTCAGACCGGTGTAGCCTGGCGACTCGGGATGAACAAGACCCACGGGTCAACTCCCCCAAATCCAAACCTCGATCTCCCGAATCGCTCCACGGACTTGAACAAGACTTTGGGGATAATAGGAACACCTCATGAGGAGTCCATAGCCAAGTTTAATCCCACCAAAACTTGTCCAAAAAGGAGGAATCGAAGAAATCCCACCAAGAACACCTCAAATCCTAGATCTCAGAAAACCCCAAAATCGAGCCCCTTTACTCACGGATTTCGGAGGGGATCACAGCCCAAAGACCACGAAGGGTTCCCACAAATTTCCCCCATCGAATCCCCAAGAGAAAGGTCCCGAAAACAAGCCAAAGAAATCACCAAGAGTGGGCTCCGAAAATCACCACCAAGAACAACCGGGAACAACACATCCAAACCTTGAGGAACCACGCCGAATCATCTATACATGCAACAAGGGTTCATACAAGGTCTAGCTTGCCGCCAGGTCATCCAACCCTCTCACAAGATCTCACCATGAAGCTCTCAAGCTAGTCCTATGGAAATCCTAAGGAAAATAGGAAGAGAAAAATAGGAAGACAAATGAGCTAGGGTTCCAAGAGTTTGCTGCCATCCTCTCACCTCTTGGGTTATATGGAGGCCACCAAAAGTCTAAAATGCCCTTTCCTAATAACTAGGGATACAAGCCCCTCAAGGGCGGATTTGGAAGTCTTCATGTCTTCACCATCGGACGGATGCCCGGCGACCGCACCCTGCGTAGCCTCGACGCAAGCCATGCGATCCCGACGCGTGTCCTCCGCTTCGAAGTCTCCGGACTGCATCGTCACACACTGGTCAGACCGGTGCTCCCCACCGGTCAGACCGGTACCCACCGGTCAGACCGGTCTAGCGCCGCTGCAGCTCCGTCTTCGGTTCTTCGGCCTTGGCTTTGTGGATCAACCAAGGAACCAGTGGTTTTCTGGTCAACCACCGGAAACCACGCGAACTCGGTGTAGCCTCCGCAAATCTCCACTCATGACTTGGCTCCCACGTAGTCCCGGCTCGACCTTGGTTTTGAGGCTCAACCAAGAAACCGTCCATGACTTCATCTTGCTGTTCATGCCACCATGCGGCCCGCACTTGACCCCGCCGGCCACCGGGTCCCTCGAACGAAGCCTACTTGTCTTCTCCACACCCGGAGGCCTCACGGCGATGACCTTTCGCGCTTGCTCTTCACCCGCACCAACACCGGTCAAGCCGCAACCCGCACCTGCGCAATACTTAGCCAAGAATCAGTCCACACAACGTTGTCAATCACTCATCACACAAGGAAGCGACCATCCACCAGTCCTCAAACCACACATGGTCCTCAATCTCCCCCTTGATGAGTGCATTGACAACACCCACACGAAAGTAACAAGAGAGAAAAGAAAAAAGAAAAGAAACGAACCAAAAAGAAACTCCAACAAGCGATCGAAAGCCAAACAAAGGCAAAGAGCAAGATCACTTGAAGAAGACAAGTGTCGGACCCCTTAGGCAAGGGCAACGGCTCGACACATCCGAGACAAAACAAAGCTCAAGCAAAGAGCGCAAACCATCGAAACAAAGCTCGAACAACCACAAAGTGCTCCCCCACTTTTATGTGCTTGGTTTTGGAATGGAGCACTGGGTTCTTTGCAACGCTTATGGCATTGGTGCTGTCACATTGAAGTGGGACATGGGTATACTCCTCACCAAAGTCACACATGGTGTATGAAATCCAAAGGAGCTGAGAGCAACAACTAGCAGCGGCAACATACTCGGCCTCGGTAGTGGATTGAGCAACACTCGATTGTTTGCGGGAAGACCAAGACACCAAAGAAAAACCCAAAAACTGGCAAGTCCCAGAAGTGGACTTCCTATCCAACCGACACCCGGCAAAATCCGCGTCTGAAAACCCATGAAGCGCCAAAGAAGAGGACGCGGAGTACCAAAGGCCGAAGTCGGGAGTGTGACGCAAGTACCTGAAAATTCGCCTCACCGCTTGCCGATGCAAAGTCCTTGGAGACGCTTGAAAACGAGCGCACAGACACACCGAGAACTGTATCTCCGGCCTCGTCACCGTCAAGTAGAGGAGTGACCCGATCATGCTCCGGTACTCCTTCTGGTCCACGTGTTCACCTTCCTCATCCGCATTAAGAGCTGTAGTCATACTCATCGGCGTCGTCATAGCCTTGGAGTCCTCCATCTTGAACTTCCGCACAATGTCCTTGGTGTACTTAGCCTGGTGCACAAATGTTCCTTCCTTTGATTGTTTGATTTGTTGCCCGAGGAAGAACTGCAACTCGCCCATCATGCTCATCTCAAATTCCCTGCTCATATCATCTGCAAACCTTGCAACAAGAGAGTTAGACGAGCCACCAAAGACAATATCATCCACGTACACCTGCACAATCGGGATATCTCTCGTCCCGCCCTCGGCAAAAACAAGGTCCGATCGACCTTCCCCATCTCAAAACCTCTCTCAAACAAGAACCCCCTCAACCTCGCCATACCAAGCTCTAGGCGCCCGCTTCAACCCATACGGCGCCTTCCTCAATTTGTACACCCGGTGGGGGTACTTCTCACTCTCAAACCCCGAGGTCGCCTCACATACACTTCTTCCTCGAACACATCATTCGAAAAGCACTCTTCACATCCATTTGGTGCAACTTGAACCCTTTAGCCACAGAAAAGGCTAGAAGGATCCTAATTGCCTCCAAACGGGCTACGGGAGCAAAGGTCTCCTCGTAGTCAATCCCCTCCTTCTGACTGAACCCTTGAGCAACAAGTCTCGACTTGTTCCTCACAACCTCACCTTTCTCTCCCTCTTTGTTCTTCTACACCCACTTTGTACCAATCTGAGGACGAGGAGCGTCCCAGTGGTCGATGGATGACCGCTCCTCAGTGATGAGTGATTGACAACGGGTGTTGGACTGACTCTTGGCTTAGTGCGCAGGTGTAGGCTGCGGCCTAGTTCGTGTTGTTGCAGGTGAAGAACGGGCGCGAAAGGTCTTCAGCCTTGAGGGGCCTCCGGGAGATGGAGAGACAAGTAGGCTCGGTTCGAGGGACCCGGTGGACAGCGGGGCCGGGTGCGGGCCACATGGTGGCGACACGAGCAAGACGAAGTCATGGACGGACGAGCCGGTGCACGGTGGCGGTCGAGTCAAGTGGTTTGGCGGGAGGCCGGACCGGCACGCGGGGTTTGGTGGTTTGCCCACAAAACCATCGGCGGACGGTTTCTTGGTTTGGGCCTCAAAACCAAGTCCGAGGGCCCAACACGACGGAGACGGGATCCGGCGTGTCGGGAAGCTTCGAGGCGGAGGACACGCGGCGGGATCGCATGGCTTGCGTCGGGAGGACGCGGGGTGCGGCAAAGGCGTGGCCGTCCGATGGCAAGACCCACAAACATTACCTAAATGCCCCTACGTGGGTTGTATCGCCAGTAGTTTAGTTAGGGGTAGTAGAGTCATTTACCACTCGGCGGGACCTGATATATAAGCCATGAGTGTGTGTGGATGGCTCTCTCTCTCTCCGCGACTTAGGGTTTCATTTGCTCCCTCCTCTTTCTCATTTTCGTAGCTATTTTTTCCTTCCATTTTCTCTAGGCTAGCATGAGAGCTTCATGAGAGATTTGTTGAGAGGGATGGATGCTAGGGCGGCATGCTAGACCTTGTGAATCTTTCCCGGTTTGTATAGAAGATTCGGGGTTGTTTTTCGTGGCTTCTCGTGCTTGTTTTCGTGCCTTTGGTCCCGGTGTGATTCCGCGGATTTGAGTGGGTTTATCCCCGCATTTCTTTGAGGGAAACATGGATAGATGTCTTGTGCATCTTTGTGCTTGATCTTGTGCCCTCAAACGCCGGAAACCACTTCGATTCGTGATTTTTCGTTCGGTGCTCTAGCTTTTGGTGGTGCTCAAAGGATTCGCGATTCCCGGTTATTTAGGGAGTTAGGAGGCAAGATTTTTGGGCTATAGCATCCTTGTGTGACGCTTTTCAAGTACCCAAACCCTTGTCTCTACAAACTTCAACCGTTTGGGAAATCCGATGATGATTTGGGGGAGTTGACTTTCGGGGTCGGGCGTTTTCAGCTCTGTCCGCACCTGGCGGACGGTCCGCGAGGACCAGGCGAACGGTCCGCGCGGCTAGGGTTCGTCCCGTGTTCTTCGTGTTCTTGCTCGTCTTTCGTTTCGATCCGTCGCGATTTTGGTTTTCGGTTGGACGGAGTTTCGGACGGTCCGCGGTGTTGGGCGGACGGTCCGCGGGTGCTTGGCGGACGGTCCGCGTGCTCCCCGCGGACGGTCCGTGGTTCGTGGTGTGCCACTGGTGGTTCTGTTGGCTTTAACGGACGGTCCGCGGCTTGGGTGCGGACAGTCCGCGGTACCCGGCCGGACGGTCCGCGCGGCCCTTTGCGGACGGTCCGCCCTGTCTGGCCGGACGGTCCGCCTGAGGCTGAGCGCTTTGCTTCTTGGTTCGATTCCTTCCCCCCTTCTTTCGTGCTTCCGCGTGTGCTTCAAGGAATCGTTCCTAGGACTAGAGGTTGATCCATAACCTCGTGGTCTTGGCGATTGGTGCGTGATTCGATCCATCGCTTGTGTGTGACCGGGATTTGAGTAGGACATAGGCCGGGTTCTTTAGGAAGAATTTTTACCGGCTCCTATTCACTCCCCCCCTCTCTAGTCGCCATCTGATCCTTCAATTGGTATCAGAGCTTGGTGCCGGATTCTTTGCGACTTTGACAAGTCTCGAATCCTAAGATGGCGTACGTTGAGCGGGGCGGTCCGCCGCACTTCGATGGCAAGGGTTACCACAAGTGGGCGGCTCGTATGATGATTTTTCTTCGTGGAAAGTCGTTGGATTTCATTGTGCTTGACAAGACCTATGCTATTCCGGTCAACATCCATAATCTTATGGTGACCGATGCCGGTGCTAAGGCCAAGTATGAGGCTAATGCAAAAGCCGTTGATCACTTGGTCCGAGCTTGTGTGATCCGCAGTTTGAGCGTGTTCGCCATTTGAATCTTGCTTGGCAAATTTGGGAAAAGTTGTTGGTTGCTCACGGTGGTGATAACCATGTGAAGGCTCGCCTCTTTGTCTCTTACCGGATGCAATATGAGAATTTCACTCCACTTCCCGGTGAGGACATTGATGCGATGTTTCGCAGGTTCACCGCCATCGTGAACAACATGAAGGCTAATGTTGAGGATTTTCCGTACACCGAGCATGATCAAAGCTTTGAAGCTCTTGCATGTCTTGGACCCAAATGTTTGGGGTGCTAAGGTTGAGGCCATCAAGGAGTCTCGGGCATTATTTGACTATTGAGTTGGATGACCTCTTTTCTAAGCTCAAGTCGGCCGAGGTTGACAGAAGTTGCTATCCAAGCATGAGGGCTCGACCGACCATAGTCTTGCTCTTGTGGGAGGATCAAAGGGCAAATCTAACCCTTCCCGTTGACGCTTTTCTTTGTCCTCTCTTATGTCCATTCCAGATGAGGAGTTTGATGTGCTGGGCGAGGAGGAGCTGGCCTTGCTCTCAAGAAGGTTTGAACGACTACATGAGAGTCGGAGGAATGCAAGGCGGAGCTCAGGGACGTGCTACAAGTGTGGCAAACGTGGCCACTTCATCACCGAGTGCCCGGAAGCGGAGGAGAACAAGTACAAAGTGAATGAGTACAAGGCGCACCCGAGGAGTGAAGACAAGTACTCCTCCAAGGGTAAGCACTTCAACAAGTCCAAGAGCAAGGACAAGGACAAGCGGCGACCGAGCAAGAGCGGCTACAAGAAGAACAAGGCAAGAGCGATGGTGGCCGGTGCGAGCGACGTCGACTCAAGCTCAAGCGAGGAGCAACAAGCTCAAGCGACGAAGATGAAGACGCCGGGAGGCGCAATGGCAAGAAGAGTGCAAGCCGGAACCTCGCCGGGCCGAGCCGTGTGGCGCTTGAGGGCTTTTGTGGCATGGCCCATAGCTCAAGCGAAGAAGAAGAGTGAGAAGGAAGACAACGACTCCGACTCGGAGGATGAGGTAAACCGTGACCCCGACTCTTTGCTTGCCGAGATTGCTAGGTTGAATGGTTTGCTTGATAACCGCGATAGTGTGCCGAGAGATGCCAAAAAGATGAGGAAAGATCTTAGGGCTCGACTTGAGAATGCTAGTGAGAAAGTAGGAGAGTTAGAGTCAAAATTGCTTGAATTGAAACTTGAGAATGACTCTTTGAAACTTGCTCCTACTCCTCCCGATGATGTTGAATGTGTTGAATGTGATGCTTGGTTGAATGAGATCAAACTCGCTTAATGAGAAGAATGCTTCTATTTTGGCTCAACTAGATGCTCTTAGGATCGAACATGATGAGCTTAAGGCTAGACCTACTTTGCTTGGTGCTTGCAAATCATGTCCTACTATGCATGCTAAGCTTGTCGATGCTCGTTCTACCATTAGTTCTTTGGAAGCATCTTTGAAATCTCCTCGTTGCAAATGCATGTTCTAGCCGTGATGAAGTCACTTTGCGTAATCTTGAACTTACTTCCCGTTTGGATGTCATCTATGAGGAGAATGACTATTTGCGGAAGGTGTTGGGTTGGTTGTCCAAGGCGGGAACCTCAATTGAAAATCATGATTGAGGAGTTCAAGAGAGCCGATGGTCGTGGTTTGGGTTTTGAGAAGTTGGGTGAGAAAGTGGGAGAGAACAAAGTGGGGAGAGTGTGTATGAGAAGTGTGTTGAGTCTAACCCCGAGTTTGAGGTGATCGGAGAGATCCAAGTCCCACTTCCAAAAGCACCCAAGAACTCTTTCACACCAAAGCCTAACCACCTTTGCAACAAGCTTGACACAACCCAAGATCCACCCAAATTCCCACCTAAGACAAATGATTTCCAGAAATCGGTGAAGTTTGTGGGTGAGAAGGGTGAGAAGCATAGAGAGAAGCCAGAGCCAAAAACAAAACCCATCCCCTACAGGTGTGAGTACTATGGCAAGGAGAGGCATCTTGCAGAGTTTTGCTACAAGAGGAAGAGGGATGAGAGGCTTGCTAGGGAGCAAGCGAACCGGACAGTATCGCCGCTCCCGCGGTATTCCCCGAGCCTAGAGTGCCACTACCACGAGGTGTGGGAAGTGTGAGGAGTGTTGGAAGGTTCCCACGGAGAGGTGGTGGTGAGAGGTTTGTCGGAGAGACGATGGTGTGCGTGCCGGTGAGAGGCTTGGTCGGGATCGTGGTGGTTTCGCCGGACGTCCTCCTACTCGTCCTCGCACGGGTTTAGGGGAGATGATCGCAGCTTTGAGTTCCAGAGGAACTACGGACCACGTTTTCCCCCTCGTGGTGCTCGTACTCCTCCCATGGGACATGGGAAGTTTGGTGGCAAGGGAGTGATCTTTGCTAACCCCTCTTTTGAGCAGATGGCTCGACACTGGTTTAACTTTCTTTGTGCTAACCCCAGTGTCGAGTCGCTAGCTCACTCTTGTTCTTGTTTCTGACTACAGGCAGGAGGCTTGGAGAACATTTGGTTGATCGACTCCGGGTGTTCTCGACACATGACCGGAGATAAGAAGTGGTTCTCCAGCCTCACCCCAGTGAAGGAAAAGCAGTATATCACTTTTGGGGACAATGGACGAGGTAGGGTGCTTTCGGAGGGTGTTGTGCATGTGAGTGACAAGGTAAAGTTTAAGAGAGTGGCTCTTGTGAAGTCTTTGGGTTTCAATTTGCTTTCGGTTTCTCAGTTGCTTGATGAAGGTTTTGAGGTGCGTTTCAAGTCTGGCGAGTCTCGTTTGCTTGATTCTCGAGGTGATCTTGTTTGTATGATCATCCCTGAGGGTCGGATTTTCGTGGCTGATTTCTCTCGTTCTTTGGGTCCTCGCTCGCCGTTTGATGGCCGGTCCTTCTTCTCGATTTGTGGAAATGGCATAGGCGGTTGGGACACTTGAGCTTTGATTTGGTTTCCCGCTTGAGTGGTCTTGATCTTGTCCGAGGATTGCCGAGGTTGAAGTTTGAGAAGGATTTGGTTTTTGCTCCTTGTAGGCATGGTAAGATGGTAGCCACTCCCCATCCACCCCTGACCGATGTCATGACCGAGCGTTCGACAGAGCTGTTGCATATGGATCTTGTTGGGCCGGCTCGAGTTCGCTCGGTGGGTGGGAAGTGGTATGTCCTTGTTGTGGTGGACGATTACTCTCGCTATGCCTGGGTGTTCTTCTTGGAGGATAAGAGTGAGACATTTGGTTTTGTTCGAGATCTGATCGTGAGGCTAAAAAACGAGAGGCATGGGAGTGCTATTCGAGCTATCCGCAAGGATAATGGCTCGAGTTCAAGAACTCTCGTTTTGATGCCTTTTGTCGCGATCTAGGTCTTGAACATCGCTATTCGACCCCTTATGTGCCCCCTCAAAATGGAGTCGTGGAAAGGAAAAATCGGACTCTTTGTGAGATGGCTAGGACGATGCTCGATGAGCACAGGACTCCTAGGAGGTATTGGGCCGAGGCGGTCAATACAGCTTGTCATGTTTCCAACAGGATTTTATTGCGAGCTTTCAAGAAGAAGACCTGTTATGAGCTTATGCATGGTCGGGCACCCAAGGTGAGTCACTTCCGAGTTTTTGGCTGCAAGTGCTTTATTCTGAAGAAGGGAAACTCGACAAGTTTGAGGCTAGGTCTAGTGGTGGTATTTTCTTTGGATATGCTAACCATTCTAGAGCCTATAGGGTGCTTAACCTTGAGACTAACAAAATCATGGAGACTTGCGAGGTAACCTTCGACGAGACAATGCCATGTACCTCTCTTGGTTTTGAATGTGCAGCTGATGAAGAGATGGCCGAGGACCTCTTTGAAGAGGAGAAGGATGAAGCTAGAGATGATGATGGGGAGAACCATGCGCCTGAAGCTGAGTGTGTACCCACTACTTCCCCTATGACCACTATGGAGCATGGACCGTCTACTTCATGGACAATGACGGTGCAACAAGAGGACCAAAGCGAGAGAAGTCGAAGTTGAGGGGGAGGTAGTCTCGAGGCGTGAGGCTCCCCACGGATTCAAGAAGTGCACCCCCCGTCGAAGAATATTGGAAACATCGATGAACGCACTACACGATCGAGGTCCGGAATTCCTCTCATTTTGCTCATGCTTGCTTTTGTTGCTACTTTTGAGTCCAAGGACATTGGACATGCTTTATCCGATGCAAACCGGGTCAATTCTATGCATGAGGAGTTGGAAAACTTTGAGAGGAACCGTGTGTGGGAGTTAGTTGAACCACCTCCAAATTGCCATCCCATAGGAACCAAGTGGGTTTGGAAGAACAAAGAGGGAGAGAATGGGATGGTTGTGAGGAACAAGTCCGGACTTGTTGCTCGTGGGGTTTAGTCGAAGGAGGGGATCGACTATGAGGAGACCTTTGCTCCCCGTGGCTCGTCTTGAGGCAATTCGTATCCTTCTAGCCTTTTCCGTGGCTAAAGGGTTCAAGTTGTTTCGGATGGACGTGAAGAGTGCTTTTCCGAATGGGGTCATAGAGGAGGAGGTGTATGTGAAGCGACCACCCGGGTTTGAGAGCGAGCCGTACCCACACGGGGTATACAGGTTGAAAAGGGCTCGTATGGGTTGAAACAGCGCCCCGTGCTTGGTATGGGAGATTGAGAGGTTTTCTTTTGAGCGAGAGGGTTTGTGATGGGTACCGTGGATAGAACCCCGTTTCTCCTCAAGCATGGAAATGACTTGCCGATTGTTCGGATATACGTGGATGATATTGTCTTTGGTGGCTCGTCACATAACCTTGTTGCCAAGTTTGCGGATGAGATGAGCAGGGACTTCGAGATGAGCATGATGGGCGAGTTGCGCTATTTTCTCGGGCCGCGGATCAAGCAAGTGAAGGACGGTACATTTGTGCACCAAACCAAGTACACGAAAGACATGCCGAGGAAGTTCCGTATGCAAGATGTGAAGCCGATGTCGACTCCCATGGGGAGTATGGCCACTTTGGATGCGGATGAGGACGGAGAACCGGTGGACCGGCGGGAGTACAGGAGCATGATCGGCTCCCTCCTCTACTTGACGGCGACGAGGCCGGACATACGCCCGCATGTGTCCGTGCGCTCGTTTTCGTGCTTCGCCGAGGACATCACATCGACAGCCGTCAAGAGGATTTTCGTGTACCTGCGGTCCGCCCTCGGTCTTGGCCTTTGGTATTCTTCCTCCTCGACTCTTTCCCTTCATGGTTTTTCCGATGCGGATTTTGTTGGTTGTCGAGTCGAGAGGAAGTCTACTTCGGTACTTGCCGCTTTCTTGGGTCTTCGCCGGACTCATGGTCTTCCCGCAAGCGCCTAGTGTAGCTCGCCCTACCACGGAGGCAGAGTATGTTGCCGCCGCGAGTTGTTGCTCCCTACCGTTGTGGATTTCATACACTTTGAGAGACTTTGGTGAGGAGTGCACCCGCATCCCACTTCTTTGTGATAGCACCGGTGCCATAAGCGTAGCCAAAAACCCGGTACTTCACTCCAGAACCAAACATATAGAAGTGAGGTATCATTTCTTGAGGGACAATGTGGAGAAAGGAACCATTGTTTTGAGCCATGTCCCTACCCAAGATCAGCTTGCAGACATTTTCACAAAGCCTCTCGACCAAGCTACATTTGTGCGCTTGCGGGGGAACTTGGGGTTTGTTGCCTCGTTGACGGTTAATAATTGTATCAAAGTTCGTTCGTGACTCGCAAGCGTACAAGTCTCCCGTCGTAGTCAAGGGACCCTTCTTCCCTCGAGTGGTGAACCCAAGGTATCGAATCCGTGGAACAAATGTGTGACGCAAGACTTAATCTATTAAAGCCAAATAACCGCAATCTTCAATAAAGAACCTAATGCATCTAAGTAAAAGACACAAAACGAATCTAATCTACTAAAAACCGGAGAAAACAAAGTAAGATTGGGTAGATAAACCGATCTAGAGGTATCGGGATAAGCCTTTCGTTGAAGTTCCAAGCAAAAGAAGAAATAGCAAATCGAATCTTAATAAAAGCCTCTTTAAATCGTGGTTTCCCGTCCAAATCCGAAAACATCCGCCTTTCGAGACCCCCGTTCGTCACAACGTATCCCTATTCATGCGGGGAGCTTAGGGCGAGTCAAAAGACAAGTCGAGATTCTTTCGGAGGATCCGGCGTGTACCTCTAGCCACCGCGGCTACAAGAACACCCTATGTAATCTATCTCGAGAATAGAATTGGAATAAGCAAAGCCGATCGAAAAACGAAATCTTCGAGGAAACACTTGATCGCCGAGAAAAGATTCAACTTGATAATTCGACTATAACAATGATACATACACAAGATCACCACCGGGATCCTTCCTTGATCTTGCTTCTAGCTCCGGAACTCCGACGTGGTCTTCCTTGCAAGGTTCCCACGTCGGCTAGGGAAACCCTAGTCAACTAGCTCGACCCTCTCCTCTCCTAGATGGTGTCCCTCTCTTCTCTCGCTTCTCGGCGGCCGAAGACGAAATCTTCTCCCGCGTAGCTCTCGGTCGGGGGACTATAAATAGCCCGATTGGCGGCTAGGGCAAAGGACGACGCGTTTGGGCCCTAAATGGACCCGGGGCCGACCGGACGGGCCGGCCGGCCCGGGGCCCATTTAGGCCCGGCCCCCGCGGCTCCTTTGCCCGAGGTCGGTTCCCTTGCTTCCCGGATGCTTCCCCCTTCGCATACGGGTCCATGTCGTCGGTTTCTCTCCGAATTGGACTCAACTCCTTGTCTTGGAAGATTCAAGACTTTTCCGGTCGTGTCCCCGGAGTATGTCGTCTTCTCGGATCAAGTCCCCCGGCTTCTTGGAGTTAATTTTACTTCATTGCATGACTTGTTCGGGGCTTCAAAGTCTTGTCATGAGGTGCTTGATGAACTTACCCCGAAAGTCTTGCATTCAATACTAAATCCCCGCATAAACATTAAACTCCAAAAACGACATGCACACGTGAACTTGTTATACCACGGGGGTTAGTACCAATGGATAAAGTATAAAACTCATGCCAACACCGAAGGTAAACTCATGGCTAGGTTGACGGATTTTCACCGTCAACATCTCCCCCATGCTTAAACCTTGCTCGTCCTCGAGTAAGCCTTCGATGAATATCATCATTGCTAAACAATGTTTAAACCTTGTATTTGATCATACATGAGAAAACATAATGCTCTCAAAATTTTAATTCATTAAAGTTCCATAATGTGCTAGCCTTCATCTCTACGGAGGGTAGATTCTTATTAAGCTTATCCCACAAGTATTAACATGCTCACAAAGTTTTAAATAGATCTCGAATTTTTGAAATAAAGAACGAGATAGAGAAAAGCTAAACCAAATTCACAAATTTAAATCATCTCATGTATTGCTCATAAACTCTCATCTCACTTGTCTCTCAAGCCTATATATTCTACTCCTTTCCCTCTCATATATATGTGGTAGGCTTTATATGGAGCTTTTGGGAAAGTTTAGTCCTAACAAGAATTTATAAATGAGGTGTTGTCAAAACAAGACAAGCTTCTCATGGTCTTACCGAGACTCGTCAAAAAGGTCATTGGAAAATAATGTTAAATCAAGGAGGGGAAAGAGAAAAATACACACACTTTAGATGAGTGGACATGTGCAAATGGCAAAGAGTTATCCCGAGGCACAAAAAAAGTCCTCGTTATCGGATTGCACATGGTTGGAAAATTGAGAATGGATCTTTTTATCTTGAAGCCTTGAATGCACTCTTAGAGAACCGGGGAGTTCACTTTACGCACAAATATATATTTTTTTTTCTTTCTCATTCTTTTCTTTCTTTCATTCATTCATTTTTTCTTGCCTCGTCATATATTCAGTCCATGACTTTCACAATGAAGTTTTGATTTTTTTATACCTTGAAAGTCATGAATATCACCGGATTTTTTTTTCATCATTATATATATATATATTTTTTTTTTTAAATACTCCCTTTTGAACTCTAAAACTGCACCGTACCTACCTCCTCCCCCATGCTTAGACGTTGCTCGTCCTCGAGCAAAGAGGCGAAAAATAAGGTAGGTACCGGAGATAATTTTCCTTGGAGAGATACTTGAAATCTTCAACGTTGGCACCGTCTTGCGATCTTCCTTGAATTGATGATCCATCCTCAATGATAGGTTGTGGTCAAGGAGGTAATCACAAAAGATGATATTTGGTTTAAGGGTGGATATCCGGCGAGGTTTGTGAAATCTCCGATGTGGGGATACACAATGCACGGATAAAAGGCTAGCAAAAAGATAGATACGCAAAAACGGAATGACCAGCTTCTTAGTCTCGGGCCAGAGAAATCATGGCCTGCAATAACTCACTCAAAAATAAATCTTGTACACTAAAGTTTATGCACTCAAATATATATAAGGCTTCGGAAAGGTTGAGCAACACACAAGTGATATTTGTGACAAGGTTAGCAATATTTTTGAGCATAAAAGACATCTTCAATCCATTCATAACTTGAGAGCACATAAAACACTATGGGTCTTTATTTTAATCATAACCTCCGCTGAAAATTAAGCTAGCATTTAAATAAATTCAGATCTGTATTTTTAAGAGAGCACTAGCTTAAACATGCATAAATCAACTACAAAGATGAACAAAGCTGCAATTTTAATCATATATCAACATGGCACGAATTTTGTAACTTTTCCAATGATATAATCAAGGTGGTGACTTTATTAATGGTGATATCAAGTTGAAATACACACTGAAAATAAACATACATGCTTGCTGAAAATTAAATGAAAACAGAAAATACTACGCAAACACACATAAGCAAAAGCTGAAAATTACAGAAAAATAGAAAAGAAAAGAAAACTAAAGTTCCTAAATCTTCTAGTCCTCCGCCGGTGGTTGATGTTGATAGTCTTGATAGTAATACCCTTGCTCATAATATGAATGAACACTTCCTCCGTCGAATTGATTTGGCTCCACAAGGTGAAGGCGTCCAAGTTCAAAGGCAATATTTGCGTTGCCTTCACCGAGTTGAGCTGCGTTGGATTGGATGGCTGCGATATTTTGAGCATTTCTTGCAGCATATCCTCCAATAATAGCCATGCTTTGTTGTGGTTGGGGATGATGAGCGTAGGACTCCGCGAAGTTAGCGTTGGGCACAACATAATTTTGTGGGGGTACCGGTGCACCACCCCCCCATGCTTGTTGTTGAGACCCTCCGTAATAACTTGGCGGAGGAGGAACCCCGCAGGATGGTTGCACATTGGGTTGTGCTCCACCCGCTTGTGCGGAGGATGTTCCCTCCTCTACGATTCTTCCTCTTTTGTTCTTCCTTGCGGGGACAAGTAGTCCCTCTTCCAACCAATCTTCCCTTCCTTCGGTGAAAAGCCTAAGCCTCTCATCCGGAAGAGGGAGGTTCACAATGGCCAATCGGTAACCTCTTCTCTCATCTCCACTAATGTACTTGCCTTGCCGTAAGTACTCAAAACCGAGAGAGGTACCGCGCAAAAGGTGAGCGGGGTTTCTTGCGATCCCCGGTCGCAAGGAAAAGGCCAACATGGAGAGGTAACACCCCGAACCAATATCACTAGCCCCCGATGTTGCTTCACAACACCAACGGTTGATCATGAGGTAAGAGGGGTCAATTGGCAGCCCGGCAATTAAAGCCGAGTATAGCCAATTTAACTCCGTGTCGGTCACCTTTGTTTCCCTCATCCTCCCCAATACCCTCTTGCACATCCAAGAGTGAAATATCCGGATAATGGGGTTGCGGATGCTTTTGCGTTGTTGATGGGCATCTCCGGAGATCATGCCCCAAAATTCCGCCAACATGCCGGGAGGCACGTCAACTTTCTCCGGAGCGCCCTTGTGGAATCCAAGCAGCTCCCTTACGTGCTCGTAGGGAACCACTTGTTGGATTCCCTCCAAACGGAATGACAAGCATTGCACCCCATCATCATCAACGATGGGTGCCATAGTCATTAAAATTTCCAAGGTGTAACCCAAGTGGGTGTCCACCGAGATTCCGTTGGAGAACCGAACCCACCCGAGGTGCCCCAACATGTAGTTTATGTCGGTGCGAAAACCCAAGGTGTGGAGTGCCCGGTCGTCGAGCTCGACGTTTGGCACAAGCCTCTTCTCAAGATTGGCGAGCCTATCCTCCTCCTCCGCCGACAAGATGATGAAGCCGTATGAAGATTGCGTCGGGGTGTAAGGAGGTGGTGCGGTTGAGCGAGTCGATCGTCGTGGTGGCGCGGGCCGCTCCTCCGTGTGCCCACGAGGTTCGGTGAACCTCATGGAAGTGCTTCTCGCAGCCCTCATCCCACCAAGGAGGAGAGCGTCGTTCCTCCTCGGTGGTGCCGTGTCCGTCTCCATGCTCCGGGAGACTCGGAAACCGAGTGCCTCCTCGAAGACGTGGTTGATAACGGCTTGGACGACGACGAACTCTTCTTCTTAGAGAAGAGACTTGTGGTCTTCTTCCACATGCTTGCCGCACTCTCTCTTCAACTAAAAATCCGGGTTGCAACCGGTAAACTAGGCACTTAAACTCTTTGCTTCGGATGTGGACTTTGAGTGGATTAAGGAGGTGGATTTTTTTTTCTTGAGCTCTCAAGCTTGGGTGGTTGGCTAAGTCTACGGAGGTTCCGAGCACACAAACTTGAACACACAAACAAGGGAAGGAGAGGGAAGCTTGCCTCGCAAGACGGCGCGCGGGGGACGCCATTTATAGGGCAGGCCGGCCGGCCTAGGCCGGCCGGCCCAGGGGTGCTCCGGCTCCTCCTCGGCGCGTCTTTCTCCCGAAGCACGATCATTTCGCCTCGCAACTTTCCCCGCCCGCGTGCTCCACGAGTTGCACCGCCCAAACGCTCTCGTCCACTCCTTTTCTTGAATCATTGGTCCTCCCACTTGATGCTCCATGCTTTGGGTCATGTCCATGCTCCCTAGCTCCACTTGCTTCACATGCCACCATGAAAATCCTGCAAAGTTGATGCTTGCTGACCACCATGCTTGTCCTTTGCATGTGGAATTGGTGAAAGTTGATAAAAGGGAATCCAATGGTGCATGCATGATTAATTCAAACTTGATTGCCTCCATTTAGGTGTGTTTAAGGTTAAGCACTCCTCTAATTCGAATTTTAAAATATTTTTCAGAGCCATGCAAGAGCTTGAGCATAATTTTAGAGAAGTTTTTAAACCATTAAAAACAAATGTAAGTCGAAAATATTTTTCGACTACGTCGATTTTGGTCTTACCGGTAAAGTCTGCTTTCATTGGTTGAGAGCGAACGTTTTCCCGGCTTGATCATGGGGGCATAGGTTTAGGTTCTAATTTTGGTTAAATAAGAAAGATTTTGAATAAAACAAAATTAGAATAGGCTTAGAAAAATTCTAATCCTAGAGAAACCAAGGATAAAAAATTTTTAAAACCAACCAAAAGCTGATTTCTAGGTTCACGCGAGTCCTACCACGTGCTGAATTTTTACAACACTTGAATATAAACCGTGGCTCTACTCGTGTGGTTTTAGCATGAAAAATAAGTCAACCTCAGCACCATAATGAGGGTGAAAGGTTGAGTTAAGGTTCTGAAATTATTTGGTTGAGGGGTTTCTCGAAAAGAAAAGAATTAAACAAGCACATAGGAGGGTTCATGCAAAGGGTTTATGATAAAGCAAACATTCAATCAAGAGTTATGTCTCTAATATTGTTCAACCACTTCTAAGTCTAATGTCTTTACGTAGTAAAACTCAAAAACTAAATTATTAAAAATACTCGAAAAACCTGGAATCGGGTTGTCCTCCCGTACCTTATTCTTGACTCGACTTGACGAAACGGGTTGCCTCCCGCGTAGCGCTTCGTTTATAGTCTATAGCTAGACTTCTTCACTTGATTACTCCGGATCAACGCTCTTTGCGGGCGTTGCAATCTTGGGTACCCACTTCCGCACCATCTTGGGCGCGGGCTTGTCTTTTGGCTTGGCCGGCTTAGTCATTTTTTTGGTCTTCACGGGCGGCTTCTCTTCCTTTGTCTTGACGGATGCAACACCTTCTTTAATTTTCGTTACGTTCACTTTTTTCGGCTCCTTCTTCTTTTTCAGCCCCTCCGTTTGTTTTGGTTCTATCTTCACTCCAATCATGTTGCATGCCTCAATCCTTGGACGGAACTTGAAGGAACTCCTTTCTCCGTTGATATCGAACATGATCTCCCCCTTGCCAACATCAATAGTTGCTCCCACGGTCTTGAGGAACGGCCTCCCTAGGATGAGCGGCGGCTTCTCCCTCTCTCCCATCTCGAGCACAACGAAGTCGACGGGGATGAAGTGGTGTCCAATCTTCACGGGTACATCTTCAAGCAATGCCCAAGGGGTAGCGGATGGAGTTGTCACCCGGCTCCAAACATATTCCCGTAGGCTCCATCGATGGCGTAACTTCTCGAACACATCCCTCGGCATGACACTCACACTAGCTCCAAGGTCGCATAACGCCTTCTCGAAGTTGAAAGAACCAACCGAACATGGAATTGTAGGGCACCCGGGGTCTTTTTGCTTCTCTAGCCCATAAGCAATAGCTGCACTACACTCCTCGGACATCTTGACATGATCTACCCCGAGTGTTGCTATCTCATATTTATTTGCAAGTATGTCTTTAAAGTAACGAGAATATGTAGGTACTTGAAGGGCATCTAGTAACGGCATGTTGATGCTAAGTCTACGCACAACTTCCACAAACTTCTCAAAGTGGTTGTCAAGTTTACCTCGGAAGTAGCGTGGCTTGAGTTGCGGTATCCTCGTGTCATCTTCCGGCATCTCGAATTCGGGTTCCTCGGTGACGATCCCCGTAACCTTCTCTTTAGCAGCTCCTTCCACCTCGGTGGACGGTTTCGGCTTCCTCGCTCCCGCGGTACGTTCCGGATCTTCGGTCTCCTTCCCCGAACGTGTTTGAATGGCCTTCACCGATTCGGGACATTTGGGTTGTCCCGGAAGCTTCCCTTCATCATTAGTGAGGCGCCCCGCAAGTTGTCCAACTTGCGTCTCGAGCATCTTCATCATGTTGAGCACTTGATGATTGGAACTTCCGACCTCCGTCACTTTGCTATCGATGTTCTCCAACACCTTGTCTATGGTCTTGAACTTGGTGACGGTGTCCTTGTTGATCTTAGCTTGCTCATCCATGAACTCCTTCAATTGTATCCGAAGTGGAACCGCGTTAGGAATAGATGAGCTTGCATTAAATTGAGGCCTACCTTGCCCGTAGCGGAAGTTCGGCAATTCTCCCTTCCTCATGTAGTCGAGCACTTTGGCTTCCTCCGGACAATCTTTGCGGACATGGCCATACTCTCCACATTCTTCGCATGTGGACCTTGCTTCGGCGGCCTTCAAGTCTTGAGCCTCTTTCTTTTCTATCTCCATCTTCTCCAACCTCCTCATGAGCGAGTCGATCTTGCCTTCGAGTATGTCTTCCTTCTCCACTTGCAAGATTCCTTTGACGTTCCCCATAGGTTGAGCCGGGTGTAGGCGCCCGATGACGCCCACGTGTCATTATCCGCGACCTTCTTGAATAGCGTGAAAGCTTCCGTCGGTGTAAGCTCGATGATAGATCCTCCCGCCGATGCATCGATGATCGTCCTTGACGCCATGGTGAGTCCTTGATAGAACTTTTGCACGAGGTCTTCTTTCGGGAACTTGTGATGTGGAACCGCCCGAGTGTACTCGTTGAAGCGCTCGAATGCCTCCGAGATAGTTTCCGTAGGATATTGAACAAAGGTGGCAATCTTATTATGCAAGCTTTGAGTTTTACCCGGTGAGTAGTATTCCTTCATGAAAGCCTTCATCAACGTGTTCCAATTTTGCACCGTCTCCGCCGGTTGAGAGTGGAACCATTGCAACGCCTTCCCGAGTAGTGAAAACGGAAAAAGCCTTGCCCTCATTTGATCTTGAGTCACCCCCTCCATGTTGAAAGTCTGACATAGTTGAATGAATGCTTGGAGGTGAAGGTTCGGATCCTCTTTGCCGGTGAAGGGTGAATGTTGCACCATGCGGATTGTTGAGGTCTTGATCTCGAACGGTCTTCCGATCTCGCCGAGGTTCAAGATTGGTAGGTCGATGATGTCTGGGGTGCATAGCTCCCCAATCTTGCGTTCTTCCGGTGGTTGGTCACCCATCGGTGGACGTCGGTTCTCCCGCGGACTTTGAGGTGGTGAATTCTCCGGAGATTCCTGCGATCCTTCGTCTTCCGACTCCGAATCTACAAAATCCAGCTTTTTAGCTTGATGTGCTTCGCGTCTCCTTAGCCCGTAAAGTTTTTCTCGGATCATCCACAAAATTATTGGGTTTGTTGGAGAGGCAGCCGTCCATCTCCGTTAGGGTTAGCAATAAACAAAGTATGCAAAAGAAACTAGAAAACAAAACAAATCTATAAAGACTAGAGTTAGACAAACTAGATTAGATGTATTTTGAGGATGATTGAAGCTTATTAGATGCAAAAATAAAATAAAATCAGTACTGAAAATTACAAAAAAAAGCAATAAAAAATCAAATCTTGATCACTTGTTCCCCGGCAACGGCGCTAGAAAAAGGGGCTTGTTGACGGTTAATAATTGTATCAAAGTTCGTTCGTGACTCGCAAGCGTACAAGTCTCCCGTCGTAGTCAAGGGACCCTTCTTCCCTCGAGTGGTGAACCCAAGGTATCGAATCCGTGGAACAAATGTGTGACGCAAGACTTAATCTATTAAAGCCAAATAACCGCAATCTTCAATAAAGAACCTAATGCATCTATGTAAAAGACACAAAACGAATCTAATCTACTAAAAACCGGAGAAAACAAAGTAAGATTGGGTAGATAAACCGATCTAGAGGGATCGGGATAAGCCTTTCGTTGAAGTTCCAAGCAAAAGAAGAAATAGCAAATCGAATCTTAATAAAAGCCTCTTTAAATCGTGGTTTCCCGTCCAAATCCGAAAACATCCGCCTTTCGAGACCCCCGTTCGTCACAACGTATCCCTATTCATGCGGGGAGCTTAGGGCGAGTCAAAAGACAAGTCGAGATTCTTTCGGAGGATCCGGCGTGTACCTCTAGCCACCGCGGCTACAAGAACACCCTATGTAATCTATCTCGAGAATAGAATTGGAATAAGCAAAGCCGATCGAAAAACGAAATCTTCGAGGAAACACTTGATCGCCGAGAAAAGATTCAACTTGATAATTCGACTATAACAATGATACATACACAAGATCACCACCGGATCCTTCCTTGATCTTGCTTCTAGCTCCGGAACTCCGACGTGGTCTTCCTTGCAAGGTTCCCACGTCGGCTAGGGAAACCCTAGTCAACTAGCTCGACCCTCTCCTCTCCTAGATGGTGTCCCTCTCTTCTCTCGCTTCTCGGCGGCCGAAGACGAAATCTTCTCCCGCGTAGCTCTCGGTCGGGGGACTATAAATAGCCCGATTGGCGGCTAGGGCAAAGGACGACGCGTTTGGGCCCTAAATGGGCTCCGGCGGCCGGCTCCGGGCCCATTTAGGCCCGGCCCCCGCGGCTCCTTTGCCCGAGGTCGGTTCCCTTGCTTCCCGGATGCTTCCCCCTTCTGCATACGGGTCCATGTCGTCGGTTTCTCTCCGAATTGGACTCAACTCCTTGTCTTGGAAGATTCAAAGCACTTTTCCGGTCGGGTCCCCGGAGTATGTCGTCTTCTCGGATCAAGTCCCCGCTTCTTGGAGTTAATTTTACTTCATTGCATGACTTGTTCGGGGCTTCAAAGTCTTGTCATGAGGTGCTTGATGAACTTACCCCGAAAGTCTTGCATTCAATACTAAATCCCCGCATAAACATTAAACTCCAAAAACGACATGCACACGTGAACTTGTTATACCACGGGGGTTAGTACCAATGGATAAAGTATAAAACTCATGCCAACACCGAAGGTAAACTCATGGCTAGGTTGACGGATTTTCACCGTCAACATTGCCCTTTCTAGTTGATTCTTGGGGGATTTCCTTTTGTACCATATGTATCATACCATGTTTTACTTTGATGTATATACATGCTTTGCTTGATGTACAAACCATGGTAGGATAGCCATCTTGTCATGTATCATGTTGCATTTGTCATAAATTGCATTTTAGGATGATGAGCTTCTTTCATATGCCATATTTGAGTCTCTTTGGTTATTTGTGAGATATTGGTTATATGTGTGGACAAATGGTGATGTGAGGCTATGCTCTTGGAATATTTGAGATATATGTGTGGTGAGATAGCCCCTTTTGCAATAAATGCTAAACTTGACTAATTTTTGATGAAATATGCTCCACTCGTGTGTAGTTGTGTAACCATGTCACAGTTTGGTCTAAATGTGCTTTTCATGCTTAGATTGTGCTTGGATGCCTTGTTCCTGCATTTGGGCCAAAGGCCGAATATCATTGTGAATGTTTAGCCTATGTTGCATTCATGGGGGAGCATAAGCTTCTTTTTGCCGCAAAGGCACTTCATGTACCATGAAATGAATTAATCTTGAAAAGAAGTGTGAATGCTTGAAAAATGCTCCATCCATCATGTCTATGCTTAAAATGCTTTATCTTTCACATATGGGTGCTTGAACATGTTGCATGATGTTCACCGGTGGAGAAGTCTCCCCGAAGTGGACACATGGCTCATGAGCTTTGACATGACATGTTTTGCTTTATGGGTGTTTGCCATGATCTTTTGCTTTGAGAATTTGATATCCTTGTATGATCTTTGAATGGTATGCATGTTTGTGGCTCAAGTGTGACATGGATAGGCTTTTACATGTGAAGCGAGCCTTCTTTTGATAAAAACTGATTAAATCTGAAAATTTTGCTTTGTCACATGCTTGTATTTTCATCTATTACTTGTGGCAATGCTTTGACTATGCTATGATTCATATGTGTGATCTTTGTCTCATTTTTAGCCTTTGACACTAGATTTGGCCTATTTGAGAAGCTCATGTAGTTGTTTATATGCTTTGTTTTGCATTTCTGCATTTTCACCTTGATTCATACATTGTCAACAAGGGGGAGAAGAGGTGAGCTTAATGAAAATTCAGAAGAGGTGAGCTGAAATTTGGAAGTTTGCATCCACATGTTCAGGGGGAGCTTGCATTTGTTCAGGGGGAGCTTTCTTGCTGTTTTCGGTGTGGAGTTTGTGCTTTGCTTGGCTTGTGACCTTTCTTCGCCTTTCTTTGGTTTTGGTCATGAGTTGAGCTTCTTTGTTTTTCTTTCTTCTTTCTTTCTCTTTTTCTCTGAATTTCATTTCGCGTTGTGTGTTGTCAATGCACTCATCAAGGGGGAGAATGAGGACGAGGAGCGTCCCAGTGGTCGATGGATGACCGCTCCTCAGTGATGAGTGATTGACAACGGGTGTTGGACTGACTCTTGGCTTAGTGCGCGTGTGTAGGCCGCGGCCTAGTTCGTGTTGTTGCGAGGGTGAAGAACGGGCGCGAAAGGTCTTCGGCCTTGAGGGGCCTCCGGAGATGGAGAGACAAGTAGGCTCGGTTCGAGGGACCCGGTGGACAGCGGGACTGGGTGCGGGCTACATGGTGGCGACACGAGCAAGACGAAGTCATGGACAGACGAGCCGGTGCACGGTGGCGGTCGAGTCAAGTGGTTTGGCGGGAGGCCGGACCGGGCACGCGGGGTTTGGTGGTTTGCCCACAAAACCATCGGCGGACGGTTTCTTGGTTTGGGCCTCAAAACCAAGTTCGAGGGCCCAACACGACGGAGACGGGATCCGGGCGTGTCGGGAAGCTTCGAGGCGGAGGACACGCGGCGGGATCGCATGGCTTGCGTCGGGAGGACGCGGGGTGCGGCAAAGGCGTGGCCGTCCGATGGCAAGACTCACAAACATTACCTAAATGCCCCTACGTGGGTTGTATCGCCAGTAGTTTAGTTAGGGGTAGTCGAGTCATTTACCACTCCGGCGGGACCTGATATATAAGCCATGAGTGTGTGTGCATGGCTCTCTCTCTCCGCGACTTAGGGTTTCATTTGCTCCCTCCTCTTTCTCATTTTCGTAGCTATTTTTTCCTTCCATTTTCTCTAGGATAGCATGAGAGCTTCATGAGAGATTTGTTGAGAGGGATGGATGCTAGGGCGGCATGCTAGACCTTGTGAATCTTTCCTGTTTTGTATAGAAGATTCGGGGTTGTTTTTCGTGGCTTTTCGTGCCTTTGTTCCCGGTGTGATTCCGCGGATTTGAGTGGGTTTATCCCCGCATTTCTTTGAGGAAACATGGATAGATGTCTTGTGCATCTTTGTGCTTGATCTTGTGCCCTCAAACGCCAGGAAACCACTTCGATTCGTGAGTTTTCGTTCGGTGCTCTAGCTTTTGGTGGTTCTCAAAGGATTCGCGATTCCCGGTGATTTAGGGAGTTAGGAGGCAAGATTTTTGGGCTATAGCATCCTTGTGTGACGCTTTTCAAGTACCCAAACCCTTGTCTCTACAGCTTCAACCGTTTGGGAAATCCGATGATGATTTGGGGGTGTTGACTTTCGGGGTCGGGCGTTTTCGGCTCGTCCGCACCGGCGGACGGTCCGCGAGGACCAGGCGGACGGTCCGCGCGGCTAGGGTTCGTCCCGTGTTCTTCGTGTTCTTGCTCGTCTTTCGTTTTGATCCGTCGCGATTTTGGTTTTCGGTTGGACGGTGTTTCGGACGGTCCGCGGTGTTGGGCGGACGGTCCGCGGGTGCTTGGCGGACGGTCCGCGTGCTCCCCGCGGACGGTCCGTGGTTCGTGGTGTGCCACTGGTGGTTCTGTTGGCTTTAACGGACGGTCCGCGGCTCGGGTGCGGACGGTCCGCGCGTACCGGCCGGACGGTCCCTCGCGGCCCTTTGCGGACGGTCCGCCCTGTCTGGCCGGACGGTCCGCCTGAGGCTGAGCGCTTTGCTTCTTGGTTCGATTCCTTCCCCCCTTCTTTCGTGCTTCCGCGTGTGCTTCAAGGAATCGTTCCTAGGACTAGAGGTTGATCCATAACCTCGTGGTCTTGGCGATTGGTGCGTGATTCGATCCATCGCTTGTGTGTGACCGGGATTTGAGTAGGACATAGGCCGGGTTCTTTGGGAAGAATTTTTACCGGCTCCTATTCACTCCCCCCCTCTCTAGTCGCCATCTGATCCATCACAATCGGCTTACACCCTGGGGAGGGTCAACCAACTCCCAAACCTGATTCCTTTCAAAGTTCTCCAACTCCTCATGCATCGAATTAACCCAATTGTGATCAGATAGTGCGTGTCCAATGTCTTTGGGCTCAAAAGTAGCAACAAATGCAGCATGAGCGAAATGAGAATTGTTTCGAACCCTCGACCATGTAGTGCGTTCATTCATGTCGCCGATGATCCTCGAAGCTGGGTGATCCACCTGTACTCACCGGGGAGGTTCTCGCCTCGATGCTACTTCCCATCAACATCAGCTTCTCCTCGTTCTTGATTAGTCGTCGTAGGTGTAGTAGAGGGTCCGTCCATCACCGTGGTCGAAGTACTGGGTACATGTTCAGCCGGGGGCACCGCACCGCCATCTTCATCGTCTCCATGTTCATGCTCCTCCTCCTAAAAGATCTCCTCGCCAAGCTCATCATCACCTGCACACTCAAAGACAAGCTGACTACATGGCTCTGTCTCGTCGAAGGTTACCTCGCAAGTCTCCACGATTTGGTTAGTTTTAAGATTGAGCACACGATATGCTCTAGAATGAGATGCATAACCAAAGAAAATACCATCGACAGACCTAGCCTCAAACTTATCCAACTTCCTGCCTTTCTTCAGAATGAAACACTTGCAACCAAAGACATGGAAGTGACTCACCTTGGGTGTGCGACCATGCATCAACTCATAGCAAGTTTTCTTCTTTTGCACTCTGAGGTAGATCCTGTTTGACACATAGCACGTGGTATTCACCGCCTCAGCCCAATACCTCCTCGGAGTCCTATGCTTATCAAGCATCATCCGAGCCATCTCGCACAAGGTCATGTTCTTCCTTTCCACAACACCATTCTGGGGAGGCGTATACGGACTCGAAAACTGGTGCTCAAGACCCAAGTCATGGCAAAAGGTTTCAAAACGACGAGTGTTTCTGAATTCCGAGCCATTATCACTGCGGATAGCTCGTATGGCATCTCCGTGCCTCTCGTTCCTCAACCTCAAGACTAGATCTCGAACAAAACCAAACGTCTCCCCCTTATCCTCGAGAAAGAACACCCACGCATACCGAGAATAGTCGTCCACCACAACAAGGACATACCACTTCCCACCCGCAGATCGCACACGAGCTGGGCCAACAAGGTCCATATGGAGCAGCTCGCATGGATGCTCAGTCATCACATCAGTGAGAGGCGGGTGTGAAGAGGCTACCACCTTGGCATGCCTACACGGCGCACAAACCAACTCTTTCTCAAGCCTCAACCGTGGCAATCCTCGGACCAAATTGAGTTTACTCAAGCAAGACAAAAGGTCAAAGCTCAAGTGACCCAACTTCCTATGCCACATCCACAACTCACTCGAAGAACCAGCCAAGAAACAACATTCCACACCCGAAGACAGAAAAATCAGCACGAAACACCTGACCCTCGGGAACGACCATACAGACAAGGTCCCCTCAAGAGTCCAAAATCCGAGAACCACCTGGCCGAAACAACACCTCAAAGCCCTCATCCAACAACTGGGACACGAGAGCGATTGTACCCCGGCCGATTGAACAAGAGCAACACGCCTCGCAGTGATCTTGTCACTCACCTTAATCTCACCTTCCGAAAGCACACGCCCATGCCCATTGTCCCCAAAAGTGATGTACCTCTTTGTCACCACGGACGAGACTTGAGAACCACCCCCTCGTCTCCGGTCATATGCCTCGAGCAACCGGATTCAATCAACCAAATGTTCTTCAAGTCTCCCACCGAAATTCAAAAACGAGCACGTGAGCGAACAAACGACTCGGCACTGGGGTTAGTACCAAAAGAGTAAAACCGAAGGCCGAGCCATTTGCTCGAAAGTGGGGTTAGCACCAACCAAAGCATCTCTCCTACCAAAGCTACCTCCACGAACACAACCACGGTAACCACCCCTCTCTTCCTGGAGGATGACCAAAACCATGAAAGAGAACCCGTGGACCGTCCCTCCTCTCCTTCTCAAAGCTACGACTCCTCCCATCCCCGTAGTGAACTCGAGGGGGAGAACGCCTAGCAACCTGACCACCTGCAAACTCTCTGTGACAACCCGCCCAGGAAAATACCATACTATTGCCTAAGACCGATCCACTTTGGTCACTAAGCAATAGTAAAGTATCATCCTGTCGTTAGTTGCCGGGTTAACGCCCGGTGAATCACTTGAACATCAAACAGAGGATCAACACATGCATTAAAACTCACGCGAAGGCGAGTCCAGAGTACAACATGAATTAAACATTTTATTACAAACCATTGTTCCTGACATGGAGTAAAGGTTCAGAGTTTAAAAATAGCGGAAATGAAATAAACTAGGGCAACGGTAAACATCACAGGAGGCCATCTGTGATGTCATCACTTGTCGTCACCCATCCGGTCAATCACACCTGCAACAACAGTTTTAAAGCAAGGCTGAGTATACTAATACTCAGCAAGACTTAACCGTCGGGTGATAACTACATCACCAAACTCTAGACATGAAAGGCTTTTGGCCGGTGGAGTTCCTTTTGCTAAACAGCTACTAAGGGTAGATCCTTACTTTCAAAACCATCTAATTCAATCAAGAATTGGACAAGCAATTAATTCATACAAAAGTATTCCTCGAGTTCCATCATTATGGGATATCATGGCCAGTTGATTAAGCAGTCTCGGATAACGGTGAGAGGCCGACAATCGATTGATTTAAACCCTGCAAGGTAGACCCAAACACACGGTAGGCTGCCCACAAAGGGACAACTTTCCCAGTCCGTTTCCAAAAATCCTTGGGTTGGGATTGAATCTTACAGTCCTTGGTGCAGGCTATCCGGCATACCCCGCGAGATACCCGGAGTCACCATACACCACCCTTCCCGGTAGCTAGCCGGTTAGGAGATTTCTCGAGAGTAGTAATGGTAGGATCTCGTGCCGCCCCATTAAGGTACTAGGCTTACCGGTCCCATTCCTGGCGAATGTTTAGTACGTTCAAAAGCTTAGCCCACATGACCACTGGACCGGAGCCCAATCCCATGCTCTTACCACATGAGCAATCCATTTAAGGATATCTTACGATTCCTATCTAGGAACCTATTCTCGCGAGTGACGAACATCACTCGACTTCGATCGGGTCCTATAGCATAGCAGCTATCAACCTAGCATACTAGTGATAGAGCATAGGTACGTAAGGATCATGCATCTAGGGTTTCCAATCAACTCTGAAACGTAAATGCACAACCATAGCAAACACAATCGCATAATTTTAAAAGACGGGGTTAATGATCCGGGGCTTGCCTTCGCTGGCAAGGTTGGCCTTGGGCCCTTCTGGACTTGGGACCAGGTCTTGAGCTACGTTCACGCACGGCAGCTCTTTGTCGGCACCTTTGTCTCCTCCTTCCGGCACGAGCTTACGTCTACTGCCGGAAAGATCTACACGAAGATGCAAATGCAAGATTTATTCTACGGTTTTTACTTTAATCACTTACAAACCATATTGACAATCAATGGGTGTATTTGTTGGGCACATTCACCTATACAAGAATACATTTAGCATACTCTTCCAAAAAGGAACAATTTGCAAATCTTTATTAGATATTCTTTTTGATGGTGACTGTGTACATATATATGTAAATAATTTAATTTAAATTCACAAACAGTAGTGCGTAGGTGCATTTAGCTTTTTAAATCGATTTACAACCACACACAAGTTAGCAAGGGTGGTTTGGTGATTTCTCTCATTTAATGACTATTAAGCCTTTAATCGCTTCCAAAGCTTTTATTCATGAAATTAATTAAGAAAATACAGTGGATGGTTGTGTTACACTCTAAACACCTATAACAAGCCACTGGACACCCATGCGAGCTTTGGATAGCGAGAATTTAATCATTTTTGAAAAAGACAAAAGCTAGCTAGATGGACAAGGTAAATGCACACAAAAATAATTACCCATCAAAATGATCCAACTTTCTCACACATGTTATATGGTTCAAAACTATCCTAGTGGTGCAGCACATACACCTAGACCTATTGTGGAACTTGAGTTGTGCAATTTTAAAGAAAAACAAGCATAATTCAATAATAATTATTTCTGTATCTATAAAATTGCGAATAATTCACAAGAGGTGTGTGTTGGCATTAAAACACAGTGTGCTCAAGTTGGTTGCAAAAACCTAATTATTTTTAACTAGAAAAAATATTTATGCAGATCTGGCAGAAAAGGAAAAACATTTTTATAAAACGATTTACATCATAACTTTGTGAAATTTTTGGCATAGGCGCTAGTCATGACCTAAGACACAACATATCCAAAAATTAGCTACAGAGGATATATGGTTTTTGAGATATTGCAGATCTATGGTTTTCACATTTGTATTTTTCATGCAAAAACTAACAGGAATAAGCTCAGGCAAGAATAACAAAAGTTGTGGGATATTTCACCTCGAATCCAACAAAATTAGTTTTGCATTTTTCGATTTTTTTGTGATTTTCTACGCAATTTACAAGAATAAGGAAATCACTTTTACTATTGGAGTTCACCTTTTGTAGTGAGGACCTTAGAAAGAATCTGGGTGTTGCAATGTAGCCCCTGGGGCGGCTGGCCGGCGCGAGTGAGCCAATTCCAGCGAGGTCGCCACCGGACTTGGCCGGGGAAGAGCTGGGGAGGGGGCCTAGGGATGCTAGGGGCTCGGTTTGGGGCATTGGACAGGGCGGAGGTGGCTCCGGCGAGCAGCTCGCCGGCGGCCAGGGAGGGGCGGCCGCGGCGGTGGGCCGTTCCGGCGAGGTGCGGGCGCGGTAGGGGCTAAAGGTGGCCGGGGGGATCTTTGGTAGGCGCTCGTGGTCACTCGTGGGGTGCTCAAGTAGTGGCGGACGCGGGCGGAACAATGGACGCGACGGCGGCGGTGTTCGGCGCGGCGGCACGGGCACGAGCGGTGCCGGCGGCTCGGCGCGGCGCGGCGAGGGGGGGGGGGGGTACGCGCGTCCAAGGGAGGAGCGGCCGGCCCTTATATGCGATGTGCGGGCAGTGAGAACAGGCGAGGGCAGCGCGGGCAGGGCAAGGACACGGCCGATACGGCGGCGGGCGGGCGGGCGGGGAGCAAGGACTACGGTGGTGCGCGTTCGGGGGCACGGGCGGGCGGGCGGGGGCGGACTCCGGCCCTCGGCGTGCGTGCCGGTCTCGGGGAAGGCGCCACGCCCGGGGAAGGCGCGCCTCGGGCGACGCACCGCCCCCGGGGGCGCGAGCCGGCGGCGCGCGCGCGCGGCTTTGCGCGCCGGGCGCGGGCGACGTCGCGGTGGCCGAATCAGTTTTCCTACGTCCCCGTTTGAACACGCGTAGCTCCAAAAACTTGAATAAAAGTGCACAAAGCAATGAATAGGAAAGTTGTAGATCTAACTACCCTCTACAACTTTTGTAAAGGTCGTCTAGTGTTTTTCTTGACGGATTTTGCAGGAACGTCGTGCCAACATTGAATGCTGGCCTGTTATGCAAAACAGGATGTACTATCAGTCGATCAAGTTTTTCACCAATTTCCAGCAAAAATTTGAAATGCCAATCTACATGAAAGTTGTGTCCCTCAACAAGATGGACAACTTTCATAAAGGTAGATTTTGAAGTGTTTAGGTGAATTTTGGGGAACGCAGCAAAAGTTCCGGACGACATTCACTGACGTCAACAGTTAAGCCGGTTTTTGACCGTGTCTTTGGCCAAGGGTCCACTACGGGTGTATGTAGGCTTGGTCAAGGGGTTCATTAGGGTTCATTGCCGAGGTTTTCGGGGTGACGATCCAGGTTGACCTAAGTTTGACCGGTGTTTGACTGGTTTGACTCGGCTGATTCGGTCATTAGCGTTAATGACGGTAATTAAAAACCTGGGGCGTCACAATCTACCCCCCTTAAGAAGAATCTCGTCCTGAGATTCGAAACTACAAGAGGACGTGAGGAAGTGGTTCTGGGATAAAGGTGTTACCTAAGAAATTCAGCTGGCCCTGCTCCACTTGAGGGCTTGGCTTGTTGTCGTAGTTGTTGATAGCGGATCCGGGGTTCTGCTTGTGTTGCTGGGGGTTCTGCTTCCTTGGGTTCGGACACTCCTTTGCATAATGCCCGGGTTGTCTACAATTTTAGCACAAACGGGGTGGAAGGTCTCTGGGCTTGGAGATTTGTTGCTGGACTTTCTTGATAAGGCGGAGCCTCTTCCTTTCCTTTTTCCTTTTTAACCTCGCAGCGCGCGAACGTGTTGCACTAGCAGGGAGTTGAGTGGCCTTGCTAGGGTTACATCTTCGTTTGCCCTTGTGCGGATGGGTCTCCGTACAGGCAATTTCCCACTCACTTACATCTATCTCAGATAATACTTGTTTGTTGCCTCGATTTGCCCTCTCTTCTGCTCTAAGATCCATTGGTAGTCGAGAAGGTGGTAATATGGAGTCGGAGGCTTGGGGCTGGTCTCGGTTAACATATTCTTCCAACAGATTGAACAAACGGGCTTGTTCGGCCATAGAGGCAGATAAGGACTGAGAGAGATTGTCTGCCAAACTATTCTGATATGGGTTCCCATAACGTCCCTGGATGATATCGGACACCATCTGGTTCAGCACTGAATTCTGCCCTTCTAACAGTTGAGTTGCGCCGACAATGGCGTTTATGTTCCTCTGGGTAGGTACTTCGGGTGAACATGGCTTGGAAGATTGGATCTTCTGTTGCATCGGTGACATTAGCTGTAGTTGTTGAGCCATTTGCTGTTGTGCTTGTAGGAGTTGGCACAACACTTCGGTATGCACTGCTACGAAAGCTTCGGTCAACATCGTGGGCGGCGGTAGAGTAAGATCACCGCTACCCGATGCATCAAAACCATTGGGGTTATTCCATGCCAGTCTGAACATCTGAAAATTTAAGTCCCTAATTAGCACATGTTCAGAATCTCACTCAGAAACTCATAATTCGAACATACTCTACGAGACTTGTTCACGGTAAGCAACGCAAACCGGACATCCAAACAGTCACAAATATCATCTTGGTAAAGCCTTGTCTACACACCCCATGACCGGGAATGCAGATGGAACAAAAAGGTACAAGGTGCTTTTACTTACTACCTCATCATCGTTCGTGAGGAAGCGGGCGATGAATGTGCAAATGCACGGCTAGTAGCAGACATAGTCCTCCTACGATACAGAGGTACATCCCTATCAATGTCCAGCGAAACGACTCGAGCTCTTCTGAAGACGGAGTCATGGGTGGCAGCTTGGATTGATTTCTGCTTTCAGTATGCTCTGAGTTTCTTCTCGACATCGGGGACGAACACGGGAGAACAGCTTGCTCGAGGGGATTGAAGTAGGTGGAAGAGATGCTTTAGTGGCCTTGTGGCCAAGGCTAGCTGGAAGAAGAACAAGAACAGTGATACTGCCGAGCTCGGATGGAAATGGGGCTTCCTGAAGGACCGATACGGCGAACCAGAGAGGGGGGGAGTGAATGGGAGCCGATAAAAATTCTTCTCGGAGGAGATGGAAACTCCAACAAGATGAACACGGCTTCCAACACACGTCTCCGACTCACTACCAAAGTTGGTCAAGCCCACGTAGCCACTGGAGTGCCACTGGACCTAGGAACCAACACACAACCTTCCGACCCGAGAACGCAGCGGAAACCCAAACCTCGAGTCACAGACCAACACTGGTCAGACCGGTGAGCACCATCGGTTAGACCGGTCGCTGTTGGTGAAACTGGGCAACATTCACCAAGTGGCTCCACACCGGTCAGATCGGTGAGACACACAGGTTAGACCGGTCACAACCTGAAAGCCCCCAAAGCACCAAACAGGCCAACCGACCACCAAACTAACCCAAACTTGAAACAAGCGAGCAACACAGACAACAACGAACACACCCGGACATTCACCCGAGCAAAACCCCACCGAGGGTTGCACCGGTCGACCGGTCAAGAGCACCGGTCGACCGGTGTAGCTCGGCGGCTCGGGATGAACAAAGACCCCGCGGGTCAACTCCCCCAAATCCAAACCTCGATCTCCCGAATCGCTCCACGGACTTGAACAAGACTTTGGGGATATTAGGAACACCTCATGAGGAGTCCATAGCCAAGTTTAATACCACAAAAACTCATCCAAAAAGGAGGAATCGAAGAAATCCTGCCAAGAGCACTTCCAACCCAATAACTCAAGAAACCCCAAAATCGAGCACCTTTACTCACGGATTTGGGAGGGGAATCACAGCCCAAAGAACCACGAAGGGTCCCCACAAATTTCCCCCATCGAATCCCCAAGAGAAAGGTCCCGAAAACAACCCAAAGAAATCACCAAGAGAGGGATCCGAAAATCACCACCAAGAACAACTGGGGAAAACACATCCAAACCTTGAGGAACCACGCCGAATCATCTATACATGAAACAAAGGTTCATACAAGGTCCAGCAAGCCGCCCGATCATCCATCCCTCTCAAAAAGATCTCTCCATGAAGCTCTCTTTCTAGTCCTATGGAAAACCTAAGGAAAATAGGAAGGAAAATGGGAAAACAAATGAGCTAGGGTTCCAAGAGTTGGCTGCCATCCTCTCACCTCTTGGGTTATATGGAGGCAACCGAAAGTCTAAAATGCCCTTTCTTAATAACTAGGGATACAAGCCCCTCAAGGGCGGATTTGGAAGTCTTCATGTCTTCACCATCGGACGGATGCCCGGCGACCGCACCCTGCGTAGCCTCGACGCAAGCCATGCGATCCCGACGCGTGTCCTCCGCTTCGAAGTCTCCGGACTGCGTCGTTGCACACCGGTCGGACCGGTGCTCCCCACCCGGTCGGACCGTCCGCGCCGCTCGGCAGCCTCCGTCTTCGGTTCTTCGGTCTTGGCTTTATGGATCAACCAAGGAACCCAGTGGTTTTCTAGTGAACCACCGGAAACCCCGCGAACTCGGTGTAGCCTCCGACAATCTCCACTCATGACTCGGCTCCCACGTAGTCCCGGCTCGACCTTGGTTTTGATGCTCAACCAAGAAACCGTCCATGACTTCATCTTGCTGTTCATGCCACCATGCGGCCCGCACTTGACCCCCGCCGGCCACCGGGTCCCTCGAACGAAGCCTACTTGTCTTCTCCACACCCGGAGGCCTCACCGCGACGACCTTTCTCGCTTGTTCTTCACCTGCACCAACACCAGTCGAGCCGCAACCTGCACCTGCAATACTTAGCCAAGAATCAGTCCACACAACGTTGTCAATCACTCATCACACAAGGAAGCGACCATCCACTGGTCCTCGAACCACACATGATCCGCAATCTCCCCCTTGACGAGTGCATTGTCAACACCCACACAGAAGTAACAAGAGAGAAAAGAAAATGAAAAGAAACAAACGAAAAGAAACTCCAACAAGCGATCGAAAGCCAAACAAAGGCAAAGAACAAGATCACTTGAAGAAGACAAGTCTCGGACCCCTTAGGCAAGGGCAATGGCTCGAGAGATCCGAGACAAAGCAAAGCTCAAACAAAGAGCGCAAACCAGCTGAAAACAGGGCAGCTGCAGCAACATCAGCTCACACCGGTCAGACCGGTCATCACCACCGGTCAGACCGGTGCCTAAGATGTGTACAGGACCAGCACTCACACCGGTCAGACCGGTGCTCCTCACCGGTCAGACCGGTGTACAACAGAGCCCAGAAATTGCTCGAAACCACCTGAAAACCTTCTAAATGCGTCCAGTAAGCCATTTCAAGCTCAAACTTCTCCCCCTTGTTGGCAATGCATGAATCAAGCCAAAAATGCAAAACTTTCAACCTAGAGCTTCTCAAATAGACAAAATTCAACAAAGAATGCTACACATGTCCAAATGAGCAAGTTAGATACTCTACGGCTTCGTATCGATCTCAACTACATGATCACCAAGTTTCACAACCATTGGACGAAGCTAAGGTGGATTTTGGCAATTTTGCGAAAAACTTGCCTCTCATGAGCAAAGTCCTAAACATGATCAAAGAATATCAAAATGGCAAAGCCACACAAACTTCATGCTAGGACAGCCATTCTAATCATAAGACCATCACAAACACCCATAAGCACCTCATGTCATGTCAAAGCCACTGAGCCATGTGCCTACTTCTATGTATGAGACTTCTCATTGGTAGGCATCATGCAACGGTTTAGCACCCAAAGCAAATTAAATTCAGCACATATGACATGGGAGCATATTTTCCAAGCATTTTCCATTTCATTTTCAAATTCGTAATTGGTACATGAAATGTCTTTGCGACAAAAAGGAACTTATGCCCCTGCACAAGATAAAGCAAGAGGGCTAAACATTCATGATGGCAAATGAGCCTTTGGCCCCATATGATCAATAAACTAGCTATCCAACCAAAAATTAAGCATAACCAAGCCACTAAAACATGTTAAGATCATATAAAGGCATTTACACATGAGAGAGCATACATGTGGCATATTCAAAAACATAGCCATCAACCATGGATTATTCATCAAGGTCATCAAGAGCTAAGCCAAACTAACCATAGCATACCAAACAAGCTCACAAAGACATATATCTCATTCTACGGTGAACAATGTCTTTGAGAGAAGCTTTTCCTAACTGATGCATATGATATAAAATGCATGCAATCTAAGATACAAGGATGCCTATACATCATGTTACATATGCCATGCCAAATGCAAGAAATGCACAAAGGAAAGCTATACATATGCTACAAAGGAGCTCCCACACAAAACTCACAAACCACCGGCTCCTCGAGGGGAGGCAAAAAGGGCTCGACACCACCGGCAAAAGAGCAAAAGGGCACAAAACTCACAAGCTCCCCCTAAACACATGCATTAAGGCCAAAGAGCATACAAAGCTCACCTTACACACATGAGATAGGGCAAAGAGCAAAACCAACCAAGTGGCTTGACCAAGGCCACACACTCGAAGGTCACAAATACGCTTACCTTTATCATTTCTTCACAATTCACTCATCCTTGTCCACCATCTCCGAAAGTGATGCACCTACATGTCACCACCGAGATATGAAGCCGAAGAACTACCCCCAATATCAACCAAATGTTCTCCGGGCCATCCACCTGCAACTCGAAATCAGGAGCGAGAGCGAGCAAACGACTCAACACTGGGGTTAGTTCCAAAAGTGTAAAACCAGTGCCTAGCCATTTGCTCGAAAGTGGGGTTAGCACAAACCAAACCATCTTTCCTACCAAAGCTACCTTCACGAACACCACCACGGTATCCACCATGAGGTAACCAAACCTCTCTACATGGAGGAGGACCAAAACCACGAAAGAAAACCCGTGGACTGTCCCTCCTCTCCTTCTCAAAACTACGGATCCTCCCATCCCCGTATTGAGCACGAGGAGGAGAATGCCTAGAAACCTGACCTCCTGCAAACTTTCCAGACCAACCACCAGAAACACGACCTCCAGAAACAAACCTCGCACCTGTACGAGCACGAAACCCAAACCGCTGCCTGTCCAGGCCTGCACCGGTCTGACCGGTGCCCCACACCGGTCTGACCGGTGTGACCTGGGCAGCAGCACCTCCAACAGCCTTCCGCTCTCCCCAAGCCCGAACTGACCTCACACTCGCCTTGGCCCTGGGCAACTGCACACGAGGCTCAAGTACACCATCGGAAGGGTGGTACTTGTCCTTGTTAGCCCACTCCTTCGCCATTCTCTCCTCACGCTTCCTCTTGAAGCAAAACGCTCTCTTGTGACCATCCTTTCCACAAAACTCACAATGGAAACGGATCGATCTGGGCTTAGGCTTGGGATGAGGCTCTGCACAAGGCTTCTCACTTGGTTTCTCACTAGGCGTTTCACTTGCCTTATCACTCGGTTTTTCTCTTGGTTGGTTTGGCTTGGATGCAAACTTGTCTTTGGGTGTGGGTTGTGGTGGAACTGAAACATTCCCAAATTTCCTTTCTCTCTCACCACTGCCCTCACCAACCTTATCCAATCCCAAAGCCCAACCGTCAAAGTGCTTATAGCTAGCAATCATCATACCAAGCTGAGGTTCTTGACTCGACAACCAACTCAGCGCTTCACGCAACTTATCATTCTCATCTTGCAAGCGACCAACACATTTTGCAAAATCCAAATTCTTCATAGAATGCAACTCACATGTAGAGCAAGAAGTAGGAATAGGCACTTTCAAATCAGCCTCAAGCGAAACAATGCGAGAACGGAGCTCAGCAATTTTCTCATGCAAACTAGGGAAAGAAGTGCAAGCACCAAGCAAAGTGGGTCTAGATTGTAGCTCAGCCAACTCAACCCTAAGCACATCTAGTTCCTCAGACTTGGAGGCATACTTCTCCCTAAGATCAGTCAAGTTAGCCAGGAAAGCAGAGCAATCAGCACAATCGTTCTCATCAGAAACAATAGGGCTAGCCTTAAGAGAATAAATTTCAAGCTTGCTATCAAGAACCTGTGTTTCTTGCTCAGCCACTCTAGTCTTAGCATCCTCGAGCAAAGATCTAAGCTCCTTCCTAAGCTTCTTAGCCTCTCTAAGCATGTGATCGCGATTATCAGGCAAGTCAACCAACTCCTCATTCTCCTTGCGCAAAGAAGAGATCTCATCACATACCTCATCCTCGGAATCCAAGTCTGAGGCGTCCTTCTTGCTTCTCTTGCTGCTCGAACTGTGAGCCATGCCGCAGAAGTCATCCTTGAGGCTTAGGCCCGTCACACAAAGGCCGTTGAGATACTTGCCGAGGTTCTTCTTCTTCTTCTTCTTCTTCTTCTTCTTCTTCTTCTTCTTCTTCTTCTTCTTCTTCTTCTTCTTCTTCTTCTTCTTGTCATCCTCTTCGTCTTCATCACTTGAGCTTAAAGACGTGTCCTCGACATCGGACTCGATGTCGCTTGATCTCTTCATCTTCTCTCGAGACCGAGCCTTCTTCCCATGTTCATGATCTTTCTTCTTGGACTTCTTCCTCTTGTCCATGAACTTGTGCTTGTCGTGGTTGTTCACCTTCGGACACTCGGCAAAATAGTGTCCAGTCTTGCCGCACTTGAAGCATGTCCTCGTGTTCCTCCTCATGTTCACCCGGTTCTCGTGCAGCCTCTCGAACCGCCTCGTCAGGAGCACCAGCTCGTCCTCTCCAAGCTCGTCGAACTCCTCATCTGGCATAGACATCAAAGAGGAGAAAGAGAACATCCTAGTGGATGGGTTAGTGTTAGCCTTTCCTTTCGAGCCACCAACGAGGGCAAGACTATGGGAATCAGTCGGTCCCTCGAGCTTGGCAGTCATGCCCCTATCCACCTCAGCTGACTTGAGCTTCGAGAACAGCTCGTTCACCGTCAGAGTGTCATACTTCTCTGACTCCACAATGGCCTCGAACTTTCCCCCGAAATCGTGCGATCCAAAGAGTGTAAGAGCTTGACCGCTCTATCATGATCATCGTACGGGAGCACGTCCACATTGCCCTCATGTTGTTCACAACCACCGTGAACCTCTGAAACAAGGCATCGATGGACTCACCGGGGAGATGAGTGAAGTTCTCGTACTCTCTCGGTAGGTCGCATACATCCGTGCCCGAACACGGGCGTTCCCAACATGAGCCTCCTTCAAGACCGTCCAAATTCTACAAGCCAAGTGCTCGGTGTGCACCCGATCGAACTCGGCCGACACAAAGCATGAAACAAGTAGTCGACCGCCTTATTGTTGGCGTCGAATCCGTCCCCTCGATCCTGGAGCGAGGAAGTCCATCGGCTGGACATAGCCTGTGTCCACCGTGACATCCCAAAGGATCTGACCCTTTCCGCGGAGGAACGCACCCATCCGCTTGCTCCACATCTGGTAGTTTTTGCCATCGAAGTGTGGAGGACCCGAACCCCATTCCTGGTACGCCATCCTTGGATCTTAGAATGGTTAGAGTCAATAAAGACTCGAACCGGCTCTGATACCACTTAAAGGACCGATACGGCGAACCAGAGAGGGGGGAGTGAATGGGAGCCGATAAAAATTCTTCTCGGAGGAGATGGAAACTCCAACAAGATGAACACGGCTTTCAACACACGTCTCCGACTCACTACCCAAGTTGGTCAAGCCCACGTAGCCACTGGAGTGCCACTGGACTTAGGAACCAACACACAACCTTCCGACCCGAGAACGCAGCGGAAACCCAAACCTCGAGTCACAGACCAACACCGGTCAGACCGGTGAGCACCATCGGTCAGACCGGTCGCTGTTGGTGAAACTGGGCAACATTCACCAAGTGGCTCCACACCGGTCAGATCGGTGAGACACACCGGTTAGACCGGTCACAACCTGAAAGCCCCCAAAGCACCAAACAGGCCAACCGACCACCAAACTGACCCAAACTTGAAACAGCAGCAACACAGGACAACAGCGAACACACCCAGACATTCACCCGAGCAAAAACCCACCGAGGGTTGCACCGGTCAGACCGGTCAAGAGCACCGGTCGACCGGTGTAGCTCGGCAGCTCGGGATGAACAGCACCCGCGGGTCAACTCCCCCAAATCCAAACCTCGATCTCCCGAATCGCTCCACGGACTTGAACAAGACTTTGGGGATATTAGGAACACCTCATGAGGAGTCCATAGCCAAGTTTAATCCCACAAAAACTCGTCCAAAAAGGAGGAATCGAAGAAATCACGCCAAGAGCACTTCCAACCCAAGAACTCAAGAAACCCCAAAATCGAGCACCTTTACTCACGAATTTGGGAGGGGAATCACAGCCCAAAGAACCACGAAGGGTTCCCACAAATTTCCCCCATCAAATCCCCAAGAGAAAGGTCCCGAAAACAACCCAAAGAAATCACCAAGAGAGGGCTCCGAAAATCACCACCAAGAACAACCGGGGAAAACACATCCAAACCTTGAGGAACCACGCCGAATCATCTATACATAAAACAAAGGTTCATACAAGGTCTAGCAAGCCGCCCGATCATCCATCCCTCTCAACAAGATCTCTCCATGAAGCTCTCTTGCTAGTCCTATGGAAAACCTAAGGAAAATAGGAAGGAAAATGAGAAAACAAATGAGCTAGGGTTCCAAGAGTTGGCTGTCATCCTCTCACCTCTTGGGTTATATGGAGGCAACCGAAATTCTAAAATGCCCTTTCCTAATAACTAGGGATACAAGCCCCTCAAGGGCGGATTTGGAAGTCTTCATGTCTTCACCATCGGACGGATGCCCGCGACCGCACCCCCGCGTAGCCTCGACGCAAGCCATGTGATCCCGACGCGTGTCCTCCGCTTCGAAGTCTCCGGACTGCGTCGTCGCACACCGGTCAGGCCGGTGCTCCCCACCGGTCAGACCGGTACCCACCGGTCAGATCGGTCTGGCGCTGCTGCAGCTCCGTCTTCAGTTCTTCGGTCTTGGCTTTGTGGATCAACCAAGGAACCCAATGGTTTTCTGGTGAACCACCGGAAACCCCGCGAACTCGGTGTAGCCTCCGCCAATCTCCACTCAAGGCTCGACTCCCACGTAGTCCCGACTCGACCTTGGTTTTGAGGCTCAACCAAGAAACCGTCCATGACTTCATCTTGCTGTTCATGCCACCATGCGGCCCACACTTGACCCCGCTGGCCACCGGGTCCCTCGAACGAAGCCTACTTGTCTTCTCCACACCTGGAGGCCTCACCGGCGATGACCTTTCGCGCTTGTTCTTCACCTGCACCAACACCAGTCGAGCCGCAACCTGCACCTGCAATACTTAGCCAAGAATCAGTCCACACAACGTTGTCAATCACTCATCACACAAGGAAGCGACCATCCACCGGTCCTCGAACCACACATGGTCCTCACTTCCATGTTGGCGGTTCCGGATAAAAGGTTCCATTCTATAACTGCTGCGGGGCTGTAACGGTCAGTTGACCCAGTCGGGTATCTTGTGTAGGCAATACGGGGCTCGACAATGGTCAGCCCTTGTGGTTTCGGCGTCGTCAATACAGTTGCGGAAATCGATGGTAGAGCGACGTCATGGCTTCGTACGGTCGCGACACCGATGGCGATGGGGCTCAACGGTCTAAATAGTCAACCGTGATGGGGAGCAAAACGAGAAAAGTTCAGTGTACAACACTTTACGATTGCGATAGCAACCAAGAGAAGCGTAGTAAAAAGCTTCGATCGATCCTGGGTGTACTTCCTTGCTCGATTCTGAGGATTTGAAGGTTATGAGCACGGACCAAGAACAAATACACGATGGATGAATTCTCCATGTTGACTATTCGAGAACCCTGCAATTCAAACTATTCGAGAACCATGACTGCTCGAGAAAAGTTTCTACTTATACTATTTCCACTTGGCTAGCAGGAAAAGGAATCGATGCTACAAGGTCGTCGAGATTCACGGCAAGGGACCAATTCGACAGAGATTTCCAATAGACCATTACAAGGAAAGGAAGGCTAATGACAGAGTTCCATAATCTCTTGTACGAAAGATGACTTCAAGTGGGAACTTCAAAGAATAATCTTGCTCACACCTTGAAGGATCAGATGGCGACTAGAGAGGGGGGAGTGAATAGGAGTCGGTAAAAATTCTTCCCAAAGAACCCGACCTATACCCTAGTCAAACCCCGGTCACACACGAGCGATGGATCGAATCACACACCAATCGCCAAGACCACGAGGTTATGGAACAACCTCTAGCCCTAGGAACGATTCCTTGAAGCACACGCGGAAGCACGAGAAAGGGAGGAATCGAAACAAGAGGCACACTCACGGCCTACGGCGGACCGTCCGACCGGCGGTGCGGACCGTCCGCGATGGGCCGCGCGGACCGTCCGGCTGCTACCGCGGACCGTCCGCGCCGGCCAAAGACCGCGGACCGTCCGGCCTACTCCGCGGACCGTCCATTAAAACACACCGAACCAACAGAGACGCACCGCGTATAACGGACAGTCCGCGGGGAGCACGCGGACTGTCCGCCAGGCACCCGCGGACCGTCCGCCCCGCACACGCGGACCGTCCGAAACTTCGTCCAACCAAAACTCAAAGCCACGACGGATCGAAACGAAAGGCGAGCAAGAACACGAAGAACACGGGACGAACCCTAGCCGCGCGGACCGTCCGCCAGGACCTCACGGACCGTCCGCCAGGAGCGGACAGAGCAAAAAACGCCCGACCCCGAAAGTCAACTCCCCCAAATCATCATCGGATTTCCCAAACGGTTGAAGCTATGGAGACAAGGGTTTGGAGACTTGAAAAGCGTTACACAAGGATGCTATAGCCCAAAAATCTTGCCTCCTAACTCCCTAAAATACCGGGAATCGCGAATCCTTTGAGCACCAACAAAAACTAGAGCACTGAACGAAAAACTACGAATCCAAGTGGTTTCCCGGTGTTTGAGGGCACAAGATCAATCACAAAGATGCATGAGACATCTATCCATGTTTCCCTCAAAGAAATCCGGGGAGAAATCCACTCAAATCCGCGGAAACGTACCGAGAACAAAAGCACGAAAACAAGCACAAGAAGACCACGAGAAACACAACTCCAAATCTTCTATACAAACCAGGAAAGATTCACAAGGTCTAGCATGCCGCCCTAGCATCCATCCCTCTCAACAAATCTCTCATGAAGCTCTCATGCTAGCCTAGAGAAAATGGAAGAAAAATAGCTACGAAAATGAGAAATGGGAGGGAGGAAATGAAACCCTTAGTCCTGGAGAGAGAGAGCCATCCACACACACTCATGGCTTATATATCAGGTCCCGCCGGAGTGGTAAATGACTCGACTACCCCTAACTTAACTACTGGCGATACAACCCAAGCAGGGCATTTAAGTAATGTTTGTGGGTCTTGCCATCGGACGGCCACGCCTTTGTCGCACCCCGCGTCCTCCCGACGCAAGCCATGCGATCCCGCCGCGTGTCCTCCGCCTCGAAGCTTCTCGACACGCCCCGATCCCGTCTCCGTCGTGTTGGGCCCTCGGACTTGGTTTTAAGGGCCAAACCAAGAAACCGTCCGCCGATGGTTTTGTGGGCAAACCACCAAACCCCGCGTGCTCGGTCCGGCCTCCCGCCAAACCTCTTGACTCGACCGCCACCGTGCACCGGCTCGATTGTCCATGACTTCGTCTTGCTCGTGTCGCCACCATGTGGCCCGCACCTAGTCCCGCTCGTCCACCGGTCCCTCGAACCGAGCCTACTTGTTTCTCCATCTCCCGGAGGCCCCTCAAGGCTGAAGACCTTTCGCGCCCGTTCTTCACCTGCAACAACACGAACTAGGCCGCAGCCTACACCTGCGCACTAAGCCAAGAGTCAGTCCAACACCCGTTGTCAATCACTCATCACCGAGGAGCGGTCATCCATCGACCACCGGGACGCTCCTGGTCCTCAATCTCCCCCTTGATGAGTGCATTGACAACACACAACGCGAAATGAAATTCAGAGAAAGAAAGAAAGGAAGAAGAAAGAAAAACAAAGAAGCTCAACTCATGACCAAAACCAAAGAAAGGCAAAGAAAGGTCACAAGCCAAGCAAAGCACAAACTCCACACCAAGAACAGCAAGAAAGAAAGCTCCCCCCGAACAAATGCAAACTCCCAAATTTCAGCTCACCTTTTCTGAATTTTCATTAAGCTCACCTCATCTCCCCCTTGTTGACAATGTATGAATCAAGGTGAAAATGCAGAAATGCAAAACAAAGCATATAAACATCTACAGGAGCTTCTCAAATAGGCCAAATCTAGTGTCAAAGGCTAAAAATGAGACAAAGATCACACATATGAAGCATAGCATAGTCAAAGCATTGCCACAAGTAATATATGAAAATACAAGCATGTGACAAAGCAAAATTTTCAGATTTAAGCAGTTTTATCAAAAGAAGGCTCGCTTCACATGTAAAAGCCTATCCATGTCACACTTGAGCCACAAACATGCATACCATTCAAAGATCATACAAGGATATCAAATTCTCAGCAAAAGATCATGGCAAACACCCATAAAGCAAAGCATGTCATGTCAAAGCTCATGAGCCATGTGTCCACTTTGGGGAGACTTCTCCACTGGTGAACATCATGCAACATGTTTTGCACCCATATGTGAAAAATAAGACATTTTAAGCATAGACATGATGGATGGAGCATTTTTCAAGCATTACACACTTCTTTTCAAGATTAATTCATTTCATGGTACATGAAGTGCCTTTGCGGCAAAAAGAAGCTTATGCTCCCCCATGAATGCAACATAGGCTAAACATTCACAATGATATACGGCCTTTGGCCCAAATGCAAGAACAAGGCATGCAAGCACAATCTAAGCATGAAAAGCACATTTAGACCAAACTGTGACATGGATACACAACTACACACGAGTGGAGCATATTTCATCAAAAATTAGTCAAGATTAGCATTTATTTTAAAAAGGGCTATCTCACCACACATATATCTCAAATATTCCAAGAGCATAGCCTCACATCACCATTTCTCCACACATATGACCAATATCTCACAAATAGCCAAAGAGACTTAAATATGGCATATGAAAGAAGCTCATCATCCTAAAATGCAATATGATACAAATGCAACATGATATATGACAAGATGGCTATCCTACCATGGTTTGTACATCAAGCAAAGCATGTATATACATCAAAATAAAACATGGTATGATACATATGATACAAAAAGGAAATCCCCCAAGAATCAACTAGAAACGGCAACAAACCCCAAGTTCCCCCCGCAAGCGCACAAATGTAGCTTGGTCGAGAGGCTTTGTAAAGATGTCGGCTAGCTGATCTTGGGTAGGGACATGGCTCAACACAATGGTTCCTTTTTCCACATTGTCCCTCAAGAAATGATACCTCACTTCTATATGTTTGGTTCTGGAGTGAAGCACTGGGTTTTTGGCTACGCTTATGGCACCGGTGCTATCACAAAGAAGTGGGATCCGGGTGCACTCCTCACCAAAGTCTCTCAAAGTGTATGAAATCCACAACGGTCGAGAACAAAGAACTCGCGGCCGCAACATACTCGCCTCGGTGGTAGACCGAGCTACACTAGACCGCTTGTGGGAAGACCATGAGACCAACGAAGACCCAAGAAACCGGCAAGTACCGAAGTAGACTTCCTCTCGACTCGACAACCAAAAAATCCGCATCGGAAAAACCATGAAGAGAAAGAGTCGAGGAGGAAGAATACCAAAGGCCAAGACCAGGGGCGGTCGTAGGTACCGAAAATCCTCTTGACGGCCCGTAGATGTGATGTCCTCGGCGAAGCTCGAAAACGAGCGCACGGACACACGCCGAACCGTATGTCCGGCCTCGTCACCGTCAAGTAGAGGAGGGAGCCGATCATGCTCCCGTACTCCCGCCGGTCCACCGGTTCTCCGTCCTCGTCCGCATCCAAAGTGGCCGTACTCCCCATGTGAGTCGACATCGGCTTCACATCTTGCATCCGGAACTTCCTCGAAGATGTCTTTCGTGTACTTGGTCCGGTGCACGAACGTTCCATCTTTCACTTGCTTGATCCGCGGCCGAGAAAATACTGCAACTCGCCCATCATGCTCATCTCGAACTCCCTGCTCATCTCATCTGCAAACTTGGCAACAAGGTTATGTGACGAGCCACCAAAGACAATATCATCCACGTATATCTAAACAATCAACAAGTCATTTCCATGCTTGAGGAGAAACAAGGTCCTATCCACGGTACCCATCACAAACCCTCTGCTCAACAGAAAACCTCTCAATCTCCCATACCAAGCACGGGGCGCCTGTTTCAACCCATACAGAGCCCTTTTCAACCTGTATACCCTGTGTGGGTACAACTCGCTCTCAAACCCAGGTGGCTGCTTCACATACACCTCCTCCTCCATGACCCCATTTAGAAAAGCACTCTTCACATCCATCTGAGACAACTTGAACCCTTTAGCCACGGCAAAGGTTAGAAGGATTCGAATTGCCTCAAGACGGGCCATAGGAGCAAAGGTCTCCTCATAGTCGATCCCCTCCTTCTGACTAAACCCCTGAGCAACAAGTCTGGACTTGTTCCTCACAACCATCCCATTCTCTCCCTCTTTGTTCTTCCAAACCCACTTGGTTCCTATGGGATGGCAATTTGGAGGTGGTTCAACTAACTCCCACCCCTGTTCCTCTCAAAGTTTTCCAACTCCTCATGCATAGAATTGACCTAGTTTGCATCAGATAAAGCATGTCCAATGTCCTTGGGCTCAAAAGTGGCAACAAAAGCAGCATGAGCAAAATGAGAGGAATTCCTGGACCATGACCGTGTAGTGCGTTCATCGATGTTCCCAATGATCTTCGACAGGGGATGCACTTCTTGAATCCGCCGGGGAGCCTCACGCCTCGAGACTACCTCCCCCTCAACTTCAGCTTCTCTCGCCTGGTCCTCTTGTTGTACCGTCGTTGTCCATGAAGTAGACGGTCCAAGCTCCATAGTGGTCGTAGGGGAAGTAGTGGGTACACACTCAGCTTCAGGCGCATGGTTCTCTCCATCATCATCTCCAGCTTCATCCTTCTCCTCTTCAAAGAGGTCCTCGGCCATCTCTTCATCACCTGCACATTCAAAGCCAAGAGAGGTACATGGCATTGTCTCGTCGAAGGTTACCTTGCAAGTCTCCATGATTTTGTTAGTCTCAAGGTTAAGCACCCTATAGGCTCTAGAGTGGTTAGCATATCCAAAGAAAATACCATCACTAGACCTAGCCTCAAACTTGTCAAGTTTTCCCTTCTTAAGAATAAAGCACTTGCAGCCAAAGACTCGAAAATGACTCACCTTGGGTGCCCGACCATGCATCAGCTCATAACAGGTCTTCTTCTTGAAAGCTCGCAATAAAATCCTCGTTGGAAACATGACAAGCCGTATTGACCGCCTCAGCCCAATACCTCCTAGGAGTCCTGTGCTCATCAAGCATCGTCCTAGCCATCTCACAAAGAGTTCGATTTTTCCTTTCCACAACTCCATTTTGAGGGGGCACATAAGGGGTCGAATACTGATGTTCAAGACCTAGATCACGACAAAAGGTATCAAAACGAGAGTTCTTGAACTCTGAGCCATTATCACTGCGGATGGCTCAAATAGCATTCTCATGCCTCTCGTTTTTCAACCTCACGATCAGATCTCGAACAAAACCAAATGTATCACTCTTGTCTTCCAAGAAAAACACCCAGGCATAGCGAGAGTAATCGTCCACCACAACAAGGACATACCACTTCCCACGCACCGAGCGAACTCGAGCTGACCCAACAAGATCCATATGCAATAGCTCTGTCGGACGCTCGGTCATGACATCGGTCAGGGGTGGATGGGGAGTGGCTACCATCTTGCCATGCCTACACGGAGCACAAACCAAATCCTTCTCAAGCTTTAACCTCGGCAATCCTCGGACAAGGTTAAGACCACTCAAGCGGGAAACCAAATCAAAGCTCAAGTGTCCCAACCGCCTATGCCATTTCCACAAATCAGAAAAAGGACCGGCCATCAAACAGCGAGCAGGAACCAAAGAACGAGAGAAATCAGCCCTGAAAATCTGACCCTCGGGGATGATCATACAGACAAGATCACCTCGAGAATCAAGCAAACGAGACTCGCCAGACTTGAAACGCACCTCAAAACCCTCATCAAGCAACTGAGAAACCGAAAGCAAATTGAAACCCAAAGACTTCACAAGAGCCACTCTCTTCAACGTTACCTTGTCACTCACATGCACAACACCCTCCGAAAGCACCCTTCCTCGTCCATTGTCCCCAAATGTGATGTACATCTTTTCCTTCACTGGGGTGAGGCTGGAGAACCACTTCTTATCTCCGGTCATGTGTCGAGAACATCCGGAGTCGATCAACCAAATGTTCTCCAAGCCTCCTGCATGTAGTCAGAAACAAGAACGAGAGTGAGCTAACGACTCGACACTAGGGTTAGCACAAAGAAAGTTAAACCAGTGTCGAGCCATCTGCTCAAAGGAGGGGTTAGCAAACATCATTCCCTTGCCACCAAACTTCCCATGTCCCATGGGAGGAGTACGAGCACCAGGAGGGGGAAAACGTGGTCCGTAGTTCGTCTAGAACCCAAAGCTGCGATCATCTCCCCTAACCCGTATTGAGGACGAGTATGGGACGTCCAGCAAAACCACCACGAGCCCGACCAAACCTCTCACCAGCACGCACACCATCATCTCTCCTAACAAACCTCTCACCACCACCTCTTTGTGGGAACCTACCACTCTGAGCTCCAACTCTACCAACACTCTTCACACTTCCCACACCCCGTGGAAGTGGCACTCTAGGCTCAGGAATACCATGAGACTGGCGATACCTGTCCTGGTTCGCTTGCTCCCTAGCAAGCCTCTCATCCCTCTTCCTCTTGTAGCAAAACTCTGCAAGATGCCTCACCTTGCCACAATACTCACACCTGAAGGGGATGGGTTTTGGTTTTGGCTCGGCTTCTCTCTAGGCTTCTCACCCTTCTCACCCACAAACTTTCTTGGTTTACGGAAGTCATTTGTCTTAGGTGGGAATTTGGGTGGATCTTGGGTTGTGTCAAGCTTGTTGCAAAGGTGGTTGGGCTTTGGTGTGAAAGAGTTCTTGGGTGCTTTTGGAAGTGGGACTTGGATGTCTCCGATCACCTCAAACTCGGGGTTAGACTCAACACACTTCTCATACACACTCTCCGCACTATTGTCTTCCACCTTCTCACCGACTTCTCAAATCCCAAACCACGACCATCAGCTCTCTTGAACTCCTCAATCATGATTTTCAATTGAGGTTCCTGCCCAGACAACCAACCCAACACCTTCCTCAAATAGTAATTCTCCACATAGATGACATCCAAACGGAGAGTAAGTTCAAGATTGCGCAAAGTAACTTCATCACAGCTAGTGCATGCATTGACAACAGGAGATTTCAAAGATGCTTCCAAAGAACTAATGGTAGAACGAGCATCAACAAGCTTAGCATGCATAGTAGGACATGATTTACAAGCACCAAGCAAAGTAGGTCTAGCCTTAAGCTCATCATACTCAGTTCTAAGAGCATCTAGTTTAGCCAAAGTAGAAGCATTCTTCTCATTAAGCAGTTTAATCTCATTCAACCATGCATCACACTCAACACATTAAACATCATCAGGAGTAGTAGGAGCAAGTTTCAAAGAGTCATTCTCAAGTTTCAATTCAAGCAATTTTGACTCTAACTCACCTACTTTCTCGCTAGCGTTCTCAAGTTGAGCCCTAAGATCTTTCCTCATCTTTTTGGCATCTCTTAGCACACTATCACGATTGTCAATCAAGCCATTCAACCTAGCGATCTCAGCAAGCAAAGAGTCGGGGTCACGATTTACCTCATCCTCCGAGTCGGAGTCGCTGTCTTCCTTCTCGCTCTTCTTGCTGCTTGAGCTATGGGCCATGCCACAAAAGCCCTCAAGCGCCACACAGCTCAACCCGCTGAGGTTCCGGCTTGCACTCTTCTTGCCCTTGCACCTCCTGGCGTCTTCATCTTCGCTGCTTGATCTTGACTGCTCTTCGCTTGAGCTTGAGTCAACGTCGCTCGCACCGGCCACCATTGCTCTTGCCTTGTTCTTCTTGTAGCCGCTCTTGCTCGGTCGCCGCATGTCCTTGTCCTTACTCTTGGACTTGTTGAAGTGCTTGCCCTTGGAGGAGTACATGTCTTCACGCCTCGGGTGCGCCTTGTACTCGTTCACCTTGTACTTGTTCTCCTCCGCTTCCGGGCACTCGGCGATGAAGTGGCCACGCTTGCCACACTTGTAGCACGTCCCTGAGCTCCGCCTTGCATTCCTCCGACTCTCGTGTAGTCGATCAAACCTCCTTGAGAGCAAGGCCGCCTCCTCCTCGCCCAAGCACATCAAACTCCTCATCCGGAATGGACATAAGAGAAGACAAGGAAAACTATCGACGGGAAGGGTTAGATTTGCCCTTTGATCAGTCGAGCCCTCATGCTTGGATTGCAACTTCCTATCAACCTCAGCCGACTTGAGCTTAGAAAAGAGGTCATCCAACTCAATAGTCAAGTACTGCCCAGACTCCTTGATGGCCTCAACCTTAGCACCCCAAACATTTGGGTCCAAGACATGCAAGAGCTTCAAAGCCTGATCATGCTCAGTGTAAGGAAAATCCTCAACATTAGCTTTCATGTTGTTCACGATGGCGGTGAACCTCTGAAACATCGCATCGATGTCCTCACCGGGAAGTGGAGTGAAATTCTCATATTGCATCCGGTAAGAGACAAAGAGGTGAGCCTTCACATGGTTATCACCACCGTGAGCAACCAACAACTTTTCCAAATTTGCCAAGAAAGATTCAAATGGCGAACACGCTCAAACTCAGGATCACACAAGCTCCGGACCAAGTGATCAACTGCTTTTGCATTAGCCTCATACTTGGCCTTAGCACCGGCATCGGTCACCATAAGAGTATGGATGTTGACCGGAAGAGCATAGGTCTTGTCAAGCACAATGAAATCCGACAGCTTCCCACAAAGAAAGATCTTCATACGAGCCGCCCACTTGTGGTAACCCTTGCCATCGAAGTGCGGCGGACCGCCCCGCTCAACGTACGCCATCTTAGGATTCGAGACTTGTCAAAGTCGCAAAGAATCCGGCACCAAGCTCTGATACCAATTGAAGGATCAGATGGCGACTAGAGAGGGGGGGAGTGAATAGGAGCCGGTAAAAATTCTTCCCAAAGAACCCGGCCTATACCCTAGTCAAACCCCGGTCACACACGAGCGATGGATCGAATCACACACCAATCGCCAAGACCACGAGGTTATGGAACAACCTCTAGCCCTAGGAACGATTCCTTGAAGCACACGCGGAAGCACGAGAAAGGAAGGGAGGAATCGAAACAAGAGGCACAGCTCACAGCCTCTGGCGGACTGTCTGACCAGGCAGTGCGGACCGTCCGCGATGGGCCGCGCGGACCGTCCGGCCTGCTACTGCGGACCGTCCACGCCAGCACCGCGGACCGTCCGGCCTACTCCGCGGACCGTCCGTTAAATCACACAGAACCAACCGAGACGCACCGCGTATAACGGACCGTCCGCGGGGAGAACGCGGACTGTCCGCTAGGCACCCGCGGACCGTCCGCCCCGCACACGCGGACCGTCCGAAACTTCCCCCAACCAAAAATCAAAGCCACGACGGGATCGAAACGAAAGGCGAGCAAGAACACGAAGAACACGGGATGAACCCTAGCCGCGTGGACCGTCCGCCAGGTCCTCGCGGACTGTCCGCCAGGTGCGGACAGAGCAGAAAACGCCCGACCCCGAAAGTCAACTCCCCCAAATCATCATCGGATTTCCCAAACGGTTGAAGCTATGGAGACAAGGGTTTGAGGACTTGAAAAGCGTTACACAAGGATGCTATAGCCCATAAATCTTGCCTCCTAACTCCCTAAAATACCGGGAATCGCGAATCCTTTGAGCACCACCAAAACCAAGAGCACCGAACGAAAAACTACGAATCCAAGTGGTTTCCCGGTGTTTGAGGGCACAAGATCAGTCACAAAGATGCATGAGACATCTATCCATGTTTCCCCCAAAGAAATCCGGAGAGAAACCCACTCAAATCAGCGGAAACGCACCGAGAACAAAAGCACGAAAACAAGCACAAGAAGACCACGAGAAACACAACTCCAAATCTTCTATAAAAACCAGGAAAGATTCACAAGGTCTAGCATGCCGCCCTAGCATCCATCCCTCTCAACAAATCTCTCATGAAGCTCTCATGCTAGCCTAGAGAAAATGGAAGAAAAATAGCTACGAAATGAGAAATGGGAGGGAGGAAATGAAACCCTTAGTCTCGGAGAGAGAGAGCCATCCACACTCACTCATGGCTTATATATCAGGTCCCGCCGGAATGGTAAATGACTCGACTACCCCTAACTTAACTACTGGCGATACAACCCACGCAGGGGCATTTAGGTAATGTTTGTGGGTCTTGCCATCGGACGGCCACGCCTTTGTCGCACCCCGCGTCCTCCCGACGCAAGCCATGCGATCCCGCCGTGTGTCCTCCGCCTCGAAGCTTCCCGACACGCCCGGATCCCGTCTCCGTCGTTTTGGGCCATCGGACTTGGTTTTGAGGCCCAAACCAAGAAACCGTCCATCGATGGTTTTGTGGGCAAACCACCAAACCCCGCGAGCTCGGTCCGGCCTCCCGCCAAACCTCTTGACTCGACCGCCACCGTGCACCGGCTCGATTGTCCATGACTTCGTCTTGCTCGTGTCGCCACCATGTGGCCCGCACCTAGTCCCGCTGTCCATCGGGTCCCTCGAACTGAGCATACTTGTCTCTCCATCTCCCGGAGGCCCCTCAAGGCTGAAGACCTTTCGCGCCCGTTCTTCACCTGCAACAACACGAACTAGGCAGCAGCCTACACCTGCGCACTAAGCCAAGAGTCAGTCCAACACCCATTGTCAATCACTCATCACTGAGGAGCGGTCATCCATCGACCACTGGGACGCTCCTGGTCCTCACACCTTTACTTATTTCGCAAATTTTGGGGTTTTGACAACTCATTGTTTTGAAAGTGCAATACTTTTCAAGTTGATGCGATGCATATGCTTGTGAAGACACTATGCATATGCTCATGTGGTATGGTGCTCATGATGCATGTTAGAATGACTCGGTTACCCATATGACGAGTTAGTGATTGCAAGGGCAATCAAGGGCAGGAAAGGATCTGAGTGGCGAGTCGCTTTCTAATGACCAAGATACCTAGCGCGCTCCTAGTGGCAGTCGTGCGGCTGCAGCACACACGATACCCTAGGTTCCGTGCGGCACCTTTGGCTACGGGATAACAACATCACCAATCCAGAGAGGTAGAGCAGGAGGTACAGAGTTTTCATGCGGATGCACGTTAGTATACCCAAACTTCCCAAATGCATATGCGATGCAGTGCATGCTCAAAAGCAACATTTTTAATTTAGCACACAAGGTTTTGAGCAAGACCGAAAAGAATAAGTTCAAGATTAAAGAATCGATTGGATCTTTGATTGACACGAAATTTTTGGAGCACAGAACTTGATTGATCACAACTAGCATAAGTAATGCTTACAAAGATCACTATGGAAAGAGAGGTTTAATCAAGGCATTACATCGATGAGGGTTTTCAGAATTACCAAAGAACATTTGGAATTACAATGCAGACTAGCTGCACAGAGAAGCTCCTAGTTCAACCATCTGCAATAGTTAACCAAAAGCGGTGATGGTAAACTCGGGTTCCTTACAAACACTACACTCTTACGACTCAGAATTTTATTTCCCACTGATCAACTTCCAAGGGTTGGGTCTTCCATACTGAGGGCTATGGTGACTCGGGTCCAGACTCAATCCCAGATTCTCCCTGGATATCTTCAGCATCTTCCTCTTGTGCTAGTCCAGGAACGACGGGTTCTGGGGGTGGAACGGCTAGAGCTTCCAGTTGATTTTCTAGTTCAAGCATATATTGATCGTTATGCTGCAACAAGAAATTCTGCTCATGTATGATCTCGGTTAACTCTTGTATCTTGGCCTTGTCTTTGCGTCTTTCCTTCTTGAGAGTAGCTATCATTGCTCGGGCTTCCTTCAACGCTTGAGCCGTACATTCCACTTCCTTAACTTTGTATCTATAGATTTGGTGTCTATAGAATACACTTTCTCCCACCATCCTTCGGTAGGTGTCGTACAAGGCTCCTGAGAAGCGGACTGAGGTGACCAAATCAGGACTATAGTGAGAGTTGCTCTGGGCTGGGAGGATAGTTTCACGTTCACCACCCGGTGTAACGTGTTGCTCGGGTACCGGAATTAATTTGGCGGCAGAGTTGACTATCTCGGCAGGGTGCTTTCCACAGAAAGTTGTGAGTGCCTCAAGAGCAGCCTTCTGCACCGTGTAGGACAAGTTTCTTTCGTGTGCCATACACTCCCACTCTTCCCATGCAGGATTGGTCGGGCACACTGAAATCTTCACCTTTACTTCACAACGAAGGAGTTGGCCTGTGGTCATGACCTCACGTGTCGAGTACTCTGGGTAAGTGGTGTACCCAAAATCCTTCAGGGTGTCCCACAAAAGTGTAAGAAATCCACCCTCCTCGAGGTATTCCATGAGAGTCCATGATTCCACATCAGCCGACGTAGATCTGGCGTTGTCCATCTGGACATAATGACAAGGGTGAGAATCAGGCGGGTGCGAGTGTACAAAGGTAACCCGGTCCACGAGTACGGGTAGGGTTAAGGTATGGGGTCATTATGTATACCAAAATGCCATCGTGTGCTGAGCTCGAACGAGCAGGCATACCAAATGATACAAGGTCTGGCAATTGGAAACCGAACTTCCTAACTTGAACCAGAGTCCAACAGTTCACAAATCTGCGGCGTAACTTAGCAAGGTTATGAAACTCAAGTTGGGTACACAAGGTTGAGCTAGAAGATTAGGGAAGGTGCTATTTAAGCAAGATTCCAGATGATTCTCAGAAGATAGCAAGACAAGGGTTGACTAACCGAGCATAACTTGCGGTAGACCAAGTTATGATCGTGAACTTGGGCAAGCAAAAACTTGATTAGATTGGAGCAACCTAGGTTAAGATCACCTAGACGAAATATTTTTGGACAGGAACAGCAATCTAAGCCACAACTCGAATAAATTTAGGCATGACAAAACATCTATACCTAAGGAGGCTAAACAGGACAAAACACGCTATCACTATTTTACCTCAGAGAGCACGGAGGCAGACGTGAGTTCAGTTTAGGTTCTTTCACGACTTTTAACATGATGCAAGACGTCCTAATCGTCCTCACAAGGCATTCAAGCCAAAACTCGAAGTTAGCACCGGTGGCATGGAACGAGGTTAGTGTACCTGCAGAAGATCACAGAACACAACGAACCTTTCATGCCAGCACTAATGAAAGCGTTCCCATACATTACTGTTCACTATAGAAACGGCATCCATGCGTTAAGCCGCTGCATGGACAGCGTCCAACCTCGGACATCCTCTGATTGAATGGAGTATATCCTTGCCTCGCATGGGCAACATGCGGAATGCACACGTATGAAACACGTGGCGACACACAACTCATAAACAGACGTGAAGATGGGATCCGTGGAATGGATCACTCCATCAACCCTCGCAATTCCCGTGATGCGGAACAACACACGTATAAAACACGTGGCTCATCTAGTTTGGTTGTGCAGAAAGTAAGTCTGACATAAAGTAATGTGCTGGGAGTTAGCAAAATAAACCATAGATTAATAAGCCACCTGAAAGAAACCAAAAATTCTCTCTAGGGCCTCTCGGTCTAGTTTACCCTTAACGGACCAACGTGTTTCGCAAATCAGACAATGTTGGGAAATTTTATTCGAAAATCATGTGATTAAGATTGTTAATTAAGCTCTGGTGCATGCAGTCGCTCTGATACTAGCTTTGACAACCCGCCCAGGAAAATACCGTACTATCGCCTAAGACCGATCCACTTTGGTCACTAAGCAATAGTAAAGTATCTTCCTGTCGTTAGTTGCCGGGTTAACGCCCTGTGAATCACTTGAACATCGAACAGAGGATCAACACATGCATTAAAACTCACGCGAACGCGAGTCCAGAGTACAACATGAAAACATTTTATTACAAACCATTGTTCCTGACATGGAGTAAAGGTTCAGAGTTTAAAAACAGCGGAAATAAAATAAACTAGCGCAACGGTAAACATCACAGGAGGCCATCCGTGATGTCATCACTTGTCGTCACCCATCCGGTCAATCACACCTGCAACAACAGTTTTAAAGCAAGGCTGAGTATACTAATACTCAGCAAGACTTAACCGTCGGGTGATAACTACATCACCAAACTCTAGACATGAAAGGCTTTTAGCCGATGGAGTTCCTTTTGCTAAAAAGCTACTAAGGGTAGATCCTTACTTTCAAAACTTTAGCACAAGTTCTAGTTGATCACCATTTCTAAGTGTGCCATCTAATTCAATCAAGAATTGGAAAAGCAATTAATTCATACAACAGTGTTCCTCGAGTTCCATCATTATGGGATATCATGGCCAGTTGATTAAGCAGTCTCGGATAACGGTAAGAGACCGACAATCAATTGATTTAAACCTTGCAAGGTAGACCCAAACACACGGTAGGCTACCCACAAAGGGACAACTTTCCCAGGCCATTTCCAAAATCCTCAGGTTGGGATCGAATCTTACAGTCCTTGGTGCAGGCTATCCGGCATACCCCGCGAGATACCCGGAGTCACCATACACCACCCTTCCCGGTAGCTAGCCGGTTAGGAGATTTCTCAAGAGTAGTAATGGTAGGATCTCGTGCCGCCCCATTAAGGTACTAGGCTTACCGGTCCCATTCCCGGCGAATGTTTAGTACGTTCAAAAGCTTAGCCCACATGACCACTGCACCGGAGCCCAATCCCATGCTCTTACCACATGAGCAATCCATTTAAGGATATTACGATTCCTATCTAGGAACCTATTCTCGCGAGTGACGAACATCACTCGACTTCTATCGGGTCCTATAGCATAGCAGCTATCGACCTAGCATACTAGTGATAGTGCATAGGTACCTAAGGATCATGCATCTAGGGTTTCAAATCAACTCCTGAAACGTAAATGCACAACCATAGCAAACATAATCGCATAATTATAAAAGACGGGGTTAATGATCCAGGGCTTGCCTTCGCTGGCAAGGTTGGCCTTGGGCCCTTCTGGACTTGGGTCCAGGTCTTGAGCTACGTTCACGCACGGCAGCTCTTTGTCGGCACCTTCGTCTCCTCCTTCCGGCACGAGCGTACGTCTACTGGCGAAAAGATCTACACGAAGATGCAAATGCAAGATTTATTTGACGGTTTTTACTTTAATCACTTACAAACCATATTGACAATCAAGGGGTGTATTTGTTGGGCACATTCACCTAGATAAGAATACATTTAGCATACTCTTCCAAAAAGGAACAATTTGCAAATCTTTATTAGATATTCTTTTTGATGGTGAATGTGTACATATATATGTAAATAATTTAATTTAAATTCACAAAACAGTAGTGGGTAGGTGCATTTAGCTTTTTAAATCGATTTACAACCACACACAAGTTAGCAAGGGTGGTTTGGTGATTTCTCTCATTTAATGACTATTAAGCCTTTAATCGCTTCCAAAGCTTTTATTCATGAAATTAATTAAGAAAATATAGTGGATGGTTGTGTTACACTCTAAACACCTATAACAAGCCACTGGACACCCATGCGAGCTTTGGATAGCGAGAATTTAATCATTTTTGAAAAAGACAAAAGCTAGCTAGATGGACAAGGTAAATGCACAAAAAAATAATTACCCATCAAAATGATTCAAACTTTCTCACACATGTTATATGGTTCAAAAGTATCCTAGTGGTGCAGCACATACACCTAGAACTATTCTGGAACTTGAGTTGTGCAATTTTAAAGAAAAACAAGCATAATTCAAGAATGATAATTTCTGTTATTTATAAAATTGTGAATAAGTCACCAGAGGTGTGTTTTGGCATTAAAAGACGGTGTGCACAAGTTGGTTGCAAAAACCGAATTATTTTTAACTAGAAAAACCATTTATGCAGATCTGGCAGAAAAGGAAAAACATTTTTATAAAAAGATTTACGTCATAACTTTGTGCAATTTCTGGCATAGCAGCTAGTCATGACCTAACACACAACATATCCAAAAATTAGCTACAGAGGATTTATGGTTTTTGAGATATTGCAGATCTATGGTTTTCAAATTTGTATTTTTCATGCAAAAACTAACAGGAATTACCTCAGGAAAGAATAACAAAAGTTGTGGGACAACTATAAAAAAATTGGTTTTGCATTTTTCCGATATTTGTGTGATTTCCTACGCAATTTACAAGAATCAGGAAATCACTTTTACTATTGGAGTTCACCTTTTGCAGTGAGGACCCTGGAAAGAATCTGGGTGTTGCAATGTAGCCCCTGGGGCGGCTGGCCGACGCGGGTGAGCCAATTCCGGCGAGGTCGCCGCCGGACTTGGCCGGGGAAGAGCTGGGGAGGGGCCTAGGGATGCTAGGGGCTCGGTTTGGGGTGTTGGACAGGGCGGAGGTGGCTCCGGCGAGCGCCCGCCGGCGGCCGGGGAGGGGCGGCCGCGGCGCCGGCGTTTCGGCGAGGTGCGGGCGCGGTAGGAGCTAAAGGTGGCCGGGGGATCTTCGGTAGGCGCTCGTGGTCACTCGGGGGTGCTCAAGTAGTGGCGGACGCGGGCGGAACAATGGACGCGACGGTAGCGGCGTTCGGGCGCGGCGGCACGGGCACAACCGCGTGCCGGCGGCTCGGCGCGGCGAGGGGGGTCCGCGCGTCAAGGGAGGAGCAGCGGCCCTTATTGGCGACGCGCGGGCAAGGAGAACGAGCGAGGGAAGCGCGGGTAGGGCAAGGACCACGGCCGGTGCACGGCGGCGGGCGGCGGGCGGGGAGCAAGGACTACGGTGGTGCGCGTTCGGGGCACGGGCGGGCGGGCGGGGCGGACTCGGGGCCCCTCGGCGTGCGTGCCGCCTCGGAAGGCGCGCCTCGGGCGACGCACCGCCCCTAGGGGCGCGGGCGGCAGCGCCACGCGCGGCTCTGCACAGGGCGCGGGCGACGTCGCGGTGGCCGAATTAGTTTTCCTGCGTCCCTGTTTGAACACGCGTAGCTCCAAAAACTTGAATAAAAGTGCACAAAGCAATGAATAGGAAAGTTGTAGATCTAACTACCCTCTACAACTTTTGTAATGGGCGTCTAGTGTTTTTCTTGACGGATTTCGCAGGAACGTCGTGCCAACATCGAATGCCAGCCTGTTCTGCAAAACAGGAGGTACTGTCAGTCGATCAAGTTTTTCAACAATTTCCACCCAAAATTGGAAATGCCAATCTACATGAAAGTTGTGTCCCTCAACAAGATGGACAACTTTCATAAAGGTAGATTTTGAAGTGTTTAGGTGAATTTTGGGGAACGCGGCAAAAGTTCCGGATGACATTCGCTGACATCAACGGTCAAACCGGTTTTTGACCGTGTCTTTGGCCAAGGGTCCACTACGGGTGTGTGTAGGCTTGGTCAAGGGGTTCATTAGGGTTCATTGGAGAGGTTTTCGGGGTGATGACCCAGGTTGACCTAGGTTTGACTGGTTTGACTCGGCTGATTCGGTCATTAGCGTTAATGACGGTAATTAAAAACCTGGGGCGTCACACTCTCCAGCACAACCGCCAGAACCACGACCTCCAGAAACAACCCTCGCACCTGTACTAGCACGAAACCCAAAACGCTGCCTGTCTAGGCCTGCACCGGTCTGACCGGTGTGACCTGGACAGAAGCACCTCCAACAGCCTTCCGCTCTCCCCAAGCCCGAACTGTCCTCACAATCGCCTTGGCCCTGGCCATCTGCACACGAGGCTCAAGTACACCATCGGAAGGGTGGTACTTTTCCTTGTTAGCCCACTCCTTTGCCATTCTCTCCTCTCGCTTCCTCTTGAAGCAAAACTCATTTTTGTGGCCATCTCTCCCACAAAAGCCACAATGGAACCTCACAAGCTTAGGCTTAGGCTTGGGATGTGGCTTCTTACTTGGTTTCTCTCCACTCAATCCCTCCACTGGTTTCCCCTCACTAGCCTTCTTGTCGGGGACAGCCCTAGGGGTCCCCTTAAACAACGGGGAAATCCTCACTTAAATCCCGCAACTACACCAAAACACGCTAAGCCTAACCATGCAGGTGACTAACCATGCAGGACACGGCCCACGCCGCGGGACTCCGACGGCCCACCGTGACGGCCCTCTTAGAAATCCCCTCGAGCGGGCTCCACCTCGCTCGAGGGCGCACTCCCCCTCGGGCGGGCTCCGCCCCGTTCGAGGAGCAACTCCTCCCTCGAGTGGTCCCGCCCCGCTCGAGGGCTCACTCCCCCTCGAACGAGTCTCGTCTTGCTCGAGGGTCCGTCCCGCCCTCGGCCGGGGCCCGCCACGCTCACGGGCGCCCCGCACGCGTGCGCCGCCCCGTACACGGGCATTTAACGCCCGACGCCGCGGGACGGCGCCATCATGCGCCGGGGCTCGCGCCCCCGTGCCGCCGCACCAACTCCCCAGGGAGGCGCCCATCCCCACCACTGTGGGAAGGGACTGTGCGGTACGGCCGGTGTCAGTCCCGTGACACCGCGCGCCCACTACGGTACGGCTAACGCGCCCGACCCTCGAATGGGGGCTGGGCGCACCCTCGATTTCACTTTCTTGTGACCCTACAGGGTTAGGTGGAGGCGCTAGGCCGGTGGACCGCCATCCCGGCCACTGTGACGGAGTGGTCGCCGTACCCGCGCGCGGGCGCACGCCGGCGGCCGCTAGCAACCACTCCACTACCGTGAAGCGCATTGGGAAGGAACGCCGTTCTGCCTGCCCCTGTACCCCGTACCAGCCATCATCAGCGCCTCCCTCGAAGCCTATCGGGGGACGCCACCACCAGCTGCCGCCATCCTACCCTCGAACCGCCACTGATCGGGTACGAAGTAGGCCATCATGGCCACATCGCTGCGAAGATCGTCCGGACGGCCGCCCACTCTACAGCGTAGCACGACGTGCACCCCCACGTAGCTGGATAGCGCGGCGTGCATGTAACTCGCCGCCCCCTTGGCCTATAAAAGGGGAGGCGAGCCCCCAGCCGCGAGGGGAGACAACGGATAACACTTCACACACCACACATTCACTTCTCATTCTCCCACAACATCTTCGACGGACTTGGAAGCCACGCTTCCTCTCCCGCCTCGCTTGTATTTGCCCCACTACAAGCACCCCCGGTGCTAAGTCATATAGTGCCCCGAGCACGCCTCTGCTGGACGTACGGCCCCGCGGCCGGAACCAGGATAAAACCTCGGTCTCACTTGTTGCTTAGCATCGACCATCGAGGGATAGACCACGGCGCTATCTACTGGTTAGTGTCGGGACCATATTCCGCACCGACAGTTGGCGCCCACCGTGGGGCAAACGAGCGCCTAAGGTCATTTCGCCAATTCCCTCCATGGTGATTCGCACCGAATATCGTGCTACACGCTACTGCATGGGTAGCTCGGACCCCCTCCCGGCCGGGTTCGAAATCCGCTTCGGGGACCTGAACTTTCAGGCCACGGGGAACGGCTATCTCATGCGCCTCACGAACCGTGAGGAGCTCCGCGCGCAGCGTCAAGCTAGGTCAGCATTGGCCCCCGCCGCGCGCACCGCCACGGCGCAGGCGCCCGCGAGCACGGATGCCGCGGGCCCGTCGGCGCCACGACGCCACCGTCGCTCGCGGCGGCGCTCGCGTCGGGCGCGATCCGAGCGGCGGCAGGCCGAGCGTGCCGCCGCCCGGCCCGCGGTACGCCCGTCACCACGACCGCCACCGCCCCGGCCGGGACGCCGCGCGGTCTCCGGACCGCGCGTCCCCATTGGGCCGCGTGGCGCCACGACGACCCACAACGCCAACGTGAACACGACGATGCGCGAGGTTCCGCCCGGCCGCCACGTCTTCGTCGCCGGGGACCCCCGCACCTCGGCGACCAGGATGAGTCATCCCCGGGCTCCGTCGACACGATGCCACCCGCCAACCACCACGGTTACGCGGAGTGGGACTTCTCCGGCGTGCCGGACCCGCCGCGTTCCGGCGTTTCCTCGACGCCACGGACTACGGGTTCGGCCGCTCCCGACGACTCCGGCACCGGGAGCTACGACCCCACGCGGGAGTGTTGCGCCGTCATCACCAACGACCCGGCCAACGCCGCCGCGCGGTGGGCGCCGGAGACGGGGAGGTCACACACCGCCCCGGGGATCGCCGCGCGCCGGCCGCGGGGCCAAGCGCTCTCGTTGGGGCCGATGTCGACGCACGCTGGCCCAAGCCCGCGAGCTCGAGGCCAAGCCGGCGGAAGAGTACCGAACGGTGCGGTTGCTCGCGCCTCAATGGCGGGGGAAGCCTCCGCGCGAGGGCGAACGTGCGCGGGAGCTAGGCCGACAGTCCGCGACCGCATCAACACCGTCCCCAACGTCGAAAACGCGGACGTGCCCCCGCGGCGAGCCAAAAGCTCGTCGGCGCCGCAACGCCGCCGCGGGCTATGCCGCACCCTCGACCCCCGAGGCTCGAGACATGCACCGCGAGGTGCAAACCCCTCATCGAGCAAGCGGCCGTCCGGCGGGTCGAGAGCTCGGCCTCACGCATCCGCCGCAGGGGGGATGCTCGAGGCGACGAAGCCGCGCCGGGAGGCGAACCCTCGGTGCACGCGGGGGGACAAGCGGGGCAACCCACCGAGCAAGGGCGCACGCCGGCCAAGGAGCGACTCCTCGACGCGCGCGCGGCACTAGATGGCGACGCTCGTAACGTCATCAACGCCCGCGCACCGGCAAGGCGGACGCGCGAGCGGCAAGGGGCTACCACCCTCGACGGGGGTGGGCGCTACGGCGGCGGCGAGGACCGCTCCCCGACGCCGGAGCCCCCGGCACTCGCGTGTTCAGGCGGGAGATTCGCGCGGCAGCGTTCCCCCAACGCTTCCGCCAACCCTCGACGATTGTCAAGTACAACGGGGAGACGGACCCCCGTGTCTGGCTCAACGACTACCGCTTGGCTTGCCGGTGGGCGGGGGCCACTAACGACGAGGTCATCATCCGCAACCTCGCCCTCGCATCTGGGCGACGCGGCCCGGACATGGCTCGAGCACTTGCCCGCCAGCCAGATCCATGACTGGGACGACCTAGTCCACACGTTTGTGGGCAACTTCCAGGGCACATACGTGCGCCCTGGGAACTCTTGGGACCTGCGCTCCTGCACGCAGAAGCCCGGCGAGTCGCTGCGGGACTTCATACGGCGCTTCTCCAAGCGCTGCACGGAGCTCCCCGGTGTGGCGCGGTCCGAAATCGTGCACGCCTTCCTCGAGGGCACCACGTGCGGGATCTCGTGCGAGAGCCGGGACGCAGCCCGCTCGCGGACTCCAACGAGTTGTTCGACATCGCCACCCGCCCTCGCCTCCGGGAGGAGGCCGTGGGGGCGATCTTCGACGGCAAAAAAGGCAAGCGCCCCGAGGACGTGCCCGCGGAGGGCGCAAGTCAAAGGGGCCGCACCGCAATGACAAGCGGGGCAATAAGGGGAAGAAGCCGCGCCGCGAGGCGTGCGAGCAAGGGCGCGACGGTGGTAACGCCGAGGCCCTCGCCGTCGACCCGGCTCGACGGGGCCCTCGACCGGCCCCCTCGAGGCCCGGAGTGTTCGACGACATGCCTGAAGAAGCCATGTCCCTACCACAAGACCCCGAGACAACACACCCTTGAGCAAGGCGACATGCTCAAGAAGTTCTATGGCCGCGCCGCCGCGAAGGAGGCGAGAGGCCAAGAAAGACGGGGGGCGAGGGCGACGCGCGGCTTCCCCGCCGTCGAAAATGTGTTCCTCATCTTTGGGGGACCTACCGTCGACATGTCGACCCGGCAGCGCAAGAAGGAGCGACACGAAGTCCTCGCCGCGGAGAGGGCGCCTCCGGCCTTTCTCAATTGGTCGGAGGACGTCATCACCTTTAGCCGGGAAGACCACCCGAATCGCATCCCCAACCCGGGCCAGTACCCGCTGGTGGTCGATCCCATCATTGGGAACGCCCGGTTCTCAAAGGTCCTTATGGACGGAGGCAGTAGCCTCAACATCCTCTTCGCGCATACATTGCGCCTGATGGGGATCGGGTTGGACCGAGTGCGGCCCGGCACGAAGCCGTTCCACCCGCATCGCGCCCGCAAGCGTGTTCGGCCCCCTCGGGCAAATCGACCTGCCGGTCTGGTTTGGCACCCCAAAGAACTTCCGCAAGGAAACCCTCACCTTCGAGGTGGTGGGGTTCAAAGGGGCCTACCACGCTATACTTGGGCGACCCTGCTATGCCAAATTCATGGCGGTCCCCAACTACACTTACCTGAAGATGAAGATGCCGGGTCCAAACGGCGTCATCACCGTCGGGTCGTCCATCGAGCACGCATTCGACTGCGACGTCGAGTGCGTGGAGCACGCAGAGGCACTAGCGCTGGACGAAGCGCTGGTGAACACGCTGGAGAAGATGGTCAACGAGGACCTCAACTCCGCCGCCAAGCACGCAGGCACCTTCGAGGCTGCGGAGCAGACCAAGGGGGTCCCCCTCGACCCTTCGGCCCCCGAGGGCAAGGCGTTGAGGGTCAGCTCCACCCTCGACCCCAAATAGGAAGCAGTGCTCGTCGACTTCCTCCGCGCCAACGCCGACATCTTCGCGTGGAGCCCCTCGGACATGCCAGGCATCCCGAGGGAAGTCGCCGAGCACTCCCTTGACATCTCGCCAAATGCTCGCGCCGTGCAAAGAACGGCCGCGCCGCTTCGACGAGGAGCGGCGAGGGGGCACTCGGAGCGGAGCTACGGAAGATCCTCGAGGCCGGATTCATCAAGGAAGTATTCCACCCTAGGTGGCTAGCTAACCCCGTGCTTGTAAAAAAGAAAAATGGGAAGTGGCGGATGTGTGTAGACCGCACTAGTCTTAATAAAGCATGTCCTAAAGTTCCTTTTCCTTTGCCACGCATTGATCAAATTGTTGACTCGGCTGCCGGGTGCGAACCGCTCGTTTCCTTGATGCTTATTCCAAATACCACCGCATTAAGATGAAAGAGTCCGACCAGCTCACGACCTCATTCATCACACCGTTCGGGACGTTCGCTACGTCACGATGCCATTTGTCCTCGAAACGCGGGTGCAACATACCAACGTTGCATGCAGCACGTTTTTGGGGATCACATCGGGCGGACGGTCGAAGCGTACGTGGACGACTTCGTCGTGAAAACCGGAAGGCGGACGACCTGGTTGGCGACCTTGGCGTCGCGTTCAACCGCCACGGCCAATGGGGTCAAGTTAAACCCCGAAAAATGTGTCTTTGGAGTGCCGCGAGGCATGCTCCCGGGATACATCGTCTCCCGCGCGGGAATCGAGGCCAACCCTGAAAAGGTTGCAGCCCTCGAACGGATGGGTCCGATCCGGGACCTCAAGGGGGTGCAGAAAGTGTTGGGGTGCCTTGCCGCCTTGAGCCGCTTCATCTCGCGGCTCGGCGAGAAGGGCCTGCCCCTCTACCGCCTACTCAAGAAGCACGAGCGCTTCTCCTGGACCACCGAGGCCCAGGATGCGCTCGACAAGCTAAAGGTGTCACTGACACACGCCCCAATCCTCACGCCGCCGCGGGACGGCGAGCCCCTGCAGCTCTATGTGCCCGCGACCACCCAGGTGGTGAGCGCCGTGATCGTTGTGGAGCGCACGGAGGAAGGACACGCCTGGGTGCGGCCGGCCGCCTACTACATCGCGAGGTCCTCTCGGACACGAAGACGCGCTACCCATAGGTCCGTAAGGCTGCCGTACGCAAGGGTTCTTGCGCGGCGCAAACTCCGCCACTACTTCGAGGCCCATCCGGTCACGGTGGTTTCCTCCTTCCCATTAGGAGAAATCATCCTCAACCCCCGACGCCGCGGGTAGGATCGCCAAGTGGTCCGTGGAGCTGATGGGCGAAACGCTCGCCTACGCCCCGTGCAAGGCCATTAAGTCCCAAATCTTGGCGGATTTTGTCGCCGAGTGGACGAGACACGCTAGTGCCGCCCCCACAAATCCAGGCAGAGGCCGGACTCTCGTTCTTCGACGGCTCGGATGAAAACAGGAGCAGGCGCGGGCCTGCTCTTCGTGTCACCCCTCGGGGAGCACATGCGCTACGCAGTGCGCCTCCACTTCCCCGCGTCCAACAATATGGCTGAGTACGAGGCCCTGCTCTGCGGCCTCAAAATCGCCATTGAGTTGGGCGTCAAGCGCCTCGATGTACGCGGGGACTCGCAGCTCGTGATCGATCAAGTCATGAAGAACGCGAGCTGCCACGATGACAAGATGGAGGCCTACTGCAAGGCCGTGCGGGCCCTCGAGGACAAGTTCTACGGCATCGAGCTCAACCATGTGCCCCGCAGGTACAATGAAGAGGCGGATGAACTCGCCAAGATTGCGTCCGGGCGGATCACCGTCCCCCCGAACGTTTTCGCGCGTGACATCGCTCAACCCTCGGTCGCCTTCGAGCCCTACCCCTCGAACCACAACGAACCCTCGGGGGCTCCCTCGAGCCCAGCGGGTGCGGAGCCCATGGACGAGGACCCCTCGAACGAGGCGTACGTGCTCTCCCTCCTCGAGGGGTACGGCTCCCACGAGGCCGACGCGATGGACATCGAGCCGGCCCCCCGTCCGAGCAGACGGCGGGAGAAATACATCGCCCGGATCGCTAGAGGGGAACTCCCCGAAGACCGGGCCGCGGCCGGCGCATCGCCGTGATGGCCAAGTCGTTCACCCTCGTCGACGGCGAGCCGTACAAGCGCGCGCCTCCGCATCCTACAACGTTGCGTGCCCATTCCCGAGGGGCGCGAGCTCCTACGTGACATCCATGCGGGGATGCCGTGGCCACCACGCCGCACCCCCGCACCCTCGTCGGCAACGCATTCCGCCAAGGCTTTTATCGGCCTACCGCGGTCGCGGACGCCGGCCGAAATCGTACGCACCCGCGAAGGGTGCCGGCTCTACGCCCGCAAATCCAACTTGCCCGCTCACGCCCCGCAAACCATCCCCCCGTAACATGGCCATTCGCCGTATGGGGGCCGGACATCGTCGGGCCCCCGCGGAAGGCGCCGGGGGCTTCACCCACCCGCTAGTCGCGATCGACAAATTCTCCAAGTGGGTGGAGGTGCGCCCCATCACGAATTTAAGGGCCGAGCGGCGGTCACGTTCTTCACCGACATCGTCTACCGCTTTGGAATGCCAAACTCCATCATCACGGACAACGGGTCCCGGTTCACGGGTCGGAAGTTCTTGGAGTTCGTGATAAGTTCCACATCCGCGTGGATTGGGCGGCTGTGGCACACCCACAGACCAACGACCAAGTGGAGCGTGCCAACGGCATGATCCTACAGGGCCTCAAGCCCCGAATTTTCGACCAGCTCAACAAGTCTGGGCGAAAATGGCTCCAAGAACTACCAGCGGTTGTGTGGAGCCTAAGGACAACCCCAAGCAGAGCCACCGGGTTCACCCCGTTCTTCCTAGTACATGGCGCGGAGGCCGTCCTCCCCACGGACATGGAGTACGGGTCACCCGTGGGGTTCGAGGCTACGACGAGGGTGCTAACCGGCGAGCCCGCGAGGACTCGGCCGGACCGAGTCGGACGAGGCACGCCTCGTAGCCTTGATGCACTCCGCGAGGTATCAACAGTCCCTACGACGTTATCAGGCACGCAAGATACGTCGGCGGGATTTCAGCGAAGGGGATCTGGTCCTAAGGCTGCGCCAAGATAACCGAGGGCGCCACAAGCTATCGCCCCCATGGGAGGGACCCTACGTCGTGGTGAAGGTACTCAAGCCGGGCACATACAAGCTGGCCAACGAGGACGGTGAAGAGCTCACCAACGCTTGGAACATCCAACAGCTACGTCGCTTCTACCCTTAGCTAGGATTCTCCAAGTATTTTTGTTGTAAAATCACATGGCCAACGCCCCAGTTGGTGTCAACTATGTAAACGCTCCAAGTCTAATAAAAGGGCAACTCGGCTTTCCCCTGAAACCCAAGTTACCCTCGGGGGCTACTGCGGGGGGCATCCCCCCCAAAATGGTCCCATTTTTTCGCGCAAAAATAAAAACGACACACACGCGCTAAGTTTGTTTCCTACTTCAACCTCGAGCCACGATTCGAACAGGGCGCAGGCGGCACAGCGGAAGGAGCGTGCGAGCCAGAGATAGCCTACGCCGCGTGGCTATGGCCCTTCTCTCTCGCCTCCAACCCAGCGGGCCCCCTACGAAAATCGAACTCCCCTAACTAGAATCTACTCAGGAAGAAGGAGAAACAAAAAGCGTGATAAACAAACAACTTCATTTACAGCAACTGCTCATGTTCACGAAACAACTTGTTTGTTTACAAAAGGCCACGAGGCCAGAATTCTGATACACATAAACAAAAAATGGGCCTAGCGCCCAACTGCTTTCAGGCGGGAGGAGCAGCAGCATCGGCGACGTCCGGGAAGAGGAATTCTTCGAAGGCCTCGGCGAGCGACCCGGCGGCGTCGGCAGTGAGCGCATCCGCACGCTCCATGGCTACCTCGTCCTCGACGCCCTCGGGTACGACGTAGCCTTCCGCCAGCGCCTCGAAGTCTACCTCGTAGTGGGATCGCACCACTCCGAGGGCCTTCTGGACACCCGGGCCGCAACGCCCGGCGCATCCGCTCCGTGACGTGGCCGCCAAGGGCACGCAGGCGGCCGGCCGGGCCGAGCCGCCGGCCCGGGCCTCGCCCTCCTCGACGACGTGGCGGGTCTCGAGGGCCGCATCGCGCAATTCCCGCAACTCCCGCCGGGAGGAGTTGTAGGAAGCCCCTGCGGCGCCTCGGCCCGCTCCGCCGCGTGCCCCAAGGCGGTGCGCAAGCCTGGAATCGACAAGACAAGAAGAAATCAGAAAAAGGGGATGCGAGTTCCCCAAACGAAAAACCAACAAGCAAGAGTCAAACGGTGGCTCACCTTCGACTTGCTTCCTCCCCAACTCGAAGTCGCGGCGCACGGATTCGATCGCCAACTCGAGGCGCCGGACGGTTTCGCCCGCTCGCGGAGGGCCGGCTCTCGGTTGGTGTTGCCGATGCGAGCGCGAGCGCCCTCGCCCTCGACCTTGGAGAACGCGGTGTTCCGCTCCTCCGGCCGACTTCCGCGTCACCTCGTGGGCGGCGCGCTCCCCGCTCCGGCCGCACGGGCGTCGACGAGGGCGGCTCCGCCCTCTTTGCGCCCTCGCTCCTCGGCCCCTTGGCGGCGGTGCTCTCTTGCCGGAGCCGATCCTCGGCGGCGACGAGGGCCGCGGCCTTGGCGTCGAGGGCGGCCCTCGGGTTGTCGGCCTCCTTGGCGCGCCGCTCCAACTCGCGCGCCCGTTCCTCGGCCGCGGTGTTGCGCCCGTGCCCCCTCGAGCGACGTGCGGAGCTCCCGAGTTTCGGCGCGAGCGGTGGCCACCTCCGCCTCCCGCTTGGCGGCCGCCGTCCGCGTCTTCTCTAGGTCCACGCGCGCATTCCACGGCGCCTCGTCACGATCGACGAGGGCCGCACGGACCCGCTCGAGGCTCGAACGCCGCGGGGCATCCCCGCCCGAGCTCTCCCGGGAGCTCGTCGCACCATGCCATCGCCGGTGCGCCGGCCCGGTCGTCCGGTGTCCCGAGAGCGTCGGCAAGCGTGTCGAAGGCGCCGCACCGCTCCGGAGGCCGGTGAACCTCGGCGTTCACCCGGTCGAAGGCGTCGTACTTGTCGTGGGCACGACGCTCGAGCTCCCCGGCAGCACGGAATCGAAGCCCGTAAGCGCCGAGACTTGAATGCGGCGTACGAAAACGAAAAGGGAAAAAGAACGAGCAACCATGGCTCACCCGGAAGACAAGCCGGCCGGACCGCCATGGACCCGCGCCGCCTCATTCGGCGCGCGGTTGAGCGTGGCGCCGTGGCTCGGAGCTCGCCCCGCAGCTCCCGCTCCCCCCCCGGCGTCGGCGAACGCAGGGGGGATCCTCGACGGCCCCCTCCACCCCGGGCGGGGGCGGCCGGCGCGGGAGGACGAGGCCTCGGCACCATGCCCTCGGCCCCCCACCACCATGTGACCCTCGTGCCGCCTCACGAGGGCCCCCTCCTGGGGCTCGGGGGAGTTCGTGGGCCAGCTGGCCCACTGATCCCACCCAGGCGGCGGGGAGTCGTCCGAGACCTCCACCACCTCCGCCTGGGGATGGACGGCGGACGCCGCCGCGCCGCGCCGCCTCTCCGCCGCACCTCTACTTGCGCCACCGCGGCCGCGGCGCGCCGGCGCGCGCCGCGGCCGCCGCCTCCGGCCGCGCCGCCACGTCCGTGGGCGCCCCCGTAGGATGCTCCCGCTCCACCTCCACCCACGGCCGCCGCCGCGCCCGTGTCTCCGCGACGAACGGCGCCGGCCGCCCCCGGCGGCCCTCGGGCCGCGCCACGGCGGGCCGATCTACCGGCCGGGGCCTCGAGGCCCCGGCCGGGCTTTGCGAGCCCGTGCTCGCCGCCGTGCTTGTCCCCGGCGCGACCCCCTCGACGAGCTCCGCCGGTGGGGATCGACGCGTCCGTCCTCGGCACTTTGGGCCGGTGCAAGAGGGGGAATGGTTGGCACCACCCTACACGAGGCACGAACGGAGGGTTAGATCACCCGATCACCAACGAACCAAACCAAGCGAAAAAAAGACGAGCTCCTTACCTCGAAGAGGAAAAGGCCCGTTTCCTTTTCCTCGAGGCCTCTCGCGACGAGGCCGGTGCAGGTCCCGCGCCGCGCGGCGGTGCCTCCCGACGGCGCCGCCGCGTGTGCGGGCACGCCCGCCCGCGCGCGCGCGCGCGCCCGACGCCGCACCTCCCGAAGGCGCCGCCGCGCGCGGGGGCACGCTCGCCCCCGCGTGCGGACACGCCGGCCGTCCGCGCCCTCCGACGGTGGTGCCGCGCGTGCGGGCACGCTCGCCCCGCGCGCGAGCACGCTTGACGCGCGCACGGGCGCGCTCGCCGCGCGCGCCTCCGTGGCCGCCACCCGTCCGAGGGGCCCTCCCCCTCGCCCTCTTCCTCTTCGTCCTCCTCCGAGGACGAGCACCATTCGGTCCCCGGGAGGAGAGCCCCGGCTCTTCACGCCGCCCGTACTCCGTGGACCGCCGGTCGCGACGCGCTTGACGTCGCCTTGCGCGCTCCTTCTTGCGCGCCGCCTCCTCTCGCCGCCGCCGGCCGCGCCGCCCGCCCCGCCGCGTGGGGAGTCGGGGGTGGGCGGAACGGACTTGGCGATGTTGAACTCCACCACCTGCACGCGAAGCGACAATGGCACGTCGAAAAACGAAAGCAAGACCAAGAACTAAAACGAAATCAAAAGCCGGGCTCACCGGCGGGCCGAGGGGGAGCATCTCGAGGTCCCACGGGGTCCGGCCCCTCGGGCATCGGCGGGGTCCGGTGTCGACGGCGCTCCGCGCCCGGTGAGCGCATACGGCCGCTCAAGGGGCGTCGGGAGAATCCGCGACCTCGCCGGGTCGACAGGGGGTTGGCCGCCTCCGTCATCTCGAAGATGCAGAGCGGCCTCTCCATCAGAGGCACGACCCGCCGATGGTGGAGGAAGGCGAGGACGCCCATCGCGTTCAGCCCGTGCTTCCTCAGTCGCTGCAGCGCGCCCAGCACCGACTCCTGCCGCGCCCGATGCTGGGGCGTGGACACCCCGTAGCCCCAGGAGGCAGGCCTCTCCTTGAACACCCGGCCGGTGTAGGGGGGAAGGCCGGGCTCGGCGTTGCGCAGATAAAACCATCCCCGCTCCCAGCCGGCGTTGTTCGTCGTCATGGTGCAGGGGATGTAGACGTCCTTGAATTGCCCCCGCAGGGCAAGCGACATCCCGCCGGCGCGCATCGCGCGGCGGGTCCTTGGCTCCGTCGTGGGGGTCGCGTGATGAGCTCCGCGCGGAAAAGGTGTACCCAGAGCTCCCAATTGACTGGGACCCCCAGGTACCCTTCGCAGACGCCCACGAATGTGGCCGCCTGCGAGATCGCGTTGGGGGCGAAGTTGTGCAGCTCCACCCCGTAGTAGTAGCACATCGCCCGCATGAAGGTGCTCGCCGGCGCGGTGAAGCCCCGCTCGTGGTAACGGATGAAACTCACCACGTAGCCCTCCGGCGGGTTGGGCTCGCGGTCCGCAGCCCGGCGGCACGATCCACTCCGCCGGACGTCCGTCTTCGTTGGCCGCCAGCAGGCCGGCGGCGACCAGCTCGCCAAGGGCCAACGGCGTCACCGTCGACCTCTCCCAGGCATACGGCTCCAGGATCCTAAGGGGAGGCTGAGGCGGCGCCATGGAGAAGACGAAGGAAAACAGGAGCGGAGGACAAGGAACGGAAGAAAAAGCTCTAACAGCGAGCCCGCGCGGTGGCAAGAGCAAGACGAAGGCGAAGGGGCGGGGACTGAAAACGGTGAGACGCTAAGGTAAAAAACCGCCGTCCCCTCCTCCCCGCAGTTTTATAGGCCGACGGGCGAGCTCTCCCGGAGCGGACTCCCCGCCCGACATTAACCGGCAGGGAATCTTTCCATCGCGTCGACGGGCGGGCCCCACCACGACCGCAGCGACCACAACACCGCGGGCGGGCCATCATTACGGCAAAGACCGGCAGACAATCGAGGCGAAGCCGTCACGTCCGCCCGCCACGCCGCCCACTACGCGCGCGCGCGGCGCGGCGCCTAAAAAGGCGCGCCCGTGCCGCAAAACCGCGGCCACGACCGCGAGGCACTTAAATGCCCGGTCCCTTGCCAAGCAAGGAGAACCCTCGAGCGGGGCGAACCCCCCGCTCGAAACAAAAGCGACCCTCGATGGGATATCGGCGTGAGAAGGTCGCCCGGACCTCGCTCGATGTAGAGCAGGCGACCGCGGGCACCCATGCCACGTAAAACCCTCGAGGGCCGCACGAGCCCTTGGCTCAAGATGACGTCAACCCTCGATGGGATATCGACGTGAGAAGGTCGCCGGGACCTGCTCGATGTAGAGCGGACACCGCGGGCACCCATGCCACGCAAAACCCTCGAGCGGAGCGAGCCCCCGCTCGAGACAATGTCAACCCTCTAAGAGAAGGCACACGCGTGAGAAGGGTCGCCCGGTGCACCGCGCGAAGTAAAACGAGCACCGCAAGCACCCATGCCGCGCCGTACCACCAACCGGCACCTCGAGGGCCGGCTCGCCCGCACCCCTCGACGCGCGCAAACGTGAAAAGACGGGGCCGCCCGGTGCCACCCCCGCACGGCCCTACGATCGAGGTTCGAAGCCTGACCCTCGACGGGTTCGAACAGGCGCCACAGATTGCAGAGTTAGGGACGACGAGGGCACGCGCATTCGAGCCGTTCCTCGAGCCCGTCGGCTCGAGGGTGCCCCACATGTCGTGTTCGAGAGCCAGCGAGGGCAGCTAGCCGGGGGGATCCCACCGAGGGAGAGCTTCCGCGCCCTCGGTCCCTAGCGAACGGGACCGAGCCCCACCTAGCAAACCCACGCAAGCGCTTCCATGGACGTGTCTCCGGACCGCGCAGCCTACCCTTATCGAACGGGGCATGGGCGTCCACTTGAACCACCCGCTACCAGCTTGAAGAGGAATCCGCAATTCGCGACCCGCTCGATGGGAGTTGCGAAACCTCACCCTCCGTCCCGCGGAGGGACGGCGAGGGCGCGTTAAAAAACAAGTCGTCGTGGCTCTACCCGATCGCCTCGAACGGGCCAAGGCTCGGGGGCTTGACGCACGGCTACACCTCCTTGAAATTGCACCGCCCGAGACGAAGTGTCGGCGGTGCGTGCACCCCCGAAGCCGGCTGAAATACCGCCGATGCCGGTTGGCATATGTGCCACGTCTCTCGACCGTAATTCTCGCGGTTAACCCCCCCGGGAGAACCCACACTCCCCGCAGGGGCTTCGGAGGCTAGACCCGCGGGTCCGCCGACGCGGCCCCACGGAAAGCGTTCGCAAACAAGGAGAGAAGAACGTCCTATCGGTAGGTTCCGGCATCCGCGGGAGCCTCAATGGCAAACCCGCGGATGCTCGGGGGCTACTTGTCGGGGACGACCCTAGGGGTCCCCTTAAACAACGGGGAAATCCTCACTTAAATCCCGCAACTACACCAAAACACGCTAAGCCTAACCATGCGGGTGACTAACCATGCGGACACGGCCACGCCGCGGGACTCCGACGGCCCACCGAGACGGCCCTCTTAGAAATCCCCTCGAGCGGCTCCGCCTCGCTTGAGGGCGCACTCCCCCTCGGGGCGGGCTCCGCCCCGTTCGAGGAGCAACTCCTCCCTCGAGTGGTCCCGCCCCCGCTCGAGGGCTCACTCCCCTCGAACGAGTCTCGTCTCGCTCGAGGGTCCGTCCCGCCCTCGGCGGGGCCCGCCACGCTCACGGGCGCCCCGCACGCGTGCGCCGGCCCCGTACACGGGCATTTAACGCCTTGACGCCGCGGGACGGCGCCATCATGCGCCGGGGCTCGCGCCCGTGCCGCCGCACCGGCTCCCCGAGGAGGCGCCCATCCCCACCACTGTGGGAAGGGACTGTGCGGTACGGCCGGTGTCAGTCCCGTGACACCGCGCGCCCACTACGGTACGGCTAACGCGCCCGACCCTCGAAGGGGGGCCGGGCGCACCCTCGATTTCACTTTCTTGTGACCCTACAGGGTTAGGTGGAGGCGCTAGGCCGGTGGACCGCCATCCCGGCCACTGTGACGGAGTGGTCGCCGTACCCGCGCGTGCAGGCGCACGCCGGGCGCTGTAGCAACCACTCCACTACCGTGAAGCGCATTGGGAAGGAACGCCGTTCTGCCGCTCCCCGTACCCCGTACCAGCCATCATCAGCGCCTCCCTCGAAGCCTATCGGGGGACGCCACCACCAGCTGCCGCCTTCCTACCCTCGAACCGCCACTGTTCGGGTACGAAGTAGGCCATCATGGCCAGATCGCTGCGAAGATCGTCCGGACGGCCGCCCACTCTACAGCGTAGCACGACGTGCACCCCCACGTAGCTGGATAGCGCGGCGTGCATGTAACTCGCCGCCCCCTTGGCCTATAAAAGGGGAGGCGAGCCCCCAGCCGCGAGGGGAGACAACGGATAACACTTCACACACCACACATTCACTTCTCATTCTCCCACAACATCTTCAGCCACCCTTCCAGGGACTTGGAAGCCACGCTTCCTCTCCCGCCTCGCTTGTATTTGCCCCACTACAAGCACCCCCGGTGCTAAGTAATATAGTGCCCCGAGCACGCCTCTCGTCGGACGTACGGCCCCGCGGCCGGAACCAGGATAAAACCTCTGTGTCACTTGTTGCTTAGCATCGACCATCGAGGGATAGACCACGGCGCTATCTACTGGTTAGTGTCGGGACCATATTCCGCACCGACACTTCTCACTTTCTTTCCCAAAGAACACTTTCTCCGAAGTGCTCACGAACTTGATAGGCTTTTGTAAATCATTTGTGGGTGTAGGAAACACGGGTGGAGCTGGGGTTGTGTCTAGTCAGTTCCTAAGATGGTTAGGTTTTGGGGGGAAATCATTTTTATGGTGGGTTTTTGGTGGCTCTGGGATATTCTCTCCACTTCCCTCACCAACCTTATTTTCCCCAGGTCCCTCACCATCCTGCCTCTTAAATGCCTCGATCATCATCCTCAACTGAGGCTAATAACTAGACAACCAACCCATCAACTTTCTCAAGTCATCATTCTCATCCTGCAAACGATCAACATAGTGTGCAAGTTCCAAATTTTTTAAAGCATGCATTTCGCAGGTAGAGCATGATGTAGGCATGGGTTCCTTCAATTTAGCCTCAAGTGTAAGCATGCATCTCATCAATCTTAGCATGCAAAACAGGGCAAGAAGTGCAAGCACCTAGCAAAGCAGGTCTAGTCTTAAGCTCAGCCACTTCAACCCTAAGCACATCTAGTTCCTCACACTTGGAGGCATGCTTCTCCTTAAACAAAGCAAGATCAGCAAGAAATATGAAGCAATCACTACAATCAACCTCATTCGAAACAACAGGGCTAGCCTTAAGGGATTCAATCTCAAGCTTGCTATCAAGCACCTGTGTCTCTAGCTCAGCCACTCTAGTCCTAGCATCCTCGAGTGAAGCCCTAAGCTCTTTTCTCATTTTATTGGCCTCTCTAAGCATGTCATCACGGTTATCAAGCAAAGAGCCAAGCCTCTCATTCTCCTGGTGCAAGAAGGGAACCTCATCACACACCTCGTCGTCAGAGTCGGAGTCCGAGTCGCTCTGGTGGCTCTTCTTGCTGCCGGAGCTCAAAGCCTTGGTGCAAAAGTTGTCGCTAGCGAAGCAGCTCAGCCCGCTTAGGTTCTTGGACGACTACCATCTCTTGCGACGATCACCTTCGTCTTCACTGCTGCTCGAGCTCGAGGTGGAGTACGCGGAACTGGAGTCAACGTCGCTTGCTCCCACCATCGCTTAGGGCTTGCCTCGGCTCTCCTTCTTCATCGATCGTCGCTCGTCCTTGTGCTCGTTCTTGTACTTGCTCTTGTGGTCATGCCTCGACCTTCTCCGGGCAATCGGCGACGAAGTGTTCCGACTTGCCGCACTAGAAGCATGTCCTTGTGTTCACCCGGTTCTCGTGCAGCCTCTCGAACCGCCTCGTCAGGAGCGCCAGCTCGTCCTCTCCAAGCATGTCGAACTCCTCATCTGGCATAGACATCAAGGAGGACAAAGAGAACATCCTGGTGGATGGGTTAGTGTTAGCCTTTCCTTTCGAACCACCAACGAGGGCAAGACTATGGGAATCAGTCGGACCCTCGAGCTTGGCAGTCATGCCCCTATCCACCTCAGCCGACTTGAGCTTCGAGAACAGCTCGTTCCTTGTCGTAGTATCATACTTCTCTGACTCCACAATGGCCTCGAACTTTCCGCCCCATATTGTACGATCCAAAGAGTGTAAGAGCTTGACAGCTCTATCATGATCATCGTACGGGAGCACATCCACATTGGCCCTCATGTTGTTCACAACCACCGTGAACCTCTGAAACAAGGCATCGATGGACTCACCAGGGAGATGAGTGAAGTTCTCGTACTCTCTCCGGTAGGTCGCATACATCCGTGCCTGAACCTGGGCATTCCCAACATGAGCCTCCTTCAGCACCGTCCAAATTCTACAAGCCAAGTGCTCGGTGTGCACCCGATCGAACTCAGGCTGACACAGAGCACGAAACAAGTAGTCGACCACCTTATTGTTGGCGTCGAACATGTCCCTAGATCCTGGAGCAAGGAAGTCCATCGGCTGGACATAGCCTGTGTCCACCGTGACATCCCAAAGGATCTGACCTTTCCCGCGGAGGAACGCCGCCATATGCTTACTCCACATCTGGTAGTTCTTGCCATCGAAGTGTGGAGGACCCGAACCTCGTTCTTGGTACGCCATCCTTGGATCTTAGACTGGTTAGAGTCAATAAAGACCCGAAGCGGCTCTGATACCACTTGAAGGACCGATACGGCGAACCAGAGGGGGGAGTGAATGGGAGCCGATAAAAATTCTTCTCGAAGGAGATGGAAACTCCAGCAAGATGAACACGACTTCCAACACACGTCTCCGACTCACTACCCAAATTGGCCAAGCCCACGTAGCCACTAGAGTGCCACTGGACCTAGGAACCAACACACAACCTTCGGACCCGAGAACGCAACAGAACACCAAACCTCGAGTCCACTGACCAACACCGGTCAGACCGGTGAGCACCACCAGTCAGACCGGTCCCTGCTGGTGAGAGTCGACAACTTCCACTAAGTGGCTTCACACCGGTTAGGCCGGTGCAACACACCGGTCAGACCGGTCTAAGCCTGAAAGCCCCCAAATCACCAAACTGGCCTACCGACCTCCAAACTAACCCAAACTCGAAACAGCTGCAACACAGGACAACAGCGAACACACCCAGATGTTCACCCGAGCAAAAACCCACCAAGGATTGCACCGGTCAGACCGGTGTAGCCTGGGCAGCTAGGGATGAACAACACCCGCGGGTCAACTCCCCCAAATCCAAACTTCGATCTCCCGAATCGCTCCACGAACTTGAACAAGACTTTGGGGATAATAGGAACACCTCATGAGGAGTCCATAGCTAAGTTTAATCCCACCAAAACTTGTCGAAAAAGGAGGAATCGAAGAAATCCCGCCAAGTACACCTCAAACCCTAGAACTCGGAAAACCCCCAAAATCGAGCCCCTTTACTCGCGGATTTTGGAGGGGAATCACAGCCCAAAGAACCATGAAGGGTTCCCACAAATTTCCCCCATCAAATCCCCAAGAGAAAGGTCCCGAAAACAACCCAAGAAAAACACCAAGAAAGGGCTCCGAAAATCACCACCACGAACAACCAGGAACAACACAACAAGGCCTTGAGGAATCCCCCATCAAATCCCCAAGAGAAAGGTCCCGAAAACAACCCAAGAAAAACACCAAGAAAGGGCTCCGAAAATCACCACCACGAATAACCAAGAACAACACAACAAGACATTGAGGAACCATGCCGAATCATCTATACATGCCACAAAGGTTCATACAAGGTCTAGCTTGCCGCCCGATCATCCAATCCTCTTACAAGATCTTACCATGAAGCTCTCAAGCTAGTCCTATGGAAATCCTAAAAAAATAGGAAGGGAAAATAGGAAAGCAAATGAACTAGGGTACCAAGAGATTGGCTGCCATCCTCTCACCTCATGGGTTATATGGAGGCAACCGAAAGTCTAAAATACCCTTTCCTAACAACTACAGATACAAGCCCCTCAAGGGCGGTTTTGGAAGTCTTCAAGCTTTCTCCATCGGACGGATGCCCGGCGACCGCAACCTGCTTAGCCTCGACGCAAGCCTTGCGATCACGACGAGTGTCCTCCGCTTCGAAGATTCCGGACTGCATCGTCGCACACCGGTCAAACCAGCGCTCCTCACCGGTTAGACCGGTACCCACCGGTCAGACCAGTCTGGCACTACTGCAGCACCGTCTTTGGTTCTTCGGTCTTGGCTTTGTGGATCAACCAAGGAACCCAGTGGTTTTCTGGTGAACCACCGGAAACCCCGCGAACTCGGTGTAGCCTCCGCCAATCTCCACTCATGACTCGGCTTCCACGTAGCCCGGCTCGACCTTGGTTTTCAGGCTCAACCAAGAAACCGTCCATGACTTCATCTTGCTGTTCATGCCACCATGCGGCCCACACTTGACCCCGCTGGCCACCGGGTCCCTCGAACGAAGCCTACTTGTCTTCTCCACACCTGGAGGCCTCACCGGCGACGACCTTTCACGCTTTTTCTTCACCTGCACCAACACCAGTCAAGTCGCAACCTGCACCTTCAATACTTAGCGAAGAATGAGTCCACACAACGTTGTCAATCACTCATCACACAAGGAAGCGACCATCCACCGGTCCTCGAACCACACATGGTCCTCATATTTCATGTACCTTATGAACTCAGTCTTCATGAATGAATTGGACAAGTTCGTAGTGGTATTCATTGATGACATCCTTATTTATTCCAAGAACGAAGCCGAGCATGCGAAACATATTGGTATTGTTTTGCAGCGCTTGAGGGATCACAAACTCTATGCCAAATTTTCTAAATGTGAATTCTGGTTGGATAGTGTGAAATTCTTGGGTCACACTATTTCCAAGGATGGTATCTCCGTGGATCCTAGCAAAGTGCAGGAGGTCATGGATTGGAAGCCGCCCAAGTCGGTACAAATCCATAGTTTTCTGGGTCTAGCTGGCTATTGCCGTTGATTTATTCCGTACTTTTCCAGAATAGCTAAACCCATGACTGAATTATTGAAGAAAGGTGTTAAGTTTGTATCGAGTGAAGATTGTGATCAAGCCTTTCACACTTTGAGGAAACATTTAACCTCAGCCCCTGTGTTAACCCAACCAAATATGTCAAAACCGTTTGATGTGTTTTGTGATGCTTCGGGCACTGGCCTTGGTTGCGTGCTCATGCAAGAGAACCAGGTCATTGCCTATGCCTCACAAGCACTTCGACCTCATGAGAAGAATTATCCTACTCATGATCTTGAGCTAGCAGCGGTTGTTCATGCCTTAAAAATTCGGCAGCATTATTTGATGGGAAACCGCTGCAATATCTTCATCGATCACAAGAGTCTTAAATATATGTTCACTCAATCAGATCTGAACATGAGGTAACGAAGATGGTTGGAATGGATAAAGGATTATGATTTGGAAGTCTATTATCATCCCGGCAAAGCTAACGTGGTTGCGGATGCGCTCAGTCGCAAGCATTGCAACTATGTGACGCTAGAGCCGTATAATGAGGCTTTATGTGAAAAAATGAGGAAGCTTAACTTGGAGTTGGTTGAGCATGGAAACCTTTACGCTGTCTCGATCGAATCCCCTCTCCCTGAAAGATTTGCTATGGCTCAACTTGTTGATGAAGAGGTTCAGAAAATCATACAGAAGTTATTTGAGGGAGGTCCTAAGTTCAATTGTTTCCGGAGGGATGACAAGGAAGTTGTATAGTTTGGTCAGAGATTAGTCATTCCCCAGAATCCGGACTTAAAGAAGAAGATTTTGGATGAGGCTCATCTCTAAATTCACCATTCATCCCGGTAGCACCAAGGTGTACCGAGACCTTAGGGAAAACTTTTGGTGATCAAACATGAAGGGTGAAATACCGAGTATGTGTCCGGCTGTGATACTTGTCAACGAATCAAAGCTAGTCACCTAAAGACTGCAAGTCAAATGTAACCTTTGTCTATTCCTACATGGAAGTGGGATGACATAAGCATGGATTTCATCATTGGGTTACCTCTCACACCCCGGAAGTATAATTCCATTTGGGTAATTGTGGAACGTCTTACCAAGACCGCTCATTTCATTCCTGTCCACACAACCTATTCAAGCGAGCGCTATGCGGAAATCTATGTTGATCTCATAGTACGCTTGCACGGCGTCCCAAAACTATCTTGTCAAATAGAGGCACTCAGTTTGTTGCTCGCTTTTGGGCACAAGTTCATGAATCTTTGGGTACCAAGTTAATCCATAGCTCCAGCTATCACCCACAGACCGATGGTCAGACGGAGAGAGTAAATTAGATAGTAGAAGACATGTTGAGAGCTTGCGTCATTCACTTTGACAAGACATGTGACAAATTCTTATCCTTAGCAGAGTTTGCTTATAAAAATAGTTATCAAGCTAGCTTAAAGATGGCTCCTTTCGAAGCCTTGTATGGACAAAGGTGTCATACCCCATTAAATTGGTCACAAGCGGATGAGCGAACCTTGTTTGGTCCTAAGCTAGTGCAAGAAGCCGAAGAAAAGGTAAGTGTGATTAGAGAAAATTTGAGAGTAGCTCAAATGAGGCAAAAGAGTTACCATGACAAGGCTAAAGCTCCCCGAGAACTTGAAGTTGGTAATTATGTATACCTAAAGGTATCTCCAACCAAAGGTGTACAACGCTTTGGAGTGATGGGGAAATTAGCTCCGTGTTATATTGGCCCTTATGAAGTCACCGAGAAGTTCGGTATGGTTGCCTACAGTATTCGACTTCTGAACCGACTGTCCGCAGTGCATGACGTGTTTCACATCTCACAATTGAAGAAGTGCGAGCAAAAACTGGAAGCACAAATAATTTAGGAGACCAATGCAGAAATAGAACCTGATCTATCACTAGCAGAACATCCAATGTGAATATTAGATCAAAAAGAAAGGCAAACTATGAGACAAAGGGTGAAGTTGTACAAGATACAATGGAGTCACCATACCGAAGAAGAAGCTACGTGGGAGACCGAACACTTTCTTAGACACCAAGTATCCAGACTTTCTTCCGAGTCAAGCTCGTAAGTGAACCCTCCCCACTTATCTCTTAAGTTTCGAATCTCAGGACAAGATTCCTGTTAAGGGGGGTAGGTTGTAACACCTCATGATTTTCCTCAGTGTTGATTAGTGCTAATGAGTCTCTTAATCCAATCCCTAACCACCCTTGGTCAACCTTAAGTCAAAACCCTAGCATAAACCCTGTTACCCCTTTGACCTTCTTTGTCAACCTAGAACTTTTGGCACGTTCTCCAAAATTTCACTAAACACTTCAAAATCTCCCAATGGGAAAGTTGTGCAGTTTGTTGAGGAACACAACTTTCATGTTGGGTGGCATTTCTACTTTGGAGTGCAAAAGGGTGAAAAATGCAAGTTAATGCCTGCCTTTACTGTTCACGGGCGCCGAGAATTCTGTAAACTTTCCCTGCAATTCGTGCCAAATCTATTGATCAAAACACCGTAGAGCTTTTGGCACAGTTGTAGAGGGTAGTCTGGTGAGCAACTTTTGTATTCAAAGGTTTGTGCACTTTTGTGACGCCCCAAGTTTTTAATTAGACATAATAGCCTGTCAAATGGTCAACAGTGGTCAAACCACAGTCAACCTGGGCCCTCACCTCGAAAAACTCACTAACCCACCCTAGTAACCCCACTTGACTAGTAAACACACTTGTGGGGCCAACCCATGGTCAAAGGATGGTCAAGCCCCCTTGCCACTCTAGTGTCCACCGATGTCTGTCGGAACTTTTGCCGCGTTCTCCAAATTTCACCGAAACACTTAAAAGTCTACCTTTATGAAAGTTGTCCATCTTGATGAGGAACACAACTTTCATGTAGATTGGCATTTCAAATTTTGAAGGGAAAAGCTTGGAAAATAAGTTGCAAGGCAGATTTTACTGTTTGCCAGAACAGGCTGACATTCACTTTTGGCATTCAAATAACTTCAAATCTGGGCAGAAAAACCCTATATAGCCTTTGTAGAAAATGTTAAGGGTAGCTAGATCTACAACTTTGGTATTCATCACTTGGTCAACTTCTGTACAAAAATTGGAGTTTTGCAAATTCCAAAACAGTCCCAGCAACACAAAACCGACAGAACGCCGGTGCGCCGCGACGTCGCGCGCCCTCGCGCCGCCCGTCGCCGGCCGCCGCCGGCGGTGCCCCGCGTCCGCGCCCGCACTTGCTCGATGCCAAGCACCGCCCGAGGCCCCGCGCCTAGACGCACCCGCACCCGCACCCGAGGCGCCCGAGGTCGGCGCGCGCGTGCGCGCGCGCACGCCGCGGACCGCCGGTCCGACGGCCGTGTCGCCGCCGTACGCGCGCGTCGCCCGAGCCACCGTGGTACGGTGGGTATCTCCGCCGTCACGTCGTCGTCACCGCGATGCGCCCTCCCCCGCGCCTATTTAAGGCCCTTGCCTCTCTCCGCGCGCCGGCCTGAGCCGCCCGTCACCATTGCCGCCGCCGCCCGGTGCTAGAGCTCGCCGCCCGTGCTCGCCGCCGTCCAGCCGTCCGGTTAGCTCCCCTAGGCTCTAGTGAAGCTCACACGTTCGCTTGTTGCCACCCATTTCGCCCCCTCGCCGGAATTCCCCGAGCTGCCGCGGCCACCGCCGCCGGCCGCCGCTGAACCTCGTCGTTGGCCACCTCTCCGCCTCCACTCCGGTCCCCTACCACTCCTAGGTGAGTGTGTGGTCCAACCTGGCAACTTGCCAGGCCGGGATCGCCGCCGGTTCGCCGGATTTGGCCGGAGCCGCACCGCCCTCCCCTGCCAGGGGCCCAATTGCAAGCATCGAGTTTTGTCTAGGGTGTTTCGCATAAAAGTCCAGGGTATAGTTGTTAAGAACCCTGTCTAAGTTTCTTTGCAGTTCAGTCCAGCACCTTGTAAAATTCCTAGAAATTCGTAGAAAAATCAGAAAAATACCAAACCAATTTTGCTGGGTCCAGAAGAGAAATCCCACCACTTTTGTTATTTGCACATGGCTGGATTCTAAATAGTTTTATCTTGAAAAATACAAAGGTGAAAAACCTAGATCTAGTATTACTTTAAATCCATAACTCCACTGTATCCCAATTTTGGATATGTTGTGTGTTTGGTCATGACTAGATGTTGTGCCAAAAGTTGCATAAAGTTATGTTGTAGATCTTGTTAAATAAATTCTTTTCCTTTCCTGCAGAAACTGCCTAGAGGATTTTTCTTACTAAATATATTTATGTTTTTGAGCTCAACTTGTGCACACTGCCTTGTAATGTCAAAATGCACATCTTGTAAATTAATCATGATTTTTGGCATACCAGAAACATTTATTCTCAATTTGTGCATGAATTCCTTTGTAAATTAATAAGCTAAGATCAGTGGAGTTCCTAGGTGAACATGCTGGTTTTTAGGTTTGTTTAGGACCAGAGAGCATGCATGAGAAAGTCTGGATCATTTTGATGCTTATTCATTTTTGTAGGCATTTAATTTGAATCACTAGCTAGCCTTTGTTATTTTCACTAGTATTTAATTTCCTAGCATCCAACACTTACATGTGGGTCCAATGGACCAGGATAGGTGCTAGTATGCTTAAGAAACACTCCTTTAATTTTTGGTAATTTAATTTCTTAATAAAGAGCTTAAAAGCCTTTTTAATATTAAAGTGAAATTAAATAAAGAAAAACCCTTATTTAATTCTTTTTCCTTTTTAAAAGTATTATCTAATTTAATTAAAAGATAATTAATTATCATTGCTGATAAGGAATTAATTCATGAATAAAAATATTAATTATACCTTTGCTTGTGAAGGAAAAAGGAATTAAAGCCTTCACATGAAATAACAAGTATAATAAAAACCTTTATTCAAATGTACAATAAAAGAATAACCCATGTACACCCAATAACCTTCCTAAAAGAGAAACACTATCTAGATGCTTGTTAAGGTGAATATGACCAACCAGAGTTGGATAAGACAACAAACTATCACATCACCTAAACTTGCATTGCATTCCGTGTAGATCTTCTGGACGGAGATTACTCCCTTGTCCCGAAACCGAGGAAGGAGGAGCGGAAGCTTCGCCGCAAAGTACGTGGAAGTGCTCGACACCGAGGGTGCCCGTGCTAACATAGCTGACGAAGGCAAGCTCCGGTGCATCTAACCCAGTTTTCCAATTCTTTATTCAGTTATCTATGGATGATTGTGCATTTACGTTCAGGAGTTGAATGGAACCCTAGATGCATGACCCATAGGTACCTTTGTCCGTACTAGTATGCTAGGTCGATAGCTGCTAAGCTATAGGACCGTTACAAGTCGAGTGATGACCTCACTCGCAAGAATAGGTTCCTAGATAGGAATCACAATGTATCCTAAATGGATTGCTCACGTGGTAAGAGCATGGGATCTGGGCTCCGGTCCAGTGGTTATGTGGGTTAAGTTTTTGAACGTACTAAGCACATGTCGGGTATGGGACCGGTAATCCTAGTACCTTAATGAGGCGGTGAGGGATCCTACCATTACTACTCTTGGGATTCGCTCTCACGGCTAGCTACCGACGGTGTATGGTGACTCCGAGTATCTCGCGGGGTATGCCGGATAGCCTGCACCAAAGACTGTAAGATTCGATCCCGACCCGAGGATTTTTGGAAACGGCATGGTAAAGCTGTCCCTTTGTGGGCAGCCTACTGTGTGTTTGGGTTTACCTTGCAAGGTTTAAATCAATCGATTGTCGGCCTCTCACCGTTATCCGAGACTACTTACTCCACTAGTCATGAGATCCCTAATGATGGAAGTTGATGAATACTATGTTTGATTAATTGTATTGTACAACTTTGTTTGTACTAGTTGGCTAATGTAGTAAAGATTAAACCTACTAGAACTTGTGCTAAAATCTTGAAAGTAAGGACCTACTCTTTGTTACTCTTTAGCAAAAGCAACCCAGTAGCCAAAAAGCCTTCCATGGTCTAGATTTCGTGAAGTAGTTATCACCAACGGGTAAGTCTTGCTGAGTATTAGTATACTCAGCCTTGCTATAATGTGTTGATCCAGTTAATGCCTTCAGTGATGTGTGGCCCGGAGAGATCCCGCCCGGCTGGGAGCTGGAGTGGGTGGAGGACGACTACTGAAAGCATCATGGATGGCCTCCCGTGGTGTCTTCGCTTTCGTTAGTTTATTTCCGCTGCTTAAGAAAACTCTGAACTATCTCATTATGGCAAAAACTATGGTTTGTAATAATTAAACCCTTCGTGGTACGAATTTGGATTTCAATGTTGTTGTATCTCTGGAATCGCCTTCGATTGAGTTTTAATGCATATATTCGATCCTTGTTGCTTTTCAAGTGATTTACCAGGCGTTAACCCCGCAACTTACGACAGGATGATACTTTATTATTGCTTAATGACCAAAGTGAAGGACCGATACGGCGAACCGAGAGAGGGGGGGAGTGAATGGGAGCCGATAAAAATTCTTCTCGAAGGAGATGAAAACTCCAACAAGACGAACATGGCTTCCAACACACGTCTCCGACTCACTACCAAGGTTGGTCAAGCCCACATAGCCACCGGAGTGCCACCGGACCTAGGAACCAACACGCAACCTTCCGACCCGAGAAACGCAACGGAAAAACCAAACCTCGAGTCTACGGACCCACACCGGTCGACCGGTGAGCACCACCGGCCGACCGGTCCCCGCCGGTGAAACCGAGCAACTTCCACTAAGTGGCTCTACACCGGTCGACCGGTGAGACACACCGGTCGACCGATGGCACCGAAAGCCCCCAAGGCACCAAATAGGCCAACCGACCACCAAACGGACCCAAACTCGAAACAAGCAGCACCACGGAACAACAAAGAACACACCAAGACACTCACCCGAGCGAAAACCCACAAGGGCTTGCACCGGTCGGACCGGTTAAGAGCACCGGTCGGGCCGGTGTAGCACCGGGCGGCTCGTGATGAACAACGACCCGCGGGTCAACTCCCCCAAATCCAAATCTCGATCTCCCGAATCGCTCCACGGACTTGAACAAGACTTTGGGGATATCAGGAACACCTCATGAGGAGTCCATAGCCAAGTTTAATCCCACCAAAACTCGTCCAAAAAGGAGGAATCGAAGAAATCCCGCCGAAAGCACTTCCAACCCAAGAACTCAAGAAACCCCGAAATCGAGCACTTTTTCTCACGGATTTGGGAGGGGAATCACAGCCCAAAGAACCACGAAGGGTTCCCACAAATTTCCCCCATCAAATCACCAAGAGAAAAGCCCCGAAAACACCCCAAAGAAATCACGAAGAAAGGGCTCCGAAAATCACCACCAAGAACAACCGGGGAAAACACATCCAAACCTTGAGGAATCACACCAAATCATCTATACATGAAACAAGGATTCGTACAAGGTCTAGCAAGCCGCCCGATCATCCATCCCTCTCTACAAGATCTCTCCGTGAAGCTCTCTTGCTAGTCCTAGAGAAAACCTAAGGAAAATAGGTGGAAAATAGGAAAACTAATGAGCTAGGGTTCCAAGAGTTGGCTGCCATCCTCTCACCTCTTGGGTTATATGGAGGCAACCGAATGTCCAAAATACCATTCTCTACTAACTAGGGATACAAGCCCCTCAAGGGCGGATTTGGAATTCTTGATGTCTTCACCATCGGACGGATGCCCGGCGACCGCACCCCGCGTAGCCTCGACGCAAGCCATGCGATCCCGACGCGTGTCCTCCGCTTCGAAGATTCCGGACCGCGTCGTCGCACACGGTCGGACCGGTGCTCCTCACCGGGCCGGACCGGTCCCCACCGGGCCGGGACCGGCCGGACCCACCGGTCAGACCGGTCTGGTGCTGCTTGCACCTCCGTCTTCGGTTCTCCGGTCTTGGCTTTGTGGATCAACCAAGGAACCCAGTGGTTTTCTGGTGAACCACCGGAAACCCCGCGAACTCGGTGTAGCCTCCGCCAATCTCCACTCATGACTTGGCTCCCACGTAGTCCCGGCTCGACCTTGGTTTTGTGGCTCAACCAAGAAACCGTCCACGACTTCATCTTGCTGTTCATGCCACCATGCGGCCCGCACTTGACCCCCGCCGGCCACCGGATCCCTCGAACAAAGCCTACTTGTCTTCTCCACACCCCGGAGGCCTCACCGCGACGACCTTTCGCGCTTGTTCTTCACCTGCACCAACACGAGTCAAGCCGCAACCTGCACCTGCAATACTTAGCCAAGAATCAGTCCACACAACGTTGTCAATCACTCATCACACAAGGAAGCGACCATCCATCGGTCCTCGAACCACACATGGTCCTCAATCTCCCCCTTGATGAGTGCATTGACAACACCCACACGAAAGTAACAAGAGAGAAAAGAAAAAGAAAAGAAAACAAACAAAAAGAAACTCCAACAAGCGATCGAAAGCCAAACAAAGGCAAAGATCAAGATCACTTGAAGAAAACAAGTCTCGGACCCCTTAGGCAAGGGCAACGGCTCGACACATCCGAGACAAAGCAAAGCTCAAGCAAAGAGCACAAACCACCGAAACAAAACTCGAAAACTCACAAAGAGCTCCCCCCCGCACCAATGCAACTCCCCCCGGACGAATGCATGCAAGAAACCACATGAAACGGGACAGTACCGAAGCACTTTCGGCTCACACCGGTCGACCGGTCATCACCACCGGTCGGACCGGTGCCTAACATGTGTACGGGACCAGCACTCACACCGGTCGGACCGGTGCTCATCACCGGTCGGACCGGTGTACAACGAGAGCCGAAAATGGCTCGAAACCACTCGAAAACCTTCTAAACGCGTCCAACAAGCCATTTCAAGCTCAAACTTCTCCCCCTTGTTGGCAATGCATGAATCAAGCCAAAAATGCAAAACTTTCAACCTAGAGCTTCTCAAATAGACAAAATTCAACAAAGAATGCTACACATGTCTAAATGAGCAAGTTAGATACTCTACGGCTTCGTATCGATCTCAACTACATGATCACCAAGTTTCACAACCATTGGACGAAGCTAAAATGGATTTTGGCAATTTTGCGAAAAACTTGCCTCTCATAAGCAAAGTCCTAAACATGATCAAAGCATATCAAAATGGCAAAGCCACACAAACCTCATGCTAGGACAGCCATTCTAATCATAAGACCATCACAAACACCCACAAGCACCTCATGTCATGTCAAAGCCACCGAGCCATGTGCCTACTTCTATGTATGAGACTTCTCATTGGTAGGCATCATGCAACGGTTTAGCACCCAAAGCAAATTAAATTCAGCACATATGACATGGGAGCATATTTTCCAAGCATTTTTCATTTCATTTTCAGATTTGTAAATGGTACATGAAATGTCTTTGCGACAAAAAGGAACTTATGCTCCTCCACAAGATAAATCAAGAGGGCTAAACATTCATGATGGCAAATGAGCCTTTGGCCCCATATGATCAATAAGCTAGCTATTCAATCACAAATTAAGCATAGCAAAGCCACAAAAACATGTTAAGAGCATGTAAAGGCATTTACACATGAGAGAGCATACGTGTGACATTTTTCAAAAGCATAGCTATCAACCATGGATTATTCATCAAGATCATCAAGAGCTAAGCCAAACTAACCATATCATACCAAACGAGCTCACAAAGACATATATCTCATTCCATGGTGAACAATGTATATGAGAGAAGCTTTCCTAACCAATGCATATGAAACAAAATGCATGCAATCTAAGATACAAGGATGCCTATACATCATGTTACATATGCCATGTCAAATGCAAGGAATGCACAAAGAAAAGCTATACATATGCTACAAACCGGCTCCTCGAGGGGAGGCAAAACGGGCTCGACACCACCGGCAAAAGAAAGCTCCCACACACCCAACTCAAGAAATCAAACACACACCAAGTTCCCCCCGCAAACGAGTGAATGTTGCTTGATCTAGAGGTTTGGTGAAAATATCGGCTAGTTGGTCATGTGTGGGTACATGGATCAAAGCTATCTTTCCTTTCTCGATGTTGTCTCTCAGAAAATGATACCTCACTTCTATGTGCTTGGTTTTGGAATGGAGCACTGGGTTCTTTGCAACGCTTATGGCACTAGTGCTATCACACCAAAGTCACTCATGGTGTAGGTGATCCAAAGGAGCTGAGAGCAACAACTAGCAGCGGCAACATACTCGGCCTCGGTCGTGGACTGAGCAACACTCGACTGCTTGCGGGAAGACCAAGACACCAAAGAAGAACCCAAAAACTGGCAAGTCCCAGAAGTGGACTTCCTATCCAACCGACACCCGGCAAAATCCGCGTCTGAAAAACCATGAAGCGCCAAAGAAGAGGACGCGGAGTACCAAAGGCCGAAGTCGGGAGTGTGACGCAAGTACCTGAAAATTCGCTTCCTTTGCTTGCCGATGCGAAGTCCTCGGAGACGCTTGAAAACGAGCGCACGGACACACCGAGAACCGTATGTCCGGCCTCGTCGCCGTCAAGTAGAGGAGTGGCCCGATCATGCTCCGTACTCCTTCCGGTCCACGTGTTCACCTTCCTCGTTCGCATCAAGAGCCGTAGTCGTACTCATCGGCGTCGTCATAGCCTTGGAGTCCTCCATCTTGAACTTCCTCACAATGTCCTTGGTGTACTTAGCCTGGTGCACAAATGTTCCTTCCTTTGATTGCTTGATTTGTAGCCCAAGGAAGAACTGCAACTCGCCCATCATGCTCATCTCAAACTCCCCGCTCATATCATCCGCAAACCTCGCAACAAGAGAGTTAGACGAGCCACCAAAGACAATATCATCCACGTACACCCGCACAATCGGGATATCTCTGCCCCCTGCCTCTCGCAAAAACAAGGTCCGATCGACCTTCCCCATCTCAAAACCTCTCTCAAACAAGAACCCCCTCAACCTCGCCATACCAAGCTCTAGGCGCCCGCTTCAACCCATACGGCGCCTTCCTCAACTTGTACACCCCGTGGGGGTACTTCTCACTCTCAAACCCCGGAGGTCGCCTCACATACACTTCTTCCTCCAACACTCCATTCGGAAAAGCACTCTTCACATCCATTTGGTGCAACTTGAACCCTTTAGCCACGAGAAAAGGCTAGAAGGATCCTAATCGCCTCCAAACGGGCTACGGGAGCAAAGGTCTCCTCGTAGTCGATCCCCTCCTTCCCGACCGAACCCCCGAGCAACAAGTCTCGACTTGTTCCTCACAACCTCACCCTTCTCTCCCTCTTTGTTTTTCCACACCCACTTTGTCCCAATCGGCTTACACCCCGGGGGAGGGTCAACCAACTCCCACACCCGATTCCTCTCAAAGTTCTCCAACTCCTCATGCATCGAGTTAACCCAATTGTGATCGGATAGTGCGTGTCCAATGTCTTTGGGCTCGAAAGAAGCAACAAATGCAGCATGAGCAAAATGGGAATTGTTTCGAACCCTCGACCGTGTAGTGCGTTCATTCATGTCGCCGATGATCCTCGAAGCTGGGTGATCCACTTGAACTCACCGGGGAGGTTCTCGCCTCGAAGCTACCTCCCCCTCAACATCAGCTTCTCCTCGTTCTTGATTTGTCGTCGTAGGTGTAGCAGAGGGTCCATCCATCATCGTAGTCGAAGTAGTGGGTACATGTTCGGCGGGGGCACCGCACCACCATCCTCATCATCACCATGTTCATGCTCCTCCTCTCCGAAAGATCTCCTCGCCAAGCTCATCATCACCGCACACTCAAAGACAAGGCGACTACGTGGCTCTGTCTCGTCGAAGGTTACCTCGCAAGTCTCCACGATTTGGTTAGTTTCAAGATTGAGCACACGATATGCTCTAGAATGAGATGCATAACCAAAGAAAATGCCATCGACGAGACCTAGCCTCAAACTTATCCAACTTCCCCGCCTTTCTTCGAATGAAACACTTGCAACCAAAGACATGGAAGTGACTCACCTTGGGTGTGCGACCATGCATCAACTCATAGCATGTCTTCTTCTTGTGCACTCGAGGTATATCTCGTTCGACACATAGCATGCGGTATTCACCGCCTCGGCCCAATACCTCCTCGGAGTCCTATGCTCATCAAGCATCGTCCGAGCCATCTCGCACAAGGTCCTATTCTTTCTTTCCACAACACCATTCTGGGGAGGCGTATACGGACTCGAAAACTGGTGCTCAAGACCCAAGTCATGACAAAAGGTTTCAAAACGAGAGTTCCTGAATTCCGAGCCATTATCACTGCGGATAGCTCGTATGGCATCTCCGTGCCTCTCGTTCCTCAACCTCAAGACTAGATCTCGAACAAAACCAAACGTCTCCCCCTTTTCCTCGAGAAAGAACACCCACGCATACCGAGAATAGTCGTCCACCACAACAAGGACATACCACTTCCCACCTGCAGATCGCACACGAGCCGGGCCAACAAGGTCCATATGGAGCGGCTCGCATGGACGCTCGGTCATCACATCGGTGAGAGGCGGGTGAGAAGAGGCCACCATCTTGGCATGCCTACACGGAGCACAAACCAACTCTTTCTCAAGCCTCAACCGTGGCAATCCTCGGACCAAATTGAGTTTACTCAAGCGTGACAAAAGGTCAAAGCTCAAGTGACCCAACTTCCTATGCCACTTCCACAACTCACTCGAAGAACCGGCCAAGAAACAACGCTCCACACCCGAAGACCGAGAAAAATCAGCACGAAACACCCGACCCTCGGGAACGACCATACGGATAAGGTCCCCTCGAGAGTCCACAATCCGAGAACCACCCGGCCGAAACAACACCTCAAAGCCCTCATCCAACAAGCGGGACACGAAAAAGCAAATTGTACCCCAGCGATTGAACAAGAGCAACACGCCTCAGAGTGATCTTGTCACTCACTTTTATCTCACCTTCTGAAAGCACACGCCCACGCCCATTGTCCCCAAAGGTGATGTACCTCTTCGTCACCACCGGGACGAGACTTGAGAACCACCCCCTGTCTCCGGTCATATGCCTCGAACAACCGGAGTCAATCAACCAAATGTTCTTCAAGTCTCCCACCTGAAATTCAAAAATAGGCACGTGAGCGAACAAACGACTCAGCACTGGGGTTAGTACCAAAGGAGGAAAACCGATGCCGAGCCATTTGCTCTAAAGTGGGGTTAGCACCAACCAAAGCATCTCTCCTACCAAAGCTACCTCCACGAACACCACCACGGTAACCACCCCGAGGGAACCACCCCTCTCTCGCTGGAGGAGGACCAAAACCACGCAAGAAAGCCCGTGGAACGTCCTTTCTCTCCAACTCAACGCCACGACTCCTCCAATCCCCGTATTGAGCATGAGGAGGAGAACGCCTAGCAACCGACCACCCGCACTCTTTCCGGCCCAACCACCGAACCACGACCACCGAAACAACCCTCGCACCCGTACGAGCTCGAAACCCGAACATCCGTCCGTCCGGGCCCGCACCGGTCGACCGGTGCCCCACACCGGTCGACCCGGTGTGACTCGGACGAAGAACGGCACTCGCAGCCTTCTTCTCTCCCCAAGCCCGAACTGTCCTCACAATCGCCTTGCCCCCGGGCATCCGCATACGAGGCTCAAGTACACCATCGGAAGGGTGGTACTTGTCCTTGTTTGCCCACTCCTTCCTCATTCTCTCCTCTCGCTTCCTCTTGAAGCAAAACTCCTCCTTATGGCCATCTCTCCCACAATAGCCACAATGGAACCTCACAAGCTTAGGCTTTGGCTTGGGATGTGGTCGCTCACTCGGTTTCTCTCCACTCAAACCCTCCACCGGTTTCTCACCACTTGCCTTCTCACTCTCCTTCCCAAAGAACACTTTCCCCGAAGTGCTCACAAACTTGATAGGCTTTTGTAGGTCATTTGTGGGTGTAGGAAACACGGGTGGAGCCGGGGTTGTGTCTAGCCGATTCCTTAGATGGTTAGGTTTTGGTGGGAACTCATTCTTGTGGTGGGTTTTTGGTGGCTCCGGGATATTCTCTCCACTTCCCTCACCAACCTTGTTTGCTCCAAGCCCCTCACCATCTTGCCTCTTAAAGGCCTCGATCATCATCCTCAACGAGGCTCGTGACCGGACAACCACCCCATCAACTTCCTCAAATCATCATTCTCATCCCGCAAACGGTCAACATAATGTGCAAGCTCCAAATTTTTCAATGCATGCATTTCACGGGTAGAGCAAGATGTAGGCATGGGTTCCTTCAATTTAGCCTCGAGCGAACTAGTGTAAGCATGCATCTCATCAATCTTAGCATGCAAAACGGGGCAAGAAGTGCAAGCACCTAGCAAAGCGAGTCTAGACTTAAGCTCGGCCACTTCAACCCTAAGCACATCTAGTTCCTCACACTTGGAGGCATGCTTCTCCTTGAACAAAGCAAGATCAGCAAGGAAAATAGAGCAATCAGCACAATCATTCTCATCAGAAACAACCGGGCTAGCCTTAAGCGAATCAATCTCAAGCTTGCTATCAAGCACCCGTGTCTCTAGCTCGGCCCACTCTAGTCCTAGCATCCTCGAGTGAAGCCCTAAGCTCTTTCCTCATTTTCTTGGCCTCTCTAAGCATGTCATCACGGTTATCAAGCAAAGAGCCAAGCCTCTCATTCTCCTGGCGCAAGAAGGGAAGTTCATCACGCACCTCGTCGTCGGACTCAGAGTCCGAGTCGCTCTGTGTGCTCTTCTTGCTGCCGGAGCTCAGCGCCATGGTGCAGAAGTCATCTCTCGCGAAGCAGCTCAGCCCGCTCAGGTTCTTGGACGACTTCTTGTTCTTGCGGCGATCTCCCTCGTCTTCGCTGCTTGCTCGAGCTCGAGGTGGAGTACGCGGAACTGGAGTCGACGTCGCTCGCTCCAACCATCGCTCGGGCCTTGCCTCGGCCCTCCTTCTTCCTCGATCGTCGCTCGTCCTTGTACTTGTTCTTGTGCTTGCTCTTGTGGTCACGCCTCGAACGGTACTTGCCATCGTTCATCCTCGGCTTGTGCTTGTAGCTGTCCTTGTTCTCGGCCTTCTCCGGGCAGTCGGCGACGAAGTGTCCCGGCTTGCCGCACTGGAAGCAAGTCCTCGTGTTCCTCCTCATGTTCACGCGGTTCTCGTGCGGCCACTCGAACCGCCTCGTCAACGCGCCGGCTCGTCCTCTCCAAGGTCATCAAACTCCTCATCCGGCATAGTCATCAAATAGGAATACGAGAACATCCTGGTGGATGGGTTAGAGTTAGTCTTTCCTTTGGAACCACCAACGAGGGCAAGACTATGGGAATCAGTCGGTCCCTCGAGCTTGGCAGTCATGCCCCTATCCACCTCAGCCGACTTGAGCTTCGAGAACAGCTCGTTCACCGTCGAGTATCATACCTCTCCGACTCGACTATGGCCTCGAACTTCCCGCCCCATATCGTACGATCCAAAGAGTGTAAGAGCTTGACGGCTCTATCATGATCATCGTACGGGAGCACGTCCACATTGGCCCTCATGTTGTTCACCACCACCGTGAACCTCTGAAACAAGGCATCGATGGACTCACCGGGGAGATGAGTGAAGTTCTCGTACTCTCTCCGGTAGGTCGCATACAACCGTGCTCGAACACGGGCGTTCCCAACATGAGCCTCCTTCAACACCGCCCAAATCCTACAAGCCAAGTGCTCGGTGTGCACCCGATCGAACTCGGGCCGACACAAAGCACGAAACAAGTAGTCGACCGCCTTATTGTTGGCGTCGAATCCGTCCCCTCGACCCCGGAGCAAGGAAATCCATCGGTGGACATAACCCTGTGTCCACCGTGACATCCCAAAGCGGTCGACCCTTTCCGCGGAGGAACGCACCCATCCGCTTGCTCCACATCCGGTAGTTCTTGCCATCGAAGTGTGGAGGACCCGAACCCCCGTTCTCCGGTACGCCATCCTTGGATCTTAGACGGTTAGAGTCAACAAAGACCCGAACCGGTTCGATACCACTTGAAGGACCGATACGGCGAACCGAGAGAGGGGGGGAGTGAATGGGAGCCGATAAAAATTCTTCTCGAAGGAGATGAAAACTCCAACAAGACGAACACGGCTTCCAACACACGTCTCCGACTCACTACCAAGGTTGGTCAAGCCCACATAGCCACCGGAGTGCCACCGGACCTAGGAACCAACACGCAACCTTCCGACCCGAGAAACGCGGCGGAAAAACCAAACCTCGAGTCTACGAGACCCACACCGGTCGGACCGGTGAGCACCACCGGTCAGACCGGTCCCTGCTGGTGAACCTGAGCAACTTCCACTAAGTGGCTCTACACCGGTCAGACCGGTGAGACACACCGGTCGACCGATGGCGACTGAAAGCCCCCAAGGCACCAAATAGGCCAACCGACCACCAAACGGACCCAAACTCGAAACAGCAAGACCACGGGACAACAAAGAACACACCAAGACACTCACCCGAGCGAAAACCCACAAGGGCTTGCACCGGTCAGACCGGTCAAGAGCACCGGTCAGACCGGTGTAGCCTGGGCAGCTCGTGATGAACAGCACCCGCGGGTCAACTCCCCCAAATCCAAATCTCGATCTCCCGAATCGCTCCACGGACTTGAACAAGACTTTGGGGATATCAGGAACACCTCATGAGGAGTCCATAGCCAAGTTTAATCCCACCAAAACTCGTCCAAAAAGGAGGAATCGAAGAAATCCCGCCGAAAGCACTTCCAACCCAAGAACTCAAGAAACCCCGAAATCGAGCACTTTTTCTCACGGATTTGGGAGGGGAATCACAGCCCAAAGAACCACGAAGGGTTCCCACAAATTTCCCCCATCAAATCACCAAGAGAAAAGCCCCGAAAACACCCCAAAGAAATCACGAAGAAAGGGCTCCGAAAATCACCACCAAGGACAACCGGGGAAAACACATCCAAACCTTGAGGAATCACGCCAAATCATCTATACATGAAACAAGGATTCGTACAAGGTCTAGCAAGCCGCCCGATCATCCATCCCTCTCTACAAGATCTCTCCGTGAAGCTCTCTTGCTAGTCCTAGAGAAAACCTAAGGAAAATAGGTGGAAAATAGGAAAACTAATGAGCTAGGGTTCCAAGAGTTGGCTGCCATCCTCTCACCTCTTGGGTTATATGGAGGCAACCGAATGTCCAAAATACCCTTCTCTACTAACTAGGGATACAAGCCCCTCAAGGGCGGATTTGGAATTCTTGATGTCTTCACCATCGGACGGATGCCCGGCGACCGCACCCTGCGTAGCCTCGACGCAAGCCATGCGATCCCGACGCGTGTCCTCCGCTTCGAAGATTCCGGACTGCGTCGTCGCACACCGGAGACCGGTGCTCCTCACCGGTCAGACCGGTCCCCACCGGTCAGACCGGTCAGACCCACCGGTCAGACCGGTCTGGTGCTGCTGCACCTCCGTCTTCGGTTCTCCGGTCTTGGCTTTGTGGATCAACCAAGGAACCCAGTGGTTTTCGGTGAACCACCGGAAACCCCGCGAACTCGGTGTAGCCTCCGCCAATCTCCACTCATGACTTGGCTCCCACGTAGTCCCGGCTCGACCTTGGTTTTGAGGCTCAACCAAGAAACCGTCCACGACTTCATCTTGCTTGTTCATGCCACCATGCGGCCCGCACTTGACCCCCGCCGGCCACCGGGTCCCTCGAACAAAGCCTACTTGTCTTCTCCACACCCGGAGGCCTCACCGCGACGACCTTTCGCGCTTGTTCTTCACCCGCACCAACACGAGTCAAGCCGCAACCTCGCACCCGCAATACTTAGCCAAGAATCGGTCCACACAATGTTGTCAATCACTCATCACACAAGGAAGCGATCATCCACCGGTCCTCGAACCACACATGGTCCTCACAAAGTGGATCGGTCTTAGGCGATAGTACGGTATTTTCCTGGGCGGGTTGTCATAGTTGGCATCAGAGCTTATATGCACCAGAGAATTAATTAATAGACCTTAATCAAATGGTTTTGAATAAAATATGCCAAGATCGTCTGATTTTCCAAAATACGTTGGTCCGCTAAGGATAAGCTAGACCGAGAGGCCCTAGAAGGGATTTTGGGTTCTTTCAGGTGGCTTAATAACTTATGGTTTATTTTGCTAACTCCAAGCACATTAACTTATGTCAGACTTACTTTCTTGCACAACCAAACTAGGAGCCGCGTGTTTTATACGTGTGCTGTTCCGCATCACGGGAATTGCGAGGGTTGATGGACTGATCCATTCCACGGATCCCATCTTCGTGTCTGTTTATGAGTTGTGTGTCGCCACGTGTCTCATACGTGTGCATTCCGCATGTCGCTCGTGCGAGGCAAGGATACACTCCATTCAAACGGAGGGTGTCCGAGGTTGGACGCTGTCCATGCAGCGACTCAACGCATGGATACCGTTTCTATAGTGAACGGTAATGTATGTGGACGCTTTCGTGACGTGCTGGCACGAAAGGTTCGTTTTCTGCAGGTACATAACAGCGCTTCGTTAGTCGTTAAGCAAGTACCGTATAGCTCTCGACTAGATATTATAGGGACACTACTAGATTTTCCCCCTAATGCAACGCACAAAATGTGTTGCAATATGCCATGTTTGGTTGCAATAGACACAATTTCAACCAAATTATTCCGTGGGCCATGGGATGCGAAAGGCCGCGTTGCATTAGGGTATTGCGTTGTTGTCCATCTAGTGGTTGCCAAAGCTTTTTTGTTGCAACGTAACGCAACGTTGCAATTAGGGTTTTTTACAACGCTTGTTCTGGTTGCAAAGTGTACTATTGTGACACATCTGTGGTGTTGCCAAAGGTGCAATTGCAACGTTTCTGTTTCGTTGCAAGTTATAGTATTGCTACGCACTGACTTTGGTTGCTATTGGTTGAACCTCGTCTATTACCACGAAAGTAATTTGGTTGCAATATGTAGTATTGTCTGATGCCACGAAATTGGTTAGTTGCTATAGGTGGTCTCCTCTATTGCCACAAAAGTTGATTTCGATGTGATAGGTAGCATTGTCCGATGCCACGATATTGGTTACGTTACTTTAGGTGGTATCCTCTATTGCCACGTAATTTGATTGGTTGTAATATGTGGTCCTCTATTATTGCTTCGAAATTTGGTTGGTTGCCATAAGTTAAAGTCGTTATTACAACGTTTATATTAGGGTTGCTACAAGTGCACTATCTATTGCCACGCTCATTTTGTGTTGCTACAAGTTGAACTTCTTATTACCACGTTCCTATTAAGGGTTGCTACAAGTACACCATACTATTGCCACGTTCCCTTTGTGTCGCTACAAGTTGAATTTCTTATTACCACGTTCGTATTAGGGGTGCTACAAGTGCACCTTACTATTGCCACGCTACTTTTTGGCAACGAAAAACACTGGTTGTGATATCATGATTTATCATTTGCAACATATGGTGTATTCTGCCACGCTCATTTATGTAGCAGCAGTAATTGCAACATTAATTAACATCAGCGAGATAAATATAACAATGCATCTATAGTTAATTAACCAACATTGAACCATCCACCGAGTTAATTACATGACTCATGAAGTACTTAAATACCGAAAAGTTTGGCACGGACATTGTTTCAACACATAGTAGACAAATTTGCTAGGACATGAAGAACTTGGTCTGCCAATTGTGACTTGGAGATGATCCCAACACTTGATCAGCAAAGGGGGATTCAATGCAAGGAGGTCGCATCACCTGTAAAGAATCAACAAAATTTTTCATCTAGCATCAATTAATCTCTAATATTGGAATTTGTGAAATAACAACATATAGCAAACCAAAGATTGATTGTGATTCATAAAAATATCATAATGACATCAAATAATTACCACAACCATAAACACACTTTGACAGCTGAAACATGAATTACATTCACAGCAGTAAGAGTTGTTGAAAAAAGCTTCACCTCATGTCTTTTTGGTGCTTTGTCGTCTCCTTTGTGCAACTTGTACCTGTAGCTGTTGAGAAGAAATTTGTCTAACGGTGGATTGTGTTTCAGGATTGTTAACACCACCTTTAGTGCTTCTGGTTTTGCGAAATACTTGTTTTCGAGCTTCTTCAGATTCCTTCTCCTATGAACCAATCATTTGGAAGGACAAGATTAGGCGTAATTTCATCAGTAACTGATGATATGTACTAGTAAAAAGTTGTGAATTCGAGAACAACCTGAGTACACGAGAGCACATTCCTGGAGTCTGGTTGTACATTCCCAGATGTAGGAATTGATGGTTCCGCCGCCACGTTGTCTGCGGATTCAGCGACAAGGTTGTTTTGCTGGGTGATTGATGCAACCGCCGCCACGTCGGCAGATTCAGTGACATTGTTGCTTGGGCTTGGTTGCACGGATATTGGCTGGTCAACCTACCAAAGGATACAAACATTCATATATAGAACCCAAGGAAAGAAACCCATTCATGCAAATAGCTTGACCGATTCTGTGGAACTTGTGACTGTCCATTTGATGCTTGCAGCATTGATAGGAACTCTTGCCTAAGCTCGTTGTAGATCCGCTCGCCTTCTCTTTTCACTTTCTTCAAGTTGGCGTGCATGTTCTCTCCTTTCTCGCTTCCCTTTCTTCTTCTCATCCCGACATTTTTTCTTGTAGCTGCCCAAATGCGTCCATGAGCTCGACGTGTTCCTCATGTTGTAGCTCTTCCCTACGAATTTGTTCCTCGCGCTCCGCATTAAGCGTACCGCCTTCTAGTTGGGTTTTTTGCCGGTACCCGTTTCCATGCAACTTGGTTGATTTGCACTTCGTGACTTCTTTGTAGGCTTCTTGGAACATCTCGTTTTTTCCTTTTGGGAAACAAAGTTGTTGTCCGCATTTGATTCCACCTCGGCAATAACGCCGCTTGCGTGTCCTAACATTTGCAAGGCACGAGGTGGAGGAGTTAGTTGAACAAGAGATTGGTTGCATTCTATAGTTGCATAAGCCTATGTATAGTACCGTATGTACTAATTCATTGAGAACTCACATAGACATTTTTAGATTGTTCGTCCGTCCAAGACCCCCGGTTAGTGTGAGTTATCCACCAAAGTTCCATATCATCGGGCTCTTCACCGGTTTCGGGTCTCTCTCGTTATGCCAAGAAAATAACAAATTAATGTTCTTCATCCCGCAAGACAGATTGGAGATGTGCTTGTCCGGTTATTACCTTCTCATAGCTGCGCCGAGAATAAGGCTTAGCGCCCGACAAATGTCTTGTCATTTGTTGGCATCGAATCGCGAGAATTTTGTGTGCTCCTTTCCTATACAATGTAAAGTTATGAACAAAAATCTTAAAGACTCGTACATCGCCATTTGAATGAAAAATGTAGTGGTCGAAATTGTAATTAACAATGTGGAACAAACCTTGAATTTAGCAGTACTGAAATACTTCAACAGATAGTGCCATTCAACAATATCTAATTCTGTAGGCTTATGTAACATTCTCTGGTGGTAGCTGTTGTTTGTGTTGGCTGTAGCACTGAATGTTGAACGCCATCCTTTGTAACGCTCCCTAGCAATGGCCCATATCTTTTCCCTTGATTCAACATTATCCTCCATGTCCCACTTTGCCTGTTATATAATCACAATAGCATTCAAATATTGTGTGAGTTCATATGTTAGTTTTTATTTGAGTTGTACTGAAAAGCAAAGTCTATTATTACCAATACATTAGTTGCTATTGCGTTTCTGACTTCTTCCCTAACATTTTTCCATGATTTCACTCCAATGATAGGAGCCCTTTTCCTTGTATACATGACCACTTCATCAACGAATGAGCGGTAGTTATCACCTACCGGTCCTCCATGTTTAGAGAATTGAATGTCTAACTCGTCGCTTGCCCGCCTTGATTCTCTTGGCGATTACCGTCAATGCTCTTACGGGACCGCGTCCTCTTTTCTTAACTTTTTGTGAGCCTATTCCATGCGAACAACATGCATGTGATAATACCCAAAAAATAATTGTATGCACGGACGGGTAATTTCTATGGAACACATGTTACCGCATCCTTGCTCATGTTGTTTCCAACGCCGAGCATGAGATGGAGGCCGCACCGCAGGTGTTGGGTTCATTTCATTCCTGTGTTGCAAAATGAAGGTGGGGTCCACGTACCGTTCTGTAGAGAATTTAGTGGCATATGATGACCGATCATATTTTGTAGTATGACAAAAAATGGTAATTTGCTTGCAAATTAGGAGAGGGATATTACCGATGTCTTCAAGTAGTCCTGCAACATTCAGGTATTCTCTGTATGTGTTGACGCGAAACGTGCACCCTGCGCCAAACACACAGCAAGCCAAACAAAGCTAGCTTCACAGGCGCAAAGAATCACGAGACGTGCCAGTCAATTTTTCCTGAAAATTAACAAAAGATAAAAACGGTTAAATACCAAAGCTTGGAACTTGCCGGGTGGTACCAGAGAGTTCCAAATTTACGGCTAAGAAGCCAAATGGGATGACATATAGCTATAAGAAGCTATCTGCCAATAAACTGAAACCATTCGGGAACTTATAAAAGGAAAAGTAACACTGCCGAATGGATGACGTAAGCATGACAATAATCGGTCTCTGTTTGAACAGAGATGTACGCGCACAAGGCCATGACCGATCCCATGATAACTAACATTAAATAAATGAATAAAGTAAAGCACGAACGTAAGCATGTAATAATAAGAGCATGCATAGATCCAAAGCACTAGTCTACCGCATGTCTAGGTACTTAGAAATCCGTCGGGTACGAAGCCAAAACAAATCTATCCACCGCATGATACAACCTGCATGAAATCTTACCACTTTCCACAAATAGATCTATCCACCGCATGATACAATCTAAATATGGAAAGCTAAAAGCATACATCATTTAAAGCATGAATTACGCACGTGTTCTACTCGTGAAGAAACATAACCGAATGCGGCTGAACAGCCGATTCGGGGTCCATGATGAAGGAACGAACATTACCACGCGAATAAATCTATCAGATTGATTCGAAATCTAATCCACCGGATGATTAGCTCTAAAGCAACCCAAAAACCTGCATCTACCGCATGATACTCGGTTCTTTCAAGATTTATACCAACATTGGCAAGCTTGAACCCACAACACGTAACAACCTAGATCGATTCGGTTTCGGCTATCGAAAGCACAAGCTCCACGTGTTAAAACATGAAATCTACTCGTACAAGGATCACAATAGGGATAAAGCCGATCCAAACCCATCTAGATTGGGCAAAAGGTGTTACATGAATTTAAACATAAAGTAAAAACTCGAAGTAACACAGGGTAACTTAATGAATCTATTGGATCTTGCCAAAATCCAATAGAGCCGATAACTAGCTTCGAGCTAGATCTTAGCCTACCGCATGGCTCATGACCTAACAAGAAACCCTCCTGAACCAAGCTTGAATCTACCGCATGACACGAAGCATGGTAACAAGACTACTTGCATCAGATCTAAATCCACCGCATGATACTAGACATGATACAAGGTTGCCGGTACTCACGGAGGTCGACGGATCGATGAACCCTCTCGAAGAACTCGACGACACGACAAAAGGACTCTAGGGTTTGGCGTAAGGCCGGTGTGTATTGAAGAATGATTGTGTTTTCTACATACATTCAGGGGTCATATTTATACCCTGTCAAGTACAACTTCGAATGGATTCGTTGCCTAACTTATCTCTAAACTTGATTGCCTATCCATCCATTCGTTCTCCCTGATTGAGCCACGTCACCGTCCAATCCCGCAAAATCAGCTCTATTGTTCCTTTGCCGAACTGGAGCAGATAGCCGACCGCAGGCTTCTTTGCCGAATACATCTGAAAAATCCTTCCCTTCCACGAGACGGACTCCTGACCAAGCTGGACTCACAAGTCAGACTCCTTACCAAATTTTGGTGTTAACAGTATGTATCGATTGTGTCATCCCTAAAAATGTCTTTTAATTCTGAAATATAATCCATAATTAATTTCATTCATGCGACTGGACATGCAAATTCAGGAGTATAAGTACACAAATATTTGGCTGAAGCATATCTTACCCAAGGCTTTCTTCTCTTGATGCAGATTAGCTAGCCAAAGTTTGTATTCATCTAAGTCACATTCTTCTACTTCTTCTTCATCATCAGCATGTATGTAAGCACTTTTGTATTTCAAAGGTGTTATGGCCATGGTATGGTTTATAGGTATTGGCTCTCTGGAGATAACTAATCTGATCACCATCTCCTCCTCGTGAATCTGTTTCATTCTTTCTACGTCGACGTTGTAGTCGATCTCGGTGAGTGTTGCTTCCGCAAGAGAGTCGGAATTCTAGTCTTGTAGTAAACAATGTCCCTCATCCTATACCCCGAGCTTTTTGTTTCGGGTTGTTTATGGTTTGTAGGGTGATTTGTGAACCACGAGGGTGACAAGTATGTGTTGTATTTGGCTCCCCATCTATACCCTTCTCAATCATATATACGGTCCAAGACCGATCATCTAATGATCTCGCGCATTCATTTCGATGTCATATCAATAACATGTGAAGAAATTTGGTGTGCAAATCGCGTGATCAAATGCATGAAATCTAGGGTACCGGTGCGTGAACGGATGCATGAGATGTTGGATGCGGTACGAACGAGGGGAAAGATGGAACCACGATACGGCGTACCTGGCCTCGGTCGTCTCGTCCCGAGATGAAGGTAAAACATCGTGTCTGCACCTATGTCCACGTCGACGCGTGCTTCATCGTCGCTTGAAGGTGATGATGACCCAAAGAGAGCCCCCGTCGCCCTAGGCCTGGGGGCCATGGTGGCGGTAGGTTCACCAATCGCCGCACTAGGGGTTGTGAACATTCTAGGTAGCATGGCCGACGACGGTGTGCGCTGCGCTTCAGAGGACGTAGGGGTCACCCTTGCCGGCTCCCTCGACGACGGCATCCTCATGTACGCGCGGCGAGAAGCAGCTTGGCGGCGGCGACGGTAGTCGTATCGTCTACCCGGCCCCTAACTGACTGAGTTGTAGATTTGTTTTGCGAGGGGATTCAGGAGGGAAAGTAAAGACGCGCGACTTTTTACTGTTGTAACCCGGCGTGGTGGCCCCAGTCATTGTTGCACGGTAGTTTGGGCGAAAGTTAAATAATTCGGATGGGAAAAAACTGGCGCCACATTCCAAATCGCTGGCTACCCATTTTTTCTGAACGGTTGGCGTATTTGAGGGATGCGTTTTGGTGTGGCCAGTGACGGGTGGGTCCCACAAAGTTTACTTCTTGTTTACCACAAAGTTATTGTATATTGGTTACACATTTTTTGATGTGGTCGCAGTAAATTTACCAATGTCATATTTGTATAAACTTTAGCAGACTACCATAAACCCTTTATCAAATTTGTACCGAGTAAAATGCATCACACAAATATGTGGAACAAACATAAAGATCGGGTAGCAATGGGTAAGATTTATGACAACTGAGTTTACACAGGCTAGCTACCCGAGTCACGTTGAGACCACACCAACTAAGGATCATCAAAAACATGCTCTACAAGGACACAAATTGTAAAGACACATACATAGTCGAAAGACACAACTTGAGAGACATGCTTTGTGTTTATTAGCTGGATTTCTTCAAAGATGTGACTGAAATGACGCCAGAGCCTCTCTGCAAGGTCCCTCGTCAGTGGCAGATAAATTTCGTGAAAATGAAGAAAGCATTAAACGAAATGTCAGAACAATTGATAACCGAAATCCCGTGCACCTTGAAACAATGTTTAGGAATCAGCTGAACTTGTAAAACACAAGAAAGAACGCAAACATGTACACTGAAATCCAGAATGTCTTTTAGGGTGCATCATGTGTGGAACAAATATATCAAGAAATATCAGCTATCACAACTTTTATACCTTCTTTCAGATCATTAACGCTTCCTTGAGTGTGTAGAAGAACCAATCACACTCGTTTCGGATCCTACACTCCTCGCCGCGAACATACGCCACGAGTACCAAGCATGCCATCCTCGCGTGGTCGCCACACCCTCGACCCTCACACTGCAAATCGTCGTGGCGAGGTACGGGCGTCGGCACCGGTGACACGGCAATCGCATTCGCATCCGTAAGCGGTAGTCCCACGTCGACGCAATGATCCCGCAGCGAGTTTTGTGCAAGTCAAATTTATCCAAGGAAGCACCGTCGCCCCCTCTTGGGGTGCCTCGACCAAGCGCGGAGCCGCCCGGCCTTGTCGTCATCGGCCTCGCCGCCGTTGGGTCTGTAGAGGAAGAGGGAGAGGGCGTACATCGATTCCTTGTGACCCGCCTCCGCGGCGCGATGTAGCTGGTCGAGGCACGGCGTGATGACGCCACGTGTGTTCCCCGAAGACGCGCAGCGCAAGCCGCTCTGGAACAAGGCCTCCGGGTTGTCGACGTTGGCCAGTGTGTTGACGAGCGTTGCGTGATACTCGTGGCCGAGGTAGAATCGACGCCGCAGGACACGTTTCAGGGCTAGGCGTCGTCCGACCGTGGCGGCGCCGCCCACCACGCACATTGCCTTGCATGTTGCGCGCAGGTTGCGGAGATCCACAATGGCATCCTCTGACTGCGCAGCGACGCGGGAGACGATGTCAATAGTTAGCTTCGTCGGCAGTTCCAGCAGCCTCGACGACGCCTCGTAGCGAGCCACGGAGATCTTTTCCATGGAGTGGTCGTAGTTCGTCACGCGCGGTGGGTATTTAGATGTGCGACGCTGTTATCCTCGGCGAGGATGAGGGGAGATGGAAAAGAACCGCCGCCTCCAGATCATGTTGTAGATTGAATTTGGGGGGTCGCAGGGTTCATTGGGTTTTAAGGAAACTGCGCTTTCATAGGGAGGACACGGAATCACAGGGTCAATGACGGGTGTACCCAGGCACTTGTTGGCCCACAAATCAGTCTTTACGGAAATTTGACTCTGGGTGACCCCATCTCGTGGACGGAGTTGCGGGACCCACTCCGTAGGATTGTTGCGCCAAGCGTCGGCTGAACCCGCGAGAGATTTCCCCATTGGACGAGTTGTGGGCCCCACCCGTCGGCGCCCGGATTGGGATGTGTTCTTGAGTTGTTCATGTTCACAATGAACTTGATCATTTGTATCGTTTAATCATAACTTCAAAGTTGTTTATATTTGTCAAATGACGTCCAAATCGGGAAATTTTTTTCCTACATTCTTATGACAACATAATCTAGATCATGGTGTCCACTCCATATCGTGTCACGACGTCCGAGCAATAATAATTTAAAAATAGAACATTCCATAACTAGATTCAAGATTTTCAATCGATGAGACGACGTCAATTTGAAATGAGATGAATACCAAAGTTTCATAGCTCGTCGAGATGAACAATCTTTATATTGGTTGGATTCTCATTTGAAGAAGTGGTCCTACACATTGTTCGTTAATCCTAGGTTCACTCTCATTGTTTAAGAAACTTGGTCGGAGACATGTCATTTTTGTTCTACGTGATCGTACCCCTTCTTCTAATGAGAATCCAACCAATATAAAGATTGTTCATCTCGACGAGCTATGAAACTTTGGTATTCATCTCATTTCAAATTGACGTCGGCCATCGATTGAAAATCTTGAATCTAGTTATGAAATGTTCTATTTTTAAATTATTATTGCTCGATGTTGTGACACGATATGGAGTGGACACCATGATCTAGATTATGTTGTCATAAGAATGTAGGAAATAAAATTTCCTGATTTGGACGTCATTTGACAAATATAAACAACTTTGAAGTTATGATTAAACGATACAAATGATCAAGTTCATTATGAACATCAACAACTCAAGAACACATCCCAATCCGGCGCCGACAGTGGGGCCCACAACTCGTCCAATGGGGAAATCTCTCGCGGTTCAGCCGACGCTTGGCGCAACAATCCTACCGACAGTGGGTCCCGCAACTCTGTCCACAAAGTGGGGTCACCCGCAGTCAAATTTCCATTAAAGACTGATTTGTGGGCCAACAAGTGGCTGGGTAGACCCGTCATTGACCCTTGGTAACCGCCCCACCCCGCCGAGTTAGTGGGGTCACGTCCCTGCAATGGGATATTCTGCCTTTTAGTCATTGATCTGTCGGCCCCACACGGCAGTGGTACGAATGCAGTTGCCCCGACGCGAGTTATATAACCGCGGGGCCTCGCTGTTTTCCAATCCCGCTCCTTTGCACCGCGCCTCTCTCGTCGATCTTGAGTAGCCGCTCGTCTCCCCCCTCGACTCCCTGCGTGCAGCTATGGCCGGAGAGAAGCGCCCCGCAGAAGAGGCCCCTGGGGGTTCGTCGCCGTCGGTCCCGCTGCGTCTCCGTCGGTTGATTTCTCACCGGGGGTGAGTGTCTTCCTGTCTCCATAATTTCCTGTGCTCGCCGAGGATCCGATGCTTGTCATTCTTCTTCCGTTTACTAGTGCGACATATGGCCCGGGTCCTTCAGCCGGCGCGGCGCCTTCGTCCGGCGGATCTTCGTCGTCGGAATCCTGGAGCTTGTCTTCTTCCTCGTCTCGGGGCGACGCCCCGTTCGTCAGGAGGCCCGGGACTCGGCAGAGGAACTGGCGAGGACGCGGCCGTCGTCTAGACGTCGCGCTGCGCAAGGTACGGGACCTGGAGGGGACCCGGGATGCGATGCATACCGCCCTTCAGGCGGCAGAGACGGAGACAGCCGAAGTTCGCAGCGCCAAGGCCGATGTGGAGGCCCGCTGCACTGGTGAGTTCTTGTATTCCGTCAGTGCATGCCGCCCACTAGGCTCTTGTTTGACTCGTCGCCATTGTTTCTTGCGTCAGCCGAGGAGGCAGAGGCGTCTTTCCACCCGAGCTGGCGGAGGAGCTGCGCCACCGCCTGAACGATCTGGAGGATCGCCACGATGAACTTACGCGCACGGCGGAGGTCTCCGTCGCGGTGGTCGGCCCGGGGCTCCAGCTGCTGCCCGACCATCTTCGCGCGCTCCCAAGGCGTGTCCGGGGAGGCGGTGCATGCCGGTGCGCACCGGGGGAGCCGCCCGCGCGCTCGCGACGGCGGACATTCAAGTCGACTTTCCCTTGGCTGATCTGCAGCCGGAGTGGCCGTTACCGCCGGATCGGCATCGGCACTACGCGCTGCACTTCCCCATTGCGGGCCGATGCCGCCGCCGCGGGGGTTGACACCGACGGCGTGCTTCGCGACGGCGCCGCCGCCGACATTGGCGGCCTGTAACTCACCTTTCTAAGATTAATCTGTATCGGCCCCTTGTGGCCGAGGAAATCGAACTTCGCATTGTTCCTTGTTTGTGCTATTGCGATTTTTGTTCATTGCTTCGGGGGGGGGGGCGTGGTCGGGTGTACGAAGCACACTCCGGCCCCCCGTGCCGTCTTGTCACCCGCCACAGCACGTGACGCATGCTCAGTAGGAGGCTAGGAGCTTTGTTGAACAGGCGTCCAGGGTACTCGAGTAGTGTACGTAGGACTGAACGCGTGGGAGATCGCGAGGCACAGCGCTGCGTTCCTTCTTCTGTTCGCATCTAAATAAAATTAGCCCCAAGAATCTTTCATAAATGGAACACTAAATATAGTTTTATTTGTAAAACCTTTTCATGTGTAAGCGTAACTTTGTGTGATGAATCTAATGAACCTACTTAATCCATATTTAGCTACAGATTTTGAAAGTAGTTTTGAAAATAACTTACTTTAATACTTGTAATTAATGGTGCACCTTCATGGAGTAGTAAATGTAGATGAAATCTAAAACTAAATACATAGTTTGGATCTACTTTGCGATACGCAGCTTTTCGCAAACCTTTTCGGACATCAAACCCTTAGTGTGATTTTGCATGCAACTATCCGGTGCGGTGAAGCGTTGCGGCCGGACGACGACTCCCCGTGCGCGCGTGCGTGTAGCGATTAATTAGGAACCGCCGCCCCTTCGTCTTGCCGGTTGTCTTCAAATCTTGCCATGCCCATTGCTTCGGCAACCACCACGTCAATTTGACCTGTATATGAAGCCGAAACGACAACATAGAATATACTAGTTTAGCCTCTTCCCTACCCCGCCCCACCCCCTCGCTCCCACTGTTGCATCGAAGGAGAAGGGGTTTTCTTGCCTGCCGCCATTGCCGGCGACCCCCCCGAAGCTTGCAATCTCTGCAACCGCCATCGCAAGCGACCTCCAAACGGCGGCGATGACCCGAATTGACGCATCGGGTGACGGCGGCGCCCCACAAATGAAGGGGGATGCCGTAGAGGCCACCGCCGCCGCCGGCCTCTACAGTAACCTAGGTGATGCGGGCGGAGCAATCCCGGCCGCGTCAGCAGACAGCGTCGCTCCGAAGGTTAGTCCTGCAAGGCACAATGATTTTCTAGTCGTGGATTTGTCACGAGGTTGAAGATTCGGAACTTTGTTTTCTTGGTTTGGGACTGCAGGGTGGCAAGCGTGTCGCCCTCAACCTGTGGGAGGCCGCCGTTGATCCAGCCGACGTTCGAGATCGGAGCGGCTGGGAGTGGGACGAATGGCGCCCCGTCGTCATCCGTCCACGACTTTCGGAGGAGCAGGGACCGCCCCCAACTACGATGCACGAGGTTGAATTCTTCAAGGAGCGGTACCCGAGCATCAAGACCACCGTCACTTGCGACGCCGGAGTAGTGGCGGAGTACATCAACGAAATCAAAGGTAGCCCACCTCCAGAACGTTTTCTCGTTGGATTGGACACCGAGTGGATTGAGCTTTGCAGTGGCGGGTACAAGCTCGCATTGCTGCAATTGTGTGTCGGTTCGCGCTGCCTTATTTACTAGGTGCACCATGCCGACTACAAGCTTCCTGATGTCCTGAGCAAGTTTCTCAGTGAGGAAGGCCACATCTTTGTCGGAGCGCATATCACCAACGATGTTGAACGCCTACATGAGGACTGCGGCGTCAAGATTTCTAATTGGAAAGACCTTCAACTGATTGTTTCTGATGTTGATGAGAAGTATAGCCATCTGTACCGAAATGGTTACAGGTCGTCACTGGAGAAGATTGGAAATCGAGTACTGGAGCTACCTCTGTACAAGGACAGAAATGTGAACCACAGGCTTTGGGGTTTGAGGGTGTTGCACGAATGGCAGGTGAAATACGCCGCCAAGGATGCATTTCTGTCTTTTGAGATTGCTAATCAGCTTGAGATCAAGCATGGTTACCGATTTCTGCCAGATGCTAATTTGTAGAATCATGTAAATAATGTACTAACCAAAAGTAGCAAGTAGAATTTCTTGGTTTTCGGAACAAGTATATGTGTACATATTAGTAGTAATTCAGTGATGGATTGAAACTAAGAGGCCTTGTTTATTTGGGCAATTTTGACAGATAATTTCCATATTACTCTAATTATTTGTTGATTTACTAAAGATTAATTTGTATCATTTGTTAGTCAATTTTTTATTTTCTATATCAACATATTAAAAGCAACAAGACATATGCAAATTATCAATGTGCCCTTTTGTTAGAACGGATTGCGGTCCGAGATTGGGCCGGCCCATTTGTCCTTATTACTTCCCGTGTGTGGGAAGCGCTGCACAGCAGCACATCAGCATAATCTTTAGTGCCACACCGCTACCTCAAGCGGGCGCACCACAACTTAAAAGGCGAGGCGTGCTTGCCATCCCAAACTCCTCCGAATACTTGCTTCCTCTCTACTAACCTCCGGCTTGTTGGGCCGGCCGGCCCATCGGCTCCCGCTCGCCGGGCTTCACGCTCGCCGGTAGAGCCTGTTGGTGACCTGGCCTGCCCTACAGCCCCCTATTTTTGTTTGTCATACCAATTTTTAGATTCATATTTTAAATATTAAGATTTATGCAAAAGTCTTCCGTAAGTAGTAAATAATGGCAACATAGAAGTCATGACTACGGTCGAGTAAGTATCAATTGAAAAACTCATCATCTTGGGCATCTTGAACTATTGGTGCAACAATTCCATCATCAATGTACATGTCATCCGCATCATGTTCATCATCAACATCAAATACTTCATCGTCCGGTTCGTCAACCGCCTCGGTCCGAACCCGATTAATAACCGAGACATCGCCGGTTGTGCCTTCCTTGTCCGATCTAGACCAATTTGTCAAAACCTGGTGTTCACCGAGCAAATTAATACCTTCGATACCCACAGCAAGTGATTCCTTGAGATCTAATTCAGGCATGGCAAACAAGTTCCTTGGTTTCATTGAAATAACACTGCTCCAGTCAGGTTTGTTCACCAGATTCACATAAAACACCAGTTCTGCCTGTGTTGCCAGAATATAGGGTTCATTGCTAAACTTGTGTCGAGTAGTATCAATGTCAATGACCCCATATTTATCTTGACTGTATCCTTTGCCTCTGTTGGTACTTGTGACAAGAGGCACATCAGACTAGTCACACTGGAACGGAATAACTTCTTTTTGTCCAGGGAATTCCAGTGAGATCATTCTTTTAATCACCCCATACCAATTTGTGCCTTCTGCCTCACCCTTGACAAGCACACCACTGTTTTGTGTCACAAGGGTTCTCTCGATGTTAACGGTACGAAACAGCCAATTGTTGATATGACATCTATTCAATGTACGAGGTCGGGGATCCGGTCCTTGAGCAAGTGCAAACAAATCTGAACTTACTTCCCCTCTAGCATGTAAACCTGTGATCTTGCTTTCAAACCATCTTACGAGTTGAGCATCATGTCGCTTATCAAGATTTCTGGATCCATGTGCCCTCAGTTCTTCCAAATGCTCGCTGCACACAAAAGAATATTATCGTTAGTTTGATATTTAAAATTAAAAGCAATAATGATGTTGAGTAGTGCATCTTACTCGACATATGGTCTAGCTTCATCACAATTGCAAATTATGTAGTGACTCATCTTCCGAAACTCATTTGGTGGTATTTCTTCAACCGTCTGTCCTCTCCTCTTGTAATCCATTTCTGAAAAAATGCTCAAACCAGATGGTGGCTCATTAACAGTAACCGTTTCATGTCGATCAACACGATTGTCTTTGGTGTCCACGTCCAAGAATCTTGAGCGAGAATGTAAGGCACTCCTCGAGTATGTATCCCTCAGCAATTGAACCTTCAAGGTGAGCCTTGTTCCTCACATATCCTTTCACAGTGTGTAGGTACCGTTCCACCGGGTACATCCATCCGTAACACACTGCCCCCCAAGTTTAGCTTCTTCGGCTAGATGAACGAGCAAATGGATCATGATATCAAAAAATGCAGGTGGGAATATCATCTCAAGTCGACAAACGAACCTCCCTAATTGAACGGCTAAGCTCGTCCAATTCGATTCCACCAACTCCTTTGAACATAGTGCATTGAAGAAATTACTAAGCTGAATCAATCCAATGACAACGACTTCGGCAAAATCCTACGCACCACTAAGGGTAAAAGTTTCGTAGAATTAGATGGTAGTCATGCGTTTTCAAGCCCGACACCTTACGTGACTTTACATCAACACATCTTCTTATATTCGAGGAAACCCCATCGGCATCTTCACTCCATATAGAAATTCACACAAACTTTCCCTGGCATCCTTATCTAACTCGTACAAGGCTGATGGCAAGGTATACTTATCATCTTTAATCACAGGGTGCTGATCTGGTCGTATCCGTAGATGCTCCATGTCAAGCCGAGCATTCTTCCCGTCCTTACATTTGCCATCCAACTTAAGCAGAGTGCCTAGTATGCTCTCACATATATTTTTCTCAATGTGCATCACGTCCAAATTATGCCTGATGAGCAAAGAAGACCAGTGAGGGAGCTCAAAAAAATACTCTTCTTCCTCCAGTTGTGCCATCTGTTGTCTTCGTCACGCTTCCTTTTTTTGATAACAATGTCTTTCCAAATTCTACTTGTTCAAAAGTAGAATACTGCTCAAGTACCTGTGCACCAGATAGTGGTTCTGGTGCCTCCCTGGATTCGACCTTGTTGTTGAAGCTGACCGCATTGTTGTGCCATGGATGGTCAGGGGCCAAAAAACGTCGATGTGCCATGTAGCAGTGCTTCCGCCCATGTTTCAACCACAAATACTCGGTATGTTTGTGGCGGTATGGACATGCAAACTTTCCTTTAGTGCTCCAACCGGATAACATAGCATAGGCCGGAAGTCATTAATTGTCCAAAGAAGTATAGCACGCAATCTAAAATTCTTCTTAGTCCCCGCATCTCTTTTTTTAACACCATTATTCCAAAGCTCCTTGAGCTCCGAAGATCGTGGGCCTCAAATATACATCAATATCCATTCCGGGAGATTTTGGACCAGGAATCAACATTGACAAAATCCGGTTAGATGGTTTCGACACATCCATGGAGGCAAATTGTAAGGAACCAGGATGACAGGCCAAATGGAATACGTAAGACTTTGCATGCCAAAGGGATTGAACCCATCAGAAGCAAGACCCAGCCTAACGTTACGACCTCCTCCTTCTGAAAACCATTTAAACTCTGAATCCACGTGCTTCCATGCCTTTGAGTCAGCAGGGTGACGCATTTTCCCATCATTCACCAATTCATTCTTGTGCCACTACATATCCTTTGACATTTTCTTTGACATATACATTCTTTGAAGCCGAGGAATAAGAGGAAAGTAGCGTAGGATCTTAACTGGTAACCGCTTCTTAACAGAAGTAGCACCCACTGCACTGCAATTATTATCGAGGTTTTATCTACAACTTTCCACCTTGACTCCTTACAAATGGGACATGTTTCCGGATTTGTGTATTTATCAAAAAATAACACACAATCATTTTGGCATGCGTGTATCTTGACATAGTCCAAGCCCGGGTCTCGAATCACCCTTTGCACTTTATCCAAGGAGTCAGGAATACAATGCCGGTCAGGGAGAACCTTTCCAAAGAGCTTAAGTATGGCCTCCAATGACGCGTTACTTAAGCCATACATGCACTTTATCCGAAAAAGCTCCACAATAAAAGAGACCTTCGTTGCATTTTTGCATCCTAGATACAATTCCTTCTTTGCCTCGCTCTAATAGTTTCAAAAAGATCTCTCGCTCGCTTATCCGCCTCTTCCTCATCTCTCGGTTTGTCCATGATGTATAGTGCCACCGATAATGTTTCTAATCGAGTATTCGTGGCGACGAGTTATCATCCAAACCATCTTCTTCATCGTCTTCTACAAATAAATGTGTTGTATCATCACCGTAGGTAGTGCATCATGATTATTGAGATCAGCGAAGTAACATCTTGATTCACAGGACCCCGAGAAGAAGTATTAGTTTGGTCTTGAATGTTACCAGCATCGGTGAAACAATCAGCAAACCCTCTATTGAGTAAATGAATTTGAATGGGACGCACGGTGGAATGTCTGATCATGCATTGACACAAATTACATGGACACGCAATAGATCCACCTCGCGCTGATGAGGCCGTAAATTTTTGCAAAAAAATTCAAAAATTGTTCTGCCAATCCGCTGAGTGTCGAGGCAAGCGCATCCAACTTCGATCTTCGTCTGATGCCATTAGTTAATCTGCATTGTTCATGTTTCAATCGACCTTGATCACGATATATATACCAATATGCATATATATGCAGCGAACGATTGAATATATATACGAGATCAAGACATCGGTACGTACTGGTCGTGGCCGTAGCGCCGCTCAGATCTCCGCAACAAGAATCACGTGGAGATCGCCGTGGAGATCGATCCCCTAGAGGCCCTCGTGGAGATCTCCGCAACAAGAACCAGGTTGTCGAAGACGGAATTTTGGAATGGTCCAGATCGGAAGAGCCCCTATCTGATCGTGGAAATACATACACGATAGACAAAATTTTAGTACAACTAAGGAATACCTGGTTTCAATATTTCTGAGGTTGTACGTAGTATGACCTTTCTCAGGGTTTTCAACATATGCGTAATTCATTATTTTTCTTTTCTGATCGTCTACTATAGAGGCTAACAATAATACACAAAATTCAGGAGTTCTAGTGAAGAGTCTCAAAATTGTTGATCACAATGCTTTGTGAATATACACATGAATAGCATAAACAATAGCATGTCACAATTCTGAAAACAGACAGATGCTTAGTCCAAATATGCATGACAGGACCCAACAGATTTCAATTTGTGTCACTCATAAGTTCAAATATTTTGCAAGGGCTCATCCAGATCCAAACACATAGACATACGAAGATGCATATATAAAGGTTCAAAATTATTACTTAGATGTTGCCACATACACATCCATTCTTAGACCATTCACCAAAGATTCCGCATAACATTCACCTAGGACCTGGTTATGTTACGTACTAAGCTAGATTACTACTACTTGCGATTGACTTTATCCTGAAGCTTGCAGATCTTCTTCGCCATCACTTCTAACTTGTCAGCAACAGTCTCCATGAATTCCTTCAGGGTCATCTCCATGTCTTCCTGCGTTCCAGCAACGTCGACGCTTAGGTTCTGAATCTGCTCCCGCAAATCATCATAGCGCTCCTTCAGCCGCTGAACCATTTGGCGCAAGGGCATTTGCTATGGCACACAACAAACACAAGTTACTAACATGTAATGTGTTACAACAGCTGTGGCCAATGCAGCAAAATAGTCAAAAAATGCACCTTTCTTTTCAATGATCCCGAAGCTTTCGATGGAGACGGTTTCTTGCTATTGTCCTACTCATCATCCGAGTCTGGAATGATGATCCTCACCTGATTAGCAGTGTTCACTAGCCTGACCAAACAAAACAATTTGCTGTTTTTCAGTTTAAAACAGCCAATTCAATCTCTTGACTCATAATGTATACCAATTTACACGTGATCCCCCGACTACACCGCCGTAAAAGGCCTAACCTACTAAATGGGACAGCCTGCGTTCATTTGGCTGGCTTTGTTTTCAGGATTGTGATCAAATGTACACAGGTCAGATTCACAGCAAAAGATGGCAAGAAATCAAGCCAATTATTATTATCAATATCTAGTATGGGGTGAGATGGATCCACACAAAAACACAATTATCATTATCTAGTATAAAATTTTGTTTACTATGAACTACTAACATTTTTCTAATTGCAAAAGGAGTCACACGATTCCTGGAAAATCAAAGAGGGTAGGGCAGTGTACCTCACTTCTTTTCTGGAACGCTTGCATCCGACTAGGCCCTGCTTACCCTTACCGGATGGATCGACTTGGCGATGCGGGCCGTCAGACGACGACGACGTGGTGGCGGTGTCGTCCGTACCAGAGGACGACAGAGTTGGGGTGCCGCCGACCATACCGGAGGACGACGAGGTAGGTGGTGTGGAACACTTGAACCGCCCGCGTGCATCGCGCTTCTGTGTGGTGTAGTGGCACCTCCGTACGTCGCCGCCGCTCGCCTGAAAACCCTCGGTGCGGCCCCGCCGTCCGCTGCCGCCGCTCTCCAGATCCCCTCGATGCGGCCCCGCCCGCCGTGGCGGCCGCGCTCGGCCGTGTTACGGTGCTGCGGCCCCTTCGTCCGCGCCCGCCACTAGTCTGGGAAGGCTCGATGCGGCCACTCCGGCCGCTGTCGCCGCTTGCCGCAGGGGAAACCGCGATGCGGGGCATCTTGATGTGGACGTGACGGTCAGAGCCGACGAGGGGGATGGTTGGGAGCAAAAGTGTATTGGGGTGGGGGAGCTGAAAGTTATAGACGATTTGGGCCGGCATATCCTTGTGTTTATTACTCTCATCGGCCCATTTGACATTTTCACATCCTTGTCTCCAGTACCTTTAGTGCCACCCCGTAAACTGAAAAGGGGGTATCCCAGCTTAAAAGGAGAGGCGTGCCTGCGTTTTCGAACTCTGTATTACCATCATCAACTAATGGTTCCTACTTGCGCTATGGGGCTTAATGGGCCGGCCGGCCCACTCGGGCTCCCGCTCGCCGGGCTTTACGCTCGCGGGTTGAGCCTATTGTGGTCTGGCTTAGCCCACATCCCCATAGCACACAATTTTTTCATCTAAACAAATCCTCTCTTTTTTTTCATGGTACATATAGTCTATACCATATTGTTAAAATTCAGATTTTTCATAATAAAATTTATTTATTAAATCGCATTTTAAATTTCGCTACAACCCCATAGCAGATTTTTTTCATCAAAACAAATTTTGTGGCAATACATACACAACATTCCTCCTTGAGGCTAGAAACGAAGCAGTAGCCTTCCTTGTATTGCAACAACGCAAAGAGATATTTGCAACCCAAATAAGACGTTGCGTAAGGCCGTTCAAACGCAACCAACCCTAGTATGGTAGCCATAGCAAGTTTATATTGCAACACCCGAATTTCTAGTGCAATGCAGAAATAGGGTAGCAATATTTCCTACCAAATGCAACACAATTCCGAATAATGGGTGCATTAGCGCCAACTTGTTGCAACATCGCAAAGATATATTTGCAACCAAAATTCTACGTTGCGACATACTTGTTCAAACGCAACCATCCCTAGTATGGTGGCTATAGCAACTTTCTCGTTGCAACGTAAGGAATGCTAATGCAACACAAAATTGGGGTGGCATTATTTCCAACCAAATGCAACGGAAATCCTAAAAAAGGGCGCATTAGCGTCAACATGTTGCAACCGAACAAATAAATAATGCAACTCAAATTTTGTGTTGCAATAGACACACAAATTGCAACCAAATCACCGTTTCGGTGCAATAGTACCCCCCTATTGCAACCGAAATAGTGGTGTTGCCTAAGGGATTTGTTGCAATAGGGGGAAAACCTTGTAGTGGGAGAGACGAATAAAAGCCTTGCCACCGGCACTAACTTCGATTTTTGGCTTGGTTGCCATGTGAGTTGGGATAGGACGTCTTGCATGCATGTTATAAATCGAAACAACTAATATGGACCCAAAAAAATCGAAATTCCATATGCTCTCTAAGGAAGATTATGCTAGTGTGTGCTTTTTATAAACTAGAGTACCTTTCACCCCTAGCCGTCGTGTTGCCGAAATTTTGAAAAGTTTGTTACCTTGTGCTAGGTTAATTCAACCAAATTGTTAAAAACAATTGCTCCTTAACTAGTCATCTTGTAATAGCAAGTCTCAGTCCTAGTTCCGTTTGGGTTGGTTTATACTTCCTAGGCACATCCAGGTTCAGGACCATCCACCTTGTTCCTTGTTCGATGCTCAACCTTAAAATTTAATTAGGTGTTAAAGAATTTATTTTTGAAATAGGAAACTTTGGAAGTTTTGAGGTTTCTGGATTGTTGGTTATGAATGTTTATTCAGAGCTGCCAGAACTTCACCATTTGACATGCCGTTCTCTTTGAGACCTGACATGAGTTACATTTGTGTACAGATGGCCTTTCCCGTGTTCCACGAGTTCGACGCTGACGGTACGATCCGTACCAACGGGTTGCACTGGGAGTGTTTTCCGCGCCTTACGTGGGAAGCACTCAGCGCCGCAGGCTACCTCACGCCACCGACTTACGAGGTGAAGGAGTTCGAGCACCATGGTGTTCCCCGTTGCAGAGTGATCGTCACTGTTCTGCCACACCCGGACCACGCCGACTGGTTCGACTTGAGTTTTATCTACTGGGGATTTGTCACTCACGAGTTTGTTGAGTCAACCGCCCTCAGAGTGTTGACAGATTTTTGTGACCACAACCCCACCGTGGTAGCTCACTCTCCATTTGGATTGTTTCCTGCTGTGAGTCCTCGTGACCCAGCATGGTTGGGCCGTATGGATCACCTACAGGAGCTATTGACACTAGTAGAGCCGTTGGATGTTACTCAGACGCTAGCTCACTGTCTGAACGTGGTTTTCACACTTCAGGGGCTGCGCTATAATACCGCAGCGATTATTGGGCAGCGTTTGTAGGCATCTATGCATGATTGGCAGTAGCTTTCAGCAGCACACCAGCAGCTGAACATTACTCTTACTCAGGTTCAGCAGGAGAATGACAGGTTGCGTGCTAGGAGATTTCAGTTAGAGCTTGAGCGAGGCGACCGCCTACAGAGGATTGTAGATCTGGAGGATGCAAATGTGTACAAGATTGAGAGGCTGACACTACTTCAGAACATTGCTAATATGCAGCAGCAGGTGCAGGAGGTCGAGGTACAGGTGGAAGCCTTGCAGGCTATTGTGGCCTTACAGCCACTGCCCCCAGTACAGGCACACCCGGAGGAGCAGCAGGGTTTGTCCGGTCTGGATCAGACGAGCCAGGCAGGACCACCGTTACCGACTCCCCCAGCTTCGTCTACGTACAGTGGTGCTTCAGTGGGCAACTAGGTTGCCGACAACAGGAAGAAGAAGGATGTCTATCCTATCGAGTTACCTTGAGATGTTTAGAGTAGTGGGCTTGTCAGCACGTTTTCGTGCCAAGTAACTGCTTGTATCATGTCATGTCATGTTATTTCAAATTCGAGAGTTGTAATGTCCTTGAACCTTGTTCTATCGTATTGCAATAAAGAATGCTTAAGCATGTGTGCTTTAAGTGGTTTCGTTTGACATTCAGAAATTGAAGTTTTGTTGCGTATGATTACCAACTTCTGGAATAAACCGTTGCAAATGACCACGCTTGTCAATTTTGCATTTCCCCCTAAAAACGTTGGTAAACCAAAGCATTTCTAGGGGCATCACTCGTTGCTAGCGATTAAGCGCTCGTTCGTATACCACCTTCGTTGGTACCCGAAGTGACAGGAATTGTCCGAGGGTAAATATGAGCCGTGCATTCGGGTGATCGCATTCCTAACCGTGTTAAGAAAACGATTCTATGAATCCTGGTGGCTATGGAATATTGTTTGATTGTTGTTGTCCTCATCATTTAAATGCTAATGAGATGTGATTATGCATGATCATGCTTGTCATCATTTGGAGTAAGCTTTTGGCTATCTCACTAATAAAGCTCACTTTTCAGATGGTGGGAACCACGCGCATCTCTCCCAATGGTTTCGGAGCAAGTGGTAGCGGTGACTTGCCGCCACCCCCGCCCATGACGCCGTCGGAGGCCTTCATGGCCACCCAAACTGAGGTGCTTGCGCCGCATCCTCGCGGACGCGAGCGAGATCGCCCAGCAGATGAACCGAGGGCCGCCACACGGGGCCAACCACGAGGGGCCTAACCAGGTCACCACGTATGCCCAGTTCATCGCTATGAAGCCGCCAACCTTCGCTAAAGCAGAAGACCCCCTGGAAGCTGAGGCTTGGGTCAAGGCCATAGAGGCAAAATTCTCTGCCTTTGTGCTGCCTTGCTCTAAGGAGAACAATGCTAACTTCGCAGCGCTGCAACTGCGAGGAGAAGCTTTGATGTGGTGGGACCACTTCAAGTCAATGCAGCGAGGGCACACTGTGACTTGGGATGAGTTCAAGCAGGCTTTCAAGAGCCACCACATCCCCAAGGGACTGATGGATAGGAAGATGAGGGAGCTGTTGGCCCTCAGACAGGGATCTGACACAGTGTATCGCTATGCTCAGAAGTTTAATAGCTTGTGCCAATATGGCGGTCATCACGTAGATACTGATGCAAAGAACATGGAAAGGTTTCGTGACGGGCTTGATGGCAAATTGTACGAGCGTCTGAACTTGCTCGAGCCCGCAAACTTCCATGAGCTAGTGAACAAGGCTATCTCCCAAGAAGATGCTATGAAGAAAGCCCACGAGGACAACAAGAGGATGTCTGGTTTCACCCCAGGCAGCGGAACGGGCAAGAAGTTTCGCTTTGTGAAGAAGGAAGCTCCGGGCCCATCCCAGCAATCTTCAACTGGACGCTGGACGATGAAGCCACCTCAGAGCAAACCCACAGGGAATTTCCAGTTCCGCAGTGCTCAGCATCAGGCTCCAAAGCCCAATGCACCTCCTCGCAACATTGGTGATCGTCGTTGCTACAACTGTGGCCAGCCAGGGCACTACATTAACGAGTGTCCCAAGCCCAGGCAGATCAGGCCCAACCCACAGAATCAGGGTGCAGGAAACAAGCCTGCCACTCCGGCTAAGAAGCCCATGGTGCAAGTACGCCAAGGCAAGCTGAACTTCGCCGCCATGAGTGACATCCCAGAAGGATCTTCAGTGCTCACGGGTACATTCTCTATCAATGACACTCCTGTTAAGATTTTATTTGATTCGGGAGCCACTCATAGTTTCATAAGTGAGAGCCTACTAGACAAGTTGGGTCTAAAAGGAATGCAAACCAAATCAGCTTATAAAATTACCACACCAGGTGGGAATATCACGTCTCATTTAGTAACTTTTGGAGTTCCTCTAAGACTAGGAAGTAAGGTTATTCGATCTAATCTTATAACCATCAAATTGGGAAGCATGGATGTTATCTTGGGTATGGAATGGATGAATCAACATAAGGTGATTCTAGACATATCGGATAGGGTCGTAGAGATCAATTCTCCTACGGTCGGGCACACTACCTTGTACCTACCCTTCAGGGACGGTACCGATTCTTGTGCCTATGTGACCATTATCCTCCCTCTTGATGAAATTTCAGTAGTGTGCGAGTACCCGGACGTCTTCCCCAATGAGTTGTCGGGTATGCCACCAGACAGAGATGTCGAGTTTGTGATCGAACTCCAGCCCGGTACCGCACCCATTTCCAAAAGGCCCTATCGCATGCCACCCAAAGAGTTAGCTGAACTAAAAACCCAACTCCAAGAATTGTTAGATAAGGGGTATATTTGCCCGAGCTCTTCTCCTTGGGGTTGCCCTGCTCTCTTTGTCAAGAAGAAAGATGGTAGCTTGAGAATGTGCGTAGATTACCGCCCTCTCAATGCAGTCACCATCAAAAACAAATACCCGCTTCCCCGAATCGACATTCTTTTTGATCAATTGGCTAGTGCCAAAGTCTTCTCTAAGATCGACCTTCGTTCTGGCTACCACTAAAACAAGATTCGACCTTGCGACATTCCTAAAACCGCTTTTTCCACTCGTTATGGTCTTTACGAGTTGTTGGTAATGTCTTTCGGACTCACTAATGCCCCCGCCTACTTCATGTACCTCATGAACTCCGTGTTCATGAAGGAGCTCGATAAATTTGTCGTGGTCTTTATCGATGATATCCTCATCTATTCCAAGAGCGAGAAAGAACACACCAAACATCTCCGAGTTGTCCTCCAGCGTTTGCGAGATCACAAGCTTTATGCTAAGTTCTCCAAATGCGAATTCTGGTTGAAAAGTGTGAAATTCTTAGGGCACACCATTTCCCATGATGGTATCTCCGTAGATCCTAGCAAAGTTCAAAAGGTGATGGATTGGAAACCACCCAAGTCTGTACATCAAATCCACAGTTTCCTAGGATTGGCGAGATACTACCATCGATTCATTCCTGACTTTTCTAGAATCGCAAAACCCATGACCGAATTACTCAAGAAAGGAGTGAAATTCATGTGGAGCGAAGCATGTGGGAAAGCTTTCCACACCCTAAGGCAACATCTAACTCCAGCCCCAGTGCTAGTACAACCCGATAATTCCAAACCGTTTGAAGTCTTCTGTGACGCATCAGGCACGGGTCTCGGCTGTGTCCTTATGCAAGAGGGCCGAGTCATTGCCTATGCTTCACGGGCGCTTCGACCCCATGAGCTCAATCATCCTACCCATGATTTTGAGTTAGCTGCTGTTGTCCATGCCCTCAAGATATGGAGGCATTATCTAATGGGTAATCGTTGCAACATCTTCATTGATCACAAGAGCCTCAAATACATTTTCACCCAGTCAGAATTGAATATGAGATAGAGAAGATGGCTTGAGTTGATTAAGGATTATGATCTAGAAGTGCACTATCACCCCGGCAAGGCAAATGTTGTTGCGGATGCTCTTAGCCGCAAAGACCATTGCAACCACCTAGAGTTGGAACCAATTAGTGAACCGTTGTGTGAGGAAATGAGGAGGCTCAACTTAGAAGTGGTGCTGCAGGGAATTTTGTATGCGTTGACGGCAGAGTCCGATCTTTATGACAGAATTGTCACTGCCCAGCGCAATGATGTAGAGATTCAAACCATCAAGCAAAAACTAGAAGAGGGAGACCCCAAGTACGCTTGTTTCCAGAAGGATCACCAAGATGTGGTCTGGTTTGGGAAACGTTAAGTGGTCCCCGTTGACCCGGAAGTTAAGAAAATCATTCGAGATGAAGCTCATAGGTCCAAGTTCTCTATTCATCCCGGTAGTACCAAGATGTACCAAGATCTGAAATAGGACTTTTGGTGGTCCAATATGAAGGTGGATGTAGCCAAGTATGTAGCCGAGTGCGATACTTGCCACCGAATGAAAGCAAGTCATTTGAAATCGGCAGGTGTACTCCAACCCCTGTCGATACCTATGTGGAAGTGGGACGATATTAGTATGGATTTCATTGCGGGTTTACCCCTAATAGCTAGAAAGAAAGACTCTATTTGGGTAATTGTGGACAGACTCACCAAGACCGCTCACTTCATTGCCGTGCACACCACCTACTCCGTACAACAATATGCAGAGTTGTACATGGATCACATAGTTCGTTTGCATGGAATCCCAAAGACTATAATCTCTGATAGAGGAACCCAGTTTGTAGCTCGTTTTTGGGAACAATTGCATGAGTGTTTAGGAACCGAGCTGATCCACAGTTCCAGTTATCATCCGCAGACCGATGGTCAGACGGAGAGAATAAATCAGATTTTGGAAGATATGTTGAGAGCAAGCATCTTGCACTTTGACAAGAGTTGGGACAAGTGTTTGTCCTTGGCGAGTTCTCCTACAATAACGGCTATCAAGCCGCTTTGAAAATGGCACCGTTCGATGCTCTTTACGGACGTAGATGCCGCACTCCGTCGAATTGGTCGAGGGTCGGCGAGAGAACACTCTTTGGACCGGAATTAGTTAAAGAGGCCGAAGAAAGGGTGCAAGTGATAAGAGAGAATTTGAAGATGGCACAGATGAGGCAAAAGAGTTACCATGACAAGGGAACCGCACCTCGACACTTTGAAGTGGGAGATTATGTATATTTGAAAGTATCCCCCACCAAAGGTGTGCAAAGGTTCGGAGTCAAGGGAAAGTTAGCCCCGCGCTACATTGGACCATATGAGGTTGTAGAAGTATGTGGACCCGTGGCTTACCGTATCCAACTGCCAGAACGGTTTTCCGCAGTTCACAATGTGTTTCATGTAACTCAGTTGAAGAAGGGAATGCCTGTGCAGGAGAATGAGATCATCACAGAAGCTAATGTTTGGATTGAGCCGGATTTCTCGCTCATCGAGCAACCATTGAAAGTACTAGACCAAAAAGAGTGAAAGACCCGAAGGCAGACCGTGCGAATGTACAAGATCCAATGGACTCATCACATGGAGGAGGACGTGTTTCACATCTCACAATTGAAGAAGTGCGAGCAAAAACCGGAAGCACAAATAATTGAGGAGACCAATGCAGAAATAGAACCTGATCTATCACTAGCAGAACATCCAATGAGAATATTAGATCAAAAAGAAAGGCAAACTATGAGACAAAGGGTGAAGTTGTACAAGATACAATGGAGTCACCATACCGAAGAAGAAGCTACGTGGGAGACCGAACACTTTCTTAGACACCAAGTATCCAGACTTTCTTCCGAGTCAAACTCGTAAGTGAACCCTCCCCACTTATCTCTTATGTTTCGAATCTCAGGAGAAGATTCCTGTTAAGGGGGGTAGGTTGTAACACCTCGTGATTGTCCTCAGTGTTGATTAGTGCTAATGAGTCTCTTAATCCAATCCCTAACCACCCTTGGTCAACCTTAAGTCAAAACCCTAGCATAAACCCTGTTACCCCTTTGACCTTCTTTGTCAACCTAGAACTTTTGGCACGTTCTCCAAAATTTCACTAAACACTTCAAAATCTCCCAATGGGAAAGTTGTGCAGTTTGTCGAGGCACACAACTTTCATGTTGGGTGGCATTTCTACTTTGGAGTGCAAAAGGGTGAAAAATGCAAGTCAATGCCTGCCTTTACTGTTCACAGGCGCCGAGAATTCTGTAAACTTTCCCTGCAATTTGTGCCAAATCTATTGATCAAAACACCCTAGAGCTTTTGGCACAGTTGTAGAGGGTAGTCTGGTGAGCAACTTTTGTATTCAAAGGTTTGTGCACTTTTGTGACGCCCCGGGTTTTTAATTAGACATAATAGCCCGTCAAATGGTCAACAGTGGTCAAACCACGGTCAACCTGGGCCCTCACCTCGAAAAACTCACTAACCCACCCTAGTGACCCCACTTGACTAGTAAACACACTTGTGGGGCCAACCCATGGTCAAAGGATAGTCAAGCCCCCTTGCCACTCTAGTGTCCACCGATGTCTGTCGGAACTTTTGCCGCGTTCTCCAAATTTCACCTAAACACTTAAAATTCTACCTTTATGAAAGTTGTCCATCTTGATGAGGGACACAACTTTCCTGTAGATTGGCATTTCAAATTTTGAAGGGAAAAGCTTGGAAAATAAGTTGCAAGGCAGATCTTACTGTTTGCCGAAAGTAGGTGACATTCACTTTTGGCATTCAAATAACTTCAAATCTGGGCAGAAAAACCCTATATAGCCTCTGTAGAAAATGTTAAGGGTAGCTAGATCTACAACTTTGGTATTCATCACTTGGTCAACTTCTGTACAAAAATTGAAGTTTTGCAATTTCCAAAACAGTCCCAGCAACACAAAACCGACAGAACGCCGCCGCGCCGCGACGTCGTGCGCCCGCGCGCCGCCCGTCGCCGGCCAGGTGCGCCGGCGTCCGCGCCCGCGCCGCCCGAGGCCAAGCACCGCTCGAGGCACGCGCCGCCCGAGGCCCCGCACCCCCGACGCACCCCCACCCGAGGTGCCCCGAGGTCGGCCGCCGCCGTACGCGCATGCACGCCGCGGACCGCCGGTCCGACGGCCGGTGTCGCCGCCGTACGCGCGTCGCCCGAGCCGCCGTGGTATGGCGGGTATCTCCGCCGTCACGCCGTCGTCACCACGATGCGCCCTCCCCGGCCTATTTAAGGCCCTTGCCTCTCTCCACGCGCCGGCCCGAGCCGCCCGTCGCCATTGCCGCCGCCTCCCGGTGCTCGAGCTCGCCGCCGGTGCTCACCGCTGTCCGGCCGTCCGGTTAGCTCCCCCTAGGCTCTAGTGAAGCTCACACGTTCGCTTGTTGCAACCCATTTCGCCCCCTCGCCGGAATTCCCCGAGCCGCCGCGGCCACCGCCGCCGCCGCCGCTGAACCTCGTCGCCGGCCACCTCTCCGCCTCCACTCCGGTCCCCTACCACTCTTAGGTGAGCGTGTGGTCCAGCCTGGCTACTTGCTCGGCCGGGAACACCGCCGGTTCGCCGGATTTGGCCGGAGCCGCGCCGCCCTCCTCGGCCAGGGACCCAATTGCTAGCATCGAGTTTTGTCTAGGGTGTTTCGCGTAAAAGTCCAGCGCATAGTTGTTAAGAACCCTATCTAAGTTTCTTTGCAGTTCAGTCCAGCGCCTTGTAAAATTCCTAGAAATTTGTAGAAAAATCAGAAAAATACCAAACCAATTTTGTTGCGTCCAGGAACAGAAATCCCACCACTTTTGTTATTTGCACATGGCTGGATTCTAAATAGTTTTAGCTTGAAAAATACAAAGGTGAAAAATCTAGATCTGGTATAACTTTAAATACATAACTCCACTGTATCCCAATTTTGGATATGTTGTGTGTTAGGTCATGACTAGATGTTGTGCCAAAAGTTGCATAAAGTTATGATGTAGATCTTGTTAAATAAATTCTTTTCCTTTCCTGCAGAAACTGCCTAGAGGATTTTTCTTGCTAAATATATTTATGTTTTTGAGCTCAACTTGTGCACAGTGTCTTGTAATGTCAAAATGCACATCTTGTAAATTAATCATGATTTTTGGCTTAACAGAAATATTTGTTCTCAATTTGTGCATGAATTCCTTTGTAAATTAATAAGCTAAGATCAGTGGAGTTCCTAGGTGAACATGCTAGTTCTTTAGGCTTGTTTAGGACTAGAGAGCATGCATGAGAAAGTCTGGATCATTTTTATGCTTATTCATTTTTGTAGGCATTTAATTTGAATCACTAGCTAGCCTTTGTTATTTTTACTAGTATTTAATTTCCTAGCATCCAACACTTACATGTGGGTCCAATGGACCAGGATAGGTGCTAGTATGCTTAAGAAACAATTGCTTAATAAAGAGCTTAAAAGCCCTTTTAATATTAAAGAGAAATTAAATAAAGAAAAGTCCTTATTTAATTCTTTTTCCTTTTTGAAAGTATTATCTAATTTAATTAAAAGATAATTAATTTTCATTGCTGATAAGGAATTAATCCATGAATAAAAATATTAATTATACCTTTGCTTGTGAAGGAAAACGGAATTAAAGCCTTCACATGAAATAACAAGTATAATAAAAACCTTTATTCAAATGTACAATAAAAGAATAACCCATGTACACCCAATAACCTTCCTAAAAGAGAAACACTATCTAGATGCTTGTTAAGGTGAATATGACCAACCAGAGTTGGATAAGACAACAAACTATCACATCACCTAAACTTGCATTGCATTTCGTGTAGATCTTCCGGACGGAGATTACTCCCTTGTCCCGGAAACCGAGGAAGGAGGAGCGGAAGCTTCGCTGCAGTACGTGGAAGTGCTCGACACTGAGGGTGCCCAGGCTACATAGCTGACGAAGGCAAGCTCCGGTGCATCTAACCCAGTTTTCAAATTCTTTATTCAGTTATCTATGGATGATTGTGCATTTACGTTCAGGAGTTGAATGGAACCCTAGATGCATGACCCATAGGTACCTTTGTCCGTACTAGTATGCTAGGTCGATAGCTGCTAAGCTATAGGACCGTTACAAGTCGAGTGATGACCTCACTCGCGAGAATAGGTTCCTAGATAGGAATCACAATATATCCTAAATGGATTGCTCACGTGGTAAGAGCATGGGATCTGGGCTCCGGTCCAGTGGTTATGTGGGTTAAGTTTTTGAACGTTCTAAGCACATGTCGGGTATGGGACCGGTAAGCCTAGTACCTTAATGAGGCGGCGAGGGATCCTACCATAACTACTCTTGGGATTCGCTCTCATGGCTAACTACCGGTGGTGTATGGAGACTCCGGGTATCTCGCGGGGTATGCCGGATAGCCTGCACCAAAGACTGTAAGATTCGATCCCGACCCGAGGATTTTTGGAAACGACCTGGGAAAGTTGTCCCTTTGTGGGCAGCCTACCGTGTGTTTGGGTTTACCTTGCAAGGTTTAAATCAATCGATTCTCGGCCTCTCACCGTTATCCGAGACTACTTACTCCACTAGTCATGAGATCCCTAATGATGGAAGTTGATGAATACTATGTTTGATTAATTGTATTGTACAACTTTGTTTGTACTAGTTGGCTAATGTAGTAAAGATTAAACCTACTAGAACTTGTGCTAAAATCTTGAAAGTAAGGACCTACTCTTTGTTACTCTTTAGAAAAAGCAACCCAGTAGCCAAAAAGCCTTTCATGGTCTAGATTTCGTGAAGTAGTTATCACCAACGGGTAAGTCTTGCTGAGTATTAGTATACTCAGCCTTGTTATAATGCGTTGATTTAGGTAATGCCTTCAGTGATGTGTGGCCCAGAGAGATCTCGCCTGGCTGGGAGCTGGAGTGGGTGGAGGACGACTACTGAAAGCATCATGGATGGCCTCCCGTGGTGTCTTCGCTTCCGTTAGTTTATTTCCGCTGCTTTCGAAAACTCTGAACTATCTCATTATGGCAAAAACTATGGTTTGTAATAATTAAACCCTTCGGGGTACGAATTTGGATTTCAATGTTGTTGTATCTCTAGACTCGCCTTCGAGTGAGTTTTAATGCATATATTCGATCCTTGTTGCTTTTCAAGTGATTTACCGGGCGTTAACCCGGCAACTTACGACAGGATGATACTTTATTATTGCTTAATGACCAAAGTGTACGGTCTTAGGCGATAGTACGGTATTTTCCTGGGCGGGTTGTCACAACTTTTGTCGCAAAATTTGGAGAAAATTCAATTTGAAGTGAAGAACTTGGAACTGGTTTGAGCCGGAGTGCCAGCACCCGCACAACGTCGCGCCGCGCACGCCACGTCAGCCCGCCGCCGTACCCCCCCCCCCCCCCCCCCCCCCGCGTGCACACTAAGATGCTGGAAGACCCATCGGTCCGAGGCCCGGCACCGTGGGCACTGTGCCCCTACGGGGCGTGACATGCTGCACACCCCTAGACCGGTGCCACGCGGCCGTCGCGCACACGCCTGAGCGCGCGATGCCTTCTGCCATTGGCCGTTGGCCCACCGCACGTCGCCAACCGCCTCCACGCCATGTCGTCGCCACTTTGCACACGAAGCCGGGGAGAAACCGCCTCGACGCGCTGCTGGACCATTAAAACCCCCACCCTTCTTTCTCTTGCGCGCGACCGAGCACACACTGGCCGCCATCGTCTGCCATTGGCGCCGCCGGTGAGCTCTCTCCTCCGATCATGCCCGTGACCCACCGACCACTCAAAGCTCTTCCCTAGACTCCACTCGAGCCCCCACGTCCACACATGGCCTAGCTCTGCCCCACATTTCGCCGGAAACCTCGCCGTCGCGGATGCACCGCGATAGCCTTGCTGCCGGCCACCGTCGGGCCCTCCTCCAGCCAAGCCACCGGCACGGATCGACCCCACGTGACTCCAATCGATCACCCCGCCCATTTTTTTGCGTCCTCCGGTCCCACCCTACCGCCGGCGAGCTCGCCCACAACCGTAGGGGCACAGTTGTGAATGCCAAGGGCATATCTGTGGAAGAAGGACCCGTGTGTAAAGACCTGGAAGCACATTCTTCAAGCATAGGCATCTCACATACCAATTTCATGATTTACAAATTAAGCATGGTACATGAAGTGCCTTTGCGAAAAAAAGAAGCTTATGCTCCTCCACAAGGTAGCATGTAGGCTAAACATTCATGATGATAAATGGATCTTTGATCCCAACTGAAAAGAACATGGTTCCAAGCACAAATTAAGCAAGATATAGCTTTAAGCACCCAAAATGAACATGAAAGGCATTCTACTCACAAGAGAGGATCATATAGCATTTTTACAAAAAGAAGGCATCCACAAGCATATATATCCCAAAGCTACCAAGAGCATAGCTATACATCTTATGAGCATCACAAGCAAAGTCATAACCTCATCTCTAGCATATCATGAGCAAAGCATATGAGAGAAGCACATCTTTATGGCATATGTTACAAATGTAGTCTATGATACAAAGATCTATGATACAAAGATGCAAACATGATATGCTACAAAAATGAAAATGCAACATGTGTATGTACATCAACCCTCCCAACCGAAGCTCAGAAAGGAAAAACAACTCCAAGCTCTCCTCGCAAACGAGCAAATGTAGCTTGGTCCAAAGGCTTGGTTAGGATATCGGCAAGCTGCTTTTTTGTAGGTACATGGATGAGGTCTATGTTTCCCTTCTCAACATTGTCTCTCAGAAAGTGGTACCTTACTTCTATGAGTTTGGTTCTAGAGTGGAGCACGGGGTTTTTTGCAACACTAATGGCACTTGTGCTATCACACATCTGAGGTACATGGGAACACTCCTCACCAAAGTCACTCAGCGTGTATGTGATCCAAAGCAGCTGGGAGCAACAACTAGCGGCAACAACATACTCGGCTGCTGTGATAGACTGAGCTACACTAGACTGTTTGCGAGAAGACCAAGAAACAAGCAAAGATCCCAAAAACTGATGAGTCCTCGAAGTCGACCTCCTATCGACTCGACACCCCGCAAAATCGGCATCTGAAAAACCGAGAAGCGAAAGGGAAGAGGACGACGAGTACCAAAGACTGAGCTCAGGAGTGTATCGAAGATACCTGAAGATCCTCTTGATGGCCTGCCGATGTGAAGTCCTCGGTGACACCTGAAAACGAGCGCACAGACACAGAAAACTGGATGTCCGGCCTCGTCGCCGTCAAGTACAAGAGGGAGCCTATCATGCTCTGGTACTCCTTCTGGTCCATGGGCTCTCCATCCTCTTCCACGTCGAGCGCTGTAGTCGTACTCATCGGTGTCGACAGGGGCTTCGAGTCGTCCATCTTGAACTACTTGAGGATGTCCTTCGTGTACTTGGCTTGATTCACAAAGGTTCCCTCCTTCGCCTGCTTGATCTGAAGCCCGAGAAAGAAATGCAATTATCACATCATAGACATCTCGAATTCTTTGCTCATATCCTCTACAAACCTCGCAACCAAAGAGTGAGATGAGCTGTCAAAGACAATATCATCCACGTATACCTGAACAATTAGGATATCATCACCCTACCTGAGGAGAAAAAGAGTCTTATCAACCTTGCTCATCTCAAACCCCTTGCTGAACAAGAACCGCCTCAAACGGTCATACCAAGCACGGGGAGCTTGTTTCAGCCCATACAACGCCTTTCTCAACCTATACACCTTGTGGGGAAACTCAACACTCTGAAAGCCCAGTGGTTGCTTCACATAAAATTCCTCCTCTAAAAACCCATTCAAGAAGGCACTCTTCACATCCATTTGGTACAATTTGAACCCTTTAGCCACAGAAAAGGCTAGAAGGATCCTAATTGCCTCCAAACTGGCTACAGAAGAAAATGTCTCCTTGAGGAACCAAGTTGAGAAGCACCTTGGTTCGTGTGTGATGAGTGATTGACCGGATGGTCTGAAGCTTTATGTGTGTAGTTTTGAGTTGTGTTGTGTGTGTTTTATTTTGTGTATTTACCTTATTGTTTATGTGGTGTGTTGTCAATGCACTCATGAGGAGTGGTTGACAACGTTGTGTGGACTGACTCTTGGCCTAGTATTGCAGGTGTTGGTTGCGGCTTGGTTTGCGTTGGTGCAAGTGAAGAACAGGCGCGAAAGGTCTTAGCCTTGCGGGGCCTCCGAGGAGTGGAGAGACAAGTAGGCTTGGTTCGAGGGACCGGTGGCCGACGGGATCAAGTGCGAGCCGCATGGTGCAAGAAGAGCAAGACGAAGTCGTGGACATGGAGCCGGTGCATCGGTGGTGGCCAAGTCAAGGAACGAGGCAAAGGCGAGTAGACCGTCCGGTGCCGGAGGTGAAAGGCTTGGCGGGCTCGACGCTTGGCGTGGTGAGGCCGGGCCGTGTACGTGGGGTTTGGTGGTTTGGCCACAAAACCATCGGAGGAGGGTTTCTCGGTTTGGGCCTCAAAACCGAGCCCGAGGGCCTGGCGTGACAGAGACGGTATCCGGGTGCGTCGGGAAGCTTCGAGGCGGGCGACACGCGTCAGGATCTAGGTGTTTGCGTCGGGAGGACATGAAGGCCTGATGGATGCGCGGCCGTCCGATGGTGAACTTCATGTGTTGACCAAAATGCCCCTGTGAGGGCTTGTGTTGTACTCCTAGTGTAGGGGCACTTTGGTCTTTTCCGGAGGGCATATATATAGTAAGAGGGGGCTGAATTTTCAGCCACCGCTTGGGCTAGTAGGCTGTTGTACTCTTTCGTTTTGGAGTTCTTTGGGAGAGAGGGAGAGAGTGGCTCTTTGATTGGAGCTTTTTGCCATCTTAGATTTGGATTCTAGGAGTGGCTTGTAATCGATTGGACAAGTTATTCATAGTGAATTCATCCTCTAAATCTTGTGCCAATCTTTCTTTTCCCGAGTTTCTTTTATTGCTTTTTCAGAGCTCTTTTTGTGCTATTTTCGTGCTTGGCTCGATTCGTCGTTTCTAGGTCGTTTGGCTCCGGATTTCTTTGAGGGGATCATGGATGGATGCCTTGCGCACCTTTGGTGATGATCTTGACCCCTCAACCGCCGGGAAACCACTTCGATTCGAGGATTTTCGGTCGGAGCTCTAGTTTTTGGTGGTGTTCAATGGATCCGCAATTCCCGGTGATTTAGGGTGTTAGGAGGAAATTTTTTTTGGGGTATAGCATCCTTGTTTGACGCTTATCATGTCCCCAAACCCTTTCCTTAACAGCTTCTACCGTTTCGGAAATCCGGTGATGGATTGGAGGTGTTGACTTTCGGGGTCGAGCAGTTTTTGGTTCTGTCCGTGCCTTGCGGACGGTCCGCAAGGGCCTGGCGGACGGTCCGCGGGCACAGTGTTCATTGTGTGTTCTTTGTGTTCTTGCTCGTCTTCGTTTTCGATCCGTTGTGATTTCGAGTTTTGGTCGGGCGAGGTTTCGGACGGTCCGTGTGTACCGGGCGGACAGTTCGCGGGTGCCTGGCGGATAGTCCGCGTGCTCCTCGCGGACGGTCCGTTATTCGGGGTGCGGCTCTGTTGGTTCGGAGTGCTTTTTCGAACAGTCCGCATGAGGTCGCCGGACGGTCCGCGACCCCTTCGCGGACGGTCCGCCGGTCCCACATGGACAGTCCGCCCAGGCTTTTGCAGTTCAGAGCTTGTGCTTCGGTTCTTGTTTGTTTGCTTCCGCTTCTTGTCCCTAGGCTTCTTGGTGGTTCCTTTGAGGTTGTTTGAGCCCTGTTTGGGATCTTGTTTGTGCGTGTGGGTTCGTGGAGTTGCGATTGGGGTATAGGCTGAATTCAACCAAAGGGAAGAATTTTTATCGGCTCCCATTCACTCCCCCCTCTCTGGTGCCTGAATCGGTCCTTCACTCCTCATAGTCTATCCCCTCCTTCTGACAATCACCCTGAGCAACCAACCTCGACTTGTTTCTCACCACCTCACCATTTTCTCCCTCTTTGTTTTTCCACACCCATTTTGTCCCAATAGGTTTGCAATTTGGTGGTGGCTCCACAAACTCCCACACTTGGTTTATCTCAAAGTTCTCTAACTCCTCATGCCTGGCATTCACCCAATTAGGATCAGATAGAGCATGTCCAATGTCTTTCGACTCAAAGGTGGCCACAAAAGCTGAATGAGCAAAGTGAGAAGCATTTCTGGACCTCGACTGTGTCGTACGCTCATTGATGTCGCCGATGATTCTTGAGGGTGGATGATCAACTTGTATGCGCCTCGGTGCCTCTCGCCTGGAGACAACCTCCCCCTCAGCAGCTGCTTCCACTTGATCTTGCTGAATCGTAAGCGGTGTAGGGGATGGACCATCCTGCACCGTAGTCGTCATAGTGGAAGTAGAGGGTACATGCATGGCTGGAGCTTCACCATCATTGCCATCATCCTCTCCAGCATCATCCTCCTCGTCCTCAAAGATCTTCTTGCCAACTTCATCATCACCTGCACACTCAAAGACAAGACGAATTGCATAGTTGTGTCACGTCGAAGGTCACCTCGCAAGTCTCCATGACTAGGTTAGTATCAAGGTTGAGCACACGAAATGCTCGAGAATGACTAGCATAACCCAAGAAAATCCCATCGGAAGACCTCGACTCAAACTTATCAAGCCTACCCTTCATGTGAATGAAACACCGACAACCAAAAGCCCTGAAATGGCTCACTTTAGGTGCTCGCCTGTGTATGAGCTCATAGCACGTCTTGTTCAAGAAGGCCCTTAGAAAAATCCGGTTCCCAGCATGGCAAGCGGTATTCACCGCTTCCGCCCAATATCTCCTCGGAGTCCTATGCCCATCAAGCATTGTCTGAGCCATCTAACAAAGGGAACGATTTTTCCTCTCAACCACACCATTCTGACAAGCCACATATGGAGAGGAAAACTGATGTTCAAGACCCAAATCACGACAAAAGGTTTCGAAATGAGAGTCTTTAAATTCACTGCCATTGTCTCTATGAATATCTCGAACAACATCTCCATGTCTCTCGTTCTTCAACCTCAAGATCAGATCTCTCACAAAACCAAATGTCTCCCCCTTGTCAACCAAAAAGAAAACCCAAGCATAGCGAGAATAGTCATCCATGATCACAAGGACATACCATTTCCCACCCGCCGAGCGCACATGAGCTGGGCCAACCAAGTCCATATGGAACAGCTCGCATGGCCTCTCTGTCATAACGGATGTCAGAGGTGGATGAGAGGCGGCGACCATCTTACCATGCCTATACGGAGCACATACCAAATCCTTTTGGCATTTCAACTTTGGCAATCCTCAGACTAATCCTAGCCCATTCAAGCGTGACAACAAGTCAAAACTCAAGTGACCCAGTCTCCTATGCCATTTCCAAAGCTCCACCGAAACACCAGCACCCAAGCAACGAGAAGAGCCAACACACTGAGAAAAATGAGCTCTGAAATCTGACCCTCAGGGACGATCGTGCACACAAGATCGCCTCGAGAATGCAGAACACGAGAGTAGCCCGTTTTGAAATGGACATCAAAACCCTCATCAAGAAGTTGAGAGACAGAGAAGATTGTAACCCAAAGACTTAAGAAGAAAACACGCCGATGTGTCACAGACTCACTTACCTTCACCGTGCCCACTGAAAGCACTCTACCTTTCCCATTATCCCCAAAAGTGATGTACTCTTTGGTCATCACTAGGGTGAGGCTGGAGAACCACCGTCGATCTCCAGTCATGTGTCGAGAGCAACCGGAGTCGATCAACAAAAAGCCCTTCATGCCTCCCACCTGCAAAATCAAAAATGAGAGCGAGAATGAGCAAAAGACTCAACGTTGGGGTTAGTACAAAAGGAATCAAACCAATGCCTCACCATTTGCTCAAACGTGGGGTTAGCAAAATCCATCATGTCTCTCCTAGGTGGAACACCCGCACGTCCCCTTGGAGGACTACGCGTACCACAAAGGGGAGACCGTGGCTCGTAGCTCCACTGGGACCTAAAGTTGCGATCGTTCCCCCCATACTCGTATTGGCCATGAGCAAAGGAACGTCCAGCAAACTCACCACGCCCAAACCCAACACGCCTACCACCTTCTCTACGTGGTGGCTCACCACGAGGCACAAACTCATGCCTTTCTCGAGGGTAAATGGTACGCACCATACCCTCACCTCTTGGCACCAACCTAGGCTCAGGTACACCAAGAGATGGGAGGTACCTGTCTTGTTGGCCAACTCTCTAGCCAACCTCTCTTCAAGCTTCCTTCTGAAGCAAAACTCTGCAAGGTGCCCATCACTCCCACAATGCCCACAATGGAAGGGTTTCGTTTTGACTTTGGTTTTGGGTTCTCTTTGGGCTTTGGTTTCTGATCACTCGGTTTCTCTCCCTTCTTCTTAAAGAACTCATTCCCCAAGACACTCTTGAACTTGATGGGTTTTTGGAAGTTGTCGGTTTGTGGAGGAAACACGGGTGGATCTGGGGTTGTGTCTAGTCGGTTCCAAAGATGATTCGGCTTAGGAACAAAGGCATTTTTGTGGTGGGTTTTTGGTGGCTCTAGGATATCACTCTCACTGCTTCCCTCACCAACCTTCTTTGCCCCAAGCACTTCCCCATCCTGGCGCTTGTATGTCTCGATCATTATCCTCAACTAAGGCTCATGACCAGACAACCAACCCATCAACTATCTCAACTCATCATTCTCATCCAGCGAACGATCAACATAATGTGCAAGCTCCATATTCTTCACAGCATTTATTTCACAAGTAGAGCAAATAGTAGGAATAGGAGCTTTCAGCTGAGCCTCTAGAGATCTAGCATACACAAGCGAAACATCTAGATTCTCATGTAAAATAGGACAATAAGTGCAAGCACCAAGGAAGGAGGGCCTAGATTTCATCTCATCTAGCTCAACCCTAAGCACATCTAGTTCCTCAACCTTGGAGGCATACTTCTCCTTAAGCACAGTCAATTCACCAAGAAAAGTGGAACAATCAGTGCATTCAGGTTCATTGGTCACAACAGGAGAAGACTTAAGAGAATCTATTTGAGCCCTAACATCATCAAGCAAAGATTCTAGCTCAATCACCTTCTCCTTAGCCTCTCCAAGCAAAGACCTATACTCCCTCTTCTCCTTGTTGGTCTTTCTAAGCACATCATCACGGTTGTCAAGCAAGTCATTCAACCTAGCATTCTTCGCTATAAAGAAGGATGGGCTATTGTTTACCTCTTCCTTAGAGTCGGAGCCCGACTCATCCTTGTTGCTCTTCTTGCTTGCAGAGCTATGTGCCATGCTGCAAAAACCTTGGGCGGCGAAGCACAAGCCATTGATGTTCTTGCCCGACTGCTTGCCCTTGTGCCAGTTCTCTTCTTCATCACTTGAGCTCGATGAAGAGTAGAAGGAGCTTGAGTCGATGTCGCTCGCACAGGCCACCATCGCTCGCTCCTTCTTTTTTTGACCACCACTCTTCCTTGGCCTCCACTCGGACTTGTTCTTGCCCTTGTAGTCGTCCCTCGAGCGATGCTTGTGGTCGGTCCTCGAACGGTCCTTGTGCTCAGGCTTGACCTCCATGGCTTCCGGGCTTTCGGTGATGAAATGCATGTGCTTCTCGCACCGGTAGCACATGCTTGAGCTCCTCCGGGCGTTCTTCCGATTCGTGTACATACGCTCGAACCGCCTGCTCCACAACGCCAGGTCCTCCTCGCCCAGCATGTCGAACTCCTCATCTGGCATGGACACAAGGCAAGACAAAGAAAAATATCTCAAAAACATTTTAACATTAGTCCTTGAACCAGATACGAGAGCCAGACTATGGGGATCAGTCAGGTTCTCGATCTTTGCACGCACCCCACGGTCCACCTCAGACGACTTGAGCTTGGAAAACAGCTCATCCACCGTGAGGGTCTCATACTTCTCTGACTCTAGGATGGCCTCGACCTTCCCACTCCACACGGTACGATCCAGAGAATGCAAGAGCTTGACAGCCCTGTCATGGTCATCATACGGGAGCACGACCACATTAGCCCTCATGTTGTCCACGATCACCGTGAAACGCTGAAACATGGCATATATGGACTCACCGGGGAGATGAGTGAAGTTCTCGTACTCTCTTCGGTAGGTTGCAAAGAGCCGAGCCTGAACCTGAGCGTTCTCGGCGTGATCATTCTTCAGTTGCTCCCAAATCCTGCACGCCAAATCCTCTGTCCGAACCCATTCGAATTCAGATTCACACAGAGAACGATACAGGTAGTCGACCGTCTTGTTGTTGGCGTCGAACATGTCACTCAATCCTGGAGCAACGAAGTTCACCGGATGAACATAAGTTGTGTTCACCGTGACATCCCATGGGACCTGACCCTTGCCGCGAAGGAAAGCGGCCATCCGCCTTTGCCACATATGGTAGTTCTTACCATCAAAGTGTGGAGGACCCGAACCCCTTCCTGGTACGCCATCTTTGGATCTTAGACTGATTAGAATCACGAAGATCCGTAACCGGCTCTGATACCAACTGAAGGACCGATTAGGCGACCAGAGAGGGGGGAGTGAATGGGAGCCGATAAAAATTCTTCTCCAAAGAGAAAACTCGGCCTATGTCCCAAATTCACAACCAAGGATCCCCAAACGAGTGTGCCAAAGTCGCGTAGTCACAATGGACCTACCAACCCTAAGAGCAAACCCCAAACGATCGCAAAGCAAAAGCGAAACTCAAAGAGCAAAGAATTAAGCAGCTCAGCACTGGACCAGGCGGACCGTCCGCAAGGACCTCGCGGACCGTCCGCGAGGTCTAGGCGGACTGTCCGCAAGCACCGGGCCGACCGTCCGCGAGGACTAGGTGGACTGTCCGCGTGGCTGCGGCGGACCGTCCGAAAATAACCCCCGAACCTCCAGTACTACACCCTCAATAACGGAGTGTCCGTGATGGGCCCGCGGACTATCCGCCCCGTCACGGACTGTCTGCACTCTAGTACGGACCGTCCTCGAACTCCGTGCAACAAAAATCCACCGACAAAATGGATCAAACGAAAGACACGCAAGAACTAGCGAAGAACACGAAGAACACTTGGGCTGTCAGGCTCCTCGCGGACTGTCCGCCATGTACCCGCGGACTGTCCGCCAGGAGGAATTCCTATAGCCCGAACTCGACCCCTTGAAGGTCAACTCCACCTTCCCTTTGCACGATCTCCCAAATCAACCAAGGGATTGCTACCAAATCATAGGTGAAGATGAAGCGTCTCTAGGAGATGCTATACCTACGAATTTGTAGCCTCAAACCCACTGAATCGAGAGGAATCGAGATTCTATCGAGGTCAAAAACAAAGCTAGGTTTTTAAAAGAAATTCTTCAATCGGAGGCCAAATTCGGAGTTTGGGGGATCAAGATCAAGCACAAAGATGCATGAGGCAATTATCCATGATTCCCACCAACAAATATGAACCGAAACTCCTCAGAATCGAAGAAACAAGTCGCACGCGAAAAACCAATGAAAATAGCTCGAAAAAGACAAGAAACGAGCTACAAACTGGGAATCGACGCAACCATGAAAGCTTCCATTCACTCGGAGGTAAGATTCTTTGCAAACGGAGGAAAAATCTAACCCTATGGAGCAAGGAAATGAGAAGTAGTCCAGATGGATGGTTTTGCCTGGAAACCCTAAAGCTAATATATAAGAGTCCCCTCTGGGCCAGGCAAAAAACCACACTACCCCTAGCACTTAAGTTGTGATACAACCCCTCAGAGGCAAATAGGTCATGTAGCACTCCTCTTCATCGCATGGTCACACCATTACCGCAGACCGCGTCCTCCCGACGCAAGCCCTGCGATCCCCCCACGGGTCCGCCGGCATCGAAGCTTCTCGGCGCACCCGGATCCTGTCTCCACCCACCGAGCCTCCGGTCTTGGTTTTGTGGCTCAACCAAGTAACCCGACGGTTTTTTGGTGAACCGCTGCAAACCTCGCATGCAGACTCCGGTTGTGAGCCGCTACCCTGCACCGTCTCCGGTTGACGACTTCGTCTTGCTTTTCTCGCCACCATGCGGCCCGCACATGACCCCACTAGCCACTGGGTCCCTCGAGTTAGGCCTACTTGTCTCTCCACTCCTCAGAGACCCTGCAAGGCATAGACCTTTCGCACCCACTCTTCACCTGCACCAACGCAAATCAAGCCGCAACCTGCACCTGCAATACTCGGTCAAGAGTAAGTCCACACCACGTTGTCAATCACTCATCACAGCCAGGAGCGACCATCCACCGGTTCTCGGACGCTTCAGTCCTAACTCATGACTCCATCCAAACAAGCCCTGATGAGAGTAACTTGTAACTTGATGTGATCCTCTATAAATGTGATCTTGCTTGTCTATAATGTGATCTTGCTTTGCCTGTATCTGTGATGTGAGAAGGTATTTGTGATGTCTCCTTGTTGTGGTGGCTGCCATATCTTGGCTGGTTCCAGACTGCAGCCCCTGATGGCTGCCAAATCATGGCTGGTTCCAGGATGCCGCCGACAAGCGGGCAGGTTACTATAGGGGTGGCCTACGTATCTATAACGGGCGTTAATTAAAGCTCGTTACAAACACTGATCAGTGAGTAATGACCAGGATGTCGCCGACAAGCGGGCAGGTTACTGTAGGGGTGGCCTACGTATCTATCACGGGCGTTAATGAAAGGTCGTTACAAACACTGATCAGTGAGTAACGACAGGCTTCATTCGGAAAGCCCGTTACAAACATGCCCAAAATGTAATGGGTAGTGTAAAAGGCCGTTACCAGTCCTGACCGGTGGGCCATTGGACCTAGCCCATTCATCGAGATATAGGAGACGCAGGTTGAAAGCAAGCGTCTCCTTTAATAGAGAGAAAGTAGATGTGCGTAGAAATAGATGCGTCTCATTTCATCGAGACAGAGGAGACGCAGGTTCACAGAACGCGTCTCTGATGTTAATTTCACAGTAACGGGCTCTGTTTCATGCCCGTTACCAAAGGTCCCTGTGGGCCCAGAGAAACAACCATTTCATTTGACTAGTGACTAGTTGTAACTGTCGGGCATACACCCCGGATACTCATAACAAGGAAGGATGAAGACGGACTCCTACTAGAATTCCCCTGTAATCCTATTAGGACTTGTTCCATGTAATCCTACTTGGACTCCTACCTTGTAACCGACTAGGAACCCGCCCCCTGGACTATATAAAGGAGGGTCGGGTACCTAGCCAGGACCTCATCTCAACCCAACACCAAGCGCAGGGCTCGCCACCTTGGCGGCCCGAACCTGTATAGATCTTGTGTCTCGTGTCCTTGTGCATATCTTTGAGTTCTCGGTCTCCCGATCATGATCCTCCACCGCACAATCTACTACCTCGGGTACCCCCTTGGTAGGTTTGCCGGTCTAAAACACCGACAGCTGGCGCACCGGGTAGGGGTGATCATCACCACCGGGCGAACTCGAAGGACCCTCGTCAACAAGATCAATCTACTCGTCGACTACGCCACGCGTCCAGGTGCCTCGGCACGTCGCGCGGCTCGTCACGCGGCTCGTTGTCGACTACTTCACCTATGTCGCGCATCCGGTTGCTTTGGCACGTCGCGCGGCTTGTCGCGTGACTCATCGTCGACTACTTCGCCTCGCGCAGGCTCGTCGTCGACTACTTCGCCTACGCCACGCGTCCGGGTGCCTCGGCACGTCGCGCGGCTCGTCACGTGGCTCGTCGTCGACTACTTCGCCTCGCGCGGCTCGTCCCGCGGCTCGTCATCAACTACTTCACCTACGTCATGCGTCCGGTTGCTTCGGCATGTCGCGCAGCTTGTCTCGTGACTCATCGTCGACTACTTCGCCTCACGCATGCTCGTCGTCGATTACTTCGACTACGCCTCGCGTCCGGGTGCCTCGGCACATCGCGCGGCTCATCACACGACTTGTCGCATGACTCATCATCGACTACTTCACCTACACTGCGCGTCCGGGTGCCTCGGCACGTCATGCAGGCTCGTAGTCGACTACTTCGCCTACGCCGCGCGTCCGGGTGCCTCGGCACGTCGCGCGGCTCGTCACACGGCTCGTCGTCGATTACTTCGACTACGCCGCGCGTCCGAGTGCCTCGGCACGTCGCGCGGCTCATCACGCGACTTGTCACGTGACTCATCGTCGACTACTTCGCCTCGCGCAGGCTCGTCGTCAACTACTTCACCTACGCCGTGCATCCGGGTGCTTCGGCACGTCGCGCGGTTCGTCGTGTGGCTCGTCGTCGACTACTTCGCCTACACCGTGCGTTCGGGTGCCTCGGCACGTTGCGTGGCTTGTCACGCGGCTCGTCGTCGTCTACTTCGACTACGCCGCGCGTCCGGGTGCCTCAGCACATCGCGCGGCTCATCAGGTGACTTGTCGCGTGACTCATCATCGACTACGTTGCCTCGCGCAGGCTCGTCGTCGACTACTTCGGCTACGCCGTGCGTCCAGGTGCCTCGGCACATCGCGCGGCTCGTCGCGCCGCTTGTCGTCGACTACTTCACCTCGCGCAGCTCGTCTCGTGGCTCGTTGTCGATTTCGTCGCCTCGCGCAGGCTTGTCGTCGGCTACTTCTCCCATGTCGCGCGTCCGGGTGCTTCGGCACGTCGCGCGGCTCGTCAAGCAGCTCGTCGTCGACTACTCCGTGCGTCGCGACTTCGTCTTGCGGCCACACTGGTTCTACTTCAGCCACGCCGTGTGTCGCGACTACTTGTCTCGTGGCAACACTGGCTCTACTTCGAGTACGCCGCACGCTGTCGCGACGTCGTCTTCCGGTCGCATCATGTCGACCATTCATCTCGACTAGTTTTCCAAACTAGTCGAGAACGGCAGTCACACCCCAACAACTAGTCGGAATCAACTCCGACTAGTCAACTTCAGCAACAGCCATCGCGGCTCCATCACCGACCGCCACGGCTTCATCAATAGTCTGCCCAAACAGCAATAGCTAAGTTATTTATTTAAATGATTACTATTTTCTTTTTCTTGGCATGTTCTGCTCATCACGTAGGACTACTTGCCGACTACTCATTAGTGTACTCTTCTCGGCGGGTTTTCACGGGAGCTACACTCTGTTGACTACTCTTGGGGTATATCAATCAAGTCACCACGAGTCTACTTGATCAACTCGGGGGCTATCCCTAGGAGGCAGCTTCTAAAGTCCGCTACGCACAGCAATCTAAAGTTGACTTCTAAAGTCGCATTCTAAAGTCCGCTCTGTGCGGCAACTTAAAGTCGACTCCGGTCGCATCTTCGCCTACTTCGGTGGCATACTACGTGTGTAAGCTTCGATGGAACCAAGCTGTAAGTGGCCCTCGGGTCTTGGTGACGATGGAACCTAGCTGCACGTGGTCTTCACGCTCTGTACTATGGGTCCAAGTACCCTAAGTACTCGTGCTCCATACCTTGGGTCTGAAATCCATGGCCTAGGTACACAAGTCGACTCCGGTCGCACCTTCAAGCTCGCTCCTACGGCAACCGTACCTTAGGTCTGAAATCCATGGCCCAGGTACACAAGTCGACTTCGGTTGCACCTTCAAGCCCGCTCTAGCGGCAACTGTATCTTGGGTCTGAAATCCATGGCTCAAGTACTTAAAGCCCACTCCGTTGGCACATGTCGACGCTAACGGTCGCACCCAAGCCCACTCTGGTGGCACAAGCCGACTTCGGTCGCAATCTTAAGCCCACTTTGGCAGCAAAACTATTCGTTTTCTCTGATTTTTTATTCGCTTTGGCTTTTCGGAAAGTGCTTTTCATTTTTTTTTCATCTTAAGTTCACCCCGCGTGGCACAAAGTCGACTACTGCAGTCGCATCTAAAGTCCCCTTTACGCGGCAATCTAAAGTCGACTTCTTTAGTCGCAACTCAAAGTCTGCTCCACGCGACATCCTAAAGTTGACTTCGGTTTTCAAGTCGCATCTCAAAGTCCGCTCTGCGCGGCACAAAGTCTACTTCGATTTTTAAGTCGCATTCTAAAGTCCGCATTGTCGGCATCTAAAGTCGACTTCGGTCGCATCTATAGTCTACTCTGACGGCATGGCTACTTTTAAGCTACACGGCTTGATTCCAAACTACTATTCGGAATCTCTCCAGCTCGGGGGTTGCACTCAAATTACTACTTGAGGATAACTTCAGCAGGCTTTGCTCGCTCTCAAGCTCGGGGGCTCCGCACCAAGAACTACTCTGTCGGGGACATCCCTAGGGGTCCCCTTTAACAACTGGGAAATCCCCCCTTAAAACCCGCAACAAATCCAAACACACTTTGCCTAACCATGCAGGATACGGCCCATGCCGCGGGGACCTCAACGGCCCACCAAGGCGGCCCTCTCAAAGATCCCCTCGAGCAGGCTTCGCCTCGCTCGAGGATGCACGCCTCCCTCAGGCGGGCTCCATCCCTTTCGAGGGGGTGCGCTTCCCTCGAGCAGGCTCCGCCTCGCTCGAGGACCCGCACCCCCTTGAGCAGGCTCCGCCTCGCTCGAGGGTCCACCCCGCCCTCGACCAGGGCCCACCTCGCTCGAGGGCGCCCCGCACACGTGCGCCTGCTCCCGTACACAGGCATTTAACGCCCTGACACCGGCGGGACCGGCGCCATCATGCGCCGGGGGCTCGCGCCCCGTGCCGCCGCACCAACTCCCCGGAGGGAGCCCATCCCCATCCCCGTGGGGGGGGGGGACCGTGCAACACGGTCGGTGCCGATCTGTGACGCCGGCCGCCTTTGCTCGGTGCGGCTAACGCGCGCCGAGCCCTCGCGGGGGGCCGGCCGCACCCTCGATTTGCTTTCTTGTGACCTTGCGGGGGTTAGGTGGAGGCGCTAGGCGGTGGGACGCCATCCCCGCCCCTGTTGACGGCATGGCTGCCGCCCCCGCGCGTACGAACCCCACGCCGGGCGCTGTGGCAACGGTTCTGGCGCTGCGGAGCGTACGGGAACGGGACGTCGCCTTGTCTGTCATTGCGCCACATACGGACCGACGTCAGCAGCTCCCTCGAGCCTATCAGAAGACGTCACAGCCATCCGCCGCACTTCTGCCCTCGAAGCCGCTACTGTTCGGGTACAAGATAGGCCATGATGGCCGGATCGCTGCAAGGATCGTCCGGACGGCCGCCCACTCTATAGCATAGCACGCCACGCCCCTTCACGTAGCTAAATAGCGCGGCGCGCATGTGATTCGCTCCCTCCTTGATCTATAAAAGGGGGACGAACCCCCCCTGCCGCGGGGGGAGACAGACACAACACAACAGGAGACAGGCTGCGCCACGCACCTGCTCTCCAATTCTCCCACAACATCTTCAGCCACTACACCAGGGACTTGGAAGCCACGCTTCCTCTCCCGCCTTGCTTGTAGCAGCCCCACTACAGGCACCCCCGGTGCTGAGCAATATAGTGCCACGAGCACACCACTGCTGGACGTACGGCCCCCTCGGCCGGAACCAGGATAAACTCTGTGTCCCTTGTTGCTTAGCATCGACCATTGAGGGATAGACCTCGGCGCTTTCTACTGGTTAGTGTCGGGACCATATTCCGCACCGACAGTTGGCGCCCACCGTGGGGCAATCGAGCGCCTAAGGTCATTCCACCAACTCCCTCCATGGTGATCTGCACTGAGTACCGCGGTACACGCTACTGCATGGGCAGCTCGGACCCCCTCCCTGCCGGGTTCGAAATCCGGTTTGGGGGCCTGATCTTTCAGGCCACGGGGAACGGTTACCTCATGCGCCTCACCAACCGTGAGGAGCTCTGTGCGCGGCGCCAGGCCGGGTCCGCTCCGGCCCCAGCTGCCCGCACCACCACGGCGCGGACGCCCGCCGGCGCGCGCCGGCGGGCCCGTCAACGCCACGACGCCGCCATGGCTCGGACGGCGTTCGCGCCGGGCACGGTCCGAGCGACGGCGGGCGAGCGCGCCGCCTCTTAGCGCGGTGCGCCCGTCACCACGACAACCGCCGCCCCCAACGGGACGGCACACGCTCTCGGACCACGCTTTCCCATTGGGCTGCGTGGAGCCGCGACGGCCTACAACAGCAATGTCAACACCACGATGCGCAGGGTTCCCCCCGGCCGTCACGTCTTCGTCGCCAGGGATCCCAGCGCCTCAGCCGCTGATGAATCGTCCCTGGGTTCCCTTGACGCGCCACCACCCGCTAACCTCCACGGGTACGCGGAGTGGGACTTCTCCGGCGTGCCGGACCCAGTCATGTTCCGGCGTTTTCTCGACGCTACGGACTACTGGTTCGGCTGCTCCGACGACTCCAGCACCGGGAGCTACGACCCCGCGCGGGAGTGCTACGCTGTCATCACCAACGACCCAGCCAATGCCGCCGGCGCGGTGGGCGCCGGAGACGGGGAGATCACGCCTGCCCCAGGGATCGCCACGCGCCTGGCCGCAGGGCCAAGCGCTCCCCGCCGGGGCCGACGCCGACGCGCGGGCGGCCCAGCCCGCGAGCTCGAGGCCAAGCTGGTGGAGGAATACTGGACGGTGCGGCTGCTCCGTGCCTCGATGGCAGGAGAGGCCTCCGCGCGTGGCGAACGCGAGCGGGAGCTGGGAAAACAGGTTCGTGACCGCATCAACAACGTCGACAACCCGGACGCACCTCCGCGGGCGAGCCAAAAGCTCATTGCCACCGCGACGCTGCTGCGGGCTATGCCGGCACCCTCGACCCCTAAGGTGGGAGACCTGCACCGCGAGGTGCAGACTCTCATCGAACAAGCGGCCGTCCAGCAGGCCGAGAGCTCGGCATCACGCATCCGCCAACAGGGGGACGCGCGCGAGAAGACGGGGCCGCACAGGGGGGGCGAACCCTCGGTCCACGCGGGAGGAGTGGCGGGGGCGACCCGCCAACCCGGACGCACGCCGGCCAAGGAGCGGCTCCTTGACGCACGCAGGCGCCGGACGGCGACGCCCGCAACGTCATCAACGCCGGCGCACGAGCAAGGCGGACGCGCGAGCAGCGGTGGGTTACCACCCTCGACGGGGTGGACGCTATGACAGCGACGAGGACCGCTCCCCGACGCCGGAACCCCCGGGAACCCGTGTGTTCAGCCGGGAGATCCGCGCGGCGGCCTTCCCTCAACGCTTCCGCCAACCCTCGACCATCGTCAAGTACAACGGGGAGACGGACCCCTGCGTGTGGCTCAACGACTACCGCCTGGCGTGCCGGTCGGGCGGGGGCCACCGGCCGACGAGGTCATCATCCGCAACTTGCCCCCCGCACCTCGGCGATGCGGCCGGACATGGCTCGAGCACCTGCCCGCCAGCCAGATCCACAACTGGGACGACCTAGTCCGCACGTTCGTGGGTAACTTCCAGGGCACGTACGTGCGCCCTGGGAATTCCTGGGACCTGCGCTCCTGCACCCAGAAGCCCGGCGAGTCGCTGCGGGACTTCATACGACGCTTCTCCAAGCGCTGTACAGAGCTCCCCAGCGTGGCGCAGTCCGAGATCGTGCATGCCTTCCTCGAGGGCACCACGTGCCGGGACCTCGTGCGAGAGCTGGGGCGCAGCCCGCCCGCGGACTCCAACAAGCTGTTCGACATTGCCACCAGTTTTGCCTCAGGAGAGGAGGCCGTGGGGGCGATCTTCGATGGCAAGAAGGGCAAGCGCTTGGAGGACGCGCCGGCGGAGGGCAGCAAGTCCAAGGAGCCCCACCGCAACGACAAGCGGGGCAAGAAGGGAAAGAAGCCGCGCCGCGAGGCGCGCGAGCAGGGGCGTGACGGCGGTAATACCGAGGCCCTTGCTGTTGACCCGGCTCGACGGGGCCCTCGACCGGCCCCTCGAGGTCCGGGGGTGTTTGATGACATGCTAAAAAAGCCATGTCCTTACCACAAGACCCCAGTAAACCACACCCTTGAGCAATGCGATATGCTCAAGAAGTTCTATGGCCGCGCCGCCGCGAAGGAGGCAGAGGCCAAGAAAGACGGAGGAGATGGCGACGTCAGCAGCTTCCCCGTCGTGGAGAACGTGTTGCTCATCTTTGGGGGGCCAACCGTCGACATGTCGACCCGCCAGCGCAAGCGGGAACGGCACGAGGTCCTCGCCGCGGAGAGGGCGCCTCCCTCCTTCCTCAACTGGTCGGAGGACGCCATCACCTTCAGCAGGGAGGACCATCCGAACCGCATCCCCAACCCAGGCCAGTACCCACTGGTGGTCGACCCAATCATCGGGAACGCGCGGTTCTCGAAAGTCTTGATGGACGGAGGCAACAGCCTCAACATCCTCTACGTGCATACGCTGCACTTGCTGGGGATCGGGTTAGACCAGCTGCGGCCTAGCACGAAGCCGTTCCACGGCGTCGCGCCCGGCAAGCGGTGTCCGGCCCCCTCGGGCGCATCGATCCGCCGCTTTGGTTCGGCACCGCGAAGAATTTCCGCAAGGAAACGCTCACCTTCGAGGTGGTGGAGTTCAAGGGCGCTTACCACGCCATACTTGGGCGGCCCTGCTACGCCAAATTCATGGCGGTCCCCAACTACACCTACTTGAAGATGAAGATGCCAGGACCGAACGGCGTCATCACCGTCGGCTCGTCCATCGAGCACGCATTCGACTGCGACGTCGAGTGCGTAGAGCACGCGAAGCACCGTCGCCGGATGAAGCGCCGGTGACCACTTTGGAGAAGATGGTCAACGAAGACCTCGACTCCACCGCCAAGCACACCGCACCTTCGAGGCCGCGGAGCAGACCAAGGAGGTCCCCCTCGACCCAGCTGCCCCCGAGGGCAAGGTGTTGAGGGTCAGCTCCACCCTCGATCCCAAATAGGAAATGGTGCTCGTCGACTTCCTCCGCGCCAACGCCGACATCTTCGCGTGGAGCCCCTCGGATATGCCAGGCATCCCGAGGGAGGTCGCCGAGCACTCCCTTGACATCCTGCCTCACGCCCGTGCCGTGCAACAACGGCTGCGCCGCTTCGACGAGGAGCGGCGACGGGCTATTGGAGTGGAGCCGCGGAAGCTTCTAGAGGCCGGGTTCATCAAGGAGGTGTTCCACCCAACGTGGCTAGCAAACCCTGTACTTGTAAAGAAAAAGAATGAGAAGTGGCGGATGTGTATAGACTACACTAGTCTTAATAAAGCATGTCCTAAAGTTCCTTTTCCTTTGCCACGCATTGATCAAATTGTTGACTCAATGGCTGGGTGTGAACTGCTCTGCTTCCTTGATGCCTACTCCGGGTATCATCAAATAAAAATGAAGGAGTCCGACCAGCTCGCGACTTCGTTCATCACGCCATTCGGGATGTTCTGCTACGTCACGATGCCGTTCGGCCTCCGAAACGCAGGTGCGACATACCAGCGCTGCATGCAGCACATCTTCGGAGACCACATCGGACGGACGGTCGAGGCGTATGTGGATGACATCATCGTGAAAACCAGGCAGGTGGACGACCTGGTTGGCGACCTTGGCATCGCGTTCGGCTGCCTACGGGCCAATGGGGTCAAATTAAACCCCGAAAAGTGTGTCTTTGGAGTGCCGCGAGGCATGCTCCTGGGATACATCGTCTCCCAACGGGGGATCGAGGCCAACCCCGAGAAGGTCACGGCCCTCGAACGAATGGGCCCGATCCGGGACCTCAAGGGGGTGCAAAAGGTGTTGGGTGCCTTGCCGCCTTGAGCCGCTTCATCTCGCGGCTCGACGAGAAGGGCCTGCCCCTCTATCGCCTCCTCAAGAAGCACGAGCGCTTCTCCTGGACCGCCGAGGCCCAGGAGGCGCTCGACAAGCTGAAGGCATCCCTGACGCACGCCCCGGTCCTCACGCCGCCACAGAACGGCGAACCTCTGCAGCTCTACGTGGCCGCGACCACCCAGGTGGTCAGCGCTGTGATCGTGGTGGAGCGCACGGAGGAAGGGCACGCCCCCGCCGGTCCGGGGCCGGCCGGTCTACTACATCAGCGAGGTCTTGTCTGACACCAAGACGCGCTACCCTCAAGTCCGGAAGGCCGCCGTACGCGGTGGTCCTCGCGCGGCGCAAGCCGCGCCACTACTTCGAGGCCCACCCCCGTCACGGTGGTCTCCTCCTTCCCCGCCGGGGGAGATCATCCGCAATCCCGATGCGGCGGGCGGGATCGCCAAGTGGTCCGTGGAACCGATGGGCGAGACGCTTGCCTATGCCCCCGCGCAAGGCCATCAAGTCCCGGATCCCGACGGATTTTGTCGCCGAGTGGACGGATACGCAGCCGCCGCCGCAAATCCAAGCGCAGTGCCGGACTCGTACTTCGACGGTTCGGTGATGAAAACAGGGGCGGGCGCGGGCCTGCTCTTTGTGTCACCCCTCGGGGAGCACATGTGGTACACGGTGCGCCTCCACTTCCCCGCCTCGAACAACATGGCCGAGTACGAGGCCCTCCTTTGCGGCCTCAAGATCGCCATTGAGTTGGGCGTCAAGTTCCTCGACGTGCGAGGGGACTCGCAGCTCGTAATTGACCAGGTCATGAAGAACGCGAGCTGCCATGACGACAAGATGGAGGCCTACTGCAAGGCCGTGCGAGCCCTTGAAGACAAATTTTACGGCATCGAGCTCAATCACGTGCCCCGCCGGTACAACGAGGAGGCGGACGAGCTGGCCAAGATCGCGTCCGGGCGGATTACCGTCCCCCCGAACGTTTTCGCTCGCGATATCGCTCAGCCCTCGGTCGCCCTCGAGCCTCACCCCTCGAACCACGCAGAACCCTCGGGGGCTCCCTCGAATCCAACGGGTGCAGAACCCATGGACGAGGAGCCCTCGAACGAGGCGTATGTGCTCTCCCTCCTCGAGAGGTATGGCACCTACGAGGCTGAGGTGATGGACATTGAGCCAGCTCCCGTCAAGGCTGACTGGCGTGACAAGTATGTGGCCTGGATGGCCCGAGGGGAACTCCCCACGGACCGGGCCGCGGCCAGGCGCATCGCCAGGATGGCCAAGTCCTTCGCCCTCGTCGACAGCGAGCTGTACAAGCGCGCTGCCTCCGGCATCTTGCAGCGATGCGTGCCCATCCCCGAGGGGCGCGAGCTCCTGCGGGATATCCACGCCGGGATCTGCGGCCATCATGCTGCGCCTCGTGCCCTCGTCGGCAATGCGTTCCGCCAAGGCTTTTACTGGCCTACCGCGGTCGCGGACGCCAGCGAAATCGTACGCACCTGCGAGGGGTGCCAGTTTTACGCCCGCAAGTCCAACCTTCCCGCTCACACCCTACAGACCATCCCCATAACATGGCCGTTCGCTGTGTGGGGGCTGGACATCGTCGGGCCCCTGTGAAAGGTGCCCGGGGGCTTCACCCACTTGCTGGTCGCGATCGACAAATTCTCCAAGTGGGTGGAAGTGCGCCCCATCACAAATCTCAGGCCGAGCAAGCGCTGACGTTCTTCACCGACATCGTCCACCATTTTGGAGTGCCAAACTCCATCATTACCGACAACAGGTCCCAGTTCACGGGTAGGAAATTCTTGGAGTTTTGCGACAAATTCCACATCCGTGTGGATTGGGCAGCTGTGGCACACCCACAGACCAACGGCCAAGTAGAGCGTGCCAACGGCATGATCCTACAAGGCCTTAAGCCCAGAATTTTCGACCACCGAACAAATGCGGTCGGAAATGGCTCCAAGAATTGCCGCGAGCCGTATGGAGCCTAAGGACCACCCCAAGCGAGCCACCGGTTCACCCCCGTTTTTCCTAGTCCATGGCGCGGAGGCCGTCCCCGCCCACGGACTTAGAATACGGATCGCCCAGATTCGAGGCTACGACGAGGATGCCAACCAGCGAGCCCGCGAGAACTCGCCGGGACCGGCCCGACGAGGCACGCCTCGTGGCCTTGATGCATTCCGCGAGGTATCAACAGTCCCTCAGGCGCTACCAAGCGCGCAAGATACGCCGACGGGACTTCAGCGAGGGGGACTTGGTCCTAAGGCTACGCCAAGACAACTGAGGGCGCCACAAGCTATCGCCTCCGTGGGAGGGACCCTACGTCGTGGTGAAGGTACTCAAGCCCGGCACATACAAGCTGGCCAATGAAGACGGTGAAGAGCTCACCAACGCTTGGAACATCCAACAGCTACGTCGCTTCTACCCCTAGCTAGGATTTCCAAGTATTTTTGTTGTAAAAATCACATGACCAACGCCCCAGTTTGTGATAACTATATAAACGCCATAAGTCTAATGAAAAGGGCAACTCGGCTTTCCCCTGAAACCCAAGTTACCCTCGGGGGCTACTGCGGGGGGCATCCCCCCCCCCAAAATGGTCCCATTTTCGCGCAAAAACAAAACAACTCACGCGCACTAAGTTTGTTTTCTACTTCGACCCCGAGCAGCGATTCGAACAGGGCGCAGGCAGCCCAGCGGAAGGAGCGCGTGAGTCAGAGATAGCCTACGCCGCGAGGATACGGCCCTTCTCTCTCGCCTCCAATCCAGCAGGCCACCCGCGAAAATCGAACTCCCCTAAGTAGAATCTACTCAGGAAAAAGGAGAAACAAAAAGCGTAGTAAAACAAAAGACTTCATTTCGCATCAACAAATGTTTATGTCAAGAACAACTTGTTTATTTACAAAGGCCACACGGCCAGTGTACTGATACATAAACAAAAACGGGCCTAGCGCCCAGTTGTCTTCAGGCGGGAGGAGCGGCGGCGTCAACAGCGTCCGGGAAGAGGAACTCCTCGAAGGCTTCAGCGAGCATCCCGGCGACGTCGGCGGCGAGCGCGTCCACACGCTCCATCGCCACCTCGTCCTCAACACCATCGGGGACGACATAACCCTCCGCCAGCGCCTCAAAGTTGACCTCGTAGTGGGATCGTACCACCCCGAGGGCCTTCTGGACGCCAAGACGCAACGCCCGGCGCATCCGTTCGGTGACGTGGCCGCCAAGGGCGCGCAGGCGGCTGGCCAACGAGCTGCCGGCCTGTGCTTCGCCCTCCTCCACGACCCGACAGGTCTCGAGGGCCGCGTTCCGCAACTCCCCGCAGCCTCCTCGGCCGGAGGAGTTGTAGGAGGCTTGCAGCGCCTCGGCCCGCTCGGCCGCGTGCCCCAAAGCGGTGCACAAGCCTGGAGTCACTAAGACAAGAAAGAAATCAGAAAAAGGAGTGCGAATTCCCAAACAGAAAACCAACCAAACAGGAGTCAAGCAGCGGCTCACCTTCGACTTGCTTCTTCTCCACCTCGAGGGCACGGCGCTCGGCCTCGACCGCCAGCTCGAGGCCCTTGACGGTCTCGCCCTGCTCCTGGAGAGCCAGCTCCTGGTTCGCGCTCACGATGCTGAGCATTATCAGCTCGCCCTCGACCTTGGAGAACGCGATGTTCCGCTCCTCCAGCGACTTCTGCGCCGCCTCGCGAGCGACGCGCTCCTGCTCCAGCGCCGACCGGGAATCGGCAAGGGCGGCCTGCTCCTGCTGGAGCCGCCCCTCCGCCCCTTGGCGGGCGGTGCGCTCCCCGCGGGCCGGTCCTCGCAGGCGGCGAGCGCCGCGGCCTTGGCGTCGAGGGCGGCCTTCAAGTCGTCGGCCTCCTTCGCCCTTTGCTCGAGCGCGTGCGCCCGCTCCTCGGCCCGGCGCTCGCCGCGCCCGCGCCCCCTCGAGCGACGAGCGGAGCCCCCGGTTCTCGCTGCGAACACCGGCCACCTCCGCCTCCCAGTTGGTCGCCAGCGTCCGCATCTTCTCCGTGTCCGAGCGTGCACCGCGCGCCGCCTCATCACGGTCGATGAGGGTTGTGCAGATCCGCTCGAGTCTAGAGCGACACGCCGGGTCTTGCCTCGTGCTCTCGGGGAGTCCATCGCGCAAGGCCATGGCCCGGTACGCCAACCAGCCGTCCGGAGTCCTGAGGGCGTCGGCGAGCGCGTCGAAGGTGCCACATCGCTCCCGACCTGGTTGTAACGCCCTAATTCTATTAAAAACTTGGTTTTATTAAAATTTGATAGCAACCATTTAATTGATTAAGGAGCATAAGGTTGTTTAATTTTAGGCATTTAAAACTTTTCTAAAATAACTTTAATGAAATATAGGATTTAAGTGTTGCATACATGCTGGAGCATTATTTTGGTTGCCGGAATTCAAATTCAAATTTGAATTCTAAATGTTTGAAAACCCTTTTCCAAAAATCCCAAAACCTTATCTCCTTAACCCCTCCCCCTTTTCCCTTTCAGCCCAAGCTCCTAACCCTTTCTAACCCAGCCCAGCTAGCTAGCAGGCCGCAGCCGCCTTAACCCCGCGCGCGCGCGCGCCGGCCTTTCGGCCCGGGCGGCCCAGCCCGCGCCGTCCCCGCGCGCCCCGCCGCCGCTCGTGATCCGGGCCGTCGGATCCGGATCCGACGCGCCCCGTCGCACCCGCCCGCGCCGTGCCGATGACCTAGGGGCCCCACCCGTCATCCCCCGCCCCCGCCCTCGTCCCCGCCCCGGACTCCGCCGCCGCCGCGCCGCCCGAGTCCGGCTCGGCCACGACGCCTTCCCCGCGCGTAGCGCGCACGCCAAGGAGGCCCCCGCCCGGACTATTTAAGGCGCCGCCGCCCCCGGACCCCAACCCGAGCCACCCTAAGCCCTCGCGCGCACCTCGCCGAACCCTAGCCCGAGCTCACCGCCGCCGCCGTCGATTCCTCGGTTCCGCCGCCGCTTCGTCGCCGTGAGATCGCTCCGGAGCCGCGCAAAGAGGTGAGCGCGCGCCCGTGCTACCCGCCGTCGTCCCCGTGCACCCTACCGCCCGCGCGACCTCGCCGGCGTCCGCGCCCGCGCCGCCGCGTCTTCGCCCGAGCCGCCACCCTAGATAGGTTCGCCGGCTCGTGCGCGTCGCGTAGATGCAATCCGAGCCTCAAACCGGCCCCGGAGCCCTAGATCGAGTTCGCCGGCGAGCCCCCGCCGCCGCCGCCGCCGCCGCCGCCGTCGCCGTCACCCTCCGCCGCGCGGCCACACGCACGCGTCCCGCGCCGTGAGATCAAGATCCAACGGATCTAGGTCAAGCCGACCCGGTCAATACCGGCCAACCCGGCCCGTTCCCGTAATTTTTGCAAGAAAACCCCCGAGCTTTTTGGTATTTACAAAAATACCCTTCCACCGTATAAGATTCCTTACGCTTAGTCCTTTTTCTTTATTTTAGCCCGAAACCTTTTCAAATCTTCGCATTAGTCCCCGGAACTTCCCGAGCCCATATCTTGGTCGTTTTAGCTCCGATTTTAGCGTTCTTTATGTCCACGCGTTCGTCTCGAAGCGTAGATTAGCTTCATGCTACTGTTTAGATCTGTTTGATCTGTTTGGTGACTGTTTCTTATTTATTTCTATTGTATGCTTGTATGTGATGATTGTGGATCGTAGAGAGCGATTTGTTCGAGGGATTTGAAGATCCGGTCGTGCAAGAGTTTGAGCAGCCAGGCTTTGTTGAAGGCAATTATTCCTTGATGCATTCCCGCTTGTCCTACATAACATGCATTTAAATTCACCGTTTTTACTTTCCGCTTGCATTAATTGGATGGGAACCTATTAAGTATCATGCCTAGCTTTTGACTACCTTTACCTTGATGCCGGGAATTAAATTAATTTTGTGGTAGTTATTGCTTAGCATGCTCAACTCGGGTTTTGGTATTAATCTACTTGGTTACCTTTTTGTTATTTCATGTTCCGTTTATGATCTTTTACTTTGCAAGACCACTTTAATTTGATAATCGGAACATGGAGAACCACCCAGGAAAACAAGACAACCACAAGAACTAATGGGCAATGGTCTTGGCCGATTAATTAGGAACTTTAGCATGGGATGGTCTTACCCGATAAGGACAAGGGATCGGCGGTATCGTGGGGTATGGACTCGCTCTAGCAGGGGGTTGGGTGAGTTATTCTTTTATGGTGGGGTATTGACCTCGCTAGGGGACTTTATACCTTGCTAATCGATCCGGACCTTGTGGGTCATAACTTGCTAGGGAACCTTTGTAAAGGCCATGTAGCGTCCCTATGCAATCACACCTCGGAAGTGTGGTATGGTGTCTTGCAAACACCGCATGGTTGGGTCCAAAGTTCTTCGGAGCTTTTACGTCGCTTGTGGGTAAAGATGTACAACCTCCGGAGAGTGTTAAACTAATCGATTAGCCGTGCTCACGGTCAAGAGCGGCCTGGACACTCACATGATTAAGTTATGGAACTTTAATGTTTAAATTGTGGTTTACTTCTTTATTTATGATGCTTATATCTTATTAATTGGGTTGGTATGAACTTACACCATTAGAAATCAGGTTGCTAATAAAACTTGACCAACTAAAATGCTAAAGTGCTTGAACCTTAGCCATCCACCATATGGCCTTGCATGTTATGTTGTTTTCCCTTGCTGAGTACGAAATGTGCTCACGCTTGTTTATTCTCTTGCATCTACAATACCCGGATTTGCTGCTCAGACTGGGAGAACTTTGAAGATAATCCAGAAGATTTCCAGGAGTTCTAGGTGTGCGTAGTCTTCAGTCAGCTTCCTGTGGAGGCATTTTGTCCGCTGCGAGAACTCGTTTGTTTAAGTTTCGATTAAGACTATGGTTTGTAATAACTCTTTATTCGTGTGGCACTGATTTTGGTATTCATAATGTCTAAGCGTGTGTGTAACTTGATCCCGGCGCACACGTGATCAATGCATTCGGTTTTGCCTTTAAAACCGGGTGTGACAGAGTGGTACCGTAGCCGTGTTGATCGTAGGAACGCTAGCCTAGATAGAAAATGGTCGAATTAAGGATTTTATACTCATAGAAGCTTTCTTACACATGCTTGCTTTATTCTTTACTAACCTTACTCTTGCCTTTTTGCTTCACTCTTGAGCTGTCTGCATTCTTTATCTTGTGCTTGCTTTAGCTCTCGTCCTTTTTGCCTTATCATCTTTCTCATTCTGCACTACACTACAGATGGTTCGTAGCTTGGAGACTTCTCGGGCTGGAGCAGTCCACCAGTATGCTCCACAGGAACAGTACCATGACTTGCATGATGGAGATACCGATGAGGAGATTGAGATGGAGCCAGCACCTGTGATTTTCCCTAACCTTATCATGGTGCCTGATGATGAGGAAGATCCGGAGGAGGTGATCCAAGAGGAGGATGAGCTAGCTGAACAACCCAACCTAGAGGAGCAAGCGCCGAAGAAGATGAAGATTCCTCGCATCAAGAGATGGAGGAACAAGAGCAAGAGGAGGAAGAGAGGGAAGCGATCCGGGGAAGTGTACCATTACGGAGCCGATGGAGTAGGCATACCCATGGCGGACCACCCGAGGGCAATGGTACTTCGCCTAGGCTATGATAAGGCCCCCGTCTACCATTGTGAGCTTTGGACCCATCCTTGGTTCGAGCCCCATTGGGAGGTTGCTTCGCCATCTTGGAGGAGTACATTCCATGCCGTGGGGTAAAGGAGATGTCCAAGCATCATGATGTGGCTCACGGAACTACTATGGATGCCGGGGGATAGCAGAGTCGGCTCGGAGGGCGCTCTATGTGCTCTCTCACAAGGAGCGTGACAGTTGGAGGATACCCACCGCCGCTACACACCATTCGGGGCAAGTGGGGAAGCCAAGACTTACATCGCCCCAAAGACCAGCCTATGAAGGGACGCTCAACAATGTCCGAGGTCTACTTGCAGCTGTGAACACTGCGTTGGATGATGCCAACAACACGCTATATGCAGCACAGCAGCAAATCTTCACTCTGGGGACGCAGAGGCGTGCCTTGGAAGCTGCACTTTTGAACAGGGAGCGTACCGAAGCCCATGAAGCCGCGAAGGATGTACCTCCCCATCACCCAAGAGGCCACACTACAACTCCCCTGACGCTCGCACAGATGCCATGGCAGAAGATAGTCCATAGGTTTAAGATTAAGGATAGGATTTCTTTGTAATCGCTAGTAGGTGATCGGTAAAGTGTGTTTAGCTTAGAGGTGTGGTTGAATGCTTGATTTTGTGCTTAATGTGTGAGTTGGATTTTTGGTTGAGTGCAATGTGTTGTGGAGTGATGACCACAACGACATTGGTTTAGTAGTAAGTTTGTGGGGTTATCTTTCAGTCTCAATCAGTTATCTATCTTAATCTTTTTGTCCTCTTAAGTTTTTCCTTAATCCAAATTCGAGATCCCAAAAAAATCTGTTCGCACAGTTTTCTGAGTCAGCAGTACTGTTTTAATTTTATCTCGGGCTACAGAACTCCGATTGCAGTAAAACCAATTGGAAAAGTTCAAGAATTTCATTACTGATTTTCTGTGAAAAATTCAGAATATTTGGATGGAAAACCAGAGAGATATGACTAAAACATTACAGCCCCACGAATCTGTTAAACACTGCCGACCTACCTGACTTGTTTATTTTATAACCAGAGCTACACAACTCCGATTGAGGTGATTCCAGTTGGAGTAGTTTCATAATTTCATTACCTTTTATCAGTCCAAAATCCATAATTTTTGGTTACTTATACAGAGAGCTATGCCTGATTGTTTGGAGTCAACAGAATCTGTCTTATCTGAATATCATTGCTATCCTATCTTCCTAAGTTTAAACCTTGGTGCAATCATCTAAAGTAATGTTCCTAACACTCGGATGGTGAACACCAGGTCAGGATCAGGTGTTAATCAACCAGCGGGAAGAGCACCCCAGCCAAGTACAAATGGATCCCGCTATGCAGCAGTTTTTGGAGGCACGGACCCAGCTCCTCCAAAACTTGACCACCACCGTGACAAACTTGCAAGCTCGGTCAACAATCCGCCGGAGCCGCCACCGCGCCTCGCAACAAGCACCGAGAGTTCATGAGTCATCACCCTCCCGTGTTTACTCACGCCGCCGATCCACCGGAAGCTGAAGATTGGCTCAAGACAATACCGAAGATGCTCACTACCCGTCGGTGTGACGACGGAGAAAAGGTCTTGTATGCTTTGCAGGACGACTTCAAGGCTCTGCAGCCGCTTGGTGGGATGCGTACTCGCCGCTCATGCCGCCCCGGACACTATCACTTGGGAGGAGTTTACCACCAACTTCGGGAGCCATCACATACCCTCCGGAGTCATGAAGATCAAGAAGAAGGAGTTCCTTTCTCTCGAAGCGGGGAGGAATGTCGGTGGCCGAGTATAGAGACAAGTTCACCGAGCTATCTCGCTATGCGGCGAGGAGGTTGCTTGAAGATAGGAAGAAGCAGGAGCCGTTCTTGGATGGATTGGTTGGTTCGCCGCGGTATCGGCTGATGTCATATCCTTTTCCTAACTTTCAGCGCCTAGTTGATGCCGCTATCCGCTTGGAGCACAAGCGCAAGGAGCTCGGAGAGCGAAGAGGAAGGCCGCCAGCTCGGGCGCTTGGGAGTGCGTCTCGCCCGCGCTTCAACCCACCGCCGAACACCCCGTTCCGCTTTGGGGGACCGGGTGGAAACTTTGGGCGGCAGCAGTCCCGGCGTTCGTTCGGCCAGCTTCCAGCGGTCGGCTCGGCGGTTTCGGCGTCCCGTTCCTCGGACTCCCCGCCCGGCCTTCCCGGCGAGTCGGCGAGAGAGCCCCGCTTGGCACACCCGTAAGAACCGTGGCACCGCCCAATCCCTGCCACCACTACTTGCTTCAAGTGCGGAGAACTTGGTCACTATGCCAATGCTTGCCCAAAGAGGAACCCTCCACACACCCCCACACGGAACCGGCGAGCGGACAAGGAGCGGAAGCCAAACCCCGCAGCCTAACAAGGGACAACGAGCTATGCACGGGGCAAGGCAATGCACGTTGATGCCGAAGTCGCCCGGAGAACCCCGCAGTAGTGCTCGGTATGTTTCTAGTTAACTCTACTCCCGCCTCGGCTTTTGTTTGATTCCCGAGCATCCCATTCTTTCATTACATCCCGCGTTCGTAGCTCAACATAATCTACCTATCGGTCCCATGTCTCGCCACATGTTAGTTACCTCACCCGGGGGGAATTGAAAGCTATCTATAAATGTGATAACGTCCATCTCAAGATCGTGGGCGAGAGATTTCCATGCCAATCTTATAATCTTGGATTCAAAGGGGATCGATGTGATATTGGGAATGGGATGGTTGACCGCGTGTGATGCGGTGATTCAGTGTGCTAAGAGGTCAATCCTTCTTACAAGTCCAGCTGGTGAAAGGTTTGAGTTTGCGAGCGATCCCGCACCCTCAAATGCCGGTGCCGTGAATAAGCTTGACGGAGCAGCCTTGGAAGACATACGAGTAGTGTGCGATTATCCTGATGTGTTTCCCGAGGAGTTGCCGTGGTATGCCCCCCGACCGAGATGTTGAGTTCGTTATTGATCTTTTACCCGGTGCTCGCTCCTATCTCTAAGCGCCCGTATAGAATGTCTAGTGATCGCTTACAAGAACTTAAGGCTCGGATTAAAGAATTATTGGGTAAAGGGTTCATTCGTGCTAGTTCATCACCTTGGGGAGCACCCGTAATCTTTGTGGGTAAGAAAGATGGCACACGGAGAGGATGTGTGTTGATTACGAGTCTCTTAATGATGTTACTATCAAGAACAAGTATCCTCTCGCCACGTATTGAAGATTTGTTTGATCGATGAGAGGAGCAACCGTGTTTTCTAAGATCGATCTGCGATCAGGTTATCATCAGCTAAAGATTAGGCCTTCAGATATTCCTAAGACAGCTTTTACTACCAGGTACGGACTTTATGAGTACACAGTTATGTCTTTTGGGTTAACCAATGCACCCGCGTACTTTATGTACTTGATGAACAAGATCTTTATGGAGTATCTGGACAAGTTTGTTGTGGTATTCATTGATGACATTCTGATCTACTCCAAGAATGAGGAGGACCATGAGGAGCATTTGAGACTTGTGTTGCAGAAGCTAAGAGATCATGAGTTATATGCGAAGTTCAGCAAGTGTGAGTTCTGGCTCAAGGAAGTATCTTTCCTAGGTCATATCATCACCAACGGAGGTATTGCTGTGGATCCTAGCAAGGTTAGCGATGTATTGAAGTGGGAAGCCCCTCGTACGTTGTCCGAGATTCGGAGTTTCCTTGGACTTGCTTGGTTACTATCGTCGGTTTATTGAAGGATTCTCTAAGATTGTGAAGCCCCTCACTACATTGCTAGAGAAGGACAGGGAATTCAAATGGACCAAGTGCATGTCAGTCCGCTTTTGAAGAGTTAAAGAAGCGGTTAACCACAAGACTCGTTCTAGTAATGCCCGATCTACGAAAGAGTTTTGACATATATTGTGATGCATCTCGACAAGGACTAGGATGTGTGTTGATGCAAGAAGGTCATGTTATAGCCTATGCATCTCGTCAGTTAAGGAAGCATGAGTTGAACTATCCTACGCATGATCTTGAGTTAGCGAAGAATGGTTCATGCATTGAAGATTTGGAGACACTACATTATGGGAACTAAGTGCCGGATCTATACCGATCACAAGAGTTTGAAGTACATCTTTACTCGAAGGATCTTAATCTAAGACAGCGTCGTTGGTTAGAACTCGATCAAGGACTATGATCTAGAGATTCACTACCATCCGGTAAAGCGAATGCGGTTGCCGATGCTCTAAGTCGGAAGGGCCACACTAACATGGCAATGACCATTCGGTTTCGACGAGTTGGTAAAAGAGTTTGAAAGGCTCAACTTGAAAGTGGTTTCACATGCGGAAGGAGTGACTTTGGAAGTACGAACTACTCTAGAGCAAGAGATACGCAAGTGGCAGCTAGAAGATCTTTGGGATACAAAAGATTAAAGAGAGCATGCAACAAGGAGAAGCCCCGTACTTCACGGAAGATGAGCAAGGAACCGTGTGATTTAAGAACCGGTTGTGTGTCCCGCAGACACGGAGATCTTAGAGAGAAGATCTTGAGAGAAGCTCACGACTCGGCTTACTCTATCCATCCAGCAGTACCAAGATGTACCGGATCTCAAGCGCAGGTATTGGTGGTACGGTATGAAGAGAGACGTGGCCGCCCATGTGGCTTTGTGCGACACTTGTCACCGGGTTAAGGCCGAACATCAAAGACCCGCCGGTTTGCTTCAACCTTTGAAGGTGCCCGAGTGGAAGTGGGAAGAGATCGGAATGGATTTCATAGTGGGTTTACCCCGACCCGAGATGGTTATGATTCGATTTGGGTTATCGTGGATCGTTTGACTAAGGTAGCTCACTTCATTCCGGTAAAGACTACCTATACGGGAGCTAAGTTGGCGCAGCTATACATGTCCAGGATCGTGTGTTTGCATGGTGTACCAAAGAAGATCGTGTCGACAGAGGTACTCGGTTACTTCTCGTTTCTGGGGGAAGTTGCATGAATCTCTGGATACTAAGCTAAATTTCAGCTCAGCTTATCATCCACAGACAGATGGACAGACAGAGAACCAATCAGATCCTAGAGGACATGCTGAGAGCATGTGCGCTTAAGCATGGTTGTAGTTGGGATAAGAGCTTGCCGTATGCTGAGTTCTCTTATAACAACAGCTACCAAGCTAGTCTCAAAATGTCACCCTTTGAGGCTCTATATGGAAGGAAGTGTAGGACTCCGTTATTTTGGAGTGAGACAGGCGAAAGGCAGTTATTTGGGGCAGATATCATCAGAGAAGCGGAGAAACAAGTTCAGATTATCGAGAGAATTTGAGGATTGCTCGCCCTAGACGGAAAAGCTATGCGGATGGTAAACGAAGAGATGTGGTCTTTCGGAAGGCGATTACGTGTATCTAAAGGTATCACCTATCGCAGGTTTGCGTCGATTCGCAGTTAAAGGAAAGTTGTCACCTCGCTTTATTGGACCTTTCAAGATCATTGAGAGAGTGGGAGAAGTGGCTTACGGATTGGAGTTGCCGGTCCGGCTCGCCGATGTGCATGATGTATTCCATATCTCTCGCTTGAAGAAGGGTTTTGGTCCTCATGACAAGGAGCCGTTACCCTTGGATGATCTAAACGTTGAGGAGGATCTCACTATTGTTGAACACCCCGTTCGAATATTGGAAACCATGACAAGGGTCACCAGGAATAGTGTGATTAAGATGTGCAAAGTACAATGGAGTAATCATGCAGAGGATGAGGCAACATGGGAAAGAGAGGATGAGCTGAAAGCGGAGTTTCCAGATCTTTTTCCCAATCTGTCCGAATCTCGAGGACGAGATTCTTCTTAAGGGGGGTAGGATTTGTAACGCCCTAATTCTATTAAAAACTTGGTTTTATTAAAATTTGATAGCAACCATTTAATTGATTAAGGAGCATAAGGTTGTTTTATTTTAGGCATTTAAAACTTTTCTAAAATAACTTTAATGAAATATAGGATTTAAGTGTTGCATACATGCTGGAGCATTATTTTGGTTGCCGGAATTCAAATTCAAATTTGAATTCTAAATGTTTGAAAACCCTTTTCCAAAAATCCCAAAACCTTATCTCCTTAACCCCTCCCCCTTTTCCCTTTCAGCCCAAGCTCCTAACCCTTTCTAACCCGGCCCGGCCTAGCTAGCGGACGCCGCACCCGCCTTAACCCCGCGCGCGCGCCGGCCCTTTCGGCCCGGGCCGGCCCGGCCCGCGCGGCCGTCCCGCGCCCCGCCGCCCCGCTCGCGATCCGTGCCGTCGGATCCGGATCCGACGCGCCCCGTCGCACCCGCCCGCGCCGTGCCGATGACCTAGGGGCCCCACCCCGTCATCCCCCCCCCCCGCCCCCGTCCCCCGCCCCGGACTCCGCCGCCGCCGCGCCGCCCGAGTCCGGCTCGGCCACGACGCCTTCCCGCGCGTAGCGCGCACGCCAAGGAGGCCCCCGCCCGGACTATTTAAGGCGCCGCCGCCCCCCGGACCCCAACCCGAGCCACCCTAAGCCCTCGCGCGCACCTCGCCGGAACCCTAGCCCGAGCTCACCGCCGCCGCCGTCGATTCCTCGGTTCCGCCGCCGCTTCGTCGCCGTGAGATCGCTCCGAGCCGCGCAAAGAGGTGAGCGCGCGCCCGTGCTACCCGCCGTCGTCCCCGTGCACCCTACCGCCCGCGCGACCTCGCCGGCGTCCGCGCCCCCGCGCCGCCGCGTCGACCGCCCGCGCCGCCGCGCGTCTTCGCCCGAGCCGCCTCCCTAGATAGGTTCGCCGGCTCGTGCGCGTCGCGTAGATGCAATCCGAGCCTCAAACCGAGCCCCCGGAGCCCTAGATCGAGTTCGCCGGCGAGCCCCGCCGCCGCCGCGCCGCCGCCGCCGCCGTCGGCCGTCACCCTCCGCCGCGCGAGCCCACACGCACGCGTCCCCGCGCCGTGAGATCAAGATCCAACGGATCTAGGTCAAGCCGACCCGGGTCAATACCGGTCAACCCGGCCCGTTCCCGTAATTTTTGCCGTGAAAACCCCCGAGCTTTTTGGTATTTACAAAAATACCCTTCCACCGTATAAGATTCCTTACGGCTTAGTCCTTTTTCTTTATTTTAGCCCGAAACCTTTTCAAATCTTCGCATTAGTCCCCGGAACTTCCCGAGCCCATATCTTGGTCGTTTTAGCTCCGATTTTAGCGTTCTTTATGTCCACGCGTTCGTCTCGAAGCGTAGATTAGCTTCATGCTACTGTTTAGATCTGTTTGATCTGTTTGGTGACTGTTTCTTATTTATGTCTATTGTATGCTTGTATGTGATGATTGTGGATCGTAGAGAGCGATTCGTTCGAGGGATTTGAAGATCCGGTCGTGCAAGAGTTTGAGCAGCCGGCTTTGTTGAAGGCAAGTATTCCTTGATGCATTCCCGCTTGTCCTACATAACATGCATTTAAATTCACTGTTTTTACTTTCCGCTTGCATTAATTGGATGGGAACCTATTAAGGATCATGCCTAGCTTTTGACTACCTTTACCTTGATGCCGGGAATTAAATTAATCTTGTGGTAGTTATTGCTTAGCATGCTCAACTGGGTTTTGGTATTAATCTACTTGGTTACCTTTTTGTTATTTCATGTTCCGTTTATGATCTTTTACTTTGCAAGACCACTTTAATTTGATAATCGGAACATGGAGAACCACCCGGAAAACAAGACAACCACAAGAACTAATGGGCAATGGTCTTGGCCGATTAATTAGGAACTTTAGCATGGGATGGTCTTACCGATAAGGACAAGGGATCGGCGGTACCGTGGGGTATGGACTCGCTCTAGGAGGGGGTTGGGTGAGTTATTCTTTTATGGTGGGGTATTGACCGCTAGGGGACTTTATACCTTGCTAATCGATCCGGACCTTGTGGGTCATAACTTGCTAGGGAACCTTTGTAAAGGCCATGTAGCGTCCCTATGCAATCACACCTCTGAAGTGTGGTATGGTGTCTTGCAAACACCGCATGGTTGGGTCCAAAGTTCTTCGGAGCTTTTACGCCGCTTGTGGGTAAAGATGTACAACCTCTGCGCAGTGTTAAACTAATCGATTAGCCGTGCTCACGGTCAAGAGCGGCTCGGACACTCACATGATTAAGTTATGGAACTTTAATGTTTAAATTGTGGTTTACTTCTTTATTTATGATGCTTATATCTTATTAATTGGGTTGGTATGAACTTAGAATCAGGTTGCTAATAAAACTTGACCAACTAAAATGCTAAAGTGCTTGAACCTTAGCCATCCACCATATGGCCTTGCATGTTATGTTGTTTTCCCTTGCCGAGTACGAAATGTGCTCACGCTTGTTTATTCTCTTGCATCTACAATACCCGGATTTGCCGCTCGGACCGGGAGAACTTTGAAGATAATCCGGAAGATTTCCGGGAGTTCTAGGTGTGCGTAGTCTTCGCTCACCGTCCTGTGGAGGCATTTTTGTCCGTCGCGAGAACTCGTTTGTTTAAGTTTCGATTAAGACTATGGTTTGTAATAACTCTTTATTCGTGTGGCACCGATTTTGGTATTCATAATGTCTAAGCGTGTGTGTAACTTGATCCCGGCGCACACGTGATCAATGCATTCGGTTTTGCCTTTAAAACCGGGTGTGACATCGGTGGAGCTCGGCGTTCACCTGATCGAAGGCGCCATACTTGTCGCGGGCATGGCGCTCGAGCTCCTGCCATCCACGATTCGAAATCCGTAAGCATCATGATACAGAGACAGCGCGTAGAAAGGAGGGAAAGAGGAAAACGAGCAGCGATGCCCTACCTGGAAGACATGCCACGCGGGGCCGCCGTGGACCCTCAGCGCCTCGTTCGGCGCACGGTTGAGCGTGGCGCCGTGGCCGCGGAGCTCTCCCCACGGCCCTCCCGCTCCGCTTGGGCGTCGGCGAACGTGGGCGGGTCGTCAGCGACCCCCTCCACCTGGGCGGAGTGGCCGGCGCGAGAAGATGAGGCCTCGGCGCCATGCCCTCGGCCCCCCGCCACCATGTGGCCCTCGCGCCGCCTCACGAGAGCCCCCTCCTGGGACTCCGGGGAGAGCGTGGGGAAGCTGACCCACTGATCCCACCCGGGCGGTGGGGAATCGTCATCCGGGACCTCCACCACCACCGCCCGGAGCCGCGCGGTGGCCGGCCCCTCGCGCCACCTCCCGCCGGCGCCTCCACCGCGCCTCCACCCGCCACGGGCGCCCGACGCGGCGCCGTGGCCATCGCCTCTCGGTCGCGCCTCCGCGACCACGGGCGCCCGTCCGCCCTCCTCGACCGCAACCACGGCCGCACCTCGCTTCGCCTCCGCCGCGGCCGGCGCCACAGCCGCACCTCCGCCGCGGCGGCCCACCGCCGGCCGCGTGACCGCCACGCCCACCGCCACGGGTTGCGCCTCCGCCGCGACCGGCACCGCCTCCTCCTCGACGACCGCCGGCCGCGCGGTGGCAAGCCGATCCGTCCGCCGAGTCCTCGAGGCCTCGCCCGCGCCTTGCGAGCCCTCGCCCGCCGCCGCCGTGCTTGCCCCGGCCCGTGGCGCCCTCGACGAGCGTCCGCCCTCAGCACCTTAGCCGGTGCGAGGGGAGGAACGGTTGGCACCACCCTGCCCGAGCACAAGCAGAAAGTCAGGACGCCTGATCAACAAAAAACCAGACCCAGCAGAAGGGCAAGCCCCTTACCTCGAAGAGGAGAAGGCGTGCTTCCGTTTCCTCGAGGCCTCGGCGGATGAGGCCCGCGCAGCCGACGCGCCGGTCGCCGCGCCCCCTGACGCCTCCGCCACGCGCACGGGCACGCTTGCGCGCGCCCCCGCGCGCGCGCGCCGGTACATCCGCGACCCGCTCCGCCTCTCGTCGTTGATTGCCCCGGCGACGGGCGCCATTGCGCCCGCCCCCGGCGATGTCGCCCTTGCCGCCGTAGCCGGCTCCGCTGGGCCGGGGCGCGAGGCTCCCACCTATCGGAGGGGCCCCCGCCCCCCGCCTTCTTCCTCCTCGTCCTCCTCGGAGGATGAGTACTCCTCGGTCTCCCGGCGAGGAGAGCCCCGCCGCTCGCGCCGCCGTACTCCTCGCTCCGCCGCTCGCGCGCTCGCGCCGCCGCCCTCGCACGCTTCCTCTTGCGCGTAGCCCGCTCCTGCTCCCGTTGCTGCGCCGCCCGACCGAGCGCGCGGGAGTCGGGGGTAGGCGGAACGGACTTCGCGGCAGTAAAGTTCACCAGCTGCATGCGAAAACGTTAAAGGCGCGTCGGGGAGCAGAGGCAACCCCAAGAACTAAAACGGAATCAAGAATCATACTCACCAGCGGGCCGGTGGGGAGCATCTCGAAATCCCACGGGGACCGGCCCTGGCGCAGCATCCGGGTGTCAACGGCGTTCCGCTCCCGCGTGAGCGCGTACGCCCGCTCAAGGGGGGTCGGGAGCATCCGCGACCTCACCAGCGCGACGGGGTCTCCCTCCTCTGTCATCTCGTAGATGCAGAGCGGCCTCTCCATCGGAGGCACGACCCGCCGGTGGTGGAGGAAGGCGAGAACGCCCGCCGCGGTCAGACCGCGCATCGCCAGGTTCCTCAGGGCGGCCAGGACCGAGTCCTGCCGCCTCCGATGCTGGGGCGTGGATACCCCGTAGCCCCAGGAGTCGAGCTTCTCCTTGAATACCCGACCGGTGTAGGGGGGGAGGCCGGGCTCGGCGTTGCGCAGATAGAACCACCCCCGCTCCTAGCCGGCGTTGTTCGTCGTCATGGTGCAGGGGATGTAGTCGTCCTTGAACTGCCCCCGCAGGGCGAGCGACATCCCGCCGCGCGCACCGCGCGCGGGTCCTCTGCTCCGTCGTGGGTTGCGTGAAGAGCTCCGCGCGGAAGAGGTGTGCCCAGAGCTCCCAGTTGACTGGGATCCCTAGATACCCCTCGCAGACACCCACGAACGTGGCCGCCTGTGAAATCGCGTTCGGCGCGAAGTTATGCAACTCCACGCCGTAGTAGTGGCACAACGCTCGCATGAAGCGGCTCGCCGGCGCGGTGAAGCCGCGCTCGTGGAAGCGGATAAAGCTCACCACATAACCCTCCGGCGGGTTGGGCGCGTGGTCTCCCGCCGGCTGCACTATCCACTCCGCCGGGCGGCCCTCCTCGTTTGCCGCTGTCGGGGACAGCCCAAGGGGTCCCCTTTAACAACGGGGAAGTCCCCACTTAAAACCCGCAACAAAGCCAAACACACTTTGCCTAACCATGCAGGGTACGGCCCATACCGCAGGGACCTCAGCGGCCCACCGAGGCGGCCCTCTTGAAGATTCCCCCGAGCAGGCTTCGCCTCGCTCGAGGATGCGCGCCTCCCTCTAGCGGGGTCCGTCCCGTTCGAGGAGGTGCGCTTCCCTCGAACGGGCTCCGCCTCGTTCGAGGGGACACTCCCCCTCGAGTGGGCCCCGCCTCGATCGAGGGTCCATCCCGCCCTCGACCAGGCTTCGCCTCGCTCGAGGGCGCCCCACACGCGTGCGCCGGCCCCCGTACGCGGGCATTTAACGCCCGACACCGGCGGGACGGCGCCATCATGTGCCGGGGTTCGCGCCCCGTCGCCGCCGCACCAACTCCCCAGAAGGGAGCCCATTCCCATCACTGTGGGGAGGGACTGTGCAGCAGGACCGGCGCCAGTCCCGTGACGCCACGCACTCGCTCCGAGACGGCCGACGCGCCGAGCCCTCGAAAGGGGGCCGGCCGCACCCTCGATCGCTTTCCGGTGACCCCCGGCGGGTTAGGGTGGAGGCGCTAGGCCGGTGGAGCGCCATCCCCGCTCCGTTACGGTATGGCCGCCACCCCTCGCGCGTGCGGCGCACGCCGTGCGCCGTAGCAGCGGCACCGGCACCGTGGAACGCGTTGGGAAGGGACGCCGTTTTACCTACTCCCCGTACTCCGTACGGCCAACGTCGCCAGCTCCCTCGAGCCTATCAGAAGACATCACCACCATCCGCCGCCCTTCTACCCTCGAACCGCCACTGTTCGGGTACAAGACAGGCCATGATGGCCAGATCACTGCAAGGATCGTCCGGACGGCCGCCCACTCTACAGCATAGCACGTCGTGCTTCCTCATGTAGCTAGATAGCGTGGCGCGCATGTGATTCGCCTCCCCCTTGATCTATAAAAGGGGGGTGATCCCCCCTGCCGCGGGGGAGAGAGAGAGGAGAACAAGCACACGAGACAGACTCGACACAACAGGAGACGAGCTGCGCTTCGCACTTGCTCTCCAATCCTCCCACAACACCTTTAGTCGTCACGCCAGGGACTTGGAAGCTAGGCTTCCTCTCCCGCCTTGCTTGTAGCAGCCCCACTACAGGCACCCTCGGTGCTGAGCAATATAGTGCCTTGGGCACACCACTGCTGGACGTACGGCCCCCTCGGTCGGAACCAGGTTAAAATCCCGTGTCTCTTATTGCTTAGCATCGACCATTGAGGGATAGACCTCGGCGCTTTCTACTGGTTAGTGTCGGGACCATATTCCGCACCGACAGTTGGCGCCCACCGTGGGGCTATCTAAGCGCCTAAGGTCACCCACCAACTCCCTCCATGGTGACCCGCACTGAGTACCGCGGTACACGCTACTGCATGGGCAGCTCGGACCCCCTCCCCGCCGGGTTCGAAATCCGGTTCGGGGGCCTGAACTTTCAGGCCACGGGGAACGGCTACCTCATGCGCCTCACCAACCGTGAGGAGCTCCGCGCGCGGCGCCGGGCCGGGACCGCTCCGGCCCCCGCCGCACGCACCACCACGTCGCGGCGCCCCGCAGCATGGATGCCGCGGGCCCGTCGACGCCACGACGCCGCCGCCGCTCCGGCGGCGTTCGCGCCGAGCGCGGTCCGAGCGGCGGCGGGCCGAGCCCGCCGCCTCTCGGCGCGGCGCGCCCGCCGTCACAACGACCACCATCCCGGCGGGGACGGCGCACGGTATCCGACCGCGCATCCCCATTAGGTTGTGTGGCGCCACGTCGGCCTACAACGCCAACGTTAACACCACGATGCGCAGGGTTCCGCCCGGTCGTCACGTCTTCGTCGCCAGGAATCCCGGTGCCTCAGCGGGTGACGAGTCGTCCCTGGGTTCCCTCGACGCGTTGCCGCCCGCCAACCGCCACGGGTACGCGGAGTGGGACTTCTCCGGCGTGCCGGACCCAGTCATGTTCCGGCGTTTCCTAGACGCTATGGACTACTGGTTCGGCTGCTCCGACGAATCCAGCACCGGGAGTTACGATCCCGCGCGGGAGTGCTACGCCGTCATCACTAACGACCCTGCCAATGCCGCCGGTGCGGTGGGCGGCCGGGAGACGGGGAGGTCACGCCGCCCCCGGGGATCGCCACGCGCCGGCCGCGGGGCCAAGCGCTCTCGCCGGGGCCGACGCCGACGCGCGGTGGCCCAAGCCCGCGAACTCGAGGCCAAGCTGGGCCGACAGGTCCGTGACCGCATCAACACCGACCCCAACGTCGACAACGCGGACGCACCCCCGCGGGCTAGCCAAAAGCTCATTGCCGCCGCGACGCTGCTACGGGCCATGCCGGCACCATCGACCCCTGAGGCGCGAGACCTGCACCGCGAGGTGCAGACCCTCATCGAGCAAGCGGCCGTCCAGCAGGCTGAGAGCTCGGCGTCGCGCATCCGCCAACGGGGGGGATGCGCGGGACGACGAAGCCGCACCGGGGGCGAACCCTCGGTCCACGTGGGAGGGGCGGCGGGGTGACTCGCCAACCCGGGACGCACGCCGACCAAGGAGCGGCTCCTTGACGCACGCGGGCGCCCGGATGGCGACGCCCGCAACGTCATCAACGCCGGGCGCACGAGCGGGCGGACGCGCGAGCGGCGGTGGGCTACCACCCTCGACGGGCGGACGCTACGACAGCGGCGAGGACCGCTCCCCGACGCCGGAGCCCCCAGGGACCCGTGTGTTCAGCCGGGAGATTCGCGCAGCGGCGTTCCCCCAACGCTTCCGCCAACCCTCGACCATCGTCAAATACAACGGGGAGACGGACCCCCGCGTGTGGCTCAACGACTACCGCTTGGCTTGCCAGCTGGGCGGGGCCACCAGCGACGAGGTCATCATCCGCAACTTGCCCCTGCACCTCGGCGGCACGGCCCGGACATGGCTCGAGCACTTGCCCGCAAGCCAAATCCACAATTGGGATGATCTGGTCCGCACGTTCGTGGGCAACTTCCAGGGCACATACGTGCGCCCCGGAAATTCATGGGACCTGCGCTCCTGCACACGAGGGCCGGCGAGTCGCCGCGGGACTTCATACGGCGCTTCTCCAAGCGGCGCACGGAGCTCCCCGGCGTAGCGCGATCCGAGATCGTGCACGCCTTCCTCGAGGGTACCACATGCGGGACCTCGTGCGGGAGCTAGGACGCGGCCCGCCCGCGGACTCCAACGAGCGTTCGACATCACCACCGGCTTCGCCTGCGGAGAAGAGGCCGTGGGGGGCGATCTTTGACGGCAAGAAGGGCAAGCGCTCGGAGGACGCGCCCGCGGAGGGCAGCAAGTCCAAGGAGCCCCACCGCAACGACAAGCGGGGCAAGAAGGGAAAGAAGCCGCGCCACGAGGCGCGTGAGCAGGGGCGCGACGGCGGTAATGCCGAGGCCCTTGCTGTTGACCCGCTCGACGGGCCCTCGACCGGCCCCTCGAGGCCCGGGGGTGTTTGACGACATGCTAAAAAAGCCATGTCCTTACCACAAGACCCCAGTGAACCACACCCTTGAGCAAGGCGATATGCTCAAGAAGTTCTATGGCCGCGCCGCCGCGAAGGAGGCGAGGCCAAGAAAGACGGAGGCGATGGCGACGCGGGCGGCTTCCCCCGCCGTGGAAACGTGTTCCTCATCTTTGGGGGGCCAACCGTCGACATGTCGACCCGCCAGCGCAAGAAGGAGCGGCACGAGGTCCTCGCCACGGAGAGGGCGCCTCCGTCCTTCCTCAATTGGTCGGAGGACGCCATCACCTTCAGCCGGGAGGACCACCCGAACCGCGTCCCCAACCCGGCCGCACCCGCCGGGTGGTCGACCCCATCATCGGGAACGCGCGGTTCTCGAAGGTCCCGATGGACGGAGGCGGCAGCCTCAACATCCTCTACGCGCATACGTTGCGCCCCGATGGGGATCGGGTTGGATCGAGTGCGGCCCGGCACAAAGCCGTTCCACGCGCATCGCGCCGGCAAGCGGTGTCCGGCCCCTCGGGCGGTCGACCGCCGCCTTTGGTTTGGCACCGCGAAGAATTTCCGCAAGGAGATCCTCACCTTCGAGGTGGTGGGATTCAAGGGGGCCTACCACGCTATACTTGGGCGACCCTGTTATGCCAAATTCATGGCGGTCCCCAACTATACCTACTTGAAGATGAAGATGCCGGGACCGAACGGCGTCATCACCGTCGGCTCGTCCATCGAGCACGCATTCGACTGCGACGTCGAGTGCGTAGAGCACGCAGAGGCACTGGCGCTGGATGAAGCGCTGGTGACCACTTTGGAGAAGATGGTCAACGAAGACCTCGACTCTGCCGCCAAGCACACCGGCACCTTCGAGGCCGCGGAGCAGACCAAGGAGGTCCCCCTCGACCCTTCAGCCCCCGAGGGCAAGGCGTTGAGGGTCAGCTCCGCCCTCGATCCCAAATAGGAAGTGGTGCTCGTCGACTTCCTCCGCGCCAACGCCGACATCTTCGCGTGGAGCCCCTCGGATATGCCAGACATCCCGAGGGAGGTCGCTGAGCACTCCCTTGACATCCTGCCTCACGCCCGTGCCGTGCAGCAACGGCTGCGCCGCTTCGACGAGGAGCGGCGACGGGCAATCGGAATGGAGCTGCGGAAGCTCCTCGAGGCCGGGTTCATCAAGGAGATGTTCCACCCAACGTGGCTAGCCAACCCAGTGCTTGTAAAGCAAAAGAACGGGAAGTGGCGGATGTGTATCGACTACACTAGTCTTAATAAAGCATGTCCCAAAGTTCCTTTTCCTTTGCCACGTATTGATCAAATCGTTGATTCAACGGCTGGGTGTGAACTGCTATGCTTCCTTGATGCTTACTCCGGATATCACCAAATAAAGATGAAGGAGTCCGACCAGCTCGCGACTTCGTTCATCACGCCGTTCGGGACGTTCTGCTACGTCACGATGCCGTTTGGCCTCCGAAACGCGGGTGCAACATACCAGCGCTGCATGCAGCATGTTTTTGGGGATCACATCGGGCGGACGGTCGAGGCATACGTGGACGACATCGTCGTAAAGACCAGGAAGGCGGACGACCTGGTTGGCGACCTTGGCATCGCGTTCGGCTGCCTACGGGCCAACGGGGTCAAATTAAACCCTGAAAAGTGTGTCTTCGGAGTGCCGCGGGGCATGCTCCTGGGATACATCGTCTCCCAACGGGGAATCGAGGCCACCCCCGAAAAGGTCGCGGCCCTCGAACGAATGGGTCCGATCCGGGACCTCAAGGGGGTGCAGAAGGTGCTGGGGTGCCTTGCCGCCTTGAGCCGCTTCATCTCGCGGCTCGGTGAGAAGGGCCTGCCCCTCTACCGCCTCCTCAAGAAGCACGAGCGCTTCTCCTGGACCGCCGAGGCCCAGGATGCGCTCGACAAGTTGAAGGCGTCTTTGACGCATGCCCCGATCCTCATGCCGCCGCAAGATGGCGAACCCCTGCAGCTCTACGTAGCCGCAACCACCCAGGTGGTCAGCGTCGTGATCGTCGTGGAGCGCGCGGAGGAAGGGCACGCCTTGCCTGTATAGCGGCCAGTCTATTACATAAGCGAGGTCCTGTCAGACACCAAGACGCGCTACCCCCAGGTCCAGAAGTTGCTGTACGCGGTAGTCCTTGCGCGGCGCAAGCTCCGCCACTACTTCGAGGCCCACCCCGTCACGGTGGTCTCCTCCTTCCCGCTGGGGGAGATCATCCGCAATCCCGACGCTGCGGGCAGGATCGCCAAGTGGTCCGTGGAGCTGATGGGCGAGACGCTTGCCTACGCCCCGCGCAAGGCCGTCAAATCCCAAATTCCGGCCGATTTCGTCGGCCGAATGGACGGATACGCGGCTACCGCCGCCACGGATCCAGCGGAATGTCGGACTGCGTTCTTCGACGGCTCGGTGATGAAAACAGGGGCGGGCGCGGGCCTGCTCTTCGTGTCACCCCTCGGGGAACACATGCGGTATGCGGTGCGCCTCCACTTCCCCGCGTCTAACAATATGGCTGAATACGAGGCCCTCCTCTGCGGCCTCAAAATCGCCATTGAGTTAGGCGTCAAGCGCCTCGACGTGCGGGGGGACTCGCAGCTCGTAATCGATCAAGTCATGAAGAACGCGAGCTGCCATGACGACAAGATGGAGGCCTACTGCAAAGCCGTGCGAACCCTCGAGGACAAGTTCTACGGCATCGAGCTCAACCATGTGCCCCGACGGTACAACGAGGAGGCGGACGAGCTGGCCAAGATTGCGTCCGGGCGGATCACCGTCCCCCCGAACGTTTTCGCGCGCGACATCGCTCAGCCCTCGGTCGTCTTCGAGCCCCACCCCTCGAGTCACGACGAACCCTCGGGGGCTCCCTCGAATCCAGCGGGTGCGGAACCCATGAACGAGGACCCCTCGAACGAGGCGTACGTGCTCTCCCTCCTCGAGGGATATGGCTCCCACGAGGCCGACGTGATGGACATCGAGCCGGCTCTGTCCGCGGCATCGGCGCGACAAATACATCGCCTGGATGGCTCGAGGGGAGCTCCCCGCGGACAGGGCCGCGGCCAGGCGCATCGCCAGGATGGCCAAGTCCTTTGCCATCGGCGATGGCGAGCCGTACAAGAGCGCCGCCTCGGCATCTCGCGGCGGTGCGTGCCCATCCCCGAGGGGCGCGAGCTCCTACGGGACATTCACGCGGGGATCCGTGGCCACCACGCCGCGCCCGCACCCCCGTCGGCAACGCATTCCGCCGGGGCTTTTGCGGCCTACCGCGGTCGCGGACGCCGGCAAGATCATACGCACTGCGAAGGGTGCCGCTTCTATGCCCGCAAGTCCAACTTGCCCGCCCATGCCCCCGGACCATCCCCGTAACATGGCCATTTGCCGTGTGGGGGCCGGACATCGTCGGGCCCCTCGCGGAAGGCGCCGGGGGCTTTACCCACTTGTTGGTCGCGATCGACAAGTTCTCCAAGTGGGTGGAGGTACGCCCCATCACGAATCTCGGGCGGAAGCGGGCGGTAACATTCTTCACCGACATCGTCTACCGCTTTGGAGTGCCAAATTCCATCATCACCGACAATGGGTCCCGAGTTCACGGGTAGGAAGTTCTTGGAGTTCTCGCGACAAGTTCCACATCCGTGTGGATTGGGCACCGTGGCACACCCACGGACCAACGGCCAAGTAGAACGTGCCAATGGCATGATCTTACAAGGCCTAAAGCCCGAGAATTTTCGACCGGCTAAACAAATGCGGGGCGAAAATGGCTCCAAGAGTTACCGGCGGTTGTGTGGAGCCTAAGGACCACCCCGAGCGAGCCCTCTGGGTTCACCCCGTTTTTCCTAGTCCATGGCGCGGAGGCCGTCCTCCCCACGGACTTAGAATACGGATCGCCCGGGGGTTCAAGGCTATGACGAGGACGCCAACCGGCGAGCCCGCGAGGGACTCGTCGGATCGGTCGGACGAAGCGCGCCTCGTGGCCTTGATGCATTCCGCAAGGTACCAACGATCCCCTCGGGCGCTACCAAGCACGCAAGATACGCGGCGGCATTTCGGCGAAGGGGATGCGGTCCTAAGGCTACGCCAAGACAACCGAGGACGCCACAAGCTATCGCCCCCATGGGGAGGGACCCTACGTCGTGGTGAGGATACTCAAGCCCGGCACGTACAAGGCGGCCAACGAGGATGGCGAAGAGCTCACCAACGCTTGGAACATCCAACGGCTACGTCGCTTCTACCCCTAGCTAGGGTTCCCAAGCATTTTTTGTTGTAAAAATCATATGACCAACGCCCCAGTTGGTGACAACTATGTAAACACCTCAAGTCAAATGAAAAGGGCAACTCGGCTTTCCCCTGAAAACCAAGTTACCCTCGGGGGCTACTGCGGGGGGCACCCCCCCCCCCAAAAGGGTCCCATTTTCACGCAAAAATAAAGCAACTCACGCGCGCTAAGTTTGTTTTCTACTTCAACCCCGAGCAACGGTTCGAACAGGGCGCAGGAGGCCTAGCGGAAGGAGCGCGCGAGTCAGAGATAGCCTACGCCGCGAGGATACGGCCCTTCTCTCTCGCCTCCAACCCAGCAGGCCCCCCGCGAAAATCGAACTCCCCTAACTAGAATCTACTCAGGAAGAAGGAGAAACAAAAAGCGCAAATAAACAAAAGACTTCATTTCGTATCAACAAATGTTTACGATCAAGATAACTTGTCTATTTACAAGGGCCGCGTGGCCAGAATACTGATACACAAATAAAAACGGGCCAAGCGCCCACCGTCTTCGACGGGGGAGCGGCGGTGTCACCGGCGTCCGGGAAGATGAACTCCTCGAAGGCTTCGGCGAGTGACCCGCGGCATCGGCGGCAAGCGCGTCCACGCGCTCCATCGCCACCTCATCCTCGACGCCCTCGGGAATGACGTAACCTTCCGCCAGCGCCTCGAAGTTGACCTCGTAGTGGGACCGTACCACTCCGAGGGCCTTACGGACGCCAAGACGCGGTGCCGGCGCATCCGTTCGGTGACGTGGCCGCCAAGGGCACGCGGGCGGGCCGGCCGGCGAGCTTCCGGCTCGCGCTTCACCCTCCTCCACGGCCCCGGCGGGTTTCGAGGGCCGCATCATGCGGCTCACCGCAACTCCCCGCTCGGAGGAATTGTAGGAGGCTGCCCGGCGCCTCGGCCCGCTCGGCCGCATGCCCCAAGGCGGTGCGCAAGCTCGGAGTCACCAAGACAAGAAAGAAATCGAGAAAAAGGAATGCGAATTCCCAAACACAAAACCAACCAAACGGGAGTCAAGCGGCGGCTCACCTTCAACTTGCTTCCTCTCCGCCTCGAGGTCACGGCGCTCGGCCTCGACCGCCCGGCTCGAGGCCCTTGATGGTCTCGCCTGTTCCTCGGATGGCCGGCTCTCGGCTCGCGGCGGTGATGCCGAGCATCACCGGCTCGCCCTCGACCTTAGAGAGCTTGGCGTCTCGCTCCCCGCCAGCACGCGCCGCCTCGCGGGCGACGCGCGCCCCGCTCCCGGCGGCCGGGCATCGGCGAGGGCGGCTTGCTCCTGCGGGGAGCCGCTCCTCGGCCCCTTGGCGGGCGGTGCGCTCCTACGAGCGTCGCTCCTCGGCGGCGGCGAGCGCCGCGACCTTGGCGTCGAGGGCGGCCTTCGGGTCGTCGGCCTCCTTGGCCCACCGCTCAAGCGCGCGTGCCCGCTCCTCGGCCGGCGCAGGCTGCGCCCTGTGCCCCCTCGAGTGACGAGCGGAGCACCCGGTTCTCTCCGCGGACGCCGGCCACCTCCGCCTCCCAGCTGGTCGCCAGCGTCCGCATCTTCTCCACGTCCGAGCGTGCCTGCCACAGTGCCTCATCGCGGTCGATGAGGGCTGTGCAGATCCGGTCAAGGCTGGAGCGACGCGCCGAGTCTTGCCTCGTGCTCTCGGGGAGTTCGTCGCGCAGGACCGTGGCTCGGTACGCCAACCAGCCGTCCGGGGTCCGGAGGGCGTCGGCGAGCGTGTCGAATGCGCCGCATCGCTCCCGGAGCTGGTGGAGCTCGGCGTTCACCCGATCGAAGGCGTCGTACTTGTCGTGGGCGCGGCGCTCGAGCTCCTGGCACCCACAAATCAAAACCCGTAAGCGCCGTGACACGGAAACAGCGCACAAAAACGAGAGAGAGAAGAAAACGAGCAACAACGCCCTACACGGAAGACGCGCCGGGCGGGGACCGCCATGGACCCTCGCAGCCTCATTCGGCGTGCGGTCGAGCGTGGCGCGGGTGACTACGGAGCTCTCCCCGCAGCTCTGCTCCCCGGGCGTCGGCGAACGCGGGGGATCACCGGCGGCCCCCTCTACCGGGTGGGGGCGGCGGCACGAGAGGACGAGGCCTTGGCGCCGTGTCCTCGGTCCCCCGCCACCATGTGACCCTCGTGCCGCCTCACGAGGGCCCCCTCTCCCGGAGCTCGGGGGAGCGCGTGGGGAAGCTCGCCCGCCGATCCCACCCGGGCGGCGGGGAGTCGTCGTCCGGGACCTCCACCACCTCCGCCCGGGAACCGCCGACGGGCGCCGGCCCTTGCGCCGCCTCCGCCGGCGCCTCCGCTTGCGCCTCCACGGTCGCGGGCGCTCGACGCGGCACGCGACCCACCGCCTCCCGGTCGCGCCTCCACGACCACGGGTGCCCGCCCCGCCCTCTTCGGCCGCGACCACGGGCGCCGCCGCGGAGGCTGCACCTGCTCTGCCTCTGCGCGGGCCGGCGCCACGGACCGCGCCTCCGCCGTGGCAGCCACCGCCGGCGGCGTCGCCGCCGCCGGCCGCCGCCGCGGGGCTGCGCCTCCGCCACGACCGGCGCCCTTCGACGACCGCCGGTCGCGCGGCGCGGGCGGTCGACCGGCCGAGGCCGCGGGGGGCCTCGGCCGCGCCTTGCGAGCCTTCGCCGCCGCCGCCGTGCTCGCCCCCGCCGCCCGCGACGCCGTCGACGAGCGCCGCCGGGTGGGGATGGATGCGTCCACCCTCGGCACCTTGGCCGGTGCGAGGGGAGGCACAGTAGGCACCACCCTGCGCAAGCACAAACGAAAAGTTGGAAGGCTCGATCGTCAAAGAACCAAACCGAGCTGAAGAACGAGCCCCTTACCTCGAAGAGGAAAAGGCGCGCTTCCTTTTCCTCGAAGCTTCGGCGAGACGAGGGGCGGCGCGCCGGCCGCCGCGCCTCCCCCCGACGCCGCCGCGCGCGCGGGCGCGCTTGCGCGCACGCACGGGCACGCTTACCGCACGCGCCTCGTGGCGCGCGCGGCGCCTCCGCGGCGCGCGCGCGCCCCCTGTCGTCGACGACCGGGCGGCGGGCGCCGTTGCGCCGCCCCGTGCGATGCCGCCATTGCCGCCGGAGCCGGCTCCGGCGGCGGGGGCGCAGGCTCCCACCTATCAGAGGGGCCCTGCCCCTCAGCCTCTTCCTCTTCGTCCTCGTCCGAGGACGAGTACTCCTCGGTCCCCGGGGAGGAAAGCCCCAGCTGCTCGCGCCGCCGGTACTCCGCGTTTCGTCGCTCGCGGTGCCGCCTCGCGCGCTCCCTCCGCGCGCCGCCCGCTCCCGCTCCCGCGCTGGCGCGCGCCGCCCGACCGAGCGTGCGGGAGTCGGGGGTGGGCGGAACAGACTTCGAGGCGGTAAAGTTCACCAGTGCATGCGGGAACGACAAAGGCGCGTCGGGGAGGTAGAGGCGGCACCAATAACTAAAACGAGAATCAAGAATCACACTCACCCGGCGGGCCGGTGGGGAGCATCTCGAGGTCCCACGGGGTCCCGGTCCGGGTGCGTCGGCATCCGGGTGTCGACGGCGTTCCGCGCCCGGGTGAGCGCATACGGCCGCCCGAGGGGGGTCGGGAGCATCCGCGACCTCGCCAACGCGACGGGGTCCGCCTCCTCTGTCATCTCGTAGATGCAGAGCGGCCTCTCCATCAGAGGCACGACCCGCCGGTGATGGAGGAAGGCGAGGACGCCCATCGCGGTCAGCCCCTGCGCCGCCAGGCTCCTCAGGGCGGCCAGGACCGAGTCCTGCCGCCTCCGATGCTGGGGCGTGGACACCCCGTAGCCCCAGGAGCTGGGCTTCTCCTTGAACACCCGACCGGTGTAGGGGGGAAGGCCGGGCTCGGCGTTGCGCAGGTAGAACCATCCCCGCTCCCGGTCGGCATTGTTCGTCGTCATGGTGCGGGGGATGTAGTCGTCCTTGAACCGCCCCCGCGGGCGGGTGACATCTCGCCGGCGTGCACCGCTCGGCGGGTCCTCGGCTTCCGTCGTAGGCTCGCGTGAAGAGCTCCGCGCGGAAGAGGTGTACCCAGAGCTCCCAGTTGACTGGGATCCCCGGATACCCCTCGCGGATGCCCAAGAATGTGGCCGCCTGCGAGATCGCGTTGGGCGCGAAGTTGTGCAACTCCACACCGTAATAGTGGCACAACGCTCGCATGAAGCGGCTCGCCGGCGCGTTGAAGCCGCGCTCGTGGAAGCGGATAAAGCTCACCACGTAGCCCTCCGGCGGGTTGGGCGCGCGGTCCCCCGTCGGCGGCACTATCCACTCTGCTGGGCGGCCATCTTTGTTTGCGCCGGGCCACCGGCCGGCGACGACCAGCTCGCCAAGGGCCAGCGGGGTCACCATCCACCGCTCCCAGGCGTACGGGTCAAGGATTGTGAGGGGCGGAGGCGGCGCCATGAGAAGAAGGCAAAGGAATGCGAGAGCGATGGACAGGAAAAGGAAGAAGAGCTCTAATGGCGAAGCCGCACGGTGGCAAAAGCGAAGCGAAGAAGAGAGCGCAGGGGGCTAAAATGGCGAAGCGTTAAGGTAAAAAACCGCCGCCTCCCTTTCCCCTCAGATTTATAAGCCGTGGGCGAACTCTCCGGAGCTCAACCATGTGCCCCGACGGTACAACGAGGAGGCGGACGAGCTGGCCAAGATTGCGTCGGGCGGATCACCGTCCCCCCGAACGTTTTCGCGCGCGACATCGCTCAGCCCTCGGTCGTCTTCGAGCCCCACCCCTCGAGTCACGACGAACCCTCGGGGGCTCCCTCGAATCCAGCGGGTGCGGAACCCATGAACGAGGACCCCTCGAACGAGGCGTACGTGCTCTCCCTCCTCGAGGGATATGGCTCCCACGAGGCCGACGTGATAGACATCGAGCCGGCTCTGTCCGCGCGAGCGGCGCGACAAATACATCGCCTGGATGGCTCGAGGGGAGCTCCCCACGGACGGGGCCGCGGCCGGGCGCATCGCCGGGATGGCCAAGTCCTTTGCCCTCGGCCGACGGCGAGCCGTACAAGCGCGCCGCCTCCGCATCTGCGGCGGTGCGTGCCCATCCCCGAGGGGTGCGAGCTCCTACGGGACATTCACGCGGGGATCCGTGGCCACCACGCCGCGCCCGCACCCCCGTCGGCAACGCGCGTTCCGCCGGGGGCTTTTACTGGCCTACCGCGGTCGCGGACGCCAGCAAGATCGTAGGCACCTGCGAAGGGTGCCAGTTCTATGCCCGCAAGTCCAACTTGCCCGCCCATGCCCTGCAGACCATCCCCGTAACATGGCCATTTGCCGTGTGGGGGCTGGACATCGTCGGGCCCCTGCGGAAGGCGCCCGGGGGCTTTACCCACTTGTTGGTCGCGATCGACAAGTTCTCCAAGTGGGTGGAGGTGCGCCCCATCACGAATCTCAGGGCAGAGCAGGCGGTAACATTCTTCACCGACATCGTCTACCGCTTTGGACGCCAAATTCCATCATCACCGACAATGGGTCCCAGTTCACGGGTAGGAAGTTCTTGGAGTTCTGCGACAAGTTCCACATCCGTGTGGATTGGGCAGCTGTGGCACACCCACAGACCAACGGCCAAGTAGAACGTGCCAATGGCATGATCTTACAAGGCCTAAAGCCCAAAATTTTCGACCAGCTAAACAAATCTGGGCGAAAATGGCTCCAAGAGTTACCAGCGGTTGTGTGGAGCCTAAGGACCACCCCGAGCGAGCCACCGGGTTCACCCCGTTTTTCCTAGTCCATGGCGCGGAGGCCGTCCCTCCCCACGGACTTAGAATACGGATCGCCCGGGGTTCAAGGCTATGACGAGGGACGCCAACCGGCGAGCCCGCGAGGACTCGGCCGGATCGGCTTGGACGAAGCGCGCCTCGTGGCCTTGATGCATTCCGCAAGGTACCAACAGTCCCTCAGGCGCTACCAAGCACGCAAGATACGCCGGCGGGATTTCAGCGAAGGGGATCTGGTCCTAAGGCTACGCCAAGACAACCGAGGACGCCACAAGCTATCGCCCCCATGGGAGGGACCCTACGTCGTGGTGAGGGTACTCAAGCCCGCACGTACAAGGCGGCCAACGAGGACGGCGAAGAGCTCACCAACGCTTGGAACATCCAACGGCTACGTCGCTTCTACCCCTAGCTAGGGTTCCCAAGCATTTTTTGTTGTAAAAATCATATGACCAACGCCCCGCTTGGTGACAACTATGTAAACACCTCAAGTCAAATGAAAAGGGCAACTCGGCTTTCCCCGAAAACCAAGTTACCCTCGGGGGCTCTTGCGGGGGGCACCCCCCCCAAAAAGGGTCCCATTTTCACGCAAAAATAAAGCAACTCACGCGCGCTAAGTTTGTTTTCTACTTCAACCCCCGCGAAACGGTTCGAATAGGGCGCGGGCGGCCTAGCGGAAGGAGCGCGCGAGTCGAGATAGCCTACGCCGCGAGGATACGGCCCTTCTCTCTCGCCTCCAACCCGAGCGGGCCCCCGCGAAAATCGAACTCCCCTAACTAGAATCTACTCAGGAAGAAGGAGAAACAAAAAGCGCAAATAAACAAAAGACTTCATTTCGTATCAACAAATGTTTACGATCAAGATAACTTGTCTATTTACAAGGGCCGCGTGGCCAGAATACTGATACACAAATAAAAACGGGCCAAGCGCCCAGCTGTCTTCAAGCAGGGGGAGCGGCGGTGTCAACAGCGTCCGGGAAGATGAACTCCTCGAAGGCTTCAGCGAGTGACCCGGCGGCATCAGCGGCAAGCGCGTCCACGCGCTCCATCGCCACCTCATCCTCGACGCCCTCGGGAATGACGTAACCTTCCGCCAGCGCCTCGAAGTTGACCTCGTAGTGGGACCGTACCACTCCGAGGGCCTTCTGGACGCCAAGACGCAGTGCCCGGCGCATCCGTTTGGTGACGTGGCCGCCAAGGGCACGCAGGCGGCTGGCCAGCGAGCTTCCGGCGTGCACTTCACCCTCCTCCACAGCCTGGCAGGTTTCGAGGGCCGCATCACGCGGCTCACGCAACTCTGCTCGGAGGAATTGTAGGAGGCTGCCGACGCCTCGGCCGCTCGGCCGCATGCCCCAAGGCGGTGCGCAAGCTCGGAGTCACCAAGACAAGAAAGAAATCGAAAAAGGAATGCGAATTCCCAAACACAAAACCAACCAAACAGAGTCAAGCAGCAGCTCACCTTCAACTTGCTTCCTCTCCGCCTCGAGGTCACGGCGCTCAGCCTCGACCGCCAGCTCGAGGCCCTTGATGGTCTCGCCCTGTTCCTGGATGGCCAGCTCCTGGCTCGCGCCGCGGTGATGCCGAGCATCACCATCTCGCCCTCGACCTTAGAGAGCTTGGCGTCTCGCTCCGCCAGCAACTTCTGCGCCGCCTCGCGGGCGACGCGCTCCCGCTCCGGCGGCGACCGGCATCGGCGAGGGCAGCTTGCTCCTGCTGGAGCCGCTCCTCGGCCCCTTGGCGGCGGTGCGCTCCTACGGGCCGTGTCGCTCCTCGGTGACGGCGAGCGCCGCGACCTTGGCGTCGAGGGCGGCCTTCGGTGTCGTCGGCCTCCTTGGACCGGCCGCTCAAGCGCACGCGCCCGCTCCTCGGCACGGCGCGGCGCGCTGTGCCCCCCTCGAGTGACGAGCGGAGCTCCCGGTTCTCTCCGCGGACGCCGGCCACCTCCGCCTCCCAGCTGGTCGCCAGCGTCCGCATCTTCTCCACGTCCGAGCGTGCCCGCCGCGGCGCCTCATCGCGGTCGATGAGGGCTGTGCAGATCTGCTCAAGGCTGGAGCGACGCGCCGGGTCTTGCCTCGTGCTCTCGGGGGAGTTCGTCGCGCGGGGACCGTGGCTCGGTACGCCAACCCGGCCGTCCGGGGTCGGAGGGCGTCGGCGAGCGCGTCAAATGCGCCGCATCGCTTCCGGAGCTGGTGAATCTCGGCGTTCACCCGATCGAAGGCGTCGTACTTGTCGTGGGCGCGGCGCTCGAGCTCCTGGCACCCACAAATCAAAACCCGTAAGCACCGTGACACGGAAACAGCGCACAAAAACGAGAGAGAGAAGAAAACGAGCAACAACGCCCTACCTGGAAGACGCGCCAGGCGGGACCGCCATGGACCCTCAGCGCCTCATTCAGCGCGCGGTCGAGCGTGGCGCCGTGACTACGGAGCTCTCCCCAGAGCTCCTGCTCCCCCCGGGCGTCAGCGAACGCAGGGGGATCGCCAGCGGCCCCCTCTACCTGGGCGGGGCGGCCGGCACGAGAGGACGAGGCCTTGGCGCCGTGTCCTCGGTCCCCCGCCACCATGTGACCCTCGTGCCGCCTCACGAGGGCCCCCTCTCGGAGCTCGGGGGAGCGCGTGGGGAAGCTCGCCCACCGATCCCACCCCGGGCGGCGGGGAGTCGTCGTCCGGGACCTCCACCACCTCCGCCCGGAACCGCCGACGGGCGCCGGCCCTTGCGCCGCCTCCGCCGGCGCCTCCGCTTGCGCCTCCACGGTCGTGGGCGCTCGACGCGGCACCGCGGCCACCGCCTCCCCATCGCGCCTCCACGACCACGGGCGCCCGCCCGCCCTCTTCGGCCGCGACCACGGGCGCCGCCGCAGGCTGCACCTGCTCGCCTCTGCCGCGGCCGGCGCCGCGGACCGCGCCTCCGCCGTGGCGGCCACCGCCGGCGGCGTCGCCGCCGCGGCCGCCGCCGCGGGCTGCGCCTCGCCCACGACCGGCGCCCTTCGACGACCGCCGGTCGCGCGGCCGGCAGGGCCGATCGGCCGGCCGAGGCCGCGGGGCCTCAACCGCGCCTTGCGAGCCTTCGCCCGCCGCCGCCGTGCTCGCCCCCGCCCGCGACGCCCTCGACGAGCGCCGCCGGGTGGGGATGGATGCGTCCACCCTCAGCACCTTGGCCGGTGCGAGGGGAGGCACAGTAGGCACCACCCTGCGCAAGCACAAACAGAAAGTTGGAAGGCCTGATCGTCAAAGAACCAAACCGAGCTGAAGAACGAGCCCCTTACCTCGAAGAGGAAAAGGTGCGCTTCCTTTTCCTCGAAGCTTCGGCAGACGAGGCCGACGCGCCGCCGCCGCGCCTCCCCGACGCCGCCGCGCGCGCGCGCGCCCCGCCCCGCGCGCGGGGCACGCTTGCCGCACGCACGAGCACGCTTACCATGCGCGCCTCCGTGGCACGCGCCGGCGCCTCCGCGCGCGCGCGCCGCCCCCGTCGTCGACCGGCCGGCGGCGGGCGCCGTTGCGCCCGCCCCGGTGCGATGCCGCCATTGCCGCCGGAGCCGGCTCCGGCGGCGGGGGCGCAGGATCCCACCTATCGGAGGGGCCCTACCCCTCGGCCTCTTCCTCTTCGTCCTCCTCCGAGGATGAGTACTCCCTCGGTCCCCGGGAGGAAAGCCCCGGCTCCTCGCGCCGCCGGCACTCCGCGTTTCGTCGCTCGCGGCGCCTCGCGGTGCCGCCTCGCGCGCGCTCCCTCCCGCGCGCCGCCCGCTCCTCCCGCTCCCCGCCGCCGCGCCGCCCGACCGAGCGCGCGGGAGTCGGGGGTGGGCGGAACCGACTTCGAGGTGGTAAAGTTCACCCGGTGCATGCGGGAACGGCGAAGGCGCGTCGGGGAGGTAGAGGCGGCACCAATAACTAAAACGGAATCAAGAATCACACTCACCGGCGGGCGCGGTGGGGAGCATCTCGAGGTCCCACCCGGGGGTCCGGTCCCGGTGCGTCGGCATCCGGTGTCGACGGCGTTCCACGCCCGGGTGAGCACATTCGGCCGCCCGAGGGGGTCGGGAGCATCCGCGACCTCGCCAGCGCGACGGGGTCCGCCTCCTCTCGTCATCTCGTAGATGCGGGCGGCCTCTCCATCAGAGGCACGACCCGTCGGTGATGGAGGAAGGCGAGGACTCCCCATCGCGGTCGGCCCTCGTGGCGCCGAGGCTCCTCAGGGCGGCCAGGACCGAGTCCTGCCGCCTCCGATGCTGGGGCGTGGACACCCCGTAGCCCCAGGAGCTGGGCTTCTCCTTGAACACCCGACCGGTGTAGGGGGGAAGGCCGGGCTCGGCGTTGCGCAGGTAGAACCATCCCCGCTCCCAGCCGGCGTTGTTCGTCGTCATGGTGCAGGGGATGTAGTCGTCCTTGAACTGCCCCCGCAGGGCGAGTGACATCCCGCCGGCGCGCACCGCGCGCGGGTCCTCGGCTTTCCGTCGTAGGCCGCGTGAAGAGCTCCGCGCGGAAGAGGTGTACCCGCAGCTCCCGCTTGATCGGGATCCCCGGATACCCCTCGCGGACGCCCACGAATGTGGCCGCCCGCGAGATCGCGTTGGGCGCGAAGTTGTGCAACTCCACACCGCAATAGTGGCACAACGCTCGCATGAAGCGGCTCGCCGACGCGTTGAAGCCGCGCTCGTGGAAGCGGATAAATCTCACCACGTAGCCCTCCCGGCGGGTTGGGCGCGCGGTCCCCCGTCGGCGGCACTATCCACTCTGCTGGGCGGCCATCTTCGTTTGCCACCAGCTGGCCGGCGACGACCAGCTCGCCAAGGGCCAGCGGGGTCACCATCCACCGCTCCCAGGCGTACGGGTCAAGGATTGTGAGGGGCGGAGGCGGCGCCATGAGAAGAAGGCAAAGGAATGCGAGAGCGATGGACAGGAAAAGGAAGAAGAGCTCTAATGGCGAAGCCGCACGGTGGCAAAAGCGAAGCGAAGAAGAGAGCGCAGGGGGCTAAAATGGCGAAGCGTTAAGGTAAAAAACCGCCGCCTCCCTTTCCCCTCAGATTTATAAGCCGTGGGCGAACTCTCCGGAGCGGATGCCCCGCGCGCATTAACTGCAGGGAATCTTCTCTTCTCGCCGACGAGCGGGCCCCGCCACGACCGCAGCGGCCACATCACAGCGAACGGGCCATCATCACGGTGAAGACTAGCAGGGGCCGTGGCAGGCGGTCACGTCCGCCTGCCCACGCCGCCCACTACGCGCGCGCGCGGCCTCGACGCCTAAAAAGGCGCACCCGCGATGCGAAACCGCAGCCTCCACTGTGGAGCATTTAATGGCCCGGTCCCTTGCATAGCAAGGAGAACCCTCGAGCGGCACGAACTCCTGGCTCGGGACAAATTCTGCCCTCAGAAGGGTATAGGCGTGAGAAGGTCACCTCGAGGCCCGCATAAAACCAAGCGGCCATCGCGAGCACCCATACCACGTAGCACCCTCGAGCGGCACGAGCCCCTGGCTCGACACGACGTCAGCCCTCTAAGGGACATCGGCGTGAGAAGGTCGCCACGGGACCCGCTTGAAACAAAGCGGGCCTCACAAGCACCCATGCCACGCAAAACCCTCGAGTGGCACGAGCCCCTGGCTCGAGACGATGTCAGCCCTCTAAGGGACATCGGCGTGAGAAGGTTGCCACGGGACCCGCTTGAAACAAAGCGGGCCCCGCAAGCACCCATGCCACGCAAAACCCTCGAGCGGCACGAGCCCCTGGCTCGAGACGATATCAACTCTCTAAAGGGGCGCAGGCGTGAGAAAGTCGCCCGGGGCCCGCTTGAAACAAAGAGGGCACCACGAGCACCCATGCCACGTTGTGCTCCGACCGACCGCCTCGGGGGCGGCTCGCCCGACCCCTCGACGGCCGCAAACGCAAAAGACGGGGCCGCCCGTGCGCCACCCCCGCACGGCCCTGCGATCGAGGTTCGAAGCCCGACCCTCGATGGGTTCGAACGGGCGCCCCGCATCGCGAGTCGGGGACGACGAAGGCACGCGCGATCGAGCCGTTCCTCGAGCCCGCCGGCTCGAGGGTGCCCCACATGTCGTGTTCGAGAGCCGGCGAGGGCGGCTAGCCGGGGGATCCCACCGAGGGAGAGCTTCCGCGCCCTCGGTCCCTATCGAACAGACCGAGCCCCACCTAGCGGACCAACACAAGCGATTCCGGGGACGCGTCTCCGGACCACGCAGCCTACCCTTATCGAACGGGGCATGGGCGTCCACTCGAACCACCCACTAGCAGCTCAACGAGGAATCCGCAATTCGCGACCCACTCAATGGGGGTTGCGGAAACCTCACCCTCCGTCCCGCGGAGGGACGGCGAGGGCGCGTTAAAAAGCAAGTCGTAAAGCTCTACCCAATCACCTCGAACGGGCCCAGGCTCGGGGGCTTGACGCACGGCTACACCTCCTTGAATTGCAGCCGCCGGAGACAGCGCCAGCAGCGCGTGCGTCACCGAAACCGGCTGAGATATTGCCGACGCCGGTTGAGGCATGTACCACGCCCTCTAACCAGCTCTCGCGGCTAACCCCTGCAGGAGCAACCACGCCCCTGCAGGGCTTCAGGGGCTAGACCCGCGGGTCCGCTGACGCGGCCCCACGGAAAGCGTTCGCAAAACAAGGAGGGAAGAACATCCTATCAGTAGGTTCCAGCATCTGCGGGAGCCTCAATGGCAAACCCACAGATGCTCGGGGGCTACTGTCGGGGACAGCCCAAGGGGTCCCCTTTAACAATGGGGAAGTCCCCACTTAAAACCCGCAACAAAGCCAAACACACTTTGCCTAACCATGCAGGGTACGGCCCATACCACGGGGACCTCGGCGGCCCACCGAGGCGGCCCTCTTGAAGATCCCCCCGAGCAGGCTTCGCCTCGCTCGAGGATGCGCGCCTCCCTCGAGCGGGGTCCGTCCCGTTCGAGGAGGTGCGCTTCCCTCGAACGGGCTCCGCCTCGTTCGAGGGGACGCTCCCCCCTCAAGCGGGCCCCGCCCTCGCTCGAGGGCGCCCCGCACGCGTGCGCCGGCCCCTGTACGTGGGCATTTAACACCCTGACGCCGGCGGGACGGCGCCATCATGTGCCCGGGGTTCGCGCCCCGGTGCTGCCGCACCAACTCCCCAGAAGGGAGCCCATTCCCATCACTGTGGGGAGGGACTGTGCAGCAGGACCGGCGCCAGTCCCGTGACGCCTCGCACCTGCTCCAGTACGGCTGACGCGCCGAGCCCTCGAAAGGGGCCGGCTGCACCCTCGATCTGCTTTCTTGTGACCCTGCAGGGTTAGGTGGAGGCGCTAGGCCGGTGGAATGCCATCCCTGCTACTGTTACGGTATGGCTGCCGCCCCTCGCGCGTGCAGGCGCACGCCAGGCGCTGTAGCAGCGGCACCAGCACCGTGGAACGCGTTGGGAAGGGACGCCGTTTTACCTACTCCTGTACTCCGTAAGGGCCAACGTCAGCAGCTCCCTCGAGCCTATCAGAAGACATCACCACCATCCGCCGCCCTTCTACCCTCGAACCGCCACTGTTCGGGTACAAGACGGGCCATGATGGCCAGATCGCTGCAAGGATCGTCCGGACGGCCGCCCACTCTACAGCATAGCACGTCGTGCTTCCTCACGTAGCTAGATAGCGCGGCGCGCATGTGATTCACCTCCCCCTTGATTTATAAAAGGGGGGCGATCCCCCCTGCCGCGGGGGAGAGACAGAGGAGAACAAGCACACGAGACAGACTTGACACAACAGGAGACGAGCTGCGCTTCGCACTTGCTTTCCAATCCTCCCACAACACCTTTAGTCGTCATGCCAGGGACTTGGAAGCTAGGCTTCCTCTCTCGCCTTGCTTGTAGCAGCCCCACTACAGGCACCCCCGGTGCTGAGCAATATAGTGCCTTGGGCACACCACTGCTGGGCGTACGGCCCCCTCGGCCGGAACCAAGATAAAATCCAGTGTCTCTTATTGCTTAGCATCGACCATTGAGGGATAGACCTTGGCGCTTTCTACTGGTTAGTGTCGGGACCATATTCCGCACCGACAGCCGCCAACTGGCCGGCGGTGACCAGCTCGCCAAGGGCCAACTGGGTCACCGTCGACCGCTCCCAGGCGTACGGGTCGAGGATCGTGAGGGGCGGAGGCGGCGCCATTAGAAAGGACAAGGAATGCGAGAGCGGAAAACAAGGAAAGGAAGAGGAGCTCTAATGGCGAAGGCGCACGATGGCGAGAGCAAACCGGAGGCGAGAGCACAAGGGGCGAGAACGGCGAAATGCTAAGGTAAAAAACCACCGTTTTTCCCTCCCCTCAGATTTATAAGCCGCGGGCGAGCTCTCCGGGGCGGACGTCCCGCGCGCATTAACTGCAGGGAATCTTCTTTCTCGCTGACGGGCGGGCCCCACCACGACCGCGGCGGCCACGCCACCGCGAATAAGCCATCATCACGGCGGAGAATGGCAGGGACCGTGACAGCGGTCACGTCCGCCTGCCCACGCCGCCGGATACGCGCGCGCGCGGTTGCAACGCCTAAAAAGGCGCGCCCACAACGTGAAATCACAGCCCCGACTGCATAGCATTTAATGGCTCGGTTCCTTACAAGGTACGCAGAGCCCTCGAGCGGCACGAACCCCTGGCTCGGGAGAGTTCCAACCCTCGAAAGGACATTGGCGTGAGAAGGTCGCCTCGGGGCCCGTTTGAAGCAAAGCGGGCACCGCAAGCACCCATGCCACGCAAAACCCTCGAGCGGCACGAACCCCTGGCTCGGGAGAGTTCCAACCCTCGAAAGGACATTGGCGTGAGAAGGTCGCCTCGGGGCCCGTTTGAAGCAAAGCGGGCACCGCAAGCACCCATGCCACGCAAAACCCTCGAGCGGCACGAGCCCCTGGCTCGAGACGATGTCAACCCTCTAAAGGGCATTGGCGTGAGAAGGTCACCTCGGGGCCCGTTTGAAGCAAAGCGGGCACCGCAAGCACCCATGCCACGCAAAACCCTCGAGAGGCACGAGCCCCTGGCTCGTGACGATGTCAGCCCTCTAAAGGGCACAGGCGTGAGAAGGTCGCCTCGGGGCCTGCTTGAAACAGAGCAGGCACCGCAAGCACCCATGTCGCGCTGTGTTACTGATCAGCGCCTCGGGGGTTGGCTCGCCCAGGCCCCTAGATGGTCGCAGATGCCAGGCCGGGAGCGCTTAGCCACCGCCCCGCACCATTGCTACTAATCAGCACCTCGAGGGCCGGCTCGCCCGGGCCCCTCGACGATCGCAGACGCAAAGACGGGGCCGCCCGGCGCGCGCCCCGCACGGCCCTACCGATCGAGGGTTTAAAGCCTGACCCTCGACGGGTTCGAACAGGCGCCCCAGATCGCAGAGTCGGGGACGACGAAGGCACGCGCATTCAAGCCGTTCCTCGAGCCCGTCGGCTCGAGGGTGCCCCATATGTCATATTCGAGAGCCAGCGAGGGCAGCTAGCCGGGGGATCCCACCGAGGGAGAGCTTCCGCGCCCTCAGTCCCTATCGAACGGGACCGAGCCCCACCTAGCAAACCCACGCAAGCGCTTCCATGGACATGTCTCTGGACCACGCAGCCTACCCTTATCGAACGGGGCATGGGCGTCCACTCGAATCGCCCACTAGCAGCTCAACGAGGAATCCGCAATTCGCGACCCGCTCGATGGGGGTTGCGGAAACCTCACCCTCCGTCCCGCGGAGGGACGGCGAGGGCGCGTTAAAAAACAAGTCGTAAAGCTCTACCCGATCGCCTCGAACGGGCCCAGGCTCGGGGGCTTGACGCACGGCTACACCGCCTTGGATTGCACCCGCCGGAGACAGTGCCAGCAGTGCGTGCGTCACCGAAGCCGGCTGAAACATTGCCGACGCCGGTTGAAACATGTACCATGCCCTCTGACCAGCTCTCACGGTTAACCCCTGCAGGAGCATCCACGCTCCTGCAGGGCTTCGGGGGCTAGACCCGCGGGTCCGCTGACGCGGCCCCACGGAAAGCGTTCGCAAGACAAGAAGGGAAGAACGTCCTATCAGTAGGTTCCAGCATCTGCGGGAGCCTCAATGGCAAACCCACAGATGCTCGGGGGCTACTGTCGGGGACAGCCCTAGGGGTCCCCTTTAACAACTGGGAAATCCCCACTTAAAACCCGCAACAAAGCCAAACACACTTTGCCTAACCATGCAGGATACAGCCCATGCCGCGGGGACCTCAACGGCCCACCAAGGCGGCCCTCTCAAAGATCCCCTCGAGCAGGCTTCGCCTCGCTCGAGAATGCGCGCCTCCCTCGGGCGGGCTCCGTCCCGTTCGAGGGGGTGCGCTTCCCTCGAGCAGCTCCGCCCTCGCTCGAGGACCCGCTCCCCTCGAGCGAGGCTCCGCCTCGCTCGAGGGTCCGCCCCGCCCTCGACCGGGGGCCCGCCTCGCTCGAGGGCGCCCCGCACGCGTGCGCCGCTCCCGTACGCGGGCATTTAACGCCCGACACCGGCGGGACGGCGCCATCATGCGCCCGTGGCTCGCGCCTCAGTACCGCCGCACCAACTCCCCAGGAGGGAGCCCATCCCCATCACTGTGGGGGGGAGCGTGCAACGCGGCCGGTGCCCGCTCCCGTGACGCCGGCCGCCGGCTCCGGTACGGCTAACGCGCCAAGCCCTCGCGGGGGCCGCCGCACCCCTCGATTTGCTTTCTTGTGACCTTGCGGGGGTTAGGTGGAGGCGCTAGGCCGGTGGGGACGCCATCCCCGCCACCGTTGACGGCATGGCCGCCGCCCCCGCGCGTACGAACCCCACGCCGGCGCCGTGGCACCGGTTCGGCGCCGCGGAGCGTACAGAACGGGACGTCGCCTTGTCCGTCACCGCGCCCTCGTACGGACCGACGTCGGCCAGCTCCCTCGAGCCTATCGTAAGACGTCGCGCCCATCCGCCGCACTTCCCCGCCCTCGAAGCCGCTACATCGTTCGGGTACAAGATAGGCCATGATGGCCGGATCGCTGCAAGGATCGTCCGGACGGCCGCCCACTCTATAGCATAGCACGCCACGCCCCTTCACGTAGCTAAATAGCACGGCGCGCATGTGATTCGCTCCCCTCCTTGATCTATAAAAGGGGGACGAACGCCCCCCTGCCGCGGGGGAGACAGACACAACACAACAGGAAACAGGCTGCGCCACACACCTGCTCTCCAATTCTCCCACAACATCTTCAGCCACTACACCAGGGACTTGGAAGCCACGCTTCCTCTCCCGCCTTGCTTGTAGCAGACCCACTACAGGCACCCCCGGTGCTGAGCAATATAGTGCCACGAGCACACCACTGCTGGATGTACGGCCCCCTCGGCCGGAACCAGGATAAATTCTGTGTCCCTTGTTGCTTAGCATCGACCATTGAGGGATAGACCTCGGCGCTTTCTACTAGTTAGTGTCGGGACCATATTCTGCACCGACATACTCAACGTGGCTCATACGGCTCTTTTATCTCGAGGGCTACACGCTGCAAGAGCACTCGGATGATGGCTTGCGCGAACATTGAAGACTCTTGGATTAATTACCTAATCATTTCAAGGCTCGGGGGCTGCTATGCTACACCCATCATTCAAATTTTTCAAGACGGAAGATTCGGAATCAAGATTGACCCTCAGCTAGAGTCTGCAACTCAACCTAAGGTTCGGGGGCTACTCCATATGGAATGCGATTTTGCAACCGCACTTCCATATAATCTCGACTTCAAGACAGATGAGCTGGACCACCTTCCAGCCTCGTGGCAGTTCAAGTACTATCGAAGACTTCTCCAAGGAGTACTCGAGGATGCTAAAGAACTACTCGAAGAGGCTTTAAGACTACTCGGACTGCTACTCTCGAATACAATGTGCTCGGGGGCTTGTCGGGCATACACCCCGGGTACTCATACAAGGAAGGATGAAGACGGACTCCTACTAGAATTCCCCTGTAATCCTACTAGGACTCCTGCCTTGTAACCGACTAGGAACCCGCCCTGGACTATATAAAGGAGGGCCGGGTACCTAGCCGGGCACCTGATCTCAACCCAACACCAAGCGCAGGGCGCCATACTTGATCCCCCAAGCAGGACGTAGGGCTCGCCACCTTGGCGGCCCGAACCTGTATAAATCTTGTGTCCCGTGACCTTGCGCATATCTTCGAGTTCTCGGTCTCCCGATCACGATCCTCTACCGCACAATCTACTACCTCGAGTACCCCATTGATAGGTTTGCTCGTCTAAAAACACCGACAGTAATTTTAGTTATTTGATGCCCGTTACGAATCGTATATGTGCTGAGACGCGCGTGAAATATACGCGTCTTAGTTCATTAAGATAGTGGAGACGCAGGTGCACAGTAGGCGTCTCCAATATTGAGCTACTGTAACGGGCTTTGCTTTAGTGCCCGTTACGAAAGTTCCCTATGGGCCCAGAGAAACAACCATTTAACGTGACCGGTGGCTAATTGTGGTAATGGTCGTTGTTTAATGCCCATTACGAATATGTCTTATCAGTAACGGGCATCTGTCCGTTACCTTTCTTGGCTTATTTGTAACACTTGATCGGTAATGGGCACATTGACCGTTACCAAAGGCAATCTATGCTCGTTACCAAAGCGAGTTTTTCATGTAGTGGCCATTCCACTCCTCCTAGCACTCTGACATGAATGAGGAGAAGGGTTCTTACTAACCTACAAAGGTTAGTTTGAATCTACTCAAAGATGAATTTAGAAAAATATGAATGAACTTGTATAGTAGTAAGATCACCCATTGTTGATGCATGAATCCTTTACTCACACCCATGAAAAGTCTGAGCAGTATACTTGATACCTCACTTGTTCACTCATTTCAATGTTATACTCAAATTCATTTTTTATAACATGTGTTGCAAGAGCCAACTTAAATTCAAACATATTCAGACAGATGTTTCCTACTTGAGGACCAGGAGTGTCTGAAGACCGGTGGATGGTCAACCCTCGGTGATGAGTGATTCACAACATGGTGTGGACTGACTCTTGGCCTAATATTGCAGGTGTAGCATGCGGCTTGATTTGCGTTGCTGCAGGTGAAGAACAAGCGCGAAAGGTCTTAGCCAGAATGGCCTCTGAGTGATGGAGAGACAAGTAGGTTTGGTTTGAGGGACCTAGTGGACAACAGGATCAAATGCGGTTCACATGGTGCAAGAAGAGGAAGATGAGTCATGAACAAGTAGCCGATGCAAAGGTGGCGGCCAAGTTAAGGAACCACTGAACGAGGCAAGACCAAGTAGACTATCTGGGCACCGGAATTGAAAGGCTTGACATGCTCGAATCTTTGCGTGGTGAGGTCAGGCCCTATACGCGGGGTTTGGCGGTTTGACCACAAAACCATTAGTGGAGGCTTTCACGGTTTGGGCCTCTAAACCATGCCTGAGGGTCTGGCACAATGGAGACGAGATTCAGGTGCGGCAGTAAGCTTTGAAGCGAGGGACATGCGGCGCGATCGTGAGGCTTGCGTCGGAGGAAATAAAGGTCGTAGTGGATGTGTGCCCGCCAGATGGAGATATCTACCAATTATTCAAAATAGCCCTTCCTGGGCTTGTATCTTATTTCAGTTTTAGGGGTAGTTTACTCTTTCACCTTCACCAAGACTTGATATAAATAGGTGCTAGAGGGGTGGATGGCCGTTATCTCTTGAAACCCTATCTTATTTTCTTCTGTAGGCTAGCCAAGGGCATCACGTTGGAAAGTTAAGAGTAGGAGGTCTCTCCACTTCTTGTTCTCTACTTTTGCAGTGGGTAAGATGAAGGGTGGCTAGCCTTACTTTGTAAAGAGTCAATTTAGTATTGTTTATTTGTCTCCTCTTTGATTCCTGAGCATTTTACTTTTTCTGCAAATTTTAGGGTCTTTTTGTGGATTTTCCATTTGTCATATAGGTCCATCTCCACAATTTGAACAAAGTAACGGACAATCAAATTGAGTCACTAGCATAAATTTCAGCAAATTTCTTGTGAAGTCTCATACTCAAATATACTCAAATGCATGTCGCGTTAGCTACAGTGCTGCCACGAGTTGGAACGCTTGCTCACGCATGACCGCTGGACGCCAGTTGGCCGAGACGGCGACGCATGCATCATCGCTAACGCGACGACGGGAGTAACATTGCAAATTGTAATGCCGAATCAAGAGCACAGAGGCAAGAGCACGGGAGACAGCTGCAGCCTCCGTGCGACGATCTCTCCCGAATCGGCGACGTCGACGGAAGCACGAACACGTTTGCACGCCGCCATTACCACCTCCCTCCCCCGCCGTCCTAGCCACATTCAATACCGCCCGCCAGGCCACTGGTCACGGCCGCAGTCAATGCGCCGCCCGCGTCCCCCCGTCCGCGCAGCACAACCCCCACTGTACTTGTTCCTGTTCCCCGTTTCCTTTCCACACGTCCCTCCGTCCGCCCGGCTCCAGCCACCACCATCTCCCTCGTCACGCGCCGGCACGCAGCCGCTGCGGTGGGGGTGGTGAGCGCACCAAGCTGCCCCCACCCGAACTCCACAGTCCTGTCGTCTTGTTCGTCACCCACGCTCGCAGTCACAGCGGCTAGTCGGCTACCTGGCCTACAACTACTAGAGTACAAGAGGCCGGGGCAACCGGACAAGCGCCACGGGTAGCCCCAGCCGGCACCCAGTTCACGAGCCCGGCCAGCCCAACCCAAGCCAGGCCAAAGCCAAACCGCCCTTCTTCTCCTCGCGCCAATTCCGGAGGGTGGGTTCAGGGCTTCAGACCCGGCCATGGCGGCAGACGGCGGAGCGGCGGCGACGGCGAGGCGGGCTTTCCCGGTTTTCGCGGTGCTGCAGCTTCTCCTCGCGGCGGCGGCTGAGGCGGAGGTGGCCACCGGGAGGTACCGCGCGGTGTTCAATTTCGGGGACTCGCTGGTGGACGCCGGCAACCTCGTCACCGACGGCATCCCGGACTACCTCGCCACCGCGCGCCTGCCTTACGGCCAGACCTACTTCGGGTACCCTACAGGGCGGTGCTCCGACGGCCGCCTTGTCGTCGATTTCATCGGTAAATTCAGCCGATTGATTGAGGTTCTATTCTTTCGGTCCTTGCCGAAGTGACTCTGTTCTGAATTCGATGCATTTTGGTTTCTCTGCTCTTTCGCAGCACAAGAGCTCGGACTACCGTTCCTGCCACCCTCCAAGGCCAAGAACGCCAGCTTCGCGCGGGGCGCCAACTTTGCCATCACCGGCGCCACCGCGCTCGACACCGAATTCTTCGAGAAGCGCGGGCTCGGCAAGACCGTCTGGAATTCCGGGTCACTCTTCACCCAAATCCAGTGGCTGCGCGACCTCAAGCCCTCGCTCTGCAACTCCGCCCAAGGTAAAGCCAGGAATGGAAAAGCCACCGCCGAATCTTTATCTTCTACTTTTCTTAAAGTGAATTCCTTTCCGTTTAATGGATGTTAATATTGCTATCTCTCTGTTTTGTTCCTTTTGCCCCTTTCCTTCGTCCCTAAGAATGCAAGGACTTCTTCTCCAAGTGCTTGTTCATCGTCGGTGAATTTGGCGGAAATGACTACAACGCTCCCCTGTTTGCCGGCAAGGACCTCAAGGAGGCCTACAAGTTCATGCCCCATGTGGTTCAGGGTATCTCTGATGGAGTTGAAGTAAGAATTGCGCCACCGCTGGTGGTATTCCACCGTGCTTATTTTGGATTGTTCTCCAATTGATTCTTTGTATGTACTCCACAGCAATTAATTGCCGAAGGGGCAAAGGATTTGATTGTGCCTGGAGTAATGCCATCTGGGTGTTTTCCAGTGTACCTGACCATGTACACTGACCCAAAGGAAGGGCACGGCTCGCGTACTAGCTGCCTCAAACGATTCAACACATTCTCGTGGGTGCACAATGCGATGCTTAAGCGCACGCTGGAGAAGCTCCGTGCCAAGCATCCTGGAATGAGGATCATGTATGGCGATTACTTCACGCCAGTCATCCAGTTCATACTTCAGCCAGAGAAGTTTGGTGAGATCCTTAGTTGCTTATTTGCGCTACAATTCTATCACTTATAATGTCAATTGTTTCATATGGTTGGTAGTATTCTTATTCTTATATAGCTAAAGATAAGCCTTTTAGTTTTAATTGCCATGGATTGGTCTAGCGTGGCCTAACATTACTTGATTCAACTTCACAGGGCAGAGTCAAACTATTGCCCTTGTGTTCTAGTTAGACACAATCCATTATTTCCAGATAATTCAGATCTATATGTAGGTTCAGCCTTTTCCAGTGGAGTACCATAAATCTTCCATGAGTCAAAGATATGACAGGTAGCACTTTACAACATACAAAGTAAAAAGATGATAAATGGCTTAAGTTATCTTGTAGCATATCTTATCCTCTTCCCAAACAATTACTTATGAAGCCTTATGTTGCAAAGTTTATTTTTGAACTCTGTGTTGTCATTTTCTTTTTCTAAAGAGAAGATCATCTGAAAACTAAACATATATGGAAGGGTTTATGTTGCTTCTATACTATTAGCAAGAGAAACTTAATCTGATTGTCAAGAAACCTGAAGAGATGTAAAGATATAGACTTATACATGTTTATTTCGAACAACCTAGACTTATACATGTAGTTGGGGATATTATTTTTACTATTGCATTGGAAGTTTCAACTGGCAAAAAAAAAGAGAATTATTCAAGGCAACATATTGGCTCCATTAATTGCAAAAATTGGTGTTTACTTAACCCTGGGACCAACTGTTCTTACTTCCTGAACATGTCTGAAAAAGGTCTTTTCTTGAAGTCCTTGTCACGAGAAGTACAAACGTTAGTAACTAATATAGCGAGCTGGACTCATCTTTGTGATCGACATATACGTTTTGTATCTTATTTCGTTTCACGTGCCTTCGTTTATTCCTACTCTATTAGCCACTCATTGAAGTTTAGCATCTTGTTGAACCTCTTTCCTCCAGAAACTTCTCAGCAACATTCTTAGTTAATAGAAAAGCATGGGATCATATTGATAATAAGTTTAGGTTATATTTGATGATAAGTTTAGAGCATGGGATCATATTGGTGAGACATCTGTGTCGGAATGAGAATCTTCCATGTTATTCATTATCTGGACACTAACAGATGGGCAGATCAGTTAGCCCATCCCCGCGCGCGCGCTTGGGTGCGGTACCTGCATTTAGAACCAGATATGTAGTTGCATCAACTGATTGCGTGATTGTCTCGATGCAGGGTTTCACAAACAGCTACCAAGAGCATGCTGTGGCGCTCCCGGCAGGGGTCCTTACAACTTCAATCTAACAGCAAAATGCGGTGAGCCTGGTGCCTCAGCATGTTCCGATCCTAAGACGCACTGGAGCTGGGATGGTATTCACTTGACAGAGGCAGCATATGGACACATCGCCAGAGGTTGGCTGCATGGCCCATTTGTAGATCAACCTATCGTGCAGTCGTCTTGAGCACACACCGTTGTTCAGTTCTGTTGTAACACTAGTGTACCAAAATAGCACACCAAAATGGAACTGATAAGGTAGTTGCATATAATTGTGATTATAATGTTTGTATCGATTGCACTTGGGTAAAGAGATGACATAGAGGAAGCTATTGAAGCATGATTTATTCATTCATGATGGTTGTAACAAGTACAAAGTGTAATGCAGAAAATAGTTCAACGTGATACAGATCCTTGCTTTGTGGTCTATGACATCCTGACAAAAAATCACTGTGGTTAACTGAAACTTGTGTCCGATGTGCCCTGTGGCCAGAAGGGTTCCCTTTTAAGTAGTGGAAGAACACGGCATGATTCCTGGAGAAGAATCTTAAAAGATAAAATTGCTAGTCACTTGTACGGGGATTATGTGCGAGCTTGCTGTCCTGTTAAAAGTTGAAATCGGAGCATGATTTGTATGCTGTCTTTATTGTACTCCATACTTGCTTGCCATATGTTAATACAGCTCATAACCCCGAGCTTAGTGGGAAGACAAGAAGCTTCATTTGCAGACTACCGTGGATCCCACTTTTTTTCAGTTAGTTGTACTGAAGATTGTCGTATCATGATGACCCTGCTTGATTTGCTCTTTGTGGTTTGCTGCTAAAATTTTGGCATACCGATGATGCCACCTAGCTCAGTGGTAAATTTACCTACTTTATCTTAGTAAAAGGGCTCTTTTACCGTGGACTATACCACCATATACCACTGTTCCAAAAGGACTAGTATGAAATGATCCGACAATTGAGATTAATTGTATACCACCACAACTTGCACCTATAGTATATGGTGGTATACATAGGTATAAGTGATACAGGGGTCTTATGAAAGTTTTTCCTTGGTGACATAAACGAAATATATGATTTTTTTAAAAATAGCTATATATAAGGGGAGGGCACACAAATATATATCATTTCTTTACAAAATAGCTATTTACCCTTACCAAAAATAACTATATACTGCATACCACCACTTAGTGAGGTCCACCGTAAAACAGCCCTAGTAAAATCATTAGCAGTCCCGTCCCGGGGAGGTGTCAATCGGTGCGCTGCCCACGGGCCCCATGAGGTTGGGGCCCATGGGGTATAGACGTTTCACATATGGTCCATACTGTATACGGCGACGCGACGACGTATCGCATTCCGACATTCGCACATGACGGCACGAGAATGAGAAGTCGGAAGAGGAGGGGCGAGGGAAAGGTGTTGACACCATTTTTTTGGAAAAACTGGTCAAAAGGGACAAGGAGGAGTAGTCGATGAAAAACAGAGTGCAATCGGCCGATTGAAGGAAAAAGAGAACGATCAACACGATTCGCCAATGGTCAGAGGGGTCCAACCATGACAGTGGGCCAGTTGGTCAAAGTAATCGGCCGATGGTCAGTCGAGAAATCGACCGATGGAGGAAAGAGAAGGCGGTAATCAAAGAAGTACGCCAAAAGGAAAGCAATGGTGGAGGCAGGTCAGTCCACGATTGACAACGGGTCAAGAGTCAGTTTCTAGAAGGTCTTAGACTCATGCGAGAGTCCTTTTCTATTTTTAGTAATTTTTTGTCTTTCGATGCAAGTAAACAATGCCGTAATCGGCTAGGAGTCGGTTTTGTCCCTAGGACATAAATAGCGACCCTGCGTGGTCGGAAAATCCGTACACACCAATATCAAACAAACCGGCTCCGGGCAAACCCTTTACTTTACTGCATCTACTTTACAGCATCTACCTTTACAACATTTACTTTTCGGCGACTTCGCCATTGCGTTTCTTCTCTTTTCTACAGCGTCGTGCTTCGAGTTGGTCGGGTCAACTGATCTCTGAAAAGCTTATGAGTACCGTTTTACCGAATAATCCTAGGCTTTAACCTCCGGGTGCATCGCTGTGGTTTCGTCTAGTTCTTTATTCACCCTTATCGTTATTAGCTAGATCTATAAGTTTTCGTACCAATTATTGTGGTTTTAGCTATTAACTTTGCCTTCCGCTTGATCTAGATCCTATCGGTTTCTACCACCGCAACCAATTCTGACCTACCCGAGCGCTGACATCACGATCGGCCGATGCAGCCGATCGATCTACCTACATACACGCGCTTCGGACGCTTTCGAGCCGACCGATCCCGCTTTTACTCATATCGGCCAATTGACTTGTACACATGTCGTTGAAAGGCCATCAGTTCTCTAGCCAATCCCTAATATTTTCCATTGTCAATCAACAGGTCAGATTGGCGGGCACGCCTCGCTACAGACTGTGGAGTCACGTGTGTCGCGCGCAAGGGTGATGTCCTATTTTTGCGTCAACACACTTTTGGCATACCCAGTGGGACTCAAAAAAGTCAACAATGATGAAGTCTACGAAGAATGGTCCTTCTAAAGTCGATCTAGAGAACGTTCAACCAATCACCAAGGATCAACTAAAAGATTCAGAAAAAGCTGAGCTCGAGGCTCACATGAAACATTATGAAGAGCTTTGTCTGACATCATATGGTCAGACTAAAAGTGGTGTCTTCAAGAAGAATCCGCTGCCAACGCCTAAGCAAGTCATCTTTTCAGCCGACCCTAAAGGGCTTCAAGACATGAGGACCAAGGCTATGCATCAAACAATGATTGATCAATCCAAGGTATTCGCAAATACAATTTAGAATCCCATAATTGATGCACTCAAGAAAGGACCAAAAGGGGGATATCTGGGACCTGCATATTACCAAGCAAAACAAATTCCTCCAGTGTCCCAGCAAAACCAATCGGCCAACCCGTCGATTGATGATCCAACAACAAAAGCTACGCCATCTCCACAAGCTGCTACCAGTTCTTCATCGGACACTTAGCCGATTCAGAATCAAAGTGGTGATGGTAAGGATAAAGATCCTGCTGGCACGTCACCAGTGCAATCTGTTGTCCAGGATCAGATGCTTCCTGTGCAGAATCAATATAAATTTCCTGCTATGAGAGATCCAGATGGGAAGCTTGCAGGATTGGATTTACCTCGTGATCACTTTGAGACTAACATCTCAAATTTCTTTGAGCCTGTGATTAAAGAAATTCCAGAAGTGAAATACCCACAGTCTTACCAAGATGCATTTGGAGGTACTCCAGGGACTGCGCACATGACTGGGGAAGGAGTAGTGTTTGTCTACTTCAATCATGGGAGCAAAACTTTTGAGAGATTCAAGATTAATCCAGCTCATGCTCACATGATCGTACCAACAGAGAAAAGACCTCCTATTCCACCTCAAAGGCCAAATCCCACTCCACCTCAGAGATCGGCTCAGCAGCGGATACTCGGGATGCCTGTGCAAACTGCTCCACTACAACAACCAACGCTCAGGATGCCCATACAGACAGCCCCGCCTCAACAGTCAACGACAATGCAGGCTGTCTTAACCCCAGCTAATACGGTGGCTCATACAAGATCTTCACCTCAACAGCCGATCAACCAAGGAGCAGCAGGGCAGCTAGTGTTTCCACAGGTGGATTTTGCACAATTGCTGCAAACACTTCTAAATCAATTGGATATTTCAAGCCAGTTGAATACGCAGCAACCAACCCCATAGGTTTGTCAGCCAATTGAACAGGCTACACCTGTTATAGTCATTCAAACACTCAAGGTTCTACTGAGGCAAGGAAAACTCCAGATCCAAAGACAAGAATCTTAGAAGAACGACCTCCAGAAACTCTAGCTGAGATACAAGTAATTGAGCAAGTGGCTACAGAGTTGAAATCTCATATGAAGCAGGAGTTAATCGACCCCTTTTCAGAGATGCTACTGAAGCAATATGTGATAAAACCCAAGCAGCAACCCTGCATGTACAGGACACCGTGTCCCTCTGGCTACGATCAGATATCATTCCCCTCCGAGGTTCAAAGTGCCAGATTTCACCAAGTTCTCTGGGCAAGATGAAACCTCCACTATGGAGCACATCACTCGGTTTATTATCCAATGTGGAGAAGCAGGGAATGTTGATGCACTCAGGATACGTTTGTTCTCTTCATCTCTGTTAGGGCCAGCATTCTCATGGTTCACATCATTGCCAGCTAATTCCATCATCAAGTGGTCCGATCTGGAACAACAGTTCCATAATTACTTCCTCTCTGGCATCAACGAGATGAAGATCACTAATCTGACCAGGCTCAAGCAAAGGAACAATGAAACAGTAGCTGGATTTGTTCAAAGATGCAGAGAGGTTAGAAATAAATGCTATAGTCTGAACTTGGGATACAAGCAATTGGTTGAACTAGCTTTCCAAGGTTTCTTGCCGACCTTGAGGGAGAAATATGCATCACATGACTTTGAGAGTCTCAGCTAGTTAGTTAGTCGGATTAGTCAAGAAACTGCAAAGTCCTATGAGCCTAGAAGGAATTTTCAGAAGAAGGTATCTTATGTGGACTACTCTGACTCAGAAGATGAAGACAATATGATAGGGCCCGCAGAGTGGGTCAAAGGCAAGAAGACAGTGTCCTGCCCCTTTTGCAAGAAAGAGCCAAAAAAATTCGGCTTTGATATCACTATGGCCGATAAGATATTTGATCTGTTGCTTTAGCAAGGGCAGACTAAACTCTCTCAGTTCCATACCATACCATCTGTAGAGGAGTTGAAGAGAATGAAGTATTGCAAGTGGCATAATGCAACCTCGCACAACACAATGATTGCAAGATCTTCAGATAACAGATCCAATCAGCTATTGAGCAAGGGAGGCTTAAATTTGAAACTCCTACCAAAGCTGAAAAGCCGATGAAGATTGATCATCACCCCTTCCCAATCAATACATTTGAAGTGTCTAGCAAAGACACGTCACAAGTTAAGTTGCTGACATCTGATTCGGCTCAAAATAAAAGAGTCGTTGATCCTAAAGTACAAGTAACCGCTGCCGATGTCAAAGGAAAAGGGTTACTACTTTAAGGAGGAGAACCGAAGCCATGTTGGCCTGTCACGTCCCAGATGTTGATCAACAAGTTCCAGCACCAACAAGAGAAGGCAAAGGAAAGAGAAGAGTGGGCACGGCGTAATGAAGGACATTGGAGATGTTCATTCTTCAAGTACTGTTGAGAAGAAGGGATCAAGCTGTCGATGGCAGAAAACTTTCCAGAATGCAACGGGGCTTAGAATAATGGCAACTCATCCAAAAGGGTTTGCTTTGATGATAGAAGACCTACAACTAAGGATCACCATGGATTAGACGATCAACGGGTCTAGGTTGACGATCGGCTGGGGGGCAAAGCCAGTGTCCACGATCGGCTGGGGGCAAGGACAACGTTCATGATCGGCCGGAAGGCCGTGTCAATGAAGAGTCAAACGATCGGCTAGAAAAGATGGCCGATTCTCTGGTCCCTACTGAAGACATCATGTGCCAAGCTTCTGAACGTCTATGCACATTGCAACTAGATGATGAGAGGTCAAGCCAAACATGTAAAAGCCTAATCCACAGTGGTGTACAGATGGCTTGACTAAGTCCCAGAAGAGAAGAGTCCAGCGCCTATGTTAGCCAGAACAACATGAAGAAGTAGAGAGACTTGTGCTGGACAAGAAGAAGGTTCGGTCTAAAATTTGGCGCCCAAAGCCTAAGGCCATTGGTAAAGAAGATGACAAACCACAAGCTGATATAAACATGGTTGTCTTCCTACCGAAAGAGTACATGGCTCCGGTTGATTCGGATGTGTCCGATGAGGAACTTGGCATGACTCAATTGACACTAGAACCTAAACAAGCTATCTTTGAGAAGCCAGAAGATGGGAAGAGACAACACTTGAAGGCTCTATTTCGCAAAGTTTATGTTAATGGAAAACCAATCACCAGGATGCTAGTAGATGGAGGAGCTGCAGTCAACCTGATGCCATACACTATGCTACGCAAGATTGGAAAGCTGATGAAGATTTGACCCAAACTGACATGATGTTGGTGGACTTCGAAGGCAATGTCTCTCTGGCTCAAGGAGCCATCTGCGTGAAGCTCACCATCAGTAGTAAGACCCTTCCAACCGCTTTCTTTGTCATTAAGGGGAGAGGATCTTATAATCTACTGCTGGGTCGGGATTGGATACATGCCAATTGTTGCATACCATCTACAATGCATCAATGCATCATCCAATGGATCAGAGATTCAGTGGAGGTGGTGCAAGGATCGAAACCTCTTTAACAGTAGCGGCTAAAGAAGCACAACGATGGACTTATGATCGGGTGAGCTGCATATCTGGAAAATCGTGGGATACCAAGTATCTCAAAGTGTCCGATTTTAGACTAAAGCCGATTCAAGCAGTCGGCTCTGACAACGAAGTTGAATGATCAATTCATTGAAAACAAAAGGAGGCTTGGGCATGGAGTCATAGCAACCGATGGATTGGTCGCCCAAGTATATTAACAGTTGTACAAGCCAATTGTCTTATTGTGCCTATCGGCCGATTGAGTTTTCGAGCTACAGCCGATTGCAAACTGTAATCGTAGAATAGCCGATTTCTGTAAAGAATCGCCTTTAGTACAAAAAATGTAAAACCGATGTACAAAATCAATAAATTCGGTTATAGCCGATACATATATCGCCTTCAGAATAAAAATACATGTTTATCTCTTCTGCTTCAGATTACAATGATATTACAACTCAGATCTACAGGTTACATACACTACAAAAAATCTCGTGGTCTATGACGGTCAATTTTCGTCACGGATCATCAAAATTTCGTCATAAAATGACATCTATGACGAAATTTGAGAACGTCATGTATTGAGCGTCACGGATCCCTTCTCGTGACGTCCTTAAATTTTCGTCATAAATTAGCGTGATCCATGACGTTCTCAAGTCGTCATAGATTGGTGTAAAGCCCAGTGAACCCTACTCGAAGCCCAAAATCCGTGACGAAAGTGATCATCATGGATTAACTTGCCACATCACTTGTAGAGATGATGTGGCGGATGAAGTGGCGATTACGTGGCGGATGACGTGGTGATTATGTGGCAAATGACGTGGCAATGATATTTTAAAAACATGGCGACGACGTGGCGGCCACGTGGCGCCGATGTGGCGACCTACATGGATGATGACGTGGCCAAATTTAATATAATGACCTAGATCTACATGGCCCATAAGATTCTGCCCAACACAACCCATTTCACAATTCATATCATTCGGTAAATATACACCAAGCCCATATAAAATTCAGCCCAACAGATCAAATTTAAACCAAAGTAATTCCACAACAAATACGCGTACCCATATTTATTCAATCCAACAAAGCCTAGTTTTCAACTAGACTTATCAAACTCAGGAAAAGCACAAAAATCCGGACAAGAACACCATAACATGACATGGAAACAACAGTACGGATCAAACATATTCTTGTCGCATCGCTAGCGATATCGTGTCATTTGCTTGCTGATCCAATCACTTATAACGACTTGCTTATTGATGCATCCAATCCTCAACCTGAAAATAGAACATTGCCAAACACTTGTCAGTGGGCAATTGATATAGAATAACAAATGGAACAAGTCAAGTCAAGCAAGCACCAAAGAATACAACACAAGTTTCAAGTGCAGCTTCTGCAGCAACACAAAGGGAGGTGAGCAGGCTAAGCAACTGCAATTAAAAAATTGCTCATACAAAGAGCATAGAAATGAATATTACACTGTCGTCCAAAGACAAGACTATCTATATAATTAGATTAAGGTCTAGATGCTTGTTGTCTGGGATTCCTTCAACGGCGTTGATCAAGATAGCACTTATCAAGTGCCAAAACCTCAGCTTCACTTTGAGAAGAATGTTATTCAAGCAAAATTTATGTGTATAAATGACAATCGACTCTCCGAATGTCCGATATAATTGTAAGCTAAACATTCCAAATTCGAAGTATACAAAAGAAATTTTTCCATTTTATGGTTTGCATAATGAGGTATATAGCACAAATTCCTTTAGAGTGGAAAGGAAAAGAATCTGCCGTATCGGTGGTAAGGGAGATTCCCACCGTATGGAAATAAAGGACCACACCTTCGCTTTAGAGGAAAAAGGAAAATATGCCAAGAAAATTGAGCACAAGTTAAATGAGGCAACATTCATAGATCGACATTATTATTAAACTTGAATTTAAAAATATCATGGGTACATTGTGGAGAATATCTTAGGGCTGAAATAAAACAATTCAACCATATTTTGGAATTTGGACCTACTTATCTACCGCCTTGTAAGAACCAAGTCGCAACTAATGGGGGTCTAAATAAGCACTAATGCTCTTAACCAAGCATAACCGTCCAATTAAAATCCGACACAAATCGGGATATCTTTGTGATCCCTTCTATAAATTGCATCTCCATCGTACACTTAATCATTTCGTATGCACCGCATAGCCGGTTGGTCGGCGACTTGCGTATATAAACTAGCGCATAGCCGGTTCAATCGAAATCTAACAAAAAGGCAACATAAATTCATTTATAGACCCCACTAACTCATTGATAGGTATGAAAAATATACATCGAATAAGAGAAGTATGAAAAAGGCATGACCTTGTCAAAGGAAATATCCGACCAAACTAAATCCCACCGAATAACCGATGCAAGAACCCCCCATTTCACAAAAGCTACTTGTTACATGTGACATACAGGACTAAGAAATGCAGTATGAGTAGTAAATAATCTCGAATAATAAAGGAATAAATATATCCAGATAGTCGCTTGCTAAAATTCTTCGCTGATATGTCCTTAGATGAAAGAGCGTCACCACACAATTGCCAAGCAACGACGCAAGTAAGCAATGTTCAACATTTTCCTCAGCACAGACCAGACACAACCTAGTTCGACATTTTTAACGCTCACATTAATCATAAACAGTACCATTTGTTTATCTGCAGACAATAGGCATCGCTCCCTAACTTGCATCAAGAACAACTAACTATACACAACAGGCCCCTGAAATTTAAGTGAAGAATGTACTATTTCTCAAACCCATTTCCTAGAAAAAGTAATGACATCCCTAAAGTAACAACATCGCCTCCTTAGCTGGCCAAGATCTAGTAACAAACTTACATCAAATGGAGCGACTTAAGATAACAACAGCAAGTGTTTATGTGAGCCTACAAGCTTTCTGACCAATATAATGTTAAATAATCAAAGTAACTAGATTTGAAATGCCATACCAAATGCATAATGTTACAACAACCATTTCCTACGGTCCAGCTGTTGGTGAGTTCACATACGCATAGCTTAGTTAGCTCTAAAACTGAAGTGTGTACCGATCAATGGCGAATGGATCGAGCAGATGAAAATGGGCAGATTAATTACAGAGAAAGATGGGGGAAAAACACAAGTACTGGCACGCATGGATCTAGAGCGAGGGTGGAACTGGAGGAGGTCGAAGAAGCACGGGGACGACGGATGGAGACGAATGAATGCATCGCCTAGTATTAGTACCTTCCACGAGAGGGAGATGGAGTACTCGAACTTGTGGGCGGCATAGCGGAACCACGTCGACGCCGACACCATCCTCCCCAACCTCCCCTCCTCTCGGTCGCCGCGCATCGATTGATCCCCAACCTCCCGAACCTCCTCCCCGGACTTCCCTCCCGGCTGCGCGGCGGCGGAAGCTCCTCAGGTCCCCTAGTTAGAGGAGCCCCGCGGAGCAATGGCGAAGCAAATTACTGCAGTAAGCATACAGGTACATATTCTAAGACCAGCAAGAAAAATACTAGTATATCTCGAAATAAGGATAAATGAGTTAAGTACTACAATTTCACAACTATGCAAGAATAAGTACTGCTACTTTCCAAATGGAACAATGTGCAGACTAAGATTAATACAACATCAGATCAGGAAAACTTAAGTACTAATGTGGTACATCTTACAATATTGCAGGAGTGCAATCAATAAACATTTGATTATGGTACTGCCACCCCACAAACATATTTCCATGCTAGCTCAATGCAACTACCAATTCAACAAACATATTCACTGGTTATAGCATTGGAATATGATTAGCTTATATGAAACTAAAGCCTGTGTTATCACTATCGTTTGTCCAACCATGCATGAGACGACAACAAAATCCTCTTTAATTTTTTACCTCCGTCGCCACTTTCAACTTTTTTCAAGTGGGAAAAAATAAAAGAGTTTTCCCAAGCTTTCCAAAAGAGGTCATCAAGACGTGATTGATAGAATGAAAATGTCAAAGGAAACATACGATTATATGCCAAGCACTTAACAAAAGGAAGATATTCTATCACAAGCTAGAAATTGAACCTACCATTGCAATGTAAGCAACAAAGACAGAAACCTGTAGTCAAATTATATAGATCAGAGATAAACTTGGCAAATCATGCATCCATGTGCATACATATCTTTTGGACAAGAAAAACAAGCACAGACTACAACTTGCATTAGCTAGTGTTATGAGCCAAACCTTCACGAAGCTCGTGTCCGATCTGAGACTACTCCTCACATTCCCCGTTTCTTCTTTTTTTCTTGACTCCACCTTCCTTGACATCCAAAGTGCTTTCCCCTTCAACCTTCAGCCTTCCCCCAACAACATTTTGGTACTTCGACATCTCGCTGCAGCAAGGATAACCAGCAAAGTTAGATCAACAATGCAAATCAGCAAGTAACCAATGGGAAAAATCCGGCGTGCAAACACGATTTGAGTTGGCCACATGGCAGCATACATTCTAGATTACACATAACATCAGTAGCATATTCAATCTCCAAGATCACACACATTCAAGTATAGTAGTTTCCTGACGATTAGCAAAGCAGGACAAGACTAGACATGGATATTACAGAAGAACACCCAAGCATTTCATGACATCACAGACATCCAAATCACACACATCCAAGTAGTAGCTATCATAAACGATGTAAAGCACGACCAATAAGTAGATATGGATATGGAAGACAGGGACATACCAAGTCAGATGCCACCCCAACCCGCCTCCGTAAGCACACCATGTACACTACCGCTTTCATCTGACGCTGCGCCTGCTGATACCTCAGCCCATCGGAGGGGTCCTCCTCGGCGCCTCCCTCGTCGCCCAGGTCCAGAGCGCGCGACACGGTTCGGCGGCCGACCCGGCGCGCCACCGAGGCCAATCGCAGCGGACGGCCGGCCGACCCAAAGGCCACCGAGGCCCACCGTGCCGGGGCGCAAGCGGAGGCGCCGCGTCGACGAGGGCGAGGCCGGCGACGCGCGTCCCGCCTCCGCGCACAAGGCACCCGCGGCGGAGGTGGCGACGAGGATTCCACCGGCGCTCGCCGCAGCCGCGGGAGCGGACGCCAACGAAAAGCAACGGGGCGAGGCCGAGCGCCGCTCTCCTCTCAGGGTCCGCGTGCGCAGCAGAGATGACGACGCTGGCACCGCGGGGGAGTCGGCGTCGGGGTCCGGCCGCCTCGAAGAGCATGGTCTTTTACCGTTAGGGCGGTGGCGGATGGGATGAGGAGAGAGGGTGGCGGCGGAGGGGATGAGGAGGAGGAGGGGACGGTGAGAGGAGAGAGGCGACAGAGGATGGGGGCTGCGGGAGGAGGCTAGGGTTGGGGCAGATTGCAGCATGTTATATACAATGGAAACGTGATCAGAGCCATCAGTTCACAGATGAACGGTCGAAAATAGTTGGGCCGTTTCGGACCGAAACAGGCCTCATTCATTTGTACACTGCTTAACAATTTTTCTTTTTCTTTTTTAATTTCTTTGCAATATGGAAATAATTACAATTTGAACTATATGTCTGTCAAGTAAAATTTAAAAAATTTGTCAAAACTAAATTTTAAGTAGTTATGATCTACTATAACTTGCATTCTAAAAATAGATGAAAGATCCAAATGTTTTCTGTCACAATTCGAACTTCTACTTGACCCTTTATTACAAAATAATGATAATAAAATCTAAAACTTCGTCAAAACTTCTGAAAATTGCTACTTTTTTCACATATTATATGATTTTTTATTTTATTGATCATAAGGAAATGTTGAAATGCAAAGTGGGTCGTATTATGACGAAATTGGCGCATCGTCATAGTCTTTGGACTTCATATCGGGCTTCATATCCAACATTGCTAATCTATGACGAAATCTGACTGTTGTCATGGATGCAGTGTGATCTGTGACAAAATCTGTGACGAAATTGGCATAACGTCATAGTGTTTGGACTTCATATCGGGCTTCATATCGAGCGCTGCGAATCTATGACGAAATCTGACTATTCGTCATGGATGCAGTGAGATCTGTGACGAAATCAAAAAACGTCATGGGAATTTCGTCATGGATCAAGGGATTTCTTGTAGTGATATGTTCTCAAAAGGTTGCAAGAAGGGTACTGTCCTAACTCCCAGTATGATGAGGATATTGAATCGATGAATGGGAGAGAGACACACGTGAAGAGGAAATGAAAGATTAAGATCTTCACCCGATTCTGTAATCTTTCGCCAGAAGGACCCTGAGTTGATGACCAAGATGGTCATTCCTTTGACACGCTCTTCCTCTGATAAATGTGTAGCAAGACACCCTACTTGTCTCCTCTCAAAGCCAAATTGTCACAAGGATTCTCCTGGCTATGATGCCTCCTGGATTTTCAAAAGGAGACAAAGAAGAAGAGGGGGTACTACACAACTTCACAAGAATTCTTCTAGCTATGAGGAAGAAAAGGAAGAGAAGAACAAGCATACAACAACAGCCTGTGATCTATCTGAGTTAGTTGAGACATGGCCGATGAGAGTGAGTTTCCTTCGTCAAGCTTCATGCCTATTTATAGCTTCAAGATACGGAAGGGATAACTACAAGAGGGAATTGAAAAAGGGGAAATGAAGAGCATCCGATGCAGTCAAAGCAAGAAAAATTTCACCGTGAAAGTCTCAGGCTGGACAATAGGCAGGCATGCAATGATGCATTTCCCGAAATTCAGGGGCTAGCTTTGAAGGAGGACTAAATAATAGAGGGTGACCCTACTCTGTACTCCAGAAGAGGAGGCTGTCCGGATTCCTATCCCTCAACATTTCCAGCAACAACGACAAGCTTCAAGGCAACATTAGGATATAATAAATCTTCAAAAAGAAACTTGTCAAGGGGTGGGAATAATTGTGTTTTCCTGAGAAATCTCTCGGAGGAACATGCCTCTCATTCATAACAAAAGCCGATTTTGGTTCATGGGTAAAAGTGATGATGCTACATGAAGAACGAGATGAGTTCTTATATCAAAGAAGTTGAACCAAGTCATTAAGGCAGCACCAACAAATATGGATGAGAATTCATCATTAGAGGAGTGGTACATTTAATCAAATAATAATCAAGAGGTGGAGGCCCTCATTCATAAAAAGCCGATTGATCGGCTAGCAATACAACAAAGTTTAAAGGGGCTCTTGCCTTATCTAACTCTATCCTAGTTTGGGTTATTTCTTCACCTATGTGATCTAGTTCTTGAAGAAGAGCTGTCCTCCTAGCTTCAAGGGCCTCCAGCTTCTCCTCCTTGTTGGCAATCACCAGACGGAGACCACATTCTTGCCTAGATGGATGGTTCATCTGATTTGCACCAAGGGCGTTCATGTTCGAGATAATCTTCTCTACGGTATCACGATTTGGAGACTGAGAAAAGAAAAGATGTTAGGAAAGGAAAATCATAAACACAAGAAAAGAAAGAAGAGATCGACCTGGTCCACAGAGGAGGAGGAGGAAGAAGAAGCCATCACAAGGGAAAGGTGACAGTTCCAAAGAATTGGAAGGAGGACAGTGATATATAGAGACCGATTGAACCAATTCGGTCAAGTCATTCATTACGGAGTGTTGGAAGTTGGCCAGTAAGGGCCAATCACAATTTACAAATTACAAATAAAGTTTAAACTATGCCCAAGAGATGGATGGCATTGATGAGATCCAGGCGCAGCTGGTCAACCACTTCTATCTCCTAACGGTCGGCGTCGACCGAACCAGGAATCGACTGCTCCTGACTACGTAGGGCTTGAGCTTTACGTGTGACAAAATCCCTTTGTTCCTACATAGCAACAATGGTGCCTGAAAGGTTTGAGAGTTTCTGCTCTTCAGGTTTTAAGTCCTACTCGACTTGACTGAGTTCCTTCATCAACTCAGCATGACACTTCTTCAAGCGATCAATGCTGCTGACAATATCAGGACAAGAAGAAGATAGGAATTTAATCCTATTGTCAAGATTGGCCATACTGTTGTCCAACTTCTCCCTATCCTGGGTAAGTTGTTCTTGACGCCGCCTTTCTTCCAGCCGATTTTGATCCTCTTGGACTATGAGCTGCCGATTCTCGATGAAAGCAACCTGGAGCATCTTCGCCTTGAGATCTCTAGGCAATTGGCCCTGAATCTGCTTAAAGATAGCTTTGATCGGCTCAACATCTTGTACAAGTTGGTCAACATCTCGGTTCAGCAATGGCAGCACATCAATCAGCTTAGCTTTCACTTCATCTGGAAGGGTGATTGCGATGTACCCTGAAAATAAAAGCAAGTTTAAGAAGAAGTACAAGAGCTAAAAGAGAAATGTGTTAAAGAAATTACCTCTACAACAAAAGGTGTTGCTCAAATCTGAGCAGATGGATTTTCAGCCAATGATGATTCAGGAGCTTCAACGATCGGCAGCTGTGATTGATCACCAACATCTTGTGGAAGATCATTCAAAGACCTATCATGAGCAATATCCTAGAGCAAAAACAAGGAGTCAGAAAATGAGAATGATGGAGGGATAGCCAACAAGGATTGTACCTCAGTTGGTTGAAGATCAAGTTATTCAATCAAGACAGCATCAATTATATCCTCCATAGTTTTGTCTAGTTCAGCTTGTTTAGAAGACTCAACCAAGGTATCATCAGCTGAAGACTCTTGAATTGGCTCCAATATTGGACCTCTATCAGGACCAGTAACATTGGCTTGTTCTGATTGGCCAATCAATCCCGAAGACTACAAAAAAGGATGGTCAATCACAGATACAGAAAGAAAGAGAAAAGACCGAGAGTCAGTAACTGAAAAGCACTTGCCAGTGCTCCTACCATATCTGAGACATTCAGGACTTTGGTATCAATCCTCTTCTTTGATCTGTGAGTAAGAACCTTGTTAGATCCACTTTTCCTCTTAAGGGTCGACAAAAGCAGACTATCCGGAGGAGGATTAATCTTGGGGCCCTGCATAACTGAAGAGATTCGAGGAGCATTCTAATCGATATATGGAGTTCGTCTTGGTGGCCAATAATAAATCTAATTGCCACTTTTGCTGGTGGCAGGAGGTTCAATGGTGTCAGGCTGAAAAGGAAAAGAAAGCGTGTCATCATGTGTTAAGGGCATGATGAAAAACACACAAGGCAGTAAAATACCTCATCAGCCAATGCCATGTAATCAGGATCCAGCTTTTCACAATAAATTTTGAAGGACACACAGAGGAGATGATCATACCATTCTACCCACCAGATGATAAAAAGGGGAGAAGAAAAACTGGAGAACTTCAAGGAGTCAAAATTAATAGTAGAAGAGTCAGGAACCCGATCCATGAGACGACGATAATGGATATTATCAGGGATAATTTCTCGTGGCTTGATCAAATAATAGAAATAAAGACCAATCGGTAGCTGACCAAACCCCAACTAACGAGAACTTACTGAAGGGTTATAAAATTCGTAAGTAGGCAATTGATCTTTGCCAAAGACACATGATAGAAGAATCCTTGGTTTAATTATCTCCACAAAGGCAATTCTATTCTCGTCATCCCTATGGATATCGTCGAAGCTAAACAAAGTCTCAAAATGGTTGTCATCATCCTTGTATGCAAACCAGATAATGGATCCTAGATTAAAACCAAGATAAAAGCTCCTGAAGTGTTCTGCTATGCGAGATGGGGTCTTCTTGTGACCAAGAAACATGGAAACAACTTCCCCAAAGTTCATGCATCGACATTTGACGACTGGTGCACCATCTGGTTGATCTCTCGGGAAACGCATACTGAAAATATCATGTTCTAGTTTATCCTGGAGGTAAAGATTCAACCACATATTGATAAACCACCAAGGACCCCTTGGAGAACCTATTGGAGAATTGGTTGATAGACTAACGGCCACTTGGTGAAGAAGATTGTACATAGCCCCAGAAGGTATTTACTGAGAGGGAAAGAAGAGCCAAGGGCTAATCATTCGGCCACGATATGACAATTAGAGGTGGGGCCGAAGGATTTTCCATAGAAGACGAACTTTTCAAGCCACATGTTCAGAAAAGCCACATGTTCTCTGTCACTAACAGTGCCGTCCTTCATATGCTCAACGATATATCCAGACCAGCCACCCATATTTTTAGTTTTCAAACGATAGGAGGGTTTGACGTCACGATAGTTGAAGAGAGTATCTGAGGCAGATATGTCCAAACCAGTCAGCAGAAGAACGTCAGCCAAAGTCGGGGCCGTCGGCCCATGGCTGAATAAGAAGGCATTGAGTGCATCAGACCAAAAATAAGAAGTAGCTATTAGGAGGGATTCGTTCTGAGACATATCAGACAAAGACAGGGTGATGCATTGGCTGGTCTTACACTTCTCCTAGAAACCTCTGTTTTTATCGATACCCTACGGTACCAATTTCTAATTTCTCCACCCTTTGACATAACCTGTCCAAGATCTGAAACAACCATCCCAATCGGTCAAGTTCAGAGAAGCATGCTTGAAAGGGATTCGGCCGGTTTCAAGGTTGATCATCTCAGTAGGGTCAATATCACCCATTGGTCCAAGGAAGGTGAGCCTAGGTTTGTCATCAATAGGAATGGTGAAGTGAGATCTAAGTTCCTGGGGGATAAATGAATATGGGCTTCAGGCAAAGCGGAATGATAGTATTTAAAGATAAATAAAAGCAAAAGATTAGAGGAGATACCAGAGTGACTGAAGAAAGGGACGCCTTCAGAGGTGCGGGAGCAGAACCAGAACCTTCATTGGAGCTTGAAGATGCCATGGATCAGCAAAAGCTCTGAAGCTTAGGGTTCGTCACTTGAAAGCATGAGTTTTTGGAGCAAACAAGATTTGGGGGAAAAGGAAAGAACCAAGGCGGCTGTACTTATGGCCCCAAAGATTTGTTGAGGTCTTGTGACCAACTTCGAATCAAAGAGATAACAGATTCGAGGAAATTTCAGAGCAAAAGATTATTTACTCCAAAACTAGGGGGCATGTGTTGACACTGTTTTTTGGAAAAACAGGTCACAAAGGGACAAGGAGAAGCACCCGATGAAAAACAGAGTGCAATCGACCGATTGAAGGAAAAAGAGAATGGTCAACATGATTCGCCGATGGTCAGAGGAATCCAACCCTGACAGTGGGCTAGTTGGTCAAAGTAATCAGCTAATGGTCAGCCGAGAAATCGGCCGATGGAGGAAAGATAAGGCAGTAATCAAAGAAGTATGCCAAAAGGAAAGCAATGGTGGAGGCGGGTCAGTCCACGATTGACAACGGGTCAAGAGTTAGTTTTTAGAAGGTCTTAGACTCCTGCGAGAGTCCTTTTCTATTTTTTAGTAGTTTTTTTGTCTTTAGATGCAAGTAAACAGTGCCGTAATCGGCTAGGAGTCGGGTTTGTCCCCAGGACATAAATAGCGACCCTGCATGGTCGGAAAATCCGTACACACCAATATCAAACAAACCACCTCCGGGCAAACCCTTTACTTTTACTGCATCTACATTACAGCATCTACCTTTACAACATCTACTTTTCGGTGACTTCGCCATTGCGTTTTTTCTCTTTTCTACCACACCGTGCTTCGAGTTCGTCAGGCTGCAAGAACTGATCTTCGACAAGCTTGTGAGTACCGTTTTACCGAATAATCCTAGGCCTTAACCTCTGGGCGCATCGTTGTGGTACCCTTATTAATATTAGCTAGATCTACAAGTTTTCATACCAATTCTTGTGGTTTTAGCTATTATTTTTACCTTCCGCTCGACCTAGATCCTATCGGCTTCTGCCACCGCAGCCGATTTCGACCTACCCGAGTGTTGACGTCACGATCGGCCTATCCAGCCAATCGATCTACCTGCATACGTGCGCTTTGTTCACTTTCGAGCCGGCCGATCCCGCTTTTACTTGTATCGGTTAATTGGCTGGTACACGTGTCGCTGAAAGGCCATCTGTTCTCTAGCCGATCCCTAATATTTTCCATTGTCAATCAGCAGGTCGGATTGGCTGGCACACCTCGCTACAGACCGGGGAGTCACGTGTGTCGCGCGCAAGGGTGATGTCCGATTTTTGCGTTAACAAGGGTGACTGCGACTAGCAGCAGGTAGCAGATCGGACTAGGGTATCCTCGACAGCTAGGCCGGTCGGTCTCCTATCTCCCTCACTGTTTGGACTGGAGGTGCCGCCGTTGCCAACGTTCAAGCAGGAGGCCAGTCCATCAAGTTTGTTGAATTGTTGATTGGGAATTGGGATCGTTTGTTAATTGTTACAGGTTCAGGTTAAGGCGAAGGTGATCGTGGCGATTCGCATGTGATCCCAAGGAGAAAATGTGCGACGCAATGGCCATCGCCTGCAGCCTTCTCGATCATAGACAATGAGAACGTCCTTCTCTTATTCTCCACATAAAGGTATAAATTTGATTGCTGACTTGCAATTTCGTACTTGTGTACACATCGATCGTGCTTACAGGGATAGAGGTTAATTTTTAATTCAATTTTTTATCATGTTAGATGTTCGGAAAGAGGTACAAGTCTGGTGCTCAAAAAAGGAAAGGAAGAAAACAAGAACTTCAATCCAGGGAATCACAAAAGGGTGCTTTACATAGGTTTTTTCCAACATCAAGAAACACCGAAGTCAGTTAAAAGCAGGGGAGGAACATGATCAGCTAATAATCACACAAGCTGATGGCAATGATGGTGGTACAAATGAGCAGATTTTAGATGCACAAGATGATGGCAATGATAGTGGTACAAATGAGCATATTTTAGATGCACAAGATAATGCCAATGTGCTACAGGAGAGGAAGAGGAAAATTTAGATCGCAAGCTGATGCCACTAAGGACATTTTGGGATCTGGTGAAAATTTGCAGCCTTCTAATGATGCAGAAAATGTATATATTGATGAGCAATCAATGTTGAGTATCTTTGATCCTAGGACATGGGAAAATCTTAATAATATTAAAAGGGATATATTAGTTGAGAAAGGGCCTGTGAGAGAGATGGATTTACAATTTTCTTATGATCCTAGTAATAGGCATTTTTCATATGCTTACTACCCCCCAAAGTTAACTAATGGAGATGTTGTTGATAGGAAGTGGTTGGTTTACTCTAAGCATGTGGACAAGGTCTTTAGTTTTTGCTGCAACTACTCAAATCACATCAGACAATGCTTTGTTAGCAAATGATGGAGTGAGGGATTGGAAGCATATGAGTGACAAAATACTCTAAGCATGTGGACAAGGTCTTTAGTTTTTGCTGCAAACTATTCAAATCACATCAGACAATGCTTTGTTAGCAAATGATGGAGTGAGGGATTGGAAGCATATGAGTGACAAAATAAAACAACATGAGAGTAGTGTGGAGCATCCGTCAAACATGAGTAAATGAAATGATCTTCGGATTAGATTGAGCAAAAATAAAACAATAGATGATGAAATGCAGCGAGAAATTGCAAAGGAGAAGGAGCGTTAGAGACAAGTTTTGGTAAGAATAATTTCTCTTGTGAAGTTCCTTGCTAATAAAATCTAGCTTTTCGAGGAACAAATGCAAAAGTTTACCAACCAAATAATGAGAATTTCATGGCCACAATGGAAATGATTGTTGAATTTGATAATGTCATGCAAGAACATATTAGGTGCATTCATAATGATGAAATCCACCATCATTATCTTGTCCCTAGAATACAGAATAAGTTAATTACTGTGCTTGCTGATGTTGTGAAATAACATATCTTAAAGATCATAAAAGGTGTTATCTGTTATCTTGGATTGTACCCTAGATGTGAGTCATCAAGAGCAAATGACACTAATTGTGCGGTGTGTTAATATGTCAAGTGCCATTCCAAAGAGTAGAAGAATTTTTTCTAGAGTACTTAAAGGTTGATGACACATCAGGATTGGGGCTTTTTAATGTACTGTTGGATGCATTGCAATGTCTTGATTCGAACATTCATGATGTGAGAGGTCAAGGGTATGATAATGGTTCCAATATGAAGTGAAAACATCAAGGTGTGCAGGCATGTGTTCTTGAAATTAATCCAGGAGCATTGTATATGCCATGTGCATCTCATTGTCTGAACCTTGTTCTTTGTGATATGACAAAATTTTGCAGGAAAGCTATTACTTTTTTGGTGTCATACAACAGATATATGCATTGTTTGCATGCTCTACTAAGAAGTGAAAAATTTTGACTAACCATTGAGAGGTTCACTGTCAAATCCTTGTTTGATACTCGTTGGTAGAGTCGAATAAAGAGTGTGCAAACTTTCAGGTATCAGGCCTCTCAAATAAGATCAGCTCTCAAGGAGGTGGAATGAACTTGTACCAAGGACGCTAAATTGGTGAGTGAAGCTGGATCATTGGAACCACTACTGGGATTTTTGAATTGTCAGTTAGTATGGTTATTTGGGAAGATATTTGTTATCAACATGGTGAGCGAAAAATTGCAGTCTCCAATTGAGTGTTTGGATAATACTTTGAAATAGATAGAAGGAGTCCACTAGGCCAGAAACAATTTGTCCTGGCACTAGCAAATTAGTGTGCTGGCGGGTGCAACTATCAACCGCTAGCAAAGTGGGGCGCAGGGGCGCCGGGACAGCAACCGCCAGCATTGAAGCATCACTACAGGCGGGCGACATAAGCAACCCGCCAGCAAAAATGGTACCATTTTTGCTAGCGGGCGAGTTATGTCGACCGCAAACACTGAAGGTTTAGTGGGGGCGGCCAACATAAGCCAACCGCTAGCACAAATGGTCCCATTTCTGCTGGCGGGTGGCTTATATCGACCACCAGCAGGGATCTTTACTACTGGCGGCTTTCATATGCACCCGCCAACACAGTGAAGCTGAAAATAGCTTGAAATTGATACAAGTCACCAATATTTCAACATGCATGGACAGCAACAACAAGTAAAATTCAAACTGAAATATCAACATAAACAACACCTTAGAAAGGTTTATTTCACACAAACAACATGCATGATGACAAATGTTTCAAAGCACACTTAAAACCAACATAAATTAAAGTACACTACAATAGGGACCTCACTCACAAATCAACACAACTTTGCCTCACTCAAATTTCTTTGACAGTCCGGCTGCGATATAGCTACCAAGCACTAAATCTATTATCAAGACCACAACAGCGATGATGGTGCCCTGCATGCAGAATCCTTGATTTTTGTTGCGCTTCTTCAGATAGCCAATTTCCGCCATAATGTCAATAAGTTGCCCTCTATGGTCTTCAAGTTCAAGCCTCGTTTCATTACTCTCTATCTTCAAATCACTCATCCCCACCTTCAGATCAGAAATGACACACTTCATCTGATTCCATTGTTCCAGAAATTCTGAATTTGCTAGTGGTGGCTCCTGCACCTGCCCCGGCGGATACACAACACTAGACGGTTGTGCCGCTCCTGGTGCTGGCTTTGCACCAACTAAACTGCTGAACGACTGATAGTTTGGCGGCAGCAAATGAGGGTGAAATTTTTTCAAATGGTTGATGTATTGATTTTCAAAATAAACTTCCTCACATGAATTAGGGCCCCCCTAAAAGAATAAACAACAAATGTGGCTTCCATCAATAAATTGGATAATTCTATAGACAAAATTATATCAACCAAATCATTAATAATCAACAATTGTGGATAATTCTATATCTACCCAATAATAATCAACAAATCTACTAATATTATATCAATCAAATCAATAATAATCAACAAATCCTACTAATATTATATCAACTAATAATCACTACTATTATATCAACCGAATCAGTAGTAATCAAATGAATTAGGGCATGATATGAAAAACAAACCAAGTGGTTGTTCGGGCACTTGTAGATGATGCTATTTGTCTTGGTCTTGTACCAAATTAACCGGAGCCGACATGACGGGCAGATCAGTAGGGGGAGAGGCACGAATTGGCTAAGGTTCGGCGCGACGGAGCCGCTCGCCATGCGACGGCGGTGAACCTGCTCGACGTCGGTCGAGGAACTAGAGGTGGAAGAGTGGGTCGACAGTTTGCCGACGGAGGCGGCTGAGGCGCGGCGGCACGCGGGCGAAGCTCACGCACGAGCGGCGGTGGCGGGGGCGGGGGTCGGTTGCGGGCGCTTGCGGCGGCGGTGGCGAGGGGCAAGGTCGGTTGCGGCCGCTTGCGGCGGAGGCTAGGGTTGGGAGTGAGTGAGTGAGTGAGTGAGTGAGTAGTTGAGTCAAACCGCGTTACGACCGAAGATATTCAGACAAGTGTGCTGGCGGTTGTCTTAATAGCCCGCTAGGAGAGGCATCAGTGCTGGCGGGTGGTTTAATAGCCCGCTAGGAGAGGTATTAGTGCTGGCGGTCAGATTATGCCACCCGCCAGCATAAATCGACACAGTACTGGCGGTCAACATAAGGCACTGCCAGCGTAGAGATTACTGCTAGCGGTTGCCTTATGCCAACCGCCAGCACTGTGTCTTCTATAAATGTAGATCAGCCCCTTCCTCCCAGCAACCTTCCAATGGCGTTGTGCCCGAGAGGAGCTCGTGAAAAGCTCCAAAAACACCAAATCTAAGGGGGAAGGTTTCGCTCTTGATTTTCTTGGAGGAGGTGGCTATATAAGGTGAGTTTGTGCTATTTTTACCTTAGTTTTCTCCTTTTATTAATGATTTCTATGTAGATAGAGATGTAGATCTAGACCTAGGGTTAGCTAGGAGAGAGAGGGGAGTGAAGAGAGATATTGATTTAGAGATTTATTTTTTTAAATAGCTTTAGATTTAAATTATTAGTTTGTCAATGCAAAATATTTAAATGTTCATAATATAGAAGCAAGCTATATTAAATTATAAGTTATTAGTTTGTCATTAATAGCAAGTTTACATTATAGAAGCAATTATATTAAATTATTATTGCAATTATAGAAGCAAGTTTACATATTAAATTATTAGTTTGTAATTAAAATTATTATCTTCAATAATTAAATTTATAGAATTTAGTTTTGTTTCCGTTTTTTACATATTAAATGAAGCATAGAGCATACAGAGTTTATAATTAATAGAATTACTTTTATAGGTTATTTAAGATGGAACATAGAGCGTGGATGTATGGCATACAGAGAAATTCATCTACATTCTTGACAGAGTTAACAAACTTTCTTGAGGTTGCGCAGAAGCATGCCCAAATTTCTAGGACAAAGCAAATACATTGTCCATGTTGTGATTGTTGCAACAAAATTGTGTGGGAAGATATTAATGCCATCAAGATGCATTTGATAAAGTGTGGTTTTGTGAAAGGATACAAAACTTGGTCCCACCATGGTGAAGTAGAAAGTACTTTCAACAATGCAGACATCGGCATCAGGTATGATGAAGTGGGTGATGAAGATGCAGATGAAAATGATCATGTCATGATGGATCATGCTTTTGGCTGTGAATATCAAAATGATGATCAAACAAATGCACCACAGGTGGACGAGGAATGCGACGTTGATCTGGAAGAAATGTTGCGCCACATTGAACCGGAGGTGTTGCTAGGGAGTGCTAAAGGGTTAGAAAATTTTGAGACACTAAAGAAGGCAGCAAAGGACCGTATGTATGAGGGTTGTGGGAAGGAGTGAACCATGTTGCGTTTCATGCTCCATCTTCTGATTGTGAAGGCAAAATTTGGATGGTCGGACAATAGTTTTAACGAACTCCTTACTTTGTTGGACAATCTACTCCCGAAGCCTAACTTGGTCCCAAGAAACACATATGAAGCAAAGAAGATTATCAACCCATTGAAGATGCGAGTGCAAAAAATACACGCATGTAGGAACCATTGCATATTGTACCGCGGTGACTATGCAGAACTAGAGAAGTGTCCAAATTGCAATGCTAATCGTTACAAAAGTAATGCGAATTTTGCTGTGGAACGGGTCATTGCATCTAAAGGAACGAAGAGGAAGGTGGGTGAAAAGAAAAGTGTATTTTCTCAAGTTGAGGAGGAGTATAGTATTGGTACTGACACTGCTACTCAACGTAAAGTCCCTGCATTGGTGATGTGGTACTTGCCGGTGGAGGATTGTCTAAAGCGATTGTTCTCGAACCCAAAGACCGCTGAACTAATGACTTGGCACGCAGGTCGCCCAGAGAAGTCTGATGGGAAGCTTTGACATCCTTCTGATGCTCGGCAGTGGAGGACCTTTGATTCCAAGCACAAAGAGTTTAGAGAAGAAAGAAGAAATATAAGGTTCGCGTTAAGTACAGATGGTACGAATCCATTTGGTGAAAGAAGCAGCACGCACAGCACATGGCCAGTGTTGATGACCATATACAACCTCCCCCTGGCTGTGTCATAAGAGAAAGTTCCTTTTGCTTACCATTCTAATCCAAGGACCGAAGCAACCTGGTATTGATATAGATGTCTTCCTGGAGCCATTGATGGAAGAAATGGAGAAGTTTTGGAAACATGGGGTTGAGATGTGGGATGAGTACAGAAGGGAGACATTCACACTTAAGGCAATTATCTTTGTTACCATTAATGATTACCCTGCCCTATTTTCTTTGTCTGGTCAGAAAAAAGGAAAAACAGGTTGTGTAGTTTGTTTGAATGGTACAATATCTGTGTACCTGAAAGGATCTCAGAAGACAGTGTATATGGGGCACAGACGCTGGCTACTAAGGACTCACAAGTACCGTAAGATGGCAGACTATTTCGATGGAAAGATTGAGAAAGACTCTTTTGCCCCACAACCGGCCACCGGTAGAACCGTATTTGAAATGTGTCAGAAGGTCAAGTTTAAACTTGGTAAGAAATCAAAAGGTGATAATTCAAAAGGGGGAAGGAAGGAGGCTGAAACTATAGAAAACATTGATGTGCCTTTCAAGAAGATGTCTATATTTTTTAAGTACTTTCCATACTGGGAAGATTTGACAGTGCGCCATGCCATCGATGGGATGCATCTTCAGAAGAATGTGTTTGAAAGCACAATGGGATTCTTAGGCTTAACAGAAAGGTAAAGGACGGACCGATGTCGCGTAAGGATCTTGTTGACCTAAAAATTAGGCAAGAACTTCACCCACAACCACGTCCTAATGGTAAGCAGTACCTTCCACCTGCTAGCTTCAACTTAACACAACATGAGAGGTTGGCTATCTGCAAATGCTTGCGCGGGCTGAAAGTGCCAACCGGATTCTCATCCAACATCCGATCATTGGTCTCGTTGAAGGACATGACGCTTACTGGTTGTAACTCTCATGACTGTCATGTGATGATTACTGTTTTTCTCGCGATTGCGATCCGAGCTGTCAAACCAGTATTCCTTAAGATGGTCATCACAAGGATGTGCTACTTTTTCAACGTCATTTCGCAGAAAGTGGTAGATTGTGTAGAGTTGGCAAGGCTTCAGCTGTTTATGTCAGAAACTCAAGCCCAGCTCGAGATGTGCTTCCCTCCGTCATTTTTTGATATCATGGAACATCTAATGATCCACATGGTCGAGCAAATTACTGAACTAGGACCTATGTACTTTCATCAGATGTGGACATTGTTAACACCAAAAAATGGTACAGGAAAGGGACTGACTTCTGGGCCGAGCTTGGTGATGAAATGTCGTTCGGCTAGAAAAAATCTCAAAGGAAACGGTAAAGGATGCTTGCGGTCGGCAATGCGCTATCGTTCGGCAAGAAGACTTTTTGCGCTTTTGAAGGAAAATTTTTGGGAATGTGTGGTGACGTGGCCCGATATAAAGGAAGAACGAGTTGATGGCGTATACGAGATGGACATTGGCGTCAGAGCATTAATTTAGACATTAAATGTTGTACTCATAGTCGACCAGGAGTCGTGTTAGGACAAGGGTATAAATATAAACCCTTGATGTCTGTAATAGGGATCGAACATCTTCACAACTAAACCGGCCCCGTGCCACATCGAGTCCTTTAGTCGAGTCGTCGAGTTCTTCGAGAGGAATCATCGATCCGTCGACCTCCGTAAGTACCGGCAACCTTGTATCATGTCTAGTATCATGCGGTGGATTTAGACCGTGATGCAAGTAGTCTTGTTACCTTGCTTAGTATCATGCGGTGGATTTAAGCTTGGTTCAAGAGGGTTTCTTGTTGGATCATGAGTCATGCGGTAGGCTAAGATCTAGCTCGAAGCTAGTTATCGGCTCTATTAGATTTGGCAAGATCTAATAGATTCATTAAGTTACCACGTGTTGCTTTGAGTTTTTACTTTATGTTTAAATTCATGTAACACCCTTTTGCCCAATCTAGATCGATTGGTTTCAGCTTTATCTTCGAGATCTGAGAGGTGTACTTTCAAGTCTTTGTTTATTATAAAGGATCCAGTGCTCTTAATAGCCGAATTTAGATCAATCTAGATTGTCACGTGTTGCGGGTTCAAGCTTTGACTTTTCAAATGTTTGTTCCTTCTCCACGGAATCCGAATCGGCTGTACAGCCGAATTCGGCAATGCTTTCATGAGTAAAACATGTTCATAAGTTTGTTTTAAATAATGCGTGCTTTTAGCCTTCCATATTTAGATCGTATCATGCGGTGGATTAACTTGCTTGTTATCATGCTTGACGGGTTTAAAAGTACCTAGACATGCGTTAGACTAGTGCTTTTGGCCTATGCATGCTTGTTTATCCCATATTTATAATCACGCTTTACCTTATTTATTTTATTTGTTGTTTATCCTCCAAAATCGGTCATGATCATGTGTGAGCAACATTATCTAAACAAAGACCGATCTTTTGTCATGCTTACGTCATCCATTCGACTATATCCTGTTTTATGTTTTAAAGCTCCCGAATGATATTTAAACTGCTGGCAGATAGCTTGTTGTAGCTATATGTCATTTTAATTGGCTTTCTAGCCGTAAATACGGATCTGTCTAGTACCACCCGGCAAGTTCCATGTTTTATCTAACTATTTTCATCCTTTGTCAGTTTCAGGAAAATTGACTGGCACGCTTTCGGATCGGGCACGTGATTTAAGCCAGCTTCGTCCGGCTTGCTGTGTGCTTGGTGTGGGGTGCTGATTTTGCGTCAACACACTTTTTGGCACGCCCAGTGGGACACATATAGCTGATTCAAGATGCCTGACATTCACGATGTCATGGATGTCACCATTAATGACCTATCTCCAGAACAACAGGGCAGTTGAAGGATGCCATTGACCAGTTTTAGCAGAAATGTTTGATGTCATTTGGCAAGAACAAAAGTGGTGTGCCGTACCTCAAATCTGACATGCCAAGGGTTCTGTTACCAGGGGAACCTGATACCACGTCTGCTCAATAGAAATAAGAGGCTCTGAATGCTTTTCGGGAGACTATAGAAACCGTGATGGTCAAACATCATATTGCTTTCTTGAATATGTTCAAGCAGATGATGATCGGAGTCTTTGGCCTAGGCATGGAGAGGATGCTTAGTCGAGTAACCCCTCACACATCTTCTGCGGAGGTTGGAGAGACTAGTACTGCTCAACCAGTTCGAGATGCGAGTGCTCAGCCGCCTCTACAGAGCATGGGAGGCCAACCAATCCAACCACCTCCACAAAGCGTGGGAAGTCAACTGATCCAGCCGCCTCTACAAAGCAATGGAGGTCACCCAGTCCAACAACCGAACCCGTATCAGGCAAATAGGCCTACATATGGAGATCTGGCGTTCGGTTCATATGGAGTGCCACCTAAATCTACTTACAAGATAGCCCCGGCCAAAAACAGGGTGCAGAAGAATATGTATGGTGGGGGATAATCAGAAGTCATGGACTATGGCACCACTGATGCTTTCCCAAACCCTGGATATGGTACAGCTGCAGGAATGCAAGATGCTAATGATGATATCTTGGTGCTGAAAATGGCCGATGTTTTGCAAAATCAATTCGGCCTTAAACCTAAGATGTAGGGACAAGCTTATACGCCTCCTTTCCCAGAGTGGTACCACAGGGTGATCTTGCCACCAAGGGTGAAACCTCCTACAGATTTCACAAAGTTCTCTGGGAAAGATGATACAAGTACTGTGGAGCACATTGCCCGATACTTGATGCAGCTTGGGGAAGCTTTAGCTGATGAGGCGTTCAGGGTCAGATACTTCCCTTTGTCGTTGACAGGCCCGACCTTTACATGGTTTTCTTCTTTGCCTCCTCAATCAATCGGTACCTGGAAAGATTTGGAACAGAAGTTCCATGCTCATTAGTTCAGTGGCAGTACGGAGAAGAAGCTAATTGATCTGGCTACCTTGAGAAGAGACACAATGAAACACCCATGGAATTTCTCAGAAGGTTCAGAGAGGTCAAGGGCATGTGCTTCTCTTTCAATTTGCCAGATGATCAATTGGCTGACATGGCCGTTGCAGGAATGTTACCAGCTATTCGAGAGAAGCTGTTCGGCATGGAGTTCGACAACCTTGGTCAATTGTCTCAAAGGCTGTCATTAATGAGAAATCAAGCTTACGGATTCAAGAAAGACTCCAGGTTTGCTAAGCACAACGATATAGCTGATATCTGTAATCAATTCCTCGAGAGAGCTGATCAGGTGGTGGAGTTTGATGATGATGAGGAAATAGCAGCAACTGAGATCATGTGGGGCAAAGAGCCATTAACTGTGAATCAAAGATGGATAAAGCAAGCCAAGGGTACGTATGACTTTGACGTGACTAAGGCTGACAAGCTCTTTGAGTTCCTGGTAAAGGAAGGCCGAATCAAGTTGCCAGAGGGGCATTCTATGCTTCGGCCCGATGGAGTTAAAGAGAAACGTTACTGTGGTTTTCATGACAGAAACTCTCACTCCATTAATGATTGCAGGGTTTTCAGGATGAGGATCCAAAAAGCTATCCAGAAAGGTCACTTGAAATTTGACAACAAAATGAAGCTGGATGGTAATCCTTTCCCTCAGAACATGGTCGGGTTTTCTGTGAACATGAGAACCGCTGAGGAGAAGGAAAAAGTAAAGGTCTTAACTTCAGCAAGAGCAAAGCAAGATGGATCAGTTGATCCTTCTCGGCAAGTCACAGTGGAACAGGTCCACAAAGAAGCACCTCGCATCCTAAGAAGCCAAATTGAAGTAGGGGAATCCTCCAGAACCAAACCTAGGGTAACTACCCGCATCCTCCTTAACAAGTGGCATCGTCAACAAGAAAAAGAACGCTACCAAAAGAAGAAATACGAGGAGGAAACACGGAGGTTCGAGGAAGAAGCGCATAGAAGACAGCTAGAGTAACATGCACGAGAGCAGGAGCGTGCACATTGGGGATGTGCGTTCTTCAGGCATTGCTGGAATGAGGGCTTGAAGCTTCCAACATTGAACAATTGCCCTGAATGCAGTGATAATTATACTAAGTATAGGCAGAATACTGTCAATCGCCGATCCATCCATGAAAGAATTGGAAGGATTCATCCTAGTGACGGTCGGCGCGTAAAAATAAATGAAGTCAATGATCACCCAAGGAAGAGGTACGCTGATCAAAGGTGGGTTGATCAAGAAGAGCAGGAGCGCGAATACATCTGGCAAGAAGGACAGTGGTGCCCACCTGGCTTGAGGAAGATCCAAAAGAGAAGGGTTCAGTGCTTGAGGAACCAAGAGTTGAAACAAGCAGGAGTCAAGAGGAAGCAGGTGTGGCGTACAAAAGATAGGCCTAATTGATCTGGTCGTTCGGCTCCAACATGTATGGTATATCTTTTGCCGAATGAGTTCATGGCTCCAGCTAACCAAGTTGTGCAGGAAGAGGCGTGTCCATATATCAATGAAGATAAGCAACTTGGGGGGTTAATGGCATAGCTGGTGTTGGCTAAGTAGGCTACCTTCGACAAGCCGGCCAAGAATCGACACATGAGGCCGTTGTACTTGAGAGGATACGTCAATGGCAAGCCATTGACCAAGATGTTTGTTGATGGTGGAGCTGCAGTCAACGTGATGCCATATACCACGTTCATGAAGCTTGGCATGGGCCCCGGAGATTTAACGCGAACAAGCATAGTTCTGAATGATTTTGCTGGGAATCCTTCAGATACCAAGGGCTGCGTGCACGTGGACTTGATGATCGGGTCCAAGACTTTGCTCACGACCTTCTTTGTCATTGAGGGCAAAGGGGCTTATAGCTTGTTGCTTGGATGGGACTGGATCCATGCAAACTGCTGCATACCATCTACCATGCACCAACAGCTTGTTCAATGGGTAGATGATGATATAGAAGTAGTCCAAGTGAGGACCAGGAGCGTCCCGGTGGTCGATGGATGACCGCTCCTCAGTGATGAGTGATTGACAACGGGTGTTGGACTGACTCTTGGCTCAGTGTGCAAGTGTAGGCTGCGGCCTAGTTCGTGTTGTTGCAGGTGAAGAACGAGCGCGAAAGGTCTTCAGCCTTGAGGGGCCTCTGGGAGATGGAGAGACAAGTATGCTTGGTTCGAGGGACCCGGTGGACGGCGGGACTAGGTGCGGGCCACATGGTGGAGAGATGAGCAAGACGAAGTCAGGGACGATCGAGCCGGTGCACGGTGGCGGTCGAGTCAAGAGGCTTGGAGGGAGGCCGGGACGAGCACACGGGGTTTGGTGGTTTGCCCACAAAACCATCAGAGGACGGTTTCTTGGTTTGGGCCTCAAAACCATGTCCGAAGGCCCAACACGACAGAGACGGGATCCGGGCGTGTCGGGAAGCTTCGAAGCGGAGGACACGCGGCGGGGTCGCACGGCTTGCGTCGGGAGGACGCGTGGTGCGGCGAAGGCGTGGTTGTCTGATAGCAAGACCCACAAACATTACATAAATGCCCCTGCGTGGGTTGTATCGCCAGTAGTTGAGTTAGGGGTAGTCGAGTCATTTCCCACACCGGCGGGACCCGATATATAAGCCATGAGTGTGTGTGGATGGCTCTCTCTCTCTCTGTGACTTAGGGTTTCATTTCTCCCCTCCCATTTCTCATTTTCCTTAGACATTTTCTTCTCCATTTTCTCTAGGCTAGCATGAGAGCTTCATGAGAGATTTGTTGAGAGGGATGGATGCTAGGGCGGCATGCTAGACCTTGTGAATCTTTACTGGTTTGTATAGAAGATTTGACGTTGTGAATTTCGTGGTCTTTTTCGTGCTTGTTTTTGGTGCCTTTGTTCTTGGTGTGATTCCGCGGATTTGAGTGGGTTTCTCCCCGAATTTCTTTGAGGGAAACATGGATGGATGTCTTGTGCATCTTTGTGATTGATCTTGTGCCCTCAAACGCCGGGAAACCACTTCGATTCAAGGATTTTCGGTCGGAGCTCTAGTTTTTGGTGGTGTTCAAAGGATCCGCGATTCCCGGTGATTTAGGGAGTTAGGAGGAAAAAGTTTTGGGGTATAGCATCCTTGGTTGACGCATATCATGTCCCCAAACTCTTGTCTCAACAGCTTCTACCGTTTGGGAGATCCTGTGATGAGTTGGGAGGGTTGACCTTCGGGGTCGAGCTGTTTATGCTTCTGTCCGTGAGGCGCGGACAGTCTGCGTGGGGCTGGTGGATAGTCCGCGAGTGCTGAGTTCGTCTTGTGTTCTTCATGTTCTTGCTCGGCTTCGCTTTCGATCCGTTTTGGTTTTGAGTTTTGGTTGGGTGAGGTTTCGGACGGTCCGCTGCAGAGGCGCGGACAGTCCGCGGGTGCCTGGCGGACGGTCCGCGTGCTCCCCGCGGACGGTCCGTTTTTCGGGGTTCGCTACTGGAGGTTCTATTGGCTTTAACGGACAGTCAGTGGCCCAGGACGGACGGTCCGCCGTACCTGTGCGGACAGTCCGCGGTACCTTGGCGGACAGTCCGCGTGGCTCGTGCGGACAGTCCGCGTGGCTCGTGCGGACGCTCCGCCCCCCCCCTGGCCGGACGGTCCGCCAGAGCCTGGCTGCTTTGCTCCTTGGTTCGGTTCCTCCCTCCTTATTTTGTGCTTCCGCGTGTGCTTCAAGGAATCGTTCCTAAGACTTGAGGTTGATCCATAACCTTGTTGTCTTGGCGATTGGTGTGTGATTCGATCCATCGCTCGTGTGTGACCGTGATTTGTCTAGGGTATAGGCCGGGTTCTTTGAGAAGAATTTTTACCGGCTCCTATTCACTCCCCCCCTCTAGTCGCCATCCGATCCTTCAATTGGCATCCGAACTTGGTGCCGGATTCGTGGTGACTTTGACAAGTCTTGAATCCTAAGATGGCATACGTTGAGCGGGGCGGTCCGCCGCACTTCGATGGGAAGGGTTACCACAAGTGGGCGGCTCGTATGATGATCTTTCTTTGTGGCAAGTTGTTGGATTTCATTGTGCTTGACAAGACCTATGCTATTCCGGCGGATATCCATACTCTTATGGTGACCGATGCCGGTCCTAAGGCCAAGTATGAGGCAAATGCAAAAGTCGTTGATCACTTGGTCCGAAGCTTGTGTGATCCTGAGTTTGAGCGTGTTCACGATTTGAATCTTGCTTGGAAAATTTGGGAGAAGTTGTTGGTTGCCCACGGTGGTGATAACCATGTCAAGGCTCGCCTCTTTGTTTCTTACCGGATGCAATATGAGAACTTTACTCAACTTCCCGGTGAGGACATTGATGCGATGTTTCAGAGGTTCACCGCCATCGTGAACAACATGAAGGCCAATGTTGAGGATTTCCCTTACACCGAGCATGATCAAGCTTTGAAGCTTTTGCATATCTTGGACCAAAATGTTTGGGGTGCTAAGGTTGAGGCCATCAAGGAGTCCGAGCAATACTTGACTATTGAGTTGGATGATCTCTTTTCTAAGCTCAAGTCAGCTGAGGTTGACAGGAAGTTGCAATCCAAGCATGAGGGCTCGACTGATCATAGTCTTGCTCTTGTGGGCAGATCAAAGGGCAAAGCCAACACTAACCCTTCCTGTCGACAGTTTTCTTTGTCTTCTCTCATGTCCATTCTCGATGATGAGTTTGATGTGCTGAGTGAGGAGGAACTGGCCCTTTCAAGGAGGTTTGATCGACTACATGAGAACCGAAGGAATGCAAGGCGGAGCTCGAGGACATGCTACAAGTGTGGCAAGCGTGGACACTTCATCGCCGAGTGCCCGGAAGCGGAGGAGAACAAGTACAAGATGAACGAGTACAAGGCGCACCCGAGGCGTGAAGACAAGTACTCCTCCAAGGGCAAGCACTACGGCAAGTCCAAGAGCAAGGACAAGGACAAGCGGCGATTGAGCAAGGGCGGCCACAAGAAGGACAAGGCAAGAGCCATGGTGGCCGGTGCAAGCAACGTCGACACAAGCTCAAGCGACGCGCATTCAAGCTCAAGCAGTGAGGATGAAGATGCCGAGAGGCGCAAGGGCAAGAAGAATGCAAGCCGGAACCTCAGTGGTTTGAGCTGTGTTGAACTTGGAGGCTTTTGTGGCATGGCCCATAGCTCAAGCAGCAAGAAGAGCGAGAAAGAAGACACCGACTCCGACTCAGAGGATGAGGTAAATCGTGACCCCAACTCTTTGCTTGCTGAGATCACTAGGTTGAATGGCTTGATTGACAACCGTGATAGTGTGTTGAAAGATGCTAAGAAAATGAGGAGAGATCTTAGGGCTCAACTTGAGAATGCTTGTGAGAAAGTAGGAGAGTTAGAGTCTAAATTGCTTGAATTGAAACTTGAGAATGACTCTTTGAAACTTACTCCTACCATTTCTGATGATGTTGAATGTTCTGAATGCAATGCATGGTTGAATGAGATCAAGCTGCTTAATGAAAAGAATGCTTCCACTTTGTCTAAACTAGATGCTCTTAAGACTGAGTATGATGAGCTTAAGGCTAGACCCACTTTGCTTGGTGCTTGTAAATCATGTCCTACTATGCATGCTAAGCTTGTTGATGCTCGTTCTACCATTAGCACTTTGGAAGCTTCTTTGAAATCTCCTGTTGTCAATGCATGCACTAGCTGTGATGAAGTTACTTTGCGCAATCTTGAACTTACTTCCCGTTTGGATGTCATCTATGAGGAGAATGATTATTTGAGGAAGGTGTTGGGTTGGTTATCTGGGCAGGAACCTCAATTGAAAATCATGATTGAGTTCAAGAGAGCGGATGGTCGTGCTTTGGGGTTTGAGAAGTTGGGTGAGAAAGTGGGAGAAAACAGTGGGGAGAGTGTGTATGAGAAGTGTGTTGAGTCTAACCCCGAGTTTGAGGTGATCGAAGACATCCAAGTTCCACTTCCAAAAGCACCCAAGAACTCTTTCACTCCAAAGCCCAACCACCTTTGCAATAAGCTTGACACAACCCAAGATCCACCCAAATTCCCACCTAAAACAAATGACTTCCAGAAACCGGTGAAGTTTGTGAGTGAGAAGGGTGTGAAACCTAGAGAGAAGCCAGAGCCAAAACCAAAACCAATCCCCTTCAGGTGTGAGTATTGTGGCAAGGAGAGACATCTAGTAGAGTTTTGCTACAAGGGGAAGAGGGATGAGAGGCTTGCTAGGGAGCAAGCAAACCAGGACAGGTATCGCCAGTCTCATGGTATTCTTGAGCCTAGAGTGCCGCTTCCATGGGGTGTGGGAAGTGTGAGGAGTGTTGGTAGAGTTGGAGCTCAGGGTGGTAGGTTCCCACAGAGAGGTGGTGGTGAGAGGTTTGATAGGAGAGATGATGGTGTGCGTGCTGGTGAGAGGTTTGGTCGGGCTCGTGGTGGTTTTGCTGGACGTCCCCCTACTCGTCCTCAATACGGGTTTAGGGGAGATGATCGCAGCTTTGGGTTCCAGAGGAACTACGGACCACGTTTTCCCCCTCGTGGTGCTCGTACTCCTTCCATGGGACATGGGAAGTTTGGTGGCAAGGGAATGATGTTTGCTAACCCCTCTATTGAGTAGATGGATCGACACTGGTTCAACTTTCTTTGTGCTAACCCCAGTGTCGAGTCGTTGGCTCATTCTCGTTCTTGTTTCTGACTACAGGCAGACATTTGGTTGATCGACTCCGGATGTTCCCACACATGACCAGAGACAAGAAGTGGTTCTCCAGCCTCACCCCAGTGAAGGAAAAGATGTACATCACTTTTGGGGACAACAGACGAGGAAGGGTGATTTCTGAGGGTGTGGTACATGTGAGTGACAAGGTAACGTTGAAGAGGGTTGCTCTTGTGAAGTCTTTGGGCTTTAATTTGCTTTCGGTTTCTCAGTTGCTTGATGAGGGCTTTGAGGTGCGTTTCAAGTCTGGTGAGTCTCGTTTGCTGGATTCTCGAGGTGATCTTGTTTGTATGATCATCCCCGAGGGTCGATTTTCGAGGCGATTTCTCTCGTTCTTTGGGTCCTGCTCGCTGTTTGATGGCCGGTCCTTCTTCTAATTTGTGGAAATGGCATAGGCGGTTGGGTCACTTGAGCTTTGATTTGGTTTCCCACTTGAGTGGTCTTGACCTTGTCCGAGGATTACCGAGGTTGAAGTTTGAGAAGGATTTGGTTTGTGCTCCGTGTAGGCATGGCAAGATGGTAGCCACTCCCCATCCACCCCTGACCGATGTCATGACCGAGCGTCCGACAGAGCTGTTGCATATGGACCTTGTTGGGCCAGCTCGAGTTCGCTCGGTGGGTGGGAAGTGGTATGTCCTTGTTGTGGTGGACGATTACTCTCGCTATGCCCGGGTGTTTTTCTTGGAAGACAAGAGTGAGACATTTGGTTTTGTTCGAGATCTGATCGTGAGGTTGAAAAACGAGAGGCATGCGAATGCCATTCGAGCTATCCGTAGTGATAATGGCTCAGAGTTCAAGAACTCTCGTTTTGATGCCTTCTGTCGTGATCTAGGTCTTGAACATCAGTATTCGACCCCTTATGTGCCCCCTCAAAATGGAGTCATGGAAAGGAAAAATCAGACTCTTTGTGAGATGGCTAGGACGATGCTCGATGAGCACTGAACTCCTAGGAGGTATTGGGCTGAGGCGGTCAATACGGCTTGTCATGTCTCTAACAGGATTTTATTGCGAGCTTTCAAGAGGAAGACCTGTTATGAGCTTATGCATGGTCGAGCACCCAAGGTGAGTCATTTCCGAGTCTTTGGGTGCAAGTGCTTTATTCTTAAGAAGGAAAAACTCGACAAGTTTGAGGCTAGGTCTTGTGATGGGATTTTTTTTGGATATGCTACCACTCTGGAGCCTATAGAGTGCTTAACCTTGAGACTAACAAAATCATGGAGACTTGCGAGATAACCTTTGACGAGACAATGCCATGTACCTCTCTTGGCTTTGAATGTGCAGGTGATGAAGAGATGGCTGAGGACCTCTTTGAAGAGGAGAAGGATGAAGCTGGAGATGATGATGGCGAGAACCATGCGCCTGAAGTTGAGTGTGTACCCACTACTTCCCCTACAACCTCTACGGAGGGTGGACCGTCTACTTCATGGACAACAACGGTGCGACAAGAGGAGCAGGCGAGAGAAGCTGAAGTTGAGGGGGAGGTAGTCTCGAGGCGTGAGGCTCCCCGGCGAATTCAAGAAGTGCATCCCCTATCGAAGATCATTGCGGACATCGGCGAACGTACCACGCGGTCAAGGTCCAGAAATTCCTCTCATTTCGCTCATGCTGCATTTGTTACCTCCTTTGAGCCCAAGGACATTGGACACGCTTTATCTGATGCAAACTGGGTCAATTCTATGCATGAGGAGTTGGAAAATTTTGAGAGGAAACGGGTGTGGGAGTTAGTTGAACCACCTCCAAATTGCCATCCTATAGGAACCAAATGGGTTTGGAAGAACAAAGAGGGTGAGAACGGGATGGTTGTGAGAAACAAGTCCAGACTTGTTGCTCAGGGATATAGTCAGAAGGAGGGGATCGACTATGAGAAAACCTTTGCTCTTGTGGCCCGTCTTGAGGCAATTCGAATCCTTCTAGCCTTTGTCTTGGCTAAAGGGTTCAAGTTGTTTCAAATGGATGTGAAGAGTGTGTTTTTGAATGGGGTCATAGAGGAGGAGGTGTATGTGAAGCAGCCATCGGGGTTCGGGAGTGAGAAGTATCCACACAGGGTGTACAGGTTGAAAAGGGCTCTGTATGGGTTGAAACAGGCGCCCCGGTCTTGGTATGGGAGATTGAGAGGTTTTCTGTTGAGAAGAGGGTTCGTGATGGGTACTGTGGATAGGACCTTGTTTCTCCTCAAGCATGGGAATGACTTGTTGTTGTGCAGATATACGTGGATGATATTGTCTTTGGTGGCTCATCACTTAACCTTGTTGCCAAGTTTGTAGATGAGATGAGCAGGGAATTCGAGATGAGCATGATGGGCGAGTTGCAGTACTTTCTCGGGTTGTAGATCAAGCAAGTGAAGGACGGAACATTCGTACATCAGACCAAGTACACGAAAGACATCCTGAGGAAGTTCCAGATGCAAGATGTGAAGCCTATGTCGACACCCATGGGGAATACGTCTACTTTGGATGCGGACGAGGACGGAGAACCAGTGGACCAGCGAGAGTACCGGAGCTTGATCGGCTCCCTCCTCTACCTGACGGCGACGAGGCGAGACATACAGTTCAATGTGTGTCTGTGCGCTCGTTTTCAGGCTTCGCCGAGGACATCACATCGACTGGCCGTCAAGAGGATCTTCAGGTACCTACAGTCTGCTCCTGGTAGGCCTTTGGTATTCTTCCTCCTCGACTCTTTCACTTCATGGTTTTTCTGATACGGATTTTGCTAGTTGCCGAGTCGAGAGGAAGTCTACTTCTGGTTCTTCTCAGTTTCTTGGGTCCTCGTTGGTTTCGTGGTCTTCCCGCAAGCAGTCTAGTGTAGCTCAGTCTACCACCGAGGTAGAGTATGTTGCAGCCGCGAGTTGTTGTTCCCAGCTGTTGTGGATTTCATACACCTTGAGAGACTTTGGTGAGGAGTGCACCCAGATCCCACTTCTTTGTGATAGCACCAGTGCCATAAGCGTAGCGAAAAACCCAGTGCTTCATTCCAGAACCAAACACATAGAAGTGTGGTATCATTTCTTGAGAGACAATGTGGAGAAAGGGACCATTGTGTTGAGTCATGTCCCTACCCAAGATCAGCTTGCAGACATCTTTACAAAGCCTCTCGACCAAGCTACATTTGTGCGCTTGCGGGGGGGACTTGGGGTTTGTTGCCCTTTCTAGTTGATTCTTGAGGGATTTTCTTTTGTACCATATGTATCATACCATGTTTACTTCGATGTATATACATGCTTTGCTTGATGTATAAACCATGGTAGGATAGCCATCTTGTTATATATCATGTTGCATTTGTATCATATTGCATTTTAGGATGATGAGCTTCTTTCATATGCCGTATTTGAGTTTCTTTGGCTACTTGTGAGATATTGGTCATATGTGTGCAGCAATGGCTATGTGAGGCTATGCTCTTGGAATATTTGAGATATATGTGTTGTGAGATAGCCTTTTTGAATCAAATGCTAATCTTGACTAAATTTGATGAAATGTGCTCTACTCATGTGTAGTAGTGTATCCATGTCATGTTTTGGTCTAAATGTGTCTTTCATGCTTAGATTGTGCTTGGATGTCTCTTTCTTGCATTTGGGCCAAAGGCCGATATCATTGTGAATGTTTAGCCTATGTTGCATTCATGGAGGAGCATAAGCTTCTTTTTGCCGCAAAGGCACTTCATGTACCATGAAATGAATTAATCTTGAAAAGAAGTGTGTATGCTTGAAAAATGCTCCATCCATCATGTTTATGCTTAAAATGTCTTATCTTTCACACATGGGTGCAAAACATGTTGCATGATGTTCACCAGTGGAGAAGTCTCCCCGAAGTGGACACATGACTCATGAGCTTTAACATGACATGCTTTGCTTTATGGGTGTTTGCAATGATCTTTTGTTAAGAATTTGATATCCTTGTATGATCCTTGGATGATGTGCATGTTTTTGGCTAGAATATGACATGGATAGGCCTTTACATTTGAAGTGAGCCATCTTTTGATAAAATTGCTCAAATCTGAAAATTTGCTTTGTCACATGCCTATATTTTTATATATTACTTGTGGCAATGCTTTGACTATGCTATGATCCATATGTGTGCTCTTTGTCTCACTTCTAGCCTTTGACACTAGATTTGGCCTATTTGAGAAGCTCATGTAGATGTTTATATGCTTTGTCTTACATTCCTGCATTTTCACCTTGATTCATACATTGTCAACAAGGGGGAGAAGAGGTGATGAGGTGAGCTTAATGAAAAATTCAGAAAACTGCATCTAAAATTTGGAAGTTTGCATCCACATGTTCAGGGGGAGCTTGCATTTGTTGAGGGGGAGCTTTCTTGCTGTTTTCAGTGTGGAGTTTGTGCTTTGCTCGGCTTGTGACCTTTCTTTGCCTTTCCTTGGTTTTGGTCATGAGTTGAGCTTTTTTGTTTTTCTTTCTTCTTACTTTCTTTCTCTGAATTTCATTTCGTGTTGTGTATTGTCAATGCACTCATCAAGGGGGAGATTGAGGACCAGGAGCGTCCCGGTGGTCGATGGATGACCGCTCCTCAGTGATGAGTGATTGACAACGGGTGTTGGACTGACTCTTGGCTCAGTGCGCAGGTGTAGGCTGCGGCCTAGTTCGTGTTGTTGCAGGTGAAGAACGGGCGTGAAAGGTCTTCGGCCTTGAGGGGCCTCCGGGAGATGGAGACACAAGTAGGCTCGGTTCGAGGGACCCGGTGGACGGCGGGACTAGGTGCGGGCCACATGGTGGAGAGACAAGCAAGACGAAGTCGTGGACGATCGAGCCGGTGCACGGTGGCGGTCGAGTCAAGAGGCTTGGCGGGAGGCCGGGCCGAGCACGCAGGGTTTGGTGGTTTGCCCACAAAACCATCGGAGGACGGTTTCTTGGTTTGGGCCTCAAAACCAAGTCCGAAGACCCAACACGACGGAGACGGGATCCGGGCGTGTTGGGAAGCTTCAAAGCGGAGGACACGCGGCGGGGTCGCACGGCTTGCGTCGGGAGGACGCGGGGTGCGGCGAAGGCGTGGCCGTCCGATGGCAAGACCCACAAACAGTACATAAATGCCCCTGTGTGGGTTGTATCCCCAGTAGTTGAGTTAGGGGTAGTCGAGTCATTTCCCACACCGGCGGGACCCGATATATAAGCCATGAGTGTGTGTGGATGGCTCTCTCTCTCCGTGACATAGGGTTTCATTTCTCCCCTCCCATTTCTCATTTTCCTTAGACATTTTCTTCTCCATTTTCTCTAGGCTAGCATGAGAGCATCATGAGAGATTTGTTGAGAGGGATGGATGCTAGGGCGGCATGCTAGACCTTGTGAATCTTTCCTGGTTTGTATAGAAGATTAGGCGTCGTGAATTTCGTGGTCTTTTTCGTGCTTGTTTTTGGTGCCTTTGTTCTTGGTGTGATTCCGCGGATTTGAGTGGGTTTCTCCCCGGATTTTTTGAGGGAAACATGGATGGATGTCTTGTGCATCTTTGTGATTGATCTTGTGCCCTCAAACACCGGGAAACCACTTCGATTCAAGGATTTTCGGTCGGAGCTCTAGTTTTTGGTGGTGTTCAAAGGATCCGCGATTCCCGGTGATTTAGGGAGTTAGGAGACAAAATTTTTGGGGTATAGCATCCTTGGTTGACGCATATCATGTCCCCAAACTCTTGTCTCAACAGCTTCTACCGTTTCGGAGATCCGGTGATGAGTTGGGAGGGTTGACCTTCTGGGTCGAGCTGTTTCTGCTTCTATCCGTGAGGCGCGGACAGTCTGCGTGGGGCTGGCGGACAGTCCGCGGGTGCTGAGTTCGTCTCGTGTTCTTCGTGTTCTTACTCGGCTTCGCTTTTGATTCGTTTTGGTTTTGAGTTTTGGTTGGGCGAGGTTTCGGACAGTCCGCTACAGAGGTGCGTACAGTCCGCGGGTGCCTGGCGGACGGTCCGCGTGCTCCCCGCGGACGATCCGTTTTTCGGGGTTCGCTACTGGAGGTTCTGTTGGCTTTAATGGACAGTCTGTGGCCCAGGCCGGACGGTCCGCCGTACCTGTGCGGACAGTCCGCTGTACCTTGGCGGACAGTCCGCGGTACCTTGGCGTACAGTCTGCGTGGCTCGTGCGGACAGTCCGCCTCTCCTGGCCGGACGGTCCGCCAGAGCCTGGCTGCTTTGCTCCTTGGTTCGGTTCCTCCCTCCTTCTTTCGTGCTTCCGCGTGTGCTTCAAGGAATCGTTCCTAAGACTTGAGGTTGATCTATAACCTTGTTGTCTTAGCGATTGGTGTGCGATTCGATCCATCGCTCGTGTGTGACCGGGATTTGTCTACGGTATAGGCCTGGTTCTTTGAGAAGAATTTTTACCGGCTCCTATTTACTCCCCCCTCTCTAGTCGCCATCCGATCCTTCACCAAGCAGATGATTCAGTGAGCGTGGCTAACGTCGAACCAGCCTTCTGTGAGTATCAAGGGATAGATTGCTTCTCAGGAAAGGACTGGGGTGAAGGTCCTGTTGAGCCGCTCGACGGTGATCAACGTACCGATTCAAGCAGTCGGCTCTTATAGCAATTTTTAATGGATAATCCAATTGATGGAACTGATGGGACGTTAGGGCGTGGATTCATGTTGGCTGACAAGTTGGAAGAGATTGACATTGGAGATGGTGACAAGCCAAGGCCGACATTTATCAGTGCTAACTTAGATTCAAGTTTCAGAGGGGGATTAATCAAGTTATTGAAAGAATATAAAGATTGCTTCGCTTGGGATTATTCGGAGATGCCCGGTTTGGATCGTTCTATCATTGAGCATCGGTTGCCAATCAAGCCTGGTTTTAGACCTTACAAGCAACCTCCCCAAAAAATCTACAAGGATGAAGTATTGGCCGACGTGAAGAAAGAGGTTGAGAGATTGATTGATTCAAATTTCATTCGGCCATGCAGATATGCGGAGTGGATTTCGAACATCGTCCCTGTTTACAAGAAAAATGGGAAGATGAGGGTTTGCATAGACTTTAGAGATTTGAACAGAGCTACTCCCATGGATGGATACCCAATGCCTGTTGCTGATTTGTTGGTTGATGCTGCTGCTGGACATAAAGTTATCAATTTTATGGATGCTAATGCAGGGTACAATCAAATTTTTATGGCAATAGAATACATATCTAAGACAGCCTTCAGATGTCCTGGACATATAGGCCTTTTTGAATGGATTGTCATGACATTTGGGTTGAAAAATGCCGGTGCAACATATCAAAGAGCAATGAATTATATTTTTCATGAGTTGATCGGCAAAATTGTTGAGATATACATTGATGATGTTGTGATCAAATCTTTGAATCATGACTCACACTTGGAGGATGTGAAGAGAACTCTAGAGTGCACCCGAAAGCATGGGTTGAAGATGAATCCAAACAAGTGTGCCTTTAGAGTTTCAGCTGGAGAATTCTTGGGATTTTTGGTGCATGAATGGGGAATAGAAGTTGGCAAGAAAAGCATGAAAGCTATTGATGAAGTTGTTCCTCCAACCAATCTCAAGGAGTTGCAATCACTGCTTGGTAAAATCAATTTTGTGAGAAGGTTCATTTCAAATTTGTCACAAAAGGTTTTGCCTTTCTCTCCGCTACTGAGGATCAAGAAGGATCAGAAGTTTGTATGGGGTGATGAACAACAAAAGGCTTTTGATGAGATTAAGCAGTACATGAAGAAACAACCAATGTTGGTGCCTTCACAGTTGAACAAGCCTTTCAAGTTGTACGTGGCGGCCGATACCCAAACTATTGGATCGGCCCTTATACAAGAATTTGAAGGAAAGGAACAGATAGTAGCGTACCTTAGCCGAAAATTACTTGATCCCGAAACTAGGTATTCGGCTGCGGAGAAGCTTTGCTTGTGTGTTTATTACTCGTGTACAAAGTTTCGGCACTACTTGTTCAATGCCGAATGCGTTGTATATTCAAAATTTGATGTAATTAAACACATGTTATCTATGCCAATTTTGAATGGAAGGATTGGCAAATGGATTTTGGCTTTGTCTGAATTTGAGTTGAAGTTTGAATCGGCAAAAGCTATTAAAGGTCAGGTTAATGCTGATTTCATTACTGAACATCGTGATCCATCAATTAATTTGCTTGAAATTACTCCTTGGGCTTTATTCTTTGATGGATCTTCATGAGGCAAAGGTTGTGGAGTAGGAATTTTATTAATTCCACCCAGAGGTGAGATGTTTTAGTTTGCTATCCCTATTCATCCTACTGTCACAAACAATCAAACTGAATATGAAGCGCTGCTTAGAGGGCTTCAATATCTGAAAGAAGCCAAGGCCGTTTCAGTTGAAATTTATGGAGATTCAGAGCTAGTTATAAAACAATTGAATGGACAATACGAATGTAAAAGTGATATCATGAGGAATTACTATGAAGAATGCAAGGAAATTTTTAAAAGTTTTCATTCAGTAATTCTACAACATATTCCTAGAGAACACAATGAAGAGGCAAACAGGTTGGCTCAAAGTGCTTCGGGTTATAGAGATAATTAAGAATTGTTTGCCATGGAGGTGTGTGCTTTCGAGAGTGACCTAGCAGAGGATGATTGGAGAAAGGAGATTGTTGATTATCTAGAGAATCCATCCCGAAAGGTTTCTAGGAAGCTCAGGTACAAAGTTATAAAATTTGTTCTTCTTGATGGACGTTTGTTTTACAAATCACTAGATGGGGTGTTGCTACAATGCCTGGGTCCAGAAGAAGCAAAGAAAATGATGAGTGAAGTGCACGATGGGCTGTGTGGAGCGGATCAATCGGCTTATCGTATGAAATGGGTTATCAGGCACACTAGATGTTTTTGGCCGATGATGCTAGAGGATTGCTTTCAGTATTACAAGGGTTGTCAAGATTGTCAGAAGTTTGGGAATACTCAAAGGGTCCTAGCGTCAGCACTGAATCCAACTATCAAGCCGTGGCCATTCAGAGGATGGGGTATAGATTTGATTGGCCAAATAAATTCTCCATCTAGCAAGGGGCATAAATTTCTGCTTTTGGCAACAGATTACTTCACCAAATGGGTTGAGGTAATTCCATTGAAGAAAGTAACATCAGAAAACATAATTGAGTTTGTTAAAGAACACATCATTTACTGATTTGGGATTCCTCAAACGATTACAACTGATCAAGGAGCTCAATTTGTATCTTTGGAGTTCAGAGAGTTTGCCGAAAGCATGGGAATCAAATTATTTATTTTTTCTCCTTATTATGCCCAAGCTAATGGTCAAGCAGAGGCTTCTAACAAGATCATGATTAAGCTTATACAAAAGAAAATTGATCAGAAGCCAAAGAGGTGGCATTCGATACTTAATGAGGCTTTGTGGGCTTACCGAATGGCTCCTCATGGAGCTACAAAAACCTCTCCTTATGAATTGGTTTATGGGCATCATGCTATTTTGCCCTGGGAAATACAATCAAACTCGAGGAGAGTGGTCTTGCAAAAGGATTTAAGTTCCAAAGATTACAGTGGTTTAATGATGGACGAGTTAGAGGATTTGCATATGATTCGTCTTAAGGACTTGGAAAATATTGAAAAGAACAAAATGCGAGTTGCTAAATATTACAACAAGAAAGTAAAGGTCAAGCAATTTGCAGAAGGAGATTTGGTTTGGAAAGCGTTACTGTCGATCGGGACTAAGTACAGTGCGTTCGGAAAATGGTCCCCGAATTGGGAGGGTCCTTTTCGGGTAGTCAGGTGTGTGCCTGGCAATGCTTACACATTGAAAACTTTACTAGGAGAGGAATTTACTGCTGCTACAAATGGAAGATATTTGAAGAAATATTATCCTAGTATTGAAATTGATCGTTAATTACAAGCACCAGGATTACAGGCATCTGATACACAGAAACAGCCAGCGTTCGGGAAAGAAACGCCTTTAGAACAAAAAATCCTAACAAAGGAAACGACCAATACTGATGTGTATTGCCCTTAGCACAAAAATACTTCACATTACAGATTTTTCTTGCAGGTTTTTATTTGACAATCTAGCTACTTAAGATTACAAGGGGGTGGGAAGCAGAAGGCCTGAAGAAAGAAGCGAAAGTGTGCTTCATTCATTTGATTTCTTGTTTTGCCTCTTCAGCTCCTCCCTCATCAACTGTTCCAGGACCACAGTAACAGCGACCTGGAAGCTTCGGGGGTTGCCATGACTTGCAGCTTCCATTAGCCTATCCCAAGAAGCCTTCAGGTTACTATATCTGTCAGAGACATCTGAAGAAGGGAACAGTTGTCAGATGAAGATCTGAGATTAAGTACGGGAGTCAAATAGAGATGGTGATCTTACCCCCTACCAACGCCTCCAAGCGCATGCGGCGTTCGCGTTTGGCATTGCAGCGGGCGGTGATGTCCCGCAAGTTGTGCTCTAAATGCCGAATACGGCGGTGCAGTTGGTGGTTAATCCTCTGTTCCGGCGTGGTGTTTTCTTCTTCAGTGGAGGAATCTGAGAGGATGTACTCGGGCACCTCTTCAGTCCCAAATATTTCTTCAGGAAGCAAGTCAAGGCTAGAGAAAACAGAGAGGGGGTAAAACATGAGATTGCAAATGAAAGCAAGAAACAGATTGATAGAAAACTCACTCTCGAATGGTATGCTTCTTTGGCGGAGTGCTGTTCTCCTTGATGGGTTGCTTTCCCTTGTCCGCCATGGCCTTGGGGTTTTCTCCTCTGGAGCAGGGGGAGAAGATGTGAGGTGATGGAAGAGTATGCGAGTGGATTTGCAGTGTACCAGGGGGGCTATTTTATTGACTGTGAGAGAGCATTGGGAGTGATGACTGGTTGGCGTGCGTTATTGGAATACCAAGCGGCAGGGTTTTCTTCCCGAATGCGAAGGGTTTTCATTGAACAGTGTTTATGGTTCCCGAGTTAAAGATTTTCTGCGGATTCTGTGCCAAAGGGCAGGAGTTTTTGCGTGTTCGGTAAGAGAAAGTTCCTGAATTCGTTCAAAGACAGTAAAATTCGCATTCAAACAGAAGGGGGTCATCGTAACACAGACACAGAAGTTGAAATTTCATTATTTATTGCCGAAGATTCAAATATCCCTAGTACAAACTAAACAAAAAGCCTGTTTAGCACAGACTGGGGATGGATGATTTCGGCAATGGCGCCGCCGTGGCCGTCAAGGCGCTCCAGGATGACTTCGATCTCGTTGATGTCCTCTGGTGCGCCGCCCTGGAAGCCGCGCGGCCGCGTGGAGTAGTCGACGCCGGTGTGCGTCGCCATGGCGGCCAAGCCAAGTGTGGTGCCCAGGCTGATGCCGTAAAGGGCCACATCGTCGATGCGGTCTTCCACCGCGGCAAGGCGGTCCGCCGGTGTGTTCCCGGGGGCGTTCACCTTGTCGGCCAGTTGCTTCACCAGCATTTCCAGCTGGTCAAGCTCGGCGTCGTGGGCTGCAAAGTTGCAAGGCAATGGCGGTTAGTTCGAAGGTTGGATTGGATCAGAGTCAATCAAGAGACTTATCGTCAATGGTCTCCAGCAGCTGTTTGCGCTGATGCTCCCATTCGAGCTCAGCGATGCCGGCCTTCTTGGAAACTTCTCCCAGCTCGCGCCGGGTTTCGTCACGCTCCGCCTTGAAGCGGAGGGCGTCGCGCTCGCAGTAGGGCAAGGGGGAGTAGTTGTACGACTCCAAGGAGTCGTCCGGCAGGGCCGGATTCGTGGCCGGCGCAGGGGCCGGATTCCACTGAATGAGCCTGAAACAAAGAGGATCGTCAGAAACAAGAAGGAAATCCGGAAGGAATCATAAAGGAAGTTGACGATCACTGCCTCCGACGAGCGCCGGCGCGGCTTCCTTCCGCTTCGTCGCTGGCACGACGCCTGTTGCCGCTCCCCGCCATCAGGTTTCTGGGTGTGCTAGTGTTGGAGGAAGAAAGCTTAGATTGGTAAAGGCTTGAAGGCAAAAGACTTGGTGAAAGGCTGGGGGCACCTACGGTTTTATTTATGGGGATGGCAAGGAGATCGTGGCCCTGGATCGTGGTGCATATCCCGAGAAACTTGGAAGGTGGAAAGGTTTCCTTAACCGAATCGCCGTCGGGTCGTTTGGAATTCAAGCTGAGTCATATTCGGTTGACTGGCTTGGCTGAGTAGCGGTCGGAGTGCTATTCGGGTATGGCACTGTTTGGCTGAAATTAGTGAATGGATCGTCTAAAAATTGCAAACAAAAAGAGACAGAAAATGGAAAGTGAAGTTTATGGTAAACAAAATTACAAGGACAATCTATCATTCAGTTACAAATTGTTTGGTGCAGTCAAATGTTCAAATACTTTGCAATTACACTAGAAGCATCTGATATTGTTTTCCTGATATTCTCCAGTAGCTTTTGGTCAGCTTCTTGAGTGCTGGACAGGGCGGAGATCTTTGTCTTGAGCTGGTTGGACTCAATCATGGCAGCTGAAGTTTCCTTTTGGATTTTTCTGTTACAGTTCAGCTATCCTTTTCCTATCAGCTTCAATTTCAGCTGACAAATTCTTCAACTCAGCTTCTAATGCAGCTTTTCTGGCAATCTTCAATTCAAGTGCAGGCAGCAGTGCAGTCAACAATTCCTTGTTGCTCTGGATTTGAGCTTGTGATTCCATCACGAATTGTTTGACTTTGGCTCTCTTTTGCTCAAGAACTGGTAGGGAGGATTGGTTCTTTAAAGCTCGCCTCACTGCTGCATAGTGATTGTCCAGATGAGAGATGGGCTCTAGGGAAGCTTTGATATTGCTGGAAAGCTCTTGGTTAATGGATTCAAGTACTTCTTCTAGACGATCAACATCTCTAACTTGGTCCTGGATATCCCTTTGCAACAAAGAAAAAACCTCATTCAGCTTTGCCTGATTTTCCTCTGATAGAGCTTGATTTGAAGATGCTTCATCTCCTTGTTTGGCAGTTGGGTCATTCACAATAAATGGAGGGCTTGATGATGATGCAACCTGGTTTTGAAAAGGAAGGATTGCCGGATTAGGGATGATTTATTGAATGGAAATGAAGGTGCAGGTGTTTACATTTACCTCATTTCTAGTTTCCTGAATTGGAGGGGAGGTTTGTTCAGGCTCAAGAGGGATTTCATGAGTAACCAGCTGAGGAGGAGCTTGAGGAGTTCCTGGTAGAGCTGAAGCTTCTGTTTGAGGGGAAGCTGGTGGAGTTCCTGGTGGATTTGAAGCTTCTGGCTGAGGTGAGGATGGATTCATCCCTGGTGAGACTGGAGCTTTTACTTGAAAGAGGGATTGAATCCTTGGTGAAGCTGAGGTTTCTGCTTGGGGAGAAGATGTTTGGGCCCTTGGTGAACTTGGGTTTGAAGCATGTTGAGGAGAAGAAACCTCCACAGATTGATTCACCAATGTTTCTTCTGCAAATGCCAAATGAAGGGTAAATGTCAATGTAAATGATGGTCTTTGAAAGAAAGTAAAGTGGTAAGGCTATACCAACAGATGGAGCATTGGCAGGTTCTGAAGCTGTTGATGGTTGCTGGGTTCTGGTCTGAAATTACACAAGATAAGATTTGTCAGATGAAGAATGGTCTTGTGTTCAAGAAGGAAGAGATATTACCTCAAGAAGAACTTTTTTGGTAGTTCTTTTCTTCTTTGCAGCTGGAGGGGCAACCAAAGATGGAGCTTTTCTTTTATCAGAAGTTGAACTGATAAGGGTTGGGTCCATTGTAGCATATCTGGACATCTGCTGAGCCAGAGTTGTGGATTTAAATCCCAAAGCAGAAATTGGGCCTGCTGTACTGTAAGCAATTACCCTAGCTCGAGGGGCAGGCACTGTATTCTGCAAAGAGTGGCAAAGGTCATGGTCAGTAAAGAGAGGCGTGCTTGATAAACGAAAAAAGATAAGTGCATTGCCTTTGAGGTTGGTTGGTAGTCAGGCATCAGCTCAAGACAGAAGGAGTGCACTGGTTCACTGAAGATATGATCATGAAGCTCTTGCCACTAGGAGATGAAAAGAGGATGAACTATTGATGTTGGTACAAAGGACCAAGGATAAATAGTTGGACTGCATTGGTATTCAAAGACCCTTCTGGCTTGCAGGTTTTCTTTTATTTCCTCTCTGGGCTTGAGAAATTCATTATGGAAAAGCCTTGGAGGAACTTGGCCGCATCCCGGCTGTCGAGCCACCATGTTTGGCTGATAATATTCATAAGTACTGTGATTTTGCCTTCCTCCACAAAATTCTGCTAGCAGGATGCATGGATGGATGAAGATGTTGAAAATTTCTATGGATTTTGCATCATTGCATCCGTTCTCAAAAGTGAATTCATAAGGAAGGGTCAGGTTATCATTGATCAAATAAGGAAGCCAAAGAGGTGAAACCTCTGAAGAAGAGCTCAAAGAGTTGACTGATGTTTTGGTCAATAATTATGGTCGAGGCAGCTTCACCATAGGTTTGGCATCCTTTTGTGATCTGAATTTCTCCTTCCTTATAGCCAGATGAAGGAAAAAGCCGATTGTTGAGATTAATGCCAACAATCTGGTGCATATATAGCTGCAGCCACATCTGTACAAACCACCAAGGACCATTGACGAAAGAGATTTTTTGACTGGTGTGCATCAGATGAGTGGTTTGATGGAGCATATGGTATACACTTCCTAAGAGGTACTTCCCAAGGGGGATGGGATGACCAGTAGCCAAATCTTTAGCCATTGCAATATGGTTCAGGGTTGGCTCATTGGCTTTGCCACAAAAGATAAACCTGCATAGCCACATGTTCAGGAAGGCTTGGTATTCGACGTCAGTTAGAGGGCCATCATGCATATGTTTCTGGATATATTATTTATATCCAGATCCTGTTTTTACTCCTCTTTGCCTGATGGAGCTTTTGTACTTGTAAGGATACATGGATCCTGTGACATCAAGGCCGGTCATCACATATACATCAGCCAAAGTGGGGGACATTGGTCCATGACCAAAAAGGAAAGCATTGACGCCGTTTGACCAGAAATGACAGGCTGCAATTAGAAGGCTCTCATTCTTAGGGGTTTCGGCCAGAGATAACTCCAAACACTGGGCGATACGAAGGTTGTCCCAATTGCTGGTTTTTACACTTTTATCTTCGAGTATCCTCTTGTACCAGTTTCTCCAGCCTGCAATTGGGGGCAGAGGCCAGTTTTTGAAGGCATCTTGCCACGCATGAGGTCTTGCCAAAGCTGATTTGAAGGGTATTCTATTGGATTCGGCTTCAATAAACTCAAGGGGGTCGGAGATTCCCACAGGTCCGAGGAAATAGGATGATGATTTATCCTCGATGGGAATCAAAAGCTCAGTGGATTGAGCCTATCAGGAAAAGATAGAGGAAGGAATCTAAGGTGATGATCGAAAAAAGTGATACCGAATGAACCTTAAGGGGATGAGATTTACCTGAATAGCTTGATTTTGGTCCGCCATTGAAGGTTTGAGCTTGAAGATTGATGACCTAGGGTTTGGATCTGAGCGGAGACTCCAACAGATTGCAAGAGGAAGAAATGGGTGTTAAACGGATTTAGCTCAGAGACGTTGGGCATTTATGGTCAATTCCGGAATAAAATCACTTCTATCCTGTAATTGAAGGGGCATATGTTAACACCAAAAAATGGTACAGGAAAGGGACTGACTTGTGGGCCGAGCTTGGTGATGAAATGCCATTCGGCTAGAAAAAATCTCAAAGGAATCGGTAAAGGATGCTTGCGGTCGGCAAAGCGCTATCGTTCGGCAAGAAGACTGTTTGCACTTTTGAAGGGAAATTTTCGGGAATGCGTGGTGATGTGGCCCGATATAAGGGAAGAACGAGTTGATGGCGTATACGAGATGGACATTGGCGTCGGAGCATTAGTTTAGACATTAAATGTTGAACTCGTAGTCGACCAGGAGTCGTGTTAGGACAAGGATATAAATATAAACCGTCAATGTCTGTAATAGGGATCGAACATCTTCACAACTAAACCGGCCCCGTGCCACACCGAGTCCTTTAGTCGAGTCGTCGAGTTCTTTGAGAGGAATCATCGATCCGTCGACCTCCGTAAGTACCGGCAACCTTGTATCATGTCTAGTATCATGCAGTGGATTTAGACTCTGATGCAAGTAGTCTTGTTACCTTGCTTAGTATCATGCGGTGGATTTAAGCTTGGTTCAAAAGGGTTTCTTGTTGGATCATGAGTCATGCGGTAGGCTAAGATCTAGCTCGAAGCTAGTTATCGGCTCTATTAGATTTGGCAAGATCTAATAGATTCATTAAGTTACCACGTGTTGCTTTGAGTTTTTACTTTATGTTTAAATTCATGTAACACCCTTTTGCCCAATCTAGATCGATTGGTTTCGGCTTTATATTTGAGATCCGAGAGGTGTACTTTCAAGTCTTTGTTTATTATAAAGGATCAAGTGCTCTCAATAGCCGAATTTAGATCAATCTAGATTGTCACGTGTTGCGGGTTCAAGCTTTGACTTTTCAAATGTTTGTTCCTTCTCCAGGGAACCCGAATCGGCTGTACAGCCGAATTCGGTAATGCCTTCATGAGTAAAACGTGTTCATAAGTTTGTTTTAAATAATGCGTGCTTTTAGCCTTCCATATTTAGATCGTATCGTGTGGTGGATTAATCTCTTTGTGGTTGGTGGTGTCATTTCAAACAAGTCGTGTCACGTGTTGCGGGTTCAAGCTTTGACTTTTCAAATGTTTGTTCCTTCTCCACGGAACCCGAATCGGCTGTACAGCCGAATTCGGCAATAAACGTGTTCATCAGTTTGTTTTAAATAATGCGTGCTTTTAGCCTTCCATATTTAGATCGTATCATGTGGTGGATTAATCTCTTTGTGGTTGGTGGTGTCATTTCAAACAAGTCGTATCATGCGGTGGATTAACTGGCTTGTTATCATGCTTGACGGGTTTGAAAGTACCTAGACATGTGGTAGACTAGTGCTTTTGGCCTATGAATGCTTGTTTATCCCATATTTATAATCACGCTTTACCTTATTTATTTTATTTGTTGTTTATCCACAAAAATCGGTCATGATCATGTGTGAGCAACATTATCTAAACAAAGGCCGATCTTTTGTCATGCTTAAGTCATCCATTCGGCTATATCCTGTTTTATGCTTTAAAGCTCCCGAGTGATATTTAAACTGCTGGCAGATAGCTTGTTGTAGCTATATGTTATTTTAATTGGCTTTCTAGCCATAAATACGGAATTGTCTGGTACCACCCGGCAAGTTTCATGTTTTATCTAACTATTTTCATCCTTTGTCAGTTTCAGGAAAATTGACAGGCACGCTTTCGGATCGGGCACGTGATTTAAGCCAGCTTCGTTCGGCTTGCTGTGTGCTTGGCGCGGGGTGCTGATTTTGCATCAACAGACGTATGAAAGGTTCATGTCGATTCTCAATGGATACACGAGAAACAAGGCATTTCCAGAGGGAAGCATGATCGAGAGCTACCATACAGAAGAGAGTGTTGATTGTTGCATAGACTACATAAAAGATAAGAGAGCGATCGATTTACCAGAATCTTGACACGAAGGAAGATTGTCAGGGAAAGGGACCATTGGAAGGAAAAGATTCATTGACGAGGACAACCAACAACTAGAGAAAGCACATGCTAGTGTTCTACAACAACTTGCAATAGTGGAGCCATTTATCGTGCAACACGAAAATGAGATTCGTGAGGAAAATGATAGTCGGACCGAGGATTGGGTCATCAAAGAGCAAAAGTGTCGTTTCCCATCATGGTTAAAGGAACATGAGCATCTATTTCATGGAAATTCCATAGATGACACAACGTTGACTAGGTTGGCGGCTGGTCCATCAAGCAATGTTACCTCATGGCAAGCATACGAAATTAATGGGTACACCTACTATACGAAGGCGAAAGACAACAGGAGTGTTGCGTATCAAAATAGTGGTGTTCGCATAGATGCGGTTGATAAATCCGGAAACAACATCACTTACTACGGGTTCATAGAGGAAATATGGGAACTTGACTATGGAGAGAATATCTGAAGGATCAGATGGCGACTAGAGAGGGGGGGAGTGAATAGGAGCCGGTAAAAATTCTTTCCAAAGAACCCGGCCTATACCCTAGTCAAACCCCGGTCACACACGAGCGATGGATCGAATCACACACCAATCGCCAAGACCACGAGGTTATGGATCAACCTCTAGCCTTAGGAACGATTCCTTGAAGCACACGCGGAAGCACGAAAGAAGGAGGGGAGGAATCGAACCAAGAAGCAAACTGCGCAGCCTCAGGCGGACCGTCCGGCCAGACAGGGCGGACCGTCCGCGATGAGCGAATTCCGAAGGACCCGTCAACATGATCAATCCACTCCGTCGACTCGCCGAGATCCATTGAAGCAAGTCGCCTTGCTCTTGTCAAAGCGGACCAATCTTTCCTACGCCGCGCTTCCGTTGCTTCGGCACGTCGCACGCTCGTCATGCGCGGTCGCGCCGCTCGTCGTCGACCACCCGCCCGTGCCCGCCGGCCGACTACTTCCACCCGCGCGCGTCCGGTGCGCGCGCACGCCGCGCGGCTCGTCCCGCGGCTCGCCGCACCGCTCGTCGGCCACCCACCCCGCCGCCCGTTCGTCGTCGACTACTTCGTCTCGGGCCCGCGCGCGTGCCCCGCACGCCGCGCGGCTCGTCACGCGGCTTGTCGCGCCGCCGCCGGCCGACTACCCGCCCGCCTGTGCCCGCCGCCGACTACTTCGCCCGCCGCGCGTCCGGCCCGGCACGCCGCGCGGCTCGCCACGCGCTTGTCGCGCGCGCGTCGTCGACACTCCGCGCCTGTGCTCGTCGCCGACTACTGCCTTCTCACCGCACGCCCGAGTGCCCGCGCACGCCGCGCGCCCGGCCCCGCGCCCGCCGCGCCGTCCGCCGCCGACTACCCGCCCGCCCGTGCTCGCTCGTCGACTACTTCGTCTTCGCCGGGCGGCCCCGGCGCGCGCACGCCGCGCGCCCGGCCTTGTGGCTCGTCGCGCCGCTCATCGTCGACTACTCCGTGCTCGCCGCGCGCGCCGGGACTACGCCGCGCGCCCGGTGCCCGCACGCCGCGCGGCTCGTCTTGCGCTCGGTCACCCGCCCATCGTCGACTACCCGGCTCGTCGGCCGGCCTACTTCACCTCCGCCGCGTCCGGGTGCCTCGGCACGCGCCGTGGCTCGTCACGCGCCGGCCGCGCCGCCTCGTCGGCCGACTACTCGCCCGCGCGGCTCGTCGTCGACTACTTCGCCTACGCCGCCGTCCGGGTGCCCGGCACGGCCGCGCCGCCGTCGTCGACTACTCGCATCGCGCCAGCCTCGTCGTCGACTACTCCGTGCGCCGCGACTCGGCTCTGCGCCACGCCGGCTCTACTTCCCCACGCCGTGGCGTGGTGACTACTTGCCTCGCTAACACCGGCTCTACTTTCGAGTGCGCGCATGCCACGACGTCATCTTCCTTGCCGCATCGTCGACCATTCATCTCGACTAGTTTCCAAACTAGTCGAGAACGGCTACTACGCCCTGCCGACTAGCCTAATCAACTCCCGACTAGTCAACTTCAACAACAACCCGTGGCTCCATCGTCGACCGCCACCTACTATCAAAAGTTCTATTGTGCAAGAACAGCCTAAGTCATTTATCTAAATGATTATCGTTTTCTTGGCTTGTTCTCCTCATCATGTAGGACTACTCTTGCCGAATTACCATCAGGCTTCTGCCGGGTTTTCACTAGAGCTACACCGCCGACTACTCTGGGGCATATCAATCAAGTCGCCACAGTCTACTTCATCAACTCGGGCCATCCCTAGAGGCAAGAAGTTCGCTACGCGCGGCAATCTAAAGTCGACTTCTAAAGTCGCATTCTAAAGTCATTTCCGCGTGGCAACTTAAAGTCGACGCCGCCGGTCGCATCTTCGCCTACTTTGGTGGCATACTACGTGTGTAAGCTTGATGGAACCTAGCCGTAAGCGGCCCTCTAGTCCCGGGGCGACGATGAACCGTAGCCGCACGGGTCTCTATGCTCCGGTAGACCATGGGTCCAAGTACCCTAAGTACTCGCGCTCCGTACCTTGGGTCCGAAATACATGGCCCAGGTACGTAAGTCGACTCCGCCGCACCTTCAAGTCCACTACTATGGCAACCATACCTTGGGTTCGAAATCCATGGCCTGAACGTATCAAGCCCACTCCAATGGCACAAGCCCGCTCCGGGGCGGCAATCGTACCTTGGGTCCGAAATCCATGGCTCAGTACTTAAGCCCACTCCGGTGGCACAAGCCCGCTCCGGCGACAACCGTACTTTGGGTCCAACCACGCCGCCGGTGACGTGCTCCCACTCCGGCAGAGACAAGCCCGCCCGACGGCAAGAACTCGTACTTTGGGTCCGAAATCCATGGCTCAAAATTTAAGCCCACTCCGGTGGCACAAGCCGACTCGGTCGCACCCAAGCCCACTCCGTGGCACAAGCCGACTCCGGCCGCAATCTTGGGCTCCGCTCCGCGGCAAAACTACTCGTTTTCCGATTTTTCATTCGCTTTGGCTTTCCCAGTGCTTTTCGTTTTTTGCATCTTAAGCTCGCTCCGCGCGCATCCTAAAGTCGACTTCTAAATGATCTCAAAGTTCAGTCTGCACAAAGTCGACTTCGGTTCTCAAGTCGCATCTCAAAGTTGGGCCCGCGCGGGCATCCTAAAGTCGACTTCTAAAGTCGCATATCAGTTCATTCGAAATCCAAAGTCGACTTCGGTTTTCAAGTCGCATCCAAAGTCCGTTCCGTGCGACACAAAGTCGACTTCGGTTTTCAAGTCGCATTCTAAAGTTCCGGCTCGCCAAGATCTAAAGTCGACTCGGCCGCAACTAAAGTCCGCCTCCACGGCACGACTACTTCTCAAGCTCCACGGCTCGACGCCAACCGTTTACTTGGAATCTCTCCAGCTCGGGGGCTGCTTGAAGATAACATCGGGCGTTTCGCTCCTTCAAGCTCTAGTCTTTATCAATCACTACTCGACGTGGCTCATACAGCCTCTCTTATCTCTAAGCCACGCCGCAAGAGTACTCTGAGCGATGGCTTCGCGAACACCGAAGACCCTTAGATTGATTACCTAATCATTTCAAGGCTCGGGGATCGCTACGCTACACCCATCATTCAAATTTTTTCAAGACTCGATGAGCTGACCACCTTCCAGCCTCTTCGCGGCGCTTCAAGTACTATTAAAGGCTTCTCCAAGCAAGACTCGAGACGTCAAGAACTACCAAGAGGCTTCAAGACCCCGCCGCCCACCGGTCCCTCGAACCGAGCCTACTTGTCTCTCCATCTCCCGAGGCCCCTCAAGGCCGAAGACCTTTCCACGCCCGTTCTTCACACACGCAACAACACGAACCGGGGCCAGCGGCCTACACTGCGCACTAAGCCAAGAGTCAGTCCAACACCCGTTGTCTATCACTCATCACTGAGGAGCGGTCATCCAACGACCACCGGGACGCTCCTGGTCCTCAATATCAGGTTTCCCGTGTTTTGGTGCCAATGGGTCAAACACCCGAATGGTGTCACAGATGACAATTATGGATTGACACTTGTAAATCTTGTCAATGTAGGTTACAAAGATAATCCATGGGTACTCGCCGAGCGTGTTGCACAAGTTTTCTACATAGCTGGTCCTATGAATGTGAAGAAGCACATTGCCGTCTCCGGAAAACAAAGAATTCTAGGAGTAGAAGGTGTAATTGATGTTGAGGATTACAATCAGTTCGAGGAACTAGTCTTGTTCAATGATCATGAGAAGAGAATAAAAAAATTGAAGCCAGCATTCCTAAATTGGAGAAGCCATGGTTACGTACAGACTGTGATGGGAGAATTGTTAAAGGATAAACTTGCACTTCTTATTAGTCACGCTTGATGTATCACTTGTACGACTTTATATAATTAGTGTTGTTGTAAGACTTTCAATCAATTTAGGAGAGTTTTGGAAGTTTTGATGAAATGAGACTCTCCTCCTGTACTTAAATTAGAATTATGGAAATTATGGTTTCAATTAGTGTTTGAATATTTGAATTATGTATATGAGGTGTTTGAAAAGGATAGTTCAAATGAGACTCTAGGGTCAAACAACCCATAACTCATTAGGTGTATATATGAACCTATTTGAACTAACCTTTTCTAACTAGGACAACTTTTACAAAAAAAACACACCCCCTATAATTAAATTGAAATATTTTATGATACATTGGGAAGTTTCAATGAAATTTGAATAATTTAAGCCCCTGTTTCAAATTTTGCAAATTATGGAAAAACACTATGCTGGCAGTTATCATAAGTCAACCGCTAGCATAGTGGTTTGCCAAAATTTGAAAATTTGAAATCCTGGCGTGAAAATGTTCAAAACTCTTTGAAACTTCCAAAACTTATCTTAAAATATTTGAATTTATTTATAGGTGGCGTTTTGTTATAAGAATAGGTTTGAATTTGAAAATGTTAGTTCAAATGAGACTCTAGGGTCAAACAACCTATAACTCATTAGGTGTATGAATATTTTTGAACTAACCTTTTCTAACTAGGACTTATTTTACAAAAAACACACCCCCTATACTTAAATTGAAATATTTTATGATACATTGGGAAGTTTCAATGAAATTTGAATAATTTAAGCCCCTGTTTCAAATTTTGCAAATTATGGAAAACACTGTGCTGGCGGTTATCATAAGTCAACCGCCAGCATAGTGGTTTTCCAAAATTTGAAAATTTGAAATCCTGGCGTGAATATGTTCAAAACTCTTTGAAACTTCCAAAACTTATCATAAAATATTTGAATTTATTTATAGGAGGTGTTTTGTTATAAGAATGGGTTTGAATTTGAAAAGGTTAGTTCAAATGAGACTCTAGGGTCAAACAACCTATAACTCATTAGGTGTATGAACCTATTTGAACTAACCTTTTCTAACTATGACTTATTTTACAAAAAACACACCCCCTATACTTAAATTGAAATATTTTATGATACATTGAGAAGTTTCAATGAAATTGGGATAATTTAAGCCCCTATTTCAAATTTTGCAAATTATGGAAAAACACTATGCTGGCGGTTATCATAAGTCAACCGCGAGCATAGTGGTTTGCCAAAATTTGAAAATTTGAAATCCTGGTGTGAAAATGTTCAAAACTCTTTGAAACTTCAAAAACTTATCATAAAATATTTGAATTTATTTATAGGAGGTGTTTTGTCATTTGAATTTGAAAAGGTTTGCATTTGAAAAGTTAAGTTTAAATTCTTTCAAATAACGGCACTGGCGGGCGCTTATGATAACCGCCAGCGGGAATTCTCACCACTGGCGGTTGCTTAAGACACCCGCCTGTGGTAAGGTTCACCACTGGCGGTTGTTTAATGTGACCCGCCAGCGGTGGTGTACCGCTGGCGGTTGCCTTATGTGGCCCGCCAGTGCTGAGTCCATCTATATATACATGTGACACGATCTCGAAAATTTTCTAAGTCTGGCGCGAATACGAAACGACGCCGTCAGGCTGCCAAATTTTCCCGTCGAGCGCCGTCGTCGTCCCCGACCGCCGCCGCCCCTCCGACCACCCCGCCGTCCTCCAGGAGTGCCCGACCCACATCCACGAGCGCCCCACCGTCATCCGCGAGGGCCCCACCCCTTCTCCCCCGTGGACCGCCGCCGTCTTCCCCGCTGGGCGCCGCCCCTTCTCCCGTGGACCGCCGCCCGCGTCGTCGTCCGCGGTCGCCCCGCCGATCGACGACCTCCTCCCCGAGCGCCACCGCCCCTCTTCCATACCGGGATGGCGTCCTCCTCCCCGCCGCCGCTTCCCCAACGGGCGGCCGGGAACCGCCGTCGACCGCGCTCCGCCCCCGCCGCCGCCGAGGCCGCCGCCCCCGCTCGCCACCGACACCTCATCTCCTCACCGCTCGGCACGCATGGAGGCCGGGGATCGGGCCGGCGGCGCAGCAATGACAGCCCCTGCTTGGTTGGTGTTTTTTTCTTTTTTTTCAAAATGCAATTACATGTGTTAAAATGTGGATAAATAGATTGTGGATAAATGCAATTACTTGGATTGTGGATAAATAGATTTAAAAATATTACAAATGGACTATGGATTTTATTTTATTTATTTTGTTGTATAAATAATTAAATATGGACTATGGATTGTGGATAAATAGATTTATTTCATAAAAATGTATGATGCATTTTGTATAAATATATTTATTATAAGTATGGACTATGGATTGTGTATAATTTTTAAATAGATTTATTATATAAAAATGGACTATGGATTTAATTTTATTAGTTTTGCTGTGTGAATAATTAAATATGGGCTATGGATTGTTGATAAATAGATTTTTTTTATAAAAATGGATTTTTGTATAAATATGGACTATGGATTATTGTATAAATATGGACTATGGATTATGGATTATCTATGATCAAATGTTAACAGTGAACAATCCGGTGAGGAGGAATCTAGTGATAGTGGTATAATTAGAGACTATGAAACTCCCTCTGAGTACGAACCAAGCGAACCACGACCTCGTAGGCGTCCCGAAGACGATGATGTTGATTACGAACCAAGCGATAATGAGGTCTGCATGCACATTCACTCAAATTAATGTTTGTTTATTCAATTAAGATATAATTTAAATAGTGTTTTATGTGTAGAACAATGACCGATCCCCGTGACGACGTCCTAGAGCATCTAACATTCGTGCCCAAGAGGCAGAAGTCATTTCAGAACCACAACCTTCGGGTACTACTAGTTATAGTAACCTGAAAAGTAAATGTGGTCATATAAGAAGAAACCAGATCCCTGAAAGAGGAAAACTTGTGATAGAACGGTTGGGTGACAAAGGTGAGCCCGTCGAACCTAAGGGGATAGCCGCTAGGTTTTGAAACATCGTCGGTGCAATTGTCAGAGAACAATTGGCGTCTTGGATCACAACTACTAATTGGAAGACAGTCCCTAAGGCTACGAAGGATGTATTATGGGCCAAAGTGAAAGAAAAATTTGTTTATCCGGAAGGTACAGAAAATGCAGGTAGAACTTTTGCTAAGGGCCTTTGTGGAAGAGCTCTTAGGAATTAGAGGTCTACACTTAATACTGAATTTGTCCAAAAAGGAAAGGATGCTTGGGATGTGTATGGTAACATTTCGCTAGCAGTATGGGAAGAATTCGTAGATCAGAAGAAGACGACAGAAGCAGTAGCTCTGAGCGTCCAACAAAAGGAGAAGGCTATGAAAGCCACTGAGAACCCCCATCGGTTGGGTTCGGGAGGATATGCTGCCAAAATGGCAAAATGGAGGAAGGAGGAAGAAGGAAGGAGGGTAGCTGGTTTACCAACTATTTTTGAAGGCATGGATGAGCGTAGCAGGAATTGGATCCTTGCTCGAGTTCCGGCTATAGCACCTGACGGCAATGTTTCATTCCAGAAGCCCTCAATAGAACAAATTTATCAGAAGCTGGAAGAACTTGCGGAAATGCAAAAGACAGGTCTTTTCATGCCCAACAGGGAGAAAGATATGCTAACCGCCACGATCGGAACGCCTGAGCACCCTGGCCGTGTTCGAGGGATTTCTTCTACCTTGCCTCGGGGTAAAGCATTTCGTGAACACCGATCAAGTTATAAAAAGCGAGACCATTATAAGAAGAAGCTTGAAGACAAGATGAGAGAAATTGCCAAGCAAGAATTGATAGGCTTCTTCATACAACAACAACAACAAGCTTCTGTTGGGCCAAGTGCAGAGAATCTAGTATCTGGTGGTTCTGGACAGGTTCCTCCAAACTTGATGCTTGCCCAGATTGGAGCCATCCCGACTCCAAGTAGTGTTGGTTCTATTGCTAATGCCAAGCATCCTGTGGATGACATTGTAGAGGATACACCATGCAAGTTGGTTATTCCATAAGGAAGAAAACTAGATAAGTTTGGAAAAGTTGGGACAGCCATGGCACTAACGGGTCGTGTGTTTCCGAATCCGCCACCGTAGAGTACGCATGGGTTCAAGTTGTTTCGGTTTTTGATGAGTCGTGAGAGATTGATATCCCTACTGAGGATGGGATCGCGCTTCTCAGTGATGCGAGGAACCAATACATACTGTGGCATCGTTGAGATATCATAATTAATGCATCACCAAGTCCCTGCTTGCAACCTAGCCAAGAACGAGTACCCCCCAAGATGCAGATGTTGCAATGGTAGAGTACACAATGGGTGGGGAACATGGAGGCGGTAACAATGACAACAACATGGTGGTTGTGGAGCAGGGAGTTTACAATAATGACAACAACATGCCACAAACTCCTCCGGCATCAGGGGCAGGGGCATCATCATCTCTGAAATCCGATCCAAGACCACAAACTCCTCCGACATTAGGGGAAGAGGTAGGGACATCATCTCCGAAATCCGATCAAAGACCACAAACTCCTCTGACATCAGGGGCAGGGGCACCACCATCTCCTCTGCCATGTCCAAGACCACCATCTCCTCCTCCAGCAACCAAGACGCCAACAACAATACACTGGATGATAAACTCATATGAACCAAAGACGAAATCATCTGATGTTGACTTGTTCTTGAAAGTACTGAAGAATAAACCTAAACGGGCTCTAACATCCGGTAAAGAATCATCTGATGTTCAAGTACTCAAGAAGGCACCAGATGAAAAGTCTTTATCCCGCACCTCTTTACAAAAACAAAACGAGGAGCACATAAGTATGTTTTCGTCGGATGAGGTGCCCGACAAATATGAGCATGGCAAACCATTCTTGTTTAGGTGGAAACTGAACGAAGGGCCGTCAGAATTGATGAGGCTGCATACTTGGATCATGCACGCCCTGCAGCATGGCATTCACACTATCACCGCCAATCTCCCGAAATGGGTGTGTCGTATGGACCTCCCTGGGCCCACTACCTCGGTGGGTACCAGGACCGACTACTCGGTGGGCCCCTGGGACTACCCGGCTTGCGCTACACGGCACCTGAAGGCGTGGAGCACAAGGACTGCAGAGGAGTAGTACTCGGTTAGGAAGCTGTGCATGTCCCGCACTGTATGGAAGACTCCTAGACGTACTCGACTAGTACTCTCTCCCTACTCCGACTTGTAACCCTGCCTCCCGGACTATATAAAGCGAGGTAGGGACCGATCTCTAGGATCACCTTAACACACCTCATCTCATACAACCCACGGCGCACCATTGCACCATCTTGTAATCGTGCCCAATCAATCCAGAGCTACGCAGCATACAGGACATAGGGTATTACGCACCTCGCGGCCCGAACCTGTCTAAATTGTGTGCCACGTGTCTCTTCCTTCGAGTTACCGATCTCGGCGAGGCCACATTCATCTACTTAGGGTACTCCCCTTAGTAGGTTGCCGGTCTAAAACACCGACAACCGGTGGCATGCCGGGTAGGGGCTCTCGCCCGAGATCACGTGGCGAACTCGATGGCTCCCGTCTACTTCAAGCCGACCGTCGCCTTCAACCGCGGCGACACCTTCGTGTTCGGCGCACCGGGTCCGCACTTCGGACGCCGCGCGGGCTCTTTCCAGCGCCGCCTCACCATGCCGCCCAACCCGAAGACTGGCCTCGTGACGCTTCCAGAAGTCGCCACAGGCGAACTCGCCGGCAAATTCGGCGAAATTTCGCTCTTCAACCACCACGTTGACTTCGAGCTCGAGTCCGCTTCCAACTCGAACTCGACGTCTCCATGGGCCATCGCGTGCGAGCCGGCTGCTCAGCCATCGCAGGCGATCCCCTCACCTCGCGAGCGCTCCGCGCGTGGCCCCCGCATCCTCAGCCGGGCCCGCACGGGGGCTCCCACTTCGCGCCGGGCCGGCAAGGAGCCCGTACCCGAGTGCAACTCGGACAACGACGCCACCCCCGACCGTGTTTCGGACTCCAGCCCTCTCTCCGAGTTCTACTCGAACCCGGATTACGAGTTGGACTTCGGGTCGGACCGTGAGGAGCCCGAGTCCGAGGACAACTCCACTGAGCTTCCCTTGTCAAGGCCAGCCTCTGGGCTGGTTATAACATCCATACCGGCCGGGAGATACGTCTACTGGCCAGACCGCAAGCCTGCCGACCTGATAAGGGGAGACTCACGCTACGTCGCCTACATCGACTCGCTACCGTTCCAGGAGGGAACACCCCTAGCTCGGGCTGACTCAAGCACACCAACCGAGGTGGCACCCTCCGAGTCCGGCCTTGGCACCCCCGATCGCCAAGTCTTCATGGCGCCGGCGACGCCCCGGGGCCTTCGGGGGACGGCCCAAGACAGATACACGGAAGACATCTCCTCCGACGAGCTCTCTGCTGATGCTCCACCGAACGAGAACCCTGCAGACAGAGACGCTCGACGTGAGCATAACCGGAAGCGCAGCAAACGTCGTCGGCGCCTCCGCGACAACTTCCCCGTCCGTAACCTTGCGGAAGCTCTCGAGGCAGTCGAGAGCAGAGTACACACTACCCTTGAGCAATGCCTCATGTCGATCACAGCGATGGCACGCCAGGCTCAGGGCATACGCGCTGGAGAGGTCATCGCTAAGCTCGCTGAAGACGCCTACTTCATGCGGGTCGACAACAGAGTCAACCAACCTCCTCCGGCCAGGACCCCGCGACAACGAAGCCACGAGTCGCGAGCGCCAACAACGGTCCTAACCGTACTCGAGCCGACCTTCCGGCCAAGCCAAGCCGTCGTCGCTCCAACGCCGGCGGACCTTCACGAGCGCGACCACGACAACCGAGAAGTCGTCTCTCACCGCGCTCCGGCCGGTGGGGGGCGGCAACGATCCGACGGCGGCGGCGAGTGACGGCGGAAGCTCCAATCATGGGGCCAACGGGAGGGCCGGGAGGCGGCGGCGGTCGCGGCGGCCGAGGCCACGCGAACGACCACGCCTGCGGCGCCTCGCGGGCGGCTACGACGCTCGCCAGAAGATTGAGGAGCTACGGCGGAAGAAGTCGACCACCGTAGCTGAGGGCGACGGCTTCCCCGCCTTCTCACCTCGACTTCGCAACTTTCTCCTCCCCGACAAGTTCAAGCCTTTGGGGATCACCAAGTACGATACGAAGCAGGATCCCATCCAGTGGCTCAGGTGCTACGCCCTCTCCATCGAGAACGCTGGCGGCAACAGCGACACCAAGTGCCTCTACTTCCCCTTCTGCCTGGGCCAAGCACCACTCACTTGGCTCGAGTCGCTGGATAAGCACTCGATCGACAAGTGGGACCGAGTCGAAGGAGCGATGCTCACAAGAAACTTCGCAGGCGCCATGGGCCGATCGGGTACTCGCATGGACCTGGCCATGGTCAAGCAGGAACAAGGCGAGACCCTCCGCAAGTACATGTGTCGCTTTTTTGACAAGCGCGCTACCGTCGTCGACGTCACCGACAAGGAGGTCATCGACCTCTTCCAAGACGGTCTCTATCACCGCCGCACCTTCGAAGACTTTGGTCGTCGCCGCCCCAGGTCCATCCCCCACCTCAAGGACATCATCACGTCCTGGGCGGATGAAGAAGACAAGGCCAATGTCAAATACGACGCCATCCGCGGCAAGACCAATCAGAACTAGGGCGGCAGCAGCGGCAGCAACGCAAACCAAGGCGGCCGCAACAACAACAACTACTACTACTCGGGTCCCAACCGCAAGCGCAAGCCAGACAACACTGTCGCGGCTATCCAGCGCCCTGCGAAAGGGAACTCAAAGAAGAACTCCGGCGGTTTCAAAGACCTGCTGAAGGAGAAGTGCCCGTGGCATCCAAACGGCAACCACTCCACCGAACAGTGCTACCAACTCAGGCATGCACTCAAGGATACGCCAGAGCCACCGCACCCTCATGACCAAAAGGGCAAGAAGAAGGACGGCGACAACAACGACTTCCAGGAGCCCGACAAGACCGTCAACATCCTCTTCGGCGGTTGCCCGGCGGGCGGGAGCGAAGGCTACCCGTCGTGAAGTGATGTCCATTGAGCCGGCGATCCCGACCCCTCTCGGTGGTCGGAGGTACCCATCACCTTCTCCCGCGCGGATCAATGGACCAGCTTCTCTCCGAACCAGGAAGGTTCCCCCTCGTCCTGAAGCCAGTGGTGGCGGGCTCCAAACTCAACAAGGTGCTCATCGACGGTGGAAGCGGGCTCAACGTCCTCTTCACCAAGACCTTGAAGAAAATGAAGCTCGACATCACTCATATGCTCACCAAGAGCAACACACCCTTCTACGGCATCGTCCCCGGCAACGCGGCTATTCCACTGGGCTCGTTGGTCATGCCAATCACCTTCGGGGCATCTCGGGACAACTACCGTACCGAGTACATCAAGTTCGAGGTCGCGGACTTCGAGACCTCCTACCACGCCATCCTCGGCAGACCGGCCATCGCCAAGTTCATGGCGGTGCCCCACTACACCTACTTGGCACTCAAAATGCCAAGCCCAGCTGGTGTACTCTCCCTTCAAGGGGACTTGAAGATCTCTCATGACTGCGACACAGAAGCCGTGGAGATCGCCTCTACGAACCAAGTACCCAACGCGATGATGGAGGTCTACGCCGCGTCGAAGAAGCTTGCTACAAGTGAACTCGACATCCCAGAGAAGTCTGACAGCACCAACAAGCCTCAGCCACCTGAGAAGGTACTCGTCAAGACGGTCGACCTCGGAACAAGCGACCCCAGCAAGACCACCACCATCGGGGCAGGCCTCGACCCCAAATAGGAAGACGCGCTCATCAGCTTCCTTCGGGCTAACCGCGACATCTTCGCGTGGAAGCCAGCGGACATGCCAGGAGTGCCTAGGGAGCCGATTGAGCACTTGCCTCAACGTCGATCCTAAGGCCACCCCAAGCGACAACACCTCCGACGCTTTGCCGACGACGACGGACGGGACGCCATCAAGAAGGAACTCGCCAAAATACTCGCGGTGGCTTCATCGAGAGAAGTCTTCCATCCCGAGTGGCTCGCCAACCCCCGTCCTCGTCCGCAAGAAGAACTCGAATGAGTGGAGGATGTGCGTCGACTACACCGACCTCAACAAGCAACTGCCCCAAGGACCCCTTCGGGTTGCCGCGGATTGATCAAGTCATCGACTCCACGGCGGGGGCCGCGACACGCTCTCGCGTCCTCGGCCCGCTACTCCGGTACCACCCGGATCGCGATCAAGGAAGAAGACCGAGGAGAAGACCGCGTTCATCACCCCGTTTGGCGCGTCTTGCTACACGACCATGTCCTTCGGGTTGAAGAACGCCGGCGCTACCTACCAACGAGCTATCCGGGCACCGCTTCAAGAGGCAACTCAACAAGAACGTCAAGGCCTACGTGGATGATGTGGTCGTCAAGACCAGAAACTCCAGTACCCTCATCGACGACCTTGAAGAGACTTTCGCATCACTGCGCGAGTACCGCTGGAAGCTCAACCCGAACAAGTGCGTCTTCGACGTACCTTCAGGCAAACTACTCGGCTTCATCATCAGCCAGCGCGGCATCGAAGCCAACCCCGAGAAGATCTCCACCATCACCAGCATGCAAGCTCCCACGAGCATCAAAGATGTCCAGAAGCTGACAGTGTGCATGGCGGCACTGAACAGATTTATCTCGAGGCTAGGAGAATGGGGGCTCCCCTTCTTCAAACTACTCAAGCATCAAGAGAAGTTCGTGTGGACTCCAGAGGCAGATCAAGCCCTTGCCCAGCTCAAGGACTTCCTATCGAAGCCTCCGATCCTCACGGCTCCACACAAGGGCGAGCAGCTACTGCTCTACCTCGCTGCGACTACTCACGTGGTCAGTACTGCCATCATTGTCGAGCGGCAAGAAGACGGCCACGCCTATCCAGTCCAGCGCCCAGTCTACTTTGTCAGCGAGGTTTTGTCAGAGTCCAAGGCACGCTATCAGCCCGTGCAGAAGCTCCTGTACGCAGTACTCATCACCTCGCGGAAGGTACGACACTACTTCCAGGAGTACTCGATCGTCACCGACTACCCGCTCGGCGACATCTCGCGGAATCAAGATACTACGGAAGAATCTCCAAGTGGGCGGTCGAGCTCGGCGCCCTCACCATCGACTTCAAGCCACGCACGGCCATCAAGTCGCGGGCACTAGTCGACTTCATGGCGGGAATGGCGGGAGAATCAGCTTCCTACTCCCACCGTGCGACCAGAGCATTGGGTGATGTACTTCGACGGCTCACTCAACCTCGAGGGCGCAGGTGCAGGGGTACTCCTGATCTCTCCAATGGGCGAACAACTCAAGTACGTCCTGCGATCTTGCGGAAGGTCTCAAACAACGAAGCCGAGTACGAAGCTCTCCTACACGGGCTCCGCCTCGCGGCTTCATTGGGCATCAAGCGGCTACTAGTCTACGGCGACTCCGCAGTGGTCATCAACAAGTCAACAAGTCCTGGGACCGCAACAAGGAGAACATGGACGCCTACTGCCTAGAAGTCCGCAAGCTCGAGAAAAAGTTCTATGGTCTCGAGTTCCATCACATCGTCCGCGACAACAACGTTGCAGCGGACGTCCTCTCGAAGCTTGGATCCACCAGCGCTCAAGTACCAGCGGGTGTCTTCGTTCACGAGCTTCACGCGCCATCCATCCCGGAGCCGGCGCCACCGACCCCTTCGTCCCGGCCCACCCACCGGCGGGCGGGGAGGTCATGATGATCGACGCGGACCGGAGGCAACCCTTCATCGACTACCTCGGCGAGCGAAGGTCCCCTCCGACAAGAACTCGGGCGGCGGCTCGTCCGCCGTGCCAAGTCCTACGTCCTCGTCGGAGACAAGCTTTACAAGCGGGGCACATCTTCTGGAGTACTCATGAAGTGCGTCCCTCGTGAAGAAGGCAAGGACATCTTGGAGGAGATCCACAAGGGCGTGTGCGGCAACCATGCGTCCTCACGCACGCTGGTCAGCAAGGCCTTCCGGCGAGCTTTCTACTGGCCCACAGCTCTGGGCAATGCCTAAGAACTCGCTAGAAGGTGTCAAGGATGCCAGTACTTCGCGAAGCAGCAACACGTCCCAGCCTACAAGCTAGTCACCATACCGCCAACCTGGCCCTTTGCCTGCTGGGGGCTCGACATGATTGGGCCACTACCAACGGCGCCAGGCGGTTTCAACAGGGTATTGGTGCCCATCGACAAGTTCACCAAGTGGATCGAGGTCAAGCCGGTCACATGCCCCAAGGCTGATAGAGTACTCGACTTCTGGATGAACTCGTACATCGCTACGGACTACCCCCCTGCATCATCACGGACACAGGCTCCAACTTCAACAACCACCAGTTCTGGGAGTACTGCGAGAACAGCGGGATCGACGTCCGATACGTCTCAGTTGCCCATCCACGGGCCAACGGACAAGTCGAGCGCGCCAATGGGATGGTGCTCGACGCTCTCAAGAAGCGGCTACACGACGCCGCTAACTCCAAAGGGGGCAAGTGGATCAAGGAACTACCCAACGCACTCGGGGGCTACGAACTCGCCCATCCAAGCCAACGGGGCAATCCCCTTACTTCCTGGTCTACGGCTCCGAAGCAATCCTCCCTGCCAACGTCATATGGAACTCGCCAGCAGTGGAGCACTACGACGAAGGCATCTCAGAAGACAGCAGACGAGTTGATATCGATAGCCTCGAAGAAGCTCGCTGCGCCTCCCTCGTCCAATCAGCAAGGTACCTAGAGGGTATCCGACGCTACCATGATCGCAATGTCAAGGAACGCTCCTTCAACGTTGGAGATCTTGTCCTCCGCCGTATCCAGAACACGGAAGGACTACACAAGCTCAGCACCCCCTGGGAAGGTCCCTTCACTGTGGCAAAGGTGACTGGGCCGGGCTCCTACCGCCTCCAAACACTTGAAGGCGAAGACATCAACAACTCGTGGAACGTCGACCAGCTCTGTCGATTCTACGCCTAGTCTACACGACTACTCCGGGGTTCAAGTCTACACGACTACATCAACACCCCCCCCCCCCCGCCGTAAGCGGCCTCCGGTCCCGGCTCCAATCTCCGGACTTCTCCTCTCCGGCTCCAGCCCGTGCGGCTACCTACGGACCCACAGGTTGCGACGAGCGTCAAGGACTCTAACGGCGGTCTGCGAGAGACCACACTCCAAGATCCGGCCTACACGGCTACCTACGGATCTACGATCCAGCCCACACGGCTACTTACGGATCCACTACTGTAAGCGGCTACCCGCTCCCGCCTACTCGGTATGCAAGCGGCCTCCGGGTCCAAGCGACTACGCCGTAACTACGGCCACGGCCATCTAGGTGTACTTTTCGGTAATAAAGTTTGATCGTTCATCAACTTCTTTACTGTCTACTCCCTACAACGGGACCACTACTGCCGAGTACGACTACTCGCATCCACTCCACGATGGGGGCTCCGCACTCTGAGATCGCGACTACGAGTACTCATTGCTGGAAATTTTCTTTCATTGATACTTAAGCAATTCATTACAATTGTTTTTGTACAACCTTGGCTACTAGCTATCTATTACAGGGCTACTGGAGATTAAGCTTCTCAGCTACTTGCTCCGCGATGGGAGCCATCTGCTCCAGCAACTCCGCATACTGCTCATCAGTGCAGTTGGCGGCTACCCCGCCGGCGACTACTTCCACCCAGGGCCTTCGGGAAGTACAACTTCATGAAGGCCAAGACCTTTCTTGGGATCGACCTCGCCATGTGCTTCACATAGGCCGCCGGCCGGCTTGGAGCTTCTTTGAGATGATCCACCGGTGGAGCAATCTTGGGGCCGCCGGGTGCGGCACCGGGAGCCTTGCGATCGGCGGTGCGGCCTCCTCAAGCTCCTTCGGTTGGGCCCGCCGGTGCCTCGCGGTCTTCATTCAACTTCGCAAGGATTTGTAGCAGGTTGACGAGATCGCGGTCGGATGCAATCCGGAGCTCCATGTGCTTCTCGCACTCGAAGGCAAGTTCTTTGTAGTCGAGCTCGAGTACCTAGCGGGCTTCTTGCTCCCGGTAGAAGAGGTTCTTCATGCTCGTCTCCGAGGACTTCAGCTGCTCCACCTGGCCCTCAAGCTCTGCAACACAGCAACAGTACAGTGCATCAGACTACCTCTCGACCTCCAACAACTACCCGACAAGCCCAGCGGCATACCTTTGTTCTTGTTGCGGAGGCCCTTATTCTTCCGCACCAAGTCGTCGCCCTTCGCCTGCAACTCTTGGATATCGTTGTGGTATTTGGCGAAGGCGGCGTCGAGCTTCGACTGCATGGCAGCCGCGTGCTTCCGCGACTTTACAAGTTGCTCTTCCAGCGCCTCAGCCCGGAGCACCACGTCACCGAGCCTTGCGGCATGTTGGACTTGTCGCAGGACCTCTCCGCAACGTCCTGCATAGACAACTCAAGTCACACGAGTACTCAACGACAGAGGATTGGCTACCCAAAAGCTACGACTACTTACCTTCATCCACTGCTCGGCCTGGCGGATCGCCTCCAGGTGCTTAGCCACCGTCGCCGGCTCGACAAGATCGTCCGCGAGCAGCTCTATCCCGCCGCGACTACTCGCGGTGGCCTCCGTCATCGGCGCGCGGGCGGATGGGCTGCGTCCTGGATCTCCGGGGAGTGGATAGCCACCTCTAGAGCGACCTCTGGCGACGTGGTAACCCCCTCTCCCCCGGCCGCCACGGCGGCCTCCTCGACGACTTCTTCCATAGGCTCGGGGGCTCCTCCCGCAGCCTCCGGGACCTCTAGTGTCGACTTCTGCATCGGCACCCCCAGGGGGATGTCACTACCCTCGGCCTTGGCGGCCTGTCAAAGAGAAGACAAGTGCATCAGCGACTACGACTACTCCTCGAGGAGCTCCACAGCTTCAGAAGAGTACTCACCTTCGACTACGCTGGCCTCCGGCAACGGCGCTTCGGTAGCCGGTGGATCGGGCACCGCCTGGGCAGCGGGAGCGGACTCCTCGGCGGGCGGCGCGATTTCTTCCGCTACCGACGAAGAGGGTTCATCCCCCTCCCAGGACAGATCCGTGGATTTCCTGCAGAAGCACACACAATTGGTCGTCAGTCAACCTCGACTACTACAACAAGTACTACTCGGGAAGATGCAGTACTTACAAGTTCGACCGGACTATTGTCACGGTCGGGGCACCGAGGATGCTGGCGATGTCGACCAGTCCACCCTCGGCGGGCGCCCCCTCCTGCGCCCGTGCGGCTACCGCCTCCTCTGCAGCAACGGCGGCCGGCGCAGTGCCCTCCTGCGCTCTTGTAGTCACCACCTCTTCAACGGTGGCGGCTACGGGCTCTGTGCTCCCCTGTGGAGCAGGGGGCTGACGCTCCAACTATGCCAAGAGCTGCTCGATAGTGGGGGCTGGACTACGACTTCCGGCCGGCTCCCCCACTGTGTCCCATACACCTTCGTCGCCCTCCTCGACGGGCTCCGCTGGCGGCACCTCCTGCATACAAGGAAGACTACTCATCAGCAAGGGTATTCACACGATGGGTACTCGACTACTCTAATCAATACATCTTAACTCCTGAGGCGTGGTCTCCGAGACCTTGAGTTTCTTTGTCACCCGCTTGCGGGCGGGGTTGCGCGGCTTCCGTGGCGGCGCAGCCAGGCTAGCCTCCAGGCTAGTCGGGGGGTCTTGCACTAGAGGAACATGAGGTAAGCCTGGACGGCTAAACCTCGACCGCAACTGAAAGCGGTCCTGCAACGTCTCGTCGTCGGTGGTGTCCTCCACGATGACGGTGTCATCGCCTTCGCCAACTTCTCGCCGCTCTTTTGCCTTCCCTTCCTTCGGGATCTCGATCCCACTCAGGGGCGGCTGCGGCTCGGAAATGAACTTCTTCAAGTCATCCTGCAAAGGCACAAGACATCAGCAAGTCTACACCAAGCAAGGACTACTAGACTAAGGGAGTACGACTACTCACCTCCTTTGGCGGGCACGCGGCGGAGTACTCCTGGACAGGGCACGCCGTGTACGACGGCATATCCTTGAAGATCCGCGACAGCCTCTCGATGATATCGCTGTCGTCCAGCTCGCCTCCGGGCATCCGCGACGTGTCATCGTCGCCGGTGTACTCGAAGCCCAAGGTGTCTCGAGCCATCAATGGCTGCACCCTCCGTTTCATGAAACTGAAGGCCACGTGCTCGGCCCTCAGTCCCGCTTCCCTGAGCACCTTGATGCGTGCCAGCAGCTCGGGAAGCTGGATCCCCTCCTGCATAGTGGGCTCCGTGTTCCACCACTCGCGGTGCCTAGGCTGCCGTCCGCTCGGCTTCGGCAGACCGGGGTGGTGGTTCGTGATGTAGAACCACCTCGTCTTCCAGTCAGTGTTGGAGTCAACAAGCTTTTACGCCAGGTACTACTCCGCGGCGTCTTCTCTCAACTGGATGCCGGCTCCTCTGACTACCCTTGGGTTGGTGGCACTTGGCTGCGGCTTGACCCGGAAGAACTTCCGGAAAAGGATCCAGTGCGGCTTGATCCCAAGGAAGGCCTCGCAGAAGTGCACGAAGACCGCGGCATGGAAGATACCGTTGGGGTTCAGATTCAGGTACTCGACTCCATAGTACCCGAGGAGACCCTTGAAGAAATCGCTAGCCGGGAGCGCGAGTCCGCGCTCCACGAACCGCGCGAACATTGGAATCTCGTCTTCGGCTTTCTCCATTGGATATGGATCTCCAGCAGCGGCCCTCCACATGTCGACCTCCTTCTCCCGGATGAACCCGCTGTTCAGGAGGGCCAACAGATCTTCCGTCTTCACCTTGGATTTTTTCCACTCGCAGCTTGGATCAGCCCGCGGTGGAGACATTGGCGGCGCTACTCCGGTGGCAGCCGCGGCGGCCTCTTCGCAGCCCCTCTTCTTCCCGGCGGCCTTCGTGGACTTGGATGGCGACGGCTTCATTCTCCAAGTACAGGGCGTCTTCACGCTCATCCGCTCGGGGGCTACCCTAAAAAGCTTTGGGTGGCGACGCACTTGGATCTACTACGGCGGCAGCATGCGCTGGGAGTGGATCTACTTCAGATGGAATCAAAATGACTGCAGCTCGGATGGGTGTAAAACCCTAAGGGTTTTGGCTTCTATTTATAAGTCAAACTGGCTCCGCAACGGCCGGCTGAATAAGTCCACGCGCAGCTGACTCAGCGGCTAAGCGTGACCCTTCGTATTCTACTAGTCGACGCGCCTCACCTCAGGGGCTCGGCTACTTCTACTCGACTACCCGGGGAAGCGGCTAGTCTCAAAAGCATCTCAGGACACATTCTTCAAGATGACCCTTCAATTCGAGAGGAAGTACTCGACTCAAGGCTCGGGGGGCTCCGTGCCACGTGTCCTTCGGCTTTTTCTCTCCGGATTTTTCGAGATTTTCTTGCCAAGACTTCGGATGGACCCTCGGCCCGAGCCTCGCGCTCAACCTAAGGCTCGGGGGGCTACTCCATATGGAGTGCGATTTTGCAATCGCACCTCCATATCGGCTACGGCTTCAAGACAAGACGGGCATTTTTTGAAGACCTTCGAAGGCAGTACTCGAGGACGCTTGGGACTACTCGAGAAGACTTCAAGATTGCTCAAACATCAGCTGGAGTACATTCCAGCCTCGGGATGCTTCGACTACTCTTGAGGACTTTTGACTTGTAGCACTCAGGGACGCTTGAGGACTACTCGTTATGGTCGTCAAGACTACTTGAAGCTATCCTTCTCGACTACAAAGTACTCGGGAGCTTGTCGTATGGACCTCCCTGGGCCCACTACCTCGGTGGGTACCAGGACCGACTACTCGGTGGGCCCCTGGGACTCCCCGGCTTGCGCTACACGGCACCTGAAGGCGTGGAGCACAAGGACTGCAGAGGAGTAGTACTCGGTTAGGAAGCTGTGCATGTCCCGCACTGTATGGAAGACTCCTAGACGTACTCGACTAGTACTCTCTCCCTACTCCGACTTGTAACCCTGGCTCCCGGACTATATAAGGCGAGGCAGGGACCGATCTCTAGGATCACCTTAACACACCTCATCTCATACAACCCACGGCGCACCATTGCACCATCTTGTAATCGTGCCCAATCAATCCAGAGCTACGCAACATACAGGACATAGGGTATTACGCACCTCGCGGCCCGAACCTGTCTAAATTGTGTGCCACGTGTCTCTTCCTTCGAGTTACCGATCTCGGCGAGGCCACATTCATCTACTTCGGGTTCTCCCCTTAGTAGGTTGCCAGTCTAAAACACCGACAGGGTGTTTAGTAGCTCTTTTGTACGGAAGGTTGCAATCGATTTCCTCGATTTGCATGCGATGTTCCGTCATGAAAAAACTCGACATCAACCTCATCACCATTTCGTCCATGTAAGTCAACATCCCTATACGACATCCAAATCTATTGAATTCCATATGTATTGTTATTACCATCCTAAGTAAACTTTTTTGCAGGATGCAAGCGTCTGATGAAAAGAAGACAAATGGGAGGTGGAAGGTAGCATATGTTGACCCGCAACAAGTAAGCTAGTCACAACACACGTTCATAATGAGGGATCAACTAAGAAAGCAAATAGAGGAACAAGCAAAGACACCAAAAGAGAAGGAAGACTTAATAAAGGGTTACGAGAAAGCTAAACTTCACGAGGTGTCTGTATACATTGCAAGGGTCAAGAGGAAAAACCAACATAAGGATTCTATCAAGTTTGCTTACCATTTTGAGTAAGATCCTTTAAATAACTATTTCATCATTTGCCTTCATTTTTTAGTCTATTTATATTAATTATTTTAATTTTATGCAGCGATCATTTCATTTGCTTTCACATGTGTCTGAAGTTGGGAACTGTGGGGGTCTTCGACTCATTACACTATTCAGAGGCTTCTTACAAGAAAATCATTGAGATTATAAGAAAGTAAGACAACTAAGTGCAATATAAAATCACTACTGTGTGTATCGGCTATATTTCAAATTGTATTACTAACTTATGTCTTTGTATCCTTAAAGTGCGTATAGGCTATACATACTCAATGACGGGGAGCACAAGAACAAAAAATTGGTGATACGACATGCCAAATGGGTAAGAACACTTCTGTTAATAAGTACCAATCATTTTTATCAGAGTTGTACACTTCTGTTAATTAGTACCGATCATTTTTTATTTGTTTGCAGTGCTACAAACAACCTCCTGGCAGTGTGCTATGTGGATATTATGTGTGTGAGGTTTTGAGAAATAATGGGAGGTACCGGGCGAATCTTGAAGACGCAAGCCTCTTGTTTGTACACAACTATGTATCTTCTAATTATGGTCCTAATGGTAATGCATAACAATCTTCATTTATTGTGTTTACGTGCAGATGCCTACCATTGAGGGATCATGGGGGCAACTTGGTGACAATCAAATCACCAACATTTGTGCAGACATGGCGAGATTCATCCTACGTGAGATTTGCCACGAGGATGGAGAATTCTTCAATAAAGAAGGAGTTTTGACATTAGATGATGCAGAGCGGTTACGTAGATGGGGGTCTTAGTGTTATGTATTATGCACAATGTTTTGTAATGTGACTTATGTATACATTTTTTATTTTAGTTTGGATTGTGCGTTTGTGAGACATATATTTGGATTTGGCGGTTAAATACAAATTAAATTATTGTAAATTAAAGTGAATTTAGCATACAAATGCCAATGTGAAGAAAATAATAGACGAAAATGACAAATTATATACGAATAATAAACATTATGGGGAATTATATAGGAAATAGGAAAAATGCTTTCTGTGGCGGGCGGTCTAAGCAACCGCCAGCAAAAATGAATTTTGTGCCGGCGGGCGTCCTAAGAAACCGCCAGCAGTAATGGCATTTGTCTTTGGCCGGCGGTCGCAAGTAACCGCCAGCGCTGATGACATTTGTGCTGGCGGTCGTTTAAGTGATCCACCAGCAAAAATGGCTCTGTGCTGGTGGGCCGGCCACCCGCCAGCACAAATGGCCATTTCTACTGGCTCAAAGTTGCTGGCGGGTGCCTCGCCCGCCAGCAAAAACCGGTTTTAGCCGTCAGGATAAATCGTTTTTTGCCTACTGGTCCTATCATATTTTAAGAATTACATAGACACAGGCTTAAGTGCAAGTATTGAGACTACAAAATCCGTTGCATCTAGTTTGGATGTGGAGCCAATATTTCCTACAAAACGTAAAGGTAAAAGGAAGAGGCAATTTGATGAACAAGATGATGAAACTGAAGAATTACAAAAGTATGCTATAGATGACTTTAAAGATGAGTACTTCCAGTTATTGTTGATTATGCAATTGTTTCACTGACTAATCGATTTGATCAGCTAAAGGTATTTGAGAAAATATTTGGTTTCTTAGTCAATTCAGAAAATCTAAAGTCCATGGATCATAGTGATCTAAGAGATTGTTGCACAACTTTTGTGAGTAAGTTTCTCATGGCAACAAGTCTGATGTTGAGTTAGATGATTTGTTCTCTGAGTTGAAAGTGTTGCAAGTAACTTTGCTAGATCAGTTGATGTCAGCATATGAGATTCTTCACTTTGTGAAAGTTGCAGATTGCTATCCAAATGCTTCTATTGCATATCGGATTCTATTAACTATTCCAGTGATAGTAGCATGAGCCAAAAGAAGCTTCTCGAAATTGAAGCTATTAAGAAATTATTTGAGGCCAACTAAGCTACAAGAATGTGAGATAGCAATTGGCATCGCAAAGTGATTAGCATGATGACATAGTATTATGTGCATGTATGCTTTGTGTTTGGTATTTATGTAACACACTCATGGGAGTGGTGTAGCATGGACTGATCTTGAGTCAAGTCGTTGACTTGTGCTCGTACGTGGTCGTGTATTATTCATGTGCAGGTGTTGCTTGAGGCGGAATCTGGTCGGTGTCCGACTGGAACTAGGTTCAGGAGGAAGTGAGGTTTCGGGACTAGGTTTAGGGAGGAGCTGAGGTCCTATTGGTCGAGGATGTCACGCGGGACGTTAGGGCTAGAGAACAATGTACATGAAGGCTTTGTCGAAGTGCGAGCATGTGTCTCGGTACCAACCAGTGGCGAAGCCAGGAATGGAGTATAGGAGGGGCTCCTTCTTCTTCCTCTAGCTCTAACTCCTCCTTTCTTCTTTCTCTGAATTTTTTAGGAGGGGCTTACGAGGGGCTCCTATGGAGTTGCCGGTGGTAGGAGGGGCTTCGGCCTGATTGGATTGGTCAAGGTTGGCGTGGTGTTGGCACCTTTTGGAGCCAACAGCACGCAAAGGCAGCTGTCGCAGCGCCTCTGCATCGACACCGATCAGACCGGTGGGGTAGACTAGTCAGACTGGTCGCCGGGAGATTTCGGCGGTAGACCTCCTAACGTCGCTCGGGTAGGATCCCGTCAGGGAGACGCACGTAGGGTTGCTCTAGGGTCGGCAAGACCACCTAGAACGCCTTTATACGTCGCGGAGACGAAGGAAGAACAACAAGTAGTAGATTAGAAAAGTTGGGAAAAGGTAACAGTAAATACGAGACACTAAAAGGTAAATATTATTGATCGATTGAATGATGAACCTCAATCGGCCTTGACCCCTTATATTTAGAGGGTGGGGAGGTCTTGCCCCGCAAGGAAATCCTTTTACAAGCCTAATCTATCAGGACTCCTCAATTTGGCTCGGAATCGTGGAGGCACCGGTTGGACCGGTGCATCCGACGTGTAGATCTTGGAGAAGTCATATCTCCCTCATCCAGACTCCGATTTGGACGTCCACATATGGATTTTGATCTACTCGACGAGACCTATCCAATGATGAAGTCCAAATAGGATTTCGTGGACTTTAACCACACCGGTCTGACTGGTGGGACCCACAGGTCTGACCGGTCAGATGATACTTGCCAATTTTGGGTGCGAACATATGCCCCCCTGTTTTTTGGCAAAGGATACGTGCCAAAAAATATTTTTCTAAACTAAAAAACACTTAGGACGATGTTTAACAAAACAACAGCCGTACACATAATTTACTCGAGTCGAGGATGATGCCTGCTTCGGTCTCCACTCCTTCCGGTTCCGTGTTGACTTGGCTAGCTTCTCTTCAATCTGCTGCTCCATTGCTCCTCGCTTGCGTAGTCTTTGCAACCTCCTTTTTTTATTGTGGGACAAGCCTGAGGGACACCACCTCGGCCGCATCTCCTTAGCATTTTGCTTGTTGCTATTCTCACCTTGCTTAATAGTAGTACACACATTATTTTTGACCAGATTGCTATTGCAAACAATCGGTCTTTGTAATGCATTATAATTTGAGTATGCAACAGGATATTGAATCATATATGAATTCTTGTACATACTACTGTTATCAACAGGTGAATAATAGCAAAGATAATACCAAAACAATGGCATAACAGATCCAACAAAAGGATATTGTGAAAAGTTACCTCGTTGGTGATGACTAACTTTACGTCTTGGTGGTGCTTTTACACCCTTAGAACCGCTTGGCTGATTACTTTGATCATTAGTAACTCCTTCCCTCTTATATTTGGCCAAGATCTCATTAAAACTCGCCCTTACTTTTTTCTTGGGCTTGGAGCATCTTGAACCTTTCTTGAGGCATCGGTCAGACCGGCCTGAGGCACCGGTCAGACCGGTCGACGCAGTACCGACCGTCTTGATCTTGTCTTGCCCCCCAAGCATTGAAGTCACTGAAACCTTGGGGATCACCTCCAGAGGGTGCCTCTCGTCTTGTCTTTGCTTTCCAATGATCACATTCTTTCCTTTAGCTTTTTCGGCTTGATCCGGCCGAATAAGCACCTTAGGATTTGACAACTCAAGAGTATTGACAAAGGCACTATTAGGGGAAGGATTTTCATCGACTTGCATCTCATGGAATTTCAAATGACCTTCATTAATGGCCGATTGTATTTGCCGACGAAAAATATTACAATCATTAGTAGCATGAGAAAAAGAATTATGAAATTTACAATATGCACGTCTTTTTAATTGATCAATAGGTGGTATAATGTGAGACATTTTAATTTTACCTGATTTAAATAACTCATCAAATATTTTATCACACTTAGTCACATCAAAAGTAAATTTCATCTCATCCCGACTCTTATGAGCCGGCTTAAGAGAATCACAAGTGTTTGCTTTATCATTAGGTAACCAAATAAATTCAGTAGCATACACTTCTTTGCTCTCATCGTCCGATGATTCCTAATCTAGCATATGCATGTTAGGACGATCAGATTTAAGTCGAGTATCTTTGCTTCGGCTTTCATGAGCTAAATCTCTTACCAAGACTTTGGCAACATCAATAAATTCATGACCCTCTAATTTCTCTCTAATATGGGATCGTAAACCATTAAAAGCTAATTCAGCAAGATCCCTTTCGGAGATAACAAGATTATAAAAATGGTTTTTGGTTTCTCTAAACCTTCTAATATAGCTAGTAACAGGTTCATCATGCTTTTGCCTAACCGATGTTAAATGACTCAACCTTAAGTCATTATCTCCGCTATAAAAGTGATCATGAAATTTTTGTTCTAATTGTTTCCAAGTACGAATAGAGTTAACAGGTAATGAAGTAAACCATGAAAAAGCATTGCAAGTTAAGATAAAGAAAATAAACGCACTCTTATTTCCTCTATGGCACTAGCTTCTCCTAGTCGAGCAAGATATTGACTAACATGCTCCCAAGTAGTTTTGTTGTCATCCCCATTAAACTTCACAAATTCAGGACAACGCCAACCAATGGGATAGGGAACCGAATCAAAACTAGAAGGATATGGTTTTCGATATGAAAGATTTTTATTTTTCACTTCTATCCCATAGTAATCTTTCATTTGTTTAGCAAGATTAGCATTAAACCTATCGATGACTTCCAGGATGGTGGTCGGCATTGGTGTAGTGGAAGCATTCGATTACATCATATTCGGCTGCGTGTACAAGCCAGAAGTATGGTGTTGCAAACGGCTATTAACTTGAGGATTAGGTGCGTAACCATACCCAACGCTCTCAAACGGAACCATAAATTGGAACACCTTGAGCTACTGAAGTATTCCCACCAGATCGGCCAGAAGCAGCCTGAACGGGAGGAATAGTAACTATAGGTTCTGGAGACGATGGAAAAGGCACCATGGCGCCAGCACCGGTCTGACCGGTCGGACCCATCGATCTGACCGGTCTGTTCTGACCAAACGGCAACGGTGTTGTTTGTCCCGCAAAATAATTCAACAGCATACCATACTGAGGATTAATTGTTTGTGCAGCTGATGAATTAATAGTTGGGGTCTGAGGTGCCACAGTTGTAGAAATAGATGCAACATTATCATCACCCTCTACTCATTTACCTAGACTCTTATCTACCATGTTTTGCATATTTTCAATCATAGACAATCAAAAGCTATCCATCATAGTAGTAAAATCATTGACGGTAACAAAAGAGGATGGAGACGATGATGTGCTCACATTGGGTGGTACCTCAGGTGGTGGAGTGTCGAAGGTGATGTCCTTGAACTTCTTCACCTTGCCTTCGCGAGTTTTCTTGAAGTGCGACAAGTAGTGAAGTCGATCCTCTTCAGCATTCTGCTTCATGCGCTCTTCTAATTCTTGGCGATCTTGTTCGGCCTTTTGCTTCATGAAGTCCTCCATTGGTTGACAATCTTCAGGTGAGAGCTCTTCATCCGTGAAGTCAATGATGTTGCCCTTGTCTAGCTCACACTGAGACATGTCGCCGGAGTTGGATAGATCGGTTAAAATAGCCAGATCTTCATTCCCCAGCGGAGTCGCCAATTTGTTGGCACCTTTTGGAGCCAATAGCACGCAAAGGCAGCTGTCGCAGCGCCTCTGCGTCGACACCGGTCAGACCGGTGGGGTAGACTAGTCAAACCAGTCGCCGGGAGATTCCGGCGGTAGACCTCCGAACGTCGCCCGGGTAGGATCCCGTCAGGGAGACGCACGTAGGGTTGCTCTAGGGTCGGCAAGGCCACCTAGAACGCCTTCAGACGTCACAGAGACGACTGAAGAACAGTAAGTAGTAGATTGGAAAAGTTGGAAGAGGTAAAAGTAAATACGAGACAATAAAAGATAAATATATTTGATCGATTGGATGATGAACCTCAATCGGCCATGGCCCCTTATATTTATAGGGTGGGGAGATCTTGCCCCGCAAGGAAATCCTTTTACAAGGCTAATCTATCAGGACTCCTCAATTTGGCTCGGAATCGGGGAGGCACCAGTCCGACCAGTGAGGGGCACCGGTCAGGCCAGTGCATCTGGCGTGTAGATCTTGGAGAAGTCATATCTCCCTCATCCGGACTCCGATTTGAACGTTCCACATATGGATTTTGATCTACTCGACGAGACCTATCCAATGGTGAAGTCCAAATAGGATTTCGTGGACCTTAAGCACACCGGTCTGACCGGTGGAACGCACAGGTCTGACCGGTCGGATGATACCTGCCAATTTTGGGTGCGAACACGTGGCAAATAAAAAGGAGCACGAACCTGGTTCGTGAGGGATGGCCAGAGGGTTTTTGCCGAGGCTTTTGGTGCAGCGGCAGGACGAGCGACGGTGCGAGGCAGGGGCAACGTTTCTATTTTTCCCAGCGGTGATTAGGGTTTGGGGATCTCGTGGAGATTTTGTATGGATGCTTATGTTGGCATCTTTTGACCACATCTTTCATTGAATAAAGATTAACTTTCATAAGTGATGTGTTGGTAATCTTCGCTCTCAGCTTTTCGTGGTTTTAGATTAATTATTTCAATGGCGTGTTTATAATTAATTTGGACCTTCCAAAACCGAGCTACATCTTTGAGTTTTTGATTAATTAATTTTTCATATTTTTGCTTAATCAGGAAATTAGGGTTTAATCAATTCTCGTCACCATCTGACAGGGTCTGCTTGTTATTTTTATATCTTGGGTTGTAGACTTCCGATTGACATGATTCCAATTGGGTTAGTTGCACAATTTTATCAATTTGTTTGTGGTAAAATTTCATGTCAAGAGGATACATTGTCTCATAAAGACACACGAATTAGTGGACTCAGAATCTGTTTTCAGGTGGAAAGTTTCCAACTGCCCCCCCCCCCCCCCCCCGCTATATTCCCATTTTTTTAGCCAATTTTGTTCATATGGGGCAGTTTGTAGTGGGGATCCACTTTGTTGTTAGAGTCGGTCTACAATTGCATGCATTGGAGACACTAGTGATCACGGAGTTCTACACAATTGCAACCGCTTTGGCTGCAAAAACATATAACCAGTTTCTTTCCTTCTTTCCGGCCAACGTCCGGATAAAATTGTCGTCAGGACGCATGTCCAAGCATCTCCAACAATCTAGCTTAGAGCTAGTGAAACTAATTTTTTAATCATGAAACATTGCAAAAAGACAAGAGACTAACTAGGAGAGAAGAGATAAGCTCGGTTCTCCTAATACACTGTTCTCTCACTGCACAATATTCAAAGCTAGTTATTGCACTCTTTTCTCGTTTAAATTCATCAGCTTAGAGCTAGTGCTAGCTCATACGATTGGAGACGCCCTAACAATGAAAAGGTAGCTCTACCCTTTTCTCAAAACAAAGGATCGATGAGAACGTTGGTTGCGCAGCAACGTCTGCTGACCGCACAGGGATGCGCACCCTGCGCTCGGCGAACGACCGCCGCCGGATCCGCTGTTGCGTCGCGTCGCGCACAACATCCGTGCCCAGCAGCCTCTGCCAATGCGGCCGGGCAGCCGTACCGGTTGGACTTCCCGCGACTAATCTTCCACCCCCAGGCTGCGCATCATCACACTCGTCATCGCATCCAACAAGCTATGCGATTTCACTGTCCCGTTACGAGCGTTAACGTCTCGGTGACCTTGGCCGCCACGATGACGGTCGGTTTCTCGCTGGCGATCCGCTTCAGAGCAACCCCGCGGTGGTCGAAGCCGCAGCTGTGCGACTCCGCGTGGCGGTGCGCCGCGCAGTGCCACTGCACTGGCACGCAAACCCGAGGAGTCCCACCTTCTTCCGGCACACGGCGCACCTGCTGGGACCCTTCTTCTTCTTCTTCCGTCCGTGACGCTGCAGCGGCGGCAGCGAAAGGGAAGGGAAAAGTCATCGCGTGGCCCGTGCTCCTACCTCCGGCGGCGCCGAGGCCGCCAGTCCTGTAGGAGAAATCTATAGGGTCCACCTGCTGCAGAGGTCCCTGCTCTCCACCGTCTCGAAAATGAGGACACTGCGCCCCAGCGCCGCCCACTACGGCCTTGTTCGGTTAGCCCATTCCCGGCCGGGAATGCGGCCCAACCCACGGGGGTACCCCGGCCCGGGAAGAATTCCACCCCACAAGATTTTTTGCGTTCGGTTAACCCCCCTGAGAAACCCAATACCGGCCCAAACCCACCCCTTCCCCTCACCCTAGGCTTGTGGACACAGGGGAAAAATCATCTACCACGACCTCTCGGGAAAAATCCCGGCCGCGACGCGCGTGCGAGGGGAGGCGACGCGCGGGCGGCGGCGGCCCGGCGGCGACGCGCGTGCGAGGGGGAGGCGACGCGCGGGCGGTGGCGGCGGAGGACGGCTCGGACGGCGACCCCTCCCAGGTTGGCCGTCCCGATGGCATCTCGGTAGCGGCAGTGGCGTACAGGTGGTCGGCGGCGACGGCGCCGGCGCGACCATCCCATCCGGCGGTCGTCTTCTCTCCGGTGAGCCACACCCATCCTACCCTTCGTTTCTTTTCTCCCTTGTCTAGGGTTTCTTGATTCGGTACTAGGAGAAAAGAACTAGGGTTTCTTGATTTGGCCTCCCTTGATTCGGCGCCGGCGGTGGACGCCCTGGCCGTCGCGGCCGCGGTAAATCGGTCCGGTGACATCCTGGAATTGCATTTCTAGTGGCAGGTGCTTTGAGAACATTTCAAACTGAGTTTTGCCCATCCTGTTTTTCCTTTGCTTGCAACCCCCCGATCTGGTTTGCAATTCACTACTTAAACCGGCATCTTCGGTTGTGAGTTGCGAAATGTTTGCGGCAAGGCAGTGCTTGTGATCTGGGTAATCTGAGCTTAGCTGCTCCTAATCTTCTGTAACGCGGAGTCTAGAGCTTTAGCATACCATGAGGAATCATCTTTAGCTTTGGAAAGATGCTGCGTACAGCGAGGAGGAAGCAGCAGCTTTTTGCTTACTGGCTCCTCCCTGCAAAGCTGAAAGGGACGGTTTTCAATATGCTGTGTAGATTAGTTCCTGATTAGTTTACAAAGCATGCCTTCAATGTGGCAACTGAGGATTACGATCCGTGCCTTCAACGCCAGCATCTTTACTTTCTTAATGTAGGACTAGGATCAAGCGATGAAAGTCTTGTGCCACTCTTTGATTTAGTATACTAGGAGCAGGCAATTAATGTGGCAAATGGCGCATTTTATTTTATCCTGTTGTTTGCTACTATTTAGCTGCAAAGTTTACCACTTTCAATAAAGCATATCGTATCTGCAGTCTCATCTTCAACCTAATGCCCGTGCACATCCAGTTGCATCTTTCTTAGTTTGAGCATTGAGTCAGAGTTTTTACATTATACTTTTTCATGATGGCAAAACGAGCAACTTTCTAGAATTAGGAAACAAAATAGATCCATCTTAAGTGTCCTGTCAGAATTCTGAACTTTTGGTATCTCAGAACGTAGAGCTTGAGAACTGGTCCACTGTGCACTTAGTATCTTGTTTTGAGTCTTTGACTTGCTAGTATTTCCTTGGTGCTTCTAGTTTCAAATGTTGTGGAAAATGACACATTGTTTTCATGCCCTGTGATGCGCCTTTGAAGCATCATGCTCGAGCGGGGGATCTTACTTGTTTTTTTTTTGAATGGAAGTCTGACTGACCCTGCTTTTCGTTACAAAGATATGCTATTATATCACAGTTGTTTGATCTTGGTTTTTCCCCCCGATCTGAATGAATGAATGGTTTGGCGTTAGCTGTTTGATTTTTTTTTTGAGATCTTGTACCTGTTCTCCCACACTGATAAATCCAATGATCTTTTCCCTTGATTTTTCATTTGTCTGCTGTGGGTCCTCTCTGTTGAAAACAAACGTGGCCAAGGGGCGATATATTTTTTGGAATCAAGCAAGAGTACTAAGTACTTCAGAATTATTGTATTTCCCACAAAATCTACATGAAAAATGTTCCTGCGTTCTATAGACTGGTACACACGATATCCATTCAGACTGAACACAGGGTCTTGAAAAACTAGAAAAAAGTTCCACACAGAGGGCACTGTCTGTACCGTACGTGCTGGGAGTTCACACAGCTACAACAGTGTTATTACTCGAGCCCCGGTCCAAGTTTGTTGCTTCTCCATTTTAGTCAGAAAGCCAAAAGCCCCAGGACAAAAGAAAAAACAGCCAGCTTTTAAACTGCCAAAATATATCAATTTCAAGTTCTGTTTATGTTCACGCTCTTTGCTAAAAACTGACGGTATGGAAGATTTTTTCGTTAAGCTCAAACGAGTGTTCACAAATCCTAGATGAATGCACAGATGTGCTTGCTGTGTTCTGTCATTGGACGTGGCCAACAAAATGCTGTATATTTTTAACAAAGTAGTCTGACCACAAACTACATACTACTACATGTTTGTCTGATGCTTGCATCTATCTTAGCTAGTAGTGTGCTAGCTACAGCTGACTGATTGCTACATGTATGAATGGCTCAAATTTCTTATGATGTGCTTGCTGTTGCATATATGTTGATGCTAATTTTAGATTCTTCTGTATATATTTGCTGCAGATTATCCCTGCACCGCCTCGCCTCGGAGAGGACGAGCCTCCACCATCTTGGGATTTGGTACCCTCTCCTAGAGGTGACTCGATACTGTCCTAACTTTTGCAATGAGTTTGAGTTTAAGGTATCGGATTAGAAAGAGGAGAGATGAGGAGGACGATGATATGATGTTGTTCTTCCTTCCCGCACTCTCTCTGTTGGGTTCCAGTTCTAGTGTAGTGAGGGAAAAGATACGGCGACATACATCGAAGCTATCAGGCGAGGAACGTGTTCGGGAATTGCTGGAAGGTCATGTTAAGAACTGTCGGGTAGCTTTTCGGATGGAACCTGGAATATTCATGGCACTTGTAGACTATCTTAGGAAGGAGGGATTGGTTCGTGATACACGGATTAAAGTAGAGGAGAAGCTTGGGTTCTTCTTGTTTATGCTTAGTCACAATGCTTCATTTGAGGATCTTCAAGAAAAGTTTGGGCACAGTGGCGATACATTTCATCATCACATAAAGCATTTCTTTGACATAGTTGTTCCCACCCTCGCCAATCGATTTTTGAAGCCTCCTAGTCCTGGTCAAGTGCATCATAAAATTGAAAGAGATCCTAGATTTGTGACTTGTTAAACAAAATCTGATGTGTCATCCTTGTTTTGTGACTTGTTAAACAAAATCTAATGTTTCATCCTTGTTTTGTGTAGAGAAAGTAAGAGCGGCTTGGAATCCAACATTGGAGAAGACTCTAGTTGACTTGCTTCATGAACATAAGACGCCTGATTATAGGGGTCAAAATGGGTGGCCCTCCGAGACTTGGAATAAGATTGTCAGTGAATTTCATCTGAGGGAGGACTATGTAAGTTTCACTAAGGCACAGATACAAAAGAAGGAAAAGGAGCTCAAAAGGGACTACCGGTTGATGAAGGACGCAACAAAACAAAGTGGAGTACATTTTGATGCAAAGGCAGGGAGGATCACAGCAAGTCCTGCTGTTTGGAAAAATATCATTGTATCCTATCCCAAGGCTAAGAAGTTTCGCAACAAGTCCTTTCCACTATTTGAGGCCTTGGGTGAGCTTCATGATGGTAAGTCTCATCACTGAAGGATCAGATGGCGACTAGAGAGGGGGGGAGTGAATAGGAGCCGGTAAAAATTCTTCCAAAAGAATCCGGCCTATACCCTAGACAAACCCCGGTCACACACAAGCGATGGATCGAATCACTCACCAATCGCCAAGACCACAAGGTTATGGATCAACCTCTAGTCCTAGGAACGATTCCTTGAAGCACACGCGGAAGCACTAGAATGGGAAGGAAGGAATCGAAACAAGAAGCACTGCACACGGCTCTCCCGGCGGATTGTCCCGGCCCGGCGGGTGCGGACCGTCCGCGATGAACCGCGCGGACTGTCCGACCTCGCTACCGCGGACCGTCCGCGCCGACGTCGCGGACCGTCCGGCCCTCCCCGCGGACCGTCCGGTTAAACACACACAGAACACCGAAGCGACCCGAGAAAAACGGACCGTCCGCCGAGACCGGCGGACCGTCCGCGCCACCCGCGGACCGTCCGCTACTCGAGCTCGGACCGTCCGCAAACTGGCTGCAACCAAAACCAAAAGCCAAAACGGATCGAAAGCAAGGACGCGCAAGAACTCGACGAACACGCGACGAACACGACCCACGCGGACCGTCCGTGACCACCCCGCGAACTGTCCGCAGGTGCGGACAGAGCAGAAACAGCCCGACCCCGAAAGTCAACTCCCCCAAATCATCATCGGATTTCCCGAACGGTTGAAGCTATGAAGACAAGGGTTTGGGGACTTGAAAAGCGTCACACAAGGATGCTATAGCCCAAAAATCTTGCCTCCTAACTCCCTAAATCACCGGGAATCGCGAATCCTTTGAGCACCACCAAAAGCTAGAACACCGAACGAAAACTCACGAATCGAAGTGGTTTCCCGGCGTTTGAGGGCACAAGATCAAGCACAATGATGCACAAGACATCTATCCATGTTTCCCTCAAAGAAATCCGGGGAGAAACCCACTCAAATCCGCGAAATCACACCGGGAACAAAGGCACGAAAACAAGCACGAAAAGCCACGAAAAACAACCCCGAATCTTCTATACAAACCAGGAAAGATTCACAAGGTCTAGCATGCCGCCCTAGCATCCATCCCTCTCAACAAATCTCTCATGAAGCTCTCATGCTAGCCTAGAGAAAAATGGAAGAAAAATAGCTACGAAAATGAGAAAGAGGAGGGAGGAAATGAAACCCTAAGTCGCGGAGAGAGAGGGCCATCCACACACACTCATGGCTTATATATCAGGTCCCGCTGGAGTGGTAAATGACACGACTACCCCTAACTACACTACTGGCGATACAACCCATGTAGGGGCATTTTGGTAACGTTTGTGGGTCTTGCCATCGGACGGCCACGCCTTTGCCGCACCCCGCGTCCTCCCGACGCAAGCCATGCGATCCCGCCGCGTGTCCTCCGCCTCGAAGCTTCCCGACACGCCCGGATCCCGTCTCCGTCGTGTTGGGCCCTCGGACTCTGGTTTTGAGGCCCAAACCAAGAAACCGTCCGCCGATGGTTTTGTGGGCAAACCACCAAACCCCGCGTGCTCGGTCCGGCCTCCCGCCAAACCACTTGACTCGACCGCCACCGTGCACCGGCTCGATTGTCCATGACTTCGTCTTGCTCGTATCGCCACCATGTGGCCCGCACCTAGTCCCGCCGTCCATCGGGTCTCTCTCGAACCGAGCCTACTTGTCTCTCCATCTCCCGGAGGCCCCTCAAGGCCGAAGACCTTTCGCGCCCGTTCTTCACCCGCAACAACACGAACTAGGCCGCGGCCTACACACCGCGCACTAAGCCAAGAGTCGGTCCAACACCCGTTGTCAATCACTCATCGGTGAGGAGCGGTCATCCATCGACCACCGGGACGCTCCTGGTCCTCAATCTCCCCCTTGATGAGTGCATTGACAACACACAACGCGAAATGAAATTCGAGAGAAAAAGAGAAAAGAAGAAGAAAGAAAAACAAAGAAGCTCAACCGATGACCAAAACCGAAGAAAGGCGAAGAAAGGTCACAAGCCAAGCAAAGCACAAACTCCACACCGAAAACGGCAAGAAGGCTCCCCCCCGAACAAATGCAAGCTCCCCCCGAACATGTGGATGCAAACTTCCAAATTTCAGCTCACCTCTTCTCCCCCCTTGTTGACAATGTATGAATCAAGGTGAAAATGCGAAATGCGGAACAAAGCATATAAACAACTACATGAGGTTCTCAAATAGGCCAAATCTAGTGTCAAAGGCTAAAAATGAGACAAAGATCACACATATGAATCATAGCATAGTCAAAGCATTGCCACAAGTAATAGATGAAAATACAAGCATGTGACAAAGCAAAATTTTCAGATTTAAGCGCTTTTACCAAAAGAAGGCTCGCTTCACATGTAAAAGCCTATCCATGTCACACTTGAGCCACAAACATGCATACCATTCAAAGATCATGCAAGGATATCAAATTCTCAGCAAAAGATCATGGCAAACACCCATAAAGCAAAGCATGTCATGTCAAAGCTCATGAGCCATGTGTCCACTTCGGGGAGACTTCTCCACTGGTGAACATCATGCAACATGTTTAGCACCCATATGTGAAAGATAAAACATTTTAAGCATAGACATGATGGATGGAGCATTTTTTCAAGCATTCACACTTCTTTTCAAGATTAATTCATTTCATGGTACATGAAGTGCCTTTGCGGCAAAAAGAAGCTTATGCTCCCCCATGAATGCAACATAGGCTAAACATTCACATTGATATTCGGCCTTTGGCCCAAATGCAAGAACAAGGCATCCAAGCACAATCTAAGCATGAAAAACACATTTAGACCAAACTGTGACATGGATACACAACTACACACGAGTGGAGCAAATTTCATCAAAAATTAGTCAAGTTTAGCATTTATTTCAAAAGGGGCTATCTCACCACACATATATCTCAAATATTTCAAGAGCATAGCCTCACATCACCATTTCTCCACACATATAACCAATATCTCACAAATAGCCAAAGAGACTCAAATATGGCATATGAAAGAAGCTCATCATCCTAGAATGCAATATGATACAAATGCAACATGATATATGACAAGATGGCTATCCTACCATGGTTTGTACATCAAGCAAAGCATGTATATACATCAAAGTAAAACATGGTATGATACATATGGTACAAAAAGGAAATCCCCCAAGAATCAACTAGAAAGGGCAACAAACCCCAAGTTCCCCCCGCAAGCGCACAAATGTAGCTTGGTCGAGAGGCTTTGTAAAGATGTCGGCTAGCTGGTCTTGGGTAGGGACATGGCTCAAAACAATGGTTCCTTTCTCCACATTGTCCCTCAAGAAATGATACCTCACTTCTATATGTTTGGTTCTGGAGTGAAGCACTGGGTTTTTGGCTACGCTTATGGCACTGGTGCTATCACAAAGAAGTGGGATCCGGGTGCACTCCTCACCAAAGTCTCTCAAACCGTATGAAATCCACAACAATGGGGAGCAACAACTCGCGGCGGCAACATACTCCGCCTCTGTGGTAGACCGAGCTACACTAGACCGCTTGCGGGAAGACCATGAGACCAACGAAGACCCAAGAAACGGCAAGTACCGAAGTAGACTTCCTCTCGACTCGACAACCACAAAATCCGCATCGGAAAAACCATGAAGAGAAAGAGTCGAGGAGGAAGAATACCAAAGGCCAAGACCAAGGGCGGATCGTAGGTACCGAAAATCCTCTTGACGGCCCGTCGATGTGATGTCCTCGGCGAAGCTCGAAAACGAGCGCACGGACACACGCCGAACCGTATGTCCGGCCTCGTCGCCGTCAAGTAGAGGAGGGAGCCGATCATGCTCCCGTACTCCCGCCGGTCCACCGGTTCTCCGTCCTCATCCGCATCCAAAGTGGCCGTACTCCCCATGGGAGTCGACATCGGCTTCACATCTTGCATCTGGAACTTCCTCAGCATGTCTTTTGTGTACTTGGTCTGGTGCACGAATGTTCCATCCTTCACTTGCTTGATTTGCAGTCCGAGAAAATACTGCAACTCGCCCATCATGCTCATCTCGAACTCCCTGCTCATCTCATCTGCAAACTTGGCAACAAGGTTATGTGACGAGCCACCAAAGACAATATCATCCACGTATATCTGAACAATCAACAGGTCATTTCCATGCTTGAGGAGGAACAAGGTTCTATCCACGGTACCCATCACAAACCCTCTGCTCAAAAGAAAACCTCTCAATCTCCCATACCAAGCACGGGGCGCTCGTTTCAACCCATACGAGCCCTTTTCAACCTATATACCCCGTGTGGGTACAACTCGCTCTCAAACCCGGGTGGTCGCTTCACATACACCTCCTCCTCTATGACCCCATTCAGAAAAGCACTCTTCACGTCCATCTGAAACAACTTGAACCCTTTAGCCACGGCAAAGGCTAGAAGGATCCGAATTGCCTCAAGACGGGCGACAGGAGCAAAGGTCTCCTCATAGTCGATCCCCTCCTTCTGACTAAACCCCTGAGCAACAAGTCAGGACTTGTTCCTCACAACCATCCCATTCTCTCCCTCTTTGTTCTTCCAAACCCACTTGGTTCCTATGGGATGGCAATTTGGAGGTGGTTCAACTAACTCCCACACCCTGGTTCCTCTCAAAATTTTCCAACTCCTCATGCATAGAATTGACCCGGTTTGCATCGGATAAAGCATGTCCAATGTCCTTGGGCTCAAAAGTAGCAACAAAAGCAGCATGAGCAAAATGAGAGGAATTTCTGGACCTCGACCGTGTAGTGCGTTCATCGATGTTCCCAATCATCTTCGACAGGGGATGCACTTCTTGAATCCGCCGGGGAGCCTCGCGCCTCGAGATTACCTACCCCTAAACTTCAGCTTCTCTCGCCTGGTCCTCTTGTTGCACCGTCGTTGTCCATGATGTAGACGGTCCATGCTCCAAAGTGGTCGTAGGGGAAGTAGTGGGTACATGCTCAGCTTCGGGCGCATGGTTCTCCCCATCATCATCTCCAGCTTCATCTTTCTCCTCCTCAAAGAGGTCCTCGGCCATCTCTTCATCACCGGCACATTCAAAGCCAAGAGAGGTACATGGCATTGTCTCGTCGAAGGTCACCTCGCAAGTCTCCATGATTTTGTTAGTCTCAAGGTTAAGCACCCTATAGGCTCTAGAATGGTTAGCATATCCAAAGAAAATACCATCACTAGACCTAGCCTCAAACTTGTCGAGTTTTCCCTTCTTCAAAATAAAGCACTTGCAGCCAAAAACTCGGAAGTGACTCACCTTGGGTGCCCGACCATGCATAAGCTCATAACGGTCTTCTTCTTAAAAGCTCGCAATAAAATCTCGTTGGAAACATGACAAGCCGTATTGACCGCCTCGGCCCAATACCTCCTAGGAGTTCCGTGCTCATCGAGCATCGTCCTAGCCATCTCACAAAGAGTCCGATTTTTCCTTTCCACGACTCCATTTTGAGGGGGCACATAAGGGGTCGAATACCGATGTTCAAGACCTAGATCACGACAAAAGGCATCAAAACGAGAGTTCTTGAACTCGGAGCCATTATCACCGCGGATAGCTTGAATAGCATTCCCATGCCTCTCGTTTTTCAACCTCACGATCGGATCTCGAACAAAACCAAATGTCTCACTCTTATCCTCCAAGAAGAACACCCGTGCATAGCGAGAGTAATCGTCCACCACAACAAGGACATACCACTTCCCACCCACCGAGCGAACTCGAGCTGGCCCAACAAGATCCATATGCAACAGCTCTGTCGGACGCTCGGTCATGACATCGGTCAGGGGTGGATGGGGAGTGGCTACCATCTTACCATGCCTACAAGGAGCACAAACCAAATCCTTCTCAAGCTTCAACTTCGGCAATCCTCGAACAAGGTCAAGACCACTCAAGCGGGAAACCAAATCAAAGCTCAAGTGTCCCAACCGCCTATGCCATTTCCACAAATCAGAAGAAGGACCGGCCATCAAACAGCGAGCAGGACCAAAGAACGAGAGAAATTAGCCCTGAAAATCTGACCCTCGGGGATGATCATACAGACAAGATCACCTCGAGAATCCAGCAAACGAGACTCACCAGACTTGAAACGCACCTCAAAACCCTCATCAAGCAACCGAGAAACCGAAAGCAAATGAAAACCCAAAGACTTCACAAGAGCCACTCTCTTCAACGTTACCTTGTCACTCACATGCACAACACCCTCCGAAAGCACCCTACCTCGTCCATTGTCCCCAAATGTGATGTACATCTTTTCCTTCACTGGGGTGAGGCCGGAGAACCACTTCTTATCTCCGGTCATGTGTCGAGAACACCCGGAGTCGATCAACCAAATGTCCTCCAAGTCTCCCCGCTTGCGCCGAAACAAGAACGAGAGTGAGCTAGCGACTCGACACCGGGGTTAGCACAAAGAAAGTTAAACCGAAGTGTCGAGCCATCCGCTCAAAAGAGGGGTTAGCAAACATCACTCCCTTGCCACCAAACTTCCCATGTCCCATGGGAGGAGTACGAGCACCACGAGGAGGAAAACGTGGTCCGTAGTTCCTCCGGAACCCAAAGCTGCGATCATCTCCCCCGAACCCGTATTGAGGACGAGTAGGAGGACGTCCAAAGAAACCACCACGAGCCCGACCAAACCTCTCACCAAAGACGCACACCATCATCTCTCCCGACAAACCTCTCACCACCACCTCTCCGTGGGAACACCGCCAACACTCCTCACACTTCCCACGCCCCGTGGAAGTGGCACTCTAGGCTCGGAAATACCATGAGGCTAGCGATACCTGTCCCGGTTTGCTTGCTCCCTAGCAAGACTCTCATCCCTCTTCCTCTTGTAGCAAAACTCGCAAGATGCCTCTCCTTGCCACAATATTCACACCTGAAGGGAATGGGTTTTGGTTTTGGCTCGGCTTCTCTCTAGGCTTCTCACCCTTCTCACCCACAAACCTCACTGGTTTCGGAAATCATTTGTCTTAGGTGGGAATTTGGGTGGATCTTGGGTTGTGTCAAGCTTGTTGCAAAGGTGGTTGGGCTTTGGTGTGAAAGAGTTCTTGGGTGCTTTTGGGAGTGGGACTTGGATCTCTCCGATCACCTCAAACTCGGGGGTTAGACTCAACACACTTCTCGTACACACTCTCCCCACTTGTTCTCTCCTACTTTCTCACCCAACTTCTCAAACCCCAAACCACGACCATCGGCTCTCTTGAACTCCTCAATCATGATTTTCAATTGAGGTTCCTACCCGGACAACCAACCCAACACCTTCCTCAAATAGTCATTCTCCTCATAAATGACATCCAAATGAGAAGTAAGTTCAAGATTGCGCAAAGTAACTTCATCACGGCTAGTGCATGCATTGACAACGGGAGATTTCAAAGATGCTTCCAAAGAACTAATGGTAGAACGAGCATCAACAAGCTTAGCATGCATAGTAGGACATGATTTGCAAGCACCAAGCAAAGTAGGTCTAGCCTTAAGCTCATCATGTTCGAGTCCTAAGAGCATCTAGTTGAGCCAAAATAGAAGCATTCTTCTCATTAAGCGAGTTTGATCTCATTCAACCAAGCATCACATTCAACACATTCAACATCATCGGGAGGAGTAGAAGCAAGTTTCAAAGAGTCATTCTCAAGTTTCAATTCAAGCAATTTTGACTCTAACTCTCCTACTTTCTCGCTAGCATTCTCAAGCCGAGCCCTACGATCTTTCCTCATCTTTTTGGCATCTCTCGAGACACTATCACGATTATCAAGCAAACCATTCAACCTAGCAATCTCGGCAAGCAAAGAGTCGGGGTCACGGTTTACCTCATCCTCCGAGTCGGAGTCGCCGTCTTCCTTCTCACTCTTCTTGCTTCCCGAGCTATGGGCCATGCCACAAAATCCCTCAAGCGCCACACGGCTCGGCCGCTGAGGTTCCGGCTTGCACTCTTCTTGCCATTGCGCCTCCCGGCGTCTTCTTCTTCGCTGCTTGAGCTTGACTGCTCCTCGCTTGAGCTTGAGTCAACATCGCTCGCACCGGCCACCATCGCTCTCGCCTTGTTCTTCTTGTAGCCGCTCTTGCTCGGTCGCCGCTTGTCCTTGTCCTTGCTCTTGGACTTGTTGAAGTGCTTGCCCTTGGAGGAGTACTTGTCTTCACGCCTCGGGTGCGCCTTGTACTCGTTCACCTTGTACTTATTCTCGTCCGCTTCCGGGCACTCGGCGATGAAGTGGCCACGCTTGCCACACTTGTAGCACGTCCCTGAGCTCCGCCTTGCATTCCTCTGACTCTCATGTAGTCGTTCAAACCTTCTTGAGAGCAAGGCCAGCTCCTCCTCGCCCAACACATCAAACTCCTCATCTGGAATGGACATAAGAGAGGACAAAGAAAACTGTCGACAGGAAGGGTTAGATTTGCCCTTTGATCCTCCCACAAGAGCAAGACTATGGTCGGTCGAGCCCTCATGCTTGGATTGCAACTTCCCGTCAACCTCGGCCGACTTGAGCTTAGAAAAGAGGTCATCCAACTCAATAGTCAAATAATGTCCGGACTCCTTGATGGCCTCAACCTTAGCACCCCAAACATTTGGGTCCAAGACATGCAAGAGCTTCAAAGCCTGATCATGCTCGGTGTACGGAAAATCCTCAACATTAGCCTTCATGTTGTTCACGATGGCGGTGAACCTCTGAAACATCGCATCAATGTCCTCACCGGGAAGTGGAGTGAAATTCTCATATTGCATCCGGTAAGAGACAAAGAGGCGAGCCTTCACATGGTTATCACCACCGTGAGCAACCAACAACTTTTCCCAAATTTGCCAAGCAAGATTCAAATGACGAACACGCTCAAACTCAGGATCACACAAGCTCCGGACCAAGTGATCAACGGCTTTTGCATTAGCCTCATACTTGGCCTTAGCACCGGCATCGGTCACCATAAGAGTATGGATGTTGACCGGAATAGCATAGGTCTTGTCAAGCACAATAAAATCCAACAGCTTTCCACGAAGAAAAATCATCATACGAGCCGCCCACTTGTGGTAACCCTTGCCAACGAAGTGCGGCGGACCACCCCGCTCAACGTACGCCATCTTAGGATTCGGGACTTGTCAAAGTCGCAAAGAATCCGGCACCAAGCTCTGATACCAATTGAAGGATCAGATGGCGACTAGAGAGGGGGGGAGTGAATAGGAGCCGGTAAAAATTCTTCCAAAAGAATCCGGCCTATACCCTAGACAAACCCCGGTCACACACAAGCGATGGATCGAATCACTCACCAATCGCCAAGACCACAAGGTTATGGATCAACCTCTAGTCCTAGGAACGATTCCTTGAAGCACACGCGGAAGCACTAGAAAGGGAAGGAAGGAATCGAGACAAGAAGCACTGCACACAGCTCCTGGCGGACTGTCCGGCCCGGCACAGCGCGGCGGGCCGTCCGCGATGAACCGCGCGGATCGTCCGACCTCGCTACCGCGACCGTCCGCGCCGACGTCCGCGGACCGTCCGGCCCTCCCCGCGGACCGTCCGTTAAACACACACAGAACACCAGAAGCGACCCGAGAAAAATGGACCGTCCGCCGAGACCGGGCGGACCGTCCGCGCCACCCGCGGACCGTCCGCTACTCGAGCTCGGACCGTCCGCAAACTGGCTGCAACCAAAACCAAAAGCCAAAACGGATCGAAAGCAAGGACGCGCAAGAACTCGACGAACACGCGACGAACACGACCCACGCGGACCGCGACCACCCCGCGGACTGTCCGCCAGGTGCGGACAGAGCAGAAACAGCCCGACCCCGAAAGTCAACTCCCCCAAATCATCATCGGATTTCCCGAACGGTTGAAGCTATGAAGACAAGGGTTTGGGGACTTGAAAAGCGTCACACAAGGATGCTATAGCCCAAAAATCTTGCATCCTAACTCCCTAAATCACCGGGAATCGCGAATCCTTTGAGCACCACCAAAAGCTAGAACACCGAATGAAAACTCACGAATCGAAGTGGTTTCCCGGCGTTTGAGGGCACAAGATCAAGCACAATGATGCACAAGACATCTATCCATGTTTCCCTCAAAGAAATCCGGGGAGAAACCCACTCAAATCCGCGAAATCACACCGGGAACAAAGGCACGAAAACAAGCACGAAAAGCCACGAAAAACAACCCCGAATCTTCTATACAAACCAGGAAAGATTCACAAGGTCTAGCATGCCGCCCTAGCATCCATCCCTCTCAACAAATCTCTCATGAAGCTCTCATGCTAGCCTAGAGAAAAATGGAAGAAAAATAGCTACGAAAATGAGAAAGAGGAGGGAGGAAATGAAACCCTAAGTCGCGGAGAGAGAGGGCCATCCACACACACTCATGGCTTATATATCAGGTCCCGCCGGAGTGGTAAATGACTCGACTACCCCTAACTACACTACTGGCGATACAACCCACGTAGGGGCATTTTGGTAACGTTTGTGGGTCTTGCCATCGGACGGCCACGCCTTTGCCGCACCCCGCGTCCTCCCAACGCAAGCCATGCGATCCCGCCGCGTGTCCTCCGCCTCGAAGCTTCCCGACACGCCCGGATCCCGTCTCCGTCGTGTTGGGCCCTCGGACTTGGTTTTGAGGCCCAAACCAAGAAACCGTCCGCCGATGGTTTTGTGGGCAAACCACCAAACCCCGCGTGCTCGGTCCGGCCTCCCGCCAAACCACTTGACTCGACCGCCACCGTGCACCGGCTCGATTGTCCATGACTTCGTCTTGCTCGTATCGCCACCATGTGGCCCGCACCTAGTCCCGCTGTCCATCGGGTCTCTCGAACCGAGCCTACTTGTCTCTCCATCTACCGGAGGCCCCTCAAGGCTGAAGACCTTTCGCTTTCGTTCTTCACCCGCAACAACACGAACTAGGCCGCAGCCTACACCTGCGCACTAAGCCAAGAGTCAGTCCAACACCCGTTGTCAATCACTCATCACTGAGGAGCGGTCATCCATCGACCACTGGGACGCTCCTGGTCCTCAATCACAAATTGCATCCTTTGCTATATGGTTTGCATGTCTATCTTTTGTAACAAAACTTTCTTGTGTAGGTCAAACAGCTGAAGGGACTTACAATTACACCTCCAATCAAGTCATAGGACCTACACAAGTGGAGAACAGGTACACTTGTTGAGAACTCGGAAGCCGCAACCAATTCGATTTGCAAGAAACAAGGGTAGGCCAAGAAGACGTTGAAATCATGGAAGTTGAACCTCCTCAGATGCCACTAAGAAGGGAAGTAGAACCTCCTCGGCTGCCACTAAGAAGGGATGCTCGAAGCTCACCGGAAAGAGAGACAAAGAGGCAGAAGAAAACTACTATCGAAGGTTTGATGGAAAAGTACATCGGCTTTAGGGCCAAACAAGCTGAGGAAGAAGCGACTCAACTAGCTGAAGGAGAAAAGTGAGGCTAATGATTTTTCAATCAAGAAATGTGTCTCTGTTGTTAACACCATGGAAATGACAAAAGAGGAAAAAGCTACTTCATTCAAGATATTCAGGGACCCTGACAATAGACAGATCTTCTTGAGCTCATATGAAGAGGACCCAGAAGTTGCATTCATCTGGTTGAAAAGCGAGATGGCTTAGGAGGTATGCTATGTGTTCTTTGTCGTATATTGTCATGTGCCTCAGATTTATGTTTCCTATGCTTACTTTGGTCACTTAGTCATGCCTTTGCACCCTGATTGCTGTAGGATTATTATGTTCACTACCTTTGCATATATCTATTGCTTGCAATTAAACTCTATGGCCATGCTTGCTGTACTTGCTTGCTGTACTTCGCACTTTAATAGGCTTTGCCTGCTTGATACCCTCTACATTTTGCGTCGGGAATTGTAGTTTCAGGTTACTGCCATCATCTTGTGTCTGTTTATCACCTTTAATACATTCCTGAATTGGCAATGCAGTACTAGAATTGTAAGTTCCATATTCAGTTACTTCGGGAATATCTAGAACTTTTCACTTTGCTTTGGTGTTTTCGATGATTTGTTGATGGATCGAACTCGTCAATGCCTATAATGCCCATTTCCTCGCTTTTATTCCCGCATTTTTCCCGATTCGCAAGTTGGCATTCTGCAAGCGAAATCAGTTGATCATGCAACAATTTCTCATGTTCTGAGAAAATCAGTTGATTTGATGAATTGTCATATGACCAATGAGTTTTTAGCATACTGTGGGTGCCTTTGGTTGTCTTGTCACTGTTATTCATCAGGCTATTGCATCAGGCTATTGTCATGTTCCTTATTATGCCAAAATTGACACTTCAACTTCTTGTCTTGTGATGTCATCTACATTCTATAATGCATCAGGCTTTAATGAGGTGGTGTCAGGTGGCCTGGTGAAGAAGAGGGAACACAAACTGCTATTGCAGAAGCATGAGCTGCTTTTAAATAAGATATTTAAATTATGTGTAAACTGAAATCGAGTTACAACACTCATTTGTTGTAACCGAACTCGAGTTATTGTACTTGCACTCTCATATTGTCCGTTGGAATGTGTACAATCCCTTCGTTGTGCTTCAATACTTGAATCGGTTGAGTTTTTGCCCCGTCGTGCTCAAGATTATATATAGTACTCAATGTATGTGATTTATTGGTCATATTCTTATTATTTGTGAGGATGACGTGACGAAGGAAAGAGATTAATCTGTGATCCCCTGCCCTTGTTGATCCCTCGTCCGGTCCACGTCTCTCGCTGATCCCTGCAAACCGAACAAGCAAGTAGAGACAGGTATTACCTAGGATTCAAACCACACAGGTATTGGGTGGCAGCTAGGGGATCCACCCATTCCCAAGAGTTAATTAATCAGCCTGGGGTTTTGACCCCCTCCAGCCGAACAAGGCCTACAGGGGCGCCGCACACCCGCCGCACTGGGCCGCCGGAATCTCCGCCATCGCGGCGTGCGAGGAGGGAGAGATCGAGGACGCGTGCGAGGCAAAATTGAACAGAGCGGCTCCCGAGCGCTTCATAGTGAGCTCCGTGCTCGATTCGAGTTTGGAATACGAACCTGATTGCCTGGGTTCGACGCCGTAGCGGATTGCAATTCCACACGCTTGTTTTCATTTATGACCGCGCTTGCGAGTTGCAACAACACGCACTTTTCCTTTTTTCTTTTTTTACCAACTTTTTTCCTTTTTACAACAATTTATCTCTTTTTTTATTTAAGGAACAGCCGACGCTTCTCGGCTTGGCAGGCCGTGAGAGAATCATCATATACAACTATATAATTGGTACCCACTAATAATTTCTCTTGCCTCTCAACACGCCACGTCATAACATACAACACGTCAAGTCACTATCCACTATAAGTTATGTCAACATGCAACAAACCATATATTTATGCTTTCATCGATTTTCTGTAACTAATAATATGTTGTATTTAGCACACCATAGAATTCTCACAGTTGAAATACATGTAGGATCAATCACTTAAGAATAGTTTTCTCTTAACAAAATTAATATGCTTTCTTATATATTATTGTTTACAGAAGAATATCGTCATTTAATCGTTTTGGTGTTTCTAATTTCACATTTCACCATAAAATTTTGTTTAAAATTCCCGCAGCAACGCGCGGGGTATCACCTAGTTAAGCAGAGTTGCTCGGCCCATATTTGGAAGCCAGAAAGACTACTACCAACATTTAAGCCTTCCACACCATTCATAACCTCATTTCTACTTTTCCAAAAAAAACTTTACCTTTTTCTCTATTTTCTATGTGCGTGAAACTGGAAAATAGTTTTTTTTACTAAAACCACTTTACATATTAAACATCTTTATTACAAAACGAACCGTCAAAGAAGTTCATATTACAAAAAGTTTCTTGGACCTGAACCACATGGAAACCACCAAGATTGAGCCGGTGAAGAACACACCAACAGTGAGCTGAGATGTCGCTGGCGGCGAGAACAGTTGAGTGGAAAGACTGCACCTTGCGTCAGTTGAAGAGGGGCTGACCGAGTTACTGAAGCCCGCACCGAATGACCGACAGATGTAGAAGCTTAGAATGTGCTCGGAATCGAATCCCCGGTGGAGGCGGGTTCTTCTGGCTTGCTCCCGGTGGAAACATTCGTAGGCGGCCACGGATCTGTAACTGTAGAGGCTGCTTGGACTTGGGGACGAGGAGGAACGACAGAGATGGTGAAGCAGTGGCGAGCAGATCTCAGAGTCGGGGCGAAAGGAGCAGCGGAGGTGAAAAGGAGCCGAGATCCGCGGGGTGGAGGAACAGAGGTAGTTTATTAAAACACACATGGGCGGCGACGATGACGACGTGGCCAAGAAGTGGTACTTACCATGGTGGGCGATGGCCATAAAGACTACTACAAACCTAATACTAATAGATCTACATAGGTGGGGGCTCCCTGCCCTTCTCGCCACCGGCGAGGGCGCCGACAGGGAGAGTGGGAGGGGCCCCAAGGAGAGGTAATGTTGACGGTTAATAGTTGTATCAAAGTTCGTTTGTGACTCGCAAGCGTACAAGTCTCCCGTCGTAGTCAAGGGACCCTTCTTCCCTCGAGTGGTGAACCCAAGGTATCGAATCCGTGGAACAATGTGCAACGCAAGGATTCAATCTAGTAAAGCAAGGTAAGCTATCTTATGAAGGTAAGTTGCATCTAATCTATTAACTCATAAAGAAAACGAATCTAATCTAATCTACTAAAGAGGTAACCAAGAGAAAGCAAGAGATAACCAATCTAGAGAATCTAGATCATGCTTATGTTGTAGCTCCAAACAAGATAGATGAAGATAGAAAAGCGAATCTCATTAAAAGCATCTTTAAATCGTGGCCTTCCCATCCGACTCCGAAAACATCCGCCTTTCGAGACCCCCCGTTCGTCACAACGTATCCCTATTCATGCGGGGAGCTTAGGGCGAGTTCGATAGAACAAGTTGAAATCACTTGGCCGGTCCGGTATGCACCTCTAGCCACCGCGGCTACAAGAGCACCCTATGTAATCTATCTTAAGTATAGATCGTAGAAGAAGCAAAACCAAGAAGAAAACAAAATCATCGAGAAGGCACTTGATCGCTAGAAATCGAATTCACTTACAAACTTCACCATGAATGATTACATGAACAAGATCACCACCGGGCCCTCCTCGATCTTGATCCTCGCTCCGGAGCTCCGACGTGGTCTTCCATGCAAGGTTCCCACGTCGGCCGGGAAACCCTAGACAACTAGCACGACCCTCATCTTCAAGTTGGTGTCCCTCAAGCTTCTCTCGCTCCTCGGCGGCGGAATACGACTTCGGTTCTGCGTGGCTCTCGGTCGGGAGGCTATTTATAGCCCGAGAAGCAATTAGGTCAAAGGAGAGGCCGATTGGGCCCCGAATTGGGCCGGGCCGGCCGGACCGGGCCGACCGGCTCGGGCCCACTCGGCCCATCCCGCGGCCTGCTTCGCCCGTGTTGCTTCCCACGTCTTCTAGATGTTCTCCCCTTTTGCATGTGGGCCCTTGACGTCGGTTTCTCTCCGAATTGGACTCAACTCCTTGTCTTGCAAGATTCGAGCACTTTTCCGGTTCGGTCCTCGGAGTTTATCATCTTCTCGGGCTTGGTCCTTGGGCTCTTGGAGTCATGTTCACTTCATTGCTTGACTTGTATCGGGCTTCAAGGTCTTGTCATGAGGTGCTTAATGAACTTATCCCGGAAGTCTTGCTTTCAACGTTAAAACCCCGCGTAAACACATAACTCCAAAACCGACATGCACAAGTGAACTTGTTATACCACGGGGGTTAGTACCAATGAACAAGATACAAAAGTTATGCCAACACCGAAGGTAAACTCATGGCTAGGTTGACGGATTTTCACCGTCAACATCTCCCCCATGCTTAAACCTTGCTCGTCCTCGAGTAAGCCTTCGATGGATATCATCATTGCCAAACAATGTTTAAACCTTGCACTTGATCATACATGAAAAAAAACATAATGCTCTCAAAAGTTTAATCCGTTAAAGTTCCATAATGTACTAGCCTTCACCTCTACGGAGGGTAGATTCTTATTAAGCTTATCCCACAAGTATTAACATGCTCACCAAGTTTAAATAGATCTCAGAATTTTTGAAATAAAGAACAAGATAAAGAAAAGAGCTAAACCAAGTTCACAAATTTAAATCATCTCGTGTATTGCTCATAAACTCTCATCTCACTTGTCTCTCAAGCCTATATATTCTACTCCTTTTCCTCTCATATATATGTGGTAGGCTTTTATAAAAACGAGGGCGTCGAGCACCATCCCATTGGCGCGCTCGACTTGTCCGTTGGCCCGTGGTGGGCGATCGAGACGTATCCGACGTCGATCCCGTCGTTCTCGCAATACTCCCGTAATCCTGTGGTTGTTGAAATTTGGATCTCCGGTGTCCGTGATGATGCGGTGGGGTAGCCCATAGCGGTGTACGAGTTCATCCAGAAGTCGAGTACTCGTCAGCCTTGGGGCATGTGACCGGCTTGACCTCGATCCACTTGGTGAACTTGTTGACAGCGCCGCACTCCCCGTGAATCCTCCCCGGCGCAATGGCAGCGGGCTCAATCATGTCGAGCCTCTGCCAGCAAAGGGTCAAAGTTGGCGGCATGGTGACTAGCTTGTAGGCCGGGACGTGTTGTCGCTTGGCCAAGTACCGACATCCTTGGCACCTCTCGACGAGTTCTTCGGCGGCTGCCCAAGGTCACCGCCGCAGAAGGCTCGGCCAGAAGGCCTTGCTGACCCGCCGTGCGTGAGGACGATGGCTGCTTCAGACGCCCTTGTGGATATCCTCCAAGATGTCCTTGCCTTCTTCGGGTGGGGAACGTACCTTGCGAGTACTCCAGAAGATGCACCCGCTTGTAAAGCTTGTCTCCAACAGGACGTAAGTCTTGGCGCGGCGACGCAGTTGTTCGGCCGCGTTCTGCTCCGAGGAACACTGCCGCCGAGGTAGTCAATGAAGGGTTGCCTCCACCACGTCGATCATCATGACCCCGGCCCCCGGCCGTTGGATGGCTGCGTGGGTTGGTGGCGCCGGCTCGGGATGGATGGCGTGCGGAAGCTCGTGAACGAAGACACCCGCCGGCACTTGGGCGCGGGTGGATCCTCGGCTTGGAGAGGACGTCCGCCGCGACGTTGTTGTCGCGGACGATGTGATGGAATTCGAGACCGTAGAACTTGTTCTCGAGCTTGCGGACTTCTAGGCAGTAGGCGTTCATGTTCTCCTTGTTGCGGTCCCAGGACTTGTTGACTTGGTTGATGACCACTGTGGAGTCGCCGACCAGAAGCCGCTGATGCCTGAAGCCGCGAGGCTTGTTCGTGTAGGAGGGCTTCGTACTCGGCTTCATTGTTTGAGACCTTCCAGAAGATCTGTAGGACGTACTTAAGTTGTTCGCCCGTTGGAGAGATCAGGAGTACTCCTGCACCTGCGCCCTCGAGGTTGAGTGAGCCGTCAAAGTACATCACCTGCTGTTCTCAACGCATGGTGGGAGTAGGTAGTCAGCCTCTTTCCCGCTGACTACCATGAAGTCGACTGGTGCCTGCGACTTGATGGACGTGCGTGGCTTGAAGTCGATAGTGAGGGCGCTGGGAGCTCGACGGCCCACTTGGAGATTCTTCCAGTAGCATCTTGTTCCGTAGGATGCTCGCTGCAGTCGTGACGACGGAGACCGAGTACCGCCTGAAGTAGTGTCATAGCTTCCGCGAGGCATATAGAGCGTACAGGAGCTTCTGCACGGGCTGATAGCGGGCCTTGGACTCTGATAGAACCTCGCTGACGAAGTAGACTGGACGTCGGACCGGGTAGGCGTGGCCGTCTTCCTCGCTTTCGACAACTCGGTTGACTCGCGTGAAAATCCGTCAACCTAGCCATGAGTTTACCTTCGGTGTTGGCATGACTTTTGTATCTTATTCATTGGTACTAACCCCCGTGGTATAACAAGTTCACTTGTGCATGTCGGTTTTGGAGTTATGTGTTTACGCAGGGTTTTAACGTTGAAAGCAAGACTTTCGGGATAAGTTCATTAAGCACCTCATGACAAGACCTTGAAGCCCGATACAAGTCAAGCAATGAAGTGAACATGACTCCAAGAGCCCAAGACCCGCTCCGAGAAGATGATAAACTCCGAGGACTGAACCAGAAAAGTGCTGAATCTTGCAAGACAAGGAATTGAGTCCAATTTTGAGAGAAACCGACGTCAAGGGCCCACATGCAAAAGGGGAGAACATCTAGAAGATGTGGGAAGCAACACCGGCGGAAGCAGCTGCGGATGGGCTGAATTGGGCCCAGCTTGCTGGCCCAGGCCGGCCGGCCCAGCCCAGTCTAGGGCCCAGTCGGCCTCCCCTTTGACCTAATTGCTTCTCGGTGCTATAAAATAGCCCCCCCGACCGAGCCACGCAGAACCAAAGTCGTAATCCGCCGCCGAGGAGCAGAAGCTTGAGGGACACCAACTTGAAGATGAGGGTCATGCTAGTTGTCTAGTGTTTCTTCGGCCGACGTGGGAACCTTGCATGGAAGACCACGTCGGAGTTCGAGCGAGGATCAAGATCGAGGGAGGGGCCCTTGGTGATCTTGTTCATGTAATCATTCATGGTGAAGTTTGTAAGTGAATTCGATTTCTAGCGATTAAGTGCCTTCTCGATGATTTTGATTTCTTCTTGGTTTTGCTTCTTCTACGATCTAGTCTATAGCTAGATTACATAGGGTGCTCTTGTAGCCGCGGTGGCTAGAGGTGCATACCGGACCGGCCAAGTTATTTCCAATCTCTGTTCTATCGAACCTGCCCTAAGCTCCCCGCATGAATAGGGATACGTTGTGACAGAACGGGGGTCATCTCGAAAGGCGGATGTTTTCGGAGTCGGATGGGAAGGCCACGATTTAAAGATGCTTTTAATGAGATTCGCTTTTCTATCTTCATCTATCTTGTTTGGAGCTACAACATAAGCATGATCTAGATCAGATTGGTTATCTCTGCTTTCTCTTGCTACTCGTGCTTAGTAGATTAGATTAGATTCGTTTTCTTTATGAGTTAGCAGATAGATGCATCTTGTCTTCATTAGATAGCTTTACTTTGCTTTACTAGATTGAATCCTTGCATTGCACATTGCTCCTCACTTGATTCGATACCTTGGGTTCACCACTCGAGGGAAGAAGGGTCCCTTGGACTACGACGGGAGACTTGTCCGCCGGTGTCACAAACGAACTTTGATACAACTATTAACCGTCACTAACAACGATGGCAAGATCGACCACATGGGTAGTCGCAATGGTGTAGAGGAGTAGCTGCCTTCCCCTTGCGAGGAGCCGTGAGGATCGGGTGGCTTTGATAGGAAGTCCTTGGAGCTGGGTAAGGGCTTTGATCCGCCTCTCGGAGTCCACACGAACTTCTCTTGATGCTGAGCAGTTTGGAAGAAGTAGCCTCCGTCTCCAGCCTCGAGATGAGAATGACCAGCGGCCGCCATGCACCCCGTCGCGGCCTTCGGACGTCCTTGATGCTCGTGGGAGCTTTCATGCTGGTGATGGCGGAGATCTTCTCGGGGTTGGCTTCGATGCCGCGCCGGGCCGATGATGGAAGCGTAGTAGCTTGTTCGAAGGGACGTCGAAGACGCACTTGTTCGAAGCGAGTTTCCCTGCAATAAGGATGCGGCGGGTCCTTTCGAGGTCGTTGATGAGGGTACTCGGGAGTTCCTGGTTTTGACAACCACATCATCCACGTAGGCCTCGAAGTTCTTGTTGAGTTTCCACTTGAAGCAGGCCTGGATGGCCCGTTCGTAGGTAGCGCCGGCGTTCTTCAACCCGAATGACATTGTCGTGTAGCAAGACGCGCCAAACGGAAAGGATGAAACGCGGCCTTCTCCGGTCTTTCCTTGATCGCGTATCCGTGGTACCCGTGAGAAGGGCCGAGGAAGCAGAAAGGTGCCCAGGCTCGCTGTGGAGTCGATGACTTGATCAATCCGGCGGCAACCCGGAAGGGGTCCTTGGGGTAGTGCTTGCTGAGGTCACAGTCGACGGACATCCTCCACTGCTCGAGTTCTTCGGCGACGAGGACGGGGTTGGCGAGCCACTCGTGATGGAAGACTTCTTCGATGAAGCCGGCTGCGAGTAGCTTGCCGAGTTCTTCTGATGGTATCCCGCCTCTGTCGTCGGCAAAGCGGTCGGAGGTGTTGTCGCTTGGGGGTGGCCTTAGGATCGACGTTGAGGGCGTGCTCGATCGTCCGGGCACTCCGGCATGTCCACCGGCTTCCACGCGAAGATGCCGCGGTTAGCCCGAAGAAAGCTGATGAGCGCGTCTTCCTATTTGGGGTCGAGGCCGGCCCCGCTTTGGTGGTGGTTCGTCGGGGTCGCCTGTGCCAAGGTCGACCGGCTTGACGAGTACCTCCTCAGGTGGCCGAGGCTTGCTGGTGCCGTCGATTTCTCTCGGGATGTCGAGTTCACTTGTAGCAAGCTTCTTCGACGCAGCGTAGACCTCCATCATCGCGTTGGGTACTTGGTTTGTGGAGGCGATCTCCACGGCTTCTGTGTCGTTACCGTGGGAGATCTTGAGGTCCCCCCGGAGGGAGAGTACAGCTCAGCCGTACTTGCATTTTGAGTACCAAGTAGGTGTAGTGGGGCACCGCCATGAACTTGGCGATGGCCGGTCTGCCGAGGATGGCGTGGTAAGAGGTCTCGAAGTCCGCGACCTCGAACTTGATGTACTCGGTACGGTAGTTGTCCCGAGTTGCTCCGAAGGTAATCGCGGTGACCACCGAGCCCAAGAAATAGCCGCGTTGCCTAGGACGATGTCGTAAAAGGGCGTGCTGCCCTTGGTGAGCATGGGGGTGATGTCGAGCTTCATCTTCTTCAAGGTCTTGGTGAAGAGGACGTTGAGCCCGCTTCCACCGTCGATGAGTACCTTGTTGAGCTTGGAGCCCGCCACCGTTGGCTTCGTGACGAGAGGGAACCGGCTCCGGCCCGAGAAGCCGGTCCATTGATCCGCGCGGGAGAAGGTGATGGGTACCTTCGACCACCCGAGAGGGGTCGGGACCGCTGGTTCAATGGACATCACTACGACGGGTAGCCTTCTGCTCCCCATCGAGCCGGCGCCCACCGAAGAGGACGTTGACGGTCTTGTCCGCCCGGGAAGTCGTTGTTGTCGCCGTCCTTCTTTCTCGCCTTCTCGATCGTGAGAGGGTGCGGTGGCTCGGCGTGTCCTTGAGTGCATGCCTGAGCTGGTAGCACTGCTCGGTGGTGTGATTGCCATTCGGATGCCACGGGCACTTCTCCTTCAGTAGGTCCTTGAAGCCGCCGGAGTTCTTCTTCGAGTTCCCTTTCGCAGGGCGCTGGATAGCCGCGACAAAGGTTGTCTCCGGCTTGCGCTACATTGGGACCTCGAGTAGTAGTAGTTGTTGTTGTTGTTGCGGCCGCCTTGGTTTGCATTGCTGCCGCTGCCGCCGCCCTGGTTCTGCTTGGACTTGCCGCGGATGGCGTCGTACTTGGCGTTTCGATTCCGCTCGGTGGTGGGCGCGGCTCGAGACAAACCGCTTCACATCATCTGCGCAAAAGACACAAGGCGTCGGCAACTCGCTACAAGTGCCTACTACTCGACGTGGGGGGTACGGCTACTTACCTCGTTGGGGTTGGCGGGCGGCGGAGTTCTCTCGACAGGCACACCGAGGACCATGTGTGGTTCGAGGGCCGGTGGATGGTCGCTTCCTTGTGTGATGAGTGATTGACAACGTTGTGTGGAGGGTGATTCTTGGCTAAGTATTGCGAGGTGCGGGTTGCGGCTTGACTCGTGTTGGTGCGGGTGAAGAACAAGCGCGAAAGGTCGTCGCCGGTGAGGCTTCCCGGGTGTGGAGAAGACAAGTAGGCTTCCGTTCGAGGGACCCGGTGGCCGGCGGGGGTCAAGTGCGGGCCGCATGGTGGCATGAACATCAAGATGAAGTCGTGGACGGTTTCTTGGTAGAGCCTCAAAACCAAGGTCGAGCCGGGGACTACGTGGGAGCCGAGTCATGAGTGGAGATTGGCGGAGGCTACACCGAGTTCGCGGGGTTTGAAGTGGTTCACCGAAAACCACCGGGTTACTCGGTTGAGCCACAAAACCGAGGCCGAAGACTCGACGAGGAGGTGCGGCCACCCGAGCCGGTTCAACCGCCCGGGAGGGGCGGTCGGACCGCACGGGGCCGGTCGGATCCACCGGGCCGGTCCAACCGCCCGGGGGGGGCGGTCGACCGCCCCGGCCGCCGGCGTCGAGAAGCTTCGAAGCGGAGGACACGCGTCGGGGATCGCAAGGCTTGCATCGAGGCTACGCGGGTGCGGTCGCCGGGCATCCGTCCGATGGTGAAGACATCAAGAATTCCAAATCCGCCCTTGAGGGGCATGTATCCCTAGTTATTAGTGAAGGGCGTTTTAGTCTTTTGGGTGCCTCCATATATACTCATTAGAGGGGTGGATGGCGACCAACTCTTGGAACCCTAGCTCATTTGGTTTTTCCATTTTCGTTCTCTATTTTTCCTAGGTTTTTAGAAGGCTAGCTTGAGAGCTTCATGTGAGATCTAGAGAGAGGGATGGATGTTTGGGTGGCAAGCTAGACCTTGTATGAACCATTCATGGCATGTATAGAAGGTTTGGCGTCGTTCTTCATGGTGGTTTTCCCGTCTCTTTGGTGTTGATTTTCGGAGCTCTTTTTGGCGGTGTTTTGAGAACGATTTCTTGGGGTTTTTGGTGGGTGTCACGTATGAGGTTCTTGTGCCTCTTTGGGTGGTGACTTTGCCCCCAAATCTCCTTTGAATCGGACTCGATTTGGTGGTTTCTCGAGTTGGGCGAGTTCTTGACCTAGAGAAGCGACTTCTTCGATTCCTCTTGATTGTGAGCGCTTCGGGTCGATTCCTTTGAGGTAGAGGTTGCCCGGAGGTAACCCAGCTATTCCCGAAGTTTGCACCGCAATCCGTGGAGTGATTCGGGAGATCGGGGCGCGAGGAAGTTGAGGTTTGACCCGCGGGTTCGTTTTTACGGAAGGGGCGGTCTAACCGCCTACGGAGGAGCGGTCCTAACCGCCCCGGGTGTTTCCGGGTCAAAGTTCTGTTTCGCCGGATTTTCCTCTGTGAGTTTGTTCGCCTTGATCGGAGGAGTGTCCGGGTGAAATTTGGGGTCGTTCTCATGCGGTTTGCTAGGTGTTCTTGGTTGGAGTTCGTTCTTGGGTACGGGAGGTTAGACCGCCCCGGGTAGCCGGTCTAACCGCCCCTAGGCCCTTGGGTGAAGTTTTGGTTTTCGCCAAGATTTTCTGGTAGCTAGCATGGCCTTGACCGAGAGATCTCTGTTGGTGAAACCGTGGTGTGTTTTGGTGCTCGGAAGAGGCGTTTCGGAGGATTTCTTGGTTGCCGGGGTGGAGGCGGTCTAACCGCCCCTATACCGGTCTAACCGCCCCCTGCGGTTAGCCGGCTTTCGAGTTGTTTCCGCTGTCGGTCTTGCGTGTGTGTTGTGGTTGCTTTGGTAGAGTTTGTTCCTAGGACCGGTAGCACTACAGTGGCTACGTGGTTTTGGCAAACGAGAGGTAGAAGTGCGGAGCATGTGATTTCGGGGGTTTGACCGAGCTAGTTCATCTTGTCGGAGTTTTAATCTCCCTCGAGAAGAATTTTTATCGGCTCCCATTCACTCCCCCCCTCTCTGGTCGCCTTATCGGTCCTTCAGAAGTGGTATCGAGCCGGTTCGGGTCTTTGTTGACTCTAACCAGTCTAAGATCCAAGGATGGCGTACCAGGAACGGGGTTCGGGTCCTCCACACTTCGATGGCAAGAACTACCAGATGTGGAGCAAGCGGATGGGTGCGTTCCTCCGCGGAAAGGGTCGGTATTGCTTTGGGATGTCACGGTGGACACGGGCTATGTCCGGCGGATGGATTTCCTTGCTCCGGGGTCGAGGGACAGGATTCGACGCCAACAATAAGGCGGTCGACTACTTGTTTCGTGCTTTGTGTCGGCTGAGTTCGATCGGGTGCACACCGAGCACTTGGCTTGTAGGATTTGGGCGGTGTTAAAGGAGGCTCATGTTGGGAACGCCCGGGTTCGAGGAGCACGGTTGTATGCGACCTACGGAGAGAGTACGAGAACTTCACTCATCTCCCCGGTGAGTCCATCGATGCCTTGTTTCGAGAGGTTCACGGTGGTGGTGAACAACATGAGGGCCAATGTGGACGTGCTCCCGTACGATGATCATGATAGAGCGGTCAAGCTCTTACACTCTTTGGATCGTACGATATGGGGCGGAAAAGTTCGAGGCCATAGTCGAGTCGGAGAGGTATGATACTCTGACGGTGAACGAGTTGTTCTCTAAGCTCAAGTCGGCTGAGGTGGATAGGGGCATGACGCCAAGCTCGAGGGACCGGCTGACTCCCATAGTCTTGCCCTCGTTGGTGGTTCCAAAGGAAAGACTAACTCTAACCCATCCACCAGGATGTTCTCGTTTTCCTCTTTGATGTCTATGCCAGATGAGGAGTTTGATGACCTTGGAGAGGACGAGGGCGGCGGTTGACGAGGCGGTTCGAGAGGCTGCACGAGAACCGCGTGAACATGAGGAGAAACACGAGGACCTGCTTCCAGGTGCGGCAAGCCGGGACACTTCGTCGCCGACCGCCGGAGAAGGCCGAGAGCAAGGACGACTACAAGCACAAGCCGAGGATGAACGATGGCAAGTACCGTTCGAGGCGCGACCACAAGAGCAAGCACAAGAACAAGTACAAGGACGAGCGACGATCGAGGAAGAAGGAGGGCCGAGGCAAGGCCGGGCGATGGTTGGAGCGAGCGACGTCGACTCCGGTTCCGCGTACTCCACCTCGAGCTCGAGCGGCGGCGAAGACGAGGGAGATCGCCGCAAGAACAAGAAGTCGTCCAAGAACACGAGCGGGCTGAGGCCCGCCGCGAGAGATGGCTTCTGCACCATGGCGTTGAGCTCCGGCGGCAAGAAGAGCACACGGAGCGACTCGGACTGCGAGTCCGACGACGAGGTGCGTGATGAACTTCCCTTCTTGCGCCGGGAGAATGAGAGGCTTGGCTCTTTGCTTGATAACCGTGATGACATGCTTAGAGAGGCCAAGAAAATGAGGAAAGAGCTTAGGGCTTCACTCGAGGATGCTAGGACTAGAGTGGTGAGCTAGAGACACGGGTGCTTGATAGCAAGCTTGAGATTGATTCGCTTAAGGCTAGCCCCCGTTGTTGCCGATGAAAATGATTGTCTTGATTGCTCCATATTCCTTGCTGATCTTGCTTTGTTTAAGGAGAAGCATGCCTCCAAGTGTGAGGAACTAGATGTGCTTAGGGTTGAAGTGGGCGAGCTTAAGTCTAGACTGCTTTGCTAGGTGCTTGCACTTCTTGCCCTTTTTTGCATGCTAAGATTGATGAGTTGCATGCTTACACTAGTTCGCTCGAAGCTAAATTGAAGGAACCCATGCCTACATCTTGCTCTACTTGTGAAATGCATGCATTGAAAAATTTGGAGCTTGCACATTATGTTGATCGCTTGCAGGATGAGAATGATGATTTGAGGAAGTTGATGGGTTGGTTGTCCGGTCATGAGCCTCAGTTGAGGATGATGATCGAGGCCTTTAAGAGGCAAGATGGTGAGGGGCTTGGGGCAAACAAGGTTGGTGAAGGAAGTGGAGAGAATATCCGGAGCCACCAAAAACCCACCACAAAAATGATTTTCCTCCAAAACCCAACCATCTTAGGAACCGACTAGACACAACCCCAGCTCCACCTATATTTCCTACACCCACAAATGATCTCCAAAAGCCCATCAAGTTTGTGAGCACTTCGGGGAAGTGTTCTTTGGGAAAGTGAGAGAGAAGGCAAGTGAGGAGAAATCGGAGGAGGAGTTGAGTGGAGAGAAACCAAGCGAGCAGCCCAAATCCAAGCCAAAACCTAAGCTTGTGAGGTTCCGTTGTGGCCATTGTGGGAAGGAGGGTCACAAGGATGAGTTTTGCTTCAAGAGGAAGCGGGAAGAGAGGATGGCAAAGGAGTGGGCGAACAAGGATAGGTACAACCTTTCCCATGGTGTACCTAAGCCTCGTATGCCACTACCCAGGGGTAAGGGCCGTGGTGAGAAGTGTTCGGCATGGGGAGATGCGAGTTCCCGCGGCCGAGGAGCTGTTCGGAGGGGGCGGTCGAGCCGGCACGGCTAGGCGGTCGGACCGGCCCGGCCCGAAGGGGGCGGTTAGGCCGGCACGGCTAGGCGGTTTAACCGCCCCCCCAGTACCTCGGGCGGAGTGGTTTTCGAGGTGGTGAGTCGAGAGGTTTCGGGTCGGAGGTGGAGTTGATGGTGGTTGGTGCGGGAGAGACGAGCAGGTGGTCAGTTTGCTAGGCATTCTCCCCCTCGAGGTCACTACGGGGATGGGAGGAGTCGTAGCTTTGTGAAGGAGAGGAGGGACGTTCCACGGGTTGTCTTCCGTGGTTTTGGTCCTCCTCCAGGCAGTGAGGGGTGGTTCCCTCGGAGTGGTTACCGAGGTGGTGTTCGTGGAGGTAGTTTTGGTAGGAGAGATGCTTTGGTTGGTGCTAACCCCACTTTCGAGCAAATGGCTCGGCACTGGTTTTCCTCTTTTGGTACTAACCCCAGTGCTGAGTCGTTTGTTCGCTCACGTGCTTGTTTTTGAATTTCAGGTGGGAGACTTGAAGAACATTTGGTTGATTGACTCGGTTGTTCGAGGCATATGACCGGAGACGGGGTGGTTCTCAAGTCTCGTCCCGGTGGTGACGAAGAGGTACATCACCTTTGGGGACAATGGGCGTGGGCGTGTGCTTTCGAAGGTGAGATAAAAGTGAGTGACAAGATCACTGCGAGGCGTGTTGCTCTTGTTCAATCGGCGGGGTACAATTTGCTTTACGTGTCTCGGTTGTTGGATGAGGGCTTTGAGGTGTTGTTTAGGCCGGTGGTTCTCGGATTGTGGACTCTCGAGGGGACCTTGTTTGTATGGTCGTTCCCGAGGTCGGGTGTTTCGTGCTGATTTTTCTCAGTCTTCGGGTGTTGAGCGTTGTTTCTTGGCTGGTTTTTCGAGTGAGTTGTGGAAGTGGCATAGGAAGTTGGGTCACTTGAGCTTTGACCTTTTGTCTCGCTTGAGTAAACTCAATTTGGTCCGAGGATTGCCACGGTTGAAGCTTGAGAAAGAGTTGGTTTGTGCTCCGTGTAGGCATGCCAAGATGGTGGCCTCTTCTCACCCGCCTCTCACCGATGTGATGAGCGAGCGTCCATGCGAGCTGCTCCATATGGACCTTGTTGGCCCAGCTCGTGTGCGATCTGCGGGTGGGAAGTGGTATGTCCTTGTTGTGGTGGATGACTATTCTCGGTATGCGTGGGTGTTCTTTACGGAGGATAAGGGGGAGACGTTTGGTTTTGTTCGAGATCTAGTCTTGAGGTTGAGGAACGAGAGGCACGGAGATGCCATACGAGCTATCCGCAGTGATAATGGCTCGGAATTCGGGAACTCTCGTTTTGAAACCTTTTGTCATGACTTGGGTCTTGAGCACCGAGTTTCGAGTCCGTATACGCCTCCCCCCGGAATGGTGTTGTGGAAAGGAAGAACGGGACCTTGTGCGAGATGGCTCGGACGATGCTTGATGAGCATAGGACTCCGAGGAGGTATTGGGGCCGAGGCGGTGAGTACCGCATGCTATGTGTCGAACGGGATATACCTCGAGTGCACAAGAAGAAGACTTGCTATGAGTTGATGCATGGTCGCACACCCAAAGTGAGTCACTTCCATGTCTTTGGTTGCAAGTGTTTCATTCGAAGAAGGGCGGGGAAGTTGGATAAGTTTGAGGCTAGGTCTGTCGATGGCATTTTCTTTGGTTATGCATCTCATTCTAGAGCATATCGTGTGCTCAATCTTGAAACTAACCAAATCGTGGAGACTTGCGAGGTAACCTTCGACGAGACGAGCCACGTAGTCGGCTTGTCTTTGAGTGTGCGAGGATGATGAGCTTGGCGAGGAGATCTTTCAGGAGGAGGAGCATGAACATGGTGATGAAGATGGCGGTGCGGTGCCCCCGGCTGAACATGTACCCACTACTTCGACTACGATGATGGATGGACCCTCTGCTACATCTACGACGACAAATCAAGAACGAGGAGAAGCTGATGTTGAGGGGGAGGTAGCTTCGAGGCGAGAACCTCCCCGGCGAGTTCAGGTGGATCACCCAGCTTCGAGGATCATCGGCGACATGGATGAACGCACTACACGGTCGAGGGTTCGAAACAATTCCCATTTTGCTCATGCTGCATTTGTTGCTTCTTTCGAGCCCAAAGACATTGGACACGCACTATCTGATCACAATTGGGTTAACTCGATGCATGAGGAGTTGGAGAATTTTGAGAGGAATCGGGTGTGGGAGTTGGTTGACCCTCCCCCGGGGGTGTAAGCCGATTGGTACAAAGTGGGTGTGGAAAAACAAAGAGGGAGAGAAGGGTGAGGTTGTGAGGAACAAGTCGAGACTTGTTGCTCGGGGGTTCGGTCGAGAAGGAGGGGATCGACTACGAGGAGACCTTTGCTCCCGTAGCCCGTTTGGAGGCGATTAGGATCCTTCTAGCCTTTTACGTGGCTAAAGGGTTCAAGTTGCACCAAATGGATGTGAAGAGTGCTTTTACGAATGGAGTGTTGGAGGAAGAAGTGTATGTGAGGCGACCTCGGGGTTTGAGAGCGAGAAGTACCCCCACCGGGTGTACAAGTTGAGGAAGGCGGCGTATGGGTTGAAGCGGCGCCTAGAGCTTGGTATGGCGAGGTTGAGGGGGTTCTTGTTTGAGAGAGGTTTTGAGATGGGGAAGGTCGATCGGACCTTGTTTTTGCGAGCGAGGGCGAGAGATATCCCGATTGTGCGGGTGTACGTGGATGATATTGTCTTTGGTGGCTCGTCTAACTCTCTTGTTGCGAGGTTTGCGGATGATATGAGCAGGGAGTTTGAGATGAGCATGATGGGTGAGTTGCAGTTCTTCCTCGGGCTACAAATCAAGCAATCAAAGGAAGGAACATTTGTGCACCAGGCTAAGTACACCAAGGACATTGTGAGGAAGTTCAAGATGGAGGACTCCAAGGCTATGACGACACCGATGAGTACGACTACAGCTCTTGATGCGGATGAGGAAGGTGAACACGTGGACCAGAAGGAGTACCGGAGCATGATCGGGTCACTCCTCTACTTGACGGCGACGAGGCCGGACATACGGTTCTCGGTGTGTCCGTGCGCTCGTTTTCAAGCGTCTCCGAGGACTTCGCATCGGCAAGCGGTGAAGCGAATTTTCGGTACTTGCGTCACACTCCCGACTTCGGCCTTTGGTACTCCGCGTCCTCTTCTTTGGCGCTTCATGGCTTTTCGGACGCGGATTTTGCCGGGTGTCGGTTGGATAGGAAGTCCACTTCGGGACTTGCCGCTTTTGGGTTCTTCGTTGGTGTCTTGGTCTTCTCGTAAGCGGTCGAGTGTTGCTCAATCCACGACCGAAGCCGAGTATGTTGCCGCCTGCTAGTTGTTGCTCTCGGCTCCTTTGGATCACCTACACCATGAGTGACTTTGGTGAGGAGTATACCCATGTCCCACTTCAATGTGATAGCACCGGTGCCATAAGCGTTGCAAAGAACCCGGTGCTTCATTCCAAAACCAAACACATAGAAGTGAGGTATCATTTCACGAGAGACAACGTAGAGAAAGGGAAGATAGCCTTGATCCATGTACCCACACATGACCAACTAGCCGATATTTTCACCAAACCCCTAGATCAAGCAACTTTCACTCGTTTGCGGGGGGAACTTGGTGTGTGTTTGATTTCTTGAGTTGGGTGTGTGGGGGCTTTCTTTTGCCGGTGGTGTCGAGCCCGTTTTGCCTCCCCTCGAGGAGCCGGTTTGTAGCATATGTATAGCTTTCCTTTGTGCATTTCTTGCTTTTGGCATTGCATATGTAACATGATGTATAGGCATCCTTGTATCTTAGATTGCATGCATTTTGTATCATATGCATTGAATAGGAAAAGCTTCTCCTATATACATTGTTCACCATGGGTTGCTATATATGTTCTTGTGAGCTTGTTTGGTATGCTACGGTTAGTTTGGCTTAGCTCTTGATGATCTTGATGAATGATCCATGGTTGATGGCTAATTTTTGAAAAATGTCATATACATGCTCTCTCATGCGTAAATGCCTATATATGATCTTGACATATTTTAGTGGCTTTGCTATGCTTACTTTGTGGTTGGATAGCTAGTTTATTGATCATTTGGGGCCAAAGGCTCATTTGCCATCATGAATGTTTAGCCCTCTTGCTTAATCTTGTGGAGGGGCATAAGTTCCTTTTTGTCGCAAAGACATTTCATGTTCCTTTTACAAATCTGAAAATGAAATGAAAAATGCTTGGAAAATATGTTCCCATGTCATATGTGCTGAAATTAATTTGCTTTGGGTGCTAAACCGTTGCATGATGCCTACCAATGAGAAGTCTCATACATAGAAGTAGGCACATGGCTCGGTGGCTTTGACATGACATGAGGTGCTTTTGGGTGTTTATGATGGTCTTATGATTAGAATGGATGTCCTAGCATGAAGTTTGAGTGGCTTTGCCATTTTGATATGTTTTGATCATGTTTAGGTATTTGCTTGTGAGAGAGTAACTTTTCGCAAAATTACTCAAATCCTTTTTAGCATTGTCCAATGGTTGTGAAACTTGGTGATCATGTAGTTAAGGTCATTACGAACTGTCGAGTATCTAACTTGCTCATTTGGACTTGTGTAGCTCCTTGTGATGAATTTTGTATATTTGAGAAGCTACTTGTTGAAAGTTTTTGCATTTTGCCTTGATTCATGCATTGTCAACAAGGGGGAGAAGTGTGTGCATGATTTGGGCACACAGGGAGCTATTGGAAGGTGTCCAAAGTGGTTCGGCTTTTTTCGAGAGAAGTTTTTGCGGGGGCGGTCACATGGGGCGGTCTAACCTCCCCGGGGGCGGTCACATGACCGGGGGCGGTTTAACCGGCTCTGTGCGGCGGTTTAACCGCCCTATGCGATGTGAGCTTGGTTTGCTCTTTGTCATGCATTTCCAAGTGACCTTCTTGCATGCATTGGTTCGGGGGGAGTTTGCATATGTGCGGGGGAGCTCTTGTGTGAGTTTTTGGCTCGTGGCCTTGTGTGCTTTTGGTGGTTTTTGCTCTTTGCTTGAGCATGGTTTTGTCTCGGATGTGTCGAGCCGTTGCCCTTGCCTAAGGGGTCCGAGACTTGTTCTTCTTCAAGTGATCTTGCTCTTTGCCTTTCTTTGGCTTTCGATCACTTGTTGGAGTTTTTCTTTTATTTGTTTCTTTTCTTTTCTTTTTATCTTTGGTTACAAATCATGTGTGTTGTCAATGCACTCATCAAGGGGGAGATTGAGGACCATGTGTGGTTCGAGGACCGGTGGATGGTCGCTTCCTTGTGTGATGAGTGATTGACAACGTTGTGTGGACTGATTCTTGGCTAAGTATTGCAGGTGCAGGTTGCGGCTTGACTCGTGTTGGTGCAGGTGAAGAACAAGCGCGAAAGGTCGTTGCCGGTGAGGCTTCCAGGTGTGGAGAAGACAAGTAGGCTTCGTTCGAGGGACCGGTGGCCGGCGGGGGTCAAGTGCGGGCCGCATGGTGGCATGAACGGCAAGATGAAGTCGTGGACGGTTTCTTGGTAGAGCCTCAAAACCAAGGTCGAGCCGGGACTACGTGGGAGCCGAGTCATGAGTGGAGATTGGCGGAGGCTACACCGAGTTCGCGGGGTTTGCAGTGGTTCACCGCGGAAAACCCCTCGGGTTACTCGGTTGAGCCACAAAACCGAGGTCGAAGACTCGACGAGGAGGTGCGGCCACCCAGGCCGGTTCAACCGCCCAGGAGGGGCGGTCAGACCGCCTGGGGCCGGTCAGATCCACTGGGCCGGTCTAACCGCCCAGGGGGGGCGGTCTGACCGCCCTGGCCGCCGGCGCCGAGAAGCTTCGAAGCGGAGGACACGCGTCGGGATCGCAAGGCTTGCGTCGAGGCTACGCAGGGTGCGGTCGCCGGGCATCCGTCCGATGGTGAAGACATCAAGAATTCCAAATCCGCCCTTGAGGGGCATGTATCCCTAGTTATTAGTGAAGGGCGTTTTAGTCTTTTGGGTGCCTCCATATATACTCATTAGAGGGGTGGATGGCAGCCAACTCTTGGAACCCTAGCTCATTTGGTTTTTCCATTTTCGTTCTCCATTTTCCCTAGGTTTTTAGAAGGCTAGCTTGAGAGCTTCATGTGAGATCTAGAGAGAGGGATGGATGTTTGGGTGGCAAGCTAGACCTTGTATGAACCATTCATGGCATGTATAGAAGGTTTGGCGTCGTTCTTCATGGTGGTTTTCCCGTCTCTTTGGTGTTGATTTTCGGAGCTCTTTTTGGCGGTGTTTTGAGAACGATTTCTTGGGGTTTTTGGTGGGTGTCACGTATGAGGTTCTTGTGCCTCTTTGGCTGGTGACTTTGCCCCCAAATCTCCTTTGAATCGGACTCGATTTGGTGGTTTCTCGAGTTGGGCGAGTTCTTGACCTAGAGAAGCGACTTCTTCGATTCCTCTTGATTGTGAGCGCTTCGGGTCGATTCCTTTGAGGTAGAGGTTGCCCGGGAGGTAACCCGGCTATTCCCGAAGTTTGGCTGCAATCCGTGGAGTGATTCGGGAGATCGGGCGCGAGGAAGTTGAGGTTTGACCCGCGGGTTCGTTTTACGGAAGGGGCGGTCTAACCGCCTACGGGGGGCGGTCTAACCGCCGGGGGTGTTTCCGGGTCAAAGTTCCGTTTCGCCGGATTTTCCTCTCGTGAGTTTGTTCGCCTTGATCGGAGGAGTGTCCGGGTGAAATTTGGGGTCGTTCTCATGCGGTTGCTAGGTGTTCTTGGTTGGAGTTCGTTGATGGGTACGGGAGGTTAGACCGCCCCGGTAGCCGGTCTAACCGCCCCTAGGCCCTTGGGTGAAGTTTTGGTTTTCGCCAAGATTTTGCGGTAGCTAGCATGGCCTTGACCGAGAGATCTCTGTTGGTGAAACCGTGGTGTGTTTTGGTGCTCGGAAGAGGCGTTTCGGAGGATTTCTTGGTTGCCGAGGTGGAGGCGGTCTAACCGCCCCCATACCGGTCTAACCGCCCCCTGCGGTTAGCCGGCTTTCGAGTTGTTTCCGTGCCGGTCTTGCGTGTGTGTTGTGGTTGCTTTGGTAGAGTTTGTTCCTAGGACCCGGTAGCACTACGGTGGCTACGTGGTTTTGGCAAACGAGAGGTAGAAGTGCGGAGCATGTGATTTTGGGGGTTCGACCGAGCTAGTTCATCTTGTCGGAGTTTTAATCTCCCTCGAGAAGAATTTTTATCGGCTCCCATTCACTCCCCCCTCTCTCCGGTCGCCTTATCGGTCCTTCACACACCGTGTACTCCGGCATGTCCTTGAAGATTCTCGACAACCTCTCGATGATATCGTTGTCGTCCAGTGGCCCCCCCGGCATCCGCGACGTGTCGTCGTCGCCGGTGTACTCGAAGCCCATCGTATCCCGCGCCATCGGCGGGCCGGATCCGGCGCTTCATGAAACCGAAGGCCACGTGTTCGGCCCTCGGTCCCGCATCCCGCGAGTCTTGATGCGCGCTAGCAAATCCGGGAGCCGGATCCCCTCTCGCATGGTGGGCTCCGTGTTCCACCACTCTTGATGCCGGGCCGCCGTCCGCTCGGCTTCGGCGGCTCGGGATGGTGGTTCGTGATGTAGAACCACCTCGTCTTCCAGTCGGTGTTGGAGTCCACGAGCTTGTACGCCAGGTACTGCTCCGCGGCATCCTCCCTTAGCTGGATCCCGGCCCCTCCGACTACTCTGGGGTTGGAGGCGCTGGGCTGCGGCTTCACGCGGAAAAACTTCCGGAAGAGAATCCAGTGCGGCTTGATTCCCAGGAAGGCTTCGCAGAAGTGGACGAAGACAGAAGTATGGAAGATGCCATTGGGGTTCAGGTTGAGGTACTCGATGCCATAGTACCTGAGCAGCCCCTTGAAGAAGTTGCTTCTTCGGTAGCGCAAGACCGCGCTCCACGAAGCGCGAGAACATCGGGATCTCGTCTTCGGCCTTCTCCATTGGATAAGGATCTCCTGCGGCGGATCTCCACATGTCGATCTCCTTCTCCCTGATGAACCCGCTCCGTTCAACGGGGGTCGGCGAGTCCTCCGTCTTGACCTTCGACTTTTTCCACTCGCGGCTTGGGTCAGCGCGCGGTGGAGATGTGGGCGCCACTCCGGTGCGGCCGCGGCGGTCTCCGCACGGCTCCTCTTTTTCCCGCCGGCCTTCGACGTCTTCGACGGTGACGGTTTCATTCTCCAAGTACAAGGGGTCTTCACTCGCATTCGCTCGGGGGCTAGCCTAGGCTCTCGGGTGGCGATGCGTTCGGATCTACTACGGTGGCGGCGCTCGGCCGGGGTGGATCTACTTCAAGATTCAAGTGGCAAATGAGCTGCGGCTCACTTGGGTGAAAAACCCTAAGAGTTTCGGCTTGTATTTATAAGTCAAATCGCCCCCGCAACGGGCGGCCGGATAAGTTCACGCGCGGGCCGACTCGGCGCCAGCGCGTGACTCTTCGTATTCTACTAGTCGACGCGCCTCACCTCGGGGGCTCGGCTACTTCTACTCGACTACCTGGGACGCGGCTAGTCTCAAGAGCATCTCAGGACACATTCTCCAAGAAGACCCTTCAATTCGAGAGGAAGTACTCGACTCAAGGCTCGGGGGCTCCGTGCCACGTGTCCTTCGGTTTTTCTCCGGATTTTTCGGGATTTTCTTGTCAAGACCGCGGATGGATCCTCAGCCAGAGCCCGCGGCTCGAGGCTCGGGGGCTACTCCACGTGGATTGCGGTTACGCAAATCGTGTCTCCATGGCGGCTTCGGCTTCAAGACAAGGCGGCATTTTTTGAAGGCCTTCGAAGGCGGATTTCAAGGACGCTTGGGACTACTCGAGAAGACTTCAAGATTGCTAAAACATCGACTGGAGTACATTCCCGGCCCTCGGGATGCTTCGACTACTCTTGAGGACTTTTGGCTTGTAGCGCTCGGGGACGCTTGAGGACTACTCGTTAAGGCCGTCAAGACTACCGGAAGCTATCCTTCTCGACTACAAAGTACTCGGGGGCTTGTCGTATGGACCTCCCCGGGCCCACTACCTCGGTGGGTACCGGGACCGACTACTCGGTGGGCCCCCGGGACTACCGGCTTGCGCTACACGGCACCGAAGGCGTGGAGCACAAGGACAACACAGGAGTAGTACTCGGTTAGGACTCGTACACGTTCCGCACTTTGTATAGAGGTCTCCTAGACGTACTCAACTAGTACTCCTTCCCTACTCCGACTTGTAACCCCGCCTCCCGGACTATATAAGGCGAGGCGGGGACCGATCTCGGGATCACCTCATCCAATCTCAACTCACGGCGCACCGTTGCACCATCCCGTAACCGTGCCCTATCAATCCCGAGCTACGCGGCATACGGGACGTAGGGTATTACGCACCTCGCGGCCCGAACCTTGTCTAAATTGTGTGCCACGTGTCTCTTCCTTCGAGTTACCGATCTCGGCGAGTCACATTCATCTACTTCGGGTACTCCCCGTAGTAGGTTGCCGGTCCAAAACACCGACGAGTTTCTGGCTCCGGTTCCCCTTCTGTAGTGGAGATTGCCCGGGCTCCTCCTGTTGCAGAGGCTACTATACTTGTTGCATCTGCTGCTTAGGGGGAGATTGCCTGCACTCCTCCTCCTGTTGCTGGAGAGGCTACTGTTTCATCTGTTGCTTATCCTCGTGTTGCAGTAGCTTCTTAGGCGTAGTTTGCCTGGGCTCCTCCTACTATTGTCGCCGCTGTTGGAGAGGCTGCTGTTTCGTCTGTTGCTTATCTTCAAGTTGCAGCTGCTGCTTATGTGGAGTTTGCCTGGGCTTCTCTTTTGGCTTTTGTCGACACTCCTGCTGCGTAGTTTTGCTGATCTGCTGCTACTGCTCCTGCTGCTGTTGAGCCTTCTCTTGTTGACACTGAGCTGCAGTACCTCCATCTGATGTTGTACCCCTGCTACCCATTGCGGCTTCAAGGTTGTAATGTCTCGTCATGGGTGGTATAAGGATCCTGTACTTTGACCATTAGATCCTTTGAACGAGAGCCTCAGCTAGGGTTGCTATGTCACCCCCATCAATTGGTACAAGTAGAGGGTAGTGACCCGCATTGGCCCACACATAATTAGGTTGCACCACAACATACCCATCCTGCACTGGTATTGAGTGCCAAGCCTTTTGAAATAGAAAGACTTTCGCTAGTGCGAGCTCCACATTAATCCCGGTGCCATCCAAAAGGCTGCACGTGGTTGGCTCTGTCAGCTTATCTATTGTGTCCAGCATAGGTGATCGACTATCACTATGCACTTGATTCGCTTCGTTACCGTTGCCATTCCAATGATCTTGTTCTCTGCCATCTTCCTCGCTGTCATGCGCATGTTCTTCCTCGCGGTCATGCACATCTTCTTCCTCACTGCCATGCACATCTTCTTCCTCACTGCTTTTGTCGGGCATACTCCCCGGGTACCCATGCAAGGAAGGATGAAGACAGACTCCTACTAGAATTCCCCTATAATCCTACTAGGACTCGTTCCGTGTAATCCTACTAGGACTCCTGCCTTGTAACCGACTAGGAACCCGCCCCCTGGACTATATAAAGGAGGGTCGGGTACCTAGCCGGGCACCTGACCTGACCTGAACTAACATGAACAACCCAACACCAAGCGCAGGGCGCCATACTTGATCCCCAAACAGGACGTAGGGTTCGCCACCTTGGCAGCCCGAACCTGTATAAATCTTGTGTACCGTGTCCTTGTGCATACCTTCGAGTTCTCGGTCTCCCGATCACGATCCTCACCGCACAATCTACTACCTCGGGTACCCCCTGGGTAGGTTTGCCGGTCTAAAACACCGAGAGCTATTGACAATTTTCGGTATTTCGATGCCTGATAGTCTTAGAGCATGTACAATTGATTCAAATGTTATGTCCATCATATCATGAGCATTAGACCTCTTGTTCCTCTTCTTCCGGTACATTCCAGCGAACTCTTCACCAAACCCATTACCCCAGCCAAGTGAACTAGACACGCCTCAGACCCGACCTTGATGTTCTGGAGTCTCAAGTGTTGTGGTAAGGATATCATTCTCCCTAACCACAGAGAAAGAACCATCGCTACCCTGAGCTGCAAGTGTTTTCACCCTATCTGCTACCCCCACCCCCACAGGGTTACTGAATGTTATGCTCCTACTTCCTTCATTAGTATTCTTCTTCTTCTTCTTCTTCTTCTTCTTCTTCTTCTTCTTCTTCTTCTTCTTCTTCTTCTTCTTCTTCTTCTTCTTCCTTACCCTTGCCCGTAGATAAGGTCTCGAACGTCCAGGAAATTGGTCCCAAGGGTTCCGTTTTTTTCTGCAGCTAGCTTTGCATCCTCCTCCTCCCACTCTTTCCTTTTACCATGATAACCTTTTCTGCTCGTCTTGTGTGGTTTATTATGCAATGCTCTCTTTTGTTTCATCTCCTGGCTCAATTGCTAAAATGAAGGAGAATTGGTTTCCTACATAAACATGTCTCAGTCTTGTTGTTGCAAAAAGTCATGCTTCACAAAGGGAGTCTCCTCTTCACTCACATATTTTTTTCTTAAATGGGCCTTGAACTGCCGTAGCAAGGTTCCCATATCTGATACAGCTGCCTTAACTGCCTTCTTGCGAATTCTTCCAGATTGGCTGGGTAATCTAGCTTTTCCTCTAAAACTGTGAACAGATGGTCCTTCTCAATTGGTGAGAGATCATCAACCGCCTTGTTGATTGACACTCTCTCCCGAGCAATGAGACCACAGACCAATACAAATCTATCCCTCGCAGCATCTGGGGTAGGCCAAAAATTGGCATCCAATCTAGTTGCAGTCAACTTGTCTTCTTACCATTTGGTTTGTGTCCTTGACCCGCGGGACCGAGTACTACTCGCAGCAGTCTGTGCTGAGTGACCCTATGAAGAAGGTTCACCGACGATGGTCTGTGATGATGCACTAGAGTTAGAGGAGTTTGTTGTTGTGGGAGACTGCATAGATGATATGTCAGGTTGTCAGTAGAGCAACATAAGCACGATTGAAAATCTAAACAAAATTCTTATTAGATAAATTTGTTTTCTCTGACAAGCAAAATAGATGATTCAGTCGTAAATAAAATCAGCATAGACATACACAGTTCATATTTTACTTAATTAGCATGCAGGGATAGGTGCTAACCATTTTGACACGGACACAACAATATATTTATATATCAAAGCAGAGAAAAAAATCCTTCAACTGCTTCCCGCCCCCGCGCGTACAATCCCACGCCGGGGCACTGTGGCAACAGCTCCAGCGCTGTGAAGCATGCTGGAACGGGACGCTGCCTTACCTGCCACTGTACCCCGTACGGATCGACGTCAGCAACTCCCTCGAGCTCGCCTGAGGACATCACGGCCATCCGCTGCATTCCTACCCTCGAAGCTACCACTGTTCGGGTACAAGATACGCCATGATGGCCAGATCGCGGCAAGGACCGTCAAGGTGGCCGCCTACTCTACGGCGCAGTACACCACACTTCCCCATGTAGCTAAATAGTGCGGCATATATGTAATTCGCTCTCTCCTTGGCCTATATAAGGAAGATGAACTCCCCCGCCGCAGGGGACAAGAAAGAAGAGACAACAACAACTCACGACACATCACACTCTTGCTCTCCAATTCTCCCACAATATCTTCAGCTACTTCACCAGGGACTTGGAGGCCACGCTTCTTCTCCCGCCTTGCTTGTAGTAGCCCCACTACAGGCACCCCGGTGCTGAGCAATATAGTGCCTCGAGCACATCACTGCTGGACGTACGGCCCTCAGCCGGACCAGGATAAAACCTTGTGTCCCTGATTGCTTAGCATCGACCATTGAGGGATAGACCTTGGCGCTTATCACTGGTTAGTGTCGGGACCACATTCCACACCGACAGTTGGCGCCCACCGTGGGGCAATCGAGCGCCTAAGGTCAATCCACCGTCAACTCCCTCCATGGTGATCCGCACCGAGTACCGCGGTACGCGCTACTCCATGGGCAGCTCGGACCCCCTCCCCGCCGGGTTTGAAATCCGGTTCGGGGGCACCGAACTTTCGGGCTACGGGGAACGGCTACACGATGCGCCTCACCAACCGTGAGGAGCTCCGTGCGTGGCGCCGGGCCGGGTGCCGCCGGTCGCCGGCGCGCGCGTCGCCACGACGCGGACACCGCGAGGCACGGATGCGCGGGCCGTCAACGCCACGGCGTCCCCGCCGCTCGGTCGGCGTTCACGCCGGGCGCGGTTAGAGCGACGACAAGCCGAACGCGCCGCCTCTCAACGCGGCGCACCCGTCAGCGCAACGACCGCCACCCCGGTGCGGGAGCGCACGGTCTCAGGGCCGCGCTTCCCCATCAGCCTGCGTGGCGCCACGACAGCTTACAACGCCAACGTCAATACCACGATGTGCAGGGTTCCCCCTGGCCGCCACGTCTTCGTCTCCAGGGACCCTGGCACCTCCGCTGGTGACGAGTCGTCCCTGGGCTCCCTTGACGCGTTGCCGCCCGCCAACCTGCATGGGTACGCGGAATGGGACTTCTCCGGCGTGCCAGACCCAGTGATGTTCAGGCGTTTTCTTGACGCCACGGACTACTGGTTCGGCTGCTCCGACGACTCCCGGCACGGGAGCTACGACCTGCGCGCGGGAATGCTTTGCGTCGTCATTGGCAACGACCCGGCCAGAACGCCACCGGTGCGGCGGCGCCGGCGACGGGGAAGTTACGCCGCCCCGGGGACCGCTCGCGCCGGGCGCGGAACCCGGCACCCCCGCCGAGGCCAACGTCGACGTGCAGCTAGCCCAAGCTCGCGTGCTCGAACCAAACTGGCGGAGGAGTATCGGACGGTGCGGGCGCTCCCGCGCCTCCATGGCTGGGGAAGCCTCCATGCGCGGCGAGCGCGCGCGGGAGCTGGGCAAACAGGCCCGCGACCGCATCAACACCGACTTCAACGTCGACAACCCGGACACGCCTCCGCGGGCGAGCCAGAAGCTTATCGCCGCCTCAATGCTGCTGCGGGCCATGCCGCCCCCCTCGATGCCCGAGGCGCGAAACCTGCACCGTGAGGTGCAGGCACTCAACGAGCAGGCGGCCGTTCAACAGGCCGAGAGCTCGGCGTCACGCATCTGCCAATAGGGGGACGCATGAGGCGACGGGGCCGCGCAGGGGGGCGAACCCTCGGTCCATGCAGGTGAAGCGGCGTAGCGACCCGCCAACCCGGGACGCACGCCGGCTAAAGAGCGGCTCCTCGACGTGCGCAGGGCGCTGGACGGCGACGCCCGTAACGTCATCAATGCTCGGCGGACAAGCAAGGCGGACGCGCGAGCGGCGGCAGGCTACCACCCTCGGCGGGGTGGATGCTACGACAGCGACGAAGACCGCTCTCCGACGCCGGAGCCCCCGGGGACCCGTGTGTTCAGCTGGGAGATCCGCGTGGCGGCCTTCCCCTAGCACTTCCGCCAGCCCACGACCATTGTCAAGTACAACGGGGAAACGGATCCCTGCGTGTGGCTCAACGATTACCGCCTAGCATGCCAGCTGGGCAGAGCCACCAGCGACGAGGTCATCATCCGCAACCTGCCCCTACACCTCGGCGATTCAGCCCGGACGTGGCTCGAGCACCTGCCGGCTAGCCAGATCCACAACTGGGATGATCTGGTACGCACGTTCGTGGGCAACTTCCAGGGCACGTACGTGCGCCCTGGGAATTCCTGGGACCTGCGCTCCTGCACCCAGAAGCCCGGCGAATCGCTCCGGGACTTCATATGGTGCTTCTCCAAGCGCTGCACGGAGCTCCCAAGCATGGCGCAATCTGAGATTGCGCACACCTTCCTCGAGGGTACCACGTGCCGGGATCTCGTGCGGGAGTTGGGGCGCAGCCCGCCTGCGGACTCAAACGAGCTGTTCGACATCGCCACCAGCTTCAACTCAGGAGAAGAGGCCGTGGGGGCAATGTTCGATGGCAAGAAGGGAAAGCGCTCGGACGACGAGCCCGCGGAGGGCAGCAAGTCCAGGGAGCCCCACCGGAAGGACAAGCGGGGCCAGAAAGGGAAGAAGCAGCGCCGCGAGGCGCGCGAGCAGGGGCGCGACGGCGATGACGCCGAGGCCCGTGCCGTTGACCCGGCTCGACGAGGCCCTCGACCGGCCCCTCGAGGTCCGGGGGTGTTCGACGACATGCTGAAAAAGCCATGTCCATACCACAAGACCCCAGTGAACCACACCCTCGAGCAATGCGACATGCTCAAAAAGTTCTACGGTCGCGCCGCTGCAAAGGACGCGGAGGCCAAGAAGGACGAAGGAGATGGCGGTGCCGGTGGCTTCCCCACCGTGGAGAACGTGTTCCTCATCTTCGGGGGACCAACCGTCGACATGTCGAGCCGCCAGCGCAAGCGGGAGCGGCACGAAGTCCTCGCCGCGGAGAGGGCGCCTCCCTCCTTCCTCGACTGGTCGGAGGACGCCATCACCTTCAGCCGTGAAGACCACCCGAACCGCATCCCAAACCCGGCACAGTACCCACTGGTGGTCGACCTGGTCATTGGGAACGCGCGGTTCTCGAAAGTCCTGATGGATGGAGGCAGCAGCCTCAACATCCTCTACGCGCACACGCTGCGCCTGCTGGGGATCGGGCTGGACCAGCTGCGGCCCAGCACGACGTCGTTCCATGGCGTCGCACCGGGCAAGCGCGTCCAACCCCTCTGGCAGATCGACCTGCCGGTTTGGTTCGGCACTCCGAGCAATTTCCGCAAGGAAATGCTCACCTTCGAGGTGGTGGGGTTCCGGGGCGCCTATCACGCCATACTTGGGCGGCCCTGCTACACCAAGTTCATGGCTGTCCCCAATTACACCTACCTCAAAATGAAGATGTCGGGACCGAACGGCGTCATCACCGTGGGCTCGTCCATCGAGCACGCGTTCGGCTGCGACGTCGAGTGCGTAGAGCACGCGGAAGCGCTCGCGCTGGATGAAGCGCTAGTGACCACCTTGGAGAAGATGGTCAACGAGGACCTCGACTCCACCACCAAGCACGCCGGCAACTTTGAGGCCGCGGAGCAGACCAAGGAGGTGCCCCTCGACCCTGCCGCCCCCGAGGGCAAGGCGTTGAGGGTCAGCTCCACCCTCGACCCGAAATAGGAAGTGGTGCTCGTCGACTTCCTCCGCGCCAACGCCGACATCTTCGCGTGGAGCCCCTCGGATATGCCAGGCATCCCGAGGGAGGTCGCCGAGCACTCCCTTGACATCCTGCCTCATTCCCGCGCCGTGCAGCAACGGCTCCGCCGCTTCGACGAGGAGCGGCGGCGGGCGATCGGAGCGGAGCTGCGGAAGCTTCTCGAGGCCGGGTTCATCAAGGAAGTGTTCCACCCTACGTGGCTAGCAAATCCTGTACTTGTAAGGAAAAAGAATGGGAAATGGCGGATGTGTATAGACTACACTAGTCTTAATAAAGCATGTCCTAAAGTTCCCTTTCCTTTGCCACGCATCGATCAAATTGTTGATTCAACAGCTGGGTGCGAGCTACTTTGCTTCCTTGATGCCTACTCCGGGTATCACCAAATAAAGATGAAGGAGTCCGATCAGCTCGCGACTTCGTTCATCACGCCGTTCGGGATGTTTTGTTACCTCACGATGCCGTTCGGCCTCCGGAACGCGGGTGCAACGTATCAACACTGCATGCAACACGTTTTCGTGGATCACATCGGACGAACGGTTGAGGCGTATGTAGATGACATCGTCGTAAAGACCAGGAAGGCGGACGACCTGGTTGGCGATCTCAGCATCGCGTTCGGCTACCTACGGGCCAACGGGGTAAAATTGAACCCCGAAAAATGTGTCTTTGGTGTGCCGCGGGGCATGCTCTTAGGATACATAGTCTCCCAGCGAGGCATCGAGGCCAACCCCGAGAAGGTTGCGGCCCTCGAGCGAATGGGTCCGATTCGGGACCTCAAAGAGGTGCAAAAGGTGCTGGGGTGCCTTGCCGCCTTGAGCCGCTTCATCTCGCGGCTCGGCGAGAAAGGCTTGCCCCTCTATCGCCTCCTCAAAAAGCACGAGCGCTTCTCCTGGACCGCCGAGGCCCAAGACGCGCTCGACAAGCTAAAGGCATCCTTGACCCACGCCCCGATCCTCACGCCGCCGCAGGACGGCGAACCCCTACAGCTCTACGTGGCCGCAACCACCCCGGGTGGTTAGCGCCGTAATCGTAGTGGAGCGCACGGAGGAAGGGCACGCCTCGCCGGTCCAACGGCAGCCGGTCTACTACATCAGCGAAGTCTTGTCCGACACCAAGACACGCTACCCTCAAGTCCAAAAGCTGCCGTACGCGGTGGTCCTCCCGTGGCGCAAGCTTCGCCACTACTTCGAGGCCCACCCCCGTCACGGTGGTCTCCTCCTTCCCGGCCGGGGGAGATCATCCGTAATCCAGACGCGGCGGGCAGGATCGCCAAGTGGTCGATGGAGTTGATGGGCGAGACGCTCGCCTACGCCCCGCGCAAGGCCATCAAATCACAGACCTGGCGGATTTCGTCGCTGAGTGGACAGATATGCAATTACCACCGCCACAGATCCAAGCAGAGTGCTGGACTCTGTATTTCGATGGCTCGGTGATGAAAACAGGGGCGGGCGCGGGCCTGCTTTTCGTGTCACCCCTCGGGGAGCACATGCGGTACGCAGTACGTCTCCACTTCCCCGCGTCAAACAACATGGCTGAGTACGAGGCCCTCCTTTGCGGCCTCAAGATCGCCATTGAAATAGGCGTCAAGCGCCTCGACGTGTGGGGGGATTCGCAGCTCGTGATTGACCAAGTCATGAAAAATGCGAGCTGCCACGACGACAAGATGGAAGCATACTGCAAGGCTGTGCGAGCCCTCGAGGACAAGTTCTACGGCATCGAGCTCAATCACGTGCCCCGCGGGTACAACGAGGAGGCGGACGAGCTGGCCAATATCGCGTCCGGGCGGATCACCGTCCCCCCGAATGTTTTTGCCCGTGATATCGCCCAACCCTCCGTCGTCTTCGAGCCTCACCCCTCGAGCCACGCGGAACCCTCGGGGGCTCCCTCGAATCCAGCAGGCGCGGAGCCCATGGATGAGGACCCCTCGAACGAGGCGTACGTGCTCTCCCTCCTCGAGGGGTATGGCGCTGACGAGGCCAACGTGATGGATGTCGAGCCAGCCCCCATCAAGGCAGATTGGCGCGACAAGTATGTCGCCTGGATGGCCCGAGGGGAACTCCCCTCGGACCGGGCCGAGGCCAGGTGCATCGCCAGGATGGCCAAGTCCTTTGCCCTCGTCGACGGCGAGCTGTACAAGCGCGCCGCCTCCGGCATCCTGCAGCGGTGCGTGCCCATCCCCGAGGGGCACGAGCTCCTACGGAACATTCACGCGGGGATTTGCGTCCATCACGCCGCGCCCCGCACCCTCGTCGGCAATGCGTTCCGTCAAGGCTATTACTGGCCTACCGCAGTCGCGGATGCCAGCGAGATCGTGCGCACCTGCGAAGGGTGCCAGTTCTACGCCCGCAAATCCAACCTCCCTGCTCACGTCCTGCAGACCATCCCCATAACATGGCCTTTCGCCGTGTGGGGGCTGGACATCGTCGGGCCCCTGCGAAAGGAGCCCGGGGGCTTCACTCACCTGTTGGTTGCGATCGACAAGTTTTCCAAGTGGGTAGAAGTGCGCCCCATTACGAATCTCAGGGCAGAGCAAGCTGTGACGTTCTTCACCGATATCATCCATCGTTTTGGAGTGCCAAACTCCATCATCACCGACAACGGGTTCCAGTTCACGGGCAGGAAATTCCTGGAGTTCTGCGACAAATTCAACATCCGTGTGGATTGGGCAGCTGTGGCACACCCATAAACTAACGGCCAAGTAGAACGTGCCAACGGCATGATCCTACAAGGCCTTAAGCCCAGAATTTTCGACCAGCTGAATAATTCTGGTCGGAAATGGCTCCAGGAGTTGCCAGCAGTCGTGTGGAGCCTAAGGACCACCCCAAGCAGAGCCACCGGGTTCACCCCGTTTTTTCTAGTCCATGGCGCAGAGGCCGTCCTCCCCACGGACTTAGAATACGGGTCACCCGAGGGTTCGAGGCTACGACGAGGACGCCAACCGGCGAGCCCACGAGGACTCCGCCGGACCCGGTGCGACGAAGCACGCCTCGTGGCCTTGATGCACTCCGCAAGATATCAACAGTCCCTCAGGCGCTACCAGGCACGGAAGATACGCCGGCAGGACTTCAGCGAAGGGGATTTGGTCCTAAGGCTACGCCAAGACAACCGAGGACGCCACAAGCTGTCACCTCCGTGGGAGGGACCCTACGTCGTGGTGAAAGTGCTCAAGCCCGGCACGTACAAGCTGGCCAATGAGGACGGCGAAGAACTCACCAACGCTTAGAACATCCAACAGCTACGTCGCTTCTACCCCTAGCTAGGATTTCCAAGTCTTTTGTTGTAAATCACGTGACCAACACCCCAGTTGGTGACAACCATGTAAACATCACCAGTTCAATAAAAAGGGCAACTCGGCTTTCCCCTGAAACCCAAGTTACCCTCGGGGGCTACTACGGGGGGCGTCCCCCCCCCCAAAATGGTCCCATTTTTTCGCAAAAAAAGAAACAACTCACGCGCGCTAAGCATGTTTCTACTTCAGCTTTGAGCAAAGTTCGAACGGGCGCGAGCGACCTAGCGGAAAGGACGCGCGAGCCGAGATAGCCTACTCCTCTGCGAGGATACGGCCCTTCTCTCTTGCCTCCCGGCCCGGCGGGCCACGGCGAAAATCGAACTCCCCTAACTAGAATTTACTCAGGAAGAAGGAGAAACAAAAAAGCGCAATAAAGTAAAGAACATCATTCCACTTTCACAAACGTTTGAAGAGAAAGTGATATGTTTATTTACAAGGCCACATGGCCCGCACACTAATACATAAACAAAAAGGGCCTAGCGCCCGACTATCTTCAGGCTGGAGGAGCGGCGGCATCAGCGGCATCTGGGAAGAGGAACTCCTCGAAGTCCTCGGCAAGCGCCCCGGCGGCGTCGGCGGCCAACGCGTCCACGCGCTCCATCGCCACCTCGTCCTCGACGCCCTCGGGGACGACGTAAACCCTCCGCCACCGCCTCGAAGTTGATCTCGTAATGAGACCGCACCACTCCGAGGGGGCCTTACGGACGCCGAGGGTGCGGCGCCGGCGCATGCGCCGGTGGCGTGCCCGCCAAGGGCGCGCGGGCGGCCCCGGCCGGCGAGCTCCCATCTTGCGCCTCGCCCTCCTCTACGGCCTGGCAGGTCTCGAGGGCCGCAGAGCGCAACTCCAGCAGCTCCTGCTCGGAGGAGTTGTAGGAGGTCTGCAGCACCTCAGCCCGCTCAGCCGCGTGCCCCAGTGCGGTGCGCAAGCTTGAAGTTGTCAAGTAAGAGGGGGATCAGAAAAGGGGGCGAATCCTCTAAAGGGAAATCAGTGAAACAAGAGATGAACAGCAACTTACCCTCGACCTGCTTCCTCTCCACCTCGAGGGCGCGACGCCCGGCCTCGACCGCCTGCTCAAGGCCCTTGAGGGTCTCGCCGGTGCTCTGGAGGGGCCGGCTCTCGGCTCGCGCTCGTGATGCTGAGCACCATCAGTTCGCCCTCGGCTTCGAGAACTCCGTGTTTCGGCCCTCCAACGATTTACGCGCCGCCTCGCGGCGGCGCGCTCTGCTCCCGGCGATCGGGGCGTCGGCAAGGGCGCCCGCTCCTCGCCGAAGGCTGCCCCTCGGCCCCCCCGACGGGCGGTACACTCTGCGGGGAGGCCGGTCCTCCGCGACGGCGAGCGCCGCAACCTTGGTGTCGAGGGCGGCCTTCAGATCGTCGGCCTCCTTGGCCTTCTGCTCGAGCGCGCGCGCCCGCTCCTCAGCCTGGCTCTGCTGAGCCTGCACCCCTCGGAGTAACGAGTGGAGCTCCAGGTTGTCGTTGCGGACGCCGGCCACCTCCGTCTCCCAGTTGGCCGCTAGGGTGCGCGTCCTCTCCAGGTCCGGCCGCGCCTGCCGCAGCGCCTCATCACGGTCAATGACGGCCGCGCAAACCCGCTCGAGGGTGGACGGGCGCGCCGGGTGCTTCCTTGCGCTCTCATGGAGCTGATCGCGCAGAGCCATGACCCGGTATGACAGCCAGCTGTCCGGAGTCCTCAGAGCGTCGGCGAGCGCGTCGAAGGCGTCACACCGCTCCCAGAGCTGGCGGAGCTCGGCGCTCACGTGATCGAAGGCGCCATACTTGTCGCGGGCGCGGTGCTCGAGCTCCTGTCACCAACAAGCCGAGACCCGTGAGCGTCATGCCGCAAGGATCGCGTGCAAAAAACGAGAAAATAAAGAAAACACGCAGCGGTGCCCCACCTGGAAGACGCGCCACGCGAGGCCGCCATGGATCCGTAGCGCCTCGTTCAGCGCTCGGTCGAGCGTGGCGCCGTGGTTGCGGAGCTCTCCCCATAGCTCCTGCTCCCCCTGGGCGTCGGCGAACGCGGGCGGATCGCCAACGAGCCCCTCTACCGGGGCGGAGCGACCGGCGCGGGAAGAAGAGGCCTCGACGCCGTACCCTCGGCCTCCTGCCACCATGTGGCCCTCCCGCCGCCTCACGAGAGCCCCCTCCAAGGACTCGGGGGACGGCGTGGGGAAGCTCACCCACTGGTCCCATCCGGGCGGCGGGGAGTCGTCGTCGGGATCTCCACCACCGCCGACCGGGAGCCGCCGGCGGTGCCGGCCCCTGCGTCGCCCTCCGTGACCGCGGGCTCTCGCCGCGGCGCCGCGGCCACCGCTTCGGCCGCGTCCCCGTGACCACGGGCGCCGGCTCGCCCTCCTCGGCGGCGCCGCCGCCGCGCCTCCACCACGGCGGGCGCCGCGGCTGCGCCTCCACCACGGCCGGCGCCGCCGGTGTGCCTCCGCCACGACCGGCGCCCGCCGCCCTCGACGGCCGCCGGCGCGCCGCGACGGGCCGATCCGCCGTGTGGCCTCGGGGCCTTAGCCGCGCCCTGCGAGCTCTCGCTGCCCGCGGCCGCCGCGCTTGCCCCCGCCGCGCGCGCCCTCGACGAGCGCCGCCGGTGGGAACGGATGCATCCGCCCTCAACACCTTGGCCGGTGCGAGGGGAGGCACGGTCGGCACCACCCTGCGCAAACACAGACAAACAGTCAGGTGTTTGGTTGCCGGAAATGCAACTCCACACGAGAGCGAGCCCCTCACCTCGAAGAAGAGAAGGCGCGCTTCCTCTTCCTCGAGGTCTCGACAGATGATGCCGGCGCGGCCGCGCGCGCCGCCGCCGCACCTCCGGCCGTCTCCGCTGCGCGCGCGGGCTCCGCGCACCGCGCGCGCGGCGCGCCCGCCGTCGCGCGCACCTCCGTGGCGCGCGCCGGCGCCTCCGTGGCTTGCGCCGCTCTCTGTCGTCGGTTGCTCGGCGGCGGGCGCCTCCACACCCGCCCGGGCGACGCCCCCCCTTGCCGCGGGCCCCGGCTCCCGGCGGCGGGGGCACGGGCTCCCACCTATCGAGGAGGCCACCGCCCCCTGGCCCCTTCCTCCTCTTCCTCCTCCGAGGACGAGTACTCCTCAGTCCCCGGGGAAGAGAGCCCCTGCTGCTCGCGCAGCCAGTACTCCTCGTTCCGGCGCTCGCGACGCTCGCGGTGTCGCTTTGCGCGCTCCTTCCTGCGCGCCACCCGCTCCCGCTCCCGTTGCTGCGACGCTCGACCAAGCGCACGAGAATGGGGAGTGGGCGGATCGGACTTCGCAACGCTCAGGCTCACCAACTGCAAGCGAAACATCAAAGCGCGTCAGCAACCTGAAGTATCAGCAAGATCAAGAACAGAACCAAGAATTCTACTCACCAGCGGGCCAGTGGGGAGCATCTCGAGGTCCCACAAGGACCGATCGCTGCGCAAGGACCGGGTGTCGACGGCGCTCCGCGCCCGTGTGGCCGCGTACTCCCGCAGGAGGGGGCTCGGAAGCATCCGCGACCTCGCCGGCGCGACGGGGTTCGCCCGTCTCCATCATCTCGAAGATGCGGAGTGGCCTCTCCATCGGGGGACGACCCGCCGGTGGTGGAGGAAGGCGAGGACGGTCACCGCGGTCGGCCCGCGCACCGCCGGGTTCCTCGGCGCGGCCAGGGGCGAGTCCAACCGCCTCCGATGTGAGGGCGGAGACACGCGCGTGGCTCCCGGGATTCGGGCCTCTCCCGGAGCACGTGCCGGTGTATGGGGGGGAGGCCGGGCTCGCGTTGCGAAGGTAGAACCACCCCCCGCTCCCGGCCGGCGTTGTTGGTCGTCATGGTACAAGGGATGTAGTCGTCCTTGTACTACGCCCCGCAAGGCGAGCGACATGCGGCAGCGCGCACCGCTCGGCGGGTCCTCCTTTCCGTCGTCGAGTGCGTGAGGACGCTCCGCGCGGAAGAGGTGTATCCAGAGATCCCAATTCACTGGAATCCCTAGATACCCCTCCCAAACGCCCACGAACGTGGCCGCCTGCGAAATCTCGTTCGGCGTGAAGTTGTGCAACTCCACGCCGTAGTGGTGGCAGAGCGCCCGCATGAAGCGACTCGCCGGCGCCGTGAAGCCGCGCTCGTGGAACCGGGTGAAGCTCACCACGTAACCCCTCGGCGGGTTGGGCGCGTGGTCCCCGGTCGGCGGCATGATCCATTCGGCCGGCCGACCCTCCTCGTTCGCCGCCAGCTGGCCGGCGGACATCAGATCGCCCAGGGCCAGCCGTGTCACCGTGGAGCGCTCCCACGCGTACGGATCGACGATGACGAGAGGCGGAAGAGGCGCCATGAGGAAAGGCAAAGGGACGAGGAACGAAGAACAGGGAGGAGGAGGAGAACTCCAAGGACGGAAAGGCGGCGACGGCGGGAACAAGGCCGGTGGCGGGGAGCGCGGGGAGCAAGAATGGCGATTGCTAAGGTAAAAAATCGCCATTTTCCCCTCTCCTCAGATTTATAAGCCGCGGGCGTGCTCTCTGAAGCGCACGTCCCGCACGCGTGCTTGCGGGGGGGAATCTTTTCTCGGCCGATGGGCGGGGCCCCACCACGACCACGGCGGCCACGCCACCGCGGACGGGCCATCATCACGGCGTAGAGCCGGAGGGCCGTGGCGGGCGGTCACGTCCGCACTGCCGCGCCGCCCACTACGCGCGCGGCCGCGGCGCCTAAAAGGCGCGCCCGCGGCGCGAAACCACAGCCTCGACGCGAAGCATTAAATGGCCCGGCCCCTTACCAAGTAAGGAGGACCCTCGAGCGGCGCGAGCTCCTGGCTCAGAAAAATTCAACCCCCGAAGGGTGTGAGCATCAGACGATTGCCTCGGGGCCCGTTTGAAGTAAAACAGGCACCACAGGTACCTTCGATGCACCATTTTACTGATCAGCGCCTCGAGGGCTGACGCGGTCAGGGACCCTCGAGGACTCGCAGATGCCAAGACGGGGAGCGCTCGCCGCCACCCCGCACCATTTTACTGATCAGCGCCTCGAGGGCTGACGCGGTCAGGGACCCTCGAGGACTCGCAGATGCCAAGACGGGAGCGCCTAGCCGCCACCCCGCGCTATTTTACTGATCAGCGCCTCGAGGGGCCGCGCGGTCGGGGGACCCTCGAGGACTCGTAGATGCCAAGACGGGAGCGCCTAGCCACCACCCCACGCTATTTTACTTATCAGCGCCTCGAGGGCTGACACGGTCAGGACCCTCGAGGATTCGCGAATGCAAGCGGGAGCGCCCTAGCCGCCACCCCGCACGGCCCCTGCGATCGAGAGGTTCGAAGCGACCCTCGATGGGTTCGAACAGGCGCCCCAGATCACCAGAGTCAGGGACGACGAGGGCACGCGCATTCGAGCCGTTCCTCGAGCCCGCCGGCTCGAGGGTGCCCCACATGTAGTGTTCGAGAGCCGGCGAGGGCGGCTAGCGGGGGGGATCCCACCGAGGGAGAGCTTCCGCGCCCTCGGTCCCCTAGCGAACGGGACCGAGCCCCACCTAGCAAGCCCACGCAAGTGCTTTGTGGACGTATCTGCGGACCGCACGGCCTACCCTTATCGAACGGGGCATGGGCGTCACTCGGGCCACCCACTAACGGCTCAATGAGGATTCCGCAATCCGCCACCCGGCCGGTGGGAGTTGCGGAAACCTCACCCTCCGGTCCCGCGGAGGGACGGCGAGCGGCGTTAAAAACAAGTCGTGGAGCTCTACTCGATCGCCTCGAACGAGGCCCGAGGCTCGGGGGCTCGACGCGCGGCTACACCTCTTGGATTGCACCGGTGCCGGATAGTGCCGGCGGCGCGTGCGTCACCACGGCCGGGCCCGAAACATTCCCGACGCCGGTTGTGATATGCACCCGCCCTCGGCCAAATCTCGCGGTAAAACCCCTGCAGGAGCGCCCACACTCCTACAGGGCTTCGGGGGCTAGACCCGCGGGTCCGGCGCGCGGCCCCACGAGAGCCTTTCGCGAACAGGGGGGAAGGACGTCCTATCAGTAGGCTCCAGCATCTGCGGGAGCTTGAACGGCGAACCCGCAGATGCTCGGGGGCTGCGCGGGGACGACCCTAGGGGTCCCCTTAAACAGGCGGGGAAACCCCACTTAAAACAGCCAAAAAAGCCAAGGCCAAACACGCCTCGCTTAAGTACACAGGGCATGGCCCACGCCACGGTGGCCCCGGTGGCCCACCAAGGCGGCCCAATCAAAGATCCCCTCGAGCGAGGCTCGCGCCTTGCTCGAGGGCCCACCCCTCCCTCGGGTGGGCTGCGCCGTTCGAGGGGTGTGCGCTTTCTCGAGCGAGGCTCCACCTCGCTCGAGGGACCGCCCACCGCCCTCGGCGGGCTCCGCCTCGCTCGAGGGCGCTCGGCTGCGCGCACGCCGTTCCGTGCGCGGGTACGGGCATTTAATGCTCGACAATAGCGGGGCGGCTCCATCATGCGCACGGGACTCGCGCCCGGTCTGTCGCACCAACTCCCTAGGAGGGAACCCATCCCCGCCCTTGTGGGGGGAATGTGCGACGTGGCCGGTGCCGATGCCGTGACGCGCTGCCGCCTGCTCCGGTACGGCTAACGCGCTCGGCCCTCGAAGGGGGCCGGCCGCACCCTCGATTTGCTTTCCCGTGACTTTGCAGGGTTAGGTCGAGGCGTTAGGCCGGCGGGGCACCATCCCTGCCACTGTTAACGGCATGGTGGCCGCCCCCGCGCGTACAATCCCACGCTGGGCACTGTGGCAACAGCTCCGGCGCTGTGAAGCATGCGGGAACGGGACGCTGCCTTACCGCCCGCACGCCGTACGGATCGACGTCAGCAACTCCCTCGAGCTCACCTGAGCACATCACGGCCATCCGCTGCATTCCTACCCTCGAAGCTACCACTGTTCGGGTACAAGATACGCCATGATGGCCAGATCGCGGCAAGGACCGTCAAGGCGGCCGCCTACTCTACGGCACACTACACCACAGTTCCCCATGTAGCTAAATAGTGCGGCATACATGCAATTCGCTCTCTCCTTGGCCTATAAAAGGAAGACGAACTCCCCCGCCACAGGGGACAAGAAAGAAGAGACAACAACAACAACACACGACACATCACGCTCTTGCTCTCCAATTCTCCCACAATATCTTCAGCTACTTCATCAGGGACTTGGAGGCCACGCTTCCTCTCCCACCTTGCTTGTAGCAGCCCCACTACAGGCACCCCGGTGCTGAGCAATATAGTGCCTCGAGCACATCACTGCTGGACGTACGGCCCTCGGCCGGAACCAGGATAAAACCTTGTGTCCCTGATTGCTTAGCATCGACCATTGAGGGATAGACCTTGGCACTTATCACTGGTTAGTGTCGGGACCACATTCCGCACCGACACATCTCAAGAGACATGCTTGTGCGCTTATCTCTCTGCAGTACAATTTTTTATATGATTTACTTACTCACTTGCAAGCATGAAGAAGAACAAGCCGATGGGGGCTGGCTAATCCGTGTCTCTTTTGATGTAATCTGTGTGATTTTGCATCTCAAGAGACATGCTTGTGTGATTATCTCTGTGCAGTACAATTTTTTGTATGAGTTACCTACTCACTTGCCAAGCATGAAGAACAATTCGACGTGTTCGTTAATCCTCGTCTCTTGCCCGTAACAAAGGCGACGCGGGTTCGTTAGTCCTCGTCTCTTGCCCATAACAAAGGCGACGTCAATTCGTTAATCCTCGTCACTTGCCCATAACTTAGGCGATGCGAGTTGGCTAATCCTTTGTCTCTTCGATATTAACGCCCGTTACTGAACTGAAGTAGAATATAAACAGAATAAATATAGTATCTTAGGTAGAATAGATGACAAGCAGGATTCAAATTCCACCACATCCCATATATTACAAGAAGGATTGAAATTCCACCAATACATCGCATCCTTTATATTACAAAACGGATTCCATTTACACCAATAGACACATCCTCTGACATTACAGAAAAGATTCAGCAGAAATCAGGCTTGCTTTTTCTTCCTTGATTTCTGCATATGGATTTTTTCACTGTGGTCCCTTCGCAAGTATGATGTTTTGTTAGTTCCCAAGAGTCGGGGCTTGTATGAAGTGTCAAAGGATGGAATTTTGTCAAACTGGTGGTATTCCTCCTCCTCAACAACATTTTCAACCCCAACAATCCTTTTTTCCAGGCATAACCACATACCAGTTCTTCTTTGCAAGGTTAGGTACATAGAACACTTGGTCAACATCGTTAGAGAAGACAAACAGTTCGTTTTTGTAACCAAAGACCCGGAGATCAACACTAACATAACCATGTTTGTCCTTGCTCACAGCTCTCTTCCCATTGGTGACCCATCTACACCGAAACAAGGCTACCTTCAATCCAACACAATCAAGCTCCCATATCTCTTCTATTTGACCATAATATGTGTCTGTCTCCGTGTCATCATCATCATGACTGTCGTCGACGACGGCTCATACACGCACACCACTATTTTGATAGACGCACTTTTTATCCTAGTCCATGGTGTAGAACGTGTATCCATTGATATCCATTGCTTGGTATCTTGTAATAGTGAACAATGGCCCCGCTGCTAGATTCCTTATCTCGTCGGTAATTACAACATTATTGTTGCATGTCTCAACATAATCTCGGAGCCACCTGCTGAAACCTTGCATGTGCATCTTTGCAAGCCAAGCCCTGCTACGGTCAGGGTTGTCTTCACGTAGTTGTCGCTTGTGCTCATTGGCAAACGGTGTAATTAGGTGCAGTTATTGTATCATGGTGAAATGAGCCTTTTGGAAGGCATATGCATCCGGAGTGACTGACCTTTTCCCCATGGTCCCAACACCTGAAAGTCTACCTTCATGACGTGAGCGAGGCACACCAATGAGGTTTTTTGGGTCCATATAATTCATGGCCCACTCCACTGCTTCGGTGGTCTCATAGCCATGAACAATGGCACCCTCCGGAAATAACCAGTTATGTATCAATGACTTCAGGAATCCATAGAACCTCTCATATGGAAAAATCTGACACTACGTGAAAACCTCAAATAGGTTGCACAGCATTTGTAACAGGCCCTTAACACCCGTTACATCCACCCACATATGTAACGGTTGATGTTTGGCACCCTTTACCTATAAGCACGGCAGGACGACCCCGGGGTTGATTCCACAACGCCTGTTACCAATGTGGACTTCTGGTAACGGACTTCTTAAACGCCCGTTACAAAAATTCTTTGTAACAGATGTTAAAAGATCCCATCACAAATGTCAAACCTATCGGTAACGGGCTTGTAAAGTCCGTTACCGATCAATGCTCTATCAGTAACGGGCTGCTTATGTCCATTACTGATTGCTGCCGTATTGGTAACGGTCTATAAAGTTCGCTATCGATAATTTCGTACTAGAGACACATGCTTGTAGGATGCATCTCCTTTGATTGCCACCCAGGGTCGCTTTTTCTCATATTGGAGACGCATGTTGTTATCTCGCCTGTGTCTTCTCCTTCAGACACCACTCACTCTCTCTCCGCAGAAGGCCACTCTTATTCCGACAACACAACGCTCTCTCTCCTCAGAAGGTCACTCGCTCGATATGTGTGCTCATATGTCCCCGCCGGCCTGTCCCGTTCACCGCCGCCAGCTACGCGCGCTCAGATGTTTCCATATGAGAGGTACTGTGGTTTCCTGAAATCATTGGTACATAACCGGTTATTTCTGGAGGGAACCATTGTTCGTGGCTACGAGACCATCAAAGCAGTTGAGTGGGCCATGGGTTATATGGACCCACAAAACCCCATTGGTGTTCCTCGCTCACGGCATGAAGGTAGGCTTTCAAGTGTTGGGACCTTTGGGAAAAGGTTAGTCACTCTAGATGAAGATGCCTTCCAAAAGGCTCATTTCACCATGATACAACAGCTGCACCTAATTACACCGTTTGCCAATGAGCACAAACGACAACTACGTGAAGACAACCCTAACTATTGTAGGGCTTGGCTTGTAAAGATGCACATGCAAGGTTTCAGCAGGTGGCTCCGAGATTTTGTCAAGACATGCAGCAATAATGTTGTAATTACCGACGAGATAAGGAATCTAGCAGTGGGGCCATTGTTCACTGTTACAAGATATGTAGGAATGGATATTAATGGATACACATTCTACACCATGACTCAGGATAATAAGAGCGTCTATAAAAATAGTGGTGTGCGTGTACGGGCCGTCATTGACGATAGTCATGACGATGATGATGACACGGAGACAGACACATATTATGGTCAAAAAGGAGATATGGGAGCTTGATTATGTAGGATTGAAGGTAGCCTTTTTTCAGTGTAGATGGGTCACCAATGGGAAGAAGTTGTGAGCAAGGACAAATATGGCTATGTTAGTATTGATCTCCGGGTCTTTGGTTACAAAAACGAACCGTTTGTCTTCGCCAACGATGTTGAGCAAGTGTTCTATGTAGCTGACCTTGTAAAGAAGAACTGGTCTATATTTATGCCTGGAAAAAAGGATTGTGGGGATTGAAAATGTTGTTGAAAAGGAGGAATATAACCAATTTGTCGAAATTCCATCCTTTGACACTTCATACAAGCCCCAACTCTTGGGAACTAACAAAACACCGTATATGCGAAGCGACCATAGTGAAAAAATCCATATACAAAAATCAAGGAAGAAAAAGCAAGCCTAATTTCTGCTGAATCCTTTTTGTAATGCTGGAGGATGCGTCTATTGGTGGAAATGGAATCCGTTTTGTAATATAAAGGATGCGATGTATTGGTGGAATTCAATCCTTTTTGTAATATATGGGATGTGGTGGAATTTGAATCCTACTTGTAATATATTCTACCAAAGACACTATATATATTCTGTTTATATTCTGCTTCAGTTCAGTAACAGACAAGAGACGAGGATTAATGAACCCGCGCCGCCTTTGTTACGGGCAAGAGACGAGGACTAACGAACCAGCGTCGCCTTTGTTACAGGCAAGAGACGAGGACTAATGAACCATCGTCACCTTTGTTATGGGCAAGATATGCGAAATCACAAACAAATTACATCTCCAAGAGTTTGCCAAATTTTACTTGGCAAATCTTGTGCTTTGCCAACTTCTAAAAAGATATGCCAAATAAAAAAAGAGTTCATCTCCAACAATATGGCATAATTTCACTTGCCAAATCCAGATCTAACTTACATCAGGAATCTTGGGAGAAACATGTTGATTTGCCAAACTGTTAGAGTTGCTCTTAGCCAGCCCCCGTCGGCTTGTTCTTCACGCTTTGCAAGTGAGTAGGTAAATCATACAAAAAATTGTACTGCACAGAGATAATCACAAAAGCATGTCTCTTGAGATGCAAAATCACAAACATAGAGATTACAGTCACCATTGATACATCAGAACAAGGTTACAATGCGGCCATATCTTCAGATGCGATATGCAAAATCATACACACATATTACAATCATCATTGATACATCAGAACAAGGTTACAATGCCGCCATATCTTCATGACAAGATATGCAAAACCAGACACACACATCTATCTTGCTCACAAGTCGATCTTGCTCGCAAGTCGTTGATCTTGCTACACATGGTCATCGAACAAGCTCCATTTTTGTTGATGGCTTAGAGAATTGATTCTTGGCTTGCGATGAGACCACAAAGCTTCCCAGCTTAACCTGCACTTTTGGTTTGCAAGAGCATTCTGCGAGTGGAAGGAGAAAGCATAGGAAAAATAATGATCATTGGACACAGGATGAAGGATTGTTCATCCTGAAAACAATGATCATTGGACACAGGATGAAATTGTTCATCCTGATGCCAGCAGGTTCTGGGCTACCTTCCCGGCACGGCTACGCGAAAGGAGTATGTGACAAGAATTCTTCTAGCAGCTGTGTTAGACGGATGAGCAACCCAATCACCCATATCACAAGAATTCTTCTAGCAACTGAGAGATCAAGGAGGATGAAGAAGAGAGAAAAGCAAAAGCTTGCGCCCTACAAGATCTATTCTTTACACCATAGCTAGATCTAGATCTAGAGAAGAAGGAAGCAAGTGACTCGCTTTATTGTATCAGAAGAAGGAACCATATAACTAGATCTAGATCTAGAGAAGAAGGAAGCAACTTGAAGTGAGGAGGACCGATAGGCGTCAGTGCCTCTTGACGGTGTATAATCGTATCAAACTTCATATGGATTTGCAAGCGGACAAATCCCCTGTCGTAGTCAAGGGATCCTTCTTCCCTCGAGTGGTGAACCCAAGGTATCGAATCCGTGGAACAATGTGCGACGCAAGGATTCAATCTAGTAAAGTAAGGAAAGCTATCTTATGAAGAACCAAATTGCATGTAATCTAAGATATCATCAAGAAAACAAATCTAATCTAATCTACTAAAGAGGTAGCAAGAGAAAGCAAGCGATAACCGATCTAAAGAGTCTAGATCATGCTTATGTTGTAGCTCCAAACAAGATAGATGAAGATAGAAAAGCGAATCTCATTAAATGCATCTTTAAACCGTGGCCTCCGGTCCGATTCTGAAAATGCCCGCCTTTCAGAGCCCCTGTTCTGTCACAACATACTCTTATTCATGCAGGTAGTCTAGGGTGAGTTTGATAAGAACAAGTTGAAATCACTTGATCGGTCTGGTATGCACCTCTGGCCACCGCAGCTACAAGAGCAATCTATGCAATCTATCTTAAGTATAGATTGGAGAAGAAGCAAAACCAAGAAGAAAACAAAATCATCAAGAAGGCACTTGATCGCTAGAAATCAGATTCACTATAAAAACTTCACCATGAATGATTACATGAACAAGATCACCACCGGGATCCTACCTCGATCTTGAACCTTGCTTCGGAGCTCCGATGTGGTCTTCCATGCAAGGTTCCCACGTCGGCTAGGGAGACCCTAGACAACTAGCACGACCCTCATCTCCGAGATGGTGTCCCTCAATATTCTCTGCTCCTCGGCAGCGGATAACGAATTGGTTGATGCGTGGCTCTCGATCAGGGGGCTATAAATAGCCCGAGAGGCATCTAGGTCAAAGGGGGGGCGACTGGGCCTCGTAATGGGCTGGGCCGGCCGCCCTGGGCCGACCGACCTGGGCCCATTTCGACCCAGTTCGTTGCCTCCTTCACCCGGCGTTGGTTCTCGAGTCTTCTAGATCCTTCCCCCTTTTGCATGTGGGCCCTTGTCGTCAGTTTCTCTCCGAGTTGGATGAAGCTCCTTGTCTCGCAAGATTCGGCACTTTTCTGTCTAGGTCCTCGGAGTTTGTCATCTTCTCAGGTTTGGTCCCTGGGCTTCTTGGAGTCATGTTTGCTTAATTGCATGACTTGTACCGGGCTTCAAGGTCTTGTCAAGGTGCTCGACGAACTTATCCCGGAAGTCTTGCTTTCAACGTCAAAACCCTGCATAAGCACTAAACTCCAAAACCGACATGCACAAGTGAACTTGTTATACCATGGTGGTTACTACCAATGGATAAGGTATAAAAGTTATGGCAACACCGAAGGTAAACTCATGGCTAGGTTGACGGAATTTCACCGTCAATAGTGCCTTTTATAGAAAAAACAAGGAAGGGATAAGATCAAGAACACAGGAATGGCCGGGAAGGTTCCCAAGACGGTCAATGGCAAAACTGTTGCCAGTCAATGACTGAGAGCAGAGCTGCAGAGGTAGTGATTCCAATGTAGAATTAAATGATACGCGGAGTAACCAAACATCGTCTCCATCACATGGTGCATACTCTGGCACTACTGCTCTACATAATGGCTGTGTTTGGATGGTAGATGTTAGTGTTACTATTAGTGGTAGTTTTTAACACCTCCAAATTAACACATAAAAAACTAACATCTTGGATGTTTGGATGGAGGTGTTAGTTTGCATTTGAATTAACTTTTCCAAACATTTGAAAAAGGAGAGGGAGAGAGAGGAAAGGGGTGGGGTCCACCAAACTAACACCAATTACCACCTCTTAGAGGTGTTTGTTTTTTTGGGGGTGTTAGTTCCAACTAAACACCAAACTAACACATGTGTTTGGCTCCAAAGTGTTAGTTTTGGTGTTAGTTTGCTACAAACCAACACCAACACCTCCATCCAAACATGACCATAAAGTATTCATCTCCAAAAAAGGAGAGGAAGAGATAAGATCAAGAGCACAGGAAACGGGAAGAGGTTCCCAAGAAGGTCAATGGCAAAACTGTTGCCAGTAAATCGTTGAGAGCACTGCTGCAGATGTAGTGATTCTAATGTAGAATTAAATGATACACGGAGTAACGAAACGTCGTCTCCATTGCATACTTAAACCGTGTTTGGAAACAAATCTTCAATATCTTCTCTTTACAAAACAATTAGATCCCCTGCCCCTTCATCTCTACCCGCGAAAAATAGCAACTGCTTACTCCTCATCGTCACCATTCCCGGCCAGAGATGGATAGCATGCCAGGAAGAAGCATGCGGCACGAGCCGTCGTCGCTGCTGGGCCTCCCTTAAGACCTCCGCATTGAGATTGCGGTGCGCGTCGGTGCGACCTCGGAGCGGCCCTTGGCTGACCTCCACAGCCTACGCAGTATTTGCTTGACCATGCACCGCGTGTGCGGCCACGGCGATGTCAGCTGACGTTTGTCGATAGAGGGATACAAGATGAGATTTCTTGGGTGTGGAACTCCACCACTTACAAAGCATTCCTTGCTATGTTGAGCAGTCTCAGGAATCCAGAGGCTTGCTTCCTCTCCGGAATCAAAGCCTTCTTCATGGAACATAGGGGATGCGATGATCTCCGACGCGCCGCCGAGGGTGGGCATGATGCAGCAGCCTATCTGTTGACGGTGAAAATCCGTCAACCTAGCCATGAGTTTACCTTCGGTGTTGGCATGACTTTTGTATCTTATTCATTGGTACTAACCCCCGTGGTATAACAAGTTCACTTCTGCATGTCGGTTTTGGAGTTAAGTGTTTATGCAGGGTTTTAACGTTGAAAGCAAGACTTCCGGGATAAGTTCATTAAGCACCTCATGACAAGACCTTGAAGCCCGATACAAGTCAAGCAATGAAGTGAACATGACTCCAAAAGCCCAAGGACCAAGCCCGAGAAGATGATAAACACTGAGGACCGAACCAGAAAAGTGCTGAATCTTGCAAGACAAGGAGTTGAGTCCAATTTGGAGAGAAACCGACGTCAAGGGCCCACATGCAAAAGGGGAGAACATCTAGAAGACGCGGGAAGCAACACCGGGCGAAGTAGGCCGCGGGATGGGCCGAATTGGGCCCAGGCCGACCGGCCTAGGCCGGCCGGCCCAGCCCTTTTCGGGGCCCAATCGGCCTCTCCTTTGACCTAATTGCTTCTCAGGCTATAAATAGCCCCCTGACCGAGAGCCACGCAGAACCGAAGTCGTAATCCACCGCCGAGGAGCAGAGAAGCTTGAGGGACACCATCTCGGAGATGAGGGTCGTGCTAGTTGTCTAGGGTTTCCCTGGCCGACGTGGCAACCTTGCATGGAAGACCATGTCGGAGCTCCGGAGCGAGGATCAAGATCGAGGTAGGATCCCGTGGTGATCTTGTTCATGTAATCATTCATGGTGAAGTTTGTAAGTGAATCCGATTTCTAGCGATTAAGTGCCTTCTCGATGATTTTGTTTTCTTCTTGGTTTTGCTTCTTCTACGATCTAGTCTATAGCTAGATTACATAGGGTGCTCTTGTAGCCGCGGTGGCTAGAGGTGCATACCGGACCGGCCAAGTGATTTCAACTTGTTCTATCGAACTCGCCCTAGACTACCCGCATGAATAGGGATACGTTGTGACGAACGGGGGTTCCGAAAGGCGGGCGTTTTCGGAGTCGGATGGGAAGGCCACGATTTAAAGATGCTTTTAATGAGATTCGCTTTTCTATCTTCATCTATCTTGTTTGGAGCTACAACATAAGCATGATCTAGATTCTCTAGATTAGTTATCTCTTGCTTTCTCTTGCTACCTCTTTAGTAGATTAGATTAGATTCGTTTTCTTTATGAGTTAGTAGATTAGATGTAACTTACCTTCATAAGATAGCTTACCTTGCTTTACTAGATTGAATCCTTGCGTTGCACATTGTTCCACGGATTCGATACCTTGGGTTCACCACTCGAGGGAAGAAGGGTCCCTTGACTACGACGAGAGACTTGTCCGCTTGCAAGTCACAAACGAACTTTGATACAACTATTAACCGTCAACAAGCCCCTTTTTCTGGCGCCGTTGCCGGGGAACAAGCAATCAAGATCCGATTTAGTATCGTTTATCTTTCAGTTTTTCTTTTGATTATCTTTTGCATCTCTTATGTTTGATCATCCTCAAAAAGAAAAAAAATCAATCTAATCTAGTTTTGATTAACCCTAATTTTTCTTTTCTTTTTAGATTTTTTTTATTGCTAACCCTAACCGGAGATGGTTGGCTACCTCTCCAAGAAACCCAAAACTTTTTTTGTGGATGATCCAGGAAAACTTTACAGGCAAAGGTGACGTGCAACACAAGCTAAAGGGTTGGAAACCCTAGATTCAAAAGTCAAACTCGAAGGACCATCAAAATCTCCAAGGGAATCACCACCTCCAAGTCAAGACGTCGGAAGGCCTTCAAATCAAGAGGAGGATGAAGAAGATGGAGATAGAGAAAGAATCTCAACACCTAAAGGCTGCCAAGGCAAGATCCACAGGCGAGGAGAAGTGTTCATCATGATGAAGGTGCTAGAGACGCAAGTGGGACAACTTGTCGGGCACCCAATGGGTAACAAAGAGGAATATACGAGACAACTCCAAGGTCCCAAGACGGCGAAGGCTACTCAAGCTCACTCGGGAGAGATGAAGGATCACACTAGAGACCATGACGATCACGACCGAAGGACCGGAGTTCGAGATGCCGAGCCACAAGGAAGTTGTTGCATCCGTCAAGACCAAAGGACAAAGCCACTCGTGAAGACCAAAAAAAAAATGACTAAGCCAAAGTGGGTACCCAAGATTGCAACGCCCGCAAAGAGCATTGATCCGGAGTAATCAAGTGAAGAAGTCTAGCCATGGACTATAAACGAAGCGCTAGGCGGGAGGCAACCCGTTTCGTCGAGTCAAGAATAAGCTACCAGGAGGACAACCCAATTCCAGGTTTTTCAAGTCTTTTTAAATTTAATTCAGTTTTGAATTTTACTACACAAAACCTTAGACTTAGAATGGTTGAACAATATTAGAGACATAATTCTTGGTTGAATATTTTGCTTGATCATAAACCCTTTACATGAACCATCCTATGTGATTGTTTGCTTCTTTTTCGAGAAACCATCAGAACCTAACTGAACCCTTCACCCTCATTATGGTGTTGTGTTTGATTTGTTTTTCATGCTAAAAACACACGAGTAGAGCCACGACTTGTATCTAGATGTTATTTAAATTTCAGCACGCGGTAGGACTCGTGTGAACCTAGAATCTTGATTTTTGGTTGATTTAAAAATTTTCATATCCTTGGTTTCTCTAAGTTTAGAATTTTGCTAAGCCTCACTTAATTTTATTTCATTCAAAATCTCTCTCATCTAATCAAAATTAGGACCTAAACCTATGCCCCCATGATCAAGTCGGGAAAAGCTTGCTCTCAACTAATGAAGGCAAACTATACCGGTGAGACCGAAATCGACGTAGTCGTAAAATATTTTCGACTTACATTTGTTTTTAATGGTTTAAAAACTTCTCTAAATTTATGCTTGAGCTCTTGCATGGCTCTGAAAAATATTTTTAAATTTCGAAATTAGAGGAGTGCTTAGCCTTAAACACACTTAAAGGGAGGCAATCTAGTTAACCTAACCATGCATGCACCATGATACATCACGGGATGCCCCTCCAACATATTTAAACCACATGCAAAGTACAAGCATGGGGGGCAGCCAAGGCTTTGTTTTGTAGGAATATCATGGATGCATGTGAGGCAAGGGAGTATGGAAGTGAGTCAAAGCGAAAACATCAAGTGGAAGGAGCAATAATGCAAGCGAAGGAGTGGACGGGAACGTTTGGAAGGTGTACGCGATCGCGAAGCAACATGAATGCGCTAGAGAAGAACCGAGCTAAGAGGAGGAGAGAGGTAAGTCTTTCATCCAACTCTTTGTTCGTGTGCTCTAGTTTGTAGGCCGGAACCACCTTAGACTTAGCCATCCACCGCGTTTGTTTCGTGCAACAAATCACATCCTTAATCCACTCAAAGTCTAGACTCCAATATAATATTTGTGTACCTTGTTACCGGGTGAAAACCCCGGATATATATTTGTGAGGGAGAGTGCTGCAATCAAGGAAGAAAACTACAAGTCTTTTCACCGAAGAAGAAGGGATCATCGTCGTCTAAGCCATCATCGAGAACCTCTTCGAGGAGGCACTCGGTTTCCGAGTTTCCTCGGAGTATGGAGGAGGACACGGCACCGCCGAGGAGGAACCACACTCTTCTCCTCGGTGGCATGAGGGCCACACGGAACTCGTTTATTAGGTTTACCAAACTTCAATAACATATGGAGGAGCCGCCTGTCCAACCTCACCACTTGACACGATCATCCACTCCACATCCATGCGCTCCGTGGCATTCCAATGGGTTTATCATCACGACGGAGGAGGAGGAGAAGAAGATCGCTCGCCTTGGGTAGAGGCTTGTAGCGAACGTCGACATCGACGACCAAGCTCTCCACATATTGGGTTTCACACGGGACACCGGTGCAATTCTCTAGCGGAGTGTCGGCAAACACCCACAAGGAATTCGCCTAGGAAATTTTCATGACCATGGCGCATACACTTGATGAAGGAGTGCTGAGTCTCTCATTCCGTTGGAGGGAGCCCACAAGAGGAGAAGAAGGAAGACACCGTCGGAAGGGTAACCTTGATCAATGGTGCTATTTCTAGCACCTTGATGGGGTAATCTCCTTTCATCCATGGGTTGCAATCGATCTTGAGATGTAATCACACTTTGTTGGATTATCTATCTATCATCTTGTGTTGAAAATACTTTAATGCTTAAGGCTAGCAACCATGCCGCAAAGGGAGTAAAGGTCTCAATGCTTCCTTGGATCCATTCAACACAAACCTCAATAGATTAGATTGGTTTTCATGTTCGAAATGACTGCATGTTCTAGTATCGTAGACCCATGGGCGAGTGTCCCCTATTTTCAAAAGGGAGCTCCGGAACAAGTGGATGTGCATGAAGGCACATGGGAAGGTTTTTGGAGTATGTTCACGGGAAGAGACCATCAACGAAAAAAATACTATCCGGAACCCATTATCCAAGTGTGTCACTTTTGTGCAAGTGGATTTTTGGGAGAACAATAGAGACAAAGATAACCAACACAGAGTTGAATTGGCTTTACTCGGGTTTGATTGCCAAGTGGCCAATAGACCCCACTCACCTATGATCAACCGGTGGTGTTGTTGCAACATCGAGTTCGGAAGATATTGGTTCGGGGTGTTACCTCTCCATGTTGACTATCTCTTTAAAACCGGGTATTACAAGGAACCCAAATCATCTCCTACCCGGGACTTCCCCAGGAATATATGAAGAAAGGAAAATATATAAGTGAAGATGAGAGAGGAGGCTTCCAAGTGGCCTAGGTGAATTTGCCCCTTCCGGATTGAAGGTTAAAACTTTTTCTTGAGGGGAAAAAGATCGGTTAGAGGAAGGACTTCTTGTGCCGGCGAAGAAAAAAAATATAATAGAGAAGGATTAGGAGAAGGATCTTCTATGGCCCAAGAAGGAGGTGCACAACAAAATTATGTGACACCATTTGGAGGAACCTCGGCGCCGCCGAATTACTACGGTGGTGTACCAATGCAAGCATGGGGGAGTGGTGCAGCCATACCCCCACCATTTTTGCGGTGCCCAACGTAGCCTTTGCGGAGCCATATGCACACCTTCCTCAACCACAACAAAATGTGGCCACCATTGGAGGATACGCTGCAAGGAACATGCAATTTATTGCAGCCATCCAAACCAATGCAAACCAAATGGGTGAAGGAAATGCAAACGTCGCTTATGTGCTTGGACACCTTCACCTAGCACCGTCGGATAACTCATAGGAGGAGTGGTGCATTCCTATTACAAGTAAGGGTACAACAACCAAGACTATCAATATCAACCACCGGCGGAAGATTAGAGAGAGGAGGAGCTTTAGTTATCTTTCCTTTACCCCCTTTTCTTTAATTTTCAGCTTGTATGCGCCTATGTTTGCGTAGTATTTTCAGTTTTACTTTAATTTTTAGTGTTAGTTTAATTTTCAGGGTGTGTCTTAGTGTTTATTTTCATCATGAATAATGTCACCACCAAGTTTTTACCATTAGTAAAGTTACAAAGTTTGCGCCATGATGATATATGATTAAAATTGCTGCTTTGTTTATCTTTGTAATTGATTTATGCATGTTTGAACTAGTGCTCTCTTAAAAATACAAATCTGAAATTATCTAAATGCTAGCTTAATCTTCAGCGGAGGTTATGATTAAAATAAATACCCATAGTGTTTTATGTGCTCTCAAGTTATGAATAGATTAAAGATGTCTTTTATGCTCAAAAATATCGCTAACCTTGTCATAAATATCACTTGTGTGTTGCTTAACCTATCCGAGCCTTATATATATTTGAGTGCATAAACTTTAGTGTACAAGATTTATTTTTGATTGAGTTATTGCAGGCCATGATTTCTCTGGCCCGAGACTAAGAAGCTGGTCATTCCATTTTTGCGTATCTATCTTTTTGCTAGCCTTTTATCCGTGCATTGTGTATCCCCGCATCGGAGATCTCACAAACCTCGCCGGATATCCACCCTTAAACCAAATATCATCTTTTGTGATTACCTCCTTGACCACAACCTATTGTTGAGAATGGATCATCAATTCAAGGAAGATCGCAAGACGGTGCCAACATTGAAGATTTCAAGTATCTCTCCAAGGAAAAATATTTCCGGTACCTACCTTATTTATCGCCTCTTTGCTCGAGGACGAGCAATGTCTAAGCATGGGGGAGGAGGTAGGTACGGTGCAGTTTTAGAGTTCAAAGGGGAGTATTTTAAAAAAAATGATGAATGAAAAAAAAATTCGGCGATATACGTGACTTCCAAGGTGAAGGTCTCACAAGAAGAAAGGAAAAATATATATATATATAATGAATGAAAGAAAGAAAGAAAAGAATGAGAAATATGAGAAAAAGAAAAAAAGAATATATGCGTAAAGTAAACTCCCCGGTTCTCTAAGAGTGCATTCAAGGCTTCGAGTTAAAAAGATCCATTCTCATTTTCCAACCATGTGCAATCCGATAACGAGGACTTCCTTTGTGCCTCGGGATCACTCTTTGCCATTTGCACATGTCCACTCATCTAAAAGTGTGTGTATTTTTCTCTTTCCCCTCCTTGATTTAACATTATTTTCCAATGACCTTTTTGACGAGTCTCGGTAAGACCATGAGAAGCTTGTCTTGTTTTGACAACACCTCATTTATAAAATCTTGTTAGGACTAAACTTTCCCAAAGCTCCATATAAAGCCTAACACACATATATGTTATGAGAGGGAAAGGAGTAGAATATATAGGCCTGAGAGACAAGGGAGATAAGAGTTCATGAGCAATATGCAAGGTGATTTAAATTTGTGAATTTGGTTTAGCTCTTTTCTTTATCTCGTTCTTTATTTCAAAAATTCTAAGATCTATTTAAACTTTATGAGCATGTTAATACTTGTGGGATAAGGTTAATAAGAATCTACCCTTCGTAGAGGTGAAGGCTATTACATTATGGAACTTTAATGAATTTAACTTTTGAGAGCATTATGTTTTTTTTCATGTATGATCAAGTGCAAGGTTTAAACATTGATGGGCAACGATGATATCCATCGAAGGCTTACTCGAGGACGAGCAAGGTTTAAGCATGGGGGAGATGTTGACGGTGAAAATCCGTCAACCTAGCCATGAGTTTACCTTCGGTGTTGGCATGACTTTTTTATCTTATTCATTGGTACTAACCCCCGTGTTATAACAAGTTCACTTGTGCATGTCGGTTTTGGAGTTAAGTGTTTATGCAGGGTTTTAACATTGAAAGCAAGACTTCCGGGATAAGTTCATTAAGCACCTCATGACAAGACCTTGAAGCCCGATACAAGTCAAGCAATGAAGTGAACATGACTCCAAAAGCCCAAGGACCAAGCCCGAGAAGATGATAAACTCCGAGGACCAAACCAGAAAAGTGCTGAATCTTGCAAGACAAGGAGTTGAGTCTAATTTGGAGAGAAACCGACGTCAAGGGCCCACATGCAAAAGGGGAGAACATCTAGAAGACGCGAGAAGCAACACCGGGCGAAGCAGGCCGCGGGATGGGCCGAATTGGGCCCAGGCCGGCCGGCTGAAGGACTGATAAGGCGACCAGAGAGGGGGGAGTGAATGGGAGCCGATAAAAATTCTTCTCGAGGGAGACTGAAACTCCGACAAGACGAACTAGCTCGGTCGAACCCCCGAAATCACACGCTCCGCACTTCTACCTCCCGTTTGCCAAAACCACGTAGCCACCGGAGTGCTACCGGTCCTAGGACCAAACTCTACCAAAGAACCACAACACACACACAAGACCGACAACCGGAAACAACTCGAAAGCCGGCTAACCGGAGGGGGTGGTTAGACCGGGTATAGGGGGCGGTTAGACCGCCTCCACCCGGCAACCAAGAAATCCTCCGAAACGCCTCTTCCGAGCACCAAAACACACCACGGTTTCACCAACGAGAGATCTCTCGTTCAAGGCCATGCTAGCTACCGGAAAATCTTGGCGAAAACCAAAACTTCACCCAAGGGCCTAGGGGCGGTTAGACCGGCTACCCGGGGCGGTCTAACCTCCCGGACCCGAAGCCAACAAACTCCAACCAAGAACACCTAGCAAACCGCACGAGAACGACCCCAAATTTCACCCGTACACTCCTTTGATCAAGGCGAAGAAACTCACGAGAGGAAAATCCGGCGAAACGAACTTTGACCCGGAAACACCCCGGGCGGTTAGACCGCCCCTCGTAGGCGGTTAGACCGCCCCTTCCGTAAAACGAACCCGCGGGTCAAACCTCAACTTCCTCGCGCCCGATCTCCCGAATCACTCCACGGATTGCGGCCAAACTTCGGGGATAGCCGGGTTACCTCCCGGGGCAACCTCTACCTCAAAGGAATCGACCCGAAACGCTCACAATCAAGAGGAATCGAAGAAATCGCTTCTCTAGGTCAAGAACTCGCCCAACTCGAGAAACCACCAAATCGAGTCCGATTCAAAGGGGATTTGGGGGCAAAGTCACCACCAAAGAGGCACAAGGACCTCATATGTGACACCCACCAAAAACTCCAAGAAATCGTCCTCAAAACTCCGCCAAAAAGAGCTCCGAAAATCAACACAAAAGAGACGGGAAAACCACCATGAAGAACAACGCCGAACCTTCTATACATGCCATGAATGGTTCGTACAAGGTCTAGCTTGCCACCCAAACATCCATCCCTCTCTCTAGATCTCACATGAAGCTCTCAAGCTAGCCTTCTAAAATTCTAAGGAAAATGGAGAACGAAAATGGAAAAACCAAACGGGCTAGGGTTCCAATAGTTGGCTGCCATCCACCCCTCTAATGAGTATATATGGAGGCACCCAAAAGACTAAACTACCCTTCACTAATAACTAGGGATACATGCCCCTCAAGGGCGGATTTGGAATTCTTTATGTCTTCACCATCGGACGGATGCCCGGCGACCGCACCCTGCGTAGCCTCAACGCAAGCCTTGCGATCCCGACGCGTGTCCTCCGCTTCGAAGCGTCTCGGTGCCGGCGGCCAGGGCGGTCAGACCGCCCCCCCTGGGCGGTTAGACCGGCCCGGTGGATCCGACCGGCCCCGGCGGTCCGACCGCTCCTCCCCGGGCGGTTGAACCGGCCCGGGTGGCCGCACCTCCTCGTCGAGTCTTCGGCCTCGATTTTGTGGCTCAACCGAGTAACCCGGTGGGTTTTCCGGTGAACCACCGCAAACCCCGCGAACTCGGTGTAGCCTCCGCCAATCTCCACTCATGACTCGCTCCCACGTAGTCCCGGCTCGACCTTGGTTTTGAGGCTCTACCAAGAAACCGTCCACGACTTCATCTTGCCGTTCATGCCACCATGCGGCCCGCACTTGACCCCCGCCGGCCACCGGGTCCCTCGAACGAAGCCTACTTGTCTTCTCCACACCGGAGGCCTCACCGGCAACGACCTTTCGCGCTTGTTCTTCACCCGCACCAACACGAGTCAAGCCGCAACCCGTACCCGCAATACTTAGCCAAGAATCGGTCCACACAACGTTGTCAATCACTCATCACACAAGGAAGCGACCATCCACCGGTCCTCGAACCACACATGGTCCTCAATCTCCCCCTTGATGAGTGCATTGACAACACACTCACATGAAGTAACACAAGAGAAAAGGAAAAGAAAAGAATCAAAATAAAAAGAAACCCTAACAAGCGATCGAAAGCCAAAGAAAGGCAAAGAGCAAGATCACTTGAAGAAGACAAGTCTCGGACCCCTTAGGCAAGGGCAACGGCTCGACACATCCGAGACAAAACACACTCAAGCAAAGAGCGCAAACCACCAAAGCAAAACTCGAACACCACAAAGAGCTCCCCCCGCACATATGCAAGCTCCCCCCGAGCCACAAGACACTCCCCCCCGAACACATGCATCAATGCAACTCGGGAATGCAACAAAGAGCAAAAACCCGCTCACACGCCCAGGGCGGTTAGACCGCCTCCCGCCCGAACCGACCGCTCGGGGGCGATTAGACCGCCCCAAGAGACCGGCCCTGCACCAAACTGCTCAAAAATTGCCCGAAACAATTGGAACACCTTCCAAACACTCTCAGGTGCCCAAAACATGCACAAACTTCTCCCCCTTGTTGACAATGCATGAATCAAGGCAAAATGCAAAAACTTTCAACATATAGCTTCTCGAATATACAAAATTCTTCACAAGGAGCTGCACAAGTCCAAATGAGCAAGTTAGATACTCGACAGGTTCGTAATGACCTTAACTACGCGATCACCAAGTTTCACAACCATTGGACAAGGCTAAAAAAAGATTTGAGTAATTTTGTGAAAAGTTACTCTCTCCCAAGCAAATACCTAAACATGAGCAAAAATATCAAAATGGCAAAGCCACTCAAACTTCATGCTAGGACAGCCATTCTAATCATAAGACCATCATAAACACCCAAAAGCACCTCATGTCATGTCAAAGCCACCGAGCCATGTGCCTACTTCTATGTATGAGACTTCTCATTGGTAGGCATCATGCAACGGTTTAGCACCCAAAGCAAATTAATTTCAGCACATATGACATGGGAGCATATTTTCCAAGCATTTTTCATTTCATTTTCAGATTTATGATTGGTACATGAAATGTCTTTGCGACAAAAAGGAACTTATGCCCCTCCACAAGATTAAGCAAGAGGGCTAAACATTCATGATGGCAATTGAGCCTTTGGCCCCATATGATCAATAAACTAGCTATCCAACCACAAAGTAAGCATAGCAAAGCCATTAAAACATGTTAAGATCATATATAGGCATTTACGCATGAGAGAGCATGTATATGACATTTTTCAAAAATTAGCCATCAACCATGGATCATTCATCAAGATCATCAAGAGCTAAGCCAAACTAACCGTAGCATATCAAACAAGCTCACAAGAACATATATAGCAACCCATGGTAAACATTGTATATAGGAGAAGCTTTTCCTATCCGATGCATATGATACAAAATGCATGCAATCTAAGATACAAGGATGCCTATACATCAAGTTACATATGCAATGCCAAAAGCAAGAAATGCACAAAGGAAAGCTATACATATGCTACAAACCGGCTCCTCGAGGTGAGGCAAAACGGGCTCGACACCACCGGCAAAAGAGAGCCCCCACACACCCAACTCAAGAAATCAAACACACACCAAGTTCCCCCCGCAAACCAGTGAAAGTTGCTTGATCTAGGGGTTTGGTGAAAATATCAGCTAGTTGGTCATGTGTGGGTACATGGATCAAAGCTATCTTTCCTTTCTCGACATTGTCTCTCAGAAAATGATACCTCACTTCTATGTGCTTGGTTTTGGAATGGAGCACTGGGTTCTTTGAAACGCTTATGGCACTGGTGCTATCACATTGAAGTGGGACATGGGTATACTCCTCACCAAAGTCACTCATGGTGTAGGTGATCCAAAGGAGCTGAGAGCAACAACTAGCAACGGCAACATACTCGGCCTCGGTCGTGGATTGAGCAACACTCGACTGCTTACGGGAAGACCAAGACACCAACGAAGAACCCAAAATCTGGCAAGTCCCAGAAGTGGACTTCCTATCCAACCGACACCCGGCAAAATCCGCGTCTGAAAAACCATGAAGCGCCAAAGAAGAGGACGCGGAGTACCAAAGGCCGAAGTCGGGAGTGCGACGCAAGTACCTGAAAATTCGCTTCACTGCTTGCCGACGCGAAGTCCTTGGAGACGCTTGAAAACGAACGCATAGACACACTGAGAACTGTATGTCCGGCCTCGTCGCTGTCAAGTAGAGGAGTGACCCGATCATGCTCCGGTACTCCTTCTGGTCCACATGTTCACCTTCCTCGTCCGCATCAAGAGCCGTAGTCGTACTCATCGGCGTCGTCATAGCCTTGGAGTCCTCCATCTTGAACTTCCTCACAATGTCCTTAGTGTACTTAGCCTAGTGCACAAATGTTCCTTCCTTTGATTGCTTGATTTGTAGCCCGAGGAAGAACCGCAACTCGCCCATCATGCTCATCTCAAACTCCCCGCTCATATCATCCGCAAACCTCGCAACAAGAGAGTTAGACGAGCCACCAAAGACAATATCATCCACGTACACCCGCACAATCGGGATATCTCCTCGCCCCGCTCACAGCAAAAAACAAGGTCCGATCGACCTTCCCCATCTCAAAGCCTCTCGCAAACAAGAACCCCCTCAACCTCGCCATACCAAGCTCTAGGCGCCCGCTTCAACCCATACGCCGCCTTCCTCAACTTGTACACCCGGTGGGGGTACCTCTCACTCTCAAACCCCGGAGGCTGTCTCACATACACTTCTTCCTCCAACACCCCATTCAGAAAAGCACTCTTCACATCCATTTGGTGCAACTTGAACCCTTTAGCCACAGAAAAGGCTAGAAGAATCCTAATCGCCTCCAAACGGGTTACGGGAGCAAAGGTCTCCTCGTAGTCAATCCCCTCCTTCTGACTGAACCCCTGAGCAACAAGTCTCGACTTGTTCCTCACAACCTCACCCTTCTCTCCATCTTTGTTTTTCCACACCCGCTTTGTACCAATCGGCTTACACCCTGGGGGAGGGTCAACCAACTCCCACACCTGATTCCTCTCAAAGTTCTCCAACTCCTCATGCATCGAATTAACCCAATTGTGATCAGATAGTGCGTGTCCAATGTCTTTGGGCTCAAAAGAAGCAACAAACGCAGCATGAGCAAAGTGGAAATTGTTTCGAACCCTCTACCGTGTAGTGCGTTCATTCATGTCGCCGATGATCCTCGAAGCTGGGTGATCCACCTGAACTCGCCGGGGAGGTTCTCGCCTCGAAGCTACCTCCCCCTCAACATCAGCTTCTCCTCGTTCTTGATTTGTCGTCGTAGGTGTAGCGGAGGGTCCATCCATCATCGTAGTCGAAGTAGTGGGTACATGTTCACGGGGGCACCGCACCGCCATCTTCATCATCACCATGTTCATGCTCCTCCTCCCGAAAGATCTCCTCGCCAAGCTCATCATCACCCGCACACTCAAAGACAAGCCGACTACGTGGCTCGTCTCGTCGAAGGTCACCTCGCAAGTCTCCACGATTTGGTTAGTTTCAAGATTGAGCACATGATATGCTCTAGAATGAGATGCATAACCAAAGAAAATGCCATCGACGTACCTAGCCTCAAACTTATCCAACTTCCTCGCCCTTCTTCGAATAAAACACTTGCAACCAAAGACATGGAAGTGACTCACTTTGGGTGTGCGACCATGCATCAACTCATAGCATGTCTTCTTCTTGTGCACTCGAGGTATATTCCGTTCGACACATAGCACGCGGTATTCACCGCCTCACCCCAATACCTCCTCGGAGTCCTATGCTCATCAAGCATCGTCCGAGCCATCTCGCACAAGGTCCTCGTTCTTCCTTTCCACAACACCATTCCGGGGAGGCGTATACGGACTCGAAAACCGGTGCTCAAGACCCAAGTCATGACAAAAGGTTTCAAAACGAGAGTTCCCGAATTCCGAGCCATTATCACCGCGGATAGCTCGTATGGCATCTCCGTGCCTCTCGTTCCTCAACCTCAAGACTAGATCTTGAACAAAACCAAACGTCTCCCCCCTTATCCTCAAGAAAGAACACCCACGCATACCGAGAATAGTCGTCCACCACAACAAGGACATACCACTTCCCACCCGCGGATCGCACACGAGCCGGGCCAACAAGGTCCATATGGAGCAGCTCGCATGGACGCTCGCTCATCACATCGGTGAGAGGCGGGTGAGAAGAGGCCACCATCTTGGCATGCCTACACGGAGCACAAACCAACTCTTTCTCAAGCCTCAACCGTGGCAATCCTCGGACCAAATTGAGTTTACTCAAGCGAGACAAAAGGTCAAAGCTCAAGTGACCCAACTTCCTATGCCACCTCCACAACTCACTCGAAGAACCAGCCAAGAAACAACGCTCCACACCCGAATACTGAGAAAAATCAGCACGAAACACCTGACCCTCGGGAACGACCATACAAATAAGGTCCCCTCGAGAGTCCACAATCCGAGAACCACCCGGCCGAAACAACACCTCAAAGCCCTCATCCAACAACCGAGACACGAAAAGCAAATTGTACCCCGCCGATTGAACAAGAGCAACACGCCTCGCAGTGATCTTGTCACTCACTTTTATCTCACCTTCGAAAGCACACGCCCACGCCCATTGTACCCAAAGGTGATGTACCTCTTCGTCACCACCGGACGAGACTTGAGAACCACCCCCCCGTCTCCGGTCATATGCCTCGAGCAACCGGAGTCAATCAACCAAATGTTCTTCAAGTCTCCCACCCGAAATTCAAAAACAAGCACGTGAGCGAACAAACGACTCAAAGATCGGGGTTAGTACCAAAGGAGGAAAACCAAAGCCGAGCCATTTGCTCGAAAGTGGGGTTAGCACACATCAAGCCATCTTTCCTACCATAACTACCACCACGAACACCACCTCGGTAACCACTCCAAGGGAACCACCCCTCACCGCCCGGAGGAGGACCAAAACCACGGAAGACAACCCGTGAAACGTCCCTCCTCTCCTTCTCAAAGCTACGACTCCTCCCATCCCCGTAGTGACCTCAAGGGGGAGAATGCCTAGCAACCGACCACCCGCCGTCTCTCCGGACCAACCACCGCAACTCCACCTCCGGACACCGAAACCTCTCGACTCACCACCTCGAAAACCACTCCGCCCGGGAGACGGGGGGCGGTTAAACCGCCTAGCCGGGCCGGTCTAACCGCCCCCCCGGGCCGGGCCGGCCGGGCTCGACCGCCTAGCCGGGGCCGGGCCTCCGACCGCCCCCTCCCGCAACGGCTCCTCGGCCGTGGGAACTCGCATCTCCCCATGCCGAACACTTCTCACCACGGCCTTACCCCCCGGGCAGTGGCATACGAGGCTTAGGTACACCATGGGAAGGGTTGTACCTATCCTTGTTCCCCCACTCCTTTGCCATCCTCTCTTCCCGCTTCCTCTTGAAGCAAAACTCATCCTTGTGACCCTCCTTCCCACAATGGCCACAACGGAACCTCACAAGCTTAGGTTTTGGTTTGGATTGGGGCTGCTCGCTTGGTTTCTCTCCACTCAACTCCTCCACCAATTTCTCCTCACTTGCCTTCTCACTCACTTTCCCAAAGAACACTTTCCCCGAAGTGCTCACAAACTTGATAGGCTTTTGGAGATCATTTGTGGGTGTAGGAAATATAGGTGGAGCTGGGGTTGTGTCTAGTCGGTTCCTAAGATGATTGGGTTTTGGAGGGAAATCATTTTTGTGGTGGGTTTTTGGTGGCTCCGGGATATTCTCTCCACTTCCCTCACCAACCTTGTTTGCCCCAAGCCCCTCACCATCTTGCCTCTTAAAGGCCTCGATCATCATCCTCAACTGAGGCTCATGACCAGACAACCAACCCATCAACTTCCTCAAATCATCATTCTCATCCTGCAAACGATCAACATAATGTGCAAGCTCCAAATTTTTCAATGCATGCATTTCACAAGTAGAGCAAGATGTAGGCATGGGTTCCTTCAATTTAGCCTCGAGCGAACTAGTGTAAGCATGCAACTCATCAATCTTAGCATGCAAAACAGGGCAAGAAGTGCAAGCACCTAGCAAAGCAGGTCTAGACTTAAGCTCAGCCACTTCAACCCTAAGCACATCTAGTTCCTCACACTTGGAGGCATGCTTCTCCTTAAACAAAGCAAGATCAGCAAGGAATATGGAGCAATCAAGACAATCATTCTCATCGAAACAACAGGGCTAGCCTTAAGCGAATCAATCTCAAGCTTGCTATCAAGCACCCGTGTCTCTAGCTCACCACTCTAGTCCTAGCATCCTCGAGTGAAGCCCTAAGCTCTTTCCTCATTTTCTTGGCCTCTCTAAGCATGTCATCACGGTTATCAAGCAAAGAGCCAAGCCTCTCATTCTCCCGGCGCAAGAAGGGAAGTTCATCACGCACCTCGTCGTCGGACTCGCAGTCCGAGTCGCTCCGTGTGCTCTTCTTGCTGCCGGAACTCGCCGCCATGGTGCGAAGCCATCTCTCGCGGCGCGGCTCGGCCCCGCTCGTGTTCTTGGACGACTTCTTGTTCTTGCGGCGATCTCCCTCGTCTTCACCGCTCGCTCGAGCTCGAGGTGGAGTACGCGGAACCGGAGTCGACGTCGCTCGCTCCAACCATCGCTCGGGCCTTGCCTCGGCCCTCCTTCTTCCTCGATCGTCGCTCGTCCTTGTACTTGTTGTTGTGCTTGCTCTTGTGGTCGCGCCTCGAACGGTACTTGCCATCGTTCATCCTCGGCTTGTGCTTGTAGCGTCCTTGCTCTCGGCCTTCTCCGGGCAGCCGGCGACGAAGTGTCCCGCTTGCCGCACCGGGAAGCAGTGTCCTCGTGTTCCTCCTCATGTTCACGCGGTTCTCGTGCGGCCTCTCGAACCGCCTCGTCAACAACGCCGCTCGTCCTCTCCAAGGTCATCAAACTCCTCATCTGGCATAGACATCAAAGAGGAAAACGAGAACATCCTGGTGGATGGGTTAGAGTTAGTCTTTCCTTTGGAACCACCAACGAGGGCAAGACTATGGGAGTCGGGCCGGTCCCTCGAGCTTGGCAGTCATGCCCCTATCCACCTCAGCCGACTTGAGCTTCGAGAACAGCTCGTTCACCGTCAGGGTATCATACCTCTCCGACTCGACTATGGCCTCGAACTTTCCGCCCCATATCGTACGATCCAAAGAGTGTAAGAGCTTGACCGCTCTATCATGATCATCGTACGGGAGCACGCCCACATTGGCCCTCATGTTTTTCACCACCACCGTGAACCTCTGAAACAAGGCATCGATGGACTCACCGGGGAGATGAGTGAAGTTCTCGTACTCTCTCCGTAGGTCGCATACAACCGTGCCCGAACCTCGGGCGTTCCCAACATGAGCCTCCTTCAACACCGCCCAAATCCTACAAGCCAAGTGCTCGGTGTGCACCCGATCGAACTCGGCCGACACAAAGCACGAAACAAGTAGTCGACCGCCTTATTGTTGGCGTCGAATCCGTCCCTCGACCCCGGAGCAAGGAAATCCATCGGCCGGACATAGCCCGTGTCCACCGTGACATCCCAAAGTAGCCGACCCTTTCCGCGGAGGAACGCACCCATCCGCTTGCTCCACATCCGGTAGTTCTTGCCATCGAAGTGTGGAGGACCCGAACCCCGTTCCCGGTACGCCATCCTTGGATCTTAGACGGTTAGAGTCAACAAAGACCCGAACCGGCTCGATACCACTTGAAGGACCGATAAGGCGACCGAGAGGGGGGGGTGAATGGGAGCCGATAAAAATTCTTCTCGAGGGAGACCGAAACTCCGACAAGACGAACTAGCTCGGTCGAACCCCCGAAATCACACGCTCCGCACTTCTACCTCCCGTTTGCCAAAACCACGTAGCCACCGAAGTGCTACCGGTCCTAGGAACAAACTCTACCAAGCAACCACAACACACACACCAAGACCGACAAGCCGAAACAACTCGAAAGCCGGCTAACCGAGAGGGGGCGGTTAGACCGGTATAGGGGGCGGTTAGACCGCCTCCACCCGGCAACCAAGAAATCCTCCGAAACGCCTCTTTCGAGCACCAAAACACACCACGGTTTCACCAACAGAGATCTCTCGGTCAAGGCCATGCTAGCTACCGTAAAATCTTGGCGAAAACCAAAACTTCACCCAAGGGCCTAGGGGCGGTTAGACCGGCTACCCGGGGCGGTCTAACCTCCCGTACCCAAGCAACGAACTCCAACCAAGAACACCTAGCAAACCGCACGAGAACGACCCCAAATTTCACCCGGATACTCCTCCGATCAAGGCGAAGAAACTCACAGAGGAAAATCCGGCGAAACAGAACTTTGACCCGAAACACCCCCGGTGGTTAGACCGGCCCCTTTAGGCGGTTAGACCGCCCCTTCCGTAAAACGAACCCGCGGGTCAAACCTCAACTTCCTCGCGCTCGATCTCCCGAATCACTCCACGGATTGCAGCCAAACTTCGGGGATAGCTCGGGTTACCTCCCGGGCAACCTCTACCTCAAAGGAATCGACCCGAAACGCTCACAATCAAGAGGAATCGAAGAAATCGCTTCTCTAGGTCAAGAACTCGCCCAACTCGAGAAACCACCAAATCGAGTCCGATTCAAAGGGGATTTGGGGGCAAAGTCACCAGTCAAAGAGGCACAAGGACCTCATACGTGACACCCACCAAAAACCCCAAGAAATTGTCCTCAAAACTCCGCCAAAAAGAGCTCCGAAAATCAACACAAAAGAGACGGGAAAACCACCATGAAGAACAACGCCGAACCTTCTATACATGCCATGAATGGTTCGTACAAGGTCTAGCTTGCCACCCAAACATCCATCCCTCTCTCTAGATCTCACATGAAGCTCTCAAGCTAGCCTTCTAAAATTCTAAGGAAAATGGAGAACGAAAATGGAAAAACCAAATGGGCTAGGGTTCCAATAGTTGGCTGCCATCCACCCCTCTAATGAGTATATATGGAGGCACCCAAAAGACTAAACTACCCTTCACTAATAACTAGGGATACATGCCCCTCGAGGGCGGATTTGGAATTCTTGATGTCTTCACCATCGGACGGATGCCCGGCGACCGCACCCAGCGTAGCCTCGACGCAAGCCTTGTGATCCCGACGCGTGTCCTCCGCTTCGAAGCTTCTCGGCGCGGCGGCCGTGGCGGTCGACCGCCCCCACGGGCGGTTAGACCGGCCCGGTGGATCCGACCGGCCCTAGGCGGTCTGACCGCCCCTCCTGGGCGGTTGAACCGGCCTGGGTGGCCGCACCTCCTCGTCGAGTCTTCGGCCCTCGGTTTTGTGGCTCAACCGAGTAACCCGGTGGTTTTCTGGTGAACCACTGCAAACCCCGCGAACTCGGTGTAGCCTCCGCCAATCTCCACTCATGACTCGGCTCCCACGTAGTCCCGGCTCGACCTTGGTTTCGAGGCTCTACCAAGAAACCGTCCACGACTTCATCTTGCTGTTCATGCCACCATGCGGCCCGCACTTGACCCCCGCCGGCCACCGGGTCCCTCGAACGAAGCCTACTTGTCTTCTCCACACCTGGAGGCCTCACCGCAACGACCTTTCGCGCTTGTTCTTCACCTGCACCAACACGAGTCAAGCCGCAACCTGCACCTGCAATACTTAGCCAAGAATCAGTCCACACAACGTTGTCAATCACTCATCACACAAGGAAGCGACCATCCACCAGTCCTCGAACCACACATGGTCCTCACCGGCCCAGGCCGGCCGGCCCAGCCCTTTTCGGGGCCCAATCGGCCTCTCCTTTTACCTAATTGCTTCTCAGGCTATAAATAGCCCCCTAACCGAGAGCCACGCAGAACCGAAGTCGTAATCCGCCGCCGAGGAGCAGAGAAGCTTGAGGGACACCATCTCGGAGATGAGGGTCGTGCTAGTTGTCTAGGGTTTCCCTGGCCGACGTGGGAACCTTGCATGGAAGACCACATCGGAGCTCCGGAGCGAGGATCAAGATCGAGGTAGGATCCCGGTGGTGATCTTGTTCATGTAATCATTCATGGTGAAGTTTGTAAGTGAATCCGATTTCTAGCGATTAAGTGCCTTCTCGATGATTTTGTTTTCTTCTTGGTTTTGCTTCTTCTACGATCTAGTCTATAGCTAGATTACATAGGGTGCTCTTGTAGCCGCAGTGGCTAGAGGTGCATACCGGACCGGCCAAGTGATTTCAACTTGTTCTATCGAACTCGCCCTAGACTATCCGCATGAATAGGGATACGTTGTGACGGAACGGGGGTTCCGAAAGGCGGGCGTTTTCGGAGTCGGATGGGAAGGCCACGATTTAAAGATGCTTTTAATGAGATTCGCTTTTCTATCTTCATCTATCTTGTTTGGAGCTACAACATAAGCATGATCTAGATTCTCTAGATTAGTTATCTCTTGCTTTCTCTTGCTACCTCTTTAGTAGATTAGATTAGATTCGTTTTCTTTATGAGTTAGTAGATTAGATGTAACTTACCTTCATAAGATTGAAGTTACTTGGCTTTACTAGATCATCTTTTGCGTCACACATTTGTTCCACGGATTCGATACCTTGGGTTCACCACTCGAGGGAAGAAGGGTCCCTTGACTACGACGAGAGACTTGTCCGCTTGCAAGTCACAAACGAACTTTGATACAACTATTAACCGTCAACACTATCTATATGACATCTTGCTCTACAGAGACAATGGCGGTTCCTCCGCCGATGACACCGCTAAGAGGTACATGAGGCGGGTCATGGGCGGCGATAGTACGACGTCGAGATGGCTGAGCAATGAGAGGTGTCTACCTTTGCGCGAGAAGGCCATGCGTGCGCTCCACTGCTCGACTTGGCCCATTTGGGGTGAACCGCTGCCACCTCCGGCAAGATACACGGTGATCAGCCGTGCGTAGGCACTGGCGGCAGCTGCGGCGTGGAAAAAGGATGGCTTCGAATTTCTTTGTTTTGCAACGAAGACTGTAGGCTGCGCTGCGACATGCTGAAATTCGCATAGAGTATTGGAATAGGAAATCAGTAGTAGATTAGCTTTTGTATGATGCTCCAATTATCTGTGTAAAATTTTGGGAGAGCAACAAATCTGACGCGGGTTATCAGCCCCACGTCGCTAATGACTGTGGGGCCCAGTTCTATTCAAATGAAGAACAGTCCCCATTTCTCCTTTTAATCTACAATCAAATGTTGTAGCTAGTATTTCTTCGTTGTTATTAGTCAAAATTTGATACTTTTTTCTAATTTTTTCTAAAATCGCCATCTGTTCATTAATTTCATTGTTTAGTGTACATTCCGTTTGTTGAGTGATGTTTATATGCCTTATTTTGTTCTTTGTAAGTACAACATACAAATAATATTTGTTTTACACAACCATTAGTGATGGAACTTTACATTTCGTAAGCTTAAGGTGAACACAAGGTTTTGTTAAGTTTTCAAATCCATATGAGTTCGAACATGTTCCAAAGTGTGGAAAACTTTAATGTTCAAGCAAACATTCTAGGAAACTATGTGAGAGATGTAGACATTTGTACACAAGTATATTATTCCTTCATCGATACCATTTGAAATTTCGAAGACAAGTTTAGGTACCCAAATTTTGTTGCCAAGTCAATTTGTAGATTTTTTAGAGCAAATTTGATGTTATTAGAATTATTATATAATTACCTTGGGGTGTAAAAACGAAATATATGAATTTTGGGCACACAAGTGTGACTGTTGATATTTTATTCAAGTACTGAATGTCCAAATACGAATTGTTCGTATTTTTATGATTTTTAGGTGTTGTTTTATGGGCTTTGATAATTCAGGGAAGCAAGTTTCATTCCAAAAAATTGTGACATGCCCACGCTTCAGTGTTAGCAGCCAATATAAAAAAGATAACCGTTGCCTGCCCGCCCGGACCCAACTGCCAACAAATGCGACCGGTTCACTAACCATTGTCGCCAATGACACTGGCCCACGCGTCAGCAGGCTAACCTGCGTCGACAATGACTACTCTAATAAGATTTAATTCATCACAACAGATCTCCAGTTCATCACAACAGAGCACAGTTCATCACAACACGATTGGATCTACTCGCGTATATTAGATCGAGTTCATGACATACAAAATCTAACAACCAAACTAATTAACTAAGAAGTTCATGATCGACAGACAAACTAAGCAGTTCATGTCCAAGAACCTGACGAAGACACAAAAGCACACACACACTATTGTTACTAATTGGTAGAGGAGTATATCAATTAGTCGGAGTCCCACCGTCGTCACCGCCGTGGTTGCCGTCGTCACCGTCGTCGCCGCTGTGGCTGCCGTTGCAGTCGTCGTCGTGGAAGAAGAAGTGGCAGCGGGCAGCCCGCTTGACCACGGGGAGGTTCTCGAGCTTCTTAGACAACCCGTGGATCCTGAAGGCGAGACCCTTCACGCCCGGGTCCTTGTACACATCATGATGCGCCTTGATGTCGATGGCCTCGCCAACACCTTCAAGCTTTTTGAAGGCGCTCCTGAGCAGCTCGACGGCAAACTTATTGTCGTCGAAGAGCGGTTCCTCGTAGGCTCCTTCCCGTTCTCCAACTTCTTCCGACGGCAGCTTTCGTCGTCGTCGTCCTCCCTTCGTCCCCGGTTCGACACCGGTGGGCTCCTCGACGCCATCTCCTCCTTCTCTCGGTGACCGAAGATTTGTAGTGGTGAATCATGAGGAGGAAGAAGTGAAGAAAAACATGATAATCTTATGGAAGAAGCAGGGGAAAGCAGGGGAGGGCGACTGGGCGAGGGAGTTATATTGTCAAGACACCGAACTGTTAGGCGCCTCTGCCCCACCCACTACTCCATTACTACCAGTATTCTCCCCTCCCACTACTCCATTAATTCCAATTACTGCACATAGCCATCAAGGGCACGCCAGTAGTTTCATTAAACATAGTTACGCGCGCCGTTCATATTCGGCTCCTCGCTAGACAGATTCACAACGCCCGCATTCTCCCCACCGCCGCCTCCACTCGCCCCGCTCGCCTTCGCCGCTCTCTCCCCGCCGCATCCTTGCTCTTCTCCAGCCCCACCGCTCCTTGCGTGACGACGGTGACGAGGATGCGGTTATTGGCGTGCGGACGTACGTCTGGCCAACCTAAAGACGGTTGACACGGATCCATCGACGTCGTCCCCGGCCAAGACGACGAGCCGGCCGCGTCAGGCCACGAGCCGACGTGGATCTGGCCCCTCCGACCATCACGAGAGCAACTACTTCATTCACGACAGAGGTTCGTCCTGCTTGAACCCCCAACTCTCACATTGGCCACCAAAATCTGCTATATATTCATGTTAATGTGGATTAATTAGGGAGACATGGCTTGATAGTTCATCTTTAATTGCTTGACTGTGGATTTGATGGATGGATTTTGTTGCCCCAAGTCCGTTTGAATAAATTGTTCTCTTTGAACTATTTAAATTCGTTTTCATGTTCCTGGTGCTATAATTTTTGCACTGTAAATTCATGAAAAGCATCGAGGATGTTTGCATACTTTAATTCTGCCATGCTTTGAATGTACCAGATCGAACATTATGCTTTGGACATGTTAGCATACTTTAATTATGATGGCCACATAATGTCTGTGGGCATTGCATCGCAATGGTTTATAAGGTAGTGATAACTAGACTGTCTTATGCTTTGTTGTGAGTGTTAACTGTTTCACTACTGTCATATATTGTTATTGTTGGTGTCATGATGTGTTGTGAGTGTTGTTTCACTACTGTCATATATAATGTCATGACCATTGCTTTATCCTCTTATCGCATGTACATATGAAACACACAATCCATCGCTGCTCAAGTTGGATAAGGAAGCAGTTGAAGGAATTTATTCTCTGCTTTGATATATAAACATATTGTTGTATCCCTGTATGCTAATTAAGTAAAATATGAACTGTGTCTGTCTATGATGATTTTATTTACGATTGTATCAGCTATTTTGCCTGTCAGAGAAAATGAATCTATCTAAGAAGACTTTTGTTTAGATTTTCAGTCTTGCTTATGTTGCTCTACTGACTAACCTGACATATCATCTATGCAGTCTCCCGCAACAACAAACTCCTGTACCTCTAGTGCATCATCACAGGTCATCGCCGGTGAACCTTCTTCACAGGGTCACTCAGCATAGACTGCTGCGAGTAGTACTCGATCTGCGGGTCAAGGACACAAACCAAATGGCCAGAAGACAAATAGACTGCAACTGGACTTGATGCCAATTTTTGGCCTACCCCAGATGATGCGAGGTATAGATTTGTATTGGTTTGTTGTCTCATTACTCGAGAGAGGGTGTCAATCAACAAGACAGTTGATGATCTCTCACCAATTGAGAAGGACCATCTGTTCACAGTTTTAGAGGAAAAGCTAGATTACCTAGCTAATCTGGAAGAATTTGTTCGCAAGAAGGCAGCTAAGGCAGCTATATCACAGATTGGAACCTTGCAACGGCTGTTCAGGGCCCATTGAAGAAAAAAATATGTGAGTGAAGAGGAGACTCCCTTTGTGAAGCATGCCTTTTTGCAGTAAGAAGACTGAGACATGTTTGTGTAGGAAACCAATTCTCCTTCATTTCAGCAATTGAGCCAGGAGATGAAACAAAAGGGAGCATTGCATAATAAGCCACACAAGACGAGCAGAAAAGGTTATCATGGTAAAAGGAAAGAGTGGGAGGAGGAGGATGCAAAGCTAGTTGCAAAAGGAAAACAGAACCCTTGGGACCAATTTCCTGGACATTCGAGACCTTATCTGCGGGCAAGGGTAGGGAAGAAGAAGAAAAATACTAGTGAAGGAAGAGGGGCATAACGTTCAGTAACCCCGCGGTGGTGGGGGTAGCAGATAGGGTGAAAACACTTGTAGCTCAGGGTAGCGATGGTTCATTCTCTGGGGTAAGGGAGGATGATATCCTCACCGCAGCACTTGAGACTCCAGAGCATCGAGGTTAGGTCCGAGGCATGTCTAGTTCACTTGGCTGGGGTAAAGGGTTTGGTAAAGAGTTCGCTGCAATTACAGGAAGAAGAGGAACAAGAGGTCTGATGCTCATGATGTGACGGTGGACAAAACATTTAAATCAATTGTCCATGCTCTAAGACTATCAAGCATCAACATACCGAGAAATGCACTTCTTATTTCCTAATTACTAGCGCCTATTAGTAGCAGTGAGGAAGAAGATATGGATGGCATTGTGGAAGAAGATGGGCATGACCGCGAGGAAGAACATGCGCATGATAGCGAGGAAGATGGCAGAGAGCAAGATCATTGGAATGCTAACGGTGACGAAGCGAATGAAGTGCACAGTGATAGTCGATCACCTATGCTGAACATAATAGATAAGCTGATAGGGCCAACCATGTGCAGTGTTTTGGATGGCACTGTGGAGCTCGCACTAGCGAAAGTCTTTCAATCTCAAAAGACTTGCCATTTAGTACCGGTGCAGGATGGGTATGTTGTTGTGTAACCTACTTATGTGTGGGTCAATGCGAGTCAATACCCACTTCTTGTACCAATTGATGGGGGTGACGTAGCAACCCTAGCTGAGGCTCTCGTTCAAAGGATCCAATGGCCAAAGGACAGGATCATTATACCACCCATGACGAGACATCCCAACCCTGAAGCCGCAACAGGTAGCTGGGGTACAACATCAGATGGAGGTGCTACAACTCAGTGTCAGCAAGAGAAGGCTCAACAACAGCAGCAGTAGCAGTAGCAGATCAGCAAAAACTATGCAGTAGGAGCGTCGACAACAACCGGAGGAGGAGCTCAGGCAAACTCCGCCTAAGCAGCAGCTGCAACTTGAGGATAATCAACAGACGAAACAACAACCTCTCCAGCAGAAGTAGCATCGACAACAGCAGGAGGAGCCCATGCAAACTATGCCTAAGCAGCAGCTGCAACATGAGGATAAGCAACAGTTGAAACAACAGCCTCTCCAGTAGCAGGAGGAGGAGCGCAGGAAATCTCCCCCTAAGCAGCAGATGCAACAAGTACAGGAGCCTCTGCAACAGGAGGAGCCCAGGAAATCTCCACTACAGAAGGGGAACCAGGCCAGGAAACCTCTGTCTAAAGATGAGATTCTTAACTGTGATAATGGGACAGAACAGGACCGACCAAAATACAAGCCTGATGCACCTATGTTGTCAGAAGCAAATAGGCTGCTGGACCAAATTGTGCCAAGTGTCATGCTTATGTCATGCAACACAGTAAGGTAAACTTTCCTTTCCAGCAAAGGTGGATCAAGACTACTTTAAAGGTGGTTGTGGTGCTTTAATGTTAAACATTAAATTCAGTAGCGTGCATAACCTTATAACCCTGGCTTCTCTGGATGTTACCTTCATGAGGTTGTGGACATTGTAAGGCCTTTAAAACCTAAAAAGATATTTCTTTAATTTTGACTACAAAGATCATGCATGCTAACAATTTGATTTTTTGTAGGAAAATGGTGGACAAGGCAGCGGGGATGCAGATCAGTGTTGGGTTTTTAGATCCAGATTTGTTTACTTTAACAAATATTTCTTAGTGTTCTCAGCAAGTTGTTAAAGCAATCTCAAATGCAATGAGGAACAACTACCATGTGGTGGGTGCCTACTGCACTAGCCACTAGGTAACAATGATCATCTGTATGAAGTTCAAACAGGTTTGGTATCTAGATTCTTCTAAACAACATCCCCTGTTAAAGTTCCCAGACCTCCAAAATGTTTTGAACTGGTCAGTTTCTTGTAGGTTTTGTTCACAAAGATTCAATCTCTTAGTGTTTCTAATTGGTATTGCTGACCATGCAGGGCCTTTGGTACAATATTTTTGTTCACATAAAATCAATCTCTTAGTATTTCTAATTGGTATTGCTGATCATGCAGGGCCTTTGGTGATGCACAGGACAGAGTGACGAAAGGAAAGAAAAAAAGCCAAAAGCCACACTCAAGCACAAAACAAATCTCGTTGTAAGACTGAGGTTTTTTTATGGTCCCTTCTTACCTATTTGGTACTACATTAACTTGTCATTTTGGTACCTCGATGTAGTGTGCTCAGCAGCCACAGGGGTCCACTTTGTTTGGATTCCATGTGGCATTCCATATGTTAAGACTACTCGATGACATACCTGACATCAAGAAGGCTGCTATAAGTAGATAATAATGCTCAACCTTGTCTCTTCTCATATTATCCATATGATTTTAGAAAATGATTTCTACTTGTATTCTCATAAATGATTGTATTTTGCACGACTTCAAACCTCCTGAGATGTTTCATAGAAGATGTAAAGTGTGTCCAGGAGATGCTGTGCGAGTACATTCTTAAGGAGACCATCGACTGAAAGGGCAACTTCTACAGTGGTGCACCGTGAGTTTATTGTGACCAGAAACTTGAAACTCATCTAGTGTTCTTTAGTCAGGTGTTATTGCCTGAGAAACCTACTTGGCTTGCTTGGTTGGGGTCAGATAGTGCCTGGTTCAGGCAGTTTTTTCATGACTCCATCCAAACAAGCCTTGATGAGAGTAACTTGAAACTTGATGTGATCCTAGCTTGTCTATAAATGTGATCTTGCTTGTCTATAAATATGATCTTGGTTTGCCTATATCTGTCATGTGAGAATGCGTTTGTGATGTCTCCTTGCTGTGGTGGCTGCCATATCCTGGCTAGTTCCAGGATGCAGCCCCTGGTGCGTGCCAAATCCTGGTTGGTTCCAGGATGCCATCGGCAACCGGGCAGGTTACTGTAGGGGGTGGCCGCAGTATCTGTAACGGGCGTTAATTAAAGCTCGTTACAAACACTGATCAGTGAGTAACGGGCTTCATTCGGAAAGCCCGTTACAAAAAATACCCACAATGTAACGGGGAGTGTAAAAGCCCGTTACCAGTCCTAACCGGTAGGTCCCAGGACCTGGCCCGTTCATTGAGAGATAGGAGATGCAGGTTGAAAGAAAGCGTCTCCTTTAATAGAGAGAAAGCAAACATGCGTAGAAACAGATGCATTTCATTTCGTCGAGACAGTGGAGACGCAGGTTCACTGAACACGTCTCTGATGTTAATTTCACAATAACGGGCTCTGTTTCATGCCCGTTACCAAAGTTCCATGTGGGCCCAGAGAAACAGCCATTTCACGTGACCGATGACTAGTTGTGGTAACAGTCGTTGTTTGATGCCCGTTACGAATCCTATATGTACTAAGACGCGTGTGAAATAGATGTGTCTCAGTTCGTCAAGATAGTGGAGATGCAGGTGCACATCAGGCGTCTCTGATATTGAGCTACTATAACGGGCTTTGCTTTGGTGCCCGTTACGAAAGTTCCCTGTGGGCTCAGAGAAACAGCCATTTCACGTGACCGGTGGCTAGTTGTGGTAACAGTCGTTGTTTAATGCCCGTTACAAATATGTCTTATCAGTAATGGGCATCTGCCCGTTACCTTTCTTGGCTTATTTGTAACACTTGATCGGTAACGGGCGCATTGCCCGTTACCAAAGGCGATCTATGCCCATTACGAAAGCCACTTTTTCATGTAGTGTGATGAAGGTAAGATGGGCCAAGGAACCAGATTTCCCTCGCGGGGCGTGCTGTTAGATACAGCATGAGATCAAAGAATGATGGTGGGAAGGTAGCTTCAAGCAGGCATAGGGTCTTGGATGCCTCTTCTCCAAGTCCAATAGTTTTTCCTCATCAATCACCTTCTGTTCTATTGCATTGAAGAATAAACACAAGCTCGTGACCGCATTGCGAACCAGTTCTGTCTTGATACCTCTAAGTGCAACAGGAAGAAGAGCTGTCATCCACACATGGCAATCATGAGATTTCATCAAGTTAAATTCATTTTCATGTCCTTCACTGACACTAGCCTCTTGAAGTTTGATGAGTGGCCTAAAGGTACATTCAAATTATGCAAAAACTGATAAAATTCTTTTCTCTCTGCATTTGACAAGGTGGTTGCAGCAACGGGAAGGTTCGTCCCCGTCTCTATTTCCTCTTCATAGAGCTCCGGCCTAATACCCAGCTCTTTAAGATCCTCCCTTCCATTTTTATGATCTTTTTTGGACTTCTGTTGTAGCAATGTTCCCAAGTAGCTTCACACACATTCTTCTTGACGTGCATGTTGTCAATCGAATGACGCACATCCAACATCGGCCAATACTCTAGCTCCCATAGAATTGATTTCTTGTTCCACATTCCTTCTTCTTCTACTTCACCATCTCATTTCTTTCTTTCGCCAAGGGTTTTATTAGTCAATTTGTGTAACTCCTCAATAGTTTTGATGTCCTTGACCTTCAAGTGGACCAGATCTCCAGTCACATGCAACGGCTCCTCTCTATTCTCCTTTTCCCCATTAAATTGACAATTCATGGCCCGATATAGATGTTTCTTGCTGAGGAAACGACGGTGCCCCATAAATACGTATTTATTTGAATGTCTTAGCCATACTGCGTAAGTATCTTCCAAGTAGTGTGGGCAAGCTGCACCTTTCCTTTTACTCTGGCTAGAGAGGTTGCGATGAGCTAGGTTGTCGTTGAAGGTGGTGAACAACATGGCATGCATTATGCACTCCTCATGCTTGTACTCATCCCAAACCTTCGGCACATCAGGCTTCAACAATATCTTCATATCATCAACTAGTGGCCTCAAGTAGACATCAATACAGTCGCCAGGTTGCTTTGGCCCGGAGACCAATATTGTCAGCATCATATATTTCTGTTTCTTGTATAGCCAGGATGGAAGATTGTACAATGACAGCACGACATGCCAGGTGCTATGTGTTGAGCTCTGGTTACCAAATGGGTTCACGCCATCTGTGCTCATAGCAAACCATATGCTCCTTGTGTCGTCAAACCATGGGAAGTGGTTATTAATGTCATCCATTGCGCTGCATCTGTGGGGTGCCTAAACTTGCCATCTTTCTTAAGCTCCTTTCGGCCTTCGTCATGCCAACGCAAGAGTTGGTCCTCCTTTCGTGTTGCGACCCATCTTCTTAGCTAAGGAATGATGCAAAAATACCATGCCACCCTCACAGGCGCCCTCTGTTAGCTTTCTTCTTCTTGCCTCTGATCTCGCCAGGCTCGTTCTCGTCATCAGCATGATTATCATCTCCACCATCCTTTTTCCTCTTGTACCTATCATAGCCACACTTGGGGCACTTGTCAAGGTCTGCATAATCTCCACAGAACAACACACAACTGTTCTTGCATGCATGGATTTTTTCAACCTCTATTCCCAGAGGAAAAATTATATTCTTTGCCTCATAGACAGACTCTACTATTTGGTTTCCTTCAGGTAGCATGTCTCTAAGCACATCCAATAGATGTTTGAAACTTTTGTTGCTCCAACCATGATCTGCCTTAAGCTACAGAAGTTTTAGATCACTAGAAAGGCGAGAGTACTTCTGGCAATCAGGATAGAGGGGTTTCTTTGAATCTTCAATGAACTGCTTCAGCCTCACTAATTCAGAACGTGTGTACACTCGTTGAAACTCAACATCCCGCAACATTTGATCAACATTGTGCACACATTGCAACACCTCACCATCATCGAAGCCCCTAACTTCTTCATCAGTGATATCCTCAGGCCTCAACACATTTGGTGGGAATAATGGTTCATTTTTTCAAAAAGTCCACTATCATCAAGGTCTTCATCATGGTCGATAACATGGTGTCGCACTTCACCTTCATTTAGGCAGCCCACTTCGAGTTCATCAAGGCCTTTCTCACCATGTTTATTCCAACACGTGTATTTTTTTGTGAAACCACGTGTGACCAAATGATGAAAAATGATTTCCCGTGATGCGAATTTCTTTTGGTTGAGACAATCTATACAGGGGCAAAGCATTGCCTGAACACCACGATTTCTCAAATCCGTCTCTGCTTGATTTAGAAAACCATTGACCCCGCTTAAAAAATTCTCCCAATCTTCTTGTGGTTGTCTGTACATCCAAGCTCGAGCAGCAGACGCCATCTGCATTCCACACCAAATGAGCATAATTCATCACACAAAAATTAAAACTGATAACACACAAGAGGAATAGGACAGTTAAAGAATTTCAATAAAAGAGGGAAATTAATTTCCACCTTGACTATGACTTTCGACGAGGCGAGCACGACCACGAGGAGGATCGGAGGTGGCGTCGCAGCTGCGGCGACAGCGCGGTTGCCGTCCGCTGGCCCCTTTTGCCGTCGCACACGCGGCTGGCCGCCTCCTGCAGCGCTGGCTTTCTGAGGAGAGAAAGTAAGTGCGATCCTTAGAGCGCGCGTAGTTGGCGGCGGCGAACGGGACAGGACGGCGGGGACATCTGAGCACACAGATCGAGCGAGTGACCTTTTGAGGAGAGAGAGCGAGTGTTGTTATTGGAACAGGAGTGACCTTCTGCGGAGAGAGAGAGAGTGAGTGGTGTCGGAAGGAGAAGACATAGACGAGCAATAACAACGTGTGTCTCCCATGTGAGAAAAAGGTGACCCTGGGTGGCAATCAAAGGAGATGAGTCCTAAGACACGAGACACATCCAATTGGGTCGCCAACAAAGGAGACACATCCTACAAGCATGCGTCTCCAGTACGAAATTATCGGTAACGGACTTTATAGCCCATTACCAATATGGCAGCGATCAGTAACAGACTTAAGTAGCCCGTTACTCATAGGGCATTGATCGGTAACGGACTTTACAAGCCCATTACTGATAGGTTTAACATTTGTAACGGGTTCCTTTTAACATCTGCTACAAGGAATTTATGTAACGGGCGTTTAAGAAGCCCGTTACCAGAAGTCCACGTTAGTAACGGGCGTTGTGGAGTCCAACCCCGGTGTCGTCCTGCCGCGCTTATAGGTAACGGATGCCAAACAACAACCGTTACAAATGTGGGTGGATGTAACGGGCGTTACAAATGCTACGTGACCTATTTGAGGTTTTCACATAGTGGAGGCTGGAATGCTAATAGTGTCGTCTTCGCTTGTCTATGGCTGGACAAGATTTTCACCTAGAGACACTTCCCTTGGCAGACTCCACAGTGATTCTCGCAACGGATAGAAACGAAAATGATGCCCGCCGCCACCACCACCAAGCGACCCCTCGCGCGCGCGGCCTGTCGTTCGGAGCACACGCGCGACACCCTCCTCATGTGTAAGTGCCCCGCCCCACCTTTACCAACATCGCCCACCAGTAGCCGCCCACGCACACGCCAGCGCCTCCACAAGCCGCCGCCCATGCGCAGCACCACCACGAACCGCCACGCCGCCGCACTGCCGTCGCGGGTCAGATCGGACTGGGTCTCGCTCCAAGCCGGCGAAACAGCCCCGCCGCCGCCATCCTAGCCCTAACGCGGGCTTCCCGTGCCGGGCTTTGGCGGCGGCAAGGCGGGGAGCTGGGAATTGGTGGAGCGCTTGCTAAGCTCTCGAGGGTGCCGCCCCGGAGAGAGACACGAGGGGGCCTCTCTATCTTCGGGCTCATTATTCTGAACGACGACTTGTTGAGCTTCCGTGCCAACGAGGACGATGAAGAGGAGTTTGTAGTCTTGTCTGCAACATCCGGTTGGCTGTTGATCAGCCCGAGCCCTCCGTCGTCCATGATGTGGAACGCGAGGCTGACTACGAGGTAGCCGCCCTTCGCTTTACCGGCGAGTGGGAACGTCATGTCCCACCTCCGCGGGCACAACCCTTGCTGGCACTTTTCCTTGAACTCCTTCACGAGGGAGCTAAGGTCCACGGTGTTCTGGCCGAAGTCAAGCTCCGGCGCGTCCATAGCGACTGCCGATATGAGGAACGGTCGAGGCTCGAACCTGAGGGGCTTGCCTGTTGCGCCGCCGCCGCCGCCGTTGCAGTACAGGTTGCACTGGACGTAGAGCGTGTCGTTGAAGTCGGTGGCGCCCTTCTGCACGCGCGCCGGCATGGTCTGCAGGGTGCCGTTTCGGTTCTCCTTCCTGCGTACGACCACCGCAAGGCGGAGGCCGTTCATGGACGGCGGCAGGCCGTGCGCCGCCACCACTTCGACGAAGAAGAGGCATCCCACGCGTTGCTTGCCGATGTGCGATAGCGTGCGGATCGGTTTCCAGCCCCAGATTCCTTTCTTCTCGGCCGCCGTGGCGGCACCCGGGGTCGCCACGGCGAAGCTCTGGCCGCCATCGTCATCTTCGTCATCGTCGTCTTTCCCGTGCTTGTCGTGCCTAGACCTCGACCGGAACGGCGACATCATGGACAAGCGCCGGAGCCGGGACAGCGGGAGGGGATCGGCCAGGACGGCGTCGACGCCGCCAGCGGCATCGTCGCTATCGTCGTCGGCCTTGCGAGGAAGTGCCAGGGAGGTGGTGCGGCGGGTGGCGCGAGTGTGGCTGAGCGCGTCGAACGCCTGGAGGATCTGGTTCTTGGACTTCTCGTCGTCAGCCATGGCGTTTGCACCTGTAGCTAGCTGCTAGCAGTTGCTCGACCTGACCGGCAGCTAGCTTGCGATGCACTTCGAAGCAAGCTAAGGTCTTCGAGCACGAGCAGATAAGAGAGGGAGAGCAAGAGACGGCGAAGTGTATGGAGCGGGCGCGAGGGGATGGCTACTCCTTTGGACTTTGGAGGGGATTTGGCGGGAGAGCGGGAGCCGATCGATGGTGGAGAGGCGGGCAGGCGTGGTGGCCAACTTGTGACGTTTCCCTTTTTCTAGCTTTGAATTTGAACTTCAGGCACAGACAAAGTCCAAATGTCTGGCCACCAAAGTAACCGGACTCTCCTTCCACTCAATCGATGAGAGATTTTGTTACAACTTGTGGCGAAGAGACCTCTGTTTACCTTACATAAAAGGTTTAATTAGTATGTATATAGAAAAATAAAACGATACCAGAGCCAAAATCCCACACCTATAAGCGGCGGCTGGGCTTATTCGCGGCTTGCTATTGGCCGCATGCAGTTGTAGGACCCGCGCTGCATGCCGGGAGATTCCCCTATTCAGAATTGTTTATAATACGTGGGTTCCACGTGGTCAAAGGGCGTGAGGCACAAAATTTGCCTGAGCCGCCCGCGACTGCCTCATCCTGCCTACCGCCGGCCTGCTCCTCCGACTCCGCCGACATAATTATCTCTTTCTTTTTTACAGCTCCAACTATAGATTTTTACAGCACCAACCACAACGCCCTGAATCACACGTCACTCGAGGTCTCGAGCACCAACCACAACGCCCTGAATCACACGTCACTCGAGGTCTCGAGCGAGCCATTTGCAAATGCCTTCGACTTCCTCCCTGAACATTTGTAGCCCTTCGGCTTCCTCCCATCCGTTTCTCCCATACTATTTGGATGCATCGATTATTAGCCGCTGATGTTTTTATCCCAATCACCTACGGGGATTATCAATGAATGAATGGTTCTAATAGGCATGCTTTTTATTCCAATCACTTTTGATCTTTTTCTTTACAGCTCGCATCTCGATTATACCATTACATATAACTACTATAATACCGCGGTGTTATTTAAAACAGCCAGTCAAACAATCGAATGACTATCTCCAATATTCAGATGGCATATGCCAATTTCTAAAATAACTTAGGCAAATATAACAATGCAATACCTTGAAAAACAATAATTCAAGACGTGAAGAAGAAAAATCAACAATCCATCGAGCTGTCCAAAAATCTGTTATTGTTTTGGTTATTGAAAAAAATACATTTCCCAGAACATCAGTCAAAAGGAGGACATCAACGGTGGAAGCAATACACTTCCCGGAACATCTTCATTGATTTGATAATCTTTGATTTGAAGCCAAGGTCAAGTACAAGATGGACCTCATCATAAAGATTCAGAAATGATCTTTGAACATCTTCATTAACTGAAAAGTCATTTTTTGGTTGAACCTGAAAAAGTTCATGAAATATGTCTTGGAAGTATGTTAGAACACAAAGATAGGGCTGAAGAGCAGAAATGAGGCACCTCCCAGGCTGAATGGATAATCAAGTCAGATCATATTAATGAAATTTATGGCATGACGGAAAACAATCGGAAAGGGGACTCAGCATAGTGATTTGATCTGTGTGAAGTACACCCTGCCACTGAAGCATGCTATGCAAATATTAGTGTATAAAGTACTATTATGACAGAAAAGGTTTGGAATTGACATTATTGCTATCATTTACTTAAACCAGCTGACAAGTGGCAAATAGAAGGTTGGAATTGATAATATGACTTTATTACCCCAGATGATCTTCTATGTACAGGATATAATTCATTTTACAATCCCAGCATTCAACAAACAGATGATCTTCTATGTACAAGATATAATTCATTTTACAATCCCAACATTCAACAAAATATTATCCACACTGTTCAGAATTCAGAAGGTAGAAACAGTATGGAGGCAACAAGAAACTGACCAAATCTAGAGAAAAAGAATTCACTTCCAAACTTAATTAGTTGGATGCAGATTAACACACATCTGTACTTTATTGTATGCCAAACTGAAATACATTCCTAGGAAGAAAAGAACATGCAACATTAATTGATTATGAAAACTGCATAGTTCAATCATAGCAGAACAATTACCTAGCACACCGTAGACAATTAGTCGATAATCCCATGTCACTAACGAGCCTAAAATCTCTAGCAGTATTCTGCAGCATCATTCTAATGAGCTACCAGTATATGATTGGTCGCAACACACATAGTGCTAACAACCTAACAGAAAACGAAGGCCAGCCACTAGTTCTACAGTTCCAACCAACCAAAAAGCATTTTTCTCTCCACAAAACTGTCATATCGGTCCGTGATCTGTCACCAAAATCAAACAGCTACAATCTCGCGCACAACGGTAATGAAAGCTACAAGACCACCAATAATTCGAAATCCCGGGAGTGTAGAGAGATGGAGGATAGATGAGACGGAGAAAGGGGAATTTTCTCCAAATTTAGCTTCCAATCTCCCCCCAAAGCAACCACATCCAAGTAGCGAATCCACGCAAAGCTCCTCGGCTACCGATCTCCATCCCGGAAGAGGAACCCGAAGAGATCGAGCGCACTCACTAGGGTCGCCGAGCTTGAAGAACTTGTCCACATCTGCACAACACAAGAAAAGACACCTTATAAATCAGGTAAAACTATCTGCTACCTGTGTGATTTGGAGCAACTCCTCACATGAATTTTTTCTTCCCCAATCTCACCTTCTTCTCCAACTCCGGCTAGCTACTCCGGCGAGTTTAGGGTTCGGGTTAGGGTTCCGGGGTTAGGGTTCGGGGTTTCCGGGGGTGGGCTGCTGTCCCCGCCGGACCTAGAGGGAGGGCCGGCGGCGGCAGGCCGGCCCGCGGAGGCCGTCGCGGGGCGGGGGTGGCGAGGCCGGGCGGCGAGGGCGCCGCCGGCCGGGCGGAGGAGGCCGGCGGTTGGGGCCGGGGTCGGGCGGGGGAGCACGGCGGCGGCGGTGGTGGATGGATGCGGGGGCGGCCGGCGCCGGCAGACTAGGGTCCGCCGGAGCTCCAGACCGACAGGCGGAGTGGGGCGGCGGCGCAATGAAGAAGACGGGGTCGGGGTGGCGCCGGCGTGTGGGAGAGGATAGGGAGGAGAGAGAAAGAGGGATGGATGGGTAAGGAAAATAAATTTGGGGAGGGTAGGAGGAAAAATAATAGATCCAGGGTGTAAAAAATTGCAAAAATTCGTGTGAGGAGAGGCTCAGAATTGCGTGGGTGAGCTATAGACACTCCGTATAAATCACACAAATCCACGCAGCCGCGCGGGAATCAGGAGCCGAATCTAGCGGGAGCGCAGGCGTCGGAATCGCAGTCGCTGAAGAGTAGTGGGTAGCACCTGGATGCGCAGAAAGAAGCCCAACATGAGCCTCTGCCAGAGCGTCGCCGCCGCCGACGCTCACGCCGTCGCACCTCCGCCGCCGGCCGAGATCACCCGCCACACCTCACGCGTACTCCGCGTCCGCGCGGGCACCAGATCCGGCACGCACCGTGCCGGATCCGCGGCCCGCCGGTCCTCGCCGCGGCGGGCCGTCGCCCCCCGCCGGTGGACATCTTGAAGCTTTTCCGGCGGCCGCGCCCGCCTTGATCTGCCGAAAGGAGGGGAAAAGAACCCCGCCGCCACCGTCATCGCGGGCCGCACGACGGCACGAGCATCCCGGCGACTTGCTCGGGCGGTGGCGAGGCGGAGGGAGGCGCCGGGGCTGGGCGGTGGCTAGGGTTGCGGCCGCCCGAGACACCCCGCGCGGAGGCGACCCAGGCAGCGCTTCAGGATAGGCTCGGCTTTCCCCAAGCAAAAAAAAATCGATGACGCCCAGCCCGTGAGGCAGTTTCGTTTGACCTCGTGTGGGGCCCGCCAACATTTTCTATCCTACCATCCGGCATGCACCGTGGGCCCTATGCATGCATGCAACCAATCAGTGCGCGGGAATAAGATGAGCGGCCGCTCATAGCCGCGGCAATGCATTTCTGAAAACGATACTAAAATAAATCTAATAGCATCCGCGTATCTCCGCACTGTGTCGCATCACCGCTGCCACCTTAGGTTTGAAGGAGGCTAGCCGGGGAGGGAGACACGTCTTCCAAAGAAAACCAAGTGCAAACCAATATGCATACCATCAGGATCAAATTTTATGCATATAGTGACATATAAGTGAATAACAGTTTAGTACGTATTACGTAAGAAAAAAGAAGATTATCAGAGTATTACGCTAAATCCTGGAAACGAAGGCACGAAACTGCACAAGCAGTCGACTGGGGTTACGTACGCCTAGCACTCAGCAACATCTTCATCAAACTCCATAGTAGCTTCCTCTTTGTGAGCAACATTGTTTATAGCAAGGGTGAGCACATGTCGTACTCAACAAGTATGAGGAAAGATATGAATGCAAAGGCTCGAAAAGGAAAGGCTGACAGATTAACTACATTAAGCAATTTTAGTTCATCAAATTTTATTAGCACCTGATTACTATGATATAAGTTTATACCAACCCACAAAGAGACACCATAAACATATGGCTAACATAACTATGAACCACGATTTAAGTCCATCTTCACGTTCAATTATCACATGCGGGTCCAGGTAGCTCTTGACCGTTAGCACGACTAATCGATTAGTTTTACACTCTTCAGAGGTTGTACAAAAGTCTCGAAGAACTTTACACCCAACCATTCGATGCCGGCCAAGCATCATATCACACTACTGATGTGTGATTGCATAGAGACGTTATGAGGACTTTACAAAGATTTCCCAATGTGCAACAACCCACTAGGTTTCAGGATGAAGCAGGTGTGACAACCCGCCCAGGAAAATACCGTACTATCGCCTAAGACCGATCCACTTTGGCCATTAAGCAATAGTAAAGTATCATCCTGTCGTTAGTTGCCGGGTTAACGCCCGGTAAATCACTTGGACATCGAACAGAGGATCGACACATGCATTAAAACTCGCGCGAAGGCGAGTCCAGAGTACAACATGAATTAAACTTTTTATTACAAACCATTGGTCATGGCATGGAGTAAAGGTTTAGAGTTCGAAAATACAGCAGAAATAAAATAAACTAGCGCAACGGTAGACATCACAGGAGGCCATCCATGATGTCATCACTTGTCGTCACCCATCCGGTCAACCACACCTGCAACAACAGTTTTAAAGCAAGGCTGAGTATACTAATACTCAGCAAGACTTAACCGTTGGGTGAAAACTACATCACCAACCTCTAGACATGAAAGGCTTTTGGCCGGTGGAGTTTCTTTTGCTTAAACAGCTGCTAAGAGTAGGTCCTTACTTTCAAAATTTTAGCACAAGTTCTAGTTGATTACCATTTCTAAATGTGCCATCTAATCCAATCAAGAATTGGACAAGCAATTAATTCATACAACAATATTTCTCGAGTTCCATCATTATGGGATATCATGGCCAGTTGATTAAGCGAGCTCGGGTAACAGTGAAAGGCCGACAATCGATTGATTTAAACCTTGCAAGGTAAACCCAAACACACGGTAGGCTGCCCCCGCGAGGACAACTTCCCAGGCCGTCCCCATAAATCTTCGGGTCGGGATCGAATCTTACAGTCCCTGGTGCAGGCTATCCGGCATACCCCGCGAGATACCCGGAGTCACCATACACCACCCTTCCCGGTAGCTAGCCGGGTAGGAGATTTCTCAAGAGTAGTAATAGTAAGATCCCGTGCCGCCTCATTAAGGAACTAGGCTTACCGGTCCCATTCCCGGCATGTGCTTAGTACGTTCAAAAGCTTAGCCCACATGCCCACTGGACCGGAGCCCAATCCCATGCTCTTACAACATGAGCGATCCATTTAAGGATATCTTATATTCCTATCTAGGAACCTATTCTCGCGAGTGACGAACATCACTCGACTTCTATCGGTCCTATAGCATAGCAGCTATCGACCTAGCATACTAGTGATAGAGCATAGGTACCTAGGGATCATGCATCTAGGGTTTCAATCAACTCCTGAAACGTAAATGCACAAATAAGAGCAAACATAATTGCATAATTTTAAAAGGCGGGGTTAATGATCCGGGGCTTGCCTTCGATGGCAAGGTTGGTCTTGGGCCCTTCTGGACTTGGGTCCAGGTCTTGAGCTACGTTCACGCACGGCAGCTCTTCGTTGATACCTTCGCCTCCTCCTTCCGGCACGAGCGTACGTCTACTGGCAGAAAGATCTACACGAAGATGCAAATGCAAGATTTATTCGATGGTTTTTACTTTAATCACTTGCGAACCATATTGACAATCAAGGGGTGTATTTGTTGGGCACATTCACCTAGATAAGAATACATTCAGCATACTCTTCCATAAAGGAACAATGTGCAACTCTTTATTAATTTTTTTTGATGGTGACTGTGTACATATATATGTAAATAATTTAATTTAAATTCACCAACAGTAGTGGGTAGGTATATTTAACCTTTTTAACATGATTTGCAACCATCCTCAAGTTAGCAAGGGTGGTTTGGAGATTTCTCCCCTTTAATAAGCCTTTAATGACCAATATATCTATTATCCATGGGATTAATTAATAAAATTTAGTGGAAGGGTGTATTAACCACTAAACACCTGTAACAAGCATCTAGAAAGTGTTTCTCTTTTAGGAAGGTTATTGGTTGTACATGGGTTATTCTTTTATTGCGCAATTGAATAAAGGTTTCTTTATACTTGTCATTTCATGTGAAAGCTTTTAATCATTTTCCTTTCACAAGTAAAGATATAAATAATATTTTCATCCTTGAATTAATTCTTATCAGCAACGAGAATTAATTATCTTTTAATTAAATTGGATGATACTTTCAAAAAGAAAAAGAATTAATTAGGGATTTTTCTTTATTTAATTTCCTTTTAATATTAAAAGGGCTTTTAAGCCTTTTATTAATCAATTAAATTACCAAAAATTAAAGGAGTGCTTCTTAAGCCTACTAGCATCTATACTGGTCCATTGGGCCCACATGTAAGTGTTGGATGCTAGGAAATTAATTATCATGGAAAATACAAAGGTTATCTAGTGATTCAATTTAAATGCATATAAAAATAATTAAGCATCACAATGGCCCAAACTTTCTTGTGCATGCTCTCTGGTCCTAAACAAGCCTAGAGAACTAACATGTTTGCATGGAATATCTACTGAACTTGGTTTATTAATTTACAAAGGAAAACATGCATAAATCAAGAATAATTATTTTTGTTAATCTAAAATTCATGATTAATTCACAAGATGTGCATTTTGGTATTACAAGATAGTGTGCGCAAGTTGGGCTCAAGAACATGAATATATTTAACATGAAAAATCCCTTATGCAGTTCTGCCAGAAATGGAAAAATATTTTTATAAAAAGATTTACTTCCTAACTTTGTGCAATTTTCGGCATAGGAGCTTGAGATGACCTAACACACAACATATCCAAAAATTGGCTACAGAGGATTTATGGTTTTTGAGATATTGCAGATCTATGGTTTTCCCATTTGTATTTTTCATGCAAAAACTAAAAGGAATTAGCTCAGGCCAGAGTAACTAAAGTTGTAGTATAACTCACCACGGACCCAACAAAATTGGTTTCACATTTTTCTGAGTTTTCTGTGATTTTCTATGCAATTTACAAGAATCAGCAAAACTGTTGTACTATTGGAGTTACCTTTTTGCAACTAAGGCCCTGGAAAGAAACGAATGTTTGCAATGTGGCCCTCGGGCTGGCCGGCCGGCGCGAGCTGCCGAAGTCCGGCGAGGCCGGCGGCCTTGGCCGGCGGGAGCGGGCCGGGGAGGGTGGGGGAGGGTCTAGGGTTCGGTCGGGGGCTTGGTCCGGCGGAAACACGGCCGGCGATGGTGCTCGGTGGCGGGCGGGGAGGAGCGGCCGCCGCGGCTACCGTGTGCCGGCGAGGGGGCTCGGTGCGAGAGGGCCGGGCGGTTGGCGAGCTTTGGTAGGGGTAGGGAAAGGTAGTGGCCGATTTGGTTGGGCGCGCGGCCGGCCGTAGACGCGGCTCGCCATGGCCGCCGACCGGGCGCCGGCGGGCGGCTCGCGCGGCGGGGAGGGGCGAGGCACGGTGCGGCCGGGGGGCCGGGCCGCCTATATATGTCACGCGGAGGCGCGCGCTTAGGACCGGGGGGACCGTCGGACGCTCGGGCACCTCGGGAACGCGCGCGGACGGGCGACGGCGGACGGACGCGGGGGCGGACCGCGCGCGCGCGCGCGGCGCGCCGTCCCGAGGTGCGGAAGGGGGCGTCTCCTCGGCGTGCGTGTACCTCGGGACGGCGCGGTGCATTGGGAAGACGCGGGCAGCGCACGGATCGAGGTATGGCGGAGGTGGGGCGCGGGCGCGCGCGCGGCGGCGCGCGGCGTCGGAGCGCGCGCGCGCGCGCGCGCGCGGGGAGCGCGTCTCGCGGCCCGGCCCTAGCCGCGTGTGCCCCTGTTCAAATTAGGTTTTCTCCAAAAATTTGAATAAAAGTGCACAAAGCAATGAATAGGAAAGTTGTAGATCTAGCTACCCTCTTCAACTTTCAAAAAGGCCATATAGTGTTCTTCTCAACGGATTTTGCAGGAACGTCGTGCCAATATTGAATGTCAGCCTGTTCTGGAAAACAGGGGGTACTGTCAATCGATCAAGTTTTTCGCTAATTTCCACTCAAAATTTGACATGCCAATCTACATGAAAGTTGTGTCTCTCAACAAGATGGACAACTTTCCTAAAGGTAGATTTTGAAGTGTTTAGGTGAATTTTGGGGAACGCGGCAAAAGTTCCGACGACATTCGGCGACGTCAACGGTCAAACGGGGTTTGACCGTGTCTTTGACCCGGGGTCCCATACGGGTGTGTGTAGGCTTGGTCAAGGGGTTCATTAGGGTTCGTTGGCGAGGTTTTCGGGTGATGACCCGGTTGACCTAGGTTTGACCGAGGTTTGACTGGTTTGACCCGCCGATCCGGTCATTAGCGTTAATGACGGTAATTAAAAACCCGGGGGCGTCACAGCCTACCCCCCTTAAGAAGAATCTCGTCCCGAGATTCGAAATTACAAGAGGAGGTGAGGAATGGTTCTGGGTTAAGGTGTTACCTAAGAAATTCAGTTGGCTTTGCTCCACTTGAGGGCTTGGCTTGTCGTTGTTGATAGCGCATCCGGGGTTCTCGCTCCCCGCCGCCGAGGCTTCGTCGTCCGGGGTTCGGGCACTTATTGGCAAAATGCCCGGCTGTCTACAATTGTAGCGCAAACGGGGTGGAAGATCTTTGGGTTTGGAGATCGAGTTCTTGGGCTTCTGGATAAGGCGAGCCTCTTCCTCTCCCTTTTCTTTGCCCGCTTCATGGTTCGCGAAGGTGTTGCATTAGCGGGGGTTGAGTGGCACTACTAGGGTTACGGCTTCGCTTGCCTTCACGCGGACAAGTCTCCGTACAGTAATTTCCCACTCACTTACATCTATCTTAGAAAGTTCTCGTTTACTATCTTTATTTGCCCTCTCTTCTCGCCCCAAGATCCATTGGTAGTCAAGAAGGTGGTAATATTGACTCGGAGGCCTGAGGTTGGTCTTGATTAACATACTCCTCCAACAAATTGAATAAACGGGCTTGTTCGACCATAGAGGCAGATAAGGACTGAGAGAGACTGTTTTCCAAATTATTCTGATATGGTTTCCCATAACGTCCTTGGATGATATCGTACACCATCTGATTCAGCACTGAATTCTGCCCTTCTAATTGTTGAGTTATGCCGACAATGGCGTTTATGTCCCTATGGGTGGGTAGTTCTGGTGAACAGGGCTTGGAAGGTTGAACCTTCGATTGCATCGGTGGCATTTGTTGTAGTTGTTGAGCCATTTGCTGTTGTGCACAGCAGGAGCCGGCACAACACTTCGGTATGCTTGCTGCTACAAAAGCTCCGGTCAACATCGTGGGTAGTGGTCGCGTAAGATCACCACTACCCGATGCTTCAAAATCATTGGGGTTATTCCATGCAGGTCGGAACATCTGAAAATTTAAGTCCCTAATTAGCACATGCTCGGAATTTCACCCATAAGCTTATAATTCGAACATATTCTAGGAGACTCGTTCACGCGTACGCAATGCAAACCGGACATCCCAACGGTCACAATATCAAATTGATAAAACTTTGTCCGCACACATCCCATGATCGGGGATGCGAGATGGAACAAAAAGGTACAAGGTGTGTCCTCTTACTATCTCATCGCCGTTCATGAGGAAGCGGCCGATGAATGTGCACATGCACGGCTAATAGTAGACACAATCCTCCTACGATACGCAGGTACATCCCTAACACTTGTCCAAAGAAACGACTCGAGCTCTTCCGAAGACGGGGTCATGGGTGGCAGCTTGAATTGATTTCTCGCTTTCGATCTACTCCAAGCTTCTTCTTGACGTCGGAAATGCGGACGGAGAACGGTTGCTCGGGAAGATCGAAGTATCTTGGAGGGGTACTCTAGTGGCAAATAACCAAGCTAGTTAGAAGAAAAACAAGAACAATGATACTGCCGAGCTCGGAGGGAAATGGAGCTTTCGTATCGGCGGTTCCGGTAAAAGGTTCCATTTTATAGCCGATGCGGGGCTGTAACGGTCAGTTGACCCAGTCGGTATCTGGTGTAGACAGCACGGAGTTCAACAAGGTCAGCTCACGCGATCACGGCATCGTGAATATGGTTGCAGAAATCGGTGGTAGAGCGACGTCATGGTGTCGTACGGTCGTGACCCTGATGACGATGGGGCTCAACGCTCTAAATAATCGACCGTGATGGAGAGCAAAATGAGAAAAGCTCGGTGTACAACGCTTTAATTTTGCGACAAAGAACAAAGAGAAGCGTAGCAAATTGCTTCGATCGATCCCGGGCGTACTTCCTTGCTTGATTCGAGGATTTGAAGGTTATGAGCACGGACCAAGAACGAATGCACGATGGATGACTTTTCCATGTTGACTATTCGAGAACCTTGAATGCTCGAGAAAAATTTCTACTTCTACTGTTTCCACTTGGCTAGCAGGAAAGGAATTGATGCTGCAAGATCGTCGAGATTCACGGCAAGGGACCAATTTGTCAGAGATTTCCAATAGACCATTACAAAGAAAGGAAAGCTAATGACAGAGTTCCATAATCTCCTGTACGAAAGATGACTTCAAGTGGGAACTTCAAAGAATAATCTTGCTCACACCTTTACTTATTTCGCAAATTTTGAGGTTTTGACAACTCGTTGTTTCGAAAGTGCAATACTTTTCAAAGTTGATGCAATGCGTATGCTTGTGCGGTATGGTGCTCATGATGCATGTTAGAATGACTCGGCTACCCATATGCGTTAGTGATGGCAAGGGCAATCAAAGTAGAGAGCGGATCCGTGTGATGAGTTTGCTATCTCACAACCAAGATACCTAGCGCGCTCCTAGTGGCGATCGGGTGGGCGCAAAGACACACGATACCCTAGGTTCCGTCGTGGCACCTTGACTATGGGGTAACAACGTCACCAAACAAGAGAGGTAGGGTAAGGGTACAGAGTTTCATGCGAATGCACGTTAGTATACCCATGCTTTCCAAATGCACATGCTACGCAGCGCATGCTCAAAAGCAACATTTTAATTCAAATCACAAGGTTTGAGCAAGACCGAAAAGAACAAGTTCAGGGATTGAGGAATCGATGGGATCTTTGACTCGGCACAAAAATTCGTGGAGTACGGATCTTGATTGATCACAACTTAGCATAAATAATTCCTTACGAACATCATTGCTTGAAAGGGATGTTTAATCAAGGCGGTACATCGATTGAGAGTTTTCGTAATTACCAACAACATTTAGGATTACAAGGCGGACTAGCCGCAATGACAAGATTCCTAGTCCAACCGACAGCGATAGTTGACCAAAGGTGGTCATGGTACACTAGGATTCCTCACAACACCGGATTCTCACGACCCGGATTTTATTCTTGACGGACCAACTTCCAAGGTTGGGATCTTCCACGCCGAAAGACTACGGTGACTCGGAGTCCGGACTCAATTCCCGATTCACCCCGGATATCTTCAACCTCTTCTTCTTGCGTTGGTTCAGGAATGACAGGTTCGGGGGTGGAACGGCTAGAGCTTCCGGTTGATTTTCTAGTTCAAGCATATATTGATCATTATGCTTTGCAAAGCAAGAAATTCTGCTCATGGATGATCTCTCGTTAACTCGTATCTTTGCCTTGTCCTTGCGTCTTTCCTTCTTGAGAGTAGCGATCATTGCTCGGGCTTCCTTCAACGCTTGAGCTGAACACTCCAGCTCCTTAACCTTGTATCTATAGATTTGGTGTCTATAGAATACACTTTCTCCCACCATCCATTGGTAGGTGTCGTACATGGCTTCTGAGAAGCGGACTGAGGTGACAAGGTCAGGACTATAGTGAGAGTTGTTCTAGACTGGGAGGATAGTTTCTCGTTCACCACCCGGTGCAATGTGTCACTCGGGTACCGGAATGACTTTAGCTGCGGAGTTGGCTATCTCGGTCGGGTGCTTCCCACAGAAAGTTGTGAGTGCTTCGAGAGCAGCCTTCTGCACTATGTCGGACAAGTTTCTTCCGTGTGCCGTACACTCCCACTCATCCCAAGCAGATTGGTCGGGCACGCTGAAATCTTCACCTTTACTTCACAACGAAGGAGTTGGCCCGTGGTCATGACCTCACGTGTCGAGTACTGCGGGTAAGTGGTGTACCCAAAGTCCTTCGGGGTGTCCCACAAAAGTGCGGAAAACCACCCTCCTCGAGGTAATTCACGAGAGTCCATGCTTCCACATCAGCCGACGTGGAGCCAGCGTTGTCCATCTGGACATAATGACAAAAGTGAGAATCAGGCGGGTGCGAGTGTACAAAGGTAACTCGATCCACGAATAAGGGTAGGGTCGAGGTATGGGGTAACCATGCATACTTAAATACCATCGTATGCTGAGCTCGAACGAGCAGGCATACCAACGATACATGTTCTGGCAATCGGAGACCGAACATCCTACTCAAACCAGAATCCAACACTTCCCCAATTGGCGTAGCAACTTTGCAAGGTTATGAAACTTAAGTTGGGTACTCAAGGTTGAACTAAGGAACTAGAAAGGTGCCGAACCAAGCAAGGTTCAAGGTTCCAGGGGGATGGCAAACAAAGGTTGACTACCAAGCATAACTTGCGGTAGACCAAGGTATGATCATGAACTTTGACGAGTGGAAACTGTATTAGATTGAAGCGGCCTAGGTTAAGATCCTTAGACAAAGATTCTTGAACGAGAATAGAAATTTTAAGCAACAAAGCTATTAAATTTAAGCATGGCAACACACCTACGCCTAAAGAGGCGAAACAGAACAAAACACGCTATAACTATTTTACTTCAGAGAGCACGGAACAGACATGAGTTCAGTTTAGGTTCTTTCACGACTTTTAACATGATGCAAGACGTCCTATTCGTCCTCACAAGGCAATCCAGCCAAAACTCGGAGTTAGCGCCGTGGCATGGCACATACGCGTATCTCCCTATAATATCTAGTCGAGATCTAGTCGATGCTTACTTAGCGCTTACGAAACGGGGTTAGTGTACCTGCAGAAGATCACAGAACACATTGAACCTTTCATGCCAGCACTCATGAAAGTGTCCACATATATTACCGTTCAGTATAGAAACGACATCCATGCGTTAAGCCGCTGCATGGACAGCGTCCTATTTAAGACTCTGACGTGACGTGAGTGCCCATGGGATTAGGCCACACTCATCCCTCATGGACTTTCCCGTGGTACCATCACGTATGGCAAAACGTGACGGGACTCAAACGCGACGTGGCACCCATTGGAATAGGTCCCACTAGTCCCTCACAGGACTTCCCTGTGGTACCACCACGTATGGCAAAACATGATGAACTAGTATGGTTGTGCAAGAAGTAAGTCTGTCATAAAGTAATGTGCTGGGAGTTAGCAAAATAAACCATAGATTATTAAGCCACCGAAAGAAACCAAAACTTCCCTCTAGGGCCTCTCGGTCTAGTTTATCCTTAACGGACCAATGTGTTTTGTAAATCAAACAATCTTGGCAAATTTTATTCGAAAATCATGTGATTAGAGTCGTCAATTAAACTCGGTGCATGCGGTCGCTCCGATACCAAATTTGTGACAACCCGCCCAGAAAATACCGTACTATCGCCTAAGACCGATCCACTTTGGCCATTAAGCAATAGTAAAGTATCATCCTCGTCGTTAGTTGCCGGGTTAACGCCCGTAAATCACTTGAACATCGAACAGAGGATCGACACATGCATTAAAACTCGCGCGAAGGCGAGTCCAAAGTACAACATGAATTAAACTTTTTATTACAAACCATTGGTCATGGCATGGAGTAAAGGTTCAGAGTTCGAAAATACAGCGGAAATAAAATAAACTAGCGCAACGGTAGACATCATAGGAGGCCATCCATGATGTCATCACTTGTCGTCACCCATCCGGTCAACCACACCTGCAACAAAAGTTTTAAAGCAAGGCAGAGTATACTAATACTCAGCAAGACCTAACCGTCGGGTGAAAACTACATCACCAACCTCTAGACATGAAAGGCTTTTGGCCGGTGGAGTTTCTTTTGCTTAAACAACTGCTAAGAGTAGGTCCTTACTTTCAAAATTTTAGCACAAGTTCTAGTTGATTACCATTTCTAAATGTGCCATCTAATCCAATCAAGAATTGGACAAGCAATTAATTCATACAACAATATTTCTCGAGTTCCATCATTATGGGATATCATGGCCGATTGATTAAGCGCGTCTCGGGTAACGGTGAGAGGCCGACAATCGATTGATTTAAACCTTGCAAGGTAAACCCAAACACACGGTAGGCTGCCCCCGCGAGGACAACTTCCCAGTGCCGTCCCCATAAATCTTCGGGTTGGGATCGAATCTTACGATCCACGGTGCAAGCTATCCCGCATACCCCGCGAGATACCCGGAGTCACCATACACCACCCTTCCCGTAGCTAGCCGGTAGGAGATTTCTCAAGAGTAGTAATAGTAAGATCCCGTGCCGCCTCATTAAGGTACTAGGCTTACCGGTCCCATTCCCGGCATGTGCTTAGTATGTTCAAAAGCTTAGCCCACATGCCCACCGGACCGAGCCCAATCCCATGCGCTTACCACATGAGCGATCCATTTAAGGATATCTTATGATTCCTATCTAGGAACCTATTCTCGCGAGTGACGAACATCACTCGACTTCTATCGGTCCTATAGCATAGCGACTATCGACCTAGCATACTAGTGATAGAGCATAGGTACCTAGGGATCATGCATCTAGGGTTTCAATCAACTCCTGAAACGTAAATGCACAAATAAGAGCAAACATAATTGTATAATTTTAAAAGGCGGGGTTAATGGTCCGGGGCTTGCCTTCGATGGCAAGGTTGGCCTTGGGCCCTTCTGGACTTGGGTCTAGGTCTTGAGCTACGTTCACGCACGACAGCTCTTCGTTGATACCTTCGCCTCCTCCTTCCGGCACGAGCGTACGTCTACTGGCAGAAAGATCTACACGAAGATGCAAATGCAAGATTTATTCGATGGTTTTTACTTTAATCACTTGCGAACCATATTGACAATCACGAGGTGTATTTGTTGGGCACATTCGCCTAGATAAGAATACATTCAAGATACTCTTCCATAAAGGAACAATATGCAACTCTTTATTAATTATTTTTTTTGATGGTGACTGTGTACATATATATGTAAATAATTTAATTTAAATTCACCAACAGTAGTGGGTAGGTATATTTAACCTTTTTAACATGATTTGCAACCATCCTCAAGTTAGCAAGGGTGGTTTGGAGATTTCTCCCTTTTAATAAGCCTTTAATGACCTATATATCTATTATCCATGGGATTAATTAATAAAATTCAGTGGAAGGGTGTATTAACCACTAAACACCTGTAACAAGCATCTAGAAAGTGTTTCTCTTTTAGGAAGGTTATTGGTTGTACATGGGTTATTCTTTTATTGCACAATTGAATAAAGTTTTCTTTATACTTGTCATTTCATGTGAAAGCTTTTAATCATTTTCCTTTCACAAGTAAAGATATAAATAATATTTTTATCCTTGAATTAATTCCTTATAGAATTAATTATCTTTTAATTAAATTGGATGATACTTTCAAAAAGAAAAAGAATTAATTAGGGATTTTCTTTATTTAATTTCCCTTTAATATTAAAAGGGCTTTTAAGCCTGTTATTAATCAATTAAATTACCAAAAATTAAAGGAGTGCTTCTTCAGCCTACTAGCATCTATCTTGGTCCATTGGGCCCAAATGTAAGTGTTGGATGCTAGGAAATTAATTATCATGGAAAATACAAAGGTTATCTAGTGATTCAATTTAAATGCATATAAAAATAATTATGCATCACAATGGCCAAAACTTTCTTGTGCATGCTCTCCGGTCCTAAACAAGCCTAGAGAACCAAGCATGTTTGCATGGAATATCTACCGAACTTGGTTTATTAATTTACAAAGGAAAACATGCATAAATCAAAAATAATTATTTCTGTTAATCCACAATTCATGATTAATGCACAAGATGTGCATTTTGGTATTACAAGACAGTGTGCGCAAGTTGGGCTCAAGAACATGAATATATTTAACATGAAAAATCCCTTATGCGGTTCGCCGTAAATGGAAAAATATTTTTATAAAAAGATTTACTTCCTAACTTTGTGCAATTTTCGGCATAGGAGCTTGAGATGACCTAACACACAACATATCCAAAAATTGGCTACAGAGGATTTATGGTTTTTGAGATATTGCAGATCTATGGTTTTCCCATTTGTATTTTTCATGCAAAAACTAAAAGGAATTAGCTCAGGCCAGAGTAACTAAAGTTGTAGTATAACTCACCACGGACCCAACAAAATTGGTTTCACATTTTTCTGAGTTTTCTGTGATTTTCTACGCAATTTACAAGAATCAGCAAAACCGTTGTACTATTGGAGTTACCTTTTTGCAACTAAGGCCCCGGAAAGAAACGAATGTTTGCAATGTGGCCCTCGGGCTGGCCGGCCGGCGCGGGCTGCCGAAGTCCGGCGAGGCCGGCGGCCTTGGCCGGGCGGGAGCGGGCCGGGGAGGGTGGGGGAGGGTCTAGGGTTCGGTCCGGGGGCTTGGTCCGGCGGAAACGCGGCCGGCGATGGTGCTCGGTGGCGGGCGGGGAGGAGCGGCCGCCGCGGCTACCGTGTGCCGGCGAGGGGGCTCGGTGCGAGAGGGCTAGGCGGTTGGCGAGCTTTGGTAGGGGTAGGGAAAGGTAGTGGCCGATTTGGTTGGGCGCGCGGCCGCCGGGAGACGCGGCTCGCCGTGGGCGCCGACCGCGGCGCCGGCGGGCGGCTCGCGCGGCGGGGAGGGGCGAGGCACGCGTGCGGCCGGGGGGCCGGCTGCCTATATAGGCCACTCGGAGGCGCGCGCTTAGGGACCGGGGGACCGTCGGACGCTCGAGCACCTCGGGAACGCGCGGACGGGCGACGGCGGACGGACCGCGGGGGCGAACCGCCGCGCGTACGGCGCGCGCGCCGTCCCGAGGGTGCGGAAGGGGGCGTCTCCCTCGGCGTGCGTGTACCTCGGGACGGCGCGGTGCATTGGGAAGACGCGGGCGCGCACGGATCGAGGTATGGCGGAGGGAGGGGCGCGGGGCGGCGCGCGGCGCGGCGCGCGCGGGAGCGCGTCTCGCGGCCCGGCCCTAGCCGGTGTGCCCTCGTTCAAATTAGGTTTTCTCCAAAATTTTGAATAAAAGTGCACAAAGCAATGAATAGGAAAGTTGTAGATCTAGCTACCCTCTTCAACTTTCAAAAAGGCCATATAGTGTTCTTCTCAACGGATTTTGCGAGAACGTCGTGCCAATATTGAATGTCAGCCTGTTCTGGAAAACAGGGGGTACTGTCAATCGATCAAGTTTTTCGCTAATTTCCACTCAAAATTTGACATGCCAATCTACATGAAAGTTGTGTCTCTCAACAAGATGGACAACTTTCCTAAAGGTAGATTTTGAAGTGTTTAGGTGAATTTTGGGGAACGCGGCAAAAGTTCCGGACGACATTCGCTGACGTCAACAGTCAAGCGGGGTTTGACCGTGTCTTTGACCCAGGGTCCCATACGGGTGTGTGTAGGCTTGGTCAAGGGGTTCATTAGGGTTCGTTGGCGAGGTTTTTGGGTGATGACCCAGGTTGACCTAGGTTTGACCGAGGTTTGACTGGTTTGACCCGGCTGATCCGGTCATTAGCGTTAATGACGGTAATTAAAAACCTGGGGCGTCACAGCCTACCCCCTTAAGAAGAATCTTGTCCCGAGATTCGAAATTACAAGAGGAGGTGAGGAATGGTTCTGGGTTAAGGTGTTACCTAAGAAATTCAGTTGGCTTTGCTCCACTAGAGGGCTTGGCTTGCTGTTGTTGATAGCAGATCCGGGGTTCTGCTCCTGCTGCTGAGGCTTCTGCTGTCCGGGGTTCGGGCACTTATTGGCAAAATGCCCGGGCTGTCTACAATTGTAGCGCAAACGGGGTGGAAGATCTTTGGGTTTGGAGATCAGTTGCTGGGCTTCCTGGATAAGGCAGAGCCTCTTCCTCTCCCTTTTCTTTGCCCGCTTCGTGGTTCGCGAAGGTGTTGCATTAGCAGGGGGTTGAGTGGCACTACTAGGGTTACAGCTTCGCTTGCCTTCACGCGGACAAGTCTCCGTACAGGTAATTTCCCACTCACTTACATCTATCTCAGAAAGTTCTCGTTTACTACCTTTATTTGCCCTCTCTTCTGCCCCAAGATCCATTGGTAGTCGAGAAGGTGGTAATATTGACTCGGAGGCCTGAGGTTGGTCTTGATTAACATACTCCTCCAACAAATTGAATAAACGGGCTTGTTCGACCATAGAGGCAGATAAGGACTGAGAGAGACTGTTTTCCAAATTATTCTGATATGGTTTCCCATAACGTCCTTGGATGATATCGTACACCATCTGATTCAGCACTGAATTCTGCCCTTCTAATTGTTGAGTTATGCCGACAATGGCGTTTATGTCCCTATGGGTGGGTAGTTCTGGTGAACAGGGCTTGGAAGGTTGAACCTTCGATTGCATCGGTGGCATTTGTTGTAGTTGTTGAGCCATTTGCTGTTGTGCCTGCAGGAGCTGGCACAACACTTCGGTATGCGCTGCTACAAAAGCTCCGGTCAACATCGTGGGTAGTGGTCGCGTAAGATCACCACTACCCGATGCTTCAAAATCATTGGGGTTATTCCATGCAGGTCGGAACATCTGAAAATTTAAGTCCCTAATTAGCACATGCTCGGAATTTCACCCATAAGCTTATAATTCGAACATATTCTAGGAGACTCGTTCACGGTACGCAATGCAAACTGGACATCCCAACAGTCACAATATCAAATTGATAAAACTTTGTCTGCACACATCCCATGATCGGGGATGCAGATGGAACAAAAAGGTACAAGGTGTGTCCTCTTACTATCTCATCGCCGTTCATGAGGAAGCGGCCGATGAATGTGCACATGCACAGCTAATAGTAGACACAATCCTCCTACGATACAGAGGTACATCCCTAACACTGTCCAGCGAAACGACTCGAGCTCTTCCGAAGACGGGGTCATGGGTGGCAGCTTGAATTGATTTCTGCTTTCGATCTACTCCAAGCTTCTTCTTGACGTCGGAAATGCAGACGGAGAACAGTTTGCTCGGGAAGATCGAAGTATCTTGGAGGGGTACTCTAGTGGCAAATAACCAAGCTAGTTAGAAGAAAAACAAGAACAATGATACTGCCGAGCTCGGAGGGAAATGGAGCTTTCGTATCGGCGGTTCCGGTAAAAGGTTCCATTTTATAGCCGATGCGGGGCTGTAACGGTCGCTTGACCCGGTCGGTATCTGGTGTAGACAGCACGGAGTTCAACAAGGTCAGCTCACGCGATCACGGCATCGTGAATATGGTTGCAGAAATCGGTGGTAGAGCGACGTCATGGTGTCGTACGGTCGTGACCCTGATGACGATGGGGCTCAACGCTCTAAATAATCGACCGTGATGGAGAGCAAAATGAGAAAAGCTCAGTGTACAACGCTTTAATTTTGCGACAGCAACAAAGAGAAGCGTAGCAAATTGCTTCGATCGATCTTGGGCGTACTTCCTTGCTTGATTCTGAGGATTTGAAGGTTATGAGCACGGACCAAGAACGAATGCACGATGGATGACTTTTCCATGTTGACTATTCGAGAACCTTGAATGCTCGAGAAAAATTTCTACTTCTACTGTTTCCACTTGGCTAGCAGGAAAGGAATTGATGCTGCAAGATCGTCGAGATTCACGGCAAGGGACCAATTTGTCAGAGATTTCCAATAGACCATTACAAAGAAAGGAAAGCTAATGACGAGTTCCATAATCTCCTGTACGAAAGATGACTTCAAGTGGGAACTTCAAAGAATAATCTTGCTCACACCTTTACTTATTTCGCAAATTTTGAGGTTTTGACAACTCGTTGTTTCGAAAGTGCAATACTTTTCAAAGTTGATGCAATGCGTATGCTTGTGCGGTATGGTGCTCATGATGCATGTTAGAATGACTCGGCTACCCATATGCGTTAGTGATGGCAAGGGCAATCAAAGTAGAGAGGAGATCTGTGTGATGAGTTTGCTATCTCACAACCAAGATACCTAGCGCGCTCCTCGTGGCAGTCGGGTGGCTGCAGCACACACGATACCCTAGGTTCCGTCGTGGCACCTTGACTATGGGGTAACAACGTCACCAAACAAGAGAGGTAGGGTAAGGGTACAGAGTTTCATGCGAATGCACGTTAGTATACCCATGCTTTCCAAATGCACATGCTACGCAGCGCATGCTCAAAAGCAACATTTTAATTCAAATCACAAGGTTTGAGCAAGACCGAAAAGAACAAGTTCAGGATTGAGGAATCGATGGGATCTTTAACTGGCACAAAAATTCGTGGAGTACGGATCTTGATTGATCACAACTTAGCATAAATAATTCCTTACGAACATCATTGCTGAAAGGGATGTTTAATCAAGGCAGTACATCGATTGAGAGTTTTCAGAATTACCAACAACATTTAGGATTACAAGGCAGACTAGCTGCAATGACAAGATTCCTAGTCCAACCGACAGCGATAGTTGACCAAAGGTGGTCATGGTACACTAGGATTCCTCACAACACTGGATTCTCACGACCTGGATTTTATTCCTGACGGACCAACTTCCAAGGTTGGGATCTTCCACGCTGAAAGACTACGGTGACTCAGGTCCAGACTCAATTCCCGATTCACCCTGGATATCTTCAACCTCTTCTTCTTGCGTTGGTTCAGGAATGACAGGTTCTGGGGGTGGAACGGCTAGAGCTTCCAGTTGATTTTCTAGTTCAAGCATATATTGATCGTTATGCTGCAACAAGAAATTCTGCTCATGGATGATCTCTGTTAACTCTGTATCTTTGCCTTGTCCTTGCGCCTTTCCTTCTTGAGAGTAGCGATCATTGCTCGGGCTTCCTTCAACACTTGAGCTGAACACTCCAGCTCCTTAACCTTGTATCTATAGATTTGGTGTCTATAGAATACACTTTCTCCCACCATCCATTGGTAGGTGTCGTACATGGCTTCTGAGAAGCGGACTGAGGTGACAAGGTCAGGACTATAGTGAGAGTTGTTCTAGACTGGGAGGATAGTTTCTCGTTCACCACCCGGTGCAATGTGTCACTCGGGTACCGGAATGACTTTAGCTGCGGAGTTGGCTATCTCGGTCGGGTGCTTCCCACAGAAAGTTGTGAGTGCTTCGAGAGCAGCCTTCTGCACTATGTCGGACAAGTTTCTTCCGTGTGCCGTACACTCCCACTCATCCCAAGCAGGATTGGTCGGGCACGCTGAAATCTTCACCTTTACTTCACAACGAAGGAGTTGGCCTGTGGTCATGACCTCACGTGTCGAGTACTCTGGGTAAGTGGTGTACCCAAAGTCCTTCAGGGTGTCCCACAAAAGTGCAGGAAAACCACCCTCCTCGAGGTAATTCACGAGAGTCCATGCTTCCACATCAGCCGACGTGGAGCCAGCGTTGTCCATCTGGACATAATGACAAAAGTGAGAATCAGGCGGGTGCGAGTGTACAAAGGTAACTCGATCCACGAATAAGGGTAGGGTCGAGGTATGGGGTAACCATGCATACTTAAATACCATCGTATGCTGAGCTCGAACGAGCAGGCATACCAACGATACATGTTCTGGCAATCGGAGACCGAACATCCTACTCAAACCAGAATCCAACACTTCCCCAATTGGCGTAGCAACTTTGCAAGGTTATGAAACTTAAGTTGGGTACTCAAGGTTGAACTAAGGAACTAGAAAGGTGCCGAACCAAGCAAGGTTCAAGGTTCCAGGGGGATGGCAAACAAAGGTTGACTACCAAGCATAACTTGCGGTAGACCAAGGTATGATCATGAACTTTGACGAGTGGAAAGTGGATTAGATTGAAGCGGCCTAGGTTAAGATCCTTAGACAAAGATTCTTGAACGAGAATAGAAATTTTAAGCAACAAAGCTATTAAATTTAAGCATGGCAACACACCTACGCCTAAAGAGGCGAAACAGAACAAAACACGCTATAACTATTTTACTTCAGAGAGCACGGAACAGACATGAGTTCAGTTTAGGTTCTTTCACGACTTTTAACATGATGCAAGACGTCCTATTCGTCCTCACAAGGCAATCCAGCCAAAACTCGGAGTTAGCGCCGGTGGCATGGCACATACGCGTATCTCCCTATAATATCTAGTCGAGATCTAGTCGATGCTTACTTAGCGCTTACGAAACGGGGTTAGTGTACCTGCAGAAGATCACAGAACACATTGAACCTTTCATGCCAGCACTCATGAAAGTGTCCACATATATTACCGTTCAGTATAGAAACGACATCCATGCGTTAAGCCGCTGCATGGACAGCGTCCTATTTAAGACTCTGACGTGACGTGAGTGCCCATGGGATTAGGCCACACTCATCCCTCATGGACTTTCTGTGGTACCATCACGTATGGCAAAACGTGACGGGACTCAAACGCGACGTGGCACCCATTGGAATAGGTCCCACTAGTCCCTCACAGGACTTCCCTGTGGTACCACCACGTATGGCAAAACATGATGAACTAGTATGGTTGTGCAAGAAGTAAGTCTGTCATAAAGTAATGTGCTGGGAGTTAGCAAAATAAACCATAGATTATTAAGCCACCTGAAAGAAACCAAAACTTCCCTCTAGGGCCTCTCGGTCTAGTTTATCCTTAACTGACCAACGTGTTTTGTAAATCAAACAATCTTGGCAAATTTTATTCGAAAATCATGTGATTAGAGTCGTCAATTAAACTCTGGTGCATGCAGTCGCTCTGATACCAGCTGTGACAACCCGCCCAGGAAAATACCGTACTATCGCCTAAGACCGATCCACTTTGGCCATTAAGCAATAGTAAAGTATCATCCTGTCGTTAGTTGCCGGGTTAACGCCCGGTAAATCACTTGAACATCGAACAGAGGATCGACACATGCATTAAAACTCGCGCGAAGGCGAGTCCAAAGTACAACATGAATTAAACTTTTTATTACAAACCATTGGTCATGGCATGGAGTAAAGGTTCAGAGTTCGAAAATACAGCGGAAATAAAATAAACTAGCGCAACGGTAGACATCACGGAGGCCATCCATGATGTCATCACTTGTCGTCACCCATCCGGTCAACCACACCTGCAACAAAAGTTTTAAAGCAAGGCAGAGTATACTAATACTCAGCAAGACCTAACCGTCGGGTGAAAACTACATCACCAACCTCTAGACATGAAAGGCTTTTGGCCTAGGTGGAGTTTCTTTTGCTTAAACAGCTGCTAAGAGTAGGTCCTTACTTTCAAAATTTTAGCACAAGTTCTAGTTGATTACCATTTCTAAATGTGCCATCTAATCCAATCAAGAATTGGACAAGCAATTAATTCATACAACAATATTTCTCGAGTTCCATCATTATGGGATATCATGGCCAGTTGATTAAGCAGTCTCGGGTAACAGTGAGAGGCCGACAATCGATTGATTTAAACCTTGCAAGGTAAACCCAAACACACGGTAGGCTGCCCCCGCGAGGACAACTTCCCAGGCCGTCCCCATAAATCTTCGGGTTGGGATCGAATCTTACAGTCCCTGGTGCAGGCTATCCGGCATACCCCGCGAGATACCCGGAGTCACCATACACCACCCTTCCCGGTAGCTAGCCGGGTAGGAGATTTCTCAAGAGTAGTAATAGTAAGATCCCGTGCCGCCTCATTAAGGTACTAGGCTTACCGGTCCCATTCCCGGCATGTGCTTAGTACGTTCAAAAGCTTAGCCCACATGCCCACTGGACCGGAGCCCAATCCCATGCTCTTACCACATGAGCGATCCATTTAAGGATATCTTATGATTCCTATCTAGGAACCTATTCTCGCGAGTGACGAACATCACTCGACTTCTATCGGTCCTATAGCATAGCAGCTATCGACCTAGCATACTAGTGATAGAGCATAGGTACCTAGGGATCATGCATCTAGGGTTTCAATCAACTCCTGAAACGTAAATGCACAAATAAGAGCAAACATAATTGTATAATTTTAAAAGGCGGGGTTAATGGTCCGGGGCTTGCCTTCGATGGCAAGGTTGGCCTTGGGCCCTTCTGGACTTGGGTCTAGGTCTTGAGCTACGTTCACGCACGACAGCTCTTCGTTGATACCTTCGCCTCCTCCTTCCGGCACGAGCGTACGTCTACTGGCAGAAAGATCTACACGAAGATGCAAATGCAAGATTTATTCGATGGTTTTTACTTTAATCACTTGCGAACCATATTGACAATCAAGGGGTGTATTTGTTGGGCACATTCGCCTAGATAAGAATACATTCAGCATACTCTTCCATAAAGGAACAATATGCAACTCTTTATTAATTATTTTTTTTGATGGTGACTGTGTACATATATATGTAAATAATTTAATTTAAATTCACCAACAGTAGTGGGTAGGTATATTTAACCTTTTTAACATGATTTGCAACCATCCTCAAGTTAGCAAGGGTGGTTTGGAGATTTCTCCCTTTTAATAAGCCTTTAATGACCTATATATCTATTATCCATGGGATTAATTAATAAAATTCAGTGGAAGGGTGTATTAACCACTAAACACCTGTAACAAGCATCTAGAAAGTGTTTCTCTTTTAGGAAGGTTATTGGTTGTACATGGGTTATTCTTTTATTGCACAATTGAATAAAGGTTTCTTTATACTTGTCATTTCATGTGAAAGCTTTTAATCATTTTCCTTTCACAAGTAAAGATATAAATAATATTTTTATCCTTGAATTAATTCCTTATAGAATTAATTATCTTTTAATTAAATTGGATGATACTTTCAAAAAGAAAAAGAATTAATTAGGGATTTTCTTTATTTAATTTCCCTTTAATATTAAAAGGGCTTTTAAGCCTGTTATTAATCAATTAAATTACCAAAAATTAAAGGAGTGCTTCTTCAGCCTACTAGCATCTATACTGGTCCATTGGGCCCACATGTAAGTGTTGGATGCTAGGAAATTAATTATCATGGAAAATACAAAGGTTATCTAGTGATTCAATTTAAATGCATATAAAAATAATTATGCATCACAATGGCCAAAACTTTCTTGTGCATGCTCTCTGGTCCTAAACAAGCCTAGAGAACCAGCATGTTTGCATGGAATATCTACTGAACTTGGTTTATTAATTTACAAAGGAAAACATGCATAAATCAAGAATAATTATTTCTGTTAATCCACAATTCATGATTAATGCACAAGATGTGCATTCTGGTATTACAAGACAGTGTGCACAAGTTGGGCTCAAGAACATGAATATATTTAACATGAAAAATCCCTTATGCAGTTCTGCCAAAAATGAAAAAACATTTTTATAAAAAGATTTACTTCATAACTTTGTGCAAGTTTTGGCATAGGAGCTAGTCATGACCTAACACACAACATATCCAAAAATTGGTTACAGAGGATTTATGGTTTTTGAGATATTGCAGATCTAGGGTTTTCCCATTTGTAATTTTCATGCAAAAACTAAAAGGAATTAGCTCAGGCCAGAATAACAAAAGTTGTATTATAAATCACCACGGACCCAACAAAATTGGTTTCACATTTTTCTGAATTTTCTGTGATTTTCTACGCAATTTACAAGAATCAGCAAAACTGCTGTACTATTGGAGTTACCTTTTTGCAACTAAGGCCCTGGAAAGAAACGAATGTTTGCAATCTGGCCCTCGGGCTGGCCGGCCGGCGCGGGCTGCCGAAATCCGGCGAGGCCGGCGGCCTTGGCCGGGCGGGAGCGGGCCGGGGAGTGTGGGGGAGGGTCTAGGGTTCGGTCTGGGGGCTTGGTCCAGGCGGAAACGCGGTCGGCGATGGTGCTCGGTGGCGGGCAGGGAGGAGTGTTGATGGATAAAACTCGTATCCACCTACGATCCGCAAGCGTACGGACCTACACCTTTTTCACCACGGGATTCCCAAGGTTCTTGTCAATCCGCGGAGCAAGGGGATTGCTAGCGCTTAACCAAGTACTAATCTAGTTGACTAAGGAAACCTTTAAAGAGAGTATTAATCTAAAAGTAAAGACAATCTAACCTAAATTAATCTAAGTTAAGTTGATCAAACAAATCTAGGGTTAAACTAGATGGTAAAGGAGTGAACACAAGAGAGCGAGTAAGAAAGATAAGTGTTCATTCCCTAGGATCTAGGATAACATGGTATGCATCTACTACACGAAAGCGGTAAACCAATCTACCGGGGGTTGTGACCACGGTTTCGCCCTTTCCCTCCTCTCGTACTGTCACTACGCGAAGGTATTCGTGACTAGACCTATGATGGACACGGTATGTTGATGGAATCTATGGGAGTAGCGGATATCATACACCCGAAAAACACGGTGGCCTACCTTAATCATCAAAGCATCATCAACATGAAAACAATAGATTGAAACCACGAATCAAGTAGCGATCACATAGCATGTATCCATCTAATCCTAGGGATGAACGGAAACATTACCCATCATCTTACACGGATTGAAGCACATAGGGGTGATGGAGACTCCGGAGAATGTCGTCGATGAAGATGGCGGTGATGGAGCTTGGGAACACCCCTAGGCCAGCGGCTTGGAGTCCTCCTCTTGCTTCCTTTTCTCCGCCGGCGTTGATCCTTGCGACGAGCTCATCTAACTCTCTCCCTCATCTTGCGGCGGCGGTTTTCTGGTGATTGGCGTCGGTAGGATGATTTGTTCGATGTGGCGGCCGACGGCGGCGGAGGCAATAAATAGACAAACACCTAGGGCAAAGGAGGGACCGAACCGACCCCGGAGTGGGGGCGGGCCGGTCGGCCCGAGCCCACTTCGGCCCGGTTCGGCCCCGGTTTCCTCCCCGGTTGCTTCTCGCGTGATCCCTTATTCGTGTGCACTTGCATGTGGGCCTTTGACGTCGTTTCCTTCACGGTTAAGGCTTGAATCCTTGCTATGCAATCTTCGCTGTTTTCTGGTTGAGTCCCTGAAGACTTGCACGTTGACGCTTCGATCCTTGGGTCATTTGGAGTCATGTTCATCGCGTGTCTTGACTCTTGTCGGGCTTCATGATCTTCTTCCAAAGTGCTTGGTGAACTTATCCCGAAAGTCTCCTCTTTAGCGTAGATTTCCTGCGTAAACAACAAACTCCAAAATCGACATGCAAGTGTGAACTTGTTATATCATTAGTATGCCTAGTGGCCGGTTAGTTGCAAATCATAATCGAAACCAATGTATAGCAAGTACTCTAGGTTGATGGAAATTCACCGTCAACATCTCCCCCATGCTTGAACCTTGCTCGTCCTCGAGTAAGTAATCCTTGCTTAAAAGGGAAATCAGTGTTGCCTTCCAATGTTGTCCCTGCACTTAGTAATTCATGGAGAAGCAAATTGCTCTCTCTTAAGAATTTATTTTTAAAGTTCAAGTTGTGACCGACTTCTTTTTCATTATGGAAGATAGACTAACAATAAAGAACAAGCCACATTTAACACGATGCTCTCAAACTTAAGTGAACTTCAAACCATTACCTTGTCACATGGAAGATTTTCAAAAAGATGCATATCCAACATAAGTGAAAATCTCTTGCAAGAGCTCATGGAACACTCATCTCATCAAGTCACTCAAGCCTATACTAGATTATTTTCAACCTACTCTACTCATATGTGATAGCGGAAGGCTTATGTGGAGCTTGGAAGGTTAAAAAAACAATCCTAGCAAAACATACATCCGAAATATTGTCAAATTAAGAGAGAGATCTATTGGAATTACCGAGACTCGTCAAAAAGGCCATGGAAAATAAATGTTGGAAAGAGAGAGGGATGAAACACACACATTTAGATAAGTGGACATGTGCAAGTGGCAAATGGATGATCCCGAGGCACGAGTGAAGTCCTCGTTATCGGATTGCACATGGTTGGAAGATTTGAGTATGGATGTGTCATCAAGGCACTTGAGAACTTATGAAGCAAAAAAAAACCGAGGAGCATCTTTATTTTTTTCTTTATTTTATTTCCTTCTCATTTTTCTCTCTTTCTTTTTTTCGCTTTATTCTTCCTATTTTTCTTACTTTTCTTTTCTTCTTATCATATTTTTTTTCATTTTTCATTTTTTTTCTTTTTTTTCTTTTGCTCCTCAAAACTTTTTGCAACATAATACTTACATAGCGTTTGTGTCAGAGAATGACTCCTCCCCCATGCTTGAACGATGCTCGTCCTCGAGCATAAAAGAGAGGGGAAATGACTGCTAAAGTAAGTATAAATTCCATAATATTGCAGAATATTTGAATCTCCATCGAGAATTTTACTCCATACTCAAATTGGGTTGTGGACAAGGAGGTGATCACAAAAATATGTTTTTGGTTTAGGGTGGATGCCCAGCGAAGTTTGTGGAATTTTCGATGTGAAAACCCACAATGCATGGACAAAAAGGCTAGCATGAAAAAGTTACACAAAGGAATGACCAGCTTCTTAGTCTCTAACCATAGAAATCAATCCTAATCCAACTCATCAAAACATATGTTTGCAATCTACGGGTTTTGTTATCATAAAACATATATGTATATGGCTTTGGTAGGTAGAACTTTGCAAGAGCATCACAAATATGTAGATAGCATAAAAGTTAATTTTTCATAAAAACAACAAGTTATACGGCTATCCATAAACTTAAATCAAAGAGCAAAGATATGTATGTGGTTCTAGAGCATAGTCATTTCACCTCCACAAATAAAAGAGCCGGTATTTAAATTAATTTCAGATCATATTATAGAGAGCAATTAGCCAAGACATGTATAACTTCATGTAGGTAAAACAAAGCGGCAACTTTCATCATCTTTCCGTAAGCATAGGCAATATAGAACATCGAGGTGAACACATGGTCATGCTTATCTATTGAAAGTAAAAAGAAACCTAGGTTGTCCTCCTAGTAGCCATGTTATTGTTTGAAGAGAAAAACAAAAGGTTGCACCTAGTTGATGTTGAAGGCATACTTACAAGCATTTGTGTTTGGAAAAGAGAAGGTCCATGGAGATGTTACCATCCTTTGTAATCCTTCGTTGCCTTCTTCCGGCATCTCCATGTATCGATGTGGCTTTTGCTTTTGTCTTGATTTATTAATGCTCCTAAACTTCTGAATTTGATCTTGTATGCTTAATGGAGTCATTGGTCACCCTTCTCTTCAATGTTGTCATCACCATCTCCTCTTTCTTGTTCTCATCATCTCCTTGCTGTCTCTTTTTCATGGATTTCCCCCTCTGTACAGAACAGAACATATATCGAAATATAGCTCTATTGAAAAGTTTATGAAATTACCTTTCCAACGTGTGGTCATTCATCGAAAATGGAGTTCAAACAAGGGAGCTATGTCCGTTTTACTTCAGCGCTGCGTGCTGTCCAAAACTGATTTCAGGACGTGTTGCACTCGGTGATTCGGGCATAACCGCTTGTAGGAACCTCCGATTGTCTTGATTCTTGATTTGTTGGAATCGTAACTTCATGGGGCTTCTAAATATCCAAAAATATCCAGTGTTTTCCCTTCGAGACCATGCAGAATTTTGATGAGATTGGTGGCTTCTTGCGCATTGATCCGGAGATGTTAACGATCTTTATCATTCTATCTTCTAGAGTGTCATGTTGCACTTCCGTGTTGAAGATTCAGGGTCTCCCCCATGCTTAGCATTTTGCTAGTCATGGAAGAAGACAAAGCACTTCCTAGCCATCCTTCAATTTCCTTGTAGTGAGAGTCTTTATCTTACCTGTAAGACGTTTCAAACGCACATTCTACCCCCGAGGTGACGGTTGAGAGTAGATAGAATTGCCAACAATCCAACAATATCTCCTAAGATTCTTAACTTGTGGCATAATTAGTCTAATGAGGAATAAAAACCTAATGAGTTTACGTGGTGCAAGGTGTGTATGCACATGATAGGAAAGCATATAAACAAGACAATGTTTTCACCTAGTTCTAAACACCATGTTTACAACTAGGTTGCTGAATTTCTCCATAGCCATAAAGGTTTATATATCTAGGGTTAAAACACCATGTCTATCCCTAAATCAATAACTCTTATAGCACAAGAAAAATTAAGCGCATTGCAAAGCTTATAAACTAACCAAAGCAACATGAAAACATATGAAAAGCTAGCTAGGTTTATCGAACTTAACGATGATGGTCCGCAATCTTGTTTAAACACCACGTTTACACAAGATCACAAAAGGAAAATACCCATAGGGCCCTATGAAGCATTAACATGGAAACTGAAGCATACATCATTAAGTATATAAAACAATCAAGCCAACTATGTGCAAAACATGTATACACAAAGAAACATCACGAGGACAACAAAATGCAATGCATGCAAATAAATATTATCATGAACATGATGGTGGTTCTAAAGAGAAAAACTGAACTTAGATTAATAACCACAAGTTGATCATCATAAGATAGTGCCATTATTTATTTTCTCTAAGAAAGTAGTAAAAATATAAAGAAACGGGTTGCCTCCCGAAAAGCGCTTCATTTAAAGTCATAGAGCTGGACTTTCTCACATACCTTCTTTTCGTTGCATAGCCATGACCCTTCATGTAAGAAGAAAAGGTACCAATGCAACTTTAATTTAATTCCCATGTTGTGCTTGTTCACTTATGGAAGACTTGCCCAAAGCATCCTTTTGTTTCATCATTATCTCCTTCTTTATCATCCTTTGGTGCTGCCTTCACTCCATGAATTTTTTTAATGTCCAGAACAGAGAGTATACTCAAGCTCTACTCCATTGCACAGTGCACAAAATTTCATTTCCAACGAGTCTTTATTTGCTCAAATCGGACTCCGGACAAGAGAGTTACGTCTGTTTTACTTCGGCGATGAAATCTGTCCTGAAATTTCAGAACGCGCAACGCTCAATGTTTTCTCATAACTCCTTGCACGGGTCTTCAAACTTGTTGGTTCTTGATGCGTTGGAACGGTAATTTGATGGAGCTTCTGAATATATCATTTTCTTCATTTGTACACCTCTGAACAAGCTCTCAAATTGATGAAGACGGCAGCATCCATCGCGGGATTCGGAGAGGTTGATGATTTTTCTTGCAACTCTTTTAGGCATGACTTCTTTTTTTCCATTATTCAAGCCTTGTCTACATGGTTAGTGAAAATCGGGCCTTTCCCGACATATGATTCTTTAAGGTCATTAGCTTGACCAAGCGCAAAGCATGATCGAGATTTACAAAACTTATTGTAAACATACGCGTCCATAATTAACACCACATGTGAATTGTAGCAACAAGTCAAGGTGTAAATAAAAGAAGCATATGTTTCATGCATAGCACTTAGCTCATCATTAGGAAAAGGTTGTTTAGGTGTGACATTAATTGGATCAAAAATAAATGTTTCCTCTTTTTCATTCTCAAGAAAATCTAGCCTATCAACATGATCACTATTGGAACAAGGCATAGACATTAAACTATCATTCATACTATTGGTTGAGCATGAGTATTTGAATTTATAAACATCAATACCAATAATATCTTGAGATTTCAGCGCGTACCTTGGCCTTAGAGATTTTTCAACAAGAGTGATATTTGGTTCATCAAGCGGTGTTGAAGGCGAATCGATCTCAACAAGTGTAGTTGCCTCTTCATCACCATCTTGCAATTTCTTCAACTCATCATGGGGAACATGTAATCCTTCAACTATGTACGCATTCATCTCTTCTTTGAAGTCTTCTTTATCAACCAGATCTTCATCTTCAAAGACTTGTATGTTGCTTTCTTTATCTTCCATGTACCACATGTCGTCAAGGTCGCTCATTGTTGATTCACTCTTTCCTTCATCCTTGAGTACTTCCATGTCTTGATTTGCTAGTGTGTAGGCTTCAATAGCACACAAGCTAACACCTTGTGGGGAGGGGCCTTCTTGGAGTACTTGATCTATGTCAACCCCTTCCCATTCATCTTCTAGCTTGAGTCCTATCTCCTCCCATTTATCCTTTGAGTCACTAGGCTCATCACGGTTGTACTCTTCTCTTCCTTTATTGCAAATCTTTGAGTTGTCAAACCGGTCGATCCATCCTTCATCTCCTTCTTCTCTTTCTTCTTCAAACATCTTTTGGATCGACTCTCCACTCATCTCTTGATCAAATATATCTTCAAATAGTTTGGCAACGTGTCGGCGTTCCTCCTTCCTTCGGTAGTTAATTAGTGGGGCGAAATCAAATTGAACCCAACCGGATTGAACGAACTCCGCCAATGGTCTAGCATTCCACATACTTCGTCCTACATTCATGTTAGTTTCAACATTTTTAACATCCGAAATGACCTCTCTTACCTTGGGAAGTGGATCTTCACTTTCTTGTATGGTCAGTTCATCTTCCTTGACCTCCGGTTCATCTTTTTCAGAAATTTCAGCAAGCACCTTGGGCTTGATTTTGTCATTTTGCTCCTCTCGACAACATCTTTGCCAATCTCGTAGTGTTCTTTGTCCATTGCTTATCCTTTGTAAGATTTGTGCGGCTTCACTAATTGTTTTATCCATTATATCACCGCCTGCACACATGTTTACAAAATGAGACGAGTTAGGGGTTAGTGAAAAATAAAAGGTATGCAACATCAAGTCACCGGAAAATCCCAAGTTCGGGCCTCGCTCAAGTAGTTCATTAAAACGGTCCCATGCTTCATCAATCCTTCATCCTCTCCTTGCTTGAAAGTGAGCACTTGCCTCCTTAAGTCTTGGACCTTGCTTATGGGAAAGAACTTCAAAAGAAATTTCTTCACTAGCTCATCCCAATTTCCTTTTGCTTCAACGGACGCAAGTGTGTACCATCTTCGCGCTTCATCTTCGAGAGAGAACGGAAAAAGATTCCACTTGAACCAAGCGGCCGGAACTCCTTTTTGTTGCACCGTGTTGCATAACATCGTGAATTCCTTAATGTGTCTATATGGGTTGTCATCCTCCAATCCTCTAAATGGTTTTGTCACCACTAACCTGTTGATTCCAGGCTTCACTTCGTAGTGGGTTGTAGCAAACGTCAAATCTGATTTTTGCATCTCAATGTCTTCCATTGACGACATTGCTAGCTCCCTTAGCGACATCTCTTCTTCTTCCAATGGTGAGGTGGACAAATCCATCTAGGCACAAGAAAAGTAGAAAGAAAACAAAAAAGATTTTTTTTCTTTTTTTTAGAAAATAAGGGTTAGGTGTTAGTAATCAACAAAATTAATACTTGATTAAACGTAGCAAACTGGCTTGCTACCCGGCAACGGCGCCAGAAAAAGGGGCTTGTTGACGGATAAAACTTGTATCCACCTACGATCCACAAGCGTACGGACCTACATCTTTTTCACCACGGGATTCCCAAGGTTCTTGTCAATCCGCGGAGCAAGGGGATTGCTAGCGCTTAACCAAGTACTAATCTAGTTGACTAAGGAAACCTTTAAAGAGAGTATTAATCTAAAAGTAAAGACAATCTAACCTAAATTAATCTAAGTTAAGTTGATCAAACAAATCTAGGGTTAAACTAGATGGTAAAGGGGTGAACACAAGAGAGCGAGTAAGAAAGATAAGCGTTCCCTCCCTAGGATCTAGGATAACATGGTATGCATCTACTACACGAAAGCGGTAAACCAATCTACCGGGGGTTGTGACCACGGTTTCGCCCTTTCCCTCCTCTCGTATCGTCACTACGTGAAGGTATTCGTGACTAGACCTATGATGGACACGGTATGTTGATGGAATCTATGGGAGTAGCGGATATCATACACCCGAAAAACACGGTGGCCTACCTTAATCATCAAAGCATCATCAACATGAAAACAATAGATTGAAACCACGAATCAAGTAGCGATCACATAGCATGTATCCATCTAATCCTAGGGATGAACGGAGACATTACCCATCATCTTACACGGATTGAAGCACATAGGGGTGATGGAGACTCCGGAGAACGTCGTCGAAGAAGATGGCGGTGATGGAGCTTGGGAACACCCCTAGGCCAGCGGCTTGGGGTCCTCCTCTTGCTTCCTTTTCTCCGCCAGCATTGATCCTTGCGACGAGCTCATCTAACTCTCTCCCTCATCTTGCGGCGGCGGTTTTCTGGTGATTGGCGTCGGTAGGATGATTTGTTCGATGTGGCGGCCGACGGCGGCGGAGGCAATAAATAGACAAACACCTAGGGCAAAGGAGGGACCGAACCGACCCCGGAGTGGGCTGGGCCGGTCGGCCCGGCCGGCCGGCCCGGCCCACTTCGGCCGGTTCGGCCCCGGCTTCCTCCCCGGTTGCTTCTCGCGTGATCCCTTATTCGTGTGCACTTGCATGTGGGCCTTTGACGTCGTTTCCTTCACGGTTAAGGCTTGAATCCTTGCTATGCAAGCTTCGCCGTTTTTCCGGTTGAGTCCCCGAAGACTTGCACATTGACTCTTCGGTCCTCGGGTCATTTGGAGTCATGTTCATCGCGTGTCTTGACTCTTGTCGGGCTTCATGATCTTCTTCCAAAGTGCCTGGTGAAATTATCCCGAAAGTCTCATCTTTAGCGTAGATTTCCTGCGTAAACAACAAACCCCTAAATCGACATGCAAGTGTGAACTTGTTATATCATTAGTATGCCTAGTGGCTGGTTAGTTGCAAATCATAATCGAAACCAATGTATAGCAAGTACTCTAGGTTGACGGAAATTCACCGTCAACAAGGAGCGGCCGCCGCGGCTACTGTGTGCCGGCGAGGGGGCTCGGTGCAGAGGGCTGCCGGTTGGCGAGCTTTGGTTGGGGTAGGGAAAGGTAGTGGCCGGTTTGTTTGGGCGCGCAGCCGGCCAGAAACGCAGCTCGCCGTGGCTGCTGACCGGGCGCCGGCGGGCGGCTGCGCGGCGGGGAGGGGGCGAGGCACGGCGCGGCCGGGGGGCCGGGCCGCCTATATAGGCCACGCGGAGGCACGCGCCTAGGACAAGGGGACCGTCGGACGCTCGGGGGCACCTCGGGAACGCGCGGACGGGCGACGGCGGACGGACCGCGGGGCGGGACGGCCGCGCGTACGGCGGCGCGGCGTCCCGGGGTGCGGCAGGGGGCGTCTCCTAGGCGTGCGTGTAACTCGGGAAGGCGCGGTGCGTTGGGGAAGACGCGGGGCGGCGCACGGATCAAGGTACGGCGGAGGGAGGGTCGCGGGGCGGCGCGCGCGCGCGCGGAGCGCGTCCGCGGCCCAGCCTTAGCCGGTGTGCCCCTGTTCAAATTAGGTTTTCTCCAAAAATTTGAATAAAAGTGCACAAAGCAATGAATAGGAAAGTTGTAGATCTAGCTACCCTCTACAACCTTCAAAAAGGCCATATAGTGTTCTTCTCAACGGATTTTGCAGGAATGTCGTGCCAATATTGAATGTCAGCCTGTTCTGGAAAACAGGGGGTACTATCAATCGATCAAGTTTTTCGCTAATTTCCACTCAAAATTTGACATGCCAATCTGCATGAAAGTTGTGTCCCTCAACAAGATGGACAACTTTCCTAAAGGTAGATTTTGAAGTGTTTTGGTGAATTTTGGGGAACGCGGCAAAAGTTCCGGACGACATTCGCTGACGTCAACGGTCAAGCGGGGTTTGACCGTGTCTTTGACCCAGGGTCCCATACGGGTGTGTGTAGGCTTGGTCAAGGGGTTCATTAGGGTTCGTTGGCGAGGTTTTTGGGTGATGACCCAGGTTGACCTAGGTTTGACCGAGGTTTGACTGGTTTGACCCGGTTGATCCGGTCATTAGCGTTAATGACGGTAATTAAAAACCTGGGTCGTCACAGCAGGGCATAAAGCTCCCTAGCAGGTACCGTGTCTTAGAAAAGCCGAACTCCCCGGCAGAGCAAGTCTATACCCCATCAATGCCTCCCCATTGGCCTCTTTCGGGTAAGATCACTACAACACCAAGGTTTCTAATTATTGGACCAAGATAGAGTCATATGTCTTGTGGTTGTATGGTTTTCTTGGGTGGTTCTCCATGTTCTGATTAAACATTGTGATCTCGTATTAAGCAGGAATATAGTATAGAGGTAAAGCATGTTCATCATTGTTGTTCATTAACCCACTATAACCAAATGTATAGCAGCTAAGCAAGTACTACCCAACATAAAGGTAAAACCCAGATTAACAAGAAATGATCATAAAGACTAGGATAAACCTTAATAAGACCCATGAAATTAAATGCAAAGAATATGCAAAGTGATTAAATATAGTTCTTGTTGGCATTGCTAACGTCATCAACTAGAAACAGATATAAGATCCATCTCTCTCGACGGCACCAAAAATGCAATTGTATATCTTAACATGATGCTAAGTGTATATCAGATGTTGCTTTTTCAGATTAAACTAAAAGGTGAACTCCGATACGATTCATAGAACAACTCGATATAGGTTGTCAGCCTGACAGATGTGTCAGAAAACGCATGAATATGGTACTCTTACATATGCCTTGCATCTCTAGAAAAGAAGATATATATAAACAGGGAATCTGCAAGTGCATAGACATGAATATACCATTGTAGCATTTTAAATAGGAGTAAAACCAGGTATCGTATTTATATTCTACCACAGGGAAAGAAGTCTTTCTAATCCATAATAGATAATACATGTTCATCTCTCAGTTTTATAATGTAGAATGGCCAAAATATATCAATTGCTATAAACAGAGTTAAGTCACATAAAGATAAAGATATTGATAGCATTATTCAAGTCATAACATCATGGGCAGCTAGAAAGTGTCATTATAGCAAGAGAAACATAGCAAAGTCTAGTTAGAGAGGATACTCCTTAGTAACTCTAAACTATATGTCAATGCAAACTATGATTAGTACAAACATTTAACAATCATGGAAGAAGAACTATTATACTAATGCATGGGGAGACTATCCAGGAGGATCAAGGCCGAAACTTGAAACAACCCAAACAGTATAAGGCTCCACTAGTCCTATACACGGGGGATGGACTGCGAAGGACTCAATAGTGTTGTCACCACCACGATCTACCACACGACCCAACATATAGGGTGCAATCGTAGATAAATACAATATAAGTACCACGCTTACACTATATTTACCGTGCACCCATGTTAACAAATGATCTAGGTGAGGGCTATACGACTCCATACATGAATATAAAGCAAATCAACTGTGCTAAACATGTAATCATAATAAACACCAAAGCATATAATGTCAAATATAATCATTGATAAGAACACATGTCTATATAACAAATGTAAGGAACTAGATAAGAACTTACAAGAGCGAAGCTAGATCAGTATCTCGATCAGCCTCTAGACGATCAGGAGCCAAGTAGACGCCTTGCCTCCTAGTAGATCTAAACTAGATAGCTACTCTGCTATATGATGTTTCTAGGGCGTAGTATCTCACACTTGATGACTTAATCTGGTGTATGCAAACTCAGGTTTCCAGATGCCTCTGCCGGGGGCAGGGTGGCTGCTTATATACCCCTAAGGGGTAGACATGCGTCGTTTGATCAAACCGACCTAACGAGTGATTTAAATTGTTCCCCATAGGCAGTCGAAGAACCTTTCAGAAGCTGGACCCATTTGGCACTAGGGGGGCGACCGGCCCCACCACCAGGCCGATCGTGCTGGGGTAGGCCCCCTCGAGGCCCACTTCGGCCAGGTGGTTCGTCGCTTCTTCTAGATGCTTCTTTCTTGGGTGGCAAGTCACATTGAGTTCTGAAGCCTTCTCGAGTCTTCTAGATTTGATTCTTTTAGCAATTTTCCCGAATGGTACCTGGATTTATATAGTTTACCAAATCTCCAGAAAAACTGTTAGTGGCACCATATTCTAAGTTGATATTAACATTTATGCCCTTTTCTCATGTTTAGTTGACTTAATATATAGGATAAGATGTGTCAACAGTTCTTAGGACAAAAGCACAAGGGAACACTTGCCTTTAACTACAGAATTATTGCTCAGAATGTCTTCACTTCTTGCTCTTCAAAGCTCTCGAACCACGTTTATTCTACTGGCATCAATCGTCAGCACAAGAATACAAAGCAAACAAACAAGCGAACTAATAACAATACACCAATTAAAAGAAAAGCTTTAAAAGAACACACTAAAGTTTAGGCTCGATTCTATAAATCACTAAAGCACAGAAATCATGCTTAGAAGGGAAAGGCTCGGCTAGATGTAAGGAACAACTTAATGTAAACTAGAATTGGATTTAGAAAGAACTAAAGCTTACACAAGGCTAGATACACTGAGATAAAGTTGACAAAGAATGTCTAACAAACGATTTGCATATAGGAGAGAACAAGATTATGAGCTAGGTTTATTTTAAGGGTGAATTGGTTTCGTGCTATTATAAATATATCGTGCTTTTGAAGAATGCCATTACTATTCAACTAACCGCGTCAGTGCCGTTACAATTCTCCAGTTGTTTGAAGGATGCCATTATGTACACGAAATGACGTATCGGGCCCACTTGCAGGCGTACTGGAGGCTTTGTATTTTCGTATGGACAAGACTGCCCCTTGCTTTCCTCTCTCTCGTTCCTTGTCTTCAACCTCCCGTTCATCTGCAAGTTTGTCTTCAACCTCTCATCCACCTGCATGATGCCAGTGGGGGCAAGCGAACAAGGGTGCACCTCATGGGTCTGCTGTCGTCGCACGTTTCCTTATGTGGCAAGCCGTCGCGTGCTCCTCGATGTGGGGTCACCGGCAGCTGGCAGGGAGGCTCACCTCAAGCTGTCGCATCTATGGCTGGCTAGGAGCCTGACAGAAGTGTGCAGACCCGGGAACCGAGAGCCATTCTGTCATGTTCCTCAACCCTCTCCCTCCCAGCCACTGTGAAGCTGGTGGAGGGCTGCTGCTGCACGCGCGGCAAGGGAACATGGGCAATAGCCGCATGAACAACACCTCAGCCTTGATGTTGACGAACGCCATGAGGTCCCAGACGACGCTGGAGCCAGCGAGGCAGCGGCCCGCGGCGGATGCGCCCGCGAACCAGTTCATGTTGGGTCCCTCCTCCTCCCCTCCCAACCACTCATACCGCCGAGAAACTCGCCGGCGAGGTTTCTCATATCCGACCGGCTGCTAGGGTTCAGATCCTACCGGCCGCGCCGCGGGCGAGCTGCTCCTCGCGTGTGTGACACCGCGGCGACGGGTGTTGAGAGGAAGAAAACAGACAGATGGAAGGAGGTTGAAGATGGGGGCAAAAAAGGACATTTCTATCTTCTTCTTCTTCAGTCCAATACGTCTACAAGTGGCGTGTTAAAAACAACTGGAGAATTGTGATGGCACTAGTGCGGTTAGTTGAATAGTAATGGCATTATTCAAAAACATGATATTTATAATGGCACAGAACCAATTAGCCCTTATTTTAATTAGCAAAAGGTATGTAAAGGGTATTTCAAAAAGAAAATACCCTAAGTTGGAATTAATGCAAGTTAAATTTTACTTACAAAACCGATGTAAACAACTAGTCGACTTTTATTCATAAATGTTGATGTATGAAGTATACCAATTAAACATTTAACTTAGAAAAGGTTAAAACAACTAATCGAATATAGATATGTGACGTGTTGAGCTAAAAAAACTTTATTTAGGAAGCACATGCATGTTGACATTAGTCCAGTTAACATTTATTATAAAAGACGGTGTAAAAGCCTAACCAACTTTTAATTAGAAAAGCTAATTTAATATTAAGCAAATTAATATTTGGTATATGAAAAATCAAGATTAAAATCTAATTAGATTTTATTCAGAAAAGCATGTGAAATAAACATTAATCAAATTAATATTGATTATGAAAAACGATGTGTACCACTATATAGCTTTTATTTAGAAAAGACATGTTTAGTTAAGCATTAATCATAATTAATATCAAATTATTTTTTAGAAAACAAACATGATGTAAACTCACCACTAACGTGTGCTTTACATTATTTTGAACCTAACCACAACTTGAATGGATAAAAACGGAGCTAAAACAAAGGATCTATGAATTAGACAAGATTGTAAGGACTTAAACGAGATTAACTATAGACAACAGGGACTAGCTGACAAGATTAGCAAGGAACATCCAACAGTGCTCACGAAAAGGGTAAAGGACATGTTTATATTTGAAAAAGAGCTCGGTTGGATTTATGTGTGAAAGGTGCGATTTCGGTAGGGGTTTTCCACAAAAGGTACAAGACACATATCTTTGGTGGGGGTTTTCTTTCTCTCTAGGGATCTAATCGCAAAATAGGCATCACCTTCAACATTGGTTCGATCCATTGCTGGTGCGTACAAGAGCTCCTGGCCGGCGGTGATTAGAGCAGTCTGGCGGCCTAGTGGTCTAATTGAGGCTCAAAACGGAGGGAGGAGAGCGAGGAGAAATCGCGGAGGTGCTAACCTACGGATAGGAGGACGGGAGATGGCTGGATTTTGGCACACAGAGGATGATGGAGATGGCATCCTGTGGGTCTGCTCGTTCCAATCGCCAATGTTTACGGTGTATTTTGGTACACCAAACATGTTCATTAAACTTTGGTTTGGATTTGATTATGGAACTAACCGGCCACAAGGCACACTCATGATATAACAAGTTCGGCTTTGTGTGTGCATTTGGAAATGTTATGTTTTTGCAGGAAAACATGGACATAAAGGACGGAGTCACAACAAGTTCAAATGAGCAATTGAGGAGTCCCGTTCGTGTTTGAGAGCTTGATGAAATCATTCCCAAAGGTGTCAAGGACCGAAGTGTTACAAAGAAACATCCCCGAGGATTGAAGCGTAAAAGACCGGTCTTCATGCAAGGAGAACCTCCATCTTGGACACGAGGATGGTATCGTGAAAATAGTGCAAATGGAGGGGCCAAAGTGCATAAAGACATAAGGACCCATGGGAGAGAAGGGATGACCGAGTCGGGCCAGGATGGGCTAGGCCGGTCGGCCCAGGCTGGCCAGCCTGGCCCACCCTGGGCTCGGTTCGGCCCCCCTTTTCTTGAGCGTGAAGATCCTTCAACCCTAAGTACGTGGAGGCGCCGCCATTCACAGGGAGAGAGCCATTCGCTCGAGAGGCCGTCCACAGGCTAGAGAGAGAGAAGAGGAGGGAGATCATTCGCGAGAAGGATAGCTTTACTCGAAGGAAGAACCTACAAGTGGAGGATAAGGAAGACACCATCAGAAGCATCACCATGATAAACGATGCTATGCCTAGCACCTTGATGGGGCAATCTTCTCATTTGTCCATGGGTTGTAATCGATCTTGAGATGTAATCACTACTTTGTTTGGTTATCTATCTATCATCTAGTATTGAAGAAGCTTTGTTGGTTAAGGTTAGCTACCATGCCGTGTAGGGAGTAAGATCTCAATGCTCCCATGGATCCATTCTATACATCGTGTCCATCATAGGTCTAGTCACGAATACCTCTGCGTAGTGACAGTACAGGGGGAGGGAAAGGGTGAACCCATGGTAACAACTCTCGATAGATTAGATCGGTTTTCATATCTTAAGCAGTTGCATGTTCAGGTATAGTAGACGCTTGGGTAAGTGTCTTTGATATATCTTGTTGGTTTAATCATTCTTTCTAGTGTAGCATGGTTGTTTCCTAGATTAACTGTAGATTAGGATTTGGATAAGTCAGTAGTAGTGCTAGATTAAATGCGTGTAACCCCCTTGTTCCACGGATTGATAAGAACATAGGGAATCCCCGTGGTGAAAAAGGTGTAGGTCCATACGCTTGCGGATCGTAGGTTGATATGAGTTTTATCCATCAACAGCCAGCAACCTGCGCAGCTAGGGCTTCAATTGGGTGGCACATGAGGTAAAAGAGAGGAAGGGGAGTTCAGGGACATGCTCACCATAGGCAGAGGTAGAAGGAGTCGGCCAGATTCGCATGCACGACGAACGACGGTGGACAGCGGACCGCAGCTCGGTCCTTGTGCCATGGCGGCACTCCGGGGCACCTCCGGCATCAGGAAGATGCTTTCCAGACACAGCTCAGTATCGCGGAGCACATGGCAGCGTTGGATTCCTCTGGCAGGGCGAAATCGAGCAGCGGCCGGAGGTGGCGGTTCAGGCTCCAGCAGACGCGGCGCTATGAAGGATAGAGTGAGGCGGCGACGGGGTTCGGCAGGGGCGCGCGAGGCATGGGGCTCCACCTTTTTATAGGGGCGTGCGACCGAGCGTGCCGAGGCGCGCACGCCAAGGCAGCCTGGTAGGGCAGGCATGGCCGTATCCGCCATGGAAACCGACGTGCCTGGGCTTAGATGGGCTCCGCTGGACCCAGGGTTTTTTGTACCGACCGGGTCCGGTACCGGTTTACTGGCCTGGTTCGTCCGAAAACCGGAAAAAACTGGTGGAATTCGAATTTCAAATCAAATCCCCCAATACAAGTGGTTGTAACCGGTGTACCGGCTTGTTTAACTAGTATACCGGACCAGTTCGGCGGCAAACCGAGGAAAAAAGAAAAAACTGACGTGAGAAAAATGGTTCTCTAGAGTGAAACAAATGGAAATTTTGACATGAGTTATGCACATATTAATGTAAAAGACCACACCAAAGCTACAATGACATAGTCTCATACACAATTACATAGTCTCATACCCAAATACACAATGACATAGTCTCAAACTCTCATACCCAAATACACATTGACATAGTATCATACCCAAATACACAATGACATAGTCTCATACCTAAATACACAATGACATAGTCTCATACACAATGACACATCAATAAAAGTTCAACATTTAACTTGGAAAGGGTAGACCCCCATTTGGGTCGCCATCTGGTATTCTGCGGTGGACATCACATTTATACTTCGGTCTAGAAGCAGGTTACCTTTGTAGTCTTGCCAAGTGTAGCCCGTCCAAGATGCTGTTGTCTTCCATTCTTGAACTAATATAGTGTAAAAATGGGGTTCTTCCCATTCATACACCCATCTCGTCTCTTGCTGCATGCTCAGGTCAGGTATGTGATAGTGAAAAGATTGTGAGGTATCGCTGTAGGAGGAAAAAGGGTACTGTGGAGTGTCATAATCTGTCGGTCCAACTGTTCTCCTATGCGATTGCAGTGCTCCATGGTCGCGGTCCTGAGTAGCATGTGTGAAATCAGTCTCCCCTGCGTTCAACCATATATCATAAATTTATAATTAGTACTCAGAGTCAGAAACACATGTGCATGTTGGTGCAATGTATACCTGTGAAACGAACACCTCCAGCACCACCACCATCACGACTACTGTCACCGTCACCGTCACCATCATCGTCATCACCATCATCAGCTGAACTACTATCCACAGACTCCTGATATGGTGGACTACTCTGACCATCCCTGTCATCAGTGGAGGTGTCGCTAGTCACTTGTTTTCCTGATGCTTTGCCTTTTCCTCTTGTTTGTATTGGTTGTCATTGACACTTCGGTTCACTCGGAGTAGGCCCCTTATGCAACTTCCTCTTCCCCAAGTGAGTGTTTCCCACAATTTGACGTGCTCAATCACTAATGCACTCATCTCCAGTAGCATCACATAGATATTAGTCATTTATATGATCTGTAACAATATGGGACGGGATAGGGACGTCTCCGTCATCATCATCCTCATCCAGAACTGGACCCTGGTTAGACCTACCATATTCCATCCATTCCTGCAGCAGATTATTGTGCTCATAGAATGAAAGATGGGCAAATTAGTCAATGAAATCACTTTCGTCAGGAATTGAAGGGCCAGCAGCTTCCGCAAGTCGCAAACGAAGGTTGTAGTTGACATAGACAAACTTGTTTAGTTTCTTGTAGGACAAGTGTTTTCGAACCTGTGTATGCAGCAAGGCAAAAGTACTCTGGTTGCGCTCACATCCACTGGACGAACAACATTGTGAAATAAGCTGCAAAGCAAGCTTCGTAAGGTTCGGAGTGCTTGATCCAAACAACATCCACCAAGTCGCTGCACGTGGAAAATGAGTATGTAAGCAAAATATTCCAATATAGAAGTAAGAAGATGTTGTGGGGGGAATAATTATTACATGGTGTTGTCTTTGGGTCCATCGCCATTTGCATTGCCATATCGGTGCCAAACTCGCCAACCTGCTAGCGAAACAACTCAGCCTCCTGCAATGCTTACACAGCGGTATGTACAACCGTCATGCGCCCAAATGTATCCTTGAGTCCACGGAACATCTCTTGACTTTGTACCATGGTATATGGATACTTAGGATTTAGGACAACAGCTGCAGCCAAGTTATAGTCCTCCACCACCATAGGAGTGTCCCTTCACAGACTAGCTCTTCTAAGCATCCTCTACAAGGGATTCAACCCCGAAGAACCACTACCCCCTCCACGCTCGTAAGCACCTCCTCTCTGTTCCACCCTTTGTTGGTACTCTTGTTCTGCTCTCGACAGTTCCATTCCACGCTGCACCTGAGCCTCCTCATCTGCTTCACCCCCATAGTTTCCCCGACCTGTAGCATCGTCCCTTAACAATCTCTCTCGAGACCGGGCATTAGTTGCATTCTTAGCCCGGTCCAGGTCATGCTAAAAGTACTCCCGAACATTTGGTGGTACATATCTGCAATGGACCACCTCCGACCCGCGGTTAGCCAAATGCTGTTTCAAACTACTTGTACCACCTCCTCCTTTCTGTGTATTACAATACTTGCATCTCCATCCCGGATAAAGTTTTTCATCATGTTCCCATACAACATCTTTATCTCTACCCGACATTGTCTACCTGCATACATAGACAACGACCAAAAATCAACCAAATAAATAAAATTTATGTAAATCAAACGTCCCTAAAGGAGCACAATACACCAAAGTCATAAATACACAGAAATCAAACCTACAATCCTATATAAGTCATATACTCATATATATAGATATACATATGCAATCTACCTAAACATTATGTACATCTATACCATTTAGACATACCTAAAAACCCTAAACATACCTAAAAACCATTTAGACATCCAACCAATATTTTCCTAAATGATTTATTGACCTAAACCAAATGTACCTAAACCATATATACAAACAAATAATAGGTTACCTAAATCCTAACTGAAATCATTCACAGATACATGAAATGGTACCTTAATCAAGAAATTGGAGGTCCTAACCTCTGCATCTAGCCCTCTGATTGCTTGCCTCTGGCCACTCGCCCAACCCGACCAGCTGACCGTCGCGCACGGGCGGTATACCGAGCCATGGCGCGGTTAACCACTGGCGGCCGGTAGATCCATGCCCCGGCAGTATACCGCTGTGGCCACGTGGCTAACCGGCGGTGGGGAACGGCTTAACGCCGCCGCGGGGCGGACGGCAGCGGGCGGGTGGCGGACGCCGAGCAGCAGGTTCGCAGGTGCGGGGCTGGTCACGAGATTGAGCCGAGGAGAGGGTCACGAGCGCCTGGTGGATATTTTGCCCCCCCTCTTTGAGCCGAAGCTGGTCTCTAATGGGCTGACGTTTTTTTTTTCTTTTTTGATTTAACTTCCAATTTGAAAATTGTCGGTGCGGAATGTGGTCCCAACACTAACTAGTAATAAGCGCCGCGGTCTATCCCTCAATGGTCGATGCTAAGCAATAAGGGACGCAGAGTTTTATCCTGGTTCCGACCGGTGGGCCGTACGTCCAGCAGTGGCGTGCTCAAGGCACTATATTACTTAGCACCGGGGGTGCCTGTAGTGGGGCTGCTACAAGCAAGGCGGGAGAGGAAGTCTGGCTTCCAAATCCCTGGTGTGGTGACTGAAGATGTTGTGGGAGAATTGGAGAGCAAGCGCGTGACGCAGCCTGTCTCCTGCTGTATTATGCCTATCTCCTCCCGCGGCAGGGAGGGTTCGTCCCCCTTTTATAGATCAAGGAGGAAGCGAATCACATGCGCGCCGCGCTATTTAGCTACGTGAAGGGGCGTGGCGTGCTATGCTGTAGAGTGGGCGGCCGTCCGGACGATCCTTGCAGCGATCCGGCCATCATGGCGTATCTTGTACCCGAACAGTGGCGGTTCGAGGGTAGAAGGGCGGCGGATGGTTGTGGCGTCTTTTGACAGACTCGAGGGAGCTGCTGACGTTGGCCCGTACGGAGTACAGGAGTAGGTAAAACGGCGTCCCGTTCCAATACGTTCCACGGTGCTGGAGTCGTTGCTACAGCGCCTGGCGTGCGCCTGCACGCGTGGGGGCGGCAGCCATACCGTAACAGTAGCAGGGATGGCGTCCCACCGGTCTAGCGCCTCCACCTAACCCCTGTAAGGTCACAAGAAAGCAAATCGAGGGTGCAGTCGGCCCCCCTTCGAGGGCTCAGCGCGTTAGCCGTACTGGGGCAGGTGCACGGCGTCACGGGACTGGCACCGGTCCTGCTGCACAGTCCCTCCCCACAGTGATGGGGATGGGCTCCCTCCTGGGGAGTTGGTGCGCGCGACCGGGGCGCGAGCCCCAAGCACATGATGGCGCTGTCCCGCCAGTGTTAGGGCGTTAAATGCCCGCGTACGGGGGCAGGCGCACGTGTGCGGGGCGCCCTCGAGCGAGGCGGACCCCGGTCGAGGGCGGGGCGGACCCTCGAGCGAGGTGGAGCCTGCTCGAGGGAAGCGCACCCCCTCGAACGGGACGGAGCTCGCCCGAGGGAGGCGCGCATCCTCGAGCGAGGCGAAGCCTGCTCGAGGGGATCTTCCAGAGGGCCGCCTTGGTGGGCCGTTGAGGTCCCTGCGGCATGGGCCGTATCCTGCATGGTTAGGCGAGGTGTGTTTGGCTTTGTTGCGGGTTTTAAGTGGGGATTCCCCCGTTGTTGAAGGGGATCCCTAGGGCTGTCCCTGACAAAATTTTTTCACACTTTTACATGTGTTGCAAGTAGAAGTATTTTTAAGGATTTTGGATTTTTTATTTTATTTTTTGAATTCAAATTCAACATTTTGAATTATAGCGGTTTCAAACCGGCCACAACCTGTACCGGGCCGGTTCCCATGGTTTTTAGACCGGTTCCGACTGGTTCGGTTAACCCTGGCTGGGCATGGCGGGCTGGAGTGGAGATGGGTCGGGCCCTCGGGCTTGACCCAAAAGAATAGGATAGGATTTTTTTATTTCCCGATTTTTTCGCGAAAACAATTCCAGTAAAGACTAGAAATTGTTTAAAGGCACAAAACATATTCCGAATATCACAAAAAATCTAGGAAAATTCTCATAGATAAATTCAAGAACGAATAATCCAAATGAAGTATTTGGAGATCATGAAAATGATGTTAGGGCCTTCTAACAAATAGAATAAGCAAGGTAAAATGAGAATAAATTTCAGAAAAATTCGGAAAATTCTCAGAATGGTTGGATCACCACCTAAGCGCATTTAAAAACCTTTTTCACTCAAAAACACCAAGATACATAGACATGAATGCATCACTCACATAATTATTTTTTTAAGTTAGAATATCAAACAATGGATTTTTCTAATACTATATTTCCTACAAAGAAAAATAAATATTGGAAAAATTTTAAAATTATGAGAAAATTCTTGTTTAATTATTCTTTCTGTTCACAACCTGAAATTGGAAATTTCAGGGTGTAACAATCTTCAAGGCGGGGATGAGGGTCTGCAGATCTAGAGGGGGAGCCCCCCCCCCCCCGAGGCTGATCACGCCACCCACGTGCTCGATCCTTGACGGGGGAGCTCATCACCAGCTGGTAGGGAAGACGAGGCCGATGGCAAGCATGGGACTAACGGGAGGAGGGGTCGACGCCCGCGGGGAGCTAATGCAGGGAGCTAGCAGAGGGAGAAGAAGCATAGATCCCCACTTCGCAAATTGATCAACACCTTCCTTGGTATGTACAAATCTCAAAGAGACATAGAAGTTGTTGAGCAAGAACGAAGGAAAAAGGATTAGAAAATGAGGGATACCATGAAGGCTCTTCACAATCAAGCCGGTCTTCAGCCTCCAAGGTCTTCCATCTCACTATCTCCTCAAGAGGTTGAGATACCTTCAGTGGACGAAAGAGTGCAAAGCTTCCTAGATTAGGTTTATTATCACTATGGAAGCAAATTTGGATCGGATATTGGTGCCACCTCCTCCTGCACCTACGGGTTTTAACTCCATGATTGATGGTGACACAATAGTACCCCCACCTTTGGTTGCACCTCCACCGGATGAGAGTTGGGCGGCTCATGTCTTACATGAATTCTTTGATCACCCTACACCATCCTATGGTACGGAAAAATCGTTTCTATCTCTTATTATTATTTTTTTCCATGTCTAATTCTTTTACATCTCATTTCTCTCCTATATGTCTAATTGAAGATCCGACCACCGGAGAGAAAAATTGGGCAAGGTGGCAGCAGTAGTAATTTGGCAGCAACAACATCTTCTCCAGGCCCTTTATGGACGCCTGATGACAAAGGGGGAGAAGAATTAGAATAAAGCCTCGTGTTTATCTCTTAGTGTGGCTGATCTGCAGGGGGCGGCCTAACCGCCCAGGGTAGGCGGTCTAACTGCCCTACCCCCTGTGAGTTGAGTGGATGTGTATAGTAATAAATTGGATCTATTTTATCTTGTGGACTTGAGTACTTGTAATGTATGCAACTAGTTGTGTAGAACTTATTTATGTATCTTAAGTGAAAATTGTATTAGTCTGTGATGCATGAATTAATTGGTGAATGTTTTTGTGTAGGCTGAATGGGGGAGGCGGTCTAACCGGCCTACAACCCCAGTCTGACCACCCCGTCCCAGACATCACACATGCCTTTGTTTGTTTAATGCTTATCATATCATATGCATCACAGGTTTATTTTTATTTTGTCACACACACCTCTAGCACTACACTGATTCTAAGATATAGGCGGAGCTCTCATGGTTTTCTTTTTAGTATGTGGTTTTGGCATTTGAGGCCAATCATTGAAATTCCATTCAAAGCACACATTGAGGGGGAGCTGTAACTATATGTAAGAATTAAAGTTGCGCTAAATTTTTTATTTGTAAGCTTTAATCGAGTTGTCATCAATCACCAAAAAGGGGGTGATCGAAAGTGCATCTAGGCCCCTAAGTGGATTTTGGTGAATTGGGTGACAATGCGATTGAAGGTCTAACACGTTTGTCTAAAGATTGTGTGTAGGTTTTTGTTGATTATTCATGAGCTATAAATGTTATTTATTTAAAAGACATTATTTGGCTGACAATCATTGATGGCAAACAAGTGTGTGTGATCCTTATGCAAATCGGTGAATGTCGAGCAATAAATGGATTTATATATTGGGGATAAGTTGCAAAGATGAATTGTCTTCAAGGATTAAGGTAGCTTGACATAAAATAAAACTGATCATAAAAAAGAAATTGGTAATTCTCTCAGGTTAAGTGCAAGGCTTCATGTGATAATTGAAAAAGGACACAAGGATGAGTATAGAGGTTATGGTCCTTAATTGGAAGCTTTCTTATACGTTGTCAATCAAGAACAAGCATTCGAAGCAAGATTTCAATTGAAGATTAATTATGGATGAAGCAAAGTAGAACTCAACGTGGATTGGGTAAGTGATGAAGAGATCAACCGAGGTTACAAGGTGAGGGACTAAACAATCTTTGGGGTCTTGGCCCGACCGCCATTAGTGTTTTGCTAAGGTGAAGTTCTAGCATCCGTGGGGTCTTGAAGTATGATATCCACGCCTTAACCGAGGAAAGCAATGCAATACATCTACTAGTTGTGATTGGCAATACAGAGTGACTTAAGGATTATAGTGAGCATTCTTACACTAAATGGAAAATCCTAAGTCACTAACTCAAGTATGGATTTTCTCAAGACATTGGCTATGTTGGAAGCCCTCGGGATGGAATTGCGAAAGTATGGCAAGATTGAAGATCTACAAGCTCAAGTAGTTGACTCAGTTTTATATTTATTCTATAGTATAGGAATACCATACTATCAAGAGGGATGCAACATTATCTCTAAGACAAAAGATCAAAAGTGCTCATTAGTTGAGCTGAGTGAGAATTAGCCTTGAGAGAGATCCTGAGCAGTCTAACAAACCACCCAAGCTTAGCCACTTCAACATGTCTTGGAGTGCTTGTGAGAAGAGAAAATGGGATTTAGCTCTCTCTGCCCAGGGTGGTCTAACTACCCCAGGGCAGTCTAACCGCCCCTGGCAGACAAATGGTTAGTTTTTCAAACTAGCCAGAGGCAGGCGGTCTAACCGCCCGACCACAGTTCTAACAACTAGTTTTCATTATGAGGGGTATAAGTACCCCATGAGCTCCACTTGTTGGGGCTGCTTGTTCTAGGGTTGCTGAGGTGCCCCCCTGCTATTTTTCATAAGCTAAAGCCAGAGAAACACTCCCCAACCTTTTCTCTGTGAGATTTGTGGTTCCAGCCATATCCTAGTGTTGGGTTGAGAGTTTAAGCCTTTGTGAGTTTATGTGAGCTGAGCAAGAGCATCCCATAGCTTGAGCACTTGTGATTCACGTCGAAAAGCCTTCAAATTATTTGTTACTCTTGGAGGTTTGCCTCCTAGAAGCCTAGGCGTCGCTGGCTAGCTCCCAAGGTTGTGTTGAGCAGCGACAAGTTTGTGAGGGCTGTGATCTTGCCTCTTCATGGAAAATATCGCCTTAGTGAAAAAGGAGGAAAGCGGTTGATAGAGACCCGGCTTGTTGTGGGAGAATTCCCTTACAAGCTCTTCAACAGAGACGTAGTCGTTCCTTAGTGGGCGGTGAACTTCGGGAAAAAATCCTCGTCTTTCTTTTGTGGTTTGCCTCACTTGTTTAATTTCTACCATATTTGCTTTGCTTCCGCTCGAGTGCAGGGATCATTACCCTGCTTGTCTTTGAGTGCAGGGATCATTACCCTGCTTGTGACCATCTACTGAAGCCACTTAAGAACTTAAATTCTTGCTAGAAGTCAAGAGAAGCTTTGAGTTGTCTTTTGCAGGTTAACTGGGTGGAGGCGGTCTAACCGCCCCAGACGCTGTCTAACCGCCCCACAGTGCTGAGTGCACCAGGGGTGGTCTAATCGCAAGGCAGGGGTGGTCTAACCGCCTGTGCCATTTAAGCTCAAGTTTTGGGGAAAAAGTTTAATTAGGTCGTCTCGCCTATTCACCCCCTCTAGGCGGCATCAAGGTCCTTTTAGTCTCGCATGTCGTCCAGTGGTGGCGCAGGCCGGCATGAAGCCTCCTCCAGACCTTTAGTCCGTCCAGTCCACGATTTCCCTCCACTCTATCTAGTCCAAACCCTCCCAGCCATAGATCTCTCACTGCACATTCATCCTGACCAGGACACAAGCCCAACCACTACGGCCACACAGGACCATTGATGGCAGGGACTGCTCCTCGGCAGACGGCGGTGCCAGAGACCGAGAGCGAGGTGCATGGGCGAGGGGTCTATGGGCTGTCTAACTAATGGACCCAATTATGATGATGCGGATTCTTTCGAAATATTATGGGTTAGTTATTAGCAATCTTGTGTGGATTTTTGGGGCAAAGAAAATTTCTAAAGAGTTGCTAATACATAGTTTTAGAGAAGAACCATTTAGTGGACTCTTGGAGATGCTCTAAGACAGACTCCAGTGGTTTGGATGATCTACATCTGCAAATGCCCTGTATGTAATATGGAGGGAGAAGAAAACAGTACCGCCAAAAGCAGAGCACTCCAGCGTAGTGCGGATCCCCTCGTGCATCCTGCTCCGGCGGCGTCCTCGGTGAGGCCACCCGTGAGAGCCGCAGTGCAGATGCGCCTCCCCTAGGATGCTGATGAGTGGTGAAAAAGGATCTTGTCGAGGGCGCCCACGACCCTCCTAGGTGATGCGGCTCACAGGGATGGGAGGCCGCCGCTCCCCCGGTGAGGCTGCCTGCGAGGACAAGGCTCCACTGCGCGAGGCACCTGCAAACTTTGCTGCAGCTCTACCCTACTAGGCGGTAGGAGGAAGAGGGCCGCGACCGGTGTGACAATGGCGAGGTCCATCCCCACCTCTGTGCCGACAGAGATCTTCCCACACTTGTGACGAGAGCGAGATCCGTGTGACTTTGATCGCCCTGTGCTTGCCCGCCGTCAACACCAATGTGTCTTCCCTAGATATCACCCGGGGGCATGCCGCCACCCCTCCTCCCGGCCTTTCGGCATGACTGTAGCCGCGTATCTGCTTGACGACAGGAGTGCCCTCTCGTCAAGTGCCTCCACTCGAACCAGCAGCTGAAGGGGTCCATCGACGGGAGCATCGGCGTTGGCACGGGTGTTGACGGCTGTTAAGTACCACTTTTATGCCCTCAACTCCTGCAGTAAATAAATGAAAAGTGATCATCAACACTGGAATAGGGATTTATAACAACAATCTTCACAAGTGTTGGTGTTTCTAGTTTTTGTTGCAGAGCACATCGAAATACGTGCTAAATGGTACAATTGAGAGCAACTTATCTAATGACTTATATACAATGTTATCATAAACTACGTCAAATGCCAACTTATACTGCACCATTGCAACGGGCTTGTCGAGACGATCGAAATGGATATATTATTTGCCTACATCAGAGTCCGTTTGCACGAGATATGAAATAAGCAAACAAAGGATAAATGATGTCACCTAGGGCCCACACCTCCTCACGCAGCCCACCAGTGGGGCCCACACCTGACGCGGGTCCATGCCACATCAGCAGCATGGGGTGCTTGGACAATTGTGGCTGCAACGGGTTGCTTCCCAGAAGCTTACACCATAAGATTCAGTAGCTTACAAGGGAAGGAAGCCGCCTCAAGCTCCTTCTCACGCAAGATACAACAACTTGGCCCCCACTCCTCAACGCTATGTGTCACCACCCTATAGGTGCCCATGGCAACCTTGTGGGCTCCTCCTACTTCCCTTAGGCCTAAAAGTAGATGGGGAGGGGGGCTCATTATGAGACACACCATCTCACCCAAGGATGAGAGCTTCCCTTCAAAGGAGAGGCCTCTCCTTGGTAGATTAGAGAATACGAGAGTGAGAGAGAGAGAGAGAGAGTTGTATCTCTATGAATCCTTGTTCTTGAAGTAGAGTAAAGCAAGTATTTCTACATTTTCTATTTAGACTAAAGTGTTATTCATACTTCATTGATATGTTCTTGTGTTCTTCGCTTGTTCATCTAGTTGATTAGGTGCACAAGGTTGTATCTCGTTTGTATGATTAGTCTATTAGAATAAAGTGGATGCTTGCTTGCTCTGATTAGAATAATATGTGTTCGTCATTCCTTTCTAATAGTTTATACTAGGTTGCATGAGTAGCCTTTTTCCTCTGCTAGTGCGTAGATCCTAGGTTTATGCGTTCGTCAGCTGCAAGTCATTCTTATATGTTGGAAGCATAGTACAGGACCGAGTGCTCTCTCGTATGCCTTTATTATAAGCTAGTAGTACCTATAGTGAGTGAGATCAATTCTCTTTCGTGGTCGTAGTTCTATTAGTACAGGGTGTCGTAGTCTGTTGGCTATGGCAGAATTCACAGCGTGGACGCTGTGACACGCTACCGGTTATCATCCATTCGACTTAAACAAAGGTTAGGTAGAGGCAGTTCAGGAGGTGGTGACAGCCCATCTGGCCCTCGTTGATCCTCTGCAGTTGGATATAGTTAGAGCTCCGTTCCACATAGATCCGCATACCGAAGTCACCTAAGCCATGTTCTATCTAGAGACCGACCTTTAATCTCATCTATAGTACTATACTATTTTTAGGAATCCTCTCTATCCTTACCTCTTGTCTAGGTGTGTCCTTGTACTGACTGTGCGAAGATAGTACACACACATTCCCATGGATTTGATACCCTTGAATTACTCTGAGGTGAAAGCTACAACGGTATATGTGCTCTTGTGGATTTATTTCTTGTACCGCTAAAATAGCCAACATGCTTTCTGGCGCCATTGCCAGGGAAGTTGTTGTATCTATCTTCGTACCTAGTGGTCCTCGTATCTTTTGTTTTTCTTTATTTCTACCTTTACCCCTTTTACCCATGGAGAGCTCATCCTTTCACGCCCTCTCCACCTCAACTTACGAGTTCAATGATCCATCAGTGTCTTCGTCAAACCATGAACTCAACCCCGACCTTATAGATATGGTTCAAGATAGACCCTTCTTTGTAGTGATCAAAGAAGATCCCTACATTCATTTGAAAGAATTCGAGGATCTGTGTTCACACTTTGTTGACGTAAAATCAGCACCTCACGCCAAGCACACAGCAAGCCGAACAAAGCTAGCTTAACACACATGCCGAATCCAAAGCGTGCTAGTCAATTTTCCCTGAAACTCACAAAGGATAAAAACAGTTAGATAAAACCTGGAACTTGCCGGGTGGTACCAGACAGTTCCACATTTACGGCTACAAAGTCAATCAAAATGACATATAGCTACAACAAGCTATCTGTCAGCAATTTGAATATCATTCGGGAGCTCTAAAGCATGAAAATATGATATAGCCGAATGCATGACGTAAGCATGATGAAAGATCGGTCTTTGTCTAAATAACATCACAGTACGTGATCATGACCGATTTTCAAGGATAAATCACAATAAAATAAATAGAGGTGAAAACATGATTACAAATTTGCAGTAAACATGCATGCATAGGCCAAAAGCACTAGTCTACCGCATGTCTAGATACTTTTAAACCCGTCGAGCGTGACACCAAACAAGTTAATCCACCGCATGATACAACTTGTTTGAAACCACACCACCAACCAAGAGTAGATCAATCCACCGCATGATACAATCTAAACATGGAAGGCTAAAAGCATACATTATTTAAAACAAACTTATGAGCACGTTTCATTCGTGGCAGAATTGCCGAATATAGCTGTACAGCCAATTCGGGTTCCGTGGAGAAGGAACAAACTATTCTAGATCAACACGCTTGAACCCGCAACACGTGGCAATCTAGATTGATTCGGGTTCGGCTATTAAAAAGCACATGATCCATGCACCACATCGAATTAGAGACTTGAACACTCATCATATGGATCGTAAACAAGATAGAGCCGAATCTAGTCAATCTAAATTGGGCAAAAAGAGTGTTACATGAATTAAACATAAAGCACAATTCAAAAGCAACACATGGTAACTTAAGGAATCTATTAGATCTTGCCAAATGTAATAGAACCGATAACTAGCTCCAAGCTAGATCTTAGCCTACCGCATGGCTCATGATCTAACAAGAAACCCTCTTGAACCAAACATAAATCCACCGCATGATACTAAGCATGGTAGCAAGACTACTTGCATCACGGTCTAAATCCACCGCATGATACTAGACATGATACAAGGTTGCCGGTACTTACGGAGGTCGACGGATCGATTGATTCCTCTCGAAGAACTCGACGACTCGACTAAAGGACTCGAACGTTGGCACATGGCCGGTTTGTTGTGAAATTGTTCGATCCCTATTACAAACACAAAGGGTTTATATTTATACCCTTGTCCTAACACGACTCCTAGTCGACCACGAGTACAACATTTATTGCCTAAATTAATGCCCCGGCGTCAATATCCGTCTTGCACCCGTCATCAATTCGTTCCTTCCTTATATTTTGGGCCACATCATCATGTACTCCCGAATGCTTCCTCCTCCAAGCACAAAACAACCCTTCTGCCAAATGATGGCGTGCTCCCGACCGCAGGCATCTTTACCGAATACGTTGAGGAAAATTTCCTGTCGAACGATGTTTCCTTACCAAACTCGACCCACAAGTCAGTCCCTTTTCTGTACCAATTTTTGGTGTTAACATATGCCCCTTCAATTACGGGATAAAAATGATTTTATTCCGGAATTGACCGTAAATGCTCAACGTTTCCAGGCCGAATCCGTTCAACACCCGTTCTTTCCTCCTGCAAACCGTTGGAGTCATCGCTCAGATCCAAACCCTTGTTCATCAATCCTTCGAGGACCAAGACCAGGCTCTTCACATAAATCTCGTCCTCCTAAGGCCCATTCGGTATTACTTTTTTCGAATTTCATCTTAGATTTTTCCTTTTGCCTTTTCTTGTTCTTAATAGGCTCTAGCCACCGAAATCTTGATTCCCGTTGAAGACCAATCACCATCTTATTTTCTCGGGCCCGTGGGAATCTCCGACCCTTCCGAGTTCATTGAAGCCGAATCTCAGATGATCCCTTTCAAAGCAGCTTTGACGAAACCCCATGAATGGCAAGATTCTTTCAAAAACTGGCCCCTACCCCCAATTGCAGGTTGGAGAAACTGGTACAAAAGGATGCTTGATGATGACAGCGCTAAAACAAGCAATTGGGACAGCCTTCGTATTGCCCATTGTTTGGAATTATCCTTGGTTGAAACACCAAAAAATGAGAATCTTCTGATTGCAGCCTGTCATTTTTGGTCGAATGGTGCCAATGCCTTTCTTTTTGGTCATGGGCCAATGTCTCCCACTTTGGCCTATGTATACATGATAACCGGCCTTGATGTCACAGGATCCGTGTACCCACACAAGTACAAAGGCTCCTCCAGGCAAACAGGAGTAAAAATAGGGGTTGGATATAAAAGATATATCAAAAAATACATGTCTTATGGCCCTTTGTCTAAAAGTTGAGTACAGGTCCTTTCTGAACATGTGGCTATGCAGATTCATCTTCTGTGGCAAAGCCAATGAGCCAACCCTGAACCACATTGTAATGGCTGAGGACTTGGCTGTTAGTAATCTTATTCCTCTTGGAAAGTACCGCCTAGGAAGTGTATACCATATGCTTCACCAGACTACCTACTTGATGCACACCAGCGAAAAGATCTCCTGTGTTAATGGCCCTTGGTGGTTTGCTCAGATGTGGCTGCAGCTATATATGCACTAGATCATTGGTATTGACCTTAACAACTGGCACTTTCCATCAGCCAACTACAAGGAAGGGGAAATCTAGATCACCAAAGGTTGCCAGACTTATGGAGAAGGTGCATCAACCGTGCCCATTAACCAAAACATCAGCCAACTCTTTGAGCTCTTCTTAAAGGTTTTACCAACCCACCTTGGCTTCCATATCTGAATAATGATAATTTGACTCTCCCTTGCGAGTTTAGTTTTGAGGCTGAATGTAATGATGTAAAATCTATAGCAATTTTCAATATCTTCATTCATCCATGCATCCTACCAGCAGAATTCAGTGGAGGAAGGCAAAATCAAAGCACCTTTGAATACTAGCAGCCAAATATGGTGGCCAGACAATAAGGATGTGGCCAACCCAAGGCTATTCCTTCATGAATTCCTTAAGCCCAGAGAGGATATCAAGGAATCCCTGCAAGCAAAAAGGGTCTTTGAGTATCAGTGCAACTCAACTGTCCATGCCCCCCAGGTCGTTTGTGCCAATAACAATAGCTCATCCCTCCTTTACTTCTTGGTGGCAAGAATTTCATGATCACACTTTTAATGTGCCAGTACATTCTCTTTGTCTTGAGCTAATGCCTGAATTCCAGCCAATTTCAGAGGTAACAAATTTATCCTTTCTCTTTTTTCAATGATGCCCCTGTTTACTGATCAGGACTTTTGCAATTTTCTGCAGGATAAAGTACCTGCCCCTCTTGCCAGGACAATCTCTTACAACATTGCAGGCCCAATCTCTGCTTTGGGATATCAATCTCCCACCTTGGCTCAACAGATGTCCAGATATGCCACATCAGACCCAACTCTCATCAGTTCAGCCTCTGATAAAAAGAAAGCTCCATCCCTGGTCGCTCCTCCAGCTGCCAAGAAGAAAAGAACATCCAAAAGAGTTCTCATTGAGGTTAACATCTTTCCCTTCCTGAGCATAAAACCACTCTTCATCCTGATCATTTTTTATCTTGTGTAATTTCAGACTAGAACTCAGCAACAAATAACCATTACAGAATCTGCCAGTGCTCCATCTACTGGTAAAATTTTCACCATCTTATTATATATATATATATATTTTAACCATTTTCTTCATTAGCATTTACCCTCTACTTATTATTTGCAGAGGAAACATTGGTGAGCCAAACTGTGGGGAGTTCTTCTCCTCAACATATTTCAAATCCAACTTCACAAAGGATCCAGTCATCTTCCCCTCAAGCAGAAGCTCCATCCTCACCAAGGATCCAGCCATCCTCTTCTCAAGCAGAAGTCCCAACTTCACCAATGATGGATCCATCTTCTCCTCAGCCAGAAGCTTCAATCTTACCAAGGATTCCACCAGCTTCTCCTCAGCTAGAAGCTTCAACTTTACCAGGGACTCCTCAAGCTTCTTCCCAACCGAACATCCAAGAGCCCCTTCTTGAGCCTGAAAAACTCCCTTCTCTTTTATTTATCTCTTTTATTTATCTCTTTTATGGAGGCCAGAAATGAAGTAAGCATGAATATTTATCTCTTTTATTTCCATCTAACAAATCATCCTTAATTTGGCAAGATTTTCTTTTTAGGATCAGGCTGTGTCACCACCCAGTTTTTTTTACCGTGGATGACTTACTGCCGAAAAAAGAGATGAAGCATCCTCAGGCCAAGCTTTATCAGAGGAAAATCAAGCAAAGCTAAAAGAAATCGTCTCTTTGCTGAAAAGGGATATCCAAGATCAAGTCAGGGACATTGATCTTCTAGAAGAAGTGCTTGAATCCATCAACCAAGAGCTTCCTGACGATATCAAAGCCTCCTTAAAGCCTATCTCACAATTGGATAATCACTTTGCAGCAGTGAGGCGAGGTTTGAAGAATCAATCCTTCCGACCATCCCTGGAACAAAAGAGAGCCAAAGCCAAGCAATTCGTGAAAGACTCGCAGGCTCAGATCCAAAACAATAAGGAATTGCTAGCTGAACTGCAGCCTGCACTTTAGTTGAAGATCATCAGAAAAGCTGCACTACAAGCCGAATTGAAAAACTTGACAGCTGAAATCGAGGCTGACAAGAAGAAAATAGCCGAACTTCCTGAATCAACAGAGAAAATCCAAAAGGAAGCTACAACAGCTCTGATTGAATCAAAACAGCTCAAGACAAACCTCTCTGCTCTGTCTAACACCCAGGAAGCTGATCAGAAACTGTTGGAGAACATCAGCAAGATGATATCAGATGCTTACAGTGTAATCTCAAAGTACTTGAGTGTGTAATTGTAACAAACAATTTGTAGCCGAATACTTTATCATCTTTGCATTCTGCTCACCATCAGTTTTCATTTTCCAATATTTGTCTTACTTTATTTTAATGAGCAAATTCTGGACGATTCATTCGGCAACTCTGGCCAAACAGTGTTAGACCCAAAGAGCAACCCGACCGCAACTTAATCGAATTTCAACCAGTCAAACCGAATACGACTCAGCTTGAATCCCAAACGACCTGACGACGGTTCAGTCAAGGGAGTCTCTCCACCTCCCAAATTTCCTTAGATATGCACCATGATCTCCGGCCATGATCTCTTTGCCAGTCCCATAAATAAGAGCCTCGGGTGCCCCTAGCCTTTCACCAAATCCTCTGCTTTCAAGCCTTTGCCAATCTAAGCTTCTCCTCTCTAGTATTAGTACTCCAAAAGCTCTATGGAAGGCAGCAGAAACAGACGCCGAGCCAGCGACGAGGCCGAAGGGAACCGCACTGGCGCTCACCGGAGGCGGTGATCGTCGGTTTCTTTACAGCTCTTTATACATTTCTTTTTGTTTCTGATGATCCTCTCTGTGTTTCCAGGCTTATCCAGTGGAACCCCGCTCCTGCACCGGCCACAACTCCGGCCATGGTGGGCGATTCCTCGGGATCGTCCGGCCGTTCCCACTCCTCCAGCTCGCGCTACGATGACCTTGCCACCCGTAGGTTCAAGGTGGAGCGCGATGAAACCTGGCGCGAGTTGGAGGTCGTCTCCAAAAAGGCCTGAATCGCCGAGCTCGAGTGGGAGCACCAGCGCAAGCAGCTGCTGGAGGCCATCGACGGTGAATCCTGTAATTTGTTTAATCTCAACTCAACTTTGAACTGACCACCATTGCTCCGTGATTGCTGTAGACCGCGACGCCGAGCTCAATTGGGTGAAGACGCTAGTGAACACCCCTGAGACACACCGGAAGCTCGACTTGGCGCGGTGGAAGACCGCGTCGACGAGGTGGCCCTCCACGGCGTCCGCCTGGGCACCACCCTGGGCCTGGCTGCCATGGCAATGCACACCGGCGTCAACTACTCCACACGGTCGCGCGGCTTCCATGGTGGCGCGCCGGAGGACGTCGACGACATCGAGGTCATCCTGGAGCGCCTCGACGGCCACGACGACGCCATTGCCGATTCCATTCATCCTCAGTCTGCGCTGAACAGGCTTTTTGATTAGTTTGTACTAGGGATGTTGGAATTTCGGCAGTAAATATGAAATTTTATCTTCTATATTTGTCTTGTCATTATTTCCTTCGATTTGTGCATGCGAACCTTCACTGCTTTAAACGCATTCGGTAGCTTTTACTCTAGCCGAATACGCACAAACTCTTGTCTCTTGGCGTAGAATCCGCAAAAAATCCTTATTCTGGAGCCATAAACACTGTTCAATGAAAAAAACCCCTTCGCATTTGGAGAGAAACCCTGTCGTTTGGTATTCTCATTAATGTACGCCATCCAGTCATCACTCTCGATGCGCTCTCACGTCTAATAAAATAGCCCCCTTGGTGCTCTGCAAATCCACTCGCATACACTTCCATCATTTCACGTCCTCTCATCCTGCTTCTCCAGAGAAAAAACCCCCAAGGCCATGGTGGACAAGGGGAAACAACCAGTCGAGGAGAACAATGCCCCATCAAAGAAGCGAACCATTCAAGAGTAATCTTTCTTCTCAATCCTTTTCTGTTGTTCTCGATTGCAACCTCATGATTCACCTTCCTTTGCTCTCAGCCTCGACTTGCTCCCAGAGGAAATCTTTGGAACAGAAGAGGTTCTTGAGTACATCCTCTCTGATTCCTCTGCTGAAGAAGAAGACGCCACGCCAGAACAGAAGACCAACCACCAACTGCGTCGTCGCATCCGGCATCTAGAACACAACCCGCGGGACATCACCGCCCGTTGCAGTGCCGAACGCGAATGCCGCATGAGCTTGGAGGTGTTGGTAGGAGGTAAGATCATCATCATTATTTGATTCTCATGCTTAAGTTTCAGATCCCACATTCAACGAGAATCTGTCCCCTTTCTTCAGATGTTTCTGACAGGTACAACAACTTGAAAACTTCCTGGGGCAGCTTGATGGAAGCTGCAAATCACGGCAATCCCCGAAGCTTCTACGTCGCCGTCACGGTGGTCCTGGAGCAGCTTAAGAGGGAAGAGCTGAACAGGAAAAACGCGGAATCAAAGAAATGAAGCATACTTTCGCTTCTTCCTCTAGCTTTCTGCTTCCCACAGGCTCTCTCTTGTAATCTCTGGTGGCTGGGTCGCCAAATAAAGAACCTACGAGAAACGCTTGTAATGTAGAACATTTTGGTGCTAAGGGCAACACACTTTAGTATTGTCCATCTCCTTTGTCAGGATTTTTTGTTCTGAAGGCGGCTTCTTTCCCGAACTTCAGCTGTTTCTATGCTTTTGATGCTTGTAATCCTGATGCTTGTAATCAACGATCAACTTCAATACTAGGATAATATTTCTTCAAGTATCTCTCATTTATAGCAGCAGTAAACTCTTCTCCTAGTAAAATTTTCAAGGTATATGCATTTCCAGGCGTACATCTAACTACCCGAAAAGGACCTTCCCAATTCGGGGACCATTTGCTGAACGTACTGTACTTAGTCCCAATCGGTAGTAATGCTTTCCAAACCAAATCTCCTTCTGCAAATTGCTTGACTTTTACTTTCTTATTGTAATACTTAGCAACTCTCATCTTGTTCTTCTCAATATTTTCCAAGGCCCTCAGACGAATCATATGCAAATCCTCTAACTCGTCCATCATTAAGCCATTGTAATCTTTGGAACTTAAATCCTTTTGCAAAACTACTCTCCTCAAATCTGATTGCATTTCCATGGCAAAACAGCATGATTCCCGTAAACCAACTCATAAGGAGATGTTTTTGTAGATCCATGAGGGGCCATTCGGTAAGCCCACAAGGCTTCATTGAGTACCGAATGCCACCTTTTTGGCTTCTGATCAATCTTTTTCTGTATAATCTTGATCATAATCTTGTTAGAAGCCTGCCTGACAATTAGCTTTGGCATAATAAGGAGAAGAATTCAACAATTTGATCCCAATGCTTTCAACAAATTCCCTAAACTCTGAAGATGTAAATTGAGTTCCTTGATCAGTTGTAATTGTTTGAGGAATTCCAAATCTATAGATGATGTGCTCTTTGACAAACTCAACCATGTTTTCTGATGTTACTTTCTTTAATGGAATTGCCTCAACCCACTTAGTGAAATAATCTGTTGCCAGAAGTACAAACTTATGCCCCTTGCTAGATGGAGGATTTATTTGGCCAATCAAATCTATACCCCATCCTCTGAATGGCCATGGCTTGATAATAGGATTCAAAGCTGATGCTGGAACCCTTTGAATATTCCCAAACTTTTGACAATCTTGTCATCCTTTGTAATACTCAAAGCAATCTTCCAGCATCGTCGACCAATAACATCTAGTGTGCCTGATAACCCACTTCATTCGATAAGTCGATTGATGTGCTCCACACAGCCCATCGTGCACTTCACTCATCATTTTCTTTGCTTCTTCTTGACCCAGGCATTGTAGCAACACCCTATCCAATGATTTGTAATACAAACGTTCAACAAGAAGAACAAATTTTATAGCTTTATACTTGAGTTTCCTAGAGACCTTTCGGGATGGATTTTCCAAATAATCAACAATTTCTTTTCTCCAATCATCTTCTGCTAGATCACTCCCAAAAGTACACACATCATTGGCAAATACTTCTTGATTTTCTCTATAACCTGAAGCACTTTGGGCCAGCCTGTTTGCCTTTTCATTGTATTCGCTAGGAATATGTTGTAGAATCACTAACTGAAAACTTTTCAAGATTTCCTTGCACTCCTCGTAGTAATTACTCAGGACATCATTTCTACATTCATATTGGCCATTCGATTGTTTTATAACTAGCTCTGAATCTCCATAAATTTCAATTGAAATAGCCTTTGCTTCTTTCAAATATTGAAGCCCTCTAAGCAATGCTTCATATTTAGCTTGATTATTCGTGACATAGGTTGAATAGGAATAGCAAACTCAAACATCTCCCCTCTAGGTGAAATTAACAAAATTCCTACTCTACTACCTTTGCCACATGAGGATCCATCAAAGAACAAAGCCCATGGAGTAATCTCAAGCAAATTAATTGATGGATCACAATGTTCAGTAATGAAATCAGCAATAATCTGTCCTTTAACTGCTTTTGCCGATTCGAACTTCAACTCAAACTCAGACAAAGCTAAAATCCACTTGCCAATCCTTCCATTCAAAATTGGCACAAACAACATGTGTTTAATTACATCAAATGTTGAATATACAACGCATTCGGCATTCAACAGATAGTGCCAAAACTTTGTACATGAGTAATAAACACACAGGCAAAGCTTCTCCGCAGCTGAATATCTTGTTTCGAGATCAAGCAATTTTCGGCTAAGATATTCAACTACTCTTGCCTTTCCCTCAAATTCTTGTATGAGGGTCGACCCAATGGTTTGGGTATCGGCCGCCACGTACAACTTAAAAGGCTTGTTCAATTGGGGAGGCACCAACACTGGTGGTTCCTTCATGTATTCCTTGATCTCATCGAAAGCCTTTTGTTGTTCGTTACCCCATACAAATTTCTGATCCTTCTTGATCCTTAACAGTGGAGAGAAAGGCAACAACTTTTGTGACAAATTTGAAATAAAACTTCTCACAAAGTTGATCTTGCCGAGCAGTGATTGTAATTCCTTGAGATTGGTTGGAGGAACAACTTCATCAATAGCTTTCATGCTTTTCTTGCCAACTTCTATTCCTCCTTCATGTACCAAAAATCCTAGGAACTCTCCAGCTGAAACCGCAAAGGCACACTTGTTCGAGTTCATCTTAAGCCCATGCTTTCGGGTGCACTCTTGAGTTTTCCTCACATCATCCAAGTGTGACTCATGATCCAAAGACTTGATCACGACGTCATCAATGTATATCTCCACAATTTTGCTGATCAACTCGTGAAAAATATAATTCATGGCTCTTTGATAAGTTGCACCGGCATTCTTCAACCCAAATGTCATGACAATCCACTCAAACAAACCTATATGTCCAGGACATCTGAAGGCCGTCTTTGATATATCTTCTATTGCCATAAAAATTTGATTGTACCCCGCATTGCCATCCATGAAGCTACTAACTTTATGTCCAGCAGCGGCATCAACCAACAAGTCAGCAACACGCATTGGATATCCATCCATGGGTGTAGCTCTGTTTAGATCTCTAAAGTCTATGCAAACCCTCATTTTCCTGTTTTTCTTGTAAACAGGGACAATATTAGAGATCCACTCTGCATATCTACATGGCTAAATGAAATTTGCTTTTATTAATCTCTCAACTTCTTTTTTCACGTCGGCCAATACTTCATCCTTGTAGATCTTTCGGGGAGGTTGCTTGTAGGGCCTAAAACCAGACTTGATCGGCATCCGATGCTCAACAATGGAACGATCTAAACCAGGCATCTCCGAATAATCCCAAGCGAAGCAATCTTTGTATTCTTTCACTAGTTTGATCAACTCTTTTCTAAAACTTGAATCCAAGTTAGCACTGATAAATGTCGGCCTTGGCTTGTTACCATCTCCAATGTCAACTTCTTCCAATTTGTCAGCCAACATAAATCCACGTCCTAACTTTCCATCCGTTCCATCAATTGGATTCTCCATTAAAAATTTCTATAAGAGCCGACTTCTTGAATCGACTGTTGATCACTGCTGACTAGTTCAATAGGACCTTCACCCCAGTCCTTGCCTGAGAAGCAATCTATACCTTGATACTCCCAGAAGGCTGGTTCCACATTAGCCACGCTTACTGAATCATCTGCTTGGACCACTTCTACATCATCATCCACCCATTGAACAAGCTGTTGATGCATGGTAGATGGGATGCAGCAATTTGCCTGGATCCAGTCCCGTCCAAGCAGCAAGATGTATGCCCCTTTGCCCTCAATGACAAAGAAGGTCGTGACCAAAGTTTTAGACCCGATCATCAGATCTACATGTACACAGCCCTTGGTGTCCAAAGAATTCCCAGCAAATCATTCAGAACAATGCTTGTTGGTGTCAAATCCCTAGGGCCCATGCCAAGCTTCCTGAATGTAGTGTACGGCATCACATTGACCGCAGCTCCACCATCAACGAACATCTTAGTCAATGGTTTCCCATTAACATATCCTCTCAAGTACAGCGGTCTAATGTGCTGATTCTTGGCTGGCTTGTCAAAGGTAGCTTGCTTGGCCAACACTAGCTGTGCCATCAGCCCAAATTGCTCAGCCTCATCAATGTCTGGCGACACCTCCTCCTACACAGCCTGATTAGCTGGAGCCATGAATTCATTCGGCAAGAAGCATACCATGCACGTAGGAGCCGAACGACCAGATCCATCAGGCTTGTCTTTTGGACGCCACACCTGCTTCCTCTTGATTCCTGCCTGCTTCAACTCCTGATTTCTCAATTGTCCTGAACTCTTCTCTTTTGGCTTCTCCTCAAACCAGGTGGGCACCACTGTCCTTTCTGCCAGACATATTCACGTTCTTCTTCTTCTTCATGATCAACCCATCTGTGATCAGCATATCTTTTTCTTGGTTGATCATTAATCTCATTTATTTTTATGCACCAACCGTCACTAGGATCCATCCTTCCAATTCTTTCATGGACGGATCGACAATTGACAATATCCTGCCTATACTCAGTATATTTGTCACTGCATTCAGGACAATTGTTCAACATGGGGAGCTTTAAACCTTCATTCCAACATTGCTTAAAGAAAGCACATCCCCTATGCGCACCCTCTTGCTCTTGTGCATGCTCTTCTCGTTCTTTCTTGTGCACTTCTTCATCATATCTTCGCTTCTCCTCCTCATACTTTTGTTTCTGGTAGCGCTCCTTTTCTTGTTGACGCTGACACTTGTTAAGGAGAATACGCAAAGTCACCCTGGGTTTAGAATATTCCCCAACCTCAATTTGACTTTTCAGGATGCGATGCACCTCCTTGTGGACTTGTTCAACTGTTACTTGTCGACCAGGGTCAACTGATCCAACCTGCTTTTCCCTCGCTGAAGTCAAAACCTTCACTTTTTCTTTCTCCTCAACAGTCACCATGTTGATTGAAAACCCAATCATGTTCTGAGGAAAAGGATTGCCATCCAATTTCATCTTATTATCAAATTTTAGATGACCTTCTTGGATAGCCTTTTTAATTCTCATCCTGAAAACCCTGCATTCATTGATGGAGTGAGAATTCCTGTCATGAAACCCACAATATCTCTTTTCTTTCACTCCATCAGGCCGAAGCATAGGATGCCCTTCTGGCAACTTGATTCGGCCTTCCTTCACTAGGAACTCAAAGAGCTTATCAGCCTTAGTCACATCAAAATCATAGGTGCCCTTGGCTTGCTTGATCCATCTCTGGTTCACTTTTAATGGCTCTTTGCCCCATACTATTTCAGCTGCAGCTATTTCCTCTTCATCATCAAATTCCTCTCCTTGATCAGCTCTCTCGAGGAATTGATTATAGATGTCAGCTATATCACTGTGTTTGGCGAATCTAGAGTCTTTCTTGAAGCCATAAGCTTGCTTGATCATCAACGACAGCCTATGCGACAATTGGCCAAGATTATCGAACTCCATGCCGAATAGGTTCTCCCGAATAGCTGGCAACATACCCGCTATAGCCATACCAGCCAATTGATCATCTGGCAGGTTCAAAGAGAAGCACATGCTTTTTGTCTCTCTGAACCTCCTGAGGAACTCCATTGGTGTTTCATTGTTCCTCTATCTCAGGGTAGTTAGATCAATTAGCTTCTTCTCATTGCTACCATGAAATAATGGGCATGAAACTTCTGCTCCAAATCCTTACAAGAGCAGATTGAGTGAGCAGGCAAAGAAGTGAACCATGTAAAGGCCGGGCCTGTCAGTGATAGGGGGAAATATCTGATTCTGAATGCTTCATCAGCTGAAGCTTCCCCAAGCTGCATCAAGTATCGGGCTATGTGTTCCGAAGTGCTAGTATCATCTTGCCCAGAAAACTTCGTGAGATCTGCAGGAGCTTTCACTCTGTGCGGCAAGGCCACCCTGTTATACCATTCTGGGAAAGGAGGTGCATACACATGCCCTTAATTTTTAGGCTTTAGACCGAATTGATTGTGAATCACATCGGTCATCTTCTGCATCAGGAGATCAATATTGACGTCTTGATTCCTTGTTCCTCCAACACGCATCCTTGTAGCACCACCATATCCAGGATTCGGGAGAGCATCGACAACACTGTAATCCATGAACTCCAAATACCGGTGCCGTACATATTTTTTCTGCAACCCGTTATTGGCTGGAGCTATTCTGTAAGTAGAATCAGGTTGAACTCCAAGAGTGCCAAACGCCATCTCTCCATACGTGCGTGGATTAGGTATTGCTTGATGAGGATTTGGCCGAACTGGTTGGCTATCCACATGTTGAGTTGGTTGACTACTCATGGTCTGTGGAGGCGGTTGAATATTTGTATCTTGACGAACTGGTTGGCCATTGACAGCAGTACTTGATTTTCCTTCAAAATCCTTTTCCACACCTGGGCCAAAGACGCCAACCATCATCTGTCGAAAGATATGCAGAAATGCAGTATTGTGCTTAGCCATTATGTCTTCCAAAGTTCTCTGTACCATGCGAAAAACCTCATGTTTCTCTTCAGCAGATGTGGTATCAGGTTCTCCTGGCAGTAGAACTCTTGGCATGTCAGACTTAAGATATGGCACACCACTTGTATTTTTAGAAAATGACATCAAACACTTCTGCTGAAATTGATCAATAGCGCCCTTCAGTTGCATTTGTTGTTCTGGAGACAGCTCCTCTATGGTGACATCCATGACATCTTGAATATCAGGCATCTTGATCAGCTAAATTGTCCCACCAGGCATGCCAAAAAGTGTGTTGACGTAAAATCAGCACATCACGCCAAGCACACAGCAGGCCGAACAAATCTAGCTTAACACACGTGCTAAAGCGTGCTAGTCAATTTTCCCTGAAACAGACAAAGGATGAGAACAATTAGATAAAACCTGGAACTTGCCGGGTGGTACCAGACAGTTCCGCATTTATGGCTACAAGGCCAATCAAAATGACATATAGCTACAACAAGCTATCTGTCAGCAATTTGAATATCATTCGGGAGCTCTAAAGCATGAAAATAGGATATAGCCGAATGCATGATGTAAGCTTGATGAAAGATCGGTCTTTGTCTAAATAACATTACAGTACGTGATCATGACCGATTTTCAAGGATAAATCACAATAAAATAAATAGAGATGAAAACATGATTATAAATTTGTAGTAAACATGCATGCATAGGCCAAAAGCACTAGTCTACCGCATGTCTAGGTACTTTAAAACCCGTCGAGCGTGACACCAAACAAGTTAATCCACCGCATGATACAACTTGTTTGAAACCACACCACCAACCAAGAGTAGATCAATCCACCGCATGATACAATCTAAACATGGAAGGCTAAAAGCATACATTATTTAAAACAAACTTATGAGCACGTTTCACTCGTGGCAGAATTGCCGAATACAGCTGTGCAACCAATTCGGGTGCAGTGGAGAAGGAACAAACTATGCTAGATCAACACGCTTGAACCCGCAACACGTGGCAATCTAGATTGATTCGGGTTCGGCTATTAAAAAGAACATGATCCATGCACCACATCGAATTAGAGACTTGAACACACATCATATGGATCGTAAACAAGATAGAGCCGAATCTAGTCAATCTAAATTGGGAAAAAAGAGTGTTACATGAATTAAGTATAAAGCACAATTCAAAAGCAACACATGGTAACGTAATGAATCTATTAGATCTTGCCAAATCTAATAGAGTGGATAACTAGCTCCAAGCTAGATCTTAGCCTACCGCATGGCTCATGATCTAACAAGAAACCCTCTTGAACCAAACTTAAATCAACCGCATGATACTAATCATGGTAGCAAGACTACTTGCATCACGGTCTAAATCCACTGCATGATACTAGACGTGATACAAGGTTGCCGGTACTTACGGAGGTCGACGGATTGATTGATTCCTCTCGAAGAACTCAAAGACTCGACTAAAGGACTCGAAGGTTGGCACAGGGCCGGTTTGTTGTGAAATTGTTTGATCCCTATTACAAACACTAAGGGTTTATATTTATACCCTTGTGCTTACACGACTCCTAGCCGAACACAAGTACAACATTTATTGCTTAAATTAATGCCCCAGCGTCAATATCCGTCTTGCACCCGTCATCAATTCGTTCCTTCCTTATATTTTGGGTCACGTAATCATGTACTCCTGAATGCTTCCTCCTCCAAGCACAAAACAGCCCTTCTGCCAAATGATGGCGTGCTCCCGACCGCAGGCATCTTTACCGAATACGTTGAGGAAAATTTCCTGCCGAACGGCATTTCCTTACCAAACTCGGCCCACAAATCAGTCCCTTTTCTGTACCAATTTTTGGTGTTAACACACTTGGTTATCCCATGCATGACACCAAGAACCATGAAGTGGAAGTTGTATCCTTTCTTATGGGGAGAGCGGAACAATGGTTCGCTCTCACTGTAGGGAGTGTGAACAATAATTGGGAAGAACTTCGCGATGACTTTTGTAACTCGTTCTCTTTCATGGAGATGATGAAGCAATGGTACAATCGCATAGCCTCTCTCCCAATGGACATTCTCGAGTTCGAGCAAGCAAAGGAGGAGTCTGTAGGTGCAGCATGGGATAGGTTCTTATGTCTTTTAGCTTCTGACCTAAACCTTTTGTCTCTTCCTAAAGATGTGTCTTTATACATCTTTTGCATGAGACTAGACATGGATGCTGCCTTAGAGCTCGACACCGCCGAGGTTCGCTTGTTCACAAAACTCCAGCGGAAGTAAGAACAACCCTAGATTCCCTCATGGTTAGCTCTTGCTTTCCCACCCAATCTGAGTCAAGCCATGAGGATCTTGTAGCGGCAGAATCCGATCCATCACCTTCCACATCCTCTTATTCAGCCATAGAACCCTTACCTGAACCAGGAACAATGGTGGAAGAAGAAATTCATCCTCCAGAGTTCCTGTATCGATTCAAGAATGACACTTTTGAAAATTTTAGAAACACCTCTAATTGCTTAGATGTCCAATTAGGGAAGAAGACCTCTTCTGTCCAAATCCAGCCAGCAGAAACCTTTTGATAGAAACTTCTCCTAGGCCTACATTACCTCCTTTGCCTCCTGATCCTCCAAATCATGGAGTCCATAGAGAAGAAGTGTTCGACTGGAGTGGGAAACTTTTCCGAAGCACTTTGAATTTGTTCACTCTCTACGATAATTTCTTTTTCCATAAGGGGAATTATCATAGAAGCCCATCTTAACCCCACTATGGAGGTTAATGTCATGCCATGGTACCTAGCATACACTTTGTTGGGCAACATTACGCGAAGGCCATCCGACAAAATGCTCAAGAGTTGTCCCTCCAGACATATTCGTGAGATTCGGGGGGTTGCATGTGTCGTGCCACAACTAGTAGACAAGATCAAGGTTAATCTAGACTTCCAGATCTTTGATGTCCTTGATCTTGATCTCCTACTAGGCTCCCCTGTATATAAAAACTTCTAGATGCATCTCGAGGGAGCCTGGATGAAAAGCTTAGGGAAGCCATTTCTGCCACCACTCCCTTGTTCTCAGAAAGTTCTATGGCGAAGTCTCTTTCTAAGCAAAACCCGCTCGAGGAGACGATGCATGTATCTCAGTTCAAATCATCCAAGCCCATTCTTGTTGAGATTGTAGATTTCTCTACTCCTCAAGAGTATGACTCAGGACATCCGCTTCACCTATGTGAAGGTAAGCGATCATCATCACCCTCGAACGAGTTTGATACTCTTCCCACTGGCCCATACGGTGTTGCTCTCGACCTTGATCAAGAATCAACATCGAGCTTCCATGATGTATCTCCTGATATGAAGAAATAATGGGCCATGAAAATCTATGAGGCGCCGACTCTGGAGTACAAAGGAAAGGATTCCATTGATGAGCATGGTAGCTTCACTCTTGATATACCACTTAAACCATGCACGCATCAAGCTTCTCTAGAGTCAGCTATGCTTAGTGCACTCGGAACACACGAGGTTTACAACCACTGTTTGGACTTGTTTTGCTTAATGTTTAGAAGGTTGGTTGTAGATGTATATGTTTACCATAAGCATTGCAAATTTCGTGTATGCACTGTCGCATGAACCTTGTAGCTGAAGCTTCAATGACACATCAATGATTGGTAGTGAGACGGGAATGAGGTCACCAATGATAGCTGCAAGAAGAACTTCCCATGGTCGAGCTTATGACGTAAACAAAGCACTACCAGAAGATAGCCTGGATTAGGTTAGATTTTATTTCCCTTTTCAAATGAAAAGTAAGAGCATGTTTTTAGTATAAGGTCATCCTTCGATTAGTTTTGGTCACTTGTGACGCCCCAGGTTTTTAATTAACCCTAATCGTCGGTCAACACGGCTGACGGTGGTCCAATCACGGTCAACCTGGGTCCTCACCTCGAAAAACTCACCAACCAACTCTATTGAACCCTTTGGTCTAATGGACACACTTGTGGGGCCAACCCATGGTCAAAGACTTGGTCAAACCCCACTTAAACCCTAGTGTCCATAGTTGTCTTTTGAAACTTTTGCCGCATTCCACAAAATTCACCTAAACACTTCAAAATCTACCTTTATGGAAGTTGTCCAGCTTGTTGAGGGACACAACTTTCATGTAGATTGCATTTCAAATTTTGAGTGGAAAAGCATGAAAAACTTGCCCAAAGGTCAGTATCTCCTTTTCATGGAAACCGAGTGGCATTCAAAGTTGGCAACCTTTTCCTGTAAAATCTGTTGAGAGAAACCCCATAGAGCCTTTTTGAAAATGATAGAGGGTTGCTAGATCTACAATTTTCGTATTCAAAGTTTGGTCAACTTCTATTCAAATTTTTTGAGTAAATAGTGTTCAAACTATGGCTCAGGAAATTGAAGATGGGCCGGCCGCGCCCACGCGCCGCGACGTCGCGCCGCGACGCCGCACCCGCGCGCCCGTGCCTCGGCGTCCGCGCCACGGGCAGCCCGAGACCCCTACGGTCGAGGCCGTCGCGTCCCTAGGCACCCGCGCCCCGACGTGCCTCATAGTCGGCCCCGTTCGTGTCGCCGCGCCGTACGCGCGCCGCGCACCGCGCGGACCGCCGGTCCGACCGCGCGCCGCCGTACCACGACGGCATTTTCGTCGTCGACGCACGCTGTCACCCTCGAGCGCCTACTTAAGGTGGCCGCCCGCCCCCGTGCGCGCCGGACCGAGCCGCCCATCCTCGCCGCGCCGCCCGCCATGCACGCCGACGCCGCCGAGCTTTGGTCCAAGCCGTCCCTAGCCACGAAATTGTTCGGCACCGTCCATAGACCTCCCTCGTGCCCCTAGCGTCGCGTTTGGTCCACTCCATGCGCCAAACTCACCAGAATCGTGGCCGCCGTGGCCGTCCCCGCCGGTCACCGTCGTGCGTCGTCGTAGAGTGCCTCCTCGCCCATATTCCAAGCATCAACGGCCCCTGGTTGAGCATGCACTCCTCCCCGCGCTCTTGCCCGGCCTGGAGCGCCGCCGGTCTCGCCGAAATAGGCGGAGCCGCGCCGCCCCCATGGCCAGGGACCCAATTGCATGTCCCCAATTCTTTCCAGTGTTTAATCCGCAAACCAAGGGTATATCTGTGAGGATTTACTTCTTTCCAGGGGCCAAGGCGCAAAATGAAACTTCAATAGTATTTGTGAATTGCTGAATCTTGTAAAATCCATATAAAATTGTAGAAAAATCAGAAAAATGCAAACTCAATTTTTTTGGACTAGTGGTGAAGAGTACTACAAATTTTGTTATACTCACATAGTTTGATTCTTGATATTTTTAGCATGAAAAGTAGGAATGTGAAAAACCTAGATCTGCCATAACTCAAAATCCATAAGCCCCCTATATCCAATTTGTGGATATGTTATGTGTGATGTTATGACTAGCTCCTGTGCCAAAAATTGCACAATGAAGTAAATCTTTTTATATGAATTGTTTTCCATTTATGTAGAATCTGCCTAGATGATTTTTGTAGCTAAAAATATTTATGTTTTTGTGCCCAACTTGTGCATGCTGTCTTGTTATGCCAAGACACACCTCTGGTGAATTAATCATAATTCTGGTATAATCAGAAATATTTATTCTTAAATTGTCCATGTTTTCCTTTATAAATTAATAAAGCAAGATCAATAGTGGGTCTAGGTGTGCTTGCTGGTTATTTAGGCTTGTTTAGGGTCAGAGAGCATGTACGAGGGGGATTGGAGCATTTTGATGCTTAATTATTTTTGTATGCATTTAATTTGTTTGCTAGCTAGTCTTTGTTATTTTTCCAAAGTATTTTATTTTTCTAGCTTCCGAGCATTGCATGTGAGTCCAATGCCTCAGTACGTATGTGGTGATGCTTGAGAAACCTTCCTTTAAATTTTTAGTGATTTGTTGTTTGATAAAAGCTTAAAAGGTCCTTATTGGAGTAATGCTTTAATTAAAATAGGAAAATGCCTTTTACTTTCTTTTACCTCCTTTTTGTGAAATGTTGTCAAATTTGTTTAAGTGCTAAAAACACACCCTTGCTGTTGAAGAATTAATTTATAAATGTTTATCTTCGTATACACCTTTACTGGTGAGAGGTAAAAGTATTAAACCTTCACATGAAATAACAAGTATAAAAGAAACACTAATTCAAGTGTGTGATAAAGGAATGAAACACATATCAATATTAACCCTCATAAAAAGAAAGTAATAGTTAATTATTTGTTAAGGTGATTATGACCAACAAGAGTTGGATAAGATAAATCATCTATCACATCACCTGAACCGTGCATTGCATTCCGTGTAGATCTTCCTGACGGTGACTACTCGCTCGTCCTAGAAGCCGAGGGAGGAGAAGTGGAAGCTACTCTGCAGTACGTGGAAGTACTCGGCGACACCGAGGGTGCTCAGGCTAACTTCGCTGACAAAGGCAAGCTCCGGTGCATATGACCTAGTTTTCCAATTATTATACACTTATCTATGGGTGTTTGTGCATTTAAGCTCAGGAGTTGTATGGAACCTTAGATGCATGATACCTAGGTACCCGTGTCCTTACTAGTATGATAGGTCGATAGCTACTAAGCTATAGGACCGTTACAAGTCGGGTGATGATGTCACTCGCGAGACTAGGTTCCTAGATAGGAATCACAAGATATCCTTAAATGGATCGCTCATGTGGTAGGAGCATGGGATATGGACTTCGGTCCAATGGCTATTGTGGGTTAAGTGTTCGAACGTACTAAGCACTTGTGGGGAATGGGACCGATAAGCCTAGTACCTTAATGAGATGGTTAGGGATTTAACTGTCACTACTCTTGGGATGCGTCTCACGGCTAGCTACCGGTGGTGTATGGTGAGTCCGGGTGCCTCACGGGGTATACCGGATAGCATGCACCAAAGACTATGGCCTTTTATCCCGACCCGAGGATTTTTTGGGAACCGTGTGGTGGTTGTCCTCGCGGGGGCATCCCACCTTGTGTTTAGGTCTACCTTGCAAGGTTTTGAATCAATCGATTGTCGGCCTCTAACCGTCATCTGAGACTACTTACTCCACTAGCCATGAGATCCCTAACGATGGAAGATGATGAATATTATGCTTGATTAATTGTATTATACAACCTTATATGTATTAGATGGCGAATTTAGTAAAGAACAAACCCACTAGAACTTGTGCTAAAATCTTGAAAGTAAGGACATACTTACTTTTCAAAAAATGAAACCCAATGGCCGAAAGCCGTTCATGTCTAGAGTTGATGAAGTAGTTATCACCGACGAGTAAGTCTTGCTGAGTATTAGTATACTCAGCCCTGCTATAATATGTTGATCGAGGTTATGCTTTCGGTGATGTGTGGCCCGGAGAGATCCCGCCCGACTGGGAGCTGGAGTGGGTGGAAGACGATGACTGAAGGCATCATGGCTGGCCTCCCGTGATGTTCTCACTTTCTTTTTAGTTGAATTCTGCTGTTTGAAAACTCTGAACTACGTCGTTATGACAAGAACTTCGGTTTGTAATAATTAAACCCTTCAGGGTAAATTCGGATGCTAAGTTATGTTGTATCTCTGGACTCGCCTTCGTGTGAGTTTTAATGCATATATATCGATCCTTGTTGCTATATAAGTGATTTACTGGGCGTTAACCTGGCGACTAACGACAGGATGATACTTTATTACTGCTTAATGACCAATGTGGGTTGGTTTAGGCAGTAGTATGGTATTTTCCTAGGAGGGTTGTCACAGTTGGCATCAGAGCAATTATAGGCACCAGAGATTAGTTAATAACCTTAATCACTGGTTTTTGAATAAAAATTGCCAAGATTGTTTGATTTTCCAAAATACGTTGGCCCGTTAAGGATAAACTAGACCGAGAGGCCCTAAAGGGAATTTTTGGGTTCTTTCAGGTGGCTTATTAACCTATGGTTTATTTTGCTAACTTCCAGCACATTTACTTTATGTCAGACTTACTTTCTTGCACAACCAAACTAGATAAGCCACGTGTTTTATACATGTGATGTGTCGCATCACGGGAATTGCGAGGGTTGATGGAGTGATCCATTCCACGGATCCCATCTTCGTGTCTGGTTGTAAGTTGTGTGTCGCCACGTGTTTCATATGTGAGCATTCCGCATGTCGAGTATGCAAGGCAAGGATACACTCCATTCAAACGGAGGATGTCCAAGGTTGGACGCTGTCCATGCAGCGGCTTAACGCATGGATACCGTTTCTATAGTGAACGGTAATATATGAGGACGCTTTCGTGACGTGATGGCATGAAAGGTTCGTTTTCTGCAGGTACATAACAGCACTTCATTAATCGCTAGGCGAGTACCGTATAGCTCTCGACTAGATAATATAGGGAGAGACGAGTAAAAGCCTTGCCACCGGCGCTAACTTCGATTTTGGCTTGATTTCCATGTGAAGTCAAATAGAACGTCTTGCATGCATATTAAAAATTGAAACAACTAAAATGAACCCAAAACAGATTTCCGTATGCTCTCTAAGGAAGATTATACTAGTATGCCTTTTTGTAAAAAATAGAGTGTTCCTTATGCATAGGTGTTATGCTTGTTCGTTTTGTAAAAAAATTTGTATAAGCTTGTTCGTTTTGTTTGTACCGCGTGCTAGGAATTAATTAAACCAGTATTCTAAACAAGTTGCTCCTTGCTAGTCTAGCTTTCGTTCGTAAATTTTGATCACAGCTTCTTTCGTCTTGGCTTACACCTTTCTAAGCGAATCTAGACATTGCATCCTTCCACCTTGTTTCCTTGACCTAGCTCAACCTTGATTACCAAAAGTGTGTAAAGGAACCATTGTAGTAGCTGGAAAACTTGGGGGAAAATTTATAGGGTTCTGGATTTTTGGTTATGAAGTTTTATTCACAGCTGCCAGAAACTCCACCATTTGACATGCCGTTCTCCATGAGACCTGACATGTGTTACATTTTTGTACAGATGGTTTTCCCCATGTTTCACGAGTTCGACGCTGACGGTACGATCCGTACCAACAGGTTACACTGGGAGGGTTTTCCACGCCTTGCATGGGAAGCACTCAGCGCTGCTGGCTACACCACTCCACCGACTTACGAGGTGTCCGAGTTCGAGCGATTGGGTGTTCCCCGTTACATGGTGATTGTCACTGTACTGCCACACCCGGACCACACTGACTGGTTAGACTTGAGTTTTGTCTACTGGGGTTTAATTACCCACGAGGCCGTCGAGTCAGCCACTCTCCGAGTGCTAACAGACTTCTGTGACCACAACCCCACTGTGGTAGCTCTCTCTCCGTTCGGGTTGTATCCTGCTGTGAGTCCTCACGACCCGGCATGGTTGGACCGTATGGATCACCTAAGGGAGCTGCTGTTGTTAGATGAGCCGCTGGATGTCACTCAGACATTGGCTCGTTGTCTTAACGTCGTCTTCACACTTCAGGGGCTGCGTTACAATACCGCAGCGAGTACAGGGCAGCGTCTGGAGGCAGCTAGGCGGGATTGGCAACAGCTATCAAGAGCCGACCAGCAGTTGAAATTTACACTTACTCAGATGCAGCAGGAGAATGACAGGCTGTGTTCTAGGAGATTCCAGTTAGAGTTAGAGAGAGGCGACCGCCCGCAGAGGATTGTAGATCTGGAGGCGGAGGTTCACACCCTAGAGGAGAATGCCGACGTGTATAAAATTGAGAGGTTGACGCTACTACAGAACATTGCAGATATGCAGCACCAGGTGGAGGAGTCCGAGGTGCAGGTTGCAGCACTGCAAGCTATAGTGGCCTTACAGCCGCTACCTCCAGTACAGGCACACCCGGAGGAGCAGCAGGGTCTATCTGGTCTGGATCAGACGAACCAGGCTGGACCACCGTTACCGACTCCACTAGACTCACCTGCGGGCAGTGGTGCTTCAGTGGGTAACTAGGATGCCAGTGAATGACATCAAGAAGAAATGTGCTCCTAGGTGTCATCTACGGGATGATTGTGGTAGTCAGCTTGGGAGTATGTTGTCGTGCAATGCGATTGCATTGTAACTCCCTTGTATCATGATGTTTTCAGATTTGGGTATTGTAGTGTCTTTGAATCCCATCCATCGTGTTGTAATAAAGAATGTTTAAGCACTTTGTGTTTCGACTTGAGTTGATGTGATTCAACCGAGCTATTGAGATCTTCTGCGAGTTGTTTAACCAAGTGTGTCGAGTGTTACCATAACCGCGCTCGCCAACACTAAGCATTTTGCATAATGATGAGAGAACTACGAAATTTGTTTTGGTGAGTACCGGTCAGTGGCCAAAGCGACTTGGTGATTGTTCGCACGTTACCTTCTCCGTACGCGCGAAATGAGAGAATTCGCCACAAATTGAAGGCTAGCTCGAGGGACTCGAGTCATCGTATCTTCAAACCATGACTAAAGAATGATTTTATGAATCGTAATTTTGTTGCACGATATCTCTCGACTGTTGCTGTCATCATCTTATGAATGCAAATGAGCTATGGTTATGTATGATTGCACTTGTCGTCATTTCCGTGTAAGATTTTCGTTATGTGTCTAACAAGGCTCGCATTTCAGATGGTGGGAACCACGCTCAGCTCTCCCAACGGGTTCGGAGTGAACGGTAGTAGTGACTTGCCGCCACAACCGCCCATAACGCCGTCAGAGGCCTTCATGGCCATGCAAACCGAGGTGCTGCACCAGATCTTGCAGGCGCAGCAGCTGATAGCTCAGCAGATGAACCGAGGGCCGCCACACGGGGCCAGTCACGAGGGGCCTAATCAAGTCACCACGTACGCTCAGTTCAGAGGGATGAAGCCACCGACCTTCTCCATGGCGGAAGACCCCCTCGAAGCAGAGGCTTGGATCAAGGCCATCGAGGCAAAGTTCTTTGCCTTTATGCTGCCTTGCTCCGAGGAGAACAACGCCAGCTTCGCAGCTCTGCAACTGCAAGGAGAAGCTTTAATGTGGTGGGATCACTTCAAGTCAATGCAGCGAGGGCGTGCTGTAACTTGGGAGGATTTCAAGCAAGCCTTCAAGAGTCATCATATCCCCAAGGGATTAATGGACAGAAAAATGAGGGAGTTGTTGGCCCTTAGGCAGGGGTCTGATACGGTGTACCGTTACGCCCAGAAGTTTAACAGCTTGTGCCAATATGGTGGGCATCACGTAGACTCGGATGTGAAGAAGATGGAAAGATTCCGCGATGGGCTTGATGGCAAGTTGTACGAGCGGCTGAACCTGCTTGAGCCAGAAAATTTCCACGAGCTTGTGAACAAGGCTATCTCCCAGGAGGATGCCATGAAAAAGGCCCACAGGGACAAGAAGAGGCTGTCTGGTTTTGCACCAGGCAGCGGAACAAGTAAGAAGTTTTGCTTTGTGAAAACGAATGTTCCAAACTCATCCCAGCAATCTTCAACTGGACGCTGGACGATGCAGCCATCCCAGAGCAAACCCTCAGGGAACTTCCAGTTCCGAAATGCTCAGCAGCAGGCTCCAAAGCCTAATGCACCTCTTCGCAACGTCGGTGATCGCCGTTGCTTGAACTGTGGTCAACCCGGGCATTACATCAGCGATTGCCCCAATACCAAGCAGATCAAGCCCAACCCCCATAATCAAGGTGCAGGGAACAAGCCTATCGCTCCGGCTAAGAAGCCTATGGTGTAAGTACACCAAGGCAAGCTGAACTTCACCACCATGAGTGACATTCCAGAGGGAGCTTCAGTGCTCACGGGTACATTCTCTATCAATGATACTCCTGTTAAGATTTTGTTTGATTCAGGAGCTACCCATAGTTTCATAAGTGAAAAACTGATAAGAAAAATGGGTTTAAAAAGTTCTCATACCAAATCCGCTGACAAGATAATTACCCCGGGAGGGCAAATCACCTCTGATATCTTAATCTGTGGAGTATGTTTGGGATTATGTAGTAAAATCTTTCCAACAAACCTTATCGCCATAAGCTTGGCAGGTATGGATGTTATCTTGGGTATGGATTGGATGACCCTACATAAGGTGGTTCTAGATATATCAGATAGAGTTGTAGAGATAAATTCACCTACGGCCGGGCAGACTACCTTGTATCTACCTTTCAAGGACGGTACCGACTCTTATGCCAATGTGACCATTATCTCCCCTCTTGCGGAAATTCCAGTAGTGTGTTAGTATCTGGATGTCTTTCCTGATGAGTTGCCTAGTATGCCGCCAGACAGAGATGTTGAGTTTGTAATTGAACTCCAACCGGGTACTGCACCCATTTCCAAACGGCCTTATCGTATGCCACCCAAAGAATTAGCCGAACTAAAAAATTAACTCCAGGAGCTGTTAGATAAGGGTTATATTCGCCCAATCTCTTCTCCTTGAGGTTGCCCCGCTCTCTTTGTCAAGAAAAAGGATGGTAGCTTGAGGCTGTGTGTAGATTACCGACGGCTCAATGCAGTAACCATCAAGAACAAATATCCTCTTCCCCGAATCGATGTTCTTTTTGATCAACTGGCTGGAGCTAGAGTTTTCTCCAAGATCGACCTTCGTTCTGGTTACCATCAAATCAAAATTCGACCTTGTGACATTCCTAAAACCGCTTTCTCCACTCGTTATGTTCTTTACGAGTTGTTGGTAATGTCCTTTGGTCTCACGAATGCCCCAGCCTACTTCATGTACCTCATGAACTCCGTGTTTATGACGGAGCTCGACAAATTCGTAGTGGTCTTTATCGAAGATATCCTTATCTATACCAAAAACGAGAAAGAACATGCCAAACATATCCGAATTGTCCTTCAGTGTTTGTGAGATCATAAGCTTTATGCTAAGTTCTCCAAATGCGAATTCTGGTTGAAGAGTGTGAAATTCTTGGGGCACACCATTTTCCAAGATGGTATCTCCGTACATCCTAGTAAAGTTCAAGAGGTGATGGATTGGAAACCACCCAAGTCCGTACACCAGATCCGCAGTTTCTTAGGGTTGGCTGGATACTACCGTCGATTCATTCCCGACTTCACTAGAATCGCGAAACCTATGATCGAACTGCTCAAGAAAGGAGTGAAGTTCGTGTGCAGCGAAGCATGTGAGAAAGCCTTCCACACCTTGAGACAACGTTTAACCTCAGCCCCAGTGCTAGTGTAACCAGATAATTCCAAACCTTTTGAAGTTTTCTGTGACGCGTCAGGCACTGGTCTCGGCTGTGTTCTTATGCAAGAAGACCGAGTCATTGCCTATGTTTCACGGGCACATCGACCTCATGAAACCAATTATCCTACCCACGATCTTGAGCTAGCTGCTGTTGTTCATGCTCTCAAGATATGGAGACATTATCTGATGGGTAATCACTATAACATCTTCACTGATCACAAGAGCCTCAAATACATCTTTACTTAGTCAGAATTGAATACGAGGCAAAGGATATGGCTTGAGTTGATTAAGGATTATGACTTAAGAGTGCATTATCACCCTGGAAAGGCTAATGTCGTTGCGGACGCTCTTAGCCGCAAAGTCCACTGCAGTCATCTAGAGTTGGAGCTAGTTAGTGAACCATTATGTGAAGAAATGAGAAGGCTCAACTTAGAAGTGGTACAGCAAGGAAACCTTTATGCCTTAGCTGCCGACTCAAATCTTTATGATAGAATTGTTGCTGCTCAACGCAATGATAAGACTTACAAATCATCAAATAGAAATTAGCAGAGGGAGATCCCAAGTATTCTTGTTTCCAGAAAGATCACCAGGATGTGATCTGGTTTAGAAAACGCCTTGTGGTTCCCGTTGATCCGGAAATTAAGAAGATCATCCTCGATGATGCTCACAAGTCCAAATTTTCTATTCATCCCGGTAGTACCAAGATGTACCAAGACATTGAAAGACTGATTAGGCGACCAGAGAGGGGGGAGTGAATGGGAGCCGATAAAAATTCTTCTCGAAGGAGATTGAAACTCCGACAAGATGAACTCGCTCGGTCGGACCCCCAAAATCACACACTCCACACTTCTACCTTCCGTTTGCCAAAACCACGTAGCCACTGGAGTGCTACTGGTCCTAGGAACAAACACTACCAGCAACCTCAACACACACGCACCCACGACAGCGGAAACAACTCGAAAGCCGGCCGTCCGCAGGGGGCAAGTTAGACCAGGTATGGGGGGCGGTTAGACCGCCTCCACCGGCAACCAAGAAATCCTCCGAAACACCTCTTCCGAGCACCAAAACGCACCACGGTGTCACCAACGAAAATCTCTCGATCGTGCCCATGCTAGCTACCGAAAAATCTTGGCGAAAACCAAAACTCCACCCGGGGGCCGGGGGCGGTTAGACCGGCTACCGGGGTTGGTCTAACCTCCCGTACCCAAAGAACAAACTCCAAACAAGAACACCTAGCAAACGGCACGAGAACGAACCGAAATTTCACTCAGACGCTCCTCTGATCATAGCGAACAAACTCACAGAGGAAAATCCGGCGAAACAGACCTTTGACCTGGAAAGCCCAGGGCGGTTAGACAGCCCCCTCCAGGCGGTTACACCGCCCCTTCCAGAAAACCAACCCGCGGGTCAAACCTAAACTTCCTCGTGCCCGATCTCCTGAATCACTCCACGAATTGCAGCAAAACTTCGGGAATAGCTGGGTTACCTCTTGGGCAACCTCTACCTCAAAGGAATCGACCCGAATCGCTCACAATCAAGAGGAATCGAAGAAATCGCTTATCTAGGTCAAGAACTCGCCCAACTCGAAAAACCACCAAATCGAGTCCGATTCAAGAGAGATTTGGGGGCAGAGTCACCAGCCAAAGAGGCACAAGATCCTCATACGTGACACCCACCAAAAACCCCAAGAAATCATCCTCAAAACACCGCCAACAAAGAGCTCTGAAAAACAACACAAAGAAGGATGGGAAAACCACTTCTCAATCTTGAGGAACAACGCCGAACCATCTATACATACCATGAAGGTTCGTACAAGGTCTAGCTTGCCACCGATACATCCATCCATCTCTCTAGATCTCACATGAATCTCTCAAGCTAGTCCTAGGAAAAACTAGGGAAAAAGAGAACGAAAATGGAAAAACAAATGAGCTAGGGTTCCAAGAGTTGGCTGCCATCCATCCACCCAATGAGTATATATGGAGGCACCCAAAAGACTAAACTACCCATACTTAACACTAGGGATACAAGCCCCTCAAGGGCGAATTTGGAAGACTTCAGATTTTCTTCATCGGACGGATGCCCGGCGACCGCAACCTGCTTAGCCTCGACGCAAGCCTTGCGATCCCGACACGTGTCCTCCACTTCGAAGCATCTCGGCGCTAGTAACCAGGGCGGTCAGACCGCCCCACTGGGCGGTTAGACTGGCCCGGGCAATCTGACCGGCCCAGGCGGTCTGACCGCCCCTCCTGGGTTGGCCACACCTCGTCGTCGAGCCTTCGGCCTCGGTTTTGTGGCTCAACCGAATAACCCAGTGGTTTTCTGATGAACCACTGCAAACCCCGCGAACTCGGTGTAGCCTCCGCCAATTTCCAATCATGACTTGGCTCCCACGTAGTCCCGGCTCGACCTTGGTTTTGAGGCTCTACCAAGAAACCGTCCACGACTTCATCTTGCTGTTCATGCCACCATGCGGCCCGCACTTGACCCCACTGACCACCGGGTCCCTCGAACGAAGCCTACTTGTCTTCTCCACACCTCGAGGCCTCACCGGCAACGACCTTTCGCGCTTGTTCTTCACCTGCACCAACACGAGCCAAGCCGCAACCTGCACCTGCAATACTTAGCCAAGAATCAGTCCACACAACGTTGTCAATCACTCATCACACAAGGAAGCGACCATCCACCGGTCCTCGAAACCACACATGGTCCTCAATCTCCCCCTTGATGAGTGCATTGACAACACCCACATGAAGTAACACAAGAGAAAAGAAAAAGCAAAGAAACAAATAAAAAAGAAACCTCAACAAGCGATCGAAAGCCAAAAAAAGGCGAAGAGCAAGATCACTTGAAGAAGACAAGTCTCGGACCCCTTAGGCAAGGGCAACGGCTTGACACATCGGAGACAAAACCATGCTCAAACAAAGAGTGCAAACCACCGAACCAAAGATCGAACACCACAAAGAGCTCCCCCTGCACATATGCAAGCTCCCCCTGAGCCAAAGCACACTCCCCCTGAACCAATGCAGCAATGCAGCATGGGAATGCGGCAAAGAGCAAAAAACTACTCACCAAGCCTAGGGGCGTTTAGACTGCCTTCATAGGGCGGTTAGACCGCCTGCACTACAACTGACCGCCAGGGGGCGGTTAGACCGCCCCAAGAGACCGGCCATGCACCAAACTGCTAAAAATTGGCCGGACCAATTTGAACGCTTTCCAAACACTCCCAGGTGCCCAACGCATGCACAAACTTCTCCCCCTTGTTGACAACGCATGAATCAAGGCAAAATGCGAAAAGTTTCAACATATAGCTTCTCAAATATACAAAATTCATCACAAGAGTCTACACAAGTCCAAATGAGCAAGTTAGATACTCTACAGGTTCGTAATGACCTTAACTACGTGATCACCAAGTTTCACAACCATTGGACAATGCTAAAAAGGATTTGAGTAATTCTGCGAAAGTTACTCTCTCATAAGCAAAAACCTAAACATGAGCAAAACATGTCGAAATGGCAAAGCCATACAAACTTCATGCTAGGACAGCCATTCTAATCATAAGACCATCACAAACACCCAGAAGCACCTCATGTCATGTCAAAGCCACCGAGCCATGTGCCTACTTCTATGTATGAGACTTCTCATTGGTAGTCATCATGCAACGGTTTAGCACCCAAAGCAAATTAATTTCAGCACATATGACATGGGAGCATATTTTCCAAGCATTTTACATTTCATTTTCCGAATCATAATTGGTACATGAAACGTCTTTGCGACAAAAAGGAACTTATGCCCCTCCACAAGATAAAGCAAGAGGGCTAAACATTCATGATGGCAAATGAGCCTCTGGCCCCATATGATCAATAAACTAGCTATCCAACCACAAATTAAGCATAGCAAAGCCACTAAAACATGTCAAGATGATATAAAGGCATTTACACATGAGAGAGCATATATGTGACATATTTCAAAAAAAACATAGCCATCAACCATGGATTATTCATCAAGATCATCAAGAGCTAAGCCAAACTAACCATAGCATACCAAACAAGCTCATATAGCATCCCATGGTGAACAATGTATATAGGAGAAGCTTTTCCTATCCAATGCATATGATACAAAATGCATGCAATCTAAGATACAAGGATGCCTATACATCATGTTACATATGCCATGCCAAATGCAAGAAATGCACAAAGGAAACTATACATATGCTACAAAGGAGCTCCCACACGCCCAACTCAAGAGATCAAACACACACCAAGTTCCCCCCGTGAACGAGTGAAAGTTGCTTGATCTAGGGGTTTGGTGAAATTATCGGCTAGTTGGTCATGTGTGGGTACATGGATCAAAGCTATCTTTCCTTTATCTACGTTGTCTCTCAGAAATGGTACCTCACTTCTATGTGCTTGGTTTTGGAATGGAGCACTGGGTTCTTTGCAACACTTATGGCACTGGTGCTATCACATTGAAGTGGGATATGGGTAAACTCCTCACCAAAGTCACTCATGGTGTATGAAATCCAAAGGAGCTGAGAGCAACAACTAGCAGCGGCAACATACTCTGCCTCGGTAGTGGACTGAGCAACACTCGACTATTTGCGGGAAGACCAAGACACCAAAGAAGACCTCAAAAACTGGCAAGTCCCAGAAGCGGACTTCCTATCCAACCATGAATCCGCGTCTGAAAAACCATGAAGCGCCAAAGAAGAGGACACGGAGTACCAATGGCCGAAGTCGGGAGTGTGACGCAAGTACCTGAAAATTCGCTTCACTGCTTGCCGATGCGAAGTCCTCGGAGACTCTTGAAAACGAGCGCACAGACACACCGAGAACTGGATGTCCGGCCTCGTCGCCATCAAGTAGAGGAGTGACCCGATCATGCTTCGGTACTCCTTCTGGTCCACATGTTCACCATCTTCGTCCTCATCAAGAGCCATAGTCGTACTCATCGGTGTCGTCATAGCCTTGGAATCCTCCATCTTGAACTTCCGCACAATGTCCTTGGTGTACTTAGCTTGGTGCACAAATGTTCCTTCCTTTGATTGTTTGATTTGTAGCCCGAGAAAGAACTGCAACTCACCCATCATGCTCATCTCAAATTCCCTACTGATATCCTCTGCAAACCTTGCAACAAGAGAGTTAGACGAGCCACCAAAGACAATATCATCCACGTACACCTGCACAATCAGGATATCTCTGCCCTGTCTCAACAAACACAAGGTCTGATCGAGCTTCCCCATCTCAAAACCTCTCTCATACATGAACCCCCTCAACCTACCATACCAAGCTCTAGGCGCCTGCTTCAACACATACAACGTCTTCCTCAACTTGTACACCTGGTGAGGGTACTCTCACTCTCAAACCCCGGAGGTTGCCTCACATACACTTCGTCCTCCAACACACCATTCAGAAAAGCACTCTTCACATCCATTTGTTGCAACTTGAACCCTTTAGCCACGGAAAAGGCTAGAAGGATCCTAATCGCCTCCAAACGGGCTACGAGAGCAAAGGTCTCCTCGTAGTCAATCCCCTCCTTCTGACTGAACCCATGAGCAACAAGCCTCGACTTGTTCCTCACAACCTCACCTTTCTCTCCGTCTTTGTTTTTCCACACCCACTTTGTACCAATCGGCTTACACCCTGGGGGAGTGTCAACCAACTCCCAAACCTGATTCCTCTCAAAGTTCTCCAACTCCTCATGCATCGAATTAACCCAATTGTGATCAGATAGTACGTGTCCAATGTCTTTGGGCTCAAAAGTAGCAACAAATGCAGCATGAGCGAAATGAGAGTTGTTCCGAACCCTCTACCGTGTAGTGCGTTCATTCACGTCGCCGATGATCCTCGAAGCTGGATGATCCACTTGTACTCGCTGGGGAGGTTCTCGCCTCGATGCTACCTCCCCCTCAACATCAGCTTCTCCCCGTTCTTGATTTGTCGTCGTAGGTGTAGGAGAGGGTCCGTCCACCACCGTAGTCAAATTAGTGGGTACATGTTCAGCCGGGGGCACCACACCGCCATCTTCATCATCTCCATGTTCATGCTCCTCCTCCTGAAAGATCTCCTTGCCAAGCTCATCATCACCTGCACACTCAAAGACAAGCTGACTACGTGGCTCTGTCTCGTCGAAGGTTACCTCACAAGTCTCCACGATTTGGTTAGTTTCAAGATTGAGCACACGATATGCTCCAGAATGAGATGCATAACCAAAGAAAATACCATCGATAGACCTAGCCTCAAACTTATCCAACTTCCTGCCTTTCTTCAGAATGAAACACTTGCAACCGAAGACATGGAAGTGACTCACCTTGGGTGTGCGGCCATGCATCAACTCATAGCATGTTTTCTTCTTGTGCACTCTGAGGTAGATCCTGTTCGACACATAGCACGCGGTATTCACCGCCTCAGCCCAATACCTCCTCGGAGTCCTATGCTCATCAAGCATCGTCCGAGCCATCTCGCACAAGGTCCTGTTCTTCCTTTCCACAACACCATTCTGGGGAGGCGTATACGGACTCGAAAACTGGTGCTCAAGACCCAAGTCATGGCAAAAGGTTTCAAAACGAGAGTTTCTGAATTCCGAGCCATTATCACTGCGGATAGCTCGTATGGCATCTCTGTGCCTCTCGTTCCTCAACCTCGAGAAAGAACACCCACGCATACCGAGAATAGTCATCCACCACAACAAGGACATAACACTTCCCACCCGCATATCACACACGAGCTTGGCCAACAAGGTCCATATGGAGCAGCTCACATGGACGCTCAGTCATCACATCGGTGAGAGGCGGGTGAGAAGAGGCTACCATCTTGGCATGCCTACACGGTGCACAAACCAACTCTTTCTCAAGCCTCAACCGTGGCAGTCCTCGGACCAAGTTGAGTTTACTCAAGCGCTACAAAAGGTCAAAGCTCAAGTGACCCAACTTCCTATGCCACTTCCACAACTCACTCGAAGAACCAGCCAAGAAACAACGCTCCACACCCGAAGACTGAGAAAAATCAGCATGAAACACCTGACCCTCGGGAACAACCATACAAACAAGGTCCCCTCGAGAGTCCAAAATCCGAGAACCACCAGGCTGAAACAACACCTCAAAACCCTCATCCAACAGCTGGGACACAGAAAGCAGATTGCACCCCAGCAATTGAACAAGAGCAACACACCTGAGAGTGATCTTGTCACTCACCTTAATCTCACCTTCTGAAAGCACACGGCCACGCCCATTGTCCCCAAAAGTGATGTACCTCTACGTGACCACCGGGACGAGACTTGAGAACCACCCCGTGTCTCCGGTCATATGCCTCGAGCAACCGGAATCAATCAACCAAATGTTCTTCAAGTCTCCCACCTGAAATTAAAAAACAAGCACGTGAGCGAACAAACGACTTAGCACTGGGGTTAGTACCAAAAGAGTAGAACCAGTGCCGAGCCATTTGCTCGAAAGTGGGGTTAGCACACACCAAACCTTCTTTCCTACCAAAACTACCACCACAAACACCACCTCGGTAACCACCCTGAGGAAACCAGCCCTCGCTTCCTGGAGGAGGACCAAAACCACGAAAGAAGACCCGTGGACCGTCTCTCCTCTCCTTCTCAAAGCTACGACTCTTCCCATCCCCGTAGTGAACCGACCACCCGCTGACTCTCCAGACCAACCACCAGCACCACTATCTCCAGAACTGAAACCTCTCGACTCACCACCTCGAAAACCACTCCGCCCAGAATTCTGGGGGGCGGTTGAACCGCCTAGCCAAGCCGGTCTAACCGCCCCCTCTGGGCAGGGCCGGTCTGACCGCCTAGCTAGGCCAGTCTGACTGCCCTCTCCAGAATAGCTCCTCGGCTGCGGGAATTCACATGTCCCCATGCCGGAACACTTCTCACCATAGCTTTACCCCTGGGCAGTGGCATACGAAGCTTAGGTACACCATTGGAAGGGTTGTACCTATCCTTGTTCGCCCACTCCTTTGCCATCCTTTCCTCTCGCTTCCTCTTGAAGAAAAACTCATCCTTGTGACCCTCTTTCCCACAATAGCCATAATGGAACCTCACAAGTTTAGGTTTAGGCTTGGGTTGGGGCTGCTCACTTGGTTTCTCTCCACTCGACTTCTCCACCGATTTCTTCTCTCTAGCCTTCTCACTCTCTTTCCCAAATGAACACTTTCCCCGAAGTGCTCACAAACATGATAGGCTTTTGGAGATGATTTGTATGTGGGGGAAACATGGGTGGAGCTGGGGTTGTGTCTAGTCGGTTCCTTAGATGGTTGGGTTTAGGAGGGAAATCATTCTTGTGGTGGGTTTTTGGTGGCTCTGGATATTCTCTCCACTTCCCTCACCAACCTTGTTTGCCCCAAGTCCCTCACCATCCTGCCTTTTAAATGCCTCGATCATCATCCTCAATTGAGGCTCATGACCGACAACTTTCTAAGCTCATCATTCTCATCCTGCAAACGATCAACATAATGTGCAAGTTCCAAATTTTTCAAAGCATGCATTTCACAAGTAGAGCATGATGTAGGCATGGGTTCTTTCAGCTTAGCCTCAAGAGAAATAGTGTAAGCATGCATCTCATCAATCTTAGCATGCAAAACAGAGCAAGAAGTGCAAGCACCTAGCAAAGCTGATCTAGATTGAAGCTCAGCCACTTCAACACTAAGCACATCTAGTTCCTCGCACTTGGAGGCATGCTTTTCCTTGAACAAAGCAAGATCAGCAAGAAAGATGGAGCAATCAGCACAATCAACCTCATCCGAAACAACAGAACTAGCCTTAAGGTAATCAATCTCAAGCTTGCTATCAAGCACCTGTGTTTCTAGCTCAGCCACTCTAGTCCTAGCATCCTCGAGTGAAGCCCTAAGCTCTTTTCTCATTTTCTTGGCCTCTCTAAGCATGTCATCACGGTTATCAAGCAAAGAGCCAAGCCTCTCATTCTCCTAGCGCAAGAAGGGAAGTTCATCACGCACCTCTTCGTCGGACTCAGAGTCCGAGTCGCTCTGTGTGTTCTTCACGCTACCGGAACTCAGCGCCATGATGCAGACGCCGTCTCTAGCGAAGCAGCTCAGCCCGCTCAGGTTCTTGGACGACTTCTTGCTCTTGCGATGATCACCTTCGTCTTCACTGCTACTCGAGCTCGAGGTGGAGTACGCGGAACTGGAGTCGACGTCGCTCGCTCCAACCATCGCTCGGGCCTTGCCTCGGCTCTCCTTCTTCCTCGATCGTCGCTCGTCCTTGTGCTTGTTCTTGTACTTGCTCTTGTGGTCGTGCCTCGACCGGTACTTGCCATCGGTCCTCGACTTGTGCTTGTAGCCGTCCTTGTTCTCGACCTTCTCTGGGCAGTTGGCGACGAAGTGTCCTGGCTTGCCGCACTGGAAGCATGTCCTTGTGTTCCTCCTCATGTTCACTCGGTTCTCGTGCAGCCTCTCGAACCGCCTCATCAGGAGTGCTAGCTCGTCCTCTCCAAGCACGTCGAACTCCTCATCTGTCATAGACATCAAGGAGGACAAAGAGAACATCTGTCGGTGTTTTAGACCGGCAACCTACTAAGGGGAGTACCCGAAGTAGATGAATGTGGCCTCGCCGAGATCGGTAACTCGAAGGAAGAGACACGTGGCACACAATTTAGACAGGTTCGAGCCGCGAGGTATGTAATACCCTACGTCCTGTATGCTGCGTAGCTCTGGATTGATTGGGCACGATTACAAGATGGTGCAATGGTGCGCCGTGGGTTGTATGAGATGAGATGATCCTAGAGATCGGTCCCTGCCTCGCATTATATGGTCCGAGAGGCAGGGTTACAAGTCGGAGTAGGGAGAGAGTACTAGTCGAGTACGTCTAGGAGCCTTCCATACAGTGCGGGACATGTACAGCTTCCTAACCGAGTACTACTCTTCTACAGTCCTCGTGCTCCATGCCTTCAAGTGCCGTGTAGCCAAGCCGGGTAGTCCCTGGGGCCCACCGAGTAGTCGGTCCTAGTACCCACCGAGGTAGTGGGCCCAGGGAGGTCCATACGACAAGCCCCCGAGTACTTTGTAGTCGAGAAGGATAGCTTCAAGTAGTCTTGACGTCCTTAACGAGTAGTCCTCAGGCGTCCCCGAGTACTACAAGCCAAAAGTCCTCAAGAGTAGTCGAAGCATCCCGAGGCTGGAATGTACTCCAGCTGATGTTTGAGCAATCCTGAAGTCTTCTCGAGTAGTCCCAAGCGTCCTCGAGTACTGCCTTCGAAGGTCTTCAAAAAAGCCCGTCTTGTCTTGAAGCCGGAGCTGATATGGAGGTGCGATTGCAAAATCGCACTCCATATGGAGTAGCCCCCGAGCCTTAGGTTGAGCCGCAGGCTCTGGCTGAGGGTCCATCTGAAGTCTTGGCAAGAAAATCCCGAAAAATCCGGAGAGAAAAAACCGAAGGACACGTGGCACGGAGCCCCCGAGCCTTGATTCGAGTACTTCCTCTCGAATTGAAGGGTCACCTTGAAGAATGTGTCCTGAGATGATCTTGAGACCGGCCGCTTCCCAGGTAGTCGAGTAGAAGTAGCCGAGCCCCCGAGGTGAGACTCGTCGACTAGTAGAATACGAAGGGTCACGCTTAGCCGCTGAGTCACCTGTGCGTGGACTTATCCAGCCTACCGTTGCGGAACCAGTTTGACTTTTAAATAGAAGCCAAAACCCTTAGGGTTTTTCACCCATCCGAGCTGCAGTCATTTTGATTCCATCTGAAGCAGATCCACTCCTAGCGCTTGCTGCCGCCGTAGTAGATTCAAGTGCGCCGCCACCCAAAGCTTTTAGGGTAGCCCCCGAGCGGATGCGCGTGAAGACGCCCTGTACTTGGAGGATGAAGCCGTTACCGTACAAGTCGTCGAAGGCCGCCGGGAAGAAGAGGGGCCGCGAAGAGTCCACCGCGGCCGCCACCGGAGTAGTGCCGCCAATGTCTCCGCCGCGGGCTGATCCAAGCCGCGAATGGAAGAAATCCAAGGTGAAGACAGAAGATCTGCTGACCCTCCAGAACAGTGGGTTCATCCGGGAGAAGGAGGTCGACATGTGGAGGGCCGCTGCTGGAGATCCGTATCCAATGGAGAAAGCCGAAGATGAGATTCCAATGTTCGCGCGGCTCGTAGAGCGCGGGCTTGCGCTCCGGGCCAGTGATTTCTTCAAGGGTCTCCTCGGGTACTATGGAGTCGAGTACCTGAATCTGAACCCCAACGGCATCTTCCATGCCGCAGTCTTCGTGCACTTCTGTGAGGCCTTCCTAGGGATCAAGCCGCACTGGATCCTTTTCCGAAAGTTCTTCCGGATCAAGCCGCAGCCAAGTGCCACCAACCCGAGGGTAGTCGGAGGAGCCGGCATCCGGCGAGAGAAGACGCCGCGGAAGCGCGTACTTGGCATACAAGCTTGTTGACTCCAACACAGACTGGAAGACGAGATGGTTCTACATCACGAACCACCACCCCGGCCTGCCGAAGCCGAGCGGACGGCAGCCCAGGCACCGCGAGTGGTGGAAAATGGATCCCACCATGCAGGAGGGAATCCAGCTTCCCGAGCTGCTGGCACGCATCAAGGTGCTCAGGGAAGCGGGACTGAGGGCCGAGCACGTGGCCTTCAGTTTCATGAAGCGGAGGGTGCAGCCATTGATGGCTCGAGACACCTTGGGCTTCGAGTACACCGGCGACGACGACACGTCGCGGATGCCCGGAGGCGAGCTGGACGACAGTGACATCATTGAGAGGCTGTCACGGATCTTCAAGGATATGCCGCCGTACACGGCGTGCCCTGTCCAGGAGTACTCCGCCGCGCGCCCGCCAAAGGAGGTGAGTAGTCGTACTCCTCTTAGTTGAGTAGTCATTGCTTGGAGTAGTCGTGCTGATGTCTTCGTGTCTTGCGCCTCCGAGTCGCAGCCGCCCCCGAGCGGGATCGAGATCCCGAAGGAAGGGAAGGCCAAGGACAAAGAGCGGCGAGTAGTCAGCGACGGCGATGACACCGTCGTCGTGGAGGATACCACCGACGACGATGACGACGAGACGTTGCAAGACCGCTTCAGCTGCGGTCGAGGTTTAGCCGTCCGGGCTTGCCTCATGTACCTCTGGTGCAAGACCCCCCGACTAGCCTGGAGGCTAGCCTGGCTGCGCCGCCACGAAAGCCGCGCAACCCCGCCCGCAAGTGGGTGGCAAAGAAGCTCAAGGTCTCGGAGACCACACCTCAGGAGGTAAGATGCCTTGACTAGACTAGTCGAGTACCCATCGCGTGAATGTCCTTGCTGATGAGTGGTCTTCTTTGTATGCAGGAGGTGCCGCCAACGGAGCCCGTCGTGGAGGGCGACGAAGGCGTATGGGATACAGTGGGGGAGCCGGCCGGAAGTCGTAGTCCAGCCCCCACTGTCGAGGAGCTCTTGGCGCAGTTGGAGCGCCAGCCCCCTGCTCCTCAGGGGAGCACGGAGCCCGTAACCGCCGCCGTTGAAGAGGTGGTGGCTTCGGGAGTGCAAGAGAGCACTACGCCGGCCGCCGTTGCGAGGAGGAGGCGGTAGCCGCGAGTGCGCAGGAGGAGGCGCCCGCCGAGGGTGGACTGGTCGACATTGCCAGCATCCTCGGTGCCCCGGCCGTGGCAATAGTCCGGTCGAACTTGTAAGTACTGCATCTTCCCGAGTAGTACTTGTTGTAGTAGTCGAGGTTGACTGACGACCAATTGTGTGTGCTTCTGCAGGAAATCCACGGATCTGTCCTGGGAGGGGGATGAACCATCTTCGTCGGTGGCGGAGGAAGTCACGCCGCCCGTCGAGGAGTCCGCTCCTGCTTCCCAGGTGGTGCCCGAGCCGCCGGCTGCCGAAGCGCCGTTGCCGGAGGCCAGCGTAGTCGAAGGTGAGTACTTCTCTGAAACTGAGGAGCTCCTCGAGAAGTAGTCGTAGTCACTGATGCATTTGTCTTCTCTTTGACAGGTGCTGAAGCTGAAGGTGGTGACATCCCTGCGGGGGTGCAGATGCAGAAGTCGACACCAGAGGTCCCGGAGGCTGCGGGTGGAGCCCCCGAGCCTATGGAAGGAGTCGTCGAGGAGGCCGCCGTGGAGGCCGGGGCAGAGGGGGTCACCACGTCGCCAGAGGTCGCTCTGGAGGTGGCTATCCGCTCCCCGGAGATCCGGAGACGCGCAGCCCATCCGCTCGCGCCGATGACGGAGGCCACCACGAGTAGTCGCGGCGGAATAGAGCTGCTCGCGGACGATCTTGTCGAGCCGGCGACGGTGGCCAAGCATCTGGAGGCGATCCGTCAGGCCGAGCAGTGGATGAAGGTAAGTAGCCGTAGCTTCTGAGTAGCAAATCCTCTGTCGTTGAGTACTCGCGTGACTTGAGTTGTCTATGCAGGACATTGCGGAGCGGTCCCGCGACAAGTCGAACATGTTGCAAGGCTATGGTGACGCGGTCCTCTGAGCTGAGGCGCTGGAAGAGCAACTTGTGAACTCGCAGAAGCACGCGGCTGCCATCCAGTCGAAACTCGACGCCGCCTTCGCCAAATACCACAACGGTGTCCAAGAATTGCAGGCGAAGGGCGACGACTTGGTGCGGAAGAATAAGGGCCTCCGCAACAAGAACAAAGGTACGCTGCTGGGCTTGTCGGGTAGTTGTTGAGGGTCGAGAAGTAGTCTGACCCGCTGTACTGTTGCTGTGTTGCAGAGCTTGAGGGCCAGGTGGAGCAGCCGAAGTCCTCGGAGACGAGCATGAAGAACCTCTTCGACCGGGAGCAAGAAGCCCGCCAGGTACTCAAGCTCGACTACAAAGAACTTTCCTTCGAGTGCGAGAAGCACATGGAGCTCCGGATTGCATCTGACCGCGATCTCGTCAACTGCTACAAATCCTTGCAGAAGTTGAATGAAGACTGCAAGGCACTGTGGGCCCAACTGAAGGAGCTCGAAGAAGCCGCACTGCCGATCGCAAGGCTCCTGGTGCCGCACCCGGGCGACCCCAAGATTGCTCCACTGGTGGATCGCCTCAAGGAAGCTCCGAGGCGGCTGGTGGCCTATGTGAAGCACATGGCGAGGTCGATCCCAAGGCAGGTCTTGGCCTTCATGAAGTCGTACTTCCCGAAGGCCCCAGTGGAAGTAGTTGTTGGCGGGGTAGCCGCCAACTGCACTGATGAGCAAGATGCGCAGCCGCCGGAGCGAGATGGCTCCCATCGCGGAGCAAGTAGCTGAGAAGCTTAATCTCCAGTAGCCCTGTAATAGATAGCTAGTATCCAGGGTTGTACAGAAAACAATTGTAATGAATTGCTTAAGTATCAATGAAAGAAATTTTCCAGCAATGAGTACTCGTAGTCGCGATCTCAGAGTGCGGAGCCCCCATCGTGGAGTGGATGCGAGTAGTAGTACTCGGCAGTAGTGGTCCCGTTGTAGGGAGTAGGCAGTAAAGAAGTTGATGAACGATCAAACTTTATTACTGAAGAAGTACACCAGGATGGCCAGGGCCGTAGTTACGCAGTAGTCGCTTGGACCGGAGGCCGCTTACGGAGTAAAGCCGGAGCGGGTAGCCGCTACGGCGGTGGATCTGTGAGTAGCCGTGTAGGCTGGATCGTAGATCTGTAAGTAGCCGTGCGGCCGGATCTTAGAGGGTGGTCTCTCGGTAGACCGTCGCTAGAGTCCTTGACGCTCGTCGCAGCCCAGGGTCCGTAGGTAGCCGCACGGGCTGGAGCCTGGAGAGGAGAAGTCCGGAGACTGGAGCCAGGACCCGGAGGCTGCTTATGGCAAGGGGGGTGTTGATGTAGTCGTGTAGACTTGAACCCCGGAGTAGTCGTGTAGACTAGGCGTAGAATCGACAGAGCTGGTCGACGTTCCACGAGTTGTTGATGTCTTCGCCTTCAAGTGTTTGGAGGCGGTAGGAGCCCGGCCTGGTCACCTTTGCCACGGTGAAGGTACGTTCCCAGGGAGATCTGAGCTTGTGAAGTCCTTCCGTGTTCTAGATACGGCGGAGAACAAGATCTCCAACGTTGAAGGAGCGTTCCTTGACGTTGCGATCATGGTAGCGTCGGATACCCTCTAGGTACCTTGCTGATTGGACGAGGGCGGCGCAACGAGCTTCTTCGAGGCTATCGATGTCAACTCGTCTGCTATCTTCTGAGACGCCTTCGTCGTAGTGGTCCACTGCTGGCGAGTTCCATATGACGTCGGCAGGGAGGATTGCTTCGGAGGCGTAGACCAGGAAGTAAGGGGATTGCCCTGTTGGCTTGGATGGTTGAGTCCGTAGCCCCCAGAGTGCGTTGGGTAGTTCCTTGATCCACTTGCCCCCTTTGGAGTTCGCAGCGTCGTGTAGCCGCTTCTTGAGAGCGTCGAGCACCATCCCGTTGGCGCGCTCGACTTGTCCGTTGGCCCGTGGATGGGCAACTGAGACGTATTGGACGTCGATCCCGCTGTTCTCGCAGTACTCCCAGAACTGGTGGTTGTTGAAGTTGGAGCCCAGGTCTGTGATGATGCGGTGGGGTAGTCCGTAGCGGTGTACGAGTTCATCCAGGAAGTCGAGTACTCGTCGGCCCTTGGGGCATGTGACCGGCTTGACCTCGATCCACTTGGTGAACTTGTCGATAGCCACCAATACCCCCGTTGAATCCTCCCCGGCGCGGTTGGCGGTGGCCCAATCATGTCGAGCCCCCGACAAGCAAAGGGCCAGGTTGGAGGTATGGTGACTAGCTTGTAGGCTGGGACGTGTTGCTGCTTGGCGAAGTACTGACATCCTTGGCACTTTCTGATGAGTTCTTTGGCGTCGCCCAGAGTTGTGGGCCAGTAGAAAGCTCACCGGAAGGCCTTGCTGACCAGCGTGCTTGAGGACGCGTGGTTGCCGCAGACGCCCTTGTGGATCTCCTCCAAGATGTCCTTGCCTTCTTCACGGGGGACGCACTTCGTGAGTACTCCAGAAGAAGCGCCCCGCTTGTAAAGCTTGTCTCCGACGAGGACGTAGGACGAGGTAGTCGATGAAGGGTTGCCTCCAGTCCACGTCGATCATCATGACCTCCTGCCCAGCTGGTGGATGGGCTGGGACAGTGGTCGGTGGCGCCGGCTCCGGGATGGATGGCGCGTGAAGCTCGTGGACGAAGACACCCGCTGGCACTTGAGCACGGGTGGATCCAAGCTTCGAGAGGACGTCCGCTGCAATGTTGTTTTCGCGGACGATGTGATGGAACTCGAGACCATAGAACTTGTTCTCGAGCTTGCGGACTTCTAGGCAGTAGGCGTCCATGTTCTCCTTGTTGCGGTCCCAGGACTTGTTGACTTGGTTGATGACCACTGCAGAGTCGCCGTAGACTAGTAGCCGCTTGATGCCCAGTGAAGCCGCGAGGCGGAGCCCGTGTAGGAGGGCTTCGTACTCGGCTTCGTTGTTTGAGACCTTCCAGAAGATCTGCAGGATGTACTTGAGTTGTTCGCCTGTTGGGGAGATCAGGAGTACCCCTGCACCTGCGCCCTCGAGGTTGAGTGAGCCGTCGAAGTACATCACCCAATGCTCTGGTCGCGCGGTGGGAGTGGGTAGCTGGTTCTCCCGCCACTCCGCCATGAAGTCGACTAGTGCCTGCGACTTAATAGCTGTGCGTGGCTTGAAGTCGATAGTGAGGGCGCCGAGCTCGACAGCCCACTTGGAGATTCTTCCAGTAGCATCTTGGTTCCGCAGGATGTCGCCGAGCGGGTAGTCGGTGACGACGGAGATCGAGTACTCCTGGAAGTAGTGTCGTAGCTTCCGCGAGGTGATGAGTAGTGCGTACGAAGCTTCCGTACGGCCGATAGCGGGCCTTGGACTCGATAGAACCTCGCCGACGAAGTAGACCGGGCGCCCCGGACCGGGTAGGCGTGGCCGTCTTCTTGCCGCTCGACAACGATGGCGCATCGACCACGTGAGTAGTCGCAGCGAGGTAGAGCAATAGCTGCTCGCCCTTGTGAGGAGCCGTGAGGATCGGTGGCTTTGATAGGAAGTCCTTGAGCTGGGCAAGGGCTTGATCCGCCTCTGGAGTCCACACGAACGTCTCTTGATGCTTGAGTAGTTTGAAGAAGGTGAGCCCCCTTTCTCCTAGCCTCGAGATGAATCTGTTCAGCGCCACCATGCACCCTGTCAGCTTCTGCACGTCTTTGATGCTCGTGGGAGCTTTCATGCTGGTGATGGCGGAGATCTTCTCGGGGTTGGCTTCAATGCCGCGCTGGCTGATGATGAAGCCGAGTAGTTTGCCCGAAGGGACGCCGAAGACGCACTTGTTCGGGTTGAGCTTCCAGCGGTACTCGCGCAAGTGATGCGAAGGTCTCTTCAAGGTCGTCGATGAGGGTACCGGAGTCCCCGGGTCTTGACAACCACGTCATCCATGTAGGCCTCGGTGTTCTTGTTGAGTTGCCTCTTGAAGCAGTGCCCGGATAGCTCGTTGGTAGGTAGCGCCGGCGTTCTTCAACCCGAAGGACATGGTCATGTAGCAAGACGCGCCAAACGGGGTGATGAACGCGGTCTTCTCCCCGGTCTTCCTCCTTGATCGCGATCCGGTGGTACCGGAGTAGCAGTCGAGGAAGCAGAGCAGGTCGCAGCCCGCCATGGAGTCGATGACTTGATCAATCCGCGGCAACCCGAAGGGGTCCTTGGGGCAATGCTTGTTGAGGTCGGTGTAGTCGACGCACATCCTCCACTCGTTTGAGTTCTTCTTGTGGACGAGGACAGGGTTGGCGAGCCACTCAGGACGGAACACTTCTCTGATGAAGCCAGCTGTGAGTAGTTTGGTGAGTTCCTTCTTGATGGCGTCCCGTCTGTCATCGGCAAAGCGTCGGAGGTGTTGTCGCTTGGGGGTGGCCTTAGGATCGACGTTGAGGCAGTGCTCAATCAGCTCCCTGTGCACTCCTGGCATATCCGCTGGCTTCCACGCGAAGATGTCGCGGTTAGCCCGAAGGAAGCTGATGAGCACGTCTTCCTATTTGGGGTCGAGGCCAGCCCCGATGGTGGTCGTCTTGCTGGGGTCGCCTGTTCCGAGGTCGACCGTCTTGACGAGTACCTCCTCAGGTGGCTGAGGCTTGTTGGTGCTGTCAGACTTCTCTGGGATGTCGAGTTCACTTGTGGCAAGCTTCTTCGACGCGGCGTAGACCTCCATCATCGCGTTGGGTACTTGGTTCGTAGAGGCGATCTCCACGGCTTCTGTGTCGCAGTCGTGGGAGATCTTCAAGTCCCCTTCGAGGGAGAGTACAGCAGCTGGGCTTGGCATTTTGAGTACCAAGTAGGTGTAGTGGGGCACCGCCATGAACTTGGCGATGGACGGTCTGCCGAGGATGGCGTGGTAGGAGGTCTCGAAGTCCGCGACCTCGAACTTGATGTACTCGGTACGGTAGTTGTCCCGAGACGCCTCGAAGGTGACTGGCAGGACCACTGAGCCCCGTGGTATAGCCGCGTTGCCGGAGACGATGCCGTAGAAGGGCGTGTTGCTCTTGGTGAGCATGTGAGTGATGTCGTGCTTCATTTTCTTCAAGGTCTTGGTGAAGAGGACGTTGAGCCCGCTTCCACCGTTGATGAGCACCTTGTTGAGTTTGGAGCCCGCCACTACTGGCTTCAGGACGAGGGGGAACCGTTCTGGTTCAGAGAAGCTGGTCCATTGATCCGCGCGGGAGAAGGTGATGGGTACCTCCGACCACCTGAGAGGGGTCGGGACCGCTGGCTCGATGGACATGACTTCACGACGGGTAGCCTTCTGCTCCCGCCTGCTGGGCAATCCGCCGAAGAAGACGTTCACGGTCTTGTCGGGCTCCTGGAAGTCATTGTTGTCTTCGTCCTTCTTCTTGCCCTTTTTGTCATGAGGGTGCGGTGGCTCTGGCGTATCCTTGAGTGCATGCCTAAGTTGGTAGCACTACTCGGTGGTGTGGTTGCCGTTTGGATGCCACGGGCACTTCTCCTTCAGCAGGTCTTTGAAGCCGCCGGAGTTCTTCTTCGAGTTCCCTTTCGCAGGGCGCTGGATAGCCGCGACAGTGTTGTCTGGCTTGCGCTTGCGGTTGAGACCCGAGTAGTTGTTGTTGTTGTTGCGGCCACCCTGGTTTGCGTTGCTGCCGCTGCCGCCGCCCTGGTTCTGCTTGGCCTTGCCGTGGATGGCGTCGTATTTGGCATTGGCCTTGTCTTCTTCATCCGCCCAGGACGTGATCATGTCCTTGAGGTGGGGGATGGACCTGGGGCGGCGACGACCGAAGTCTTCGAAGGTGCGGCGGTGATAGAGACCGTCTTAGAAGAGGTTGATGACCTCCTTTTCGGTGACGTCGAGGACGGTAGCGCGCTTGTCGAAAAAGCAGCGCATGTACTTGCGGAGGGTCTCGCCTTGTTCCTGCTTGATCATGGCCAGGTCCATGCGAGTACCCGATCGGCCCATGGCGCCCGCGAAGTTGCTTGTGAATCGCTCCTTCGGTGGTCCCACTTGTCGATCGAGTGCTTATCCGGGCCGACTCGAGCCAAGTGAGTGGTGCTTGGTCCGAGCGAAGGGGAAGTAGAGGCACTTGGTGTCGCTGTTGCCGCCAGCGTTTTCGATGGAGAGGGCGTAGCACCTGAGCCACTGGATGGGATCCTGCTTCGCATCGTACTTGGTGATCCCCAAAGGCTTAAACTTGTCGGGGAGGAGCAAGTTGCGAAGTCGTGGTGAGAAGGCGGGGAAGCCGTCGCCCTCAGCTACGGTGGTCGACTTCTTCCGCCGCAGCTCCTCAATCTTCTGGAGGGTGTCGTAGCCGCCCTAAGAGGCGCCAGAGGCGTGGCTGTTCGCGTGGACCCGACCGCCGTGACTGACGCTGCCTCCAGACCTCCTGTTGGCCCCATGGTTGGAGCTTCCGTCGTCGCTGCCGCCGCCGTCGGGATCATTGCCGCCCCCGCCGGCCGGAGCGCGGTGAGGGACGACTTCTCGGTTGCTGTGGTTGCGCTGTGAGGGTCCGCTGGTGTTGGAGCGACGACGGTTTGGCTCGGCTGGGAGGTCAGCTCGAGTACGGTTAGGACCGTTGCTGGCACTGCGACTCGTGGCTTTGTTGTCGTGGTGTCTGGCTGGAGGAGGTTGGTTGACTCTGTTGTCGACCCGCATGAAGTAGGCGTCTTCAGCGAGCTTGGCGATGACCTCTCCAGCCCGTTTGCCCTGAGCCTGGCGTGCGATCGCTATGATCGACATGAGGCATTACTCAGGGTGGTGTGTACTCTGCTCTCGACCGCCTCGAGAGCTTCCGCAAGGTTGCGGACGGGGAAGTTGTCGCGGAGGCGCCGGCGACGTTCGCTGCGCTTCCGGTTACGCTCACGTCGAGCGTCTCTGTCTGTAGGGTTCTCGTTCGGTGGAGCATCAGCAGAGTGCTCGTCGGAGGAGGTGTCTTCCACGTACTTGTCCTGAGCCGTGCCTGAAGGCCCTGGGGTGTCGCCGGCAGCCATGAAGACTTGGCGATCGGGGGTGCCAAGGCTGGACTCAGAGGGTGCCACCTCTATTGGTGTGCTTGAGTCAGCCCGGGCTAGCGGTGTTCCCTCCTGGAACGGTAGCGAGTCGATGTAGGCGACGTAGCGTGAGTCTCCCTTTATCAGGTCAGCAGGTTTGCAGTCTGGCCAGTAGACGTATCTCCCGGCCGGCGTGGATGTTATAACCAGCCCAAAGGCTGGCCCTGACAAGGGAAGCTCGGTGGAGTTGTCCTTGGACTCGGGCTCCTCAGGGTCCGACCCGAAGTCGAACTCGTAATCCGGGTTCGAGTAGAACTCAGAGAGAGGGCTGGAGTCCGAAGCGCGATCGGGGGTGGCGTCAGAGTCCGAGTTGCACTCGGGTACGGGCTCCTTGCCGGCCCGGCGCGAAGTGGGAGCCCCCGTGCGGGCCCGGCCGAGGGTGTGGGGGCCACGCACGGAGCGCTCGCGAGGTGAGGGGACCGCCTGCGATGGCTGAGCAGCCGGCTCGCATGCGATGGCCCATGGCGACGTCGAGTTCGAGTTGGAAGCGGACTCGAGCTCGAAGTCAGCGTGGTGGTTGAAGAGCGAAATTTCGCCGAATTTGCCGGCGAGTTCGCCTGTGACGACTTCAGGAAGCGTCACGAAGCCTGTCTTCGGGTTGGGCTGCATGGTCAGGCGGCGCTGGAAGGAGCCCGCGCCATCGGCAGCAGCCGACCCGTGCGCCGAACACGAAGGTGTCGCCGCGGTTGAAGGCGATGGTTGGCTTGAAGTAGACTGGAGCCTTCGAGTTCGCCATGTGATCTCGGGCGAGATCCCCTACCTGGCGCGCCAGCTGTCGGTGTTTTAGACCGGCAACCTACTAAGGGGAGTACCCGAAGTAGATGAATGTGGCCTCGCCGAGATCGGTAACTCGAAGGAAGAGACACGTGGCACACAATTTAGACAGGTTCGGGCCGCGAGGTGCATAATACCCTACGTCCTGTATGTTGCGTAGCTCTGGATTGATTGGGCAAGATTACAAATGGTGCAATGGTGCGCCGTGGGTTGTATGAGATGAGATGATCCTAGAGATCGTGAAACGACCCGGATTTCCGCGAACGGAACCCCGAATCTTAGCACCTCGGTGGTAGTCCCAGGAGGGCTACCACGTGCAATCCCTGTCTCAGCGATGCCAAAATCCATACAGAAAGATAAAAACAGTAAAGTAGAGTACAACATTTATTTTATTACATTAATCAGAGTACATCTCTTCGGCACATGCCGGGGTACAAGTCCATCGGGACTGAATCAAACATAATTAAAACGTCTAGCAGCGGCTCCAAGAAAGCGCGGGAAACTCCATATCCGCAGGCAGCTCAATTGTAGGAAGAGCTCTAGTCCACCCAACCGTCGTTGTCGAAGTCGTAGTCCGGCTCTGCGTCAGAGGCACCAGGGTCTACCCGATAAGCGGGTAGGTCATGTCAGCTTCCCAACAAAGAGGCAAAAGCGGTGTATATTCTACTAAGCATGAGATATCCCTATTCTGGCTGTAGAAAGCTTAAGCCGGGCTCACCTGCTCCTATCCCCACATCTCAACAGCCAAAGCCGGGCTAACACACTCGGGGGAGAGAAGAAGCACAAGAAAAGTGTAGCTAGTCAGGTGAGAGATCGAAAGATTGTCCATAACCAGTGGACACGGACTATAGCTATAGGTTTAACACTCTGCAGAGGTTGTACAACTGTACCCGCCCGAATAGGACCGAAACCGGCCGTCACCGGTGTCCGACCCTACCATACGGCTGAAGCCCAAGTAAGTGGATAGTACCCTTCTGCATCTCCGAGCCCGGCCCGGCCCTCCGCGGCGCAGCTCATACTACCCGCGAGAGGTCCCTCGAAGCCGTGGAACCCTTCCCCGGCCTCGCCGGGCAAAGTCTACTAAGGAGGGAAAGACCACTCCCGACACGATCACACCGATCCTCCTACAGGAGGGGTGCTATCCACTACAAGTCTCACCCCGCACCCCCGCCCAATACAAGGCGGGCGGTCTGTACGAAAATAGTCATTCGAAGCAAGGTCAACTGACGATCGGTCCTTAAGGGCCGAGAGCGAGCACTCACCATCTCCATCCCACACGACACGACCCTCGGGTAAGAGGCCAGATCGCATCTTCCCTCGGCGCCCGTTCACAAGTAACCAAGCGGCTCGCTCCCGCCAAAACACTGCAAGGAGATACGCACCCAGAACGCACGCTAGAATCACACCGAGATACCCACATTTCAGCTCAAGCCCAGAGTACCATCCATAATCAAGCAACAAAAGTATGGATAGTTGAGGTAAGGGACTAGCTAGGGGTCTGTAGCTAGTCCCGCAGGTAGTAGAACAAGGAAACATGATATAACAAAACATCAAGGCATGGCTATTAAACGGATTATGCAACTCATCAGATCAATGCATTAAAGTAAAGCACTAGCAGCTATATATAACAACATGGGATCTACATGGTTGGGAGTGACATGACACCTTCGTTGCCGTTGAAGCGCCGTCGTCCGGAGCAAGCGGTACTCGGGGTCCTCCACGTCCTCCTGGTCGAAGCTCGGGTCTGCGGCACGAGATTCGACGCGAGAATAAGAATACGGTACACATCTAAGCAAGAACTCCAAATAAGAATCAATTTAGAAGATCCAAAAGAACCCAAACTACCTACAATCAGCAAGGTTTCGCAAATACGGATTTATAGAAATTAATTTTATATTTTTCTGAGCTCCCTAGAATTAGTTATGAATTTTTAAAGGTTAAAAACATTTTCTGGAATTTTAAAACAGAAAAGAAAAGGGGATTTTGGGAAAGTAAGCCGCTGACGTCAGCATGACGTCAGCATTCCAGGGATCGTGGGCCGATGATGGGCTGAAAGGTTTACTGGGCCAAAAACGGCCCATTGGGCTCGGCCCAACTGGCCCAGATAAGGGAAGTCCTCTAATCCTCCCTGGACTCCTGGTCAAGGCCCCATTCACGCGGTGGGCCTCCACGGCAGCCCGACGGGCTGGGTGACACAAGAGGCCCAGCGGCCTTTCACTCAGCCGCAACCAGAGGAAAGGGGGGTTCGCCCCTCCCTTCGGCGCTCGCCGCGCCGGCGGCGCGCGCCCCCGCGCACGCACCGGCGGCGCGCGCGGCGGTGCGGGTCCCGGACACGGCGCCGGGGTGCGCTTCGGCCCTTCCACACCTCCCTCCGGACCCTCACGCACGCACGCACGGCTCGAAGGCCGGCCTACAAAGACACCGCCGCGCCGAGCGGCGCGACGTCGAGGGCCGGCGCGGCGGGCATCTCCACGGCGCGGTCGAAGCCATGGCGCGCCGGGGGTGCGGCCGGCTAGGACTCAAGCGCACGAACACCTACAGAAATGCGTCCCCGGCTCGAAGGCCGGCTCGACACGGCACGAGACGCGCCACCACGGCGGCCGCCTCGCCCGGACACGCGCGGCGGCGTTGGGGTTCCCCCGTACACCGGCGCGGCCGGCTTCCTCACGAGCACCGGCAATGGGCGGGGTAGGCACGGCCCGGTCTTGGCGCCGGGGTGCGCCGGCTTCGCCACTGCGTCCTCCCTGTTGTGTGAACCAAAACGGCACCACGGCCAAGACGTCGAACTGGAGGCGCGACGAGCGCTCGGCGCAGGGCTCGACGGCGCGGCGCGACGGTGTCCTCAGTTCCTCTAGCAAGACAGCCCGAGCTCCAGCCTTAACGTGTTCGCCCGGTGCACGCGGCTTGGGGTAGCCACGGCCCCTGGACCTCAATGGCAAGGCACGACGCGGCGTCGTCCATGGGGAGACGGCGGCGCGGCACGCTCGGCTACTGGCGGCTCGAAGGCACGCCCACCAACAGGGACAAGGCAAGGAAACGGCGCAAGGGGGAGGGATGGCCACGGCGCTCACAGCGGGTCGGCGGTGTAGTCGTCGCAAGCTTGGCTTGGGCGGCGAAACGGCGTTGGTGTCGATGTTCACGGTGGGCGCCCCGCTCCGGTCCGGCTCCTCCTCGGTCACGCACGGCGCCCTCCCCACGTCCGACTCCTCGCGTCCTCGTCACTCCGCGGCGGCGACGCGCCGGCGGCGGCGCGGCGCACCGGCCTTCACCGCTCCTCCTCCTCTTCTTCTACCTCCCTCCCTTCCTCTTCCCCTTCGGCGGCGTGGCTCTGGAAGGGGGCAAAACCCCAATGTGGGTTGGTGGCGGTGGACAACTGCCCCTTGCCCTCCTCCTCTAGCTTTTGAATCCCCGGCGCCGCAAGGCATGGCGAAAACCCAGTGCTGCCCCTGCTGGGTCTGCCCGGGCGCCCGTGGTGGCGCCGCCCGCTCCCTCTCTGCGCAATCACGGTCGCAAGGTCGCGGTGCTGGGGTACACGGGACTTTTCCTCCCCCGCCCGGCTCGGTCGCGCACGCGCGCGCCCGGCCCTCGCGCGTGCGCGCCGGCCGGGCGGCCCGCCGTGCTCCTCCCCGCGAGCCGGTGTGGCGAGACCGCGCGCGCTAGTGCGGCTCGGTGACGCGGCGGGTTGGTGAGGAGATAAGGGTGCTGACACCCGGGACCCACGTGACAGAGTTAGAGAGGGAAGAGGGAAGGAGGCTGACCGCTGGACCCCAGTCGTCAGCGAGAGAAGCTAAGAAAAGAAGGGGGTAGGAAAGTTGGGGCGCCGCGGGTAGATTGTTTGCTGGGCCGGCTGGGTTAGCTGGGTCGCGAGCTGGCTTTTAGTGCTGCCGGCCCAGGAGAGAGGCTAAAGGTTTTGGAATTACTTTAGATTAAAAGTTTGAATTCAAGTTGGAATTTGGTTACATTCCAAATTCAAACCTCACAAATGAAATCCAATTAAAACCAGAAGAATCCAACTCACACATTTTACCATAATTTAAATATATGTTTTATAAATGGGATAAATTGGTGGAGAATCCAGGGAGGGCTAGCAATTTGGTTCAAAAATTGATAGCACTCAATTTCAGTCAAAAAAAAGTTTTAAATTTTCGCAAAATTTACACACCTAAATTCCTGGGTTGTTACAGATCGGTCCCTGCCTCACCTTATATAGTCCGGGAGGCAGGGTTACAAGTCGGAGTAGGGAGAGAGTACTAGTCGAGTACGTCTAGGAGCCTTCCATACAGTGCAGGACAAGTACAGCTTCCTAACCGAGTACTACTCTTCTGCAGTCCTCGTGCTCCACGCCTTCAAGTGTCGTGTAGCGCAAGCCGGGTAGTCCCAGAGGCCCACCGAGTAGTCGGTCCTGGTACCCACCAAGGTAGTGGGCCCAGGGAGGTCCATATGACAACATCCTAGTGGATGGGTTAGTGTTAGCCTTTCCTTTCGAACCACCAACGAGGGCAAGACTATGGGAATCAGTCGGTCCCTCGAGCTTGGCAGTCATGCCCCTATCCACCTCAGCCGACTTGAGCTTCGAGAACAGCTCGTTCACCGTCAGAGTGTCATACTTCTCCGACTCTTCAATGACCTCGAACTTTCCGCCCCATATTGTACGATCCAAAGAGTGTAAGAGCTTGACCGCTCTATCATGATCATCGTACGGGAGCATGTCCACATTGGCCCTCATGTTGTTCACAACCACCGTGAACCTCTGAAACAAGGCATCGATGGACTCACCGGGGAGATGAGTGAAGTTCTCGTACTCTCTCCAGTAGGTCGCATACATCCGTGCCTAAACCTGGGCATTCCCAACATGAGCCTCCTTCAGCACCGTCCAAATTCTACAAGCCAAGTGCTCGATGTGCACCCGATCCAACTCAGGCTGACACAAAGCACGAAACAAGTAGTCGATCGCCTTGTTGTTGGCGTCGAACCTATCCCTCGATCCTGGAGCGAGGAAGTCCATCGGCTGGACATAGCCTGTGTCCACCGTGACATCCCAAAGGATCTGACCCTTTCCGTAGAGGAACGCTCCCATCCGCTTACTCCACATCTGGTAGTTCTTGCCATCGAAGTGTGGAGGACCCAAACCCCATTCCTGGTACACCATCCTTGGATCTTAGACTGATTAGAGTCAATAAAGACCCGAACCTGCTCTGATACCACTTGAAAGACCGATTAGGCGACCAGAGAGGGGGGGAGTGAATGAGAGCCGATAAAAATTGTTCTCGAAGGAGATTGAAACTCCGACAAGATGAACTCGCTCGATCGGACCCCCAAAATCACACGCTCCGCACTTCTACCTTCCGTTTGCCAAAACCACCGGAGTGCTACTGGTCCTAGGAACAAACACTACCAGCAACCTCAACACACACGCACCCACGACAGCGGAAAAAACACAAAAGCCGGCTGTCCAGAGGGGGCGGTTAGACAGGGTATGGGGGGCAGTTAGACTGCCTCCACCAGGCAACCAAGAAATCCTCCGAAACACCTCTTCCGAGCACCAAAACGCAACACGGTTTCACCAACGGAGATCTCTGGTCAGGGTCATGCTAGCTACTAGAAAATCTTGGCGAAAACCAAAACTCCACCCAGGGGACTAGGGGCGGTTAGACCGGCTACCAGGTGTGGTCTAACATCCTGTACCCAGCAATGTACTCCAAACAAGAACACCTAGAAAACGGCACGAGAATGACCCTAAATTTCACTCAGACGCTCCTCTGATCAAGGCGAACAAACTCACAGAGGAAAATCCAGAGAAACAGACCTTTGACCTGGAAAGCCCAGGGCGGTAAGACAGCCCCCTCCAGGCGGTTAGACCGCCACTTACAGAAAACCAACCCGCGGGTCAAACCTCAACTTCCTCGCGCCCGATCTCCCGAATCACTCCACAGATTGCAGCAAAACTTCGGGAATAGCTAGGTTACCTCCTGGGCAACCTCTACCTCAAAGGAATCGACCCGAATCACTCACAATCAAGAGGAATCGATGAAATCGCTTCTCTAGGTCAAGAACTCGCCCAACTCGAAAAACCACCAAATTGAGTCCGATTCAAGAGAGATTTGGGGGCAAATTCACCAGCCAAAGAGGCACAAGATCCTCATACGTGACACCCACCAGAAACCGCAAGAAATCATCCTCAAAACACCGCCAACAAAGAGCTCCGGAAAACATCACAAAGAAGGACGGGAAAACCACTTCTCATTCTTGAGGAACAACGCCGAACCATCTATACATACCATGAAGGTTGGTACAAGGTCTAGCTTGCCACCCATACATCCATCCCTCTCTCTAGATCTCACATGAAGCTCTCAAGCTAGTCCGAAAACTAGGGAACAAGAGAACGAAAATGGAAAAACAAATGAGCTAGGGTTCCAAGAGTTGGCTGCCATCCATCCACTCAATGAGTATATATGGAGGCACCCAAAAGACTAAACTACCCTTAGTTAACACGAGGGATACAAGCCCCTCAAGGGTGAATTTGGAAGTCTTCAGATTTTCTTCGTCGGACGGATGCCCGGCGACCGCAACCTGCTTAGCCTCGACGCAAGCCTTGCGACCCCGACGATTGTCCTCCACAAACTGAGCTCGATCGATTCCTCAAGAACCCGATCATCAGTTCTTTTCCCTTCCCCTCGGCGTGCACGCTGTAAATCCCGCTGGCATCGCCAATCCGGCACACCAGCACTTGAGCCCCGCCGCCCATCGTGTCGTGTCACACAACACCGCCAAGGCGACACAGTGGGCAACTTTGTTGGGAATCCTAGGCCTGCTACAGTCCAGCCAGCTGACCCGTTTCGTCAACCCCGCGAGTGCTCGAAACTCAGATTAAGTCCCACCAGAAATTCCTTTTTCCTTCTCTCCTAATTTTCCTAGGATTTCTCCAAATTTTTTAAATCCCTTTTCTATTTTCTTTTCCCCTTTTCCCTTTTCCTTGTATCTCCCTAAACCATCAAGCTGCTAATCCTGTTCTTCACGTTTATGTACATACATGCACTTGTCACTTCTCTCATCTTTTAGCCTGGGCAAGAACACAACACCAAGCACAGAAGCACTCCTTGCTCTGCTGCCTGCTCACGCGCAATGGTCAGCAAGCAAAAACAATTACAATGCAGCAAAGTGCTAGCAGCACAAGCAACACAACAACAGGCGCACACATGATGCAGTAATAGCAATGCAGCAACAATGATGGCGTGCACCAGACCATGAGCAAAAGCCGGAGCTTCGCTCACATGCCGTGCACGCCGTGCTGTGCCAAGCCACGTGTGCCGACCAAGCCGCGGCCTCGCCGTCTGCGCCGCCACGCCTTCCACGCGCAAGGCCGCGCGAGCACGCCACCGCCAGCTCGACTGGTCATGTCTGAGTTCAGCATTTCCACAAGACGCCAGCCACCTCGCACCACCCCCTCGCGCCTGCTGCTGCCCCGGCTCGCTCTCCATTGCATCGGTGCCTGTCGGGTCTTGTCCAACAGCGCCGCCGTCGCGTCGCATTGACTCCCCGTCACTAATCCCGCCGGACGAGCTGCCCGAACCGCCATTAACAGGCAAGCACGAGCTCCGCGTGCTCGACCCCGGCCGGGATACCGCCTTCCCACGCCTATAAATAGAGCACGATGCTGCTCTCCACACCAACACGAACACCCAGCTCACCTCCCTTCCTCTCCCGAGCTTCCCACCGCCGCCACAAGTGCTGCATTGGCCTGCAGTCCGCCGCCGCCCATCGATCTCCCTCCACAAGCCGCCCAAGCCCGAGGTGAGGACAGGAACGAGTCGCCCTCGACCTCCTCTCTCCGCCCCCCCACTCCCAGCCGCCGTCGTGCCCGGGAAGCCCGCAGACCACCACGACCAGGATGCCCCTGAACCGCCCCCTCTTCTATTCCGTCTGTATCGGGAGGAAGAAGGGAACTTTGCCCATAACCCCCTCCCTCTCTCTCTGTTCAGTTTTATCGAAACCCCTGCTCTTTTCCTTTCTCACCCGCAGATCCCCCCTCCCTCTCTGTCCTTTCCACCAATAGCCCCCAAAGTCCTTAGATTATTTACAAACAGGTCCCTATCATATTAAACCACCCCTAAATACCCCTTTAACTTCTCATTTCATGCACCGTTATAACACAAATTAATTCCAAACTTCACCACATCTTTCCCGGGTTTATTTCCTCCGATCCATTCACCAAATTCCCATAAATAATATAAACTCCTACCTTTTCCATTTATTCTCTCCTCGAGCTCAGCCGATAAATTTTGTGTCCTTGTATTGATTGCATGCTTGCTTCTGTGTGCACTATAGCCGACGGAGTGAACGAGGAGCAGTACCGCGAGCTGAATCTTGGAGCCGAGTACTACGAGCAGGAGACCGAGAACAGGAACCACAAGCAGGAACTCCCTGAGGAATTCGAAGACGGCAAGTTCAACCTCATCCTTTGATGCATGCTTTGGTCCCAGTTTTATAAACACAACCCTATACCCATTTTATAAATTGCATATTGTTTTACTACAAAAACATGGTCGGATAGCCACCCTTGATTGCTATGATTGAACCTTGTTTGTCCAAAATGATTTCTTTTAAATGGTGTGAGTGCTTTGAAAATGGGAATGTGATATTTTGGAAAATGATTAAAACTAGGTAGACGGGATGGACGTGTGTGTCAGGAGTATGGGTGAGCTCGTACCTGTGTGGTTGAGCGTGTTGGGAGATGTCCATCTTATCGTTAAGGACTGGGTTGTGTGACATCTCACCTGGCCCAATTTGTCGTACAACCACTCGACCGTTGTATGTGGCAACGACTTAGGATAAATCCCACTAGTTAATCTACATGCCATCAGGAGTGCGGGTGAGCAGCGGGAGACCAAGGAGTAGGGGTACGATCTGTGTGAGGTACGCCCTGGTTATGTGAGATAACCCCTTGGTTGCTTCCGTGGTGGCACGTAGGGTTAGCTAAGGTGGGTAATGGCTTTGATAGGATCTGCGCTGGCACTAAGGTGTTCATGTGGTGGTACCCTAATTGTGGGTAAAGCTGTACAATCTCTGCAGAGTGTAAAACCTATTCGAATAGTCGTGTCCATGGTATTGGACGAGTCACGGTGTGGTCACAAAGCTAGTATTTGGGATGTTTTCATGGTGTGAATTGATTTCTGAAAAAATGTGTGCTTGTGTGCCTGGGCTACTACGAACGGGGAGTCCGGTAGTCCTCAACTGGTTTTCTCAAAACAACTGAGTTACTTGGGTATTAAAAACTGTTTGCAAAAACCGTTTCAAAAAGAAACCCCTGCATGAGTAAATGTGTTTGGAAAATAAACTTTATCTTGATCCTTGATATATCTTGCGCATGATCTGCTTATTAGCCCTCCGTGGGTGGCGTTGAATTTGTTGAGTACGTATGTACTCACCCTTGCTATATTAACTATTAGCCCTCCCGACTTTGTTCCCGAAGACGTCAAGTAGGTTGCTGTCCTACACCCAACCCGTGCTTGTGGATTCAGGGTCTCCACAGGAAGCTTCCATGGCGCTTGACTCTGTAAATATCTTAGATGCCTTTGCTATCTTAATTTGGTTAGTAGCTCTTATGTTAGTTCTCGTGGCAGTAGCGCTTCTGTGCCCACAGCCTCAACGTGTTGTACTGAAATGAACCATCTGATGTAATAAATGTGTTACCAGCCTCCTGGGACAGGTATTTATATCACATTTAGTCACCTATGATGAGGGGGCACTTCAGGTGGTATCAGAGCCAGGTTGGCCGTAGGACGTGACCCCTAGGACCCGAGACCTTTTCTAAGCCTTTCTCTACTAGATCTTTCCCTGCTTAGCTCACCTTTTCACACAAACACTTGGCCCTTGTCTTTGATACCCTACCCTTTGCACAACTTGTTCAACTCTACCCTTGTTTTCAGATGGCCGAAGATGGATGGACCTAGGGCGTGTGCCAGGAGGAGCCTGGTTTTTGTCGCCTTCTTATCAACTCCCTGGAGCACCTCGGTATCACTGAGCGCCCAAGGTACTACAACAGAGAGTACGAGCAAGTCAGCACTCTACGTTGTAGGGTGGTCCTCTCCATCACCAGAAGCAACCACTACCCCAACATCGAGCCATGGCGCGAGACCGCCACAGGTTTTCGACACCGAGATACCTACCCCTTGGCCCTCAGAATAACTCTTTGCTACCCGTGTCGGATCTACGAGGAGCACCTCGTTCCCAGACCGATGAGGTTTTTTCCCTCTCACCATCAGGACTCCAGTCTGGCAAGCCCGCATGAGAAACCTGAAGCGGTGCCGCCACCAAGAAGACCTTTTGTACCATGTAGTTGCCTACCTCGTATACCTGGATAAACTCTTTGATGACCAGGCCAAGCTCTTGAGAGAGAAAATTAGTCAGGCCGAGCAAGCAGAGATCATAGTGATGATGCACAAAGTTCGAGTAGCCCAAGTTGAAGCAAGGACCGCGGCCGCCATAAGTAGTGAAGTTGTTGCCCATGAGAGCCTCAGGAAGATCCAGGATCAGCGCATGAAGGAATGGACCAACAGTGGAACACCAGTTTTGGCCATTGGATAAGCACAAGTCTTACTTGGGACACCCCTCGTGGGATGGGGAGGAACTCTAGAGACCCCACCAGCATCACCTGCAGCCGCCGAGCATCTAACAATGGTCACAGGAGAAGGAACTACTGCACAACCCCAAGAGAACGAGAACCTTGGGGGCGATGATGTTGAAAAGCTGCTCATTCCACTGGAAGCACACGCCGCCTTGGAAGAGGGCTCGTCTCGCGAGTAGCTGAAAGGACCTTAATGTCGCCTAGGGGGTGAATAGGCGTGATGACCAAATTAAACTCTTTTTCCCAAACACTTGAGCTGACAGTGCTCTACCGGTCAGACCGGTGGTGGTGACCGATCAGACTGGTCAAGCACTGGACTTCACAGGTGACACCGGTCAGACCGGTGCGCCTCACTGATCAAACCGGTGTAGTACAAAACACCTGCAAAAACAACTTCAAGCACCTCTTGACTTCTAGCACGAACCAAACTTAGTGTGTGGCCTTTGTAGATGATCACAAGCGGAGTAATGAGCCCTGCACACACAAATAGGACACCCATGTAGATCGAAGCGGAAGCAAATTTAATATACTAGAAAAACAACTTAGAGAGTCAAACCACACGAAGAAGCAAGAATTTGATTCCCGAAGTTCACCACCCACTAAGGAATGGCTACGTCTCCGTTGAGGAGCTTGTAAGGGACAATTCCCACAACAAGCCGGGTCTCATTCAACCATTTTCCTCCTTTCTACTAAGGGGATCTTTTCCACGAAGAGGCAAGATCGCAGCCCTTACAAACTTTCTGCTGCTCACCACAACCTTGGGAGCTAGCCGGCGACACCTAGCCGTCTAGGAGGCAAACCTCGAAGAGAAACAAACGCTTCAAAGCTTGTAGACGCGAAACAAAAGTGCTCAAGCTATGGAAAAGCTCTTGTTAGCTCACTAGGTCACTCTTAATCTCACTTTCTCAACCCAACACAAAGATTATGAATTGAATCCACAAATCTCACAAAGAGAGGGTTGGGGAGAGCCACTAAGGCTTAGAGCTTGTTAGAAATGGCTTGGGACATCAGCAAACTCACTAGAAACAGCAACCCTCACTTGAAGAGGGTTTGGGGTATTTATACCCCTCAAAAGAGAAAACTAGCCATTGGTCCCCGGTGGGCCTGACCGGTCTAACCGGTCGGAGGCACCGGTCTGACCAGTACCGCTAGCCCAACGGCTAGTTTTTCAAACACCGGTCTGACCGGTGCCTCCGACCGGTTAGACCGGTCAGGCCCGAGATACCCCCAAACCTTTTTCTAAGAAACTAGCACTTCACCACCAAGATGAAATGACTCAGGTTAGGTTAGGAGGGTTTGTTAGCACACTCTAAGGCTAGATCTCACTTTGGTCAACTAAAGAGCACTTTGACTTGGTCAACGGGCTAAGATGCATCCCTCTTGATAGTACGGCATACCTGTACTCAAGAAAGAATGAAAACACTTTTAATCTCTTGAGCTCCAACACTTTCAAACTTGCCATACTTGATCAACTATCCACTTGAGGGCTTTCAACATAGCCTTTGACTTGTGCACGTCCATAGTCGAGCTGGTGACTTAGAATCTTTCCATATACATAGGAATGCATACTTGGATCCATGGTCACTCTATATTGCCAATCTTAACAAATTGATGATTCGCAATGCTTCTCTCGGTTAAGGTTTGAATATGATACTTGAAGACCCCACGGATGCTAGAACTTCACCTTAGCAAAACACTAATGGCGGCTTAGCTACGGCCCCCAAGATTGCTTAGTCCCTCACCCTAGACATCTCGGTTGATCTTTTCATCACTTATCCAATCCACTTTGAGTTCCACTTTGTTCATACACAATTAACCTTCATTTGAAAATCCCCCTTCAAATGCTTGATCTCGATTGACAAAAAATGTGCGAGCTTCTAATTTAGAACCATAGTGTGTACACTCATTATCTTGTTCTGTTCCAATAAACTCATGAAGTCTTGCACCACATTCTTGTCTTTGTCAATGTGAGCCATAATATTCATCCACATTTAAGTACTTCAACGGTTGCTCATGAATATATAAATAAAACTTTCTCACAATCTTAGAGAAATTCATTAGTCCTTTAATCGCCTTGTCATTCAATTCACCAAAATCCTCTTAGGGGCCTAGATGCACTTTCAATCTCCCCCCTTTTTTGGTGATTGATGACAACTCAATTAAAGCTTACAAAAAAACATTAAAGTGCATTTAGATTCTTAGATATAGCTACAGCTCCCCCTTAATTTGTGCCTTGAGTTGAATTTCAAAAAGTTGGCCTCAAATGCCAATAGCACAAATTTGGAAGAATAAGCGTGTGAGCTCCCCCTATATCTTAGAATCAGTGGAGTACAACATGTGTGGGCGACAAAATAAAAAACGTGATGCGTATGACAAGATGCAAAGAGAAGTGTGCTGACTAGGCAGCACCGGTCAGACCGGTCAGGTCCAGCCAACACACACGACTGGGCGGCACCGGTCAGACCAGTGCCCCTGGCCGGTCAGACCGGTCAGGTCCAGTCAGCGCACAAAGCAACGGAAGTGCGTGCTATTTGGTCCAAGGTGATCAGGCCAGGGTTGTAAGCTGGTTTAGATCACTTTGCTCAATTTAGCCAACACAAACAAACACCATTCATTTTATGCATCACAATCTAGCAATAAAGTCACTTAAATATTACAATAAGGTTCAAACACACAGTAGAACTCACACCAATGTTCTCAAGTCCACTAAGATAAAGTGCTAACTTATTACATGGCTTCTCTCAACAGCCAATAGGCACCGGTCAGATTGGTGCAGGGCACCAGTCAGACCGGTGCAACACAGACAGCAGCCCAGACAGCACAGATTTGTGACTTTAATCTCGAATCTTCTCCCCATTTGTCATCAAGAATCCAAGAAAGGCTTGGAGAAGAAGCAACTGTCGGTCACTGTCCCTGAGATCCATCTCCCTGGTGAGAGCTCCCTCCTATTTGAGAATTGTCAAGAATTCAGTGCAAAGGAGAGTTTAGATAAATAGAGTCCGTGACGGTGATTTGAGATGGGTGAGCTCTGGGTGCGTTGTTTTTACCGTAGTAGTATGGATTGTAGCCAAAGATCTCGGCGGAGAAGCGAGCGCCCCAATCTTGTCCTTACTCGGGAGGTGGAGGAGGTGGAGGTGCTTGCTCTTCTTCCATAAAGTGAGATGAACCTGCCACATCCGGAGGAGGAGGTGCAAATCGTGGAGGTGGTGGAGGAACCGACGAAGAAGACCCTTGCCCGTGCTCGGACTCAAAGAACATGGGTCCATATTGGTTAAGCATGTCGGAGTTGGCCCATCCTCTCATCCTATCCTCAAAGGATGGTATCTCAACCTGAGGAGACTCGGGAGATGGTGGAGAGCGAGGTAGTTGAAACCCTTGAGCATTGTGCATTAACTTCATTGTGTCCCTCATTTGCTTATTCGCCCTTATAGACCTTTGTTGCTCAACTTGGATGTCATGCTGGCTCCTGCACATCCCAAATATGAAATTGAGAAACTTCCGTAAACGGGAGGTGGACCTACGAGGCTTGTCGTGCTCCCAGCCTCCCCACCGATCAGACCGGTGCTCAGCACCGGTCAAACCGGTGACGGTCTGTGTCCCTGCCTGTGGCTGATCTGGCCGAGCTGCTCCCTCGTCAAATATTTCTTCCTCACGTCCAGGTGCTTGCTCAACTCTAAAAGACGGAAATCGAGGACTTTTGCTAGGATTGATTTCAAGGGCTTGTGAGTCACATTTTTGGGAAACTCCGTCTTTGCAACCTTTTCAATCATATACATGATATATGGGCTATAGCTGCAAATCTTTTTGGGGTCATCAGATAGATGCTTGATTTCTTGCCAAATGAAATCTCCAACACTAAATTCCGGAGCTCCCAGCCTCAAAGCAACCATCAAGTTTTTCTGAAACTTTGCGATCTCATAGGGGTTTCCATCTCTAGGAGTAATAGACACTCTAAGGAGCCTATTGAGAGTAGCATAGAGATTCTTCACTTTTCCATAGTTGGCATGCTCACCTCGTGGGTACATAATGTGCAATTCATCCTTCTCGAGCTCTCCTTCACATGTAGCTTCCTTAAGTCCTTGTCCCCCGCCATGATCCCAAAGCACCTCAAGAATCTATGGAAGGTGATGGAGTACTTTTGACCATTTGTCATCCAAGTCATAGCCGTCTCGGTCTCAATGTATCCAAAGTGCACTGTGGCATAAAACTGGGCTATAATCTCTTTGTTCCAATCCCGTAGGAACCCCATAAGTGTCTTGACCCTTTGTCTCTCACAGTTGCTTATGACTTCATCAAATATCGGGTCACTCTTTCTATCCATGTGCTCCCAATACACATATTGTGCTTTATGAGTGATTTTGGGCTTCTTAATGATTACTGTAGCATAATAGTCTTGCTAAAACTTAGCCCAAAACCTTGGATCCGTCGCGGTCCTAGCCTCCTCATAAGGGTTCTTGTCTCTCAATTTCTTTAGGGCCTTGGTCATGCCTGCCCCGTGGTACTTAACCGGCTTGTTAGAATAGATATAAGTGGGTGGCATGATCTTCAATCTACCTTGGTCATCATCATCTTCATCCATGGAATCCACATCCTCTTCTTCATCCTCCTGATCCTCATCCTCAGCCTCGTCGCTGTCATTATCATTAGACCCAGCCTCCTGGTGCCTCCTCAGCTCATACTGACCCGGAAAGGTTTCATCCTCAACATTATCAACGCTGCTAGTGCCGGTGTCACCTCCTAGGTCGGGATCCTCAGTACTTGCTTGAGCTGAGCGACGTCTCAACTTTTTGCCGCTAACGTTGACGATGTTGCCCCCTTCCTCAAAGTCACCGGGGATAGCCCCTCGGCGAGAATGCAACTCTTCTCTTCTTTTCTTAGACCCCTCCTTTTCTCGTACCATAGCTGCTGTCCTGAGTCACAAAAAGGATGACAAGAAAGTTTAAGACTCTAGAAAAAAGATTGAATTGATTCTTTAAAGTTTAGAACAATTGGGTGTGCTCTGGGCCACATCGGTTAGACCGGTGGGGGGCACCGGTCAGACCAGTGCCACCCAGAACAGAGCCAATTGCTCCCACAATCAATCTGAGCGGCTATGAATCTAGGATTTGGTCTAGATGATCAAAAGACATCCTAGAATAGATATGTGTTGAAATACATGGAGAAAACAACACTTGGGGCTAAACACGCGCCACCGGTCAAACCAGTGAAGGCCGTCCGACCACAAATCTTGGGTTCTCACAGTGTGTCAACGAAACCTTATGGATCTATAGGTATGTCCTCTTGATGATCTCAGAAGATGTTCTACCAAGGAAAATTCAAATCTTTGCACCAAGTAAGGAGATTGGGCAAAATGAAGATTTGAATACCTTTGGAGAGAAGAACTGGAGCTGAATCCAAAGAACTCGAAGGGGAAAGTGAAGAGAGGCCTTGGGAGATCCTTTTGCTTCTAATCTTGAGGTCTTTCCTTGGTTGAATCTTCAAATCTCCATGAGTTTTGAGAGAGGTAGGAGAAGGGAGAGGAGGTGGTATACACGGTTTGGACAGGCTGAAAGTTGGTGAATAATGGAGGAGAGAGAAGAGAGAGGGGTAAAAGAGAGGATATTTTCACTATTGGCCCCACGGGTTGAAGTCAGGCGTCACCGGTCTGACCCTCCCTCGGTAGAACCGACGATTTTGAAAAATTCAACAGAGAAACCTTATCGGTAGAACCGACATACCCTCGGAAGTTCCGATCCTTCTCTTCCATTTTTAGATTTTTTTCCTTGAATCTTCTCCAAATATTTTATGAGACACTTTGCATCCACTTAGGTCACAGAAAGACGATGATGTGACTTCAAGGGCACCACCGGTCAGACCGGTGATGGGCACCGGTTAGACTGGTGCTCCCTTGAGAAAAAAGATTTTGAGCCATACAGGGAGATTTCCATCCCAACCTTTAGAGATGTTTTCGATATGAGATAGAGAGTTGATATTGATCCAAAAATCATCAATTCTTAGAGGAGTGAAAGATTATCCAATTTATTCAAAAAATCTTGATCCTTCCAAGAGAGAGAGAGAGATAAATAAAGATGGATTTTAGGGACTTGATAAAATCTTCTTAATTGTGACTAGCCATCAAACAAGCAAAGAGAACTATAGTCACAATTAAGTTGATTAGGCCACTAAGACCAAGAACCAAAAATTTTTAAAGTAAACACACTTCCTATACATGCTAGTTGATTTTTCGAAAAGTCTATCCTATATCACGAGGTGCATGCATCCACTTCAAATGAATTGTCCTAACAAGCATATTTGGCTCATATCTTCATCCTCGAGACATAAAGACGAGTGGAATAAAAATATCAACCAAATATCTAGAGAGGCGCACAAGAGATTCACTTGAAGCAATTACATGCCAAGGATGGCACACTAGCATGGTATTATGGCCTAGATGCATTACGGTATTTCAGTGAGATTTATGACAACATACTTTTGCCTTAAGACCATTTCATTTGTGCATATATTTAAATTTTGAGTGACGCTAGCTCTTACTTGCTCTTTTGGAAGTTATGCTTGTTAAGAGCTTCCTTCAGAATGCACACAGGAATGAGACCTTCGACGCCAAATCACCATTCTCCACAAAGGTTGGGTCAACCTCGGGTCACCCGGCCACAGGTGCCGGTTCACCCACCAACAGCTTCACTGGGCCGGCACCGGTCAGACCGGTGCCTGTCACCGGTCAGATCGATGACCTCCAGTGTTTACTCCTCAAGTGATTTTGCGTTTCTTTTTCCTTGAATGTGTGGATGTGTCCCTAATCCAAATCCTGCAACATGGATAGGGCATTGCTCTACTAGAGAGCCATTAAAAACATCGAATGGCATGAGAGAGTGGAATTTCACAAAATAGTCAAAGTCACTGCCCCATGTCTCGCTCTTACAAGAAAAGCGTTAAGTAAGTGTTCACCAAGGACCAAGAGCGACTTGGACTCAATCAAAGCGTATTAGTTACTGAAATGACATTGATTTCAAGATTTATAAGAGTTTCTCCTTCACATGGTCAATTGAATTCGACATGATTTCCAAGTCTTCCAACCATGTGCTTAATGCATCTCTTTCAATCCTGCAAACTCAGTAAGCATTTCTTGGTACCCAACACTTGTTGGGTCCTATTGGGTTAGTCACATGGTGCTTAGGAACCCAAATAGCTCTCATGCTATAGCGAGGTGAACTAATCTCCCTTATAGCACAAGTTCCATTTTTATCGTTCCTAAGCTTATGAAGACAAGGTTTGATTTAGGAATGTTACCATTTGGACAATCTTTGCCCATGTGACCCTTTTGACGACATTCATAGCAAATGCGGCATTTGTTCTTGTTGGTCATATCATTCCTTGCAATTTCTTTTCCATGCTTGCTTCTGAGTCTTGTTCTTGGAGAAGGTGGCTTCCTTGCCTTGTTTGCCTGAAGTGGGCCTGCGCTGGCCGACACTGGTCTGACCGGTCACGGTCTGTGCCACTGCCCATTGTTGCATTTGGGCACGAGTCGGAAAAGTGCCCCCTTCTCTCTGCACTTGTAGCACACCCTCCACTTGTTGGAGCTTCTAGGTTTTTTGGAGAGTGACTCTTGTGTCTTGTGCTTGATTGGGCAATATTGGGATTTGATTTGCCGAATCTTGCTCTTTTCTTGAATCTTGTTCTTGTGGGTCATTGTATGTTGTTGAGGGGTTGACCTAGTGGCGGTTGATACCTTCTCAAGCTTCTTCACCATACTTTCACGGTTATCCTGAGAAAGTTGCACTTTGCTCTTCTCCTTCAACACATACAAGTCCTTTTGTAGCTTTTCTACCTCTTGCTTTAGTTTATCATTTTCTTTAGCAATGAGGTCATCACAAGATTCTACAAGTACATGCTCAATGCTAGATTGGCTTGTTTGAGACAAACAATCATTAGCGTAAGATAAATTAACTTGAAATTGTGAGCATGTGCATGTGTGAGATAGAGGTTGTATGGATTTTACCGACGAAAGCACAACCTCATGGGCTATCTCTAGTGTATCATAAGAATCGACAAGCTTCTCATAGGAATGTTCAAGTTCATTGTGATTAGCTTGTAGAACCATATGCTCATTAGTGAGCTTTGCTAGTTTTACTTCTAGATCATCATTGGCTTCTTCTTCTATTTTAGCTCTACGAGCAAAGGATTTGATGTCATGATCATATTTGTTAGCCAAAGTTTCGTACTTACAAACTAAAGATGCAAGCTCGGATTTGAGAAGTTCAAGTTCTCTTGACGGAGAGCTTGATGCTTCAATCTTCTGGCCCTTAGCCCCTTTAGCTTGTCTCTTCTTCTTGCTCTTCGTTTCCTTCTTGGCCATCAAGCAAGTTGGCGTGCCCCTACCGGCACCGGTCTGACCGGTGGGTGTCACAGGTCTGACCGGTCCCTGCAGAGGGACGGCATGTTCGCTTCTTTGATCTTCTTTTTGCTTGGGGGTTGATGCTTGGTGATCAGTGGATGTTGTAGATGTAGGGCACATCTCCACTGACTCATCTTCATCATCGCTCTCGATTTCATCTCATTTGGTGTTTACCAATTCAAGTAGTAATTTCCAAATGAGATGAGCATCTTCGCAAATCTTTTTGCTCTTTAGGATAAGATACTTTAGTTCTCTACATACACAGCTACAAAAAAGATTAGTGATAACGGCATTGAGTTGATTCTTGTCCAAGTCCATTGGCGAGACACATGTCTCATCCTTTGGAAGGATACTCGCAACCATAACCTTAAGTGCAATGAGAACATTAGAGAACCAAGAAGAGTAGTTTGAGCCATCTAGAGCTAGAGGCTCAAACGGTACCTCACAAGTTGTCGACATCGAAGAACTCCAAGCGGTTAAGCTCGAATCGGAGCACCAAGCTCTGTTACCAATTGAAAGGTCCTTGATGTCGCCTATAGGGGGGTGAATAGACGTGACGACCAAATTAGTCTCTTTTTCCAAAACACTTGAGCTGACAGTGCTGTCAGACCGGTCAAGCACTACACTTCACAGGTGACACCGGTCAGACCGGTGCGCCTCACCGGTCAAACCGGTGTAGTACAGAACACCTGCAAAACAACTTCAAGCACCTCTTGACTTCTAGCACGAACCAAACTTAGTGTGTGGCCTTTGTAGATGATCACAAGTAGAGTAATGTGCCCTACACACAAATAGCACACCCACGTAGATCGAAGCGGAAGCAAATGTAATATGCTAGAAAAACAACTTAGAGAGTCAAACCACACAAAGAAGCAAGGATTTGATTCCCGAAGTTCACCACCCACTAAGGAATGGCTACGTCTCCGTTGATGAGCTTGTAAGGGACAATTCCCACAACAAGCTGGGTCTCTTTCAACCACTTTCCTCCTTTCCACTAAGGGGATCTTTTCCAAGAGGCATAATCGCAGCCCTTACAAACTTCCCGCTGCTCACCACAACCTTGGGAGCTAGCCGGAGACACCTAGCCGTCTAGGAAGCAAACCTCCAAGAGTAACAAACGCTTCAAAGCTTGTAGACGCGAAACCAAAGTGCTCAAGCTATGGAAAATCTCTTGATAGCTCACTAGGTCACTCTTAAGCTCACTTTCTCAACACAACACAAAGAATATGGCTTAAATCCACAAATCTCACAAAGAGAGGGTTGGGGAGAGCCACTAAGGCTTAGAGCTTGTTAGAAATGGCTTGGGACATCAGCAAACTCACTAGAAACAACAACCCTCACTTGAAGAGGGTTTGGGGTATTTATACCCCTCAAAAGAGAAAACTAGCCGTTGGTCCCCGGGTGGCACCGGTCAGACCGGTGCCTCACACCGGTCAGACCGGTGTTTGAAAAACTAGCTGTTGGGCTAGCGGCACTGGTCAGACCGGTGCCTCCGACCGGTTAGACCGGTGAGGCCCGAGATACCACCAAAACCTTTTTCTAAGAAACTAGGACTTCACCACCAATATGAAATGACTCAGGTTAGGTTAGGAGGGTTTGTTAGCACACTCTAAGGCTAGATCTCACTTAGGTCAACTAAAGAGCACTTTGACTTGGTCAACACGCTAAGATGAATCCCTCTTGATAGTACGTCATACCTATACCTAAGAAAGAATGAAAACACTTTTAATCTCTTGAGCTTCAACACTTTCAAACTTGCCACTTGAGGGCTTTCAACATAGCCTTTGACTTGAGCACATCCATACTCGAGCTAGTGACTTAGAATCTTTCCATATAGCATAGGAATGCATACTTGGATCCATGGTCACTCCATATTGCCAATCTTAACAAGTTGATGATTCGCAATGCTTCCCTCGGTTAAGGTTTGAATATGATACTTCAAGACCCCATGGATGCTAGAACTTCACCTTAGCAAAACACTAATGGCGGCTTAGCTACAGCCCCAATGATTGCTTAGTCCCTCACCCTAGACATCTCAGTTGACCTCTTCGTCACTTATCCAATCCACTTCGAGTTTCACTTTGCTTCATACACAATTAACCTTCATTTGAAAATTCCCCTTCAAATGCTTTATCTTGATTGACAACGAATGTGCAAGCTTCCAATTTAGAACCATACTGTGTACACTCATTATCTTGTTCTCTTCCAATAAACTCATGAAGTCTTGCACCGCATTCTTGTCTTTGTCAATGTGAGCCATAATATTCATCCACATTTAAGTACTTCAATGGTTGCTCATGAATATATAAATAAAACCTGCTCACAATCTTAAAGAAATTCATTAGTCCTTTAATCGCCTTGTCATTCAATTCACCAAAATCCTCTTAGGGGCCTGGATGCACTTTCAGTAGCATGCACGAGATGCCCTTGACCCAAGGAATGCAGTCACACACCTAGCTTCTGTCGAAGTGCCAAATCATGTAGTGTGTCAATGATTGTATCAGTCGCGTGTTTGGGATGTATCCTCCTCTCTTGGTCGAAATAAATTTTGTTTGTGATTGTTTTTTTGCTATGTGCTTGTTGTGTGCTTACTGACGGGAGTAGATACTGTCTTTTCAAAAAGAAATCTGTCTTAATCAACTTAAACATCACATAAAACCTGGATTCTTAGAAAACCCGCTCCTCTACAGATGGATTCAAGGTGCCCTGCCAGGACCTTCCAAGGCTCTGGTCGTATGGACGCAGAAGGATCTCAAGCCGAACAAAGGGAGCGCCTTAACGACCAAGCAGTGAATCAATTCAAGGATGGAGGTGAAAACCACGTCCAGCCACTGCCAACCCCTGCTGTAGACCTGGCGCAAGTATTAACCAACCAGACTCTACTGCTGGAAGCCATAGCCAATGCCATCAACCATCCAAGGCCCCGTCTTCTGGGCATGAATGAGAAGCTGATAGAATTTCTCTAGACAAAGCCACCAACTTTGGGCGGGTCCGTGAATCCCTTGGATGCAAATGACTGGCTGAGGGCCATCCTGAGAAAAATAGAGCCATTCAACTGTGAAGATTGAGAGAAGGTTCTCCTGGCCACCCACCAGCTCACTAGGGCAGCTTTAGCATGGTGGGAGAACTACTGTGCAGTAGCCAAGGATCCCTCTGCCATCACTTGGGATGAGTTCGTGGAAGAGTTTCGTCGCTACCACATCCCAGAAGCTACACTGAAGTGCAAGGCGGACGAGTTTCGTGAACTCCGCCAGGGCAACAAGTCAGTGGAGGAATAGAGGAATACACTTACCAGTTCATAAAGTTGGCCCGCTATGCCCCTGAGGAAGTGGATAAGGACTCCAAGAAACAGGACATGTTCAAGAAGGGCTTGAATCTGGAACTGAGGACTCTACTTACCCCTCAGATCTACCCGGATTTCAATACACTTATGAACATGGCCATCCACACAGAGAGAGCCAGGGCAGAAGAGAAGAAAGAAAACAAGCACAAGTTCATGGCACTGCGTGAAAAACTAGCTTTGGTAACGGGAAATGCGCCCGTTACCGATCAATTGTTACAAATAAGCCAAGAAAGGTAACAGGCTGATACCCATTACTGATAACACATATTCGTAACGGGCATAAAACACCAACCATTACCACAACTAGCCACCGGTCACGTGAAAATGACTATTTCTCTGGGCCCACACGGAACTTTGGTAACGGGCACCAAAACAAAGCCCGTTATTGTGAAATCAATATCAGGGATGTGTGTGTGGTGAACCTGCATCTCTGATGTCTCAACGAACGGGCCACATATTGGTAACATTATTTTAGAGTGCCCGTTACTTTGTTGGCTAGTTTGTAATGGGTGTTCCAATTGAAGCCTGTTACTCAGTGGTCAGTGTTTCTAACGAGCTTTATTTAACGCCCGTTACAGATTCGTAGGCCACCCCTACAGTAACCTGCTGCCTGCTTGCCGGCTGCATTCTGGATCCAGCTAGGATTTGGCAACCATCAGGGGCTGCAACCTGGAACCAGCCAGGATATGACTAAATTCAAAGAAACTAGATCTAGCATCTAAATTCACAAAAATCCACAATTCACATGCATCATATGACAATATTCAGCATCATCATCTCACACGAGGAGGAAATGCATCTCCCAAGGAGGAATGCAATAATATCACAAAAATTCATGGACAATGAGGAGGAATACAAAAATTCATGGATAAGGAGGAATGCAAAATTTTCCTAGTCACCATACATAATCTCAGCCCACACAACATCATTAGCAAAAAAATTTTCCTCCGGTTGTGATCACCTGTTCCATGAGGAATGTGGCAAGTCTTTCACGAACATCTGCCAGTAATGATTTATCGAGAGGATGCTCCTCTAGCCCTAAGCTCTAGATATAACAATGTCACCAGTCAGCACACATATATAGGTGGTTACCAAACATGTCCAGTGCTAATAAGCAAGAACTGTGCTCAGTTGCAGGTTTTACAAATGAAGATCCCAATAAAGTACCTCCATATGTGGGCCGCTTTCTTTTAATCAAAGCATGTGATAGGCACAATAGAAGCTGTAGAGTCTGAATCCAGTAGGTTGTTGGTGGCACTGCAATAAATGTACAAAGAAAAATAGTGGTGATCGAGAAGAAATAAACTCAAGCTTTAGTACTAGCTTCCACAGGAAGGAAATAAGTGGTATGTACCTTAACATCTTTGACATGTTTCAAGGGGCCACGGTGCAAGAACTTTTTGCGGCAGTAACATTTCCAAGCCCTACAACAAAAATATCAACAATGGTTAGGACACTATTAATTAATATACTCTGTATAGTTTGTTGAGGAACGTCTGCAGATTAAGACAGAAATAACTTACTCATTAATGATTAGCTCGAAAGGGCCAGTATTAGTATTAATTGTCTTCAATGAATCAGGATAGTAGACCTTCCGCTGCTTCGGAACCATTGCCACTGCAATCTAGTGGCTCGTACTGAGATAAGCGGTAAGCATTAAATGCTTTGTAGCATATTGTTCGAAGGCATTGAGCATATAGTCAACAGAGAAAGAAACAATGTTATCCGTGTTGCTCAACGTTTGTCGGGCATACTCCCCGGGTACCCATACGAGGAAGGATGAAGACGGACTCCTACTAGAGTTCCCCTTTAATCCTACTAGGACTCGTTCCATGTAATCCTACTAGGACTCCTGCCTTGTAACCGACTACGAACCCGCCCCCCCTGGACTATATAAAGGAGGGCCGGGTACCTAGCCGGACATCTGATCTCAACCAACACCAAGCGCAGGGCGCCATACTTGATACCCCAAACAGGACGTAGGGTTCGCTACTGAAGGACCGATACGGCAAACTAGAGAGGGGGGAGTGAATGGGAGCGGATAAAAATTCTTCTCGAAGGAGATGGAAACTCCTACAATATGAACACGGCTTCCAACATACGTCTCCGACTCACTACCCAAGTTGGCCAAGCCCACGTAGCCACTGGAGTGCCACTAGACCTAGGAACCAACACACACACCCTTTCGACCCGAGAACGCAGCGGAACACCAAACCTCGAGTCTACAGACCAACACCGGTCAGACCGGTGAGCACCACCGGTCAGACCGGTCCCTGCTGGTGAAACTGGGCAACTTTCACTAAGTGGAGACACACCGGTTAGACCGGTCACAGCCTGAAAGCCCCCAAGGCACCAAACAGGCCAACCGACCTCCAAACTGACCCAAACTCAAAACAGCAGCAACACGGGACAACAGCGAACACACCCAGATGTTCACCCGAGCAAAAACCCACCGAGGGTTGCACCGGTTAGACCGGTCAAGATCACCGGTCAGACCGGTGTAGCCTGGGCAGCTCGGTATGAACAGCACCCGCGGGTCAACTCCCCCAAATCCAAACCTCGATCTCCCGAATCGCTCCACGGACTTGAACAAGACTTTGGGGATATTAGGAACACCTCATGAGGAGTCCATAGTCAAGTTTAATCCCACCAAAACTCGTCCAAAAAGGAGGAATCAAGGAAATCCCGCCAAGAGCACTTCCAACCCAAGAACTCAAGAAACCCCAAAATCGAGCCCCTTTACTCACGGATTTGGGAGGGGAATCACGCCCAAAGAACCATGAAGGGTTCCCACAAATTTCCACCATCAAATCCCCAAGAGAAAGGTCCCGAAAACAACCCAAAGAAATCACCAAGAGAGGGCTCCGAAAATCACCACCAAGAACAACCGGGGAAAACACATCCAAACCTTGAGGAACCACGCCGAATCATCTATACATGAAACAAAGGTTCATACAAGGTCTAGCAAGCCGCTCGATCATCCATCCCTCTCAACAAGATCTCTCCATGAAGCTCTCAAGCTAGTCCTATGGAAAACCTAAAGAAAATAGGAAGCAAAATAGGAAATCAAATGAGCTAGGGTTCCAAGAGTTGGCTGCCATCCTCTCACCTCTTGGGTTATATGGAGGCAACCGAATGTCTAAAATACCCTTTCCTAACAACTAGGGATAGAAGCCCCTCAAGGGCAGATTTGGAAGTCTTCATGTCTTCACCATCGGACGGATGCTCGGCGACCGCACCCTGCGTAGCCTCGACACAAGCCATGCGATCCCGACGCGTGTCCTGCGCTTCGAAGTCTCCGGACTGCGTCGTCGCACACCGGTCAGACCGGTGCTCCTCATCGGTTAGACCGGTACCCACCGGTCAGACTGGTTAGACCCACCGGTCGGACCGGTCTGGCACTGCTGCAGCACCGTGTTAGGTTCTTCGGTCTTGACTTTGTGTATCAACCAAGGAACCCAGTGGTTTTCTGGTGAACCACCGGAAACCCCGCGGACTCGGTGTAGCCTCCGCCAATCTCCACTCATGACTCGGCTCCCACGTAGTCCCGGCTCGACCTTGGTTTTGAGCTTCAACCAAGAAATCGTCCATGACTTCATCTTGCTGTTCATGCCACCATGCGGCCCGCACTTGACCCCGCTGGCCACCGGGTCCCTCGAACGAAGCCTACTTGTCTTCTCCACACCTGGAGGCCTCACCGGCAACGACCTTTTGCGCTTGTTCTTCACCTGCACCAACACCAGTCAAGTCGCAACCTGCACCTGCAATACTTAGCCAAGAATTAGTCCACACAACGTTGTCAATCACTCATCACACAAGGAAGCGACCATCCACCGGTCCTCGAACCACACATGGTCCTCAATCTCCCCCTTGATGAGTGCATTGACAACACCCACACGAAAGTAACAAGAGAGAAAAGAAAAAAAGAAACGAACAAAAAGAAACTCCAACAAGCGACCGAAAACCAAACAAAGGTAAAGAGCAAGATCACTTGAAGAAGGCAAATCTCGGACTCCTTAGGCAAGGGCAACGGCTCGACACATCCGAGACAAAGCCAAGCTCAAGCAAAGAGCGCAAACCACCGAAACAAAGCTCGAACAACCACAAAGAGCTCCCCCTGCACACATGCAAGCTCCCCCTGAACCAATGCACCTCCCCCCGGACGAATGCATGCAAACCACTGAAAACGGGGCAGGCTGCAGAAGAACCTCAGCTCACACCGGTCAGACCGGTCATCACCACCAGTCGGACTGGTGCCTAAGATGTGTACAGGACCAGCACTCACACCGGTCAGACCGGTGCTCCTCACCGGTCAGACCGGTGCACAACAGAGCCCAGAAATGGCTCGAAACCAACTGAAAACCTTCTAAACGCATCCAGCAAGCCATTTCAAGCTCAAACTTATCCCCCTTGTTGGCAATGCATGAATCAAGCCAAAAATGCAAAATTTTGAACCTAGAGCTTCTCAAATAGACAAAATTCAACAAAGAATGCTACACATGTCCAAATGAGCAAGTTAGATACTCTACAGCTTCGTATCGATCTCAACTACATGATCACCAAGTTTCACAACCATTGGACGAGGCTAAGATGGATTTGGGCAATTTTGCGAAAAACTTGCCTCTTATGAGCAAAGTCCTAAACATGATCAAAACATATCAAATGACAAAGCCACACAAACTTCATGCTAGGACAACCATTCTAATCATAAGACCACCACAAACACCCACAAGCACCTCATGTCATGTCAAAGCCACCGAGCCATGTGCCTACTTCTATGTATGAGACTTCTCATTGGTAGGCATCATGCAACGGTTTAGCACCCAAAGCAAATTAAATTCAGCACATATGACATGGGAGCATATTTTCCAAGCATTTTACATTTCATTTTCAGATTCATATATGGTACATGAAATGTCTTTGCGACAAAAAGGAACTTATGCCCCTCCACAAGATGAAGCAAGAGGGCTAAACATTCATGATGGCAAATGAGCCTTTGGCTCCATATGATCAATAAGCTAGCTATCCAACCACAAATTAAGCATAGCCAGGCCACTAAAACATGTCAAGATCATGTAAAGGCATTTACACATGAGAGAGCATACATGTGGCATTTTTCAAAAACATAGCCATCAACCATGGATTATTCATCAAGATCATCAAGAGCTAAGCCAAACTAACCATAGCATACCAAACAATCTCACAAAGACATATATCTCATTCCATGGTGAACAATGTATATGAGAGAAGATTTTCCTAACCAATGCATATGATACAAAATGCATGCAATCTAAGATACAAGGATGCCTATACATCATGTTACACATGACATGCCAAATGCAATAAATGCACAAAGGAAACTATACATATGTTACAAAGGAGCTCCCACACACCCAACTCAAGAAATCAAACACACACCAAGTTCCCCCCGCAAACGAGTGAAAGTTGCTTGATCTGGGTGTTTGGTGAAAATATCAGCTAGTTGGTCATGTGTGGGTACATGGATCAAAGCTATCTTTCCTTTCTCTACGCTGTCTCTCAGAAACTGATACCTCACTTCTATGTGCTTGGTTTTGGAATGGAGCACTGGGTTCTTCGCAACGCTTATGGCACTAGTGCTATCACATTGAAGTGGAACATGGGTATACTCCTCACCAAAGTCACTCATGGTGTATGAAATCCAAAGGAGCTGAGAGCATCAACTAGCAGCGGCAACATACTCTGCCTCGGTAGTGGATTGAAATACACTCGACTGTTTGCGGGAAGACCAAGACACCAAATAAGAACCCAAAAACTGGCGAGTCCCAAAAGTGGACTTCCTATCCAACCGACACTCGGCAAAATCCGCATCTAAAAAACCATGAAGTGCCAAAGAAGATGACACGGAGTACCAAAGGCCGAAGTCGGGAGTGTGACGCAAGTAACTGAAAATTCTCTTCACCGCTTGCCGATGCGAGGTCCTCGGAGACGCTTGAAAATGAGCGCACAAACACACCGAGAACTGTATGTCCGACCTCGACACCGTCAAGTAGAGGAGTGACCCGATCATGCTCCGGTACTCCTTCTGGTCCACGTGTTCACCTTCCTTGTCCGCATCAAGAGCTGTAGTCATACTCATCGGCGTCGTCATAGCCTTGGAGTCCTCCATCTTGAACTTCCGCACAATGTCCTTGGTGTACTTAGCCTGGTGCACAAATGTTCCTTCCTTTGATTGTTTGATTTGTAGCTCGAGGAAGAACTGCAACTCGCCCATCAGGCTCATCTCAAATTCCCTGCTCATCTCCTTTGCAAACCTTGCAACAAGAGAGTTAGACGAGCCACCAAAGACAATATCATCCACGTACACCTGCACAATCAAGATATCTCTGCCCTGCCTCAGCAAAAACAAGGTCTGATCGACCTTCCCCATCTCAAAACCTCTCTCAAACAAGAACCCCCTCAACCTACCATACCAAGCTCTAGGCGCCTGCTTCAACCCATACAGCGCCTTCCTCAATTTGTACACCCGGTGGGGGTACTTCTCACTCTCAAACCCCGGAGGTTGCCTCACATACACTTCTTCCTCCAACACACCATTCAGAAAAGCACTCTTCACATCCATTTGGTGCAACTTGAACCCTTTAGCCTCGGAAAAGGCTAGAAGGATCCTAATCGCCTCCAAACAGGCTACGGGAGGAAAGGTCTCCTTGTAGTCGATCCCCTCCTTCGGACTGAACCCTTGAGCAACAAGCCTCGACTTGTTCCTCACAACCTCACCTTTCTCTCCCTCTTTGTTCTTCCACACCCACTTTGTACCAATCGGCTTACACCCTGGTGGAGGGTCAAACAACTCCCAAACCTGATTCCTCTCAAAGTTCTCCAACTCCTCATGCATCGAATTAACCCAATTGTGATCAGATAGTGCGTGTCCAATGTCTTTGGGCTCAAAAGTAGCAGCAAACGCAGCATGAGCGAAATGAGAATTGTTTCGAACCCTCAACCGTGTAGTGTGTTCATTCATGTCGCCGAAGATCCTCGAAGCTGGGTGATCCACTTGTACTCGCCGGGGAGGTTCTTGCCTCGATGCTACCTCCCCCTCAACATCAGCTTCTCCTCATTCTTGATTTGTCGTCGTAGGTGTAGTAGAGGGTCCATCCATCACCGTAGTTGAAGTAGTGGGTACATGTTCTGCCGGGGGCACCACACCGCCATCTTCATCCTCTCCATGTTCATGCTCCTCCTCCAGATAGATCTCCTCGCCAAGCTCATCATCACCTGCACACTCAAAGACAAGCTAACTACGTGGCTCTGTCTCGTCGAAGGTTACCTCGCAAGTCTCCACGATTTGGTTAGTTTCAAGATTGAGCACACGATATGCTCTAGAGTGAGATGCATAACCAAAGAAAATACCATCGACAGACCTAGCCTCAAACTTATCCAACTTCCTGCCTTTCTTCAGAATGAAACACTTGCAACCAAAGACATGGAAGTGACTCACCTTGGGTGTGGGACCATGCATCAACTCATAGCATGTCTTCTTCTTGTGCACTCTGAGGTAGATCCTGTTTGAAAAATAGCACGCGGTATTCACCGCCTCAGCCCAATACCTCCTCGAAGTCCTATGCTCATCAAGCATCGTCCGAGCCATCTCGCACAAGGTCCTGTTCTTCCTTTCCACAACACCATTCTGGGGAGGTGTATACGGAATCGAAAACTGGTGCTCAAGACCCAAGTCATGGCAAAAGGTTTCAAAACGAGAGTTTCTGAATTCCGTGCCATTATCACTACGGATAGCTCGTATGGCATCTCCGTGCCTCTCCTTCCTCAACCTCAAGACTAGATCTCGAACAAAACCAAACGTCTCCCCTTATCCTCAAAAAAGAATACCCACGCATACCGAGAATAGTCGTCCACCACAACAAGGACATACCACTTCCCACCCACAGATCGCACACGAGCTGGGCCAACAAGATCCATATGGAGCAGCTCGCATGGACGCTCAGTCATCACATCGGTGAGAGGCGGGTGAGAAGAGGCTACCATCTTGGCATGCCTACACGGCGCACAAACCAACTCTTTCTCAAGCCTCAACCGTGGCAATCCTCAGACCAAATTGAGTTTACTCAAGCGAGACAAAAGGTCAAAGCTCAAGTGACCCAACTTCCTATGCCACCTCCACAACTCACTCGAAGAACCAGCCAAGAAACAACGCTCCACACCCGAAGACTGAGAAAAATCAGCATGAAACACCTGACCCTCGGGAACGACCACACAGACAAGGTCCCCTCGAGAGTCCAAAATCCGAGAACCACCTGGCCAAAACAAAACCTCAAAGCCCTCATCCAACAACTGGGACACAGAAAGCAAATTGTAGCCCAGCGATTGAACGAGAGCAACACGCCTCAGAGTGATCTTGTCACTCACTTTGATCTCACCTTCTGAAAGCACACGCCCACGCCCATTGTCCCCAAAAGTGATGTACCTCTTCGTCACCACCGGGACGAGACTTGAGAACCACCCCCTGTCTCCGGTCATATGCCTCGAGCAACCGGAGTCAATCAACCAAATGTTCTTCAAGTCTCCCACCTGAAATTAAAAAATGACCACATGAGAGAACAAACGACTCAGCACTGGGGTTAGTACCAAAAGAGTAAAACCAGTGCCGAGCCTTTTGCTCGAAAGTGGGGTTAGCAACAACTGTTGACAGTGTATTTTGGTGCACCTAGCATGTTCATTACACTTTGGTTTGGATTTGATTATGGAACTAACCCGCCACTAGGCACACTAATCATATAACAAGTTCATCTTTGTGCATGCATTTGGAAGTGTTGTGTTTATGTAGGAAAACATGGACATAAAGGACGGATTCGCAACAAGTTCAAAGGAGCATTCATGGAGTCTTGTTCGTGTTCATGAGCTTGCTGAAATCACTTCCAATGGTGGCGAGGACCGAAGTGCTACGAGGAACACCCCCGGGGATTGAAGCGTAAAAGATCAAACTTCGTGCAAAGAGAGCCTCCATCTTGGACGCGAGGATAACGAGCATCAAACTAATGGAAGTGGAGGGGGCAAAGTACATAAGTGCACGAGGACCCACGGAGCAAAAGGGGCGACCGAACCGGGCCGAATTGGGCACCGGGCCGGCCGGCCCAGGCCGGCCGGCCCAGCCCACTTCCGGCCCGGTTCGGTCCCGTTTTCCTTGCCCTCGAAGGATCTTCAACCCTAAAACCCCCGAGGCGCTGCCAACACCAAAAGGAGGAGTCATTCGCACCAGAAGGCCATCCACAAGCTAGAGAGAGAGGAGGAGGATCTCCGTGGGAGATCAACCACCTCGAAGGAAGCACCCTCTCGTGGAGAAGAAGGAAGACACCGGCGGAAGGGAAACCATGATCAACGGTGCCATGATCAGCACCTTGATGGGGTAATCTTCTCATTCGTCCATGGGTTGTAATCGATCTTGAGATGTAATCGCATTTTGTCGGATTATCTATCTATCATCTTGTGATGAATATACTTTCATGCTTATGGTTAGCTACCATGCCGTAAAGGGAGTAGAGCTCGATGCTTCCTTGGATCCATTCAATACGCCGTGTCCACCAAAGGTCTAGTCATGAATACCTTCGCGTAGTGACGAAGACGAGAGGAGGGAAAGGGCGAAACCGTGGTCACATCCCCGATAGATTAGATTGGTTTTCATGTCTTTAAGCGATTGCATGCTCTAGTATCGTAGACCCGTGGGCGAGTGTCTTCTACCTTGATCGTTTATCATTCTCTCTAGTGCGTTTAGTTGTTTTCTAGTATAATAGTAGTTAGGGTTTTAGTAGGTAGTGTGTCGTTGTTGATCGAACGCTTGTAATCCCCTTGCTCCGCGGATTGACAAGAACCTTGGGAATCCCGTGGTGAAAAAGGTGTGGGGTCCGTACGCTTGCGGATCGTAGAGGGATACGTCTTTTATCCATCAACAAGCCCCTTTTCTGGCGCCGTTGCCGGGGAGCAAGTTAGTTTACATCGTTTGATTTGCATCTAACTTAGTTTTATACTTTAGTTTATCTTTTATTTGCTATATCTAACATATATTATCTAGAAAAACACTTGTTTCGTTTTTGTTTTTGTTTTTATCTTATTGTCTAGATGGAGTTTGTTAATCAACCCGTGGAAGAACCGGAGAAATCATTAAGGGATTACGCTAGCCCTCGATGTGAAGACATAAAAGTACAAGAGTCGGATTCGAAGCTCGAAGCGACCAAGTATGAAATTAAATCCAAGATCATCAAGATGGTGGCGGAAAACCCATTCGAAGGGATGGTTACGGAGAACCCATATAGACACATAAGGGATTTCACGACAATATGCAACACGGTGCGTCAAGAAGGAGTTCCCGATGAATGGTTCAAATGGAATCTCTTTCCCTACTCACTTGCCGGCAAAGCAAAGACATGGTATTCGGTTGCGTCCTTTGAAGTTGAAGGCAATTGGAACAAGTTGACAAAGAAGTTTTGCGAGAAGTTCTTTCCAATTAGCAAGGTTCAACATCTAAGGAGGCAAGTGATCACTTTCATGCAAGGAGAAGAGGAAGGGATAGACCAAGCCTGGGATAGGTTTAATGAATTAATCGAACAAGGACCAAAACTCGGCTTCACCGGTGACGTACTCTTGCATACATTTTTCTTTTCCCTAACCCCTAGTTGCATGCGACACGTCGAAATGTGTGCAGGTGGGGATCTCATGGAGAAAACACTCAGGGAAGCCGCCCAACTTCTAAAAAAGTTAGTAAAGCGGCTGCCATGCGAAGAGATTGGGAAACAATACTTGCGGAAGAGCCGGAATTCAATTCAAGGAAGAAGAAGCTTGCTGATTTTTCTAAAGAGGCAACCCCGCAAGTCACAAAAGGGGAGCCAATCATGGAAAAGCTTGAACAAGAACACATCAAGTCAAGAACTACACCAAGCGTCAACTTCGCCACACCAAATGAGACGAACAAGAGAAGCATGTCAAGCGCGAAGCCACTAAGGGAGTTCGAGCCAATGGATTGGGTTCCTATTGATTACGGAGAAGTATTCGACAAGAGAAGACCGTTCCCTAATCAAAAGGGAATGGCAAGAGCATTGGAAGTGGATTTCCCACCGGAGAAGAAAGCTGAAAATTCATACGACCTCGAAACCACCGGTGAGATTTTTGAAAAGCTCTTTGGAGATGACGTGGTGGATCCGGAACATATTGCCGAGGTGAAGAGAATTATGGGGATCAAGCCCGAAGCATCACCATACGCTCGCCTCTCGAAATTTACTCGATAGGATCCGAAGAAGAAGAGAAGATGACGCCGCACTTGAGTTGCGAGATCAACGGAGTTCAATGCAAAGCTTTATGCGACATCGGAGCCCAAGTAAGTGTTCTATCTTCTAAAATTTACGATAAAGTTCAATACCACAACCTAGACTTAGCTCCAACATCAACGAAATTAATTATGGGAGATGGTAGAACTATCAAACCTCTAGGTATTGCTTGCAACATGAAAGTAAAAATCTCTAGAAACTATATACCAACCGATTTCTTTGTTATTGATGCTTACCATAGTAATAATGATCACATAATATTAGGTAGGCCTTTTCTTAAGTTGGTTGATGTCGTGTTAGATGCCGGAGAAGGCAAAGTAACAATGAACCTTAATGGAACAAAGTACACATATAACTTTCTTCGTGCTTCTAAACACCTTACACCTTTTCCTCCCGAAGATGAAGAAGTAGAAGAGATAGATAGTCTTTGTTTTGTTGAAACCCTTAGAGACCCGCCGCAAAGAGCAATGGAAAATCAAATTAGTAATCAACAAGATGAAGAACTAGAGGAAGCAACAAAAGGCTTAGAGCCGCATGATGGTAGTGTGGAGGAAGAGAAATTCGAAGACATAGGAGAAATCAAACCCGAGGAGCCACAAGTGCCCGAGGTAGACCTTAAACCTTTGCCCAAGGGATTAAAATATGAATTTTTGGGCCCGGACAAAACTTATCCAATCATTGCGAGCGACGAGTTGAGTCCCGAAGATAATGAAGCGTTGCTGATTTTATTAAAAAAACATAGGAAGGTGATTGGATATTCAATTAATGATCTCAAAGGTATTAGCCCACCTTTTGCACTCATCGTATACCAATGGAAGACCAATGTAAGCCCGTAGTGGACCACCAAAGGAGGCTAACCCATGCCATGTGAGAGGTAGTAAAGAAAGAGGTTATCAAGTTACTTGATGCCGGAATCATCTACCCGGTTCCGCATAGCGAATGGGTGAGCCCGGACATTGTGTACCGAAGAAAGGAGGTTTGACCGTGGTGAAGAATGAGAAGAACGAGTTGATACCGCAAAGAACCGTGACCGGGTGGCGGATGTGTATCGATTACCGTAAGCTTAACAAAGCGACGAAGAAAGATCACTTCCCCCTACCGTTCATAGACGAGATGCTCGAGAGTTTAGCAAACCATGCTTATTTTTGCTTTCTCGATGGATACTCGGGGTTCATGCAAATTCCTATTCACCCGAAGATCAACATAAGACAACGTTTACGTGTCCTTACGGAACGTTTGCATATAGGAGGATGCCCTTCGGCCTATGCAACGCTCCGGCCTCTTTTCAACGTTGCATGATGGCCGTGTTTTCGGAATTCATCGAAGAAATTGTTGAAGTGTTTATGGATGATTTTTCCGTTTACGGGAAGACGTTCATGGATTGCTTAGCAAATTTAGAAAAGGTCCTTACAAGGTGTGCGGAGGTAGATTTGATTTTAAATTGGGAAAAGTGCCACTTCATGGTTAAGCAAGGCATAGTGCTCGGACATGTTATATCCGAGAGAGGAATTGAAGTGGACAAGGCTAAGGTAGAGACGGTTGAGCAACTCCCACCTCCTACGGATGTTAAGTCCATAAGGAGCTTTCTAGGCCATGCCGGATTTTATAGGAGATTTATAAAGGACTTCTCGAAGATCACTAAGCATTTAACGCACCTTCTTCAAAAGGATGTGGCTTTCGACTTTGACGAGAAGTGCCTAGCGGCATTCCGGACCTTGAAAAATGCGTTGGTGAGTGCTCCCATCATCCAACCTCCGGATTGGAGCCAACCTTTCGAGATCATGTGTGACGCAAGTGACTACGCCGTAGGCGCGGTCTTGGGTCAAAGAAAGGAAGGCCGAGTTCACGCCGTTTACTACGCTAGCAAAACTCTTAGTGGGGCACAATTAAATTACGCCACTACGGAAAAAGAGTTGCTAGCGGTGGTATTCGCTTTCGAAAAATTCAGATCTTACATCGTGAACTCGAAGGTCATTGTTTACACCGATCACGCAGCCATCAAGTATCTCTTGGCTAAGAAGGAAGCTAAACCACGTTTGATTCGTTGGATCCTTCTTCTCCAAGAATTTGATGTTGAAATTCGTGATAAAAAGGGGGTGGAGAATGTTGTGGCCGATCATTTGTCTAGGATGAATCGTGGACAAGATGACAAAGAGCCCATAGAAGATAAGATGAGAGATGACCACCTCTATATAGTGCTTGATAAAGATACTTGGATGATCGACATCATTCGAGCAATTCGAAAGATGCCCCTTGATCATCTAGATAAAAACATTCAAAAGAAGATAATCTCCGAAAGTAAGAAATATTTTTGGGATGCACCATACCTCTTCAAGCTTGGCAATGATGGAGTAATGAGAAGATGTGTGCCAAGAGAAGAAAGGGTTGAGATTCTAAGGAAGTGCCACTCGGCGGAGTACGGTGGACACTATAGCCATTTTCGAACCGAAGCAAAAGTATGGTCAAGCGGATTCTATTGGCCGGAGATGCATGAAGATACTAAACGCTATGTTGCATCATGCCCCGAATGCCAAAGAACCGGAAACATCTCTCAAAGAAATTCTATGCCTTTGAAATACAACTTACAAATCGACATATTCGATGTATGGGGCATAGACTTCATGGGGCCTTTTAAAAACTGATTTGGATTCGAATACATCCTAGTCATGGTTGATTATGTATCCAAGTGGGTAGAGGCTATACCATGTCGTAAGGCTTCCACGGAGGAGTCCATCACTATGATCAAGAACATGATTTTCCCCGTTTCGGTACACCGAGAATCTTGATAAGTGATGGAGGAACTCATTTCACCGGGAAGAACTTCAAAAAGTGCTTGTCAAAGTTGGGAATTGAGCATAGGGTCTCCACGGCCTATCACCCACAAACCAACGGACAAGCGGAGACGTCAAATAGGCAATTAAAAAGCATTCAACAAGACCATAGAGAAGGGAGGCAAGGATTGGTCAAAGAAACTAGACGGAGCTTTATGGGCTTATCGAACGGCGTTTAAAACACCGATAGGTATGACCCCTTATCAATTCGTCTATGGAAAAGCTTGCCACCTTCCGGTTGAGTTGGAACATAAAGCCTATTGGGCAATTAAAGAGATGAACCTTGATCTCGATGCCGCGGTGGTGAAACGAAGAATTCAAATAAGCGAGCTAGAGGAGTTGAGGTTGAAATCTTATGAAAACGCAAGCATATACAAAGAGAGAATCAAAAGGTGGTATGATAAAAGATTGAAGAAAAAAGAATTTAAAGAAGGAGATAAGGTCCTCCTCTACAATTCGAGGTTTAAAACCTTCGGAAAGGGGAAATTGCAAAGCAAATGGGACGGACCTTATGTTGTGCATTCGGTGTTCTACAACGGAGCGGTAACCATTATGGATATAAACGGCGATCAATTTGTGGTGAATGGTCAGCGGCTTAAGGTTTACTACGAACCCGATGTCGTGCCCCTTCACCATGTTGACGTCTTCACCATGGAGGAAGAGCCCGAACGTCCCGCCTAGGACGAAAAACAAGGCATCAACTTCTCGTAAATAATTTTTCTTTTAGTTTTCTCGGAGTTTTTCGCGAAGATTTACCGGGCCAACTTTTTCCCATGGGCTAAGGAAGAAAAAATAGGGCGGTGTGCAAAAACCCGGACCGACCCGGCCCCCGAGGCGGGGGTGGGCCGGCCGGCCCCGCGGACCGGCCCGCAGGGGCCCGACGCCCGATGACGCCGAATTTCGCCCGAATTGCTCCTTTTTGACTTCCTTGTTTGGTCGGAAAATTTTAAGGGAAGTGTAAAAAAGGAAAATAAGGTTCACAGGGCTTTTCTCTCAAGACTATTTATTTGGCCGAATTGGGAGCTCGAGGATCAAACCTTTCAAGCAATGTGTTGCACCCTTGTAGCAGCCACTGTGCCTCCAAGAAGCTTAGAGTTGAAGATAGAAGCCAAGAAGCCATCGATGGAGGAGGCGATGCGATGCGAGCTCAAGCTACCCGTCAAGAGGACCGCACGCATCCGTTGCGGAGGACGTGTCCCGACCGGAGCTCTTGCATCTCGCAACCCCGTCGAAGGAGAGAAGGTCCCTACACCCGTCCGAAGGTCGGCACGCCTCCAAGGCATCAAGCGCAAAGATTACAAGGAGGTGTCGCCAGAGCCTAAGGATTATGGGGATAGCGACTACTCCGACGATCGTAGCCCGAGCTCGTGGGCGGCCGCCGGTCGAGATGATGATGATTGGGATGAGCAGCCCAAGGAAAGGACTCCCGAAGGCCCCAACGGCGACGGCAACGACGGCGGCGAAGGCAACGACAATGGAGGTGGCAACGACGGTGGTGACAATGGTGGAGATTATGGCGACGACGACCCCTTCGAATTGCATCTGGTGTGTTGTCGAGTTTGCCGTCAATCCATCGCGGATCTCTACACGTCGGCCGACGAATGTCTCCAAGCCATGGAAGCGATGAAGCAGCGTATGGAGGACTTGGAGCGCGTAGTTGAAGACGACTACAAGTTCCTTAACCGCAACGTGCGCAAACTTTACGGCATGGTTGGAAACATGAGAGGCAAGTGGTGCAAAACTTGCTTGAAGTACCACTAGATCTAGTTTTCCCCTTAGGATTTTGTAAGATACGACGAGGACGTCGTATGTTTTAAGTGTGGGGGAGAGCTAGCTCGCTAGCCTTAGCTTTTGAACTTCAAATTTAGGTTCGGTTTAATCTTCGTGTGAGAGTCTTAGTGTTTTTAATGAGTCTTTAGTTTTTGAGTTTGTTTTAAAATTTTTGCAAGTGTCTTAAATTAGTGTTGAGTCAAGAAAACCAAATAAAAAGAGTCTTTATATATATCTTTGTGTTTTATGTATTGCTTATCTTTATTCACTTGTTTGTTTAATCTTCGATTCTTGATATATGAACATAAGTATGTGGTTTGAAAAACGTTTACCGTGGTGCTTAGTGGGATCGCTACTACTTAAAGTACCCATACCACACTTCGATCTTGAGCTTCACATGTTAGTTGTGCTATGTTCGATGCTAAAAATTGGAGGATTTCAGTTCTGAAAATTATCTTAAAACCCTTGTAATAAAGGTTAGCAAAACCTCCTTTTCCAAGTTGAGAGTAAGAAAAAATTCCTATCCAAAGCCAAGTTTATTTTTTTCGCTCCACCATAAGTGTGATTAGCACGATGAGTTAGGCTAGGACCCTTCTCTCTTGGTGAGTTTTAATTTCGAGCAATGATCATGTTCTTGTGCTTATCTTTTGTTGCTAGCCTCGTCATATATTCGGTAACGTGACCTTCACAACGAAAGTCACGCATATCGCCGAATTCCATACCCAACCCTATACATCTCTTTTGTACATCGTATTCCTTGAACACAACCTATTTTCAAAGTTTCGTCTCGTCTCTAGCATGATTTATTTAAAAATTCAGATTGTATGCATGCGAGGAAAGAGAGAATTGAAAGCTTTGAAAAGTTGTCAAGAGAGAGAAAAATAAAGAGAAAAAGTATGTGTATGGAAAAGAAAGAAGAGAAAAAAAAGGAAAAGATGAGTTAGCAATGAAGGTATGAGAGGGATGGATCAAGTGAAAGAAAAGAAAAAAATAAAGTGTAAGGAAGGATGTCACGTTGATTGTGAGACGAAACTTTTACTTTATTCCCAACCATGTGCAATCCAACAACGAGGACATCATTGGTGCCTTGTAGTCACAATTTTCTTTTGCCCTTGCACATGTCCACCATTCTAAATCTTCTCATCCTTGATATCCCAACATATGGTTAATTCTCATGATCATTGGCTTTGAAAGGTAGACAACCATTAGAGGAAGTTCTTAGTTTGACAATACTTGTGTTGATTGCGCTAGCCCTACCTATAGCTCCACTTTATATGATATATGAGAGATTAATGGGAGGTGAGAGTTTTATAAAATTTGGTTAGGATAGCCACTTCATATGAGTGACTTGAGAGAGCTTGGAGAAAGGTTTTTGTCTAATACTTGTTGCAGGAATTTTTGTTTTGAAAACCGTAAAAACCCTCCGATGGAAGCAAAGGAGTAAGCATGGCTGAAATTGAAGACTTCAAGTGAAGAGTTTGAGTTGTGGGGTAAAACTTGACGTGGTAAAAGTTCTGAACGCCCATGTTTATGTTTGATTATCATTACTTTGTGTTTATGTATTAAAGATGAAAAGATTGACTAACTTGTGAAGGAGGATTAATGGTACACGATTACACACCTCGGACGAAATTCTTTTACGAGTACTTGCTCGAGGACGAGCAAGAGCTAAGTGTGGGGGAGATGTTGACGGTGTATTTTGGTGCACCTAGCATGTTCATTACACTTTGGTTTGGATTTGATTATGGAACTAACCCGCCACTAGGCACACTAATCATATAACAAGTTCATTATTGTGCATGCATTTGGAAGTGTTGTGTTTATGTAGGAAAACATGGACATAAGGGATGGATTCGCAACAAGTTCAAAGGAGCATTCATGGAGTCTTGTTCGTGTTCATGAGCTTGCTGAAATCACTTCCAATGGTGGCGAGGACCGAAGTGCTACGAGGAACACCCCCGGGGATTGAAGCGTAAAAGATCAAACTTCATGCAAAGAGAGCCTCCATCTTGGACGCGAGGATAACGACATCAAAATAATGCAAGTGGAGGGGGCAAAGTACATAAGTGCACGAGGACCCACGGAGCAAAAGGGGCGACCGAACCGGGCCGAGTGGGCCCGGGCCGGCCGGCCCGGGCCGGCCGGCCCGGCCCACTTTCGGCACCGGTTCGGTCCCGTTTTCCTTGCCCTCGAAGGATCTTCAACCCTAAAACCCCCGAGGCGCGGCCAACACCAAAAGGAGGAGTCATTCGCACCGAAGGCCATCCACAAGCTAGAGAGAGAGGAGGAGGATCTCCCGGTGGGAGATCAACCACCTCGAAGGAAGCACCCTCTCGTGGAGAAGAAGGAAGACACCGGCGGAAGGGAAACCATGATCAACGGTGCCATGATCAGCACCTTGATGGGGTAATCTTCTCATTCGTCCATGGGTTGTAATCGATCTTGAGATGTAATCGCATTTTGTCGGATTATCTATCTATCATCTTGTGTTGAATATACTTTCATGCTTAAGGTTAGCTACCATGCCGTAAAGGGAGTAGAGCTCCGATGCTTCATTGGATCCATTCAATACGCCGTGTCCATCAAAGGTCTAGTCATGAATACCTTCACGTAGTGACAGTACGAGAGGAGGGAGAGGGCGAAACCGTGGTCACATCCCCGATAGATTAGATTGGTTTTCATGTCTTTAAGCGATTGCATGCTCTAGTATCGTAGACCCGTGGGCGAGTGTCTTCTACCTTGATCGTTTATCATTCTCTCTAGTGCGTTTAGTTGTTTTCTAGTATAATAGTAGTTAGGGTTTTAGTAGCTAGTGTGTCGTTGTTGATCGAACGCTTGTAATCCCCTTGCTCCGCGGATTGACAAGAACCTTGGGAATCCCGTGGTGAAAAAGGTGCGGGGTCCGTACGCTTGCGGATCCTAGAGGGATACGTCTTTTATCCGTCAACACCAACCAAAGCATCTCTCCTACCAAAGCTACCTCCACGAACACCACCACGGTAACCACCCTGAGGGAACCACCCCTCTCTGCCTGGAGAAGGACCAAAACAACGAAAGAGAACCCGTGGACCGTCTCTCCTCTCCTTCTCAAAGCTACAACTCCTCCCATCCTCGTAGTGAACTCGAGGGGGAGAACGCCTAGCAACCTGACCACCTGCAAACTCTCCAGCCCAACCACCAGAACCACGACCTCCAGAAACAACCCTCGCACCTATACGAGCACGAAACCCAAACCGTTGCCTGTCTAGGCCTGCACCGGTCTGACTGGTGCCCCACACCGGTCGGACTGGTGTGATCTGGGCAGCAACACCTCCAACAGCCTTCCGCTCTCCCCAAGCCCGAACTGTCTTCACACTCTCCTTGGCCCTGGGCATCTGCACACGAGGCTCAAGTACACCATCGGAAAGGTGGTACTTGTCCTTGTTAGCCCACTCCTTTGCCATTCTCTCCTCTCGCTTCCTCTTGAAGCAAAACTCATCCTTATGGCTATCTCTCCCACAGTAGCCACAATGGAACCTCACAAGCTTAGGCTTAGGCTTGGGATGTGGCTGCTCACTAGGTTTCTCTCCATTCAACTTCTCCACCGGTTTCCCCTCACTAGCTTTCTCACTTTCTTTCCCAAAGAACACTTTCCCCGAAGTGCTCACAAACTTGATAGGCTTTTGTAGATCATTTGTGGGTGTAGGAAACACGGGTGGAGTAGGGGTTGTGTCTAGTCGGTTCCTAAGATGGTTAGGTTTTGGGGGGGAAATCATTTTTGTGGTGGGTTTTTGGTGGCTCTAGGATATTCTCTCCACTTCCCTCACCAACCTTGTTTGCCCCAAGTCCCTCACCATCCTGCCTCTTAGATGCCTCGATCATCATCCTCAACTGAGGCTCATGACCAGACAACCAACCCATCAACTTTCTCAGCTCATCATTCTCATCCTGCAAACGATAAACATAATGTGCAAGTTCCAAATATTTTAAAGCATGCATTTCACAGGTAGAGCATGACATAGGCATGGGTTCCTTCAATTTAGCCTCAGGAGAACTAGTGTAAGCATGCATCTCATCAATCTTAGCATGCAAAACAGGGCAAGAAGTGCAAGCACCTAGCAAAGTAGGTTTAGACTTAAGCTCATCCACTTCAACCCTAAGGACATCTAGTTCCCCACACTTGGAGGCATGCTTCTCCTTAAACAAAGCAAGATCAACAAGAAATATGGAGCAATCAGCATAATCAACCTCATCCGAAACTACAGGGCTAGCCTTAAGGGAATCAATCTCAAGCTCGCTATCAAGCACCTGTGTCTCTAGCTCAGCCACTCTAGTCCTAGCATCCTCAAGTGAAGCCCTAAGCTCTTTTCTCATTTTCTTGGCCCCTCTAAGCATGTCATCACGGTTATCAAGCAAAGAGCCAAGCCTCTCATTCTCCTGGCGCAAGAAGGGAAGTTCATCACGCACCTCGTCGTCGGACTCAGAGTCCGAGTCGCTCTGTGTGCTATTCTTGCTGCCGGAGCTCAGCGCCATGGTGCAGAAGCCATCTCTTGCGAAGCAGCTCAGCTCACTCAGGTTCTTGGACGACTTCTTGTTCTTGCGACGATCACCTTCGTCTTCACTGCTGCTCGAGCTCGAGGTGGAGTACGTGGAACTGGAGTCGACGTCGCGCGCTCCAGCCATCGCTCGGGCCTTGCCTCGGCTCTCCTTCTTCCTCGATCGTCGCTCGTCCTTGTACTTGTTCTTGTGCTTGCTCTTGTGGTCGCGCCTCGAACGGTACTTGCCGTCCATCCTCGTCTTGTGCTTGTAGGCATCCTTGTTCTCGACCTTCTCCCGGGCGGTCGGCGACGAAGTGTCCCGCTTGCCGCACCGGAAGCATGTCCTCGTGTTCCTCCTCATGTTCACACGGTTCTTGTGCGGCCTCTCGAACCGCCTCGTCGGGAGCGCCGGCTCGTCCTCTCCAAGCTCGTCGAACTCCTCATCCGGAATAGACATCAAAGAGGAGAAAGAGAACATCTCGGTGGATGGGTTAGAGTTAGCCTTTCCTTTGGAACCACCAACGAGGGCGAGACTATGGGAGTCAGTCGGACCCTCGAGCTTGGCAGTCATGCCCCTATCCACCTCAGCCGACTTGAGCTTTGAGAACAGCTCGTTCACCGTCAGAGTATCATACTTCTCTGACTCCACAATGGCCTCGAACTTTCCACCCCATATCATACGATCCAAAGAGTGCAAGAGCTTGACAGCTCTATCATGATCATCGTACGGGAGCACTTCCACATTGGCCCTCATGTTGTTCACAACCACCGTGAACCTCTGAAACAGGGCATCGATGGACTCACCGGGGAGATGAGTGAAGTTCTCGTACTCTCCCCGGTAGGTCGCATACATCCGTGCCTGAACCTGGCATTCCCAACACGAGCCTCCTTCAACACCGACCAAATTCTACAAGCCAAGTGCTCGGTGTGCACCCGATCAAACTCAGGCTGACACAAAGCATGAAACAAGTAGTCGACTGCCTTATTGTTGGCGTCGAATCTGTCCCTCGATCCTGGAGCGAGGAAGTCTATCGGCTAGACATAGCATGTGTCCACCGTGACATCCCAAAGGATCTGACCCTTGCCGCGGAGGAACGCACCCATCCGCTTACTCCACATCTGGTATTTCTTGCCATCGAAGTGTGGAGGACCCGAACCCCGTTCCTGGTACGCCATCCTTGGATCTTAGACTGGTCAGAGTCAATAAAGACCCGAACCGGCTCTAATACCACTTGAAGGACCGATACGGCGAACCAGAGAGGTGGGGAGTGAATGCGAGCCGATAAAAGTTCTTCTCGAAGGAGATGGAAACTCCTACAAGATGAACACGGCCTCCAACACACGTCTCCGACTCACTACCCAAGTTGGCCAAGCCCACGTAGCCACTGGAGTGCCACTGGACCTAGGAACTAACACACACACCCTTCCGACCCGAGAACGCAGCGGAACACCAAACCTCGAGTCTACAGACCAACACCGGTCAGACCGGTGAGCACCACCGGTCAGACCGGTCCCTGCTGGTGAAACTGGGCAACTTTCACTAAGTGGCTCCACACCGGTCAGACCGGTGAGACACACCGGTTAGACCGGTCACAGCCTGAAAGCCCCCAAGGCACCAAACAGGCCAACCGACCTCCAAACTGACCCAAACTCGAAACAGCAGCAACACGGGACAACAGCGAACACACCCAGACGTTCACCCGAGCAAAAACCCACCGAGGGTTGCACCGGTCAGACCGGTCAAGATCACCGGTCGACGGGTGTAGCCTGGGCAGCTCGGGATGAACAGCACCCGCGGGTCAACTCCCCCAAATCCAAACCTCGATCTCCCGAATCGCTCCACGGACTTGAACAAGACTTTGGGGATATTAGGAACACCTCATGAGGAGTCCATAGCCAAGTTTAATCCCACCAAAACTCGTCCAAAAAGGAGGAATCAAGGAAATCCCGCCAAGAGCACTTCCAACCCAAGAACTCAAGAAACCCCAAAATCGAGCCCCTTTACTCACGGATTTGGGAGGGGAATCACAGCCCAAAGAACCACGAAGGGTTCCCACAAATTTCCCCCATCAAATCCCCAAGAGAAAGGTCCCGAAAACAACCCAAAGAAATCACCAAGAGAGGGCTCCGAAAATCACCACCAAGAACAACCGGGGAAAACACATCCAAACCTTGAGGAACCACGCCGAATCATCTATACATGAAACAAAGGTTCATACAAGGTCTAGCAAGCCGCCCGATCATCCATCTCTCTCAACAAGATCTCTCCATGAAGCTCTCAAGCTAGTCCTATGGAAAACCTAAGGAAAATAGGAAGGAAAATAGGAAATCAAATGAGCTAGGGTTCCAAGAGTTGGCTGCCATCCTCTCACCTCTTGGATTATATGGAGGCAACCGAATGTCTAAAATACCCTTTCCTAACAACTAGGGATAGAAGACCCTCAAGGGCAGATTTGGAAGTCTTCATGTCTTCACCATCGGACGGATGCCCGGCGACCGCACCCTGCGTAGCCTCGACGCAAGCCATGCGATCCCGACGCGTGTCCTGCGCTTCGAAGTCTCCGGACTGCGTCGTCGCACACCGGTCAGACCGGTGCTCCTCACCGCTCGGACCGGTACCCACCGGTCGGGCGGGCTCGGACCCACCGGTCGGACCGGTCCGCACTGCTTTGCAAAGACCGTGTTCGGTTCTTCGGTCTTGACTTTGTGTATCAACCAAGGAACCCGGTGGTTTTCCCGGTGAACCACGGAAACCCCGCGGACTCGGTGTAGCCTCCGCCAATCTCCACTCATGACTCGGCTCCCACGTAGTCCCGGCTCGACCTTGGTTTTGAGCTTCAACCAAGAAATCGTCCATGACTTCATCTTCTTGTTCATGCCACCATGCGGCCCGCACTTGACCCCGGTGGCCACCGGGTCCCTCGAACGAAGCCTACTTGTCTTCTCCACACCTGGAGGCCTCACCGGCAACGACCTTTTGGGCTTGTTCTTCACCTGCACCAACACCAGTCAAGTCGCAACCTGCACCTGCAATACTTAGCCAAGAATTAGTCCACACAACGTTGTCAATCACTGATCACACAAGGAAGAGACCATCCACCGGTCCTCGAACCACACATGGTCCTCAACCACCTTAGCAACCCAAACCTGAATAAATCTTGTGTCCGGTGTCCTTGCGCATACCTTCGACTTCTCGGTCTCCCGATCACGATCCCCACCGCACAATCTACTACCTCGGGTACCCCCTTGGTAGGTTTGCCGGTCTAAAACACCGACAGCTGGCGCACCAGGTAGGGGTGATCATAACTACCGGACAAATTCGAAGGACCTCATCTTCCATATCAATCTACCGCAACACTCCTGGACGAAATTCAGCCAACTTGGCAAGTCAGCAACCTATCAGATCAGTAAGCTCACTGAGTTAGCAACCCGTCTGATCAGCAACTCACCTGCCATAGTCAGAACCATACTCGAGTTCGAAACCAGCACTCAATCTCGTCGGGTTTCTGTTAGGAGGCCAGCCTGCTCACATGGAACCAATCCGAAGCCAAGGCCAAATTCAAGTGTGGTGCGGAGTTTGAAGTCAAGTCTGACTCCTCCGTTTTTTTGCTTTGTGTTGTCCATAAAAAAATCCTACACCGAACCAGGATCAGGGAGTCAAGATCAGGCTACCACGCGTCAACGTGGCTCAGTCAACTGCAAACGCATTCAATCTATGACTCATGCCAAGCTCAGCATCCAAAACAAATTGGATAAGTGTTTTGTTACATGCACATGGAAACATACCATGGAAGCTTCAAAATCATTGCTTGGTGCACATACAAATCGTACGCGACCACAGCTACGCCGTGCGCCACGGCTACTCGTCACCCGGCCGCATGGGCTCTACCTCAACCTTGCCGTGTGTCGTGACTACTCGTCACCCGGTCGCACGTGTTCTACCTCATCTACTCCGCGCGTCCGAGTGCTTCGGCACGTCGTGCAGCTCGTTGTCGACTACTTCGCCTACACTGTGCGTCTGGGTGCCTCAGCACGTTGCGCGGCTCCTCGTCGACTACTTCGCTTCGTGCAGGCTTGTCGTCGACTACTTCGCCCACACCGTGCGTCTGGGTGCCTCGGCACGTCGTGCGGCTCATCGTCGACTACTTCGCCTACGCCGCACGTCCGGGTACCTTGGCACATCATGCGGCTTGTCGAGCGGCTTGTCGTCGACTAGTTCGCCTCACGAAGGCTCGTCGTCGACTACTTCACCCACGCCGTGTGTCTGGGTGCCTTGTCAACTACTCCGTGTGTCGCGACTTCGTCTTGCGGCCACACTGGCTCTACTTCAGCCACGCCGTGCGTCGCGACTACTTGCCTCGCGACAACACTGGCTCTGCTTCGAGTACTCCGCACGCGGCTGCGACGTCGTCTTCCGGTCGCATCGTGTCGGCCATTCATCTCGATAGTTTTCCAAACTAGTCAAGAATGGCAGTCACACCCCCCCAACAACTAGTCGGAATCAACTCTAATTAATCAACTTCATCAACAACTGTTGCGGCTCCAACGCCGACCGCCACGGCTTCATCAACAGTCTGCCCAGGCAGCAATAGCTAAGTCATTTATTTAATGATTACTGTTTTCTTTTCTTGGCTTGTTCTCCTCATCATGTAGGACTACTTGCCGACTACTCATTTGTGTACGCTTCTTAGTGGGTTTTCACGGGAGCTACACTCTGTTGACTACTCTTGGGGTATATCAATCAAGTCACCACGAGCCTACTTCATAAACTCAGGGGCTATCCCAAGAAGGCAGCTTCTAAAGTCTGCTACGCGCGGCAACTTAAAGTCGACTCCGCGCATCTTCGCCTGCTTTGGTGGCATACTATATGTGTAATCTTCGATGGAACCTAGCTGTAAGTGGCCCTCGGGTCCTGGTGACGATGGAACCTAGCTGCACGTGGTCTTCACACTCCGTACCATGGGTCCAAGTACCCTAAGTACTCATGCTCCGTACCTTGGGTCTAAAATCCATGGCCCAGGTAACAAGTCGACTTCAGTCGCACCTTCAAGTCCGCTCTAGCGGCAATCGTACCTTGGGTCCGAAATCCATGGCTCATGTACTTAAGCCCACTCCAGTGGCACAAGTCGACGCTAACAGTCGCACACAAGCCCACTCCTGTGGCACAAGCTGACTTTGGTCGCAATCTTAAGCCCGCTTCGGCGGCAAAACCATTTGTTTTCACTGATTTTTCATTCGCTTTGGATTTCCGGAAAGTGCCTTTTGTTTTTTGCATCTTAAGTCCACCCCGTGTGGCGCACAATTGACTACTGTAGTCGCATCTAAAGTCCGCTCCGTGTGGCACAAAGTCGACTTCGGTTTTCAAGTCGCATATCAATGTCCGCTTCGCACGGCAACTAAAGTCGACTTCGGTTTTCAAGTCGCATCTCAAAGTCCGCTCCGCGCGGAACAAAGTCGACTTCAGTTTTCAAGTCGCATTCTAAAGTTTGCTCTGCTGGCATCTAAAGTCGACTTCGAATGCATCTAAAGTCCGCTCTGACAGCACAACTACTTCTCAAGATCCACGGCTCGACGCCAAATTACTACTCGGAAACTCTCTAGCTCGGGAGTTGCATTCAAACTACTACTGTAGAACAACTCTAGCAGACTTCGCTTGCTCTCAAGCTCGGGGACTTGTCGGGCAAACTCCCCGGGTACCCATACGAGGAAGGATGAAGACAGACTCCTACTAGAATTCCCCTGTAATCTTACTAGGACTCGTTCCGTGTAATCCTACTAGGACTCCTGCCTTGTAACTGACCAGGAACCCGCCCCCCTAGACTATATAAAGGAGGGCGGGCTACCAAGCTGGACATCTGATCTCAACCAACACCAAGCGCATGGCGCCATACTCGATACCCCAAACAAAATGTAGGGTTCTCCACCTTGGCAACCCGAACATGTATAAATCTTGTGTCCCGTGTCCTTGCGCATACCTTCGAGTTCTTGGTCTCCCGATCACGATCCCCACTGCACAATCTACTACCTCAGGTACCCCCTTGGTAGGTTTGCCGGTCTAAAACACCAACAACGTTGTCGAGCTTAGGTATTCAGGATCAAGGTAGCCAACTGCAGGGCCCTTGTTGTCAACTTCTACAGTCATATTCCTATTAGTAAGAAAAAACAAAGTATAAAGAGCAAAGTACATGGTAAAAAAAGATGATGTGAGGCAAAAAGCACAGTTCGATAGAGGATGTTATTAGTAAGAAGCAGATTAAATTTTCAAGCAACTTATATGATGAAGCAGCGGAGAAATGTCAAATCCAAAGCATCCAAGTTGAAGAGATCGTACAAATCACTTGGTTGCATAGGTAGCTGCTGGAGTTCGTTTGACAATTTATCTCTCTTCAGCCATGCATTGTTCCCAGGCCGAAGTGCGATCATAATGTCAAAATCATCATCTGACTTACCACGTTGCATGTAGAATGTGTGAAGCTTTCTGGTAAAAGGAGAAGCCTTTTTGAGATCACCATCGCTGAGAAGGTTCTTTCCGAATTTGTAATTTGGGTTAGCCATAGCCCAAGGATTCTTCTCAGTGTCACTCTCAGATTGCTTTTGGTTAGTCATATAACGACGATTCTCCTTGGTGTTTCTTTTAGATCGCTTTCTAATAGGCCTCTTAGAGGTTTTATTTACAACAATTTCCTTTTCCTGCTGCTTTGAGATGGCTGAAGAAGGTTTCCTAAGGGCTTGCTTTCCTGCTGTACGTGGTGTAGAGATATTATTTTCGGCAAGTTTCTTGCCTTGCTGATTTGAAATGGCTGAAGGTTTCTCAAGGGCTTTCTTGCCTAGTGGTGTCTCACCAGGACTCTTTATTAGAGAGGTATTAGGCCCAGATGTACCTGCTTTGGCATGATTGTTTTGAGCACTTCCGTTTGGGGGTGTAGGTTTTGTTGTTTCATGAGGAGGAGAAGGAGGAGGAGGTGGTCTGCGTGATGGTGGGGATGGAATATTTGGTGTCTCTTGCGGATGTGTGGATGCAAGTTTTTCTATTTTTTCAGGACTAGGAGTAGGTGGGGATGGAATATTTTGTGTACCTTCCAGATGTGGGGATAAAATGTGTGGGGATTGAGGAGGAGGAGGAGGAGGAGGGGAACCATCTATGGAAGGAACCTGTACCGTGCTGTGTGAACCACAAGGAATCTGTACTATAGCCAATGAACGAGATATACATGTTGGTAATCCTTTGATGTCAATCTGACACCTTCTCCACTGTAACCTCTGTCCTTGAGCTTGTCCGAGTTTCATCACCTCATCATTAGGAGGGTATTCAAATAGTTCATCCGCAAAGATAGTATATACAGTGATCACTTCAACCACAACACAATCTTCATGAATCCGGACTGTTTGTAGAGTAATCTCCTCTGGATGAACAAGACCAAGTGCAGCCTCACATTGAAGCCCCCACCACGTGATCCATAGGCCACAGTGTGTGCGTTCAGTCAACATGCCTATAAGGTCTTCATTTGTACGATCGTCACAGCGCACCTCCGTCGCCAACTCTGCAGTGCCATCGATCAAACCTACATCTGCAGACGTACAACTGCTCTTTAGTGAGGCGGGTGAAGGGCTTGCGCGATTGGACATTGGTGATAACACCATCTGGTGACAACACCACCTCTGCATCTGCATATGGTCGGCATCCGCATCTCAGCCACAAGTTATTACTTGATTTGTTCCTTTACCTTTTTTGTATCAACTGATGTTTCGGTCTTCGTCCTCTTCCTCTTCCTGTACATCTCGACGTGCTGAGGCCATGCATATTTCCAGCCCTGGTAGCTGGAGACACCACACACACGACCATGTTGTTCAGGGCGGCCTAAGCACTGACTTAGCACATCATACTCCGTCTGCCCTGCCATTCCAGAAGATTCTGCACATGCAATCTTATCTTTGATGTCTGCGGCCAATTTTTCTGCCTCTTTGTTGTTGATCACTATCAAAGCAACACGGTCTTTAATCACTAGCTTACTCCTTGCTACTAGCCACTTCCTGGAACGATTGTCAGGGTAGGCATCACATGGGTTGGGGATACCAGCTGCAGTTAATTGTCTGTCCTCTTTCTCCCATTGTTCTAGTTTCATAGTATAACCAGCTGGACCCATGTTGTGCTCGCTTGTGTTCCGGCTTCGGAGTTCTTTGAACTTGACACTAGCTGATGAGTCTTGCTCGATTTCTGCCTGTTTCATGAACTCCTTCCACTGTTCTGGGACAATAAACGGGTGCCTTGTAGATGGCTCAAGTATTTTTCTGATAAAATCTCGCCTAAGCTGAAATATGAATTGTCTCCATGCCTTGGCTGCCGTCTTCCAGAAAAGCTTGAATGCCTGCGGTTTCGCATCTTCCTGGAACTTCAAGTGTTTCTGCACATGCTTATCAAACAAGTCCCACTTTTCATCATTGCTTAGTTTTTTGATTTTCGGCAAGTTGAAAGGTATCTTTTGTCTATCAACGAGCCCCGCAAGCGCCCTGAACCTGCGCTTTTGAGTCAATGGTACTGGCATCCCCACTATGTCGACCTCAGCGACTATCATTGTGTCAGTTGGCCACTTTGTGGATGTCCTTGGCGCTCTGCCTCGGCGTTGAGCCCCACCCATCTGGTCTTGTTGTGAACTAACAGTGCCATAACCCTCTTCTTCATCTTATGGCCCAGGTCTATAGTCCTCGTCAAAATTATCCTGTGAATGAATAGTCAAGGAAATTACAGTAACTACTTTAGCCTACTATAATATCATTTGTTCTTGGTAAACCATTAACATAAATGGAAAATTCAATAACCAAAAAATTAGTGCATGCAAAGCGACCATACCATTTTAAAGAGCAAGATGCAGGCTGCGTTGGTTGCTGATGAGGTACTTATTCAACTTGGAGAGAATGTGTAGATGTGCATAGGAACAAGAGCAAAACCAAATGTAAGAGTCAATCTAAAGGGAAATGCTAAGTATGTATACGATCAACAGCTAAGTATGTCCACATGTACTTATACAAAGGAGCCACAGCATACCGCAATTCCCACAAGTACAAGTATATTATACGCACTTATATAAAAAGAAAACCATACGCACGCATATGTTGTATACTTGATTACCTGGACGCATGTGTGCTGCAAAAGCGCGCTTGGCCTAATTCAATAAACTCGAGAAAATATACCAAATTACCTTATTACTGAATTGTTGTTAATTTTACAATTATTACCGAGTTGGTAGAATGCATTTACCAAATTGTATACGACATTTTTAGAGCGGCATACCATAAACTCAAATCCTAAATTCGCCACTGACCTTCGCACTACCAGAGCGGAGGGATCTCTACTCCTCGTCGCTGCCTGCTCGCCGCCATGTCCTTGTCCTCGCGTCGACCTCGTGGCTGGATCCCTCCTCTACCAAGTCATCGTTGTCGTCATCGTCGTCGCTGGATCCCTCCTCTAGTCGTGGTCATCGTCGCCACCACCGCAGCTAGGTCCCTCCTCCTCTAGATCTCGCTTTCAGAGGTGTGGTGCGCATCGCACCGAGCATGGTGTGGCGCGCGTCTTAGCGAAGGGGTGTAGAGTGGGTTGCGGTGTGGGGGGAAGTGAGGGGGACGAAGGCGAGGTGGAGAGAAAGTGGCGGCGGCAGCGCGAGGGGGAGAGTGGGAGGAGACTGCGTGATGGAGGCGTCCTTCACTACTAAGTTCTAACCTAGAGCGAGTGGGCTTGTGTGGGCCTTAAAACGAGTAATGTAGGTCACATCACCAAGCAAACTAACTCATAAGTCATAACAAACATATTCACATCTGACATGCATCAGCAGGGCACATCACCAAAATAAGACTACATTAGCTGGCATATCACCAAACTAGATTGTTGCTGCAAGGGAACTAGTTAGCTAGCTAGATGGCTTCTTTTGTGCTGCTACCTCAAGTTCAGCTAGCCTTGTCTCTAGTTTTGCAACTCTTTCTGCCAGCTCAGCATTCTTCTTTAAAAGTTCAATCTCCTGCCTCTGTTGTGCGGCTTTAAGCTGCTCATCCTACTTCTCGATTCCTTTCCAGATGTAGTCAATGTCATCACGAGTAACAGCACGGTCCTAAAACAAAGGAAAAAATTATATTGATGCAAGCTTCATAACAGTTGTAATTTATAAGAAAGTTGTTTTAGCTCTAACTAGTTTCAAAACTTGCTTGCTTCTCTTCAGCGGATTCCTTGAGCTTATTGATTTCAGTCCAAATCTTGTCAATGTCATGTGCAACAACTACCTACAACAAATGGAAATTGATACATTAGAACAATTGATGAGTGAAGATGTGAAGGTCCAAGGAAAAATCGCGTGCGTGATGGTTTCAGAACTTGCCTCATGGTCTTCAGAATCATCGTCGGAGTTGTTGTCGGAGTCGTCGCCAGAGGAGATGAGGTCTACCAGCACCACTCCCCCAGGCCGACGAAGAACCAACCTCTTCCATGGAGAGTTGAGGAAGACGCACGGGGGCGACGCGCTGGGACGACTCCTCTTAATCACCACGGAACCTCACTCTCTTGGCGGGGGCGGCAGACAGCACCGAGGAAGACGGACGGGGACGTGGCCGCGGGGCCTCCTCTTTGCAGAACCTCCCCCTAGAGTCGTGGGCCATACCTGTGAAGGAGACGAGGAAGGCCGAAGCCTGAGAAGGTGATAGAAGGAGGAAGGCAGGGCGGAGTGTTTATTAAAAAAGTTTCGGATGCGCAAATGATACGATGATTAACAAACACTCATCGCCAATGAAGGGGCGGGGCTAGGTCTGTTCAAATGAAGAACAATTTGCTTTTCCCCTTTTAATCTGCAATCAAATTTTGTATCACGTTTTTCTCAGTCAACCGTAATCCGAATTTGATGATATTTGTTTCTGAATTTTTATAAGATCAACATCTATTCATTTATGACATTTTTTCGTATGTAATTCCATTTCTTGGATGTTGTTTATACATCTTATATTGTTCCTTATAAGTACAACATATAACTAATATTTTTTTACACAACCATTACTAATTAAACTTTGCATTTCGTAATCTTATGGTGAACATATGGTTATGTTAAAATTTCAAAAGCATATGAGTTCGAACATGTTTTTAAGTGTGGAAAACTTCAATGTTGAAGTAACATTATAAGAAACTATGTGAGAGATGTAGACATTTGTACACAAGTATAATCTTCTGTTTTCTGAACCATTTTAATTTTTGTAGACAAGCTTAGGGACTTAAATTATGTTGCCAAGTCAATTTTTAGAATTTTTAGAATACACTAGTGGTACACTAACCATTGTCACCAACAAGTGCTCCATTGTCGGAAATGCCCCTTGCCGAATGAATATGCATCCGCCCGAGCGCCCCGACCCCTGCCCCCTTATTCTTCCCCGATCTAAGCTTCACCGCCGCCGCCCGCCCGTCCTTCCCAACCTTCGCACACATGTCGCACTACGCCGATTCGTCTAGAGGTGCACGTGTGAGGAGCAGGGTCCAAGGTTGCCGGAGCAGCCGCAATCACTCCATGGTCTTGGATCAAGTCAGTGAGCTAAGTGGCTTTCCACTGGTCCCTTGCCCGGACTGTGGTATGGCTCGGGTGGTAGAGGGGCGGACGCAGAAGGTGAAAACCATGGTCGTCTTTATTTCAAGTGTGCAATGAACTCAGTGAGTAGTCTGCTGTGTCTCCCAAATCTGAGTTAGGGTTCTTATGTTCTTTTGATTCTACAGTACGCTAAGAATTGTGAATTTTATCGTTTCCACAAGGAGTATCTCCAGATGCTGAAGGATGTTGGCATCATTGTTTTTCGACCGTGAAATTGGGCAGACGCGGTCAGTGGAATGTCATATTGGGAGCGGTGAGCAGAGGCAAGATCTGGAGGACAAGCAGAGGCAGAAAGCACTAGAGGAGAAGATGTACAATGTGATCTGGAAGATGAACTTGATTATTGTGGCTGTTGTTTGTGTAGTATTTGGGGTTTACTAGGGATGTATGCTGCAAATAAGTAATTCTGATGTTAAAAGTGGTGCTTTTGCTTCATCTGTGTGAATGAAGAATGAAAACTTTGTCACACATGACAAACCTAAATGTATGAATGAAGAATGAATGGAGTGACAATTGGGTCACACATCTTAATGTGTCACACATCACAAAATTCTTCAATTCATCTGTGCTGACATTTCATTGCAACACGAGGAAAAGGAAATGCGGATTATTAAGACAAACAGAGCAACAAAATTCTAGCATAACTCTAGCATATATACACATTGCAACTCATTGTGAACTGCTGCTATATAATGACACAAACAGAGTATCAAACTTCTGGCATACACATTGCAATTCATGGTAAGCTACTACCATAGACATTGTAATGCCTTCCAAAATAGGAGACATGGATTGATCTACCGTGTCTCTTAGATCTTCTAGTTCATCACAATTTCAACATACATAGATCTACTAGCTAGTCCATCACAAGTTCAACAAGCACACTGGAAGAACACATTAACAGAGGAACAAATTAATTAAGCAGAGGTAGTCGCCGCCGGAGGAGCCCGACCATCGGAGTCAGAGTCGGAGTCGGAGCAGAAGCTGGATCGTTGTTGGGGGGACCACTTCTCTCTCTCCAGATGCCCAGCCAATACATTGACCTCCAAGTTGTAATCCATCACGGTCGTCTGCAGCGGCTCAGGGGGTCGTTGGACCCCGAGATGAACGACCATCTTTTTAAGACTCTGCCAAGCCTGGTAGAGCATCTTCTATGAAAAACAGGCATCCTCAACATTTACGGACGGAGCACGCATGGGTAGCGGCACCTTGCGCCGGGGCGGCTTCAGCCGCTTCACCTCCTCGGGCGGGGGCGGGGGCACCTCCTCGGGTGGGGGCGGCGGCACCTCGTCGGGCTCGGCGGGTGGGGACGGCGGCACCTCCTCCCTCCCCCGTTTCCTTGATGAATCGCTTGACGCCATGCGCTTGCTTGAGGAAGGAGAAGCTCTTGGATTCACTTCTTGGTGACCAGAGACGGTGGTGCTGGGGTTTTCTTGGTCCCGCGGTTGACGAAGTTCTTGGCCGGCCAAGATTTATATTAACAAGACGGCGAACAGTCAAGCGGTCGGTCATGCGCCTCAAAACCCGTGTACTCTCAGGAGAGCTCTTGGCCACAAGAACCATGTGGTCACAAAGAGACGTGTGACTGTTCATATTTTATTCAAAATACCGAATGCCCAACTACTCCTATGAGTTGTTCGATTCTTAAAAAACTATGAATTGTTCGTATTTTTATTAATCTATATCTATATAACTTATATAATTGGTACCCAATAACTATCATTAACTTCATTTCTCTCTTCGTGCAAGCTACCCACATCATCTCCCATCAAACAAAGGGTTATTAACTCTATCTCTTTTTCTCTTCATTACACCAACTCTTTCTTTATACAAACTACAAAGCGACCCGAGTTTGCTAACCCGCGTCAGCACCGACTGCTACCCCCTCCATCCAAAATATTGCCCCTTTCTTCTTTCCGAATGGATAAGCGCAGCACTTTCCTTGAAAAAAAGTGCAGAGGAGGCGTGGAGACAGAGACGACGATGAGGCCGGCGAGGGGCCAAGCAGCAGACGACCCCACGCACCCGGGATCGAGGAGAACCGGAACGCGAAGCGGTGTCGCAACTGAATCCGCGCGCGTGCCTGCGAGATGGTAGCGAAGAGGGAGACGATGATGAGCGCCGGAGAGGGGCCAAGCGGCGGTGGAGTGAACCAAATGCCAGAGACGAGGGTCCACGACTGGATCCTCTCGGATTCCGACGAGGGGCCAAGCAGCGGCAAGGAGGAGCGTACCGGCGAGGGAGTAGCGAAATGGGCGAGTGGCCTGCCTCACATTTGCGAGCACAAGTGTCTGGCAAATACGAAGATGTGTCGAGGGAGCGGCAAAGAAGGTGTAGATGACCTCATCTCTGACTCTGGCAACGACTACGACGACAGCGAGGCAAGTTTCTCTGAATCTCACTGCCTTTTTACTTGTTCTATAGATGGAGCTTAAGGTAGCTTGAGCTTGAGCTTCATAAAGTTAATTAGTGCCTATGAGGATGTCTTCCATGCTTGTCATGATCGTAATTATGCCAAGTTCTAAGGTAAATAAGTTTTGAACTAAGTTCTGCTTTTACGTGTCACACCTTGCTCCAAGGTCTGAGGCAAATTAGTTCTGAATTAACTATGTTGTTCTTATACCATGTTTAACCCTATTTCAGGCAAAACTCTTTGAGTCACGAGCAGAGCTTGAGTTACTTCTTAACCTTAATGTCTAGGATTATATGAAACCTGAGTTTTAAAAAATCACAAAAGAAGTGAACATCCTCATCAAAAATGCTGAGCTCATAAGGAGGTACAATTATACTACTGAACAAAATCTCGAGCCCATTGAAGGTGCGCTAGAAGGACTTCAAGAATCCTTGGTTGCTTACGAAGAGGCTGCAAAAAGAGCCAATAATCCTAATGGGGCATGATCAAGTTCAAGGTTGTTGATGTGCAGGGTGAGTAGCCATACTTTTACGGATGTTCAAGGGGCATGCCTTTGTTGATGTGTATGGTCACATAGCACGACCATAGTAAATAATGTGATGGACTAGTTAAGTCCTAGCCTGATATATGGACAAGTTAACCTTTTGTAATATTTATCTTTATTCCTGTGGACAAGTTATCTTCATCTTTGTGGACAAGTTATCTCTCTTATGATGTCTGTTTTGTCTCAGAAGATATGTGTGTTGATTGTGGCTGTATGTCAAAATGGAAGCAATGAGAGATGGATCGATGTTGACGGTTTATTTTGGTACACCAATCATGTTCATTACACTTTAGTTTGGATTTGTTTATGGAACTAACCCGCCACTAGGCACACTAATCATATAACAAGTTCATCTTTGTGCATGCATTTGAAAGTGTTGTGTTTATGTAGGAAAACATGGACATAAAGGACGGATTCACAACAAGTTCAATGGAGCATTTACGGAGTCTTGTTCGTGTCCATGAGCTTGATGAAATCACTTCCAATGGTGGCAAGGACCGAAGTGTTACGAAGGAACACCCCCGAGGATTGAAGCGTAAAAGACCGAACTTCATGCAAAGAGAACCTCCATCTTGGATGCGAGGATGACATCGTCAAAATAGTGCAAGTGGAGGGGGCAAAGTGCATAAATGCATGAGGACCCACGGGAGCGAAGGGGCGACCAAACAGGGCCGAAGTGGGCTTAAGCCGGTCGGCCTAGACCGGCCGGCCTGGCCCACTCCCGACGTCGGTTCGGCCCCCCTTTCCTTGCACCCGAAGGATCTTCAACCCTAAAGCCCTGGAGGTGCCGGCATTGGCAAATGGGAGAGGCATTCCCACCAGGAGGCCATCCACAAGCTAGAGAGAGAGAAGGGAGATCTCCGAAGGAGGATCGACCATCTCGAAGGAAGCACCCACAAGTGGAGAAGAAGGACGACACCATCGGAAGGGTGACCATGATCAATGGTGCCATGTCTAGCACCTTGATGGGGTAATCTCCTTGTTCGTCCATGGGTTGTAATCGGTCTTGAAGATGTAATCGTACTTCTTTGGTTTATCTATCTATCATCTTGTGTTGAATGTGCTTAGAAGCTTAAGGTTAGCTACCGTGCCGTAAAGGAAGTTTGGATCCCAATGCTCCCTTGGATCAATTCAATACGCCGTGTCCATCATAGGTCTAGTCACAAATACCTCCGCGTAGTGACAGTACGGGGGGAGGGAAAGGGCGAAACCGTGGTCACAACCCCCGATAGATTAGATTGATTTTCGTGTTTAAAGCGGTTGCATGTTCAAGTTCCGTAGAACCTTTCGCAAGTGTCTCCTGTCTTGCTAGCTTAATTGCTCTCTCTAGTGTAGAGTAGTTGTTTTCTAATTTAACGTTAAATAGGGTTGGAGTAGTTAGTGAGTAGAAGTAGATCAAACGCTTGTAATCCCCTTGCTCCGCAGATTGACAAGAACCTTGGGAATCCAGTGGTGAAAAAGGTGTAGGTCTGTATGCTTTTAGATCGTAGGTGGATACGTCTTTTATCCGTCAACAATCGAGTTGACCTGTCAATGAGGACAGACTCAAAGAAGACGATGATTAACAAACCTCCATCTCATTTGTTCACTGACGCCGCGCTCCCGCTTCACGGCAGTTGAGTGCTCTCAGACTTCAATTATTGGGCTCCCAAACTAGTAACTGGTGTCAAATGCTCATCGGTAACGGACTTTATAGCACGTTACCAATATGGAGTGATCAACAACGGACTTAAATAGCTCGTTACCGATAGGGCGCTGATCCGTAATGGACTTTACTATTTTGTTACCGATAGGTTTCACTTGTTTAATGGGCTCTATTTAACGTTCGTCACAGAGAATTCATGTAACAGGCGTTTAAGAAGACCGTTACCAGAAGTCCACATTTGTAATGGGCATTGCGGAGGCCAACCCCGGGGTCGACCTGCCGCGCTTATCTGTAACGGGCGTCAAGTAACAACCGTTATAGATTTGGGTGCATGTAACGGGTGTTAAGGGCCCGTTACAATTGCTGCGTGACCTATCTGAGGCTTTCATGTAGTGTTGAGAACAAGGCTCAGCAGTAAGAATGTTCCTAGAGGCAGAGACACTTTGGTCACCCCATGTATAGGTTTCAAGCCCCCCATGCAGTACAGAACCCAGTCCCAGGCCACAGGTTCCCATGGCTCCAAACCCCAGTACAAACAGTACAGCAACCAGAACACCATGAAGCCTCAACAGAGCAAAACTAGCTAGGTCACCGCCAACAACAACAACAACTCCAGATTGTGTTTCAACTGTCGTGAGACCGGACACTTCATTACCAACTGCCCATACGCCAAAAAGCCAACAACTTCAGCCTTCTCCAACTTAGAGAACGGGCTGAGACCGGCTGTATCTGGAGCCAACCGCATGCCAGTTTGCAGCAACAACGACTTCAACAACAAAAATAACAACTCGCATATGAGGGAGCCCCAACAATCTTATAGACGAGCTCGCGTCAACCACATCAACGCGCAGGACGCTCAACAGGAACAAGGTGTAGTGCTCGGTGAGTTCCTGGTCAGCTCAGTCTTGGCAACCATATTATTTGATTCAGAAGCCTCACATTCATTCATATCCTCAAGTTTTGTGGAAAACACAACATACCTACAATAATACTAAAAGCACCCTTGTTAACCCGAATGCCCGGCGGTGACATCAAGTGTCAACTAGGTTGCTCTCAGGTAAGGATCATTTTAAGTAGGGTAGAGTTCCTAGCGGACCTAGTAGTACTGAAGTCCAAGGGAATAGATGTGATTCTTGAGATGCATTGGTTAAGCCAACACCATGATCTTATAAGTTGTGCCGATAAGGTAGTGCACCTAACCAGCCCAGACGGAGTACAAGTGACCTGCCACACCCGAGGACACATACCAAACATAATGGTTTTTAGCATGGAAGTCAAATCCATAGAGGATGTCCCAATAGTGCGAGAGTATCCAAATGTGTTCCCTGATGAACTTCCCGGAATGCCACCGGATAGGGATATAGAGTTCGTAATTGACCTTATCCCCGGAACCTCTCCCATAGCCAAGAGACCCTATAGGATGGCAGCCCTTGAGTTGGCAGAGTTAAAGAAGCAGCTAAGAGAACTTCAATGAAGTGGATTTATCAGACCATGCTCATCACCAAGGGGAGCCCTAGTGCTCTTCGTGGAAAAGAAGGATAAAAGCCTGAGGATGTGTGTGCACTATCGCTCGCTAAATGAAGTCACTATCAAGAACAAGTATCCTCTCCCCCGAATAGATGATTTATTTGACCAACTGAAGGGCACCAAGTATTTTCCGAAGGTGGATTTAAGGTCAGGATACCATCAACTCAAGATTAGGGAGAGTGACATCCCAAAGACCACCTTTGTCACCCGACGGGCAGTATGAGTTCACGGTGATGTCCTTCGGACTCACCAACACACCCGCGTATTTTATGAACCTCATGAATAAGGTGTTTATGGAAGAGCTAGACAAGTTTGTCGTAGTTTTCATTAACAACATACTTGTTTACTCCAAGAGTGTGGAGGAACATGAGCAACACCTTCGAGTGGTACTAGAGAAACTAAGGGCACACAAGCTATACGCTAAGTTCAGCAAGTGTGAATTCTGGCTGTAGAAAATATCCTTCATTGGGCATATTTTGACAGCAGAAGGAGTAGCAATAGACCTCGGGAAAGTTGAAACAGTTTCCAATTGGCGACAACCAACTAGTGTGAGCGAAATCAGAAGCTTTCTTGGTTTAGCGGGATACTATTGGAGGTTTATTAAAGGATTTTCCAATATTGCCCGACCGATGACGAAGTTGCTCAAGAAGGAGAAGAAGTTCAACTGGACCGAGTCTTGTGAGAGAAGCTTTCAGGAGTTGAAAAGAAGATTGACAACAACCCCAGTGCTGGCCTTACCAGACATCCAATGGGATTTTGTCATCTATTGCGATGCATCCCGGCAAGGGTTAGGATGTGTCCTTATGCAAGATGGGAAAGTAGTGGCTTATGCTTCCCGCCAAGTCAAACCCCATGAGCAAACCTGCCCCGGCTCGCTCTCCATTGCATCGCTGCCCGTCGAGTCTTGTCCAACAGTGCCGCCGTCGCGTCGCGTCGACTCCCCGTCGAGAATCCCGCTGGCCGAGCTGCCCGAACCACCATTAACAGGAAAGTACGAGCTCCGCGTGCTCGACCCCGGCCGGGATACCGCCTTCCCGCGCCTATAAATAGAGCCCGGCGCCGCTATCCACACCACCACGAGCACCCAGCTCACCTCCCTCCCTCTCTCGAGCTTCCCACTGCTGCCACCAGTGCCGCATCAGCCTGCAGTCCGCCGTCGCCCGTCGATCTCTCTCCACAAGCCGCCCTAGCTCGAGCTGACGACAGGAACGAGTCGCCCTCGACCTCCTCTCTCCGTTCCCCCCACTCCCGGCCGCCGCCGTGCCCGGGAAGCCTGCCGGCCACCACGGCCAGGACGCCCCTGACCGCCCCCTCCTCTGTTATGTCTGTATCGGGAGGAAGAAGAAGGACACTTTGCCCATAACCCCCTCCCTCTCTCTCTCTTTGTGCAGTTTTACCGAAACCCGCCTGCTCTTTTCTTTTCTCACCCACAGACCCCCTCCCTCTCTGTCCTTTCCACCAATAGCCCCCAAAGTCCTTAGATTGTTTACAAACAGGTCCCTGTCCTATTAAACCACCCCTAAATGCCCTTTTAACTCCTCATTTCATGCACCGTTTTAACCCAAATTAATTCCAAACTTCACCACATCTTTCCCTAGTTTATTTCCGCAGATCCATTCACCAATTCCCCATAATCAATATAAACTCCTCCCTTTTCCATTTGTTCTCTCTTCGATCTCACCGGTAAATTCTATGTGCTTGTATTGATTGCATGCTTGCTTGTGTGTGCGCTATAGCCGAAAGAGTGAACGAGGAGCAGTACCATGAGCCGGAGCTTGGAGCCGAGTACTGCGAGCAGGAGACCGAGGACCGGAACCACGAGCAGGAACTCCCCAAGGACTTCGAAGACGGCAAGTTCAATCTCATCCTTTGATGCATGCTTTGGTCCCAGTTTTATAAACACAACCCTATACCCTGTTTATAAATTGCGTATTGTTTTACTACAAAAACATGGTTCATAGCCACCGTTGATTGCTATGATTGAACCTTGTTTGGCCAAAATGATTTTTTAAAATGGTGTGGGTGCTTTGAAAATGGGAATGGGATATTTTGGAAAATGAGTAAAGAACTGGGTAGATGGGATGGACGTGTTGAAGGACCGATTGGGCGACCAGAGAGGGGGGGAGTGAATGGGAGCTGATAAAAATTCTTCTCCAAAGAGAGAACTCGGCCTATGCCCCAAATTCACAACCACGGATTCCCACACGAGTTTGCCAAGGTAGCGTAGTCACTACGGACCTAACAACCCTAGGAGCAAACCCCAAATGATCCCAAAGCAAAAGCGAAACTCAAAGAGCAAAGGACTGAGCAACTCAGCACATGACCAGGCAGACTGTCTGCAAGCACTGGGCGGACCGTCCGCGAGGCCTGGGCGGACTGTCTGCGGACACCTGGCGGACCGTCCACAAGGCCTAGGCAGACTGTCCGCGTGGCTGCGATGGACCGTCCAAAAACAACCCCCAAACCTCCAGGCAAAAGGGCTCGACACCATCGACAAAAGAGCACAACTAAAATTCAGGCGAAAAAGAGCCCCCAAGTTCTTGAATGCAAGCTCCCCCTGAACAAATGCATTTCTCCCAATTTTTCTTCCCTCGATGCAAAACTCCCCCTGGAAAAATGAATTGGGTACTTTCCTCCCCCTTGTTGGTAATGCATGAATCAAGTCTACAAATGCAAGTATGTGCTTCTCAAATATACAAAGAGCACTATAGACAAGCAAGATAGCCACAATTTGAGCACAAGCATCGCCGACAAGATAGAAAAGAACATATAAGCAAGTGATATAACCATGATCAAAGTGAAGCATTTTTCCACAAAAATTTCCCTCTCATGAGCATAGGACCTAAACATGATCAAAAGGAGCACATACAACATCTAACTCACAAACTTCATGCAAGGTCACACATTCTCATCACAAGGTCATCACAAACACCTACAAGCTATCTCATGTCATGTCAAAGCCACCGAGCCATGTGTCCACTTCTAGATATGAGACTTCTCATTGGTGAACATCATGCAACAGTTTAGCACTCAAGATACGGAATTTAAAACATTTTAGACATGGAAGCACATTTTTCTAGCTAAGGCATCTCACATACCATTTTTATGATTGACAAATTAAACATGGCACATGAAGTGCCTTTGCGGCAAAAAAGAAGCTTAGGCTTCTCCACAAGGTAGCATGTAGGCTAAACATTGATGATGATAAATGGATCTTTGATCCCAAAGGAAAAGAACATGGTTCTAAGAACAAATTAAGCAAGATATAGCCATAAGCACCCAACATGAGAGGCATTCTACTCACAAGAGAGGATCATATAGCATTTTATAAAAAGAAAGCCATCCACAAGCATATATATCCCAAAGCTACCAAGAGCACAGCTATACATCGCATGAGCATCACAAGCAAATCCATAATCTCATCTCTAGCATATCATGGTGACCAAAGCAAATGAGAGAAGCACATCTCTATGTCATATGTTACAAATGCAGTCTATGATACAAAGATGCAAGCATGATATGATACAAGAATGAAAGTGCACCATGCATACGTACATGAACCTTCCCAACCAAAACTCAAAAAGGGAAAACAAATCCAAGCTCTCCTCGCAAACGAGCAAATGTAGCTTGGTCCAAAGGCTTGGTTAGGATATCTGCAAGCTGCTTTTCTGTGGGTACATGAATGAGGTCTATATTTCCCTTCTCAACATTATCTCTCAGAAAGTGGTACCTCACTTATATGTGTTTGGTTCTGGAGTGAAGCATGGGATTTTTGGCAACACTAATGGCACTCGTGCTATCACACATGAGAGGGACATGGGAACACTCCTCACCAAAATCACTCAGCGTGTATGTGATCCAAAGCAGCTGGGAGCAACAACTAGCGGCAGCAACATACTCGGCTTCTGTGGTAGACTGAGCTACACTAGACTGTTTGCGAGAAGATCAAGAAACAAGCAAGGAACCCAAAAACTGACAAGTCCCCGAAGTCGACTTCCTATCGACTCGACACCTCGCAAAGTCGGCATCCGAAAAACCAATAAGCGAAAGAGAAGAGGACGCCGAGTACCAAAGATCGAGCTCAAGAGTGTATCGAAGATACCTGAAGATCCGCTTGACGGCCTGCCGATGTGAAGTCCTCGGCGACGCATGAAAACGAGCGCACAGACACAGAAAACTAGATGTCCGGCCTCGTCTCCGTCAAGTACAAGGGGAAGCCGATCATGCTTCGGTACTCCTTCTGGTCCACGTGCTCTCCGTCCTCGTCCGAATCAAGCGCTGTAGTCGTACTCATCGGTGTCGACAGGGGATTTGAATCGTCCATCTTGAACTTCTTGAGGACGTCCTTCATGTACTTGACTTGATGTACAAAGGTTCCCTCCTTCGCCTGCTTGATCTGAAGCCTGAGAAAAAACTGCAATTGTCCCATCATAGAGATCTCAAATTCTTTGCTCATATCCTCTGCAAACCTTGCAACCAAAGAGTGAGATGAGCAGCCAAAGACAATATCATCCACGTATACCTGAACAATTAGGATATGATCACCCTGCCTAAGGAGAAAAAGAGTCTTATCTACCTTGCCCATCTCAAACCCCTTGCTGATCAAGAACCCCCTCAAACGGCCATACCAAGCACGGGAAGCTTGTTTCAGCCCATACAATGCCTTTCTCAACCTATACACCTTGTGGGGAAACTCGGCACTCTCAAAGCCCGGTGGTTGCTTCACATAAACTTCCTCCTCTAAGAACCCATTCAGGAAGGCACTCTTCACATCCATTTGGTACAACTTGAACCCTTTAGCCACAGAGAAAGCTAGAAGGATCATAATTGCCTCCAAACAGGCTACAGAAGCAAATGTCTTGTCATAGTCTATCCCCTCCTTCTGACTATAGCCCTGAGCAACCAACCTCAACTTGTTTCTCACCACCTCACCATTTTCTACCTCTTTGTTTTTCCACACCCATTTTGTCCCAATAGGTTTGCAATTTGGTGGTGGCTCCACTAACTCCCACACTTGGTTTCTCTCAAAGTTCTCCAACTCCTCATGAATGGCATTCACCCAATTAGGATAAGATAAAGCGTGTCCAATGCCCTTTCGGCTCAAAGGTAGCAACAAAAGCTGAATGAGCAAAGTGAGAAGCATTTCTAGACCTCGACCGTGTCATATGCTCATTGATGTTGCTAATGATAACCAAGGGTGGATGATCAACTTGAACTCGCCTTGGTGCCTCTCGCCTTGAGGCAACCTCACCCTCAGCAGCTGCTTCCACTTGATCTTGCTGGATCATAGGCGGTGTAGGGGATGGACCATCCTGCACCGTAGTCGTCGTAGTGGAAGCAGAGGGTACACGCGTGGTGGGGCTTCACCATCCTCTCCAACATCATCCTCCTTGTCCTCAAAGATCTTCTTGCCAACTTCATCATCACCTGCACACTCAAAGACAGATGAACTGCATGGTTGTGTCTCGTCGAAGGTCACCTCGCATGTCTCCATGACTTGGTTAGTCTCAAGGTTGAGCACACAAAATGCTCTAGAATGACTAGCATAACCCAAGAAAGTCCCATCGGAAGACCTCGACTCAAACTTATCTAGCCTACCCTTCTTGAGAATGAAGCACCGACACCCAAAAGCCCTGAAATGGCTCACTCTAGGTGCTCGCCCGTGAATAAGCTCATAGCACGTATTGTTCAAGAAGGCCCTCAGAAAAATCCGGTTCCCAACATGGCACGCGGTATTCACTACTTCTGCCCAATATCTCCTTGGAGTCCTATGATGATAAAGCATTGTCCGAGCCATCTCACAAAGGGAACGATTTTTTGTCTCAACCACACCATTCTGACAAGCCACATAGGGAGAAGAAAACTGATGTTCGAGACCCAAATCACGACAAAAGGTTTCAAAACGAGAGTTTCTAAATTCACGGCCATTGTCGCTACGAATAGCTCGAACAACATCTCCATGTCTCTCGTTCTTCAACCTCAAGATCAGATCTCTCACAAAACCAAACGTCTCCGCCTTGTCAGCCAAAAAGAAGACCCAAGCATAGCGAGAATAGTCGTCCACAATCACAAGAACATACCATTTCCCACCCGCCGAGCACACACAAGGTGGACCAACCAACTCCATATGGAATAGCTCGCATGGACTCTCTGTCATAACGGATGTCAGAGGCGGATGAGAGGCGGTGACCATCTTACCATGCATACACGGAGCTCATACAAACTGCTTTTGGTATTTCAACTTTGGCAATCCTCGGACCAACCCTAGCCCACTCAAGTGCGACAACAAGTCAAAACTCAAGTGAAGTAGTCTTCTATGCCATTTCCAAAGCTCCGCCAAAACACCAGCAACCAAACAACGAGAAGAGCCAACACACTGAAAAAAATCGGCTCTGAAAATTTGACCCTCGGGGACGATCGTGCACACAAGATCGCCTCGAGAATCCAAATCACGAGAACAACTTGTTTTGAAACGGACTTCAAAACCCTCATCAAGAAGTTGGGAAACAGAGAGAAGATTGTACCCCAAAGACTTGACAAGAGAAACACGCCAAAGAGTCACGGACTCACTCACCTTCACCGTGCCCACTGAAAGCACTCTACCTTTCCCATTATCCCCAAAACTGATGTACTCTTTGGTCATCACCGGGGTGAGGCTGGAGAACCACCGTCGATCTCCAGTCATGTGTCGAGAGCAAAAGGGGTTGATCAACCAAAAGCCCTCCATGCCTGCCACTTGCTAAATAAAAAATGAGAGCGAGAGTTAGCAAAGGACTCAGCACTGGGTTAGTACAAAACGAATCAAACCAGTGCCTCGCCATTTTCTCAAACGTGGGGTTAGAAAAATCCATCCTATCTCTCCTAGACGGAACACCCACACGTCCCCTTGGAGGACTACGCGTACCACGAAGGGGAGACCGTGGCCCGTACCTCCTCTGGGACCTGAAGCTGCGATCGTTCCCCCCATACTCATATTGGCCACGAGCAAAGGAACGTCCAGCAAACTCACCACGCCCAAGCCCAACACGCTTACCACCTTCTCTATGTGGTGGCTCACCACGAGGCACAAACTCACGCCTCTCTCAAGGGTAAATGGTACGCACCATACCCTCACCTCTTGGCACCAACCTAGGCTCAGGTACACCACGAGAAGGGCGGTAACTGTCCTTGTTGGCCAACTTCTAGCCAACCTCTCTTCACGCTTCCTCCTCAAGCAAAACTCAGCTAGGTGCCCATCCCTCCTACAATGCTCACAATGGAAGGGTTTTGGTTTTGGCTTTGGTTTTGGGTTCTCTTTGGGCTCTGGTTTCTCCTCACTAGGTTTCTCCTCACTCAGTTTCTCTCGCTTCTTCCCAAAGAACTCATTCCCGAAAACACTCTTGAACTGGATGGGTTCTTGGAAGTTGTTGGTTTGTGGAGGAAACACGGGTGGAGCTGGGGTTGTGTCTAGTCAGTTCCTAAGATGATTCGCCTTAGGAACAAAGGCATTTTTGTGGTGGGTTTTTGGTGGCTCTGGAATATCACTCTCACCACTTCCCTCACCCACTTTCTTTGCCTAAGTGTTTCCCATCCTGGCACTTGTATGTCTCAATCATTATCCTCAATTGAGGCTCATGACTAGACAACCAACCCATCAACTTTCTCAGCTCATCATTCTTATCCTGCAAACGATCAACATAATGTGCAAGCTCCATATTCTTCACAGCGTTTACTTCACAAGTATAACAAATTGTAGGAATAGGAGCTTTCAGCTGAGCCTCTAGAGATCTAGCATAATCAAGTGAAACATCTAGCTTCTCATGCAAAATAGGACAAGAGGTACAAGCACCAAGCAAGGAAGGCCTAGATTTCATTTCATCTAGATCAACCCTAAGCACATCTAGTTCCTCAAACTTGGAGGCATACTTCTCCTTAAGCACAGTCAATTCACCAAGAAAAGTGGAACAATCAGTGCATTCAGTTTCATTGGTCACAACGGAAGCAGACTTAAGGGAATCTATTTGAGCCCTAGCATCAACAAGCAAAGACTCTAGCTCAACCACCTTCTCCTTAGCCTCTCCAAGCAAAGACCGCTCTTCTGGTGTTTTGGACCGGCAACCTACTACGGGGAGTACCCGAAGTAGATGAATGTGACTCGCCGAGATCGGTAACTCGAAGGAAGAGACACGTGGCACACAATTTAGACAGTTCGGGCCGCGAGGTGCGTAATACCATACGTCCCGTATGCCGCGTAGCTCGGGATTGATAGGGCACGATTACGGGTTGGTGCAATAGTGCGCCGTGAGTTGAGATTGGATGAGGTGATCCCGGGATCGGTCCCCGCCCTCGCCTTATATAGTCCGGGAGGCGGGGTTACAAGTCGGAGTAGGGAAGGAGTACTAGTCGAGTACGTCTAGGAGACCTCTACACGGTGCGGAACGTGTACGAGCCCTAACCGAGTACTACTCCCCGTGTCGTCCTTGTGCTCCACGCCTTCGGTGTGCCGTGTAGCGCAAGCCGGTAGTCCCGTGGGCCCACCGAGTAGTCGGTCCTGGTACCCACCGAGGCAGTGGGCCCAGGGAGGTCCATACGACAAGCCCCCGAGTACTTTGTAGTCGAGAAGGATAGCTTCCAGTAGTCTTGACGGCCTTAACGAGTAGTCCTCAAGCGTCCTTGAGTGCTACAAGTCAAAAGTCCTCAAGAGTAGTCGAAGCATCCCGAGGCTGGAATGTACTCCAGCTGATGTTTGAGCAATCTTGAAGTCTTCTCGAGTAGTCCCAAGCGTCCTTGAAATCTGCCTTCGAAGGTCTCCAAGAAATGCCTGTCTTGTCTTGAAGCCGAAGCCGTCGCGGAGATGCGATTTGCAGAACCGCAGTCCACATGGAGTAGCCCCCGAGCCTCGAGCCGCGGGCTCGGGCGAGGATCTATCCGAAGTCTTGGCAAGAAAATCCCGAAAAATCCGGAAAGAAAAAAACCGAAGGACACGTGGCACGGAGCCCCCGAGCCTTGAGTCGAGTACTTCCTCTCTAATTGAAGGGTCTTCTTGGAGCATGTGTCCCGAGATGCTCTTGAGACTAGCCGCGTCCCAGGTAGTCGAGTAGAAGTAGCCGAGCCCCCGAGGTGAGGCGCGTCGACTAGTGGAATGCGAAGAGTCACGCGCGCCCGCCGAGTCGCCCGCGCGTGGACTAATCCAGCCGCCCGTTACGGAGGCGTTTTGGCTTATAAATACAAGCCGAAACCCTTAGGGTTTTTCACCCAAGTGAGCCGCAAGGTCATTCGCCACTTGAATCTTGAAGTAGATCCACTCCGCCGAGCGCCGCCGCCGTAGTAGATCCAAGCGCATCGCCACCCGAAAGCTGTAGGGTAGCCCCCGAGCGGATGCGAGTGAAGACTCCCTGTTCTTGGAGGATGAAGCCGTCCCCGTCGAAGACGTCGAAGGCCGGCGGAAAGAAGAGGAGCCATGCGAGAGGCCGCCGCGGCCGGCACCGCAGCGGCACCGCCCACATCTCCACCGCGCGCTGACCCAAGCCGCGAGTGGAAAAGGTCGAAGGTGAAGACCGAAGACTTGTCGACCCCCGTTGAACTCCGGTTCATCAGGGAGAAGGAGATCGATATGTGGAGATCCGCCGCAGGAGATCCCTATCCAATGGAGAAGGCACAAGACGAGATCCCGATGTTCTCGCGCTTCGTGGAGCGCGGCCTTGCGCTCCCAGCGAGTGACTTCTTCAAGGGGCTTCTCAGGTACTATGGCATCGAGTACCTCAACTTGAACCCCAACGGAATATTCCACACCTCTCGTCTTCGTCCATTTCTCGCGAAGCGTTCTTGGGGATCAAGCCACATTGGGTTCTCTTTCGGAAATTCTTCCGCGTGAAGCCGCAGCCCAGCGCCTCCAACCCCAGAGTAGTCGGAGGGGCCGGGATCCGGCTTGAGGGAAGATGCCGCCGAGCGCACTCGGCGTACAAGCTCGTGGACTCCAACACGGACCGGAAGACGAGGTGGTTCTACACCACGAACCACAATCCCGAGCCGCCAAAGCCGAGCGGACGGCAGCCCAAGCATCAAGAGTGGTGGAACACGGAACCCACCATGCAAGAGGGGATCCAGCCTCCCGGAGTTGCCGGCACGGATCAAGACCCCGGCGGATGCGGGACCGAGGGCCGAGCATGTGGCCTTCGCTTCATGAAGCGCCGGATCCGCCCGCCGTCGGCGCGGGATACGATGGGCTTCGAGTACACCGGCGACGACGACACGTCGCGGATGTCGGGGGGCGAAATTGAAGACAACGACATCGTCGAGAGGTTGTCGAGGATCTTCAAGGACATGCCGGAGTACACGGCGTGCCCTGTCGAGGAGTTCTCCGCCGCGCGCCCGCCCAACGAGGTGAGTAGCCGTACCCGCCTCGTCGAGTAGTAGGCACTTGTAGCGGAGTTGCTGACGCCTTTTGTGTCTTTGATGCAGGACGATGTGAAGCGGTTTGTCTCCGAGCCGCAGCCACCACCGAGCGGAATTGAGATTCCAGCGGTGGAGAAGGTGAAGGAGCGCCGAGTAGTCGGAGACGACGACGATCCCGTCATCGTGGAGGATACCTCCGACGACGAGGAAGACGAGGAGACGCTGCAGGATCGCTTCCAGCTGCGGTCGAGGTTTAGCCGTCCAGGCTTGCCTCATGTACCTCTCATCCAAGACCCTCCGGCTAGCCTGGAGGCTAGCCTTGCCGCGCCGCCGAGGAAGCCGCGCAACCCCGCCAAGAAGCGGGTAGCCAAGAAGATGAAGGTCTCAGAGACCACGCCTCCAGAGGTAAGTCATCTTTAGCAAAGTAGTCGAGTACTCAGCTGATCGAGTACGGTGCTGACAAGTAGTCGTCCTTGTGCGCAGGAGAGGCCGCCAACAGAGCCCGTGGAGGAGGGCGATGAGGGCACGTGGCCCACAGTGGGGGAACCGGCTGGAAGCCGAAGTCCAGCCCCCACCGTCGAAGAACTTCCCGGCGCGGTGCCGGGAGCGCCGGCCCCCCGCCCCGAAGGGGGAGCGAGTACCCGCGACCGCCGCCGTTGAAGAGGTGGAAGCCGCGGGGGCGCAGAACGTCGCGCGCCGCCGCCGCCGCCGTGGAGGAGGCGGTAGTCGGAGAGGCGGAGGAAGAAACGTCCGCCGAGGGTGGACCGGTTGACATCGCCGGCATCCTCGGTGCTCCGGCCGTGACTATCGTCCGGTCGAACTTGTAAGTACCACCCTTCATGAGTAGTACTCATTGTAGTAGCCGGTCTTGTCCGACGATCCTCTCGTGGATACTTATGCGGAAATCCACGGACTTGAGCCGGGACGGAGAGGAGCCCACGGCGGCGGAGGCGAGAGAAGGCCGCGCCGCCCGTCGAAGAGCCCGCTCCAGCAGGCCCAAGCCGCGACCGAGTCCCCACCGCCGAAGCGCCGCTGCCGGAGGCGGTCGTAGTCGAAGGTGAGTACTCCTCCCGAAGCTATGGAAGCCCAAAAGGAGTAGTCGTAGATGTTGATGCGCGTGTTCCTTGGTGACAGGCGCCGAAGGAGGTGACATCCCTGCGGGGTGCCCATGCAGGAGTTGACACCGAAGCCCCGCAGGCCGCGTAGGAGCCCCCGAGCCCATGGGGGAGACCGTCGAGAAGTCCGCCGAGGAGGAGGCGGTCGCCACGTCGCCGGGGGTTGCCCCGGAGGTGGCGATCCGGTCCCCGGAGATCCAAGACGCGGAGCCTATCCGCTCGGCGCCAATGACGGAGGCTACGACAAGTAGCCGTGGCGGGATCGAGTTGCTTGCCGACGATCTCGGTCGAGCCGGCGGTGTTGGCGCGAGCATCCGGAGGCGATGCGACGAGCCGAACAAAGGATGAAGGTACGTATCCGTTGCCTCCCGAGCAGTCATTCCTTTCGTTGAGTACTCGCTGACTTGAATTGGTTTTGTGCGGGACGTCGCGGAGCGATCCCGCGAGAAGTCCAATCTGCTCGCAAGGCTATGGCGACACGGCATCGCGAGCCGAGGCCTTGGAGGAGCAGCTCATGAAGTCGAGGAAGCACGCGGCCGCCATGCGGTCGAAGCTTGACGCCGCCTTCGCCAAGTACCACAACGATGTGATGGACTTGCAGGCGAAGAGCGACGAGCTGGTGCGGAAGAACAAAGGTCTCCGCAACAAGAATAAAGGTATGTCTCTTGACTTGTCGAGTACTTGTTAGGAGTCATCAAGCTCTGACCCGTTGTTGTGTTCCGGTGCTGCAGAACTCGAAGGCCGGGTGGAGCGTCCGAAGGGCTCGGAGATCGGCATGAAGAATCTCTTCTACCGGGAGCAAGAAGCCCGCCGTGTACTTGAACTCGACTACAAGGAGCCGGCCTTCGAGTGCGAGAAGCACATGGAGTTGAGAATTGCCTCTCGACAGAGACCTCGTCAATCGCTACAAATCTTTGCGAAGTTGAACGAAGACCGCGAGGCGCTCCGGCCCAGGCCGAAGGACCTTGAAGAGGTCTGCCCTCCCGATCGCGAGGCTCCCGGTGCCGCACCCGGTGGCCCCAAGATCGCTCCGTTGGCGGATCGACTTCGGGAGGCGCCAAGCCGGCCGGCCGCCTACGTGAAGCACATGGCCAAGTCGATCCCGAAGCAGGTGCCGGCCTTCATGAAGTCGTACTTCCCGAAGGCCCCGGTGGAGGTAGTCGCCGGCGGGGGTAGCCGCCAACCGGCTCGGATGAGCAAGACGCGAGTTGTTGGAGCGAGATGGCTCCCATCGCGGAGCAGTAGCCGATAAGTTGAATCTCCGTAGCCCCGCATAGATAGCTAGTAGCCATGGTTGTATAGGAAACGGTTGTAATGAACTATCTCATATATCAATGAAATGTGAAGTTCCATCAATGAGTACTCGTAACCGCGATCTCGCAGTGCGGAGCGCCCATCGTGGAGTAGGTGCGAGTAGTAGTACTCGGCTTAGTGGTCCCGTCGCGGGGAGTAGACAAGAAAGACGTTGATGAACAATCAAACTTTATTACCGAAGAAGTACACCCGGGTGGCCGGGGCCGTAGTTACAATTAGTCGCCCGGACCCGAAGGCCGCTTACATACCGAGTAGTACCGGAGCGGGTAGCCGCTTACGGTGAGTGATCCGTAGGTAGCCGAGTAGGTCGGATCGCGATCCGTAAGTAGCCGCGCAGGCTGGATCTTGGAGTGTGGTCTCTTGGTAGACCGCTGCTAGAGTCCTTGACGCTCGTCGCAGCCCAGGGTCCGTAGGTAGCCGCACGGGCTGGACCTGGAGAAGAGTAGTCCGGAGACTTGAAGCCGGGACCCGGAGGGTCGCCTGCGGCGAGGGGGTGTTGGCGTAGTCGTGTAGACTTGAACCCCGGAGTAGTCGAGTAGACTAGGCGTAGAATCGACAGAGCTGGTCGACGTTCCACGAGTTGTTGACTTCTTCGCCTTCAAGTGTTTGGAGGCGGTAGGAGCCTGGCCCGGTCACCTTAGCCACGGTGAAGGGGCCTTCCCAGGGGGAGCTGAGCTTGTGAAGTCCTTCCGTGTTCGGATACGGCGGAGGACAAGATCTCCAACGTTGAAGGAGCGTTCCTTGACGTTGCGGTCATGGTAGCGTCGGATACCCTCGAGGTACCTTGCTGATTGGACGAGGGCGGCACGGCCGAGCTTCTTCGAGGCCGTCGATGTCAACTCGTCTCGTCGTCTTCCGAGACGCCTTCGTCGTAGTGCTCCACCGCCGGCGAGTTCCATATGACATCGGCGGGGAGGATGGCTTCGCAGCCGTAGACCGAGAAGTAGGGGGATTGCCCCGTTGGCTTGGATGGTTGAGTCCGCAGCCCCCAGAGTGCGTTGGGTAGTTCCTTGATCCACTTGCCCCCTTTTGAGTTAGCGCGTCGTGTAGCCGCTTCTTGAGGGCGTCGAGCACCATCCCGTTGGCGCGCTCGACTTGTCCGTTGGCCCGTGGGTGGGCGACGGAGACGTATCCGACATCGATTCCGCTCGTTCTCACGCACTCCCCCAGAACTGGTGGTTGTTGAAGTTGGACCCCAGGTCTGTGATGATGCGGTGGGGTAGCCCGTAGCGGTGCACGAGTTCATCCAGAAGTCGAGTACTCGTCGCCCTTGGGGCATGTGACCGGCTTGACCTCGATCCACTTGGTGAACTTGTCGATAGCCACCAGTACCCTGTTGAATCCTCCCCGGCGCGGCTTGGCGCGGGCCCAATCATGTCGAGCCCCCAGCAGGCGAAGGGCCAGGTTGGCGGTATGGTGACTAGCTTGTAGGCAGGAACGTGTTGCTGCTTGGCGAAGAACTGACATCCTTGGCAGCGTCTGACGAGTTCTTCGGCATCGCCCGTGGCCGTGGGGCCGCAGAAGGCTCGCCGAAGGCCTTGCCGACCGGCCGTGCGGGAGGACGCGTGGTTGCCGCAGACACCCTTGTGGATCTCCTCCAAGATGTCCTTGCCTTCTTCGCGAGGAACGCATTTCATGAGTACTCCAGAAGATGCGCCTCGCTTGTAAAGCTTGTCGCCGACGAGGACGTAAGATTTGGCGCGGCGGACGAGTTGTTCGGCTGCGTTCTTGTCGGAGGGGACCTTCTGCTCGCTGAGGTAGTCGATGAAGGGTTGCCTCCGGTCCGCGTCGATCATCATGACCTCCTCGCCCGGCTGGTTGGTTAGCCGGGACAAGGGTCGGTGGCGCCGGCTCCGGATGGATGGCGCGTGAAGCTCATGGACGAAGACGCCCGCGGGTACTTGGGCGCGGGTGGATCCGAGCTTCGAGAGGACGTCCGCTGCAACGTTGTTGTCGCGAACGATGTGATGGAACTCGAGACCATAGAATTTGTTCTCGAGCTTGCGGACTTCTAGGCAGTAGGCGTCCATGTTCTCCTTGTTGCGGTCCCAGGACTTGTTGACTTGGTTGATGACCACTGCGGAGTCGTCGTAGACTAGTAGCCGCTTGATGCCAAGTGAAGCCGCGAGGCGGAGCCCGTGTAGGAGGGCTTCGTACTCGGCTTCGTTGTTTGAGACCTTCCAGAAGATCTGCAGGACGTACTTGAGTTGTTCGCCCGTTGGAGAGATCAGGAGTACCCCTCGCGCCCGCGCCCTCGAGGTTGAGTGAGCCGTGGAAGAACATCACCCAATGTTTGGTCGCACGGTGGGAGTAGGTAGCCGGTTCTCCCGCCACTCGCCATGAAGTCGACTAGAGCTTGCGACTTGATGGCCGTGCGTGGCTTGAAGTCGATGGTGAGGGCGCCGAGCTCGACCGGCCCATTTGGAGATCCTTCCGGTGGCGTCCGGGTTCCTCGAGATGTCGCCGAGCGGGTAGTCGGTGACGACGGAGACCGAGTACTCCCGGAAGTAATGTCGTAGCTTCCGCGAGGTGATGAGTAGAGCGTACAGAGCTTCGCACGGGCGGTAGCGAGCCTTGGACTCGATAGAACCTCGCCGACGAAGTAGACCGGGCGCCGGGACCGGTAGGCGTGGCCGTCTTCCCCGCCGCTCGACGACGATGGCAGCATCGACCATGTGAGTAGTCGCGGCGAGGTAGAGCGACGCCAGCAGCGCTGCCGCCTTTGTAGGGAGCCGTGAGGACCGGTGGCTTCGACAGAAGTCCTTGAGCCGGGCAAGGGCTTGGTCCGCCTCTGCAGTCCACACGAACTTCTCGTGGTGCTTGAGTAGTTTGAAGAAGGGGAGACCCCGTTCTCCTAGCTTCGAGATGAATCTCGTTCAATGCCGCCATGCACCCCGTCGGCCTTCGGACGTCCTTGATGCTCGTGGGAGCCTTCATGCCGGTGATGGCGGAGATCTTCTCGGGGGTTGGCTTCGATGCCGCGCCGGGCCGATGATGAAGCCGAGTAGTTTGCCCGAAGGGACGCCGAAGACGCACTTGTTCGGGTTGAGCTTCCGGCGGTACTCGCGTAGCGATGCGAAGGTCTCTTCAAGGTCGTCGATGAGGGTACCGGAGTCCCCGGGTTTTGACAACCACGTCATCCACGTAGGCCTCGACGTTCTTGTTGAGTTGCCGCTTGAAGCGTGCCCGGATGGCCCGTTGGTAAGTAGCGCCGGCGTTCTTCAACCCGAAGGACATGGTCGTGTAGCAAGACGCGCCAAACGGGGTGATGAACGCGGTCTTCTCCCCGGTCTTCCTCCTTGATTGCGATCCGGTGGTACCCGGAGTAGCGATCGAGGAAGCAGAGCGGGTCGCAGCCCGCCGTGGAGTCGATGACTTGATCAATCCGCGGCAACCCGAAGGGGTCCTTGGGGCGTGCTTGTTGAGGTCGGTGTAGTCGACGCACATCCTCCACTCGTTCGAGTTCTTCTTGCGGACGAGGACGGGGTTGGCGAGCCACTCAGATGGAAGACTTCTCTCGATGAAGCCGGCAGCGAGTAGCTTGGCGAGCTCCTTCTTGATGGCATCCCGTCCGTCGTCGGCGAAGCGTCGGAGATGTTGTCGCTTGGGGGTAGCCTTTGGGTCGACGTTGAGGCGGTGCTCGATCGGCTCCCCGGGCACTCCCCGGCATGTCCGTCGGCTTCCACGCGAAGATGTCGCGGTTAGCCCGAAGGAAGCCGATGAGCGCGTCTTCCTATTTGGGGTCGAGGCCGGCCCCGATGGTGGTGGTTTTGGTGGGGTCGCCCGTTCCGAGGTCGACCGGTCTTGGTGAGCACCTCCTCGGGTGGTCGAGGCTTGTTGGCGCTGTCAGACTTCTCTGGAATGTCGAGTTCGCTTGTGGCAAGCTTCTTCGACGCGGCGTAGACCTCCATCATTGGGGTGGGTACTTGATTCGTTGAAGCGATCACCACGGCCTCTCGTATTGCGCCGTGAGAGATCTTCAAGTCCCCTTGGAGGGAGAGTACGCCGGCCGGACTTGGCATTTTGAGTACCAAGTATGTATAGTGGGGCACCGCCATGAACTTGGCGATGGCCGATCCGCCGAGGATGGCATGGTAGGAAGTCTCGATGTCCGCGACCTCGAACTTGATGTACTCGGTGCGGTAGTTGTCGCGAGACGCCCGAAGGTAATCGGCGCACCACCGAGCCCGGTGGGATGGCCGCGTTGCTCGGGACGATGCCGTAGAAGGGCATGCTGCTCTTGTCGAGCATGGGGGTGACGTCAAGGTTCATCTTCTTCAGAGTCTTGGTGAAGAGGACGTTGAGCCCGCTTCCGCCGTCGATGAGCACCTTGTTAAGCTTAGAGCCCGCCACCGTTGGTTTCAGGACGAGAGGGAAACGTCCTGGTTCGGAGAAGCTGGTCCATTGGTCCGCGCGGGAGAAGGTGATGGGTGTCTCCGACCACCCGAGAGGGGTCATAACCGCCGGTTCAATGGACATCACTTCACGGCGAGTAGCCTCTCGCTCCCGCCCTGCAGGTAGTCCGCCGAAGAGGACGTTGACGGTCTTCTCGGGTTCTTGGAAGTCGTCGCCGTCCTTCTTCTTGTTCTTCTGATCGTGAGGGTGCGGTGGCTCCGGCGTATCCTTGAGTGCATGCCTGAGCTGGTAGCACTGCTCGGTGGTGTGGTTGCCGTTCGGGTGCCACGGGCACTTCTCCTTCAGCAGGTCTTTGAACCCGCCGGAATTCTTCTTCGAGTTCCCTTTCGGAGGGCGCTGGATAGCCGCGACGGTATTGTCTGGCTTGCGCTTGCGGTTGGAACCCGAGAAGTTGTTGTTGTTGTTGTTGTTGTTGCGGCCGCCCCGGTTTGGATTGCTTGCTCCCGCCGCCACCTTGGTTTTGCTTGGACTTGCCGCGGATAGCGTCGTACTTGGCGTTGGCCTTGTCCTCTTCGTCCGCCCAGGACGTGATCATGTCCTTGAGGTGGGGAATGGACTTGGGGCGGCGTCGGCCGAAGTCTTCGAAGGTGCGGTGATGGTAGAGCCCGTCCCGGAAGAGGTCGATGACCTCCTTGTCGGTGACGTCCACGACGGTAGCGCGCTTGTCGAAAAAGCGGCGCATGTACTTGCGGAGGGTCTCGCCTTGTTCCCCGCTTGATCATGGCAAGGTCCATGCGAGTACCCGAACGGCCCATGGCGCCCGCGAAGTTGCTCGTGAATCGCTCCTTCGGCTCGGTCCCACTTGTCGATTGAGTGCTTGTCCGGGGCCGACTCGAGCCACGTGAGTGGGGCTTGGTCCGGCAGAAGGGGAAGTAGAGGCACTTGGTGTCGCCGTTGCCGCCGCCGTTCTCGATGGAGAGAGCATAGCATCGGAGCCACCGGATGGGATCCTCGCTTTGCGTCGTATTTGGTGATCCCCAAAGGCTTGAACTTGTCGGGGAGGAGCAAGCGGGTTGCGAAGCCGGGGTGAGAAGGCGGGGAAGCCGTCGCCTTCGGCGCGGTCGTCGACTTCCTCTCGCCGCAACTCTTCGATTCTCTCGGCGAGCATCGTACCCGCCGTGAGAGGCGCCGGAGGCGTGGCTATGCGCGTGGCCGCGGCCGCCGCGGGCGCCGCCGCCTCCGGCCTTCTTGTTGGCTCCGTGGTTGGAGCCGCCGCCGCCGCTGCCGCCGCCGTCGGGGTCGTTGCCGCCGCCACCGGCCGGAGCACGGTGGGGGACGACTTCTCGGTTGACGTTATCTTGTCGTGAGGGTCCGCCGGCGGTGGAGCGTCGACGGTTTGGTTCAGCCGGAATGTCGCCCCGAGTACGGTTAGGACCGGGGTCAGCACTGCGACTTGTAGCTTCGTTGTCGCGAGGCTTAGCTGGGGGAGGTTGGCTGACTCTCTTGTCTACCCGCATGAAGTAGGCTTCTTCAGCGAGCTTGGCGATGACCTCCCCAGCTCGTATGCCCTGAGCCTGGCGTGCGATCGCTCGTGATCGACATGAGGCACTCGCTCGGAGTGGTGTGGACTCGCTCTCAACCGCTCGAGAGCTTCCGCAAGGTTGCGGATGGGAAGGTTGTCTCCGAGCCGCCGGCGTCGCTCGTTGCGCTTCCTCGTTACGTTCGCGCCGGTGTCCCCGTTGGCGTCGGTCTCGTCCGCGAGGGGCATCGGCCAGGACGCCCTCGTCCGCGGAGATGTCCTCCAAGTACTTGTCCGCGGCCGTGCCCGAGGTTCCCCGGGCGTCGCCGGCAGCCATGAAGACTTGACGGTCGGGGGTACCCAAGCTTGGCTCGAAGGTGCCACCTCGCTTGGTGTGTTCGAGTCGCCCGGGCTAGTGGTGTTCCCTCCCGGAACGGTAGCGAGTCGATGTAGGCGACGTAGCGTGAGTCCTTTGTCGGCCTCGGCGAGGTTTGCGGTCCGGCCGCAGACGTATCTTCCGGCCGGCGTCGATCTTATAACCAGCCCGGAGGCCGGCCCTGACAAGGGAAGCTCAAAGGAGTCGTCTTCGGACTCGGGCTTCTCGGGGTCTGACCCGAAGTCGAACTCGTAGTCCGGGTTCGAGAAGAACTCAGAGAGAGGGCTGGAGTCCGAGACGCGGTTGGGGGCGGCGTCGGAGTCCGAGTTGTACTCGGTTGCGGGCTCCTTGCCGGCCCGGCGTGGTGCAGAAGCCTCCGTGCGGGCCCGCCGGGAACGCGAGGGCCATGCGCGCAGCGCCGGCGTGGAGAGGGGACCGCCCGCGATGGCCGAGGAGCCGGCTCGCATGCGATGGCCCATGGCGACGTCGGGTTCGAGTTGGAGACGGACTCGAGCTCGAAGTCGCCGTGGAGGTTGGAAAGCGAAATCTCGCCGAACTTGCCGGCAAGCTTGCCCGTGACGGCCCCGGGAAGCGGCCACAAGGCCCGTCCTCGAGTCGGGTTGCATGATCAAGCGGCGCCGGAAGGAGCCCGCGCCATCGGCGCGTGCGGACCCGTGCGCCGAAGACGAAGGTGTCGCCGCGGTTGAAGGCGACGGTTGGCTTGATGAGAACGGAAGCCGTCGAGTTCGCCATGTGATCTCGAGCGAGAGCCCCTACCTGGCGCGCCCCGCCTGTCGGTGTTTTGGACCGGCAACCTACTACGGGGAGTACCCGAAGTAGATGAATGTGACTCGCCGAGATCGGTAACTCGAAGGAAGAGACACGTGGCACACAATTTAGACGAGTTCGGGCCGCGAGGTGCGTAATACCCTACGTCCCGTATGCCGCGTAGCTCGGATTGATAGGGCACGATTACGGGTTGGTGCAATAGTGCGCCGTGAGTTGAGATTGGATGAGGTGATCCTGGGATCGGTCCCTGCCTCGCCTTATATAGTCCGGGAGGCAGGGTTACAAGTCGAGTAGGGAAGGAGTACTAGTCGAGTACGTCTAGGAGACCTCTACACAGTGCGGAACGTGTACAGAGCCCTAACCGAGTACTACTCCTGTGCTGTCCTTGTGCTCCACGCCTTCAGGTGCCGTGTAGCGCAAGCCGGGTAGTCCCAGGGGCCCACCGAGTAGTCGGTCCTGGTACCCACCGAGGTAGTGGGCCCAGGGAGGTCCATACGACAAAGACCTATACTCCCTCTTCTTCTTGTTGGTCTTTCTAAGCACATCATCATGGTTGTCAAGCAAGTCATTCAACCTAGCATTCTCCGCTATAAAGAAGGATGTGCTATTATTTACCTCTTCCTCAAAGTCGGAGCCTGAGTCATCCTTGTTGCTCTTCTTGCTTGCGGTGTTGTGTGCCATGCCGCAAAAACCTTGGGCGGCGAAGCATAAGCCATTGATGTTCTTGCTCGAATGCTTGCCCTTGTGCCGGTTCTCTTCTTCATCACTTGAGCTCGATGAAGAGTAGCAGGAGCTTGAGTCGATGTCGCTCGCACCGGCCACCATCGCTCGCTCCTTCTTCTTCTAACCACCACTCTTCCTCGGCCTCCGCTCGGACTTCTTCTTGCCCTTGTAGTCATCCCTCGAGTGGTGCTTGTGCTCGGGCTTGACCTCCATGGCTTCTAGGCACTTGGCGATGAAGTTCCCGTGCTTCCTGCACCGGTAGCACATGCCTGAGCTCCTTCGAGCGTTCTTCCAGTTCGTGTACATGTGCTCGAACCGCAGCTCAACAATGCGAGATCCTCCTTGCCCAACACGTCGAACTCCTCATCTAGCATGGACACAAGGCAAGACAAAGAAAATTTTCTCGAAGACATGTTAGCATTAGTCCTTGAATCAAACACGAGAGCCAGACTATGGGGATCAGTCGGGTTCTCGATCTTTGCACGCACCCCACGGTCCACCTCGGACGACTTGAGCTTAAAAACAGTACATCCACTGTGAGGGTCTCATACTTCTTAGACTCAAGAATGGCCTCGACCTTCCCACTCCACATGGTACGATCCAGAGAATGCAAGAGCTTGATAGCCCTGTCATGGTCATCATACGGGAGCACGGCCACATTAGCCCTCATGTTGTTCACGATCACCGTGAAACTCTGAAACATGGCATCTATAGACTCACCGTGGAGATGAGTGAAGTTCTCGTATTCTCTCCGGTAGGTCGCAAAGAGCCGAGCCTGAACCTGAGCATTCCCGACATGAGCATTCTTCAACTGCTCCCAAATCCTGCACACCAAATCCTCTGTCCGAACCCGTTCGAATTCTGATTCACACAGAGAACGGTACAGGTAGTCGACCGCCTTGTTGTTGGCGTCGAACATGTCCCTTGATCCTGGAGCAAGCAAGTTCATCGGATGAACATAAGCTGTGTTCACCGTGACATCCCACGGGATCTAACCCTTGCCGTGAAGGAAAGCGGCCATCCGCCTTTGCCACATATGGTAGTTCTTACCATCAAAGTGTGGAGGACCCGAACCCCGTTCTTGGTACGCCATCTTTGGATCTTAGACTGGTTAGAATCATGAAGATCTGTAACCGGCTCTGATACCAATTGAAGGACCGATTAAGCGACCAGAGAGGGTGGGGGAGTGAATGGGAGCCGATAAAAATTATTCTCCAAAGAGAGAACTCGGCCTATGCCCCAAATTCACAACCACGGATTCCCACACGAGTTTGCCAAGGTAGCGTAGTCACTACGGACCTACCAACCCTAGGAGCAAACCCCAAATGATCCCAAAGTGAAAGCGAAACTCAAAGAGCAAAGGACTGAGCAACTCAGCACAGGACCAGGCGGACTGTCCGCAAGCACTGGGCGGACTGTCCGCGAGGCCTGGGCGGACTGTCCGCGGACACCTGGAGGACCGTCCGCATGGCCTAGGTGGACTGTCTGCGTGGCTGCGACGGACCATCCGAAAACAACCCTCGAACCTCCAGTACTGCACCCTCAATAACGGACCGTCCACCTCGTCAAGGACCGTTCAGCACTGTAGTGCGGACCGTCCGCGAACTCCGTGCAACAAAAATCCACCAGCAAAATGGATCGAACCAAAAGCACGCAAGAACACGTGAAGAACAAGACGAACTGCTGGCTGAAAGCCACCTCGCAGACCGTCCGCCAGGGTCACGCGGACCGTCCGCGTGGAGCGCAGACAGCAGCCCAAACCTGACCTCTTGAAGGTCAACTCCTCCTTCCCACTACCCGATCTCCCGAATCAACCAAGGGATTGCTACCAAATCAGAGGTGAGGTGAAGCGTCTCTAGGAGATGCTATGCCTACGAACTTGTAGCCTCAAACCCAATGAATCGAGTGGAATCGAGATTCTACCGAGCTCAAGAACAAAGCTAGGTTTCCAACCGAAATCCTTCAATCGTGAGGCCGAACTCGGAGTTTGGGGGATCAAGATCAAGCACAAAGATGCACGAAGCAACTATCCATGATTCCCACCAACAAATCTTAGCCCAAACACCTCGTAATCGAAGGAACAAGCTACGCATGAAAAACCGACGAAAATAGCTCGAAAAAAAACACGAAAATCCAACGAACTACAAACCGGGAATCGAAGCAACCATGAAAGCTTCCATTCACTCGGAGGCCGAATCTTTAAGAACGAAAAAAAAATCTAACCCTAGAGAGCAAGGAAATGAGAAGCAGTCCGGATGGATGGTTTGCCTAGAAACCCTAGAGCTAATACATATGAGTCCCCTCCGGGCCCGGCAAAAGACCACACTACCCCCCCTCAGGGGCAAATAGGTCATGTAGAACTCCTCTTCATCGCACGACCACGCCGTTGCCGCAGACCACGTCCTCCCGACACAAGCCCGGCGATCCCACCACGCGTCCGCTGGCATTGATGCTTCTCAGCGCGCCCGGATCCCGTCTCTACCCTCCGAGCCTTCGGTCTTGGTTTTGTGGCTCAACCAAGTAACCCGACGGTTTTCTGGTGAACCGCCACAAACCCCGCGTGCAGACTCTGGTCGTGAGCCGCTACCCAGCACCGGCTCCGGTCGACGACTTCATCTTGCTTTTCTTGTCACCATGCGGCCCGCACTTGACCCCGCTGGCCACCTGGTCCCTCGAGCCAGGACTACTTGTCTCTCCACTCATAGGATGCCCCGCAAGCAATAAACCTTTTGTCACACCCTGAAATTTCCAATTTCGGGATGTGAATAGAGAGAATAATTAAATAAAAATTTTCTCATAATTTTAAAATTTTTCCAACATTCAATTTTCTTTACAAGAAATATAGTATAGGGAAATCCTTGTTTAATTTTATAAATCAGATAAATGGTTGTGATTTTTGCATTCACCCTGATGCATCTTGGTTCAAAGGTTTCAAAAATGCGTTTAGGAGCTGTCCAAATTCTTCCGAGAATTTTCCGAACTTTTCCGGAATTTATTCTCATTTTCCTTTGAGCTATTTCTATTTATTAGAATGCTCTAAAATCTTTTTCATGAGCTCCAAATACTTTATTTGGATTGTTCATGTCCCAATGTCTCTCTGGGAATTTTCCTGAAAGTTTTGGGATTTTCTGAGTATTTTTCGTGCCTTAAAACACTTTCTAGTATTTTTCTGGAATTTGTTTGCACTGAAAATATTTCGGAAACAAAGAAATCTTATGCTCTCGGATTGGGCCGAGCCCGTGGGCCCGACCCAACCCGCTCCGGCCCAGCCTGGCCAGCTAAAGCCCATCGGCCAGAGAAAGCAGTGGCCTTCACTGCTGGCGGCGCCGCCGCCCTCAGCGTGCACGCCACGCAGGCCAAGGGGTCTGTGCCTGTAAAAGGCAGGTCTCGAGCTCCTGCGCGCCCTAACCCCGCTGCCGCCCCGCTTCACCTCGCCCTCTCTTGCGCAGCACCGCCGTCTTGTGAGCTTGAAGCCGAGCCGGGTGTCGCTGCTGGTGGTCGTCGATTCAGTGCAAGGGATCGCCGGTGAGTGAGGCCGAGGCCACAAAGAGCTTCACGACGTGAAGCCGAGTCCAAGGAGCCCTCGCCCATCACCGTAGGTCCACTGGAGTGCCGCCGTCGTTCGTCTGAAGTCCGAACCGGCCGGCACAGTCGACCTCGAAATCTTCCCTTCGTCTCCAACATCGGTAAGCATCTCCCTGCGATCCCCTCAATCTCCTCTCTCTTTTTTGTGTCTCACCTGAGCCCCTAGCTGTCCAGAACCCCACTAATTTGATGCACCATGACCACGTTCTTGTGTGGCAGAGCTCCTGTTTGTCCCAGGAAGGAGGTTGAAGAAGATAAGTCTATTTTTCAAATAGACCCTTAGTTCTTCCTGTAATCTTTAGATTTGTTTATGAGTCTTGGCCAATCTTCAGATACCCCCCTAGAAAGATCCCACCTTTCACACATAAATCCAACCCGAGTCTTTTTCAGATCTAACCCTATCCTTTATCCTTTTTGTGAGCACTATTGGATGTGTCTTGCTAATCTTTTCAGCTAGTCCCTGTTGTCTACAGTTAATCTTGTTTAAGTCACTACAATCTTGTTTGTCTCATAAAATCCGTGTTTTGGCATCGTTTTAACCAGTTCAAGTTGTGTTAGGATCATAATAATGTAAAGCATGTATTTGTGGAGTGTTTTCATCATGTTTGTTTTGTGAAAATAAATTTAATATAAATTTTGATTAATACTTATTAAACATGTCTTTTCTAAATAAAATCTATATAGATCTATACACTGTTTCTCATAATAAAATTTAATTTGATTAATGTTTCTCTCACATGCTTTTGTATATAAAATCTAATTAGATCTTTTATCCGGTTTTCCATAAGTAAAATATTAATTTGCTTAATGATTAATTAATCTTTCCTAATTAAAAGTTGATTAGCCTTTTACATCGGCTTTTATAATAAATATTAATTTGATTAATGCCAATACCATAACATTTGTTATAATAATGTGGTCTACTTGGATTACAAAGTTTCGTTTAGATTGTTCATATGGTTTCGTTTAGAGTGAACGCCGTTCGAGAAGTTTGGAAGAGCTTGAAGTTGAAGATTCTGAGCAACAATTCTCTGGTTAAAGGCAAGTGTGTCCTTGATCTTTTGTCCTAAGAATTATATTTAATCACTCATTGCATTGCTTGCATTAATTTTGTTGGGTTCCTATTAAGGATTATGACTAGTTTCTTTTTACCATAGCCTTGTATAACTGGGTTGTTTAATTAATATTGATGGTAGATCTTGCTTAGGTTGCTCAATTGGGTTGGTAATAAATAACATGGATATTCTTTTACTCTGTGTCCCAATGTGATATGTGATGTTTAATATACAAGACCATATGTTTAATCAGAACATGGAGAACCACCCAGGAAAACAGTGCAACCACAAGAACTTTATGGCTCTAGTCTTGGCCGAGTAATTAGGGAAGTCTTTGTGTGGTCATTACTCGCATAGTAGGTTGGGGACGGCGGAATGCTTTTATGGCTCTTCTATTCTGGAGTGGTTTTGGAACGGAATTACTCTGGCTGACCGTCCGTGAGTAGAAGTGTGGTACGAAAGATAGCCTCTATGACATACTATTATGGACTAATACGCACGGGAGGACTCTTTGTAAAGGCCTCGTAGCATCCCTATGCAATCACACCTCGGTAGTGTGGTATGGTGCCTAGCTAGCACCGCATGGTTGGGTTTAAAGTTCCTAGAACTTTTACGTGACTTGTGGGTAAAGATGTACAACCTCTACAGAGTGTAAACTAATCGATTAGCCGTGCTCACGGTCAAGAGCGTCCTGGACCCTCACATGATAATTGAACTTAAAGATGAACTTAAATCATGACCTCTGGTTATGCTTGCCATATGCTTATGGCGTATCTTATTTATCTGTTTTTGATAATAGTGGGTTGGTATAAACTTATACTTTCTTAGTAATCAGGTGCTAATAAAACTTGACCAACAAAAAGTGTTAAATGCTTATAGCCCAGTCCACCATAAAGTTTTTGCATTCATACTTTCCCCACACTTGCTGAGTACGACAAGTGCTCACCCTTGCTATAAACAATGTTGCTCAGAAGGAGGATTCTACTCTGAAGTCTTGTGAAGATGTTGACGAGTGCTAGGTGTATGCAACCCCGAGTCGATTGCTTGTGGAGTTGGCGCCTCCGTTTCCAGAATTGAGCTGTATAACTTTGATAGATTTGTAAGTTTGTTTATCTTATTTTATGGAAACTGTTACTGTTATTCACTTTTGTCTACTATATGCATGAAACTTGATCCTGGCGTGCATATAGTTATGCACTTGATTTTCTTTGGAAAAACAGGTGTGACAAAGTGGTATCAGAGCTGTATCGACTGTAGGACGTAAGCCTAGTTAGCACTGGTGGTTTCTTAATGTTTCTTTAATCTACAATCCATTCTTACCTTATCCTTGTCTCACATCTTAACCATCTTCTTATCTCCATGCCATGAATTCTTATATATTTATCTTAACTCTCCTTGAACATTTCTACGATCTCGCATGTGTATTCTCTCAAGCAATAACACCCCCTTGATTTATTGGTGGAACTGTTACCTTGATATTCTATTTGTTCGCGTAGCCCTCTAACACATCATTATTGTTTTAATTTTATCTCGAGCTACAGAACTCCAATTGACATGAAATTAGTTGGGTTAGTTCCAGAATTTCATGTACTAATGTCTCTCGAAAATTCAGCAGTATTTGTTTGTATCCAGGGAGATACATACGAATTAGTGGAGCATTCAGAATCTGTCAACACTGCTGCCATAACCATCTTGTTTAATTCATATATCGAGTTCTAGACATCCGCTTGAGGTGATTCCAGTTGGGATGAACTCATAATTTCGGCCTCCTTGATATGGGAAAAATCCATTATTTATGGATATGCTTGCTGGGTGCTACATCTGATCTATTAGGAGGATACCCTTTTACTTTATTAACAACGTGTAGTGTCGTTCCCTTAGCTATGCCTTGATTGGTGGAATTCAGTACTTGTATGATGATGGTTGGTTTTATGAAATTGATTGATTCGTTTCTTTGTAGTGAGTGTTGGTGTATTGTGGGTCTTATATCTGCAATAACATCAGTTGCTTAGTTGGGTTTTTCTTTTGTGCCTCCCACATCCTTGAATATCTCTCTTTCTCTCTACCTAATCAAGTGGAGGACACCGGAAGAAGAAAATGAAGCCCACACCAACGTCATTATCAAGCCAATACTACTATCACTGTCACCATCTAGAAGTGAGTAAGTTGAAGAAAAGAAGACATCACTCTACCTTCCTTCCTACCTTGGCAGTAATGTTTTTGTTTATCTCCCTTCTCCTTGTTTCTTCTTTCTTCGAATCTCGGTACAAGATTTTGTTTAAGGTGGGTTGATTAATTTGTCACACCCTGAAATTTCCAATTTCAGGATGTGAATAGAGAGAATAATTAAATAACAATTTTCTCATAATTTTAAAATTTTTCCAAAATTTAATTTTCTTTACTGGAAATATAGTATAGGAAAATCCTTGTTTGATTTTCCGAATCAGATAAATGGTTGTGAGTGTTGCATTCATGTCGATGCATCTTGGTTCTTCTTGAGTGCAAAAGGTTTCAAAAATGCGTTTAGGAGCTGTCCAAATTCTTCCGAGAATTTTCCGAACTTTTCTTGAATATATTCTCATTTTCCTTTGAGCTATTTCTATTTATTAGAATGCTCTAAAATCTTGTTCATGAGCTCCAAATACTTTATTTGGATTGTTCATGTCCCAATGTGTCTCTGGGAATTTTCCTGAAATTTTTGGGATTTTCTGAGTATTTTTTGTGCCGTAAACACTTTCTACTATTTTTCTGGAATTTGTTTTGCACTAAAAATATTTAGGAAAAAAAAAGAAATATTATCCTCCCGGATTGGGCCGAGCCCGTGGGCCCGACCCAACCCGCTCCGGCCCAGCCTGACCCGCTAAAGCCCATCGGCCAGAAAAAGTCGTGGCCTTCACGGCCGGCGGCGCCGCCGCCCTCGGCGTGCGCGCCACGCAAACCTAGGGGTCCGTGCTTATAAAAGGCGGGTCCCGAGACTGTGACAACCCGCCTAGGAAAATACCGTACTATCACCTAAACCAATCCACTTTGGTCATTAAGCAATAATAATGTATCATCCTGTCGTTAGTTGCCGGGTTAACGCCCGGTAAATCACTTGAATAGCAACAAGGATCGAAATATATGCATTAAAACTCACTCGAAGGCGAGTCTGGAGATACAACATCATTAACATCCAAATTCGTACCCCTAAGGGTTTAATTATTATAAACCGAAGTTTTTGCCATAAAGAAGTAGTTCAGAGTTTTGAAACAGCGGAATTCAAACTAACGGGAAGCGGAAACACCACGGGAGGCCATCCATGATGCTCTCAGTAGTCGTCCTCCACCCACTCCAGCTCCCAGTCGGGCGGGATCTCTTCGGGCCACACATCACCGAAAGCATTACCTGGATCAACATATTATAGCAAGGCTGAGTATACTAATACTCAGCAAGACTTACCCGTTGGTGATAACTACTTCACCAATCTAGACATGAAAGGCTTTTGGCTACTGGGTTGCTTTTGCTGAAAACTAACAAAGAGTATGTCCTTACTTTCAAGATTTTAGCACAAGTTCTTGTGGGTTCAATCTTTACCACATTAGCCAACTAGTACATACAAAGTTGTACAATACAATTAAGCAGGCATAGTATTCATCAACTTCCATCATTAGGGATCTCATGGCTAGTGGAGTAAGTAGTCTCAGATAACGGTGAGAGGCCACAATCTATTGATTAAAACCTTGCAAGGTAGACCTAAACACACGCTAGGTTTCCCCCGCGAGGATAACTTCCCAAGCAGTTCCCAAAAATCCTTGGGTCGGGATGAAAGGCCACAGTCTTTGGTGCAGGCTATCCGGAATACCCCGCGAAGTATCCGGAATCACCATACACCACCGGTAGCTAGCTGTGAGACAGACCCCAAGAGTAGTGACACTTCCATCCCTAGCCGTCTCATTAAGGTACTAGGCTTACCGGTCCCATTCCCGACAAGTGCTTAGTACGTTCAAACAATTAACCCACAATAGCCACTGGACCGGAGCCCAAATCCCATGCTCTTACCACATGAGCAATCCATTTAAGGATATATTGTGATTCCTATCTAGGAACATATTCTCATGAGTGAGGTCATCACTCGACTTGTAACGGTCCTATAGCTTAGCAGCTATCGACCTACCATACTAGGAAGGACAAAGGTACCTAGGGATCATGCATCTAAGGTTCCATTCAACTCCTGAACTTAAATGCAAAATCATCCGTAAATAATTGAATAAAGAATTTGAAAACTAGGTTAGATGCACCGGAGCTTGCCTTCGTCAGCTAGGTTAGCCTGGGCACCCTCGGTGTCATCGAGTACTTCCACGTACTGCAGTGAAGCTTCTGCTCCCCCTTCCTCGGTTTCCGGGACAAGGGAGTAGTCTCCGTCCGGAAGATCTACACGGAATGCAATGCAAGGTTCAGGTGATGTGATAGGTTGTTATCTTGCCCAACTCTTGTTGGTCATATTCACCTTAACAAGCATCTAGATAGTATATCTCTTTTAGGAAGGTTATTAGTTATATATGATTCATTCTTCTATTGCACATTTGAATAAATGTTCCTTTGTACTTGATATTTTATGTAAAGGTTTTAGTCCTTTTTCCCTTCACTAGTAAGGGTATGAACAATATTTTTATTCATGAATCAATTGCTTAACAGCAAGGGTGTTTTATTAATCTTAATTAAGTTAGGTAATACTTTCCCAAAAGGGAAAAGAATTAAAAAGGGGTTTTCCTTATTAATTGTTCTTTAATATTTAAAAGGGCTTTTAAGCTTTTATTAAGCAATAAATTACCAAAAATTTAATGAAGTGATTCTTAAGCATATCAGCACCTAAACTGGCCCACTGGACCCAAATGTAATGCTTGGAAGCTAGGAATTTAAATGGTATAGAAAATGACAAAGACTAGATCGTGATTCAAATTAAATGCATACAAAAATAAATAAGCATCAAAATGCTCCAAACTTTCTCATGCATGCTCTATGGTCCCAAACAAGCCTAAAGAACCAGCATGTACACCTAAAAACTCTACTGATCTTGCTTCATTCATTTACAAAGGAAAACATGCACAAATTAAGAATAAATATTTCTGTTAAGCCCAAAATCATGATTAATTCACCAAAGGTGTGTTTTGACATAACAAGACAGTATGCACAAGTTGGGCACAAAAACATAAATGTTTTTAGCTACAAAAATCGTCTAGGCAATTTCTGTAGAAATGGACAATAATTTATATAGCAAGATTTACTTCGTAACTTTGTGGAATTTTTGGCACCGGAGCTAGTCATGGCAAGACACACAACATATCCAAAATTTAGATACAGTTGAGTTGTAGATTTTGAGTTATGACAGATCTAGGTATTTTACAATCCCATTGTTCATGTTAAAACTATTTAGAATCAGACCATGAGAGAATAACAAAAGTTGTGGGATTTCTCTCCTTGAATCCAACAAAATTGGTTTGACATTTTTCTGAATTTTCTACAATTTTCTAGGGATTTTCTACTGCACTTGACTAAGTAGCAAGAAAACTTAGATAGGATTCATTACAAACAGGCCCTAAACTTTACACGAAACACCCTGGAAAGATTTCAATCCTTGCAATCAGGCCCTTGGCCGAGGGAGGCGGCGCGGCTCTGGCTAATTCCGGCGAGCCGGCGGTGCTCCCGGCCGGGCAAGCAGTGGGGCTCGACGGGGTGCTCACCTAGGGGCTACGGGTGACCGGAGTTAGGGCGGAGAAGCTGCCGGTGAGGGGGATCGACGGCGGCCAGCGGCGGTTGCTGCGGCGGCTCGGGGGAAACAGTGAGGAAGGCGTTTTGCTGGGCAACACGCGACCTTGTGAGGTGCACTGGGGTCTAGGGAATCTAGGGGAGTGGTTGGCCGTTGGCGAGCGCGAGCTCGTGCACAAGCTCAAGGCGGCGGCGGCAATGGCGGGCGGCGCGGCGGGGATGGCGCGCGGAGGGGAAAAGGCCGGCTTTTATAGGCGGCGTGGGGTTCGTGGGTGACGGTGGCGTGACGGCGAAGATGCCGCCGTGGTCCTCTCCCTCGGTGGCCGCACGTGCGGTGGAGACGCCGCCGTCGGACCCGGCCGTCCGTGGCGCGCTCGCGCGTACGGCGGGGACGCGAAGGCGCACGGCGCCTAGGGGAACTCCCGGGCCTGGGGGTGCTGTAACACGAAAAATTGGTACAAGAGAGGGACTGATTTGTGGGCCCGAATCGGTGACAAATCCCGCTCAACGGGGGAAGATTTTGTCCAGAAGATTCGGTAGAGGTGCTTGCGGTCGGCAGTTTGTTTCCGTCCGGCAAAGGGACTGTTTGCGCTGATTTCGCGGGATCGCATGTTGACGTGGCTCAAACGGAACAGACGAATGGATGGATAAGCATTGGCACTTGGGCGTTAATTTAGGTACCAAATATTGTGCTCGTAGTCCGCCAGGAGTCATGCTAAGACAGGGTATAAATATGAACCCTGGATGTATATAATTGCAATCGAACATTCTCATAACAAACCAGCTTTACGCCAAACTTTCGAGTCCTAGTCGTGTCGTCGAGTTCTTCGAGAGGGTTCATCGATCCGTCGACCTCCGTAAGTACCGGCAACCTTGTATCATGTCTAGTATCATGCGGTGGATCTAGATCGTGATGCAAGTAGTCTTGATACCTTGCTTAGTATCATGCGGTGGATTTAAGCTTTGTTCAAGAGGGTTTCTTGTTAGATCATGAGCCATGCGGTAGGCTAAGATCTAGCTTGGAGCTAGTTATCGGCTCAATTAGATTTGGCAAGATCTAATAGATTCATTAAGTTACCCCGTGTTGCTTTGAGTTTTTACTTTATGTTTAAATTCATGTAATACTCCTTTGCCCAATCTAGATTGGTTTGAATCGGCTTTATCTTGTTTGATGATCCTTATGCAAAAGAAGTTCATATCTTTGGCTCAATATAGCACGTGGATCATGTGTTCCCTAATAGCCGAAGCCTAATCGATCTAAGTTGTCACGTGTTGCCGGTTCAAGCATGTCAAATCTTGCATGAATTTTGACAAAACTGGGTATCATGCGGTAGATGCAGGTTTTTGGGTTGTTTTAGAGCTAATCATCCGGTGGATTAGATTTCGATTCAATCTGATAGATTCGTCATGTTTGGTAATGTTTGTTCCTTCTCCACGGATCCCGATTCGGCTGTTTAGCCGTATTCGGTTATGCTTTCACAAGTAAAACGTGCTTATGAATTATGTTTTAAATAATGCATGCTTTTAGCTTTCCATATTTAGATTGTATCACGCTGTGGATAGATCTTTTGTGGTTGGTGGTGTGATTTTAAACAAGTCGTATCATGCGGTGAATTAACTTGTTTGAATTCATGCTTGACGGGTTTCAAAGTATCTAGACATGCGGTAGACTAGTGCTTTGGGCCTATGCATGCTTGTTCATTACATATTTATGATCGTGCTTTACTTTATTTATTTTACTTGTTATTTATCCTCGAGGGTCGGTCATGATCGTGCACGAGTAATGTTGTTTAAACAAAGAATGATCCTTCGTCATGCTTACGTCATCCATTCGGCTATGTTTCGTTTCACGCTTTAAAGTTCCCGAATGGTTTTCAATCTGTTGATAGATAGCTTCTCGTAGCTATATGTCATTTTACATGGCTTTTAGCCGCAAATATGGAACGGTCTGGTACCACCCGGCAAGTTCCAAGCTTTGGCATCTAACTATTTTACCCCTTTGTTAATTTCAGGAAAATTGACTGGCACGCTTTGGAATCTGTTCGCGTGTTAAGCTAGCTTGTTCGGCTTGCTGTGTGTTTGGCGCAGAGTGCGGATTTTGCGTCAACACACTTTTTGGCACGCTCGGTGGGACAATTTAGTTAAAGTCAAGATGCCTGAGATCGGCGACGTTATGGATGTCACCATTGATGACCTATCCCCAGAGCAACAACAACAGCTGAAAGACGCTACTGACCAATTCCAGATGAAGTGCTTGATGTCGTTCAGCAAGAACAGAAGTGGCGTCCCATATTTTAAATCTGAAATGTCCAGAGTTCTGTTGCCGGGGGAGCCTGACACCGCATCTTTTCAAGAGAAAGAAGAGGCTCTGAATGCTTTTCGGGAGACTGCAGAAGCTGTGTTGGGTAGGCATCATACGGCCTTCTTGAGCATGTTTAAGCAGATGATGATTGGCGTGTTCGGCCCAGGCATGGAAAAGGTGTTTAGTCGTGTATCCCCTCACGCATATTCTGCAGAGGTCGGAGAAACCAGTTCTGCTCAACCAACAGAAGCTCAACCGCCACTGCAGAGCTAGCCGATCTAGCCTCCTCTGCAAAGCGTTGGGAGCCAGCCGATCCAGCCTCCTCCACGAAGCACTAGGAGTCAGCCGATGCAACCTCCTCTACGGGGCATGGGGGGTCAGCTGGTCCAGCCACCTCTACAAAGCAATCAAGGTCAACCAGTTCAACAGCTGAACCCGTATCAGCCTACATACGGGGACATGGCATTCGGTTCGACTGGGGTACCGCCCAACTCTACTTACAAGATAGCCCCAGCTAATAACAAGTTGCAGAAAAACATGTATGGTGGGGGATATCATGAGGTCATGGATTATGGTGCTATAGATGCTCTCCCAAATCGTGGGTACGGTACAGCTGCAAGAATGCAAGACGATGATATTGTGGTACAGAAGATGGCCGATCTGATGCAAAATCAATTCGGCCTTAAACCTAAAATGCAAGGACCAGCTTATACACCTCCCTTCCCAGAGTGGTACTACAGGGTGATCTTGCCCCCTACAGAGTTTACAAAATTCTCTGGGCAGGACAATGCAAGCACCGTAGAGCATATTGCTCGATACTTGATGCAGCTTGGAGAGGCTTCGGTTGATGAAGCCTTAAGGGTTAGATATTTCCCTCTGTCATTAACGGGCTCAGCATTCCAATGGTTCACTTCTTTGCCTCCTCAGTCCGTAAGCACATGGAGGGATCTAGAACAAAAGTTCCATGCCCATTACTTTAGTGGTAGCACAGAGAAGAAGCTGATTGATCTGGCTACCTTGAAACAGAGGCACAATGAGACGCATATGGAATTCCTTAGAAGATTCAGGGAAGTCAAGGGCATGTGCTTTTCTTTGACCCTGCCGGATGATCAGCTGGCTGATATGGCTGTTGCAGGGATGTTGCCAGCTATTCGGGAGAAATTGTTTGGCATGGAATTTGACAACCTTAGTCAGTTGTCTCATAAGCTATCTTTGATGAGTAATCAGGCCTACGGGTTCAAGAAGGATACCAGATTTGCCAAGCACCATGACATAGCTGATATCTACAACTAGTTCCTTGAGAAGGCTGACCAGGTGGAGGATTTTGATGATGACGAGGAAGTGGCCGCCGCTGAGATTATGTGGGGCAAGGAGCCCTTGACTGTGAACCAGCGGTGGATCAAACAAACCAAGGGCACAAATGACTTCGATGTCACCAAAGCTGACAAACTCTTTGAGTTCTTGGTGAAAGAAGGCCGAATCAAGTTGCCTGAAGGGCATTCTATGCTTCTGCCCGATGGAGTTAAAGAAAAACGTTACTGCGGTTTTCATGATAGAAACTCTCACTCCATCAATTATTGAAGGGTCTTCAGGATGAGGATCCAAAAGGCTATCCAGGAGGTGCATTTGAAATTTGACAATAAGATGAAGCTGGATGGACACCCTTTCCCTCAAAACATGGTTGGCTTTTCTGTCAATATGGTGACTGCTGAGGAGAAGGGGAAAGTGAAGGTCCTGACGTCAGCTAGAGCAAAACAAGGTGGAGCAGTGGATCCCGCACGGCAAGTGACGTTGGAGCAGGTCCACAGGGAAGCCCCTCGCGTCCTCAAGAGCCATGTTGAGGTTGGGGAATCATCTGGGACCTAGCCCAGGTTTACCACGCGCAATCTCCTCAACAAATGGCAGCGTCAGCAGGAGAAAGAACGCTACTAGAGACAAACATATGAAGAGGATAGGTGCAGGTTTGAAGAAGAAGCGCGCAGGAAAGAGCTAGAGGAGTATACGCGAGAGCAAGAGCGCGCACACTGGGGATGCACATTCTCTAGGCACTACTGGAACGAAGGCTTGAAGGTCCCCACATTGAAGAATTGCCCAGAATGCAGTGATAAGTACTCCGAATACAGGCAGAAACTGTCAATCGCCGATCCGTCCATGAGAGAATTGGAAGGATGCATACTAATGACGATCGGAGTCTAAAAATAATTGAGTTCATTGATCACCCAAGGAAAAGGCAAGCTGACCAAAGATGGGCTGATCAGGAAGAAGAGGAACGCGAGTACATCTGGCAGAAAGGACAGTGGTGCCCGCCTGGCTTGAGGAGAAGACAAAAGAGAAGGGTTCAATGCTTCAGGAACCGGGAGTTGAAGCAGGCGGGGATCTAGAGAAAGCAAGTGTGGCGCCCAAAAGACAAGCCTGAAGGATCGGGTCGTTCCGCTCCAGCGTGCATGGTATACTTTTTGCCGAATGAGTTCATGGCTCCCGCTAACCAAGTTGTGCAGGAGGAAACGTTTCCAGATGCCAATGAGGATGAACAACTTGGGGGACTAATGGCGCAGCTAGTATTGGCTAAGCAGGCCACCTTTGACAAACCGGCCAAGAATCGACACATGAGGCCGTTGTATTTGAAGGGGTACGTCAATGGCAAGCCATTGACCAAGATGTTTGTTGATGGCAGAGCTGCGGTTAACGTGATGTCGTACACCACCTTCAGGAAGCTTGGCATGGGCCCCGGAGACTTGACACCAACAAGCATAATTCTGAACAATTTCGCTGGGAATCCTTCAGATACCAAGGGCTGCGTGCACGTGGACTTGATGATCGGGTCCAAGACTTTGCTCACGACCTTCTTTGTCATTGAACGCAAAGGAGCCTATAGCTTGCTGCTTGGGTGGGACTGGATCCACGCCAATTGCTGCATTCCATCTACCATGCATCAATAGCTCGTTCAGTGGGTAGATGACGATATCGAAGTGGTCCAAGCAGATGATTCAGTGAGCGTGGCAAACGTTGAACCAGCTTTCTGGGAATATCAAGGCATCGATTGTTTCTCGGGAAAAGATTGGGGTGAAGGTCATGTTGAACCTGTCAGCAGTGATCAACAGCCTATTCAAGCAGTCGGCTCTATAGTAATTTTTAAATGGATAATCCAATTGATGGAACTGATGGAAAGTTAGGGCGAGGATTCATGTCGGCCGACAAATTAGAGGAAATTGATATTGGAAATGGTGACAAGCCAAGGCCGACATTTATCAGTTCTAATTTGGAGTCAGGTTTCAGAGAAGAGCTAATCAAGCTGTTAAAAGAATATAAAGATTGCTTCGCTTGGGATTATTCGGAGATGCCTGGTTTGGATCGTTCCTTTGTTGAGCATCGGTTGCCAATCAAGCCTGGTTTTAGACCTTATAAGCAACCTCCCTGAAAAATCTACAAAGATGAAGTATTGGACGATGTGAAGAAGGAGGTTGAGATATTACTTGATGCAAACTTCATTCGGCCATGCAGGTATGCGGAGTGGATCTCTAACATCGTCCCTGTCTACAAGAAAATGGGAAGATGAGCGTTTGCATAGATTTCAGAGATTTGAACAGAGCTACTCCTATGGATGGATACCCAATGCCTGTTGCTGATTTATTGGTTGATGCTGCTGCTAGACATAAGGTTATCTGTTTTATGGATGGTAATGCAGGGTACAACCAAATATTTATGGCAATAGAAGACATATCGAAGACAGCCTTCAGATGTCCTGGTCATATAGGCTTGTTTGAGTGGATAGTCATGGCATTTCGATTGAAAAATGCCGGTGCAACTTATCAACGAGCCATGAATTATATCTTCCATGAGTTGATCAGCAATATAGTTGAAATTTATATTGATGATGTCGTGATCAAATCCTTGGATCATGATTCCCACTTGAAGGATGTGAAGAGAACTCTAGAGTGCACCCGAAAGCATGGATTAAAGATGAATCCAAACAAGTGTGCCTTTGGAGTATCAGTTGGAGAATTCTTGGGATTTCTGGTACATGAAGGAGGGATTGAAGTTGGCAAGAATAGCATGAAAGCTATTGATGAAGTTGTTCCTCCAACCAATCTCAAAGAGTTGCAATTACTGTTTGGCAAGATCAATTTTGTGAGGAGGTTCATTTCAAATTTGCCACAAAAAGTTTTTCCCTTTTCTCCGTTGTTGAAGCTCAAGAAGGATCAAAAATTTATATGGGGTGACGAACAACAAAAAGCTTTTGATGAGATCAAGCGGTACATGAAGGAACCACCAGTGTTGGTGCCTCCGCAGTTGAACAAGCCTTTTAAGTTCTACGTGGCGGCCGATACCCAAACTATTGGATCGGCCCTTATACAAGAGTTTGAAGGAAAGGAGCGGGTAGTAGCGTACATTAGCCGAAAATTACTTGATCCTGAGACCAGGTATTCGGCTGCAGAGAAGCTGTGTTTATGTGTGTACTACTCGTGTACAAAGTTTCGGCACTACTTGTTGAATGCCGAATGCGTTGTATACTCCAAGTTTGATGTAATAAAACATATGTTATCTATGCCAATTTTGAATAGAAGGATTGGCAAGTGGATTTTGGCCTTATCTGAGTTTGAGTTGAAGTTCGAATCGGCAAAAGCTATAAAAGGTCAGATTATTGCCGATTTCATTACTGAGCATCGTAATCCATCAATTGATTTGCTTGAAATTACTCCGTGGGCTTTTTTCTTTGATGGATCCTCATGTGGTAAAGGTCGAGGAGTAGGGATCTTATTAATTTCACCCAGGGGTGAGATGTTTGAGTTTGCTATCCCTATTCAACCTACTGTCACGAACAATCAAGCTGAGTACGAGGCGTTGCTTAGAGGGCTTCAGTACCTAAGAGAAGCCGGGGCCGTTTCAGTTGAAATTTATGGAGATTCAGAGCTGGTTATAAAGCAATTGAACGGCCAATATGAGTGTAAAAGTGATGCCCTGAGGAATTACTACGAGGAATGTAGGGAAATCTTAAAGAGTTTTCAGTTAGTACTTCTACAGCATATCCCTAGCGAACACAATGAAGAGGCAAACAAGTTAGCTCAAAGTGCTTCAGGTTATAGAGAGAATCAAGGAGTATTTGCCATGGAGGTGTGTGCTTTTGGGAGTGATCTTGCAGAGGGTGATTGGAGAAAAGAAATCATTGATTATCTTGAAAATCCATCACGAAAGGTTTCTAGGAAGCTCAGGTATAAAGCTATAAAATTTGCTCTTCTGGATGGAAGTCTATTTTACAAATTATTGGATGCGGTGTTTCTACAATGCCTGGGTCCAGAAGAAGCAAAGAAAATGATGAGCAAGGTGCATGATGGGCTATGTGGAGCACATCAATCGGCCTATCGTATGAAATGGGTTATCAGGCAGGCTGGATGTTTTTGGGCGACGGTGTTGGAAGATTGCTTTGAGTATTACAAGGGATGTTAGGATTGTCAAAAGTTTGGGAATATTCAGAGGGTTCCAGCGTCAGCACTGAATCCAATTATCAAGCCATGGCCATTCAGAGGCTGGGGTATAGATTTGGTTGGCCAGATAAACCCACCGTCTAGCAAGGGGAAAAAGTTTATGCTTTTAGCAACAGATTACTTCACCAAATGGGTTGAGGCAATTCCACTGAAGAAAGGAACACATCATCTACAGGTTTGGAATTCCTCAAACAATTACAACTGATCAAGGAGCTCAGTTTGTATCCTTGGAGTTCAGGGAGTTTGCCGAAAGCATGGGAATCAAATTGTTTAATTCCTCTCGTTATTATGCCAAGCTAATGGTCAGGCAGAGGCTTCTAACAAGATCATGATCAAGCTTATACAAAAGAAGATCGACCAGAAGCCAAGGAGGTGGCATTCGGTACTCAACGAGGCTTTATGGGCTTACCAAATGGCTCCTCATGGAGCTACAAAGACTTCTCCTTATGAATTGGTTTATGGGCATCATGTTGTTTTGCCTGGGGAAATGCAATCAGATTCTAGGAGAGTGGTTTTGCAAAAGGACTTAAGCTCCAAAGATTATAGTGGCTTAATGATGGATGAGTTAGAAGATTTGCATATCATTCGTCTTAGAGCCCTGGAAAACATTGAAAAGAACAAGCTGTGAGTTGCTAAATATTACAACAAGAAAGTGAAAGTCAGGGAATTTGCAGAAGGAGATTTGGTTTGGAAAGCATTACTGCCGATTGGGACTAAGTACAGTGCGTTCGGCAAATGGTCCCCGAACTGGGAAGGCCCTTTTCGGGTAGTCAGATGTGTGCCTCGTAATGCTTACATGTTAAAAACTTTACTAGGAGAAGAATTTTCTGCTGCAATAAATGGAAGATACTTGAAGAAATATTATCCTAGTATTGAAGTTGATCGTTGATCATAAGCATCAGGATTACAAGCACAGAAATAGCCGGCGTTCAAGATAGAAGCCGCCTTTAGAACAAAAATCCTAAACAGGGGAAATGGCCAGTACCAAGATGTATTCCCTTAGCACAAAAAATACATGACATTACAGATGTTTCTTGCAGGCTTTTATTTGATAATCCAACTACTCAAGATTACAAGGGGTGGGAAGCAGAAGGCCTGGCGAAAGAAGCGAAAGTATGCTTCATTCATTTTCTTGTTTTGCTTCCTCAGCTCCTCCCTCTTCAACTGTCCCAGGACCACCGTGACGGCAACCTGGAAGCTTCGAGGATTGCCATGGCTTGCAGCTTCCATTAGGCTGTCCCAGGCGGCCTTTAAGTTGTTGTACCTGTCAGAGAACAGTTGTCAGGTGAAATGAGATTGAGTACGGGAATCAAGGAGAGATGGTGATCTTACTCCCAATCAACGCCTCCAAGCTCATGCGGCATTCGCGTTCGGCATGGCAGCGGGCAGTGATGTCTCGCAGATCGTGCTCCAGATGCTGAATGCGGCGGCGCAACTGGTGATTGATCCTCTACTCCGGTGTGGCGTCCTCTTCTTCAAGGGAGGAGTCAGAGGAGATGTACTCGGGTATTTCTTCGGTCCCAAAGATCTCTTCAGGGAGCAGATCAAGGCTGGAAGAAACAAGAAGGGGTAAACATGAGATTGCAAATGAGGGCAAGAAACAGATTAAAAGAAAACTCACTCTTGAATGGTGCGCTTCTTTGACATGCTGTCCTCCTTGATGGGTTGTTTGCCTTTGTCCGCCATGGCTTTGGGGTTTTCTCCTCTGAAGTGATGGAGGAGTGTGCAAGTGGTTTTGCAGGGCATCCCAGAGGGCTATTTTATTGACTGAGAGAGCGCATTGGGAGTGATGACTGGTTGGCGTACGTTATTGGAATACCAAGCGGCAAGGTTTTCCTCCCGAATGCGAAGGGTTTTCATTGAACAATGTTTATGGTTCCCGAATTAAAGATTTTCTGCGGATTTTGTGCCAAGGGGCAGTTGTTTTCGTGTATTCGGCTCGAGTAAAAGTTCTGAATTCGTTTAGAACAGTAAAGTTCGCAGGTATAAATAGGAGGGGATCATCAAAATACAAGCATGGAAATTAAAATTCTTTATTGATTGCCGAAGATCAAACATCCCTAGTACAATCTAATCGAAAAGCCTGTTTAGCACAGACTGGGGATGAGTGAGTTCGGCAATGGCATCGCTATGGCCATCAAGGCGCTCCAAGATGACTTCGATCTCGTCGATGTCTTCTGGTGCGCCGCCCTGGAAGCCACGCGGCTGGATGGAGTAGTCGACGCCGGTATGCATCGCCATGGCCAAGCCCAGGGTGGTGCCCAGGCAGATGCTGTGGGTGGCCACCTCGTCCACGCGGTCTTCCACCGCGGCAAGGCGCTCCGCCGGCGTGTCTCCACGGGCGTTCACCTTGTCAGCCAATTGCTCCACCAGCATTTTCATCAAGCTCGGCGTCGCAGGCTGCAAAGTTGCAAAACAATGATGGTTAGTATCGAGAGGAGAATTGGATTTGAAGATTGATCTAAGGGATATACCGTCGATGGTTGCCAGCAACTGTTTGCGCTGGTCCTCCCACTCGATTTCGGCGATGCAGGCCTTCTTGGAGATTTCTCCCAGCTCGCGCCGGGACTCGTCACACTCTGCATTGAAGCGAAGGGCGTCTTGCTCCCCGTAAGGCACGGGGGAGTAGCTGTTCGACTCCGAGGAGTAGCCCGGCAGGGCCGAGTTCATGGCCGGCGCAGGGGACGGGTTCCATTGGATGAGCCTGAAACAGAGAAGATCGTCAGCAACAGAGGAGAATCTAAGACAAATCATAAAGAAAGTGGGCGATCACTGCCTCCGACGTGGGCCGGCGCGGCTCCCTTCCGCCTCGTCGGCGGCGCGGCGCCTGTTGCTGCTACCCGCCATTGCGTTGCGCTGGTGGTCGAAAAAGCAGGTTTGGGTTGGCAAAGGCTTGAAGGCTAAAGGCTCGATGAAAGGCTAGGGGCACCTACAGTTTTATTTATTGGGGTGATGAAGAGATCGTGGCCTTGGATCGTGGTACATATCCCGAGAAACTTGGAAGGTGGAGAGGTTTCCTTAACCGAATCGCCGTCGGGTCGTTTGGAATTCAAGCTGAGTCATATTTGCTTGACTGGCTCGGCTGAGTTGCGGTCGGAGTGCTGTTCGGGTGTAGCACTGTTTGACCGTTAGTTACCGAATGAATCGTCCAGGATTGCAAACAAGGTCATGCAGAGAAAAGGAAAATGATGTTTATAAAAGGCAATGTTACAGGGACGGTTAATTCGGTTACACATTGCTCAGTACAACTAAATATTCAAGTACTTTGCAATTACACTCGAGGCATTTGATATTATCTGATTAATGTTCTTCATGTGTTCCTGATAATCTTCCTGAGTGTTGGACAAGACGGAGAGTTGTGCCTCGAGCTGGTTTACTTCAACCATGGCTGCCGACGCTTCCTCCTAGGTTTTCTCTATCAATACAGGGAGCTCGGCTATCTTTTTCTTGTCAGCTTCAATTTCAGCTGACAAATTCTTCAGCTCGGTTTCTAGTGCAGTCTTCCTAGCAATTTTCAACTCGAGAGCAGACTGCAGGTTGGTCAACGTTTCCTTGTTGCTCTCGATTTGGGCTTGTGATCCTTTCACAGCTTGCTCAGCCCTGGCTTTCTTTTGCTCAACGGCTGGTTGGGAGGATTGGCTCTTCAAGGCTCGCCTTATTGCCACGTAATGGATATCCAAACCTGAGATAGGCTCCAAGGAAGCTTTGATATCTTCAGGGAGCTCGTGATTGATGGGTTCTAGCATTTCCTTGAAGTGATCGACATCTCTGATTTGATCTCGAGCATCTTTTTGCAGCCAGGAAAAGATTTCTCTGAGCCTTGCTTGGGTTTCCTCCGACAAAACCTGATTTGAAGGTTCCTCATTCCCTGTTTCGGAAGTTGAATCATTCACCATAATTGAAGAGCTTGGTGGTGATGAAGTTTGATCCTGAGAAGAGAAAGATTGTCGAATTAGGAATGGTTCATTAAAAGGAGATGACAGAGTTGGATGCCTGTGCTTACCTCATGCCTGGTTCCCTGAATTGAGGCAGGGACTTGTTCAGGTTCAGGGGGAATTTCTTGAGCGACCAGTGGAAGAGGAGTTCGAGGAGTTCTTGACAAAGCTGAAGCTTCTACTTGAGGGGTAGCTGGTGCAGTCCCCGGTGAATTTGAGGCTTCTAGCTGGGATGAAGGTGGATTCGTTCCTGGTGAGACTGGAATTGCTGCTTGACCAGGGGATTGAACCCTTGGGGAGGTTGAAGCTTCTGGTTGGATTGATGGGTTCATTATTGGTGAAGCTGGCACTTATGTTTGAGGAAGAGGTGATTGGATCTCTGGCAAGGATGAAGTTTCTGCTTGATCAGGAAATGATTGAAGCCTTGGTGAACTTGAACTCGAAACATGTTGAGGAGAGGAGGTCTCTACAGGATGGTTCACCAATGTTTCTTCTGCAAATGCCAGATGAAGAGTAAATGCCAGTGTAAATGATGATCTCTGAAGAAAAGAAGTAATAAAGGACATACCAACAGATGGAGCATTGGCAGGTTCTGAAGCTGATGGTTGCTGGGCTCTGGTCTGAAAATGCACAAGATGAAATTTGTCAGAAAAAGAAGGGTCTTGTGTTCAAGAAGGAAGAGATCTTACCTCAATGGGGACCTTTTTGGTAGTTCTTTTCTTCTTGGCAGCTGGAGGTGCAACCAAGGATAGAACTTTTCTTTTGTCAGAAGTAGAACTGATGAGAATTGGGTCCATTGTAGCATATCTGGCCATTAGCTGAGCCAGAGTTAGGGATTTAAATCCCAGAGCTGAAATTGGACGTACCACATTATAAGCAATTGTCCTGGCTGGAAGGGCAGGCACTGTATTCTGCAGGAGATGATCAAAATCATGGTTAGTGGTGAAAAGTATGCCTGACCAAAGGGAAAAAGACAAGTTTGTTACCTCTGAGGTTGGCTGAAAATCAGGCATCAGCTCCAGGCAGAATGAGTGCACTGGCTCACTGAAGATATGGTCATGGAATTCTTGCCACCAGGAGATGAAGAGGGGGTGAGCTATTGTTGTTGGTGTGAAAAGCCAGGCATAAAGAGTTGGGCTGCATTCATACTCAAAAACCCTTCTGGCTTGTATGCTATCCTTGATTTCCTCTCTGGGTTTGAGGAATTCATGAAGGAATAGTATTGGGGGAATTTGTCCACATCCCAGCTGTCGGGCCATTATATTTTGCTGATAATACTCATAGGTGCTGTGATTTAACCTCCCTCCACAAAATTCTGCTGGCAAGGCACATGGATTGATAAAGATATTGAAGATTTCTATAGATCTTTCATCATGGCATCCAGTTTCAAAGGAGAATTCAAAGGGGAGAGTTAAATTGTCATTGTTCAGATAAGGGAGCCAAAGAGGATCAGGGAAACCTTTGAAGAATTGCTCGAAAAGCCGATCGACATTACGGTCAATAGATACGGTTGAAGCAGACTTCTCCATGGGTTTGGCATCCTCTGGTAATTTGAGCTTCCCCTTCTTTGTGGCTGGATGAAGGGAAGAGCCGATTGTTGAGGTTGATGTTGACAATCCGGTGCATGTACAGTTGCAGCCACATCTGCACAAACCACCAAGGGCCGTTGAGACATAGTATCTTCTAGCCAGTGTGCATTTGAGAAATAGTCTGATGGAGCATATGATACACACTCCCCAGGAGGTATTTTCCAAGAGGAATGCGATGACCAGCAGCCAAATGTGTAGCCATTGCAATGTGATTCAAAGTTGGCTCATTGGCTTTGCCACAAAAAATGAATCTACACAGCCACATGTTCAGGAAGGCCCTGTATTCGACATCACTCAGGGGGCCGTCTTTCATGTGATTCTAGATATATGATTTGTATCCGCTTCCTGATTTTACTCCTGTTTACCTTGTGGAGCCTTTGTATTCCCAGGGATACATGGATCCTGAAATGTCAAGGCCGGTGATCATATACACATCGGCCAAGGTTGGGGACATTGGGCCGCGATCGAAGAGGAAAGCATTGACGCCATTTGACCAAAAATGGCAGGCTGCTATCAAAAGATGTTCATTCTTTGGGGTCTCAGCCAAAGATAGCTCCAAGCATTGGGTGATGCGGAGGCTGTCCCAATTTCTGATTTTGGCGCTGTTATCTGCAAGTACCCTTTTATACCAATTTCTCCAGCCTGCAATTGGGGGCAAAGGCCAGTTCTTGAAAGTATCTTGCCACAGGGGAGGCCTTGATAAAGCTGCTTTGAAGGGGATTCTCTTCGATTCGGCTGCAATGAACTCGCGGGGATCGGAAGTTCCCACAGGTCCGAGGAAATATTATGTTGAGTTGACCTCGGTGTGAATCAAAAGCTCGGTGGAAAGCTCCTATTAAGAGAAAACGGAAGGAGAAATCTGAGATGGGAGTTGGGAAAATAATGTCGAATAAACCTTGAGGGGGTGAAGTTTACCTGAACGGCTTGATTTTGATCCGCCATTGAAGATTTGAGCTTTGGGAAAGGATGACCTAGGGTTTGGATCTGGACGGAGACCCCGATGGGTTGCAAGGAGGAAGAATAGGTGTTGAACAGATTTGACTTGAGGATGTTGGCGTTTGCAGTCAATTTCGGAATAAAATCACTTTTATCCTGTAATTGAAGGGGCATATGTTAACACCAAAAATTGGTACAAGAGAGGGACTGATTTGTGGGCCCGAATCAGTGACAAATCCCGCTCAACGGGGGAAGATTTCCTCCAGAAGATTCGGCAGAGGTGCTTGAGGTAATTGTAATCGAACATTCTCATAACAAACCGGCTTTACGCCAAACTTTCGAGTCCTAGTCGTGTCGTCGAGTTCTTCGAGAGGGTTCATCGATCCGTCGACCTCTGTAAGTACCAGCAACCTTGTATCATGTCTAGTATCATGCGGTGGATCTAGATCGTGATGCAAGTAGTCTTGATACCTTGCTTAGTATCATGCGGTGGATTTAAGCTTGGTTCAAGAGGGTTTCTTGTTAGATCATGAGCCATGCGGTAGGCTAAGATCTAGCTTGGATCTAGTTATCGGCTCTATTAGATTTCGCAAGATCTAATAGATTCATTAAGTTACCCCGTGTTGCTTTGAGTTTATACTTTTATGTTTAAATTCATGTAATACTTCTTTGCCCAATTTAGATTGGTTTGAATCGGCTTTATCTTGTTTGATGATCCTTATGCAAAATAAGTTCATATCTTTGGCTCAATATAGCACGTGGATCATGTGTTCCCTAATAGCCGAAACCGAATCGATCTAAGTTGTCACGTGTTGCGGGTTCAAGCTTGTCAAATCTTGCATGAATCTAGAAAGAACCGGGTATCATGCGGTAGATGCAGGTTTTTGGGTTGTTTTAGAGCTAATCATCCGGTGGATTAGATTTCGATTCAATCTGATAGATTCGTCATATTTGGTAATGTTTGTTCCTTCTCCACAGACACCGATTCGGTTGTTTAGCCGTATTCGGTTATGCTTTCACGAGTAAAACGTGTTTATGAATTATGTTTTAAATAAGCATGCTTTTAGCTTTCCATATTAAGATTGTATCATGCGGTGGATAGATCTTTTGTGGTTGGTGGTGTGATTTTAAACAAGTCATATCATGCGGTGGATTAACTTGGTTGAATTCATGCTTGACGGGTATCAAAGTATCTATACATGCGGTAGACTAGTGCTTTGGGCCTATGCATGCTTGTTCATTACATATTTATGATCGTACTTTACTTATTTTACTTGTTATTTATCCTCGAGGGTCGGTCATGATCGTGCACGAGTAATGTTGTTTAAACAAAGACTGATCCTTCGTCATGCTTACGTCATCCATTCGGCTATGTTTCGTTTCACGCTTTAAAGTTCTCGAATGGTTTTCAATTTGTTGACAGATAGCTTCTCGTAGCTATTTGTCATTTTACATGGCTTCTAGCTTCAAATATGGAACTGTCTGGTACCACCCGGCAAGTTCCAAGCTTTGGCATCTAACTATTTTACCCCTTTGTTAATTTCAGGAAAATTGACTGGCACGCTTTGGAATCTATTCGCGTGTTAAGCTAGCTTGTTCGGCTTGCTGTGTGTTTGGCGCAGATTGCGGATTTTGCGTCAACAGGCGCGCGCTCGCATGGGGAAGGGGCACCTCGGGCGGAGGGCCTCGGGCGGCGCGCGGCGCGGACGCCGAGGTGCGGCGGCGCCGGCCGGCGGCGCGCGGCGCGCGCGGCGCGCGTCGTCGCGCGCGCGCTGGCGCTCTGCCCCGATTTCATTTCACTGGTGCACTGTTTGACTCAAATTTTCTCCAAAATTTTGTATAAAAGTCGACCAAGCGTTGAACATGAAAGTTGTAGATCTAGTCGCCCTCTACAACTTCTAAAAAGGCTATATATGGTTTTTCTTCGCAGATTTTGAATTACACCAATGCCAACTCTGGATGTCAGCCTGCTCTTTTGAACAGTGAACCCTGTCCTTGCAACCAATTTTTCAAGCTATTCCACTCAAAATTTGAAATGCCAATCTACATGAAAGTTGTGTCCCTCAACAAGATGGTCAGCTTTGATAAAGGTAGAACTTTAAGTGTTTAGGTGAATTTTGGAGAACGCGGCAAAAGTTCCGGCAGACATCCATGGACACTAGGGTGGCAAGGGGGTTTGACCAAGTCTTTGACCATGGGTTGGCCCCACAAGTGTGTTTACTATTCAAAGGGGGTCACTAGGGTAGGTTAGTGAGTTTTTCAAGGTGAGGGCCCAGGTTGACCGTGATTTGACCACTGTTAGCTGCTTTGACCGGCTGTTAGGGTTAATTAAAAACCTGGAGCGTCACAAAGACCCTGCGCGCCCTAACTCCGCCGACGCCCGCTTCACCTCGCCCTCTCCTACACAGCACCGCCGTCTTGCGAGCTCGCTAGCCGAGCCGGGTGTCGTTGTTGGTGGTCGTCGATTCGGCGCAAGGGATCGCCGGTGAGTGAGGCCGAGGCCACCATGAGCTTCGCGACGTGAAGCCGAGTCCAACGAGCCCTCGCCCATCACCGGAGGTGCACCGGAGTGCCGCCGTCATTCGTCTGAAGCCCGAACCGGCCGACACCGTCGACCTCGAAATCCATCCTGCTCCCTTCGTCTCCAACACCGGTGAGCATCTCCCTGTGATCCCCTCAATCTCCTCTCTCTGTTTTGTGTTTCACCAGAGCCCCTAGCTGCCTAGAACCCCACTGATTTGATGCGCCATGACCACGTTCTTGTGTGGCAGAGCTCCTGTTTGTCCCAGGCAGGAGGTTGAAGAACATAAGTCTGTTTTGCAAATAGACCCTTAGGTCCTCGTGTAATCTTTAGATTTGTTTATGAGTCTTGGCCGATCTGCAGATAACCCCCTAGAAAGATCCCACCTTTCACACATAAATCCAACCAGAGTCTTTTTCAGGTCTAACCCTATCCTTTATCCTTTTCACGAGCACTGTTGGATGTGTCTTGCTAATCTTATCAGCTAGTCCCTGTTGTCTACAGTTAATCTCATTTAAGCACTTACAATCTTGTTTGTCTCATAAAATCCATGTTTTAGCATCGTTTTAACCCGTTCAAGTTGTGTTAGGATCATAATAATGTAAAGCACGTATTAGTGGAGTGTTTTCATCATGTTTGTTTTGTGAAAATAAATTTAATATCAATTTTTATTAATACTTATTAAACATGTCTTTTCTAAATAAAATCTATATAGATCTATACACCGTTTTTCATAATCAAATTTAATTTGATTAATGTTTCTCTCACATGCTTTTGTAAATAAAATCTAATTAGATCTTTTACCCGGTTTTCCATAAGTCAAATATTAATTTGCTTAATGATTAATGAATCTTTCCTAATTCAAAGTTGATTAGGCTTTTACATCTGCTTCTATAATAAATATTAATTTGATTAATGCCATTACCATAATATTTTTGATAATAATATGGTCTACTTGGATTACAAAGTTTCGTTTAGATTGTTCATATAGTTTAGTTTTTCTAAATTAAATGTTTAATTGGTGTAATCAATATATGAATCTTTATAAATAAAACCTGATTAGTTCTTTACTCCGGTCTTTTACAAATAAAATGTAATGCTGCATTAATTCCAATTTTGGGTATTTTCTTTATGAAATATCCTTACATATATTTTGTTAATTAAAATAAATCTAGCTCATAGCCTTGTTCTCTTATATGCAGACCGTTCGTTAGACGTTCTTTGTCAAGCCATATCTCAGTGTGATCATTCTGGTTCTTGCTCAATCTTCCACAACCATCTCTTTAGAGCTAACCAAGCCTTTCCCTTCCAAGCACACTTTGTGTTCTTTAGTGATCCACCTAATCGAGTGTATCCTTTAGTGCGATCTTTTAAAGATTTGATTTGATTGGTGTATTGTTCTTAGTATGTATGTTTGTTTGCTTTGTATGCTTGTGCCCGATGACTTATGCGCTTGGAGTGAACGTCGTTCGAGAAGTTTTGAAGAGCTTGATGTTGAAGATTCGGAGCAACAATTCTCTGGTTAAAGCAAGTGTGTCCTTGATCTTTTGTCCTAAGAATTATATTTAATCACTCATTGCATTGCTAGCATTAATTTTGTTGGGTTCCTATGAAGGATTATGACTAGTTTCTTTTTACCATTGCCATGTATAATTGGCTTGTTTAATTAATCTTGATGGTAGATCTTTCTTAGGTTGCTCAATTGGGTTGGTAATAGACAACATGGATATTCTTTTACTTTGTGTCCCAATGTGATATGTGATGTTTAATATATAAGACCATATGTTTAATCGGAACATGGAGAACCAGCCAGGACAACAGTGCAACCACAAAAACTATATGGCTCTCGTCTTGGCCGAGTAATTAGGGAAGTCTTTGTGTGGTCATTACTCACATAGTAGGTTGGGGACGGAGGAATGCTTTTATGGCTCTTCTATTCCGGAGTGGTTTTGGAACGGAATTACTCTATGGCTGACCGTCCGTGAGTAGAAGTGTGGTACGAAAGATAGCCTCTATGACATACTACTATGGACTAATACGCACGGGAGGACTCTTTGTAAAGGCCTCGTAGTGTCCCTATGCAATCACACCTCAGTAGTGTGGTATGGTGCCTAGCTAGCACCACATGGTTGGGTTTAAAGTTTCTAGAACATTTATGCGACTTGTGGGTAAAGATGTACTACCTCTGCAGAGTGTAAACTAATCGATTAGCCGTGCTCACGGTCAAGAGCGGCCTGAACCCTCACATGATAACTGAACTTAAAGATGAACTTAAATCGTGATCTCTGGTTATGCTTGCCATATGCTTATGGTGTATCTTATCTATCTGTTTATGATAATAGTGGGTTGGTATAAACTTATACTTTCTTAGTAATCAGGTGCTAATAAAACTTGACCAACTAAAAGTGCTAAATGCTTATAGCCCAGTCCACTATAAAGCCTTTGCATTCATACTTTCCCCACACTTGCTGAGTACGACAAGTGCTCACGCTTGCTATAAACAATGTTGCTTAGAAGGAGGATGCTACTCTGAAGTCTTGTGAAGATGTTGACGAGTGCTAGGCGTACACAACCCCCAGTCGATTGCTTGTGGAGTTGGCGCCTCCGTTTCCAGAATTGAGCTGTATAACTCTGATAGATTTGTAAGTTTGTTTATGTTATTTTACGGATACTGTTACTGTTATTCACTTTTGTCTACTATATGCATGAAACTTGATCCTGGCATGCATATAGTTATGCACTTGGTTTTCTTTGGAAAAACAGGTGGGACACCTTTCGCGCCCACTCTTCACCTGCACCAACGCAAATCAAGCCGCAACCTGCACCTGCAATACTCAGCCAAGAGTCAATCCAGACCACATTGTCAATCACTCATCACAGCCAGGAGCGACCATCCACCGGTCCTCGGATGCTCCGGTCCTCACGTGTGTGTCAGGAGTATGGGTGAGCTTGTACCTGTGTGGTTGAGCGTGTTGGGAGATGTCCATCTTGTCGTTAAGGACCGGGTTGCATGACATCTCACCTGGCCCAATTTATCGTACAACCACTTGACCGTTGTATGTGGCAACGGCTTAGCATAAATCCCACTAGTTAATCTACATGCCATCAGGAGTGCGGGTGAGCAGCGGGAGACCAAGGAGTAGGGGTACAATCTTTGTGAGGTACGCCCTAGTTATGTGAGATAACCCCTTGGTTGCTTCCGTGGTGGGTCGTAGGGTTAGCTAAGGTGGGTAATGGCTTTGATAGGATCCGCACCAACACTAAGGTGTTCGTGTGGCGGTACCCTACATGTGGGTAAGTTGTACAACCTCTGCAGAGTGTAAAACCTATTCGAATAGCCGTGTCCACAGTATTGGACGAGTCACAGTGTGGTCACAAAGCTAGTGTTTGGGTTTGGGATGTTTTCATGGTGTGAGTTGATTTCTAGAAAAGTGTGTGGCTGTGTTCCTGGGCTACTGCGGACGAGGGGTCCGGTAGTCAACTGGTTTTCTCAAAACAACTGAGTTACTTGGGTATTAAAAACTGTTGCTGAAAACCTTTTCAAAAACAATCCCCTGCATGAGTAAATGTGTTTGCAAAATAAACCTTATCCTGATCCTGGATATATCTTGCGCATGATCTGCTTATTAGCCCCTCCGTGGGTGGGGTTGAACTTGTTGAGTACGTATGTACTCACCCTTGCTATATTAACTGTTTTTCAGTGGAGGATCCCGACTTTGTTCCCGAAGACGTCGAGTAGGTTGTTGTCCTACACCAACCCATGCTTGTGGATTCAGGGTCTCCACAGGAAGCTTCCATGGCGCATGACTCTGAAGATATCTTAGATGTCTTTGCTATCGTAGTTTGGTTAGTAGTTCTTGTGTTAGTTCTCATGAAAGTGGCGCTTCCGTGCCCACAGCCTCGACGTGTTGTACGGACATGAACCATCTGATGTAATAAATGTGTTACCAGCCATCTGGGACTGGTATTTGTATCACATTTAGTCACCTCTGATGAGGGGACGCTTCGTGGATTCATGAGTTTGAATGAGTTTCAATTCTTATCTGCTAAAATCAAACTCATGGAGTTGTGCTCTGCCCGCTCTGCTTGTTTCCTTTGGTTGGCTTGCATATGCTTTATTCCATACTTCACATCTTGATGCTTGTGAATAAATATCATTAGGGAACTCATGCTCATCCAAGTAGTTGGTGTTTGAGATATGGTTTAATGATATGATCTTCTCTCTCAATGTTTGAGTGCTTGGGAATTTTATTTGAAAACTTGGAAACCCTTTGCAAAGCTCCTCTTTGATATGCCAAAGTCCTACCAAAGCCATATGATTAGTTACCATGAAAACCCTTCATTCATATGTTGTTTGTTATTGCATTGAGCTTTGTCAAATTGTTGTGACCCTTGTGAGAATTATTTTCATGCTCTCATGGTCATTGTTCATGTGCACACCACCATATCCCCTTGCTAATCTTCTACACTGGAAGTTAGCATTGTATCGTCCATTCATCCCATAAAAATAAAGCTCCGTATGTGGTGTGACCTCTCTCTCTCCAAGTGTCCATCAAAAGGAGACATGGGATATGGGAAAATAAAGATAGAAAGGTTAGCCCATGTCTAAAATAAAGAAGGAAAAGGAGAGAGATGTGATCATGCAAAAAGGAGTTCAAATAAATTTGATGGTAATAACTAGTACCCACTCTGGGCCTAAAGTCCACCTTACCATAACCACAACATTCATCATATATATATGGTAATGTCTAGCACCCATTCCGGACCTAGTATACACCTTACCATATTCATCACATCCATACATGTGCACATCTTGATCTGATTGTATGACTTGATTTTCTCCTTGCATCTGATTTTTGACTTTGCAATAGATGTGATGCAAGTATACTTTATCTATTATCCTACCCCGAGCTCCACATATTGCCATCATTAGAAGTAGGATGAAAGAAAGGCAAATCTAATGCCCTGGTGGGGACATATACACATTGAGCGATATGAGAGGATCAAACGAGGAGCTAAGCAAATGTTTGTTTTGAATATTATTGCAAAACCCCGAGTTTTTTGATATGATGAGTAGATGTGATTTGATTCGGACTGTTACATCCCTCAACTACTCAAGATGGTATGATACATACTTCACAAAGTTCACAAGTACAAGGTATGGTTTTAAATATCTCTTATGCTTGCTTCATACCTTTGGATATCATGTCCCACCTTGATCTGTTCTCCTTTACTCAAGACGAGCAAAGGTCAAGTGGGGGGTGTTGTTGATGGCTGTTAAGTACCACTTTTATACCGTCAACTCCTACATTAAATAAATAAAAACTGATCATGAACACTAGAATAGGGCTTTATACTAACAATCTCCACAAGTGTTGGTGTTTCTAGTTTTTGTTGTAGAGCACATCGAAATACGTGCTAAATGGTACAATTGAGAGCAATTGATCTAATGTGTTATATAGGACTTAAACAACATCAAATGCCAATTTAGAATGCATCACTACAATGAGCTCATCGAGACGATCGAAATGGATATATTATTTGCCTACATCGGAGTTCGTATGCACGAGATATGAAATAAACAAAGGATAGATGATGCCACATGGGGCCCACACCTCGTCACGCAGGACTGTAACACCCTAACTCTATTAAAAAACTTGGCTTCATAAAAATTTGCTAGAAACCATTTATTTGCTTAAGGATATTAAGGTTGCTTTATTTATTTTTAGGCATTTAAAACTTTTCTAAAATAAAGTTAATGAAATATAGGAATTTATTGTTGCATACATGCTGGAGCATTTCTTTTGGTTGTTGGAATTCAAATTCAGAAGTTTGAATTCTATTTGATTTGAATTCCTTTCTAATACCTATACCCAAATCCCTAAATTCCCAAAACCCTCTACTCTTTCCCTTTCTAATGCAGCTCGTCGCCCTTGCCGCCCCGGCGGGCCGCGGCCGGCCCAACCCGGCGCCGCGCCCTAGCACCGCCACGCTCGCGCAAACCCGCCATAGCTCGCGGCCCGGCGGGCCTTCCGGCCCGGCCCGCTCGCCTAGCCGCGCCGGCCCGCTCCCCCGCCTCCGCCCGGGTCACCGACCCGTGGGTCCCGCCCGTCATCCCCTCCGCGGCGTCGTCCCCGCTTCGGACTCGCCGCCGCGCCGCCGAGTCCGGTTGGAGCACGGCGTCCCCGCATGGCCCGCATGCCAAGGAGCCCTCCCCGGGCTATTTAAAGTGCGCCGCCGCCCCCCGGACCCCCCATCCAAGCGAATCGCGCCGCCCTCTTGCCTAGCCGCGAGCCTCGCAAACCCTAGCTCGAGCTCGCCGCCGCCGCCGTCGAATCCCGCCGCCAAGGAATCGCTCCGAGCCGCGCAAGGAGGTGAGCATCGCGCGCGCACCGCACGTCGTCGTCCCCCGTGCACCCCGCGGCCCTAGGGACCTCGCCGGAGTTCGCGCCCGCGCCGCCGCGTCGACCGCTCGTGCCGCCGCATCTCCGCCAAGGCCGCCGCCCTAGATCGATCCGCCGTGTTGCGCGCACCGCGTAGATGCCATCCGCACCCCTAGCCGGTGGCCGGAAACCCTAGATTAGGGTCTTCGCCGGCGAGCCCACCGCCGCCGGCCACCGCTCGCCGCCGTCGGCCTGCGCTGCCCCCGGCCGCGGCCGCTCGCGTGCGTCCTGAGCCGCCGGATCGAGATCCAGCGTCTCAGATCCATCTGCCACCTCTCTTAAGCCCGCAAGCCACCGCAGCCGCTGGATATAGATCCAACGGATCTAGATCAAGCCGACCCGGTCAACTGGTCAACCCCGCCGCCAGCCCTGGCCGTTTTGCAGAAAAGCCCCTGAGTTTCCTATATTCACAGATATATCCTTCCACCTTAGAAGTTTCGTTAGAATTTAGTCCTTTTTCTTTATTTTAGCCCAAAACCTTTTCAAATCTTTACAGATTGGTCCCTACACCTTCCCTAAGCCATAACTTAGTCGTTTTAGCTCCGATTTTAGCGTTCTTTATGTCCACGCGTTCGTTTCGAAGCATAGATTAGTTTTATGCTACTGTTTAGATATGTTTGATCTGTTTGGTGACTGTTTCTTATTTATTCCTATTGTATGCTTGTATGTGATGATTGTGGACCGTAGAGAGCGATTCGTTCGAGGGATTTGAAGATCAAGTCGTGCAAGAGTTTGAGCAGCAAGGCTTTGTTGAAGGCAAGTTTTCCTTGATGCATGCCCGTTTGACCTACATAACATGCAATTAAAATTCACTATCTTTACTTTTCTGCCTGCATTAATTTGATGGGAACCTATTAAGGATCATGCCTAGCTTTTTACTACCTTTACCTTGATACCGGGAATTAAATTAATCTTGTGGTAGCTATTGCTTAGCATGCTCAACTGGGAATTGGTATTAATCAAACTTGGTTACCTTTTTGTTATTCTATGTTCCGTTTATGATCTTTTACTTCACAAGACCACTTTAATATGATAATCGGAACATGGAGAACCATCCAGAAAACAAACACAACCACAAGAACTAATGGGCAATGGTCTTGGCCGAATAATTAGGAACTTTAGCTTGGGATGGTCTTACCCGATAAGGACAAGGGATCGGCGGACCGTGGGGTATAGACTCGCTCTAGCGGGGGTTTGGGTGAGTTATTCTTTTATGGTGGGGTATCGACACTGCTAGGGGACTTTATACCTTGCTAATCGATCCGGACCTTGTGGGTCATAACTTGCTAGGGAACCTTTGTAAAGGCCATGTAGCGTCCCTATGCAATCACACCTCGGAAGTGTGATATGGTGTCTTGCAAGCACCGCATGGTTGGGTCCAAAGTTCTTCGGAGCTTTTACGCCGCTTGTGGTGAAAGTGTACAACCTCTCGCAGTGTTAAACTTATCAATTAGCCGTGCTCACGGTCAAGAGCGGCCCCGGACACTCACATGATTAAATTATGGAACTTTAATGTTTAATTGTTGTTTTATTCTTTATTTATGATGCTATTATCTTATTAATTGGGTTGGTATGAACTTACACCTTTAGTAATCAGGTTGCTAATAAAACTTGATCAACTAAAATGCTAAAGTGCTTGAACCTTAGCCATCCACCATATGGCCTTGCATGTTATGTTGTTCTCTCTTGCTGAGTACGATATGTGCTCACGCTTGTTTATTCTCTTGCATCTACAATACCTGGATTTGTTGCTCAGACTGGGAGAACTTTGAGGATATTCCAGGAGATTTCCAGGAGTTCTAGGTGTGCGTAATCTTCGATCGGTACCGCTCGTGGAGGCATTTTGTCCGCTGCGAGAACTCGTTTATTTAAGATTCGTTTAAGACTATGGTTTGTAATAACTCTTTATTCGTGTGGCACTATTTTTGGTATTCATAATGTCTAAGCGTGTGTGTAACTTGATCCTGGCGCACACGTGATCAATGTATTCGGTTTTGCCTTTAAAACCGGGTGTGACAGAGTGGTATCAGAGCTGTGTTGACTGTAGGAACGCTAGCCTAGATAGAAATGGTCGAACTAAGGATTTTATACTCATAGAAGCTTTCTCTTACATGCTTGCTTTATTCTTATTAACCTTACTCTTGCCTTTTTGCTTCACTCTTGAGCTGTCTGCATTCTTTACCTTGTGCTTGCTTTAGCTCTCGTCCTTTTGCCTTACCATCTTTCTCATTCTGCACTGCACTACAGATGGTTCGTAGTTTGAGGACCTCTCAAGCTGGAGCAATCCATCAGTATGCTCCACGAACGAGACAATGACTTGCATGATGGAGATACGGATGAGGAGATTGAGATGGAGCCCGCACCTATGGTTTTCCCTAACCTTATCATGGTGCCCGATGATGAGGAAGATTCGGAGGAGATGATTCCGCAGGAGGATGAGCTAGCCGAACGACCAAACCTAGAGGAGCAAGCGCCGGGAGAAGATGAGGATCACCTTGATCAAGAGATGGAGGAAGAAGAACAAGAGCAAGAGGAGGAAGCTGAGGAAGCGATCTGGGAAGTGTACCACTACAGAGCTGATGGAGTAGGCATTCCCATGGCAGACCACCTGAGAGCGATGGTACTCCGCCTGGGCTATGATAAGGCCCCTGTCTACCATTGTGAGCTGTGGACTCATCCGTGGTTCGAGCCCCATTGGTAGATTGCTGCCATCTTGGAGGAGTACATTCCATGCCGTGGAGTGAAGGAGGTGTCCAAGCATCATGACGTGGCTCACAGGACTACTATGGATGCTGGGATAGCAGAGTCAGCTCGGAGGGCGCTCTATGTGCTCTCTCACAAGGAGCATGACAGGTTGGAGGATACCCACTGCCGTTACACACCTTTCGCAGCAAGTGGGGAAGCCAAGACTTACATCGCCCCAAAGACCGGCCCTATGAAGGAACGCTCAACAATGTCCGGGGTCTACTTGCAGCTGTGAACACTGCATTGGATGATGCCAACAACACACTATATGCAGCATAGCAGCAGATTTTCACTCTGGAGACGCAGAGGCGTGCCCTAGAAGCTGCACTTCAGAACAGGGAGCAGCCAGAAGCCCATGAAGCCACAGAAGGATGTACCTCCCCGTCACCCAAGAGGCCACACTACGACTCCCCTGACGCCCGCACAGATGTCATGGCAGAAGATAGTCCTTAGGTTTAAGATTAAGGATAGGATCTCTTTGTAATCGCTAGTAGACGATCGGTAAAGTGTGTTTAGTTTAGAGGTGTGGTTGAATGCTTGATTTTGTGCTTAATGTATGAGTTGGATTTTTGGTTGAGTGCAATGTGTTGTGGAGTGATGACCACAACGACATTGGTTTAGTAGTAAGTTTGTGGTGGTTAACTTTCAGTCTCAATCAGTTATCTATCCTAATCCTTTTGTCCCTTTAAGTTTACCCTTAATGCAAACTCGAGATCCCTAAATCTGTTCGCGCATCTTTCTGAGTCAGCTGCACTGTTTTAATTTTATCTCGGGCTACAGAACTCCGATTGCAGTAAAACCAATTGGAAAAGTTCAAGAATTTCGTGACTGATTTTCTGTGAAAAATTCAGAATATTTGGATGGATAACCAGAGAGTTATAACTGAAACATTACAGCCTCACGAATCTGTTAAACACTGCTGACCTACCTGACTTGTTTATTTTATAACCAGAGATACACAACTCCGATTGAGGTGATTCCAGTTGGAGTAGTTTCGTAATTTCATTACCTTTTATAAGTCCAAAATCCATAATTTTTGGTTACCCGCACTGAGAGCTATGCCTGATTGTTTGGAGTCAACAGAATCTGTCTTATCTAAATATCATTGCTATCCTATCTTCCTGAGTTTAACCCTTGGTGCAATCATCTAAAATAATGTCCCTAACACTCAGATGGTGAACACCAGGTCAGGATCCGGTGTTGATCAACCAGCAGGAAGAGCACCCCAGCCAGTACAAATGGATCCCACTATGCAGCAGTTCCCGGAGGCACAGACCCAGCTCCTCCAGAACTTGACCAACACCATGACAAACTTGCAAGCCCAGGTCAACAATCCACCGGTGCTGCCACCCGCGCCTCGCAACAAGCACCGGGAGTTTATGAGTCATCACCCTCCTGTGTTTACTCACGCCGCTGATCCACTTGAAGCGGAAGATTGGCTAAAGACAGATGCGAAGATGCTCACTACTGTCGGTGTGACGACAGAGAGAAGGTCTGTATGCTTTGCAGGACGACTTCAAGGATCTGCGGCCGCTTGGTGGGATGCGTACTCGCCGCTCATGCCGCCCCAGACACTATCACTTGGGAGGAGTTTACCACCAACTTCAGGAGCCATCACATACCCTCTGGAGTCATGAAGATCAAGAAGAAGGAGTTCCTTTCTCTGAAGCAGGGAGGAATGTCAGTGGCTGAGTATAGAGACAAGTTCACTGAGTTGTCTCGCTACGCAGCTGAGGAGGTTGCTGAAGATAGGAAGAAGCAGGAGCTGTTCCTGGATGGGTTAGCTGGTTCGGCTGCGGTACCAGCGATGTCCTATCCTTTCCCCAACTTTCAGCAGCTAGTTGATGTCGCCATCCGCTTGGAGCACAAGCGCAAGGAGCTCGGAGAGCAGAAGAGGAAGGCCGCCGGCTCCGGGCGCTTCGAGTGCGTCTCGCCCGCGCTTCAACCCACCGCCGAACACCCCATTCCGCTTTGGGGGACCGGGTGGAAATTTTGGGCAGCTAGGCGTCCCGGCGTCCTGCTCGGCGGTTCCGGCAGTCCGCTCGGCGGTTTCGGCGTCCGTTCCTCGGACTCCCCGCCCGGCTTCCCGGCGAGTCGGCGAGAGAGCCCCGGTTGGCACACCCGTAAGGTCCGTGGCGCCGCCCAATCCTCGCCACCACTACTTGCTTCAAGTGCGGAGAGCTTAGTCACTATGCCAATGCTTGCCCAAAGAGGAACCCTCCACACACCCCTGTGCAGAACCGGCGAGCAGACAAGGAGCGGAAGCCAAACCCCGCAGTCTAACATAGGAAAACAGATCTATGCACGAGGCAAGGCGATGCACGTTGATGCTGAAGTCGCTCAGGAGAACCCCAGAGTAGTGCTCGGTATGTTTCTAGTCAACTCTACTCCTGCCTCAGTTTTGTTTGATTCTGGAGCATCCCATTCTTTCATTACATCCCAGTTCGTAGCTCAACATAATCTACCCATCAGTCCCATGTCTCGCCACATGTTAGTTACCTCACCCTGCGGGGCATTGAAAGCTATCTATAAATGTGATAACGTCCATCTCAAGATTGTGGGCAGAGATTTCCGTGCCAATCTTATAATCTTGGATTCAAAGGGGATCGATGTGATATTGGGAATGGGATGGTTGACCGCGTGTGATGCGGTGATACAGTGTGCTAAGAGATCAATCCTACTCACAAGTCCAGCTGGTGAAGGATTTGAGTATGCAGCAGATCCCGCGCCATCAAATGCCAGTGCTGTGAATAAGCTTGATGGAGCAGCCTTGGAAGACATACGAGTAGTGTGCGATTATCCTGATGTGTTTCCCGAGGAGTTGCCAGGTATGCCCCCTGACCGAGATGTTGAGTTCGTTATTGATCTTTTACCTGGTACTGCCCCTATCTCTAAGCGCCCATATAGAATATCTAGTGATCGATTACAAGAACTTAAATCTTAGATTAAAGAATTATTGGGTAAAGGGTTCATTTGTGCTAGTTCATCACCCTGGGGAGCACCCGTTATCTTTGTGGGTAAGAAAGATGGCACACAGAGGATGTGTGTTGATTACAGGTCCCTTAATGATGTTACCATCAAGAACAAGTATCCTCTGCCACGTATTGAAGATTTGTTTGATCGAATGAGAGGAGCTAAAGTGTTTTCTAAGATCGATCTGCGGTCTGGTTATCATCAGTTGAAGATTAGGCCTTCAGATATTCCTAAGACAGCTTTTACTACCAGGTACGGACTTTATGAGTACACAGTTATGTCTTTTGGGTTAACCAATGCACCCGCGTACTTTATGTACTTGATGAACAAGATCTTTATGGAGTATCTGGACAAGTTCGTTGTGGTATTCATTGATGACATTTTGATCTATTCCAAGAATGAGGAGGACCATGAGGAGCATTTGAGACTTGTGTTGCAGAAGTTGAGAGAGCATGAGTTATATGCGAAGTTCAGCAAGTGTGAGTTCTGGCTCAAGGAAGTGTCTTTTCTAGGTCATATCATCACCAACGGAGGTATTGCGGTAGATCCCAGCAAGGTTAGTGATGTATTGAGGTGGGAAGACCCTCGCACAGTGTCTGAGATTCGGAGTTTCCTTGGACTTGCTGGATACTATCGTCGGTTTATTGAAGGATTCTCCAAAATTGTGAAGCCTCTCACTACATTGCTAGAGAAGGACAGGGAGTTCAAATGGACCAGTGCATGCCAGTCCAGTTTTGAAGAGTTAAAGAAGCGGTTAACCACAAAGACTGTTCTAGTAATGCTCGATCTACGAAAGAGTTTTGACATTTACCGTGATGCATCTCGACAAGGTCTAGGATGTGTGTTGATGCAAGAAGGTCATGTTATAGCCTATGCATCTCGTCGGTTGAGGAAGCATGAGTTGAACTATCCTACGCATGATCTTGAGTTAGCGACAGTGGTTCATGCATTGAAGATTTGGAGACACTACATTATGGGAACTAAGTGTCGGATCTATACCGATCACAAGAGTCCGAAGTATATCTTCACTCGAAGGATCTTAATCTAAGACGGCGTCGTTGGTTAGAGTTGATCAAGGACTATGATCTAGAGATTCATTATCATCCGGTAAAGAGAATCTGGTTGCTGATGCTTTGAGTCGGAAGGGCCACACTAACATGGCTATGACCATTCAGTTTCCTGATGAGTTGGTAAAAGAGTTTGAAAGGCTCAACTTGAAAGTGGTTGCACATGCAGAAGGAGTGACTTTGGAAGTACAGTCCACCCTGGAGCAAGAGATACGTAAGTGGAAGTTAGAGGATGCTGGAATACAAAAGATTAAGGAAAGTATGCAACAGGAAGAAGCCCCAGATTTCACAGAAGATGAACAAGGAACCGTGTGGTTTAAGAACCGGTTGTGTGTACCAGAGACAGGAGATCTCCGAGAGACTATCTTGAGAGAAGCTCACGACTCAGCTTATTCTATCCATCCAGGCAGTACTAAAATGTACCAGGATCTCAAGCAGAGGTATTGGTGGTACGGTATGAAGAGAGACGTGGCCGCACATGTGGCTTTGTGTGACACTTGCCACCGGGTTAAGGCTGAACATCAGAGACCCGCTGGTTTGCTTCAACCATTGAAGGTGCCTAAGTGGAAGTGGGAAGAGATCGGAATGGACTTCATAGTGGGTTTACCCCGAACCCGAGATGGTTATGATTCGATTTGGGTTATCGTGGATCGTTTGACTAAGGTAGCTCACTTCATTTCGGTAAAGACTACTTATACAGGAGCTAAGTTGGCCGAACTATACATGTCCAGGATTGTGTGTTTACATGGTGTACCAAAGAAGATCGTGTCAGATAGAGGTACTCAGTTTACTTCTCGTTTCTGGGGGAAGTTGCATGAATCTCTGGATACTAAGCTAAATTTCAGCTCAGCTTATCATCCACAGACAGATGGACAGACAGAGAGAACCAATCAGATCCTAGAAGACATGCTGAGAGCATGTGCACTTAAGCATGGTTGCAGTTGGGATAAGAGCTTGCCATATGCTGAATTCTCTTATAACAACAGCTACCAAGCCAGTCTCAAAATGTCACCCTTTGAGGCCCTGTATGGAAGGAAATGTAGAACCCCGTTATATTGGAGTGAGACAGGCGAAAGGCAGTTATTTGGGGCAGATATCATCAGAGAAGCGGAGAAACAAGTTTAGATCATCAGAGAAAATTTGAGGATTGCTCAGTCTAGACAGAAAAGTTATGCAGACGGCAAACGAAGGGATGTGGTCTTTCAGGAAGGCGATTATGTGTACCTAAAGGTGTCACCTATCAGAGGTTTGCGTCGATTCAGAGTTAAAGGAAAGTTGTCACCTCGGTTTATTTGACCTTTCAAGATCCTTGAGAGAGTGGGAGAAGTGGCTTACAGATTGGAGTTGCCAGTCCAGCTCGCTGATATGCATGATGTGTTCCATATTTCTCAGTTAAAGAAGGGTTTTGGTCCTCATGACAAGGAGCCGTTACCCTTGGATGATCTAAGCGTTAAAGAGGATCTCACTATCGTTGAACACCCCATTCGGATATTGGAAACAATGACAAGGGTCACCAGGAATAGTGTGATCAAGATGTGCAAAGTACAGTGGAGTAATCATGCAGAGGATGAGGCAACATGGGAAAGAGAGGATGAGCTGAAAGCAGAGTTTCCAGATCTTTTTCCCAATCTGTCCGAATCTCGAGGACGAGATTCTTCTTAAGGGGGGTAGGATTTGTAACACCCTAATTTTAGTAAAAATTTGGCTTTATAAAAATTTGCTAGCAACCATTTCTTTTCCTAAGGAATATAAGGTTGCTTTATTTATTTTTAGGCATTTAAAACTTTTCTAAAATAAAGTTAATGAAATATAGGAATTAATTGTGGCATTCATGCTGGTGCATTATTTTTGGTTGCTGGAATTCAAATTCAAATTTGAATTCTAATTGTTTGAAGCCTTTTCCTAAAATCCCTAAATTCCTAAAACCCCTACCCATCCAACTCTCTAACCCGGCCCGCCAGCGCTGCAGGCCGCCGCAGCCCGCTAACGGCTTCCGGCCCACCGGCCGCGCGGGCGCCGGCCGCCAGCGCGGCCGCCACCCCGCCTGGGCCGCCCTAGCGGCCCATCCCCGCCTTGAGCGCCCGCCCGCTTGGCCTTTTGGCCCAACTAACCGCCGCCGCCGGCCCGCCCTCACCGCCTCCCCTCACGCGGCCTATGACAGGGTGAACCCCACCCGTCATCCCGGACCTCCCATGCCCCGGCCGGACTCGCCCCCGAGTCCGACTCGCCGCCGCCACGAGTCCGGTGCTCGCACGCCGCCTCCGCGTGACCCGCACGCCAAGGAGCCCCGCCCGGGCTATTTAAACCGTGCGCCGCCCCCGGACCGCCTACCCGAGCACCCGTCGCCCGCCGCCTCTTGCGCCGCAAACCCTAGCTCGAGCTCGCCGCCGCCTCCGTCGAGACCTCGACTCGCCGCCGACGCGCCGTCAAGGAGCACATCCGGAGCTGCGCAAGGAGGTGAGGCACCCGCCGGCGCCGTTTGTTGCCGAACCCGTGCCTCCCGTGGCCCTATAGACCTCGCCGGAGTTTGTAGGCCGCGCCGCCGCGTCGACCGGCCGCTCCGCCGCAACTCCGCCGCGACCACCGCCCCGTCCCGCTTCGTGTGCTCGCGCGCTTCGTGTTGGTGCCGCCCGCGCATCACATCGAGCCCCGGAGCCCTAGATTGGGTACGCCGGCGAGCTCCGCGCCGCCCGCCGCCGCGCGCCGCCGTCTCCGGCCGGCCGCCGTCGCTTTGGCCGCCTGCGCAAGATCCCTGCCGTCGGATTAAGATCCGACGCCCCTGTCTAATCCCACCGCCCGCATGACACCACAGCCATTAGATCTAGATCCAACGGATCTAGATCAACCCGACCCGGTCAACTAGGTCAAACCCACCGCCAGCCCTGGCAATTTTGTAGAAAAGCCCCTGAGTTTCTTATATTTACAAAAATACCCTTCCACCTTAGAAGTTTTCTTACAGTTTAGTCCTTTTTCTTTATTTTAGCCCGAAACCTTTTCAAATCTTTACAGATTGGTCCCTATACCTTCCCCAAGCCATAACTTTGTCGTTTTAGCTCCGATTTTAGCGTTCTTTATGTCCACTCGTTCGTCTCGAAGCGTAGATTAGTTTTATGCTACCGTTTAGATCCGTTTGATCCGTTTGGTGACTGTTTCTTATTTATTCCTATTGTATGCTTGTATGTGATGATTGTGGACCGTAGAGAGCGATTCGTTCGAGGGATTTGAAGATCAAGTCGTGCAAGAGTTTGAGCAGCAAGACTTTGTTGAAGGCAAGTATTCCTTGATGCATGCCCGCTTGTCCTACATAACATGCATCTAAATTCACTGTTTTTACCTTTTCGCTTGCATTAATTTGATGGGAACCTATTAAGGATCATGCCTAGCTTTTTACTACCTTTACATTGATACCGGGAATCAAATTAATCTTGTAGTAGCTATTGCTTAGCATGCTCAACTGGGAATTGGTATTAATCTACTTGGTTACCTTTTGTTATTCTATGTTCCGTTTATGATCTTTTACTTTACAAGGCCACTTTAATATGATAATCGGAACATGGAGAACCACCCAAAAAAACAGTACAACCACAAGAACTAATGGGCAATGGTCTTGGCTGAATAATTAGGAACTTTAGCTTGGGATGGTCTTACCTGATAAAGACAAGGGACCGGCGGTACTGTGGGGTATGGACTCGCTCTATCAGGGGGTTGGGTGAGTTATTCTTTTATGGTGGGGTATCGACCTGCTAGGGGACTTTATACCTTGCTAACTGATCCGGACCTTGTGGGTCATAACTTGCTAGGGAACTTTTGTAAAGGTCATGTAGCGTCCCTATGCAATCACACCTCGGAAGTGTGATATGGTGTCTTGCAAACACCGCATAGTTGGGTCCAAAGTTCTTCGAGCTTTTACACTACTTGTGGTGAAAGTGTACAACCTCTCGCGAGTGTTAAACTAATCGATTAGCCGTGCTCACGGTCAAGAGCGGCCTGGACACTCACATGATTAAATTATGGAACTTTAATGTTTAAATTGTTGTTTTATTCTTTATTTATGATGCTTATATCTTATTAATTGGGTTGGTATGAACTTACACTCTTTAGTAATCGGGTTGCTAATAAAACTTGATCAACTAAAATGCTAAAGTGCTTGAACCATAGCCATCCACCATATGGCCTTGCGTGTTATGTTGTTCTCTCTTGCCGAGTACGATATGTGCTCACGCTTGTTTATTCTCTTGCATCTACAATACCCGGATTTGCTGCTCATCCTGGGAGAACTTTGAAGATATTCCAGAAGATTTCCAGGAGTTCTAGGTGTGTGTAGTCTTCAGTCAGCTGCCTGTGGAGGCATTTTGTCCGCCGCGAGAACTCGTTTGTTTAAGATTCGTTTAAGACTATGGTTTGTAATAACTCTTTATTCGTGTGGCACTGATTTTGGTATTCATAATGTCTAAGCGTGTGTGTAACTTGATCCTGGCGCACACGTGATCAATGCATTCAGTTTTGCCTTTAAAACTGGGTGTGACAGCAACATACAGGACGTAGGGTATTACGCACCTCGCGGCCCGAACCTGTCTAAATTGTGTGCCACGTGTCGCTTCCTTCAAGTTACCGATCTCGACGAGGCCACATTCATCTACCTCGGGTACTCCCCTTTGTAGGTTGCCGGTCTAAAACACCGACACTCTCCACGACATCCTGCAGAAAGGCAGCAAGTACTTGAGTATCTCTTTCTACTGGAACTCGACTACTCAAGAGTATAGTCATGTACCTTCATCCATTGCTCGGCCCGCCGCATCGCCTCCAAGTTGCACGCTACTATTGCCGGGTCGACATGATCGTCTGCCAGAAGCTCGATTCCACCACGACTAGTCGCGGCGGCCTCGGACATCGGCGCCGAACGGATCGGCTCCGCATCCTGAATCTCCGGTGAACGGACGACTACTTCCAGACTGGACTCCGGCAATACATCGTTGCGCACCTCTTCAGCCACCCCGGGGGCTACTCCGCTGGCTACCTTTGCCAGCTCATTTGTTGCCCCAGTGGCTACTTTGGGTTCTGGTACCACGGGCACAGCCTCGGGGATGGTACTTCCCTCGACTTCTGCCCCTGTCATCAAAAGACATACGCGATAAGTTTCCCGGGGGCTATGACTACAACTCGAGGAAGGCTGCGCATACGCAGCGTACTCACCTTCTACCATGCTGGCCTCTGGCAGCGTAGCCTTCGTGGCTGGCGCCACAGTCTCGCGTTGGGGGAGGGGAGCGGACTCCTCGGCAGCAGGCGCGGAAGCCTCTTCAGCCGCTGCCGTGCTGGGTTCATCTCCCTCCTAGGACAAGTCCGTCGATTTCCTGCACAATACATAATCGGTGGTCAACCAAGTACGACTATCAAGCTACATGTACTACTCGGGAAAGACCTTCACTTACAAGCTTGACCAGACAATAGTCACGGACGGAGCGCCAAGTATGCTGGCGATGTCGACAAGCCCAGCTTCGGTGGGCGCCTCTTCCTCAGCTTGAGTTGCTGCTGGTTCTTCAGCAGCAGCAGTAACGGCCGGCTCTGTCCTGCTCTCGACGACCGACGCCTGCGGGTCGACAATTGTAGTCGACCGCTGTGTCAATTGCGACACAAGTTCCTCTACAGTGGGGGCTGGGCTGCGGCTTCTTTCAGCCGGCTCTCCCACCGTCTCCCAGGCGCCTTCGTCTCCCTGATCTGCGGGGTCGGAAGGCGGAAACTCCTGCAAGCACTCGGAATTCAGTTGTCAACATACATAAAGACAAGTACTCAACTACTCTACTCGAAGAGTTTACCTCTCGAGATGTAGTCTCGGTGACTTTCAACTTCTTGGCAACGGACTTGCGTGCCACATTGCGCGGCTTTCTCGGCGGTGCAGGTAGACTAGCCTCCAAGCTAGTCGGAGGATTGTGGATGAGGGGGATGTTGGGCAGTCTAGGACGGCTGAACCTGGACTGCAGCTGGACCCTGAAGCGTCTCCTCATCTTCCTCATCAGACGTGTCTTTGACGATGACAGTGTCATCACCTTCGCTGACTTCGCGGCGCTCCTTGGCCTTGCCTTTCCCCTCCTCCGGGATATTTACAAGTCGGGGAGGTGAAGCTGGCTCAGAGACAAACTTTACAATATCATCCTGCAACATACAGCTTGGGTGAGCATGACTACTACCATACAACTAGTACTCAGATACTGAGTGCGTCTATTTACTTTGTTCGGCAGATGAGCTGCGGAGTACTCGGGGACCGGGCAGGGTGTGTACGGCGGCATGTCCTTGAAGATCCTACCCAGCCTATGGACGATGTCATCATCATCGATCTCACCGCCAGGCATCCGCGATGTGTCGTCCTCACCGGTGTACTGGTAGCCGAGGGTGTTGCGAGCCATCAGTGGTTGCACCCTCCTCTTCATGAAGCTGAAGGCCACGTGTTCGGTCCTCAGCCCGGCTTTCCTCAAAGCCTTAATCTTCAGCAGCAGCTCGGGTAGTTGAATACGCTCCTGCATCGTCGGCTCCGTGTTCCACCAGGGTTGATGCTTCGGCTTCTTCCCGCTTGGCTTCAGCAGCTCCGGGTGGTGGTTGGTGATGTAGAACTATTTTGACTTCCAATCTTGGTTGGAGTCAATCAGCTTGTACGCCAAATACTGCTCAGCAGCATCTTCGCGCATCTGGATCCCGACACCTCCGACTACTCTTGGGTCGTTGGCACTTGGCTGGGGCTTCACGCGGAAGAACTTTCTGAATAGTACTCAGTGGGGCTTGATCCCCAAGAATGCTTTGCAGAAGTGGACGAAGACAGATACATGGAAGATTCCGTTGGGATTCAAGTTGAGGTACTCGATACCGTAATAGTTGAGAAGACCTTTGAAGCAGTCACTCGCCGGAAGAGCCAACCCGCGCTCCACGAATCGAGCGAACATCGAGATCTCGTCGGGGTTCTTCTCCATCGGATACGGATCCCCTACGGCGGCACGCCACATGCCCACCTCTTTTTCCCGAAGGAAACCACTGTTGAGCAGCGCAAGCAAATCCTCCGTCTTGTCCTTGGATTTCTTCCATTCCTTATTGGGATTCGTGCACTGGGGAGATACCGGCGGCGTTGACCCTTCGGCAGATCCAGCAGCCTCTTCACGGGACTCTTTTTTCCAGCGGCGGTCTTCATGCTCTTTGACGGGGATGGCTTCATTCTCCAAAGATAGCGGGTCTTCACTCGCATTCGATCGGGGGCTGTTCTGGAGGCAAGCAGCGAAGGCGCGAATGGATCTATGGCCTAATACGCGGTGGCAGTGTGCTTGAGCGGCTAAGTCTTGGCTAGATCTATTTCAATCGGCTGTGAGTGCGGAAGATGGAAAACCCTAAGGGTTTCAGCTTCTATTTATAAGTCAACCAGCGGCTCTGCAATGGCCTGATGGATATGCTTCAACAGCTGACTCAGCAGCGGCCACCTGACCTTTCAACATCCAGTAGTCGATGCGCCCTATTTATGGGGCTTGGCTACGTCTAATCAACTCCCTGGGTGGCGACAAGATTCAAAAGCAACTCAGGACACATTCTACATTCAAGATGACCCTTCAATACGAGAGGAAGTACTCGACTCAAAGCTCGGGGGCTCCGTGCAACATGTCCTCCGGTTTTTTCTCTAGATTTTGCGGGATAATCTTGCCAGAACTTGAGATTGATCTTCAGCCGGAGTCTACGACTCAACCTAAGGCTCGGGGGCTACTCCATATGGAGTGCGATTTTGCAATTGCACTTCCATATAAATTGCGGCTTCAAGACAACACGAGTATTGTTAAAGACCTTCAAGAGAGGAACTCGAGGACGCTTGGGAACTACTCGAGAAGACTTCAAGACTACTCAAGGATCAGCTGGAATACCTTCCAGCCTTGGGATCACTAGTACAAATGCTATCATCTATGACCATTATCTAGTGACGATTTCCTTTTTGGTCATAGAAGTTCTCTTTCTAGTGACCAAAAAAATATTTGGTCATAGATTACTATTCTTTCTATGACGATATACAAATTTGGTCATAGTAGTTAATTCAATAGTGACGAATTGTTGAATTTGGTCACAGTTGACGACTGAGGGGTAAGACGAATGACATAATGACCAAACCTGTAATCGTCATAGAACATCGTACTGGGCTGACCGTCATGTGGGACCCGCAAACCTACCACGTGGCCCTCACCAAGGGTGGGCCCCACCAACGCATGGTCCCACTATGCAGAACCTGTGGGCCGTTCCAGCTGGCCCAACGCATGTGAGCAGGTCCTTAGATGGGCTCTGGCCCATAACCGCGCCGAGGCCCACGACTGCGAGTTCGCATGTGCGCGTAGGGTCTAGCCCGTCCTCGTGCGGAGGCCCACGACGGCGACCAGCCTAACTAGCACTCGCATGCGCGACTTTTATTGGGTGCAAAAAGTGGAGTCCCGAGGTCTTGAACCGGAGACCGCTCGAAACAACAAGTGAAGACTTACCACTGCGCTATCGAAGAATTTGTGTTAGGAGGGTACTTTATAATTTATTTGTATATAAAATATCTCTGTTACAAGTGTACTGAATCTCTACTGAATGAGTCGAGCCATTCACGCTCCACCGAATCCGAATCTCCTCCCCGGCGGCCGTCCACGGCGGGAGGTCGACGACCGGCCGCGGCTCCCCGGCGGGGGCACGGCGGCGACGGCCCGCGGCTCCCCGGCGGGCGCACGGCGACGGGCCCGCGGCTCCCGGCGGGTGCACGGCGAGGGCTTTGTTTCTATTCTCCAAAAATTCAATTCGGCGAGTTAGTTCCATTTTTGTAGTGCTTATTTTCGATTCGCGTTTGGCAAGATTGGAAATGCTTGTGTTCTTGTTAGTCTTGTGTCCAATAATTGAAATATTGGAGAAATCATTTAGTGTAATAATGCTCCAGTGGTGCTGTGATAGAGTTCTTCCCTGTTGTCTGCTGGTTTCCAATGTTAGAACTTGTGTTTATTATCCAATTAGTGTAGTCAGTGAAGTTTCAATTTGAGTCAGTGAAGTTTCAGTTTCAGATTGTGTTTATTTTTTCAGTAAACATGTTGAGTAATGAACAGTTTAAAATTTTGTTTGCTTATAAGTTCTACATGTATGTCAAAACAGATGGATCGAAGATGGGTCTATCAGAGACCATTCACACTTATGTACATCGCCGGAGTGGAAGGGTTCATGGAATTCGTTAGAAGAAGATACCCTGAAGGCAGCAAGATTAGGTGTCCATGCCGCAGATGTATGAATCAGCATTTTCGGTCTCAGCAATTAGTGAGTGAGCATGTACTACTCTTTGGAATGTCTGCTTACACTCGTTGGATTCATCATGGAGAGGCTCGGATCTCGAAGTGATTGAAGGTGGAGAGGAGGTGGTGCCTCATGCGAGGAGATGATTATGATCCATGGATACATTTGGGCAAGGATGAACAAGATGATGATGATGATGATGAAGTCACGGAGATGATAGCGATTTGTACAAAGCAAGAGAGGAAGATGGAGAGAGTCCAATGTTTGCCAAAGTTCTCGCGGATGCCAAGCGGCCACTTTGCCCGGGATCCCAGCAATCTAGATTCTCCTTTCTAGTGAGACTTCTGTACATCAAGTCTCGCTATCGAGTTGGCAATACAGCATTTGATGCTTTGATGAAGCTGTTGTCCTCAGGATTCCCTCAGTGTCAATTTCCAGATTCTTATGATGAGGCGAAGAAGTATATTCGTGAATTGGGCCTTCGATATGAATCGATCCATGTGTGCAAGAACAACCGTGTGTCTTTTCGTAAGTCGAGGTGTTTGAAAAGGATTATGAGAAGCTAGAAGTGTGCCCAATATGTGGTGAATTTAGATGAAAAGATGCCGATGGTAACGAGCGTGTTCCACACAAGGTCTTGAGGCACTTCCCACTCATACCGAGGATGAAGAGGTTGTTTGCCATGAAACAAACATCCGAGCGGACCCAATGGCACAAGGTCGGTAGGAGGCCGGTCAAAGATGTAATGAGCCATCCGAGTCCGATGGGTTGGCATGGGAAGACTTTGATAGACGGTTTGCATCTTTTGCGGATGATCCAAGGAACTTGAGGCTTTCCTTAGCTATGGATGGTTTCAACCCGTTCGGCAACATGAGCACTCAATATAGTATGTGACATGTGCTTGTGACACCTCCGAACTTGCCACCATGGGAGGTTGTCAATCCGAAGAACTCGTTTCATGACTTTGCTTATCCCGGTCCATCATCTCCAGGAAAAGATTTTGACCTCTTTCTTGAGCCTTTGATAGAAGAGCCGCTTGCACTTTGGAGTGGAGTTAGCACATACGATGCCATTACCGGTAAAAAGTTTGATCTTCGAGCCGCCGTGCCTGTGGTGTGTACATGACTATCCAAAGATTAAGCACCATGTCTGGGCGAACCACGAAAGGTTATTATGCATGCATCCATTGTGACAAAGATCCTTTGTCACGGGCACTGCGGGGCAAGATTGGTTACATTGTCCATCGTCGTTTTCTTCCGAGGAATCATGCTTGGCGGAACAGCTTGGCTTTTGATGGCCGCCATGAAACTAGGAATGCACCAGTCAAGTTCAGTACTAAGGAGGTCCTGCAGCAGCTAGAGAGGGTGAAGGATGTGAGGCCAGGGAAGAATGAGCCAACCAAGAAAAGGAAGCGTGGGGAGCCCCCCATAATCTTCGCCGCAAAGTTGGGTTTCGGATGCTACCATATTGGAAATATTTGTTGCTGCCACACAATCTTGATGTTATGCACATAGAGAAGAACATCTGTGATAGCCTCCTTGGCATCTTTCTCAAAATTGAGGGCAAGAACAAGGACACCGAGAATGCAAGGTTGGATTTGTATGATATGGGTATTAGACAAAATTTTCACTTGCGAGAGGATGGAGATGGGACTAGGATGCCAGAGGCTTTCTACGTACTGACCAAGAAGAATAAAGAAAGATTCTGCAAGCTCCTCAAAGATTTGAAGTTTCCAGATGGATTTGCAGCCAACCTAGGTAGATCCATAAGTGCAGATGGCACTAAGTTACAGGGGAAGCTGAAAACTCATTCCTGCCATGTATTACTGCAAAGGATCATACCTGCTGCTTTACGAGGATTGGTAAGGGGAGATGTGTACGAAGCAATTGCAGAACTTGGGAATTTCTTCAGGGAATTGTGTAGAAGAAATCTGAAGAAATATGTTGTGAAAAGGCTAAAGAAAGACATCCCAGTAATACTTTGCAAGCTTGAGAAAATTTTCCCTCCTGCTTTCTTTGATGTCATGGTGCACCTGGGTGTGCATCTACCTGATGAGGCTTTTCTTAGAGGCCCTGTCCAGTATGGATGGATGTACCCAATAGAGAGGAGGTTGGGTACTTTCAAGAACTCTGTGGCGAACAGGGCTAGGCCTGAAGGATCAATTGCCGAGGCTTATGTTGCAAGTGACACCATGATATTCTGCTCGAGGTATATGGTAGATGTCAGCACTAGATTAAACCGGGTGACAATCTGCGAAGATGAGCCACCGACTAGTGAGATCTCTGTTTTCAAGCATTGTGTTAAACTCATTGGAGCCAGCAGGGAACAATACATCGATGATGAACTGATGGACCGGCTAGTTTGGTTTGTGCTAAACAATAGTAGAGAGGTTGATCCATATGTGAAGTAAGTATCGTCTTTACTTGCAAAACTATAATCTCATGAATTGCATGCATGTTAAGCTTTCCTGATGTTTATTCTTTGTTCTGACAGCACCTACAAGCAAGAGTTATTGGAGGAAGGTCAACATGATATTGACAAAAGACTTGCTACTGGGTTTGCTGGATGGTTTAGGGGCCATGTAAGTGTGTCCTGAAGTAGTAGTCACTAGCTAGAACTTGTCGGTGTTTTGGACCGGCAACCTACTACGGGGAGTACCCGAAGTAGATGAATGTGACTCGCCGAGATCGGTAACTCGAAGGAAGAGGCACGCGACACACAATTTAGACGAGGTTCGGGCCGCGAGGTGCGTAATACCCTACGTCCGGTATGCTTTGCGTAGCTCGGATTGATAGGGCACGATTACGGGATGGTGCAATAGTGCGCCGTGAGTTGAGATTGGATGAGGTGATCCTGGGATCGGTCCCCGCCCCGCCTTATATAGTCCGGGAGGCGGGGTTACAAGTCGGAGTAGGGCGGGAGTACTAGTCGAGTACGTCTAGGAGACCTCTACACGGTGCGGAACGTGTACGAGTCCTAACCGAGTACTACTCCTGTGTTGTCCTTGTGCTCCACGCCTTCGGGTGCCGTGCGGCGCAAGCCGGTAGTCCCGGGGCCCACCGAGTAGTCGGTCCCGGCACCCACCGAGGTAGTGGGCCCGGGAGGTCCATACGACAAGCCCCCGAGTACTTTGTAGTCGAGAAGGATAGCTTCAAATAGTCTTGAAGGCCTTAACAAGTAGTCCTCAAGCGTCCCCGAGTGCTACAAGTCAAAAGTCCTCAAGAGTAGTCGAAGCATCCCGAGGCTGGAATGTACTCCAGCTGATGTTTGAGCAATCTTGAAGTCTTCTCGAGTAGTCCCAAGCGTCCTTGAAATCTGCCTTCAAAGGTCTTCAAAAATGCCTGCCTCATCTTGAAGCCGGAGCCGTCAAGAAGATGCGATTTGCAGAACCGCCATCTACGTGGAGTAGCCCCCGAGCCTCGAGCCGCGAGGCTCGGGCCGAGGATCTATCCGAAGTCTTGGCGAGAAAATCCCGGGAAATCCGGAGAGAAAAACCGAAGGACACGTGGCACGGAGCCCCCGAGCCTTGAGTCGAGTACTTCCTCTCGAATTGAAGGGTCTTCTTGGAGAATGTGTCCCGAGATGCTCTTGAGACTAGCCGCGTCCCGAGTAGTCGAGTAGAACTAGCCGAGCCCCCGAGATGAGGCGCGTCGACTAGTGGAATGCGAAGAGTCACGCGCAGCCGCTGAGTCAGCCGCGCGTGGACTTATCCAGGCGCCCGTTGCGGAGGCGTTTTGGCTTATAAATACAAGCCGAAACCCTTAGGGTTTTTCACCCAAGTGAGCCGCAGTCATTCGCCACTTGAATCTTGAAGTAGATCCACTCCAGCGAGCGCCGCCGCCGTAGTAGATCCGAGCGCATCGCCACCCGAAAGCTGTAGGGTAGCCCCCGAGCGGATGCGAGTGAAGACTCCCTGTTCTTGGAGGATGAAGCCGTCCCCCGTCGAAGACGTCGAAGGCCGGCGGGAAGAAGAGGAGCCATGCAGAGGCTGCCGCGGCCGGCGCCGGAGCAGCGCCGCCCACATCTCCACCGCGCGCTGACCCAAGCCGCGAGTGGAAAAAGTCGAAGGTGAAGACCGAAGACTTGCTGACCCTGTTGAACAGCGGGTTCATCAGGGAGAAGGAGATCGATATGTGGAGATCCGCCGCAGGAGATCCCTATCCGATGGAGAAAGCACAAGACGAGATCCCGATGTTCTCGCGCTTCGTGGAGCGCGGGCTTGCGCTCCCAGCGAGCGATTTCTTCAAAGGGCTTCTCAGGTACTATGGCATCGAGTACCTCAACTTGAACCCCAACGGAATATTCCACACTTCTGTCTTCGTCCATTTCTGCGAAGCATTCTTGGGGATCAAGCCACACTGGGTTCTCTTCCGGAAATTCTTCCGCGTGAAGCCGCGCCCCCGCGCCTCCAACCCCGCAGTAGTCGAGGGGCCGGGATCCGGTTGAGGGAAGATGCCGCCGAGCGCACTGGCGTACAAGCTCGTGGACTCCAACACCGACTGGAAGACGAGGTGGTTCTACACCACGAACCACCATCCCGAGCTGCCGAAGCCGAGCGGACGGCAACCCAAGCACCAAGAGTGGTGGAACACGGAGCCCACCATGCAGGAAGGGATCCAGCTCCCGGAGTTGCTGGCACGCATCAAGACCCTGCGGGATGCAGGACTGAGGGCCGAACATGTGGCCTTCAGTTTCATGAAGCGCCGGATCCAGCCGCTGTCAGCGCGGGATACGATGGGCTTCGAGTACACCGGCGACGACGACACGTCGCGGATGCCGGGGGCGAACTTGAGGACAACGACATCATCGAGAGGTTGTCGAGGATCTTCAAGGACATGCCGGAGTACACGGCGTGCCCTGTCGAAGAGTACTCCGCCGCGCGCCCGCCCAACGAGGTAAGTAGCCGTACCCCCCTCGTCGAGTAGTAGGCACTTGTAGCAGAGTTGCTGACGCTTTTGTGTCTTTGCGCAGGATGATGTGAAGCGGTTTGTCTCCGAGCCGCAACCACCACCGAGCGGAATTGAAATCCCAACGGTGGAGAAGGTGAAGGAGCGCCGAGTAGTCGGAGACGACGACGATCCCGTCATCGTGGAGGATACCTCCGATGACGAGGAAGACGAGGAGACGCCGGAGACCGCTTCCACCGCGGTCGAGGTTTAGCCGTCCGGGCTTGCCTCATGTGCCTCTCATCCAAGACCCTCCGGCTAGCACCGGAGGCTAGCCTTGCCGCGCCGCCGAGGAAGCCGCGCAACCCCGCCAAGAAGCGGGTGGCAAAGAAGATGAAGGTCTCGCAGACCCCGCCTCCGCAGGTAAATCATCTTGAGCAAAGTAGTCGAGTACCCAGTGATCGGGTACGGTGCTGACGAGTAGTCGTCCTTGTGTGCAGGAGAGGCCGCCAGCGGAGCCCGTGGAGGAGGGCGATGAGGGCATGTGGCCCACAGTGGGGGAACCGGCTGGAAGCCGAAGTCCAGCCCCCACCGTTGGAGAAATCTTGGCGCAGCTGGAGCGCCAGCCCCCTGCTCCAGGAGAGAGCAGGGTACCCGCGTCCGCCGCGGTTGAAGAGACGGAAGCCGCGGAGCGCGAGAGACGTCCGCGCCGGCCACCGCCGCCGTGGAGGAGGCGGTAGTCGGAGAGACAGAGGAAGAAACACCCGCCGAGGGTGGACTGGTTGATATCGCCAGCATCCTCGGTGCTCCGGCCGTGACTATCGTCCGGTCGAACTTGTAAGTACCACGCCTTCATGAGTAGTACTCATTGTAGCAGTCGATTTTATCTGACGACCCTCTGTTGATACTTGTGCAGAAGATCCACGGACTTGAGCTGGGACGGAGAGGAGCCCACGGCAGCGGAGGCGAGGCGAAAAGGCCGCGCCGCCCGTCGAGGAGCCCGCTCCGCAGACCCAAGCCGCGACCGAGCCCCCCGCACCGCCGAAGCGCCGCTGCCGGAGGCGGTCGTAGTCGAAGGTGAGTACTCCTCCTGAGGCTGTAGAGCCCCAAAGAGAGTAGTCGTAGATGCTGATGCGCGTGTTCCTTGGTGACAGGCGCCGAAGGAGGTGACATCCCTGCAGGGGTGCCCATGCAGGACCGACACCGAAGCCCCGCAGGCCGCGGTAGGAGCCCCCGAGCCCATGGGTGAAGCCGTCGAGAAGTCCGCCGAGGGGGAGGCGGCTACCACGTCGCCAGGGGTTGCCCTGGAGGTGGCGATCCGATCTCCCGAGATCCAAGACGCGGAGCCTATCCGCTCGGGGCCGATGACGGAGGCTACGTCGAGTAGCCGTGGAGGGATTGAGCTGCTTGCCGACGATCTCGTCGAGCCGGCGGTGTTGGCGCAGCATCTGGAGGCGATGCGGCGTGCCGAACGATGGATGAAGGTACGTAGCCGTTGCCTCCCGAGTAGTCAATCCTTTCGTTGAGTACTCTGCTTGACTTGAACTTGTCTTGTGCGGGACGTCGCGGAGCGATCCCGCGAGAAGTCGAATCCGTTGCAAGGCTACGGCGACACGGCATCGCCGGGGCGAAGCCCCGGAGGAGCAGCTCATGAAGTCGAGGAAGCACGCGGCCGCCATGCGCCGAAGCTTGACGCCGCCTTCGCCAAGTACCACAACGATGTGATGGACTTGCGGCGAAGAGCGACGAGCCGGTGCGGAAGAACAAAGGCCTCCGCAACAAGAACAAAGGTATGTCTCTTGACTTGTCGGGTACTTGTTGGGAGTCATCAAGCTCGACCCGTTGTTGTGTTCCGTGTTGCGAAACTCGAAAGCCGTGGAGCGGCCGAAAGGCTCGGAGATCAAGCATGAAGAATCTCTTCTACCGGGAGCAAGAAGCCCGCCGTGTACTTGAACTTGACTACAAGGAGCCGGCCTTCGAGTGCGAGAAGCACATGGAGTTGCGAATTGCATCCGACGGGATCTCGTCAACTCGCTACAAATCCTTGCGAAGTTGAACGAAGACCGCGAGGCGCTCCGGCCCACCCGAAGGACCTTGAAGAAGTCGCCCTCCCGATCGCGAGGCTCCCGGTGCCGCACCCGGCGGCCCCAAGATCGCTCCGTTGGCGGATCGACTTCGTGAGGCGCCAGCCGGCCGGCCGCCTACGTGAAGCACATGGCCAAGTCAATCCCGAAGCAGTGCCGGCCTTCATGAAGTCGTACTTCCCGAAGGCCCCGGTGGAGGTAGTCGCCGGCGGGGTAGCCGCCAACCGCTCCGGATGAGCGAGATGCGCAGTTGTCGGAGCGAGATGGCTCCCATCGCGGAGCGGTAGCCGATAAGTTGAACCTCCGGTAGCCCCGCATAGATAGCTAGTAGCCGTAGTTGTATAGGAAACGCTTGTAATGAACTTTTCATATATCAATGAAATGTGATGTTCCAAAGAATGAGTACTCGTAACCGCGATCTCGCAGTGCGGAGCGCCCATCGTGGAGTAGGTGCGAGTAGTAGTACTCGGCTTAGTAATCCCGTCGCAGGGAGTAGACAAGAAAGAAGTTGATGAATAATCAAACTTTATTACCGAAGAAGTACACCCGGGTGGCCGGGGCCGTAGTTACAAGTAGTCGCTCGGACCCGAAGGCCGCTTACGGTACCGAGTAGTACCGGAGCGGGTGGCCGCTTACGATGGGTGATCCGTAGGTAGCCGTGTAGGCCGGATCGCGGATCCGTAGGTAGCCGTGGGGCCGGATCTTGGAGTATGGTCTCTTGGTAGACCGCCGCTAGAGTCCTTGATGCTCGTCGCGGCCCCCGGGGTCCGTAGGTAGCCGCACGGCCGGGACTCGGAGGAGAGTAGTCCGAAGACTTGGAGCCGTGGCCCGGAGGGTCGCCTGCGGAAAGGGGAGTTGATGAAGTCGTGTAGACATGAACCCCGGAGTAGTCGTTTAGACTAGGCGTAGAATCGACAGAGTTGGTCGACGTTCCACGAGTTGTTGACTTCTTCGCCTTCAAGTGTTTGGAGGCGGTAGGAGCCTGGCCCGGTCACCTTAGCCACGGTGAAGGGGCCTTCCCGTGGGGAGCCGAGCTTGTGAAGTCCTTCCGTGTTCGAATACGGCGGAGGACAAGATCTCCAACGTTGAAGGAGCGTTGCTTGACGTTGCGATCGTGGTAGCGTCGGATACCCTCCGGGTACCTTGCCGATTGGACGAGGGCGGCACGGCCGAGCTTCTTCGAGGCCGTCGATATCAACTCGTCTCGTCGTCCTCCGAGACGCCTTCGTCGTAGTGCTCCACCGCCGGCGAGTTCCATATGACGTCGGCAGGGAGGATGGCCTCGCAGCCATAGACCGAGAAGTAGGGGGATTGCCCCGTTGGCTTGGATGGTTGAGTCCGCGCCCCCCCGCAGTGCGTTGGGTAGTTCCTTGATCCACTTGCCCCCTTTTGAGTTAGCGACGTCGTGTAGCCGCTTCTTGAGAGCGTCGAGCACCATCCCATTGGCGCGCTCGACTTGTCCGTTGGCCCGTGGATGGGCGACGGAGACGTATCCGACGTCGATCCCGCCGTTCTCGCGGTACTCCCGCAACCGGTGGTTGTTGAAGTTGGACCCCGGTGTCCGTGATGATGCGGTGGGGTAGCCCGTTGCGGTGTACGAGTTCATCCGGAAGACGAGTACTCGTCGCCTTTGGGACATGTGACCGGCTTGACCTCGATCCACTTGGTGAACTTGTCGATAGCCACCGCACCCCGTTGAATCCTCCCCGGCGCCGGTTGGCGCGTGGCCCAATCATGTCGAGCCCCCGGCAGGCAAAGGGCCGGGTTGGCGGTATGGTGACTAGCTTGTAGGCGGGACGTGTTGCCGTTTGGCGAAGAACCGACATCCTTGGCACCTTCTCGACGAGTTCTTCGGCATCGCCCGTGGCCGTGGGCCGCAGAAGGCTCGCCGGAAGGCCTTGCCGACCGGCCGTGCGGGAGGACGCGTGGTTGCCGCGACGCCCTTGTGGATCTCCTCCAAGATGTCCTTGCCTTCATCGCGAGGGACGCACTTCATGAGTACTCCGAGAAGATGCGCCTCGCTTGTAAAGCTTGTCGCCGACGAGGACGTAAGACTTGGCGCGGCGGACGAGTTGTTCGGCCCGCGCTCTTGTCGGAGGGAACCTTCTCGCTCGCCGAGGTAGTCGACGAAGGGTTGCCTCCAGTCCACATCGATCATCATGACCTCCCGCCCCCCCGGGTGGTTAGCCGGGACAAGGTCGGTGGCGCCGCTCCGGGATGGATGGCGCGTGAAGCTCATGGACGAAGACGCCCGCGGTACTTGGGCGCGGGTGGATCCGAGCTTCGAGAGGACGTCCGCCGCAACGTTGTTGTCGCGGACGATGTGATGGAACTCGAGACCATAGAATTTGTTCTCGAGCTTGCGGACTTCTAGGCGCAGGCGTCCATGTTCTCCTTGTTGCGGTCCCAGGACTTGTTGACTTGGTTGATGACCACTGCGGAGTCGCCGTAGACTAGCGGCCGCTTGATGCCAAGTGAAGCCGCGAGGCGGAGCCCGTGTAGGAGAGCTTCGTACTCGGCTTCATTGTTCGAGACCTTCCGGAAGATCTCAGGACGTACTTGAGTTGTTCGCCCGTTGGAGAGATCGGGAGCACCCTCGCGCCCTCGCGCCCTCGAGGTTGAGTGAGCCGTCAAAGTACATCACCCAATGCTCGGTTGCGCGGTGGGAGTGGGTAGTTGATTCTCCCGCCACTCGCCATGAAGTCGACTAGAGCTTGCGACTTGATGGCCGTGCGTGGCTTGAAGTCGATGGTGAGGGCGCCGAGCTCGACAGCCCCATTTGGAGATCCTTCCGGTGGCGTACGGGTTCCTCGAGATGTCGCCGAGCGGGTAGTCGGTGACGACGGAGACCGAGTACTCCCGGAAGTAGTGTCGTAGCTTCCGCGAGGTGATGAGTAGAGCGTACGAAGCTTCTCGCACGGGGCCGGTAGCGAGCCTTGGACTCCGATAGAACCTCGCTGACGAAGTAGACCGGGCGCCGGACCGGTAAGCGTGGGCGTCTTCCCCGCCGCTCGACAACGATGGCGAGATCGACCACGTGAGTAGTCGCGGCGCAAGGTAGAGCGAAGAGGCGCTCGCCCTTGTGGGGAGCCGTGAGGACCGGTGGCTTCGACAGAAGTCCTTGAGCCGGGCAAGGGCTTGGTCCGCCTCTGCAGTCCACACGAACTTCTCGTGATGCTTGAGAAGTTTGAAGAAGGGGAGACCCCGTTCTCCGAGCCTCGAGATGAATGCGGTCGGCCGCCGCCATGCACCCCGTCGGCTTCGGACGTCCTTGATGCTCGTGGGAGCTTTCATGCTCGGTGATGGCGGAGATCTTCTCGGGGTTGGCTTCGATGCCGCGCCGGCGATGATGAAGCCGAGTAGTTTACCCGAAGGTACGCCGAAGACGCACTTGTTCGGGTTGAGCTTCCGGCGGTACTCGCGCGAGTGATGCGAAGGTCCGTTCAAGGTCGTCGATGAGGGTACCGGAGTCCTCGGTTTTGACAACCACGTCATCCACGTAGGCCTCGACGTTCTTGTTGAGTTGCCGCTTGAAGCAGTGCCCGGATGGCCCGCCGATAGGTGGCGCCGCGTTCTTCAGCCCCGAATGACATGGTCGTGTAGCAGCACGCGCCAAACGGGGTAATGAACGCGGTCTTCTCCCCGGTCCTTTTCCTTGATTGCGATCCGGTGGTACCCGGAGTAGCGCCGAGGAAGCAGAGCAGTCGCGGCCCCCGCCGTGGAGTCGATGACTTGATCAATCCGCGGCAACCCGAAGGGGTCCTTGGGGGCAGTTGTTTGTTGAGGTCGGTGTAGTCGACACACATCCTCCACTCGTTCGAGTTCTTCTTGCGGACGAGGACGGGGTTGGCGAGCCACTCGGGATGGAAGACTTCTCGATGAAGCCGCATCGAGTAGCTTGGCGAGCTCCTTCTTGATGGCGTCCCGTCCGTCGTCGACAAAGCGTCGGAGGTGTTGTCGCTTAGGGGTGGCCTTTGGGTCGACGTTGAGGCGCGTGCTCGATCGGCTCCCCGGGCACTCTCGGCATGTCCGTCGGCTTCCACGCGAAGATGTCGCGGTTAGCCCGAAGGAAGCTGATGAGCGCGTCTTCCTATTTGGGGTCGAGGCCGGCCCCGATGGTGGTAGTCTTGCTGGGGTCGCCTGTTCCGAGGTCGACCGATTTGACGAGTGCCTCCTCAGGTGGCTGAGGCTTGTTGGCGCTGTCAGACTTCTCTGGGATGTCGAGTTCGCTCGTAGCGAGCTTCTTCGACGCGGCGTAGACCTCCATCATCGGTGTGGGTACTTGGTTCGTTGAAGCGATCGCCACGGCCTCCGTATCACGGTCCGTGGGAGATCTTCAAGTCCCCCCGGAGGGAGAGTACGCCGGCCGGACTTGGCATCTTGAGTACCAAGTAGGTGTAGTGGGGCACCGCCATGAACTTGGCGATGGCAGGTCTGCCGAGGATGGCATGGTAGGAAGTCTCGAAATCCGCGACCTCGAACTTGATGTACTCGGTGCGGTAGTTATCCCGGGATGCCCCGAAGGTAACTGGCAGTACCACTGAGCCCAGTGGGATAGCCGCGTTGCCTGGGACGATGCCGTAGAAAGGCATGCTCGCCCTTGTTGAGCATGGGGGTGACGTCGAGTTTCATCTTCTTCAAGGTCTTGGTGAAAAGGGCGTTGAGCCCGCTTCCACCGTCGATGAGCACCTTGTTGAGCTTGGAACCCGCCATCGTTGGTTTCGGGACGAGAGGGAACCGTCCTGGCTCGGAGAAGCTAGTCCACTGGTCCGCGCGGGAGAAGGTGATGGGTGTCTCTGACCACCTGAGAGGGGTCATAACCGCTGGTTCAATGGACATTACTTCACGCGCGAGTAGCTTTCTCGCTCCCGCCCGTCGGGTAGTCCGCCGAAGAGGACGTTGACGGTCTTCTCGGGTTCTTGGAAGTCGTTGTCGTCGCCGTCCTTCTTCTTGTTCTTTTGATCGTGAGGGTGCGGTGGCTCCGGCGTATCCTTGAGTGCATGCCCGAGCCGGTAGCACCGCTTCCGTAGTGTGATTGCCGTTCGGATGCCACGGGCACTTCTCCTTCGGCGCAGGTCTTTGAACCCGCCGGAGTTCTTCTTCAAGTTCCCTTTCGGAGGGCGCTGGATAGCCGCGACGGTATTGTCTGGCTTGCGCTTGCGATTAGAACCCGAGAAGTTGTTGTTGTTGTTGTTGTTGCGCCGCCTTGGTTTGGATTGCTGCTGCTGCCGCCACCTTGGTTCTGCTTGGACTTGCCGCGGATGGCGTCGTACTTGGCGTTGGCCTTGTCCTCTTCATCCGCCCAGGACGTGATCATGTCCTTGAGGTGGGGAATGGACCGAGGGCGGCGACGACCGAAGTCTTCGAAGGTGCGGCGATGGTAGAGGCCGTCCTGGAAGAGGTCGATAACCTCCTTGTCGGTGACGTCCACGACGGTAGCGCGCTTGTCGAAAAAGCGGCGCATGTACTTGCGGAGGGTCTCGCCTTGTTCCTGCTTGATCATGGCGAGGTCCATGCGAGTACCCGAACGGCCCATGGCGCCCGCGAAGTTGCTTGTGAACTGTTCCTTCACCGGTCCCACTTGTCGATTGAGTGCTTGTCCGGGCCGACTCGAGCCACGTGAGTGGGGCTTGGTCCAGGCGAAGGGGAAGTAGAGGCACTTGGTGTCGCCGTTGCCGCCGCCGTTCTCGATGGAGAGAGCGTAGCATCGGAGCCACCGGATGGGATCCTCGCTTCGCGTCGTATTTGGTGATCCCCAAAGGCTTGAACTTGTCGGGGAGGAGGAGGTTGCGCGGCCGTGGTGAGAAGGCGGGGAAGCCGTCGCCTTCGGTGGCCGACTTCTTCTCCCGCAACTCCTCGATCCTCTCGACGAGCGTCGTACCCGCCATGGGAGGCACCGAGGCGTGGCTATGCGCGTGGCCGCGCCGCCGCGGCCGCCGCCTCCCGGCTTTCTTGGCGGAGTACCCCTACCTTTATGTGTTTTCTTCGTAAGTTATCATTGTTAGTTCTTCATTGGTCGTAACCTTGTATTCTCTCGTTTGAACCTCGCATCACCAAGAAGCACATGGAGCATCCGTAAGAGGAGGTTGATGACGGATTGGTTGCTCGTCTCATGGTCCTCATCATCGAGTGAGGTTTTGTTCATCTTGCATTGTGAATGGAGTCCGTTATAACACCGTGGCTCGTGAGAAATACTTGCGGACTCGCAACGCGTGGTATAGTGACTGACGGTAGTCATGGAGATCATAACATTGATTTTTATGGAGTCCTTAACGAGATTATTGAGCTTAAGTATAACTCCAATCGACAATGCCTTCGAACCATGGTTCTCTTCAGGTGTGATTGGTACAATCAAGTAGGCAAGACAAGAGGCATCAGTGATGATGGACACTTCAAATCCATCAATATTCGGTCATTCTGGTACAAGTCCGACCCATACATCTTTGCAACTCAAGCGAGAAAGGTATTCTACATGGAGGACACACTTCTTGGCAAGGACTGGCGAGTGGTTCAGAAAGTTGAACATAGGGATATGTACGATGTGGCTGAAAAAAGTGACATTGCTTACCAAGATGACCACTGTTCGAAACACAAAGACGTAGTGCGGGAAGGTGATGGTGATGGGCGGCAAATGGATGGTGATGGGGCCGAGGTCAATGATCATGGTGGAGCAAACTACTAGAGTTGAAGGTCGTTTAGATGAACTAATAGGCAAAAGGAAGCAAGCCAAGATTTCGGATGATGATGATGAGCAGGAAGATGAAGATGATGACACCGTGATGCAATATTGTAGTGATAGTGACAATGAAAACACCGAAGATGACATGTGCCAACCCGCCGACAAGCCGATGATGACCTCTCGAAACCGCTTGAACCCACCGAAGAACCTTGTCATGTAGTAATCGAAGTTGTTACCTCCTTTGATGTAATAAGGCCCTTTGTTGGCCGCAAAGGGTTGTCTAGAATTCCAATTTTATTTCGATGAACCCGTTAATTCGGTGATGTACTTCATGTGAACCCGTCATTTTGCTTCAATGAACCCGTCGTCATTTTGCTTCAATGAACCTCGGCTGTCATTTTCCGTCAATGAACTCCGTCATTTATTTGACAACATGTTGTTGAAATGTTGCTTGTTTGTCTGTTTACAGTAGTGTTTCCAATGCTATTTTTTGCACAGAGGACATGTTAATACATTGTCAGGGCTATCACAAAGAAGCATACACCGATGGTCTGTCAACGTTGTTCACAGAGCACATGTTAATACATGGCTGTCATGAGAGGCTTCAAAGAAAAGATAAAAAAACCAGCAATTTACAAACACTAACTTGCTCTCACATTATATTATATTACTCAAGTTCACAGAGCACATTGAGACAAATATATAGTACATCATAAGTTGACACTATTATATTACTCATGCCTGGGTACACTAGTACAAATGCTATCATCTATGACCATTACCTAGTGACGATTTCCTTTTTTGTCATAGAAGTTCTCTTTGCGGTGACGAAAAAAATATTTGGTCACAGAAGACTATTCTTTCTATGACGATATACAAATTTGGTCATAGTAGTTAATTCAACAGTGACGAATTGTTGAATTTGGTCACGCGCTGACGACCGAGGGGTGAGACGAATCTGCCGCATGCGGCCGGGCCCCGATGGGCTTGGCGAGCGGGTCGCTGCATAATTTTTTTTCGAAATTATTTTTCAATGCGAAAACAATTCCAGTAAACACCAGAAAATGTTTTGTGAGCACGAAAAATACTCAAAAAATCACAAAAATTACAGGAAAATTCCTAGAGATAGATTAAGACATGAACAATCCAAATAAAACATTTGGAGCTCATGAAGAAGATTTTAAAACCTTCTAATAAATATAAATAGCTCAAGAAAAATGAGAATGAGTTCCAGAAAAATCCGAAAATTCTCGAGAAAATTAGGACAGCTCCTAAACGCATTTTTTAAACCTTTTGCACTCAAGAACCACTAGATGCATTGGCATGAATGCAACACACATAACTTTTATTCAATTTAGAAAATCAAACAATGGATTTTTACTATACTATATTCCCTGTAAAGAAAAATAAATGTTGGAAATTTTTTTAAAATTATGAGAAAATCGTTATTTAATTATTCTTTCTATTCACATCCTGAAATTGGAAATTTCAGGGTGTGACAATAGCTCAAGAGCATTTTTACAATTAAAAACTCTATTGAAAACACCTACATATAGTGAGGACAAAATGTTACTCTTAGGAATCACATCAAATTGTTTTTCCTTCTTAGTACCATTTCTCATGCCCTTGTGTCCTAGGAAACAAATACATGTGGAGGTCGTCGCATAATTATAGAGTTTTCAATGTATAATTCACCATATTTTGTCTCACACAACACGAAAAAAATTATAAAAATTAAAATAATCGTCCAAAAAATGAAAGTTCTTGTGAGGGGCCGTATTTTTGCTACAAATGATTACCAAAAAAATCTCAAGTCATTTCAAAAAATTTGAGTGCTATGTAGTCCAAATATAACAAGTCACTCACATAGTTCGTTAACCTATGTGAGTGGCTTGTTATATTTGAACTACATAATATCACCACTTCCTCAAATGGATTTTTGACCTACACAAAGTTTGTTAGTCTCGACAAGTTATGAAACTTTTGTGTCCAAAAGATTTTCATCCGAGTTCAATTCGTGTTTCGTTTGACTGAGTTTTGACCGAGTCAAACTTGGATTTTAAAATTTGAATTGCTCATGTTTTGTTGCATGAAGAAATCATTGAATCGAACACCATAACTTGATAAATCATGATTTTAGAAAATTTTTGGAAGAAGAATCACCTCATTTAGAGTTCGTATGAGGGAGAACGACTAGTTACAAGTTTTAATCCGAGGAAAAAAAGAAAAATCGATCAGTTCATTCCAGTTCGTCACGTGTTCATGAAGAAGGACCGATTTCTCTTTTTTTCCTCGGATTAAAAATTGTAACTAGTCTTTCTCCCTCATACGAACTCCAAATCGGTTGATTCTTTTTCCTACTATTTTCTAAAATCGATATGTTTTACTCAGTGCCATTTGTTTGTATCTTAATTACTATTTCTTGATTGTTTTTCATACAACATATCTTTTCCAACTAAAAAGAGAATATAAAAAACATGTTTTTTCATAATAATTGCTAATATAACTTAATATTCTCTAATGTTATGGTCAACACAAGGTTGCATCCAAATTTGAGGTGCCCATGAGTAAGAAAGTATTTGAGTGTGTACAAACTTTGAAGTTTAAGTTGAGTTGAGGTGCCCATGAGTAAGAAAGTATTTGAGTGTGTACAAACTTTGAAGTTTAAGTTGAGTTGTATGAAACATGTGATGATCTAGCTAGTTTATGAACAATGTATACTCCAATTTTCACAAAATCTTATGAAACTTTTTTGTCAAGCTTGTACATTGATAAAATGATCCTATGCCAATTTACATAATTTTTTGATAAGTTTTATTTATTATTATCATTATTTTATAACAAGGTGACTAGTAGAAGTTTGAAATTTCCTACAAGCCAATTGAATTTTTCGTTAATCTCCTAGTTGTGGCATATAATGGACCATAGGCGCCTAAATATTTTTTTTTTGAAATTTTTAAACTTATTAGATGCACATATAGGTCAATTTTGAATTACTTTCGGTAAACACGTAGAAATTCATTTAAATGATAGAAAATAGCAAATCCACTCGAAAAATTTTGAAACTCCTAGATGAAAACTTGTATCCATACTGTTATATATGAAAAATATATTTGTACATATAACATAATTATTTTTTAGTGTTACTTCACAATGGTGCAATAAAAAATAAAAAGAAAAAGAAAAAGAAAAACAATAAACAGAGAAGCCCATGTCGCCCAAATAAACTCAACGATTTGCGTAGCCATCGATCGTCGATCCAACGTGGTTCTCATCGCGTTTTCTTGTATATAACGCAAAGATCCAACCCTAACCCTAACCCTAACCCCATCCCCCTCCTCCCGCAGTCCCTCCTCTCCTCTCTCTCCCCTAGCCCCCCTGCTCTCCCTCCCGCCTCACCCATCCCCCCTCCCTAGATCCGCCGCCCCTGCTCGCTTGCGCACCCCGGCGGCCCGCCCTCCTCCCAGCCCTACGGCAGCGGCGGCGGCTGCGGAGGCTACGGCGCCCCGCCACCAGCCGGGCAGTACGGCTCGCCCTACGGCGCCCCGCCCCCCTCCTACGGTGCCCCGCCGCCGCCGCCGGCGGCATACGGGCCCGCGGGCGGGTACGGGAGCCCGTTCGCGTCGCTGGTCCCATCGCGTTCCCGCCCGGGACCGACCCCAACGTGGTGGCCTGCTTCCAGGCGGCGGACCGCGACGGGAGCGGGATGATCGACGACAAGGAGCTCCAGGCCGCACTCTCCGGGTACAACCAGAGCTTCAGCCTCCGCACTGTCCACCTCCTCATGTACCTCTTCACCAACACCAACGTCCGCAAGATCGGTAATAAGCCCCGCCCCCGATCTATCTCCATTCCTCCTTCTTCTTCGTCCCATCTCCATTGGCTGGTTCCGGTGTCCGTGCGGCTCGAGACTGCGTCCTGCGTCGTCGTGTTTCGTCGGGCACGTAGGCGTAGCCCAGCCCAGCGCATTTATGTATCCCGTATTTAAGTAGCAATCAACTCTGGCTAATTGCCCAACGTATTTGACTTTGGGAATCAGGAGATGGAAGACTTCTACGTCTCAGTTGGTGGGTTTCCCTGTCATGGGCACACGATAGTGGCGTGATCTGTAGACTGACTGCACTGGCATTTTGTTCTTTTTCTTATTCAAATGGAGAGGTTACTTGGTTTTGTACTATGTGGCATTGTGGCTAAGTATTGTATTGATCAAGTAGATCCATTTATTTATGTGGAAAATGATCATGCCGAGTAGTGGGTAGAGGACTTATACATTTGCAGCTCTTTGTAGTTCGTGGATTTGTTGTCTGGTCTGTTGTCTAAAGACTACACTGTCATTTTTTCACCATTTCCCTTGTATCTCCTGTATCTCTTACTTTCCTAAGCATTTAAATGTTAATTTTCGTTTTCCATCTTTTTCAGGACCCAATGAATTTACCTCTGTGTTCTACAGGCTTCAGAATTGGAGAGTAAGATGTCCTGCAACTTATTGCTCCCTTTCTTTAACCTTTACTTCTGTTCTATATAAGCAAACCAATTGGCTGAAGTAATTAAAGTAATGCTTAGTATCGCATACTAATATTTCACTGTATCGTTCAGGGAATATTTGAAAGGTTTGACCGTGATCGAAGTGGAAAGATTGATTCCACAGAACTGCGTGATGCTCTTCTTAGTCTGGGATATTCTGTCTCTCCAACCGTGCTAGACCTGCTTGTGTCTAAATTTGACAAGACTGGGGGCAAGAGCAGAGCAATTGAATATGATAACTTCATTGAGTAAGGGCCTTCCTTCAATTTAATTCATCTTTATTTCTTTACTCTTTGCCTTTTTTTGTTTCAAAATTTTCTGCTATGGATATAATCCGGTGAATCATACAGTGCTATTGTCATGGATGTCCACAACCCACTGATAGCGCCTATGAAATTTATCATGGTGGAACAGTTTCTTTTTCTACCTACATATTTTGAATTAAACTTGTTTTAACTAGCAAGCTGCAAAAGGTCAACTAATAACTAGTTTGTTCATGAACTACCCCCCCCCCCCCCCAAATTTCTGCCATGTTTTCTGATACATGATGATTTTGATGCTTAATACTGGAGAGAGTGAAACATCCAATATGCTTTCAGTTTGCCCAGTGCCACAATCCTAACTATTTTACCTTTTCTTTCTTTTACCTCTGCAGATGCTGTCTCACTGTTAAGGTATGCCTCCACCATACTGAGCAAGCTCAAATAGTCTCAGCAAACCCTCATTTTTTTGGCTTCTTTCTCCAATGTCCTGTGCTCACTTTTTTGGACTGGAATAATTTGCAGGGGCTGACTGAGAAGTTCAAGGAGAAGGACACCGCATACTCCGGGTCCGCGACTTTTACTCCCGACGAGGTATGCTCCTGGCCTGCTATACTTAGGTTACTGATCGACGTTTTGATGTTTTCTGGAACATTCTTCTTGGACCTGCGAATGGTTGGGGAGTGTTCCTCAGCCTCATTAATGTGGCTCTACTAATGTGGTCTAATTATGGTGAGTTCCTTAACTAATTAGGTCAAGGAGCATGTTACACAAGCCAGGAAAGCTCAAAAGATTTGAGAAAAACCAGCTTCAAGCAAAGGCGCCAGTTTCTACGCATCCTTCTCAAGTATATACTTGAACATCAGGATCTCATATGTGAGTATGCCCCCCACTTTGCGTTATTATACATGCTATGTTCACACATCCTGCCATCTGGAGGACTGAGCTCAGTCCTGTTTATGGTGCAGGGTATCATCTCGGGACACTGGAAAGACTATGGTTGATGCTTCATTAGGAGAGATAATGACCACGTGCGAGAAGATCACATGGCTTTTGGATGAGGGTGAGAAGTGGTTAAAACCTGAATACAGGTTAGAATGCTCTCAATTATTCCTACATGATGGAAAAGTAACCTAGGACCTTATATCCTTGCTGGTAGAGGTAAATAAGTGCTCATCCGGATGACTGTTAATAAGTAAATAGTAATTGTTTCCGTCAGGTTTGTAGTTTGTTTTTGCTTTTACCATTTATCTTCAAGTTGTCGATCATTAGAATCATGTTTACCTTTCATTATGATTTGAGATGAGACATAAAGCGTAAAAGCACTTGAGCTTAAGTGTTGAATATGAAAATCTTGTTGGACTACACTTTACTTTGTGTTGCTATGCACCAGTGTTTAGTAGGCCGATATTTATGGACTCTGGAAATTAAGAATCGTAATGCAAAGTGAAATCTAGGTCCTTATGTAACGATGCACATCATGACTTGTTATTCACTCTTGCATATAGGAATAAGTTTCCCATTCCTTTATTGATGCACTAATTACTAATTCATTAGCTAGTTTTTTTTTCATATTATCCGTTTCCAATTAAGTATATCATTTGGCTACTTGCTTCTTATGCTGCTCAGATCAACTGGGAGATCAATGCTACACAAGAGAGCAAAAGTTGAATTCTACCCTCTTGGAGTGATTGGTGCAATTGTATCTTGGAATTATCCTTTCCATAATGTCTTTAACCCAATGCTGGCTGCATTATTCTCTGGTAATGCAGCAGTGATAAAGGTAAACATCATGATCTAGCACCAGAACACATCTTTGTATTTTTGGGGCATAATTCACTTGTTAATAGTCAATCACATTGCCTTGTCGATGGGTGCTTGCCTGCGTGGCCCTAGCCCCTAGCTATGGAATCTACTGTTTCTTGTTCTTATGAATACTAAAAAGGTTGAAATTGCCTAAATCTGTAAATCACCTTGCCTAATCTGTTCTTTAACGAATTTTTGACATGGACACGACCCATCATAGACTCATAGATCAATTAGTCATTATCTGGAGTTATTGACTCTCGAAGCACTGATATTTACTTTACCATTTTCTGTCCATTCATTCTATTGGATGTGTGTTTCATTATTGTCATCACATTATCAATTCACCTTAAGCATGTAGTTATGCTTGCTGGTGTTTGTACTTGATAACGCTTTTACTGTTCCAGGACTATCATGATTATTTGAACCCAAGTGAAGTGTATAGGAGATGCAAATAGTTATTTAGGGCTGTGTAAGGGTGCCAGTTGACATACTTTTGCACATGCCATTAACTTGTTATCACTGTCTTTTTGTGCAATGATCCAAGTTCAGGTACTGCATTCATTAGCCTCTTTTTGTGATGTTGTATCGCTCCTTGAACATTGTATACTACCATCTGAATACAAATGAGGCACATTTAGTACTGCTCTTGTATTGCTCCTTGAACATTGTATGCTACTATTTGAATACAAATGAGGCACAATGAGTAATTTTCTGGTGTTGTTTTTTAAATATGGTGTGGTCAAAGTAAAAACTTTCATGTATAGTTGACGTTACTATAATCTGTTAGCAGCTGAGTATTATATTTTGACTGCAGGTTATTGACGAAGAGGTCTAGTGGATGCAAGATGAAAGCATAATGTAATCAACTATATGGTGATGTGATTCTAAATGTAACATGAGATGTTGAATCTCTATTTTTTGAGATTTATCAGATATTATATTGTACTGTTATGAGCATGTATGTGATATGGGCTACGTAATTTGTTGAAATAAGTGGGTTTAAATTTGGTGATTTTGAATTTTTATTATTTCTGGATGAGCTCGAATAAAAAAGTGAATCAGTGAAATAATTGGCCATTTAGGCTCATCTATGAATTGTGTATGTGGTGGTGACGTCATCATTGCCACATCAACTGCCATGTCATCGTCTATGTAGGCAGCCATGTCATTGTACACGTAGGCAACCACGTCATCGTCCATGTAGATAGCCAGCGTGGCATCGAGCCATGTCAAAACGTGGACAAACCGCAGCGCGACACGTGGACAAACCAGATGCGACACGTGGACCATTCAGAGCTCGACACGTGGGCCAACCGCAGCGCGACACGTGGCATTGTGTCAAAGAGCCACGTCATCATATCCATGTCAGCACGCGCCTTGCCACGTCAGCAGCCAGCATGGGTCGTGCCACGTGGCATCCCCTTCTGTGACCAATTTCGTGACCATTTGGCTTGGTCATAGAAGAAATACACTTCTATGACGAAAAACGTGTTGGTCATGGAAAAGTTCCACTTCTATGACCAAAATGACCAATTGGTCATGGTAGACCATATGTGACGGAGCTTCTATGACCAATTCAATTTGGTCATAAGTTTGTCATAAAAAAATGTTCCGTGACCAAATTTGCATGTACCGTAACCAAACCGTTTGGTCATTGATGTTGAGTACGGTACTAGTGATATTTTACAGCAAAGGCATGCACTAGTTCACACTCACACTTCACAAAAGCATGATGAAACTAAAGCATTCTAGGATTAACTTGCTACTTTGCTAAAGGCATGCACTAGTTCACAAGCCTGGATATATTACAGCAAAGTCATGCTCTAGTTCACACTTCTAGGGTTAATAACTTCCTATTTCAACAGATAGGCCTTGAGCTTCTTCAAAAGCATCATGGAACAACTATGATGCCATGCAACTGTATAGGCTGTGTAGGCTCAGGCTGGTGCTGAAGCCATGCAAGAAGGATTGTCCTGAAGCTGGCCGCCATTGTGGAGATGTCCTGGAGTGTGCTCAGGATGTCGAAGAGGTTGTTGCCGATATAGAGTCTAGCCTGTGTTAGTGCCGCCACCTGAATACGCATCTGGATCACTGGCAAGGTGCCTGGGAGTACTAGACAGTACACCAGCACCCAGATCCATGCCCCTGAGTACAAAGTGAGCAGTCCCCAATTCTTGATTAAGAACCAAGGGAGTCTGAGCACTGTCAGATTCTGCATAGGTGTGGCCATGGATGCCAAAAAGTTGCATAACTCTTCCCTCTTGGAGGCCCAGGACCTCTCCCAGAAGGCTGACACAACCGACGCCAAAAGTAGAGCAGCCGAGATCCTGCCCCATGTGTACCTGCAAATAGCATAATGCAAGTTAACAGTGTGGTACTTAGCATAACCTGGATTATTCAGATAAGCATCCTCAGCATGTTAGCAAGCAAAGGGCATGTTAGCAATCAGCAATTCAACATACTCAGTATACTCAGTATGAAAGTTGATTAAAACAGCAAAAGTTAGTCAGTGTCCATGAACCATGATTCCATCCTCACTCCAATGTAAGTTGATTTATTGAGACAAGCTAGCATCTAGCTGAAATGGCATCCTCAGTCCATGAACAAATCAAGCAGCACATCAAGCAATAGCTGAAATGGCATCTAGCTGAAATGGCATCAGTCCATGAACAAATCAAGCGAAGACATCGCTTCCGTACTGGTTCCATCCTCCGGGACCGGAGTCACGAGCCGGATGCGCCCCCCATGAGAGCCGCCGAAAACTCACCGAGAGACGAGGATGCCTCGGCCCCAACCTTAAGGGCGAGTGCAATGTCGGTGCCCGGAACCTCCTATCGATGCCTGGGCGGAGAAGCTTCGAGGGCGCCGCCGCCGTCGCCGTCGCCATCGCCGTCCACCGCGGCCCGCGCCGGCGGATCGGGCGGGATCCGACGGGATGGATCCGCGATGGTGGCGGGCGAATCCGCGGCCCGGCGGCCGGTGGAGATGCGACGACGGGCGAAGGGAAAGCCGCGGGAGGCTGCCGGCGAATCCGCGGCCCGCGGCAAGCTTTTCCATCGCGCGGATCGAGTACAGGATAGCGGGAGGGAAAGCTACGGTGGCGGGAGGATGAAGAAGAGGAGAACGAGTAGTGGTGGGAGTGGAATTGAAGCCGGTACTAGTATGAAGGGATCCCATGGTTGGATCGGAATGAAGAGTAGGAAAAGGGTGCCGAAAATTGTAGTGAGCATTCTGTCTATTCTCCAACCCTCGAAACGGCTTCGATTTGGGTGTTTTCGGAGGTAGACGATGAACTTCTTCGGGTCGGATCGATGATGGGCCCTTCGGTCATGTGCTCTCCGAGTGCTCTCGAAGCGCAGCGGTCATCGGTACAATTTAATGCCCTCGGGGCGGTCTGGGTTCGAGCCGCTAGGAGCAGCCAATTTTTTATTATATTGTTTCAGCATTTTTTACAATAAAGGAAAAAATAGCAAAAACTTTGTGATAAGTTGGAATCGAACTCAAAACCTCCGGGATGAGAAAAATGAGTCATACCGCCACGCCATTATATTTTATTTGACTTAGCTGGTGCATTGTTGTCTTTGTTGTACATCTTCTACATATTCCTGTACGTCAAGAGCAAGTCGAATAATTTTAGATTCTATTAAAACATGAGGATTTCTCTATTTAATTTCTACATGAAACTTGTAACTAGTTTTTCTCCCACATTCGAACTCCAAAAGAATGATTTTTTTTTCTAAAATTTTCTAAAATCGTGCTCTATCAAGCTAATGTGTTGACTTTGGTCTTTTGTCATGTGATCAAGTTTGAGAATTCAAAATTTGAATTGTTTTTAAAAATGACAATTTTAGACAAGGTTTTGAAACCCGAAATGATTACAGCTGATGAAGTGATGAATATCAAAGTTTCATAACTCGTCAAGCTCTACAAACTTTATTTAGGTCATTTTTTGATTTGAGAAAGTGATGGTATACATTACTCATTAATCCTATGTTCACCCACTTTGCTCATGAAATTTCTAATGGACCAATCTAGTCCCTCAACTTTTATTTCTGTGTCAAATTAAGCCTTGTACTAATATTGCTCTGCATTTTGTCATGAGAATAATACGAAATGTCTTTTCTACCCTTACCATCTTTGGTTTCCCTTCCCAATTCCCTGTTTGCCTCATAGTTAAGCCTCATAGTTAAGCTATGGACCTGACGTCTTGGTATAACTAGGAATACATCATATACATGCATGACCAGGTTGTCGTGGACACACCCGTGCGGCCACACCACACTAAATTACAAATGCTACTGTATGAGAATGAACTTAATCAAAACTAGATGTTGGCAACACATGGTAATAATCCAGTCAAACGCAGCAGCCATGGTCCATATGGAGTGACATATGGAGTGACATTGTGGCCTATATATGTGCCAAGCTGCCAATGACCGAGTCAAATCGCGGTTAATTAGTTGAGCATGTATCCACTTTCTGATCCGTCTGGATTAAGTGGTTGCCTAATTGAGAAGGAAAGGAATGAGAAGGAAAGGAAGGATCTTGAAGGATCAAGGGTAGAAGGGACTTTTCACATTAACCTCTTCATGCTACATTAGCATAAGGATGAGTTTCCCTTAGAAATAAAAGTCGAGGGACTAGATTGGCCTATTTGAAAGTTCAAGGACGAACTTGACCTTCGAGGTAACATTCAGGGATGGAAATGTCTGTTCTGCCTTTACGAAATATGTGAGGGGTTTGTCAAATTTGTATTACATATTATAACCACTATCTCAAATGACAAAGTGGTCTAAATAAAGTTTATAGATCATGATGAATTATGAAACTTTGGTATTCACAACCTTTTGATTTGACTTTATTTACTCACCCAAATTTCTATTTGAAATTATTACATTTTAAAATTTAAAATTTGAGTCGTTAACAATGACCTGGATTAAGTGGTTGCCTAAAATGAAACTTGTGGATCTTGGCGAGTTGTATAATTTCGTTGTTGATGACTTTTAAATTTGAAATCGTTTCGTGTTTGAAAATGTTGTTTGAAGATCTCAAATTTTGAAATTATTTTCAAATTTATTACCTTTTCAGGCTCCCAGGCTCGAGCGCGAAACCCCACCCCACTTCCCTCCAAAACCAGCCCAACTCATTTTGTCTCCCGCACTAATTTCATTACGGGGCCCACCTGCCAGTTAAATATCTCGATGGCGCACTCCCTCACCCACTCCAGAAATATCTCGAAATCTCGAAACCACTGTCGCAGATCCCCAACTCGTCCCCCTCCCTCTCCAACTCAGATCCCCAACTCGTCCCCCTCTCCCTCTCCAAACCCTACCCACCGCCGCGCTCAGATCCCCAACTCGTCGACACCCACCGCCACCGCCCAGCGCAGATCGACGACGCACGACGCCAAGGCCGGATTCACACCTCGACGACGCACGACGCCCCGGCCGGGTTCGTACCTCGACGAGGCACGACGCCGCGGACGGGTTCGCACCTCGACGGCCGGTGTCGCTTCCCGGGCGTCACCTCTTCGACGCCCGGTTCGCTTCCTCGCCATCACCTCTCCGCGACGGTCGGGTTCCGCTTCCTCTCCATCACCTCTTCGACGACCGGGTTCTCGCTTCCTCGCCGGCCCACCGAACCGGATGCGCTACGTCGACGACGCCACCGACCTCATCTCTCTTCCGGCTCGACGAAGTATGGTAACTACTAGAAGGCGTGTTGCACCGTACGCCAATACACCGAGCCACGCTAGCATTTGTTAGGGTTTCTAGTCTATCTTAGGATTCAGGATCGATGATTTGGCCGGATCCACACCTCTGATGATCGTAGCTGTTAGGGTTAGGATTGAGGCTATAGTATTTTGCTCTGAATGCCTTCTCAGTCTTAGAATTTTTATGGGTTCTGCTTCTCTGAATGCTCTGAATGCCCTGAATGCCCTGAATACTTGAGGACTATTGAAATATACCTGGAAACCCTAGAGTAATAACCTCATTTCCCACCTAGATGCTAATGTTTTTGCACGATGTAGATCATTAGAATGCTTTTAGCTCACCTAGATGCTAAAGCTTTTAGATCGTCAGACATTTCCCACCTAGATGCTAATGCTTTTAGATCTGAAGACATTTCTGTTAATGCTTAGCTGAATTGATTGGATGACTGTGAAAATAGTGATAGCATTATTGAAGTTTTGTTGCTCAGAATTTTCAAATGCACTAGAGAACAAATTGTGCTGAACATCCAAATTGTCTGATGATGTACATGCTTTTTAGCTCTGTGTTCTCTCTGTTCTCCCTCTTGTTTTGATCTTAATCACATGCAGTAGTAGTGTCCGATCTATTTGGTAATGAATTTTCTTGCAATATGTATGTATCTCAAATTTATTTGCCTTAGTAACTGGTAATGGGTTGGGACAACTTGTTGTACCTATAGAAACTCAAAAATGTGATTATGAGAGGCAGCGGGAGTTACAAATAGAAGCGAAAGAAGATTTGAAGAACTTGGCCTCCACAAATTTACATCAACTGTAAAATCACATGAGTCAGCAAGTTCAGCGGGAATAAGGGCAGGAAAAGGGGGTAGACGTGCTAAAGATGATTCGGAGTATCTCCCTGAAGCTGGGGAGCAGGTTCAGGGAGACACCGAAGATGATTCATCGTTAGACGACGAGCCTTTACCCCTTATGATTATTGAGGTACCTAGGGATGGGATCCACAGTGGCATTCTGTAATTGCTTGTATAGCATTTCATTTTGTACATGCATTTCTAATTCATTCACATGCTTACAAGATTTGTTTTTCTCCTACTGTAGCCTCCAAAAAAACGGCGAAAGAAAATCGAGCACAAGGCGCACTAAAGCGACTCAAGAAATGGCGCACGGAGGTTCGAGCGGACTCAAGCGAGTTCTTTCTCCCCGCCCCAAATGATGTACCCGCAGAAGATATAGCACCACAAGGAACAACACAAACTAAGAGATTAAGGTTTGCTACACCGGTTGAGAGACCACCTGGTGTGAGAACAAGGTCCATGCAAATTCCAACCGAAAGAGCCAATCAAGATGGGGCTGCGGAAACAAACAATCAAGATCGGCCACAAGAAGATGACAATGGTTTGGACGGTCCAATAGGGCATGATTGGTCCTACCAGGGTGATTATGACACTTATGGTGTTGGTGAACGAGAGGAGCACCTTCGGCGAGGTGAAGATGAGAACCATGAAGACCGGACGCAAACGGTGATAAAGGCAAGTGTTGTCCATTTGCATTCTGTTGTCTTGCTACTTTAATTGATCTGTTGCTGATATTGAATGCTATCTGGTATGATCCCTCATCAGAGGTGATATATGCATTGTTAAACATTTGTTCATCTGAAATTCAGTCATGTTTAAATGATTACTAATGCGTCACTTTAAGTTAAGTGTTACTACTGTGTGCTTAGTACTAATTGTAGTCTTCTTGCTGATTGCTGATTGTAGAGTCTGCTAGAAGAGCTCCAAGAAAGCCAAGTGAAGGATCAGATGGCGACTAGAGAGGGGGGGAGTGAATAGGAGCCGGTAAAAATTCTTTCCAAAGAACCCGACCTATACCCTAGTCAAACCCCGGTCACACACGAGCGATGGATCGAATCACACACCAATCGCCAAGACCACGAGGTTACGGATCAACCTCTAGCCTTAGGAACGATTCCTTGAAGCACACGCGGAAGCACGAAAGAAGGAGGGGAGGAATCGAACCAAGAGGCAAAGCGCACGAGCTGCGGCGACCGTCCGGCCAGAGGGGCGGACCGTCCGCGCAGGCCTCTCGGACCGTCCGACCGGGCCGCGGACCGTCCGCGCCAACACCGCGGACCGTCCGGCCCTACGCCACGGACCGTCCGTTAAAGCACACAGAACCACCAGAAGCGACCCGAGAAAAACGGACCGTCCGCCAAGGCCGGGCGGACCGTCCGCGCGGGTCACGGATCGTCCGCTACTCAAGCTCGGACCGTCCGCAAACCAGCTTCAACAAGAACCAAAAGCCAAATCGGATCGAAAGCAAGGACGCGCAAGAACACGACGAACACGCGACGAACCCTAGCCGCGCGGACCGTCCGCCAGCACCCCGCGGACTGTCCGCCAGGTGCGGACAGAGCAGAAAACGCCCGACCCCGAAAGTCAACGCCCCCAAATCATCATCGGATTTTTCCCAAACGGTTGAAACTATGGAGACAAGGGTTTGGGGACTTGAAAAGCGTCACACAAGGATGCTATAGCCCAAAACTCTTGCCTCCTAACTCCCTAAATCACCGGGAATCGCGAATCCTTTGAGCACCACCAAAAGCTAGAGCACCGAACGAAAAACTGCGAATCCAAGTGGTTTCCCGGCGTTTGAGGGCACAAGATCAATCACAAAGATGCACGAGACATCTATCCATGTTTTCCTCAAAGAAATTCGAGGAGAAACCCACTCCAATCCGCGGAATCGAACCGGGAACAAAGGCACGAAAACAAGCACAAAAAGGCCACGAAAACACAACCCCGAATCTTCTATACAAAACAGGAAAGATTCACAAGGTCTAGCATGCCGCCCTAGCATCCATCCCTCCCAACAAATCACTCATGAAGCTCTCATGCTAGCCTAGAGAAAATGGAAGAAAAATAGCTACAAAAATGAGAAATGGGAGGGAGGGAGGAAATGAAACCCTTAGTCGCGGAGAGCGAGAGCCATCCACACACCCTCATGGCTTATATATCGGGTCCCGCCGGAGTGGTAAATGACTCGACTACCCCTAACTTAACTACTGGCGATACAACCCACGCAGGGGCATTTAGGTAATGTTTGTGGGTCTTGCCATCGGACGGCCACGCCTTTGCCGCACCCTGCGTCCTCCCAACGCAAGCCATGCGATCCCGCCGCGTGTCCTCCACCTCGAAGCTTCCCGACACGCCCGGATCCCGTCTCCGTCGTGTTGGGCCCTCGGACTTGGTTTTGAGGCCCAAACCAAGAAACCGTCTGCCGATGGTTTTGTGGGCAAACCACCAAACCCCGCGTGCTCGGTCCGGCCTCCCGCCAAACCACTTGACTTGACCGCCACCGTGCACCGGCTCGCTTGTCCATGACTTCGTCTTGCTTGTGTCGCCACCATGTGACCCGCACCCAGTCCCCGCCGCCCACCGGGTCCCTCAAACCGAGCCTACTTGTCTCTCCATCTCCCGGAGGCCCCTCAAGGCTGAAGACCTTTCGCGCCCATTCTTCACCTGCAACAACACGAACTAGGCCGCAGCCTACACCTACGCACTAAGCCAAGAGTCAGTCCAACACCCGTTGTCAATCACTCATCACTGAGGAGCGGTCATCCATCGACCACTAGGATGCTCCTGGTCCTCAATCTACCCTTGATGAGTGCATTGACAACACACAACGCGAAATGAAATTCAGAGAAAGAAAGAAAGGAAGAAGAAAGAAAAACAAAGAAGCTCAACTCATGACCAAAACCAAAGAAAGGCGAGGAAAGGTCACAAGCCAAGCAAAGCACAAACTCCACACCGAAAACAGCAAGAAAGCTCCCCCTGAACAAATGCAAGCTCCCCCTGAACATGTGGATGCAATCCAAATTTCAGCTCACCTCTTCTGAATTTTCATTAAGCTCACCTCTTCTCCCCCTTGTTGACAATGTATGAATCAAGGTGAAAATGCAGAAATGCAAAACAAAGTATATAAACATCTACATGAGCTTCTCAAATAGGCCAAATCTAGTGTCAAAGGCTAAAAATGAGACAAAAGATCACACATATGAATCATAGCATAGTCAAAGCATTGCCACAAGTAACATATCAAAATACAAGCATGTGACAAAGCACAAATTTTTAGATTTAAGCAGTTTTACCAAAAGAAGGCTCGCTTAACATGTAAAAGCCTATCCATGTCACACTTAAGCCACAAACATGCATACCATTCAAAGATCATACAAGGATATCAAATTCTCAGCAAAAGATCATGGCAAACACCCATAAAGCAAAGCATGTCATGTCAAAGCTCATGAGCCATGTGTCCACTTCGGGGAGACTTCTCCACTGGTGAACATCACGCAACATGTTTTGAACCCATATGTGAAAGATAAGACATTTTAAGCATAGACATGATGGATGGAGCATTTTTCAAGCATACACACTTCTTTTCAAGATTAATTCATTTTATGGTACATGAAGTGCCTTTGCGGCAAAAAGAAGCTTATGCTCCCCCATGAATGCGACATAGGCTAAACATTCACAATGATATTCGGCCTTTGGCCCAAATGCAAGAACAGGGCATCCAAGCACAATCTAAGCATAAAAAGCACATTTATACCAAACTGTGACATGGATACACAACTACACACGAGTGGAGCAAATTTCATCAAAAATTAGTCAAGATTAGCATTTATCTCAAAAAGGGCTATCTCACCACACATATATCTCAAATATTTCAAGAGCATAGCCTCACATCACCATTTCTCCACACATATGACCAAAATCTCACAAATAGCCAAAGAAACTCAAATATGGCATATGAAAGAAGCTCATCATCCTAAAATGCAATATGATACAAATGCAACATGATATATGACAAGATGGCTATCCTACCATGGTTTATACATCAAGCAAAGCATGTATATACATCAAAGTAAAACATGGTATGATACATATGGTACAAGAGAAAATCCCCCAAGAATCAACTAGAAAGGGCAACAAACCCCAAGATCCACCCGCAAGCGCACAAATGTAGCTTGGTCGAGAGGCTTTGTGAAAATGACTGCAAGCTGATCTTGGGTAGAGACATGGCTCAACACAATGGTTCCTTTTTCCACATTGTCCCTAAAGAAATGATACCTCACTTCTATGTGCTTGGTTCTGGAGTGAAGCACTGGGTTTTTTGCTACGCTCATGGCACTGGTGCTGTCACAAAGAAGTGGGATCTGGGTGCACTCCTCACCAAAGTCTCTCAAAGTGTATGAAATCCACAACAGCTGGGAACAACAACTCGCGGCAGCAACATACTCCGCCTCGGTGGTAGACCGAGCTACACTAGACCGCTTCGGGCGGAAGACCATGAAACCAACGAAGACCCAAGAAACCGGCAAGTACCGAAGTAGACTTCCTTTCGACTCGACAACCAAAAAATCCACATCGGAGAAACCATGAAGAGAAAGAGTCGAGGAGGAAGAATACCAAAGGCCAAGACCGAGGGGCGGATCGTAGATACCGAAAATCCTCTTGACGGCCTGTCGATGTGATGTCCTCGGCGAAGCCTGAAAACGAGCGCACAGACACACGCTGAACTGTATGTCTGGCCTCGTCGCCATCAAGTGGAGAAGAGAGCCGATCATGCTCCTGTACTCCCGCTGGTCCACTGGTTCTCCGTCCTCGTCCGTATCCAAAGTGGCGGTACTACCCATGGGAGTCGACATCGGCTTCACATCTTGCATCTGGAACTTCCTCAGCATGTCTTTTGTGTACTTGGTCTGGTGCACAAATGTACCATCCTTCACTTGCTTGATCTGCAGCCCGAGAAAATACTGCAACTCGCCCATCATGCTCATCTCGAACTCCCTGCTCATCTCATTTGCAAACTTGGCTACAAGGTTATGTGATGAGCCACCAAAGACAATATAATCCACGTATATCTGCGCAATCAACAAGTCATTCCCATGCTTGAGGAGAAACAAAGTCCTATCAACGGTACCCATCACAAACCCTCTGCTCAACAGAAAACCTCTCAATCTCCCAAACCAAGCACGGGGCGCCTGTTTCAACCCATACAGAGCCCTTTTCAACCTGTATACCCTGTGTGGGTACAACTCGCTCTCAAACCCATGTGGCTGCTTCACATACACCTCCTCCTCTATGACCCCATTCAGAAAAGCACTCTTCACATCCATCTGAAACAACTTGAACCCTTTAGCCACGGCAAAGGCTAGAAGGATTCGAATTTCCTCAAGACGGGCCACAAAAGCAAAGGTCTCCTCATAGTCGATCCCCTCCTTCTGACTAAAGCCCTGAGCAACAAGTCTAGACTTGTTCCTCACAACCATCCCATTCTCTCCCTCTTTGTTCTTCCAAACCCACTTGGTTCCTATGGGATGGCAATTTGGAGGTGGTTCAACTAACTCCCACACCTAGTTCCTCTCAAAGTTTTCCAACTCCTCATGCATAGAATTGACCCAGTTTGCATCAGATAAAGCGTGTCCAATGTCCTTGGGCTCAAAGGTGGCAACAAAAGCAGCATGAGCAAAATGAGAGGAATTCCTGGACCTTGACCGTGTAGTGCGTTCGTCGATGTTCCCAATGATCTTCGACGAGGATGCACTTCTTGAATCCGCCGGGAGCCTCACGCCTCGAGACTACCTCCCCCTCAACCTCGGCTTCTCTCGCTTTGGTCCTCTTGTTGCACCGTCGTTGTCCATGAAGTAGACGGTCCACGCTCCATAGTGGTCGTAGGGGAAGTAGTGGGTACACACTCAGCTTCAGGCGCATGGTTCTCCCCATCATCATCTCCAGCTTCATCCTTCTCCTCTTCAAAGAGGTCCTCGGCCATCTCTTCGTCACCTGCACATTCAAAGCCAAGAGAGGTACATGGCATTGTCTCGTCGAAGGTTACCTCGCAAGTCTCCATGATTTTGTTAGTCTCAAGGTTAAGCACCCTATAGGCTCTAGAGTGGTTAGCATATCCAAAGAAAATACCATCACTAGACCTAGCCTCAAACTTGTCGAGTTTTCCCTTCTTAAGAATAAAGCACTTGCAGCCAAAGACTCGGAAATGACTCACCTTGGGTGCACGACCATGCATCAGCTCATAACGAGTCTTCTTCTTGAAAGCTCGCAATAAAATCCCCGTTGGAAACACGACAAGCCATATTGACCGCCTCAGCCCAATACCTCCTAGGAGTCCTGTGCTCATCGAGCATCGTCCTAGCCATCTCACAAAGAGTCCGATTTTTCCTTTCCACGACTCCATTTTGAGGGGGCACATAAGGGGTCGAATACTGATGTTCAAGACCTAGATCACGACAAAAAACATCAAAACGAGAGTTCTTGAACTCGCAGCCATTATCACTGCGGATAGCTCGAATAGCATTCTCATGCCTCTCGTTTTTCAACCTCATGATCAGATCTCAAACAAAACCAAATGTCTCACTCTTATCTTCCAAGAAAAACACCCAGGCATAGCGAGAGTAATCGTCCACCACAACAAGAACATACCACTTCCCACCCACCGAGCGAACTCGAGCTGGCCCAACAAGGTCCATATGCAACAGCTCTGTCGGACGCTCGGTCATAACATCGGTCAGGGGTGGATGGGGAGTGGCTACCATCTTGCCATGCCTACACGGAGCACAAACCAAATCCTTCTCAAGCTTCAACCTCGGCAATCCTCGGACAAGGTCAAGACCACTCAAGCGGGAAACCAAATCAAAGCTCAAGTGTCCCAACCGCCTATGCCATTTCCACAAATCGAAGAAGGACCAGCCATCAAACGGCGAACGGACCCAAAGAACGAGAGAAATCAGCCCGAAAATCGACCCTCGGGGATGATCATACAAACAAGATCACCTCGAGAATCAAGCAAACGAGACTCGCCGGACTTGAAATGCACCTCAAAACCCACATCAAGCAACCGAGAAACCGAAAGCAAATTGAAACCCAAAGACTTCACAAGAGCCACTCTCTTCAACGTTACCTTGTCACTCACATGCACAACACCCTCGGACATCACCCTTCCTCGTCCATTGTCCCCGGATGTGATGTACATCTTTTCCTTCACTTCGGGGGTGAGGCCGGAGAACCACTTCTTATCTCCTCGTCGTGTGTCGAGAACACCCGGAGTCGATCAACCAAATGTCCTCCAAGCCTCCCCGCCCGTAGTCGAAACAAGAACGAGAGTGAGCTAGCGACTCGACACTAGGGTTAGCACAAAGAAAGTTAAACCGAGTGTCGAGCCATCTCGCTCAAAAGAGGGGTTAGCAAACATCATTCCCTTGCCACCAAACTTCCCATGTCCCATGGGAGGAGTACGAGCACCACGAGGGGGAAAACGTGGTCCGTAGTTCCTCTGGAACCCAAAGCTGCGATCATCTCCCCTAAACCCGTATTGAGGACGAGTAGGGGGACGTCCAGCAAAACCACCACGAGCCCGACCAAACCTCTCACCAGCACGCACACCATCATCTCTCCTCACAAACCTGCCACTCTGAGCTCCAGCTCTACCAACACTCTTCACACTTCCCACACCCCGTGGAAGTGGCACTCTAGGCTCAGGAATACCATGAGACTGGCGATACCTGTCCTGGTTCGCTTGCTCCCTAGCAAGCCTCTCATCCCTCTTCCTCTTGTAGCAAAACTCTGCAAGATGCCTCTCCTTGCCACAATACTCACACCTGAAGGGGATGGGTTTTGGTTTTGGCTCGGCTTCTCTCTAGACTTCTCACCCTTCTCACCCACAAACTTCACCTAAGCTCGGAAGTCATTTGTCTTAGGTGAGAATTTGGGTGGATCTTGGGTTGTGTTAAGCTTGTTGCAAAGGTGGTTGGGCTTTGGTGTGAAAGAGTTCTTGGGTGCTTTTGGAAGTGGGACTTGGATATCTCCAATCACCTCAAACTCGAGGTTAGACTCAACACACTTCTCATACACACTCTCCCCACTGTTCTCTCCCACTTTCTCACCCAACTTCTCAAAACCCAAACCACAACCATCAGCTCTCTTGAACTCCTCAATCATGATTTTCAATTGAGGTTCCTGCCCAGACAACCAACCCAACACCTTCCTCAAATAGTCATTCTCCTCATAGATGACATCCAAACGGTAAGTAAGTTCAAGATTGCGCAAAGTAACTTCATCACAGCTAGTGCATGCATTGACAACAGGAGATTTCAAAGATGCTTCCAAAGAGCAAATGGTAGAACGAGCATCAACAAGCTTAGCATGCATAGTAGGACATGATTTACAAGCACCAAGCAAAGTAGGTCTAGCCTTAAGCTCATCATATTCAGTCCTAAGAGCATCTAGTTTAGCCAAAGTAGAAGCATTCTTCTCATTAAGCAACTTGATCTCATTCAACCAAGCATCACACTCAACACATTCAACATCATCAGGAGTAGTAGGAGCAAGTTTCAAAGAGTCATTCTCAAGTTTCAATTCAAGCAATTTTGACTCTAACTCTCCTACTTTCTCACTAGCATTCTCAAGTTGAGCCCTAAGATCTTTCCTCATCTTTTTGGCATCTCTCAGCACACTATCACGGTTATCAATCAAGCCATTCAACCTAGCAATCTCAGCAAGCAAAGAGTCGGGGTCACGATTTACCTCATCCTCCGAGTCGGAGTCGTTGTCTTCCTTCTCGCTCTTCTTGCTGCTTGAGCTATGGGCCATGCCACAAAAGCCCTCAAGCGCCACACAGCTCAACCCGCTGAGGTTCCGGCTTGCACTCTTCTTGCCCTTGCGCCTCTCGGCGTCTTCATCTTCGCTGCTTGAGCTTGACTGCTCGTCGCTTGAGCTTGAGTCGACGTCGCTCGCACCGGCCACCATTGCTCTTGCCTTGTTCTTCTTGTAGACGCCCTTGCTCGGTCGCCGCTTGTCCTTGTCCTTGCTCTTGGACTTGTTGAAGTGCTTGCCCTTGGAGGAGTACTTGTCTTCACGCCTCGGGTTCGCCTTGTACTTGTTCACCTTGTACTTGTTCTCCTCCGCTTCCGGGCACTCGGCGATGAAGTGGCCACGCTTGCCACACTTGTAGCACGTCCCTGAGCTCCGCCTTGCATTCCTCCGACTCTCGTGTAGTCGTTCAAACCTTCTTGAGAGCAAGGCCAGCTCCTCCTCGCCCAGCACATCAAACTCCTCATCTGGAATGGACATAAGAGAAGACAAGGAAAACTGTCGACGGGAAGGGTTAGATTTGCCCTTTGATCCACCCACAAGAGCAAGACTATGGTCGGTCGAGCCCTTATGCTTGGACCGCAACTTCTTGTCAACCTCGGTGACTTGAGCTTAGAAAAGAGGTCATCCAACTCAATAGTCAAATAATGCCCAGACTCCTTGATGGCCTCAACCTTAGCACCCCAAACATTTGGGTCCAAGACATGCAAGAGCTTCAAAGCCTGATCATGCTCGGTGTATGGAAAATCCTCAACATTAGCTTTCATGTTGTTCACGATGGCGGTGAACCTCTGAAACATCGCATCAATGTCCTCACCGGGAAGTGGAGTGAAATTCTCATATTTCATCCGGTAAGAGACAAAGAGGCGAGCCTTCACATGGTTATCACCACCGTGAGCAACCAACAACTTCTCCCAAATTTGCCAAGCAAGATTCAAATGGCGAACACGCTCAAACTCAGAATCACACAAGCTCCGGACCAAGTGATCAATGGCTTTTGCATTAGCCTCATACTTGGCCTTAGCACCGGCATCGGTCACCATAAGAGTATGGATGTTGACCGGAATAGTATAGGTCTTGTCAAGCACAATGAAATCCAACAGCTTCCCACGAAGAAAGATCATCATACAAGCCGCCCACTTGTGGTAACCCTTGCCATCGAAGTGCGGCGGACCGCCCCGCTCAACGTACGCCATCTTAGGATTCGAGACTTGTCAAAGTCGCAAAGAATCCGGCACCAAGCTCTGATACCAATTGAAGGATCAGATAGCGACTAGAGAGGGGGGGAGTGAATAGGAGCCGGTAAAAATTCTTCCCAAAGAACCCGGCCTATACCCTAGTCAAACCCCGGTCACACACGAGCGATGGATCGAATCACATACCAATCGCCAAGACCACGAGGTTATGGATCAACCTCTAGCCTTAGGAAGGATTCCTTGAAGCACACGCAGAAGCATGAAAGAAGGAGGGGAGGAATCGAACCAAGAGGCAAAGCGCACGAGCTCGGCGGACCGTCCGGCCGGAGGGGCGACCGTCCGCGCGAGCCTCGCGGACCGTCCGACCCGAAGCCGCGAACCGTCCGCGCCAACACCACGGACCGTCCGGCCCTACGCCGCGGACCGTCCGTTAAAGCACACGGAACCACCGTAAGCGACCCGAGAAAAACGGACCGTCCGCCAAGGCCGGGCGGACCGTCCGCGCGGGTCACGGGCCGTCCGCTACTCAAGCTTGGACCGTCCGCAAACCAGCTGCAACAAGAACCAAAAGCCAAACCGGATCGAAAGCAAGGACGCGCAAGAACACGACGAACACGCGACGAACCCTAGCCGCGCGGACCGTCCGCCGGGCACCCCGTGGACTCGTCCGCCGTGTGCGGACAGAGCGAAAACGCCCGACCCCGAAAGTCAACTCCCCCAAATCATCATCGGATTTCCCAAACGGTTGAAGCTATGGAGACAAGGGTTTGGGGACTTGAAAAGCGTCACGCAAGGATGCTATAGCCCAAAAATCTTGCCTCCTAACTCCCTAAATCACCAGGAATCGCGAATCCTTTGAGCACCACCAAAAGCTAGAGCACCGAACGAAAAACTGCGATTCCAAGTGGTTTCCCGGCGTTTGAGGGCACAAGATCAATCACAAAGATGCACGAGACATCTATCCATGTTTTCCTCAAAGAAAGCCGGGGAGAAACCCACTCCAATCCACGGAATCGAACTGGGAACAAAGGCACAAAAACAAGCACAAAAAGGCCACGAAAACACAACCCCGAATCTTCTATACAAAACAGGAAAGATTCACAAGGTCTAGGATGCCGCCCTAGCATCCATCCCTCTCAACAAATCTCTCATGAAGCTCTCATGCTAGCCTAGAGAAAATGGAAGAAAAATAGCTACGAAAATGAGAAATGGGAGGGAGGAAATGAAACCCTAAGTCGCGGAGAGCGAGAGCCATCCACACACCCTCATGGCTTATATATCGGGTCCCGCCGGAGTGGTAAATGACTCGACTACCCCTAACTTAACTACTGGCGATACAACCCACGTAGGGGCATTTAGGTAATGTTTGTGGGTCTTGCCATCGGACGGCCACGCCTTTGCCGCACCCTGCGTCCTCCCGACGCAAGCCATGCGATCCCGTCGCGTGTCCCTCGCCTCGAAGCTTCCCGACACGCCCGGATCCCGTCTCCGTCGTGTTGGGCCCTCGGACTTGGTTTTGAGGCCCAAACCAAGAAATTGTCCGCCGATGGTTTTGTGGGCAAACCACCAAACCCCGCGTGCTCGGTCCGGCCTCCCTCCAAACCACTTGACTTGACCGCCACCGTGCACTGGCTCGCTTGTCCATGATTTCGTCTTGCTTGTGTCGCCACCATGTGACCCGCACCCGATCCCGCCGTCCACCGGTCCCTCGAACCGAGCCTACTTGTCTCTCCATCTCCCGGAGGCCCCTCAAGGCTGAAGACCTTTCGCGCCCGTTCTTCACCTGCAACAACACGAACTAGGCCGCAGCCTACACCTGCGCACTAAGCCAAGAGTCAGTCCAACACCCGTTGTCAATCACTCATCACTGAGGAGCGGTCATCCATCGACCACTGGGACGCTCCTGGTCCACACCAAGAACAAAGACAACTGGAAAATTACTTGACAATATGGTGCGCTCTATGCAAAAGAGGTTGCCCATAACAGTCGCTGAGGGTTACAACAGGCCACATGACCCAATCCAAGCTGCCAAATTCGCTTCCGAGGGCCGGGATCGTTGTTAGGGATCATGTTCCTATCCTACCCCATTGGAAAGATTACAAAAAATTGTGTAACAAACCAATTTTTGAGAACTTTCATGGAAAGTTAAGTGTAAGTTTCTCTATACTGTGTACGTGTTTCGTGTTATATTAAACTGTGAGACAATCTTCTCCAACTAATGAATGATCTCAATCAATAATTTTCAGGGAAGGCTGAGCTTTGACATTAAGGACAAGGCAACTGAGGCTGCTTGCTTGAGTGTTATGCAATCCGAGGTAAAGCAGATGCGCTACAAGTTGAAAAAAAAGTACTTCACTGGCATTCCTGTTGACCAAATCAGAACCACTTCTCCTCGTACCATTCATGACTGATGCACAATGGAGTCACCTGGTTCAAAAATGGTTAGATCCAAAAACCATGGTATGCCTATCTCTGCATCGTTTTCATTATATCAACGAGTGGAACTTTTGAATTGCTTGTTGGGTACCATCTCAAGTCTGCTTGTTGTGTTTAATGCTGAACTTTGTCACTTGTTGCAGCGAACAGCCGAATCAAACAAGGTAAACCGTGCCAGCGTCAAGTTTCACCAGGCGACAGGTGCTCGCTGCTATATTGCACACCTACATGATTATGTAAGGGGCCACTATTCAGTTATGCAACTTTTTTTAACCCCTTCCATCTTTGCTACTGTTTTCACTGCTTTGTGCATTATTCGCATAACAGAAACAAAAGAAAAGGGCTGCAGCACGTGCCAATGAAGGAAATGGTGATGGAGAAGATGGTATTGCTGGACAGCTCGAAGAAGACGCTGCTAGAGCCGAGGAGGATCTTGATGCGGTGGAGATCTTCAAAGAATGCCACACCATCCGCAAGAAAGGTGTTAGTGACATTGCAAAAGAAGCAATAGTAAGTCTAATTTCCCAGCATCTCTGAAATTAACTGAATCTCATATGTGATTTGTTTGCATTGGAGCTTGCACGGTTGCCTACAGCTATCAAAGGTTATTAATCTCCACTGTCTAATGATAGATAGGATAATCACATATTTCCATGTAATATGCTAATTTCTACAAACATATATCATATCAGACCAAGTGCAGAAGAACCCCATTAGCTCGTGCACACACACATATATCATAACAGTCTGGTTACTGGTATTTGCATTGTGCTGAAGCTAGCAGGTATTAGGTACCTACTGCAAACATGGAAGAGGATGCAAATACGTGTCCATTCCTGTTCGACAATGCTTGTGTTTGAGAAAAAATGTGAAATGCACATGAAGGGCAAATGCACAACTGTATTTTGTTTCTCTGTTCCCTAATTGCACATGAATGTGAGACTAAGGTGCTGCTGTTGAGTTGGCTGGCTGTAGAGCATGTTTGTTGTTTTCCAGTGACCTTGACTAAATTGGATGTGTGCTGAAGTTATTATTTCTGAATTGTCTGCATGTTAATATAGTATTGTTAGCTGGAGTTGCTGAATTCATATGTTTTATAGTTCTTAATGCTATTTCCTTTGATCAATTCATTGTGTTGCCATATAGTTCTTAAGAAATAGGTGCCTGTAGCTCTCTTGTTCTCTTTCAAAGATTATGATCAATTCATTGTGTTGCCATGTTAACCTTTGATCTGTCTGTGCTTTATAGTTCTTAATGCTATTTCCTTTGAGCTAATTGTTGCATTACACTTTCATGATGGCAGGTCGCCATGGACTCTTTGAAGGATCGGCCTCTTGCTCAAGGCAGTGCACTTGTCTCAAGTGCAGAGGTTGTCTCTGCGGTGCTTCCCAAGACTAGCAGCAACATTTTCTTGAAGAATATTGGCATGCAGCCCATAAGCCCGACAAAACAACCAACAGCGAAAGAAAGGGTGCTGCAGGAGCAACTTGCAAATGAAAGACAAGGTGCCGCTGCCCTCCAAGCTGAAGTGGATTTGCTGAAGCAAAAGTCTAAGGAGACGGAGGAAGCACTTGAGAGGACCCAAAGGGAGATGCAAGAATACAAGAGGACGATGGAGGAGAACAAAGACCTCGCCGGGATCGTTTTGAGGTTGAACGGTGCGCAAATGGTTTCAATTTTAACAGTGCAGCTGGTTTCAATCTTAACAGTGCAGCTGGTCCTTGAGTTGAGTTTGAGCACTTCATGCAAGTTTTGTTTTGCTGGTCCCCCGAAGACTTGTGCTGCTGTCAGATCTGAACTTGTCTTGTGTTCTGCTTATTCGTATGTGTCTTATGTGAACATGGTTGTGTCATCTGTGAACATGGTTGTGTCGTTTGTGAACATGGTTGTCTTGCGAGTCCAAAACATGTTTGTGTCGTCTGTTATATGCATTTTGTCATATGAATATGTTATATATGCAGAAATACCTGTCTCCTATGAAGCAGCCGCGTGGTGCCAGTAGAAGCCGCCGCGTGGCGAAAGCAGATGATGCCACGTGGCGCAACAGGAAGATGCCACGTGGCGCAGCAAGAGCTAGCGGCGCGGCGCCACTGCAGGCTGACACGTGGCAGCACGGGAACCAGCCACGTGGACCAACCAGAGAGCGAAACGTGGAGCAACGAGAGCGCAACACGTGGACAAACCTGAGTGCGACACGTGGACAAACCTGAGTGCGACACATGGACAAACCTGAGTGCGACACGTGGACCATTCAGAGCGCGACACGTGGACAAACCTGAGCGCGACACGTGGACAAACCGGAGTGCGACACATGGACCATTCTGTCGTATGGACCTCCCTGGGCCCACTACCTCGGTGGGTACTAGGACCGACTACTCGGTGGGCCCCTGGGACTACCCGACTTGCGCTACACGGCACCTGAAGGCGTGGAGCACAAGGACTACACAGGAGTAGTACTCGGTTGGGGAGCTGTACATGTTCCGCACTGATAGAGGACTCCTAGGCGTACTCGACTAGTACGCTCTCCCTACTCTGACTTGTAACCCTGCCTCCCGGACTATATAAGGCCAGGCAGGGACCGATCTCAGGATCATCTCATCCAATCTCCTACAACTCACGGCGCACTATTGCACCATCTTGTAATTGTGCCCTATCAATCCAGAGTTACGCAGCATACAGGACGTAGGGTATTACGCACCTCGCGGCCCGAACCTGTCTAAATTGTGTGCCACATGTCTCTTCCTTCGAGTTACCGATCTCGGCGAGTCACATTCGTCTACTTCGGATACTCCCCGTAGTAGGTTGCCGGTCTAAAACACCGACAGCTGGCGCGCCAGGTAGGGGGTCTCGCTCGAGATCACATGGCGAACTCGACGGCTTCCGTCCTCTTCAAGCCAACCGTCGCCTTCAACCGTGGCGACACCTTCGTCTTCAGCGCCTGGGTCTGCACAGCTGATGGCGCAGGCTCCTTCCAACGCCGCCTGACCATGCAGCCCGACCCGAAGACAGGCCTCGTGACGCTTCCCGAAGCCGTCACAGGCGAACTCGCTGGCAAGTTCGGCGAAATTTCGCTCTTCAACCACCACGCTGACTTCGAGCTCGAGTCCGTCACCAACTCGAACTCGACGTCTCCATGGGCCATCGCATGCGAGCCGGCTGCTCAGCCATTGCAGGCGGTCCCCTCACCACTCGAGCTCTCCGCGCGCGGCCCCCGCATCCTCAGCCGGGCCCACACGGGGGCTCCCACTTCGCGCCGGGCGGCAAGGAGCCCGTACCCGAGTACAACTCGGACCCCGACGCCGCCCCCGATCACGCTCCGACCCCGACCCTCTCTCCGAGTTCTACTCGAACCCGGACTACGAGTTCGACTTCGGGTCGGACACCCGAGGAGCCCGAGTCCGAAGACGACTCCACCGAGCTTCCCTTGTCAGGGCCAGCCTCTGGGCTGGTTATAAAATCCACGCCGGCCGGGAGATACGTCTACTGGCCAGACCGCAAGCCTGCTGACCTGGCAAAGGGAGACTCACGCTACGTCGCCTACATCGACTCGCTACCGTTCCAGGAGGGAACACCGCTAGCCCGGGCTGACTCAAACACACCAACTGAGGTGGCACCCTCTGAGTCCAGCCTTGGCACCCCCGATCGCCAAGTCTTCATGGCTGCCGGCGACACCCCGGGCCTTCGGGCACGGCTCGGGACCCTGCACCGGAGGACATCTCCGCCGACGAGCTCTCTGCTAATGCTCCACCCAACGAGACTCCGGCAGACAGAGACGCTCGACGTGAACGCAACCGGAAGCGCAACGAACGTCGTCGACGCATCCGCGACAACCTCCCCATCCGCAACCTTGCGGAAGCTCTCGAGGCGGTCGAGAGCAGAGTACACACCACACCTGAGCAATGCCTCATGTCGATCACAGCGATCGGACGACAGGCTCAGGGCATACGCGCTGGAGAGGTCATCGCCAAGCTCGCTGAAGAAGCCTACTTCATGCGGGTCGACAACAGAGTCAACCAGCCTCTTCCAGCTAAGCCCCGTGACAACGAAGCTACTAGTCGCAGCGCCAACAACGGTCCCAACCGTACTCGAGCTGACCTCCCAGCCGAGCCAAACCGTAGCCGCTCCAACGCCGGGGGACCTTCACTACAAGACCGCGGCAACCGGGATGTTGTCCCCCACCGCGCTCCGGCAGGTGGCGGCGGCAAAGACCCCCGATGGCGGCGGCGGCGACGGCGGCGGCTCCAACCATGGGGCCAACAGAGAGCCGGGAGGCGGCGGCGGTCGCGGCGGCCGAGGCCACGCAAACAGCCACGCCTCTGGTGCCTCACAAGGGCGGGTACGACGCTCGCCGAAGATTGAGGAGCCGCGGCGGAAGAGGTCGACCACCGGCCGCCGAGGGCGACGGCTTCCCCGCCTTCTCACCTCGACTTCACAACTTGCTCCTCCCCGACAAGTTCAAGCCTTTGGGGATCACCAAGTACGACGCGAAGCAGGATCCCATCCAGTGGCTTCGATGCTACGCTCTCTCCATCGAGAACGGCGGCGGCAACGGCGACACCAAGTGCCTCTACTTCCCCTTCGTCTGGACCAAGCACCGCTCACATGGCTCGAGTCGCTGGACAAGCACTCGATCGACAAGTGGGACCAGCTGAAGGAGCAGTTCACAAGCAACTTCGCGGGCGCCATGGGCCGATCGGGTACTCGCATGGACCTGGTGATGATCAAGCAGGAACAAGGTGAGACCCTCCGCAAGTACATGCGCCGCTTTTTCGACAAGAGCGCCACCGTCGTCGACGTCACCGACAAGGAGGTCATCGACCTCTTCCAGGACGGTCTCTACCATCGCCGCACCTTCGAAGACTTCGGTCGTCGCCGTCCTATGTCCATCCCCCACCTCAACGACATGATCACGTTTTGGGCGGATGAAGAGGACAAGGCCAACGCCAAATACGACGCCATCCATGGCAAGACCAAGCAGAACCAGGGCGGCGGCAGCGGCAGCAATGCGAACCAAGGCGGCCGCAACAACAACAACTACTACTACTACTACTCGGGTCCCAACCGCAAGCGCAAGCCAGAAAACACTGTCGCGGCTATCCAGCGCCCCGCGAAAGGGAACTCGAAGAAGAACTCCGGCGGCTTTAAAGATCTGCTGAAGGAGAAGTGCTCATGGCATCCAAACGGCAACCATACTACCGAACAGTGCTACCAGCTCAGGCATGCACTCAAGGACACGCCAGAGCCACCGCACCCTCATGATCAGAAGGCCAAGAAGAAGGACGACGACAACAACGACTTCCAGGAGTCGGACAAGACCGTCAACGTCCTCTTCGGTGGGCTGCCCAGCAGGCGGGAGCAGAAGGCTACCCGCCGTGAAGTAATGTCCATTGAACCGGCGATCCCGACCCCCTCTCGGGTGGTCGGAGGTACCCATCACCTTCTCCCGCGCGGATCAATGGACCGGCTTCTCCCCGAACCAGGACGGTTCCCTCTCGTCCCGAAGCCAACGGTGGCGGGCTCCAATCTCAACAAGGTACTCATCGACGGTGGAAGCGGGCTCAATGTCCTCTTCACCAAGACCTTGAAGAAGATGAAGCTCGACATCACCCCCATGCTCACCAAGAGCAAGCATGCCCTTCTACGGCATCGTCCCCCGGCAACACGGCTATTCCACCGGGCTCGGTGGTCCCGCCGCTACCTTCGGGGCATCTCGGGACAACTACCGTACCGAGTACATCAAGTTCGAGGTCGCGGACTTCGAGACCTCCTACCACGCCATCCTCGGCGGACCGGCCATCGCCAAGTTCATGGCGGTGCCCCACTACACCTACTTGGTACTCAAAATACCAAGCCCGGCCCCGTGTACTCTCCCCTCCAGGGGGGACTTGAAGATCTCCCACGACCGCGACACGAAGCCGTGGAGATCGCTTCTACAAACCAAGTACCCAACGCAATGATGGAGGTCTACGCCGCGTCGAAGAAGCTTGCTACAAGTGAACTCGACATCCCGCAGAAGTCCGACGGCACCAACAAGCCTCGCCCACCCGAGGAGGTACTCGTCAAGCCGGTCGACCTTGGCACGGCGACCCCCAGCAAGACCACCACCATCGGGGCCGGCCTCGACCCCAAATAGGAAGACGCGCTCATCAGCTTTCTTCGGGCTAACCGCGACATCTTCGCGTGGAAGCCGACGGACATGCCAGGGGTGCCCAGGGAGCTGATCGAGCACGCCCTTAACGTCGATCCTAAGGCCACCCCCAAGCGACAACACCTCCGACGCTTTGCCGACGACAGGCGGGGACGCCATCAAGAAGGAACTCGCCAAGCTACTCGCACCGGGCTTCATCGAGAAGTCTTCCATCCCGAGTGGCTCGCCAACCCCGTCCTCGTCCGCAAGAAGAACTCGAACGAGTGGAGGATGTGCGTCGACTACACCGACCTCAACAAGCACTGCCCCAAGGACCCCTTCGGGTTGCCGCGGATTGATCAAGTCATCGACTCCACGGCGGGCTGCGACCTGCTCTGCTTCCTCGACTGCTACTCCGGATACCACCAAATCGCAATCAAGGAATAAGACCAGGAGAAGACCGCGTTCATCACCCCGTTTGGCGCATACTGCTACACGACCATGTCATTCGGGTTGAAGAATGCTGGCGCTACCTACCAACGGGCCATCCAGGCCTGCTTCAAGTGGCAACTCAACAAGAACGTCGAGGCCTACGTGGATGACGTGGTTGTCAAAACCAGGGACTCCAGTACCCTCATCAACGATCTTGAAGAGACCTTCGCATCACTGCGCGAGTACCGCTGGAAGCTCAACCCGAACAAGTGCGTCTTCGGCGTCCCTTCGGGCAAACTACACGGCTTCATCATTAGCCAGCGCGGCATCGAAGCCAACCCCGAGAAGATCTCCGCCATCACCAGCATGAAAGCTCCCACGAGCATCAAAGACGTCCAGAAGCTGACGGGGTGCATGGCGGCGCTGAACAGATTCATCTCGAGGCTAGGAGAACGGGGCCTCCCCTTCTTCAAACTACTCAAGCATCAAGAGAAGTTCGTGTGGACTCCAGAGGCGGATCAAGCCCTTGCCCAGCTCAAGGACTTCCTATCAAAGCCACCGATCCTCACGGCTCCTCACAAGGAGAGCGACTCGCCGCTCTACCTCGCCGCGACTACCCACGTGGTCGCATCGCCATCGTTGTCGAGCGGCGGGGAAGACGGCCACGCCTACCCCCGGTCCGGGGCGTCCGGTCTACTTCGTCGGCGAGGTTCTATCGAGTCCAAGGTCCGCTATCGCCCGTGCGTAAGCTCCCCGTACGCTCTACCCATCACCTCGCGGAAGCTACGACACTACTTCCCGGCGGTACTCGGTCTCCGTCGTCACCGACTACCCGCTTGGCGACATCCTACGGAACCAAGATGCTACTGGAAGAATCTCCAAGTGGGCCGTTGAGCTCGGCGCCCTAACTATCGACTTCAACCCACGCACAGCCATCAAGTCGCAGGCGCTAGTCGACTTCATGGCAGAGTGGCGGGAGAACCAGCTACCTACTCCCACCGTGCGACCAGAGCATCGGGTGATGTACTTTGATGGCTCACTCAACCTCGAGGGCGCAGGTGCAGGAGTACTCCTGATCTCTCAACCGGGCGAACAACTCAAGTACGTCCTGCAGATCTTCTGGAAGGTCTCAAACAACGAAGCCGAGTACGAAGCCCTCCTACACGGGCTCCGCCTCGCGGCTTCACCGGGCATCAAGCGACTACTAGTCTACGGCGACTCCGCGGTGGTCATCAACCAAGTCAACAAGTCCTGGGACCGCAACAAGGAGAACATGGACGCCTCGCCTAGAGGTCCGCAAGCTCGAGAACAAGTTCTACGGTCTCGAGTTCCATCACATCGTCCGTGACAACAACGTCGCAGCGGACGTCCTCTCCAAGCTCGGATCCACCCGCGCCCAAGTGCCAGCGGGTGTCTTCGTTCACGAGCTTCGCGCGCCATCCATCCCGGAGCCGCGCCACCGACCACGCCCCCCCCATCCAACGGCCGGGCAGAGGTCATGATGATCGACGTGGACCGGAGGCAACCCTTCATCGACTACCTCGGCGAGCGAAGGTCCCCTCCGACAAGAACGCGGCCGAACAACTCGTCCGCCGCGCCAAGTCTTACGTCCTCGTCGGAGACAAGCTTTACAAGCGGGGCGCATCTTCTCGGAGTACTCGTGAAGTGCGTCCCTCGCGAAGAAGGCAAGGACATCTTGGAGGAGATCCACAAGGGCGTCTCGCGGCAACCATGCGTCCTCACGCACGGCCCCGGTCGGCAAGGCCTTCCGGCGAGCTTTCTGCGGCCCCACGGCCTTGGGCGACGCCGAAGAACTCGTCGAAGGTGCCAAGGATGTCGCTACTTCGCCAAGCGACAACACGTCCCGGCCTACAAGCTAGTCACCATACCGCCAACCCGGCCCTTTGCCCGCCGGGGGCTCGACATGATTGGGCCACCGCCGACCGCGCCGGGGAGGATTCAACGAGGGTACCGGTGGCTATCGACAAGTTCACCAAGTGGATCGAGGTCAAGCCGGTCACATGCCCCAAGGGCGACGAGTACTCGACTTCTTGGATGAACTCGTACACCGCTATGGGCTACCCAACCGCATCATCACAGACCTGGGATCCAATTTCAACAACCACCAGTTCTGGGAGTACTGCGAGAACAGCGGGATCGACGTCAGATACGTCTCAGTCGCCCATCCACGGCCAACGGACAAGTCGAGCGCGCCAATGGGATGGTGCTCGACGCTCTCAAGAAGCGGCTACACGACGCCGCGAACTCTAAAGGGGGCAAGTGGATCAAGGAACTACCCAACGCACTGCGGGGGCTACGGACTCAACCATCCAAGCCAACGGGGCAATCCCCCTACTTCTCGGTCTACGGCTCCGAAGCAATCCTCCCCGCCGACGTCATATGGAACTCGCCGGCGGTGGAGCACTACGATGAAGGCGTCTCGAAGACGACGGACGAGTTGATATCGACAGCCTCGAAGAAGCTCGCTGCGCTGCCCTCGTCCAGTCAGCAAGGTACCTAGAGGATATCCGACGCTACCATGATCGCAACGTCAAAGAACGCTCCTTCAATGTTGGAGATCTTGTCCTCCGCCGTATCCAGAACACGGAGGGACTTCACAAGCTCAGCTCCCCCTGGGAAGGTCCCTTCACCATTGCAAAGGTGACAGGGCCGGGCTCCTACCTCCTCCAAACACTTGAAGGCGAAGACATCAACAACTCGTGGAACGTCGACCAACTCTGTCGATTCTACGCCTAGTCTACACGACTACTCTGGGGTTCAAGTCTACACGACTACGCCAACACCCCTCGCCGCAAGCGACCCCCCGGGTCCTGGCTCCAGTCTCCGGACTACTCCTCTCCAGGGTCCAGCCCGTACGGCTACCTACGGACCCTGGGCTGCGACGAGCGTCAAGGACTCTAGCAGCGGTCTACTAAGAGACCACAATCCAAGATCCAGCCCGCACGGCTACCTACGGATCTACGATCCGGCCCCCACCCGCTACCCTACGAATCAACCGCTCGCAAGCGGCCACCCGCTCCGGCTCTACTCGCCCGTAAGCGGCCTCCGGTCCAAGCGACTACTTTGTAACTACGGCCCCGGCTACCCGTGTGTACTTCTTCGCAATAAAGATTGATTGTTTATCAACTTCTTTACTGTCTACTCCCTACATCGGGACTACCAAAGCCGAGTACTACTACTCGCATCCACTCCACGATGGGCGCTCCCGCACTCGAGATCGCGACTACGAGTACTCATTGCTGGAAAATTTTCTTTCATTGATACTTGATACAATTCATTACAATTGTTTTCTTGTACAACTATGGCTACTAGCTACCTATTACAGGGCTACTGGAGGTTCAGCTTCTCAGCTACTGCGCTCCGCGATGGGAGCCATCTCGCTCCCGGCGAGCTCGCATCTCGCTCATCGGAGCGCTTGGCGGCTACCCCCGCCGGCGACTACCTCCACTGGGGCCTTCGGGAAGTACGACTTCATGAAGGCCAAGACTTGTCTTGGGATCGACCTGGCCATGTGCTTCACGTAGGCGGCCAGCAGGCTTGGAGCTTCCCGAAGGTGATCCACCAGAGGAGCTATCTTGGGGCCGCCCGGGTGCGGCACCAGGAGTCTCGCGATCGGCAACGCGGCTTCTTCCAACTCCTTCAACTGGGCCCGCAATGCCTCGCAGTCTTCGTTCAACTTCTGCAAGGATTTGTAGCAGTTGACGAGATCCCTGTCAGAAGCAATCCGAAGCTCCATATGCTTCTCGCACTCGAAGGCGAGTTCCTTGTAGTCGAGCTCAAGTACCTGGCGGGCTTCCTGCTCCCGGTAGAAGAGGTTCTTCATGCTCGTCTCCGAGGCCTTCAGCTGCTCCACCTGGCCTTCGAGCTCTGCAACACAGCAACGCAACAGCGGGTCAGATGCTTCTCGACTTCCAACAAGTACACGACAAGTTCAGGGGTATACCTTTGTTCTTGTTGCGGAGGCCTTTGTTCTTCCGCACCAAGTCGTCGCCCTTCGCCTGCAACTCCATGACGTCGTTGTGGTACTTGGCGAAGGCGGCGTCGAGCTTCGACTGTATAGCAGCAGCATGCCTGCGCGACTTCACAAGTTGCTCCTCAAGCGCCTCGGCTCGAGGCACCGTGTCGCCGTAGCCCTGCAACAGGTTCGACTTGTCGCGGGACCGCTCCGCAACGTCCTGCACAAGACAACTCAATTCAAGAAGAGTACTCAACGACAAAGGATTGACTACTCAAAGGCTACGGCTACTTACCTTCATCCACTGCTCCGCCTGACGGATCGCCTCCAGATGCTTGGCCACCGTCGCCGGCTCGATAAGGTCATCTGCGAGCAGCTCTATACCGCCGCGGCTACTCGCGGTGGCCTCCGTCATCGGCGCAGCGCGGATGGGCTCTGCGTCTTGGATCTCGGGGGAGCGGATAGCCACCTCCAGGGCAATCCCTGGCGACGTGGTGACCGCCTCTCCCCCGGCGGTCTTCTCGACGACCTCCTCCACGGGCTCGGGGGCTCCTTCCGCAGCCTCCGGGACCTCTGGTGTCAACCTCTGCATGGGCACCCCCCGCAGGGATGTCACCACCTTCGCCGCCCGTCAAAGAGAAACAAGTGCATCAGTGCCTACGACTACTCCTCGTGAAGCCCTGTAGCTTCAAGAAGGGTACTCACCTTCGACCACGCTGGCCTCTGGCAGCGGCGCCTCGGCAACCGGTGGATCAACCGCAGCTTGGGTAGCGGGCACGGCTTCCTCGGCGGGCGGCACGACTTCTTCCGCCACCGCTGATGAGGGCTCATCCCCATCCCAGGTCAAATCTGTGGATTTTCTGCAGAAGCACACACAGATGGTCGTCAGGCAAACATCGACTACTACAACAAAGTACTACTCGCAAGGATATGGTACTTACAAGTTCGACCGGACAATGGTCACGGCGGAGCACCGAGGATGCCGGCGGCGATATCGACCCGATCCACCCTCGGCGGGCGCCTCCTCCTCCTCGCGCCCCCGCCGCTACCTTCTCCTCCACAGCAGCGGCGGCCGGCGCAGCGGTATCCTGCGCTCCTGAGGCCACCACCTCTTCAACGGCGGCGGCCACGGGTCCCCACGCTTCCTTGCGGAGCCGGGGCCGGCGCTCCGCCTGCGCCAGGATCTCTTCAACAGTGGGGGCTGGACTACGACCTCCGGCTGGCTCCCCCACCGGGTCCCACACGCCCTCGTCGCCCTATTCGACGGGCCCCGCTCCTGGCACCTCCTGCACACAAGGAAGACTGCTCGTCAGCAAATTTACTCGAACAACGGATACTCGACTACTCTACTCAAGACAAACTACCTCCTGAGGCGTGGTCTCTGAGACCTTCAGCTTCTTCGCCACCCGCTTCCTGGCGGGGTTGCGCGGCCTCCGCGGCGGCGCAGCAAGGCTAGCCTCCAGGCTAGCCGGGGGGTCTTGTACCAGAGGAACGTGAGGCAAGCCCGGGCGGCTAAACCTCGACCGCAGCTGGAAGCGGTCTTGCAGCGTCTCCTCGTCTTCGTCGTCGTTGTCGGAGGTATCTTCCACGACGACGGTGTCGTCGCCTTCACCAACTTCACGCCGCTCTTTCACCTTGCCTTCCTTCGGGACCTCGATTCCGCTCGTAGGTGGCTGCGGCTCGGAGATGAACCTCTTCACTCATCCTGCGCAAGACACAAGACGTCAGCAACTCTACTTCAAGTAGTCGCTACTCGACTAGGGTGGTTCGACTACTCACTTCTTTCGGTGGGCGAGCGGCGGAGTACTCCTCGACAGGGCACGCCGTGTACGATGGCATGTCCATGAAGATCCTCGACAACCTCTCGATGATGTCGTTGTCGTCCAGCTCGCCTCCTGGCATCCGCGACACGTCGTCGTCGCCGGTGTACTCGAAGCCCAGGGTCTCCCGAGCCATCAATGACTGGATCCTGCGCTTCATGAAGCTGAAGGCCACGTGCTCGGCCCTCAGTCCCGCCTCCCTGAGCACCTTGATGCGTGCTAGCAGCTCGGGGAGCTGGATCCCTTCTTGCATGGTGGGCTCCGTGTTCCACCATTCACGGTGCCTGGGCTGCCGTCCGCTCGGCTTCGGCAGGCCGGGGTGGTGGTTCGTGATGTAGAACCACCTGGTCTTCCAATCGGTGTTGGAGTCAACGAGCTTGTACGCCAGGTACTGCTCCGCGGCGTCCTCCCTCAGCTGGATGCCGGCTCCTCCAACTACTCTGGGATTGGTGGCACTGGGCTGCGGCTTGACGCGGAAGAACTTCCGGAAAAGCGCCCAATGCGGCTTGATCCCGAGGAATGCTTCGTAGAAGTGGACGAAGACCGACGTGTGGAAGATGCCGTTGGGGTTCAAGTTCAGGTACTCGATCCCGTAGTACCCGAGCAGCCCCTTAAAGAAATCGCCGGCGGGAGCGCAAGACCGCGCTCCACGAACCGCGAGAACATCGGAATCTCGTCTTCGGCTTTCTCCATCGGATATGGATCTCCCGCGGCGGATCTCCACATGTCGACTTCCTTCTCCCTGATGAACCCACTGTTCAGGAGGGTCAGCAGGTCCTCCGTCTTCACTTTGGATTTCTTCCACTCGCGGCTCGAATCAGCCCACGGTGGAGACATTGGCGGCCCCGCTCCGGTGGCAGCCGCGGCGGCCTCTTCGCGGCCCCTCTTCTTCCCAGCGGCCTTGGACGTCTTGGACGGCGACGGCTTCATCCTCCAAGTGCAGGGTGTCTTCACTCGCATCCACTTGAGGGAAACCCTAAAGGACTTGGGTGGCGGCGCACTTGGATCTACTACGGCGGCAGCAAGCGCTGGGAGTGGATTCGCTTCAGATGCAAACGGAATGGCTGCAGCTCGAATGGGTGAAAAACCCTAAGGCTTTTGGCTTCTATTTATAAGCCAAACCGGCTCCGCAACGGGCGCTGGATAAGTCCGCGCGCGGCTGACTCAGCGGCCGCGCACGACCCTTCGTATTCTACTAGTCGACGCGCCTCACCTCGGAGGCTCGGCTACTTCTACTCGACTATCTGGGAAGCGGCTAGTCTCAAGAGCATCTCAGGACACATTCTTCAAGAAGACCCTTCAATTCGAGAGGAAGTACTCGACTCAAGGCTCGGGGGCTCCGTGCCACGTGTCCTTCGGTTTTTTCTCTCCGGATTTTTCGGGATTTTCTTGCCAGGACTTCAGCATGGATCCTCGACCGCAGCCCGCGGTTCGGGGCTCGGGGGCTACTCCATGTGGAGTGCGGTTTTGCAAGTCGCACCTCCATATCGCCCTCCGGCTTCAAGACAAGACGGGCATTTTTTGAAGACCTTCGAAGGCGGTTTTCGAGGACGCTTGGGACTACTCGAGAAGACTTCAAGATTGCTCAAACATCGGTGGAGTACATTCCCGACCTCGGGATGCTTCGACTACTCTTGAGGACTTTTTGACTTGTAGCACTCAGGGACGCTTGAGGACTACTCGTTAAGGCCGTCAAGACTACTTGCGCTATCCTTCTCGACTACAAAGTACTCGGGGGCTTGTCGTATGGACCTCCCCGGGCCCACTACCTCGGTGGGTACCGGGACCGACTACTCGGTGGGCCCCCGGGACTACCGGCTTGCGCTACACGGCATCTGATGGCGTGGAGCACAAGGACTACACAGGAGTAGTACTCGGTTGGGGAGCTGTACATGTTCCGCACTGTATAGAGGACTCCTAGACGTACTCGACTAGTACTCTCTCCCTACTCCGACTTGTAACCCTGCCTCCCGGACTATATAAGGCGAGGCAGGGACCGATCTCAGGATCATCTCATCCAATCTCCTACAACTCACGGCGCACTATTGCACCATCTTGTAATTGTGCCCTATCAATCCAGAGCTACGCAGCATACAGGACGTAGGGTATTACGCACCTCGCGGCCCGAACCTGTCTAAATTGTGTGCCACGTGTCTCTTCCTTCGAGTTACCGATCTCGGCGAGTCACATTCGTCTACTTCGGGTACTCCCCGTAGTAGGTTGCCGGTCTAAAACACCGACACATTCCGAGCCTGACACGTGGACAAACCAGAGTGCGACACGTGGACAAACCTGAGCGCGACACGTGGCCAAAGCAGAGTGCGACACGTGGACAAACCTGGGTGCAACACCTGGACCATTCAGAGCCCGACACGTGGAGCTGTGTCAAAGAGCTACGTCATCGTATCCATGTCAGGACTCGCCTTGCCACGTCAGCTGCCAGCATGGGCCGTGCCACGTGGCAACCCCTTCCGTGACCAATTTCGTGACCATTTGGCTTGGTCATAGAAGAAATACACTTCTATGACGGAAAACGTGTTGGTCATGGAAAAGTTCCACTTCTATGACCAAAATGACCGATTGGTCATGGTGCACCAAATGTGACGGAGCTTCTGTGACCAATTCAATTTGGTCATAAGTTGGTCATAAAAAAGTGTTCCGTGACCAAATTTGCAAGTACCGTGACCAAACCGTTTGGTCATTGATGTGGAGTATTGTACTAGTGGATGCTCCAAGTATTCTTGAGGACTTTCGGATTGTACTACTCGGGGACGCTTGAGGACTACTTGTCAAGGCCATCAAGACTACTCGAAACTATCCTGCTCGACTACAAATTACTCGGGGGCTTGTCGTATGGACCTCCCAGGGCCCATTACCTCGGTGGGTACCAGGACCGACTACTCGGTGGGCCCCTAGGACTACTCGGCTTGTGCCACACGGCACGTGATGGCGTGAGGCGCAAGGACTACAGAGGATAAGTACTCGAATAGGAAGCTATACATGTCCTGTACTGTATAGAGAACTCCTAGATGTACCCGACTAGTACTCTCTCCCTGGACCAACCTGTAACTGTGCCTCCCGGGCTATATAAGGCGAGGCAGGGACCCTTCTCTCTCATACGCATCATCTTGTAATCACACCCAATCAATCCAGAGCTACACAGCATACAGGACGTAGGGTATTACACACCTCGCGGCCCGAACCTGTCTAAATTGTGTGCCACGTGTCTCTTCCTTCGAGTTACCGATCTCGGCAAGGCCACGTTCATATACCTCGGGTACTCCCCTTGGTAGGTTGCCGGTCTAAAACACCGACACTCGTCCTCACCAGTTTCCTTAGGGATAACACTTACATCTTCGCATGGAGCCCGTCCGACATGCCCGGTGTCCCCAGGGAGCTGGCTGAGCATGCACTTGAAGTCAACAAGACCGCGCCACCTATCAAGCAAAAGCTCTGGCGATTTGCAAAAGATAGAAAAGAAGCCATAGAAGAAGAAGTATGTAAGATCTTAGCTGCAGTATTCATTAGAGAATGTAAACACCCGGTTTGGCTCGCAAACCCGGTCCTTGTACCAAAGAAAACTGGTGGATTAAGGATGTGTATCAGTTACACCGATCTCAACAAGTACTTCCCGAAGGATCCCTTCCCTTTTCCTCGCATTGACCAGGTCATGGACTCCACGGCTGGTAGTGTTCTACTCTGCTTCCTCGACTGCTGCTCAGGGCATCACCAGATAGCCCTGCATCCTGATGATGAAGACAAAACGGTGTTCATAATGCCTCACGGCATCTACTGCTACAAAGTCATGACCTTTGGTCTGAAAATTCTAGAGCAACATATCAGAAGGCAATTTAGAAGTGTCTGGTGTCACAGATCGAGAAGAACGTCGAAGCCTATGTAGACGATGTAGTTGTCAAGACTACCGTGGAAGATCAGCTCATCGTCGACCTCACTGAAACCTTCGCCAACCTACGAGAGTTTCAATGGAAGCTCAACCCAACCAAGTGTGTCTTCGGTGTGCCTTCTCGATTTCTCCTAGGCTTCATGGTCGGGCACCGAGGCATTGAAGCCAACCCTGCGAAGGTCGACACTATACGCAAGATGGCCAAGCCATCCAACAAGAAATATGTCATAAAGCTCATAGGAATGATGATGGCTCTAGGTCATTTCATCAGCAAGCTCGGCGAGAGAGGCTTACCCTTCTTCAAGCTATTGAAGAACGCAGACAAGTTCATGTGGGACGACGAGGCCCAAAAAGCATTTGTAGCCCTGACGACGCCACCCATCATGACTCCACTAGTCTGAAAGGAAACGCTCCTCCTCTACATCTCTGCCACCACCAATGTGGTCAGTACAGTTCTCGTCGCTGAACGAGAAGAAGAAGGGTAGGCCTACTGTTGACGGTCCTTACAACAATGATCCAACTATCAAAACCTCGAGTTTGAGAGGAGTATACAACAAGTTTCATGCACATTTTTGGTACTAATAAAGTTCCATGAGTTGTGTTGCAATTTTTATGGACAGGTACACCTTTAGGAGACAAAAGGAGCTAACGTGCCACACGAGCCAAGCACGGCCGCACCACCAGGCACGGCCGGCCCCGCAGTACGGCCCGCCCGGCGGTGCGGCCGGCCCTGCCCCGTGCCACGTCCTCGGTCCCAAGTACAATTCAAGTTATCTTTCTATATTACCTTTGCGAGTCAATTACATTCAGCTTTTACTTAGCTACTAGAAGCTTTATTCTTGGTTTAGACAAAAGTCAGTTTAGTCTTGGTTAGCATAGCTCTTTTGAACCCTATAGCGTTGTGGTCATTCTTCGCTTGATCTCCTGTATTTCACCGGAGAAGGAGACCTTCCTTCGTGAATTCCGGGGAAAGGTTCTTTGGTTCGTTGTGAGCACGGTGCTCAGAGCCTACCTTAGTCTTAGATTGGTGTCCCGCGCAACAAAATAGTTGTGGTACCCTAAGGAGGTGACAACTCCGGACGGGCTCTATAGTCCACCACGTTAGTTTGGACCGGGTAGGATTCAGCGCGTCGTCATCCTCCCTTCTCATCCTTGTCTGAGGGTGTGGCTTTACATGCCCCTGCAACACTATAAGAGCTTGTTGAGTTAGCTCACCTTGGTTATCCTTTGCTTTAGCCCTTTGCCTAGAGTTGACAAGAATAGATAGATTGTGTTAGGATCCTTTCTCGTCTCGTTGTCCTCCCAGCTTGCTATCCTCTCTAGTCTTTTATCTAGATCTCCTAGCGTGTGTCAAGTTATCCCAGGATATCCTTATTCGTTACCCCCCGCTATAGCCCTTTACCAAGCCTTGGTCTTTCTCCACCGTTTACTCGATCATATTTGTCGTCGTGCCTCCCTTGGGAAAAATATAAATCGATAACCCGAATACCACCGGGTGAAGTGCTACAACGATAATCCGTGTGCTTGCAGACGTTTCTATGATCTTGTGTTTTACCCCAGACATCCCCTAGTCCCATTACTAGAGGTGTGAACCTAGCGGTGAAGGCATCTAGGCCCCTAATTCGTGTTTTGGTAATTAATGACAATCATTATGGACTAACAATTTTATTTGAGTTATAAGAATAGGTTAGTCCGGTGAAACGATGAGATCATGTGGGATACATGAGAAGGTCTTGGTTGACTTATGTTGGAAAGGGCTCAAGGCAAAGGTAAAAGATAGGGTTTTGCTTTTACCGGTCATAAGGTGATTAGAGGATGTTATATGACCGGATTAATAGGATAGATAGCCGTACTATCAAGAGGGATCAATTTCATTGGCTTGACTTTCCATAGTGCCACTTGGATCAAAAATTTGCATGTGTTGCATTTAGATGAGTGGCGGTTTCTCTTGGCAAAAGGGTTCCATTGAAAATCTAAAGAAAAACAAGTTTTACGGTTTACGGCGGACGGTCAAGGCCCCTTCGGGCGGACGGTCCGCGGTCGTTAGTTTTTATTTAACAATTGAGTTTTGGGCAAAAGTTTTCGAGAAAAAGCGCTTCGGGCGGACGGTCCGCAGGGGACCGGGCGGACGGTCCGCCGGGGACCGGGCGGACGGTCCGCGAGGTGCCGCGGACGGTCCGTTATTTGAAACAGGAACGAGTTGCTGCTCGGGGTCCCGGAGCGGACGGTCCGCGGCAGCCGCGGACGATCCCGCGTGGCCCGTGCGGATCGTCCGCGTTGCCCCCGCGGAGCGGGTCCGCCCGCCCTACGCGCGGCCGTCCCGGCCGTTGACTCCGCGATTTTACCGTTGGAATTCAAACGCGGACCGTCCGCGAGGGCATCGCGGACGGTCCGCAAGGCACGCGTTTTGTGTCTAACGGCTAGTAGCGGAAAGGGGGAGTATTTATACTCCAAGCCCGGGTTGGAGAGGCTCTCTTGGCACTTTTAAAGGTTCATACTCCCTTGTAGAGATCTCCCTCCCCTCTCTCTCACTCACTTGACTTAGTGGTGGTATTCTTCGTGAGATTGAGAGTTTCTAGTGCATTGCATCAAGGTTTTGATCTTTGTGGCACTAGGGAATCATCAAGCAAGTGGTTGATTTGTTACTCTTGGAAGTTGCCGCTTCCTAGACGGCTTGGTGGTGGAAGAATCCATTGAAGCTAGCAAGAAGATTGTGCGTGGCTCCGGATTTCATGTTGTGAGAGGTATTGTGCTCACCACCGGAGCGGTAAAGAGCAACTCTAGTGGAATCGAGGTGTGGAGTGGTTCTCTTGTTCTAACCGGCTCAAGATCAAGTGGTGTCTTGATAGAGGAGCGGTTGAACATTGAATCCACCTCAACGTTGATTAGGGGTGACCGGCAAGTCATCGATACCACGGGATAAAATTCATCTGTTGTGCTTGGTTATCTCTTTACTCAATTTCCTTTCTAGCACTTTACTTTGAGCATTTTATTTCTAGAGGTTGTTGTTTATCTTGTCACCCTAGGCCGCAAAACCCCCAACATAGGAATAGAGTAGGTAGAGATTTATTCCCCCTTGTGGTTCTAATTAAATTTCTCTAGTGTTGTGGTTTTAGTTTTTGAACCGCCTATTCACCCCCCCCTCTAGTCGGTATCCTAGATCCTACAAGTGGTATCGAGCCGAGGACTCCTTATTTGAGAGATTTAACCATCTCGGAGTAGGATAAATGGGTGAGGAGGATAAGTTTCATGTTGTGAAGCCATCGGTCTTTGATGGGAACAATTATGACTATTGGAAGAAAAGAATGGAGGTTCACTTTAAGGCCTTGGGAAGAGAATTATGGAAGATTGTAATGGAAGGATATGTCATTTTGGATTCTAAGAATAAGACGGATCAAGATGATAAAAATGAAAAACTCAATGATAGAGCTTTGAGTGTACTTTACAATGCTCTTGCTCTTAGTGAATTCAATAGAGTGAAGGGACTTGAGAAGGCAAATGAGATATGGGAGAAACTTATGGAAATTTATGAGGGAACATCTACGGTTAAGGAGGCAAAACTTTATGTGTATAAGGGAAAGTTCAATGAGTTCACCATGAAGAAGGATGAAGATGTTTCAACTATGTTCAACCGGTTGAATGATATAGTGAATGAACTCAAGTGTCTTGATTTTGATGTATCAAACAAAGATTTCTCTCACAAGTTCCTTAGGTGCCTTCCGGCAAAATATGAGACAATTGTGACCTTGCTTGTGAGGAGTGATTTGAGTAAGATGACTCCTACGGAGGTGCTTGGTGAAGTGCAAACTCATGATCTATTCAAGCAATCACAAAAGGAAGTTCAAGGCCAATCAATCAATGAAGAGAAGAAAAATATTGCTCTCAAGGCCAAGGCTACTCAAGAGGAAAATGATGATGAGAACCAAGATATTGACTCCAATGAAGAAATGGCTCTTATTGTAAAAGGACTTAAAAGAATCATGAAGAAGAAGAAGTTTGGCAAGATGGGGCAATCTTCAAAGAAGAATCCTTTTGAAGGAAAAGATTGCTTCAATTGTGGTGAAATTGGACATATCTCAATTAATTGTCCAAACAAGAAAGAAGACAAATATGGCAAGAAGAAATACAAGAAGAGTGTACCTAAGAGGAAGAAATATTATAAGAAGGAGAAGAATGGTCAAGCATATTTTGTTGAGTGGGATTCCGATGCAAGCTCCGATGAAGAAGATGATGACAAGCCTTCAAGAGGACTTGCCGGGGTTGCTATCAAGGAAGCGCCTTCACTCTTCTCTAAGCCATATTGTCTCATGGCAAAAGGTGAATCTAAGGTAATAATCAACGATGACGATGATGATTGTGATAGTGATAATGATGATAATGCTTTATCTTATGATGATCTTGTCGCCATGATTATTCAGTCTGATGACAAATTGCGCTTGGAGAGATCAAAGTTGAAGGATTTGGAGTTGAAAAATATTTCACTTCAAAATTCCTTTGAGGAGCTAAAGACTACTCATGAAAATCTAAAGACTTCCCATGAAACACTTAACATTTCTTGGGAAACTCTAAAAGATGAGCATGAGAAGCTTAAGGAAGCTCACAACTCTCTCCTTGCACAAGATGTCAAAGGAAAAATGAGTATGGGTGTTGAATGTAATATATTGAATGCTCCTCTTTGTTCATCTAACCCATCTTGTAGCACAAGCACTAGCTCTTGCATTAGTGAGGATATGTCTTATGAATCTCTATTATTGGAGAATGAATCTTTGAAAAAGGAGATTGAGTGCTTATCTAATGATCTTGCACGATATTTTGAAGTCATGTTCGGTTTAATCATATTTGGACAAATCAAAAATTCACCTTAAATAAAGACGCACTTGGTTACTTGCCCAAGAAAGGAAAGGAGGCTTTCATTCCTAAGGAAAGTATCTTTGTAAATTCAAATGTTTCCTTTGAGGAAGAAGAAAAGATTAAGATGTGCCATAAGTGCAAGACAAGGGTTGGTGTGGATCACCAATGCAAGAGCAAGAAGACCATATCCTTGGATCCCTCATATATTCTTAAGAAGGATTCTAAGGGAGTTGGTTGTGCTCATTATGTTGGTCGCTCTCTCGGTAGTAGTAAAAAGAAATCTATTTGGGTGCCTAAAATTTTGGTCACTAACATTGAAGGACCCAAGAAAATTTGGGTACCTAAAACAAAGTAATTTCTTTTGTAGGTGAACTATAAAGCCGGAGGAAGACATTGGGTAATTGATAGTGGTTGTACAAACCACATGACCGGTGAAAGGAAAATATTCTCTCATCTTGATGAAGACATTTCCGATTTTGATAACATCACTTTTGGAGATGATAGCAAAGGAGGCGTAAAAGGCATTGGTGAAATACCTATCTCTAAAGATTATAATCTCTCTAATGTCTTGCTAGTTGATTCTCTTAATTTCAATTTGCTATCTATTGCTCAACTTTGTGACAATGGCTATAAATGTACTTTCACTAGTAATGATTTTGAGGTAACCTCACTTGATGGGAAAGATTCTATTTTTAAGGGCTTTCATCATGAGAGCTTATATCTAGTGGATTTCTCATCGAAAAATGCAAATTTGACTACTTGCTTATTCTCAAAGGCCTCTATGGGATGGTTATGGCATAGAAGACTTGGCCATGTTGGTATGAAACAACTCAACCGATTGGTGAAACATGACTTAGTTCTTGGCTTGAAAGATGTAAAATTTGAGAAAGATAAATTATGTAGTGCTTGTCAAGCCGGAAAGCAAGTTGCCAACTCACATCCTAGCAAGAGTACTATGTCAACCTCAAGACCATTGGAATTACTGCATATGGATTTATTTGGTCCTACTACCTATAGAAGCATTGGTGGCAATACCTATTGTCTAGTAATTGTGGATGATTATTCAAGATACACATGGGTATTCTTTCTTCATGACAAAGCTATTACATGTGATATTTTCAAGTCATTTGTGAGAAGAGCCGAAAATGAATTTGAGCTAAAATTGAAGAAAGTTAGAAGTGACAATGGTAGTGAGTTCAAGAACACCAATGTTGAAGAGTTTTGTGATGAGAAAGGAATCAAGCATGAGTTTTCAACTACATATACACCGGAACAAAATGGTGTTGTTGAGAGGAAGAATAGAACCTTAATTGAGATGGCAAGATCAATGCTAGATGAGTACAAAGTTTCGGATTCTTTTTGGGCCGAAGCTATCAACACCGCTTGCCATGCCTCTAATAGGCTATATTGTCATAGATTCTTCAATAAAACACCTTATGAACTTCTAAATGGAAGAAAGCCAAATATTTCATATTTCCGGGTTTTTGGTTGCAAGTGCTATATCTTGAGGAAAGGATCTCGGTTGTCTAAATTTCAAAGTAAATGTGATGAGGGATTTCTTCTTGGATATTCTTCAAATTCCAAAGCCTATAGAGTATACAACAAGTCTAAAGGATTTGTTGAGGAAGCATATGATGTGCAGTTTGATGAAACTTTGGGCTCTCAAGATGAAAAAGAGAATATAGATGATGTGAGAGGTGAAGAATTAAGCAAACCAATGAAGACTATGGCAATTGGGGATATCATGCCTAGAGAAGAAGATGATGATGAAGATCCATCGATATCTATTGAAGTTAACCCATCCACTTCCACAATAAATGATCATGTTCAACAAGATGGTAACTCAAGCAATAATGACTCACCTCAAGAAGATAATCAAATAGCCCATATAACCACACCTTCTCCATCAACTCAAGAACCAATTGATCAACCAAGAATTCATCATCAAGTCGCCAAAGATCACCCTATTGATCAAATCATGGGTGACATTAGTAAGGGTGTTCAAACTCGATCTCGTGTTGCTTCTTTTTGTCAACATTATTCTTTTGTCTCTTTCCATGAGCCTAAGCGTGTAGATGAAGCACTTAATGATCCGGATTGGGTTATCTCCATGCAAGAAGAATTAAATAATTTCACTAGAAATGAAGTTTGGGAGTTAGTTGAAAGACCCAAGAATCATAATGTTATTGGTACTAAATGGATCTTCCGTAACAAAGAAAATGAAGATGGTATTGTTGTGAAGAACAAGTCAAGATTAGTTGCTCAAGGTTATACTCAAGTAGAGGGATTGGATTTTGATGAAACTTTTGCTCCCGTAGCTAGACTTGAGGCCATAAGAATCTTGCTTGCTTATGCTTGTTCCCGCAACATCAAGTTATATCAAATGGATGTCAAAAGTGCTTTCTTAAATGGGAAAATTAGTGAACTAGTATATGTTGAGCAACCTCCCGGTTTTGAAGATCCTACAAAGCCTAATCATGTGTACAAGCTCTCTAAGGCATTATATGGGTTGAAACAAGCCCCTCGTGCTTGGTATGAAAGGCTTCGGGACTTTCTTCTTTCAAATGGCTTTAAAATTGGAAAGGTTGATACTACATTGTTCACCAAAAAAATTGGAAATGACATCTTTATTTGTCAAATTTATGTTGATGATATCATCTTCGGTTCAACTAATGAAGATTTTTGTAAAGAATTTGGAGAAATGATGTCTAGGGAATTTGAAATGTCTATGATTGGTGAATTAAGTTTCTTCCTTGGTCTTCAAATCAAACAATTGAAGGAAGGCACTTTTGTTTGCCAATCTAAATATGTAAGGGACATCTTAAAGAAATTTGGCATGGAAGATGCAAAACCCATCAAAACTCCTATGGCTACTATGGACATCTTGATCTAGATGAGGGAGGTAAACCGGTTGATCTTAAGCTTTATAGATCCATGATTGGTAGTTTGCTTTATCTTACCGCATGTAGGCCCGATATCATGTTTAGTGTGTGCATGTGTGCTAGATTTCAAGCCGCTCCTAAAGAATGTCATTTGACCGCCGTAAAGCGTATCTTGAGATATTTGAAGTATTCTCCTAACATTGGTCTTTGGTATCCAAAGGGTGCTCAATTTGAGTTAGTAGGGTTTTCGGACTCGGATTATGCCGGTTGCAAGGTTGATAGGAAGAGCACTTCCGGAGGTTGCCAATTGCTTGGACGGTCACTTGTTTCTTGGTCATCTAAGAAGCAAAATTCAGTGGCTCTTTCCAACCGCCGAAGCGGAATATATCTCGGCGGGGAGTTGTTGTGCTCAATTATTATGGATGAAGCAAACTCTTCTTGACTATGGTGTGAAATTCAAGGAAATTCCTCTCTTATGTGACAATGAAAGTGCTATCAAGATTGCAAACAATCCGGTTCAACATTCTAGAACCAAGCATATTGACATCCGGCACCATTTTCTTAGAGATCATGTAGGTAAAGGGGATATCAAGATTGATGGAGTAAGCACGGACAATCAATTGGCGGATATATTTACCAAGCCTTTGGATGAATCTCGGTTTTGCAAGTTGAGAAATGAGCTAAATGTGATTGACATCTCAAATGTGGCTTGAGAACTAGCACATGTGTTTATCCATATGCTTTTGTCTATCTCTCTTATTAATTTCTATCGTATCTCTTGTCTTTTAGTTTCGTAAAGCTTGCTTTTGCATATTTTCTTTAGCTTTGCTCAGCTCATTGCATCATTAAATAAATTTCTCTTATTATTCTTGAGCAATGATCCCAAAGGAAATCCTTGAAAAATCACTTTTTAAAGTTAATTCACGCTGAAATCAAAAAGGAGGTCGGACCGTCCGTCTCAACTGGGCGGACCATCCGGCTGCTCCTGGCGGACTGTCCGCCAGGGCAGCGCGGACCATCCGCGTGGTTCGTGGGGCAAGGGTGCGGCTCTGGACGTTCTGGAAGCTTTAACGGACCGTCCGCGCCCGGGGGCCCGGCCGTCCGCGCGCCTCGCGGACCGTCCGCGGGGGTGTCGCGGACCGTCCGCCCGTGTCGCGCACGGGTGGGTCCCGTGCCGCGGGATGAAATCGACCCGGCCCTCTTCTCCCTTTCCTCCACCGAAGGCATTTGCTTCCTATCTTCTTCCTCTTGCCCTCTCTCAAAGAAAAGAGCCCCTCTTAGGGATTTTGATTAGGGCCCTCCCCGACAGGCCCGAGCACATCCCCCGGACTCTCCGCGAAGTTCTCCACCATGTCACTCGGGTACTTTTTCGAATCTCTCTGTCTATCTCTTGGATTTTGAGCAAGGAGGTGGTTAGGGTTTGGAGGTGTGATCTAAAATTCGTCCATGATTTCAAGATTTTGGCTCGGTGAATGCGTTTGGGGTATCAATGTAGTGTTGTGGCAAAATTTTGGTAAAGAAATTTTGGTTTTTGATGAAGTTACGAGGTTGGAAAGGATCGGTGTCACTGTTCATGGGCGCCTGCCGTCAGGTACCGGGCGGACCGTCCGCCGCCTCCTCGCGGACGTTCTGCGCGGCCCCCGCTGCGGCTCCCATGCACAGTGCCCTCTCGAATGGGGTTCATTATCAATTCAAATTGCTTCCTAAAGTTAATACTCATTGAAATGTATGGTTTTGACAGTGCTCGCAAGGCTATAGCTTCTCTCACTAAAAAGGTGACCAAAAAGGTCACATCAAAGAAGAAGGGCAAGGATGTTGGGACATCGAAGAGGCGGAGAAAAGATGATACCTCTGAGGAAGAAGAGGAACCTGACAATCCAAATGATAGCGACTTCAATCCGGCCGATGAAGCGGCAAGTGCCTCATTCATGATGGATGAAGATGAGATAAGTCAAGGGGGAGGTAACAATGTTGAAATCATTGATGTGGTTAATTACACAGCTCCTAGAAGACAGTGGACCCAAAGAGAGTTTGCTATTGCTAGAAATGAAAATGCTTATAATCAACCCCGTGACACCCACAATTTATTCTTCCACACTCTTGTGCAAGAACAAGCATTTTTCAGTAGTTTGATGGAGTGCACGGTTTTCTCTCATCAAAGGGTTGATTTTGATTATCTTGAGTCTAAAACTCGTCCTTGCCGGGGTGGCAACAAAATTTGAGAATTTGCGGTTAAAACCATTTCTTCAAAGATAGATGTGACTGGAATGATACAATAGTTAGACAATTCTATGCAACTTATGAAATAGATTTCATAGGGAAGAAAATGAAATGGATGACTGGTAAAAGTGAGTATGAAGCCACATTTGCGAAATTTGCGTACTGCTAATCATCTTAACTATGAGTATTTTAGTGAGGGTATTGATGTTTATAACGAGGATATTCTTGAATATACAACTGTATTTTATGAGCCCGGCACTCTTAATGCAACCATAATGAACTGCTCGTCATCGGGACTTAGACACCATCCGGCAGCCCATCAACAACATCATCGGGCACACTTTTATGCCTAAAAGTGGTAATAAGGATAAAGTCCAGGAACATTATTGGAATGTGATTGATTATGTTATGAATGGAACTAGATTTGATGTTGTGAAGCTTATTCTTGATCAAATGATTTGCAAGAAACGTCTTGTTCGAGATAGTATTTATTTTGCCCCCTATATTATGTCATTGATCAAGATAAAGACAGGGTTCAATGGGTTATGTGATGTGAAGCATGAACTTTATCGCCCATTTTACAATGCTAAAGCCTTTTTGAACAAGCCATTGACACCCTATGGACAGGAAGCAGAGGCTCACAATATTGCAGAAAATATTGAGGCTCATGGTGGTGATGATGAAAATGCAAATGTTGGAAACTTGGGCAATGTTAATGTTGATGAGGGTACTTATGCTATGCCTCCTCCTCCTCCAGCTTCCTCCTATGCAGCCACGGTAGGAGCCTCTGCCGGATACTTTGATTCCTATTTTGCTAATATTCAACGATCAATGAACTCTCGGTTTCAGCAAATGCGGTCGGGGTTTCAATCTCACTTTGAGGCATATGGACGACAGATGACCGACACCTTTCGGACTATGCGGCGGAATTTTCAAAGCATCGATTGATACTAGTCCGGACACCTTTGGTCATCATGTCTATAATACTATGCATGATCCCATGATGCGACGGTTGGGTGAAATGCGGATCGATCTTCGAATGATCTCGGTGCCCTCAATGATAGATTCTCTCGTATGTCCACCTCCGAGCAAGACGGCAGTTACATGATCGGCGGACACGGCTTCAAAGACGATGTCCATGCCCCGAACACGGCTTTTGGAGATTTCAGAGACCATTTTTATCATTACTATCCGGCTCCTGCTCCACCACCAGAGTTCTGTCCCCCTCCGCCATTCTATCCTCCTCCGCCGCCGCCACAGGATGACTAGGCCCTTTTGGTATTTGATGCCAAAGGGGGAGAGAGATTTGGAGGAGTGTGTGATTTCTAGGGGGAGCTCACTTTACTTGCATGAATTTGGAACTCTTTGCATTGCATTTACATGTTTAATTTCGGTCTTGCATGAACTTCGTGTGGCTTGTAATAATTTTTGTGAGACTTACGTTTTATTGTGTGATGTGTTTTGAGAACTAGAACTTGTGACTATTTTGTGATGTTCCATAATTATGATCTTGTTTTACTCTAGTTCCCGTAGTAGTTTTTGATGCTAACCCTTAATCTCTTTGGATATATATTTGTGGTTGTTGCCTTGATCTCTATTTTGTAGGGAAACTCCGTCAAAATTTATCATATTTATGCATATGTGTAAAAATCAAATGGAAATTACATGCACATATGTAGGGGGAGTTATCTCTATATTCTTGTTTTTGGAGACAATTACTCTATATATTTATTGAATTTATTTGAGAAGAGTAAGTGATTCCAAAACACAAAACCTTTATTATATCACTCTTTTAAATCGTTGTCATCAATTACCAAAAAGGGGGAGATTGAAGGCATCTAGGCCCCTAATTCGTGTTTTGGTAATTAATGACAATCATTATGGACTAACAATTTTATTTGAGTTATAAGAATAGGTTAGTCCGGTGAAACGATGAGATCATGTGGGATACATGAGAAGGTCTTGGTTGACTTATGTTGGAAAGGGCTCAAGGCAAAGGTAAAAGATAGGGTTTTGCTTTTACCGGTCATAAGGTGATTAGAGGATGTTATATGACCGGATTAATAGGATAGATAGCCGTACTATCAAGAGGGATCAATTTCATTGGCTTGACTTTCCATAGTGCCACTTGGATCAAAAATTTGCATGTGTTGCATTTAGATGAGTGGCGGTTTCTCTTGGCAAAAGGGTTCCATTGAAAATCTAAAGAAAAACAAGTTTTCTGGTTTCTGGCGGACAGTCCGGGCCCTTCGAGCAGACGGTCCGCGGGTCGTTGGTTTTTATTTAACAACTGAGTTTTGGGCAAAAGTTTTCGAGAAAAAGCGCTTCCGGGCGGACGGTCCGCAGGGACCAGGCGGACGGTCCGCCGGGACCAGGCGGACGGTCCGCGAGGTGCCGCGGACGGTCCGTTATTTGAAACGAACGAGTTGTCGCTCGGGGTCCGGAGCGGACGGTCCGCGGCAGCCCGCGGACAGTCCGCGTGGCCCAGCGGGACCGTCCGCGTTGCCCCCGGCGGACGGTCCGCCAGGCCCTACGCGCAGCCGTCCCAGCCGTTGACCTGGCGATTTTATCGTTGGAATTCAAACGCGGACCGTCCGCGAGGGCATCGCGGACAGTCCGCGAGGCACGCGTTTTGTGTCTAACGGCTAGTAGCGGAAAGGGGGAGTATTTATACTCCAAGCCCGGGGTTGGAGAGGCTCTCTTGGCACTTTTAAAGGTTCATACTCCCTTGTAGAGATCTCCCTCCCCTCTCTCTCACTCACTTGACTTAGTGGTGGTATTCTTCGTGAGATTGAGAGTTTCTAGTGCATTGCATCAAGGTTTTGATCTTTGTGGCACTAGGGAATCATCAAGCAAGTGGTTGATTTGTTACTCTTGGAAGTTGCCGCCTCCTAGACGGCTTGGTGGTGGAAGAATCCGTTGAAGCTAGCAAGAAGATTGTGCGTGGCTCCGGATTTCATGTTGTGGGAGGTATTGTGCTCACCTCACCGGAGCGGTAAAGAGCAACTCTAGTGGAATCGAGGTGTGGAGTGGTTCTCTTGTTCTAACTGGCTCAAGATCAAGTGGTGTCTTGATAGAGGAGCGGTTGAACATTGAATCCACCTCAACGTGGATTAGGGGTGACCGGCAAGTCATCGATACCACGGGATAAAATTCGTCTGTTGTGCTTGGTTATCTCTTTACTCAATTTCCTTTCTAGCACTTTACTTTGAGCATTTTATTTCTAGAGGTTGTTGTTTATCTTGTCACCCTAGGCCGCAAAACCCCCAACATAGGAATAGAGTAGGTAGAGATTTATTCCCCCTTGTGGTTCTAATTAAATTTCTCTAGTGTTGTGGTTTTAGTTTTTGAACCGCCTATTCACCCCCCCCCCTCTAGTCGGTATCCTAGATCCTACAAGCGGTGACGCTTGTAGGCGCCAACGAGCATTTCTGTCACCGTTGCCGTTTGTACCATCTTAGTGGTGAGGCTAAGGAACATCAACAAGCATTTCTGGCGCTGTTGCCGGGGAGGCAATAGGCATAAGATATTGTTTAGACATCGTGGCAGAATTATCGAGGTTCGGTGAACCGCTATTTTAAGAGGGTTTACCCTTGCTCTACTCTCGTTTACGCAAAGTAATGCATCACCGGTTTTGACCTACCGTCCAACTTTAACGATAATCCGGAGTCACTTGTGAGGAGAGTGCGACCCCGTGTCATCATCCCTTAGAAGTTTCTCTTGACTCAAGAGAAGAACACCGTTGATCCCGTAGACAGCACCTCGTCAGCACCAATGGCCGAGAGGACGATCCGCGAGTTTTCCGGTCCATCCAACAACAATGCCCCAACTGGACCAACCACAATGGTGGGAGAAGGAAACTTTGAACTCAAGTCGGCATTGATCAACATGGTGCAAGCCAATCCATTCTCCGGCAAGCCAAATGAGGATGTCAGTGCACATCTCCATCACTTTTTGGAAGTGTGTAGGACTTTCACTATCCGTGGAGTTACGGATGATGCCATCCGTCTTCGCCTATTCCCGTTCTCATTGCTCGGGAAGGTGAAGCAATGGTTTTATGCGGAGCGAGATGCCATAAGCACATGAGATAAGTGCTCAAAGGCATTTCTCGCAAAGTTCTTCCTGACGGGCAAAACCAATGCCCTCCGCGTAAGAATTTTGGGTTTTCAGCAGCAGAGTGATGAGAGTATCCCAGAAGCATGGGAACGCTTCCAGGAGTACATCACTGTGTGCACACACTATGGCATGTAAGGGTGGTTCTTAATTCAGACCTTCTATCACGGGATTAAGCGTACGACCTGTGAGTACCTAGATGCATCTGCTGGAGGAGCCTTCTTCTCGCTACAAGTACCAGCCGCTAAGGAATTAATCAAGAAGATGGTGGCAAATCAAGGTTGGGATGGAGATAGTCTCCAATCCCGTACCCGTGGTGTACATCAAGTTGATGGAATCGACATGATCGTCGCTAATATGGACCTCCTCATGAAGAAATTGGAGGCATCGACCAACATGGAAACTGCCAAGATTGTGGACACACACATGACGTGCGAGGTTTGCGGTAATGTGGGTCATTCGGGCAATGATTGCCTCGAAACAAGGGAAGAAGCTAGCTTCATCAACAATGGCAACAACGACGGGTTCCTCAACAACAACTACAACAATCAAGGGTGGAACTCGAGGCCCAACTTCCCGTTCAACAACCAAAATGGAGGTAACTATTCTAACTCTTTCAATAGTCAGCCGTCCATTAAAGATCTTGTCTTTGGCCAAGCTAGAATTAATGAAAGTTTAAATAAGATACTAGCCACCAATGAGAAAGTTCTTGAAAATCTTAACTCCACCATATAATCTTTCATCTCTACCATGAAGAATCAGCTTAGCTTTAATAAAATGTTCAAACCTCAACTAGCTCAACTTGCTGCTTCTTTACCTTCTTCTGAGTCGGGTGGAATCCCGGGGCAACCCGAGCCTACCCGAGAGCATGTTAGCGCCATATCCACCAGATGGGGTAAGCCATCTAGGAGGACATATGCACCTAACAAGTAAGAGAAGCTTATACATCAAATCCAAGACCCATGGGACGAATCACCTGTCTTGCACAAGAAAGACAATGGCTATCTTGGCATCACATGCACAATCTACTATCAAGAGATCAAGAATGCTCTTTGTGACCTTGGAGCAAGTGTCAACCTCATGCTCAAAGCCATGTTTGAGGCGTTAGGATACCCGGTTATCTCTCCAACGATGATGACAATTCAACTTGCCAATTCATCAATCAAATATTCAGAAGGCATAGTAGAAAGTCTCTTGATAAATGTCAGAGGCCCGTATGTCTTTGCGGATTTCGTGGTCCTCGACACACAAGATGAAATTCCGCTCATTCACGGGCGACCATTCCTAAGAGATGTCAATGCAAGGATTGATGTCAGAGCCGGGAAGATCCATTTATGCATAGGGTGAAGAACTTGACATTCAAATTCCAAGCAACTGAAGAGCAATGTTACCTAGTGCAAGAAGAGGTAGCTAGAAGGTGGAAGGAGCCACGACCTCAACATAAGAGTAGGGTAGTTAGAGGAGTACTTAAGAGTGTCATTAGCACAAATCACCACTAAGCAAAAACACGGGGTGTTACAGCCTACCCCCTTAACGAGAATCTTGTCCCGAGATTCAAAGTCAAGGAGTAAGCGGGGAGAGTTCCCTTACGAGTCTGACTCGGAAGAAAGTCTGGATACTTGGTGTTTAAGAATTGCTTAGTCTCCCATGTAGCTTCTTCTTCGGTGTGGTGACTCCATTGTATCTTGTACATCTTCACCCTTTGTCTCCTAGTTTCTTTTTCTTTTTGATCCAATACTCTCATTGGATACTCTGCTAGGGATAGATCCGGTTCTATTTCTGCATTAGTCTCCTCAATTATTTGTGCTTCCGGAATCTGCTCGCACTTCTTCAATTGTGAGACGTGAAACACGTCGTGTAGTGCAGACAATCAGTCGGGAAGTTGAATACGGTAGGCAACCGTACCAAACTTCTCGGTTACTTCATAAGGACCAATATAGCGTGGAGCTAATTTTCCCTTCACTCCAAATTGTTGTACGCCCTTCGTCGAAGATACCTTTAGGTATACATAATTACCAACTTCAAACTCTCGAGGAGCTTTAGCTTTGTCATGATAACTCTTTTGTCTCGTCTGAGCTGCTCTCAAATTTTCTCTAATCACACTCACTCTCTCTTCGGCTTCTTGCACTAGCTTGGGGCCAAACATGGTTCGCTCTCCTGCTTGTGACCAATTTAACGGGGTACGACACCTTCTTCCATACAAAGCTTCAAACGGAGCCATCTTCAAACTAGCTTGATAACTATTGTTATAAGCAAACTCAGCTAAGGCTAAGCATTTGTCCCAAGATTTGTCAAAATGAATGACGCAAGCTCTCAACATATCTTCCACTATTTTATTTACTCTTTCCGTCTGACCATCAGTCTGGGGGTGGTAGCTGGAGCTATGGATTAGCTTGGTTCCCAAGGATTCATGCACCTGTGCCCAGAAGCGAGCAACAAATTGAGTGCCTCGATCTGACAAGATAGTCTTTGGAACACCGTGCAAGCGCACTATGAGATCAACATAGATTTCCGCATAACGCTCGGCTGAATAGGTAGTGTGAACGGGAATGAAGTGAGCGGTCTTGGTAAGCCGGTCCACTATTACCCAAATGGAATCATGCTTCCAGGGTGTGAAAGGTAACTGACAATAAAATCCATGCTTATATCGTCCCACTTCCATGCAGGAATGGACAATGGTTGATTTGTCCTGCAGTCTTTAGGTGACTAGCCATGATCCTTTGACATGTATTGCAACCGAACACATACTCGACTATCTCACCCTTCATGTCTCACCACCAAAAATTTTCTGTAAGATCTCGGTACATTTTGGTACTACCCGGATGAATGGTGAATTTAGAGAGATGAGCCTCATCTAAAATCTCCTTTCTTAGGTCTCGATCCTGGGGGATAACTAATCTTTGACTGAACCAAATAACTCCTTTGTGATCCCTCCGGAAACAATCGAACTTGGGGTCTCTTTCTTCTAACTTCTGTTTGATTTTCTAAACCTCTTCATCAGTGAGTTGGGCCATAGCAATTCTTTCATGGAGAGAAGATTCGATCGAGATTGCATAGAGATTCCCATGCTCGACCAATTCCAAGTTAAGCTTCCTCATTTCTTCACATAAAGCCTCATTATACAGCTCTAACATCACATAGTTGCAATGCTTGCGACTAAGCGCATCTGCAACCACGTTAGCTTTGTCGGGGTGATAATGGACTTCCAAATCGTAATCTTTTATCAATTCCAACCATCTTCTTTGCCTCATATTCAGATTTGATTGAGTGAAAATATACTTAAGGCTCTTGTGATCCATGTAGATACTGTAGCGATTACCCATCAAGTAATGCCGCCACAGTTTTAAGGCATGCACGACTGCTGCTAGCTCAAAGTCGTGAGTAGGATAATTCTTCTCATGAGGTCGAAGTGCCCGTGAGGCATAAATAATGACTCGATTTTCTTGCTTAAGCACGCAACCAAGGCCAGTGCCCGAAGCATCACAAAACACCTCAAACGGTTTGGACATATCTGGATGTGCCAACACGGGAGCTGAGGTTAAGTGTTCCCTCAAGGTATGGAAGCCTTTATCACACTCCTCACTCCACACAAACTTGAAACCCTTCTTCAACAGTTCAGTCATGAGTTTAGCTATTCTGGAGAAATTCGGAATAAACCAACGGTAATAGCCAGGTAGACCCAGAAAACTGCGGATTTGATGCACCGACTAGGGTGGCTTCCAATCCATGACCTCCTGCACCTTGCTAGGATCCACGGAGATACCATCCTTGGAAATAGTGTGACCCAAATTTTACACTGTCTAACCAGAACTCATATTTAGATAATTTGGCATAGAGTTTGTGATCTCTCAAACGCTGCAAGACAATGTGAAGAAGCTTCGCATGCTCGGCTTCATTCTTGGAATAAATAAGGATATCATCAATGAATACCACCACGAACTTGTCCAATTCATTCATGAAGACTGAGTTCATAAGGTACATGAAATAGGCAGGTGCATTTGTGAGACCGAAAGACATCACCAGAAATTCATAAAGACCGTATCTTGTGGAGAAGGCCGTCTTCGAAACGTCACTCGCTCGATTTTTAATTTGATGATAGCCCGATCGAAGATCAATCTTGGAAAAGACTTTTGCACCAGCCAATTGATCAAAGAGAACATCAATGCGGGGCAACGGATATTTATTCTTGATTGTCACCGCATTGAGTGGATGATAGTCAACACACATCCACAAACTACCATCTTTCTTTTTCACAAAAAGAGCAGGACTCCCCCAAGGAGAAGAACTTGGGCGGATATACCCTTTATCAAGCAATTCTTGCAATTGATTCTTCAACTCGGCTAGCTCTTTGGGTGGCATTCGGTAGGTCTCTTAGAGATGGGTGCAGTGCCAGGCTGAAGCTCTATGACAAATTCGATGTCTCTGTCTGGTGGCATACCAGGCAGTCATCAGGAAAGACATATGGATACTCACACACTACTGGGATGTTTTCTAGCTGGACGGTTACGGCAGCATAGGAACAAGGATCTATGCCTTCCGCCTTGGGCAAGTACAAGGTGGTTTGACCACTGGTAAGGGGAATGGATTTCCACCATTCTTGTGGCAATGTCCAAAACAACCTGATGTTGGATCAACCAATCCATACCTAGGATCACATCGATGCCCTCTAAGCTCAAAGCAAAAAGATTTGCGGGAACAACTTTGCTACCTAACTCAAGTGGCACTCTCATGACTAAACTGCCAGTGGTAACTCGCCCACCTGGCGTAGTTATCCAGAAAGGTCGGTTCATATGACAACTCTTCAATCCCAGCTTGTTTAAAATTTTCTCATTTATAAAACTATGAGTTGCACCAAAATCAAATAATACTTTAACTGAAAAGCCTCAGATAGAGAATATACCCGTGAGCACCGCGGATCCTTCCGGTGTGTTCATCATGGAGGTGTAGTTCAATTTGCCCTATTTGACTTGCACCACAAGTTTCTTGCCTTGATTTCCCTGGCGGATCCCTGAGTTTTCACCTTGCTTATTCTGCCTGGGTTTGGGACACTCACTGATGTAATGTCCGGGCTGCCCACAATTATAGCAGCGACGGCCTTTGGCGGCATTGTTGTTGTTGCTAGTTGGGGGTGCATTAGGCTTGTATGGCTGCTGCTGTGCCTTACGGAACTGAAAATTCCCAGACGACTTATTCTGAGATGGGGTCACCCTCCAGTGTCTAGTTGAAGATGACTTGGGAGGACCCTGAGTACCTTTCTTGACAAAGCGAAATTTCTTGCCCGACCCACCGGTAGTGGTGAATCCGGCCTGCCTCTTCCTATCCTTCTGGGCATTTGACATGGCATCCTATTGAGAAATGGCCTTGTTCACAAGGTCCTGATAACTGTTAGGCTCATAAAGATTAAGCCTCTCATAGAGATCCCCGTGTAACCCATCATGGAAACGCTCTATCATCTTGGAATCGTTGTCAACGTGATGCCCACCATACTGACACAAGGCATTGAACTTCTTAGCATATTCATACACTGTGTCAGAACCTTGCTTTAGAGAAAGCAACTCTTTCATCTTTCTATCCATGAGACCTTTTGGAATGTGATGTTCCTTAAAGGCCTGCTTGAATTTAGTCCATGTGATTTGATGTCCCGCGGGAATCATAGTCTTGAAATTCTCCCACCATATCAATGTCGCACCACGGAGCTGGAGAGTAGTGAAGCTGGCCTTGCACTCTTCAGAGCAGGGCAAGGTGAACACAGAGAACTTGGCCTCAATGGCCCTGATCCACGCATCAGCGGCCAGTGGCTCCTTGGCCTCTTTAAAAGTCGGGGGCTTCATGGCAAAGAAATGGTCATATTTGGTGACTCGAGGCTGGCCATCGATATTCTCCCACAGGGATTGTTCTGCAGCTGCTGAGCAAGTTGCTGCTGCGTTTGCAAGAGCTGACGCATCACCTCAGTTTGGGTGACCATAAATTGCTCTTGAATGGTCATGTTGGGAGGTGGTGGCGGAGCGTCACTTCCACTTGCACCAAAACCGTTGGGGGAAGCACGGGTTTGTCCCACCATCTGAAATTCATGAGGTTTCCATTAGCCACATATTCAAAAGCTTGTTTACAACATCCACAAGAAGAATATGCAAAACGAAAACTCATAGCATCAATTTGGTGAAAAACCGGACAGCGTAGCTGAGTGGTTAGCAAATTCATAACTCTCTGCCCTTAATAGGAAAAATTCCCATTTTTGGTCAGCAAGTGCAAAATTTAGTAAGCTCCAGCATTGGTATTCAACCCGAGGTCCAATTCCAATGTTAATATGCTCGAAAAATTTCAACACCGAGGTTCTGCCTAGCTGTCTTTGCTGGAGGCCGAACGGCACAATTTCCGTCGTAATTCTTGGTACGCTTATGCAAAAGTGGTGACTTTTGGGGAGCATGATCTCCACAACATACCACATAACATTGGTATTCAACACAAGGCGGATTTTTTATCACAACAACCCTAATTCATTCATTGAAACATGATAACATCAAGTAGTTCATCCAAGCATTACATGATGCGGAGTCTTTGGATCACCTACACACTTATGTACAACAAAAGATCATCATCCATACTCTCCGAGCAGCCTCTACCCTTACACAAAAGCTAGCTGAGGAGGCTAAACTAAGAGTACATGATTTTCCTCCAAAAGACAACTACTAAACCACTAATAGCCCGCAGCGGAGCCAGCGCTAGTATCCGGAGAAGCGGGTGGTGGACCGCCAACACTGTCCTCACTCAAGCCCGAAGCTCCCTATAGCTCGTCTGGAGCGGCAGGTGCAGCCGGTGGTGCAATCGGCGGCTGCTGCCCCTGGTGTGCCATCGCCTGCCACACCTCCACCTCTATCTCCATCTCAGCTACCTGGTTCTGCATCTCTGCCATATTCTGCACCAAGGCAAAACGCTGGGCCTCCATGTGAGCTAGCTGCACCTGAGTCATCTCGAGAGCATGGTCTCGGGCGTGCAGCTGCTCTGTGAACTCAGCACGCTCCTGGTGCCACTGGATACACTCGTCCTGAAGCACAACAAGCTCCTGCTGGAGGTGAGCAACAGTCTGTCGCTCGAACTGAAGGTCGAGGGTGAGGATATTCCTCATCGCTGTGGAGTCCATCAACACAACGGAGAGCATACCCTGAGTGGAAAGACGAAACACCTGCATGTTGTACACCACCTCCAACAACCTCAGAAGCTGGCGCACAATGACCTCTAGAGGGTCCGTCATAAGCAATGCGTCAGTGAGCGAGATATGCTCACGCCAAGCCGGGTCAAGTGGGTCCACGGCCGGGAACAACCCCAGCGTAGTGAGCACCACCTCGTCCGGGTGCTGCTCGCAGAAGGTGTGGAGGATCCGCATGGCCGCGGACTCAACTGACTCGACACCGCGGTGAGCAAAGAACATCATGCTCTAGTCCGCCCACTCCAGTTGCTCGGGGTTGGGTAGCACGGTCGCGGTCGTGCGGGCGTAGGGAACACCCTGATCCCAAAAAGAGACCACCTCGTACAGCGGCGGCATAGTGTAGCCCACCTCACTGAGAGTCTCCCACAAAATGCGGAGAAAACCCTCCCAGTGAAGGGCATCAGTACAAATGGTACCGTCCGCGTTGATCTTGTAGATCAGTGGCTGCGCCATCCGTACAAAAATTAGGGACTACATGTTAGACATCAAACGACATCAATACGAGCAAAATGTGTAAAATCTGGTAGGTAGGAACAAAAATTCATATCATAAAAACCAGGGCCCCGAAAATCCCCAAATTTCTGCAGCAACTCCGTGGTATAATTATGCACACTTTTGGTATTCAAAGGTAGACCTAGGTTGGATTGGAACATGCTCGAAAAATTACATTTTCAGAGAAAGTTTACCCTGGAACGCAGCAGAACAGAGACTTACTAAACTGAGCATATATCCTAGTAGAAAATTCCTAAAATCCTGAGAAATTCACAGTAGATGCTCAATTTGGTAAGAAACAACTTTCCTAAAGGATGTCTAGTCAGATTCCTTACAGATTTGGCTCTACAAATTGAGAAATGGCAGAAACAGAATCTGCCAAAAAATTTTGCCTAAGATCAAAAGAGGGGAACCTTATCTAAGATCAAGCAATTACCCTAGAAAAAATGTTCAAGCAAGCAAGGACCAAGTTTTAGGTTCAACAAGATTTTAATCATGAATGCACATGTCTTAAACGACCTTACAAACATGGATCCAAAAGACGTAGTTAGTGCCGGTGGCAAGCTTATAAACGGCTCTCCTTATAATAACTAGTTGGAGCTACTCGATTCGCACTTAACGACTTATGAAATGTTGTTAGTGTACCTGCAGAAAACGAACCTTCCATTCCAGCAAGTCACGGAAGTGTCTACACACATTACCATTCACAATAGAAACGGTATCCATGCGTCAAGTCGCTGCATGGACAGCGTCCAACCTCGGACACCCTCCGTTTGAATGGAGTGTATCCTTGCCTCGCATGATCGACATGCGGAATGCACACGTATGATAAACATGGCGACATCACAACTCATAATTAGACGCGAAGATGGGATCCGTGGAATGGATCACTCCATCAACCCTCGCAATTCCCGTGATGCGGAACAACACACGTATGAAACATGTGGCTCAGCTAGTTTGGTTGTGCAAGAAAGTAAGTCTGACATAAATTAAAGTGCCGGAAGTTAGCAAAATAAACCATAGATTCTTATGCCACCTTAAAGAACCCAAAATTCCCTCTAGGGCCTCTCAATCTAGATCATTCCTTAACGATCCAACGGATTTTCAAAATCCAATCAATCTTGGCAAGTTTTATTGTAAATCATGTGATTAGTATTAATCTAATCACTCTGGTGCATACGGAGGCTCTGGTACCAACTGTGACAACCCCATCTGAGATAATTCCGTACTATCACCTAAACCACTCCCTTTGGTCATTAAGCGATAATAAATAATCATCCTGTTGAGTGTTGCCGGGTTGACGCCCGGTAAATCACTTGACAACACAGAGAGGATCGAACGTATGCATTAAAACTCCCATGAAGGAGAGTCCAGAGTGCCTTACAAATTAACATCAAATCCTCACAGGGTCCATTATTACAAACATAGATCTTTGACAAGAAAAAAATGGTTTAGAATTTATTAAAAACAGCGGAAGATAACTAAACGATACGATCACATCATTGGAGGCCTACCCATGATGCAATCACTCTTTGTCATCCACCCATTCCAGCTCCAAGCCGGGTGGAAGTTCTCCGGGCCACACATCACCTGCATTACCTGGGAACAACATTTATAAAGTAAGGCTGAGTATACAAATACTCAGCAAGGCTTACCCATCTAAAAGAAAGACTTTACCTCTAATCATGCAAGGCTAGTGGGTTTGTTTGCCAAAAAGCTACTAATTAGTGAATCCCTACTTTCACATTTTAGCTCATGTTCTATTAGAAGTAATCATTACTAGGTAAGCAACTATTGCAATCATAGTTGTACAAACCATTAATCAAAGTAATAATCTTCACAAAGTTCCATCATAAACGGACATCATGACCAGTCGGGTAAGTAGTCTCAGATAACGGTGAGAGGCCGACAATCGATTGATTCAAAACCTTGCAAGGTGGTCCCAAGCACACGGGAGGTGCCCTCACTAAGAGTTCGCCAACCAGGCGGTTCCCGTCATTCCTCGAATTGGGATCAGATGCTAAAGTCTCAAGTACGAGGTTTACTGGGCTACGCCACCAAGGTCACCCAGCCTCACCCAAGTACTCGGGTGGCGAGCCCGGGGCCGCAACCCTAAGTTTAGTAGTGCAAAGTTCCCGCACCGTCTCATTTAGGTACTAGGCTTATCGTACCCATTTCTGACAAGTGCTTAGTACTTTCAAACACTTGCCCAACAAAGCCATTGGACCGGAGCCCGATCCCATGCTCTTACCACGTGAGCAATCCATTTATACAATATGGTGATTCCAAAAAAGAGATCCTATTCTCGCGAGTGATGAACATCACTCGACTTGTACCGGATCCTTAGAGCATCGCCACTATCGACCTAACATGCTAGTAAAAGATCATAGGTACTTAAGGATCATGCAACTAGGGTTTCAATCAACTCCTGAACGTAAATGCACATACGATAGCAATAATAAATTCAGAACTTGAAAGTAAACATATGGGTTAGATGATTAAACTGAGGCTTGCCTTCGTCGGCACAAGCAGACAGACAACCTTCCGGACTTTGGTCCGGGTCTTCTTCTACGGTCACGTAGTGCATGTGTCCTCCTGCTCCCTCGTCCTCGTGTCAGCATGAGCGTATAGCTACCGTCGGGGACTTCTACACGGAGAATACAATGCAGTGATTAGGAGGGTGATTAATTTAATTTAAATAACAAACAGTAGCAACCAGCCACTGGGGGTATATGGTTGGCCATATTCACCTTAACAAAAGTATTTAAACATTTACTCATTTAAAAGTAAACACAAAATGCTATTGAACACTCTCATGCTGGTGATTGTGTACATATATAAAAGAATAATTACTTTAAATGCAAGACAACAAGGAAGGTTACTTTTGTGCCACAAATTACTTTCCTAACTCATTTATATAGCTTATGCACAAAAGAATTGGTTTTTCCTATTTTTCCCCTCACTAGATTAATCTAGTTTGCAACCTTTTAATCAACCAATCACACTTCAAACTTTCCCAACAGTACCCACTGGTCCTACTGACCAGGAAACACCTAATTGGACAGCAAGCAACAAGTTTGATCCACTGCAAAGTAAATGCACACAAATAAAGGCATTTCTAGCTAGCATTTAAAAGATTAATGCATATAAAAATAAATATAACAGCAATGAGGCCAAACTTTCTCCTACACATGCTCTGGCCTAAAACAAGCCCAAGAAACCAACAAACACACTTGTTGCTGTTATGGATCTTGATATACACATTTATGAGTAAAAACAAGCATAAATTAAGAAATAATAATTCTAACAGGGATAAAATCAGAGTAAATTTACTAGAGGTACATTTTGGCATAACATGACAATATCTAGAAGTAGGGCTCAAAAATAATTATATTTTAATCTACAAAATCATCTAGGTAGATTTGACAATATCACAAGATAATTCATATAAAAAGATTTCTTCAGTAACGTTGTGCAAATTTTGGCACAAGACATACACATGCTAGTATCTACAACATATCCAAAATCTAGCTCAAGGTCATGTACGGATTTTTCAGAAACACAGATCTAGGTATTTCACATTTTAATTTTTCAAGCAAAAACTGAGGCTCAAAAGTATATACATGCTTTGAGGAAGTTGTAGTTCTAGTCACACAGAGCACAACAAAATTCAGTTTGTAATTTTTGGATTTTTCTACGAATTGATATTGAATTTACAAGTCACTTGTTCAAAGAGGAAATCTTGGAAGAATCTCCGTCTACCAAACCCCCTGGAAACTTTTGAAGTCTCATAGAAAGTCCCTTGGAATTAGTGCTGAGGTCCTAGAAAGACTGCAATCCTCACGAGTGTACCCTTCCGCCGTGGGGAGGGCTCGCCGGCAGCGATAGCTGGCCGGACTTGGGCAACAAATGGCACAGGGGTCCCAAGTTGCTCACCTGAGATCGATTGGTGGCGCAGGTCGGGTCGAAGTGTCCTCCGGCGATGGCCGGCGGCGAGGCAGTGGTGGCACGGCCGCCGCGGCTCGGACTCTGGCGCAATGCAGGCGAGGCTAGGCCATCCCGTGCGAGTGAAAGCTCGAGTGGGTGCTAGGGAGAAGCTTAGGGTCACTGGTTGGCAAAGGGCGCGAGGGGAGTAGCAAGATCGTCGGCGGCGCCAATGGCGTACAGCGGCGGGTGGCAGAGCTGCATGGACGCGCGAGGAAAAGAAGCAGGGAGGGTTTTATAAGTCCGGGGGCGTGCAGAGGTGGTTGCTCAGTAGCTTCATTGCCTACAGGAGCTAGGGTATGGGAGCGGAGGCGGTGGCGACGTGCGGCGAAGCCGACGGCCAATGGAGCATGGCGGTCCGCCCGCCGGAGAGTACGCACAAGCCGTGTGGCACCGGCCTAAGCCCCTCACGCGCGTCATTAGCCTTAGGTGTACAGTGGCGGCGGCGCGGGCCTCGGACCGTGGGGGTTTTCCGGCACCTCGCCGTGCGTGCACGGGCCGGGTACGGCGGGGCCGACGTGGCGGCGCGCGGGCGACGTTGTGCGCGGGAGCGCCAGTTGCACCGAGCCATTTCGTTTAACGTTCTTTCAATTAAATTTTCTCCAAAATTTCAAACAGAAGTGCTCCAAACTTTGAATACCAAAGTTGTCAAGCAAGTTGCACTCTTCAATAATGCCAAAGGTTTGATAGGGTTTTACTCACTGGTTTGAGCAGGAACGGCAGTGCAAGTTGACCAAAAACTCGGCGCCTGGGAACAGTACTCTAGTGCCTGTTTTTGCATTTTTCACACCCTTGCACTCAAAATAAGCAATGCCAATCTTCATGAAAGTTGTGTGCCTTGCAAAACTGCACATTTTTCCCATTGGGTGATTTTGAAGTGTTTAGTGAAATTTTTGAGAACGTGCCAAAGTTCTAGAATGGCACAAGGGGTCAAAGGGGACACTAGGGTTTTAGGCTAGGGTTTTAACCATGGGTTGACCTAGGGTTCCTAAGGGTAGTTAGAGGAGTAGTTAAGAGTGTCATTAGCACAAATCACCACTTAGAAAAAACACTAGGTGTTACAGTCTCTTGGTAAATGTGAGAGGCTCGTATGTCTTTGCGGATTTCGTGGTCCTCGACACACAAGAAGAAATTCCGCTCATTCACGGGTGACCATTCCTAAGAGATGTCAATGCAAGGATTGATGTCGGAGCCGGGAAGATCCATTTCCGCATAGGGTGAAGGAACATGACATTCAAATTCCAAGCAACTGAAAAGTAATGTTACCTGGTGCAAGAAGAGGAAGCTAGAAGATGGAAGGAGCCACGACCTCAACATAAGAAAGGTGAGGTGGCCCCGACCAAACCCAAAGACAAATCAATTAATGGGCGCCACCAACCCAAGAACTCAAAGCCAATCAACAAAGCTAAGGGGGAAAAGACGGAAATCAAGAACACCACCGCCAAAGCCTCACCGACTTCATCGCCACCGAAGAAAACAAAGAAGGTGTGGCGAGCAAAGAGAGCATCGTCCGAGTCTTCCACTCCGGGACTAGATGAGCCCAAGATTAATTGAGCAACCAGAGGAGTCCCGCTCATGGACTCTAAACGACGAGCCCTCACCGAGAGGTAAACCAATAATTATCTCATATTTCCCTTTCAATCATTTTATTTCGTGCATCAATCATGTTTAGATTCCAAATTTGTTTTTATCATTGCATTTAGTAAGTAAACAAGACATAGAAAAGTAGTTTTAGAGATTTTTGGTGATACTGCCGAACCTAGAGGTACGGCCGTACCTCCCCTCGACAAAATTTTTGTGCAGGATGTTTACAGGAGGGAACATGAGTGCTTGGGAAAAATTTAGTAGGACCGGCCGTACCAAGTGATACGGCCACACTTATGATTTTCCACAGATCCATAAAGAGAACCACTACAAGTGTCCAGGTGTTTGTCCCATCACCAAAATAACGACAGGCCAATTAGAGAGCCAAAATTTATCTTGGGGGAGACCCCATGTTCAATCAAGGAAGGTATGTCAGTCCAAACTACTCTTTTATATCTTGTTTATCCCTTTAGAATAAAAGAAATGTTTGCTTCAACCATGTGCTTGAAACTTGACTATACCCTCACTTTGGAAATGATGAATGGTTGCTAAGTTAAAACTTTGCAAGAACCTAGTGCATATCTTTGTGCTTTATGCCTTTTTGAACATGTTGGTATATTTTGAGAACAAGAGCCTGAAATAAAGCTTTGTGGGAAGCAAATGCTTATGACCAAATCTAGGTTGTTGACTAGTATGATATGGTGCGACAATGCTGATCTGCTCTATCTCCAAGTATGGTGAAATCTCGGTTGATTTATTTTTGAAAATAAAACAAAGCAAGTTCCTTGATGGTCATATTGCCTACCAAAGCCATACGTCGATATCAATGTTCAAACCTTCTACATATGCTTGCTTGTGACCCATTGAGTTTTGCCAAATTGTTGCGACCCTTGTTAGAATCTTTTCATGCTTCCATGATCAAGATCACGTACACCCAAATATTCATGCTAACTCCTACATCGGGAGTTATGAAAAACATGCCATCCATCCACCAAAAATAAATACTCCAAAGTTCAAAGAGATTTCTCTTCTTGTAATCTTGCAAAAGGAGAGAGGGGTCATAAAAAAAGTTTATGCTGAAGAAGCATAGAAAAAATATGCTCCAATCAAAGAGCATAGAAAAAAGAGTAAAGCATAACCCCCCTCCAAAATAAAGGCAAGAGGAGAATATCTAAGCAAGGAGTGTTCAGAAAAAACAAAAAAGTATTCCACATATTCCACACACTTGCACATCTCGATCAAGTTGCATGACTAGTTTCTTCTTGGATCAGGTCTTTGGCTCAACAACATCATGTGGCACAAGTGAGTCTCATACTTATCCTACCCAAAGCTCCACATACAAGCCATAGAAGTAGGAAGTAGAGGCTCCCTTAAAGCCTTTGGTGAGGAAACAAATACCACTTGAGTGATCGAGGGAACCATCTGAGGAACCTTGTCTTTCTTTGCAAATTTTTCAAAAACTACGAGATAGGATCCAGAAAGGAAGAAGAGTAAGAGATGCAAAGTCAAAACCCGTTCTACTTTTCAACCTCCGAAGGCAAGGTGGAAAGCTAAAAGCCCCACAGGTAAAGTAAGGCTAAGTTTCTCTCGTACCAACCTTTTCAAATTTGCAAGAAGAGCATGGAGATTCTGCGTAGGTACTTGCCGAGTGATAACATCTTGCAACCCCTGATCCACTGAGGCCAAGTCTAGGCTTTGCTCAAGGACGAGCAAACGTTTAGCTTGGGGGAGTTTGTCGACGGTCCTTACAACCTCGGGTTTGAGACGAGTATACAATAAGTTTCATGCACATTTTTTGTACTAATAAAGTTCCATGAGTTGTGTTGCAATTTTTATGGACATGTACAAATTTAGGTGAGAAATGGAGCTAACATGCCACATGAGCCAGGCACGGATGCACCACCAGGCACGGCTGGCCCTGCAGGTGCGGCCGGCCTGGTAGGTGCGGTCGGCCCTGCTAGGTGCAGCCGGCCCTGCCTCGTGCAACGTCCTTGGTCCCAAACGCTTCCTTCCCTGCATGCACAACTTGGATGAACCAGATCTATCAAGGAAACATTGGTTTGGTCGAATGGATGAAGTTGTGATCACATGGTGTCGGTGTTTTGGACCGAAGCAACCTACTACGGGGAGTACCCGAAGTAGATGAATGTGACTCGCCGAGATCGGTAACTCGAAGGAAGAGGCACGCGACACACAATTTAGACGGTTCGGGCCGCGAGGTGCGTAATACCCTACGTCCCGTATGCCGCGTAGCTCGGATTGATAGGGCACGATTACGGGATGGTGCAATAGTGCGCCGTAATTTGAGATTGGCTCAGCCCTTAAGCCCTAAACTCCCTCCAACTCTCTCAATTAAACCCTAGGCACAACAGAACAAGTGATAATTATCAGGATTGAGTCCGATCTCTGAAGAAGGGGGATTGTCTACTTGTTTGCATAAGGCAAGTACAGTGTGAATATGATTATATGAACAATTAATTTATGTTTAGTTTAATTTTAGGATTTTATTTAATGTGCAGTTAGATTGGTTAAATGTTAATTGAAATATCGCACAATTCTCTTGCAAACATTTGTTGAGACATGAAGAGGAGTGGAGATATTGCAACTTTTCGAGAGACACAACAAAGAAAATACCATCGGTCCATCTCCTTCGCCTGTCATAGCCTGTGCTAGAAGAGCCGATTGACCAGCAAGGTGCACCTGATGATGAGAGAGTGGTCCAGGAAAATGAGAAATCGCTGCCATGTTCGGGCCCAAGAGCACATAAAGAACCTATGGACTCAATGTCCGCACCGCTATGATATTAGTCACCTTCCATATGATCCAGAGGAGAGACAACCCATTTCAAGTTATCCTGTCAATGATCAAGATCCAATTCGAAGAGTGTATATTCTCAAAGTTGGGTCCTCTAAACCTTATTCACATGATTTTAGAGAGAAAATTCGAATGGATATCAGCAATTCAATCCTGTCTGGCTTTATAAATATCCTTGGCTTGAGTATAGTATCAAAGAGGAATCTGCATTTTGCTTTGTGTGCTACTTGTTTGCAAAGGAAAAGAGTAAGAAATCTGCATTTATTAAAGGTGGTTGGAGAAATTGGAACAGAACTGATGCACTTGACACACATGTGGGTGGTGTTATGAGTGCTCACAATGCAGCTCAAGAAAGATACACAAAATTTATTAATCCCAGTACAGCAATTGATGACCAAATTGTGAAGGTCGATAGTGAAGAGCGGCGTAATGAGCTAGGGTTCAAAGAAAGTTGGCTGCCTAACCTCTCACCTCTTAGGTTATATGGAGGCAACCGAAAGTCTAAAATGCCCTTCATCTCTACTAACTAGGGATACAAGCCCCTCAAGGGCGGATTTGGAATTCTTGATGTCTTCACCATCGGACGGATGCCGTGACCGCACCCTGCGTAGCCTCGACGCAAGCCATGCCGTCCTGACGCGTGTCCTCACTTTGAAGATTCCGGACTGCGTCGTCGCACACCGGTCAGACCGGTGCTCCTCACCGGTCAGACCGGTCTGGTGCTGCTGCACCTCCGTCTTCGGTTCTCCGGTCTTGGCTTTGTGGATCAACCAAGGAACCCAGTGGTTTTCACGAGCAGGAACCACGGGAAACCACGCCCGAACTTCCGGGTGTAGCCTCCGCCAATCTCCACTCATGACTTGGCTCCCCGTAGTCCCGGCCTCGACCTTGGTTTTGAGGCTCAACCAAGAAAGCAGCCCACGACTTCATCTTACTTAATTCATGCCACCATGCAGTCCGCACTTGACCCACGGCCCAGCCCCTTTGGGTCCCTCGAACGAAGCCTACTTGTCTTCTCCACACACAGGGCCTCACCAGAACGCGACCTTTCGCACTTGTTCTTCTCAGCACCAACACGAGTCAAGCCGCAACTTTTGCTACCATACTTAGCCAAGAATCAGTCCACACAACGTTGTCAATCACTCATCACACAAGGAAGCGACCATCCACCGGTCCTCGAACCACACATGGTCCTCAGACGGTTAATAGTTGTATCAAAGTTCGTTTAGACTTGAAAGCAGACAAGTCTCCCGTCGTAGTCAAGGGACCCTTCTTCCCTCGAGTGGTGAACCCAAGGTATCGAATCCGTGGAACAAATGTGTGATGCAAAAGATGATCTAGTAAAGCCAAACAATTTCAATCTTCGGTAAAGTGAAACCCTAATGCATCTAGATAAAGAACACAAAACTAATCTAATCTACTAAAGACCGGAGGTAACAAAGATAGATAGGGTAGATAAACCGATCTAGAGAGATCGGGTTAAGCGTTTTGTTGAAGTTCCAAGCAAGAGAAGAAGTAGCAAATCGAATCTTATTAGAAGCCTCTTTCTAAATCGTGGTTTCCCGTCCGACCACGAAAGCGCATCGCCTTTCGGAACCCCCGAATTACAATCACGGCGTATTCCTATTCATACGGGTTATCTATGGAAGTCCAAGGACAAGTCAGTTCTTTCGGAAGATCGCGGCGTGTACCTCTAGCCACCGCGGCTACAAGAACACCCTATGTGATCTATCTCGAGAATAGATCTAGAATAAGCAAAAACCGATCGAAAAAACGAAATCATCGAAGAAACGACTTGATCGCTAAGAAATGAATTCAACTTGATAATTCAACTAATACAATGATACATAAACAAGATCACCACCGGGATCCTACCTTGATCTTTGCTTCTAGCTCCAGGGGAACTCGACGTGGTCTTCCTTGCAAAGGTTCCCACGTCGGCTAGGGAGACCCTAGTCAAAAAACTAGCTCGACCCTCTCCTCTCGGGATGGTGTCCCTCTCTTCTCTTGCTCCTCGACGGCGATGACGAATTGATTGATTCGTGGATCTCGACCCCGGGGCTATAAATAGCCCAAATGGCGGCTAGGTCAAAGGAGGGGGCAAATGGGCCCTGGATTGCGCTGGGCCGGCCGGCCTGGGCCAACCGCCTAGGCCCATCCGGGCTGGTTCACGACACTCCTTTGTGTGGTGTCGGTTCCCGAGTCTTCTAAATCCTTCCCCCTTCCGCATGTAGGCCCTTGTCATCGGTTTCTCTCACGGGGGGCCCGTAGCTCCTTGTCCCCCAAGATTCGAGGCACTTTCTAGTTGGGTCCCTTGGAGTTTGTCATCTTCTCGGGTTTGAGTCACACGGCTTCTTGAAGTCAAGTTTGCATCATTGCATGACTTGCACGAGGCTTCAAGGTCTTGTCACAAGGTTACTTGATGAACTTATCCTAGGAAGTCTTGCTTTCAACGCTAAAACCACCTTAAACACTAAACTCCAAAACCGACATGCACAAGTGAACTTGTTATACCACGGGGGTTAGTACCAATGGATAAGGTATAAAACTTATGCCAACACCGAAGGTAAACTCATGGCTAGGTTGACATATTTTCACCGTCAACAGTCCACGACACCAATAATCCCATGAACAAGTCTTGGATGGACGAGAGACGTCGATTCTATGTAGGTTGGATCAAAAGGCTAAGGTTGGAAGCACTTGTATCGGTGGCCGCGAACTAGGTGTAGCCTCCGCCAATCTCCACTCATTACTCGGCTCCCACGTAGTCCCGCTCGACCTTGGTTTTGAGGCTCTACCAAGAAACCGTCCACGACTTCATCTTGATGTTCATGCCACCATGCGGCACGCACTTGACCCCGCCGGCCACCGGGTCCCTCGAACGAAGCCTACTTGTCTTCTCCACACTCCGGGGGCCTCACCGCAACGACCTTTCGCGCTTGTTCTTCACCCGCACCAACACGAGTCAAGCCGCACCGCACCCTGCAATACTTAGCCAAGAATCAGTCCACACGACGTTGTCAATCACTCATCACACAAGGAAGCGACCATCCACCGGTCCTCAAACCACACATGGTCCTCACTTGGGAGTGAGAGTCGAGTCGAGCAAGTCTCGGGGTTCCGGAGGAGTCTTCTTCAGAGTTCTGGTATTGCTCTTGTATCCTTTCTTTGTTTAGACTCAAGTACAATTCAAGTTATCTTTCTATCTTACCTTCCGAGTCAATTACATTCAGCTTTTACTTAGCTACTAGAAGCTCTATTCTTGGTTTAGACTAATGTTAGTTTAGTCTTGGTTAGCATAGCTCTGTTGAACTCTATAGCGTTGTGGTCGTTCTTCGCTTGATCTCCGGTGTTTCACCAGAGAGAGAGAGACCTTCCTTCGTGAATTTCGGGGAAAGGTTCTTTGTTTCGTTGTGAGCATGGTGCTCAGAGCCTACCTTAGTCTTAGATTGGTGTCCCGTGCAACAGAATAGTAGTGGTACCCTAAGCAGGTGACAGCTCCGGACGGGCTCTCACGTTAGTTTGGGCCAGTAGGATTCAGCGTGTCGTCATCCTCCCTTCTCATCCTTGTCTAAGGGTGCGGCTATGCATGCCCCTGTAACACTAGAAGAGCTTGTTGAGTTAGCTCACCTTGGTTATCCTTTGCTTTAGCCCTTTGCCTAGATTTGACAAGAATAGATAGATTGTGTTAGGATTCGTTCTCGTCTCGTTGTCCTCCCAGCTCGCTATCCTCTCTAGTCTTTTATCTAGATCTCCTAGCGTGTGTTAAGTTATCCTCGAATATCCTTATTCATTACCTCCTGCTATAGCCCTTTACCAAGCCTTGGTCTTTCCCAACCATTTACTCGATCATCTTTGTCGTCGTGCCTCCCTTGGGAAAAATATAAATCGACAACCCGAATACCACCAGGTGAAGTGCTGCAACGGTAATCCGTGCGCTGGCGGACCTTTTTGTGATTGTGTATTTTACCCCAGACGTCCCCTAGTCCCATTACTAGAGGTGTGAACCCAGTGGTGACACTTGTAGGCGCCAACGAGCATTTCCTTCACTGTTGTCGTTTGTACCATCTTAGTGGTGAGGCTAAGGAATGTCAACACCTACCCTGTTCAATGACCTGTGTATTACATAAGTGAGGTCCTGGCTGATTCTAAGACACATTATACACAGCCTCAGAAGCTGCTCTATGTGCTCCTGATCACATCGAGAATGCTTCGTCACTACTTCCAAGCTCCCAAAATCGTGGTTCCATCATCGTTCCCATTAGGAGAGATCATCCACAATCGCGATGCCAACGGCCGCATCGTCAAGTGGTCGGTCGAGCTTGGAGAATTTGAAATCGAGTTTTGCCCCCGGCAAGCGATCAAGTCACAGATCCTCGCAGACTTCGTGTCTGAGTGGACAGAAATCCAGATGCCCCCTTCCAAAGAGCGACATGAACACTGGATAATGTACTTCGACGGTGCCCTCAACCTCGAAGGAGCAGGCGCAGGTGTATTACTCATCTCTCCTTAGGGGGAACAACTTCCTGCAGATTCACTACAAGGCCTCCAACAACGGTGGAGAGTATGAAGCCTTGATCCACGGGCTCCGCATAGCAGTGTCACTTGGCATCAAGCAACTATTGGCTTTCGGCGATTCCAAGGTCATCATCGAGCAAGTCAACAAGGAGTGGGACTGCGTCAAGGACATGATGGATGCTTACTGCATTGAGATCCGCAAACTCGAAGGCCACTTCGAGGGAATCGAGTTTCAGCATGTCCCACGAAACAATAACGTGGCCGCTGATGTACTATCCAAACTAGGCTCTCGACGAGCACTAGTCCCAGTAGGCATGTTCGTCCAAGACCTACGCAAGCCTTCAATCAAGCTTCTGGACTCAGATAACCCAGAACCACCCCAACACGATCAAACTTCAGCACCTCCCCGTGGCGTGCTGATGTCAGAAAAAGAAGATGATTGGCGCAAGCCCTTCATAGACTTCATACTCGACCAGATCGTCCCTGACGACAAAGCAGAGCGAGAGCGTATGTGACACCCTAAAATTCCATCACTAAAAAAATTACCTAGCAACTGTTAATTAGCCTTAAGGAATTAAATTGAATTTTGTCATTTAAATTAAGCTCTAAAATATTAAACTTAATTTAATTAATATAGAGATAACAAGTGATTGTGCATCATTATTTGGCTTTGCATGGTTTTTGGTTGCTTGTGTGACTTCTAAAAAGATTATAAAATTTGGTTGAATTTGAATTTAAAAGATTGATTTGAAAAGAGTTTGAAAAAGAAAAAGAAAAAACAGGAAACCCTCCCCTCCTTTTTGGCCCTGCGGCCCAGTGGCCCATCAGCCCCTCCCCGCGCCAGCCCAAGCCGCCTCCCTCTTTTTCTTTTCTTTCTCTTTCACTGACAACTGGGTCCCACTGGTCAGCCTCCCCTTCTCCCCCTTCCTTTCTTCTCCCTCCCCTCTGCTCAGCCCGACCCGGCACCCCCGCAATCCTCGCCGCACCCGGCCGCCTCCTCCACCTTCCCTTTTCTCTCTGGGCAAGCCAATTAAGGCAATAACTCTCCCAATTAAATCCCCCTCCGTTACTTGTCGTTTCCCCTCTCTAATTGCTCAATTGTGTCGGATCTGCTGCCGGCCATCAATGGCAAGCGCCGCCGCCGTGGGATTCCTCCGCCTCCCCTCGCCTTCCTCTCTTGGTTACTATTTAAGCTCGAGCCCGAGCTCCTGCTTTCCCCTTTGCCTTCGCATTGCTAGCACATATGCTCGAGCAACCCCCCCCCCCCCCCCCTTCACCATTGCCACCGCCTCGGTTCCTCGCCGCCGTCGTGAATTTGTTGCCACCGGTGAAGGATTGGCTCCGCCGCTATTCTTTCTTGATTCTTGGGTTCGCCAGGGTCTTATCAAGCTTGTGCTGCTGCAGGTTCTCATCCCCGGCGCCGTAGGAGCCGCGCCCCGACCACACCGGAGCGTCGCCGATCCGCCGTCGTTGCCGAGCTTCCTCACTGGCGCGTTTGAAGGAGAAGAAGGCGAGCTCAAAAGCGAAGTGAATGCGCCAGTGAGCGATAACACCCGCTCAATATCCCTTCGTCTTGTGCATTTTGGCGTCTCCACGAGCTCGCCGGAGCAGCCGCGCCGCCCCCTTCCGGTGCGGCGCCGCCGACGAGGCACGATCGCCCCCCTTGACCCCTCGGTCACGTGCGCATGCGCCCCCTCTACGTTTTGCACTAGTTTGTGGTCGTGTTGATGGCCGGGAGCGCAACCCGGGGGTAACACCGGCGAGCCCCCGCGCCGCGCCGCCACTCTCCGGCGACGCCGCCGCCGCATCTCGCTTGCCTGCGTCCTCAGCCCTTAGATCTCGCGCGGACGGTTGAGATCACATACCCCTTCGGGTTATGTGGCCGGTCCACCATGGACCTGTGAGCCGAGCTCACAGCGCGGTCCACGGCGCACGCGCGCGCCAGCAGCCGTTGGATCCAAGATCCACGGTGCGGCTGCGGCATTTTCCTCTAAGAGTCCCTGGGTAATCCTGTTTTCGCATGCCGGTCCTCCCACCTAGAAAGATTCTTGCAGTTAGGTCTTGGATCTTGCAAACTAGCCCCTGTCTACTCTTTAGCCCTTCGGTTTTTTAATGAAATTATGTTTTAGCCCCTGGATTTATTTATAAAAGTTCTGTAAATTTTAGTTTTATTGCAGATAGGTCCCTGAATCTTGTTTTGAGCATAACTTTCTCGTTTTAACTCTGATTTTAGCGTTCTATATACCGAAATGATCGTCTCAACAAGTAGAATCATTTAAATAGCAAGTTTTCCAGTTTTGCTACTATTTGGTGTACTGTTTATTTATTGTTTGTTGTTTATGTTTGACATGTAGATATCGTGCCTGTTTTGTCTGAGCTCCCCATTGGAGGTGATCAGGAAGAGCCTGCTTTCGAAGAGGACTATACCCAGCTTGTAGAGGAAGGCAAGTGGCTTTCCCCCTCTGCATTATCTCTTTTTGAATCTATAACACTGCATGATAAAACAATGTTTACTATTCCTGTTGCAATGCATTAATATGATGGGCAAACACCTTTTTAAGGACTTGACTAGATGTTTTACCTTGTTACCTTGATCAACCATGTTTAACAAATGCTTGGGTAGATAAATGCTTAGCTTGCTTTACATGGGAATGGTTATTCTTTGTTTATGAAATATATCTCGGTTCTGTTTATGAAATGTGTACATGTTTAAGTCAAGATAACTTGTAATTTAAATGGAACATGGAGAACCACCCAAGACAACCGTACAACCACAGTCCACATGGCTCTGGCTTAGCCAAGTAATTAGGAGAGTGAGTTAGTTGATAGCCTTTTCCGAGAGGGGCACAGGGGGCCGGAGTTGAAGGGGTATAGCCCGGTTCTTTTGGGGTAGCAGCCTTGGCTAAGGTGCTGACCATTAGGGAGGGTTATGGTCCGCTCCGCTCGTCTGAATCGTTGCGGGCTATTGGTTTCTCTTCTTTCCTTTGTAAAGGCTTCATAGTGGACCCCTAGCCACTCACCTTGGAAGTGTTTAAGGGTCTAGCTAACCCGATGCAAAAATGGGGAACACGAACTCGTGGGTAAAGTGTACAACCTGCGCAAAGTGTAAAATCGTTATAACGGCCCGTGCTCACGGTCAAGAGCGGCTTGGACCCTCACATGATAATCAAACTTAAAGATGAATGTAAATCGTGGGTCTTTGGGTTTTGAGGTTTCTTTTAAGTTAAGTGGGTTGGTATACACTTACACCTAGTAATTAGGTGCTTGTTAAGTAAAATTTGATCAACTTATAAAATGCTTACCGTTGTGAACCATAGCCTATCCTTGATAGCCTTGCATTGTTTCCCCCACTTGCTGAGCACCAACCATAAGTGTGCTCACCCTTGCTTACCGCTGTTAAGAGGAGAACATCGGAGGTGAGGACGAGTACTAGAGCAACTACGAGGAGTTCTAAGGCATGCGGATCCCCCAGTCATCATGCCTGTGGAAGCTGAAGCTGAAGCTACTCGTCTTTTATTTATCGTTTGTGTTTGGACCTTCGAGTCCACCCGTCTGAGTGTAATAAAGAATATTGTATCAGTTTAACTCTTATATGTTTTATTACTGCAATGGTATTACACTTGTTTTGTCTATCATGTGTGTGTAAATTGATCCTGGCGCACACGTGAGATGCATTCGGTTTTCCTTGTAAAATCGGGTGTGGCAAAGTGGTACCAGAGCCGTGATGACTGTAGGTCGCAGCCTTAGTTAGAAATGGACGAAATTAAGGATTCATGTTCTAGAAAACCTTATCATGGTTCAAATCATCTTATTTACGCATAAAAAATCTAATTTAATCTTGTTTATCATTTAACCTTTGTCATTTTGATTTATTCTGTACTCTAAGATCGGTTTTGCTTTGACAGATGGCCAGAACCTACATGACCCCCCGCAAGAGCACTGGTGGACGTGTTCCCACCGGACAGTTGGCTTCTCGTCATCACTTGGAAGATGTTGAGGAGGAACCTGAGGAGATTCAGCCAGAGGCTGAAATGGAGGAAGATCCAGAGGAAGTTCAGCCAGAACCCGAAGAAGAAGATCCAGAGGAGATTGAGATGGAGGAAGAGCCATTGGAGCAGTCGCAACTGTACGATGGCACCGTGTTGGAGGCAGACGCTGATGGGGACATTGTGATTCCACCAGCACCTATGGCAAATGATGAGGCACCTCCTGCGCATGTTGATCCTACGCCTGATGCTGAGGGTGGTGACCCGGACGATTCTGGGGATGACAGTGGAGATGATGATGGTGATAACAATGATGATGAAAAACCGGAGGAGGAAGAGGATGAGGATCCTCGCTATCATGGAGCAGTGTATCACAAACACTCCACTGAAGATGAGAGCGGGCAGTTTTGTATTCTCCTGCGGGAAGTTCTACAGCACCTGGGATACACCATGAAGCCTCTCTATGTCACGAAACATTTCAGTGAACCAAGGATGAGGGATTACTACACCAGCAGGGTCTACATACGGATGCCTTTGAATGATGCAGATGGCTGGAGGTACCGCTCATCTCACCACAGCACAGCTCATTTTTCTTCGGATGATGCTGCAGTGAACGATGCGGCAAGGAGGGCACTCTGGTCACTCTGCAATGCAAAGCGGGCACGTTTGTTTGACTCGGAGTATCGTCATGTTCCTCGACGTGCGAGTGGCACAGATGAGACTATAGTGCCAGCTAGAGGTGATGATCGCATTGATATCCTGGCTCGTTTGACTGCTGCTTTGAACACTGACTTGGAGGGAGCAACAACTGAGATGGATAGGTACCATGAAGAGTTGCAGGCTGCCCAGGCAAAGATTGCACGTCCAGAAGCACAGCTAGCTGGTCAGCGACTCCCTCAAGAAGTGGTGCCATATCATACCACAGCCTCTCCTCCGCGCAAGAGACTCCGCTACGGCACTACTGAAGCAATGACTCATCTTGGCTAGGATCTTAGGATACTTGCCTTTACCATTTACAGTTCCGTTAGATCGTTCCCACGAGGACGTAATGCTTGTAATAATGAATGTTGCTTGCAAACATGTTTGAGTTGGATCTTTGTTTGAATGAAAGTTTTATGGTGGAGCGATGGCCACTATACAATCAGAAATTTGTTAAGATAATTAAAAGTTAGTTTGGGGTTTTCAATCTGGTTGTCTTTGATTAATCTCCTATGCAAGTTTGAAGTGAATCAAATCTGTTCTCGCAGTCATTTGACATACCAGTGATGTTTTATTTATATCTCGAGCTACAGAACTCTAAATGACATGAAACCAGTTGGGTTAGTTCACAAATTTTGAGTATGATTTTCTGTCAAAAATTCAACGTTATACAGTATATATTCTGGAAGTTATGCACAAAGTAATGAACATGTCAGAGTCTGTAAATTTCTGCTGATACAGCTGCACTATTTGAATTTTATCTCGAGTTGTAGATGTCCAATTGAGGTGATTCCAGTTGGGATAGTTTCAAAATTTTATCCTTCATAATCTGGTAAAAATTCGTGGTCTTTGGATAATTATACAGAAAGTTACACATAATTCTTTAAGGTCAATAGAATCTGCCCTAGTTAGAGAACATGTTGTTTATTCATTTTGGGTTATTTTCTTATGCATTGATTCAAGTACATCTATCTGAAATATAATTTTCCTAATGGTCAGATGGTAAACACCAGGTCCGGAGGAGGTCAAGATGTACCGCCTGTGATCCGTGCTCATATTGCAAATCAACAGAATCCTGCACCACCCCCACCGGTTAATCAAGCAATGGATCCGGCTATGCAGCAGTTCCTTGCGGCGCAGATGCAGTTGATTCAAAACCTCACCAATAATGTGCAACAGATGCAAGCTCAGCAGAACCAGCCACCACAGCCAATTCCTCCGCCACCTCCGCCACCCAGGGACAGGCACAAGGAATTCATGAGCCACCATCCTCCTACATTCTCTCACTCATCTGATCCACTGGATGCAGATAACTAGTTGAAAACAATTACTAAAAAGCTGAAGATTGTGCAATGTAATGACAGGGAAATGGTCTTATGCTGCTGGCAGACTTGTGGGACAAGCTGCAGATTGGTGGGATGCATATTCAACTGCTCATCCCAACAAGCAGAATATCACTTGGCAGGAATTCCGTGACAACTTCTGTACTTATCACATCCCTTCAGGGGTAATCAAGCTTAAGCAGAGGGAATTCTTGTCACTGAGGCAGGGCAACATTTCAGTAACTGAGTATTTAGACAAGTTCACTCATCTATCTCGTTATGCACCGGATGAGGTGAACACTGACCCTAAAAGGCAGGAAAGGTTTCTGGATGGCTTGGTTGGGCCTCTAAACCATCAACTGCAAAGCCACATCTTTCCATACTTTCAGACACTTGTGAACAAGGCAATCGGGCTGGAGAGCAAGAGGAAGGAAATGGGTGAATAGAAACGCAAGTTTCAGTCACATGGATAGTCTAGCAGCAACACCCGTCCTCGTTTCAGTTCTCAGCAGAGTCTGACTCAGTACCGTCCTGGTGGTCATGGTGGGAGGTACCCACAGAACATGCAGCTGCAGCGTTCGTTTCAGCCATAGCGCTTCAATCCTCAGACACCCAGAGCTCCTACTCCTCAGCTGAGTCGTCCCAACAATGGCTCTGGAGCGCCTGTCAGAAACACTAATCCTGTTCAGCCTAGTGGATGCTTCAAGTGTGGTGAGCTGGGGAATTATGCTAACAATTGTCCCAAGAGAGTGATGCAGACTCCTTAGAGAGACAGTGGTAACAGGTCTGGGCAGTCATCTTCACAGGCTCGTACTTCGCAGACTCCTAGCAAGAGAGGCCAGCAGAATCATGTGTGTGGCCGGGTTAATCATGTATCAGTGGAGCAAGCTCAGAATGACTCCGACGTGGTATTTGGTACGTTTTTCGTCAACTCTGTACCCGCTACAGTATTATTTGATTCGGGAGCATCACATTCATTCATAACTGATCAATTTGTGACAAAATATAACTTATCTATGAGCTTAATGAAGAACCCACTGATAGTTAGCTCCCCGGGTGGAGAAATGAAAACTGGTCATATATGCCCACAAGTAAAGATTAATATCATGGGGGTAGATTTTCTTGCTAATCTGGTAGTTCTAAAATCATGGGGAATAGATGTCATTCTTGGGATGGATTGGTTAAGAAGTTGTGATGGAGTTATTCAGTGTCGGAACAGGTCAGTGCTGTTAACCAGTCCTTAAGGGGAGAGAATAGAGTATGTGAGCGCACCCTCATCCAGCAATGGAGCTGTGAACTCTGTAGAAGGCAAAGCCTTGGAGGATATAAGGGTAGTGAATGAATTCCCTGATGTGTTCCCAGAGGATTTACCAGGCATGCCACCAGACCGTGGCATTGAATTTAGTATTGAACTTATACCTGGTACTGCTCCCATATCAAAAAGACCCTATAGAATGGATATTAAAGATTTAGCTGAATTAAAGAAACGAATTGAAGAACTACTTAGTAAAGGGTTTATCCGTCCTAGTTCATCACCATGGGGAGCCCCCACACTCTTCGTTGATAAGAAGGATGGATCTAGGAGGTTGTGTATAGACTATCGATCACTTAATGAGGTTACTATCAAGAACAAATACCCTTTACCTAGGATTGAGGATTTGTTTGATCAGATGAGAGGAGCTAAGGTATTCTCCAAGATAGATCTTAGGTAGGGTTATCACCAGTTAAAAATTCGAGTGGAGGATATACCAAAGACAGCATTTACATCTAGGTATGGGTTATATGAGTTCACAGTGATGTCTTTTGGTTTGACCAACGCACCAGCATACTTCATGTATTTAATGAACAAGGTATTCATGGAGTATCTCAATAAGTTTGTTGTGGTATTCATTGATGACATATTGGTATTCTCTCGGAGTGAGGAAGAACATGAAGAACATCTGAGACTTGTGTTACAGAAGCTTCGGGGACATCAGCTGTATGCCAAGTTCAGCAAGTGTGCTTTCTGGTTGAAGGAGGTCTCTTTTCTCGGGCACATTATCACAGATGGAGGGATTGCAGTGGATCCAAGCAAGGTTCGGGATGTATTGAACTGGAGTCCGCCTAAGAATGTACCGGAGATCAGAAGCTTCCTTGGACTTGCAGGATACTATCGAAAGTTCATTGAGGGGTTTTCTAAAATTGTGAAGCCACTTACCACTCTGCTAGAGAAAGGATGAGAAGTGTCAGGCTAGTTTCGAAGAACTGAAGAAGAGATTGACCACAGCTCCTGTGTTGATCATGCCAGATATACACAAAGGGTTCGATGTGTATTGCGATGCTTCTCGGCAAGGATTGGGTTGTGTGTTGATGCAAGAAGGAAAGGTAGTAGCTTATGCTTCAAGACAGTTGAGGAAACATGAGCAGAACTATCCTACTCATGATCTTGAGCTAGCCGCAGTTGTTCACGCATTGAAGATTTGGAGACACTACATGATTGGGAACAAGTGTCAGATTTTCACTGACCATAAGAGTCTGAAGTACATCTTTACCCAGAAGGATTTGAATCTGAGGCAAAGAAGGTGGTTGGAGTTAATCAAAGAATATGATTTGGACATTCAGTATCATCCAGGAAAGGCAAATGTAGTAGCGGATGCTTTGAGTCGGAAGAGTCAGACCAACATGCTGATAGGACATTTGCTACCTCAGGAGTTATGTTGGGAGATGGCACAGCTCAACTTGGGAATAGTCGCATCGAGTGAGACCTTGACATTGGAAATTGAGTCGACACTTGAGCAGGATATTAGAAAAGGGCAGTTGACTGATGACAAGATTGCAGAGTACAGGAAGCTGATAAAGTTGGGCAAAGTTCCGGATTTCAGGGAGGATGAGCAAGGAACCGTGTGGTTCAGGAACAGAATCTGTGTACCTGAGATTAAGGAGTTACGAGAAACTATCTTGAAGGAAGCACACGATTCAGCTTACTCTATCCATCCTGGAAGTTCTAAGATGTATCAGGACTTGAAACAGAGATATTGGTGGTATGGAATGAAGAAGGATGTAGTAGCTCATGTAGCTTTGTGTGATGTGTGTCAAAGAGTGAAGGCTGAGTACCAAAGACCAGCAGGATTGCTTCAACCTCTAAAGGTACCTGAGTGGAAATGGGAAGAAATTGGTATGGATTTCATAGTGGGCTTACCTCGTACTCGCGATGGGTATGACTCTATATGGGTTATTGTGGATAGATTAACTAAGGTAGCACACTTTATTCCAGTGAAGACGACTTATACAGGAGTTAAGCTGGCTGAGTTGTATAATTCAAGGATAGTGTGTTTGCATGGGGTACCGAAGAATATAGTGTCAGATCGAGGCACACAGTTTACTTCACGGTTTTGGCAGTAGTTGCATGAGTCGATGGATACAAAGCTAAATTTCAGTTCAGCATACCATCCTCAGACAGATGGGCAGACAGAGAGAACCAATCAGATTCTTGAAGATATATTAAGGGCTTGTGCATTGAAGAATAGTGGCAGTTGGGACAAGAGTTTGCCATATGCAGAGTTTGCTTATAACAACAGTTATCAGTCTAGCACTAAAATGGCACCTTTCGAGGCTTTGTATGGAAGGAAGTGTAGAACACCGTTATTTTGGAACCAGACTGGTGAGAGTCAACTCTTTGGACCAGATAGCATACGAGAAGCAGAAAAGCAAGTTGAGATCATTAGAGAGAATCTCAAAGCAGCACAGTCACGTCAAAAGAGTTATGCTGATCCTCAGAGAAGAGAGGTGGTTTTGGAAGTCGGTGATTATGCATATCTCAGAGTGTCGCCTATACGTGGTCTATGGAGGTTTAATGTCAGAGGGAAGTTATCACCTCGATTCATCGGACCTTTCAAGATTGTGGAACGGAACGGAGAGGTAGCTTATCAGTTGGAATTGCCAGCACAGTTATCAGGAGTTCATGATGTGTTTCATGTATCACAATTGAAGAAATGTACTAGTGAACTTAAGATAGAACCGGTACAATTGGAGGGTATTCAAATGGAGAATGACTTGACATACAAGGAATATCCTGTTAAGATCTTGGATACATCGGAAATGGTTACGAGAAGTAAAATCATCAGGATGTGTAAAGTACAATGGAGTCATCATAATGAGGAAGAAGCAACTTGGGAAAGAGAGGATGAACTTAAGGAAGATTTTCCTTAGTTGTTCTCTAAATCTTCTGAATCTCGGGACGAGATTCTCTTTAAGGGGGTAGGATTTGTGACACCATAAAATTCACTAAAAAAATTACCTAGCAACTGTTAATTAGCCTTAAGGAATTAAATTGAATTTTGACATTTAAATTAAGCTCTAAAATATTAAACTTAATTTAATTAATATAGAGACAACAAGTGATTGTGCATCATTATTTGGCTTTGCATGGTTTTTGGTTGCTTGTGTGACTTCTTAAAAGATTATAAAATTTTGTGAAAAGTTTAAAAGAAATTTGGTTGAATTTGAATTTAAAAGATTGATTTCAAAAAAGTTTGAAAAAAAAAACAGGAAACCCTCCCCTCCTTTTTGGCCCGGCGGCCCAGCGGCCCATCAGCCCCTCCCCGCGCCAGCCCACGCCGCCTCCCTCTTTTTCTTTTTTTTCTCTTTCACTGACGACTGGGTCCCACTGGTCAGCCTCCCCTTCTCCCCCTTCCTTTCTTCTCCCTCCCCTCTGCTCAGCCCGACCCGGCGCCGCCGCAATCCTCGCCGCACCCGGCCGCCTCCTCCACCTTCCCTTTTACCTCTGGGCAAGCCAACTAAGGCAATAACTCTCCCAATCAAATCCCCCTCCGTTACTTGTTGTTTCCCCTCTCTAATTGCTCAATTGTGCCGAATCGGCCGCCGGCCATCAATGGCAAGCGCCGCCGCCGCGGGATTTCTCCGCCTCCCCTCGCCTTCCTCTCCTAGTTACTATTTAAGCTCGAGCCTGAGCTCCTGCTTTCCCCTTTGCCTTCGCATTGCTAGCACACACACGCTCGAGCAAACCCCCCCCCCCCCCCCTTCACCATTGCCGCTGCCTCGGTTCCTCGCTGCCGTCGTGAATTCGTCACCGCTGGTAAAGGATTGGCTCCGCCACTCTTCTTTCTTGATTCTTGGGTTTTCCAGGGGCTTATCAAGCTTGTGCTGCTGCAGGTTCTCGTCCCCGGCGCCCGTAGGAGCCGCGCCCCGACCACACCGGAGCGCCGCCGATCCGCCGCCGTTGCCGAGCTTCCTCACTGGTGCATTCACTTCGCTTTTGAGCTCGCCTTCTTCTCCTTCAAACGGTGAGCGATAACCCTCGCTCAATATCCCTTCGTCTTGTGCATTTTGGCGCCTCCACGAGCTCGCCGGAGCAGCCGCGCCGCCCCCTTCCGGTCCGGCCGCCGACGACAAACGATCGCCCCCCTTGACCCCTTGGTCACGTGCGCATGCGCCCCCTCTACGTTTTGCACTAGTTTGTGGTCGTGTTGATGGCCGGGAGCGCCGCCCAAGGGTAACGCCGGCGAGTCCCCGTCGCGCGCCGCCACTCTCCCGTGGACGCCGCCGCCGCATCTCGCTTGCCCGCATCCTCGGCCCCTTAGATCTCGCGCGGACGGTTGAGATCACATACCCCTTCGGGTTATGTGGCCGGTCCACCGTGGACCCGTGAGCCGAGCTCACGGCGCGGTCCACGGCGCACGCGCGCGCCGGCAGCCGTTGGATCCAAGATCCACGGTGCGGCTGCGCAATTTTCCTTTAAGAGTCCCTGGGTAATCCTGTTTTCACATGTCGGTCCTCCCACCTAGAAAGATTCTTGCAGTTAGGTCTTGGATCTTGCAAACTAGCCCCTGTCTACCCTGTATAATTCCACCAGAGACCCTTTTCTTGAGTTTTAGCTCTTTAGCCATTCGGTTTTTTATGAAATTATGTTTTAGCCCCTGGATTTATTTATAGAAGTTCTGTAAAATTTAGTTTTACTCCAGATAGGTCCCTGAATCTTGTTTTGAGCATAACTTTCTCGTTTTAACTACGATTTTAGCGTTCTATATACCGAAATGATCGCCTCAACGAGTAGAATCATTTAAACAGCAAGTTTTACAGTTTTGCTACTATTTGGTGTACTGTTTATTTATTGTTTGTTGTTTATGTTTGACATGTAGATATCGTGCATGTTTCGTCTGAGCTCCCCATTGGAGGTGATCAGGAAGAGCCTGCTTTCGAAGAGGACTATACCCAGCTTGTAGAGGAAGGCAAGTGGCTTTCCCCCTCTGCATTATCTCTTTTTGAATCTATAACACTGCATGATAAAACAATGTTTACTCTTCCTGTTGCAATGCATTAATATGATGGGCAAACACCTTTTTAAGGACTTGACTAGATGTTTTACCTCGTTACCTTGATCAACCATGTTTAACAAATGCTTGGGGAGATAAATGCTTAGCTTGCTTTACATGGGAATGGTTATTCTTTGTTTATGAAATATATCTCGGTTCTGTTTATGAAATGTGTACATGTTTAAGTCAAGATAACTTGTAATTTAAATGGAACATGGAGAACCACCCAAGACAACAGTACAACCACAGTCCACATGGCTCTGGCTTAGCCAAGTAATTAGGAGAGTGAGTTAGCTGATAGCCTTTTCCGAGAGGGGCACAGGGGGCCGGAGTTGAAGGGGTATAGCCCGGTTCTTTTGGGGTAGCAGCCTTGGCTAAGGTGCTGACCATTAGGGAGGGTTATGGTCCGCTCCGCTGCTGTAACTGTTGTGGGCTGTTGGTTTCTCTTCTTTCCTTTGTAAAGGCTTCGTAGTGGACCCCTAGCCACTCACCTTGGAAGTGTTTAAGGGTCTAGCTAACCCGGGAAAAAATGGGGAACACGAACTGTGGGTAAAGTGTACAACCTCTGCAGAGTGTAAAACTGTTATAACAGCCGTGCTCACGGTCAAGAGCGGCTTGGACCGTCACATGATAATCAAACTTAAAGATGAATGTAAATCGTGGGTCTTTGGGTTTTGAGGTTTCTTTTAAGTTAAGTGGGTTGGTATACACTTACACCTGGTAATTAGGTGCTTGTTAAGTAAAATTTGATCAACTTATAAAATGCTTACCGCTGTGAACCATAGCCTATCCTTGATAGCCTTGCATTGTTTCCCCCACTTGCTGAGCACCAACCATAAGTGTGCTCACCCTTGCTTACCGCTGTTCAGAGGAGAACATCGGAGGTGAGGACGAGTACTGGAGCGACTACGAGGAGTTCTAAGGCATGCGGATCCCCCAGTCATCATGCCTGTGGAAGCTGTAGCTGAAGCTACTCGTCTTTTAGTTATCGTTTGTGTTTGGACCTTCGAGTCCACCTATCTGAGTGTAATAAAGAATATTGTATCAGTTTAATTCTTATACGTTTTATTGTTGCAATGGTATTACACTCGTTTTGTCTATCATGTGTGTGTAAATTGATCCTGGCGCACAAGTGAGATGCATTCGTTTTCCTTGTAAAATCGGATGTGACAGCGTATCACATGACGAAGTGCCAACTACGTCGTGATTGGTACTGACCTATACAGAAAAGCCACCTCTACTGGCGTCTTGATGAAGTGCATCTTAAAATCAGAGGGTCTCCAGCTCCTAGCTGAGATTCACAGTGGTGAGTGTGGCTGCCACGCGGCATCCACTAACCTGGTCGGCAAGTAGTACCGATCTGGATTCTACTGGCCCACGGCCAAGACCGACGCTAAAGACCTCGTAATGAGGTGCAAAGGATGTCAGTTCTTTGCCAAACAGCAGCACCTGCCGGCTCAGGCCCTGCGCACCATCCCTCCATCATGGCCCTTCGCCATGTTGGGTCTCGACTCCGTAAGATCGTTTCGTACCGCCCCAAGCGGCTACAAACACATATTGGTAGCCGTTGACAAATTCACCAAGTGGATTGAAGTCCGACCTGTTGCAAAACACCAGAAGAAGTGGCAAAGTTCATCGGAGACATTACACATCGCTTCGGTGTGCCCAATAGGATCATCACCGACCTGGGCAAAGCTTTCACTGGCTCCGCCTTTTGGGATTTTCACTAAGAAAACACTATCAACGTCTACTACTCCTCGGTCACCCACCCTCAGCGTGACGGCTAGGTCGAACGTGCCAATGACATGGTCCTTCAGGCCCTCAAAGACTGCATCTACGATGACGCCTCCAATTATGCCACCCGGTGGTTAGCCGAGTTACCACACGTGATTTGGGGTCTAAGGACTCAAGTCAGCTCTGCCACAGGCTTTTCGCCCTTTTTTCTGGTCTATGGATCGGAAGCCGTACTACCTACCGACGTCGCCTTCGAAGCTCCACGCATACAGTTCTACGAAGAAGGAGAAGCCGAGCAAACCCGTCGCGTCGACCTCGACAGCCTTGAAGAGCAGAGGCTTGCTGCTGTCATGAGACAAGCCCGTCACGACCAACAACTTCGACGATAACATGACTACAACATTAAGGAAACTTCCTTCAACATTGGCGACCTCGTCCTCAGACGCATCCAGAAGACCGACAGCATGCACAAGCTCTCTGCCCCTTGGGAAGGACCCTTCATTGTCACCGAAGTTATTAGCCCATCCACTTATCGCCTCCAATGGGGTGACGGACAAGGAGTGCCAAACCCTTGGAACGTGAAGCACCTACGATGATTCTATCGGTAGAATAGTTTTTAAATTCCAGCTATGTATTTCTTTTCCTTGTACTTTTTTTAGATTAAATAAATATTACCTCAAGTAGTCATCTGTTATGTGTTGAGCACTACCTTCTCCCCTCTCATGTCACAAACCCTCCCCCTCGACATGCTTGGGGGCTTGGCTAAAGCTAATACATGGGTTGCAAAACTTGGGGGTCACAGATTTTCACCCACTCCTCACCCTCGACATGCTCGGGGGCTTGGCTAAAAGTCAACCTAAGGGTCGCTCGACTTGAGGACATCATCCCTAATGAGTACAAAGCCTCCTGTCGCTATGACTATGCTTGGTCAGAAAGGTCGCCAGACCCGAGCCCTAGGCTTCTCCCTCGAGCGCCGACCTCACGTAAGCCTCCACGCTGAGCTGTGAAGGTCGGTAAGTCAGCCTCTCCGTGAGTAGTGGTTAGCGAGACAAGAAACAAGACATCGTCATCTACAAAGACTACCAAGCTCGCATAGGCACAAGGCAAGTACTTCATTTAGGTTCAACAAAAGTATTCATCCGCAAGACCTATTTTACATGACGGAGAAAAAGAGAAGGTACTGCTCCTAAGTCCAAGTCTACGCTTCACCGTCATCGCCTTCATAGTCTAGATTGTCCATCACCTCGATGGCGGCATCCCGAACCACAAGCTCCAGTGCTGTGAGGTCCTTCTCAACATCAGCACCAGCCTTGACCTTGGCCATGTCGACGTCAGGGTAGTAAGATTTCACTCTCACCAATGCATCAGTAGCCGCGGCCAAGCTCGTCACCTTCAATAGCGTCAGGAGCCTGTTAAGGGTGTCTACGAGACGATCTACAATGGATTTCGCCTCCTCCCCTACATCCGGCACTGCTATGCAATCCATTGCATAGTTGGAAGCACCCTTCAGGTCGTTCAGCTCAACCTCATACCCTATAATGGTCATTTGGTCATTATGCAACGACTTCAAAACAACCTCGAACTCGACCTCAAGGTCCCAACGAGCTCCTGTCTCATAAGCCAGCTTTTGAGATACGGCGTACTCACTGTTAGTAGCTTCCTTCATCGCCCGCTTGAGCTCCTGGCCCCCAGCCTCGACCTCCCGAAGTGACACCTCCAAGTTTCGAACCTTCTCCTTGGTGTTCTTCAGGTCGTTGTTAAGCTCCTCCTCATGGTTGCGGAAGCCTACGAGACATCACAATTAGCATACCACAAAAAGACCTCCTTGCTGCTGGAACAAGATTACCAACACAAAGATTCGACCTACCAATGGATACACTATTGAACTGCGCAGTAGCCTCCTTGGCCTTGCGCTTCTCCTCGGTAAGCTCGTCTTCGAGCCTGTTCTTCTCGGTAGCCGCCGCCTCACGGACCTGCTTGAGCTCCTGCTCAAGGTCAGTAATCTGTTGCTCCTTCGCCGCCACATTCTTCAGCAGGTCAGCCTGGTTGTTCGCCCGTTCAACTAAGGACTGCCATAGCACAAAAAACTCGTCATCGGCACTTCAACAAATACAGTGTCAGAAAAGTACATCGTAAGCAAACCTACCGTCAGCACGTGATTAATGGTCACAATGTTGGTCTGTAAGGCCTGCATATCCTCATTGTCCTCGAAGATATCATCCTGCCAAGGGGTGTCATTCCAATCAATTCCCCGCCGCGGTAATCTCGGGCTCGAAGAGGAAGAATCGGGTACCTGTGCGCCGGATGTCCCCGACCTCCCGGCGCCTAGTCAATTTGAGCCTGGTCCTTAACCAGGTCGTCATCATCCCCAGCAGGTCTCGAGCTGATGGGGTCGACATCAATAATCCTCGGGGAAGCTGACGTTCCGATGACCCCAACAGTACCTTCCGCTCCTGCATTAACAGCATGCGGGGGGATCGCCATCCTCGAATCCACCACTATCGGCGAAGCTACCTTCTTTTCAGCCACCCCTGACGGCGGGGTGGCCGTCCGCGCATCATCAGTTAACGACTCCACCAAGACCTTTGGGTCGGGCGACCTTGTGTGGGAGGGCGAAGCCTGAGCGCCCAGGTCGCGCTGCGGCACTGCTACCGGCCTGCACAAGAACATCATGACCAAGCAGCGAACTCAGCACGGCAACAACACGTAAAAGGATTTGAATGTTCAAGACTTTACCTCGTCACAGTCGGGACACGAGGCTTTAGCCTAAAGAGCCGAGGCCTAATCATTGCAGGCATCTTCGCCTGCGCTGCGGCAGCAGTTCGCTGCACGTTCAAACCTCGACGAAGGGCATCCTCCGACGTCTTCTCCACCAACTCCCGCTGCCTCTTGGCAGCGGGGCTCTCCGACCTCCTCGCCGGCCAATCTCCCTCGATCGGTAACTCCTCAGTGGCTTCATCTTCCTCCTCTTCTTCCGACTCGACCTCTCTCGAGCGAGGTGTCGGAATTGCCGGCGTCACAACTACTAGTGGAGAGGTAGCCTTCCTCTTCATCATCTTCTTCTTCTCCGCGGCCTTCACCGCGGAGATTGCAGCAGCAGCCGTTGAAGCTGACTGCTTCACCACCGCCGACCTGGTCTTGCGCCGGGACTTCGTGGCACCACCGACGTCCAGGCCTGTCCCGGCGTCGCCTCCGACCTCGACGTCAGTATCTTCATTGGCCTCCACCGACGAGTCAGACTCATAAAACTCCAGCAGACGACCTGCTGGAGGGTGGTACTTGTCCGACCTAAGTTTGCGCCGATGCAGCTCGCCTTCACGAAGAGGCGCGGGGCACCACAGATGACGCTCATGCTCCTCCAAGCAAACGACCAAGAAAGTTATACGATGCAAACAACGACAAATAAAGTAAATGACCTAAAGGTAGGTCTCAGGATCTTACCGGGTCAGCTGGCCTCTTCAACGAGTGTGCCTTAGGGCACTTCTTTATCTTCACCTTCCCAGAGTACATCTGGGACACCCTGGCCTCCATCTCCTCCTTGGAGACCTTGTGGTTAACTTCTCGCATGGGGTCTGACTGCCCCCAGTACTCGTACGCGGGGTGAACCCGGTCCTTGATCTGCTGAATCAACCACCGACAAAATGACCTGGCGACTGCAGCTCCCGTCACCCCCCGCTTCTTCAGATCGCTGACTAGCTCTAGGACCCCCTTGAGGTCCTCAAGGTCAAAGGATGATAGCCCTAAGTCCCACCCAGATATCTTCACTGGCATATGGTCAGTACGACGTGGAAATCCAGGAAGCCGATCTACAATGTAAAACCACTCTGACCTCCACCCAGTGGTGTTGTCGGGGAGGTCGTTGTCTATCCACTCTACCTCGAGGCCCGACCTCAAGGAGAACATCACAGCCCCCACTAGCCCCGACCTCTTGCAGTGCTCTTCACACAAAGCAAATACCTCCATAGCAAGAAGTGAGGCGATATCCCCAGATACGCCTCACAAAAGTGAATGAAGGTCGAAACTACAGTGATGGAGTTGGGGACAAGGTGTACCAGCTCCAGCTTGTAGTAATACAGCAGACCGCAGAAGAAATCTCCCACGGGGAGGTTGAAGTCGCGCTCGAAGAAGGACGTGAAGACGACGTGCTCCTTCACGTCTTCGGTCGGGAACTCCTCCACAACTGCAGCCTTCCACTCGACCTCCGCCTTCAGCCACAGTAGCTCGCGGTCCACCAAAGCCTGGATCTTGGCCTCCGTCATCGTCGACCAGACTCACGCCGTGTGCGGATCCGGGATGGAAGCCGCCTCTGCTGCCATTTCACTGCTTGGGTTTGGATTGGATCTAATGGAGCACAAGGTTTTGATGCACATGAGTGGAGGTGCGCGGCGCGGAGCAGTGGTGCTAGCGCATGAACGGCTGGAGCTGGAGATTGGATGGGAGCACGCGCGGGGGGGCGAAGCGGTCGCAAGACTGCGGGAAAGCTACGGCGGCGGAAGCGAGAGCAATGGGAGGAAGAAGAAGGGCAAATAGGGTCAACCCCGACCCAAGCCGCTCTACTTATAGGGGGTCCACTGGATTTGCCCATTGCGGTTCCTTCCGCCGTACAACATGCTTCAACGGCTCTATTCCGAGAAATTCGCGAGAGGATTGGGCCAGATTCATCGCCAACAGATTAAGCCACGACCTAAATTCTGAGTTTAGGTCGTCGGCTGTCAACAAATTATCGTCAAGTCATCCTGACGGCAAACAAGTTCAACAAGGCCCCACGTCACATTAATTTAGGTCTTTGACAAATCATTTTGTCAAATCGACCATGTACATGGCAGAATAGAGCGAACATTACATGGACCGCATGAAGGTACACAAGTCGCCCGCGACCTCACTGGATCCAGAACCTGACACACAAGATAAACATACTACAAGACCTGGGCCACCCAGAGCAATCATCACGGCCTAATTTACCGAAGCAGAGCCGTCTGTGAAGACCCGAGCTGCCAGCTATCATCATGTTCTTCCGCTGCTCTGTACAATTCGCCGTACTGGGGCGAGACCACAACAGTCCGACATCACCAGGAGCTTAGTGTCGATGAGCCGCATCAAGGGAGTTCTTCTGTGTCCCCAGAGGTCCACTAGAACGCCGATGCCTGTACGCCGACCGAGCCGGCCGCCACCGAGGCTCGCTGCCGATACCGGCTGATTCCCTCTTTCTCCTCCCGCGGTGAGCACCCCTTTGAGTTCCCCTCGACCCCTCCCTCTGTTTTCCTGCCCGGCCGAGCCCTTCACTGCGCCAATCGCCAGCAAGGCCAACGCCCAGGAGTCCCCTATCCGTGCGTTCGTGGGTGGTTTCGTCGGCAAGGCCAACGCCCCGGAGTCCCCTATCCGTGTGTTCGTGGGTGGTTTCTTGTGTCTGTAGGAAGAAGATAAGATGGTGGTTTTATGTTTGGACCCCCTAGCTTTTCTTGCAATCTTTAAATCCAATCTTGTGTCTTGGTAAAACTACAGAAAACCCCCTAAAATACCCATCCTACACACATAAAGCCCACCCAAGCCTTTTTACAGATCTAACCATATTCTTCGTCCTTTTCGCGAGCACTATTTGACGTGTCTCGAGAATCTTTTCTGCTAGCCCTCCAAATCTATAGTTAATCACAACTAGGTTCTCCTATCTTGTTTTGTACATATCTTCCATGTTTTAAATCTCTTTTAATCCGTTCAAGTTGTGTTAGGTTCATAATAAAATAGAGCACGCATTAGTGATGTGTTTTCATCATGCTTGTTTTCTGAAAATAAATTTCATATTCATTTTGTTAATGTTTATTAAACATGTCTTTTCTAATTAAAAGCTATATAGTGCTATACATCGTTTTTATAAGCAATATTAATTTGATTAATGTTTATTTCACATGCTTTTGTAAATAATGTCTAATTAGACCTTGGTTTTTCATAAATCAAATGTTGATTCGGTTAATATTTGATTAACCTTCCATAATTAAAACTTGATTAGGTTTTTACCTCGGTTTCTTCAAATAAAGTTTAATTTGAATTAATTCCAACTTAGGGTACTTTTTTTATGAAATATCCTATCATATGTTTTGCTAATTAAAATAAACATAGCTCATAGTCTTTGCTATCTCATAAGTGCAAATCAATCGTTATACGTTCTTTATCAAGCTCTGTCTTAGTGTGATCTTTTCGGTCTTTGCCCAACCTTCCACAACCATCTCTTTAAAGCTAATCAGACCTTTCCCTTATAAGCACGTTTTGTGTGCTTTAGTGATCCATAGATTCGATCTCTATCCTTTAGTGTGTTCTTTTAAAACTTTTCTTTTGAGTGGTGCATTGTTCTTAGTTGCTTGTTTGTTGCTTTGTATGCTTGTGACGATGATTGATGCGCATAAAGTGAACGCTATCCGAGAAGCTTTGAAGAGCGTGAAGACATTCTGAGCAAATACTCTGTGGTTAAAGGCAAGTGTGTCCTTGTTCTTTTGTCCTAAGAACTATACTTAATCACTTTGCATATGTTTGCATTTAATATGATGGGACCCATGTTTAAGGTTTGACTAGTGTTGTTTATACTATGCCGTGATCAACCGGGTTTACCTTTATGTTAGGTAGCTATGCTTAGTCTCTATACTCTGGGTTATGGTGGTTTAATGAACTTAATGATAAACATGCTTTACCTTCATGTTATACCTTTGGATGCTTAACACAAGAACATAATGATTAGTGGGAACATGAAGCTACACTACAAGAAACTATTTAATCTGTGACGTAACGATTCAGTCACGGATTAAATAAGAGTCGTCGCAAATCAGCATCCGCGATGATTTACATTTTCGTGGTGGAATGAGCATCATTGATTAAATCTGCCGACGTTCCTTAATAAACGTCACGGTCTGTGATGTATCTGAATCGTCACAGAACAACCCGAGGCCCATGCAGCCCAACCCAAAGCCCAGTTTTAGTGACGAAAATAATCATCACATATTGCTGCTGACATGGATCATTATGTGGCTGCTGATGTGGACGCCTCATGGAAAATGACGTTGCAGCCTACGTGGACAACAATGACGTGGCAGCCTACGTGGACGATGACGTGGCAGCCTACGTGGACGATGACATGGCAGCCTACGTGGACGATGACGTGGCGTCCAACGTGGATGATGACGTGGCCACAGTTTTAGCCCAGAACATAAACATTATGACCCACCACAGCCCCGTTTAGATCTATTCTAGCCCACAAAGCCCATTTCAGAATTGTATTCCAGCACAAAATTAGCCCATATTCAGCCATTTATGATACAGTTTTTCAACCCATTTACCAAAATTCAATGAACAGAAATTACATCATCAAATAAGATGCAATCTCTGTTAAAAAACCCAAAAACACAACCAGGAATTGAAGTAGAGAACACATGGTGGTTTTACCACTCCAAAAACACAACAACTTGCTATTTGTTATTCTGCCACTCTTTTCTCAAATTTCTTGTGAGTTTATAAATCCTGAAATTAAAAAAGGTCATGTCATGCTTGAAGTGTAATTACATTTTAACAGCAATAATAAAACTAAACAATATGTTCTAACATATAGGAGGCCTAGCCTAGCATCCAAAGAGAACAATAGCTCAACTCATGCCAAATTTAACAATTGAAAGTAACAATATCCCAAATCTTAGTAAATTTCAGATGAAACATAGTATAAGAACAGGTCATGCCAGTTACATCACTTCTTATTTAGAGAATAAATTTCAGAAATCACACATCTAAAACAAGTAGAAACAAGTTTTAAGTGAAGTAAATTTCAAATTTATAGTTCCTTAATTTAATGATATGGTCCTGTTTATAATGAAATAATGCTTGGTTCTTATACCAAGGGGAAATGGCAGAAAGCAGGAGCCAATACATGGAAATGTGACTTATACATGTTTAAACAAGCACATAATTAAATCAAGACATATAAATCTAGAGGGATCTTACAGCAAGGTGGGGAAGGGCAATGATGGTGCCATGACTCGTCCACGACACTGAGCATCAATGCAGCAACTAGGTCTGAAATAAAATTGATTTGGGGGCAGTCAGATTATAAGCTTGATGCTACCTTGCAGATTCAGTTACATATGGAAAATAAAAGGATTCGATTCAGTTACAGATAGCTCAGGACATCACCTTGCTGATGATCCAAAGCTAGGACAATGCAGGTATATGAACGAACATTCGGAGTAAAATTGCAAAAGATTAAGAATTGAAACAGACAATCATGCATCCTGATGCTCCCTGTGACCAACATATTGCTATCACACCAGTAAATGTGTAGCATAATTTAAGTACTATCATCATGTCGTGAAGCAATGCAAATTCACTGAGCACAAGATATAGGCTGACATAACAAATTACTGTACTCAGATGGTCATAGACAGAAATCTTAGAGCAAAGCTTTTTACAATGGAAACCAACTTAAGTATCAAGCATGATTAAGATGTGAAAATATTAAACATAGATTGGATTTCATATGTCACATTGAGACCTGTACACACGCTAGTCACAAGTTCACACGTAAGACTATCCAAAGCTTAAATGAATTACTTAGTGCTCTCCATTCTGGTAATATTAGATTTATACCTTCATCAAGCATAACTGAGTACAGTTCAGAATAATATTGATTAAGTCACACTGGTACCTACGACTATCATCTTGGAGATGTACAACATCAGACGTATGTGATACAAATGGCAAAACATTTTAGGGATATAGCCAACATTCATTTTACAGAATACTATCTGCTAGAATATATTTTACAGAATTGTAACTTGTATACAAGATTCCTAAATCTTAATTGAGGCATTGAGGTTTCATGATCAAGCACATAAACCTGAAACTAACTTGATTAATGAATTAGCTACTATCCCATCGAGGAACCAGGAATGCGGCACACACAAGACACCAATTCTGAACTACTGTATCAATTTGCTGCCACCACAAAGGCACAAACTAAATTGCTACTACGTCAAACAAATACAGATCCAATTGACCACATATCTCAGACAACAAATGAAATTATATACTTGGAAAAATGCTCTACCGACAAACCACGCTATAAATCAACCTTACAATTTCTACTGCAGCATTCAGTCCGTCAGTTCAGCAAGACAGAGAAATACCAGTTTGATTTGTCATTCCTCTCGAGAGCAGGTTGCACCTGACGGTGGAGAAATGGAGTGGTGCCACGACCCAGTTCGCCAACTCACCTCGTTCGGCCTGGACCTGAGAGCAAAGAGAGAAATAGGAGAGAGGATCTATGCGCTATGAGTGGGTGAGAATGAGGGGGAGGCAGCGACAAAGGAAGAGAGAGCACCTTTGTGTCCGCCATCTTCAGGAGTGAGCAGGGGAGGCGGCCCTGAGCACAAGCCCGGCCGATGCGTGATCGCCTCCGTGACGACTAGATTGATTGTTGGGGATGGCCTCGAATGCCCACGTGACGAACCCGCCCGCGGCGGCGGCCATGGCCACGGATCTCAGCTCCGGCCGCGGACACGGGAGAGAGGGGCAGAGTGGTTAGATCTGAGGAAGAGTGGGCATGGGATGGAAGAGGGCGCAAGATCTGGAGGGGATGCGAGATCTGAAGGAGGAGACAGGGAGAGACCCTGCGGCGCCCGCCATCGTTGGAGCAAGGAGGAAAGGGGAGGCGCGACGGGGGATCTGAGGAGGAGACCGGGAGAGCCCCCGCGGTACCCGCCATCGTCTCCATCGTCACAGCGCACGGATCTGAGTGGGGAGGAGGGAGGCGGAGGCGGAGACCGGATGCGGGCGGTGCGAGGAGGAGCAATGGCTAGGGTTTGGTCTGGAGAATGGAGAGAGCAGGATGGATCAAGTTATATACCATGGTAACGTGTCAAGAGCCATCCGATTGCGAATCGACGGTCAGCAATGATTGGGCTGCTTGGGCCGTGCTAGAGGCAGAGTTTTTTGCACAATTAGTATTGTTTTTGCATTTTTCAACTAATTAATGTATGCTTTGTGAAGCAACTTAAACAAATAGTTAACTTAAACGCTTTCAACTAATTAATGTATGCTTTGTGAAGCAACTTAAACAAATAGTTACCTTAAACTCTTAGATATATTTTTCACATGTAGCAAACAACATATAAGTTGCAATATAGGGGATTCAAAATTTTTGGAATGGATTTGCTATTTTCTATCATTTATATGAATTCATGCACGTTTATTGAGAAAAACCTACAATTTGAACTACATATATCTCAAATAACATTTAAAAAATTCTCCAAAATATATTTCAAGTATCTCGTTTCTAGTATAGCTCGTGTGCTGAAAATAAATTAAAGTTACAAATGTTTGCTAAAGATAATTTGAACTTCTACTCGCAATTGTATTATAAAATAAAGATAATAATACCTAAACTTTATCCAAAAAATTTGAAAACTGCAGTACATTCATTTTGCTGATGTGCAAAGCTGGCATAAAAGTTTCATAAGATTTTACGTAAATTGAACTATACATTCATTTTCTTTTTTCATTTCTTTGCAATATGAATATAATTAAGACACTCTTGAGACGTAATATACAAAAATATGATCTTACATACTCTCAAAACATTTTTCTATTTTTCTAATGTAATATACAACATATAAGTTGTCACCTAGGAGTTTATGAATTTTCATGTAGGTTGCTATTTTCTATTATTTAAATGAATTTCTACATGTTTACCGAAAGTAATTCCAAATTGACCTATATGTACCTCTAATACGATTCAAAAAATTCAAAATTTTGTATTTAGGTGCCTATGGTCCATTCTAGCACACATCTAGGAAATTGAAAAAAATCAATTTACTTATATGAAAAACTCAAACTTGTATTATTCACCTTGTTGTAAAATAATAATAACAATACTTAATTTTGTTCAAAAACATTCTACGAATTGACACGAACCATATTTTTAAGCGTATAATGCTCCTATAAAAAATTCATATGGTTTTGATAAAGTGAGATTATAGACGTTCACAAATAGGACACAAGGATCACATAGTTTCCTGCAATTGAAAACAAACTTTGAGATTTGAACAACTAATAACGTCACCGAACTTGTATGCACCTCAATTTTTGACACCATCTCATGTTGACCATAACATTAGAGAATATTCACTTATATTAGCAATTATTACGAAAAAACATGTTTTTTATATTCTCTTTTTAGTTGGAAAAGATATGTTGTTTGAAAAGCAATCAAGAAATAGTAATTGAGATACAAATAAATGGCACTGAGTAAAACATCTCGATTTTAGAAAAAATTAGGAAAAAGAATCAACCAATTTGGAGTTCGTATGAGGAAAAAGAAAAAAAAATTACAAGTTTTATCCGTAGATTAAAAACAGAAATTGCACTTGTTATGAACTGAGATGAACAAGTGTGTTTTGTCTTTTTAATCTTTGACTAAAACTTGTAACTAGTTTTTTTGCCTCATACTAACTCCAAATTGGATGCTAAAATTTTCTAAAATCATTATCTACCAAGATCTACAACTTTAACAAATGAAAAATGATTTCGACAACAGTTTATTAGGGGTAATTCAAACTTACATCTCGAATTTACACTATCATAATTCAAATAATATCATAAGATGCTCTAATGGTTCTACGAATTGACGTGGTAACATAATTTGGGTCCATAAACTTGTGATCAAACTTTCAATTGATTTCGGTAACAGTGGAACCAACGTTGTTTAGAAATGGATACATGTCTCACATAGTTTCATGAAACATTACTTAAACATTGAAGTGTATCATACCTTTCGAAATTTTCGAATTCATATGCACTTCAAACTTTACCATAACCTTGTGTTTATCATAACAATAGTAAATATTATTGAAAAATATCTTTTATTTATTCTCTTTTGGTAGAAGAAAAGAAGTTGTATGAAAAAGATAAATGTAATAGCAATTAATATGAAAACTAATGATATTACGTGAAAGATTGTGATTTTACAAAAAACAGAAAAAAGAATAAATGAATTTGGAGTTACTATGACCGAGAAACACTAGTTTCAAATTTGAAGTATAGATTAAAAAGAAAAACGATGGGGAAACGAGCTCAACGTGTGCCACGTGGTCACGGCGAAGCAACTCGACCAACACTGTATTGCCACGTGGTCCCGAAGCTCAAATTATATGTATATAATTCAAACTATCATCAATTCATCACAACTCATGAAGTGTCCCAGTGGTAGCAGATGCTCTGTTGATGCTTGAGGTCGTGGGTTCGAATCTCATAAAAAGCTATTTTTTTCAACTTTCCTAGAGGCGATGCGGGAAAGGATATGAAAGTAAACTTCTGCAAAGAAACATAACTTCACTTGTAGATCAGTGGTAACGCATCCTCCTCTCCATTTCCCTCACATCGTGGGTTCGAGTCCTGGTCTGCCCCAATTTTTTTAGTGCGGATTATTTTTCGGAGGCCACGGGCTGCAGGGTTGGCGGCCTGGGCCAGCGTAGCTTGGCGCGGCCGGGGTGCATCCGGCCGAGGCCGTGGTGCGAGCCGGCGTGGCCGCGGCCGGCCGGGCCGTGGTGCGGCCGATCGCGGCCGGCCATGGCCGGCGGGGGCATGGCCGCGGTGGCTCGACCGGGCATGGCGAGCGCGGCCGCAGCTGGCCGGGCCGTGCTCGCAGCCTACCGCGGCAGCCGTGGTTGGCCGGGGCCGTGGTGCACCCGGCCGCGGCCGGCCTTGGCCACTGGGGGCATGGCCGCGGCTAACCGGGACATGGCGGGCGCGACCGCGCCGGTCGGGTGTGGCCGCAACCAACTGCTGCCATTTTTTCTATTTTTTTATTTTTTCAATTTTCCAAATGTTTCCATTCATAACATGACTATTCTCAGTTGTTGATGTTTTTAGATTGTTTTTCATTTTTTCCCATTCATAACATAACTATTTGATATTTATTAATCGTGACGAATCTGCTAAAATGTCGCAGTGTTGTGGGCTGGATTGCGACAAATTTAACAAATCGTCGCAGTGTTCTGGACTTGAATATCTATCAGTGCACATCCGTTGAAAAACAGGAATACGTCACAATGTTCTGGGCTTGAATATCCATCAGTGCACATCCGTGACGAAAAACAGGAATACATCGTAGTGTTATGGGCTTCAATATCCATCAATGCACTTCCGTGACGAAAAACAGGAATATGTCGTAGACGCAGTGCTCTTTGTGATATTTTCTGAAAACATCGCGGAGAATGCGTCACAGATTAAATAGTTTCTTGTAGTGCTACCACCCAGGAAAACCGTACAACCACAAGGCATATGGCTCTGCCTTGGTTGAATAATTAGAGGACTGTAGTGTTGGACTGGTGATTAGGGGGGTAGGACTCGCGGAACATCGTGCACTAGAACACACTAGGGAAGTCTTTCTAAAGGCCTCGTAGCGTCCCTATGTAATCACACATCGGTAGTGTGGTATGATGCTTGATCAACATCACATGGTTGGGTTTAAAGCTCTTCGGGGTTTTTACGCGACTTGTGGTGAAAGTGTACAACCTCTGCAGAGTGTAAAACTAATCGATTAGTTGTGCTCACGGTCAAGAGCGTCCTAGACCCTCACATGATTAATATACTTGAAGATGGACTTAAATCGTGCTCTCTGGTTATGCTTGTCGTATTCTTATGGTGCATATTACCTTATGCTTAATGTGGGTTGGTATAAACTTAAACTTTATTAGTAATCAGGTGCTAATACAATTTGACCAACTAAAATGCTTAATGCTTATAGCCTAGTCCACTATAAAGCCTTTGCATTCATCCTTTCCCCACACTTGCTGAGTACGACAAGTGCTCACCCTTGCTATAAACAATGTTGCTCAGAAAGAGGAAGCTGTTATGGAGTTTGCTGAAGATGTTGTTGAGTGCTAGGCGTACGCAACCCCCAGTCGACTGCTTGTGATGTTTGATGCCTTCGTTTCCAGGATAAAGTGTAAATCTCTGATAATCTCCCTTTTTCTTATGTGATACTATTTCTGCATTCACTTATATGTCACTATATGTATGAAAATATATTATGGCATACATATAGTTATGCACTTGGTTTTCTTTGGAAAAACAGGTGTGACACTGCCCTATAGACCCCTTCCCTCTTCCGCGCATCGACCAGGTCGTCGACTCCACAGCTGGAAGCATCCTGCTATGCCTCCTCGACTGCTACTCAGGATATCACCAGATAGCCTTGAAGGTCTCTGACCAGGATAAAACAGCGTTCATAACGTCGCACGATGTGACAACCCGCCCAGGAAAATACCGTACTATCGCCTAAAACCGATCCACTTTGGTCATTAAGCAATAGTAAAGTTTCTTCCTATCGTTAGTTGCCGGGTTAACGCCCGGTAAATCACTTGGAATACATACAGAGGATCGACATATGCATTAAAACTCACACGAAGGCGAGTCAAGAGTACAACATGAATAAAACCAATTTATTACAAACCATTGTTCATGACATGGAGTAAAGGTTCAGAGTTCGAAAACAGCGGAAATAAATTAAACTAGCGCAACGGTAAACATCCCAGGAGGCCATCCGTGATGTCATCACTTGTCGTCCTCCACCCTATCAAAAGCACCTGCACAACAGTTTTAAAGCAAGGCTGAGTATACTAATACTCAGCAAGACTTAACTGTCAGGTGATATCTACATCACCATACTCTAGACATGAAAGGCTTTTGGCCGGTGGAGTTTCTTTTGCCGAACAGCCACTAAGAGTGGATCCTTACTTTCAATATTTTAGCACAAGTTCTAGTTGATAACCATTTCAAAGTGTGCCATCTAATCCAATCAAGAATCGGACAAGCATTTAATTCATACAACCATATTCACCAAGTTCCATTATTACGGGATATCATGGACAATTGATTAAGCAGTCTCGAATAACGGTGAGAGGCCGACAATCGATTGATCTAAACCTTGCAAGATAAACCTAAACACACGGTAGGCTGCACCCGCAAGGACAACTTCCCAGGCAGTTCCCAAAAGTCCTCCGGTTGGGAACAGAGCCTACAGTCCTGGGTACAAGGTTAGTTGGCATACCCCGCGAGGCACCCAGTCTCACACATGCACCCCCTTCCCGGTAGCTAGCCGGTTAGGTGAACATTCAAGAGTAGTAGGGAAAAGTTCCCGCGCCGTATCATTAAGGTACTAGGCTTACCGGTCCCATTCCCGACAAGTTCTTAGTACGTTCAAAGCTTAGCCCACGAAAGCCACTAGACCGGAGCCCAAATCCCATGCTCTTAGCATATGAGCAATCCATTTATAAAGATCTTATGATTCCAACATAAGAACCTATTCTCGCGAGTGACGAACATCACTCGACTTCTATCGGGTCCTATAGCATAGCAGCTATCGACCTAGCATACTAGTGATAGAGCATAGGTACCTAGGGATCATGGATCTAGGGTGTCAATTCAACTCTTGAAACGTAATGCACAATCATAGCAAACATAATTGCATAATTCTAAAATACGGGGTTAATGATCCAGGGCTTGCCTTCGCTGGCAAGGTTGGCCTTGGGCCCTTCTGGACTTGGGTCCACGTCTTGAGCTACGTCCACGTACTGCAGCTCTTCGTCGGCACCCTCGTCTCCTCCTTCCGGCACGAGCGTATGACTACCGTCAGAAAGATCTACACGAAGATGCAAATGCAAGATTTATTCGACGACTTTTAATTTAATTAACCACAAACAATAGATGACAACCATGGGGTGCATTGGTTGGACACATTCACCTAGATAAGAAATACATTCAGCATACTCTTCCAAAAAGGAACAATATGCGGTTCTTTATTAAATATTCTTTTTGATAGTGACTGTGTACATATATATATAAGTAATTAATTTAACTTCGCAAACAGTAGTGGGTGGGTACATTTAGCCTTTTAAAATGATTAACAACCACACACAAGGTTATTAAGGATGAGTTGGTGACTTTTCCCATTTAAAAGACTATTAAGCCCTTAATGGCCTTCAAAGCTTTTATTCATGAAATTAATTAATAAAATTCAGTGGAAGAGTGTGTTAAACACTAAACACCTATAACAAGCCACTGGACAAACATGCATGCTTTCGATAGCTAGAAATTAATTATTTTTGAAAATAACAAAAGCTAGCTGGAAGGACAAGGTAAATGCACACAAAAATAAATATTCATCGAAATGTTCCAAACTTTCTCACACATGTTATATGGTCCAAAACTAGCCTAGGGATGCAGCATATACACCTAGAACTATTATGAAACTTGAGTTATGTATTTTCAAAGAAAATCAAGCATAATTCAAGAATAATTATTTCTACTAATTCTGAAATTGTAATTATTTCATCAAAGATGTGTTTTAGAATAAAAAGACAATATGCAGAAGTTGGTTGAAAAACTTTAGTTATTTTTAGTTAAATAAAATCATTTATTCAAATTCTGCAGAAATGGAAAACAATTTTTATAAAAAGATTTACATCATAACTTTGTGCAATTGTTTGTACAGGAGCTAGTCATGACATAACACTCAACATATTCAAAAATTGGACACAGAGGATTTATAGATTTTGAGATATCGCAGATCTAGGTTTTCACATTTCTATTTTTCATGCAAAAACTAACAGGAACTAGCTCAGGCACGAATAACAAAAGTGGTAGGAAGTTTCACCACAAATCCAACAAAATTGGGATTGCATTTTTCTGAGTTTTCTATGATTTTCTACACAATTTACAAGATTCTGCAAAATAGCAATACTATTTGAGATTCACTTTTGCACCGGGGTCCCTGGAAAGGTTCGGGATCTTACAAAAATGCCCCTGGTTTGCGCTTGGACCCTCGGAAAGACTCAAGGTCTTGCAATGTGGCCCTCGAGCGGTGGCTAGCGCGTCTCGCTGGAATTGGGTGAGGCCGGCGGCCGTGGCTGGCCGGGAGCGGGCGGAGGTTGTCCTACAGGTGGCCGGGGCTCGGTTTCTTCACTCGGACGGGGAGGAGTGAGGACCGGCGACGACCCACGGCGGTACACCCCCGCGGCGGCCGCGGCTGCTTGCCGTCCGGCGATGTGAGGCGCAAGGTGACGTCGGGGTGTGGCATGGTTCGGTCCAGGGGACTGCGAGGAGTTAGCCTAAGGGCTGGGTTGGATCTACGCGCGAGCGGACAGGGGCATCACCGGTGGCGGCGCGGCACTAGCGGAGGTGAGCTCAGGGAGGCGGCGGCGCTCGAGTGCGCGAGGGAACGGGTGACGGCCCCTTTATAGGTGACGCGCGCCACGTCAGGGACGCATGGGCGAGGGCCGGGCGCGCACCGCCGGGCGGCCCGGCCGGCCGCCGCGCCGTCCCGCACGTCCGGCGTGGCGCCCGCCACGCCACGGCGCGGGCTCCCGTGCGCCTTGGGGTGGGTGCGGCCTCGGGCAAGGGGGCATCGGGAAGGCGAGGCACCGAGCCTCGGGAAGGCGCGCGTGGGGGCGCGGGCCGGCGTACGGCGCGGCGGCGCGGCTCGGGCGGCGCGCGCGCGCGCGGCGCGTAACGTCGCGGCGTGGCACGAGGCGGCGTCGGCCAGCCCGCGACTGTGACGATGTACCCTGATTTGAAAGCATAAAACTCCCAAAAATTGAATTGAAGTGCACAAAGTAGTGAATAGGAAAGTTGTAGATGTCACTACCCCCTACAACTTTCACAAAGGCCATATGGTGTTTTTCTCAATGGATTTTGCACAAAACGCCGCCAGACTTTGAATTTCACCATGTTTCGGTGGACAGGAGGTGCTGACAGTTGACCAAGTTTTTCACCAATTTCCACTCAAAATTTGAAATGCCAATCTTCATGAAAGTTGTGTCCCTCAATAAACTGGACAACTTTCGTATTGGTAGATTTTGAAGTGTTTGTGTGAAATTTGGAGAACGCGGCAAAAGTTCCGGAAGACTTTCACCGACATCAGTTCTTAAGCGGTGTTTGACCGTGTCTTTGACCAAGGGTTGACCACGGGTGTGTGTAGACTTGGTCAAGGGGTTCAATAGGGTTCATTCACGAGTTTTTGAGGTGATGACCCAGGTTGACCTAGGTTTGACCAGTGTCGGCCGGTTTGACCCAGCCGATTTGGTCATTAGCGTTAATGACGTTAATTAAAAACCTGGAGCGTCACACACGACATCTACTGCTACACGGCCATGACGTTCGGCCTCAAGAATGTTGGAGTGACCTACCAGAAGGCCATGTAGAAGTAATTAGAGTCCCAGATCGGCAAGAACGTCGAAGCATACGTCGACGACGTGGTTGTCAAGGCCACCGTTGAGGACAACCTCATCGCCGACCTTGCCCAAACCTTCGCCAACCTCCGGCGCTACTGCTGGAAGCTCAACCCAGAGAAGTGCATCTTCGGTGTCCCATCCGGCAAGCTCCTAGGCTTCATGGTAAGTCATCAGGGAATTGAGGCGAACCCCACTAAGGTCGACGCCATCCGCAAGATGAAGCGACCTACTGGGAAGAAAGATGTGATGAAGCTCACTAGAATGATGGCGGCAATAGGTCGCTTTATCAGCAAGCTTGGGGAGAAAGGCTTGTCCTTCTTCAAACTGCTGAAAAAGTCTGACAAATTCGAGTGGACAGATGAGGCAGATCAGGTACTCGAAGAGTTGAAGACCTTACTCACGACTCCTCCGGTCATGGTACCCCGGCGCCTAAAGAGACCTTGCTACTCTACATCTCCGCGTCCACCTAGGTGGTCAGCGCAGTCCTAGTGGCGGAGCGACCTGAAGAAGGTCACCCCTATCCTGTCCGGCGACCTGTCAACTACGTCAGCAAGTGTGACGCCCCAGGTTTTTAATTACTGTCATTAACGCTAATGACCGGATCAGCCGAGTCAAACATCGGTCAAACCTAGGTCAACCTGGGCCCTCACCCGAAAACCTCACCAATGAACCCTAATGAACCCCTTGACCAAGCCTACACACACCCGTAGTGGACCATTGGTCAAAGACACGGTCAAAACCGGCTTAACCGTTCACGTCAGCGAATGTCGTCCGGAACTTTTGCCGCGTTCTCCAAAATTCACCTAAACACTTCAAAATCTACCTTTATGAAAGTTGTCCATCTTGTTGAGGGACACAACTTTCATGTAGATTGGCATTTCAAATTTTGGGTGGAAATTGGTGAAAAACTTGATCGACTGATAGTACCCCTGTTTTCCAGAACATGCCGACATTCAATATTGGCACGACGTTCCTGCCAAATCCGTTGAGAAAAACACTATATGGCCTTTTTGAAAGTTGTAGAGGGTAGCTAGATCTACAACTTTCCTATTCATTGCTTTGTGCACTTTTATTCAATTTTTGGGAGAAATGCGAGCTTGAGCTGGGTCAGTCCGAAATAAACAGGCGCCAGAGCGCGGCCACGCCGCGACGCCGCGCCGCCGCCGCGCGCGCGCGCGCGCGCGCGCGCCCCGCCACGGCCGCCGCCGCCCTCGGCGTCCGGGCCCGCTAGCGCGTGTTCCCGAGGCCGCCGCGCCCTCCCTAGGCCGCCCCGCACGCCTCCCGACACCTTGGACACGGAACGCCTTGAATTCCGGGCGGCCGTGCGACCCCCCTCGACGGACCGCGGTCCTTCGCCGTCGTCCGCCGCGCGCCTCCCCGAGGCCTCCTCCCCGTCGGTCCACTAGCCCCTAGGGAGGCTGCGCAGTCGCTTAAAAAGGGGAGCCGGTCCCTGGCCGCGGCACACTCTCGCCCCTCCGCTCCTTGCTCCGCCGCCCCCCATGGCCGCCACCGTCGAGTTCCCTGTCCGCCCGCGGTCGCCACGGTTTGAGCACTCCCACGAGACCGTGAGCACCTACCAAAGCCCCCCAAGCCACTCGTAACCGCGCCCGCGCCCGCACCTCGCCAGAAACAGGCGCACAGCGCCGGCCGCCCCACCGCCGCCGGCACCCACCGCCGCCACCCCTCACCAAACCAATGCCCCAAACCAAGCCCCTAGACCCCTAGGACCCTCCTCCACCCCTTCCCCCCGCCAGAACCCGCGCCGGCCTCGCCGGAATTTCAAAGCTCGCGCCGGGCCGGCCCCGCCGCCCGAGGGCCACATTGCAAACATCGAGTTCTTCTCGGGGGCCTAATCGCAAAAGGGTAACTCCAATAGTTAAATAGATTTGCTGAATCTTGTAAATTGCGTAGAAAATCACGAGAAAATTTAGAAAAATGTGAAACCAATTTTGTTGGGTTCGCGGTGAATTATACTACAACTTTTGTTATTCCGGCTCGAGCTACTTTCTTTTAGTTTTTGCATGAAAAATACAAATGTGAAAACCCTAGATCCGCAATATCTCAAAAACCATAGAACCTCTTTAGCTAATTTTTGGATATGTTGTGTGTTAGATTATGACTAGCTCCTATGCCAAAAATTGCACAAATTTATGATGTAAATCGTTTTATAAAAATGTTTTTCTATTCCTGGCAGATCTGCTTAAATGATTTTTCTTGTTAAATATATTCATGTTCTTGAGCCCAACTTGTGCACACTGTCTTGTAATACCAAAATTCACATCTTGTGAATTAATCATGAATTTTGGATTAACAGAAATAATTATTCTTGATTTAAGCATGTTTTCCTTTGTAAATTAATAAACCAAGTTCAGTAGAGATTCCATGTGAACATGCTGGTTCTCTAGGCTTGTTTAGGACCAGAGAGCATGCACAAGAAAGTTTGGGTCATTTTGATGCTTAATTATTTTTATATGCATTTAAATGGAATCACTAGCTAGCCTTTGTTATTTTCCATAATATTTATTTTCCTAGCATCCAACACTTACATGTGGGTCCAATGGACCAGGATAGGTGCTAGTAGGCTTAAGAAACACTCATTTAATTTTTGGTAATTTAATTGATTAATAAATGGCTTAAATACCCTTTTAATATTAAAGGGAAATTAAACAAAGAAAAATCCCTAATTAATTCTTTTCCTTTTTGAAGAGTATTATTTAATATAATTAAAAGATATTTAATTAGCGTCACTGATAGGAAATTAATCCATAAATAAAAATATTAATTACACCTTGTTGGTAAAGATAAAAGGAAACGAAGCTTTCACATGAAATGATAAGCTTATTAAAAACCTTTATTCAAATGAGGAATAAAAGAGTAACCCATGTACAACCAATACCCTTCCTAAAAGAGAAACCTTAGATAGATGCTTGTTAAGGTGATTATGACCAACCCAGAGTTGGATAAGACAACAAACTATCACATCAACTAAAGTGCATTGCATTCCGTGTAGATCTTCCGGACGGAGATTACTCCCTGGTCCCGGAAACCGAGGAAGGCGGAGCGGAAGGTTCTCTCGCAATACGTGGACGTACTCGACACCGAGGGTGCCCAAGCTAACCTAGTCGACGAAGGCAAGCTCCGGTGCATCTAACCAGTTTTAAAATTTCTTTATTCAATTATCTATGGATGATTGCGCATTTACGTTCAAGAGTTGAATGAAACCCTAGATGCATGATCCCTAGGTACCTTTTGTCCCTACTAGTATGATAGGTCGATAGCTGCTAAGCTATAGAACCGTTACAAGTCGGGTGATGACCTCACTCGAGAGAATAGGTTCCTAGATAGGAATCATACTAGATCCTTAAATGGATTGCTCAGGTGGTAAGAGCATGGGATGCGGGCTCGGTCCGGTGGTTATGTGGGTTAAGTTTTTGAACGTACCAAGCACATGTCGGGTATGGGACCGGTAAGCCTAGTACCTTAATGAGGCGGCAAGGGATCCTACCATTACTACTCTTGGGATTCGCTCTCACGGCTAGCTACGGTGGTGTATGGTGACTCCGGGTGTCTTCGGGTGGGACATGCCGGATAGCCCGCACCAAAGACCGTAAGATTCGATCCCGACCCGAGGATTTCGGGGACGGCACGGGAAGTTGTCCTCGCGGGGGCGGCCCCTACCGTGTGTTTGGGTCTACCTTGCAAGGTTTAAATCAATCGATTGTCGGCCTCTCACCGAGACTACTTACTCCACTAGTCATGTGATCCCTAATGATGGAAGTTGATGAATATTATGCTTGATTAATTGTATTGTACAACTTTGTTTGTACTAGTTGGCTAATGTAGTAAAGACTAAACCTACTAGAACTTGTGCTAAAATCTTGAAAGTAAGGACCTACTCTTTGTTACTTTTTAGCAAAAGCAACCCAGTAGCCAAAAAGCCTTTCATGGTCTAGAATAGGTGAAGTAGTTATCACCGACGGGTAAGTCTTGCTGAGTATTAGTATACTCAGCCTTGCTATAATGTGTTGATCCAGGTAATGCCTTCAGTGATGTGTGGCCCGGTGAGATCCCGCCCGACTGGGAGCTGGAGTGGGTGGAGGACGACTGCTGAAAGCATCATGGATGGCCTCCCGTGGTGACTTCGTTTCCGCTAGTTAATTTCCGCTGCTTTTGTCAAAACTCTGAACTATTCGTCATGACAAAAACTATGGTTTGTAATAATTAAACCCTTCGGGGTACGAATTTGAATTTGAATGTTGTTGTATCTCTGGACTCGCCTTCGAGTGAGTTTTAATGCATATATTCGATCCTTGTGCTCTCAAGTGATAAACCGGGCGTTAACCCGGCGACTTACGACAGGATGGTACTTTATTATTGCTTAATGACCAAAGTGGATCGGTCTTAGGCGATAGTACGGTACTTTCTTGGGCGGGTTGTCACAGTGGGCATCAGAGCTTATATGCACCAGAGATTAATTAATAAACCTTAATCACTGATTTTTGAGTAAAATATGCCAAGATTTTCTGCTTTTCCAAAATACGTTGGTCCGCTAAGGATAAACTAGACCGAGAGGCCCTAGAGGGAATTTTGGGTTCTTTCAGGTGGCTTATTTAACTTATGGTTTATTTTGCTAACTTCCAGCACATTACTTCATGTCGGACTTACTTTCATGCACAACCAAACTAGGAGCCACGTGTTTTATACGTGTCTTTGTTCCGCATCACGGGAATTGTGAGGGTTGATGGAGTGATCCATTCCACGGATCCCATCTTCGCGTCTGTTTATGAGTTGTGTGTCGCCACGTGTTTCATACGTGTGCATTCCGCATGTCGCTCATGCGAGGCAAGGATACACTCCATTCAAACGGAGGGTGTCCGAGGTTGGACGCTGTCCATGCAGCGGCTTAACGCATGGATACCGTTTCTATAGTGACGGTAATGAATGTGGATGCTTTCGTGACGTGCTGGCACGAAAGGTTCGTTTTCTGCAGGTACATAACAGCGCTTCGTTAGTCGTTAAGCAAGTACCGTATAGCTCTCGACTAGATATTATAGGGAGAGACGAATAAAAGCCTTGCCACCGGCACTAACTTCGATTTTTGGCTTGATTGCCATGTGAGGTCGAATAGGACGTCTTGCATGCATGTTAAAAATCGAAACAACTAAAATGGACCTAGAAATTGAATTCCATATGTTCTCTAAGGAATATTATGCTAGTGTGTGCTTTTTATAAACTAGAGTACCTCTCATACCTAGCCGTCATGCTGCCGAAATTTTGTGAAAAAGTTGTTTACCTTGTGATAGGTTAATTAAACCAAATTGTTAAACGTAATGGCTTCTCAACTAGCTGTCTTGTAATAGCAAATCTCAATCCTAGTTTCGATGGGTTGGTTCACATTCCCTAGGCACATCTAGGTTCTAACCATCCACCTTGTTTTTCTTGTTCATGCTCAACCTTAAAATTTAATTAGGTGTTAAAGAATTTATTTTGAACCGGGAAAACTTGGGAAAGATTTGAGGTTTCTGGATTTTTGGTTATGAATTTTTGTTCACAACTGCTAGAACCTCATGTCATTATGTATGTGTGCTCGCTTCGAGCTGTAACATACAGCTGTGTCTTTGTGCACATGAATACCCAGCAATGCTCAACCGGAGAAAAGAACTTATGCTATTCTACTATGTCAGAGGGAATGTCTTGATCATAGAACTCAATCTTCAATGGTGATTTCACCTACCAACTTGTTATCTTCATCGACTTGAATTTTCCCTCCAACCCCTTTTATCCTTAAACATGTTGAAGCCTTAGACATGGAAACTCTCTTGAGCAGTCAAGGTTCTCGAATAGTCAATGTGGAGAAGTCATCCATCGTGTGTTCATTCTTGATCCCGGGTGGAATACCCACTTGAAGTACGTCTACGGACCTTGAATGAGGATTTTCGGTGCATGAGCATCGATTCCTGAATTTGATGCTTATGGCCACTGTGTTGTTCGGTTCCGTAAAACTTACCATAAATGAGCTTTCGTCGTACATATTCTACTGGTCAATATTATGAACAAGCTTATGAATGTGTGTTTAATGAAAACTCAATTTTTCAGATGGTCGGACCGACACACAACACTCCCAATGGTTTTGGTGCCTCAAGTAGTAATGACCCACCCCCACCACCATCCCTGACACCGACAGAGGCACTTCTGACCACCCAAACCAACTTATTGCGCCAGCTCCTGCAGATGCAGCAACGGACGGACCGCGCGCGTGCGACCGCCGGAACGCAGGCCTCCACACGGGGCCAATCATGAGGGACCACATGCGGTCACTACCTACACCCAGTTTATTGGGATGAAGCCCCCAACGTTCACTAAGGCAGAAGAACCGCTTGAAGCTGACGCATGGGTCAGGGCCATAGAGGCCAAGTTTTCGGCTTTTACCCTTCCTTGCTCCGAGGAGCGCAAGGCAACCTTTGCAACCTTACAACTTCGGGGCGAAGCACTGATGTGGTGGGAACATTTCAAGTCTATGCAACCTGTTGGACATGAAGTCACTTGGGTTGAATTCAAGCAAGCTTTCAAGGACCACCATATTCCTAAAGGACTTATGGACAGAAAAATGAGGGAATTGTTGGCTCTGAAGCAAGGAGCTGACACCGTGTACCAGTATGCACAGAAGTTCAATAGTCTCTGCCAGTACGGAGGACATCACGTGGACACTGATGCCAAGAAAATGGAATGTTTCCGTGATGGTCTCGATGGTGACTTGTACGAAAGGCTAATACTGTTGGAACCCAATAGTTATCATGAGTTAGTAAACAAAGCTATCTCTCAGGAGGATGCTATGAAGAAGGCACAGGAAGATAGGAAGCGACAAGCTGATTTCACTTCCGGCAGTGAATCGAGCAAGCAGTTCCGCTTTGTCAAGAAGCGTACTCATGGGTCTTCGCAATCTTCGCCATCTGGGCAGTGGAGAATGACCCCACTCCGGACAAGCCTTCGGGAAATCTCCAGTACCAAAAGAATCCACAGCATGTGCCCAAGCTTAAGGAACTCCCGCCCCGCATATGCTACAATTGTAGACAGCCCCGGGCATTTTGCCAATGAGTGCCCGAACCCCCGGACGGCGAAGCCCCGGCAGCGAGCGAACCCCGGATCCGCTAAGGGCAACCGCAACAAGAAGCCAAGCTTTCAAGTGAAGCAAAGCCAACCGAATTTCATAAGTAACCTCTCTATTCGGGAACCCTCCCTACTTTGTCGTTTACTTTCGAATCTCGAGACGAGATTCTGTTTAAGGGGGGTAGACTGTGACGCCCCAGGTTTTTAATTACTGTAATTAACGCTAATGACCGGATCAGCCGAGTCAAACATCGGTCAAACCTAGGCCAACCTGGGCCCTCACCCGAAAACCTCACCAATGAACCCTAATGAACCCCTTGACCAAGCCTACACACACCCGTAGTGGACCCTTGGTCAAAGACACGGTCAAAACCGGCTTAACCGTTGACGTCAGCGAATGTCGTCCGAAACTTTTGCCGCGTTCTCCAAAATTCACCTAAACACTTCAAAATCTACCTTTATGAAAGTTGTCCATCTTGTTGAGGGACACAACTTTCATGTAGATTGGCATTTCAAATTTTGGGTGGAAATTGGTGAAAAACTTGATCGACTGACAGTACCCCTGTTTTCCAGAACATGCCGACATTCAATATTGGCACGACGTTCCTGCCAAATCCGTTGAGAAAAACACTATATGGCCTTTTTGAAAGTTGTAGAGGGTAGCTAGATCTACAACTTTCCTATTCATTGCTTTGTGCACTTTTATTCAATTTTTGGGAGAAACGCGAGCTTGAGCCGGGTCGGTCCGAAATAAACGGCGCCGCGCGCGGCCACGCCGCGACGCGCGCCGCCGCCGCGCGCGCGCGCCCCCGCCACGGCCGCCGCCTTGCCTCGGCGTCCGGGCCCGCCGGCGCGTGTTCCCGAGGCGGCCGCGCCCTCCCTAGGCCGGCCCGCACGCCTCCCGACACCTTGGACACCGGAACGCCTTGAATTCCGGGCGGCCGTGCGACCCCCTCGACGGACCGGCGGTCCTTCGCCGTCGTCCGCCGCGCGCCTCCCGAGGCCTCCTCCCCCGTCGGTCCACCGGCCCCTAGGGTGCTTCGCGCGAGTCGCTTAAAAGGGGAGCCGGTCCCCGGCCGCGGCACACGCTCGCCCCTCCGCTCCTTGCTCCGCCGCCCCCCATGGCCGCCACCGTCGAGTTCCCCGTCCGCCCGCGGTCGCCACGGTTTGAGCACTCCCACGAGACCGTGAGCACCTACCAAAGCCCCCCAAGCCACTCGTAACCCCGCCCGCGCCCTCACCTCGCCGGAACACGGGCGCACGGCGCCGGCCACCGCCACCGCCGCCGGGCACCCCACCGCCGGCCACCCCTCACCAAACCAGTGCCCCAAACCAAGCCCCTAGACCCCTAGGACCCTCCTCCGCCCCTTCCCCGGCCAGAACCCGCGCCGGCCTCGCCGGAATTTCAAAGCCTGCGCTGGCCGGCCGCCCGAGGGCCACATTGCAAACATCGAGTTCTTCTCAGGGGCCTAATCGCAAAAGGGTAACTCCAATAGTTAAATAGATTTGCTGAATCTTGTAAATTGCGTAGAAAATCACAGAAAATTCAGAAAAATGTGAAACCAATTTTTTTGGGTTCGCGGTGAATTATACTACAACTTTTGTTATTCTGGCCTGAGCTACTTCCTTTTAGTTTTTGCATGAAAAATACAAATGTGAAAACCCTAGATCTGCAATATCTCAAAAACCATAGAACCTCTTTAGCTAATTTTTGGATATGTTGTGTGTTAGATTATGACTAGCTCCTATGCCAAAAATTGCACAAATTTATGATGTAAATCGTTTTATAAAAATGTTTTTCTATTCCTGGCAGATCTGCTTAAATGATTTTTCTTGTTAAATATATTCATGTTCTTGAGCCCAACTTGTGCACACTGTCTTGTAATACCAAAATTCACATCTTGTGAATTAATCATGAATTTTGGATTAACAGAAATAATTATTCTTGATTTAAGCATGTTTTCCTTTGTAAATTAATAAACCAAGTTCAGTAGAGATTCCATGTGAACATGCTGGTTCTCTAGGCTTGTTTAGGACCAGAGAGCATGCACAAGAAAGTTTGGGTCATTTTGATGCTTAATTATTTTTATATGCATTTAAATGGAATCACTAGCTAGCCTTTGTTATTTTCCATAATATTTATTTTCCTAGCATCCAACACTTACATGTGGGTCCAATGGACCAGGATAGGTGCTAGTAGGCTTAAGAAACACTCATTTAATTTTTGGTAATTTAATTGATTAATAAATGACTTAAATACCCTTTTAATATTAAAGGGAAATTAAACAAAGAAAAATCCCTAATTAATTCTTTTCCTTTTTGAAGAGTATTATTTAATATAATTAAAAGATATTTAATTAGCATCACTGATAGGAAATTAATCCATAAATAAAAATATTAATTACACCTTGTTGGTAAAGATAAAAGGAAATGGAGCCTTCACATGAAATGATAAGCTTATTAAAAACCTTTATTCAAATGAGGAATAAAAGAGTAACCCATGTACAACCAATACCCTTCCTAAAAGAGAAACCTTAGATAGATGCTTGTTAAGGTGATTATGACCAACCCAGAGTTGGATAAGACAACAAACTATCACATCAACTAAAGTGCATTGCATTCCGTGTAGATCTTCCGGACGGAGATTACTCCCTGGTCCCGGAAACCGAGGAAGGCGGAGCGGAAGGTTCTCTGCAGTACGTGGACGTACTCGACACCGAGGGTGCCCAAGCTAACCTAGTCGACGAAGGCAAGCTCCGGTGCATCTAACCAGTTTTAAAATTTCTTTATTCAATTATCTATGGATGATTGCGCATTTACGTTCAGGAGTTGAATGAAACCCTAGATGCATGATCCCTAGGTACCTTTTGTCCCTACTAGTATGATAGGTCGATAGCTGCTAAGCTATAGAACCGTTACAAGTCGGGTGATGACCTCACTCGAGAGAATAGGTTCCTAGATAGGAATCATACTAGATCCTTAAATGGATTGCTCACGTGGTAAGAGCATGGGATCTGGGCTCCGGTCCAGTGGTTATGTGGGTTAAGTTTTTGAACGTACTAAGCACATGTCGGGTATGGGACCGGTAAGCCTAGTACCTTAATGAGGCGGCAAGGACCATTACTACTCTTGGGATTCGCTCTCACGGCTAGCTACCGGTGGTGTATGGTGACTCTGGGTGTGCTGGGTGGGACATGCCAGATAGCCTGCACCAAAGACTGTAAGATTCGATCCCGACCCGAGGATTTCTAGGGACGGCCTGGGAAGTTGTCCTCGCGGGGGCAGCCTACCGTGTGTTTGGGTCTACCTTGCAAGGTTTAAATCAATCGATTGTCGGCCTCTCACCGAGACTACTTACTCCACTAGTCATGTGATCCCTAATGATGGAAGTTGATGAATATTATGCTTGATTAATTGTATTGTACAACTTTGTTTGTACTAGTTGGCTAATGTAGTAAAGACTAAACCTACTAGAACTTGTGCTAAAATCTTGAAAGTAAGGACCTACTCTTTGTTACTTTTTAGCAAAAGCAACCCAGTAGCCAAAAAGCCTTTCATGGTCTAGAATAGGTGAAGTAGTTATCACCGACGAGTAAGTCTTGCTGAGTATTAGTATACTCAACCTTGCTATAATGTGTTGATCCAGGTAATGCCTTCAGTGATGTGTGGCCCGGTGAGATCCCGCCCGGCTGGGAGCTGGAGTGGGTGGAGGACGACTGCTGAAAGCATCATGGATGGCCTCCCGTGGTGACTTCGTTTCCGCTAGTTAATTTCCGCTGCTTTTGTCAAAACTCTGAACTATTTCGTCATGACAGAAACTATGGTTTGTAATAATTAAACCCTTCGGGGTACGAATTTGAATTTGAATGTTGTTGTATCTCTGGACTCGCCTTCGAGTGAGTTTTAATGCATATCCTTGTGCTCTCAAGTGATTTACCGGGCGTTAACCCGGCGACTTACGACAGGATGGTACTTTATTATTGCTTAATGACCAAAGTGGATCGGTCTTAGGCGATAGTACGGTACTTTCCTGGGCGGGTTGTCACAGCAAGGTCCTATCTGACAGCAAAATAAGGTACTCACAACCCCAGAAGATGTTGTATGCTCTCCTTGTCACCTCGCACAAACTGTGGCACTACTTCAAGTCGCACAAGATTAAGGTCATCTCCAACTTCCCCTTGGGAGAAATCCTACACAGTCGCGACACCACAGGGCGCATCATCAAGTGGTCGGTCGAGCTACGCGAGTTCGATCTTGAGTTCTGTCCACAACAGGACATCAAGTCCCAGATCCTCGCAGGTTTCGTCTCTGAATGGACGGAGACCCAGCAACCCCCACCGACGGAGAAGCCAGAGCACTAGAAGATGTACTTGATGGTTCCCTGAACTTTGAAGGAGCAAGCGCAGGCATACTCTTCATCTCTCCTCAGGGAAATCACCTAAAATACGTCCTGAAGATCCACTACAAGGCGTCCAACAATGGTGTCGAGTACGAGGCCTTGATCCATGGACTGTGCATCGCTGTTTCCCTTGGAATCAAGTGGCTCATCGCTTACAGCGACTCCAAGGTCGTCATCGACCAAGTCAATAAGGCGTGCAACATCAAGAAGGATTTGATGAACGCTTATTGCGCCGAGGTACGCAAGCTCGAGGCCCACTTCAAAGGCCTGGAGCTCCATCACGTCTGCCGTGACAACAATGTGGTGGCTGACGTCCTTTCCAAGCTTGGGTCAAAACGTGCGCTGGTCCCAGCTGGTGTGATCGTTCAAGACCTACGAAAGCTGTCGATCAGGCTTCTCAGCGACCCAGAAACATCGTCGGGCGACGTACCCCCTCCAGGCGGCCGTGACGTCCTCATGGAGGAGGCTGAAAATGATTGGCGCCTAAACTTCATCACCTACATCTTGGAGATGCGCGTCCCTGAAGAAAAGGTCGAATGCGAGAAAATTGTCAGGCGCAACACCAACTATGTCGTCATCGACACTGAGCTCTACCAGAGATTCGCCTCCAATGGCGTGTTGATGAAGTGCATCCTCAGATCTGAAGGTCCCTAGCTCCTATAGGAGATCCACGACGGGGAATGCGGCAACCACGTAGCCTCTGCAAACTTGGTGGGAAAAGCCTTCAGGTTGGGCTTTTATTAGCCCACCGCCTTGGCTGACGCCCAAGACATGGTTCGGCGATGTAAAGGGTGTCAGTTCTTCACCAAGTAGCAGCACGTGCGGCTCAAGGCCTGAGAACAATCCCTCCATCTTGGCTCTTCGCTATATGGGGTCTGGACTCAGTAGGACCCTTCATAACGGCCACTGGTGGCTACAGGCACATCCTGGTGGCAGTGGACAAGTTCACCAAGTGGATCGAAGTCTGAGCCGTCGCCATCGTCATGTCGAAGGAGGCAGCAAAGTTCATAGAAGACATCACCCACCGCTTCGGGGTTCCCCAAAGGATCATCACCGACCTAGGGACGGCCATCACAGGGTCTGACTTTTGGGATTTCTGCCAAGACAGTCTCATCGACGTCTACTATTCCTCGGTGGTGCACCCACGCTGTAATGGTCAGGTCGAGCGCGCAAATGGCATGGTGCTCCTAGGTATCAAAGACCGCATCTTCGACGACTCCTCTCAATACGCCACCAGGTGGCTGGCCGAGCTGCCTCACATGATCTGGTGTCTCCGGACCCAGGTCAACTTAGCCACGGGTTATTCACCATTATTCTTGGTGTACGGGTTGGAGGTCGTCCTCCCTACGGACCCTACCGACCTAGCCTTTAGAGCTCCACACGTCCAACACTACGAAGAAGGGAAAGCCGAGGAGACGTGCAAGGTCGACCTCAACAGCATCGAGGAACACCGCGTGGTCGTGCTGATGCGGCACACGCGACATGAGCAGCAACTGTGTCGCTACCACGACCGCAACGTGCGTGAGTGATCCTTCAATGTGGGAGACCTAGTCTTGCGTCGCATCCAAGACACCAAGGGAATGCATAAGCTCTCCGCCCCTTGGGAAGGTCCCTTCATCGCAATGGAGGTCGTCGGTCCAGCGACCTACCGCCTTTAGTGGGCCGACGGCCAAGGCGTCCTGAACGTCTGGAACATCGATCATTTATGTCGCTTCTACCCTTAGAAGATGTGTATCAAAACAAAAGCTATGTACTCTCTCCTTTTGTAATTTCCATTTAATAAAGAAAGAGATCTACTGTTCGGCAACCTCTCTGTCGACCTGCATTTTTGTCTCCTTTTTACTTTTTGCTCTTACCCTTCCCCCTCGAAACGCTCGGGGGCTTGGTCTAGGTTAGGTCCCGAAGTGCTCGGAGGCTTGGCTTTGCCAACCTATGGGTCTCACGACCTGAAGGGGTTTTTGCATACCTTACACTTTTAAGTTCCCATCACATGTCAGGCTTTCAGTTTCTGTATGAATGTTCCTAAGTCGCTGGTTCGTGAAACCTAGGGTCCATGACCCCACCTATGCTTGCCAGCTGTGCCTAAGTCTTCACACTGAGCCGCACAGTCGGTAAGCCGTCCCTCCACTTAGTTGGGTTAGCGGAGGGCTCCTCTTATGACCTAGTTATTTTCGAGCACACATAATGATAGTCCTTGCTACTCAAATGATGTGCACACTTTATAATTGGGAAAAGCTTTATTATGATAAAAGTTCATTTACATCTGATAGGCCTCGGCCTAACTCACACCTTAGCTTGTTTCAGGTCGACTCAGTCAGTACGGACGAACTTATTGACGACCTCCTCCGCGGTTACCACGACGTCCTCGCGCCTCTCCAAGTCGGACAGGTCGATGTTCTCTGTGAAGGACCGATACGGCGAACCAGAGAGGGGGAGTGAATGGGAGCCGATAAAAATTCTTCTCGAAGGAGATGGAAACTCCAACAAGATGAATGCGGCTTCCAACACAAGTCTCCGACTCACTACCCAAGTTGGCCAAGCCCACGTAGCCACTGGAGTGCCACTGGACCTAGGAACCAACACACAACCTTCCGACCCGAGAACGCAACCGGAACACCAAACCTCGAGTCTACGGACCAACACCGGTCGGACCGGGTGAGCACCACCGGTCGGACCGGTCCCCGCCGGAAACCCGGGCAACTTTCACTAAGTGGCTCCACACCGGTCGGACCGGTGAGACACACCGGTTAGACCGGTCATAGCTCGAAAGCCCCCCAAAGCACCAAACAGGCCAACCGAGCCTCCAAAGGCGACCCAAACTCGAAACGACCCCAACACAAGACAACGGCCCGAACACACCCGGACGTTCACCCGAGCAAAAACCCACCGAGGGTTGCACCGGTCGGACCGGTCAAGAGCACCGGTCGGACCCGTGTAGCTCGGGCGGCTCGGGATGAACGGACTCCGCGGGTCAATTCCCCAAATCCAAATCTCGATCTCCCGAATCGCTCCACGGACTTGAACAAGACTTTGGGGATAAAAGGAACACCTCATGAGGAGTCCATAGCCAAGTTTAATCCCACCAAAACTTGTCCAAAAAGGAGGAATTGAAGAAATCCCGCCAAGAACACCACAAACTCTAGAACTCGGAAAACCCCAAAATCGAGCCCCTTTACTCACGGATTTGGGAGGGGAATCACAGCCCAAAGAACCACGAAGGGTTTCCAAAAATTTCCCCCATCAAATCCCCAAGAGCATGGTCCCGAAAACAACCCAAAGAAATCACCAAGAGAGGGCTCCGAAAATCACCACCAAGAACAACCGGGAACAACACATCGAAACCTTGAGTAACCACGCCGAATCATCTATACATGCAACAAAGGTTCATACAAGGTCTAGCTCGCCGCCCGATCATCCAACCCTCTCACAAGATCTCACCATGAAGCTCTCAAGCTAGTCCTATGGAAATCCTAAGGAAAATAGGAAGGGAAAATAGGAAAGCAAATGAACTAGGGTTTCAAGGCTTGGCTGCCATCTTCTCACCTCTTGGGTTATATGGAGGCAACCGAAAGTCTAAAATGCCCTTTCCTAATAACTAAGGATACAAACCCCTCAAGGGCGGTTTTGGAAGACTTAAAGCTTTCTCCATCGGACGGATGCCCGGCGACTGCAACATGCTTAGCCTCGACGCAAGCCTTGTGATCCCGACGCGTGTCCTCCGCTTCGAAGATTCCGATATCGCGTCGTCGCACACCGGTCGACCGGTGCTCCTCACCGGCCGACCGCACCCACCGGTCGGACCGGCCGGCCGCTCGCCTCTTAAAGACTCTTCGGTTCTTTGGTCTTGGCTTTGTGGATCAACCAAGGAACCCAGTGGTTTTCTGGTGAACCACCGGAAACCCCGCGAACTCGGTGTAGCCTCCGCCAATCTCCACTCATGACTTGGCTCCCACGTAGTCCCGGCTCGACCTTGGTTTTGAGGCTCAACCAAGAAACCGTCTACGACTTCATCCTGTTTTTCATGCCACCATGCAGCCCGCACTTGACCCCGCTGGCCACCGGGTCCCTGAACGAAGCCTACTTGTCTTCTCCACACCTAGAGGCCTCACCGGCAATGACCTTTCGCGCTTGTTCTTCACCTGCACCAACACCCGGTCAAGCCGCAACCTGCACCTGCAATACTTAGCCAAGAATCGCGTCCACACAACGTTGTCAATCACTCATCACACAAGGAAGCGACCATCCTCCGGTCCTCGAACCACACATGGTCCTCAATCTCCCCCTTGATGAGTGCATTGACAACACCCACACGAAAGTAACAAGAGAGAAAAGAAAAAGAAAAGAAACGAACAAAACGAAACTCCAACAAGTGATCAAAAACCAAACAAAGGCAAAGAGCAAGATCACTTGAAGAAGACAAGTCTCGGACCCCTTAGGCAAGGGCAACGACTCGACACATCCGAGACAAAACAAAGCTCAAGCAAAGAGCGCAAACCACCGAACCGAAGCTCAAACAACTACAAAGAGCTCCCCCTGCACACATGCAAGCTCCCCCTGAAACAATTGTGACGCCCCAGGTTTTTAATTACCGTCATTAACGCTAATGACCGGATCAGCCGAGTCAAACCAGTCAAACACCGGTCAAACCTAGGTCAACCTGGGTCATCACCCCGAACCCCTTGACCAAGTTTGCACACACCCGTAGTCGACCCTTGGCCAAAGACACGGTCAAAACCGGTGTAACTGTTGACGTCAGCGAATGTCGTCCGGAACTTTTGCCGCGTTCTCCAAAATTCACCTAAACACTTCAAAATCTACCTTTATGAAAGTTGTCCATCTTGTTGAGGGACACAACTTTCGTGTAGATTGGCATTTCAAATTCTGAGGGAAATTGGTGAACAACTTGATCGACTGACAGTACCTCCTGTTTTCCCGAACAGGCCGGCATTCAATGTTGGCACGACGTTCCTGCAAAATCCGTCGAGAAAAACACTAGACGGCCTTTACAAAAGTTGTATAGGGTAGTTAGGTCTACAACTTTCCTATTCATCACTTTGGGCACTTCTATTCAACTTTTTAGAGTTTTGTGCGTTCAAACACTGGTCCAGTGACACAACTTCGCCACGCCGCGACGTCGCACGCGCCCGCGCCCGCCCGCGCCGCCGCGCGCCGGCGCCCGCCACCTCGGCGTCGGGCCGCGCCCGCGCCTTCCCCGAGGCACGCGCTCCTTCCCCGGGTTGTTCCGCGCCCCTAGAACGCCTCGGAGTCCGCCCCCCTCGCGCCACGAGCGGGCGCTCGCCGCATCGGACCGACCGGGCGAGCTCCCCCGTCGGACCGTCGGACGGACCGCGGTTTTCCCGCCGCGCGCCGTACCGCGAGTTAAGGCGGGCGTCCTTCACCCCCGCAAAGACGTCCTCATCTCCTCCTCGTTAAAGCCCCGACCGCGCCGCGCCCCGAGTGCCGCCCACGGGCTGCCGGGCCGCGACCGAGCCGCCCGCGACGCCATTGCGGGCGGCCGTGGCGAGCCGCATGTCCCCCGGCTGCCCCCCAAAACGCCCAGTGTCCCCCACCTTCACTTGCACCTAACCGAGCTCGCCGGCGTGCCCGTTCGACCGACGAGCCCCACCGCGCCGGCACGGCGGCCGCGGCGGCCACCGTGCACCGCCGCCGCGCGCCGCTCCTCGCCGACCCCTTCCCCGACCCAATCAACCCCGAATCGGCCCCTTGGGACCCAAGGCCCTTCCCCCGCCCGTGCCCGGCCGGCCCCGGCCGGCGATTGGCTGAAATTTGGCCGGACCGCCTCTGCCCGGCCGCCCAGGGACGACATTGCAAAGAAAAGATTCTTTCCAGGGTCCCTGCTGCAAAAGGGTAAGTCAAATAGTAAAAGTGACTTTCCTGTTTCTTGTAAATTGCGTAGAAAATCGTAGAAAAATTATAAAAATGCAAAAGCAATTTTGTTGGGTTCGTGGTGAATTATCCTACAACTTTGTTATTCTGGCCTGAGCTAATTCCTGATAGTTTTTGCATGAAAAATACAAATGTGAAAAAGCTAGATCTGAAATATCTCAAAATCTATAAATCCTCTGTGTCCAATTTTTGGATATGTTGTGTGTAAGGTCATGACTAGCTCCTATGCCAAAAATTGCGCAAAGTTATGATGTAAATCTTTTTATAAAAATGTTTTTCCATTTCTGCCAGATCTGCAAAAATGATTTTTCTTGCTAAATATATTTATGTTTTTGAGCTCAAATTGTGCACACTATCTTGTAATACCAAAATGCACATCTTGTGAAGTAATCATGATTTTTGGATTAACAGAAATAATTATCCTTAATTTGTGCATGTTTTCCTTTGTAAATTAATGGGGGAAGATAAGTAGAGATTCTATGTGAACATGCTAGTTCTTTAGGCTTGTTTAGGACCAGAGAGCATGCACAAGAAAGTTTGAATCAATTTGATGCTTATTTAGTTTTGTATGCATTTAAATTGAATCACTAGCTAGCCTTTGTTATTTTCAATAATATTGAATTTCCTAGCATCCAACACTTACACGTGGGTCCAATGGACCAGGATAGGTGCTAGTAGGCTTAAGAAACACTCCTTAAATTTTTGGTAATTTAATTGTTTAATAAAAAGCTTAAAAGCCCTTTTAATATTAAAGGGAATTTAAATAAAGAAAAATCCCTAATTAATTCTTTTTCCTTTTTGAAAAGCATTATTAATATAATTAAAAGATAATTAATTATCATCACTGATAAGAAATTAATTCATAATAAAAATATTAATTACACCTTTGTTGGTGAAGATAAAAGGAAATGAAGCTTTCACATGAAATGATAAGCTTAATAAAAACCTTTATTCAAATGTGGAATAAAAGAGTAACCCATGTACAACCAATAACCTTCCTAAAAGAGAACATTAGATGAATGCTTGTTAAGGTGAATATGACCAACCCAAAGATGGGTAAGACAACAAACTATCACATCACCTAAAGTGCATCGCATTCCGTGTAGATCTTCCAGACGGAGATTACTCCCTTGTCCCGGACACCGAGGAAGGAGGAGCGGAAGGTTCTCTGCAGTACGTGGAAGTGCTCGACACCGAGGGTGCCCAAGCTAATCTAGCTGACGAAGGCAAGCTCCGGTGCATCTAACCCAGTTTTAAAATTCTTTATTCAATTATCTATGAATAATTGTGCATTTACATTCAGGAGTTGAATGAAACCCTAGATGCATGATCCATAGGTACCTTTGTCCTTACTAGTATGATAGGTCGATAGCTGCTAAGCTATAGGACCGTTACAAGTCGGGTGATGACCTCACTCGCGAGAATAGGTTCCTAGATAGGAATCACAATGTATCCTTAAATGAATTGCTCACGTGGTAAGAGCATGGGATCTGGGCTCCGGTCCAGTGGTTATGTGGGTTAAGTCTTTGAACGTACTAAGCACATGTCGGGTATGGGACCGGTAAGCCTAGTACCTTAATGAGACGGCTAGGGATGGAACTGTCACTACTCTTGGGATTCGCTCTCACGGATCGCCACCGGTGGTGTATGGTGACTCCGGGTATCTCGCGGGGTATGCCGGATAGCCTACACCAAAGACTGTGGCCTTTCATCCCGACCCGGGGATTTTTGGAGACGGCTTGGGAAAGTTGTCCTCGCGGGGACAGCCTACCGTGTGTTTGGGTCTACCTTGCAAGGTTTAAATCAATCGATTGTTGGCCTCTCACCGTTATCCGAGACTACTTACTCCACTAGTCATGAGATCCCTAATGATGGAAGATGATGAATACTATGTTTGATTAATTGTCTTGTACAACTTTGATTGTACTAGTTGGCTAATGTAGTAAAGATTAAACCTACTAGAACTTGTGCTAAAATCTTGAAAGTAAGGACCTACTCTTTGTTACTTTTTAGCAAGAGCAACCCAGTAGCCAAAAAGCCTTTCATGGTCTAGAATTGGTGAAGTAGATATCACCGACGGGTAAGACTTGCTGAGTATTAGTATACTCAGCCTTGCTTTAATGTGTTGATCCAGGTAATGCCTTCAGTGATGTGTGGCCCGGTGAGATCCCGCCCGGCTGGGAGCTGGAGTGGGTGGAGGACGACTACTGAAAGCATCATGGATGGCCTCCCGTGGTGTCTTCGCTTCCGCTAGTTAATTTCCGCTGTTTTCCGAAAACTCTGAACTATTTCTTCGTGACAAAAACTATGGTTTGTAATAATTAAACCCCTCGGGGTATGAATTTGGATATTAATGTTATTGTATCTCTGGACTCGCCTTCGAGTGAGTTTTAATGCATATATTCGATCCTTGTGCTCTTCAAGTGATTTACCGGGCGTTAACCCGACAACTTACGACAGGATGGTACTTTATTATTGCTTAACGACCAAAGTGGATCGGTCTTAGGTGATAGTACGGTACTTTCCTGGGCGGGTTGTCACACCAATGCACCTCCCCCTGGACGAATGCATGCAAACCACTTGAAAACAGGGCAGCTGCAGCAACTTCAGCTCACACCGGTCAGACCGGTCACCACCACCGGTTAGACCGGTGCCCAACATGTGCACAGGACCAGCACTCACACCGGTCAGACCGGTGACCTCGACCGGTCAGACCGGTGACTAACAGAGCCCAGAAATGGCCCGAAACCACTTGAAAACCTTCTAAATGCATCCAGCAAGCCATTTCAAGCTCAAACTTCTCCCCCTTGTTGGCAATGCATGAATCAAGCCAAAAATGCAAAACTTTCAACCTAGAGCTTCTCAAATAGACAAAATTCAACATAGGATGCTACACATGTCCAAATAAGCAAGTTAGATACTCTATAGCTTCGTATCGACATCAACTACAGGATCACCAAGTTTCACAACCATTGGATGAAGCTAAGACACATTTGGGCAATTTTGCAAAAAACTTGCCTCTCATGAGCAAAGTCCTAAACATGATCAAAACATATCAAAATGGCAAAGCCACACAAACTTCATGCTGGGACAGTCATTCTAATCATAAGACCATCACAAACACCCACAAGCACCTCATGTCATGTCAAAGCCACCGAGCCATGTGCCTACTTCTATGTATGAGACTTCTCATATGTAGGCATCATGCAACGGTTTAGCACCCAAAGCAAATTAAATTCAGCACATATGACATGGGGGCACATTTTCCAAGCATTTTACATTTCATTTTCAGATTTATAATTGGTACATGAAATGTCTTTGCGACAAAAAGGAACTTGTGCCCCTCCACAAGATAAAGCAAGAGGGCTAAACATTCATAATGGCAAATGAGCCTTTGGCCCCATATGATCAATAAACTAGCTATCCAACCACAAATTAAGCATAACCAAGCCACTAAAACATGTCAAGATCATATAAAGGCATTTACACATGAGAGAGCATACATGTGACATTTTTCAAAAACATACCCATCAACCATGGATTATTCATCAAGATCATCAATAGCTAAGCCAAACTAACCATAGCATACCAAACAAGCTCACAAAGACATAAATAGCATTCCATGGTGAACAATGTATATAGGAGAAGCTTTTCCTATCCAATGCAAATGATACAAAATGCATGCAATCTAAGATACAAGGATGCCTATACATCATGTTACATATGCCATGCCAAATGCAAGAAATGCACAAAGGAAACTATACATAGGCTACAAAGAGAGCTCCCACACACCCAACTCAAGAAATCAAACACACACCAAGTTCCCCCCGCAAACGAGTGAAAGTTGCTTGATCTAGGGGTTTGGTGAAAATATCGGCTAGTTGGTCATGTGTGGGTACATGGATCAAAGCTATCTTTCCTTTCTCTACATTGTCTCTCAGAAAATGGTACCTCACTTCTATGTGCTTGGTTTTGGAATGGAGCACTGGGTTCTTTGCAATGCTTATGGCACTGGTGCTATCAAATTGAAGTGGGACATGGGTATACTCCTCACCAAAGTCACTCATGGTGTATGAAATCCAAAGGAGCTGAGAGCAACAACTAGTAGCGGCAACATACTCTGCCTCGGTAGTGGATTGTGCAACACTAGACTTTTTGCGGGAAGACCAAGACACCAAAGAAGAACCCAAAAACTGGCAAGTCCCAGAAGTGGACTTCCTATCCAACCGACACCTGGCAAAATCCGCCTCTGAAAAACCATGAAGTGCCAAAGAAGAGGACGCGGAGTACCAAAGGCCGAAGTCGGGAGTGTGACGCAAGTACCTGAAAATTCGCTTCATCGCTTGCCGATGCGAAGTCTTCGGAGACGCTTGAAAACGAGCACACAGACATACCGAGAACTTGATGTCCGGCCTCGTCGCCGTCAAGTAAAGGAGTGACCCGATCATGCTTCGGTACTCCTTCTGATCCACATGTTCACCTTCCTCGTCCGCATCAAGAGCTGTAGTCGTACTCATCGGCGTCATCATAGCCTTGGAATCCTCCATCTTGAACTTCCGCACAATGTCCTTGGTGTACTTAGCTTGGTGCACAAATGTTCCTTCCTTTGATTGTTTGATTTGTAGCCCGAGGAAGAACTGCAACTCGCCCATCATGCTCATCTCAAATTCCCTGCTCATATCCTCTGCAAACCTTGCAACAAGAGAGTTAGATGAGCCACCAAAGACAATATCATCCACGTACACCTGCACAATCAGGATATCTCGCCCTCGCCTCAGCAAAAACAAGGTCTGATCGACCTTCCTCATCTCAAAACCTCTCTCAAACAAGAACCCCCTCAACGTACCATACCAAGCTCTAGGCGCCTGCTTCAACCCATACAGCGCCTTCCTCAACTTGTACACCCGGTGGGGGTACTTCTCACTCTCAAACCCCGGAGGTTGCCTCACATACACTTCTTCCTCCAACACACCATTCAGAAAAGCACTCTTCACATCCATTTGGTTCAACTTAAACCCTTTAGCCACGGAAAAGGCTAGAAGGATCCTAATCGCCTCCAAATGGGCTACGGGAGCAAAGGTCTCCTCGTAGTGAATCCCCTCCTTCTGACTGAACCCCTGAGCAACAAGCCTTGACTTGTTCCTCACAACCTCACCTTTCTCTCCCTCTTTGTTCTTCCATACCCACTTTGTACAAATCGGCTTACACTTTGGGGGAGGGTCAACCAACTCCCAAACCTGATTCCTCTCAAAGTTCTCCAACTCCTCATGCATCGAATTAACCCAATTGTGATCAGATAGTGCGTGTCCAATGTCTCTAGGCTCAAAAGTAGCAACAAATGCAGCATGAGCGAAATGAGAGTTATTCCGAACCCTCGACCGTGTAGTGCGTTCATTCAAGTCGCCGATGATCCTCGAAGCTGGGTGATCCACTTGTACTCGCCGGGGAGGTTCTCGCCTCGATGCTACCTCCCCCTCAACATCAGCTTCTCCTCGTTCTTGATTTGTCGTCGTAGGTGTAGGAGAGGGTCCGTCCACCACCGTAGTTGAAGTAGTGGGTACATGTTCAGCCGGGGGCACCGCACCGCCATCCTCATCATCACCATGTTCATGCTCCTGCTCCTGAAAAATCTCCTCGCCAAGCTCATCATCACCTGCACACTCAAAGACAAGCTGGCTACGTGGCTCTGTCTCGTCGAAGGTTACCTCGCAAGTCTCCACGATTTGGTTAGTTTCAAGATTGAGCACACGATATGCTCTAGAATGAGATGCATAACCAAAGAAAATGCCATCGACAGACCTAGCCTCAAACTTATCCAACTTCCCCGCCTTTCTTCAGAATGAAACACTTGCAACCAAAGACATGGAAGTGACTCACCTTGGGTGTGCAACCATGCATCAACTCATAGCATGTTTTCTTCTTGTGCACTCTGAGGTAGATCCTGTCTGACACATAGCACGCGGTATTCACCGCCTCAGCCCAAAACCTTCTCGGAGTCCTATGCTCATCAAGCATCGTCCGAGCCATCTCGCACAAAATCCTGTTCTTCCTTTCCACAACACCATTCTGGGGAGGCATATACGGACTCGAAAACTGGTGCTCAAGACCCAAGTCATGGCAAAAGGTTTCAAAACGAGAGTTTGTGAATTCCGAGCCATTATCACTGCGGATAGCTCGTATGGCATCTCCGTGCCTCTCGTTCCTCAACCTCAAGACTAGATCTCGAACAAAACCAAACGTCTCCCCCTTATCCTCAAGAAAGAACACCCACGCATACGAGAATAGTCGTTCACCACAACAAGGACATGCGAAAGTGCATCTTGGCCCCTAATTATTTTGGTGATAATGACAAGCACGATTTAAGTGTTGAATACTTCGACAAGATGTGTGCGAGGGCTTAAACGAATGAGAGCTTTTGGATGATCAAAGGAAGTCCCCAATTTCAAGATGATGTTTTCTAATTCCAAGTCAAGGCTTAATTCACTTTTTACTTTTGAATTTGAGTATAGGAAACACCGTACTAAAGGGGGATGCAATTCAATAACCAAGAGATGCTAAAAGTGCTCTAGAGGATTCTAAGTGAGTGAAAAGGAAAAGGGTTAGAGTCGACACGTGCACTTATGCTTAACTTTTCTAAAAATCGGTGCCTGGCTAGGTTCCTCTGAGCCCCATGTCGGTTCTGGAAAACGGAAGCTCATCGACGAGTGCAGGCGCGGGGCCGGTATGCGGGTATGCGTTCTCTGGCTCGGTTGCCGGGGGCGTGCCTACCGGCCCGTGTCGGTACCGGTGCGCGTCTTGTTGTTTCTTCGGAAAATCTTCCCCTCGGTAATCTTGGGCCGTGTCGGTGAGTGCAGAAGTTATACAGTTTGCACGGTAACGGCTAGTTTTTCGGCCCCTAGTATTTAACCCCTCTTCTCCCTCCTCACTCATTGTGACCAACCACGGAATGAGCAACACTTCCTTGAGCATTCACTCCACCTCCCTCACCTCCTCTAGAGCTAATCCTTGGTTCCCTTGAGCTAAGACTTGAAGTGAGGTGTTTTCTAATTAAGTGTAGCCAAGCTTTTGAGAGCCTCCTTCGTTCTTCCCCTTCTCAAAGAGCACTTGAAAAAACAATACGAAAGTTGTTTTGTTGCATTTGTTACTCTTGAAGCTTGCTTCTAGACGTTGGCGTCGCCCGCGAGTGCCCTCTTGGTGTGGCAATTTTGCAAAGGATGGGTTGTAATTGCCCTCTCCTTCGTGGAGAAATCTTAGTGAGCACCAATCTTCCTTTGTGGGGTTGGAAGAGGAAAAGAGGCTCTTGGTGATAGCCCTCCCTTTGTGTGGGATCCTCAACGGAAGACATCAACTTTGTAGGGTGTGAACTTCGGATTAAGTCTGTCTCCTTTGCTTGCTTGTTCTTCATTTCTAACATAGAACTTGCCTTTGCTTGGAATCTATCTTTTGGTTGCTATCAGCGGTTTGGTTGCGGGTGGTTCTTAGCATCTAAACTTAAACTTTGCTGATTCAAGTAGAATTGCTAGAAACCGCCCACGAGATTTCCAAATTTCGTTTTAAGTATCTTACGTAAATACGATGAAGTACCGACTGATGCCATTAATCACAGAAACGCCGTCGGTAGAGCCGGCACCACGTACGTGATGCGACGGCACATTGTCCCATTGCTTTTGTTTCGAGAGAATTTGAAGTGATCCTATTCTCCCCCCCCTCTAGGCATCACAAGGTCCTTTCAATTGGTATCAGAGCCTAATCCCTTGATTTAGGCTTAACGCTAAAGGGATCAAGATGTCGGGGATTGGAAGCAGCCCAACCGCCCGAAGAAATTGCGCGAAGCTCAAGAAGAAGCTCTGACGGCTCAAGTCGGCGACCTCATCGGCGGGGCACCAAGCCGCCACTCCATCCAACGTGGGCCGGCCTCCGACGACTCCTCATCGGATTCCGGTCCGACTCGGACTCGACTCAAGTGATGAGGACGCCAAGGACGATGATCTTGCGGCAAAGAAGGCGGCCAGAAGAGAAGAAAGACCCCAGAGGAAGAAGGCCAAGAAGATGGCCAAGAAGCTCCTCAAGAAGATGATCAAGAAGGAGCAAGCCAAGTACTCTCACTCCCGGCTTCTACGAAATTTCTTATCACTACAGACAAATTCGGGCAACAATAACTCTAACGATAAATTCTTTCGTGCATTTGGGAAAGCCTCCTCATTTCGATGGGAAGGACTATCCTAAATGGGCTTATGATATGCAAATGCACCTTTACGGGCTTCACCCCTCTTTGGAGAAGGTGTGGTTGTAGGAGTAACGATTCCCCGCTAGAAGGAGAAGCTCTCACCATTGAGCATGAACAAGATCTTCACCGCAATGTACAAGCCATGATTATCACGGGATCCTTGTGTGCCTGAGAATTCAACAAGGTTCGGAACATCCAAATTGCCAAGGTGATTTGGGACACACTCAAGGAAGCACATGAAGGAACCGAGCATGTGAGACAAGGCAAGATGGATCTAATCAATGGAGAACTTGAGCTTTTCTTCATGAAGGATGGAGAGACCGTTCAAGAGATGTATGATAGGCTCATGGTGCTTGTATCGGATATTAGAGCCCTTGGGAGCAAAGATTGGGATGACTCGAAGGTCCTGGGGATTCTTAGAGCCTTTGCCCCCAAAGACAAGAACTTGACTCAAATGATAAGAAGAGATCCAAGATATCCAACAATGACACCTACTCAACTCCTTGGAGAGATATTGCACCAAAGAACACATTTGATCAAGATGTGGAGAAGTCTCTAACCTTGAAGATGGGCAAGAGTCTAGCTCTCAAAGCTAGCTCTAATGAAGTAGGTGAAGAAAAGCCCAAGCCATCCAAAAGCAAGAAAGAAGACACTAGTGACGAAGAGAGCACGGATGAAGAAACCGCATTTGCCATACGGAAGTACAAGAAATTCTTGAAGTCAAGAAACTCAAGAAAAGGTGGGGATGATAAGAAGGAAAGTCACAAAGAAAGTGTTATGAGTGTGGAGAATATGGACATTTCATTCTTGCAGAGTGTCCCAAGAACAAGAACAAGAATGAGGAAGAGAAGAGGTTCAAGGAAAATACAAAGTGAAAGCAAGTACCAAGGGCGTGCGCACGTGGGTCAACAATGGGACTCAGAGATGATGAAGATGAAGAACCAAAGAAGCAAGGGATGGCAACAATTGCCATGGCACTGAGTTCATCCTCAACACGCCTCTTCAACGACCTCTCTAGATGATGAAGACCACTCTCATTTTTGCCTCATGGCAAGGGGGAGCAAAGGAGTACAAGAATCAACCATCTCATCCTCTCTAACATCCTCTACTTCCACCTCTTGTAGTGACATAGAAAACTTAGATGAGGAAAAGGAACTAGAGGACAACATGATAAAGAAATTTGGTAAAAAGGGCCACGAGGAAATTAAAAGGCTATTGGACAAACTAGAGAAAAGAAAGAGATCCTTCATGAGCAAGAAGACTTGCTTATCCTTGAAAAGGAAAGAAACCTTGCTTTAGAAAGATCTCTTGCCGAAGAAGGCTAAGGTGGAGAAGTTGACCATGGAATTATCCTTGGTTGGCGACTCTAATAAGAAGATGTCGAAAGGATCTTACTTTGGCAAATGAATCTTTAACTTCCCTAAATACTACTCATAGTGAGCTTCAATCAAGCTTCTCATGCTTGACCACTGAGAAATACAAATCTCTTGAAGCCAACTTTAGTAGTCTTTGAGGAAAGCACTAAAGCAACTCCATCGGCAAACTTGGACTCTAGTGCCTCCTGTAAAACTTGCTCTTCTTGTGTTAATATTGATATGAATGCTATCAAGACTAACCTTGCAAAGCTTGAAGAGAAAATTAAGAGCAAGGACAAGGAAATTGCCCGATTGAACATGTTGTTTACAAGGCAACATAAGTGCCAAGCCTATACCCAAGGTGGTGGACAAGCAAGGACTTGGACACGCAAAATTTTCAACAAGGCAAATGGTAGGGTGGCGGTGAAAGGGCATGAGGTTCCCTTATGGAACAAGGGAAGGTACCTCAACACAATTATGGATATTGCTCATGGAATCACCACGTCCCACCACAACCAAGGAGGCCCCAAAGATTGTGCAAACCACAAAGGAGATTGGTGGGAGTAACATTCCACCTAAGGCATCGAAAGGAATGTGGTTGAGCATAAACTGACACCCAACTACACTTGTGATTACATTGTGACCTTCTGGGACCATAATGGTAAAATAGTGGTCAAGTATGTTGGAGCCTATGCCATGAAGGCCATGAGAAGGATGTGTAGGTTCCAAAGTTTTTGCATCTAACCTCCAAGGACCCAAATCCCTTTGGGTACCTAAACTTGAAGCTTAAACTTGTTTTGTAGGCCTACTCCTCTAGGTGGAAGCGCATAGTTGATTGATAGTGGTGCCACAAATCACATGACCGGAGAGGAAAGGCTTGTTTGCATCTCTTGACCGTTATGATAACCCTACGGAAACTATCATTTATGGAGATAATGGTCAAGGAGATGTCATTGGTCTAGGTAAAATTGCTATCTTCAACAACAAATTCAATTGAAGATGTTTTATCTGTGCAAGGGTTGGGATACAACTTGTTGTCAGTTTCACAACTTTGTGAGAAAGGCTACAATTGTCTCTTTACTCATGAGGGTGTGACCGTCTCTAGAAGGGAGGATTCCTCTATTGTCTTTGCGGGTCACTTACGGGAAACTTTACTATGGACTTCACTAAAGTAAAGGTGGATCCTAAGGCTTGCTTAGTGGCAAAATCCGACTTGGGTTGGCTATGGCATGGCAAACTAGCCCATGTTGGCATGAGGAACTTGGCCAAACTTCAAAGACGAGCACATCCTAGGACTAACGAATGTTGTTTTTGAGAAAGATAGGTTGTGTAGCGCATGTCAATAGGCAAGCAAGTTGGAGCTCATCATCCGCGAAACATTCTATCCTCATCAAGACCCTTGAAGTTGCTACACATGGATTTATTTGGACCAATTGCTACTAAGCAGTGGTAATAAATATGGTTTGGTAATTGATGACTTTTGCCGTTCAACGGTATTCTTTTTGCAAGATAAAAGTGAGGCAAAGGGAATTGTGAAGAAGTTCATTAGAAGAGTTCAAAATGAGTTCGAGCTCAAGGTCAAAGATATAAGAAGTGACAACGGCTCGGAATTTAGGAACACACAAGTCGAAGAATTTCTAGATGAAGAAGGCATCAAGCATAGACTCTCGGCTCCATATACACCTCAACAAAATGGCATTGTTGAGAGGAAGAACCGCACCTTGATAGAGAGAAGCGGCAAGGAATGATGCTTGATGAATACAAGACTCGGACTCATTTTGAGCCATCAACACCGCATGCCACGCCGCCAACCGTCTCTACCTCCACAAGTACTTGAACAAGACTCCCTACAGAAATCATCACCGATGCAAGAAACCTAGTGTGCATTACTTTAGGGTCTTTGGGTGTAAGTGTTTCATACTTAACAAGAAACCCAAAGCCTCAAAGTTTGCATCCAAGGTTGATGAAGGTTTTCTACTTGGTTATGGAACTAACGAGCATGCCTATCGTGTTTTCAACAAAACCACCGGTTGTGTTGAGACCACGGTAGACGTGAAATTTGATGAATCCAACGGCTCTCAACGAGAGCAAGTTAGTGAAAACCTTGTAGAAGATGAAGAGCCCCCAAGTGTATCCATCTTTAGAATGGGAACCGGTGAAGTGATGCCTCGGGAAGTTCAAGCACAAGCTCCGGTTGACACAAGCAATCATGATCCATCATCTTCAACACGAGCGGAGCCACCTAGTTCTCAAGTTCAACAAGACGAGAGTCAAGTTCATGGTGACGATCATGAACGGGGCGTTGATCAAGGGGGAGAGCTAAGTGATGAAGCTCAAGAGGAAACACCGCAAAGTGAAGATGATGATGATGGACCTATTCAACGTCAATCTCAAGAACCACACCCAAGAGTACATCAAATGGTTCAACGGGATCATCCCGTCGACAACATTCTCGGAAGTATTCAAAGAGGGGTAACAACTCGATCTAGATTGTCAAATTTTTGTGCATTTTACTCGTTTGTTTCCTCTTTGGAACCTCTTAGTGTGGAACAAGCTCTTGAGGATCCGGATTGGATTATTGCCATGGAGGAAGAGTTGAACAACTTCAAAAGAAATGAAGTGTGGGAGTTGGTACCAAGACCCAAGCAAAACGTGATCGGCACCAAATGGGTTTTTAGGAACAAGCAAGATGAATTTGGCGTCGTCACAAAGAACAAGGCAAGACTTGTTGGCAAGGGTTACACACAAGTTGAAGGTTTAGATTTTGGAGAAACGTATGCACCGTAGCAAGGCTAGAGTCAATTCGTATTCTTTTAGCCTATGCCACTCATCATGATTTCAAGCTTCATCAAATGGATGTGAAGAGTGCATTCTTGAATGGACCTCTCCAAGAAGAAGTGTATGTGGATCAACCACCGGCTTTGAAGACTCAAGGTTTCCAAACCATGTGTACAAGCTCCATAAGGCGCTCTACGGGCTTAAGCAAGCTCCTAGAGCATGGTATGAATGCCTTAAGGATTTTCTTCTCAAGAACGGCTTTGAAATAGGCAAAGCCGATTCTACTCTCTTCATTCAAAGAAATGGGAAAGATATTTTCGTTTGTCAAATTTATGTCGATGATATCATTTTTGGGTCTACTAATGATAAATTTTGTGAAGAATTTAGTAGGATCATGACCAAGAGATTTGAGATGTCTATGATGGGTGAATTGAAGTTCTTTCTTGGATTTCAAATCAAGCAAATGAAGGAAGGGACTTTCTTATGTCAAACCAAGTATGTGAAGGATATGCTCAAGAGGTTTGACATGGCCGATTCGAAGCCCATCAAGACCCCCATGGCACTAAATGGACATCTTGATCTCAATGAAGAAGGGAAGTCGGTCGACCAAAAGGTATTCCGTTCCATGATTGGCTCCCTGCTTTACCTTTGTGCATCTAGGCCCGATATAATGCTTAGTGTGTGCATGTGTGCAAGATTTCAAGCCAATCCTAAGGAGTGCCATCTAATGGCTGTTAAGAGGATCTTTAGATATTTGGTTCATACTCCTAACCTAGGCTTGTGGTATCCCAAAGGTTCCACCTTTGATCTACTTGGCTACTCCGATTCGGATTATGCCGGTTGCAAAGTAGATCGAAAGAGCACTACCGGGACTTGCCAATTTCTTGGTAGGTCTTTGGTGTCGTGGAGCTCGAAGAAGCAAAATTCGGTTGCTTTATCCACGGCGAAGCCGAATATGTGGCGGCGGTGCTTGTTGTGCACAACTCTTGTGGATGAAGCAAACGTTGAGTGATTATGGTTGCAAGTTTAGTAAGATTCCACTCTTATGTGACAATGAGAGTGCTATCAAGCTAGCAAACAATCCAGTCCAACACTCTCGAACAAAGCACATAGACATTAGACATCACTTCTTACGGGATCATGAGGCTAAGGGTGACATTGCTTTACGGCATGTTTGCACCGAAAAACAACTTGCCGACATTTTCACTAAGCCTCTAGACGAGCAAAGGTTCTGTGCTTTGAGGAGTGAGCTAAACATCTTAGATTCTCGTAACTTGGCTTGATATTTTGCACATAAACTTGTTTGTTGCCTAGATAGGAAGCAAAACTTTTTTTTTCTTAACTTCTTTGTGTGAGTTTTGACAAAACGTTGGATTTTCACATAGCGGGTGGTGACTATAGCTTTGAATGATTGTTTGTGAACTAGTCACCAACTCCTATGGGTTCTTTACATGTCCATACTCCTTTCTACCCAAGATCTCTCTTTAAATCCAAATTATTTCCAAAATCTGCTAAATCCACCGGTACAACCGACACCAGGTCGGAAGTACCGATAAGGACTCTCGTGTTTGAATTTCCGGCGATCATCGGTACTACCGACCCCGTGTCGGTACTACGGACCCCCCCCCCGTAGAACCGACGCAGGGGCGGTATACCGATAAGGACCTTCTGTTTCAATTTTAAGGGGACCCCGGTAGTACCGACGCCCCGTCGGTACTACCGATAAAACTCGCAGGCCTATATATAGAGCGCGGCCAGGAGCTAGGGTTCACTCTCAACTTTTCAACCGTTGAAGCGCCCTCTTTCCCTTCCTCTCCAAATCCGCCAAGGGTTCTCATCCCCATCCGTGGAAAGTGGTCCTAGCTCATATCTCTTGATTCTCCACCCTCCGGAACATCCGTTCATCACCGGAAGATCGTCGATTCGCGCGGGAAGCTTGTCAAGGTACTCATTCAAAATCTCCGGGATCGATCTCTCAATGTAGTTGTTTCTAGAGGAAATGCTTTAGGGAATCAATATCTCTACCTCCCTAGAACCTGTGCTCATGGTTTCGTCGACTCTTGTTGGCTAAAACCGCAGATTCCAATCCTTTTCACCAAAACCCGCACCTCATCGGTAGTACCGACCCCGTGTCGGTAGTACCGATGAGGGAGTGGTTAACCACGCTTCCCATCTTAGGTTGAGCCTTTACCTCTCATATTCAAAACTCTTATCCTATACTTTGTTGTTAAATCCCCAGATGGGTCGTGCGGGCAAGCAAATTGTGCGTGAAGGCTCCGACGAAGATGAAATTCCTCTCGCTCAAAGGAAGAGGAAAGGAGGGGCTAGTTCTCAAGCTCCTCGTGGTCGTGGACGTACCAATCCTCCTCGCAGCCCCTCGTCAATCCTCGAGCCAAGGTCATCGTGCCCGCACCAAACAAGCACATCAACCCGATGACCATTATGACGACTATGAGGATATCTCCTTGGAAACCCTTTCCTCATTTGTTCTTCGGCCATCAAGACCTCCACGTCCTGCCACTCAAATGGGGGTTGTGAGAATGGTGGACTACACAAGAGGCTCCCACAATGTCTACAAGGAGAGGTACTCTGATCCAGCTCTTTGGCAAAAGGAGTTCGATTCCGACATCCGGTTTTGGCTCAAGTTCAATGCCGATTGGTATGAGTCCGTGATCCTAAGCAAGGACAACATGACAATCGATATGAAATCAATCAATTGGGATCTCCTTAGGTCACTTGACATTCCGGCTGTCAATGAAGCTATCGATATATGCCATGCCAAGGGAATGACAAATGTTATGTCAATCAACCGTGATTGGAATGAGGAGGTGGTCGCTCGCTTTTATGCAAATCTCTATATCCGTCGTGAGACCCGGACTTTCCATTGGCTCCTCCAAGGCAAGCCTTTATCCGTCTCCTATGAGCGCTTCGCTCAGATTCTTGGCTTTGGTGAGGAGGATCTCGCTCTTCCAAAGTTACATGGTGGAGAATTTCCCCTTGACAGCGAGATGGCATTCATGTATGACTCAGCTTATGGCAAGGTGGAATTTGGCACTACTCACGGGATGAAGCCAGTCTATCGGATGCTAAACCAACTATTTCGCTACACTCTCACTCCAAAGATAGGTGACAACACCAACATCTCCAATGTGGCAAAAGAGATCCTAGTGAGGATGGCACCGGGCAAGGAAAGCTTTAGTATCTTCAACTTCATTTGGGAAGAGATCATTGTGTGCTCCGTGTCCGCTAACAAGAGCTGCCAGTATGCCCCTTGGATTTTTCAGATGATTTGTGAGGTGGCGGGCGTTGACATCCTTCCCGACAAGACTCACTCTTGGTACAAGCCAAACAAAGGGAACATCGAGCGGCTCCTCAAGTTAGGCAAGCATGCCCCTCCTCGTCCTTCTACCGCAGGTGGGTCCTCCTCCGGTGGCCCATCTTCTTTTGAGCCACCCTCCTCCTCTCGTGGGCCATCCGCATCTAGAGGTACCGTTCCCCCGCCGGCAAGAAAAAGAGCATCTTCAACTTCCTTTCTCAAGGCCTTTTTGCTTGCTTCAATGTGGGACGACACAATGCACAAGAGATTCGTGCCCATAGGCAGCACGTGGATGAGCAGCTCCTCAAGCTTGAGACGCGCCAAAAGTCCTTGCTCGCTCAACACAACATTGAGCACTCTCCGGTTCGCGAGCCCATGGACTTTCCTCCTCCACCAAACTTCTACAACCCTTGGGAGATCTACGGCGACGCCTCCATGATGTATGGAGCTCCTCCAGCCGACATCGACGACGAGGACTTTGGTGGTGCAGAGGACGACGACGATGACGATGACTCCCCCTCCGCTCGCCCACTCTCCACATGACTACGACGATTGAAGGGCCTCCTCTTTTTGGCGCTTGATGCCAAAGGGGGAGTGAGCTCACAATTTACTCATGTGTGGTGTGGGCTTGCACCTTCCTTTATCTATCTATCTATCCTTGTGTTTGTGGACATGTAAGGACTATGTGTGGATTCATGTGTGTGATGTGATGTTTGTCGAAGAACTTAAGAACCTAGAACTCGTTTAAATTTGTAAGACTTAAGTTGTGCTTGTGGTGTGAGGAACCTTAGTTATCTATTTGTGATGCTTCTTATTTCTCTCTTTTATTGATTTGTATACCATGACATATGCATCACGGTTTGTATATCACACTCATGCACTTGTGTATGTAATTTGAGAATGAAAAATCTTCTAAATGTGTGATGGGCATTTGAAGCCTTCATAGAAGTTGAAGCACACATTTAGGGGGAGTTTCAATTTCAAATTCGCTGAATACACACATCTTTTTATAAACAAATTGTGGTTGTCATCAATCACCAAAAAGAGGGAGATTGAAAGTGCATCTTGGCCCCTAATTATTTTGGTGATAATGACAAGCACGATTTGAGGTATTTAATGCTTCGACAAGATGTGTGCAGGGCTTAAACGAATGAAATCCTTTTGGATGATCAAAGGAAGTCCCCCCAATTTCAAGATGATGTTTTCTAATTCAAGTCAAGGCTTAATTCACTTTTACTTTTGAATTTGAGTATAGGAAACACCGTACTATAAAGGGGGATGCAATTCAATAACCAAGAGATGCTAAAAGTGCTCTAGAAGGGATTCTAAGTGAGTGAGAAGAGTTGAGAGTCGACACGTGCACTTATGCTTAACTTTTCTAAAAATCGCGTGCCGGCCGGTTCTACCGACCCCATGTCGGTTCTACCGACCAGAGCTCATCGGTAGTACGGCGCGGGGCCGGTATACCGATATGCGTTCTCCGGCTCGGTTGCCGGGGGGCCGCCGTACTACCGACCCCGTGTCGGTACTACCGGTGCCGTCATCGTTTTTCTTCGTAAAAATCACCCCCTCGGTAGTACCGACACCGTGTCGGTAGTACCGAGGTTATACGAGTTTGCACGATAACGGCTAGTTTTCGGCCCCTAGTATTTAACCCCTCTTCTCCCTCCTCACTCATTGCCGACCAACCACGGGACAAACACTTCCTTGAGCATTCACTCCACCTCCCTCACCTCCTCTAGAGCTAATCCTTGGTTCCCTTGAGCTAAGACTTGAGAAGTGAGGTGTTTTCTAGTGAAGTGTGACAAGCTTTGAGAGCCTCATCGTTCTTCCCCTTATCAAGAGCACTTGAAGCATCTCCGGTTGTTTTGTTGCATTTGTTACTCTTGAAGCTTGCTTCTAGACGGTTAGGCGTCGCCCGCGAGTGCCCTCTTGGTGTGGTGCACCCGGGATCGTTTGTATTGCCCTCTCCTTCGTGGAGAAATCTTAGTGAGCACCAATCTTCCTTTGTGGGGGTTGGAAGAGGAAAAGAGGCTCTTGGTGATAGCCCTCCCTTTGTGGGATCCTCAACGGAGACGTAGCATCCTTTGTGGGTGTGAACTTCGGATTAAATTTCGTGTCTCCTTTGCTTGCTTGCGTTTCTTCATTTCTAACTAACCCTAGAACTTGTTTTTAGCCCGATCTATCTTTTGGTTGCTATCCAACTCGGTTTCGTGGTTGCGGGTGGTTCTTAGCATCTAAACTTAAACTTTGATTCAAGTAGAATTGCTAGAAACCGCACGGATTTCAAATTTCGTTTTAAGTATCTTACGTCCGTCGGTAGTACCGACCCTGGTACCGGTAGTACCGACGCCGTCGGTAGAACCGGCACCACGTCGGTAGTACCGACAAGACATTTAATCCGCCGCTTTTGTTTCGTAAATTTGAAGTGATCCTATTCACCCCCCCCCTCTAGGCATCACAAGGTCCTTTCACATACCACTTCCCACCCACAGATCGCATACGAGCTGGGCCAACAAGGTCCATATGGAGCAGCTCACATGGACGCTTAGTCATCACATCGGTGAGAGGCGGGTAGGAAGAGGCTACCATCTTGGCATGCCTACACGGCGCACAAACCAACTCTTTCTCAAGCCTCAACCGTGGCAATCCTCGGACCAAATTGAGTTTACTCAAGCAAGACAAAAGGTCAAAGGTCAAGTGACCGAACTTCCTATGCCACTTCCACAACTCACTCGAAGAACCAGCCAAGAAACAACGCTCCACACCCGAAGACTGAGAAAAATCAGCATGAAACACCTGACCCTCGGGAACGACCATACAGACAAGGTCCCCTCGAGAGTCCAAATTCCGAGAACCACCTGGCCAAAATAACACCTCAAAACCCTCATCCAACAGCTGGGACACAGAAAGTAGATTGTACCCCAGCGATTAAACAAGAGCAATACGCCTGAGAGTGATCTTGTCACTCACTTTGATCTCACCTTCTGAAAGCACACTCCCACGCCCATTGTCCCCAAAAGTGATGTACCTCCTTGTCACCACCGGGACGAGACTTGAGAACCACCCCCTGTCTCCGGTCATATGCCTCGAGCAACCGGAGTCAATCAACCAAATGTTCTTCAAGTCTCCCACCTGAAATTCAAAAATGAGCACGTGAGCGAACAAACGACTCAACACTGGGGTTAGTACCAAAAGAGTAAAACCAGTGCCGAGCCATTTGCTCGAAAGTGGGGTTAGCACAAACCAAGCCATCTCTCCTACCAAAGCTACCTCCACGAACACCACCACAGTAACCACCCTGAGGGAACCACCCCTCTCTGCCTGGAGGAGGACCAAAACCACAAAAGAGAGCTCGTGGACCGTCCCTCCTCTCCTTCTCAAAGCTACGACTCCTCCCAACCCCGTAGTGCACTCGAGGGGGAGAATGTCTTGCAACCTGACCACCTGCAAACTCTCTAGTCCAACCACCAGAACCACGACCTCCAGAAACAACCCTCGCACCTGTGCGAGCACGAAACCCGAACTGCTACCTATCCAAGCCCGCACCGGTCTGACCGGTGCCCCACACAGGTCTGACCGGTGTGACCTGGTCAACAGCACCTCCAACAGCCTTCCGCTCTCCCCAAGCCCGAACTGTTCTCACACTCGCCTTGGCCCTGGGCCTCTGCACACGAGGCTCAAGTACACCATTGGAAGAGTGGTACTTGTCCTTGTTAGCCCACTCCTTTGCCATTCTCTCCTCTCGCTTCCTCTTGAAGCAAAACTCATCCTTATGGCCATCTCTCCCACAATAGCCACAATGGAACCTCACAAGCTTAGGCTTAGGCTTGGGCTGTGGCTGCTCACTTGGTTTCTCTCCACTCACCTCCTCCACCGGTTTCCCTTCACTAGCCTTCTCACTTTCTTTCCCAAAGAACACTTTCCCGGAAGTGCTCACAAACTTGATAGGCTTTTGGAGATCATTTGTGGGTGTAGGAAACACAGGTGGAGCTGGGGTTGTGTCTAGTCGGTTCCTAAGATGGTTAGGTTTTGGGGGGAAATCATTTTTGTGGTGGGTTTTTGGTGGCTCTGGGATATTCTCTCCACTTCCCTCACCAACCTTGTTTCCCCAAGTCCCTCACCATCCTGCCTCTTAAATGCCTCGATCATCATCCTCAACTGAGGCTCATGACCAGACAACCAACCCATCAACTTTCTCAGCTCATCATTCTCATCCTGCAAACAATCAACATAATGTACAAGTTCCAAATTTTTCAAAGCATGCATGCCACAGGTAGAGCATGATGTAGGCATGGGTTCTTTAAGCTTAGCCTCAAGAGAACTAGTGTAAGCATGCATCTCATCAATCTTAGCATGCAAAACAGGGCAAGAAGTGCAAGCACCTAGCAAAGCAGGTCTAGACTTAAGCTCAGCCACTTCAACCCTAAGCACATCTAGTTCCTCACACTTGGAGGCATGCTTCTCCTTAAACAAAGCAAGATCAGCAAGAAAGATGGAGCAATCAACACAATCAACCTCATCCGAAACAACAGGGCTAGCCTTAAGGGAATCAATCTCCAGCTTGCTATCAAGCACCTGTGTTTCTAGCTCAGCCACTCTAGTCCTAGCATCCTCGAGTGAATCCCTAAGCTCTTTTCTCATTTTCTTGGTCTCTCTAAGCATGTCATTATGGTTATCAAGCAAAGTGCCAAGCCTCTCATTCTCCTGGCGCAAGAAGGGAAGTTCATCACGCACCTCGTCGTCGGAATTAGAGTCCGAGTCGCTCTGTGTGCTCTTCTTGCTGCCAGAGCTCAGCGCCATGGTGCAGAAGCCGTCTCTCGCGAAGCAGCTCAGCCCGCTCAGGTTCTTGGATGACTTCTTGCTCTTGCGATGATCACCTTCATCTTCACTGTTGCTCGAGCTTGAGGTGGAGTACGCGGAACTGGAGTCGACGTCGCTCGCTCCCACCATCCCTCGGGCCTTGCCTCGGCTCTCCTTCTTCCTCGATCGTCGCTCATCCTTGTACTTGTTCTTGTGCTTGCTATGTGGTCGCGCCTCGACCGGTGCTTGCCATCCATCCTCGACTTGTGCTTGTAGCCGTCCTTGTTCTCGACCTTCTCCGGGCAGTCGGCGACGAAGTGTCCCAGCTTGCCGCACTGGAAGCATGTCCTCATGTTCCTCCTCATGTTCACCCGGTTCTCGTGCAGCCTCTCGAACCGCCTCGTCAGGAGCACCAGCTCGTCCTCTCCAAGCACGTCGAACTCCTCATCTAGCATAGACATCAAGGAGAACAAAGAGAACATCCTGGTGGATGGGTTAGTGTTAGCCTTTCCTTTCGAACCACCAACGAGGGCAAGACTATGGGAATCAGTCGGTCCCTCGAGCTTGGCAGTCATGCCCCTATCCACCTCAGCCGACTTGAGCTTCGAGAACAACTCGTTCACCGTCAGAGTGTCATACTTCTCTGACTCCACAATGGCCTCGAACTTTCCGCCCCAAATCGTACGATCCAAAGAGCGTAAGAGCTTGACCGCTCTATCATGATCATCGTATGGGAGCACGTCCACATTGGCCCTCATGTTGTTCACAACCACCGTGAACCTCTGAAACAAAGCATCGATGGACTCACCGGGAGATGAGTGAAGTTCTCGTACTCTCTCCCCGTAGGTCGCATACATCCGTGCCCGAACCCCGGGCATTCCCAACATGAGCCTCCTTCAAAGATCGTCCAAATTCTACAAGCCAAGTGCTCGGTGTGCACCCGATCGAACTCAGGCTGACACAAAGCATGAAACAAGTAGTCGACCGCCTTATTGTTGACGTCGAATCCGTCCCCTCGATCCTGGAGCGAGAAAGTCCATCGGCTGGACATAGCCTGTGTCCACCGTGACATCCCAAAGGATCTGACCCTTTCCGCGGAGGAACGGACCCATCCGCTTACTCCACATCTGGTAGTTCTTGCCATCAAAGTGTGGAGGACCCGAACCCCGTTCCTGGTACGCCATCCTTGGATCTTAGACTGGTTAGAGTCAATAAAGACCCGAACCGACTCTGATACCACTTGAAGGACCGATACGGCAAACCAGAGAGGGGGGAGTGAATGTGAGCTGATAAAAATTCTTCTCGAAGGAGATGGAAACTCCAATAAGATGAATGCGGCTTCCAACACAAGTCTCCGACTCACTACCCAAGTTGGCCAAGCCCACGTAGGCACTGGAGTGCCACTGGACCTAGGAACCAACACACAACCTTCCGACCCGAGAACGCAGCGGAACACCAAACCTCGAGTCTACAGACCAACACCGGTCAGACCGGTGAGCACCACCGGTCGGACCGGTCCCCGCCGGTGAACCGGGCAACTTTCACTAAGTGGCTCCACACCGGTCGACCGGGTGAGACACACGGTTAGACCGGTCACGGATCGAAAGCCCCCAAAGCACCAAACAGGCCAACCGACCTCCAAACTGACCCAAACTCGAAACAGCCCCAACACAGGACAACAGCGAACACACCCAGACGTTCACCCGAGCAAAAACCTACCGAGGGTTGCACCAGTTAGACCGGTCAAGAGCACCGGTCAGACCGGTGTAGCCTGGGCAGCTCAGGATGAACAACACCCGCGGGTCAACTCCCCCAAATCCAAATCTCGATCTCCCAAATCGCTCCGCAGACTTGAACAAGACTTTGGGGATAATAGGAACACCTCATGATGAGTCCATAGCCAAGTTTAATCCCACCAAAACTTGTCCAAAAAGGAGGAATAGAAGAAATCCCGCCAAGAACACCACAAACCCTAGAACTCGGAAAACCCCAAAATCGAGACCCTTTACTCACGGATTTGGGAGGGGAATCACAACCCAAAGAACCACGAAGGGTTCCCACAAATTCCCCCCATCAAATCCCCAAGAGCAAGGTCCCGAAAACAACCCAAAGAAATCACCAAGTGAGGGCTCTGAAAATCACCAGCAAGAACAACCGGGAACAACACATCCAAACCTTGAGGAACCACGCCGAATCATCTATACATGCAACAAAAGTTCATACAAGGTCTAGCTTGCCGCCCGATCATCCAACCCTCTCACAAGATCTCACCATGAAGCTCTCAAGCTAGTCCTATGGAAATCCTAAGGAAAATAGGAAGGGAAAATAGGAAAGCAAATGAACTAGGGTTTCAAGGCATGGCTGCCATCCTCTCACCTCTTGGGTTATATGGAGGCAACCGAAAGTCTAAAATTCCCTTTCCTAATAACTAAGGATACAAACCCCTCAAGGACAGTTTTGGAAGACTTGAAGCTTTCTCCATCGGACGGATGCCCGGACTGCGTCGTCGCACATCGGTCAGACCGGTGCTCCTCACCGGCCGGGACCGGCCGGACCGGTGCTCCTCACGGGTCGGGGACCGGCCGGACCCGGCGGTCGGGCCGACCGGCTCAGCACTTCTTGCAAAGACCGTCTTCGGTTCTTCGGTCTTGGCTTTGTGGATCAACCAAGGAACCCGGTGGTTTTCTCGGTGAACCACCGAAACCCCCGTGAACTCGGTGTAGCCTCCGCCAATCTCCACTCATGACTTGGCTCCCACGTAGTCCCGGCTCGACCTTGGTTTTGAGGCTCAACCAAGAAACCGTCTACGACTTCATCCTGTTTTTCATGCCACCATGCAGCCCGCACTTGACCCCGCTGGCCACCGGGTCCCTCAAACGAAGCCTACTTGTCTTCTCCACACCTGGAGGCCTCACCGGCAATGACCTTTCACTCTTGTTCTTCACCTGCACCAACACCAGTCAAGCCGCAACATGCACCTACAATACTTAGCCAAGAATCAATCCACACAATGTTGTCAATCACTCATCACACAAGGAAGCGACCATCCACCGGTCCTCGAACCACACATGGTCCTCACTCTGAGACCTTTTGCAGGTCGAACGACGAATCGTGGTACTTCACCGTCGACAACGCCTCAGCCACCGCAAGCTTGGCAGTGTCCAGAAGCAGGCCCTTGACGCGGCTCTCGGCCTCATCCAGCCGGTCGATCAGCTCTTTTGGCTCCGCCCCCTCCTCCTGAGGGACGTAGAGGTCCATCACGTACTGAGCGATGTTCTTGAGGTCGCCAATATCCTTCTCCAGACCTCTATTTTTTCAAATGAACAAGTTCAGTAACTTGCCCGCCAACTGGTTACGGCATGCTACACCGCCTTGTCGCGTTGGACAAAACACTTACCCTGACGGACCTCCACGGTCCTCTCCTTAAGGATCCTCACTTGATCTTTGGTCTCCGCCATCTCTTTCTTCAGGGCATCCTCGGTTTCCTTGGCGCTTGCATTCATTCAAGGTCGAGAAGTCAGATAAAAGACCCACGGGGTACACAGGATAAACCTTTGGCGACCTTGGTAACTTACCCTCTACCACAGCTTGGAGGTCGTCAACCGCATCCTTCGCCTTCCGCTTGGCGACCTCCAGCTTATTCTTCAAAGTGGTCACTTCCTTCTCCGCCTGACGAGCCATGGTCTCCTTCACACATTGGATCTCCTGCGCGACCTCGACTTGGGCTAGCAATGTAGCCTCACGGCCCGCGGCGACCTCGGCGTGTGCGTTGGCTGCTTCCCGCAGCAGACCTGCTCGAGCCTGAGCTCGTTCGGCAAGCGACTACAACCAGAAGCAAAGAAAATTCGATCTGAGACCTTCCAAGGAAATAGGGATCAGGGACAAAGGACTGAAGCATTAAGGCATGGATCATTACCTCAAGTACGCACCTGATCGTGTGCGACACCACTTTGAAGTCGTCGACGTCGCGACGATCGGTGGTGATGTCCTCCTCCCATGGGGTGCCGACGTATAGGCACCGGTCTACGTCATCCTTGGTGCACGCACCCCTCGCCTCAGCCGGCTGCAAGTCTAGCGTCGGTTGTGGATCGGACATGCAAAGGTCATCCTGCTCCCCTCCGGTGGGCGTTGCAGTGCTAGTTTCGGCCTTCTCCGTCGTGGACATCGTTGTCGCTCCAGCCCCGACGGCTGAGCTTGTCACATATGCCATTGAGACCGCCAGCGACTGCTCCACCGGCACCTCCCTCACCTTGCTCCCAAACACCTCTTGGCCAAAGGCATTCTTGCCGCTCTTCGACGTGGTGGAGGGTGCCATGAGTACAAGCAATGACCTCAATCAAAACGGAAGAACAACAGATTGAACATGCAAAGCATGGCGAGGCGTCATGCCCCGTGGCTTACTTGGTCGCCGACCTTATCACGGGCTTGCAGGGCTTCGGGGGAGTCTTCCTCACCCTCTTGTGTGACCCAAGGTCGCCCACTGTATCAGCACTCAACCTAGCATGCTCTTCAGCTGTTGACGTCCAGCGGGGCATCTCCACCGCCTGTTCTTCAGTCGAATTTGCCCTGCAAGGTGTTCCCGCAGATGGGGTTGCCGTTGCACTTGGCAACTCGGTGTCGTCCTCTTCATCATCCGCAATGTCGATAGTCTCGACGCCGGAACTGACCGGGGCTGTGTACACAGACACCATAGGCCCGTCCTCTTCTGCTTCTTCTTGGCCTCCGCTGTCTGGGTTGCGGCGATCGTGGCCACAGCCCGGGAGGCGGGTATCTTGCCCGTCGCCTGCCGCGAACGTAGCGACCTTGGGAAGCGCCCTCCGTGTGGCGGGAGCCTCGTCATCACTCCCCACCGACGAATCGGAGATGTACTCCTCGATAGGTGGCTGCGGTGCCGCTTGCACGTCCGCCATGTCGCGGACCTAGTAGCTGCGATCTTCTTCATTACGCAATGGTGCGGGGCACCAGTAGATGCCCTCACTATGCTGGAAATAAGAAAGATAGATAAAGAGACATGAATCAGAAAAGCTTGAGACCTAAACAAGATGAAAATCAAGGATGAAGCCTTACCACATCTGAAGGCCGGTACACCCCGAGTGCTTTAGGGCATTATCGATTGTGGATGCACCCACTGAAGATGTTCTTCACCCACGGCACCATCTCCCCCTTGGAGACCTTACGCTTGACGACTAGAGTGGGGTCGGACTGCCCCCAGTACTCAAAGGCCAGATGGACCCGATCCTGGATGGGCTGAACAACCGACGACGGAAGCTTATCGCAACATCACCGCTGGTCAACCCCTCTGCCTTCAGCTTCTCCATGTCGTCAAGCACTGTAGCTCTTCCATATCTCGCGACGCCAGCTGGTTGGTCCACTCCGGGTATGGGATGGGAGCTCACCCCGTCCCGCTCAGGAGCGCCGATGCGGGGTTGTCGAGGTAGAACGACCCCTGCTTCCAGCTGGTGGTGTTGTCGGGGAGCACGAGGTCAACATACTTTGGCTTCATGTTTCGCCACAGCATGAAGCCCACACTCCTGACGACCCCGGACTTGCCCATCTTCTTGAGCTCGAAGAAATGGAGCCACAAATGGAAGTGTGGGCTACGCCAAGGTAGGCCTCGCAGAGGAGGATGAAGGTGGAGATGATGGTGATCGAGTTCGAAACGAGGTGTACCAGCTCGATGCGGTAGAAGAAGAGAAGGTCGCGGAGGAAATCGCCCACCGGGACCCCAAACCCGCGCTCGATGCGTGCAAGGAAGACGATGGTCTCGCCAGCCCCCTCCGTCAGAAACTCCTCGCCCGCTGCCGGCCTTCAGCCGACCTCCATCCTGGGCCTCAGTAGCCCATGGGTCGTAAACCCTAGATCTGCTCCTCCGTCATCGTGGATGGATCCCAGACGGTGTGCGGCACCGGAATCGGTGCTTTCTCCATCTTCCCCTCCTCGAAGCAGGTGGATTTGGATCTAAACACTACCAGGGTCTTGGTTTGCATGCGAGGTTGCGGCGGTGGCAGACCTAAGCATGGAGGCGCTGTTGTTCACTCTAAACACTGAGTGGCGGTGGAACCCTAGTGTCGAGCGGAAATGAGAGCAATTGGAGGCAACTGGGCCATGGAGCGACCTTATATAATCGGGTCCCAGCGGTGCAACGGACGACCACACCTCAACATCTCTCTGGTGCAAATCACGGCGACCTAGCGGCCCGGCGCCTTCAACGGATCTATCTCTCAATGGTTCTTTCGGCCTTAACGGTAAATTGGCAGTAACGGCTAGGTCTGTACGGGGATCTGCGTCCACCGGCCTCCGAGCAGTGCTCCGGTCGACGTGGACTCGTTATGCCTCACTTAAAGCCCCCCAACATCAAAATCCCTAGTATGTCATTCAAGGTCGCCTGCGACCTACGGACGACCTGTGGGTCAGCTCTATCGCCTATTCTAGGTCGTAAATGCATCAACAGCCTCCCAGGTCGCCTCGGCCTCCCCACGGCGGGTTCACACCACGTCTCCTAGGCCCTGCTGCCTACATGCCTACTAGCTCGCCTCGACCTACAGCGGCTCCCCTTTATCAATGGCTCCATGCTTAAAGGCTTTACTGCCCGTTGACGACCTCTTGGTCCTAATCACAGCGTTCTGCTGAAGCCCTACTGCCTTCTAGGTCGATTTCGACCTAGAAAATTCAGGATTGACGCCTTGCGTTGTGCCACTGCGCAACGGCCGTGTCGGTTCAAGTCGACACAGATCCTCTTATCTGTCATTATAGCCTTCTGAAGGTCGGCGTGCTACCATAGCCCTACCGGGACCTTGGCCATGCCATTGCTGCCCTGGGCACCTCATCACAATAGTCAAAACACATCAGTTGCCATGCAAACATGTGTATAAAAGCTTCGTAAGCTACAAAATACCTTGGCTCATGGACAATTACAAGGTACAAATATGTTAAAAGCCCGTGGGTCGCTACACGACGAAGAGTCTAGCGCCTGACGCTGTCCTGTGAAGATTCTAGATAATTTGTCTTATTCAACGGGAAGAGCATCTTTTCGCTCAAGCAGATGGCTGTAGGTCCTCGGTTTATTCTTCGAGCACCAAACCGACCTTATAGGTCGCCTTACTGCTAGGGGCTACACCACGAGTGCGTCTTGTGACGCCTCCTTTACCTACGTCGCCTCGACCTACCAGAAGCAAGCTTCTGTCACTCCTCTGCTCGACCTCACTTTGGTCGGCATCTAGGACCTTCCTCGAAGGTGCGATGATTTTTCTTGATTCCGGTCAGGTCGACGGTTCTTCAAGAAACTAGAGCACCTTATCTTCACTTCAAACCCCTAAATCTGCACCCTAGGAGCTTGATGTTTGACTTCATATGCGCTCAAGAGGATTTTTCCTTTTTTGGATCCCTGTGCACCCTTCATGACCTCAGCGGCGTCATGACTTCATGGCGCTTCAGCATGATATCGTCTCAGCCGCTTTGCCCACACGTCGATCGGGGGCTTGAGAGACATGGGTACCCATGGGTCCCCACCGACCAGGGTCCCGGAAGTCCCTGTCAAGTGGACCCGACCTATCAGAAGCTCCAGCGACTTGCAAATGAGCCCGGAGACCTTACCCACAACCCATGCGACCTTGGAAGACTCCAGGCGACCTTATCTAGATCCCGGAAGACCTGTCGGGCTTGTGGCGCAAGCTTCTCCCCTAAGTCGTGGCACGACGACGCCAGTAGGTCCACAGATCGTAGGATCCACCATGTAATCACGGAAGATGACCTTCCTAACTTGTAACGGACCCTGATGAGGGTCCACCATCCTCAAATGGAAGCCCTAGCCCGCTAGCCATATAAGACGGCTTAGAGCTCCATTCGAGGGGACTTCCCCATTCACGCATAATTCCACTGCATACTGGACGTAGGGTTTTAATCTCCGGAGGCCCGAACCAGTCTAAACCCTTGTGTCTCTCGCTATTCTCGTCGTGTTTCGAGTTCTTCCTGTGAACTACCACCTACGCTCTTAGGTGACGATCCCCTCCAATCAACCTAAAACCGCTTGAGTCGCCCCCTAGTGGATCTGGCTAGGTCTCACCCACTGACATAGTCATACTCAACTAGCATTGTATCCCCTAAACCGACTTGTAACCCTGTCTTAAGGCGAGGTAGGGACCCCGAAACAACACCTGAATCTTACGGAATCAATCAAGAGCTATGCCGCATATAGGATGTAGGGTATTACACACGTTATGGCCTAAACCTGTCTAATATTGTGCATCATGTCTCACCTTCGAGTTCCTCATCTCGACAGTCCCCACCACAACTCTCTACTTAGGGTAACCCCCTTGGTAGGTTGCCGGGTACAATCACCGACAATTTGAACAACCGAAATACATATGTATACGTGTCAAAACAAATTCTACAAACTACCAGAACAAATATTCATCGAACATATTATATGAACTGACGAAACAAATATGTATACGCGTTGAAGAAATTCTACAAACTACCATAGCAAGACATTTGTACGTACCTAATAAATTATTTGAACTGCGAGAATACAAATGTATACATGTCGAACAAATTCTACAAAGGACAACACATTCGTATGTACTGAACAAATTATATGAGCTAGCGGAACAAATGTGTATACATGTCCAACAAATTCTACAAACCGTCGAAATAAAAAATTCGTATATACCAAACAAATTATATGAAATAATAGAACAAATTATACAGGAGAAACAAATATTTATAGAGGGAGAAAATAAATAATTATAAAATAAATATTTAGAAGAGAACATCCAATATGTATTAAAAAATGAATCATAGGGCATTAAATCAATCAAACCAGAAAATTTTCACTGAGCGAGAACAAATTTTCACATATAGACTAAATATTCATTGAGGGGAAAAATATTCACTAAACTAGAACAAATATCCATTGAGATGAAATAATTTGAATGGATTTTTTATTCAGGCAAAACAAATATTCATTCCAGGAAAACTCATTAAAAGGAAACAAATATTCAAGAGAAAAATATAAAAAGAAAGGAAACAAGAAATGAAAAGATGGAAATAAATAAAATATAATATAAATAGATATATATAAAAATAGATAATAATAAAATAAGAAATAAAAGAGAACCAAAGGAAATATAAATAAAAATAGAAAATAAACTTAAAGAATAATAAAAGGAAATAAATAGAAAAATAAAAAAAATAAAAACATAAATAAAAAAGTAAAAAACCCACACGATCACCCACGCCTCCGCACGCGGCGTGATGGTTTGTATACATCACTTCGGTGTTGTATAGTCTCCACCATGGAGATATTACCGTCTAGGATTTCATTCTTCTCCTACATCTCTTGCCTTATTCCTTCCACTGTCGTATTCTTTCTCCTGACGCGGAATCGGAACGGGACCTCGACGACTCGATGGCGGACTCTATTCCCCTGTGGCCATAACCTCCGACCCCGCGCTAACCACTTGGTGCGAGACGGCCCCGCCTCCTCTGCTACCCACTGTCTCATCGTCCGCCGCCCACCGTCGAGGCGTGGTAGGGTCGTAAGTCAACGGGAACGCGGAACGAACTAGCGTTCCTCGTCCCAGGAACTTCGTTCCCATTCGCAGAACGGAGACGCGCCGGGTCGAAGTCGGGGACGGCGGCAGAACTCGACCCCGAGGCGACACCGTAACGCTGGGTCGAATCGAAGGCAAATCGTCACTCGGCAGTCAATCCAACGCCCGCGCCGTGACTCCATTAGGAGTCCCCATCTGAAGGCGTCGACGTTTTGGCGAGGGAAGGCGGAGCGGCGGTCAACAATCCCCATCTGAACGGGTCGATCCAAGGTTCCAGGCTCGATCTCAAACCATTTATTAGGTCAACACTTCTTCTTCTTCTCCCTCTCATCTGCTCTGTCCTTTGTCTTGCTCTTGCCTGCACTTCTCTAGTAGTCCAGTTTCCCTCTCTTCTACTCCTGGTCACTCATGGCTGGTATGGTAAATCATTTCTTGGCTGAAATTACTATGATTGGAGGAGAGGAAGGAAATAACGATGGTGGATCAAAGCAATGGAGATGCAATCACTGCACAGATTCAGAAGTAGCTTAACCAGAGTTCGTGTTCATCTTCTTGGTGCTCAACCGGGCAAGAAACCACAGATTCAGCGTTGTCCTATGCTACTAAATGATGCGACCAAGACCAGGGAATTGTGGGATAAGGTAGGTAGAATTTTTTCTTTACCTATTGCACATAATAGATATGTAGTTGGTGACTTGGTGTTCAGATTCAGATTTCAGAGTCTGAAGTTTCAGAGAATCTCTTTGTTCCTCTCCTCCGTTCTTTGAATCGCTGCTGGCATTCAATCTCTTTTACACATAAGAGTCTGACATAGATGCATCTTTTTGTGGGTGTTCCTTTGAATAGGTTAAAGAAGTTGATGAATCTTTTGGTGTAACAGAAAGGGATGCCGGCGATTCAACCATCTAAGAACTGAAAGTTGGACTCAATTTGTGTGTAGCTGAATGCATATTCACTCTCTAGTCTTTAATTGTATCAGTATGTCAGTGAGATTTAAATTCGGTTGAATGTTAATCATGTGCTTGTGGATCACAACTTGATTAATCGGTTGATGAAATGTTAATCACAACTTGTGATCTTGTTCTCGCAGGACATTAGCTGGAATCAGGAGGAGTTCATCAGGAGTTCAAGTCACTAAGGAGTCCATCGGTGATCAGCAGTCATGGATCAAGTTGCTATTTTTTTCTAGCTTTGAGTATCACACAATTAAGTCAGTTATTTTTGTGCTATGTATGAACTAAGTGTATGTCGTTGTGACCTGTCAGCCAAGATATTTGGTTAATTTTCACTTGAAGTATCAGCATCGATCCATACAACATGGGTTCACGTCCCTCGTTCCTTCTCGTTGTTCCGAGAACGTCGTCCCAAATTAACTTGGATCACGATCCATGTTAATTTGAGACATGCTGAAACTGTATACTCATCATTCCAAATAGTATTAAAAATCGGCGTACCACGTTCCTCATCCCCGTCGACCCGGGAACGTGGTGACTATGGTAGGGTCTCGACGGAGTTCCACTTAGGCCCGTCGACGAGGGTGTGTGGGCAGAGCTATCGAACAGGGCCACCAAAATAGTCGTGGCCTCCACCAAAACACAGAGAAAAAAGTCTAGCTCTCTGCTCTCACATCTATCTCTTGTCGTCTGTCCGCTGCTGATCTGCGACAGCCGACAGCGAATCACCAGAGGTAGGCGCAGGAATGCACACGCACCACACGTCCACACATGACACATCATCGATTCACAGCACGTGTACAACCCCTTTAGATTTCTACTACTTGAAGGTAGGAATTTGAAGTGTGAACACACGTAATAAGTCAGTAGATACTTGATCAACAAATCAATCAAGCAATTCAGCAATATTTTTAATCAGTTCTGTAATTGCACAATACTCGGTAGACCAGTTTTAGGGTTTGGTCATCTTAATTTTGCTTTATTATTACAGATTTGCTAGAGCTCAAATGCTTATTTTTGTGTTCATCTCGGTCACTTCTCTGTGAACCACGGAATCTCCAATACACGTCTGGATGCATCCGGGGAATCTCCAATACACGTCTGGATGCATCCGGGTTTTGTTTCCTCTATATTGGGTTCGTTTCAAACCCTTTAACCCGTTTCATCTCTCTCTATCCCTCATTTCCTTTTCTCTATCCTGGCGGCAAGCAGGGGAGAGTCGGCGAGGATGTACAGCGTGTTCATTCGGCTGGTTGCTGATGGCCGGTGCTGGTTTGTTACGAGAGAAAAGTACTGTTGGCTGGTTGCTGATAGCGGGTTTGTTCCGGTGGCTGATGATAAGCCAACCTAACATGGCGTAGCCCGAGCCGGCGGCAGAGCTTGTATTGGCGGCAGGTTTGGCAAGCGGGGGCACAACAGCGGGCCAGCGAGCGGTCGTGCTAGGCGGCGGGGAGTCAGGCGAGCGAGGATCCAGGCCCGAGCCCGACTGTGTGCCGCGGCGGCGGGCCCGACGAGCGGCGCCGCTTCGCTCGGCGCGTGGCTCCCCCGCGGCGAGCTTCTCTGCCGGGAGAGCGTGGGAACCCGCGGCGAGCTCCATCACTAGGAGCGCAGAAGCAGGTCCGAGGCAAAGGCAAGCTACCACCGCCGTTGTCCTGTCTGTTTTCCCCCTCTTTTTCTCAATATTTTCCTCTAAATTTTGTTTCTATATTTTTTCATAGATCTTTTGTGACAAAATTCTCTGTTGACGGATCAGCGTCTCCGGCGTCTCAAGTATCAACCATTTCTTCACGAAGTCTACAAGCACAGGCTCCTGAAGGTACTCCTCCAATTTTTTTTCTTAACCAAATTGATTTGAATCGCATTTAGTGCTCAGATAGGTTTTCCATGAATGGATTCTGTATCACTGTCACTGTCAGATCTAGAATTTTTTCTTGTTCTTTTCCATTTCGATTTTTTCATTCTATTCCCATTAGCTTTTACTATTTTTTAGGGCATACAATTGGTGTTTTTTTACTTGCAGCTCGTGCCGGTATGTATGTTTTTTAGCGATTTATTTCTCTGTGCTGGTGATGGCTGCAAGATGGATGAATTCCTTTTTTTCTTAAGTTGATGGATGATTTAGGGATACAAAAGATTAGACGCTCTGGCAGTGGAAGATGATTGTTGCAGTATGTGTCATTGTTCAATTCCATCCCCTATGGTGTCGAGTGTGAGTGATAGCTACCTGTTCTCAGAACATTTATTCAAAGGCTCAGCAGGTGCTTAAAAGATTAAATATCACTTTGCTCTTAAATATGCAAAACATACACTTTTTACAGTATATATGCAAAACACACATCTGGTTGAGTTTGTACTGTAAATATGCAAATAACATTTTGATAGTTTTTTATGGCATATGTCATTTTTGTGGGTTTTAACCACTTGCATGCAAAATATGATGCTTTGTGGGTTTAACACACCACCCTAAGCTTGGCAAGGTGGTTGCCTCCTTCGTGCAACACCATCGATGCAAGGACCCAAGGAATCCTTTATCTGAACTCCTCTCAGTCCTATTCCGAGGATAGGTTTTGTTTGGCTGCCTCTTTTTAGTTTTCAATTCTGTCGTATGCTTGTGTGTCATAACTATTTGCATATTTTCTTCCAGTTACCTCAATTTAACGCTACCGCTTTAGCTCATTTGATAAGTAATTAAGAAATAATTACCTATCTTTTTAGTTTCTTATCTATATTTGATCAATTCCTACCTACAGCAGAGAGTCCTCAGTCCCTAATGACAACTTCTGCAACAGCTATTTTTGCCTTCAGTAGCAAGGCGCTAGCTGTAGGATCTCTACACTGTTTTTATCTGTAAGTCGACAAATAGTAGCAATATTTTTTCTGATAGAAATATGATTGCATATACAACCTGGAGAGCTGATACTAGGATTTATTCTACAGCACCTTTCATTCTCTAGGTTCTCAGCTTCCCAGGCCCCTCAATTTCTCTTTCAGATTCTGTAGTGTCCCTTTCATTCTACACTATCTAATCATTGCTCTGAGCAGTTAATTTTTTCATATTTTGTCTAACTTGGTCTGTTAGTGCTCGTTGCAGGCATGTTTTGCTAGTTAGAGTAGTAGTAGAACATCACTTTCAGGTTAAGTGCCTTTTGCTTACTGTGTTCCCTATGCTTGCTCTACGCACATTTTGAGCATTTGTTACCTGGCTAGTGATTTCTTTATTTGTCTGATTTCATCCTCAGCTCGTACTTATTTATGAAATATTCCATTACCTCTGTTAACTTGTAGTAGGACTGCTTTTCTGTCATTAGTGTTTAATCACGCCTTATAATTATTATATCTGTCATCAGTTCCTATATACTTTGTGTTAATAATTTCTTTGTTAAATATCTGACTCTAATGCTACTTCCATGAGCAGGTATTATCTACATAAATGATCCCCCCCCCCCCCCCCGGATGTTCCCTTCTTTCGTTTCAAGATTCAGGTGTAGTCTGTTGAATAATGATCTGTTTTTTGTGTCAAGGCTATGACTTGTGGAGTTTTACATTTGATTCGATCCAAAGATTTTTAATAGCATAATTCAATATTGGTATCCTACTACTTTATGCCTGTCTTTTTTGGACAACAGAACAGTGCTGCATAACCCTATTATTATTAGCTGGTTTTATCCACTCTCCTGTTAGTAGTTAGTTTTATTCTACAAGGAAGGCATGCCACAAGCTCTTGTCAGTAGTTGGTTAGGAAGGAAGGCATGCCACAAGGTAGAAGGTTTGTTAAATTAATATACAACTTTTTGGCAGGAAAATTGTAAGCCTAACTTATTGTTTACTTTTTTCAGTGAGTATGTCATTCTATTGCTCTATGCTAGATGTTTAAGTACATCATAGTAGACTACATGGATATGGTACTTGTACAAATACATTACAATGTATTGACAAAGGGGGCTGGGATTACATTTCTTGTTACATCAGCTTGATGTTCTGCGGGTTGTTCTTAGCTTCTCGAAAAGATGAAATTATTTATTTTTAGGACAAGGCTAAATTACAGCCGGCTGTAATTTTCCCAGTTGGCGCCAAAAAAGCAAGCGTCTGGCTCACATTTCTTCCTGATGCCGATCCCACATCATCAAACTTTGAAATATATATAAAAAAGGGATTCAGTTGAAAAGGCTGCAAGCAGTTTAGATCAACAACGGTGTGTGCACAAAATCCACATGATCTTGATAAAATTTACCGCACAAATTCACAGAACCACCGAAGATTAACATACCCAAAATGAGATATGGATCTAAGAACTAAAAAAATTGCAGAATCATCCAATTCCAAAGTGCTGCATACATAGAGGAACACAACCAACAGAATTGGAGCTTTTTTCATGCATGATTTCCATTTTCTAGTTGTAAATTCTAATATGTTATGTATATCATCTGTATCATCACCTGTTCCCATGCTGGTCCATCTGCAAAACCAAAAATGCACGATTGAGTTAGTAGGTACACTCTTAGATCTTCTGCTAGAACCACTTGTAGCTTCTATTTATGATCTAATTTGTGAATCAGAATATTGTTGGTTTGCTAGTAAAAATTTGATGTCCTCTATGCATTAAACTAGTAGATACGATGTTCTATACTAAAAGAAAAAAAGATAAAAAATTCATGAATCAGAATATTGCTGGTTTGCTAGTAAAAAATTGATGTACTCTATATATTAAGCTGGTAGAGATGATGATATATATTGCCTAATGAACCAAAACGGGTCAAAAAAGAATTTCGTGAATCAGAATATTGCTAGTTTGCAAGTAAAAAATTGTGTGTACTCTATATATCAAGCTGGCAGATATAATGACCTATACTGACTTAATGAACCAAAAAATACTAAAGAATGGAATTTCGCGAACCAGAGTACTCTACCTAATGACCTTTGAAGACACAAATCGATGTATTGAAAGAATGATTCTTGGGAAGTCGGGTGGGATGATTGTTTGAGATGAAAGAAGAAAAGGTAGAGTGTGAGCACAAAAACAAAAAAGCAGGCATTGTATGGCATTCTATCTTGAGCGGCCAGCCAAATTTGGCATCTTCAACCATTTTGCGTTGGCCAGAAATGTGTTTCTACAGCTTTGACAAGCCTAGAGGGTGATGCCCTATTTGTCAGGCCCTAAAAGAAAAAAAAAGGAGAATTAGTATTGACTACATAATTTGCTTTGCTTTGCTTTAGTAAAAATATGAAGTTGTATATCTATTGTACTACATTCACATGAAGATGCCGAAAAAAGATTAACTAGTAGCATAGATTAAACCTGCTCAGAACTAAATTTCATGTGAAGCTATGAAAACAGCATGTATATATCTTTGTACCTACAAGCTCCCTGCACTAATCCTCAAATATTGCTTTTGAACACTATAAATCCCAATTTCTACAAGCATTACAATCTATCAATGCCCCTCAAAATAATGTTGCCTAGCTAATAACGGTACTTTGACTAACTAATAGTAGTACTTTGCCTAACTAATAACAATACTTTGCTTAACTTATATAGAATGGATGCAAAACATACACCCGTATTCATGTCTCAGAAGCACATTATTGCTTACTAGCGCGTATTGTTATGCTTAACTCATTAGCCTATGTTTACTAATGAATTACATTGTTGTCTACAACTTACTACTGAAAATTAACTATCAAGTAATGATACTATCTACTTGGGACATCGTTTATTAGTGATTAGTGAACAATAATTAGGTAGCACTTGACCAGCCGTATGGATACTAGCTATTGAATTAGCGAAAATCATATATTCATTCACATCAACACAAAAGACTCTAAACTAAAATGCATAATTCCTTGGTTCATTTATCATAAGCCTGCACATGAATTCCGAAAATTGATGAGTAGAAAAAAAGTCAGTTTGTCACAACACTGGAAATGCAAAAAGTTAGAACCCATAAACGCTAAACTGAACTGAACAATAATCAAAGAGATAGAGGTGGCAGTAAGCTGAAACGATAACCTTGTGTTTCCATGTGCCTGAGGTGTTCACATTGATGCTGGAGCCATTGTCTACTCTAATTAGATTCATACATGAGGAAAAAGAGTGAAATTGTTGTCTGCACCAAATGTATTTCATCAAGATCCATTATGTCGAAGACTAGGTTCATATAACATGGTGATTCGAGGATGGAAAATATAAATAAAAGCATGCTACAGATACTAGCAATCCAGGCACCACTAAAAAATAGGATGTCTAAGCACACTCGTATAAAAGGTAGTACACAATAGCCATCCAGAAAACTGGCATAACATATCACTCATCATAACCCTGAATGCACAAAATTCTCACATTCTAGCCTCTCAACATACACTGCATTTATGATTTCAGAACTCTGAAATAAGTAAATCATATGACCCTACGATAAAATTGGCCTCGCAATGGAAACCCCTAGAAAATATACTCTGTTACGCCAAATGGTGTTAGGCAGCATGAAACTATCGAAAAAATTGATTGCTAGCTACCTGTCCAAAATAGTAAGAACACAAATTGCATCACCTAGAAGCATGTCATGAATCAACTACAACATACCAGAAAAGGGGTTACACATCAGAAAAAGGGTAGCACTTCGTTTACTTCCTCATACAGAAATGAACACATCCAAAAAATTGTTTGACTTTCACATACAGAGATGAACATATATCCACATAATGATAGTTCATGTAATTGACATCTCAAACCTATTAAGTTACTGATGAGGAGCCGTATTATTACTTACCTGAAATAATATATTTGCCTATAAACACATCCATGTTATTGCCTAGATCCGAATTCTAGAGGACAGGAACCACAGAGAAAAATGCTGGCATACCGAGGGGTTGCTTGTGCCACTTCCGCGAGGGTGTCACCAGTATCGTCGTCGTGGTGGGGAGGAGAGCCCTCCGCCCCTGAGGTCGCCGGCGTGGGGGCGGGGGCTGCCGGGGTCGCCGGCGTGATGGGGGAGGGGAAGCCTCCGCCGCTGAGGTCGCCGCCTCGCCATCGCGGGGGCGGGGGCCACCGGGGTCGCCAGCGTGATGGGGACGGGTGAGCCTCCACCGCTGAGGCCTTCAGTTCTCATCATCTAGTTCATAACGGAATACATCATCGAATTCACCCTTCTTCATCTTTCTCTTTGTTAATTTATTTTTTAATATAACGGAACATAGAACTAATCTTAATTTTGCATTTAGTTAATTTTATTGAAGTTAGTTTATAAAAAGTATGGTCACTGATAATGGAGATCAAAATGGCCATCAAGTGACCTCTGTATGTCATTGTATCACAAGTCCCCAAGCTAAAAACTAATCAGCTTCTAGCTTTTGAACCTCTGCTTCAAACACATTTATGAATTCACGTGTTGTGTTGAGATGATCAAGATGTCAAGGAAGAATGTAGGTAGGCCTCCAGTTCTCATCATCTAGTTCATAACGGAATACATCATCGAATTCACCCTTCTTCATCTTTCTCTTTGTTAATTTACTTTTTAATATAACAGAACATAGAACTAATCTTAATTTTGCATTTAGCTAATTTTATTGAAGTTAGTTTATAGAAAGTATGGTCCCTGATAATGGAGATCAAAATGGCCATCAAGTGACCTCTGTATGTCATTTTATCACAAGTCCCCAAGCTAAAAACTAGTCAGCTTCTAACTTTTGAACCTCTGCTTCAAACACATTTATGAATTCACGTATTGTGTGGAGATGATCAACATGTCAAGGAAGAATGTAGGTAGGCCTCCAGTTCTCATCATCTAGTTCATAACGGAATACATCATCGAATTCACCCTTCTTCATCTTTCTCTTTGTTTACTTTTCACTAATAAAAATTGGACTTAAGATGATGCAGATGAATCGGCAATGGATGAATGCCGACAGACGATCCCCGGAGTACATTGCTAGCATGCAAGCTTTTCTTGAAGTGGCCAAAGCCAACAAGAACCCAAAGGGATTCATGTGTTGTCCATGCTCTTTGTGCAGAAACAACAAGGCTACTCTGACTGGGGGACTCTTCACCTCTACTTGATTAAAAACAGATTCATGATGAACTACGTGCTTTGGACCAGGCACGGTGAAAGAGGGGTTGTGATGGAAGAGAATGAAGATGAGGAGGATGATAATAACATTCCTGACTGGGTCGCGGAGCAAGATTTTGCGGATACTTTAATGGAAGATGCTGACGAAGAAGAGATACCGGAAGACGGCCATGTTGATGATCTTGGTCAAGTTCTAAAAGATGGACAAAGGGACTGTGAAAATGATAATGAAATGGCAAAGTTGCGTCGTATGATAGAAGATCATAGAAAACTATTGTACCACGATTGCAAACAGGGTCACAAAAAGCTTGGTACTACACTTGAAATGTTGCAATGGAAGACAAAATATGGTGTGTCTGATAAAGCATTTGAGGGGATGCTAAAAATTGTGAAGGACAAGCTTCCTGAGAACAATGAATTACCGCCGACAACATATGAAGCGAAACAGACTGTGTGCCCTCTTGGGTTGGAGGTTCAGAAGATCCATGCCTACCCTAATGATTGCATCCTATATCGAGGCATGTAACACGAAAATTTGGAAGCTTGTCCTGTGTGCAACGCACTGCGCTATAAGATCCGGAGAGATGATGATCCTGGTGCTCCCGAGGGGACACCTCCCAAGATGATGAAAGTACCGGCGATGGTTATGTGGTATTTTCCTATAATACCACGTTTGAAGCGTTTGTTCAGGAACAAAGAAAATGCTAAGTTGATGACATGGCACAAAAGCGATCGTAAGCAAAACCACATGCTGAGACATTCGGCAGATTGGTCTCAATGGAGAAAGATTGATAGAAAGTACAAAGATTTTGCTGGGAAGCAAGAAACATAAGAATTGGTTTAAGCACAAATGGTTTCAACCCATTTGGTGAGTTTAGCAGTGGTCATAGCACTTGGTCTGTGACACTATGCATGTTCAACCTTCCTGGTTGGATGTTGTTGACGGTGAAAATCCGTCAACCTAGCCATGAGTTCACCTTCAGTGTTTGGCATAAGTTTTATACCTTATCCATTGGTACTAACCCCCGTGGTATAACAAGTTCACTTGTGCATGTCGGTTTTGGAGTTTAGTGTTTATGCAGGGTTTAAGCGTTGAAAGCAAGACTTCCGGGATAAGTTCATCAAGCACCTTGTGACAAGACCTTGAAGCCCCATACAAGTCATGCAATGAAGCAAACTTGACTCCAAGAAGCCAGGGACCTAACCCGAGAAGATGACAAATTCAGAGGATCTAACCAGAAAAGTGCTGAATCTTGCGGGACAAGGAGCTACGTCCAACTCAGAGAGAAACTGACGACAAGGGCCTACATGCAGAAGGGGGAAGGATCTAGAAGCCTCGGGAACCGACACCACGCGAAGGAGGCCGGGAACTGGGCCTGGATGGGCCTAGGCCGGTCGGCCCAGGCCGGCCGACCCAGCCCAGTCTAGGGCCCATTTGCCCCCTCCTTTGACCTAGCCGCCATTCGGGCTATTTATAGCCCCGGGGTCGAGAGCCACGCATCAATCAATTCGTCATCGGCCGCCGAGGAGCAGAGAAGAGAGGGACACCATCCCGGAGAGGAGAGGGTCGAGCTAGTTGACTAGGGTCTCCTTAGCCGACGTGAGAACCTTGCAAGGAAGACCACGTCGGAGTTCCCGGAGCTAGAAGCAAGATCAAGGTAGGATCCCGGTGGTGATCTTGTTTATGTATCATTGTATTAGTTGAATTATCAACTTGAATCTATTTCTAGCGATCAAGCGTTTCTTCGATGATTTCGTTTTTCGATCGGCTTTGCTTATTCTAGATCTATTCTCGAGATAGATCACATAGGGTGTTCTTGTAGCCGCGGTGGCTAGAGGTACACGCCGGATCTTCCGAAAGAACTCGATTTGCCCTTGGACTCGCCCTAGACTACCCGCATGAATAGGAATACGTTGTGACAAAACAGGGGTTCCGAAAGGCGGGCGTTTTCGGAGTCGGACGGGAAACCACGATTTAAAGAGGCTTCTAATAAGATTCGATTTGCTACTTCTTCTTTGCTTGGAACTTCAACAAAAGGCTTAACCCGACCTCTCTAGATCGGTTTATCTACCCTATCTATCTTTGTTACCTCCGGTCTTTAGTAGATTAGATTCATTTTGTGTTCTTTATCTAGATGCATTAGAGTTTCTCTTTACCGAAGATTGAAGTTACTTAGCTTTACTAGATCATCTTTTGCGTCACACATTTGTTCCACGGATTCGATACCTTGGGTTCACCACTCGAGGGAAGAAGGGTCCCTTGACTACGACGGGAGACTTGTCCGCTTGCAAGTCTAAACGAACTTTGATACAACTATTAACCGTCAACAAGCCCCTTTTTCTGGCGCCGTTGCGGGGAACAAGTGATCAAGATTTGATCTTTTATTGCTTTTTTGAGATTTTCAGTTTTCTTTTAGTTATTCTTTTTGCATCTACTAAACTTTGATCATCCTCAAAATAAATCTAATCTAGTTTGTCTAAACCTAGTTTTCATAGATTTGTTTTTACTTTCTAGTTTTTGCATATTTTGTTTATTGCTAACCCTATCATGAGATGGACGACTACCTCTCCAACAAACCTGATAATTTTGTGGATGATCTAGAAAAACTTTACAGGCTAAGGAGACGCGAAGCACATCAAGCTAAAAAGCTGGATTTTGTAGATTCGAAGTCGGAAGACAAAGGATCGAAGGAATCTCCGAAGAATTCACCACCTCAAAGTCCTTGGGAGAATCGACTTCCACCGATGGGTGACCAACCGCAAGAGCGCAAGATTGGGGAGCTATGCACCCCGGATATCATCGACTTACCAATCTTGAATCTTGAGGAGATCGGAAGACCGTTCGAGATCAAGACCTCAACTATCCGCATGGTTCAACATTCACCCTTCACCGATCAAATGAGGGAAATGCTTTTTCCGTTCTCACTACTCGGGAAGGCTTTGCAATGGTTCCACTCTCAATCGGCGGAGACGGTGCAAAATTGGAACATGTTGATGAAGGCTTTCATGAAGGAATACTACTCGCCGGGTAAAACTCAAAGTTTGCGTAATAAGATTGCCACCTTTGTTCAATATCCTACGGAAACTATCTCGGAGGCATTCGAGCGCTTCAATGAGTACACTCAGGCGGTTCCACATCACAAGTTCCTGAAGGAAGACCTCGTGCAAAAGTTTTATCAAGGACTCACCATGGCGTCAAGGACGATCATCGATGCATCGGCGGGAGGATCTATCATCGAGCTTACACCGACGGAAGCTTTCACTCTATTCAAGAAGGTCGCGGATAATGACACATGGGCGTCATCCGGACGCCTACATCCGGTTCAACCCACGGGAAACGTCAAGGGTGTCTTGCAAGTAGAGAAGGAGAACATACTTGAAGGCAAGATTGATCCACTCATGAGGAGGTTGGAGAAGATGGAGATAGAAAAGAAAGAGGCTCAAGACTTGAAGGCCGCCGAAGCAAGATCCACTTGCGAAGAATACGGAGAGTACGACCATGTCCACAAAGATTGTCCGGAGGAAGCCAAAGTGCTCGACTACATGAGGAAGGGAGAATTGCCGAACTTCCGCTATGGGCAAGGTAGACCTTAATTTAATGCAAGCTCATCCATTCCGAATTCGGTTCCGCTTTGTATACAATTGAAGGAATTCATGGACGAGCAAGCCAAGATCAACAAGGACCCCGTCACCAAGTTCAAGACCATAGATAAGGTGTTGGAGAACATCGATAGCAAAGTGACGGAGGTCGGGAGCTCCAACCATCAAGTGCTCAACATGATGAAGATGCTTGAGACGCAAGTGGGACAACTTGCCGGGCGCCTCACTAATGATGAAGGGAAGCTTCCGGGACAACCAAAAGGTCCCGAATCGGCGAAGGCCATTCAAACGCGTTCGGGAAAGGAGACCGAAGATCCGGAATGACCCGCGGGAGCAAGGAAGCCTAAACCATCCGCCGAGACGGAAGGAATTGCTAAAGAGAAGGTTACGGGGATCGTCACCGAAGAGCCCGAATTTGAGATGCCAGAAGAAGACACGAGGATACCACAACTCAAGCCACTCTACTTCCGAGGTAAACTTGACAACCACTTTGAGAAGTTTGTGGAGGTTGTGCGTAGACTTAGCATCAACATACCATTATTAGATGCCCTACAAGTACCTACATATTCTCGTTACTTTAAAGACATACTTGCAAATAAATATGAGATAGCAACACTCGGGGTAGATCATGTCAAGATGTCCGAGGAGTGTAGTGCCGCTATTGCTAATGTGCTAGAGAAGCAAAAGGACCCCGGATGCCCTACAATTCCATGTTCCGTTGGTTCATTCAATTTCGAAAACGCGTTATGCGACCTTGGAGCAAGTGTGAGCGTCATGCCAAGGGATGTGTTCGAGAAGCTATGCCTACCGTTGGAGCCTACGGGTATGTGTTTGGAGTTGGGAGATAACTCCATTCTCTATCCCTTGGGCATTGCCGAAGATGTACCCGTGAAGGTCGGACACCACTTCATCCCCATCGACTTCGTGGTGCTCGAGATGGGAGAGAGGGATAAGCCACCACTCATCCTTGGGAGGCCTTTCCTCAAGACCGTGGGAGCTACTATTGACGTTGGCAAAGGGGAGATCATGTTCGATATTAACGGAGAAAGGAGTTCCTTCAAGTTCCGACCACGACTCAAGGCATGCAATATGATTGAAGTTAAAGATGTTCCACCTCATCGTCGCGTTGTTAAGGAAGAACCAAGGAAGGAGGAAGGGCTGAAAAAGAAGAAAGAGCCGAAGAAGAAGGACATGAAGAAAGTCAAGGAAGATGTTGCATCCGTCAAGACAAAGGAAGAAAAGCCGCCTGTGAAGACCAAAAAAATGACTAAGCCGGAAGATAAGCCCATGCCCAAGATGGTGCGGAAGTGGGTACCCAAGATTGCAACACCCGCAAAGAGCGTTGATCCGAAGTAATCAAGTGAAGAAGTCTAGCTATGGACTATAAACGAAGCGCTAGGCGGGAGGCAACCCGTTTCGTCGAGTTAAGAATAAGCTACTGGGAGGACAACCCGATTCCAGGTTTTTCAAGTCTTTTTAAATAATTTAGTTTTAAATTTTATTACGCAAAGACATTAGACTTAGAAGTGGTTGAACAATATTAGAGACATAATTCTTGGTTGAATATTTTGCTTGATCATAAACCCGTTACATGAACCCTCCTATGTGTTTGTTTCTTTTCGAGAAACCACAACCAAATAAATTTAGAAGCTAACTCAATCATTCATCCTAGTTATGGTGTTGTGGTTGACTTGTTTTTCATGCTAAAAACACACGAGTAGAGCCAAGACTTATACTTAGGTGTTAATTAAATTTCAGCACGTGGTAGGACTCGCGTGAACATAGAAACTAAACTTTTGGTTGGTTTAAAAATCTATATCCTTGGTTTCTCTAAGATTAGAATTTTTCTAAGCCTCATTTAATTTTATTTTATTCAAAAACTCTCTCATTTAGCCAAAATTAGAACCTAAACCTATGCCCCCATGATCAAGTCGGGAAAAGTTTGCTCTCAACCAATGAAGGCAAACTATACCGGTGAGACCGATGTCAACGTAGTCGGAAAATATTTTCGACTTACACTTGTTTTTAATGGCTTAAAAACTTCTCTAAATTTATGTTTGAGCTCTTCCATAGATCTGAAAATATTTTTAATTTTCGAAATTAGAGGAGTGCTTGGCCTTAAACATACTTAAAGGGAGGCAATCTAGTTAAAGTTAATCATGCATGCACCATTGGATGCCCTTTCTTCAACTTTCATCAAGACCACGTGCAAAGGACAAGCATGGGTGGGCAGCAAGCATAACTTTGCAGGAAATTCATGGTGACATGTGAAGCAAGTGGAGCAAGGGAGCATGGACATGACTCAAAGCATGAAGCATCAAGTGGAAGGACCAATAATGCAAGAAAAGGAGTGGACGCGAGCATTTGGGCGTTGCAACTCGTGGAGCACGCGGGCAAGGAGGCCATGGAGGAGAAATGATCGTGTTGGAAGAAAACCGAGGTGGGGAGAGGAACGCGGCCACCCAGGCCGGTCGGCCCAGGCCAGCCGGCCTCCCCTACAAAAGGAGCCCCCCGACTCCCGTCTTCTGCAGGCAAGCATCCCTCCCCTTACTCAGTTTGTGTGCTCAAGTTTTTGTGCCCAGAACCACCGTAGACATAGCCAACCATCTCAAGATTGATAGCTCAACAATACACACCCTTAATCCACTCGAAGTCCACATTCCGAAGTAAGTTTTTAAGTACCTAGCTGCCGGTTGCAACCCGGAATTTTAGTAGAGAGAAGAGTGCTGCAATGATGTGGAAGAAAACCACAAGTCTCTTCACCAAGAAGAAGGGGTCATCGTCACCCAAGCTGCCTTCGACGACGTCTTCGAGGAGGCACTTGGTTTCCGAGTCTCCTCGGAGCATGGAGGAGGACACGACACCGCCAAGGAGGAACGATACTCTCCTCCTCGGTGGCATGAGGGCAACAAGGAGCACGTCCATGAGGTTTACCGAACCTCAAGGGCGTATGGAGGAGCCGCCCGTCCCACCTTGTGGATTGACCCGTTCATCCGTACTACCTCCATACACTTTGCGGTATTCCACATATGGCTTCATCATATTGTCGGAGGAGGAGGAGAAGAAACTCTCTCGTCTTGAGAAGAGGCTTGTGGTAAACGTCGATTTCGACGATCAAGCACTCAACTATTTGGGTTTCAGCACGAACATATATTATATGTTGGGGCACCTTGGTTGGGTGCAATTCTCCAATGGGGTGTCGGCAAACACCCACAAGGAGTTTGCCTTGGAAATCTTGATGACTATTGCGCCTATCCTTGATGAGGGGGTGCAAAGTTTATCATTCCGTTTGGAGGGAATCTAACAAGTGGTTCCCTACGAGTTGTTAGGGAGCTACTTGGGTTCCAAAAGGGAGCTCCGGAGAAAGTCGACGTGCCGGACGGCTTGTTAGATGGATTTTGGAATTTGATCTCCGGAGAGGCCCACCAACAACGCAATTGCATCCGCAATCCCATTATCCAAGTATTCCACTCTTGTATGTGCAAGAGGATTATGGGGAGGATGAGGGAGACGAAGGTGACCGACACAGAGTTGAATTGGCTATACTCGGTTTTATTGCCAAGCAACCAATAGACCCATCATACCTCATGATCAACCGATGGTGTTGCGAGGCAATATCGGGATCGGGGATATTGGTTCGGGGTGCTACCTCTCTATGTTGGCCATCTCCTTAAGGCCGGGGATTACGAGGAATCCCGAACATCTTTTACGTGGAACCCCTCTCGGTTTTGAGTAGTTGAAACAAGGAAAATATATTAGTGGAGATGAGAGAGGAGGCTTTCATGTGGCCAAGGTGAACCTACCCTTTCCGGACGCAAGGCTTAGGCTTTTCATTCAAGGGAAGGAAGATTGGTTGGAGGAGGGACTCCTTGTCCCGGCGAAGAAAAATAAAAGAGGAAGAATTGTAGAGGAGGGATCTTCCTCCGCGCAAGCGGAACCTAACTATGTGCCACCATTCGGCGGGATCCCTACTCCGCCAAGTTATTATGGAGGGCCACAAATGCAAGCATGGGGGGGGGGGGGCTGGTGCACCGGTGCCCCCACCAAATTATGTGGTGCCCAACGTAACCTTCACGGAGCCCTACGCACAATATCCCCAACCACAACAAAGCATGGCCATAATTGGAGGGTATGTTGCGAGAAACATGCAAAACGTCACAGCCATCCAATCTAACGCGGCTCAACTTGGTGAGGGCAATGCAAATATTGCCTATGAGCTTGGACGCCTTCACCTAGTGCAGCCGGATCAATTCGTTGGAGGGGATGTCCAACCCTACTACGAGAAAGGGTACAGCTACCAAGATTATCAACACCAACCACCGGCAGAGGATTAGGAAGAAGGAGGAAGTTTACTTTTCTTTTTCTTTTCCCTTTTTCTGTAATTTTCAGCTTTTGTTTGCTTGTGTTTGCGTAATGTTTTCAGTTTTCATTTAAATTTCAGAAAGTGTGTTAGTTTATTTTCAACATGTATTTCAGTTTGTTTTCATCATTAATAAAGACACCACCTTGTTTACATCATTGGAAAAGTTACAAAATTTGTGCCATGATGATATATGATTATAATTGCCGCTTTGTTTATCTTTGTAATTGATTTATGCATGTTAAAGCTAGTGCTCTCTTAAAATACGAATCTGAATTTATCTAAATGCTAGCTTAATCTTTAGCGGAGGTTATGATTAAAATAAAGACCCATAGTGTTTTATGTGTTCTCAAGTTATAGATAGATTAAAGATGTTTTTATGCCCAAAAATATCGCTAACCTTGTCATGAATATCGCTTGTGTGTTGCTTAACCTATCCAGAGCCTTATATATATTTGAGTGCATAAACTTTAGTGTACAAGATTTATTTTTGAGTGAGTTATTGCAGGCCATGATTTCTCTGGCCTGAGACTAAGAAGGTGGTCATTCCGTTTTTGCGTATCTATCTTTTTGCTAACCTTTTATCCGTGCATTGTGTATCCTCACATCGGAGATCTCACAAACCTCGCCGGATATCCACCCTTAAAACCAAATATCATCTTTCGTGATCACCTCCTTGACCACAACCTATCGTTGAGAATGGATCATCAATTCAAGGAAGATTGCAAGGCGGTGCCACGATTAAAGATCTCAAGTATCTCCAAAGGAAAAATATTTCCGGTACCTACCTTATTTATCGACTTTTTGCTCGAGGACGAGCAATATCTAAGCATGGGGGAGGAGATAGGTACGATGTTATTTTAGAGTTCAAAAGGGGAGCAAATAAAAAAAATTTCAAAAGAAAGAAAGAAAGAAAAAAATATATATGAGTATGTGTAAAAAATAAAAATAAAGTGAACTCCCCGGTCCTCTAAAGTGCATTAGAAATTTTAAGGCTTCAAGATTAAAAGATCCATACTCATTTTCCAACCATGTGCAATCCGATAACGAGGACTTCCTTTTTGCCTCGGGATCACTCTTTGCCATTTGCACATGTCCACCTATCTCAAGTGTGTGTATTTTTCTCTTTCCCCTCCTTGATATAACATCATTTTCTAATGACCTTTTTGACGAGTCTCAGTAAGACCATGACAAGCTTGTCTTGTTTTGACAACACCTCATTTATAAAATCTTGGTAGGACTAAACTTTCCCAAAAAGCTCCATAGAAAGCTTACCACACATATATGTTACGAGAGGGAAAGGAGTAGAATATATAGGCTTGAGAGACAAGATGAGATGAGGGTTCATGAGCAATATGCAAGATGGTTTAAATTTGTGAACTTGGTTTAGCTCTTTTTCATCTTGTTTTTCATTTTCAAAATTTCTGAGATCTATTTAAATTTTGGGAGCATGTTAATACTTGTGGGATAAGCATAATTAAGAATCTACCCTCCGTAGAGATGAAGGCTAGTACATTATGGAACTTTAACGAATTAAAATTTCGAGAGCATTATGTTTTCTCATGTATGATCAAGTGTAAGGTTTAAACATTGATGGGAAACAATGATATCTATCGAAGGCTTACTTGAGGATGAGCAAGGTTTAAGCATGGGGGAGAAGTTGACGGTGAAAATCCGTCAACCTAGCCATGAGTTTACCTTCGGTGTTGGCATAAGTTTTATACCTTATCCATTGGTACTAACCCCCGTGGTATAACAAGTTCACTTGTGCATGTCGGTTTTGGAGTTTAGTGTTTATGCAGGGTTTTAGCGTTGAAAGCAAGACTTCCGGGATAAGTTCATCAAGCACCTTGTGACAAGACCTTGAAGCCCCGTACAAGTCATGCAATGAAGCAAACTTGACTCCAAGAAGCCAGGGACCTAACCCGAGAAGATGACAAACTCCGAGGACCTAACCAGAAAAGTGCTGAATCTTGCGGGACAAGGAGTTACGTCCAACTCGAAGAGAAACTGACGACAAGGGCCTACATGCAGAAGGGGGAAGGATCTAGAAGACTCGGGAACCGAGCACCACGCGAAGGATGCGGGAGCCCGGGCTCGGATGGGCCCGGGCCGGTCGGCCCGAGCTGCCGCCCGGCCCGAGTCCAGGGCTCATCTGCCCCCTCCTTTGACCTAGCTGCCATTCGGGCTATTTATAGCCCCGGGTTCGAGAGCCACGCATCAATCACTTCGTCATCGGCCGCCAAGGAGCAGAGAAGAGAGGGACACCATCCCGGAGAGGAGAGGGTCGAGCTAGTTGACTAGGGTCTCCCTAGCCGACGTGGGAACCTTGCAAGGAAGACTACGTCGGAGTTCCCGGAGCTTGAAGCAAGATCAAGGTAGGATCCCGGTGGTGATCTTGTTTATGTATCATTGTATTAGTTGAATTATAAAGTTGAATCTATTTCTAGCGATCAAGCGTTTCTTCGCTGATTTCGTTTTTCGATCGGCTTTGCTTATTCTAGATCTATTCTCGAGATAGATAACATAGGGTGTTCTTGTAGCCGCAGTGGCTAGAGGTACACGCCGGTTCTTCCGAAAGAACTCGACTTATCCTTGGACTCGCCCTAGACTACCCGCATGAATAGGAATACGCTGTGACAGAACGGGGGTTCCGAAAGGCGGGCTTTTCAGAGTCGGACGGGAAACCACGATTTAAAGAGGCTTCTAATGAGATTCGATTTGCTACTTCTTCTTTGCTTGGAACTTCAACAAAAGGCTTAACCCGATCTCTCTGGATCGGTTTATCTACCCTATCTATCTTTGTTACCTCCCGTCTTTAGTAGATTAGATTCATTTTGTGTTCTTTATCTAGATGCATTAGGGTTTCTCTTTACCGAAGATTGGTTACTTGGCTTTACTAGATCAACTTTTGCGTCACACATTTGTTCCACGGATTCGATACCTTGGGTTCACCACTCGATGGAAGAAGGGTCCCTTGACTACGACGGGAGACTTGTCCGCTTGCAAGTCTAAACACACTTTGATACAACTATTAACCGTCAACAGATGTGCATGAAGAGAAAGTTCATTATGTTGCCGGTGCTAATCCATGGTCCAAAACAACCTGGCAATGACATTGATGTGTATCTAAGACCATTGGTTGATGAACTATTACTGCTATGGAAGAAAGACGGTGTACGTGTGTGGGATGAGAATAAGCAAGAGAACTTCAACCTACGAGCATTGTTATTCATTACCATCAATGATTGGTATGCTTTAAGTAACCTATCTGGGCACTCAAACAAGGGATATCGGGCATGTACCCACTGTTTACATAAAACAGACGGTATTCATCTGAAAAATTGTAAGAAGGTTGTGTATATGGGTCACCGTCGCTTTCTTCCTGAGAAGCATCCCTTAAGGAAGAAAGGTTTGCATTGGAAAGGAAAGGCTGATCATCGTACAAAGCCCCCCCCCCCATTTTAAAGGTGAGGAGATATTTGAGATGGTAAAGGATCTAAGGGTTGTCTTTGGAAAGGGTGACGGTAGTGAACCTGTTCCACATGATGCTAACGGGCGTGCACCAATGTGGAAGAAGAAATCTATATTTTGGGAGTTACCTTATTGGGAAATTCTTAAGGTCCGGAATGCTATTGACACGATGCACTTGATGAAGAATCTTTGTCTAAATGTCCCAGGCTTCTTGGGTTGTTACAAGAACTCTAAGGATACATTGGAAGCACGACGAGACCTGAAAAATGTCCATAGGAATGAAGCACCTCCTGAAGAGGTTGATGAGGAAGAAGCAGATCCTGAAGAGGTTGAGGAGGAAGAACAAGATTACTTAGGTCCTACTAGTTACACCCTGAGCAAGGAAGAGAAGGACATCATGTTTGTTTGCCTAAACAGTATGAAGGTTCCATATGGCTACTCATCGAATATAAAAGGGATAATAAGTGTGAAAGATAAGAAGTTCATAAATCTAAAGGCCCACGACTGCCACATGTTGACGACACAGTTACTTTCAGTTGTGTTGAGGGGTGTTCTACCAGAGAAAGTACGATTAGAGCTCGTAAAGCTTTGTGTATTTCTCAATGCAATTTCACAGAAGGCAATCGATCCAAAGAACCTAGTGAAGCTACAAAATGATGTTGTGCAATGTCTTGTCAGCTTTGAGTTGGCATTTCCACCTTCATTCTTTGATATTATGACTCACTATCAGATGGTGAGATCTGGACAGCCCACGGGGGTGTTAATCCTTGTGTTTTAGTTGTTCGGCGGGGAGATCAGGAGCTAAGAACACGATGGTTATGCTAGTCTAGCACACGGAAATTACGACGAGACACAAGGACAAGGCGATTTTATACTGGTTCGGGCCCCCGGAGAGTAAAACCCTACGTCTAGTTCTTGATTGTATTACTTCGATCGTGGCGGGGTTACATGGTCGTGGTGTCGATGGTCTACTGAGGTACATGTGTTGGCCTGTCCCCGAGAGGACACCCTTACCCGCCTTATATTGGGCGACGGACAAGGTCGGTGGACCGGAGTCCAGATCGGTTACAACAGGGAAACCTATCTCTAGTCAGTTACAACATGGAAAGTTTATCCGGGCTGCCTTAATCCGTCTGGACTGTCTTGTCTTGCACGCCAAGCTGTCTTCTCGTCCGGGGAATCTTCTGGAAGGTCTTCAGGAGGTCGTATGGGCTGCCAATTAGGTCGGTTGGGCCCACTGACAGGTCGGCAAGTCTTCTGGTAGTCCGGACCCACTTGTCGGGGACGGCCGTGAGCCTGGTCGGTGGGGACTCAGGGGTACCCATGTCTCACAAGCCCCCAAGCGAGGTGTAGGCGCAACGACCTTAGAAAGGTCATGACGAAGTCACAGAGCTATCGATAGGTTGAATAGCATGCACGTCAGTCCAAAAGAAAAAAAAAGAACTAATCAGCTTAGCAGCCGACTTGTTTGAAGTCTTGCCGATCGAAGGGAGGTCGAGTGACGACCTATAGGAAGCATGCTTCCAATAGATCGAAACGACGATGAAAAAATTCAGAGGGCATCGAAGATGCACTCATGAGTAGTATTCGAGCATCATGGCCGGCAGGATGGCCGACATGATGGTCCAAAAAGAAAGAAGAGAAAAATAAGTCAAGTAACGACGTGATGAGAAACGGGTTTCCCAACAGGTTGGTTCGACGAGGAAAAACAAGAGGGCGTCGAAGACGCAATCGTAGAGTAGTCCCCGAGCATTAAAGCAAACAACATGGTTGGTTTGATGCTCCAAAAAGAGAAGAAAACTAAGTCAAGGTCTTGATCGAACAAAGTGAATAGACACCCAGATCTCCTAGCATAGCTGCAAGGAGTCTAGCAGGGCCGACCTTAGGGAGGCTTTTGTAGGCATGCCGACCTCGAAGAGGCATTAAACAACAATGCCCAGTATCCGAGGATACCCAGCAAGGTCTTGAAAGGTGTCTTGAATGAAGAAATCGCCGATGATGTCGTAGATGTAGTTGCAATGTTGGTAGTCGGTCGATGATGAAGCTGGCGAAATAACATCGATTTTGATCGTATGGAGTGTAGAGACACCCATATATCCTGCATGGCTGCAAGGAGTCCGGCAGAGCCACTCGAGGCATGTCGACCTAAGGAAGGTCTCAGAACATAAGCGCTCAAGCACCCAAAAGTACTTGGCAGGGCCATTAGGCGCGCACCCCATGGGGAGGCCTTCATTCCCGACGTAAAATCTTGACGAAGACGACGACAGAGCCGGAGGAAGGTCTAACGACCTGACGAAGACGATGACGGAGCCGGAGGAAGGTCTAACGACCTGACGAAGATGACGACGGAGCTGCAGAGAGGTCTAGCGACCTGACGAAGATAACGCTGAAGTAGTAGGGAGGTCTAGCGACCTAACAAAGATGACGTCGAAGCAATGAGCTGGTCCTGTAAACAAAATAAACACAAGGTCGGTGTATCATTTTGTCGAATATAAATATGATGAAAATCTAGCCTGAGCTGATATGTAGAAGTTGAATAACGTTAGCCGGAGTTAATCATCCTTGTGCTATGTTTTGTTTGCGAAGAAGGCATTCCACTTATCGTGCAAGGCACACATTATGCACGCTCGAAAGCTCTGAAGCTGCAAAGTGTTTCACCCCTCTACAATGCTCAGCAGGGAGGCTTAGATGTAGCCGACGCACGGGAAAGACCAGTTACTACACGATCGAAAGGGGCAAGAGTTTGTTTCGTCACTACAGATTGCATTGTATAAACCCCATCCGTCCCTGAAATTTTTAGATATAAATGTTAGTCAGAATAAAATGAAGCAAGCATCGGTAGTTGAATGGTCATACCATCGTCACCGTTTCTTTTCGAACGTCTTCTGTCATTTATCGAAGATCTTACTTCATCTGTTCGACACTCATATTTTCTCTTATCTTTCAATCTGGCATTTTCCAATTGACGACGACGACGACGCGCATCTTCTGTTAATAATGTTAAATGTTAAGAAAAACAAACATACTCGAATTATGAATTATATAATATATTTACCTGGAACAACATTCACCGCTCTTGTATATGAACTATTGTGGCGAAGCCAGCTATCATCATCACTGTCAAATAAATTCTCATGTTCAGACAACACATATCCATTGTTAGTTTGAAGAGTCGCCGCTTCAGAGGCCTTCTTTTGTGCGTATCTTTCTCTCCTCTTGGCGTTTATGGCATCCTTAGATGCTGCATACAACTGACGATGTTGTTCTCTCTTATGAGCATCAGCATCTAACAAATAAATTACCAATAGATCTGTAGAAATTATAAACACAAAAAAACATTCTTGAACAATGGATCCGTAGAAAATGGAATGATAGATGCCCATGGGGATCTCCTCTTCAAGGTTACAACCTTTTTTATTATCCATTGACCATCGAAAAAATGGTTTATTGATGTAGTTAGATTTCATGTCCTTGTAGATATTAGAGATGGGCTGAGACATTTGATAGTGACTCGTGATGATATAAAAATAGCAGTTGAAAAACGTTGTTACCGTGTTAGGATTCTACAAAAACGTTCACGTGCAGTATATGATAACCTTTCTATGGCAGATGCATACGATCACATGGTTAATAGCAATCATGGGGACGCAGGCATGAACATGGACTTTGACGGAGACGAAATTCAGTGTACATGTGGCATTGTCGTTTGAAAACTGTATCTACCATACTTTAATTTAATTTAAATATTGTGATGTCATGCTAACATCACTCAATTTAAGGAAGTTGCAATCTTATTGTATTTGGAATAATGTAATCCTTTTTATCGCGAGTACAATGCTATAGCATCACATGAATGTTTAAATAATGACATGCCATTTCTATCTTTTTTTGTAATTGTGAATGATTGATGATTGATATTCTCATTTTTTGGTAGTTTAATTTGTCAATAGAACCAACTTTCCTTTTATTTGAGCGCACAACAATTTCTAGGCTAATGCGTGGCGCGCTCAACTGCCGTGATTGATGTCCTCAGTTTTCGGACTTTCCTTCCATGTGGACGACATGTGAACGTCGCTAGCCCAGTCTTATAAATATCAATACGATTACCGGTCGTAATTTGATGGAAATGTTGCGTGGTTTGAGCGATATTGAAAGAAGAGGTAAAACATAATTTAGTTGCCTTTGTAATGAAAATGGGCTATTGCATTTGGTGTAAAATTAATGCACTCCAATAATTTGATTCCAATAGTAGCACAAAAAACAGAGAGAAAGAACATAGCCATAATACGTTCTTTTTAACATTTTGAAAAAGAACGTATTATACATTTAAAAAAGAACGTATTATACACAATTTAAAAGAGAAATTATGAAAGAAAACAATAACGTAAAGAATAGGACTTCCAAAAGATTGGAATCATGCTATATTATTTATACTTAATACTTCAATTATCTCGAAGAATAAACACTTCATTATAATCCAATCTGAAGTGTTTCTCAGCCCCTTTATTTTTTGTGAAGTCCTTTCGAGGCTTCACATTTGTTGTCATGTCACAGAGCTTCAGAAGAGCTCGGTGAATCCTTCAAAGGAGATGCGGGTTCTCCAGGTCGCCTACGACGAAGTGACGAAGCCCAGGGTGAGCTCAAGAACCTGGAGACCGCTGCTCTCCATGTGTGTCGCGAGCTTGAGGGGGCTGAGGGTCAGTCCTCGGGTAGGTCGTTGGCGAGCCGCCTGCGGTCCCCGGGAAGGCTGGTCACCGAGCGCTTGCGGGGCGCCCTTCGTCTCGGCGTCTAGAAGACCTTGGGGTTGACCTTGACCCACTACAAGCTCGACTTCAGCCTACTGCGGGATGGCTATGTTGTTCCCGAAGACGTCGTGGGCGAGGAAGCTGAGCTTTAGGCGGTCAGGGTGGTTGACGCATCCATGGCGGACAATGCTGCGGCCCTCGCCGATATGTTTGAGGTGAATCTGTTCCCAGATGCGGCCGAGGGTGAAGCTACCGCTGCTCTGAGCCCCCGCGCTCCATGAGGATGTTGGTGCTCGAGGCCCGTTAATATTTTGTTAGAAATTTGGATGACAATATCTATTATGTTATGCACATGTTTTATTTGCGAGTTTTATTTTGTGCCTGGTGCGGTTGTTTGATGGGCCGGGGAGGTCGTTGGGCTGCAGCAAGTCGTGGGCTTTGGATAGTTGCATCGAATAATTGTCTATCTTAACATTGCAATGGAATATCTATGTTTGATGAGCATTTTTGATACTTTTTTACGACACGTGCATGCCACACGTGCACTTTACTAGTATCATTTATAATTTAGCAAAACCAATATAATTGGAGTACTCTTTTACCTTGCAATATTATGATAAATGGTGATATGGAAAATATTAAGACAGAAAATAGGGTAGATGTTTTTGCTCTAAACATCTACTATGTTTACACGTAATAAAAAATAGTCAAGTGGCATGGATTAGAAGACCAGGCTCCATGAGGCCGTTGCCCGGGGAAGGCAGAGGTGGCTGGAAAAGAGGAGGAGGTGGCCGGGGGAGGGTGAAGCGGCCTCGAGGCCCACTACTCCCTCATCTCGATAGGAAAGGAGCGCCGTCGTCCCCATCCCCATCCCTGTCGACCTACTCGCGCGTCAAGACCATGATCTGGGACCATTACTGCTCCCCTGTTGCTCCCGCTGGACGGATCTATGCCAAGGTGGTGCGGGTCCCGACGGCGGTGCCTACTCTGCTGCCGGTCTGGATCTCTCCTCTAGCTCTGCGGGCGGCGGCGGGCGGAGGAGATAGAGTGGCTGCGGCCAAGGGGGGCGGCCATGTGAGGAGACGGAGGGGCTGCGACCATGGGAGGTAGGTGGAGGAGCTGGAAGGGCTGCGGCCCTGGATCCCGACGTGACCAGGGGAGGGACGTGGAGGAGGGCGACAGATGCAAGGGAGGCAGAGAGAGACGTTGGCGGTTGGGATGAGCGAAGGTGAGAGAAATCCCAGTAAGGCCTTGTTCGGATAGAGGGTATTAGTTCCCAAGGTGGAACTAATATAGGGAGGGATTAAGTGAATCCCTCTTATGCCACCAAAACCTCCTGGGGATTAATCCCTCTCCTCCCATAATCCCTCCCATCAAAACATCTGTTCAGTTAGACCATGGATCAGAGATCCAATCTGTTCAGTTAGACCAGGGATTAGAGATCCAAACCATGCTGATTAGTACAATTGGAATACATGACACAATCACACACTGAATACTAATAAGCTTCAAACACATTCCTTGAATTTAACACAATCACACATTGAACACTGATACACTTCAAACACATTCCTACGTGAATAAATATCATTGAGCTTTAAACATGAAGAGTACTGATAAGCTATGTATGGATGAACACTAATAACATGCATTGTGCATCAGAGCCACCATTGGATTACACTAGTTAATCTTGAAAGTTAATCTTTTTGCGGAAGCCACCTCGTGTCCTCCCACTTGGTCAGACACACCTTAGCGTTCCCCACCTGCAAGTACTGGAACAGAATGCAACACAACATTTCAGTTATTTGGCATCTACACTTGAGTTGGGTTGACTAAAATTCAAAGTTCAGAGATGTCACTAATTAACTGACACGCCACAGGCCCACAACTATGTTATATGCTTTCCATTTTTCTGATAACAGGAACATTCCATTATACAACATGCTAATCAGACTTTAGATTACAACGAATTTTGCAATATTCAGGATCACATAATATAACCAACAAACTTTGCAAAGGACAACTAGACCTCTTTGATCCAATCAGGCGAATCACCACCGGTTCTTACAACAATCACTACACAAATCAAGAATATGTGCCTACTTGACTATTAGTAACTGAATGCCAAACAAACAACCCTGCTCTACCATGCATGAACCAAGAGATATCATAGAAAATTACAGATATTAGAGGCAAACACCACTAACATACCCTCCAGAGGTACTGTGCTTTAACAGACATGGTATACTTGGTTTAACAGACATGGTACTGAACTACTGATCATATGGGACTGATCAGTATTGTGCTTTAACAGACATGGTATACTTGGTTTGACCTCACCACAAGGTTTTAGATGCAATGAATTGAACAGACATGGTAGCTGCTAAGGAGAAACAGTAGGTTGCTGATGGTGATAAGAGTGGGAGGCCACCACTACTGTTATGCATCTAGGTTTCATTGCAAGGCAAGTATAGCAAGTCATCATGCTCTCATACAAGTAGTTCTAGGTCCACAAACATGCGGATGCAAAAAGGAAAAAAGGATCGTAACAACGATACATGTCACAAAAATCCATGCTTTGTTCATAAATTCGGTAAACAACATGTTGTGACTACTTGTGACTCTATATACTAGTTGTTGCAATGCAAAAGTTCAATGTACACAGGTACAATATTGAGTGATGCTATGCCTAATCATATGACAGACAGATCAGCATATGACAGTAAGAACAGGAATAATACATTCAACAATAAAACAAATGCTGCTAAATTTTTAAGAGCAAGAATCCATTGAGGATGGATAAATTTCTAAGCTAAGCATGACAGACATTTCATCACGATGGATTACTCACAGTTCACCTGGAAGAACCCAAATGACCTTCCCAACAAATTGTCTGAAATTATTATGGCACCAGTCGGCATACTAAATGAAGACTCCATATGATCTAATGTCTTACCATGCACGGGAGAGGAAAGGCGGTGACAATGAGGGATGACGAGAATATATGACAAGAAGAAAAAATAGGATGAAAGACTAAATAATGGATTTCACTTGTCTACTGAATAGATGCTTTGAAAAGCAAGTAACATTCGGCAAGTTATGTGTCCAACGAAGCCTATCCGGATGAAAGACTAGTTTAGTCAGTTATTTGGCATCTGTACTGAACATTGCTAAGACATTGCTGCAAACTGAGAGGGGAAGGAGCATACCTCCTAAGCCATCTCGCTTTTCAACCGGATGAATGCAACATCGGGTCCTCTTCATATGAGCTCAAGAAGATCTGTCTATTGTCAGGGTCCCTGAATATCTTGTATGAAGCAGCTTTTTCCTCTTTTGTCATTTCCATGGTGCTAACAACAGAGACACATTTCTTGATTGAAAAATCATTAGCCTCACTTTTCTCCTTTTCTTCAGCTAGTTGAGTCGCTTCTTCCTTAGCTTGTTTGGCCCTAAAGCTGATGTACTTCTCCATCAAACCTTCGATGTTAGTAGTTTTCTTCTGCCTCTTTGGCTCTCTTTCTGGTGAGCTTCGAGCATCCCTTCTTAGTGGCAGCCGAGGAGGTTCTACTTCCCTTCTTAGTGGCATCTGAGGAGGTTCAACTTCCATGATTTCATCGTCTTCTTGGCCTACCCTTGTTTCTTGCAAATCTGAATTGGTTGCAGCTTCCAGGTTCTCAACATTGTACCTGTTCTCCACTTGTGTAGGTCCTATGACTTGATTGGAGGTGTAATTGTAAGTCCCTTCAGCTGTTTGACCTACACAAGACAGTTTTGTTACAAAATATAGACATGCAAACCATATAGCAAAGGATGCAATTTGTGATGAGACTTACCATCATGAAGCTCACCCAAGACCTCAAATAGTGGAAAGGACTTGTTGCGAAACTTCTTAGCCTTGGGATGGGATACAATGATATTTTTCCAAACAGCAGGACTTGCTGTGATCCTCCCTGCCTTTGCATCAAAATGTACTCCACTTTGTTTTGTTGCATCCTTCATCAACCGGTAGTCCCTTTTGAGCTCCTTTTCCTTCTCCTGTATTTGTGCCTTAGTGAAACTTACATAGTCCTCCCTCAGATGAAATTCAGTTACAATCTTATTCCAAGTCTCGGAGGGCCACCCATTTTGACCCCTATAATCACTCATCTTATGTTCATGAAGCAAGTCAACTAGAGTCTTCTCCAATGTTGGATTCCAAGCAGCTCTTACTTTCTCTACACAAAACAAGGATGAAACATTAGATTTTGTTTAACAAGTCACAAAACAAGGGTGACACATCAGATTTTGTTTAACAAGTCATTTGTGCAGCTTACCTTTTGGAGAACCTCCAGGTCTTTTTGGTTTTGGGGACGACTTCTTTTGTGCACCTTTTGATAAAAACAACTTCGGAGAGCCTCTTCCAATCATGTTGACTTAACATGAAAAACAAAGCAGATTTAACTTACAGCCCACAAAAACATTCATAGTAGTATATTTAACTTACAGCCCACAAAAACATTCATAGTATATTTAACTTACAACCCAAAAACATTCTTAATTTAGTACAGCCCAAAACATTCATAATTTATTACAATAAAGTAGATCTAATTATTACAGCAAAAACACATTCATAATTTAATTTTTATTCTGCCGGAAATCATTCCACATTTGTTGTGCTATCTCATCTCTTAAATTATTTCCTTGGTCGGTGCTCTGATCATTGTCTTCATCATCATCTAGCAGGTTGACAAAATTTTCTGGAGGAATATTATCTGGTTGATTATCCAACCATTTCTCATCGCCCTTAAGTGATCAGATAATGTTATGCAGAATTGCAGCGGCAACTGGTATCTTGACTTGGTTTTTTATCTTGTGAAATGTGCCCACTTTGAGGATAGAGAAACGCTTCTTTAAAACACCTAAAGTCCTTTCAACATGATTTCTCAGTACGGCATGTCGATGGTTAAACAACTCTTTGTAATTCTGGGGTCTACGGTGACCATGCCCATACTCCTTTAGATGATATCTAACTCCACGATATGGTGCTAGGAAAGAAGGGGTGTTGGCATAGCCACCATCAACCAAGTAGAACTTGCCCGGTGGTACTTGAAATCCATTGATGATTGCAGAAGTAAGAACTCTAGCATCTGTGGCAGACCCTTCCCATCCGGTAGACATGAACGTGATATTAAGATCAAAATCGCATGCTACCATTACATTTTGGCTAAGTGTGCCCTTTCTGTTCCTAAATGGAGCAGCTTTGTCAGATGATATAGTGATGGGTACATGACTGCCATCAATTGCACCCAAGCAGTTCTTAAAGTAGGGATAAAATCTAGGATCTCTTTCAATTTTATGATGCACTTGACCAGGACTAGGAGGCTTCAAAAATCGATTGGCGAGGGTGGGAACAACTATGTCAAAGAAATGCTTTATGTGATGATGAAATGTATCGCCACTGTGCCTAAACTTTTCGTGAAGATCCTCAAATGAAGCATTATGACTAAGCATAAACAAGAAAAACCCAAGCTTCTCCTCTACTTTAATCCGTGTATCACGAACCAAGCCCTCCTTCCTAAGATAGTCTACAAGTGCCATGAATATTCCAGGTTCCATCCGGAAAGCTACCCGACAGTTCTTAACATGACCTTCCAGCAATTCCCGAACACGTTCCTCGCCTGGTAGCTTCGATGTATGTCGCCGTATCTTTTCCCTCACTACACTAGAACTGGAACCCAACAAAGAGAGTGCGGGAAGGAAGAACAACATCATATCATCGTCCTCCTCATCTCTCCTCTTTCTAATCCGATCCCTTAAACTCAAACTCATTGCAAAAGTTAGGAGAGTATTGAGTCACCTCTAGGAGAGGGTACCAAATCCCAAGATGGTGGAGGCTCGTCCTCTCCGAGGCGAGGTGGTGCAGGGATAATCTGCAGCAAATATTCAAATGTCCTTAGCCAATTTTACAGATCATAATAAACAGTTCAGATAAATAGTACACACACAATACTATATAGGTACAGATAAACAGTACACACCCTGAAGAAGTGATCCAATCTGTGAAGGTTTGTTTGCTAGAGAATTGTTATATACACTAAAAACTAAAGGTAATAATAAGATACATTTTAACATGTAGCTGCAGATACATTTTAACAGAGTGAGTGAGTTCACAGAATGGCAATGCAGACAACCTTTGCTCTTGACTCAATGTACTACTAGGCAATTGCTACACTGAACGTGTTAAGGCTTGTCATCAAAAGTTAGGTCAGGGAAAGAAAATGATGCGAACGGAACACACAGTTGGGTGTTCACATAAAAAAGAGGAGACTGTCAGAAAACTATGCCAAAAATAACACAATGTCATATCAGAGTAACTTCCCATGTCATTCACTGCATAACTTCTATTGTTAGTTACCACACATTTTTTTAACCAACACACATGTTTCAGGTCAGCAACATTTTTGCTACTCATGAACTGTCATAACTGTCGTACTGAAAGCAGCAGAACACATTCTGGGACTGAACGAACTGCTACTTCTCTGTTAAAGTTCATACAGGCATGTAACCAAGCAACAAGCATAGTCAGAGTATACACTTGCATATGATAAATAAAATTTGCATCCTAGAGGAACTAAATTTTCAGAATCTAATAAAGCTAAAACTACCTATAATTTGGAACGAAGGGGAGCAGATTTTAAGGATTTGTTACAACCATATCTTTTGGAGAAAAGCTAACTGCCGGAAACATGCCACAATCAGTAGACAGACACATGGCGACCGTTCGATGGGTGCATCCAACTTAAAAATAACATGATCACTTCATCTTCATGCAAGCACCAATGCAGAGATAGAGTATGCTGTAACTTGCACAAATTGTAAGAATGCAACCATCCTACACAAATTGAATTGAACTGAACATTCAAGACATACATTTCAGAATTATATATGCAGCCCAAGCGAGCAAGATCATGCATGAAAACAGAACAAACAGAGAAGTTCTCATGTCATGCTGCATTTGTATGGAATTTAACAATCCACAATTGATTAATTTGGACACCTGCCTAGCGCTGTATTACTTCAAAATACAGTGGTACAGTTCAAATCTAGAAACATGCATGGCACAACACCACCATGACAAAACAACCACGACCAGCCAGTCATCAGTCATGTAGATCATTAATAGCCATACTAACTACCAATTTACCATGATGAAATAAACACAATAATTCCATAGCTCACGAATAGTACTGCTACTTCCATGTTCTGAAAACAAAACATAGTAGCACGGTTGCATGGATAAGGATTAAGAATTATTAATATGAATCCGCTCAACAGTTTTGATCTTGACCTATTCATATTTGCATGATGAGTCAATATTTCAAAGGTCAGCATTGAAGTTCTAGTGACGATTCAATAGCTTAGCCATCTACCAGAAGTAATAACAAATTCAAGTAACCAAAGTCTAATAGGAACAATGCAAGAGCAATCTTAAGATTGTACTTGTATCACCAGCATAAGCAACTAATGAAAATTCAACGTAACGTGGAGGTAGTTCTGGTATAGTGTCACGGTGACAGGGCACTGTGTAACATAAACAGAGTAATGCTGGCATAAGAAAGAGCTCCAACTGCTATGCTTCGACCTCAAAAAAATTCAAGGTATATGGACGATAAATACAAAACAGAGATACCAAAAGTTAGGCTCCATCCCTCAGGTTCCCTCTATAAAGCATGGTATGCATGATGAATTAAATCTATTCTACACGGGTACTGTTAAACACCAGGCAAATTTAGAAGTAAACTTAAAAGGAAACAAAGCTGCAGATATTTAAGATCTTAAATGCTGTAGTCATCGAACCCAACCTCAAAGCAGAAACTTCCAAGTTTAAGGCAAAAGCCATGAATACCAATACTTCCAAACAGCACTACAATTGCAATTGCAACTGCAATTAAAATGTATTCAAGTGCCCAGAAAAAACCATTTGATATCGTCAATGAGACCAGATTACAGCCAACTAGTCAAAATACAGATATTTCGGTACATGAAATCCAATACAGCAGGCAAAGCAGCATCTACATCCGGGCCAAGAACTAATCAAGAACCAAATTCCACATCTAATTCCGGGCAATAGACACAAAACCCTAGCAGGAAACAAAGAAAAGAGAAGGGCGAGGATGCAATCACCGGCGAGAAGGTGGCCACCGAAGGCGCTGGGTGAGAAGACCGCGCCACCGCGGACCTGACGGGCGTCACTGCCGCCGCCGCCGACCTGCCGTGCATCGCCATCACGGTCGTAGGGGTCTCGGGAGAGGCCCTGCTGCTGCTTCACCCGATCTGCAGCCGCCGGCCGAATACGCGCCGCTGGAAGGAGACGTGCCGCTGGCCGGAGACGCGCTGCCACCCTCTCCACCAGAGACGTGCCGTCGCCACCACCCTCCCCCGTTTTTTTTCTCGGGTCAGCTCCGCCCTCGCGCCGCCGGGGTCTGTTCCCACGCCACCGGAGACGATTTTTTGTTCCCCGTCCGGTGTAGGAGGAAGGGAGGGGTTTTGGGCCGGGAAAAAAACGGGCCGGGCGTAAACGAATGCAACATTTTTGCTGGGCCGGTGTCTGACCCTAGGCCGGGGTACCCCGTGGGTCAGGCCACATTCCCGGTCGGGCTGGGTGTAACCGAACAAGGCCTAATGGGGTATGAGATGGCACCATCTTCAAAATGAAGAATCCTAGCGTGAGGATGAGGACTCCACTGGAGTCGGTCAAACACACGTAACCTCACCATTTCTGCTGATTCTCTATTCCGAGACGGCTTCAATAGTGGTTGCACAGAATCGGCCATCAGAACCGACTAGAGTCGAATCCCACACATTAGCATTCTTCGCTGATGAGTTAGAAGAAAACATGCATATGCATTGCAGTTCTTTTGTAAAGATGTTCTTTCCCTTTCCCACATACAGGAAGGGTTTATGCCACATAAAAGCTTCTGTTAAACGTATATATATGTGAAATGGATCTCATTTTAATGGTGCTGAAATAAATTAAAACAGAAGAACATACAAACTTGGTCACTTTGGAGCATCCTCAACTGTCAATCAAAATTTTCCACAAAAAAAAATCCCGTCTATCAAATTTATATAATCACAACACTAATAAGTAGTTAATAGGTGAGACAAAAATAAATTAATCTTTTGATTAGTTTTCTAGACAAATAAAGCTACATCAATATGAGAGCATGGTCAGATGGGGAAAAAACAGCAGAACACATACACCTTCAAGTGCACTCCTTCGGGTAAAAACAAACCCACCTTCCTCTTTAAAAAACATGCACACTCCGAGCCGAGCGCGCCTAAACCGCATGTAGGCGGCCGTCCGTCGCCGGATCGGTGCCGGAACGGCAGATCGGGCACGTCGAGTGCGCGTCGAGCCATGGGTCGACGCACTCGACGTGGAACAGGTGCAAGCACACCGGCAGCAGCCGCACCGTCTCCCCGGTCTGGAACGCGCCGAGGCACACGGAGCACGTCGTCATAACCTCATCGCCGCCTGTCACGTTGTGCCTCACCAACCGGCTGTACGTGAACGACGGGAGGCCCGCCGTCGTGCTGATGCGCCGCTGGCGTCCCTCGTCGTCATCGCTGCGCGGGCGGTGCAGCTGGCGCTCGTCGTTACCCCACGGCCGCTCCGTTGGTGCAGTCGCCCGCGGCGGCGCGGCGAGGCCCGCAGATGCCTCGGCTGCGCCACCAGCTCGATTCTTGCGGGACAGGGCGCACGCGCAGGAGGTCAGGAACACGAAGATCGCGAAGCTGATGGTGAGGGCTGCGAGGACGGAGTTGTAATTGTTACTCGGCGGCGGCGGCGGTGGCGTCCTCCATACGGGTGATGGCGGGGACATCACAATTGGTGGAATGTAGATGCCTGGCGGGAAGGGTACAGACGACATGGCCGGAGCTTCGAACTTGCCGATCGTTTGGATCGGAGCTGTAGTTTGGGTGCGTGGTTTTATACTTCGAGCAACTTCCAGTTCTGATCGATCGAGATAATTATTTGTTTTGAGGCAGCTACGTTACCTGGAAGCCGATTGTTTTGAGGCCGCCGGAGGGGGTAATTGCGAGGTGAATTGCCTAATCATTTGCTGATGTACATTATTGGGAAACGAGAACGGCAGATTACTATAGGATTATTGGCGTAGTTTCAGTTGTCTATGCGTGACAGCAACCACGGCAGACACGTGTATTATATTCTTTTGACAATTTGAAGTGATAAACATATCTACACTAGACAATGATTGCTATAAATTTTCTGGTACTAAGTACAATGTCAGTAAATATCTGTATGCATTGTTGCGCAATACAGTAGAATAGTACTCTCTCCGGTTTGGTACCAGAAAATTTATAGCAATCATTGTCCAGTACTCCATGCGTCCGGAATTTAAATCGTTTTTCTAATTTTATTAGGCATTTAGATTTTAGTGTATATATTAAGAGTTACAAACAGAAACGGAGCAGGTATCTATACAACTTATATAGGTGAGACCCAATACAAGCCATGGTTGGATTTCTCTCAACATGCAAACATTACACGTCATCATCCACTATGTGCCATGTCACCATCCACCAAATCACATATTTATGTCTTAAATCGATTTTCTATGGCTTATAGCATGTATATCACACCACAAAATTCCTGCTGACGATTTTAGAATGATTCACTCTCAACAAAATAACATGCTTTCATATATAATGAGTTTACAAACAAATATTGCCATGTAATATCTTTGGTGTCACTACTTTCACATTTCACCTTAAAATTTTGTTTAAAAAATTCTCGCATATTAGTATATAATAAGGTCATATTCCTTTCCAATTATTTCGCCTGTAGATTACACTGGCAAGTATAATCGTATTATGTGGACAACAAACACTACGGATTGTTATAATGCAAATTATATAGTCTGGTCATTTCAAATCATTCGTCAATGTACCAAATACGCTTCAAAGATCTCACACCTGTTTTTCCAAAGAAAACCAAGTGCAAACCTATATGCATGTCGGGATCAAATTTCATGCATATAGTTGACATAAGTGAATAACAAAAATAATATCACATACGAAAAAGAAAGATTATCAGAGTATTACACTTTATCATGGAAACGAAGACATCATACTCCACAAGCAATCGACTGGGCGTTGCGTACGTCTAGCACCAGCAACATTTTCATATCACCTTCCTCCTTCTAAGCAACACTGTTTATAGCAAGGGTGAACACATGTCGTACTCAGCAAGTGTGGGGAAAGTACGAATGCAAAGACTTGACAAAGAAAGGCTGACAGGTTGACTGCATTAAGCAATTTTAGTTGGTCAAATTTTATTAGCACCTGATTACTAATAAAGTATAAGTATATACCAACCCACATTAAGCATAAAGGTAAGACATATGCCATAACCATATGGCTAACATAACCAGAGGTCACGATTTAAGTCCATCTTCAAGTTCAGTTATCATGTGATGGTCTAGGCCGCTCTTGACTGTGAGCATGGCTAATCGATTAGTTTTACACTCTGCAGAGGTTGTACACTTTCACCACAACCAGCGTAAAAGGTCCGATGAACTTTGAACCCAACCATGCGATGCTGCGCAGGCACCATACCACACTACCGAGGTGTGGATGCATAGGGACACTACAAGGCCTTTACAAAGGTTCCCCAACAAGTTGTGACCAACAAGGTCCGGGTCAGTTAGCAAGGTATAAAGTCTCCTAGCAGGTCAATACCCCACCATAGAAATAAATAACTCACCCGACCCCCTGCTGGAGATAGTCCATACCCCACAGTACAGCATCCCTTGTCCTTATCAGGTAAGACCACCCCAAACTAAAGTTCCTAATTAATTGGCCAAGACCAGTGTCCGTTTAGGTTGTATTGTGTTCCTATGTGGTTCTCCATGTTCCCATTCACATATCAAAGGTGGTCTTGCAATTAAAATAGCATAAATCGGAACATAGAGCATAATGGTAAAGCAAGTTCAACATTAAGTTCATTAAACCACCATAACCCAAAGTATAGCAGCTAAGCAAGGGTTACCCAACATAAAGGTAAACCTGGGTTGGCAAGGAATGATATTAAAGACTAGGCAAACCTTAACAGGACCCATCAATATTAAATGCGAGCATATGCAAAGTGATTAAATATAGTTATTAGGACAAAAGAACAAGGACACACTTGCATTCAACCATAGAGTAGTTGCTCAGAATGTCTTTACTTCTTCCTCTTCAAAGCCCTCGAACAACATTCCTTCTACTCGTATCAATCATCAGACACAAGCAAACAAAGCAAACAAACAAACACACTAAGAACAATACATCAAGCAAAGAAAAGCTTTAAATAATGCACTAAAGGGATAGGCTTGATTAGATGGATCACTAAAGCACACAAACCATGCTTAGACAAGGAAAACTTGGTTAACTTTAAAGAGATGTTGTGGAAGGTTGAGAAAGGACCGGAAAGACCACATTGAGAGAGCTTGGTAAACAACGTCTATCAAACGATTTGCATTTATGAGCATGGAAGACTACGTGAGCTGGGTTTATTTTAATTAACAAAACAAATATAAAGGATATTTCAGAAATAAAATGCCCAATGTTGATATTAATGCAAGATTATATTTTATTTGCAAAGACCGAAGTAGGAACCTAGTCAAATTTTATTAATAAAAATTCAAGTATAAATCATACCAATTAAACATTTAACTTGAAAAAGATAAACTATATGAATAATGTAAATGTAACTTTATCATTCGAGTGGATCATATTATTATTAAAAACATCATTACATTGGTATTAATCAAATTAACATTTATTTGTAAAGCCGGAGTAAAAGCCTAATCAACTTTTAATTAAAGAAAGATTAATTAACTATTAAACAAATTAATATTTGTTTATGAAAAACCAAGATAAAGGTTTAATTAGCTTTTATTCAGAAAACATGTGAAATAACATTACTCAAATTAATTTTGATAAAGAAAAATGGTGTACAACACTATATAAATTTTATTTAGAAAAGGCATGTTCAAAAGACATTAACAAATTTAATACCAAATTTATTTTCAGTAAACATACATGGTGAAAACATCACTACCAACACGTACTTTATTCCATTATGAATCTAACGCAATTTGAACGGATTAAAATGGATATAAAATAAGAAATCTAGGGGCTAAACAAGGTTGCAAGGACCTATCTGTGATTATCAATAGATATCAGGGGCTAGCAAATAAGAACCCCGAGACACAACAAATAGTGCTCATGAAAAGATAAAAGGTTGGGGTTAGACTGCAAAAAGCCTCTGGTTGGATATAGTTGCAGGGAACCTAATAGATCTAAGGGGTTTTCTGCAAGATTTGCAACACACAAGGAAAGATCTATAGTTTACTAGGAAGGACAGGGGCCTATCTGCAAAATGGAGGAGATCTTCTTCCTCTTTTGGACAGAGGCGCACGGCTTGTCTGGGTGATTCAATCGCGGGGGGTCCGGTGACCTAGGGGCTCGGATAACTAGTGCGAGAGATAGAGGAGATAAAGGGGGTCTTGAGGAGGCGCTCACCTACGGTGGAGACGAAGGGATGAGGACCATGTGTGGTTCGAGGACCGGTGGATGGTCGCTTCCTGGTGTGATGAGTGATTGACAACGTTGTGTGGACTGATTCTTGGCTAAGTACTGCAGGTGCAGGTTGCGGCAGGTGCAGGTTGCGGCTTAACTCGTGTTGGTGCAGGTGAAGAACAAGCGCAAAAGGTCGTTGCTAGTGAGGCCTCCAGGTGTGGAGAAGACAAGTAGGCTTCGTTCGAGGGACCCGGTGGCCAGCAGGGTCAAGTGCAGGCCGCATGGTGGCAAGAACAGCGAGATGAAGTCGGTGGACGGTTTCTTGGTTGAGCCACAAAACCAAGGTCGAACCGAGACTTCATGGGAGCCAAGTCATGAGTGGTGATTGGCAGAGGCTACATCAAGTTCGCGAGGTTTGTGGTGGTTCACCAGAAAACCATCGGGTTACTCAGTTGAGCCACAAAGCCGAGGCCGAAGATCGGGCGTGGCTATCTGGCCAAAACCGGCCTGACCGGTTTGGAGAATCGATCTGACTGGTTTGGGGTCGCAGGGTGCCGGAAGCTTCAAGGCAGAGGACACGTGTCGGGATCGCAAGGCTTGCGTCGAGGCTACGCGAAGTGCGGTCGCCGGGCATCCGTCCGATGGTGTTACGAAGACAAATTCCCAAAGTTCCCTTGGTGGGCGTGTATCTTAGTTTAGGCCTTAGGGGCATTTTAGACTTTAGGCTTGCCTCTATATAACCCAAGAGGTGAGAAGATGGCAGTCAACTCTCTTAGAACCCTAGCTCATTTCGTTTTGCTATTTTCCTTCTCCTATTTTCCTTAGGATTTCTAGAACTAGCTTGAGAGCTTCATGGTGAGATCTTGTGAGAGGGAAGGATGATCGGGCGGCAAGCTAGACCTTGTATGAACCTTTTTGTTATGTATAGATGATTCAACGTGGTTCCTCAAGGCCTGGATGTGTTGCTCCCATTTTTCCTTTTTGGTGATTTTCGAGGTCTTCTCTTGGATTTTCTGTGGGGAAGATTTGGGGGCGTTTCTTTGAGGGATTCTTGTTGGATGTCACATATGAGGACCTTGTGCCTCTTTGCTTGGTGACGTTGATCCAACAAACTCACCAAAACGGCTTCGATTTGGGTTCTTTCGGTAATTTCCATGGGAAGGTGTTCTTGAGGGTTGACTTCCGATTCCTCTTGATTGAGTGGGTTTTGGGGGCCAAGCTTCTAGCCAAAGGTAGCCCACGAGGTGCCCCATCTACCCCCAAAGTCTCACTTTGATCCATGGAACGAATTGGGAGATTGACCTCTTAGAGTTTTGAGTTTGTCCCGTGGGCTGCGTTCTTCTCGACTGTCTAGGCCAAAACCGGCATGACCGGTTTCGCCCTATGGGCTGTCGAGAAGGGTTTTTGAGCAAGGAAGTCTGTGTTGCGCTATGGCTTCTTTTGTTCAGATGTGGAAAGGCTCTCGAGGTGCAGTGTTTTGGGTCTCAGGGGAGTTTTTGGGGGAGTTTCTAGACAAAGTCGGTCTGACCGGTTTGGCAAACCGGTCTGACCGGTATCCCCTGTCTGTGTGAGACTAAGTCCAACAGAAGCGGTCTGACCAGTTTCAGAAACAGGCCTGACCAGTTTGGGCTGCCAGCAGTCGTGTCGAGAGTGTTTCCACTGCGTGTGTCTCGTGGTTGTTGGTTGGGTCTTGTTCCTAGGTCCAGTAGCATTCCAGTGGGTGCGTGGACTTGGCAAGAGAAGCTTGTGGAGGTGTACGAGTGAAATCAAGTTCATAGGCCGAATTCCTAAATAGAATTTTTATCAGCTCCCATTCACTCCCCCTCTCTGGTTCACCGTATCGGTCCTTCAATTGGTATCAGAGTCGGTTACGGGTCTTGAGTGACTCTAACCAGTCTAACATCCAAGGATGGTGTACCAAGAACAGGGTTCGCGTCCTCCACACATTGATGGCAAAAACTACCAGATGTGGAGTAAGAGGATGGCAGCGTTCCTCCGCGGAAATGGTCAGATTCTTTGGGATGTCACGGTGGACAACAACTATGTCCATCTGTGACGCCCCAGGTTTTTAATTAGCAATCAATACCGCTAATGACCGAATAAGCCGAGTTGAGCCGGCTAACACTGGTCAAACCTAGGTCAACCTGGGTCATCACCTCGAAAACCGAGCCGACAACCCCTATTGACCCCCTTGACCAGGTCAACACACCCTTGTGGTCAACCCTTGGTCAAAGACACGGTCAAACCCCGCTTAAATTCTGATGTCGGTGAGTGTCTTCTGGAACTTTTGCCGCGTTCTCCAAATTTCACCTAAACACTTCAAAATCTACCAATATGAAAGTTGTCCAGTTTGTCGAGGGACACAACTTTCATGTAGATTGGCATTTCCAATTTTGAGTGGAAATTGGTGAAAAACATGGTCAACTGACGCAGCTCCTGTTCACTGAGACATGGCGACATTCAAAGTTGGCAAGCCGTTCCTGCAAAAACCATTGAGAAAAACACCTACGAGCCTTTGTAAAAGTTGTAGAGGGTAGTGAGATCTACAACTTTGGTATTCACTGCTCGTGCACTTCAGTTCAAATTTTTGGAGTAAATCTTGGTCAAACTAGGCTACACCGCAGCGTGTCGCACTGGAACACGACGTCGCACCGCTCCTGTCCGCGCGCGCCGCGTGCCGTACCGCCGCCTTGGCGTCCAGGCCGCGCGCCTTCCCAAGGCATCACGTGCACCGAGGCTGCCCTTGAGGTCTGCGCCGCCACGTGGAGCTCACTCGTTCGCCGCCAATCACCCCTGTTGTTGACAACAGTCCATTCCGCGCCCTTCCCTTAGCGTCGTAGAGCCTCGCCGTTCATGCCTATAAAAAGAAGCGGTGCGTCTGCGCGGGCGCGCCATGGCGGCCATGGCCACCCACAGCGAGCTTCCCCTCCACGCCACCGGACGGCCGTTTGTGCACACCCTCGCCACCACGACTCTCCACCACAGCCTCCAGAGCCGCAGGTTGCTCGGCATAGCCGACCCCATCGCCGGGAGCGTCATTCCCGTGGTGGTCACCGCCTAGTGCCACTGCCCGCCCCGCCGGCAGCCCGTCTATCCCATTCAAGCTTGCAAATCGGTCGCAGGTGAGCTCGCACCTCTCCCCACACTCTTCCCCGGCCGACCCCGTCGCCGGAGCCGCCGGAATTCGGCTGCCCGCGCCGCCGGCCATGGCCAGGGGCCACATTGTAAGGGGCTGAATCTTTCCAGGGGCCTCAACGCAAAAACCTCAACTGCAATAGTATATCCAATTTGCTAGATGTTGTAAATTCTCTAGAAAATCGTAGAAAAATCAGAAAAATGCAAATCCAATTTTGTTGGATTCCTGTTGAAAAGCACTACAACTTTTATGATACTCACCAAATTTGTTTCTTGATATTTTTAGCATGAAAAATAGAAATGAAAACCCTAGATCTGTGATATCTCAAAATCCATAGGTCCTCTATATCCAATTTTTGGATATGTTGTGTGTGATGTTATGTCTAGCTCCCGTGCCAAAAATTGCACAAAGTTATGATGTAAAGCTTTTTATATGAATTATTTTCCATTTATGCAGAATCTGCCTGGATGATTTTTATAGCTAAAATTGTTGATGTTCTTGAGCCAACTTCTGCATACTGTCTTGTTATGCCAAGTTACAGCTCTGGTGAATTACAATTTTTGGTTACTCAGAATTAATTATTCGTAATATATGCATGTTTTCCTTTATAATTTAATAAAGCAAGATCAGTAGTAGTTCTAGGTGTACTTGCTGCCTTCCTAGGATAGTTTAGGACCAGAGAACATGTGTGAGGAAGTTACCCTTGCTATTGAAGAATTAAATTGTAAATAATTATCTTTGTACACACCTTTACTAGTGAGAGGTAAAGTATTAAATCTTCACATGAAATGACAAATTATAAAAGGAAGCATTAATTAAAGTGTTTAATTATAAGAATACAACACATATCAATAATAACCTCCGTGAAAAGAAATTAATAATTAATTCTTTGTTAAGGTGAATATGACCAACAAGAGTTGGATAAGATAAATAATCTATCACATCACCTGAACCCTGCATTGCATTCCGTGTAGATCTTCCTGACGGTGACTTCTCGCTCGTCCTGGAAGCCGAGGAAGGAGAAGCGAAAGCTGCACTGCAGTAAGTGGAAGTACTCAACAACACCGAGGGTGCTCAGGCTAACTTTACTGATGAAGGCAAGCCCTGGTGCATATAACCCAGCTTTTCAAATTTGATATACAATTATCTATGGATGCTTGTGCATTTAAGTTCAGGAGTTATATGAAACCTTAGATGCATGATCCCTAGGTACCTGTGTCCTTACTAGAATGATTGGTCGATAGCTGCTAAGCTATAGGACCATTACAAGTTGGGTGATGATGTAACTCGCGAGAATAGGTTCCAAGGTAGGAATCATAAGATCTCCTTAAATGGATTGCTCATGTGGTAAGAGCATGGGATGTGGACTCCAGTCCGATGGCTATCGTGGGTTAAGTGTTTGAACGTACTAAGCACTTGTCGGGAATGAGACCAGTAAGCCTAGTACCTTAAAGAGACGGCTAGGGATTTAACTGTTACTACTCTTGGGATGCGTCTCACGGCTAGTTACCGGTGGTGTATGGTGAGTCCGGGTGCCTCGCGGGGTATGCCGGATAGTCTGCACCAAAGACTGTGGCCTTTTATCCCGACCTGAGAATTTTTGGGAACTATTTGGTGGTTGTCCTCGCGGGGGCATCCCACCGTGTGTTTAGGTCTACCTTGCAAGGTTTTGAACACTAGTAGAAATGTGTACATCAATGACCTTTCTCTTATGACCCCCGAACTCATTCTATGACCAAATATTTATGTTCATCACAACTTACAAGTGACGCTGGCCAGGCACGAAGAATGGTGACGAAAGGATTAGTATGGTCATAAATGAACACAACAAATTGGTCATTGATTATGCTTCTTCCTAGGCAGACCAGAATGACGACAAGTGTTCGAACTCATCTGTTGCTGCTCGTGGACCTGAGGCGTTAACTGCAAAAAATGTCCATGTCTAGGCGGGTGGACATGAGGCCCATGACGACGTTCGGGCGAACCTGAGGTGTTAATTCCAAAAAATGTGGTCTTCGAGGGATTCGATCCCGCGACAACATCACACTCGCCGGAGGTTTACCACTGCGCTACACGTTGTTTCTTGTCGCAGGTATGGAATGCTTCTATTTGTACTTAACATGATATATATGGATACAACACAAAGCCGTGGCCCATACATTCGACATTTGCCCATGTATTATCACGTCGATAGCAGGGACAGCGATCGTGATTCATTCAGTAGCTACGACGGCATCGCCGGCCGCCAGTGCTGCCACATCCGTCCATCCTCCCTCCCCCCCACCCACCCCCTGCGCTCGGCCGTCAGTCGCCGCGTATCTCGCTGGCCGCCTGCGTCAAGTCTGCAACTCCATCAGTCCATCTCCTTATCGACGAGGCAGCAGGTATGTTTTCTATCTATTCTAATTTTTTGTTGATTGGTTTTGTCGGTGCGGAATATGGTCCCGACACTAACCGATAGATAACGCCTAGGTCTATCCCTCAATGGTCGATGCCAAGCAACAAATGACACAAGGTTTTATCCCGGTTCCCGCCGAGGGGGCCGTACGTCCAGCCAGGGGCATGCTCGTGGCACTATATTGCTCGGCACCGGGGTGCTTGTAGTGGGGCAAGTACAAGCAAGGCGGGAGAGGAAGCGTGGCTTCCAAGTCCCTTGTGGAGTGGGTCGAAGATGTTGTGGGAGAATAAGAGAGTGAGTGCACGGTGTCTTGTGTTGTGCTCCGTTCGTCCCCTCCCCGCGGCCGGGGGCTCGCCTCCCCTTTTATAGGCCAAGGGGGCGGCGAGTTACATGCACGCCGCGCTATCTTGCTACGTGGGGGTGCACATCGTGCTACGCCGTAGAGTGGGCGGCCGTCCGGACGATCTTCGCCGCGGTCCGGCCATGATGACCTACCCCGTACCCGAACGAGGGCGGTTCGAGGGTAGGAGGGCGGCGGATGGCGGTGGCGTCCTCTCGATAGGCTTCGAGGGAGGTGCGATGATGGCCGGTACGGGGTACGGGGAGCGGGCGAACGGCGTTCCTTCCCAACGCGCTCCGCGGCGGCGGAGTGGTTGCTACGGCGCCGGGCGTGCGCCTCGCGGTGTCGGGCGTGCGCCTGCACGCGTGGGTACGGCGGCCGCGCCGTTACAGTGACCGGGATGGCCATCCACCGGCCTAGCGCCCCCCACCTAACCTGTAGGGTCACGGGAAAGTGAAATCGAGGGTGCGCCCGGCCCCCCTTCGAGGGTCGGGCGCGTTAGCCGTACCGTAGTGGGCGCTCGGTGTCACGGGACGACACCGGCCGTACCGCACGGTCCATCTCCACGCGTGGCGGGGATGGGCTCCTCCCCCGGGGAGTTGGTGCGGCGGCACCGGGGTGCGAGCCCCGGCGCATGATGGCGCCGTCTCGCGGCGTCGGGCGTTAATGCCCGTGTACGGGACCGGCGCACGCGCGCGGGGCGCCCGTGAGCGTGGCGGGCCCCCGCCGAGGGCGGAGCAAACCCTCGAGCGAGACGAGACCCGCTCGAGGGGGAGCGAGCCCTCGAGCGGGGCGGACCGCTCGAGGGAAGAGTTGCCCCTCGAACGGGCGGAGCCCGCTCGAGGAGGAGCGCGCCCTCGAGCGAGGCGGAGCCTCGCTCGAAGGGTCTTCTAAGCGGGCCGGTCTCGGTGGGCCGTCGGGGTCCCGCGTAGGCCGTGCCCCGCATGGTTAGTCACCCGCATGGTTAGGCTTAACGTGTCCCGTGCCGGGATTTAAGTGAGGGTTTCCCCATTGTTTAAGGGGACCCCTAGGGCGGTCCCCGACGCAGCCCCCGAGCATCCGCGGGTTTGCCATTGAGGATCCCGCGGATGCCGGAACCTACCGATAGGACGTTCTTCCCTCCTTGTTTGCGAACGCTTTCCGTGGGGCCGCGTCGGCGCGACCCGCGGGTCTAGCCCCCCGAAGCCCCGCAGAGTGTGAGTTCTCCCCGCGAGGTTAACCGCGAGAACTTTGGTCGAAAGGCGTGGCACATATGCCAACCGGCATCGGCGGTGTTTCGGCCGGCCGGGGGTGCACGCTCCCCCCGTCACTGTCTCCGGCGGGTGCAGTTTCAAGGAGGTGTAGCCGTGCGTCAAGCCCCCGAGCCTTGGCCCGTTCGAGGCGATCGGGTCGAGCCTGACGACTTGTTTTTTAACGCGCCCTCGCCGTCCCTCCGCGGGACGGAGGGTGAGGTTTCCGCAACTCCCATCGAGCGGGTCGCGAATTGCGGATTCCTCTTCGAGCTGGTAGCGGGTGGTTCAAGTGGACGCCCATGCCCCATTCGATAAGGGTAGGCTGCACGGTCCGGAGACGCGTCCATGGAAGCGCTTGCGTGGGTTTGCTAGGTGGGGCTCGGTCCCGTTCGCTAGGGACCGAGGGCGCGGAAGCTCTCCCTCGGTGGGATCCCCCCGGCTAGCTGCCCTCGCTGGCTCTCGAACACGACATGTGGGGCACCCTCGAGCCGACGGGCTCGAGGAACGGCTCGAATGCGCGTTCCCTCGTCGTCCCTAACTCGTGATCCGAGGCGCCCCGTTCGAACCCGTCGAGGGTCGGGCTTCGAACCTCGATCGCAAGGCCGTGCGGGGCCGTGTCTAGACAGCCCCCGTCTTTTCACGTTTGCGGCCGTCGAGGGGTCCGGGGCGTGCCAACCCTCGAGGTGCTTGGTTGGTGGCACGGCGTATGTGCTTTCTTTTAGGGGGTTGACATTGTCTCGAGCCAAGGGCTCATGCCGCTCGAGGGTCCGCCGTGGCATGGGTGCCCGCGGTTGTCCGCTCTACATCGAGCGAGGTCCCGGCGACCTTCTCACGTTGATATCCCATCGAGGGTCGACGTCATTTTGAGCCAAGGGTCATGCCGCTCGAGGGTTTTACGTGGCATGGGTGCCCGCGGTTGCTGCTCTACACCGAGCGGTCCGGACGGCCTTCTCACGCTGATATCCCGTCGAGGGTCGCCTTTGCTTCGAGCCGAGGGTCATGCCGCTCGAGGGTTTTGCGTGGCATGGGTGCCCGCGGTTGCCTGCTCTACACCGAGCAGGTCCCGGACGGCCTTCTCACGCTGATATCCCATCGAGGGTCGCCTTTGCTTCGAGCCGGGGGTCCGCCCCGCTCGAGGGTGCTCCTTGCTTGGCAAGGGACCCGGGCATTTAAATGCCTCGCGGTCGTGGCCGCGGTTTTGCAGCGCGGGCGCGCCTTTTTAGGCGGCGCGCGCGCGCGCGCGCGCGTAGTGGGCGGCGCGGCGGCGGACGTGACGGTTTTGCCTCGGTTGCCGCCGGTCTTTGCCGTAATGATGACCCGCCCGCAATGTTATAGCCGCCGTGGTCGTGGTGGGGCCCGCCCGTCGACGCGATGGGAAGATTCCCCGCAGCACGTTAATGCTAGTCGGGGCGTCCGCTCCGGAGAGGTCGCCCGTCGGCCTATAAAACTGCGGGGAGGAAGGGACGGCGGTTTTTTACCTTAGCTTCTCACCGTTTTCAGTCCTCCGCCCCTTCGCCTTCGTCTTGCTCTTGCCACCGCGCGGGCTCGCTGTTAAAGCTTTTTCCTCCGTTTCCTCGCCCTCCGCCTTCGCATTCCTCCGTTCCTCCTCATGGCGCCGCCTCAGCTCCCCGTTAGGATCCTGGAGCCGTACGCCTGGGAGAGGTCGACGGTGACCCGGCTCGCCCTTGGCGAGCTGGTCGCCGCCGGCCACCGTCGGCCAACGAAGACGAGCGCCCGGCGGAGTGGATCGTGCCGCCGGCGGCGCACCATGAGCCCAACCCGCCGGGAGGGCTACGTGGTGAGCTTCCTCCGCTACCACGAGCGTGGCTTCAACGCGCCGGCGAGCACCTTCATGCGGGCGATGTGCCACTACTACGGGGTGGAGCCGCACAACTTCGCCCCCAACGCGATCTCGCGAGCGGCCACGTTCGTGGGCGTCCGCGAAGGGTACCCGGGGATCCCGATCCAACCGGGATCTCTGGGTTCACCTTTTCCGCGGGGAGCTCATCACGCAGCCCACATCGGAGCCGAGGACTCACCGCGCGGTGCGCGCCGGCGGGATGTCGCTTGCCCTGCGGGGGCAGCTCAAGGATTTCTACATCCCCTGCACCATGACGACGAACAACGCCAGTGGGAGCGGGGATGGTTCTACCCGCGCAACGCCGAGCCCGGCCTTCCTCCCTACACCGGCCGGGTGTTCAAGAAGAGGCCGGGACTCCCCGGGGCTACGGGGTGTCTACGGCCCGAAGCATCGGGCGCGGCAAGAGTCCGTCCTCGCCGCCTGCGGCCGGGCGGCGAAGCACGGGCTCAACGCGATGGGCGTCCTCGCCTTCCTCCACCACCGGCGGGTCGTGCCTCGATGCGAGAGGCCACTCGCATCTTCGAGATGACGGAGGCGGCCAACCCCGTCGACCCGGCGAGGTCGCGGATGCTCCCGACGCCGCCGGGAGCGGCCGTATGCGCTCACCGGGCGCGGAACGCCGTCGACACCCGGATGCCGCCACCTGCGGGTCGGACCCCATGGGACCTTGAGATGCTCCCCACGGGCCCGCGGGTGAGTTGGGTTCCCGATTTTGTTTTAGTTCTTGGTCTTGCTTTCGTTTCCCGATGCGCCATTGTCGCTCCCCGTGCGCGGGCCGGTGGAGTTCAACATCGCCAAGTCCGTTCCACCCACCCCCCCGACTCCCGTGCGCTCGGCGGGCGGCGCGGCCGGGGAGCGGCGGAGCGGGCGGCGCGCAAGAGGGAGCACGCGAGGCGACGTCAAGCTCGCCGCGGCCGGCGGGCCGCGGAGTACGGCGGCGCGAGGAGGCGGGGCTCTCCTCCCCGGATATCGAGGAGCCCTCGTCTTCGGAGGAGGACGAGGAGGAAGAGGCCGAGGGGGAGGGCCCCCTCCGACGGTGGCGACTGCGCCCCCATCACCGGAACCCGTGCCGGCGTCGGGGCGGCGGTTTCGTGCGGGGCGGGCGCGCGCGCGCCCGCCGCCGGTGCAATCGTCATCGGGGGCGGCACGCGCCGCGGAGGTGCCGGCGCGCGCCATTGAGGCGCGCGCGGCGGACGCGCGCCGTGCGCGCGTCAAGCGTGCCCGCGCGCGGGGGGAGCGTGCCCGCGCGCGCGGCGTCATCGTCAAGGGGCGCGACGGCGGGCGTGCCCGCGCGCGGGGCGAGCGTGCCCCCGCGCGCGGTGGCGCCTTCGGGAGGTGCGGCGTCGGGCGCGCCCGCGCATGGGGGCGGGCGTGCCCGTGCGTGCGGCGGCGCCATCGGGGAGGTGCTTCGGCGGGCGCGACGACCGCGCCGGCCTTGTCCGCGCAGGCCTCGAGGAAAAGGAAGCGGGCCTTTTCCCTCCGCGAGGTAAGGAGCCCGTCCTTCTTCGTTTGGTTTGGCTCGCCGATGACTAAGTGCTGCGACCCTCCGTTCGTGCTGCGCGCGCGGCGGTGCCAACCGTTCCTCCTCTTGCACCGGCCAAGGTGCCGAGGACGGACGCATCGATCCCCACCCCGGCGGCGCTCGTCGAGGGGGTCGCGCCGGGGACAAGTACGGCGGCGGGTGCGAGCTCGCAAGACCCGGCCGGGGCCTCGAGGCCCCGGCCGGCGGATCAGCCCGCCGCGGCGCGCGCCCGCAGGCCGCCGGGGGACGGCCGACGCCCGGTCGTCCACGGAGACGCGGGCCGCGGCGGCGGCGACGGTGGAGGTGCGGCCCGCCGGTGGGCGCTGCGCGGAGGAGGTGGAGCGGGGCGCAACCCGCGGGAGCGCCCGCGGATGTGGCGGTACGGCCGGAGGTGGCGGCCACGGCGGCACAACGGGCGCCCGTGGCCGCGGAGGCGCGCGGTGGAGGTGCCGGCGGAGGCGGCGCGAGCACCGCGCCCGCCGGCGATTTGCGGGCGGAGGTGGTGGAGCTCTCGGATGACTCCCCGCCGCCCGGATGGAATCGGTGGGCCGGTCGGCCCACGAACTCCCCCGAGCCCCGGAGGGGGCCCTCGTGAGGCGGCACGAGGGTCACATGGTGGTGGGGGGCCGAGGACACGGTGCCGAGGCCTCGTCCTCCCACGCCGGCCGCCCCCGCCCGGTGGAGGGGGCCGTGGAGGATCCCCCTCGCGTTCGCCGATGCCGGGGGGAGCAGGAGCTGGGGGCGAGCTCCGGAGCCACGGCGCCACGCTCAACCGCGCGCTGAACGAGGCGCTGCGGGTCCATGGCGGCCCGGCCTGGCTCGTCTTCCAGGTGAGCCATGGTTGCTCGTCCCTCTTCCCTTTTTGTTTTCGCATGCTACATTCAAGTCTTGGCGCTTACGGGATTTGACGTGTGGATGCCAGGAGCTCGAGCGCCGCGCCCACGACAAATACGGCGCGTTCGACCGGGTGAACGCCGAAGCCCAGCGGCTCTGGGAGCAATGCAGCGCTTTCGACGCGCTTGCAGACGCTCTTAGGACGCCAGACAGCTGCTTGGCGTACCGGGCCCTGGCCTGGCCTGATGAGCTTCCCGAGAGCTCGAGGCAGGACGCGGCGCGTCGCTCGAGCCTCGAGCTAGTCCGCGCGGCCCTCTTCGATCGCGAAGAGGCGCCGTGGAATGCGCGCGCGGACACGGAGAAGACGCGGATGTTGGCTGCCAACCGGGAGGCGGAGGTGGCCACCGCTCGCGCCGAAGCCCGGGAGCTCCGCACGTCGCTCGAGGGGGCGCGGCGCGCGGCCGCCGGCCGAGGAGCGGGCGCGCGGGTTGGAGCGACGCACCAAGGAGGCGGACGACCCGAAGGCCGCCCTCGACGCCAAGGCCGCGGCCCTCGTCGTCGGCGAGGAGCGGCTCCCGCAAGAGAGCGCCGCCCGCCAAGGGGCCGAGGAGCGGCCGCGGCGAGGGCGAGCCGCCCTCGTCGATGCCCGTGCAGCGCTGGAGCGGGAGCGCGTCGCCCACGAGGGGACGCGGAAGTCGTTGGAGGAGCGGAGCACCGCGCTCTCCAAAGTCGAGGACGAGGCGCTCGTGCTCAGCATTAGCAACGCCAACCAGAGCTGGCCCTCCGCGAGCGGGGGCGAAACCGTCCGGCGCCTCGAGCTGTCGCTCGAGGCCGTGCGCCGGACTTCGAGATGGAGAGGAAGCAAGTCGAAGGTGAGCCACCGTTTGATTCTTGCTTGCCGGTTTTTTGTTTGGGAACTCGCATTCCCTTTTTTCGATTTCTTCTTGTCTTGTCGATTCCGGGCTTGCGCACCGCCTTGGGGCACGTTGCCGAGCGGCCGAGGCGCGCGGCAGCTTCCTACGACTCCTCCGAGCGGGGAGTTGCGGGAATTGCGCGACGCGGCCCTCGAGACCCGCCACGTCGTCGAGGAGGGCGAGGCCCGGGCCGACGGCTCCTCGGCCGCCCGTTCGCGTGCCCTCGGTGGCCATGTCACCGAGCGGATGCGCCGGGCGTTGCAGCTGGGTGTCCAGAAGGCCCTCGGAGTGGTGCGATCCCACTATGAGGTGAACTTCGAGGCGCTGGCGGAAGGCTACGTCGTGCCCGAGGGCGTCGAGGACGAGGTGGCCATGGAGCGCGCGGATGCGCTTGCCGGCCGACGCCGCCGGTCGCTCGCCGAGGCCTTTGAAGAATTCCTCTTCCGGACGCGGCCCGATGCCGTCGCTCCTCCCCGCCCGAAAGCAGTTGGGCGCTAGGCCCATTTTTTGTTTATGTGTATCAGAATTCTGGCCTCGTGGCCTTTTGTAAACAAGTTGTTTCATGAACATGGGTATTTGATGTAAATGAAATCGTTTGTTTATCACGCTTTTTTGTTTCTCCTTCTTCCTGAGTAGATTCTAGTTAGGGGAGTTCGATTTTCGCAGGGGGCCCGCTGGGTTGGAGGCGAGAGAGAAGGGCCATAGCCACGCGGCGTAGGCTATCTCTGGCTCGCACGCTCCTTCGCCGTGCCGCCCGCACCCCGTTCGAATCGTGGCTCGAGGTTGAAGTAAGAAACGAACTTAGCGCGTGTGAGTTGTTTTTTACTTTTGCGCGAAAAAATGGGACCATTTGGGGGGGGTGCCCCCCCGCGGTAGCCCCCGAGGGGAACTTGGGTTTCGGGGGAAAGCCGAGTTGCCCTTTTATTGGACTTGGAGCGTTTACATAGTTGACACCAACTCGGGGTGTTGGCCCCGTGTTTTTACAACGAAAAGTACTTGGAAATCCTAGCTAAGGGTAGAAGCGACGTAGCCGTTGGATGTTCCAAGCGTTGGTGAGTTCTTCGCCGTCCTCGTTGGCCGCCTTGTACGTGCCCGCTTGAGCACCTTCACCACGACGTAGGGTCCCTCCCATGGGGGCGATAGCTTGTGGCGCCCTCGGTTGTCTTGGCGTAGCCTTAGGACCGCATCCCCTTCGGCCGAAATCCCTCCGACGTATCTTGCGTGCTTGGTAACGTCGTAGGGACCGTTGATACCTTGCGAGTGCATCAACGCCACGAGGCGTACTTCGTCTAGCCGGTCCAGCGAGTCCTCGCGGCTCGCCGGTTAGCATCCTCGTCGTAGCCTCGAACCCCCGGGCGACCCATATTCCGTGTCCGTGGGGAGGACGGCCTCCGCGCCATGGACTAGGAAAAACGGGGTAAACCCGGTGGCTCGCTTGGGGTGGTCCTTAGGCTCCACACGACCGCTCGGTAGTTCTTGGAGCCATTTTCGGCCGCATTTGTTGAGCCGGTCAAAAATTCGGGGGCTTGAGGCCCCGTAGGATCATGCCGTTGGCACGCTCTACTTGGCCGTTGGTTTGTGGGTGTGCCACGGCCGCCCAATCCACGCGGATGTGGAACTTATCACGTAACTCCAAGAACTTCCGCCCGTGAACCGGGACCCGTTGTCCGTGATGATGGAGTTTGGCACTCCAAAGCGGTAGACGATGTCGGTGAAGAACGTGACCGCCGCTCGGCCCTTAAATTCGTGATGGGGCGCACCTCCACCCACTTGGAGAATTTGTCGATCGCGACTAGCGGTGGGTGAAGCCCCCGGCGCCTTCCGCGGGGGCCCGACGATGTCCAACCCCCACACGGCGAACGGCCATGTGACGGGGATGGTTTGCGGGCGTGAGCGGGCGGGTTGGATTTGCGGGCGTAGAACCGGCACCCTTCGCGGGTGCGCACGATCTCGCCGGCGTCCGCGACCGCGATGGGCCGCAGAAGCCCCGGCGGAACGCGTTGCCGACGAGGGTGCGGGGCGCGGCGTGGTGGCCACAAATCCCTGCGTGGATGTCCCGTAGGAGCTCGCGCCCCTCGGGAATGGGTATACACCGCTGGAGGATGCCCGACGCGGCGCGCTTATACGGCCTTGCCGTCGACGAGGGTGAAGGATTTGGCCATCCCGGCGATGCGCCTGGCTGCGGCCCGGTCCGCGGGGAGTTCCCCTCAATCGATCCAGGCGATGTATTTTTCCCGCCAATCCGCTTGGACAGAGCCGGCTCGATGTCCATCATGACGGCCTCGTGGGAGCCGTACCCCTCGAGAAGGGAGAGCACGTACGCCTCGTTCGAGGGGTCCTCATCCATGGGTTCCGCACCCGCTGGATTCGAGGGAGCCCCCGAGGGTCCACCGTCGCTCGAGGGGTAGGGCTCGAAGGCGACCGAGGGTTGCGCGACGTCACGCGCGAAAACGTTCGGGGGAACGGTGATCCGCCCGGACGCGATCTTTGCCAGCTCGTCTGCTTCCTCGTTGTGCCGGCGGGGTACATGGTTGAGCTCGATGCCGTAGAACTTGTCTTCGAGGGCCCGCACGGCTTTACAGTAGGCCTCCATCTTGTCGTCGTGGCAGCTCGCGTTCTTCATGACTTGATCGATTACGAGCTGCGAGTCCCCTCGCACGTCGAGGCGCTTGACGCCCAACTCAATGGCGATTTTGAGGCCGCGAGAGGAGGGCCTCGTATTCTCGCCATATTGTTGGACGCGGGGAAGTGGAGGCGCACTTGCGTAGCGCATGTGCTCTCCGAGGGGTGACACGAAGAGCGAGTGCCCGCGCCCGCTCCCCGTCTTCATCACCGAGCCGTCGAAGAACGCGAGTCCAAGACTCGCTTGAATTTGAGGGGGCGGCGGTTGCGTGTCCGTCCACTCGGCGACCAAATCGGCTAGGATTTGCGATTTGATGGCCTTGCGCGGGGCGTAGGCGAGCGTCTCGCCCATCAACTCCACGGACCACTTGGCAATCCCGCTCGCCGCGTCGGGGTTGCGAATGATCTCTCCTAGCGGGAAGGAAGAGACCACCGTGACCGGGTGGGCCTCGAAGTAGTGGCGGAGCTTGCGCCGCGCGAGGACTACCGAGTATAACAGCCTTCGGACCCGGGGGTAGCGCGTCTTCGTGTCCGACAGACTTCGCCGATGTAGTAGACTGGCCTCTGCACGGGCAAGGCGTGTCCTTCCTCCGCGCGCTCTACGACGATCACGGCGCTGACCACCTGGGTGGTTGCGGCCACGTAGAGCTGCAGGGGTTCGCCGTCTCGCGGCGGCGTGAGGATTGGAGCGTGCGTCAGAGACGCCTTCAGCTTGTCAAGCGCGTCCTGGGCCTCGGTGGTCCAGGAGAAGCGCTCGTGCTTCTTGAGCAGCCGGTAGAGGGGCGGTGCCCTTCTCACCGAGCCTCGAGATGAAGCGGCTTAAGGCGGCGAGGCACCCCAACACCTTCTGCACCCCTTTGAGGTCCCGAATTGGACCCATTCGCTCGAGGGCCGCGACCTTTTCGGGGTTGGCCTCGATTCCCCGCCGGGAGACGATGTATCCTAGGAGCATACCCCGCGGCACTCCAAAGACACATTTTTCGGGGTTTAGCTTGACCCCGTTGGCCCGTAGGCGGTACCGAACGCGACGCCAAGGTCGCTAACCGGGTCGTCCGCCTTCTCGGTCTTGACGACGATGTCGTCCACGTAGGCTTCGACCGTCCGCCCGATGTGATCCCCAAAAACGTGCCGCATGCGGCGCTAATATGTTGCGCCCGCGTTTCGAGGCCAAAGGCATCGTGACGTAACGAGAACGTCCCGAACGGTGTGATGAACGAAGTCGCGAGCCGGTCGGACTCCTTCATTTTTATTTGGTGATATCCCGAGTAGGCATCAAGGAAACAGAGTAGTTCACACCGGCTGTCGAATCAACGATTTGATCTATACGTGGCAAAGGAAAAGGGACTTTTGGACATGCTTTATTGAGACTAGTGTAGTCTATACACATCCTCCACTTCCCATTTTTCTTTTTTACAAGCACAGGATTAGCTAGCCACGTAGGGTGGAACACTTCCTTGATGAACCCGGCCTCGAGGAGCTTCCGCAGCTCCGCTCCGATCGCCCGTCGCCGCTCCTCGTCGAAGCGGCGCAGCCGCTGCTGCACAGCGCGGGCGTTTGGCAGGATATCAAGGGAGTGCTCGGCGACCTCCCTCGGGATGCCTGGCATGTCCGAGGGGCTCCACGCGAAGACGTCGGCGTTGGCGCGGAGGAAGTCGACGAGCACTGCTTCCTATTTAGGGTCGAGGGTCGAGCTGACCCTCAACGCCTTGCCCTCGGGGGCCGACGGGTCGAGGGGGACCCCTTTGGTTTGCTCGGCGGCCTCGAAGGTGCCGACGTGCTTGGCGGCGGAGCTGAGGTCGTCGTTGACCATCTTCTCCCGCCGTGTTCACCGGCGCTTCATCCGCAGCTAGTGCCTCCGCACGTTCCACGCATTCGACGTCGCGGCCGAATGCGTGCTCGATCGACGACCCGACGGTGATGACGCCGTTTGGACCCGCATCTTCATCTTCGGTACGTGTAGTTGGGGACCGCCATGAATTTGGCATAGCAAGGTCGCCCAAGTATGGCATGGTAGGCCCCTTTGAATCCCACCACCTCGAAGGTGAGGGTTTCCTTGCGGAAATTCTTGGGGGTCCCAAACCGCACCGCGCGATCGATCCGCCCGAGTGGTTGAACCCCGCTTGCCGGCGCGATGCCGTGAAACGGCTTCGTGCTGGGCCGCAGCTGGTCCAGCCCGATCCCCATCGGCGCAAAGTATGCGCGAAGAGGATATTGAGGCTACCGCCCTCCGTCCATAAGGACCTTCGAAAACCGGCGTTCCCAATGATGGGATCGACCACCGCCGGCATCGGCCCGGGTTCGGAATGCGGTTTGGGTGGTCGTCCCGGCTAAAGGTGATGGCATCCTTCAACCGCTTGAGGAAGGCCGAGGCGCCCTCTCTCGCGGCGAGGACTTCATGCCGCTCCTTCTTGCGCTGCCGGGTCGACATGTCGACGGTAGGTCCCCCAAAGATGAGGAACACATTCTCGACGGCGAGGAAGCCACCCGCGTCGCCATCGCCCCCATCTTTCTTGGCCTCTACCTCCTTCGCGGCGGCACGGCCGTAGAACTTCTTGAGCATGTCGCACTGCTCGAGAGTGTGGTTCACGGGAGTCTTGTGGTAAGGGCATGGCTTTTTCATCATGTCGTCAAACACCCCCGGGCCTCGAGGGGCCGGTCGAGGGCCCCGTCGAGCCGGGTCGACGCCGAGGGCCTCGGCGTTGCCGCCGTTGCGCCCCCGCTCGCGCGCCTCGCGCGCGGCTTCTTCCCCCTTCTTGCCCCGCTTGTCGTTGCGGCGCGGCTCTTTGGACCCGCCGCCCTCCGCGGGCGTGTCCTCGGAGCGCTTGCCCTTCTTGCCGTTGAAAATCGCCCCAACGGCCTCCTCTCCGGAGGCGAAGCTGGTGGCGATGTCGAACGCCTCGTTTGAGTCCGTAGGCGGGGCTGCGTCCCGGCTCGCGCACAAGGTCCCGCACGTGGTGCCCTCGAGGAACGCGTGCACGATCTCGGACTATGCCACACTGGGGAGCTCCGTGCGGCGCTTGGAGAAGCGCCGTATGAAGTCCCGCGCCGACTCGCCGGCTTCGCGTGCGGGAGCGCGAGTCCCAGGAGTTCCCAGGGCGCACGTACGTGCCCTGGAAGTTGCCCACGAACGTGTGGACTAGATCGTCCCAGTTATGGATCTGGCTGGCGGGCAAGTGCTCGAGCCATGTCCGGGCCGCGTCGCCCAGATGCAGGGGCAAGTTGCGGATGATTACTTCGTCGTTGGTGGCCCCGCCCAGCTGACAGGCTAGGCGGTAGTCGTTGAGCCAGACGCGGGGGTCCGTCTCCCCGTTGTATTTGACGATTGTCGAGGGCTGACGGAAGCGCTGGGGGAACGCCGCCGTGCGGATCTCCCGGCTGAACACACGGGTGCCGGGGGCTCCCGGCGTCGGGGAGCGATCCTCACCGCTGTCGTAGCGTCCACCCCCTCCGAGGGTGGTAGCCCCCGGCCGCTCGTGCCTCCGCCTTGCCGGTGCGCCCGGCGTTGATGACGTTGCGGGCATCGCCATCCGCCGCCCGCGCGTGTCAAGGAGTCGTTCCTTGGCCGGCGTGCATCCCCGGTCGGCGGGTTGGCTCGCGTGCACCGAGGGTTCGCCTCCCGGTGCGGCTTCATCGCCCCGCTCATCCCCCCCGTTGACGGATGCGTGAGGCCGAGCTCTCGCCCTGTTGGACGGCCGCTTGTTCGATGAGAGTTTGCACCTCGCGGTGCATATCTCGAACCTCGGGGGTCGAGGGTGCCGGCATGGCCCGTAGCGAGCGTCGCGGCGGCGACGAGCTTCGGCTTGCTCGTGGCGGGACGTCCGCGTTGTCCGCGTTGGGGGCGGTGTTGAGGCGGTCGCGGGCTTGTCGGCCCGGCCTCCCGCTCGCGTTCGCCGCGCGCGGAGGCCTCCCCCGCCATCGAGGCACGGAGTAGCCGTCTTGTCCGTATTCCTCCCGCCGCCTTGGCCTCGAGCTCGCGGGCTTGGGCCAGTGTGCGTCGACGTCGGCCCCGGCGGAGCGCTCGGCCCCGCGGCTAGGCGCGCGCCGATCGCCGGGGCGGGCGTGACTTCCCCCGTCTCCCGGCGCCGCCGCACCGGCGGCGTTAGCCGGGTCGTTGGTGATGACGGCGCAACACTCCCGCGTGGGGTCGTAGCTCCCGGTGCTGGAGTCGTCGGAGCAGCCAAACCAGTAGTCCGTGGCGTCGAGGAAGCGCCTGAACGCGACTGGGTCCGGCACGCCGGAGAAGTCCCACTCCGCGTACCCGTGGCGGTTGGCGGGTGGCATCGTGTCGACGGAGCCCAGGGACGACTCGTCTCCTGCTGAGGTGCCGGGGTCCCTGGCGACGAAGACGTGGCGGCCGGGGGAACCCGCGCATCGTCGTGTTCACGTTGGCGTTATGGGCCGTCGTGGCGCCACGCGGCCCGATGGGGACGCGTGGTCCGAGACCGCACGCGTCCCCGCCGGGCGGTGGCGGCCGTCGTGACGGTGGGCGCACCGCGTTGGGCGGCGGCGCGCTCGGCCCCGCCGCCGCTCGGACCGCGCCCGGCGTGAGCGTAGCCCGCAGCGACGACGGCGTCGCGGCGTCGACGGACCCGCGGCATCCGTGCTGCGGGCGTCCGCGCCGGTGTCGTGCGCGCGGCGGAGACCGGGCGGACTCGGCCGGCGGCGCGCGCGAAGCTCCTCACGATTGGTGAGGCGCATGAGATAGCCGTTCCCCGTGGCCCGAAAGTTCGGGTCCCCCGAAGCGGATCTCGAACCCGGCCGGGAGAGGGTCCGAGCTACCCATGTTGTAGCGCGTAGCACGGTACTCAGTGCGGATCACCATGGAGGGAGTTGGTGAAATGACCTTAGGCGCTCGTTGGCCCCACGGTGGGCGCCAACTGTCGGTGCGGAATATGGTCCCGACACTAACCAGTAGATAACGCCTAGGTCTATCCCTCAATGGTCGATGCCAAGCAACAAATGACACAAGGTTTTATCCCGGTTCCACCGAGGGGGCCGTACGTCCGGCGGGGGCGTGCTCGTGGCACTATATTGCTCGGCACCGGGGGTGCTTGTAGTGGGGCAAGTACAAGCAAGGCGGGGAGAGGAAGCGTGGCTTCCAAGTCCCTGGTGGAGTGGCTGAAGATGTTGTGGGAGAATAAGAGAGTGAGTGCACGGTGTGCTGTGTTGTGCTCTGTTCGTCCCTCCCCCCCGCGGCTGGGGGCTCGCCTCCCCTTTTATAGGCCAAGGGGGCGGCGAGTTACATGCACGCCGCGCTATCTTGCTACGTGGGGGTGCACGTCGTGCTACGCCGTAGAGTGGGCGGCCGTCCGGACGATCTTCGCCGCGGTCCGGCCATGATGACCTACCCCGTACCCGAACGATGGCGGTTCGAGGGTAGGAGGGCGGCGGATGGCGGTGGCGTCCTCTCGATAGGCTTCGAGGGAGGTGCGATGATGGCCGGCACGGGGTACGGGGAGCGGGCGAACGGCGTTCCTTCCCAACGCGCTCCGCGGCGGGGAGTGGTTGCTACGGCACCCGGCGTGCGCTCGCGGTGTCGGGCGTGCGCCCGCACGCGTGGGTACGGCGGCCGCGCCGTTACGGTGACCGGGATGGCCATCCACCGGCCTAGCGCCCCCCACCTAACTCCGTAGGGTCACGGGGAAAGTGAAATCGAGGGTGCGCCCGCCCCCTTCGAGGGTCGGGCGCGTTAGCCGTCTTCGTAGTGGGCGCTCGGTGTCACAGATCGACACCGGCCGTACCGCACGCTCCATCTCCACGGTGGCGGGGATGGGCTCCTCCCCGGGGAGTTGGTGCGGCGGCACCGGGGTGCGAGCCCCGGGCGCATGATGGCGCCGTCCCGCGGCGTCGTGGGCGTTAATGCCCGTGTACGGGACCGGCGCACGCGCGCGGGGCACCCGTGAGCGTGGCGGGCCCCGGCCGAGGGCGGAGCGGACCCTCGAGCGAGACGAGACCCGCTCGAGGGGGAGCGAGCCCTCGAGCGGGCGGGGACCGCTCGAGGGAAGAGTTGCCCCTCGAACGGGCGGAGCCCGCTCGAGGAGGAGCGCGCCCTCGAGCGAGGCGGAGCCTCGCTCGAGGGGTCTTCTAAGCGGGCCGTCTCGGTGGGCCGTCGGGGTCCCGGCGTGGGCCGTGCCCCCGCATGGTTAGTCACCCGCATGGTTAGGCTTAACGTGTCCCTTGCCGGGATTTAAGTGAGGGTTTCCCCATTGTTTAAGGGGACCCCTAGGGCGGTCCCCGACAGTTTAGAGAATTAGAGGCCATTGGCTAATAAAAAATTTATTTTTAAATAAAGATAATTATCATGAAGACGATTTATGTATATCCCTATATTTATCATGGCAAATTTGTCACATCATGAATAATTAATTATTTAATAGATATTTAGCATTGTGCTATCACATTACACAGTTTGATTTTATTTTTTGAATCACATTTACATAGATTACAATGTTTGATTTAGTGTTTGGAATCGCATTAACATAGATTAGAAGGTTTGAATTTGTTTTTTGAACCATAGTTATACAGGCTGTGTATAAATTGTGCTTTGAATTTTATATATTAAATTGACTGTAATTTCGGCACTGAGACATTTTTTTTTGTGAAATCAGATGGATAGAAGTTGGATTTTTGGGACTCCGTGCACTCCTAAATTTGTCCAAGGAGTTGAAGAGTTCATGGCATTTGTTCGTGAATGATACCCCAAAGAAAGCAAGATACTTTGTCCATGCAGGAACTGTCTGAATCATGTTTTAAAGAGTCAGCCAAAAGTAGCTGACGATAGACACATTTTTGGAATGTCAACTACATACACCAGGTGGATTCATCATGGGGAGTCGGCAGATATTGAATTAGTTGAAAATGTGGAGCATGTGGGAGCTGGAAGTGACCATGACTTTGGCATACATGTGGATGTGGCCGATGACGATTATGAAGAGGATTTCAGAGTACCAGAGATGATAGGAGATCTGTATGCTGTGGCACAGGCAGATGGAGAGCAGCCAAGGTTAGCAACATTGCTTCAAGATGCGAAGAAGTCACTTAGCCTAGGTTCTATGCATTCTAAATTTTCTTTTTTTGGTGAGGCTCTTGTATGTCAAGTCTCGTTATCGAATCAGCAATGCAGGATTTTCCATAATGATGGAGTTGATTTCACAAGGATACCCTGAGGGTCAGTTGCCAAAATCATATGATGAGTGTAAGAAATATGTTCGAGAATTGGGTCTTGGAGTTGAAAATATCCGTGTGTGCAAGAACAATTGTGTATTGTTTCGGAAGAGGTGTGCTGATTTGAATGTTTGCCCAATATGCAAGGAATCTAGATGGGAAGATGGAACTGGGACGAAGCGGATTCCACATAAGGTGTTGATGCATTTTCCACTTGTGCCGAGGTTGAAAAGAATTTTTGCGAATAAAAAAAGTTCTGAGCAAACACAATGGCACAAGAAAGTTCGGAACGCAGTTGACAATGTGATGAGTCATCCAGCTGATGGGGAAGCATGGAAGGAGTTCGACAGGAGAGAACCAGAATTTGCAGATGATCCAAGGAACCTGAGGCTTGCCTTAGCTACGGATGGATTCAATCCCTTTGGCAACATGAGTACACAGTATAATATTTGGCCAGTGCTTCTGACACCGCTCAATCTCCCACCATGGGAATGTGTGAATCCAGCAAAGTGCTTTATGTCTTTACTTATCCCGGGTCCTACATCTCCAGGAAAGGATTTTGATTTGTTCCTTGAGCCCCTAATTGAAGAACTGCTTGAGCTATGGAATGGTGTCAGTACATTGGATACATGTACAGGTAAGAGGTTCGACCTTCGTGCTGCTGTTCTTTGGTGTATACATGATTATCCTGCTTTGAGCACATTATCTAAGCGAACAACAAAAGGTTATTATGCATGTATTCATTGTGACAAGGATCCATTGTCCCGGGGAATAAGGAATAAGATTTGTTTCATTGGTCATCGTCGGTACCTTGCAAGGACACATGATTGGCGGAAAAGCTCGGCTTTTGATGGTAAGCTAGAAAAAAGAGATCAGCCAGGAAAGTTCACATTAGAGGAGTTACGATGTGAGCTAGAGAAGGTGAAATACGTCAAGCTAGGGAAGCATCCTGATATTACTGGTAATAAAAGGAAGCGGAATGACGATCCAAAGATTTATAGTAGAAAAGTTGGTTTGTGGAGGTTGCCATATTGGGAACATTTGCTGCTTCGACATAATCTCGATGTGATGACATAATCTCGATGTGATGCACACAGAGAAAAATATATGTGAAGCCTTGCTTGGAACATTACTGAATATACTAGGAAAGTCCAAGGACACAAATAATGCTAGGCTGGATTTGTTTGATATGAAAATAAGACCTGAGCTGCACTTGAAACAGGTTGGCACCACAGTCAGTGCTCCACCAGCACCTTATGTCTTAGGGAAGGATCAGAAAATTGCATTTTGCAAATTCCTTAAAGGTATCAAGTTTCCTGATGGATATGCGTCAAATCTATCAAATTACATAAGTGTAGATGGTTCGAGGTTGGTGGGGAAGTTGAAAACACATTCTTGTCACATACTCCTGCAAAGAATCATACTTGCTGGCCTTAGAGGACTAGTGGGGAAGGATGTTTATGAAGCAGTTGCAGAGCTGGGGACCTTTTTTAGGGAACTATGCAGTAGAAATATAAGGATAGATGTTCTGAAATGGCTCAAAGATGACATTCCCTTGATCCTATGCAAGCTTGAGAAAATCTTTTCACCAGCCTTCTTTGATGTAATGGTGCACTTGGCTGTCCATCTTCCAGACCGGCACTTCTTAGGCGACTAGGCACTTTGAAGAATTTTGTAAGGAACCGGGCTCGTCCAAAAGGATCAATTGCGGAGGCATATGTTGCTAGTGAATCCTTGACCTTTTGTTCGAGGTACATGGCGGATATTGATAGTATATTGCACCAGCCACAGGTTAGGGGTGGTGTTGTCAAAGTGACTGGTGACCCCTCTATTTTTAATGATGATGTGAATCTACTTGGAGCTGATCGGAATGGGTACATTGATGATGCTCTCATGAATAAGATGATTTGGTATGTGCTATATAATTGTGAGGAAGTTGATGACTATAGAGAGTAAGTATAGTTTAAATTTCATTTTCTTATTTACTTGTAATTTTTGAAAAAATAAATTGTTGATAAGACATTTTGTGCTTCAGGATGTACATGGAGGAATTAGTGAAGCAAGGCGCACAGGATGTTGACAAAAGGGTTCAACAAGGTTTTGCAAATTGGTTTAAGTGCCATGTAAGTGAATAATTATTGTGTACTTAGGTATTCGCATTTATAGCCACATGTAGAGGGTGAACTGAGGACTTTTTGTTGTAACAGATTGACAAGAAACGCTTGGAGAATCCAGATTCTGTTAGTGAAGGACTATGGGCACCGTCTTGTAAGCCAGACCTGCGAGTCAAGACTTGTGTAGCTTGCACAGTTAATGGAGTGCGGTATAGCACTGTGATCGTGAGAAACACCCGTGGACACAAAATAATGGTGTCGTGACTCTGGGTTCACATGATGACAAGGAAATAGATTTTTATGGTGTTCTTAAAGAGGTAATACAATTGAAGTATAACTCAAATCTTCAAAAGATTAGGACGGTTTATCTATTTCGATGTGATTGGTACAACCAAGTAGGCAAGACAAGAGGCATTCGAGATGACGGACATTTCAAAAGCATCAATGTGCAGTCATTTTGGTATAAGAATGATCCTTCCATCTTTGCCAGCCAAGCAAAAAAGGTATTTTACCTGGCAGACACCTCTTTAGGTAAAGATTAGCGAGTTATCCAGAAATTTGAACACAGGTGTACGCATGATGTGCCTGAAAAGGAGGACATGAGCCATGACGTGCATCAAGATGACTACTGTTCAGATATTGAGCATGTAGTACACCAAGGTGGTGTTGATGAGGTTGCACAACCTGTCCAAGGTGGAGAGGCCACTATTACTGAAGGAAATTTAGAAGAACTAATTAGAAACAAGAGGCAGCCCACTATTAGCGAGGAAAATGAGGATGAGGAGGATGATGGCACAGTACTACAGTATTGCAGCGATGGTGTGAATGATAACAACGATGACATGTCCCTAGACGATGAAGATGATGATTTCTAGTTTTTAATATTTTGGATTTATTACAATTTCAGTTGAGATCTTTTGTACTTCATTTGGCTTACAAAAGAACATGGCATCAATGTTCTTAGTATTTACCATTATTTGAGTTGAACTTCATATTAGTTCAATTTTAGTTAAGTTGAATTTATTTGTATTTGAGTTCAATTTTAGAAAAGAACATGGCGTCAATGTGTATTTCAATTATTTTAAGTAACACAAATGGACGATTATATGATTCAGAAAAGGTAGTATGCAGGTAGCAAAGAATTATGGAACAATTCAAAAATAATAAAAAAAAGACACAATCAGATAACATAATACCATCACAGAATATGGTCCAAGATGTCCATGACATACATACAAAGACATCGAGATGTTACTTGGTTCACCATCCAGCCAATAGACATCAACATGCTACTTGGTTCACCATCCATCCAAATGGCATGCACATCATACTGGATCCACAATCCATCCAAAAGACATCCAAGTGGCATCACTAGGAGTTCCAAAGTACATATGTAACTACTATATACATAATCTAGTTATAGACTGGGCATCATGTAGTCTTCCTAAGTCCTTAGTTCTTCTTCTTAGCTTCCTTCAGCTCCTTCTTTAGCCCGATGATGAGGTTGTCATGGCACGTGATGTCCAATTCAGATTTCTAGAGTTAAAGTTCAGTCGTGTCGACCTTCTTCTTCATCTTGCCCATCGTCTTCTTCATCTTGTTTAGAGCTTGAAGTGTCGCTGCATACTTGTTCTGAAGAACATCAACTTGGCTGGACTTCTTTTCCAGAGCCAACAGCCTCTTGGCAAAAGTTTTCATGTTGTTGCAGCTGTTGGCACTCTAAAATATGACAAAAAAAGAATAAACCTCATTTTAGACATATTGTAATCACACCATGTCAGACTATTCTAGACAAAAATAACACAAGATGTGTAATGCAAAATCTGCTGTATTCTAATCACCACCAACAAATAGCACATTTCAAAAGAATTAACCTCATTATTCTTCATCTTGTTGTTGAGATGTGCTGCTGTCTTGTCCATCTTGTTCTCCAAATCTGACATTTGTTTCTTCATCTTCTTTTCCATCCTCTTCTCTAAATCTGACACTTGCTTCTTCATGTTCTTGTCCATCCTCTTTCCCAAAGCTTTAACATCTTCCATACTAACACATTTCTAAAGAATGAAGGCAGTATAGTACACTATTCGCTTAGGTAACATAATATCTAAAAACATTCTCTTATCTAAAAACAGAATATGACACACCATTTCTCGTATGATTATAAACCATATGAATATCACAATGCACATTCTCGTATCAAAAAATGCTAACTGCCTGTGTAAGGACAGTCAGGCTCTAAGGCATGATCTAATCAGAGCAAGTTGAGCATAGTTTCTACTCTTTTTTTGATTTTCCCATGACTGATACTGATTAATGCCACTCCTAACAAATCCCCAATCTCGCTCAAGACTACCCGAATCTCTACCTAAGAAAACCCCAATCCCTACCCAAGAAAACCCCAATGTCACCTCGTGGTTCGCCGTCGACGATGAGGGTGAGGCGGCGCAGAGTGCAGATGGAGTGGCGCTGTCCAGATCCCAGTGACCCTCGGCCGACGATGCTCCTCTGCGACAATCGGCGGCCGCCCCGGAGGCAGGGATAAGGGCATTGGCAGCCCTTTCCGGCGACGGCGGGTTCGGGGTTGGCGGTAGGCGAGGATGCGTACTCGGCGGCGGCGGTGCTAGAGTGAGAGAAGTGTGTGAGGTTAATACATTTGGGGACAGAAGGCTGGGCGATTCGATTAATATATAGGAGCACGGAAAATGCGTATTTATAAACGAAACGCTTGCTTCTTGAAGAACACACGTCAGTTGCACAATGGTAAGGCATTGTTGTTTTAATCTTGCCCTTCCGAGTTCGAACCCTCGGTGGTCCCTATTTTTTTCCTTTGACCTTTTTTTGACAAATATTATTTTTTGCTTTCACCATTAATTGTATATTTTTTGCTTCTAGTTAATATATTTTTTCCTTTGACCTTTTTTGACAAATATTATTTTTTTCTTTCACCATTAATTGTGTCTTTTTTGCTACGTTAATATAACTAAGACATACATCTATTACATGTACACTAGAGCTTGACACCTACACTCACAAAAGCCATACATCTCTCTTGTGGAGACTAGAGACTAAGCGAGAGGTGCATGCACGTGTGACATATGTACTAGCTCTCTCTCGGAATGAGTTGAAATTTTTTTGGATGTTCCCAGAGGCAAACTATGATGTTGTGTGCAGTTATGAAATTTTCGGAACAAGTAGACCAATTTCTAGATTTATTTCATGCATTATGTCATTTAAATTCTTACAAAACCCTAACCTAGTTATAAAAATATAAAAACTATGTTGGACCCCTCATTTACATGTACAATCATGACAAAAAAAATTTCAAATCATTTTGATGTAGTCTTCATGTGTATACTCACAAAAACCATACATCTCTCTTATGGAGACTAGAGACTAAGTGAGAGATGTCCATGATAGTCATGGATGTGTATAACCACTATGTCAAAATTATTTAGAATTTTTGTGTCATGATCATAAACCAAAAAAAGATGAAAAAGAAAAAAATGTAAAGAAAATGCAAAAGTACAATGGAAAACAAATTTTATAATGAAATACACGTGCACATAAAAAAAGTCTCCTCTTTGGTTCGAAAGAATTTTATAATGGTGGAGGCATACCATTTAGCTAATCATCTGAGTTCGAAAGAAACTGTGCGAGAATTTTATTTGTAAACATATGTCCTGTGTTGCCCAAAATCCCGGGCGCGAAAAAACTTTTCATTGGCGTCAACCCGAAAAAAATACCGCCAAAAACCCATATATTATTCCATTTCCCCCACGCCTGCCTAACTCCCGTCCACTCCTCTTCCCCACATTTCTCCATCCATTATCGCCGCCGCCGGGAGCCCGGGACACAACCGCCGTCGACCAGCAGGTAAGTCTACCTCAACGAGCTGGTAGGTCATCGAGGATGAGCTGGTACCTCCTTCCCCCTCTCTGATCATCTCATTCACCTATCCCTGCCCCCATCCACCTCTCTTCTCCCCGGCCGAAATGCCCGGCCGATGCACCGCAGCTAACGGTGAGGCCCTATCCCTTAATCGGCGCATTCCCCTCTCTCTCATCTTCCCCTCCACCTATCCCTCCCCATTCATCTCTCTTTTTCTCAACCTTAACCCTAAGCACTCCCGAATTTGGGTCCTTGCCTCACTTGATCTATTTCCCGTGGACTAGGTTTGACGAGACACCACACCCAACCGCCGACGATGGGGCACAGGACCCGGCGAGCATCTGCGTCGCCGCCGCCATCATTTCCCGCCGCCGGATGTGCTGACCAGGGTTGCTTCCTTTCTGACTCCAATGGTGGCAACAAGGGGTCAAGGTAGGAAGAGGGCAGCACAAGAAGAAGAAGGTAATGATAACATGTTGTATTTTTTCCTATCAATGTGTTCTCTGTTCGACTAGTAGTTCAATTAGAACTCTTCTTTTGGGGTCTACTATATAAATCATGCAATTTTGTTTCCAGTTTGAAGAACGAATGTAATGGCAGTTGTGTGCACCTAAGTCCATTCACATGTGACCTAAGAATATGTTGAAATGAGCAATCTTGTGCCATTCATGTGTGCCCCACTAACTAATATGTTGAAATGGGTGTCAAAAAGGATAGCGGTGACCTAGTAGCTGTTTCTGTTTCATTGGTATAAATGTCAAGTGTTCAAATTGTTAGATTTTGTTTGATTTCATGTTGTATCATGTTTTACTGTTTTGATGAGATGCTGTTGAGGCATATGTAGTATGGTAATTATGGAGGCGTCGCCTAAAGTTTTTTTAAGCTTGATAATAGCCGAACCCCTAGCTTATAAAGTTTGTCTACTAGATCTCAAATTAAAAAAAAGTTTTATACAGTCTTTAACGTTTCAGGAAAGTGTATTTTCTTGCCTTGCATCACATGTTTCCTATAAGAAACTTATCAAAAGCTATTGAGCCCTGAAGATCTGTGGAGCATATGAATTGTATCTGTGCAGTATGAATATAGAACCATAAGAGTTAGGATGTGTTTTTAATATCAGAAATCTAAATAATACACTAACTGGTGGCACACCCAGGGTTGTTTTAGGTCTTTTCATGCATTGACAAACTGCTGGCACACCCAGGGGTGTTTGGTTGGTTACAGTAGCTTGTAACCAGAACCTGAGGCTTGCAAGAATGCTTGTAATGCACTTATGGATGTAAAAGAACTTTTTTTCTTCCAGCCATGGCTTCTAGCTGTAACAAATGTAGTTATCTGTATTGGTATATAGAAGATCAGTACATGCACCGTTTAGAATGATCAAGGAATTGAGTCCCCAAATATTAGTTGCCTATAACCTATCACCACTTACCTCTTAGCTTAGCATATGGCAGTATTACCTCTTATTTATTTTCTATCTTGCAAGTACTTGTAAATAGTACCTCTTTGCTCTTAGATCCCTCATATGTATATTCTAATAGATGCTATTTGATCCCTTTTGTAAGAACCTCCAATAACTGAGTATGAGAGAAGCCGGGATAGGCGCATTGCGGCAAACCATAAGAAGATGCAAGAACTCAGCCTGAAAACTTTATCCACAGTTCTTAATAACTCAATACCTGAATCTACATCAAAGAAGGGGAAAAATCAGCAACCAACAAATCAAATAGTGACGGTTCAGATACATCAGAGTATCTTCTTGATGATGAAGATCAAGGAGATAGTGATGATGATGACACTGAATCAGAAGAGCAACCACTACCTCTGGAAATGAAGGTGCTCCTTCTATCTTAAACGTAGTTCATGCGGAAATTTTGCATTTCATTTCTAAGTTTTTAATCTGTTATGTAATAAATGATCTTGCTTTTACATGCAGCTACTTTGTTCTGTTCTTGCTTATAATCTGTACACCTTTTTATTACTGAACATGACTTTGATTTTTTCCACAGCTTGCTAGTGGGCTTACTTGAAAAGTCTTGGCTTCAAAGAGGAAGAAGAATACAAGTCCCGACATGGGGCCAGGAATTAGGGTGAGGAAGAGAGTGACTGTAGCTGATCCATAAGCAACAGTTATACCTCCTCCACCCCAGACAAGATCAAAAAGACACCACCCTTCAGAGACAGACGTACAGGAACAAGTATCCCATAACTCTTATACAGCTGATGGAGATGAAGCTGATGGACATGGTGGCAGTGGTACTAATCATGGAAGTACATGTCCTGATGGGCTAGATCAAGATGGTTTTGAATACAGTACTGATACTGCTGCAGACAATGAACATGGAGAGGAAAACAATGAAGGCAAGTTCTAGTTTATTCTTGAATCAATTATGAAATTTATAGTGCTCACTCTAATTTTTTACATTCTCATATGCATATTCTATTTTTGTAGCTGCTGCACATCGAGCCCCAAGGAGACCAAGGCCACCAACAAATGGAGCACACCTAGAGATGATGACAAAAGCTATGGGAGGGAGACTGCCCATAGCTGTTGCTCAAGGCAACAGAAGGCCTCATTATCCAGTACAAGCTGCCAAGTTTGCCTTAGAATCTGGTGTCCTCGTTCGGAAAATAGTCCCTGTCCTACCTCTTTAGAAAGACTACAAGAAAACATCTATAAAAGAAAGCTTTAAGGGAGGCCTATGTGTAAGTGCATTAACTTGTACATCTGCTTAACCACAATTAACTAACTAAATAAGGTGTTTTCATATGAACAGAACCACTTGCTCATTGACACGAAAGACACCGCAGTAGATGCAGCTTGCACAGATATGCTGCGGTCTGCTATAAAACAACAGCGTCATCGCCTGAAGAAGAGATACTTCGATGGTGTTCCAGCCAACGAGATTAGGACAACTTCTCCTCTTCCTAGCATGAGTGACGAACAGTGGAGGGCACTAGTGGCAAAGTGGCTTGATCCAAAAAACATGGTAAACATATGTTGTCAAATATTCTTCTTTCAAAATCAGTTCACAAATTTTCTTATTTTGAGCCAACGATCTCATGTAGGAAACATGTGAAAAAACAAGCAAAATCGCAATCGAGTGAAGTATCATCAGGCTACGGGCTCTCGCAGCTATGTGGCACACTTGCATCATTTTGTAAGTAAACTATTTACTATACCAGTACCTATACATTTGCACTCAATAACTTGTTCATTTGATCTGATACAACTTTGGTGTGTTTGATTACCTACTAAACAGAAACAGACTAGGAACAATGCAGAGCCCAACCATGAACACAATGAAGGACTTGATGCTGTGGAGGCCTTTGTAACCTGTCATACCAGCTCAAAAAAGGGTCTTTGTGAACTAGCAAGAGAAGCAGTTGCAAGTTCTCACCAAGTCTATGATGTATTGTGTTTTACATTATATAAGTACTATGTCCTGTACCAGAGATTTTGTATTCTGTCTCTTCCAGCAAAATGTTCATAATTCAGTATGGTCTTTTGCTCCAAACTGTTCACAATCCACAACATACTCCATTCTGTCTATTGTTAAGGCATTTAAAGCATAATTGTTATTGCCAAACCTACTACTTATTGCACATTCAGGCTGCTATGGAAAATTTGAGGGCACAACCAATTGAAGAAGGTGAGACCCCAGTGTCCAGCATCAACATTGTGTCCAAGTCGCTGTCCCAGACAAGTTCACAACTATTCCTCAAGAGTCTTGGCATCAAACAAGTTGGGTCCTCCAAATCATCATCAACAAATGAAATAGAGACTCGGGAAGAACTAGCAGCTCAAGCTAGGGCTGCTGTGCAAAGTGAAATCGACATTCTCTGGCAGCGATGTGAAGAAGCTGAGGAAAGGCAGGCAACGACAAGTCGGGAGTTGGAGGAGTACAAGCTGCTGGCAGAGAAAAATGCCAAGGCCCTGGAAGACACCAATCGCTTGGTCGGGCGGTGATGGTCATCCAATCCACCCCTTCTACTTCCAAGTGAGGGCTGCTGGTAGCTGCTGGTGAATTTGGAAATGCAATAACTCATGCTGCTAGGTTGCCTACGAACAAACTTTAGTTCCTATGTTGTAGTTGCTTGGCAGTGCTGTTATCTAGTTTTTAGTATTTGCTATTATCAAACTTTTAGATGGTGTCAGTTGTGTGAACAGATATGTCAGTTGAATTCTAGAATGTTTAATTATGCAGGCTTTTGGTTACTCAAATACTAGCTGCATGTTATAAATAAATTATCATGTATGCTGGCCATACTGAATGTCACTTTTGTGACCATGCTGCTGGTCACTTCTGTGACTAAAATGCTTTGAATTTCTGTGACCAAATCTGCAATTTTTCTGTGATGATACGATAACCAATCACAGCATGACACGTGGACCAATGAAAAAAGCCACGTGCACTGTCCACGTCACTAGCTGACGTCAACAACGACGTAAGCACCATGTCACTGCCATGTTGACAGACCACAAGCTCCGTCAAATGGTCATTCCTGACGAAAATGTCGGCTCATCTATGACCAAATCCATTGGTCACTACAATGCACAAATGCCGTTAGATCGCCGTCAAGACGGCTAACGAATGCTAGCCAGATGTACAATTATGACCATAATTAGCTGTCATCAGTGACCAAACAAGATCGTCATAGATGGGAATCACATCTGTGACCAAAACATATTGGTCACTGAATGGAATCACATCTGTGACCAAAATAGTGGTTTGGTCACGGTATCCAAAATGTGACGCTCGATAGGTGACCAAACAATTTTGGTCACAAATTGGTCATAAAATACAAACAGTGATGAATTGAGAGTTTTCTGTGACAAAGTTATGTGGTCATTGTTGTCAACATCCCTACTAGTGGAATCAATCAATTGTCGGCCTCTCACCGTTATCTGAGACTACTTACTCCACTAACCATGAGATCCCTAACGATGGAAGTTAATGAATTTTATGCTTGATTAATTGTATGGTACAACCTTGTCTGTATTAGATGGCTAATTTAGTAAAGAATAACCCCACTAGAACTTGTGCTAAAATCTTGAAAGTAAGGACACACTCTTTGTTACTTTTCAGCAAAAGAAACCAGTGGCCAAAAGCCTTTCATGTCTAGAGTTGGTGAAGTAGTTATCACCGACGAGTAAGTCTTGCTAAGTATTAGTATACTCAGCCTTGCTATAATCTGTTGCTCCAGGTAATGCCTTTGGTGATGTGTGGCCCGGAGAGATCCCGCCCGGCTGGGAGCTGGAGTGGGTGGAGGATGACAACTGAAGGCATCATGGCTGGCCTCCCATGGTGTTTTCGCTTTCCGCTTAGTTAATTCCGCCGTTTCGAAAACTCTGAACTACGGTGTTATGTCAAAAACTCCGGTTTGTAATAATTAAACCCTTCAGAGTAAATTTCAGATGTTATTTATGTGGTATCTCTGGACTCGCCTTCACGTGAGTTTTAATGCATATATGTCGATCCTTGTTGCTATATATGTGATTTACCGGGCGTTAACCCGGTGACTAACGACAGGATGATACTTTATTACTACTTAATGACCAAAGTGGATTGGTTTAGGCGGTAGTACGGTATTTTCCTGGGCGGGTTGTCACAGTTGGTATCAGAGCAATTATATGCACCAGAGATTAATTAAAAACCTTAATCACTAGTTTTTGAATAAAATTTGCCAAGATTGTTTGATTTTCCAAAACACATTGGTACGTTAAGGATAAACTAGACCGAGAGGCCCTTGACGGAATTTTTGGTTTCTTTCAGGTGGCTTAATAACCTATGGTTTATTTTGCTAACCTCCAGCACATTTACTTTATGTCAGACTTACTTTCTTGCACAACCAAACTAGATGAGTCACGTGTTTTATACGTGTGCTGTGCCGTATCACGGGAATTGCGAGGGTTGATGGAGTGATCCATTCCACGGATCCCATCTTCGCGTCTGGTTGTAAGTTGTGTGCCACCATGTGTTTCATACGTGAGCATTTCGCATGTCGAATATGCGAGGCAAGGACACACTCCATTCAAACGGAGGGTGTCCGAGGTTGGACGCTGTCCATGCAGCAGCTTAACGCATTGATGCCGTTTCTATAGTGAACGACAATGTATGTGGACGCTTCCGTGACGTGTTAGCACAGAAGGTTTGTTTCCTGTAGGTACATAACAGCGCTTGGTTAGTCGCTAAGTGAGTACCGTATAGCTCTCGACTAGATATTATAGGGAGAGATGAATAAAAGCCTTGCCACTAGCACTAACATCGTTTTTTGGCTTGATTGCCATGTGAGGTCGAATAGGACGTCTTGCATGCATATTAAAAATCGAAACAAACTAAAATGACCCAAAACAAGACCTTGTATGCTCTCTAAGGAAGAATTGCTAGTGTGTGTTTTCTAAACTAGAGTATCTCTCATGCATAGGTGTTGTGCTGTCCAAAATTTTGGACCAATTTGTTTGTCTTGCCTTTGCACCGTGTTCTAGGAGTAATTAGAATAGATGTTCTAAACCAATTTTCTCCCCATCTAATCTAGTTTTTGCTCGCAAGAATTCATGGTCATAGTCTTATTCTATATCAAGTTATGCTCAGATTTGGGAACCCCTGTTTTGCTGTTTTTCCGGAACTCCATCCAAACCTTGCTTAATTGAGCAACCTTCCTAACCTTCTAGATCAACCTTCAAGTACCAAAAATGTGTCTCTTAACCTTGATGAGTTACTACCCAAAAGTTGGGAATTTTTGGAGCTCTGGGTTTATGTTATGAATTTTTGTTCACAACTGCCAGAACTTTATGTCATTACGTATGTGTGCTCGCTTCGAGTTCTAACATACAACTGTGCCTTTGTACACACGACTACCCAGCATTGCTCAGCATGAGAAAAGAACTTATGCTATTTTACCATGTCAGTGGTGTTTTCTCCTGTCAACCTGCTACCTCCATCGACTTGTTTTTCCCTCCAACCCCTTTTGTCCATAAACATGTTGAAGCACTAAAATATTTTTTGTATTAATATCCTTGTCATGGTTACTTCGAACTTCCAATCATGAGCTTATTCCTCATGGTCTTGCTCACAACATTTCGAAAATAAATAAATAAATATGTCCCTTCTTGAGCATGCATTTGCATAGCATGTGCATTTGGGAACCTTGGGGGAACTAACGTGCATAAGCATGGCAGATTTCAATATGTCCTACTCTATCCTTTATGTTGGCGATGTTGTTGTCCCATAACCAAAGATGCCGCGACGGAACCTAGGGCATCATATGTGCTGCAGCCATATGATAGCCACTAGGAGCGCGCTAGGTATCATGGTTGTGAGAATGCGACTCGCCACGCATACTCCTTCTCAACCTGTGATTGTCTTCTCAACCACTAACTCATTTTGTGGGTGACCGAGTCGTGCTAACATGCATCATGAGCACCATACTACATGAGCATATGCATCGTGTCTCCATAAACATGTGCATCACACCAATGTTGAGAAGCATTGCACCGTAGTGGCACGACAATGCCACCTAAGGCTGCAAACTAAATAACATGTGAGCAAGATCGTTCGGAAGATCCTATACCAATTTATCTCTATATACTTTCCGCTTGCATCCGCAAGTAAACTCCGTGCAAAAGCTTTCCATTACTCGTTGCCTTTGACTACTCTTATGGGCTGATCTTGAACCGATGGTGGTTATACTCTTTGACCAATAATCCCATCGTGTTTGCTCCCTAAGAGTAACTTCCGAAAATCTTAGAGGACCGCTTCCCTATTCCCTATCTTGTCCTTGGAATTTCGAATCTCGGGACGAGATTCTTCTTAAGGGGGGTAGGCTGTGACGCCCCATGTTTTTAATTAGCAATCAATACCACTAATGACCGAATCAGCCGAGTTGAGCCGGCTAACACTGGTCAAACCTAGGTCAACCTGGGTCATCACCTTGAAAACCAAGCCGACAACCCCTATTGACCCCCTTGACCAAGTCAACATACCCTTGTGGTCAACCCTTGGTCAAAGACACGGTCAAACCCCGCTTAAACCCTGACGTCAGTGAGTGTCTTCCGAAACTTTTGCCACGTTCTCCAAATTTCACCTAAACACTTTAAAATCTACCAATATGAAAGTTGTCCAGTTTGTCGAGGGACACAACTTTCATGTAGATTGGCATTTCCAATTTTGAGTGGAAATTGGTGAAAAACGTGGTCAACCGACACCAGCTCCTGTTCACTGAGACATGGCGGCATTCAAAGTTAGCAAGCCGTTCCTGAAAAAACCATTGAGAAAAACACCTATGAGCCTTTGTAAAAGTTGTAGAGGATAGTGAGATCTACAACTTTGGTATTCACTGCTCGGTGCACTTTAGTTCAAATTTTTGGAGTAAATCTTGGTCAAACTAGGCTACACCGCAGCGTGTCGCTCTGGAACGCGATGTCACGCCGCTCCTCCGTCCGCCCGCGCGCGCGCGCGCGCCGTACCGCCGCCTTGGCGTCGGGTTGCGCGCGCGGCCGCGGCCGCGCGCCTTCCCAAGGCATCGTGCGCACCGAGGCTGCCCTTGAGGTCTGCGCCGCCATGTGGAACTCACTCGTTCGCCGCTAGTCACCCCTGTTGTTGACCACCAGTCCGTTCCGCGCCCTTCCCTACCGTGCACTCCTGCCGAGGCCGGCGCACACACCCCGAGGTAGCCGGGTCCCTGCCACGCTACGTTCCCTTAGCGTCGTAGCGCCTCGTCGTTCATGCCTTTAAAAAGGGGCAGTGCGTCTGCGCGGGCGCGCCATGGCCGCCCACGGCGAGCTTCCCCTCGACGCCACCGGACGGCTGTTTGTGCACACCCTTGCAACCAAGACCCTCCACCACAGCCTCCAGAGCCGCGGGTTGCCCGGTAGAGCCGACCCCGTCGCCGGGAGCGCCATTCCCGCGGTGGTCACAGCCTGGTGCCGCTGTCCGCCCCGCCGGCAGCCCCTCTACTCCATTGAAGCTTGCAAATCGGTCGCAGGTGAGCTCGCACCTCTCCCCACACTCTTCCCCGGCCGACCCCGTCGCCGGAGCTACCGGGATTCGGTTGCCCGTGCCACCGGCCATGGCCAGGGGCCACATTGTAAGGGGCTGAATTTTTCCAGGGGCCTCGCAAAACCTCAACTTCAATAGTATATCCAATTTGCTAGATCTTGTAAATTCTCTAGAAAATCATAGAAAAATTAGAAAAATGTAAACCGAATTTTGTTGGATTCCTGGTGAAAAGCACTACAACTTTTAATATACTCACCTAGTCTGTTTCTTGATATTTTCAACACGAAAAATAGAAATGTGAAAAACCTAGATCTATGATATCTCAAATTCCGTAGGTCCTCTGTATCTAATTGTTGGATATGTTGTGTGTAATGTTATGACTAGCTCCTGTGCCAAAAAGTGGACAAAGTTATGATGTAAATCGTTTTATATGAATTATTTTCCTTTTATGCAGAATCTGCCTAGATGATTTTTATAGCTAAAAATAGTTATGTTCTTGAGCCCAACTTCTGCATACTGTCTTGTTATGCCAAGTTACACCTCTGGTGTATTAATCACAAATTTTGAATACTCAGAATTAATTATTCTTAATATATGCATGTTTTTCTTTATAATTAAATAAAGCAAGATCAGTAGTAGTTTTAGGTGTACTTGCTGCCTTACTAGGATGGTTTAGGACCATATAACATGTGTGAGGAAGTTTGGAGCATTTGGATACTTATTTATTTTTGTATGCCTTTAACTTGAATTGCTAGCTAGCTTTTGTTATTTTCAAAGTAATTAATTTTCTAGCTTTCCTAGCATTGCAAGTGTGTTCAGTGGCTTAGTATAGATGTGTTGATACTTAAGAAACCCTTCACTGAATTTTTAGTGATTTATTGTTAAATAAAAGCTTTGAAGGCCTTTTATAGATTAATGTTTTGATTAAATTAGGAAAATGTTTTTTTAATTCTTTTCCCTTTTTGTGAAGTGTTATCAAACTTAATTAAGAGCTAAGAATACACCCTTGCTATTGAAGAATTAAATTGTAAATAATTATCTCTATACACACCTTTACTAGTGAGAGGTAAAGTATTAAATCTTCACATGAAATGACAAATTATAAAAGGAAGCATTAATTAACGTGTTTAATTAAAGGAATAAAACACATATAAATAATAACCTCCGTGAAAAGAAATTAATAATTAATTCTTTGTTAAGGTGAATATGACCAACAAGAGTTGGATAAGATAAATAATCTATCACATCACCTGAACCCTGCATTGCATTCCGTGTAGATCTTCCTGACGGTGACTACTCGCTCGTCCTGGAAGCCGAGGAAGGAGAAGCGGAAGCTGCACTGCAGTACGTGGAAGTACTCGACTACACCGAGGGTGCTCAGGCTAACTTTACTGACGAAGGCAAGCCCCGGTGCATATAACCCAACTTTTCAAATTTGATATACAATTATCTATGGATGCTTGTGCATTTAAGTTCAGGAGTTGTATGGAACCTTAGATGCATGATCCCTAGGTACCTGTGTCCTTAATAGAATTATTGGTCGATAGCTGCTAAGCTATAGGACCGTTACAAGTCGGGTGATGATGTCACTCGCAAGAATAGGTTCCTAGGTAGGAATCATAAGATCTCCTTAAATGGATTCCTCATGTGGTAAGAGCATGGGATGTGGACCCCGGTCCGATGGCTATCGTGGGTTAAGTGTTTGAACGTACTAAGCACTTGTCGAGAATGGGACCGGTAAGCCTAGTACCTTAATGAGACGGCTAGGGATTTAACTGTCACTACTCTTGGGATGCGTCTCACGGCTAGCTACCGGTGGTGTATGGTGAGTCCGGGTGCCTCGCGGGGTATGCCAGATAGCCTGCACCAAAGACTGTGGCCTTTTATCCTGACCCGAGGATTTTTGGGAACCATTTGGTGGTTGTCCTCACGGGGGCATCCCACCATGTGTTTAGGTCTACCTTGCAAGGTTTTGAATTAATCGATTGTCGGCCTCTCACCGTTATCTGAGACTACTTACTCCACTAGCCATGAGATCCCTAATTATGGAAGTTGATGAATTTTATGCTTGATTAATTGTATGGTACAACCTTGTCTGTATTAGATGGCTAATTTAGTAAAGAATAAACCCACTAGAACTTGTGCTAAAATCTTGAAAGTAAGGATATACTCTTTGTTACTTTTCAGCAAAAGAAACCAGTGGCCAAAAGCCTTTCATGTCTAGAGTTGGTGAAGTCTTATTGAGTATTAGTATACTCAGCCATGCTATAATCTATTGCTCCAGGTAATGCCTTTTGCGATGTGTGGCCCGGAGAGATCCCGCCCGACTGGGAGCTGGAGTGGATGGAGGATTACGACTGAAGGCATCATGGTTGGCCTCCCGTGGTGTTTTCACTTTCCGCTTAGTTAATTTCGTTGTTTCGAAAACATTGAACTACGGTGTTATGTCAAAAACTCCAGTTTGTAATAATTAAACCCTTCGGAGTAAATTTTGGATGTTATTTATGTGGTATCTCTAGACTCGCCTTCGCGTGAGTTTTAATGCATATATGTCGATCCTTGTTGTTATATATGTGATTTACTGGGCGTTAACCCGGCGACTAACGACAGGATGATACTTTATTACTACTTAATGACCAAAGTGGATTGGTTTAGGCGGTAGTACGGTATTTTCTTGGGTGGGTTGTCACACCAGCCGATGAACTTCCTTGCCCCAGGATCGAGGGACATGTTTGACGCCAACAACAAGGTGGTCGACTACTTGTTCGTGCTTTGTGTTAGCCTGAATTCGATCGGGTGCACACGGAGAGCTTGTCTTGTAGAATCTGGTCGGTGTTGAGAGAAGCTCATGTTGGGAATGCCCAGGTTCAGGCTTGGATGTATGTGACCTACCAGAGAGAGTACGAGAACTTCACTCATCTCCCCGGTGAGTCCTTCGATGCCTTGTTTCAGAGGTTCACGGTTGTGGTGAACAACATGAGGGCCAATGCGAACGTGCTCCCGTACGATGATCATGGTAGAGCTGTCAAGCTCTTACACTCTTTGGATCATACGGTTTGGGGCAGAAAATTCGAGGCCATTGTGGAGTTGGAGAAGTATGACACTCTGACCGTGAACGAGCTGTTCTTGAAGCACAAGTCGGCTGAGGTGGATAGGGGCATGGCAGCCAAGATCGAGGGCCCGACTGACTCTCATAGTCTCACCCTCATCGGTGGTTCGAATGGAAAGGCTAATGCTAACCCATCAACTAGGATGTTCTTTTTGTCCTCTTTGATGTCTATGCCAGATGAGGAGTTCGCGTGCTTGGAGAGGACGAGTTGGCGTTGCTGACGAGGAGGTTCGAGAGGCTGCACGAGAACCGGGTGAACATGAGGAGGAACACGAGGGCATGCTTCCAGTGCGGCAAGCAGGGACACTTCGTCGCCGACTGCGCGGAGAAGGTCGAGAACAAGGACAACTACAAGCACAAGTCAAGGACGGATGGCAAGTACCGGTCGAGGTGTGACCACAAGAGCAAGCACAAGAACAAGCACAAGGACGAGCAATGATCGAGGAAGAAGGAGAGCTGAGGCAAGGCCCGAGCGATGGTTGGAGCGAGCGACGTCGACTCCAGTTTCGCGTACTCCACCTCGAGCTCAAGCAACAGTGAAGATGAAAGTGATCGTCGCAAGGGTAGGAAGTCGTCCAAGAACCTGAGTGGGCTGAGCTGCTTCGCTAGATACGGTTTCTACACCATGGTGCTGAGCTCCGGCAGCAAGAAGAGCACACAAGGCGACTCGGACTCCAATTCCGACGACGAGGTGCGTGATGAACTCCCCTTCTTGCGTCAGGAGAATGAACGACTTCGCTTATTGCTTGATAATCATGATGATATGCTTAGAGAGGCTAAGAAAATGAGGAAAGAGCTTAGGGCTTCACTTGAGGATGCTATGACTAGAGTGGCTGAGCTAGAAACACAGAATTTGGATGCTAAGCTTGGAATTGATTCTCTGTAAAGCTTCACCTGTTATTTCTGATGAAGTTGAATGTGCTGATTGTCCTATCTTTCTAGCTGCTCTTGCCTTATTTAAGGAAAAGCATGCCTCCAAGTGTGATGAACTAGATGTGCTTAGGGTTGAAGTGGCTGAGCTTAAGTCTAGACCTGCTTTGCTGTGCTTGCACTTCTTGCCCTGTTTTGCATTGTAAAATTGATGAGATGCATGCTTACATTGTTTCTTCTGAGGCTAAGCTGAAAGAACCAATTCCTACATCTTGCTCTACCTGTGCAGTACATGCTTTGAAGAATTTGGAACTTGCACATTATGTTGATTGTTTGCAGGATGAGAATGATGAGTTGAGAAAGTTGATGGGTTGGTTGTCTGGTCATGAGTCTCAGTTGAGGATAATGATTGAGACATACAAGAGGCAGGATGGTGAGGGACTTGGGGCAAACAAGGTTGTTGAGGGAAGTGGAGAGAATATCCGAGAGCCACCAACAACCCACCACAAAAATGATTTCCCTCCTAAACCTAACCATCTTAGGAACCGACTAGACACAACTCCAACTCCACCCGTGTTCCCCCCACAAACAAATGATTTCCAAGAGCCTATCAAGTTTGTAAGCACTTCGGGAAAAGTGTTCTTTGGGAAAGAGAGTGAGAAGGCTAGTGAGGAGAAACCGGTTGAGAAGTTGATTAAAGAGAAACCAAGTGAGCAGCCCCATCCCAAGCCTAAACTGAAGCTTGTGAGGTTTCATTGTGGCTATTGCAAGAGAGATGGCCACAAGGATGAGTTTTGCTTCAAGAGAAAGCGAGAGGAGAGAATGGCAAAGGAGTGGGCTAACAAGGACAAGTACCACCCCTCCAGTGGTGTACTTGAGCCTCGTGTGTAGATGCCCAGGGCCAAGGCAAGTGTGAGGACAGTTCCGTCTTGGGGAGAGCGAAAGGCGGCAGGAGGTGTTTCTGGAGGAGTGAAACCGGTCAGACCGGTTCTAAAACCGGTCAGACCGATTTGGAGTCTGCAGGGGGCAAATTTGGTTTTCGTGCCCGTGAGGAGTCTCGGTTTGGTTCAGGTGGTCGTGGTTCCAGTGGTTGGTCTGGAGAGTCTGCAGGTGGTCAGTTTGCTAGGCATTCTCTCCCTCGTGCTCAATACGGGGATGGGAGGTGTCGTAGCTTTGAGGTGGAGAGGAGGGACGATGCACGGTTTTCCTTTAGTGGTTTTGGTCCTCCTCCAGGTAGAGAGGGTTGGTTCCCTCATAGTTGTTACCGTGGTTGTGTTCGTGGAGGTAGCTTTGGTAGGAGAGATGTTTTGGATCGTGCTAACCCCACTTTTGAGCAAATGGCTCAGCACTGGTTTTACTCTTTTGGTACTAACCACAGTGCTGAGTCATTTGTTCGCTCACATGCTCGTTTTTGAATTTCAGGTGGGAGACTTGAAGAACATTTGGTTGATTGACTCCGGTTGCTCAAGGCATATGACCGGAGAAAAGGGGTGGTTCTCAAGTCTCGTCCTGGTGGTGACAAAGAGGTACATCAGTTTTGGGGACAATGGGCGTGGGCGTGTGCTTTCAAAAGGTGAGATTAAGGTGAGTGACAAGATCACTCTCAGGCGTTTGCTCTTGTTCAATCGCTTGGGTACAATTTGCTTTCTTTGTCCCAGCTATTGAATGAGGGTTTTGAGGTGTTGTTTTGGCCTGGTGGTTCTCAGATTTTGGACTCTCGAGGGGACCTTGTCTGTATGGTCGTTCCCGAGGGTAAGGTGTTTCGAGCTGATTTTTCTTAGTCTTCTGTTGTTGAGCGTTGTTTCTTGGCTGGTTCTTAGAGTGAGTTGTGGAAGTGGCATAGGAAGTTGGGTCACTGGAGCTTTGATCTTTTGTCCGAGAATTGCCATGGTCGAGATTTGAGAAAGAGTTGGTTTGTGCTCCTTGTAGGCATGCCAAGATGGCAGCCTGTTCTCACCCGCCTCTCACCGATGTGATGACTGAGCGTCCATGCGAGCTGCTCCATATGGACCTTGTTGGCCCAGGTCATGTGCGATATGCGGGTGGGAAGTGGTACGCCCTTATTGTGGTGCACGGCTACTCTAGGTATGCGTGGGTGTTCTTTCTTGAGGAGAAAGGGGAGACGTTTGGTTTTGTTCGAGATCTTGTCTTGAGGTTGAGGAACGAGAGGCGCGGAAATGCCATACGAGCAATCCATAGTGACAATGGCTCGGAATTCAAACACTCTCATTTTGAAACCTTTTGCCATGACTTGGGTCTTGAACACCAGTTTTCGAGTCCGTATATGCCTCCTCAGAATGGTGTTGTGGAAAGGAAAAATAGGACCTTGTGTGAGATGGCTCAGATGATGCTTGATGAGCATAGGACTCCGAGAAGGTTTTGGGCTGAGGCGGTGAATACCGCGTGTTATGTGTGGAACAGGATCTACCTCAGAGTGCATAAGAAGAAATCATGTTATGAGTTGATGCACGGTCACACACTAACTAGTAATGAGCGCTGAGATCTACCTGTCGATGGTCGGTGCTAAGCAACTAATGACACTTGGTTTATCCTTGTTCCAGCCGGGGCCGTACGTCCAGCAGTGGTGTGCTCGGGGCACTGTATTGCTTGCACCATGGTGCTCGTAGAGGGGTGGCAACAAGCGAGGCGGGAGAGGAGGGCTGGCCCCCAAAGTCCCAGAAGTGTTGATTGAGGCAGGTGCCAATATCGTGGAGAAGGCGGAGAGCGTGTGAGTGATTGCTATCCGTTGTCCCGTGTCCCCCGCGGCTGGGGGGCTGCCCCTCCTTTTATAGGCCAAGGAGGGAGCAGTTTACATGCATGCCGCACTATTTCTCTACGTGTGGACGTATGGCAAATAGTGCTGCGGAGCTGACGACCGTCCTGGCAAATCCCACTCCTGTTGGGGTGTCGTGGTGCGTCCTGTGCTCGTACAGGAGCGGCTTCGAGGGCGGCGGTGTAGCAGTTGGTTGACCGGCCGCCGTGGTGGGTCGGTTCGAGGGTGCCGTTGACGGGGGCCCGTACGTGGCACAGTGGCCGTTGTGGCGAAGCCTTGTCCCGCGCGTCCCAACAGCGTCGGGATGTCGCCACAGTGCCCGGCGTGGTGCAGCAGTGGCGGGGATGGCCGCACAGGGTTGACAGCAACGGGGATGACCGATCCCGCTGGTCTGACGTCACGGCGTGTCCCTGCATAAGCACATAGAAGATATTCGAGGGTGCCGCCGGCCCCCTCCGAGGGCGCGGCGCGTTAGCCATACGGGGGTAGGCGGCATAGTGTCACGGAGCTGACACCAGCCTTGCCGCACAGTGCTGAACAGCGGCGGGGATGGGTCCCCCCTAGGGAGTTGGTGGAACAGCGTCGGGGCGTGATTCCCAGGTGTGTCAGAGTAGGGGCGTGGCCCTGTGGTGTCAGAGCATTAAATGCTCGTACGCGCGTGCAGGAACAGGTGCGCGCGGGAGCGCGGGCAACACGCGTGTGGGTGCCCTCGAGCGAAGCGGACCCTGCCCGAGGGGGTGCTTAGCCCTCGAGAGAGGCGGACCCCGCCCGAGGGGGCGTAAAGGCCTCGAACGAGGCGGACCTCGCCCGAGGAAGCGTCTATCCCCCGAGCGAGGCGGACCTCGCTGGAGGGGCATCTGCGGTGTTGCCCTGGTGGGCTGCAGGGGCCACCAGGGGTGTGGTTGTGCTGTGTTTGTTATAGGTGTGCGAGTTGATTTGTGTTTTGCGTTTTTTGCAGGTTTTAAGCGGGTTTCCCCCTGGTTATTTAGGGGACCCTTATGGCTGTCCCCGACAGTAGCCCCCGATCATCTGCGGGTGTACCCGTCAGGGTCCCGAAGATGCTGGAGCCTGCTGATAGGACGTCCTTCCCTCCTGGTTGCTAATGTCTTTCCGTGGGGCCGCATCAGCGTACCCGCGGGTCTAGCCCCCGAAGCCCTGCAGGAGCGTGAGTGCTCCTGCAGGGGTTTTTTCGCGAATTTTTACCAGTGGGCTTGGTATCTGTTTCAACCGGCATCGGCGATGTTTCAGCCGGCTTCGGTCACGCGCGCGCGACTGGTACCTTTCTCGTTCGGTGCACCACAGGAGGTGTAGCCATGCGTCGAGCTCTCGAGCCTGGGCCTGTTCGAGGCGATCGGGGCGAGCTCTCCGTCTTGTTCAAAACGCGCCATCGCGGTCCCTTCGCGGGACGAAGGGTGAGGTTTCCACAACCCCCATCGATCGGGTCGCGGATTGCGGATTCCTCATCGAGCTTCTAGCGGGTGGTTCAAGTGGACGCCCATGCCCCGTTCGATAATGGTAGGCTCGTGGTCCAGAGACTTGTCCATAAAAGCGCTTGCGCGGGTTTGCTAGGTGGGGCTCGGTCCCGTTCGCTAGGGACCGAGGGCGCGGAAGCTCTCCCTCGATGGGATCCCCCCGACTAGCTTCCCTCGCTGGCTCTCGAACACGACATGTGGGGCGCCCTCGAGCCGGTGGGCTCGAGGAAAGGCTCGAATGCGCGCGCCCTCGTCGTCCCTGCCTCTGGTGATCTGGGGCACCTGTTCGAACCCTTCGAGGGTCAGGTTTCGAACCCCTGATCAGTAGGGCCATTGCGGAGTGGCAGCTGAGTGCCCCCGTCTTTTCGCATCTACAGGTTTCGAGGGTTCTCAGCTGTGCCGGCCCTCGAACCGCTGATCAGTAGTTTTTTGTAGATCGAGGGCACCTGTGGTGCTCGTTTGTGCTGAGCGGGCTTCGAGGCCACTGGTCGGTAAACGCTCTCTTCGAGAGTCAGGTTTTTTCGAGCTTGGAGCTCGGGCCGCTCGAGGGTCATCCTTACTTTGGTAAGGGACCGGGCCATTTAATGCCCGCAGTCGCGGCCACAGTCCCGCGTCGCGGGCGCAACTTTTCAGGCGCCGTGGTCGCGCACGTAGTGGGCGACATGGGCGGGCGGATGTGACGGCCCGCCGCGGCTCTTCGGTCGCCACGCCGTAAAGATAGCGCGCGTGCGTGCGCCCGGCCGCCTCGGTCGTGGTGGGTCCCGCCCGTTAGTGACCGAGGTTCTCACCTGCAGTTAATGCACGCAGGGCGTGCGTTTCGGGGAGCACAGCTCCGTGGATCTATAAATCCAAAGGAGGGAGGCGAGGCGGATCTTTACCTCCACACTTAGCGTTTGCCGTCCTCGCCCCTTGCGCTTCCGCCCCAGAGCCGCACTTGCTCTCGCGCCGTCGCACAGCTCTCGCTTCGTGCTCCACGCTCCTTCGCCAATCTTCATGGCTCCCCCTCAGCCCATCACCATCATCGACCCATTGTCGTGGCCGCGCTCGACGACGACAAGGTTTGCCCTGAGCGAGCTGGTGAACGCTGGCCAGCTTGCGGCGAACGAGGATGGGCGTCCAGCGGCGTGGATCGAGCCGCCGGCGAGGGACCGGGAGCCTAACCCGCCGAACAACTACGTCGTCAGCTTCATCCGTTTTCACGAGCGCGGCTTCGCGGCGCCGGCGAATTGCTTCATGAGCGCGCTGTGCTACCACTACGGCGTGGAGTTGCACAACTTCACGCCGAACGCGATTTCACAGGCGGCAACATTCGTCGGCGTGTGCGAGGGCTTCCTGGGGATCCCAGTGAACTAGGATCTCTGGGTTCACCTCTTCCGCGCAGAGCTGCACACGCTTGCTACGCCGGAGCCGAAGACCCGCCGCGCGGTGCGCGCTGGCGGCATGACGATCGCGTTGCGGAACACGCGCAAGGAGCTCTACGTCCCCGGCACGATGACTTCCAACAACGCGGATTGGGAACTGGGGTGGTTCTACCTCCGCAACGACGGCGCTGGCCTCCCTACTGAAGGACCGATTAGGCAACCAGAGAAGGGGGGGGGGAGTGAATGGGCGCCGATAAAAATTCTTCTCGAAGGAGATTGAAACTCCGACAAGATGAACCTGCTCGGTCGGACCACCAAAATCACACGCTCCGCACTTCAACCTTCCGTTTGCCAACACCACGTAGCCACTGGAGTGCTACTGGTCCTAGGAACAAACTCTACCAGCAACCTCACCACACACGCACCCACGACAGCGGAAACACCTCGAAAGTCGGTACGTCCCAGAGGGGGGCGGTTAGACCGGGTATAGGGGGCGGTTAGACCGCCTCCACCTAGTAACCAAGAAATCCTCTGAAACACCTCTTCCGAGCACCAAAACGCACCACGGTTTCACCAACAAAGATCTCTGGTCAAGGACATGCTAGCTACCCGAAAATCTTGGCGAAAACCAAAACTCCACCCAGGGGCCTAGGGGCGGTTAGACCGGCTACCAGGGGCGGTCTAACCTCCTGTACTCAGCAACGAACTCCAACCAAGAACACCTAGCAAACAGCACGAGAACGACCCGAAATTTCACCCAGACGCTCCTCTGATCAAAGTGAACAAACTCATAGAGGAAAATCTGGCGAAACAAAACTTCAACCTGAAAACACCAGGGGCGGTTAGACCGGCCCCTCCAGGCGGTTAGACCGCCTCTCCCAGAAAACAGCCCGCGGGTCAAACCCTAACTTCCTCGCGCCCGATCTCCCGAATCACTCCACGGATTGCAGCGAAACTTACCTCAAATGAATCGACCCGAAACGCTCACAATCAAGAGGAATCGACGAAATCGCCTCTCTAGGTCAAGAACCCGCCCAACTCGAAAAACCACCAAATCGAGTCCGATTCAAAGGAGATTTGGGGGCAAAGTCACCAGCCAAAGAGGCACAAGATCCTCATACGTGACACCCACCAAAAACCCCAAGAAATCGTCCTCGAAACACTGCCAACAAAGAGCTCCGAAAGTCAACACAAAAGAGAGCGGGAAAACCACCTTGAGGAACAACGCCGAACCATCTATACATACCAAGAAGGTTCATACAAGGTCTAGCTTGCCACCCAAACATCCATCCCTCTCTCTAGATCTCACATGAAGCTCTCAAGCTAGTCCTAGGAAAAACTAGGGAAAATGGAGAACGAAAATGGAAAAACAAATGAGCTAGAGTTCCCAGAGTTGGCTGCCATCCATCCATTCAATGAATACTCCCTCCGTTCCGAAAAAACTGACGTTTAGGACAGCGACACGGTCTCCAAAATACAACTTTGACCTCTTGTTAATATAAAAATATTTATCAAATAGTGATGTATGTATACTTTTATGAAAGTATTTTTGAAGACAAATCTATTCATATAGTTTTCACATTTACAAACTTAACATCTTAAAAGTTATTGATGATTTATATTCCCAAGGTTTGACCCAAACCTTATCCTAAACGTCAGTTTTTTCGGAACGGAGGGAGTATATATGGAGGCACCCAAAAGACTAAACTACCCTCACCTAATAACTAGGGATACAAGCCCCTCAAGGGAGGATTTGGAAATCTTCGGAATTTCTTCATCGGACAGATGCCCGGTGACCGGAACCTGCTTAGCCTCGACGCAAGCCTTGCGATCCCGACGCGTGTCCTCCGCTTCGAAGCATCTTGACGTCGGCGGCCAGGGCGGTCAGACCGCCCCCCTGGGCAGTTAGACCGGCCCGGGAGATCTGACCGGCCCCAGGCGGTCTGACCGCCCCTCCTGGGCGGTTGAACCGGCCTGGGTGGCGGAACCTCCTCGTCGAGTCTTCGGCCTCGGTTTTGTGGCTCAACCGAGTAACCCAGTGGTTTTCTGGTGAACCACTGCAAACCCCGCGAACTCGGTGTAGCCTCCGCCAATCTCCACTCTTGACTCGGCTCCCACGTAGTCCCGGCTCGACCTTGGTTTTGAGGATCTACGAAGAAACCGTCCACGACTTCATCTTGCTGTTCATGCCATCATGCGGCCCACACTTGACCCCACTGGCCACTGGGTCCCTCGAACGAAGCCTACTTGTCTTCTCCACACCTGGAGGCCTCACCCGCCGAGGACCATGTGTGGTTCAAGGACCGGTGGATGGTCGCTTCCTTGTGTGATGAGTGATTGACAACGTTGTGTGGACCGATTCTTGGCTAAGTATTGCGGGTGCGGGTTGCGGCTTGACTCGTGTTGGTGCGGGTGAAGAACAAGCGCGAAAGGTCGTCGCCGGTGAGGCCTCCGGGTGTGGAGAAGACAAGTAGGCTTCGTTCGAAGGACCGGTGGCCGGCGGGGGTCATGTGCGGGCCGCATGGTGGCATGAACGGCAAGATGAAGTCGTGGACGGTTTCTTGGTTGAGCCTCAAAACCAAGGTCGAGCCGGGACTACGTGTGAGCCGAGTCATGAGTGGAGATTGGCGGAGGCTACACCGAGTTCGCGGGGTTTCCGGTGGTTCACCGAAAAACCACCTTGGGTTCCTTGGTTGATCCACAAAGCCAAGACCGGAGAACCGAAGACGGAGGTGCGGCGGCACACCGGCACCGGTCCGACCGGTGGGTCGACCGGTCGGCCTCGGCCGGTGGGGACCGATCGGCCGGTGAGGAGCACCGGTCGGACCGGTGTGCGACGACGCGGTCCGAATCTTCGAAGCGGAGGACACGCGTCGGGATCGCATGGCTTGCGTCGAGGCTACGCGAGGGTGCGGTTGCGGCATCCGTCCGATGGTGAAGACAACAAGAATTCCAAATCCGCCCTTGAGGGGCTTGTATCCCTAGTTAGTAGAGAGGGGCATTTTAGACATTCGGTTGCCGCCTATATAACCCAAGAGGTGAGAGGATGGCAGCCAACTCTTGGAACCCTAGCTCATTTGTTTTCCTATTTTCCACCTATTTTCCTTAGGTTTTCTCTAGGACTAGCAAGAGAGCTTCACGGAGAGATCTTGTAGAGAGGGATGGATGATCGGGCGGCTTGCTAGACCTTGTACGAATCCTTGTTTCATGTATAGATGATTCGGCGTGATTCCTCAAGGTTTGGATGTGTTTTACCCGGTTGTTTTTGGTGGTGATTTTCGGAGCCCTCTTCCGGTGATTTCTTTGGAGTGTTTTTGGGGCTTTTCTCTTGGTGATTCGGTGGGGGAAATTTGTGGGAACCCTTCGTGGTTCTTTGGGCTGTGATTCCCCTCCCAAATCCGTGAGAAAAGTTGCTCGAATTTGGGGTTTCTTGAGTTCTTGGGTTGGAAGTGCTTTCGGCGGGATTTCTTCGATTCCTCCTTTTTGGACGAGATTTGGTGGGATTAAACTTGGCTATGGACTCCTCATGAGGTGCTCCTGATATCCCCAAAGTCTTGTTCAAGTCCGTGGAGCGATTCGGGAGATCGAGATTTGGATTTGGGGGAGTTGACCCGCGGGTGCTTGTTCATCCCGAGCGCCCAGCCACACCGGTCGACCGGTGCTCTTGACCGGTCCGACCGGTGCAAGCCCTTGTGGGTTTTCGCTCGGGTGAACGTCTTGGTGTGTTCGTTGTTGTCTCGAGGTGCTTCTTGTTTCGAGTTTGGGTCCGTTTGGTGGTCGGTTGGCTTTGTTTGGTGTCTTGGGGGCTTTCGGTGTCATCGGTCTGACCGGTGTGTCTCACCGGTCTGACCGGTGTAGAGCCACTTAGTGGAAGTTGCTCAGTTTCACCAGCAGGGACCGGTCTGACCGGTGGTGCTCACCGGTCTGACCGGTGTGGGTCTGTAGACTCGAGGTTTGGTTTTTCCGCTGCGTTTCTCGGGTCGGAAGGTTGCGTGTTGGTTCCTAGGTCCAGTGGCACTCCAGTGGCTACGTGGGCTTGACCAACCTTGGTAGTGAGTCGGAGACGTGTGTTGGAAGCCGCGTTCGTCTTGTTGGAGTTTTCATCTCCTTCGAGAAGAATTTTTATCGGCTCCCATTCACTCCCCCCCTCTCTGGTTCGCCGTATCGGTCCTTCAAGTGGTATCGAGCCGCTTCGGTCTTTGTTGACTCTAACCGGTCTAAGATCCAAGGATGGCGTACCGAGGAACGGGGTTCGGGTCCTCCACACTTCGATGGCAAGAACTACCGGATGTGGAGCAAGCGGATGGGTGCGTTCCTCCGCGGAAAGGGTCGACCGTGCTTTGGGATGTCACGGTGGACACAGGCTATGTCCAGCCGATGGATTTCCTTGCTCCAGGATCGAGGGACAGCTTCGACGCCAACAATAAGGCGGTCGACTACTTGTTTCGTGCTTTGTGTCAGCCTGAGTTCGATCGGGTGCACACCGAGCACTTGGCTTGTAGGATTTGGGCGGTGTTGAAGGAGGCGCATGTTGGGAACGCCCAGGTTCAGGCACGGATGTATGCGACCTACCGGAGAGAGTACGAGAATTTCACTCATCTCCCCGGTGAGTCCATCGATGCCTTGTTTCAGAGGTTCACGGTGGTTGTGAACAACATGAGGGCCAATGTGGACGTGCTCCCGTACGATGATCATGATAGAGCGGTCAAGCTCTTACACTCTTTGGATCGTACGATTTGGGGCGGAAAGTTCGAGGCCATTGTGGAGTCGGAGAAGTATGACACTCGACGGTGAACGAGCCGTTCTCGAAGCTCAAGTCGGGCCGAGGTGGATAGGGGCATGATCGCCAAGCTCGAGGGACCGACCGATTCCCATAGTCTTGCCCTCGTTGGTGGTTCCAAAGCAAAGACTAACTCTAACCCATCCACCGGGATGTTCTCGTTTTCCTCTTTGATGTCTATGCCGGATGAGGAGTTTGATGACCTTGGAGAGGACGAGCCGGCGCCGTTGACGAGGCGGTTCGAGAGGCCGCACGAGAACCGCGTGAACATGAGGAGGAACACGAGGACTTGCTTCCGGTGCGGCAAGCGGGACACTTCGTCGCCGACCGCCGGAGAAGGCCGAGAACAAGGACAGCTACAAGCACAAGCCGAGGATGAACGATGGCAAGTACCGTTCGAGGCGCGACCACAAGAGCAAGCACAAGAACGAGGTACAAGGACGAGCGACGATCGAGGAAGAAGGAGGGCCGAGGCAAGGCCCGAGCGATGGTTGGAGCGAGCGACGTCGACTCCAGTTCCGCGTACTCCACCTCGAGCTCGAGCAGCAGCGAAGACGAGGGAAACCGCCGCAAGAACAAGAAGACGTCCAAGAACCTGAGCGGGCTGAGCTGCTTCACGAGAGATGGCTTCTGTACCATGGCGCTGAGCTTCGGCAGCAAGAAGAGCACACAGAGCGACTCGGACTCTGAGTCCGACGACGAGGTGCGTGATGAACTTCCCTTCTTGCGCCAGGAGAATGAGAGGCTTGGCTCTTTGTTAGATAATCGTGATGACATGCTTAGAGAGGCCAAGAAAATGAGGAAAGAGCTTAGGGCTTCACTCGAGGATGCTAGGACTAGAGTGGGTGAGCTAGAGACACGGGTGCTTGATAGCAAGCTTGAGATTGATTCGCTTAAGGCTAGCCCCGTTGTTTCGATGAGAATGATTGTCTTGATTGCTCCATATTCCTTGCCGATCTTGCCTTGTTTAAGGAGAAGCATGCCTCCAAGTGTGAGGAACTAGATGTGCTTAGGGTTGAGGTGGTCGAGCTTAAGTCTAGACCTCGCTTTGCTAGGTGCTTGCACTTCTTGCCCCGTTTTGCATGCTAAGATTGATGAGATGCATGCTTACACTAGTTCGCTCGAGGCTAAATTGAAGGAACCCATGCCTACATCTTGCTCTACCCGTGAAATGCATGCATTGAAAAATTTGGAGCTTGCACATTATGTTGACCGTTTGCGGGATGAGAATGATGATTTGAGGAAGTTGATGGGTTGGTTGTCCGGTCACGAGCCTCGGTTGAGGATGATGATCGAGGCCTTTAAGAGGCAAGATGGTGAGGGGCTTGGGGCAAACAAGGTTGGTGAGGGAAGTGGAGAGAATATCCGGAGCCACCAAAAACCCACCACAAGAATGAGTTCCCACCAAAACCTAACCATCTAAGGAATCGGCTAGACACAACCCCGGCTCCACCCGTGTTTCCTACACCCACAAATGATCTACAAAAGCCTATCAAGTTTGTGAGCACTTCGGGGGAAAGTGTTCTTTGGGAAGGAGAGTGAGAAGGCTAGTGGTGAGAAACCGGTGGAGGGTTTGAGTGGAGAGAAACCAAGTGAGCGACCACATCCCAAGCCAAAGCCTAAGCTTGTGAGGTTCCATTGTGGCTATTGTGGGAGAGATGGCCATAAGGAGGAGTTTTGCTTCAAGAGGAAGCGAGAGGAGAGAATGAGGAAGGAGTGGGCAAACAAGGACAAGTACCACCCTTCCGATGGTGTACTTGAGCCTCATATGCAGATGCCCAGGGGCAAGGCGATTGTGAGGACAGTTCGGGCTTGGGGAGAGAAGAAGGTTGCAGGTGGTGCTGCTATCCAGGTCACACCGGTCAGACCGGTGTGGGGCACCGGTCAGACCGGTGCAGGCCTGGACAGATAGATGTTCGGGTTTCGAGCTCGTACAGGTGCGAGGGTTGTTTCTGGTGGTCGTGGTTCGGTGGTTGGGGCGGAAAGAATGCGGTGGTCGGTTGCTAGGCGTTCTCCTCCTCGTGCTCAATACGGGGATTGGAGGAGTCGTGGCGTTGAGTTGGAGAGGAAGGACGTTCCACGGGCTTTCTTGCGTGGTTTTGGTCCTCCTCCGGGCGGAGAGGGGTGGTTCCCTCAGGATGGTTACCGTGGTGGTGTTCGTGGAGGTAGCTTTGGTAGGAGAGATGCTTTGGTTGGTGCTAACCCCACTTTCGAGCAAATGGCTCGGCACCTTGGTTTTCCTCTTTTGGTACTAACCCCGATCTTTGAGTCGTTTGTTCGCTCACGTGCCTATTTTTGATTTTCGGGTGGGAGACTTGAAGAACATTTGGTTGATTGACTCCGGTTGCTCGAGGCATATGACCGGAGACGGGGGTGGTTCTCAAGTCTCGTCCCGGTGGTGACGAAGAGGTACATCACCTTTGGGGACAATGGGCGTGGGCGTGTGCTTTCGAAGGTGAGATAAAAGTGAGTGACAAGATCGATGCGAGGCGTGTTGCTCTTGTTCAATCGCTGGGGTACAATTTGCTTTCGTGTCTCGGTTGTTGGATGAGGGTTTTGAGGTGTTGTTTCGGCCTGGTGGTTCTCGGATTGTGGACTCTCGAGGGGACCTTGTTTGTATGGTCGTTCCCGAGGGTCGGGTGTTTCGTGCTTGATTTTTCTCGGTCTTCGGGTGTTGAGCGTTGTTTCTTGGCCGGTTCTTCGAGTGAGTTGTGGAAGTGGCATAGGAAGTTGGGTCACTTGAGCTTTGACCTTTTGTCTCGCTTGAGTAAACTCAATTTGGTCCGAGGATTGCCACGGTTGAAGCTTGAGAAAGAGTTGGTTTGTGCTCCGTGTAGGCATGCCAAGATGGTAGCCTCTTCTCACCCGCCTCTCACCGATGTGATGACTGAGCGTCCATGCGAGCTGCTCCATATGGACCTTGTTGGCCCAGCTCGTGTGCGATCTGCGGGTGGGAAGTGGTATGTCCTTGTTGTGGTGGATGACTATTCTCGGTATGCGTGGGTGTTCTTTACGGAGGATAAGGGGGAGTCGTTTGGTTTTGTTCGAGATCTAGTCTTGAGGTTGAGGAACGAGAGGCACGGAGATGCCATACGAGCTATCCGCCGGTGATAATGGCTCGGAATTCGGGAACTCTCGTTTTGAAACCTTTTGTCATGACTTGGGTCTTGAGCACCGGTTTTCGAGTCCGTATACGCCTCCCCGGAATGGTGTTGTGGAAAGGAAGAACGGGACCTTGTGCGAGATGGCTCGGACGATGCTTGATGAGCATAGGACTCCGAGGAGGTATTGGGGCCGAGGGCGGTGAATACCGCATGCTATGTGTCGAACGGGATATACCTCGGAGTGCACAAGAAGAAGACATGCTATGAGTTGATGCATGGTCGCACACCCAAGGTGAGTCACTTCCATGTCTTTGGTTGCAAGTGTTTCATTCGAAGAAAGGCGGGAAGTTGGATAAGTTTGAGGCTAGGTCTGTCGATGGCATTTTCTTTGGTTATGCATCTCATTCTAGAGCATATCGTGTGCTCAATCTTGAAACTAACCAAATCGTGGAGACTTGCGAGGTAACCTTCGACGAGACGAGCCACGTAGTCGGCTTGTCTTTGAGTGTGCGGGTGATGATGAGCTTGGCGAGGAGATCTTTCGGGAGGAGGAGCATGAACATGGTGATGATGAGGATGGCGGTGCGGTGCCCCCGCCGAACATGTACCCACTACTTCGACTACGATGATGGATGGACCCTCTGCTACACCTACGACGACAAATCAAGAACGAGGAGAAGGCGATGTTGAGGGGGAGGTAGCTTCGAGGCGAGAACCTCCCCGGCGAGTTCGGGTGGATCACCCGGCTTCGAGGATCATCGGCGACATGAATGAACGCACTACACGGTCGAGGGTTCGAAACAATTCCCATTTTGCTCATGCTGCATTTGTTGCTTCTTTCGAGCCCAAAGACATTGGACACGCACTATCCGATCACAATTGGGTTAACTCGATGCATGAGGAGTTGGAGAACTTTGAGAGGAATCGGGTGTGGGAGTTGGTTGACCCTCCCCCGGGGTGTAAGCCGATTGGTACAAAGTGGGTGTGGAAAAACAAAGAGGGAGAGAAGGGTGAGGTTGTGAGGAACAAGTCGAGACTTGTTGCTCGGGGGTTCGATCGAAGGAGGGGATCGACTATGAGGAGACCTTTGCTCCCGTAGCCCGTTTGGAGGCGATTAGGATCCTTCTAGCCTTTTATCGTGGCTAAAGGGTTCAAGTTGCACCAAATGGATGTGAAGAGTGCTTTTCGAATGGAGTGTTGGAGGAAGAAGTGTATGTGAGACGACCTCGGGGTTTGAGAGTGAGAAGTACCCCCACGGGGTGTACAAGTTGAGGAAGGCGCCGTATGGGTTGAAGCGGCGCCTAGAGCTTGGTATGGCGGGTTGAGGGGGTTCTTGTTTGAGAGAGGTTTTGAGATGGGGAAGGTCGATCGGACCTTGTTTTTGCCGAGGCGGGGGCGGAGATATCCCGATTGTGCGGGTGTACGTGGATGATATTGTCTTTGGTGGCTCGTCTAACTCTCTTGTTGCGAGGTTTGCGGATGATATGAGCGGGGAGTTTGAGATGAGCATGATGGGCGAGTTGCGGTTCTTCCTCGGGCTACAAATCAAGCAATCAAAGGAAGGTACATTTGTGCACCGGAGCTAAGTACACCAAGGACATTGTGAGAAAGTTCAAGATGGAGGACTCCAAGGCTATGACGACGCCGATGAGTACGACTACGGCTCTTGATGCGGACGAGGAAGGTGAACACGTGGACCGAAGGAGTACCGAAGCATGATCGGGTCACTCCTCTACTTGACGGCGACGAGGCCGGACATACGCTTCTCGGTGTGTCCGTGCGCTCGTTTTCAAGCGTCTCCGAGGACTTCGCATCGGCAAGCGGTGAAGAGAATTTTCGGTACTTGCGTCACACTCCCGACTTCGGCCTTTGGTACTCCGCGTCCTCTTCTTTGGCGCTTCATGGCTTTTCGGACGCGGATTTTGCCGGGTGTCGGTTGGATAGGAAGTCCACTTCGGGACTTGCCGAGTTTTTGGGTTCTTCGTTGGTGTCTTGGTCTTCTCGTAAGCGGTCGAGTGTTGCTCAATCCACGACCGAAGCCGAGTATGTTGCCGCCGCTAGTTGTTGCTCTCGGCTCCTTTGGATCACCTACACCATGAGTGACTTTGGTGAGGAGTATACCCATGTCCCACTTCAATGTGATAGCACCGGTGCCATAAGCGTTGCAAAGAACCCGGTGCTCCATTCTAAAACCAAGCACATAGAAGTGAGGTATCATTTCCGAGAGACAACGTTGAGAAAGGAAAGATAGCATTGATCCATGTACCCACACATCACCAACTAGCCGATATTTTCACCAAACCTCTAGATCAAGCAACTTTCACTCGTTTGCGGGGCGAACTTGGTGTGTGTTTGATTTCTTGAGTTGGGTGTGTGGGAGCTTTCTTTTGCCGGTGGTGTCGAGCCCGTTTTTGCCTCTCCTCGAGGAGCCGGTGGTTTGTGAGCTTTTGTGTGTGGGAGCTCCTTTGTAGCATATGTATAGCTTTTCTTTGTACTCTTCTTGCATTTTGCATGGCATATGTAACATGATGTATAGGCATCCTTGTATCTTAGATTGCATGCGTTTTGTATCATATGCATTGGTTAGGAAAAGCTTCTCTCATATACATTGTTCACCATGGAATGAGATATTTGTCTTTGTGAGCTTGTTTGGTATGATATGGTTAGTTTGGCTTAGCTCTTGATGATCTTGATGAATAATCCATGGTTGATAGCTATGCTTTTGAAAAATGTCACATGTATGCTCTCTCATGTGTAAATGCCTTTACATGCTCTTGACATGTTTTTGTGGCCTTGCTATGCTTAATTGTGGTTGGATAGCTAGTTTATTGATCATATGGGGCCAAAGGCTCATTTGCCATCATGAATGTTTAGCCCTCTTGGTTTATCTTGTGGAGGAGCATAAGTTCCTTTCTGTCGCAAAGACATTTCATGTACCATTTACAAATCTGAAAATGAAATGAAAAATGCTTGGAAAATATGCTCCCATGTCATATGTCTTGAATTTAATTTGCTTTGGGTGCTAAACCGTTGCATGATGCCTACCAATGAGAAGTCTCATACATAGAAGTAGGCACATGGCTCGATGGCTTTGACATGACATGAGGTGCTTGTGGGTGTTTGTGATGGTCTTATGATTAGAATGGCTGTCCTAGCATGAAGTTTGTGTGGCTTTGCCATTTTGATATGCTTTGATCATGTTTAGGACTTTGCTCATGAGAGGCAAGTTTTTCGCAAAATTGCCAAAATCCATCTTAGCTTCGTCCAATGGTTGTGAAATTTGGTGATCATGTAGTTGAGATCGATACGAAGCCGTAGAGTATCTAACTTGCTCATTTGGACATGTGTAGCATTCTTTGTTGAATTTTGTATATGTGAGAAGCTCTAGGTTGAAAGTTTTGCATTTTTGGCTTGATTCATGCATTGCCAACAAGGGGGAGAAGTTTGAGCTTGAAATGGCTTGTTGGACGCGTTTAGAAGGTTTTCAGGTGGTTTCGAGCCATTTCTGGGCTCTGTTGTACACCGGTCGACCGATGATGAGCACCGGTCCGACCGGTGTGAGTGCTGGTCTCGTACATATGTTGGGCACCGGTCGACCGGTGGTGATGACCGGTCCGACCGGTGTGAGGTGAAGGCTGCTGCCGGCCCCGTTTCATGTGGTTTCTTGCATGCATTCGTCCGGGGGAGTTGCATTGGTTCGGGGGGAGTTTGCATGTGTGCGGGGGGGAGCTCTTTGAGTTTTTTCGAGCTTTGTTTCGGTGGTTTGTGCTCTTTGCTTGAGCTTTGTTTTGTCTCGGATGTGTCGAGCCATTGCCCTTGTCTAAGGGGTCCGAGACTTGTCTTCTTCAAGTGATCTCGCTCTTTGCCTTTGTTTGGTTTTCGATCGCTTGTTAGAGTTTCTTTTTGTTCGTTTCTTTTCTTTTTCTTTTCTCTCTTGTTACTTTCGTGTGGGTGTTGTCAATGCACTCATCAAGGGGGAGATTGAGGACCATGTGTGGTTCAAGGACCGGTGGATGGTCGCTTCCTTGTGTGATGAGTGATTGACAACGTTGTGTGGACTCGATTCTTGGCTAAGTATTGCGGGTGCGGGTTGCGGCTTGACTCGTGTTGGTGCGGGTGAAGAACAAGCGCGAAAGGTCGTCGCCGGTGAGGCCTCCGGGTGTGGAGAAGACAAGTAGGCTTCGTTCGAAGGACCCGGTGGCCGGCGGGGGTCAAGTGCGGGCCGCATGGTGGCATGAACGAAGCAAGATGAAGTCGTGGACGGTTTCTTGGTTGAGCCTCAAAACCAAGGTCGAGCCGGGACTACGTGTGAGCCGAGTCATGAGTGGAGATTGGCGGAGGCTACACCGAGTTCGCGGGGTTTCCGGTGGTTCACCGTAAAAACCAATGGGTTCCTTGGTTGATCCACAAAGCCAAGACCGGAGAACCGAAGACGGAGGTGCGGCGGCACCGGCCGGTCCGGCCGGTGGGTCCGACCGGCCTCGACCGGTGGGGACCGGTCGGCCGGTGAGGAGCACCGGTCGGCCCGTGTGCGACGACGCGGTCCGGAATCTTCGAAGCGGAGGACACGCGTCGGGATCGCATGGCTTGCGTCGAGGCTACGCGGGGTGCGGTTGCGGGCATCCGTCCGATGGTGAAGACATCAAGAATTCCAAATCCGCCCTTGAGGGGCTTGTATCCCTAGTTAGTAGAGAGGGGCATTTTAGACATTCGGTTGCCGCCTATATAACCCAAGAGGTGAGAGGATGGCAGCCAACTCTTGGAACCCTAGCTCATTTGTTTTCCTATTTTCCACCTATTTTCCTTAGGTTTTCTCTAGGACTAGCAAGAGAGCTTCACGGAGAGATCTTGTAGAGAGGGATGGATGATCGGGCGGCTTGCTAGACCTTGTACGAATCCTTGTTTCATGTATAGATGATTCGGCGTGATTCCTCAAGGTTTGGATGTGTTTTACCCGATTGTTTTTGGTGGTGATTTTCGGAGCCCTCTTCGGTGATTTCTTTGGAGTGTTTTTGGGGCTTTTCTCTTGGTGATTCGGTGGGGGAAATTTGTGGGAACCCTTCGTGGTTCTTTGGGCTGTGATTCCCCTCCCAAATCCGTGAGAAAAGTTGCTCGAATTTGGGGTTTCTTGAGTTCTTGGGTTGGAAGTGCTTTCGGCGGGATTTCTTCGATTCCTCCTTTTTGGACGAGATTTGGTGGGATTAAACTTGGCTATGGACTCCTCATGAGGTGCTCCTGATATCCCCAAAGTCTTGTTCAAGTCCGTGAAGCGATTCGGGAGATCGAGATTTGGATTTGGGGGAGTTGACCCGCGGGTCTTTGTTCATCCCGAGCCGCCCGTGCCACACCGGTCCGACCGGTGCTCTTGACCGGTCCGACCGGTGCAAGCCCTTGTGGGTTTTCGCTCGGGTGAACGTCTTGGTGTGTTCGTTGTTGTCTCGAGGTGCCGCTTTCTTGTTTCGAGTTTGGGTCCGTTTGGTGGTCGGTTGGCTCGTTTGGTGTCTTGGGGGCTTTCGAGGGCCGTCATCGGTCCGACCGGTGTGTCTCACCGGTCCGACCGGTGTAGAGCCACTTAGTGGAAGTTGCTCGGTTTCACCAGCGGGGACCGGCTCGACCGGTGGTGCTCACCGGTCCGACCGGTGTGGGTCTCGTAGACTCGAGGTTTGGTTTTTCCGCCGCGTTTCTCGGGTCGGAAGGTTGCGTGTTGGTTCCTAGGTCCAGTGGCACTCCAGTGGCTACGTGGGCTTGACCAACCTTGGTAGTGAGTCGGAGACGTGTGTTGGAAGCCGCGTTCGTCTTGTTGGAGTTTTCATCTCCTTCGAGAAGAATTTTTATCGGCTCCCATTCACTCCCCCCTCTCTGGTTCGCCGTATCGGTCCTTCACCGGCAACGACCTTTCGCGCTTGTTCTTCACCTGAACCAACACGAGTCAAGCCGCAACCTGCACCTACAATACTTAGCCAAGAATCAGTCAACACAACGTTGTCAATCACTCATCACACAAGGAATCGACCATCCACCAGTCCTCGAACCACACATGGTCCTCAATCTCCCCCTTGATGAGTGCATTGACAACACACTTAATTTGTAACCAAAGAGAAAAGGAAAAGAAAAGAACAAATAAAATGAAACCTCAACAAGCGATCGAAAGCCAAAGAAAGGCAACGAGCAAGATCACTTGAAGAAGACAAGTCTCGGACCCCTTAGGCAAGGGCAACTGCTTGACACATCCGAGACAAAGCAAAGCTCAAGCAAAGAGCGCAAACCACCAAAGCGAAGCTCGAACACCACAAAGAGCTCCCCCTGCACATATGCAAGCTCCCCCTGAGCCAAAGCACACTCCCCCTGAACAAATGCAGCAATGCAACATGGGAATGCAACAAAGAGCAAAAACCTGCTCACTCTGCCCAGGGCGGTTAGACCGCCTACCCCAGGCGGTTAGACTGCCTACCACTCATCTGACCTCCTGGGGGCGGTTAGACCGCCCCATGTGACCGGCTCTGCGCCAAACTGCTCAAAATTTGCCCGAACCAATTGGAACACCTTCCAAACACTCCTAGGTGCCTAAAGCATGCACAAACTTCTCCCCCTTGTTGACAATGCATGAATCAAGGCAAACTGCGAAAACTTTCAAAATATAGTTTCTCAAGTATACAAAATTCATCACAAGGAGCTACACAAGTCCAAATGAGCAAGTTAGATACTCTACAGGTTCGTAATGACCTTAAATACATGATCACCAAGTTTCACAACCATTGGACAAGGCTAAAAAGGATTTGAGTAATTTTGCGAAAAGTTACTCTCTCACAAGCAAAAACCTAAACATGAGCAAAACATGTCAAAAAGGCAAAGCCACACAAACTTCATGCTAGGACAGCCATTCTAATCATAAGACCATCACAGACACCCACAACCACCTCATGTCATGTCAAAGCCACCGAGCCATGTGCCTACTTCTATGTATGAAACTTCTCATTGGTAGGCATCATGCAACGGTTTAGCACCCAAAGCAAATTAATTTCAGCATATATGACATGGGAACACATTTCCAAGCATTTTTCATTTAATTTTCAGATTTATAAATGGTACATGAAATGTCTTTGCGACAAAAAGGAACTTATGCCCCTCCATAAGATAAAGCAAGAGGGCTAAACATTCATGACGGTAAATGGGCCTTTGGCCCCATATGATTAATAAACTAGCTATCCAACCACAAATTAAGCATAGCGAAGCCACTAAAACATGTCAAGATCATATAAAGGCGTTTACACATGAGAGAGCATATATGTGACATTTTTCAAAAACATAGCCATCAACCATGTGTAAGTGCAATCAAGCCTTAAGTGGGTTTTGGTGAATTAAGTGACAACTTGATTAAATCCCTAACACTCTTGTGAAGCATGTGAGCAGGTTAATGATTATTGATAAATGATATTTATGAGTAAATTCATGCTTTTGGCTCATATTGCAATAAAGACAAGAATGGATCATGACAATGTATATGTAATGATTATAAGCATACTAAGAGTGAATGTCATGATAAAGAAAGGATGTTCTTCCCATTGATCGTTACATAAAGCATACAACAAGTGATCCTAAGCTAAAGAAAAGCAAATATAAAGGCATGATGATATATGATAATTGGTTGGCTTTTCTATGTTGGGCAAAGCACATTTTGACGAAAGGAGAAGCTTGTGGTATAGTAATGGGAGAATTAAATTAAAGCTGAATATGGCATCAAGGGATTTCACCATTGACACATGATAGAGATTGATGACCAATGTTGTGAGCTTTGTCAAGAAAAACATCAAGGGATTTCACTATTGCTACAAGATGGAACTTGATGATCTAGACAATAAGTTTACCAAGTTTAATATCAAATGGTTTTCACTCTTATACTTCATGAAGATTATTGACTTGTTCAAAGAAGAGATTTGCAAGACTTCGAGTTGGATTTTAGCTAAGGTCATTTGGCTATCTATATTACTTTGGACCTACATTTGAAAGATTGCAAAAGCAAGGATAATTGATATCAATCAATGGACAAACAAATTGAGTGGCATCTCGAATGGTTTTATCTCTATGGTGCAAGGCTTGACTCAATTGTGGCAAGGATAAGTGATGAAGAGATCAAGATGGCTAAAACGAGGAACTAAGCTAAGGCTATGGATAGCGACCATAGCAAAGTGGCTAGGGTGAAGTTAAGAGCATCAAGGATTTCGAAGTATCATATCCAAGCCTACCGAGGAAAGTGATAAATTGCATCTAACGTCATGATTGATAAATTCAAGTGGCTTAAGAATTCAAAGTGATTGATCTCTACTCTATGGAAGAATTCTAGGTCGCTAGCTCAAGGTGGACATGCTCAAGCACATACATATGATTGTTCATCTACAACACGTGCTTAGTTGGTACACGTCATTGGAAGCCCTCGATTCATTGAAGATCATTTATCGGCGTACCTTGGAGGTTCAAGCTCAAGTGGATTAATTAGGGTTTATCTTTTATCTTGAGTTTAGGTATGCCGTACTATCAAGAGGGATGAATCATTGGTTGGACAACTAACATCAAAAAGTGCTCAAGTGGAACCTAGAGAGACTAACCCGTGAGATCAAAACCTTAGTTGAGCTCTTTGGCCAAAACCGGTCTGACCGGTTTTGGAAACCGGTCTGACCGGCTTGGGCACTGACACCGTCCAACGGCTAGTTGGTTTGAAAACCGGTCCGACCGGTTTGGCAAACCGGTCTGACTGGTTTTGTCTGACAGACTAACGGCTAGTTCTGAGTGAGGTGGGTATTTATAACCATGAGCTCCTCTTTGAGGGGCTGCTGGTTCCCTTCACTCCTAACACATTCCTGAACCATAGCAAAGCTCTTCCCAACCTCTCTAAGTGAGATTTAAGCCTCTAGTGCCATATCCTTGTGTTGGGTTAAGAGAGTGACTAGTGTGAGAGCTTTACAGAAGCTTTGAGAAGCCTAGTGAGCATCCCACACTTGAGCACCTGCTGATTTCGTTAAAGATCTTTGAAGCATCTTTTACTCTTGGAGCATTTGCTCCTAGACGGCTAAAGGTCACTTGGAAGCTCCAATCGAGATTGTGGAAGCTCCAAGAAGTTTGTATTACCCCTGTGAATCTAGCGTAAATCTTCTCATCTCAAGAGTTAGTTCTCTTGACTTGAGACCGAGGGAAAGGGCAAGCCTTGTGTGGCGAATCTATCCTTGTGTGGATACCTCAACAACGTGGACGTAAGCAAGCCTTTGTGGCGAGCTGAACCACGGGATAAATCCTTGTGTCAATTGCGCCTTTACTTCATATATACCTTGTTTGTTGGTGTATCTCTCTTTCTAGCATATATCTTGTGCTTCCGCTTCGATCTACCTTGGTGTGCTTGTGCTGTGTGCAGGGACTTTGTTGGTACTCCTGGAAACCCATGTGGAAGTCCCACACCAAGTTTGGTTTGTGCTAGAACTCGTAGAGGGGTTTTACTTATTGTTGGTTCTGTCTGTGTAAAACCGGTCTGACCGGTTTTGGAAACCGGTCTGACCGGTTTCAGTACTGACAGTGGGTTGAATATTTTTAAGTGTGCAGATTCGCCTATTCACCCCCCCCTCTAGGCGACATCAAGATCCTTTCAATTGGTATCAGATCAAGGATCTCCTAAATCGAGCTTAACCGCTTGGAGAAAAGATGTCGACAACGTCTGAAGTATCTTTTGAGCCATTGACACTAGGTGGTTCAAACTTTGATTCTTGGTCTGCTCATGTACTCAATAAAATTAGGACCTTTGGTCCATATGCCGAGCAGGTTGTAGTCGCTAGCATTCTTCCTCCTTGCACTAGAGTAGACAACTTTGACTTGTCAAATTTATCTAGAGAGGAGTTAGAATGTTGGCAACTCAACGCTCAAGTTACTGATTACATTCGTAGTACCTTGAGTTGTGATGTGCAGGAATTGATTTATGACGACATAGTTGATGCACATGACATTTGGGAAATTATTCAAGAGGTCTACGGTATGCCCAAATGTAAATATCAAAATCAAAGAGCAAGCATGCAAAGCAAAGCCACAATGTCAAACCAATCATCTTCATGCACTCATGATGACACCTCGGCAAAGTGTGATGAGAAAAGAGAAATCATAGGCCAAAATGAAGATCTGGGGTTTAAGCATGACAAGCCGTCAACTAGTGAGGATCAAGGTGCAAATGTCTCTTCAGAAGGGTGCTCTACCTCTGGAGCACACACTGATGCTACAGTAACCACACCCGAGGATCAGCAAGACAAGAAAGGCAAGTTGGGTGACCCTGTGGGGAAACCGGTCCAACCGGTTTCCAAAACCGGTCTGACCGGTTTTCACAGTATGAGCGCAACTAGAAGCAGCAAGTGTTCAAGAAGGCGATCAAGAAAAACACCGACAGTTTCTAGATCCTCAACTCTCAGTGTTGATGATCACAAGTGCTTTATGGCCAATAAGAGCAAGGAAACCAAGGACAATCAAATGTCAAAGAGAGTTGAAGATCAAGTTGACATCATAAAGACTTTGACTCAAAAACTTGAAGCCTTCAAATTCTCTCACTCTACCTTGGTTAATAAATATGATATCTTGCTTGACAAAGTTGCTTGTGCTACTAACACGTCTACATGTGTAGCATCTTTGGAGCAAGAAAGGAAGGTGCTAAATGAAAAGCTTGAAAAGCTCACTAGCGAGCATATGGCTTTGCAAGCACGTCACAAAGAGCTTGAATGCTCTCATGAAATGCTTGTAGAATCATATTCTTGTCTAGAAGTGGCTCATGAGGTTGTTCTCTCAACGGTAAAATTCACTCAACCTCTCTCACACACATGCACATGCTCACATGGCAATATTGTATTGCCTTGTACTAAACCTTGTTGTTCTCAAGCAAGCCAATCTAGTATTGAGCATGTATTTGTAGAGACTTGTGATGACCTCATTGCGAAAGAAAATGATCAACTCATGCAAGAGGTCGAAAGGCTTAAAGTTGACTTGAGTAAGTTGAAGGGAAAGAGTCAAGTGCAACCTTGTCAAGATAACCGTGACAACATGGTGAAGAAGCTTGAGAAGGGTTCAAACCGCACTAGCTCAACCTTTCGACCGAAGAAGTGAGGCAAAAATCACGAGGCTCAAGAAATCAAGAAAAAGGAGCTTGATGACATACAATCATTCAAGCGCTCAAATGAGGGGCACTATGCATCGATGTGCTCTCCTCAGCTCAAAAACAACAAGAAAAGGCAAGGGAAGCTAAGGAGAAGGATATGCTACAAATGCAAGCAACATGGACACTTCATTGGTGATTGTCCACAAGTAATCGGGGTCTTTGTCGTACCAAACCGGTCTGACCGATTTGGGAAACCGGTTAGACCGGTTTTGGCAACAGTGGCGCCTCGAGTGCATATCAAGCACAATCAAGCCTCTACAGCAAGCCTTCAGATAAAGAAGGGGCAAGTGAGCAATAACAAGTGCAAGGCCTCATCAAGAAAGATCAAGGGCCGTCTTTGCTACACTTGTCGGTCAAAGGGACATGAAAGTAATGAGTGTCCAAATGGTAACATTCCTAAGTCAAAACTTATCAATTATGCATTATCAAGACTTAGGGATAACAAGAATGATACTTATGCTACTAGAGTGATTAGTTCACCTCAAACTAGCATAAGAACCATCTGGATCCCAAAATCTATTGTGACTAACCTTAAAGGACCCAACATGGTTTGGGTACCAAAAAGAGCTTGCTAGAGTTGCAGGAGCATGGAGATGCATTGGAGGCTTGGCAAATCTCAAGAGAAGGTCAATGAACTAGAGTAATGCCGAGCATAAAGTATAAACTCTCTTTTTCTACTCCAATGACATCTCGGTAACATAAGCCTCATCTTTCATCTTAGTCAATTGATCCTAAGTGGTTTCTTGTGCTCAAGGCCTTGGTTTTGTGCACTTGGCTTGTCTAAGTACTTTGTTATACAAATATGCTCCTCTTTCCATGTGATGCTTGTAATCGCTCTCTAGTAGAGCATTTCAATTTAATCTGTGCAGGTTCAAATGAGAAGAAAATTGTAAGTCAATCAAGTGTCTGGCCATACATGATGTTAGAACAAGTTGAAGCACATGAGAAGATGAAGAGAAATTCCAAGCTTTAACACAAACTCCAAGGGCCACAAACATCCCTGTGTTTCTGGTGGTACAGACCTCGGAGGTTTTGAGAATTTCCTCAGAGGTTCCGATGTTTGCTGCAGGAACTCAACCTCCGGGAAAATCTTCGGAGGTTCCGAGTTTTTGGAAGTTCAGACCTATAAAGTCTCCAGAATCAAGTTTGACTTTGTATTGAACTTCAAGATTAGCCCAAGAATTTCAAACATATATCCTTAGCCGCTGATTAAGCATCATACACACACTATCTTGGTGATAGTAAGTACTCTTGGCACAATTTCAATTTTCGTAAATTACTTTTCTTTTGTGCCTAGAGCAAATTGTAAGGTGACCTCTCCTAGTTCATTAATTTGACCGAGTGCTCGTCTCATGCAATTCAAATTTATGATGCACCTATCTAGGGGGAGATCGCTCTACAATTTGTGGCTTTGGGACTAATGCCTTCATCTAGTGATCTCTTGTAGTCTCAAATTGAGAGCTCATTTCTCTCTCCATGGAGTATGCTATGATTCTTGAATCCAAAAGGGTATTATTGAGCAAATCTTTTTCTTTGGATTATGGAACTAACCTTAAAGCATAGCTACTCACCACAATATAGTTTAAATTCCTCAAGTTGGACTTCATTGTCAGTATGGTGCATGTGACCCTAGTCATTTACATTAATTCATGTGCTCCATAAATAAAGGGAATTTGATCTATATTGTGAGGTTTCAATTTTTGGTGAAATCCTTGTCTCTCTAACCGAAAAGGTCACCAAGGATTGAGACTAGTAATTGTGCTACTTAAGTGTCTCTCTCTCACGTTGTGTATAAAGGTTTATCAAAATGAGAACTATAACTTGGACCTAACTTGATAATGCACAAGTCAAGGGAAATCACAATTCACCAATGTGAAGATGTGATAAGCTAGAGGCAAAGGTATGATTCACACTCATCTCTTTTTCTACCCTTATCATCTAGGTTTTATTCATGCTAGGGTGCGCATTTTCTTAGCATGTGGTTATTCACGGTCTCTTGTGGATTTCAATTGGATATTTAATTGATGCCTACCTTTATATTGACTTTATGTCAAATGCTTCTTGTAATGTGAGAGGCATGAGTTAAATATACTAATGAGGTCCTAAATCATGTTTAGCCACATGTTTGAGTGACATAGGGTTAGTTCTTTGAAAAACCTAACTAGCATGATAAGACATGTGCGAACTTTGATAATATTTGGAGTTTGGTCCTCATGACCCGATCGACCCACATGTGACTATGGTTAAACGTGCTTGATTGATGGCTAGTCACAAGTGGTGAGATTTTCTTAAGTCCAACATATTCTTCATATCCATTTCTCTCTAAGTTTCTTGGAAGTATCAAGGAGTTTTTGTACCTAATGGAAACATCTATCTAAGGGAATTATCTAGTGACCAAAGTTTATTGCTTAATCTTCTCAGCTCACTAGATTCGTCTTAAAAGAAAAAGAGAACAAAATTCCTTCAATACCTTATCTTTTTCTTAATCACCACTCTCGGAGAAAAAGGGGTCTTTGGATAAAGATTTGAAGCTTCAGGTGTTACTTCAAAAGAACTAGTAACTGGACTCATCTTGAACATATCTCTCTTATTAGTTCCCAAGTCGAGCTTCAATATCTCAAATTCTACCATCTTTTGGTTTCCTGAGGGAAACCGGTCTGACCGGTTTCTGAAACCGGTCTGACCGGTTTTACCCCGGGGCCACCCCTTTAAGGGGTATCTCAGTTGGAATATTCTCTATCCATCCCCACTTCATCCTCACCAGACCAAGCTCGAGCCACACTCCTCCTTCCCGTGCTACCTCTCCTCTCTCACTCTCCCACCATGAAATCTTGAGAATGGACCAAGGAAAAGCTTTTCCCTTTGGGGATTAAGGGCTAGAGGTGCTAATCTTCGGCCTAACCGGATTGGAGACCGTTTTTGGAAGTTGAATCATCTTCTCCAATCCTCTCAAGGTATTCAAAAGTTCTCTTTGCCCGATCTCTTAGCTCCATGCATATCTCTTGGATTCCTTTGAGCAATCATCAACTAGTATGCCCAGGAAGCTATCTTTAAGTTTTGAATCAGTTTGGATGGCTACATTTCAAATTCCTTAATCTAGGGTTTCAGCCGACGAAACCGGTCTGACCGGTTTCTGAAACCGGTCTGACCGGTTTCTGAAACCGGTCTGACCGGTTTAGTCTGGACAGAAACCCTGATTTTCTTTAGTCTCTTCAAATTCGTTTCTCGTCAAGTCCCAAATCAATTCCTATGTTCCTTATACACTCTTTGCAACATTTTCTTGGTCAGGAACAACATGTTGGACTTCTCTAAGACCTACACTCGGTCGAAGAAGCAAAAGAGGGTTGATGAGCCCGAAGGCGTTTCCGGTCCGATCGAGGCATCCGGTGCCTCCAGTGGGCCTATCTTGAGACCTAGGACTTCCAGGGCATCACAACCCGCTGTGGACGAGATCGTTGAAAAAGAAGAAGAAGAGGGGCATGAAACTTCTAGTGATGATAATGAGAGTGATGAGAACTACAGAATGCAGTTTAGGCATGGGAAAGGACCCGCATATGATGACGACGATGATAATGATGAAGAGGAAGATTTAGGAGGAAGAGAAAGAGGTGTTGAAGAAGAAGAAGAAGAAGAGGAGGTGTTGCTTGAGATCCGTAGGCCAGTCAATCCCAGCTCTCATCGGATTGTGAACTATCTTGGCATGGGAAAGACAGAGGCAGCTAGGAGGAAGAGAAGGGAATGGCCCTATGGTGAGCCTAAGGACATGGCCAGTGGGATAGATTATCGATTTCACACTTTCTTTCAGCAGGACTTCTATTCCACCGCCATTATTGCTAAGAAGAAAGGCATTATTGCAGAGGCTCGGTGGATAGATTGGGCATACATGGAGAGGGCAGACAATGCTGTTTTCAGAGATATCATAAGTGTTTGCACTACTCTGAGGATCAAGCCTCTGATGGGTTTTAGACACAGTTGGAACACAGAGGTAATTGCTCAGTTCTATGCCACTGTTGCTTTTGAGGAACATGAGAGTGCTAGGAAAATGCATTGGATGACCGAGGGGACTAGATACAGTGTCACTTTCACTAACTTTGCTAGATTCCTTGGACTTAGTCCGACAGATTTGTCTCTTCCTTGTATTCACTGAGGCACTCGTCCTATGGAGCCGTCTGCAATGAAGTTCATGTATCCTAGGGACAAGCAAGCAAATGCGGGTTTTGCAGCAGGACTTTACTCCTATTACAGTGTGCTGAACCGTATGTTTCGCTTGACCCTCACACCTAGGGGAGGAAACCCAGCAGATATTTCTAACTTTGCTAAGGACTTGCTCGTTCACATGAGGCCTCCTGGACTTCCATTCTCTGTGAGTGACTTTATTTGGGAGGAAATCAAGTCTATTAGCGAGAGCCCCCAGAGGTTGTGTGGATATGCACCATATATCATGCTTATCATCGAGAAAACATCTAACAGAAAATTTCTAAAGGATTCAAAGCATGAGCCCTTCAAGGTCCCCGTACCCAAGAGGATGAGGTTACCTTCACCTGGAAGGTACGACGAGTTGATGGAGGAAGGAGAAGGTCAGCAGCAGGATCAGCCAGCTGCTGCCTCTGGTCAGGGCCAAACCGGTCTGACCGGTTTGGGAAACCGGCCTGACCGGTTTGGGGCTGGCAGCAGCAGCCAGCCAAGGGACAAGCCACCCTCTCCCATTCGTAAGCTCTTGAACTTTTTCACTTCTATGTGTAAGAGCCAGAGGGATGTGTTAGTTGAGCAGCAAAGATCTAGGAGAGAGAGGAAGAAAATGAAGGACACTCTCAAGCTTTTACACAATCACCACGGATTTGAGCCTCCTAGATCTCCACCCTCTCCCGAGACGGAGGAGCCCGAGATTCCTTCAGTGGACAGCATGGTGGCACAGCTAGGCTCCGAGGGTTATTTTCAACAATATGCTCATCACTTTGGTTATCAAGTCCCTAATCCTCCACCTCCTCCTATGGGACCTCCTACTAGTGGAGAAAGTATTGTGTCTCAAGCTTATCAATCTCTCTTAGGCAACATTGATGGTAAGATGTGGTTCATTTTCTTTTTCATTAGCATCTACCATTCTTTCTCAAGTTCTAAAATTCAAAATCTCTCTTAGACTTCCCTCCTCCACATGGTGGTGTTCCTCCGGCGTATGGCGGTGCTCCTCCGGAGTATGGTGGTCAGTGATGCTCAGCAGCACCTCTTCTCCAAGTTTTTAGTGATGGATGACAAAGGGGGAGAAGAATAGACGATTAAAGCTTATCTGTCTTGAGCTGTAGGGGTGAAACCGGTCTGACCGGTTTCGCAAACCGGTCTGACCGGTTTTGTGCTGAGCAGTCCCAAGCTCCTACGTATCCAGTTATCTTTTACCTTAGAGACTTGTTGAGAGATTTGGATCTGTAATATTTATCTGTGGAACCTTATCTATGTGTTGGACTTGAGAACTTTTGTATTGTGTGCTACAATGTGTGTAATGTACTTTAAATGTTTCTAAGCGACTTAATGCCAGCTTGTGATGCATGTTTGTATGGTGAATGAGTTTTGTTTCTGAATTTTCCCTGTGTTGTGGGTTGGCTGGGTGAAATCGGTCTGACCGGTTTCCAAAACCGGTCTGACCGGTTTTGCCCCAGACAACACACACTTCTTTGTGTTTTGCCTCTCGGTTGTGCTAATTCTTGTCATATGCATCACACACTTATTTTATCTTGTCACACACACCTGTTGCACCCCACTTTGCTGAGATTTAGGGGGAGCTCCTTGTCCTTCTTGAAATACGTGCAAATTGCCATTTTTAGGCCAAAATTTTGGAATTCCATTCTTTGCACGAATTGAGGGGGAGCTTTACCTAAATCTTAGTTCTTATGAGCTTTATTTTTATATCTTTTGTAAGCTTTAATCAAGGTTGTCATCAATCACCAAAAAGGGGGAGATTGTAAGTGCAATCAAGCCTTAAGTGGGTTTTGATGAATTAAGTGACAACTTGATTAAATCCCTAACACTCTTGTGAAGCATGTGAGCAGGTTAATGATTATTGATAAATGATATTTATGAGTAAATTCATGCTTTTGGCTCATATTGCAATAAAGACAAGAATGGATCATGACAATGTATATGTAATGATTATAAGCATACTAAGAGTGAATGTCACGATAAAGAAAGGATGTTATTCCCATTGATCGTTACATAAAGCATACAACAAGTGATCCTATGCTAAAGAAAAGCAAATATAAAGGCATGATGATATATGATAATTTGTTGGCTTTTCTATGTTGGGCAAAGCACATTTTGAAGAAAGGAGAAGCTTGTGGTATAGTAATGAGAGAATTAAATTAAAGTTGAATATGGCATCAAGGGATTTCACCATTGACACATGATAGAGATTGATGACCAATGTTGTGAGCTTTGTCAAGAAAAACATCAAGGGATTTCACTATTGCTACAAGATGGAACTTGATGATCTAGATAATAAGTTTACCAAGTTCAATATCAAATGGTTTTCACTCTTATATTTCATGAAGATTATTGACTTGTTCAAAGAAGAGATTTGCAAGACTTCGAGTTGGATTTTAGCTAAGGTCATTTGGCTATCTATATTACTTTGGACCTACATTTGAAAGATTGCAAAAGCAAGGATAATTGATATCAATCAAAGGACAAACAAATTGAGTGGCATCTCGAATGGTTTTATCTCTATGGTGCAAGGCTTGACTCAATTGTGGCAAGGATAAGTGATGAAGAGATCAGGCTAAAACGAGGAACTAAGCTAAGGCTATGGACAGCGACCATAAGCAAAGTGGCTAGGGTGAAGTTAAGAGCATCAAGGATTTCGAAGTATCATATCCAAGCCTACCGAGGAAAGTGATAAATTGCATATAACGTCATGATTGATAAATTCAAGTGGCTTAAGAATTCAAAGTGATTCATCTCTACTCTATGGAAGAATTCTAGGTCGCTAGCTCAAGGTGGACATGCTCAAGCACATACATATGATTGTTCATCTACAACATGTGCTTAGTTGGTACACGTCATTGGAAGCCCTCGAATCATTGAAGATCATTTATCGGCGTACCTTGGAGGCTCAAGCTCAAGTGGATTAATTAGGATTTATCTTTTATCTTGAGTTTAGGTATGCCGTACTATCAAGAGGGATGAATCATTGGTTGGACAACGAACATCAAAAAGTGCTCAAGTGGAACCTAGAGAGACTAACCCGTGAGATCAAAACCTTAGTTGAGCTCTCTGGCCAAAACCGGTCTGACCGGTTTTGGAAACTGGTCTGACCGGTCTGGGCACTGACACCGTCCAACGGCTAGTTGGTTTGAAAACCGGTCTGACCGGTTTAGCAAACCGGTCTGACCGGTTTTGTCTGACAGACTAACGGCTAGTTTTGAGTGAGGTGGGTATTTATACCCATGAGCTCCTCTTTGAGGGGCTGCTGGTTCCCTTCACTCCTAACACATTCCTGAACCATAGCAAAGCTCTTCCCAACCTCTCTAAGTGAGATTTAAGCCTCTAGTGCCATATCCTTGTGTTGGGTTAAGAGAGTGACTAGTGTGACGACTTTAGAGAAGCTTTGAGAAGCCTAGTGAGCATCCCACACTTGAGCACCTGCTGATTTCGTTGAAGATCTTTGAAGCATCTTTTACTCTTGGAGCATTTGCTCCTAGACGGCTAGAGGTCGCTTGGAAGCTCCAATCGAGATTGTGGAAGCTCCAAGAAGTTTGTATTACCCCTGTGAATCTAGTGTAAATCTTCTCATCTCAAGAGTTAGTTCTCTTGACTTGAGACCGAGGGAAAGGGCAAGCCTTGTGTGGCGAGTCTATCCTTGTGTGGATACCTCAACAACGTGGACGTAAGCAAGACTTTGTGGCGAGCTGAACCACGGGATAAATCCTTGTGTCAATTGCGCCTTTACTTCATATATATCTTGTTTGTTGGTGTATCTCTCTTCCTAGTATATATCTTGTGCTTCCGCTTCAATCTACCTTGGTGTGCTTGTGCTGTGTGCAGGGACTTTGTTGGTACTCCTGGAAACCCATGTGGAAGTCCCACACCAAGTTTTGTTTGTGCTAGAACTCGTAGAGGGGTTTTACTTATTGTTGGTTCTGTCTGTGTAAAACCGGTCTGACCGGTTTTGGAAACCGGTCTGACCGGTTTCAGTACTGACAGTGGTTGAATATTTTTAAGTGTGCAGATTCGCCTATTCACTCCCCTCTAGGCGACATCAAGATCCTTTCACCATGGATCATTCAACAAGATCATCAAGAGCTAAGCCAAACTAACCATAGCATACCAAACAAGCTCAAAGAAACATATACAGCATCCCATGGTGAACAATGTATATAGGAGAAGCTTTTCCTATCCAATGCATATGATACAAAATGCATGCAATCTAAGATACAAGGATGCCTATACATCATGTTACATATGCCATGCGAAATGCAAGAAATGCACAAACGAAACTATACATATGCGACAACGGAGCTCCCACACACCCAACTCAAGAAATCAAACACACACCAAGTTCCCCCACAAACGAGTGAAAGTTGCTTGATCTAGGGGTTTGGTGAAAATATCGGCTAGTTGGTCATGTGTGGGTACATGGATCAAAGCTATCTTCCCTTTCTCTACGTTGTCTCTCAGAAAATGATACCTCACTTCTATGTGCTTGGTTTTGGAATGGAGCACTAGGTTCTTTGCAATGCTTATGGCACTGGTGCTATCACATTGAAGTGGGACATGGGTATACTCCTCACCAAAGTCACTCATGGTGTATGAAATCCTAAGGAGCTGAGAGCAACAACTAGCAGCGGCAACATACTCGGCCTCGGTAGTGGATTGAGCAACACTCGATTGTTTGCGGGGAGACCAAGACACCAAAGAAGAACCCAAAAACTGGCAAGTCCCAGAAGTGGACTTCCTATCCAACCGACACCCGGCAAAATCCGCGTCTGAAAAACCATGAAGCACCAAAGAAGAGGACGCGGAGTACCAAAGGCCGAAGTCGGGAGTGTGACGCAAGTACACGAAAATTCGCTTCACCGCTTGCCGATGCGAAGTCCTCGGAGACGCTTGAAAACGAGCGCACGGACACACCGAGAACCGTATGTCCGGCCTCGTCGCCGTCAAGTAGAGGAGTGACCCGATCATGCTCCCGTACTCTTTACGGTCCACGTGTTCACCTTCCTCGTCCACATCAAGAGCCGTAGTCGTACTCATCGGCGTCGTCATAGCCTTGGAGTCCTCCATCTTGAACTTCCGCACAATGTCCTTGGTGTACTTTGCCCCGGTGCACAAATGTTCCTTCCTTTGATTGTTTGATTTGTAGCCCGAGGAAGAACCGCAACTCGCCCATCATGCTCATTTCAAATTCCCCGCTCATATCATCCGCAAACCTTGCAACAAGAGAGTTAGACGAGCCACCAAAGACAATATCATCCACGTACACCCGCACAATCGGGATATCTCCGCCCCCGCCTCGGCAAAAACAAGGTCCGATCGACCTTCCCCATCTCAAAACCTCTCTCAAACAAGAACCCCCTCAACCTACCATACCAAGCTCTAGGCTCCTGCTTCAACCCATACAGCGCCTTCCTCAACTTGTACACCCGGTGGGGGTACTTCTCACTCTCAAACCCCGGAGGTTGCCTCACATACACTTCTTCCTCCAACACACCATTCAGAAAAGCGCTCTTCACAACCATTTGGTGCAACTTGAACCCTTTAGCCACGGAAAAGGCTAGAAGGATCCTTATTGCCTCCAAACGGGCTACGGGAGCAAAAGTCTCCTCGTAGTTGATCCCCTCCTTCTGACTGAACCCTTGAGCAACAAGCCTCGACTTGTTCCTCACAACCTCACCTTTCTCTCCCTCTTTGTTTTTCCACACCCACTTTGTACCAATCGGCTTACATTCCGGGGGAGGGTCAACCAACTCCCACACCTGATTCCTCTCAAAGTTCTCCAACTCCTCATGCATCGAATTAACCCAATTATGATCAGATAGTGCGTGTCCAATGTCTTTGGGCTCAAAAGTAGCAACAAATGCAGCATGAGTGAAATGAGAGTTGTTTCGAACCCTTGACCGTGTAGTGCGTTCATTCATGTCGCCGATGATTCTCGAAGCTGGGTGATCCATCTGTACTCGCCGGGGAGGTTCTCACCTCGATGCTACCTCCCCCTCAACATCAGCTTCTCCTCGTTCTTGATTTGTTGTCGTAGGTGTAGTAGAGGGTCCGTCCATCACCGTAGTCAAAGTAGTGGGTACATGTTCAGCCGGGGGCACCGCACCGCCATCCTCATCGTCTCCATGTTCATGCTCATCCTCCTGAAAGATCTCCTCACCAAGCTCATCATCACCTGCACACTCAAAGACAAGCTGACTACGTGGCTCTGTCTCGTCGAAGGTTACCTCGCAAGTCTCCAAGTCTCCACGATTTGGTTAGTTTCAAGATTGAGCACACGATATGCTCTAGAATGAGATGCATAACCAAAGAAAATACCATCTACAGACCTAGCCTCAAACTTATCCAACTTCCTGCCTTTATTCAGAATGAAACACTTGCAACCAAAGACATTGAAGTGACTCATCTTGGGTGTGCGACCATGCATCAACTCATAGCATGTTTTCTTATTGTGCACTCTGAGGTAGATCCTGTTTGACACATAGCACGCGGTATTCACCGCCTCAGCCCAATACCTCCTCGGAGTCCTATGCTCATCAAGCATCGTCCGAGCCATCTCGCACAAGGTCTGTTCTTCCTTTCCACAACACCATTCGGGGAGGCGTATACGGACTCGAAAAGCGGTGCTCAAGACCCAAGTCATGGCAAAATGTTTCAAAATGAGAGTTTCTGAATTCCGAGCCATTATCACTGCGGATAGCTCGTATGGCATCTCTGTGCCTCTCGTTCCTCAACCTCAAGACTAGATCTCGAACAAAACCAAACGTCTCCCCCTTATCCTCAAGAAAGAACACCCACGCATACCGAGAATAGTCGTCCACCACAACAAGGACATACCACTTCCCACCCGCAGATCACACACGAGCTGGGCCAACACGGTCCATATGGAGCAGCTCGCATGGACGCTCAGTCATCACATCGATGAGAGGCGGGTGAGAAGAGGCTACCATCTTGGCATGCCTACACGACGCACAAACCAACTCTTTCTCAAGCCTCAATCGTGGCAATCCTCGGACCAAATTGAGTTTACTCAAGCGAGACAAAAGGTCAAAGCTCAAGTGACCCAACTTCCTATGCCACTTCCACAACTCACTCGAAGAACCAGCCAAGAAACAACGCTCCACACCCGAAGACTGAAAAAAATCAGCACGAAACACCTAACCCTCGGGAACGACCATACAAACAAGGTCCCCTCGAGAGTCCGAATCCGAGAACCACCCGGCCGAAACAACACCTCAAAGCCCTCATCCAACAAGCGGGACACGTAAAGCAAATTGTACCCCGGCGATTGAACAAGAGCAACACGCCTCGAGTGATCTTGTCACTCACTTTTATCTCACCTTCGAAAGCACACGCCCACGCCCATTGTCCCCAAAAGTGATGTACCTCTTCGTCACCACGGGACGAGACTTGAGAACCACCCCGTCTCCGGTCATATGCCTCGAGCAACCGGAGTCGCTCAACCAAATGTTCTTCAAGTCTCCCACCCGAAATTCAAAAATGAGCACGTGAGCGAACAAATGACTCGGCGATCGGGGTTAGTACCAAAAGAGTAAAACCAGTGCCGAGCCATTTGCTCGAAAGTGGGGTTAGCACACATCAAGCCATCTTTCCTACCATAACTACCACCACGAACACCACCTCGGTAACCACTCCGAGGAAACCACCCCTCACTGCCTGGAGGAGGACCAAAGCCACGGAAGACAATCCGTGAATCGTCTCTCCTCTCCTTCTCAAAGCTACGACTCCTCCCATCCCCGTAGTGAACTCGAGGGGGAGAATGCCTAGCAACCTGACCACCTGTTGTCTCTCCAGACCAACCACGAGCAACTCCACCTCCAGACCTGAAACCTCTCGACTCACCACCTCGAAAACCACTCCGCCCAGAATTCTGGGGGGGGGCGGTTAAACCGCCTAGCCAGGCCGGTATAACCGCCCCCCTCTGGGCAGGGCCGGTCTGACCGCCTAGCCAGGCCGGTCTGACCGCCCCTCCAGAACTGCTCCTCGGATGCGGGAACTCGCATCTCCCCATGCCGGAACACTTCTCACCACAGCTTTACCCCTGGGCAGTGGCATACGAGACTTAGGTACACCATGGGAAGGGTTGTACCAATCCTTGTTCGCCCACTCCTTTGCCATCCTCTCTTCCCGCTTCCTCTTGAAGCAAAACTCATCCTTGTGACCCTCTTTCCCACAATAGCCACAACGGAACCTCACAAGCTTAGGTTTAGGCTTGGATTGGGGCTGCTCGCTTGGTTTCTCTCCACTCAACTCCTCCACCGATTTCTCCTCACTAGCCTTCTCACTCTCTTTCCCAAAGAACACTTTCCCGGAAGTACTCACAAACTTGATAGGCTTTTGGAGATCATTTGTGGGTGTAGGAAATATGGGTGGAGCTGGGGTTGTGTCTAGTCGGTTCCTAAGATGGTTGGGTTTTGGAGGGAAATCATTTTTGTGGTGGGTTTTTGGTGGTTCTGGGATATTCTCTCCACTTCCCTCACCAACCTTGTTTGCCCCAAGTCCCTCACCACCCCGCCTCTTAAATGCCTCGATCATCATCCTCAACTGAGGCTCATGACCAGACAACCAAGCCATCAACTTTCTCAAGTCATCATTCTCATCCTGCAAACGATCAACATAATGTGCAAGTTCCAAATTTTTCAAAGCATGCATTTCACAGGTAGAGCATGATGTAGGCATGGGTTCCTTCAATTTAGCCTCAAGAGAACTAGTGTAAACATGCATCTCATCAATCTTAGCACCGCAAAACAGGGCAAGAAGTTCAAGCACCTAGCAAAGCAGTCTAGATTTAAGCTCAGCCACTTCAACCCTAAGCACATCTAGTTCCTCACACTTGGAGGCATGCTTCTCCTTAAACAAAGCAAGATCAGCAAGAAATATGGAGCAGTCAGCACAATCAACCTCATCCGAAACAACAGGGCTAGCCTTAAGGGAATCAATCTCAAGCTTGCTATCAAGCACCTGTGTCTCTAGCTCAGCCACTCTAGTCCTAGAATCCTCGAGTGAAGCCCTAAGATCTTTTCTCATTTTCTTGGCCTCTCTAAGCATGTCATCACGGTTGTAAAGCAAGGTGCCAAGCCTCTCATTCTCCTGGCGCAAGAAGGGAAGTTCATCACGCACCTCGTCGTCGGAGTCGGAGTCGCTCTGTGTGCTCTTCTTGCTGCCAGAGCTCAGCGCCATGGTGCAGAAGCCATCTCTCGCGAAGCAGCTCAGTTCGCTCTGGTTCTTGGACGACATCTTGTTCTTGCGACAATCACCTTCATCTTCACTGCTGCTCGAGCTCGAGGTGGAGTACGCGGAACTGGAGTCGACATCGCTCGCTCCAACCACCGCTCGGGCCTTGCCTCGGCTCTCCTTCTTCCTCGATCGTCGCTCGTCCTTGTACTTGTTCTTGTGCTTGCTCTTGTGGTCGCGCCTCGACCGGTACTTGCCATCGTTCCTCGGCTTGTGCTTGTAGCCGTCCTTGTTCTCGACCTTCTCCGGCAGTCGGCGACGAAGTGTCCTGGCTTGCCGCACTGGAAGCATGTCCTCGTGTTCCTCCTCATGTTCACTCGGTTCTCATGCAGCCTCTCGAACCGCCTCGTCAGGAGTGCCAGCTCGTCCTCTCCAAGCACATCGAACTCCTCATCTGGCATAGACATCAAAGGGGAAAAAGAGAACATCCTGGTGGATGGGTTAGTGTTAGCCTTTCCTTTCGAACCACCAACAAGGGCAAGACTATGGGAATCAGTCGGACCCTCGAGCTTGGTAGTCATGCCCCTATCCACCTCAGCGGACATGAGCTTCGAGAACAGTTCGTTCACCGTCAGAGTGTCATACTTCTCCGACTCCACAATGGCCTCGAACTTTCCGCCCCAAATCGTACGATCCAAAGAGTGTAAGAGCTTGACTGCTCTATCGTGATCATCGTACGGGAGCACGTCCACATTGGCCCTCATGTTGTTCACAACCACTGTGAACCTCTGAAACAAGGCATCGATGGACTCACCGGGGAGATGAGTGAAGTTCTCATACTCTCTCCGGTAGGTCGCATACATCCGTGCCTGAACCTGGGCATTCCCAACATGAGCCTCCTTTCAACACCGTCCAAATTCTACAAGCCAAGTGCTCGGTGTGCACCGGATCGAACTCAGGCTGACACAAAGCACGAAACAAGTAGTCGACCGCCTTATTGCTGGCGTCGAATCTGTCCCTCAATCCTGGAGCGAGGAAGTCCATCGGCTGGACATAGCCTGTGTCCACCGTGACATCCCAAAGGATCTGACCCTTTCCGCGGAGAAACGCACCCATCCGCTTACTCCACATATGGTAGTTCATGCCATCGAAGTGTGGAGGACCCGAACCCCGTTCCTGGTACGCCATCCTTGGATCTTAGGCTGGTTAGAGTCAACAAAGACCCGAACCGGCTCTAATACCACTTGAAGGACCGATTAGGCGACTAGAGAGGGGAGGAGTGAATGGGATCCGATAAAAATTCTTCTCGAAGGAGATTGAAACTCCGACAAGATGAATCTGCTCGGTCGGACCCCCAAAATCACACGCTCCGCACGTCTACCTTTCGTTTGCCAACACCACGTAGCCACTGGAGTGCTACTGGTCCTAGGAACAAACTCTACCAGCAACCTCACCACACACACACCCACGACAGTGGAAACATCTCGAAAGCCGGCTGTCCAGAGGGGGGCGGTTAGACCGGGTATAGGGGGAGGTTAGACCGCCTCCACCTGGTAACCAAGAAATCCTCCGAAACACCTCTTCCGAGCACCAAAACGCACCACGGTTTCACCAACAAAGATCTCTGGTCAAGGCCATGCTAGCTACCAGAAAATCTCGACGAAAACCAAAACTCCACCCAGGGACCCAGGGGCGGTCTAACGTCCTATACTAAGCAACGAACTCCAACCAAGAACTCCTAGCAAACAGCACGAGAACGACCCAAAATTTCACCCAGACGCTCCTCTGATCAAAGTGAACAAACTCACAGAGGAAAATCCGGCGAAACAAAACTTCAACCTGAAAACACCAGGGGCGGTTAGACCGGCCCTCCAGGCGGTTAGACCGCCTCTCCCAAAAAACAGCCCGCGGGTCAAACCCTAACTTCCTCGCGCCCGATCTCCCGAATCACTCCACGGATTGCAGCGAAAATTCGGTATTAGCTGGGTTACCTCCTGGGCAACCTCTACCTCAAAGGAATCGACCCGAAACGCTCACAATCAAGAGGAATCGACGAAATCGCCTCTCTAGGTCAAGAACTCGCCCAACTCGAAAAACCACCAAATCGAGTCCGATTCAAAGGAGATTTGGGGCAAAGTCACCAGCCAAAGAGGCACAAGATCCTCATACGTGACACCCACCAAAAACCCCAAGAAATCGTCCTCAAAACACCGCCAACAAAGAGCTCCGAAAGTCAACACAAAAGAGAGCGGGAAAACCACCTTGAGGAACAACGCCGAACCATCTATACATACCAAGAAGGTTCATACAAGGTCTAGCTTGCCACCCAAACATCCATCCCTCTCTCTAGATCTCACATGAAGCTCTCAAGCTAGTCCTAGGAAAAACTAGGGAAAATGGAGAACGAAAATGGAAAAACAAATGAGCTAGAGTTCCCAGAGTTGGCTGCCATCCACCCATTCAATGAGAATATATGGAGGCACCCAAAAGACTAAACTATTGATAGGATTACAGATCCTACCGGGGATTTCCCTTAACGAGTAGGGATGATTGGCTGGTGGAGGACAGTGCGCCGTCGTGCAAATCGCGAGGGAAGACGGCGTGCTACAGTAACGCGGGTACTGTTCACGCCGGAGGGCTGCGAAGAACTGGCGGCTAGGGTTTGGGGCGCTGTTGAATCTCCCGGCTCCCTGAGGGAAGCCGGAAACAATTGATTGTTTCTGCTTGATTTAATTGATACATCTCCTCCCTTTAAATAGAGAGGTTTACTTGACTCCTAAGCAAACTATCTAATCTTTCCAATCTTATCTCTAACTATCTATGGGAAGTCTTATCTCTAACTATCTATGGGATAATTAGCCCACTAATGGGCTTGATATCTTGCTGCGCCTAACATTTCTCCCCGATTGGAGAAATAGCTCACCCTCGAGCTAGAACCGCTGTAGAGCTGACGTCAACCTGCATCATTCCCGTGCTGGAAGGCAGCCGTAGTAGCTACCGAAGCAGGTACGACGTCGTCAAGGTAGTCGGCCATCTCCAAGTAGAACAGACACTGGCACTTATGACCACGAACATATGGCTCGTCACAATTGTAACAAAGCCCTTGGCGACGACGCTCTAGCATCTCAGCCGGTGTGAGGCGACGGAAGGAGGGCGCCGGGAGCCGGTGTCGGCACGGGGAGCCCGTGTTGCCGCCGATGCCGGAACCGGAGGTGGCGTCGATGTTGGTGCGGCTCGGTGTTGACACGACGAGGGGTAGTGGAGCGTTAGGGCTTGATGAGTAGCTCGCGGGCGGTCGGCCCCCAGAACGTTGGACTCTGGTGGCCGCAATGCCAACATGGACGTGGCGCGGAACTCGAACGCGCGGGCCAGGTGCATCGCCGTCGGCAAGTCTTGCGGTGCACGCAGCTTGACGTCCACCCTGATGTGATCCGGTAGGCCGCCCACAAACAGCTTAGCTTTCTAGACGAGGTCGAGGTTCCGCGCATGGCACAACACCGCGTTGAAGCGGTCGGCGTAGTCCTGGACGGTGGAGGTGAACGGGAGGCGTCCCAGCTCCGCCAAACGAGAACCGCGAACGGCTGGCCCAAACTGGAGATGACAGAGTTCCTTGAAGCGCGCCCAGGTCGGCATCCCCTCGTCTTGCTCGATGGCGAAGTACCATGTCTGGGCCGCACCTGTCAGGTGATACGACGCCAGCCACGTCCGGTCAGAGGCGAGGGTACACTGACCACGGAAGAACTGCTCACACTAGTTGATCCAGTTCATGGGGTCGACCGTGCCGTCGCACATCGGGAACTCCAGCTTGTAGAAGCACGGGACAGCCTGGCCCTGGTTGAATTCCAACGCCTCCTCCCTGTCGGACGACTCCGCGACGTCGGAGGCGGCGGCGGAGATCGACGAGACGATGGTCCCATCAACCCCGCCGTAAAGTGTGCCAAAGGCGGGCACGCCCCCGCGGGACGCCGCGGCGGTGGTCTGCGGCGGTGGTTGCCGCTCTGCCGTGGTTCGCGGCGGCGGTGAGGAGACGACAGCGCTCGTTGTCGACCCTAACAGCCACGAAGGGAGCTGCGAGGGCGAGCGCAGGAACGAAAGGCGGTGAATCGGCACCTCGGATGATGGCGGCGGCAGGGTGTGGCCGCCTTCGCCGAGCAGTAGCGGCGCCGTAAGGGGTGGGAACGCCATCGTCGTCGAAGTCGCGATCTGTGGCGGCGGCTGCAGGCAGCCTGTCAGCAGGGCACGGAGTTCCCGGAACTCAGTGCGGAGGCCGTCGATCGCGTTACCCTGAGCGGAGAGGTCGTAGGAGAGGTTGAGGAGCGACGCGAGCTGGGCGCTCGTTCGTCAAGGTGGGGATCGTTGCCGACACCCCCGGCGACCCGGGAGTAGGCGGCGGAGGACACCGTCGATGGCGCGCCGCCGTGGAGTCCGGCAGCCCCGCGGAAGACGGCGGCGTGGTGGATGGCGGTGGCGCAGGCGGAGGAAGATGGCGCCGGCGAATGGATGGAAGGGGGCCCGACATCACCGATACCGAGGTTGATAGGATTACGGATCCTACCGGGGATTTCCCTTAACGAGTAGGGATGATTGGGCGGCGGAGGACGGTGCGCCGTCGTGCGGATCGCGAGGGAAGACGGCGTGCTACGCTGCACCGCGACGCTACGTGTACGGGTGCTGTTCACGCCGCATCGTTCACGCCGAGGGCCGCGAGGAACGGCGGCTAGGGTTTGGGGCGCTGTTGAATCTCCCGGCTCCCGAGGGAAGCGGAAACAATTGATTGTTTCTGCTTGATTTAATTGATACATCTCCTCCCTTTAAATAGAGAGGTTTACTTGACTCCTAAGCAAACTATCTAATCTTTCCAATCTTATCTCTAACTATCTATGGGAAGTCTTATCTCTAACTATCTATGGGATAATTATCCCATTAATGGGCTTGATATCTTGCTGCGCCTAACATTTCTCCCCGCTTGGAGAAATAGCTCGCCCTCGAGCTAGAACCGCTGTAGAGCTGACGTCAACCTGCATCATTCCCGTGCTGGAAGGCAGCCGTAGTAGCTACCGAAGGTGCACGACGTCGTCAAGGTAGTCGGCCATCTCCAAGTAGAACGTACACCGGCACTTATGACCACGAACATATGGCTCGTCACAATTGTAACAAAGCCCTTGGCGACGACGCTCTAGCATCTCGGCGAGGTGTGAGGCGACGGAAGGAGGGCGGCCTGGAGCTGGTGTCGGCACAGGAGCCTGTGTTGATGCCGATGCTGGAACTGGAGGTGGCGTCGATGTTGGTGCTGGCTCTAGTGTTGACGCGACGAGGGGTAGTGGAGCGTTAGGGCTTGATGAGTAGCCTGCAGGCAGTCGGCCCCCAAAACGTTGGACTCTGGTGGCCGCAATGCCAACATGGACGTGGCGCGGAGCTCGAACGCGCGGGCCAGGTGCATCGCCGTCGGCAAGTCTTGCGGTGCACGCAGCTTGACGTCCACCCTGATGTGATCCGGTAGGCCGCCCACCAACAGCTTAGCTTTCTGGACGGGGTCGAGGTTCCGCGCATGGCACAACACCGCGCTGAAGCGGTCGGCGTAGTCCTGGACGGTGGAGGTGAACGGGAGGCGTCCCAGCTCCGCCAAACGAGAACCGCGAACGGCTGGCCCAAACTGGAGATGACAGAGCTCCTTGAAGCGTGCCCAGGTCGGCATCCCCTCGTCTTGCTCGATGGCGAAGTACCATGTCTGGGCCGCACCTGTCAGGTGATACGACGCCAGCCACGTCCGGTCAGAGGCGAGGGTACACTGACCACAGAAGAACTGCTCACACTAGTTGATCCAGTTCATGGGGTCGACCGTGCCGTCGCACATCGGGAACTCCAGCTTGTAGAAGCACGGGACAGCCTGGCCCTGGTTGAATTCCAACGCCGCCTCCCTATCGGACGACTCCGCGACGTCGGCGGCGGCGGCGGAGATCGACGAGACGATGGTCCCATCGACCCCGCCGTAAAGTGTGCCAAAGGCGGGCACGCCCCCGCGGGACGCCGCGGCGGTGGTCTGCGGCGGTGGTTGCCGCTCTGCCGTGGTTCGCGGTGGCGGTGAGGAGACGACAGCGCTCGTTGTCGACCCTAACAGCCACGAAGGGAGCTGCGAGGGCGAGCGCAATAACGAAAGGCGGTGAATCGGCACCTCGGATGATGGCGGCGGCAGGGTGTGGCCGGCTTCACCGAGCAGTAGCGGCACCGTCAGGGGTGGGAACGCCATCGTCGTCGAAGTCGCGATCTGTGGCGGCGGCTGCAGGCAGCCTGTCAGCAGGGCACGGAGTTCCCGGAACTCAGTGCGGAGGCCGTCGATCGCGTTACCCCGAGCGAAGAGGTCGTAGGAGAGATTGAGGAGCGACGCGATTGGGCGCTCGTTCGTCAAGGTGGGGATCGTTGCCAACACCCCTGGCGACCCGGAGTAGGCGGCGGAGGACACCGTCGCATGCGGCGCCGTGGAGTCCGACAGCCCCCGGGAAGACGGCGGCGTGGTGGATGGCGGTGGCGCAGCGGAGGAAGATGGCGCTGGCGGAATGGATGGAAGGGGGCCTGACATCACTGATACCAGGTTGATAGGATTACGGATCCTACCGGGGATTTCCCTTAACGAGTAGGGATGATTGGCTGGCGGAGGACGGTGCGCCGTCGTGCAGATCGCGAGGGAAGACAGCGTGCTACAGTACCGTGACGCTACAGTAATGCGGGTACTGTTCACGCCGGTACTGTTCACGCCGGAGGGCTGCGAGGAACCGGCGGCTAGGGTTTGGGGCGCCGTTGAATCTCCCGGCTCCCCGAGGGAAGCCGGAAACAATTGATTGTTTCTGCTTGATTTAATTGATACATCTCCTCCCTTTAAATAGAGAGGTTTACTTGACTCCTAAGCAAACTATCTAATCTTTCCAATCTTATCTCTAACTATCTATGGGAAGTCTTATCTCTAACTATCTATGGGATATTTAGCCCATTAATGGGCTTGATATCTTGCTGCGCCTAACAACTACCCTCACCTAATATCTAGGGATACAAGCCCCTCAAGGGCGGATTTGGAAATCTTCGGAATTTCTTCATCGGACGGATGCCCGGAGACCGAACCTGCTTAGCCTCGACGCAAGCCTTGTGATCCCGACGCGTGTCCTCCGCTTCGAAGCATCTTGACGCTGGCGGCCAGGGCGGTCAGACTGCCCCCTGGGCGGTTAGACCGGCCCGGGAGATCTGACCGGCCCCAGGCGGTCTGACCGCCCCTCCTGGGTGGTTGAACCGGCCTGGGTGGCCGCACCTCCTCGTCGAGTCTTCGGCCTCGATTTTGTGGCTCAACCAAGTAACCCAGTGGTTTTCTGGTGAACCACTGCAAACCCCGCGAACTCGGTGTAGCCTCCGCCAATCTCCACTCATGACTCGGCTCCCACGTAGTCCCGCTCGACCTTGGTTTTGAGGCTCTACCAAGAAACCGTCCACGACTTGTTGTTCATGCCACCATGCGGCCGCACTTGACCCCACTGGCCACCGGGTCCCTCGAACGAAGCCTACTTGTCTTCTCCACACCTGGAGGCCTCACCGGCAACGACCTTTCGCGCTTGTTCTTCACCTGCACCAACACGAGTCAAGCCGCAACTTGCACCTGCAATACTTAGCCAAGAATCAGTCCACACAACGTTGTCAATCACTCATCACACAAGGAAGCGACCATCCACCGGTCCTCGAACCACACATGGTCCTCACGTACTACTCCGGCAAGGTGCTGATGGAGAAGGCCGACTCCTGGCACCATGGAGTGTCCCCGTCTTCGCACCAGGCGCGACTGGATTTGCTCCTGGCCGCGTTGAAGGCCCTGGCGGACGACGGCTTGACCGTGGGATGCGTCCTCGTGAATCTCCATCACCGGCGGATCGTTCCCCTGATGGAGAGGCCACTCCGCATCTTCAAGATGCACGAGGACGCGGACCCCGTCGCATTGGCGCAGTCACGGTTGATGCCGGACCTCCTCCCGCGGGAGTACGCGGCCACACGGGCACGGCGCGCCATCGACCTCAGGGCCTTCCGGAGTGACGACGCAGCCCTCTGGGCGTTCGCCATGCTCCCAGTCAGCCCATTGGTGAGTGGACTTCCGCCTCCCCTTGTTCTGCCGATTCGCAGGATATCAGCGTGTTTTGAAGCCTTGCTTGTTCCTCGCAGATAAGGGCCGTGAACGCCGCGCGGTCCGACCTGCCCACGCCCCGAGCCCGAGCACGCGCGCGCGCGCGCGCGGCGGGCGAGAACGAGAGCGGGTGGCACGCAAGATGGAGCGGAGCATCCGTCGACGGGAGCGCCGGGAACCGAGAGGTGGGAGCCTTCACCCCCCTCACCAGAGCTGCGCAGGCGGCGGAAGAGACGGCTCCTGGGGCGGGCGCAGGAGCGCTCGCCGCCAGGCAACCTACGAGAGAGGCGACGCGCGCCGCGGAGGCACCGCGCGCGCGCGCGGAGACGGCTAGGGGTGCGGCGGCGGCTATACCGGTGGCGGCAACAACGTTCGCCGAGCCCCCGACGAAAACGAAAAGGGGGTTTTCCACCCTGAGGTAGGCGATTGCTTCCCCTCAACCGCAATTTTAGATCAGCGATGGCCTAAGTTTCTTGCCTTCGTGTTCGCAGGGTGGCGCCCACCGTGCCTCCTCTCTCGCCTGCCAAGGTGCAGAGGACGGATATGGCCGTCCCCACCAGGCGGCGCTCGTCGAGGGCGTCGCAGGCGGCCGCGAGAATGGCGACGACGGCGAGCGGGGACTCGCGGCCGCGCGGCCGAGGCCACGGAGCCGCGGCCGGCGGCGACGACTTTGGAGCCGCCCGCCGGTGGCCGCCGAGGCGCGGCAGGCGGCGGCGGAGCCGCGGCAAAAGCGCCGCTGGCGGCGGTGGAGTCGGCCGCAAGCGGTGCCGGTGGCGGAGGTTACCGCAGCCGAGTCGGTCGCCGCACCGCCAACTTTGCCGGCGCCCGGCGCGGCCGGCGGCCCGAGGGCGGCGGTGGTGGAGATCCCCGACGACGACGATGTCCCATCGCGGAGCCGGGACCCGTGGCGCAGCGCACCCGTGTCGCCCCCGAGGCCTCGGCGGGGGCGCTTGTGGCCCGGGCGATATCGGCGCGATGCTGGGGCGTCCAACGAACGGCGCCGGGGCCTCGTCATCGCATGTTGGGCCCGCAGCGCGCCTGGAGCTGGGGCAGGAGGATGCTGACGCCCCGCCGACCCACTTCATCAAGGCTCAGGCGGAGCAAGGGCTTTGGCAGGAGCTTCGCGACCACGGCGCCTCACTCAACCGGGCGTTGAATGAGGTGTTGCGGATCCACAGCGGTTCGGCGTGGCACGTCTTCCAGGTTAGCTGGGCTTTGTGGGGTTTCGAGATTCCTTCTCTTGTTTTTCCTGCGTTCGTGTTTTTTCCGACGCTCGCTCTTCCTGCCTCACTTGTTGGTGGTAGGAGCTGGAGCGTCGGGCTCGCGAGCGATACAACGCCCTTGACCGCCTCGACGCCGACCTTCAATGGTACCGGGAGCAGTACGAGGCCCTGGATGCCCTCGTCGAGGCCCTGAGGTCACTTGACTGGTGGCTGGCGTACAGGGCTGTGGCCTTGTTGGACCTGCCCCCGGAGCAGGGCGCCCAGGCCGCGGAAGGCGCCTCTGCGGTCGAGAGGGTGCGGACGGCGTTGCTGGAGTGGGACGACGTGCTGCGCCGGGCTCGCGAGGACCTGGAGGGGGCGCGCTCCGTCGCGTTGACATGGGAGGCGGAGGTCGTCACCACCCGCGCCCAGCTCCAACAGGGCCGCGTGACGCTCGAGGAGGCTAAGGGGCTGAAGACAGCTCTAGCGGACAAGGCTACCACGCTCAATGCGGCGGAGGAGCAACTCCGGCAGGAGCGAGCTGCACGCCAAGGAGCGGAAGGCCAGCTTCAGCAGGAGCGGAAGGCACACCTCGCTCGAGCAGGGGCGCATGGCGCGCGAGGAAGCATTGGTCCAACTCCAGCGGGAGCGTGTCGCGCTCGAGGAGGCACGGGTCACGCTCAAGCAGTAGCAGGAGGAGGTTTCGCGGCTCAACGGCGAGCTGGTGCAGATCAGCATATCGCACGAGGATCTACGCCAGTCTCTCGAGGAGCAGGAGGCCTCGTACCTCAAGTTGCAGCGCGAGGCTGAGGAGACGCGCCAGTCCCTCAAGGTGGAGAAGAAGCAGGTTGAAGGTAAGTTTGCTTTCGTCTGGTTTTCGTTTGTTGATTCGTTCTTTGCTTTGTTGATCTTCCCTTCGGGGATTCGCTCCCATCTTGATCTTCCTTGTTCGTGGCTTCCAGGCCTGCGGACCGCTTTGGGGCATGCGACCACCCAGGCCGAGACTGTGAGCGCGGCCTACAACTCCTCGGAACAGGAGTTGGGGGAGCTGTGGGCCGCCGCCCTCGAGACCTGCCAGGCCGTCGAGGAAGGCGAGGCACACGCAGGGAGCTCGCTGGCGAGTCGCCTGCATGCCCTCGGCGGGCATGTCTCGAGCCGCATGCGCCCTACCCTTCTCCTGGGCATCCAGAAGGCCCTCGGCGTGGTGGAGTCCCACTACCAGGAGGACTTCGAGGTCGTGGCATCGGGCTACGTTGTCCCAGTCGGTGTTGAGGACGAAGTGGCGATGGAGCGCGCGGACGCGCTTGCCGCCGCTGCCACCGAGACGCTCGCTGAAGACTTCGTGGACTTCTTGTTCCCCGACGCTCCTGACGCCGGCGAGCCCCAAGCCTGAAGACCACTGGGCGCCGAGCCCTTTTTTGTTTAAGTGTTAAAATCCGGGCCATGTGGCCATGTAAGTAAACAAGTACTCCTTTGAGATGTTTGAACACTTGTAAATGTATGTGATGTTTTTTATTTCGCTTGTCGCGCTGTTCCGCTTTTCCTTCGCCTGGGTGAATTCGGGTTGGAGAGGTTCGATTTCACGAGTAGCTTGCTGGTCTAGAGACGAGAGAGAAGGGCCGTATCATCGCGGAGGCGTAGGCTATCTCTGGCTCGCGCGTCCTTCCCGCTTGGCCGCCCACACCCCGCTTGAATCCACTTCGAGGCTTAGGTCGAGTCGTAGTTAGCGCACTTGCGAACTTTTACGAAAAAATGGGACCATTTTTTGGGGGCGGGGATGCCCCCGCAGTAGCCCCCGAGGGTGACTTGGTTTTCTTGGGAAAGCCAAGTTGCCTTTTAACTTTATTGACTTGTTGATTTTTACATCTAGGTTGACAACTGGGGTGTTGAGCATGTAATTTACAACAAAAAACTTGGAAATCCTCGCTAAGGGTAGAAGCGACATAGCTGCTGGATGTTCCAAGCGTTGGTGAGTTCCTCACCGTCTTCGTTGGCCAGCTTGTACGTGCCGGGCTTGAGCACCTTCACTACGATGTAGGGTCCCTCACACAGGGGCGACAGCTTGTGGCGGCCTCGATTGTCTTAGCGTAGCCTTAGGACCAGGTCCCCCTCGCTGAAGTCTCATCGCCGCACCTTCCGGGCTTGGTGTTAACACCGAAATTTGGTAAGGAGTCTGACTTGTGGGTCCAACTTGGTGAGAAATCTGTCCGGCGGAAGGAGGGTATTTTCGGATGCATTCGGCAGAAGAATCCGCGGTCGGCTATCTGTTTCCGTTCGGCAAGGGAACTGTTGAGCTGATTTTGCGGGATTGTACGGTGACGTGGCCCGAGCGGAAGGACGAATGGATGGATAAGCGATCAAGCTTAGAGATAAATTTGGTATCAAATCCATTCGAGGTCGTGCTTGGCAGGGTATAAATATGAACCCTGAATGTATGTAACAGATATACGTAATCATTCTCAATACAAACCGGCTTTACGCCAAACCCTAGAGTCCATTTGTCGTGTCGTCGAGTTCTTCGAGAGGGTTCATCGATCCGTCAACCTTCATGAGTACCGGCAACCTTGTATCATATCTAGTATCATGCGGTGGATTTAGATCTGATGCAAGTAGTCTTGATACCATGCTTAGTGTCATGCAGTAGATTCAAGCTTGGTTCGAGAGAGTTTCTTGTTAGGTCATGAGACATGCGGTAGGCTAAGATCTAGCTTGAAGCTAGTTATTGGCTCTATTGAATTTTGGCAAGATTCAATAGATTCATTAAGTTACCCTGTGTTGCTTTGAGTTTATGCTTTATGTTTAAATTCATGTAACACCTTTTGCCCAATCTAGATGGGTTTGGATCGGCTTTATCCCTTTTGATGATCCTTATGCAAGTCGAGTTGGAGCCTTTGGTTAATTTAACACGTGGATCACATGCTTCTCGATAGCCGAAACCGAATCAATCTAGGTCGTTACGTGTTGCGGGTTCAAGCTTGCCAAGGTTTGTATAAATCTTGAAAGAACTGGGTATCACGCGGTAGATGCAGGTTTTTGGGTTTCTTTGGAGTTAATCATCCGGTGGATTAGGTTTCAAATCAATCTGATAGATTTATCTTACTTGGTAATGTTCGTTCCTTCTCCATGGACCCCGAATCGGCTGTTCAACCGTGTTCGGTTATGTTCTTCATGAGTAAAACACGTGCATGATTCATGCTTTAAATATTGTGTGCTTTTAGCTTTCCATATTTAGATTGTATCATGCGGTGGATAGATCTATTTGTGGAAAGTGGCACGATCTCAAGCAAGTTGTATCATGCAGTGGATAGATTCGCTTGGTGTCGTACCCGACTGGTTTTTAAAGTAACTAGACATGAAGTAGACTAGTGCATTGGACCTATGCATGCTTGTTTATTACATATTTATGCTCGCGCTTTTACCTTATTTATTATTTAATGTTGATTACCACGGGGATCGGTCGCGATCTTGCGCACGTGCATCTTTGTCCAAATAAAGATCGATCACCGTCATGCTTGCATCACCCATTCGGCTATGTTACTCTTTTCTTCTTAATGCTCCCGAATGGTTTCAGTTTGCTGACAGATAGCTTTCTATCGCTATATGTCATCCCATTTGGCTCTACGGCTGTAAACATGGAACTGTCTGGTACCACCCAGCAAGTTCCAAGCTTTGGAATTTAACTACTTTGTCTTTTGTCAATTTTCAGGAAAAAATTGACTGGCACGTCTTGTGATCTTTGCACGTGTGAAGCTAGCTTGTTCGGCTTGCTGTGTGCTTGGCGCTAGGTGCACATTTTGCGTCAACACACTTTTTGGCACGCCTAGTGGGACCACAGCCGAAAGCCAAGATGCCTGACATCGGGGATATCATGGATGTCAATGTTCAAGACCTCTCTCCGGAACAGCGGCAACAGCTGCAGGATGCCGTGGATCAGTTCCAACAAAAGTGTTTGTTATCCTTCAAGAAGAACAGGAGCGGCGTCCCATACTTAAAAAACGAGATGTCCAGGGTGTTGTTGCCAGGGGAAAGTGACGCTACAACCCAGCAGGAGAGGGAGGAATGCATGCAAGCGTTCCGAGATACCGCGGACCACGTCCTAAGAAGGCACCACAGAGCTTTCCTTGGTGCGTTCAAACAAATGATGGTGGCTGTCTTCGGTCCAGGCATGGAGCAAGTGTTCAACAAGACACCCATTCAAGGAGGCACCGTGGAGGTGGGTGAGTCCAGTTCTCAACCGCCATTGCAGAGCCAGCCTCCTCCGCAGAGCGTTGGGAACCAAGCCTTCCAGCCTCCTCCACAAGGTGTTGGAGGTCAGCCAGTTCAGCCCCCACTGCAGGCCGCAGGAGGGCGACCAGTCCAGCCACCACCGCAGGGCAGCACGGGTCAGCCTGTGCAACAGCCGAACCCATACCAGCCCACGTATGGAGAGCTGGCATTCGGCTCGCCTGGAGCCCCGCTTGCTTCCAGCTACAAGATTGCTCCAGCAAGCAACAGGCAGCAGAGGAATTTATACGGCGGAGGCTACCACGAGGTGAGGAACTACGGAGCCTTCGATGCTCTCCCAAATCCGAGTTACGGACCAGCTGCGGGCACACAGGAGGATGATATCCTGGCGCAGAAGATGGCTGACTTGATGCAGAATCAATTCGGCCGCAAACCAAAAATGCAAGGACCTACCTACACGCCTCCGTTCCCGGAGTGGTATTACAACGTGATCCTGCCACCAAGGGTAAAGCCTCCGACAGAATTTACAAAGTTTTCGGGGCAGGATGACACAAGCACGGTGGAGCACATTGCTCGCTATCTGATGCAGCTTGGAGAGTGCTCATCTGAAGAAGCGTTCAGAGTCAGGTACTTCCCCGCGTCACTGACGGGTGCGGCGTTCCAATGGTTTTCATCTTTGCCCCCTCAATCAGTTAGCACGTGGAAGGAGCTGGAACGGAAATTCCACGCCCACTATTTCAGCGGCAGCTTGGAAAAGAAGCTGATCGACCTCGCTACCCTGAAACAGAGGCACAGTGAGACGCCCTTGGAGTTCCTCAGGAGGTTCATGGAAGTCAAGGGCATGTATTTTTCGCTAAATCTGCCGGATGACCAGTTGGCCGACATGGCCGTCGCCGGGATGCTGCCGGCCGTACGTGAAAAACTGTTCGGCATGGAATTTGACAACCTGGGTCAACTGTCCCAAAAGCTGTCGTTGATGAGCAACCAAGCCTACGGCTTCAAGAAAGACGCTAGGTTCGGCAAACAGCACGACGTGGCGGATATCTACAATCAGTTCCTGGAGAAAGCCGACCAAATAGAGGATTCTGATGATGACCAGGACGTAGCTGCGGCCGAAATCATGTGGGGAAAAGAACCGTTGACCATGAATCAGCGCTGGGTCAAACAGACCAAAGGTACCTACGATTTCGACATCACTAAAGCTGATAAGCTATTTGAGCTCCTGGTGAAAGAAGGCCGAATCAGATTGCCGGAAGGGCATTCCATGCTTCGGCCCGATGGAGTGAAGGAGAAACGTTACTGTGGCTTCCATGACAGGAACTCGCACTCCATCAACGACTGCAGGGTCTTCAGGATGAGGATCCAGAAAGCCATCCAGGAGGGACACCTCAAATTTGATAACAAGATGAAACTGGATGGCCACCCTTTTCCCCAGAACATGGTAGGCTTTTCCGTCAACATGGTGACGGTTGAGGAGAAGGGCAAGGTCAAAGTCTTGACCTCAGCCAGGGCCAGGCAGGATGGAGCAGTAGACCCGGAATGCCAAGTGACCTTGGAACAGGTGCATGGTGAAGCCCCCCGCGTTCTCAAAAGCCATGTCGAGATCGGGGAATCATCCAGGGCCAAACCCAGGGTGACGACGCGCATCCTCCTCAATAAGTGGCAGCGCCAGCTGGAAAAGGAGTGCTACCCGAAACAGAGGCACGAGGAGGAGAGGTGCAGGGTCGAAGAGGAAGCGCGCAGGAGAGATCTGGAGCAATACACGCGCGAGCAGGAGCGCGCGCACTGGGGTTGTGCGTTCTTCAGGCACTGCTGGAACGAAGGGTTGAAACTGCCCACGCTGAGAAACTGCCCTGAGTGCAGTGACAGGTAATTTGAGTATAGGCAGGAGACTTCCAATCGCCGATCCGTCCATGAAAGACTTGGAAGGATACATCCTAGCGAGGATCGGCGCCAAAAAATTGAAATCATTGATCATCCCAGGAAGAGGCAAGCTGATTTGAGGTGGGCTGATCAAGAGGAAGACGAGGACAAGTACATCTGGCAAAAGGGGCAATGGTGCCTGCCTGGCCTGAGAAAGAGTCAGAAAAGGAGGGTTCAACGCTTGAGGAACCGCGAACTGAGGCAGGCCGGGATCCAGACAAGACAGGTGTGGTGTCCAAAGGATAAACCTGAAGGGTCAAACCGTTCGGCTCCGGCGTGCATGGTATATTTTCTTCCGAATGAATTTATGGCTCCTGCTAATCAGGTTGTGTAGGAAGAGGCGTCCCTGGACGATGAGCAGATTGAGGGACTACTGGCGCAGCTGGTGCTAGCCAAGCAAGCCATCTTCGACAAACCGGCCAAAAATCGACACATGGGGCCGCTGTACTTGAAGGGATATGTCAATGGCAAGCCATTGACAAAGCTGTTTGTCGACGGCGGAGCGGCGGTCAATGTGATGTCGTACACCACTTTCAGTAAGCTTGGCATGGGCCCTGGTGATCTGACACCTACAAGCATAATACTGAACGATTTCGCCGGGAATCCTTCAGACACCAAGGGATGCGCTCACGTGGATCTGATGATCGGGTCCAAAACACTGCTCACAACCTTCTTTGTTATCGAAGGTAAAGGAGCCTACAGCCTACTGCTCAGACGGGACTGGATTCACGCCAACTGCTGCGTCCCATCTACCATGCATCAGCAGCTCATCCAATGGGTGGATGGTGATATTGAGGTAGTCCAAGCGGATGACTCCGTGAGCGTTGCAAATATGGAACCAGCTTTCTGGGAGTATCAAGGCATTGACTGTTTCTCAGGAAAAGACTGGGGAGAAGGTCTCGTTGAGCTCGTCGGCGGCGATCAACGGCCGATTCAAGCGATCGGCTCTTATAGCAATTTTTAATGGATAACCCCGTCGATGGTACTGATGGCAAATTGGGGCGAGGATTCATGTCGGCCGATAAATTAGAAGAAGTTGACATTGGGAGCGGTGACAAACCAAGGCCGACATTCATCAGTGCAAACTTGCAATCAGACTTCAGGGAGGAATTAATCAAGCTACTCAAGGAATATAAAGATTGCTTCGCCTGGGATTATTCGGAGATGCCTGGACTGGACCGTTCCATCGTTGAGCATCGGTTGCCGATCAAATCTGGTTTCAAACCATACAAGCAACCACCCCGGAAAATCAACAAGGATGAGGTATTGGCCGATGTGAAGAAAGAAGTTGAATGATTACTTGATGCAAACTTCGTTCGACCATGCAGATACGCGGAGTGGATTTCTAATATTGTCCCTGTCTACAAGAAGAATGGAAAGATGAGAATTTGCATAGATTTTAGGGATTTGAACAGAGCTACTCCGATGGATGGTTACCCCATGCCTGTCGCCGATTTGCTGGTTGACGCCGCTGCTGGGCACAAAGTTATCAGTTTCATGGATGACAATACGGGATACAAGCAAATTTTTATGGCAATAGAAGATATATCAAAGACGGCCTTCAGATGTCCTGGTCATATAGGCCTGTTCGAATGGATAGTCATGACATTTGGGTTGAAAAATGCTAGTGCAACTTATCAGCGAGCCATGAATTACATCTTTCACGAGTTGATCGGCAAAGTTGTTGAAATTTTCATTGATGATGTCGTGATTAAGTCCCTAAGTCATGACACACATTTGAAAGATGTGAAAAGGACCTTGGAGTGCACTCGAAAGCATGGTTTGAAGATGAATCCAAACAAGTGTGCTTTTGGGGTATCAGCTGGAGAGTTCTTGGGGTTCTTAGTCCACGAAGGACGGATTGAAGTTGGTAAGAAAAGCTGAAGGCCATTGACGAAGTGGTCCCTCCAACTAATCTCAAGGAGTTGCAATCACTGCTCGGCAAAATTAATTTCGTAAGGAGATTCATCCCAAATCTGTCACAGAAGGTTTTTCCGTTCTCTCCATTGCTGAAACTTAGGAAAGATCAGAAGTTCACGTGGGGTGACGAACAACAAAAGGCTTTTGATGAGATCAAGCAATACATGAAGGAGCCACCAGTACTGGTCCCTCCTCAGTTGGATAAGCCTTTCAAGTTGTACGTGGCAGCCGATACCCAAACCATTGGATCGGCCCTTATTCAAGAATTTGAAGGAAAGGAGCGGGTAGTAGCATATCTTAGCCGAAAATTACTTGATCCCGAGACCAGGTATTCGGCTGCAGAGAAGCTGTGCCTGTGCGTGTACTACTCATGTACAAAGTTTCGGGACTACTTGTTGAATGCCGAATGCACCGTATATTCCAAGTTTGATGTAATAAAACATATGTTGTCTATGCCAATTTTGAATGGCAGGATTGGCAAATGGATCTTGGCCTTATCAGAGTTTGAGTTAAAGTTCGAATCGGCAAAAGCTATTAAAGGTCAGATCATTGCCGATTTTATAACTGAACATCATGACCCATCAATTGATTTGCTTGAAATTACTCCTTGGGCTTTATTTTTTGATGGGTGATCATGTGGCAAAGGTGGGGGAGTAGGGATTTTGCTGATTTCACCTAGAGGTGAGATGTTTGAGTTTGCTATCCCTATACAGCCCACTGTTACGAACAATCAGGCTGAGTACAAGGCATTGCTTCGGGGACTTCAATACTTGAGAGAAGCCAGGGCCGTTTTGGTTGAGGTTTATGGAGATTCAGAGTTGGTGATCAAGCAATCGAACGGCCAATACGAATGTAAAAGTGAAGCGCTGAGGAGTTACTACGAAGAGTGCAGGGAAATCTTGAAGAGCTTTCCGTTGGTGACTCTACAGCATATTCCTAGGGAACATAACGAAGAAGCAAATAGGCTCGCTCAGAGCGCATCTGGCTACAAAGAGAGTCAAGAGGCATTTGCTGCAGACATATGTGCACTGGGAACGGATCTTGCGGAGGATGACTGGAGAAAGGAGATCGTTGACTATTTGAAAGATCCATCCCGGAAGATGGGGTGTTGTTGCGATGCCTGGGTCCAGAAGAAGATAAAAGGATGATGATTGAAGTGCACGATGGGATATGTGGAGCACACCAATCGGCCTACCGCATGAAATGGGTTATCAGGCAAGCTGGGTGATTTTGGCCGACGATATTAGAGGACTGCTTTGAGTATTACAAGGGATGTCAAGACTGCCAGAGGTTTGGAAATATTCAAAGGGTCCCCGCATCAGCGTTAAACCCCATTATCAAGCCGTGGCCATTCAGGGGCTGGGGTATAGACCTGATTGGCCAGATTAATCCACCATCCAGCAAGGGGCATAAGTTCGTGCTTTTGGCTACAAACTAATTTACTAAATGGGTTGAGGCGATTCCACTGAGGAAGGTGACGTCGGAGAACATGGTTGAATTTGTCAAGGAACACATCATCTATCGGTTTGGAATCCCTCAGACAATCACAACTGATCAAGGGGCCCAATTCGTGTCCCTGGAGTTCAGGGAGTTTGCAAAAAGCATGGGAATCAAATTGTTTAATTCTTCTCCCTATTATGCCCAAGCTAATGGCCAGGCAGAGGCTTCTAATAAGATCATGATCAAGCTTATACAAAAGAAGATCGACCAGAAGCCAAGGAGGTGGCATTCGGTACTCAGTGAAGCATTATGGGCTTACCAAATGGCCCCTCATGGAGCTACAAAAACCTCTCCTTATGAATTGGTTTATGGACACCATGCGGTTCTACCTTGGGAGATACAATCAGATTCCAGGAGAGTTGTGTTACAGAAAGATTTAAGCTCCAGAGATTACAGCGGCTTAATGATGGATGAGCTAGAAGACTTGCACATGATCCGTCTTAAGGCCTTGGAAAACATCGAGAAGAACAAGCTGCGGGTTGCCAAGTATTATAACAAGAAAGTAAAAGTCAGGAAATTTGCAGAAGGGGATTTGGTTTGGAAAGCGTTACTGCCGATTAGAACCAAATACAGTGAATTCGGCAAATGGTCCCCTAACTGGGAAGGACCCTTTTGCGTGGTCAGATGCGTCCCTGGTAATGCATACATATTGAAAACTTTACTAGGAGAAGAATTTTCCGCTGCAATAAATGGAAGATATTTGAAGAAATATTATCCTAGTATTGAAATCGATCGGTGATCACCAACAGTGGGGTTACATGCATCTGACACAGGAATAGCCGGCGCTCAGGAACGACGCCGCCTCTAGAACAAAAATTCACAAACAGAAGGAACGGCCAGTGCCTAGATGCATTGCCTTTAGCACAAAACTACATTACAACTGCTTCTTGCGGGTTTACATCCAACAACCCTGGTGATCAGGACTTCGAGGAGGCGGGAAGCAGAAGGCCTGGAGGAAGAAGCGAAAGTATGATTCAATCTTTTCTTTGCTTGTTCGGCTGATCCCTCTTCAGTTGCTCCAGGACCACCGTGACGGCAACTTGGAATGCATGGGGGTGACCATGATTAGCTGCCTCCACCAAGCTATCCCAAGCCGCTTTCAGGTTGTTGTACCTATCAGAGACATCTAAAGCAGAGGAGTGGTTATTGGGGGCAAGACTCCAGATGTGAACGCGAAGTCAAGGAAGAACTAGAAACATTTACCTCCCACTAATGCCTCCAAAGCCATAGACGCTCGCGCTCGGCCTGGCAATGAGCGGTGATGTCCCTGAGGTCATGCTCCAGGTGCCGGACGCGGCGGCGCAATTGATGGCTGGTTCTCTGTTCGGGCGTAGTGTCCTCTGCTTCGAGGGAGGAATCAGAGGAGATGTACTCAGGCATGTCTTCGGTCCCGACGATTTCTTCAGGAAGCAGATCGAGGCTGAAGGAGAAAAGGAAGAGAGGAGGTAAAACGCGAGATTATGAAAACAAGAAGGAAATCAAGGGAAAACTCACTCTCAAATCGTGCGTTTCTTCGGGATGCTGCTCTCCTGGGGTTGCTTGCCTTTGTCCATGGCCTTGGGGTTTTTTCCTCTAGGGACAGGGGAGGAAATGAGAAGTGATGGATGAGTGTGCGAGTGGATTTGCAGGGCATCTCAGCAGACTATTTTATTGACCGGGGGAGTGCATTGGGAGTGATGACCGGCCAGCGTGCACTATTGGAATACCAAGCGGCAGGGTTTTCTTCCCGAATGCGAAGGGTTTTCGTTTGAATAGTGCTTACGGATTGCCGATTCGAGGATCTTCTGCGGATTTTGCGCCAAGGGGCATCTGTTCTCGCGTGTTCGGCTCAAGCAAGTTCCCGAGTACGCTTAATAAAAAACAAGGTTCACGGATGCAAACATGGAAAAAATCATCGCAATGCAAGCGCAGAAATCAAAAGTTCTTTATTTATTGCCGATATCAAACATCCCTAATACAATCTAGTCAAAAAGCCTGTTCAACACGGATTGGGGATGAGTGAGTTCGGCAATGGCGTCGCCGTAGCCATCAAGGCGCTCCAAGATGATCTCGATATCCTCGATGTCTTCTGGCGCGCCGCCCCGGAAGCCGCGTGGCCTGATGGAGTAGTCGACGTCGGCGTGAGTCGCCATGGCGGCTAGACCCAAAGTGGTGCCCAAACGGATGCCATGGGTGGCCACTTCGTCCACGCGGTGCTCCACCGCAGCAAGGCGCTCTGCCGGCGTATCTCCGCGGGCGTTCACCTTGTCGGCCAATTGCTCCACCAGCATCTTTAGCTGGTTGAGCTCAGCGTCACGGGCTGCAAAGTGCAAGAAAAGGGTGATTAGCATCAAGGGCCGAACTGGATCAAAGAGCGGTTTCAGGGCCGTACCGTCGATGGTCTCCAGCAGCTGCTTGCGCTGGTCTTCCCACTCCAATTCGGCTATGCCGGCCTTTTTGGAGACGTTTTCCAGTTCGCGCCGGGCCGCCTCCAGCTCCGCCTTAAAGCGGAGGGCGTCGAGCTCACCGTAGGGTACGGGGGAGTGATGGTCGGACTCCGAGGAATCGTCCGGTAAGGGCTGGACGGCCGGTGCAGGGGACGATTCCACTGAATCAACCTAAAACAAGGATGATCGTCAAAAACAAAAGGGGATAGAAGATGAATCATGGAAGAAGAGTTGACGATCATTGCCTCCGGCGCGCACTGTCGCGGCTCCCCTCCGCCTCATCAGCGGTGCGACGACGGTTGTTGCTGCGCACCATGCTTCTGGGATTTGCGCTGTTTGGAAGGGAAAAGAAGACTTGAGATTGGCAAAAATTTGAGAGCTAAAGGCTTGGTGGAGAGCTAGGGGCACCTACGGTTTTCATTTATAGGCCTGGCGAGACAGATCGTGGCCTCAGGTCGTGGCTCTGGATTGTGGCGCATATCCCGAGAAAATTGGAAGGTGGAGAGGTTTCCTTGACCAACCCACCATCAGAACGCTTGGAGTTCTATGCTGAGTCGTATTCGGTTGACTGGCTCGGCTGAAGGGGGTCAAAGTGCCGTTCGGGTGTTGGCATTTTCTTTACCGATTGGGTCGTTCAGCGTTGCAGTTAAGGACGTGCAGAGGAAGAAGAGAGATAAAATTGCAAGAGCAAATGTTACAAGAGCGACCAGTTCGGTTACACATCGATTGAAACATCTAGATGTTCAAATATTTCGTGATTACATTGCAGACATTCGATGTTGCTTGGCGAAAGTTCTCCGTCCGCTCTTGATAATCTTTCTGGACGTCGGACAGGGTGGTAAGTTCTGCATTACATTGATCCACCTCAGCTATGGCCGATATTGCTTCCTCTTGGATCTTTTCTATCAATCCAGGGAGCTCGGCTGTTTTCTTGTCATCGGCTTCTATTTCAGCTGACAGACTTCTAAGTTCTGCCTCCAAAGCGGCTTTTCTGGTGATCTTTAATTCACGAGAAGCTTGCAGATTGGCCAATGTATCTTTGTGACTCTCGGTCTGAGATTGTGCCCCCTTCACGGCTTGTTCAGCTCTGGCCCTCTTCTGTTCAACAGCTGGGCGGGAGGACACCTTTCTCAGAGCTTGTCTTATGGGCACATAATGAATTTCCAGACCGGAGATGGATTCAAGTGAGGCCTTGATGTCCTCAGGGAGTTCATGGCTGATGGGTTCAAGCATTTCTTCAAAGTGATCAAGATCTTTGAACTTATCTCGCGCATCTTTTTGCAGCCAGGCACAAATCTCCTTGAGCTTTTCTCGCACTTCCTCTGACAAGGTTTGAGGCACCCTTTCCCTCGTCTCGGCAATTGGATTGTTCATCATTGGTGGGATTGATGGTGACTAAGCCTGATCCTAAAAGAGTAACATGGCCGAGTTAGGGGTATCAGGAACTGAAGGATCACGGGATTAAACGCAAATAAGTACCTCATGTCTGCTTTCCTGAACCAGAGCAGGGTTTTGTTCAAGGGCAGCCTCTGGAATCACTGGTGAAGGAGATGTTCCAGGCAAAGCTGAAGCTTCTGTGTGAGAGGGCAATGATGCAGTCTCTGGTAACCCTGAAGCTTCTGGCTGGAGAGAAGTTGGATTCGCCTCTGCTGGGATTGATGTCTCTGCCTGGCCAGTAGGTGATTGAGCCCTTGGAGGACTTGGAGGATCCGGTTGAAAAGGGGAGTTCATCTCTGGTGAGTTTGGTATTTCTGTCTGATCAGGAGGTGATTGGGTCCCTGATGAAGATGAGATCTCCACGTGGACAGATGGTTCAGCCCTGGGTGGACTTGCTTGTTGAGATACTGGGACATCCACAAGTTGATCCACCATGGTTTCCTCTGCAAATGCCAGATTATGAATGAATGCCAGTGTTCATCCTTAAGGAAAGGACAGTAAAGGTCATACCATTGGATGGAGCATTGGCAGGTTCTGAGGCTGAGGATTGCTGAGTTCTAGTCTGAAAACGCATAAGATGTAATTTATCAGAAAAGAGTAATCCTATGATCAAGAAAGTAAGAAATTTTACCTCAACAAGGACTTTCTTGATGGTTCTTCTCCTCTTAGCAATTGGAGGTGCAATCAGAGACAGGCCTTGCCTCCCCGTCGCCAGTAGGCCGACGCAGTTGGATCCGTTGTGGCATACCTAGCCATTAACCGAGCCGTGGTTGGTGATCTGAATCCCAATGCTGAGATTGGGCCTGCTGCATTGTAAGCAATCTCCCTGGCCAGAGGGGCAGGCATTGCGTTCTGTGGGCAAAAGAAATAAAGTCAGGATCATGGTTGAAGTAGGAAATGTCTGATTTAAGGATTGATCATATTTACCTTTGAGGTTGGCTGAAAATTAGGCATCAACTCTGTGCAGAATAAGTGTACAGGCTCACTGAAAATGTGATCATGAAATTCTTGCCACCAGGAGTTAAAGGTGGGGTGAGCTACTGTTGTAGGTGTGAAGGGCCAGGTATAAACAGTTGGACTGCACACATACTGAAAGACCCTGTTGGTCTGGGTGAGCTCTTTGATTTCCTCTCTGGGCTTGAGGAATTCATGCAGAAACAGTCTTGGGGGCATCTGGCTACATCCAAGTTGCCGAGCCATCATGTTGGGCTGATAGTACTCATAAGTACTGTGGTTCAGCCTCCCTCCACTGAATTCAGCCGACAGGATGCATGGGTGGATGATGACATTTAGAATCTCCAGAAATCTCCCATCTTGGCGTTCAGTTTCGAAGGAGAACTCACAAGGGAGAGTCAAATTGTCATTGTCCAAATAAGGGATCCAAAGAGGATTTTGGAAGCCTTTGAAGAAGAGCTCGAATAGTTGGCTGACATTTTGCTTGATGAGGACAGTTGAAGCAGCTTCTCCATAGGTATGGCATCCTCTAGTGACTTGGAGTTCCCCTTCATGATGATTAGATGAAGGAAAGAGCCGGGTGTTCAGGTCAACACCAACAATCTGGTGCATGTGTAGTTGCAGCCACATTTGGACAAACCACCAGGGACCGTTGACACATGCTATCCTCTGGCTGGTGTACATTTGGGTGACGGTTTGATGAAGCATGTGGTACACACTGCCCAGAAGGTATTTCCCAAGAGGAAAGCGATTACCATTGGCTAAGTGGGAAGCCATTGCAAGGTGATTCAGGGTAGGCTCATTGGCTTTACCACAAAAAATGAACCTGCACAGCCACATATTCAGGAATGCCCTGTATTTGACTTCACCAAGGGGGGCGTCCTTCATATGGTTCAGGATATAATTTTTGTATCCGCTCCCTGGTTTCACCCCTGTTTGTCTTGTGGAACCTTTGAAATCCCAGGGACGGACATATCCTGTAATGTCAAGGCCGGTAATCATGTACACATCGGCCAGAGTTGGGGACATCGGGCCATGACCGAAAAGGAAGGCATTGACGCCATTTGACCAGAAGTGGCAAGCCGCTATCAAGAGGTCTTCGTTCTTTGGGGTCTCGGCCAAGGACAACTCCAAGCATTGAGCAATGCGGAGGGTGTCCCAGTTCTGGGTCTTGGCACTCTTATCTGCGAGGATTCTCTGGTACCAATTTTTCCAGCCTGCGATTGGGGGCAAGGGCCAGTTCTTGAAAGCATCCTGCCACTGGGAAGGCTTGGTTAGAGCCGCTTTGAAGGGGATCCTGTGGGATTCAGCTGCGATAAATTCTCGAGGATCAGAGGTTCCCACAGGACCAAGGAAGTAAGATCTTGAATTGGCCTCAGTACGGATCAGAAGCTCGGTGGAAAGCTCCTGAGGGAAAGTGGAGAAGAAATTTCAGGTAAAGATTGAAAATCTGAATGCCGAATGAAGCTTATGGTGGAGGAATTTACCTGAGCAGCTTGATTTTGAGCCGCCATTGAGAATTCGAGCTTAGAACAAGAGGATCTAGGGTTTGGATCTAGACGAAGATTCTGGCGGATTGCGAAGAGAGAGAACGGGTGTTGAACAGATTCGATTTGAAGACGTTGGTGGCTAGAGTCAATTCCGGAATAAAATCACTTTTATCCCGTAATTGAAGGGGCATGTGTTAACACCGAAATTTGGTAAGGAGTCTGACTTGTGGGTCCAACTTGGTGAGAAATCCGTTCGGCGGAAGGAGGGTTTTTTCGGATGCATTCGGCAGAAGAATCCGCGGTCGGCTATATGTTTCCGTTCGGTAAGGGAACTGTTGAGCTGATTTTGCGGGATTGTACGGTGACGTGGCCCGAGCGGAAGGACGAATGGATGGATAAGCGATCAAGCTTAGAGATAAATTAGGTATCAAATCCATTCGAGGTCGTGCTTGGCAGGGTATAAATATGAACCTTGAATGTATGTAACAGATATACGTAATCATTCTCAATACAAACCGGCTTTACGCCAAACCCTAGAGTCCATTTGTCGTGTCGTCGAGTTCTTCGAGAGGGTTCATCGATCCGTCGACCTCCGTGAGTACCGGCAACCTTGTATCATATCTAGTATCATGCGGTGGATTTAGATCTGATGCAAGTAGTCTTGATACCATGCTTAGTGTCATGCGGTAGATTCAAGCTTGGTTCGAGAGGGTTTCTTGTTAGGTCATGAGCCATGCGGTAGGCTAAGATCTAGCTTGAAGCTAGTTATCGGCTCTATTGAATTTTGGCAAGATTCAATAGATTCATTAAGTTACCCTGTGTTGCTTTGAGTTTATGCTTTATGTTTAAATTCATGTAACACCTTTTGCCCAATCTAGATGGGTTTGGATTGGCTTTATCTCTTTTGATGATCCTTATGCGAGTCGAGTTGGAGCCTTTGGTTAATTTAACACGTGGATCACATGCTTCTCGATAGCCGAAACCGAATCGATCTAGGTTGTTACGTGTTGCGGGTTCAAGCTTGCCAAGGTTTTTATAAATCTTGAAAGAACTGGGTATCACGCGGTAGATGCAGGTTTTTGGGTTGCTTTGGAGTTAATCATCCGATGGATTAGGTTTCAAATCAATCTGATAGATTTATCTTACTTGGTAATGTTCTTTCCTTCTCCATGGACCCCGAATCGGCTGTTCAGCCGTGTTCGGTTATGTTTTTCATGAGTAAAACACGTGCATAATTCATGCTTTAAATATTGTGTGCTTTTAGCTTTCCATATTTAGATTGTATCATGCGGTGGATAGATCTATTTGTGGAAAGTGGCACGATCTCAAGCAAGTTGTATCATGCGGCGGATAGATTCGCTTGGTGTCGTACCCGACGGGTTTTTAAAGTAACTAGACATGCGGTACACTAGTGCTTTGGACCTATGCATGCTTGTTTATTACATATTTATGCTCGCGCTTTTACCTTATTTATTATTTAGTGTTGATTACCACAGGGATCGGTCGCGATCTTGCGCACGTGCATCTTTGTCCAAATAAAGATCGATCGCTGTCATGCTTGCAGCACCCATTCGGCTATGTTACTCTTTTCTTTTTAATGCTCCCGAATGGTTTCAGTTTGCTGACAGATAGCTTTCTATAGCCATATGTCATCCCATTTGGCTCTACGGCCGTAAACATGGAACTGTCTGGTACCACCCAGCAAGTTCCAAGCTTTGGAATTTAACTACTTTGTCTTTTGTCAATTTTCAGGAAAAACTTGACTGGCACGTCTTGTGATCTTTGCACGTGTAAAGCTAGCTTGTTCGGCTTGCTGTGTGCTTGGCGCTAGGTGCACATTTTGCGTCAACACTTGGTAGCACCTCAGAGCCTGCTGATATCTTGCAGAGTGCATCAGGGACACGATTCGGGCCTCGTCCAGTTGGTCCAGCGAGTCCTCACGGGCTCGCTGGTTGGCGCCCTCATCATAGCCTCAAACTCTGGGCGACCCGTATTCCAAATTTGTAGGGAGGATAGCTTCCGTGTCGTAGACCAGGAAGAACGGGGTGAACCCGGTGGCCCTGCTTGGGGTGGTTCTGAGGCTCCACACAACCGCTGGCAGCTCTTGGAGCCATTTTCGACCAGACTTGTTCAGTCGGTCGAAAATCTTGGGCTTGAGGCCTTGTAGGATCCTGCCGTTGGCGCGCTCCACTTGGCCATTGGTCTGTGGATGCGCCACGGCTGCCCAGTCCACGCGGATGTGGAACTTGTCGCAGAACTCTAGGTATTTCTTGCTCGTGAATTGGGACCTGTTGTTAGTGATGATGGAGTTGGGCACTCCGAAGCGGTAGACGATGTCGGTGAAGAACGTCACTGCCTGCTCCGCCCTGAGATTTGTGATGGGGCGCACTTCCACCCACTTGGAGAACTTGTCGATAGCAACCAAAAGGTGGGTGTAGCCCCCGGGCGCCTTTCGCAAGGGCCCGACAATGTCCAGTCCCCACACGGCAAAAGGCCACGTGATGGAGATGGTCTGCAGGACGTGTGCGGGGAGATTGGACTTGCGGGCGTAGAACTGGCACCCTTCGCAGGTGCGCACGATCTCGCTAGCGTCGGTGACAGCGGTGGGCCAGTAGAAGCCCTGGTAGAACGCATTCCCCATGAGGGTGCGTTGTGACAACCCCACCCGAGATAATTTCGTACTATCACCTAAACCACTCCATTTGGTCATTAAGCGATAATAAAGAAGCTTCCCGTTGAGTGTTGCCGGGTTTACACCCAGTGAATCACTTGGAAACACAGAGAGGATCGAATGAATGCATTAAAACTCCCACGAAGGAGATTCCAGAGTGCCTTACAAATTATCCATCACATCCCCGCAGGGGTCATTATTACAAACATAGTTCCTTGACATGAAAGTAAATGGTTCAGAGTTTATTGAAAACAGCGGAAGATAGCTAAACGATCTGATCACATCATAGGAGGCCTGTCCGTGATGCAATCACTCTTCGTCATCCACCCATTCCAGCTCCTAGCCGGGTGGAAGTTCTCCGGGCCACACATCAGATGCATTACCTAGAACAACATTTATAAAGCAAGGCTGAGCATACTAATACTCAGCAAGGCTTACCCGTCTAAAATAAAAGACTTTACCTCTAGTCATGCAAGGCTTTTGGTTAGTGGGTTTGTTTGCCAAAAAGCTGCTAAGTAGTGAATCCTTACTTTCCATATTTTAGCTCATGTTCTAGTTGAAGTAATCATTACTAGATAAGCAACTATTACAACCAAAGTTGTACAAACCGTTAATCAAGTAATAATCTTCACAAAGTTCCATCATAAAGGGATATCATGGCCAATCGGGTAAGTAGTCTCTGATGACGGTGAGAGGCCGACAATCGATTGATTCATAACCTTGCAAGATGGACCTAAACACACGGGAGGTGCCCTCACTAAGAGTTCACCAACCAGGCGGTTCCCGTCATTCTTCGGTTTGGGGATAATAGCTCACAGTCTTAAGTACAAGGTTTATCTAGGTTACGCCACCAAGGTCACCCAGCCTCACGCATGCACTCGGGTGGCGAGCCCGGGGTCGCAACCCTAAGAGTAGTGATGGTAAAACCCCGTACCGTCTCATTTAGGTATTAGGCTTACCGTACCCATTTCTGACAAGTGTTTAGTACGTTCAAACACTTAGCCAACGAAGCCATTGGACCGGAGCCCAAATCCCATGCTCTTATCACATGAGCAATCCATTTAAACGTATGGTGATTCCATAAAGGAGATCCTATTCTCGCGAGTGAAGAACATCACTCGACTTGTACCGGATCCTTAAGCATAGCAACTAGCGACCTAACAGGCTAGTAAAAGATCATAGGTACTTATGGATCATGCAACTAGGGTTTCATTTCAACTCCCGAACGTAAATGCAAAGAGAGCCTCCATCTTGGACGCGAGGATAACGAAGATCAAAATCATGCAAGTGGAGGGGGCAAAGTACATAAGTGCACGAGGACCCACGGAGCAAAAGGGGCGACCGAACCGGCCGAATTGGGCACGGGCGGCCGGCCCAGGCCGGCCGGCCCCCGGCCCGGTTCCGCACCGGTTCGGTCCCGTTTTCCTTGCCCTCGAAGGATCTTCAACCCTAAAACCCCCGAGGCGCCGCCAACACCGAGGAGAGGAGTCATTCGCACCAGAAGGCCATCCACAAGCTAACGAGAGAGGAGGAGGATCTCCGGCAGGAGATCAACCACCTCGAAGGAAGCACCCTCTCGTGGAGAAGAAGGAAGACACCGGCGGAAGGGAAACCATGATCAACGGTGCCATGATCAGCACCTTGATGGGGTAATCTTCTCATTCGTCCATGGGTTGTAATCGATCTTGAGATGTAATCGCACTTTGTTGGATTATCTATCTATCATCTTGTGTTGAATATACTTTCATGCTTAAGGTTCGCTACCATACCGTAAAGGAAGTAAGGCCTCAATGCTTCCTTGGATCCATTCAATACGCCGTGTCCATCAAAGGTCTAGTCATGAATACCTTCGCGTAGTGACAGTACGAGAGGAGGGAAAGGGCGAAACCGTGGTCACAACCCCGATAGATTAGATTGGTTTTTCATGTCTTTAAGCGATTGCATGCTCTAGTATCGTAGACCCGTGGGCGAGTGTCTTCTACCTTGATATCTTAATCATTCTCTCTAGTGTGTTTAGTTGTTTTCTAGTTTAGTAGTAAGTTAGGGTTTTAGTAGCTAGTGTGTCATTGTTGATCGAACGCTTGTAATCCCCTTGCTCCGCGGATTGACAAGAACCTTGGGAATCCCGTGGTGAAAAAGGTGTGGGGTCCGTACGCTTGCGGATCGTAGAGGGATACGTCTTTTATCCGTCAACATCAGCCGACACAAGCGTATAGCTACCATCGGGGACTTCTACACGGAGAGTGCAATGCAGGGATTAGGACTGTAATTATTTTAAATTAATTCAAAAACAGTAGCAAGGAGCTGCAAGGACTATATGGTTGGCCATATTCACCTTAACAAAGTATTTACACAATTCTCCTTTTAAAAGAATTAAACCAAGGCCTATTTAGCCTACCCTTTTAAGGTGATTGTGTGCACATCTATTAAAGAAATAATTAATTTAAAAACAAACAGCAAGGCCATTATTTTCCTAGCACCATTTTACTTTTCCTAACACTTCTTCTTAAGGCATGCACTAGAGATAGTGATTTTCCTTATTTTCCCTTTTCTAGATTATTCTAGTTTTGAGCTTCTCATGCATACCCAAACGTACAACTGATCCAGCAACCCCCACTGGTCCTACTAACTAGGGGGCATACATAGACAGCAAGCAAAAGGGTGTTAGCACCAATGAATTTAATACACCAAAATAGGAGCATTCCTAGTTATCATAAAAGGGATAATGCATATGAAAATAAATAGCATAGAAATGAACCCCATCTTTCTCCTACATATACTCTGGTCCAAAACAAGCTTAAAGAACTAACAAACAAACATATAGCCTTCATGAAACATGCTACACATATTTATGATTAAAAACAACCATAAATGAGGAAATAATATTTCTAACAGAGACAAAATCATGGTAAATTCACCAAATGTGTTTTTAACACAACAAGACTATAGACAGAAGTTGGGCTCAAAAATAATTATGTAGCCAGCTACAAAAATCATCTAAGCAGATTTACCAATATCACAAAATAATTTATTCAGGAAAATCCCTTCAGCAACTTTATGCAAATTTTGGCACAAAGGCTAGGCATACTAGCTACCATAACATATACAAAATCCAGCTCAAGAGCTTGGGTGGATTTTGCAGAAACACCAATCTAAGCGTTTCACATTCCTATTTTTCAAGCAAAAACTAAATCTCAAAAGTATATACATATTTGGACAAAGTTGTAGTTCTTGTCACACTGAGCACAGCAAAATTGGGTTTGCTATTTTTGGATTTTTATATGATTTTTAATCCATTTTACAAGGTGCTGGACTAGTTTACAAAACAAGGAAGAATCTTTTTGCGCCGGGGACCCTGAAACTTTTAAAATCTTCCCAAATCTACCCTCGGTTCTTCCCCCTCGGGCCCGACGGTGGGAACCGGCTCGCCGGCGACGAGGTGGGGCTCGGCCACGCAAACAAGCAAGGGGGATCGTCGATTAGGCTCACCTGCGACCGATTGGTGGCGGTGGATCGACCAGCGAGGACTCCGGCGAGCGGCGGCGGCGGAGCAGCGGCGGCGTGCCCGCGGGAAGCTCGAAGGCGATGAGGGAAGGGCCTGGGCTCAACCACGTGCTGCACGGGGAGCTTCCATGTGACCCAGGGAAGGTACCAGGCAGGTCACGGGGCTTGGAGAAGCAGCGGAGGAGGGAGCTCGACGGCGGCGGTCCGGCGCGGCCGCGGAGGCTCGGACTCCGGCGAATGGGTGGCTCAGCTTGATCAACACGTGGCTCAGGGAGGTGTTGTGGTTCACAGGGAAGAGCTGGAGCTCTTGGGTGTGCGAGGAAATCAACTGGAGCACGGTGCTCACCGAGCGGCGGCAATGGCGGACGGCGGCAGCTCGGCAGGAACGCGTGCGCGCGATGGACGACGAGGACCAGCTTATAAGCACACGGGAAAGTCGGTTGGGGTAGGTAGGAACGTGTCGGTGCCACTAGGCCGCGTAGGGAGGTCGAGGGCATGGCCGGCGATGTGCGCCGCTCCGGTGGCCAATGGCACGCCGCGGACGGTGCGCCGGCCGGGCGGATTCGCGCCACCCCGGCCCCGCCACTTGCCACGGACGGCACGCACGAGTGCTCACCGGCCGCGCGCGCGGTGACCGGCGGTCACACCGGCGCCTCGGTGTGCGCGCCCGAAGCGGGTACGGCACGTACGGCGGTGGCCGACGTGGCCGCGCGCGACGTTGCGCCATGGACCCGTTCCGGCGCTCTCGGTGCAAATGTATTTTATGGTTCGGTTTTCAAAATTGTTTTTCTCCAGTTTTCCAAACTAAACTGCACCTTAGCATCTGAAGCAAAGTTGGAGATTAGGGATCCCTCTACAACTTTCACAAAGGCTTGCAGGGGTTTTGTCCAAGAAATGAAGCAGGAATGCCATGCCAACATGGCTAACAACTCGGCGCTTGTGAATAGGAACAGAGCACCTTCCAAGGCCTGTTTCACCAAGAATTCCTCCAAATTTCAAATGCCACTCAACAGCAAAGTTGTGTGCCTCAACATTCTGCCCATTTTTCTCTTTGGGTGGTTTTGAAGTGTTTAGGGAAATTTTGGAGAACGCGCCAAAGTTCCAGAATGGCATCAGGGGGTTAAGGGAACAAAAGGGGTTTTGAGCTAGGGCTTTGACCAAGGGTTGACCTAAGGTCCTCAAGGTGATTTATAGGAGTGATTAAGTGGGTCATGAGCACAAATTGTCACTGAGCTAAAACACGGGGTGTTACAGCCTACCCCCCTTAACGGGAATCTTGTCCCGAGATTCGAATCAAAAGCACGTGAGGAGAGTTCACTTACGAGATTGACTTGGAAGAAAGTAGGGGTACTTGGCGTTGAGAAACTGCTCGGTCTCCAATGTAGCTTCTTCTTCTGTGTGGTGGCTCCATTGTATCTTGTACATTTTTACCTTTCGTCTTCGAGTCTGCCTTTCTTTATGGTCCAATACCCTCATTGGATACTCTGCTAGCGATAGATCCGGTTCTATTTCCGCATTGGTCTCTTCAATTATTTGTGTCTCTGGAACTTGCTCACACTTTTTCAATTGCGAGACGTGAAACACGTCGTGCACTGCAGATAATTGGTCGGGAAGTCGAATACGATAGGAAGTCGTACCAAACTTCTCGGTGACTTCATAAGGACCAATATAACGTGGAGCTAATTTCCCTTTTACTCCAAAGCGTTGCACGCCCATGGTTGGAGATACCTTTAGGTATACGTAATTACCAACTTCAAACTCTCGGGGAGCTCTAGCTTTATCGTGGTAGCTCTTTTGCCTCATCTGAGCTGCCCTCAGACACTCACTTTTTCTCCGGCTTCTTGCACTAGCTTAGGGCCAAACAAGGTTCGTTCACCCACTTGTGACCAATTCAAAGGGGTACGACACCTTCTTCCATACAAGGTTTCAAACGGGGCCATCTTCAGACTAGCCTGATAGCTATTTTTGTAAGCAAACTCTGCTAGAGCAAGGCATTTGTCCCACGATTTGTCAAAATGAATGACACAAGGCCTCAACATATCTTCTACTACTTGGTTTACTCTTTCCGTATGACCATCAGTCTGGGGATGATAACTGGAGCTATGGATTAACTTGGTTCCCAAGGACTCATGCACATGTGCCCAGAAGTGAGCAACGAACTGAGTGCCACGATCGGACAAGATAGTATTGAAACACTGTGTATTCGCACTATGAGATCAATATAGATTTCCGCGTAACGCTCAGCTGAATAAGTGGTGTGGACTGGGATAAAGTGAGCGATCTTGGTAAGTCGGTCTACTATGACCCAAATGGAATCATGTTTCCGAGGTGTGAGAGGTAAACCGACAATGAAATCCATACTGATATCGTCCCACTTCCATGCAGGGATGGTTAATGGTTGCATTTGACCCGCGGTCTTTAGATGACTAGCCTTGATTCTTTGGCATGTGTCACAACTGGGCACATACTCGGCTATTTCACCCTTCATTTTCAACCACCAAAAATTTTCCCTAAGATCTCGATACATTTTGGTACTTCCGGGGTGAATGGCGAATTTAGAGAGATGAGCCTCATCTAAAATCTCCTTCTTTAATTCTTGATTCCGTGGTACTACTAACCTGTGTCCGAACCAAACAACTCCCTTGTCATCCTTTCAGAAGCAATCATACTTAGGGTCTCCTTCTTCTAATTTTTGGTTGATTTTGTGAATCTCTTCATCGCTGAGTTGAGCTATAGCAATTCTCTCATGGAGAGGGGATTCGATCGAAACAGCATGAAGCTTGCCGTGCTCGACCACTTCCAAGCTAAGCTTCCTCATTTCTTCGCATAGAGCTTCATTCTTCGGCTCTAACGTCACATAGTTGCAATGCTTGCGGCTAAGCGCATCTGCAACCACGTTAGCCTTGCCGGGATGATAATGGACTTCCAAATCATAATCCTTGATTAATTCCAACCATCTTCGTTGCCTCATATTCAAGTCAGATTGAGTGAAAATGTACTTGAGACTCTTGTGGTCGGTGTAGATATTGCAGTGATTGCCCATCAGGTAGTGCCGTCAAAGCTTCAAGGCATGGACAACTGCTGCTAACTCAAGATCATGAGTCGGATAGTTCTTCTCATGAGGTCGAAGTGCCCGTGAGGCGTAGGCAATGACTCGGTTTTCTTGCATGAGCACGCAACCAAGACCAGTGTCTGAAGCGTCACAAAACACCTCAAACGGTTTGGACATATCCGGTTGAGTCAATACAGGAACTGAGGTTAAGTGTTTCCTTAAGGTGTGAAAAGCCTGGTCACACTCCTCGCTCCAAACGAACTTGACACCCTTCTTTAGAAGTTCAATCATGGGTTTGGCTATTCTGGAAAATCCGGAATAAACCGACGATAATTGCCTCCTAGACCCAAAAAGCTACGGATTTGGTGTACTGATTTGGGTGGCTTCCAATCCATGACCTCCTTCACTTTGCTAGGATCCATGGAGATACCATTCTTGGAAATAGTATGACCCAAAAACTTCACACTATCCAACCAAAATTCACATTTGGAGAATTTGGCATAGAGTTTGTGATCTCTCAATCGCTGCAAAACAATACGAAGATGATCCGCATGCTCGGCTTCGCTTTTGGAATATATGAGAATATCGTCGATGAAGACCACTACGAACTTGTCCAGTTCATTCATGAAAACTGAGTTCATAAGGTACATGAAATAGGTAGGAGCATTGGTGAGACCAAAGGACATCACTAGGAATTCATAGAGACCGTATCGGGTGGAAAAGGCTGTCTTTGGTACGTCACTCGCTCAAATTTTGATTTGATGATAGCCAGATCGAAGATCAATCTTGGAAAAGACCTTGGCACCAGCCAATTGATCAAAAAGAATGTCAATGCGGGGCAACGGGTATTTATTCTTAATTGTCACCGCATTGAGGGGACGATAGTCAACGCACATCCGCAAACTACCATCTTTCTTTTTCACAAACAGAGCGGGACTTCCCCAAGGAGACAAACTTGGGCGGATATATCCCTTATCAAGCAATTCTTGCAACTAAACCTTTAACTCTGCCAGTTCTTTGGGTGGCATTCGGTAGGGCCCTTTAGATATTGGTGCGGTACCTGGTTGAAGTTCTATGACAAATTCGACTTCTCTGTCTGGTGGCATACCAGGCAAGTTGTCAGGGAAAACGTCGGGGTACTCACACACCACTGGAATATCTTCTAGTTGGGTGGCTACGGCAGCATAGGAACACGGATGGGTGTTTTCCACTTGGGGTAGGTACAAGATAGTATGACCACTGGTAGGGGAATGGATTTCTATCATTCTAGTGGCAATGTCCAAAACAACTTGATGTTTGGTCAACCAATTCATTCCTAGAATCACATCTAAACCTCTTAATCCCAAATGAATTAGGTTGGTTAAGAAAGTTTTACTGCCGAGCTACAAGGGAACGGCTTTGGTTATAGTGTTGGAGAGGATTCTTCCTCCCGTCGTGGCTACGACAAAAGAGTCTTTGGTATGACAAGAATGTAAGCCTAACTTGCTCACTAGGCTTTCACTGATGAAACTATGAGTCGCTCCAGAATCAAACAATATTCTAATGGGGTGATCACGGATAGAGAAAGTACCCGTCAGCACTGCTGCTCCCTCCGGAACGTCGGCCAGAGTGGTGAAGTTGAGTTTACCCTGCTTGACTTGCACCACTGGCTTCTTGACTTGGTTCCCCTGACGAAAGCCTGAGCTTTCACCCTGCTTGTTCTGCCTGGGCTTAGGTCACTCATTGGCATAGTGTCCGGGTTGCCCACAATTATAGCAGCGGCGATCCTTGGTAGCACTGTTGTTGTTGATAGCCGGGGGTGCATTAGGCTTGACTGGTTGCTGTTGTGCCTTACGGAACTGAAAGTTCCCAGATGGCTTGTTCTGAGACGGGGTCACCCTCCAGTGTCCAGTTGAAGATGACTGGGGAGGACCCTGAGTACCTTTCTTGATGAAACGGAATTTCTTGCCCGACCCACCGGTAGTGGTGAATCCGGCCTGCCTCTTTCTATCCCTCTGGGCTTTGGACATGGCATCCTCTTGAGAAATGGCCTTGTTCACAAGGTCCTGATAGCTGTTGGGCTCATAAAGGTTAAGTCTCTCATAGAGACCCCGTGTAGCCCATCACGGAAACGCTCTATCTTCTTGGCATCGTTGTCAACATGATGCCCACCATACTGACACAAGGCATTGAATTTCTTTGCATACTCATACACCGTGTCAGCTCCTTGCTTTAAAGCAAGCAACTCCTTCATCTTCCTATCCATGAGACCCTTAGGAATGTGATGTTCCTTGAAGGCCTGCTTGAATTCAGCCCATGTGATCTGATGTCCGGCAAGAATCATGGTCCTGAAGTTCTCCCACCATATCAGTGCTGCACCTCGAAGCTGGAGAGCAGCAAAGTTGGCCTTTCGCTCCTCGGAGCAGGGCAAGGTGAACACAGAGAACTTGGCTTCAATAGCCTTGATCCACGCATCAGCAACCAGTGGCTCCTTGGCCTCTTCAAAAGTTGGGGGCTTCATGGCATAGAAATGCTCATATTTGGTGACTTGAGGCTGGCCGTCGATGTTTTCCCCATGAGGGTTATTCTGTAGCTACTGAGCAAGCTGCTACTGCGTCTGCAAGAGCTTCCTCATCACCTCGGTTTGGGTGACCATAAACTGCTCCTGAATGGTCATGTTGGGAGGGGGAGGCGGAGCGTTGCTTCCGCTCGCACCAAAGCCATTGGGAGAAGCACGAGTTTGTCCCACCATCTGAAATCCATGAGATTTTCATTAGTCACATACTCGCAAGCTTGTTTACGTTATCCACAAGAAGAATATGCAGAATGAAACTCATAGCATCAATTTTGTGGAAAAACCGGACAGCACAACAGAGTTACTAGAAAATTCATAACTCTCTGCCCGCAATAGCAAAAATCCTCATTTTTGGTCAGCAAGTGCAAAATTTCCTGAGCTCCAACATTGGTATTCAACCAGAGGTCTAAATCCAACGTTAACATGCCCGAAAAATTCCAACACCGGGGTTCTGCCTAGCTGTTTTTGCTGTAGGCCGAACTGCACTATTTTCGCCATAGTTCTCGGTACGCTTATGCGATGGTGGTGAGTTTCGGTGAGCATGATCTCCACAACATAATACACAAGGTTGGTATTCAACACAAGGCGAGATTTTGGTCACAACAGCCCTAAATTATTCATTAAACATGACTACACCGAGATATCCATCTACACATTACATGAAGCGGAGTCCTGGAACCGCTTACACACTTATGTACAACAAAAGATCATCCGCTATAATCTCTGAGCAGCCTCTACCCCTACACAAAAGCTAGCTGAGGAGGCTAAACTAAGAGTACACGATCCTCTAGAGACAACTGCTAAGACTACTAGTAACCTGCAGCGGAGCCAGTACTAGTGTCTGGAGAGTCAGGTGGTGGACCACCAGTACTGCCCTCGCTCAAGCCTGAAACTCCCTGTATCTCATCTGGAGTGGCAGGTGCGGCCGTCTAGGCGATCGGCGGCTACTGACCCTGCTGGGCCATCGCCTGCCACACCTCTACCTCAATCTCCATCTCTGCTACCTGGTTCTGCATCTCCATCACGTTCTGCACCAAGGCAAAACGCTGAGCCTCAGTGTGAGCGAGCTGCACCTGAGTCATCTCAAGAGCGTGCTCTCGGGAAAACAACTGCTCTGTGAGCTCAGCACGCTCTTGGTGCCACTGAATGCACTCATCCTGAAGCATAACTATCTCCTGCTGGAGGTGAGCAACTGTCTGGCGCTCGTACTGAAGGTCAAGAGTAAGGATATCCCTCATCGCTGCGGAGTCCATCAACACAACGGAAAGCATACCCTGTGTGGAAAGACGAAACACCTGCATGTTGTACACTGCCTCCAAGAACCTCAGAAGCTGACGCACAACAACCGCTGGAGGGTCTGCCGTGAGTAACACGTCAGTGAGCGAGAGACGCTCACGCCAAGCTGGGTCGAGAGGGTCCATGGCCGGGAACAAACCCAGCGCAGTAAGCATCACCTCGTCTGGGTGCTGCTCACAGAAAGTGTGAAGAATCCGCATGGCCGCGGACTCAACCGACTCCACACCGCGGAGAGACGCTCACGCCAAGCTGGGTCGAGAGGGTCCATGGCCGGGAACAAACCCAGCGCAGTAAGCATCACCTCGTCCAGGTGCTGCTCACAGAAAGTGTGAAGAATCCGCATGGCCGTGGACTCAACCGACTCCACACCGCGGTGAGCAAAGAACACCATGCTCAAGTCCGCCCACTCCGGGTGCTCGGGGTGAGGAAGCGCCGTAGCGGTCGTGCGGGCGTAGGGAACACCCTGGTCCCAAGAAGAGACCACCTCGTACAGCGGCGGCGTAACGTAGCCCACCTCACTGAGAGTCTCCCACAAGATACGGGGAAAACCCTCCCAGTGCAGGGCATCGGTACGAATCGTACCGTCCGCGTCGATCTCGAAGATCGGTGGCTGCGCCATCTGTACAACAATTAGGAACTACACGTTAGATATCAATTGACATCAACGAGCATCAGGGTAAAAATCTGGTAGGTATGAACAAGATTCATATCGTAAAAACCAGGGCCCCAAAAATCCCCAATTTATCATAGCAACTTAATGACATGATTATGCACACTTTTGGTATTCAAAGGTAAATCTAAATTGATTTTGAACATGCTCGAAAAAAATCTCTTCGCAGAAGGGTTGTGCTGAAAAACAGCGGAACAGTGACTCACTAAACTGAGCATAACTCTCTGTAGAAAATTCCTAAAATCTTGAAAACTTCACAATGGATGCTCAACTTGATAACAAACAACTTTCCTAAAGGATGCCCATTTAGGTTCCCTACAGATTTGGCTACAAAAATTGAGAAACAACAGAGACAGAATCTGCCCGAATTTTCCTAAATTCAAAAGAGAGGAAAAACTTATCTAAGATCAAGCAATTCACCCTAGAAAAATGATTCAAGCAATTGGGAACCAATTTTAGGTTTATCAAGATTTTAGTTATGCATGCACACGCCTTGAACGACCTCACACAAATGGATCCAAAAGACGTAGTTAGTGCCGGTGGCAAGCTTAACGGCTCTCCTTATAATAACTAGTCGGAGCTACTCGATTCGCACTTAACGACTTACGAACGTTGTTAGTGTACCTGCAGAAAACGAACCTTTCGTGCCAGCACGTCATGAAAGAGTCCACATACATTACCGTTCACTTATAGAAACGGTATCCATGCGTCAAGCCGCTGCATGGACAGCGTCCAACCTCGGAAACCCTCCGTTTGAATGGAGTGTATCCTTGCCTCGCATGATCGACATGCGGAATGCACACGTATGAGACACGTGGCGACACCACAACTCACATCTAGACGCGAAGATGGGATCCATGGAAGGGATCACTCCATCAACCCTCACAATTCTCGTGATGCGTAACAGCGCACGTATGAAACACGTGGCTCATCTAGTTTGGTTGTGCAATAAAGTAAGTCTGACATAAAGTAGAGTGTTGGAAGTTAGCAAAATAAACCATAGATTCTTATGCCACCTTAAAGAACCCAAAATTTCCTCTAGGGCCTCTCGTTCTAGATCATTCCTTAACGATCCAACGGATTTTCGAAATCCGATCAATCTTGGCAAGTTTTATTGTAAAACATGAATTTAGTATTAAGCTAATCACTCCAGTGCATTCAATCGCTCTGATACCAACCATGACAACCCCACCCGAGATAATTCCGTACTATCGCCTAAACCACTCCATTTGGTCATTAAGCGATAATAAAGAAGCATCCCGTTGAGTGTTCCCGGGTTTACACCCGGTGAATCACTTGGAAACACAGAGAGGATTGAACGAATGCATTAAAACTCCCACGAAGGAGAGTCCAGAGTGCCTTACAAATTATCTATCACATCCCCGCATGTGTCATTATTACAAACATAGTTCCTTGACATGAAAGTAAATGGTTCAGAGTTTATTGAAAACAGCGGAAGATAGCTCAACGATCTGATCACATCATAGGAGGCTTGTCCATGATGCAATCACTCTTCGTCATCCACCCATTCCAGCTCCCAGCCGGGTGGAAGTTCTCCGGGCCACACATCAGATGCATTACCCGGAACAACATTTATAAAGCAAGGTTGAGCATACTAATACTCAGCAAGGCTTACCTGTCTAAAAGAAAAGACTTTACCTCTAGTCATGCAAGGCTTTTGGCTAGTGGGTTTGTTTGCCAAAAAGCTGCTAAGTAGTGAATCCTTACTTTCCATATTTTCGCTCATGTTCTAGTTGAAGTAATCATTACCAGATAAGCAACTATTACAACCAAAGTTGTACAAATAGTTAATCAAGTAATAATCTTCACAAAGTTCCATCATAAAGCGGTATCATGGCCAGTCGGGTAAGTAGTCTCTGATGACGGTGAGAGGCCGACAATCGATTGATTCATAACCTTGCAAGGTGGACCTAAACACACGGGAGGTGCCCTCACTAAGAGTTCACCAACCAGGCGGTTCCCGTCATTCTTCGGTTTGGGGATAATAGCTCACAGTCTTAAGTAAAAGGTTTATCTGGGTTACGCCACCAAGGTCACCCAGCCTCACGCATGCACTCGGGTGGCGAGCCCGGGGTCGCAACCCTAAGAGTAGTGATAGTAAAACCCCGTACCGCCTCATTTAGGTACTAGGCATACCGTACCCATTTCCGACAAGTGTTTAGTATGTTCAAACACTTAGCCAATGAAGCCATTGGACCGGAGCCCAAATCCCATGCTCTTACCACATGAGCAATCCATTTAAACGTATGGTGATTCCATAAAGGAGATCCTATTCTCGCGAGTGACGAACATCACTCGACTTGTACCGGATCCTTAATAATAGCAACTAGAGACCTAACAGGTTAGTAAAAGATCATAGGTACTTATGGATCATGCAACTAGGGTTTCATTTCAACTCCTGAACGTAAATGCACATACAATAACAAGAAGTAAATTCAGAAGTTTTAAAGAAACACAAGGGTTAATGAATAAACCGGGGCTTGCCTTCGTCAGCACAAGCAGACACACAAACTTTCGGACTTTGGCCCGGGTCTTGCTCTACGGTCACGTAGTGCACGTCTCCTCCTACTCCATCAAGGAGCTGCAAGGAGTATATGGTTGGCCATATTCACCTTAACAAAGTATTTACACAATTCTCCTTTTAAAAGAATTAAACCAAGGCCTATTTAGCCTACCCTTTTAAGGTGATTGTGTGCACATCTATTAAAGAAATAATTAATTTAAAAAAAACAGCAAGTCCATTATTTTCCTAGCACCATTTTACTTTTCCTAACACTTTTTCTTAAGGCATGCACTAGAGATAGTGATTTTCCTTATTTTCCCTTTTCTAGATTATTCTAGTTTTGAGCTTCTCATGCATAACCAAACATACAACTGATCCAGCAACCCCCCACTGGTCCTACTGACCAGGAGGCATACATGGACAGCAAGCAAAAGCGTTTTAGCACCAATGAATTTAATACACCAAAATAGGAGCATTCCTAGTTATCATAAAAGGGATAATGCATATGAAAATAAATAGCACAGAAATGAACCCCATCTTTCTCCTACATATACTCTGGTCCAAAACAAGCTTAAAGAACTAACAAACAAACATATAGCCTTCATGAAACATCCTACACATATTTATGATTAAAAACAAGAATAAATGAGGAAATAATATTTCTAACAGAGATAAAATCATGGTAAATTCACCAAAGGTGCTTTTTAACACAACAAGACCATAGCCAGAAGTTGGGCTCAAAAAAAGTTATGTAACCAGCTACAAAAATCATCTAAGCAGATTTACCAATATCACAAAATAATTTATTCAGGAAAATCCCTTCAGCAACTTTGTGCAAATTTTGGAACAGAGGCTAGGCATACTAGCTACCATAACATATCCAAAATCCAGCTCAATAGCTTGGGTGGATTTTGCAGAAACACCAATCTAAGCATTTCACATTCCTATTTTTCAAGCAAAAACTAAATCTCAAAAGTATATACATATTTGGACAAAGTTGTAGTTCTTGTCACACTGAGCACAGAAAAATCGGGTTTGCTATTTTTGGATTTTTCTACGATTTTTAATCGATTTTACAGGGTGCTAGACTAGTTTACAAAACAAGGAAGAATCTTTTTGCGCCGGGGACCCTGAAACTTTTAAAATCTTCACAAATCTACCCTCGGTTCTTCCCCCTCGGTCCCGACGGCGGGAACCGGCTCGCCGGCGGCGAGGTGGGGCTCGGCCACGCAAACAAGCAAGGGGGGTCGTCGATTAGGCTCACCTGCGACCGATTGGTGGCGGTCGATCGACCGCTGCGGACTCCCGGCGGCGGCGGCGGCGGAGCAGCGGCGGCGCGCCCGCGGGAAGCTCGACGGCGGTGAGGGAAGGGCTTGGGCTCAACCACGTGCTGCACGGGGAGCTTCCATGTGACCCAAGGAAGGTACCAGGCAGGTCACGGGGCTTGGAGAAGCGGCGGAGGAGCGAGCTCGACGGCGGTGGTCTGGCGGCGGCCGCGGAGGCTCGAACTCTGGCGAATGGGTGGCTCAGCTTGATCAACACATGGCTCGGGGAGGTGTTGTGGTTCACAGAGAAGGGATGGAGCTCTTGGGTGTGCGAGAAAATCAACTGGAGCACGGTGCTCACCGAGCGGCGGCAATGGCGGACGGCGGCGGGTCGGCAGGAATGCGTGCGCGCGATAGACGGCGAGGACCGGCTTATAAGCGCACGGGAAGGTCGGTTGGGGTAGGTAGGAACATGTCGGTGCCACTAGGCCGCGTAGGGAGGTCGAGGGCATGGCCGGCGACGTGCGCCGCTCCGGCGACCAATGGCACGCCGTGGACGGTGCGCCGGCCGGCGGATTCGCGCCACCCGGCCCCGCCACTTGCCACGGACGGCACGCACGGGTGCTCGCCGGCGCCGCGCGCGTGACCAACGGTCACACCGGCGCCTCGGCGTGCGCGCCCAAAGCGGGTACGGCGCGTAGGGCGGTGGCCGACGTGGCCGCGCACGATGTCGCGCCCTGGACGCGTTGCGGCGCTCTCGGTGCAAATGTATTTCATGGTTCGATTTTCAAAAATATTTTTCTCCAGTTTTCCAAACTAAACTGCACCTTAGCATCTGAAGCAAAGTTGGCGATTAGGGATCCCTCTACAACTTTCACAAAGGCTTGCAGGGGTTTTGTCCAAGAAATGAAGCAGGAACGTCATGCCAACATGGCTAAGAACTCGGCGCCTGTGAATAGGAACAGAGCACCTTCCAAGGCCTGTTTCACAAAGAATTTCTCCAAATTTCAAATGCCACTCAACAGCAAAGTTGTGTGCCTCAACATTCTGCACAATTTTCTCTTTGAGTGGTTTTGAAGTGTTTAGGGAAATTTTGGAGAACGCGCCAAAGTTCCAGAATGGCATCAGGGGGTTAAGGGAACAAAAGGGGTTTTGAGCTAGGGCTTTGACCAAGGGTTGACCTAAGGTCCTCAAGGTGATTTATAGGTGTGATTAAGTGGGTCATGAGCACAAATTGTCACTGAGCAAAAACACGGGGTGTTACATGCGTGGTGCTGCGTGATGGCCGCACACGCACGCATGTATATCCTGGAGGAGCTCGCGGCCCTGAGGGATGGGTACACATCGCTGCTGGACGCCAGACGCGTGAGGACCAGGAGCGTCCCAGTGGCCGATGGATGACCACTCCTCAGTGATGAGTGATTGACAACGGGTGTTGGACTGACTCTTGGCTTAGTGCGCAGGTGTAGGCTGCGGCCTAGTTCGTGTTGTTGCAGGTGAAGAACGGGCGCGAAAGGTCTTCAGCCTTGAGGGGCCTCCGGGAGATGGAGAGACAAGTAGGCTCGGTTCGAGGGACCCGGTGGACGGCGGGACCGGGTGCGGGTCACATGGTGGCGACACAAGCAAGACGAAGTCATGGACAAGCGAGCCGGTGCACGGTGGCGGTCAAGTCAAGTGGTTTGGCGGGAGGGCCGGACCGAGCACGCGGGGGTTTGGTGGTTTGCCCACAAAACCATCGGCGGACGGTTTCTTGGTTTGGGCCTCAAAACCAAGTCCGAGGGCCCAACACGACGGAGACGGGATCCGGGCGTGTTGGGAAGCTTCGAGGCGGAGGGCACGCGGCGGGATCGCATGGCTTGCGTCGGGAGGACGCGGGGGTGCGGCAAAGGCGTGGCCGTCCGGTGGCAAGACCCACAAACATTACCAAAATGCCCCTACGTGGGTTGTATCGCCAGTAGTTATGTTAGGGGTAGTCGAGTCATTTACCACTCCGGCGGGACCTGATATATAAGCCATGAGTGTGTGTGGATGGCTCTCTCCCTCCGCGACTTAGGGTTTCATTTCCTCCCTCCTCTTTCTCATTTTCGTAGCTATTTTTTTTCCATTTTCTCTAGGCTAGCATGAGAGCTTCATGAGAGATTTGTTGAGAGGGATGGATGCTAGGGCGGCATGCTATACCTTGTGAATCTTTCCTGGTTTGTATAGAAGATTCGGGGTTGTTTTTCGTGGACTTTTTGTGCTTGTTTTCGTGCCTTTGTTCCCGGTTCGATTCCGCGGATTTGAGTGGGTTTCTCCCCGGATTTCTTTGAGGGAAACATGGATAGATGTCTTGTGCATCCTTGTGCTTGATCTTGTGCCCTCAAACGCCGGGAAACCACTTGGATTCGAAGTTTTTCGTTCGGTGCTCTAGCTTTTGGTGGTGCTCAAAGGATTCGCGATTCCCAGTGATTTAGGGAATTAGGAGGCAAGATTTTTGGGCTATAGCATCCTTTTGTGACGCTTTTCAAGTACCCAAGCCCTTGTCTCCACAGCTTCAACCGTTTGGGAAATCCGATGATGATTTGGGGGAGTTGACTTTCGGGGTCGTGGGTTTTCTGTTCTGTCCGCGCGGCGCGGAGTCCGCGGGGGGGGGGGGGGGGGGGGGGGTCGCAGACGGTCCGCGGGTGGAGTGTTCGTCGCGTGTTCGTCGTGTTCTTGCGCGTCCTCGCTTTTGATCCGGTTTGGCTTTTGGTTTTTGTTGCAGCCAGTTTGCAGATGGTCCGGGCTTGAGTAGCGGACGGTCTGCGGGTGGCGCGGACGGTCCGCCCGGCCTCGGCGGACGGTCCGTTTTTCTCGGGTCGCTTCTGGTGTTCTGTGTGCTTTAACGGACGGTCCGCGGTGTAGGGCCGGGCGTCCGCAAGGTCGGCGCGGACGGTCCCCGCGGTGCGAGGCGGATGGTCCGCGAGGCCCGTGCGGACGGTCCGCCCCTTCCGGCCGGGACGGTCCGCCGAGCCCGTGTGCTTTGCTTCTTGGTTCGATTCCTCCCTCCCTTTCTAGTGCTTCCGCGTGTGCTTCTAGGAATCGTTCCTAAGGCTAGAGGTTGATCCATAACCTCGTGGTCTTGGCGATTGGTGCGTGATTCGATCCATCGCTTATGTGTGACCGGGGTTTGTCTAGGGTATAGGCCGGATTGTTTTGGAAGAATTTTTACCGGCTCCTATTCACTCCCCCCCTCTCTAGTCGCCATCTGATCCTTCAATTGGTATCAGAGCTTGGTGCCGGATTCTTTGCGACCGTGACAAGTCTCGAATCCTAAGATGGCGTACGTTGAGCGGGGCGTCCGCCGCACTTCGATGGCAAGGGTTACCACAAGTGGGCGGCTCGTATGATGATCTTTCTTCGTGGGAAGTCGTTGGATTTCATTGTGCTTGATAAGACCTATGCTATTCCGGTCAACATCCGTACTCTTATGGTGACCGATGTCGGCGCTAAGGCCAAGTATGAGGCTAATGCAAAAGCCGTTGATCACTTGGTCCGGAGCTTGTGTGATCCAGAGTTTGAGCGTGTTCGCCATTTGAATCTTGCTTGCCAAATTTGGGAGAAGTTGTTGGTTGCTCACGGTGGTGATAACCATGTGAAGGCTCGCCTCTTTGTCTCTTACCGGATGCAATATGAGAATTTCACTCCACTTCCCGGTGAGGACATTGATGCGATGTTTGATCAGAGGTTCACCGCCATCATGAACAACATGAAAGCTAATGTTGAGGATTTTTCCTACACTGAGCATGATCAGGCTTTGAAGCTCTTGCATGTCTTGGACCCAAGTGTTTGGGGTGCTAAGGTTGAGGCCATCAAGGAGTCTGGGCAGTACTTGACTATTGAGTTGGATGACCTCTTTCCTAAGCTCAAATCGGCTGAAGTTGACAGGAAGTTGCAATCCAAGCATGAGGGCTCGACTGACCATAGTCTTGCTCTTGTGGGTGGATCAAAGGGCAAATCTAACCCTTCCTGTCGACAGTTTTCCTTGTCTTCTCTTATGTCCATTCCAGATGAGGAGTTTGATGTGCTGGGCGAGGAGGAGCTGGCCTTGCTCTCAAGGAGGTTTGATCGACTACACGAGAGTCGGAGGAACGCAAGGCGGAGCTCAGGGACGTGCTACAAGTGTGGCAAGCGAGGCCACTTCATCGCGAGTGCCCGGAAGCGGAGGAGAACAAGTACAAGGTGAACGAGTACAAGGCGCACCCGAGGCGTGAAGACAAGTACTCCTCCAAGGGCAAGCACTTCAACAAGTCCAAGAGCAAGGACAAGGACAAGCGGCGACCGAGCAAGAGGGGCTACAAGAAGAACAAGGCAAGAGCGATGGTGGCCGGTGCGAGCGACGTCGACTCAAGCTCAAGCGAGGAGTAGTCAAACTCAAGCAGCGAAGATGAAGACGCCGGGAGGCGCAAGAGCAAGAAGAGTGCAAGCCGGAACCTCAGCGGGTTGAGCTGTATGGCGCTTGAGGGCTTTTGTGGCATGGCCCATAGCTCAAGCAGCAAGAAGAGTGAGAAGGAAGACAGCGACTCCGACTCGGAGGATGAGGTAAACCGTGACCCCGGCTCTTTGCTTGCTGAGACTTCTAGGTTGAATGGTTTGCTTGACAATCGAGATAGTGTGCTTAGAGATGCCAAAAAGATGAGGAAAGATCTTAGGGCTCAGCTTGAGAATGCTAGCGAGAAAGTAGGAGAGTTAGAGTCAAAATTGCTTGAATTGAAACTTGAGAATGACTCTTTGAAACTTGCTCCTACTACACCTGATGATGTTGAATGTGTTGAGTGTGATGCTTGGTTGAATGAGATCAAACTGCTTAATGAGAAGAATGCTTCTACTTTGGCTAAACTAGATGCTCTTAGGACTGAATATGATGAGCTTAAGGCTAGACCCACTTTGTTTGGTGCTTGTAAATCATGTCCTACTATGCATGCTAAGCTTGTTGATGCTCGTTCTACCATTAGTTCTTTGGAAGCATCTTTGAAATCTCCTGTTGCAAATGCATGTTCTAGCTGTGATGAAGTTACTTTGCGCAATCTTGAACTTACTTCCCGTTTGGATGTCATCTATGAGGAGAATGACTATTTGAGGAAGGTGTTGGGTTGGTTGTACGGGCGGGAACCTCAATTGAAAATCATGATTGAGGAGTTCAAGAGAGCCGATGGTCGTGGTTTGGGGTTTGAGAAGTTGGGTGAGAAAGTGGGAGAGAACAAGGGGGGAGAGTGTGTACGAGAAGTGTGTTGAGTCTAACCCCGAGTTTGAGGTGATCGGAGAGATCCAAGTCCCACTCCCAAAAGCACCCAAGAACTCTTTCACACCAAAGCCCAACCACCTTTGCAACAAGCTTGACACAACCCAAGATCCACCCAAAGTCCCACCTAAGACAAATGATTTCCAAAAACCAGTGAGGTTTGTGGATGAGAAGGGTGAGAAGCCTAGAGAGAAGCCAGAGCCAAAACCAAAACCCATCCCCTTCAGGTGTGAGTATTGTGGCAAGGAGAGGCACCTTGCAGAGTTTTGCTACAAGAGGAAGAGGGATGAGAGGCTTGCTAGGGAGCAAGAAAACCAGGACAGGTATCGCCGGTCGTGGAAAGGAAAAATCGGACTCTTTGTGAGATGGCTAGGACGATGCTCGATGAGCACGGGACTCCTAGGAGGTATTGGGCCGAGGCGGTCAATACGACTTGTCATGTTTCTAACGGGATTTTATTGCGAGCTTTCAAGAAGAAGACTGTTATGAGCTTATGCATGGTCGGGCACCCAAGGTGAGTCATTTCCGAGTCTTTGGCTGCAAGTGCTTTATTCTTAAGAAGGGAAAACTCGACAAGTTTGAGGCTAGGTCTAGTGATGGTATTTTCTTTGGATATGCTAACCACTCTAGAGCCTATAGGGTGCTTAACCTTGAGACTAACAAAATCATGGAGACTTGCGAGGTGACCTTCGACGCGACAATGCCATGTACCTCTCTTGGCTTTAAATGTGCAGCTGACGAGGAGATGGCCGAGGACCTCTTTGAAGAGGAAAAGGATGAAGCTGGAGATGATGATGGAGAGAACCATGCGCCTGAAGCTGAGTGTGTACCCACTACTTCCCCTACGACCACTACGGAGCGTGGACCGTCTACTTCATGCACAACGACGGTGCAACAAGAGGACCAGGCGAGAGAAGGCCGAGTTGAGGGGGAGGTAGTCTCGAGGCGTGAGGCTCCCCGGCGGATTCAAGAAGTGCATCCCCCGTCGAAGATCATTGGAAACATCGACGAACGCACTACACGGTCAAGGTCCAGGAATTCCTCTCATTTTGCTCATGCTTTGCTTTTGTTGCTACTTTTGAGACCAAGGACATTGGACATGCTTTATCGATGCAAATTGGGTCAATTCTATGCATGAGGAGTTGGAAAACTTTGAGAGGAACCGGTGTGGGAGTTAGTTGAACCACCTCCAAATTGCCATCCCATAGGAACCAAGTGGGTTTGGAAGAACAAAGAGGGAGAGAATGGGATGGTTGTGAGGAACAAGTCCGGACTTGTTGCTTAGGGGTTTAGTCGAAGGAGGGGATCGACTATGAGGAGACCTTTGCTCCTGTGGCCCGTGTTGAGGCAATTCGGATCCTTCTAGCCTTTGCCGTGGCTAAAGGGTTCAAGTTGTTTCAGATGGACGTGAAGAGTGCTTTTCTAAATGGGGTCATAGAGGAGGAGGTGTATGTGAAGCATCCACCTGGGTTTGAGAGCGAGCTGTACCCACACAGGGTATACAGGTTGAAAAGGGCTCTGTATGGGTTGAAACAGGCGCTCCGTGCTTGGTATGGGAGATTGAGAGGTTTTCTGTTGAGCAGAGGGTTTGTGATGGGTACCGTGGATAGGACTTTGTTTCTCCTCAAGCATGGAAAGGACTTGTTGATTGTTCAGATATACGTGGATGATATTGTCTTTGGTGGCTCCTCACATAACCTTGTTGCCAAGTTTGCAGATGAAATGAGCAGGGAGTTCGAGATGAGCATGATGGGAGAGTTGCAGTATTTTCTCGGACTGCAGATCAAGCAAGTGAAGGATGGAACATTCGTGCACCAGACCAAGTACACAAAAGACATGCTGAGGAAGTTCCAGATGCAAGATGTGAAGCCAATGTCGACTCCCATGGGGAGTACGGCCACTTTGGATGCGGATGAGGACGGAGAACCAGTGGACCAGCGGGAGTACAGGAGCATGATCGGCTCCCTCCTCTACTTGACGGCGACGAGGCCAGACATACAGTTCAGCGTGTGTCTATGCGCTCGTTTCCAGGCTTCGCCGAGGACATCACATCGACTGGCCGTCAAGAGGATCTTCGAGTACCTACGATCGCCTTTGGTCTTGGCCTTTGGTATTCTTCCTCCTCGACTCTTTCTCTTCATGGTTTTTCCGATGCGGATTTTGTCGGTTGTCGAGTCGAGAGGAAGTCTACTTCGGTACTTGCCGCTTTCTTGGGTCTTCGTTGGTCTCATGGTCTTCCCGCAAGCGATCTAGTGTAGCTCGGTCTACCACGGAGGCGGAGTATGTTCTTTGCCGCGAGTTGTTGCTCCCGACCGTTGTGGATTTCATACACTTTGAGAGACTTTGGTGAGGAGTGCACCCAGATCCCACTTCTTTGTGATAGCACCAGTGCCATAAGCGTAGCCAAAAACCCAGTGCTTCACTCCAGAACCAAACACATAGAAGTGAGGTATCATTTCTTGAGGGACAATGTGGAGAAAGGAACCATTGTGTTGAGCCATGTCTCTACCCAAGATCAGCTAGCCGACATTTTCACAAAGCCTCTCGACCAAGCTACATTTGTGTGCTTGCGGGGGGAACTTGGGGTTTGTTTCCCTTTCTAGTTGATTCTTGGGGGATTTCCTTTCTGTACCATATGTATCATACCATGTTTTACTTTGTTGTATATACATGCTTTGCTTGATGTATAAACCATGGTAGGATAGCCATCTTGTCATATATCATGTTGCATTTGTATCATTTTGCATTTTAGGATGATGAGCTTCTTTCATATGCCATGTTTGAGTTTCTTTGGCTACTTGTGAGATTTTGGTCATATGTGTGGAGAAATGGTGATGTGAGGCTATGCTCTTGGAATATTTGAGATATATGTGTGGTGAGATAGCCCTTTTTGAAATAAATGCTAATCTTGACTAATTTTTGATGAAATATGCTCCACTCATGTGTAGTTGTGTATCCATGTCACAGTTTGGTCTAAATGTGCTTTTCATGCTTAGATTGTGCTTGGATGCCTTGTTCTTGCATTTGGGCCAAAGGCCGAATATCATTGTGAATGTTTAGCCTATGTTGCATTCATGGGGGAGCATAAGCTTCTTTTTGCCGCAAAGGCACTTCATGTACCGTGAAATGAATTAATCTTGAAAAGAAGTGCATAATGCTTGAAAAATGCTCCATCCATCATGTCTATGTTTAAAATGTCTTATCTTTCACATATGGGTGCAAAACATGTTGCATGATGTTCACCAGTGGAGAAGTCTCCCCGAAGTGGACACATGGCTCATGAGCTTTGACATGACATGCTTTGCTTTATGGGTGTTTGCCATGATCTTTTGTTGAGAATTTGATATCCTTGTATGATCTTTGAGTGGTATGCATGTTTGTGGCTCAAGAGTGACGTGGATAGGCTTTTACATGTGAAGCGAGCCTTCTTTTGGTAAAACTGCTTAAATCTGAAAATTTTGCTTTGTCACATGCTTGTATTTTCATATATTACTTGTGGCAATGCTTTGACTATGCTATGATTCATATGTGTAATCTTTGTCTCATTTTTAGCCTTTGACACTAAATTTGGCCTATTTGAGAAGCTCATGTAGATGTTTATAAGCTTTGTTTTGCATTTCTGCATTTTCACCTTGATTCATAAATTGTCAACAAGGGGGAGAAGAGGTGAGCTTAATGAAAATTCAGAAGAGGTGAGCTGAAATTTGGAAGTTCGCATCCACATGTTCAGGGGGAGCTTGCATTTGTTCAGGGGGAGCTTTCTTGCTGTTTTCGGTGTGGATTTTGTGCTTTGCTTGGCTTGTGACCTTTCTTTGCCTTTCTTTGGTTTTGGTCATGAGTTGAGCTTCTTTGTTTTTCTTTCTTCTTCCTTTCTTTCTTTCTCTGAATTTCATTTCGTGTTGTGTGTTGTCAATGCACTCATCAAGGGGGAGATTGAGGACTAGGAGCGTCCCAGTGGTCGATGGATGACCGCTCCTCAGTGATGAGTGATTGACAACGGGTGTTGGACTGACTCTTGGCTTAGTGCGCAGGTGTAGGCTGCGGCCTAGTTCGTGTTGTTATAGGTGAAGAACGGGCGCGAAAGGTCTTCGGCCTTGAGGGGCCTCCCGGGAGATGGAGAGACAAGTAGGCTCGGTTCGAGGGACCGGTGGACGGCGGGGCCGGGTGCGGGTCACATGGTGGCGACACAAGCAAGACGAAGTCATGGACAAGCGAGCGGTGCACGGTGACGGTCAAGTCAAGTGGTTTGGCGGGAGGTCGGACCGAGCACGCGGGGTTTGGTGGTTTGCCCACAAAACCATCGGCGGACGGTTTCTTGGTTTGGGCCTCAAAACCAAGTCCGAGGGCCCAACACGACGGAGACGGGATCCGGGCGTGTCGGGAAGCTTCGAGGCGGAGGACACGCGGCGGGATCGCATGGCTTGCGTCGGGAGGACGCGGGGTGCGGCAAAGGCGTGGCCGTCCGATGGCAAGACCCACAAACATTACCAAAATGCCCCTACGTGGGTTGTATCGCCAGTAGTTATGTTAGGGGTAGTCGAGTCATTTACCACTCCGGCGGGACCTGATATATAAGCCATGAGTGTGTGTGGAGGGCTCTCTCCCTCCGCGACTTAGGGTTTAATTTCCTCCCTCCTCTTTCTCGTTTTCGTAGCTATTTTTCTTCCATTTTCTCTAGGCTAGCATGAGAGCTTCATGAGAGATTTGTTGAGAGGGATGGATGCTAGGGCGGCATGCTAGACCTTGTGAATCTTTCCTGGTTTGTATAGAAGATTCGGGGTTGTTTTTCGTGGCCTTTTTGTGCTTGTTTTCGTGCCTTTGTTCCCGGTTTGATTCCACGGATTTGAGTGGGTTTCTCCCCGGATTTCTTTGAGGGAAACATGGATAGATGTCTTGTGCATCTTTGTGCTTGATCTTGTGCCCTCAAATGCCAGGAAACCACTTGGATTCGAAGTTTTTCGTTCGGTGCTCTAGCTTTTTGTGGTGCTCAAAGGATTCGCGATTCCCGGTGATTTAGGGAGTTAGGAGGCAAGATTTTTGGGCTATAGCATCCTTGTGTCACGCTTTTCAAGTACCCAAGCCCTTGTCTCCACAGCTTCAACCGTTTGGGAAATCCGATGATGATTTGGGGGAGTTGACTTTCGGGGTCGTGGGTTTTCTGTTCTGTCCGCGCGGCGCGGACGGTCCGCGGGGGGTCGCGGACGGTCCGTGGGTGGAGTGTTCGTCGCGTGTTCGTCGAGTTCTTGCGCGTCCTCGCTTTCGATCTGGTTTGGCTTTTGGTTTTTGTTGCAGCCAGTTTGCGGACGGTCCGGGCTTGAGTAGCGGACGGTCCGCGGGTGGCGTGGACGGTCCGCCCGGCCTCGGCGGACGGTCCGTTTTTTTCGGGTCGCTTCGGTGTTCCGTGTGCTTTAACGGACGGTCGCGGTGTAGGGCCGGGCGGTGCGCAAGGTCGGCGCGGACGGTCCACGGTGCGAGGCGGATGGTCCGCGAGGCCCGTGCGGACGGTCCGCCCCTCCCCGGCCGGACGGTCCGCCGCAGCCCTGTGTGCTTTGCTTCTTGGTTCGATTCCTCCCTCCGTTTCTAGTGCTTCCGCGTGTGCTTCTAGGAATCGTTCCTAAGGCTAGAGGTTGATCCATAACCTCGTGGTCTTGGCGATTGGTGCGTGATTCGATCCATCGCTTGTGTGTGACCGGGGTTTGTCTAGGGTATAGGCCGGATTCTTTTGGAAGAATTTTTACCGGCTCCTATTCACTCCCCCCCTCTCTAGTCGCCATCTGATCCTTCAACGCGACGCTCTTGTACAACTTGCCGTCGCCGAGAGTGAATGACTCAGCCATCCCGGTGATGCGCCATTCCTCGGATCGGCCCGAGGGGAGTTCCCCTCGATCCATCTAGGCGATGTATTTGTCGCGCCAGTCCCCCTCGTGGGGGGCCGGCTCTATGTCCATGGCCTCAGCCTCGTCGGCACTGTACCCCTCGAGCAGGGAGAGCACGTACGCCTTGTTCGAGGGGTCCTCGTCCATGGACTCCGCGCCTGTTGGACTCGAGGGAGCCCCCGAGGGTTCTTCGCGGCTCGAGGGGCATGGCTCGAGATTGACGGATGGCTGGGCGTTGTCTCGTGCAAAAACGTTCGGGGGAACAGTGATTCGTCCCGACGTGATTTTGGCGAGCTCATCCGCCTCCTCGTTGTACCGGCGAGGCACGTGGTTAAGTTCTATGCCATAGAACTTGTCCTTGAGGGCTCGCACAGCTTTGTAGTACGCCTCCATCTTGTCATCGTGACAGCTCGCATTCTTCATGACCTGGTCGATCACGAGGTGTGAGTCTCCCCTCACGTCGAGGTGCTTGATGCCTGTCTCAATGGCGATTTTGAGACCGCAAAGGAGGGCCTCGTATTAAGCCATGTTGTTTGACGCGGGGGAGTGGAGACGCACGACGTATCTCATGTGCTCCCCGAGGGGTGAGACGAAAAGCAGGCCCGCGCCCGCGCCTGTCTTCATCACCGACCTGTCGAAGTACGAGTCCGGCCTCGGCTCCGGATCGCGGCGGCGGCAACTGCGTGTCCGTTCACTCGGCAACAAAATCTGCCAAGATGTGGGACTGAATGGCCTTGCGCGGCGCGTAGGCGAGCGTTTCGCCCATCAGCTCCACTGACCACTTGGCAATCCTGCCTGCTGCATCCGGGTTTCGGATGATTTCTCCCAACGGAAAGGAAGAAACCACCGTGTCCGGGTGAGCCTCGAAGTAGTGGCGGAGTTTGCACCACGTGAGGACCACTACGTAGAGCAGCTTCTGGACTTGTGGGTAGCGCGCCTTGGTCTCGGACAAGACTTTGTAGATGTAGTACACCGGCCGCTGGACCGGCGGGCATGCCCCTCCTCTGCGCTCTCTACTACAACGACGGCGCTGACCACCTGGGTGGTCGCGGCTACGTAGAGGTACAGAGGCTCGCCGTCCTGAGGCGGTGTAAGGATTGGAGCATGGGCGAGGGTCGCCTTTAGCTTGTTAAGCGCCTCCTGGGCCTCGACGGTCTAGGAGAACCGCTCGTGTTTCTTCAGGAGCCGGTAGAGGGGCAGGCCTTTCTCGCCGAGCCGTGAGATGAAGCGGCTCAAGGCGGCAAGGCACCCCAACACCTTTTGGACCCCCTTGAGGTCTCGAATCGGACCCATTCGTTTGAGGGTAGCAACATTTTCAGGGTTGGCCTCAATGCCTCGCTGGGAGACAATGTATCCTAAAAGCATGCCCCGCGGCATGCCAAAGACACATTTTTCGGGGTTCAATTTTACCCCGTTAGCCCGTAGGTAGCCGAACGTGATGCGAAGGTCGCTAACCAGGTCGTCCGCCTTTCTAGTTTTTATGACTGTATCGTCTACGTATGCCTCAATGGTTCGCCCGATGTGATCTCTGAAAACGTGCTGCATACATCGCTGGTATGTAGCGCCCATGTTTCGGAGACCGAATGGCATTGTTACGTAACAATACATCCCAAACGGCGTGATGAATGAAGTCACGAGCTGGTCGGACTCCTTCATTTTTATTTGGTGGTACCCGGAATAGGCGTCAAGGAAACATAACAGTTTGCACCCGGCGGTCGAATCAACGATTTGATCGATCCGTGGCAAAAGAAAAGGAACTTTTGGACATGCTCTATTCAAACTGGTATAGTCTACACACATCCGCCACTTCCCATTCTTTTTCTTAACTAAGATAGGGTTAGCTAGCCACGTAGGGTGGAACACTTCCATGATGAATCCGGCCTCGAGGAGCTTTCGCAGCTCTACTCCGATCGCCCGACGCCGTTCTTCGTCGAAGCGGCGCAGCCGTTGTTGCACGGCGCGGGAGTGAGGTAGGATGTCAAGGGAGTGCTCGGCGACCTCCCTCGGAATGCCTGGCATGTCCGAGGGGCTCCACACAAAGATGTCGGCGTTGGCGCGGAGGAAGTCGATGAGCACCACTTCCTATTTCGGGTTGAGGGTGGAACTGACCCTCAACGCCTTGCCCTCGGGGGCAGCAGGGTCGAGGGGCACCTCTTTGGTCTGCTCGGCAGCCTCGAAGCCGCCGGCGTGCTTGGCGGCGGAGTCGAGGTCCTCGTTGACCAGCTTCTCCATGTTCGCCATGAGCGCTTCATCCAGCGCTAGAGCCTCTGCGTGCTCCACGCACTCGACATCGCAGTCGAACACGTGCTCGATCGACGAGCCGACGGTGATGACACCCTTCGGCCCCGGCATCTTCATCTTGAGGTAGGTGTAATTGGGGACTGCCATGAACTTGGCGTAGCACGGCCGCCCAAGGATGGCGTGGTACGCGCCCCGGAATCCCACCACCTCAAAGGTGAGCGTTTCCTTGCAAAAATTGTTTGGCATGCCAAACCAGACTGGCAGGTCGATCTGCTAGAGGGGCTGGACGCGCTTGCCCGGTGCGACACCATGGAACGACGTCGTGCTGGGCCACAACTGGTCCAACCCGATCCCCAACAGGCGCAGAGTGTGCGCGTAGAGGATGTTGAGGCTGCTGCCTCCGTCCATCAGCACCTTCGAGAACCGCGTGTTCCGATGACTGGGTCGACCACTAGCGGGTACTGACCCGGGTTGGGGATGCGGTTCGGGTGATCCTCGCGGCTGAAGGTGTTGGCGTCCTCCGACTAGTCGAGGAAGGAGGGAGGCGCCTTCTCCGCGGCGAGGACCTCGTGCCGCTCCCACTTGCGTTGGCGGCTGGACATGTCGACGATTGGCCCCCCGAAGATGAGGAAGATGTTTTCCACAGCGGGGAAGCCACCGACGTCGCCGTCACCCCCATCCTTCTTGGCCTCGCCGTCCTTCGCGGCGGCGTGGCCGTAGAACCGCTTGAGCATGTCGCACTGCTCGAGGGTGTGGTTGACCGACGTCTTGTGGTAGGGACATGGCTTTTTCAGCATGTCGTCGAACACCCCAGGACCTCGAGGGGCCGGTCGAGGGCCCCGTCGAGCTGGGTCAATAGCAAGAGCTTCGTTGCCGTCGTCGCCGCGCCCTTGCTCGCGCGCCTCGTGGCACGGCTTCTTTCCCTTCTTGCCCCGCTTGTTCTTCTGGTGGGGCTCCATGGACTTGCTGCCCTCCGCGGGCGCGTCGTCCACGCGCTTGCCTTTCTTCCCGTCGAAGATCGCCCCCACTGCCTCTTCGTCCGAGACGAAGCTGGTGGCGATGTCGAACATTTCGTTCGAATCAACCGGCGGAAGGCGTGCACGATCTCGGACAAGGTCCCGGCACGTGGTGCCCTCAAGGAAGGCGTGCACGATCTCAGACTGAGCTACGCTCGGGAGCTCCGTGCAGCGCTTGGAGAAGCGCCGTATGAAGTCTCAAAGCAACTCGCCGGGCTTTTGGGTGCATGCGCGCAGATCCCAGGAGTTTCCAGGGTGCACATACATGCCCTAGAAGTTCCCCACGAAGGTGCAGACCAGATCGCCCCAGTTGTGGATCTGGCTGGTCGGCAGGTGCTCGAGCCACGTCCGCGCCGAGTCGGTGAGGTGCAGGGGGAGGTTACGGATGATAACCTCGTTGGTGGTGGCCCCACCCAGCTGACACGCCATGCGGTAGTCGTTGAGCCACACGTGGGGGTCCGTCTCCTCGTTGTATTAGTCGAACGACGTGGGCTGGCAGAAGCGCTGGGGGAAGCTCGCCGTGCGGATCTCCTGGCTGAACACGCGGGTTCCCGGTGGCTCCGGCGTCGGCGAGCGGTCCTCCCGGCTATCGTAGCACCCACCCCGTCGAGGGTGGTAGCCCGCCGTTGCCCGCGTCTCCGCATTGCCCGTCCGATGGGCGTTGATGACGTTGCGGGCGTCTCCATCTTGGGCTTGCCCGCGTGTGTCGAGGAGCCGCTCCTTGGCCGACGTGCGTCCCGGGATGGCGGGACGCTCCGCTGCACCTCCCGTGTGCACCGAGGGCTCGGGGCCTTGCGCACCCCCGTCGTCCCGCGTGCTCCCCTGCTGGCGGATGCGGGACGCCGAGCTTTCGGCCTGTTGGACGGCCGCTTGCTCGATAAGCGCCTGCGACTCGCGGTGCAGGTTCCGCGCCTCGGGCATCGAGGGGGCGGGCATGGCCCGTAACAGCGTTGCGGCGGCAATGAGCTTCTAGCTCACTCGCGGGGGCGTGCTCGGATCGTCGACGTTGAAGTCGGCGTTGATGCGATCGCGGGCCTGTCGGCCCAACTCTCGTGCGTGTTCACCCCGCGCGGAGGCTTCCCCGGTGATGGAGGCTCGAAGCAGCCGCACCGCGCGGCACTCCTCCGCGAGCTTGGCCTCAAGCTCGCGCGCTTGGGCCAACTGCGCATTGACGTCGGCCCCCTCGGTGGTGAGGAGGGAGGGGCGCATGGCCCTGCACCCTGTCGTGTTCCAGTTCCCGGACCGGGGGGAACCTCTCCGTCGCCAGCTTCTGCCACATTAGCGGCGTTCGCCTGATCGTTGGTGATCACGTCGCAACACTCCTGCGCGGGGTCGTAGCTCCCAGTGCTGGAGTCATCGGAGTAGCCGAACCAGTAGTCTGTGGCGTCAAGGAACCACCGGAACATCACTGGGTCGGGTACACCGGAAAAATCCCACTCCGCATACCCGTGCGAAGTGGCGGGCGGCAACTCGCCGGTGGAGCCTTGGGACGACTCGTCGCCGGCGGAGGTGCTAGGATCCGTGGCGGCAGGGACATGGCGGCCAGGGCGAACCCTGCGCGTCGCCACATGGGCGTTGGCGGAGGCGACGTACGCCGTCGTAGCGCCGCGCAGACCGATGGGAAAGCACGGTCCCGAGACCGAGCGCTCCCCCGTCGGAACGGCTGTCATCTCACCGGAGAGCGCGTCGCGTTGCGTGGCGACGCGCACAGCATGTCGGCGCTCCATCCACGCCTATCCCGAGTGCTGGCCGGAGCGTCGGCGGCGCCGTGGCGCCGAGGGGGCCCGTAGCGTCCGTGCCGGCGGACGTTGGCGTCGCGGCGACGCATGCGGCGGCGACCGGGACTAACCCGGATTGGCGCCGCGCACGGAGTTCCTCACGGTTGGTGAGGCGCATGAGGTAGCCGTTCCCCTTAGCCTGGAAGTTCAGGCTCCCGAACCGGATTTTGAATCCGGCCAGGAGGGGGTCCGAGCTGCCCATGGAATACCCCTGGCCGCGGTACTCTGTGCGAATCACCATCGAGAGGGCTGGTGACGAGCTGATCTTCAGCGCGAGTCCCCTACCTGGTGCGCCAACTGTCAGTGTGGAAAGTAGTCCCGACACTAACTAGTAATTTGCGCTGAGATCTGCCTCTCGATGGCCGGTGCTAAGCAACTAACGACACTTGGTTTATCCTGGTTCCGGCCAGGGCCGTACGTCCTACAGTAGTGTGCTCGGGGCACTATATTGCTTGCACCGTGGTGCTCGTAGAGGGGTGCTACAAGCAAGGCGGGAGAGGAGGGCTGGCCCCCAAGTCCCAGAAGTGTTGATTGAGGCAGGTGCCGATATCGTGGAGAAGGAGATCGTGTCAGTGATTGCTATCTGTCATCCCGTGTCCCCCGCGGTTGGGGGCGGGCTGCCCCCTCCTTTTATAGGCCAAGGAGGGAGCAGTTTACATGCATGCCGCACTATTTCTCTACGTGTGGAAGTATGGCGAGCAATGTTGCGGAGCTGACGGCCGTCCTGGTGAATCCCGCTCCTGTTAAGGCGTCGTGGTGCGTCCTGTGCTCGTACAGGAGCGGCTTCGAGGGCGGCGGTGTAGCGGTTGGTTGACCGGCCGCCGTGGTGGGCCGGTTCGATGGTGCCGTTGATGGGGGCCTGTACGTGGCACAGTGGCCGTTGTGGCGAAGCCTTGTCCCGCGCGTCCCAATAGCGTCGGGATGTCGCCACAGTGCCCGGTGTGGTGCAGCAGTGGCGGGGATGGCCGCACAGGGTTGACAGCGACGGGGATGACCGATCCCGCCAGCCTGACGTCACGGCGTGTCCCTACATAAGCATGTAGAAGATATTCAAGGGTGCCGCCGGCCCCCTTCGAGGGCGCGGCGCGTTAGCCGTACGGGGGCAGGCGGCATAGTGTCACAGAGCTGACACCGGCCTTGACGCACAGTGCTGAACAGCGGTGGGGATGGGTTCCCCCTATGGAGTTGGCGAAACAGCGTCGGGGCGTCATTCCCAGGCGTGTCAGAGTAGGGGCGCTGCCCTGTGGTGTCAGAGCATTAAATGCTCGTACGCGCGTGCGGGAACAAGTGCGCGCGGGAGCGCGGGCAACACGCGTGTGGGTGCCCTCGAGCGAAGCGGACCCTGCCCGAGGGGGGCTTAGCCCTCGAGCGAGGCGGACCCCGCCTGTGAGGGGGCGTAAAGGCCTCGAGCGAGGGGGACCTCGCCCGACGGAGCGTCTATCCCCCGAGCGAGGCGGACCTCGCTCGAGGGGCATCCGCAGTGTTGCCCTGGCGGGCTGCGGGGTCCACCAGGGGCATGGTTGTGCTGTGTGTGTGTTTTAGGTGTGTGAGTTGATTTGTGTTTTGCGTTTTTTGCAGGTTTTAAGCGGGTTTCCCCTGGTTATTTAGGGGACCCTTATGGCTGTCCCCGACACCACTTTTGAGCCCAAAGACATTGGACACGCACTATCTGATCATAATTGGGTTAATTCGATGCATGAGGAGTTGGAGAACTTGGAGTGGAATCAGGTTTGGGCATTGGTTGACCCTCCCCCAGGGTGTAAGCCGATTGGGACAAAGTGGATGTGGAAGAACAAAGAGGGAGAGAAAGGTGAAGTGGTGAGAAACAAGTCAAGGCTTGTTGCTCAGGGGTTCAGTTAGAACGAGGGGATCGACTACGAGGAGACCTTTGCTCCTGTATACCGTTTGGAGGCGATTAGGATCCTTCTAGCCCTTTCCGTGTCTAAAGGGTTCAAGTTGCACCAAATGGATGTGAAGAGTGCCTTCTTCAATGGTGTGTTGGAGGAAGAAGTGTATGTCAGGCAACCACCGGGATTTGAGAGTGAGAAGTACCCCCACCGGGTGTACAAGTTGAAGAAGGTGCTGTATGGGTTGAAGCAGGCGCCTAGAGCTTGGCATGGTAGGTTGAGAGGGTTCCTGTTTGAGAGAGGGTTTGAGATGGGAAAGGTCAATCAGACCATGTTTTTGCTCAGGCAGGGCAGGTATATCCTGATTGTGCAGGTGTACGTGGATGATATTGTCTTTGGTGGCTCATCTAACTCTCTTGTTGCAAGGTTTGCAGAGGATATGAGCAGAGAATTTGAGATGAGCACGATGGGTGAGTTGCAGTTCTTCCTCGGGCTACAAATCAAGCAATCAAAGGAAGGAACATTTGTGCACCAAGCTAAGTACACCAAGGACATTGTGCGGAAGTTCAAGATGGAGGATTCCAAGGCTATGGCAATGCCGATGAGTACAAGTATAGCTCTTGATGTGGATGAGGAAGGTGAACACGTCGACCAGAAGGAGTACCGGAGCATGATCGGGTCACTCCTCTACTTGACGGCGACGAGACCGGACCTCTAATTCTCGGTATGTCCGTGCGCTCGTTTTCAAGCATCTCCGAGGACTTCGCATCGGCAAGCGGTGAAGCGAATTTTCAGGTACTTGCGTCACACTCCCGACTTCTGCCTTTGGTACTTCGCGTCTTCATCTTTGGCTCTTCATGGTTTTTCAGATGCGGATTTTGCCGGGTGTTGGTTGGATAGGAAGTCCACTTCTGGGACTTGCCAGTTTTTGGGTTCTTCTTTGGTGTCTTGGTCTTCCCGCAAACAGTCAAGTGTTGCTCAATCCACTACAGAGGCAGAGTACGTTGCTGCAGCTAGTTGTTGCTCTCAGCTCCTTTGGATCACTTACACCATGAGTGACTTTGGTGAAGAGTATACCCACATCCCACTTCAATGTGATAGCACCAGTGCTATAAGTGTTGCAAATAACCCAGTGCTTCATTCCAAAAGCAAGAACATAGAAGTGAGGTATCATTTTCTGAGAGATAATGCAGAGAAAGGGAGGATAACCTTGATCCATGTACCCACACATGACCAACTAGCCGATATTTTCACCAAACCCCTAAATCAAGCAACTTTCACTCGTTTGCGGGGGAGCTTGGTGTTTGTTTGATTTCTTGAGTTGGTGTGAGGGAGATCCTTTGTAGCATATGTATAGCTTTCCTTTGTGCATTTCTTGCATTTGGCATGGCATATTGTTACAACCCACCCAGGAAAATATCGTACTATCACCTAAAACCAATCCACTTTGGTCATTAAGCAATAGTAAATTACCATCCTATCGTTAGTTGCCGGGTTAACGCCGAGCAAATCACTTGGAATTCATACAGAGGATCGACATATGCATTAAAACTCACACGAAGGTGAGTTCAGAGTACAACGCAGATTAAATCCGAATTATTACAAACCATTGTTCATGACAGCAAGTAAAGATTTAGAGTTCGAAAACAGCAGAAAATAAATAAACTAGCATAACGATACACATCACAGGAGGCCATCTGTGATGCCATTACTCGTCCTCTTCCACCCATTCCAGCTCCCAGCCGGGTGGAATCTCACAAGGCCAATCAACAACTGCAACAACATTTTTAAAGCAAGGCTGAGTATACTAATATTTAGCAAGACTTAACCATCGGGTGATAACTACATCACCAAACTCTAGACATGAGAGGCTTTTTGGCCGGTGGAGTTCTTTTGTTGAAAAGCAATAAAGAGTAAGTCCTTACTTTCATTATTTTAGCACAAGTTCTAGTTGATTACCATTTCTAAGTGTGCCAACTAATTCAATCGATAGTTGTACAATACAATTAATTCACGCAGGAGTATTCACCAAGTTCCATCATTAAGGGATATCATGGCCAGTTCATTAAGCTGTCTCAGATAACGGTGAGACACCGACAATCGATTGGTTTATATCCTTGCAAGGAAGACCTAAACACACGGAGTAGTGCCCCAACAGAGCTGACACAGACTAGGCGGTTCCCAAAAGTCCTCGGTTTGGGATCAAAGCTTACAGTCCCGGGTACAAGGCTATCTGGCATTCCCCACACAGTGCACCTAGCCTCACACAGGTACCCACCTCCCAGTTGCAAAGCGGTAGGTGATTACTCAATAGTAGTAATAGTAAATTCCCGCACCATCTCATTAAGGTGCTAGGCTTACCGGTCCCATTCCCGACAAGTGCTTAGTACGTTCAAAAGCTTAGCCCACTAAAGCCACTAGACCGGAGCCCAAATCCCATGCTCTTAACACATGAGCAATCCATTTATAAAGATCTTATGATTCTAACATAAGAACCTATTCTCGCGAGTGACAAACATCACTCGACTTGTACCGGCCCTATAGCATAGCAGCTATCGACCTACCATACTAGTGATAGAGCATAGGTACCTAGGGATTATGCAACTAGGGTTTCAATTCAATTCCTGAAACGTAAATGCACAATCATAGCAAAAGGTAATTACATAATTTTAAAAGACGGGGTTAATGATCTAGGTCTTGCCTTGGGCCCTTCTGGACTTTGGTCTAGGTCTTGAGCTACGTCCATGCACTGCAGCTCTTCGTCAGCACCTTCGTCTCCTCCTTCCGGTACGAGCCTGTATCTACTGTCGGGAAGATCTACAGGAAGATGCAAATGCAAGATTTATTTGACGATTTTTAATTTAATTAATTACAATCAACAAATGACAACCATGGGGTGCATGGTTGACCACATTCACATAGATAAGAATACAGTCATCATACTCTTCCTAAAAGGAACAATATGCAGTTTTTTATTAATTATTCTTTTTGATAGTGACTGTGTACATGTAAATAATTTAGTTTAAGTTACACAAATAGCAAGGGGTTGGTATTTATCTCTTTTAAAATGATTTTATCACACACAAGAGTTATCAAAGGTGGGTTGGTGACTTTTCCCATTTAATCGACTATGGAGCCTTAAATTGCTTCCATAGCTTTTATTCACAAAATTAACTAATAAAATTCAGTGGAAGGGTTTATTAAGCACTAAACACTTACAACAAGCCACTGGACACACATGCATGCTTAGGATAGCTGGAAATTTAATTATTTTTAAAATAACAAAAGCTAGCTAGCAAAACAAGGTGAATGCATACACAAATAATTAAGAATCAATATTTCTGGCAATTGTAAAATTGTGATTAATTCACCAAAGTTGCATTTTGGCATAAAAAGACAACATACAGAAGTTGGTCACAAAAAATCTAATTATTTTTAGCTACAAAAATCATCTTGGCAGATTCTGCATAATAAGAAGACAATTTATATAAAAAGATTTACAACGTAACTTTGTGCTATTTTTGGTACAAGATCTAGTCATAACCTAACACACAACATATCCAAAAATTAGCTACAGAGGGATTTATGGATTTTGAGATATCTCAGATCTAGATTTTTCACATTTCTATTTTTCATGCACAAACTATCAAGAAACAGCCTTGGAAAGTTTAACAAAAGTTGTAGTGTTTTCACCAGGAGTCCAACAAAACTGAGTTTGCATTTTTCTTATTTTTCTACGATTTTCTACAGAATTTACAAGAATCAGCCAAGTGACTTTACTATTTGAGATGTGGTTTTGCAGACAGACCCCTAGAATTTCTCAGCCTTCACAGATACGCCCCTAATTCACAAAAATCACGCTGGAAAGAGTTGGCTGCTTGCTATGTAGCCCTTGGGGGTGAGGGGCGGCGCGGCTGAAGAACCGATACGGCGAACCAGAGAGGGGGGAGTGAATGGGAGCCGATAAAAATTCTTCTCGAAGGAGATGGAAACTCCAACAAGATGAACACGGCTTCCAACACACGTCTCCGACTCACTACCCAAGTTGGCCAAGCCCACGTAGCCACTGGAGTGCCACTGGACCTAGGAACCAACACACAACCTTTTGACCCGAGAACGCGGCGGAACACCAAACCTCGAGTCCACGACCAACACCGGTCGGACCGGTGAGCACCACCGGCGTACCGGTCCCCGCCGGTGAACCGAGCAACTTCCACTAAGTGGCTCCACACCGGTCGGACCGGTGAGACGCACGGTCGGGGGCCGGTCACGGCCGAAAGCCCCCAAAGCACCAAACAGGCCAACCGACCTCCAAACAGACCCAAACTCGAAACAGCCCAACACAGGACAACAGCGAACACACCCAGACGTTCACCCGAGCAAAAACCCACTAGGGCTCGCACCGGTCAGACCGGTCAAGAGCACCGGTCAGACCGGTGTAGCCTGAGCAGCTCAGGATGAACAGCACCCGCGGGTCAACTCCCCCAAATCCACACCTCGATCTCCTGAATCGCTCCACGGACTTGAACAAGTCTTTGGGATATTAGGAACACCTCATGAGGAGTCCATAGCCAAGTTTAATCCCACCAAAACTTGTCCAAAAAGGAGGAATCGAAGAAATCCCGCCAAGAGCACCACAAACCCTAGAACTCGAAAAACCCCAAAATCGAGCCCCTTTACTCACGGATTTGGGAGGGGAATCACAGCCCAAAGAACCACGAAGGGTTCCCACAAATTTCCCCCATCAAATCCCCAAGAGAAAGGTCCCGAAAACAAACCAAAGAAATCACCAAGAGAGGGCTTCGAAAATCACCACCAAGAACAACCGGGAACAACACATCCAAACCTTGAGGAACCACGCCGAATCATCTATACATGCAACAAAAGTTCATACAAGGTCTAGCTTGCCGCCCGATCATCCAACCCTCTCAACAAGATCTCACCATGAAGCTCTCGAGCTAGTCCTATGGAAATCCTAAGGAAAATAGGAAGAGAAGATAGGAAAACAAATGAGCTAGGGTTCCAAGAGTTGGCTGCCATCCTCTCACCTCTTGGGTTATATGGAGGCAACCGAAAGTCTAAAATACCCTTCTCTAACAACTAGGGATACAAGCCCCTCAAGGGCGGATTTGGAAGTCTTCATGTCTTCACCATCAGACGGATGCCCGGCGACCGCACCCTGCGTAGCCTCGACGCAAGCCATGCGATCCCGACGCGTGTCCTCCGCTTCGAAGATTCGGATCGCGTCGTCGCACACCGGTCGGACTCCGTGCTCCTCACCCAGTCAAGCCGGTCCGGCGGCTCGCTGCAGCTCCGTCTTCGGTTATTCGGTCTTGGCTTGGTGGATCAACCAAGGAACCCAGTGGTTTTCTGGTGAACCACCGGAAACCTCGTGAACTCGGTGTAGCCTCCGCCAATCTCCACTCATGACTCGGCTCCCATGTAGTCCCGGCTCGACCTTGGTTTTGAGGCTCAACCAAGAAACCGTCCATGACTTCATCTTGCTGTTCATGCCACCATGCGGTCCGCACTTGACCCCGCTAGCCACTGGGTCCCTCAAACGAAGCCTACTTGTCTTCTCCACAACTGGAGGCCTCACCGGCGACGACCTTTCGCGCTTGTTCTTCACCTGCACCAACACCAGTCAAGCGCAACCCGCACCCGCAATACTTAGCCAAGAATCAGTTCACACAACGTTGTCAATCACTCATCACACAAGGAAGCGACCATCGACCGGTCCTCGAACCACACATGGTCCTCAATCTCCCCCTTGATGAGTGCATTGACAACACCCACACGAAAGTAACAAGAGAGAAAAGAAAAAGAGAAGAAACGAACAAAAAGAAACTCCAACAAGCGATCAAAAGCCAAACAAAAGGCAAACAGCAAGATCACTTGAAGAAGACAAGTCTCGGACCCCTTAGGCAAGGGCAACGGCTCGACACATCTGAGACAAAGCAAAGCTCAAGCAAAGAGCGCAAACCACCGAATCAAGGCTCGAAAAAACCACAAAGAGCTCCCCCTGCACACATGCAAGCTCCCCCTGAACCAATGCAACCCCCCTGGACGAATGCATGCAAACCCGGTGAAAACGGGGCGAGCACGGCAACTTCAGCTCACACCGGTCAGACCGGTCATCACCACCGGTCAGACCGGTGCCTAAGATGTGCACAGGATCAGCACTCACACCGATCAAACTAGTGACCTCGACCGGTCAGACCGGTGACAAATAGAGCCTAGAAATGGCTAAAACCACCTGAAAACCTTCTAAATGCACCCAGCAAGCCATTTCAAGCTCAAATTTCTCCCCCTTGTTGGCAATGTGTGAATCAAGCCAAAAAAGCAAAATTTTCAACCTAGAGCTTCTCAAATAGACAAAATTCAACATAGGGTGCTACACATGTCCAAATGAGCAAATCAGATACTCTATAGCTTCGTATTGACATCAACTACAAGATCACCAAGTTTCACAACCATTGGACGAAGCTAAGATTGATTTGGGCAATTTTGCGAAAAACTTGCCTCTCATGAGCAAAGTCCTAAACATGATCAAGACATATCAAAATGGCAAAACCACACAAACTTCATGCTAGGACAGCCATTCTAATCATAAGACCATCACAAACACCCACATGCACCTCATGTCATGTCAAAGGCACCGAGCCATGTGCCTACTTCTATGTATGAGACTTCTCATTGGTAGGCATCATGCAACGGTTTAGCACCCAAAGCAAATTAAATTCAGCACATATGACATGGGAGCACATTTTCCAAGCATTTTACATTTCATTTTCGGATTCATAATTGGTACATGAAATGTCTTTGCGACAAAAAGGAACTTATGCCCCTCCACAAGATGAAGCAAAAGGGCTAAACATTCATGATGGCAAATGAGCTTTTGGCCCCATGTGATCAATAAACTTGCTATCCAACTGCAAATTAAGCATAACCAAGCCACTAAAACATGTCAAGATCATATAAAGGCATTTACACATGAGAGAGCATACATGTGACAATTTTTCAAAAACATAGCCATCAACCATGGATTATTCATCAAGATCATCAAGAGCTAAGCCAAACTAACCATAGCATACCAAACAAGCTCACAAAGACATAAATAGCATTCCATGGTGAACAATGTATATAGGAGAAGCTTTTCTTATCCAATGCATATGATACAAAATGCATGTAATCTAAGATACAAGGATGCCTATACATCATGTTACATATGCCATGCCAAATGCAAAAAATGCACAAAGGAAACTATACATATGCTACAAAGGGAGCTCCCACACACCCAACTCAAGAAATCAAACACACGCCAAGTTCCCCCCGCAAACGAGTGAAAGTTGCTTGATCTAAAGGTTTGGTGAAAATATCGGCTAGTTGGTCATGTGTGGGTACATGGATCAAAGCTATCTTTCCTTTCTCTACGTTGTCTCTCAGAAAATGATACCTCACTTCTATGTGCTTGGTTTTGGAATGGAGCACTGGGTTCTTTGCAACACTTATGGCACTGGTGCTATCACATTGAAGTGGGACATGGGTATATCCTCACCAAAGTCACTCATGGTGTATGAAATCCAAAGGAGCTGAGAGCAACAACTAGCAGCGGCAACGTACTCGGCCTCGGTAGTGGATTGTGCAACACTCGACTGTTTGCGGGGAAGACCAAGACACCAAAGAGGAACCCAAAAACTGGCAAGTCCCAGAAGTGGACTTCCTATCCAACCGACACCCGGCAAAATCCGCATCTGAAAAACCATGAAGCACCAAAGAAGAGGACGCGGAGTACCAAAGGCCGAAGTCGGGAGTGTGACGCAAGTACCTGAAAATTCGCTTCACCGCTTGTCGATGCGAAGTCCTCGGAGATGCTTGAAAATGAGCGCACAGACACACCGAGAACTGGATGCCCGACCTCGTCGCCGTCAAGTAAAGGAGTGACCCGATCATGCTCCGGTACTCCTTCTGGTCCACATGTTCACCTTCCTCGTCCGCATCAACAGCTGTAGTCGTACTCATCGGCGTCGTTATAGCCTTGGAGTCCTCCATCTTGAACTTCCGCACAATGTCCTTGGTGTATTTAGCCTGGTGCACAAATGTTCCTTCCTTTGATTGCTTAATTTGTAGCCCGAGGAAGAACTGCAACTCGCCCATCATGCTCATCTCAAATTCCCTGCTCATATCATCTGCAATCCTTGCAACAAGAGAGTTAGACGAGCCACCAAAGACAATATCATCCATGTACACCTGCACAATCAGGATATCTCTGCCCTGCCTCAGCAAAAACAAGGTCTGATCGACCTTCCCCATCTCAAAACCTCTCTCAAACAAGAAACCCCTCAAACTGCCATACCAAGCTCTAGGCGCCTGCTTCAGCCCATACAACGCCTTCCTCAACTTGTACACCCGGTGGGGGTGCCTCTCACTCTCAAACCCCGGAGGCTGCCACACATACACTTCTTCCTCCAACACACCATTCAGGAAAGCACTCTTCACATCCATTTGGTGCAACTTGAACCCTTTAGCCACGGACAAGGCTAGAAGGATCCCAATCGCCTCCAAACGGGCCACGGGAGCAAAGGTCTCCTCGTAGTCAATCCCCTCCTTCTGACTGAACCCTTGAGCAACAAGCCTCGACTTATTCCTCACAACCTCACCTTTCTCTCCCTCTTTGTTTTTCCACACCCACTTTGTACCAATCGGCTTACACCCTGGGGGAGGGTCAACCAACTCCTAAACCTGATTCATCTCAAAGTTCTCCAACTCCTCATGCATCGAATTAACCCAATTGTGATCAGATAGTGCGTGTCCAATGTCTTTAGGCTCAAAAGTAGCAACAAATGCAACATGAGCGAAATGAGAATTGTTTCGAACCCTCGACCTTGTAGTGCGTTCATTCATGTCGCTGATGATCCTCGAAGCTAGATGATCCACTTGTACTCGCCGGGGAGGTTCTCGCCGAGATGCTACCTCCCCCTCAACATCAGCTTCTTCTCGTTCTTGATTTGTAGTCGTAGGTGTAGTAGAGGGTCCATCCATCACCGTAGTCGAAGTAGGGTACATGTTCAGCCGGGGGCACCGCACCGCCATCTTCATCGTCTCCATGTTCATGTTCCTCCTCCTGAAAGATCTCCTCGCCAAGCTCATCATCACCTGCACACTCAAAGACAAGCTGACTACGTGGCTCTGTCTCGTCGAAGGTTACCTCACAAGTCTCCACGATTTGGTTAGTTTCAAGATTGAGCACACGATATGCTCTAGAATGAGATGCATAACCAAAGAAAATACCATCGACGAGACCTAGCCTCAAACTTATCCAACTTCCCGCCTTTCTTCGAATGAAACACTTGCAACCAAAGACATGGAAGTGACTCACCTTGGGTGTGCGACCATGCATCAACTCATATCATGTCTTCTTCTTGTGCACTCGAGGTAGATCTGTTCGACACATAGCACGCGGTATTCACCGCCTCAGCCCAATACCTCCTCGGAGTCCTATGCTCATCAAGCATCGTCCGAGCCATCTCGCACAAAGTCCTGTTCTTCCTTTCCACAACACCATTCTGGGGAGGCGTATACGGACTCGAAAACTGGTGCTCAAGACCCAAGTCATGGCAAAAGGTTTCAAAATGAGAGTTTCTGATTTCCGAGCCATTATCACTACGGATTTCTCGTATGGCATCTCCGTGCCTCTCGTTCCTCAACCTCAAGACTAGATCTCGAACAAAACCAAACGTCTCCCCCTTATCCTCAAGAAAGAACACCCATGCATACCGAGAATAGCCGTCCACCACAACAAGGACATACCACTTCCCACTCGCAGATCGCACACGAGCTGGGCCAACAAGGTCCATATGGAGCAGCTCGCATGGACGCTCAGTCATCACATCAGTGAGAGGCGGGTGAGAAGAGGCTACCATCTTGGCATGCCTACACGACGCACAAACCAACTCTTTCTCAAGCCTCAACCGTGGCAATCCTCGGACCAAATTGAGTTTACTCAAGCGAGACAAAAGGTCAAAACTCAAGTGACCCAACTTCCTATGCCACTTCCACAACTCACTCGAAGAACCAGCCAAGAAGCAACGCTCCACACCCGAAGACTGAGAAAAATCAACACGAAATACCCGACCCTCGGGAACGACCATACAGACAAGGTCCCCTCGAGAGTCTAAAATCCGAGAACCACCTGGCCGAAACAACACCTCAAAGCCCTCATCCAACAAGCTGCGACACGAGAAAGCGGTTGTACCCCAACGATTGAACAAGAGCAACACGCCTGAGAGTGATCTTGTCACTCACTTTGATCTCACCTTCTAAAAGCACATGCCCACGCCCATTGTCCCCAAAAGTGATGTACCTCCTTGTTACTACTGGGACGAGACTTGAGAACCACCCCCTGTCTCCGGTCATATGCCTCGAGCAACCGGAGTCAATCAACCAAATGTTCTTCAAGTCTCCCACCTGAAATTCAAAAACGAGCATGTGAGCGAACAAACGACTCAGCACTGGGGTTAGTACCAAAAGAGTAAAACCGATCGAGCCATTTGCTCGAAAGTGGGGTTAGCACCGACCAAAGCATCTCTCCTACCAAAGCTACCTCCACAAACACCACCACGGTAACCACCCCGAGGGAACCACCCCTCTCTCGCCTGGAGGAGGACCAAAACCACGAAAGAGAACCCGTGGACCGTCCCTCCACTCCTTCTCAAAGCTACGACTCCTCCCATCCCCGTAGTGAACTCGAGGGGGAGAACGCCTAGCAACCTGACCACCTGTAAACTCTCCAGCCCAACCTCCAGAACCTCGACCTCCAGAAACAACCCTCGCACCTGTACGAGTACGAAATCCGAACGGCTGCCTGTCCAGGCCTGCACCGGTCTGACCGGTGCCCCACACCGGTCTGACCGGTGTGACCTCGGCAACAGCGCCTCCAATAGCCTTCCGCTCTCCCCAAGCCCGAACTGTCCTCACACTCGCCTTGGCCCTGGGCATCTACACACGAGGCTCAAGTACACCATTGCAAAGGTGGTACTTGTCCTTGTTAGCCCACTCCTTTGCCATTCTCTCCTCTCGCTTCCTCTTGAAGGAAAACTCATCCTTATGGCCATCTCTCCCACAATAGCCACAATGGATCCTCGCAAGCTTAGGCTTAGGCTTGGGATGTGGCTGCTCACTAGGTTTCTCTCCACTCAACTCCTCCACCGGTTTCCCCTCATTAGCCTTCTCACTTTCTTTCCCAAAGAACACTTTCCCCGAAGTGCTCACAAATTTGATAGGCTTTTGTAGATCATTTGTGGGTGTAGGAAACACGGGTGGATCTGGGGTTGTGTCTAGTCGGTTCCTAAGATGGTTAGGTTTTGGGGGGAAATCATTTTTGTGGTGGGTTTTTGGTGGCTCTGTGTTATTCTCTCCACTTCCCTCACCAACCTTGTTTGCCCCAAGTCCCTCACCATCCTGCCTCTTAAATGCCTCGATCATCATCCTCAACTGAGGCTCATGACCAGACAACCAACCCATCAACTTTCTAAGCTCATCATTCTCATCCTGCAAACGATGAACATAATTTGCAAGTTCCAAATTTTTCAAAGCATGCATTTCACAAGTAGAGCATGATGTAGGCATGGGGTCCTTCAATTTAGCCTCACGAGAACTAGTGTAAGCATGCATCTCATCAATCTTAGCATGCAAGACAGGGCAAGAAGTGCAAGCACCTAGCAAAGCAGGTTTAGACTTAAGCTCAGCCACTTCAACCCTAAGCACATCTTGTTCCTCACACTTGGAGGCATGATTCTCCTTAAACAACGCAAGATCAGCAAGAAAGATGGAGCAATCAGCACAATCAACCTCATCCGAAACAACAGGGCTAGCCTTAAGGGAATCAATCTCAAGCTTCCTATCAAGCACCTGTGTCTCTAGCTCAGCCACTCTAGTCCTAGCATCCTCGAGTGAAGCCCTAAGCTCTTTTCTCATTTTCTTGGCCTCTCTAAGCATGTCATCGCGGTTATCAAGCAAAGTGCCAAGCCTCTCATTCTCCTGGCGCAAGATGGGAAGTTCATCACGCACCTCGTCGTCGGAATCGGAGTCCGAGTCGCTCTGTGTGCTCTTCTTCCTACCGGAGCTCAGCGCCATGGTGCAGAAGTCGTCTCTCGCAAAGCAGCTCAGCCCGCTCAGGTTCTTGGATGACTTCTTGTTCTTGCGACGATCACCTTCATCTTCACTGCTGCTCGAGCTCGAGGTGGAGTACGCGGAACTAGAGTCGACGTCACTCGCTCCAACCATCGCTCGGGCCTTGCCTCGGCTCTCCTTCTTCCTCGATCGTCGCTCGTCCTTGTACTTGTTCTTGTGCTTGCTCTTGTGGTCGCGCCTCGACCGGTACTTGCCATCGTTCCTCGGCTTGTGCTTGTAGTCGTCCTTGTTCTCGACCTTCTCCGGGCAGTCGGTGACGAAGTGTCCCGGCTGACCGCACTGGAAGCAAGTCCTCGTGTTCCTCCTCATGTTCACTCGGTTCTCGTGCAGCCTCTCGAACCGCCTCGTCAGGAGCGCCAGCTCGTCCTCTCCAAGCACGTCGAACTCCTCATCTGGCATAGACATCAAAGAGGAAAAAGAAAACATCCTGGTGGATGGGTTAGTGTTAGCGTTTCCTTTCGAACCACCAACAAGGGCAAGACTATGGGAATCAGTCGGTCCCTCGAGCTTGGCAGTCATGCCCCTATCCACCTCAACCGACTTGAGCTTCGAGAACAGCTCGTTCACCGTCAGAGTGTCATACTTCTCTGACTCCACAATGGTCTCGAACTTTCCGCCCCAAATCGTACGATCCAAAGAGTGTAAGAGCTTGACGGCTCTATCATGATCATCGTACGAGAGCACGTCCACATTGGCCCTCATGTTGTTCAGAACCACCGTGAACCTCTGAAACAAGGTATCGATGGACTCACCGGGGAGATGAGTGAAGTTCTCATACTCTCTCCGGTAGGTCGCATACATCCGTTCTCCGAACACCGGGCGTTCCCAACATGAGCCTCCTTCGACACCATCCAAATTCTACAAGCCAAGTGCTCGGTGTGCACCCGATCGAACTCGGCCGACACAAAGCACGAAACAAGTAGTGGACCGCCTTATTGTTGGCGTCGAATCCGTCCCTCGATCTCGGAGCGAGGAAGTCCATCGGCCGGACATAGCCCTCGTGTCCACCGTGACATCCCAAAGGATCTGACCCTTTCCACGGAGATACGCACCCATCCGCTTACCCACATCTGGTAGTTCTTGCCATCGAAGTGTGGAGGACCTGAACTCCGTTCCTGGTACGCCATCCTTGGATCTTAGACTGGTTAGAGTCAATAAAGACCCGAACTGGCTCTGATACCACTTGAAGAACCGATACGGTGAACCAGAGAGGGGGGAGTGAATGAGAGCCGATAAAAATTCTTCTTGAAGGAGATGGAAACTCCAACAAGATGAACACGGCTTCCAACACACGTCTCTGACTCACTACCCAAGTTGGTCAAGCCCACATAGCCATTGGAGTGCCACTGGACCTAGGAACCAACACACAACCTTCCGACCCAAGAACGCAGCGGAACACCAAACCTCGAGTCCACTGAGCACCACCGGTCAGACCGGTGAGCACCACCGGTCAGACCGGTCCCTGCTGGTAAAACTGAGCAACTTCCACTAAGTGGCTCAACACACCCAGATGTTCACCCTAGCAAAAACCCACCAGGGCTCGCACTGGTCAGACCGGTCAAGAGCATCGGTCAGACCGGTGTAGCCTGAGCAGCTCGGGATGAACAACACCCGCGGGTCAACTCTCCCAAATCCACACCTCGATCTCCCGAATCGCTCCACGGACTTGAACAATACTTTGGGGATATTAGGAACACCTCATGAGGAGTCCATAGCAAAGTTTAATCCCACTAAAACTCGTCCAAAAAGGAGGAATCAAAGAAATCCCGCCAAGAGCACCACAAACCCTAGAACTCGGAAAACCCCAAAATCGAGCCCCTTTACTCATGGATTTGGGAGGGGAATCACAGCCCAAAGAACCACGAAGGGTTCCCACAAATTTCCCCCATCAAATCCCCAAGAGAAAGGTCCCGAAAACAACCCAAAGAAATCACCAAGATATGGCTCCGAAAATCACCACCAAGAACAACTGGGAACAACACATCCAAACCTTGAGGAACCACGCCGAATCATCTATACATGCAACAAAAGTTCATACAAGGTCTAGATTGTCGCCCGATCATCCAACCCTCTCAACAAGATCTCACCATGAAGCTCTCAAGCTAGTCCTATGGAAATCCTAAGGAAAATAGGAAGAGAAAATAGGAAAACAAATGAGCTAGGGTTCCGAGAATTGGCTGCCATCCTCTCACCTCTTGGGTTATACGGAGGCAACCGAAAGTCTAAAATACCCTTCTCTAACAACTAGGGATTCAAGCCCCTCAAGGGCGGATTTAGAAGTCTTCATGTCTTCACCATCGGACGGATGCCCGGCGACCGCACCCTGCGTAGCCTCGATGCAAGCCATGCGATCCTGACGCGTGTCCTTCGCTTCGAAGATTCCGGACTGCGTCGTCGCACACCGGTCAGACCGGTACCCACCGGTCAGACCGGTCTGGTGCTGCTGCAGCTCCGTCTTCGGTTCTTCGTCCTTGGCTTTGTGGATCAACCAAGGAACCCAGTGGTTTTCTGGTGAACCACCGGAAACCCCGCGAACTCGGTGTAGCCTCCGCCAATCTCCACTCATGACTCGGCTCCCACGTAGTCCCGCCTCGACCTTGGTTTTGAGGCTCAACCAAGAAACCGTCCATGACTTGATCTTGCTGTTCATGCCACCATGCGGTCCGCACTTGACCCCGCTGGCCACCGGGTCCCTCAAACGAAGCCTACTTGTCTTCTCCACACCTGGAGGCCTCAGCGGCGACGACCTTTCGCGCTTGTTCTTCACCTGCACCAACACCAGTCAAGCCGCTACCTGCACCTGCAATACTTAGCCAAGAATCAGTTCACACAACGTTGTCAATCACTCATCACACAAGGAAGCGACCATCCACCGTTCCTCGAACCACACATGGTCCTCAGCGGCTCGCCGGAATTGGGCGGCTCCGGCGACGCCCTCGGCCGGGGAAGAGGTGGGGGAGGACGAGGTGTTCACCTACTGTCGGTTTGTGGCCGGAGTGTGGGTCGGGGCATCTCCGACGAGCTAGCCCGGCGGCCACAGCTGACGCCGACCGTTAGACCCCCTACTCCGGCAAGCTTCCGGCCGGGGCACGGAAAAGGGGCGGTCTGGAAGATCTAGTGCGGCTTTGGGAAGGGCTCAAAGTGTGTCACGCGACTGCGGACGAGAGCAAGAGGGGCTCCGGCGGCAACAGCGCTCACGGCGGACCCGACGGTGTGTGTGCGTGCGAGACAGTGGCACAGCTAGCTTTTATAGCCAGGGCGGCTCCCTGCCTTCATGCCGAAGGGATGCTCGTTATAACTGCGGCGGTACGGCGGCCGACCATCGACTTTCTTGCGCATAGGAGACCGACAACGGACCGCGGGGCAATGCACGAGGCGGTATGGCGGCGTGGAGCATGAGGCGTCCCGGGACGCGGGGCAATGGGAAGGCGCGAGCGGCCTTGGGAAGGCACGCGTGGGGCGCGGACGCCGAGGGCGCGAGCGCGGCGCGGGCGCGACACGGGCGCGGGACGGCGCGGGCGTGCTCTGGCTCCCACGTTTCAGTGTGCCCCTGTTTGACCGTGTAAATCTCAAAAAACTTGAATATAAGTGCACAAGGTGGTGAATAGGAAAGTTGTAGATCTCACTACCCTCTACAACTTTTACAAAGGCCGTATGGTGTTTTTCTCAACGGACTTTGCATAAAATGCAGCCAAACTTTGAATGTCACCATGCCTTGGTGAACAGGAGCTGCTGGCGGCTGACCACGTTTTTCACCAATTTCCACTCAAAATTTGAAATGCCAATCTGCATGAAAGATGTGCCCCTCGACAAACTGGACGACTTTTGTATTGGGAGATTTTGAAGTGTTTAGGTGAAATTTGGAGAATGTGGCAAAAGTTCCAGACGACATTCACCGACGTCAAGGTTTAAGCGGGGTTTGACCGTGTCTTTGACCAAGGGTTGACCACAAGGGTGTGTTGACTTGGTCAAGGGGGTTAATAGGGTGTGTCCGCGAGGTTTTCGAGGTGATGACCCCGGTTGACCTAGGTTTGACCAATGTCAGCCGGTTTGACTTGGCTGATTCGGCCATTAGCGGTAATAACGCTAATTAAAAACCTGGGGCGTCACAGCCTACCCCCCTTAAACAGAATCTTGTCCTGAGATTTGAAAGTAAAAGACGAAGTAGGGATGGTTCTCGAATAGAGATGTTACCCATGAAATTCAGTTGGCTTTGCTTCACTTGAAAGCTTGGCTTCTTGCTGTGGTTGCCATTAGTGGATCCGGGGTTCTGCTTCTGCTGATGTGGCTTCTGCTGTCTGGGGTTCGGACACTCATTTGCATAATGCCCGGGTTGTCTACAATTGTAACATATGCGGTGCGGAAGTTCTTTAGGCTTGGACACTTGCTGTTGATTCTTTTGGTACTGGAAATTTCCCAAAGGCTTGTTCTGGACTGAGGTCATTCTCCACTACCCAGCTGGCAAGGATTGCAAAGACCCATGAGTATGCTTCTTGATAAAGCGGAATTGCTTGCTCGATTCACTGCCGAAAGTGAAATCAGCTTGTCGTTTCCTATCTTTCTGTGCCTTCTTCATGGCATCCTCCTGGGATATAGCTTTGTTCACTAACTCATGATAACTATTGGGCTCCAACAGTATTAGACTTTCGTATAAGTCACCATCGAGACCATCACGGAAACGTTCCATCTTCTTGGCATCAATGTCCACATGATGTCCTCCGTACTGGCAGATACTATTGAACTTTTGTGCATATTGGTACACGGTGTCAGTTCCCTGCTTCAGAGCCAACAACTCTCTCATTTTTCTGTCCATAAGTCCTTTAGGGATATGGTCATCCTTGAAAGCTTGTTTGAACTCACACTACTAGGAATTGACCCTTAGAGCACCAATTTTTTTGCAACATCACGTATTTGGTTGCAATATTTGGTTTTATAGCAACCAACGTATTTATGGGTTGCGATATCTGGATGTTATGGCAACCAAAAATGTGGGTAGCGTCTGTTGAAACATTCGTTGCAACAGGTTGGTTTTAATGCCACGGTGAAAATGGTGGTTGCCTTTATGGGTACCTATTGCCACAACTAATTGTGCATTGTGATAGTATCGATTTAGTGTTGCGATAGATGTGTGTTTCTTGCCACGAATAATTATTTGGTTGCGAATAGGCATGCATGTGGCCACGATGAAAGAACGTTTTCTACAACATAACCTTTGTTGCAATAGCTCATGTGGCTATTGCATCCAGCAAACAGTTCGTTGCATTTGATGTGTGTTTGTTGCCACAACCATTTAGTTGGTTGCAAATAGGCATACCTGTGGACACGATGAAATAATGTTGTTTAAAATTTAACCTTTGTTGTAATAGCTCATGTGGCTATTGCATCCAGCAAATAGTTCGTTGAATTTGATGTGCATTTGTTGCCACGAACATTTAGTTGGTTTCTATTTTGGCTACTTGTGGCCATGGTGAGATCAACATTGTCAAAAACTTAACTTGTGTTGTGATAGCTCATGTGCCCGTTGCATCAAGAAAACAAATCGTTGCATCAATTATGTTTTGTTGCAACAATGATTTATGTGAATTATTTTCTTGTATACTTTGGAAACTAAACTATTTTTACCATTTTAATTGCTGGTATGACTACACATTAGGAAGTAAACTGTTTTCTTATAGTGCGACCAAAGAATTATTTTTGGAAGAAATAATAAAAGGGGGCTCACTGGGTGTCGAATACGACAAGCTGGGCAGCGGAGGGCAAATTGTCACTACACCAAACTGGGTTTGCCTTGGCGGCTGAAAACTGCCAAGGAATATAGGTATACCGCCAAGGTAAATGTTCTTGGCAAACTACCACCAAGCAAAATCCGCCAAGAGTAGAGTGCCAAGGAAAACATAGTTTGCTTGGCAGCCAAGTGCCAAGGACTACTTTCTTGGCGGTTTGGTCGCCAAGGTAACTAGAGTACTGCTAAAACTGCCAATGCGCCAATAAATTGTCTCAACCGCCAGGTAAATGCTTTTCTTTGGCAGCCCATTCCCGCATAGTTCAATTTTTCTCCTTGGTGACCATTACCTGCCAAGCCAGTTTGTATTCTTGGCGACCTCGTGAATGTGCCAAAAAAATGTTGCAACCCCCAAGTAAATATGTTTTCTTGGTAGTTGGATCCCGCCAAGTTAAATTATTTTCTGCCAAGGAACTATCTATTATTGGCATCGCTCGGCAGCAAAGTAAACAATTTAACTTGGCAGCAATATCACCCCAAGTTACTTAAATTTCCCTACCACACGACTGCCAAGTTAATATACTTTCAGGATTATAAAAAAATATTTTCCCAGATCCAGGAAAATATAAACAAAATTAATGTGTTGACAGCCACAATTATGTTCATCTATTCCATTATATGATAACAACAGTGTGTTGATAGATCACATATCCAACTATATACAAGTGCAGTTTGCATCATCTCCCACCGAAATGGATAACCAATGGATCAACTACACATCATATGTTAGCTTTCTATCAAAATAGACCAAAAGAACACATCCTGACAGCCAATATCACAGAAGGTCGCTGAAATGACCATCAGTGGATTCCTTAGCACCAGCCTCGTCTTGAGATCACCATCATCATTTCTCTCGTCTTTGTCAGCACCATCACACCTTCATTGTAGTTGTAGTCATCACCTTCACTTTAAGCATTGTTCTTAGTGTTGGGCATGCCGCCAACTGAATGAGATCTGAGCTAGGGATACTGGATATGGCAGCCTGCAAAATCAGTAGAGTTTTGTCTGAGTAAACAAATAAAATAGATGATGTGCAAACAATGTGTGTCATGTGTAGCTACATAGTTAAATCCCATCCAGAGAAACTAATGCCAGCAACAAAAGAATACTAGCATCTCAAATTCACATTATAATTAGCATTCATATATAATGAATAAACACTAATAATAAACTTTAATCACACAACAACCCTACTTTCTGCAAAAGTGACAGAAATTGAATCACACAAGTGGAAACATTTGGTAGGGATCCAGATTCTCAGAGAAACAAAATGTTTAGAGAAAATTAGTGGTACTAATCTAATCCAGTAAGCAACTATTGGACCACACAAAATATTAGTGGTGGTTGCCAAGGCTTTAACAATTTGCAAACAACTCTAGCCTCTGCCAGCATAAATTGATAAAGAATCCCACTAATGCGACATGATTTTTCCTCACACTGTAGAGGTGCAAAGCACAAACAACATATACATTTTAAGACAGCACTAAAGCATTGGCATATCTATATGTGTTTTGGGAATTTGACATTGCATTACCTTGTAGGTCCTACTGCTTATTCAGTTGTTCATCTACTTAGATCAGCCTGTATGTGCCTCCAAATCAGAACCTGAAATGCAGAACAATTAATATGACGGAAGGCAATGCAACTGCACGAAGGAGCAATGGTACTGACAAAGGCCATCCTTTTTCAGTTTAAGCCCACAATCCTTTTATACCAAATATTCAATTAAAATAACGAAATTAGACATGTGACAATTGTTGTATCTATAATCATAGCTCAGTTCAACCAAGTAAAGCATAGACTTACTTCTAAGACTAGAGATCATACAAGTATCTGCCTCCGGATTTTTTATGCCAACAACAAAGCAATCATTGTGGCATGGTCAACTAATTACTACTATGCTTTACTAATAATCAACGCTCACATGTATTTGATTAACCGTTGGCCATTGTGAATCAATGCAACCAGGATAGATCAAGAACTAATTAATGGCACAGTTCCTTATAATTGGAATACACAAGATGACAGCAAGCAATAGTATCCGTCCCAGGCTGTATTGATGAGCATATATGACCTAGATCCAGTCATACCAGGGGAAGGGGAGGGCGATGCGGGATGTGGCAGATTGAAGCTTACCAAGGGAAGAGAAGCTGCTGGAAGCAGACAAGGGAGGGGTAAGTGGCACCACCAATCTCACCTCGCGCCACCATGCCACCATACCCTTCACTCCTCACTGCCCAACTCACCACACAAGGCCGGAGCCGGACCACGGGCCACTGGGTGTGCCGCGGGACCCTGGACCAAGGGACACCGACCACTCCATGCCACGCCGCGAGGACCCTGGACCAAGGGCGCCGGTCGCTTCGTGCCGCGCCGCGAGGCCCCAGGATCGACGAGGAGAGTTAGCAGCACTGCGCATGGGGAGGGGACGGCGTTGTTGGCGCCGTGGGATGCTGGATGCGGCAACTTGAGCCTGAGGAGAAGAGAATGTCTAGGGTTTTAGTTTTTATATCTCAGTAGCGTGATCAAAGTTGTTGGATCGGGGATGGACAGTCAGATATTGTTGGGCAATATGGGCTGAAATGGGCCTTGCATCAGAAATAGACGTGCATGATATTTTGCTGTTGCTTTTTCTTTTTATTACATCATTGTGAAGTATCACACAAAATAATTACAGATGCAAAATGATTTCCAATGTGAAAGTTGTCAAAACAATAGTTGCAGAACTTATTTAGATCTACAACTATTGTTTAGATCATTTATCCATCTGAGTTAGATTGAACTATTTAAATTTGAATTTTTCAAAAATTGTAAAATTTACATATTTCTAGGTAATAAATGATATAGAATGAAAAGTTATGAATAGACCTTCGTAAAACATTCTCGGATCCAAAGATGACATAAATAAAGTTGGTAGATCTTTATTAGTTATGTATTTTGTGTATCCATGACTTTCAAAGAGGACACTGGATTCGAAAACTGGGTCATTGGTTTTAAAATTTAAAAATTCAAAATTTGACTCATCCAAAACTCGTCAAATGAAAATTTGACCCAAATAACAAATGTAGATCTTGATGAGTTTAACAAACTTGTATTCATGTTGTTTCCATTTGAAACAATTTAGAGTACCAAATACTAGTGTGAAGGTGTGATTGTTGTAAATTTCAATGTTTGACTTGGTCAAACCTTGTCAAACTTTGACCTCAGATGAAAAACTTTTGAATACAAAGGTGTTAGAACTCATCAAGATCTACATTCTTTATATCGGTCTTTTTTTCCTTTTGAGAAAGCATTTGTGAATGCTAGTCATGAAAACATGGATGTGACATAGAGTTTATAAAAATATGTGAGAGACTTTTCAATTTTGAACTAAACTTTTGTAACACTTTGTCAAATGCAAAAATGACCTAAATAAAATTTGTAGATCTTGACGAGTTATGAATTTTGGGTATTCATGACTTTTCAAGTTGACATCATCTAGAGGTTCAAAAACTAGTTTGGAGGAGTTAAAATTAAAAAATCCAGCTCCGGCACGAGATCCGGTGACAGGTGCACGGCTCGGAGGGGAAGTGATGGCTCCACCGCCCTCTCTCCTCACCCTCACCCTGTCGGTGTTTTAGACCGGCAACCTACTACGAGGAGTACCCGAAGTAGATGATTGTGACTCGCCGAGATCGGTAACTCGAAGGAAGAGACACGTGGCACACAATTTAGACAGGTTCGGGCCGCGAGGTGCGTAATACCCTTCGTCCTGTATGCTGCGTAGCTCTGGATTGATAGGGCAAAATTACAAGATGGTGCAATAGTGCGCCGTGAGTTGTAGGGGATTGGATGAGGTGATCCTGAGATCGGTCCCCGCTCGCCTTATATAGTCGGGAGCGGGGTTACAAGTCGGAGTAGGGAGAGAGTACTAGTCGAGTACGTCTAGGAGTCCTCTATACAGTGCGGAACATGTACAGCTCCTTAACCGAGTACTACTCCTGTGTAGTTCTTGTGCTCCACGCCTTCGTGTGCCATGTAGCGCAAGCCGGAAGTCCCAGGGGCCCACCGAGTAGTCGGTCCTGGTACCCACCGAGGTAGTGGGCCCAGGGAGGTCCATACGACAAGCCCCCGAGTACTTTGTAGTCGAGAAGGATAGCTTTAAGTAGTCTTGACGGCCTTAACGAGTAGTCCTCAAGCGTCCCTGAGTGCTACAAGTCAAAAGTCCTCAAGAGTAGTCGAAGCATCCCGAGGCTGGAATGTACTCCAGCTGATATCTGAGCAATCTTGAAGTCTTCTCGAGTAGTCCCAAGCGTCCTCGAAGACTGCCTTCGAAGGTCTTCAAAAAATGCCTGTCTTGTCTTGAAGCCGGAGCTGACATGGAGGTGCGACTTGTAAAACCGCACTCCATATGGAGTAGCCCCCGAGCCTTGAGCCGCGGGCTCTGGATGAGGGTCCATCTGAAGTCTTGGCAAGAAAATCCCGAAAAATCCGGAGAGAAAAAACCGAAGGACACGTGGCACGGAGCCCCCGAGCCTTGAGTCGAGTACTTCCTCTCGAATTGAAGGGTCTTCTTGAAGAATGTGTCCTGAGATGCTCTTGAGACTAGCCGCTTCCCAGGTAGTCGAGTAGAAGTAGCCGAGCCCCCGCGGTGAGGCGCGTCGACTAGTAGAATACGAAGGGTCGCGCGCAGCCGCTGAGTCAGCCGCGCGTGGACTTATCCAGCGCCCGTTGCGGAGCCGGTTTGGCTTATAAATAGAAGCCAAAACCCTTAGGGTTTTTCACCCATTCGAGCTGCAGCCATTCCCTTTGCATCTGAAGCGAATCCACTCCCAGCGCTTGCTGCCGCCGTAGTAGATCCAAGTGCGCCGCCACCCAAGACTTTTAGGGTAGCCCCCGAGCGGATGCGAGTGAAGACGCCCTGCACTTGGAGGATGAAGCCGTCACCGTCCAAGACGTCCAAGGCCACCGGGAAGAAGAGGGGCCGCGAAGAGGCCGCCGCAGCTGCCACCGGAGCGGTGCCGCCCATGTCTCCACCGCGAGCTGATCCGAGCCGCGAGTGGAAAAAGTCCAAAGTGAAGACGGAGGATCTGCTGACCCTCCTGAATAGTGGGTTCATCAGGGAGAAGGAAGTCGACATGTGGAGATCCGCCGCTGGAGATCCATATCCGATGGAGAAGGCCGAAGACGAGATCCCGATGTTCGCGCGGTTCGTGGAGCGCGGTCTTGCGCTCCCGGCCAGCGATTTCTTCAAGGGGCTGCTCGGGTACTACGGGATCGAGTACCTGAACCTGAACCCCAACGGCATCTTCCACACGTTAGTCTTCGTCCACTTTTGTGAAGCCTTCCTCGGGATCAAGCCGCATTGGGCGCTTTTCCGGAAGTTCTTCCGCGTCAAGCCGCAACCTAGTGCCACCAATCCCAGGGTAGTTAGAGGAGCCGGCATCCAGCTGAGGGAGGACGCCGCGGAGCAGTACCTGGCGTACAAGCTTGTCGACTCCAACACGGATTGGAAGACCAGGTGGTTCTACATCACGAACCACCACCCCGCCCTGCCGAAGCCGAGCGGACGGCAGCCCAGGCACCGTGAATGGTGGAATACGGAGCCCACCATGCAAGAAGGGATCCAACTCCCCGAGCTGCTAGCACGCGTCAAGGTGCTCAGGGAGGCGGGACTGAGGGCCGAGCACGTGGCCTTCGCTTTCATGAAGCGCGAGATCCGGCCCGTTGATGGCTCGGGAGACCCTGGGCTTCGAGTACACCGGCGACGACGACGCGTCGCGGATGCCGGGAGGCGAGCTGGACGACAATGTCATCATCGAGAGGTTGTCGCGGATCTTCAAGGACATGTCGCCGTACACGGCGTGCCCTGTCGAGGAGTACTCCGCCGCACGCCCGCCCAAGGAGGTGAGTAGTCGTACCCCCCTAGTCGAGTAGTGATTACCTGAAGTAGAGTTGCTGACGTCTTGTGTCTTGCGTAGGATGATGTGAAAAAGTTCATCTCCGAGCCGCAGCCACCTCCGAGTGGAATCGAGATCCCGAAGGAGGGCAAGGCGAAGGAGCGACGTGAAGTCGGTGAAGGTCACGACACCGTCGTCGTGGAGGATATCTCCGACAACGACGACGAAGACGAGGAGACGCTGCAAGACCGCTTCCAGCTGCGGTCGAGGTTTAGCCGCCCGGGCTTGCCTCATGTTCCTCTGGTACAAGACCCCCCGGCTAGCCTGGAGGCTAGCCTGGCCGCGCCGCCGCGAAAGCCGCGCAACCCCGCCAGGAAGCGGGTGGCGAAGAAGCTGAGGGTCTCAGAGATCACGCCTCAGGAGGTAAGTTGTCTTGAACAGAGTAGTCGAGTACCCTTTGTTCAAGTACGCTTGCTGACGAGAAGTCTTCCTTGTGTGCAGGAGGTGCCGCCAGCGGAGCCCGTCGAAGAGGGCGACGAGGGCGTGTGGGACACGGTGGGGGAGCCAGCTGGAAGTCGTAGTCCAGCCCCCACTGTTGAAGAGATCTTGGCGCAACTGGAGCGCCAGCCCCCAGCTCCGCAAGGGAGCACGGGACCGGTGGCCGCCGCCATTGAAGAGGTGGTAGCCTCAGGAGCGCAGGAGACCGCTGCGCCGGCCGCCGCTGCTGTGGAGGAAGCGGTAGCCGCAGGGGCGCAGGAGGAGGAGGCGCCCGCCGAGGGTGGACTGGTCTATATCGCCAGCATCCTCGGTGCCCCGGCCGTGACCATTGTCCGGTCGAACTTGTAAGTACCATATCCTTATGAGTAGTACTTTGTTGCAGTAGTCGATGTTGCCTGACGACCATCTGTGCGCGCTTCTGTAAAAGATCCACGGATCTGACCTGGGATGGGGATGAGCCCTCATCAGCGGTGGCGGAAGAAGTCGCGCCGCCCGCCGAGGAGGCCGCTCCCACTGCCCAAACCGCGATTGAGCTACCGGTTGCCGTGGCGCCGCTGCCGGAGGCCAGTGTAGTTGAAGGTGAGTACCTTCTTGAAGCAGCAGAGCTCCACGAGGAGTAGTCGTAGGCACTGATGCACTTGTCTCTCTTTGACAGGCGCTGAAGGTGGTGACATCCCTGCGGGGGTGCCAATGCAAAGGTTGACACCAGAGGCCCCGGAGGCTACGGCAGGAGCCCCCGAGCCCATGGAGGAAGTCGTCGAGAAGACCTCTGGGGGAGAGGCGGTCACCACGTCGCCAGAGGTTGCTCTGGAGGTGGCTATCCGCTCCCCCGAGATCCAAGACGCAGAGCCCATCCGCGCTGCGCCGATGACGAAGGCCACCGCGAGTAGTCGCGGCGGTATAGAGCTGCTCGCAGATGACCTTATCGAGCCGGCGACGGTGGCCAAGCATCTGGAGGCGATCCGTCGGGCGGAGCAGTGAATGAAGGTGAGTAGCTGTAGCCTTTGAGTAGCCAATCCTTTGTCGTTGAGTACTCTTCGTGACTTGAGTTGTCTTGTGCAGGACGTTGCGGAGCGGTCCCGCGACAAGTCGAACCTGCTGCAAGGTTATGGCGACACGGTGCTCCGAGCCGAGGCGCTTGAGGAGCAACTTGTGAAGTCGCGCAGGCATGCTGCTGCCATGCAGTCGAAGCTCGACGCCGCCTTCGCCAAGTACCATAACGACGTCATGGAGTTGCAGGCGAAGGGCGACGACTTGGTGCGGAAGAACAAAGGCCTCCGCAACAAGAACAAATGTACACCCCTGAACTTGTCGGGTACTTGTTGGAGGTCGAGAAGCGTCTCACCCGCTGTTGCGTTGATGTGTTGCAGAGCTTGAGGGCCAGGTGGAGCAGCTGAAGGCTTCGGAGACGAGCATGAAGAATCTCTTCTACCGTGAGCAAGAAGCCCGCCAGGTACTTGAGCTCGACTACAAGGAACTCGTCTTCGTGTGCGAGAAGCATATGGAGCTTCGGATTGCTTCTGACAGGGATCTCGTCAACTGCTACATATCCTTGCAGAAGTTGAACGAAGACTGCGAGGCATTGCGGGCCCAATTGAAGGAGTTGGAAGAAGCCGCGTTGCCGATCGCGAGACTCCTGGTGCCGCACCCGGGCGGCCCCAAGATAGCTCCTCTGGTGGATCGCCTTCGGGAAGCTCCAAGCCGGCTGGCCGCCTACGTGAAGCACATGGCCAGGTCGATCCCAAGACAAGTCTTGGCCTGCATGAAGTCGTACTTCCCGAAGGCCCCAGTGGAGGTAGTCGCCGGCGGGGTAGCTGCCAACTGCTCTGATGAGGAGTATGCAGAGCTGCTGGAGCAGATGGCTCCCATCGCGGAGCAGGTAGCTGAGAAGCTGAACCTCCAGTAGCTCTGTAATAGGTAGTTAGTAGCCATAGTTGTACAGGAAAACAATTGTAATGAATTGTTCAAGTATCAATGAAAGAAAATTTTCCAGCAATGAGTACTCGTAGTCGCGATCTCAGAGTGCGGAGCGCCCATCGTGGAGTAGATGCGAGTAGTAGTACTCGGCTTTGGTAGTCCCGTTGTAGGGAGTAGACAGTAAAGAAGTTGATGAACAATCAAACTTTATTACTGAAGAAGTACACCTGGGTGGCCAGGGCCGTAGTTACAAAGTAGTCCCTTGGACCGGAGGCCGCTTACGGTGAGTAGAGCCGAAGCGGGTAGCCGCTTACGGCCCGTTGATCCGTAGGTAGCCGTGTAGGCCGGATCGTAGATCCGTAGGTAGCCGTGCAGGCTGCATCTTGGATTGTGGTCTCTTAGTAGACCGCTGCTAGAGTCCTTGACGCTCGTCGCAGCCCAGGGTCCGTAGGTAGTCGCACGGGCTGGACCCTGGAGAGGAGTAGTACGGAGACTGGAGCCAGGACCCGGGGGGTCACTTGCGGCGAGGGGTGTTGACGTAGTCGTGTAGACTTGAACCCCAGGGTAGTCGTGTAGACTAGGCGTAGAATCGACAGAGTTGGTCGACGTTCCACGAGTTGTTGATGTCTTCGCATTCAAGTGTTTGGAGGCGGTAGGAGCCCGGCCCGGTCACCTTTGCGACGGTGAAGGGACCTTCCCAGGGGGAGCTGGGCTTGTGAAGTCCTTCCGTGTTCTGGATACGGCGGAGGACGAGATCTCCAACGTTGAAGGAGCGTTCCTTGACGTTGCGATCATGGTAGCGTCAGATACCCTCCAGGTACCTTGCTGACTGGACGAGGGTAGCGCAGCGAGCTTCTTCGAGGCTGTCGATATCAACTCGTCTGCTGTCTTCTGAGACGCCTTCGTCATAGTGCTCCACTGCTGGCGAGTTCCATATGACGTCAGCAGGGAGGATGGCTTCGGAGTCGTAGACCAGGAAGTAGGGGGATTGCCCCGTTGGCTTGGATGGTTGAGTCCGTAGCCCCCTGAGTGCGTTGGGTAGTTCCTTGATCCACTTGCCCCCTTTAGAGTTCGTGGCGTCGTGTAGCCGCTTCTTGAGAGCGTCGAGCACCATCCCATTGGCGCGCTCGACTTGTCCGTTGGCCCGTGGATGGGCGATTGAGACGTATCTGACGTTGATCCCGCTGTTCTCGCAGTACTCCCAGAACTGGTGGTTATTGAAATTGGATCCCAGGTCTGTGATGATGCGGTGGGGTAGCCCATAGTGGTGTACGATTTCATCCAGGAAGTCGAGTACTCTGTCAGCCTTGGGGCATGTGACCGGCTTGACCTCGATCCACTTGGTGAACTTGTCGATAGCCACCAGTACCCCCGTTGAATACTCCCGGCGCGCGTTGGCAGTGGCCCAATCATGTCGAGCCCCCAGCAGGCAAAGGGCCAGGTTGGCGGTATGGTGACTAGCTTGTAGGCTGGGACGTGTTGCTGCTTGGCGAAGTACTGACATCCTTGACATCTTCTGACGAGTTCTTCGGCGTCGCCCAAGGATGTGGGCCAGTAGAAAGCTCGTCGGACGCACTTCATGAGTACTCCAGAAGATGCGCCCCGCTTGTAAAGCTTGTCTCCGACGAGGACGTAAGACTTGGCGCGGCGGACGAGTTGTTCGGCTGCGTTCTTGTCGGAGGGGACCTTCTGCTCACTGAGGTAGTCGATGAAGGGTTGCCTCCAGTCCACGTCGATCATCATGACCTCCTGCCCAGCCGTTGGATGGGGGGCAAGGGCGGTGGTGGCGCCGGCTCCGGGATGGATGGCGCGTGAAGCTCGTGAACGAAGACGCCCGCTGGCACTTGAGCGCGGGTGGATCCGAGCTTGGAGAGGATGTCCGCTGCAACGTTGTTGTCGCGGACGATGTGATGGAACTCGAGACCGTAGAACTTGTTCTCGAGCTTGCGGACTTCTAGGCAGTAGGCGTCTATGTTCTCCTTGTTGCGGTCCCAGGACTTGTTGACTTGGTTGATGACCACTGCGGAGTCGCCGTAGACTAGTAGCCGCTTGATGCCCAGTGAAGCCGCGGGGCGGAGCCCGTGTAGGAGGGCTTCGTACTCGGCTTCGTTGTTTGAGACTGTCCAGAAGATCTGCAGGACGTACTTGAGTTGTTCGCCAGTTGGAGAGATCAGGAGTACTCCTGCACCTGCGCCCTCGAGGTTGAGTGAGCCGTCAAAGTACATCACCCAATGTTCTGGTCGCAAGGTAAGAGTAGGTAGCTGGTTCTCCCGCCACTCCGCCATGAAGTCGACTAGTGCCTGCGACTTGATGGCTGTGCGTGGCTTGAAGTCGATAGTGAGGGCGCCGAGCTCGACAGCCCACTTGGAGATTCTTCCAGTAGCATCTTGGTTCCGCAGGATGTCGCCAAGTGGGTAGTCGGTGACGACGGAGACCGAGTACTGCTGGAAGTAGTGTCGTAGCTTCCGCGAGGTGATGAGTAGAGCGTACAGGAGCTTCTGCACGGGCTGATAGCGGGCCTTGGACTCTGATAGGACCTCGCTGACGAAGTAGACTGGACACTGGACCGGGAAGGCGTGGCCGTCTTCCTGCCGCTCGACAACGATGGCACTACTGACCACGTGGGTAGTCGCAGCGAGGTAGAGCAGCAGCTGCTCTCCCTTGTGAGGAGCCGTGAGGATCGGTGGCTTTGATAGGAAGTCCTTGAGCTGGGCAAGGGCTTGATCCGCCTCTGGAGTCCACACGAACTTCTCTTGATGCTTGAGTAGTTTGAAGAAGGGGAGGCCCCGTTCTCCTAGCCTCGAGATGAATCTGTTCAGCGCCGCCATGCACCCCGTCAGCTTCTGGACGTCTTTGATGCTCGTGGGAGCTTTCATGCTGGTGATGGCGGAGATCTTCTCGGGGTTGGCTTCGATGCCGCGCTGGCTGATGATGAAGCCGAGTAGTTTGCCCGAAGGGACGCCGAAGACGCACTTGTTCGGGTTGAGCTTCCAGCGGTACTCGCGTAGTGATGCGAAGGTCTCTTCAAGGTCGTCGATGAGGGTACTGGAGTCCCTGGTTTTGACAACCACGTCATCCACGTAGGCCTCGACGTTCTTGTTGAGTTGCCGCTTGAGGCAGGCCTGGATGGCCCGTTGGTAGGTAGCACCAGCGTTCTTCAACCCAAATGACATTGTCGTGTAGCAGTACGCGCCAAACGGGGTGATGAACGTGGTCTTCTCCTGGTCTTCTTCCTTGATCGCGATCGGGTGGTACCCGGAGTAGCAGTCGAGGAAGCAGAGCAGGTCGCAGTCCGTCGTGGAGTTGATGACTTGATCAATCCGCGGCAACCCGAAGGGGTCCTTGGGGCAGTGCTTGTTGAGGTCGGTGTAGTCGACGCACATCCTCCAATCGTTCGAGTTCTTCTTGCGGACGAGGACGGGGTTGGCGAGCCACTCGGGATGGAAGACTTCTCCGATGAAGCCACTGCGAGTAGTTTGGCGAGTTCCTTCTTGATGGCATCCCGCCTGTCGTCGGCAAAGCGTCGGAGGTGTTGTCGTTTGGGGGTGGCCTTAGGGTCGACGTTGAGGGCGTGCTCAATCAGCTCCCTGGCACTCCTGGCATGTCCGCTGGCTTCCACGCGAAGATGTCGCGGTTAGCCCGAAGGAAGCTGATGAGCGCGTCTTCCTATTTGGGGTCGAGCCCGGACCCGATGGTGGTGGTCTTGGTGGGGTCGCCTGTTCCGAGGTCGACCGTCTTGACGGGTATCTCCTCAGGTGGCTGAGGCTTGTTGGTACTGTCAGATTTCTCTGGGATGTCGAGTTCACTTGTAGCAAGCTTTTTCGACGCAGCGTAGACCTCCATCATCGCGTTGGGTACTTGATTTGTGGAGGCGATCTCCACGGCTTCTGTGTCGCAGTCGTGGGAGATCTTGAGGTCCCCTTGGAGGGAGAGTACACCGGCTGGACTTGGCATCTTGAGTACCAAGTAGGTGTAGTGGGGCACCGCCATGAACTTGGCGATGGCCGGTCTGCCGAGGATGGCGTGGTAGGAGGTCTCAAAGTCCGCGACCTCGAACTTGATGTACTCGGTACGGTAGTTGTCCCAAGATGCCCCGAAGGTAACTGGCAGGACCACTGAGCCCAGTGGAATAGCCGCGTTGCCGGGGACGATGCCGTAGAACGGCATGCTGCTCTTGGTGAGCATGGGAGTGATGTCGAGCTTCATTTTCTTCAAGGTCTTGGTGAAGAGGACGTTGAGCCCACTCCCACCGTCGATGAGGACCTTGTTGAGTTTAGATCCCGCCACCGTTGGCTTCAGGATGAGGGGGAACCGTCCTGGTTCAGAGAAGCTGGTCCATTGGTCCGCGCGGGAGAAGGTGATGGGTACCTCCGACCACCTAAGAGGGGTCAGGACCGCTGGTTCAATGGACATTACTTCACGACGGGTAGCCTTCGCTCCCCGCCTTCGCTAGAGCGATCCGCCGAAGAGGACGTTGACGGTCTTCTCGGGTTCTTGGAAGTCGTTGTTGTCGCCGTCCTTCTTCTTGTTCTTTTGATCATGAGGGTGCGGTGGCTCCGGCGTCTCCTTGAGTGCGTGCCTGAGCCGGTAGCACTTGTTCGGTAGTATGGTTGCCGTTTGGATGCCACGGGCACTTCTTCTTCGAGCGGTCCGTGAAGCCGCCGGAGTTCTTCTTCGAGTTCCCTTTCGTAGGGCGCTGGATAGCCGCGACGGTGTTGTCTGGCTTGCGCTTGCGGTTGGGACCCGAGTAGTAGTTGTTGTTGTTGTTGTTGCGGCCGCCCCCGGTTCGCATTCTTTGCCGCGCGCCGCCGCCCTGGTTCTGCTTGGTCTTGCCACGAATGGCGTCGTACTTGGCATTGGCCTTGTCTTCCTTATCCGCCCAGGATGTGATCATGTCCTTGAGGTGGGGGATGGACCTGGGGCGGCGACGACCGAAGTCTTCGAAGGTGCGGCGGTGATAGAGGCCGTCTTGGAAGAGGTCGATGACCTCCTTGTCGGTGACGTCGACGACGGTAGCGCGCTTGTCGAAAAAGCGGCGCATGTACTTGCGGAGGGTCTCGCCTTGTTCCTGCTTGATCATGGCCAGGTCCATGCGAGTACCCGATCGGCCCATGGCGCCCGCGAAGTTGCTTGTGAACTGCTCCTTAGCTGGTCCCACTTGTCGATCGAGTGCTTGTCCAGCGACTCGAGCCAAGTGAGTGGTGCTTGGTCCGGGCGAAGGGGAAGTAGAGGCACTTGGTGTCGCTGTTGCCGCCAGCGTTCTCGATGGAGAGAGCGTAGCATCGGAGCCACTGGATGGGATCCTGCTTCGCGTCGTACTTGGTGATCCCCAAAGGCTTGAATTTGTCGGGGAGGAGCAGGTTGCGAAGTCGAGGTGAGAAGGCGGGGAAGCCGTCGCCTTCAGCGGCAGTGGTCGACTTCTTCCGCCGCAGCTCCTCAATCTTCTGGCGGGCATCGTACCCGCCGTGTGAGGCGCCGGAGGCGTGGCTGTTCGCGTGGCCTCGGCCGCCGCGGCCGCCGCCGCCTCCCGGCCCTCTCCGTTGGCCCCATGGTTGGAGCCGCCGCCGTCGCTGCCGCCGCCGTCGGGATCGTTGCCGCCGCCACCTGCCGGAGCGCGGTGGGGAACAACTTCTCGGTTGCCGCGGTCTTGTAGTGAAGGTCCGCCGGCGTTGGAGCGGCGACGGTTTGGCTCGGCTGGGAGGTCAGCTCGAGTACGGTTGGGACCGTTGTTGGCGCTGCGACTAGTGGCTTCGTTGTCGCGGTGCTTGGCTGAAGGAGGTTAGTTGACTCTGTTGTCGACCCGCATGAAGTAAGCTTCTTCAGCGAGCTTGGCGATGACCTCACCAGTGCGTATGCCCTAAGCCTGGCGTGCGATCGCTGTGATCGACATGAGGCATTGCTCAGGTGTGGTGTGTACTCTGCTCTCGACCGCCTCGAGAGCTTCCGCAAGGTTGCGGATGGGGAGGTTGTCGCGGATGCGTCGACGGCGTTCGTTGCGCTTCCGGTTGCGTTCACGTCGAGCGTCTCTGCGTCCGCCGAACCTCATTGGGTGGAGCATCGACGAGAGAGCTCGTCGGCGGAGATGTCTTCCGGTGCACCGGTCCCGAGCCGTGCCTCGAAGGCCTCGGGGTGTCGCCGGCGCCATGAAGACTTGGCGATCGGGGGTGCCAAGGCTAGACTCGCAGGGTGCCACCTCGGTTGGTGTGTTTGAGTCCGCCCGGGCTAGCGGTGTTCCCTCCCCGGAACGGTAGTGAGTCGATGTAGGCGACGTAGCGTGAGTCTCCCTTTGCCGAGTCGGCGGGGCTTGCGGCCCGGCCGATGACGTATCGCCGGCGGCGTAGATTTTATAACCGGCCCCGAAGCCGGTCCCGACAAGGAAACTCGGTGGAGTCGTTTTCGGACTCGGGCTCCTCAGGGTCCGACCCGAAGTCGAACTCGTAGTCGGGTTCGAGTAGAACTCGGAGAGAGGGCCGGAGTCGGAGCGCGACCGGGGGCGGCGTCGGAGTTCGAGTTGTACTCGGGTACGGGCTCCTTGCCGGCCCGGCGCGAAGTGGGAGCCTCCGTGCGGGCCCGGGTAAGGATGCGGGGGCCGCGCGCGGAGGGCTCGAGCGGTGAGGGGACCGCCTGCGATGGCTGAGCAGCCGGCTCGCATGCGATGTCCCATGGCGACGTCAAGTTCGAGTTGGAGACGGACTCGAGCTCGAAGTCAGCGTGGTGGTTGAAGAGCGAAACTTCGCCGAACTTGCCGGCGAGTTCGCCCGTGACGGCTTCGGGAAGCGTCATGAGGCCTCTCTTCGGGTTGGGGCCGCGGTGAGGCGGCGGAAGGAGCCCGCGCCATCCGCAGTGCAGACCCAGGCGCCGAACACGAAGGTGTCGCCGCGGTTGAAGGCGACGGTTGGCTTGAAGCGCACAGAGGAGCCATCGAGTTCGCCATGTGATCTCGGGCGAGAGCCCCTACCCGGCGCGCCGGTGTCGGTGTTTTAGACCGGCAACCTACTACGGGGAGTACCCGAAGTAGATGATTGTGACTCGCCGAGATCGGTAACTCGAAGGAAGAGACACGTGGCACACAATTTAGACGAGGTTCGGGCCGCGAGGTGCGTAATACCCTACGTCTCGTATGCCGCGTAGCTCGGATTGATAGGGCACAATTACAAGATGGTGCAATAGTGCGCCGTGAGTTGTAGGGGATTGGATGAGGTGATCCCGAGATCGGTCCCCGCCTCGCCTTATATAGTCGGGAGGCAGGGTTACAAGTCGGAGTAGGGAGAGAGTACTAGTCGAGTACGTCTAGGAGTCCTCTATACAGTGCGGAACATGTACAGCTCCTTAACCGAGTACTACTCCTGTGTAGTTCTTGTGCTCCACGCCTTCAGGTGCCATGTAGCGCAAGCCTGGTAGTCCCAGGGGCCCACCGAGTAGTCGGTCCTGGTACCCGCCGAGGTAGTGGGCCCAGGGAGGTCCATACGACACACCCCCGCCCCCATCTCTCCCTGCTCTGCGACACCTTTCCTCCCCTTATCCCTCTTCACTTGCCTTCGACACCCCTACTTGTGCTGGATCCAGAGAAAGAGAACCATGCCAAAGATATAATTTTTGAGTAATTTTTTAAATACTACTTGACATACTGTAAGATAATAGTTTTTCCATTTACTTCAAAGGGTGTCTTCATTAGGTTTTTAAAAATAGGAAAATGAATTTTTCTCATGACAATTGGAAATCTAAATCACCAAATACTAATAGGAGAGTACAGGTGAGGTTGCATCCAAATTTGAGATGTCCACGGGGTAAGAAAGTAATTGAGTGTGCACAAGCAGTCTAAGTTGAGTAGTATGAAACAATGTGAGAATTGTGTCCATTTGTGAACAAATGTATATTTTAATTTTGTAAAATCTTGTGAAACTTTTTTCAAGCTTGTACATCTATAAACTATTCTATGCCAATTTATATAAGAAGGCTAATTTTAGGTATTATCATCATTATGTCACAATAAGAAGGCTAGTGTAAGTTAGAATTTTTCCTAGAAGATGGTTGAATCTTTCATCCATCTCTAGGGAATGGACTATAATGGACTATATGAGAATAAAAATATTTTTGCACTTTTTGTATTTTATTAGATGCACTTATAGTTCAATTTGAAATTAATATCGATAATAATGTAGAAATTCATTTAATGTGTAGAAAATAGTAAATTAGTTCCAAAATTTATAAAAAATGTACAATGGAACTGAATCAACTGATATATACTCCTTTTGATAAAAAATACAAAGGTGCATATATACCAATTATTTCCATGTGTTACTTTATAATGATGCAATACAATGAAAAAAAAGAAAAATGTTAAATAGACCAAAAACTGAACCAGTTCTCTTTCGGCCCAAATAGCCTAACAATTGTTGACCGTCCATTATCGATCTAGCAGCTCAGATTGCACCGTCTTGTTAAAAGGGTGTACCCAAACCCTAGCCTCCCTCCTGCGCTGCCGCCGAACCCCCAACCTTCGCATTTTCCTGCCCCTCGCACGCCGCCGCCGCGGCGCTGCCTCTTCCACCTCTTTTCCCCTCCTAAGCCCCCCTCCCAGACCCTATCCCAACCTGCCTCGCATGCGGCGGTGGCCGCGGCAGCCCCCACACTCATGTCCATGGCCCCACTACACCGGCCGACCACCATCAGGAAGGCACGCGGCATGGGGTCAGGTGCGTGGAGATGGCGATACGGCACGTGAGGTTGCTCGCCATGGGGTGCCCGTGGATCCCGTCCCCGTTGCCGGCAGTGGTGTTGCACACCAGTCAGGCCAAGAACGCAAAGGTGAGCAGGTACAACAATCTGTGGAGAAGAAAGGCGGCCATGTGGGTGAGTGCATGGTCTTGGCGGAGGTGCGAGTTAGTAACCATGTCCGTGAGGGTAAAATTTATAAAATTCCATAAAGACATAGCGGTTATTTTTTCATTGTAGTTATTTTTCATTGAATTTTCTTGCAAATTGACCTTTTACCTACAGCAGTGAGGAGCCTCAGTAAGCTAAAGCCACTGATTTCTAATTTCTATGCGCCCCATCTTAGTTTTTTATGCAACTTTTTTGTAGTGAAAATTAATTTAGTCCACTACTCTGGATATGTGGATTGCTTGTTGATGCAATTGGATTCATTGATTGACCCTATGATTTTCTATTCTGTTGGTTCTTGGCAGATAATGTCAGAAGGACATGCCAATGTTATTATGACATATTCAGTTAACAAGTACGCAGATCATGTTTATGAATTTTTAGCACTCCTAATTCTGTTACCCTATTATTCTATTTTGAACATTAACAACAATAAGAGGTACTGTGATACAGCATAACAAAAATTGGACTGCTGTTGAAGCCTAAAAATAAAATACACTGATTCAACTCTTTCTACATATGTGCATAATCTAAACTTGCTTACATTGACATTATGATGTTCTCAAAATGAAGAATTAGCCAGAGACTAATATCATTGTAGGCTACTCAGAAAAAAACCTTGCATTAGCCATAATTGGTTCATCCTCTAGAATAAGGAAAAAAATTAGGCTCTAACTAAACTATAGGCTATTCTTGTATCTTGTTTTCTTGCTCAGGTGATCATTCAACAATGTCCAGTTATCTGATTGGATGTGTCATTACCATTTTATTTTTTTTACTCTTTAAAACATCAAAAATGGTTACACATAATTAGTTTTTATACCTATGGTTGTAGGGGTTAGAGGACCACTGCTGCCAACCGAGAATATGATGAGTAAGTGTAATAAAAAAATGAATTACTGCATTTGCAATCAAGTACGTAGCTGAAGCATCTTATATTGTTATAACAAGTATTGCATCTTACTTTTATAGGTTATCTTTATAGAAACCCAGACTGCCAGCTATGTTGTGGGAGCATGACAGCTTGGTCGATTCATGTTGTCGACGTCTTCCTGTCTGCACCCTCCTGCAGTCCATCCTACCCTCACTGGTAGTCAGGTATCGGTGCGTCTTCCTCTGCGCCTCTCCTCTGCTCCCATCTATTTTACTGATGTATGCTGAGATCTTGGATTTGTCTGCCACATGTGCTTCTATTAGCTTGAATAGTGGGATTGGAATCGATACAAAATGTTCAGTTATTGCCATCATCCTAGATAGATGCAGATTATGTTTTTAGTCTTGCTTCGAAGAATGTGTTATTCTTTTTCCTGTCTGGTTCCACGCAGGCACACAGCTATAATGTAAGTGCATAATTAGTGATGGCTTTTGTATTTTGCAGTGGTTTTCTTCAGGTTGATGCCAGCTACATTGTGCCAACTGAACTAAAATTATGGCAGTTAGGCTATAATTTAGATTTAGATTCATATATATGTACCTAATGGAGCTGCTAGGTTAGCACTCAGTACTCATTTTTTTAGTTCCTTATGCTTAGGCTTCTACCATGTGGTTTTCTTATTGAAAAAAACATGTATGACATTACTTCATCATGATTTATTTTTAATATACATGCAACCTGGAAGTAGATACATTCTCTATTATATGTTGCTTACTACAAGGTGCATTAATCCTCCCATTACTGAATTGAAAATTAGGGTAGTTAGAGGTCATTTTCTTGCTTCAAGCTGCAGAAGAATCTTCTTGGCCAGTGCTAGGGCACTAGCACAGTATGACATGAGTTCATTGTAGTGGATTGTTCTGTTAGTATTTTTGTTGAGAATAAATGCTGTGAGATTTATTGATTGCCTTTCACACACTACACAAATCGGTTTTGAACTTTAGCAAAGATTGCAATAGCTGTAACTTTTCTAGTGTGCTTGAGGTTGAATTCTACAACAGTAAGATTAGTTGTCTTGGGGCATAAATACCTTCATGATATGCTAATGTTCCCTACCTTTTAGCATCAGATGTTTGTGCTCTACCATTCACTAATGTTATGTGTGTTCCTTTCAGGTGGAGTGAGCTACCAGATGGCCAAATAGCATGATGATGCTTTTTAGACATCTAGTATTTTCTTCTTACCAATTTACACATCTAGTATGACACCATTACTTTGTGCTATGCTATTTATTAGTCAGCCCATGTACCAATTAGTTAGCATTCATTTCCTTAATTGTTTGGCTTGTTAATTAGTTAGCATTCATTTCCTTAATTGTTTTATCTCAATTGCTCTTGTTCTATGATATCTAATTACTCCATGAATTTAATCATGTATGTTTTTATGAATCACAGAGAAACTCGTACAGACAAAATAATTAGATAAAGCTTCTATGGCCAATGTTGATGGCCGGCATCAACAAGAATGACAAGTTATAAAGATGCTGCTTATTTATGATGGTGTAGCTGATGGGCGATGGAGCAACCAGCGAACTCATTTTTAGATCTATTTATTATATGCTAAACAATGTTGTGAACTTAGTTAAATATGATGTCTTTATTTTAGCTGTGGTCATGTTCTTTTTAAGTAGAACTCTACTCATTGCGTGTTACTTTGGTTTTGAGACAAAATTTAAATTAATGAATATATCAGTTATTACATGTGATGTACATGCTATGAAAATAATATAAAAACTACTATTCAAATCCCCTGGTTGCGATAGAATCATAGGCAACCATTGATTTTGATTGCAATATGTATTATCACAACGAACTTTATGCGTTGCATTATCATATCATCTATTGCCACCAACAATTGTTTGTTGCATGTGACCTCTATTACCACCGACACAAATTCGTTGCAACATAGGTATATTACCTTGAAGACCAGTTCGTTGCATTACCATATCATCTATTGCCACCATATCTGATATGTTGCAAAAGCATTGTAATGCAATGGATCACAATTCGTGGTAATACGACCATATGCCCACGTAGTTTTGGAGTGGCAATACTTTTCTATTGCAACACACTTGTTCGTGGCAATCATGAAATATTGCATCCTAGTGTTTGGTCGCAATAAAACCTTAGGCAACCAATGTAATCGTTGCAATATTTAATCTTGCAACCAAAAATTGGTTGCATTTCCTTCTTTGTTCGTTGCCATATTTGTTATTACAACCAAGTATTGGTTGCATTAGGCTTTTTTGTGTTGCAATATTTTTTCTAGCAACCAACTATTGGTTGCAGTAGGGTTTTTTGGTCGTTGCATTAGCAAAATCTGTTGCAATGCAATTTTTATGGTTGCCTCAGGTTATTACACCGTTCCAATTGCAACCATCTGTCGACAACCAGCCTTCGATGCAACCGATTCCAGATGCAACCAAAACAATCATATTGCAACCATATATAGGCGTTGGCCAAGGCCTGATTCCTAGTAGTGTCAACCCAAGTGACTTCATGTCCAGCAGGTTGCATAGACTTGAAATGTTCCCACCACATCAGTGCTTCACCCCGAAGTTGCAAGGTCGCAAAGTTCGCCTTGCGCTCCTCGGAGCAAGGCAGGGTAAAAGTAGAAAACTTGGCCTCTATGGCTTTGACCCATGCGTCAGCTTCAAGTGGTTCTTCCGCCTTAGTGAACGTTGGGGGCTTCATCCCAATAAACTGGGTATATGTAGTGACCGTATGTGGTCCCTCATGATTGGTCCCGTGCGGAGGTCTCTGTTCCAGCAGTTGTACCCGCTGGTCCATCTGCTACTGCATCTGCAGGAGCTGGCGCAATACGTCAGTTTGCGCTGTCAGGAGTGCCTCTATCAGTGTCAAGGGTGGTGGCGGTGGTGGGTCACCACTACCTGAGGCACCAAAACCGTTGGGAGTGTTGCGTGTTGGTCCGACCATCTGAAAATTTGAGTTTCCATTAAACATCATTCATAAGCTTGCTAATAAGATTGACAAGTAGAATATGTACGACGAAAGCTCAGTTATGGTAGGTTTTACGGAACCGGACAACACAGTGGCCATGAGCATAAAATTCAGAAATCGATGCTAATGTACCGAAAATTCTCATTTAAGGTCTGCAGACGTACTCCAAGGTTGGTATTCCACTCGAGATCAAGATTTGATCACAACTAGCTCAAATCACATTCCACCACCACAACCGAGGGTGTTTAACAAAGCATTACATCGATGGGAGATCTTGGAATCATCGTAACAACACTTGGGGGTCACAATGCCGACTAGCTGCATCAAGAAACTTCCTAGTCTAGCCTACCACAAAACTCAACCAAGAGCGGTTGTACACACTCGGGGTTTCCTTACTACTACTGCACTTGTACGACTTAAAACGTTCTAACAATCACACCAAACTCCAACTAAACAAGAATCTAGCCTTAGGTTGACTTCCTACGGTCTGAATCTTCCATGCTGAAGAAAGCTACAGTGAAGCAGGTCCAGACTCTACTCCAGATTCTCCTTGAATTTTTCAGCATCTTCTTCTTCTTCTGGTCCGGGGATGACATGTTCCGGAGGTGGAGCTGCTATAGCTTTCAGTTGGTTCTCTAGTTATAGCATGTATTGGTCATTGTGCTGCAACAGGAAATTTTGCTCACGGATAACTTCACTTAACTCTCGTATCTTGGCCTTATCCTTGCGTCTTCCTTTCTTGAGAGTAGCTATCATTGCTCGTGCTTCCTTCAATGCTAGAGCTGAATTCTCCATTTCTTTAACTCTGTACCTATAGATTTGGTGTCTATAGAATACACTTTCTCCAACCATCCGTCGGTAGGTGTCGTACATGGCTTCGGAAAAATGAACTGAGGTGACAAGTTCAGGGCTACAATGGGAATTGCCCTGAGCTGGAAGGAAAGCTTCATGTTTGACACAAGGTACAGTGTGTCGCTCAGGTACAAGAATCACTCTGGCTGCAGTGTCGGCTACCTCATTAGGGTGCTTCCCACAAAAAGTTGTGAGCGCTTCGAGAGCAGCGTTCTGCACAGTGTCAGCCAGGTTCAGTCCTTGTGCCTTACATTCCCACTCTTCCCAAGAAGGGTTGGTCAGGCACACGGGGATCTTCACCTTCACCTCACAACGAAGGAGCTGGCCTGTAGTCATGACCTCACATGTCGAGTACTCTGGGTAAATAGTGTACCCAAAGTCTTTCAGGGTGTCCCACAAAAGTCCAGGAAATCCACCCTCCTCGAGGTAGTTCACGAGAGTCCATGCTTCCACATCAGCCAACGCAGATTCAAGGTTGTCCATCTGGACATAATGGCAAAAGTGAGAACCAGACGGGTGTGAGTGTACAAGGATAAACTCGATCCACGATAAAAGAGTACGTGGTTATGAAATGGGGTAGTCAGGTGTACCAAGGTACAATCGTATGTTAGAACTCGAAACGAGTAGCCATACATAATGACATAAAGTTCCGGCGGTCGTGAACCAAAAATTCATAACTTAAAACCAGAGTCCCAAAATTTCTCAAATTTGCATAGCAGCTCAACAATGTTATGAGACACAAGTCTGGGTATGCAAGGTTGAGCTAGAAGATTAGGAAGGTGCTTGCACTATGTGAAAACCTCAAATAGGTCGCGCAACATTTGTAACGGGCCATTAACGCCCGTTACATCCACCCACATTTGTAATGGTTGTTGTTTGGCGCCCGTTACCTATAAGCGTGCCAGGACGACCCCGGGGTTGGCCTCCACAACGCCCGTTACCAATGTGGACTTCTGGTAACGGGCTTCTTAAATGCCCGTTACATAAATTCTTTGTAACGGATGTTAAAAGAGCCTGTTACAAATGTTAAACCTATCGGTAACAGGCTTGTAAAGTCCATTACCGATCAATGGCCTATCAGTAATGGGCTTCTTAAGTCCGTTAATGATCATTCTGTATTGGTAATGTGCTATAAAGTCCGTTACCGATAAGTTCGTACTGGAGACGCATGCTTGTAGGATGTGTCTCCTTTGATTGGCACCCAGGGTCGCCTTTTTTCTCACATCGGAGACGCATGTTGTTATCTCGTTTGTGTGTCTGTGTCTTATCCTTTCGACACCACTCGATCTCTCTCCGTAGAAGTTAGGTCACTCCTGTTCTGACAACAACACTCGCTCTCTCTCCTCAAAAGGTCACTCGCTCGATCTGTGTGATCAGATGTCCCTGCCGGCCTGTCCCGTTCGCCGTCGCCAGCTGCGCGCGCTCTGAGGATTGCGCGACGGTGAAAGGGGCCAGAGCGGACGTCGATCGCGCCATCCTCCGCGCCTCCAATCCTCCTCCTCGTCTACGCTCGGCTCGTGTGGAAAATCCACGTCAAGGTGGAAATTAATTGGCCCATTTTATTGAAATTCTTCGGCTGTCTTTTTGTGTGATGAATTATGCTCATTTGGTGTAAGGAATGCATATGGCGTCTGCTGGTCGAGCTTGGATGTACAGACAGCCCCAAGAAGATTGGGAGAATTTCTTAAGCGGGGTCAATGGTTTTCTAAATCAAGCAGAGGTGGATATGAGAAACCACGGTGTTCAGGCAATGCTTTGCCCCTATATTGATTGTCTCAACCAAAAGAAATTCGCACAACGGGAAATCATTTTTCATCATTTGGTCACACGTGGTTTCACAAAACATTACATGTGTTGGAATAAACATGGTGAGGAAGGCCTTAATGAACTCGAAGCAGGCTGCCTAAATGAAGGTGAAGTGTGACACCATGCTAACCATGATGAAGACCTTGATGACAGTGGACTTTTTGAGGGAAATGAACCATTATTCCCACCAAATGTGTTGAGACCTGAGGATATCACTGATCAAGAAGTTAGGGGCTTCGATGATGGTGAGGTGTTGCAACGTGTGCACAATATTAATCAAATGTTGCGGGATATTGAGTTTCAATGAGTGTACACACCTTCTGAATTAGCGAGGCTGATGCAGTTCATTGAAGATTCAAAGAAACCCCTCTATCCTGATTGCCAGAAGTACTCTCACCTTTCTGGTGATCTAAAACTTCTGCAGCTTAAGGCAGATCATGGTTGGAGCAACAAAAGCTTCAAACATCTATTGGATGTTCTTAGAGACCTGCTACCTGAAGGAAACCAAATAGCAGAGTCTGTCTATGATGTGAAGAAGATAATCTATCCTCTGGGAATAGAGGTTGAAAAAATCCATGCATGCAAAAACAGTTGTGTATTGTTCCGTGGAGATTATGCAGACCTTGACAAGTGCCCCAAGTGTGGCTATGATCGGTACAACAGGAAAAGGATGGTGGAGATGATAATAATGCTGATGACGAGAACAAGCCCGACGAGATCAGAGGCAAGAAGAAGAAGGCTAACAGAGGGGCTCCTGTGAGGGTGGCATGGTATTTTTGCATCATTCCTCGGCTCAGAAGATGGTTCGCAACACGAAAGGAGGCCAAACTCTTGCATTGGCATGACGAAGGCCGAAAGGAGCTTAATTATAAGAAAGATGGCAAGTTTAGGCACCCCGCAGATGCAGCGCAATGGGGTAACATTAATACCCACTTCCCATGGGTTGACGACGCAAGGAGCATACGGTTTTCTATGAGCACAGATGGTGTGAACCCATTCGGTAACCAGAGCTCAACACATAGCACCTAGCCTGTCGTGCTGTCGCTGTACAACCTTCCACCGTGGCTATGCAAGAAACAAAAGTATATGATGCTGACAATATTGGTCTCCGGGCCAAAGAAACCTGGTGACCGTATTGATGTCTACTTAAGGCCACTAGTTGATGACTTGAAGATATTGTGGAAGCCTGGTGTGCCGGAGGTTTGGGATGAGTACAAGCGTGAGGAGTTCACAATGCATGGCATGTTGTTTACCACCATCAACGACAACCCGGCTCAGCGCAACCTCTCTGGCCAGAGTAAAAGGAAAGGTGCAGCTTTCCCACACTGCTTGGAAGATACTTGCGCAATATGGCTAAGACATTCAAAGAAATACGTATTTATGGGGCATAGTTTCCTCAGCAAGAAACATCCATACCGGGCCATGGATTGTCAGTTTAATGGGGAAAAGGAGAATTGAGAGGTGTCGTTGCATGTGACTGGAGATCTGGTCCACTTGAAAGTCAAGGACATCAAAACTATCGAGGAGTTACCCAAACTGACTGAAAAAACCCTTGGCAAAAGAAAGAAACGAGATGGTGAAGAAGAAGAAGGAATGTGGAACAAGAAATCAATTCTATGGGAGCTAGAGTATTGGCCGATGTTGGATGTGCGTCATTCGATTGACAACATGCACGTCAAGAAGAATGTGTGTAAAGCGACTTGTGGAACATTGCTACAACAGAAGCCCAAAGGAAAAGATCATCAAAATGCAAGGGAGGATCTTAAAGAGCTAGGCATTAGGCCGGATCTCTATGCAGAGGAAACAGAGACGGGGATGAACCTTCCCGTTGCTGCAACCACCTTGTCAAAGGCAGAGAGAAAAGAATTTTGTTAGTTTTTGCATGATTTGGAAGTACCTTCAGGCTACTCATAAAACTTCAAGAGGCTAGTGTCAGTGAAGGACATGAAAATGAATTTCAACTTGATGTAATCTCATGATTGCCATGTGTTGATGACAGCTCTTCTTCCTGTTGCACTTAGAACTAGTTCGCGACGCGGTCACGAGCTTGTGTGTATTCTTTAATGCAATAGAACAGAAGGTGATTGATGAGGAAAAACTATTGGACTTGGAGAGGAGGCATTTCGAGACCCTATGCCTGCTTCAAACTACCTTCCCACCATCATTCTTTGATCTCATGCTGCATCTAACAGCACACCTCGCGAGGGAAATCTGGTTCCTTGGCCCCTCTTACCTTCATCAGATGTTTCCATATGAGAGGTTCTATGGATTCCTGAAATCATTGGTACATAACAGGTTATTTCCGGAGGGAGCCATTGTTCATGGCTATGAGACCATCGAAGCAGTGGAGTGGGCCATGGGTTATATGGACCCACAAAACCCCATTGGTGTGCCTCGCTCACAGCATGAAGGTAGGCTTTCAGGTGTTGGGACCATGGGGAAAAGGTCAGTCACTCCGGATGCAGATGCCTTCGAAAAGGCTCATTTCACCGTGATACAATAGCTGCACCTAATTACACCGTTTGCCAATGAGCACAAACGACAACTACGTGAAGACAACCCTAACCGTGGTAGGGCTTGGCTTGCAAAGATGCACAGGCAAGGTTTCAGCAGGTGGCTCTGAGATTATGTTGAGACATGCAGCAATAATGCTGTAATTACCGACGAGATAAGGAATCTAATAGCGGGGCCATTGTTCACTATTACAAGATACGAAGGAATGGATATCAATGGATGCACGTTCTACACCATGACCCAGGATAAAAAGAGCGTCTATCAAAATAGTGGTGTGTGTGTACGGGCCGTCGTTGACGACAGTGATGACGATGATGATGACACGGAGACAGACACATATTATGGTCAAATAGAGGAGATATGGGAGCTTGATTATGTAGGATTGAAGGTAGCATTGTTTCGGTGTAGATGGGTCACCAATTTGAAGAGAGTTGTGACCAAGGACAAATATGGTTATGTTAGTGTTGATCTCCGGGTCTTTGGTTACAAAAACGAACCGTTTGTCTTCGCCAACGATGTTGACCAAGTGTTCTACGTACCTGACCTTGCAAAGAAGAACTGGTTTGTGGATATGCCTGGAAAAAAAGGATTGTGGGGATTGAAAATGTTATTGAGGAGGAGTACAACCAGTTTGATGAAATTCCATCCTTTGACACTTCATACAAGCCCCAACTCTTCGGAACTAACAAAACACCATACTTGCGAAGTGACCATAGTGAAAAAATCCATATACAAAAATCAAGGAAGAAAAAGTAAGGTTTAAATCTGCTGAATCCTTTTTTTAATGCCGAAAGATGTGTCTATTGGTGGAAATGGAATCCGTTTTGTGATATAAAGGATGTGATGTATTGGTGGAATTACAATCCTTTTTGTAATATATGGGATGTGGTGGAATTTGAATCTTGTTTGTATTATATTCTGCCAAAGATACTATATATAATCTGTTTATATTCTGCTTCTGTTCAGTAACGGGCAAGAGACAAGGATTAACGAACCCGCGTCGCCATTGCTATGGGCAAGAGACGAGGACTAACGAACCAGCGTCGCCTTTGTTACGGACAAGAGACGAGGACTAACGAACCAACGTCACTTTTGTTATGGGCAAGAAGATATGTGAAATCACGAATAGGTTACATCAAAAGAGACATGGATTAGAGCATCTCCTAGAGTTTGCCAAATTTTACTTGGCAAATCTTGTGCCTTGCTGTCGTATGGACCTCCCTGGGCCCACTACCTCGGTGGGTACCAGGACCGACTACTCGGTGGGCCCCTGGGACTACCCGGCTTGCGCTACACGGCACCTGATGGCGTGGAGCGCATTGACTACAAAGGAGTAGTACTCGGTTAGGGAGCTGTACATGTTCCGCACTGTATGGAGGATTCCTAGACGTACTCGACTAGTACTCTCTACCTACTCCGACTTGTGACCCTGCCTCCCGGACTATATAAGGCGAGGCAGGGACCGATCTATAGGATCACCTCATCACATCTCATCTCATACAACCCACGGCGCACTATTGCACCATCTTGTAATCGTGCCCAATCAATCCAGAGCTACGCAGCATACAGGACGTAGGGTATTACACACCTCGCGGCCCAAACCTGTCTAAATTGTGTGCCACGTGTCTCTTCCTTCGAGTTACCGATCTCGGCGAGGCCACATTCATCTACTTCGGGTACTCCCCTTAGTAGGTTGCCGGTCTAAAACACCGACAGCTGGCGCGCCAGGTAGGGGCTCTCGCCCGAGATCACATGGCGAACTCGACGGCTCCCGTCCACTTCAAGCCAACCGTCGCCTTCAACCGCGGCGACACCTTCGTGTTCGGCACTTGGGTCTGCACAGCCGACGGCGCGGGCTCCTTCCAGCGCCGCCTAACCATGCCGCCCAACCCGAAGACTAGCTTCGTGACGCTCCCCGAAGTTGTCACAGGCGAACTCGCCGGCAAGTTCGGCGAAATTTCGCTCTTCAACCACCACGCTGACTTCGAGCTCGAGTCCGCTTCCAACTCGAACTCGACGTCTCCATGGGCCATCGCATGCGAGCCGGCTACTCAGCCATCGCAGGCGGTCCCCTCACCTCGTGAGCACTCCACGCGTGGCCCCCGCATCCTCAGCCGGGCCCGCACGAGGGCTCCCTCTTCGCGCCGGGCCGGCAAGGAGCCCGTACCCGAGTACAACTCGGACTCCGACACCGCCCCCGGTCACGCTTCGGACTCCAACCCTCTCTCTGAGTTCTACTCGCACCCCGATTACGAGTTCGACTTCGGGGTCGGCCGGTGAGGAGCCTGAGTCCGAGGACAATTCCACTGAGCTTCCCTTGTCAGGGTCGGCCTCTAGGCTGGTTATAACATCCACACCGGCCGGGAGATTCGTCTACTGGCCAGACCGTAAGCCTGCTGACCTGATAAGCGGAGACTCACACTACATCGCCTACATCGACTCGCTACCGTTCCAGGAGGGAACGCCACTTGCCCAGGCTGACTCAAACACACCAAGTGAGGTGGCACCTACTGAGTCCAGCCTTGGCACCCCCAATCGCCAAGTCTTCATGGCTGCCGGCGACACCCCAGGGCCTTCAGGCACGGCTCAGGACAAGTACCTAGAAGACATCTCCTCCGACGAGCTCTCTGCTGATGCTCCACCAAACGAGAACCCTGTAGACAGAGACGCTCGACGCGAGCGTAACCGGAAGCGCAGCAAGCGTCGCCGGCGCCTCCGCGACAACTTCCCCGTCCGCAACCTTGCGGAAGCTCTCGAGGCGGTCGAGAGCAGAGTACACACTACCCCTGAGCAATGCCTCATGTCGATCACAGCGATCGCGCGTCAGGCTCAGGGCATCCGCGCTGGAGAGGTCATCGCCAAGCTAGCTGAAGATGCCTACTTCATGCAAGTCGACAACAGGGTCAACCAGCCCCCCCGCCAGGCAACGCGAAAACGAGGCTACAAGTCGCAGCGCTGGCAACGGTCCCAACCGTACTCGAGCTGAGCTCCCAGCCGAACCCAACCGCACCCGCTCCAACGCCGGCGGACGTCCACAGCGTGAAAACAGCAACCGCGAGGTCGTCCCCCACCGCGCTCCGGCCGGCGGCGGCGGCCACGACCCCGACGGCGGCGGCGGCCGACGGCGGAAGCTCCAACCATGGAGCCAACGGGGAGGGCCGGCGGCGGCGGCGGTCGCGGCGGCCGAGGCCACGCGAACAGCCACGCCTCTGCCGCCTCACAGGGCGGGTACGATGCCCGCTAGAAGATTGAGGAGCTGCGGCGGAAGAAGTCGACCACCGCAGGCGACGGCGACGGCTTCCCCGCCTTCTCACCTCGACTTCGCAACTTGCTCCTCCCCGACAAGTTCAAGCGTTTGGGGATCACCAAGTATGACACAAAGCAGGATCCCATCCAGTGGCTCAGGTGCTACGCCCTCTCCATCGAAAACGCTGGCGGCAACAACGGCACCATGTGCCTCTACTTCCCCTACTTCCTGGACCAAGCCCCACTCACATGGCTCGAGTCGCTGGACAAGCACTCAATCGACAAGTGGGACCAACCGAAGTAGCCGGTTCACCGAAGAACTTCGCGGGCGCCATGGGTCGATCGGGTACTCGCATGGACACCGGCCATGATTAGCGAGAACAAGGCGAGACCCTCCGCAAGTACATGTGCCGCTTCTTCGACAAGCGCGCTACCGTCGTCGACGTCACCGACAAGGAGGTCATCGACCTCTTCCAAGACGGCCTCTACCACCGCCGCACCTTCGAATACTTCGGTCGTCGCCGCCCCAGGTCCATCCCCCAACTCAAGGACATGATCATGTCCTGGGCGGATGAAGAGGATAAAGCCAACGCCAAGTACGACGCCATCCGTGGCAAGACCAAGCGAGAACCGGGGCGGCGGCGGCGCGCGCAATGCGAACCAAGGCGGTCGCAACAACAACAACAACTACTCGGGTCCCAACCGCAAGCGCAAGCCGAAAACACCTGTCGCGGCTATCCAGCGCCCTGCGAAAGGGAACTCGAAGAAGAACTCTGGCGGTTTCAAAGACCTGCTGAAGGAGAAGTGCCCGTGGCATCCAAACGGCAACCACACCACCAAGCAGTGCTACCAACTAAGGCATGCACTCAAGGATACGCCAGAGCCACCGCACCCTCACGACCAAAAGGGCAAGAAGAAGGACGGCGACAACAACGACTTCCAGGAGCCTGACAAGACCGTCAACGTCCTCTTCGGCGGGCTACCCGACGGCGGGGAGCGAAGGCTACTCGCCGTGAAGTCATGTCCATTGAGCCAGCGGTCCCGACCCATCTCAGGTGGTCGGAGGTACCCATCACCTTCTCCCGCGCGGATCAATGGACCAGCTTCTCCGAACCAGGATGGTTCCCTCTCGTCCTGAAGCCAGTGGTCGCGGGCTCCGAGCTCAACAAGGTGCTTATCGACGGTGGCAGCGGGCTTAACGTCCTTTTCACCAAGACCTTGAAGAAAATGAAGCTCGACATCACTCACATGCTCACCAAGAGTAACACGCCTTTCTACTGCATCGTCCCCGGCAACGCGGCTATTCCACTAGGCTCAGTGGTCCTGCCAGTTACCTTCGGGGAATCTCGGGACAACTACCGTACCGAGTACATCAAGTTCGAGGTCGCGGACTTCGAGACTTCCTACCATGCCATCCTCGGCAGACCGGCCATCGCCAAGTTCATAGCAGTGCCCCACTACACCTACTTGGTACTCAAAATGCAAAGCCCAGTTGGTGTACTCTCCCTTCAAGGGGACTTGAAGATCTCCCACGACTGCGATACAAAAGCCGTGGAGATCGCCTCTACAAACCAAGTACCCAACGCGATGATGGAGGTCTACGCTGCGTCGAAGAATCTTGCTACAAGTGAACTCGACATCCCAGAGAAGTCTGACAGCGCCAACAAGCCTCAGCCACCTGAGGAGGTACTCGTCAAGACGATCGACCTCGGAACAGGCGATCCCAGCAAGACCCAAATAGGAAGACGCGCTCATCAGCTTCCTGCGGGCTAACCGCGACATCTTCGCGTGGAAGCCAGCGGACATGCCAGGAGTGCCCAGGGAGCTGATTGAGCACTGCCTCAACGTCGACCCTAAGGCTACCCCCAAGCGACAACACCTCCGACGCTTTGCTGACGACAGACGGGACGCCATCAAAAAAGAACTTGCCAAACTACTCGCGGCTGGCTTCATCAGAGAAGTCTTCCATCCTGAGTAGCTCGCTAACCCCGTCCTCGTCAGCAAGAAGAACTCGAACGAGTGGAGGATGTGCGTCGACTACACCGATCTCAACAAGCACTGCCCCAAGGACCCCTTCGGGTTGCCGCGGATTGATCAAGTCATCGACTTCACGGCGGGCTGCGACCTGCTCTGCTTCCTCGACTGCTACTCCGGGTACCACCAGATTGCGATCAAGGAAGAAGACCAGGAGAAGACCGAGTTCATCACCCCGTTTGGCGCGTATTGCTACACGACCATGTCCTTCGGGTTAAAGAACGCCGGCACCACCTATCAACAAGCCATCCAGGCCTGCTTCAAGAGGCAACTCAACAAGAACGTCGAAGCCTACGTGGATGACGTGGTTGTCAAGACCAGAAACTCCAGTACCCTCATCGACGACCTTGAAGAGACTTTCGCATCACTGCGCGAGTACTGCTGGAAGCTCAACCCGAACAAGCGCGTCTTCGGCGTACCTTCGGGCAAACTACTCAGCTTCATCATCAGCCAGCGCGGCATTGAAGCCAACCCCGAGAAGATCTCCGCCATCACCAGCATGAAAGCTCCCACGAGCATCAAAGACGTCCAGAAGCTGACAGGGTGCATGGCGGCACTGAACAGATTTATCTCGAGGCTCGGAGAACGGGGACTCCCCTTCTTCAAACTACTCAAGCATCAAGAGAAGTTCGTGTGGACTCCAGAGGCGGACCAAGCCCTTGCCCAGCTCAAGGACTTCCTATTGAAGCCACCGATCCTCACGACTCCTCACAAGGGCGAGCAACTACTGCCCTACCTAGCTGCGACTACTCACGTGGTCAGTACTGCCATTGTTGTCGAGCGGCAAGAAGACAGCCACGTCTACCCAGTCCAGCGCCCAGTCTACTTCATCAGCGAGGTTCTATCAGAGTCCAAGGCACGCTATCAGCCTGTGCAGAAGCTCCTGTACGCAGTACTCATCACCTCGCGGAAGCTACGACACTACTTCCAGGAGTACTCGATCTCCGTTGTCACCGACTACCCGCTCGGCGACATCCTGCGGAACCAAGATGCTACTGGAAGAATCTCCAAGTGGGCAGTCGAGCTCGGTGCCCTCACCATCGACTTCAAGCCGCGCACAGCCATCAAGTCGCAGGTACTAGTCGACTTCATGGCGGAATGGCGTGAGAACCAGCTACCAACCCCAACCGTGCGACCAGAGCATTGGGTGATGTACTTTGACGGCTCACTCAACCTCGAGGGCGCAGGTGCAGGGGTACTCCTGATCTCTCCAACAGGCGAACAACTCAAGTACGTCCTGCAGATCTTCTGGAAGGTCGCAAACAACGAAGCCGAGTACGAAGCTCTCCTACAGGGGCTCTGCCTCGCGGCTTCACTAGGCGTCAAGCGGCTACTAGTCTACGGCGACTCCGCAGTGGTCATCAACCAAGTCAACAAGTCCTGGGACCGCAACAAGGAGAACATGGACGCCTACTGCCTAGAAGTTCGCAAGCTCGAGAACAAGTTCTACGGTCTCGAGTTCCACCACATCGTCCGCGACAACAACGTTGCAGCGGACGTCCTCTCGAAGCTTGGATCTACCCGCGCTCAAGTCCCAGCGGGTGTCTTCGTTCATGAGCTTCACACGCCATCCATCCCGGAGCCGGCGCCACCGACCACTGTCCCAGCTCACCCACCAGCTGGACAGGAGGTCATGATGATCGACGTGGACTAGAGGCAACCCTTCATCGACTACCTCAGCGAGCAGAAGGTTCCCTCCGACAAGAACTCGGCTGAGCAGCTCATCCGCCGCGCCAAGTCCTACGTCCTCGTCGGAGACAAGCTTTACAAGCGGGGCACATCTTTCGGAGTACTCATGAAGTCCGTCCCTCGCGAAGAAGGCAAGGACATCTTGGAGGAGATCCACAAGGGCGTCTGCAGTAACCACGCGTCCTCACACACGCTGGTCAGCAAAGCCTTCCGGCGAGCTTTCTACTGCCCAAGGCTGCGGGCAATGGCGAAGAAATTCTTCAGAAGGTGCCAAGGATGCCGCTGCTTCGCCAAGCAACAACACGTCCCGGCCTACAAGCTAGTCACCATACCGCCAACCTGGCCCTTTGCCTGCTGGGGGCTCGACATGATTGGGCCACTGTCAACTGCGCCAGGTGGTTTCAATAGGGTATTGGTGGCCATCGACAAGTTCACCAAGTGGATCGAAGTCAAGCCGGTAACATGCCCCAAGGCTGACAGAGTACTCGACTTCCTGGATGAACTCGTACACCGCTACAGACTACCCCACCGCATCATCACAGATCTGGGCTCCAACTTCAACAACCACCAGTTCTGGGAGTACTGCGAGAACAGCGGGATCGACGTACGATACATCTCAGTTGCGCATCATCGGGCCAACGGACAAGTCGAGCGCGCCAACGGGATGGTGCTCGACGCTCTTAAAAAGCGGCTACACGACGCTGCTAACTCCAAAGGGGGCAAGTGGATCAAGAAACTACCCAACGCACTCTGGGGGCTACGGACTCAGCCATCCAAGCCAACGGGACAATCCCCTTACTTCCTGGTATACGGCTCCGAAGCAATCCTCCCTGCCGACGTCATATGGAACTCGCCAGCAGTGGAGCACTACGACGAAGGCGTCTCAGAAGACAACAGACAAGTTGACATCGACAGCCTCGAAGAAGCTCGCTGCGCTGCCCTCGTCCAATCAGCAAGGTACCTAGAGGGTATCCGACGCTACCATGATCGCAACGTCAAGGAACGCTCCTGCAACGTTGGTGATCTTGTCCTCCGCCGTATCCAGAACACGGAAGGACTACACAAGCTCAGTTCCCCCTTGGAAGGTCCCTTCACCATCGCAAAGGTGACCGGGCCGGGCTCCTACCGCCTTCAGACACTTGAAGGCGAAGACATCAACAACTCGTGGAACGTCGACCAGCTCTGTCGATTCTACGCCTAATCTACACGACTACTCCGGGGTTCAAGTCTACACGACTACATCAACACCCCTCCGCCGTAAGCGGCCTCCGGGTCCTGGCTCCAGTCTCCGGACTACTCCTCTCCAGGATCCAGCCCGCGCGGCTACCTACGGATCCTGGGCTGGGACGAGCGTCAAGGACTCTAGCAGCGGTCTACTGAGAGACCACACTCTAAGATCCAGCCTACACGGCTACCTACGGATCTAAGATCCAGCCTACACGGCTACCTACGGATCTACTGCTGTAAGCGGCTACTCGCTCTAGCACCACTCAGCTGTAAGCGGCCTCCGGGTCTAGGCGACTACTCTGTAACTACGGCCCTGGCCATCCAGGTGTACTTCTTCAGTAATAAAGTTTGATCGTTCATCAACTTCTTTACTGTCTACTTCCCTCAACGGGACTACCGCCGAGTACGAGTACGCGCATCCACTCCACGATGGGGCTCCGCACTTTGAGATCGCGACTACGAGTACTCATTGCTGGAAATTTTCCTTCATTAATACTTAAGCAATTCATTACAATTGTTTTTGTACAACTTTGGCTACTAGCTATCTATTACAGGGCTACTGGAGACTAAGCTTATCAGCTACTTGCTCCGCGATGGGAGCCATCTGCTCCAGCAGCTCCGAGTACTGCTCATCGGTGCAGTTGGCGGCTACCCCGCCAGCGACTACTTCCACTGGGGCCTTCGGGAAGTCGGACTTCATGAAGGCCACGACATGATTTGGGATCGACCTCGCCATATGCTTCACATAAGCTGTCAGCCGGCTTGGGGCTTCCTTGAGGCGATCCACCAGTGGAGCAATCTTGGGGCCGCCCGGGTGCGGCACCAAGAGCCTTGCGATCGGCAGCGCGGCGTCCTCAAGCTCCTTCAGTTGGGCCCGCAGCGCCTCGCAGTCTTCATTCAACTTCTGCAATGATTTGTAGCAGGTGACGAGATCGTGGTCAGAGGCAATCCGGAGCTCCATGTGCTTCTCGCACTCGAAGGCAAGTTCTTTGTAGTCGAGCTCGAGTACCTGGTGGGCTTCTTGCTCCCGGTAGAAGAGATTTTTCATGCTCGTCTCCGAGGACTTCAGCTGCTCCACCTGGCCCTCAAGCTCTGCAACACAACAACAATACAGCGGGTCAGACTACCTCTCGACCTCCAACAACTACCCGACAAGTCCAGCGGCGTACCTTTGTTCCTGTTGCGGAGGCTCTTATTCTTTCGCACCAAGTCGTCACCCTTCGCCTACAACTCTTGGACATCATTGTGATATTTGGCGAAGGCGGCGTCGAGCTTAGACTGCATGGCGGCCGCATGCTTCCGCGACTTCAAAAGCTGCTCCTCTAGTGCTTCAGCCCGGAGAACCGCGTCACCATAGCCTTGCAGCATGTTGGACTTCTCGCGGGACCTCTCCGCAACGTCCTGCATTGACAACTCAAGTCACACGAGTACTCAATGACAGAGGATTGACTACTCAGAAGCCAAGGCTACTCACCTTCATCCACTGCTCAGCCTGGCGGATCGCCTCTAGGTGCTTGGCCACCGTTGCCGGGTCGACAAGATCGTCCACGAGCAGCTCTATCCCGCCACGACTACTCGCGGTGGCCTCCGTCATCGGCGTAGAGCGGATGGGCTCTGCGTCCTGGATCTCCGGGGAGCGGATAGCTACCTCCAGAGCGACCTCTAGCGACGTGGTGACCCCCTCTCCTCCGGCCGCCATGGCGGCTTCCTCGATGACTTCCTCCATGGGCTCGGGGGCTCCTCCGGCAGCCTCCGGCATGCCTGGTGTCGACTTCTGCATTGGCACCCCTGTAGGGATGTCACTCCTTTCGGCCTCGGCACCTGTCAAAGAGAAGACAAGTGTATTAGCGACCACGACTACTCCTCAGGGAACTCTACAGCTCCAGAAGAGTACTCACCTTCGACTACGCTGGCCTCCGGCAATGGTGCTTCGGTAGCCGGCGGCTCGGGCACCGCCTGGGACGCAGGAGCGGACTCCTCGGCGGGCGGCGCGACTCTTTTCGGCACCGCCGAAGAGGGTTCACCCCCCTCCCAGGACAGATCCGTCGATTTCCTGCAGAAGCACACACAATTTGTCGTCAGCCAAGCTCGACTACTACCAAGTACTACTCGGGCAAGTTCAGTACTTACAGGCTGGACCGGATTATCGTCACGGTTGGCGCTCCAAGGATACTGGCAATATCCACCAACCCAGCTTCGGTGGGCGCCTCTTCTTGCGCCTCTGTGGCTGTTGCTCCTCCTTCAGCAGCAGTAGCCGGCACAGCACTCTCCTGCGCCCCCGCGGCTACTACTTCTTCAGCGGCAACAGCCGCAGGCTCTGTGCTCCCCTGAGGAGCAGGGGGCTGGCGCTCCAACTGCGCCAAGAGCTCCTCGACAGTGGGGGCTGGACTACGACTTCCAGCGGGCTCCCCCACTGTGTTCCGTTCGCCTTCGTCGCCCTCCTCGACGGGATCCGCTGGCGGCACCTCCTGCATACAAGGAAAACTACTCATCAACAAGCGTACTCATACGATGGGTACTCGACTACTCTAGTCAAGACATCTTACCTCTTGAGGCGTGGTCTCCGTGACCTTCAACTTCTTTGTCACCCGCTTGCGGGCGGGGTTGCGTGGCTTCCGTGGCGGTGCAGCCAGGCTAGCCTCCAGGCTAGCCGGCGGGTCTTGCACAAGAGGAACATGAGGTAAGCCTGGACGGCTAAACCTCGACCGCAACTGAAAGCGGTCCTGCAACGTCTCCTCATCGTCATCGTCGTCGTCGTCGTCGGTGGTGTCCTCCACAATGATGGTGTCATCGCCTTCGCCGACTTCTCGCTGCTCTTTGGCTTTGGCTTCCCCTTCCTGCGGGATCTCGATTCCATGAGGGGGTGGCAGCGGCTCGGACACAAACATTTTCATGTCCTCCTGCAAGGCACAAGACATCAGCGCGACTACTTCAAAGCAAGGCCTACCCGACTAGGGGGGTTCGACTACTCACTTCCTTTGGCGGGCGCGCAGCGGAGTACTCCTGGACGGGGCACGCCGTGTACGGCGGCATGTCCTTGAAGATCCGCGTCAGCCTCTCGATGATGTCGTCATCGTCCATCTCGCCTCCGGGCATCCATGACGTGTCATCGTCGCCGGTGTACTCGAAGCCCAAGGTGTCGCGGGCCATCAGTGGCTGCACCCTCTGCTTCATGAAACTGAAAGCCACGTGCTCGGCTCTCAGTCCAGCTTCTCTGAGCACCTTGATGCGTGCCAGCAGCTCAGGGAGCTGGATCCCTTCCTGCATTGTGGGCTCCGTGTTCCACCAGTCGCGGTGCCTGGGCTGCCTCCCACTCGGCTTCGGCAGGTCGGGGTGGTGGTTCGTGATGTAGAACCACCTCGTCTTCCAATCGGTGTTGGAGTCAACGAGCTTGTACACCAGGTACTGCTCCGCAGCGTCTTCTCTCAACTGGATGTCGGCTCCTCCGACTACTCTTGGATTGGTGGCGCTTGGCTGCGGCTTCACCCGGAAAAACTTCCGGAAAAGGATCCCGTGCGGCTTGATCCCAAGGAAAGCCTCACAAAAATGCACGAAGACCGCGGTATGGAAAATACCGTTAGGGTTTAGATTCAGGTACTCAACTCCATAGTACCCGAGGAGGCCCTTGAAGAAATCGCTAGCCGGGAGCGCGAGTCCGCGCTCCACGAACCGCGCAAACATTGGAATCTCGTCTTCGGCTTTCTCCATCAGATATGGATCTCCGGCGGCGGCCCTCCACATATCAACCTCCTTCTCCCGGATAAATCCACTGTTCAGGACGGCCAACAGATCTTCAGTCTTCACTTTTGACTTCTTCCACTCGCGGCTTGGATCTGCTCGCGGTGGAGACATCGGCAGCGCTGCTCCAGCGGTAGCCGCGGCGACCTCTTCTCGGCCCCTCTTCTTCCCAGCGGCTTTCGTAGACTTGGACGGTGAAGCCTTCATTCTCCAAGTACAAGGCGTCTTCACACGCATCCGCTCAGGGGCTACCCTAAAAGCTCTGGGTGGCGGCGCACTTGGATCTACTATGGCGGCGGCGTGCGCTGGAAGTGGATCTACCTCAGATCGAGTCGGAATGCCTACAGCACAGATGGGTGAAAAACTCTAAGGGTTTTGGCTTCTATTTATAAGTAAAACCGGTTCCGCAACGGCCGGCTGGATAAGTCCACGCGCGGCTGACTCAGCGGCTAAGCTCGGCTCTTTGCATTCTACTAGTCGACGCGTCTCACCTCGAGGGCTCGGCTACCTCTACTCGACTACCTGGGAAGCGACAAGACTCAGGAGCATCTCAGGACACATTCTTTAAGATGACCCTTCAATTCGAGAGGAAGTACTCGACTCAAGGCTCGGGGGCTCCGTGCCACGTGTCCTTCGGTTTTTTCTCTCCGGATTTTTTGGGATTTTCTTGCCAAGACTTCAGATGGACCCTCAGCCAGAGCCTGCGGCTCAACCTAAGGCTCGGGGGCTACTCCATATGGAGTGCGATTTTGCAATTGCACCTCCATATCAGCTCCGGCTTCAAGACAAGACGAGCATTTTTTGAAGACCTTCGAAGGCAGCACTCAAGGACGCTTGGGACTACTCGAGAAGACCTCAAGATTGCTCAAACATCAGCTGGAGTACATTCCAGCCTCGGGATGCTTCGACTACTCTTGAGGACTTTTGACTTGTAGTACTCGGGGACGCTTGAGGATTACTCGTTAAGGCCGTCAAGACTACTTGAATCTATCCTTCTCGACTACAAAGTACTCGGGGGCTTGTCGTATGGACCTCCCTGGGCCCACTACCTCGGTGGGTACCAGGACCGACTACTCGGTGGGCCCCTGGGACTACCCGGCTTGCGCTACACGACACCTAATGGCGTGGAGCGCAAGGACTACAAAGGAGTAGTACTCGGTTAGGGAGCTGTACATGTTCCGCACTGTATGGAGGATTCCTAGACGTACTCGACTAGTACTCTCTCCCTACTCCGACTTGTAACCCTGCCTCCCGGACTATATAAGGCGAGGCAGGGACCGATCTCTAGGATCACCTCATCACATCTCATCTCATACAACCCACGGCGCACTATTGCACCATCTTGTAATCGTGCCCAATCAATCCAGAGCTACGCAGCATACAGGACGTAGGGTATTACGCACCTCGCGGCCCGAACCTGTCTAAATTGTGTGCCACGTGTCTCTTCCTTCGAGTTACCGATCTCGGCGAGGCCACATTCATCTACTTCGGATACTCCCCTTAGTAGGTTGCCGGTCTAAAACACCGACACTTGCCAACTTCTAAAAAGATATGTCAAGTAAAAAAAGAGTTCATCTACAACAATCTGGCATAGTCAATGGCTGTTGCTAGTCAATGGCTGAGATTAGAGCTGTAGAGGTACAGTGATTCCAATGTAGAATTAAATGATATGCGGAGTAAGCAAACATCGTCTCCAATGGCCGTGTTTGGATGGTAGATGTTAGTGTTACTGTCAGTGGTAGTTTTTAACACCTCCAAATGAACACATGTGTTTGGCTCCAAAGTGTTAGTTTTGGTGTTTGTTTGCTACAAACTAACACTAACACCCCCATCCAAACATTCAATGTAGTCATAATCTCCAAAAAAAAGAGAGGAAGGGATAAGATAAAGAGCACAGGAAACGGGAAGAGGTTCCCAAGACGGTCAATGGCGAAACTATTGCTAGTCAATGGATGAGAGCAGAGCTGCAGAGGTAGTGATTCCATTGTAGATGAGATTTCTTGGGTGTGGAACCCCACTGCTTACAAATCATTCCTTGCTATGCTGCGTGGCGATCAGCTGTGCGCGGGTACCGGCGGCGGCTGCGACGTGGAAAAAGGATGGCTTCGAATTTCTCTGTTTTGCAGCGAAGACTATAGGCTACGCTGCGAAATGGTTAAGTTCGCACCGAGAATAGGAAATCAGTAGTAGTAGATTAGCTTTTGTATGATGCTCGAATTATCTGTGTAAAATTTTGGGACAGCAGCAAATCCGACGCGGGTTATCAGCCCCGCGTCGCTAATGACTGTGGGCCCGGTTCTATTCAAATGAAGAACAGTTCCCATTTCTCCTTTTAATCTGCAATCAAATGTTGTAACAAGTATTTCTTTGTCGTTATTAGTCCAAATTTGATACTTTTTTTCTAACTTTTTCTAAAATCACCATCTATTCATTAATTTCATTGTTTAGTGTACATTCCATTTTTAAGTGATGTTTATATGCCTTATTTTGTTCTTTGTAAGTACAACATACAAATAATATTTGTTTTACACAACCATTAGTGATGGAACTTTACATTTCGTAAGCTTAAGGTGAACACAAGGTTTTGTTAAGTTTTCAAATGCATATGAGTTCGAACATGTTGCAAAGTGTGGAAAACTTCAATGTTCAAGCAAACATTCTAGCAAACTATGTGAGAGATGAAGACATTTGTACACAAGTATATTATTCCTTCATCTAAACCACTTGAAATTTCGAAGACAAGTTTAGGTACCCAAATTATGTTGCCAAGTCGATTTGTAGATTTTTTAGAGCAAATTTGATGTTATTAGAATTATTATATAATTACCATGGGGTGTAAGAACAAAATATATGAACTTTGGGCACACAAGTTTGACTGTTGATATTTTATTCAAATACTGAATGTCTAAATACGAAATGTTTGTATTTTTATGATTTTTTAGGTGCTGTTTTATGGACTCTAATAATTCAGGGAAGCAAGTTTCATTCCAAAAAAATTTGACAGGACCGTTGCCAATATAAAAAATGATAACTGTTGCCTGCCCGCCCGGACCCAACTGCCAACAAATGCGATCCGGGTTCACTAACCATCATCGCCAATGACACTGGCCCACGCGTCAGCGTTAGCATCAGCGTCAGCAGATCTAATTCATCGTAAAAGATCTCTAGTTAATCTCGCGTATATTAGATCGAGTTCATGACATACAAAATCTAACAACCAAGCTAGTTAACTAAGCAGTTAATGATCGACAGACAAACTAAGAAGTTCATGTCCAAGAACCGTACGAAGACACAAAAGCACACAGACATTATTGTTACTAATTGATAGAGGAGTCTATCAATTAGTCAGAGCCGCCATTGTCGAAGAAGTGGCGGTGGGCTGCCCGCTTGACCACGGGAAGGTTCTCGAGCTTCTCAGCCAACCCGTGGATCCTGAAGGCGAGACCCTTCAAGGTCGGGTCCTTGTACGCATCATGATGCACCTTGATGTCGAAGGCCTCGCCAACACCTTCAAGCTTTCTCAAGGCACTCCTGAGCAGCTCGACGGCGAACTTATTGTCATAGAAGAGCGAATCCTCATTGGCGTCCTTGGCCGCTGGCTCCTTCCCCTTCTCCAACTTCTTCCGACGACGGCTTTCGTCGTCGTCGTCCTCCCTTCGTTCCCGCTTTGAAGGACCGATACGGCGAACCAGAGAGGGGGGGAGTGAATGGGAGCCGATAAAAATTGTTCTCGAAGGAGATGGAACCTCCAACAAGATGAACACGGCTTCCAACACACGTCTCCGACTCACTACCAAGGTTGGTCAAGCCCACGTAGCCACTGGAGTGCCACTAGACCTAGGAACCAACACACTACCTTCCGACCCGAGAAACGCAGCGGAAAAACCTAACCTCGAGTCTACAGACCCACACCGGTCAGACCGCGCGAGCACCACCGGTCAGACCGGTCCCTGCTGGTGAAACTGAGCAACTTCCACTAAGTGGCTCTACACCGGTCAGACCGGTGAGACACACCGGTCAGACCGATGGCGCCGAAAGCCCCCCAAGGCACCAAACAAGCCAACCGACCACCAAACCGACCCAAACTCGAAACGAGCGGCAACACAGACAACAACAAACACACCAAGACGTTCACCCGAGCAAAATCCCACAAGGGCTTGCACCGGTCGGACCGGTCCAAGAGCACCGGTCGACCGGTGTAGCTCCGGCGACTCGGGATGAACGAAGCACCCGCGGGTCAACTCCCCCAAATCCAAATCTCGATCTCCCAAATCACTCCACGGACTTGAACAAGACTTTGGGGATATCAGGAACACCTCATGAGGAGTCCATAGCCAAGTTTAATCCCACCAAATCTCGTCCAAAAAGGAGGAATCGAAGAAATCCCGCCAAAAGCACTTCCAACCCAAGAACTCAAGAAACCCCAAATTCGAGCACTTTTACTCACGGATTTGGGAGGGGAATCACAGCCCAAAGAACCACGAAGGGTTCCCACAAATTTCCCCCATCAAATCCCCAAGAGAAAAGTCCCGAAAACCACCCAAAGAAATCACCGAGAGAGGGCTCCGAAAATCACCACCAAGAACATCCGGGGAAAACACATCCAAACCTTGAGGAACCACGCCGAATCATCTATACATGAAACAAAGATTCATACAAGGTCTAGCAAGCCGCCCGATCATCCATCCCTCTCTACAAGATCTCTCCGTGAAGCTCTCTTGCTAGTCCTAGAGAAAACCTAAGGAAAATAGGTGGAAGAATAGGAAATCTAATGAGCTAGGGTTCCAAGAGTTGGCTGCCATCCTCTCACCTCTTGGGTTATATGGAGGCAACCGAATGTCTAAAATGCCCTTCTCTAACAACTAGGGATACAAGCCCCTCAAGGGCGGATTTGGAATTCTTGATGTCTTCACCATCGGACGGATGCCCGGCGACCGCACCCCGCGTAGCCTCGACGCAAGCCATGCGATCCCGACGCGTGTCCTCCGCTTCGAAGATTCGGACTACGTCGTCGCACACGGTCGACCGGTGCTCCTCACCGGTCGAGGCCGGTCCCCACGAGTCGACCCACCGGTCAGACCGGTCTGGCGCTGCTGCACCTCCGTCTTTGGTTCTCCGGTCTTGGCTTTGTGGATCAACCAAGGAACCCAGTGGTTTTCTGGTGAACCACCAGAAACCCCGCGAACTCGGTGTAGCCTCCGCCAATCTCCACTCATGACTTGGCTCCCACGTAGTCCCGGCTCGACCTTGGTTTTGAGGCTCAACCAAGAAACCGTCCACGACTTCATCTTGCTGTTCATGCCACCATGCGGCCCGCACTTGACCCCGCTGGCCACCGGGTCCCTCGAACGAAGCCTACTTGTCTTCTCCACACCTGGAGGCCTCACCGGCGATGACCTTTCGTGCTTGTTCTTCACCTGCACCAACACGAGTCAAGCCGCAACCTGCACCTGCAATACTTAGCCAAGAATCAGTCCACACAACGTTGTCAATCACTCATCACACAAGGAAGCGACCATCCACCGGTCCTCGAACCACACATGGTCCTCAATCTCCCCCTTGATGAGTGCATTGACAACACCCACGCGAAAGTAACAAGAGAGAAAAGAAAAGAAAACGAAACGAACAAAAAGAAACTCCAACAAGCGATCGAAAGCCAAACAAAGGCAAAGAGCAAGATCACTTGAAGGAAACAAGTCTCGGACCCCTTAGGCAAGGGCAACGGCTCGACACATCCGAGACAAAGCAAAGCTCAAGCAAAGAGCGCAAACCACCAAAACAAAGCTCGAACACCACAAAGAGCTCCCCCCCGCACACATGCAAGCTCTCCCCGAACCAATGCACCTCCCCCTGGACGAATGCATGCAAGACACCAATTGAAACAGGGCAGGCCGCAACAAAACAGCCCCGACCGGTCGGACCGGTCCACACCACCGGTCAGACCGGTGTGCAACATGTGTACAGAACCAGCACTCATACCGGTCGGACGGTGACCCCGACCGGTCAGACCGGTGCACAACAGAGCTCAGAAATGGCTCGAAACCACCTAAAAACCTTCTAAACACGTCCAAAGAAGCCATTTCAAGCTCAAACTTCTCCCCCTTGTTGGCAATGCATGAATCAAGCCAAAAATGCAAAACTTTCAACCTAGAGCTTCTCAAATAGACAAAATTCAACAAAGAATGCTACACATGTCCAAATGAGCAAGTTAGATACTCTACGGCTTCGTATCGATCTCAACTACATGATCACCAAGTTTCACAACCATTGGACGAAGCTAAGATGGATTTTGGCAATTTTGCGAAAAACTTGCCTCTCATGAGCAAAGTCCTAAACATGATCAAAGCATATCAAAATGGCAAAGCCACACAAACTTCATGCTAGGACAGCCATTCTAATCATAAGACCATCACAAACACCCACAAGCACCTCATGTCATGTCAAAGCCACCGAGCCATGTGCCTACTTCTATGTATGAGACTTCTCATTGGTAGGCATCATGCAACGGTTTAGCACCCAAAGCAAATTAAATTCAGCACATATGACATGGGAGCATATTTTCCAAGCATTTTTCATTTCATTTTCAGATTTATAAATGGTACATGAAATGTCTTTGCGACAAAAAGGAACTTATGGTCCTCCACAAGATAAATCAAGAGGGCTAAACATTCATGATGGCAAATGAGCCTTTGGCCCCATATGATCAATAAACTAGCTATCCAACCACAAATTAAGCATAGCAAGGCCACACAAACATGTCAAAAGCATGTAAAGGCATTTACACATGAGAGAGCATACATGTGACATTTTTCAAAAGCATAGCTATCAACCATGGATTATTCATCAAGATCATCAAGAGCTAAGACAAACTAACCGTAGCATACCAAACAAGCTCACAAAGACATATATCTCATTCCATGGTGAACAATGTATATGAGAGAAGCTTTTTCTAACCAATGCATATGATACAAAATGCATGGAATCTAAGATACAAGGATGCCTGTACATCATGTTACATATGCCATGCCAAATGCAAGGAATGCACAAAGGAAAGCTATACATATGCTACAAACGCTATGCAAAATGCACGAAATGCACAAAGGAAAGCTATACATATGCTACCACCGACTCCTCGAGGGGAGGCAAAACGGGCTCGACACCACCGGCAAAAAAGAGCTCCCACACACCCAACTCAAGAAATCAAACACACACCAAGTTCCCACCGCAAACGAGTGAAAGTTGCTTGATCTAGGGGTTTGGTGAAAATATCAGCTAGTTGGTCATGTGTGGGTACATGAATCAAAGCTATCTTTCCTTTCTCAATGTTGTCTCTCAGAAAATGGTACCTCACTTCTATGTGTTTAGTTTTGGAATGGAGCACTGGGTTCTTTGCAACACTTATGGCACTGGTGCTATCACATTGAAGTGGGACATGGGTATACTCCTCACCAAAGTCACTCATGGTGTAGGTGATCCAAAGGAGCTGAGAGCAACAACTAGCAGCGGCAACATACTCGGCCTCGGTCGTGGATTGAGCAACACTCGACTGCTTGCGGGAAGACCAAGACACCAAAGAAGAACCCAAAACTGGCAAGTCCCAGAAGTGGACTTCCTATCCAACCGACACCCGGCAAAATCCGGGTCTGAAAAACCATGAAGCGCCAAAGAGGAGGACGCGGAGTACCAAAGGCCGAAGTCGGGAGTGTGACGCAAGTACCTGAAAATTCGTTTCACTGCTTGCCGATGCGAAGTCCTCGGAGACGCTTGAAAACGAGCACACAGACACACCGAGAACTGTATGTCCGACCTCGTCGCCGTCAAGTAGAGGAGTGACCCGATCATGCTCCGGTACTCCTTGTGGTCCACGTGTTCACCTTCCTCGTTCGCATCAAGAGCTGTAGTCGTACTCATCGGCGTCGTCATAGCCTTGGAGTCCTCTATCTTGAACTTCCTCACAATGTCCTTGGTGTACTTAGCCTGGTGCACAAATGTTCCTTCCTTTAATTGCTTGATTTGTAGCCCGAGGAAGAACTGCAACTCACCCATCATGCTCATCTCGAACTCCCTGCTCATATCATCTGCAAACCTTGCAACAAGAGAGTTAGACGAGCCACTAAAGACAATATCATCCACGTACACCTGCACAATCAGGATATCTCTGCCCTCGCCTCAGCAAAAACAAGGTCTGATCGACCTTCCCCATCTCAAAACCACTCTCAAACAAGAACCCCCTCAACCTGCCATACCAAGCTCTAGGCGCCTGCTTCAACCCATACAGCGCCTTCCTCAACTTGTACACCCGGTGGGGGTACTTCTCACTCTCAAACCCCGGAGGCTGCCTCACATACACTTCTTCCTTCAACACACCATACAGGAAAGCACTCTTCACATCCATTTGGTGCAACTTGAACCCTTTAGCCACGGAAAAGGCTAGAAGGATCCTAATCGCCTCCAAACGGGCTACGAGAGCAAAGGTCTCCTCGTAGTCGATCCATTCCTTCTGACTGAACCCCTGAGCAACAAGTCTCGACTTGTTCCTCACAACCTCACCCTTCTCTCCCTCTTTGTTTTTCCACACCCACTTTGTACCAATCGGCTTACACCCTGGGGGAGGGTCAACCAACTCCCACACCTGATTCCTCTCAAAGTTCTCCAACTCCTCATGCATCGAGTTAACCCAATTGTGATCAGATAGTGCGTGTCCAATGTCTTTGGGCTCGAAAGAAGCAACAAATGCAGCATGAGCAAAATGAGAGTTGTTCCGAACCCTCGACCGTGTAGTGCGTTCATTCATGTCGCCGATGATCCTCGAAGCTGGGTGATCAACTTGAACTCGCCGGGGAGGTTCTCGCCTCGAAGCTACCTCCCCCTCAACATCAGCTTCTCCTCGTTCTTGATTTGTCGTCGTAGGTGTAGCAGAGGGTCCATCCATCATCGTAGTCGAAGTAGTGGGTACATGTTCAGCCGGGGGCACCGCACCGCCATCTTCATCATCACCATGTTCATGCTCCTCCTCCTGAAAGATCTCCTCGCCAAGCTCATCATCACCTGCACACTCAAAGACAAGCTGACTACGTGGCTCTGTCTCGTCGAAGGTTACCTCGCAAGTCTCCACGATTTGGTTAGTTTCCAGATTGAGCACACGATATGCTCTAGAATGAGATGCATAACCAATGAAAATGCCATCGATAGACCTAGCCTCAAACTTATCCAACTTCCTGCCTTTCTTCAGAATGAAACACTTGCAACCAAAGACATGGAAGTGACTCACCTTGGGTGTGCGACCATGCATCAACTCATAGCATGTCTTCTTCTTGTGCACTCTGAGGTATATCCTGTTCGACACATAGCACGCGGTATTCACCGCCTCGGCCCCAATACCTCCTCGGAGTCCTATGCTCATCAAGCATCGTCCGAGCCATCTCGCACAAAGTCCCGTTCTTCCTTTCCACAACACCATTCTCGGGGAGGCGTATACGGACTCGAAAACTGGTGCTCAAGACCCAAGTCATGGCAAAAGGTTTCAAAATGAGAGTTCCTGAATTCCGAGCCATTATCACTGCGGATAGCTCGTATGGCATCTCCGTGCCTCTCGTTCCTCAACCTCAAGACTAGATCTTGAACAAAACCAAACGTCTCCCCCTTATCCTCGAGAAAGAACACCCACGCATACCGAGAATAGTCGTCCACCACAACAAGGACATACCACTTCCCACCCGCAGATTGCACACGAGCTGGGCCAACAAGGTCCATATGGAGCAGCTCGCATGGACGCTCAGTCATCACATCGGTGAGAGGCGGGTGAGAAGAGGCCACCATCTTGGCATGCCTACACGGAGCACAAACCAACTCTTTCTCAAGCCTCAACCGTGGCAATCCTCGGACCAAATCGAGTTTACTCAAGCGAGACAAAAGGTCAAAGCTCAAGTGACCCAACCTCCTATGCCACTTCCACAACTCACTCGGAGAACCAGCCAAGAAACAACACTCCACACCCGAAGACTGAGAAAAATCAGCACGAAACACCTGACCCTCGGGAATGACCATACAAACAAGGTCCCCTCGAGAGTCCACAATCCGAGAACCACCTTGCCGAAACAACACCTCAAAACCCTCATCCAACAACTGGGACACGGAAAGCAAATTGTACCCCAGCGATTGAACAAGAGCAACACGCCTCAGAGTGATCTTGTCACTCACTTTTATCTCACCTTCTGAAAGCACACGCCCACGCCCATTGTCCCCAAAGGTGATGTACCTCTTTGTCACCACGGACGAGACTTGAGAACCACCCCCTGTCTCCGGTCATATGCCTCGAGCAACCGGAGTCAATCAACCAAATGTTCTTCAAGTCTCCCACCTGAAATTCAAAAATAAGCACGTGAGCGAACAAACGACTCAGCACTGGGGTTAGTAACAAAGGAGGAAAACCAGTGCCGAGCCATTTGCTCGAAAGTGGGGTTAGCACCAACCAAAGCATCTCTCCAACCAAAGCTGCCTCGACGAACACCACCACGGTAACCACCCTGAGGGAACCACCCCTCTCTACCTGGAGGAGGACCAAATCCACGCAAGAAAGCCCGTGGAACGTCCTTCCTCTCCAACTCAAAGCCATGACTTCTCCAATCCCCGTATTGAGCACGAGGAGGAGAACGCCTAGCAAACTGACCACCTTCACCCTTTCCAGCCCAACCACCAGAACCACGACCACCAGAAACAACCCTCGCACCCGTACGAGCTCGAAACCCAAACGGTATGCTCCGTCCGTGCCTACACCGGTCGGATCGGGTGCCCCACACCGGTCCGACCGGTGCGACACCGACAGCAGCACCACCCCGCAGCCTTCTTCTCTCCCCAAGCCCGAACTGTCCTCACACTCGCCTTGCCCCTGGGCATCTGCATACGAGGCTCAAGTACACCATCGGAAGGGTGGTACTTGTCCTTGTTAGCCCACTCCTTTGCCATTCTCTCCTCTCGCTTCCTCTTGAAGCAAAACTCCTCCTTATGGCCATCTCTCCCACAATAGCCATAATGGAACCTCACAAGCTTAGGCTTAGGCTTGGGATGTGGCTGCTCACTCGGTTTCTCTCCACTCAAACCCTCCACCGGTTTCTCACCACTAGCCTTCTCACTCTCCTTCCCAGAGAACACTTTTCCCGAAGTGCTCACAAACTTGATAGGCTTTTGTAGGTCATTTGTGGGTGTAGGAAATACGGGTGGAGCTGGGGTTGTGTCTAGTCGGTTCCTAAGATGGTTAGGTTTTGGTGGGAAATCATTTTTGTGGTGGGTTTTTGGTGGCTCCGGGATATTTTCTCCACTTCCTTCACCAACCTTGTTTTCCCCAAGCCCCTCACCATCTTGCCTCTTAAAGGCCTCGATCATCATCCTCAACTGAGGCTCATGACCGGACAACCAACCCATCAACTTCCTCAAATAATCATTCTCATCTTGCAAACGATCAACATAATGTGCAAGCTCCGAATTTTTCAATGCATGCATTTCACAGGTAGAGCAAGATGTAGGCATGGGTTCCTTCAATTTAGCCTCGAGCGAACTAGTGTAAGCATGCATCTCATCAATCTTACCATGCAAAACAGGGCAAGATGTGCAAGCACCTAGCAAAGCAGGTCTAGACTTAAGCTCAGCCACTTCAACCCTAAGCACATCTAGTTCCTCACACTTGGAGGCATGCTTCTCCTTAAACAAAGCAAGATCAGCAAGGAATATGGAGCAATCAGCACAATCATTATCATCCGAAACAATAGGGCTAGCCTTAAGCGAATCAATCTCAAGCTTGCTATCAAGCACCTGTGTCTCTAGCTCAGCCACTCTAGTCCTAGCATCCTCGAGTGAAGCCCTAAGCACTTTCCTCATTTTCTTGGCCTCTCTAAGCATGTCATCACGGTTATCAAGCAAAGTGCAAGCCTCTCATTCTCCTGGCGCAAGAAAGGAAGTTCATCACGCACCTCGTCGTCAGACTTAGAATCTGAGTCGCTCTGTGTGCTCTTCTTGCTGCCGGAGCTCAGTGCCATGGTGCAGAAGCCATCTCTCGCGAAGCAGCTCAGCCCGCTCAGGTTCTTGGACGACTTCTTGTTCTTGCAGTGATCTCCATCGTCTTCACTGCTGCTCGAGCTCGAGGTGGAGTACGCGGAACTGGAGTCGACGTCGCTCGCTCCAACCATCGCTCGGGCCTTGCCTCGGCTCTCCTTCTTCCTCGATCGTCGCTCGTCCTTGTACTTGTTCTTGTGCTTGCTCTTGTGGTCGCGCCTCGAACGGTACTTGCCATCGTTCATCCTCGGCTTGTGCTTGTAGTTGTCCTTGTTCTCGGCCTTCTCCGGGCAGTCGGCGACGAAGTGTCCCGGCTTGCCGCACTGGAAGCAAGTCCTCGTGTTCCTCCTCATGTTCACGCGGTTCTCGTGCGGCCTCTCGAACCGCCTCGTCAACGGCGCCGGCTCGTCCTCTCCAAGGTCATCAAACTCCACATCTGGCATAGACATCAAAGAGGAAAACGAGAACATCCTGGTGGATGGGTTAGAGTTAGTCTTTCCTTTGGAACCACCAACGAGGGCAAGACTATGGGAATCAGTCGGTCCCTCGAGCTAGGCAGTCATGCCCCTATCCACCTCAGCCGACTTGAGCTTCGAGAACAGCTCGTTCACCGTCAGAGTATCATACCTCTCCGACTCGACTATGGCCTCGAACTTTCCGCCCCATATCGTACGATCCAAAGAGTGTAAGAGCTTGACTGCTCTATCATGATCATCGTACGGGAGCACGTCCACATTGGCCCTCATGTTGTTCACAACCACCGTGAACCTCTGAAACAAGGCATCGATGGACTCACCGGGGAGATGAGTGAAGTTCTCGTACTCTCTCCGTAGGTCGCATACATCCGTGCCCGAACCCCGGGCGTTCCCAACATGAGCCTCCTTCAACACCGCCCAAATCCTACAAGCCAAGTGCTCGGTGTGGACCCGATCGAACTCGGGGCCGACACAAAGCACGAAACAAGTAGTCGACCGCCTTATTGTTGGTGTCGAATCCGTCCCCTCGACCCTGGAGAAAGGAAATCCATCAGCTGGACATAGCCTGTGTCCACCGTGACATCCCAAAGAAGCTGACCCTTTCCGCGGAGGAACGCACCCATCCGCTTGCTCCACATCTGGTAGTTCTTGCCATCGAAGTGTGGAGGACCCGAACCCCGTTCCTGGTACGCCATCCTTGGATCTTAGACTGGTTAGAGTCAACAAAGACCCGAACCGGCTCTAATACCACTTGAAGGACCAATACGGCGAACCAGAGAGGGGGGGAGTGAATGGGAGCCGATAAAAATTCTTCTCGAAGGAGATGGAACCTCCAACAAGATGAACACGGCTTCCAACACACGTCTCCGACTCACTACCAAGGTTGGTCAAGCCCACGTAGCCACTGGAGTGCCACTGGACCTAGGAACCAACACACCACCTTCCGACCCGAGGAACGCAGCGGAAAAACCTAACCTCGAGTCTACAGACCCACACCGGTCAGACCGGCGAGCACCACCGGTCAGACCGGTCCCTGCTGGTGAAACTGAGCAACTTCCACTAAGTGGCTCTACACCGGTCAGACCGGTGAGACACACCGGTCAGACCGATGGCAGCCTGAAAGCCCCCAAGGCACCAAACAGGCCAACCGACCACCAAACTGACCCAAACTCGAAACAGCAGCAACACGGGACAACAACGAACACACCAAGACGTTCACCCAAGCAAAATCCCACAAGGGCTTGCACCGGTCAGACCGGTCAAGAGCACCGGTCAGACCGGTGTAGCCTGGGCAGCTCGGGATGAACAGCACCCGCGGGTCAACTCCCCCAAATCCAAATCTCGATCTCCCGAATCACTCCACGGACTTGAACAAGACTTTGGGGATATCAGGAACACCTCATGAGGAGTCCATAGCCAAGTTTAATCCCACCAAATCTCGTCCAAAAAGAAGGAATCGAAGAAATCCCGCCAAAAGCACTTCCAACCCAAGAACTCAAGAAACCCCAAATTCGAGCACTTTTACTCACGGATTTGGGAGGGGAATCACAGCCCAAAGAACCACGAAGGGTTCCCACAAATTTCCCCCATCAAATCCCCAAGAGAAAAGTCCCGAAAACCACCCAAAGAAATCACCGAGAGAGGGCTCCGAAAATCACCACAAAGAACAACCGGGGAAAACACATCCAAACCTTGAGGAACCACGCCGAATCATCTATACATGAAACAAAGGTTCATACAAGGTCTAGCAAGCCGCCCGATCATCCATCCCTCTCTACAAGATCTCTCCGTGAAGCTCTCTTGCTAGTCCTAGAGAAAACCTAAGGAAAATAGGTGGAAGAATAGGAAAACTAATGAGCTAGGGTTCCAAGAGTTGGCTGCCATCCTCTCACCTCTTGGGTTATATGGAGGCAACCGAATGTCTAAAATGCCCTTCTCTAACAACTAGGGATACAAGCCCCTCATGGGCGGATTTGGAATTCTTGATGTCTTCACCATCGGACGGATGCCCGGCGACCGCACCCTGCGTAGCCTCGACGCAAGCCATGCGATCCCGACGCGTGTCCTCCGCTTCAAAGATTCCGGACTACGTCGTCGCACACCGGTCAGACCGGTGCTCCTCACCGGTCAGACCGGTCCCCACCGGTCAGACCCACCGGTCAGACCGGTCTGGTGCTGCTGCACCTCCGTCTTCGGTTCTCCGGTCTTGACTTTGTGGATCAACCAAGGAACCCAGTGGTTTTCTGGTGAACCACCGGAAACCCCGCGAACTCGGTGTAGCCTCCGCCAATCTCCACTCATGACTTGGCTCCCACGTAGTCCCGGCTCGACATTGGTTTTGAGGCTCAACCAAGAAACCGTCCACGACTTCATCTTGTTGTTCATGCCACCATGCGGCCCGCACTTGACCCCGCTGGCCACCGGGTCCCTCGAACGAAGCCTACTTGTCTTCTCCACACCTGGAGGCCTCACCGGCGACGACCTTTCGCGCCTGTTCTTCACCTGCACCAACACGAGTCAAGCCGCAACCTGCACTTGCAATACTTACCCAAGAATCAGTCCACACAACGTTGTCAATCACTCATCACACAAGGAAGCGGCCATCCACCGGTCCTCGAACCACACATGGTCCTCACGCTTCGACGACGGTGGGCTCCTAAATGCCATCTCCTCCTTCTCTCGGTGATCGAAGATTTGTAGTGGTGAATCGCGAGGAGGATGAAGAAGTTAAGAAAAAGATGATAAGCTTATGGAAGAAGCAGGGGAGAAAGCAGGGGAGGGAGACTGGGCGAGGGAGTTATATTGACAAGACGCGGAACCGTCAGGCGCCTCTACCCCCACCCACTACTCCATTACTGCCAGTACGTGCCACTCGATTGCGCATCGAGCTCCATCTTCGGCGCGAAGCCACACGTCGCCTTTCACTTAGGCGGGAAGGAGATGGGGCGGGGCAATGATGTCGGGCCCACTTGTCGACGGTAGCAGCCAAACAGTGACGCCTTTTCAATTTCCATTTTTATTTTATTACGACATGGCTGAGGCGCCATCTTCAACCTTCAACCCTCGAGCTGCTCGTTGCCTCCTTCAACTTCAATCCTAGTCGCCAACTTCATTCCTCTTCAACTTCAATCCTCCTTGCCAACTTCATCCCTCGTTGTCGCCAACTTCAACCCTCGTCGCCATTCAAATTCCAAACCCCGTCGCTGTGCTATTTCCTCCATTCTCCTTGATGGCCGCCGCGGTGTGCTTGATGCTGCTGCTACCAGATGAACTTCTCACCAAGACCATCATCCACTCCATCAAGGATGTGGTCGTTTTCCATTTTCTAAACCTTCGCAATAAAATCTGCGGCACCTTCCGGCGCATCTGCAACTCCGATGATGTACTACTGCACGTGTCGCTGTGTGATCTTCGTTCGGCATGCAAGAATCGCTACATCAAGTCGTGCTTTCAGCGGCGCTTCCACGAGGCCAATCATCCGGAGGCATTGTGCTTTGAGGGGATGGTGAGGTTGATGAGGTGGCGGAACCCCGATAAGGGTCTGAAGCTCATTGGAGATGCCGCCGCTGCTGAAGACTCTGATGCCAAGTACTTTTTAGCGATGCTGAAGTACCGTTGCAACCTGGTGGACCCCGAAGACATGGCACTACTCCGGGAAATCAGCGGCGGCCCGTCGCCCCCTGACGGTCGGTGGAAGAACCACAACCTGCAGCGGCTGCACTACCTCGTCAAGTAGGATTTCGACAACATTGCGTGGTTGTACTGACTTGATGACGGCGACGACGACAACGACATTACGTTGCTACCCGTCCTGAATCCCCACATCTGCATTTGGGGAGTGGGATGTAGGCGCTACGGGCCGGATACCAAAGAGATCTCCACTACTATAGCGCCGAGTGTCACATCCGTCATGAGTTCGACCTCTGGACGCGTAAATTCCGCCCCTCCGTGGAGGACGCCATCAGTAGGATGAACATCGGGACGTAGGCGCAAGCATAAATATGAACATTATCTATCTTGAATGTAAATTATTAGATATTACTAAACGCAGGTTTGATTTTATCGGGAAGTCGGGATGTCGGCGGTGCCCTCTGCTTCCTCCTTTGTTCTATTCAAATGACTGTGGGGGCTAGTTCTATTCAAATGAAGAACAATTCCCATTTCTCCTTTTAATCTGCAACCAAATGTTGTAACAAGTATTTCTTCATCATTATTAGTATAAATTGGATACTTTTTTTCTATATTTTTCTAAAATCACCATCTATTCATTAATTTCATTGTTTAGTGTACATTCTGTTTGTTGAGTGATGTTTATATGCCTTATTTTGTTGTTTGTAAGTATCACATACAAATAATATTTGTTTTACACAACCATTAGTGATGGAACTTTACATTTCGTAAGCTTAAGGTGAACACAAGGTTTTGTTACGTTTTCAAATGCATATGAGTTCGAACATGTTGCAAAGTGTAGAAAACTTCAATGTTCAAGCAAACATTCTAGGAGACAATGTGAGAGATGTAGACATTTGGACAAAAGTATATAATTCCTTCATCTAAACCATTTGAAATTTTTAAGACAAGTCTAGGTACCCAAATTATGTTGGCATGTCAATTTGTAGATTTTTTAGAGCACACTAGATGTTAGTAGAATTATTACATCACTAACATGGGATGTAAAAACGGATTCTAAGAATCTTGGGCACACAAGTGTGACTGTTGATATTTTATTCAAATACTAAATGTCCAAATACGAATTGTTCATATTTTTATGATTTTTCAGGTGCTGTTTTATGGGCTCTAATAAATCAGGGAAGCAAGTTTCATTCCAAAAAAATTTGTGACAGGCCCACGCATCAGCGTCAGCAGCTAATATAAAAAAGATAACCACTGACCCAACTCCCAACAATGGCAATCCGGGTTCACTAACCATCGTCACCCATGACACTGGCCCACTCGTCAGCGTTAGCAGGCGAACCGTGCGCGGGCTGCTCAAAATTTCCCACCTATATTTACTATAGTGCCCATGAAATTCCAATTGCCGCACAGAGCCGTCAAGGGCACGCTAGTAGCTTCATTAAACATAGTTACGCGCGTTGTTCATATTCGGCTCCTCGCTAGACAGATCCACAATGCCCGCATTCTCCCCACCGCCGACGCTAGTCGTCCCGCTCACCTTCGCCGCTCTCTCCCCGCCGCAGCCCGCTCTTCTCCAGCCCCACCGCTCCCTGCATGACGACGGTGACGAGGACGCGGTTACTGGCGTGCGGACGTACATCCGGCCAACCTAAAGACGATTGACGCGAATCCGTCGACATCGTCCCCGGCCACGACGACGAGTCGGGCGGCCGCCTCAGGCCAAGAGCCACCGTGGATCCGGCCCCTCCGACCATCATGAGAACAACTACTTCATTCGCGACAGAGGTTAGTCCTGCTTGAACCCCCAATGCCCTCTCTCTCATTGAAGGACCGGAACGGCGAACCAGAGAGGGGGGGAGTGAATGGGAGCCGATAAAAGTTTTTCTCGAAGGACATGGAGACTCCAACACACGTCTTCGATTCACTACCCAAGCTGGCCAAGCCAATGCAGCCACTGAAGTGCTACTGGACCTAGGAACCTACAAACAACCTTCCGAGCCAAAACACACCAACACGCACAACGGAAACTTGCACGACTTGCTGCCTATGACCGGTGACACCGGTCAGACTGGTAGACAGCGTCGGTCAGGCCGGTGGCTACAACAGTCGCACAACAAGTGTTCTAGAGAGTCTCAGTGACTTCTCTAGGCCCTGGAACAAAAACACCCTGAGGACCATGTGTTGTTCGAGGACCGGTGGATGGTCGCTTCCTTGTGTGATGAGTGATTGACAATGTTGTGTGGACTGATTCTTGGCTAAGTATTACAGGTGCAAGTTGCGGCTTGACTAGTGTTGGTGCAAGTGAAGAACAAGCGCGAAATGTCGTTGTCGGTGAGGCCTCCATGTGTGGAGAAGACAAGTAGGCTTCGTTCAAGGGACCCGGTGGCCAGCGGGGTCAAGTGCGGGCCGCATGGTTGCATGAATAGCAAGATGAAGTCATGGACAGTTTCTTGGTTGAGCCTAAAAACCAAGGTCGAGCCGGGACTACGTGGGAGCCGAGTCATGAGTGGAGATTGGCGAAGTCTACACCGAGTTCGCGGGGTTTCAGGTGGTTCACCAAAAAACCACTGGGTTTCTTGGTTGATCCACAAAGCCAAGACCGAGGAACCGAAGACGGTGCTGCAGCAGTGCCAGACCGGTCTGACCGGTGAGGAGCACCGGTCTGACTGACGTGCGACGACGCAGTCCAAAATCTTCAAAGCGGAGGACACGCGTCGGGATCGCAAGGCTTGCATCGAGGCTAAGCAGGTTGCGGTCGCCGGGCATCCGTCCGATGGAGAAAGCTTGATGATTTCCAAAACCGCCCTTGAGGGGCTTGTATCCCTAGTTATTAGAAAAGGGTATTTTAGACTTTCGGTTGCCTCCATATAACCCATGAGGTGAGAGGATGGCAGCCAACCTCTTGGAACCCAAAGTTCTTTTGCTTTTCTATTTTCCCTTCCTATTTTCTTAGAATTTCCATTGGACTAGCTTGAGAGCTTCATGGTGAGATCTTGTGAGAGGGTTGGATGATCGGGCGGCAAGCTAGACCTTGTATGAACCTTTGTGGAATGTATAGATGATTCGGCGTGGATCCTCAAGGCCTTGTTGTGTTGTTCCCGGTTGTTCTTGGTGGTGATTTTTGGAGCCCTTTCTTGGTGTTTTTCTTGGGTTGCTTTCAGAACCTTTCTCTTGGGGATTTGATGGGGGAAATTTGTGGGAACCCTCCGTGGTTCTTTGGGCTGTGATTCCCCTCCCAAATTTGTGAGTAAAGGGGCTCAATTTTGGGGTTTTCCGAGTTCTAGGGGTAGAGATGTTCTTGGCGGGATTTCTTCAATTCCTCCTTTTTGGACAAGTTTTGGTGGGATTAATCTTGGCTATGGACTCCTCATGAGGTGTTCTTATTGTCGCCAAAGTCTTGTTCAAGTCCGTGGAGCGATTCGGGAGATCGAGGTTTGGATTTGGGGGAGTTGACCCTTGGGTGCTGTTCATCCCGAGCTGCCCTGGCTACACTGGTCTGACCGGTGCTATTGACCGGTCTGACCGGTGCAACCCTTGGTGGCTTTTTGCTCGGGTGAACGTCTGGGTGAGTTTGCTGTTGTTATGTGTTGGGGCTATTTCGAGTTTGGGTCAGTTTGGAGGTCAAGGGGAATCAAAGGCAAAAGAACCACAAAGGGTTCACATAAATTTCCCCCATCAAATCCCCAAGAGCAAGGTCCCGAAAACACACCGAGAAAACCACGAAGAGAGGGCTCCGAAAATCACCACCAAGAACAACTAGGAACAACACAACAAAGCCTTGAGGAACCACGCCGAATCATCTATACATACCAAGGAGTTTCATACAAGGTCTAGCTTGCCACCCGATCATCCAACCCTCTCAAAAAATCTCACCATGAAGCTCTCAATCTAGTCCTATGGAAATCCTAATAAAATAGGAAGGGAAAACAGGAAAGCAAATGAACTAGGGTTCCAAGAGATGGCTGCCATCCTCTCAACTCATGGGTTATATGGAGGCATGCGAAAGTCTAAAATACCCTTACTTAATAACTAGGGATACAAGCCCCTCAAGGGCAGTTTTGGAAGTCTTCAGATTTTCTCCATCGGACTGATGCCCGACGACCGCTCCCTGCTTAGCCTCGACACAAGCCATTCGATCCCGACACGTGTCCTCAGCTTCCAACATTCCGGACTGCGTCGTCGCAAAACCGGTCAGACCGGTGCTCCTCACCGGTCAGACCAGTACCCATCGGTCAGACCCACCAGTCAGACCGGTCTGGAGCCGCTGCATCTCCGTCTTCGGTTCTTCGGTCTTGGCTTTGTGGCTCAACCAAGGAACCCAGTGGTTTTCTGGTGAACCACTGGAAACCCCGCGAACTCGGTGTAGCCTCCGTCAATCACCACTCATGACTCGGCTCCCACATAGTCCCGGCTCGACCATGGTTTTGAGGCTCAACCAAGAAATTGTCCATGACTTCATCTTGCTGTTCATGCCACCATGCGGCCCGCACTTGACCCCGCTGGCCACCGGGTCCCTCGAACGAAGCCTACTTGTCTTCTCCACACCTGGAAGCCTCACCGGCGACGACCTTTCGCGCTTGTTCTTCACCTGCACCAATACCAGTCAAGACGCAACTTGCACCTGCAATACTTAGGCAAGAATCAGTCCACACAACGTTGTCAATCACTCATCACACAAGGAAGCGACCATCCACCGGTCCTCGAACCACACATGGTCCTCAATCTGCCCCTTGATGAGTGCATTGACAACACCCACATAAAGTAACATGAGAGAAAAGAAAAAGAAAAGAAATGAATAAAAAGAAATTCCAACAAGCGATCGAAAGCAAAACAAAGGCAAAGTGCAAGATCACTTCAAGAAGACAAGTCTCGGACCCCTTAGGCAAGGGCAACGGCTCGACACATCCGAGACAAAACTATGCTCAAGCAAAGAGCGCAAACCACCAAACCATAGCTCGAAAAACAACAAAGAGCTCCCCTGCATACATGGAAACTCCCCCTGAACCAATGCAACTCCCCCTGGACGAATGCATGCAAAACACCACTTGAAACGAGGCAGCTGCAACAACTCAGCTCTCACCAGTCAGACCAGTCAACACCACCGGTCAGACCGGTGTCCAACATGTGAACAAGACCAGCACTCTGACGGGTCAGACCGGTGACCTCGACCGGTCAGACCGGTGCACACCAGAGCCCAGAAATGGCTCGAAACCACCTGAAAACCTTCTAAACGCATCCAGCAAGCCATTTCAAGCTCAAACTTATCCCCCTGTTGACAATGCATGAATCAAGCCAAAAATGCAAAACTTTCAACCTAGAGCTTCTCAAATAGGCAAATTTTAACATAGGATGCTACACATGTCCAAATGAGCAAGTTAGATACCCAATAGTTTCGTATTAACATCAACTACAAGATCACCAAGTTTCACAACCATTGGACGAAGCTAAGATGGATTTGGGTAATTTTGCGAAAAACTCACCTCTCATCAGCAAAGTCCTAAACATGAGCAAAACATGTCAAAATGGCAAAGCCACACAAACTTCATGCTAGGACAACCATTCTAATCATAAGACCATCACAAACACCCACAAGCACCTCATGTCATGTCAAAGCCACCGAGCCATGTGCCTACTTCTATGTATGAGACTTCTCAGTGGTAGGCATCATGCAACGGTTTAGCAGCCAAAGCAATATAAATTTAGCACATATGACATGGGAGCACATTACAAAGGAGCTCCCACACACCCAACTCAAGAAATCCAACACACACCAAGCTCCCCCCGCAAACGAGTGAAAGTTGCTTGATCTAGGGGTTTGGTGAAAATATCGGCTAGTTGGTCATGTGTGGGTACATGGATCAAGGCTATCTTTCCTTTCTCTACGTTGTTTCTCAGATAATGATACCTCACTTCTATGTGCTTGGTTTTGGAATGAAGCACAGGGTTCTTTGCAACGCTTATGTCACTGTTGCTATCACATTGAAGTGGGACATGGGTATACTCCTCACCAAAGTCACTCATGTTGTATGTGATCCAAAGAAGCTGAGAGCAACAACTAGTAGCGGCAATGTACTCTGCCTCGGTAATGGATTGAGCAACACTCGACTGTTTGTGGGAAGACCAAGACACCAAAGAAGATCCCAAAAACTGGCAAGTTCCAGAAGTGGACTTCCTATCGAACCGACACCCGGCGAAATCCGCATCCGAAAACCCATGAAGAGCCAAAAAGAGGACGCGGAGTACCAAAGGCCAAAGTTGGGAGTGTGACGCAAGTACCTAAAAATTCGCTTCACTGCTTGTCGATGCGAAGTCCTCGGAGACGCTTGAAAACGAGCGCACAGACATACCGAGAACTAGATGTCCGGCCTCGTCGCCGTCAAGTAGAGGAGTGACCAGATAATGCTTCGGTATGGTCCACGTGTTCACCTTCCTCATCCGCATCAAGAGTTGTTGTCGTACTCATCGGCGTCGTCATAGCCTTGGAGTCCTCCATCTTGAACTTCCACACAATGTCCTTGGTGTACTTAGCTTGGTGCACAAATGTTCCTTCTTTGATTGCTTCATTTGTAGACCGAGGAAGAACTGCAACTCGCCCATCATGCTCATCTCAAATTCCCTGCTCATATCCTCTACAAACCTTGCAACAAGAGAATTAGATGAGCCACCAAAGACATATCATCCACGTGCACCTACACAATCAGGATATCACTACCCCTGCCTAAGTAGAAACAAGGTCTGATCAACCTTCCCCATCTCAAAACCTCTCTCAAACAAGAATCCCCTCAACCTACCATACCAAGCTCTAGGCGCCTGCTTCAATCCATAAAGGGCCTTCCTCAACTTGTACACCCGGTGGGGGTACTTCTCACTTTCAAACCCAGCTGGTTGCCTCACATACACTTCTTCCTCCAACACACCATTTAGAAAAGCACTCTTCACATCCATTTTGTGCAACTTGAACCCTTTAGCCACGGAAAAAGCTAGAAGAATACTAATCGCCTCCAAACAGGCCACCGGAGCAAAGGTCTCCTCATAGTTGATCCCCTCCTTCGGACTAAACCCCTAAGCAACAAGCCTCGACTTGTTTCTCACCACTTCACCTTTCTCTCCCTCTTTGTTCTTCCACACCCACTTTGTACCAATCGGTTTACACCCTGGGGGAGGGTCAACCAATTCCCAAACCTGATTCCTCTCAAAGTTTTGCAACTCCTCATGCATCGAATTAACCCAATTATGATGAGATAGTGTGTGTCCAATATCTTTGTGCTCAAAAGTAGCAACAAATGCAGCATGAGCGAAATGAGAATTGTTTCGAAGCCTCGACCGTGTAGTACGTTCATTCATGTCACTGATGATCCTTGAAGCTGGGTGATCCACTTGTGCTCACCGGGGAGGTTCCTGACTTGATGCTACCTCCCCCTCAACTGTAGCTTCTTATCGATCTTGATTCGTCGTCGTAGGTGTAGGAGAGGGTCCTTCCACCACTGTAGTCAAAGTAGTAGGTACATGTTCAGCCGGGGGCACCACACCGCCATCTTCATCATCTCCAAGTTCATGCTCCTCCTCCTGAAAGATCTCCTTGCCAAGATCATCATCACCTGCACGCTCAAAGACAAGCTGACTATGTGGTTGTGTCTCGTCGAAGGTTACCTCGGAAGTCTCCACGATTTGGTTAGTTTCAAGATTGAGCACACGATATGCTCTAGAGTGAGATGCATAACCAAAAAACATACCATCGACCGACCTAGCCTCAAACTTATCCAACTTCTTCCCTTTCTTTAGAATAAAGCACTCACAACCAAAGACATGGAAGTGACTCGCCTTGGGTGTGCGACGGTGCATCAACTCGTAGCAGGTTTTCTTCATATGCACTCTGAGGTAGATCCTGTTCGACACATAGCACGCGGTGTTCACCGCCTCAGCCCAGAACCTTCTCGGAGTCCTATGCTAATCAAGGTGTTCAAGACCCAAGTCATGGCAAAAGGATTCAAAACGAGAGTTTCTGAAATTTGAGCCATTGTCACTGCGGATTGCTCGTATGGCTTCTCCATGCCTCTCATTCCTCAACCTCAAGACAAGATCTCGAACAAAACCAAACGTCTCCCCCTTATCCTCGAGAAAGAACACCCAGGCATACCGAGAGTAGTCGTCCACCACAACAAGGACATACCACTTCCCACACGTAGATCGCACATGAGCTGGGCCAACAAGGTCCATATGGAGCAGCTCGCATGGACGCTCAGTCATCACATCGGTGAGAGGCGGTTGAGAAGAGGCTACCATCTTGGCATGCCTACATGGCGAACAAACCAACTCTTTCTCAAGCCTCAACAGTGACAATCCTCAAACCAAATTGAGTTTACTCAAGCGAGACAAAAGGTCAAAGCTCAAGTGACCCAACTTCCTATGCCACTTCCACAACTCATTCGAAGAACCAGCCAAGAAACAACGCTCAACACCAGAAGACTGAGAAAAATCAACTCGAAACACTTGACCCTCGGGAACGACCATACAGACAAGGTCCCCTCGAGAGTCCAAAATCCGAGAACCACCAGGCCGAAACAACACCTCAAAACCCTCATCCAACAGCTGGGACACAAAAAACAAATTGTATCCAAGCGATTGAACAAGAGCAGTACGCCTGAGAGTGATCTTGTCAATCACCTTAATCTCACCTTCCGAAAGCACATGCCCACGCCCATTGTCCCCAAAAGTGATGTACCTCTTCGTCACCACCGGGACGAGACTTGAGAACCACCCCTTGTCTCCAGTCATATTCCTCGAGCAACCGGAGTCAATCAACCTAATGTTCTTCAAGTCTGCCACCTGAAATTCAAAAACGAGCACGTGAGCGAACAAATGACTCAGCACTGGGGTTAGTACCAAAAGAGTAAAACCAGTGCCGAGCCATTTGCTCGAAAGTGGGGTTAGCACCGACCAAAGCATCTCTCCTACCAAAGCTACCTCCACGAACACCACCACGGTAACCACCCTGAGTGAACCACCCCTCTCTGCCTGGAGGAGGACCAAAACCACGAAAGAGAACCCGTGGACCGTCCCTCCACTCCTTCTCAAAGCTACGACACCTCCCATCCCTCGATTGAGCACAAGAGGGAGAACGCCTAGCAAACGGACCATCTGCAGACTCTCCAGCCCAACTACCAGAACCACGACATCCAGAACCAAACCTCGCACCTATACGAACATGAGACCCAAACTGCTACCTGTCCAGGCCTGCACCATTCTAACCGGTGCCCCTCACCGGTCTGACCGGTGTAGCCCGGCCAGCAGCACCTCCAACAACCTTTCGCGCTCCCCAAGCCGGAACTGTCCTCACACTCGCTTTAGCCCTGGGAATCTGCACACGAGGCTCAAGTACACTATTTGAAGGGTGGTACTTGTCCTTGTTAGCCCACTCCTTCGCCATTCTCTCCTCTCGCTTCCTCTTGAAGCAAAACTCATCCTTATGACCATCTCTCCCACAATAGCCACATTGGAACCTTACAAGCTTAGGTTTGGTCTTGGGTTTGGGCTGCTCACTTGGTTTCTATCCACTCAGCTTCTCCACCGGTTTCTCCTCACTAGCCTTCTCACTTTCCTTCCCAAAGAACACTTTCCCGGAAGTGCTCACAAACTTGGTAGGCTTTTAGAAATCATTTGTTTGTGGGGAAAACATGGGTGGAGCTGGGGTTGTGTCTAGTCGGTTCCTAAGATGGTTAGGTTTAGGAGTGAAATCATTTTTGTGGTGGGTTTTTGGTGGCTCTGGAATGTTTTCTCCACTTCCCTCACAAACCTTGTTTGCCCCAAGTCCCTCACCATCCTGCCTCTTGAATGCCTCGATCATTATCCTCAACTGAGGCTCATGACCAGACAACCAACCCATCAACTTTCTCAGCTCATCATTCTCATCCTGCAAACGATCAACATAATGTGCAAGTTCCAAATTCTTCAAAGCATGCATTCCACAGGTAGAGCAAGATGTAGGAATTGGTTCTTTCCGCTTAGACTCAAGAGAAATAGTGTAAGCATGCATCTCATCAATTTTAGCATGCAAGACAGGGCAAGAAGTGCAGGCACCTAGCAAAGCAGGCCTAGACTTAAGCTCAGCCACTTCAACCCTAAGCACATCTAGTTCCTCACACTTGGAGGCATGCTTTCCTTAAACAAAGCAAGATCAGCAAGGAAAATAGAACAATCAGCACATTCCACTTCATCAGAAAAACAGGTGAAGCTTTCAAAGAATCGATTTCAAGCTTAGCATCCAAATTCTGTGTTTCTAGCTCAGCCACTCTAGTCCTATCATCCTCGAGTGAAGCCCTAAGCTCTTTCTTCATTTTGTTAGCCTCTCTAAGCATGTCATCACGATTATCAAGCAACAAGCCAAATCATTCATTCTCCTGACGCAAGAAGAGAAGCTCATCACGCACCTCGTCATCGGACTCAGAGTCCGAGTCACTCTGTGTGCTCTTCTTGCTGCCGGAGCTCAGCACCATGGTGCAGAAGCCGTCTCTTGCAAAGCATCTTAGCCCGCTCAGGTTCTTGGACGGCTTCCTGCCCTTGCGACGATCACCTTCATCTTCACTGCTGCTTGAGCTTGAGATGGAGTACGCGGAACTGGAGTCGATGTCGCTCGCTCCAACCATTGCTCGAGCCTTTCCTCGGCTCTCCTTCTTCCTCGATCATTGCTCGTCCTTGTGCTTGTTCTTGTGCTTACTCTTGTGGTCACGCTTCGACCGGTACTTGTCATACGTCCTTGACTTGTGCTTGTAGCCATCCTTGTTCTCGACCTTCTCCGGGCGGTCGGCGACGAAGTGTCCCGGCTTGCCGCACTGGAAGCATGTCCTCGTGTTTCTCCTCATGTTCACACAGTTCTCATGCAACCTCTCGAACCTCCTTGTCATTAATGCCAGCTCGTCCTCTCCAAGCACGTCGAACTCCTCATCTGGCATAGACATCAAAGAGGACAAAGACAACATCCTAGTGGATGGGTTAGTGTTAGCTTTTCCTTTCGAACGACCGACAAGGGAAAGACTATGAGAGTCAGTCGGGCCCTCGAGCTTGGCCGTCATGCCCCTATCCACCTCAGCTGACTTGAGCTTCGAGAACAGCTCGTTCACAGTCAGAGTGTCATACTTCTCCGACTCCACAATGGCCTCAAATGTTCTGCCCCAAACCGTACGATCCAAAGAGTGTAAGAGCTTGACGGCTCCATCATGATCATCGTACGGGAGCACGTCCACATTGGCCCTCATGTTGTTCACCACCACCATGAACCTCTGAAACAAGGCATCGATGGACTCACCGGGGAGATGAGTGAAGTTCCCGTACTCTCTTCGGTAAGTCGCATACATCCGAGCCTGAACCTGGGCATTCCCACCATGAGCTTCCTTCATCATCGACCAGATTCTACAAGCCAAGTGCTCGGTGTGCACCCGATCGAATTCAGGCTGACACAAAGCACGAAACAAGTAGTCGACCGCCTTGTTGCTGGCGTCGAACATGTCCCTCGGTCCTGGGGCAAGGAAGATCATCGGCTGGACATAGCCTGTGTCCACCGTGACATCCCAAAGGATCTGACCCTTTCCGCAGAGGATCACCACCATCCACTTACTCCACATCTGGTAGTTCTTGCCATCGAAGTGTTGTGGACCTGATCCCCGTTCCTGGTACGCCATCCTTGGATCTTAGACTGGTTAGAGTCAATCAAGACCCGTAACCGGCTCTGATACCACTTGAAAGACCGAAACTGCGAACCAAAGAGGGGGGAGTGAATGTGAGCCGATAAAAATTCTTCTCGAAGAAGATGGAGACTCCAACAAGACGAACACGGCTTCCAACACACGTCTCCGATTCACTACCCAAGTTGGCCAAGCTAACGCAGCCACTGAAGTGCTACTGGACCTAGGAACCAACAAACAAACTTCCGAGCCAAAACACACCAATACGCACAGCGGAAACTTGCACGGCTTGCTGCCTGTGCTGCACCAGTCAGACCGATGGCCTGCGCCGGTCAGATCAGTGACACCGATGAGACCGGTGGACAGCGCCGATCAGGCTGGTGGGTATAGTAGCCGCACAACAAGCGTTCCAGAGAGCCTCAGTGACTTTTCTAGGCCCCGGAACAAAAACACTCCCAAAACACAACCTGCACGGAAGGAAAAACCTACATAAATCCTAATAAAACAACTCTAAACAGACCTAAAAATAACCAGCATCACCAAGACCCAAAAACACACGAGTCAAGCAGTTCACCCGAGGCAAATCCCACAAGTGGTTCGCACCGGTCAGACCGGTCAAGAGCACCGGTCAGACCGCTGTAACCTGGGCAGCTCGGGATGAACAACACCTACGGGTCAACTCCTCCAAATCTAAACTTCCATCTCCCGAATCGCTCCACGGACTTGAACAAGACTTTGGGGATAGTAGGAACACCTCATGAGGAGTCCATATCCAAGATTTTGTCCACCAAAACTTGCCAAATCAAGAGGAATCGAAGAAATCCCACCAATAACTCCTCTAACCCAAGAACACTAGAAACCCTGAAATCGAGCCCCTTAACTCACGGATTTGGGAGGGGAATCAACGTCAAAAGAACCACGAAGGGTTCACACGAATTTCCCCCATCAAATACCCAAGAGCAAGGTCCCGAAAACACACCAAGAAAACCACCAAGAGAGGGCTCCAAAAATCACCACCAAGAACAACCGGGAACTACACAACAAAGCCTTGAAGAACTACGCCGAATCATCTTACATACCAAGGAGGTTCATACAAGGTCTAGCTTGCCGCCCGATCATCCAACCCTCTCACAAAATCTCACCATGAAGCTCTCAAGCTAGTCCTATGGAAATCCTAAGAAAATAGGAAGGGAAAATAGGAAAGCAAATGAACTAGGGTTCCAAGAGATGGCTGCCATCCTCTCACCTCATGGGTTATATGGAGGCAACCGAAAGTCTAAAATACCCTTACTTAATAACTAGGGATACAAGCCCATCAAGGGTGGTTTTGGAAGTCTTCAGATTTTCTCCATCGGACGGACGCCCAGCGACCTCTCCCTACTTAGCCTCGACGCAAGCCATGCGATCCCGATGCGTGTCCTCCGCTTCGAAGATTCCGGACTACGTCGTCGCACACTGATCAGACCGGTGCTCCTCACCGGTCAGACCGGTCAGACCACCGGTCAGACCGGTCTGGAGCTGCTGCTTCTCCATCTTCGGTTCTTCGGTCTTGGCTTTGTGGATCAACCAAGGAACCCAGTGGTTTTCTGGTGAACCACTGGAAACCCCGCGAACTCGGTGTAGCCTCCGCCAATCACGACTCATGACTCGGCTCCCACATAGTCCCGACTCGACCGTGGTTTTGAGGCTTAACCAAGAAACCTAGCACATTTGTTTTTCCATTTTCGTTCTCCTTTTTCCATAGTTTTTCCTAGGACTAGCTTGAGAGCTTCATGTAAGATCTAGAGAGAGGGATGGATGTTTGGGTCGCAAGCTAGACGTTGTACGAACCTTCATGGTATGTATAGATGGTTCGGCGTTGTTCCTCAAGGTGGTTTTCTCGTCCTTCTTCGAGTTGATTTTCGGAGCACATTGTTGGCAGTGTTTTGAGGACGATTTCTTGGGGTCTTTGGTGGGTGTCACTTATGTGGATCTTGTGCCTCTTTGGCTGGTGACTTTGACCCCAAATCTCTCTTGAATCGGACTCAATTTGGTGGTTTTTCGAGTTGGGCGAGTTCTTGACCTAGATAAGCGATTTCTTCGATTCCTCTTGATTGTGAGTGTTTCGGGTCGATTCCTTTTAGGTAGAGGTTGCCCAGGAGGTAACCCAGCTATTCCCGAAGTTTTGCTGCAATCCGTGGAGTGATTCGGGAGATCGTCGCGAGGAAGTTGAAGTTTGACCCGCGGGTTCGTTTTCTGGAAGGAGCGGTATAACCGCCTGAGGGGGGCAGTCTAACCACCCTGGGCTTTCCAGGTCAAAGTTTTGTTTCACCAGATTTTCCTCTGTGAGTTTGTTTGCCTTGATCAGAGGAGCGTCTGGGTGAATTTTCAGGTCGTTCTCGTGCCGTTTGCTAGGAGTTCTTGTTTGGAGTTCGTTGCTGGGTACAGGAGGTTAGACCACCCCTGGTAGCCGGTCTAACCGCCCCTAGGCCCTGGGTGGAGTTTTGGTTTTCACCAAGATTTTCCGGTAGCTAGAATGGCCCTGACCAGAGATCTCTGTTGGTGAAACCGTGGTGCGTTTTGGTGCTCGGAAGAGGTGTTTCAGAGGATTTCTTGGTTGCCTGGTGGAGGCGGTCTAACCGCCCCCTATACCCGGTCTAACCGACCCCTCTGGACAGCCGGCTTTCGAGTTGTTTCCGCTGTCGTGGGTGCGTGTGTGTTGAGGTTGCTAGTAGTGTTTGTTCCTAGGACCAGTAGCACTCCAGTGGCTACATGGTTTTGGCAAACGGAAGGTAGAAGTGCAGAGTGTGTGATTTAGGGTGTCCGACCGAGCGAGCTCATCTTGTCGGAGTTTCAATCTCCTTCGAGAAGAATTTTTATCGGCTCCCATTCACTCCCCCCCTCTCTGGTCGCCTAATCGGTCCTTCAAGTGGTATCAGAGCCGATTCGGGTCTTTGTTGACTCTAACCAGTCTAAGATCCAAGGATGGCGTACCAGGAACGAGGTTCGGGTCCTCCCCACTTCGATGGCAAGAACTACCAGATGTGGAGTAAGCGGATGGGTGCGTTCCTCCGCGGAAAGGGTCAGATCCTTTGGGATGTCACGGTGGACACAGGCTATGTCCAGCCGATGGACTTCCTCGCTCCAGGATCGAGGGATAGGTTCGACGCCAACAACAAGGCGGTCGACTACTTGATTCGTGCTCTGTGTCAGCCTGAGTTCGATCGGGTGCACACTGTGCACTTAGCTTGTAGAATTTGGACAGTGCTGAAGGAGGCTCATGTTGGGAATGCCCAGGTTCAAGCACGGATGTATGCGACCTACCGAAGAGAGTACGAGAACTTCACTAATCTCCCCGGTGAGTCTATCGATGCCTTGTTTTAGAGGTTCACGGTGGTTGTGAACAACATGAGGGCCAATGTGGACGTGCTCCCGTATGATGATCTAGATAGAGCTATCAAGTTCTTACACTCTTTGGATCGTATAATATGGGGTGGAAAGTTTGAGGCCATTGTGGAGTCAGAGAAGTATGACACTCTGATGGTGAACGAGCTGTTCTCGAAGCTCAAGTCGGCTGAGGTGGATAGGGGCATGACTGCCAAGGTCGAGGGTCTGACTGATTCCCATAGTCTAGACCTCGTTGGTGATTCGAAAGGAAAGGCTAACACTAACCCATCCACCAGGTTGTTCTCTTTGTCCTCTTTGATGTCTATGCCAGATGAGGAGTTCGATGTGCTTGGAGAGGACGAGCTGGCGCTCCTGACGAGACAGTTCGAGAGACTGCATGAGAACCGGGTGAACATGAGGACATGCTTCCAGTGCGGCAAGCCAGGACACTTCGTCGCCGACTGCCCGGAGAAGGTCGAGAACAAGGACGGTTACAAGCACAAGTCGAGGAACGATGGCAAGTACCGGTCGAGGCGCGACCACAAGAGCAAGTACAAGAACAAGCACAAGGACGAGCGACGATCGAGTAAGATGGGGAGCCGAGGCAAGTCCCGAGCAATGGTTGGTGCGAGCGACGTCGACTCCATTTCCATGTACTCCACCTCGAGCTCGAGTAGCAGTGAAGACGAAGGTGATTGTCGCAAGGGCAAGAAGTCGTCCAAGAACATGAGCGGGCTGAGCTGCTTCGCTAGAGACGGCTTCTGCACCATGGCGCTGAGATCTGGCAGCAAGAAGAGCACACAGAGCAACTCGGACTCTAAGTCCGACGACGAGGTGCGTGATGAGCTTCCCTTCTTGCGCCAGGAGAATGAACGGCTTGGTACTTTGCTTAATAATCGTGATGACATTCTTAGAGAGGCAAAGAAAATGAGAAAAGAACTTAGGGCTTCACTCGAGGATGCTAGGACTAGAGTGGCTAAGCTAGAAACACAGGTGCTTGATAGCAATCTTGAGATTGATTCCCTTAAGTCTAGCCCTGTTGTTTTGGATTGAGGACCAGGAGCGTCCCAGTGGTCGATGGATGACCGCTCCTCAGTGATGAGTGATTGACAACGGGTGTTGGACTGACTCTTCGCTTAGTGCGCAGGTGTAGGCTGCGGCCTAGTTCGTGTTGTTGCAGGTGAAGAACGGGCGCGAAAGGTCTTCAGCCTTGAGGGGCCTCCGGGAGATGGAGAGACAAGTAGGCTCGGTTCGAGGGACCCGGTGGACGGCGGGACTAGGTGCGGGCCACATGGTGGCGACACAAGCAAGACGAAGTCATGGACAAGCGAGCCGGTGCACGGTGGCGGTCGAGTCAAGTGGTTTGGCGGGAGGCGGACCGAGCACGCGGGGTTTGGTGGTTTGCCCACAAAACCATCGGCGGACGGTTTCTTGGTTTGGGCCTCAAAACCAAGTCCGAGGGCCCGACATGACGGAGACGGGATCCGGGCATGTCGGGAAGCTTCGAGGCGGAGGACACGTGGCGGGATCGCATGGCTTGCGTCGGGAGGACGCGGGGTGCGGCAAAGGCGTGGCCGTCCGATGGCAAGACCCACAAATATTACCTAAATGCCCCTACGTGGGTTGTATCGCCAGTAGTTAAGTTAGGGGTAGTCGAGTCATTTACCACTCCCGGCGGGACTCGATATATAAGCCATGAGTGTGTGTGGATGGCTCTCTCTCTCCGCGACTTAGGGTTTCATTTCCTCCCTCCCATTTCTCATTTTCGTAGCTATTTTTCTTCCATTTTCTCTAGGCTAGCATGAGAGCTTCATGAGAGATTTGTTGAGAGGGATGGATGCTAGGGCGGCATGCTAGACCTTGTGAATCTTTCCTGGTTTGTATAGAAGATTCGGGGTTGTGTTTTCGTGGTCTTTTTGTGCTTGTTTTCGTGCCTTTGTTCCCGGTTCGATTCCGCGGATTTGAGTGGGTTTCTCCCCGGATTTCTTTGAGGAAAACATGGATAGATGTCTCGTGCATCTTTGTGATTGATCTTGTGCCGTCAAACGCCGGGAAACCACTTGGATTCGCGAGCTTTTCGTTCGGTGCTCTAGCTTTTGGTGGTGCTCAAAGGATTCGCGATTCCCGGTGTTTTAGGGAGTTAGGAGCCAAGATTTTTGGGCTATAGCATCCTTGTGTGACGCTTTTCAAGTCCCCAAACCCTTGTCTCCTAGCTTCAACCATTTGGGAAATCCGATGATGAATTGGGGGAGTTGACTTTCGGGTCGGGCGTTTTTACGCTCGTCCGCACTCCGGCGGACGGTCCGCGAGGTGCCGGCGGACGGTCGCGCGGCTAGGGTTCGTCCCGTGTTCTTCGTGTTCTTGCTCGCCCTTCGTTTCGATCCGTCGCGGTTTTGGTTTTCGGTTGGACGGAGTTTCGGACGGTCCGCCGGCGGCGGGCGGACGGTCCGCGTGTTCTCGGCGGACGGTCCGCGTGCTCCCCGCGGACGGTCCGTGGTTCCCGGTGTGCCACCGGTGGTTCGGTGGCTTTAACGGACGGTCCGCGGTTCGGGCCGGACGGTCCGCGGCTTGGGTGCGGACGGTCCGCGGTACCCGGCCGGACGGTCCGTGTGGCCCATCGCGGACGGTCCGCCCTGTTTGGCCGGACGGTCCGCCAGAGGCTGTGCGCTTTGCTTCTTGGTTCGTTTCCTCACTTTCCTTCTCGTGCTTCCGCGTGTGCTTCAAGGAATCGTTCCTAAGGCTAGAGGTTGATCCATAACCTCGTTGTCTTTGCGATTGGTGTGTGATTCAATCCATCGCTTGTGTGTGACCGGGATTTGACTAGGGCATAGGCCGGGTTCTTTGGAAAGAATTTTTACCGGCTCCTATTCACTCCCCCCCTTTCTAGTCGCCATCTGATCCTTCAATTGGTATCAGAGCTTGGTGTCGGATTCTTTGCAACTTTGACAAGTCTCGAATCCAAAGATGGCGTACGTTGAGCGGGGCGGTCCGCCGCACTTCGATGGCAAGGGTTACCACAAGTGGGCGGCTCGTATGATGATATTTCTTCGTGGGAAGCTGTTGGATTTCATTGTGCTTGACAAGACCTATACTATTCCGATCAACATCCATACTCTTATGGTGACCGATGCCGGTACTAAGGCCAAGTATGAGGCTAATGCAAAAGCCGTTGATCACTTGGTCTGGAGCTTGTGTGATCCCGAGTTTGAGCGTGTTCGCCATTTGAATCTTGCTTGGCAAATTTGGGAGAAGTTGTTGGTTGCTCACGGTGGTGATAACCATGTGAAGGCTCGCCTCTTTGTCTCTTACCGGATGCAATATGAGAACTTCACTCCACTTCCCGGTGAGGACATTGATGTGATGTTTCAGAGGTTCACCGCCATCGTGAACAACATGAAAGCTAATGTTGAGGATTTTCCTTACACCGAGCATGATCAGGCTTTGAAGCTCTTGCATGTCTTGGACCCAAATGTTTGGGGTGCTAAGGTTGAGGCCATCAAGGAGTCTGGGCAATATTTGACTATTGAGTTGGATGACCTCTTTTCTAAGCTCAAGTCGGCTGAGGTTGACAGGAAGTTGCAATCCAAGTATGAGGGCTCGACTGACCATAGTCTTACTCTTGTGGGAGGATCAAAGGGCAAATCTAACCCTTCCTGTCGACATTTTTCCTTGTCTTCTCTTATGTCCATTCCAGATGAGGAGTTTGATGTGCTGGGCGAGGAGGAGCTGGCCTTGCTCTCATGGAGGTTTGATCGACTACACGAGAGTCGGAGGAACGCAAGGCGGAGCTCAGGGACGTGCTACAAGTGTGGCAAGCGTGGCCACTTCATCGCCGAGTGCCCGGAAGCGGAGTAGAACAAGTACAAGGTGAACGAGTACAAGGCGCACCCGAGGCGTGAAGACAAGTACTCCTCCAAGGGCAAGCACTTCAACAAGTCCAAGAGCAAGGACAAGGACAAGCGGCGACCGAGCAAGAGCGGCTACAAGAAGGACAAGGCAAGAGCGATGGTGGCCGGTGCGAGCGACGTTGACTCAAGCTCAAGCGAGGAGCAGTCAAGCTCAAGCAGCGAAGATGAAGACGCCGGGAGGCGCAAGGGTAAGAAGAGTGCAGGCTGGAACCTCAGCGGGTTGAGCTGTGTGGCGCTTGAGGGCATTTGTGGCATGGCCCATAGCTCAAGCAGCAAGAAGAGCGAGAAGGAAGACAGCGACTCCGACTCGGAGGATGAGGTAAATCGTGACCCTGACTCTTTGCTTGCTGAGATTGCTAGGTTGAATGGCTTGATTGATAACTGTGATAGTGTGCTAAGAGATGCCAAAAAGATGAGGAAAGATCTTAGGGCTCAACTTGAGAATGCTAGTGAGAAAGTAGGAGAGCTAGAGTCGAAATTGCTTGAATTAAAACTTGAGAATGACTCTTTGAAACTTGCTCCTACTACTCCTGATGATGTTGAATGTCTTGAGTGTGATGCATGGTTGAATGAGATCAAACTGCTTAATGAGAAGAATGCTTCTACTTTGGCTAAACTAGATGCTCTTAGGATTGAGTATGATGAGCTTAAGGCTAGACCTACTTTGCTTGGTGCTTGTAAATCATGTCCTACTATGCATGCTAAGCTTGTCGATGCTCATTCTACCATTAGTTCTTTGGAAGCATCTTTGAAATCTCCTGTTGTCAATGCATGCACTAGCTGTGATGAAGTTAGTTTGCGCAATCTTGAACTTACTTCCCGTTTGGATGTCATCTATGAGGAGAATGACTATTTGAGGAAGGTGTTGGGTTGGTTGTCTGGGCAGGAACCTCAATTGAAAATCATGATTGAGGAGTTCAAGAGAGGCGATGGTCGTGGTTTGGGTTTTGAGAAGTTGGGTGAGAAAGTGGGAGAGAACGGTGGGGAGAGTGTGTATGAGAAGTGTGTTGAGTCTAACCTAGAGTTTGAGGTGATCGGAGAGATCCAAGTCCCACTTCCAAAAGCACCCAAGAACTCTTTCACACCAAAGCCCAACCACCTTTGCAACAAGCTTGACACAACCCAAGATCCACCCAAATTCCCACCTAAGACAAATGACTTCCAGAAACTGGTGAGGTTTTTGGGTGAGAAGGGTGAGAAGCCTAGAGAGAAGCCAGAGCCAAAACCAAAACCCATCCCCTTCAGGTGTGAGTATTGTGGCAAGGAGAGGCATCTTGCCGAGTTTTGCTACAAGAGGAAGAGGAATGAGAGGCTTGCTAGGGAGCAAGCGAACCAGGACAGGTATCGCCAGCCTCATGGTATTCCTGAGCCTAGAGTGCCACTTCCACGGGGTGTGGGAAGTGTGAGGAGTGTTGGCAGGTTCCCACAGAGAGGTGGTGGTGCGAGGTTTGAGAGTAGAGATGATGGTGTGCGTGCTGGTGAGAGGTTTGGTCGGGCTCGTGGTGGTTTTGCTGGACGTCCCCCTACTCGTCCTCAATACGGGTTCAGGGGAGATGATCGCAGCTTTGGGTTGCAGAGGAACTACGGACCACGTTTTCCCCCTCGTGGTGCTCGTACTCCTCCCACGGGACATGGGAAGTTTGGTGGCAAGGGAATGATGTTTGCTAACCCCTCCTTTGAGCAGATGGCTCGACACTGGTTTAACTTTCTTTGTGCTAACCCCAGTGTCGAGTCGCTAGCTCATTCTCATTCTTGTTTCGACTTGCGGGCGGGGAGGCTTGGAGGACATTTGGTTGATCGACTCCGGGTGTTCTCGACACATGACCGGAGATAAGAAGTGGTTCTCCAGCCTCACCCCAGTGAAGGAAAAGATGTACATCACATTTGGGGACAATGGACGAGGAAGGGTGCTTTCTGAGGGTGTTGTGCATGTGAGTGACAAGGTAATGTTGAAGAGAGTGGCTCTTGTGAAGTCTTTGGGTTTCAATTTGCTTTCGGTTTCTCAGTTGCTTGATGAGGGTTTTGAGGTGCGTTTCAAGTCTGGCGAGTCTCGTTTGCTTGATTCTCGAGGTGATCTTGTACGTATGATCATCCCCGAGGGTCGATTTTCGTGGCTGATTTCTCTCGTTCTTTGGGTCCTCGCTCGCCTTTGTTTGATGGCCGGTCCTTCTTCCGATTTGTGGAAATGGCATAGGCGGTTGGGACACTTGAGCTTTGATTTGGTTTCCCGCTTGAGTGGTCTTGACCTTGTCCGAGGATTGCCGAGGTTGAAGCTTGAGAAGGATTTGGTTTGTGCTCCTTGTAGGCATGGCAAGATGGTAGCCACTCCCCATCCACCCCTGACCGATGTCATGACCAAGCGTCCGACGTAGCCGTTGCATATGGACCTTGTTGGGCCGGCTCGAGTTCGCTCGGTAGGTGGGAAGTGGTATGTCCTTGTTGTGGTGGACGATTACTCTCGCTATGCCTGGGTGTTTTTCTTGGAAGATAAGAGTGAGACATTTGGTTTTGTTCGAGATCCGATCGTGAGGTTGAAAAACGAGAGGCATGGGAATGCTATTCGAGCTATCCGCGGTGATAATGGCTCAGAGTTCAAGAACTCTCGTTTTGATGCCTTTTGTCGTGATCTAGGTCTTGAACATCAGTATTCGACCCCTTATGTGCCCCCTCAAAATGGAGTCGTGGAAAGGAAAAATCGGACTCTTTGAGAGATGGCTAGGATGATGCTCGATGAGCACAGGACTCCTAGGAGGTATTGGGCTGAGGCGGTCAATACAGCTTGTCATGTTTCCAACAGGATTTTATTGCGAGCTTTCAAGAAGAAGACCTGTTATGAGCTGATGCATGGTCGGGCACCCAAGGTGAGTCATTTCCGAGTCTTTGGCTGCAAATGCTTTATTCTTAAGAAGGGAAAAATCGACAAGTTTGAGGCTAGGTCTAGTGATGGTATTTTCTTTGGATATGCTAACCACTCTAGAGCCTATAGGGTGCTTAACCTTGAGACTAACAAAATCATGGAGACTTGTGAGGTAACCTTCAACGAGACAATGCCATGTACCTCTCTTGGCTTTGAATGTGCAGGTGATGAAGAGATGGCCGAGGACCTCTTTGAAGAGGAGAAGGACGAAGCTGGAGATGATGATGGGGAGAACCATGCGCCTGAAGCTGAGTGTGTACCCACTACTTCCCCTACGACCACTATGGAGCGTGGACCGTCTACTTCATGGACAACGACGGTACAACAAGAGGACCAAGCGAGAGAAGCTGAAGTTGAGGGGGAGGTAGTCTCGAGGCGTGAGGCTCCCCGGCGGATTCAAGAAGTGCATCCCCTGTCGAAGATCATTGGAAACATCGATGAACGCACTACACGGTCAAGGTCCAGGAATTCCTCTCATTTTGCTCATGCTACTTTTGTTGCCACTTTTGAGCCCAAGGACATTGGACATGCTTTATCTGATGCAAACTGGGTCAATTCTATGCATGAGGAGTTGGAAAACTTCGAGAGGAACCAGGTGTGGGAGTTAGTTGAACCACCTCCAAATTGCCATCCCATAGGAACCAAGTGGGTTTGGAAGAACAAAGAGGGAGAGAATGGGATGGTTGTGAGGAACAAGTCCAGACTTGTTGCTCAGGGGTTTAGTCAGAAGGAGGAGATCGACTATGAGGAGACCTTTGCTCTTGTGGATCGTCTTGAGGCAATTCGGATCCTTCTAGCCTTTGCCGTGGCTAAAGGGTTCAAGTTGTTTCAGATGGACGTGAAGAGTGCTTTTCTGAATGGGGTCATAGAGGAGGAGGTGTATGTGAAGCAGCCACCTGGGTTTGAGAGCGAGTTGTACCCACACAGGGTATACAGGTTGAAAAGGGCTCTGTATGGGTTGAAACAGGCGCCCCGTGCTTGGTATGGGAGATTGAGATGTTTTCTTTTGAGCAGAGGGTTTGTGATGGGTACCGTGGATAGGACCTTGTTTCTCCTCAAGCATGGAAATGACTTGTTGATTGTTCATATATACGTGGATGATATTGTCTTTGGTGGCTCGTCACATAATCTTGTTGCAAAGTTTGCAGATGAGATGAGCAGGGAGTTCGAGATGAGCATGATGGGTGAGTTACAGTATTTTCTCGGGCTGCAGATCAAGCAAGTGAAGGATGGAACATTCATGCACCAGACCAAGTACACGAAAGACATGCTGAAGAAGTTCCAGATGCAAGATGTGAAGCCGATGTCGACTCCCGTGGGGAGTACGGCCACTTTGGATGCGGATGAGGACGGGGAACCAGTGGACCAGCAGGAGTACAGGAGCATGATCGGCTTCCTCCTCTACTTGACGGCGACGAGGCCAGACATACAGTTCAGCGTGTTTCTGTGCGCTCGTTTTCAGGCTTCGCCGAGGACATCACATCGACAGGCCATTAAGAGGATTTTCAGGTATCTACAGTCTGCCCCTGGTCTTGGCCTTTGGTATTCTTCCTCCTCGACTCTTTCTCTCCATGGTTTTTCCGATGCGGATTTTGCTGGTTGTCGAGTCGAGAGGAAGTCTACTTCTGGTACTTGCCAGTTTCTTGGGTCTTCGCTGGTTTCATGGTCTTCCCACAAGCAGTCTAGTGTAGCTCAGTCTACCACCGAGGCGGAGTATGTTGCTGCCGCGAGTTGTTGTTCCCAGCTGTTGTGGATTTCATACACTTTGAGAGATTTTGGTGAGGAGTGCACCCAGATCCCACTTCTTTGTGATAGCACCAGTGCCATAAGCGTAGCCAAAAACCCAGTGCTTCACTTCAGAACCAAACACATAGAGGTGAGGTATCATTTCTTGAGGGACAATGTGGAGAAAGGAACCATTGTGTTGAGTCATGTCCCTACCCAAGATCAGCTAGCCGATATCTTTACAAAGCCTCTCGACCAAGCTACATTTGTGCGCTTGCGGGGGGAACTTGGGGTTTGTTGCCCTTTCTAGTTGATTCTTGGGGGATTTCCTTTTGTATCATTTGTATCATACCATGTTTACTTTGATGTATATACATGCTTTGCTTGATGTATAAACCATGGTAGGATAGCCATCTTGTCATATATCATGTTGCACTTGTATCATATTGCATTTTAGGATGATGAGCTTCTTTCATATGCCATATTTGAGTCTCTTTGGCCATTCGTGAGATATTGGTCATATGTGTGGAGAAATGGTGATGTGACGCTATGCTTTTGGAATATTTGAAATATATGTGTGGTGAGATAGCCCTTTTTGAAATAAATGCTAATCTTGACTAATTTTTGATGAAATGTGCTCTACTCGTGTGTAGTTGTGTATCCATGTCACAGTTTGGTCTAAATGTGCTTTTCATGCTTAGATTGTGCTTGGATGTCTTGTTCTTGCATTTGGGCAAAAGGCCGAATATCATTGTGAATTTTTAGCCTATGTTGCATTCATGGGGGAGCATAAGCTTCTTTTAGCCGCAAAGGCACTTCATGTACCATAAAATGAACTAATCTTGAAAAGAAGTGTGTATGCATGAAAAATGCTCCATCCATCATGTCTATGCTTAAAATGTCTTATCTTTCACATATGGGTGCAAAACATGTTGCATGATGTTCACTAGTGGAGAAGTCTCCCCGAAGTGGACACATGGCTCATGAGCTTTGACATGACATGCTTTGCTTTATGGGTGTTTGCCATGATCTTTTGCTGAGAATTTGATATCCTTGTATGATCTTTGAATGGTATGCATGTTTGTGGCTCAAGTGTGACATGGATAGGCTTTTACATGTGAAGCGAGCCTTCTTTTGGTAAAACTGCTCAAATCTGAAAATTTTGCTTTGTCACATGCTTGTATTTTCATATATTACTTGTGGCAATGCTTTGACTATGCTATGATTCATATGTGTGATCTTTGTCTCATTTTTAGCCTTTGACACTAGATTTGGCCTATTTGAGAAGCTCATGTAGATGTTTATATGCTTTGTTTTGCATTTCTGTATTTTCACCTTGATTCATACATTGTCAACAAGGGGGAGAAGAGGTGAGCTTAATGAAAATTCAGAAGAGGTGAGCTAAAGTTTGGAAGCTTGCATCCACATGTTCAGGGGGAGCTTGCATTTGTTCAGGGGGAGCTTTCTTGCTGTTTTCGGTGTGGAGTTTGTGCTTTGCTTGGCTTTGACCTTTCTTCGCCTTTCTTCGGTTTTGGTCATGAGTTGAGTTTCTTTGTTTTTCTTTCTTCTTCCTTTCTTTCTTTCTCTGAATTTCATTTCGAGTTGTGTTGTCAATGCACTCATCAAGGGGGAGATTGAGGACCAGGAGCGTCCCAGTGGTCGATGGATGACCGCTCCTCAGTGATGAGTGATTGACAACGGGTGTTGGACTGACTCTTCGCTTAGTGCGCAGGTGTAGGCTGCGGCCTAGTTCGTGTTGTTGCAAGTGAAGAACGGGCGCGAAAGGTCTTCAGCCTTGAGGGGCCTCCGGGAGATGGAGAGACCAGTAGGCTCGGTTCGAAGGACGCGGTGGACAGCGGGACTAGGTGCGGGCCACATGGTGGCGACACAAGCAAGACGAAGTCATGGACAAGCGAGCCGGTGCACGGTGGCGGTCGAGTCAAGTGGTTTGGCGGGAGGCCGGACCGAGCACGCGGGGTTTGGTGGTTTGCCCACAAAACCATCGGCGGACGGTTTCTTGGTTTGGTCCTCAAAACCAAGTCCGAGGGCCCAACACGACGGAGACGGGATCCGGCGTGTCGGGAAGCTTCGAGGCGGAGGACACGCGGCGGGATCGCATGGCTTGCGTCGGGAGGACGCATGGTGCGGCAAAGGCGTGGCCGTCCGATGGCAAGACCCACAAACATTACCTAAATGCCCCTACGTGGGTTGTATCGCCAGTAGTTAAGTTAGGGGTAGTCGAGTCATTTACCACTCCGGCGGGACCTGATATATAAGCCATGAGTGTGTGTGGATGGCTCTCTCTCTCCGCGACTTAGGGTTTCATTTCCTCCCTCCCATTTCTCATTTTCGTAGCTATTTTTCTTCCATTTTCTCTAGGCTAGCATGAGATCTTCATGAGAGATTTGTTGAGAGGGATGGATGCTAGGGCGGCATGCTAGACCTTGTGAATCTTTCCTGGTTTGTATAGAAGATTCGGGGTTGTGTTTTCGTGGTCTTTTTGTGCTTGTTTTCGTGCCTTTGTTCCTGGTTCGATTCCGCGGATTTGAGTGGGTTTCTCCCCGGATTTCTTTGAGGAAAACATGGATAGATGTCTCGTGCATCTTTTTGATTGATCTTGTGCCCTCAAACGCCGGGAAACCACTTGGATTCGCAGTTTTTCGTTCGGTGCTCTAGCTTTTGGTGGTGCTCAAAGGATTCGCGATTCCCGGTGTTTTAGGGAGTTAGGAGCCAAGATTTTTGGGCTATAGCATCCTTGTGTGACGCTTTTCAAGTCCCCAAACCCTTGTCTCCTAGCTTCAACCATTTGGGAAATCCGATGATGAATTGGGGGAGTTGACTTTCGGGGTCGGGCGTTTTCTGCTCTGTCCGCACCTGGCGGACAGTCCGCGAGGTGCTGGCGGACGGTCCGCGCGGCTACGGTTCGTCCCGTGTTCTTCGTGTTCTTGCTCGCCCTTCGTTTCGATCCGTCGCGGTTTTGGTTTTCGGTTGGACGGAGTTTCGGACGGTCCGCAGCAGCGGGCGGACGGTCCGCGGGTGCCTGGCGGACAGTCCGCGTGCTCCCCGCGGACGGTACGTGGTTCCCGGTGTGCCACTGGTGGTTCTGTTGGCTTTAACGGACGGTCCGCGGTTCAGGCCGGACAGTCCGCGGCTCGGGTGCGGACGGTCCGCGGTACCCGGCCGGACGGTCCGCGTGGCCCATCGCGGACGGTCCGCCCTGTTTGGCCTGATGGTCCGCCAGAGGCTGTGCGCTTTGCTTCTTGGTTCGTTTCCTCACTTTCCTTCTCGTGCTTCCGCGTGTGCTTCAAGGAATCATTCCTAAGGCTAGAGGTTGATCCATAACGTCGTTGTCTTGGCGATTGGTGTGTGATTCGATCCATCGCTTGTGTGTGACCGGGATTTGACTAGGGCATAGGCCGGGTTCTTTGGAAAGAATTTTTACCGGCTCCTATTCACTCCCTCCCTCTCTAGTCGCCATCTGATCCTACACGGATGAGGTTGATTATGCTGATTGCTCCATCTTTCTTGCTGATCTTTCTTTGTTCAAGGAAAAGCGTGCCTCCAAGTGTGAGGAACTAGATGTGCTTAGGGTAGAATAGGCTGAGCTTAAATCTATATCTGCTTTGCTTGGTGCTTGCACTTCTTGCCCTGTTTTGCTTGCTAAAATTGATGAGATGCATGCTTACACTAGTTCTCTTGAGGCTAAATTGAAGGAACCCATGCCTTCATCATGCTCTACTTGTGAAATGCATGCTTTGAAAAATTTGGAACATGCACATTATGTTGATGTTTGCAGGATGAGAATGATGAGCTGAGAAAGTTGATGGGTTGGTTGTCTGGTCATGAGCCTCAGTTGAGGATGATGATCGAGGCATTTAAGAGGCAGGATGGTGAGGGACTTGGGGCAAACAGGGTTGGTGAGGGAAGTGGAGAGAATATCCCAGAGCCACCAAAAACCCACCACAAGAATGATTTTCCCCCAAAACCTAACCATCTTAGGAACCGACTAGACACAACCCCAGCTCCACCCGTGTTTCCTACACCCACAAATGATCTCCAAAAGCCTATCAAGTTTGTGAGCATTTCTGGGAAAGTGTTCTTTGGGAAAGAGAGTGAGAAGGCTAGTGAGGAGAAACCGGTAGAGAGGTTGAGTGGAGAGAAACCAAGTGAGCAGCCCCAATCCAAGCCTAAACCTAAACCTGTGAGGTTCCATAGTAACTATTGTTGGAAAGAGGGTCACAAGGATGAGTTTTGTTTCAAGAGGAAGCGGGAAAAGAGGATGGCAAAAGAGTGGGCAAACAAGGATAGGTACAACCCTTCCCATGGTGTACCTAAGCCTCATATGCCACTGCCCAGGGGTAAAGCTGAGGTGAGAAGTGTTCCGGCATGGGGAGACGCGAGTTCCCGCAGCCGAGGAGCTGTTCTGGAGAGGGCGGTCAGACCAGCCTGGCTAGGCGGTCAGACCGGCTCTGCCCAGTGGGGGGCAGTTAGACTGGCCTGGCTAGGCGGTTCAGCCAGCCCCCCCCTCCAGATTTCTGGGCGGAGTGATTTACGAGGTGGTGAGTCGAGAGGTTTCAGTTCTGGAGATAGTGGTGTTGGTGGTTGGTCTGGAGAGTCAGCAGGCAGTCAGTTTGCTAGGCATTCTCCCCCTCGAGTTCACTACGGGGATGGGAGGAGTCGTAGCATTGAGAAGGAGAGGAGGGATGGTCCACGGGTCGTCTTTCGTGGCTTTGGTCCTCCTCTAGGCAGCGAGGGGTGGTTTCGTCGGAGTGGTTACCGAGGTGGCGTTCGTGGTGGTAGTTTTGGTAGGAAAGATGGTTTGGTGTGTGCTAACCCCACTTTCGAGCAAATGGCTCGGCACTGGTTTTACTCTTTTGGTACTAACCCCAGCGCTGAGTCGTTTGTTCGCTCACGTGCTCGTTTTTGAATTTCAGGTGCGAGACTTGAAGAACATTTGGTTGATTGACTCCTGTTGCTCGAGGCATATGACCGGAGACAGGGGGTGGTTCTCAAGTCTCGTCCCGGTGGTGACAAAGTGGTACATCACTTTTGGGGACAATGGGCGTGGGCGTGTGCTTTCAGAAGGTGAGATAAAAGTGAGTGACAAGATCACTCTGAGGTGTGTTGCTCTTGTTCAATCGCCGGGGTACAATCTGCTGTCTGTGTCTCAGCTGTTGGATGAGGGTTTTGAGGTGTTGTTTCGGCCAAGTGGTTCTCGGATTTTGGACTCTCGAGGGGACCTTGTTTGTATGGTCATTCCCGAGGGTCAGGTGTTTCGTGCTGATTTTTCTCAGTCTTCGGGTGTGGAGCGTTGTTTCTTGGCTGGTACTTCGAGTGAGTTGTGGAAGTGGCATAAGAAGTTGGGGCACTGGAGCTTTGACCTTTTGTCTCGCTTGAGTAAACTCAATTTGGTCCGAGGATTGCCATGGTTGAGGTGTGAGAAAGAGTTGGTTTGTGCGCCGTGTAGGCATGCCAAGATGGTAGCCTCTTCTCACCCGCCTCTCATCGGTGTGATGACTGAGCGTCCATGCGAGATGCTCCATATGGACCTTGTTGGCCCAGCTCGTGTGCGATCTGCGGGTGGGAAGTGGTATGTCCTTGTTGTGGTGGACGACTATTCTCGATATGCGTGGGTGTTCTTTCTCGAGGATAAGAGGGAGACGTTTGGTTTTGTTCGAGATCTAGTCTTGGGGTTGAGGAACGAGAGGCACGGAGATGCCATACGAGCTATCCGCGGTGATAATGGCTCAGAATTCAGAAACTCTCGTTCTGAAACCTTTTGCCATGACTTGGATCTTGAGCACCAGTTTTCGAGTCAGTATACGCCTCCCCAGAATGGTGTTGTGGAAAGGAAGAACAGGACTTTGTGCGAGATGGCTCGGACGATGCTTGATGAGCATAGGACTCCGAGGAGGTATTTGGCTGAGGCGGTGAATACCGCGTGCTATGTGTCGAACAGGATCTACCTCAGGGTGCAAAAGAAGAAAACATGCTATGAGTTGATGCATGGTCGCAAACCTAAGGTGAGTCACTTCCATGTCTTTGGTTGCAAGTGTTTTATTCTAAAGAAAGGAAGGAAGTTGGATAAGTATGAGGCTAGGTTTGTCGATGGTATTTTCTTTGGTTATGCATCTCGTTCTAGAGCATATCGTGTGCTCAATCTTGAAACTAACCTAATCGTGGAGACTTGCGAGGTAACCCTCGACGAGACAGAGCCACATAGTCAGCTTGTCTTTGAGTGTGCAGGTGATGATGAGCTTGGCGAGATCTTTCAGGAACAGGAGGATGAACATGGAGACGATGAGGATGGCGGTGCGGTGCCCCCTGCCGAACATGTACCCACTACTTCGACTATGGTGATGGACGGACCCTCTACTACACCTACGGCGACAAATAAAGAATGAGGAGAAGCTGATGTTGAGGGGGAGGTAGCATCGAGGCGAGAACCTCCCTGGCGAGTACAAGTGGATCACCCAGCTTCGAGGATCATCGGCGACATGAATGAACGCACTACACGGTCAAGGGTTCGAAACAACTCCCATTTCGCTCATGCTGCATTTGTTGCTACTTTTGAGCCCAAAGACATTGGACACGCATTATCTGATCACAATTGGGTTAATTCGATGCATGAAGAGTTGGAGAACTTTGAGAGGAATCAGGTTTGGGAGTTGGTTGACCCTCCCCCAAGGTGTAAGCCGATTGGTACAAAGTGGGTGTGGAAGAACTAAGAGGGAAAGAAAGGTGAGGTTCTGAGGAACAAGTCGAGGCTTGTTGCTCAATGGTTCAGTCAGAAGGAGGGGATTGACTACGAGGATACCTTTGCTCCCGTAGCCCGTTTGGAGGCGATTAGGATCCTTCTAGCCTTTTCCGTGGCTAAAGGGTTCAAGTTGCACAAAATGGATGTGAAGAGTGCGTTTCTGAATGGTGTGTTGGAGGAAAAAGTGTATGTGAGGCAACCTCCGAGGTTTGAGAGTGAGAAGTACCCCCACCTCAAGTTGAGGAAGGCGATGTATGGGTTGAAGCAGGCGCCTAGAGCTTGGTATGGTAGGTTGAGGGGGGTTCTTGTTTGAAAGAGGTTTTTTGATGGGGAAGGTCGATCAGACCTTGTTTTTGCTGAGGCAGGGAACTGATATCCTGATTGTGCAGGTGTACGTGGATGATATTGTCTTTGGTGGCTCGTCTAACTCTCTTGTTGCAAGGTTTGCAGAGGATATGAGCAGGGAATTTGAGATGAGCATGATGGGTGAGTTGCAGTTCTTCCTCGGGCTACAAATCAAACAATCAAAGAAAGGAACATTTGTGCGCCAATCTAAGTACACCAAGGACATTGTGCGGAAGTTCAAGATGGAGGATTCCAACGCTATGGCGACACCGATGAGTACGACTGCAGCTCTTGATGCGGACGAGGAAAGTGAACACGTGGACCAGAAGGAGTACCGGAGCATGATCGGGTCACTCCTCGACTTGACGGCGACGAGGCCGGACATCCAGTTCTCGGTATGTCTATGCGCTCGTTTTGAAGCGTCAAGGAGGACTTCGCATCGGCAAGCGGTGAAGCGAATTTTCAGGTACTTGAGTTACACTCCCGACTTCGACCTTTGGTACTCCGCGTCCTCTTCTTTGGCGCTTCATGGTTTTTCAGACGCGGATTTTGCCAGGTGTCGGTTGGATAGGAAGTCCACTTCTGGGACTTTCCAGTTTTTGGGGTCTTCTTTGGTGTCTTGGTCTTTCCGCAAACAATCTAGTGTTGCTCAATCCACTACCGAAGCAGAGTATGTTGCCGCTACTAGTTGTTGCTCTCAACTCTTTGGATTTCATACACCATGAGTGACTTTGGTGAGGAGTATACCAATGTCCCACTTCAATGTGAAAGCACCAGTGCCATAAGCGTTGCAAAGAACCCAGTGCTCCATTCCAAAACCAAGCACATAGAAGTGAGGTGCCATTTATTGAGAGACAACATAGAGAAAGGAAAGATAGCTTTGATCCATGTACCCACACATGACCAACTAGCCGATATTTTCACCAAACCCCTAGATCAAGCAACTTTCGCTCGTTTGTGGGGGGAACTTGGTGTGTGTTTGATTTCTTGAGTTGGGTGTGTGGGAGCTCCTTTGTAGCATATGTATAGTTTCCTTTGTGCATTTCTTGCATTTGGCATGGCATATGTATCATATTCATTGGATAGGAAAAGCTTCTCCTATATACATTGTTCACCATGGGATGCTATATATGTTATTGTGAGCTTGTTTGGTATGCTATGGTTAGTTTGGCTTAGGTCTTGACGATCTTGATGAGTGATCCATGGTTGATGGCTATGTTTTTGAAAAATGTCTCATATATGCTCTCTCATGTGTAAATGCCTTTATATGATCTTGACATGTTTTAGTGGTTTAGCTATGCTTAATTTGTGGTTGGAGAGCTAGTTTATTGATCATATGGGGCCAAAGGCTCATTTGCCATCATGAATGTTTAGCCCTCTTGCTTCATCTTGTGGAGGGGCACAAGTTCCTTTTTGTCGCAAAGACATTTCATGTACCATTTATAAATCTGAAAATGAAATGTAAAATGCATGGAATATGTGCTCCCATGTCATACGTGCTGAAATTAATTTGCTTTGGGTGCTAAACCGTTGCATGATGCCTACCAATGAGAAGTCTCATATATAGAAGTAGGCACATGGCTCGGTGGCTTTGACATGACATGAGGTGCTTGTGGGTGTTTGTGATGGTCTTATGATTAGAATGGCTGTCCAAGCATGAAGTTTGTATGGCTTTGCCATTTTGACATGTTTTGCTCATGTTTAGGTTTTTGCTTATGAGAGAGTAACTTTTCGCAAAATTACTCAAATCCTTTTAGCCTTGTCCAATGGTTGTGAAACTTGGTGATCATGTTGTTAAGGTCATTACAAACCTGTAGAGTACCTAACTTGCTCATTTGGACTTGTGTAGCTCCTTGTGATGAATTTTGTATATTTGAGAAGCTATATGTTGAAACTTTTCGCATTTTGACTTGATTCATGAATTGTCAAAAAGGGGGAGATGTTTGTGCATGCTTTGTGAACCTGGGAGTGTTTGGAAGGTGTTCCAATTGTCTGGGAGTGTTTGGAAGGTGTTCCAATTGGTTCGGGCGAATTTTGAGCAGTTTGGTGCAGGGCCGGTCTCTTGGGGCGGTCTAACCACCCCTAGACGGTCAGATGTTGTGCAGGCGGTCTAACCGCCCTGTGGAGGCGGTCTAACCGCCCTGTGCTGAGTGAGCAGGTTTTGGCTCTTTGCTGCAATCCCGTGTTGCATTGCTGCATTGGTTCAGGGGGAGTGTGCTTTGGCTTAGGGGGAGCTTGCATATGTGCAGGGGGAGCTCTTTGTGGTGTTCGAGCTTTGGTTCGGTAGTTTGCGCTATTTGTTTGAGCATGGTTTTGTCTTGGATGTGTCGAGCCGTTGCCCTTGCCCAAGGGGTCAGAGATTTGTCTTCTTCAAGTGATATTGCTCTTCGCCTTTCTTTGGCTTTCGAACGCTTGTTGAGGTTTTTTATTTATTTCTTTTCTTTTTCTTTTCTCTTGTGCTACTTCATGTGGGTGTTGTCAATGCACTCATCAAGGGGAGATTGAGGACCATGTGTGGTTCGAGGACCGATGGATGGTCGCTTCCTTGTGTGATGAGTGATTGACAACGTTGTGTGGACTGATTATTGGCTAAGTATTGCAGGTGCAGGTTGCGTCTTGACTCGTGTTGGTGCAGGTGAAGAACAAGCGCGAAAGGTCGTTGCCTGTGAGGCCTCCAGGTGTGGAGAAGACAAGTAGGCTTCGTTCGAGGGACCCTGTAACATCCTTGGTTTTGACTTGAGTTCAAAATGTTGAATTTCAAAAACTTGAATTGAAGTGGAGTGCTCGTAATTCGATTAAGAGTGTCTTCCTGCTTCCTTCCCCAAAATTCCTAGATTTTATTTTGGCTTCCACGATACTTTTAGGACTTATATCCTGCTAGTGTGATAATTTGGTTCATTATTTGAATCTTATTTGGATTTTATTTGGGGTAGATTCAAATTTGAATTTAAATTCAAATTTGAATCCAGCTAATAGCCTTAAGGTTATTGGCAAGCGTTACTGTACCTAGCAGGCCGCCAACCTCCCAACCAGCCCACGGCCACTTTCGGCCCGTTAGCCGGCCCAGCAACCAGCCCCGCGCCGTGCCACCTACCACCGCGCGCCGGAGCCGCTGACAGGCGGGGCCCGCCGCCCGCGTCGGCCCGGACGCGATGACGCAAGGGCGTCATCCCCTTCCTTTTGCCTTTGGTTGACGCCCAAAGGCAAAGGCGGGGGGGGGGGGGGGGGGGGGGCGCGCACCGCCGCCGCCGCGGCGTGCCGCGCGCCCGGTGCATCCGGGCCGCCCACGTGTCCCCGCCGCGCCGCCCAATTTAAGAGCCACCGCCGCACCGGCCGGAGCCCCAAACCCTAACCGCCCCAGGGGAGGAGCCCCTGCCGTCCCACACAGTCCGCCGGAGGAGTAAGTGGAGGAGGAGAAGGGAGAGGGGGAGAGGAGGCCGCCCGCGGGGGGAGTCGTTCGCCGCGAGCCGGAGCCGCCCGAGGGAGGAGCCGGACCCGCCGTGAACGCCTACATCCTCTACTTCCCCTTCCTCCTCGACGTCGCGCCGCCACCTTCCTCTTCTTCCTCCTCGCCGGCGAGCCGCACCACCACTCTACACCGACGCCTGCACTACGGCCCGTGGCCACCGAGGTGAGGACAGCCGTTTCCCTCCCCATGTGGATGCCCCGGCCTTCGAGCTGGGGTGGAACGCGCTGATGCCCCGCGCCGCCGCCCGCCGTTGGTGATGCCGGCCTTCGAGCCAGGCTGGGATGCTGTTTTCTGCATGTGCTGCTGCCCTCGTCGACGCGCGCGCCGCCCGCCTAGTTTTTTCCCCCTTGCTGTAGGACGTTGCGACCGTCCATCGCCACCGCGCGCGTGTCGGAGCGCCGCGTCGCGTTCGCGACGCGTGCGTGCCCGCGCGCGCGCGCCGTGCGGGCCACGGCGCTCGCAAGCGTGCACCCCGAGCACGCGTGCGCCGCGGCCGTGAGGGCAAGGCCGGGCCTTGGCCCCTTTTTCGTGCCCCGCCGTGACCACCGAGCCCACCGTGCTCGCCGCGCGCCGCCGCGCACGGGGATGGCCATGTCGCCGTGGTCTTGAACGCGCGCACGGTCGCCCAAGGGGTAGCACGTCGCGATCCGTTACGCCCTAGACACCGCGCCGGTGCACCGTCACGTACACGCCGGCCGCCACGGACGCCGCGCACGCCGCCGCCCATGGCGACGAGCCGGGCTCCGCCGTGACGCCGCCCCCATCGCCCCTATCGCGGCCAACCTCTCCACCGGCCGAGGAGGTCGCCCCGGCGCGCGCGCACTTCCCCGCGCACGCTACCGCACACGCGCCCCGCACGGATTTAGGTTCCCGGCCGCCGCCGCCGCGCCGACGCCGCCGCGCCCACGCCGGCGATGGCCTTGCGCGACGGACACCGCCCTGGTCTTGTGCCCCATCGAGCCCAGCAGCCTAGGAGTTTCCTTAAGGTTACCCCGTTCTGGCCGGTCGCCCAGGCGCCGTGGAGGCCGCCGCCGGCGAGGTCATCCCGCGCCGCCGTTCCTCTCCTAGGCATTTCGTCAAGCACCTTGCGTCGCTGCTGAAAACACGGTCTTAGGTGGTGCACCGGAGACCACATGAGGGCGTAGCCACAGTAGATACGCCGGGATCCGCTGCGGCTCGGCCATGCTTAGCTCGGCCACACGCCGGCCCACACCGCGCCAGGCCGCACGGATCCCCTCGGGATCGCTGCGCGCCACCAATGGCGGGCCGGCCACACGAGGGCCGCGGGGGGGGGGGGGGGGGGACCGCATCGGATCCGGGTCTGGGGATCCGGTGTGGCTGAGTCCTTAGGGGTTAAACGTATTTTTATTTCCAGAAATTAGTTTTTCCCTTTGAAAAACCCTAGAAAATCCATTTTAACTCCAAAAATTGTGAAACCACTCCAGAAAATTTCTAAAATCTTAAACTCCGGGTTGGGTTGGTGTTTGCTCTCTTTTGGTTCTCCAATGCTCTTATTTGGATTTAAGTTGCTTTAGGACCGCTATTTATTTTTCCTTTCACACTATTAGGAGCAGCAGGAGCCGGAGAGCTGAGCCAGGAGTACGACTACGCCGACAACTTCGCTGCAGAGGACTACCCGACCCCAGGTTCACGCCCGACTGATTCTGAAATACCCATTAGGCATTGCTGAGTAGTATTGCTAGTGCTTTACTTTATATATGCATGTTGATGAACCTTGCACTGCCTCTTGTTTACCCTGTCCTTGATTGTCCTACCACTACTATATATGTTTATGCGAGCGTGTGTATACGCCGAGCTTCGCGATGCATGTGTTGGGATGAGAATAGTGGTTCTTGGCGTGTGTGGGGTAAAAACCGGCAGGAGAAGGCGTTTTGGGTACTTTGGTGGGGGTGAGTTCGAAACAACCGATTTGGGATCGGGGATAGGGGTGCACTCCTTAGTGCACTCCTCCTGTTACAGTTTTCGGAGCCTAGGTGTTGGGGTTTTACGTGCGCTTGGAGGACATGAGCTCGCCCCGGTCTGAAACCGAGTGGATCAACTTGTTTATAGGACATCGTACACACCACCCCGCCGAGAGTGGGGATAGGGCCGTGTTGAGCTCGGCAAGTGCGGAACCATACCTGCTTAGGATGGATAGCGGGGTATCAGTGGGGGAGCGGTGGAGGTGAGACCACCCTCTCAGAGCGACTCCCGTGTGGCCACACGGGAGCATTTCACAGTTCCGGTGTAGTCCCTTCCGAGGGGGGGGGGGACAACTTTGAGGGCCGGATGCAGGATGGGACTGTAACTACCGAGAGTTCGCCGGTAGGATGGGCTCGGTCGGCCGTACACCGGCCGGGTACCATTCCGGGATGGTACAGGTGTACACGCTCTATAGAGTTGTTCGATCTATAGCTATAGCCGCGTCCTCGGTTATGGACACTGCCTAGAAGACATGTTCGTTCCTCATGTTTTGGGATTTCTACCTCCCCCCTATAGGTGAGAGTGTGGTGAGCCGTGGTTACAGCCGGCTAGAGGAGAGAGGCTCCATCTACCTCGTCGATCCGGTTGTAATCATTGAGGTGCGAGGAGAGGAAGTTCTCTCATCGACCCTATACAGGAGTAGGAGGTGGTGACGGGTCTTCTGGGTGACCAGGTGGATCCGAGCTGTGTTGAGAGACTTGGGTTTCGGGATATTGATGGAGATACCTTGTTTTACTCTGCTGCTGGTGCTTAGGAAACCACAGCCGTTTCCTTGTCTACTCTCTTTTCCCTTTAGATGTTAGGCCACCTAAAGCTGCATACGGTTGATGACATGGACCTATCCCGCTCCTTGGGGATAGACTTTGGGTGTGCAGGGTACGAGTCCGAGTTCGACTGCAACACCGAAGGATGGTACGACTGAGGGATACGTCGCTTCGCTCGAGTTTGCCTGTGGCGGGAAGAATAAAGATGGAGACCCTTCTGAGAAGATAGCTACCGTTGCGTAGAATTTTCACTCTGATTCAGCCAAGAGGCTTGTAATGATGTACTCCATAATGGACTTGTAATAAATTCATGTACTATTATCTTTATGTGATGCGATGTATGACTTTGTGTATCTATCTGTGAGACGATCTGTACGCGATAGCCACTGATCCAGGGACTATCGCGATGGTACAGGTATTCAGGTTTTCTATGAAAATCCGGGGTTTTACAGACCCGGTGGCCAGTGGGGTCAAGTGCGGGCCGCATGGTGGCATGAACAACAAGATGAAGTCGTGGACGATTTCTTGGTAGAGCCTCAAAACCAAGGTCGAGCCGGGACTACGTGGGAGCCAAGTCATGAGTAGAGATTGGCGGAGGCTACACCGAGTTCGCGGGGTTTGCAGTGGTTCACCAGAAAACCACTGGGTTACTCGCTTGAGCCACAAAACCGAAGCAGAAGACTCGACGAGGAGGTGTGGCCAACCCAGGCCGGTTCAACCGCCCAGGAGGGGCGGTTAGACTGCCTAGGCCGGTCAGATCGCCCGGGCCGGTCTAACTGCCCAGGGGGGCGGTCTGACAGCACTGGTCGCTGGCGCCGAGATGCTTCGAAGCGGAGGACACGCGTCAGGATCGCAAGGCTTGCATCAAGGCTAAGCAGGTTGCGGTCGCCGGGCATCCGTCCGATGAAGAAAATCTGAAGACTTCCAAATTCGCCCTTGAGGGGCTTGTATCCCTGGTGTTAAGTAAGGGTAGTTTAGTCTTTTGCGTGCCTCCATACATACTCATTGAGTGGATGGATGGCAGCTAACTCTTGGAACCCTAGCTCATTTGTTTTTCCATTTTCGTTCTCCTTTTTCCCTAGTTTTTCCTAGGACTAGCTTGAGAGCTTCATGTGAGATCTAGAGAGAGGTATGGATGTTTGGGTGTCAAGCTATACCTTGTACGAACCATCATGGTATGTATAGATGGTTCGACGTTGTTCCTCAAGGTGGTTTTCCCGTCCTTCTTTGAGTTGATTTTCGAAGCTCTTTGTTGGCAGTGTTTTGAGGATGATTTCTTGGGGTCTTTGGTGGGTGTCACGTATGAGGATCTTGTGCCTTTTGGCTGGTGACTTTGCCCCCAAATCTCTCTTGAATCGGACTCGATTTGGTGGTTTTTCGAGTTGGGCGAGTTCTTGACCTAGAGAAGAAGCGATTTCTTCGATTCCTCTTGATTGTGAGCGTTTCGGGTCGATTCCTTTGAGGTAGAGGTTGCCCAGGAGGTAACCCAGCTATTCCCGAAGTTTTGCTGCAATCCGTGGAGTGATTCGGGAGATCGGGCGCGAGGAAGTTGAAGTTTGACCCGCGGGTTCGTTTTCTGGAAGGGGCGGTCTAACCGCCTGAGGGGGGCGGTCTAACCACCCTGGGCTTTCCAGGTCAAAGTTTTGTTTTGCCATATTTTCCTCTGTGAGTTTGTTCGCCTTGATCAGAGGAGCGTCTGGGTGAATTTTCGGGTCGTTCTCATGTCGTTTGCTTGGAGTTCTTGTTTGGAGTTTGTTGCTCGGTACAAGAGGTTAGACCGCCCCTGGTAGGAGGTCTAACCGCCCCTAGGCCCCTGGGTGGAGTTTTGGTTTTCGCCAAGATTTTCTGGTAGCAGAATGGCCCTGACCAGAGATCTCTGTTGGTGAAACCGTGGTGCGTTTTGGTGCTCGGAAGAGGTGTTTCAGAGGATTTGTTCGTTGCCTGGTGGAGGAGGTCTAACCGCCCCCTATACCCGGTCTAACCGCCCCCTCTGGACAGCCGGCTTTCGAGTTGTTTCCGCTGTCGTGGGTGCGTGTGTGTTGGGGTTGCTAGTAGCGTTTGTTCCTAGGTGTAGTAGCACTCCAGTGGCTACGTGGTTTTGGCAAACGGAAGGTAGAAGTGCGGAGCGTGTGATTTTGGGGGTCCGATCGAGCGAGTTCATCTTGTCGGAGTTTTAATCTCCTTCAAGAAGAATTTTTATCGGCTCCCATTCACTCCCCCCTCTCTGGTCGCCTAATCGGTCCTTCACGGGTCCCTCAAACGAAGCCTACTTGTCTTCTCCACACCTGGAGGCCTCACCGTTGACGACCTTTCGCGCTTGTTCTTCACCTGCACCAACACCAGTCATGCCGCAACCTGCACTTGCAATACTTAGCGAAGAATCAGTCCACACAACGTTGTCAATCACTCATCACACAAGGAAGCGACCATCCACCGGTCCTCGAACCACACATTGTCCTCACTCATCGGTCACCAAAATTGATCTGCTATATGTTTATGTCAATGTGGATTAATTAGGGAGACATGCCTAGATAGTTCATCTTTAATTGATTGACTGTGGGTTTGATTGATGGATTTTGTTGCCCCAAGTTTGTGTGAATAAATTGTTGCTAATAGATGTAGTTATATGAACTATTGAAGTTCATTTTCATGTTCCTGGTGCTACAATTTTTGCACTGTAAATTCATGAAAAGCATCGAGGATGTTAGCATACTTTAATTCTGCTATGCTCTGAATGTACCAGATCGACAGACCTGTTAGCATATACTTTAATTCTGCTATGCTCAGATCGACAGTTATCCTTTGGACCTGGTAGCATACTTTAATTCTGATGGCCACAAAATGCCATTTTGGGAATTGCATCGCAGTGGTTTATAATTTAGTCCACCCAATCTCCTATACATTCAAGTCAAGGTGGGTTAGGGAGACATGCCTTAATAGTTCATCTTCAATTGATTGACTGTGGATTTGATGGATGGATTTTGTTGCTCCAAGTCTGTTTTGAATAAATTGTTGCTAACAGATTAAGTTATATGAAATGTTGTAATTCATTTCCATGTTCCTGTTGCTATAATTTTTGCATTAGCATACTTTAATTCTGATATGCTTTGAATGTACCAGATCGACACTTATGCTTTGTGTAACATCCCTGATGTTTATTTTTGCTTATGACATCACCTGTTCTTAATAACCAAGTTTAAGTAGCCTCTAATCATGTTTAACATAGTGGGTCACACTTTTGCACAAAGAACCTTAGTCAACACCCAAATCTGTGGTCAAAGCCCAAGTGCTTCTTAAGGTTGGATTAGTTTTCTTGCGCGTTCTCAAAATTTTCTTATAGAACTTCAAAATCGACCAACAGCAAAGTTTCTTAGTTTTTCCGGGAACACATTTCATTCCATTGTTGGCATTTCAAATTCTGAGGTTTAAATGCTCAAAAACTCAGTCAAAGCCCTGCTGCGTAGTTTGACCATTGCATACAAATGTGTAACTTTGGAGGGGATTATCTCCCAATCCGTTGAGAAATTGACCGGTCGGTCTTAACAAAATTTGGAGGGGGTTAGCTGTTCTGCAACTTTCGTATTTGGCGATTTTGAACTTTAGTTCAAAGTTTTTGAGTTTGAATCGGTCAAAGTGGGGTACATTGAAACGGTTGTGGGTAGGAACGCAAGAGCGCGCCCCGCGCATGACGTCGCCCGTCAGCGCCGCGGCGGCGCATTGCGCCGGGCCCACACCCGCCCGCCGTCCGTACGCCGTTACGGCGAGTGACACACGTAGGCCATCGTGGCCGGGCCCACGCCCCCGCGCCCGCACGCCCGCGCGATCTCCCGCGCGCGCCGCCGTCGGTCGAGCCGCGCCGTGTGCGCCGTCGCCGTCGCCGCCGCCGGCCGCCCGCCCGCGCGCCACCGGCTCGCATGCACGTCTTTAGACGCCCCCGACGCCCCCACGCAACTCCCCCCCGCGCTCGCATTGCTCGGCGCCGCACCGCGCCGCTCCCCCCGCGTCCGCCGCCGCCGCCGCGCCGAGCTCGCCGGTGCGCCCCGCCATCCATCGCCTCGCTCGAGCCCAAGCTCCACCCTAGCCTACACACACCCCTAGAACGCTCCCGTGCACGCGCATTGGTCGGCCGACCCGCCAACTCGCCGGCATTGCGGTCGTCGCGGCCGTCCGCCGCACCCCTCGCCGCCGACCATCGCCGGAGCCGTCTTCCGCCAAACCAACCCCGCCAATCGACTGAGGGTGAGTCCAAACCCCACCCTAGCCACTTGCTCGCCGGAGTCCGGCCGCCCCTCTCCGCCGGCCAGCCTTGCTCTGCCGCCGGGGACCTGATTGTAATCCTAGTTTTCGATCGGAGGGCCTGCCTGCAAAAAGACATCTATAGATTTAGGGTTAACAAGCTGAACCTTGTAAAATCGATATAAAATCACAGGAAAATCATTAAAATGCAAACTCAACTGTTCTGGAATCCTTGTGAAGAAACCTAACTTTTCTAGAAAGGAAGTTTTTAAATTTCAGAGTAGTTTTTAAATGAACTGGAATTGATCAGTTTGAGTAAACTTGAAATGTATAAATGATCTGCACGTGAATTTCGGATATGTTGTCTATAATAGCATTCCTGACCTTGTGTAGAAAGATGGCACTGAAATCATGTGTGAAACTTCAGTTATGAATTTATATTGATTTCAGTCTGTTCTCCATTTATGAATTGTTTGGAATTATCTGTTAGTCAAATGCCTTTCACCTTTCTCCTATAGCTTTGCAATGCTTAGTAGTATGTTTCATAAATCAGAGATGAATTTTAGGCTTGTGTAAAATGCCCTGCTAATTTATGGTTGCTATTTTGAGTTAAATTCAAATCCATATTTCTACTGCAGCTATGGATGTGATTTTTGGTGTGTTAGTAAAATATGCCCCTATCATGTTGTGTTCCAAGTTATAGCTTCAGATTCTGAGTATTTTGTGCTTTATGATTTATTCATGCTTCTATTAGCTTAAACTTGTTATTTTTGTCATAATTGCTTGGTAATGTTGTTTTGCCTAATTTTGGTCAGAAACATATGTCTTGCTGTTATGTGCATGCTGGTGAAAATTTATGATCAGTTTGGGTATATGTTTTTGCCATAGTTAAATTCCTAAGTCATCAAGCTTAACATGGGCCAAATAAAGGGAAATCAACTTGTCTCCACATGCAATTTAAATTCCAAGCTTGAAACTTGTGAAAACATGCCTGAACAACCCCAAAACACTTTAATGAAGTTCACTTAGCTAACGGCCTTAGATCTGCACACAATCACCATCAAACAAGAATGAACTTTCACACCCATCCATTGTTCTAGTGAAAAACAGTTAATTGAAAACTTATTAAGGTGAATGTGACCAGCAAGAACCCTGTGTTTATCTCTAAATTCAGAACTGAATTTACCTACTTAAATTGTATACTTGAATCCTAATGCATCTGCATTTCGTATAGAACTTCCTGACGGGAACTACGAGCTGGTGCCTGAGTCTGAAGGAGAACCAGCCGAGGGAGACGTGAACGTGGTGGAAGTGCAGCAAGACCCGAACCAAAGTTCGGAGGATCTCGCTTCTGACCTTGCCAGCAAAGGCAAGCCCCGGAGCATAACCTACTTTTCTTAAACTCCTGCAACTTTTCCTTTCTTTATGCAATGTCTGTGCATTTACGTTCAGGAGTTGACTTGAAACCTTAGATGCATAATTCCAGGTTCCTATGTTTAATACTAGCCTGTTAGGTCACTAGTTGCCATGCTTAAGACCACGGTAGAAGTCGAGTGATGACCGTCACTCGCGAGCTATAGGTCTCTTATGTTGGAATCATAAGATTGTTGAGCTTATCTGCTCATGTTGTAAGAGCATGGGACTGACTCCGGTCAGTGGATGTCTGTGGTTAAGCTTTTGAACGTACTAAGCATTTGTCGGGAATGGGACCGGTAAGCCTAATACTTTCCTGATCCAGCAAGGGAACTCTCTACCACTACACCCGGGAGAGATCCCCAGATACTAGGCAGTGGTGCGTAGGTGGATCCGGACGGTCAGATACCGTGGCTGGATAACCTCGTACCAGGGACTGTGGACTTGATCCCGAACCGAGGACGGTTGGGAACCGCCTGGTTGGTGTATACCCCACCCCTTTGGTTTTATTTGGCATTCTTGGGGTATGCATTCTCCCATATGTTTAGGTCCACCTTGCAAGGTTACTAACCGATCGATCGTCGGCCTCTCACCATTATCTGAGACTGCTTAACCATTCACTCTATATCCCTTAATGATGGTATTGAGAAGGAACTTGTATACTTGTTAACATTGTACTATACAACTCTTGCTTGAATTAGTTGGCTAACCTAGTAATGGTTAAAAGAGTAGAATGTGAGCTAAAACTTGAAAGTAAGGACCTATTCTATGTTACTTTTCAGCAAAACAAACCACCAGCCATAAAGCCATGCATTGTCTAGAGAGTTGGTGACTTTCCAGTCACCCGACGGTTAAGTCTTGCTGAGTATTAGTATACTCAGCCTTGCTTTTGTTGCTGATTTTCAGGTGATGATCTGTGTGATGATGGCTCTCCGTGGCCTGGTTCTCTCCCACCCGGTTGAGAATACAAGTGGGAGGATGACAGTGCTTAGTGGCATCACATATGGCCTCATGTGATGTTACTTATGTCGTGTAGTGTTTATTTCCGCTGTGTTTCGAACTCTGAACTGTTTACTGTTATGCAAAAGACTTGGTTTGTAATAATGAACCTTTGAAGGATGTTATGTAATAACTTGTGACTTGTTTACCTCTGGACTCGCCTTCGTGTGAGTTTGTTGTACAAATGTCGATCCTGTGATGTAAGTGATTTACCGGGTACGACCCGGCAGAGACGACAAGTTACTTCTGTATTATTGCTTAATGACCCAGAGGAGGGGTTTAGGCGATAATGTGGAATTAATTTGAGCGGTTCTGTCACAGCTGGCATCAGAGCTTGATTTGTACACCAGAGGCCTTAATACACACTTAACAACATTTTTTAGAATAAAACTTGCATGAGTAAGGTGTGTTTTCGAAAGTACGTTAGGGACGCTAAGGATGGTTTAGTCCGAGAGGCCCTAGAGGTTTTTGGGTTTTTCTGGTGCCTACTCAACTATGGTTTATCTAGACTAACTTCCAGCACATTACTTTCAGTCAAGATTTACTTTCTTGCACAACCATACTAGTTCATCACGTGTCTTATACGTGGTGGTACCACAGGAAAGTCCTGTGAGGGACTAGTGGGACCTATTCCAATGGGTGCCACGTCGCGTCTGAGTCTCGTCACGTGTCTTATACGTGATGGTACCACGGGAAGTCCGTGAGGGATGAGTGAGGCCTATTCCAAGGGGCACTCACGTCGCGTCAGAGTCTTAATTAGGATGCTGTCCATCCAGCAGCTTTATGCATGGATGCCGTTTCTATAGTGAACGGTAATGTATGGGGATGCTTTCATGAGTGCTGGCATGAAAGGTTCGGGATGTTCTGTGATTTTCTGCAGGTACGCTAACCGCGAATCGTTAGATCCGGTAACTCCTTGGTTTAGCTCTTGACTAGCTATTATAGGGAGAAATTAATTGCCCCGCCACCGGCACTAACTTCGTGTTGACAAGAAATTGTCTGTGAGGACGCATAGGTGTGCTTGCATCATGTTAAAAAATCACAAGTGACCAGCAACCCTACAATTAAAACTTGAAGTCAAGACTTGACCAACAATCTGTCAAAAGACATGTAAGATCCAACTAGATAACTTGTGAATAAGCTGCTGGTCTGGAATTATTTTCTCGATCAATATAACAAGTTTTTCAATAGAGATCATCTAAGAAAAAGGTCCTAAATCTTCCAAAGAGTATACCGTAAAAATTTCATAAAACTTGGTTTAACCAAACTCAAGTTAGGATTTCTTCCTATGGCTGTTCTAGCTGTCTTTTAGCAGCAGTTCGGTTCTGAAAGTTTTAGGCCGCCAAAAATCTAGTTTCCAGCAAAAGTGCTAGATACAAAAGTTGCTCTAAATCTTGTTGTGGATCTGCTGTGAAAAATTCAAGAAGTTTGGGTAAAGGGAATTGGAGTTATGCTCCGTTTAGTGCAGTGTGAAGGACCGATACGGCGAACCAGAGAGGGGGGGGGGTGAATGGGAGCCGATAAAAATTCTTCTCGAAGGAGATGAAGACTCCAACAAGACGAACGCGGCTTCCAACACACGTCTCCGACTCACTACCCAAGTTGGCCAAGCCCACGTAGCCACTGAAGTGCCACTAGACCTAGGAACCAACACACACAGCCTTCCGACTCGAGAACGCAGCGGAACAACAAACCTCGAGTCAACAGACCCACACTGGTCAGACCGCCGATCTGACCGGTGTGGGTCTGTAGACTCGAGGTTTGTTGTTCCACTGCGCGGTCTGACCGGTGTGGGTCTGTAGACTCGAGGTTTGTTGTTCCGTCGCGTTCTCGAGTCGGAAGGCTGTGTGTGTTGGTTCCTAGGTCCAGTGGCACTCCAGTGGCTACGTGGGCTTGGCCAACTTGGGTAGTGAGTCGGAGACGTGTGTTGGAAGCCGCGTTCGTCTTGTTGGAGTTTTCATCTCCTTCGAGAAGAATTTTTATCGGCTCCCATTCACACCCCCCTCTCTGGTTCGCCGTATCGGTCCTTCAAGTGGTATCAGAGCCGGTTCGGGTCTTTATTGACTCTAACCAGTCTAAGATCCAAGGATGGCGTACCAGGAACAAGGTTCGGGTCCTCCACACTTCGATGGCAAGAACTACCAGATGTGGAACAAGCGGATGGGTGCGTTTCTCCGCGGAAAGGGTTAGACTCTTTGGAATGTCACGGTGGACACAGGCTATGTCCAGCCGATGGACTTCCTCGCTCCAGGGTCGAGGGACAGATTCGACGCCAACAATAAGGCGGTCGACTACTTGTTTCGTGCTTTGTGTCAGCCTGAGTTCGATCGGGTGCACACCGAGCACTTGGCTTGTAGGATTTGGGTGGTGTTGAAGGAGGCTCATGTTGGGAACGCCTAGGTTCGGGCACGGATGTATGCGACCTACCGGAGAGAGTACGAGAACTTCACTCATCTCCCCGTGAGTCCATCGATGCCCTGTTTCAGAGGTTCACGGTGGTTGTGAACAACATGAGGGCCAATGTGGACGTGCTCCCGTACGATGATCATGATAGAGCTGTCAAGCTCTTACACTCTTTGGATCATACGATTTGGGGTAGAAAGTTCAAGGCCATTGTGGAGTCGGAGAAGTATGACACTTTGACGGTGAACGAGCTGTTCTCGAAGCTCAAGTCGGCTGAGGTGGATAGGGGCATGACAACCAAGCTCGAGGGCCCGACTGACTCTCATAGTCTTGCCCACGTTGGTGGTTCGAAAGGAAAGGCTAACTCTAACCCATCCACCAGGATGTTTTCTTTCTCCTCCTTGATGTCTATGGCAGATGAAGAGTTCGACGAGCTTGGAGAGGACGAGCTGGCGCTCCTGACGAGGCGGTTCGAGAGGCTGCACGAGAACCGCATGAACATGAGGAGGAACACGAGGACTTGCTTCCAGTGTGGCAAGCCGGGACACTTCGTCGCCGACTGCCCGGAGAAGGCCGAGAACAAGGACAGCTACAAGCACAAGCCGAGGATGGACGACAAGTACCGTTCGAGGCGCGACCACAAGAGCAAGCACAAGAACAAGTACAAGGACGAGCGACGATCGAGGAAGAAGGAGAGCCGAGGCAAGGCCCGAGCGATGGTTGGAGCGAGCGACGTCGACTCCAGTTCCGCGTACTCCACCTCGAGCTCGAGCAGCAGCGAAGACGAGGGTGATCGTCGCAAGAACAAGAAGTCGTCCAAGAACCTGAGTGGGCTGAGCTGCTTCGCGAGAGACGGCTTCTGCACCATAGCGCTGAGCTCCGGCAGCAAGAAGAGCACACAGAGTGACTCGGACTTTGAGTCCGACGACGAGGTGCGTGATGAACTTCCCTTCTTGCGCCAGGAGAATGAGAGGCTTGGCTCTTTGCTTGATAACCGTGATGACATGCTTAGAGAGGCCAAGAAAATGAGGAAAGAGCTTAGGGCTTCACTCGAGAATGCTTTGACTAGAGTGGCTGAGCTAGAGACACAGGTGCTTGATAGCAAGCTTGAGATTGATTCCCTTAAGGCTAGCCCTGTTGTTTCGGATGAGAATGATTGTGCTGATTGCTCTATATTTCTTGCTGATCTTGCTTTGTTTAAGGAGAAGCATGCCTCCAAGTGTGAGGAACTAGATGTGCTTAGGGTTGAAGTGGCTGAGCTTAAGTCTAGACCTGCTTTGCTAGGTGCTTGCATTTCTTGCCCTGTTTTGCATGGTAAGATTGATGAGATGCATGCTTACACTAGTTTGCTCGAGGCTAAATTGAAGGAACCCATGCCTACATCTTGCTCTACCTATGAAATGCATGCATTGAAAATTTTTGAACTTGCACATTATGTTGATCGTTTGCAGGATGATAATGATGACTTGAGGAAGTTGATGGGTTGGTTGTCCGGTCATGAGCCTCAGTTGAGGATGATGATCGAGGCCTTTAAGAGGCAAGATGGTGAGGGACTTGGGGCAAACAAAGTTGGTGAGGAAAGTGAAGAGAATATACCGGAGCCACCAAAAACCCACCACAAGAATGATTTCCCTCCAAAACCCAACCATCTTAGGAACCGTTTAGACACAACCCCAGCTCCACCCGTGTTTCCTAAACCCACAAATGATCTCCGAAAGCCTATCAAGTTTGTGAGCACTTCGGGGTGGGCATGTGCTTTCAGAAGGTGAGATCAAAGTGAGTGACAAGATCACTCTGAGGCGTGTTGCTCTTGTTCAATCGCTGGGGTACAATTTGCTTTCTGTGTCCCAGTTGTTGGATGAGGGTTTTGAGGTGTTATTTCGGCCAGTGGTTCTCGGATTGTGGACTCTCGAGGGGACCTTGTTTGTATGGTCGTTCCCGAGGGTCAGGTGTTTCGTGCTGATTTTTCTCAGTCTTCGGGTGTGGAGCATTGTTTCTTGGCTGGTTCTTCGAGTGAGTTGTGGAAGTGGCATAGGAAGTTGGGTCACTTAAGCTTTGACCTTTTGTCTCGCTTGAGTAAACTCAATTTGGTCCGAGGATTGCCACGGTTGAGGCTTGAGAAAGAGTTGGTTTGTGCGCCGTGTAGGCATGCCAAGATTGTAGCCTCTTCTCACCCACCTCTCACCGATGTGATGACTGAGCGACCATGCGAGCTGCTCCATATGGACCTTGTTGGCCCAGCTCGTGTGCGATCTGCGGGTGGGAAGTGGTATGTCCTTGTGGTGGTGGACGACTATTCTCGGTATGCGTGGGTGTTCTTTCTCGAGGATAAGGGGGAGACGTTTGGTTTTGTTCGAGATCTAGTCTTGAGGTTGAGGAACGAGAGGCACGGAGATGCCATACGAGCTATCCGCAGTGATAATGGCTCGGAATTCAGAAACTCTCGTTTTGAAACCTTTTGCCATGAATTGGGTCTTGAGCACCAGTTTTCGAGTCCGTATACGCCTCCCCGTAATGGTGTTGTGGAAAGGAAGAACGGGACCTTGTGCGAGATGGCTCGGACGATGCTTGATGAGCATAGGACTCCGAGGAGGTATTGGGCTGAGGCGGTGAATACCGCGTGCTATGTGTCGAACAGGATATACCTCAGAGTGCACAAGAGGAAGACATGCTATGAGTTGATGCATGGTCGCACACCCAAGGTGAGTCACTTCCATGTCTTTGGTTGCAAGTGTTTCATTCTGAAGAAAGGCAGGAAGTTGGATAAGTTTGAGGCTAGGTCTGTCGATGGCATTTTCTTTGGTTATCCATCTCACTCTAGAGCATATCGTGTGCTCAATCTTGAAACTAACCAAATCGTGGAGACTTGCGAGGTAACCTTCGACGAGACAGAGCCACGTAGTTAGCTTGTCTTTGAGTGTACAGGTGATGATGAGCTTGGCGAGGAGATCTATCTGGAGGAGGAGCATGAACATGGAGAGGATGAAGATGGCGGTGTGGTGCCCCCGGCTGAACATGTACCCACTACTTCGTCTACGATGATGGATGGACCCTTTTCTACACCTACGACGACAAATCAAGAACGAGGAGAAGCTGATGTTGAGGGGGAGGTAGCATCGAGGCGAGAACCTCCTCGGTGAGTACAAGTGGATCACACAGCTTCGAGGATCATCGGCGACATGGATGAACGCACTACATGGTCGAGGGTTCGGAACAACTCTCATTTCACTCATGCTGCATTTGTTGCCTCTTTCGAGCCCAAAGACATTGGACACGCATTATCTGATCACAATTGGGTTAATTCGATGCATGAGGAGTTGGAGAACTTTGAGAGGAATCAGGTGTGGGAGTTGGTTGACCCTCCCCCAGGGTGTAAGCCGATTGGTACCAAATGGGTGTGGAAAAACAAAGAGGGAGAGAAGGGTGAGGTTATGAGGAACAAGTCAAGGCTTGTTGCTCAAGGGTTCAGTCAGAAGGAGGGGATCGACTACGAGGAGACTTTTGCTCCCGTAGCCTGTTTGGAGGCGATTAGGATCCTTCTAGCCTTTTCAGTGGCTAAAGGGTTCAAGTTGCACCAAATGGATGTGAAGTGTGCTTTTCTGAATGGTGTGTTGGAGGAAGAAGTGTATGTGAGACAACCTTCGGGGTTTGAGAGTGAGAGGTACCCCCACCGGGTGTACAAGTTCAGGAAGGCGCTGTATGGGTTGAAGCAGGCGCCTAGAGCTTGGTATGGTAGGTTGAGGGGGTTCTTGTTTGAGAGAGGTTTTGAGATGGGGAAGGTCGATCAGACCTTGTTTTTGCTGAGGCAGGGCAGAGATATCCTGATTGTGCAGGTGTACGTGGATGATATTGTCTTTGGTGGCTCGTCTAACTCTCTTGTTGCAAGGTTTGCAGATGATATGAGCAGGGAGTTTGAGATGAGCATGATGGGCGAGTTGCAGTTCTTCCTCGGGCTACAAATCAAGCAATCAAAGTAAGGAACATTTGTGCACCAGGCTAAGTACACCAAGGACATTGTGCGAAAGTTCAAGATAGAGGACTCCAAGGCTATGACGACGCCGATGAGTACGACTACGGCTCTTGATGCGGACGAGGAAGGTGAACACGTGGACCAGAAGGAGTACCGGAGCATGATCGGGTCACTCCTCTACTTGACGGCGACGAGGCCGGACATACAGTTCTCGGTGTGTCTGTCGCTCGTTTTCAAGCGTCTCCGAGGACTTCGCATCGGCAAGCGGTGAAGCGAATTTTCAGGTACTTGCATCACACTCCCGACTTCTGCCTTTGGTACTCCGCGTCCTATTCTTTGGCGCTTCATGGTTTTTCAGACGCGGATTTTGCCGGGTGTCGGTTGGATAGGAAGTCCACTTCTGGGACTTGCCAGTTTTTGGGTTCCTCTTTGGTGTCTTGGTCTTCCCGCAAGCAGTCGAGTGTTGCTCAATCCACGACCGAGGCCGAGTATGTTGCCACTGCTAATTGTTGCTCTCAGCTCCTTTGGATCACCTACACAATGAGTGACCTTGGTGAGGAGTATACCCATGTCCCACTTCAATGTGATAGCACCAGTGCCATAAGCGTTGCATAGAACCCAGTGCTCCATTCCAAAACCAAGCACATAGAAGTGAGGTATCATTCTCTGAGAGACAATGTCGAGAAAAGAAAGATAGCCTTGATCCATGTACCCACACATGACCAACTAGCCGATATTTTCACCAAACCCCTAGATCAAGCAACTTTCACTCTTTTGCGGGGGGGACTTGGTGTGTGTTTGATTTCTTGAGTTGGGTGTGTGGGAGCTCTCTTTTGCCGGTGGTGCCGAGCCCGTTTTGCCTCCCCTCGAGGAGCCGGTGGTTTTGAGAGTTTCGTGTGAGGGCTCCTTTGTAGCATATGTATAGCTTTTCTTTGTGCATTTCTTGCATTTGGCATGGCATATGTAACATGATGTATAGGCATCCTTGTATCTTAGATTGCATGCATTTTGTACCATATGCATTGGTTAGGAAAAGCTTCTCTCATATACATTGTTCACCATGGAATGAGATATATGTCTTTGTGAACTTGTTTGGTATGCTATGGTTAGTGTGGCTTAGCTCTTGATGATCTTGATGAATAATCCATGGTTGATAGCTTTGTTTTTGAAAATGTCACATATATGCTCTCTCATGTGTAAATGCCTTTATATGATCTTGACATGTTTTGTAATTGGATAGCTAGTTTATTGATCATATGGGGCCAAAGGCTCATTTGCCATCATGAATGTTTAGCCCTCTTGTCTTATCTTGTGGAGGGGCATAAGTTCCTTTTTGTCGCAAAGACATTTCATGTACCATTTACAAATCTGAAAATGAAATGAAAAATGCTTGGAAATGTGCTCCCATGTCATATGTGCTAAATTTAATTTGCTTTGGGTGCTAAACCGTTGCATGATGCCTACCAATGAGAATTCTCATACATAGAAGTAGGCACATGGCTCGGTGGCTTTGACATGACATGAGGTGCATGTGGGTGTTTGTGATGGTCTTATGATTAGAATGGCTGTCCTAGCATGAAGTTTGTGTGGCTTTGCCATTTTGATATGTCTTGATCATGTTTAGGACTTTGCTCATGAGAGGCAAGTTTTTCGCAAAATTGCTCAAATCCATCTTAGCTTCGTCCAATGGTTGTGAAATTTGGTGATCATGTAGTTGAGATCGATACGAAGCCGTAGAGTATTTAACTTGCTCATTTGGACATGTGTAGCATTCTTTGTTGAATTTTGTCTATTTGAGAAGCTCTAGGTTGAAAGTTTTGCATTTTTGGCTTGATTCATGCATTGCCAACAAGGGGGAGAAGTTTGGGCTTGAGATGGCTTGTTGGGCCCATTTAGAAGGTTTTCAGGTGGTTTCGAGCCATTTCTGGGCTCTGTTGTGCACTGGTTTGACCGGTCAGGGTCACCGGTCTGACCGGTGTGAGTGCTGGTTCTGTACACATGTTGCACACCGGTCTGACCGGTGGTGTTGTCTGGTCTGACCGGTCAGGGCTGAGTTGTTGCAGCTGCCCTATTTCAAGTGGTGTCTTGCGTGAATTCGTCCAGGGGGAGGTGCATTGGTTCAGGGGGAGCTTGCATGTGTGCAGGGGGAGTTCTTTGTGGTTGTTCGAGCTTTGATTCGGTGGTTTGCGCTCTTTGGTTGAGCTTTGCTTTGTCTCGGATGTGTCGAGCCGTTGCCCTTGCCTAAGGGGTCCGAGACTTGTCTTCTTCAAGTGATCTTGCTCTTTGCCTTTGTTTGGCTTTCGATCGCTTGTTGGAGTTTCTTTTTGTTCGTTTCTTTTCTTTTTCTTTTCCCTCTTGTTACTTTCGTGTGGGTGTTGTCAACACACTCATCAAGGGGGAGATTGAGGACCATGTGTGGTTCGAGGACCGGTGGATGGTCGCTTCCTTGTGTGATGAGTGATTGACAACGTTGTGTTGACTGATTCTTGGCTCAGTATTGCAGGTGCAGGTTGCGGCTTGACTGGTGTTGGTGCAGGTGAAGAACAAGCGCGAAAGATCGTCGCCGGTGAGGCCTCCAGGTGTAGAGAAGACAAGTAGGCTTCGTTCGAGGGACCCGGTGGCCAGCGGGGTCAAGTGCGGGCCGCATGGTGGCATGAACAGCAAGATGAAGTCGTGGGCGGTTTCTTGGTTGAGCCTCAAAACCAAGGTCGAGCTGGGACTACGTGGGAGTCAAGTCATGAGTGGAGATTGGCGGAGGCTACACCGAGTTCGCGGGGTTTCCAGTGGTTCACCAGAAAACCACTGGGTTCCTTGGTTGATCCACAAAGCCAAGACCGAAGAACCGAAGACGGTGCTTTGCGGCGGCGCGGCACGGTCTGACCGGTGTGCGACGACGCAGTCCGGAGACTTCGAAGCGGAGGACACGCGTCGGGATCGCATGGCTTGCGTCGAGGCTACGCATGGTGCGGTCGCCGGGCATCCGTCCGATGGTGAAGACATGAAGACTTCCAAATTTGCCCTTGAGGGGCTTGTATCCCTAGTTATAAGGAAAGGGCATTTTAGACTTTCGGTTGCCTCCATATAACCCAAGAGGTGAGACTTTCGGTTGACTTTGGAAACCCTAGCTCATTAGTTCTCCTATTTTCACCTATTTTCCTTAGGTTTTCTTTAGGACTAGCAAGATAGCTTCACGGAGAGATCTTGTTGAGAGGGATGGATGATCGGGCGGCTTGCTAGACCTTGTACGAACCTTTGTTTCATGTATAGATGATTCGGCGTGGTTCCTCAAGGGTTGGATGTGTTTTCCCCGGTTGTTCTTGGTGGTGATTTTCGGAGCCCTCTCTTGGTGGTTTCTTTGGGTTGTTTTCGGGACCTTTCTCTTGGGGATTTGATGGGGGAAATTTGTGGGAACCCTTCGTGGTTCTTTGGGCTATGATTCCCCTCCCAAATCTGTGAGTAAAGGTGCTCGATTTTGGGGTTTCTTGAGTTCTTGGGTTGGAAGTGCTCTTGGTGGGATTTCTTCGATTCCTCCTTTTTGGACGAGTTTTGGTGGGATTAAACATGGCTATGGACTCCTCATGAGGTGTTCCTAATATCCCCAAAGTCTTGTTCAAGTCCGTGGAGCGATTCGGGAGATCGAGTTTTGGATTTGGGGGAGTTGTCCCGCGGGTGCTGTTCATCCCGAGCTACCCAGGCTACACCGGTCTGACCGGTGCGAGCCCTGGTGGGTTTTTGCTCGGGTGAACGTCTTGGTGTGTTCTTTGTTGTCCCGTGTTGCTGCTGTTTCGAGTTTGGGTCAGTTTGGTGGTCGGTTGGCCTGTTTGGTGCCTTCGGGGCTTTCAGGCTGAGATTGGTCTGACCGGTGTGTCTCACCGGTCTGACCGGTGTAGAGCCACTTAGTGAAAGTTGCTCAGTTTCACCAGCAGGGACCGGTTTAACCGGTGGTGCTCACCGGTCTGACCGGTGTGGGTCTGTAGACTCGAGGTTTGTTGTTCCGCTGCGTTCTCGAGTCGGAAGGCTGTGTGTGTTGGTTCCTAGGTCCAGTGGCACTCCAGTGTCTACGTGGGCTTGGCCAACTTGCGTAGTGAGTCGGAAACATGTGTTGGAAGCCGCGTTCGTCTTGTTGGAGTTTTCATCTCCTTCGAGAAGAATTTTTATCGGCTCCCATTCACTCCCCCCTCTCTGGTTCGCCGTATCGGTCCTTCACAGTGCTGTTTGCTGGAATTTCTGGGTGACAGCAACCTGAACTTGTAGCTTTTTGGCCATTTTCCTTTCGTTTTTGGCTCGACTTTTGAATACCAAACTTGTGTCTTAGTATCTAAGCAAGAATCTGGTGAAATTTGGGAATTTTTGGCTCAATAGTTTTTGAGTTACATGCATTTTTGTGCACTATACAGAATCTATCATTTCTCAACTCACGCTAACCAGTGGGAGTTTTGTGATGCAGATGGCTGGACGGTTCAGTCCGTACTGACGGGCTGCACCTTGAGAGTTTTGCCCGCATCTTGTGGGATGCCCTCCGCTCGTCTGGGTACCCGACGTCTCCGACGTACGAGGCGATGGAGACCGTGCAGCTGGGAGTGCCCCGCTGCCGTGTTCGGGTGTCTGTGCCGCTCCACCCTGACCACCCGGAGTGGGCCGACCTGAGCACGGATGTGGTGAGCGTCCGCTTGCTTTGGAGACGCCGGAGGTGGCCGCTTTGGGAGTGCTTAACTCCTTCGCGCCCGGCACCCGACGTGGTGTCCACCTCACCGGTGGGGCCGCTACCGGCGCGTGGACCCCGAGGACTCCGCGTGGAGGCACCGTATGGGGCACATGGCCGACCTTCTGGCCGGCATGCGCCCACTCGACGTGCTGCAGGAGACGGTTCGGCGCGAGGGTGCGCTGTACCGTCTTCAGGCCCTTCGCAGCGCTGCGTCCACCACGGTGACTGCTACCGCTCTCGACTCCGCCGGAGAGTTGGGAGTGCGCACCCACCACCTGCGCTCTCTCTCTTTTGTCTACATGGGCCTTGAGAGGGACCTCGCCGAGGCACGACTTCGGGTTGGACAGCTGGAGGCCCGTGAGGCCAACTGGGTGGCACGTGACGCTCAGTGGGTCAACATCCTCACTGACCGTCTCCATGCCATCGTGGGACTGCAAGAGCAGCGGGAGCAGCAGAGAGAGGAGATGGAGCAGCAGAGGGAGCAGATGGAGCAGCTGAAGGACGAGAGGTTTGTGCACCTCCAGGCACTGATGGATATGGATGGGCAGCTTGAGGCCATGGACCAGGACCTGGAGGCGGCCAACGAGTTGATCCAGATGTTGCAGCAGCCGGCTCCCCCGCCAGCCCCGGGAGCTATGGAGGGTGACCAGGACGACGCTCAGTCCATGGTGGACGACACCGAGGCTCCGCCGCTGGACCCGATGGTCGAGGGTTCACCTGCTGCTAGTGCCGCCTCGGGCGGTGATGATACTTACTAGATGTTGATAGACTAGTGTCCATACTCATACGGGTGGCCTAATTTTGGTCCGTGAATGGGATAGGCTAACGTAGGATGAGTATTCTTTTGGGTAGCCTGATGCTACCATTGACCGCTATGTAACCTAGGGTGAAGACTTGTTGAAAGTTAGGCTAATGTGTTGTAATTAAGTCTGCTAGTGAATGCTGCGGTCTGGATGCAGCAGTATGTAATGGCTGTTTGAACCACTTTATGGCATGATCTGGGCTGTGAAATGAATAACAAAGTTGTTGGAAATTACTTTGTGTGCATGCTCGTAAAATTTCAGCCTCGTTGCTTCTACGGTTTTGGAATTATGAATTTTTCTGTAACTGACTGCAGTCTGAAATTCAGACTTGTCAGACCAGTGGGATTTTAATTTTTCGGGCATGTTAACGTCGAAATTCAGAGTTCGGTTGAATACCAAAGTTGTAGTGAATGAAATTTTGCTGCTACTGACCAAAATTTACCATCGTTCGATAACCGAGCAGAAAGATATGAATTTTATTTGGCAGAGTACTTGGCTGTCTTGTTTCTGAAATTTGTGCATGGAGGAAACGCTTTACACATGTTCTTCTTGTTTATGCTCATATTGGCAAGATTATGGATATATGGCTAACCTCCATTAGCAAATTTTTCAGATGGTGGGAGCAACACGCGGAAATCCCCATGGGTTTGGTGAGGCTAGTGGTAGCAATCTTCCACCACCACCTCCCCCACCGAACATGACGCCTATCGAGACCTTCCTCCTTGCTCAAGCTGATATGATGCGCCAGATACTGCAAAATCAACAGCAGATGAATCAGCGGCGCAATGACCAGTTAGAAGAAGATCCTCGAGTGGCAACCTATGCTCAGTTCTCTGCGCTGAAACCGCCGCTTTTTCACAAAGCGGAGGAACCCTTGGAGGCTGATGCTTGGCTGCGTGCTATTGAAGCCAAGTTGGATGTTCTCACCTCGCCATGCTCCGAGGAGAGAAAGGTTAAGTTTGCAGCAATGTATCTCCGTGGTCCGGCACTGCTATGGTGAGATCATTTCAAGATGATGCAGCCAAATGGCCATGAGATCACGTGGGCTGAATTTAAAACTGCATTCAAGTATCACCACATTCCTAAAGGGATGGTGGAGAGGAACTTAAATGAGCTTTTGAACTTGAGGTTGGGTTCTAACTCGGTATATCAGTACGCCCAGAAGTTCAACAACCTGTGTCAGTATGGTGACTACTATGTTGATGCAGATGCCAAGAAAATGGATCGCTTTCGCAGGGGTCTTGATCCTGAGCTCTATGAAAAGATGAACCCCATCAAAACCAACAGCTATCATGAGATAGTGGACCTGGCCATATCACAGGAAGATGCAATGAAGAGGGTGCAGAATGCAAAGAAAAGGAAGGCTGCGTTCAACTCTAACAACGCGCCTAAGAGCCAGTTCCGCATAGTTCGGAAGCCACCGCAAAACTTCCAGCGGAACCAACGTTCTGGGCGATGGGTGCCAAAACCTCCCCAAAATCAGCAGCAAGGGAATTTCCGTTCCCCCAATTTTCAGCAACAGAATGCTAGGCCCAATGCACCCCCACCAGCCCGCACCCCCAATGAAGGACGTTGCTACAACTGTGGGAAGCCCGGGCATTTCATGAATGCCTGTCCTCAACCCAGGCAGCAGAATCAAGGACGGGGACATCCCAGAGCAACAAGGACAAAGGGAAGAAGCAGACCGTGCAGGTCAAACAGGGTCGTCTTAACTTCACCACGATGGTGGGAATTCCTGAGGGAGCAGCAGTTATGATGGGTACGTTTTCTATCCATGGCAAATTTGTTAAGATTTTGTTTGATTCCGGTGCTACACATAGCTTTATGAACCAAAGTACACAAGTGAACTTGGGTCTAAATGTGCTTTGAGTTAAGAATGAATTTAAGATCGCAACCCCGGGAGGGAAAGTATCCTCCAACACACTAGTCAAGAGTGTCCCGTTGCAGCTACGTAGCAAGATCTTCCAGACCAATCTCTTAACCTTGGGGTTAAATGGAATAGATGTCATTTTGGGAATGGATTGGATGTCACATCATAAAGTACTCTTGGATATTGCTGAGCGAAGGATAGAATTCGCTTCACCTGCTGTAGGTGTCTCAACTCTCTACTTACCTTTGAGGGGATCTGCTGACCCCAGTGCCTATGCCTCAAAACCCAAAAGCTTAGAGAAAATCCAGGTGGTATTTGACTCCCGGATGTCTTTCCCGATGATCCGCCGGGCATGCCACCGGATCGGGACATTGAGTTCGTGATTGAGCTACAACCTGGTACGGCACCTATTTCGAAAAGAGCTTACCGTATGCCTCCCAAGGAGCTGGCAGAGCTGAAGACCCAACTTCAGGAGTTATTGGACAAGGGTTTTATCCGCCCGAGTTCTTCTCCTTGGGGATGTCCAGCTCTCTTTGTCAAGAAGAAAGACGGTAGCTTGAGACCGTGCGTATACTACCGCCCTCTCAATGCGGTCACCATCAAAAATAAGTACCCCCTTCACTAATCAATCCATATAGGTTGCTCATGGGTTAGCACATGACACAAGCAACCTACCATATGTAAACATTGCAACAAATGCAACCTAAACAAGGCAATGGAGCTACAATGATACATGAGATAGGTTCTAGTTTCTATCACCTCAACCAGGGATCTTGGGCAACACATGTCCAATTTGCAAGCTTGGCTTATAGGCTTGAATCTTCTCATGTTGTTTGTTCCAAGACTCCCAAGTCCCCACTCTCATGGCCTTCAAGTGGCCTTTGAAACCCAAACCATTTGAGGTCCCTTCATGTTGATGATGACTTCCTTGGGCACCCAAATAGGTTGGTTCCAACCCCGCTCCTCCTTCATCTTCCCAACCTTATGTGCAACCACCTTGCCATTTGCCTTCTTCTTGGTGACGTAGGTGTTGCTCTTGGTCTTGTTCTTGCGGTTGGGCTTGGTGTAGATGAAGGATCTCTTGATGGTGGGGTTCAACTTCTTCTTTGCGCCCTTGTCCATCTTCTTGACAAATTGAGGGAATTTGTAGAACTTGCGCCCTTCTCCATGACACTTGTAGCAAGTCACGGTTGCACCCTTCTGTTAACACCAAAATTTGGTAAGGAGTCTGACCTGTGGGTCCGGTTCGAAAAGGAGTCCGTCTGGTGTAAGGAAGGATATTTTCAGAGATTTTCGGCAAAGAGATCTGCGGTCGGCTATCTGCTCCGGTTCGGCAAAGGAACAGTAGAACTGATTTTGCGGGATTGGACGGTGACGTGGCTCAATCAGAGGAGACGAATGGATGGATAGGCGATCAAGTTTAGTTAGGCAATGAATCCATTCGCGGTTGTACTCAACGGGGTATAAATACGACCCCTGAATGTATGTAACAAATACGATCATTCTTCAATACACACCGGCCTTACGCCAAACCCTAGAGTCCTTGTCGTGTCGTCGAGTTCTTCGAGAGGGCCAATCGATCCGTCGACCTCCGTGAGTACCGGCAACCTTGTATCATGTCTAGTATCATGCGGTGGATTTAGATCTGATGCAAGTAGTCTTGTTACCATGCTTCGTGTCATGCGGTAGATTCAAGCTTGGTTCAAGAGGGTTTCTTGTTAGATCATGAGCCATGCGGTAGGCTGAGATCTGGCTTGAAGCTAGTTATCGGCTCTATTGGATTTTGGCAAGATCCAATAGATTCATTAAGTTATCCCGTGTTATCTTGAGTTTTACTTTATGTTTCAATTCATGTAACACATCTTTGCCCAATCTAGATGGGTTTGGATCGGCTATATCTCTTTTATGATCCTTGTTCGAGCAGGTTTCGTGTTTTGACGCGTGGATCTTGTGCTTTCCGATAGCCGAAACCGAATCGATCTAGGTTGTTACGTGTTGCGGGTTCAAGCTTGCCATGTTCGTATAAATCTTGAAAGAACCGGGTATCATGCGGTAGATGCAGGTTTTTGGGTTGCTTTGGAGCTAGTCATCCGGTGGATTAGTTTCCCAAATCGATCGATAGATTTATTCACGTGGTAATGTTTGTTCCTTCTTCATGGACCCTGGATCGGTACATTCGGCCGTATTCGGTTATATTTTCACGAGTAGAACACGTGCATTATTTATGTTTTAAATGATGTATGCTTTTAGCTTTCCATATTTAGATTGTATCATGCGGTGGATAGATCTATTTGTGGAAAGTGGTACGTTTTTCATGCAAGTCGTATCATGCGGTGGATAGATTTGTTTGATATCGTACCCGACGGGTTTTAAAGTAACTAGACATGCGGTAGACTAGTGCTTTGGATCTATGCATGCTTATTTAATACATGATTATGTCCGTGCTTTACCTTATTTATTTAATGCTAATCTTCATGGGGATCGGTCATAACTTTGCGCTTGCATCTTTGTTTATACAAAGACCTATCGTTGTCATGCCTACGTCATCCATTTGGCAGTGTTCCTTTTCCCTTTATGGTTGCCCGAATGGTCGTGGTTCTTTGACGGATAGCTTTGCATAGCTATGTGTTATCCCAATTGGCTCTTTAGCCGCAAGCTTGGAACCTATGCGGTACCACCCGGCAAGTTCCAAGCTTTGGTATTTAACATGTTTTATCTTTTGTTAATTTTCGGGAAAAATTGATCGGCACGTCATTTGCTCTCTCGCGCGTGTGAAGCCGGCTTTGTTCGGCTTGCCGTGTGTGATTGGCGTTGAGTGCACTTTTGCGCCAACACACTTTTTGGCACGCCCGGTGGGACCAACGGCCCGAATTAATTCAAGATGCCCGAGATTGCGGACCTTATGGACGTCGACCTAGAAGATCTTTCTCCGGAGCAGCGGCAACTGCTCCAAGACGTCGTAGATCAATTTCGAGCGAAGTGCCTACTGTCGTTTAAGAAGAACAGAAGCGGCGTCTCATATCTGAAGAACGAGATGCCTAGAGTGCGCTACCGGGAGAAGTCGATGCTACGTCTCGGCGGGGAAAAGGAGGAATGCGCGCGGGTGTTCCAAGAGTCGGCCAGATTACATGCTCACCAAGCACAACAAGGCCTTCCTCGGATCGCTCCGGCGGATGATGGTGGCCATCTTTGGCCCGGCATGGAGCAAGCGTTCGGGAAGGCACCCTTCCGGAGGAGCACCGTAGAGCCGGGTGAATCAAGCTCTCGGCCGCCGCTACGGAGCCGGCCACGGCGGCCTCCTCCTCGGAGCGCCGAAGCCAAGCGTTCCAACCTCCTCCGCCGGGCGGCGGGGGGCGGCCGGTTCGGTCCCCGTTGCAAGCTTCGGGAAGTCAACCAATCCTCGCCGCCACCACGGAGCGACACGGGTCGGCCCCGTGTGCAACGGCCGAATCCGTACCGGCCTACGTATGGAGACCTAGCGTTCGGCTCGTCCGGGGCCCCACTTGACCCCGGTCGGAGAATTGCTCCGTCGACCGACCGGCTCCCGGAAGAATTTGTACGGCGGTGGTTATCATGAAGTGGGAAATTACGGAGCGTTCGACGCCTTCCCGCACCGGGGGTACGCGCCGGCGGGCGGCGCGCAAGAAGATGACGCCCTAGCGCGCAAGATGGCCGAATTGATGCGAGAATCGGTTCGGCCTCAAGCCAAAGATGCGGGGCCACCGCTTATAGGCCGCCGTTCCCCGCAGTGGTACTATAACGTGCTCTTGCCGCCGAGGGTGAAGCCGCCGACGGAATTCACAAAGTTCTCGGGGCGGGACGAGACAAGCACGGTCGAGCACATCGCCCGTTACCTCATGCGGCTTGGGGAATGCTCGGCCGAGGAGACGTTCGGGGTTCGCTACTTCCCCGCCTCACCGACGGGTCCCGGCTTTTCGGTGGTTCTCGTCCCCGCCTCCCCGAATCGGTGGCCGGATGGAAGGATTTGGAGCGTAAATTCCACGCTCATTATTTCAGCGGCGGCTCCGAGAAGAAGCCGATTGATCTCGCCACCCCGAAGCAAAGGCACGGCGAAACACCGCCGGGAATTTCTTAGAAGATTCGGGGAAGTCAAGGGCATGTGCTTCTCGGCCGAACTTGCCGGACGATCGGTGGCCGATATGGCCGTCGCCGGGATGTTACCGGTCGTGCGCGAGAAGCTATTTGGGATGGAGTTGGAGAACCCGGGCCAACCGTCACAAAAGTTATCCTTGATGAGCAATCGGGCATATGGCCTCAAGAAGGACCCCAAATTTGGCAAGCGAAGACGACGTCGGCGACATCTACAACCGGTTCTCGGACAAAGCCGATCCGTTCGAGGATTCCGACGATGAATTGGAGGTAGGCGCAGCGAGAAATCATGTGGGGTAAAGAGCCCTTGACAATGAATCGGCGTTGGGTCAAGCAGACCAAAGGGACTTACGACTTTGACATCACGAAGGGTGATAAGTTGTTTGAGCTCTTGGTAAAAGAAGGCCGAATTAAGCTGCCTGAGGGGCATTCTATGCTTCGGCCTGATGGAGTTAAAGCGAAACGTTACTGTGGCTTCCATGACAGGGATTCACACTCCATCAACGATTGCAGGGTCTTCAGGATGAGGATCCAGAAGGCTATCCAGGAGGGACACCTCAAGTTCGATAACAAGATGAAGCTGGATGGCCACCCCTTTCCTCAGAACATGCTCGGCTTTTCTGTCAACGCGATAACAGCCGAGGAGAACGGTAAAGTCAAGGTCCTGACCTCAACCAGGTCCAAGCAAGGTGGAGCAGTGGACCCAGAGCGCCAGGTGACCCTGGAGCAAGTACAAGGCGACACCCCCCGTGTTCTCAAGAGCCACATCGAGATTGGGGAATCATCCAGGCCTAAACCCAAAGTGACGTCGCGCATTCTCCTCAACAAATGGCAGCGCCAGATAGAGAAAGAGCGCTACCAGAAGCGTCGTCACGAGGAGCAGCGCAGAGCTGAAGAGGAAGCGCGTAGACGGGACCAAGAGCAGTACAAACGCGAGCAGGAGCGCGCACACTGGGGATGCGCCTTCTTCAGGCACTGCTGGAATGAGGGCCTAAAGCTGCCCACATTGAAGAACTGTCCTGAATGCAGCGACAGATATGTTGAATACAGGCAGGAAACTGCCAATCGCCAATCCGTCCACGAAAGACTTGGAAGGATCCACCCTAATGGGGATCGGCGCCAAAAATTGAAATCATCGATCATCCCAGGAAGCGCCAAGCTGATCTCAGGTGGGCTGATCAGGAAGACGATGAAGATGTCCACGTCTGGCAGAAAGGGCAATGGTGCCCACCCGGCCTGAGGAGGAGCCAGAAGAGGCGGGTCCAGCGCTTGAGGAACCGCGAGATGAAACAAGCCGGGATCCAGACGAGGCAGAAGTGGCGCCCCAAGGACCAGCCGGAGGGATCGAAGCGTTCGGCTCCTACATGCATGGTATACTTCCTGCCGAACGAGTTCATGGCTCCTGCTAACCAGGTTATGCAGGAGGAAGCTTCCTTTGATGACGAGCAGCCCGAAGGGGTGATGGCACAACTGGTGCTGGCCAAGAAGGCCATCTTCAACAAGCCGGCCAAGAATCGCCATATGAGGCCGCTGTACTTGAGGGGGTACGTCAATGGCAAGCCATTGACCAAGATGTTCGTCGACGGTGGAGCGGCAGTCAACGTAATGCCGTACACCACCTTCAGGAAGCTTGGCATGGGCCCGAGCGATCTGACACCTACAAGTATCATCTTGAACGACTTCGCCGGGAACCCCTCAGACACCAAAGGATGCGCCCACGTGGACTTGATGATCGGGTCCAAGACGCTGCTCACCACCTTCTTTGTCATCGAGGGCAAAGGAGCCTACAGCCTGCTGCTTGGGCGGGACTGGATTCATGCTAACTGCTGCGTCCCATCCACCATGAATCAACAGCTCATCCAGTGGATGGATGATGAGATTGAGGTCGTCCAGGCAGACGACTCCGTGAGCGTAGCCAACATGGAACCAGCCTTCTGGGAGTACCAAGGCATCGATTGCTTCTCAGGGAAGGACTGGGGAGAAGGTCTGTTGAACTCCTCGGCGGTGACCAACAGCCGATTCAAGCAGTCGGCTCTTATAGTAATTTTTAATGGAGAACCCCGTGGATGGCACTGATGGCAAATTAGGGCGAGGATTCATGTCGGCCGATAAACTGGAAGAAGTTGACGTTGGAAGCGGTGATAAGCCAAGGCCGACGTTCATCAGTGCAAATTTGCAACCAGACTTCAGGGGGGATTTAATTGAGCTTCTCAAAGAATATAAGGATTGCTTCGCCTGGGATTACTCGGACATGCCTGGATTGGTTCGTTCCATCGTCGAGCACCGGTTGCCAATCAAGCCTGGTTTCAAACCATATAAGCAACCGCCCCGGAAAATCTACAAGGATGAAGTATTGGCCGATGTGAAGAAGGAAATCGAAAGATTACTTGACGCAAACTTCGTTCGGCCGTGCGGATATGCGGAGTGGATTTCTAACATCGTCCCCGTGTATAAGAAGAATGGAAAAATGAGGGTTTGCATAGACTTCAGGGACCTAAACAGAGCTACTCCCATGGATGGATACCCGATGCCTATTGCCGATTTGTTGATTGACGCCGCTGCTGGACACAAGGTGATTAGTTTCATGGATGGCAACGCGGGATACAATCAGGTCTTCATGGCAATAGAAGACATATCAAAGACGGCCTTTAGACGTCCTGGTCATATAGGCCTATTTGAGTGGATAGTCATGACGTTTGGATTGAAAAATGCCGGTGCAACCTATCAGCGGGCCATGAATTACATTTTTCATGAGTTGATCGGCAAAACTGTGGAAATCTACATTGATGACGTGGTGATCAAGTCCTTAAGTCATGACACCCATCTGGAAGATGTGAAGAAGACCTTGGAGTGCACCCGGAAACACGGTTTGAAGATGAATCCAAACAAGTGCGCTTTTGGGGTATCAGCTGGAGTGTTCTTGGGGTTTCTGGTCCATGAAGGGGGAATCGAAGTTGGCAAAAAGAGCATGAAAGCCATTGATGAAGTCGTTCCTCCAACCAACCTCAAGGAATTGCAATCACTGCTCGGCAAGATCAACTTCGTGAGAAGATTCATCTCAAATTTATCACAGAAGGTGTTGCCATTCTCTCCGTTGCTGAAGCTAAAGAAAGATCAGAAATTCACATGGGGCGACGAACAACAAAAGGCTTTTGATGAGATCAAGCAGTACATGAAGGAGCCGCCGGTGCTGGTTCCTCCTCAGCTAAACAAGCCTTTCAAGTTGTACATGGCGGTCGATACCCAAACCATTGGATCGGCCCTTATTCAAGAATTCGAAGGAAAGGAACGGGTAGTAGCTTACCTTAGCCGAAAATTACTTGATCCTGAAACCAGGTATTCGGCTATAGAGAAACTGTGTCTTTGTGTGTACTCCTCGTGTACAAAGTTTCGGCACTGCTTGTTGAATGCAGAATGCACTGTATACTCAAGGTTTGATGTGATAAAACATATGTTATCTATGCCAATTTTGAATGGTCGGATTGGCAAATGGATTTTAGCTTTATCAGAGTTCGAATTGAAGTTCGAATCGGCAAAAGCCATCAAAGGTCAGGTCATTGCCGATTTTATAACTGAACATCGTGACCCGTCAATTTATCTACTTGAAATTACCCCTTGGGCTTTATTTTTTGATGGGTCATCGTGTGGCAAAGGAGGGGGAGTAGGAATCCTACTAATTTCGCCCAGAGGTGAGATGTTTCAATTCGCCATTCCTATACAACCCACTGTCACAAATAACCAGGCTGAGTACGAGGCACTACTTCGAGGGCTTCAATATTTGAGAGAAGCTGGGGCCGTTTCAGTTGAGATCTATGGAGATTCAGAACTGGTAATCAAGCAATTGAATGGCCAATACGAGTGCAGGAGCGAAGCGCTGAGGAGTTACTACGAAGAGTGCAGGGAAATCTTGAAGAGCTTCCCATTGGTAACCCTACAGCACATTCCTAGAGAGCACAACGAAGAAGCAAACAGGCTAGCTCAGAGCGCCTCTGGTTACAAGGAGAGTCAAGAAGCGTTTGCTGTAGAAGTGTGTGCACTAGGGGCGGATCTTGCAGAAGATGATTGGAGGAAAGAAATCGTTGATTACTTGAAAGATCCATCCCGAAAAGTCTCTAGGAAACTCAGGTACAAGGCAATTAAGTTCGTTCTTCTAGATGATAATTTATTCTATAAATCATTAGACGGGGTATTGCTACGATGCCTGGGTCCAGAAGAAGCCAAGAACATGATGAGCGAGGTGCACGATTGGATATGTGGAGCGCACCAATCGGCCTATCGGATGAAGTGGGTAATTAGACAAGCTGGATGCTTTTGGCCGACGGTATTAGAGGATTGCTTTGAGTATTACAAGGGATGTCAAGATTGCCAAAGGTTTGGGAATATTCAAAGAGTCCCTGCATCAGCATTGAATCCCATCATCAAGCCATGGCCATTCAGGGGCTGGGGTATAGACTTGATTGGCCAAATTAATCCGCCATCTAGCAAGGGGCATAAGTTCGTGCTTTTGGCTACAGACTACTTCACCAAATGGGTCGAGGCAATCCCACTGAAGAAGGTGACGTCAGAGAACATGATCGAATTCGTCAAAGAACACATCATCTATCGATTTGGGATCCCTCAGACGATTACCACTGACCAGGGGGCACAATTCGTGTCATTGGAGTTCAGAGATTTTGCCGAAAGCATGGGAATCAAATTATTTAATTCTTCTCCATATTATGCCCAAGCTAATGGTCAAGCAGAGGCTTCTAATAAGATCATGATCAAGCCGATACGAAGAAGATCGATCGAAGCCAAGGAGGTGGCATTCGGTACTCGGTGAAGCGCCGTGGGCTTACCGAACGGCCCCCCATGGAGCTACAAAGACCTCTCCTTACGAGTTGGTTTACGGGCATCATGCAATCCTGCCTTGGGAGATACAATCAGATTCAAGGAGAGTAGTGCTGCAAAACGAGTTGAGCTCCAAGAATTACAGTGGCCTAATGATGGATGAGTTAGAAGATTTGCATATGATCCGTCTCAGGGCCCTGGAGAACATCGAGAAAAACAAGCTGCGAGTCGCCAAGTACTATAACAAGAAAGTAAAAGTAAGGCAATTCGCAGAAGGTGATCTAGTTTGGAAAGCACTATTGCCGATTGGAACTAAATACAGTGAATTCGGCAAATGGTCCCCTAACTGGGAGGGGCCTTTTCGTGTGGTCAGATGCGTTCCTGGTAATGCATACATATTGAAAACTTTGCTAGGAGAAGAATTTTCCGCTGTGATAAAAGGAAGATATCTGAAGAAATATTATCCTAGCATTGAGATCGATCGATGATTACACACATCTGGCACAAAAAATAGCCGGCGCTCGAGAATGAGGCCGCCTTCAGAACAAAATCCATGAACAAGAGAAAATGGCCGGTGCTCGGATGCATTGCCCTTAGCTCAATACTACATTACAACCGCTTCTTGCGGGATCACATCTAACAACCCCGATGGTCGGGTCCCCGAGGAGGTGGGAAGCGAGAAGGCGTGGAGGAAGAAGCGAAAGTATGATTCAATCTTTTCTTTACTTCTTCGAGCTGCTCGCTCCCTCTTCGCTTGTTCCGGGACCACCGTGACGGCGACTTGGAACGCACGAGGATGACCATGATTGGCGGCCTCTACCAAGCTATCCCGGGCCGCCTTCGGGTTGCCGTACATCGAGAGACATCCGGAGCGGAGAATCAAGGTTAGAGGCAAGAAATCCGGATGCAAACATGAAGGAGTCGGGAGAATTTACCCCCTACTAGTGCTTCCCGAGCCGGGCGACGCTCGCGCTCGGCTTGGCAACGGGCGGACATGTCCCTGAGGCCATGCTCCAGGTGCCGTACGCGGCGGCGCAGCTGATGGTTGGTCCTCTGTTCAGGCGTGGCATCCTCTGCTTCGAGAGAGGAATCGGAGGAGATGTACTCAGGCACATCTTCGGTCCCGATGACTTCTTCGGGAAGCAAATCAAGGCTGAAAAGGGCTCAAAGGAAAACTCAACAGGGAAGGTCAAGGTGTCGTTGCCTAGATAAGGAAGCCAAAGAGGATTGGGGAAACCTTTGAAGAACAACTCGAATAGGCGGGCCGATGTCTGTTTGGATGGAAACAGTTGAAGCCGCTTCTCCGTAGTTTTGGCATCCTCTGGTAGCTTGAGGCTCTCCTTCTGGGTGATTGGACAAAGGGAAGAAACTGAAGTTCAAATCGACACCGACAATTTGATGCATGTGGAGCTGCAGCCACATTTGAACAAACCACCAAGGGCCATTGACGCATGTTATCCTCCGACCGGTGTACATTTGGGTAACGATCGATGAAGCATATGATATACGCCGCCCAAGAAGAATTTTCCCGGAGGGAGGCGATTGCCACCGACGGATGAGTCGCCATTGCGATATGGTTCAAAGTGGGCTCGTTGGCTTTGCCACGTAAAACGAATCGCACAGCCACATGTTCAGAAAAGCTCTGTATTCAACATTGCCAAGGGGATTGTCTTTCATGTGCTTCAAGATATAATTCTTGTAGCCGTTCCCTGGCTTTACCCCTGTCTGGCGTGAAGAGTTTTTGAAGTCCCAGGGCTGGACAGACCCGGTGATGTCAAGGCCAGTGATCATATATACATCGGCCAAGGTTGGAGACATTGGGCCATGCCCAAAAAGGAAGGCGTTGACGCCATTTGACCAGAAGTGGCACGCGGCTATCGAAGATCTTCATTCCTGGGGGTCTCGGCCACGGATAGCTCCAAGCATTGGGCGATACGGAGAGCATCCGGGTTGGTCAATCCACTCTTATCCGCAAGAATCCTCCGATACCAAGTCTTCCACCGCAATTGGGGGCAAAGGCCGCTTCTTGAACGCATCTTGCCACCGAGGAAGTGGAGACAAAGCGCCTTGAAGGGGATTCTGCGAGATTCGGCGGCAATAAGATCTCGAGGGTCGGGATTCCCTACGGGACCAAGGTAATAAGACTGCGAATTGGCCTCGATAGGAATCAAAAGAGCGAAGAGAAGGCTCTCGGAAGAAAGCGAGAAAAGGAAAATCTCGGGTAAAATTGAAAACCTAATGCCGAACAAGGTTTGCGGGGGGATGAATTTACCCGAGCAAACTTTGGTTCGAGTTGCCATTGGAGGTTCGAGCTCGGAACGAGGGGATCTAGGGTTGGATCCGGACGAAGATTCCGGCGGATTGCGAAGAACGGTGTTGACAGATTTGATTCATAGATTCGTGGTCGGAGTCAATTGTGGAACAAAATTACTTTTATCCCACAATTGAAGGGGCATGTGTTAACACCAAAATTTGGTAAGGAGTCCGACTCGTGGGTCCGGTTCGAAAAGGAGTCCGTCCGGTGGAAGGAAGGATATTTTCGCAGATTTTCGGCAAAGAGATCTCGCGGTCGGCTATCCGCTCCGGTTCGGCAAAGGAACAAGAGAGCTGATTTTGCGGGATTGGACGGTGACGTGGCTCAATCGGGGGAGACGAATGGATGGATAGGCGATCAAGTTTAGTTAGGCAATGAATCCATTCGCGGTTGTACTCAACAGGGTATAAATACGACCCCCGAATGTATGTAACAAATACGATCATTCTTCAATACACAACGGCCTTACGCCAAACCCTAGAGTCCTTGTCGTGTCGTCGAGTTCTTCGAGAGGGCCAATCGATCCGTCGACCTCCGTGAGTACCGGCAACCTTGTATCATGTCTAGTATCATGCGGTGGATTTAGATCGATGCAAGTAGTCTTGTTACCATGCTTCGTGTCATGCGGTAGATTCAAGCTTGGTTCAAGAGGGTTTCTTGTTAGATCATGAGCCATGCGGTAGGCCGAGATCCGGCTTGAAGCTAGTTATCGGCTCTATTGGATTTTGGCAAGATCCAATAGATTCATTAAGTTATCCCGTGTTATCTTGAGTTTTACTTTATGTTTCAATTCATGTAACACATCTTTGCCCAATCTAGATGGGTTTGGATCGGCTGTATCTCTTTTATGATCCTTGTTCGAGCAGGTTTCGTGTTTTGACGCGTGGATCTTGTGCTTTCCGATAGCCGAAACCGAATCGATCTAGGTTGTTACGTGTTGCGGGTTCAAGCTTGCCATGTTCGTATAAATCTTGAAAGAACCGGGTATCATGCGGTAGATGTAGGTTTTTGGGTTGCTTTGGAGCTAGTCATCCGGTGGATTAGTTTCGCAAATCGATCGATAGATTTATTCACGTGGTAATGTTTGTTCCTTCTTCATGGACCCTGGATCGGTACTGTTCGGCCGTATTCGGTTATATTTTCACGAGTAGAACACGTGCATTATTTATGTTTTAAATGATGTATGCTTTTAGCTTTCCATATTTAGATTGTATCATGCGGTGGATAGATCTATTTGTGGAAAGTGGTACGTTTTTCATGCAAGTCGTATCATGCGGTGGATAGATTTGTTTGATATCGTACCCGACGGGTTTTAAAGTAACTAGACATGCGGTAGACTAGTGCTTTGGAGCTATGCATGCTTATTTAATACATGATTATGTCCGTTCTTTACCATATTTATTTAATGCTAATCTTCATGGGGATCGGTCATAACTTTGCGCTTGCATCTTTGTTTATACAAAGACCGATCGTTGTCATGCCTACGTCATCCATTCGGCAGTGTTCCTTTTCCCTTTATGGTTGCCCGAATGGTCGTGGTTCTTTGACAGATAGCTTTGCATAGCTATGTGTTATCCCAATTGGCTCTTTAGCCGCAAGCTTGGAACTGTCTGGTACCACCCGGCAAGTTCCAAGCTTTGGTATTTAACATGTTTTATCTTTTGTTAATTTTCAGGAAAAATTGACTGGCACGTCATTTGCTCTCTGCGCGTGTGAAGCCAGCTTTGTTTGGCTTGCTGTGTGATTGGCGTTGAGTGCACTTTTTGCGCCAACACCTTCTCAAGCTTCTTCACCATGGGATCACAGTTATCTTGAGAAGGTTGGACTTTGCTCCTCATGTCTTGATAGATGTCCACTTGTTCCACATTGTTCTTGCCCTTGCCCATCAAGTTTGCCAACCTCTCTCGGAGCCATTTCACTTCTTGCTTGAGCTCATAATTTTTCTTACCTATGAGACAATCACATGATTCTACAACAACATTCTCATTGCAAGATGGTGAGCAATATTCATCAATTAAATCAATGCAAGAAGTTGAAGCATCTACCTTGGAGATAGGAATTGCACAAGGGATAGATGATTCATCAAGGTCAAAGGAATTACTTGCTTTAGTCTTATTTCTCTCAAGCTTAGATTTTAGCTCATCACACTCGTTGCTAAGCAATTTGAATTTGCACAACAAATGTTGATAATTTGTAGCAAGGGTTGCACTATGATCATTGAGAACATTGAGTTCTTTAATTTCATTAGCTTGTTTCTTAAGCATTCCTTTTTGCTCATGGACTAGCTCAACAAGATCATCGAGAGAGGTGGTGTCGGATTCGTCATCACTTACATTGCTTTCCATACCTTTGGCCATAAGGCACATGTGTAGTGATGATGAAGGACCTTGCATGAAGCGGATGGTGAAGTTCTTTCTTGATTCATCACTTGAGTTAGAAGAACTTGATTCTCCACCACTTGTCCATTCACGAATGGTGATAGTTGCTTCTTCCCTTGGTCTCCTCTCTTTGACCACCTTCTTCTTGACCTTGTGCTCGATCTTGGTGAACTTGATGTGTTGATGATGACGCCCTTCTCTCAAATGGATGTTGTAGCCATACATGTTCACTTTCTGCACATACTTGAAGATCTTCTTCATGTACTCAGCCACCATGGATTCAACCTCTTCATCACTTGAGGAATCTTCATCGTCACCATCATCACCATCATCCTTGCTTGAGCTTCCATGAGTAGCCATCCTACTCAACACCTTCTCTTGTTGGCTTGAGAGAGCATGGCTTGTAGTTGGAGAGGATGGTTCTTGGAGCTTTTCTTCGGGCGCTTTCTTTCACTTGGGAATGATTTGAAGCTCATGTGCCATGATCTTGCTCAAGATATGAGATGGCTTCAATTCTTCGAGCTTCTTCTCATAGATGATGGCTTTCACCAAGTCATAATTGGCCTTCTGGAGACTTTGAAGGATCTTGCGGTTGATGTTCAAGTCAGTGATATCCTTCCCACCTAAAGCATTGATCTCATTGACAAGCACATTTAGGCGTGAGTACATAGATTCAGCATTTTCATTTGCAAGTTGCTTAAAGCTATTGAATTCCTCAAGGAGACAACCATAGCGTTCATTAGCAACTTCTTTTGAACCCTCATTTTTCTCCTTGATGGTTTTCCACAGCTCATGAGCATTTTCACAATTAAAAACTCTGTTGAAAATGCCTACATCTAGTGAGGACAAAATGATACTCTTAGCAATCACATCAAATTGATTTTCCTTCCTAGTACCATTTTTCATGCCCTCATTGGTGACTCTCCAAACATCAAGGTCCCTTGCTTGGAGATAGGCCTCCATGAGAACCTTCGACCGAGGATAGCCCGTGCCTTCGAAATGTGGAGCCAAACCTAAGGTATCCACCCCTTCATTCCTCTATAGAGCAACTCACTAGGCGATGAAACCTAACCGTACCAATGAGTCGGTTTTCACAATTTACCAATCGAATTGGCGTTTCCTTATGAAGGAAGTGAGTCCCAGCTCTGATACCAATTGTAAGGAATCGGATGCCCGTTAGCCTAAGAGGGGGAGGGGGTGAATTAGGCAACTTAAAACCTTAACCTATGGCTTCACTATTTTTGCACAAAGGTAAACTAAAACATACTATCTGGATGTGCATCTAGGGTTGTTCTATTTTGAAACTCCCAACCAAAACAAGGTTTGCAACCTATAGCCAATCCTAGCATGATACTACTCTGGGAAAGTAAAGGAAAGCAAAGATTGCTATAGAGTAGGCACTAAGCCACCCCTAGTCCACATTGTTGAAGAACTCACACAAGAGTATTGCTTCCCGGTCACCAAGTCTTTCCCAAGAGCACCACTTGACTCGCCACAAAGGCTAGACACTTAGGCACTTGCCAAGCTCCCTTGGTCACCTTGATGCCGCCTCCACTAAGGAGCTTCTCCACCAAGGAAGGGGGTCTCCACGTCCCCCGCACAAAGTGTCCTCGCCGCTCCACACCAAGCCGGAGGGTCGATGACGATTGCCGGTGAGCCACTTAGGCCCCAAGGCTTCGGTGAACCTTGTACACCTTGATTCACAAGAATCACCTCACAAGGTTGGCACAACCTTGCACTCACTCAGCTCTAAGCTAAGCCTAGCACTAAGCAAATACACTAAGCATATGCAAGGCTATGGATGAGCAATTAAGCACTTCGATGGATTGGATATGATCTTCAATGTGTCTTGAACTCCTCTGCACTTCCACACAATCCAGCAACCTCAAATGCGCGGGAGGAGGAGGTATAAATAGCCCAAGGCATTTGAAGGACCGATTAGGCGACCAGAGAGGGGGGGAGTGAATGGGAGCCGATAAAAATTCTTCTCGAGGGAGATTGAAACTCCGACGAGACGAACTAGCTCGGTCGAACCCCCGAAATCACACGCTCCGCACTTCTACCTCCCGTTTGCCAAAACCACGTAGCCACTGGAGTGCTACTGGTCCTAGGAACAAACTCTACCAGCAACCACAACACACACGCAGCACCGACAGCGGAAACAACTCGAAAGACGGCTAACCAGAGGGGGCGGTTAGACCGGGTATAGGGGGCGGTTAGACCGCCTCCACCTGGCAACCAAGAATTCCTCCGAAACGCCTCTTCTGAGCACCAGAACTTGCCACGGTTTCACCAACAAAGATCTCTGGTCAAGGCCATGCTAGCTACCAGAAAATCTTGGCGAAAACCAAAACTTCACCCAAGGGCCTAGGGGCGGTTAGACCGGCTACCTGGGGCGGTCTAACCTCCTGTACCCAGCAACGAACTCCAACCAAGAACACCTAGCAACCGCACGAGAACGACCCCAAATTTCACCCGGACACTCCTCCGATCAAGGCGAACAAACTCACGAGAGGAAAATCCGGCGAAACAAAACTTTGACCCGGAAACACCCCAGGCGGTTAAACCGCCCCCTGTAGGCGGTTAGACCGCCCCTTCCAGAAAACGAACCTGCTGGTCAAACCTCAACTTCCTCGCGCCCGATCTCCCGAATCACTCCACGGATTGCAGCCAAACTTCGGGGATAGCTGGGTTACCTCCTGGGCAACCTCTACCTCAAAGGAATCGACCTGAAACGCTCACAATCAAGAGGAATCGAAGAAATCGTTTCTCTAGGTCAAGAACTCGCCCAACTCGAGAAACCACCAAATCGAGTCCGATTCAAAGGGGATTTGGGGGCAAAGTCACCAGCCAAAGAGGCACAAGAACCTCATACGTGACACCCACCAAAAACCCCAAGAAATCGTCCTCAAAACACCGCCAAAAAGAGCTCCGAAAATCAACACCAAAGAGACGGGAAAACCACCATGAAGAACAACGCCAAACCTTCTATACATGCCATGAATGGTTCGTACAAGGTCTAGCTTGCCACCCAAACATCCATCCCTCTCTCTAGATCTCACATGAAGCTCTCAAGCTAGCCTTCTAAAAACATAAGGAAAATGTAGAACGAAAATGGAAAAACCAAATGAGCTAGTGTTCCAAGAGTTGGCTGCCATCCACCCCTCTAATGAGTATATATATGGAGGCACCCAAAAGACTAAACTACCCTTCACTAATAACTAGGGATACATGCCCCTCAAGGGCGGATTTGGAATTCTTGATGTCTTCACCATCGGACGGATGCCCGGCAACCGCACCCTGCGTAGCCTCAACGCAAGCCTTGCGATCCCGACGCATGTCCTCCGCTTCGAAGCTTCTCGGCGCCGGCGGCCAGGGCGGTCAGACCGCCCCCCTGGGCGGTTAGACCGGCCCGGGGGATCTGACCGGCCCCGGGCGGTCCGACCGCCCCTCCCGGGCGGTTGAACCGGCCCCGGGTGGCCGCACCTCCTTGTCGAGTCTTCGGCCTCGGTTTTGTGGCTCAACCGAGTAACCCCGGTGATTTTCTCCGGTGAACCACCGCAAACCCCGCGAACTCGGTGTAGCCTCCGCCAATCTCCACTCATGATTCGGCTCCCACGTAGTCCCGGCTTGACCTTGGTTTTGAGGCTCTACCAAGAAACCTTCCACGACTTCATCTTGCCGTTCATGCCACCATGCGGCCCGCACTTGACCCCGCCGGCCACCGGTCCCTCGAACAAAGCCTACTTGTCTTCTCCACACTCGGAGGCCTCACCGGCGACGACCTTTCGCGCTTGTTCTTCACCTGCACCAACACGAGTCAAGCCGCAACCTGCACCTGCAATACTTAGCCAAGAATCAGTCCACACAACGTTGTCAATCACTCATCACACAATGAAGCGACCATCCACCGGTCCTCGAACCACACATGGTCCTCAATCTCCCCCTTGATGAGTGCATTGACAACACACTCACATGAAGTAACACAAGAGAAAAGGAAAAGAAAAGAAGAAAAATAAAAGGAAACCCCAACAAGCGATCGAAAGCCAAAGAAAGGCAAAGAGCAAGATCACTTGAAGAAGACAAGTCTCGGACCCCTTAGGCAAGGGCAACGGCTCGACACATCCGAGACAAAACACAGCTCAAGCAAAGAGCGCAAACCACCAAAGCAAAACTCGAACACCACAAAGAGCTCCCCCTGCACAAATGCAAGCTCCCCCTGAGCCACAGCACACTCCCCCTGAACACATGCATCAATGCAACTCGGGAATGCAACAAAGAGCAAAAACCTGCTCACACTGCCCAGGGCGGTTAGACCGCCTCTGCCTGAACAGACCGCCTGGGGGGCGGTTAGACCGCCCCAAGAGACCGGCCCCGCACCAAACTCGCTCAAAAATTGCCCGAAACAATTGGAACACATTCCAAACACTCCCAGTGTGCATGAATCAAGGCAAAATGCGAAAACTTGCAACATATAGCTTCTCGAATATACAAAATTCATCACAAGGAGCTACACAAGTCCAAATGAGCAAGTTAGATACTCGACGGAGTTCGTAATGACCTTAACTACGTGATCACCAAGTTTCACAACCATTGGACAAGGCTAAAAAGGATTTGAGTAATTTTGCGAAAAGGTACTCTCTCACAAGCAAATACCTAAACATGAGCAAAACATAACAAAATGGCAAAGCCACTCAAACTTCATGCTAGGACAGCCATTCTAATCATAAGACCATCATAAACACCCAAAAGCACCTCATGTCATGTCAAAGCCACCGAGCCATGTGCCTACTTCTATGTATGAGACTTCTCATTGGTAGGCATCATGCAACGGTTTAGCACCCAAAGCAAATTAAATTCAGCACATATGACATGGGAGCACATTTTCCAAGCATTTTCCATTTCAATTTCAGATTTGTAAATGGTACATGAAATGTCTTTGCGACAAAAAGGAACTTATGCCCCTCCACAAGATTAAGCAAGAGGGCTAAACATTCATGATGGAAAATGAGCCTTTGGCCCCATATGATCAATAAACTAGCTATCCAACCACAAAGTAAGCATAGCAAAGCCACCAAAATATGTCAAGATCATATATAGGCATTTACACATGAGAGAGCATGTATGTGACATTTTTCAAAAATTAGCCATCAACCATGGATCATTCATCAAGATCATCAAGAGCTAAGTCAAACTAACCGTAGCATATCAAACAAGCTCACAAGAACATATATAACAACCCATGGTGAACAAAGTATATAGGAGAAGCTTTTCCTATCAATGCATATGATACAAAATGCATGCAATCTAAGATACAAGGATGCCTATACATCATGTTACATATGCAATGCCAAATGCAAGAAATGCACAAAGGAAATCTATACATATGCTACAAATCGGCTCCTCGAGGGGAGGCAAAACGGGCTCGACACCACTGGCAAAAGAGAACCCCCACACACCCAACTCAAGAAATCAAGCACACACCAAGTTCCCCCCGCAAACGAGTGAAAGTTGCTTGATCTAGGGGTTTGGTGAAAATATCGGCTAGTTGGTCATGTGTGGGTACATGGATCAAAGCTATCTTCCCTTTCTCTACGTTGTCTCTCAGAAAATGATACCTCACTTCTATGTGTTTGGTTTTGGAATGGAGCACTGGGTTCTTTGCAACGCTTATGGCACTCGGTGTCGTTCACATTGAAGTGGGACATGGGTATACTCCTCACCAAAGTCACTCATGGTGTAGGTGATCCAAAGGAGCTGAGAGCAACAACTAGCAGCGGCAACATACTCGGCTTCGGTCGTGGATTGAGCAACACTCGACTGCTTACGAGAAGACCAAGACACCAACGAAGAACCCAAAAACTGGCAAGTCCCAGAAGTGGACTTCCTATCCAACCGACACCCGGCAAAATCCGCGTCTGAAAAACCATGAAGTGCCAACGAAGAGGACGCGGAGTACCAAAGGCCGAAGTCGGGAGTGTGACGCAAGTACCTGAAAATTCTCTTCACCGCTTGCCGATGCGAAGTCCTCGGAGACGCTTGAAAACGAGCGCACAGACACACTGAGAACTGTATGTCCGGCCTCGTCGCCGTCAAGTAGAGGAGTGACCCGATCATGCTCCGGTACTCCTTCTGGTTCACGTGTTCACCTTCCTCGTCCGCATCAAGAGCTGTAGTCGTACTCATCGGCGTCGTCATAGCCTTGGAGTCCTCCATCTTGAACTTCCTCACAATGTCCTTGGTGTACTTAGCCTGGTGCACAAATGTTCCTTCCTTTGATTGCTTGATTTGTAGCCCGAGGAAGAACTGCAACTCGCCCATCATGCTCATCTCAAACTCCCTGCTCATATCATCTCGCAAACCTCGCAACAAGAGAGTTAGCCGAGCCACCAAAGACAATATCATCCACGTACACCCGCACAATCGGGATATCTCCCGCCCCCTCTCTCGCAAAAAAAAGGTCCGATCGACCTTCCCCATCTCAAAACCTCTCTCAAACAAGAACCCCCTCAACCTGCCATACAAAGCTCTAGGCGCCCGCTTCAACCCATACGAGCGCCTTCCTCAACTTGTACACCCGGTGGGGGTACTTCTCACTCTCAAACCCCGGAGGCTGTCTCACATACACTTCTTCCTCCAACACCCCATTCAGAAAAGCACTCTTCACATCCATTTGGTGCAACTTGAACCCTTTAGCCACGGAAAAGGCTAGAAGGATTCTAATCGCCTCCAAACGGGCTACGGGAGCAAAGGTCTCCTCGTAGTCGATCCCCTCCTTCTGACTGAACCCCTGAGCAACAAGTCTCGACTTGTTGCTCACAACCTCACCCTTCTCTCCCTCTTTTTTTTTCCACACCCACTTTGTACCAATCGGCTTACACCTTGGGGGAGGGTCAACCAACTCCCACACCTGATTCCTCTCAAAGTTCTCCAACTCCTCATGCATCGAATTAACCCAATTGTGATCCGATAGTGCGTGTCCAATGTCTTTGGGCTCGAAAGAAGCAACAAACGCAGCATGAGCAAAATGGGAATTGTTCCGAACCCTCGACCGTGTAGTGCGTTCATTCATGTCACCGATGATCCTCGAAGCCGGGTGATCCACCCGAACTCGTCGGGGAGGTTCTCGCCTCGAAGCTACCTCCCCCTCAACATCGCCTTCTCCTCGTTCTTGATTTGTCGTCGTAGGTGTAGCGAGAGGGTCCATCCATCATCGTAGTCGAAGTAGTGGGTACATGTTCAGCCGGGGGCGCCGCACCGCCATCTTCATCATCACCATGTCATGCTTCTCCTCTCGAAAAATCTCCTCGCCAAGCTCATCATCACCGCACACTCAAAGACAAGCCGACTACGTGGCTCTGTCTCGTCGAAGGTTACCTCGCAAGTCTCCACGATTTGGTTAGTTTCAAGATTGAGCACACGATATGCTCTAGAATGAGATGCATAACCAAAGAAAATGCCATCGACGAGACCTAGCCTCAAACTTGTCCAACTTCCTCGCCCTTCTTCGAATAAAACACTTGCAACCAAAGACATGGAAGTGACTCACTTTGGGTGTGCGACCATGCATCAACTCATAGCATGTCTTCTTCTTGTGCATCCGAGGTATATTCCGTTTCGACACATAGCACGCGGTATTCACCGCCTCACCCCAATACCTCCTCGAGTCCTATGCTCATCAAGCATCGTCCGAGCCATCTCGCACAAGGTCCCGTTCTTCCTTTCCACAACACCATTCCGGGGTGGCGTATACGGACTCGAAAACCGGTGCTCAAGACCCAAGTCATGATAAAAGGTTTCAAAACGAGAGTTCCCGAATTCCGAGCCATTATCACCGCGGATAGCTCGTATGGCATCTCCGTGCCTCTCGTTTCTCAACCTCAAGACTAGATCTCGAACAAAACCAAACGTCTCCCCCCTTCTCCTCAAGAAAGAACACCCACGCATACCGAGAATAGTCGTCCACCACAACAAGGACATACCACTTCCCACCCGCATCGCACATGAGCCGGGCCAACAAGGTCCATATGGAGCAGCTCGCATGGACGCTCAGTCATCACATCGGTGAGAGGCGGGTGAGAAGAGGCCACCATCTTGGCATGCCTACACGGAGCACAAACCAACTCTTTTTCAAGCCTCAAACGTGGCAATCCTCGGACCAAATTGAGTTTACTAAAGCAAGACAAAAGGTCAAAGCTCAAGTGACCCAACTTCCTATGCCACCTCCACAACTCACTCGAAGAACCAGCCAAGAAACAACGCTCCACACCCGAAGACTGAGAAAAATCAGCACGAAACACCTGACCCTCGGGAACGACCATACAAACAAGGTCCCCTCGAGAGTCCACAATCCGAGAACCACCTGGCCGAAACAACACCTCAAAGCCCTCATCCAACAACTGAGACACAGAAAGCAAATTGTACCCCAGCGATTGAACAAGAGCAACACGCCTCGAGTGATCTTGTCACTCACTTTTATCTCACCTTACGAAAGCACACGCCCACGCCCATTGTCCCCAAAGGTGATGTACCTTTTCGTCACCACCGGACGAGACTTGAGAACCACCCCGTCTCCGGTCATATGCCTCGAGCAACCGGAGTCAACCAACCAAATGTTTTTCAAGTCTCCCACCCGAAATTCAAAAACAAGCACGTGAGCGAACAAACGACTCAAAGACCGGGGTTAGTACCAAAAGAGGAAAACCGAGTGCCGAGCCATTTGCTCGAAAGTGGGGTTAGCACACATCAAGCCATCTTTCCTACCATAACTACCACCACGAACACCACCTCGGCAACCACTCCGAGGGAACCACCCCTCACTGCCTGGAGGAGGACCAAAACCACGGAAGACAACCCGTGGAACGTCCCTCCTCTCCTTCTCAAAGCTACGACTCCTCCCATCCCCGTAGTGACCTCGAGGGGGAGAATGCCTAGCAACCGACCACCCGCCGTCTCTCCGGACCAACCACCAGCAACTCCACCTCCGGACACAAAACCTCTCGACTCACCACCTCGAAAACCACTCCGCCCCGGAGTGCCGGGGGGGGGCGGTTAAACCGCCTAGCCGGGACGGTCTAACCGCCCCCCCTCTGGGCTGGGCCGGTCTGACCGCCTAGCCAGGCCGGTCTGACCGCCCCCTCCAGAACAGCTCCTCGGCTGCGGGAACTCGCATCTCCCCATGCCAGAACACTTCTCACCACAGCTTTACCCCTGGGCAGTGGCATATTAGGCTTAGGCACACCATGGGAAGTGTTGTACCTATCCTTGTTCGCCCACTCCTTAGCCATCCTCTCTTCCCGCTTCCTCTTAAAGCAAAACTCATCCTTGTGACCCTCCTTCCCACAATGGCCACAACGGAACCTCACAAGCTTAGGTTTTGGCTTGGATTGGGGCTGCTCGCTTCGTTTCTCTCCACTTAACTCCTCCACCGATTTCTCCTCACTTGCCTTCTCTCTCACTTTCCCAAAGAACACTTTCCCCGAAGTGCTCACAAACTTGATAGGCTTTTGGAGATCATTTGTGGGTGTAGGAAATATAGGTGGAGCTGGGGTTGTGTCTAGTCGGTTCCTAAGATGGTTGGGTTTTGGAGGGAAATCATTTTTGTGGTGGGTTTTTGGTGGCTCCGGATATTCTCTCCACTTCCTTCACCAACCTTGTTTGCCCCAAGCCCATCACCATCTTGCCTCTTAAAGGCCTCGATCATCATACTCAACCGAGGCTCATGACCGGACAACCAACCCATCAACTTCCTCAAGTCATCATTCTCATCCTGCAAACGATCAACATAATGTGCAAGCTCCAAATTTTTCAATGCATGCATTTCATAGGTAGAGCAAGATGTAGGCATGGGTTCCTTCAATTTAGCCTCGAACGAACTAGTGTAAGCATGCATCTCATCAATCTTAGCATGCAAAACAAGACAAGAAGTGCAAGCACCTATCAAAGCAGATCTAGACTTAAGCTCAGCCACTTCAACCCTAAGCACATCTAGTTCCTCACACTTGGAGGCATGCTTCTCCTTAAACAAAGCAAGATCAGCAAGGAATATGGAGCAATCAGCACAACCATTCTCATCAGAAACAACAGGGCTAGCCTTAAGCGAATCAATCTCAAGCTTGCTATCAAGCACCTGTGTCTCTAGCTCAGCCACTCTAGTCCTAGCATCCTCGAGTGAAGCCCTAAGCTCTTTCCTCATTTTCTTGGCCTCTCTAAGCATGTCATCACGGTTATCAAGCAAAGAGCCAAGCCTCTCATTCTCCCGGCACAAGAAGGGAAGTTCATCACGCACCTCGTCGTCGGACTCGCAGTCCGAGTCGCTCCGTGTGCTCTTCTTGCTGCCGGAGCTCGGCGCCATGGTGCAGAAGCCATCTCTCGCGAAGCAGCTCAGCCCGCTCAGGTTCTTGGACGACTTCTTGTTCTTGCGGCGATCTCCCTCGTCTTCACTGCTGCTCGAGCTCGAGGTGGAGTACGCGGAACTGGAGTCGACGTCGCTCGCTCCAACCATCGCTCGGGCCTTGCCTCGGCCCTCCTTCCTCGATCGTCGCTCGTCCTTGTACTTGTTCTTGTGCTTGCTCTTGTGGTCGCGCCTCGAATGGTACTTGCCATCGTTCATCCTCGGCTTGTGCTTGTAGCTGTCCTTGCTCTCGGCCTTCTCTGGGCAGTCGGCGACGAAGTGTCCCGGCTTGCCGCATCGGAAGCGGTCCTCGTGTTCCTCCTCATGTTCACGCGGTTCTCGTGCGGCCTCTCGAACCGTCTCGTCAACGGCGCCAGCTCGTCCTCTCCAAGGTCATCAAACTCCTCATCTGGCATAGACATCAAAGAGGAAAACGAGAACATCCTGGTGGATGGGCTAGAGTTAGTCTTTCCTTTGGAACCACCAACGAGGGCAAGACTATGGGAATCAGTCGGTCCCTCGAGCTTGGCAGTCATGCCCCTATCCACCTCAGCCGACTTGAGCTTTGAGAACAGCTCGTTCACCGTCAGAGTATCATACCTCTCCGACTCGACTATGGCCTCGAACTTTTCGCCCCTTATCGTACGATCCAAAGAGTGTAAGAGCTTGACCGCTCTGTCATGATCATCGTACGGGAGCACGTCCACATTGGCCCTCATGTTGTTCACCACCACCGTGAACCTCTAAAACAAGGCATCGATGGACTCACCGGGGAGATGAGTGAAGTTCTCGTACTCTCTCCGGTAGGTCGCATACATCCGTGCCCGAACACCGGGCGTTCCCAACATGAGCCTCCTTCAACACCGCCCAAATCCTACAAGCCAAGTGCTCGGTGTGCATCCGATCGAACTCAGGGCGACACAAAGCACGAAACAAGTAGTCGACCGCCTTATTGTTGGCGTCGAATCCGTCCCTCGACCCCGGAGCAAGGAAATCCATCGCCGGACATAGCCCTGTGTCCACCGTGACATCCCAAAGCGGTCGACCCTTTCCGCGGAGGAACGCACCCATCCGCTTGCTCCACATCTGGTAGTTCTTGCCATCGAAGTGTGGAGGACCCGAACCCCGTTCCTGGTACGCCATCCTTGGATCTTAGACTGGTTAGAGTCAATAAAGACCCGAACCGGCTTTGATACCACTTGAAGGACGGATTAGGTGACCAGAGAGGGGGGGAGTGAATGGGAGCCGATAAAAATTCTTCTCGAGGGAGATTGAAACTCCGACGAGACGAACTAGCTCGGTCGAACCCCCGAAATCACACGCTCCGCACTTCTACCTCCCGTTTGCCAAAACCACGTAGCCACTGGAGTGCTACTGGTCCTAGGAACAAACTCTACCAGCAACCACAACACACACGCAGCACCGACAGCGGAAACAACTCGAAAGCCGGCTAACCAGAGGGGGCGGTTAGACCGGGTATAGGGGGCGGTTAGACCGCCTCCACCTGGCAACCAAGAATGCCCGGAAACCGCACCCTGCGTAGCCTCGACGCAAGCCTTGCGATCCCGACGCGTGTCCTCCGCTTCGAAGCTTCTCGGCGCCGGCGGCCAGGGCGGTTAGACTGCCCCCCCTGGGCGGTTAGACCGGCCCTGGGGATCTGACCGGCCCCAGGCGGTCGGACCGCCCCTCCTGGGCGGTTGAACCGGCCTGGGTGGCCGTACCTCCTCATCGAGTCTTCGGCCTCGGTTTTGTGGCTCAACCGAGTAACCCAGTGATTTTCTGGTGAACCACTGCAAACCCCGCGAACTCGGTGTAGCCTCCGCCAATCTCCACTCATGACTCGGCTCCCACGTAGTCCCAGCTCGACCTTGGTTTTGAGGCTCTACCAAGAAACCGTCCACGACTTCATCTTGCTGTTCATGCCACCATGCGGCCCGCACTTGACCCCCCGCCGCCACCGGGTCCCTCGAACAAAGCCTACTTGTCTTCTCCACACCAGGAGGCCTCACCGGTGACGACCTTTCGTGCTTGTTCTTCACCTGCACCAACACGAGTCAAACCGCAACCTGCACCTGCAATACTTAGCCAAGAATCAGTCCACACAACGTTGTCAATCACTCATCACAGAAGGAAGCGACCATCCACCGGTCCTCGAACCACACATGGTCCTCAGCATTAAACTAGCCGTTGGCTAAAAGCTGCTGAAATTAGTACTGTCGGATGATCCGACACTATCTTTTTTCTAGGCATCGGTTCATCCAGTGCTACTAGTCGTTGCCTCCACCGCACATGACCGTTGAAGTTCTCTGACACAACTGCTTCGACGCTATACACTGACGGTGCGTCGGATCATCTGGTGTTGAAGATCCCGCGGCCAAAACGTCTCTGGTAGCTTCCACATGACCGTCGGATAGACCGACACTTCCCCTAGACCAAGGCGTCGGATCATTCAGTGTTGAAGGCTTCGTCTTGGCGCGTCTCTGTCTTGATTCAAACGGAGCGTCAGATAGACCGACGGTGTCCGCAGTTAGACCGTCGGATCATTCGGTGCTACTGTCTTCCTCTGCAACTCATCCGACGCTACTAGAAAATGGACCGTCGGTTCATCTGACGGTTCCTAGGGTTTTAACCAGTGTACCAACTCATCCGACAATTGCACCGACGCTTGCTATATTGGTACCGTCGGTTCATCTGATGGTGTATTTTTCCTTCTTTTCTTCGCGTCTTCAACTAGGATCTTTGCTTCAACTTAACCTACTTAACATACTTAACATGCCATTACTTATAGCCTCAAAATATATACTAAGTCCTCAAATTTGTTGTAAGTAACCTAACATGTCCATGGTATGTTAACTTGTGGTATGACATGTTAGCCTGGGCATGCTATGTTAACTTGTGCATGGTATGTTAACATGTGGTAACATCCATGGAACCTAGGAATGCCTACAGAGACATGCTAGACAATGTGGTTAGTCTAATTACTTTTGTTAGCATGAATCACCAAAATCAACTCGAACAAATGGCAAATGGGGCCATGTTTGCTATAGCCGCTCATACAACTCACCATCTAGGCCATCACGGAACGTCTCCATCTTCTTTCAATCAGTATCAATGTGATGCCCGCCATACTGGCACATGCTATTGAACTTTTGTGCATAGTGATACACATTGTCACTTCCCTGCCTGAGGGCTAGCAGCTCCCTCATCTTCCTATCCATAAGCCCCTTAGGAATGTGGTGGCTTTTGAAGGCTCGCTTGAATTCATTCCAAGTGATCGCATGCCCCTGCTGCATGGTCTTGAAATGATCCCACCACATTAAGGCTTCACCACGCAGTTGTAGAGCTGAGAAGTTGGCCTTGTTTTCCTCTGAGCATTGCAACACAAAAGCAGAGAACTTGGCCTCAATGGCCTTTATCCATGCCTCAGCTTCAAGGGGGTCTTCCGCTTTCGAGAAGGTCGGCGGCTTCATCTCGATGAACTGGCGTAGGTGGTGATGTGATTCGGCCCCTAATGATTACCTCAATGAGGTGGCCTCTGGTCTAGCCGTTGGGCAACCTGTTGCTGCATCTGCAGGATCTGGCGTCGCACCTCGGTCTAAGTGGCCATGAATGCCTCTGACGGCGTCATGGGCGGCAGTGGTGGTAGTTCACCATTGCCCAATGCTCCAAAGTCATTGGGAGAGTTGCGCGTTGGTCCCACCATCTGAAAATGCGATCCTTTATTAGACACATACCCATAATCTTGCTTAGAAAGAATGACAAGTGTAAGATATGCATGACAAAAGCTCATTCACATGAGTTTCTTGAAAATTGCAGCAACATGTCATAACAAAAATTTCGTATCCAACAACTCAGTCACCAAATTTTTTTCCATTTCTAGTCAATAGCTGTAGGATTCCATGCGCTTCAAATTTGGCATTCACTTTCGCAGCGACTTTCGAAGTTTGTATGCCCAAAGAATTTGAATTGCAAAGATTCGCCTAGCCATCCTAGCAGCAGGCTGACACTCACCGAACTTTCTGTAACTCTCATTACCTCATGCAAACATGCTGAATTTTGGTCAGTGCGCTCAACACAATATATTTGGTATTAAACGCATGAAAAGATTTCTACGTTCACTACCTCGAAAAATTGCATTTCACAGGTTCGGCCTAGCTGTTTGGACAGCAGCCAGAACTGGAGTAAAAATGGCATAATTCTCATTAGAAAAATACACCAGTGCTGAAATATTTCGAGCGCGATTGTCATAAACTTCTGAACAAGTTTGGTAGTTAACACATTATCCGAATCTCACCACAGATAGTAGAAACATTTAATTTACATCAGACACTACAACAATGGCGTTCACCAAGCATTACATGAAGGGATAATTTGAACCATGCCATTATGATTCTGCTAAATTGGAGATATGCCATCCCGACCCACATGTCGGTGGATCGTGGTGGCACCCACCTGTCGGTGAGATACCAATAGCATATTTCCAAATTGTGAAAATTATAATGGCATATTTCCATCTAACCCTTACATGAATGCCAAGTTTTCGGGATCGCCACATACATCAGGGGTTACAATGCAGTCGTGCTGCACAAAAGAATACTCCTACGTTAGCCTACCACAAAAAAACCAACCAACGGCTACACACAAGAGTATAGAAACCGTACTACAAAACTATGAAAACCTAGTTGCCGACCGAAGCGTCACTGACGGCAGGTGAAGCAGGTGGGGTCGGTGGCGGCGGTCCAGCCTGACTCTCCTGGTCGAGCCCATACTGACACTACTGCTCCTCTAGTGGTGCCTCCACCGGGGGTGGTGGCTGTAGAGCCATGATGGCCTACAAAGTTACTACATGCACCTCCACCTCCTCAACCTGCTGCTGCATCTTGACGATGTTCTGCAGCAGTGTCAACCTCTCGATGTCTCCGGCGTCCACGTCCTCCTCGAGGGTAGTGGTTTGCGCCTCCAGGTCGAGGATCCTCTGCAAGTGGTCACCTCGCTCCAGCTCCAGATGGAACCTCCTGGTACGAAGCCTGGTACGAAGCCAGTCGTTCTCCTGCTAAGTCTGGAGGAGAGTGAAGCTCTGCTGCTGGTAAGCCGCTGAGAGACTGTGGCTGATCATCAACTCATTGGTGTTACGCAATGCCTAGAGGGTAAACACGGTGTCCAAGCAACACGTCAGCGTCCGCGTGATGTCCAGCAGAACCGCAAGCAAAAGTAGATCCTGAGGTGCATGACCGAATCAACCAAGTCAAACACTGTTGACAGTGGTCAAACATTTGTCAACCAGGGTCATCACCTCGAAAACCTCGCCAACAGTCTCTAATGACCCTCTTAATCAAGTCAACGTACACCCTTGATCAAAGCTTTTCTCTTGTTGTGGTAGCTAGATTTTGTTATTTTCGGTATGATTAATTTCCTAGCTCTCCTAAGTGTGCATGTCTGTGCAATGGCTTTGTATAGGTTTGTAGTGCTTCATAACACACCCCACTGAATTTATTTAATTTATTTTATGAATAAAAGCAATAGAGGTAATTTAAGCTTAATATTAAATTAATTTACATGAGAAAATCACCAACCACACACTAATGACCCTATGTGTGTGATATAAACCATTCTAAAAAGCTTAAGACCAACCCCTTGCTATTTTTGAAATTTAAATCAATTTAGTTACATAAATATGTACAGAGTCACTATAATAAAAATAATTTATAAAGAACCTCGAATTGTTCCTTTTTGGAATAGTATGTGGAATGCATTTCTCATCTAGGTGGATGTGGTCAACCATGCACCCCATGGTTGTCATTTGTTGATTGTAATTAAATAAATTAAAAACCATCAATTAAATCTTGACAGTCGCCGCGACGGCCAGCGACATGATGAGCAACAGCCGGAGGACCGTCGTGACGAGCGAGACCTACCTCCTCCACCAGCGACAGGCAACCCCAACGACCCATCCAACAGGCCAAGAGGTCGATCAACATGATCGTTAGCGGCCAGAAGACGAGCACGGGAAAGAGGAGGTACTGCAAGGACAAGCGTGAGATCCATCTCATCCATACCAAGCCATCGCAGCCCCTGCATTGGTCGGAGCAACCGATCACGTTCTCCAGGGCCGACCAGTAGGTCCATATCCCTGACCCCGACTCCTACCCCCTCGTCGTCGAACCAATAGTCGAGGGCACCCTACTCTCTCAGACCCTCATCGATGGTGGGAGCGGGCTCAATGTCATCTTCGTCAAAACCTTGAATAAAATGGACTTCGACTTCAAGAAGTTGACAACATGCGATGAGCCCTTCTTCGGCATCGTCCCTGGCAAGGCAGCCTATGCCATGGGTCGGGTCTCCCTCCCGGTGACCTTTGGTACTGAGGAGAACTTCCGCATGGAGTACCTTAGCTCTGAGGTCGCTGACTTCAAGTCTTCGTACCACCCCATCCTAGGTCGTCCTATGCTGTCCAGGTTCATGGCCATCCCGCATTACACCTACTTGGTGTTGAAGATGCTGGCTTCCAATGGGGTCCTCACTGTTTACGGTGACCTCATCGTCTCGTTCAAGTGCAACAATGAAGCCCTGGAGATCGCCACGATGAACACCTGCATCGACGCCTCGACAGTCTTGGTTGTTGAAGCTGCGAAGGTCGCTACGACCGACCTTACCATCCCAAAGTGGAAGCACACCGACACCGCCCTTGACACCACGCAGGCGACAAAGAAGGTCTACCTCCGCTTTGTCAACCTAGAGAAGACGGTGGTCATCAGTGACAATCTCGGGGAGAAATAGGAACTCACGCTCACCAGTTTTCGCCTGGACAATGGCCACATATTCGCATGGACCACATCGGATATGCCGGGTGTTCCAAGGGAACTGGCTGAGCACTCCTTGGATGTAAGCGGGACGGCCAATCCTGTCAAGCAGAAGCTACGCCGCTTAGCGAAGGATCGCAAGGAGGTCATTAGGGTAGAGATAATAAAGCTCCTAGCTACTGGATTCATTCGTGAATGTAAAAACCCGGTTTGGCATGCCAACCGGGTGCTTGTAGCAAAGAAAATCGGTCAATGGCCAATGTGTATCGACTACACCGATCTCAACAAGCACTACCCTAAAGACCCCTTCCCTATACCTGGCATCGACTAGGTCATCGACTCTTCGGCTGGAAGCGTCCTGCTATGCTTCCTCGACTGCTACTCAAGCTCACTAGATAGCCCTGAAGGTCTCCGACCAAGAGAAATCGACATTCATAATGTCGCACGACTTTTATTTCTACACGGCCATGACGTTTGGCCTCAAGAATGCTGGAGCGACTTACTAGAAGGCCATCCAGAAGTGCTTGGAGTCTTAGATCGGTGACAACGTCGACACCTACGTTGACGACATAGTTGTCAAGACCACAATGGAGGACAACCTCATCGCCGACCTAGTCCAGACCTTCGCCAATCTCCGATGCTACCGCTAGAAGCTCAACCCGGAGAAGTACGTCGTCGGTGTTCCATCTGGCAAGCTGCTAGGCTTCATGGACAGCCACCGGGGCATCGAGGTGAACCCCACTAAGGTTGATGTCATCCGCAAGATGAAGAGACCTACTGGGAAGAAAGACGTGATGAAGCTCACCGGCATGATGGCTGCTCTAGGCCGCTTCATCAGAAAGCTTGGGGAGAAAGGCCTACCCTTCTTCAAGTTGCTGAAAAAGTCCGACAAATTCGAGCGGACGGATGAGGAAGATCAGGCGCTCGAAGTGTTGAAAACCTTCCTCATGACGACTCCAGTCACGGTGCTCCGACGCCTAAAGAGACCTTGCTACTCTACATCTCCGCGTCCACCCAGGTGGTTAGCGCGGTCCTGGTGGCGAAGCGACCTGAAGAAGGTCAACCCTATCATGTCCACCGACCTGTCTACTATGTCAGTGGGGTCCTATCTGTCAGCAAAATTAGGTACTCACAACCTCAGAAAATGATGTACGCCCTCCTTGTCACCTCGCGTAAGCTTCGGCACTACTTCCAGTGGCACAAGATCAAGGTCGTCTCCAGCTTCCCCTTGGGAGAAATTCTACACAGCCGTGACACCACAGGGCGCATCGTCAAGTGGTCGGTCGAGCTAGGTGATTTCGAGATTGAGTTCTGCCCACGACAGTCCATCAAGTTGCAGATCCTCGCAGACTTCGTCTCTGAATGGATGGAGACCCAGCAACCCCCACCGATGGAGAAGTCGAAGCACTAGAAGATGTACTTTGACGGTTCCCTGAACCTTGAAGGAGCGGATGCAGGCGTACTATTCATTTTTCCCCAAGGTGATCACCTGAAATACGTCCTACAGATCCACTACAAAGCGTCCAACAACAGCGCTAAATACGAGGCCTTGAACCACGCGCTGCGTATCGTTTTTTCCCTAGGAATCAAGCGGCTCATTTCTTACTGCGACTCCAAGGTTTTCATCGACCAAGTCAATAAGGTGTGTAACATCAAAAAAGGTCTCAAAGAATGCCTACTGTGCTGAGGTGCGGTAGCTCAAGGTCCACTTCGAGGGCCTGCAATTTCATCACGTCTACTGCGACAACAACATGGCGGCTGATGTCCTCACCAAGTTGCGGTACAAACGGGTGCTAGTACTGGCTGGCGTATTCATCCAAGACCTGCGAAAGCCGTCGATGTGACAACCCGCCCAGGAAAATACCGTACTATCGCCTAAGACCGATCCACTTTGGTCATTAAGCAATAATAAAGTATCATCCTGTCGTTAGTTGTCGGGTTCACGCCCGGTAAATCACTTGAAAAGCAACAAGGATCGAATATATGCATTAAAACTCACTCGAAGGCGAGTCCAGAGATACATCATCATTGAAATCCAAATTCGTACCCCCGAGGGGTTTATTTATTACAAACCATAGTTTTTGCAATGATGAAATAGTTCAGAGTTTTCGAAAAGCAGCGGAAATAAACTAACGGAAGCGAAGACACCACGGGAGGCCATCCATGATGCTTTCAGTAGTCGTCCTCCACCCACTCCAGCTCCCAGCCGGGCGGGATCTCTCCGGGCCACACGTCACGGAAGGCATTACCTGGATCACACATTACAGCAAGGCTGAGTATACTAATACTCAGCAAGTCTTACCCGTCGGCGATATCTACTTCACCAATTCTAGACCATGAAAGGTTTTTTGGCTACTGGGTTTCTTTTGCTAAAAAGTAACAAAGAGTATGTCCTTATTTTCAAGATTTTAACACAAGTTCTAGTAGGTTTAATCTTTACTACATTAGCCAACTAGTACAAACAAAGTTGTACAATACAATTAATCAAAGATAATATTCATCAACTTCCATCATTAGGGATCTCATGACTAGTGGAGTAAGTAGTCTCGGATAACGGCGAGAGGCCGACAATCGATTGATTTAAACCTTGCAAGGTAGACCCAAACACACGGTAGGCTGTCCCCGCGAGGACAACTTTCCCAGGCCGTCCCCAAAAATCCTCGGGTCGGGATGAAAGGACACAGTCTTTGGTGCAGGCTATCCGGAATACCCCGCGAGATACCCGGAGTCACCATACACCACCGGTAGCTAGCCGTGAGAGCGAATCCCAAGGGTAGTGACAGTTCCATCCCTAGTCGTCTCATTAAGGTACTAGGCTTACCGGTCCCATACCCGACATGTGCTTAGTACGTTCAAAAACTTAACCCACATAACCACTGGATCGGAGCCCAGATCCCATGCTCTTACCACGTGAGCAATCCATTCGAGGATATATTGTGATTCCTATCTAGGAACCTATTCTCGCGAGTGAGGTCATCACCCGACTTGTAACGGTCCTATAGCTTAGCAGCTATCAACATATCATTCTAGTAAGGACAAAGGTACCTATGGATCATGCATCTAGGGTTTCATTCAACTCCTGAACGTAAATGCACAATCATTCATAGATAATTGAATAAAGAATTTTAAAACTAGGTTAGATGCACCGGAGCTTGCCTTCGTCAGCTAGGTTAGCCTGGGCACCCTCGGTGTCGAGCACTTCCACGTCTTTGCGGTGAAGCTTCCGCTCCTCCTTCCTCGGTTTCGGGACAAGGGAGTAATCTCCGTCCGAAGATCTACACGGAATGTAATGCAAGTTTAGGTGATGTGATAGTTTGTTGTCTTATCCAACTTCTGTTGGTCGTATTCACCTTAACAAGCATCTAGGTGGTGTTTTCCTTTTTAGGAAGGTTATTAGTTGTACATGGGTTATTCTTTTATTGCACTTTTGAATAAAGGTTTTTATTATACTTGTTATTTCCTGTGAAGGCTTTAATCCTTTTCCTTCCACAAGCAAGGGTATAATTACTATCTTTATCCATGAATTAATGTGTCATCAGAAATGATAATTAATTATCTTTTAATTATATTCAATAATACTTTCAAAAAGGAAAAAGAATTAATTAGGGGTTTTCTTTATTTATTCCTCTTTAATATTAAAAAGGGCTTTTAAGCTTTTTATTAAGCAATTAAATTACCAAAACTTAAGGAAGTGTTCCTTAAGCATATTAGCACATATCCTGGTCCATTGGACCCACATGTGAGTGTTGGATGCTAGGAAATTGGATACTATTGAAAATAACAAAGGCTAGCTAGTGATTCAAAATAAATGCATACAAAAATAAATATGTAGCAAAATGATCCAAACATTCCCATGCTTGCTCTCTGGTCCTAAACAAGCCTAAAGAACCAGCATATACATCTAGGAACTTTACTGATCTTGGTTTATTAATTTACAAATGAAAACATGCATAATTAGAGGACAAATATTTCTGGTAAGCCAAAAATCATGATTAATTCACAAGATGTGCATTTTCACATATCAAGACAATGTGGACAAGTTGAGATCAAAAGCATAAAAATATTTAACAAGAAAAATCATTTATTCAGATTCTGCAGAAATGGAAAAACATTTTTATAAAAAGATTTACATCATAACATTGTGCAATTTTTGGCATAGGAGCTAGTCATCACCTAACACATAACATATCCAAAAATTAGCTACAGAGAATTTATGGTTCTTGAGATATTGCAGATCCAGGGTTTTCACATTTGTATTTTGCATGCAAAAACTAACAGGAATTAGCTCAGGCCAGAATAACAAAAGTTGTAGGATAATTCACCACAAATCCAACAAATTAGTCTTAGATTTTTCTGATTTTTCTGTGATTTTCTACGCAATTTACAAGAAACAGCCACAACACTAATACTATTCCAGATTCAACTTTACAGCAAGGCCCCTGGAAGTTTTGGATTCCTTACAGACATACCCTTGTTTTGCGGAAAACCACTCGGAAAGAAAAGGAGTCTCGCAATGCGGCCCCTGGGGGCGCGGCCGCGCGGCCTCCGGCGGGAGTCCGGCGGGGCGGCGGCGAGGCCGGTCGGGGCCGGGGCGGGGAGGTCCACCGGGCCGCCCGGGAGCCAAAGGGCGCCGGGATTCGGGCGGAGGGCGGCGGCGGCGGCGCGCACGGTGGCCGCGGTGGCGGCCGCCACGGCCGCCCACCCCGGCGAGGGCGGCTCGGTGGGGAGAAGAAGCGAGGCGACGGGCGACTACAAGCGCAAGGAGGGTGAAGGACGCACTACACGACTTGTAGGCGGCCTACGACCCGGGCTCGTCGCGGCCGGCGCAAGGGGGTACGGCGGGCCGCACGGCCGGCCGTGGGGGGGGGGGGGGGGGTACGCGCGCGGGCGAAGGGGCAGCGGTGCCTTTATTGTGACGTGCGAGCCCCTGCTGTGACTGGCGGGTAGATGGGAGGGTCTTGGAGCGCGCGCACGCCGGACGACATAGCAAGGACTGCCGGTCCATGGCGTGTTGTACTGTTGGCTCAGTTTTCTGGGCGTTCCCAAGATTCGAGGCATCGGGAGGCGGACAGCGGCCTTGGGAAGGCACGCCCTGCCTCGGGAACATGCGCCGGCGGGGTCGGAAGCCGAGGCACGGGCGGCCGGCGTGGGCTGGCCCGAAAAGGTGTCGCTGCACTTCTGTTTGAACTAACTTTTCTCCAAATTTTTGTATAGAACTTTACCAAGCGGTGAACATGAAAGTTGTAGATCTAGTCACCCTCTACAACTTCTAAAGGCTCTAGGGTGTTTTTCTCGACGGATTTTGCAGGAACGTCGTGCCAACATTGAATGCTGGCCTGTTCTGGAAAACAGGAGGTACTGTCAGTCGATCGAGTTTCGCACCAATTTCCACCAGATATTTGAAATGCCAATCTACATGAAAGTTGTGTCCCTCAACAAGATGGACAACTTTCATAAAGGTAGATTTTGAAGTGTTTAGGTGAAATTTGGGGAACGCGGCAAAAGTTCCAGACAACATTCGCTGATGGCAACGGTTAAGCCGGTTTTGACCGTGTCTTTGACCAAGGGTCGACTAAGGATGTGTGCAAACTTGGTCAAGGGGTTCATTAGGGTTCATTGGCGAGGTTTTCGGGGTGATGACCCAGGTTGTCCTAGGTTTGATCGGTGTTTGACCGGTTTGACTCGGCTGATCCGGTCATTAGCGTTAATGACGGTAATTAAAAACCTGGGGCGTCACAGTCTACCCCCCTTGAGAAGAATCTCGTCCCGAGATTCGAAATTCCAAGGACAGATAGAGAAATAGAGGAGTGGTCCTCTCGGATGTTCTGAAATTACTCTGAGGGAACAAACACGATGTGATTATCGGGCAATAAGTATAACCACCATCGGTTCAAGATTAGCCCGTAAGAGTAGTCAAAGACGACAAGAAATGGAAAGCTTTCGCGCGGAGCTTACTTGCGGGTGCAAGCGGAAAGTATGGAAGGATAAATGGGTACAGGATTGTTGACGCAAAATGTGCACCTAGCGCCAAGCACACAGCAAGCCGAACAAGCTGGCTTCACACGTGCAAAGAATCACAAGACGCGCCAGTCAATTTTTCTTGAAAATTAACAAAAGACAAAGTAGTTAGATACCAAAGCTTGGAACATGCCGGGTGGTACCAGACAGTTCCATATTTACGGCTACAAAACCAAACGGGATGACACATGGCTATAGAAAGCTATCTGCCAATAAACTGAAACCATTCGGGAGCTTATAAAAGGAAAAGTAACATAGCCGAATGCGTGACGTAAGCATGACAACGATCGGTCCTTGTTTAGATAGAGATGCACGCACACAAGATCGTGACCGATACCCATGAGGATTAACATTAAATAAATAAATAAAGTAGAGCGCGAGCATAAACATGTAATGAACAAGCATGCATAGGCCCAAAGCACTAGTCTACCGCATGTCTAGGTACTTTAAAACCCGTCGGGTACGATGCCAAACAAATCTATCCACTGCATGATACAACTTGCATGGGAATCGTACCACTTCCCACAAATAGATCTATCCACCGCATGATACAATCTAAATATGGAAAGCTAAAAGCATACATTATTCAAGGCATGATTTACGCATGTGTTCTACGCGTGAGAAATATAACCGAATACGGCTGAACAGCCGATTCGGGGTCCATGAAGAAGGAACGAACATTACCAAGCGAAATAAACCTATCAGATTGATTTGGAATCTAATCCACCGGATGACTAGCTCCAAAACAACCCAAAAACCTGCATCTACCGCGTGATACTCAGTTCTTTCAAGATTTATACCAACGTTGGCAAGCTTGAAGCCGCAACACGTAACAACCTAGATCAATTCGGTTTCGGCTATCGGAAAGCACGTGATCCACGTGTAAAAGCACGAATTCTACTCGCGTAAGGATCACAAGAGGGATAAAAGCCGATCCGAACCCATCTAGATTCGGCAAAAGGTGTTACATGAATTTAAACATAAAGTAAAAAACTCAAAGCAACACGGGGTAACTTAATGAATCTATTGGATCTTGCCAAAATCCAATAGAGCCGATAACTAGCTTCTAGCTAGATCTTAGCCTACCGCATGGCTCATGATCTAACAAGAAACCCTCTTGAACCAAGCTTGAATCTACCGCATGACAAGAAGCATGGTAACAAGACTACTTGCATCAGATCTAAATCCACTGCATGATACTAGATATGATACAAGGTTGCCGGTACTCACGGAGGTCGACGGATCGATGAACCCTCTCGAAGAACTCGACGACACGACAAATGGACTCTAGGGTTTGGCGTAAGGCCGGTTTGTATTGAGAATGATTGTGATTGTTACATACATTCAGGGCTCATATTTATACCCTGCCAAGTATAACCTCCAATGGATTTGTTGCCTAACTTATCTCTAAACTTGATCGCTTATCCATCCATTCGTCCTTCCTGCTTGAGCCACGTCACCGTCCAATCCTGCAAAATCAGCTCAATTATTCCCTTGCCGAACGGAAGCAGATAGCCGACCGCGGATCTTTCTACCGAATACATCTGGGAAAACCTTCCTTCCGCCAGACGGACTCCTCATCGAGCTGGACCCACAAGTCAGACTCCTTACCAAATTTTGGTGTTAACACATACGCTTGGAGTGTTTCACTATCTCCCACTCTATCCTTTGTGTTTGGTGACGTTGTTATCTCATAACTAAAGGTGCTGTGATGGAACCTAGGGCGTCATGTGCGCTGCAGCCCCATGATTGCCGCTAGGGGCGCACTAGGTATCTTGGTTGTGAGAATGCGACTCGCCACGCACACCCCTTCTCAACCTGCGATTGTCTTCTCAATCACTAACTCATTTGGTGGGTAACTGAGTCATGCTAACATGCATCATAAGCACCATACTACATGAGCATATGCATCGTGTCTCCATAAACATGTGCATCACATCACTTTTTGAAAAGCATTGCATCGTAGTGGCACGTTCATGACACATAAGGTTGCAAACAAAATAACGCGTGAGCAAGATCGTTCAGAAGATCCTTGTTAACACCAAAAATTGGTAAGGAGTCTGACTTGTGGGTCCAGCTCGATGAGGAGTCCGTCTAGCAGAAGGAAGGTTTTCCCAGATGTATTCGGCAGAAAGATCCGCGGTCGGCTATCTGCTTCCGTTCGGCAAGGGAACAGTTGAGCTGATTTTGCGGGATTGGACGGTGACGTGGCTCAAGCAGGAAGGACGAATGGATGGATAAGCGATCAAGCTTAGAGATAAGTTAGGCAACAAATCCATTCGAGGTTGTACTTGGCGGGGGTATAAATATGAGCCCTGAATGTATGTAACAGACACAATCATTCTCAATACAAACCGGCCTTACGCCAAACCCTAGAGTCCATTTGTCGTGTCGTCGAGTTCTTCGAGAGGGTTCATCGATCCGTCGAACTCCGTGAGTACCGGCAACCTTGTATCATATCTAGTATAATGCGGTGGATTTAGATCTGATGCAAGTAGTCTTGTTACCATGCTTCGTGTCATGCGTTAGATTCAAGCTTGGTTCAAGAGGGTTTCTTGTTAGATCATGAGCCATGCGGTAGGCTAAGATCTAGCTCGAAGCTAGTTATCGGCTCTATTGGATTTTGGCAAGATCCAATAGATTCATTAAGTTACCCCGTGTTGCTTTGAGTTTTTTACTTTATGTTTAAATTCATGTAACACCTTTTGCCCAATCTAGATGGGTTTGGATCGGCTTTATCCCTCTTGTGATCCTTACGCGAGTAGAATTCATGCTTTTACACGTGGATCACTTGCTTTCCGATAGCCGAAACCGAATCGATCTAGGTTGTTACGTGTTGCGGGTTCAAGCTTGCCAACGTTGGTATAAATCTTGAAAGAACTGAGTATCACGCGGTAGATGCAGGTTTTTGGGTTGCTTTGGAGCTAGTCATCCGGTGGATTAGATTCCAAATCAATCTGTTAGGTTTATTTCGCTTGGTAATGTTCGTTCCTTCTTCATGGACTCCGAATCGGCTGTTCAGCCGTATTCGGTTATATTTCTCACGAGTAGAACACGTGCGTAAATCATGCCTTGAATAATGTATGCTTTTAGCTTTCCATATTTAGATTGTATCATGCGGTGGATAGATCTATTTGTGGAAAGTGGTATGATTCCCATGCAAGTTGTATCATGCGGTGGATAGATTTGTTTGGCATCGTACCCGACGGGTTTTAAAGTATCTAGACATGCGGTAGACTAGTGCTTTGGGCCTATGCATGCTTGTTCATTACATGTTTATGCTCGCGCTCTACTTTATTTATTTATTTAATGTTAATCGTCATGGGGATCGGTCACGATCTTGTGTGCGTGCATCTCTATCTAAACAAGGACCGATCGTTGTCATGCTTACGTCATGCATTCGGCTATGTTAGTTTTCCTTTTATAAGCTCCCGAATGGTTTCAGTTTATTGGCAGATAGCTTTCTATAGCTATGTGTCATCCCGTTTGGCTTTGTAGCCGTAAATATGGAACTGTCTGGTACCACCCGGCAAGTTCCAAGCTTTGGTATCTAACTACTTTGTCTTTTGTTAACTTTCAGGAAAAATTGACTGGCACGTCTTGTGATTCTTTGCACGTGTGAAGACAGCTTGTTCGGCTTGCCGTGTGCTTGGCGCTAGGTGCACATTTTGAGGACCATGTGTGGTTCGAGGACCAGTGGATGGTCGCTTCCTTGTGTGATGAGTGATTGACAACGTTGTGTAGACTGATTCTTGGCTAAGTATTGCAGGTGCAGGTTGCGGCTTGACTCGTGTTGGTGCAGGTGAAGAACAAGCGCGAAAGGTCGTTGCCGGTGAGGCCTCCAGGTGTGGAGAATACAAGTAGGCTTTGTTCGAGGGACCCGGTGGCCAGCGGGGTCAAGTGCGGGCCGCATGGTGGCATGAACAGCAAGATGAAGTCGTGGACGGTTTTTTGGTAGAGCCTCAAAACCAAGGTCGAGCCGGGACTACGTGGGAGCCGAGTCATGAGTGGAGATTGGCAGTTTTTTGGCTACACCGAGTTCGCGGGGTTTGCAGTGGTTCACCAGAAAACCACTGGGTTACTCGGTTGAGCCACAAAAACTGAGGCCGAAGACTCGACAAGGAGGTGCGGCCACCCAGGCCGGTTCAACCGCCCAGGAGGGGCGGTCAGACCGCCTAGGGCCGGTCAGATCCACCGGGCCGGTCTAACCGCCCAGGGGGGCGGTCTGACCGCCCTGGCCGCCGGCGCCGAGAAGCTTCGAAGAGGATGACACGCGTCGGGATCGCAAGGCTTGCGTCGAGGCTACGCTGGGTGCGGTTGCCGGGCATCCGTGCGATGGTGAAGACATCAAGAATTCCAAATCCGCCCTCGAGGGGCATGTATCCCTAGTTATTAGTGAAGGGTAGTTTAGTCTTTTGGGTGCCTCCATATATACTCATTAGATGGGTGGATGGCAGCCAACTCTTGGAACCCTAGCTCATTTGTTTTTCCATTTTCGTTCTCCATTTTTCCTTAGGTTTTTAGAGGACTAGCTTGAGAGCTTCATGTGAGATCTAGAGAGAGGGATGGATGTTTGGGTGGCAAGCTAGACCTTGTACGAACCATTCATGGCATGTATAGAAGGTTTGGCGTTGCTCATCATGGTGGTTTTCCCGTCTTTTTGGTGTTGATTTTCGGAGCTCTTTTTGGCGGTGTTTTGAGGACGATTTCTTGGGGTTTTTGGTGGGTGTCACGTATGAGGTTCTTGTGCCTCTTTGGCTGGTGACTTTGCCCCCAAATCCCCTTTGAATCGGACTCGATTTGGTGGTTTCTCGAGTTGGGCGAGTTCTTGACCTAGAGAAGCGAGTTCTTCGATTCCTCTTGATTGTGAGCATTTCGGTCGATTCCTTTGAGGTAGAGGTTGCCCAAGAGGTAACCCAGCTATTCCCGAAGTTTGGCTGCAATCCGTGGAGTGATTCGGGAGATCGGGCGCGAGGAACTTGAGGTTTGACCCGCGAGTTCGTTTTCTGGAAGGGGCGGTCTAACCGCCTACAGGGGGCGGTCTAACCTCCCTAGGTGTTTCTGGGTCAAAGTTTTGTTTCGCCGGATTTTCATCTGTGAGTTTGTTCGCCTTGATCGGAGGAGTGTCCGGTTGAAATTTGGGGTCGTTCTCGTGCGGTTGCTAGGTGTTCTTGGTTGGAGTTCGTTGCCTTGGGTACGGGAGGTTAGACCGCCCTAGGTAGCGGGTCTAACCGCCCCTAGGCCCTTGGGTGAAGTTTTGGTTTTCGCCAAGATTTTCGGTAGCTAGCATGGCCTTGACCGGAGATCTCTCGTTGGTGAAACCGTGGTGAGTTTTGGTGCTCGGAAGAGGCGTTTCGGAGGAATTCTTGGTTGCTAGGTGGAGGCGGTCTAACCGCCCCTATACGCGGTCTAACCGCCCCCCCTCGGTTAGCCGGCTTTCGAGTTGTTTCCTGCCGGTCTTGCCGCGTGTGTGTTGTGGTTCTTGGTAGAGTTTGTTCCTAGGACCAGTAGCACTCCAGTGGCTACGTGGTTTTGGCAAACGGGAGGTAGAAGTGTGGAGCGTGTGATTTCGGGGGTTCGACCGAGCTAGTTCGTCTTGTCGGAGTTTCAATCTCCCTCGAGAAGAATTTTTATCGGCTCCCATTCACTCCCCCCCCCCCTCTCTGGTCGCCTAATCGGTCCTTCAAGTGGTATCAGAGCCGGTTCGGGTCTTTGTTGACTCTAACCAGTCTAAGATCCAAGGATGGCGTACCAGGAACGGGGTTCGGGTCCTCCACACTTCGATGGCAAGAACTACCAGATGTGGAGCAAGCGGTGTGACGCCCCAGGTTTCCAATTACCGTCATTAACGCTAATGACCGGATCAGCCGGGTCAAACCCCGGTCAAACCTAGGTCAACCTGGGTCATCACCCGAAAACCTCGCTAATGAAACCCAATGAACCCCTTGACCAAGCCTACACACACCCGTAGTCAACCCTTGGTCAAAGACACGGTCAAACCCCGCTTGACCGTTGACGTCAGCGGATGTCGACCGGAACTTTTGCCGCGTTCCCCAAAACTCACCTAAACACTTCAAAATCTACCTTTATGAAAGTTGTCCATCTCGTTGAGGGACACAACTTTCATGTAGAATGGCATTTCAAATTTGGAGAGGAAAATTGTGAAAAACCCCTTGCAAGACAGATTTTCCTGTTTTCCAGAACAGGCCGACATTCAATGCTGGCAAGACGTTCCTGCAGAATCCGTTGAGAAAACACTATATGGCCTTTTTGAAAGTTGTAGAGGGTAGCTAGACCTACAACTTTCCTATTCATTGCCTGGTGCACTTTTATTCAATTTTTGGGAGAAAAATGAGGTGAAACAGGGGCAGTCCGCGTCCTTTCCGGCGACGTCGCGCCGCGCCGCGACACCGCGCGTCGCGCGCGCTCGCGCCGCGCCCTCTCGCTGCGCCGTACCGCGACCCGCGCCCCGAGGCACGTCGCCCGAGGCCGCGCCGCGTCCCGAGGCCGTGCCCCCCCCCCCGGGCGGGCACGCACGCCGAGCGCCTAGGGCCCCGCGGCGCGTCCCGAGGCCGGGCACGCCGGCCGGACGCGGCCGTCCGCGCCGTACCGGCCTACCCACACCGCCCATGCCGCCGCCTCCGCCCGCGCGTCACCTTAAGAGCCGCCACGGCCTCCCCGCGACACGCGGACCCCCCCGGCGGCCGACCGAGCCGCACGGCCCCTCCCCGTCGCGCCGCAACGCGCGCGGGCGTCCTTGGGGCCGGCCGCGGCGAGCTCCGGTCTCCGGCCAACCACACGCCATTTCATCCACCTACGAGGCTTACATTGCCGCGCTTTGCCTTGGGCCGGCACCGGCCGCGCCGGAACCAGGGCGTGCGGCGCCGGCCGCCGCCGCCGCCGCCGAGCACCCCACGGCCGGTCACCTTATCCTCAAATCCGGTGCAAATCAAACCCTAGTGATCCCCTAACTCTTCTCCACCCCTTCCCCGGGCAAGGGAGCCGCCGGCCTCGCCGGAATTGGGCAGCCCGTGCCGGCCGGCCGCCATAGGGGTGACATTGCAAATCCCAAACTCTTTCCAGGGCCTAAATTGCAAGAAGGTAACTCCAATAGTATAAGCAAATTGCTGAATCTTGTAAATTGCGTAGAAAATCACAGAAAATTGAGAAAAATGTGAAACCAAATTTGTTGGATCCATGGTGATTTATACTACAATTTTTGTGATTCTGGCCTGAGCTAATTTCTTTTAGTTTTTGCATGAACAATACAAATATGAAAAACCTAGATCTGCAATATCTCAAAAACCATGAGTCCTCTGTAGCTAATTTTTGGATATGTTGTGCGTTAGGTCAGGGCTAGCTCCTATGCCAAACATTGCACAAAGTTATCATGCAAATCTTTTTATAAAAATGTTTTTCTATCTCTGACAGAACTGCATAAATGATTTTTCATGTTCAATATATTTATGTTCTTGACTCCAACTTGTGCACACTGTCTTGTAATACCAAATGGCACATCTTGTGAATTAATCATGAATTTTGGACTAACAGAAATAATTATACTTGATTTATGCATGTTTTCCTTTGAAATTTAATAATCCAAGATCAGTAGAGATTCCATGCAAACATGTGGGTTCTCTAGGCTTGTTTAGGACCAGAGAGCATCCACAAGAAAGTTTAGATCATTTTGAGGCTTAATTATTTTTATATGCATTTAAATTGAATCACTAGTTAACCTTGTTATTTTCCCATAACATTTAATTTCCTAGCCTCCAGCACTCACATGTGGGTCCAATGGACCAGTATAGATGCTAGAAGGCTTAAGAAACACCCCATTAATTTTTGGTAATTTAATTGTTAATAAAAGGCTTAAAAGCCCTTTTTCTATTAAAGGGAAATTAAATAAAGAAAAGCCTTAGTCAATTTTTTTTCCATTTTGAAAATATTATCTAAATTAACTTAAAAGGGTAATTAATTCTCATTATTGATAAGGAAATACTTCAAGGATAAAAGTATTATTTATATCTTGCATGTGGAAAGGAAATAATTAAAAGCTTTCACATGAAATGATAGATATAAAGAAAACTATATTCAACTGTACAATACAAGAATAACCCATGTACAACCAATGACCTTTCTAAAAGAGAAATCACCAAACCATCCATGTTAACCTGAGTGTGGTTGCAAATCATGTTAAACAAAGGTTAAATATACCTACCCACTACTGTTGGTGAATTTAAAATAAATTATTTACATATATATGTACACAGTCACCGTCAAAAAGAATATTTAATAAAGAGTTGCATATTATTCCTTATGGAAGAGTATGCTGAATGTATTCTTATCTAGGTGAATGTGCCCAACAAATACACCCCTTGATTGTCAATATGGGTTACAATTGATTAAAGTGAAAACCGTCGAATAAATCTTGCATTTGCATCTTCGTGTAGATCTTTCCGCCAGTAGACGTACGCTCGTGCCGGAAGGAGGAGACGAAGGTGTCGACCAAGAGCTGCCGTGCGTGAACGTAGCTCAAGACCTGGACCCAAGTCCAGAAGGGCCCAAGGCCAACCTTTCCAGCGAAGGCAAGCCCCGGATCATTAACCTCGCCTTTTAAAATTATGCAATTATGTTTGCTATGATTGCGCATTTACGTTTCAGGAATTGATTTGAAACCCTAGATGCATGATCCCTAGGTACCTATGCTCTATCACTAGTATGCTAGGTCGATAGCTGCCATTCTATAGAACCGATAGAAGTCGAGTGATGTTCGTCACTCGTGAGAATAGGTTCCTAGATAGGAATCATAAGATATCCTTAAATGGATCGCTCATGTGGTAAGAGCATGGGATTGGGCTCCGGTCCAGTGGGCATGTGGGCTAAGCTTTTGAACGTACTAAGCACATGCGGTTATGGGGCCGGTAAGCCTAGTACCTTAATGAGGCGGCACGGGATCCTACCATTACTACTCTCGAGAAATCTCCTTACCGGCTAGCTACGGGAAGGGTGGTGTATGGTGACTCCGGGTATCTCGCGGGGTATGCCTGGATAGCTGCACCGGGACCGTAAGATTCGATCCCAACCCGAAGATTTAAGGGGACGACTGGGGAGTTGTCCTCGCGGGGGCAGCCGACCGTGTGTTTGGGTCTACCTTGCAAGGTTTAAATCAATCGATTGTCGGCCTCTCACCGTTACCCGAGACTGCTTATTCTACTGGCCATCATATCCCATAATGATGGAACTCGAGGAATATGCTGGATGAATTAATTGCTTGTCCAATTCTTGATTGAATTAGTTGGCACAATTAGAAATGGTAATTAACTAGAACTTGTGCTAAAAGATTGAAAGTAAGGACCTACTCTTAGCAGCTGTTTAAGCAAAAGAAACTCCACCGGCCAAAAGCCTTTCATGTCTAGAGTTTGGTGATGTAGTCATCACCCGACGGTTAAGTCTTTACGAGTATTAGTATACTCGGCCTTGCTTTAAAACTGTTGTTGCGGGTGTGATTGATCGGAAGGGTGACGACATGTGATGACATCACGGATGGCCTCCGTGATGTCTACCGTTGCGCTAGTTTATTTTATTTCCGCTGTATTTTCGAACTCTAAACCGTTACTCCATCTCATGAACAATGGTTTGTAATCAAAGGTTTAATTAATGTTGTACTCTGGACTCGCCTTCGCGTGAGTTTTAATGCATGTGTCGATCCTCTGCTCGATGTTCAAGTGATTTACCGGGCGTTAACCCGGCAACCAACGACAGGATGATACTTTACTATGGCCTAATAACCAAAGTGGATCGGTCTTAGGCGATAGTACGGTATTTTCCTGGGCGGGTTGTCACAGCTGGTATCAGAGCGACTGCATGCACCAGAGTTTAATTAACAACTCTAATCACCTAATTTTCGAATAAAATTTGCCAAGACTGTTGAATTGCAAAACACGTTGGTCCTGATTTTCGAATAAAGAATGACTAGGTCCTAGAGGGAATTTTTGGTTTCTTTCAGGTGGCTTATTAATCTATGGTCTATTTTGCTAACTTCCAGCACATTACTTTATGTCAGACTTACTTTCTCGCACAACCAAACTAGGAGCCACGTGTTTTATACGTATGCTGTTCTGCATCACGGGAATTGCGAGGGTTGATGGAGTGATCCATTCCACGGATCCCATCTTCGCGTATGTTTATGAGTTGTGTCTTGCCACGTGTTTCATACGTGAGCATTCCGCATGTCGCTCATGCGAGGCAAGGATATACTCCATTCAAACGGAGAATGTCCGAGGTTGGACGCCGTCCATGCGGCGGCTTAACGCATGGATGCCGTTTCTATAGTGAACGGTAATGTATGTGGACGCTTTCATGAGTGCTGGCATGAAAGGTTCGATGTGTTCTGTGATCTTCTGCAGGTACACTAACGCCGTTACGTAAGCTCGCTAAGCAAGCATCGACTAGATCTCGACTAGATATTATAGGGAGATACGCGTGTGTGCCAAGCCACCGGCGCTAACTCCGAAGTTCGGCTTGATTGCCTTGTGAGGACGAATAGGACGTCTTGCATCATGTTAAAAGTCGTGAAAGAACCTAAACTGAACTCGCGTCTGTTTCCGTGCTCTCAGAGGTAAATAGTAACAGCACGCTTTGTTCTGTTTAGCCTCTTTAGGCTTAGGTGTGTTGCCCTGCTTAAATTTAATAAAAGTGTTGCTTAAAAAAAATTTGTTGTTCTTATCCAAGAACCCTTCGTCTAGATGATCTTAACCTAGGTCACTTCAAATCTAATCCTGATCTGCTAGCCCCCAGTTAGAGATCATACCTTGGTCTGCCACCGGATTTGCTTGGTAGTCAACTCTGTCTTGACATCCCCCTAGAACCTTTGAATCTTGCTTGGTTCAGCACCTTCCTAATTCCTTAGCTCAACCTTGAGTACCCAACTTAAGTTTCATAACCTTGCTAAGTTGCTACGCCAATTGAGAGGTGTTGAACTCTGGTTAGAGTAGGATGTTCGGTCCCCGATTGCCGGACCATGTATCATTGGTATGCCTGCTCGTTCGAGCTCAGCATACGATGGTATTTAAGTATGCATGGTTACCCCATACCTTAACCCTTACCCATTTCGTGGATCGAGTTACTTTTGTACACTCGCACCCGTCTGATTCTCACTTTTGTCATTATGTCCAGATGGACAACGCTGGCTCTACGTCGGCTGATGAGGAATCATGGACTCTCGTGAACTACCACGAGGAGGGTGGTTTTCCTGCACTTTTGTGGGACACCCTAAAAGACTTTGGCTACACCACTTACCCAGAATACTCGACACGTGAGATCATGACCACAGGCCAACTCCTTCGTTGTGAAGTAAAGGTGAAGATTTTAGCGTGCCCGACCAGACCTGCTTGGGATGAGTGGGAGTGTACGGCACACGGAAGAAACTTGTCTGACACAGTGCAGAAGGCTGCTCTCGAAGCACTCACCACTTTCTGTGGGAAGCACCCTGCCGAGATAGCCAACTCTGCCACTAAAGTCATCCCGGTACCCGAGCGACACATTGCGCCGGGTGGTGAACGAGAAACTATCCTTCCAGTCCAGAGCAACTCTCACTATAGTCCTGATCTTGTCACCTCAGTTCGCTTTTCAGAAGCCATGTACGATACCTACCAACGAATGGTGGGAGAAAGCATATTCTATAGACACCAAATCTATAGATACAAAGTTAAGGAAGTAGAGTGTTCAGCTCAAGTGTTGAAGGAAGCCCGAGCAATGATCGCTACTCTCAGGAAGGAAAGACGCAAGGACAAGGCAAAGATACAAGAGTTAACCGAGATCATACATGAGTAGAATTTCTTGTTGCAGCATAACGATCAGTATATGCTTGAAATAGAAAATCAATTGGAAGCTCTAGCCGTTCCACCCCCAGAACCAGTCATTCCTGAACCAGTGCAAGAAGAAGTTGTCTAGGATATCCAAGGTGAATCTGGAATTGAGTCTGGACCTGAGTCACCGTAGATTTTCAGAGTGGAAGATCTCACCCTTGGAAGTTGATCCATTGGGAATAAAGTTCTGAGTCGTAGGAATGCAGTGTTGTGAGGAATCCAAGTGTACCACGACCACTTTTGGTTGACTATCGCTGTCGGTTGGACTAGGAACATTGTCATTGCAGCTAGTCTGCCTTGTAATCCTAAATGTTGTTGATAATTCTGGAAACTCTCATTGATGCACTGCCTTGATTAAACATCTCTTTCAGCAATGATGTTCGTAAGGCATTAATTATGCTAAGTTGTGATCAATCAAGATCTGTACTCCACGAACATTGTGCCAATCCAGGATCCAATCGATTCCTAAATCCTGAACTTGTTCTTTTCGGCCTTGCTCAAACCTTGTGATTTAAATTAAAATGTGGCTTTTGAGCATGCGCTGCATAGCATGTGCATTTGGAAAGCATGGGTATATTAACGTGCATTCGCATGAATCTCCATACCCTTACCCTACCTCTTTTGTTTGGTGATGTTGTTACCCCATAGTCAAAGGTGCCGCGACGGAACCCTGGGTATCGTGTGTGCTGCAGCCACCCGACTGCCACTAGGAGCGCGCTAGGTATCTTGGTTGTGAGATAGCAACTCGTCACTCAGACCTCCTCTCTACGTTGGTTGCCCTTGCAATCACTAACGCACATGGGTAACCAAGTCATTCTAACGTGCATCATGAGCACCCTACCGCACAAGCATACGCATTGCATCAACTTTGAAAAAGTGTTGCACTTTCGAAACAACGAGTTGTCAAAACCCAAAATTTGCAAGTTAAGTAAAGATGTGAGCAAGATTATTCCTTGAAGTTCCCACTTGAAGTCATCTTTCGTACGGGAGATTATGGAACTCTGTCGTTAGCCTTCTTTTCCTTGTAATGGCCTATTGGGAATCCTTGACCAATTGGTCCCTTGCCGTGAATCTTGACGATCTTGCAGCAGCAATTCCTTTCCTACTAGCCAAAGCGGAAGTCTTAAACGAAGAAACTTTTCTGTTGAGCAGTCAAGGTTCTCGAATAGTCAACATGGAGAAGTCATCCATCGTGTATTCATCCTTGGTCCGTGCTCTTAACCTTCAAATTCTCAAAATCAAACGAGGAAGTACGCCCAGGATCGATCGAAACCTTATGCTACGCTCCTCTCTGTTGCTACCGCAAACACAAAGCGTTGTACACCGAGTTTTTCTCGTTTCGCTCCCCAGCACGGTCGATTATTTAGACCGTTGAGCGCCATCGTCATCAGTATCATGACCATACGACGCCATGACGTCGCTCTACCATCGATTTCCGCAACCATATTCGCGACGCAGAGATCACGTGAGCTGACCTTGTGAGCTCCGTGTTGTCCACACTAGATACCCGATTGGGTCAACTGACCGTTACAGCCCCGCATCGGCTATAAAATGGAACCTTTTTCCCGGAACCGCTGATACGAAAGTTCCATTTCCATCAGAGCTCGACAGTATCACTGTTCTTGTTCTCCTTCCACCTACTTCGATCTTCCCGAGCAAACTGTTCTCCGTCTGCATTTCCGACGTCAAGAAGAAGCTCAGAGTAGACCGAAAGCAGAAATCAATCCAAGCTGCCACCCATGACTCCGTCTTTTGAAGAGCTCGAATCGTTTCGCTGGACATTGCTAGGGATGTACCTCTGTATAGTAGGAGGATTATGCCTGCTATTAGCTGTGCATGTGCACATTCATCGTCCGCTTCCTCATGAACGGCGATGAGGTAGTATGAGGACACACCTTGTACCTTTTTGTTCCATCTGCATTCCCGATCATGGGATGTGTGTAGGCAAAGTTTTACCGAATTGATATTGTGACTATTGGGATGTCCGGTTTGCATTGCTTACCGTGAACGAGTCTCGTACAATATGTCCGAATTATAAGCTTGGGTGAGATTCCAATCATGCGCTAATTAGGGACTCAAATTTCAGATGTTCCGACCAGCATGGAATAACCCCAATGATTTTGAAGCATCGGGTAGTGGCGATCATACGCAACCGCCGCCCACGATGTTGACCGAAGCTTTCGTAGAAGCACATACCGAAGTGTTGTGCCAACTCCTACAGACCCAACAACAAATGGCTCAACAGCTACAACAAATGCCACCGATGCAATGGAAGCTTCAACCTTTCAAGCCCTGTTCACCAGAAGTACCCACCCAGAGTGACATAAACGCCATTGTCGGCGCCACTCAACTGCTAGAAGGGCAGAATTCTGTGCTGTATCAGATGGTGTACGATATCATCCAAGGACGTTATGGGAAACCATATCAGAATAGTTTGGCAGACAGTCTCTCTCAGTCCTTATCTGCCTCTATGGTCGAACAAGCCCGTTTGTTCAATCTGTTGGAGGAGTATGTTAGTCAAGATCAACCCCAAGCCTCCGACTCCATATTACCACCTTCTCGACTACCAATGGATCTTAGAGCAGAAGAGGAGGCAATCCGAGGCAACAAACGAGTATTATCTGAGATAGATGTAAGTGAGTGGGAAATTACCTGTACGGAGACTTGTCCACGTGAAGGCAAGCGAAGCTGTAACCCTAGCAAGACCACTCAATGCACCGCTATTACAACACCTGCGCGAACCTCGAAGAAGGCAAAGAAGAAGGAGAGAAAGAGGCTCCGCCTTATCCAGGAAGCCCAGCAACCGATCTCCACACCCAAAGATCTTCCTCCCCGGTTGTGCTACAATTGTAGACAGCCCGGGCATTTTGCCAATAAGTGCCCGAACCCCAGCAGCAGAAGCAGAACCCCGGATCTGCTATCAACAACAACAAGCCAAGCCCTCAAGTGGAGCAAAGCCAACTAATTTTCGTAGGTAACACTTCTATCCAGAACCTTTTTCTCACCTCCCCTTGTAATTTCGAATCTCGGGACGAGATTCTTCTTAAGGGGGGTAGACTGTGACGCCCCAGGTTTCCAATTACCGTCATTAACGCTAATGACCGGATCAGCCGGGTCAAACCCCGGTCAAACCTAGGTCAACCTGGGTCATCACCCGAAAACCTCGCTAATGAACCCCAATGAACCCCTTGACCAAGCCTACACACACCCGTGGTCAACCCTTGGTCAAAGACACGGTCAAACCCCGCTTGACCGTTAACGTCAGCGAATGTCGACCGGAACTTTTGCCGCGTTCCCCAAAATTCACCTAAACACTTCAAAATCTACCTTTATGAAAGTTGTCCATCTCGTTGAGGGACACAACTTTCATGTAGATTGGCATTTCAAATTTGGAGAGGAAAATTGTGAAAAACCCCTTGCAAGACAGATTTTCCTGTTTTCCAGAATAGGCCGACATTCAATCTTGGCACGACGTTCCTGCAAAATACGTTGAGAAAAACACTATATGGCCTTTTTGAAAGTTGTAGAGGGTAGCTAGATCTACAACTTTCATATTCATTGCCTGGTGCACTTTTATTCAATTTTTGGGAGAAAAATGCGGTGAAACAGAGGCAGTCCGCGTCCTATCCGGCGACGTCGCGCCGCGCCGCGACACCGCGCGCGCGCGCGCGCGCCCGCGCCGCGCCCTCTCGCCGCGCCGTACCGCGACCCGCGCCCCAAGGCACGTCGCCCGAGGCCACGCTGCGTCCCGAGGTCGTGCCCCCCCCCCAAGGCGGGCACGCACGCCGAGCGCCTAGGGCCCCGCGCCGCCGCGGCGCGTCCCGAGGCCGGGCACGCCGGCCGGACACGCCGTCCGCCGCCGCATCGGCCTACCCGCGCCGCCCATGCCGGCCGCCTCCGCCCGCGCGTCACCTTAAGAGCCGCCACGGCCTCCCCGCGACGCGCGGACCCCCCCCGGCGACCGACCGAGCCGCACGACCCCTCCCCCGTCGCGCCGCAATGCGCGCCGGCGTCCTTGGGACCGGCCGCGGCGAGCTCCGATCTCCGGCCAACCGCGCGCCATTTCAACCACCTCGTCACCTTCCCTAGCACCTACGGAGGCTTACTTTGCCGCGCTTTGCCTTGGGCTGGCACCGGCCGCGCGGAACCGGCATGCGGCGCGGGCTGCCGGCCGCCGCCGCCGAGCACCCCACCGCCGGTCACCTTCACCCTCAAATCCGGTGCAAATCAAACCCTAGTGATCCCCTAACCCTCCTCCACCCCTTCCCCGGGCAAGGGATCCGCCGGCCTCGCCGGAATTGGGCAGCCCGTGCCGGCCGGCCGCCATAGGGGTGACATTGCAAAGCCCAAACTCTTTCCAGGGCCTAAATTGCAACAAGGTAACTCCAATAGTATAAGCAAATTGCTGAATCTTGTAAATTACGTAGAAAATCACAGGAAATTCAGAAAAATGTGAAACCAATTTTGTTGGATCAATGGTGATTTATATTACAATTATTGTGATTCTGGCCTGAGCTAATTTCTTTTAGTTTTTGCATGAAAAATACAAATATGAAAAACCTAGATCTGCAATATCTCAAAAACCATGAGTTCTCTGTCGCTAATTTTTGGATATGTTGTGTGTTAGGTCATGACTAGCTCCTATGCCTAATATTGCACAAAGTTATCATGTAAATCTTTTTATAAAAATGTTTTTCTATCTCTGAGAGAACTGCATAAATGATTTTTCATGTTAAATATATTTATGTTCTTGACCCCAACTTGTGCACACTGTCTTGTAATACCAAAAGGCACATCTTGTGAATTAATCATGAATTGTGGACTGACAGAAATAATTATTCTTGATTTATGCATGTTTTCTTTTGAAATTTAATAAACCAAGATCAGTAGAGATTCCATGCAAACATGCGGGTTCTCTAGGCTTGTTTAGAACCAGAGAGCATCCACAAGAAAGTTTGGATCATTTTGAGGCTTAATTATTTTCATATGCATTTAAATTGAATCACTAGTTAACCTTGTTATTTTCCCATAACATTTAATTTCCTAGCCTCCAACACTCACATGTGGGTCCAATGGACCAGTATAGATGCTAGAAGGCTTAAGAAACACCCCATTAATTTTTGGTAATTTAATTGTTAATAAAAGGCTTAAAAGCCCTTTTTCTATTAAAGGGAAATTAAATAAAGAAAAGCCTTAGTCAATTCTTTTTCCTTTTTGAAAATATTATCTAAATTAATTAAAAAGGGTAATTAATTCTCATTATTGATAAGGAAATACTTCAAGGATAAAAGTATTATTTATATCTTGCATGTGGAAAGGAAATGATTAAAAGCTTTCACATGAAATGACAGATATAAAGAAAACAATATTCAACTGTACAATACAAGAATAACCCATGTACAACCAATGACCTTTCTAAAAGAGAAATCACCAAACCATCCATGTTAACCTGAGTGTGGTTGCAAATCATGTTAAACAAAGGTTAAATATACCTACCCACTATTGTTGGTGAATTTAAAATAAATTATTTACATATATATGTACACGAAATACCGTCAAAAAGAATATTTAATAAAGAGTTGCATCTTATTCCTTATGGAAGAGTATCTTGAATGTATTCTTATCTAGGTGAATGTGCCCAACAAATACACCCCTTGATTGTCAATATGGGTTACAATTGATTAAAGTGAAAACCGTCGAATAAATCTTGCATTTGCATCTTCGTGTAGATCTTTCCGCCGCAGACGTACGCTCGTGCCGGAAGGAGGAGACGAAGGTGTCGACCAAGAGCTGCCGTGCGTGAACGTAGCTCAAGACCTGGACCCAAGTCCGAGAAGGGCCCAAGGCCAACCTTGCCAGCGAAGGCAAGCCCCGGATCATTAACCTCGCCTTTTAAAATTATGCAATTATGTTTGCTATGATTGCGCATTTACGTTTCAGGAATTGATTTGAAACCCTAGATGCATGATCCCTAGGTACCTATGCTCTATCACTAGTATGCTAGGTCGATAGCTGCCATTCTATAGGACCGATAGAAGTCGAGTGATGTTCGTCACTCGTGAGAATAGGTTCCTAGATAGGAATCATAAGATATCCTTAAATGGATCGCTCATGTGGTAAGAGCATGGGATTGGGCTCCGGTCCAGTGGGCATGTGGGCTAAGCTTTTGAACGTACTAAGCACATGCCGGTTATGGGGCCGGTAAGCCTAGTACCTTAATGAGGCGGCACGGGATCCTACCGTTACTACTCTCGAGAAATCTCCTTACCGCCTAGCTACGGGAAGGGTGGTGTATGGTGACTCCGGTATCTCGCGGGGTATGCCGGATAGCTCGCACCGGGGACCGTAAGATTCGATCCCAACCCGAAGATTTATGGGGACGGCCTGGGGAGTTGTCCTCGCGGGGGCAGCCGACCGTGTGTTTGGGTCTACCTTGCAAGGTTTAAATCAATCGATTGTCGGCCTCTCACCGTTACCCGAGACTGCTTATTCTACTGGCCATGATATCCCATAATGATGGAACTCGAGGAATATGCTGGATGAATTAATTGCTTGTCCAATTCTTGATTGAATTAGTTGGCACAATTAGAAATGGTAATTAACTAGAACTTGTGCTAAAAGATTGAAAGTAAGGACCTACTCTTAGCAGCTGTTTAAGCAAAAGAAACTCCACCGGCGAAAAGCCTTTCATGTCTAGAGATTGGTGATGTAGTCATCACCCGACGGTTAAGTCTTGCTGAGTATTAGTATACTCAGCCTTGCTTTAAAACTGTTGTTGCAGGTGTGATTGATCGGAAGGGTGACGACATGTGATGACATCACGGATGGCCTCCTGTGATGTCTACCGTTGCGCTAGTTTATTTTATTTCCGCTGTATTTTCGAACTCTAAACCGTTACTCCATCTCATGAACAATGGTTTGTAATCAAAGGTTTAATTAATGTTGTACTCTGGACTCGCCTTCGCGTGAGTTTTAATGCATGTGTCGATCCTCTGCTCGATGTTCAAGTGATTTACCGGGCGTTAACCCGACAACCAACGACAGGATGATACTTTACTATGGCCTAATGACCAAAGTGGATCGGTCTTAGGCGATAGTACGGTATTTTCCTGGGCGGGTTGTCACAAGCGGATGGGTGCGTTCCTCCGCGGAAAGGGTCAGCTGCTTTGGGATGTCACGGTGGACACAGGTTATGTCCAGCCGATGGATTTCCTTGCTCCAGGGTCGAGGGACAGATTCGACGCCAACAATAAGGCGGTCGACTACTTGTTTCGTGCTTTGTGTCAGCCTGAGTTCGATCGGGTGCACACCGAGCACTTGGCTTGTAGGATTTGGGTGGTGTTGAAGGAGGCTCATGTTGGGAACGCCCGTGTTCGAGCACGGATGTATGCGACCTACGGAGAGAGTACGAGAACTTCACTCATCTCCCCGGTGAGTCCATCGATGCCTTGTTTCAGAGGTTCACGGTGGTGGTGAACAACATGAGGGGAAATGTAGACGTGCTCCCGTACGATGATCATGATAGAGCGGTCAAGCTCTTACACTCTTTGGATCGTACGATATGGGGCGGAAAGTTCGAGGCCATAGTCAAGTCGGAGAGGTATGATACTCTAACGGTGAACGAGCTGTTCTCGAAGCTCAAGTCGGCTGAGGTGGATAGGGGCATGACTGCCAAGCTCGAGGGTCCGACTGACTCCCATAGTCTTGCCCTCGTTGGTGGTTCCAAAGGAAAGACTAACTCTAACCCATGTACCAGGATGTTCTCGTTTTCCTCTTTGATGTCTATGCCAGATGAGGAGTTTGATGACCTTGGAGAGGACTAGCTGGCGCTGTTGACGAGGCGGTTCGAGAGGCTGCACGAGAACCGCGTGAACATGAGGAGGAACACGAGGACTGCTTCCGGTGCGGCAAGGCGGGACACTTCGTCGCCGACTGCCCGGAGAAGGCCGAGAACAAGGACAGCTACAAGCACAAGCCGAGGATGAACGATGGCAAGTACCGTTCGAGGCGCGACCACAAGAGCAAGCACAAGAACAAGTACAAGGACGAGCGCCGATCGAGGAAGAAGGAGGGCCGAGGCAAGGCCCGAGCGATGGTTGGAGCGAGCGACGTCGACTCCAGTTCTGCGTACTCCACCTCGAGTTCGAGCAGCAGTGAAGACGAGGGAGATCGCCGCAAGAACAAGAAGTCATCCAAGAACCTGAGCGGGCCGAGGCCGCTTCGCGAGAGATGGATTCCGCACCATGGCGGCGAGCTCCGGCGGCAAGAAGAGCACACGGAGCGACTCGGACTCTGAGTCCGACGACGAGGTGCGTGATGAACTTCCCTTCTTGCGCCAGGAGAATGAGAGGCTTGGCACTTTGCTTGATAACCGTGATGACATGCTTAGAGAGGCCAAGAAAATGAGGAAAGAGCTTAGGCTTCACTCGAGGATGCTAGGACTAGAGTGGCTGAGCTAGAGACACAGGTGCTTGATAGCAAGCTTGAGATTGATTCGCTTAAGGCTGGCCCTGTTGTTTCGGATGATAATGATTGTGCTGATTGCTCCATATTCCTTGCTGATCTTGCTTTGTTTAAGGAGAAGCATGCCTCCAAGTCTAGACCTGCTTTGCTAGGTGCTTGCACTTCTTGCCCTGTTTTGCATGCTAAGATTGATGAGATGCATGCTTACACTAGTTCGCTCGAGGCTAAATTGAAGGAACCGATGCCTACATCTTGCTCTACCTGTGAAATGCATGCATTGAAAAATTTGGAGCATGCACATTATGTTGATCGTTTGCAGGATGAGAATGATGACTTGAGGAAGTTGATGGGTTGGTTGTCCGGTCATGAGCCTCAGTTGAGGATGATGATCGAGGCATTTAAGAGGCAAGATGGTGAGGGGCTTGGGGCAAACAAGGTTGGTGAAGGAAGTGGAGAGAATATCCCGGAGCCACCAAAAACCGACCACAAAAATGATTTCCCTCCAAAACCCAACCATCTTAGGAACTGACTAGACACAACCCCAGCTCCACCTATATTTCCTACACCCACAAACGATCTCCGAAGTGCTATCAAGTTTGTGAGCACTTCCGGGAAAGTGTTCTTTGGGAAAGTGAGTGAGAAGGCAAGTGAGGAGAAATCGGTGGAGGAGTTGAGTGGAGAGAAACCAAGCGAGCAGCCCCAATCCAAGCCTAAACCCAAGCTTGTGAGGTTCCGTTGTGGCCATTGTGGGAAAGAGGGTCACAAGGATGAGTTTTGCTTCAAGAGGAAGCGGGAAGAGAGGATGGCAAAGGAGTGGGCCAACAAGGATAGGTACAACCCTTCCCATGGTGTACCTAAGCCTCGTATGCCACTACCCGGGGGTAAGGCCGTGGTGAGAAGTGTTCCGGCATGGGGAGATGCGAGTTCCCGCAGCCGAGGAGCGCTTCGGGAGGGGGCGGTCGGACCGGCCCGGCTAGGCGGTCGGGGAGCCGGCCCGGCCCGCAGGGGGGGCGGTTAGACCGGCCCGGCTAGGCGGTTTAACCGGCCCCCCGCACTCGGGCGGAGTGGTTTTCAAGGTGGTGAGTCGAGAGGTTTCAGGTCTGGAGGTGGAGTTGCTGGTGGTTGGTCTGGAGAGACAGCATGTGGTCAGTTTGCTAGGCATTCACCCCCTCGAGTTCACTACGGGGATGGGAGGAGTCGTAGCTTTGAGAAGGAGAGGAGGGACGTTCCACGGGTTGTCTTCCGTGGTTTTGGTCCTCCTCCAGGCAGTGAGGGGTGGTTTCCTCGGAGTGGTTACCGAGGTGGTGTTCGTGGTGGTAGTTATGGTAGGAAAGATGGCTTGATGTGTGCTAACCCCACTTTCGAGCAAATGGCTCTGCACTGGTTTTCCTCTTTTGGTACTAACCCCAGCGCTGAGTCGTTTGTTCGCTCACGTGCTTTTTTGAATTTCAGGTGGGAGACTTGAAGAACATTTGGTTGATTGACTCCGGTTGCTCGAGGCATATGACCGGAGACAGGGGGTGGTTCTCAAGTCTTGTCCCGGTGGTGATGAAGAGGTACATCACCTTTGGGGACAATGGGCGTGGGCGTGTGCTTTCAGAAGGTGAGATAAAAGTGAGTGACAAGATCACTCTGAGGCGTGTTGCTCTTTTTCAATCGGCCGGGGTACAATTTGCTTTCGTGTCTCAGTTGTTGGATGAGGGCTTTGAGGTGTTGTTTCGGCCAGGTGGTTCTCGGATTGTGGACTCTCGAGGGGACCTTGTTTGTATGGTCGTTCCCGAGGGTCAGGTGTTTCGTGCTGATTTTTCTCAGTCTTCGGGTGTGGAGCGTTATTTCTTGGATGGTTCTTCGAGTGAGTTGTCGAGGTGGCATAGGAAGTTGGGTCACTTGAGCTTTGACCTTTTTTCTCGCTTGAGTAAACTCAATTTGGTCCGAGGATTTCCACGGTTGAGGCTTGAGAAAGAGTTGGTTTGTGCTCCGTGTAGGCATGCCAAGATGGTGGCCTCTTCTCACCCGCCTCTCACCGATGTGATGACTGAGCGTCCATGCGAGCTGCTCCATATGGACCTTGTTGGCCCAGCTCGTGTGCGATCTGCGGGTGGGAAGTGGTATGTCCTTGTTGTGGTGGACGACTATTCTCGGTATGCGTGGGTGTTCTTTCTTGAAGAGAAGGGGGAGACGTTTGGTTTTGTTCGAGATCTAGTCTTGAGGTTGAGAAACGAGAGGCACGGAGATGCCATACGAGCTATCCGCAGTGATAATGGCTCGGAATTCAGGAACTCTCGTTTTGAAACCTTTTGCCATGACTTGGGTCTTGAGCACCGCTTTTCGAGTCCGTATACGCCTCCCCGAATGGTGTTGTGGAAAGGAAGAACAGGACCTTGTGCGAGATGGCTCGGACGATGCTTGATGAGTATAGGACTCCGAGGAGGTATTGGGGCGAGGCGGTGAATACCGCGTGCTATGTGTCGAACAGATATACCTCGAGTGCACAAGAAGAAGACATGCTATGAGTTGATGCATGGGCGCACACCCAAGGTGAGTCACTTCCATGTCTTTGGTTGCAAGTGTTTCATTCTGAAGAAAGGCAGGAAGTTGGATAAGTTTGAGGCTAGGTCTGTCGATGGCATTTTCTTTGGTTATGCATCTCATTCTAGAGCATATTGTGTGCTCAATCTTGAAACTAACCAAATCGTGGAGACTTGCGAGGCAACCTTTGACGAGACAGAGCCACGTAGTCAGCTTGTCTTTGAGTGTGCAGGTGATGATGAGCTTGGCGAGGAGATCTTTCAGGAGGAGGAGCATGAACATGGTGATGATGAAGATGGCGGTGCGATGCCCCCGGCTGAACATGTACCCACTACTTCGACTACGATGATGGATGGACCCTCTGCTACACCTACGACGACAAATCAAGAACGAGGAGAAGCTGATGTTCAGGGGGAGGTAGCTTCGAGGCGAGAACCTCCCCGGCGAGTTCAAGTGGATCACCCAGCTTCGAGGATCATCGGCGACATGAATGAACGCACTACACGGTCGAGGGTTCGAAACAATTCTCATTTTGCTCATGCTGCGTTTGTTGCTTCTTTCGAGCCCAAAGACATTGGACACGCACTATCTGATCACAATTGGGTTAATTTGATGCATGAGGAGTTGGAGAGCTTTGAGAGGAATCAGGTGTGGGAGTTGGTTGACCCTCCCTCAGGGTGTAAGCCGATTGGTACAAAGTGGGTGTGGAAAAACAAAGATGGAGAGAAGGGTGAGGTTGTGAGGAACAAGTCGAGACTTGTCGCTCAGGGGTTCAGTCAGAAGGAGGGGATTGACTACGAGGAGACCTTTGCTCCCGTAGCCCGTTTGGAGGCGATTAGGATCCTTCTAGCCTTTTCTGTGGCTAAAGGGTTCAAGTTGCACCAAATGGATGTGAAGAGTGCTTTTCTGAATGGAGTGTTGGAGGAAGAAGTGTATGTGAGACAGCCTCCGGGGTTTGAGAGTGAGAAGTACCCCCACCGGGTGTACAAGTTGAGGAAGGCGCTGTATGGGTTGAAGCTAGCGCCTAGAGCTTGGTATGGCAAGTTGAGGGGGTTCTTGTTTGAGAGAGGTTTTGAGATGGGGAAGGTCAATCGGACCTTGTTTTTGCCGAGGCAAAGGCGAGAGATATCCCGATTGTGCGGTGTGTACGTGGATGATATTGTCTTTGGTGGCTCGTCTAATTCTCTTGTTGCAAGGTTTGCGGATGATATGAGCGGGAGTTTGAGATGAGCATGATGGGTGAGTTGCGCTTCTTCCTCGGGCTACAAATCAAGCAATCAAAGGAAGGAACATTTATGCACCAGTGCTAAGTACACCAAGGACATTGTGAGGAAGTTCAAGATGGAGGACTCCAAGGCTATGACAACGCCGATGAGTACGACTACGGCTCTTGATGCGGACGAGGAAGGTGAACACGTGGACCGAAGGAGTACGGAGCATGATCGGGTCACTCCTCTACTTGACGGCGACGAGGCCGGACATACGCTTCTCGGTGTGTCCGTGCGCTCGTTTTCAAGCGTCTCCGAGGACTTCGCATCGGCAAGCGGTGAAGAGAATTTTCGGTGTACTTGCGTCACACTCCCGACTTCGGCCTTTGGTACTCCGCGTCCTCTTCTTTGGCGCTTCACGGCTTTTCGGACGCGGATTTTGCCGGTGTCGGTTGGATAGGAAGTCCACTTCGGGACTTGCCGCTTTTTGGGTTCTTCTTTGGTGTCTTGGTCTTCCCGCAAGCAGTCGAGTGTTGCTCAATCCACGACCGAAGCCGAGTATGTTGCCGCTGCTAGTTGTTGCTCTCAGCTCCTTTGGATCACCTACACCACGAGTGACTTTGGTGAGGAGTATACCCATGTCCCACTTCAATGTGATAGCACCAGTGCCATAAGCATTGCAAAGAACCCAGTGCTCCATTCCAAAACCAAACACATAGAAGTGAGGTATCATTTCCTGAGAGACAACGTAGAGAAAGAGAAGATAGCTTTGATCCATGTACGCACACATGACCAACTAGCCGATATTTTCACCAAACCCCTAGATCAAGCAACTTTCACTCGTTTGCGGGGGGAACTTGGTGTGTGTTTGATTTCTTGAGTTGGGTGTGTGGGAGCTCCTTTGTAGCATATGTATAGCATTCCTTTGTGCATTTCTTGCATTTGGCATTGCATATGTAACATGATGTATAGGCATCCTTGTATCTTAGATTGCATGCATTTTGTATCATATGCATTGATAGGAAAAGCTTCTCCTATATACTTTGTTCACCATGGGTTGCTATATATGTTCTTGTGAGCTTGTTTGGTATGCTATGGTTAGTTTGGCTTAGCTCTTGATGATCTTGTTGAATGATCCATGGTTGATGGCTAATTTTTGAAAAATGTCATATACATGCTCTCTCATGTGTAAATGCCTATATATGATCTTGACATGTTTTAGTGGCTTTGCTATGCTTACTTTGTGGTTGGATAGCTAGTTTATTGATCATATGGGGCCAAAGGCTCACTTGCCATCATGAATGTTTAGCCCTCTTGCTTAATCTTGTGGAGGGGCATAAGTTCCTTTTTGTCGCAAAGACATTTCATGTACCAATCATAAATCTGAAAATGAAATGAAAAATGCTTGGAAAATATGCTCCCATGTCATATGTGCTGAAATTAATTTGCTTTGGGTGCTAAACCGTTGCATGATGCCTACCAATGAGAAGTCTCATACATAGAAGTAGGCACATGGCTCGGTGGCTTTGACATGACATGAGGTGCTTTTGGGTGTTTATGATGGTCTTATGATTAGAATGGCTGTCCTAGCATGAAGTTTGAGTGGCTTTGCCATTTTGATATGTTTTGCTCATGTTTAGGTATTTGCTTGTGAGAGAGTACCTTTTCGCAAAATTACTCAAATCCTTTTTAGCCTTGTCCAATGGTTGTGAAACTTGGTGATCACGTAGTTAAGGTCATTACGAACCTGTCGAGTATCTAACTTGCTCATTTGGACTTGTGTAGCTCCTTGTGATGAATTTTGTATATTCGAGAATCTATATGTTGAAAGTTTTCGCATTTTGCCTTGATTCATGCATTGTCAACAAGGGGGAGAAGTTTGTGCATGTTTTGGGCACTCGGGAGTGTTTGGAAGGTGTTCCAATTGTTTCGGGCGAATTTTGAGCAGTTTGGTGCAGGGCCGGTCTCTTGGGGCGGTCTAACCGCCCCCCGTGCGGTCGGATCGGGCACGGGCGGTCTAACCGCCTGTACGGGCGGTCTAACCGCCCGGGCAGCGTGTGAGCAAGTTTCTGCTCTTTGTTGCATTCCCGAGTTGCATTGATGCATGTGTTCGGGGGGGAGTGTGGTGGTGGCTCGGGGGGAGCTTGCATATGTGCGGGGGGAGCTCTTTGTGGTGTTCGAGCTTTGCTTTGGTGGTTTGCGCTCTTTGCTTGAGCCGTGTTTTGTCTCGGATGTGTCGAGCCGTTGCCCTTGCCTAAGGGGTCCGAGACTTGTCTTCTTCAAGTGATCTTGCTCTTTGCCTTTCTTTGGCTTTCGATCGCTTGTTGGGGTTTCTTTTTATTTGTTTCTTTTCTTTTCCTTTTCTCTTGTGTTACTTCATGTGAGTGTGTTGTCAATGCACTCATCAAGGGGGAGATTGAGGACCATGTGTGGTTCGAGGACCAGTGGATGGTCGCTTCCTTGTGTGATGAGTGATTGACAACATTGTGTGGACTAATTCTTGGCTAAGTATTGCAGGTGCAAGTTGCGGCTTGACTCGTGTTGGTGCGGGTGAAGAACAAGCGCGAAAGGTCGTTGCTTCGTGAGGCCTCCGTGTGTGGAGAAGACAAGTAGGCTTTGTTCGAGGGACCCGGTGGCCGGCGGGGTCAAGTGTGGGCCGCATGGTGGCATGAACAAGAAGATGAAGTCGTGGACGGTTTCTTGGTAGAGCCTCAAAACCAAGGTCGAGCCGGGACTACGTGGGAGCCGAGTCATGAGTGGAGATTGGCGGAGGCTACACCGAGTTCGCGGGGTTTGCGGTGGTTCACCGTAAAACCACCTGGGTTACTCGGTTGAGCCACAAAAACCGAGGCCGAAGACTCGACGAGAAGGTGCGGCCACCCGTGGCCGGTTCAACCGCCCGGGAGGGGCCGGTCGGACCGCCCGGGGCCGGTCGGATCCACCGGGCCGGTCCTAACCGCCCGGGGGGCGGTCGACCGCCCGGCCACCGGCGCCGAGAAGCTTCGAAGCGGAGGACACGTGTCGGGATCGCAAGGCTTGCGTCGACGCTACGCCGGGTGCGGTCGCCGGCATCCGTCCAATGGTGAAGACATCAAGAATTCCAAATCGCCCTCGAGGGGCATGTATCCCTAGTTATTAGTGAAGGGTAGTTTAGTCTTTTGGGTGCCTCCATATATACTCATTAGATGGGTGGATGGCAGCCAACTCTTGGAACCCTAGCTCATTTGTTTTTCCATTTTCGTTCTCCATTTTTCCTTAGGTTTTTAGAGGACTAGCTTGAGAGCTTCATGTGAGATCTAGAGAGAGGGATGGATGTTTGGGTGGCAAGCTAGACCTTGTACGAACCATTCATGGCATGTATAGAAGGTTTGGCGTTGTTCATCATGGTGGTTTTCCCGTCTCTTTGGTGTTGATTTTCGGAGCTCTTTTTGGTGTTGTTTTGAGGACGATTTCTTGGGATTTTTGGTGGGTGTCGTATGAGGTTCTTGTGCCTCTTTGGCTGGTGACTTTGCCCCCAAATCCCCTTTGAATCGGACTCGATTTTGTGGTTTCTCGAGTTGGGCGAGTTCTTGACCTAGAGAAGCGATTTCTTCGATTCATCTTGATTGTGATCATTTCGGGTCGATTCCTTTGAGGTAGAGGTTGCCCAGGAGGTAACACAGCTATTCCCGAAGTTTGGCTGCAATCCGTGGAGTGATTCGGGAGATCGTGCGCGAGGAACTTGAGGTTTGACCCGCGGGTTCGTTTTCTGGAAGGGGCGGTCTAACCGCCTACAGGGGGCGGTCTAACCGCCCTAGCTGTTTCCGGGTCAAAGTTTTGTTTCGCCGGATTTTCCTCTGTGAGTTTGTTCGCCTTGATCAGAGGAGTGTCCGGGGTGAAATTTGGGGTCGTTCTCGTGCGGTTGCTAGGTGTTCTTGGTTGGAGTTCGTTGCCTGGGTACGGAGGTTAGACCGCCCCGGTGTAGCCGGTCTAACCGCCCCTAGGCCCTTGGGTGAAGTTTTGGTTTTCGCCAAGATTTTCTCGGTAGCTAGCATGGCCTTGACCGCAGATCTCCGTTGGTGAAACCGTGGTGAGTTTTGGTGCTCGGAAGAGGCGTTTCGGAGGAATTCTTGGTTGCCGGGTGGAGGCGGTCTAACCGCCCCCCTATACCCGGTCTAACCGCCCCCTCCGGTTAGCCGGCTTTCGAGTTGTTTCCTGCCGGTCTGCTGCGTGTGTGTTGTGGTTGCTGGTAGAGTTTGTTCCTAGGACCAGTAGCACTCCAGTGGCTACGTGGTTTTGGCAAACGGGAGGTAGAAGTGCGGAGCGTGTGATTTCGGGGGTTCAACCGAGCTAGTTCGTCTTGTCGGAGTTTCAATCTCCCTCGAGAAGAATTTTTATCGGCTCCCATTCACTCCCCCCCTCTCTGGTCGCCTAATCGGTCCTTCACATTTTGCGTCAACACACTTTTTGGCACGCCTGGTGGGACCACAGCCGAAAAGATCAAGATGCCTGACATTGGGCATATCATGGATGTCAACATTGAAGACCTCTCTCCTGAACAACGGCAGCAGCTCTAGGAAGCCGTGGACTAATTCCAGTAGAAGTGTCTGCTGTCCTTCAAGAAGAATAGAAGTGGCGTCCCGTACCTGAAAAATGAGATGCCCAGGGTATTGTTGCCAGGGGAGAGCGACGCCACGACCCAGCGGGAGAGAGACGAATGCATGCAAGCATTCCGGGATTCTGCGGACCACGTCTTGAGCAGGCACCACAAAGCTTTCCTTGGTGCATTCAAGCAAATGATGGTGGCTGTCTTTGGCCCAGGCATGGAGCAGACATTCAGCAAGACACCCATCCAAGCGGGCACCGTGGAGTTGGGCGAGTCAAGCTCTCAACCACCATTACGGAGCCAGCCCGATCCGGGCCTCCTCGCAGCGCCGGAAGTCAAGCTTTCCAGCCTCCTCCGCAAGGCGCCGGGGGCCGCCCCGCTCAACCCCCACTACAGGCATCAGGAGGGCAACCAATCCAGCCACCACTGTCATAATGACCTCCCCGGGCCCACCGTCCGGTGGGTACCAGGACCGACTACTCGATGGGCCCCTGGGACTACCCGGCTTGCGCTACACGGCACCTGAAGGCGTGGAGCACAAGGACTACACAGGAGTAGTACTCAGTTAGGGAGCTGTACATGTTCCGCACTGTATAGAGGACTCCTAGACGTACTCGATACAGTACTCTCTCCCTACTCCGACTTGTAACCCTGCCTCCCGGACTATATAAGGCGAGGCAGGGACCGATCTCAGGATCATCTCATCCAATCCCCTACAACTCACGACACACTATTGCACCATCTTGTAATTGTGCCCTATCAATCCAGAGCTACGCAGCATACAGGACGTAGGGTATTACGCACCTCGCAGCCCGAACCTGTCTAAATTGTGTGCCACGTGTCACTTCCTTCGAGTTACCGATCTCGGTGAGTCACATTCATCTACTTCGGGTACTCCCCGTAGTAGGTTGCCGGTCTAAAACACCGACACCGGCGCGCCGGGTAGGGGCTCTCGCCCGAGATCACATGGCGAACTCGACGGCTCGTGTCCTGCTTCAAGCCAACTGTCGCCGCCTTCAACCGCGGCGACACCTTCGTGTTCCGGCGCCCCGGGTTTGCACGACCGCGGATGGCGCGGCGCCTCCCCCGCCCCCCCCCCCCGCCCCCCCCTCACCATGCAGCCCAACCCGAAGACGGGCCTCGTAACGCTTCCCGAAGCCGTCACATGCGAACTCGCCGGCAAGTTCGGCGAAATTTCGCTCTTCAACCACCACGCTGACTTCGAGCTCGACTCCGTCTCCAACTCGAACCCGACGTCGCCATGGGCCATCGCATGTGAGCCGGCTGCTCAGCCATCGCGGGCGGTCCCCTCACCACGCGAGCCCTCCACGTGTGGCCCCCGCGTCCTCAACCGGGCCCGCACGGGGGCTCCCACTTCGCGCCGGGCCGGCAAGGAGCCCGTACCCGAGTACAACTCGGACTCCGACGCCGCCCCCGACCACGTTTCGGACTACAGCCCTCTCTCCGAGTTCTACTCGAACCCGGACTACGAGTTCGACTTCGGGTCGGACCCTGAGGATCCCGAGTCCGAAAACGACTCCACTGAGCTTCCCTTGTCAGGACCAGCTTCTGGGCTGGTTATAAAATCCACACCGGCCGGCAGATACGTCTACTGGCCAGACCGCAAGCCTGCTGACCTGGCAAAGGGAGACTCACGCTACGTCGCCTACATCGAGTCACTACCATTCCAGGAGGGAACGCCGCTAGCCCGGGCAGACTCAAACGCACCAACCAAGGTGGCACCCTCTGAGTCCAGCCTTGGCAGCCCCGATCGCCAAGTCTTCATGGCCCGCCCGGCCGACACCCCGTGGCCTTCGGGGGCACGGCTCGGGACCGCACTTGGAAGACATCTCCACCGACGAGCTCTCTGCTGATGCTCCACCCAACGAGGTTCCGGCAGACAGAGACGCTCGACGTGAACGCAACCGGAAGCGCAACGAACGCCGTCGACGCATCCGCGACAACCTCCCCATCCGCAACCTTGCGGAAGCTCTCGAGGCGGTCGAGAGCAGAGTACACACCACACCTGAGCAATGCCTCATGTCGATCACGCCGATCGCACGCCGTGCCCGGGGGCATACGCGCCGGTGAGGTCATCGCCAAGCTCGCTGAAGAAGCTTACTTCATGCGGGTCGACAACAGAGTCAACCAACCTCCCCCAGCTAAGCCTCGCGACAATGAAGCTACTAGTCGCAGCGCCAACAACGGTCCAAACCGTACTCGAGCTGACCTCCCAGCCGAGCCAAACCGTCGCCGCTCCAACGCCGGCGGACCTCCACTACAAGACCGCGGCAACCGAGAAGTTGTTCCCCACCGCGCTCCGGCAGGTGGCGGCGGCAGCGACGGCGGAGACAGCGACGACGGCGGCGGCGGCCCCGGCGCGGGCGCGAGGCCACGCGAACGCCCACGCCTTCGGCGCCTCACACGGCGGGTACGACGCCCGCCGAAGATTGAGGAGCCGCGGCGGAAGAAGTCGACCACCGCCGCCGAAGGCGACGGTGAAGGACCGATACGGCGAACCAGAGAGGGGGGGGGAGTGAATGGGAGCCGATAAAAATTCTTCTCGATGGAGATGAGAACTCCAACAAGACGAACGCGGCTTCCAACACACGTCTCCGACTCACTACCCAAGTTGGCCAAGCCCACGTAGCCACTGGAGTGCCACTGGACCTAGGAACCAACACACACAGCCTTCCGACTCGAGAACGCAGCGGAACAACAAACCCCGAGTCTACAGACCCACACCGGTCAGACCGGTGAGCACCACCGGTCAGACCGGTCCCTGCTGGTGAACCTGAGCAACTTCCACTAAGTGGCTCTACACCGGTCAGATCGGTGAGACGCACCGGTCAGACCGATGGCAGCCAGAAAGCCCCCAAGGCACCAAACAGGCCAACCGACCACCAAACGAACCCAAACTCGAAACAAGAAGCACCACGGGACAACAAAGAACGCACCAAGACACTCACCCGAGCAAAAACCCACAAGGGCTTGAACCGGTCGGACCGGTCAAGAGCACCGGTCGACCGGTGTAGCTCCGGGCGAGCTCGGGATGAACAAAGACCCGCGGTCAACTCCCCCAAATCCAAATCTCGATCTCCCGAATCGCTCCACGGACTTGAACAAGACTTTGGGGATATCGGAGCACCTCATGAGGAGTCCATAGCCAAGTTTAATCCCACCAAATCTCGTCCAAAAAGGAGGAATCGAAGAAATCCCGCCGAGAGCACCTTCAACCCAAGAACTCAAGAAACCCCCAAAATCGAGCACTTTTACTCACGGATTTGGGAGGGGAATCACAGCCCAAAGAACCACGAAGGGTTCCCACAAATTTCCCCCATCAAATCCCCAAGAGAAAAGCCCCGAAAACAACCCAAAGAAATCACCGAGAGAGGGCTCCGAAAATCACCACCAAGAACAACCGGGGAAAACACATCCAAACCTTGAGGAACCACGCCGAATCATCTATACATGAGACAAAGGTTCGTACAAGGTCTAGCAAGCCGCCCGATCATCCATCCCTCTCTACAAGATCTCTCCGTGAAGCTCTCTTGCTAGTCCTAAGGAAAACCTAGAGAAAATAGGTGGAAAATAGGAAAACTAATGAGCTAGGGTTCCAAGAGTTGGCTGCCAACCTCTCACCTCTTGGGTTATATAGGCGGCAACCGAATGTCTAAAATGCCCCTCTCTACTAACTAGGGATACATGCCCCTCAAGGGCGGATTCGGAATTCTTGATGTCTTCACCATCGGACGGATGCCCGCGACCGCACCTCGCGTAGCCTCGACGCAAGCCATGCGATCCCGACGCGTGTCCTCCGCTTCGAAGATTCCGGACCGCGTCGTCGCACACGGCCGACCGGTGCTCCTCACCGGCCGACCGGTCCCCCACCGGCGACCGGCCGGGGACCCACCGGCCGACGGCCGGTGCCGCCGCACCTCCGTCTTCGGTTCTCCGGTCTTGGCTTTGTGGATCAACCAAGGAACCCGGTGGTTTTCTCGGTGAACCACCGGAAACCCCACGAACTCGGTGTAGCCTCCGCCAATCTCCACTCATGACTTGGCTCCCACGTAGTCCCGGCCGACCTTGGTTTTGAGGCTCAACCAAGAAACCGTCCACGACTTCATCTTGCCGTTCATGCCACCATGCGGCCCGCACTTGACCCCCGCCGGCCACCGGGTCCCTCGAACGAAGCCTACTTGTCTTCTCCACACCCGGAGGCCTCACCGCAACGACCTTTCGCGCTTGTTCTTCACCCGCACCAACACGAGTCAAGCCGCAACCCGCACCCGCAATACTTAGCCAAGAATCGCTCCACACAACGTTGTCAATCACTCATCACACAAGGAAGCGACCATCCACCGGTCCTTGAACCACACATGGTCCTCAATCTCCCCCTTGATGAGTGCATTGACAACACCCACATGAAAGTAACAAGAGAGAAAAGAAAAAGAAAAGAAACGAACAAAAAGAGACTCCAACAAGCGATCGAAAGCCAAACAAAGGCAAAGAGCAAGATCACTTGAAGAAGACGAGTCTCGGACCCCTTAGGCAAGGGCAACGGCTCGACACATCCGAGACAAAGCAAAGCTCAAGCAAAGAGCACAAACCACCGAAACAAAACTCGAAAACTCACAAAGAGCTCCCCCTGCACACATGCAAGCTCCCCCTGAACCAATGCAACTCCCCCCGGACGAATGCATGCAAGACACCACTTGAAAACGGGGCACCGCAACAAACCAGCCCCGACCGGTCGACCGGTCAACACCACCGGTCGACCGGTGTGCAACATGTGAACAGAGCCAAGACTCACACCGGTCGACCGGTGACCCCGACCGGTCGACCGGTGCTCAACGCAGCCCGTAAATGGCTCGAAACCACCTCGAAAACCTTCTAAACACGCCCAGCAAGCCATTTCAAGCTCAAACTTCTCCCCCTTGTTGGCAATGCATGAATCAAGCCAAAAATGCAAAACTTTCAACCTAGAGCTTCTCAAATATGCAAAATTCAACAAAGAATGCTACACATGTCCAAATGAGCAAGTTAGGTACTCTACGGCTTCGTATCGATCTCAACTACATGATCACCAAGTTTCACAACCATTGGACGAAGCTAAGATGAATTTTGGCAATTTTGCGAAAACTTGCCTCTCATGAGCAAAGTCCTAAACATGATCAAAGCATATCAAAATGGCAAAGCCACACAAACTTCATGCTAGGACAGCTATTCTAACCATAAGACCATCACAAACACCCACAAGCACCTCATGTCATGTCAAAGCCACCGAGCCATGTGCCTACTTCTATTTATGAGACTTCTCATTGGTAGGCATCATGCAACGGTTTAGCACCCAAAGCAAATTAAATTCAGCACATATGACATGGGAGCATATTTTCCAAGCATTTTTCATTTCATTTTCAGATTTGTAAATGGTACATGAAATGTCTTTGCGACAAAAAGGAACTTATGCTCCTCCACAAGATAAGTCAAGAGGGCTAAACATTCATGATGGCAAATGAGCCTTTGGCCCCATATGATCAATAAACTAGCTATCCAACCACAAATTAAGCATAGCAAGGCCACAAAAACATGTCAAGAGCATGTAAAGGCATTTACACATGAGAGAGCATATATGTGACATTTTTCAAAAGCATAGCTATCAACCATGGATTATTCATCAAGATCATCAAGAGCTAAGCCAAACTAACCATAGCATACCAAACAAGCTCACAAAGACATATATCTCATTCCATGGTGAACAATGTATATGAGAGAAGCTTTTCCTAACAAATGCATATGATACAAAATGCATGCAATCTAAGCTACAAGGATGCCTATACATCATGTTACATATGCCATGCCAAAATGCAAGAAATGCACAAAGAAAAGCTATACATATGCTACAAAACCGCTCCTCGAGGGGAGGCAAAACGGGCTCGACACCACCGCAAAAGAAAGCCCCCACACACCCAACTCAAGAAATCAAACACACACCAAGTTCCCCCCGCAAACGAGTGAAAGTTGCTTGATCTAGGGGTTTGGTGAAAATATCGGCTAGTTGGTCATGTGTGGGTACATGGATCAAAGCTATCTTTCCTTTCTCGACGTTGTCTCTCGTAAAATGATACCTCACTTCTATGTGCTTGGTTTTGGAATGGAGCACCGGGTTCTTTGCAACGCTTATGGCACCGGTGCTATCACACCGAAGTGGGACATGGGTATACTCCTCACCAAAGTCACTCATGGTGTAGGTGATCCAAAGGAGCTGAGAGCAACAACTAGCAGCGGCAACATACTCGGCCTCGGTCGTGGATTGAGCAACACTCGACCGCTTACGGGAAGACCAAGACACCAACGAAGAACCCAAAAACCGGCAAGTCCCAGAAGTGGACTTCCTATCCAACCGACACCCGCAAAATCCGCGTCCGAAAAGCCATGAAGCGCCAAAGAAGAGGACGCGGAGTACCAAAGGCCGAAGTCGGGAGTGTGACGCAAGTACCTGAAAATTCTCTTCACCGCTTGCCGATGCGAAGTCCTCGGAGACGCTTGAAAACGAGCGCACAGACACACTGAGAACTGTATGTCCGGCCTCGTCGCCGTCAAGTAGAGGAGTGACCCGATCATGCTCCGGTACTCCTTCTGGTCCACGTGTTCACCTTCCTCATCCGCATCAAGAGCTGTAGTCGTACTCATCGGCGTCGTCATAGCCTTGGAGTCCTCCATCTTGAACTTCCTCACAATGTCCTTGGTGTACTTAGCCTGGTGCACAAATGTTCCTTCCTTTGATTGCTTGATTTGTAGCCCGAGGAAGAACTGCAACTCACCCATCATGCTCATCTCGAACTCCCCGCTCATATCATCGCAAACCTTGCAACAAGAGAGTTAGACGAGCCACCAAAGACAATATCATCCACGTACACCCGCACAATCGGGATATCTCTCGCCCGCCCTCTCGCAAAAACAAGGTCCGATCGACCTTCCCCATCTCAAAGCCTCTCTCAAACAAGAACCCCCTCAACCTCGCCATACCAAGCTCTAGGCGCCCGCTTCCAACCCATACAGCGCCTTCCTCAACTTGTACACCCGGTGGGGGTACTTCTCACTCTCAAACCCCGGAGGTCGTCTCACATACACTTCTTCCTCCAAAGACACCATTCGGAAAGCACTCTTCACATCCATTTGGTGCAACTTGAACCCTTTAGCCACGAGAAAAGGCTAGAAGGATCCTAATCGCCTCCAAACGGGCTACGGGAGCAAAGGTCTCCTTGTAGTCGATCCCCTCCTTCGACCGAACCCCCGGGCAACAAGTCTCGACTTGTTCCTCACAACCTCACCCTTCTCTCCCTCTTTGTTTTTCCACACCCACTTTGTACCAATCGGCTTACACCCCGGGGGAGGGTCAACCAACTCCCACACCTGATTCCTCTCAAAGTTCTCCAACTCCTCATGCATCGAGTTAACCCAATTGTGATCAGATAGTGCGTGTCCAATGTCTTTGGGCTCAAAAGAAGCAACAAACGCAGCATGAGCGAAATGGGAATTGTTTCGAACCCTCGACCGTGTAGTGCGTTCACTCATATCGCCGATGATCCTCGAAGCCGGGTGATCCACTTGAACTCGCCGGGGAGGTTCTCGCCTCGAAGCTACCTCCCCCTCAACATCGCCTTCTCCTCGTTCTTGATTTGTCGTCGTAGGTGTAGCAGAAGGTCCATCCATCATCGTAGTCGAAGTAGTGGGTACATGTTCGCCGGGGGCACCGCACCTCCATCCTCATCATCTCCATGTTCATGCTCCTCCTCCCGAAAGATCTCCTCGCCAAGCTCATCATCACCCGCACACTCAAAGACAAGCCGACTACGTGGCTCGTCTCGTCGAAGGTTACCTCGCAAGTCTCCACGATTTGGTTAGTTTCAAGATTGAGCACACGATATGCTCTAGAATGAGATGCATAACCAAAGAAAATGCCATCGATAGACCTAGCCTCAAACTTATCCAACTTCCTCGCCTTTCTTCGAATGAAACACTTGCAACCAAAGACATGGAAGTGACTCACCTTGGGTGTGCGGCCATGCATCAACTCATAGCATGTCTTCTTCTTGTGCACTCGAGGTATATCCCGTTCGACACATAGCATGCGGTATTCACCGCCTCACCCCAATACCTCCTCGAGTCCTATGCTCATCAAGCATCGTCCGAGCCATCTCGCACAAGGTCCCGTTCTTCCTTTCCACAACACCATTCCGGGGGAGGCGTATACGGACTCGAAAACTCGGTGCTCAAGACCCAAGTCATGACAAAAGGCTTCAAAACGAGAGTTCCCGAATTCCGAGCCATTATCACTACGGATAGCTCGTATGGCATCTCCGTGCCTCTCGTTCCTCAACCTCAAGACTAGATCTCGAACAAAACCAAACGTCTCCCCCTTATCCTCGAGAAAGAACACCCACGCATACCGAGAGTAGTCGTCCACCACAACAAGGACATACCACTTCCCACCCGCGAGATCGCACACGAGCCGGGCCAACAAGGTCCATATGGAGCGGCTCGCATGGACGCTCGGTCATCACATCGGTGAGAGGCGGGTGAGAAGAGGCCACCATCTTGGCATGCCTACACGGAGCACAAACCAACTCTTTCTCAAGCCTCAACCGTGGCAATCCTCGGACCAAATTGAGTTTACTCAAGCGAGACGAAGGTCAAAGCTCAAGTGACCCAACTTCCTATGCCACTTCCACAACTCACTCGAAGAACCACCAAGAAACAACGCTCCACACCCGAAGACCGAGAAAAATCAAGCACGAAACACCCGACCCTCGGGAACGACCATACAAACAAGGTCCCCTCGAGAGTCCACAATCCGAGAACCACCGGGCCGAAACAACACCTCAAAACCCTCATCCAACAACCGGGACACGTAAAGCAAATTGTACCCCGGCGATTGAACAAGAGCAACACGCCTCGCAGTGATCTTGTCACTCACTTTTATCTCACCTTCGAAAGCACACGCCCACGCCCATTGTCCCCAAAGGTGATGTACCTCTTCGTCACCACCGGACGAGACTTGAGAACCACCCCCCGTCTCCGGTCATATGCCTCGAACAACCGGAGTCAATCAACCAAATGTTCTTCAAGTCTCCCACCCGTACATCAAAAATAGGCACGTGAGCGAACAAACGACTCAAAGACCGGGGTTAGAACCAAAAGAGGAAAACCGGTGCCGAGCCATTTGCTCGAAAGTGGGGTTAGCACCAACCAAAGCATCTCTCCTACCAAAGTTACCTCCACGAACACCACCACGGTAACCATCCCGAGGGAACCACCCCTCTCTCGCCCGGAGGAGGACCAAAACCACGCAAGAAAGCCCGTGGCACGTCCTTCCTTTCCAACACACCGCCACGCCTCCTCCAATCCCCCGTATTGAGCACGAGGAGGAGAACGCCTAGCAACCGACCACCCGCACCCTTTCCAGCCCAACCACCGTAACCACGACCACCGAAACAACCCTCGCACTCCGTACGAGCACGAAACCCGAACATCTGTCTGCCCAGGCCTGCACCGGTCTGACCGGTGCTCCACACCGGTCTGACCGGTGTGGTCTGGGCAGCAGCACCGCCTACAGCCTTCTTCTCTCCCCAAGCCCGAATTGTCCTCACAATCGCCTTGCCCCTGGGCATCTGCACACGAGGCTCAAGTACACCATCGGAAGGGTGGTACTTGTCCTTGTTAGCCCACTCCTTCTCCATTCTCTCATCTCGCTTCCTCTTGAAGCAAAACTCCTCCTTATGGCCATCTCTCCCACAATAGCCACAATGGAACCTCACAAGCTTAGGCTTTGGCTTGGGATGTGGTCGCTCACTCGGTTTCTCTCCACTCAAACCCTCCACCGGTTTCTCACCACTAGCCTTCTCACTCTCCTTCCCAAAGAACACTTTCCCGGAAGTGCTCACAAACTTGATAGGCTTTTGTAGGTCATTTGTGGGTGTAGGAAACACGGGTGGAGCTGGGGTTGTGTCTAGTCGGTTCCTTAGATGGTTAGGTTTTGGTGGGAAATCATTCTTGTGGTGGGTTTTTGGTGGCTCCGGATATTCTCTCCACTTCCCTCACCAACCTTGTTTGCCCCAAGCCCCTCACCATCTTGCCTCTTAAAGGCCTCAATCATCATCCTCAACCGAGGCTCGTGACCTGACAACCAACCCATCAACTTCCTCAAATCATCATTCTCATCCCGCAAACGGTCAACATAATGTGCAAGCTCCAAATTTTTCAATGCATGCATTTCACGGTAGAGCAAGATGAAGGCATGGGTTCCTTCAATTTAGCCTCGAGCGAACTAGTGTAAGCATGCATCTCATCGATCTTAGCATGCAAAACAGGCAAGAAGTGCAAGCACCTAGCAAAGCGAGTCTAGACTTAAGCTCGCCCACTTCAACCCTAAGCACATCTAGTTCCTCACACTTTGAGGCATGCTTCTCCTTGAACAAAGCAAGATCAAGAAGGAAAATAGAGCAATCGGCACAATCATTCTCATCAGAAACAACAGGGCTAGCCTTAAGCGAATCAATCTCAAGCTTGCTATCAAGCACCTGTGTCTCTAGCTCGGCCCACTCTAGTCCTAGCATCCTCGAGTGAAGCCCTAAGCTCTTTCCTCATTTTCTTGGCCTCTCTAAGCATGTCATCACGGTTATCAAGCAAAGAGCCAAGTCTCTCATTCTCCCGGTGCAAGAAGGGAAGCTCATCACGCACCTCGTCGTCGGACTCGCAGTCCGAGTCGCTCCGTGTGCTCTTCTTGCCGCCGGAGCTCAACGCCATGGTGCGAGAAGCCGTCACTCGCGAAGCGGCTCGGCCCCCGCTCGTGTTCTTGGGCGCCCTCTTGTTCTTGCGGCGATCTCCCTCGTCGTCGGCCGCCGCTCGAGCTCGAGGTGGAGTACGCGGAACTGGAGTCGACGTCGCTCGCTCCAACCATCGCTCGGGCCTTGCCTCGGCCCTCCTTCTTCCTCGATCGTCGCTCGTTCTTGTACTTGTTCTTGTGCTTGCTCTTGTGGTCGCGCCTCGAACGGTACTTGTCGTCGTTCTTCCTCGGCTTGTGCTTGTAGCCGTCCTTGTTCTCGGCCTTCTCGGGGCGGTCGGCGACGAAGTGTCCCGGCTTGCCGCACTGGAAGCAAGTCCTCGTGTTCCTCCTCATGTTCACGCGGTTCTCGTGCGGCCTCTCGAACCGCCTCGTCAACGGCGCCGGCTCGTCCTCTCCAAGGTCATCAAACTCCTCATCCGGCATAGACATCGAGAGGAAAACGAGAACATCCCGGTGGATGGGTTAGAGTTAGTCTTTCCTTTGGAACCACCAACGAGGGCAAGACTATGGGAATCGCTCGGTCCCTCGAGCTTGGCGGTCCATGCCCCTATCCACCTCGCCCGACTTGAGCTTCGAGAACGGCTCGTTCACCGTCGCAGTATCGTACCGCTCCGACTCGACTATGGCCTCGAACTTTCCGCTCCATATCGTACGATCCAAAGAGTGTAAGAGCTTGACCGCTCTATCATGATCATCGTACGGGAGCACGTCCACATTGGCCCTCATGTTGTTCACCACCACCGTGAACCTCTCGAAACAAGGCATCGATGGACTCACCGGGGAGATGAGTGAAGTTCTCGTACTCTCTCCGTAGGTCGCATACAACCGTGCCCGAACCCGGGCGTTCCCAACATGAGCCTCCTTCAACACCGCCCAAATCCTACAAGCCAAGTGCTCGGTGTGCACCCGATCGAACTCGGCCGACACAAAGCACGAAACAAGTAGTCGACCGCCTTATTGTTGGCGTCGAAGCCGTCCCTCGATCCCGGAGCGAGGAAATCAACCGGCCGGGACATAGCCCGTGTCCACCGTGACATCCCAAAGGATCTGACCCTTTCCGCGGAGAAAAGCACCCATCCGCTTGCTCCACATCTGGTAGTTCTTGCCATCGAAGTGTGGAGGACCCGAACCCCCGTTCTCGGTACGCCATCCTTGGATCTTAGACTGGTTAGAGTCAACAAAGACCCGAACCGGCTCTGATACCACTTGAAGGACCGATACGGCGAACCAGAGAGGGGGGGAGTGAATGGGAGCCGATAAAAATTCTTCTCGATGGAGATGAGAACTCCAACAAGACGAACGCGGCTTCCAACACACGTCTCCGACTCACTACCCAAGTTGGCCAAGCCCACGTAGCCACTGGAGTGCCACTGGACCTAGGAACCAACACACACAGCCTTCCGACTCGAGAACGCAGCGGAACAACAAACCCCGAGTCTACAGATCCACACCGGTCGGACGGTGAGCACCACCGGTCGACCGGTCCCCGCCGGTGAACCCGAGCAACTTCCACTAAGTGGCTTCTACACCGGTCGGACCGGTGAGACGCACCGGTCGGACCGATGGCAACGTAAAGCCCCCAAGGCACCAAACAAGCCAACCGACCACCAAACGAACCCAAACTCGAAACAAGCGGCACCACGGGACAACAAAGAACGCACCAAGACACTCACCCGAGCAAAAACCCACAAGGGCTTGAACCGGTCGGACCGGTCCAAGAGCACCGGTCGACCGGTGTAGCACCGGCGACTCGGGATGAACAAGACCCGCGGGTCAACTCCCCCAAATCCAAATCTCGATCTCCCGAATCGCTCCACGGACTTGAACAAGACTTTGGGGATATCGGGAGCACCTCATGAGGAGTCCATAGCCAAGTTTAATCCCACCAAATCTCGTCCAAAAAGGAGGAATCGAAGAAATCCCGCCGAGAGCACCTTCAACCCAAGAACTCAAGAAACCCCCAAAATCGAGCACTTTTACTCACGGATTTGGGAGGGGAATCACAGCCCAAAGAACCACGAAGGGTTCCCACAAATTTCCCCCATCAAATCCCCAAGAGAAAAGCCCCGAAAACAACCCAAAGAAATCACCGAGAGAGGGCTCCGAAAATCACCACCAAGAACAACCGGGAAAACACATCCAAACCTTGAGGAACCACGCCGAATCATCTATACATGAGACAAAGGTTCGTACAAGGTCTAGCAAGCCGCCCGATCATCCATCCCTCTCTACAAGATCTCTCCGTGAAGCTCTCTTGCTAGTCCTAAGGAAAACCTAGAGAAAATAGGTGGAAAATAGGAAAACTAATGAGCTAGGGTTCCAAGAGTTGGCTGCCAACCTCTCACCTCTTGGGTTATATAGGCGGCAACCGAATGTCTAAAATGCCCCTCTCTACTAACTAGGGATACATGCCCCTCAAGGGCGGATTCGGAATTCTTGATGTCTTCACCATCGGACGGATGCCGGCGACCGCACCTCGCGTAGCCTCGACGCAAGCCATGCGATCCCGACGCGTGTCCTCCGCTTCGAAGATTCGGACCGCGTCGCCGCACACGGTCGACCGGTGCTCCTCACCGGTCGGGACCGGTCCCCACCGGTCGGACCGGTCGGACCCACCGGTCGGGGACCCGGCTCCGTGCCGCCGCACCTCCGTCTTCGGTTCTCCGGTCTTGGCTTTGTGGATCAACCAAGGAACCCAGTGGTTTTATGGTGAACCACCAAAACCCCACGAACTCGGTGTAGCCTCCGCCAATCTCCACTCATGACTTGGCTCCCACGTAGTCCCGGCTCGACCTTGGTTTTGAGGCTCAACCAAGAAACCGTCCACGACTTCATCTTGCTGTTCATGCCACCATGCGGCCCGCACTTGACCCCGCTGGCCACCGGGTCCCTCGAACGAAGCCTACTTGTCTTCTCCACACCTGGAGGCCTCACCGGCAACGACCTTTCGCGCTTGTTCTTCACCCGCACCAACACGAGTCAAGCCGCAACCTCGCACCTCGCAATACTTAGCCAAGAATCGGTCCACACAACGTTGTCAATCACTCATCACACAAGGAAGCGACCATCCACCGGTCCTTGAACCACACATGGTCCTCGGACGGCTTCCCCGCCTTCTCACCTCAACTTCGCAACTTGCTCCTCCCCGACAAGTTCAAGCCTTTGGGGATCACCAAGTACGAAGCGAAGTAGGATCCCATCCAGTGGCTCCGATGCTCCGCTCTCTCCAACGAGAACGCTGGCGGCAACAGCGACACCAAGTGCCTCTACTTCCCCTTCTGCCTGGACCAAGCACCACTCACATGGCTCGAGTCGCTGGACAAGCACTCAATCGACAAGTGGGACCAGCTGAAGGAGCAGTTCACAAGCAACTTCGCGGGCGCCATGGGCCGGTCGGGTACTCGCATGGACCTGGCCATGATCAAGAAGGAACAAGGCGAGACCCTCCGCAAGTACATGCGCCGCTTTTTCGACAAGCGCGCCACCGTCGTCGACGTCACCGACAAGGAGGTCATTGACCTCTTCCAAGACGGCCTCTACCACCGCCGCACCTTCGAAGACTTCGGTCGTTGCCGTCCCAGTCCATCCCCCACCTCAAGGACATGATCACGTCCTGGGCAGATGAAGAAGACAAGGCCAACGCCAAATACGACGCCATGCGTGGCAAGACCAAGCAGAACCAGGGCGGCGACAGCGGCAGCAATGCGAACCAGGGCGGCCGCAATAGCAACAACAACAACAACTACTACTACTCGGGTCCCAACCGCGAGCGCAAGCCAGACAACACTGTCGCGGCTATCCAGCGCCCCGCGAAAGGGAACTCAAAGAAGAACTCCGGCGGCTTCAAAGACCTGCTGAAGGAGAAGTGCCCGTGGCATCCAAACGGCAACCATACTACCGAACAGTGCTACCAGCACAGGCATGCACTCAAGGAGACGCCGGAGCCACCGCACCCCCATGATCAAAAGAACAAGAAGAAGGACGGCGACAATAACGACTTCCAAGAAACCGAGAAGACCGTCAACGTCCTCTTCGGCGGACTGCCCAGCAGGCGGGAGCAGAAGGCTACCCGTCGTGAAGTAATGTCCATCGAACCAGCGGTCCTGACCCCTCTCAGGTGGTCGGAGGTACCCATCACCTTCTCCCGCGCGGACCAATGGACCAGCTTCTCTGAACCAGGACGGTTCCCCCTCGTCCTGAAGCCAACGGTGGCGGGCTCCAAACTCAACAAGGTCCTCATTGACGGTGGGAGCGGGCTCAACGTCCTCTTCACCAAGACCTTGAAGAAAATGAAGCTCGACATCACTCCCATGCTCACCAAGAGCAGCATGCCCTTCTACGGCATCGTCCCCGGCAACGCGGCTATTCCACTGGGCTCAGTGGTCCTGCCCGCTTACCTTCGGGGCATCTTGGGACAACTACCGTACCGAGTACATCAAGTTCGAGGTCGCGGACTTTGAGACCTCCTACCACGCCATCCTCGGCAGACCGGCCATCGCCAAGTTCATGGCGGTGCCCCCGCACACCTACTTGGTACTCAAGATGCCAAGCCCAGCCGGTGTACTCTCCCTCCAAGGGGACCTCAAGATCTCCCACGACTGCGACACAGAAGCTGTGGAGATCGCCTCCATAAATCAAGTACCCAACGCGATGATGGAGGTCTACGCCGCGTCGAAGAAGCTTGCTAAAAGTGAACTCGACATCCCAGAGAAATCTGACAGTACCAACAAGCCTCAGCCACCTGAGGAGGTACCCGTCAAGACGGTCGACCTCGGAACAGGCGACCCCACCAAGACCACCACCATCGGGTCCGGCCTCGACCCCAAATAGGAAGACACGCTCATCAGCTTCCTTCGGGCTAACCGCGACATCTTTGCGTGGAAGCCAGCGGACATGCCAGGAGTGCCCAGTGAGCTGATTGAGCATGCCCTCAACGTCGACCCTAAGGCCACCCCCAAACGTCAACACCTCCGACGCTTTGGCGACGACAGGCGGGACGCCATCAAGAAGGAACTCGCCAAGCTACTCGCAGATGGCTTCATCAGAGAAGTCTTCCATCCTGAGTGGCTCGCCAACCCCGTCCTCGTCCGCAAGAAGAACTCAAACGAGTGGAGGATGTGCGTCGACTACACTGACCTCAACAAGCACTGCCCCAAGGACCCCTTCGGGTTGCCGCGGATTGATCAAGTCATCGACTCCACGGCGGGCTGCGACCTGCTCTGCTTCCTCGACTGCTACTCCGGGTACCACCAGATCGCGATCAAGGAAGAAGACCAGGAGAAGACTGCGTTCATCACCTCGTTTGGCGCGTACTGCTACACGATGATGTCATTTGGGTTGAAGAACGCTGGCGCTATCTACCAACGGGCCATCCAGGCCTGCTTCAAGCGGCAACTCAACAAGAACATCGAGGCCTACGTGGATGACGTGGTTGTCAAAATCAGGGACTCCAGTACCCTCATCGACGACCTTGAAGAGACCTTCGCATCACTACGCGAGTACCGCTGGAAGCTCAACCCGAACAAGTGCGTCTTCGGCGTCCCTTCGGGCAAACTACTCGGCTTCGTCATCGACCGGCGCGGCATCAAAGCCAACCCCGAGAAGATCTCCGCCATCACCGGCATGAAAGCTCCCACGAGCATCAAAGACGTCCGAAGCCGACGGGGGTGCATGGCGGCGGCCGACCGCATTCATCTCGAAGCTAGGAGAACGGGGCCTCCCCCTTCTTCAAACTACTCAAGCATCAAGAGAAGTTCGTGTGGACTCCGAGAGGCGGATCAAGCCCTTGCCCGGCTCAAGGACTTCCTATCAAAGCCACCGATCCTCACGGCTCCCCACAAGGGAGAGCGCGCTGCTGCTCTACCTCGCCGCGACTACCCACGTGGTCGCATCGCCATCGTTGTCGAGCGGCGGGGAAGACGGCCACGCCTACCCTGGTCCCGGGCCGTCCGGTCTACTTCGTCGGCGAGGTTCTATCGTAGTCCAAGGCCCGCTATCGGCCCATGCGAAGCTCCCCGTACGCTCTACTCATCACCTCGCGGAAGCTACGACACTACTTCCCGGCGGTACTCGGTCTCCGTCGTCACCGACTACCCGCTTGGCGACATCTGCGGAACCAAGATGCTACCGGAAGAATCTCCAAGTGGGCCGTCGAGCTCGGCGCCCTCACTATCGACTTCAAGCCACGCACAGCCATCAAGTCGCAGGCACTAGTCGACTTCATGGCGGAGTGGCGGGAGAACCAGCTACCTACTCCCACCGTGCGACCAGAACATTGGGTGATGTACTTTGACAGCTCACTCAACCTCGAGGGCGCAGGTGTAGGAGTACTCCTGATCTCTCCAACGGGCGAACAACTCAAGTACGTCCTGCAGATCTTCTGGAAGGTCTCAAACAACGAAGCCGAGTACGAAGTGTTAACACCAAAATTTGGTAAGGAGTCTGACTTGTGGGTCCGGTTCGATAAAGAGTCCGTCTGGTGGAAGGAAGGATATTTTCAGAGATATTCAGCAAAGAGATCTGCGGTCGGCTGTCTGCTTCGGTTTGGCAAAGGAACAGTAGAGCTGATTTTGCGGGATTGGACGGTGACGTGGCTCAATCAGGGAAGACGAATGGATGGATAGGCGATCAAGCTTAGAGATAAGTTAGGCAACGAATCCATTCGAAGTTGTACTCAACAGGGTATAAATATGACCCCTGAATGTATGTAACAAGGACAATCATTCTTCAATACACACCGGCCTTACGCCAAACCCTAGAGTCCTTGTCGTGTCGTCGAGTTCTTCGAGAGGGCTAATCGATCCGTCGACCTCCGTGAGTACCGGCAACCTTGTATCATGTCTAGTATCATGCGGTGGATTTAGATTTGATGCAAGTAGTCTTGTTACCATGCTTCGTGTCATGCGGTAGATTCAAGCTTGGTTCAAGAGGGTTTTTTGTTCGATCATGAGTCATGCGGTAGGCTAAGATCTAGCATGAAGCTAGTTATCGGCTCTATTGGATTTTGGCAAGATCCGATTGTCGGTGCGGAATATGGTCCCGACACTAACCAGTAGATAGCGCCGAGGTCTGTCCCTCAATGGTCGATGCTAAGCAATAAGAGACACGGGATTTATCCTGGTTCCGGCCGAGGGGGTCGTATGTCCAGCAGTGGTGTGCTCAAGGCACTATATTGCTCAGCACCGGGGGTGCCTGTAGTGGGGCGGCTACAAGCAAGGCGGGAGAGGAAGCGTGGCTTCCAAGTCCCTGGTGGAGTGGCTGAAGATATTGTGGGAGAATTGGAGAATGAGTGTGTGGCGTGTTGTGGGTTCCGATCTGAATGAATCTGTTCGTCCGTCCCCCGCGGCTGGGGGGTTCGCCCCCCCTTTTATAGATCAAGGGGGAGGCGAATTACATGCACGCCGCGCTATCTAGCTACGTGGGGGAGTGCGACGTGCTACGCTGTAGAATGGGCGGCCGTCCGGACGATCCCTGCGGCGATCCGGCCATCATGGCCTACCTTGTACCCGAACAGTGGTGGTTCGAGGGTACAAGGGCGGCGGATGGTGGCGAAGTCTTCTGATAGGCTCGAGGGAGGTGCTGACGTTGGCCCGTACGGAGTACAGGAGTAGGCAGAACGGCGTTCCTTCCCAACGCGCTCCACAGTGCCGGAGTGGTTGCTACAGCGTCCGGCGTGCGCCTGTATGCGCGGGGATGTCTGCCGCGCTGTTACAGTGGCGGGGATGGCGTTCCACCGGCCTAGCGCCTCCACCAACCCCTGTAGGGTCACGAGAATGTGAATCGAGGGTGCGTCCGGCCCCCTTTCGAGGGCTCGGCGCGTTAGCCGTACTGGGGCAGGCGCACGGCGTCACGGGACTGACACCGCCGCGGCGCACGGTCCCTCCCCACGGTGATGGGATGGGCTCCTCCCTGGGGAGTTGGTGCGGCGGCACAGGGGCGCGAGCCCCGGGCGCATGATGGCGCCGGTCCTTCGGCGTCGGGGCGTTAAATGCTGTGTACGGGGGCCGGCGCATGTGTCGGTGCGGAATATGGTCCCAACACTAACCAGTAGATAACGCCCAGGTCTATCCCTCAATGGTCGATGCCAAGCAACAAATGACACAAGGTTTTATCCTGGTTCCGGCCGAGGGGGCCGTACGTCCGGCAGGGGTGTGCTCGTGGCCCTTGTATTGCTCGGCACCGGGGTGCTTGTAGTGGGGCAAGTACAAGCAAGGCGGGAGAGGAAGGATGGCCTCCACGTCCTCGTTGAGTAGGCGAAGATGTTGTGGGAGAATAAGTGAATGAGTGCACGGTGCGTTGTGTTCCTCTCGAACCCGTCCCCCCCCCCCCCCCCCCCCCGCGGGCGGGGGCTCGCCTCCCCTTTTATAAGCCAAGGGGGCGGCGAGTTACATGCACGCCGCGCCGCCTAGCTACGTGAGGGAGCACGTCGCGCGCGCGGTGTAGAGTGGGCGGCCGTCGGACGATCTTCGCTGCGATCCGGCCATGATGGCCTACCTTGTGCCCGAACAATGGCAATTCGAGGGTAGGAAGGCGGCGATGGTGATGGCGTCCTTTGATAGGCTTCGAGGGAGGTGCGATGATGGGCGGTACGGGGTACGGGAGCGGGCGAGAATGGCGTTCCTTCCCAATGAGCTCGCCGTAGTGGAGGGGGTCTTTGCGGTGCACCGGGCGTGCTCTGCGGAGTCGGGCGTGCGCTCGCACGCGTGGGTACGGCGGCCGCACCGTTACGGTGGCCGGGATGGCCATCCACCGGCCTAGCGCCCCTTACCTATCCTGCGGGGTCACGGGAAAGTGAATCGAGGGTGCGCCGGCCCCCTTTCGAGGGTCGGGCACGTTAGCCGTACGGTAGTGGGTGCGCGGTGTCATGGGACCGACACCGGCCGTACCGCACGGTCCATTCCACGGTGGCGGGGATGGGCTCCTCCCCTGGGGAGTTGGTGCGGCGGCACCGGGCGTGAGCCCGGGCGCATGATGGCGCCGTCCCGCGGCGTCGGGGCGTTAAATGCCCAAGTACGGGGCCGGCGCACGCGTGCGGGCGCCCGTGAGCGTGGCGGGCCCCGGCCGAGGGCGGAGCGGACCCTCGAGCGAGACGGGACTCGCTCGAGGGGGGAACGTGCCCTCGAGCGGGGCGGGACCGCTCGAGGGAAGGGTCGCCCCTCGAACGGGGCGGAGTCCGTTCGAGGAGGGGGTTGCCCCTCGAACGGGGCGGAGCCCGCTCGAGGAGGAGCGTGTCCTCGAGCGAGGCGGAGCCTGCTCGAGGGGTCTTCTAGACGGGCCGTCTTGGTGGGCCTCCGAGTCTGCCACATAGGCCATGTCTCGCACGATTAGTTTCTCGCATGGTTAGGCTTAGCATGTTTCGATGCGAGGATTTAAGCTAGGGTTCCCCCATTGTTTATGGGGACCCCTAGGGCGGTCCCCGACGGAGCCCCCGAGCATCCGCGGGTTTGCCATTGAGGCTCCCGCGGATGCCGGAACCTACGATAGGACGTTCTTCCCTCCTTGTTTGCGAACGCTTTCCGTGGGGCCGCGTCGGCGGACCCGCGGGTCTAGCCCCGAAGCCCCGGGGAGTGTGGGCTCTCCTGCAGGGGTTAACCGCGAGCAATTTGGTCAGAAAGGCGTGGCACATATGCCAACCGGCATCGGCGGTATTTCAGCCGGCATCGGGGGTGCACGCTCCCCCTCGCTCCCTTGTCTCCGGCGGGTGCAATTTCAAGGAGGTGTAGCCGTGCGTCAAGCCCCCGAGCCTTGGCCTGTTCGAGGCGATCGGGTCGAGCCTGACGACTTGTTTTTTAACGCGCCCTCGCCGTCCCTCCGCGGGACGGAGGGTGAGGTTTCCACGACTCCCATCGAGCGGGTCGCGAATCGCGGATTCCTCATTGAGCTGCTAGCGGGTGGTTCAAGTGGACGTCCATGCCCCGTTCGATAAGGGTAGGCTGCGCGGTCCGGAGACACGTCCATGGAAGCGCTTGCGTGGGTTTGCTAGGTGGGGCTCGGTCCCGTTCGCTAGGGACCGAGGGCGCGGAAGCTCTCCCTCGATGGGATCCCCCCGGCTAGCTGCCCTCGGCGGCTCTTGAACATGACATGTGGGGCACCCTCGAGCCGACGGGCTCGAGGAACGGCTCGAATGCGCGTGCCCTCGTCGTCCCTAACTCTGTGATCTGGGGCGCCTGTTCGAACCCGTCGAGGGTCAGGCTTCGAACCTCTGATCAGTAAGGCCGTGCGGGGCTGTGCATGGACAGCCCCGTCTTTTCGCGTTTGCGGCCGTCGAGGGGTCTGGACAAGCCAGCCCTCGAGGTGCTTGTTGGCAACACGGCGCGGTATGAGTGCTTTCGGTGTCGCTCTATTTCAAGCGTGACCTGGGCGATCCTCTTACGCGCGTGCCTTCTTTTAGAGGGTTGACATTGTTTCGAGTCGAGGGTCATGCCGCTCGAAGGTTCTATGTGGCATGGGTGCCCGCGGTTGCCTGCTCTACATCGAGCGAGGTCCCGGCGACCTTCTCACGCCGACATCCCATCGAGGGTCGCCTTTGTGTTTCGAGTCGGGGGTCATGCCGCTCGAGGGCTCTACGTGGCATGGGTGCCGCGGTTGCTGCTCTACATCGAGCGAGGTCCGGGCGGCCTTCTCACGCCGACATCCCATCGAGGGTCGCCTTTGTTTCGAGCCGAGGGTTCGCCTCGCTCGAGGGCTCTCCTTGCTTGGCAAGGGACCCGGGCATTTAATTGCCTTGCGGTCGTGGCCGCGGTTTTGCGAGCGCGGCGCGCCTTTTAGGTCTTGCGGCCGCGCGCGCGCGTAGTGGGCGGCGTGGCCGGCGGACGTGACGGCTTCGCCTCGGTCGGCTGCCGGTCTTGCCGTAATGATGACCCGCCCGCGGTGTTAGAGCCGCCGCGGTCGTGGTGGGGCCCACCCGTCGACGCGATGGAAAGATTCCTCGCAGCGAATGCGGCGGGGGCGTCCGCTCCGGAGAGCTCGCCCGTGTGCCTATAAAACTGCGGGGAGGAGTGGACGGCGGTTTTTTACCTTGGCACCTTACCACTTTCAGTCCTCCGTCCCTTCGCCTTCGCCTCACTCTTGCCGTCGCGCAGGCTCGCTGTTAGAGCTTTTTTCCTCCGCTCCTTGTCCTCCGCCTTCGCACTCGTTCGTCCCCCCTCATGGCGCCGCCTCAGCTTCCCATTAGGATCCTGGAGCCGTACGCTTGGGAGAGGTCGACGGTGACTCGGCTCGCGCTTGGCGAGCCGGTCGCCGCCGGCCGGCCGTCGGCCAACGAAGAAGGGCGCCGGCGGAGTGGATCGTGCCGCCGGCGGCGCACCACGAGCCCAACCCGCCGGAGGGCTACGTGGTGAGCTTCCTCCGCTACCACGAGCGCGGCTTCAACGCGCCGGCGAGCACCTTCATGCGGGTAATGTGCCACTACTACGGGGTGGAGCCGCACAACTTCGCCCCCCAACGCGATCTCGCGAGCGGCCACGTTCGTGGGCGTCCGCGAAGGGTACCCGGGGATCCCGGTCAGCGGGATCTACGGGTTCACCTCTTCCGCGGGGAGCTCGTCACGCAGCCCACATCGGAGCCGAGGACCCGCCGCGCGGTGCGCGCCGGCGGGATGTCGGCCGGCCTCGCTTGTTAGTTCTTGCTTTAGAGGGTTCGTTTCCCCCTTTCGATCTCTTGTCGTCTTGTTGATTCCGGGCTTGCGCACGGCCTTGGGGCACGGCTGGCCGGGGCGGGCGAGGCCTGCGCAGCTTCCTACGACTCCTCCGAGCAGAGGCGGCAGGGAGCCGCGTGACGCGGCCCTCGAGACCCGCCGCGTCGTCGAGGAAGGCGAGGCCCGGGCCGGCGGCTCGGCGGCCGGCCGCCTACGCGCCCTCGGCGGCCACGTCACGGAGCGGATGCGGCGGGCGTTGCACTTGGGCGTCGGAAGGCCCTCGGAGTGGTGCGATCCCACTACGAGGTCAACCTCGAGGCGCCGGCGGAGGGCTATATCGTGCCCGAGGGCGTTGAGGACGAGGTGGCCATGGAGCGCGCGGACGCGCTTGCCGCCGACGCCGCCGGGTCGCTCGCCGAGGCCTTCGAAGAATTCCTCTTCCGGACGCCGCCGATGCCGCTGCTCCATCCGCCCGAAAGCATCCGGGCGCTAGGCCCGTTTTTTGTTTTTGTGTATCGAAATTCGGCCTCGTGGCCTTTTGTAAATAAACAAATCGTTTCATGAACATGGGCGGTCGCCGTAAATGAAATCGTTTGCTTATTACGCTTTTTGTTTCTCCTTCTTCCCCGAGTAGATTCTAGTTAGGGGAGTTCGTTTTTCGCGGGGGGCCCGCCGGGTTGGAGGCGAGAGAGACGGGCCATAGCCACGCGGCGTAGGGCGTCTCGGCTCGCACGCTCCTTCCGCCGTGCCACCGCGCCTGTTCGAATCATGGCTCGAGGTTGAAGTAGGGAACAAACTTAGCGCGTGTTGTTACGTTTCTTGCGCGAAAAAGTGGGACCATTTGGGGGGGTGCCCCCCCCCGCGATAGCCCCCGAGGGTAACTTGGGTTTTCGGGGGAAAGCCGAGTTGCCCTTTCATTAGACTTGGAGTATTTACATAGGTGACACCAACTGGGGTGTTGGCCATGCGTTTTTACAATCAGAAAATACTTGGAAATCCTAGCTAAGGGTAGAAGCGACGTAGCTGTTGGATGTTCCAAGCGTTGGTGAGTTCTTCGCCGTCCTCGTTGGCCGGCTTGTACGTGCCTGGTTTGAGCACCATCACCACGACGTAGGGTCCCTCCCATGGGGGCGATAGCTTGTGGCGCCCTCGGTTGTCTTGGCGTAGCCTTAGGACCAAGTCCCCCTCGCCGAAATCCCCTCCGACGTATCTTGCGTGCTTGGTAGCATCGCGAGGGAGCTCGTTGATACCTTGCGGAGTGCATCAACGCCACGAGGCGTACTTCGTCTAGCTGATCCAGCGAGTCCTCGCGGGCTCGCTGATTAGCATCCTCGTTGTAGCCTCGAACCTTGGGCGACCCGTATTCCAGATCCGTGGGGAGGACGGCCTCCGCGCCATGAACTAGGAAGAACGGTGTGAACCCGTGGCTGCGCTTGGGGTGGTCCTTAGGCTCCACACGACTGCTGGTAGTTCTTGGAGCCATTTCCGGCCAGATTTGTTGAGCTGATCGAAAATTCCGGGTTTGAGGCCCCGTAGAATCATGCCGTTGGCACGTTCCACTTGGCCGTTGGTCCGTGGGTGTGCCACGGCTGCCCGATCCACGCGGATGTGGAACTTGTCGCGAACTCCAAGAACTTCCGGCCGTGAGCTGGGACCCGTTGTCCGTGATGATGGAGTTTGGCACTCCAAAGCGGTAAACGATGTCGGTGAAGAACGTGACCGCCCGCTCGGCCTTCAAATTCGTGATGGGGCGCACCTCCACCCACTTGGAGAATTTGTCGATCGCGACAAGCGAGGTGGGTGAAGCCCCCCGGCGCCTTCCGCGAGGGCCCGACGATGTCCAACCCCCCACACGGCGAACGGCCATGTGACGGGGATCGTTTGCGGAGCGTGAGCGGGCAAGTTGGATTTGCGGGCGTAGAACCGCGGCACCCTTCGCAAGTGCGCACGATTTTGTTGGCGTCCGCGACCGCGGTAGGCCGGTAGAAGCCTGTCGGAACGCGTTGCCAACGAGGGTGCGTGGCGCGGCGTGGTGGCCGCGGATCCCCGCGTGGATGTCCCGTAGGAGCTCGCGCCCCTCGGGAATGGGTATGCACCGGCCGGAGGATGCCCGACGCGGCGCGCTTGTACGGTTCGCCGTCGACGAGGGCAAAGGATTTGGCCATCCCGGCGATGCGCCCGGCGCGGCCCGATCCGCGGGGAGTTCCCCTCGAGCGATCCGGGCGGTGTACTTTTCCCGCCAATCCGCTTGGACAAGGGCCGGTTCTATATCCATCGCCTCGACCTCGTGGGAGCCGTACCCCTCGAGAAGGGAGAGCACGTACGCCTCGTTCGAGGGGTCCTCTTCCATGGGTTCCGCACCCGCCGGATTCGAGGGAGTCCCCGAGGGTCCGCCGTCGCTCGAGGGGTAGGGCTCGAAGGTGACCGAGAGGCGCGCGATGTCGCGCGCAAAAACGTTCGGGGGAACGGTGATCCGCCCGGATGCTATTTTTGCCAGCTCGTACGCCTCCTCGTTGTACCGGCGGGGTACATGATTAAGCTCGATGCCGTAGAATTTGTCTTCGAGGGCCCGCCTTTGCTTTACGGTAGGCCTCCATCTTGTCGTCGTGGCGACTCGCGTTCTTCATGACTTGATCGATTACGAGCTGCGAATCCCCTCGCACGTCGAGGCGCTTGATGCCCAACTCAATGGCGATTTTGAGGCCGCGAGAGAAGGGCCTCATATTCCGCCATATTGTTGGACGCGGGGAAGTGGAGGCGCACTTTGCGTAGCGCATGTGCTCCCCGAGGGGTGACACGAAGAGCGAGGCCCGCGCCCGCTCCCCGTCTTCATCACCGAGCCGTCGAAGAACGAGAGTCCGGCACTCGCTGAATCCGAGGGGCGGCAGCTGCGTGTCCGTCCATTCAGCGACGAAATCGGCTAAGATTTGCGATTTGATGGCCTTGCGCGGAGCGTAGGCGAGCGTCTCGCCCATCAACTCCACGGACCACTTAGCAATTCTGCCTGCCGCGTCGGGGTTGCGAATGATCTCTCCTAGCGGGAAGGAAGAGACCACCGTAACTGGGTGGGCCTCGAAGTAGTGGCGGAGCTTGCGCCGCGCGAGGACCACTGCGTACAACAGCTTCTGGACCTGGGGGTAGCGCGTCTTCGTGTCCGACAGGACTTCGCTGATGTAGTAGACCGGCCTCTGCACAGGCAAGGCATGCCCTTCCTCCGTGCGCTCCACGACGATTACGGCGGCGACCACCCGGGTGGTTGCGGCCACGTAGAGTTGGAGGGGTTCGCCGTCTCGCGGCGGCGTAAGGATTGGGGCGTGCGCCAAAGACGCCTTCAGCTTGTCGAGCGCTTCTCGGGCCTCGGCGGTCCAAGAGAAGCGCTCGTGCTTCTTGAGCAGCCGGTAGAGGGGCAGGCCCTTCTCACCGAGCCTCGAGATGAAGCGGCTTAAGGCGGCGAGGCACCCCAACACCTTCTGCACCCCTCTGAGGTCCCGAATTGGACCCATTCGCTTGAGGGCCGCGACCTTTTCAGGGTTGGCCTCGATTCCCCGCTGGGAGACGATGTACCCTAGGAGCATGCCCCGCGGCACTCCAAAGACACATTTTTCGGGGTTGAGCTTGACCCCGTTGGCCGCGCGGGCGGTGAACGCGATGCCAAGATCGCTAACCGAGTCGTCCGCCTTCTCGGTCTTGACGACGATGTCGTCCACGTAAGCCTCGACCGTCCGCCCGATATGGTCCCCAAAAACGTGCTTGCATGCGCGCCGATATGTTGCGCCCGCGTTTCGAGGCCAAAAGGCATCGTGACGTAACGAACGTCCCGAACGGCGTGATGAACGAAGTCGCGAGCTGGTCGGACTCCTTCATTTTTATTTGGTGATATCCCGAATAGGCATCAAGGAAATAGAGTAGTTCACACCCAGCCGTTGAATCAACGATTTGATCTATACGTGGCAAGGGAAATGGAACTTTTGGACATGCTTTATTGAGACTGGTGTAGTCTATACACATCCTCCACTTCCCATTTTTCTTTTTTACAAGCACAGGATTAGCTAGCCACGTAGGGTGGAACACTTCCTTGATGAATCCGGCCTCGAGGAGCTTCCGCAGCTCCGCTCCGATTGCCCGTCGCCGCTCCTCGTCGAAGCGGCGCGGCCGCCGGGCCGCGCACGCGCGAGCATTAGGCGAGGATATCAAGGGAGTGCTCGGCGACCTCCCTCGGGATGCCCGGCATGTCCGAGGGGCTCCACGCGAAGACGTCGGCGTTGGCGCGGAGGAAGTCGACGAGCACTGCTTCCTATTTAGGGTCGAGGGTCGAGCCGACCCTCAACGCCTTGCCCTCGGGGGTCGACGGGTCGAGGGGGACCCCTTTGGTTTGCTCGGCGGCCTCGAAGGTGCCGACGTGCCTGGCGGCGGAGCTGAGGTCGTCGTTGACCATCTTCTCCACGGTGTGTTTACCGGCGCCTCATCCGGCGCTAGTGCCTGCGCGTGTTCCACGCACTCGACGTCGCGATCAAATGCGTGCTCGATCGACGACCCGACGGTGATGACGCCGTTTGGGCCCGGCATCTTCATCTTCGAGTACGTGTAGTTGGGGACCGCCATGAACTTGGCATAGCATGGTCGCCCAAGGATGGCATGGTAGGCCCCTTTGAATCCCACCACCTCGAAGGTGAGGGTTTCCTTGCGGAAATTCTTGGGGGTCCCAAACCGGACGGGCGGATCGATCGCCCAAGGGGTTGAACCTACTTGCGGGCGCGATGCCGTGAAACGGCTTCGTCTTCGGGCCGCAGGCGGTCCGACCCCAATCCCCATCGGGCGCAATGTATGCGCGAAGAGGATATTGAGGCTACGCCTCCGTCCATAAGGACCTTCGAAAACCGGCGTTCCCAATGATGGGATCGACCACCGGTCGTCTTGGCCGGGTTCGGGATGCGATTTGGGTGATCATCCCGGCTAAAGGTGATGGCATCCTTCGACCGGTTGAGAAAGGCCGGAGGTGCCCTCTCTCGCGGCGAGGACTTCGTGCCGCTCCTTCTTGCGCCGCCGGGTCGACATGTCGACGGTAGGTCCCCCAAAGATGAGGAACACATTTTCGACGGCGGGGAAACCACTGCGTCGCCATCGCCCCCATCCTTCTTGGCCTCTCGCCTCCTTCGCGGCGGCACGGCCATAGAACTTCTTGAGCATGTCGCCTTGCTCAAGAGTGTGGTTCACGGGGGTCTTGTGGTAGGGGCATGGCTTCTTCATCATGTCGTCGAACACCCCCGGCCTCGAGGAGCCGGTCGAGGGCCCCGTCGGGCCGGGTCAACGGCGAGGGCCTCGGCGTTGCCGCCGTTGCGCCCCTGCTCGCGCGCCTCGCGGCGCGGCTTCTTCCCCCCCCTTCTTGCCCCGCTTGTCGTTGCGGCGCTGCTCTTTGGACCCGCCGCCCTCCGCGGGCGTGTCCTCGGAGCGCTTGCCCTTCTTGCCGTCGAAGATCGCCCCCACGGCCTCCTCCCGGAGGCGAAGGCGCGGTGGCAATGTCGAACGGCTCGTTCGAGTCCGTGGGCGGGGCTGCGTCCCGGTTCGCGCACAAGGTCCCGCACGTGGTGCCCCTCGAGGAACGTGTGCACGATCTCGGACCGTGCCACGGCCGGGAGCTACGTGCGGCGCTTGGAGAAGCGCCGTATGAAGTCTCGTAGCGATTCGCCGGCTTCGCGTGCGGGGAGCGCGAGGTCCCGGGGAGTTCCCCGTGGCGCACGTATGTGCCCTGGAAGTTGCCCACGAAGGTGTGGACCAGATCGTCCCAGTTATGGATCTGGCTGGCGGGCAGGTGCTCGAGCCATGTCCGGGCCGCGTCGCCCAGATGCAGAGGCAAGTTGCGGATGATTACTTCGTCGTTGGTGGCCCCACCCAGCTGACAGGCCAGGCGGTAATCGTTGAGCCAGACACGAGGGTCCGTCTCCCCGTTGTACTTGACGATTGTCGAGGGCTGACGGAAGCGCTGGGGGAACGCTGCCGAGCGGATCTCCCGCCGAACACACGGGTGCCGGGGGCTCCCGGCGTTGGGGAGCGGTCCTCACCGCCTGTCGTAGCGTCCACCCCTTCGAGGGTGGTAGCCCCTAGCCGCTCGCGCGTCCGCCTTGCCTTGGTGCGCCCGGCGTTGATGACGTTGCGGGCGTCTCCATCCGGCGCCTGCGTGTGTCAAGGAGTCGTTCCTTGGGCCGGCGTGCGCCCCCCGGTCGGCGGGTTGACCTACGTGCACCGAGGGTTCGCCTCCTGGTGCAAGATCATCACCCCGTGCGTCCCCCCTTGGCGGATGCGCGAGGGCCGAGCTCTCGGCCTCGCCGGACGACCACTTGCTCAAGGAGAGTCCGCACCTCGCGGTGCATATCTCGAGCCTCGGGGGTCGAGGGTGCGGCATGGCGCGTAGCAACGTCGCGGCGGCGATGAGCTTTGGCTCGCCCGTGGCGGAGTATCCGCATTGTTGACGTTGGGGACGGGGTTGAGGCGGTCACGGACCGTCGGCCCGGCTCCCGCGCGCGTTCGCCGCGCGCGAGGCCTCCCCCCGCCATCGAGGCGCGGAGCGCCCGCATCGTCCGTACTCCTCCGTCGGCTTGGCCTCAAGCTCGCGGGCTTGGGCCCGTCGTGCGTCGACGTCGGCCCCGGCGGAGCGCTCGGCCTCGCGGCCGCGCGCGTGGCGATCCCCGCGGGCGGGCGTGACTTCCCCCGTCTCCGGCGCCGCCGCACCGGCGGCGTTGGCGGGTCGTTGGTGATGACGGCGCAACACTCCCGCGTGGGGTCGTAGCTCCCGTGCTTTGGAGTCGTCGGAGCGGCCAAACCGGTAGTCCGTGGCGTCGAGGAAGCGCCCGAACGCGGCCCGGGTCCGGCACGCCGGAGAAGTCCCCACTCCGCGTACCCGTGGCGGTTGGCGGGTGGCATCGTGTCGACGGAGCCCGGGGACGACTCGTCCGGCCGCTGGCGAAGGGTGCGGGATCCCCGGCGACGAAGACATGGCGGCCGAGGTGGAACCCGGCGCATCGTCGTGTTCACGTTGGCGTTATGGGCCGTCGTGGCGCCACGCAGCCGATGGGGATGTGTGGTCTCGAGACTACACGCGGTCCCCGCCGGGGCGGTGGCGGCCGTTGTGATGGTGGGCGCACCGCGTTGGGCGGCGCGCGCGCTCGGCCTGCCGCCGCTCGGACCGCGCCCGGCGTGAGCGCGGCCCGGAGCGGCGACGGCGTCGCGGCGTCGACGGACCCGCAAAGATCCGGTGCCGCGGGCGCCCGAGCCGCATCGTGCGTGCGGCGGCGACCGAGCGGACCGGCCTCACGCCGCGCGCGAAGCTCCTCACGATTGGTGAGGCGCATGAGATAGCCGTTCCCCGTGGCCCGGAAGTTCAAGTCTCCGAAGCGGATCTCGAACCCGGCGGGAGAGGGTCCGAGCTACCCATGTTGTAGCGCGTAGCACGGTATTCGGTGCGAATCACCATGGAGGGAGTTGGCGAAATGACCTTAGGCGCTCGTTTGCCCCACGGTGGGCGCCAACCGGCCCGGTGCGGAATATGGTCCCGACGCTAACCGAGTAGATAACGCCTAGGTCTATCCCTCAATGGTCGATGCCAAGCAACAAATGACACAAGGTTTTATCCCCGGTTCCCGCCGAGGGGGCCGTACGTCCCGACCAGGGGTGTGCTCGTGGCACTGTATTGCTCGGCACCGGGGGTGCTTGTAGTGGGGCAAGTACAAGCAAGGCGGGAGAGGAAGCGTGGCCTCCACGTCCCCGTTGAGTAGCCGAAGATGTTGTGGGAGAATAAGTGAATGAGTGCACTGTGCGTTGTGTTCCTCTCGAACCCGTCCCCCCCCCCCCCCCCCCGCGGCCGGGGGCTCGCCTCCCTTTTATAAGCCAAGGGGGCGGCGAGTTACATGCACGCCGCGCCGCCTAGCTACGTGAGGGAGCACGTCGCGCGCCGCGGTGTAGAGTGGGCGGCCGTCCGGGACGATCTTCGCTGCGATCCGGCCATGATGGCCTACCTTGTACCCGAACGGTGGCAATTCGAGGGTAGGAAGGCGGCGGATGGTGATGGCGTCCTCTCGATAGGCTTCGAGGGAGGTGCCGATGATGGCCGGTACGGGGTACGGGAGCGGGCGAACGGCGTTCCTTCCCAATGAGCTCGCGGTAGTGGAGTGGTTGCTGCAGGTGCTCGGGCGTGCGCTGCGGAGTCGGGCGTGCGCCCGCACGCGTGGGTACGGCGGCCGCGCCGCGCGGTGGCCGGGATGGCCATCCACCGGCCTAGCGCCCCTTACCTATATTGCGGGGTCACGGGAAAGTGAATCGAGGGTGCGCCCGCCCCCTTTCGAGGGTCGGGCACGTTAGCCGTACAGTAGAGGGCGCGCGGTGTCATGGGACCGACACCGGCCATACCGCACGGTCCATTCCACGGTGGCGGGGATGGGCTCCTCCCCGGGGAGTTGGTGCGGCGGCACCGGGCGTGAGCCCGTGGCGCATGATGGCGCCGTCCCGCGGCGTCGGGCGTTAAATGCCCGGGTACGGGGCCGGCGCACGCGTGCGGGGCGCCCGTGAGTGTGGCGGGCCCCGGCCCGAGGGCGGAGCGGACCCTCGAGCGAGACGGGACTCGCTCGAGGGGGAACGTGCCCTCGAGCGGGGCGGGACCGCTCGAGGGAAGGGTCGCCCCTCGAACGGGGCGGAGTCCGTTCGAGGAGGGGGTTGCCCCCTCGAACGGGGCGGAGCCCGCTCGAGGAGGAGCGTGTCCTCGAGCGAGGCGGAGCCTCGCTCGAGGGGTCTTCTAGACGGGGCTGTCTTGGTGGGCCTCGGAGTCCCGCCACATAGGCCATGTCCCGCACGATTAGTTTCTCGCATGGTTAGGCTTAGCATGTTTCGATGCGGGGATTTAAGCTAGGGTTCCCCCATTGTTTATGGGGACCCCTAGGGCGGTCCCCGACGACATGCGTGAGGGCCACCCTCGAGCGTGGCGGATCCCGGCCGAGGGCGGGGCGTACCCTCGAGCGAGGCGGAACCTGCTCGAGGGGGTGCGAGCCCTCGAGCGAGGCGGAACCCGCTCAAGGGAAGTGTTGCCCCTCGTGGGGGGCGGAGCCCGCCCGAAGGGAGCGGTGCCCCTCGAGCGAGGCGGAGCCCGTTCGAGGGGATCTCTAAGAGGGCCGCCTTGATGGGCCGTCGGAGTCCCTGTGGGCTGTTCCCTGCATGGTTAAGCGAATTGTGTTTTGGCCATGCTGTGGGTTTTAAGTGAGGATTCCCCCGTTGTTTAAGGGGACCCCTAGGCTGTCCCCGACAGTAGCCCCCGAGCATGTGCGGGTTTTCCATTGAGGCTCCTGCAGATGCTGGAACCTACTGTTATGACGTTCTTCCCTCCTTGTTTTGCGAACGCTTTCCGTGGGGCCGCGTCAGCGGACCCGCGGGTCTAGCCCCCCGCCCCCCGCCGAGCGTGGGTGCTCCTGCAGGGGTTAACCGCAAGAACTGGTCAGAGGGCGTGGCACATGTTTCAACCGGCATCGGCAGTGTTTCAGCCGGCTTCGGTGACGCACGCGCTGCTGGCGCTGTCTCCGGCGGGTGCAGGTCAAGGAGGTGTAGCCGTGCGTTAAGCCCCCGAGCCTTGGTCCGTGCGAGGCGATCGGGTAGAGCTTTACGACTTGTTTTTTAACGCGCCCTCGCCGTCCCTCCGCAGGACGGAGGGTGAGGTTTCCGCAACTCCCATCGAGCGGGTCGCGAATTGCGGATTCCTCTTCGAGCTGTTTGTGGGTGATTCGAGTGAACGCCCATGCCCCGTTCGATAAGGGTAGGCTGCGTGGTCCGGAGGCACGTCCATGGAAGCGCTTGCATGGGTTTGCTAGGTGGGGCTCGGTCCCGTTCGATAGGGACCGAGGGCGCGGAAGCTCTCCCTCGGTGGGATCCCCCGACTAGCTGCCCTCGCTGGCTCTCGAACACTACATGTGTGGCACCCTCGAGCCGACGGGCTCGAGGAACGGCTCGAATGCGCGTGCCCTCGTCGTCCCTGACTCGCGATCCGAGGCGCCCGTTCGAACCCGTCGAGGGTCGGGCCTCGAACCCCCCGATCGGAGGGGCCGTGCGGGGCGGCGTCCGGGCGGCCCCCGTCTCTTTGCGTTCGCGGCCATCGAGGGGTCTGGGCGAACCAGCCCTCGAGGCGCTGGTTGGTAGCACTGCGTGGCATCAGTGCTCACAGTACCTGCTTTGCTTCAAGCGGGCACCGGGCGACCTTCTCACGCACGTGCCCCTTTCTTAGAGAGTTGATATCGTTTTGAGTCGGGGGCTCGCGCCGCTCGAGGGTTTTGCGCGGCATGGGTGCTCGTGGTGCCTGCTTTACTCCAAGCAGGCCCTGGGCGACCTTCTCACGTCGATGTCCCTTCGAGGGCTGAAATCGTCTTAAGCCGAGGGCTTGCGCCGCTCGAGGGTTTTGCGCGGCATGGGCACCCGCGGAGCATGCTTTACTTCAAGCAGGTCCCGGGCGGCCTTCTCGCGTCGATGTCCCTTCGAGGGCTGAAATCGTCTTAAGCCGAGGGCTTGCGCCGCTCGAGGGTTTTGCGCGGCATGGGCACCCGCGGAGCCCTCGCTTTACTTCAAGCGGTGTCCCGGCGGCCTTCTCGCGTCGATGTCCCTTCGAGGGCTATTTTTGTCTCGAGTCAGGGGTTCGCCCCGCTCGAGGGTCCTCCTTGCTTGGCAAGGGAACGAGTCATTAAATGACTTGCAGTCGAGGCCGCGGCTCTGCAACGCGGGCGCGCCTTTTCAGGCGTTGCGGCCGCTCGCACGCGCGCGTAGTGGGCGGCGTGGCGGGCGGATGTGACCGCTTGCCTCGGTCTCCGCTAGTCTTCGCCGCGATGATTGCCCGCCCGCGGTGATGTGGCCGCGGCGGTCGTGGTGGGGCCCGCTCGTCGGCGTGAGGGGGAAGATTCCCTGCAGTTAATGCGCGCGGGACATCCGCTCCGGAGAGCTCGCCCGCGGCTTATAAATCTGAGGGGATGGGGAGACGGCGGTTTTTTTACCTTAGCACCTCACCATTTCGCCCCCCTGCGCCTTCGTCTTCGCCTCGCTCTTGCCACCGCGCGGTGTCGCCATTAGAGCCTTTCTTCCGTTTCTCGTCATCTGCTCTTGCTTTCCTTCGTCCTTCCTCATGGCGCCGCCTCAGCCTCTCACGATCCTGGAGCCGTACGCCTGGGAGAGGTCGACGGTGACGCGGCTGGCCCTTGGCGAGCTGGTCGCCGCCGGCCAACTGTCGGCGAACGAGGATGGCCGCCCGGCGGCGTGGATTGTGCCTCCGGCGGCGGACCACGCGCCCAACCCGCCGGAGGGCTACATGGTTAGCTTTATCCGCTACCACGAGCGGGGCTTCAACGTGCCGGCGAGCCGTTTCATGCGGGCGATGTGCCACTACTACGAAGTGGAGTTGCACAACTTCGCGCCCAACGCGATCTCGCAGGCGGCCACGTTCGTGGGCGTCTGCAAAGGGTACCTGGGGATCCCAGTCAATTGGGAGCTCTGGGTACACCTTTTCCGTGCGGAGCTCTTCACGCAGCCCACGACGGAGCCGAGGACCCGCCGCGCGGTGCGTGCCGGCGGGATGTCGCTTGCCCCGCGGGGCAATTCAAGAACGACTACATCCCCCGCACCATGACGACGAACAACACCGGCCGGGAGCGGGGATGGTTCTACTTGCGCAACACCGAGCCCCGGCCTCCCCCCCTACACCGGTCGGGTGTTCAAGGAGAAGCCCAGCTCGTGGAGCTACGGGGTGTCCACGCCCCGGCACGAGGCGGCGGGGACTCGGTCCCGGGCGCCCCGAGGAGCTCCGTCGGCGCAAGGGCCGAACGCGTTGGGCGTCCTCGCGTTCCTCCATCACCGGCGGATCGTGCCATCGATGGAGAGGCCGCTCTGCATCTTCGAGATGACGGAGGCGGCCAACCCCGTCGACCGGCGGCGCGGTCGCGGATGCTCCCCGTCCCCGCTCGGGCGGGAATATGCGCTCACCCGGGCGCGGAACGCCGTCGACACCCGGATGCCGCTGCGTCCGGACTGGTCCCCGTGGGACCTCGAGATGCTCCCCACCGGCCCATTGGTGAGTGTGGTTCTTGATTTCGTTTTAGTTCTTTGTGTTGCTTTTGTCACCTAACGCGTCCTTGGTGTTCGTGTATGCAGCTGGTGAGTTTCACCGCCTCCAAGTCCGTTCCGCCCACCCCCGACTCCCGCGCGCTTGGATGGGCGGCGCGCGCGGCCAGGGAGCGAGGAGCGGGCGGCGCGCGCGGAGGGAGCGCGCGAGGCGGCGCAACGAGCGCCGTGAGCGCCGAACGGGGAGTACCGGCGGCGCGAAGAGCCGGGGGCTCTCCTCCCCGGACCGAGGAGCCCTCGTCCTCGGGGGATGACGAAGAGGAAGAGGCCGAGGGGGGAGGCCCCTCGGATAGGTGGGAGTCGTCGCCCCGCCGCCCGGAGCCGGCGGCCGGCGGCAAGGGCGGCATCGCCGGGGCGGCGCGCGCGCGCCCGTCGCCGGCAATCGACATCGGGGCGGCGCGCGCCGCCGAGGCGCGCGGCGCGCACCATGGGGGCGCGCGTGGCGAGCGTGCCCGTGCGCGCGGCGAGCGTGTCCGCGCGCGCGGCGGGAACCCGCGCGCGCGGCGGCATCGTCAGGAGGCGCGGCGGCGGGCGCGCTGGTCGCGCCGGCCTCATCCGCTGAGGCTTCGAGGAAAAGGAAGCGCGCCTTTTCCTCCTCGAGGTGAGGGGCTCGACGCTTTACTTGGTTTGATTAGTTGATGATTAGGCGCTCTAACCCTCTGTTTGTGCATGCGCAGGGTGGTGCCAACCGTGCCTCCCCTTGCACCATGCAAGGTGCGAGGACGGACGCGTCCATCCCCACCCGGCGGCGCTCGTCGAGAGCGTCACGGACGGGGACAGGCACGGCGGTGGCGGGCGAGAGCTCGCGAGGGCGTGGCCGGGGCCCCGGGCCTCGGCCACCGGATCGGTCCCGCCGCGGCGCGGCCGGCGGTCCCCGAGGAGCGACCGGCGCGGTCGTCGTGGGGGCGCGGGTCGCGGCGGCGGTCGTGGCGGAGGCGCAGCCCACGGGGGCGGTTGCTCGCGGAGGTGCGGTCGCGGCGCCGCCTGCAGAGGAGGCGGGGCGGGCGCAGCCCGCGCGGCGCCCGTGGTTGCGGAGGCGCGGCCGCAGAGGTGGTGGCCGTGGCGCCGCATCCGGCGCCCGCGGCCACGCAGGCGCGAGTGGAGGCGCCGGTGGAGGTGGCACGGGGGGCCGGTGCCCGCCGGCGGTTCCCGGGCGGAGGTGGTGGTGGTCCCGGATGACGACTCCCCGCCGCCGGGTGGGACCGGTGGGCTAGCTTCCCCACACGTTCCCCCGAGCCCCCGGGGAGGGGGCTCTCGTGAGGCGGCACGAGGGGCACATGGTGGCGGGGGACGGAGGACACGGTGCCGAGGCCTCGTCCTCCCGCGCCGGCCACCCCGCCCAGGTGGAGTGGGCCACCGACGATCCCCCGGCGTTTGCTGACGCCCGGGTGGAGCAGGAGCTCTGGGACGAGCTCCGAAGCCACGGCGCCACGCCCAACCGCGCGCTGAACGTAGCATTGCGGGTTCATGGCTGCCCTGCATGGCGCGCCTTCCAGGTAGGGCGTCGTCGCTCGTTCCTTCTTCTTATCATCTTCGTGTGCTGTTTCTATGCCGTAACGCTTACGGACTTTGGCGTGTGGGTGCCAGGAGCTCGAACGCCGCGCCCACGACAAGTACGATGCCTTCGACCGGGTGAACACCGAGGTCCACCATCTCCGGGAGCGGTGCAGCGCTTTCGACGCGCTTGCTCGAAGGACCGATAAGGCGACCGCAGAGGGGGGAGTGAATGGGGAGCCGATAAAAATTCTTCTCGAGGGAGATTAAAACTCCGACAAGATGAACTAGCTCGGTCAAACCCCCGAAATCACATGCTCCGCACTTCTACCTCTCGTTTGCCAAAACCACGTAGCCACTGTAGTGCTACTGGTCCTAGGAACAAACTCTACCAGCAACCACAACACACACGCAGCACCGACAGCGGAAACAACTCGAAAGCCGGCTAACCACAGGGGGCGGTTAGGCCGGGTATAGGGGGCGGTTAGACCGCCTCCACCCGGCAACCAAGAAATCCTCCGAAACGCCTCTTCCGAGCACCAAAACACACCACGGTTTCACCAACAGAGATCTCCGGTCAAGGCCATGCTAGCTACCGAGAAAATCTTGGCGAAAACCAAAACTTCACCCAAGGGCCTAGGGGCGGTTAGACCGGCTACCCGGGGCGGTCTAACCTCCCGTACCCAGCAACGAACTCCAACCAAGAACACCTAGCAAACTACACTAAAACGAGCCAAGATTTCACCAGAACGCTCCTCTGATCAAGGTTAACAAACTCACAGAGAAAGGTCCAGCAAAATCAAACTTTCTTCGGAAAGGCCTAGGGCGGTTAAACCTGGTGCCAGGGGCGGTTAGACCTCCATCCCCCGAGCACAAAGATCCGAGTGAAAACCCAAGCAAACAGACTCGAAACGCTCCAAGATTTCAACCATACAATCCCCTGGTCAAGGCCAACATGCTACCAGAAGATCTCGGCCAAAATCAAAACTTTCTCCGGACGAGCCCGGGGCGGTTAGACCGCCCCTCCTACGCGGTTAGACCGCCCTCCCCAGACAGAATGGGAAAAAGGGGAACCGCGGGTCAACCCTCAACTTTGCATCACCCGATCTCCCGATTCACCCAACGGATTGCAGCGAAACTTTGGGGATGCCTGGGTCACCTCATGGACGACCTCTCCCTCAAAGGAATTGCACCGAAACGCTCTCAATCATGGGGAATCGCAAATCTCGTGACCAAACCTCAAGAACTCGAGTTCCAACGAAAACCACCAAATCGAGTCCGATTCAAAGGAGATTTGGGGGCAAAGTCACCAGCCAAAGAGGCACAAAAACCTCATACGTGACACCCACCAAAAACCCCAAGAAATCGTCCTCAAAACACCGCCAACAAAGAGCTCCGAAAATCAACACAAAAGAGACGGGAAAACCACCGTGATGAACAACGCCGAACCATCTATACATGCCATGAAAGGTTCGTACATGGTCTAGCTTGCCACCCAAACATCCATCCCTCTCTCTAGATCTCACATGAAGCTCTCAAACTAGCCTTCTAAAAACCTAGGGAAAATAGAGAACGAAAATGGAAAAACCAAATGAGCTAGGGTTCCGAGAGTTGGCTGCCATCCACCCCTCTAATGAGTATATATGGAGGCACCCAAAAGACTAAAACGCCCTTCACTAATAACTAGGGATACATGCCCCTCAAGGGCGGATTTGGAATTCTTGATGTCTTCACCATCGGACGGATGCCCGGCGACCGCACCTCGCGTAGCCTCGACGCAAGCCTTGCGATCCCGACGCGTGTCCTCCGCTTTGAAGCTTCTCGGCCCGGCGGCCGTGGCGGTCGACCGCCCCCCCGGGCGGTTAGACCGGCCCGGTGGATCCGACCGGCCCCGGGCGGTCCGACCGCCCTCCCCGGGCGGTTGAACCGGCCCGGGTGGCCGCACCTCCTCGTCGAGTTTTGTGGCTCAACCGAGTAACCCGGGTTTTTTCGGTGAACCACCGCAAACCCCGCGAACTCGGTGTAGCCTCCGCCAATCTCCACTCATGACTCGGCTCCCACGTAGTCCCGGCTCGCCCTTGGTTTTGAGGCTCTACCAAGAAACCGTCCACGACTTCATCTTGCTCGTTCATGCCACCATGCGGCCCGCACTTGACCCCCGCCGGCCACCGGTCCCTCGAACGAAGCCTACTTGTCTTCTCCACACCCGGAGGCCTCACCGCAACGACCTTTCGCGCTTGTTCTTCACCCGCACCAACACGAGTCAAGCCGCAACCTCGCACCCGCAATACTTAGCCAAGAATCAGTCCACACAACGTTGTCAATCACTCATCACACAAGGGAGCGACCATCCACCGGTCCTCGAACCACACATGGTCCTCAATCTCCCCCTTGATGAGTGCATTGACAACACCCATGATTTGTAACCAAAGAGAAAAAGAAAAGAAAATAAACTACTAAAAGAAAAACTCCAACAAGTGATCGAAAGCCAAAGAAAGGCAAAGAGCAAGATCACTTGAAGAAGAACAAGTCTCGGACCCCTTAGGCAAGGGCAACGGCTCGACACATCCGAGACAAAACCATGCTCAAGCAAAGAGCAAAAACCACCAAAAGCACACAAGGCCACGAGCCAAAAACTCACACAAGAGCTCCCCCCGCACATATGCAAACTCCCCCCGAACCAATGCATGCAAGAAGGTCACTTGGAAATGCATGACAAAGAGCAAACCAAGCTCACACCGCATAGGGCGGTTAAACCGCCCGCACAGCGCTTAGACCACCCCTGGTCATGTGACCGCCCCCGGGGGAGGTTAGACCGCCCCATGTGACCGCCCCGCAAAAACTTCTCTCGAAAAAATGCCGAACCACTTTGGACACCTTCCAATAGCTCCCGTGTGCCCAAATCATGCACACACTTCTCCCCCTTGTTGACAATGCATGAATCAAGGCAAAATGCGAAAACTTTCAACATATAGCTTCTCGAATATACAAAATTCATCACAAGTTGCTACACAAGTCCAAATGAGCAAGTTAGATACTCGACAGTTCGTAATGACCTTAACTACGTGATCACCAAGTTTCACAAGCATTGGACAATGCTAAAAAGGATTTGAGTAATTTTGCGAAAAGTTACTCTCTCACAAGCAAATACCTAAACATGAGCAAAACACATCAAAATGGCAAAGCCACTCAAATTTCATGCTAGGACAACCATTCTAATCATAAGACCATCATAAACACCCAAAAGCACCTCATGGCATGTCAAAGCCACCGAGCCATGTGCCTACTTCTATGTATGAGACTTCTCATTGGTAGGCAACATGCAACGGTTTAGCACCCAAAGCAAATTAATTTCAAAGCACGGATGACATGGGAGCACATTTTCCAAGCATTTTTCATTTCATTTTCAGATTTATAAATGGTACATGAAATGTCTTTGCGACAAAAAGGAACTTATGCCCCTCCACAAGATGAAGCAAGAGGGCTAAACATTCATGATGGCAAATGAGCCTTTGGCCCCATATGATCAATAAACTAGCTATCCAACCACAAAGTAAGCATAGCAAAGCCACTAAAATATGTCAAGATCATATATAGGCATTTACGCATGAGAGAGCATGTATATGACATTTTTCAAAAATTAGCCATCAACCATGGATCATTCAACAAGATCATCAAGAGCTAAGCCAAACTAACCATAGCATACCAAACAAGCTCACAAGAACATATATAGCAACCCATGGTAAACAAAGTATATAGGAGAAGCTTTTCCTATATAATGCATATGATACAAAATGCATGCAATCTAAGATACAAGGATGCCTATACATCATGTTACATATGCAATGCCAAAAGCAAGAAATGCACAGAGGAAAGCTATATATATGCTACAAACCGGCTCCTCGAGGGGAGGCAAAACGGGCTCGACACCACCGGCAAAAGAAAGCCCCCACACACCAAACTCAAGAAATCAAACACACACCAAGTTCCCCCCGCAAACGAGTGAAAGTTGCTTGATCTAGGGGTTTGGTGAAAATATCGGCTAGTTGGTCATGTGTGGGTACATGGATCAAGGCTATTTTCCCTTTCTCTACGTTGTCTCTCGGAAATGATACCTCACTTCTATGTGTTTGGTTTTGGAATTGAGCACTGGGTTCTTTGCAACGCTTATGGCACCGGTGCTATCACATTGAAGTGGAACATGGGTATACTCCTCACCAAAGTCACTCATGGTGTAGGTGATCCAAAGGAGCCGAGAGCAACAACTAGCGAGCCGCAACATACTCGGCTTCGGCCGTGGATTGAGCAACACTCGACCGCTTACGAGAAGACCAAGACACCAACGAAGAACCCAAAACTCGGCAAGTCCCGAAGTGGACTTCCTATCCAACCGACACCCGGCAAAATCCGCGTCCGAAAAGCCATGAAGCGCCAAAGAAGAGGACGTGGAGTACCAAAGGCCGAAGTCGGGAGTGTGACGCAAGTACCCGAAAATTCGTTTCACCGCTTGCCGATGCGAAGTCCCTGAGACGCTTGAAAACGAGCGCACGGACACACCGAGAATCGTATGTCCGGCCTCGTCGCCGCCAAGTAGAGGAGTGACCCGATCATGCTCCGGACTCCTTCTCGGTCCACGTGTTCACCTTCCTCATCCGCATCAAGAGCCGTAGTCGTACTCACCGCGTCGTCATAGCCTTGGAGTCCTCCATCTTGAACTTCCTCACAATGTCCTTGGTGTACTTAGCTCCGGTGCACAAATGTTCCTTCCTTTGATTGCTTGATTTGTAGCCCGAGGAAGAACCGCAACTCACCCATCATGCTCATCTCAAACTCCCCGCTCATATCATCCGCAAACCTCGCAACAAGAGAGTTAGACGAGCCACCAAAGACAATATCATCCACGTACACCTACACAATCGGGATATCTCCGCCCCGCCCCCGCAAAAACAAGGTCCGATCGACCTTCCCCATCTCAAAACCTCTCTCAAACAAGAACCCCCTCAACCTCGCCATACCAAGCTCTAGGCGCTCGCTTCAACCCATACGCCGCCTTCCTCAACTTGTACACCCTATGTGGGGGTACTTCTCGCTCTCAAACCCCGAGGTCGCCTCACATACACTTCTTCCTCCAACACACCATTCGTAAAAGCACTTCTTCACATCCATTTGGTGCAACTTGAACCCTTTAGCCACGTAAAAGGCTAGAAGGATCCTAATCGCCTCCAAACGGGCTACGGGAGCAAAGGTCTCCTCGTAGTCGATCCCCTCCTTTCCGACCGAACCCCCGAGCAACAAGTCTCGACTTGTTCCTCACAACCTCACCCTTCTCTCCCTCTTTGTTTTTCCACACCCACTTTGTACCAATCGGCTTACACCCTGGGGGAGGGTCAACCAACTCCCACACCTGATTCCTCTCAAAGTTCTCCAGCTCCTCATGCATCGAATTAACCCAATTGTGATCAGATAGTGCGTGTCCAATGTCTTTGGGCTCGAAAGAAGCAACAAACGCAGCATGAGCAAAATGGGAATTGTTTCGAACCCTCGACCGTGTAGTGCGTTCATCCATGTCGCCAATGATCCTCGAAGCCGGGTGATCCACCCGAACTCGCCGGGGAGGTTCTCGCCTCGAAGCTACCTCCCCCTCAACATCGCCTTCTCGCTCGTTCTTGGTTTGTCGTCGTAGGTGTAGCAGAGGGTCCATCCATCATCGTAGTCGAAGTAGTGGGTACATGTTCAGCCGGGGGCACCGCACCGCCATCTTCATCACCATGTTCATGCTCCTCCTCCTGAAAGATCTCCTCGCCAAGCTCATCATCACCTGCACACTCAAAGACAAGCTGACTACGTGGCTCTGTCTCGTCGAAGGTTACCTCGCAAGTCTCCACGATTTGGTTAGTTTCAAGATTGAGCACACGATATGCTCTAGAATGAGATGCATAACCAAAGAAAATGCCATCGACAGACCTAGCCTCAAACTTATCCAACTTCCCGCCCTTCTTCAGAATGAAACACTTGCAACCAAAGACATGGAAGTGACTCACTTTGGGTGTGCGACCATGCATCAACTCATAGCATGTCTTCTTCTTGTGCACTCTGAGGTATATTCTGTTCGACACATAGCATGCGGTATTCACCGCCTCAGCCCAATACCTCCCTCGAAGTCCTATGCTCATCAAGCATCGTCCGAGCCATCTCGCACAAGGTCCTCGTTCTTCCTTTCCACAACACCATTCCGGGGAGGCGTATACGGACTCGAAAACCGGTGCTCAAGACCCAAGTCATGACAAAAGGTTTCGAAACGAGAGTTCCCGAATTCCGAGCCATTATCACCGCGGATAGCTCGTATGGCATCACCGTGCCTCTCGTTCCTCAACCTCAAGACTAGATCTCGAACAAAACCAAACGTCTCCCCCTTCTCCTCAAGAAAGAACACCCATGCATACCGAGAAAAGTCGTCCACCACAACAAGGACATACCACTTCCCACCCGCATCGCACACGAGCCGGGCCAACAAGATCCATATGGAGCAGCTCGCATGGACGCTCGCTCATCACATCGGTGAGAGGCGGGTGAGAAGAGGCCACCATCTTGGCATGCCTACACGGAGCACAAACCAACTCTTTCTCAAGATTCAACCGTGGCAATCCTCGGACCAAATTGAGTTTACTCAAGCGAGACAAAAAGGTCAAAGCTCAAGTGACCCAACTTCCTATGCCACCTCCACAACTCACTCGAAGAACCACCAAAAAACAACGCTCAACACCCGAAGACCGAGAAAAATCAGCACGAAACACCTGACCCTCGGGAACGACCATACAAACAAGGTCCCCTCGAGAGTCCACAATCCGAGAACCACCGGGCCGAAACAACACCTCAAAGCCCTCATCCAACAACCGAGACACGAAAAGCAAATTGTACCCCGCCGATTGAACAAGAGCAACACGCCTCGCAGTGATCTTGTCACTCACTTTTATCTCACCTTCCGAAAGCACACGCCCACGCCCATTGTCCCCAAAGGTGATGTACCTCTTCGTCACCACGGGACGAGACTTGAGAACCACCCCCGTCTCCGGTCATATGTCTTGAGCAACCAGAGTCGATCAACCAAATGTTCTTCAAGTCTCCCACCTCGAAATTCAAAAACAAGCACGTGAGCGAACAAACGACTCAAGACCGGGGTTAGTACCAAAGGAGGAAAACCAAAGGCCGAGCCATTTGCTCGAAAGTGGGGTTAGCACCAACCAAAGCATCTCTCCCGCCAAAGCTACCTCCACGAACACCACCTCGGTAACTACTCCGAGGGAACCACCCCTCACTGCCTGGAGGAGGACCAAAACCACGGAAGACAACCCGTGGAGCGTCCCTCCTCTCCTTCACAAAGCTACGACTCCTCCCATCCCCGTAGTGACCTCGAGGGGGAGAATGCCTAGCAAACTGACCACCTGCTGTCTCTCCAGACCAACCACCAAGAACTCCACCTCCGGACCCGAAACCTCTCGACTCACCACCTCGAAAACCACTCCGCCCCGTACTGGGGGGGCCGGTTAAACCGCCCAGCCAAGCCGGTCTAACCCAACGCCCCCTCTCGGGCCGGGGCCGGCCCCGACCGCCTAGCCGGCCGGCCTCCGACCGCCCCTCCGGTAACGCCTCCTCGGCCGCGGAACTCGCATCTCCCCATGCCGAACACTTCTCACCACGACCTTACCCCCGGGTAGTGGCATACGAGGCTTAGGTACACCATGGGAAGGGTTGTACCTATCCTTGTTCGCCCACTCCTTTGCCATCCTCTCTTCCCGCTTCCTCTTGAAGCAAAACTCATCCTTGTGACCCTCCTTCCCACAATGGTCACAACGGAACCTCACAAGCTTAGGTTTTGGCTTGGATTGGGGCTGCTCGCTTGGTTTCTCTCCACTCAACTCCTCCACCGATTTCTCCTCACTTGCCTTCTCTCTCACTTTCCCAAAGAACACTTTCCCCGAAGTGCTCACAAACTTGATGGGCTTTTGGAGATCATTTGTGGGTGTAGGAAATATAGGTGGAGCTGGGGTTGTGTCTAGTCGGTTCCTAAGATAGTTGGGTTTTGGAAGGAAATCATTTTTGTGGTGGGTTTTTGGTGGCTCCCGGGATATTCTCTCCACTTCCTTCACCAACCTTGTTTGCCCCAAGCCCCTCACCATCTTGCCTCTTAAAGGCCTCGATCATCATCCTCAACTGAGGCTCATGATCTGGACAACCAACCCATCAACTTCCTCAAATCATCATTCTCATCCTGCAAGCGATCAACATAATGTGCAAGCTCCAAATTTTTCAATGCATGCATTTCACAAGTAGAGCAAGATGTAGGCATGGGTTCCTTCAATTTAGCTTCGAGCGAACTAGTGTAAGCATGCAACTCATCAATCTTAGCATGCAAAACAGGGCAAGAAGTGCAAGCACCTAGCAAAGCAGGCTAGACTTAAGCTCACCCACTTCAACCCTAAGCACATCTAGTTCCTCACACTTGGAGGCATGCTTCTCCTTAAACAAAGCAAGATCAAGCAAGAAATATGGAGCAATCAAGACAATCATTTTCATCGGCAAGAACAGGACTAGCCTTAAGCGAATCAATCTCAAGCTTGCTATCAAGCACCAAGTGTCTCTAGCTCAGCCCACTCTAGTCCTAGCATCCTCGAGTGAAGCCCTAAGCTCTTTCCTCATTTTCTTGGCCTCTCTAAGCATGTCATCACGCTTATCAAGCAAAGAGCCAAGCCTCTCATTCTCCCCGGCGCAAGATGGGAAGTTCATCACGCACCTCGTCGTCGGACTCGCAGTCCGAGTCGCTCCGTGTGCTCTTCTTGCCGCCGAGCTCAACGCCATGGTGCGAGAAGCCATCTCTCGCGGCGCCCTCGCCCCGCTCGGGTTCTTGGACGACTTCTTGTTCTTGCGGCGATCTCCCTCGTCTTCGCCGCCCGCTCGAGCTCGAGGTGGAGTACGCGGAACCGGAGTCGACGTCGCTTGCTCCAACCATCGCCCGGCCTTGCCTCGGCCCTCCTTCTTCCTCGATCGTCGCTCGTCCTTGTACTTGTTCTTGTGCTTGCTCTTGTGGTCGCGCCTCGAACCGTACTTGCCATCGTTCATCCTCGGCTTGTGCTTGTAGTCGTCCTTGCTCTCGGCCTTCTCCGGGCCAAGGCGACGAAGTGTCCCGGCCTTGCCGCACCGGGAAGCAGTCCTCGTGTTCCTCCTCATGTTCACGCGGTTCTCGTGCGGCCTCTCGAACCGCCCTCGTCACCGCGCCGCCTCGTCCTCTCCAAGGTCATCAAACTCCTCATCCGGCATAGACATCAAAGAGGAAAACGAGAACATCCCGGTGGATGGGTTAGAGTTAGTCTTTCCTTTGGAACCACCAACGAGGGCAAGACTATGGGAGTCGGCCGGTCCCTCGAGCTTGGCGCTCATGCCCCTATCCACCTCGGCCCGACTTGAGCTTCGAGAACAAACTCGTTCACCGTTAGAGTATCATACCTCTCCGACTCGACTATGGCCTCGAACTTTCCGCCCCCATATCGTACGATCCAAAGAGTGTAAGAGCTTGACCGCTCTATCATGATCATCGTACGGGAGCACGTCCACATTGGCCCTCATGTTGTTCACCACCACCGTGAACCTCCCGAAACAAGGCATCGATGGACTCACCGGGGAGATGAGTGAAGTTCTCGTACTCTCTCCGTAGGTCGCATACAACCGTGCCCTCGAACTCGGGCGTTCCCAACATGAGCCTCCTTTAACACCGCCAAATCCTACAAGCCAAGTGCTCGGTGTGCACCCGATCGAACTCGGCCGACACAAAGCACGAAACAAGTAGTCGACCGCCTTATTGTTGGCGTCGAATCCGTCCCTCGACCCCGGAGCAAGGAAATCCACTCGGCCGGACATAGCCCGTGTCCACCGTGACATCCCAAAGCAGCCGACCCTTTCCGCGGAGGAACGCACCCATCCGCTTGCTCCACATCCGGTAGTTCTTCCATCGAAGTGTGGAGGACCCGAACCCCGTTCCCCGGTACGCCATCCTTGGATCTTAGACTGGTTAGAGTCAACAAAGACCCGAACCGGCTCTGATACCACTTGAAGGACCGATAAGGCGACCAGAGAGGGGGGGAGTGAATGGGAGCCGATAAAAATTCTTCTCGAGGGAGATTAAAACTCCGACAAGATGAACTAGCTCGGTCAAACCCCCGAAATCACATGCTCCGCACTTCTACCTCTCGTTTGCCAAAACCACGTAGCCACTGTAGTGCTACTGGTCCTAGGAACAAACTCTACCAGCAACCACAACACACACACAGCACCGACAGCGGAAACAACTCGAAAGCCGGCTAACCAGAGGGGGCGGTTAGACCGGGTATAGGGGGCGGTTAGACCGCCTCCACCTGGCAACCAAGAAATCCTCCGAAACGCCTCTTCCGAGCACCAAAACACACCACGGTTTCACCAACAGAGATCTCTGGTCAAGGCCATGCTAGCTACCAGAAAATCTTGGCGAAAACCAAAACTTCACCCAAGGGCCTAGGGGCGGTTAGACCGGCTACCTGGGGCGGTCTAACCTCCTGTACCCAGCAACGAACTCCAACCAAGAACACCTAGCAAACTGCACGAGAACGAGCCAAGATTTCACCAGAACACTCCTCTGATCAAGGTGAACAAACTCACAGAGAAAGGTCCAGCAAAATCAAACTTTCCTCGGAAAGGCCTAGGGCGGTTAAACCTGGTGCCAGGGGCGGTTAGACCTCCCTCCCCTGAGCACAAAGATCCGAGTGAAAACCCAAGCAAACAGACTCAAAACGCTCCAAGATTTCAACCATACAATCCCCTGGTCAAGGCCAACATGCTACCAGAAGATCTCGGCCAAAATCAAAACTTTCTCCGGACGAGCCCGGGGCGGTTAGACCGCCCCTCCTACGCGGTTAGACCGCCCTCCCCAGACAGAACGGGAAAAAGGGGAACCGCGGGTCAACCCTCAACTTTGCATCACCCGATCTCCTGATTCACCCAATGGATTGCAGCGAAACTTTGGGGATGCCTGGGTCACCTCATGGACGACCTCTCCCTCAAAGGAATTGCACCGAAACGCTCTCAATCATGGGGAATCGCAAATCTCGTGACCAAACCTCAAGAACTCGAGTTCCAACGAAAACCACCAAATCGAGTCCGATTCAAAGGAGATTTGGGGGCAAAGTCACCAGCCAAAGAGGCACAAAAACCTCATACGTGACACCCACCAAAAACCCCAAGAAATCGTCCTCAAAACACCGCCAACAAAGAGCTCCGAAAATCAACACAAAAGAGACGGGAAAACCACCGTGATGAACAACGCCGAACCATCTATACATGCCATGAAAGGTTCGTACATGGTCTAGCTTGCCACCCAAACATCCATCCCTCTCTCTAGATCTCACATGAAGCTCTCAAGCTAGTCCTCTAAAAACCTAGGGAAAATGGAGAACGAAAATGGAAAAACCAAATGAGCTAGGGTTCCGAGAGTTGGTCGCCATCCACCCCTCTAATGAGTATATATGGAGGCACCCAAAAGACTAAAACGCCCTTCACTAATAACTAGGGATACATGCCCCTCAAGGGCGGATTTGGAATTCTTGATGTCTTCACCATCGAACGGATGCCCGGCGACCGCACCCTGCGTAGCCTCAACGCAAGCCTTGCGATCCCGACGCGTGTCCTCCTCTTCGAAGCTTCTCGGCGCCGCGGCCGTGGCGGTCGACCGCCCCCCGGGCGGTTAGACCGGCCCGTGGATCCGACCGGCCCCGGGCGGCCCCGACCGCCCTCCCCGGGCGGTTGAACCGGCCCGGGTGGCCGCACCTCCTCGTCGAGTCTTCGGCCTCGGTTTTGTGGCTCAACCGAGTAACCCAAAGGGGTTTTCTCGGTGAACCACTGCAAACCCCGCGAACTCGGTGTAGCCTCCGCCAATCTCCACTCATGACTCGGCTCCCACGTAGTCCCGGCTCGCCCTTGGTTTTGAGGCTCTACCAAGAAACCGTCCACGACTTCATCTTGTTGTTCATGCCACCATGCGGCCCGCACTTGACCCCGCTGGCCACCGGGTCCCTCGAACGAAGCCTACTTGTCTTCTCCACACCCGGAGGCCTCACCGCAACGACCTTTCGCGCTTGTTCTTCACCCGCACCAACACGAGTCAAGCCGCAACCTCGCACCCGCAATACTTAGCCAAGAATCGGTCCACACAACGTTGTCAATCACTCATCACACAAGGGAGCGACCATCCACCGGTCCTCGAACCACACATAGTCCTCATTGCCGACGCTCTCGTGTCCCCCCGGACACCGGGCCGGCGTACGGGCCCCGGCCCGGCCCGACGAGCTCCCCGAGAGCTCGAGGCAGACACGGCGCGCCGCTCGAGCCTCGAGCGAGTGCGCGCAGCCCTCATCGACCGTGATGAGGCGCTGTGGCACACGCGTTCGGACTTGGAGAAGACGCGGACGCTGGCCGCTAACTGGGAGGCGGAGGTGGCGACCGTCCACGCCGAAACCCGGGAGCTTCGCTCGTCGCTTGAGGGGGTGCGGGCGCAGCCAGCCGCCAGCCGAGGAGCGGGCGCGCGGCCGGAGCCGGGCCGGCGGCCAAGGAGGCCGACGACCCGAAGGCCACCCTCGACGCCAAGGCCGCGGCCCTCGTCACCGCCGAGGAGCGGCTCCCCGCAAGAGAGCTCCGCCCGCCAAGGGGCCGAGGGGCGGCTCCGGCGGAGGAGCAGCCGCCCTCGTCGACGCCCGGGCGGCGCTGGAGCAGGAGCGCGCCGCCCACGAGGTGTCGCAGAAGTCCTTGGCGGATCGGGACGCCAAGCTCTCCAAGGCCGAGGGCGAGCTCATTGTGCTCAGCATTGCGAGCGCAAACCAGGAGATAGCCCTCCAGGAGCAGAGCGAGGCCGTCAAGCGCCTCGAGCTGGCGGTCGAGGCCGAGCGTCGCGCTCTCGAGATGGAGAGGAAGCAGGTCGAAGGTGAGCCGCTGTTCGACTCTTGCCTTGTTGGTTTTTTCTGTTAGAGGGTTCGCATCCTCCTTTCTGATTTCTTTCTTGTCTTGGCGATTCCAGGCTTGCGCACCGCCCTGGGGCACGCGACTCAGCGGGCCGAGGCGCCGCAGCTTCCTACAACTCCTCCGAGCAGAGCCGCGGGAGCCGCGTGATGCGGCCCTCGAGACCCTCGCCGCACCGTCGAGGAGGGCGAGGCACGGCCGGCGCCTCCCCGGCCGCCGCCCGCGTGCCCTTGGTGGCCATGTCACCGAGCGGATGCGCCGGCGCCGGCACCGGGCGCTCCGTAAGGCCCCCGGAGTGGTGCGGTCCCATTACGAGGTTAACTTCGTGGCGCCGGCGGAGGGCTACATCGTTCCCGAGGGCGTCGAGGACGAGGTGGCCACGGAGCGTGTGGATGCTCTCGCCGCCGACGCCGCCGGTCGCTCGCCGAAGCCTTCGAGGAGTTCCTCTTCCCGGACGCCGCCGACGCCGCCGCTCCTCCCGCCCTCGAAAGCGCTGGGCGCTAGGCCCGTTTTTGATGTGTATCGCTACTCCGGCCTCGTGGCCTTTTGTAAATGAATGAGTTGTTTCATAAACATTTGCCGTAATGAAGTTATTTGTTTATCACGCTTTTTGTTTCTCCTTCTTCCCCGAGTAGATTCCCGTTAGGGGAGTTCGATTTTCGCACGGGCCCGCCGGGTTGGATGCGAGAGAGAAGGGCCATATCCACGCGGCGTAGGCTATCTCTGGCTCGCACGCTCCTTCCGTTAGGCCGCCTGCGCCCTGTTCGAATCGTTGCTCGTAGTCGAAGTAGAAAACAAACTTAGCGCGTGTGAGTTGTTTTTATTTTTGCGCGAAAAATAGGACCATTTTGGGGGGTGGCCCCCCGCAGTAGCCCCCGAGGGTAACTTGGGTTTCAGGGGAAAGCCGAGTTGCCCTTTTTATTAAACTTGAGGCGTTTACATAGTTGCTACCAACTGGGGCGTTGGCCGTGTGATTTTTACAACGTAAAAAATGCTTGGGAATCATAGCTAGGGGTAGAAACGACGTAGCTGTTGGATGTTCCAAGCGTTGGTGAGCTCTTCACCGTCCTCGTTGGCCAGCTTGTACGTGCCGGGCTTGAGTACCTTCACCACGACATAGGGTCCCTCCCATGGGGGCGACAGCTTGTGGCGCCCTCGGTTGTCTTGGCGTAGCCTTAGGACCGCATCCCCCTTCGCTGAAATCCCACCGGCGTATCTTTCGTGCTTGATAGCGCCAGAGGGACTGCTGGTACCTCGCGGAATGCATCAGGGCCACGAGGCGTGCTTCGTCCAGCTGGTCCAACGAGTCCTCGCGGGCTCGCTAGCTGGCGTCCTCGTCATAGCCTCGAACCCTGGGCGAACCGTATTCTAAATCCGTGGGGAGGACGGCCTCCGCGCCGTGGACTAGGAAAAACGGGGTGAACCCAGTGGCTCTGCTCGGGGTGGTCCTTAGGCTCCACACAACCGCTGGTAATTCTTGGAGCCATTTCCGCCCAGATTTGTTCAACTGGTCGAAAATTCTGGGCTTTAGGCCTTGTAAGATCATGCCATTGGCACGTTCTACTTGGCCGTTGGTCTGTGGGTGCGCCACAGCCGCCCAATCCACACGGATGTGGAACTTGTCGCAGAACTCCAAGAACTTCTTGCCCGTGAACTGGGACCCATTGTCGGTGATGATGGAGTTTGGCACCCCAAAGCGGTAGACGATGTCGGTGAAGAATGTTACCGCCTGCTCGCCCTTAGATTCGTGATGGGGCGCACCTCCACCCACTTGGAGAACTTGTCGATCGCGACCAACAAGTGGGTGAAGCCCCCGGCGCCTTCCGCAGGGGCCCGATGATGTCCCGCCCCACACGGCGAACGGCCATGTTACGGGGATGGTCCGTAGGGCATGGGCGAGCAAGTTGGACTTGCGGGCGTAGAACCGGCACCCTTCGCGGTGCGCACGATCTCGCCGGCATCCGCGACCGCCGTGGGCCGCAAAAGCCCCGGCGGAACACGTTGCCGACGAGGGTGCGGGGCGCGGCGTGGTGGCCACGCATCCCCGCGTGGATGTCCCGCAGAGCTCGCGCCCCTCGGGAATGGGCACGCATCACCGTAGGATGCCGGAGGCGGCGCGCTTGTACGGCCTCGCCGTCGACGAGGGCAAAAGACTTAGCCATCCTAGCGATGCGCCCGGCCGCGGCCCGTCCGCGGGGAGTTCCCCTCGAGCGATCCGGGCGATGTATTTTTCGCGCCGGTCCGCTTGGACAGAGTCGGCTCGATGTCCATTACGTCGGCCTCGTGGGACCCGTACCCCTCGAGAAGAAAGAGCACATACGCCTCGTTCAAGGGGTCCTCGTCCATGGGCTCCGCACCCGTTGGATTCGAGGGAGCCCCCGAGGGTTCGTTGTGATTCGAGGGGTAGGGCTCGAAAGCGACCGAGGGTTGAGCGACATCGCGTGCGAAAACGTTTGGGGGGGCAGTGATCCGTCCGGACGCGATCTCGGCGAGCTCGTCCGCCTCTTCGTTCTACCGGCGGGGCACATGGTAGAGCTCGATGCCGTAGAACTTGTCCTCGAGGGCTCGCATGGCTTTGCATTAGGCCTCCATCTTGTCGTCGTGGCAGCTCGCGTTCTTCATGACTTGATCGATCACGAGCTGCGAGTCGCCCCGTACGTCGAGGCGCTTGACGCCTAACTCAATGGCGATTTTGAGGCCGCAGAGGAGGGCCTCGTATTCAGCCATGTTGTTAGACGCGGGGAAGTGGAGGCGCACCGCGTACCGCATGTGTTCCCCGAGGGGTGACACGAAAAGCAGGCCCGCGCCCGCCCCTGTCTTCATCACCGAGCCGTCGAAGAACAGAGTCCAACACTCCACTTGGATCTGTGGCGGCGGCAGCTGCGTGTCCGTCCATTCGGCGACGAAATCCGCCAAGATTTGGGACTTGATAGCCTTGCGCGGGGCGTAGGCGAGCGTCTCGCCCATCAGCTCCATGGACCACTTGGCGATCCTGCCCGCGGCGTCGGGGTTGCGGTTGATTTCTCCTAGTGGGAAGGAGGAAACCACCGTGACGGGGTGGGCCTCGAAGTAGTGGCGGAGTTTGCGCCGCGCAAGAACCACTGCGTACAGCAACTTCTGGACCTGGGGGTAGCGCGTCTTCGTGTCCGAGAGGACCTCGCTGATGTAGTAGACCGGCCGCTGCACAGGCAAGGCATGCCCTTCCTCCATGCGCTCCACGACGATCACGGCGCTGACCACCTGGGTGGTTGCGGCCACGTAGAGCTGCAGGGGCTCGCCGTCCTGCGGCGGCGTGAGGATCGGGGCGTGCGTTAGAGACGCCTTCAGCTTGTCGAGCGCATCCTGGGCCTCGGTGGTCCAGGAGAAGCGCTCGTGCTTCTTGAGTAGGCGGTAGAGGGGCAGGCCCTTCTCACCGAGCCGCGAGATGAAGCGGCTCAAGGCGGCAAGGCACCCCAACACCTTCTGCACCCCTTTGAGGTCTCGGATCGGACCCATTCGTTCGAGGGCCACAACCTTTTCAGGGTTGGCCTCGATTCCCCGCTGGGAGACGATGTATCCCAGAAGCATACCTCGCGGCACTCCAAAGACACACTTTTTGGGGTTTAATTTGACCCCATTGGCCCGTAGGAAGTTGAACGCGACGCCAAGGTCGCCAACCAGGTCGTCCGCCTTCCTGGTCTTCACGACGATGTCGTCCACGTATGCTTCGACCGTCCGCCCGATGTGATCCCCAAAAACGTGCTGCATGCAGCGCTGGTATGTTGCACCCGCGTTTTTGAGGCCAAACGGCATCGTGACGTAGCAGAACGTCCCGAACGGTGTGATGAACGAGGTCGCGAGCTGGTCGGACTCTTTCATCTTTATTTGGTGGTATCCGGAATAGGCATCAAGGAAACAGAGCAATTCACACCCAGCTGTTGAATCGACGATTTGATCAATGCGTGGCAAAGGAAAAGGAACTTTAGGACATGCTTTATTAAGACTAGTGTAGTCTATACACATCCGCCACTTCCCATTCTTTTTCTTTACAAGCACGGGGTTTGCTAGCCACGTTGGGTGGAACACCTCCTTGATGAATCCGGCCTCGAGAAGCTTCCACAGCTCCGCTCCGATTGCCCGTCGCCGCTCCTCGTCGAAGCGGCGGAGCCGTTGCTGCACGGCGCGAGCGTTTGGCGAGATGTCAAGGGAGTGCTCGGCGACTTCCCTCGGGATGCCCGGCATGTCCGAGGGGCTCCACGCGAAGATGTCGGCGTTGGCGCGGAGGAAGTCGACGAGCACCACTTCCTATTTGGGGTCGAGGGTGGAGCCGACCCTCAACGCCTTGCCCTCGGGGGCGAAGGGTCGAGGGGGACCCCCTTGGTCCGTTCCGCGGCCTCGAAGGTGCCGCCGTGTTTGGCGGCGGAGTTGAGGTCTTCGTTGACCATCTTCTCCCGGCGTGTTCACCGCCGCTTCATCCCGCCGCTAGTGCCTCTGCGTGCTCTACGCACTCGACATCGCAGTCGAATGCGTGCTCGATCGACGAGCCGACGGTGATGATGCCGTTCGGGCCGGGCATCTTCATCTTTAGGTAGGTATAATTGGGGACCGCCATGAATTTAGCGTAACAGGGTCGCCCAAGTATAGTATGGTAGGCCCCCTTAAATCCTACCACCTCGAAGGTGAGGGTTTCCTTGCGGAAATTCTTTGGGGTGCCAAACCAAACTGGCAGGTCGATCTGCCCGAGGGGTTGGACCTGCTTGCCGGGCGCGATGCCATGGAACGGCTTCGTGCTGGGCCGCACCCGGTCCAATCCGATCCCCATCGAGCGCGCGCCGTATGCGCGTAGAGGATGTTGAGGCTGCCGCCTCCGTCCATGAGGACCTTCGAGAACCGGCGTTCCCGATGATGGGGTCGACCACCGGCGGGTACCGGCCCGGGTTGGGGACGCGGTTTGGGTGGTCCTCCCGCCGAACGTGATGGCGTCCTCCGACCAATTGAGGAAGGACGGAGGCGCCCTCTCGCCGGTGAGGACCTCGTGCCGCTCCTTCTTGCGTTGGCGTGTCGACATGTCGACGCTGGTCCCCCAAAGATGAGGAACACATTTTCGACGGCGGGGAAGCCGCCTGCGTCGCCATCGCCTCCGTCTTTCTTGGCCTCTGCCTCCTTCGCGGCGGCACGGCCATAGAACTTCTTGAGCATATCGCACTGCTCAAGGGTGTGGTTCACGGGAGTTTTGTGGTAGGGACATGGCTTTTTCGAAGCATGTCATCGAGCACCCCCGGCCTCGAGGGGCCGGTCGAGGGCCCCGTCGAGCCGGGTCACCGCCGAGGGCCTCGGCGTTGCCGCCGTCACGCCCTCGCTCGCGCGCCTCGCGGCGCGGCTTCTTCCCCTTCTTGCCCCGCTTGTCGTTGCGGTGGGGCTCCTTGGACTTGCCGCCCTCCGCGGGCGCGTCCTCCGAGCACTTGCCCTTCTTGCCGTCGAAGATCGCCCCCCACGGCCTCCTCCCCGAGGCGAAGCCGGTGGCGATGTCGAACGGCCTCGTTGGAGTCCGCGGGCGGGCCGCATCCCGGCCCCGCACGAGATCCCCGCACGTGGTGCCCTCGAGGAAGGCGTGCACGATTTCGGATCGCGCCACGCCGGGGAGCTCCGTGCGCGCTTGGAGAAGCGCCGTATGAAGTCCCGCGAGCCGACTCGCCGGGCTTCTCGCGTGCGGTGAGCGCAGTCCCATGAATTTCCCGTGGCGCACGTATGTGCCCCCGGAAGTTGCCCACGAACGTGTGGACCAGGTCGTCCCGCCTTGTGGATCCGGGCGGCGGGCAAGTGCTCGAGCCATGTCCGGCCGCGTCGCCAAGATGCGGGGGCAAGTTGCCGATGATGACCTCGTCGCCGGTGGCCCCGCCCACTGGCAAGCCAAGCGGTAGTCGTTGAGCCACACGCGAAGGTCCGTCTCCCCGTTGTACTTGACGATCGTCGAGGGTTGGCGGAAGCGTTGGGGGAACACTGCAGCGCGGATTTCCCGGCTGAACACACGGGTGCCTGGGGGCTCCGGCGTCGGGGAGCGATCTTCGCCGCTGTCGTAGTGCCCACCCCGTCGAGGGTGGTAGCCCCTTGCTGCTCGTGCGTCCGCCTTGCTGGTGCGCCTGGCGTTGATGACGTTGCGGGCGTCGCCATCCGCCCCCCCGCGTGCGTCAAGGAGTCGCTCCCCCGGCCGCGCGTGCGCCCTTGGTCGGCGGGCCGCTCCGCCGGTCTCCCCGCGTGCACCGAGGGTTCGCCTCCCGGCGCGCCGCCTCCCCGTCGCCCCGCGCATCCCCCCCCCGTTGGCGGATGCGCGAGGCCGAGCTCTCGGCCCGCCGGACGGCCGCTTGCTCGATGAGAGTTTGCACCTCGCGGTGAATGTCTCGAGCCTCGGGGGCCGAGGGTGCGGCATGGCCCGTAGCGGCGCCGCGGTGGCGACGAGCTTCCGGCTCGCCCGCGGGGGCGCGTCCGCGTTGTCGACGTTGGGGATGGTGTTGATGCGGTCGCGGACCGTCGGCCCGGCCCTCCCGTTCGCGTTCGCCGCGCGCGGAGGCTTCCCCCCCCGCCATTGAGGCGCGGAGCGCCCGCACCGTTCGCATTCCTCCGCCGCTTGGCCTCGAGCTCACGGGCTTGGGCTAGCCGCGCGTCGGCGTCGGCCCCGGGGGGAGCGCTTGGCCCTCGCGGCCGGGCGCGCCGCGATCCCCCGGGGCGGTGTGACTTCCCCCGTCTCCGCGCCCACCATGCCGGCGGCATTGGCCGAGTCGTTGGTGATGACGGCGCGGCCCCCGCGCGGGGTCGTAGCTCCCGGTGCTAGAGTCGTCGGAGCACCGAACCGCGCAGTCCGCGGTGTCGAGGAAACGCCGGAACGCGACGGGTCCGGCACGCCGAGAAGTCCCACTCCGCGTATCCGTGGCGGTTGGCGGGTGGCAACGTGTCGACGGAGCCCGGGGATGACTCATCCCCTCGCCGAGGCGCCGGGGTCCCCGGCGACGAAGACGTGGCGGCCGGGCGGAACCCTCGCGCATCGTCGTGTTGATGTTGGCGTTGTAGGCCGACGTAGCGCCACGCGGCCCGATGGGGGATGCGCGGTCCGGATACCGTGCGCGCCCCCGCCGGGCGGTGGCGGTCGTGGTGGCGGGGGCGCGCGCGGGCGGCGCGCGCGCGCTCGCCGCCGCTCGACCGCGCCTCGATGCGAACGCCGCCCGAGCGACGGTGGCATCGTGGCGCCGATGGGCCCGCGGCATCCGTGCCCCGCGGCGCCCGCGCGCGTGGTGGTGCGCGCGGCGGGGGCCAAGGCCGACCGGCACGGCGCCGCGCTCGGAGCTCCTCACGGTTGGTGAGGCGCATGAGATAGCCGTTCCCCGTGGCCTCGAAAGTTCGGGTCCCCGAAGCGACCTCTCGAACCCGGCTGGGAGGGGGTCCGAACTACCCATGCAGTAGCGTGTAGCACGGTACTCAGTGCGGATCACCATGGAGGGAGTTGATGGAATGACCTTAGGCGCTCGCTTGCCCCACGGTGGGCGCCAACTGTCGGTGCGGAATATGGTCCCGACACTAACCAGTAGATAGCGCCGAGGTCTGTCCCTCAATGGTCGATGCTAAGCAATAAGAGACACGGGATTTATCCTCGGTTCCCGCCGAGGGGGCCGTACGTCCAGCGTGGTGTGCTCAAGGCACTATATTGCTCGGCAAGGGGTGCCCGTAGTGGGGGCGGCTACAAGCAAGGCGGGAGAGGAAGCGTGGCTTCCAAGTCCCCCGGTGGAGTGGTCGAAGATATTGTGGGAGAATTGGAGAATAAGTGCGTGGCGTGTTGTGGGTTCCGATCTGAATGAATCTGTTCGTCCGTCCCCTGCGGCTGGGGGATTCGCCCCCCTTTTATAGATCAAGGGGGAGGCGAATTACATGCACGCCGCGCTATCTAGCTACGTGGGGGAGTGCGACGTGCTACGCTGTAGAATGGGCGGCCGTCCGGACGATCCCTGCGGCGATCCGGCCATCATGGCCTACCTTGTACCCGAACAGTGGCGTGGCGGTTCGAGGGTACAAGGGCGGCGGATGGTGGCGAAGTCTTTTGATAGGCTCGAGGGAGGTGCTGACGTTGGCCCGTACGGAGTACAGGAGTAGGCAGAACGGCGTTCCTTCCCAACGCGCTCCACAGTGCCGGAGTGGTTGCTACAGCGTCCGGCGTGCGCCTGTACGCGCGGGGATGTCTGCCGCGCTGTTACAGTGGCGGGGATGGCGTTCCATTGGCCTAGCGCCTCCACCTAACCCTTTAGGGTCACGAGAAAGTGAATCGAGGGTGCGTCTGCCCCCCTTTCGAGGGCTCGGCGCGTTAGCCGTACTGGGGCAGGCGCACAGCGTCACGGGACTGACACCGGCCGCGCTGCACAGTCCCTCCCCACAGTGATGGGGATGGGCTCCTACCTGGGGAGTTGGTGCGGCGGCACCGGGGCGCGAGCCCCGGGCGCATGATGGCGCCGTCCTTCCGGCGTCAGGGCATTAAATTCCCGTGTACGGGGGCCGGCGCACGCGTGATGGGCACCCTCGAGCGTGGCGGACCCCCGCCGAGGGCGGGGGCGTGCCCTCGAGCGAGGCGGAACCTGCTCGAGGGGGAGCGAGCCCTCGAGCGAGGCGGAGCCCGCTCGAGGGAAGTGCTGCCCTCGTGCGTGGCGGAGCCCGCCCGAAGGGAGCGCTGCCCCTCGAGCGAGGCGGAGCCCGTTCGAGGGGATCTCTAAGAGGGCCGCCTTGATGGGCCGTCGGAGTCCCTGTGGGCTGTTCCCTGCATGGTTAAGCGAATTGTGTTTTGGCCTTGCTGTGGGTTTTAAGTGAGGATTCCCCCGTTGTTTAAGGGGACCCCTAGGGCTGTCCGCGACACCGATAGATTCATTAAGTTACCCCGTGTTATCTTGAGTTTTACTTTATGTTTTAATTCATGTAGCACACCTTTGCCCAATCTAGATGGGTTTGGATCGGCTCTATCTCTTTTATGATCCTTGTTCGAGTAGATTTCATATTTTAACACGTGGATCTTGTGTTTTCCGATAGCCGAAACCGAATCGATCTAGGTTGTTACGTGTTGCGGGTTCAAGCTTGCTAATGTTCGTATAAATCTTGAAAGAGCCGGGTATCATGCGGTAGATGCGGTTTTTGGGTTGCTTTGGAGCTAATCATCCGGTGGATTAGATTCCCAAATCAATCGATAGATTTATTCACTTGGTAATGTTTGTTCATTCTTCATGGACCCCGAATCGGTACTGTTCACCGTATTCGGTTATGTTTCTTCACGAGTAGAACACGTGCGTTATTCATGCTTTGAATAATGTATGCTTTTAGCTTTCTATATTTAGATTGTATCATGCGGTGGATAGATCTATTTGTAGAAAGTGGTACGGTTTTTCATGCAAGTTGTATCATGCGGTGGATAGATTTGCTTGATATCATACTCGACGGGTGTTAAAGTAACTAGACATGCGGTAGACTAGTGCTTTGAATCTATGCATACTTGTTTAATACATGATCATGTCCGTGCTTTACTTTATTTATTTGATTATTGCTAATTTTCATGGGGATCGGTCATGGCCTCGTGCGTACGCATTCTTGTTCAAACAAAGACCGATCACCGTCATGCTCATGTCATCCATTTGGCGGTGTTGCTTTTTCCCTTTGCGGTTTCCCCGAATGGTTGTATTTCGTTGGCGATAGCTTTCTATAGCTATGTGTCATCTCATTTGGCTTCTTAGCCGTAAATATGGAACCGTGCTCGGTACCACCCGGCAAGTTCCAAGCTTTGGTATTTAACTGCTTTGTCTTTTGTTAATTTTCAGGAAAAATTGACTGGCACGTCTTTCGCTCTCTGCGCGTGTGAAGCCAGCTTTGTTCGGCTTGCTGTGTGTTTGGCGTTGAGTGCACTTTTCGCGTCAACACGAAGCCCTCCTACACGGGCTCCACCTCGCGACTTCACTGGGCATCAAGCGACTACTAGTCTACGGCGACTCCGCAGTGGTCATCAACCAAGTCAACAAGTGCTGGGACCGCAACAGGAGAACATGGACGCCTACTGCCTAGAAGTCCGCAAGCTCGAGAACAAGTTCTACGGTCTCGAGTTCCATCACATCGTCCGCGACAACAACGTTGCAGCAGACGTCCTCTCCAAGCTCGGATCCACCTGCGCCCAAGTGCCAGCGGGTGTCTTCGTTCACGAGCTTCACGCGCCATCCATCCCGGAGCCGGCGCCACCGACCATCGCCCCCCCCATCCAACGGCCGGGCAGGAGGTCATGATGATCGACGTGGACGGAGGCAACCCTTCATCGACTACCTCGGCGGCGCGAAGGTCCCCTCCGACAAGAACGCAGCCGAACAACTCGTCCGCCGCGCCAAGTCTTACGTCCTCGTCGGAGACAAGCTTTACAAGCGGGGCGCATCTTCTCGGAGTACTCATGAAGTGCGTCCCTCGCGAAGAAGGCAAGGACATCTTGGAGGAGATCCACAAGGGCGTTCGCGGCAACCATGCGTCCTCACGCACGCCGGTCGGCCAAGGCCTTCGGCGAGCTTTCTGCGGCCCACGGCCTTGGGCGACGACGAAGAACTCGTCGAAGGTGCCAAGGATGTCGGTCACTTCGCCAAGCAAAGAACACGTCCCGGCCTACAAGCTAGTCACCATACCGCCAACCCGGCCCTTTGCCTGCCGGGTGCTCGACATGATTGGGCCACCGCCAACCGCGCCAGGGAGGATTCAACGGGGGTGCGGTGGCTATCGACAAGTTCACCAAGTGGATCGAGGTCAAGCCGGTCACATGCCCCAAGGCCGAGAGAGTACTCGACTTCCCGGATGAACTCGTACACCGCTATGTGCTACCCCACCGCATCATCACGGACACCGGGATCCAATTTCAACAACCACCGCCCGGGGAGTACCGCGAGAACAGCGGGATCGACGTCAGATACGTCTCAGTCGCCCATCCACGGGCCAATGGACAAGTCGAGCGCGCCAATGGGATGGTGCTCGACGCTCTCAAGAAGCGGCTACACGACGCCGCGAACTCTAAAGGGGGCAAGTGGATCAAGGAACTACCCAACGGACTCTGGGGGCTACAGACTCAACCATCCAAGCCAACGGGGCAATCCCCTAATTCCTGGTCTACGGCTCCGAAGCAATCCTCCCTGCCGACGTCATATGGAACTCGCCAGCAGTGGAGCACTACGACGAAGGCGTCTCAGAAGACGACCAGACGAGTTGATATCGACGGCCTCGAAGAAGCTCGCCGCGCTGCCCTCGTCCAATCAGCAAGGTACCTGGATGGTATCCGACGCTACCATGATCGCAACGTCAAGGACCGCTCCTTCAACGTTGGAGATCTCGTCCTCCGCCGTGTCCAGAACACGGAAGGACTTCACAAGCTCAGCTCCCCCTGGGAAGGTCCGTTCACCGTCGCAAAGGTGACCGGGCCGGGCGCCTATCGCCTCCAAACACTTGAAGGCGAAGACATCAACAACTCGTGGAACGTCGACCAGCTCTGTCGATTCTACGCATAGTCTACTCGACTACTCCGGGGTTCAAGTCTACACGACTACGCCAACACCCCTCGCCGCAAGCGACCCCCCGGGTCCTGGCTCCAGTCTCCGGACTACTCCTCTCCAGGGTCCAGCCCGTGCGGCTACCTACGGACCCTGGGCTGCGACGAGCGTCAAGGACTCTAGCAGCGGTCTACTAAGAGACCACAACCCAAGATCCAGCCTGCACGGCTACCTACGGATCTACGATCCAGCCTACACGGCTACCTACGGATCAACGGCTGCGGCGGCTACCCGCTCCCGGCTCTACTCGCTCGTAAGCGGCCTCCGGGTCCAAGCGACTACTTTGTAACTACGGCCCTGGCCACCCAGGTGTACTTCTTCAGTAATAAAGTTTGATTGTTCATCAACTTCTTTACTGTCTACTCCCTACAACGGGACTACCAAACCCGAGTACTACTACTCGCATCTACTCCACGATGGGCGCTCCGCACTCTGAGATCGCGACTACGAGTACTCATTGCTGGAAAATTTTCTTTCATTGATACTTGATACAATTCATTACAATTGTTTTCTTGTACAACTATGGCTACTAGTTACCTATTACAGGGGCTATTCGGAGGTTCGACTTCTCGGCCCACTCGCTCCACGATGGGAGCCATCTGCTCCAGCAGCTCTGCATACTGCTCATCAGAGCAGTTGGCGGCTACCCCGCCGGCGACTACCTCCACTGGTGCCTTCGGGAAGTACGACTTCATGAAGGCCAAGACTTGTCTTGGGATCGACCTAACCATGTGCTTCACGTAGGCGGCCAGCCGGCTTGGAGCTTCCCGAAGGCGATCCACCAGAGGAGCTATCTTGGGGCCGCCCGGGTGCGGCACCAGGAGTCTCGCGATCGGCAACGCGGCTTCTTCCAACTCCTTCAACTGGGCCCGCAATGCCTCGCAGTCTTCGTTCAACTTCTGCAAGGATTTGTAGCAGTTGACGAGATCCCTGTCAGAAGCAATCCGAAGCTCCATATGCTTCTCGCACTCGAAGGCGAGTTCCTTGTAGTCGAGCTCAAGTACCTGGCGGGCTTCTTGCTCACGGTAGAAGAGGTTCTTCATGCTCATCTCAGAAGCCTTCAGCTGCTCCACCTGGCCCTCAAGCTCTGCAACACATCAACGCAACAGCGGGTCAGACGCTTCTCGACCTCCAACAAGTACCCGACAAGTTCAGGGGTGTACCTTTGTTCTTGTTGCTGAGGCCTTTGTTCTTCCGCACCAAGTCGTCGCCCTTCGCCTGCAACTCCATGACGTCGTTGTGGTACTTGGCGAAGGCGGCGTCGAGCTTCGACTGCATGGCAGCAGCATGCCTGCGCGACTTCACAAGTTGCTCCTCAAGCGCCTCAGCTCGGAGCACCGTGTCACCGTAGCCCTGCAACAGGTTCGACTTGTCGCGGGACCGCTCCGCAATGTCCTGCACATGACAACTCAAGTCACGAAGAGTACTCAACAACAAAGGGTTGGATACTCAAAGGCTACAGCTACTCACCTTCATCTACTGCTCGGCTTGACGGATCGCCTCTAGATGCTTGGCCACCGTCGCCGGCTCGATAAGGTCATCTGCGAGCAGCTCTATACCGCCGCGACTACTCGCGATGGCCTCCGTCATTGGCGCAGCGCGGATAGGCTCTACGTCTTGGATCTCAGGGGAGCGGATAGCCACCTCCAGAGCAATCTCTGGCGACGTGGTGACCGCCTCTCCCCCGGCGGTCTTCTCGACGACCTCCTCCACGGGCTCGGGGGCTCCTTCCGCAGCCTCCGGGACCTCTGGCGTTAACCTCTGCATTGGCACCCCCGCAAGGATGTCACCACCTTCAGCGCCTGTCAAAGAGCGACAAGTGCATCAGTTCCTACGACTACTCCCCGTGGAGCTCTGCTGTTTCTAGAAGGGTACTCACCTTCGACTACACTGGCCTCCGGCAGCGGCGCCTCGGCAACCGGTGGCTCAATCGCGGTCTGGGTAGCGGGAGTGGCCTCCTCGGCGGGCGGCGCGACTTCATCCGCCACCGCTGATGAGGGCTCATCCCCATTCCAGGTCAGATTCGCTGATCTTCTGCAGAAGCGCACACAGATGGTCGTCAGGCAACATCGACTACTACAACAAAGTACTACTCGCAAGGATATGGTACTTACAAGTTCGACCGGACAATGGTCACGGCCGGAGCACGGAGGATGCTGGCGATATCGACCAGTCCACCCTCGGCGGGCGCCTCCTCCTCCTGCGCCCCTGCGGCTTCTGCTTCCTCCACAGCAGTGGCGGCCGGCGCAGCGGTATCCTGCGCTCCTGAGGCCACCACCTCTTCAACGGTGGCGGCCACGGGTCCCACGCTCCCTTGCGGAGCTGGGGGCTGGCGCTCCAGTTGCGCAAGGATCTCTTCAATAGTGGGGGCTGGACTACGACTTCCAGCTGGCTCCCCCACCGGGTCCCACACGCCCTCGTCGCCCTCTTCGACGGGCTCCGCTGGCGGAACCTCCTGCACACAAGGAAGACTACTCGTCAGCAAACGTACTCAAACAAAGGGTACTCGACTACTCTGCTCAAGACAATTTACCTCCTGAGGCGTGGTCTCTGAGACCCTCAGCTTCTTCGCCACCCGCTTCCTGGCGGGGTTGCGCGGCTTCCGCGGCGGCGCAGCCAGGCTAGCCTCCAGGCTAGCCGGGGGGTCTTGTACCAGAGGCACATGAGGCAAGCCCGGGCGGCTAAACCTCGACCACAGCTGGAAGCGGTCTTGCAGCGTCTCCTTGTCTTCGTCGTCGTCGTCGGAGGTATCCTCTATGACGACGGTGTCGTGACCTTCACCGACTTCACGCCGCTCCTTCGCCTTCCCCTCCTTTGGGATCTCGATTCCGCTCAGAGGTGGGTGCGGCTCGGAGATGAACCTCTTCACATCATCCTGTGCAAGACACAAGATGTCAGCAACTCTACTTCAAGCAATCACTACTCGACTAGGGGAGTACGACTACTCACCTCCTTGGGCGGGCGCGCGGCGGAGTACTCCTCGACAGGGCACGCCGTGTACGGCGGCAAGTCCACGTGCTCGGCCCTCGGTCCCGCCTCCCCCGAGCACTTTGACGCGTGCTAGCGCCTCGGGGAGTTGGATCCTTTCTTGCATGGTGGGCTCTGTATTCCACCATTCACGGTGCTCGGGCTGCCGTCCGCTCGGCTTCGGCGAGCCGGGGTGGTGGTTCGTGATGTAGAACCACCTGGTCTTCCAATCGGTGTTGGAGTCAACGAGCTTGTACGCCGAGTGCGCTTGCTCGCGGCGTCCTCCCTCGGTGGATGCCGGCTCCTCCGACTACTCGATATTGGTGGCACTGGGCTGCGGCTTGACGCGGAAGAACTTCCGGAAAAGCACCCAATGCGGCTTGATCGCGAGGAAGGCTTAGCAGAAGTGGACGAAGACTGACGTGTGGAAGATGCCGTTGGGGTTCAGGTTCAGGTACTCGATCCCGTAGTACCCAAGCAGCCCCTTGAAGAAATTGCTGGCCGGGAGCGCAAGACCGCGCTCCACGAACCGCGCGAACATCGGGATCTCGTCCTCGGCTTTCTCCATCGGATATGGATATCCAGCGGCGGATCTCCACATGTCGACTTCCTTCTCCCTGATGAACCCACTGTTCAGGAGGGTCAGCAGGTCCTCCGTCTTCACTTTGGACTTCTTCCACTCGCGGCTCGGATCAGCCCGCGGTGGAGACATTGGCGGCGCCGCTCCGGTGGCAGCCGCGGCGGCCTCTTCGCGGCTCCTCTTCTTCCCGGCGGCCTTGGACGTCTTGGACGGCGACGGCTTCATCCTCCAAGTGCAGGGCGTCTTCACTCGCATCCGCTCGGGGGCTACCCTAAAAGACTTGGGTGGCGGCGCACTTGGATCTACTACGGCGGCAGCAAGCGCTGGGAGTGGATTCGCTTCAGATGCAAACGGAATGGCTGCAGCTCGAATGGGTGAAAAACCCTAAGGGTTTTGGCTTCTATTTATAAGCCAAACCGGCTCCGCAACGGGCGCTAGATAAGTCCACGCGCGGCTGACTCAGCGGCCGCACGCGACCCTTCGTATTCTACTAGTCGACGCGCCTCACCTCGGGGGCTCGGCTACTTCTACTCGACTACTTGGGAAGCGACTAGTCTCAAGAGCATCTCAGGACACATTCTTCAAGAAGACCCTTCAATTCGAGAGGAAGTACTCGACTCAAGGCTCGGGGGCTCCGTGCCACGTGTCCTTCGGTTTTTTCTCTCCGGATTTTTCAGGATTTTCTTGCCAAGACTTCAGATGGACCCTCAGCCAGAGCCCGCGGCTCAAGGCTCGGGGGCTACTCCATGTGGAGTGCGGTTTTGCAAGTTGCACCTCCATATCAGCTCCGGCTTCAAGACAAGACAGGCATTTTTTGAAGACCTTCGAAAGCAGTTTTCGGGGACACTTGGGACTACTCGAGAAGACTTCAAGATTGCTCAAACATCAGCTGGAGTACATTCCAGCTTCGGGATGCTTCGACTACTCTTGAGGACTTTTGACTTGTAGCACTCAGGGACGCTTGAGGACTACTCGTTAAGGCCGTCAAGACTACTTGCAGCTATCCTTCTCGACTACAAAGTACTCGGGGGCTTGTCGTATGGACCTCCCTGGGCCCACTGCTTCGGTGGGTACCAGGACCGACTACTCGGTGGGCCCCTGGGACTACCCGGCTTGCGCTACACGGCACCCGAAGGCGTGGAGCACAAGGACTACACGGGGAGTAGTACTCGGTTAGGGAGCTGTACATGTTCCGCACTGTATAGAGGACTCCTAGACGTACTCGACTAGTACTCTCTCCCCTACTCCGACTTGTAACCCCCGCCTCCCGGACTATATAAGGTGAGGCGGGGATCGATCTCGGGATCATCTCATCCAATCCCCTACAACTCACGGCGCACTATTGCACCATCTTGTAATTGTGCCCTATCAATCCAGAGCTACGCAGCATACAGGACGTAGGGTATTACGCACCTCGCGGCCCGAACCTGTCTAAATTGTGTGCCACGTGTCTCTTCCTTCGAGTTACCGATCTCGGCGAGTCACATTCATCTACTTCGGGTACTCCCCGTAGTAGGTTGCCGGTCTAAAACACCGACAACCACCGCAGGGCAGCATGGGTCAACCTGTACAACAGCCGAACCCGTACCAGCCCACATACGGGGAGATAGCGTTCGGCTCGCCTGGGGCCCCGCTTGCCTCCGGCCACAGGGATTGCTCACGCAAGCAGCGGCTACGAGAGGAACCTATACGGCCGAGGCTACCACGAGGTGGGAAACTACAGAGCCATCGACGCTTTCCCGCATCCAGGTTACGCACCAGCTGCAGGAACACAGGAGGACAACGCCCTGGCGCGGAAGATGGCCGAGTTGACGCAAAATCAGTTCGGCCTCAAACCGAAAATGCAAGGACCTGCCTACAAGCCGCCGTTCCCGGAGTGGTACTTCAACGTGCTCCTTCCGCCAAAGGTGAAACCTCCGACGGAATTCACGAACTTTTCAGGGCAAGACGACACCAGCACGGTGGAGCACATTGCTCGCTACCTGATGCAGCTCGGAGAATGCTCAGCTGAAGAAGCGTTCAGGGTCAGATACTTCCCCGCGTCACTGATGGGCCCGGCATTCCAGTGGTTCTCGTCCTTGCCCCCTGAGTCAGTTAGCAGATGGAAGGACCTGGAACGGAAATTCCACGCCCACTATTTCAGCGGCAGCTCGGAGAAGAAGCTGATCGACCTTGCCACCCTGAAGCACAGGCACAGCAAGACTCCATTGGAATTTCTCAGGAGGTTCAGGGAAGTTAAGGGCATGTGCTTTTCGCTCAACTTGCCAGATGACCAGTTGGCCGACATGGCCGTTGCCGGTATGCTGCCGGCCGTGCGTGAGAAACTGTTTGGTATGGAGTTTGAAAACCTGGGCCAGCTGTCCCAAAAGCTGTCATTAATGAGCAACCAAGCGTATGGCTTCAAGAAGGATGCCAGGTTTGGCAAACAGCATGACGTGGCGGACATCTACAACCAGTTCTTGGACAAGGCCGACCTGATAGAAGATTCTGATGATGAACTGGATGTGGCCGCAGCCGAAATCATGTGGGGGAAAGAGCCATTAACGATGAATCAACGCTGGGTCAAACAGACCAAAGGCACCTACGATTTCGACATCACAAAGGCTGACAAGCTGTTTGAGCTCCTAGTGAAGGAAGGCCGAATCAGATTGCCTGGAGGGCATTCCATGCTTCGGCCCGATGGGGTAAAGGAGAGGCGTTACTGCGGCTTCCACGACAGGAACTCACACTCCATCAACGACTGCAGGGTCTTCAGGATGAGGATCCAGAAAGCCATCCAGGAGGGACACCTCAAATTTGACAACAAGATGAAGCTGGATGGCCACTCCTTCCCTCAGAACATGGTGGTCTTTTCCGTCAACATGGTGACGGCTGAGGAGAAGGGCAAGGTCAAAGTCTTGACCTCAGCCAGGGCTAGGCAGGATGGAACAGTGGACTCGGAGCGTGAAGTAACTTTGGAGCAGGTGCATGGTGAAGCCCCCCGCATTCTCAAAAGCCACATCGAAGCCGGGGAATCATCCAGAACCAAGCCCAGGGTAACCACACGTATCCTCCTCAACAAGTGGTAGCGCTAGTTGGAAAAAGAGCGCTACCAGAAGCGAAGATACGAGGAGGAGAAGCGCAGAGCTGAAGAGGAGGCACACAGAAGAGACCTGGAGCAATACACGCGCGAGCAGGAGCGCGCGCACTGGGGATGTGCGTTCTTCAGGCACTGTTGGAACGAGGGTTTGAAGCTGCCCACGCTGAGGAACTGCCCTCAGTGCAGTGACAGGTATTTTGAGAACAGGCAGGAGACTGCCAATCGCCGATCCGTCCATGAGAGAATTGGAAGGATCCATCCTAACGAGGATCGGCGCCAAAAAATTGAAATCATTGATCATCCCAGGAAAAGGCAAGCTGATTTAAGGTGGGCTGATCAATAAGAGGACGAAGACGAGTACATCTGGCAGAAGGGGCAATGGTGCCCGCCTGGCCTAAGAAAAAGTCAGAAGCGAAGGGTCCAACGCTTGAGGAACCGTGAACTGAGGCAGGCTGGGATCCAAACAAGGCAGGTGTGGCGTCCAAAGGATCAACCTGAAGGGTCAAAGCGTTCGGCTCCAACGTGCATGGTATATTTTCTGCCGAATGAGTTTATGGCTCCAGCTAATCAGGTTGTGCAGGAAGAGGCGTCCCTAGATGATGAGCAGATCGAGGGGATGATGGCACAGCTGGTGCTAGCCAAGCAGGCCATCTTCGACAAACCGGCCAAAAATCGACACATGAGGCCGCTGTACTTGAGGGGATATGTCAATGGCAAGCCATTGACCAAGATGTTCGTCGACGGTGGAGCGGCAGTTAACGTAATTCCGTACACCACCTTCAGGAAACTTGGCATGGGCCCTAGCGATCTAACACCTACAAGCATAATACTGAAAGATTTTGCTGGGAATTCTTCAGACACCAAGGGATGCGCTCACATGGATCTGATGATCGGGTCCAAGACACTGCTCACGACCTTCTTTGTTATCGAAGGTAAAGGAGCTTACAGCCTACTGCTTGGATGGGACTGGATTCATGCCAATTGCTGCGTCCCATCCACCATGCATCAGCAGCTCATCCAGTGGGTAGATGATGATATTGAGGTCATCCAAGCAGATGACTCCGTGAGCGTTGCAAACATGGAACCAGCTTTATGGGAGTATCAAGGCATTGACTGTTTCTCGGGGAAAGACTGGGGAGAAGGTCATGTTGAACCTGTCAGCAGCGATCAACAGCTGATTCAAGCAGTCGGCTCTTATAGTAAATTTTAATGGAGAACTCCGTCGATGGCACTGATGGCAAGTTGGGGCGAGGATTTATGTCGGCTGATAAATTAGAAGATGTTGATATTGGAAGCGGTGATAAGCCAAGGCCGACGTTCATCAGCGCAAACTTGCAACCGGACTTCAGGGAGGAATTAATCAGGCTGCTCAAGGAATATAAAGATTGCTTCGCCTGGGATTATTCGGAGATGCCTCGGACCGGATCGTTCCATCGTTGAGCATCGGTTGCCAATCAAATCCGGTTTCAAACCATACAAGCAACCACCCCGGAAAATCTACAAGGATGAGGTATTGGCCGATGTGAAGAAAGAAGTTGAAAGATTACTTGATGCAAACTTCGTTCGGCCATGCGGATATGCGGAGTGGATTTCTAACATTGTCCCCGTTTACAAGAAGAATGGAAAGATGAGGGTCTCGCATAGATTTCAGGGACCTGAACGGAGCTACTCCGATGGATGGTTACCCCATGCCTATTGCCGATTTGTTGATTGACGCCGCGAGCTGGACACAAAGTGATCAGTTTCATGGATGGCAATGCGGGATACAACCAAATATTCATGGCAATAGAGGATATATTGAAGACGGCCTTCAGATGTCCTGGTCATATAGGCCTGTTTGAATGGATAGTCATGACATTTGGGTTAAAAAATGCCGGTGCAACTTATCAGCGAGCCATGAATTACATTTTTCACGAGTTGATCGGCAAAATTGTGGAAATTTACATGGATGATGTGGTGATCAAGTCCCTATTTCATGACACACATTTGGAAGATGTGAAAAGGACCTTGGAGTGCACCCGAAAGCATGGTTAAAAGATGAATCCAAACAAGTGCGCTTTTGGGGTGTCAGCTGGAAAGTTCTTGGGATTTTTGGTCCACGAAGGGGGAATTGAAGTTGGCAACAAGAGCATGAAGGCCATTGATGAAGTTGTTCCTCCAACTAATCTCAAGGAGTTACAATCACTGCTCGGCAAAATTAAATTCGTGAGGAGATTCATTTCAAATTTGTCACAGAAAGTTTTGCCGTTCTCTCCACTGTTGAAGCTAAAGAAAGATCAGAAGTTCACATGGGGCGACGAACAACAAAAGGCTTTCGATGAGATCAAGCAATACATGAAGGAGCCACCGGTCTTGGTCCCTCCTCAGCTGGATAAGCCTTTCAAGTTGTACGTGGCGGCCGATACCGAAACCATTGGATCGGCCCTTATTCAAGAATTCGAAGGAAAGGAGCGGGTAGTAGCATATCTTAGCCGAAAACTACTTGATCCTGAGACCAGGTATTCGGATGCAGAGAAGCTGTGCCTATGCGTGTACTACTCGTGTACAAAATTTCGGCACTACTTGTTGAATGCCGAATGCACTGTGTATTCCAAGTTTGATGTAATAAAACATATGTTATCTATGCCAATTTTGAATGGCAGGATTGGCATGTGGATCTTGGCCTTATCAAAGTTTGAGTTAAAGTTCGAATCGGCAAAGGCTATCAAGGGACAGATCATTGCCGATTTTATAACTGAACATCGCGATGCGTCAATTGATTTGCTTGAAATTACTCCTTGGGCTTTATTTTTTGATGGATCATCATGTGGTAAAGGTGGGGGAGTAGGGATCCTACTAATTTCGCCTAGGGGTGAGATGTTTGAATTTGCCATCCCTATACAGCCCATTGTTACAAACAATCAGGCCGAGTACGAGGCACTGCTTCGAGGGCCTCAATATTTGAGAGAAGCTGGGGCCGTTTCAGTTGAAGTTTATGGAGACTCAGAGTTGGTAATCAAGCAATTGAACGGCCAATACGAATGCAAAAGTGAAGCGCTGAGGAGTTACTACGAAGAATGCAGGGAAATCTTGAAGAGCTTCCCGTTGGTAACTCTACAGCATATTCCTAGGGAACATAATGAAGAAGCAAACAGGCTGGCTCAAAGCGCCTCTGGCTACAAAGAGAGTCAAGAAGCGTTTGCTGCAGATGTATGTGCACTGGGGACGGATCTTGCGGAAGATGATTGGAGAAAAGAGATCGTTGATTACTTGAAGGATCCATTCCGAAAGGTCTTTAGGAAGCTCAGGTACAAGGCCATAAAATTCGTTCTTCTGGATGACAATTTGTTCTATAAATCATTAGATGGGGTATTGTTACAATGCCTGGGTCCAGAAGAAGCCGGGAACATGATGAGCGAATTGCACGATGGGATATGTGGAGCACACCAATCGGCCTACCGCATGAAATGGGTCATCAGCCATGATGTCCTCGCGCCTAACCAAGCCGGACAGGTCGACGTCCTCCGAGACCCTCTGCAAGTTGAACGACGGCTTGTGGTACTTCACCGTCGACAATGCCGTAGCCGCCACAAGCTTGGCGGTGTCCAGTAGTAGATCATTGATCTGGCTCTCGGCCTCATCCAGCTGGTCGACCAGTCCTTCTGGCAGCGCCCCTTCCTCCGGAGGGACGCAGAGGTCCATCACGTATTGGGCAGTGTCCTTGAGTTCACCAAGCTCCTTCTCTAGACCTATATTGCAAATGAGCCAGTTCAATTACTCCCCCGTCAATTAACTACGGCAAGCTACACCGCCCCGTTGTGATGGAAGAGCTACTCACCTTGTCGGACCTCCGCGGTCCTCTCCTTGAGGACCTTCACTTGATCCTTGGTCTCTACCAGCTCCTTCTTCAGGGCGTCTTCCATCTCCTTGGCGCCTCAACAAATTCAAGGTAAAAAAGATCAGGGAACAGACCTAAGGAGTACATGGGGTCAACCCTTGGCGACCTAAAAAGCTTACACTCTACCATGGCTTGGAGGTTGTCTACCGCATCCTTCGCCTTCTGCACCGGGCACCCTCGTCCTCGGCGCGGGCACCACCCACCTCGGCTGCATGCGGATCTAGCGTCGGCCATGGGTCGGCCATGCAGAGGTTGTCTTGTTCCCCTCCGACGGGCGGAGCAGTACTAGTTCCGGCCTTCTCCGCTGTGACAACCCGCCCAAGAAAATATCAAACTATCACCGAAAACCAATCCACTTTGGTCATTAAGCAATAGTAAAGTATCATCATGTCGTTGGTTGTCGGGTTATCGCCCAGTAAATCACTTGGAACCATTATAGAGGATCGACATATGCATTAAACTCACGCGAGGGCGAGTCCAGAGTACAACACGAATCAGATCCAATTTATTACAAAACCATTGTTCAAGACATGAAGTACAGGTTCAGAGTTCGAAAAACAACGAAAATAAAATAAACTAGAGTAATGGTAAACATCACAGCAGGCCATCCGTGATGTCATCTCTTGTCGTCATCTACCCAGTCAACAACACCTGCGCAACAATTTTAAAGCAAGGCTGAGTACTCTAATTGTTGACGGTGAATTTCCGTCAACCTAGAGTACTTGTTATACATTGGTTTCGATTATGATTTGCAACTAACCCGCCACTAGGCATACTAATGATGTAACAAGTTCACACTTGCATGTCGATTTTGGAGTTTGTTGTTTACGCAGGAATTCTACGCTAAAGATGAGACTTTCAGGATAAGTTCACCAAGCACTTTGGAAGAAGATCATGAAGACCAACAAGAGTCAAGACACGCGATGAACATGACTCCAAATGACCCGAGGACCGAAGCGTCAACGTGCAAGTCTTCAGGGACTCAACCAGAAAACAGCGAAGCTTGCATAGCAAGGATTCAAGCCTTAACCGTGAAGGAAACGACGACAAAAGCCCACATGCAAGTACACACAAATAAGGGATCACACGAGAAGCAACCGGGGAGGAAACCGGGGCCGAACTGGGCCGAAATGGGCCTGGGACGACCGGCCTGGGCCGACCGGCCCAGCCCACTCCGGGGTCAGTTCGGTGCCCCCTTTCCCCTAGATGTTTCTCTATTTATTGCCTCCGCCGTCATCGGCCGACACATCGAACAAATCATTCTACCGACGCCATTCACCAGAAAAGCGCCGCCGCAAGATGAGGGAGAGAGTTAGATGAGCTCCTCGCAAGGATCAACGCCCGCGGAGAGAATGAAGCAAGAGGAGGACTCCAAGCCTCTAGCCTAGGGGTGTTCCCAAGCTTCATCGCCGCCATCTTTATCGGTGACGTTCTCCGGAGTCTCCATCACCCCTATGTGCTTCAATCCGTGTAAGATGATGGGGTAATGTCTCCGTTCATCCCTAGGGTTAGATGGATGCATGCTATGTGATCGCTACTTGATTCGTGGTTTCAATCTATTGTTTTCATGTTGATGATGCTTTGATGATTAAGGTAAGCTACCGTGTTTTTTGGGCGTATGATATCTGCTACTACCATAGATTCCATCAAAGCATACCGTGTCCATCATAGGTCTAGCCACGATTACATTCGCGTAGTGACAGTACGAGAGGAGGGAAAGGGCGAAACCGTGGTCACAACCCCCGGTAGATTGGTTTACCACTCTCGTGTAGTAGATGCATACCATGTTATCCTAGATCCTAGGGAGGGAACGCTTATCTTTCTTAATCACTCTCTTGTGTCCACCCTTTACCATCTAGTTTAACCCTAGATTTGTTTGATCAACTTAGATTAACTTAGATTAGATTGTCTTTATCTTTAGATTAATACTCTTTCAAAGGTTTTCGATTCAACTAGATTAGTACTTAGTTGAGCGCTAGCAATCCCCTTGCTCCGCGGATTGACAAGAACCTTGGGAATCCCATGGTGAAAAAGGTGTAGGTTTGTACTCTTGCGGATCGTAGGTGGATACGAGTTTTATCTGTGAACAAGCCCCTTTTTCTGGCGCCGTTGCCGTGGAGCAAGCCAGTTTGCTACATTTAATCTAGTATTAATTTTGTTGATTACTAACATCTTACCCTTATTCTCTAGAAAAAAATCATTTTTTGTTTTGTTTTTCTTTCTACTTTTCTTGTGCCTAGATGGATTTGTTCACCTCACCTTTGGAAGACGAAGAGATGTCGCTAAGGGAGCTACCAATGCCGTCAATGGAAGACATTGAGATGCAAAAATCAAATTTGATGCTTGCAACAACCCCTATGAAGTGAAGCCTAGTATCATAAAGTTAGTGGCGACAAAACCATTTAGAGGATTGGAGGATGACAACCCATATAGACACATTAAGGAATTCACGATGATATGCAACACGGTGCAACAAGAAGGAGTTCCGGCTGCTTGGTTCAAGTGGAATCTTTTTCCATTCTCTCTTGAAGACGAAGCGCGATGATGGTACACACTTGCGTCTGTTGAAGCAAAAGGAAATTGGGATGAGCTAGTGACGAAGTTTCTTTTGAAGTTCTTTCCCATAAGCAAGGTCCAAGAATTAAGGAGGCAAGTGCTCACTTTCAAGCAAGCAGAGGATGAAGGAATTGATGAAGCATGGGACCGTTTTAATGAACTACTTGAGCGAGGCCCGAACTTGGGATTTTCCGGTGACTTAATGTTGCATACCTTTTATTTTTCACTAACCCCTAACTCGTCTCGTTTTGTAAGCATGTGTGCACGCGGTGATATAATGGATAAAACAATTAGTGAAGCCGCACAAATCTTACAAAGGATAAGCAATGGACAAAGAACACAACAAGATTGGCAAAGATGTTGTCGAGAGGAGCAAAACGACAAAAGCAAGCCCGATGTGCTTGCTGAAATTTCTGAAAAAGATGAACCGGAGGTCAAGGAAGATGAACTGACCATACAAAAAATTGAAGATCCACTTCCCAAGGTAAGACAAGTCATTTCGGATGTTAAAAATGTTGAAACTAACATGAATGTAGGCCGAAGTATGTGGAATGCTAGACCTTTGGCGGAGTTAAATCATTCCTGATGGATTCAAGTTGATTTTGCCCCACTAATCAACTACCAAAGGAAGGAGGAACGCCGACACGTTGCCAAACTAGTTGAGGATATATTTGATCAAGAGATGAGTGGAGAGTCGGTCCAAAAGATGTATGAAGAAGAAAGAGAAGAAGGAGATGAAGGATGGATCGACCGGTTTGACAACTCAAGGATCTATGATGAAGAAAGAGAAGAGTACAAATGTGACGAGCCTAGTGGCTCAAAGGATAAATGGGAGGAGAAAGGACTCAAGTTAGAAGGTTATAGCTTATGTTCTATTGAAGCCCAAACAATAGGAAGGAAATACATGGAAGTACTCAAGGATGAAGAAAAGAGTGAATCAACGATGAGCGATCTTGACGACATGTGGTACCTACAAGACTTTGAAGATGAAGATTGGGATGACAATGAAGACTTAAAAGAAGAGATAAATGCAAATGAAGTTGATGGATTACACATTCCACATGATGAGATGGAGGGGGTGCAAAAAGGTAACAAAGAGACACCTTCACTCGTTGAGATTGATTCGCATTCAACACCGCCTGATGAAAAAAGGCCAAGGTACGTGCTGAAATATCAAGATATTATTAGTATTAATGTTGATAAATTGAAATACTCATGCTCAACCAATAGTTTGAATAATAGTTTAAATTCTATGCCTTGTTCCAATAATGATCATGTTGGTAGGCTAGATTTTCTTGAGAATGAAAAAGAGGAAACATTTATGTTTGATCCAATTAATCTCACACCTAAAGAACCTTTGCCTAATGATGAGCTAAGTTCTATGCATGAAACATATGCTTCTTTTGTTTACAGCTTGACTTGTTGCTACAATTCGCATGTGGTGTTAATTATGGACGTGTATGTTTACAATAAGTTTTGTAAATCTCGATCATGCTTTGTGCTTGGTTAAGCTAATGACCTTAAAAAAGTACATGTCGGGAGAAGGACCGATTTTCACTAACCATGTAGACAAGGCTTGAATAATTAAAAAAATAAGTCAAGCCTAAAAGAGTTGCAAGATAAATCATCAACCTCTCCAAATCCCACGATGGATGCTGCTGTCTTCATCAATTTGAGAGCTTGTTCAGAGGTGTACAAATGAAGAAAATGAGATATCCAGAAGCTCCATCAAGTTACCATTCCAACGCATCAAGAACCAACAAGTTTGAAGACCCGTGCAAGGAGTTATGGAGAAAACATTGAGCGTTGCGCGTTCTGAAATTTCAAGACAGATTTCATCGTCGAAGTAAAACAGACGTAACTCTCTTGTCCGGAGTCCGATTTGGGCAAATAAAGACTCGTTGGAAAGGAAATTTTGTGCACTGTGCAATGGAGTAGAGCTTGTGTATACTTTCTGTTCTGTGCATTAAAGAAAAAATAAATTTCATGGAGTGAAGACAGCACCGAAGGATGATAAAGAAGGAGATAGCGATGAAACAAAAGGATGCTTTGGGCAAGTCTTCTATAAGTGATCAAGCACAACATGGGAAGTAAATTAAAGCTGCATTGGTACCTTTTCTTCTTGCATGAAGGGCCATGGCTATGCGACCAAAAGAAGGTATGTGAGAAAGTCGAGCTCTATGACTATAAATGAAGCGCTTTTCGGGAGGCAAGCCGTTTCTTTATATTTTTACTACTTTCTTAGAGAAAATAAAGAATGGCACTATCTTATGATGATCAACTTGTGGTTATTAATCTATGTTTAGTTTTCCTTTTTAGAACCACCATCATGTTCATGATCATATTTATTTATTTTCATGCATTGCATTTTGTTATCAGTGTGATGTATCTTTGTGTATACATGTTTTGTACATAGTTGGCTTGGTTGTTTTAAGGCTCAATGATGTATGCTTTCATATCCATGTTCATGCTCCTGCTAGTCATTTTCCTTTTGTGATCTTGTGTAAACATGGTGTTTAAACATGATTGCAGACCATGATCATTAAGTTCGATGAACCTTGCTAGCTTTTCATATGTTTTCATGTTGCATTGGTTAGCTTATGAGCTCTGCAATGCACTTAATTTTTCTTTTGTGTTGGGGAATTCAGGAAAACCCGTCACCCTCGAAACGTTGAGATTAACAAAGTTCTCGAAACATGTTTTTCAGGGGCAGGGAATTCACGATTTTCGGAAGCCTGGAACCTCTGAAGCCTCGGATTCGCGAATGTGCGAAGTTCGGGAATCTTGATTCGGTGAAGAAAGGGGGTCACGAACATGCGGAATCCCGGAGTCTCGAGCTGTCGGTGGCCCGAACTTCGGAGGACGGCCAATTCGGAAATCTGTCAAGGGCTAAGTTCGGAAGTCGCGAGCGAGGACATGCGCGAACCAGCAGAGAATCTTTTTGAAGACCCGGTTCGGGAGTTTCACGTGGAGACATTCACGAACCAGGGGAGAAGCAAAGTCAAAGTTGTTGTCCCAAAAAGTCCGGGTTTAGAGTGTGAACTAGTGGCGGATTTGTAAATATGTTACACGAAAAATACATTCTTGTATGCGTTCACACTAGGAATATTCTCTGAGCCTGAGGGTGTTTTCGGTATGTAAAAGTCCCTTCATCTCCCTATAAAAGGGGGGCGCGAGGGCACGTGTAAGGGGATTCAGACTTTTTGGAACTTGTGCTACTTGCAGAGGGAATCACAGTCTCTTTGCGCTCTTACTTTGTGCTTGAACGTGTTTAGAACTCTCTCTCTCTCGTGTTAGGGTTGTCATCCGAATTTTTCCACCGTTGGCGCCCACCGTGTTCCAGCCGAAAAGAAACTCACGATGCCACCTCAGAAGAAATCCAAGAAGAACATTCCAGCACAGGCAAACCGAGACAATCACCATCCTACCCAAGGGAATGAAACCTCTTTCGTTCCTAAATCTTCCAACACAACAGACCAAGAACGGAGAGAAAAGCTCGAAGCTCTTATGAAGGCAAGAGCAGAACAGACAGCTCACACCCAAGAACAACCTGCTGAACAGAAAGAGTATGAGAATGTGGATGATGATGATGACACCATAGAAAGAGAGTTAGCGATGGTTCAGCAAAAGATACAGCAGCTACAGAAAGACAAAGAAAAGTTCGCAGCTCAGTTGCAAGCAAAGAGGAAAATCTCTGAAAAGCTAGAGCAGTTGAACAAAGCAAAAGAGTAGATAGAAGCAATACAGAAAGAAATTGATGAAATCAAAGAACAAGAGAACAGTTCCCTGTGGCAGGAGTCACCGCATCAGAACCCTGGGCCTGCAAGAGAATCCCCGAAAGAAAACTTCTTCGCGGGAAACGGAGTCTCACACTTCGTGGATTCTGAATCGCCACTGTCAATTGGGCTGCAAACAGCACCTTGGCTGCCGAAGTTTAAGCCTATCTCTCTCCCCAAATACAACGGCTTCGGAAACTCCAGGCAGTTTCTCATGAGATACGAATCAGCTGTGAATTCGGCAGGAGGGGATGATGTTGCACTGGCCAAATCCTTCATCATAGCTTGCGAAGGACCAGTACTAAATTGGTACTCACTGCTGCCTCCACATTCAGTCTACAGCTGGGTAGATCTCAAGACAAAGTTCATGCAAGCGTTTCATATGTTCCACGACACAACAGCCGAAGCCTCAGATTTGTATAACTGTAAGCAGAAGGATAGAGAACCACTGCGGAACTTCGTGAGAAGGTTCATGCAACAAAGGTCTCAAATCCCGAAGCTGATGACAAAACAACGATCAACGCACTGATCAAGGGTCTCACCCCAGGTCCTACAGCGTCGCATCTCACAAGAAAGAAACCCAAGACAGTTGAGGAATTCTTTCACGAATTGGAGGAGTACATTTTGTCAGATGATGACCATCGCAGAAGAGTGGCCGAGCGGAACGAGGCAAGACAAGGCAACAGAGACATGACGTGCAGAGCACCACCCCAACATCCGCGAAATGTCAATAACGTCGGAAACTCGCAACCTGAACAGGGTAGCAGGCCAAGCACCAGGGGAGGTTTCAACCCCAGAGGAAGGGGGAGAGGCAGAGGACCCCCAACACTCACGAACCACAACCCGAAAGACCCTCATTTCTATTGCCAGTATCATGGAGGGGGCCACAGCACCGAAGGGTGGCCAGAAACAAAGAAGAACATGGCAAGAATTCAGCAAGAGAAAGCACTAATGAGTATCGCATCCTCAATGCCAAGCCAGTTTCGCCCAAATTTCTGGCAACCTCAATTCGCGAACCCGCAGTCAAGCTCTGTCCCGGTTCAGCAATTCCAGCAACCACAGTCAACGTGGCAGCCGTCGCAACAGTTTTTTCCTCAGTCACAAGCGATCTAGGCAATCCAGCAACCGCAACCCATTCAGGAAATCCTGCCGCTACCGCCGGAAAGTTCGTCAAGGCCTCAGTCAAGTTCGGGACCCCAAAACTCCAAAGCCTTGCCATTGTTCGGAACTATCATGCCAATCACAGGCGGGTCAGCCATGAAATTCGAGACCAAGAAGCAAAGAAGCAATTACTTCAGGTCTGTGAATACTATCATCAATGAGGGCCCAGCTGCACGGCTGGAGTGGGCAAAGGTGCCAATCACCTTCACGGAAGAAGATTTCAGGCTGAAATCCACGATTCACAATGATGCCTTGGTCATTGAAGTGAACATAGCTGGATGGGTTATAGGAAAAGTCCTAGTCGACAATGGGAGTTCGGCGGATATCCTGTTCTTGAAAACCTTCGAGAAGATGAATCTGAGCCAGCACATGTTGGACCCGCCAGAGTACCCGTTGCACGGGTTCGGAGGAAAGCCCATCAAGCCGGTGGGAAAAATATCACTCCCGGTTTCTTTCGAAGATCTTGAGAATGCCAGAACGGAGAGCCTCACTTTCGATGTAGTTGACATATACCACCCGTACCTCGCGATTTTTGGCAGAGGTTTCATGAACAAGTTTGATGCTGTCATAAGACAACAGTTCTTATGCATGAAGATGCCTGCGCCCAAAGGGGTCATCACGGTGTTCGGCAATCAGCAAGAGGCCAGAAATATAGAAAAAGGCCACACGCCCGGCCAAACGAATGTGTACCAGCTGAAAGCAGCTGATGAGAGGAAGGAGACCTACGAAGAACCTAAGCGAGACAAGGAAAAAAATGAGATAACCGCAGAGGATGAAACAAAGAAAGTGTATCTGGATGACATGCCCGATAGAGCAGTCATAATAGGGGCCAATCTCACCGCCGAAGAGGACAAGGAACTTGTACAATTTCTGAACAAGAATAAGGATGTTTTCGCATGGTCAGCTAAGGACCTGCAAGGTGTTGACAGGGATATCATCGAACATGCCCTGGAAACAGATGAAAAAATACCACCCAGGAAACAAAAACTTCGGAAAATGTCTGAGGAAAAGGTCAAGGCAATCGAAGCAGAAGTTCAGAGATTACAAGATGCACAGGTAATCAGAGAAGTCAAGTACACAGTCTGGCTAGCCAACACTGTACCAGTCAAGAAAAAAAATGGAAAATGGAGAATGTGTGTGGACTTCACAGATTTGAACAAAGCTTGCAAGAAAGACGATTTTCCTTTGGAAAGGGTAGACAAAATCGTGGATGATGCAGCCAATAGTGAGATGCTCTCGCTCCTGGACATGTTCTTTGGGTATCATCAGATCAGGGTTCGTAGAGAGGACGAGGAGAAAACAAGTTTCATCACTCCCTTTCGGAACATTTTGCTTCGTAAGAATGCCAGAGGGGCTGAAGAACGCGGGATGTACATTTTCGAGAATGATAGCAATAGTACTGCACCAGCAGATACAGAGAAACATCTTGGCATATGTGGATGACATAGTTGTCAAAAGTGTTCACAAGACAGACCATATCAGTGACCTGGCGGCGACATTTGCGAACATGAGGGCAGCGAATTTAAAGCTAAATCCGGAAAAATGTGTGTTCGGCATTCACAAGGGGAAAGTTATTGGATGCCTACTTTCAACGAAAGGCATAGAGGCAAATCCTGACAAAATTAAGGCTCTAGTGGAAATGCAAGATCCAGTCTCAGTGAAAGATGTTCAGAAGCTGACAGGGAGAGTAGCTGCCCTCAACAGATTCATTCCCAGAGCCGCAAAAAGAAGCTTACCGTTCTTCCAAGTCCGCAGAAAACCGCAAGAATTTCCAGTGTTCTGAACCTCAGAAGCGGGCCTTTCGCGAATTGAAGGATTACTTGTCCACCATGACCAAACTTTGTCCTCCTGAACCAAAATCGCCACTTCTACTGTATGTGTCCGCATCAAATTCAGCAGTAAGCGCAGTGCTAGTGCAGGAAAAAGATGAAGCAGGAAAGCTCAGACAAATTCCTGTATACTTTTCTTCTGAAGCATTGTCTGGTTCCAAGATCTTCTATTCCGAGCTAGAAAAAATCGTATATGCGGTCATCATGGCAGCAAGGAAGCTAAGGCATTACTTTGAGGGTCACAGAATAAGAGTCATCACCAACCAGCCGCTGAATGATTTGTTCGCAAATAGAGAGGCATCCACCCGAATCATCAAGTGGGGTGCTGAGCTTTCTAAGTATGTGGTAGACTTCGAGAGAAGAAGTGCAATAAAATTGCAAGTTCTGGCAGATTTTGTCGTGGACTGGACTTCACCCACTCAGAACCTCAAGGAAGATACACTTGAACCTTGGGTAGTGCAGTGTGACGGGGCCTGGTGTTACAAGGGAGTTGGAATTTTGGCTGTTGTAACGTCCCCGACGTGCGTGGTCATAAGATACGCAGCGCGGCTCGTATTCGCGAACAATGAGCATTTCACGAACAACACAACGGAGTACGAAGCTCTTCTGCTGGCATTAAGAAAAATGAGAGCCTTGGGGCAGCAGACCTTCATAATCAGAACGGATTCGAAAGTGATCCAAGAACATATCGAGAAAGAAAGCGAGGCCAGGAATCCGGTTCACATGAAATATCTCGAAAAAGTCAGAGAAATGGAAAAACACTTCAAAGGGTATTCGCTTCGACAGTATCCCAAGGGATGACAACAATGAGGTCGACAACCGGAGAAAGTGTGAGGACCGGGTGTGGTTCGAGGACCGGTGGATGGTCGCTTCCTTATGTGATGAGTGATTGACAACGTTGTGTGGACCGATTCTTGGCTAAGTATTGCGGGTGCGAGGTTGCGGCTTGACTCGTGTTGGTGCGGGTGAAGAACAAGCGCGAAAGGTCGTCGCCGGTGAGGCCTCCGGTGTGGAGAAGACAAGTAGGCTTTGTTCGAGGGACCCGGTGGCCGGCGGGGGTCAAGTGCGGGCCGTATGGTGGCATGAACAGCAAGATGAAGTCGTGAACGGTTTCTTGGTTGAGCCTCAAAACCAAGGTCGAGCCGGGACTACGTGGGAGCCAAGTCATGAGTGGAGATTGGCGGAGGCTACACCGAGTTCGCGGGGTTTCCGGTGGTTCACCGTAAAACCATTGGGTTCCTCGGTTGATCCACAAAGCCAAGACCGGAGAACCGAAGACGGAGGTGCGGCGAAGCACTAGACCGGTCGACCGGTGAGGAGCACCGGTCGACCGGTGTGCGACGACGCGGTCCGGAATCTTTGAAGCGGAGGACACGCGTCGGGATCGCATGGCTTGCGTCGAGGCTACGCGGGTGCGGTCGCCGGGCATCCGTCCGATGGTGAAGACATCAAGAATTCCAAATCCGCCCTTGAGGGGCTTGTATCCCTAGTTAGTAGAGAAGGGCATTTTAGACTTTCGGTTGCCTCCATATAACCCAAGAGGTGAGAGGATGGCAGCCAACTCTTGGAACCCTAGCTCATTAGTTTTCCTATTTTCTACCTATTTTCTCTAGGTTTTCCTTAGGACTAGCAAGAGAGCTTCACAGAGAGATCTTGTAGAGAGGGATGGATGATCGGGCGGCTTGCTAGACCTTGTACGAATCCTTGTTTCATGTATAGATGATTCGGCGTGATTCCTCAAGGTTTGGATGTGTTTTCCCGGTTGTTTTTGGTGGTGATTTTCGGAGCCCTCTTCCGTGATTTCTTTGGAGAGTTTTTGAGGCTTTTCTCTTGGTGATTCGGTGGGGGAAATTTGTGGGAACCCTTTGTGGTTCTTTGGGCTGTGATCCCCCTTCCAAATCCGTGAGAAAAGTTGCTCGAATTTGGGGTTTCTTGAGTTCTTGGGTTGGAAGTGCTTTCGGCGGGATTTCTTCGATTCCTCCTTTTTGGACGAGATTTGGTGGGATTAAACTTGGCTATGGACTCCTCATGAGGTGCTCCTGATATCCCCAAAGTCTTGTTCAAGTCCGTGGAGCGATTCGGGAGATCGAGATTTGGATTCGGGGGAGTTGACCCGCGGGTGCTTGTTCATCCCGAGCCGCCCGAGCTACACCGGTCGACTCGTGCTCTTGACCGGTCCGACCGGTGCAAGACCTTGTGGGTTTTCGCTCGGGTGAGCGTCTTGGTGTGTTCTCTCGTTGACCCGTGGTGCTTTCTTGTTTCATGTTTGGGTCCGTTTGGTGGTCGGTTGGCCTGTTTGGTGCCTTGGGGGCTTTCTCGGCTTCCATCGGTCCGACCGGTGTGTCTCACCGGTCGACCGATGTAGAGCCACTTAGTGGAAGTTGCTCGGGTTCACCATCGGGGACCGGTCGGCGGTGGTGCTCACCGGTCCGGCCGGTGTGGGTCCGTAGACTCGGGGTTTGTTGTTCCGCCGCGTTCTCGAGTCGGAAGGCCGTGTGTGTTGGTTCCTAGGTCCGGTGGCACTCCGGTGGCTACGTGGGCTTGGCCAACTTGGGTAGTGAGTCGGAGACGTGTGTTGGAAGCCACGTTCGTCTTGTTGGAGTTCTCATCTCCATCGAGAAGAATTTTTATCGGCTCTCATTCACTCCCCCCCTCCTCCCGGTTCGCCGTATCGGTCCTTCAAGTGGTATCGAGCCGGTTCGGGTCTTTGTTGACTCTAACCGGTCTAAGATCCAAGGATGGCGTACCGAGAACGGGGTTCGGGTCCTCCACACTTCGATGGCAAGAACTACCGGATGTGGAGCAAGCGGATGGGTGCGTTCCTCCGCGGAAAGGGTCGGTGCTTTGGGATGTCACCGTGGGACACAGGCTATGTCCAGCCGATGGATTTCCTTGCTCCGGGGTCGAGGGACGCATTCGACGCCAACAATAAGGCGGTCGACTACTTGTTTCGTGCTTTGTGTCGGCCGAGTTCGATTGGGTGCACACCGAGCACTTGGCTTGTAGGATTTGGGCGGTGTTGAAGGAGGCTCATGTTGGGAACGCCCGGTGTTCGGGCACGGTTGTATGCGACCTACCGGAGAGAGTACGAGAACTTCACTCATCTCCCCGGTGAGTCCATCGATGCCTTGTTTCAGAGGTTCACGGTGGTGGTGAACAACATGAGGGCCAATGTGGACGTGCTCCCGTACGATGATCATGATAGAGCCGTCAAGCTCTTACACTCTTTGGATCGTACGATATGGGGCGGAAAGTTCGAGGCCATAGTCGAGTCGGAGAGGTATGATACTCTGACGGTGAACGAGCTGTTCTCGAAGCTCAAGTCGGCCGAGGTGGATAGGGGCATGACCGCCAAGCTCGAGGGACCGATCGACTCCCATAGTCTTGCCCTCGTTGGTGGTTCCAAAGGAAAGACTAATTCTAACCCATCCACCAGGATGTTCTCGTTTTCCTCTTTGATGTCTATGCCGGATGAGGAGTTTGATGACCTTGGAGAGGACGAGCCGGCATCGTTGACGAGGCGGTTCGAGAGGCCGCACGAGAACCGTGTGAACATGAGGAGGAACACGAGGACTTGCTTCCGGTGCGGCAAGCGGGACACTTCGTCGCCGACGGCCGGAGAAGGCCGAGAACAAGGACAGCTACAAGCACAAGCCGAGGATGAACGATGGCAAGTACCGTTCGAGGCGCGACCACAAGAGCAAGCACAAGAACAAGTACAAGGACGAGCGGTGGTCGAGGAAGAAAGAGGGCCGAGGCAAGGCCCGAGCGATGGTTGGAGCGAGCGACGTCGACTCCAGTTCCGCGTACTCCACCTCGAGCTCGAGCAGCAGCGAAGACGAGGGAGATCGCCGCAAGAGCAAGAAGTCGTCCAAGAACCTGAGCGGGCTGAGCTGCTTCGCGAGAGATGGCTTCTGCACCATGGCGCTGAGCTCCGGCAGCAAGAAGAGCACACAGAGCGACTCGGACTCTGAGTCCGACGACGAGGTGCGTGATGAACTTCCCTTCTTGCGCCAGGAGAATGAGAGGCTTGGCTCTTTGCTTGATAACCGTGATGACATGCTTAGAGAGGCCAAGAAAATGAGGAAAGAGCTTAGGGCTTCACTCGAGGATGCTAGGACTAGAGTGGGCGAGCTAGAGACACAAAGGTGCTTGATAGCAAACTTGAGATTGATTCGCTTAAGGCTAGCCCCGTTGTTTCGATGAGAATGATTGTGCTTGATTGCTCCATATTCCTTGCTGATCTTGCTTTGTTTAAGGAGAAGCATGCCTCCAAGTGTGAGGAACTAGATGTGCTTAGGGTTGAAGTGGGCGAGCTTAAGTCTAGACCGCTTTGCTAGGTGCTTGCACTTCTTGCCCCGTTTTGCATGCTAAGATTGATGAGATGCATGCTTACACTAGTTCGCTCGAGGCTAAATTGAAGGAACCCATGCCTACATCTTGCTCTACCCGTGAAATGCATGCATTGAAAAATTTGGAGCTTGCACATTATGTTGACCGTTTGCGGGATGAGAATGATGATTTGAGGAAGTTGATGGGGTGGTTGTCCGGTCACGAGCCTCAGTTGAGGATGATGATCGAGGCCTTTAAGAGGCAAGATGGTGAGGGGCTTGGAGCAAACAAGGTTGGTGAGGGAAGTGGAGAGAATATCCCGGAGCCACCAAAAACCCACCACAAGAATGAGTTCCCACCAAAACCTAACCATCTAAGGAATCGGCTAGACACAACCCCAGCTCCACCCGTGTTTCCTACACCCACAAATGATCTACAAAAGCCTATCAAGTTTGTGAGCACTTCGGGGAAAGTGTTCTTTGGGAAGGAGAGTGAGAAGGCTAGTGGTGAGAAACCGGTGGAGGGTTTGAGTGGAGAGAAACCGAGTGAACGACCACATCCCAAGCCAAAGCCCAAGCTTGTGAGGTTTCATTGTGGCTATTGTGGGAGAGATGGCCATAAGGAGGAGTTTTGCTTCAAGAGGAAGCGAGAGGAGAGAATGAGGAAGGAGTGGGCAAACAAGGACAAGTACCACCCTTCCGATGGTGTACTTGAGCCTCGTATGCAGATGCCCAGGGGCAAGGCGACTGTGAGGACACGGGGCCGGGGCTTGGGGAGAGAAGAAGGCCGCGGTGGTGTTGTTCTGTCCGGGTCACACCGGTCGGACCGGTGTGGGGCACCGGTCGGACCGGTGCGGGCCCCAGACAGACGGATGTTCGGGTTTCGAGCTCGTACGGTGCGAGGGTTGTTTCGGTGGTCGTGGTTCGGTGGTTGGGCCGGAAAGAGTGCGGTGGTCGGTTGCTAGGCGTTCTCCTCCTCGTGCTCAATACGGGGATTGGAGGAGTCGTGACGTTGAGTTGGAGAGGAAGGACGTTCCACGGGCTTTCTTGCGTGGTTTTGGTCCTCCTCTAGGCGAGAGGGGTGGTTCCCTCGGGGTGGTTACCGTGGTGGTGTTCGTGGAGGTAGCTTTGGTAGGAGAGATGCTTTGATTGGTGCTAACCCCACTTTCGAGCAAATGGCTCGGCACTTTGGTTTTCCTCCTTTGGTACTAACCCCGATCTTTGAGTCATTTGTTCGCTCACGTGCCTATTTTTGATTTTCAGGTGGGAGACTTGAAGAACATTTGGTTGATTGACTCCGGTTGTTCGAGGCATATGACCGGAGACAGGGGGTGGTTCTCAAGTCTCGTCCCGGTGGTGACGAAGAGGTACATCACTTTTGGGGACAATGGGCGTGGGCGTGTGCTTTCGTAACGTGAGATAAAAGTGAGTGACAAGATCACTCTGAGGCGTGTTGCTCTTGTTCAATCGCTGGGGTACAATTTGCTTTCTCGTGTCTCGGTTGTTGGATGAGGGTTTTGAGGTGTTGTTTCGGCCTCGGTGGTTCTCGGATTGTGGACTCTCGAGGGGACCTTGTTTGTATGGTCGTTCCCGAGGGTCGGTGTTTCGTGCTGATTTTTCTCGGTCTTCGGGTGTTGAGCGTTGTTTCTTGGCCGGTTCTTCGAGTGAGTTGTGGAAGTGGCATAGGAAGTTGGGTCACTTGAGCTTTGACCTTTTGTCTCGCTTGAGTAAACTCAATTTGGTCCGAGGATTGCCACGGTTGAAGCTTGAGAAAGAGTTGGTTTGTGCTCCGTGTAGGCATGCCAAGATGGTGGCCTCTTCTCACCCGCCTCTCACCGATGTGATGACTGAGCGTCCATGCGAGCTGCTCCATATGGACCTTGTTGGCCCAGCTCGTGTGCGATCTGCGGGTGGGAAGTGGTATGTCCTTGTTGTGGTGGATGATTATTCTCGGTATGCGTGGGTGTTCTTTCTGGAGGATAAGGGGGAGACGTTTGGTTTTGTTCGAGATCTAGTCTTGAGGTTGAGGAACGAGAGGCACGGAGATGCCATACGAGCTATCCGCAAGGATAATGGCTCGGAATTCAAGAACTCTCGTTTTGAAACCTTTTGTCATGACTTGGGTCTTGAGCACCAGTTTTCGAGTCCGTATACGCCTCCCCAGAATGGTGTTGTGGAAAGGAAGAACAGGACCTTGTGCGAGATGGCTCGGACGATGCTTGATGAGCATAGGACTCTGAGGAGATATTGGGCTGAGGCGGTGAATACCGCATGCTATGTGTCGAACAGAATATACCTCAGAGTGCACAAGAAGAAGACATGCTATGAGTTGATGCATGGTCGCACACCCAAAGTGAGTCACTTCCATGTCTTTGGTTGCAAGTGTTTTATTCTGAAGAAGGGCAGGAAGTTGGATAAGTTTGAGGCTAGGTCTGTCGATGGTATTTTCTTTGGTTATGCATCTCATTCTAGAGCATATCGTGTGCTCAATCTTGAAACTAACCAAATCGTGGAGACTTGCGAGGTAACCTTCGACGAGACGAGCCACGTAGTCGGCCTTGTCTTTGAGTGTGCAGGTGATGATGAGCTTGGCGAGGAGATCTTTCAGGAGGAGGAGCATGAACATGGTGATGATGAAGATGGCGGTGTGGTGCCCCCGGCTGAACATGTACCCACTACTTCGACTACGATGATGGATGGACCCTCTACTACACCTACGACGACAAATCGAGAACGAGGAGAAGCTGATGTTGAGGGGGAGGTAGCTTCGAGGCGAGAACCTCCCCGGCGAGTTCAGGTGGATCACCCAGCTTCGAGGATCATCGACGACATGAATGAACGCACTACACGGTCGAGGGTTCGAAACAATTCCCATTTTGCTCATGCTGCATTTGTTGCTTCTTTCGAGCCCAAAGACATTGGACACGCACTATCTGATCACAATTGGGTTAACTCGATGCATGAGGAGTTGGAAAAGTTTGAGAGGAATCGAGTGTGGGAGTTGGTTGACCCTCCCCTAGGGTGTAAGCCGATTGGTACAAAGTGGGTGTGGAAAAACAAAGAGGGAGAGAAGGGTGAGGTTGTGAGGAACAAGTCGAGACTTGTTGCTCGGGGGGTTCGCTCGAAGGAGGGGATCGACTACGAGGAGACCTTTGCTCCCGTAGCCCGTTTGGAGGCGATTAGGATCCTTCTAGCCTTTTCTGTGGCTAAAGGATTCAAGTTGCACCAAATGGATGTGAAGAGTGCTTTTCTGAATGGAGTGTTGGAGGAAGAAGTGTATGTGAGACGACCTCCCCGGGTTTGAGAGTGAGAAGTACCCCCACAGGGTGTACAAGTTGAGGAAGGCGCTGTATGGGTTGAAGCAGGCGCCTAGAGCTTGGTATGGCAGGTTGAGGGGGTTCTTGTTTGAGAGAGGTTTTGAGATGGGGAAGGTCGATCAGACCTTGTTTTTGCTGAGGCGGGCGCGAGATATCCCGATTGTGCGGGTGTACGTGGATGATATTGTCTTTGGTGGCTCGTCTAACTCTCTTGTTGCGAGGTTTGCGGATGATATGAGCGGGGAGTTTGTGATGAGCATGATGGGCGAGTTGCGGTTCTTCCTCGGGCTACAAATCAAGCAATCAAAGGAAGGTACATTTGTGCACCGTGCTAAGTACACCAAGGACATTGTGAGAAAGTTCAAGATGGAGGACTCCAAGGCTATGACGACGCCGATGAGTACGACTACGGCTCTTGATGCGGATGAGGAAGGTGAACACGTGGACCAGAAGGAGTACCGAAGCATGATCGGGTCACTCCTCTACTTGACGGCGACGAGGCCGGACATACGCTTTTCGGTGTGTCTATGTGCTCGTTTTCAAGCGTCTCCGAGGACTTCGCATCGGCAAGCGGTGAAGAGAATTTTCGGGTACTTGCGTCACACTCCCGACTTCGGCCTATGGTACTCCGCGTCCTCGTCTTTGGCGCTTCATGGCTTTTCGTACGCGGATTTTGCCGGTGTCGGTTGGATAGGAAGTCCACTTCCGGGACTTGCCGCTTTTGGGTTCTTCGTTGGTGTCTTGGTCTTCTCGTAAGCGGTCGAGTGTTGCTCAATCCACGACCGAAGCCGAGTATGTTGCCGCTGCTAGTTGTTGCTCTCAGCTCCTTTGGATCACCTACACCATGAGTGACTTTGGTGAGGAGTATACCCATGTCCCACTTCAATGTGATAGCACCAGTGCCATAAGCGTTGCAAAGAACCCAGTGCTCCATTCTAAAACCAAGCACATAGAAGTGAGGTATCATTTTCTGAGAGACAATGTCGAGAAAGGAAAGATAGCGTTGATCCATGTACCCACACATCATCAACTAGCCGATATTTTCACCAAACCCCTAGATCAAGCAACTTTCACTCGTTTGCGGGGGGAACTTGGTGTGTGTTTGATTTCCTGAGTTGGGTGTGTGGGAGCTTTCTTCTGCCGGCGGTGTCGAGCCCGTTTTGCCTCCCCTCGAGGAGCCGGTTTGTAGCATATGTATAGCTTTTCTTTGTGCTTTTCTTGCATTTGGCATGGCATATGTAGCATGATATATAGGCATCCTTGTATCTTAGATTGCATGCATTTTGTATCTTATGCATTGGTTAGGAAAAGCTTCTCTTATATACATTGCTCACCATGGAATGAGATATATGTCTTTGTGAGCTTGTTTGGTATGCTACGGTTAGTTTGGCTTAGCTCTTGATGATCTTGATGAATAATCCATGGTTGCTAGCTATGCTTTTGAAAAATGTCACATGTATGCTCTCTCATGTGTAAATGCCTTTACATGTTCTTGACATGTTTTTGTGGCCTTGCTATGCTTAATTTGTGGTTGGATAGCTAGTTTATTGATCATATGGGGCCAAAGGCTCATTTGCCATCATGAATGTTTAGCCCTCTAGATTTATCTTGTGGAGGAGCATAAGTTCCTTTTTGTCGCAAAGACATTTCATGTACCATCTACAAATCTGAAAATGAAATGAAAAATGCTTGGAAAATATGCTCCCATGTCATATGTGCTGAATTTAATTTTCTTTGGGTGCTAAACCGTTGCATGATGCCTACCAATGAGAAGTCTCATACATAGAAGTAGGCACATGGCTCGGTGGCTTTGACATGACATGAGGTGCTTGTGGGTGTTTGTGATGGTCTTATGATTGGAATGGGCTGTCCTAGCATGAAGTTGGTGTGGCTTTGCCATTTTGATATGCTTTGATCATGTTTAGGACTTTGCTCATGAGAGGCAAGTTTTTTTTTCGCAAAATTGCCAAAATTCATCTTAGCTTCGTCCAATGGGTGTGAAACTTGGTGATCATGTAGTTGAGATCGATACGAAGCCGTAGAGTGCCTAACTTGCTCATTTGGACATGTGTAGCATTCCTTGTTGAATTTTGTCTATTTGAGAAGCTCCAGGTTGCATTTTTTGCATTTTTGGCTTGATTCATGCATTGCCAACAAGGGGGAGAAGTTTGAGCTTGAAATGGCTTGCTGGACGTGTTTGGAAGGTTTTCAGGTGGTTTCGAGCCATTTCTCGGGTTTCGTTGTACACCGGTCCGACCGGTGAGGAGCACCGGTCTGACCGGTGTGAGTGCTGGTCTTGTACATATGTTGGGCACCGGTCTGACCGGTGGTGATGACCGGTCTGACCGGTGTGAGCCGAAAGTGATGCGGTTGTCTCGTTTCATGAGGTTTCTTGCATGCATTCGTCCGGGGGAGTTGCATTGGTTCGGGGGAGCTTGCATGTGTGCGGGGGGAGCTCTTTGAGAGTTTTCGAGCTTTGTTTCGGTGGTTTGTGCTCTTTGCTTGAGCTTTGCTTTGTCTCGGATGTGTCGAGCCGTTGCCCTTGCCTAAGGGGTCCGAGACTTGTCTTCTTCAAGTGATCTTGCTCTTTGCCTTTGTTTGGCTTTCGATCGCTTGTTGGAGTTTCTTTTTGTTCGTTTCTTTTCTTTTTCTTTTCTCTCTCGTTACTTTCGTGTGGGTGTTGTCAATGCACTCATCAAGGGGGAGATTGAGGACCGTGTGTGGTTCGAGGACCGGTGGATGGTCGCTTCCTTATGTGATGAGTGATTGACAACGTTGTGTGGACCGATTCTTGGCTAAGTATTGCGGGTGCGGGTTGTGGCTTGACTCGTGTTGGTGCGGGTGAAGAACAAGCGCGAAAGGTCGTCGCCGGTGAGGCCTCCGGTGTGGAGAAGACAAGTAGGCTTTGTTCGAGGGACCCGGTGGCCGGCGGGGGTCAAGTGCGGGCCGCATGGTGGCATGAACAAGAAGATGAAGTCGTGAACGGTTTCTTGGTTGAGCCTCAAAACCAAGGTCGAGCCGGGACTACGTGGGAGCCAAGTCATGAGTGGAGATTGGCGGAGGCTACACCGAGTTCGCGGGGTTTCCGGTGGTTCACCAGAAAACCATTGGGTTCCTCGGTTGATCCACAAAGCCAAGACCGGAGAACCGAAGACGGAGGTGCGAGAAGCACTAGACCGGTCCGACCGGTGGGTCTGACCGGTCTGACCGGTGGGGACCGGTCGACCGGTGAGGAGCACCGGCTCGACCGGTGTGCGACGACGCAGTCCGGAATCTTCGAAGCGGAGGACACGCGTCGGGATCGCATGGCTTGCGTCGAGGCTACGCGGGTGCGGTCGCCGGGCATCCGTCCGATGGTGAAGACATCAAGAATTCCAAATCCGCCCTTGAGGGGCTTGTATCCCTAGTTAGTAGAGAAGGGCATTTTAGACTTTCGGTTGCCTCCATATAACCCAAGAGGTGAGAGGATGGCAGCCAACTCTTGGAACCCTAGCTCATTAGTTTTCCTATTTTCTACCTATTTTCTCTAGGTTTTCCTTAGGACTAGCAAGAGAGCTTCACGAGAGAGATCTTGTAGAGAGGGATGGATGATCGGGCGGCTTGCTAGACCTTGTACGAATCCTTGTTTCATGTATAGATGATTCGGCGTGATTCCTCAAGGTTTGGATGTGTTTTCCCCGGTTGTTTTTGGTGGTGATTTTCGGAGCCCTCTTCCGGTGATTTCTTTGGAGTGTTTTTGAGGCTTTTCTCTTGGTGATTCAATGGGGGAAATTTGTGGGAACCCTTCGTGGTTCTTTGGGCTGTGATCCCCCTTCCAAATCCGTGAGAAAAGTTGCTCGAATTTGGGGTTTCTTGAGTTCTTGGGTTGGAAGTGCCTTCGGCGGGATTTCTTCGATTCCTCCTTTTTGGACGAGATTTGGTGGGATTAAACTTGGCTATGGACTCCTCATGAGGTGCTCCTGATATCCCCAAAGTCTTGTTCAAGTCCGTGGAGCGATTCGGGAGATCGAGATTTGGATTCGGGGGGAGTTGACCCGCGGGTGCCGTTCATCCCGAGTCGCCCGTGCTACACCGGCTCGACCGGTGCTCTTGACCGGTCCGACCGGTGCAAGCCCTTGTGGGTTTTCGCTCGGGTGAGCGTCTTGGTGTGTTCTCTCGTTGACCCGTGGTGCTGCTTGTTTCAAGTTTGGGTCCGTTTGGTGGTCGGTTGGCTCTGTTTGGTGCCTTGGGGGCTTTCGGCTTCCATCGGTCGACCGGTGTGTCTCACCGGTCCGACCGGTGTAGAGCCACTTAGTGGAAGTTGCTCGTGTTCACCGGCGGGGACCGGTCGGCCCGGTGGTGCTCACCGGTCTCACCGGTGTGGGTCCGTAGACTCGGGGTTTGTTGTTCCGCCGCGTTCTCGAGTCGGAAGGCCGTGTGTGTTGGTTCCTAGGTCAACTTGGGTAGTGAGTCGGAGACGTGTGTTGGAAGCCACGTTCGTCTTGTTGGAGTTCTCATCTCCATCGAGAAGAATTTTTATCGGCTCCCATTCACTCCCCCCCCTCTCGGTTCGCCGTATTGGTCCTTCAAAGTGGCGGCCAGAAATCAAGAGCTACCCCCGGATGTGTTCTTCGAAATCATAAGAGAACCCTCCATCAAGGATTCGAGGGCCAAGATCGTGAATGTAGTGGAAATTCCAGACTGGAGAGCAGAGATCATGGCCTATCTGAGAGGACATTACGAACCACAAGGTGAATTGGAGGAAAAAAGATTGAAGCAAAGAGCTCGGGGCTATACAGTAGTAATTGGAGAATTATACAAATCAGGAGTCACTGAGCCTTGGCTGCGCTGCATCACCTCCGAAAAAGGTCGGGAACTGCTAAAGGAAATTCACAGCGGATTTTGTGGGGCACACATAGGCACCAGGGCTTTGGCCGGAAAGGCGATAAAGCAGGGATTCTATTGGCCCACCATAAACATTGATGCCAAGATGTTAGTTCGGCAATGTGAAGCATGCCAGAAAAAGGGAAATCAACATAATCTGCAGAGGTGGGGAATGGATCTAGTAGGCCCGTTGCCAATAGCTCAAGGCAACTGCCGATTCGCAGCTGTTGCAGTCGATTATTTCACAGCAGCAACAGTTCAGAAATTCTTTTGGCAGAACATAGTCTGTAGGTTCGGGGTTCCTAGAGAATTAACGGTTCACAATGGCAAACAGTTTGACTGCTACACCTTCAAAGAATACTGCAGAACCTTAGGCACACAAGCGAAATTTTCGTCAGTATATCGTCCACAGTCTAATGGTGCAGTTGAAAGAGCCAATGGCCTGATTTTTTCGGGAATCAAGAGATGTTTGTTCGATCAGAAAAAGGGAAAGTGGGTGGATGAACTTCCGAAGGTGATCTAATCTCACAACACCATAGTGTCAAGGGCAACAGGTTTCACGACTTTTCGCCTACTTTTCGGAACTGAGGCTATGACGCTGGAGGAAATAAAAAATGAAAGCATGAGGGTCCTGAAAGGAAAAGAGATAGAGGAAATTGATAAGAGGGTGGAAAAGGACATGATCGAGCTGACAATCCTTGAAGCAGCAGAAAACATTGAGAAATACCAGAGAGAGACAAGGGCATGGAGAGACAAAAAGGTGGTCCGAAAGAACATAAGAACTGGTGATCTTGTCCTGAAAAGAAAGAAAAATTGGGAGAACCCAGGAAAACTTCATGAGTGATGGGAAGGGCCTTACATCGCCAAGGAAACAAATATGCCAGGGGCTTTTCGCCTGATGGAGCAGTCGGCGAAGAGTTGCCGTATTCGTGGAATGCGACAGGTCTAAAAGGTATTATCCATGAAAACCCTAGTTGTAGATAGATGTAACATTTAGTAGTTTTCCGATTTTCGTAAGTTTGTATTTTAGAAAACAAAAAATCCGAATCACGTATCTATAAGTGATTTCGAGACCAAAAATCAGTTTTACCTTTTCTAGTCGCATTAGAATAAGAAGGACCGTACTCTTTTCCTTGCAAAGGGGGCTCTAAATCAAGAGGCAAGGTTTTTAACGAGGCGGATCCTATGTAAATACTCTTTGTGATATATATATGAAAAGAGTCTTCCCCGAAATTGCGTATCTCGAGAATTCCATCGTGAAAAAGAGAAAAGTTCGTGAGAAAGGCTTCGTGATAGCCAGAATTCCATCGTGAAAAAAGAAAAAGTTCGTGAGAAAGGCTTCGTGATAGCCAGAATTCCATCGTGAAAAAAGAAAAAGTTCGTGAGAAAGGCTTCGTGATAGCCAGAATTCCATCGTGAAAAAGAGAAAAGTTCGTGAGAAAGGCTTCGTGATAGCCAGAATTCCATCGTGAGAAAAGAAAAAAGTTTGTGAGAAAGGCTTCGTGATAGCCAGAATTCCATCGTGAAAAAAAAGTTTGTGAGAAAGGCTTCCCGATAGCCAGAATTCCATCGAGAAAAAAGAGGCCTAAGACAACAACAAGTTGTGGCCCAGAAAATCCCATTCATTGAGGGATTCCCACCCAAAGAGGCCCGGAACAGCAGCGAGCTGTGGCCCAGAAAGTCCCATCCACGAGGGGATTTCCACCGAAAAGAAAAGCCGGCAGGTTGACTTCGAGAAAGTAAATGCCGAAAAGTTTTTCGTGGTAACGTCGTCACAAGGAAAGGGCAAGGGGCTCGTGCGAAAAATCGTAGAAAGTCTTGGTTGAAGCAACTGAAGGTTGCAATATCAACCGGGGCAAGTTTGCCAGATGGATCAAGTCCACAAAATTTGAAAACAAATTTTGTCGACTTGCGCGACGACGGTTAAAAATTTTCAAAAGTTAACAAATATTCCTCCTAAAGGCGTACTCGATCGAAATACGCGAACTGCAAGTTTCCTAAACATACCTTCAAGTTTTCATGCAAAACGGCAAGGCGGGGGAGGGTGACGTTTTTTCAAGAAAAAACGTATTCGTTGCCTTATTCGCATAAAAACTTCTGAATAGTTCCTCAATAATTACAACAGTCAGTGCGAAATTTAAAATGAAAGCTCTACAACATGTCCTAGTTTACAAACGTTGTTTTCAGCCATATCGCTAGCATAGGCGAAGTCAGACGCGCCTGCTAAGGGGCTAAGGGGCTCCGTCTTCGGAATTTCCGCGGAGCGCGAAGTAGAGGATGCAGAGCGTCTCTTCTTACGAAACAAAAAAAATGAAGAGAGATCAAAACAGCCCATAGAAAATTTAAGCGAGGCCTCAAGCCAAAAATCGAAAAAGTCTTGTTCGGGATGTGCTCGCTTGAACAGATGCCACGCTTCACCACTAACGAACATCCTATCCCGATGAATTCGTAGCCGCAACACGTCCTGCGCAGGCCCAGCTTGCAGGACCTGCGCAGGTTAAAGTATACAAAACATTTGTTCAGGGAAATTAAGTGAATCTACACAAATATACAGACAACCTTGAATACACCCAAGGTTCGGACACAGCATCTAGTTCGTAACATCCACCTTAGGAGAATCATCCTCGCGTTCGGGGGCTTGCTCACCGTCGCTGCCTCCATCGCTACTGCTGCTACTGCTGCTGCTGCTGCCGCTTGAGCCCCCTTCGCCTGAATTGCTCGAATCTTCGCCGGAAGTCGACCCTTCGGGGGATGCAACGACGTTCTCAAGATTCTCATCCTCGTTCAGCTGAAAAAGAAAGAAAAGCAAATGTGAAGGGAATTCGAGAGACTGAAACATCGGTGGCAGACACAAGTCATGAAATCGAACAAGAAACTACCTCAGCGAGCTTCCCACGCGCAATGGCCTTGACGGTCTCTTTCCCACTAGTTAACCAAAATTCCCTTGCAAACTTGATCTTGATGGCCTGAACATCGGCGTTGGCTCGAAGTATCGCAGTACTAGTAGCACTGGGGAATTGGGAAATCTTCCCGCGAAACTTCTCCAAGTCCGCTCAGTCGTAGTCATGAAGAATTTTCAATATACTCTCCACAGAAAAAGCAGCCGCGAAGTTGCTAGCGCCGGAGATCACCTCAGAGAGAGCCTGGAACTCAGCCTCCATCCAATCCCTAAATTCGGAGATCTCAATGTTATCTGGAAGAGGAGCTGGACGAACGCCGAACTCGTTCAGTGACTTCTTGTATTCCTCATAAAGAAGTTTCAATTTTTCCAGGATCTCAGAAGTACTCCTCTTCGAGGCTTCACTCTGATCCGCAAGCGCTTTTTCAAGATCCAGGATTTTGCGATCTTTCACGCTTAAAGACTTTGCGAGGCTGGCGTTGTTAATGCGGAGATCTTCGGCAATGTTCATAGCCCTCTCATGCTTCTCCCGAAGATTCTCGATCACACTAAGGTCATCTTCGTGGGACTTTTGAACCTTTTCAAGTTCCTTCTTGGATTGCTCAAAAGCCGATTCCACGAGCCCCTTTTCATCCTGACTTGCCTTCAGAGCCTCCGCCAACTCAGCTACCTTCTTCTCGAGTTCCACGTTCGCGGATTGGGCAAGGGCGAAGCTGCGCTTGAGTTCTTTAGATTTCTGGGACAGTTGCTTGTTCATCTTCTCTTGTTCAACGAGCCGCTCTATGGCAACTTTCCCCAGCATAGAGTGTTTAAGCGCATAATCCTCCTGAAAGCGCGCTAGCTTCGAGGGAGGGTAAGAGTGCAAGAGATCCTTGAATTCTGACAAATTAAAGATTAAAGCCTAAGATCAAAATTCAAGAATCGGAGAAAAGGCACAAAAGAGTACTAAGAAGGGACGAACCTTGCTTACTGAACTACTGCATGGTGACCTGTTTAGCTGAACCGGTGGAAGCTCTACCCTGAGGTGAAGGGGTGCCTTCGGAAGAAGGATGAGGCCCTTTCTCAGAACCAGCAGCAGCTCCTTCAGGTTGTCCCGAATTCTCCCCTCCTGATTCATCAATAGTCACAGATGATTTCCACAGTGTTAAAATCTTAGCAGTCTTGCCCCCAACGCCAGTGGTCTTGAAGCCAACACTCAATAATTTGCCGCGATGAGACGTACCGAAGCTCTTGTTGAAAGCAGCCAAAGAGGGAGAGGGAGTTTGATCTTCGGGAACAACCTCCCGAACTTCGACCAAGGGAGAGTGTTCGGTAGGATTCTCCCCCCTTTGTACAGTGAGCTCAAGCTCTTTGGCGAATTCGGGGGAGGCTTCATCCCGAGAGAGAGCGGGTTGAGAGACATCGGCAGCAAAGGCTTCAGCAGCAACGGGGGCCTCAGTGGGGGCAGTAACATCAGCAGCAACAGTGGACTCATCAGCAGCAGCAGGAACAGTCTCCTTGCGAACTTCGGGAGCAGCATCTGAAAAGGAATCAACATCTACGAATTCATTCTCGGAACCGGACGGACAGTTGTCCCGAAAGTTAAACAGTGGCCAGAGGCAAACACCTTTGAGGCTGTCTGCTTCCACGAGGGCGTCGTCGTCGAAGGCGGATGGAACTCGCCGAACACCGACGGAAGAAACTTTATTCACCGCCTTCTTCAACCTCTTGCGGCTCATCTGGGAAAGGCCCGAAGCATCCTGGAGCTCCGCGACCGAAGTTCATTTAGAAGTTTTTCGCTTGCGTTTCGACGATTCCAGGGATCTTGTCCTCCAAGGCTTGACCCCTGAAGAAGTGCCCTCGCTGGCAGGTGATGAGCCTCGCTTTGATGACCTTATTCGGGGAGCATTGATCGGGGCAGCTGAGCAACTGGCCACGGCAACGGCAGGAAGCTTCAACTTGGGACCTGGGCCTCGAGAACTAAAAAATTTGTCCCCACAAACTTCCGAAAAACGCGGTTGATCCTCTTCTTATGCTTTACCAGAGCCTTGTACGCCTTATACTCATTCTTGGTATATTCGCGTACCATGACGTTCACCCTCTTTTCCACTTCTTCCATGAAGGCCTCAGCGCTCTGGTCTTCGCGAAATTTAATACCGAACTTCGGGAAAGGCACCTTTTGATCTGCCCAGTTGACATTGAAGTACAAAAGCTCAGTAGGGGACCAACCACTCGAAATAGGCCAGACCCGGGCAGCGACAAATTCTTCAATAATGTCACGGCCGCCAAGTATAGTGCTCGCCAGGTGAAATGCATTCTCACAACTTCTAATTCCCAAGGCCTGTTGGTTGAATTTGGCAACATTCACCGCGGCCAGAGGCGCAATCGGGCAGGACAATTTCGGCATATTGACTTTCAGATAAAACCAATGAGACCTCCAATCATCGGTGAGGTTAGACTTGCAACAAGGAGCAATCTGGATTCGGGTAATTCCTTTTCGGGTATTCTGACGTCGCGTGTTGAAAGTGCAACACGCATGCTAACTGTGATAGAACTGCCCGTCATTGCCCTTGATGTCCTCAGGGATAATCACCAATTCGTAGAATCTGGCGAAGGCATCGACACTGGGATTGCAGCCGAAGGTGTTCAAAATCCAAATTAACTTCGACACTTCAAGGAAAGATGTCGGCGAAAGCTGGTGGATTTTCATGGAAAATGCATTAAGAATAGCCGGTAGGACTGGGTCGCAGGGCAACCTCAGCCCGCAGATAAAGAAATCCCGAAAGACAACAATTTCTCCGTCCCTAGGGGTAGGGATCTGCTCATCAAGCGGGGCTCGCCCAGCGCCCGGAGAAAAGAACCCGGCCTTCTCGTATTCCCGAATCGTGTTGGTTGTGACCTTCGACTCTTCGAAGACGAGTGAGGGTGGCAACGGGCCGGAATTCCTTGCTCTGACCAGGTCGCTAACGCCGGCATCCACATCTCCGATGTCTTCGCCAGTGTCAGATTGAACCTCCCCGTCTTCGCGACTCCTGGAGCCACTGGGAGAACCAGAATCCTCGGTTGGTGCAGCCTGCTCAGCACCTTCGACGACTAGGTCGAGCGGAAGACCAGCCGCAATGAGCTCTTCTGTAGTCATGGGTCTAGCTGTGCTTTTAACTCGAGCCACCTAACCAACAGATACGAACATACGAACTGTTAAGAATAACATTCAAGAATAAAGCTCACAAAATCGTGACACCACTGCACCAAAGTATAACAAGTAAGAATTGATAAGAAAGAAATAAAAGAATACCTTAGAGAAATGCGAAGAGAACCAGAAGTTTGCGGGCTTTTCAGCAGAAGACCAGGTTACGCGAACACGACAGATTCACGAACCGCAAGTGAGCAGAAAGGCTGTAAAATTTTTTAACAGTGGCAGCCCGCTATTTATAGGGCCGGGGAGGGGTAGTTCCGCGAAACCCGCCTCGATCTAGCCGTCCTTGGTTTCCCGGGCGACGCGTGTCCCCTCCGACGTTCCGAGGGTGACGTTTTTTACTACATTTCCGAAGAATTCGTGGAATCGGATCGTCAGAGTCAACCCGCTTCCCCGAGGGGCTAGTGTTGGGGAACTCAGGAAAACCCGTCACCCTCGAAACGTTGAGATTAACAAAGTTCTCGAAACATGTTTTTCAGGGGCAGGGAATTCACGATTTTCGGAAGCCTGGAACCTCTGAAGCCACGGATTCGTGAATGTGCGAAGTTCGGGAATCTTGATTCGGTGAAGAAAGGGGGTCACGAACATGCGGAAGCCCGGAGTCTCGAGCTGTCGGTGGCCCGAACTTCGGAGGACGGCCAATTCGGAAATCTGTCAAGGGCTAAGTTCGGAAGTCGCGAGCGAGGACATGCGCGAACCAGCAGAGAAGCGAAGGCCAATTCGGGAATCTTTTGAAGACCCAGTTCGGGAGTTTCACGTGGAGACATTCACGAACCAGGGGAGAAGCAAAGTCAAAGTTGTTGTCCCAAAAAGTCCGGGTTTAGAGTGTGAACTAGTGGCAGATTTGTAAATATGTTACACGAAAAATACATTCTTGTATGCGTTCACACTAGGAATATTCTCTGAGCCTGAGGATGTTTTCGGTATGTAAAAGTCCCTTCATCTCCCTATAAAAGGGGGAGCGAGGGCACGTGTAAGGGGATTCAGACTTTTTGGAACTTGTGCTACTTGCAGAGGGAATCACAGTCTCTTTGCGCTCTTACTTTGTGCTTGAACGTGTTTAGAACTCTCTCTCTCTCTCTCTCGTGTTAGGGTTGTCATCCGAATTTTACGGGTAACCCCCCCCCAACATTGTGCTATAAGAGTTATTGATTTAGGGATAGACATGATGTTTAAACCCTAGATATATCAACCTTTATAGATATGGGAAATTTGGCAACCTAGTTGTAAACATGGTGTTTAAAACTAGGTGAAAACATTGTCTTTGTTTATATGCTCTCCTCTCATGTGCATACACACTTTGCACCACGTACACTCATTAGGTTTTTATTCCTCATTATCCTAATTATGCCATAAGTTGAGAGTCTTAGAAAACATTGTTGGATTGTTGGCAATTCTATCTACTCCCAACCGTCACCTTGGGGGTAGAATGTGCATTTAAAACGTCTTACAGGCAAGATAAAGACTCTTACTACAAGTAAATTGAAGGATGGCTAAGAAGTGCTTTGTCTTCTTCTTCCATGACTAGCAAAATGCTAAGCATGGGGGAGACCTTGAATCTTCAACAAGGAAGTGCAACATGACGTTCTAGAAGATAGAATGATCAAGATCATTAACATCTCCGGATCAATGTGCGAGAAGCTATCGATCTCATCAAAATTCTGTATGGTCTCGAAGGCAAAACACTGGATATTTTTAGATATTTAGAAGCCCCATGAAGTTATGATTCCAACAAATCAAGAATCAAGATAATCAGAGGTTCCTGCGGTTATGCCTGAATCACCGAGTGCAACACGTTGTGAAATCAGTTTTCGACAGCACACAGCGCTGAAGTAAAACGGACATAGATCCCTTGTTTGAACTACGTTTTCGATGAATGACCACACATTGGAAAGGTAATTTCATAAACTTTTCACTAGAGTTATATTTCGATATATGTTCTGTTCTGGACAGAGGGGAAATCCATGAAAAAGAGACAGCAAGGAGATGATGAGATCAAGAAAGAGGGGATGGTGAGGACAATATTGAAGAGAAGGGCGACCAATGACTCCATTAAGCATACAAGATCAAATTCAGAAGTTTAGGAGCATTGATAAATCAAGACAAAAGCAAAAGCCACATCGATACATGGAGATGTCGGAAGAAGGCAACGATGAACTACAAAAGATGGTAACGCCTCCATAGACCTTCTCTTCTCCAAACACGAATGCTTGTAAGTATGCCTTCAACCTCAACTAGGTGCAACCTTTTGTTTTTCTCTTCCAACAATAACATGGCTACTAGGAGGACAACCTAGGTTTCTTTTTACTTTCAATAGATAGGCATGACCATGTGTTCACCTCGATGTTCTATATTGCCTATGCTTACGGAAAGATGATGAAAGTTGCCGCTTTGTTTTACCTACATGAAGTTATACATGTCTTGGCTAATTTCTCTCTATACTACGATCTGAAATTAATTTAAATACTGGCTCTTTTATTTGTGGAGGTGAAATGACTATGCTCTAGACCCACATACATATCATTGCTCTTCGATTTAAGTTTATGGATAGGCGGATAACTTGTTGTTTTTATGAAAACTTAACTTTTCTGCTATCTACTTATTTGTGATGCTCTTGCAAAGTTCTACCTACCAAAGCCATATACATATATGTTTTATGATAACAAAACCCGTAGATTGCAAACATATGTTTTGATGAGTTGGATTAGGATTGATTTCTATGGTTCGAGACTAAGAAGCTGGTCATTCCTTTGTGTAACTTTTTCATGCTAGTCTTATTGTTCATGCGTTGTGGGTTTTCACATCGAAAATTTCACAAACTTCACTGGGCATCCACCCTAAACCAAAAACATCTTTTTGTGATCACCTCCTTGTCCACAACCCAATTTGAGTATGGAGTAAAATTCTCGATGGAGATTCAAATATTTCTCAATATTATGGAATTTATACTTACTTTAGCAGTCATTTCCCCTCTCTTTTATGCTTTAGGACGAGCATCGTTCAAGCATGGGGGAGGAGTCGTTCTCTAACACAAATGCTATGTAAGTATTATGTTGCAAAAAGTTTTGAGGAGCAAAAGAAAAAAAGACAAAAAAATGAAAAATGAAAAAAAATATGATAAGAAGAAAAGAAAAGTAAGAAAAATATGAAGAATAAAGTGAAAAAAGAAGGAGAGAAAAATGAGAAGGAAATAAAATAAAGAAAAAAAATAAACGATGCTCCTCGGTTCTTTTTGCTTCATAAGTTCTCAAGTGCATTTATGACAAATCCATACTCAAATCTTCCAACCATGTGCAATCCGACAACGAGGACTTCACTCGTGCCTCGGGATCATCCATTTGCCACTTGCACATGTCCACTTATCTAAATGTGTGTGTTTCATCCCTCTCTCTTTCCAACATTTATTTTCCATGACCTTTTTGACGAGTCTCGGTAATTCCAATAGATCTCTCTCTTAATTTGACAATATTTCGGATGTATGTTTTGCTAGGATTGTTTTTAACCTTCCAAGCTCCACATAAGCCTTCCACTATCACATATGAGTAGAGTAGGTTGAAAATAATCTACTATAGGCTTGAGTGACTTGATGAGATGAGTGTTCCATGAGCTCCTGCAAGAGATTTTCACTTATGTTGGATATGCATCTTTTTGAAAATCTTCCATGTGTCAAGGTAATGGTTTAAAGTTCACTTAAGTTTGAGTGCATCGTGTTAAATGTGGCTTGTTCTTTATTGTTAGTCTATCTTCCATAATGAAAAAGAAGCCAGTCACAACTTGAACTTTAAAAATAAATTCTTAAGAAAGAGCCATTTGCCTCGTCATGAATGACTAAGTGCGGGGACAACATTGGAAGGCAACACTGATTTCCCTTTTAAGCAAGGATTACTTACTCGAGGACGAGCAAGGTTTAAGCATGGGGGAGATGTTGACGGTGAATTTCCGTGAACCTAGAGTACTTGTTATACATTGGTTTCGATTATGATTTGCAACTAACCCGCCACTAGGCATACTAATGATGTAACAAGTTCACACTTGCATGTCGATTTTGGAGTTTGTTGTTTACGCAGGAAATCTACGCTAAAGAGGAGACTTTCGGGATAAGTTCACCAAGCACTTTGGAAGAAGATCATGAAGCCCGACAAGAGTCAAGACACGCGATGAACATGACTCCAGATGACCCGAGGACCGAAGCGTCAATGTGCAAGTCTTCAGGGACTCAACCATCTTAATCGACGATGTTCTCCGGAGTCTCCATTACCCCTATGTGCTTCAATCCATGTAAGATGATGGGGTAATGTCTCCGTTCATCCCTAGGGTTAGATGGATGCATGATATGTGATCGCTACTTGATTCATGTTTTCAATCTATTGTTTTCATGTTGATGATGGTTTGATGATTAAGGTTAGCTACCGTGTTTTTCGGGCATAAGATATCCGCTACTCCCATAGATTCCATCAACATACCGTGTCCATCAAAGGTCTAGTCACGATTACCTTCGCGTAGTGACAGTATGAGAGGAGGGAAATGGCGAAACCGTGGTCACAACCCCCGGTAGATTGGTTTACCTCTCTCGTGTAGTAGGTGCATACCATGTTATCCTAAATCCTAGGGAGGGAACGCATATCTTTCTTAATCACTCTCTTGTGTCCACCCTTTACCATCTAGTTTAACCCTAGATTTGTTTGATCAACTTAGATTAACATAGATTAGATTGTCTTTATCTTTAGATTAATACTCTTTCAAAGGTTTTCCATTCAACTAGATTAGTATTTGGTTAAGCGCTAGCAATCTCCTTGCTCCGCGGATTGACAAGAACCTTGGGAATCCCGTGGTGAAAAAGGTGTAGGTCCGTACGCTTGTGGATCATAGGTGGATACGAGTTTTATCTCACAACAAGCCCCTTTTTCTGGCGCCGTTGCCGGGGAGCAAGCCAGTTTGCTACATTTAATCTAGTATTAATTTTGTTGATTACTAACATCTAACCCTTATTCTCCAGAACATTTAATCTAGTCCTTACTTTCGATATTTTAACACAAGTTCTAGTTGATTACCATCTGTAGTTGTGCCAAATAATTCAATCAAGAATCGGACAATCGATTAATTCATACAACAATATTCATCAAGTTCCATCATTACGGGATATCGTGGCCAGTTGATTACACAGTCTCGGATAATGGTGAGAGGCCGACAATCGATTGATTTAAACCTTGCAAGGTAAACCTAAGCACACGGTAGGGTGCCCCCGTGAGGACTACCATCCAGGTAGTTCCCAAAAATCTTCGGGTTGGGACCAATGCTTACAGTCCTGGGTACAAGGCTAACTGGCATACCCTGCGAGGCACCCATTCTCACACATGCACCCCCTTCCCGGTAGCTAGCCGGGTAGGTGACTACTCAGAGGTAGTGAGGGAGAGTTCTTGCACCGTCTCATTAAGGTACTAGGCTTATCGGTCCCATTCCCGACAAGTTCTTAGTGAGGACCATGTGTGGTTCGAGGACCAGTGGATGGTCGCTTCCTTGTGTGATGAGTGATTGACAACATTGTGTGGACTGATTCTTGGCTAAGTATTGCAGGTGCAGGTTGCAGCTTGACCGGTGTTGGTGTAGGTGAAGAACAAGCGTGAAAGGTCATCACCGGTGAGGCCTCCAGGTGTGTAGAAGACAAGTAGGCTTCGTTCAAGGGACCTGGTGGCCAGTGGGGTCAAGTGCGGGCCACATGGTGGCATGAACAGCAAGATGAAGTCATGGACGGTTTATTGGTCGAGCCTCAAAACCAAGGTCGAGCTGGGACTACATGGAAGCCGAGTCATGACTGGCGATTGGTGGAGGCTACACCGTTCGCGGGGTTTCCAGTGGTTCACTAGAAAACCACTAGGTTCCTTGGTTGATTGTTGACGGTAGCTTATCGTATCAAAGTTCATATGGATTTGCAAGCGGACAAATCCCCCGTCGTAGTCAAGGGACACTTCTTCCCTCGAGTGGTGAACCCAAGGTATCGAATCCGTGGAACAATGTGCAACGCAAGGAATCAATCTAGTAAAGCAAGGAAAGCTATCTTATGAAGAACTAAGTTGCATCTAATCTAAGATATCATCAAGAAAACACATCTAATCTAATCTACTAAAGAGGTAGTAAAAGAAAGCAAGAGATAACCGATCTAGAGAGTCTAGATCATGCTTATGTTGTAGCTCCAAACAAGATAGATGAAGATAGAAAAGAGAATCTCATTAAAAGCATCTTTAAACCGTGGCCTCCGGTCCGATTCCGAAAACGCCTGCCTTTCGGAACCCCCGTTCTGTCACAACGTATTCCTATTCATGCGGGTAGTCTAGGGCGAGTTCGATAAGAACAAGTTGAAATCACTTGGTCGGTCCGGTATGCACCTCTAGCCACCGCAGCTACAAGAGCACCCTATGCAATCTAGCTATAGACTAGATTGGGGAAGAAGAAAAACCAAGAAGAAAACAAAATCATCGAGAAGGCACTTGATCGCTAGAAATCAGATTCACTATAAAACTTCACCATGAATGATTACATGAACAAGATCACCACCGGGATCCTACCTCGATCTCGATCCTTGCTCCGGAGCTCCGACGTGGTATTCCATGCAAGGTTCCCACGTCGGCTAGGGAGACCCTAGACAACTAGCACGACCCTCATCTCCGAGATGGTGTCCCTCAAGCTTCTCTGCTCCTCAGCGGCGGATGACGAATTGATTTATGCGTGCCTCTCGGTCAGGGGGCTATAGATAGCCTGAGATGCATCTAGGTCAAAGGGGGGCCGACTGGGCCTCGAAATGGGTTGGGCCGGCCGGCCTGGGCCCACCTCGGCCCAGTCCACAGCCTCCTTCGCCCGACATTTCTTCCCGAGTCTTCTAGATCCTCCCTCCTTCTGCATGTGGGCCCTTGTCGTCAGTTTCTCTCCGAATTGGACGAAGCTCCTTGTCTCGCAAGATTCGGTACTTTTCTGGCTAGGTCCTCGGAGTTTTCCATCTTCTTGGGTTGGGTCCTTGGGCTTCTTGGAGTCGTGTTCACTTCACTGCTTGACTTCTACTGGGCTTCAAGGTCTTGTCATGAGGTGCTTCATGAACTTATCCCGGAAGTCTTGCTTTCAACGCTATAATCCTGCATAAACACTAAACTCCAAAACCGACATGCACAAGTAAACTTGTTATACCACGGGGGTTAGTACCAATGGATAAGTTATAAAAATTATGCCAACACCGAAGGTAAACTCATGGCTAGGTTGACGAATTTTCACCGTCAACATTGATCCTTAAAGCCAAAGAACCGAAGATGGTGCTGCAGCAGCTCCAGACCGGTCTGACCGGTGGGTACCGGTCTGACCGGTGTGCGATGACGCAGTCCGGAATCTTTTAAGTGGAGGACATACGTCGGGATCACATGGCTTGCGTTGAGGCTAAGCAGGGTGCGGTCGTTGGGCATCCATCCGATGGAGATAATCTGAAGACTTCCAAAACCACCCTTGAGGGGCTTGTATCCCTAGTTATTAAGTAAGGGTATTTTAGACTTTCGGTTGCCTCCATATAACCCATGAGGTGAGAGGATGGCAGCCATCTCTTGGAACCCTAGTTCATTTGCTTTCCTATTTTCCCTTCCTATTTTCTTATGATTTCCATAGGACTAGCTTGAGAGCTTCATGGTGAGATTTTGTGAGAGGGTTGGATGATCGGGCGGCAAGCTAGACCTTGTATGAACCTCCTTGGTGTGTATAGATGATTCGGTGTGGTTCATCAAGGCTTTGTTGTGTTGTTCCCGGTTGTTCTTGGTGGTGATTTTCGGAGCCCTCTTTTGGTGGTTTTCATGGTGTGTTTTTGGGACCTTGCTCTTGGGGATTTGATGGGGGAAATATGTGGGAACCCTTTGTGGTTCTTTTGTCTTTGATTCCCCTCCCAAAACTGTGAGTTAAGGGGCTCAATTTTGGGGTTTTTGGTGTTCTAGGGTTAGAGGAGTTCTTTGCGGGATTTCTTCGATTCCTTTTGATTTGGCAAGTTTTGGGGTTTCGTGGCTATGGACTCCTCATAAGGTGTTCCTACTACCCCTAAAGTATTGTTCAAGTCCGTTGAGTGATTCGGGAGATCGAAGTTTTGATTTAGAGGAGTTGACCCACGGGTGTTGCTCATCCCGAGCTGCCCATGTTACACCAGTCTGACCGGTGCTCTTGACCGGTCTGACCAGTGCGAGCCACTTGTGGGATTTGCCTCGAGTGAACTGCTTGACTCGTGTGTTTGTTGACGTAAAATCAGCACCTCACGCCAAGCACATAGCAAGCCGGATTAGCTGGCTTCACACATGTGGCCCGGGCGTTAGAATCCGGAAGCGTTCCAGTCATTTTTCCCTGAAACTGACAAAGGATGAAAGCGGTTAGATAAAACCTAGAACATGCCGGGTGGTACCAGACAATTTTGTATTTACGACTATAAAGCCAGTTAGAACGACATATAGCTACAAACAAGCTATCTGTCAGCAATTCGAACATCATTCAGGAACTAATAAAGCATATAAACAGAGCACAGCCGAATGTATGACGTAAGCATGATAAAAAATCGGTCTTTATTTAAACAACATTACATCATGTAACGATGACCGATTATCAAGGATAAATCATGATGAAATAAATAAAAGCGAAGCATGATCATGAATTTGCAGTAAACAAGCATGCATAGACCAAAATCACTAGTAGGTACTTTCAAACCCTTCAAGCATGACATCGAACAAGTTAATCCACCGCATGATACAACTTGTTTGAAATCACACCACCAACCAAGAGTAGATCAATCCACCGCGTGATACTATCTAAACATGGAAGGCTAAAAGCAAACATTATTCAGAGGAAAGATTCATGAACATATTTCAGTCGTGAGGGAATTGCCGAATACAGCTGTACAGCCGAATTGGGTTCCGTGGAGAAGGAAGAAACCATGCAAGATTAACAAGCTTGAACCCACAACACGTGACAATCTAGATTGATTCGAATTCGACTATTGGAGAACGCATGACTCGCTTGACTCGTCAAGCCAAAGATTTGAGCGTGCAACACGTGAATCACAAACAAGATAAAGCCGAATCTACACAATCTAAATTGTTCAATAACGGTGTTACATGAATTAAACATAAAAGTAGAATTCGAAGCAACACATGGTAACTTAATGAATCTATTAGATTTTGTCAAATCTAATAGAGCCGATAACTAGCTCCAAGCTAGATCTTAGCCTACCGCATGACTCATGATCCAACAAGGAAACCTTCTTGAACCAAGCATAAATCCACCGCATGATACTAGGATTGGAACAAGACTACTTGCATCACGGTCTAAATCCACCGCATGATAATAGACATGATACAAGGTTGTCGGTACTTACAGAGGTTGACGGATCGATGGCTCCTCTCGAAGAACTCGACGACTCGACTAGAAGGACTCGAAAGTTGGCACTGGGCCGGTTTATTGTGAAATTGTTCGATCCCTATTACAAACACTAATGGTTTATATTTATACCCGGGCTCTAACACGACTCCTAGTCGACCACGATAACAACATTTATTCCCTAAAATTAATACGATGGCGTCATGTCTGCTCGTACCCGTCATCAATTCATCCCTTTCTTTATATCCAATCCACGTCATCATGCATTCCCGAATGCTTTCCGCTTTCACCTGTGGAACAGTTCTTCTGCTAAATAACGATGTACTCCCGACCGTAGACGCCTCTACCGAATGATTTGAGGAAAACCTTCTGCCGAATGGTGCTATTCTGCCAAATTCGGCCCACATGTCAGTCTCTTCCCTGTACCAATTTTTGGTGTTAACACATGTCCCTTCAGTTACGGGATAAAAGGTGATTTTATTCCGGAATTGACCATAATACACAACGTCCCCAGGCCGAATTTATTCAACACCCGTTCTTTCCTCCTTCAAGCCGTTGGAGCCTTCGCCTAGATCCAAACCTTAGCTCATCAACTTTTCAAGCTTCAATCCTCAAATGGCGAACCAAGACCAAGATCTTCAGGTAAATCTTATTCTCCTCAAGCTCATTTGGTATTACTTTTCCCGAATCCCATCTCATATTTTTCTTTTGCCCTCTTTTATTCTTGATAGGCTCTAGATACCGAAATCTTGATTCCCGCCGAGGATCAATCAGCATCTTATTTCCTCGGGCTCGTAGGAATTTCCGATCCTTCTGAGTTCATTGCAACCGAATCCCAAAGGTTTCCCTTCAAGATATCACTGTCGAAACCCCACGAGTGGCAGAACACTTTCAAGAAGTGGCCTCTGCCCCCAATTGCAGGCTGGAGAAATTGGTATAAGAGTATACTTGATGATGACAGCCCCAAAACAAAAAATTGGGACAACCTTCGTATTTCTCATTGCTTAGAATTGTCCCTAGCTGAAACACTAAAAATGAGAGCCTTTTAATTGCAGCCTCACACTTTTGGTCTAACGGCGCAAATGCCTTCCTTTTCGGCCATGGGCCAATGTCCCCCATTTTCGTCGATGTGTACATGATAACCGGCCTGAGAGTTACAGGAACTGTGTATCCATACAAGTACAGGGGCTCATCCAAGCAAACAGGAGTGAAAACAAGAGTTGAATACAAGAGATATATCCAAAACTATATGTCTGATGGCCCCCTGACTGATGTTGAATACAGAGCTTTCCTGAACATGTGGTTATGCAAATTTATCTTTTGTGGTAAAGACAATGAGCCAACCTTGAACTATATTGTGATGGCCGAAGACCTAGCTACTGGTACACCTATTCCCCTTGGGAAGTACCTTCTAGGAAGTGTCTATCATATGCTTCATTAAACCACCTATCAGATGCACACCAGCAAAAAGATCCCCTGTGTCAATGATTCTTGGTGGTTTGTTCAGATGTGGCTGCAATTATACATGCACCAGATTGTTGCCATTGACCTCAACAATCGACACTTCCCTTCAACCAACTACAAGGAAGGAGAAACCCAGAGCACCAAAGGCTGCCAAACCTATGGAGAAGCTGCTTCCACTGTGTCTATCAAAAAAACATTGGCCAATTATTTGAGCTCTTCTTCAGAGGTTTTGCCAATCCTCTTTGGTTCCATATCTGGATAATGACAACTTGACTCTTCCTTGTGAATTTAGTTTTGAAAATGGATGTAATGATGTGCATCCTATAGCAATCTTTAATGCTTTCATTGATCCTTGCATTCTGCCAGCAAAATTTTGTGGAGGAAGGCTAGTTCAGAGTACCTTTGAGTACTACCAGCCAAATATGAAGGCCAGGCAATTAGGATGTCGCCAAGTGCCCCAAGGCTATTCCTCCATGAATTTCTCAAGCCAGAGAGGATATCAAGGAATCTATAGAAGCAAGAAGGATTTTTGAGTATAAGTGCAGCACAACCTTCTATGCACCCAAGCCTTTTGTGCCAATAACATTTGCTCATCCTTCTTTCATTCCTTGGTGACAAGAACTTCATGTTCACATTTTCAACACGCTAGTACACCCTCTGTGTCTTGAATTAATGCCTAACTTCCAACCAACTTCAGAGGTAATATGCTCATATCCCTTTCTTACATATGTTCTTAATCATACTCCTCCCTACTCATCATGATTCTGTCATTTTGCAGGATACAGTACCTGCCCCACATGCCAGGACTATCCTTTATAAGATTGAAGGCCCAATCTCTGCTTTGGGATGTCGATCTCCCACTCTGGCTCAACTGATGTCCAGACATGCCATGCTAGATCCAGCTCTCATCAAGCCAGCCTCTGACAAAAGAAAAGCTCCATCTCTGATTGCTCCTTCAACTGTTAAGAATAAAAGAACAAGCAAAAAACTACTTATTCAGGTCAGAACACCTTCCCCTCCTAAACATAATGCCATTAATCATTCTAATCATCTTTATCCTTGCATGATTTCAGACCAGAACTCAGCAACCAGTGGTCATTACAAACTCTGCCAATACTTCACCTACTGGTAAAATTTTCACCATCTCATTCTTCAATCATTTTTCTTCATTGGCACTTATCCCCTATTTGTTAGTTGCAGAGGAAACTTTAGTGAGTCAAACTGTGGGGAGTTCTTCTCCTCATCATGATTCAATTCCAGCCTCATCAAGGATTCAACCATCTTCTCCTCAACCAGAAGTCTCAGCTTCACCAAGAAATCAAGTTTCTCCTCAGCCAGACATACAAGAGCCTTCCACTGAGCCTGAGAAGCTTCCTTCTCCCACTCGGGAAGCTAGGAATGATGTAAGCATGAACATCCATCCTTTCTATTTTCATTTAATAGATCATCATTAATTCGGCAAGAACTTCTTTTTAGGAGAAAAATGTGTCATCACCAAGTTATTACTTTGTCGTGGATGACTTGGTTGCCGAAAAAGGAGATGAAGCATCATCTAGCTAGGCTTTATCCGAGGAAAATCAAGCAAAGCTGAAGGGAATCCTCTCCTTACTGCAAAGGGATATTTAGGACCAAGTCAGGGATGCTGAGCTTGTAAGAGAAGCACTTGAACTCATCGATCAAGATCTCCCTGCTGATATCAAGGCTTCTTTGGAACCTGTTTCTCAATTGGATAATCACTTTGCAGCAGTAAAACAGGCTTTGAAGAACCAATCCTCCCAACCAGCTCTGGAACAAAGGAGAGCTACAGCCAAGCAATCCGTGGAAGACTTGCATGCTCAAGTTCCGAACAATAAGGAATTGCTAGCTAAATTGCGGCTTGCACTCGAGCTGAAGAAAGCCAGAAAAGTTGCACTGGAGGCCGAGCTGAAAACCTTGATAGCTGAGATTGAAGCTGATGAGAAGATGATGGCTGAACTTCCTAAATCAATGGAGAAAATACGAAAGGAAGCCTCAGTAGCCCTGAATGCAGAAAGGCAGCTCAAGACAAAGCTCTCTGCTCAGTAATCTCAAAATACTTGGGTGTATAATTGTAACAAACAATTTGCAGTCGAATGCCTCATCAACTTTGTAGTTTTACTCTCCGTTAATCTTTATTTTCCATATTTGTCTTGCCTTATCTTGACGAGTAGCTTCTGGATGACTCATTCGGCAATTCTGACCATAACAGTGTCAGACCCGAAAAACGACCCGACCGCAACACAACCGAATCTTAACCAGTCAAACCGAATATGACTCAGCATGAATCCCAAAAGACTCGACGACAGTTCTGCCGAAGGAGTCTCTCCACTTCCCAAATTTCTTGGGATATGCGCCACGATCCCCAACCACGATCTCTTCGTCAGTTCCATAAATAAGGACTTCGGGTGCCCTTAGCCTTTCATCAAATCCTTTGCTTTCCAAGCCTCTGCCAACCCAAGCTCTTTCTCTTCAAGTACTAATACTTCCAAGAACTCCATGGCCAACAGCGGCAACAGGCGCCTGACCAGCAACGAAGCCGAAGGAAGCCGTGCCGGCACTCGTCAGAGGAGGTGATCGTCGGCTTCATCACAATCTTCTTTTAGATCTTGTCTCGTCCCTGACGATTTCCTTTGCGCTTTCTGGCTCATCCAATGGAATCCCGCCCCTGCTCCAGCTACAACTCCAGCCAGGGCGAGTGACTCCTCGGGGTCGTCCAGCCGCTCCTACTCTTCCAGGACTTCTGGTGGGGACTCGCGCTATTATGATAGCAACGCCCACAGATTCAAGGAGGAACGAGATGCAACCCGGCACGAACTGGAGATCATCTCCAAATAGGTCGGGATTGCCGAGCTCGAGTGGCAGCATCAACGCAAGCAGCTGCTTGAGGCCATCGATGGTGAGTCCTGCAACTTGTTCAATCTCAACTTAATCTTGAACTAACTTCCATTGCTCTGTGACCCTCACAGATCACGATGCCGAGCTCAATCGGCTAAAGGCGCTGGTCGAGAAGCTGGCGAACAAGGTGAATGCTCCCGGAGACATGCCGGAAGCTCGCCTTAGCGCGGTGGTAGGCCGTGTCGACGAGGTGGCCCTACATGGTGTCCGTTTGGGCACCGCCTTGGGCCTGGCCGCCATGTCGATGTGCACCAGCGTCGACTACTCCACACGGCCACCCGGATTCGACGGTGGCGCGCCGGAGGACCTCGACGACATCGAGGCCACTATGGAGCGCCTCGGTGGCCATGGCGTCGCCATCGCCGATTCCATTCACCCCCAGTGTATTCTGAACAGGCTGTTTGCTTAGTTTGTACTAGGGGTTATGGAACTTCGGCAATAAAAATGAAAATTTATCTTTTGCACTTATTTTGTGATGACTTTCTTAATTTGTGCATATGAATCTTCATTGTTTTGAACGCATTCAGGAACCTTTCCTCTAACCGAATACGCACAAACACTTCCCCCTTGGCGTAGAATCCGCAGAGAATCCTCATTCGGGAACCAGGAGCACTGTTTCGTTGAAAAAACCCTTCGCATCCAAGGAAAAACCCCTGCCATTTGGTATTCCCATGAATGCACGTCGGCCAGTCATCACTCCCAATGCATCCCCACTGCTAACAAAATAGCTCGCCGGTGCTCTGTAAATCCACTCGTATACACTTCCATCATTTCACTTCCTCTCGTCCTCCTCCTCCAGAAAAAACCCCCAAAGCCATGGCGGACAAGGGGAAAACACCATGCGAGGAGAATAGCCTCCCATCAAAGAAGTGAACCATCTGAGAGTAATTTTCTCTTCTCATCGCTTTTCTCTTGATCTCGATTGCAATCACGTGATTCATCTTTGTTTGATTTCAGCTTCAACCTGCTGCCGGAGGATATTTTCGGCACTGAAGAAATTCTTGAACACATCCTTTCCGACTCCTCGGCTGAAGAGGAAGACGCCACACATGAGCAGAGGGCCAACCACCAACTGCGCCATCGCATTCGGCATCTAGAGCATGATCTGCGGGACACCACCGCTCGTTGTTGTGCCGAACGCGAACGCCGCATGAGCTTGGAGGTGGTGGTAAGCGGTGAGATCTTTATCCCAATTTGAATCTGATGTTCGAGTTCAGATCCCGTGTTTGATGATAATCTATTCTTCTTCTTCAAATGTGTCCGACAGGTACAACAACCTGAAGGCCGCCTGGGACAGTTTGATGGAAGCTGCAGAACACGCCAGCCCCCAAGGTTTCCGTGTTGCCGTCACGGTGGTCTTGGAGCGGCTGGAGAGGGACGAGCTCAAGAGGAAAAGCGCTGAGCCAAAGAAATGAACTTATTTTCGCTTCTTCCTCCAGGGCTTCTGCTTCCTGTAGGCCTTCTCTTGTAAGCTTAGGTAATGGCATCGTTAATAGAAGAACCTGCAAGAACGTTTGTGATGCAAAAATATTTTTGTGCTAAGGGCAATACACTCTAGTATTGGCCATTTTTCCTTTGTCGGAATTTTTTGTTCAGAAGGCGGCTTCCTCCCAAATGCCGGCTATTTCCGTGTCTCTGATGCTTGTAATAGCAATCAACGATCAACTTCAATACTAGGATAATATTTTTTCAAGTATCTCCCGTTTATAGCAGCAGTGAATTCTTCTCCTAACAAAGTTTTCCAGATGTATGCATTTCCAGGCGTGCACCTAACGACCCGAAAGGGACCTTCCCAATTTGGAGACCACTTGCCGAATGCACTGTACTTAGTTCCAATCGGCAATAACGCTTTCCAAACCAAATCTCCTTCTGCAAATTGCTTGACCTTCACCTTCTTGTTATAGTACTTAGCAACTCGCATTTTGTTTTTCTCAATATTTTCCATGGCCCTAAGACGAATCATATGCAAATCTTCTAATTCGTCCATTATTAAGTCACTGTAATCCTTGGAACTTAAATCCTTTTGTAATATTACTCTCCTCGAGTCTGACTGCATCTCCCATGGCAAGATAGCATGATGTCCATAAACCAACTCATAAGGAGATGCCTGTCAAGGACAGAGGGAAATATCTAATTCTAAAGGCCTCATCAGTAGAATCTTCCCCAAGCTGCATTAGGTATCGGGCTATGTGTTCCACAGTACTGGTATCATCTTGCCCTGAAAACTTAGTAAACTCCGTGGGAACTTTAACCCTGTTTGGTAATGCCACCCTGTGGTACAACATTCCCACATTAGTGGAGCAACTCAGCAAGGTTATGCGACACAAGGTTGGGTGTGCAAGGTTGAGCTAGAAGATTAGGAAGGTGCTTAACTCAACAAGATTTCGGGTTTGGTTTCTGGACAAACAGCAAGATAGGGTTTCACTAATCTGAGTATAGCTTGAGATAGACCAAAGCTATGATCGTGAGCTTCTACGACCAGGAACTAGCTTAGATATGGAGCAACTTGGGCAGAGATCTCCTCGACAAAAGGTTCTAGGACAGGGTACAAATCTGCTCCAATAGCCACACTAGATTTTTGGGATAGCAACACAACTACGCCTGAGAGGCTAGGCAGGACAAAACATACTAGCAATATGTTACCTTAGGGAGCACATAAACAAGAATGGGTTCAGTTTTAAAATTTTCCACGACTTTTACCATGATGCAAGACGTCCTAATCGTCCTCACAAAGCAATCAAGCCAAACTCGAAGTTAGCGCCGGTGGCAAGGCACATACACGTTCCTCCCTATAATAACTAGTCGAGAACTAGTCAATGCGCACTTACGAAACGAAGTTAGTGTACCTGCAGAAGATCAAAGAACACAACGAACCTTTCATGCGAGCACTCATGAAAGTGTCCACACACATTACCGTTCACTATAGAAATGACATCCATGCGTTAGGCCGCTGCATGGACAGCGTCCAACCTCGGACACCCTCTGTTTGAATGGAGTGTATCCTTGCCTCGCATATTCGACATGCAGAATGCACACGTATAAAATACGTGGTGACAACACAACTCATAACCAGACAAGAAGATGGGATCCGTGGAATGGATCACTCAATCAACCCTGGCAATTCCCGTGATGCGGCACAGCACACGTATAAAACACGTGGCTCATCTAGTTTGGTTGTGCAAGAAAATAAGTCTGACATAAAGTAACCGTGCTAGAAGTTAGCAAAATAAACCATAGGTTAATAATCCACCTGAAAGAACCCAAAAATTCCCTGTAGGGCCTCTCGGTCTAATTTATCCTTAACGGACCAACGGGTTTTGGAATTCCAAACAATCTTGGCCAATTTTATTCAAAAATCAGTGATTAAGGTTATTAATCAAACTCTGGTGCATATAATCACTCTTATACCAGCTGTGACAACCCGCCCAGGAAAATACCGTACTATCGCCGAATACCAATCCACTTCGGTCATTAAGCAATAGTAAAGTATCATTCTGTCGTTGGTTGCCGGGTTATCACCCGGTACATCACTTGGAACCATTACAGAGGATCGACATATGCATTAAACTCACGCGAGAGCGAGTCCAGATTACAACACGAATCAGATGCAATTATTACAAACCATTGTACAAGACATGAAGTACAGGTTCAGAGTTCGAAAATCAGCGGAAATAAAATAAACCAGCGCAACAGTAAACATCACGGGAGGCCATCAGTGATGTCATCTCTTGTCGTCATCCACCTGCACAACAATTTTAAAGCAAGGCTGAGTATACTAATACTCAGCAACACTTTACCGTCGGGTGATAACTACAACACCAAACTCTAGACATGAAAGGCTTTATGGCTGGTGGATTTCCTTTTGCTGAAAGCATCAAAGAATATGTCCTTACTTTTGAAGGATCGGATGGCGACTAGAGGGGGGAGTGAATAAGAGCCGGTAAAAATTCTTCTCAAAGAACCCGGCCTATACCCTACTCAAATCTTGGTCATACACAAGCGATGGATCGAATCACACGCCAATCGCCAAGACAACGAGGTTATGGATCAACCTCTAGTCTTAGGAACGATTCCTTGAAGCACACGCGGAAGCACAAGAAAGGAAGGGAGGGATCGAACCAAGAAGCAAAGCTGGCAGCCTCTGGCGGACCGTCCGGCCAGGCAGTGCGGACTGTCCGAACCCTTGCCACGGACTGTCCGGCCTGAGCCGCGGACCGTCCGTTAAAGCAAACAGAACCTCCAGAGACGACCCCGAATAACGGACCGTCCGCGGGGAGCACGCGGACTGTCCGCCGGGCACCCGTGGACCGTCTGCCCACTGCTGCAGACTGTCCGAAACCTTTCCCAACGAAAACTCAAAGCCACGACGGATCGAAAGCGAAGCCGAGCAAGAACACGAAGAACACGGGAAGAACTCGCTCCTCGCGGACCGTCCGCCGGCCCCTCGCGGACCGTCCGTGCCACACGGACAGAACAGAAAACAGCCCGACCTCGAAGGTCAACTCCCCCAAATCATCATCGGATTTCCCAAACGGTTGAAGCTATGGAGACAAGGGTTTGGGGACTTGAAAAGCGTCACACAAGGATGCTATAGCCCAAAAATCTTGCCTTCTAACTCCCTAAATCACCGAGAATCACGAATCCTTTGAGCACCACCAAAAGCTAGAGCTCCGACCGAAAATCCTTGAATCGAAGTGGTTTCCCGGCGTTTGAGGGCACAAGATCAATCACAAAGGTGCACAAGGCAGCCATCCATGTTTCCCTCCAAGAAATCCGGGGAGAAACCAACTCAAATTCGCAGAATCACACCAAAAACAAAGGCACGAAAACAAGCATAAAAAGACCACGAAAAACACAACTCCGAATCTTCTATACAAACCAGGAAAGATTCACAAGGTCTAGCATGCCGCCCTAGCATCCATCCCTCTCAACAAATCTCACATGAAGCTCTCATGCTAGCCTAGAGAAAATGGAGAAGAAAATAGCTACGAAAATGAAAAATGGGAGGGCGAAATGAAACCCTAAGTCGCGGAGAGAGAGAGCCATCCACACACACCCATGGCTTATATATCGGGTCCCGCCGGTGTGGGAAATGACTCGACTACCCCTAACTCAACTACTAGCGATACAACCCACGCAGGGGCATTTATGTAATGTTTGTGGGTCTTGCCATCGGACGGCCACGCCTTCGCCGCACCCCGCGTCCTCCCGACGCAAGCCATGCGATCCCGCCGCGTGTCCTCCGCTTCGAAGCTTACCGACACGCCCGGATCCCGTCTTCGTCGTGTTGGGTCTTCGGACTTGGTTTTGAGGCCAAAACCAAGAAACCGTCCTCCGATGGTTTTGTGGGCAAACCACTAAACCCCGCGTGCTCGGCCCGGCCTCCCGCCAAGCCCCTTGACTCGACCGCCACCGTGCACCGGCTCGATCGTCCATGACTTCGTCTTGCTCGTCTCGCCACCATGTGGCCCGCACCTAGTCCCGCCGTCCACCGGGTCCCTCGAACCGAGCCTACTTGTCTCTCCATCTCCCGGAGGCCCCTCAAGGCTGAAGACCTTTCACGCCCGTTCTTCACCTGCAACAACACGAACTAGGCCGCAGCCTACACCTGCGCACTGAGCCAAATGTCAGTCCAACACCCGTTGTCAATCACTCATCACTGAGGAGCGGTCATCCATCGACCACCGGGACGCTTCTGGTCCTCAATCTCCACCTTGATGAGTGCATTGACAACACACAACACGAAATGAAAATCAGAGAAAGAAAGTAAGAAGAAAGAAAAACAAAGAAGCGCAACTCATGACCAAAACCGAAGAAAGGCAAAGAAAGGTCACAAGCCAAGCAATGCACAAACTCCACACCGAAAACAGCAAGAAAGCTCCCCCTGAACAAATGCAAGCTCCCCCTGAACATGTGGATGCAAACTTCCAAATTTTAGCTCACCTCTTCCGAATTTTCATTAAGCTCACCTCTTCTCCCCCTTGTTGACAATGTATGAATCAAGGTGAAAATGCAGAAATGCAAAACAAAGCATATTAACATCTACATGAGCTTCTCAAATAGGCCAAATTCAGTGTCAAAGGCTAGAAATGAGACAAAGAGCATATTTATGGATCATAACATAGTCAAAGCATTGCCACAAGTAATATGTGGAAATATAGGCATGTGACAAAGCAAATTTTGAGATTTGAATAATTATATCAAAAGATGGCTCACTTCAAATGTAAAATCCTATCCATGTCATATTCGAGCCAAAAACATGCTTATCATCCAGGGATCATACAAGGATATCCAATTCTCAACAAAAGATCATTACAAACACCCATAAAGCAAAACATGTCATGTTAAAGCTCATGAGCCATGTGTCCACTTTGGGGAGACTTCTCCACTGGTGAACATCATGCAACATGTTTGGCACCCATGTGTGAAAGATAAGACATTTTAAGCATAAACATGGTGGGTAGAGCATTTTTCAAGCATACACACTTCTTTTCAAGATTAATTCATTTCATGGTACATGAGGTGCCTTTGCGGCAAAAAGAAGCTTATGCTCCCCCATGAATGCAACATAGGCTAAACATTCACAATGATATTCGGCCTTTGGCCCATATGCAAGAAAAAGACATCCAAGCACAATCTAAGCATAGAAAGCACATTTAGACCAAAAAGTGACATGGATACACTACTACACATGAATGGAGCACATTTCCACAAATTTAGTCAAGATTAGCATTTGATTCAAAAAGGGCTATCTCACAACATATATATCTCAAATATTCCAAGAGCATAGCCTCACATAGCCATTTCTCCACACATATGACCAATATCTCACAAATAGCCAAAGAGATTCAAATAAGGCATATAAAAGAAGCTCATCATCCTAAAATGCAATATGATACAAATGCAACATGATATATAACAAGATGGCTATCCTACCATGGTTTATACATCAAGCAAAGCATGTATATACATCAAAGTAAACATGGTATGATACGTATGGTACAAAAAGGAAACCCCCCAAGAATCAACTAGAAAGGGCAACAAACCCCAAGTTCCCCCCGCAAGCGCACAAATGTAGCTTGGTCGAGAGGCTTTGTGAAAATGTCTGCAAGCTGATCTTGGGTAGGGACATGGCTCAACACAATGATCCCTTTCTCCACATTGTCTCTCAAGAAATGGTACCTCACTTCTATGTGTTCGGTTTTGGAATGAAGCACTGGGTTTTTGGCTACGCTTATGGCACTGGTGCTATCACAAAAAAGTGGGATCTGGGTGCACTCCTCACTAAAGTCTCTAAAAGTGTATGAAATCCACAACAGCTGGGAACAACAACTCGCGGCTGCAACATACTCCGCCTCGGTGGTAGACTGAGCTACGCTAGACTGCGTGCAGGAAGACCAAGAAACCAACGAAGACCCAAGAAACTGGCATGTACCAGAAGTAGACTTCCTCTCGACTCGACAACCAGCAAAATCCGCATCGGAAAACCATGAAGAGAAAGAGTCGAGGAGGACGAATACCAAAGGCCAAGACCAGGGGCAGCCTGTAGGTACCTGAAGATCCTCTTGACGGCCTGTCGATGTGATGTCCTAGGCGAAGCCTACAAACGAGCGCACAGACACACACTGAACTGTATGTCTGGCCTCGTCGCCTTCAGGTAGAGGAGGGAGCCGCCTGTACTCCCACTGGTCCACTGGTTCTCCGTCCTCGTCCGCATCCAAAGTAGCCGTACTCCCCATGGGTGTGGACATAGGCTTCACATCTTGCATCTAGAATTTCCTCAGCATGTCTTTCGTGTACTTGGTCTGATGTACAAATGTTCCATCCTTCACTTGCTTGATCTGCAACCCGAGAAAGTACTGCAACTCGCCCATCATGCTCATCTCGAATACCCTGCTCATCTCATATGCAAACTTGGAAACAAGGTTATGTGACGAGCCACCAAAGACAATATCATCCACATATATCTGCACAATCAACAAGTCATTCCCATGCTGGAGGAGAAACAAGGTCCTATCCACGGTACCCATCACAAACCATCTGCTCACCAGAAAACCACTCAATCTCCCATACCAAGCCCGGGGCGCCTGTTTCAACCCATACAGAGCCCTTTTCAACTTGTACACCCTGTGTGGATACTTCTCACTCTCAAACCCCAGTGGCTGCTTCACATACACCTCCTCTATGACCCCATTCAGAAAAGCACTTTTCACATCCATTTGAAACAACATGAACCCTTTAGCCACGGCAAAGGCTAGAAGGATTCGAATGGCCTCAAGACGGGCCACAGGAGCAAAGGTCTCCTCATAGTTGATCCCCTCCTTCTGACTATAACCCCGAGCAACAAGTCTGGACTTGTTCCTCACAACCATCCCATCCTCTCCCTCTTTGTTCTTCCAAACCCATTTGGTTCCTATAGGATGGCAATTTGGAGGTGGTTCAACTAACTCCCACACCTGGTTCCTCTCAAAGTTTTCCAACTCCTCATGCATAGAATTGACCCAGTTTGCATCAGATAAAGCGTGTCCAATGTCCTTGGGCTCAAAAGTGGCAACAAAAGCAGCATGAGCAAAATGAGAGGAATTCCTGGACCTTGACCGTGTAGTACGTTCGTCGATGTCCCCAATGATCTTCGACAGGGGATGCACTTCTTGAATCCGTCGGGGAGCCTCACGCCTCGAGACTACCTCCCCCTCAACTTCAGCTTCTCTCGCCTGGTCCTCTTGTCGCACCGTCGTTGTCCATGAAGTAGACGGTCCACACTCCGTAGTGGTCGTAGGGGAAGTAGTAGGTACACACTCAGCTTCAGGCGCATGGTTCTCTCCATCATCATCTCCAGCTTCATCTTTCTCCTCTTCAAAGAGGTCCTCTGCCATCTCCTCATCACCTGCACATTCAAAGCCAAGAGAGGTACATAGCATTGTCTCGTCGAAGGTTACCTCGCAAGTCTCCATGATTTTGTTAGTCTCAAGGTTAAGCACCCTATAGGCTCTAGAATGATTAGCATATCCAAAGAAAATACCATCACTAGACCTAGACTCAAACTTGTCGAGTTTTCCCTTCTTAAGAATAAAGCACTTGCAGCAAAAACTCGGAAATGACTCACCTTGGGTGCCCGACCATGCATAAGCTCATAACAGGTCTTCTTCTTGAAAGTTCGCAATAAAATCCTGTTGGAAACATGACAAGCCGTATTGACCACCTCAGCCCAATACCTCCTAGGAGTCTTGTGCTCATCGAGCATCGTCCTAGCCATCTCACAAAGAGTCTGATTTTTCCTTTCCACAACTCCATTTTGAGGGGGCACATAAGGGGTCGAATACTGATGTTCAAGACCAAGATCACGACAGAAGGCATCAAAACAAGAGTTCTTGGACTCTGAGCCATTATCACTGCGGATAGCTCGGATGGCATTCCCATGCCTCTCGTTTCCCAACCTCACGATCAGATCTCGAACAAAACCAAATGTCTCACTCTTATCCTCCAAGAAAAACACCCAGACATAGCGAGAGTAATCGTCCACCACAACAAGGACATACCACTTCCCACCCACCGAGCGAACTCGAGCTAGCCCAACAAGGTCCATGTGCAACAGCTCTGTCGGACGCTCGGTCATGACATCGGTCAGGGGTGGATGGGGAGTGGCTACCATCTTGCCATGCCTACACAGAGCACAAACCAAATCCTTCTCAAGCTTCAACCTCGGCAATCCTCGGATAAGGTCAAGACCACTCAAGCGGGAAACCAAATCAAAGCTCAAGTGTCCCAACCGGCTATGCCATTTCCACAAATCAGAAGAAGAACCAGCCATCAAACAGCGAGCAGGACCCAAAGAACGAGAGAAATCAGCCCTGAAAATCTGACCCTCGGGGATGATCATACAGACAAGATCACCTCGAGAATCCAGCAAACGAGAATCGCCAGACTTGAAACGCACCTCAAAACCCTCATCAAGCAACTGAGAAACCTAAACAAATTGAAACCTAAAGACTTCACAAGAGCAACTCTCTTCAACGTTACCTTGTCACTCACATGCACAACACCCTCAGAAATCACCCTTCCTCGTCCATTGTCCCCAAATGTGATGTACATCTTTTCCTTCACTGGGGTGAGGCTGGAGAACCACTTCTTATCTCCGGTCATGTGTCGGGAACATCCAGAGTCGATCAACCAAATGTTCTCCAAGCCTCCTGCCTGTAGTCAGAAACAAGAACGAGAATGAGCTAGCGACTCGACACTGGGGTTAGCACATAGAAAGTTGAACCAGTGTCGAGCCATCTGCTCAAAAGAGAGGTTAGCAAACATCATACCCTTGCCACCAAACTTCCCATGTCCCATGGAGGGAGTACGAGCACCACGAGGGGGAAAACGTGGTCCGTAGTTCCTTTGGAACCCAAAGCTGCGATCATCTCCCCTAAACTCGTATTGAGGACGAGTAGGGGGACGTCCAGCGAAACCACCACGAGCCCGACCAAACCTCTCACCAGCACGCACACCATCATCTCTCCTAACAAACCTCTCACCACCACCTCTCTGTGGGAACCTACCACCCTGAGCTCCAACTCTACCAACACTCTTCACACTTCCCACACCCTGTGGAAGTGGCACTCCAGGCTCAGGAATACCATGAGACTGGCGATACCTGTCTTGGTTTGCTTGCTCCCTAGCAAGCCTCTCATCCCTCTTCCTTTTGTAGCAAAACTCTGCTAGGTGTCTCTCCTTGCCACAATACTCACATCTGAAGGAGATGGGTTTTGGTTTTGGCTCTGGCTTCTCTCTAGGTTTCTCACCCTTCTCACTCACAAACTTCACGGGTTTCTGGAAGTCATTTGTTTTGGGTGGAAATTGGGGTGGATATTGGGTTGTGTCAAGCTTGTTGCAAAGGTGGTTGGGCTTTGGTGTGAGAGTGTTCTTGGGTGCTTTTGGAAGTGGGACTTGGATGTCTCCGATCACCTCAAACTCGGGGTTAGACTCGACACACTTCTCATACACACTCTCCCCACTGTTCTCTCCCACTTTCTCACCCAACTTCTCAAAACCCAAACCGCGACCATCAGCTCTCTTGAACTCCTCAATCATGATTTTCAATTGAGGTTCATGCCCAGACAACCAACCCAACACCTTCCCCAAATAGTCATTCTCCTCATAGATGTCATCCAAGCAGGAAGTAAGTTCAAGATTGTGCAAAGTAACTTCATCACAGCTAGTGCATGCATTGACAACAGGAGATTTCAAAGAAGCTTCCAAAGTGCTAATAGTAGAACGAGCATCAACAAGCTTAGCATGCATAGTAGCACATGATTTACAAGCACCAAGCAAAGTGGGTCTAGCCTTAAGCTCATCATACTCAGTCCTAAGAGCATCTAGTTTAGCTAAAGTGGAAGCATTCTTCTCATTAAGCAACTTGATCTCATTCAACCATGCATCACACTCAAGACACTCAACATCATCAAGAGTAGTAGGAGCAAGTTTCAAAGAGTCATTCTCAAATTTCAATTCAAGCACCTTAGACTCTAACTCTCCTACTTTCTCACTAGCATTCTCAAGTTGAGCCCTAAGTTCTTTCCTCATCTTTTTGGCATTTCTTAGCACACTATCACGGTTGTCAATCAAGCCATTCAACCTAGTGATCTCAGCAAGCAAAGAATCGGGGTCACGATTTACCTCATCCTCCGAGTCGGAGTCACTGTCTTCCTTCTCGCTCTTCTTGCTGCTTGAGCTATGGGCCATGCCACAAAAGCCATCAAGCACCACACAGCTCAACTCACTGAGGTTCCGGCTTGCACTCTTCTTGCCCTTGCGCCTCCCGGCGTCTTCATCTTCACTGCTTGAGCTTGACTGCGCATCGCTTGAGCTTGAGTCGACGTCACTTGCACCAGCCACCATGGCTCTTTCCTTGTCCTTCTTGTAGCCGCCCTTGCTCGGTCGCCGCTTCTCCTTGTCCTTGCTCTTGGACTTGCTGAAGTGCTTGCCCTTGGAGGAGTACTTGTCTTCAAGCCTTGGGTGCGCCTTGTACTCCCTCATCTTGTACTTGTTCTCCTCCACTTCCGGGCACTCGGCGATGAAGTGGCCACGCTTGCCACACTTGTAGCACCTCCCTGAGCTCCGCCTTGCATTCCTCCGACTCTCGTGCAGTCGATCAAACCTTCTTGAGAGCAAGGCCAGCTCCTCCTCGCCCAGCACATCAAACTCCTCATCTGGAATAGACATAAGAGAAGACAAGGAAAACTGTCGACAAGAAGGGTTAGATTTGCCCTTTGATCCGCCCACAAGAGCAAGACTATAGTCAGTCGAGCCCTCATGCTTGGATTGCAACTTCCTGTCAACCTCAGCCGACTTGAGCTTAGAAAAGAGGTCATCCAACTCAATAGTCAAATACGCCCGTACTCCTTGATGGCCTCAACCTTAGCACCCAAACATTTGGGTCCAAGACATGCAAGAGCTTCAAAGCTTGATCATGCTCAGTGTAAGGGAAATCCTCAACATTAGCCTTCATGTTGTTCACGATGGCGGTGAACCTCTGAAACATCGCATCAATGTCCTCACCGGGAAGTTGAGTGAAGTTCTCATATTGCATCCGGTAAGAGACAAAGAGGCGAGCCTTCACATGGTTATCACCACTGTGAGCAACCAACAACTTCTCCCAAATTTGCCAAGCAAGATTCAAATGGCGAACACGCTCAAACTCAGGATCACACAAGCTCCAGACCAAGTGATCAACGGCTTTTTCATTTGCCTCATACTTGGCCTTAGCACCGGCATCGGTCACCATAAGAGTATGGATGTTGACCGGAGTAGCATAGGTCTTGTCAAGCCCAATGAAATCCAAGAACTTGCCACGAAGAAAGACCATCATACGAGCCGCCCACTTGTGGTAACCCTTGCCATCGAAGTGCGGCGGACCGCCCCGCTCAACGTACGCCATATTAGGATTCAAGACTTGTCAAAGTCGCAAAGAATCCAGCACCAAGCTCTGATACCAATTGAAGGATCAAATGGCGACTAGAGAGGGGGGAGTGAATAGGAGCCGGTAAAAATTGTTCTCAAAGAACCCGGCCTATACCCTAGTCAAATCTTGGTCACACACAAGCGATGGATCGAATCACACGCCAATCGCCAAGACAACGAGGTTATGGATCAACCTCTAGTCTTAGGAACGATTCCTCGAAGCACACGCGGAAGCACGAGAAAGGAAGGGAGGAATCGAACCAAGAAGCAAAGTTGGCAGCCTCTCGCGGACCGTCCGGCCAGGCAGCGCGGACTTTCCGTGATGGCCGTGCGGACCGTCCGGTAGGGTACCACGGACTGTCCGCACCCTTGCCGCAGACTGTCCGGCCTGAGTCGCGGACCGTCCGTTAAAGCAAACAGAACCTCCAGAGACGACCCCGAATAACGGACCGTCCGCGGGGAGCACGCGGACTGTCCGCCGGGCACCCGCGGACCGTCCGCCCGCTGCTGCGGACTGTCCGAAACCTTTCCCAATCAAAACTCAACGCCACGACGGATCGAAAGTGAAGCCGAGCAAGAACCCGAAGAACACGGGAAGAACTCGCTCCTCGCGGACCGTCCGCTGGCCCCTCGCGGACCGTCCGCCGGCCCCTAGCGGACCGTCCGCGCCACACGGACAGAACAGAAAACAGCCCGACCTCGAAGGTCAACTCCCCCAAATCATCATCGGATTTCCCAAACGGTTGAAGCTGTGGAGACAAGGGTTTGGGGACTTGAAAAGCGTCACACAAGGATGCTATAGCCCAAAAATCTTGCCTCCTAACTCCCTAAATCACCGGGAATAGCGAATCCTTTGATCACCACCAAAAGCTAGAGCTCCGACCGAAAATCCTTGAATCGAAGTGGTTTCCCAGCGTTTGACGGCACAAGATCAATCACAAATGTGCACAAGGCATCCATCCATGTTTCCCTCAAAGAAATCCGGGGAGAAACCAACTCAAATTCGCAGAATCACACCGAGAACAAAGGCACGAAAACAAGCACAAAAAGACCACGAAAAACACAACTCCGATTCTTCTATACAAACCAGGAAAGATTCACAAGGTCTAGCATGCTGCCCTAGCATCCATCCCTCTCAACAAATCTCACATGAAGCTCTCATGCTAGCCTAGAGAAAATGGAGAAGAAAATAGCTACGAAAATAAGAAATGGGAGGGGGGAAATGAAACCCTAAGTCGCGGAGAGAGAGCCATCTACACACACCCATGGCTTATATATCGGGTCCCGCCGGTGTGGGAAATGACTCGACTACCCCTAACTCAACTACTGGCGATACAACCCACGCAGGGGCATTTATGTAATGTTTGTGGGTCTTGCCATCGGACGGCCACACCTTCGCCGCACCCCGCGTCCTCCCGACGCAAGCCATGCGATCCCGCCGCGTGTCCTACGCTTCAAAGCTTCCCGACACGCCCGGATCCCGTCTCCGTCATGTTGGGTCTTCGGACTTGGTTTTGAGGCCCAAACCAAGAAACCGTCCTCCGATAGTTTTGTGGGCAAACCACCAAACCCCGCGTGCTCGGCCCGGCCTCCCGCCAAGCCCCTTGACTCGACCGCCACCGTGCACCGGCTCGATCGTCCATGACTTCGTCTTGCTCGTCTCTCCACCATGTGGCCCGCACGTAGTCCCGTCATCCACCGAGTCCCTCGAACCGAGCCTACTTGTCTCTCCATCTTCCCGGAGGCCCCTCAAGGCTGAAGACCTTTCGCGCCCGTTCTTCAACTGCAATAACACGAACTAGGCTACAGCCTACACCTGCGCACTGAGCCAAGAGTCAGTCCAACACCCATTGTCAATCACTCATCACTAAGGAGCGGTCATCCATCGACCACCGGGACGCTCCTGGTCCTCAACTTTCGATATTTTAGCACAAGTTCTAGTTGATTACAATCTCTAAGTGTGCCAACTAATTCAATCAAGAATTGCACAATTGATAAATTCAAACAACAATATTCACCAAGTTCCATCATTTCGGGATATCATGGCCAGTTGATTAAGAAGTCTCGGATAATGGTGAGAGGCCGACAATCGATAGATTTAAACCTTGCAAGGTAAACCTAAGCACACGGTAGGGTGCCCCCGCGAGGACAACCATCCAGGTTGTTCCCAAAAATCCTCGGGTTGGAACCAATGCTTACAGTCCTGGATACAAGGCCATCTGTCATACCTCGCGAGGCACCTAGTCTCACACATGCAGCCTCTTCCCGGTAGCTAGCCGGGTAGGTGACTACTCAGAAGTAGTCAGGGAGAGTTCCCGCTCCATCTCATTAAGGTACTAGGCTTACCAGTTCCATTCCCGACAAGTTATTAGAACGTTCAAAAGCTTAGCCCATGAAAGCCACTGGACCGGAGCCCAAATCCCATGCTCTTACCACATGAGCAAACCATTTATAAAGATCTTATGATTCCAACATAAGAACCTACTCTCGCGAGTGACGAACATCACTCGACTTGCACCAGTTCTTTAGCATAGCAGCTATCGACCTAGCATACCAGTGATAGAGCATAGGTACCTAGGGATCATGCATCTAGGGTTTCAAATCAACTCCTGAAACGTAAATGCACAATCATAGCAAAACATAATTGCATAATTTTTAAAAGACCGGGTTAATGATCTGGGGCTTGCCTTCACTGGCAAGGTTGGCCTTGAGACCTTATGGACTTTGGTCCTGGCCTTGAGCTACGAACACGTGTTGCAGCTCTTCAGTAGCACATTCATCTCCTCCCTTCGGCACGAGCGTACATCTACAGTCGGAAGATCTACACGAAAATGTAACTGCAAGATTTAATTGTCGATTCTTAATGTAATTATTTACAAACACCCACTAACAACCATGGGGTGCATGGTTAACCACATTCACCTAGATAAGAAATACATTCAGCATAGTCTTCCAAAAAGGAACAATATGCAGTTCTTTATTATTTATTCTTTTTATAGCGATTGTGTACATATATATGGAAATAATTGAATATAAATTCATAAACAGCAATGGGTTGGTAATATTTAGCTTTTTATTAGGATTTACACACATACACAAGGCCATTAAGGTGGGTTGGTGATTTTTTCCTATTTAATTGACTATTAAGCCTTAAATGGCTTCCATAGCTTTTATCCATAAAATAATCATTAAAAATTAGTGAAAGGGTTTATTAAGCACTGACCACCTACAACAAGCCATTGGACACACATGCCTGCTTAGGATAGCTAAGAATTTAATTATTTTGAAAAAATTAACAAAAGCTAGCTAGTAAAACAAGGTAAGTGCACACAAAAACAAATACTCATCAAAATGATCCTAACTTTCTCTCACATATTTTATGGTCCAAAACTAACCTAGGGATGCAGCATACACACCTAGAACTATTATGAATCTAGACTTATGCAATTACCAAGAAAAACAAGCATATTTCAAGAATAATTATTTCTGACAATTATAAAATTGTGATTAGTTCACCAGAGGTGTATTTTGGCCTAACAAGACAAGATGCAGAAATTGGCCTAAAAAATCTAACTATTTCTAGCTACAAAAATCATCTAGGCAGATTCTGCATAAATAGAAAACAATTTATGTAAAAAGATTAGAACATAACTTTCTTCAATTTTTGGTTCAGGAGGTAGCCATGACATAGCACACAACATATCCAAAAATTAGCTATAGAGGATTTATGGATTTAGAGATACAACAGATCTAGGTTTTTCACATTTCAATTTTTCATGCAAAAATTATCATGAAACAGCCTAGACAAGTATAACAAACGTTGTAGTACATTTCACCAGGAGTCCAACAAAATTGGGCTTGTGTTTTCCGATTTTTCTACGATTTTCTACGGAATTTACAAGTTTCAGCCAAAGTCAAACACTATTTAAGAACCCGTTTTGCACAAAGGTCCTCGTTTGTTTTTTATTCCTTACAGAAATGCCCTTGGTTTGCGCTTAGGCCCTCGGAAAGACTCGAGGTCTTGCAATGTGGCCCTCGGGTGCGGTGGGCGGCGAGGCCGGCGCAATTCCGGTGGGCCAGCAGCAGTCGCCGGGCGGGAGTGGGCGTGGGGTGGTTCAGGGGTGCCCTAGGCCCGGTTTGGGAGGTTGGTCGGGGCAGAGACGGTGCCAGAGGTGGGGTGCGGCGGTGGCAGGCGTCGGCGCTACTGGAGCTCCGGCTCCGGTGAGCTCTCGGCTGTGGCAAGTGAATGGGCGGCGCGCACGACTCTACGGGGTCCTAGGGGAGGCGCTGTGGGCGTCGGTCGGCAATGGGGGTGGGGAGTGACGGCTCAGCTGCGGTAGCGCTCATGGTGCGGTGGCGAGCGCTGTGGTGTGCGCGAGGAGGGCCGGCAGCCGCTCTAGTGCGCGAGGTGGGGCGACGACATTTAATAGGCGACATACGCTTGCTTAGCGACGAAGGAACCGAGTACGTTGGCCGTGGTACGACGCACAAGAAGGGGACACCGCAGGGGACCGGTGGTCCGACACGGAGTTCGTCTATTCGGTCTGGCGCACATAGGAGAACGACGCATGCGCGGCGCAGACCGCAAGGTGCCTCGGGGCGCGGGCGGCCTAGGGAAAGGAGCGACCTCGGGCGGCGCGCTCTCGCTCGAACATTTTGGTGTGCCCCTGTTCGACTGTGTTTTTCTCAAAAATTTTCAACTAAAGTGCGCTGAGTGATGAGTAGAAAAGTTGTAGATCTCACTACCCTCTACAACTTTTATAAAAGCTCTATAGTGTTTTTCTCAACGGATTTTGCATAAATCGCAGACAAGAGGACAAGGGACAAGAAAAGTCATGCAGAGGGTGCAGCTCCTCTGTCTCTCGCGATGCGAGCTGGTTGGTTCACTCTAGGTATGGGACGGGAGCTCGCCCCGTCCTACCTGGAAGAGCCAGCGCAGCGTTGTCGAGGTGGAACCACCCCTGCTTCTAACCAGTGGTGTTGTCGAGGAGCACGAGGTTGACGTACTCTGGCTTCATGTACTGGCGCAGCATGAAGCCGACACTCCCCACGACCCCGGACTTTCCCATCTCCTGGAGCTTGAAGAAGTGGCACCACTGGTGGATGTGTCGCGCTATGCTGAGGTAGGCCTCGCAGAGGTGGATGAAGGTTGAAATGATGGTGATCGAGATCAGGACGAGGTGTACCAGCTCGATCCGGTAGAAGAAAAAGAGGCCGCTGAAGAAGTTACCCGCTGGGACCCCAAATCCGCGCTCAATGTGCGCGAGGAAGACGGCGGTCTCGCCGATCCCCTCCGTTAGGAACTCCTCTGAAGGACCGATACGGCGAACCAAAGAGGGGGGGAGTGAATGGATGCCGATAAAAATTCTTCTCGAAAGAGATTTAAACTCCAACAAGATGAACGCTGCTTCCAACACACTTCTCTAACTCACTACCCAAGTTGGTCAAGCCCACGTAGCCACTGGAGTGCCACTGGACCTAGGAACCAACACACAACCTTCCGACCCGAGAACGCAGCGGAACACCCAACCTCGAGTCTACAGACCAACACCGGTCAGACCGGTCCCTGCTGGTGAAACTGGGCAACTTTCACCAAGTGGCTCCACACCGGACAGACCGGTGAGACACACTGGTTAGACCGGTCACAACTGAAATCCCCCAAGGCACCAAACAGGCGAACCGACCTCCAAACAGACCCAAACTCGAAACAGCCCCAACACAGGACAACAACGAACACACCCAGATGTTCACCCGAGCAAAAACCCACCGAGGGCTGCACCGGTCAGACCGGTCAAGAGCATCGGTCAGACCGGTGTAGCCTGGGCAGCTCGGGATGAACTGCACCCGCGGGTCAACTCCCCCAAATCCATATCTCGATCTCCCGAATCTCTCCACAGACTTGAACAAGACTTTGGGGATAATAGGAACACCTCATGAGGAATCCATAGCCAGGTTTAATCCCACCAAAACTTGATCAAAAAGGAGGAATCGAAGAAATCCCGCCAAGAACACCACGAACCCTAGAACTCGGAAAAACCCAAAATCAAGCCCCTTTACTCACGGATTTGGGAGGGGAATCACAGCCCAAAGAACCCCGAAAGGTTCCCACAGATTTTCCCCCTCAAATCCCCAAGAGAAAGGTCCCGAAAACAACCCAAAGAAATCACCAAGAGAGGGCTCCGAAAATCACCACCAAGAACAACCGGGAACAACACATCCAAACCTTGAGGAACCACGCCGAATCATCTATAGATGCAACAAAGGTTCATACAAGGTCTAGCTTGCCGCCCGATCATCCAACCCTCTCAGAAGATCTCACCATGAAGCTCTCAAGATAGTCCTATGGAAATCCTATGGAAAATAAGGAAAGCAAATGAACTAGGGTTTCAAGGCTTGGCTGCCATCCTCTCACCTCTTGGGTTATATGGAGGCAACCAAAAGTCTAAAATGTCCTTTCCTAATAACTAGGGATACAAGCCCCTCAAGGGCGGATTTGGAAGTCTTCATGTCTTCACCATCGGACGGTTGCCCGGCGACCGGACCCTGCGTAGCCTCGACGCAAGCCATGCGATCCTGACGTGTGTCCTCCGCTTCGAAGATTCCAGACTGCATCGTCGCACACCGGTCAGACCGGTGCTCCTCACCGGTCAGACCAGTCAGACCAACCGGTCAGACCGGTCTGGCACTGCTGCAGCACCGTCTTCGGTTCTCTGGTGTTGGCTTTGTAGATCAACTAAGGAACCCAGTGGTTTTCTGGTGAACCACCGGAAACCCCGCGAACTCGGTGTAGCCTCCGCCAATCTCCACTCATGACTTGGCTCCCATGTAGTCCCGGCTCGACCTTGGTTTTGAGGCTCAACCAAGAAACCGTCCATGACTTCATCTTGCTGTTCATGCCACCATGCGGCCCGCACTTGACCCCGCTGGCCACTGGGTCCCTCGAACGAAGCCTACTTGTCCTCTCTACACCTGGAGGCCTCACTGGTGACGACCTTTCGCGCTTGTTCTTCACCTGCACCAACACCAGTCAAGCCGCAACCTGCACCTGCAATACTTAGCCAAGAATCAGTCCACACAACGTTGTTAATCACTCATCACACAAGGAAGCGACCATCCACCGGTCCTCGAACCACACATGGTCCTCATCCTCGCCCGCCGCCGGCCTCCAGCCGACCTCCGTCTTGGGCCTCAGCAACCCGCGGGTCCCCAGGGCTTGTATCTACTCCTCCGTCAACACAGACGGCTCCCAGACGGTGTGCGGTGCCAGAATTGGTGCCTGCTCCATCTTCTCCTCCTTGAAGCTGGTGGATTTGGATCTAAACCTATGAGGGTCTTGGTTCACATGCGAGGTCGTGGTCCGTGGCAGAACTAAGCACGACAGTGCTGCTGTTCTCTCCGAGCAACGGAATGGCGGTGGAAACCTAGAGCGATGTGGAAATGAAAGCAAGTAGAGGTCCTCAGCCCATGGATCGGTCTTATATAGTTGGGCCCCAGCGGCGCAACGGGTGGCCACACCCAACATCTCTTTGGCGCAAATCACAGCGACCCAATGGCCCGACGCCTTCAACGAATCCAACGCCTTCGGTCGACGTGGACTTGTTATGCCCAACATTCAAGCCCCCCAACATTGAAATCTCCAGTGTGACATTCAAGGTCGCCAAGACCCACGGATGACCTATAGGCCAACTCTAGCACTACGCTCGGGGGGGCCCACACAAGACCAGGGCATTGCATAATAATCAAGCGTCTTTGCCACGATGTTCCTACTTGGTTCAACAAGAGAGCAATGAGGCCTGCTATTCATAGCAGTGGAGGTTCACTTCGGTTGCTGCCCACACCTCGGCTGTTGCGACATCCTTCCGCAACACTATTACCATGTGGAGCATCCTTTCACTATGACCACTTTTCAGCTTTTGTCTCATAGTGGCAGCAGCCGCATGTCTGCTCGGGGCAGGTCCTCTGCTTGGACATTACTCCCGTGGGTTGCTACACGACAAAGATTCTTGGCGCCTGGTGCTGCCCTGCAATAATTCTGGATAGTTTGTCTTATTCAACAAGAAGAACATCTTAAAGTACAAGCAGAAGGCCGTAGGTTCTCGGGTTATTCTTCGAGCATCAACCTCACCTTGTAGGTCGCCTTACTGCTTGGGGGCTACTCCACGAGTGCGTCTTGCAATGCCTTCTTTCCCTACGTCGCATCGACCTACCAGAAGCAAGCTTCCGCCATCCCTCCGCTCGACCTCCCTTTGGTCGGCATTGAGACCTTCCTCGAAGGCGTGATGATCTTTCCTGATTTCGATCAGGTCGGCGGTTCTTCAAATAACTACAACGCCTTGCCTACACTTCAAACCCTTGGATCTGCGTTCCAAGAGCTTGATGTTCGTCTTCATGAGCGCTCAAGAGGATTTTATTTTTGGATCCCCGTGCATCCTGCGTGACCTTGATGGTGCATTGACGTCATCTCAGCCGCTACGCCTACACGTCGATTGGGGGCTTGAGAGACATGGGTACCCAAGGGTCCGCACCGACCAGGTTCCTCCAGGTCCCTATCAAGTGGACCCAACCCATCGGAAGCCCCAGCGACCTGCAAGTGGACCCGGAGACCTTATCCGAACTACCACCTATGCTCTTAGGTGCTGATCCCCTCTAATCAACCTACAACCGCTTGAGTTGCCCCCTAGTGGATATGTCCAGGTCTCACCCCCTAACATTATGCTCTTATACTAGTATGCTAGGTCGATAGCTTCTATGCTATAAGACCGGTACAAGTAGAGTGATGTTCGTCACTGGCAGGAATAGATTCTTATGTTGGAATCATAAGATCTTTATTAAATGGATTTGCTCATGTGGTAAGAGCTTGGGATTTGGGCTCCGGTCCAGTGGCTTTCGTGGGTTAAGCTTCTGAATGTACTAAGCACTTGTCAGGATTAGGACCGGTAAGCCTAGTACCTTAATGAGACGGTGCAGGAACTTACCCTTACTAATCTGGAGTTGTCACTGACCGAGTTCGCCACTGGGAGGTTGATTCATGTGTGAAGCTGGGTGCCTTGCCGGGTATGCCAGATAGCTATGTACCTGAGACTGTAAGCTTTGATCCTAAGCCGAGGACTTTTGGGAACCGCTTGGTGGTTGTCCATGTGGGGGCACCCTCCATGTGTTTAGGTTTGCCTTGTAAGGTTATAAATGAATTGATTGTCGGCTTCTCACTATTAACTGAGACTGCTTAATCAACTAGCCATGATATCCCTTAATGATGGAACTTGGTGGACATTGCAGTTTGATGTAATTGTATTGTACAATTTATGATTAAATTAGTTGGCACACTTAGAAATGATAATAAACTAGAATTTATGCTAAAATATTAAAAGTAAGGACATACTCTTTGTTGCTTTTCAACAAAAGAACTCCACCGACCAAAAAGCCTCTCATGCGTAGAGTTTGGTGATGTAATTATCACCCGACGGTTAAGTATTGCTGAGTATTAGTGCACTCAGCCTTGCTTTAAAAATGTTGTTACAGGTGTTGTTTGACCGGGTGAGTTTCCTCCCGACTGAGAGCTGGAATGGGGGGATGGCGAGGAGTGATGGCACCACGGATGGCCTCTCGTGATGTCTACCGTGTCATAGTTTAATTTTCCCGCTGTTTCTGAACTCTGAACCTTTACTTATCATGTCATGGACGTTGGTTTGTAATAATTAAACCCCTAGGGGTAATTTGGATTTAATTTGTGTTTGTACTTTGGACACGCCTTCGCGTGAGTTTTAATGCATATGTTCGATGCTCTGTGTGAATTGCAAGTGATTTACCGGGCGTTAACCCGACAACTAACGCCGGGATGATACTTTACAGTTGCTTAATGGGCAAAGTGGATTGGTTTAGGTGATAGTACGGTATTTTCCTGGGTGGGTTGTCACAACTGGTTTTTGACTGTGTACATATTTAAGCAAATGACATTATTAAATCACACAAAAAACCAAGGGTGTATTGTGTAGCCCCTAATTAACTAACCATTATTTTAATAAAGTTATTAAGGAAGCAAAGGCGATTTTTCCAATTAAACTCAATAGAAGCTTAAATGGATTTCCAATTGTCAACTATGAAATAAATTATAAAAACAAAGCCAAAGGTATATTGCTGGTTCTAAGGACCCAAACATACCACTGATCCAAGGTTTGAATTTTAAAGAGCTATAAACCCATATATCCAAAAATGGCATTTTCTTGCTATATATAAAGAGAATTGGGTAAATAAATAAAGCACTTCTGCACCCCAACTCAATCCTACAACATCTCTGTCCTAAAACAAGCCTAGAAAACTAGCATGCACATCAAAATCACATTTGAAATTTGAACTATGCATTTAAATGTAAATCTAAGCATAAATCAAGATTAAATATTTGTAGCAGAGATATTATCATGATAAATTCAGAAAAGTTGATTCTAGGTAATGGGGACATGGGTTCCCGATCTTCCGTCAGGTGGAGATAGCTATCAATTTGGTGGAGATGTCACACAAACGATCCGGCTTCCAATCAACACGACTAGAACCCCGCAATCGCAGCACCACTTCTCCTCTGGTTATCAACCATGCACTGCACGATTGACCTCGCCACGAGGGCTAATCCTTGCCTGAGAATCAAAGACACAAGCAAGAACAAGAAAGAAACACAATCTGGAAAATTGCAGATGAATGATTAAGCTCACAAGTTGGGGTCTCACAAACCGATCGAACGGCGAACTGTTCTTGATAGAATGACTTAAGAAAAACCTGAGTTTCTAAGGTGGCGGCTACTGAGTATAAGAGGAGGGGGGCTTCCTAGGGTTTGGGGCGACCTAGGAGGGGCGCCCTCAACTTGGGCCTAAAGCCCAACCAAACTGTCGACGCAGCACTTTGGCAGATTCTGGACGTCAACTTGTTTCGAAGATTCCCGTTGACTCGGAACGAATTTTGGCATGCGACCGGTGCCATTGGAAGCTCTATGAAATTATGCTTCCAACCATATATAGAACGTCAAACACCGACTCCGTATGCGACGTGGGCGTCCGTTTTATTGCGCACTGCTCCTGGACTCCGAACTGGACTCGAACTTGAATTGCTTTTGGCCTCCACCTCGGGGACTCGATCCGGATCAACCTTGGACCTCCTTGTTGACTTGAAAACCCTTGTTGGACTTCTTCTACTCCATTCCATGCACCAATCATGGTCGTATGCATGAGTGTCATGTCCTCATCACTAGGCATAACATGAACATAGCCACATGTTGAGCCCAACAATCTATTTACATTTTTCTACAAAAATCATTAAGGCAGAAAAAACATAAGGGCAAAATAAGTCATATAAAAGATCTATTGAGTAACATTATGCAAATTTTTGTCCATAGACTATACATGATACAGCTAGCAACATATCCAAAATTCAGCCGCATAACCTTTCTAAATTTTGAACTAAAGCAAAAAGGTGTCAAACTGAATTCGAAATTTCATTCAAATCTATAAATCAAAAACTATGGTCATGCTTTGTAGAAGTTGTAGGCCTAGTCTCACTAAAACCATCAAAACTAGTTTTGCATTTTCCTGATTTTTCTACGAATTTCTAGAATTTTTCTAAGGTGTTGGACTAAGCTGCTAAGAAACTAAGTTAAAGATCCTTTCAACTAGATCCCTAGTTCACAAATAGGTCCTAGACATTCACAACCGTGGCCTCCGGTGGCGGGGCGAGCTCGCTGGTGGTGAACCACAGCCGAAGGAGATGAACAAGCGGCACAGGGCTTCGATCGAACTCACCACAGACTGATTGTGGTGATGGCGCGGCCTGCGGTAGCTCCGACGAGTGGCGGCGGCGAGGCCGCGATGGCACGACCGCCTTGACTCGAACTCCGGTGAGCACAGGTGCAATGCGGGGCAACAAACGGCCGTGCGAGCATCGCTAGGTCATAGAGGAGGTGTTGAGGAGCTTGTCCAGTGGTGGGATAGGACGGAGGTGCTCGTTCACCGTGACGGGGGCAATGGCGGGCGGCGTAGGGCGTGTGCGCACGCAGGAGGAGAAGGACTGCCTTTTATAGGCACGGGTGAGGCCGAGGGGGCATGCGAGCATCACCTCAAAGGAATGGAGGAGGAATTAAGGGGAAGCCCGTGGCGGCTGAGGTGCTTAGCACGTCGCTGGCGGGTGGCACAACGGGGGTCCGGCCGGGGTGCTGGTAGGCGCAGGCGCGTGGAGGAGTGCGTCCCCAGGTTGCTCAGGGCGTGGGAACCAAATGATATTGCCAGCCTGAGATGCGCGACCAAAGCAGGGGGCCGGACACTGATGCGCCGCGTGGCGGCACGGCGCGACACGCCGGCGCGCCGGAGCGTGCCCTAGGGCGTCGATGGCCAGTTCAAATTTGTAGTACCCCGGTTTGAGTGCCTTGGATTCAAAGTTTTCAAACGAACTCCAAAATCCGTAGATAGGACTCTATAGATGAGTCATCCCTCTACACGGTAGGTACCAACCGAGCTCCAATTGGATTTGAAAATAGGTAGAAAACTGTAGGCCAAAATCAAGAAAATCTCGGCTCGGGGAAACAGTAAAAGCAAGTTTGAATCGCAAAGTTGAGCCATTTCCTCTCAAAATTTGAAATGCCAATCTAAAGATGAAATGTGTCCAACTAAATTCTATACAATTTTTATATTTGCTGAATTTTGAGTCTTTAGAGAAAAATTGGAGAACGTGGCCAAGGTTCTAAGGTAAGGGGTTGACACTAAGGGTTTTGACCATTTTGATTAGGGTTTTGACCAATTTCACTAGTGTTGACTTGTGTAAGGTGTTCATGGGTGAACGTTAGTGAGGTTTTCGAGGTGAGGACCCAGGTTGACCATGATTTGACCACAGTCAACATGTTTGACTAGTGTTTAAGGTTAATTAAAAACTTGGGACATCACATGGTAGACGTCTTAGTTGCAACTACTGTTGTGCATGATGGACCTGGGGTGTTTGAGTGGTTTTCTGTGGTGATGTTGGGGTACTCTTCAGAGTGCGTGACTGCGACCACTATAGAGCTTGGGCCTGGGCTGCTGTGAGCTTCTTCAGTCGAGAAGAGGAATGCTAGATGTGTTTCAGGAAATTCATGGGCGCCAAAGGAGGTTCTTCTTTGAAGTCCCTCAATCACCACAGGCCAGTACTGAAGCATTGCTACTAGGACACAGGGCTTCCAAGGAACAATTTCAAGCCCAGTGGGTGGCTGAACTTCAAGATCAATGAGGATGGGATTCATTGCGAGGATCGGCAGAGCAAGTTGGGCTGAAGTACTTGAACTCAGATTTGGCAGCCCTATCCTGCGGAAGATAGTGACAGTGGCGCAAAAACTTTGAGCTGCCAGGAAGCGGGCATTGTTCTCATCGGGGATGGATGTGGCATCACTAGAGGAAGAACTGTCAGCCAAAAGCGAGCCCTACAAGACCTCATCCAGTGAGATGTCAGGGCCCGATGCACGTAGGAAGCTCATTGAGGAGCTAGAGAGATCAAGATCAATGAAATATTGAGGGACGACCAGGTGTTGTGGAGGTTGTTGTGGTTCAGTAACGACAGGGATAGCCGGATTCCATTCTGGCCATGGGTCTTCCTTATCCTCGTCAATATCCTCTACCTGACCATCTATTTTCGGGTTTGCATCAGCTAGTTGCTCAGTCACATTGAGATGGATTTTGTAAAGTGCATCATGGTGTGGATTTGCCCCAAAGACACTGAGGTTGTTCACTACTCCATTCTGCTCTTCTTCCCAGTTCGGGTCATGCTGATGTAAGGCAAGCACAATTGGGGGGTGTTCTAGATACAGTTGACCATCTATTGGAATGGGGTTTTCATCAACTAGGAACACATTAGGAAAATTTCCATTGAGGATGTACATCGGGACGACCCAAGAACGACTGGTGTCGCTAATCATGGTACCTCTTGACACAATCAAGCTTCTTGGGATTCTGTCAGGGCTATGCAAAAGAACCTGAATAGGGATTCTTGATTTATTTGCATCTCTATACCATTCTAGGAGTCGACCATGAGGGACTACAATAGCTCTAATGTAAATATCTTTCTGAAAATCCAGTGGAAAGACAAGGAACATCACCCAACAAACACAGATGTAATTGCAACTTCTAGAGTTAATTCCTTCATCTTGCTTGACTACATAAACAATGTTGTGTTGACCCATGTGAAACTGCGATTCTCTAACCAGCTGATCTCGCTTGGGGACGATTCTCAGTTTGATGAACCGATGGCTGAGAGGAGACATATGCGATTCTAGAATCTGAACCCGCTGAGTGTGCTCGAGGAAATCACATACCATGTTGAGCCTGGGGCGGAGCTGTGCTGCTTCCTGCGGTACCGGGTTGATTGAGATGATCGTGAAGTCCTCATGCTCTCGGGTTAGTTCTCCACCCACCGTCATGCAACCTCTAGCAGGGCGGTTCCACCCATGCTCCACAACAAGGCGAGCAATGAGGAAAGGTCAGTGATCGACTTGGAAGTTTGCCATTAGATCATCACCGACATCGGTAGCGGCGATAGTGGGTGTTGGTGGGTTCTAGATGGGGGTTTCTACTGTTGAGGCGGTGAACAGCAGATTTGTTTGTGGAATAAAGTGTTCCTGTTCCTCAGCAGGAGAAGATGAATGGCCCGGGTACAGATGGAAACCTGCGTGAGAATCGAGGCGGGGTGCTGTTAATCGATCATTTGCCTTCCAGGTACTTCTGCAGGGGAGAGCTCATGCTCAGAGGCCTTCTTACTGGGGAGAGGGACTTTGGGCCTCCAGATAACTTTGTTAGGTCCACGGATCGCTTGATACGGAGCTTTGGGGGCCCATGTTGGTGTTCGGCATGATCTGGCCAGATGCCCAAAATGAAGGCATCTTTGGCAGTGAAGCTCGAACTTTCGGGCCCAGCTTGCGTCAAAAGATCTCTTCCGGCTGTTATGAGGTTGGGAACTGGGTCTAGGCCTGTTGGGCCGAGAAACCACTCTTGGATGAGGCCGCGGATTCAAATTTGAAGTTGACTGTTGATTATGCGCCTAAGATTTCGGATCTGCATGGTGCCTGGGGCGAAGAACACGGCCATCTGATTGCGAACTGCTTTGACGATCAACTGGAGGAAAAATACCCGAGGGGCTGACTTTCAATGGATCGGCCTCGGAGGTGAAAGCACCAAAGACTAGAGAAACAAGTTTGAACTGATGGATGGAGATTGAACCAGATTATCTACAAAACACACTCTTTTCATGCGTTGAGCAATTTTCATGGCCTCTTTTTTCTGCTCTAGATAGGACTTTGGTCCTCTCTTTGTATTGCTCAATTTCCCAATCACGCTTCTCTTTTTCCCAGTGTGGAGTACCGTTGCTCCACAAATGAAAATAGATATCAAAAGAGGAAGTGATCACTCTGCGTTTTTTGTAGATCTGAAAACCCACCTCTTTTGAGAAAACCGAGAAGCGAAAATGATTGTTGCTCAAGAATTTGACATGGAAATCCGATGCATTCCCTCCCAAACACGATTGAAGAGGCAAAGCAAATGATTCTTCCGTTAAACGAATGAGGAAAGGCCGAAAAGTAGCGAGGAGGAAGAACGAACCATCTGGGGCGGGGAAGGGGTGATGTACCAGTGCATGGAAGCGACTGAGGACCATGTGTGGTTCGAGGACCGGTGGATGGTCGCTCCCTTGTGTGATGAGTGATTGACAACGTTGTGTGGACTGATTCTTGGCTAAGTATTGCAGGTGCAGGTTGCGGCTTGACTCGTGTTGGTGCAGGTGAAGAACAAGTGCGAAAGGTCGTCGCCGGTGAGGCCTCCAGGTGTGGAGAAGACAAGTAGGCTTCGTTCGAGGGACCCGGTGGCCAGCGGGGACAAGTGCGGGCCGCATGGTGGCATGAACGGCAAGATGAAGTCGTGGACGGTTTCTTGGTTGAGCCTCAAAACCAAGGTCGAGCCGGGACTACGTGGGAGCCAAGTCATGAGTGGAGATTGGCGGAGGCTACACCAAGTTCGCGGGGTTTCCGGTGGTTCACCAGAAAACCACTGGGTTCCTTGGTTGATCCACAAAGCCAAGACCGGAGCACCAAAGACGGAGGTGCAGCAGCACCAGACCAGTCTGACCGGTGGGTCTGACCGGTCTGACCGGTGGGGACCGGTCTGACCGGTGAGGTGCACCGGTCTGACCGGTGTGCGACGACGCAGTCCAGAATCTTCGAAGCGGAGGACACGCGTCGGGATCGCATGGCTTGCGTCGAGGCTACGCAGGGTGCGGTCGCCGGGCATCCATCTGATGGTGAAGACATCAAGAATTCCAAATCCGCCCTTGAGGTCTTGTATCCCTAGTTCGTAGAGAAGGGCGTTTTAGACATTCGGTTGCCTCCATATAACCCAAGAGGTGAGAGGATGGCAGCCAACTCTTGGAACCCTAGCTCATTAGTTTTCCTATTTTCCTTAGGTTTTCTCTAGGACTAGCAAGAGAGCTTCATGGAGAGATCTTGTAGAGAGGGATGGATGATCGGGCGGCTTGCTAGACCTTGTACGAACCTTTGTTTCATGTATAGATGATTCGGCGTGGTTCCTCAAGGTTTGGATGTGTTTTCCTCGGTTGTTCTTGGTGGTGATTTTCGGAGCCCTCTCTCGGTGATTTCTTTGGGTTGTTTTCGGGACTTTTCTCTTGGGGATTTGATGTGGGAAATTTGTGGGAACCCTTCGTGGTTCTTTGGGTTGTGATTCCCCTCCCAAATCCGTGAGTAAAAGTGCTCGATTTTGGGGTTTCTTGAGTTCTTGCTTTGGAAGTGCTTTCGGCGGGATTTCTTCGATTCCTCCTTTTTGGACGAGATTTGGTGGGATTAAACTTGGCTATGGACTCCTCATGAGGTGTTCCTGATATCCCCAAAGTCTCGTTCAAGTCCGTGGAGCGATTCGGGAGATCGAGATTTGGATTTGGGGGAGTTGACCCGCGGGTCTTTGTTCATCCCGAGCCCCTGTGCTACACCGGTCTGACCGGTGCTCTTGACCGGTCTGACCGGTGCGAGCCCTTGTGGATTTTTGCTCGGGTGAACGTCTTGGTGAGATCGCTGTTGTCCCTGTTGCTGCTGTTTCGAGTTTGGGTCCGTTTGGTGGTCGGTTGGCCTGTTTGGTGCCTTGGGGGCTTTTAGGCTGCCATCGGTCTGACCGGTGTGTCTCACTGGTCTGACCGGTGTAGAGCCACTTAGTGGAAGTTGCTCAGTTTCACCAGCAGGGACCGGTCTGACCGGTGTGGGCCTGTAGACTCGAGGTTTGGTTTTCCGCTGCGTTTCTCAGGTCGGTAGGTGGTGTGTTGGTTCCTAGGTCCGGTGGCACTCCGGTGGCTACGTGGGCTTGACCAACCTTGGTAGTGAGTCGGAGACGTGTGTTGGAAGCCGTGTTCATCTTGTTGGAGTTTCGATCTCCTTCGAGAAGAATTTTTATCGGCTCCCATTCACTCCCCCCCCCTCTGCGGTTCGCCGTATCGGTCCTTCAAGTGGTATCGGAGCGGGTTCGGATCTTTATTGACTCTAACCGTCTAAGATCCAAGGATGGCGTACCGGGAACGGGGTTCGGGTCCTCCACACTTCGATGGCAAAAACTACCGGATGTGGAGCAAGCGGATGGGTGCGTTCCTCCGCGGAAAGGGTCGGATCCTTTGGGATGTCACGGTGGACACGAGCTATGTCCACCGATGGACTTCCTCGCTCCGGATTGAGGGACGGATTCGACGCCAACAATAAGGCGGTCGACTACTTGTTTCATGCTTTGTGTCGGCCGAGTTCGATCGGGTGCACACCGAGCACTTGGCTTGTAGGATTTGGGCGGTGTTGAAGGAGGCTCATGTTGGGAACGCCCGAGTTCGAGCACGGATGTATGCGACCTACCGGAGAGAGTACGAGAACTTCACTCATCTCCCCGGTGAGTCCATCGATGCTTTGTTTCAGAGGTTCACGGTGGTGGTGAACAACATGAGGGCCAATGTGGACGTGCTCCCGTACGATGATCATGATAGAGCGGTCAAGCTCTTACACTCTTTGGATCGTACGATATGGGGCGGAAAGTTCGAGGCCATTGTCGAGTCGGAGAAGTATGACACTCTGACGGTGAACGAGCTGTTCTCGAAGCTCAAGTCGGCTGAGGTGGATAGGGGCATGACTGCCAAGCTCGAGGGACCGACTGATTCCCATAGTCTTGCCCTCGTTGGTGGTTCCAAAGGAAAGGCTAACTCTAACCCATCCACCAGGATGTTCTCCTTTTCCTCTTTGATGTCTATGCCAGATGAGGAGTTTGATGACCTTGGAGAGGACGAGCTGGCGCTGTTGACGAGACGGTTCGAGAGGCTGCACGGGAACCGCGTGAACATGAGGAGGAACACGAGGACGTGCTTCCAGTGCGGCAAGCCGGGACACTTCGTCGCCGACTGCCCGGAGAAGGCCGAGAACAAGGACAGCTATAAGCACAAGCCGAGGATGGACGGCAAGTACCGTTCGAGGCGTGACCACAAGAGCAAGCACAAGAACAAGTACAAGGACGAGCGACGATCGAGGAAGAAGGAGAGCCGAGGCAAGGCCCGAGCGATGGTTGGAGCGAGCGACGTCGACTCCAGTTCCGCGTACTCCACCTCGAGCTCGAGCAGCAGTGAAGACAAGGGAGATTGTCGCAAGAACAAGAAGTCGTCCAAGAACCTGAGCGGGCTGAGCTGCTTTGCGAGAGACGGTTTCTGCACCATGGCGCCGAGCTCTGACGACGAGGTGCGTGGTGAACTTCCCTTCTTGCTCCAGGAGAATGAGAGGCTTGGCTCTTTGCTTGATAACCGTGATGACATGCTTAGAGAAGCCAAGAAAATGAGGAAAGAGCTTAGGGCTTCACTCGAGGATGCTAGGACTAGAGTGGCTGAGCTAGAGACACAGGTGCATGATAGCAAGCTTGAGATTGATTCCCTTAAGGCTAGCCCTGTTGTCTCAGATGAGAATGATTGTGCTGATTGCTCCATATTCCTTGCTGATCTTGCTTTGTTTAAGGATAAGCATGCCTCCAAGTGTGAGGAACTAGATGTGCTTAGGGTTGAAGTGGCTGAGCTGAAATCTAGATCTGCTTTGCTAGGTGCTTGCACTTCTTGCCCTGTTTTGCATGCTAAGATCGATGAGATGCATGCATACACTAGTTCTCTTGAGGCTAAGCTGAAGGAACCCATTCCTACATCATGCTCTACCTGTGAAATGCATGCATTGAAAAATTTGGAACTTGCACACTATGTTGATCGTTTGCAGGATGAGAATGATGAGCTGAGGAAGTTGATGAGTTGGTTGTCCGGTCATGAGCCTCAGTTGAAGATGATGATCGAGGCCTTTAAGAGGCAAGATGGTGAGGGACTTGGGGCAAACAAGGTTGGTGAGGGAAGTGGAGAGAATATCCCGGAGCCACCGAAAACCCACCACAAAAATGATTTCCCTCCAAAACCCAACCATCTTAGGAACCGACTAGACACAACCCCAGCTCCACCCACATTTCCTAAACCCACAAATGATCTCCAAAAGCCTATCAAGTTTGTGAGCACTTTCGGGAAAGTGTTCTTTGGGAAGGAGTGTGAGAAGGCTAGTGGTGAGAAACCGGTGGAGGGTTTGAGTGGAGAGAAGCCAAGTGAGCAGCCACATCCCAAGCCCAAGCCTAAGCTTGTGAGGTTCCATTGTGGCTATTGTGGGAGAGATGGCCATAAGGAGGAGTTTTGCTTCAAGAGGAAGCGAGACGAGAGAATGGCAAAGGAGTGGGCTAACAAGGACAAGTACCACCCTTCCGATGGTGTACTTGAGCCTCGTATGCAGATGCCCAGGGGCAAGGCGAGTTTGAGGACAGTTAGGGCTTGGGGAGAGAAGAAGGCTGCAGGTGGTGCTTTCGCCCCGTGTCACACCGGTCGGACGGTGTGGGGCACCTGGCCGACCGGTGCGGGCACAGACGGACACGGTTGTTCGGGTTTCGAGCTCGTACAGGTGCGAGGATTGTTTCAGGTGGTCGTGGTGCTGGTGGTTGGGCTGGAAAGGGTGCAGGTGGTCAGTTTGCTAGGCATTCTCCTCCTCGTGCTCAATACGGGGATTGGAGGAGTCGTGGCTTTGAGTTGGAGAGGAAGGACGTTCCACGGGCTTTCTTGCGTGGATTTGGTCCTCCTCCAGGCAGAGAGGGGTGGTTCCCTCAGGGTTGTTACCGTGGTGGTGTTCGTGGAGGTAGTTTTGGTAGGAGAGATGCTTTGGTTGGTGCTAACCCCACTTTCGAGCAAATGGCTCGGCAGCCTCGGTTTTCCTCCTTTGGTACTAACCCCGATCTTGAGTCGTTTGTTCGCTCACGTGCTTATTTTTGAATTTCAGGTGGGAGACTTGAAGAACATTTGGTTGATTGACTCCGGTTGCTCGAGGCATATGACCGGAGACAGGGGGTGGTTCTCAAGTCTCGTCCCGGTGGTGACGAAGAGGTACATCACCTTTGGGGACAATGGGCGTGGGCGTGTGCTTTCGTAAGGTGAGATAAAAGTGAGTGACAAGATCACTGCGAGGCGTGTTGCTCTTGTTCAATCGCCGGGGTACAATTTGCTTTCGTGTCCCAGTTGTTGGATGAGGGCTTTGAGGTGTTGTTTCGGCCAAGTGGTTCTCGGATTGTGGACTCTCGAGGGGACCTTGTCTGTATGGTCGTTCCCGAGGGTCAGGTGTTTCGTGCTGATTTTTCTCAGTCTTCGGGTGTGGAGCGTTGTTTCTTGGCTGGTTCTTCGAGTGAGTTGTGGAAGTGGCAAAGGAAGTTGGGTCACTTGAGCTTTGACCTTTTGTCTCGCTTGAGTAAACTCAATTTGGTCTGAGGATTGCCACGGTTGAGGCTTGAGAAAGAGTTGGTTTGTGCGCCGTGTAGGCATGCCAACATGGTAGCCTCTTCTCATCCGCCTCTCACCGATGTGATGACTGAGCGCCATGCGAGCTGCTCCATATGGACCTTGTTGGCCCAGCTCGTGTGCGATCTGCGGGTGGGAAGTGGTATGTCCTTGTTGTGGTGGACGACTATTCTCGGTATGCGTGGGTGTTCTTTCTTGAGGATAAGGGGGAGACGTTTGATTTTGTTCGAGATCTAGTCTTGAGGTTGAGGAACGAGAGGCACGGAGATGCCATACGAGCTATCCGCAGTGATAATGGCTCGGAATTCAGGAACTCTCGTTTTGAAACCTTTGGCCATGACTTGGGTCTTGAGCACCAGTTTTCGAGTCCGTATACGCCTCCTCAGAATGGTGTTGTGGAAAGGAAGAACAAGACCTTGTGCGAGATGGCTCGGACGATGCTTGTTGAGCATAGGACTCCGAGGAGGTATTGGGCTGAGGCGGTGAATACTGCGTGCTATGTGTCGAACAGGATATACCTCAGAGTGCACAAGAAGAAGACATGCTATGAGTTGATGCATTATCGCACACCCAAGGTGAATCACTTCCATGTCTTTGGTTGCAAGTGTTTCATTCTGAAGAAAGGCAGGAAGTTGGATAAGTTTGAGGCTAGGTCTGTCGATGGCATGTTCTTTGGTTAGGCATCTCATTCTAGAGCATATCGTTGAAACTAACCAAATCGTGGAGACTTGCGAGGTAACCTTCGACGAGACAGAGCCACGTAGTCAGCTTGTCTTTGAGTGTGCAGGTGATGATGAGCTTGGCGAGGAGATCTTTCAGGAGGAGGAGCATGAACATGGAGAGGATGAAGATGGCGGTGTGGTGCCCCCGGCTGAACATGTACCCACTACTTCGACTACGATGATGGATGGACCCTCTGCTACACCTACGACGACAAATCAAGAACAAGGAGAAGCTGATGTTGAGGGGGAGGTAGCTTCGAGGCGAGAACCTCCCCGGCGAGTTCAAGTGGATCACCTAGTTTCGAGGATCATCGGCGACATGAATGAACGCACTACACGGTCGAGGGTTCGAAACAATTCCCATTTCGCTCATGCTGCGTTTGTTGCTTCTTTTGAGCCCAAAGACATTGGACACGCACTATCTGATCACAATTGGGTTAACTCGATGCATGAGGAGTTGGAGAACTTTGAGAGGAATCAGGTGTGGGAGTTGGTTGACCCTTCCCCAGGGTGTAAGCCGATTGGTACCAAGTGGGTGTGGAAAAACAAAGAGGGAGAGAAGGGTGAGGTTGTGAGGAACAAGTCGAGACTTGTTGCTCAAGGGTTCGATCGAAGGAGGGGATCGACTACGAGGAGACCTTTGCTCCCGTAGCCCGTTTGGAGGCGATTAGGATCCTTCTAGCCATTTCCGTGGCTAAAGGGTTCAAGTTGCACCAAATGGATGTGAAGAGTGTTTTTCTACGAATGGAGTGTTGGAGGAAGAAGTGTATGTGAGGCGACCTCCGGGGTTTGAGAGTGAGAAGTACCCCCACCGGGTGTACAAGTTGAGGAAGGCGCCGTATGGGTTGGAAGCAGGCGCCTAGAGCTTGGTATGGCGGGTTGAGGGGGTTCTTGTTTGAGAGAGGTTTTGAAATGGGGAAGGTCGATCGGACCTTGTTTTTGCCTTGAGCCGGGCGAGAGATATCCCGATTGTGCGGTGTACGTGGATGATATTGTCTTTGGTGGCTCGTCTAACTCTCTTGTTGCAAGGTTTGCGGATGATATGAGCGGGGAGTTCGAGATGAGCATGATGGGTGAGTTGCGCTTCTTCCTCGGGCTACAAATCAAGCAATCAAAGGAAGGAACATTTGTGCACCGAGGCTAAGTACACCAAGGACATTGTGAGGAAGTTCAAGATGGAGGACTCCAAGGCTATGACGACGCCGATGAGTACGACTACGGCTCTTGATGCGGACGAGGAAGGTGAACACGTGGACCGGAAGGAGTACCGGAGCATGATCGGGTCACTCCTCTACTTGACGGCGACGAGGCCGGACATACAGTTCTCGGTGTGTCTGTGCGCTCATTTTCAAGCGTCTCCGAGGACTTCACATCGGCAAGCAGTGAAGCGAATTTTCAGGTACTTGCGTCACACTCCCGACTTCGGCCTTTGGTACTCCGCGTCCTCTTCTTTGGTGCTTCATGGTTTTTCAGATGCGGATTTTGCCGTGTGTCGGTTGGATAGGAAGTCCACTTCTGGGACTTGCCAGTTTTTGGGTTCTTCTTTGGTGTCTTGGTCTTCCCGCAAGCAGTAGAGTGTAGCTCAATCCACGACCGAGACCGAGTATGTTGCCGCTGCTAGTTGTTGCTCTCAGCTCCATTGGATCACCTACACCATGAGTGACTTTGGTGAGGAGTATACCCATGTCCCACTTCAATGTGATAGCACCAGTGCCATAAGCGTTGCAAAGAACCCAGTGCTCCATTCCAAAACCAAGCACATAGAAGTGAGGTACCACTTTCTGAGAGACAACGTTGAGAAAGGAAAGATAGCTTTGATCCATGTTCCCACACATGACCAACTAGCCGATATTTTCACCAAACCCCTAGATCAAGCAACTTTCACTCGTTTGCGGGGGGAACTTGGTGTGTGTTTGATTTCTTGAGTTGGGTGTGTGGGAGCTCTCTTGTGCCGGTGGTGTCGAGCCCGCTTTGCCTCCCCTCGAGGAGCCGGTTTGTAGCATATGTATAGCTTTTCTTTATGCATTCCTTGCATTTAGCATGGCATATGTAACATGATGTATAGGCATCCTTGTATCTTAGATTGCATGCATTTTGTATCATATGCATTGATTAGGAAAAGCTTCTCTCATATACATTGTTCACCATGGGATGAGATATATGTCTTTGTGAGCTTGTTTGGTATGCTACGGTTAGTTTGGCTTAGCTCTTGATGATCTTGATGAATAATCCATGGTTAATAGCTATGTTTTTGAAAAATGTCACATGTATGCTCTCTCATGTGTAAATGCCTTTACATGCTCTTGACATGTTTTTGTGGCCTTGCCATGCTTAATTTGTGGTTGGATGGCTAGTTTATTGATCATACGGGGCCAAAGGCTCATTTTCCATCATGAATGTTTAGCCCTCTTGATTTATCTTGTGGAGGAGCATAAGTTCCTTTTTGTCGCAAAGACATTTCATGTACCATTTACAAATATGAAAATGAAATGAAAAATGCTTGGAAAATATGCTCCCATGTCATATGTGCTGAATTTAATTCGCTTTGGGTGCTAAACCGCTGCATGATGCCTACCAATGAGAAGTCTCATACATAGAAGTAGGCACATGGCTCGGTGGCTTTGACATGACATGAGGTGCTTGTGGGTGTTTGTGATGGTCTTATGATTAGAATGGCTGTCCTAGCATGAAGTTTGTGTGGCTTTGCCATTTTGATATGCTTTGATCATGTTTAGGACTTTGCTCATGAGAGGAAAGTTTTTCGCAAAATTGCCAAAATTCATCTTAGTTTCGTCCAATGGTTGTGAAACTTGGTGATCATGTAGTTGTGATCGATACGAAGCCGTAGAGTATCTAACTTGCTCATTTGGACATGTGTAGCATTCTTTGTTGAATTTTGTCTATTTGTGAAGCTCTAGGTTGAAAGTTTTGCATTTTTGGCTTGATTCATGCCAACAAGGGGGAGAAGTTTGAGCTTGAAATGTCTTGCTGGACGTGTTTAGAAGGTTTTCAGGTGGTTTCGAGCCATTTCGGGCTCGTTGTGCACCGGTCCGATCGGTCGGGGTCACCGGTCTGACCGGTGTGAGTGTTGGTTCTCGTACACATGTTGCACACCGGTCGACCGGTGGTGTGGACCGGTCCGACCGGTCGTGTCGTTTTGTTGCAGGCCCCCCGTTTCAAGTGTGTCTTGCATGCATTCATCCAGGGTAGGTGCATTGGTTCAGGGGGAGCTTGCATGTGTGCAGGGGGAGCTCTTTGTGGTTTTTCGAGCTTTGTTTCGGTGGTTTGCGCTCTTTGCTTGAGCTTTGCTTTGTCTCGGATGTGTCGAGTCGTTGCCCTTGCCTAAGGGGTCCGAGACTTGTCTTCTTCAAGTTGCTCTTTGCCTTTGTTCGGCTTTCGATCACTTGTAGGAGTTTCTTTTTGTTCGTTTCTTTTCATTTTCGTTTCTCTCTTGTTACTTTCGTGTGGGTGTTGTCAATGCACTCATCAAGGGGGAGATTGAGGACCATGTGTGGTTCGAGGACCGGTGGATGGTCGCTTCCTTGTGTGATGAGTGATTGACAACGTTGTGTGGACTGATTCTTGGCTAAGTATTGCAGGTGCAGGTTGCGGCTTGACTCGTGTTGGTGCAGGTGAAGAACAAGTGCGAAAGGTCGTCGCCGGTGAGGCCTCCAGGTGTGGAGAAGACAAGTAGGCTTCGTTCGAGGGACCTGGTGGCCAGCGGGGTCAAGTGCGAGCCGCATGGTGGCATGAACAGCAAGATGAAGTCGTGGACGGTTTCTTGGTTGAGCCTCAAAACCAAGGTCGAGCCGGGACTACATGGGAGCCAAGTCATGAGTGGAGATTGGCGGAGGCTACACCAAGTTTGCGAGGTTTCCGGTGGTTCACCAGAAAACCACTGGGTTCCTTGGTTGATCCACAAAGCCAAGACCGAAGAACCGAAGACGGAGGTGCAGCAGCACCAGACCGGTCTAACCGGTGGGGACCGGTCTGACCGGTGAGGTGCACCGGTCTGACCGGTGTGCGACGACGCAGTCCGGAATCTTCGAAGTAGAGGACACGCGTCGGGATCGCATGGCTTGCGTCGAGGCTACGCAGGGTGCGGTCGCTGGGCATCCGTCCGATGGTGAAGACATCAAGAATTCCAAATCCGCCCTTGAGGGGCTTGTATCCCTAGTTAGTAGAGAAGGGCGTTTTAGACATTCGGTTGCCTCCATATAACCCAAGAGGTGAGAGGATGGCAGCCAACTCTTGGAACCCTAGCTCATTAGTTTTCCTATTTTCCTTAGGTTTTCTCTAGGACTAGCAAGAGAGCTTCACGGAGAGATCTTGTAAAGAGGGATGGATGATCGGGCGGCTTGCTAGACCTTGTACGAACCTTTGTTTCATGTATAGATGATTCGGCGTGGTTCCTCAAGGTTTGGATGTGTTTTCCCCGGTTGTTCTTGGTGGTGATTTTCGGAGCCCTCTCTCGGTGATTTCTTTGGGTTGTTTTCGGGACTTTTCTCTTGGGGATTTGATGTGGGAAATTTGTGGGAACCCTTCGTGGTTCTTTGGGTTGTGATTCCCCTCCCAAATCCGTGAGTAAAAGTGCTCGATTTTGGGGTTTCTTGAGTTCTTGGTTTGGAAGTGCTTTCGGCGGGATTTCTTCGATTCCTCCTTTTTGGACGAGATTTGGTGGGATTAAACTTGGCTATGGACTCCTCATGAGGTGTTCCTGATATCCCCAAAGTCTCGTTCAAGTCCGTGGAGCGATTCGGGAGATCGAGATTTGGATTTGGGGGAGTTGACCCGCGGGTCTTGTTCATCCCGAGTCGCCCGAGCTACACCGGTCGACGGTGCTCTTGACCGGTCCCGACCGGTGTGAGCCCTTGTGGGTTTTTGCTCGGGTGAACGTCTTGGTGAGTTCGCCGTTGTCCCGTGTTGCCGCCTTGTTTCGAGTTTGGGTCCGTTTGGTGGTCGGTTAGCTTTTTTGGTGCCTTGGGGGCTTTCGTGCCGCCATCGGTCCGACCGGTGTGTCTCACCTGGCTCGACCGGTGTAGAACCACTTAGTGGAAGTTGCTCGGTTTCACCGGCGGGGACCGGCTCGACCGGTTGTGCTCACCCGGTCCGACCGGTGTGGGTCCGTAGACTCGAGGTTTGGTTTTCCGCTGCGTTTCTCGGGTCGGTAGGTGGTATGTTGGTTCCTAGGTCCAATGGCACTCCAGTGGCTACGTGGGCTTGACCAACGTTGGTAGTGAGTCGGAGACGTGTGTTGGAAGCCGTGTTCATCTTGTTGGAGTTTCGATCTCCTTCGAGAAAAATTTTTATCGGCTCCCATTCACTCCCCCCCTCTCTGGTTCGCCGTATCGGTCCTTCAGCGACGACGAATATCATCTTGAAATTCCAAACCAACATTGAAGTCCAGGCGATCCACTAGATCTGAAGAGGAGCCCATATCCAGGGTGAGAACCGATCAAAGGCCTTCATTACCGGTTGTTGATGGTGAAATTCTGTCAACCTAGCCATGAGTTTACCTTTGGTGTTGGCATGACTTTTGTATCTTATCCATTAGTACTAACCCCCGTGGTTTAACAAGTTCACTTGTGCATGTCGGTTTTGCAGTTTAGTGTTTATGCGGGGTTTTAGCATTGAAAGCAAGACTTCCAGGATAAGTTTATTAAGAACCTCATGACAAGACCTTGAAGGCCGGTACAAGTCAAGCAATGAAGTGAACACGACTCCAAGAAGCCCAAGGACCAAGCCCGAGAAGATGACAAACTCCGAGGACCTAGCCAGAAAAGTGCCGAATCTTGCGAGACAAGGAGCTTCGTCCAGGAGAGAAACTGACGACAAGGGCCCACATGCAGAAGGGGGGAGGATATAGAAGACTCTGGAAGCAACACCGGGCGAAGGAGGCCACGAACTGGGCCGAAGTGGGCCCAGACCGGTCGGCCTAGGATGGCCGGCCCAGCCCATTTCGTGGCCCAGTCGGCCCCCCTTTGACCAAGATGCATTTCGGGCTGTTTATAGCCCCCTGACCGAGAGCCACGCATCAATCATTTCGTCATCTGCCGCCGAGGAGCAGAGAACCTTGAGGGACACCATCTTTGAGATGAGGGACGTGCTAGCCGACGTGAGAACCTTGCATGGAAGACCACGTCGGAGCTCCGAAGAAAGGATCAAGATCGAGGTAGGATCCGGGTGGTGATCTTGTTCATGTAATCATTCATGGTGAAGTTTTTATAGTGAATCCGATTTCTAGCGATCAAGTGTCTTCTCAATGATTTTGTTTTCTTGTTGGTTTTGCTTCTTCCCCAATCTATACTTAAGATAGATTGCTTAGTGTGCTCTTGTAGCCGCGGTGGCTAGCGGTGCATACCGGACCAACCAAGTTATTTCAACTTGTTCTTATCGAACCCGCCCTAGACTAGCCGCATGAATAGGAATACGTTGTGACAGAACGGCGGTTCCGAAAGGCGGGCGTTTTCGGAATCGGACCGGAGGCCACAGTTTAAAGATGCTTTTAATGAGATTCGCTTTTCTATCTCCATCTATCTTGTTTGTAGCTACAACAGAAGCATGATCTAGACTATCTAGATTGGCTATCTCTTGCTTTCTCTTGCTACCTCTTTAGTAGATTAGATAGATGTGTTTCCTTTATGAGTTAGTAGATTAGATGCAATTTGGTTCTTCATTAGATAGCTTTCCTTGCTTTACTAGATTGAATCCTTGCGTTGCACATTGTTCCATGGATTCGATACCTTGGGTTCACCACTCGAGGGAAGAAGGGTCCCTTGATTACGACGGAGGATTTGTCCGCTTGCAAATCCATATGAACTTCGATACGATAATTACTGTCAACAAGCCCCTTTTTCTGGCGCCGTTGCCGGGGAACAAGCAATCAAGATCCAATCTAGTATCGCTTATTTTTCAGTTTTTCTTTTGATTTTCTTTTGCATCTCTTAAGTTTGACCATCCTAAAGAAAAAAATCAATCTAATCTAGTTTTGCTTAACCCTGATTTTTCTTTAGTTAGATTTTTGTTTTTGCTAACCCTAACCGGAGATGGTTGGCTACCTCTCCAAGAAACCCAAACTTTCTTTTGTGGATGATCCAGGAAAACTTTACAGGCAAAGGGCACGTACAACACAAGCTAAAGGATTGGAAACCCTAGATGCAAAAGCCAAAGTTGAAGGACCGTCGAAATCTCCAAGGAAATCACCACCTCCAAGTCCAAAGGAAGATCAACCTAAACCGCCACCCATGGGAGAACAACCACAACCGAAGCGTAAGATTGAGCTATGCACCCCAGACATTGTTGATCTACCTATCATAAACCATCAAGACGCCGGAAGGCCGTTCAAGATCAAGGTCTCAACTATCCGCATGACATTTGCGAGAGCTTTGGAGTGTTTCAATGAATACATACGAGCCGGATTCCTTGAGTGGCATATCGGTTTACTTAAGAGGAGGATGGAGAAGATGGAGATAAAGAAGCTCAACACCTAAAGGCTGCCGAAGCAAGATCCATATGCAAGGAGTGTGAGGAGTACGCCAGGTCAACAAGGATGATGTCACTAAGTTCAAGGCTATGGAGAATAAATATTGGAGAATTTAGATGGCAAGGTGACGGAGGTCGGAAACTCTATACGTGAAGTGTTCACCGTGATGAAGATGCTAGAGACGCAAGTGGGACAACTTGTCGTGCACCCGATGGGTAACAAAGGAGAATTTCTAAGACAATCTCAAGGTCGCGAGAAGGATAAGGCTGCTCAAACTCATTCGGGGGTGATGGAGGATCACACTAAGGAGACCATGAAGATCACGGCCGAAGGACCGGAGTTTGAGATGTCAAGCCACTACATGAAGGAAGTTGTTGCATCTCTCAAGACCAAAGGATAAAGCGAGCCTGTGAAGACCAAAAATATGACTAAGCCGAAGAATAAGCTCGTGCCCAAGATGGTGCGGAAGTGGGTACCCAAGATTGCAACGCCCGCAAAAAGCGTTGATCCGAAGTAATCAAGTGAAGAAGTCTAGCCATGGACTATAAATGAAGCGCTAGGCAGGAGGCAACCCGTTTCGTCGAGTCAAGAATAAGCTACCGGGAGGACAACCCGGTTCCAAGTTTTTTGAGTCATTCTAATAATTTAGTTTTGAATTTTACTACGCAAGACATTAGACTTAGAATGGTTGAATAACATTAGAGACATAATTCTTGGTTGATTATTTTGTTTTGATCATAAACCCTTTACATGAACCATCCTATGTGTTTGTTTGCTTCTTTTCAAGAAACCACAACCAAATAAATTCAGAACCTAACTAAACCATTCATTCTCTTTATGATGTTTTGGTTGACTTGTTTTTCATGCTAAAAACACATGAGTAGAGCCACGACTTGTATCTAGATGTTATTTAAATTTAAGGACGTGGTAGGACTCGCGTGAACCTAGAAACTTAACTTTTGGTTGTTTTAAAAAATCTATATCCTTGGTTTCTCTAAGATTAGAATTTTTCTAAGCCTCATTTAATTTTATTTCATTCAAAATCTCTCTCATCTAACCAAAATTAGAACTTAAACCTATGCCCCCATGATCAAGACCGGGAAAAGTTTGTTCTCAACTAATGAACGCAAACGATACCGTTGAGACCAACATAAAAGTAGTCGGAAAATATTTTCGACTTAAATTTGTTTTTAATGCTTTGAAAACTCCTCTAAATTTATATTTATTATCTCTGATTTTATTTTTTATTTTCGAAATTAGAGGAGTGCTTAGCATTAAAACATGCTTAGAGGGAGGCAATCTAGTTAACCTAACCATACATGCACCATGATACATCATGGGATGCCCCTCCAACATATTTTATCAAACCAAATGCAAAGGACAAGCATGGAGGGCAGCCAAGGCTTTGTTTTGTAGGAATATCATGGAGGCATGTGAGGCAAGGGAGTATGGAAGTGAGTCAAAGCAAAAACATCAAGTGGAATCAATAATAATGCAAGCGAAGGAGTGGACGAGAACGTTTGGAAGGTGCACGCGGTCATGGAGCAAAATGAGTGCGCTAGAGAAGAACCAAGCCAAGAGGAGGAGACAGGTAAGTCTCCCATCCAGCTCTTTGTCCGTGTGCTCTAGTTTGTAGTCCGGAAGCACCTTAGACTTAGCCTTTCACCTCGTTTGTTTCGTGCAACAAAACACATCCTAATTCCACTCAAGGTCCAGACTCCAAAATAATATTTGTGTACCTTGTTACCGGTTGAAAACCCCGGATATATATTTGTGAGGGAGAGTGCTGCAATCATGGAAGAAACCTACAAGCTTATTCACCAAAGAAGAAGGGATCATCGTCGTCTAAGCCATCATCGACAACCTCTTCGTGGAGGCGCTCGGTTTCCGAGTATCCTCAGAGTATTGAGGAGGACACGGCACCGCCGAGGAGGAACCACACTCTTCTCCTCGGTGGCATGAGGGCCACACGAAACTCGTTTATGAGGTTCACCAGACCTCAAGGACATATGGAGGAGCCACCCGTCTGACCTCGCCAATCGACACGATCATCCGCTCCACCTCCATATGCTCTGCGGTATTCCGAGGGGTTTGTCATCATGACGGAGGAGGAGAAGAAGCTCGCTCGCCTTGAGTAGAGGCTTGTAGCGAACGTCGACTTCGATGACCAAGCTATCCACATATTGGGTTTTCATACGGGACACCAAGGTTGGGTGCAATTCTCTAACGGAGTGTGGGCAAACACCCACAAGGAATTCGCCTAGGAAATTCTCATGACCATGGCACATATCCTTTATGAAGGAGTGTTGAGTTTCTCATTCTGTTTGGATAGAGCCATTCGCACCAGGTGCCATCCACAAACTAGAGAGAGAGGAGGGAGATCTCCGGAGGGAGATCAACCACCTCTAAGGAAGCACCCACAAGTGGAGAAGAAGGAAGACACCGTCGGAAGGGTAACCGTGATCAACGGTGCTATGTCTAGCACCTTGATGGGTTAATCTCCTTATTCAGCCATGAGTTGTTATCGATCTTGAGATGTAGTCATACTTTGTTGGATTATCTATCTATCATCTTGTGTTAAATATACTTTATTGCTTAAGGTTAGCTACCATGCCATAAAGGGAGTAGAGATCCAATGCTCCCTTGGATCCATTCAATACGCCGTGTCCATCATAGGTCTAGTCATGAATACCTTTGCATAGTGATTACGAGAGGAGGGAAAGGGCGAAATCGTGGTCACAACCCCCAATAGATTAGATTGGTTTTCATGTTCAAAACGATTGCATGTTCTAGTATCGCGGACCCATGGGTTAGTGTCTTATATCTTGATTGAACAAGCGGTTCCCTACGTATTAGGGAATAGCTCGGTTTTCAAAAGGGAGCCCCGGTATAAGTGGATGTGCATGGAGGCACATGGAAAGGTTTTTGGAGTATGATCGCGGGAGAAGCGTAGCAACAAAGAAATTTTATCCGGAACCCCATCATCCAAGAGTTTCACTCATGGATGTGCAAAAGGATTTTGGGGAAAATAAGAGAGACAAAGATAACTAACACGGAGTTGAATTGGCTTTACTCGGCTTTGATTGCCAGGTAGCCAATCGACCCCATTCAACTTATGATCAACCGGTGGTGTTGTAAAGCAACATCGGGTTCGAGAGATATTGGTTCGGGGTGTGACCTCTCCATGTTGGCTATCTCTTTGAAACCGGTATTACAAGGAACTCGAAGCATCTCCTAGCCGGGACCTCCCTAGGATTGAATATATAAAGAAAAGCAAATATATAAGTGAAGATGAGAAAGGAGGCTTCAAAGTGGCCAAAGTAAATTTGCCCCTATTTGATGGAAGATTAAGACCTTTTTTGGAGGGGAAAGAAGATTGGTTAGAGGAAGGACTTCTTGTACCGGTGAAGAAAACTGAAAGAGAAGGATTATAGGAGAAGGTTCATCCACAGCCCAAGAAGGAGGCGTGCAACGAAATTATGTGCCACCATTTAGAGGAATTCTGGCGCCACCAAGTTACTACAGTGGTGTACCAATGCAAGCATGGGCGAGTGGTGCAGCCATACCCCCACCAAATTTTGCGGTGCCCAACGTAGCCTTTGCGGAGCCATCTGCACACCTTTCTCAACCACAACAAAATGTGGCCATCATTGGAGGATACGCTTCAAGAAACATGCAAATTATTGCAGCCATCCAAACCAATGCAAACCAAATGGGTGAAGGAAATGCGAACATCGCTTATGAGCTTTGACACGTTCACTTAGCACCATCAGACAATTCATAGGAGGAGCGGTGCAATCCTATTACGAGCTAGGGTGCAACAACCAAGACAATCAATATCAACCACGGGCGGAACATTAGAGAGTGGAGGAGCTTTAGTTATCTTTCCTTTACCCCCTTTTCTTTAATTTTCAGATTGTATGCGCCTATGTATATGTAGGGTTTTCAGTTTTCATTTAAATTTTCAGCATGTGTGTTAGTTTTTATTTTCATCATGAATAAAGTCACCACCTAGTTTTTACCTTTGGTAAAGTTACAAAGTTTGTGCAAGATGCAAGATGCAAGGCGGTTTAAATTTGTGAACTTGGTTTAGCTCTTTTTTCATCTTCTTCTTTATTTCAAAATTTCTAAGATCCATTTGAATTTTGGGAGCATGTTTATACTTGTGGGATAAGCTTAACTAATAATCTACCCTCCCTTAGGATGAAGGCTAGTACATTATGGAACTTTAACGAACTAAACTTTTGAGAGCATTTTGTTTTCTCATGTATGATCAAGTGCAAGGTTTAAACAATGAGGGGCAGCGATGATATCCATCGAAGGCTTACTCGAGGACGAGCAAGGTTTAAGCATGGGGGAGATGTTGACGGTGAAATTCCGTCAACCTAGCCATGAGTTTACCTTCGGTGTTGGCATGACTTTTGTATCTTATCCATTGGTACTAACCCCCGTGGTATAACAAGTTCACTTGTGCATGTCGGTTTTGGAGTTTAGTGTTTATGCAGGGTTTTAGCGTTGAAAGCAAGACTTCCGGGATAAGTTCATTAAGCACCTCATGACAAGACCATGAAGCCCGGTACAAGTCAAGCAATGAAGTGAACACGACTCCAAGAAGCCCAAGGACCAAGCCCAAGAAGATGAAAAACTCCTAGGACCTAGCCAGGAAAGTGCCGAATCTTGCGAGACAAGGAGCTTCGTCCAATTCGGAGAGAAACTGACGACAAGGGCCCACATGCAGAAGGGGGAGGATATAGAAGACTCGGGAAGCAACACCGGGCGAAGGAGGCCACGAACTGGGCCGAAGTGGGCCCAGGCCGGTCGACCCAGGCCGGCCGGCCCAGCCCATTTCGAGGCCCAGTCGGCCCCCCCTTTGACGTAGATGCATCTCGGGCTATTTATAGCCCCCTGACCGAGAGCCACGCATCAAACAATTCGTCATCCCCCGCCGAGGAGCAGAGAAGCTTGAGGTTCACCATCTCGGAGATGAGGGTCGTGCTAGTTGTCTAGCGTCTCCCTAGCCGACGTGGGAACCTTGCATGGAAGACCACGTTGGAGCTCCGGAGCAAGGATCAAGATCGAGGTAGGATCCCGGTGAAGGACCGATTAGGCGACCAGAGGGGGGGGAGTGAATGGAAGCCGATAAAAAAATTCTTCTCGATGGAGATTGATACTCCTAGCAATATGAACTCGCTCGGTCGGACCCCCGAGATCACACACTCCGCACTTCAACCTTCCGTTTGCCAAAACCACGTAGCCACTGGAGTGCTACTGGTCCTAGGAACAAACACTACCAGCAACCTCAATGCACACGCACCCACGACACCGGAAACAACTCGAAAGCCGGCTGTCCAGAGGGGGGCGGTTAGACTGGGTACGGGGGGCGGTTAGACCGCCTCCACCAGGCAACCAAGAAATCCTCTGAAACACCTCTTCCGAGCACCAAAACGCACCACGGTTTCACCAACAGAGATCTCTGGTCAGAGCCATGCTAGCTACCAGAAAATCTTGGCGAAAACCAAAACTTCACCCAGGGGCCTTGGGGCGGTTAGACCGGCTACCAGGGGCGGTCTAACCTCCTATACCCAGCAACGAACTCCAAGCAAGAACTCCTAGCAAACGGCACGAGAACGACCCGAAATTTCACCCAGACACTCCTCTGATCAAGGGGAACAAACTCTCAGAGGAAAATCCGGCGAAACAGAACTATGACCTGGAAGGCCCAGGGCGGTTAGACCGCCCCCTCTAGGTGGTTAGACCGCCCCTTCCAGAAAACGAACCCGCGGGTCAAATCTCAACTTCCTCGCGCCCGATCTCCCAAATCACTCCACGGATTGCAGCAAAACTTCGGGAATAGCTGGGTTACCTCCTGGGCAACCTCTACCTCAAAGGAATTGACCCGAATCGCTCACAATCAAGAGGAATCGAAGAATTCGCCTTTCTAGGTCAAGAACTCGCCCAACTCGAAAACCACCAAATCGAGTCCGATTTAAGAGAGATTTGGGGGCAAAGTCACCAGCCAAAGAGGCACAAGATCCTCATACATGACGCCCACCAAAAACCCCAAGAAATCGTTCTCAAAACACCGCCAACAAAGAGCTCCGAAAATCAACACAAAGAAGGACGGGAAAACAACCTTGAGGAACAACGCCGAACCATCTATACATACCATGATGGTTCGTACAAGGTCTAGCTTGCCACCCAAACATCCATCCCTGCCTCTAGATCTCACATGAAGCTCTCAAGCTAGTCCTAGGAAAAACTAGGGAAAATGGAGAACGAGAAATGGAAAAACAAATGAGCTAGGGTTCCCCGAGTTTGCTGCCATCCATCCACTCAATGAGTATATATGGAGGCACCCAAAAGACTAAACTACCCTCACCTAATAACTAGGGATATAAGCCCCTCAAGGGCGGATTTGGAAGTCTTCAGAATTTCTTCATCAGACGGATGCCCGGCGACCGCAACCTGCTTAGCCTCGACGCAAGCCTTGCGATCCCGACGCGTGTCCTCCGCTTCGAAGCATCTCGGTGCCAGCGACCAGGGTGGTTAGACTGCCCCCCTAGGCGGTTAGACCGGCCCAGGCGGTCTGACCGCCCCTCCTGGGCTGTTGAACCGGCCTGGGTAATCTGACCGGCCCAGGCAGTCTGACCGCCCCTCCTGGGCGGTTGAACCGGCCTGGGTGGCCACACCTCCTCGTCGAGTCTTCGGCCTCGGTTTTGTGGCTCAACCGAGTAACCCAGTGGTTTTCTGGTGAACCACTGCAAACACCGCGAACTCGGTGTAGCCTCCGACAATCTCCACTCATGACTTGGATCCCACATAGTCCCGGCTCGACCTTGGTTTTGAGGCTCTACCAAGAAACCGTCCACTACTTCATCTTGCTGTTCATGCCACCATGCGGCCCACACTTGACCCCACTGGCCACCGGGTCCCTCGAACGAAGCCTACTTGTCTTCTCCACACCTAGAGGCCTCACCGGCAACGACCTTTCGCGCTTGTTCCTCACCTGCACCAACACGAGTCAAGCCGCAACCTGCACCTGCAGTACTTAACCAAGAATCAGGCCACACAACGTTGTCAATCACTCATCACACAAGGAAGCGACCATCCACCGGTCCTCGAACCACACATGGTCCTCAATCTCCCCCTTGATGAGTGCATTGAAGACACCCACATGAAGTAACACAAGAGAAAAGAAAAAGAGAAGAATTAAAAAGAAAAACTCAACAAGCGATCGAAAACCAAAGAAAGGCGAAGAGCAAGATCACTTGAAGAGGAACAAGTCTTGGACCCCTTAGTCAAGGGCAACGGCTCAACACATCCGAGACAAAACCATGCTCAGACAAAGAGCGCAAACCACCGAAAAAAATATCGAACACCACAAAGAGCTCCCCTGCACATATGCAAGCCCCCCCCCCGTTAGAATGCCAGCACTTCATCTGACCTCCTGGGGGCGGTTAGACCGCCCCAAGAGACCGGCCCTGCACCAAACTGCCCAAAAATTGTCCTAACCAATTGGAACACCTTCCAAACACTCCCAGGTGCCCAAAGCATGCACAAACTTCTCCCCCTTGTTGACAATGCATGAATCAAGGCAAAATGCGAAAAGTTTCAACATATAGCTTCTCAAATATACAAAATTCATCACAAGGAGCTACACAAGTCCAAATGAGCAAGTTAGATACTCTACAGGTTCGTAATGACCTTAACTACATGATCACCAAGTTTCACAACCAATGCACAAGGCTAAAAAGGATTTGAGTAATTTTGCGAAAAGTTACTCTCTCATAAGCAAAAACCTAAACATGAGAAAAACATGTCAAAATAGCAAAGCCACACAAACTTCGTGCTAGGAAAGCCATTCTAATCATAAGACCATCACAAACACCCACAAGCACCTCATGTCATGTCAAAGCCACCGAGCCATGTGCCTACTTCTATATATGAGATTTCTCATTGGTAGGCATCATGCAACGGTTTAGCACCCAAAGCAAATTAATTTCAGCACATATGACATGGGAACATATTTTCCAAGCATTTTACATTTCATTTTCAGATTTATAATTGGTACATGAAATGTGTTTGCGACAAAAAGGAACTTATGCCCCTCCACAAGATAAAGCAAGAGGGCTAAACATTCATGATGACAAATGAGCCTTTGGCCCCATATGATCAATAAACTAGCTATCCAACCACAAATTAAGCATAGCTAAACCACTAAAACATGTCAAGATCATATAAAGGCATTTACACATGAGAGAGCATATATGTGACATTTTTCCAAAAACATAGACATCAACCAAGGATTATTCATCAAGATCATCAAGAGCTAAGCCATACTAACCATAGCATACCAATCAAACTCACAAAGACAAATATAGCATCCCATGGTGAAAAATGTATATAGGAGAAGCTTTTCCTATCCAATGCATATGATACAAAATGCATGCAATCTAAGATACAAGATGCAAGAAATGCACAAATGAAACTATACATATGCTACAAAGGAGCTCCCACACACCCAACTCAAGAAATCAAACACACACCAAGTCCCCCCCCCCCCGCAAACGAGTGAAAGTTGCTTGATCTAGGGGTTTGGTGAAAATATCGGCTAGTTGGTCATGTGTGGGTACATGGATCAAAGCTATCTTTCCTTTCGTTGTCTCTCAGAAAATGGTACCTCACTTCTATGTGCTTGGTTTTGGAATGAAGCACCGGGTTCTTTGCAACGCTTATGGCTTTGGTGCTATCACATTGAAGTGGGACATGGGTATACTCCTCAACAAAGTCACTCATGGTGTATGAAATCCAAAGGAGCTGAGAGCAATAGCTAGCAGCGGCAACATACTCGGCCTCGGTAGTGGATTGAGCAACACTCGATTGTTTGCGGGAAGAACAAGACACCAAAGAAGAACCCAAAAACTGCAAGTTCCAGAAGTGGACTTCCTATCCAAACGACACCCGGCAAAATGCGCGTCTGAAAAAACCATGAAGTGCCAAAGAAGAGGACGCGGAGTACCAAAGGCCTAAGTCGGGAGTGTGACGCAAGTACCTGAAAATTCACTTCGCCGCTTGCCGTTGCGAAGTCCTCGGAGACGCTTGAAAACGAGCGCACAGACATACCGAGAACTGGATGTCCGGCCTCGTCTCCGTCAAGTAGAGGAGTGACCCGATCATGCTCCGGTACTCCTTCTGGTCCACGCGTTCACCTTCCTCGTCCGCATCAAGATCTGTAGTCGTACTCATCAGCGTCGTCATAGCCTTGGAATCCTCCATCTTGAACTTCCGCACAATATCCTTGGTGTACTTAGCTTGGTGCACAAATGTTCCTTCCTTTGATTGCTTGATTTGTAGCCTGAGGAAGAACTGCAACTCACCCATCTTGCTCATGTCAAATTCCCTGGTCATATCCTCCTCGATCGTGTAGTGTGTTCATTCATGTCGCCGATGATCCTCGAAGCTGGGTGATCCACTTGTACTCGCCGGGGAGGTTCTTGCGTTGTTGCTACATCCCCCTCAACATCAGCTTCTCCTCGTTCTTGATTTGTCGTCATAGGTGTAGTAGAGGGTCCATCCACCACCGTAGTCGAAGTAGTGGGTACATGTTCAGCCGGGGGCACCGCACCACCATCTTCATCGTCTCCATGTTCATGCTCCTCCTCCTGAAAGATCTCCTCGCCAAGCTCATCATCACCTGCACACTCAAAAACAAGCTGACTACGTGGCTCTGTCTCGTCAAAGGTTACCTCTCAAGTCTCCACGATTTTGTTAGTTTCAAGATTGAGCACACGATATGCTCTAGAATGAGATGCATAACCAAAGAAAATACCATCGACAGACCTAGCCTCAAACTTATCCAACTTCCTACCTTTCTTCAGAATGAAACACTTGCAACCAAATACATGGAAGTGACTCACCTTGGGTGTGCGACCATGCATCAACTCATAGCATGTTTTCTTCTTGTGCACTCTGAGGTAGATCCGGTTCGACACATAGCACGCGGTATTCACCGCCTCAGCCCAAAACCTCCTCGGAGTCCTATGCTCATCAAGCATCGTCCGAACCATCTCGCACAAGGTCCTATTCTTCCTTCCCACAACACCATTCTGGGGAGGCGTATACGGACTCGAAAACTGGTGCTCAAGACCCAAGTCATGGCAAAAGGTTTCAAAACAAGAGTTTCTGAATTCCAAGCCATTATCACTGCAGATAGCTCGTATGACCATGCCAAGACCGACATGCCTCTCCAACCACATTTCCAATTTCTACCGGACCTATCACTCGTAGCCGAGCTAAAAAGATCCAACAAGAGGTGCACGCGCTACTTTATGAGTTTCAACTCAATTCCAATGATAACTTTATGCTACCTAAATCTTGTATGTTGATACTACTTAGGTACGTTGAAGAGAATCATCGAGACGAACGTCACGAAGCTAGAATCGGTAAAGTTCACGTCATTCAGCAAGGTGATTCGGCAATTTCCAGCAATCAGCAAGTCATTCGGCAATCCATTCGGCAAAGTCTTGAGTCTGATGTTCGGGCATTAAATTGTACCAATCTACAAAGTTTCACATAGCATGCTATACACCATTTGAAAGATAATCGAGTTAGCTTTCCAACGCATCTAGTCCCACGTCATTTAAAAATTCCTAGAAGAAGTTATGATCGAAACATTGAAGACTGCTCAGCAGTCAAACAGTCACGCGGAAACAACTCAGAAGGTCATCTCGGGAGATTCTTTCACATTGTCGACGTATTCAGTTTGTTTTCGTGTTTCCACCCACCTAGGAGGGTTGTTCCTAGTATAAATACCCCCCATATGTAAGCTCAAAACAACTTGGATGATTTGACATTAATCCAGTGATACTGCAGCCGAGCTGTCCGAGTGCTTACTCATCCCTTGTTCTTCCTCGTTCTACTTGGACTTCTGAAGAGATCTCTCTGAGGTCCACTAGTTCGTGCTCTGTGTGTTCCAATATGGCTGCCTCACCTTATGTGGATTAGCTCCGGTTGTGGTTCTGCGGTCGTTTGGAGATCGAGTCGAAGTTCTCGTGGTTTCGGTGTCTCTCTCCCTATCGTTTGGGTCGCATCCAACCTTGGCTAGGTATAAAGCTAGTTATCCGCTGATCTTCAGCAAGATATTTTCTATTTCGAGTAAGTTATCATCCTATTTCCGCTACCCCATCGTCGTTCTTCAAGTTCAAGACCTACTGCCGTGAAGATCGGGCCATCCTTCGTTCTAATGCCAGGTTAGAACCTATCATCTGGTATCAGAGCGTTCGTTGACACGGTAGGTCTTACCATCATCATATATTTATCCCTTTTATTATTAGTCATATATATTTTGTTTCGTCCTACAGGCCAGAGCCTTAAAAATTTACCTATAACCCTTTGGCAGTACTGTTACCTTGTGTTTTTGTGATTCTTCAAGTTGCTAAGTCGCCACCATTTATATATAGTGTGTTTGTTTTGTTTCCATCTAATATCCGCACCCCTGTTAGTGTTGTATTAAAAAAAAGAGATCAAAAAAAAGGAAAGAAAAGAGTCAAAAAAAAGGATTAAAAAAAGAGAGAAGTGAAAGAATTTGAAGGGGAATTGTGTTGCGGGTGTTTGTTGAAAGTTTACTTTCATTCCAAGCTGGTAGTAATCTATATTGCTGCCACTTTATATATTTTGAGCACATTATTTCACTTGGTTGACAGTACCGTAAACCCTCCTTGTTTAGCCACCTATAGCTCCACTTCAAGTCTGAAACTAGGACATCTCAAATCGTAATCCTTACGACCTCACTACCACCTCCGTTGAAGCTGCCAACACTAGCGCAATCATAGTCCTTGAGGACAGGCAGAACTCGGGTAAGTAAGTGGTGAGTTTGAGTGTTTCCACAAATACTTCATATTCCACATATTTCTTGCTTCCCCTAACATGGCAGGGTCAGATTCTAGTGTTCATGGTGAGCACCATGAAGAGGATGAACGCCCAGTTTCTCGGGCTGAGATGCGTCTCATGGCGGACTCACTTGTGGAGGCAATGGGAAGGATGTTCGATGCTCGCCTTCCAGCAGCAGGAGGACGTGGACCACGTCGTGATCAACAAGACCATCATTGGGAGGTGTCCGGAGATGAGAATTCTGGTTTCGGCCATGGATTTGATCGGTTCGGTGATGGCCGAGGAAGACATGGTGGTGGTCGTCGTGCTGATTTCCATAATCAGCGTGGCCGACGTCATGCACACGAACGTCGTGTGAGAATTGAAGACGAAGAGTTCGAAGATCATGAGGAAGGGTCTGATGATGAAAATCCCTTTGGTCGTGGTGGGAGATTTGACGGGCGTCATCATCATTAACGTGCTGATTTTGAAGATAAGGGATTTCACCGCGGTCGTCGTCATTATGATGACCCCGATAATATTGCTCGTGTCAAGTTGAGTATCCCCAAGTTTACGGGAAAGGAGAATGCTGATGAGTATCTTGAGTGGGCTGAACAATGTGATCAAAATTTTAGAGTGCATACGCTTTCAGATCAGCGTCATGTTAACCTTGCTTCAGTTGAGTTCTCTAGATACGCTCTCACTTGGTGGAATCAGGTGCAGGAGAATCAACTTCAGTTAGGTCTTGGATATATTCATACTTGGGAAGAAATGAAGCGAGTGATGAAGAGGCGTTTTGTTCCTTCGAGTTATGAGCCTGACCTCATGAATCATTTGCAAACATTGAGGCAAGGAAAAAGATCGGTTGATGAGTATTTTAAGGAGATGGAATTGCTGCTAGTTCGGACTGGAACTAGAGAAAGCATGGAGTCTAAAATGGCAAGATTTCTTGGAGGTCTTAATGAGGAGATCGCTGTTTTTGAGGAGATGTTTCCATATCATACTTTGCAAGACCTTATTGATCAAGCAATGCATACTGAGAGGAAGATTCAGCAGGAGTCACGTGGAAGATCTCATGGCAGTCATTATATTGCCGCCCCTTGGCGCAAACAGCAGTTCAGTACTTCTTTTGGTGGGGGGAGATCTCAAGGTAGTACAGCTAAATCTTTTCCATCAAATAGTGCATCAAAGATGGCAGGTTCTAGTGCTTCATCGCCCGCGAATCAGCAGCGACCTGCTGCCAGTTCAGCAACACCAAGTGTTGCCTCAGGTGCTACATCTTCCACTCGTAGTAGGGAGATTGTGTGCCATAAGTGCCACGGTCGTGGGCACATTGCAGCACAATGCCCAAGCAGGAAAACAATGTTGCTGAATGAGAAGGGTGAATGGGAATTAGAGAGTGATCCTGAGGATGAGGGGCCGAGGTTTGATGAAGAACCTGAAGAGGAAGAAGAGAATGAGATTCAGCCTGATGAAGGTGATCATAATTGCTTTATTTCCCTTCGTGTCCTTAGTGTCACTGCTGAAAAGGAGGAGAATGGGCAGCGACACAATCTTTTCCACACCAGAGGCATGATTAAAGATAAGCTTTGTCGTATCATTGTTGATAATGGCCGCTGCAATAATATTGCTAGCCAAGAGTTGGTGGACAGATTGGGACTGAAATCTAGAAGACACCCAAGTCCGTACAAGATGCAATGGCTTAATGATTGTGGCGCGCTGCGTGTGAGTCACATTGTGACAGTTCCTTTCTCTGTTGGGAAATATAATGACCATGTGGAGTGCGATGTGGTACCTATGCAAGCATGCCAGCGGCTGCTAGGAAGACCTTGGTTATATGATCGTGATGTTCAGATTTTTGGAAGAACCAACAAGTTGTCTTTTGTGTACAAAGGAGAGCGAATTTCTTTGCTTCCTTTGACACCAGAGGAAATTATGAAGGATGATCTCAAGAAGAAACAGCGAGAGAGTGAGAACCACTTGAGAGTGACCCAGAATAGTGAGGGAGAGTTTCCACAGCCACATAAAACCCCACAGCCACAAAGAACCCAAAAACCGGGAAAAGAGGGATTAGTCATGATGGCTAGGAAAGGGGATCTAAAAGAATTGAGTGAGCCTAATGCCATATTCTTTGTACTCCTGTACAAGGACACTCTTCTTTCTACTAAGAACTTGCCCTCTACTTTGCCAAGTGTTGTTTTTGATGTGTTACAGGATTTTGAGGATGTGTTCCCTGACGAAGTACCACCAGGGCTGCCACCTATGAGAGGGATTGAGCATCAAATCGACTTAGTCCCTAGTGCATCACTTCCAAACCGAGCTGCATACCGCACCAATCCAGAGGAGACAAAGGAGATTCAGAACCAAGTGGAAGAATTGATCGAGAAAGGGTATGTCCAAGAAAGTCTTTCACCTTGTGATGTCCCTGTTTTGTTAGTACCTATGAAAGATGGATCTTGGAGGATGTGTGTGGACTGCCGAGCTATTAATAACATCACAGTAAGATATAGGCATCCAATTCCTCGATTAGATGACATGCTTGATGAACTTAGTGGTGCTATTATATTCACTAAAATTGATTTAAGAAGTGGTTATCACCAAATTAGAATGAAAGAAGGAGATGAATGGAAAACTGCTTTTAAGACGAAATTTGGGTTATATGAATGGTTAGTAATGCCTTTCGGTTTAACCAGTGCTCCTAGTACTTTTATGAGACTAATGAATCATGTGCTTAGACCATTCATTGCCCAGTTTATCGTGGTTTATTTTGATGACATAATAATTTACAGCAAGACTATTGATGAACATGTTCAGCATATTCGATGCGTGCTTGCTGTCCTACGTGAGCAAAAATTATATGCTAACCTTGAAAAGTGCACCTTTTGCACCGACAAGGTAGTTTTTCTTGGTTTTGTTGTTTCAGGACAAGGTGTGGAGGTCGATGATGAGAAGATCAAGGCTGTGCGTGAATGGACGCCTCCACAGAACGTGAGTCAAGTGAGAAGCTTCCTTGGACTTACTGGTTTCTACCGGCGATTTGTGAAGGATTTCAGCACCATTGCTGCCCCAATCAATGAGCTGACCAAGAAAGAAGTGCCTTTCAAGTGGGGAGAAGTACAACAAAAGGCATTTGAAGAATTAAAAATGAAGTTAACAACAGCCCCTGTCCTGGCACTTCCAGATTTCAGCATGATGTTTGAAATTGAATGTGATGCAAGTGGAGTTGGAATTGGAGGCGTACTGATGCAAGAAAGGAAGCCAATTGCATTCTTCAGTGAAAAGTTAAGTGGTCCATCTCTTAATTATTCAGTTTATGATAAAGAATTATATGCTCTTGTTAGAAGTTTGGAAACTTGGCAACATTATCTTTTTCCTAAATAATTTGTGATACATTCAGATCATGAATCATTGAAACATCTTAAAGGTGTGAATTTATTGAATCATTCCTTTATGTTGTTAAATACAAAAAAGGAAAAGAGAATGTGGTTGCTGATGCATTGTCTCGACGCCATGCTTTGATAACTCAACTCGATGCTAAAAATCTTGGCTTGGAAAGTATAAAAGAATTATATGCGACTGACTCTTATTTTGCTGAACCTTATTCCAAATGTTGCAATGACAAAGGCTGGGAAAAATATCACAAGCATGATGGATTTTTATTTCGAGCTAACAAACTATGCATTCTAGATTGCTCTGTTCGAATTTTGCTTGTACAGGAAGCTCATGCAGGTGGTCTTATGGGACGCTTTGGAGCTAAGAAGACAGAGCAAGTGCTGGCCGATCATTTCTTTTGGCCAAAGAAGAGAAGAGATGTTGAAAGACATGTTCTTCGCTGCGAATCATGCCACAAAGCTAAGTCTCGATTAAACCGTCATGGACTTTACACTCCTCTCCCAATTCCCAACGCTCCTTGGGAAGACATTTCAATGGATTTTGTTTTGGGGTTACCACGAACCAAAAGGGGAAGGGATTCAATTTTTGTTGTGGTTGATCGTTTTAGTAAAATGGCACATTTTATCCCATGCCATAAAACTGATGATGCCTCACATATAGCTGAATTATTTTTTAAAGAAGTTGTGCATTTGCATGGAGTGCCTCGCACTATTGTTTTTGATCGTGACACAAAATTTTTGAGTTATTTTTGGAAAACTTTGTGGGGAAAACTTGGAACACGTTTGCTATTCTCTACGACATGTCATCCACTAACGGATGGGCAAACTGAAGTTGTAAATCGAACATTTTCAATGTTGTTGCGCGCTATTCTAAAGAAGAATTTAAAACTTTGGGAAGAAAGCTTGCCACATGTTGAGTTTGCATACAACAGGGCAGTACATTCAACAACTAAATTCTCTCTATTTGAAATTGCATATGGTTTCAACCCCACTGCTCCCATAGATCTTTTGCCCTTACCTGTGCAGGAGCGTGTGAACTTTGACGCAAGCAAGCGAGCTGAATTTATCAAGAAGCTTCATGATCAAGCACGAACCAACATTGAGAAGATGACTCAGTTGTACGAGAAGCGTGCCAACAAGGGTCAAAAGAAAGTATTGTTCGAACAAGGAGATTTGGTTTGGGTGCATCTTCGCAAAGATAGATTCCCCGACCAGCGCAAGAGCAAGCTGCAACCCCGGGCGGATGGTCCATTTAAAGTGCTTCGCAAGATCAATGACAATGCCTATGAAATTGATCTGCCAAGTACTTATGATGTGAGTAAAAGTTTCAATGTGGCTGACCTCTCTCCGTTCTTTGACTTGGAAGAGACGAGGACGACTCCTTTTCAAGGGGGAGGATGATATGACCATGCCAGCACCGACAGCCTCTCCAACCACATTTCCAATTTCTACCGGACCTATCACTCGTAGCCGAGCTAAAAAGATCCAACAAGAGGTGCATGCGCTACTTTATCAGTTTCAACTCAATTCCAATGATAACTTTATGATACCTAAGTCCTGTATGTTGATACTACTTAGGTACGTTGAAGAGAATCATCAAGACGAAGGTCACGAAGCTAGAATCGGCAAAGTTCTCGTCATTCAGCATGGTCATTCGGCAATTTCCAGCAATCAGCAAGTCATTCGGCAATCCATTCGGCAAAGCCCTGAGTCTGAAGTTCGGGCATTAAACTGTACCAATCTACGACGTTTCACATAGCATGCTATACACCGTTAGAAAGATAATCGAGTTAGCTTTCCAACGCATCTAGTCCCACGTCATTTAAATATTCCTAGAAGAAGTTATGATCGAAACATTGAAGACTGCTCAGCAGTCAAACAGTCACGCGGAAACAACTCAGAAGGTCATCTCGGGAGATCCTTTCACATTGTCGACATATTCAGTTTGTTTTCGTGTTTCCACCCACCTAGGAGGGTTGTTCCTAGTATAAATACCCCCCATATGTAAGCTAAAAATAACTTTGATGATTTGAGATTAATCCAGTGATATTGCAGCCGAGCTGTCCGAGTGCTTACTCATCCCTTGTTCTTCCTGGTTCTACTTGGACTTGTGAAGAGATCTCTCAGAGGTCCACTAGTTCGTGCTCTGTGAGTTCCAGTATGGCTGCCTCACCTTATGTGGATTAGCTCCGGTTGTAGTTCTGCGGTCGTTTGGAGATCGAGTCAAAGTCCTCGTGGTTTCGTTGTCTCTCTCCCCGTCGTTTGGGTCGCATCCAACCTTGGCTAGGTATAAAGCTAGTTATCCGCTGATCTTCAGCAAGATATTTTCGATTTCCAGTAAGTTATCATCCTATTTCCGTTACCCCATCGTCGTTCTTCAAGTTCAAGACCTACTGCTGTGAAGATCGGGCCATCCTTCGTTCTAACGCCAGGTTAGAGCCTATTATTCCTCAACCTCGAGACTAGATCTCGAACAAAACCAAACGTCTCCCCCTTATCCTCATGAAAGAACACCCACGCATACCGAGAATAGTCGTCCACCACAACAAGGACATACCACTTCCCACCCGCAGATCGCACATGAGCTGGGCCAACAAGATCCATATGGAGCAGCTCGCATGGACGCTCAGTCATCACATCGGTGAGAGGCGGGTGAGAAGAGGCTACCATCTTGGCATGCCTACACGTCGCACAAACCAACTCTTTCTCAAGCCTCAACCGTGGCAATCCTCGGAACAATTTAGTTTACTCAAGCGAGACAAAAGGTCAAAGCTCAAGTGACCCAACTTCCTACGCCACTTCCACAACTCACTCGAAGAACCAGCCAAGAAACAACGCTCCACACCCGAAGACTGAAAAATCAGCACGAAACACTTGACCCTCGGGATCAACCATACAAACAAGGTCCCCTCGAGAGTCCAAAACCCGAGAACCACCTGGCCGAAACAACACCTCAAAACCCTCATCCAACAATTGGGACACAGAAAGCAAATTGTACCCCAGCGATTGAACAAGAGCAACACACCTCAGAGTGATCTTGTCACTCACTTTAATCTCACCTTCTGAAAGCACACGCCCACACCCATTGTCCCCAAAAGTGATGTACCTCTTCGTCACCACCGGGACGAGATTTGAGAACCACCCCCTGTCTCCGGTCATATGCCTCGAGCAACCGGAGTCAATCAACCAAATGTTCTTCAAGTCTCCCACCTGAAATTCAAAAATGAGCACATGAGCGAACAAATGACTCAACACTGGGGTTAGTACCAAAAGAGTAAAACCAATGCCGAGCCATTTGCTCGAAAGTGGGGTTAGCACACACAAAACCATCTTTCCTACCAAAACTACCACCACGAACACCACCTCGGTAACCACTCTGAGGAAAGCAACCCTCGCTGCCTGGAGGAGGACCAAAACCACGAAAGAAGGCTCGTGGACCGTCCCTCCTCTCCTTCTCAAAGCTACGACTCCTCCCATCCCCATAGTGTACTCGAGGGGGAGAATGCCTAGCAAACTGACCACCTGCTGACTCTCTAGACCAACCACCAGCAACACCACCTCCAGAACTGAAACCTCTCGACTCACCACCTGGAAAACCACTCCTCCCAGAATTCTGGGGGGGGGGCGGTTGAACCACCTAGCCAGGCCGGTCTAACCGCCCCCCTCTGGGCAGGGCAGGTCTGACCGCCTAGCCAGGCCGGTCTGACCGCCCTCTTCAGAACAGCTCCTCGGCTGCGGGAATTCGCATCTCCCCATACAGGAACATTTCTCACCACAGCTTTACCCCTGGGTAGTGGCATACGAGGCTTAGGTACACCATGGGAAGGGTTGTACCTATCCTTGTTCACCCACTCCTTTGCCATCCTTTCTTCCCGCTTCCTCTTGAAGCAAAACTCATCCTTGTGACCCTCTTTCCCACAAGAGCCACAATGGAACCTCACAAGTTTAGGTTTGGGCTTGGATTGGGGCTGCTCACTTGGTTTCTCTCCACTCAACTTCTCCACCGGTTTCTCCTCGCCAGCCTTCTCACTCTCTTTCCCAAAGAACACCTTCCCCCGAAGTGCTCACAAACTTGTTAGGCTTTTGGAGATCATTTTTGGGTGTAGGAAACATGGGTGGAGCTGGGGTTGTGTCTAGTCGGTTCCTAAGATGGTTAGGTTTTGGAGGGAAATCATTCTTGTGGTGGGGTTTTGGTGGCTCTGGGATATTCTCTCCACTTCCCTCACCAACCTTGTTTGCCCCAAGTCCCTCACCATCCCGCCTCTTAAATGCCTCGATCATCATTTTCAACTGAGGCTCATGACCAGACAACCAACCCATCAACTTTCTCAGCTCACCATTCTCATCCTGCAAACGATCAACATAATGTGCAAGTTCCAAATTTTTCAAAGCGTGCATTTCACAGTTAGAGCATGATGTAGGCATGGGTTCCTTCAATTTAGCCTCAAGAGAACTAGTGTAAACATGCATCTCATCAATTTTAGTATGCAAAACAGGGCAAGAAGTGCAAGCACCTAGCAGAGCAGATCTAGATTTAAGCTCAGCCACTTCAACCCTAGGCACATCTAGTTCCTCACACTTGGAGGCATGCTTTTACTTGAACAAAGCAAGATCAGAAAGAAAGATGGAGCAATCAGCACAATCAACCTCATCCGAAACAACAGGGCTAGCCTTAAGGGAATCAATCTCAAGCTTGCTATCAAGCACCTTTATTTCTAGCTCAACCACTCTATTCCTAGCATCCACGAGTGAAGCCCTAAGCTCTTTCTCATTTTCTTTGCCTCTCTAAGCATGTCATCACGATTATCAAGCAAAGTACCAAGCCATTCATTCTCCTAGCGCAAGAAGGGAAGCTCATCACGCACCTCGTCATCGGACTCAGAGTTCGAGTCGCTCTGTGTGCTCTTCTTGCTGCTGGAGCTCAGCGCCATGGTGTAGAAGCCGTCTCTAGTGAAGCAGCTCAGCCCGCTCAGGTTCTTGAACGCCTTCTTGCCTTTGTGACGATCACCTTCGTCTTCACTGCTACTCGAGCTCGAGGTGGAGTACACGGAACTGGAGTCGACGTCGCTCGCACCAGCCATCGCTTGGGCCTTTCCTCAGTTCTCCTTCTTCCTCGATCGTCGCTCGTCCTTGTGCTTGTTATTGTACTTGCTCTTGAGGTTACACCTCGACCGGTACTTGCCATCGTTCCTCGACTTGTGCTTGTAGCTGTCTTTGTTCTTGACCTTCTCCGGGCAGTCGGCGATGAAGTGTCTCGGCTTGCCGCACTGGAAGCATGTCCTCGTGTTCCTCCTCAGGTCCACTCGGTTCTCGTGCAGCCTCTCGAACCGTCTCTTCAGGAGCACCAGCTCGTCCTCTTTAAGCACATCGAACTCCTCATCTGGCATAGACATCAAAGAGGACAAAGAGAACATCTTGGTGGATGGGTTAGTGTTAGCCTTTCCCTTCGAACCACCAACAAGGGCGAGACTATGGGAATCAGTCGGACCCTCGAGCTTGGCAGTCATGCCCCTATCCACCTCAGCTGACTTGAGCTTCGAGAATAGCTCGTTCACCGTCAGAGTGTCATACTTCTCCGGCTCCACAATGGCCTCGAACTTTCCGCCCCATATTGTACGATCCAAAAAGTGTAAGAGCTTGACAGCTCTATCATGATCATCGTACGGGAGCACGTCCACATTGGCCCTCATGTTGTTCACAACCACCGTGAACCTCTGAAACAAGGCATCAATTGACTCACCAGGGAGATGAGTGAAGTTCTCGTACCCTTTCCGTAGAGGAACGCACCCATCCGCTTACTCCAAATCTGGTAGTTCTTGCCATCAAAGTGTGGAGGACCCGAACCCCATTCCTGGTACGCCATCCTTGGATCTTAGACTGGTTAGAGTCAGCAAAGACCCGAACCGGCTCTGATACCATTTGAAGGACCGATTAGGCAACCACAGAGGGGGGAGTGAGTGGGAGCCGATATAAATTCTTCTCGAGGGAGATTGAAACTCCGACAAGATGAACTCGCTCGGTCGGATCCCCGAAATCACACGCTCCGCACTTCTACCTTCCGTTTGCCAAAACCACGATGCCACTGGAGTGCTACTGGTCCTAGGAACAAACACTACCAGCAACCTCAACACATACGCACCCACGACAACGGAAACAACTCGAAAGCCGGCTGTCCAGAGGGGGCGGTTAGACCGGGTATAGGGGAGATTAGACCGCCTCCACCAGGCAACCAAGAAATCCTACAAAACACCTCTTCCGAGCACCGAAACGCACCACAGTTTCACCAACAGAGATCTCTGGTCAGGGCCTCGTTGACGGTTAATAATTGTATCAAAGTTTGTTTGTGACTTGCAAGCGTACAAGTCTCCCGTCGTAGTCAAGGGACCCTTCTTACCTCAAGTGGTGAACCCAAGGTATCGAATCCGTGGAACAAATGTGTGACGCAAGAGTTGATCTAGTAAAGCCAAGTAACTTCAATCTTTGGTAAAAGAGAAACCCTAATGCATCTAGATAAGAACACAAAACAAAGATAAATCTAATGTACTAAAGACCGGAGAAAACAAAGTAAGATTAGGTAGATAAACCGATCTAGAGGGATCGGGGTAAGCCTTTTGTTGAAGTTCCAAGCAAGAGAAGAAGTAGCAAATCGAATCTTAATAAAAGCCTCTTTAAATCGTGGTTTCCCGTCCAAATCCGAAAACATCCGCCTTTCGAGACCCCCGTTCTGTCACAACGTATCCCTATTCATGCGGGGAGCTTAGGGCGAGTCAAAAGACAAGTCGAGATTCTTTCGGAAGATACGGCGTGTACCTCTAGCCACCGCGGCTACAAGAACACCCTATGTAATCTATCGTACGAATAGAATTGGAATAAGCAAAGCCGATCGAAAAACGAAATCTTCGAGGAAACACTTGATCGCTAAGAAAAGATTCAACTTGATAATTCAACTATGACAATGATACATACACAAGATCACCACCGGATCCTTCCTTGATCTTGCTTCTAGCTCCGGAACTCCGACGTGGTCTTCCATGCAAGGTTCCCACGTCGGCTAGGGAAACCCTAGTCAACTAGCTCGACCCTCTCCTCTCCGACATGGTGTCCCTCTCTTCTCTCGCTCCTCGGCGGCCGAAGACGAAATCTTCTCTCCGTGGCTCTCGGTCGGGGGACTATAAATAGCCCGATTGGCGGCTAGGGCAAAGGAGGGCGAATTTGGGCCCAAAATGGGCTCGGGCCGACCGGACCGGGCCGGCCGCCCGGGCCCATTTAGGCCCGGCCCGTGGGCTCCTTTGCCCGAGGTCGGTTCCCTTGCTTCCCGGATGTTTCCCCCTTCGCATGTAGGTCCATGTCGTCGGTTTCTCTCCGAATTGGACTCAACTCCTTGTCTTGCAAGATTCAAGCACTTTTCTCGGTCGTGTCCCCGGAGTCCGTCGTCTTCTCGGATCAAGTCCCCGGCTTCTTAGAGTTAAGTTTGCTTCATTGCATGACTTGTTCAGGGCTTCAAGGTCTTGTCATGAAGTGCTTGATGAACTTATCCCGAAAGTCTTGCATTCAACACTAAAACCCTGCATAAACATTAAACTCCAAAACCGACATGCACACGTGAACTTGTTATACCACGGGGGTTAGTACCAATGGATAAGGTATAAAACTCATGCCAACACCGAAGGTAAACTCATGGCTAGGTTGACGGATTTTCACCGTCAACATCTCCCCCATGCTTAAACCTTGCTCGTCCTCGAGTAAGCCTTCGATGGATATCATCATTGCTAAACAATGTTTAAACTCGCACTTGATCACACATGAGAAAACATAATGCTCCCAAACTTTTAATTCATTAAAGTTCCATATGTACTAGCCTTCATCTCTACGGAGGGTAGATTCTTTTTAAGCTTATCCCACAAGTATTAACATGCTCACAAAGTTTTAAATAGATCTCGAATTTTTGAAATGAAGATCGAGATAAAGAAAAACTAAACCAAATTCACAAATTTAAATCATCTCGTGTATTGGTCATAAACTCTCATCTCGCTTGTCTCTCAAGCCTATATATTCTACTCCTTTCCCTCTCATATATATGTGGTAGGCTTTATATGGAGCATTGGGAAAGTTTAGTCCTAACAAGATTTTATAAATGAGGTGTTGTCAAAACAAGACAAGCTTCTCATGGTCTTACCGAGACTCGTCAAAAAGGTCATTGGAAAATAATGTTAAATCAAGGAGGGGAAAGAGAAAAATACACACACTTTTAGATGAGTGGACATGTGCAAATGGCAAAGAGTGATCCCAAGGCACAAAGGAAGTCCTCGTTATCGGATTGCACATGGTTGGAAAATGAGAATGGATCTTTTTAACTTGAAGCCTTGAATGCACTTTTAGAGAGCTAGGGAATTTTACTTTACGCACATTTTTTTCTCTCTCATATTTCTCATTCTTTTCTTTCTTTCATTCATTCATTTTTTTTCCTCATCATATATTCAGTCCATGACTTTCACAACGAAGTTTTGATTTTTTTATACCTTGAAAGTCATGAGTATCACTGGATTTTTTTTCTTTCATTATTTTTTTTAAATATTCCCCTTTGAACTCTAAAACTGCACCGTACCTACCTCCTCCCCCATGCTTAGACATTGCTCGTCCTCGAGCAAAGAGGCGAAAAATAAGGTAGGTACCGGAATATTTTTCCTTGGAGAGATACTTCAAATCTTCAACGTTGGCACCGTCTTGCGATCTTCCTTGAATTGATGATCCATTCTCAACGATAGGTTGTGGTCAAGGAGGTAATCACAAAAAGATGATATTTGGTTTAAGGGTGGATATCCGGTGAAGTTTGTGAGATCACCGATGCGGGGATACGCAATGCACGGATAAGAGGCTAGCAAAAAGATAGATACGCAAAAACGGAATGACCAGCTTCTTAGTCTCGGGCCAGAGAAATCATGGCCTGCAATAACTCACTCAAAAATAAATCTTGTACACTAAGGTTTATGCACTCAAATATATATAAGGCTTTGGATAGGTTGAGCAACACACAAGTGATATTTGTGACAAGGTTAGCAATAATTTTGAGCACAAAAGACATCTTTAATCTATTCATAACTTGAGAGCACATAAAACACTATGGGTCTTTATTTTAATCATAACCTCCGCTGAAAATTAAGCTAGCATTTAAATAAATTCAGATCTGTATTTTTAAGAGAGCACTAGCTTAAACATGCATAAATCAATTACAAAGATGAACAAAGCTGCAATTATAATCATATATCATCATGGCACGAATTTTTGTAACTTTTCCAATGATATAATCAAGGTGGTGTCTTTATTAATGGTGATATCAAGTTGAAATACAAACTGAAAATAAACAAACATGCTTGCTGAAATTTAAATAAAAACAGAAAATACTACGCAAACACACATAAGCAAAGGCTGAAAATTACAGAGAAAAAGAAAAGAAAAGAAAACTAAAGTTCCTAAATCTTCTAGTCCTCCGCCGGTGGTTGATGTTGATGATCTTGATAATAATTCCCTTGCTCATAATATGATTGGACATTCCCTCCGACGAATTGATTTGGCTCCACAAGGTGAAGGCGTCCAAGTTCAAAGGCAATATTTGCGTTGCCTTCACCAAGTTGAGCTGCGTTAGCTTGGATGGCTGCGATGTTTTGAGCGTTACTTGCAGCAAACCCTCCAATAATGGCCATGCTTTGTTGTGGTTGGGGATGATGAGCGTAGGACTCCGCGAAGTTAGCGTTGGGCACAACATAATTTTGTGGGGGTACCGGTGCACCACCCCCCATGCTTGCTCTTGTGGCCCTCCGTAATAACTTGGCGGAGGAGGGACCCCGCCGAATGGTTGCACATGGGTTGTGCTCCACTCGCTTGTGCGGAGGATGCTCCCTCCTCTACGATTCTTCCTCTTTTGTTCTTCCTTGCAGGGACAAGTAGTCCCTCTTCCAACCAATCTTCCCTTCCTTCGGTGAAAAGCCTAAGCCTCTCATTCGGAAGGGGTAGGTTCACTATGGCCAACCGATAACCTCCTCTCTCATCTCCACTAATGTATTTGCCTTGCCGCAAATACTCAAAACCGAGAGAGGTACCACGCAAAAGGTGAGCGGGGTTTCTTGCGATCCCCGGCCGCAAGGAAAAGGCCAACATGGAGAGGTAACACCCCGAACATGAGGTAAGAGGGGTCTATTGGCTGCCCGGCAATTAAAGTCGAGTATAGCCAATTCAACTCCGTGTCGGTCACCTTTGTTTCCTTCATCCTCCCCAATACCCTCTTGCACATTCAAGAGTGAAATATCCGGATAATGGGGTTGCGGATGCAATTACGTTGCTGATGGGCTTCTCCGGAGATCATGTTCCAAAATCCCGCTAACATGCCGGGTGGCACGTCAACTTTCTCCGGAGCTCCCTTGTGGAATCCAAGCAGCTCCCTAACGTGCTCGTTGGGAACCTCTTGTTGGACTCCCTCCAAACGGAATGACAAGCTTTGCACCCCATCATCATCAACGATGGGTGCAATAGTCATTAAAATTTCCAAGGCGAACCCCAAATGGGTGTCCACCGATACTCCGTTGGAGAACCGCACCCATCCGAGGTGCCCCAACATATAGTATATGTCGGTGCAAAAACCCAAGGTGTAGAGTGCTTGGTCGTCGAACTCGACGTTGGGCACAAGCCTCTTCTCAAGATTAGAGAGCCTCTCCTCCTCCTCCGCCGACAAGATGATGAAGCCGTACGAAGAGTATGTCGGGGTGTAAGGAGGTGGCGCGGTTGAGCGAGTCGATCGTCGTGGTGGCACGGGCTGCTCCTCCGTGTACCCACGAGGTTCGGTAAACCTCATGGAAGTGCTTCTTGCAGCCCTCATACCACCAAGGAGGAGAGCATCGTTCCTCCTCGGTGGTGCCGTATCCGTCTCCATGCTCCGGGGAGACTCGGAAACCGAGTGCCTTTTCGAAGACGTTGTTGATGACGGCTTGGACGACGATGAACTCTTCTTCTTTGAGAAGAGACTTGTGGTTTTCTTCCACATGGTTGTTGCACTCTTTTCTTCAACTAAAACTCCGGGTTGCAACCGGTAACTAGGCACTTAAACTCTTTGATTCGGATGTGGACTTTGAGTGGATTAAGGATGTGGATTTTTTTTTTCTTGAGCTATCAAGCTTGGGAAGGTTGGCTATGTCTACGGAGGTTTTGAGCACACAAACTTGGACACACAAACAAAGGAAGGAGAGGGAAGCTTGCCTGCGTAAAACGGGAGCCGGGGGGGGGGGGCTCCTTATGTAGGTGAGGCCGGCCTCGGTGCTCTTCCCCGCCTCGTCTTTCTTCCAAAGACGATCATTTCACCTCTCGCAACTTTCCCCGCCCGCGTGCTCCACGAGTTACATCGCCCAAACGCTCTCGTCCACTCCTTTTATTGGTCCTTCCACTTGATGCTTCATGTTTTGGGTTATGTCCATACTCCCTACCTCCACTTGCTTCACATGCCACCATGAAATTCCTACAAAGTTGATGCTTGCTGCCCACCATGCTTGTCCTTTGCATGTGGAATTGGTGAAAGTTGATGAAAGGGAATCCAATGGTGCATGCATTCAAACTAGATTGCCTCCATTAGGGTGTGTTTAAGGTTAAGCACTCCTCTAATTCGAAATTTAAAATATTTTTCAGAGCCATGCAAGAGCTCGAACATAATTTTAGAGAAGTTTTTAAACCATTAAAAACAAATGCAAGTCGAAAATATTTTCTTTTTACGTCGATTTCGGTCTCACCGGTATAGTTTGCCTTCGTTGGTTGAGAGCAGACATTTTCCCGGCTTGATCAAGGGGGCATAGGTTTAGGTTCTAATTTTGGCTAAGTAAGAAAGATTTTGAATAAAACAAAATTAGAATAGGCTTAGAAAAATTCTAATCCTAGAGAAACCAAGGACAAAAATTTTTAAAACCAACCAAAAGCTTTGATTTCTAGGTTCACGCGAGTCCTACCACGTGCTGAATTTTATTAACACTTGAATATAAATCGTGGCTCTACTCGTGTGGTTTTAGCATGAAAAATAAGTCAACCTCAGCACCATAATGAGGGTGAAAGGTTGAGTTAAGGTTCTGAAATTATTTGGTTGAGGTTCCTCGAAAAGAAAAGAATCAAACAAGCACATAGGAGGGTTCATGCAAAGGGTTTATGATAAAGCAAACATTCAATCAAGAATTATGTCTCTAATATTGTTCAACCACTTCTAAGTCTAATGTCTTTGCGTAGTAAAACTCAAAAACTAAATTATTAAAAAGACTCGAAAAACCTGGAATCGGGTTGTCCTCCCGGTAGCTTATTCTTGACTCGACGAAACGGGTTGCCTCCCGCCTAGCGCTTCGTTTATAGTCCATGGCTAGACTTCTTCACTTGATTTCTCCGGATCAACGCTCTTTGTGGGCGTTGCAATCTTGGGTACCCACTTTGGCTTAGTCAATTTTTTTGGTCTTCACAGGCTGGCTTTGTCCTTGGTCTTGACGGATGCAACAACTTCCTTGTGGCTCAAAGCATCTCGAACTCCGGTCCTTCGGTCGTGATCTTCATGGTCTCTAATGTGATCCTTCATCTCTCCCGAATGAGCTTGAGTAGCCTTCGCCGTCTTGGGACCTTGGAGTTGTCTCGGATATTCTTCTTTGTTACCCGTCGGGCGCCCGACAAGTTGTCCCACTTGCGTCTAGCATCACGATGAACACTTCACGTATAGAGCATCCGACCTCCGTCACCTTGCCATCTAAATTCTTCAATATTTTCTCCATAGCCTCGAGCTTAGTGACGGCGTCCTTGGACATGGTCGTACTCCACACACTCCTTGCATGAGGATCTTGCTTCGGCGGCCTTTAGGTGTTGAGCTTCGTTCTCCATCTCCATCTTCTCCATCCTCCTCTTAAGTAAACCGATATGCCACTCAAGGAATCCGACTCGTATGCATTCGGCTCTCGCAATCGTCATGCGGATAGTTGAGACTTTGATCTTGAACGGCCTCCCGGCGTCTTGAAGGTTTATGATAGGTAGATCAACGATGTCCGGGGTGCGCAGCGCTCCGGTGGTTGAGGTTGATCTTCCTTTGGACTTGGAGGTGGTGATTCCCTTGGAGATTCGACGGTCCTTCGATTTCAACTTTTGAATCTAGGGTTTCCACCTCTTTAGCTTGTGTTGCATGTCACCTTTGCCTCGTAAAGTTTTCCCGGATCATCCACAAAAAGGTTTGGGTTTCTTGGAGAGGTAGCCAACCATCTCCGGTTAGGGTTAGCAATAAACAAAGTATGCAAAAAAAACTAGAGAACAAAACAAATCTATAAAGACTAGAGTTAGACAAAATAGATTAGATGTATTTTGAGGATGATCAAAATTTAGTAGATGCAAAAATAAAACAAAATCAGTACTGAAAATTACAAAAAAAAGCAATAAAAAATCAAATCTTGATCACTTGTTCCCCGGCAACGGCGCCGGAAAAAGGGGCTTGTTGACGGCTAATAATTGTATCAAAGTTCGTTTGTGACTTGCAAGCGTACAAGTCTCCCGTCGTAGTCAAGGGACCCTTCTTCCCTCGAGTGGTGAACCCAAGGTATCGAATCCGTGGAACAAATGTGTGACGCAAGAGTTGATCTAGTAAAGCCAAGTAACTTCAATCTTTGGTAAAAGAGAAACCCTAATGCATCTAGATAAGAACACAAAACAAAGATAAATCTAATCTACTAAAGACCGGAGGAAACAAAGTAAGATTAGGTAGATAAACCGATCTAGAGGGATCGGGGTAAGCCTTTTGTTGAAGTTCCAAGCAAGAGAAGAAGTAGAAAATCGAATCTTAATAAAAGCCTCTTTAAATCGTGGTTTCCCGTCCAAATCCGAAAACATCCGCCTTTCGAGACCCCCGTTCGTCACAACGTATCCCTATTCATGCGGGGAGCTTAGGGCGAGTCAAAAGACAAGTCGAGATTCTTTCGGAAGATCCGGCGTGTACCTCTAGCCACCGCGGCTACAAGAACACCCTATGTAATCTATCGTACGAATAGAATTGGAATAAGCAAAGCCGATCGAAAAACGAAATCTTCGAGGAAACACTTGATCGCTAAGAAAAGATTCAACTTGATAATTCAACTATGACAATGATACATACACAAGATCACCACCGGGATCCTTCCTTGATCTTGCTTCTAGCTCCGGAACTCCGACGTGGTCTTCCATGCAAGGTTCCCACGTCGGCTAGGGAAACCCTAGTCAACTAGCTCGACCCTCTCCTCTCCGACATGGTGTCCCTCTCTTCTCTGCTCCTCGGCGGCCGAAGACGAAATCTTCTCTCCGTGGCTCTCGGTCAGGGGACTATAAATAGCCCGATTGGCGGCTAGGGCAAAGGAGGGCGAAATTGGGCCCAAAATGGGCACGGGCCGACCGGATCCGGGCCGGCCGGCCCGGGCCCATTTAGGCCCAGCCCGTGGGCTCCTTTGCCCGAGGTCGGTTCCCTTGCTTCTCGGATGTTTCCCCCTTCGCATGTAGGTCCATGTCGTCGGTTTCTCTCCGAATTGGACTCAACTCCTTGTCTTGCAAGATTCGAAGACTTTTCTCGGTCGGTCCCCCGGAGTCCGTCGTCTTCTCGGATCAAGTCCCCCGGCTTCTTGGAGTTAATTTTGCTTCATTGCATGACTTGTTCGGGGCTTCAAGGTCTTGTCATGAAGTGCTTGATGAACTTATCCCGAAAGTCTTGCATTCAACACTAAAACCCCGCATAAACATTAAACTCCAAAACCGGCATGCACACGTGAACTTGTTATACCACGGGGGTTAGTACCAATGTATAAGGTATAAAACTCATGCCAACACCGAAGGTAAACTCATGGCTAGGTTGACGGATTTTCACCGTCAACGGGGCCATGCCAGCTACCAGAAAATCTTGGCGAAAACCAAAACTCCACCCAGGGGCCTAGGGGCGGTTAGACAGGCTACCAGGGGCGGTCTAACCTCCTGTACCCAGCAACGAACTCCAACCAAGAACACCTAGCAAATGACACGAGAACGACCCGAAATTTCACCTTGACGCTCCTCTGATCAAGGCGAACAAACTCATATAGGAAAATCCGGCGAAACAAAACTTTGACATGGAAAGCCCAGGGCGGTTAGATCGCCCCCAGGCAGTTAGACCGCCCCTTCCAGAAAACGAACCCGCGGGTCAAATCTCAACTTCCTCGCGCCCGATCTCCCAAATCACTCCACGGATTGCAGCAAAACTTCGGGAATAGCTGGGTTACCTCCTGGGCAACATCTACCTCAAAGGAATCGACCCGAATCGCTCACAATCAATAAAAATCGAAGAAATCACCTTTCTAGGTCAAGATCTCGCCCAACTCGAAAAACCACCAAATCGAGTCTGATTTAAGAGAGATTTGGGGGAAAAGTCACCAGCCAAAGAGGCACAAGATCCTCATACATGTCACCCACCAAAATCCCAAGAAATCATTCTCAAAACACCGCCAACAAAGAGCTCTGAAAATCAACACAAAGAAGGACGGGAAAACCACCTTGAGTAACAACGCCGAACCGTCTATACATACCGTGAAGGTTCATACAAGGTCTAGCTTGTCACCAAAACATCCATCCCTCTCTCTAGATCTCATATGAAGCTCTCAAGCTAGTCATAGGAAAAACTTGGGAAAATGGAGAACGAAAAATGGAAAAACAAATGAGCTAGGGTTCCCCGAGTTTGCTGCCATCCATCCACTAAATGAGTATATATGGAGGCACCCAAAAGACTAAACTACTCTCACCTAATAACTAGGGATACAAGCCCCTCAAGGGAAAATTTGGAAGTCTTCAGATTTTCTTCATCGGACGGATGCCCGGCGACCGCAACATGCTTAGCTTCGACGCAAGCCTTGCGATCCCGACGCGTATCCTCCGCTTCGAAGCATCTCGGCGCCAGCGACCAGGGCGGTCAGACCGCCCACTGGTCGGTTAGACCAGCCCAGGCAATCTGACCGGCCCAGGCGGTCTGACCGCCCCTCCTGGGGCGGTTGAACCGGCTTGGGTGGCACCTCCTCATCGATTCTTCGGCCTCGGTTTTGTGGCTCAACCGAGTAACCCAGTGGTTTTCTGGTGAACCACTACAAACCCCTTGAACTCGATGTAGCCTCCGCCAATCTCCACTCATGACTTGGCTCCCACGTAGTCCCGGCTCGACCTTGGTTTTGAGGCTCTACCAAGAAACCGTCCACGACTTCATCTTGCTGTTCATGCCACCATGCGGTCCGCACTTGACCTCGCTGGCCACCGGGTCCATCGAACGAAGCCTACTTGTCTTCTCCACACCTGGAGGCCTCACTAGCAATGACCTTTCGCGCTTGTTCTTCACCTGCACCAACACGAGTCAAGCCGCAACCTGCACCTGCAATACTTAGCCAAGAATCAGTCCACACAACGTTGTCAATCACTCATCGCCCAAGGAAGCGACCATCCACACATGGTCCTCACCCGGTGGTGATCTTGTTCATGTAATCATTCATGGTGAAGTTTTTATAGTGAATCTGATTTCTAGCGGTCAAGTGCCTTCTCGATGATTTTGTTTTCTTCTTGGTTTTGCTTCTTCGCCAATCTATACTTAAGATAGATTGCTTAGGGATCTCTTGTAGCTGCAGTGGCTAGAGGTGAATACTGGACCGACCAAGTGATTTCAACTTGTTCTTATCGAACTCGCCCTAGACTACCTGCATGAATAGGAATACGTTGTGACAGAATGGGGGTTCCGAAAGGCGGGTGTTTTCGGAATCCGACCAGAGGCCACGGTTTAAAGATGCTTTTAATGAGATTCGCATTTCTATCTTCATCTATCTTGTTTGGAGCAACAACATAAGCATGATCTAGACTCTCTAGATTGGTTATCTCTTGCTTTCTCTTGCTACCTCTTTAGTAGATTAGATTAGATGTGTTTCATTTACGAGTTAGTAGATCAGATGCAATTTGGTTATTCATTAGATAGCTTTCCTTGCTTTACTAGATTGAATCCTTGCGTTGCACATTGTTCCACGGATTCAATACCCTGGGTTCACCACTCGAGGGAAGTAGGGTCCCTTGACTACGACGGGGGATTTGTCCGCTTGCAAATCCATATGAACTTTGATATGATAATCTACCATCAACACCTATGAAAGGGAGGCGGCAAGAGGGGGTGGCGGCCGAGGGAGGGGGAAGGGAGGAGGGAGGAGGGAGTCGCCATTCCACCAGGTTCTAGTGATATTCAATTAGCTAAACTTTTGATGCATAACTTCGAAAAAATACTACAACATCTGTTGCAAACCTGTTGTTATTTCAAATTATTTTGCTGCAACTCCACATGCACATTGAAGTTTGAAACTGTTTTATTACACAATTTGCAAAGTTGCAATGGGGGGGCAGTCTAGATCTGTAAGTGTTGCAAACGCACTGCAGTATCTGTTGCAAACCTGTTGTTTTTCATAAAAAATTTGCTGCAACTCCACATGAACACTAGTAGTAATTATGTTTTTATTAGGGTTTGTTTGCAATTGGCTTATGCCAGATTTGTCAGAATTTTGTTTTGTCAAATGTGTGCATCAATTTTTTTATTTTTGACTTACTATTGCAAGTGTTTTATTACACTAGGAAATTACCCGTGCTTTGCTACGGGCATCCAAATATGTACAATGGAACTCGTTTTTCCTTTCTGTTAGTAGACAATTATTGAACAAGACAATTCTTTTTTTATAAAAAATCATCAGCCAGGAGCATGAGGAAATGCATGGTTCACCTGCATGGCTCTAAGTGATTGGGAAACTAGTTGTAATTTTGTAATACATATTGAAGTTGTTGCAGTTTTGTGGTTCCTAGCTCAAAATAGTAATAGCTCTGAATCTGCTACCTGAAAGGTTTGAGGAACCTCAACTGCCCAAAATCACCACTAGGTGCCAAAGGGGTTCCAGAAAGCTGGTATTTCTTGGCTGATTATGATGAAAGCTGGATTTAACCCAGCCATTTAGGGCTTGAATCCATTTTGCCAAGAGCCGTTGACCAGTGAATGTAATCTTCCTGACCTTATAGTGTCAAACACAATAGTTTCTATGTAACCTATTAACACAAAAAAAAAGAAATGGAGATAGAGATGGAGATGGGAGACAAGATGGGAGGAAATAAAACATGTGTTCTCTGCAGTATTGCATCACCTACCTCGTGAGCATTACCCATCACAACATTTAGTGCTCACTGAGTGAAAGAATAAGTAGACAAGTTGAACTAATGACAAAGGAACACCCACTGAACATGATTTTTTTTGCAAAAGGCCCACTGAACATGGTTTCGTAATCAATAGCTTAGAAGTTTTTGCAGTTGCAAATAAAAGAATAAAACATTTTCAATGCATTGTCAAATATGATTTTGCATCCCCTACTTATGTAGGATAGGAGCTATGGATTTCTAGCATTAGGTGTGGTGATTAGATGTGATGATTCCCTCTTCCAAGCAATTGTAGAGCATTTAGATTTGGTAGGTAATGGCATACTTTACATGAAAAGCCACCAATTTGTTGGTTTCTATTCCAAAATTAGTAGCCCTTACTTTTGACTAATGCATTAATTAATTTTTAAACAAAATAATGAATATTCAAATAAGATTTGAATGATAGAAAAATTGAGATCATTACCACTGGTATTCCAGCTTGAAGAGCAAGGTCTACTGCAGCTAATGCTGTCAGAGTTGTGAACTCCGATGGCTTGACAACAACAGTACAGCTACATGCCAAAGCTGGCCCAACCTGCCCAAAAACCATGTGTACAGATGTAATACCTTAGGCATCATATTTCGTTTTTAACATTCTTATCAGACGAAAAGTGTACTGCATGGCTAGAGACCTTTCGGGTTATCATAGCTAATGGAAAATTCCATGGTGTAATAGCTCCAACTATCCCAATAGACTGCAGGGCGAAGAAAAAGACAAGGATTGTTGAGATACATGATCTGTAAATCCCCACATGGTAATAAATTCTCAGAAAGAAAGATAAAACAAGAGCACCACTTGTTCAGAAATCAGCACACCATGTCATGAATGAACTGTTAAATTGGAGACAGAGTCCAGTACACAATATCAACATGATAACCAAACCAGTGGCGTAGCTAGGGGAAAAAATATAGCTGGGGCGGATTTCAACGACAATCAAATAGTAACTAAAAGCAATCAATTCACATTGCATTAATTCATCCATATATTGGAAACACACAATTTTCATGCCAAGTAAAGATATTAGCACAAATTTGATTAACAAATTTGGTATTGGATTTTTCAACAAAAAAATGCCACTTGTTCCAGTAGTGTGTCCCAACCTTTACTTCTCAATTTGATCAAACGCTATTTTACATGAATATGCAATGACAGGTCACTTGAATAATGTTTTGAGAGATAACACATTTTTAATGTGAAATATTTCAATTTGATGAAAACCCAAACTTATAAAATAATTCTCCGTCTGCACAAATTTACTCAATTTGATGATGAATATTTAGGCATTAAATTTGAGGAAAAGTCCATTTTTGACGATGCAACATTTTCCTCGGTTTAGGTTTGGCCATCGAACTTCAAAACCAGATATCTTTGACCATCCAAATCTTAAAACTGTTCACAATTGCCCATCTGGCAGTTCTGACAGGTGGTTTTAACCTTTTACTTACAATTTAGTTCTTAGAACTTGAAATGATTATTACTTTTTGCTCGTAGCTCCGATTTAGGTGATTCTTGTGGCCACAGGTTCATAATGGTGAGCTTTATCTTTTTAGAAAATTTTAATACAATTTTATAACTATTTGATATATTATTTTTTGTTGTTTGTAAAAACAATAATATAAGAAATGTAAAACAAATAGTTAAAAATAATATGAGCAACATTTTAAATGATAAAGTTCATCTTATGACCGCATGACCGCAAGAATCACTTAAATTGGAGATATGAGAAAAAAACAGTAATCATTTTAAGGTTCAAGAACTACTTTTAATCATTTTATTTACAACTTAGTCCTTAAATCTTAACATGATTACTATTTCTCTCTGGTATTTCTTTAATCATACGTTAATAACGATGAGCTTTACTTTTAAAAATGTGTACATATTATTTGGTAACTGTTTGTTTTACTTTTCTTATATTGTTGTTTTTACATAACAACATAAGAATAATATAACAAACGGTGATAAAATAGTATAAATAACATTTTAAAGATAAAGCTCATTATTATGAACATGTGCCCGCAAGAATCACTTAAATCGGAGCTACAAGCAAAAAGTAATGATCATTTCAAGGTATAAGGACTAAATTGTAAACAAAAAAGTCAAAAACACTCATCAAAACCGACTGATGGTCAACTGTGAACGGTTTGTAGAGTTGTATGTTCAAAGATATCGGGTTTTGAAGTTTGATGGCCAAAACCAAACTGAGGCGAAAGTTGGATGGTCAAAAATGGTCTTTTTCCTAAATTTGATGAAGCATATTAAGACATTAAGCAATCGACATGATTGATCATATAGGCACACGTTCATAGAGAAACATAGAAGAGTTGATGTACATTACCAAAAACAGTTTTATCTTATCGCTTCTGCCAATGAGTTCTCGAGCATTGGCCTCATTGCCCTTGATGACTCTCGTCATAGCCGTCCCCACCACTACCCTGATTCCGCGCTGGAGCCGGAGCTAGAGCCAGTGTCGCTCTTGTTCTGCGGGCAACGCCAAAGCCAAAACGCCACAGACATGCCCAGCACTAGCAGAGGCAGTCCCTTCCTCCTCCTCTCCAACTCCCTCCATGAGCCGTCACCGCACCTTGGCTAGAGGCAGGAGCTGCAGCCGCGCGTGCCAGGAGCCAGCGCTGCCTGCTACTGGACCTAGCTAGGGAGTAAAAAAGGCCCAGTTAGGTGATCGTCTTCTTCTACCTACGAAACAACTAAGCAGCCGCCGCCATGGTGTTTCAGGGTTGCCAGTGCTTCGAATCTCACCGGAGAAGTGTACTCGTGCAATCCCACATCCAGCTGGGGCGGCCGCCCCAGCTCGCCCCGGCGTAGCTCCGCCCCTGAACCAAACTATATTGCTTTGCTTAAAGAAATGGGAGCGGCAAATTTATTTGTAATAAATTAACTACTTTCGCATATGGACCTTCTAAACTGAGCGTGCAACTAAAAATGAGGCAAGCATTATCTACTTTACACTTACAGAAGTGTGCCGCACAACTGTGTGCAGAAACAAGCATGGACTTGGCTTCTACTCCACCAAATCTTCCACTTTCATGGTGATTATTTGGTTGTTGCCTCAAACACTTGCACATGCACTCCTTTCACCTTTGAGCTTCTTGCTTCCTGTCACGCACACAGAAAATATCATGAATTTAGAAAAATTTAAAATGACCAATAACTTTAAACGAAATAAGTCCATGACATCTTTCTTGGCGCATCGGTTCATCCGGTGCTACTGCTCCAGTCTTGGCGCGTCTCTATCTTGTTCAAACCTGGTCATCGGATAGACCGACAATTCCCTCTAATGGACAGTCGTTTCACCCGATGCGTCTATCTTCACGTCTTCATCTCTGCAACTCATCTAATGCTACTAAAATATGGACCATCAGATCATCCGATGGTGCCTGTTGACTTGAGGCTTCTCACAGTGTACCAACTACACCGACACTTGCACCGATGGTACCGTCGATTCATCCGATGGTGTCAGTTTCCTTCCTTTTCTTGAGTCATTTACTTGTTTCTTTGCTTCTTTGAATGTGGTTGCATCCATGGGAACTAGATATGTCTACAAGGACATGCTAGATGATTTGGTTAGTCCCCTTACTTGTGTTAGCATGAATCATCAAAATAAACTCGAACAAATGGCAAATGGGGCCATGTTATCTACAATCTCCCCCTTTTTGGTGATTTATGACAACACAAGCAAAGCAAGCATAAATTTGCAAAAATTGACAAAATTAGAGCCACTTACACTTTCTTGGATGCTTACCAACATCTAAAGTCCCCCTAGATCAAACTTCCCCCTTTTTTATCTTTTCTTCCTATGTTCACATATAGCTTGCCTCTTTCCACTTTTGATACACTAGCTTGCTTTGGTCCCACATTCTCCCCCTTTGGAATAAAATCTCCAAAAAGATCACAAAACAAATGGTCTCCAAGGAAAGTTAGCAAGTCCTAGCAAACATAGCTCAAACATAAATGTTAAATACAAGGAAGAAAGGCGCATGAACTACGATCCATACGTATGATATCAATGAAGATACCACATGTGTGAGTAACTAAAGTGGATCACAAGCTAGACTAGCATGATACCTAAGCTCCCCCTAAGTGTGCACAAAATGATAGTGTGAAAATCAATTGCACAACTACAAACACTTGTAAGACAAGGAAGCTTAGAGCGTATAATGCAGGAAGGTAGCTTAAAGGACAAGAGATAAGACAAATGAGTTCTTGTTACATTACCTCTTGTAGATATCACTTGTAGTCTTTTGATCATTGCATACCTCTGGGGGGATATTCCTCTCTACCTTGTTGGCACCACGTTGAGATGAGCCACTTGGAAATGATATCATGATGAGGTGACACCACTTGAAAAAAGCTTGCAAAGAAGTCACTTGGGGCACCACAGGGATTAGGAATGTATGTGAGTACTGGAGCGTTTGAGGACCAGTGAATGGTTGCTCCTAGCTATGATGAGTGATTGACAACGTGGTGTGGACTGACTCTTGCCCGAGTATTGTAGGTGCAAGTTGCGGCTTGATTTGCATTGTTGCAGGTGAGGAGCGAGAGCGAAAGGTCTATGCATTGCGGGTCTCCTAGGAGTGGAGAGACAAGTAGGCTCAGCTCGAGGGACCCAGTGTCCAGTGAGGTCGAGTGCGGGCCACATGGTGGCAAGAAAAGCAAGACGAAGTCGTCGATCAGAGCCGGTGCAGGATAGCGGCTCACAACTGAAGTCTGCACGCGGGGTTCGCGGTGTTTCACCACAAAACCGGTTGGGTTACTAGGTTGAACCACAAAACCAAGACCGGAGGCTCGGCGGGCGGAGACGGAATCCGGATGCGCCGAGAAGCTTCAATGCCGGCGGACACGTGAAGGGATTGCACGTGGACGTGCGTTGAAGAGGAGTGCTACCTGACCTATTTGCCCCTGAAGAATTTGTATCTCGACTTAAGTGCTAGGGGTAGCTTGCTCATTTGCCCGACCTAGTGGGACTCATATATATTAGCTCTAGGGTTTCCAAGCAAACCATCCTTCCGGACAGCTTCTCATTTCCTTGCTCCGTAGGCATAAACATTCTTCACTGTTTTGTAGAGAATCTGTCCTCTGATGTATGGAAGCATTCATGGTTGGGTTGATTTCCTTCTTGTAGCTCGTGTGATTTTCGTGTCTTTTTTGAGCTATTTTCGTTGGATTTTTGTGCGCGCCTTGTTCCTTCGATTCTGAGGTGTTTGGGTTCGGATTTGTTGGTGGGGATCATGGATAGATGTCTTGTGCAACTTTGTGCTTGATCTTGACCCCCAATCTCTAGATTTGGCCTCCAATTGAAGGATTTCGGTTGGAACCCTAGCTTTTTGGTAGATCTTGGTTGTGATATGATTCCCGGCGATTTAGTTCATTTGAGTTCTCAAGTTTTGGGGTACAGTATCTCCTAGGTATGCTTCACATCTCCCCCAAATCTTTCCTCAAGAGCTCAAGCCGTTTGGGAGATCCTTGGACGAATAGGTGAAGTTGCATTTTCATTTTCGAGATCGAGTTGTTCTATCTGCGCGTGGCGGCCAGTCCGCAAAGAGCCGGCTGACCAGGTGTTCATCGTGTTCTTCGCTAGATCTTGTGTTGCTTCTTTTCGATCTGTTTTGTTCGGTGTTTTTGGTTGCTCAAAGTTTGGCAGACAGTTCACGAGGTGAGTGTGGACGGTCCACCTAACGCAAATGGTCCACGGATAGAGGACGGACGGTTCGTACTTCGAGGTGCCATATAGGAAGTTCAGGTGGCATTTTCGAACGGTCCGCCTTTTTCTTGCAGACGGCCCGCATGGCCCCCGCGGACAGTCCGCCCGCTCCACGCGGACGGTCCACCCCAGATTGTGCAGATTGCCTAAGTCCTTGGCTTCTTGAGTTGTGCTTCCATGTTGCTTTGAGTTGGGGTTTGTTCATAGGGTTGGTAGGTCCGTTGTGACTACGCAATCTTGGCAAACTCGTGTGAGAATCCTTGTTTGTGAATTTGGGTCATAGGCCTAGTTCATCCCTCGAGAAAAAATTTTATCGGTTCCCATTCACTCTCCCCGTCTCTGGTCGCCTAATCGGTCCTTCAGTATGAGTACATTGCCTTTGAACTTATGTAGAGACATAAGCTCGCAAGGACATTACTCAATAACATGAAGCTCATATTGCTATATTCACTCTTTTAGAGATGATAGATCACACTGAAAGTGAAATAGCATTCTCTTAGAATGAAGCACCGTACCGGAACGCGTCACCAAGGGACTACGCAAAATAGTTAAATCAATGTTAGTCCCATAACCAAGCCATAGGATGAGCTCCTCCTAAATATGTGCATTTAGTGTTTGAATCACCAAACCCTATAGCTTACTCGTGATGCACATTGTTTGTGACAACAAAAGGGAAGAAAACCCTATAGCTTGCTCGTGATGCAAATAGATATATATGAAAAACATGCACCATGAAGGAATAAGTGTAGCTTTTTTACACACTAATCAAACCATGTAGGTTACTGTGAGACATGGGTACCCCTGAGTCCCCACCGACCAGGCTCATGGCCGTCCCCGACAAGCGGGTCCGGCCTTCCAGAAGACTCACCGACCTGACATTGGGCCCAACCGACCTAGTTGGTTCCCACACGACCTCCTAAAGACCTTCCAGAAGATTTCTGAGACGACATTATTCAGAGCGACCTCAAGACTTGGCGTACAAGACAAGACATCGGTGGATTCCATCTAAGCAGATCGACGGATATGGCAAGTGTTGTAATCTAGATTTATGTCTCAAGGTCATAACCGACCAGGAATCTGCTGTGACGCCCCCTGTTTTCAGCCCGGGTGTTAACCCTAATGGGCAGGTCAACAGTGTTGACTTTGGTCAAACGACGGTCAACCTGGGCCATCACCTCGAAAACATCACCAATGACCCTTAATGACCCCTTTTGTACAATCTTGGTCAAGGTTTGGTCAAAACCCTAGTCAAACCCCTTGAACCCCTTTTGACCCACCAGTGTGAGCCGAAACTTTTGCCGCGTTCTCCAAATATCACCTAAACACTTCAAAATCTCCCAATGTAAAACTTGTGTGTTTTGTCGAGGGACACAACTTTCATGTTGAGTGGCATTTGAGATTTGAAGCCTAGATAGGTGAAAATTCAAGTCAACACCCAGGATTACTATTCACCAGGGCCCAGAATTGAGTGATCTTGGCATAGCTTTTGTGCACAACTGGTTGAGAAAAAGACCCTAGAGCTTTCGGGAAAGTTGTAGAGGGTAGTGTGGTGTACAACTTCAGTATTCAAACCTTCGACCACTTTAGTTTGAAAAAATGGAGAAAATAGTGTTTGAACTGGGCCACTCGAATTTGAACTGCGTCGGTGAGTGCCAGCGCACGACATCGCGGGCTAGGCCGCATCGGCCGCGCCGCCGACCGACCGGGCACGGACGCTAGTACCCTGCTGTGACCGCCGGTCCCAATGCCTTGCACCGACGTTCGCGCCCAATCCTATGTTGCCACGTGCCACATGCTCACGGGCCGCGCGAAACCGACTTGCGCCGACCTAACAACGGTGTTGCCGCCGTACCCGCACGCACGCACGTCGCTGCCGCCCCACCGCCCATGTCTTGACTCCTGTGGTCTCCACGCGTGCGTATTTAAAGGACAAGGCTTGCCAGCCTCGCGCGTTGCCGCCGGACACCGAGCCGCGCACCACCGGCCGCCATTGCTAGCCACCGCCATGGGCCCCTTCTTCCGCCAGCTCCTAGGGATATCCCACCCTCCTAGCCCTCCTCTAGGACACCGTGAAGCTTCCTGCGCCGCTCGTGCATGCTCTCCGGCCAAGAGCTCGCCGGAGCAGTCCTCCTCGCGGTCACCACCACTGGTCTCCGTCGTACCCCTCGCCAGAGACGCCCCCGACCCCAAATCCACCACCAATAGTCCCGTGGTGAGCTCCCGGTCGTTATTCCCCACTTCCCCGGCCAGCCGCGCCGCAACCCGGTGGCCCAAGGGCTACATTGTAAGGCCCCAAGCTTTTTTAGGGTGTTTAGTGCGAACGAAGGGCGAATCTGTGACCTTTTAAACTTTCCAGGGACCCTCATGCAAAATGATTCTTCACCTCCTTATGTGTTTTGGCAGCACCTTGTAAAATCCATAACAAATCACAGAAAAATGCAAAAAATGCAAACCCAATGTTGTTGTGCTCTGTGTAACTAGAACTACAACTTTTGCAAAACATGTATATACTTTTGAGCTACAGTTTTTGCTTGAAAAATTGAAATGTGAAATCCCTAGATCTGTGTTTCTGCAAAATCCACACATGATCTTGATCTGGATTTTGGGTACCTTGTGAGCACTAGTATGTGCAGGTCCTGCGCTAAAAATTGCACAGTTACTGGAGAAATCTTTTTATATAAATTATCTTGTATTGTTGTCAAATCTGCCTAGATGATTTTTGTAGCTTAAAATATAATCATTTTGAGCCCTACTTCTGCATATCATCTTGTAATGTTGAAATGCTCCTCTGGTGAAGGTATCATGATTTTATCACTGTTAGAAATAGTTATTCCTGATTTATGCTTGTTTTTAATCATAATTGTGTAGATAAAGATCTATAAAGGCTATAGATGTGTTTGTTGGTTTGCTAGGCTTGTTTTGGACCATAGAAACAGTGAGAGAAACTTTAAGTCTAGAAGTGCTATATTTAATTTTACATGCATTTATCTTGTTTTCGGTGAATAGGAATGCCATAATTGATATATTTATTTTTGTTGCTTCAGCAAGTGTGCATGTGTGATCAGTAGCTTGTCTTAAACTTATTGAGATCAGGGAACACCACTCTTGGTGTTTTATGAATTTTTTTGTTGAATAAAAGGGAAAGAACCCTTGTAGGTTTAATAGTGAAATTAATTGGAAAATCACACTCTTAGCTGAGGACTTTATGTTTGTGTTGAGAAACTTGCTAATAAGTTTATTACCAACCCCTTTACTGTTTGTGAGAATTAATTTAAATTAATTGTATATATATGTACACAGTCACTATTAAAAAGTCTAGATAATAAACCATTGCATATTGTCCCTGTATAGGAAGAGTATGCTGAATGTATTATTATCTAGGTGAATGTGGTCAACCAAGCACCCCATGGTTGTCATGTGTTGTTGTGATTAATTAAATCAATTGGTCAATTAAGTCTTGCAATTGAATCCTCCATGTAGAAGTTCCCGACGGTAGTTACACGCTCGTGCCAGTGGACTTGAACGAGGGAGCTGGAGGAGACGTGCACTACGTCACCGTAGAGCAAGACCCGGGCCAAAGTCCGGAAGTTTGTCTAACTTCTTGTGCCAACGAAGGCAAGCCCCAGTTTATTCATTAACCCATGTGTTTCTTTAAACTTCTGAATTTACTTCTTGTTATCTTTTATGCATTTACGTTCAGGAGATGAAATGAAACCCTAGTTGCATGATCCTTAAGTACCATGATCTTTCACTAGCATGTTAGGTCGTTAATTGCTATGCTTTAAGGACCCGGTAAAAGTCGAGTGATGTTCGTCACTCGTGAGAATATGATTTCCTTTTGGAATCACCTATTTTATAAATGGATTGCTCATGTGGTAAGAGCATGGGATTTGGGCTCCGGTCCAGTGGCTTCCTGGCCTAAGCTTTTGAACGTACTAAGCACTTGTCGGGAATGGGACCTGTAAGCCTAGTACCTTAATGAGATGGCACGGGATTTTACTACTACTACTACTCTCAATTCGTCTCCTGCCCGGCTTGCAATGGGAGGAGGGTACATGTGTGAGGATGGGTGTACTAGGTGGGGCATGCCAGATAGCCTTGTACCCGGGACTGTAGGCTACTATCCCAACCCGAGGATTTTTGGGAACCATTTGGTCGGTGTCGACTCTGTTGGGGCACCGCTCCATGTGTTTAGGTGTACCTTGCAAGGGTTTATGAATCAATCGATTGTCGGCCTCTCACCGTTATCCGAGACTGCTTAATCAACTGGCCATGATATCCCTTATTGGTGGGACTATGTGAAATCTCCCGCGTGAATTAATTGTATTGTACAATTCTTGATTGTATTAGTTGCTCATCATAGTAATGATAATATCACTGTAATCTGAGCTAAAATATTGAAAGTAAGGATCCATGATCCTAGTTGCTTTTTTGGCAAAACAAACCCACCAGCCAAAAGCCTGCATGTCTAGAGGTAACTTTTGTCGAGTAAGTCTTGCTGAGTATGCTTAAATTGTTGTTTTAAGGTGAAGTTGTTTGGCCTGGTGAGATTCCACCCGGCTGGGGGTTGGAATGGGTGAATGATGACACCGTGTAATGGCATCATGGATGGCCTCCAGTGATGTCATATCGTATCTCTTTTAGTACTTCCGTTGTTTTTAATAAACTCTGAGCCTTTGACTTTCATGTCAAAGAACCATGTTTGTAATAAAGGACCCTACGGGGATTTGATATTAATTTGTAAGGCACTCTGGACTCTCCTTCATGGGAGTTTTATGCATACGTTCGATCCTCTCTGTGTTTCCAAGTGATTTACCGGGTGTAAACCCGACAACACTCAACGGGATGGTTCTTTATTATCGCTTAATGACCAAATGGAGTGGTTTAGGCGATAGTACGAAATTATCTCGGATGGGGTTGTCACAGCTGGTATCAGAGCATCTGTATGCGCCGGAGTGATTAGATTAATACTAATCACATGATTTACAATAAAACCTGCCAAGATTGATTGGATTTCAAAAATCCGTTGGATCGTTAAGGAATGATCTAGATCGAGAGGCCTCAGAGGGAAATTTGGGTTCTTTTAGGTGGCATAAAAATCTATGGTTTATTTTGCTAACTTCTAGCACTTTACTTTATATCAGACTTACTTTCTTGTACAACCAAACTAGATGAGCCACGTGTTTCATACGTGTGCTGTTCCGCATCACGGGAATTGCGAGGGTTGATGTAGTGATCCATTCCACGGATCCCATCTTCGCGTCTGGTTATGAGTTGTGGTGTCGCCACGTGTCTCATACGTTTCATTCCGCACGTCGATCATGCGAGGCAAGGATACACTCCATTCAAACGAAGGGTGTCCGAGGTTGGACGCTGTCCATGCAGCGGCTTGACGCATGGATGCCATTTCTATAAGTGAACGGTAATGTATGTGGATGCTTTCGTGACATGCTGGCATGAAAGGTTCGTTTTCTGCAGGTACATTAACAACGTTTCATAAGCCGTTAAGTGCGAATCGAGTAGCTCCGATTAGTTATTATAAGGAGAGCTGATTATAAGCTTGCCACCGACACTAACTACGTCTTTTGGATCCACGTGTGTGAGGTCGTTTAAGGCGTGTGCATTTATGATTAAAATCTTGTTGAACCTAAAAAATTGTCCTTGCTTGCTTGAATAATTTTTCTAGGGTGATTGCTTGATCTTTGATAAGGTTCCTCTGTTTTGATCTTTAGCAGATTTCTGGCAGATTCTGTGTCTGTCATTTCTCAATTTTTGTAGCCAAATCTGTAAGGAATCTGACTAGACATCCTTTAGGAAGTTGTTTCTTATCAAATTGAGCATCTACTGTGAATTTCTCAGGATTTTAGAAATTGTTTTCTGAGAGTTATGCTCATTTTAGTGAGTCTCTGTTCTGCTGTTTTTCAGAGCAGCATCCATCGGCAAATGCAAATTTTCGAGCATGTTCCAATCCAATCTAGCTCTACCTTTGAATACCAAAAGTGTGCATAATTATGTCACTGAATTGCTACCAAAAGTTGGAAATTTTTGGGGTCATAGGTTCCGAGTTATGAATTTTTGATTCACGACCTCCTCACCTATGTCATCATTATATGCGTACTCGATTCGAGTTCCGCCATATCCTTGCACCTTGTGCGAATGGCTACCCAAAATGCTATTCATTTGAGGATCAAACGATTCCTTTTGCTCACCGAAACCTTGTGGAAAGTTGAAACTTTTAGAAGTGGTCTGTGTATGCAACATTCCTTTATAGCCGTGAGAACTTATCTTGTGCACGTGTTCGCATCTGGTTCTGACATTTGTCACTTATTCCGGATGTCTGCCTCCGGATTCATGACCGTTGATGCGCAGGCATGGACTCACTTGAACTGCGTCAAGGAGGGTGGTTTCCTGCACTTTTGTGGGACACCCTAAAGGACCTTGGGTACACCACGTATCCAGCGTACTCGGCACGTGAGCTCATGAGCACAGGCCAACTGCTTCGTTGGGAAGTGAAAGTGAAGATCCCCATGTGTCCAACACATCCTACTTGGGAAGAGTGGGAGGTTAAGGCACAAGGGTTGAACTTGGCTGACACCGTGCAAAAGGCTGCTTTGGAAGCGCTCACAACTTTTGGTGAGAAGCACGCTGATTTGGTAGATAGCACTGCAGCCAAGGTGATTCCTTTACCTAAGCAACATTCCAGACATGGGATCGAGCGTGACGCTTTTCTCTCCGCTCAGGACAATCACCATAGTTCTGAACTTGTCACCCCAGTCCGTTTCTCCAAAGCTATGTTTGACACCTATCAAGTGAGGGTTCGGGGAAAGCATGTTCTATAGACACCAAGTTTATAGACAACAAGTTAATGGTGCAGAAGCTATCACCCAAGAGTTGAAGGAAGCTCGAGCAACGATGGCCCGTCTTAAGAAGAGAAGATGCAAGGATAAAACATCAATACAAGAATTGAGTGAAGTCATTCATGAGCAGAATTTCTTGTTACAGCATAATGATCAATATATGCTTGACCTAGAGAATCAATTAGAGGTTGTAGCAGCTCCGCCTCCTAATCCCGAAGAGGAAGAAGATCCCGAGGAGATCCAAGGAGAATCTGGAGTGGAGACTGGACCTGCTTCACCTTAAGTGAACCTAGACTAGAGTGTTATCTAGTTGGTGTTGGTTACGCTTCAATAAAATAATGTGTTGTAGGAGAGTCGTTGCAAAATGGATCTTGTAATGACGTTGGTTGTGATCAACTTTGGACCATGTGTTGAATATCAAGATGTGTGAAATGTCATGGAGATCATGCTCACCAATTTTATCATGTTTGCATATACGTACCGAGAGTTATGGTAAATTTTGTGCATCTCGGCCTTCTGTGAAAACAGCTAGGTAGAACCTCGGTGAAGGAATTTTTCGGGCGTGATAATGTTGGAAATTGACTCGGAGTTGAATACCAACATTGGAGTGTACAAAATCCTACATCGGCTGACCAAAAATGAGAATTTTTCAGGGTATAAGCAAGGATTTATGAATTTTATGCTTATGACTGTCGTGCTGTCCGACTCCGAAAGTTGCCATGAACAAGTTTTCGCCGTGCATATTCTACTTGTTAATTTATGTGAGCAAGCTTATGAATATGTGTTAATGAGAACACAACTTTTTAGATGGTCGGATCGACACATATCACACCCAACAGTTTTGACGCGTCTGGTAGTGGTGATCTACCACCGCCACCGCCCATGACGCCGATGGAGACTTTCATGGCCACCCAAACCGAAGTGTTGCGCCAAATCCTACAGACGCAACAGCAAATCGCCCAACAGATGCATTAGAGACCTCCAATGGGAGCTAATCACGATGGACCACAGATGGTTACCACCTACTCCCAGTTTATCGGGATGAAGCCCCCAACTTTTACTAAAGCAGAAGAGCCCCTTTATGTTGACGCATGGGTTAGGGCCATTGAGGACAAATTCTCTGCATTTGTCCTACCTTGTTCTGAGGGGCACAAGGCTAGCTTTGCAGCCTTGCAGCTTCGTGGAGAAGCTTTAATGTTGTGGGAGCACTTTAAGACCATGCAACCTACTAGACATGAAGTTACTTGGACTGAGTTAAAGAAAGCTTTCAAGGATCATCACATCCCAAAAGGACTCATGGTTAGAAAGATGAAAGAGTTGCTTGCTCTTAAGCAAGGTGATGACAATGTATATCAGTATGCACAGTAGTTTAACAACCTTTGCCAGTATGGAGAACATCACGTGGACACCGATGCCCAAAAGATGGAACGTTTCCATGATGGTCTTAAGAGTGAATTGTATGAAAGGTTAAACCTACTAGAGCCCAACAGTTATCATGAGTTAGTGAACAAAGCTATCTCTCAAGAGGATGCCATGATGAAGGTACAGAAAGAGAAGAAGAGACAGAACGACTTTGCTTCGGAAGATGGATCAGGCAAGAAATTTCATTTCGTCAAGAAGAATGCGCATGGTTCTTCCCAATCATCCGTATCAGGCCATTGGAGAATGAATCCGTCCCAGCATAAGACTTCGGGAAATTTTCAGTATCGTCAGGCCCAGACACAAGTCTCCAAGCCAAAGGAACTTCCACCCCGCATTTGCTACAATTGTAGGCAACCAGGGCATTATGCCAATGAGTGCCCAAACCCTAGGAAGATCAGGACCGAGCAGCAGACTCCGAACCCCGGAGTAGCCAAGGGCAATCGTGACAAGAAGCCCATGATTCAAGTGAAGCAAGGCCAACTTAACTTCACTAGTAACTTTTCTATCCGAGGGCATCCCTTCTTACTTTGGACTTTTGATGATGGAACCTTATCCATCCTCACAGTTTAGTTGCTTTTAAAAACTAAACTCAGGACTCTTAGTGAACAAATGCAATGACACATTTGTTTGCTAGCCTTCCCTTTCTTCATAGAAATCTCTTGGTAATCCCTTTTTGTAACTTGGTCTTTCCGCCTAATCTCAAGGCCCTCTTGATTCAAATCAATTGACCGGCTAAGTGAAGGAGTAGGATCAAAGATTTCTTGAGAAATCATGGTCAGATCTTCGAACTGTTGGACCCCATTCGTTTCAGTGCCACGATGGTACGACGCCGCAGCGTCGCCCTGCCATCTCGTTTCCCGCGACCATGATCACGTCGTCGAGACCTCACGGGCCGACCATTATCGAGCCTCGTGTGGCTACCGCCGGATCGCTATGCTAGTCCTTACCTCAGTCGGTTGCGATGACCGTTGCGTACCGTTGAGCTATAAAAAGAGAAACCCATCCGCGGTGCTGCCATTGCTAAGTCTCACCTGGTTTCGAGCTCGACAGTGTCACCGCTGTTGTTTTCCCCTTCAGCTAGTTTTGGTCAGCCCACCACTAGCCCGTCTATGCCGTTGCGTCGCCCACACATCGAGCAAGCTGTTTAGCTGTCTTCGTCGACAACCTCCAGAAGAAGCTCGGAAGAAGACCGAGAGAAGAACCCAGCTCCATCGTCGACCATGCCTCAGTTGTGGAGATGTTCGAGTCCCTCCGTTGGACGCTTTCAGCAATGTACCTCTGCATCGTCGGCGGAGTTTGTCTTCTGTTAGTTTTCCATGTACACATACATTGCCCACTTCCTCATGAACTACGTTGAGGCAGTGAGGAGAACAACATGTATCTTTTGCCCTATCTGAATTCTCACTGTCTTGAATGTAAGCGAGTATGTCTTCCATCTTCGTGACCCTTGTCTTGTTAGAAAGTGTTGCTCTAGTCTTGTTGTCAAATCTCGGGACGAGATTCTGTTTAAGGGGGGTAGGCTGTGACGCCCCCGGTTTTCAGCCGGAGTGTTAACCCAAATGGGCAGGTCAACAGTGTTTACTTTGGTCAAACGACGGTCAACCTAGGCCATCACCTCGAAAACATCACTAACGACCCTTAATGACCCCTTTTGGTCAATCTGGGTCAAGGTTTGGTCGAAACCCTAGTCAAACCGCTTGAACCCCTTTTGACCCACCAGTGTCAGCCTGAACTTTTGCCGCGTTCTCCAAATTTCACCTAAACACTTCAAAATCTTCCAATGTAAAAGTTGTGTGTTTTGTCGAGGGACACAACTTTCTTGTTGAGTGGCATTTGAGATTTGAAGCCTAGATAGGTGAAAAATTCAAGTCAACACCCAGGATTACTATTCACCGGCGCCCAGAATTCAGTGATCTTGGCATAGCTTTTGTGCACAACTGGTTGAGAAAAAGACCATATAGCTTTCGGGAAAGTTGTAGAGGGTAGTGTGGTGTACAACTTCGGTATTCAAACCTTGGACCACTTTAGTTGGAAAAATTGGAGAAAAATACAAAAAATGCAAACCCACTTTTGTTGTGCTTTGTGTAACTACAACTACAACTTTTGCGAAACATGTATATACTTTTGAGCTACAGTTTTTGCTTGAAAAATTGAAATGTGAAATCCCTAGATCTGTGTTTCTGCAAAATCCACCCATGATCTTTAGTTGGATTTTGGATATGTTGTGAGCACTAGTATGTGTAGGTCTTGTGCCAAAAATTGCACAAAGTTACTGGAGAAATCTTTTTATATAAATTATCTTGTATTATTGTGAAATCTGCCTAGATGATTTTTGTAGCTTAAAATATACTTATTTTTGAGCCCTACTTCTGCATATCATCTTGTAATGTTGAAATGCACCTTTGGTGAATTTATCATGACTTTATCACTGTTAGAAATATTTATTCTTGATTTATGCTTGTTTTTAATCATAATTGTGTAGATCAAGATCTATAAAGTCTTGCTGAGTATTAGTATACTCAGCCTTGCTTAAATTGTTGTTTTCAGGTGAAGTTGTTTGTCCTGGTGAGATTCCACCCGGCTGGGGGTTGGAATGTGTGAATGATGACGCCGAGTAATGGCATCACGGATGGCCACCAGTGATGTCATATCGTATCACTTTTAGTACTTCCGCTGTTTTTAATAAACTCTAAACCTTTGACTTTCATGTCAAAGAACCATGTTTGTAATAATGGACCCTATGGGAATTTGATATTAATTTGTAAGACGCTCTGGACTCTCCTTCGTGGGAGTTTTATGCATACGTTAGATCCTCTCTGTGTTTCCAAGTGATTTACCGGGTGTAAACCTGGCAACACTCGACGGGATGGTTCTTTATTATCGCTTAATGACCAAATGGAGTGGTTTAGGCGATAGTACAGAATTACCTCGGATGGGGTTGTCATATCTGCGAACTGACCTCATCCGCTAGCTAATATAAGGCAGGCGAGGCGACACTTATACAATCACGTAATCCTCAAGCAATCTACACCAACTACTGGATGTAGGGTTTTACTCTCCGGAGGCCCCAACCAATATAAACTCGCCCTGTTATTTGTGTTCCGCGTGCTCATGCGCAACCTTCGAGTTCTTAGCCTTAGATGTTCCACCTCGCCAAACAACTAAACCACATGGATTAACACCCCAGTGGGCTGTCTAGATCTCACCATCTAACAGTTGGCGCGCCAGGTAGGGGTCGAATCCAAGGTTCTTTGTGCAACTGGATGGCTTCGACCAACGATGTCATCTTCCCGGAGAGCATGGCAGACATCCTCACCAATCCCGTCAACATCTGCTTCGGCTCCTTGCCTGGTCATCAAGAGTAACACGGTCACCTCCAACCAGCAGGTCGGGACAGATCTGCTGACAGAAACCCACCCACCCACTCCTAGCGACCTGATCGCGGGGCTCGATCATGTTGAGGGCATGCTGTCCTACACGATTAAGGTCTGCGAACGCGTCAAGCGCCCTCACAACACCCCATTGTCATCATCCATCATACCTCTTGGTCTGTGGAACGAAACTCACGTAGCCTCTCGCTACATGAAGCGCAAGATCCAGCTCGAGGGAACAGCAGGAGTCACCTCGATGACCCTTGCCCCATCCACAAGAAGCCCAAACACTCAACTCCCCAGTTCTGTGTGCTCAAGAAGCTTCGACTACCTCTCACCGCGGCTCATCGCCGCCAGATCAACTGGGAGCCATCTCCGGACCACCTCGCGTTTCAGATCGCCCGCACGACCATCTCCCCGAACTATTCGCGTGAAGTGTTCGAGAATCCAGATCGCGAGGTCTTGGTCGTCTTCACGGATGAACCACCTCAAGACGGAAAGCTGTACGACGTTAGCAGGAGTTAGCAGCAGCCGCCCTGGGTGCAGAACAACCACCAGGCAACGTCGGATGCAAGTACCCGCATGTCAAGTTGCCCCTCAGCCACACCAGCAACATGAGCCTCGCCGAAGCCGCCTGCGCACCAGAGACCTCCTAAGGGACTTTGAGCAGGACAGTCATGAGGTCTACAACTCCCCTCAAGCAAACTTGGGTGCCGCCCTTGGTCAACTTGAGGACACTCCTGCAATACGGCGTCTTCAAGCACATATCCGCATTGTCACCGCTCAGGTCGAAGAAAGAGGCCCTGGATACAGCAGATCGGTTGCAAGCTCTTACTCCAGAAGCAGGGCAAAACATCTTCACCAGCAACGTCGTGGCAATGGCCCCCTTGAGCTCGTGGTTGAAGAGGGAAGAGGTGAAAACGAAGTGATACAGCCGGTCAACCCCGCTGCCAACACTGCCGCCAACAACCCTCCAGCCAATGCCACCACTAATGCCGCAGGCAACAATGTCAACAACACAGCCAATGCTGCTGGTGCCCAACCAAACATCGCTGCCAACCCAAGACAAAATGCTGGAGCTCAACCGCTGCCGGCACAAGCTAACCACGCTGAAGGCAGTCAGCCTCGATGTATACGAGAAGAAGTGGAAATAGCACGTCGTGCTAACTATGACCGCGATCATGGGGTCCCTGGTCATCTCAAGGCCAACAATCCTATCCAAGCAACAAAACTACGATAGATGCACGATCAAGAGCTTCTATGACGTGCCCAGTACGACCAAGATAATGGTCCTCCCGACGACCTCTACATCATCCCGATGGCCTATTCCCCGTCAGCTAGTCCGGGAGTGGTCAACAACTTCCCAGTGTTCTTACGACATCTCAGGACGATCAAATAACCTAAAGAGACCCGCTGCAAAGAGCGATGGAGAATCAAATTAGTGATCAACAAGATGAAGAACTAGAAGAAGCAACAAAAGGCTTGGAACCACATGATGGAAGCGTGGAGGAAGGAAAATTGGAAGACATTGAGGACCATGTGTGGTTCGAGGACCGGTGGATGGTCGCTTCCTTGTATGATGAGTGATTGACAACGTTGTGTGGACTGATTCTTGGCTAAGTATTGCAGGTGCAGGTTGCGGCTTGACTCGTGTTGGTGCAGGTGAAGAACAAGCGCGAAAGGTCGTCGCCGGTGAGGCCTCCAGGTGTGGAGAAGACAAGTAGGCTTCGTTCGAGGGACCGGTGGCCGGCGGGGGTCAAGTGCGGGCCGCATGGTGGCATGAACGAGCAAGATGAAGTCGTGGACGGTTTCTTGGTTGAGCCTCAAAATCAAGGTCGAGCCGGGACTACGTGGGAGCCAAGTCATGAGTGGAGATTGGCGGAGGCTACACCGAGTTCGCGGGGGTTTCCGGTGGTTCACCGAGAAAACCACCGGGTTCCTTGGTTGATCCACAAAGCCAAGACCGGAGAACCGAAGACGGAGGTGCGGCGGCACGGACCGGTCGACCGGTGGGTCGACCGGTCGGCCGGTGGGGGACCGGTCGACCGGTGAGGAGCACCGGTCGGCCGGTGCGCGACGACGCAGTCCGGAATCTTCGAAGCGAAGGACACGCGTCGGGATCGCATGGCTTGCGTCGAGGCTACGCAGGGTGCGGTCGCCGGGCATCCGTCCGATGGTGAAGACATCAAGAATTCCAAATCCGCCCTTGAGGGGCTTGTATCCCTAGTTAGTAGAGAAGGGCATTTTAGACATTCGGTGGCCTCCATACAACCCAAGAGGTGAGAGGATGGTTGCCAACTCTTGGAACCCTAGCTCATTAGTTTTCCTATTTTCCACCTATTTTCTCTAGGTTTTCCTTAGGACTAGCAAGAGAGCTTCACGGAGAGATCTTGTAGAGAGGGATGGATGATCGGGCGGCTTGCTAGACCTTGTACGAATCCTTGTTTCATGTATAGATGATTCGGCGTGATTCCTCAAGGTTTGGATGTGTTTTCCCCGATTGTTTTTGGTGGTGATTTTCGGAGCCCTCTTCCGGTGATTTCTTTGGAGTGTTTTTGGGGCTTTTCTCATGATGATTCGGTGGGGGAAATTTGTGGGAACCCTTCGTGGTTCCTTGGGCTGTGATTCCCCTCCCAAATCCGTGAGAAAAGTTGCTCGAATTTGGGGTTTCTTGAGTTCTTGAGTTGGAAGTGCTTTCGGCGGGATTTCTTCGATTCCTCCTTTTTGGACAAGATTTGGTGGGATTAAACTTGGCTATGGACTCCTCATGAGGTGCTCCTGATATCCCCAAAGTCTTGTTCAAGTCCGTGGAGCGATTCGGGAGGTCGAGATTTGGATTTGGGGGAGTTGACCCGCGGGTCTTTGTTCATCCCGAGTCGCCCAAGCTACACCGGTCGGCCGGTGCTCTTGGCCGGTCGACCGGTGCGGGCCCTTGTGGGTTTTCGTTCGGGTGAGCGTCTTGGTGTGTTCTTTGTTGTCCCGTGGTGCTGCTGTTTCGAGTTTGGGTCCGTTTGGTGGTCGGTTGGCCTGTTTGGTGCCTTGGGGGCTTTCAGGCTGCCATCGGTCTGACCGGTGCGTCCCATCGGTCTGACCGGTGCGTCTCACCGGTCTGACCGGTGTAGAGCCACTTAGTGGAAGTTGCTCAGGTTCACCAGCAGGGACCTGTCTGGCCGGTGGTGCTCACCGGTCTGACCGGTGTGGTTCTGTAGACTCGGGGTTTGTTGTTCCGTTGCGTTCTCGAGTCGGAAGGTTGTGTGTGTTGGTTCCTAGGTCCAGTGGCACTCCAGTGGCTACGTGGGCTTGGCCAACTTGGGTAGTGAGTCGGAGACGTGTGTTGGAAGCCGTGTTCGTCTTGTTGGAGTACTCATCTCCATCGAGAAGAATTTTTATCGGCTCCCATTCACTCCCCCCCTCTCTGGTTCGCCGTATCGGTCCTTCAGACATAGGAGAAATAAAACCCGAGGAGCCACAAGCGCCCGAGGTAGACCTTAAACCTTTGCCCAAAGGATTAAAGTATGAATTTTTGGGCCCCAACAAGACCTATCCAGTCATCGTGAGCGACGAGTTGAGTCCCGAAGAAAGTGAGGCGTTGCTGATTTTATTGAAAAACATAGGAAGGTGATTGGATATTCGATTAATGATCTCAAAGGAATAAGCCCAGCCTTTTGCACTCATCTTATACCAATGGAAGACCAATGTAAGCCCGTAGTGGACCACCAAAGGAGGCTAACTCATGCCATGCGGGAGGTAGTAAAGTAAGAGGTCATCAAGTTACTTGATGTCGGAATCATCTACCCGGTTCCGCATAGCGAGTGGGTGAGCCCGGTACATTGTGTACCAAAGAAAGGAGGTTTGACCGTGGTGAAGAATGAGAAGAACGAATTGATACCGCAAAGAACCGTGACCGGGTGGCGGATGTGTATCGATTATCGTAAGCTTAATAAAGCAACAAAGAAAGATCACTTCCCCCTACCGTTCATTGACGAGATGCTCGTGAGGTTAGCAAACCACGCTTATTTTTGCTTTCTCGATGGGTACTCAGGGTTCATGCAAATTCCCATTCACCCGGAAGATCAACACAAGACATCGTTTACATGCCCTTACGGAACATTTGCATATAGAAGGATGCCCTTCGTTCTATGCAACGCTCTGGCCTCTTTTCAACGTTGCATGATGGCCGTATTTTCGGAATTCATCGAAGAAATTGTCGAGGTGTTCATGGATGATTTTTCCGTTTATGGGAAGACGTTCATGGATTGCTTGGCAAACTTGGAAAAGGTCCTAACGAGGTGCGCGGAGCTAGACTTGGTATTAAATTGGGAAAGTGCCACTTCATGGTTAGGCAAGGCATAGTGCTCGGACATGTTATATTCGAGAGAGGAATTGAAGTGGACAAGGCTAATGTAGAGACGGTTGAGAAACTCCCACCTCCTACGGATGTTAAGTCCTTAAGGAGCTTTCTAGTCCATGCCGGATTCTATAGAAGATTTATTAAGGACTTCTCGAAGATCACTAAGCCTTTAACACATCTTATTCAAAAGGATGTGTCTTTCGACTTTGATGAGAAGTGCCTAGCAGCATTCCGGACCTTGAAAAATGCATTGGTGAGGGCTCCCATCATCCAACCTCCGGATTGGAGCCAACCTTTCGAGATCATGTGTGACACAAGTGACTACGCCGTAGGCGCGGTTTTGGGTCAAAGAAAGGAAGGCCGAGTTCATGCCGTTTACTATGCTAGCAAAACTCTTAGTGGGGCGCAATTAAATTACGCCACTACGGAAAAAGAGTTGCTAGCGGTGGTATTCGCTTTCGAAAAATTCAGATCTTACATCGTGAACTCGAAGGTCATTGTTTACACCGATCACGCAGCCATCAAGTATCTCTTGGCTAAAAGGGAAGCTAAACCACGTTTGATTCGTTGGATCATTCTTCTCCAAGAGTTTGATGTTGAAATTCGTGATAAAAAGGGGGTGGAAAATGTTGTGGCCGATCATTTGTCTAGGATGGATCATGGACAAGATGATAAAGAGCCCATCGAAGATAAGATGAGAGATGACCACCTCTATCGAGTGCTTGATAAGGATACTTGGATGATCGATATCATTCGAGCAATTCGAAAGATGCCTCTCGATCATCTAGATAAAAACTCTCAAAATAAGATAATCTCCGAAAGTAGGAAATACTTTTGGGATGCACCATACCTCTTCAAACTTCTCAATGATGGAGTAATGAGAAGATGTGTGCCAAGAGAAGAAAGGGTAGAGATTTTGAGGAAGTGCCACTCGGCGGAGTACGGTGGACCCTATAGCCATTTTCGAACCCAAGCAAAAGTATGGTCAAGCGGATTCTTTTGCCCGGAGATGCATGAAGATACTAAAAGATATGTTGCATCATGCCCCGAATGCCAAAGAACCGAAAACATCTCTCAAAGGAATTCTATGCCTTTGAAATACAACCTACAAATTGACATATTCGATGTATGGGGTATAGACTTCATGGGGCCTTTTAAAAACTCATTTGGCCTTGAGTATATCCTAGTCATGGTTGATTATGTATCCAAGTGGGTAGAGGCTATATGATGTCGTAAAGCTTCCACGAAGGAGTCCATTACTATGATCAAGAACGTGATTTTTCCTCGTTTCGGTACACCGAGAATCTTGATAAGTGATGGAGGAACTCACTTCACCGGGAAGAATTTCAAAAAGTGCATGTCCATGGTGGGAATTGAGCATAGGGTCTCTACAGCCTATCACCCACAAACCAACGGACAAGCGGAAACGTCAAATAGGCAATTAAAAAGCATACTCAACAAAACCGTAGAGAAGGGAGGCAAAGATTGGTCAAAGAAATTAGACAGAGCTTTATGGGCTTATTGAACGGCGTTCAAAACACCGATAGGTATGACCCCTTAACAATTCGTCTATGGAAAAGCTTGCCACCTTCCGGTTGAGTTGGAACATAAAGCCTATTGGGCGATTAAAGAGATGAACCTCGATCTCGATGCCGCGGTGGTGAAATGAATGATCCAAATAAGCGAGCTAGAAGAGTTGAGGTTGAAAGCTTATGAAAATGCAAGCATATACAAAGAGAGAATCAAAAGATGGTACGATAAAAGATTGAAAAATAAAGAATTTAAAGAAGGAGATAAGGTCCTCCTCTACAATTCGAGGTTTACAACCTTCGGAAAGGGGAAATTGCAAAGCAAGTGGGACGAACCTTATGTTGTGCATTCGGTGCTTTCTAACAGAGCGGTAACCATTATGGATATAAAAGGCGATCAATTTGTGGTGAATGGTTAGCGGCTTAAGGTTTACTACGAACCCGACGTTGTGCCCCTTCACCATGTTGATGTCTTCACCATGGAGGAAGAGCCCGAACATCCCGCCTAGGACGAAAAACAAGGCATGAACTTCTGTAAATAGTTTTTCTTTTAGTTTTCTGGAGTTTCTCGCGAAGATTTACTGGGCCAACATTTTCCCATGGTCTAAGGAGGTGAAAAAAGGGCGGTACACAAAAAGCGGACCGCCGGCCCCGAGACGGGGGTGGGCGGCCGGCCCAGGCCGACCGGCCCAGGTGGGTCCCGACGGCGGACGTCACCGATTTTTGCCCGAGTTGCTCCTTTCCGACTTCCTTCTTCGGTAAGAAAACTTCAAGGGAAGTTTAAAAAAGGAAAATGAGATTCCTAGGGTTTTCCTTTTCGGACTATTTATTTGGCCGAATTGGGAGCTCGGGAATCAACCCATTCAAGCAATATTTTGCACCCTTGCAGCAGCCATTGTGTCCCCAAGAAGCTTAGAAGCCAAGGAGCCATCGATGGAGGAGGTGATGCGATGCGAGCTAATGCTACCCGTCAAGAGGACCGCCCACATCCATTGCGGAGGGCGTGTCCCGACCGGAGCTCTTGCACCTCGCAACCCCGTCGAAGGAAAGAAGGTCCCTACGCCCGTTCGAAGGTCGGCACGCATCCAAGGCATGAAGCACAAAGACTACAAGGAGGCATCGCCCGAGCCTAAGGATTATGGGGGTAGGGACTACTCCGATGATCGTAGCCCGAGCTCGTGGGCGGCCGCCGGAAGAGATGATAACGACCTCTACATTTGGGATGAGCAGCCCAAAGAGAGGACTCCTGAAGGCCCCAACGGCGACGGCAACGATGACAATGGCGGCGGCGACCACGGTGGCGACCACGGTGGAGACAATGGCGATGAAGACCCCTTCGGATTGCATCCGATGTGTTGTCGGACTTGCCGTCAATCCATCAGGGATCTCTACACGTCGGTCGATGAATGTCTCCAAGCCATGGAAGTGATGAAGCAGCGTATGGAGGATTTGGAGCACGTAGTTGAAGACAACTACAAGTTCCTTAACCGCAACGTGCGCAAACTTTTTGGCATGGTTGGAAACATGAGAGGCAAGTGCTGCAACACTTGCTTGAAGTACCACTAGGTCTAGTTTTCCCCTTAGGAATTTTGTAAGTTACGACGAGGACGTCGTATGTTTTTAGCATGGGGGAGAGCTATCTAGCTAGCCTTAGCTTTTAAGTTTCAAGTTTAGGTTCGGTTTAATCTTCGAGCGAGAGTCTTAGAGTTTAATGAGTCTTAGTTTTCGAGTGTGTTTTTAAATTTTTGCAATTTTGAAAGTGTCTTAAATTAGTGTTGAGTCAAAGAAAATCAAATAAAAAGAGTCTCTATATATTTTCTTGTGTGTTCCTTATCTTTATTCACTTGTTTGTTTATCTTTGATTCTTGATATATGAACATAAGTTTGTGGTTTGAAAAATGTTTACCGTGGTGCTTAGTGGAATTGCTACTACTTAAAGTACCCATACCGCACTTCGATCTTGGGCTTCACATGTTAGTTGTGCTATATTCAATGCTAAAAGTTGGAGGATTTCAGTTCTGAAAATTATCTTAAAAACCTTGTAATAAAGGTTAGCAAAACCTCTTTTTCCAAGTTGAGAGTAAGAAAAAAAATCCTATACAAAGCCAATTTATTTTTTGCTCCACCATAAGTGTGATTAGCACGATGAGTTGGGCTAGGACCCTTGTCTCTTGGTGAGTTTTAATTTCGAGCAATGATCATGTCCTTGTGCTTATCTTTTGTTGCTAGCCTTGTCATACATTCGGTAACGAGACTTTGACATTGGAAGTCCCGTACATCGCCGAATTCCATACCCAACCCTATACATCTCATTTGTACATTGCATTCCTTGAACACAACCTACTTTCAAAAGTTTCGTCTCGTCTCTAGCATGATTTATTTTGAATTTCAGATTGTATGCATGCGAGAAAGAGAGGAGTTGAGATCTTTGAAAAGTTGTCAAGAGAGGGAAAAATAAAGAGAAAAGTATTTGTATGAAAAAGAAAGAAATAAAGAAAGAAAGAAAGAAAGAGAAAATGTGTGAAAGAAGGAAAAGAATAAAAGAAAACGAAATAGAGAAAAGAGGAGGTAGCAACAAAGATATGAGAGGGATGAATCAAGTGAAAGAAAAATTAAGTGTAAGGAAGGATGTCGCGTTGTTGAGAGACGAAACTTTCAACCATGTGCAATCCTACAACGAGGACGTCATTGGTGCCTCGTAGTCATAATTTTCTTTTGCCCTCGCACATGTCCACCATTCTAAATCTTCTCATCCTTGATATCCCTACATATGGTTAATTCTCATGATCATTGGCTTTGAAAGGTAAACAACCATTAGAGGAAGTTCTTGGTTTGATGATACTTGTGTTGATTGCGCTAGCCCTACCTATAGCTCCACTTTACATGTATATGAGAGAGTTATGGGAGGTGAGAGTTTTATAAAATTGGTTTAGGATAGCCACCTCATATGAGTGACTTGAGAGAGCTTGGAGAAAGGCTTTTGTCTAATACTTGTTGCATGAAATTTTGTTTTTAAAATAATAAAAACCCTCCGATGGAAGCAAGGAAGTAAGCATGGCTGAATTTGAAGACTTCAAGTGAAGAGTATGAGTTGTGGGGTAAATCTTGACGGTGTATTTTGGTACACCTAGCATGTTCATTACACTTTGGTTTGGATTTGATTATGGAACTAACCCGCCACTAGGCACACTAATCATATAATAAGTTCATCTATGTGCATGCATTTGGAAGTGTTGTGTTTATGTAGGAAAACATGGATATAAAGGATGGATTCGCAACAAGTTCAAAGGAGCATTTACGGAGTCTTGTTCGTGTTCATGAACTTGATGAAATCACTTCCAATGGTGGCGAGGACCGAAGTGCTACGAGGAAAACCCCCGGGGATTGAAGCGTAAAAGACCGAACTTCGTGCGAAGAGAACCTCCATCTTGGACGTGAGGATGACATCGTCAAAATCATGCAAGTGGAGGGGTCAAAGTACATAATTATATGAGGACCCATGGGAGCGAAGGGGCGACCGAACCGGGCCGAGGTGGGCCCAGGCCGGTCGGCCCAGGCCGGCTGGCCCAGCCCACTTCTGTGGCCAACCGGCCCCCCTTTCCTTGCACCCGAAGGATTTCGAACCATAAAACCCCGAAGGCGCCGCCTTCAACAGGGGGGAGAGCCATTCGCACCAGGAGGCCATCCACAGGCTAGAGAGAGAGGAGGGAGATCTCCGGAGGGAGATCGTCCACCTCGAAGGAAGCACCCTCACGTGGAGAAGAAGGAAGACACCGTAGGAAGGGAAACCATGATCAACGGTGCTATGTCCAGCACCTTGATGGGGTAATCTTCTTATTCGTCCATGGGTTGTAATCGATATTGAGATGTAATCACACTTTGTCGGATTATCTATCTATCATCTTGTGTTGAATATGTTTTAATGCTTAAGGTTAGCTACCATGCCGTAAATGGAGTAAGGCCTCAATGCTTCCTTGGATCCATTCAATACGCCGTGTCCATCATAGGTCTAGTCATGAATACCTTCGCGTAGTGACAGTACGAGAGGAGGGAAAGGGCGAAACCGTGGTCACAACCCCGATAGATTAGATTGGTTTTCACGTCTTTAAGCGATTGCATGCTCTAGTTTTGTAGACCCATGGGCGAGTGTCTTTTATCTTGAAATCTTAATCATTCTCTCTAGTGTAGTTTAGTTGTTTTCTAGTTTAATAGTAGTTAGGGTTTTAGTAGCTAGTGCATAGAAGTAGATTGAACGCTTGTAATCCCCTTGCTCCGCGGATTGACAAGAACCTTGGGAATTCCGTGGTGAAAAAGGTGTTAGGTCCGTGCACTTGCGGATCGTAGAGGGATACGTCTTTTATCCATCAACAGTGGCATAGTTTAATTGTGCCCCATTAAGAGTTTTGCTAGCGTAGTAAATGGCGTGAACTCGGCCTTCCTTTCTTTGACCCAAAACCGTGCCTTCGGCGTAGTCACTTGTGTCACACATGATCTCGAAAGGTTGGTGTTAGTGTTTCAGATACCAAAGGGAGTACCCGAGGTAGATGAATGTGGCCTCGCCGAGATTGGTAACTCAAAGGAAGAGACACGTGGCTCACAATTTAGACAGGTTCGGGCCGCGAGGTGCGTAATACCCTACGTCCTGTATGCTGCGTAGCTCTGGATTGATTAGGTGTGATTACAAGATGATGCCTAATGAGAGAGAAGGGTCCCTGCCTCGCCTTATATAGTTCGGGAGCTAGGGTTACGTGTCAGTTTAGGGAGAGAGTACTAGTCGTGTACGTCTAAGAGTCCTCTACACAGTACATGGTATGTATAGCTTCATATCCGAGTACTTCTCCACCGTAGTCCTTGCTCCTCACACCATCAGGTACCGTGCGGCACAAGTCGGGTAGTCCTAGGGGCCCACCGAGTAGTCGGTCTTGGTACCCACCGAGGTAGTGGGCCCAGGGAGGTCCATACGACAAGCCCCCGAGTACTTTGTAGTCGAGAAGGATAGCTTCGAGTAGTCTTGATGGCAATGACCAGTAGTCCTCAAGCGTCCCCAAGTACTACAAGTCGAAAGTCCTCAAGAGTAGTTGAAGCATCCCGAGGCTGCAAGGTACTCCAGCTGATCTTTGAGTAATCCTAAAGTCTTCTCGAGTAGTCCCCAAGCGTCCTCAAGTTCTGCTCTCGAAGGTCTTCAACAATACCCGTGTTGTCTTTAAGCCGAAGTTGATATGGAGTGCGATTGCAAAATCGCACTCCATATGGAGTAGCCCCCGAGCCTTAGGTTGAGTCGTAGACTTAGCTGAGGGTCAATATGAAGTTCTAGCAAGATTATCCCGCAAAATCCAGAGAAAAAAACAAAGGACCCGTGGCACGCAGCCTCGAGCCTTGAGTCGATTACTTCATCTCGAATTGAAGGGTCATCTTGTATGTAGAATGTGTCCTGAGTTGCTCTTGAATCTTGTTGCTACCCAGGGAATTGATTAGATGTAGCCGAGCCCCCGAGATGAGGCGCATCGACTACTGGAAGTTGAAGGGTTAGGTGCTGCCGCTGAGTCAGCCGTGTTGAGACTTACCAATCCGACTGTTGAGGAGCCGCCTGTTGACTTATACATAGAAGCTGAAACCCTTAGGGTTTTCACCCCACACACTTGTAGCCATTCGGAGCACATCTCGCTTAGTATTCGCTGCCAGTGCACACTGCCACCTCAGTGTACATCATAGATCCAGGCGCGCCTCCGCGGATAGCTACCACCGCATCCCCTAGCGAATGCGAGTGAAAACCCATGCACTTGGAGAATGAAGCCCTCACCATCCAAGAGCTTGAAGACCGCCGGCGGGAAGAAGAGATCCCGAGAGGAAGCCGCTGGATCCGCCGCAGGGTCAACGCCGCCAGTGTCTCCCCCGTGTATAAATCCCAGCAAGGAGTGGAAAAAGTCGAAGGCCAAGACTGAGGACCTGTTGGCACTGGTGAACAGTGGATTTCTCCGGGAGAAGGAGGTCTACATGTGGCATGCCGCCGCGGGAGATCCGTACCCGATGGAGAAGAATCCGAATGAGATCCTGATGTTCACGCAGTTCATGGAGCGCGGGTTGGCTCTCCCGGCGAGCAACTTCTTCAAGGGGCTCTTGGAGTACTACGGTACTGAGTACCTCAATCTCAACCCCAACGGTATCTTCCACACCTCCGTCTTCGTACATTTTTGCGAAGCTTTCCTGGGGATCAAGCCCCACTGGGTACTTTTCCGGAAGTTCTTCCGCGGGAAGCCCCAGCCGAGCGCCAACAACCCCCGAGTAGTCGGAGGGGTCGGCATCCAGATGCGCGAGGACGCCGCGGAGCAGTACCTGGCGTACAAGTTGATCGACTCCAACCAGGATTGGAAGTCGAAGTGGTTCTACATCACCAACCTCCACCCGGAGCTGCCGAAGCCCAGCGGGAAGCAGCCAAAGCACAGGACCTGGTGGAATACCGAGCCGACGATGCAAGAGGGTATCCAGCTACCCGAACTGCTGGCGAAGATCAAGGCTTTGAGAGAAGCCGGGCTGAAGCCGAAGGGGAGGCGCCTGCTGAAGCTAGACTAGTCGACATCGCCAGCATACTTAGCGTCCCAACCGTGACAGTAGTCCGGTCAAGCCTGTAAGTGAAGATCTTTCCAGAGTAGTACATGCGGTTTGGTAGTCGTACTTGGTTGACAACCAGTTGTGTACATGTGCAGGAAATCCATGGACTTAACCTGGGAGGGGGATGAACCCAGCACAGTGATGGCAGAAGAGGATTTCGCGCCAGCCGCTGAGGAGGTCGCTCCCGCCCCTCAAGCGGAGACCGAGGCACCGGGCGCGGAGGCTATGTTGCTGGAGGCCAGCATTGTAGAAGGTGAGTATACTGAGCAAACGCAGTCTTCCTCGGGGAGTAGTCGTAGCCACCAAGGGAGACTAATCCGGATGTCTTCTGTTGACAGGGGCCGAAGCCGAGGGAAGTACCATCCCTAAGGCGGTGCCCGTTGAAGGCTTGGTGTCGGAGAGCCAAGGAGCCACTGGAGCAGCCCCTGAGCCAGTGGAGGTAGCCAGCGGAGGAGCCCCCGTGATGGCCGGAGAGGAGCGCGACGATGTACTGTCGGAGTCGAACCTGGAAGTGATCGTCCGCTCGCCAGAAATTCAAGATGCGCAGCCGATCTGTTCGGCACCGATGTGGGGGGCCGCCACGAGTAGTGGTGGTGGGATCGAGCTCCTGGCAGATGACCTCGTCGACCCAACGGCATTAGCGCGTCACTTGGAGGCGATGCGCCAGGCCGAGCAGGGGATGAAGGTAAGTTGTCGGTACCCTTGAGTAGTCAATCTGCCATAGATGCTGAGTACCCCGGTAACAGCTATTGTCTATGGTAGGATGTCATGGAGAGATCCCGACAAAAATCTGACATGCTCCAAGGATACGACGACACAGGGCTCCGGGCGGAGGCCTTGGAGGAACAACTCGTAAAGGCCCGGAAGCACTCCTCCATGCTCCAGTCGAAGCTTGACGACTCCTTCGCCCAGTATCATAACGAAGTCCAGGACATGCAGGTGAAGAGCGATGAGCTGGTGCGGAAGAACAAGTTGCTCCGCAACAAGAATAAAGGTACGGTGTTGTCTTGTCGAGTACCTATTGGAGATGTCTTGCAGTTGTCTAACCCCGCCTTATTGATTGCAGAGCTTGAGACCCGTGTCGAGCAGCTGAGAGCTTCAGAAGTCGACATGAAGAACCTCTTCTACCGGGAGAAAAAGGCCAGTGAGGTACTTGAATATGATTATAAGCAATTGGCTTACGAGTGCGATAAGCACATGGAGCTTCGAATTGCCTCGGATTGTGACCTCGTCAACTGCTACAAATCCCTGCAGAAGTTGAACGAAGATTGCGAGAAGTTGCGGGCCCAGCTGAAAGAACTTGAAGAAGCCGCACTTCCCATTGCGAGGCTATTGGTGCCTCATCCGGGCGGGCCGAAGATAGCTCCATTGGTGGACCGGCTGAGAGAGGCTCCCAGTCATCTAGCGATGTATGTCAAGCATTTGGCGAAGTCGATCCCCAATCAGATCTTGTCGTACATGAAGTCGTACTTCCCGAAGGCTCTAGTGGATGTAGTTGCCGGTGGACTAGCCACCAACTGCACTGATGAGCAGTACGCGGAGCTCTTGGAGCAGATGGCGCCAATTGTTGAGCAGGTCACCGAAAAGCTGAACCTTCAGTAGCCCTGTAGGGTTAGCTTGTAGCAGTAATTGTATATACAGAGTTGTACTAAACTTGTTTAATTATGAATGAGAAAGCTTCTCATAAATGAGTACTCGTTGTCGCAAGATGTGTATGCGGAGTTCTCATTGTGGAGTTGTCACGAGTAGTGGTACTCGCCAGTAGACCCGTTGAGGGAGAAGGCAGTAAATCAGTTGATAGATAATCAAACTTTATTACTAAGGGAAATACACCTGGATGGTCAGGGCCGTTTTACAAGAGTAGTCGCCAGGACCCGAAGGCCGCCTACGGCTAAGTGTTGCTAGGACGTATAGCCGCTTACAGCAGTAGATCCGTTATTAGCCGTATAGGCTGGATCTAGGAGTACATGGTCTTTTAGTAGACTGCTGCTAGAGTCCTTTGTCTCTCGGAGCAGCACAAGATCCGTTAGTAGATGTTAACGCTGGATCATGGAGTAGAGTAGTCTGGAGACTAGTGTCTGGACCCGGAGGCCTCTTATAGCGAAGGGGTCTTTGAGTAGTCGTGTAGACTTGAGCCCCTAGGGTAGTCGATAGACTAGGCGTAGATTCGACAGAGTTGTTCGATATTCCACGAGTTGTTGACATCTTCGCCTTCGAGTGTCTAGAGGTGATAGGAGCCTGGTCCGGTCACCTTTTCAACTATGAAGGGACCTTCCCACGGCCAGCTGAGCTTGTGTAGTCCTTCCGTGTTCTGGATGCGGCGGAGGACGAGATCACCAATGTTGAAGGAGCATTCCTTGGCGTTGCGATCGTGGTAGCGTCGGATACCCTCAAGGTACCTTGCTAATTAGACGAGGGCAGCGCAGTGAGCTTCTTCGAGTCCATCGATATCAACTCGTCTACAGTCTTCAGATATGCCTTCGTCATATTGCTCTACTGCTGGTGAATCCCACATGACATCGGCGGGGAGAATTGTTTCGGAGCCGTAGACCAGGAAGTATGCCAATAGTCCCGTTGGCTTGGAGGGTTGAGTACGTATCCCCGAGAGCGCATTGGGTAGTTCCTTGATCCACTTGCCTCCTTTTGAATTAGCAGCATCATGCAGTCGCTTCTTGAGAGCGTCGAGTACCATCCCATTGGCACGCTCGACTTGTCCATTGGCCCAAAGATGGGCAACTGAGACATATCGGGCGTCGATCCCGCTATTCTCGCAGTACTCCCAGAACTGGTGATTGTTGAAGTTGGAGCCCAGGTCTGTGATGATGCGGTGGGGTAGTCCGTAGCGATGCACGAGTTCATCCAAGAAGTCGAGCACTCTATCGGCCTTGGGGCATGTGACCGGCTTGACCTCGATCCACTTGGTGAACTTGTCGATGGCTACAAGTACTCTGTTTTATCCACCTGGCGCAGTTGGAAGAGGCCCAATCATGTCGAGCCCCCAGCAGGCGAAGGGCCAGGTTGGCGGTATGGTGACTAGCTTGTAGGCCGGGACATGTTGTTGCTTGGCGAAGTATTGGCACCCTTGGCACCTTCTGATGAGTTCTTCGGCATTGCCCAGAGCTGTGGGCCAGTAGAAAGCTCGTTGGAAGGCCTTGCTAACCAGCGTGCGTGAGGACGCGTGGTTGCTGCAGACGCCTTTATGGATCTCCTCCATGATGCCCTTGGCTTCTTCCCAGGGGACGCACTTCATGAGTACTCCAGAAGATGTGCCTTGCCTGTAGAGCTTGTCTCCAACTAGGATGTAGGACATGGCGCGGCGAATGAGTTGCTCGGCCAAGTTCTTGTCTGAGGGAACCTTCTACTCGCGGAGGTAGTAGATGAAGGGTTGCCTCCAGTCCACGTCTATCATTATGACCTCCTGGCCAGCCGGGGGATGTGTCGGATCAAAGGTCGGTGGCGCCGGCTCCGGGATGGATGGCGTGTGAAGCTCGTGGACGAAGACACCCGCTGGTACTTGAGCACGAGTAGAACCAAGCTTCGACAAGACATCCGCTGCAACATTGTTGTCGCGAACGACGTGATGGAACTCGAGACCGTAGAACTTATTCTCGAGCTTGCAGACTTCTAGGCAGTAGGCATCCATGTTCTCCTTGTTGCGGTCCCAGGACTTGTTGACTTGGTTGATGACCACTGCGGAGTTGCCGTAGACTAGTAGCCGCTTGATGCTTAGTGAAGCCGCGAGGCGGAGCCTGTGTAGTAGGGCTTCGTATTCGGCTTCGTTGTTTGGGACCTTTCAAAAGATCTACAGGACGTACTTGAGTTGTTCGCCTGTTGGAGAGATCAAGAGTACCCCTGCACCTGCGCCTTCGAGCTTGAGCGAGCCGTCGAAGTACATCACCCAGTGCTCTAGGCACTCAGTTGGAGTAGGTAGCTGATTCCCCCGCCACTCTGCCATGAAGTCGACTACCGCCTATTACTTGATGGTTGTGCGTGGCTTGAAGTCGATATTGAGGGTGCCGAGTTCGACGGCCCACTTGGAGATTCTTCCGGTAGCATCTTGGTTCCGCAAGATGTCGCCAAGCGGGCAGTCGGTGACGACGGAGATAAAGTACTCCTGGAAGTAGTGTCGTAGCTTCCGCGAGGTGATGAGCACTGCGTACAATAGCTTCTGTACGGGTTGATAGCGTGCTTTAGATTCTGACAGGTCCTCGCTGACGAAGTAGACTTGTCGCTGGACTGGACAGGCGTGGCCGTCTTCCTGCCGCTCGACGACGATGGCAATACTGACTACGTGAGTAGTCGCAGTGAGGTAGAGCAGTAGCTGCTCCTTTTTGCGAGGAGCCGTGAGGACTGGTGGCTTGGAGTTGAGCAAGGGCTTGGTCTGCCTCTGGAGTCCACGCGAACTTCTCTTGATGTTTGAGTAGTTTGAAGAAGGGGAGCACCCGTTCTCCAAGCTTCGAGATAAATCTATTCAGAGCCGCCATGCATCCAATTAGCTTCTGCACGCCTTTGATGCACATGGGAGCTTTCATGCTGGTGATGGCGGAGATCTTCTCGGGATTTGCTTCGATGTCGCGGTGGCTGATAATGAAGCCGAGTAGTTTGCCCGACGGTACGCCGAAGACGCACTTGTTCGGGTTGAGCTTCCAGCGGTACTCTCGCAAGGATGTGAAAGTCTCTTCAAGATCGGCAATGAGCGTGTCGGAGTTTCTGGTCCTGATGAGCACGTCATCCACGTAGGCTTCGACGTATTGTTGAGTTGCCTCTTGAAACATGCCTGGATAGCTCGCTGATAGGTAGTGCCGGCGTTCTTCAACCCGAAGGACATGGTCGTGTAGCAGTACGCGCCAAACGGGGTGATGAACGCGGTCTTCTCTTGGTCTTCTTCCTTGATTGCGATTTGGTGGTACCCGGAGTAGCAGTCGAGGAAGCAGAGCAGGTTGCAGCCCGCCGTGGAGTGGATGACTTGGTCTATCCACGGCAACCCGCAGGGGTCCTTGGGGCAGTGCTTATTGAGGTCATTGTAGTCGACACACATCCTCCCCTCGTTCGAGTTCTTCTTGCGGACGAGGACGGGGTTAGCTAGCCACTAAAGATGGAAGACTTCTCTCACGAAGCCAGCCGTGAGTAGTTTGGCGAGTTCCTTCTTGATGGCATCCCGCCTATCGTCAGCGAAGCGGTGGAGGTGCTGTCGCTTCGGGGTAGCTTTAGGGTCGACGTTGAGCGAATGCACGATCAGGTTTCCACGCGAAGATGTCTCGGTTAGCCCGGAGGAAGCTGATGAGCGTGTCTTCCTATTTCGGGTCGAGGCCCGCCCCGATGGTGGTGGTCTTGCTGCTGTCGCCTGTCCTGAGGTCAATAGTCTTGACTTGAACCTCCTCAATTGGCTGAGGCTTGTTAGCTTTGTCTGACTTCTCTGGGATGTCGAGTTCACTTGGGGCAAGCTTCTTGGATGCAGCGTAGATTTCCGTCATTGCGTTCGGTAATTGATTCGTGGCTGCGAGTTCCACAGCTTCTGTGTCGCAGTCGAAGGATACCTTCAAGTCCCCTTGCAGTGAGAGTACCCCAGTCGGACTTGGAATCTTGAGTACCAAGTATGTGTAGTGGGGTACCGCCATGAACTTGGCGATAGCTGGTCTGTCGAGGATGGCATGGTAGGACGTCTCGAAGTTCGCGACTTCGAACTTGACGTACTCGGTATGGTAGTTGTCCCTTGTTTCCCCGAAGGTAACTGGCAGAACCACTGAGCCCAGTGGGATAGCCGCGTTCCCAGGGACGATGCCGTAGAAAGGCGAGGTGCTCTTGGTGAGCATATGGGTGATGTCGAGCTTCATCTTCTTTAGGATCTTGGTGAAAAGGACATTGAGCCCGCTTCCGCCGTCGATGAGGACCTTGTTGAGTTTGGAGCTTGCGACCACCGGCTTCAGGACGAGTGAGAACTGTGCTGGTTTAGAGAAGCTTGTCCACTGATCCGCGCGGGAGAAGGTAATGGGTACCTCCGACCACCGGAGAGGGGTCGGGACCGCTGGTTCGATGGTCATGACTTCTCGTCGAGTGGCTTTCTGAGCCCGTCGGTTGGGTAGTCCGCCGAAGAGGACGTTCACCGTCTTGTCGGGTTCCTGGAAGTCGCCATTGCCCGTGTCGGTCTTCTTCTTGTCTTTCTTGTCGTGAGGATGTCGTGGCTCTAGAGTATCCTTGAGTGCTCGCCGGAGTTGGTAGCACTGCTCGGTGGTGTGGTTGCCGTCCAGATGCCACGGGCACTTTTCTTTCAGTAAGTCTTTGAAGCCGCCGGAGGTCTTCTTCGAGTTGTCTTTCGCAGGGCGCTGGATAGCCGCGATAGTGTTGTCTGGATTTCGCTTGCGATTGGGACCCGAGTAGTTGTTGCTGCGACCGCCTTGGTTCCCGTTGTTGTTGCTGTTGCTGTTGCCGCCCGTGTTTTGCTTGCTCTTGCCACAGATGGTGTCGTACTTGGCGTTAGCCTTGTCTTCTTCATCAGCCCAGGAGGTGATCATGTCCTTGTGGTGGGTGATGGAGCTCGGGCGGCGACGACCGAAGTCTTCGAAGGTGCGACGGTGATAGAGACCGTCTTGGAAGAGGTCGATGACCTCCTTGTCGGAGACGTCGACTACGGTGGTGCGCTTGTCGAAGAAGCGCAGCATGTACTTGCGAAGGGTCTCGCCCTATTCCTGCTTCACCATTCCAAGGTCCATGCGAGTACCCGAGCGACCCATAGTGCCCGCGAAGTTGCTGGTGAACTGTTCCTTAAGCTGGTCCCACTTGTCGATCGAGTACTTCTCGAGTGACTCGAGCCATGTAAGCGGGGCTTGATCCAGACAGAAGGGGAAGTAGAGGCACTTCGTGTCGTTATTGCCACCAGTGTTCTCGATGGAGAGGGCGTAGCATCTGAGCCACTGAACTGGATCCTGCTTCGCGTCGTACTTGGTGATCCCCAGAGGTTTGAAATTCTCCGGGAGAAGTAGATTTGCGAAGCAGTGCAGAGAAGGCGGGGAAGCCATCGTTGTCGCCTGCCGTGGAGGACATCTTGCGCCGAAGTTCTTCGATCTTCTGGCGAGCGTCGAAGCCGCCATGTGAAGCGCTGGAGGCGTGGCTGTTCGCGTGGCCTCGGCCGCCGCAGTCGCCTCCGCCCCTCGCTCTCCTGCCAGCCCCATGGTTGGAGCTCCTGCCGTCACTGCCTCCGCCGCCAGGGTCACAGTGAGGGATGATCTCACGGTTGCCGCCGGCTCCGCCGGCGCTGTTGCCACCATGGAAGGTCCACCGGTCGATTCCCGGATACGTTTGGGGTTGGCCGGTAGCTCCCCTCGAGTACGATTGCGACTGATGTCCGCACTGAGACTTGTGGCTTCGTTGTCTTGCTGGCGGTTCCTGACGGGGGGGCACTTGAGTGACCCTGTTGTCAACTCGCATGAAGTAGGCGTCCTCCGCGAGCTCGGTGATGACTTCACCCGCGCGCATCCCCAGATCCTGACGTGCTATCTTATTGATAGACATGAGGCGTTGCTCTGGGGTAGTGTGCACCTGGCTCTCGACTTGGTTGAGTGATTCCGCGAGGTTTTGGATGGGAAGGGACTCGCGGAGACGTCGGCACCGTTCGTTCCTCTTTTTGTTGCGTTCACGTCGAGCGTCCCTATTGGTGTCGGTCTCGTCGGTGGGTGCGTTGGCGGACATCTCGTCTGCTAAGATATCCTCAAGATATCGGTCAGGGACTGTCCCTGAGGGCCCCAGCGTCTCGTTGGTAGTCATAAAGACTTGCCGATCATGAGAGCCGAGGCTGGAGTCACTGGTTGCCACCTCTGTTGGACTGTGCTCCTCAGTTGGAGCTAGAGGTGTTACCTGTACGAACAGAAGTGAGTCGAGGTAGGTGACGCAATGTGAGTTTTCGTCTGTCAGGTCTGCGGGCTTGTAGTCTGGCCAGTAGACGAATCTGCCGGCGGGTGTAGATGTTATAACCAGTGAAGGACCGATTAGGCGACCAGAGAGGGGGGAGTGAACGGGAGCCGATAAAAATTCTTCTTGAGGGAGATTGAAACTCTGACAAGACGAACTAGCTCGGTGGAACCCCCGAAATCACACGCTCCGCACTTCTACCTTCCGTTTGCCAAAACCACGTAGCCACTGGAGTGCTACTGGTCCTAGGAACAAACTCTACCGAGCAACGACGGCGGAAACAACTCGAAAGCCGGCTAACCGAGGAGGGGCGGTTAGACCGGGTATAGGGGGCGGTTAGACCGCCTCCACACGGTAACCAAGAAATTCTCCGAAACGCCTCTTCCGAGCACCAAAACTCACCCCGGTTTCACCAACAAAGATCTCTGGTCAAGGCCATGCTAGCTACCGGAAAATCTTGGCGAAAACCGAAACTCCACCCGAGGGCCTAGGGGCGATTAGACGGGCTACCAAGGGCGGTCTAACCTCCCGTACCCGACGACGAACTACAACCAAGAACACCTAGCAAACTACACGAGAACGACCCCAAATTTCACTCGACGCTCCTCGATCAAGGCGAACAAACTCACAGAGGAAAATCCGGCGAAACAAAACTTCGACCTGGAAACACCCAGGGCGGTTAGACCGCCCCCTGCAGGCGGTTAGACCCCCCCTTCCAGAAAACGAACCCGCGGGTCAAACCTCAACTTCCTCGCGCCCGATCTCCCGAATCACTCCACGGATTGCAGCAAAACTTCAGGAATAGCTGGGTTACCTCCTGGGCAACCTCTTGAAGGATCAGATGGCGACTAGAGAGGGGGGGAGTGAATAGGAGCCGGTTAAAAATCTTCCAAAAGAATCCGGCCTATACCCTAGACAAACCCCGGTCACACACAAGCGATGGATCGAATCACGCACCAATCGCCAAGACCACGAGGTTATGGATCAACCTCTAGCCTTAGGAACGATTCCTAGAAGCACACGCGGAAGCACTAAAAAGGGGGGAAGGAATCGAACCAAGAAGCAAAGCACACAGGCTCTGGCGGACCGTCCGGCCAGGAGGGGCGGACCGTCCTCCTCTGCACCGCGGACTGTCCGCGCCGACCTTGCGGACTGTCCGGCCCTACACCGCGGACCGTCCGTTAAATCACACAGAACACCAGAAGGGACCCTAGAAAAACGGACCGTCCGCCGAGGCCGGGCGGACCGTCCGCGCCACCCGCGGACCGTCCACTACTCAAGCCCGGACCGTCCGCAAACTGGCTGCAACAAAAAGCAAAAGCCAAACCGGATCGAAAGCGAGGACGCGCAAGAACTTGACGAACACGCGACGAACACTCCACCCGCGGACCGTCCGCGTCCCCCCCGCGGACCGTCCGCGCCGCGCGGACAGAGCAGAAAACCCACGACCCCGAAAGTCAACTCCCCCAAATCATCATCGGATTTCCCAAACGGTTGAAGATGTGGAGCCAAGGGCTTGGGTACTTGAAAAGCGTCACACAAGGATGCTATAGCCCAAAAATCTTGCCTCCTAACTCCCTAAATCACCGGGAATCGCGAATCCTTTGAGCACCACCAAAAGCTAGAGCACCGAACGAAAAACTTCGAATCCAAGTGGTTTCCCGGCGTTTGAGGGCACAAGGTCAAGCACAAAGATGCACAAGACATCTATCCATGTTTCCCTCAAAGAAATTCGGGGAGAAACCCACTCAAATCCGCGGAATCGAACCGGGAACAAAGGCACGAAAACAAGCACAAAAAGGCCACGAAAACACAATCCCGAATCTTCTATACAAACCAGGAAAGATTCACAAGGTCTAGCATGCCGCCCTAGCATCCATCCCTCTCAACAAATCTCTCATGAAGCTCTCATGCTAGCCTAGAGAAAATGGAAGAAAAATAGCTACGAAAAAGAGAAAGAGGAGGGAGGAAATGAAACCCTAAGTCACTGGAGAGAGGCAACCATCAACACACACTCATGGCTTATATATCAGGTCTCGCCGGAGTGGTAAATGACTCGACTACCCCTAACTTAACTACTGGCGATACAACCCACGTAGGGGCATTGAGGTAATGTTTGTGGGTCTTGCCATCGGACGGCCACGCCTTTGCCGCACCCCGCGTCCTCCCGACGCAAGCCATGTGATCCCGCCGCGTGTCCTCCGCCTCGAAGCTTCCCCGACACGCCCGATCCCGTCTCCATCGTGTTGGGCCCTCGGACTTGGTTTCGAGGCCCAAACCAAGAAACCGTCCGCCGATGGTTTTGTGGGCAAACCACCAAACCCCGCGTGCTCGGTCCGGCCTCCCCGCCAAACCACTTGACTTGACCGCCACCGTGCACCGGCTCGTCCGTCCATGACTTCGTCTTGCTCGTGTCGCCACCATGTGGCCCGCACCCGCCCCCCGCCGTCCACCGGGTCCCTCGAACCAAGCCTACTTGTCTCTCCATCTCCCGGAGGCCCCTCAAGGTCGAAGACCTTTCGCGCCCGTTCTTCACCTACAACAACACGAACTAGGCCGCAGCCTACACCTGCGCACTAAGCCAAGAGTCAGTCCAACACCCGTTGTCAATCACTCATCACTGAGGAGCGGTCATCCATCGACCACTGGGACGCTCCTGGTCCTCAATCTCCCCCTTGATGAGTGCATTGACAACACACAACACGAAATGAAATTCAGAGAAAAAGAGAAAGAAAGAAGAAAGAAAAACAAAGAAGCTCAACTCATGAACAAAACCAAAGAAAGGCAAAGAAAGGTCACAAGCCAAGCAAAGCACAAAATCCACACCGAAAACAGCAAGAAAGCTCCCCCTGAACATGTGAATGCAAACTTCCAAATTTCAGCTCACCTCTTCTGAATTTTCATTAAGCTCACCTCTTCTCCCCCTTGTTGACAATGTATGAATCATGGTGAAAATGCAGAAATGCGAAACAAAGCATATAAACATCTACATGAGCTTCTCAAATAGGCCAAGTCTAGTGTCAAAGGCTAAAAATGAGACAAAAATCACACAAATGGATCATAGCATAGTCAAAGCATTGCCACAAGTAATATATGAAAATACAAGCATGTGACAAAGCAGAATTTTCAGATTTAAGCAATTTTACCAAAAGAGGACTCGCTTCACATGTAAAAGCCTATCCATGTCACACTTGAGCCACAAACACGCATACCATTCAAAGATCATACAAGGATATCAAATTCTCAGCAAAAGATCATGGCAAACACCCATAAAGCAAAGCATGTCATGTCAAAGCTCATGAGCCATGTGTCCACTTCGGGGAGACTTCTCCACTGGTGAACATCATGCAACATGTTTTGCACCCATATGTGAAAGATAAGACATTTTAAGCATAGACATGATGGATGGAGCATTTTTCAAGCATTATACACTTCTTTTCAAAATTAATTCATTTCATGGTACATGAAATGCCTTTGCGGCAAAAAGAAGCTTATGCTCCCCCATGAATGCAACATAGGCTAAACATTCACAATGATATTCGGCCTTTGGCCCAAATGCAAGAACAAGGCATCCAAGCACAATCTAAGCATGAAAAGCACATTTAGACCAAACTGTGACATGGATACACAACTACACACGAGTGGAGCATATTTCATCAAGGATTAGTCAAGATTAGCATTTATTTCAAAAGGGGCTATCTCACCACACATATATCTCAAATATTCCAAGAGCATAGCCTCACATCACCATTTCTCCGTACATATGACCAAAATCTCACAAATAGCCAAAGAGACTCAAATATGGCATATGAAAGAAGCTCATCATCCTAAAATGCAATATAATACAAATGCAACATGATATATGACAAGATGGCTATCCTACCATGGTTTATACATCAAGCAAAGCATGTATATACATCAAAGTAAACATGGTATGATACATATGATACAAAAAGGAAATCCCCCAAGAATCAACTAGAAAGGGCAACAAACCCCAAGTTCCCCCCGCAAGCGCACAAATCCAGCTTGGTCGAGAGGCTTTGTAAAGATGTCGGCTAGCTGATCTTGGGTAGGGACATGGCTCAACACAATGGTTCCTTTCTCCACATTGTCCCTCAAGAAATGATACCTCACTTCTATGTGTTTGGTTCTGGAGTGAAGCACTGAGTTTTTGGCTACGCTTATGGCACTGGTGCTATCACAAAGAAGTGGGATCTAGGTGCACTCCTCACCAAAGTCTCTCAAAGTGTATGAAATCCACAACAGCTGGGAGCAACAACTCGCGGCAGCAACATACTCCGCCTCTGTGGTAGACTGAGCTACACTAGACTGCTTGCGGGAAGACCATGAGACCAACGAAGAACCAAGAAAGGCGGCAAGTACCGAAGTAGACTTCCTCTCGACTCGACAACCAGCAAAATCCGCATCGGAAAAACCATGAAGAGAAAGAGTCGAGGAGGAAGAATACCAGAGGCCAAAACCAGGGGCAGACTGTAGGTACCTGAAGATCCTCTTGACGGCCTGTCGATGTGAGTCCTCGGCGAAGCCTGAAAACGAGCGCACAGACACACGGCCGAACCGTATGTCCGGCCTCGTCGCCGGTCAAGTAGAGGAGGGAGCCGATCATGCTCCTGTACTCCCGCTGGTCCACTGGTTCTCCATCCTCATCCGCATCCAAAGTGGCCGTACTCCCCATGGGAGTCTACATCGGCTTCACATCTTGCATCCGGAACTTCCTCAGCATGTCTTTTGTGTACTTGGTCTGGTGCACAAATGTACCATCCTTCACTTGCTTGATCTGCAGCCCGAGAAAATACTGCAACTCGCCCATCATGCTCATCTCGAACTCCCTGCTCATCTCATCTGCAAACTTGGCAACAAGGTTATGTGACGAGCCACCAAAGACAATATCATCCACGTATATCTGAACAATCAACAAGTCCTCTCCATGCTTGAGGAGAAACAAAGTCCTATCCACTGTACCCATCACAAACCCTCTGCTCAACAGAAAACCTCTCAATCTCCCATACCAAGCACGGGGCGCCTGTTTCCACCCATACAGAGCCCTTTTCAACCTGTACACGCTGTGTGGGTACAGCTCGCTCTCAAACCCAGGTGGCTGCTTCACATACACCTCCTCCTCTATGACCCCATTCAGAAAAGCACTCTTCACGTCCATCTGAAACAACTTGAACCCTTTAGCGATGGCAAAGGCTAGAAGGATCCGAATTGCCTCAAGACGGGCCACGGGAGCAAAGGTCTCCTCATAGTCGATCCCCTCCTTCGACTAAACCCACGAGCAACAAGTCCGGACTTGTTTCTCACAACCATCCCATTCTCTCCCTCTTTGTTCTTCCAAACCCACTTGGTTCCTATGGGATGGCAATTTGGAGGTGGTTCAACTAACTCCCACACCTGGTTCCTCTCAAAGTTTTCCAACTCCTCATGCATAGAATTGACCCAGTTTGCATCAGATAAAGCATGTCCAATGTCCTTGGGCTCAAAAGTAGCAACAAAAGCAGCATGAGCAAAATGAGAGGAATTCCTGGACCTCGACCGTGTAGTGCGTTCGTCGATGTTCCCAATGATCTTCAACAGGGGATGCACTTCTTGAATCCGCCGGGGAGCTTCACGCCTCGAGACTACCTCCTTCTCAACTTCAGCTTCTCTCGCCTGGTCCTCTTGTTGTACCGTTGTTGTCCATGAAGTAGATGGTCCATGCTCCATAGTGGTCGTAGGGGAAGTAGTGGGTACACACTCAGCTTCAGGCGCATGGTTCTCCCCATCATCATCTCCAGCTTCGTCCTTCTCCTCTTCAAAGAGGTCCTCGGCCATCTCTTCATCACCTGCACATTCAAAGCCAAGAGAGGTACATGGCATTGTCTCGTCGAAGGTCACCTCGCAAGTCTCCATGATTTTGTTAGTCTCAAGGTTAAGCACCCTATAGGCTCTAGAATGGTTAGCATATCCAAAGAAAATACCATCGCTAGACCTAGCCTCAAACTTTTCGAGTTTTTCCTTCTTAAGAATAAAGCACTTGCAGCCAAAGACTCGGAAATGACTCACCTTGGGTGCCCGACCATGCATAAGCTCATAACAGGTCTTCTTCTTGAAAGCTCGCAATAAAATCCTGTTGGAAACATGACAAGCTGTATTGACCGCCTCAGCCCAATACCTCCTAGGAGTCCTGTGCTCATCGAGCATCGTCCTAGCCATCTCACAAAGAGTCCGATTTTTCCTTTCCACGACTCCATTTTGAGGGGGCACATAAGGGGTCGAATACTGATGTTCAAGACCTAGATCACGGCAAAAGGCATCAAAACGAGAGTTCTTGAACTCTGAGCCATTATCACTTTGCGATGGCTCGAATAGCATTCCCATGCCTCTCGTTTTTCAACCTCACGATCAGATCTCGAACAAAACCAAATGTCTCACTCTTATCCTCCAAGAAGAACACCCAGGCATAGCGAGAGTAATCGTCCACCACAACAAGGACATACCACTTCCCACCCACCGAGCGAACTCGAGCCGGCCCAACAAGATCCATATGCAACGGCTACGCGGCGGACGCTCGGTCATGACATCGGTCGGGGGTGGATGGGGAGTGGCTACCATCTTACCATGCCTACAAGGAGCACAAACCAAATCCTTCTCAAGCTTCAACCTCGGCAATCCTCGGACAAGGTCAAGACCACTCAAGCGGGAAACCAAATCAAAGCTCAAGTGTCCCAACCGCCTATGCCATTTCCACAAATCGAAGAAGGACCGGCCATCAAACGGCGAAAGCGAGGACCCAAAGAACGAGAGAAATCGGCCCTGAAAATCTGACCCTCGGGGATGATCATACAAACAAGATCACCTCGAGAATCAAGCAAACGAGACTCACCAGACTTGAAACGCACCTCAAAACCCTCATCATGCAACTGAGAAACCGAAAGCAAATTGAAACCCAAAGACTTCACAAGAGCCACTCTCTTCAACGTTACCTTGTCACTCACATGCACAACACCCTCAGACAGTACCCTTCCTCGTCCATTGTCCCCAAATGTGATGTACATCTTTTCCTTCACTGGGGTGAGGCTGGAGAACCACTTCTTATCTCCGGTCATGTGTCGAGAACACCCGGAGTCGATCAACCAAATGTCCTCCAAGCCTCCTGCGTGTAGTCAGAAACAAGAACGAGAGTGAGCTAGCGACTCGACACTGGGGTTAGCACAAAGAAAGTTAAACCAGTGTCGAGCCATCTACTCAAAAGAGGGGTTAGCAAACATCACTCCCTTGCCACCAAACTTCCCATGTCCCATGGGAGGAGTACGAGCACCACGAGGGGGAAAACGTGGTCCGTAGTTCCTCTGGAACCCAAAGCTGCGATCATCTCCCCTGAACCCGTATTGAGGACGAGTAGGGGGACGTCCAGCAAAACCACCACGAGCCCGACCAAACCTCTCACCAGCACGCACATCATCCTCTCTCCTGACAAACCTCTCACCACCACCTCTCTGTGGGAACCTGCCAACACTCCTCACACTTCCCACACCCTGTGGAAGTGGCACTCTAGGCTCAGGAATACCATGGGGCTGGCGATACCTGTCCTGGTTTGCTTGCTCCCTAGCAAGCCTCTCATCCCTCTTCCTCTTGTAGCAAAACTCTGCAAGGTGCCTCTCCTTGCCACAATACTCACACCTGAAGGGGATGGGTTTTGGTTTTGGCTCTGGCTTCTCACTCGTCTTCACACCCTTCTCACCCACAAACTTCACAGGTTTCTTGAGATCATTTGTCTTAGGTGGGAATTTGGGTGGATCTTGGGTTGTGTCAAGCTTGTTGCAAAGGTGGTTGGGCTTTGGTGTGAAAGAGTTCTTGGGTGCTTTTGGAAGTGGGACTTGGATGTCTCCGATCACCTCAAACTTGGGGTTAGACTCAACACACTTCTCATACACACTCTCCCCACCTGTTCTCTCCCACTTTCCGACCCAACTTCTCAAAACCCAAACCACGACCATCGGCTCTCTTGAACTCCTCAATCATGATTTTCAATTGAGGTTCCCGCCCGGACAACCAACCCAACACCTTCCTCAAATAGTCATTCTCCTCATATATGACATCCAAACGGGAAGTAAGTTCAAGATTGCGCAAAGTAACTTCATCACAGCTAGTGCATGCATTGACAACAGGAGATTTCAAAGATGCTTCCAAAGAGCTAATAGTAGAGCGAGCATCAACAAGCTTAGCATGCATAGTAGGACATGATTTACAAGCACCAGGCAAAGTGGGTCTAGCCTTAAGCTCATCATATTCAGTCCTAGGAGCATCTAGTTTAGCCAAAGTGGAAGCATTCTTGTCATTAAGCAGTTTGATCTCATTCAACCAAGCATCACACTCAACGCATTCCACATCATCAGGAGTAGTAGGAGCAAGTTTCAAAGAGTCATTCTCAAGTTTCAATTCAAGCAATTTGGACTCTAAATCTCCTACTTTCTCACTAGCATTCTCAAGTTGTGCCCTAAGATCTTTCCTCATCTTTTTGGCATCTCTAAGCACACTATCACGGTTGTCAAGGAAGCCATTCAACCTAGCAATCTCAGCAAGTAAAGAGTCGGGGTCACGATTTACCTCATCCTCCGAGTCGGAGTCGCTGTCTTCCTTCTCGCTCTTCTTGCTACTTGAGCTATGGGCCATGCCACAAAAGCCCTCAAGAGCCATACAGCTCAACCCGGCGAGGTTCGGCTTGCGGTCTTCTTGCCCTTGCGCCTCCCGGCGTCTTCATCTTCGCCGCTTGAGGTTGACTCCTCATCGCTTGAGCTTGAGTCGACGTCGCTCGCACCGGCCACCATCGCTCTTGCCTTGTTCTTCTTGTAGCCGCTCTTGCTCGGTCGCCGCTTGTCCTTGTCCTTGCTCTTGGACTTGTTGAAGTGCTTGCCCTTGGAGGAGTACTTGTCTTCACGCCTCGGGTGCGCCTTGTACTCGTTCACCTTGTACTTGTTCTCCTCCGCTTCCGGGCACTCGGCGATGAAGTGGCCACGCTTGCCACACTTGTAGCACGTCCCTGAGCTCCGCCTTGCATTCCTCCGACTCTCATGTAGTCGTTCAAACCTTCTTGAGAGCAAGGCCAGCTCCTCCTCGCCCAGCACATCAAACTCCTCATCTGGAATGGACATAAGAGAGGACAAAGAAAACTGTCGACAGGAAGGGTCAGATTTTCCCTTTGATCCTCCCACAAGAGCAAGACTATGGTTAGTCAAGCCCTCATGCTTGGATTGCAACTTCCTGTCAACCTCAGCCGACTTGACCTTAGAAAAGAGGTCATCCAACTCAATAGTCAAGTAATGCCCAGACTCCTTGATGGCCTCAACCTTAGCACCCCAAACATTTGGGTCCAAGACATGCAAGAGCTTCAAAGCCTGATCATGCTCGGTGTACGGAAAATCCTCAACATTAGCCTTCATGTTGTTCACGATGGCGGTGAACCTGCGAAACATCGCATCAATGTCCTCACCGGAAGTGGAGTGAAATTCTCATATTGCATCCGGTAAGAGACAAAGAGGCGAGCCTTCACATGGTTATCACCACCGTGAGCAACCAACAACTTTTCCCAAATTTGCCAAGCAAGATTCAAATGGCGAACACGCTCAAACTCTGGATCACACAAGCTCCTGACCAAGTGATCAACGGCTTTTGCATTAGCCTCATACTTGGCCTTAGCACCGGCATCGATCACCATAAGAGTATGGATGTTGACCGGAATAGTATAGGTCTTGTCAAGCACAATGAAATCCAACATCTTTCCACGAAGAAAAATCATCATACGAGCCGCCCACTTGTGGTAACCCTTGCCATCGAAGTGCGGCGGACCGCCCCGCTCAACGTACGCCATCTTAGGATTCGGGACTTGTCAAAGTTGCAAAGAATCCGGCACCAAGTTCTGATACCAATTGAAGGATCAGATGACTAGAGAGGGAGGGAGTGAGTAGGAGCGGGTAAAAAATCTTCCAAAAGAATCCGGCCTATACCCTAGACAAACCCCGGTCACACACAAGCGATGGATCGAATCACGCACCAATCGCCAAGACCACGAGGTTATCGATCAACCTCTAGCCTTAGGAACGATTCCTAGAAGCACACGCGGAAGCACTAAAAAGGGGGGAAGGAATCGAACCAAGAAGCAAAGCACACAGGCTCTGGCGGACCGTCCGGCCAGGAGGGGCGGACCGTCCGCACGGGCCTCGCGGACCGTCGGCGTCTGCGCGCGCGGACCGTCCGCGCCGACCTTGCGGACGTCCGCCCTACACCGCGGACCGTCCGTTAAATCACACAGAACACCGAAGCGACCGAGAAAAACGGACCGTCCGCCGAGGCCGGGCGGACCGTCCGCGCCACCCGCGGACCGTCCGCTACTCAAGCCCGGATCGTCCGCAAACTGGCTGCAACAAAAACCAAAAGCCAAACCGGATCGAAAGCGAGGACGTGCAAGAACTTGACGAACACGCGACGAACACTCCACCCCCGGACCGTCCGCGACCCCCCCGTGGACCGTCCGCGCCGCGCGGACAGAGCAGAAAACCCACGACCCCGAAAGTCAACTCCCCCAAATCATCATTGGATTTCCCAAACGGTTGAAGCTGTGGAGACAAGGGCTTGGGTACTTGAAAAGCATCACACAAGGATGCTATAGCCCAAAAATCTTGCCTCCTAACTCCCTAAATCACCGGGAATCGCGAATCCTTTGAGCACCACCAAAAGCTAGAGCACCGAACGAAAAACTTCGAATCCAAGTGGTTTCCCGGCGTTTGAGGGCACAAGATCAAGCACAATGATGCACAAGACATTTATCCATGTTTCCCTCAAAGAAATCCGGGGAGAAACCCACTCAAATCCGCGGAATCGAACCGGGAACAAAGGCACGAAAACAAGCACAAAAAGGCCACGAAACACAACCCCGAATCTTCTATACAAACCAGGAAAGATTCACAAGGTCTAGCATGCCGCTCTAGCATCCATCCCTCTCAACAAATCTCTCATGATGCTCTCATGCTAGCCTAGAGAAAATGGAAGAAAAATAGCTACGAAAAAGAGAAGGAGGAGGGAGGAAATGAAACCCTAAGTCACTGGAGAGAGGCAGCCATCAACACACACTCATTGCTTATATATCAGGTCCCGCCGGAGTGGTAAATGACTCGACTACCCCTAACTTAACTACTGGCGATACAACCCACGTAGGGGCATTTAGGTAATGTTTGTGGGTCTTGCCATCGGACGGCCACGCCTTTGCCGCACCCCGCGTCCTCCCGACGCAAGCCATGCGATCCCGCCGCGTGTCCTCCGCCTCGAAGCTTCCCGACACGCCCGGATCCCGTCTCCGTCGTGTTGGGCCCTCGAACTTGGTTTTGAGGCCCAAACCGAGAAACCGTCCGCCGATGGTTTTGTGGGCAAGTCATAATCGGGCTTCCGGAGACGGGAGATGATTGCCTTCACCAAGTCATAATCGGGCTTCCGGAGACTTTGAAGGATCTTGCGGTTGATGTTCAAGTCCGTGATGTCCTTCACACTTAAAGCATTGATCTCACTAACAAGCACATTTAGGCATGAGTACATAGATTCGGCATTTTCATTTGCAAGTTGCTTAAAGCTATTGAATTCCTCAAGGAGACAACCGTAGCGTTCATTAGCAACTTCTTTTGAACCCTCATTTTGCTCCTCGATGGTTTTCCATAGCTCATGAGAATTTTCACAAGTAAAAACTCTATTTGAAACGCCTACATCTAATGAGGACAAAATGATACTCTTAGAACTCACATCAAATTGCTTTTCCTTCCTAGTACCATTTTTCATGCCCTCATCGGTGACTCTCCAAACATCAAGGTCCTTTGCTTGGAGATAGGCCTCCATGAGACCCTTCCACCGAGGATAGCCCGTGCCATCGAAATGTGGAGACAAACCTATGGTATCCACCCCTTTCATTCCTCTATAGAGCAACTCACTAGGCGGTGAAGCCTAACCGTTCCAATGAGCCAATTTTCACAATTTACCAATCGAATTGGTGTTTCCTTGTGAAGGAAGTGAGTCCCGGCTCTGATACCACTTGTAAGGCATCGGATGCCCGTTAGCCTAAGAGGGGGAGAGGGTGAATTAGGCAACTTAAAACCTTAACCTATGGCTTCACTAATTTTACACAAAAGTAAACTTTAACAAACTATCTATATGTGCAACTAAGGTTGTTCTAGTGTGAAGCTCCCATCCCAAAACAAGGTTTGTAACCTATAGCCAATCATAGAATGATACTACTCTAGGAAAGAGAGGCAAGCAAAGATTGCAATAGAGTAAATGCGGAAAGGTAAAGGGGATGAGAGGAAGCAAACTCTTGACACGCTATTTATCCCGTGGTATCGGTAGGCACTAAGCCACCCCTAGTCCACGTTGAAGTACTCACACAAGATTATTGCTTCCCGGCCACCAAGTCTCTCCCAAGAGCACCACTTGACACGCCACAAAGGCTAGCCACTTAGGCACTTGTCAAGCTCCCTTGGTCACCTTGATGCCGCCTCCACTAAGGAGCTTCTCCACCAAGGAAGGGGGTCTCCACGTCCCCCACACAAAGTGTCCTCGCTGCTCCACACCAAGCCGGAGGGTCGATGACAATTGCCGGTGAGCCACTTAGGCCCCAAGGCTTCCGGCGAACCTTGTACAACTGGATTCACTCACGAATCTCCTCACAAGGTTGGCACAACCTTGCACTCACTCAGCTCTAAGCTAAGCCTAGCACTAAGCACATACACAAAGCATATGCAAGTCTAAGATTGAGCAATTAAGCACTTGGATGGATTGGATATGATCTTCAATGTGTCTTGAGCTCCTCTGCACTTCCACACAATCCAGCCACCTCAAATAGGTGAGTGGAGGGGGTATAAATTGCCCAAGGCATCAAACTAGCCGTTGTCTAACGTCCACTGAAAAAGGTACCGTCGGATGATCCGATGCTATATTTTCTAGGGCATCGGTTCATCCGGTGCCCCTCCCATGTCACTTAGCCGTTGAGGTTCTCAAACACAACTGCTCCGACGCTATGCACTGACAGTGCGTCGGATCATCCGGTGCTGAAGACTCCATGCTCAAGTCGCCTCTGTTAGATTCCAATCGACCGTTGGATAGACCAACGCTTTACCTTTACCAAGGCGTTGGATCATCCGGTGCTGAAGCCTTCGTATTGGCGTGTCTCTGTATGAATTCAAACTGAGCGTCGGATAGACCGACAGTGTACCCACTCAGACCGTCGGATCATCCGGTGCTACTGTCTTCCTTGCTCTTCCTCTGCACCTCGTCCGACGCTGCTAAATAATGGACCGTCGGTTCATCCGACGGTACCCCGTGTTTCGCCCTGAGTACCAACTCGTCCGACGATTGCACCGACGCTTGTAATTGAGGTACCGTCGGTTCTTCCGACTGTGTCTTTTCTTTTCCTTTTCTGGCTCGGTTTTGACCCTTTATTTTGGCATTTTGGCATGTGGTTTTCTTGCATCCTTGGGACCTAGAAATGTCTACAAAGACATGCTAAAATAGTATGGTTAGTCCCAATGATCATGTTGTCATAAATCACCAAAATCAGACTCGAACTAATGGCTTATGAGGCCATGTTCGCTACAGTATGTGGATAGGCTTTGGTAGGTAGATCCTTGCAAGAGATTCACAAGTATAGATAGAATAATGATTTTAAATAAAACAAGTGCAAGACATAGGTCATGGGCAAACGTAAATCAAAGAGCAACATAAAGTATGTGGGTCTTAAAAATTAGTCATTTAACCTCCACAAATGAAAGAGCCGGTATTTATAAATTTAAGTCCCTTTTAATAGAGAGCAAAAAGTCATGTCATATAAAACATCATGCAAGTAAAACAAGGTGGCAACTTTCATCATTTTTCCATAAGCAAGGCATAGAAATGAAGTTATCGTGGTAACATCAAAAAGATATGGTGATTCATTTATTGAAAAGTAAAAACTAACTAACCTAGGTTGTCCTCCTAGTAGTCATGTTATTTATCGAGAGATAAATACAAAGGTTGTCTATGGTTGAAAGCATATATGTGCAAGCATTTAAAAGGAGATGAACAAAGATAAAGTTAAGGGCGAGTTACCATCCTTTTTGATGCTCGTAGTGAAGTGAAACGTGGCCTCCTCTATGATTAAGAATTGTTCTTAGCATAGAGGAAGAATGATGAGCATCTTGGTGAAGGTGATCCTTGAACTCTATGTGGCCGTTTCCCCTTTCATCCTTCAAATCCTCCCCCATGCTTGGCATGTTGCTAAGTGTGGAAAAACTTGAATCGCTCGTAATCCATTATTGTCATGTGTTTGAGAATCATCTTCACTTCGTTGCCTTTGTTAACTCAGTTGTCCTTCAACTTCTCCTTATCATTATCAAGCCATGGTTCCAATCCTTCATCATATCGTCATCACCAACTTCCATCCCTTCCTTGTTGCTGCCTCATCGTCCACAGTTTTTCTCTTACTTCCAGAACAGAACATGTACTGAAACACCCTTCCAAGTTGAAGTCTATGAAATTATCTTTCCAATGAACCATCGCACGCATGAAACGGGTTCCGGACAAGTGAGTTGTGACTATTTTACTCCGGTGATGCAATCTGTCCAAGGCTGATTTCAGACTGCGCAGCGCTCAATGTTTTTGCCATATCTCCTTGTACGAGTCTTCAAAATTGATGATTATTGATGTGTTGGAAAAAAGGTTTGAAGGAGCATCTGAATATTAAATTTTCTTCCATTGTATATCTCTGAACATGTGCTCAAATCTTGATGGAAACAGCGACTTCCCTCTCAAGACTTGTAGATGACTAACGATCTTGATTGCAATTGGTCAAGAACTCATGGGAACACTTCATCATGCTTGCAAAACAAATCAAATGCACATTCTACCCTGGGGTAATGGTCGGGAGTAGAAACAATTGTTAACAAACCAAATACATCCCTAAGATCTTAACTTGTGGCATAGCTTACTTAGTAAAAAGAAAAGAGAACCTAATGAGTGGACGTGCGTGTAGGTGAAAATGCAAATGAAAGGAAGGGTTATAAATAAAACAATGTTTACACCAAATTCTAAGACCCATGCTTGCAAAGTGGTTGCCAAACTTCTCCACTGCCATAAAGGTATTAACCAAGGTCAAAACGCCATGTTTATCCCAAGATTAACAATTCCTTATAGTGTAAGAGAGGTAGGGCACATTGTGAGGTTTATAAACCAACCAATGCAATATAAATTAACAAGGCTTTAAAAACTCAAATGATGATTGTCCGCAATCAAGTCTAAACACCACGTTTACACAAGATTACAAAAGAAAATGCCTCACGCGCGAAGCACCATTATGGAAATAAAGCATTCATCAAAAAGTTTTGCGAAGAAGCCAAGCTAACCTATGCATGATAAAACAAAAGGGGTTGATGCAAGATGCAAAATGCAAAGGAGTTAGTAAAAGTGGCAGCAATGTTTGAAAAAGTCTTTCGATGTTGTTCCTTTATCAAAAGACCCAAAACATGCTAACAAGGTTTTGAGGTAAGGCTTATGGGTATCCTATATTTTTGGCTTAAGATAAGAATTTTGAAAAAATAAGTTGGGTGAAGAAATTCTGTCTAAGGTTATTTTGAAAAATAAGAAAAGAAAACAAGGGTAAGATTTTTGGATGGAAAGCAAACCGATGGTTTTAGGACTACTAAAAGTATGAGAGGTTTTCCTTAAGGGTTTAGGATGAGGCTAGTCAAAATTTTAGAAGAGGGATAGAGGTAGACTTTTTCGACTTGACATAAGTCGATTCCTCACTTTGTTGGCCTATGTTCTATGTGTGGTTTGATAGGATTCGCAAAAAAAAGGTGTGGTTTGATAGGAAGGTTTAGGCAAAGATGTATTTTTTTCACAAAAAAGGGTTTTAAACATGATATGCATCATGCAACAAAATGCAAGGGTGGAGAACAACGTGGAATGAAGTGAAACATGCTATGATCAAAATGACAGGACATTATAATGTGGTGGTCTAAACCAAAAACAAAAATTAGCCTAAGTTAACTAGCCACAAGATTAGAATCAAAAGGGATCATGCTTCATATTACTCTCTAAAGACACTAATAAAAAGACTGTAACCACTAATAAGCACACAAAAAAGTGGTCTACAAGTTTTCCAAAATTCAAGTAGTAAAGTGCTCACTCAATATCTATTAAAAGCGTACAAGATGTGGTTGTGACATTTACTAGAGCAATGGTACAGTGTTACTTGATGTTTTCAAATAAAGAACACAATGTAGACTTGTCATAGTTTATATAGATATATAAAAAGATCGGGTTGCCTCCCACAAAGCGCTTCATTTAAAGTTGTAGAGCTCGGCTTTCTCACGTACCTTTTTATCGTCGTGAAGCCATGGTTACTTGTGCGAGAAGCCAAAGTAGCCATGCAGCTTGATGTTGCCTTTAGGAAATCCATCGTGGTTCGCTTCCAACATCATCATGTGTTGAGTGGTGCCTCTTGTGTCTTCATTCATCCATGCTCCAGAGGTTTTGTTTTAGTCCTTAGCTTCTGAATTTAATCATGTACGTGTTGTGGAACCGTTGCCCCATCTTCCCTTCATTGACACCATGTCAATCTCCTCTATCTTGTCATCATAGCCTTGCTACTGCCTCTTCTTCATGGATTTACCCCTGCATCCAGAACAGAACATATACAAAAATATAGTTCTATTGAAAAAATCATAAAATTACCTTTCCAACGGGTACTCATTTGTCTTAATCGGAGTCCGAATGAGGGAGCTATGGCTGTTTCACTTCAGCACTGCTTGCTGTCCAGAATTTCAGCATGTGCAACCATCGGTGATTCGGCCATATCCGCTTGTAGGAACCTCCGATTGCCTTGCCGCTTGATTCATTGGAATGTAGACATCATGAAGCTTCAGAAAATCCAATTATATCCAATTGTTTTCTTTTGAGGTTGTGCAAAGCATCTTGATGACATCATTATTCTTTTTGTCCATTGATCCTGAGATGTATGTGTGGTCTTTATCTTCAAGTCATTTAGGGCACCATGCCATGCATCCCTTGACTTCAAAATTCATTACCATCGCTGCATGAGCATGACGGTAATTGATTCCTTCTCCATCGTGCTTGACATGGTCATTTCCGAAACCTATAGCTCGAACAAAAAAACCTCCAAAAGACATTAGTATAAAAAAACTCAATTGACACACGTAGGCATACCTTGTTCATCTTCATTTGCATTGGGTGGGGGCTCAATAGAGGATGTTGGGCCACTAACCAGGGTTAGCACCTACCACTAAAGAGCAAAACATGTGTAGCCATGAACTTGGTTGAGCGAGGTTGGACTTGTTGAAGTCCGAATGTTGAAAACTTTTCTCGATCGCTTTGTGTCTAGTTCTCCACCTACTTTCAAGGACACAAACAAGAAAGCAAGGGTATATGCAATGATAAAATTAGGGTTAGTTAAAAGAAAGATAGATCACCCTAGGGTTCGAGTTGCCAATCCCCGGTAACGGCGCCAGGAAAAGAGGCTTGTTGACGGTGCAAAATCGTGCTCAAGTTCACTGCAAGCCTACGGGTGACTTGGTACCTTTTTCACTAAGTAGGGTCCTCCCTAGATTTGTCAGTCCAAAGATCGGAAGAAAACTCCTAAGGCCATCCATCTAATCTAATGATCTAACCTATCATTAAGCTTTGATTGCATAAAAGTTAAACATACATGAAAGGATGTATGGATCACATCCACCTAGCCATAAAGGTGAGCATCCAAAAGGTAAGCCTAGCCTATCGTCTTCTCGTTGCCGTTCCGGACAGGGTGACAAACTAACCTAAAGCTCATACCATGATAAGGAGATATCCATTAAACGTTCGTTCGGTGCTTTCCCTAAATCATACTCTAACTACGCAAGGTAATCGACGCCGAATGACTACTCGTAAGTCCATGCACCACTTCGATGTATCCGCATGACATAGATTAGACCTATTCCTAATAAGGTCATATGCTAGTAACACACATGAATGAGAGAAGGCATGGATCAAAGTAGATCAAAAGTAAAGACAAGATTATATTGATATCACCATCAAAAGTACATGTGCCTTGATGAATCCAAGGCACGGCTCCGGAACTCCACCATGGCTTCACCACGTCGGGCTAACCATGGCGGCTAGGGTCTAGCCTAAGCCATCTCCTAGGCAACTCAAGGAATCACTGCAGCCATCGGCTTCCTCCCGACGCTTCTCCTTCGTGTTGGTGGCTCTTTGATGAATGGATGGATGTGGCGGCTGGCGGAGGCAGAGGCAATAAATAGACAAGCACCTAGGTCAAAGGGGGAGCGAACCGAGCCCAAAACAGGCCAGGCTGGCCGGCCTGGGCTGACCGGCCCAGGCGCATTTTGGCTCGGTTTGGCCCTGTCTCACTCCCCGATGCTTCTCGGTCAATTATTGACTTGCTTCCTTATGTATGTGGGCCCTTGACGTCGTCTTCTCCACGGTTTAGACAGAGCTCCTTGTCGCGCAAGCTTCATCATCTTCTTTCCAGGTCCCTGGAGTTTTATGGCTTCATGCTTCGGTCCCTGGGTCCTTTTGAGTCATGTTTGTGATGTGTCTTGACTTGTGTCGGGCTTCATGATCGTCTCTTGAAGTGCTTGATGAACTTGTCCCGAATGTCTCCCTTTAAGCGCTAGTTTCCTATGTAAACAACAAACTCCAAAATCGACATGCAAGAGTGAACTTGATAGCTATAGGGGGTTAGTACCATTAGTTAGAATATCAAATACATGCAAATGTTGATGGTAAACTCATAGCTAGGTGTACAAAAATCGACCGTCAACAACTCCTCACCAAAGTCACTCAGCGTGTATGTGATCCAAAGCAGCTATGAGCAACAACTAGCGGTAATAACATACTCAGCTTCTGCGGTAGACTGAGCTACACTAGACTGTTTGCGAGAAGACCAAGAAACAAGTGAGGAACCCAAGAACAAGCAATTACCCGAAGTCGAGATCGACTCGACATCCCGCAAAGTCGGCATCCGAAAAACCAAGAAGCGAAATGGAAAAGGACGCTGAGTACCAAAGACCGAGCTCAGGAGTGTATCGAAGATACCTAAAGATCCGCTTGACGGCCTGCCAATGTGAAGTCTTCGGCGACGCCTGAAAACGAGCGCACAAACAAACAGAAAACTGGATGTCTGTCCTCGTCGCCGTCAAGTACAAGAGGGAGCCGATCATGCTCTGGTGCTCCTTCTGGTCCATGGGCTCTCCGTCCTCGTCCGTGTCCAGTGCTGTAGTCGTACTAATCGGTGTCGACAAGGGCTTTGAGTCGTCCATCTTTAACTTCTTGAGAATGTCCTTCATGTAGTTGGTTTGATGCACAAAGGTTCCTTCCTTCACCTGCTTGATCTGAAGCCCAAGAAAGAACTGCAATTCTCCCATCCTAGACATCTCGAATTCTTTGCTCATATCCTCTGCAAACCTCTCAACCAAAGAGTGAGACGAGCCACAAAGACAATATCATCCACGTATACCTGAAAAATTAGGATATCATCACCCTACCTGAGGAGAAAAAGAGTCTTATCAACCTTGCCCTTGCAGAACAAGAACCCCCTCAAACGGCCATACCAAGCACGGGGATCTTGTTTCATCCCATACAACGCCTTTCTTAGCCTATACACACTGTGGGGAAACTCAGCACTCTCAAAGCCCAGTGGTTGCTTCACATAAACTTCCTCTTCTAAAAACCCATTCAAGAAGACACTCTTCACATCCATTTGGTACAATTTGAACCCTTTAGCCACAGAAAAGGCTAGAAGAATCCTAATTGCCTCCAAACGAGCTACAGAAACAAATGTCTCATCATAGTCTATCCCCTCCTTCTGACTATAGCCCTGAGCAACCAACCTTGACTTGTTCCTTACCACCTCACCATTTTCTCCCTCTTTGTTTTTCCACACTCATTTTGTCCCAATAGGTTTGCAATTTGGTGGTGGCTCCACTAACTAACACACTTGGTTTCTCTCAAAATTCTCCAATTCCTCATGCATGAAATTCACCCAATTAGGATCAAATAGAGCGTGTCCAATGTCTTTCGGCTCAAAGGTAGCAACAAAAGCTGAATGAGCAAAGTGAGAGGCGTTTCTGGATCTCGACCGTGTTGTACACTCATTGATGTCGCCGATGATACTTGAGGGTGGATGATCAACTTGAACGCATCTTGGTGCCTCTCGCTTGGAGACAACCTCCCCCTCAGCGGCTGTTTCCACTTGATCATGCTGGATTGTAGGCGGTGTAGGGGATGGACCATCCTGCACCATAGTCGTCGTAGTGGTAGTAGAGGGTACATGCGTGGCTGGAGCTTCACCATCATCACTGTCATCCTCTCCAGCATCATCCTCCTCATCCTCAAAGATCTTCTTGCCAACTTCATCATCACCTGCACACTCAAAGACAGATGAATTGCATGGTTGTTTCTCATCAAAGGTCACCTCGCAAGTCTCCATGACTAGGTTAGTATCAAGGTTGAGCACACAAAATGCTCTAGAATGACTAGCATAACCCAAGAAAATCCCATCAGAAGACCTTGACTCAAACTTATCAAGCCTACCCTTCTTGAGAATGAAGCACTGACAACCAAAAGCCCTGAAATGGCTTACTCTAGGTGCTCACCCATGCATAAGCTCATAGCACGTCTTGTTCAAGAAGGCCCTCAGAAAAATCTGATTCCCAACATGGCAAGCGGTATTCACAGCCTCAGCCCAATATCTCCTCGGAGTCCTATGCTCATCAAGCATCGTACGAGCCATCTCACAAAGGGAACGATTTTTCCTCTCAACCACACCATTCTGACAAGCCACATAGGGAGAAGAAAACTGATGTTTGAGACCCAAATCATGACAAAAGGTTTCGAAACGAGAGTTTTTAATTCACTGCCATTGTCGCTATGAATAGCTCGAACATCATCTTCATTCATCTCATTCTTCAACCTCAATATTAGATCCCAAACAAAACCAAACGTCTCCCCCTTGTCAGCTAAGAAGAAGACCCAAGCATAGCGAGAAAAGTCATCCACGATCACAAGGACATACCATTTCCCACCCGCCGAGCACACACGAGCTAGACCAACCAAGTCCATATGGAACAGCTCGCATGGTGTCTTTGTCATAACGGATGTCAGAGGCGGATGAGAGGCTGCGACCATCTTGCCATGCCTACACGGAGCACATACCAAATCCTTTTGGTATTTCAACTTTGGCAAGCCTCGGACTAATCCTACGCCACTCAAGCGTGACAACAAGTCAAAACACAAGTGACCTAGTCTCCTATGCCATTTCCAAAGTTCTGCTGAAACACCAGCGACCAAGCAATAATAAGATCCAACACACTGAGAAAAATCGGCTTTGGAAATTTGACCCTCGGGGACGATCGTGCACACGATATTCACCTCGAGAATCCAAAACACGAGAACAGACCGTTTTGAAACGGACTTCAAAACCCGCATCAAGAGGTTGGGAGACAGAGAGAAGATTGTAACCCAAAGACTTGACAAGAGAAACACGCCAAAGAGTCACAGACTCACTCACCTTCGTCGTGCCCACTGAAAGCACTCTACCTTTCCCATTATCCCCAAAAGTGATGTACTCCTTGGTCATCACCAGGGTGAGGCTGGAGAACCACCATCGATCTCCGGTCATGTGTCGAGAGCAACTGTAGTTGATCAACCAAAAGCTCTCCATGCCTCCCACCTGCAAAATCAAGAACAAGAGTGAGAGTGAGCAAAAGACTCAGCACTGGAGTTAGTACAAAACAAATCAAACCAGTGCCTCGCCATTTTCTCAAAATCGTAGCAAAATCCATCCTATTTCTCCTAGAGGGAACACCCACACGTCCCCTTGGAGGACTATGTGTACCACGAAGGGGAGACCATGGTCCATAGCTCCTCTGGGACCTAAAGCTGCGACCGTTCCCCCCATACTCGTATTGCCCGCGAGCAAAGGAACGTCCAGCAAACTCACCACGCCCAAACCCAACACGCCTACCACCTTCTCTATGTGGTGGCTCTCCACGAGGCACAAACTCACGCCTCTCTCGAGGGTAAATGGTACGCACCATACCCTCTCCTCTCGGCACCAACCTAGGCTCAAGCACACCACGAGAAGGGAGGTACCTGTCCTTGTTGTCCAACTCCCTAGCTAACCTCTCCTCATGCTTCCTTCTAAAGCAAAACTCATCAAGGTGCCATCCCTCCCACAATGCTCACAATGGAAGGGTTTCAGTTTTGGCTTTGGTTTTGGGTTCTCTTTGGGCTCTGGTTTCTCCTCACTTAGTTTCTCTCCCTTCTTCCCATACAACTCATTCCCCAAGACACTCCTAAACTTGATGGGTTTCTGGAAGTTGTCGGTTTGTGGAGGAAACATTGGTGGAGTAGGGGTTGTGTCTAGTCAGTTCCTAAGATGATTAGGTTTAGGAACGAAGGCATTTTTGTGGTGGGTTTTTGGTGGCTCTGGGATATCTTCGATCTTCCCCTCATTTTTTCGACTTCCCTCAACAACCTTGCTTGCCCCCAAGCACTTCGCCATCCTGGCACTTGTATGTCTCGATCATTATCCTCAAATAAGGCTCATGACCAGACAACCAACCAATCAACTTTCTCAACTCATCATTCTCATCCTACAAATGATCAACATAGTGTGCAAGCTGCATATTCTTCACAGTATTTATTTCACAAGTAGAACAAATTGTAGGAATAGGAGCTTTCAGCTGAGCCTCTAAATATCTAGCATAAACAAGCGAACTTCTCATGCAAAACAGGACAAGAAGTGCAAGCACCAAGCAAGGAGGGCCTAGATTTCATCTCATCTAGCTCAACCCTAAGCACATCTAGTTCCTCGACCTTGGAGGCATACTTCTCCTAAAGCACAGTCAATTCACCAAGAACAGTGGAACAATCAGTGCATTCATGTTCATTGGTCAAAGTAGGAGCAGACTTAAGAGAATCTATGTGAGCCCTAGCATCATCAAGCAAAGATTCTAGCTCAACCACCTTCTCCTTAGCCTCTCCAAGCAAAGACCTATACTCCCTCTTCTCCTTGTTGGTGTTTCTAAGCACAACATCACGATTGTCAAGAAAGTTATTCAACCTAGCATTCTCCGCCATCAAGAAGGATGGAACATTGTTAGCCTCTTACTCGGAGACAGAGCCCGAGTCATCCTTGTTGCTCTTCTTGTTTGCGGAGCTATGTGCCATGCCGCAAAAGCCTTGGGCGGTGAAGAACAAGCCGTTGATGTTCTTGCCCGACTGCTTGCCCTTGTGTTGGTTCTCTTGTTCATCACTTGAGATCGATGAAGAATAGCAGGAGCTTGAGTCGATGAAACTTGCAACAGCCACCATCGCCCACTCCTTCTTCTTGTGACCACCACTCCTTCTTGGCCATCGCTCGGACTTGTTCTTGCCTTTGTTGTCATCCCTCGAGTGGTGCTTGTGGTTGGTCCTCGGATGGTGCTTGCGCTCGGGCTTGACCTCAATGGCTTCCGGGCACTCGGTGATGAAGTGCCCGTGCTTCCCACACTAGTAGCACATGCCCGAGCTCCTCCGAGTGTTCTTCCGGTTCGTGTACATGCGCTCGAACCGCCTACTCAACAACGCGAGGTCCTCCTCGCCCAACACGTCGAACTCCTCATCTGGCATGGACACAAGGCAAGATAAAGAAAAATGTCTCGAAGACATGTTAGCATTAGTCCTTGAACCAGATACGAGAGCCAGAATATGGGGATCAGTTGGGTTCTCGATCTTTGCACGCACCCCACGGTCCACCTCGGATGACTTGAGCTTGGAAAACAGCTCGTCCATTGTGAGGGCTCATACTTCTCCGACTCTAGGATGGCCTCGACCTTCCCACTCCACACGGTACGATCCAGAGAATGCAAGAGCTTGACAGCACTGTCATGGTCACCATACGGTAGCACGGCCACATAAGCCCTCAAGGTTTTCACGGTCACTATGAAATGATGAAACATGGCATTTATGGACTCACCAGGGTGATGAGTGAAGTTCTCGTACTCTCTCCAGTAGGTCGCAAAGAGCCGAGCCAGAACCTCAGCATTCCCGGCATGATGTTGACGGTGAAAATCTGTCAACCTAGCCATGAGTTTACCTTCAGTGTTGGCATAAGATTTATACCTTATCCATTGGTAATAACCCCTGTGATATAACAAGTTCACTTGTGCATGTCAGTTTTGGAGTTTAGTGTTTATGCAGGGTTTTAGCATTGAAAGCAAGACTTCCGGGATAAGTAGTTCATCAAGCACCTTGTGACAAGACCTTGAAGCCCCGTACAAGTCATGCAATGAAGGAAACTTGACTCCAAGAAGCCAGGGACTTAACCCGAGAAGATGAAAAACTCTGAGGACCTAACCAGAAAAGTGTCGAATCTTGCGGGACAAGGAGATACGTCCAACTCGGAGAGAAACTGACAACAAGGGCCTACATGCAGAATGGGGAAGAATCTAGAAGACTCGGGAACTGACGCCACGCGAAGGAGGCCGGGAACTGGGCCTGGATAGGCCCAGGCCGGTCGGCCCAGGCCGGCCGACCCAGCCCAGTTCAGGGCCCATTTGCCCCCTCCTTTGACCTAGCCGCCGTTCGGGCTATTTATAGCCCCGGGGTCGAGAGCCACACATCAATCAATTCGTCATCGGCCGCCGAGGAGCAGAGAAGAGAGGGACACCTTCCCGGAGAGGAGAGGGTCGAGCTAGTTGACTAGGGTCGCCCTAGCCGACGTGGGAACCTTGCAAGGAAGACCACGTCGGAGTTCCAAGAGCTACAAGCAAGATCAAGGTAGGATCTCGGTGGTGATCTTGTTTATGAATCATTGTATTAGTTGAATTATGAAGTTGAATCTATTTCTAGCGATCAAGCGTTTCTTCGAAGATTTCGTTGTTCGATCGGCTTTGCTTATTCTACATCTATTCTCGAGATAGATTACATAGGGTGTTCCTGTAGCCGCGGTGGCTAGAGGTACATGCCGGATCTTCTGAAAGAACTCGACTTGTTCTTGGACTCGCCCTAGACTACCCGCATGAATAGGAATACGTTGTGGTAGAACGGGGGTTCTGAAAGGCGTGCGTCTTCGGAGTCGGTTGGGAAACCACGATGTAAATAAGCTTCTAATAAGATTCGATTTGCTACTTCTTCTCTTGCTTGGAACTTCAACAAAAGGCTTAACCCGATCTCTTTAGATCGGTTTATCTACCCTATCTATCTTTGTTACCCCTGGTCTTTAGTAGATTAGATTAGTTCTGTGCTCTTTATCTAGATGCATTAGGGTTTCTTTTTACCGTAGATTGAAGTTACTTGGCTTTACTAGATCATCTTTTGCGTCACACATTTGTTCCACGGATTCGATACCTTGGGTTCACCACTCGAGGGAAGAAGGGTCCGTTGACTATGACAGGAGATTTGTCCGCTTGAAAGTCTAAATGAACTTTGATACAACTATTAACCGTCAACAAGCTCCTTTTTCTGGCGCCTTTGCCGGGGAATAAGTGAACAAGATTTGATCTTTTATTGCTTTTTTGTGATTTTCAGTTTTCTTTAAGTTTTTCTTTTTGCATCTCCTACACTTTGATCATTCTCAAAATAAATCTAATCTAGTTTGTCTAACCCTAGTTTTCATAGATTTGTTTTTACTTTCTAGTTTTTGCATATTTTGTTTATTGCTAACCCTAACAGGAGATGGACGACTACCTCTCCAACAAAACCGATAATTTTGTGGATGATCCAGAAAAACTTTACAGGCTAAGGAGACGCGAAGCACATCAAGCTAAAAAGCTGGATTTTGTAGATTCGAAGTCGGAAGACAAAGGATCGAAGGAATCTCTGAAGAATTCACCACCTCAAAGTCCTTGGGAGAATCGACTTCCACCGAAGGGTGACCAACCACAAGAGCACAAGATTGGGGAGCTATGCACCCCGGATATCATCGACCTACCAATCTTGAATCTTGAGGGGATCAGAAGATCGTTCGAGATCAAGACCTCAACAATCCGCATGGTGCAACATTCACCCTTCACTAGTAAAGAGGATCCGAACCTTCACCTCCAAGCATTTATTCAACTATGTCAAACTTTCAACATTGATGGGGTGGCTCAAGATCAAATGAGGGCAAGGCTTTTTCCGTTCTCACTACTCGGGAAGGCTTTGCAATGGTTCCACTCTCAACTGGCGGAGACGGTGCAAAATTGGAACACATTGATGAAGGCTTTCCTGAAGGAATACAACTCGCCGGGTAAAACTCAATATTTGCGTAATAAGATTGCCACCTTTGTTCAATATCATACGGAAACTATCTTGAAAGCATTTGAGCGATGCAATGAGTACACTCGGGCGGTTCCACATCACAAGTTCCCGAAGGAAGACCTCGTGCAAAAGTTCTATCAATGACTCACCATGGTGTCAAGGACAATCATCGACGCATCAGCGGGAGGATCTATCATCGAGCTTACACCGACGGAAGCTTTCACTCTATTCAAGAAGATCGCGGATAATGACACATGGGCGTCATTAGAACGCCTACATCCGATTCAACCCACGGGAAACGTCAAAGGAGTCTTGCAAGTGGAAAAGGAGAACATACTTGAAGGAAAGATTGATTAACTCATGAGGTTGGAGAAGATGGAGATAGAAAAGAAAGAGGATCAAGACTTGAAGGCCACCGAAGCAAGATCCACATGCGAAGAATGTGGAGAGTAAGGCCATGTCCACAAAGATTGTCCGGAGGAAGCCAAACTGCTCGACTACATGAGGAAGGGAGAATTGCCGAACTTCCGCTACGGGCAAGGTAGACCTCAATTCAATGCAAGCTCATCCATTCCGAATTCGGTTCCTCTTCGTATACAATTGAAGGAATTCATGGACGAGCAAGCTAAGATCAACAAGGACACCATCACCAAGTTCAAGACCATAGATAAGGTGTTGGAGAACATCGATAGCAAAGTGTCGGAGGTCGGGAGCTCCAACCATCAAGTGCTCAACATGATGAAGATGCTCGAAAAACAAGTGGGACAACTTGCCGGGCGCCTCACTAATTATGAAGGGCTCTTCCGGGACAACCTAAAGGTCCCGAATCGGCGAAGGCCATTCAAACACGTTCGAAAAAGGAGACCGAAGATCCGGAACGTTCCGCGGGAGCAAGGAAGGCTAAACCATCCGCCGAGACGGAAGGAATTGCTAAGGAGAAGGTTACGGGGATTGTCAACGAAGAGCCCGAATTTGAGATGCCGGAAGAAGACACGAGGATTCCACAACTCAAGCCACACTACTTCCGAGGTAAACCTTACAACCACTTTGAGAAGTTTGTGGAGGTTGTGCGTAGACTTAACATCAACATGCCATTATTAGATGCCCTACAAGTACCTACATATTCTCGTTACTATAAAGACATACTTGCAAAAAAATATGAGATAGCAACACTCGGAGTAGATCATGTCAAGATGTCCGAGGAGTGTAGTGCCTCTATTGCTAATGGGCTAGAGAAGCAAAAGGACCCTGGATGCCCTACAATTTCATGTTCCGTTGGTTCATTCAATTTTGAGAAGGCGTTAAGCGACCTTGGAGCAAGTGTGAGCGTCATGCCAAGGGATGTGTTCGAGAAGCTACGCCTACCGTTGGAGCCTACGGGTATGTGTTTGGAGTTGGGAGATAACTCCATTCGCTATCCCTTGGGCATTGCCGAAGATGTACCCGAGAAGGTCAGACACCACTTCATCCCCGTCGACTTCGTGGTGCTCAAGATTGGAGAGAGGGAGAAGTCGTCGCTCATCCTCGGGATGACTTTCCTCAAGACCATGGGAGCTACTATTGATGTTGGCAAGGGGGACATCATGTTTGATATTAACGGAGAAAGGAGTTCCTTCAAGTTCTGACCACGACTCGAGGAATGCAATATGATTGGAGTTAAAGATGTTCCACCCCATCATCGCGTTTTTATAGAAGAAACAAGGAAGAAGGAAGGGCTGAAAAAGAAGAAAGAGCCGAAGAAGAAGGACGTGAAGAAAGTCAAGGAAGATGTTGCATCCGTCAAGACAAAGGAAGAAAAGCCGCCTGAGAAGACTTCAAAAATGACTAAGCCGGAAGATAAGCCCGTGCCCAAGATGGTGCGGAAGTGGGTACCCAATGTTGCAACACCCGCAAAGAGCGTTGATCCGAAGTAATCAAGTGAAGAAGTCTAGCTATGGACTATAAACGAAGCGCTAGGCGAGAGGCAACCTGTTTCATCGAGTCAAGAATAAGATACCGGGAGGACAACCCAATTCCAGGTTTTTCGAGTCTTTTTAAATAATTTAGTTTTGAATTTTATTACGCAAAGATATTAGACTTAGAAGTGGTTTAACAATATTAGAGACATAATTCTTGGTTGAATATTTTGCTTGATCATAAAATCTTTACATGAACCCTCCTATGTGTGTGTTTGTTTCTTTTCGAGAAACCACAACCAAATAAATTCACAACCTAACTCAACCATTCATCCTAGTTATGGTCTTGTGGTTGACTTGTTTTTCATGCTAAAAACACACGAGTAGAGATGCGACTTATACTTAGGTGTTAATTTAATTTCAGCACGTGGTAGGACTCGCGTGAACATAGAAACTAAACTTTTGGTTGGTTTAAAAATCTATATCCTTGGTTTCTATAAGATTAGAAGTTTTATAAGCCTCATATTATTTTATTTTATTCAAAATCTCTCTCATTTGGCCAAAGTTAGAACCTAAACCTAGGCCCCCATGATCAAGCCGGGAAAAGTTTGCCCTCAACCAATGAAGGCAAACTATACCGGTGAGACCGATAACAATATTGTCGGAAAATATTTTCAACTTACATTTGTTTTTAATGGTTTAAAAACTTCTCTAAATTTATGGTTGAGCTCCTCCATAGCTCTGAAAATATTTTTAATTTTCTAAATTAGAGGAGTGCTTAAACATACTTAATGGGAGGCAATCTAGTTAAAGTTAATCATGCATGCACCATTGGATGCCCTTTCGTCAACTTTCATCAAGACCACATGCAAAGGACAAGCATGGGTGGGCAGCAAGCATAACTTTGCAGGAAATTCATGGTGACATGTGAATCAAGTGGAGCAAGGGAGCATGGACATGACTCAAAGCATGAAGCATCAAGTGGAAGGACCAATAATGCAAGAAAAGGAGTGGACGAGAGCGTTTGGGCGGTGCAACTCGTGGAGCACGCGGGCAAGGAGGTCATGGAGGAGAAATGATCGTGTTGGAAGAAAGCCAAGGTGGGGAGAGGCACGCGACCACCCAGGCCAGTCGGCCCTGGCCGGCCGGCCTCCCCTACAAAAGGAGTCCCCCGGCTCCCGTCTTCTGCAGGCAAGCATCCCTCCCCTTCCTCAGTTTGTGTGCTCAAGTTTTTGTGCCCAGAACCACTGTAGACATAGCCAACCTTCCCAAGCTTGATAGCTCAAACAATACGCACCCTTAATCAACTCGAAGTCCACATTCTGAAGTAAGTTTTTAAGTACCTAGCTGTTGGTTGCAACCCGGAATTTTAGTAGAGAGAAGAGTGCTGCAATCATGTGGAAGAAAACCTCAAGTCTCTTCACAAAAAAGAAGGGGTCATCATCATCCAAGCCGTTTTCGACGACGTCTTTGAGGAGGCACTCGGTTTCCGAGTCTCCTCGGAGTATGGAGGAGGACATGACACCACCAAGGAGGAACGACACTCTCCTCCTCAGTGGCATGAGGGCAACAAGGAGCACGTCCCTGAGGTTTACCAAACCTCAAGGGCGCACGGAGGAGCCGTCCATCCCACCTCATCGATCGACCCGTTCATCCACACCACCTCCATACACTCTGCGGTATTCCACATATGGCTTCATCATATTGTCAGAGGAGGAGGAGAAGAAACTCTCGTCTTGAGAAGAGGCTTGTGGCAAACATCGATTTTGACAATCAAGCACTCAACTATTTGGGTTTCGGCACAGACATATATTATATGTTGGGGCACCTTAGATGGGTGCAATTCTCCAACGGGGTGTCGGCAAACACCCACAAGGAGTTTGCCTTGGAAATCTTGACGACTATTGCGCCTATCCTTGATGAGCGGGTGCAAAGTTTATCATTCCGTTTGGAGGGAAACCAACAAGTGGTTCGCTACGAGTATGTTAGGGAGCTACTTGGGTTCCAAAAGGGAGCTCCGGAGAAAGTCGACTCGCCGGACGGCTTGTTAGATGGATTTTGGAATTTGATCTCCGGAGAAGCCCACCAACAACGCAATTGCATCTGCAACCCCATTATCCAAGTATTCCACTCTTGAATGTGCAAGAGGATTATGGGGAGGATGAGGGAGACGAAGGTGACCGACATGGAGTTGAATTGACTTTACTCGGCTTTAATTGCCAAGCAGCCAATAGACCCCTCATACCTCATGATCAACCAATGGTGTTGCGAGGCAACATCGGGATCGGGAGATATTGGTTCGGGTTGCTACCTCTCTATGTTGGCCATCTCTTTAAGGCCGGGGATTACGAGGAATCCTGAACATCTTTTGCGTGGAACGCCTCTCGGTTTGGAGTATTTGAAACAAGGAAAATATATTAGTGGAGATGAGAGAGGAGGCTTCCATGTGGCCAAGGTGAACCTACCCCTTCCGGACGCAAGGCTTAGGCTTTTCATTCAAGGGAAGGAAGATTGGTTGGAGGAGGGACTCCTTATCCCGGCAAAGAAAAATAAAAGAGGAACAGTTGTAGAGGAGGGATCCTCCTCCGCACAAGCGGGTGGTGCACAACCTAACTATGTGCCACCATTCGGCGGGATCCCTACTCCGCCAAGTTATTACAGAGGGCCACAAATGCAAGCATGGGGGGGGTGGTGCACCGGTGCCCCCACCAAATTATGTGGTGCCCAATGTAACCTTCGTGGAGCACTACGCACAATATCCCCAACCATAACAAAGCATGGCCATAATTGGAGGATATGTTGCGGGAAACATGCAAAACGTCGCAGCCATCCAATCTAACGCGGCTCAACTTAGTCAGGGCAATGCAAATATTGCCTATGAGCTTGGATGCCTTCACCTAGTGCAGCAGGATCAATTCGTTGGAGGGGATGTCCAACCCTACTACGAGCAAGGGTACAACTACCAAGATTATCAACACCAACCACCGGCGGAGGATTAGGAAGAAGGAGGAACTTTAGTTTTCTTTTCTTTTCCCTTTTTCTGTAATTTTCAGCTTGTGTTTTCTTGTGTTTGCATAGTATTTTTGGTTTTCATTTAAATTTCAGCAAGTGTGTTAATTTATTTTCAGCATGTATTTCAGTTTGTTTTCATCATTAATAAAGACACCACCTTGTTTACAACATTGGAAAAGTTACAAAATTTGTGCCATGATGATATATGATTATAATTGCCACTTTGTTTATCTTTGTAATTGATATATGCATGTTAAAGCTAGTGCTCTCTTAAAATATGAATCTGAATTTATCTAAATGCTAGCTTAATCTTTAGCTGAGGTTATGATTAAAATAAAGACCCATAGTGTTTTATGTGCTCTCAAGTTATAGATAGATTAAAGATGGTTTTTATAATATCGCTATCCTTGTCATGAATATCGCTGGTGTGTTGCTCAACCTATCCAAAGCCTTATATATATTTGAGTGCATAAACCTTAGTGTACAAGATTTATTTTTTAGTGAGTTATTGCAAGCCATGATTTCTCTGGCCCGAGACTAAGAAGCTGGTCATTTCGTTTTTTTGTATCTATCTTTTTGCTAGCCTTTTATCCGTGCATTGTGTATCCCCACATCGGAGATCTCACAAACCTCGCCGGATATCCACCCTTAAAACCAAATTTCATCTTTTGTGATTACTTCCATGACCACAACCTATTGTTGTGGATGGATCATCAATTCAAAGAAGATTGCAAGATGGTGCCACGATTAAAGATCTCAAGTATCTCTTCGAAGGAAAAATATTTCCGGTACCTACCTTATTTATTACCTCTTTGCCCGAGGACGAGCAAATGTCTAAGCATGGGGGAGGAGGTAGGTACGATGTAATTTTAGAGTTCGAAGGGGAGCAAATAAAAAAATTTCAAAAGAAAGAAAGAAAGAAAGAAATATTTATATATATATATGCGAAAAAGAGATAAAAAAATATGAGTAAAAATAAAGTGAACTCCCCGGTTCTCTAAAATGCATTAAGAATTTCAAGGCTTCAAGGTTAAAAGATCCATACTCATTGACCAACAATGTGCAATCTGATAACGAGGACTTCCTTTGTGCCTCGGGATCACTCTTTGCCATTTGCACGTGTCCACCTTTGTCAAGTGTGTGTATTTTTCTCTTTCCCATTCTTGATATAACATCATTTTCCAATGACCTTTTTGATGAGTCTCAGTAAGACCATGAGAAGCTTGTCTTGTTTTGACAACACCTCATTTATAAAATCTTGGTAGGACTAAACTTTCCCAAAAAGCTACATATAAAGCCTACACCACATATATGTTATGAGAGGGAAAGGAGTAGAATATACAAGCTTGAGAGACAAGATGAGATGAGAGTTCATGAGCAATATGCTAGGTGATTTAAATTTGTGAACTTGGTTTAGCTCTTTTTCATCTAGTTCTTTATTTCCAAAATTTCTGAGATCTATTTAAATTTTGGGAGCATGTTAATACTTGTGGGATAAGCTTATTCAAGAATCTACCCTCCGTAGAGATGAAGGCTCGTACATTATGGAACTTTAACAAATTAAAATTTTGGGAGCATTATGTTTTCTCATGCATGATCAAGTGCAAAGTTTAAACATTGATGGGCAACGATGATATCCATTGAAGGCTTACTCGAGGACGAGCAAGGTTCAAGCATGGGGGAGATGTTGATGGTGAAAATCCGTCAACCTAGCCATGAGTTTACCTTCGGTGCTGGCATAAGTTTTATACCTTATCCATTGGTACTAACCCCAGTGGTATAACAAGTTCACTTGTGCATGTCAGTTTTGGAGTTTAGTGTTTATGTAGGGTTTTAGCGTTGAAAGCAAGACTTCCAGGATAAGTTCATAAAGCACCTTGATAAAAGACCTTGAAGCCCCGTACAAGTCATGCAATGAAGCAAACTTGACTCTAAGAAGACAAGGTCTTAACCAGAGAAGATGACAAACTCCGAGGACCTAACCAGAAAAGTGCCGAATCTTGCGGGACAAGGAGCTACGTCCAACTCAGAGAGAAACTGATGACAAGGGCCTACATACAGAAGGGGGAAGGATCTAGAAGACTCGGGAACTGACGCCACGCGAAGGAGGCCGAGAGCTGGGCCTGGATGGGCCCAGGCCGGTCGGCCCAGGCCGGCCGGCCTAGCCCAGCCCAGGGCCCATTTGCCCCCTCCTTTGACCTAGCCGCCATTCGGGCTAATTATAGCCCCGGGGTAAAGAGCCACACATCAATCAATTCGTCATCGGCTGCCGAGGAGCAGAGAAGAGAGGGACACCATCCCGTAGAGGAGAGGGTTGAGCTAGTTGACTAGGGTCTCCCTAGCCGACGTGGGAATCTTGCAAGGAAGACCACGTCGGAGTTCCCAGAGCTAGAAGCTAAATCAAGGTAGGATCCCGGTGAGGATCTTGTTTATGTATCATTGTATTACTTGAATTTTAAGGTTGAGTCTATTTCTAGCGATCAAGCGTTCCTTCGATGATTTCGTTTTTCGATCGACTTTGCTTATTCTAGATCTATTCTCGAGATAGATTACATAGGGTGTTTTTGTAGCCGCGGTGGCTAGAGGTACACGCCGGATCTTCCGAAAGAACTCGACTTGTCCTTGGACTCGCCCTAGACTACCCGCATGAATAGGAATACGTTGTGACAGAACGGGGGTTCCGAAAGGCGCGCGTTTTCGGAGTTGGACGGGAAACCACGATTTAAAGAATCTTCTAATAAGATTCTATTTGCTACTTCTTCTCTTGCTTGGAACTTCAACAAAAGGCTGACCCGATCTCTCTAGATCGGTTTATCTACCCTATCTATCTTTGTTACCTCCGGTCTTTAGTAGATTAGATTAGTTTTGTGCTTTTTATCTAGATGCATTAGGGTTTATTTTTACCGTAGATTGAAGTTACTTGGCTTTACTAGATCATCTTTTGCATCACATATTTGTTGCACTGATTCGATACCTTGGGTTCACCACTCGAGGGAAGAAGGGTCCCTTGACTATGACAGGAGACTTGTCCACTTGCAAGTCTAAACGAACTTTGATACAACTATTAACCATGAACACATGAGCACTCTTCAACTGCTCCCAAATCCTGCACGCCAAATCCTCTATCCAAACCCATTTGAATTCGGATTAATACAAAGAACGGTACATGTAGTCAACTGCCTTGTGGTTGGCGTCGAACATGTCCCCGATCCTAGAGCAAGGAAGTTCAGCGGATGAACATAAGCTGTGTTCACAGTGACATCGCACAGGGTATGACCTTGCCGCAGAGGAAAGCAGCCATCCGCCTTTGCCACATATGGTAGTTCTTACCGTCAAAGTGTGGATGACCCGAACCCCGTTCCTGGTACGCCATCTTTGGATCTTAGAATGGTTAGAATCACGAAGATCTGTAACCGGCTCTGATACCAATTGAAGAACCGAATTGGCGACCAGAGCGGGGGGGGGGGGGGGGTAAATTGGAGCTGATAAAAATTCTTCCCGAAGGTCGAACTCGACCTATGCCCAAAATTCACAACCAAGGATTCCCACACGAGTTTGCCATGGTCACGTAGTCACAACTGACCTACCAACCCTAGGAACAAACCCCAAACGATCCCGAAGCGGAAGCGAAACTCAAGAAGCAAAGAACTTAGCAGCTCTGCGCAGCACCAGGCGGACCGTCCGTAAGCACCGGGCGGACTGTCCGTGAGGCCTAGGCGGACTATCTGCGGGGCTGCGGCGGACCGTTCGAAAATAACCCCCGAACCTCCAGTACTACACCCTCAATAATGGACCGTCCTTGGAGGCACCTCGGACCATACGCGACCAACACACCCCAAGCGGATTGTCCTCGGACTCCAGGCAGACCGTCCGCCAAACACCCTACAACAGAAGATGGCAGGAAAATTGGATCCAAAGGAAGATGCTCAAGAACAAGCGACAAACACGAAGAACACAAAGCCAGCCAGCTCCACGCAGACCGTTCGCGCACTATAGGCAGACTGTCCGCCAGGCACGAACAGAACAGCCTGAACTCCAAACTGCGAAGTCAACCTCTCCTACCCATCCATGGATCTCTCAAACGGGTTGAGCTCTTCAGGAAAGATTTGGGGAAGATGTGAAGCGTCCCTAGGGGATGCTATGCCCCAAAACTTGGGTCCTCAAATGAACTAAATCGCCGAGAATCGAATTGCCACCGAACACAACCAGAAACCTAGAGTCTTACCGAAATCCTTCAATCGGAGGCTGAATTCGGAGTTTGGGGGGTCAAGATCAAGCACAAAGATGCACGAGGCAACTATCCATGATCCCCACAAACAAGCCGCGCACCAAAAAACTGATGAAAATAGCTCGAAGAAGACACAAAAATCCAACGAGCTACAAGTGGGGAATCGACGCAAGCATGAAAGCTTCCATTCACTCGGAGGTCAGATTGTTTACAAACGAAGGAAAAATCTAAACCTATGGATCAAAGAAATGAGAAGCAGTCCGGATGGATAGTTTGCCTGGTAACCCTAAAGCTAATATATATGAGTCCCCTCCGAGCTAGGCAAAAGACCACACTACCCCTAGCACTTAAGTTGTGATACAACCCCTCAGGGGAAAATAGGTCATGTAGCACTCCTCTTCATCACACGGCCAAGCCGTTGCCGCAGACCACTTCCTCCCGACGCAAGCCTCACGATCCCACCATGCGTCCACTGGCATCGAAGCTTCTCGGCGCGCCCGGATCCCGTCTCCACCCGCCGAGCCTCCGGTCTTGGTT